>JAHKQU010000010.1:0-9924574 GCA_020383195.1 Neomicropteryx cornuta | reverse complement strand
AAATTCCAGAATTTCCTAGGGGTCAGTGCCGCAAGCCCAGGGGCAAAACGCCGAGCGGCTAGCGAAATGCCCTCCGACGTCGGCCTCCTGAAGGATGCAGCTTGACGACCGCACCTGTAATGGGATATTGTATTTATTTTATTGGTAATATTTTTGGTTGGATTAACCGGTCGTCCAACTTGACCCAACCGTCTGATAAATTGTAACGTGTGGAGTTTTTTCTCTTTTTTCTTAATTTATTATAGGTAGAAGAATGGTGAACTGAAACCCATGTTTTTTTCAACGCTATAAGAGAATTGGAGGCTCGATGAAGACGTCCTCGCAGCTAATTCGCGCGCTCGAATATGCCAAATCGGTTGTGTCGTAAGGTTTCTCCAATTTTCTGGACACAACTTGTTGGTCGCCGTTGTGTTCCGATAGCTCGTGTCATCATGAATAAAGATTTTTTTATCGGTTAAAGTCGTAAACTACACTATCGAGCAACGGTGAATTAACGTAACTATTTGAGATTCACCTCAAATGAGAACGAAGTGCAGTTTCCTGGTGAGGGTCGTCATGCAGACGGGCATCTGCTTGATGATGACCTCCGTGTTATTTTTGCCCTCCAGCCGATACTCCTTCTCGATGGCGACGGAGCGCTGGACGCGCGTGACGATGGACGAAGTGGTATCTGTTGATTTTCCTGCACAGCTCTTGGATGAACCACGTACCTTTGGTGGTATGTCTGTTGTAACCAACAGACAAAAGGCCAAAAGGCTTGTTAGTTGACTAGTAATCTACAGAATAGGATATAATAGTAATTAAGTTATGGTCTTGAACTCGTAAGATGGTTTATAAAGTCGAAGCCGGTCGAAAGACTATGCATTTTAAAATCTTAAGTCAAATGTAGTTTACTCCACTTTTACACAGCGGCATAGCGATGTAACCAATGGACGAGCAAAAATTAAATTGGGGCCCGTTCTAAGCTAAGTTTTAGCAGTTCTTCATCGCCCGCTGCAGGGCACAACAAACAAAAGCCACAACTCGGTGTTATTCCAGTCTAGCCGGGGCCGCGATGCTGGAGGAATCTACATCCTGTTACGTTAGTATGTAGATCTTATGTACTCGTAAATAGGAGGCTCATTCGTTTAGGGGAATTCCCTGTAACTTTAGAATTCCTTTCAACTGAGTTGCCGTGCTTAAAGCCGTCTTGCAAACTTTCATATTTATGTTCTGAAGGTGGGAGAATTTTTCGCGAGGTCAGTTCGAGCCGATCAGGTTTGCTGGCCGGGTGACGAAAAGTCAAAAGCTAAAAATTATTTATTCGATTAGGATATTTAAACAACTCTTTCGCTGAGCTTGGCCAGCCAATGGAGTGCTACGACACTGGATTTTTACGCTAGCTTATAAAAAGCCTGAGGTAAATTACTGGCATGCATGGGAGTGGAAATGTACTGTAAATGACTTAATTAACTTATAGATATTGAATTCCACGATCTACGCGGGCGTCGAAATGCACTTTAATTGACAGCCCATTTGTAAGCATGACATTTTCTTTAACATCCTCTGTACCGATTTCTTATAAAATACGCAGGTTTCTCCGATAATTCGAAGAAAAAAACTAATTGGAGGTGGAGAAGTCTCACGCGTTTCAACTTCTAGAATATTAAAGTGAGATTAAAAGTGGGTTTTGGCAAGAAGGTTGCGAGCTGCAGCACGCGCGGGTGTCACTCCGTCCACTTCGCGCATCTGGAGGAGATTGAGAATGTTCGTCGGCTAGGTGCAAGCTGGGCAATTGGGCATTACCTTGCCGTGGTAGGTGCTGTGCAGCAGCAGCATGTCCGCCTCCTCCGGCAGGGTGTACGAGGGCAGCTGCCTCGCGTCCGTGCGCAGCTGGCCCATCGGGTTGTAGCGACACGCCTGCAACCATGATGCTTTATTTAGTATTATTTTATTTATTTTTGTTGATGGTCGATTTTTATAATTTTTGTTTTTACCTGCGCCGTCATTAGCTGCGAGATTAACCGAGGCGTTTGTAAAACCATATAATAAAACACAATAAAACTATCGAAATCGTTAATATAATTATACAAATAATGCTAGAAAAATCCTCTAAAAAAATACAAGCTTGACATATGAATACTTTTGTTTTCGAAATTCGGTTCGAATTGGACAGTGATTTGCGCAATATTTGATTCGACCAGTGTCGAAACTTAATCCTCTGCCCTATACCAACTAACAATGTATCTATTTAATATATTTATTATCTAGTATATTTATTGTAATATTGAAACTCCTATTTATTAGTATTTATGTATTTAGCAGAATCATTAGAATTCAAGGAAAAGTCGGTATTCAATAGTGCCTATTTTTCTATACAGTCTGACGGCTTGCATAATCAAAGCACTTCACAAACTAACATATATTCAAAGGTTAAAGAAAAAATATCATAAAGTCTTTCAAGCTGTTTACTTAATTGCTATTGCGTTTATAAAATTATTGGTTTTCTCAGCACTGTCGCTTGAGTTGATGAATATCACGGTTAGGAAAATTTGTTTAATTATTATTCACAAAGCATTTAACTGATGGTCGATTTTACCTGTGTCTGTGGTATTATCTGAGTCATTTTTTTTATCCCGCGGAATAATTTTGTTAAAAACATTTTAAACGCTTAATTTTGAAGTCACACGAGAAAAATTATATACAGGCAGTACATATACAATCATATAAAAAAAGATCATCTTCAAGACAGCCAAGACAAAACTTCCAAAATGTAGAAAGCATTTCTCCAAATTATGTTTTTTAACAACTTTATGTCTGTTTGAACCCAACTTAGGTTTCTATGATCCTGCGAGGGAAATACGATGATCTCAGAGAGCATATTCTTGGTCAATTTGTCAATTTCCATACGCTTCGCTTGCAAAAAGAAGCCCTGTGCGATGAACGGAAAGGTGTAAACTCCATGACGCCATGATCGGCGCTTATAACACAAATCGCGGCCTGTCATTTTGCATGAAATATTGATAACATTTAATAGTTCTTTTTATATAAATAACAAGAAAAAATGTATTATCTAAAAATTTAAAAACTTTTAGACATAAATTATCATTTTCATATTTAAAAACTAAAACAAAAATTCTAGATTTTATTTCTAAGTCGTTATATTATGTATCTCAAATCGCTTAGGTAAATCTCTCCTCGACTCTATTCCCGTCATAAAAATATATTTATTTTATATGGGATTTTTCTCGTTTCGGAAGTGTGTGATTTACAATGATGCTATTTCAAAAACACAGTGGTTTTGTTTTTATTTTATATTTTTTTATATAATATTTAACGAAATGTGCTTAGATTATTCCAAAGAATAATAAAATGCCTTTAATCTAAATAAACTAGATTACTTATATCTCGTAACGCCTTTGCAAACCTGTAAAAATCGCATTTTTGTAGGATTCAGTTATGCAGGCAAGAAAATTAATACATTAATTTTGCTGACAATTTAAAAACTTTTGGCATAGATTATCGTTTTCAAAATTAAAATGGTAAACAAAAATCCCTTATTTTAAGCAAACTTTGTTATTGTACAGTTCCTATATACCATATATCTTAAATAGGTAAATAATTCCCTCCTCGTATTTTTATCATATTAATATTTATGGCATCTTTCTGGTTTTAGAAGTGGGTGGGTATCTTTAAAAAATCCATTTTCAAACACATTTTGGTTTGTTTTTTATTTTCTTTATTTTTTTTATCCCTGAATACATCCCTAGAACAATAAATTATCTATGATTTAGACAATAAACTAGATTACTTTATCACTTGTGGATATCTCTTCGACCGCCTTTGAAAACCTGTGAAATTCGCATGTTAGCAGTGAGAAGAGCATGAGTTGTTTGTCTGTTTTTTTGTTCGGCAATTCTGCACGACGTACTAAGCCTCGCATATGAATCAGACGATTTGCGTTTATATTTTTTGTAAGAAATTAGAGCTGAATGTAGAGAAAACGAGCCCCAATTATTTAGATTTGTTGATGTCCTGCCAGTGAAGCAATGAATCCTGATCGATCACTATTCAGACGCCCCATATAAGGATCCCGTAGTTCATGTTTACACCACGAGGCAAGCTCAAAGACGCGCATTGAATGTTCCTCGTATTAACAATTACTTTACGACATTTAATCCCTAAACTATTCAATGAGCTAGAAAATGTCATTAAAACATTTAGAAACGAAAAGACTTTAAAAAAGACAAAAATTGTTTATTCTGTTTAATGATTACCTAACAACTTTAGTATACAAAAACATTTCTATGCGCATTATATTATATTGTATAAGTGTTTGTTTTAATTTTAATTTAATTAATGTGTCGCGAAAAGTGTCACCATTGTGTAGTCATAAGAACAATGTGTCAATATGTTGAGACGTTTAATTGTTGAATTGTATGCTAAGATACCTATGGAAAAGGCACCAGCCTTCGTGGGGTTGTATATGGTGCATTACTCTAATAAAAAAAAAAAAAAACATCAGTTGAGTTAAGTTTTACTACAAATGTATAATTATGGCAATTGCATGAACTTCTTGTAATTATTTTTACCACAAATGGAATTTGTAAATGTACTAAATTATGGGTCGTATATATATATATATATTCAGTAAGTACAGTTACGTTCAAAATAAAAGTTCTGAAGTGATTCTAGACAGTCTGGGGACTGCACTTAATAAATTATCGTGCAGTTAATGACAAAAGGTTTTATCTAACCAACGATTTTATTTTAGGTAAAATGTAACATTTATATGGATTATTTTATTAAACAGTAATGAATATCAAGAACAAAGTTAAACCAAATGCCAATGCCAATGCAAAGTCGGTCAATGAATGTCTTTTTCAAACATTAAATCGCTAATAACTTTCTAGCACTTAAATGCTATGGTAGAGATTTTTTTTAAACTATGTAGCTTAACCGATTTTAGTAAAACGAGAATAATCTAGTTAGGTATTAAATAGAAATGCATTAAGTGGTAACGGTTTTACACGGAAACGGCACTATATGTCTGTCTATACGGCGATTACGGGATATACCGTCAACGGCGCTGAGTGTGTTAACCCACCCAAAATCTAGCTGAGTTATGAGAGAATGAATTCTCTATTCCTGAAATGGTTGAAAAACGATGATGATTGTATATTTTCACTTCCTGATGAAACGCTTTCGTTGTTTGTATGTTAAAACTAAATTTGAAAATTTGTATGCTTGTTTAAACTAGTCTTTTTTTCAGTTAGTTCCACTTTCACAGTGAAGTTAAGTCGAACTCGGCTAAAGCTGGGAATTGTTTGTCATATAAGTAAATATTCTCCTCGTAAGCAATGACTTTGTAAAATTTACCTAGTAAGTTGTTTGATGTCATTATTATTTGAGATTATTACATAAATTGCACATTTTATACTGATTTCTGTAATATCCAATATATGTTAATACTAATGTTAATCGTTTCTGTGAAACTGCATTGTATTTATTATATTTAAATAAACATTTTTATTGTGCGCAAAAATAAATAGTTGATTTACTATTTTTGTGAGTTTTTTTTTGTTCTAGAGTAGTATATTCATTCAGTTTGTCTCCTTATCGACTGCGATTGCTGATAAGGAAGGGATATTGGTGAGGTCAAACGCCTGAACCTAGAGTTGAGAGTTAAAGTTTATTAGAATCACTTATAAAAACTGTGGTTCTAAAGTACTGTTTCATAACAAACAACAAATATCACTTTGTAAAGTTTATCATATTTTTACAAGGATTTTTTTTTATCTTAATATATATAAATCTCGTGTCACAATGTTTGTCCTCAATGGACTAATAATAAAATAATGGACTAATAATAAAATTTGAACACCATGTGCAGTTCGATGTGCACTTGAGAGATAGGATAGTTTAAATCTCAAATTATAGTCGCAATTTTAATTTATCGCTAATTTTTTGTCCGTTATTATTTGGCAGTCATAAAACTGACAGATGTCGATACCTTTTTATTTTATGGGCGATTGTGAAGAGCGCGTGACGACTCGGTGCCAGTATAATTTTATTGAACAAGCAGAGGAAAGAGCAATTGTGATATTATTGGAAAATTTTTTAGAAGATCACAATCAACTAATTCAATTGATCAAAAGAGTTTCGCCACGACTGCAAAATGACAATTATCAAATCGTCATAAAAGCCGACAAAGTACCATTAGGTGAACATGCTGGTAGATTCAGTCATAAAACTGACAGATGTCGATACGGAACGGCACGGAACATGCATGCATACAAGATGCGATGACTTACGTACGTCATTACGGCCGACCGGATTTATTTATTACATTCACATGTAATCCGAATTGGGAAGAGATACAAACTTTACTATTGCCAGGACAACAAGCCATTCATCGTCATGATTTAACTGCACGTGTGTTTAAACAAAAATTGAAATCCTTAATTGATTTTATTGTTAAATATACAATTTTTGGTATCACACGTTGTTGGCTGTATACGATAGAGTGGCAAAAGCGAGGTTTGCCTCATGCCCACATTTTGGTTTGGCTTAAAGATAGAATCCGTCCTGAAGAAATCGATCAAATAATTTCAGCCGAAATTCCAGACCCATTAATTGATCAAGAATTATTTGATATTGTCACCAAACACATGATCCATGGGCCATGCGGTGTTTTCAACATGACGTCACCGTGCATGGAAAATGGAAAATGTAAAAAAAACTTCCCAAAGCCGCATACGAATGACACGATCACGGATATTGATGGTTATCCAATGTATCGCCGCAGAAGTACTGAGAATGGTGGCCACACATTTACAATGCGACTGCCGAACTTTCCAAATCAAGTTGAGTTTGATAATCAGTGGGTGGTACCATACTCACCACTACTTTCAAAAACTTACAAAGCTCATATCAATGTTGAGCTTTGCAGTTCTGTTAAATCAATTAAGTATATTTGTAAATATGTAAACAAAGGCAGTGATTTGGCCATATTTGAAGTAAAAAACATAAATAAAAATGACGAAATAGCACGATACCAAATGGGCAGATACATTAGCAGCAATGAAACTATTTGGCATATTCTCAGCTTTCCCATCCACGAAAGAGATCCTGCTGTCCAACATCTGGCAATACATCTTGAAAACGGTCAACGTGTATACTTCACTGAAGAAAATGTTCTCCAAAGAGCGTTCGAAGCTCCGAAAACGACTCTAACTGAATTTTTTACATTGTGTCAAAAACCTGATGTTTTTGGCCAATTCGCGAAGACATTGGTGTATGGTGATGTTCCACGTTATTTCACATGGAACAAATCCAGTAAAAAATGGGAGCCACGGAAACAAGGAAAACCACATCCTTCCATTACAGGCATATTCAAAGCTAAGACATTGGGGAGACTTTACACGGTACATCCAAAGCAACGTGAGTGCTTCTATTTACGTTTGTTATTGGTGAATGTTCCCGGACCAACGTCTTTTGAATTTTTACGAACAGCTAATGGTCGAGTATTCAATACATACCAGGATGCATGTCGTGAACTGCAATTGCTAGAAGACGATAACCATTGGGACTTAACGCTTGCTGATGCTGCGTTGACATCAACACCGAATAACATTCGTCAGTTGTTTGCAATTATTTTGGCGACATGTTATCCCTCGCAAGCACAAACTTTGTGGGAAAAATATAAAAATTGTATGACAGAAGACATCTTGCACCGAATTAGACAAACAAATCAATGCCAAAACATAGATTATACACCAGAGATGTACAATGAAGCATTGGTCTTGATCGAGGATTTATGTGTTCTTAGTTCAAATTTACCATTTAATCATTATGGTATGCCATCACCTAATCGTCCAGCCACCGACTTAGTCAATACCGATTTACAACGAGAAAATCAATATGACCATGGAAGTTTAGCAACAATTATCATGAACAGTGAACCATTACTGACAGCAGAACAAAAAATTATTTATGATCGGATTATGCTGGCTGTTGCTGCTGAACAAGGCGGTTTTTTTTTCTTGGATGCACCCGGTGGAACCGGTAAGACATTTTTAATATCGTTGATTCTTGCCAAAATACGGTCGCAACAAAAAATCGCATTAGCATTAGCATCGTCAGGCATTGCGGCTACTTTACTGGATGGTGGGCGAACAGCACATTCAACATTCAAGCTGCCATTGGACGTTCATAATAAACCAGATGCAATGTGTAACATCAAAAAGAATAGTGGAATAGCTGCAGTGTTGCGGAAGAGTTCTATAATAATTTGGGATGAGTGCACAATGGCACACAAATATTCACTTGAAGCATTAAACAGAACTATGCAAGATTTAAACAGCAATAATAAACTTTTCGGTGGTGCTATCTTACTTTTGTCTGGTGACTTCCGGCAGACCTTACCGGTTATACCTCGCTCTACTTTCGCGGATGAGATTAATGCATGTTTGAAACAATCATTCTTATGGCGAAGTGTTGAAACACTTCGATTGACCATAAATATGCGAGTACAATTGCAAAATGATCCATCAGCACTAATATTTTCCGAACAACTACTAGATATTGGGAACGGTAAAATAAAACTGCAACCAAATACGCAATGCATTAAACTACCAGACAATTTTTGCACTGTTGTTCAGGATAAAACTGAATTGATTCAGAGTATTTTCCCGGATATACAGAATAATTATTTGAATCATGAATGGCTTAGTCAACGGGCGATTTTGGCAGCCAAAAACGTTGATGTTGACGAAATTAACTTCCAGATACAACAGTTGTTACCAGGCGATCTGATGTCTTTTAAATCAATCGATACTGTTGTTGATGAAAATGAAAGTGTAAATTTTCCGATTGAATTTTTAAATTCATTAGATATCCCTGGAATGCCACCACATAATCTTCGATTAAAGATTGGTTCCCCTATTATTCTCCTCCGTAATTTGAATCCACCTCAATTATGTAACGGTACGCGTTTGGTCATCAAAAAGATCACCGGAAACATTCTTGAAGCAACCATTTTGGCTGGGAAGTTTAAAGGAAAAGTGGTCCTGCTGCCACGTATTCCGATGATACCATCAGATTCTACCATACCCTTCAAAAGGCTACAGTTTCCAATTCGTTTAGCTTTCGCCATGTCTATAAATAAATCTCAAGGTCAAACAATGTCCATTTGTGGTTTAGATTTGGAAAATCCATGTTTTTCTCATGGGCAACTATATGTTGCGTGTTCACGTGTTGGGAAACCGTCGAATCTATTTGTGTTAGCTAAAGACAGGTTAACCAAAAACATTGTGCACCGATTGGTGTTAAATTAAATTGAAATTGAAAGTATTTATAATTCAAAAAAAAGATATTAATGTTTAAAAGTTTAAGACTGTCTGCCTTGCCTACCTCATTCATGAGTTTAAGCGTCACATGTTATTTACTGTATTATACTGTAATATACTTATCTTAATATATATAAATCTCGTGTCACAATGTTTGTCCTCAATGGACTAATAATAAAATAATGGACTAATAATAAAATTTGAACACCATGTGCAGTTCGATGTGCACTTGAGAGATAGGATAGTTTAAATCTCAAATTATAGTCGCAATTTTAATTTATCGCTAATTTTTTGTCCGTTATTATTTGGCAGTCATAAAACTGACAGATGTCGATACCTTTTTATTTTATGGGCGATTGTGAAGAGCGCGTGACGACTCGGTGCCAGTATAATTTTATTGAACAAGCAGAGGAAAGAGCAATTGTGATATTATTGGAAAATTTTTTAGAAGATCACAATCAACTAATTCAATTGATCAAAAGAGTTTCGCCACGACTGCAAAATGACAATTATCAAATCGTCATAAAAGCCGACAAAGTACCATTAGGTGAACATGCTGGTAGATTCAGTCATAAAACTGACAGATGTCGATACGGAACGGCACGGAACATGCATGCATACAAGATGCGATGACTTACGTACGTCATTACGGCCGACCGGATTTATTTATTACATTCACATGTAATCCGAATTGGGAAGAGATACAAACTTTACTATTGCCAGGACAACAAGCCATTCATCGTCATGATTTAACTGCACGTGTGTTTAAACAAAAATTGAAATCCTTAATTGATTTTATTGTTAAATATACAATTTTTGGTATCACACGTTGTTGGCTGTATACGATAGAGTGGCAAAAGCGAGGTTTGCCTCATGCCCACATTTTGGTTTGGCTTAAAGATAGAATCCGTCCTGAAGAAATCGATCAAATAATTTCAGCCGAAATTCCAGACCCATTAATTGATCAAGAATTATTTGATATTGTCACCAAACACATGATCCATGGGCCATGCGGTGTTTTCAACATGACGTCACCGTGCATGGAAAATGGAAAATGTAAAAAAAACTTCCCAAAGCCGCATACGAATGACACGATCACGGATATTGATGGTTATCCAATGTATCGCCGCAGAAGTACTGAGAATGGTGGCCACACATTTACAATGCGACTGCCGAACTTTCCAAATCAAGTTGAGTTTGATAATCAGTGGGTGGTACCATACTCACCACTACTTTCAAAAACTTACAAAGCTCATATCAATGTTGAGCTTTGCAGTTCTGTTAAATCAATTAAGTATATTTGTAAATATGTAAACAAAGGCAGTGATTTGGCCATATTTGAAGTAAAAAACATAAATAAAAATGACGAAATAGCACGATACCAAATGGGCAGATACATTAGCAGCAATGAAACTATTTGGCATATTCTCAGCTTTCCCATCCACGAAAGAGATCCTGCTGTCCAACATCTGGCAATACATCTTGAAAACGGTCAACGTGTATACTTCACTGAAGAAAATGTTCTCCAAAGAGCGTTCGAAGCTCCGAAAACGACTCTAACTGAATTTTTTACATTGTGTCAAAAACCTGATGTTTTTGGCCAATTCGCGAAGACATTGGTGTATGGTGATGTTCCACGTTATTTCACATGGAACAAATCCAGTAAAAAATGGGAGCCACGGAAACAAGGAAAACCACATCCTTCCATTACAGGCATATTCAAAGCTAAGACATTGGGGAGACTTTACACGGTACATCCAAAGCAACGTGAGTGCTTCTATTTACGTTTGTTATTGGTGAATGTTCCCGGACCAACGTCTTTTGAATTTTTACGAACAGCTAATGGTCGAGTATTCAATACATACCAGGATGCATGTCGTGAACTGCAATTGCTAGAAGACGATAACCATTGGGACTTAACGCTTGCTGATGCTGCGTTGACATCAACACCGAATAACATTCGTCAGTTGTTTGCAATTATTTTGGCGACATGTTATCCCTCGCAAGCACAAACTTTGTGGGAAAAATATAAAAATTGTATGACAGAAGACATCTTGCACCGAATTAGACAAACAAATCAATGCCAAAACATAGATTATACACCAGAGATGTACAATGAAGCATTGGTCTTGATCGAGGATTTATGTGTTCTTAGTTCAAATTTACCATTTAATCATTATGGTATGCCATCACCTAATCGTCCAGCCACCGACTTAGTCAATACCGATTTACAACGAGAAAATCAATATGACCATGGAAGTTTAGCAACAATTATCATGAACAGTGAACCATTACTGACAGCAGAACAAAAAATTATTTATGATCGGATTATGCTGGCTGTTGCTGCTGAACAAGGCGGTTTTTTTTTCTTGGATGCACCCGGTGGAACCGGTAAGACATTTTTAATATCGTTGATTCTTGCCAAAATACGGTCGCAACAAAAAATCGCATTAGCATTAGCATCGTCAGGCATTGAGGCTACTTTACTGGATGGTGGGCGAACAGCACATTCAACATTCAAGCTGCCATTGGACGTTCATAATAAACCAGATGCAATGTGTAACATCAAAAAGAATAGTGGAATAGCTGCAGTGTTGCGGAAGAGTTCTATAATAATTTGGGATGAGTGCACAATGGCACACAAATATTCACTTGAAGCATTAAACAGAACTATGCAAGATTTAAACAGCAATAATAAACTTTTCGGTGGTGCTATCTTACTTTTGTCTGGTGACTTCCGGCAGACCTTACCGGTTATACCTCGCTCTACTTTCGCGGATGAGATTAATGCATGTTTGAAACAATCATTCTTATGGCGAAGTGTTGAAACACTTCGATTGACCATAAATATGCGAGTACAATTGCAAAATGATCCATCAGCACTAATATTTTCCGAACAACTACTAGATATTGGGAACGGTAAAATAAAACTGCAACCAAATACGCAATGCATTAAACTACCAGACAATTTTTGCACTGTTGTTCAGGATAAAACTGAATTGATTCAGAGTATTTTCCCGGATATACAGAATAATTATTTGAATCATGAATGGCTTAGTCAACGGGCGATTTTGGCAGCCAAAAACGTTGATGTTGACGAAATTAACTTCCAGATACAACAGTTGTTACCAGGCGATCTGATGTCTTTTAAATCAATCGATACTGTTGTTGATGAAAATGAAAGTGTAAATTTTCCGATTGAATTTTTAAATTCATTAGATATCCCTGGAATGCCACCACATAATCTTCGATTAAAGATTGGTTCCCCTATTATTCTCCTCCGTAATTTGAATCCACCTCAATTATGTAACGGTACGCGTTTGGTCATCAAAAAGATCACCGGAAACATTCTTGAAGCAACCATTTTGGCTGGGAAGTTTAAAGGAAAAGTGGTCCTGCTGCCACGTATTCCGATGATACCATCAGATTCTACCATACCCTTCAAAAGGCTACAGTTTCCAATTCGTTTAGCTTTCGCCATGTCTATAAATAAATCTCAAGGTCAAACAATGTCCATTTGTGGTTTAGATTTGGAAAATCCATGTTTTTCTCATGGGCAACTATATGTTGCGTGTTCACGTGTTGGGAAACCGTCGAATCTATTTGTGTTAGCTAAAGACAGGTTAACCAAAAACATTGTGCACCGATTGGTGTTAAATTAAATTGAAATTGAAAGTATTTATAATTCAAAAAAAAGATATTAATGTTTAAAAGTTTAAGACTGTCTGCCTTGCCTACCTCATTCATGAGTTTAAGCGTCACATGTTATTTACTGTATTATACTGTAATATACTTATCTTAATATATATAAATCTCGTGTCACAATGTTTGTCCTCAATGGACTAATAATAAAATAATGGACTAATAATAAAATTTGAACACCATGTGCAGTTCGATGTGCACTTGAGAGATAGGATAGTTTAAATCTCAAATTATAGTCGCAATTTTAATTTATCGCTAATTTTTTGTCCGTTATTATTTGGCAGTCATAAAACTGACAGATGTCGATACCTTTTTATTTTATGGGCGATTGTGAAGAGCGCGTGACGACTCGGTGCCAGTATAATTTTATTGAACAAGCAGAGGAAAGAGCAATTGTGATATTATTGGAAAATTTTTTAGAAGATCACAATCAACTAATTCAATTGATCAAAAGAGTTTCGCCACGACTGCAAAATGACAATTATCAAATCGTCATAAAAGCCGACAAAGTACCATTAGGTGAACATGCTGGTAGATTCAGTCATAAAACTGACAGATGTCGATACGGAACGGCACGGAACATGCATGCATACAAGATGCGATGACTTACGTACGTCATTACGGCCGACCGGATTTATTTATTACATTCACATGTAATCCGAATTGGGAAGAGATACAAACTTTACTATTGCCAGGACAACAAGCCATTCATCGTCATGATTTAACTGCACGTGTGTTTAAACAAAAATTGAAATCCTTAATTGATTTTATTGTTAAATATACAATTTTTGGTATCACACGTTGTTGGCTGTATACGATAGAGTGGCAAAAGCGAGGTTTGCCTCATGCCCACATTTTGGTTTGGCTTAAAGATAGAATCCGTCCTGAAGAAATCGATCAAATAATTTCAGCCGAAATTCCAGACCCATTAATTGATCAAGAATTATTTGATATTGTCACCAAACACATGATCCATGGGCCATGCGGTGTTTTCAACATGACGTCACCGTGCATGGAAAATGGAAAATGTAAAAAAAACTTCCCAAAGCCGCATACGAATGACACGATCACGGATATTGATGGTTATCCAATGTATCGCCGCAGAAGTACTGAGAATGGTGGCCACACATTTACAATGCGACTGCCGAACTTTCCAAATCAAGTTGAGTTTGATAATCAGTGGGTGGTACCATACTCACCACTACTTTCAAAAACTTACAAAGCTCATATCAATGTTGAGCTTTGCAGTTCTGTTAAATCAATTAAGTATATTTGTAAATATGTAAACAAAGGCAGTGATTTGGCCATATTTGAAGTAAAAAACATAAATATAATATATATATATATACTAGCTGACCCGGCCACGCGTTGCTGTGGCTAAAGTTTTTGTTATATTACATTATAGTAAACAATCTAAGAGGAACAATAAGAGAACATCAGTCACGGAGTCCACTATGCTTTTTCACACAGATGGTATTTGTAAAAAAATATGGTGATCTCCTTATTTGACTTTCTACTACTATAACCCTTTAGTACAATGAAATTATTTACGAACTAAGACGAAAATGTTGATGTTGGTATACAAATTCACTGGATTGAGATTTGAAGGGGAAGTACGTTGAACACAATTAATTAAAATGTTCTTACACTTGATACTAAGCAGAAATCAATAGGTAAAAAATAAAAATTTATCAGATTTATTATTTCCATTTAATTTTATAACAAATATAAGTATATTACAGTATAATACAGTAAATAACATGTGACGCTTAAACTCATGAATGAGGTAGGCAAGGCAGACAGTCTTAAACTTTTAAACATTAATATCTTTTTTTTGAATTATAAATACTTTCAATTTCAATTTAATTTAACACCAATCGGTGCACAATGTTTTTGGTTAACCTGTCTTTAGCTAACACAAATAGATTCGACGGTTTCCCAACACGTGAACACGCAACATATAGTTGCCCATGAGAAAAACATGGATTTTCCAAATCTAAACCACAAATGGACATTGTTTGACCTTGAGATTTATTTATAGACATGGCGAAAGCTAAACGAATTGGAAACTGTAGCCTTTTGAAGGGTATGGTAGAATCTGATGGTATCATCGGAATACGTGGCAGCAGGACCACTTTTCCTTTAAACTTCCCAGCCAAAATGGTTGCTTCAAGAATGTTTCCGGTGATCTTTTTGATGACCAAACGCGTACCGTTACATAATTGAGGTGGATTCAAATTACGGAGGAGAATAATAGGGGAACCAATCTTTAATCGAAGATTATGTGGTGGCATTCCAGGGATATCTAATGAATTTAAAAATTCAATCGGAAAATTTACACTTTCATTTTCATCAACAACAGTATCGATTGATTTAAAAGACATCAGATCGCCTGGTAACAACTGTTGTATCTGGAAGTTAATTTCGTCAACATCAACGTTTTTGGCTGCCAAAATCGCCCGTTGACTAAGCCATTCATGATTCAAATAATTATTCTGTATATCCGGGAAAATACTCTGAATCAATTCAGTTTTATCCTGAACAACAGTGCAAAAATTGTCTGGTAGTTTAATGCATTGCGTATTTGGTTGCAGTTTTATTTTACCGTTCCCAATATCTAGTAGTTGTTCGGAAAATATTAGTGCTGATGGATCATTTTGCAATTGTACTCGCATATTTATGGTCAATCGAAGTGTTTCAACACTTCGCCATAAGAATGATTGTTTCAAACATGCATTAATCTCATCCGCGAAAGTAGAGCGAGGTATAACCGGTAAGGTCTGCCGGAAGTCACCAGACAAAAGTAAGATAGCACCACCGAAAAGTTTATTATTGCTGTTTAAATCTTGCATAGTTCTGTTTAATGCTTCAAGTGAATATTTGTGTGCCATTGTGCACTCATCCCAAATTATTATAGAACTCTTCCGCAACACTGCAGCTATTCCACTATTCTTTTTGATGTTACACATTGCATCTGGTTTATTATGAACGTCCAATGGCAGCTTGAATGTTGAATGTGCTGTTCGCCCACCATCCAGTAAAGTAGCCGCAATGCCTGACGATGCTAATGCTAATGCGATTTTTTGTTGCGACCGTATTTTGGCAAGAATCAACGATATTAAAAATGTCTTACCGGTTCCACCGGGTGCATCCAAGAAAAAAAAACCGCCTTGTTCAGCAGCAACAGCCAGCATAATCCGATCATAAATAATTTTTTGTTCTGCTGTCAGTAATGGTTCACTGTTCATGATAATTGTTGCTAAACTTCCATGGTCATATTGATTTTCTCGTTGTAAATCGGTATTGACTAAGTCGGTGGCTGGACGATTAGGTGATGGCATACCATAATGATTAAATGGTAAATTTGAACTAAGAACACATAAATCCTCGATCAAGACCAATGCTTCATTGTACATCTCTGGTGTATAATCTATGTTTTGGCATTGATTTGTTTGTCTAATTCGGTGCAAGATGTCTTCTGTCATACAATTTTTATATTTTTCCCACAAAGTTTGTGCTTGCGAGGGATAACATGTCGCCAAAATAATTGCAAACAACTGACGAATGTTATTCGGTGTTGATGTCAACGCAGCATCAGCAAGCGTTAAGTCCCAATGGTTATCGTCTTCTAGCAATTGCAGTTCACGACATGCATCCTGGTATGTATTGAATACTCGACCATTAGCTGTTCGTAAAAATTCAAAAGACGTTGGTCCGGGAACATTCACCAATAACAAACGTAAATAGAAGCACTCACGTTGCTTTGGATGTACCGTGTAAAGTCTCCCCAATGTCTTAGCTTTGAATATGCCTGTAATGGAAGGATGTGGTTTTCCTTGTTTCCGTGGCTCCCATTTTTTACTGGATTTGTTCCATGTGAAATAACGTGGAACATCACCATACACCAATGTCTTCGCGAATTGGCCAAAAACATCAGGTTTTTGACACAATGTAAAAAATTCAGTTAGAGTCGTTTTCGGAGCTTCGAACGCTCTTTGGAGAACATTTTCTTCAGTGAAGTATACACGTTGACCGTTTTCAAGATGTATTGCCAGATGTTGGACAGCAGGATCTCTTTCGTGGATGGGAAAGCTGAGAATATGCCAAATAGTTTCATTGCTGCTAATGTATCTGCCCATTTGGTATCGTGCTATTTCGTCATTTTTATTTATGTTTTTTACTTCAAATATGGCCAAATCACTGCCTTTGTTTACATATTTACAAATATACTTAATTGATTTAACAGAACTGCAAAGCTCAACATTGATATGAGCTTTGTAAGTTTTTGAAAGTAGTGGTGAGTATGGTACCACCCACTGATTATCAAACTCAACTTGATTTGGAAAGTTCGGCAGTCGCATTGTAAATGTGTGGCCACCATTCTCAGTACTTCTGCGGCGATACATTGGATAACCATCAATATCCGTGATCGTGTCATTCGTATGCGGCTTTGGGAAGTTTTTTTTACATTTTCCATTTTCCATGCACGGTGACGTCATGTTGAAAACACCGCATGGCCCATGGATCATGTGTTTGGTGACAATATCAAATAATTCTTGATCAATTAATGGGTCTGGAATTTCGGCTGAAATTATTTGATCGATTTCTTCAGGACGGATTCTATCTTTAAGCCAAACCAAAATGTGGGCATGAGGCAAACCTCGCTTTTGCCACTCTATCGTATACAGCCAACAACGTGTGATACCAAAAATTGTATATTTAACAATAAAATCAATTAAGGATTTCAATTTTTGTTTAAACACACGTGCAGTTAAATCATGACGATGAATGGCTTGTTGTCCTGGCAATAGTAAAGTTTGTATCTCTTCCCAATTCGGATTACATGTGAATGTAATAAATAAATCCGGTCGGCCGTAATGACGTACGTAAGTCATCGCATCTTGTATGCATGCATGTTCCGTGCCGTTCCGTATCGACATCTGTCAGTTTTATGACTGAATCTACCAGCATGTTCACCTAATGGTACTTTGTCGGCTTTTATGACGATTTGATAATTGTCATTTTGCAGTCGTGGCGAAACTCTTTTGATCAATTGAATTAGTTGATTGTGATCTTCTAAAAAATTTTCCAATAATATCACAATTGCTCTTTCCTCTGCTTGTTCAATAAAATTATACTGGCACCGAGTCGTCACGCGCTCTTCACAATCGCCCATAAAATAAAAAGGTATCGACATCTGTCAGTTTTATGACTGCCAAATAATAACGGACAAAAAATTAGCGATAAATTAAAATTGCGACTATAATTTGAGATTTAAACTATCCTATCTCTCAAGTGCACATCGAACTGCACATGGTGTTCAAATTTTATTATTAGTCCATTATTTTATTATTAGTCCATTGAGGACAAACATTGTGACACGAGATTTATATATATTAAGATTTGTGTCTAAATAATCAAGTATGAGTTAACAGACAAAATAAATTTCTGGGGAACTACAGACTTTGAATATTTCTTTTATATTATTATTGTTTATGAAGATAAGAGTCTGAGACGTAAGTTTTGTCTTTAAAGTCAATCATAAATAGTGCATGGATTCAAGAAAAAGAAAAATATGTAACTATATTTCAATTATAGTATGCAGATTTTGGTTGGTCGTCGATGCAAACCTTTTAGGAGCTGATGAAGACGTCATTTAAAACATATTTAACACAATAATGAAAGGTATGAGGGCTGCTATTTATGCTTACAGAACTACATAAAATTGAACTCATTGGCTGTATAATGCGTTAATTTGTCTGCACAACTTAACTTAACTTTGTTGTTGTGATCAAAAACAGGCTCGTGTCGATTGGTGCAAAAAAAATGTTAAAAAAATACAATTGTGGTAGGTCAAAAAATGTTTATAATATCTACACAGGTGATGAATCTTGGATCTATGCGTATGACCCTGAAACTAAACAAAAGTTATTCGTGCAAAAAGCACTTTGAAGCAAACGGTTGCCTGTTTTGTTTTTAGAATTGGTCATTTGTCCACTGTGCCACTAGAAAATCGTGAAACTGTCAGTTCGGAATGGTACACGACCATTTGTTGCCAGAAGTCTTTGAAGAAATAAGAAAGAAGAATCATTCTGCATCATGACAATGTCACACGTTGTCACACGTCGGCCGATACAACTCAGTTTTTGGAAGGTCAAAAGATCAAATTGCTGGATTATCCGCCTAACAGCCCCGGTTTGGCACCCAACGGTTTCTATTTATTTCCAAACGCGAAGAAAAAATTATGAAATGATAAATGTTTATTTCTTTTTGTTATTCCGGACTCATAAATAGCAGCCCTCGCAGTATATCTGCAAATTATTTTTTTTCTTATACAAAAATAAAACGTGCCTATATGTGCCGTAAAAAGTTTCCAGGACAAAAGCACTAATTCAAATTTAGATAATTTTATAAACAATAGTTATTATTATTACAATCATCGCATTATGTCAGTATGTGATTCTGACGATTGTTAAAGGCATAATTAATTTATCTGCACCGCCCACATAGCACTGGTATCGCTTTGTTACTGGTCGCTCTACCTACTGATTTGTTTTTTCTACATTTTTCTGAAATAGTAAATCGATTTTTTTATAAGCCATAAGAAAATCATAACTTTAAGTAAGTGCAAATATTCCCGATTCAAATCGACATTCAATTTAATCCATTTCCCGGCAAAAATAGATATTAATATGACCACAAAGTTGTAAATTAGTAACAGCAGTACTTTGACTGTCTCATTTATAGATCATAAAGAAAAAAATAAACCTTAAAATTGTTTTATGCCTTTATCACCTAGCTTCTATGGAATTAAACAATTATGACACCTGTAGCGTAAAAAACAAGTTACTTACGACGAATTAGATCGGGATTTGAGCGTCATTTGAAAATATTTATTATCATTTTTATATATAAAAACTAAAACAAACATCTCGAATTATCGTTTAGGTAAATACCTCCTCCACTTTATTCTCATCGTAAAACTATATTTATTTTGTGTTATGTTTCTGGTTTCATTATGCAATAAATACTATTTCAAAAACATGGTGGTTTTGCTTTTTTTATATTATGTTTTATGCATGGAATTTCCTTAAGTAATGCCTTAGAATAATAAATTATATTTAATTTAAACATACAAAATTACTCATATCTCTTGTGGATATCTCTCTTAAGGTCTTTTTTTGTAGCATTCAGTTATGTAACAAAAAAATAAACATGTCCGTTTACGAAGGTAACGTTCCAGACGAATTGAAGATATCAATTGTTCGACCTATATACAAAAACGGGAATCATAAAATTTATGGAAACTACAGACCGATATCAATATTATCAGCCATTAACAAAATTATGGAAAAACATATTGGGAACCAAATTGCACAATTTCTGAGTAAAAATAACATATTGCACGAAAGGCAATTTGGATTTCAAAGTAATAAAAGTACAACGCAACTCCTATCGATATTTGGGAACTATGTCAATACATGTCTTAATGATAAAAAACATGTAATAGTACTCATGATTGACTTCTCTAAAGCTTTCGATACTTTAGAACATGATTTGTTATTAAACAGAATTGAGACATGCGGAATTAGAGGACCACTACTTAATTGGTTCAAAAATTACTTAAATAATCGTAAGATATCAGTAAAAATTAGGAACAAAGTCAGCAATCACAAAATAATAAAATATGGAGCACCGCAAGGTGCAGTATTAGCACCGATTTTATATCTTATGTATGTGAATAATATGGCCAGAGTTATTAAAGAATGTGAGATACTAAAATTCGCGGACGACACTTGTCTAGTGACAGCGGACAATGATATCGTAGAAGCTCAAAAAAAAAATGCAAAATGCATACGACTCAATATGTAAATGGGCTCACGATAGTGGATTAGTCATAAATTCGAGTAAAACTAATTACATTCATATTCACAGCACCCACAACAAAAGCAACCACAGTATAGAAATAAAATCACACCTCGACGCGTGTCTACATAGCATACAAAAGCCTTGCTCTTGTCCCTCCTTAAATAAGGTCGCTACAAATAGATATTTAGGACTGACCATTGATGAAAAGTTTAATTGGGGTCCACATATCGAACAAGTATGTAGAAACCTACGTGCAATACTAAGCAAACTATCGGTTTTAAGATATAAAGTACCCTATAAAATACTAAGATTATTATATATATCACTTGCAGAAACACGAATAACATATGGAATTAGTACTTATGGTCTAACATTTAAAACATACATTCTAAAAATTAAAAAACTTCAGCTTCAAATAATAAAAACTATAGTACCAAAAAAAATTAAAAATAAATTAAAAAGTAAGGAAAATAAGTTATTTAAATATTGTAATACTTTACCAATAGAAAAAAAAATTGATTATCAGGTAATATTGGAACAATTTTACTCTATGAAATATAAACAGAAAATACCGCACAGTATAAAAACAAGGCAAACAACAAAAGGAATTTTGGAAGTGGCCAAATTCAACAATGAATATGGCAAAAGAAGGCTGAAGAGAATTGTCCCAATTTTATTTAATAACCTTACGAGTAATATAAAGCAATCTAATAACTTATCTAATTACGTTTTAAAAAAAGAATTAAAAAAAATATATTGTAAATAGTATTTTTGTTGATGAATGTACTCGAAGCGACCGGTGTGAGATGTACTCGTACCGATTTCATTATAGTTACACCGACGCGACTGGAAGTGACCGTTTTTTTTATAAATAAACAATTAAAGACAGTCTGGAGAGATACCGTCATGAGTAGCTCGTCATTGATAAAAGTGTTTTAAGTGAATATTGAATATGTTTTGTATATATAAATGTTATTAAATAAGTTAAATTAGGAACGAATGAGTTCACATAAAAACCCGCAAGGGTTTTGTGAACAAACAAATTAAATATGTATTTTGTTTATAAATAAAGAACTTATAAAAAAAAAAATAAAATAAAATTATAACACTCGACAGAAACCAATACAAACGGATCGTGAAATGCTGGTCAGTGAAATGTCTCTCTGCCATCAGCGGTGGCGCATAGTGCTTCTTTCCGTCTAATATATATTATCACTTGTCTTTCTGTGATAACGCATCCGGTGACTGACTGGGCATGCCGATCACCTTTAACATTAGAATATAATTGTTTGCTAACTGTCAGACCGTTTTGAATTTTGCTTCGTGCAAAAATTGAGCATCAGCATATTTTGCTCCTCGTAAACGACTCACAACCTTGTTGCATTACCAATAGCCTGAAACCTTTCTGAATGTTCAACTATCTAACAGTGAAAACCTCCATACGAATCCATTAAGTGGTTATGGAGAGAGTGACAACGTGAAATATATGTTTATATCTATATCACCTTCTTTCAAATTGAGAAATTTAAGATCACAATATCTGGGTTATGTTCGTTAATGGGCAAAAGGGGGGCAGGAATGGGCGATTTTTTCGATTAAGTGAAATTTAGCTATAACTTTCTTGGTGTTTTAGATATAGATTCATTTAAATTTCATATTATTCCTTAGATAAGGGTTTAAAACTTTCTAAGTAAACTGTTTTGATAGCACCAAACATTGGTTCTAGGGGTGGAAAAAAGTGACTTTTTAACATTCAAAAAATCCTACCTACCTTAATAGGCACCGTTCAAAAGGTTTGTTATGGACCTACGCACCCCCTAAAACCTTTGTTTGAAACAATTTTTGATATGAGCAACCCTTATAGTAAAAGATGGACAAATGTTTCTCTGATTGGGTTTCTCGTAAGCTAAACATGTAAAACGTTTTTACATTTGAACAAAATTACTGAATTATGTGAATTCAAAGACTTTATTATCTCACTTATAGGGTTAAAGCTTTCAGGAAAGTTTCAGAAACTACTGGAAGATTTTAGGGATATATAGAAGATTTTGGAACCTTATAGAATAATTTCAAAATCTTTGGATTGTTCGATAAGTATGAAGAATGTGGTAAAAAGATATAGAAAGTTCCGGAATATTCCTTCCTGGACATATTCAGTAGCTTCTAGAAGGTTCTATAGATTTGTTTTTAAATAAAGCTTTTTAAAAACCATTGTCTTTTTGTATATACTCGTAGAAATAGGAACCCCTAAAACCTCTCACTAATCCTGAAATTCTCTATATGCTTATTATTGTAGCATGAAATAAACGTAAAATGTCCGTACAATTGGAGTTCGCCTGTCCCCTACTTTAGTTCGGTGAAATCTACCTCCGCTATGACGAAAGGAGTTTTTTCATTTTCTTTCATAGTTTTATAGTTTTAAGACCATAGAAGGCAAAATCCTTTGGCCATTAGATTTTATTTAAGATTCAAATTACAATGCACTACCTCCGTTTTGTGGTGGTATGCAGGCGTCATGACCTCACATATGCCTCGATCTTCGACCTGGACGTGACTCCGGATGTGATATAGCCTCGTCTGCCTGCGGATTGGATTGTGCGGGATTCAAGCCTTCCAGGTCATTTCGACACCTCCAACGAATAACATTCAACGAAGTCATTTTTATTTTAACCGTCGACTTCGCCGAGCTGAGCGAAGTCGCGTTGAGCCGGTGTAGTGTGCGCCGTCCTTTATGTTGGTTTAGCAAACAGTCACTCCACCACAATTCGCCGTTCGCTACATACAAAATGAAAGTCGAAATTATGACAAAAGAACGTGAATATGTGACAATGACCTTTTGACCTTTTGACCTTTTGAGGTTATTTCAATATAGAGCGCTATCGTCACGACATTACGGGCAGGTTGGCTAATATAACTAACTCACATAGGAAATAAAAAAAGCGCTTGGATTCATTTCAATCCCAGTAAGATCGCATTTACAATAAGGCAGTGTAATTTGGAATCGTATTATGCTAATTGTAGTCAATATTTCTTTATAAAATAATTAATTATGAAGTAGAAATAACGTGTCTATAAAAGTATCATTTAATACGACGTCGCATAATTAATGAGCTCTGATCTGTTTAGAACAGAGATTCCCAAACTCTTTTGGGCAAGAGACGCCTTTTCCAAAGTGAACTCACCCCCATAGCCAAGTTACTTTAAAAGTCCTATCTCTAGTTTTTTCCCTATTGATATAACTTGATCATGATTTCGTTCGTGTTAAGTCGCGTATATTCGTCAAATACAGATCAAGTCAAAAGTTGACTGAAAGACTTGCACGAACTTGGGCAGGCTTATCGACTTGTTGAGTTTTTTAAAATTACAACAATGATACTTCCTAGCAAAATATTAGTCATTCTTACAAGTTGGTACGCGTAACACAACTTTTACAGTATCTTGAATCGCCCGAAATATAAATGATACAATCTTTGACAATATTGAATAATTATTTGATAAAGTGCTGGATAGCACAATATTTATAAAGGTTCTAAAGAGGTCCTGCACTTGAGAGCGCAGGATGTCGGTTTAAACCCAGCGCTGAGTTTCATAAAAATGCATTTTTAACTCTCACCTGTCCTCTTTAGTGTAAAATATTGTCAAATATTATGTAACCATCTAATTAGATGAAATGATGATATTTTATATGAACACTACTTTTTTCGACCCATTTCTAAGTACGTCTAGATTTATGGATGTGCACTTTAGTGCGTTACTAATAATAAAACCAGTTTCTGGTTTTATTTTATTTAAGTATATCAATTATCCAAACTATTGCACGGTGATTTAAATGAATTTGATGGTAGTTAGGTTATACTCTAATTGTAATCGCTGCTAAACTTGTAGGTAATTTAACTTTTTATTATTAAATAAATAACTTGAACATGACGAGTATAAATTCGTCCCAACAGCCGTGCGTTGTATCGAAATGTCGTTTCTTTCATCAGTACTAAAAATTTGTTGACTTTGATGTTAGATATATTATTCGGTCAGCCTCCGATGTGATCTAAACGGCTATGGTTGCTTTTCGAGAGCATCAATCTACACACAAAAATTTAACTCTTTCGCATTTGTACTCTTTGAGTTGAAAGTTGGAACAGACGGTCAAATGATAGGATAGTAGTATATAAGCCAAATGAGTGACATCGCCAATAGAAGTGTTGCTTATTTCGTTATTATTGAAGAATATAGCAATTGTTTTATTTTTTTTTTCATTTAATTAGCTATATAAAAAAACACTGAGCTACTGGTATATTTCTCAGATGTCAAATACGCAAGTTCTATTAATCAGCCATATTATATTATATCTAAAATACTGCTACCTCCTTTTATTTTAAAAAAAGCTTCAAAAAATAATTGAAAGTTGTAACGGATGTATTTATGATCTGTGCCCAGAAACCCTTCAGTAACTGCATTTTTAAAGAATGCACGCAATCAATTATCTGAGGATCGGCTCAATAGTAAAATGTTTTAGAAAATTAGATGTTATTTATTTGAAGTTCGCATTATTCTGCTCCAATATACTGCTAGCGACGGTTTCGCCTCTGCGACTAAGGTTACCTAGTCATATGTCAAACCATTTTGAGAAAGAGTATTGTTAGTAATATCCTTTTTAATTCATTCTCGTATTCTCCATATTTGTTGTACCAAAATTCCTATGTAAGACCTTCCGTTCCCATGTCTTCTCATCATTTTATTTTCTAATATTTTGCAACTTATCTACAGCGATTGTTAATACATCGCGGCGGGCGGGCGGCCCTTCGGACACGACTGCGACTTTGGGCGGGCGGCCCTTCGGACACGACTGCGACTTTGGGCGGGCGGCGGAAAAAAAGCGCCTTGAGGAACTGCATATTAATTAGGCACGCTGGCTCAATCGGATATCTGAATGAAATGACAGAATGGACATCTTTAAACGCTCGAAGGTAGTTAAAACTCGGAAACCGTTGTCCGGCATGAAGATTTAAATTGTCTTCTAACGAGAGACAATGAAAATTTAAAAAAAAAGTGAATTAGTAACTTATTTTAAGGTTAAAAAAGTGGTTTGCGTATGAGGTAACATTATAAAATTGAATACTACAGAATACTGCATTCTTAAGTACAGACGATAGACGAGTATTGTCAATCGCTTGTACAAATTTGAAAGGATAAATATTCATTTCGATTCATTTAGACCATTTTTATATGGCATTTGGTAACCGTTAAATAATTATTCATAAAAAAAATGTTTTCAAATAACTTGTTTTTATGTATTCAACATAAAGATTTTTGAAATTCAATTCTATTTCTAGGAAATTTAATAAATTATAAACTGCTAATCATTATTTTTAGTTTAATTGCTCTCTTAAAAAATCCATTAGAGACTTGAGCGAAATAGCAATTGAAAGACAAATGTAGGGTATAAAACATTATAAAGTTTGGTTTTTTAATTTTTAGTTTATCAAGCTGTAATTAAATAGAAACCAAAAATTGTTTATTGTCGATTAAAAAAATACACACGAAACTAAAAGCATGCGGTTAAAATGATAAAGTAAAATCGTTTCAATCAGAGTTATGTATTTATATCGCTATATATACAAACTTAAGCTATGTATGTATTTATTTACACTCAGTTTAATATTTATAGATTAGTGGACTTTAAACTAAATTAACTTCAAAAATAAAATTGTAACATTAGGTTCAAAACTTCGTACGCGCATTAATATAGCCTACATTATTAGGATTCTCAAGAATGGCAATGACACCTGTAGCTATCATTTAATATCAAGTTACTGCTTCTATACATTGTTTAGTAGTAGTAAATTATTTAACCAGACGTCAATTAGTAAATAATGTAACAGATTTGAAGCCTTATAATTATGTTATACAGGAGTCTCCTGGACTACTAGTGCCTATCTGTGGTTTAAATTTGTGATGCGTTGAGTAGATTAATATAAAAAAAATAGATACAATACAATATTCATCATAAATGTTAAGGCCATTTCAGTTTTTGGTTTGAAAATAAAACAACCCCCTCATTTATATTTACTGAATTTGTGATTGATTTTATGGTAACTTTTATACCAATAATAGTATTTTAATAATAATAGTTTTAATAATTATAATTTGACACAAATAATTCTTTTATATATTTTTATTAGCGCTCACAGATGAATTAAAATATTAATTTATACTGGCCACTAATAAATAAAACGTTCCAATAGCTGCGCTGTCATATTATTGTCAATTTCATACTAAAAAATTGTTGAAAAATGTATAGAAGTTAAAAACGGAACCGTTATAAGATCACACTTGCGTCCATCTGTCTGTCTGACGTTTTAGGTTAGGTTTTTGTATTGTATAAAGAATCGTTTATAACGGTTATTTTAAGGGATTAATTTTTTTCGTAAATCGGTTTAAAATATATATATTAAAATGTCAGAAAAAACATCAAACACCCCCTTTCTTCCTAATTTAATAGGTTTTCTGAATAAAAAAATGATATTATCAGGGATAATAGGTGTTGAATTAAAGCTAACAAGATACCATTAGAAATACACCAAGAAAATGTAAACATAATTATAGATCTTAAAAAGGTCTACAAAAAAACCTATGTAGTTTATGTATGTTTAGTCCGATTGGGAGAGCAGTCGATTTATTAAATTCCATTTCTGCGAAGATTGATATTTTTGTCTGTTCGCCCAATGGGATTAAAAATCTGCTTTCTATAACCCCCCCGTTGTAGGATCGGCGTGAATTATTTATTTGTTAATGTTTGCCTGGAGGCATTATTTTAATTTTTTATCTTAGTATGTTTCATGTTACTGTTTTTTGTTTTTCTTTTGGTAGTTTAATTTGTTTTTACTTTAATTATAATATACACGGGGAAACCTGTTAAATAAATAAATAAATATGTTTGTCTACAGGTGGATAGCCCCAGAAAGCATTTTTGTCTTAAATTTGTATAAAAATTACTTACTAAGACTTTTAAAAAAACAAAGTATATTTTTTTAAAGTAAATTTTATATTAGAACCGTACGCATTTGGTGTAGATCAAAATTGCCCTTCACATTCGTGCCATTTGAATACATACTTTAGGAGCTAGCACACATTTATTAACTACGCCAACAAATTAATAACATCGCTCAAATCCGGTTTTTTATATTACTTATACACCAGTTGAAATGAAATACGCGGGTAGGTACTATTATTTTATATCGTTTTAGGTCAGATACTAGACTAGAGAGAGTCGGAAATATGCATGGGCTTAGTATTTATAATGGAGATGCAGATGTTTGGTTTTGCCTTGCAATGACTTCTTCAAAAGAGGAAATTAGGGCGTATCTACTCGAATAGCATCTCCGTGGAATCAATTAAGGCCTTATATAACCATCGCCAACTCCGAGCCATAATATAATATATATATACGCCGCCTGACATTTCTAAAATAGGATAATAATAATAAAAAATCTATATTATTATTTTGATACTTCGATACTCACCTTACACCTCATTACTTGTAGTATCAAAGTAGTTGTTGTAAATTCAAAAACGTAATATACCTAATAAATAATGACGTTATATTTTCTCAAAGCTTATAAAACCGGTTTCCAAAAAAGTCCTCAATAAATTATACAAATATTTAAAGATAAAATGAAGAAATTGTAACTATATCACTTATAATTTTATCTATATCACTTTCTTGTGGACACGATAACTGCCGTAATTTTACATCAATCACTTTCGAATGAATGCATCAAATTTAAGGGTGCAAAATCTCGGTCAAGTTCGTTAATGGGCAAAATGGGCAAAATCGGACCAGGGGGGCGGGAACGGGGGGTTTTTTTTCGGAAAGGTGAAATTTTACTGTAACTTTCTTAGTATATAAAATATCGAATTCATTTAACTTTTAAATTCTTCCTTAAATAAAGGTTTAAAACATAACTTACGAAACTTTTTTATAGCACCAGCTATTGGTCCTAGGACAAGGTATAAAGAGGGATTCAGTGTACGCACTTCCGCTCCCCCTACCCCCACTAGGATCCGGTGAAATCTACCTCCGCCTACCGGTTGATTAGCCCATTGCTTAGTTAGATTTTTAAAATATTCATAATTTAGAAAAATTTTAAAATATGTTTACTTGCAATATTCGTATTTTTTGAATCTTCAATATGAATATCTCTGCATAACGTAATTTTTTTGTATTCTTTTTAATAATAGATGAATCTAAGGAAACCTAACCTAACAAGTCTCTGAAAGTAAAAACATAAGCAAGGAACGATCAAATAACTTTAAAAAATACAATCAAGAGAATCCTCATGCGTTTTTTTTTTTTATCTAGTTTGAGCATAAGTTAAGTTAAAAATATAATAAAGACTTTTATTTGTGGTAATAATGTTGCTGGTAGGGATAAACTTGCCGTGCGTTTGGGCTGATTACAAGTATGATTCAAGATAATCGTAATTATTCA
The DNA here is from genome assembly GCA_020383195.1 of Neomicropteryx cornuta. Lineage (NCBI taxonomy): Eukaryota > Metazoa > Arthropoda > Insecta > Lepidoptera > Micropterigidae > Neomicropteryx > Neomicropteryx cornuta. The sequence continues at coordinate 9,895,186 of JAHKQU010000010.1, read as the reverse complement.
AACACTTTTAAAAGTTTGTAAAAATGACCGTTTAACTTAATAATCGTGTAAGTATTTAAGGAATTAGATGAATGCCGCAAAATATAGGATAGTCTAGTATTGAAAAACAGCCAAAGAACCCGATCGGTCCGTGAAATGCAAAAAAGAAAAAAGGATAATAAGATAATTCAAAGTCCTACTTTCACTTCTTTTTAACGTTGAATTCAAAGATAGTGCTAATTTTTTTGGTTTTCAAATCACTACTAATTATTTCTTCACTACCGCACTGTAGATATCGACCTTTTTACAATTTGTGCCGCCCGAATTCGCTTAAAGTCGGACCCTCGCAAGTTCCACTAAATTCACCTTCCATCACATGTTTTGCATTGCATTCGCGATTGCCTTGTTTTGAGTGAATTACTTTGTTCTTCTTGCCGAAATACCCACTTGACTGGCAATGGGTTCTTCGTGGATCACAACCATATTAATTTGGGATGTTCGCGAGGGTTGACACGACGTCGGTGGCCGGTAGAATTGCGCATAATTTCTATCGAACTCTATCTTCTAAGCTGACTGTCAATGGATGAAAATAGATTTCTTGACATAAAAAATGTATTGTTTTTCTTTCGGTAAGAGGTCGACGCGTTGACTCATGCAGGTAACACTTTTGATTTAATACCCGAGATCGAGTTAAATACCTCATTAATGATGTCTTGTTAGGTACGCACGAACCTACCTCTTTAATTTATGAACACGTTTCTAATTAACCGATGAAAACGGATCATTTTAAGAATTTTTCATCACAAGTATGGATAAGTCGTTCTTTTATTACATGAAATTAAGATCGCGCTTAGGGTGCATTCATTAGGAGTAATTGATGCAAAATAATCTCAACCCTTATTATTCGTAGAGCGTAATTTAACCATACAAATAAATAAATTTTATTCAAAATGTCTTTACAGCACAAAACGGGGCAATTTTTTTGGAGTTATTAATACTTTTGGGCAATATAAACCTAACCAATGCGGATAAAATATAATCCGGTGTTGCAAATTATCAATATTCTCTTAAATCCTATTCTTTAGCACTCATGGATTATTCCACTCAGCAGGACTCAGGCGGTATTTGTTTATTAGAACAATATTCTCAACTTTATATAAACTCCAAATTCTATTTCTTAGGTGATTTCAGACAACTCCATATGCAGACATTTCTCTTGTAAGATATCTTGTATATCGTAATACACCATTTGTAACATGAAAAGATGTACGCTTATAAATTAAATAATTACCTATCGGTATAATTTTATTATCAAATCTTTCTTGTCTTTTCTTATTTTTTACTTTACAACATTTTAAATAAAAAACTTTATTAATGTTTCTACCAGTTAAAATGTTAATTTCTAATGTGAGTTAGATAAATTAGAAATAAAAATATATTACTCTTCACATTTTGGCCGTTCCAGCATTTGGCCTTGGAGATGTCTCGGAGTTCGGTGGGCGCAACTCGTGTGTCTAAGAACTCATCGCCATCGAATTTGATCACTTCTCTACCGGCAGTCATGCCGACCCAGAAGACTCTATTTCAAGATGACCCTGTTAGAATGAATGCCTCATTGATGACCTGTCCAGGCTACACAATCAGAACTAATGACTTGGCCACGGCAACAATGGACAATAGCCCGCCTCATTTGTTTGACTCTATCAACATTGGTTTTAATATGCCCACCATGGCACTTCGAGGTTTGTTCTCACATAATTCCGGTCATCTTATCTATCCTTGTTTATTTTGCTATGAACTATTGTTGACAGATGTAGTTAGTCAATAGGAAATAATATTATTAATAAAACAGTAAAGGCAAATTGTTTATTCATTTATTTGTTATTTTTTAATTGTTTCATTTATTCATTTTATTTTTTCATATATTAAGTATTCTTGATTACACATTTAAATTGTACTCATGTGTGTATGTGTGTGTGGGTGTGTATATCAGTGTGTGGGTGTGTATTTGTTTGTGCCTTATTATTTTTTTATATTTTCTCAGGGTTTTGCGCTGGTCTCTGCTATGCACTTTATCACTTCATATATAACCTTCCTTAGAACAGGTAACTATTACCTAGTTAGGAAGGTTATTGACTTACACTCATCGGCCAATTTATATTCCATAACAAAAAAAAAAAAAAAAAAAAAAAAAAATCAAAGAAATTTATCTCATGCCAGTAATTCTCTCGGGCCTCCAATGCTTAACAATCCCCCCCCCCCCCCAGTCTGTGTACTTTAACGGCCTGCCTTGAATCGAAGGTAACCACGAGGGCTCAAATTTAGGGGCGGTGGAGTAAAATTGCTGGATAAGATCACCGTCTATGCCCTGCATAAGCTATATGCATATCGTGAAGAAACGCACACTGCAAGTATGAGATATATGGAACCTGCTGGCTGGCAATACTGTGATAACGATATTGACTTTTTTTGGTATTACCAACAACAAAAATCTGACTTTTTATTTTACGACACTGAATATTTTCATTATAAATTTTTTTCATGTATTTATTTTTTTAATATTTTTATTATAACTGTTTTTGTAGGTCAGCTGGTGCAGTGGCCTGTGGTGACAGTGCCGTGAGTGGCACAATTGGCGGTAATGTCAATGTGCCAGTCAGCCTTCACGCTCTTCTTAGCAGACGAGCAGTTGGAGTCATGGATCCAATAAATTCAACAAGATGGACAAGAAGTGTGTAAAGGACAACACTGTTACTACTAAAGAACTTGAATAATAAAATATTATTTATTTATGTAACGACTGTCATGTTGATAACTGCATTCACTAAAGTGCTTAATAAACATACATGCAAATGTATTTTTAGCAAAAATACTCGTACATAAAATTGCAGATAAGATAATAATGATATAGGCTTTCAAAGTACCTGTTTGAAATTTGATATGTGGGTGTCTATGATTGTATTAAAAAATGTCTGCATAGTTTTGATTGAAATTAATGGCCGAACCAATTGGCGAAGTTATGCGAAGTAAAAAAAATATCTACTTATCTACACATCATTATATGTATGTTGATGTGTAGGTTTGTTTGGGTAGAGGGTAGAGGGTGTTTTGATGTTTTCAATTAAATAAAGAATATCTTTTTTATCAAAAAGAATTCCATCCATTTGTCGTAGGACATCTTTTTTTTTGACCTTCATATTTTACCAAAGGAAAACAGTGTTTATTTTATTTATTTATTTACCTTGCAGGCTTTTATTTTATTTTTTGAACGAAGCAAGATTTGTTTTTTTGTGCGCCTTTCTGTCGCTGAAACTTGCTTTAAAGTATTCCAATTTATATTAATTACTAATATTTTTGGTCTTCAAATTTTTGAAATCTTTGATTTACTAGTAGTATTTTACAGTAATTTATTTTCTATAAATTATCTTTTATTTTTTAAAAAAAAAAAACAATTTAGATGGTATGGAAGAAACCAGTATATGTCCACACCCATTTAAAATACGCTATTTAATAAAGATTTAATCAAAACTGGCCAGAAATCCTTCAAATATCACATTGCATATATTGATTTCATTCAAAGAAAGATATGTTCACAGGCTTTTAACCATTTTTTTAAATGTTTTAAATTATTATTTTAATCAAACCCGGACAAATCCAGTATAAAATATCATTATGCTAAATATGTTAAACAGATCCGGACAAATATTATTATGCTTATTTATATTTTTTTTTTTAGAAAAAGTCCCTAATTTGTAAAGATTAATATGTTATATAAAAAATCATTAAAAAATAATAAAAAATATTCTGTACAGTTTTTTAGCTCACCTGGAAAATTTTGTTTGCTAGGCTTGTCCGGGTTTGTTCCGCACCTCCTTAATTGTTTAGAAAAGCCTTAATATTACAAATTAACTTCAACACACACAGTAGGTAATAAACGTCAAACGCTTAGGCCTTAGACTTGTAGGCCTAGCTGTCCCCTTGGTTGGACCTTTTGAATGCGCTATAGCCTATAGTTTAGGCAGTAAAAAATGACTTGAGTGTTTGAATGAGAAAGGGGTATGTGGTTTGTATGAGGAGTTATTCCGTCTGTATAAACTGGTGAAGTTTTTCGTCCATATAGGTGCAAGAGTTAATACAATCAAACACTGTAGGTATTGTATAGAAGCAGAATAATTAATGACAGGGCTGAATCAGAGTACCCTTCTATATATTATCTTAATAGACCGACTTTTAAGGCGCCTACATATGTGGTATAACAACTTAGAAATAATATAACAAAGTTGGCCTAAAATGGGTGATTTTTGTTTTAGATTTGATATATGAAAATGAAATTAAATGCCAAAATTATTTAGATTTTCAGAAAATATATGTTCTTGTATTATTAATGGAAAAAGAAAAAATTGAAAAAATATATTCATTATTTTTCTAAAAAAAAAACTAAATGCTATCAATATTTCATACAAAATGGTAGGGCGTGGTTTATGTTATAAACGCCATTCATATCCGCTGTAGAGTTTACGGTAGAGCTGTTCCACTTCCACAGCTGTACCGATGGCTCTGTGCCACTATAGTACAGGAACCTCGTCACTGTCAACTTACAGTAGACAGATTTGTTGACTTGTTGGTCCATGTGTAGAACCTGTGTACATAATGCTGGCTGTGGGCCTGTTGTAATATTACAATTCTTACTGTCTTACAATTCTTAATATTACTTTGAAGCTGTCATTTTTTGATATTTGACAAAGAAAAAACCACGCCTTTACTAAAAATGGTACGATACACGCTTCAACAACGCATTGAAATTGTTAAAATTCACTACAAAAATGGTGAAGAAAATTTTGCAGTCACAGTTCGCCAAACTAAAGCACTTTTTGGTCAACGTGAAGCAACTTCTCGGCCGGCAATAATTAAACTGGTGAAAAAATTTGAGCTGTTGGGACAAGTTAGTGATGTGAAAATCTAAGAATGGTTATTGAAAAGCCTCTCCATCCTCAGCGTGTCACTGTTTGGTGCGGTTTTTGGGCTGGCGGTGTGATCGGACCTTACTTTTTCGAAAATGAGGCTGGTGCAACTGTTACGGTGAATGAATGCGCTACCGAGCTATGATTAATGATTTTTTATGGCCAGAATTGGAAGATATTGATGTGGACGACGTTTCTGTTCAGCAAGACGGCGCTGCAAGCCGTTGCTTACAAGCGTTGCCAAACATCGCTATTTTGCAAGAAAAGTTTCCTGGCCGTGCTATTTCTCTAAGAGGTGATCACAATTAGCCACCAAGATCTTGTGATTCTGGTGACATTTTACATAGCAACTATAAAAATATAGTTGCTATGTAAATTGATTCATTACTTTATAGTTTCATTGCAAAGAAAATTCAATATGTCGTTTCCATGGTTTTTGTGTACAAATGAATTCTCATAATTTATTGAAAAGTGACTTTTAAAAGTTGATTGCGTTAAAATGTCTTTTTTAAAAGATTTCTTAAGTGGGGCGAAGAGATCGACTGCCAATATGTTCTCGCAGCTAATGACGGCTCAGGTAAAACCAAAAATTATAAAAATCGACCATCAATTAAATGCTTTGTGAATAATAATTAAACAAATTTTCCTAACCTTGATATCCATCAACATCAAGCGACAGTGCTGAGAAAACCAATAATTTTATAAACGCAATAGCAATAAAGTAAACAGCTTGTTATGTTTCTGTATTTTTTCTGTGTGCAATTTCCTATAAAATTGCATACTATAATTAAAATCGGTTCATCCGTTTGGGTGCGATGCCACAGACATCTTAAACCCCCTCTGTTTGGGTCGGGGGTTAAAAAGAGTAAAAAATGATGTGCGTATGAATTTCAGATTGCGTCAATTTTCAATTCTGTTGTGTTTATAAACAAAATGTTTTAATCTGTTATCGTATTTTTTCAGCCGAATCCAAGATTTCAGAACCTGCCAAAAATAAAACCGATCGGCGATTATACGTAAGTACTATATTGTTGTTTTCTTGTAACATGAAGTTGTCTCTGCATTTGAACATACCAGTCATGGTTTTTATTAATATCAAATCTTCCATCCATTGTTAGTTTCCAAAATGTCACTTTTATTTCTTTAATTGCTCTTTCTAATCCCAACTTATACGCAGTTATGGGACATTTTACCTCACAATCATATCTTCATCACATAAACCGTCTGGTGTGGCACCTATAAAATGAATATCGCTATCTATGAACAGTCCACATGGTCTTATTTCTCGATTTTCTTGAACACTTAATTGCTCCAAAGCTATTCTTTCATTTTCCCTTCCATGTTGAATCGATGCAATATGACTTATATTTTGTTTAAACAACATATTTTTAATTATTGTAGAACAGCTTATTATATCTTGACGTCTTTTCACAAGTTTACCAAAATGTGAAGCAGTTATTAAATGTCTTCTCAATTCTAACCATTCACTGCAATCACTATGTAAAATTGTGTCTCTCTCTCTCTCTCTCTATGCGTCTACGTTCAACTTCCGTCTTTTTCAATCTTTCGAGAAACGTAGTTTTGGCTTTTTGAAACATGCTTTCATTCATATCAGGTTGCATACTATTTTCTCCATAATTTGCATCTTTTTTCTGCCTTTGACAATACGCCCATTTTTACATTGATATTTTCTTATCAACCTATTTTTTTAAAATTCTTTTTCTTCGAATCTAAGCAATTTGCTCGTAGGACAACAACTACCCATATTTTTAAATAGATTTGATATAGGTCGATTAGTATTGAAAGATATGACAGCAGCAGCGCAACGTGCCTGATAAGAATCTTTTAGTGAAAAGTTTATCCTTTTACCATCGACAAATTTAGCAATTATACTATTAAATTCTTCTACAATATTACTATCTATATCATGGATCAAACTTCGAGAATGTGATGCTAACTAGAAACTATAATAGTATTCCTTTGCCATATTTTATTTTTCATTTATTTAAACATTGTATATTATGTAAACGCTATTATTTAAACACCATTTGCTCTGACTCTAGCACAAGCTAACTTGAATATTGTTTTTTTTTCACATTTTATATAAATTTTATATTTAATACAAATATAATAAATATTCAAAATGCCTACAAAGGCAGAAAATCAATTAAAATTGTTAATGGCTAGACCTAAATCGTATTTTTCTCGTTTGCAAAGAATATACGAAAAATCAAAAGATGTCAGGTGATATTTTAACCGAATCGTTTCTGGCTGAAGTAACGATGTTGCCAGATTTACGCGAGAAATTTAACTCAGTTGTAGAAAATATTAACTCAATAAATTTGGATATGAACCTCATAATATGAGCCAAATTTTGAGCCTTATATCGCATTTGAAGAACTATACGGCGTCATTCAACGCAAGGCTGAGGTAATAAATGAAAAAACTACACACAAAAACAAGTCAAACATATCAAAGTTACCGCGCTTAGAGCTGCCATCATTCGATGGTAGTTTTCAGAAATGGCCTGTATTTTATGAAGTTTTCCGTACGACCATTCATGAAAATACTGAGTTGTCAAACTCTGTATTTTCAGTATGTTGTTGGTAAATTAACTGACAAAGCGCAAACAGTTTTCGCTGGACTTACACCCGCCCCAGAGAATTACTCCATAATTTGGAGTACATTGGTTATTAAATACCAAGATGTACGTGGCACTAGAGCAGCATATTATTATATGCGTCTGTATTTAAAACCTGTAACTCAAACCACTTCGAATACGCTCGAGTCATTCATTGATCAATGTTCAAGCTATATTGCTGCCTTGAAACAACTCAAAATTCCGGATCTTACAGAGTTTCTTCTAAATTCACATAAGTATGAAAAAAACTCGATAGAGAAACCGCAAAGGAATTCTAAATGTCGATAAGAAAGAGAGATATTCCTAAATACGATGAATTTGTCACGTTCGTGCCTGAAAAGGCAAAAATTCTGCAGCAAACTGCAGTTAACAGTGTTTCCAGTTCGCGCCCTACAGGCAATCAAAATCAACCCAACAAGAACGCACATAAGGGTCAATCATCTCATGTGTTTGTTGGCATCGAAGAAAATTCAAATAAATGTTTTTTCTGTCACCAAAGGAATCACGACGTCCTGTACAAGTGTCCCGATTTCTTAAAGGAGACACCAGGTGATCGGTTTAATTCGGTCAAAAAACACAAATGTGTTAATTGCCTGAGTGCAAAACATGCTACGCCACAAGTAGGTGTCATCGGTGCAACTTTAAACACCACACACTGCTTCATTTCCAAGGACACCAGCCTCGAAGAATAATGAAGCTTCAGTTTCACCAACGGACGTAGCACTCTTCAGTTGGTCCGATATCCCACAATACAAATGTTCGCCCGAGTGAATTCCCGATTGTGCGACTGTGTGTCGATAGTTACGACCGAGAAGAGGCTGATGCTACAAAATTGCCAATATATTTAACCTAATCGACCTCACCATCATGAATGAACTATACCGTACCATAAGTAGTACCAAGGCCAAGATCAGCTTGGGGTAAACAATAATTACATCATTGCGACCGTCTTAGCATGTGAGCTGAGAGCAGTGTGCAGGGAACCTTTAAGCAAAATAAATAAATAAATAAATAAATAAGCAGAGAGCGGTGAACTTCAGTAGTTGAGCAGATGAGAAAAGCGCGGTTGAGCAGGATAAGCAGGAGCAGATATTAGTTCAGTTTTGGACTAATTCATTACTGGAATAACTTAACGATAACTGTCAATAAGCATGTTGTTATATATTTTGACTTATTAATTTAAAGCAAGGAGCTAAGATGTATTAGGCGCTTGTCAAGAATCGATTCTAGCAAGTTTTAAGTTAAAGCAGATTTGCAAAAACACAGGTTTGAACTAGGAGCACATTCGGAGGGATGATAGTGCCTTGCAACCAATCCCGCAGAGAGCTGCGTATGTGTAGTGAGCGTGTTTTTGCGCATAGCGACTTTGGAGCAATATTAGAGCTAGAGCAAATGAGTGATTTTCATCACAATGATAATGATAGATTGTAAATATTGATTATAAATATAACTTAAGTAGTTCAAATAGGATATATATATATATATTTAATTTAAAACATCGAGTGTCAATATACCTTGTAATCTTATTGCTATGGGCGCCATGCATTACAAACCCTATGTAATTCCGGCTTAGGGCCAACTACCTCACTTAAATGTCTCTATTCAATATAAATTTTAAACTAGGAAATTATTTATATTTTCTTATATGCTAACCAAAAAAATTGAAGACTACAATAAACATTTTAAAATACGAAACGGCTGTGACTTCAGCTTATGTTATTTGTTCGGCAGTCGTTCTAACCTTCCCGGATTTTTTACCTTTTCGGTATCGATTTATAATGGGTAGGTTTTGACAGGCTAAAGTATTACCTACCAGAAACTTTGTCTTTGTCCACTAGAATCCTAGGTCGGGTTTTTCCACGAGTTGAACTCGCCGCGGACCTAATGGTTGGTGTTATTACATTAACCTACTCGCATTTGGTTCGGCAAATTTATTTTAAAATTAGTAGGTATGTGTATTTGGGAATACAGTATTTCCGGTAGGTTAACGAAGTGCGATTTTTGAATACACTAAAAAATTATTGCATTATTTCCCGCGACAGTATTTATACAGAATCTTAAATAATTTTGTTAAATGCACGGAACTAACTGCTTTGATTAAATATCTTGTTCACTCTCGATTTACTAGAGATAAAGAACCTTTTCATCTGCCCATATGCAAAAGAAATTACTGACAAAGCTCCTATATGTACAGAGTATGTAAGACAAGACACAGGAAATAGATTTAAAACAATGCTTACTGACTGGCTTTTAGATATAGGAAGGTCGAAATCCGAAGACCTAATTTACAACAAAATTCAACAATGATAACGAGCATAGCAATTAAAATAAAAATCTAAAAATAATAATAACACATATTTAGGCCTAGGATAATTTTATATTAAAGTAAATTATTATTTTTACTTGATTTACGCTTTTTATAGAATTATAATTTTTATATCTTACATACACTTTATTTTTCACTAAATGACATTATATAATAAAAAAAAAAAAAAACAATAGAGCTTTATATTGTTCGGTAATGCGCCAACATTAATACAATATAGTATACGCGCTTCTGTCGCTATTGCAGAACAGGTTTTCCTAGTGCAATAGCACAGTACTCTTTGACTGGCAACTAGCGGGCTTTTTCACACACACACACACACTGACACACTATGAATAAAAAGTCCGCCTAGTACTGTTAAACTTAGTGTACCTACGATAATTGAAGGTAGATTCTTTAAGCTATCATTGTTAATTGTATATTTATCATGTAAGATTGTAGGCTGATTGATAGGTATAATGAAGTGAACGTATTTGTGAGGCATGTACTTGGAACGAAATAAATGGATATTATTATTATTATTAATGTGTATAATATTGGAATTTTACCTGTCATTAAAATTCTTATTATGTTCCCTGAGATGTCTGGAATCCATCTTGAGAGAAGCCTTCGGTTTCGTCGTCGTGTTGCCCGCTTTTTCGATTTATCTAGACCTTCTTTGTTGCTAGTGTGCGGATTTGAATTTACCGCGCTCTCCTGACGTCTTGCTCGCTCCTAATGCCACCAGTGACATTTCGTCATTATAGCACTCATGATGCACCAGGTAGAAATTACCTGGATTCCAGACATCTCAGGGAACATAATAAGAACTTTAATGACAGGTAAAATTCCAATATTATGTGTCCCGTTTGATGTCTGGAATCCATCTTGAGAGATTTGTTTGTTATCACCTGGTGGCTACAAGACGCTATAATAACCAGATTTTTTATGATGGTGTTTAAAGTATTTAAAATTACATACATAATATTACCTTACAGATTGGAACAACTACTAGAAATGTTTACTATGTACAGGTTGGCCAGATATCTTGCTACTTGTTCAGCCCTGGAGTGATATAAATTATGTTATTGGTCGTGCACCACTCTTTCCACTTATTCCACACAGGTCGATATGTGTATAAAGTAGATTGCAGCCAGCCCGATAGTAATAGGTCTTTTTCTTGGTTGACTAATCTTCAATCATGTTATTCCACCCAAAACCATCCACACTTCAGATGTTTTATTTGTGGTGGGTGGAGGCCTGTTGAGGTGTCCACTAACACCGATTGGAGATCGGGTATCCTGTATGATGGAGCTATTGCTTGCAATGTCAGGTCGGGACGCCAAAACACTTTCTTCCACTTGGGAGCTACTACAAGGTAGCGTCCTCTTGCTCTGTTTAGGAGTGAGAGTACGCGAGGAAAAAGACTTGGAGGCGGGAATATCCATGCTAGGGTGTAGTCCCAGTTTCGACTGAATCCATTGTGAAACCAGGCCGAGTATTTGAAACAGTCTTGTGAAACATCATTTTTTCACTACGTGAGCGGTGCTTGACTCAAACAGATCCACCTGTGGGGTGCCCCATTAGAGAAAGATTTTTTCTGTTGCTTGTTTTAAAAAGTGCCATTCTGGAGGTGCCGTTCCCCGTAACAAGTGATCTGCCTCGCAGTTGTAACATCCTGGAATATACTGCGCTGTTAGTGAAGCCTCCAGCTTGTCTACAAGCGTTAGAAGTTCTCGAGTTTGGTAAAGAAGTTTCAGGGATTTGGTTCCTCCTTCGTTTCGAAAGTACGCTACGACAGTTTTGTTGTCGCTTTGTAGCAACACAATCGCCCCTTTTAAGTTTTCTGTATCACTTCCGTCGGCACCGCTACCTGTCGATGTGCTTGACGTTTTGGTAGGTGACGACTGTGATATTGCATCAGACGACAATGCTCTTGGTGTTACGTTGGCTGCAAAATTCAAGCGGCCCATAAGGCATTGAGCCTGTTTTAGAGACCACTGGCCTTTAGAATTTGCTCTTGGAGCGTTATTCTTAGAGATGAGCATTTCTTTTTTCTTTAAGATGGCTGCTTGGACTGCCAACAACTCTTTCCGATCGGAATGCCAACGAGCTTGTTTCCTGATCCAAACACCTGACATTTTCATATCGCTGAGCTGAGCCCCGTGGCCGTGTTTGGCCGCATCTGTTGTCAGAAGTGAGTGATCTTGGCTGTGTGAATAGAAGCTGATTGTCCGATTGATTCTAGCCACCACTTCATGTCCTGTATCACTTCTGTCGGCACCGCTACCTGTCGATGTGGTCGACGTTTTGGTAGGTGACGACTGTGATATTGCATCAGACGACAATGCAGTCTTTCCTCTTGGAGTTAAGTAAGTGATCTTGGCTGTGTGAATAGAAGCTGATTGCCCGATTGATTCTAGCCACCACTTCATGTCCTGTATCACTTCTGTCGGCACCGCTACCTGTCGATGTGGTCGACGTTTTGGTAGGTGACGACTGTGATATTGCATCAGACGACAATGCAGTCTTTCCTCTTGGGGTTAAGTAAGTGATCTTGGCTGTGTGAATAGAAGCTGATTGCCCGATTGATTCTAGCCACCACTTCATGTCCTGTATCACTTCTGTCGGCACCGCTACCTGTCGATGTGGTCGACGTTTTGGTAGGTGACGACTGTGATATTGCATCAGACGACAATGCAGTCTTTCCTCTTGGAGTTAAGTAAGTGATCTTGGCTGTGTGAATAGGCGCTGATTGCCCGATTGATTCTAGCCAACACTTCATGTCCTGTATCACTTCCGTCGGCACCGCTACCTGTCGATGTGGTCGACGTTTTGGTAGGTGACGACTGTGATATTGCATCAGACGACAATGCAGTCTTTCCTCTTGGGGTTAAGTAAGTGATCTTGGCTGTGTGAATAGAAGCTGATTGCCCGATTGATTCTAGCCACCACTTCATGTCCTGTATCACTTCCGTCGGCACCGCTACCTGTCGATGTGGTCGACGTTTTGGTAGGTGACGACTGTGATATTGCATCAGACGACAATGCAGTCTTTCCTCTTGGAGTTAAGTAAGTGATCTTGGCTGTGTGAATAGGCGCTGATTGCCCGATTGATTCTAGCCACCACTTCATGTCCTGTATCACTTCTGTCGGCACCGCTACCTGTCGATGTGGTCGACGTTTTGGTAGGTGACGACTGTGATATTGCATCAGACGACAATGCAGTCTTTCCTCTTGGAGTTAAGTAAGTGATCTTGGCTGTGTGAATAGGCGCTGATTGCCCGATTGATTCTAGCCAACACTTCATGTCCTGTATCACTTCCGTCGGCACCGCTACCTGTCGATGTGGTCGACGTTTTGGTAGGTGACGACTGTGATATTGCATCAGACGACAATGCAGTCTTTCCTCTTGGGGTTAAGTAAGTGATCTTGGCTGTGTGAATAGGCGCTGATTGCCCGATTGATTCTAGCCACCACTTCATGTCCTGTATCACTTCCGTCGGCACCGCTACCTGTCGATGTGGTCGACGTTTTGATAGGTGATGACTGTGATATTGCATCAGACGACAATGCAGTCTTCCTTTTGGGGTTACGTTGGCTGCAAAATCCAAGCGGCCCATAAGGCATTGAGCCTGTTTTAGGGACCAGCTGGCCTTTAGAATTTGCTCTTGGAGCGTATTCTTAGGGCTGTGCATTTCTTGTCCGATAAGAATTTGCGGTTGCTGTTGGTATCCCAAAATATTTCTAGGTATTCCACTCGTTGTTGCGGAATTAAGACTGACTTTTTGAGATTTACTTCCCAACCTAATTTTTGAAACAACTTGAGGCTCTGCTGAACCTGTTTTTGAAGTTGCTCTTTGGATTGGGCTGCTAACTGAAAATCGTTCATATAACCGTTTCGCTGTGGCACAATAATTTGTATTGACTCTATTGGTGTCAATGTATTAGTTTAAATAGTAATTTACCAATATATAAAATAAATACAATATCCTATTACAGGTGCAGCGGTCGTCTCGTCACTGCAGCGTTCTCGAGGCCGACGTTGGAGAGCGACTCGTTAGCCGATCCGCGTATTGCCCCTGCGCTTGCGGCTTGCCAACCGACTGCTGCCGAGAGGTACTTATTCATTCTAAAATAGTATATATATGTATATGTTTCTTTCATATAACCGTTTCGCTGTGGCACAATAATTTGTATTGACTCTATTAGGGTCAATGTATTAGTTTAAATAGTAATTTACCAATATATAAAATAAATAAAATATCCTATTACAGGTGCAGCGGTCGTCTCGTCACTGCGGCGTTCTCGAGGCCGACGTTGGAAAGCGACTCGTTAGCCGATCCGCGTATTGCCTCTGCGCTTGCGGCTTGCCAACCGACCGCTGCCGAGAGGTACTTATTCATTCTAAAATAGTAGATATATGTATATGTTTCTTTCATATAACCGTTTCGCTGTGGCACAATAATTTGTATTGACTCTATTGGGGTCAATGTATTAGTTTAAATAGTAATTTACCAATATATAAAATAAATACAATATCCTATTACAGGTGCAGCGGTCGTCTCGTCACTGCGGCGTTCTCGAGGCCGACGTTGGAGAGCGACTCGTTAGCCGAACCGCGTATTGCCCCTGCGCTTGCGGCTTGCCAACCGACCGCTGCCGAGAGGTACTTATTCATTCTAAAATAGTAGATATATGTATATGTTTCTTTCATATAACCGTTTCGCTGTGGCACAATAATTTGTATTGACTCTATTAGGGTCAATGTATTAGTTTAAATAGTAATTTACCAATATATAAAATAAATAAAATATCCTACTACAGGTGCAGCGGTCGTCTCGTCACTGCGGCGTTCTCGAGGCCGACGTTGGAGAGCGACTCGTTAGCCGATCCGCGTATTGCCTCTGCGCTTGCGGCTTGCCAACCGACCGCTGCCGAGAGGTACTTATTCATTCTAAAATAGTAGATATATGTATATGTTTCTTTCATATAACCGTTTCGCTGTGGCACAATAATTTGTATTGACTCTATTGGGGTCAATGTATTAGTTTAAATAGTAATTTACCAATATATAAAATAAATAAAATATCCTATTACAGGTGCAGCGGTCGTCTCGTCACTGCGGCGTTCTCGAGGCCGACGTTGGAGAGCGACTCGTTAGCCGATCCGCGTATTGCCTCTGCGCTTGCGGCTTGCCAACCGACCGCTGCCGAGAGGTACTTATTCATTCTAAAATAGTAGATATATGTATATGTTTCTTTCATATAACCGTTTCGCTGTGGCACAATAATTTGTATTGACTCTATTGGGGTCAATGTATTAGTTTAAATAGTAATTTACCAATATATAAAATAAATACAATATCCTATTACAGGTGCAGCGGTCGTCTCGTCACTGCGGCGTTCTCGAGGCCGACGTTGGAGAGCGACTCGTTAGCCGATCCGCGTATTGCCCCTGCGCTTGCGGCTTGCCAACCGACCGCTGCCGAGAGGTACTTATTCATTCTAAAATAGTAGATATATGTATATGTTTCTTTTATATAACCGTTTCGCTGTGGCACAATAATTTGTATTGGGGTCAATGTATTAGTTTAAATAGTAATTTACCAATATATAAAATAAATACAATATCCTATTACAGGAGGTGCGGTCGTCTCGTCACTGCGGCGTTCTCGAGGCCGACGTTGGAGAGCGACTCGTTAGCCGATCCGCGTATTGCCCCTGCGCTTGCGGCTTGCCAACCGACCGCTGCCGAGAGGTACTTATTCATTCTAAAATAGTAAATATATGTATATGTTTCTTTCATATAACCGTTTTGCTGTGGCACAATAATTTGTATTGACTCTATTGGGGTCAATGTATTAGTTTAAATAGTAATTTACCAATATATAAAATAAATACAATATCCTAACACAGGTGGTGCGGTCGTCTCGCCACTGCGGCGTTCTCGAGGCCGACGTTGGAGAGCGACTTTTTAGCCGATTTTTCAGTTGGCTGATTTCGATTTTTCAGTTGGCTGATGATTTATTTATTTAAAACATCTATTTCTTTTAATAATCTATATAATAATATCTTATAATTCCTTTAAATAAAACATTTTTGTACTGGTTGACATGGTAACATGGTATTTACATAAAATAAAAAAAGGCATACGTAACGTCATAATACGTAAATAAACTTAGTTTTTTAAATTATTTTTATTTAATTTTTTGGAAAAAATATTTTTTTATTCTTATGGGAAAATAGAGTTAAATCAATATTACATTTAAAAATTAAGAATTAATCAAATTAATCAGATTATACTCACCATATCTCGTAAAACTAAAATAATTTTGGGTTAGCGCTAAAAAAATATTGGATGTTTTTATTTTTGGCCCCGTATAAACTAAATTCGGACGTTTGTGCGGCGTTGTATCTGTAAGACTACATATTTTTCACCTAAAGTAATATAAATTTAAATAAATGTATTTTGTTTTAGGGTTCAGGTCCTAGTGCCAGGCCGTGTGGAAGAAAATCCAGTTATCCTTGATATAAATGATGAACTTTCCAACTTTCCAACTACAACTTTCGTTCTTTACAATCTAGAAATCAATTTTTTTAAAGAAAATCCACTTCTCCTTCTTCAAAATGGAGATCAGCCTGTTGTTAAAAAAGATCGTCATAAAGAAGATAAAAAATATCGCCACACATATAATTTACATCTAACACAATGCTGTGACTTAATTATTTTTCAACTTCTTTCACATTATAGAGGCAATATATCCGTAAAAGATCCATATATTGTTCTAGATTTTCAACGTATTGTCCATCGTATTCTTTTACGTAGTGAAATCAGTAAAGCAGATTGGGACAACAAATATGGAATGGATTATTTACGTCTTCGTCCTGAAGACAATGAAGCAGATCGGTTCGACGATGATAATATTTTTCTTTTTTATTTTAGAATAATGCTTTCCACATTACGTGACGACTGTCTCGAAGATGATCCATATAGTATTTTTGTTTATTTTCAACGTTTTATTCATAATATTCTTCGTCGTATTATTCGTGGTGAAGTCGACGCACATTGGACCGAAGATAAGCCTCTTGTTAAAGAAGATTCACTTTTTATTACTAGAAATCAGCTTTTTGTCAATGAAAATGAAGCAGTTCATCCCGAGTATCAAATTATTCTTTTTTATTTTCAACACATTTTTCGTCGGCTTAGTTTTCATCGTAATGCCAATGAAGCATATCGTCCCAAAAAAGATCCACATATTTTTCTTTATTTTAAACGCATTCTTCATCGTCTACGTTTTTGTCATAAATTCGATAAAGATGAGTGGACCGAAGAAGATCCACTTATTGTTCATTTTAAACGTGTTCTTCGTCGCGAAGGCAATTTAGCGCATCGGCCCGAAGAAGAAGAACTTATAGTTATACATTTTCAACTTATTCGTATCCATGTTCAGCGCCAACGTAATCGTCGTGAAGCAGGTCAGCCCGAAAAACATCCATTTATTCTTCGTAATATTCAAGGTATACTTCAAGTGTTTCTTCGTCGTAAAGATGATCTGCTTTTTAACCTATGGCCAGGTGAGCGAATACAGATAAGGCGAATGTATGGACATCGTACGGGCCGACCTTTTTAACAACGTTTTTTTTCGGGCAGACCTACTTTACAACAATTACGTTGGCTCTGAACACGAATACGAATAAGTTGAAAATGTAAAAATATAATTTCTTCTACTTCGGGCCGATGCGCTAAATTGCCTTCGCGACGAAGAAGACGTTTAAAATGAACAATAAGTGGATCTTCTTCGGTCCACTCATCTTTATTGACTTTATGACAAAAACGTAGACGATGAAGAATGCGTTTAAAATAAAGAAAAATATGTGGATCTTCTTTGGGACGATATGCTTCATTGGCATTGACGCGGCCCAACGCACAAGGACCTCGCCTAGGCGCCAGTTATCAACTGCGTGACTGCTCTTTGGCTAACTCCGTCACCTCGCCATCCAAGGATGTCGAGGACCTACCCTATCGTGCGATATGCAGGTCGGATGCCTTCTATAATACTGATCTCGAGTCGGGTAAAGTGAGTGTAATAGAAACACGAATATTGTAATTCTAGTTTTAAAAGGTTTTATTTCAACACGACACGTCACTCCAACGAATTATCAGACGGAAGGTCTCAAAAATACAGTATATTTATACAGAAAACTACATTAATAAACTAAAGCAATACACTTTACTTTAATTCAAATAACGGATAACAAACACCAAATAATACTATGGCAAATTATAGCAAACTTCGAACTCTATTGAATTTACTAGGTTTCTGAAGCACCTTTAAAGAAAATAAACCTAACTTACTCGTATACGCGCGCTACCGAGCCGTTCTTCCCTAACTCCTAGCGTAGACTCGTATAAGCAGACAGAACCTCACGCCACCGCTCTAACTCGCAGATTGAACTTGAAAAAAAGCGCAGGCCTCTTTCGAGCCCCGCGCTCCCCTCTCTTCGAGCACGGACAGGCGTCATTTTGAGACGCTGTGATTGGCTCACGCTCGAATGTTGGTTTCAAATTAGTAGTAGGATGAGGCGGCTCCTGCGCCAAATTCTAATGCCTCGCTACGGCATCAATTGTTTTTCTAATGGCCGACTCCTGCGCCAAATTGCTATGTTAATAATGCTATAATACGACTCCAATGGAATTCCTGCGCCAAATGCTTTTCTAATGTTTTTCTGATGTTTTAGGTAAATAAATACCTTGCTATAATGTTTTGATATAATTAGGTACACGACTCTTCTAATACGGTTAGCTGACATCTAAAGGGTGAATGTATCTAAATTGTTATTGGATTGTGGAAATTATTTCTTTAAACTATTACGAATTGAAGTATTAGACGAATTAATTAAAAGATTTTTAAAAATGTTTCTCAATATTATGCAATCCTATAATGCGACTGCATTCGATTGTATTTTGCAATGTCATTGATGACCGTGAAATGTGACTGCTTTCAATTTGCGCATGTTTATACACGTCTGACTAGCGACGGGTATTTGACCTCGTTGCAAAGTGCAACTGCAGACGGCTGTTGCTAACCTTGGGCAACTCGCTCGCGGGTATATTCTTGCGACATATTTCGCAATATCGTTAAATCTCGTCTCGAACGTCTGCGTGACCAACTTGTGGGTAAAAAAAACAATATCGGTAATAAATATTTATTCAATATAATTGTTCAATATAAATCATAGATACACCACAATGATAACATTTTAAATTAAATATTCTATCCAATTCCTTCTTTACCTTCTCGGCTGATTCGGGACTATCTAGTTGGGGGCCCGACCAAAAGTAGCCAAGAAGACATTTTAGCTTATCGTACATCTGTTTTCTATTGGATAGAAGACCCCCTCCAACACATTGATTGCCTGTGTGTCTCCCGCAATATAACAAGTCTGGATAAACTTTAATGGTCCAGACTCCGATAAGGCCCTCGTCTTCTACTGAAACACTCCAGATTAGATCACTCAAGTCCTCGAGTACATGGTTGGGTATTTGTGGATGCAATAAATCCTTAAAATAATACTTTTCGAACGCGTCCATCCTGAAGACTGGATTGGATGTGGTATTGCAATCGTACACACAAACGTTGATCGTGTGTTGCTTATTCGTTTATGATATGCACTCCAAGTTACGACGTCGATGAGAGCTCGTTGCAAAGTGCAAGTAATGACTGCGCCGCCGACGATCGCGGAATGATTTTTATATTCTTGCTACATATTTCGCAATAACGCGATATATTGTGCAATGACCATGAAAATGTGATCGTGGAATTATTTTTATATTCTTGCAACATATTTCGCAATATCGTTAAACATTGTGCAACTCATTAAATATCGTCTCGGGGCCTGCATCAATTCTCATGCTCTAACCTTCAACACGATCGTTGACCACAATCGTGTCTAGACTTGTAATAGACGTCGTCTCGAGAGACCCGCGTCCGCTCTAGGCGTGTCTAGACATGCAACACATTATCAGTCTCCCCCTTTGCCTGATCTCACCTAATTATATGTATTTGTATACGAAATTAGACAGCGGTTTATAGTGAATAATGACATCATGTATGAGAATACAATAAGCCGACGTTTGCTCCGGTATGTTTTTCGCCGTCTCCAACTGTAGTCGAACGTCAATGGGTGTGCTTTTTAACAGTTCACTTTGTCTGTTGCAGTCGATAATTACCAACGGTGCTAGACTCTTAAACTTATCTAAGGATAGCAAAGGTTGTACAGTATCGTCTTGGTGATAAATTTTTTGAAAGTATGAATAGCTCTCAAACAACTGCGCGACTATATTTTTTTCCCAATCCAGTCTATGGTTATTATAGGGGTAAATGTTATTGTTTAGGAAAACTTTAACGTTAGATAGAGTGCAATGATCAAATTTAGACGCATCAGCGTTGGCTTTGCCCATTTTATTGGTTTGAAGTCCGAGTATTATAAATCGAGGTTTCTCGAGCGCGTTGGTCACCTTAATCTGCCACTCGAGCTGAGTTGTCTCACGAGGTAACGTAGGATATTCAAACGTTTCCCACTTTCTGAACGGGATAAATAGAGTCTCATCCTTTTGCACTATATTCAAAAGCTTCATTCGTAGTCTATCATTAACTTCCACATGCGGCATTCTCCAGCAGATTTTGCTTATTTTCACTATAGGTTTAACCTTTTTGTTTTCAGCATCTTTAATATGATCTTCGTCATAAAGTAATGCGTTCACATCATTCTTACTGCGCAGGATACACAACTCTTGTTTGGCGTTTACAACTATTTTTTTAAAATCCCCGGCAAAATTAAACCAAAATTTTAAAGGAATGAATACATTAAAACGCAAGTTGTCATCGAGAATGTCCTCATTATTCAAGCACCATCCGGCATTATTAAGTTTTCGACTCTCACTGTCCGATAACGATACATAGGCCTTTATTGTACTGCTAATGCCCAAATTTCGATTTTGTTCAATAACTTGTCCAAATAGTTCGTATGACGCACTCTCAAACAGGTGACTTATCCCGTTGTTTATCATTTTAACCTTTTTCGTTACTGTTCCGTTGGTGGCCCTGTTCACCAGCGACGTGACGCCATCCTCTGCCTCCACCCATCCTTCGATGTATACATAGCTCTGATGCGGATGCGTGTAAAAGTCCTGAGTCATGATTGGGATCCTAATTTCATCACTATTAGAGTAGCTGGTATTAGC
Organism: Neomicropteryx cornuta; assembly: GCA_020383195.1. Classification (NCBI taxonomy): domain Eukaryota; kingdom Metazoa; phylum Arthropoda; class Insecta; order Lepidoptera; family Micropterigidae; genus Neomicropteryx; species Neomicropteryx cornuta. Next base: position 9,874,053 of record JAHKQU010000010.1, on the reverse strand, counting down.
ATACGGGTAATAGGAATGTAATCGGTATGATGTAATATCCTCGTCTACCGATACACCCTCGGTAACGTTGAGAATATCCGAGTTCATTTTACAAGCTGCAATCCAATTGACTTTAAAAATAATTTATTCTCGGCGGTCAGGGGCGTCTTAGGTGACTTTTTTTTTCTTCTTAATGTCGTTAAATAATAATGGCATATCACACTATCCTCCTAAGGTGAAGTCTGATGGTGATATTTTCGTTTCTAAAATTGACCAGTTTTCCGTTTTGATCAACTAATTTCAATTCAATGTTTGTTATAGATTTACTCTCAATAGGTAAATATATTAAATTTGAAGGGTTCTCAATAAGCTTAAACCCAGCGGGGCAGGACGGAAAAAAATCGTGGATTGTATGCCTAGGCTTACCGTTGTGGAATGAGCCCCTTACCAACGAACACTCTATTTTTATAACATTTATAGGTTGGATGTTCACGGGGTGTTGAGCGATTTCAAGAGTATTTGCCTTCAATATTTTCTTATCATACCCTAAAAGATGACCAAAACTATCATCTTTAGAAAAATCAATCGTGCTAGTGGATTTAATCTCACATTTTAGAGTATTATGGTTAGCGACAATCCTAACATATTCCGTTGGATCCTCTTCGCTCACCTTATTGTGTAAATATTTAGCAATATCATTCACTCCATACGTCCCCTGGTCTAGTGAAAAAACCTTATCACCATAGTAAAATTTGTTATTAATATTGTCCTCAATGTTCGGTATGCTGTTGTAGATCTCTAAACTTACAAAGGTGATTTCATATTGAGACTCGTCTTGTAAAATTATCGGTGGGAAATAGTCGCTCGAGAGCGTGGATGTATTCCCGGACAATGAAAACACATAGGACATGGTGCAATAACAACAAACTAAGTTATTTCAATAATTTATTTTCTTTTTATACAATTTCATGGATGAACTAGAATCGCATCCCCTTGTAAAAAAATACAATCACTTCTATCGGTTGACGTTTCCTCCTCAATTTTCGAGAGTCTCCGCTCGCAAATTGCACAATTATCAATATGAGTTTTTTTCAAAGGAATGTCATGATAGCAAAAGTCGCACACGTGCATATCGTTTACTCTCGTGATTCCTTCCTTTCCTAAAATCAGCATGCGAGGAACGATCATGCGCCTGATTGGTTGATCGAGCTTCGAACCTCTTGAATACATCCCGCAAACATCTTCACCGATTTGTTCCATTTTGCGTTAAAAACTTTAGACATAAACATCCACACTCGCTCGAATTGAACCTTTGAATGAGCTGATGATTGTATTTAACAACGTTTTTATCCCCAAAGTCGCTAATCAGTTCTAAAGGAGGCTTGAGATTTCCATAAGAGTCAAAGTACTCTATAATCTCGCCGTCCTTTCTGTAACATACCCAATGCGATCCGGGCTGTGTGCTTTTATGTAAATTTACAATGCCCGATTCTCTACGTTTGGGATACTGGGGTAGACTATCACGCATAAAAACTCCTATGAAATGAGGTATCTTCATTAATTTTGCAAATTAATTAGTTCTATGTTTGTTAGAGCCCTTCTTGGAATGTTTACGAAACCCTTTTCCGCTTTTGATATACGGATTGATGTATAGTCCTATGCCTGATTTGTACGGCTTCAAATGTACACCTTTACCTAATGCAACAGATTCCATTTTTAAATTATGTCGTTTCGCTTCTTCTAATTGTTGTTTCCCTTCTTGAGCACTGTTTACAGCTTTAGCGATAGACGATACGTCGCCTGCGATTCCTCCGAGGGCTGAAAGTCCAGCAAAGAGCGGTAATAGAAATGGGAGAAAGCCACCTGTTTTAGGTATAGGAATAATTCGAGGTAGTTTACATTTTTTTTCCCCCTCAAACACTTTTTAGCAGTTTTATAAGCAATATTGACATTTCTAGGACTCATTCCGCCCTTGCTATGCTTCAATGCATGGTTAACGCTCTTCATAGCCTGACGTAATATGGATAAGCCCGATCCCATCTTCACTTTAGCCTTAATTATATTTGTAACTAACCAAACAGCGCTTTTTTCACCAAATGAAGAGTTTTTTGATTTAAATCTATCCCAAGCTTTATTAATTAGTATCTTATCAGCCTTATGTCTTGAGCCAATATCTTTGGATTTAAGGTACGCAAAATCGTGTTCTTTGCAAGCTTCGTCTTCGTCTTTGCAAGACGAAGCTTGCAAAGAACACGATTTTGCGTACCTTAAATCCAAAGATATTGGCTCAAGACATAAGGCTGATAAGATACTAATTAATAAAGCTTGGGATAGATTTAAATCAAAAAACTCTTCATTTGGTGAAAAAAGCGCTGTTTGGTTAGTTACAAATATAATTAAGGCTAAAGTGAAGATGGGATCGGGCTTATCCATATTACGTCAGGCTATGAAGAGCGTTAACCATGCATTGAAGCATAGCAAGGGCGGAATGAGTCCTAGAAATGTCAATATTGCTTATAAAACTGCTAAAAAGTGTTTGAGGGGGAAAAAAAATGTAAACTACCTCGAATTATTCCTATACCTAAAACAGGTGGCTTTCTCCCATTTCTATTACCGCTCTTTGCTGGACTTTCAGCCCTCGGAGGAATCGCAGGCGACGTATCGTCTATCGCTAAAGCTGTAAACAGTGCTCAAGAAGGGAAACAACAATTAGAAGAAGCGAAACGACATAATTTAAAAATGGAATCTGTTGCATTAGGTAAAGGTGTACATTTGAAGCCGTACAAATCAGGCATAGGACTATACATCAATCCGTATATCAAAAGCGGAAAAGGGTTTCGTAAACATTCCAAGAAGGGCTCTAACAAACATAGAACTAATTAATTTGCAAAATTAATGAAGATACCTCATTTCATAGGAGTTTTTATGCGTGATAGTCTACCCCAGTATCCCAAACGTAGAGAATCGGGCATTGTAAATTTACATAAAAGCACACAGCCCGGATCGCATTGGGTATGTTACAGAAAGGACGGCGAGATTATAGAGTACTTTGACTCTTATGGAAATCTCAAGCCTCCTTTAGAACTGATTAGCGACTTTGGGGATAAAAACGTTGTTAAATACAATCATCAGCTCATTCAAAGGTTCAATTCGAGCGAGTGTGGATGTTTATGTCTAAAGTTTTTAACGCAAAATGGAACAAATCGGTGAAGATGTTTGCGGGATGTATTCAAGAGGTTCGAAGCTCGATCAACCAATCAGGCGCATGATCGTTCCTCGCATGCTGATTTTAGGAAAGGAAGGAATCACGAGAGTAAACGATATGCACGTGTGCGACTTTTGCTATCATGACATTCCTTTGAAAAAAACTCATATTGATAATTGTGCAATTTGCGAGCGGAGACTCTCGAAAATTGAGGAGGAAACGTCAACCGATAGAAGTGATTGTATTTTTTTACAAGGGGATGCGATTCTAGTTCATCCATGAAATTGTATAAAAAGAAAATAAATTATTGAAATAACTTAGTTTGTTGTTATTGCACCATGTCCTATGTGTTTTCATTGTCCGGGAATACATCCACGCTCTCGAGCGACTATTTCCCACCGATAATTTTACAAGACGAGTCTCAATATGAAATCACCTTTGTAAGTTTAGAGATCTACAACAGCATACCGAACATTGAGGACAATATTAATAACAAATTTTACTATGGTGATAAGGTTTTTTCACTAGACCAGGGGACGTATGGAGTGAATGATATTGCTAAATATTTACACAATAAGGTGAGCGAAGAGGATCCAACGGAATATGTTAGGATTGTCGCTAACCATAATACTCTAAAATGTGAGATTAAATCCACTAGCACGATTGATTTTTCTAAAGATGATAGTTTTGGTCATCTTTTAGGGTATGATAAGAAAATATTGAAGGCAAATACTCTTGAAATCGCTCAACACCCCGTGAACATCCAACCTATAAATGTTATAAAAATAGAGTGTTCGTTGGTAAGGGGCTCATTCCACAACGGTAAGCCTAGGCATACAATCCACGATTTTTTTCCGTCCTGCCCCGCTGGGTTTAAGCTTATTGAGAACCCTTCAAATTTAATATATTTACCTATTGAGAGTAAATCTATAACAAACATTGAATTGAAATTAGTTGATCAAAACGGAAAACTGGTCAATTTTAGAAACGAAAATATCACCATCAGACTTCACCTTAGGAGGATAGTGTGATATGCCATTATTATTTAACGACATTAAGAAGAAAAAAAAAGTCACCTAAGACGCCCCTGACCGCCGAGAATAAATTATTTTTAAAGTCAATTGGATTGCAGCTTGTAAAATGAACTCGGATATTCTCAACGTTACCGAGGGTGTATCGGTAGACGAGGATATTACATCATACCGATTACATTCCTATTACCCGTATGCTAATACCAGCTACTCTAATAGTGATGAAATTAGGATCCCAATCATGACTCAGGACTTTTACACGCATCCGCATCAGAGCTATGTATACATCGAAGGATGGGTGGAGGCAGAGGATGGCGTCACGTCGCTGGTGAACAGGGCCACCAACGGAACAGTAACGAAAAAGGTTAAAATGATAAACAACGGGATAAGTCACCTGTTTGAGAGTGCGTCATACGAACTATTTGGACAAGTTATTGAACAAAATCGAAATTTGGGCATTAGCAGTACAATAAAGGCCTATGTATCGTTATCGGACAGTGAGAGTCGAAAACTTAATAATGCCGGATGGTGCTTGAATAATGAGGACATTCTCGATGACAACTTGCGTTTTAATGTATTCATTCCTTTAAAATTTTGGTTTAATTTTGCCGGGGATTTTAAAAAAATAGTTGTAAACGCCAAACAAGAGTTGTGTATCCTGCGCAGTAAGAATGATGTGAACGCATTACTTTATGACGAAGATCATATTAAAGATGCTGAAAACAAAAAGGTTAAACCTATAGTGAAAATAAGCAAAATCTGCTGGAGAATGCCGCATGTGGAAGTTAATGATAGACTACGAATGAAGCTTTTGAATATAGTGCAAAAGGATGAGACTCTATTTATCCCGTTCAGAAAGTGGGAAACGTTTGAATATCCTACGTTACCTCGTGAGACAACTCAGCTCGAGTGGCAGATTAAGGTGACCAACGCGCTCGAGAAACCTCGATTTATAATACTCGGACTTCAAACCAATAAAATGGGCAAAGCCAACGCTGATGCGTCTAAATTTGATCATTGCACTCTATCTAACGTTAAAGTTTTCCTAAACAATAACATTTACCCCTATAATAACCATAGACTGGATTGGGAAAAAAATATAGTCGCGCAGTTGTTTGAGAGCTATTCATACTTTCAAAAAATTTATCACCAAGACGATACTGTACAACCTTTGCTATCCTTAGATAAGTTTAAGAGTCTAGCACCGTTGGTAATTATCGACTGCAACAGACAAAGTGAACTGTTAAAAAGCACACCCATTGACGTTCGACTACAGTTGGAGACGGCGAAAAACATACCGGAGCAAACGTCGGCTTATTGTATTCTCATACATGATGTCATTATTCACTATAAACCGCTGTCTAATTTCGTATACAAATACATATAATTAGGTGAGATCAGGCAAAGGGGGAGACTGATAATGTGTTGCATGTCTAGACACGCCTAGAGCGGACGCGGGTCTCTCGAGACGACGTCTATTACAAGTCTAGACACGATTGTGGTCAACGATCGTGTTGAAGGTTAGAGCATGAGAATTGATGCAGGCCCCGAGACGATATTTAATGAGTTGCACAATGTTTAACGATATTGCGAAATATGTTGCAAGAATATAAAAATAATTCCACGATCACATTTTCATGGTCATTGCACAATATATCGCGTTATTGCGAAATATGTAGCAAGAATATAAAAATCATTCCGCGATCGTCGGCGGCGCAGTCATTACTTGCACTTTGCAACGAGCTCTCATCGACGTCGTAACTTGGAGTGCATATCATAAACGAATAAGCAACACACGATCAACGTTTGTGTGTACGATTGCAATACCACATCCAATCCAGTCTTCAGGATGGACGCGTTCGAAAAGTATTATTTTAAGGATTTATTGCATCCACAAATACCCAACCATGTACTCGAGGACTTGAGTGATCTAATCTGGAGTGTTTCAGTAGAAGACGAGGGCCTTATCGGAGTCTGGACCATTAAAGTTTATCCAGACTTGTTATATTGCGGGAGACACACAGGCAATCAATGTGTTGGAGGGGGTCTTCTATCCAATAGAAAACAGATGTACGATAAGCTAAAATGTCTTCTTGGCTACTTTTGGTCGGGCCCCCAACTAGATAGTCCCGAATCAGCCGAGAAGGTAAAGAAGGAATTGGATAGAATATTTAATTTAAAATGTTATCATTGTGGTGTATCTATGATTTATATTGAACAATTATATTGAATAAATATTTATTACCGATATTGTTTTTTTTACCCACAAGTTGGTCACGCAGACGTTCGAGACGAGATTTAACGATATTGCGAAATATGTCGCAAGAATATACCCGCGAGCGAGTTGCCCAAGGTTAGCAACAGCCGTCTGCAGTTGCACTTTGCAACGAGGTCAAATACCCGTCGCTAGTCAGACGTGTATAAACATGCGCAAATTGAAAGCAGTCACATTTCACGGTCATCAATGACATTGCAAAATACAATCGAATGCAGTCGCATTATAGGATTGCATAATATTGAGAAACATTTTTAAAAATCTTTTAATTAATTCGTCTAATACTTCAATTCGTAATAGTTTAAAGAAATAATTTCCACAATCCAATAACAATTTAGATACATTCACCCTTTAGATGTCAGCTAACCGTATTAGAAGAGTCGTGTACCTAATTATATCAAAACATTATAGCAAGGTATTTATTTACCTAAAACATCAGAAAAACATTAGAAAAGCATTTGGCGCAGGAATTCCATTGGAGTCGTATTATAGCATTATTAACATAGCAATTTGGCGCAGGAGTCGGCCATTAGAAAAACAATTGATGCCGTAGCGAGGCATTAGAATTTGGCGCAGGAGCCGCCTCATCCTACTACTAATTTGAAACCAACATTCGAGCGTGAGCCAATCACAGCGTCTCAAAATGACGCCTGTCCGTGCTCGAAGAGAGGGGAGCGCGGGGCTCGAAAGAGGCCTGCGCTTTTTTTCAAGTTCAATCTGCGAGTTAGAGCGGTGGCGTGAGGTTCTGTCTGCTTATACGAGTCTACGCTAGGAGTTAGGGAAGAACGGCTCGGTAGCGCGCGTATACGAGTAAGTTAGGTTTATTTTCTTTAAAGGTGCTTCAGAAACCTAGTAAATTCAATAGAGTTCGAAGTTTGCTATAATTTGCCATAGTATTATTTGGTGTTTGTTATCCGTTATTTGAATTAAAGTAAAGTGTATTGCTTTAGTTTATTAATGTAGTTTTCTGTATAAATATACTGTATTTTTGAGACCTTCCGTCTGATAATTCGTTGGAGTGACGTGTCGTGTTGAAATAAAACCTTTTAAAACTAGAATTACAATATTCGTGTTTCTATTACACTCACTTTACCCGACTCGAGATCAGTATTATAGAAGGCATCCGACCTGCATATCGCACGATAGGGTAGGTCCTCGACATCCTTGGATGGCGAGGTGACGGAGTTAGCCAAAGAGCAGTCACGCAGTTGATAACTGGCGCCTAGGCGAGGTCCTTGTGCGTTGGGCCGCGTCAATGCCAATGAAGCATATCGTCCCAAAGAAGATCCACATATTTTTCTTTATTTTAAACGCATTCTTCATCGTCTACGTTTTTGTCATAAAGTCAATAAAGATGAGTGGACCGAAGAAGATCCACTTATTGTTCATTTTAAACGTCTTCTTCGTCGCGAAGGCAATTTAGCGCATCGGCCCGAAGTAGAAGAAATTATATTTTTACATTTTCAACTTATTCGTATTCGTGTTCAGAGCCAACGTAATTGTTGTAAAGTAGGTCTGCCCGAAAAAAAACGTTGTTAAAAAGGTCGGCCCGTACGATGTCCATACATTCGCCTTTTCTGTATTCGCTCACCTGGCCATAGGTTCAGGTGAGCGAACCGATCATCGTCGAACCGATCTGCTTCATTGTCTTCAGGACGAAGACGTAAATAATCCATTCCATATTTTTTGTCCCAATCTGCTTTACTGATTTCACGACGTAAAAGAATACGATGAACAATACGTAGAAAATCTAGAACAATATATGGATCTTTTACGGATATATTGCCTCTATAATGTGAAAGAAGTTGAAAAATAATTAAGTCAAAGCAATTTGTTAGATGTAAATTATATCTGTGGCGATAATCTTTATCTTCTTTATGACGATCTTTTTTAACAACAGGCTGATCTCCATTTTGAAGAAGAAGAAGTGGATTTCCTTTGTAACGGCCCTTCAGTCGTGAGGTCACCAGAATGTTCACCAGAATGTAACGGAACAAATGAATGAAGAGCAGGAAGTTAAAACTTGTTTATTATTATTAAACCGTTACAATATAAAAGTTAACTTAATTAAATCTGACTCTGGGGTTCCGCGCGCCGTGCGCGCGGACGACCGCTTAAGAAGCGGGTGTTGACGGCGGCAGACTCGGCTGGGAAAGGCGATGAGCAGTGTCGCGGCCTGCTCTTATAACCTGCCAGCGGGGAGACCCTCAGTAGTGTATGGAGGCCGGTTCTAGGACAATTGTTTTCTGCAAATGCAGCCAGACGGTAGTGGTGTATTGACGCGTACCTTGCTCCTGCTTTTCTAATATTTGCCTTCTTTTCTAATACTTTGTTCTTTTTCTAACGTTTTTCTAATGTTTAGCACTGATTTTAGTAGGTAAATAGGTGAGAAATGGAAAAAGGATAGGTGGACCAATCGTTTTGAGACCGAGGGTTCCGAGAGACCTCAACTTTTCGGGGTCCAATAGGAGGGTTCCGAGAGACCTCAACTTTTCAGGGTCGAAACGAGGGTTCCGAGACGGCACGACCAGTTTTGAGATCAATGATCTGGCTCAAGTAATGCCGAGTCAACTTAGACGAGTATAAATTGCATTTTTTCTTTTCAGTCGGACCTCAAGCGTTCTAAAGCGATGGCGTTGGGTTCCCAACTAGATCAGATCAGAAGGTGAAGAGTAGTGTATGGAGGCCGGTTCTAGGACAATTGTTTTCTGCAAATGCAGCCAGACGGTAGTGGTGTATTGACGCGTACCTTGCTCCTGCTTTTCTAATATTTGCCTTCTTTTCTAATACTTTGTTCTTTTTCTAACGTTTTTCTAATGTTTAGCACTGATTTTAGTAGGTAAATAGGTGAGAAATGGAAAAAGGATAGGTGGACCAATCGTTTTGAGACCGAGGGTTCCGAGAGACCTCAACTTTTCGGGGTCCAATAGGAGGGTTCCGAGAGACCTCAACTTTTCAGGGTCGAAACGAGGGTTCCGAGACGGCACGACCAGTTTTGAGATCAATGATCTGGCTCAAGTAATGCCGAGTCAACTTAGACGAGTATAAATTGCATTTTTTCTTTTCAGTCGGACCTCAAGCGTTCTAAAGCGATGGCGTTGGGTTCCCAACTAGATCAGATCAGAAGGTGAAGAGTGAATTGGATAGAATATTTAATTTAAAATGTTATTATTGTGGTGTATCGTCTATTGAACAATTATATTGAATAAATATATATATATTATCGATATTGTTTTTTTTTTAGAATCATTTTCTCAATCGCCACACAAGCACCCTTTATTATGGCAATTTAGTTAGACATAAAAGATTGCCGTATTAGAAACATATTTGAACATTATCATAGGTTAATAACCTAAAGCCAGGTGCATTGCAAAAGACAACTACAATGTATACATTTCATTAACGTTTAAAAATATATTTTAAATATGTCAAGCTCACAGTTGACTAAAAGATGTACATGGTGGTATTTGAGAAAGAAATAATTATAATAATCATATTTGTTTTGGCAGTTAGTCTAGACGCAAAGATTTACTATTTTCATAAAAAAATTACCTCAACTTTGTATAAAGTTTACCTAAAAAAAATGTACTACGGAAAGTTGTACCACCACTTTAAAAACTTTTTGACATCGATGACCCGAAGAATCAGATGTTTAGATTAAAAGGTACATAAAAATATGTTCATTAACTTAATAAAACCGAAATACATCTCGCCCCACGAAGTTTTACGAAAACTAATAGGGTTGATCTTATTAATTACTCTAAATATGATTGTGAATAAAAAAAATACTTTCGGCACGCCGGAAGATTTCACTGGATCAAAGTAGAGGATAAGCGACCTCCAATTGTACGAACTTGTATCAAACATTGCGCGAGCTGTCGCGCGATCCACTCCTCGCACGGTAGTTCGCGCACCTCAACCTGCGGTACCCTTGCGCAGCGAGAGTGCGTATACTGAATTCTTCTTTATACTGTGCCGTAAGGGTTGCTTATATAAAAAATTGTATGGAAATCATAGGCCTACATTTAACATTTTGAACTGATTGGATCCTGTAAGGAAGGTATGACTTTTTGAATTTTGAAAAACCAATTTCGCCCACCCCAGGACAATGAATGGTGAGTGCTATCAAAAAAAATTGGCAAAATAAGTTCTAGGACCCAAGGAATAATATAAAATAAATAAAATTAAAAAATCATATAAATGAATTCGATATCTTATATACTAAGAAAGTTATAGCAAAATTTCACATTTTCGAAACTCCCCCACTCTCGCCCCCCGGCCTGGTTTTACCCAATAATGAAGTTTACCGTTGAAACTGGAGCCCTTGAATGTTATGTATCAATTCAAAAGTGACTGCCTTCAAAATTACGGCAGTTATCATTTCCGCAAGAAATTGATATAGATAGATATATTTTGAACTGAGGGTGGTTTTGGTTTCTAGGGGATGTGAAACGAGAAGATATGTCGATTTTTTTCGGAAGTCGTGACATTGCAATAGGTAACTTTCTTATAAAATCTACCTAAAATAATTACTGACCAAATTTGATTACTTTTTTACCGAAATGGTGTAAATTACCGGTAAATCGAACTATTATCGGCCGGTCGCTATAATTTCCAGAGGAGACGGATGGAATTCCGCTCTAATGAATAGTTCGTCAGTTCCGATATCGATTATCGCGGTTGGATCGGACAGTGAAAACCGGCCGTTAGAATGAATGCTCAAAAGTTTCAAGTTTGTTTATTTAATAGCTCCTGCAGCCTCTCTAACTGGATGGGCCTGGATGGGCCTGGATGGGCCTGCTTCATTGTTAATTTAAAATTTTCAAATTCGCTTCGGAAGTTTTGTTGATAAACCCGAAATGCCATTTTCTAGTACTGCGCCTTATAAGTAAGCGTTTTTTTTATTATTTTTAACTAATACGAACTTAATTACGTCTTTAGTGTTCTTTGATCAAAAACTACCAACTACCAGCCAAATTACAACATTCTATTAGTAGCCGTTAAATGTTAAAGCTTGTTGTCAGTCAGACAAAATAAATAATGATTATTGACCGATATGCTACGAAATACACACGAAAAATAACTCATAGTAATAAATATAGCTTAGGGCTGTTTCCATAATTATTTTCCTGTAAATGTTTTCCATACCTAATGTAATAATAGTCCTAATATTATGAGAATTATATATTATAATTTATTATTTTGGAGTTAATATTTATTATAAATGTGGGTGGGTAGCACCTATACCTATTTTTTTTTCTTATAAAATTACGTTAATATGTTTCGTTTCTTTCTGTTTAGCGCCGTTTGCTCTGATTCTGTAGTATGTGTTACTTTGTCAATATGTAAGCGTTATTTTAAATAAGGAAATGAAGTTATAATTAAATTGCAATATTATTTAAATTCCAAACATTGAAAATTTGCTTTTAATGGTTGGATAAATCGATGTTGATGCAGTATTATTTTATTTAAAAGATGGCGGTTATAGAATATATTCTATTTGAAAATTTGGTGGCCATCTTGGATCCTCCATATTAACTTATACACAAATTTTTCGAATAATGTATTTTTAGAATAATTTAACCCAGTTTAAATTCATCATATTGGATAGGCCAAATTGGATCAAATTGGAAAAAAATACTGAGATTATATTGATATTTGAGGCAGATATTCGCCAAAATTTTCCTGGAGATTATGCGTCATACCCACCGATCTTTTTCTTTTCGCACAACTGCGGTAGTACTTATTACTTTCTTAATTAGAAAGCTAGTAAATAATAACCCATCAATTACTTAAGATATTTTCATTTTTTTTTTTATTTTTCCTTGATAAAACTATTGACATATTTCCAGGCTTCTTAATCCGTGCGGAAACTCAATAGCATGTGTTACACGCCATACGGTTATAAAAACCATTTGCCTCTAACATCGGACACAGATCGATTTTCCAGGGAAGGAAAATCGGCACAGATGTCGGGCAATATTGACAGCCCTGAAGGCGGCCTTGATGCTATGATGCAGGTTCTGGTTTTTACTGACGAAATAGGGTGGAGGCCAAAAGCTAGACATCTTCTGATTTTCTCCACTGATGCTAGTTTCCACCTCGCTGGCGATGGTAAATTAGCAGGTATCGTTGAGCCCAATGACGAAGCATGCCACTTGGATGCTGAGGGCAACTACACATTAATATTATTTTTGCGGTCCCAAGCTTAAAAGAAGATACTTATACGACCTTAAAAAAATATGTTACCGGTTCTTCCATCGGTATTTTGTCACATGATTCTTCCAATGTCGTCGATCTTGTAACCAAAGAATATAATGTGAGTATCGTTTGTTTTTCTTGGATCATAAAACAAACCATGCGTCAAAAAATAATGAAGAACGGCGATGACATCTATAGCTATCATATAATATCAACTGCTTCTATACATTGTTTAGTAGTAGTATATTATTTAACCAGACCTTAATTAGTAAATTATGTAACAGACCTGAAGCCTTCTAGTTATGTCCTACAGGCGTCCCTCAGACTGCTAGTGCCTGTCTGTGGCTTCAACTTGTGATGGGTTGAATAGATTAAAATAAAAAAACAGGTATAATGGTATGATGACATGCTTTCAGTTCATCATAACTGTCCGGGCAAATCCTCAGGTGGTCCCAGGTCCGCGTTCCGAAGGCCAGATAGAGACTGGTGTCCGGACGCCTTTCCCATGGCAAAAAGCATACCGTTGGAAAGGGGATAAACAGAAGAAGTTTTTTAAAGAATTCGAAGATCATGATCGCTTTAAGTTTTTTTTTAATTGCAACGTAAAGCTGAGTCTTAAATTTATTATTAACGCTGCTCACAACTTTGTGATTTAATAAAAATAAAACTAGACAGTACTCGCAAGTAATACTGAATTTTATAGAACCATATAACAGTACATATAAAAATAAAAATTAAATCTGGGGATTATACCAATAACTTTTTTTTTAATTTAAATTTATATGCTGAATTCTGGAATTTTTCAAAAAAATAATAAAATGTTAAAATAAAAAAAAAACCATGGGACTAAAAAAAAATTATTAGGGCTGAAGACATAGCAAATGACCCCCCCTTTCGGCCAATTCATTTTAGCAAACGATGCTCCAAACACCCTGTATAATAGACATTTAAAATCATATTCCGTTTACACCATATATGTTAATTCTTATCATCCAACCGCATCATAGGTGTGACCGATTTCACCTACCCGCATCGCGAGACATTAACCAATTGCTTTGCGTTGCGGCGACCTCATTTCTCAACAGACTCACGACCGCGACCACGCGTTTGAGGCGCCACCAGTCCCTAAAAAGTGTTTTGTAACGTATTTTGGTGCATTTTGTTGAAGTTATTCCCAACAAATGGCTAAAACTAAAAATACCACAATATTCTACATATATTCATTTAGTCCTTTGCTTAAAAAAAAAACGAAATACACCTTATTATAGTAATGAAAATAAATAAATAAGAAAGTGTTGTTTTTTTCTTGCAACGATTTTCTTTTAAGTTGTGTAAGTGACGCGAACCTAATTTTTCTTTCTAAAAATAGACAATATAATAATCTAGGCCATTACATTAAAAAAAATACTTTTTTCAAATGATAATAATTATTTAAATACAAAAAACATGTTTCATCGATTCCAAATGAGTCGGCGAGTATATCCGTCTCTTTTCTACGCGTCAATGTTCGAATAAAGCTTACTCTTTCAAATCTCAAGGACAAATGCGTCCCTTACTTACTGACGGAAGCAGATTAGAAAGGTGCGTTTCTATTATTATAATTTTTACGTTCTGATATATTTGGTGCTGTATATTGTCACAGAATAAATAATTATAAGACCAAGCTAAACTAACGGATTTTCAACATTTAAACAGACTTCTAGTTTATTAAATGTAGTTTTTGGCGTTTCTTTATTTTATATTAAAAAGGCTGACTACATACATTTTTATCAGACCTAAACTTGTGTTCATGTATGACGGCTTCTAGAATAAGTGTTTAAATCACTTTTATTTATGTTAGACAAAATAATGTGAAAAGATACCTAAATGGTTAGTATTTTTTTTTTTAAAGTCAAGTGTTTCTAATATTTCTTGTCTAATATGTATAGACTCCGTGTTTCTGTTATTTTATTAATCCATATGGCGTCCTTTTAGTTAGAGATTATATTTATTATATAAATATAGTCCTTTTTTATTAAATATTTATCTAAATACCTTTAAAATATCGTTGCACTTGCTTTCGACACAAATACAATTAGGTACTACGTACAAAACATCAAATTTGCCGATTTCAAAGTGTCATTTCAACGCTTAATCGGAAATACAAAATCCCAGTGACCACACAACGCAGGTAAATTCTAAGAAACAGAGGGAAATAAATATTGCAGAAATAACACAATATTATATTACAATACAATCCATTCGAAATACCATACAATAATACGATAAAAGACAACTTTAATCTATTATATTAATGTAAAATAAAAAAGTAAGGATACCAATTAGTAGTTTTCCAAATGCAGTTAACATATTATTTCATATCAAAATCTAATTTATTAACAATGACAAGAACGCCGCCTTCACCATTGATATCCCCAGTCAATTAGGCAATTTATATTTCATAAAGTACTGTTTACAATAGACAAAATAATATGCAATTCTACCTTACATTCAAAAGAGCTATATAAATAATAGTGTCATGTTATTCTTTAATAAATATTTGTTTAGAAAAATTACGAAAACCACGCTTTTAAAACCTAGTTGCATATTAAATGTATTTAATACTATTATTACAATGACATTGGTTTGTGCGGCCCGAAGAGTAAGTTTTTAATGAAAAAGTAAATTTTAATATAGAACCAGCCAAACAGCTGAAAACAATCTAAAAAAATACTAAGTTTCAAAAAACGAAAACTATAGTGAGATTAATGTGACCTACCTATAGCGAAACTAGTCGCGAATAAACAAAAGGTTCTAGGATAGTGCAGTATAAATGTCTTCATCTACAAATATTCGTATTTTAATATATTGGTAGTATAGCGTTCTCGTTTCTTTCTTTTAACTGCCATCAAGTTGTTTAAAAAGACTTAAATAATTGTAAACGTTTTAATCTATTAAGATTGTTACGTAAATTCCTTATTAAATACTATATTACGTACCTACATACTACTTTGTTTTGAAATAAACAAAATGAAATTATCTAACTAGACTAGATGTTTATAGCTATCGGCTTTTAAAAATGTCAGATCGCTTTATCATATATTAAAGTCATAATACTGGTTGATCCATATATCGACCGAATTGGCTTACGATCATGAGATTCCTCGTTAAATTTGCTTTACAAATCTAATAGGACATTTTTAGATCTAATTAATAACTTCCATACTTCTAACCTCGCAGGACCACAACGTTTCAATCCAACCAAAAAAATATAACGAAAAAATTGGTACGAAAATTATTTTTTTTGTCGTAACAGCTTTAACTATGCATTATCTATAGAATACATCAAGTACTAGGTGAAAGTCCGGTGAAGAAAAACGTTTGCAAAATATTTTGTTTTACCTTTTAGATAAAAATCACAAAATTAATTAAATTATCTTGTAGGGCGGTGAATAATTCAATGTTATTAATTTATGAAATACCGTATAGAAATATTCTATACGAAGATAAATAAATGTAATGAATTCTTATTGTTATTTCAATAGATTTTTAAATTGTATGCACGGCTTTCATGTGAGTATTGAAATCAGTTTTATTCGTAAAGGCTATATCACATTCGCTACACTTTAAATTTTGCGTTTTACTATGAACAACACGAATGTGTCTGTTTAATAGGGGCGTAGAGACAAACATCGTGCCGCACTCGTTACAATTATACTTCTTAACTTTTGTATGGACAGAATCATTGTGGATATTCAAATCAGCTTTCCTCGCAAAAGTCTTCGTACATTCACAACAATTAAATCTCCGTTTTTTATGCACACCCTCGACGTGTCTAGTCAATATAGACTTAGAAATAAACATTACGTTACAATAGCCACATTCGAAGTTTTTTATTTTTATATGGGCGGTCGCTATGTGGTTGCCTAAATCATTTTTCCGCACAAATGTTTTATAACACAAGTTACACAAATGTTTTCTTATATTCATATGCACTTCAGTAATATGCCTTGTTAAAATATATTTAGCAACAAAAGCCTTTTCGCAATCGTCACAGTTAAACCTTTTTATTTCTCTGTGTATAGCTTTAACGTGAATTGTTAAATCAAATTTACGCGCATACACCTTATTGCACTCGGTACATTTATACTTTTTTAAATTCTCATGAACACACTCGATGTGTCTATTTAACTGGCATTTATGAAGAAATGGCTTATTACATTCGTTACACTTAAATTTTCTTATTTTTT
The DNA here is from genome assembly GCA_020383195.1 of Neomicropteryx cornuta. Lineage (NCBI taxonomy): Eukaryota > Metazoa > Arthropoda > Insecta > Lepidoptera > Micropterigidae > Neomicropteryx > Neomicropteryx cornuta. The sequence goes on along the minus strand of JAHKQU010000010.1, from coordinate 9,857,133 downwards.
TCCGTTCAGTAACATCAGATATATATTTTTTTTTACGTATTTTCGACTGCGACACGACGCTATATTCGACGCTATCTGGTTTCATCGCGCTAATATCTTTAATTGCGACTTCGTTTGCCTGTCGATTTGCAATATCCTCAAGAATAATTACCTCAATCGGCATTATTCCTCCAGCATAATCAGAAGTATCAGATTCATCAGCTTCTAAAGAAGTTGTATATTTTACAATATCTTCATTCACTGGATGTATTTCATTCAAATGAGACTGGTCAAAACTACAGCTTGCTATTTGATCACCTTGTGTGTCAAAAAAAAAAGTTTTTTTATTTGCCTCTAAATTAGTTTCTAGATCCTGTACATTATATATTTCAGACATATTATTTTGGCGCAATACAGTGGTCTGAGATATTTTTGACACTTGATTAATTTCTGAGTGTTGCCATTTACGGTAGCCTTTTAGGAAATGAGAAAATTGGTAAAATCCCACATTTAATAAAAAATAAAAGAAAAAATCAGGAGATTTAACCGTTATTAGTTTTTTCATTAAATAATTATTTCTTAAGATTATAAAGTAAAATTGAATAAAGATAAAGATTAAAAACATAAATAATCTATAAACCAAATAAAAAATACCAAACAAACATAAAATAAAACTATATGTATCGTTTCACTTTTTCATTCGCGACATCTTATAATACAATTTATTGGAAAATTAGATTGTGGAGATTTTTCCAATAGGCTGTTTTATATGTAATAACCCATTTAAATTATCAGCGGTTAATCTATTACTTTCGCTAGTTTTTATGAAATTCTTCCTGACATCGCACGGTATATCAATTAAACTTAGCGAGTCATGAATTGAGTCGATACATACATCATTTTAAAAGTGAATGTGTTTTATTTAATATTTATCTGTCTTAAATTCGATAGATTTTTATTTATATCAGTAGATTTGGCTCCAAATCGGTAGAAACAGTAGCACTGGTTGCCTACCTTATGATTTACAAAATGTTCAATTAGGTCATTTCAACCTCAATTTGTCCAAATAAAACACTTTGGTCGTTGTATTCGCGCCGTATAAATACTGCATAATATATTATTAGTTGTCGATATTTCGATAAGCACCTACAAATGAAAGACGGGGATTAGGTACTTAGGCTAAACTCAAACGAAAACACCTTGGTAAGAGGTAATAAATGTCGATAGGGGCTGTTTTACATGCATGTTAGGTGTATTTAGAATTTCAAGTATTACCTACTTAACTCAACGGTAAAGACTGACAAACGCCAGCACCCGGGATGAACCGATTCGCTCCTCAACTCTAACGTATGATTGCGGTTTGTGGCGCCCAACGATCTTTTAAAACTTATAAATACGTAACATACATAACCTTTAAATGATCAGCTAGGGGTATAGGTATCTAAGCTGGTCTCGTGTCGTAGCCTAGCAATGGGTCTAGCTGCAAACCCAGGACGACGCCCGTTTTGATTGTATACACAAATTGGTTTTTTCAAACCCATTGCCCCCCCCCCCCCCCTGAATGTTTGAATTTCACAGCATGCTACATGCCATTTTTCTAAACGAGTTTTTATATAATTATTTATATAATTTTAATTTTCTTTTTCTTTCGTTTATTCGAAATACACAAGCAGGTTGGTACATATTAATGTCCTTTTTTTGTTTTGGAATGGTAGCGCAGCTGTCATCTGTCAGTGTCACACGGCTGCCTATTTGAGGTTAGTTGGATAGGTTAACTACATTGTGGTTGCCGCTGCATGTTTCATTTTATAGCTGAATAAAATAAATTGTTATGAAAACAATGAAGTTTATCGTCAAGCTTACAGCTGAGGGTGGTGAACGAATCGGGAGTATATCTTCAATTCCAAGATTGCCAGGAATTTCTTTCGAAACGCCCAATATTATGTTGTACACAAAGGTAATGATATGTGTCGTTTAAAAAATAAGAATTTATAACAGTATTTTAATATTTTTTTGGATTAGCAGTAGCTTGTTAAAATTGTATCATCTCCTTGCTCAGTGGTATCATTAGAAGCACACACCAAAATATCGCTTGTATGGGACGAGCTATGACAGAGGCGATCTTAAATTATAAACGTAATATTGCAAATGCTATTGATTATTGTAGCCCAAATATAAACTTTGCGATATTATTTTGTTTTTCATGAGAAAACATGAAATTTTACAATTAGGTGTAATTTTGTCATTGACACTTATTTGTGCTTCGGGCAGCAATGCGGTTAACCTATTTATTACTTCCTATATATTTTTAGGGGGCTGCGGTTCCTCATCTGACCGACGAAACACTCTCGATGGTCACAAAACACCCACAGATCCTCGAATTTTGCCTTCCAACTACCCTACACATGGAACCGGCGATTGCCAAGCAGGGTCTGGGGCTTGCAGAGTTTTCTTCTACGAATGGACACTTATCCTATGTCTCGTTTATGGATCCCCTGAACGAGGATCCCTCTGGTCATTTTGAGACCAACTACGTGCCTCTCTGGACGAAAATGGGCAAAAAGATGGTAAATGCCAGTAGGTACGTCATTTTATTACTTTCTACGCATTGCTAGTAGCAGAGAAATTGGTAAAAGTATTCTACTGTCACATTTAGATTTATAATATTATGTTGTATTACGAATTAATATTAGGGAGTAGTCTACGTTTTCTATATTAGTTTCTTGTTTTTGTCAAAATTATTGAGTAATAAATATTGCCAGAAACGGAATATAGTCCTCAATTTTCGGGCTTCGAGTAGATCTTCCGTTTTGGAGCAGCGGCACTCTCGCTACTCTTGGGTCATTCCAAATTGCAAATGCATCACTTAACTGTCAAATATTGCAATTTCTTAGCACAAAAATAATAATATTAATTATTATAGTTTTTTTTCAAATAATTGCTATGAACCAGATCATATACAATTATTTTGGGCCCCACTTAACTAGGCCCTGTCTATCCTAGAGTCAAGGGGGATGATGGTATGAAGCATTAAAAATAGTATGACCATGTGCGGATTCGAAACCGCAACCTTTCCAGTCCAGCGCCGCCACCAGACTACCATGATCCCTTACCACTTGCGATAAGGAAATGGCTGGTTAGCTTGGGTGAGACTAAATTCCGAGCAGGACTCAATATTATAAAACGTAGTTTTGTTTCAAAATATATCTATTTTAGCTGTTATTATTTCAACAGATACATGGATATCATAGAGGCATTCAAACCAGATATGTACCATGCGATATGTGATGGTAGCACCGACGTGACCGCTACCAAGAAGCGATTAATCAAGGCTTCTGACCGGACCAGAGCCATGTTTGAAGTCTGTCTTAAGAGGCATTCGGAATCAGAGTATTTGAGCAGTAACAGCTCACTCTTAGGTGATTAAACATCTGAAATTACATAAATAGAATATTGAAATACAGCAGTCTCTATAACTATTAAAAATAGAGGTTGTTTCGGTTTAGAAAAGTTTTGGATAACCGGAATCGAATATAAAACTAAACTAGAACTAAACTAAACTAGGTATATCACCAGGTGACACCATAGCTCTGACGTAATTGGAGTCCAGACCTCCTGTCCAATTCGGTGTAATTGTGGCGTTGATTGACTCACAGGATGAAGTTGTTAAAAAATTTCTCTCGAAGACCAGGTGCAACTTCAAAACAATTATTTGAAAATGAATGAACTTGCATCATTCGCCTGGTTTTTAGTTAATCGCTAAATTATTAATTATTATTGGCACTGTGCCAGAGTTGCTACAATATTAATTAAACCTACTTAGAGTTCCTCGTTAAAATTGTATCTGGCCACTAACAGCACATAATTCATTCTAACGTTTGCAGATTCTAGATAGCAACGGCCACTTTTGACAAAATGTCAAATTTGTCGAGTCTGATGTTATCTTAATTAAAAATAGTGACTATGTAGTTAAAATAGTTTTTTTTTTAATTGGCATTTCCACCCTCTTATGGGATGATTTTTGCTCTAAGATTTATGATTAGGACTTTTAAATATCTTGGCTATGCAAGTCGATGAGTCTATGGATAATTTTAAAAACGTTGAGATTATTGGAAAACAGTAAACAACAAATATTCGGCGGAATTGAATTTTATTTACCGATAATTAAGGCAAAAAATCACGAAAGAGGGAATTTTGTTGACATGCAAAAAATATATGGTCGACTGATCCTACTTCCAGTTGACGTTACACATAGGAAACAGCATTACATGACAGCATTCAATTTGTATAAATGATCGGGGACGCTACAATGATTAAATCTTAATCTGAAAATTGAGGTGATCTGGCTCCTAGTGAACCGAGAAGTAATATACCAGAATTTGCTTGGTAAAGTCGACAGATTTTTGCTAACTGTGTGCCGATTTTTTTAGACGAAGATAACCAGTGATACTGTCATATTTTCCGCAACTTAATTTTATTCGGTGAGAGTCAGAGAATGGGTGTTTGATAGGGCACCTGACACCACTAGAGTGGGCATCATTGGCGGTGGTGTCCACTACAGTGATGGATGTGATATTCTCGAATATTTTTTAGTTAGTTTAATTTTGTTTAGTTATGATAGTTATTGTAACGCTTGCAGGCGTCATAAGCGGCAGCTATAGCAAGCAGGATAGACAGAGATGTCTGACGGTTCTTCTCGATTCCTCGGAAAAGATCGGAGGCTTCGTTTTGGAGGGTCTCACGAAAGGAGGGCCCAAAACACGACGGAAAGACTTCACAGAGTTTCAGGAGATCATTGAAGATGTAACCGTGAGCTGTTTTTATTTTGTTTGTTTTAAAATCTTTACTTTTATTATATTTATTATATTATATTAGTAGATGCTTATTTATTATTAAATCGTAACACTATTAATTAAAAATTAAAATAATTAAATATTTATATGCGTTATTTTTCCTTCAGCCGCAGCTACCGCAAGATAAGATTCGACTTCTGCACGGATGCTGGAATCCTGTCGTAGTGCTGGAGGCAGTTGCGAGCGGTTGGGATGTCTTCGATTCGACCTACCCTACGAATTGTGCGGAAATGGGACACGGTCTGATATTCTCATTCACCGACTCTGGCCAATCGGACAGCCACGTCGACTTGAAAGATAGCAGGCGAGTGAATTTATTATGTTGTACTTAAACATATAAAGACTTCTATAAAAACGACTTCTTGGAAGTTCTACAGGAACGTCAACCATGTTACTATAGAATTTCATCTAATTATTTTTCTGAAATGACACTTCGAAAGATCTACATAGTTTGCAATAAATACTCTACTAAGTGTCGAATATGAAATATATAGTTTAACAATGTAAACGTGTACATTTATTGTTAACTAAATCATGCAATACCCTCACTATGCAATACTCACAAAGGTTAGGCAAAAAATAAGTTATAAAATTAAAACTAGAAGAAATGAGGCAAAAATTCAGTAGTCTATAATCCAAACTATTAAAAACAGAGCTTCTTTAGTTTAAATAAAAAAAAATATTACTGTTATAAAATAAAACCGGAATAAACGATATTACATAATTTTTTATTTATATTTTTAAAAAGTTTTCCTTTACATATTTCAGAAATAGTTTTCTGTCAAAGTCGCCTAATCGGCCGTCAGTGGGCGCGTATCTTGATAGAACTTGTGATAGTAATAATAAATACTTCATTTAATACGCATAAATATGTTACAAAAAGCGAGCTTATTACCACAAGACAATCTCTATCAGCTAACTTACAGAGGTTGTGTGATGTGTATTAATAATATAAAAAAACTTGCATTGCGTTTGTGTTACCCGGATCAACACGTCTTGAATCATCGTGCATCTCATAAACGGTGCATTTTAAAAATATAGTTTTGAAACGAAAATTCATTTACATATCGAGTGTGGCACAAATTACTGCACGTTTGAGCGGCAAAATATGTATCTAGCGCAGCTGAAAAAGAATTCTTCAGGTCGACCACTCTCTTAATCAATATATGTTAGCGTTCGTATTAGTACAGAAAATCCTACGCGGTGCTGACGTAAAACGTCCTGCAGTGTTTCCATTAGGTTTTTTTTTAATTGTCAGTCCTTTTTTTCTATTCACAGATATAAAGAAGATCTCACACCTTTACTGGAAGGATGTGAATGTTTATGTTGTAAAAAACATACAAGGGCGTATATCAATCACCTGTTAAATACAAGAGAAATGCTTGCTGAAGTTTTGCTTATGATGTAAGACATGTTTCTACGTTCATTGCATATATTTTTATAGGTTTCAAGACTAAATATTGAATTTTACTTTTTTAAAGGCACAACTTGCATCACTATATGAAATTCTTCGCGGCGATTCGTAGGAATATTCAAGACAACACTCTAAACGAACTGAAGAAAATCGTATCAAAACAGTATGAGCAACATCTGTCAGATGAATCTCTAACACCGCCGTCAGTGTCGCCAACCCTACCCGGCAAGAGGAGATTACTGGCTAGTTAATTTCAGGTTCACAAATCGCCGTCCTATAAGGCTAAACGAGTTCTGAAACCGTTCATTCCAATATATCTTGCCGACTGATCGCGGCTATCTCTAGGTTACTCCATGAATTGTACAGGTGTCCCATGAAATAGTAATAAGCGAATGCAGGTGGCTAGAAGACCTCAAGGCCCATCCGGAGCTCCCTCAAGTGTGGTCGGCGATATTTGATAATTTGAGTTATGATATCCAGTACGACATTTTTTTTAATGGTGATATGACTATGATGACTTTTTTTTGACAAACTACTTAACTGGTTGGCCATTCCATCGAGATAACATTTATTTTCATGGCAATGAAGTTTAAAAAAATATATTTCTTCAGGTTTTTTTATCTTATCTATTTTAAAAACTTCAATAATAAAATTTTTAACTAAAAGAGTTTATTACATGTTACAGAAATGTTATTATAATAAAATTATGAGCTATAACTCATAAACGTTGCATTTTGACCGTGCAGTTTCTTAGCGAAAATTTATCTACATTTCTAGTATTGGGCAACGTTAGTGTTAATGCACTATGGTTATATATGAGTCGTATAGAATCAAAAGTAGCAATCTTCCAAAATGATCATTATAAGGTTTTGTATTGATTTTGAAACTTTTTAGACAAACAGGAGTTGAAAAATATTGATGACATTACCTTATTCTAGATGCAAATTGTTTTTATTAAATTGCCACAAAACACATTTACTGCAGATAACACCTTTTGGGGCCTGGGGCGGGAATATTCCTTTCCCCCCATGAATGTTTCCCCATATACTATATATATATATATATCTAGTCCCCACACAGTCTCTTACCAATGAAAAATGTATAAAAGCATAACTTGAAGAACTAATGAAATTGTAAACTGAAATTTGTATGCGAGTACATAATTTCTATTTCAATGAAATACCTATTAAAATGATATTAATTACTATTATATTTTTGGTTATCTTCAAATATTATATTTAATTTGTTAACAATATAAAATTTAAATTATGCGTGTTATATTTAAAAAATAACATCTTGTGGACGGTGGCCCGGGGTGGTCCGCCCTCACCGCCCCTTGCTCCTGCTACTCCACTGACTGCAGATTGCTGCTTTAGATTCTATACGACTCATACATAAATCGTTTAAAGTCTTACCTTTTGATATTGTTCAATGTTGCATTTGTGAGGCATTTATTGCGTGTGTGAGAGAGGGATCGAGTATGTGTGCAAGTGAACTAAAGCCTTTTTAAAATTCACTACTATGCTGTTCAATCAGCAAAATGATAGCAGCTATAAATTGTAATTATTCCATTGTATTGTTTTTCGTGCACTGTAAATATATGTGGAAAATGTCTCGTTATACTTTATGGTGTGATCAGAACGACAAAAAAAATCGCACACCAAAAAATTTATTTTGTCCTCCCGCAGGCCAAAGGTTTGACTCCTCCTAGATTGATTTTAACATTATACATAAATTACCTTTGATGCTATAAGTTCGCCATATACTTATTACTACTAAATGCTGTAATTTTATATTGGTGTTGTAATTAAATAAATAAATAATTTAAAAAAAAAACATATTTTTTTTTTAAATAAGTGCGTTAAAACGTAAAAATAGTCCAAATATTTTTGCACAGTCAAAAGTAATTAAAATCATATCTTGATTGAATATAATATGTATTACTTAAAGGCCACAGTGATAAATTATCTGCAAAACCAATTAATATTAAAGTACTAAATACGCTCGCGAATTCATTTTATTTAACAATTAGTAACATTAAAGAAATAACAATGTAAACCAAGTTTTTTTTTTATTTTTTTGCAGTTTGAATTAATAACCAAACCAAACAGTTAATTTGCTAATGACATTAAAATATGAGTGACCAATTATAAGCAATTTAGATATTTTGAACCCATCAAAATGTATGCATTATTTTTAACAAATATCTGGTATCATAAATCAAGCCAACGATATATAAAATCATCCCGTGGATCATTTCAAATCGATGGGCAGCTCAAACTCTGGTTCGACCCTGAAATAGCTAGCGACGAGACAGGCGGGCATGAGCGCCGTGGGCAGCCCCGCCCGGCAGGTCACTGCGCATCTAACGGCACCCGACCAACCCCACAGCAGCGACATCTGGTGCACATCTGCGGAGCGAAAAAAAAGAAATTAATAGAATAACGCGGTAATTATTAATTACAATGCGGTATTTATTAATTCCTGCTACAGGCAGCTATGCTAATAAGTCTGTTCTTAAATTCGTTCACATTTCCGGCACTTATCACTGCGCTTGGTAACTTATTCCATGCATTCACCACTCCGTTTGACATAAAATTCTTCCTTGGATTAGAACTTAAGGTCGTACCTGAGAGTTTTAAATTATGTAATTAGTTTCTGAATTACACTCACTTTTCAAATTAAATTTTTGACTTTTTTGAAGTGATTATTAATGCTTTGTTAGCAGATTGTTATAGTTGGTGTATGGTGCAATGGCTTAGCACGCCATTCGCATTTTGCCTGGTTTCAATTTTCATTTTTTCAATTTACTGATTATCATCTTCAATCCAAGTCAAATTTACTCGGCTCAGTGCTAAACCACACCAAGTCTCTACTGGCTGTGTCATCTATGATGAGGCAAACACCGGTCAATGTCGTGCCTACCGAATGTGGTGTTTAAATGAAGATTTATACCTAGTACCATATCCTTATGGCTGGAGCAGTACAAAGCGGTGGAGACGTGGCTGGATGGGAGTAGGGTCCGTGCCATTATCCAGGTGAAGCTGAAAGTCAAAACCACAAACAGCTCCACTGGAATAGAAAATATTAAAGAATGTGGTTAATCATTCAATAAAATATACTTTAATAAGCTATACGAGAAATGATAAAATAATAAATAACTTCTCTATAGGATAATCTTAAATAAAACAGTATCAATCAAAGAAACTTAGTAGTGAAATCAACTGAATATGTCATTTTCATTTAATTTTTTCAATTATATTCAGTCAATTATTATTAATTAGTAATTAAAATTATCTTTTTTCATTCTTACAGGTTGAACTTGGTTGAAGTCAACAGTATTCTTTTAACAGGTCCTTATGGGCATTGATCTGAACAACTTTTGTTCAACAAGTTTTCATATTTTGCGCGCGGAAACCTACCCGTCGTTCATTGTCGTCAATACGTTCGTAGGTACGGTGCCCCGTGGAGTCAGTCGGTTTCTGAGACGCGATGCCGCGAGGTCTGATATTTTATTAGTTTACTATACTTTAAAATGTTATTAGGACTCTTTATTTTGCCATTTTAGCTTTATTTTGCCATTTTGGCATTTTTGCCTTTTGTTTTTTTGCTTTATTTGCAAATTTATACAATTTCACTTTTAGAATCGCCTTTAAAAGGATACTCTAACTTTAAGTTCACCCTGTATTAACCCAGATAATTAAGAGATTAAACGATATCCAGTATTATTTATTTATTAAACAAGTTTCTCCATCTACACACATTACAATACGTAAGATACAAGTAAAAAATTATACTACTTGATCTCACAAAGGTATAACAGAAAGCAGATTTATAATCCTATCGGGCGAACCGACAAATATATCAACCCTGGCCGAAATGGAATTTAATAATTCAACTGCTCTCCCAATCGGACTATCCGTCTACAAAAAAGATCGTCACTTTTATATGGACGACGTTTTGTAAAGACTTTCGAAAAAGTTTGCACCTATATGGAAGTCTGGTGGACGAGTGTTTGTTACTATGCCTTTAGATCGTTCGACTGCAGTAGTGAGTTGACGCTGTTCTCGACATGTTCGCCGTTGTTACGAGTTGTTCCTCAACTAGTAACAGCATGCGCCTGAGTTTTCTAAGTATGCTCAATCTCATACAAGAGAAAAAGACAACATACAAAAATTTAATATTGCGTGTCCAGAAGTTGTACCTTGTAAGACGCCGCCGATCGCGAAGATACTGTCGTGTATCATGTGCTGTGTCTCGTAAATGCAGTCACAAATCGAGCAATAAATTATTGCAAGCGGCAATTTCTCGCTGACCGAGTGGAGTTTGCTGGAAAGGAAAAAAACTGAAGATGCCATTGCTGGAGACGACACTGCGAATTTGAGAATTAATCCATATACAAGAAAATCAAAATACTTCCTTAATCAGTTAAACAATATTTAAAAAAATGAAAGCAATGTTGTTTTAATATTTAATTTCAGAGATAATAAACAAATTGTAAATATTTTTTTTTTCATAAAACCTTACATCTGTGCTAACTGGTACAACATTCCAGTTACAAGTCCAGTGCTGTGCGAAAACGCTTAATAGACGATTTGCACACTTCAAATTTCCGTAAAAATTTAATTAACGGCTGGACAAATGCAGCCGACTATTTCTCACGTTTCATATTTCAGAAATCCATTGTGTTGAATATGCAAAGATTGCAGTCTACATACCGTTTGACGTCACGAGAGGCAAACAGTGAGCTACTCGAGAAATTCCTTTCCCACGATAAGTTTTCTTGACCGAAATACATAACTGGCAACTTCAGTCTTCGATCTCTCGCCATCACCTGTCAGTCTTCTTCACACCTTCCATGTCACACTATTATCCTTATTATTAATTACCAATACATACTACGTAGTTGTTTAAGTATTGCAACAGTAACTTTAGGTGAATATTCATAGAAAATAAAGGTCATTTAACCAATTTACATCTTGCATCAATACATCAACCGACAACGGGGCAAGTACATGACCCCATTACACATCTATCACTAATAATCGAACCCAGACCTCTTAATTTGGCATAAGATACTCAGATTACTATGGTCTGACATAATTTTGTTTATATATCCCGCCATCTTAACATAAAAACAAGCTATGTATGACTATTTATTTAATTCCTGGCACGTTAGTGTTTTTTCTGTATGTTTTCATTTGACTAATTCAATAAGTACTTTATTTAGATGTAAACAAAATAGAAAAGATAAATCATTCTTACCTTAAATCAATATTTGGATACTTATAATTCACAAGCATTCCCAGGACGAGGGGTAGTATTGCCGCGAGTGTCACATGTATCACCGTTTTGTACGGCGATGCCATCACCGTGGAACCACACTGTAATTGGAAGTACATATTACAAAGAATTTTAAAGAATTATGCTATCATTATGACAAAAGTGTCAGTTTGCTGTCAGTCGATGGTCTATGTCAATATATCCGCTGTTTTATGCAACCGATTGACAAGACTGACAACCGATTGACTGACAATTAAGCTATATTCGCGGTCCGCGAGATGATTTTATAAGCGTTACACCCTTGCTGGCCTCGAATGCACACGCATATGCTAAACTTCACACATATTCTCACCAACACGGTTGCAACGGTTGCAATTTTGGATACACGACCCAATACGTAGAATTAAGGTAAGGGCGATTCTATACAATTAAACTGTTTATTTGTTATATTTTGGAATAACAACTATTAATCTATCAATTTGATGCATTTCATATTTAAAAGAAAAAATGAATAATAACATTTTTAATTTAATAATTGTATACATTTTTTGACATTAGTAACATATAATCAAATAATCTAAAAAGTTCAGAAAATCTTACCAAATAGATCATCATTATGGGAGTGAATACGGTGCCGGTGAAGTTAGCTAGAAGCGTGTTGAATACAGCCAGAGATTCCTTTTCCTTCGAAAGACGCAGCATAGCTATGGCGGACCACAGTGGTGGCGGGGAACACGATAGGGTCAATAACCTTGATTTGTACAAAAAACTTTTATAAAGGTACACATGCCTAAAATTTTCATGACTTAGTTCATAGTTTAACGAGAAGAATTTGGCGGAGAGTCGCTCAATTTTATCAAGGCTGCAAACCTGAAATTACCAGGGCCGTAGCAAGGTCTTTTTGCGCCCAGGGCAATAGGTAGATTTTGCGCCCTCACAACCCCAACAAAACGCGGTGCGTGAAAGGGACAAACAGGTTGTTTATCTTCAAAAAGGCTGCGATTGACTTATTTCTCGTTTCGCATCGAGCTCATTTTCGATTAGTCACATCTATTAAATTTTTGTTCAAATACCTATATAATGGTGAATTCTCAAAAATTGGCTGGTGAAACGACTAATTGAGACTCCGCCCATAAGAGTTCTGGTTACCATTTGTCCATTTCAAATAGGAAAAGTTCATAGTTAAGTGAGTTTGTTAAAATTTTTAATTTATTACTTACAACAATTTAGTTTACTTAAAATCCCTGGCATCATTCTGGCCTAGGCTCCTGCAGCGCCCCATATCCAGGGCAATCGCCCTATTCACCAGCCCCTGGATACGATCCTGACCTTTACGTTCAACTCGTGAATCAAAAAAATGAATCACGAATAATACTTTATTACTTCAAAATTGCAATAACTTTATAGCCATGACCAAATTATAATGGCACAAATATTTTTTGTACGACACTTGAAATTTTGTCACCAGCTTCTCGTAGAGTGAAAACCAAAATAGACAAGGACTTTCTGTCTATGAGATAAAGCTGACTCAGAGGAACTTCTTTAGACCTAAAGGTTGAACGGTCATTTTAGGAAAGCTGTATTGATTTAGGCAGTGCCCGGATAATCAACCATGGGTCAGTGATGGATGATAGATGTTAATATGGGTTTAAAATGTTGGAATGCCAGGATTTATTTAAGTCAGAATAAAAGTAGAAAATGGATCAATTTCTTAATTTTCCAAAAGAAAATTAAACAAACACCTTCACTTTATCAAAATATCTGCAAATTACGATACACTTAATTACAAGTGGTGAATGTGGGCCTGTAATTCCTGAAAGATACCAGCTTCTAGGCAATCACCTTCCAAACCCTGGAGAATCCTTCAGCAGCAATTAGGTCTGGAGGGCGTACTTCAAGTGGATGATTCAATACAATAGTTCTGAAAAGGACGCAGTACACGGGAGTGCACGGCAACCTATATCCACTACCGAACTTAACATAACATATTTTGCTTACCCCTTGATAACCCACACGTTTGCATTGAAGAATCCCAAAACGTCCGTCATGACCTTCACAAACATTGGTATGATAAAAAAACAATTGATTTGGATGAAAAAAAACAACTTTTTCATTTTGAAGCATTGCTTGATGTCGTCGAGTGTTTGCTTGAGACCTGATGTGAAGTAGATAAAGGAAATACACCCGTATTGCACCGTGTACTCCGTTCTAAAAGGGCCTGCAAAATGCAAAACAAGCACTCAGTGGTGTGCCACATGGTTTAGTGCTAGGCCCAATATTAATCCCTCATATAAACCGATTAGCATTGTCATTATATAGGGCTGTTTTTTTCAGAGGCGTGGTTTTCAATCTGGCACTACTTTTTTCTTAGTTGGTGTTTTTGACAGCTGTCACTTGATTTATGCTCAGTTTGGTTTGCCATTTCATAATGAATAGACTTACTCCTGAACAACGTTTGCAAATAGTGCAAATTTAGAAAAAATCACTCTAAAATAAAGTAAAAATCGCGTCGTGGGCCTGTGGGGTGGCCTCCAAGATCGTGCGATTTAACACCGCTGGACTATTTTTTGTGGGGTTATGTGAAGTCGCTTGTCTACGCAGATAAGCCGGACACGATTAACGCCTTGGAAGAGAATATTCGGCGCGTTATTGCTGACATACGGCCCAACTTGCTGCAAAAAGTGGTTGAAAATTGGGCCTCTCGGCTGGAATTTGTTCGAGTCAGCCGCGGCGGCCACTTACCCGAAATCATTTTTAAAACATAATGGCAAACCCTTATCTTTATAATAAAACTAAATTCTTAGCCATAACATCAAATTATATGCGTTTTCTCTTCTTGAAAACCACGCCTCTAAAATCATCACCCTATATTTAGGCGAATAGTAACTAACCCCGAAATGTAACTGATTGTTTTGTTTAAATTTGAAGAATGCACAGATTTACATTTACTTGCGTAGAGATAATTATACTGTTATATTACGTAAATCTTACGTTACTACTTTCTACATAAATCTAAAAACAGATTCCTATTTTATACTACTGAGATATTAATAATAATTTCAAATAAACCTTAATAATTCATTTAAAAAAAATGATCTATGAATTGGTTGTGAATAACAAAATAGTGAATATTTTTTTTCACTTTTATTTAAGGTAATCATGGCAATTAATTAATTCATTGTACAAGTAGGAAATTCAAGGAATTAAAGTAAATGAAAGAAAAAAGCCATTATTCGAGGAACAAATTGGTGTATGAAATATATATTAATTGCGTGTTTTTGTTTACGCTTGAAAGTTAAATTTTGTTGGCGCTTGAAAGTTAAATTGAAAAGAGTCAGTATAGCGGGACATTCAATTTTGTTTAAAAAGTTGGTATTTAGGTCGCTGACAGCCGATGTAATTTTTAAAAACGCAACTTTATCAATTTTGCAAGTAATTGCTATCGCCTCAGTCATACACAATCACCTTCACCTTGCTCAACTATGATAAGTTGCTCGTGAAGTGTTGAAAAGTTCTTGACTGCGGATTTGACTCCACAACCTTTAGACCGCCGCGAATGAATAGAAATAACTGGCTTTTAAAATTAATTCGCAGTTATCTAATATATATTAATTCAAAACTCTCATTATAGTGGAAATCGTTTCAAATAGAATACTAAAGCGCTAGTGTTTAATCCAAAAAAAAAAACCTTTCAAGCAGCAGGGTGGTAAATTTTAGAGTAGTCTACTTGATAAAATGATTTGTGCGAGGAGTTTTAATACCTAACTCTAACTAAACAGTTGCTACTTAAAAATATATTAATTCAGATTATGCTGATCATATATTTCCTGTGGCTTTTATAAGTACTTTGCACTTGGCTTAATTACGGGTGTTTTGTTATGAAATGCTTGGCGCTAATAATGAAATAGCTATAACTTTGTAATGATTAAAATTTACATGGTTGATGTTAACTGATTTTTTTATTATAATTAGGATTAATTTTGTGCTTTAACTTTATCCACAATATAACTCCCGATATAATGCCGCCTCGCTCGTGCAAGATGGTGATTTACGTAACTGATGAGTAAAAAAAATAATAATTCATATATTACAATATTGTTGCATACTTTATCAGAAATGACACAAGTGCAGGTTTAGGATTATCAGCCTGCCTAAAATTAAATAATAACTTAAATGAATAATTAATAAATATATTGAATAAAGTAATGATATATACTTCAATTACAATATAGTATAATTCAATAATATGTAAATCTTTTATAATATTTAAAAAGCAAACTGAAGGAAAAAAAATGACATTGGCATACCTGCAAAATTGGACAGTCAATGGTATGTGGTGGCCGACTTGCTATACTTGTATAGTTAGGAATTACGCTGCTGCCGAGAGCATGTTAAGTAAGAGAGAGTATTATCGATTACCGATATCGATCTAATAAAACTCAATAATCATAAAGAATTTTGAAGATTTCTATCCAATTCCCTTGTATTCCCTATTGTAATCCAAACATTTGTGATTCTAAAAGTGCACTGTAGATATCATATAATATCAACTGCTTCTATACATTGTTTAGTAGTAAATTATTTAACCAGAACCCGACGTCTACAGCTAGGCCCTGCAGGCGTCATTAACGGCATCTTTCCCCCGGACTACTTGCACCAACTTGCTATAGGTTGCTATTCGATGTGCGTTTTCATAGAGGCAACAGAGGGTTATTTTCTAGGCCTGAGTAGATTTAAAAAACACCCATAGTGTAATGACATTTTTTAAATTCATTATATAACACTATTTTTTTTTTCGTAAATTTTTACATGCGGTCAGTAATAAAACAACGCGACACAATATTTCAATTTATAATAATTGTAATGAACATTATTTTACATATTTCTACATAGTTGAGTTTATATTAATTTTAACTGACCAGCAATAAATAATATAGCCTCATGTTTCAAACAGTCATACTGTCATATTTATGAAATTCGAATATGATATATTTGGCTTTCTACTGAACTGTCAATGTTTCATTGATTAGTACTAAAAAAATGTTGCCATGTTATACAGAATGGGGGTGTTTATGTTCCTCATTAGGTGTAAGAAATTGTATTGCCTCGATGACATGAGACGTCAATCTGAGGTGATATTGTGTTCAATGGTACTATTATCCTCTGAACGGGCATTCCATTGGTAAGTTGATTCTGCATAATGGGAAAGGCCGGTTCATTATACACACATATTACTTATAGACAAAGTCCCAGCAAAATACAGGGATTTATAATATTGTCGCTTTATCTGATGAAAGAAGTATCCAGGGAAATAGTTCCTCCTTTTGACCTTAAGACATGCCGACCATGACCCAAATAAGGGGAGTAGGATAAAGCAATGAATAGTAAGCGACGAATTGTCTCATACACACTTAATACCATTTTCATTGCTTGGTTGCCGTCCGAAAATGCAGATTCGCTCCGCCAACAGATGTCAATCTTTTTAAAACTTGTATGATCACACTCCGCAGTGGTTTAAGCTATGTACTAAAACGAAGGAACTCGATTCATCTGTTTTTTTTATTATTTGATAAGGAAAATTTTAAGGGTTGGTTTCATTTTAGTTTCGTTAGATTGCGTCTAACTAAACTAAACGGTTATATTATGATTTTTCTTTACCTATATATATATATATTTGCCGCTATTAAAAAACAATCATCAAATATAAGTCAAATACCTTTAATCATTAAAAATTGAAACAAAGGTAATATTTTACAGTCTAATTTACAAATAATAATTTACTACAGTAATAATTTACAGACCTCTCTTGAACGTACTTCAAAAATCGCTCATGCAATATCATGCCCCTTTCAGATACGGTACCCCTACTCGTTCATGTTGGGCCTGATCTCGGAAAGTGATTTCCATGGTAGCCACTCTCGTAACACACTTACCTACTACGAATGTAGAAGTGTTTTTTGTACCAAAATACTTGTGATAAAATTATAACAAAAAAAAACGAAATAAGTAGCAACAAAAAATAATTTATTAACTTAAAATACAATTACATAAACAATTGCTCTTTTTATATAAACATATGCAGAGTAGGTATAACATAAGCATACTGAGGAAACATAAAGTAATTTATCATACCATCTTTGGAGCCGTAATACGGATTTAAAACAGCCATTAGAATGCAGAAAAACATGGCAAATATAAACCACTGTCTTTTTATCTCATCCGTCCAATGGAATTTATTATTCATTTTTATTATATTATGGCGTAAAATACCTAATATTTGATAATATTAAGAGATATTCAAAAATAAATAAACAAAAGCCAGTCGCTACAAAACAGTTCGGAAAACAGTCATTTTCAATTTGAAAATGGCACATTGTAAAAAGGTATCCACATCAATCGAAACATCACACGATAATAAATCATTTACAAGAATTCTAAACGCGAATGGTTGCGTCGAAGCAAGCTTCTAAACAAAAATAAACAATCTAATAATGTTAAATTTGTTTCCTTATGTAATTTATCCCCCGCCAACATCAAATTCTATCTAGGTTAACTACACTAAATTTATAATAAAAAACACACGAAATTCGCAACAATTGCGAACGACTGCAAAAACAACAGTCTAACGACACAACACAGCCAGGCATCTGTCAGACTGACAAGTGACAGCTTATGTCATGACAGTTTCGGCTGATCGTGGTGACAGATTGTTCGGTGTTGTCAGACCAGTATGAATTTAGTTAATATATTTTTACTTTAAAGAAACAATTTAATGATACTAAACCAAGTCAAAAGACAAAATACCGTTCGGCGAGGTTCAAGGGGTTTAGTGGTTTAAGGCTTTAATTTAGACGATTCGTAACGTCGGTCTCGAAATCTGTTAGGTTAGGTCCCCATCAATATACACTACGAAACCTATACAAAGTAGCGAAATCCGCAATTTCAATGCAAAATGATCGTTTTAAATATTGAATAAAAACTCAATTGCTTATTTCATAGTCTGTCACGCTCTTTATGTGATGGCGTTATTTATTTAATATATTTTAAGGAAACAAACAGCGTACCTTAGTCTATAAAATAGTAAATACATAGTTATACATTTGGCCAATTTCATGAATCCACTGTTTATTTGTTAATTGAATTGAGATGTCGGTTCACCTAAAACTGATTACATAAAAAAAAGAAAATGATGAGAAACGTAAATAAAATAGTTTCGTTTTTGCATATTTACACTTATAAATAAAAAAATGTATTAATTAGAAACCACTTATAGATTATATATTAATGTAAAAGATTCGCATTATGCACATTAAGCAATACGGCGTATAAATCTTAAACTTTTAAGTATAGAAAAGTGAATCCCGAGAAGGATTGATATTATCTAGTATGGTATGAATCTACAACATCTGCAGACCGAAAGACGAACGATTAAAAATAAATAGAATGAATAATAGGGTGAATCATGTGATTGGATGAGATAGTCTATCTCGCTTGACACCGAACTATATTTTTACACGTGAGATAGGTATGACGCTACTTGCGCGTGAGGTCTCGGAATCTGTCACTGGTACGGCGGTTTTATCAAAGTAATATTAACTTTTTTAGATAAACTGCATCGTACCTCCACGATGATAAATTCTGATAAATTGTATGGTTAGAAGGTAACTTCGGCCTTTAAATTTTGTATTCAGTTTTATGTAGACTTGACTTGTATGTATAATTATCTTAATATGCATACTGAGATAAAATATGTTAACCAATGATTATTATATGATATTTTGAAGTAATTATTATATATATATATATATATGTTTTCAAATATAATTCAATAACAAACGTGATTCCCAAATATGTCAAATATCTTATTAATAAAAATGATGGTTGTATAACATAAATATATAACACTTTTATCAAAATTGATATGTCCGGTTGCTAGAAAGACTATGCGTACTCTCAAATTTTATTTTCGTTCATTAATTCGGAATTCTTTTGTTAGAAAGGTAAGTTAGAAACTTCCAGTAAAGTCTAGCAATTCGTTTAAGTAATAAAAACTTATTATACAGGTTTTTTGGTAGATCATATATTCATTTCAGCTTTTGATTTTAGGAATGTTTCCTTTAAAAGAAAACATATTTTAATTCTCGACTAAGATTTTAAATAAATTAAATTTAAATAAACATTTTATGACAAACACGTTTTCACCCCATTAAAATAATTAACCACAGAACTGGCAACATCGATCTTTGATATTTCGGCGTTTTTCAAAGCCGCATATTTTTAAAAAGCTTCAATGTCATTTTGGCTACGTTTTCGCATTGGATTTGGATTCAAAAGATAAATAATAAAATAATTGCTTCGTCAATCGAGGCAAATGCATAATCAGATCGTTAGTCTAGGAATGTCGATAACAATAGAAGAGAACCAGTTACGGCATCGTCTTGGCCGAAAAATCTCAAATCACGCGTTTCAAATAACTGTTTATCGTTTAGCGCGCGACACACGAAACGCACACTATTTTGACGTTTGTCTCTCATAATCTAAAGTGGAGTTCGCAAAATTACATTGATTTTATTTCGTGATATACAAATCAACACTTTACGCCTGTTATTCGTCTAATGTTTATTAAACATGTCAACAAATTAGATATACGCACCATTATTGACAGTTTGTTACGTGTTAGTATGTTATTATTTTGAAGATAAAACGTCTAATATTAGGTAACCAATTTTTTTTTGTGCTATAAATAAATACACGCTACGTGCTTGTGAATATTTCTCCAGTGATATCGTTTTTTTGAGGAAAAAACGTTTTTGATAATCCCGAATTAGCGGTTTTAAAATAAATCTTGTGTGGTGTATTTTGGATCAACCGTCATTCAACGTTTCAAGGTGAGTTCGTTGATATTGAGATATTTGTGAATTTCATTCTGAAACAGTGTCTATATTCAGGTGAAACTAATTTTAAAAAAACTTGTATGTTTTTCCACCTCCTTGCTGCGCATATTATGTCACTTAAATCACTTAATTCTATTTAAGGCGCGTTTGTTGTATTTTTTTGATAAGGTCAAAACTGATAAGATCAATTGAACAGGTTATGGTCGAAATACAACCTGGATTATATACAATTCTTTA
This sequence comes from Neomicropteryx cornuta, assembly GCA_020383195.1. Classification (NCBI taxonomy): domain Eukaryota; kingdom Metazoa; phylum Arthropoda; class Insecta; order Lepidoptera; family Micropterigidae; genus Neomicropteryx; species Neomicropteryx cornuta. Next base: position 9,836,473 of record JAHKQU010000010.1, on the reverse strand, counting down.
ATTCTATCAATTCTAAATGATTTTTTTATCGGTGCCTCTATAAAAATATCTAAAGTCTGAAAATGCAATTAAAAAATTGTAAAAAATATAATATATACGCAAATATTTATGCCTTAGTTTTTGTTGAATGATAAAAATATTGCACTTGACACACATTCCCTTATCATTCGACGCGCTCGACGCCCAGTGCAAAGAAAGTGGTATAAAACATGTTTAAAATCTTTAGGACAAGTGTCACGTGACTAAAAAAAGCAAAATTAACTTTCTATATGAGTGAACTAATCGTGGTCGTAAACAATACTCATCGAAATGTCCGTGTGCGATTTGTGCGTGTATTGGTAGCAATTTTGTCACCATATTTCGCAAACGGCTAATCCGATTCACTTGTTATGTTAACTTTGTTGATGCTACAGATGGCAGAGTCGGCATTGCCCGGGCAATGTCCGCGTCTGGGCAAAGTCCGCAAAAAGGGTTGATTTAATGTGGACATTGCCCACTCAGTATTGGGCCAAGTAAGTTACTATTAATTCTTTGCGTGCTTGGCCCGATTTTAAGCGGGTATTGTTGACAATGCCAAATCTTGTGGGCAAAATGGCGACCGATATCATTCGCTACGTAGTTTTATCTCGGTGAAGTAGGAAGAGTGGTAGAAGATAACCTAATTGATGTACAGTTATTTTAAGGCTGGCATTTGGTAATCATTGGATATTTAATCATAAAAAAATATATTTATCTACCTTGACCTCAAGAGGCAGATATTAAAATACAATTCATTTCTGAGAAATTTAATAAATAATAAACTGCTAATAGATCTTTTTAAATTGAATTGCTTATAAAAGATATTAAGAGTCTTAGGAAAAATAGTAATTGAAAGGCAAACGAACGGTCTAAAACATAGAAAAGTCTATTTTTTTAATTTCTCTATTATGAAGCTGTAATTAAATAAAAACCAAAAATTGCTTACTAACCGCGCAGGTAAAATTTGACGCACTATGAAAGTAAAGCAGCGAATTTCTAGGTTGACTCTCAATATGTTTCGCTTTAACTAAGCTAAACTTGCGTGTGCTAGAATCAGGAGAGATAGAAGTCATCTCCGAATCGTCAGAATTAAGTACTATTCTAGAAATTAAATGGGTTTTAATAAGAGACATCACAAAGTATAAGTTTAGCACCAAAAGTGGTATTTTATCCTTAAATTACTCTCGCAATCAATTCTATATCATTTTTTTTTATGTATTTTAATGGTAAGTACTCAGTTTATTGCCATGCCAAAACAAATACATAGTAAATTAATTAAATCATAGACTTAGGCAGTTTCTGAGTAGTGCCATAATATATTTCTAAGTCACTTTATCCGATTGTAACTCGTTTTTTAAAAGCTAGTTTAATTTTTAATTTATGTAGATTTTTAACAATATTTTATTACGCATTAAAGTTTTTTGTGGTGTATTTTGTATTCAAATCTGTTTGGCAATGTCAACAATGCCCATTTAGCATCGGGCCGAGCCAGGCGAAGAATTAATTACTGACTTGGCCCAATACTGAGTGGACAGTGTCCACATTGTCGATATTAAACCGGGCCACGTTCGCAAATCAACCCTTTCTGCGGACTTTGCCCGGACGTTGACTTTGCCCACGCAACGCTGACATTGCCCGGGCAATGTCCGCGTAAGCAGCTCAGCAGATCGAAGATATTCGCCCGGGGAGATAGACGAAGTGCTTAGGCATACACGTTCTACAGTTAGTTTTTATAAATAAATAAATAACAATCTACACTAATGAATGCAGGCAGCAATGCTTTTATTTATTGACAATAAATATGTTCAAAAACGCTATAAAAGAAAACTTCTCTTCTATTTCAATAACAAGAATTTGACGAGGATAATATCTCCGGTTTTTGAGATAATCTAAAGTTATCCTCATAAAAATACAATCCCTTTATTACAACCCCCTTAGTTATAGAATTGCCAGAAATTCTTTGTTAATGGGGGGTGCCTACACCATAAAAATGTTTGAGCTGGGCACTGAATCAGGGTTTTTAATTCAGAAGATCTAAGGTCGCTTCTGAAAAAAAATACACATTGGACCCACGAGACGCAAAAAGAAAACACCACATGGCATGACATCATTTTGCGCAGCGACATTTTTAAATAAAAAAAAATCCTAATTAGTCTATTTTAATTTTATATTTAATCTTAAGTATGTCACATTTTTCATGCGTTCAATTTTTTATATTTTATTTCAAATTTAGCTAAAAACATGAACCTATTGTTGATTTTAGCTAAAAGAAATCTTCCTCCTGTTAGATAATGTTTTTTAAGAGCACTGTCGTTAATCTTTGAAAGAAAACTTATACAAGAATATATAACATATAATATCAACTGCTTCTATACATTTTTTAGTAGTAGTAAATTATTTAACCAGAACCTGACGTCTTACAGCTAGGCCCTACAGGCGTCATTGAGGGCGTCTTTCCCCCAGACTACTCGCGTTTGTGATAGATTACAGACATTCATGAAATCATAAATTTTAACACCGTTTTAGTTTTTTTTTTTCTAAATTTTGACGGGCCGCTAGCAATGAAACGACCCCGAATTTATTGAATTTGTTATTTATTTATTCTTAACATTTCGCAAATTACCTAATTTATTTAAATAACGCAAAAGTTTCGCAACGATTTTTCTTAAAATACTATACCCCCCCCCTACACATTTTGTAGGGTTCATTCGTTTTTCATATTATAGTAATACCATCAGAAATATGAATTTTATATTTGGAAATTAATTTTAAATATTTTGAGTATATAAAAAAAAACTATGCCTTTTCCATGCATAACAGTGCTTTGTTAAAGCGGGATAAATTCGAAGAATTTTATTAAATTAACCTTAGTTCCAAACAAAAAGTTATTTTAGAGTTTTTTTTAATTGCTTTTAGCTGTGTATATTTCGAAGAAAGGGAGAAATAAATAAACGCGGAAATTAGTTTAAAACAATTTGTCTTTTCCGAGAGAGTTCTAGACGAATTGTATTGTAAGTAGACGAGATTTTCGCAGATCGAATATGGGTGTCCTTGACATGATATCCCCTTAAGAGTTTTCCAGATCCGCCTTTGAGGAACCCCGGGACGCCTTTGTCCTCGAGATTAGAAAGAGTAGGCTTTATTCGAACTTTGACGTGTAGAAAAGAGACGGATATACATTTGGAATCGATGAAACATGTTTTTGTATTTAAATAATTATTATCATTTGAAAAAAATGTTTTTTTTTAAGTAATGTCCTAGATTATTATATTGTCTATCTTTAGAAAGAAAAAATAGGTTCGCGTCACTTACACAACTTAAAAGAAAATCGTTGCAAGAAAAAAACAACACTTTCTTATTTATTTATTTTCATTACTATAATAAGGTGTATTTCGTTTTTTTTTTAAACAAAGTACTAAATTAATATATGTAGAATATTGTGGTATTTTTAGTTTTAGCCATTTGTTGGGAATAACTTCAACAACATGCACCAAAATACGTTACAAAAAACGTTTTAGGGACTGGTGGCGCCTTAAGGCGGTTAAGAAAACTGTCTTAAAACTTATATTTTTTTGTAAGATATCTGTAGTCTTTAAGTTAAATTTATGTCAACAGGCGAAGTACGCATAAAGACTGCGATAAATTAAAAAAAACTTGTCGGCCATATAATATATTCGCTGATAAGGAAACATATAGTAATATGCAGATATACCTACATCATTTTAATTTCGTCGCTATCAGGAAGTCGTTACGCCTGTAAATATAGATATAATATAAAAACTATAAATGGAAATATTTGGGGATTCTTTAAAATGAGCGTTCGTGGCTTGTCAGAGTCAAAAGTTATACCTTTGATCCATTTTCCGATTTAATGAGGTCGTTGAATGTTGTTTCCTGTTTATTGTTTTCTATAAATCAATTATTATTTGAAATGTATTTTTATTTATTATTTTTTTTATGCTCGTTGCGTTATTTGTCTTAATTTTCGCTGTTTTTTTTTGCCTGATTTTATTGTCGGCACTAATGTTTGAAGTTATGCTTGCCTGTCAATAAATAAATAAATAAATAAAAACGCTCTTGATACGTAAGTCATATAATTCATTTTTCTAGGTTTATATTTATATATTTTTTATTTATGTTTTATTGTTTATTTCTGCTTTTATCGTTTGTTGATATTGCATAGAATTTTTAAGGCTTTTTAAATAGTGAGTCATTTTTTGTTAAATATTTTATTTTTGGAAAAGCATCATCATCGTGATTTCCGAGGAAAAAATATCTAAACTTTAAAAAATATCTAAGCTAATCGTCCCGGGCCGCGCTTCGGTTCAAGGCTACGGTTATCGATCGCGTGTCACGACGCCAGCGCTTAAAAAAAATAATAATTATGGAACATAAACACCCCCTTCGGGAACGATCTAGCTAGAGATACCTGTTTAGAGTGTGAAATCAATTTGGTAACTGCAGCTGCGTATTTATTATAATCTTTAAAAGTGCCCGCAGCGGCGGTGGTCTTTATTATGTCATAAAATACACACACAGTTGAAATCTCAGCGTAGTGTTTTTGTCATGAGCATTATGTTTCGAACGTAATAATTATAGTATGACTTAGTTTACACAAAATATTGCTATTAAATATGCTATAATATTTCCTTATGAGTTTTTATTAATTAATTTTAATAGTTCGCGTTAGCCAAGGTTAATATTTCATCTATTTTTCGTCCGTTTTGAAACATCCGCAGCCCCGTGCACAGTTGCGTTAGTTCGCTACTAAAGTGACAGCCCGTGCATTTTCTTATGGCCGGCGGTCACAGACGCGACTATGCATGCGGCCGAAAATGATTATTATTAGTCATTTGTTTCTTAACTGTGGCAGTGCTTATTGTATATATATTTATTGAAATATGAATTTATTTTTGGTATTGACACGATATATATTAGGCGAGCGTCGCGTCCTGAGGGAAAATCGAATGAACATCGCATTGGAATGAGATAGAGTGACAAATGTGAAGTATTCAACCACAGATGCTTGAAGTTTGTTCCTTATATTGTATGACTAATCTTGTGCGACGAATTGCTTACTATCACGAGATTTCTCATTAAATTTGCTACAAAAAAAGATAGATATTTTTTAATTTGATCAATATTTTTTGAAAATATTCGAGGTTTTACGCGTCGGAAAGCATTATTTGTCTCGACTGGTGATTTATTTAGTTACAAAACTAATTTGTTATCATTTGAAAACTATCGAAATTTGCAATATTTTGTTAAAAAAAACATTGAAAAATTGCGTTAAGCATTGTCTCACAAATTGTCACTCTATCTCATTTCCATCTATTCGAATAGTGCAGTGTAGTATTTGTGTGTTCGGAACGGATCAAATCGCTTAGTACCCGGATACCTAATTCTGTAAACTATGGCATAGTTCGATATTGACAACCAACGAACTATGTCACTACTGGACTACTTAATGTGTGGCAAACAAATAAAAAGGTATTGTTTTTTAAATATTATTTGTTTTTTTTGTGTAATTATGAGTTGGTGCCGCGCAGAGGGTTCCGCTCTCGCATTCAAAGACACTAATTTACTATGGTTTAAATGTTTACCACATTGTGTTACATTTGTTTATTTATCTATACAATTGTAAACGTCCTAATTAAATATTCTATCTTGAGTTACGGATAGAAAGATAGCAATTTTCACTAACAGTATAAACTGATTTCAGTAAAGCATTCGATAAAATAGACCATTTTATATTGATTGCTAGGCTAGAAAAATTTGAATTCATGGAGATTTCGTTGGTTAAAATCGTTTGTAACAAATAGAAGTTAAGCAGTCGTAATGAGAGGTCCTAAAATCCAACCGGATTTCTACTCCATCAGGGGTTCCTCAAGGCAATCTGTTGGACCCATTATAATCTTTATTTTATATTAACGATATTGACAGTTGGTTTCAACATGACTCAACACTTATCATATGATGAGGACCTTAAAAGTTTCCTTCCTGTGAAACATGTTGATGATTGCCGTTTATTACAGGAAGATCTCGAACGTCTTGATATATATTGAAAAGTTAATAGGCAAGTATATTGACAATTGTTGTTTTTTATTTAATTACAGCTTCATAATATATTAATTAAAACAACTAACTTTACTATGTTTTAAACCCTTCATTTGCCTTTCCATTAATATTTTTCCTAATTCTCTAATGTGTTTTATAAGAAAGCAATTCAACTAAAAAAGAACTATTAGCAGTTTATAATTTATTAAATTTCTCCGAAATATAATTGAATTTTAAAAATCTGTCTTTACTATGTTGAAGATCAAGGTTCTAGACATATTTTTTTGATGAAATACCCAATGGTTACCAAATATAGCCTACAAATGCAAGATATTTACGGAACCCTCGGCGCGTGCACAGCACCCGCACCCGTCCGGTCAATCACACTCGCTGTGAGCTTGACCATGTATGCCTCAAGTGAATATCACCAATACAGTCGCACAACGCGTCGGCGTGTATATACACGCATGTGTATGTGGTTATTAGCAGAGCTAATGTTGTAAGCGATAAGCGCTTTTTGTATGGGCCGATAGCGACGCATTTTGTAACGCGGTTTTCAGCCGATTAACCCCGCTAACCTTTTGTGCCTTCCGGGTGATTACACGGCGACAGTGGTCCCGGGACGCGTCCGCGGATAGTTAATATATTTCCCAAAAATGCGACATATCTAGAACCCAAACCCGACCTCAATATATCGCTCTCCTGTGGACACGATAACTACCGTAATTTTACACCAATCACTTGCAAAGTGATACATAAAATTTAAGGGCACAAATTCTCGATCAAGTACTAAAGATTAAAAATCCTTGAGCGATATATGGTAACAACATATATTATCACTATTAACACAATTTTTCCCACCCCTAGGACTAATGGTTGGTGCTATCAAAAAAGTTTACTGAGTTAAGTTTTAGGCTCTTATCCGAGGAATAATATAAAATTTAAATGAATTCGATATCTTATATACTAAGGAAGTTTTAGCAAAATTTCATTTTTCAACTTTTTGAAAAATTGTTTTTTTATAATTCAATGAATCATAGTGATAATATATGTTGTTAAGATATATAACGTGTCATAAGACCACATTCAATAAAAAAATTGGGTGCGTCGGACCAGACGGTGGAAGTTATACTTTTTTAGCCATTCGCACAAACCCACTCAATATAAATGAAATATAAGACATTTTTCTCTGTTATTCAATATATTATTATAAGTCACTTCATTATTATACTATACACCTATACATTATCATTATTAAGTTCGTATATTTTCGTATAATTTGTGAAAAAAAAATCCCAGCCGGGGATCGAACCAGTGACTCTAGCGTAAGAGACAAGTGCGTTAACCACTGACCCACCGAGTCTCTTAGGGTACCTTTGGTGGAGAACGTAGGCACACTACGGATTTTACTCCTAACGCGTGACGCGGTTTCCTATCCCAATGAGTACAACGGGGTCTACAAAAAAAAAACAGCTAACGGGGTCTACGATTTAGAGTACCGTTTGTAATTGTATCCAAAACGCGGCCTCTGTTACGAGATTACCGCGTAAGGTAATTGACAAATAAAAAATATAAATTTTTGGGGTAGGAATTTTGTTCGTATTTTTTTTTCTATTAATTTAAATACCCCTCTCCCCATTAAACCTTCGGGATGGTCTTGGGACACCCATTACATTTACGAATTGAATTTAATCGCGCGATCTTCCGTTCGGTCCGCGGACAGCTCGCCCGGTGTGGTTCGAATGCACCCGCTCGATCGCGGCGCAAAGGCGGCCCTATACAGTAAGTCGTTTCAGTACGTCCGAACTGCGCCCGCGGCGCCGCCAGACGCCAATTCCACATTCGAATCGCTGACTTCGTATTCGAAATTCGAAATTCGAATCGGCCGCGTTCCGTCGCCATCTTGGGTTTCGAACTGTTGTTTTTTTTTTAATTTTTGTTAAATTCAAAAGGCGTCCGGCGTCTCACGATTAGCGCGTTTTGGGCGGTTGCGATTTTCGCCGCGGCGTTTTTCGCACAGGTCCTGCGGTCTTTTTGCGGATTTTTCAGGTTGGTATTATTAATAAATGATTTTTTGAAATAATTAGGCTTATAATTAACCGTTGAACCCCGAGCTTCTTGATTTTTTATTTTTCGAGATTTAAAGTTACTCATCTGTTCTAATTAATTATGAAACTAAAAATGTATCGAGTGTCAGGTAATATCAAAATGAAACCAGTAATTACTGATAAGTTATATTTGGTACAGGTTGAAATGCAATTACTTGCGTTTCCCAGCGCGTCTACCTCATAAGCTAACTTCACATGTACCTCATAAGCTAACTGCACATGTACCTCATAAACAAACTCACATGTACCTCATAAACTAACTGCACATGTACCTCATAAACAAACTCACATGTACCTCATAAGCTAACTGCACATGTACCTCATAAACAAACTCACATGTACCTCATAAGCTAACTGCACATGTACCTCATAAACAAACTCACATGTACCTCATAAGCTAACTGCACATGTACCTCATAAACAAACTCACATGTACCTCATAAGGTAACTGCACATGTACCTCATAAACAAACTCACATGTACCTCATAAGCTAATTTGCACACATATTTCATTTTTTCTTAGACGAAATAATAAAGAGGAAACAAAATATGTGTGCAAATATTTACAAATGGCCTCCCAATGACCTTATTTGTGCTTCTTTACCAATATTTGCGCACATCTCTAGCACCGGCTTTTTACACATGATCTGAGCGGCGGGTTCTGAACAAATGTACTTAAAAATATATTTATAATTTTATAATCCTTGAATCACATATTCGTTTCAATTCATTATTATATTTATTATAAATATATAAGTTTTAACTGTTAGTACAGACTACAGATGGTAGAAAAATTGTCAGGGCTTACTGAGTGAATGCCGGACGTTTCGGCGCGAGATGCCGCCTTCTTCGGTGACGATTTGGCACTGATGCTTCCGGCAGTCACCCGAACATAACAGCGCTAAACCAGCGGGTAGGATGAGGAGATTCCAGAGAGGGGGTCAAGGCACTCAAATAAAATACTAAATAAATATAAATGTAACAAGATTCCGTAAGATATTAACATATAATTAGATAGATAAATGGAGAACTATGACACACGATAAACAAACGAAAGAAAATAAATAAATAAAACAAAAAAAAATAGCGCTGAATATTGAGACCGGTGACACCCATAGTCCCGTAGTCCTAATTCCGAGCTCCATAGTCCTAACTTATCTCCGGTGTGGCCTTAGGAAAAGATTTAATAATCTTAACCCGGAAACACACGTCTATCTAAAACTACCTGAAAGTCTGGTCGTATTATATTGTTCTAATGAAATTTAGTAACTGTAGGAAGAGAAAATATACAATCATTCAAATACTACTATAATTTACAATATTTTTCGTAAATGAAATTATAGATACATTTGTATTCATTTAAATTAGCGAACCCATAGGATAAATATTAATTTCGATTAATTTAGACCCTTTTGGCTGGTATTTAGTATAAACATTGGATATTTAATCTTATGTTTTCAACATAGTAAAGACAGATTATTAAAATTCAATTATATATCTGAGAAATTTATTAAATTATAAACTGCTAATGGTTCTTTTTTAGTTGAATTGCTTTCTTATAAAACACATTAGAGAATTAGGAAAAATATTAATGGAAAGGCAAATGAACGGTTTAAAACATAGTAAAGTTAGTTGTTTTAATTAATATATTATGAAGCTGTAATTAAATAAAAAACAACAATTGTCAATATACTTGCCTATTAACTTTTCAATATATATCAAGACGTTCGAGATCTTCCTGTAATAAACGGCAATCATCAACAGTTTTATATGATGGAAACTTTTAAGGTCGTCATCATATGATAAGCGTTGAGTAATGGTGAAACCAACTGTCAATATCATTAATATAAAATAAATATAATAATGGACCCAACAGATTGCCTTGAGGAACCCCTGATGGAGTAGAAATCCGGTTGGATTTTAGGACCTCTCATTGCGACTGCTTAACTTCTATTTGTTACATACGATTTTAACCAACGAAATCTCCATGAATTCAAATTTTTCTAGCCTAGCAATCAATATGAAATGGTCTATTTTATCGAATGCTTTACTGAAATCAGTTTATACTGTTTATAGTAGAGCGTCCGGCTAAGAAACCATGCTGTTCCAAACTGATACATTTTTTTTTGTGGCTGATGTCAGCTGAAAACAACTTTTTAAAGAAGTTTGCTGGTACATCCCAGCATTGAAATAGGAATATAATTGATTTATAATAATTCCATTTGTTAATTAACTGGCTAAATGCAGTACTAATTTAGACAGGTTCGAGGAAATACGTATAAATACGGTATAAAAAAAAACTGAAGATTCATTTTACAAAATAATTTAAAAATAATCACTATAAACGTTTAATGTGACGGTATCTAATAATTTATTACGCGCACAGATGCCACCATATAATTAATTACAAAAAAATAACTTTAAACGCTCGCTTGAGTAAAAAAAAAATTCTTTCATGCTAAAGTTTAAAGTTAGATACCTAAATGCTAAAAAAAATGCGAATTATATGCTTTCAGAGGCGTTAGGAGAGATATCCACAATATATGAGTAATCTAGTTTATTTAAATTAAAGATAATTTATTATTCTAGGGAATTACCTAAAGAAATTTCTCTAAATATTATGCAAAAATATAAACAAAAAAAAAACACAAAACCGCCAATTTTTGAAATAGCTTTTTTTAAAATCACCCGCTTCTGAAACCAGAAACATCTCATATAAAATAAATATATTTTTAAGATGAGAATAGAGTGGAGGAGGGATTTATCTAAGCGATTTGAGATACATGCTTAACAACTTAGAAATAAAATAACAAAGTTTGCCTAAAAATTAGAGATTTTTGTTATAGTTTTTAAATATTATAATGATTTTTTATGCCCATGTTTTTGAATTTTCAAAAAACATGTTATTCAAAAAAAAAGATAACTAAACACTATCAATATTTTATACAAAATGGTAGGTCGCGGTTTATGTTGTAAGCGCCGTTATACCCGTAGCCATATGCGCTTACACTGCTCGCAATGTGTAGGTCGTTGACTGCCCTCGGTCAAGGCTACGATATATCGATCGCGTATTGCCACGGAAGACAAAATTTACACCGGCGCTTTCATAAAAAATAATAAATAAATTGATTAAATATTTTCACATTTTATTTAAATGTAATTTCTTACTTGTAATAGGGAACATAAACACCTTCTCAAATCTTCGGTAATGGTCACGGGACGTACTGTATAAATATTATATATTGTAAAAATATTAGAGATATCGCGGACCAGAGGGTCGCGGGTTTAAATCCGCACGTGGTCATACCGCTTCGTCTCGCCTGACTCTAGGACGGGCACATTTGGCCTAGTTGAGTAGGGCCCAAAATAATTGTATACGACCTAGGTCATAGCAATTATTAAAAAAATAAAAATTTGGTATTTGTAACGTCTGTCTTTGTGGTATAATATCAACTGATTTATTTCTTCATTTACTACCCGCGTTTCGACGCGGCGCCATTCACTCGCTGATCGAAAAGACTGGTAATTTACAACACCTCGTTAGAAATAAAATTAATTTGGAGATTTACTATTTCGCATTTGAACAAAAGTTCCTCCGTTTCATACCCAAAATCACACGGTATATATATATATATAATATACAAGGTGTGATCAAAAAGTAAGGTGTCTTTTCAAATTTCGCGGGCTACGTCCGTTCGATCTTCGATTTTTTTTGTTATGTTGGTACACTTGTTTTTAACATCTGTGAAAAGTTTCAAGGGTATAGCATTTTTTGTTTGTTTGTGAGAGGCATTAAGGCGATTTTCTACTATCGAAAAACGTGGATCAAAGAGATTGCATTAAATTTTGTGTAAAAAATGGAATCAAGCGCTCTAGAACTCTTGAAATGTTAACGGTGGCATGCGGTGAGTCTACTTTAAGTAAAAAAAATGTTTACAAGTGGTATAAACTCTTCCGAGAAGGTCGAGAAGACACCAATGGCGAACCTCGCTCTGGACGCCAAGTTCGGTCAAATGTCAAGGTTTTGCTCACTGTTTGATTATCATGGCGTAGTGCATCAGGAGTTCTTACCACAAGGTCGTACAGTTAATGAGGAGTATTACCTTGAGGAAGTCGTGGTTATTGCACCACGATAATGCGTCAGCTCACACGTCCCTGTGACTTTTCCTGTTCCCGAAACTCAAGGAACCTATGAAAGGACGGTGTTTTGCAACGATAGTAGAAAATCGCCGAGCACGCAAAACCTAACCTAACCTTAATGCCTCTCAGAAACAAACCAAAAATGCTATACCCTTGAAACTTTTCACAGATGTTAAAAACAAGTGTACCAACATAACAAAAAAAAAAACGAACGGACATAGCCCGCGAAATTTGAAAAGTCACCTTACTTTTTGAACACACAGCGTATGTAAAAATTGTAAATATAACAAAGTGAGGTCATTACATAACAGCGTGATGTGCAGATGACCCACTGAGCGTAATTTCGTTCCTGCGCGCTGATAGCACGCGCGCGTCATTTGAATGTCACCCCTAGTGTCATAAGACACACGGGTGCTTATCGATTGTTACCTACTCTAAGGTCTCCAGGGTCATCTATTCGGGAAATTCGGGAAATCGGACCGTTGAGGAGTTCCTTTGTCTGGTTATGGGGAGCGGAGCAACCCGTTCGGAGTGCCGCAGGCACGAGTCGTCGCCGTCAAAGCTGCCAACCGCAGGTGACCCGAGACTATGTTTCCTATCACGCGCAAGAAATTGTATAAATAAATGTGGAAGTTTATTAATTTTATCGATGCGCTCGGCCGGGGCCGATCGATGACCCGGCGCGGCGCGGTCTCGCGAGCGGACGCACTTACGACAAGAACTCCCCCTCATCGCAATGACCGGTGCTTATAGGACTGCGTCCACACTGGACATTGAGGTGCTGGAGTCTGCTGGCAGAGCCCGTGTGCGTAAGGGGCTGATAGTTGAGTATTTTTCACTCGCCATTGACCCCAGCGAAGATTCATACCCGGAATGTTGCGCAAGCCTGAGGTCCAGGTCATTGCGCGTTTGGCAGGAGCGTTGGGATTCGGGTGGGACCTGACCTGACCTACTCTTACTTCCCTTCGGTACAGCAGAGGATGAAAAACCTTGTCGAGGGTCACGGTAAGCTCGAAGGTAAGGTCGCGGTGTTCAAATTGCAGAACACATCATTTAGACCTGTGCGTGTCTGACTAACGAACGTGAGTTACTTTTGAGCGTAGTTGACGTTACTATCAGACCAGTTTGTTTTACTGACTTCGTATCGACTCCCTTACTTAGGGTGTTCGCGGAGAGCTGGTTTACTAAATGGACAGTTCTCGAAGGACCGGGCACCCCGGTCGCGTAGTATGCGGTTCCCTACTTCGCCCGGGAAAACAACGCTTGTGTGTATCGTCCCTTTTCCCTTTTAGGGGATATGGCTTCTCTACGGATCTGGTTCCCCCAATCGCTGATAATCTGCACACTCTATCGAAAAATGTACAAATTAAGATAAATAATTCTTTCATTTGTATTGTGTTTCATTTCATTTGCACTACCATTGTAATTCTCTATTGTTTTTGTAGTTATATTTTTTTGCGCCCGTTGTACTCATTGGAATGGGATGTTGGTCGAGAAACCGCGTCACGCGCTAGGAGTAATTTTACGTTTGTCGAGTCGTAGAGTCCAATTGCTTTATTTACGAAATATGTTTGCCGCGTTGTAGAGTCCCTTCCGAAATTTGAAGCTAGTTGTCTGTGTTTTTTTTCACAAATTATACGAAAGTATACGAATAAACTAACTTAATAATGATAATGTATGGGTGTATAGTATAATAATGAAGTTACTAATAAGAGAAATATATTGAATAACAGAGAAAAATGTCTTATATTTCATTTATATATCCTGTGTGTGTGAGTGGGTGTGTGCGAACGGCTAAAGAAGTATAACTTCCACCGTCTGGTTCGACGCAGACCCATTTTTTTTTATTTTTCTTTTTCTAAATTGTTTTATTTATATAAGAACCATATGAATGTAATGTTTCTAAGTAAATGATGTCTATTCTTTGGTTGGGTAGATATAAAGACTTTGGTCTTTAAAACTGCTAGGTATGTTATATTTTTCCGCAGGAAACCGCAGGGCTAATTATCTGGATTTTTTAATCGGGAATGGTCTTATATAAATTATATATAGTATACTATACAAAATGAAAATATGGCGGTGTAACATATCGTTTGAGAAACATTACAGGGTAATGTGAAAATGATTGTCGTACAAATTCATTAGATAGTGCATATGATTTAAATTTTAACCATTATTTTACGCGTGTAAGTGAAAACCGCACCGTGTGTTCTGGGCCCTGCGGTTACTATGTCCAAATAATAGCTATTACCTAATAAATTTTATAGATTATTATATTATGGAAATATGGTGTCGCGTCGAAATACGTGTAATATGAAAATAGGCGAACTTACCGGCAATCAGAAACGTCACTATTTGCATACATTTAAAAAAATATATATATCCAAGTCTACTAACTAAGAGTGTGGCAATATTAGAAATAGCCATTCTGGCCGTAAAAAAATATTAAAGTTGATGAATTTTGCAGCAATTAGTAGCCAATCTAATCATTTATTTTTGGCTTTATTTAGCAATAAAACGAAAAACCGCGCTGAATAATTGTTTATAGTGAATAAAGCTATGATTTTGTTATTTATCTGTACGAGTAGCACTGGAATTTTAGCCAAAATAGAGCTCGGAAAAGTGTTGATTTTGAGAAATGGCGCTGTAGGATTTAATATAATATAAAATAAAAAAAACCTCCTGGTAAGTTGTTCTATATTATATATTTTATATAATGTGATATATTTATTTAAAATATAACACAAAATAAAACCAGATTAAGCCGTCAAAGTTGCCCGTTTTTGGTCGCGAGAGTAATACTCACTCTTAAGGCACGCCTAGACACGAAAGTGTATACCCTCTGCTCACTTAAGGATTTGCTTAGCTATTTTGACAGTTGAACCGTTTTGGTCGAGTTTGTGTTTTTGTTTTAAAAAGTTTTGTTTTTATTTCGAAACTCAATGAAACTATAGTAATAGAACGTGACTTTTTAGATTACACTGATTGCGTTAACAATCACGAACGAAATTAAGTACCTAGAACTATAGTTGAGCGAGGCCAGATCTGATTTATTGCATTCGAGCCATTCTCTATATTTATCCAACTAGCTTCGTTCGTTCACTCGTTTCGTGAGTCGCACGCTGATTGGCCGAAAATATATATTCCTGCTAAGTGTTGCTAATCTCGGATCGTCCCTCGACTGCCCTTAAAATGAACATTGAATGCCGTTCAATAGTGGTAAGTGTCCACTTACACTTTTGTTTCCCTTAGTGCGGAAAAAGTCAAGGGAAGACTAAATAAACATTAGTAAAACGATAGTGACGATGAAACATGGAAAAATCTTGTCACTAATAAGTACTCTACTAGACAAATTGTCGAAAGATGTGTTAATACGTTTGTGTATCGTCAATTAAAATATGTAATACCCAGCCTAATTAATAATATACCCCTTGAACTTAGACAACTTAAAAGGAAATCGGTAATAAAAATTAAATTAAAAGAATTTATGAAAAAAAACATACAACGACAATTTACGACAACTTAATTTTTAAGTACTTTGTATTTATTTTATGCATGTTTAAATAAATTGAGTGAGTTTAGGGAGAGCGTAATGAGAGGAATTTTATAATGGTTTGCAAAAAAATACACCTTAAGGCGCACCTAATTAAAAAAAATATCTTCAAAAAATCATTCGGTTGTTGAGAAATCACTAAAATTGTTTTTTTTTTTAAGATTTTTCAGTGTTATCTCTTAGGCGCCTTAATAAAATGCATTGTTTTTCTAACGAATTAAAAAAAAAATAGAAATCTCTGCGGGTCGTTTACTAAGTTGAGGTTAGGTTATTATATCATTAGAAAAAAAAAAATGAATTGTCGATGTCGTCGTGTGAGATTGTATTAGATGTGATGATGTGATGATGTGATGAGGTCGATCGATTTATGTTCGATCCTCGTGATCACGTGATTCTCTCGAGTAAATCTCTTACCGAAATCGTTCTGTTTATATAACTTGTCATTCGCTGTTCATAACAAGACGTGAAGAGATGTCATATCTTATTTTTAGCTGAATATGTATCCATGAGTCGAAAATAAAACAATAACAGATTATTAATTAAGTTTAGACTGTTTAGGCTAAACCCGCCACAAAAAAATAGACGATCGATTATGACTTAACTCTAGAGCTAAAGAAACATAATTGAGTTTAGTTAAGCTAGTGGGACATTGTTTTTTTTACTTTTTATCAAATAAACAACCCCTGCTTATAGCATAATCACGAGAAATATAACCAATAAATACAAATGTATTAAAATTCACTGATGTTCTTTTAGGAGGTTGATTTAAATCAACAATCGAGCGTTAATTATAAGAATTGTTTGAATGAAAAAATGAAATATATGAAAAATTCTTTTCAATTACGAGAAAAAAAAATCGAAATTTAACAGAAATCGCGGCGCGAGGTCGGGCAGCGACCTCCCGAGCGTGCTGAGGATTTTTTTTTTCATTAGACCGGTTTATTTGGCGATATAGATAAACGCTATAAAAGGACATCGGTGGATTTAAATACGCTCAGTTTTTTAAATAAAATTTTGAAACTAGATTTTTTTGTTACAGATCGGTCGAGAAGCAACGCGCCGTCGAGGTCAGAATGTCGGAGGGCGGCGGGGATTCGAACCGGTGTCCGTCGAGCGACAGCGACAACTTCGAAAAGATAGAAGAGGATGAGGTATGAGACATTCATATATTTAGATTGTTTGACTGCTACTTAAGATTGTTCAAATGCTACTTAAGATTGTTCGAATGCTACTTTTCACGTTCAGGTCGAGCGGCCGTCCTTCACCCTCGGCGAGGATGACCACAGCGCCGAGCTGACCGACACCTTCCCCTCGAAGGGCCTCGAGGCGAGGGTCTCCAGCTACAACCAGCAGGTGGCCGCCACGTTGGCCGAGAAGCGCGCCAGATTGCGGTCAGTCACTTTTTATTAAGCTTCATTCTTTATTCCATACCAAACTATATTTATACTCAAACGTAGATACCACCAAAGGTAATAAGAATCACATAGCTCATCTAAATTCGCATTTATCCCTTACTGAATTACTCTTTATACTTTACCGTAAGGGTTGCTTTATACTTTACCGTAAAAATTGTAGGAAAATTATAGGCCCACAATTATTAAGGGAGATATGATATTATATTAAATGATATACCAAAATAATATAGATTACGCATAGATTTTAAACGCAGTTTTAATATTTAAGTATTTTAGTAATTTTCGTGTTGTTAACTATTTAATATCTAGTTAATAACTCAAAAACGGCTTGACCGATTTTTATGATCTATGATTTGTTGGATTTAATTAGTTGAATAACTATTAAAACACGAAAATAAAAATATAAAGAAAAATCATTTTCTCATACATTTCGTATGGAACGGCTCAAACGGTACTTTGCCTTCGAAGATGTTCACTTTGTGAGGTTATCACATTTGTCAATGTGCGCGCATCAATAATTAAAATATATATAATTTTTATTTTGCTCTACAATAACTATTTGGTTAATGTTACTAAAGTTTTCAGTAACCAACGTTTGGTATGTTTAACTGAACTCCGTTACAACACAAACGAACTGTTCGGTAGAGAAACAAAATGGCGGAGGCTGATTGTTTGGATAAATGGATTCGGACATAAATCTGATAAAACATTTATTCATCGATTTTTTTGTATAGCTAACATAGAAAATACCATATAAAAATCTTAATACAATATTTGGTCGCGGGAAACTACCCGCTGTTACGGTTGTAGGCGTGGTTACTGGGTAGTTTGGTATATGGTAGTTAGGTGACCATCCATTAAACTCTTTTTTTTTTCATTTTGGACCAGTTTATTGCTTTATTTACAGAGTTCAATTGACTTTAAGTTCACCCTGTTAGTATAGCGGAAGATGAATAGATTAGAGTAATCGATTATATGGAACTAGCTTTATAGCAAATAAATCACAGATAATTTTGACATTCGCATTGTCCTGTCATGACATTGCCTGTTTGGATTGATAGCGATTTGATAATAGTATCGTTTGATACGATCCTCGCGGCATTTTTAGATCACTTTTGATAGAGATTTACTTATTTATGACCCCCCCAATGATTATTTGGGGCGCTTGCATAACCGCCGTTACACGCGCGAACGATTCGCACCCACGAATCTGTTTTTGGTGACCATACTTTTGGTGACCACCTGTTTTGGTGACCTTACTTTTTTGGCACTCATTCTTTTGTGTTTTTAGACTAGTTTTTTAGGGTAGTTGTTTAGTGTCATGCCCAGAACCACCCTGTATATCTTCACAAAGCACGACAACCGCATACGATAAAAAATATCAGTGAATATCGTCCTAGATAAAATCTGTTGACAATATTTGCAATTTTGATATAAGGTCAAAACAGATCGTATTTTAAACCGCAGGGCCAATGAGCTGGATTGTTTGACGGTTTAGTGGTTTTCTTCTCAACTCCCGGAATACCTTCGCCTCTCGCTGGAATACCTTCGCCTTTAGGTATTTCTTAATAAGATCTTCATTTCCAGCCGAGAGGCCGAACGTAGTATAAGGTCTGTGCGTATTTCCAAACGCCCGTTCAGTGCGGCGCTTCTTACGAGTCTTCACTATTTGCTCTCGTCTTACGAATCTTCCTCGCGAGGACTACCTCGCGCCAAAAAACGTAAAGTGATAAAAACGTGTTTATTATTTATTTATTTATCTATTTATTTAATAAAAATAATTATAAACGAAATGGAAGCACGGTTACAATTAATATATGACCAACAAGTATAATTCCCAGATTGACAAAGTGTGCAATTGTTATACATTTAAAAAACCGTTTAATGGGCGTGTGAGTTAAGCTCGAATAACTGTGAGATAAGTGAGTGTGTGATAGGAATGGAATGTTGATATGTTAGAATGTGTGACAAGCGCACATCGCAAATTAATATAGGTATTTAAAGATTTCAGATATAAAAAGGTGGCATATAGTTCTAAAAAATATCATAGACAGCTGGTTACGGCTAAGATGGAACTCAATGCTTTGAAACTTTTTATTATATAAGTATCCTGAATTCTGAATTCTGATTTACATTTAGGTAAGTGAAACAGGTAAGGAGTCCGCGAGAGACGAGTGCACACGAAAAGAGATTTCACCCAGTAAAATGGACAGTCACCTTTTGAGTGCACTACATTATACAAAAAAGTCATATCACTGATTGTCCGTCCGCTTTCTAGTGACACCGTTTTATGATACGATAACGCTTCTTTAGTTTAATTTAATTTTAATCTTTACACGTATCTCTATACTTTAGCGTAAACCTGTCATCAGTTAATTTTACACACAATTGTATGTAATATTATTTTTTTATATATTGTACTGTTGGTTTTGCGAATAAACGATAAATAAATAAATAACCGAAAGCCACGTGCTCTTTGTAATTTATTTGTTTCATATTTTAATAATCTTATATGCATTTATTTATGCATAAAAATATAATTTACGATTAAGTTTCCTCGCAATAATACAATTTTGTCTGCCTGCATGAAATTATATACAGGTTGAACTTAAAGGCAGCAATATCCTCTTAAGGGATAATTCTGGGCATGATTTTAATTCAAAGGATATTTAAAAAAAATCACATCGAATTGAGAACATTTTTCGTTTTTTAATTTGGTTGAAAAGACAATGCGATGAGCTATAAACATTTGTATGTATAATTATTTTTATATTTTTTTCTTTTTTTTGAGTAATGCACCATAAACCTACTTACATAACCCCACGAAGGCTGGTGCCTTTTCCGTAGGTATCTTAAGCTAAATAGTATTCGACAGTATAAAATGGATGAAAGCTTCTATATAATTAACATTAATTAAAAATACATAAAAATTAAACGTGTTAAAAAGAATCTTACATTGCCTTATGGCTACACTATGGTGTCACTTTTGAATGAATTTAATTAATTATAACACTGTACGCACTGACAGCAATCCAAAGCAATCCTTCCTCTATTTTATTAATGCGCAATTCAGTTGCACTAACCAATAGAGTAAACCTATATTGAATATATTAAAGATATTTTTATGAATTGTAATTTATACATAAGTATATTTTATATTTTTCTTGTTTTTAAAGGTTTTGATGTCATCTTCTAACTCACTAAATAGTTTCGGAATTAAGTATCGTAAAGTACGTGTAATTGTTAATAGGAGGAACATTTAAGTCTTGGTGTAGGCATAATATTTCAAAAGTATTGGCCTAAAATATCGTTAAATTATGCGCTTATTAAATTAATAATGGAGGATCAATTTATTTATTGAATTTATCCGTTCCTTTTGGGCTTTTGGCAGTACCGGTACGTGCTCAGAGTGCTTCGGGGCGAATTATACGATAGAGATAGTACGATCAGAAGAGTCTTACTCTCACTAAGCAATATGGCGTCGCCCTCAGCCGATGGTCGTATCAGCTGTTTTCACTTCTATCTGTGCGTCATTCGATTTGTGGCGTTCGCACAAAAAAATAATAATAATAATAACACAAAGATAACGTCTTTCAACTCAAATCAAAACAGTTCTGATAATAATGACAGATTCAGAGCATTTTTTGTTTTTCATCACGCGAAATCGCATTTAATTCGCAGCGAGTTTCCGCGGCGGTTAAGCGCGGGCCTATCGCGACAAGTGACTAACTGAAAATTGTGCGTCAACGCGAGGAGTGATCCTTTTATTTATTTATTTATTTATACCGAGCATCGTAAATATTTTAATATCTCTCTCCTTTTAATACAAAAAAATAAATATTTCATAAAAGTAAACGAGTAGATTTATAGGCGTATTAAGCACACTAAGTTTTGTTGAAAAAGGCGTTACTGTGTTCGACGCATATGATAGGGTCTGAGTAAGGGTCTACTTAAAAATACGAGTGCCTTGTGCTTGTGATTGTGTCAACCATCATCCTCGTTGGGCATTCTGCAGTGCAGTGTGAACTGCGTTTCATATAGCTATCTACCCACAGAGAGGGTCGCTTCAAATCTTTTGTAAAAAAGCGTTAATCAAAATTGATTATTCAACTGTTGACTCAGCGGTCGCGGGTTCAAATCCGAAAATTATAGTCAGTCTTAGGGCCGAAATTTCAGCCCTTGCTTAAAGTCGTTCTTAGTTAGGATCAACTTAACTTTTAAGCATGACCTAAATTGAATTATGTGTTTAAGTTCGACTTTGTTAAGAATATGTTTTCGCTCTCGTGATTAGTTCGCTACTCGCCGATATGGTTTGTGTATACAATATCTGTCACCATCACTTTTGAGGTTATGTTGTCAGCTGCAGGATTACTAGGATTTTGCCATGCGTGTTTGCTTGAATTGAAGATGTTCAAAATATGCAAATCCAGTCAATTTTATTTAGTTATAAAATATAAAATCAAGTACGAGACGAAAGCCACAGATGGCAATACACTCGCACACGAGTCACGTAGTTGTTTTGATTCTTAGCTAAGGCGGACTTTTATGCTCGACTTAACGCTAAGAGTGAGTTGAAATACGATGTTTATCGGTTAAGTCTAACTTAAAATTTAGGTTAGTCTTAAGTAGGACCTGAAATTTCGGCCCTAACCATTTTTAACGGTTTATAGTATCTACTCACGAATATATAAAAAAATCAAAACAATGAAATGTTATCAATTTTTAGAACGAAATCAAAATTCGGACAGAGGTCACGTATTTAGAGACATTAACCCTAATCTTTAGAAGCTTAAAAGCGTCAATCACATGGTAATTTTATCTAAAAAAACACATTGTTTTTTTCAGTAGGGACGTGAAAAATTAATTAAATTATATTTTAGGAAAACATACGCGGTAACTTAATTTATTATACAGCAAATAAATAGTTATTTATTTGGCCAATTACATGAATACACTGTTTAACAATTGAATTGAAAGATAGGTTCGCCTAGAACTGAATCATTTAATATTAAATATAGTGTTTAATAGTAGTGAATTATTTAACGAAACGTTAATTAGTAACAGCCCTGACGCCTGATAGCTATGTCCTACAGGCGTCCCCCAGACTCCTCGCGCCTCGTACTCTGTGGTTTTAACTTGTGATGGGTTGAGTAGATTAAAATAAAAACAACATGGGTACAATGGAATCATGTACTAAGAAGCTTTGTCCGTCCGTCTGTTACATCTTTCAAAACGCACAAATGCGAACGAGTTAAAAACGTGTTGGTTATTACTGGCCAGTTAAAATTAATACAAACTCACCTATGTGCGCAAATAAAAATATGTAAATTAATGTTCAGTGTCGCATTATTATTAATGTAAATCAAAATATATGTCCACGGTGTTTCATTACTAGTACTTACTAATACTGCAGGCACAAATGTAGATAGGAAATGAAGCGACCCATAGTTGGTACCGCAGGCGCGAGTAGTCTGCGGGGAAGATGCCTGCAGGGCCTAGCTGTAAGACGTCGGGTTCTGGTACAATAATTTACTACTTCAATACGTATCAGTGTATAGAATCAGTTGATATTATATGATCGCTATCGTATGCCATAGTCATTCTTATTTTTAACCCTAAAACTTTTATAATCCAAAATATGTTAAAAAAAAAAGAAACCCTTCAATCAACGTCTTGAATGGGTTATTTAATTTTTTTTACATATTTTAATTAAAGTTTCGTTAAAAGATATTTAGCGAAATAGTATTTACTCACTTTTCGCAATGACCCCACGTATTAATTGGTTAGTTTAATCGGATATATATATATATATATATTTAGTTAAATACAACCGACTACAAATATACGAAAATGTTTACGAGAAGGGACAAAAGTGTACAACTAACTGAGTAAGTACTAAATATTTTCTGTTATGCTAAACTGTTAGTAACATTGTTTTGTTACGCGGGCACTCGTTTTAGGTCGATTTATGTCGACAATCGAACATTAGTCGGCAAAAAGTATTATCAAAATTAAATTAAAACCGTTTTAATGTTTGAGAACGCGGCTCGCGGAGCACTTCGAGGAAAAACATTTTTTTTTTAATATAATTCTTTAGTATGATTTTCTAGAGATGGGTTTAGTTATCGATTTAGATTAACCTCCTAAAAGGAGTGCCCTAAATTAAAAAACACACTCACAACATGCCCTTAATATCAATGAGTGAGGTGAAGTCCGATTGGGAGAGCAGTCGATTTATTAAATTCTATTTCCGCGGAGATTGAAACATTCGTCTGTGCGCCCGATATAATTGAAAGTCTGTTTTCCATTACACCTTTGTTAGATTAGCGTATTATTAGGAGCGTTACTTTTAATTATAAGTATTTTTTGTATTTTTCTTGATTTTTTTAGTTTTTAATATTATTTTTTTCTTATAGTATTATAAATTTTTGCTTGTATGTTGTATTAAATGTGTATATGACGAAACACGTTAAATAAATACATGTTTAACGAGTTGAAATTCACTTTACTTTGCAAAAATATGAGGTATTTCATGATAAAATCTCTCCTATAGAATAAAATAAGTGCTATCAAAATTTTGAAATCCTAAATAAAATGTTTTTTCCTAGAAATAAGAGGGAAACCTAAACCTAAAATCAAATCTACAGGGCGTTCGAAGACCATTCCTAAAGACCTAGGTATTAAGAAATACCCGAAAATAATTCATGCCCAAATGTATTAATTTTATCAAAGCGCTCGTGTAAATTCCCTTTTTGTGTTTCGCTCTTCCGTTCGCTCCTCGCGCTCAACAGCGGACGGTCAATGACCCGGCGGCGTAGCGCAATACTTATAATGTCAAAATGTGTTTGGAACATAAATAAATAAAATATAAGGCAAATAGAAATTGGAAAATATGCATGGGCTTGATATCTTCGAACGGCCCGCAGCAGAGGCTGAGCTGATGTTGTCTTGTAAGTATGTCCGACTGTATAAAATGGTAGGTACGGTAAACGTGTTTTCAGAAAAGTGCAAGTGAGGCAATTTACCGTACCGTACGTTAGCAGACGGCGGTACGAACATTGTGCTCGATTCGCTCGTTGAATGCGTTTTGTCGAGTCATTTGCGAGCGACAGGTGGCAAAGTTTAGTGATGGCGCACGGACGATGTTTTTAGTCGACATGCGATTAATCCGCACGATAACTTCTCTCGTACACACAACGTACGATTAGGTAGTATCGTAACATTATGAATGGATCTTTAGAAACGTTGATATTTATAGTAAATCTAGCAATATATTTACCGTGTGAAAACTAAATATCCCGGTCAAACCAAGTAAGCATTACAACGTGTTAATATATTTTTATTACAATTTATTTTACTGCATTGGCAATGTTTATTATATATAGGGCGCTTTTTTCAGAGGCGTGGTTTTCAATCTGACACTACTTTTTTCGTAGTTGGTGTTTTTGATAGCTGTCACTTGATTTATGCTCAGTTTGGTTTGCCATTTCATAATGAATAGACCTACTCCTGAACAACGTGGCGTGGCCTCCAAGATCGTGCGATTTAACACCGCTGGACTATTTTTTGTGGGGTTATGTGAAGTCGCTTGCCTACGCAGATAAGCCGGACACGATTAACGCCTTGGAAGAGAATATTCGGCGCGTTATTGCTGACATACGGCCCAACTTGCTGCAAAAAGTGGTTGAAAATTGGGCCTCTCGGCTGGAATTTGTTCGAGTCAGCCGCGGCGGCCACTTACCCGAAATCATTTTTAAAACATAATGGCAAACCCTTATCTTTATAATAAAACTAAATTCTTAGCCATAACATCAAATTATGTGCGATTTATCTCTTCTTGAAAAACACCCCATTAGAAATAGTCTTTAAAAATAAATTTGCTCGGCTAAATGCTGGTATCCACAAATAGTTTCATAGAATTATAAAAGCACACTTAATGATCATCATATTTATTGTTAATAATTTTATAATCGCATGTCGCATGTGAAACCTACCTTTTAATTCAATTGTTAAACATTGGATTCATATATTTATGAATAACTATATATTTTCTGTTCTATAAACTAAGTTACGCTGAATGTTTCCCTAAACCTCGTCGGTTTAGGTCGAATCTTGCGAGTTGAATTAGAACCACTCCTCTTATCCTACGGAGTTAAAATTTAACTTATTGGTTTAGTCCGATGAGAATGCATTTTTATGGTAAGCATGACCTGATTCTTCATCCAGGATTAGCTCCAAACGAAGGAACTCCTCAAAGGTCAACAGGACATACACGAAATTTTGTATACGCGTTCAAGCACTCACTTAATAATAGCTTGTTTTTAAAAATGTATTTTTATTAATAATTTATTCGTATATAATTGTCAATAAAAACATTCTAACATACATTTTTGTCCTTACAACAATCTTTTATACACTGTCGCCAATCAAACATACACATGCGAAATTTTGTTTTAAAAATGATTTTAGGAGATAGATATTAACGAAGATTTTATTACCAAGAACAGTTCTGTTTAAGAACAAAACAAAGAACAAATATACTTATCCTAGTATATTATGGGCATTTATTTGATCCTTCAATTGATTTTTTTGAAGTCGCAACAGACTAATTGGTTTATTACTAAATATATATATTTTTTCTTGTTTTATTTAAAACATTATATACGCGTCACGCGGGTTAACGCGGCAACAAAGACATTATTACAAGAAACATATAATATTTTCAAGCAAAGTTTACGTTTTTCTTTTCTTGGACGCCATGATAGATTTTAATACAAATAATTGACCAATTAGTTTTTTTTTTTTGTAGCGGGAACGGTCTTGGGACACGCTGTATATTGCCCTAATTTGCATTATTAAAATAATGTCTCCTAAATGAATCCGAAACATTCCTTTGTATATTTATAATATTTATTTAATGTATAGAATTATAGCAACACACACAATTGCGTTGATTGGCTAGCTGGTAAGTACCGCAAGTACATTTATTTTAAGAATCGTTAGTTTGGGCCCTACTCAACTAAGCTAAATTTGTTCGCGCTAGAGTCAGAGGAGATGTTGGTAATGAAGTGGTAGCGTATAATGCGCGGATTCGAACCCGGGTTAATACTCGAACGCCTAAAACACTAGACTATTGCGGTATCGATTTTTATCGGCACGGGATATTTTAATATTTAAACGAGGTGTGATCCAAAAGTAAGGTGACATTATTTTTATCAAAAAATATTTATTTATTCATCAATATTTATTTTGTCCCCTTTAAAGTAACCCCCCTCAGATACAATACACTTATGCCAACGCTTTTCCCAATCCTTAAAGCATTTCTGATGAGCACTTTTTGGTATAGCCTTCAGCTCATCCAGCGATGCGGTCTTTATGTCCTTAATCCTTTCATGGGTTTCTTGAGTTTCGGGAACAGGAATAGTCACAGGGACAAGCTATGACGTGTGAACTGACGCATTATCGTGGTGCAATAACCACGACTTCCTCAAGGTAATACTCCTCATTAACTGTACGACCTTGTGGTAAGAACTTCTGATGCACCACGCCATGATAATAAAAAAAAAAAAAATTTTGAAAATCACCTTACGTGTGATAAAAAATATCACACGTCGTATTTATCTCGCCATTGATCGACGGCTGATAAAACGATAAACGCAACTTTCCCGTATGTCGATTTTAATCGCGTACGATTGTTATCGCATCCCTAGGCGCAATCAAACTGCGTCGATTATCGTAGCCGAACAGGTGAGTAATTCCGATTTATTCATATTTCACTGTACTCGGTTAGTTACCGAGCCGCCGCTGTCAATACAAGGCGCGCCGCCGCGCGTGCGATAAGTCGACGAGTTTATTTATTTTGCGTGCGATATTCTGTGAGGAAAAAAAAAGAGTGTTTGTCCGACCAAAAAAGTGCGCACTAGTGGTGTTAATTTACTTTCAAAGGCGACGTTGAAAAAATTGTGTATTGAATGGACATTTTTTTTAATTCCCCTACTAATTTTACACGGTAATTAGTCATTAAAAAAGTGCTGGCACGTGCCTTTAAAATCCTTCGGGGTCCTCAATATTTATTTATTTATTGTACATAATTAATTTGACAAAGAAATAGAATTGTAGTAGTAGAAATCACAGTTATAAATGGATATTACAAATGCACTGGGAGCGATTAGCACTGCTATATTTTGTGCCCTGCCTTCTTTACTATACAATGTCTGTACTAAGGAAGGCAGTGTTATATTGTGCTACAACTAAGAAAGTCAAATCGTCAAGGCACCCATAGAGAAATATGAAAATAAAAATAAAATATATAAATTATCGTATCACATATTTTTTAACATTAAACTCACTTCTATATAATTTGAGTTCATATTTTATGTATAGGACAGAGGTGTAATATTTTACAATCTATCTATACGAATTACCGAAATGAAATATGGTAACAAAAAAGGTCTTGATCGATAATAAGCTTCGTATAAACGTGTAACCAAAAACACAATGCAATATTTTTAAATACAAAAATAAATATATTATCGATCGACACCTTTTTTGTTACCATTTTTCATTTTAGCTATTCGTGCAGGTGTAAAATTTCACATCTCGGCTCTAATCGAAAAACGGCCAGCTTATAGTTTTTCGACTATACAGCTTCGTCGAATTAAGGCGCGTACGATTTTGGCCATAGATTTTAAAGTAAAACGAATTTATTTTAGAAGCGTATTTGATTACGGAGTTTAATTTCGAAACGTTGAAATAGGAATAATTAGACTAAGCATTAATAGGGGGAGGGAGGGGGGGGGGGCTGGGAGAGGGAGGAGGGTATTTTAAAATACAGTCTAAAAAATTTAATAATTTCAAATAAACATTTAAGTGATTCTGAAGATAAATCTTTTTTATTTTGGTCGAAATATATATTTCGAGATATTGGCCGTAGTATAATTATTTGTAGTTTGTCGCGTTTTTTAAAATGAATATTTCTCCGAGTTTCATATAAATTTAACCCTAAAGAGAAATGAATTTTTAATCTTAAAACCGTTCGAAATCGGTAATATTAACTATTTCACTTTAACACATACTTAAACCCACAACATAGCTATACTGGAACAGATTAAAACCCATACAACATTATGCAATTTGCATAGATGGTTGATGTCATTGAGTTCATTTAAATACAACGTTACGTTTATATTTTACAAAAATCATACCAATTTTGCACTCGATATTAAAAAAAAACTTTAAATTGAGTGTTCAATTTTTCAAGATGTTTGTATTTTAACGTTCCTATTCAAAAATGATGATCGTGCAAGTATTTAATAGAGCGCCAACAATGCGGAATACCACAGGGCTGTGCGCTTCGCCCGATTCTTTTTTTGATGTGTGCCCATACTGTACCTACCTCAAACGCTTTCGAATTTCTTTCTTGCCGCTACAGTTACACTGAAAAAAATATTTTAACAAAACATTTGGTGGTTTAAAAATTTGCAAGAAATTTGCTAATCGATCATAAGTGTAAGCAAATCGTATAGTTGTACGTACAGACTGTTTATTGTTAAATGATTATTGTTATTGTTAAATGGTCGTGGGTGAACAGCTGACGTTACCTGAAAATTTGTTAGCAGCAACCATAATATTTTGTTGTTTTTATTTGTTACCATTTTATTTCGCTGCGATTCAAATCAAAATGGCGGCGTGACTGAACAGATCGTGACATTTGCAGTTGCAACAATTATTGTAGCGATAGCTAGATATTATGTTAAATTCAACCAAAAATTATAGTACTTGCAACCAAGTAAGTTTAACAATAATCGATGTCTAACTCTAACAAAAATAATGCTGTCACTATATCAACCATACTTTATGCCAAAACCATATTTTTACTACCATAACCATGTTTTTTTTGTGTATATATATATAAAACACGAAGAAATTAAAAAAAAAAATCTCTTTAAAAACTTTATGCCGAATAGTGGTGTATTGTTTTATGGATAGTTATAAATTGTCTTTATCGTGAAAAAAACGAAAAAAAAAAAAATACCATCACGGTTTTACTTAATTTTTAACATTTCCAACCTTAATTAAATTTTGTTCTCAGTAATGATACGGTTTAGATATACCGTGCCATTGTTTTATACCGTTATATCATATCGAGATCGCGGAAACACAATTTACTGTCAATTAACGTGTCGTACCGACATTTAAAATTGTTTTTCTTCTTAATTATGTTTTTTTGTTTTTTTTAGGCACATGGTGTAACGTTATCTAAAAACAAATATAATTCTAAACTCGAGTAAAAACATCGGGACATGAGACACAAAAAAAAAAATGTTAAGTAAAGTTATCATTTAACGTGAAACCGTATTTCAAAAATATAAGAATTTTACAATAACTAGCGTGCAAACAATTTTTATCTTTAATATAGTAAAAATTGTCATAAAGTAGGCTGAATTGAGTAAGATTGCCGTCCATAATTGATTTTAAAGGCTGCTTTTACTAACACAAAATAAAATGTGGTTTCACATTTTCGAGGCGACTGGGGGTGTGCATTGTCACCCTTACAGCTTACTTTAGGTAAGTGTAAGAACACGGTACACCGGAAGCAGTTAAATTACAGACATTTCCCTCTTTTTTCTTTTGTACAAATTCAAATATTTTATTTCCATTAATACAAATGTATTTAGGAATGACAATACAATATTAAAAAGATTATATATATATATATATATATATATATTAATTTTGTTCTATTGCGAGCGTGCACAAATACGTCATCAGCGTGTGTTGTTTGCCTTAATTTCCTGCAATACCCATGAAAATTAAAATTTATTTTAATTTAATTAAAATGGGACTTGACATTCATAGAAGTATAGGTTGCTTTTTTTAGAGGCGTGGTTTTCAATCTGGCACTACTTTTTTCGTAGTTGGTGTTTTTGACAGCTGTCACTTGATTTATGCTCAGTTTGGTTTGCCATTTCATAATGAATAGACTTACTCCTGAACAACGTGGCGTGGCCTCCAAGATCGTGCGATTTAACACCGCTGGACTATTTTTTGTCTACGCTGATAAGCCGGACACGATTAACGCCTTGGAAGAGAATATTCGGCGCGTTATTGCTGACATACGGCCCAACTTGCTGCAAAAAGTGGTTGAAAATTGGGCCTCTCGGCTGGAATTTGTTCGAGTCAGCCGCGGCGGCCACTTACCCGAAATCATTTTTAAAACATAATGGCAAACCCTTATCTTTATAATAAAACTAAATTCTTAGCCATAACATCAAATTATATGCGTTTCATCTCTTCTCTAAAACCACGCCTCTAAAATCATCACCCTATAGATAAATTTTAGCTTTCTGCACTCCAGCTCCATTATAAACATCAAATATGCCAAATCTCATACTACTTCGTGCGCGTAATATGCTTAAAAAGGTGCACAAAGTTTGCCTTTGCCGTGTGCGTTAAAAAAACACAATATATTTGTAATTCATGCATAATTGACATGCGTTAGTGTTCATTTGAATTCTATAGCAATCGGCTCGGCTAGGCAAAGTCCAAATGTATTCCTACTGTGTGCAAATAAGGCCCTGCGCGCACCGGTTTGCTAGGGTCACAAAATATTATGAAACTATATATATTTCATAGCGGAGTTGGTCGGCGCGTTTCGAAATACCTATCGTAGAGGAATGTCGGGTTCTTTTGTAAGGCCTGGTGCGCACGAGCTTTTTCAGGCTTTTTTCAACGCCCAGGATTATCGTATTGCTTTCAATGGAGACGTTTGAATCACTACTATGTTACTATACTATATGTAGTGTAACACTATTATTTATATTGAATATTTATTTATTCATTTCAATTTATATGTATTTTTTTAATTGCTTCTTCATTTATTAATTTTATTTTTTTCATATATTAAGTGTTATCGAGTAAACACTTAAATTTTATATCAGTGTGTATATTTGTGCCTTAGTTAATGTTCATATTTTCACAGGGTTTTGCGCTGGTCTCTTATATGCTCACTGTAACACTTCATATATAACCTTCCTTAGAACAGGTAACTCTTACCTAGTTACGAAGATTATAGACTTGTAATTATCGACCAACGTGTTTTCTCAATAAAAAAAAAAAACACTTTCATAGCAAACAAACCGTTATATCCCGGGCGTTTATATACCTAAATGCTAGGTTTTCAAAGAGATATAAGTAATCTACTTGATTCACATTAAACATAATTTATTATTCTAGGGAATTAATTACCTAAGGAAATTTCTTTGAACTTTATGCAATAAACAAAACCATCATGTTTTTAAAATAGCATTTTTTGAAGTCATCGGCTTATGAAACCAGAAACATCCCATATAAAATAAATATAGTTTTATGATTAAAATAAAGGGAGGAAGGTTTTTCCTAAGCGATTTTAGATAAAATGAAACGAAACTATTTGAATGAAATAACAAAATTTGACTAATAAGATTTTTGTTTTAGTTTTTAAATATGAAAATGATAATTTATGCTAAAAGTTTTTAAATTTTCAAAAAAAAATGCATGTTTTTGTTATTAATTAAAAAAAATGAATTTAAGGCTATGAAATCAGCCAATAGCATTTTAATATGGAAAAGTATATTATGTTTGTATTACTTGTTTTTAGTGTACATACGAAAATATATCTATTTATTCTATGGAAGGTATTATTTAATATAATATTAGTATATTTTATAAAAATATATGTTTATTTGTAAATCAATATTAATATTATTTTAGTGTGTATAAACATTGCTTGGAAGCTCTACGCAATATTTAAAAACGACAAATAAGTCTACCTTGGAACAGGCAGTTCGCTTACTTAGGCTAGACTACGTGACTTTATATTAATGATTTCATTTTTGTACTTAAATAAATAAATAAATTAAAAACATATCTTTTTTTAAAAAAAAACAGTTACATGCTGACAATATTTCATACAAAATGTTGGGCCGCGGTTTGTGTTATAAGCGCCGTTATGCCGTTCACACCTTTCCGTTCATCGTGTAAGACTTCTTTTTGCGGGCAATGGTTTGTAGGTCAGAATCGTCCGAATGGTGGTGGTGAAGCGCTCGTGCGTACCAGGCCTAATAAACGGAGATTTCGACCGTTGGGCTGGAGGTCGACCTTGCGCCAAACATGGACCACTCCATATTAAAACCGTTGCAAATATTGTCAACAGATTTTATCTACGACGATATTCACTGATATTTTTTATCGTATGCGGTTGTCGTGCTTTGTGAAGATATACAGGGTGGTTCTGGGCATGAAATTTGACACCTTTGTTAATATAGCAAAAAAAAAACTAGTCTAAAAACACAATTGAATGAGTACCTAAAGTATGGTCACCTAACAAAATATCAGACCGCGCGGCGTTGCGACGTAGCGACGCAGCAACCGACTAACTTCCCGGGGCACCGTGCCCACAAATGCATTGTCGACAGTAAACGACGGGTAGTTTCCCGAGCGCGAATGTTGTATTGTAGGCCAGTGCACCGGACGTTCAATAGAGTATTTATATTTTTATACGAATTTTTTTTATTTAGCTATATGAAAACTTGTTGAACAAAAGTTTACAGTTTGATGTCAAGACATAACCCCTTTTTTTATTTAATAAACATGGTCCTTTTAAGTTCGTAGTACACATATGTGGCCAAATAAATTTCACGCAAACTGACTGACTATGCATAGTTCGATCTGAATAATTTAACCCGTCGTATTTTTATAATATTCATTATAAGTTCTTCTAAAATCAATCAAAAAAAATATACTCTTTAACACAGCCTGTAACACCATAAATATCAGTGTTTCAAATAGTATTTTTCGTACGGAACCCTATTAAATGTGGTTCTATGTATCTAAGTATTATTTTTCGTTCGAATTTTCTTTTCATTTTTTCCAATCTTCTAGGTCTGAGACATAATTAGCCTCAGCCGATAATTAAATATTCGTCCATTTTTACCCTGTACCCATAAGCGCCTCTTTTAACCATATTTTAATTGTCAGAAACTCGTAGGATAAAAAAAACATTAGTGTAATGAATGCGTTTGTGTTAAAAAAAAATATTTAATGGTTTCGTTATTGTCAACAGTCCGTGATCATGTGTGAGATTTATAAAGGTTCTAAAGAGGTCCTGTACTTGAGAGCGCAGGATGTCGGTTTAAACTCAGCGCTGAGTTTTATAAAAATGCATTTTTAACTCTCACCTGTCCTCTTTAGTGTAAAATATTGTCAAATATTATGTAACCATCTAATTAGATGAAATAAGAAAATTACAATTACTTTATAAATATTATGCTATCCAGCACTTTATCAAATAAATAAAAACTTATTCAAAATTTTTCAATATTGTCAAAGATTGTGTCATTTATCTTTTCAGGCGATTTGCCGCTATTAAAAAACAATCATCAAATATAAATTATATATAAATATATCACTACTTTACTATACATATATAAATATATGTTACGATACTATATGTAGTATTACATTATTTTATATTGAATATTTATTTACCTATATATTTAAAAATTGTTTATTTATTTATTTAATAAGTATATTAAGTGTTAATTAATAGACACTTCAATTGTATTCATGTGTGTATATTTGTATGTTAATTTTTATATTTTCACAGGGTTTTGCGGTGGTCTCTTGTATGCTCACTGTAACACTTCATATATAACCTTCCTTAGAACAGGTAACTCTTACCTAGTGAGGAAGGTTATAGACTTATACTCATCAACCAACATGATTTATCAAAAAAAAAAATTGTGCCCCTAAATTTAATGTATCAATTTTAAAGTGATTGGTGTAAAATTACGGGGTTATCGTGTCCACAAGAAAGTGATATAGATAGATATATATATAAACTTTTAACCTGGGAGCGGTTTTAGGTTCTAGGGGATGTTAAACGCGAAGATATGTCGACATTTTCCGGATGTCATTGCAATAGGTAACTTTCCTAATGAAATCTACCTAAAACCGATATTTTTTCGTTCGTTATTTACGGAACCCCCTCAATATTATCGTTCGCACACTTGTTCAGTTATTCACGGTCAAAGTAACTCGTAACTCGTTTTTAATGATGACAAATACTTGTTATTTGTAATGGCCGCCGCATACAGTAATTTTCCCTATTAATAATTATGCCGGCGTTTTGTAATAACTGCCGAAACTGGCTTCGGTTCGTCTAGCAGCTAGGCCCGCGGGTGCCATATTAATAGCCTATTACCAATTGCTTATTTGTTGGTGTGGTTGGATTGTTCTGATCTTAAAGGGACATATCTCGGCACCCCGGCAATCCTCAAGCCTGATTTTACACAAATCACACAAAATTAACAGCTCAAAACTCATTCTGTCAATCAGCTGTCAGTAGTATGAATATTTTATTTATTTGTGATATTATAGATACATTTTTGGTCCGTGCGCGTAATATGCCTAAAAAGGGGTACAAAGTTTTCTCTTCGCGTAATAATAATATATATATGAAATTAATCTATATTACAATTATTATAATAATTATTATTATTATTATAAACGCCCAAAAATAACTTTCGAATGGCGATAATATCCGCGGTCCTCAACTTACTAATTGCACGCTAAATTTCAACCCTCTACGACTAACCGTTTTAGAGTTACAGACAGGCTGACAGACAACATAGTCTTAGCATAATATAGTCTATTTATTTATTTATTGACTTAGTAACATAATACATAATTGACCTATATGCAAAGTTCTGCCTAACTAGGCACTGCCCGTCTTAAGGTAGACTTTTCTATATTAAGATTTTTTAGTTTTATCCACATACTTTTGTTATGTCATGAATATTTATTTTTCAGGTTATTTATAGTATAATAATAATTATAATATAAAATAGAGGTTTTTTTCTAATAAATTGAATTGTATAATATTACTTAGGTATATGTTATCAAGGTTTATATTTCATTTATTCCCAATTAAAGGCAGAATTCCGTTATTTTTGCTGTCAAAGATACTATGATTCCTGCATTGGGTTGTACAATTTAGGTGCGAGAAAACTAAAGTGCTTTTGCCCGAAACTTGAATTTCTTTCCGGAACAGAATGCTGGTTAGAACTAGCTGCTCGTGTTACAATCTTAATATTGTCATCTTTATGCAGGTTATTGCATATACCTGCCTTACATCCAAAGCATCAAATTAATTAAATAGACGGTTTGACGGATAGTTGATTAGTTTTTTTCTTGATCAATCTAATAATTGCCTTTCAAGCCTTCACCAGAGGACCACAAGATTTACGAGTAGGGCCGCCCCACGCTGATATACCATAGCTCAACAAACTATGTACTAGAGCAAAATATACTATGTTTCTGATAAGCTTAATGAGTGTCCACATTTACGCACCTTGGTTGCTATGTTATTTAAGTTTTTCTTCCCCATTTACTTGTTTTTAGCTGATTATCAATAGTTAATCCTAGATATTTATAATCCTATATTTTTTACACTGTCATACATTGTAATCAAAAGTACCAAACCAGAGTATTATGTCAATTAGAAGGGATTCGTTGTTACTTAATCAGTTAGCCACTGTTAAACCGTTTAACGCCTTATTATGAGTTTAGCATTATTTACCAAAATGTACGCGGTTTAAGAAACAAAACGAATAATCTGTAATAAAGTGTTTATTTCACCGTTTCTAAATGCATTTTTCTATTCGCTAATTTCGAAGCAAACTATCACTGGTTTTATATTCTGATTATTTTATTGTAATTTTATTTATGTTATTGCCTGAAATAAATAAATAAATGCTAGCGCCTTGTACGATTTTAATAGGTACGTAACTCAAAAAATTACAAATTATAAACGAATAAGTTATGGTTATTGTTAAATTGTCCATAGACTAATGGGAAATGTTACTCAATTAATTATAGTCCTAATCGGTTTATTATGGCAAAACACACAAACTCTTTCGAATGACTTATTTGATTTACCTCATATGACGCAACAGACGTTACGCGGTTTTGGTAGAATTATATGTTTTTTTTTTAGAGGCGTGGTTTTCAATCTGGCACTACTTTTTTCGTAGTTGGTGTTTTTGACAGCTGTCACTTGATTTATGCTCAGTTTGGTTTGCCATTTCATAATGAATAGACTTACTCCTGAACAACGTGGCGTGGCCTCCAAGATCGTGCGATTTAACACCGCTGGACTATTTTTTGTGGGGTTATGTGAAGTCGCTTGTCTACGCAGATAAGCCGGACACGATTAACGCCTTGGAAGAGAATATTCGGCGCGTTATTGCTGACATACGGCCCAACTTGCTGCAAAAAGTGGTTGAAAATTGGGCCTCTCGGCTGGAATTTGTTCGAGTCAGCCGCGGCGGCCACTTACCCGAAATCATTTTTAAAACATAATGGCAAACCCTTATCTTTATAATAAAACTAAATTCTTAGCCATAACATCAAATTATATGCGTTTTATCTCTTCTTGAAAACCACGCCTCTAAAAACATCACCCTAAATATCTCCTTCAAATTATTTTTGTACATGTGTGTGAATGTTCTCTAGGAATGTTCTCTAGGAATGTTCTCTAGGAATGTTCTCTAGGAATGTTCTCTAGGAATATTCTCTAGGAATGTTCTCTAGGAATGTTCTCTAGGAATTTTCTCTAGGAATGTTCTTTAGGAATGCTAGTATACCGAGTTCTATAAAGTTATCACACTAGTTTTTTGCGGATGAATTTACTTATGTTTTTTCATTACCACATTAAAATGTCGCAGCACATCTGTAGACGGTAATTAATAAATTAAACACTATAATCCTTACTATTAGAAAATTTCTAATGTGATAAAATAAATATGCACTGAAGATTTTTAAAGATTTATTTAAATATAAACTCAATAAAAAATAAAGGGTTGGTTTAAATAACAATAAACTAAATTACTGGTGAAATTTCGTGTCTGTGCTGTAAACCGTTGAGGAGTTCCTTCATCTGGAGCCATTCCTGGGCGTAGCATCAGGTCATGCTCACCATAAAAATGATAAGAGGAAGTGGTTTTAATTTAGCTCGCGAGATTTGAACTAAACCGACGTACAAATATTGCGAGCTAACTAAAAGCTTAACAAACACTTTAATTACTATAACTAGCGTGCTTATGTTTATTTTTGTGTGAGTAGTCTGTTTAAAACTCAGTAAATTACCTTTTTTAGAACTGGTAACTCTTTCCTAGTTAGAAAACTCTTTCCTAGTTAGAAAGGTCT
Source organism: Neomicropteryx cornuta (assembly GCA_020383195.1). Lineage (NCBI taxonomy): Eukaryota > Metazoa > Arthropoda > Insecta > Lepidoptera > Micropterigidae > Neomicropteryx > Neomicropteryx cornuta. The sequence continues at coordinate 9,798,935 of JAHKQU010000010.1, read as the reverse complement.
TATCAAATCGTCCAAGATTTGTATCTTCTCGATTTAATAATAGTAAACTTAGCTAGCTGTTCTATTATAATACTTCGGAGTGGATTAAATCGTAACGTAAAAGTAAATAAAATACTTTGGTTTTTGCATATTTACACTGATAAAAATATGTATTAATTACAATATGGGTTTTGTTAGTTGAACTATTGTTCTTTTAAATCCACTTATAGTTCGCTTTCTAGTCCCGTACTGTAGATAAAGTTGAGTATCTTTTTGGGTGCGATGGTTCTAATCTCTTCTGGCTTGAGGAGGCGGTTGCCTAGAAGCTGGTACCTCTTGTAAATGAGGGGCCCAGTCGGTGTAAAGGGGTTTCTGGGCTCTGTCGTCGGTCGATAGGTTTAATTTGTGCGGATGTTTATTCAGCTTGCAGTGGCCTGTTAAGATTCTTAGTTGGTTTCGGCTTAACTTCAATAGCTCCGAGAGTCTTTTTTACGAGAATCCTACTGTGAGTTCTTTGGCTTTGTTTCCAAGCCCAGATTTTTAGCAGTCTGCTGGTGGTGCTCTTGGCTATGCCGCAGGCCGGTTCAGGGCTTACCATAGTCATGCTCGCACCTATCTTGACCAGTTCGTCTGCTTTCTCATTGCCACCAATGGCTGAGTGGCCTGGTACCCACACGTTTTGAGCATAGTTTGTGTTCGTTTTATGCAATAAAAAAAGATCTGTTGATGTGGTAATTCGTTGGGGATACTCTAAAGCGAATGCTTTGCGAATGCTCTGGACATTGTATTAAATTATTGAGTAGTTTGTATAGGAAAAACAATTCAAAACTTCCAAACAGCGTAAAGAAGCAATTGATCTTAACATTGTAAGCATATGCTATCGTAACCACTTTTTTAAATGTTCATTGCGCGGGGGGGAGGGGGGGGTGGGGGGGGGGGGTCACAGGCGATCTTATGTCATTGCCGTCACCTTCGCCTTACTTGAGAGTCGAAGAGACGTCATCTTTTTATCTAGTATACAATATAGATGCCTACAATCCGGACTCCACCGCAGTAAGATCGCGTTTGGAATTAAATTAATTAATTTTCGTGTTTTTCGCTAGGTTATTAGTTATTAGTTATTAGTTATTCACAAATAACTACATCTTCTAAGCTGTCCAGTAGCGTTTTTTTTTATATATAATCCTAACAATATTTAAAAATCTTAGTGTCCTAATTTTGATTTGGGCGAAAAGACCTCCTTTCCTCTTGCAATTAAGTAAACGGATATAAATGTTTGGAATGTGTATATATGTAGATTTATTATGTACTATTTGTCATATGGATATTATATGTAAGTAGGTTAAAGTGGGCACTTTCAGATACACTGTGTACACTTTCAGTGCATAAAAAAGGTTTTTGTATGGACGGCCAAGTCGACCGAGTGTGCGAGCGAGACAACGTGTACTCGCATGCTCCTGATGATGTCACATTTTTTGATAATGATGATACAATTTATTAAGTATATATATATATATATATAGTTGATTCCTTACGTTATAATAGAAGTTCGCCGTTTTACTTATGTAAAAGTCTGACAGTATATAAGACAGCGATGAGAGTGAAAGCTTTCATAAAGTACAGCGCTGTATTTAAACCAGCGTGCATTACATCAAACGATGCAACTATCTGTGCTTTCGGTATTAATTTTTCTTTAAACATTCTGCTATATAAATTGTTTGAAAATTTTCAATCTATAAAAATATTAAAAATAATTCGAATTTTCCAAATGTCAATATACTGTCAAACTTTTATATAAGTATTGTAAACTTACAGCGAACGCTTATTATAACGTAAGCAATTATCTAAATACGGTATTTTAGCCATACATTATACGATTATATATATATATATATATATATTGAATTTAATTCATTGATTTTTACCTGTTTTATCAATAACATTAGTAAGGTAAATAATCTAAGGTATATATTATTACCGTACGCGTGACTTAAATATATGCTTATAATGTCTGCCCTAAAACATATTTTTACTTAGTTGGGCAGCATTTTTACACACCCTCACGCCACGGTATATAGTTTTACACTCGTTGGGGATTTTTTTCTTTTTAGTTCAATGTTATATATATTATCAATTAATTATAATTTTATCTTGAAAAAAAAACAAAATTACTCTGCCCTTTAAATGACTAGTCAAGTTGAATCTGCTAGCTATGAAATAATTATAATTAAACTGCAGTGGATACCGGAATACGTGGAGATTATTATATTTTTAATAGCAATATCGAACGCTCTGACGTCACAACAGCTGTCAATTTATTTTGGGATTAATAATTTATTGTAAAAGTGTGTTGATAATAACAGTGTCTTATCGTTTAGAATAAAGTTGAAAATCACGTCGAAGTGAATTGATAGCGCAATCTTCGTTAGTTTCATATTTTGGTAATCTATTCCTGAAATAGATTTATACCTGTGAATATGCAATTCGGATAACTTTGCCCAATTAAAAATAGGTAAACGTTGCCGATAGATAGTCACGTGGATAGTGAAAGGCTTGATTTATGGCAAATGACATTGATTTATGGTTTGGGATTGCCAAGGTTTTGCCGGAAATTGGCGGGAGTCGTAATAATTCTGAAAAAACCGGGAAATAACGTGAAGATCTCTTCATTATCGTGCGCGCAACGATTTCAGCTTAGTCGGCAATGTGGAAACGATCAAATTTTTCACAGATCAAAGATGTACGAGGTGTGATCAAAAAGTAGGCGACTTTTTATTTTTATCAAAAAATTATTTATTCATTCGTCAATATTTATTTTGTCCCCTTCAAAGTAACCCCCTCAGATACGATACACTTGTACCAACGCTTTTTCCAATCCTCAAAGCACTTCTGATAAGCACTTTTTGGTATAGCCTTCAGCTCATCCAGCGATGCGGTCTTTATGTCCTCAATCCTTTCATGGGTTTCTTGAGTTTCGGGAACAGGAAAAAGTCACAGGGGGCTAAATCCGGTGATTACGGTGGCTGTGGCATGATTACGGTGTTGCTCTTGGCCAAAACATTACGAACAAGCAATGACGTGTGTGCTGGCGCATTATCGTGGTGCAATAACCACGACTTCCTCAAGGTAATACTCCTCATTAACTGTACGACCTTGTGGTAAGAACTCCTGATGCACTGCGCCATTATAATCAAGGAAAACAGTGAGCAAAACCTTGACATTTGACCGAACTTGGCGTCCAGTGCGAGGTTCGCCATTGGTGTCTTCTCGGCCTTCTTGGAAGAGTTTATACCGCTTGTAAACATTTGTTTTACTTAAAGAAGACTCACCGTATGCCACCGTTAACATTTCAAGAGTTTTAGAGCACTTGATTTCATTTTTTACACAAAATTTAATGCAATCTCTTTGATCCACGTTTTTCGATAGTAGAAAATCGCCTTAATGCCTCTCACAAACAAACAAAAAATGCTATACCCTTGAAACTTTTCACAGATGTTAAAAACAAGTGTACCAACATAACAAAAAAAAAAAATCGAAGATCGAACGGACGTAGTCCGCGAAATTTGAAAAGTCGCCTTACTTTTTGATCACACCTCGTACGTTTTTGCTGTACGATTTGTACGCAATTATTTCGAGGTTACCAGAGTCAAATTCACTAAGGTTTCGTAAATATCTGTGTGTGTGTTTGTGGCGGCAATTTTGTGACCATTATCCGTTCACATGGAACCTAAATAATTCATGTTTTTATTTTATATTATTTTTTTTTAACGCATGACGTTCGTGCAAAACAATATGTTTTCCTATTTGCGTACACACTATCAACATCCAATCCACCGGGGTGAAGGGGAAGGGAGGGGCGAAATAGATATTCTGTTATCACTATTTGCATAATATGATCCCAACTAAACGTACGCTTTATAAGGCGACACCGTTTTAATCACCCTATTATTCTAGCGCAACGAATAGCGGTGACGAATCGCGTTCATTCACTGCCATAGCTATAGCTTCGCGTTAAACGAAGTCGCTTCGCTTGTTCGATGACACGGACATCTCGTTGCAAGTGACACCATTACAATTTAGCACGGCGATGAGTTCAGCTACAAATCGCGCAGTTATTTTGTAGCCGTTTAAGTATTAGGCTATTTTGAAATCGCGTTAACGACCACTGCTAATCCAAAACTCGATCAGTGCGTGGCATATTTAACTAAATAACGTTTTCGTAGTGCAGTCCAGTCCAGTCCCTGTGGATTACGTTTGTGATGCTAGGAGTGCAAGGGTGAGAGGGAAGCGGCTATCGAGCAGAAGTGGGCGCGCGGTTGGGCGGCATGCTGAAGCGGCGGCTGTCGAAGCGCTTCGAGCTGGGCGAGGGCGGGCCCGAGGGCGTGCCGCAGTTCGACGTGACCGCCCCGGAGCCGGAGCCGGAGCCGGAGCCGGCGCCCGAGGGCGAGGGCGAGCTGACCGAGAGGGAGACCACGAAGCGCGAGCAGCACAGGCGCCAGGATGGACTCGCGCCGCCCTCGCCGACGCTCCAGTGAGTATTGCCATGCGGCGTGCGCTAACTTTGCCCGGGGGCGGGATTTTTTATTTTATTTTTCATTTTGTGCGCACATTACTCTCTGCGCGCTCAGAAAGCAATTCTTGGTTTTTATTTAATTACAGCTTCCTAATATAGAAATTAAAAAAACAAACTTTACTATGTTTTAGACCTTTCATTTGCCTTTCTAATACTATTTTCCCTAACCCTCTAATGTTTGTTATAAGAGAGCAATTCAACTAAAAAAGAACTATTAGCAATTTATCATTTATTAAATTCCTCTGAAATAAAAATAAATTTTAAAAATCTGCCTTTACTGTGTTGAAAGCATAAGATCATGATATCTAATTATATTTTTTTTATAATTAAATATCCAATAATTACCAAATGTCAGCCATACAAAAAGGAGTTAAATGAATTGAAATTAATATGTTTGCTTTGCTTCGCCCTAAGGTGCTTGCATATGTGAATGCTACGAAAAGGCGAATTTTACGGGTTTTCGAAGGCGTTAGGAGAGATATCCACAAAATATTGTAAATAATCTTATTTATTTATATTAAAACCAAGGCAATTCCTTTAAATATCATGTAAAGCAAATAATTTTGCAAAAAAATGCAATCGCCTACGAGCTGATAGCCGTGTAAAAAAAAGAACTAACGCCCTTAAGAATATTTCCTCAACGGCTGAAAAAATAAAAACGGCGTTTGTATGGCTTCGAGCATTTTTGCGTTGTGCGTTTACGTCAATTCCGAAAAATAAACTGCAAAGATTTTAATAAAAATATCTTGAAATAATACACCCCAAAATTTCAGGATTATGCAAAATATATTTATTTTATTTATATATTACAAGCTGACCCGGCGAACTTCTTACCGCCTCATAAACTTTTTAGCTGTATTAAATTCCAAAATGACATAATGAAGCAATTATCGTTGTGACAAATGTCAAAATGACAAGTGTATAACCTCACAAACCTCATCGTCCGTTGGGCGGAGATAAATCAGAGATCATAAACATCGGTCCAGCCCTTGAGCTATACGTGGTGGAACTAACCCGACTTTGTTTTATATATACAGGGTGTCCCAAGGTCGATCCCACAAACTTTAGGGCGTGTTTAAGTTCCCTATTAAGAGTAAGAAATTATGTAACAAAATGCGAAAAATTTATTATTTTTGTAATAAAATTGGTGTAAATCGATCTACTCAATCGATAAATAAATTTTATCTGTCGACCAATAGCATCCCTCTTACAACCCCAGAGAAGGGGAAAGGAGTTACCCCTTCTTCTTAGACCGATCTCTGTTCGTCCAATGGCATCTGACAGCAATCATTTAGCTCCACCCTAATGGGGCGTTTCGAACAACGCGGCAGGCCATTAACCTCGATCGCCTAGTGACCCAGTGACGTAGTTATCGGAGGGAGGAGCCATTGAAAATATCTGTTTTACATGATTGAGAATAGAAACTTCAACATTTTTTTTCTCGAATACCATAATGAATTTTGATATAGTTTCTTAACAAATAACACTAAGAATAGTAAGACCTATTAGCTGTTTTTTTTTATTGGGATTGACCTTGGTACAGGACCCTGTATATAGATTATGAAGTCGTCATCGGGTGTGCTTTCAACAGCAAAATATTATTTATTTGACATTTTTAATTTATTATTCACAAACTCAATTATGCATAAGATTACTTTCGAAACTACGAAAATAAACAAACGCTGGTCAAACATTTTTGATAGTTTTCCGTTTAATTATTCAAGGTAAATCCTGTCATTTTATGTTTAATTTTACTAGTTAATTAGCGGCTAGGTCCTAATGAATCACACAATTAATCATAGTTATGATTGCATTACGCTGTTTCGACGTGTATTATTTTTGAGACCAACAGATATTTATTTATTTATTTTGTTAGTATTTTCGCATTTTCCCGAAAAATATTGGTTTATGAGCAAAAGAAAAACTGTTTTTTTGCGAGCATAAATGCCCGTTTAGCTTCTGTTCATACATTCGTGTATAAAAAGCTACTATCCCCGTCTTTGGCCGTCTGTCCGTCTGTCCGTCTGTCCGTTAGCTACATCTTTCAACTCGAAAACTACAAATGCGAAAGAGTTGATTTTTCCTGTCTAGGTTAGAACTCTTGATGAACAACCATAGCCGTTTAGATCACATCGAAAGCTGGTCAGATAATATAGAATATATAACATTAAAGTACTACACAACCTGTACTTTTCTTCTCTGGAAATCAATAAAATGCTATAAAGTATTACACATTTAATAATATTAATTTGTATGGATATTTTAATAAATTAAAAAAAAAAGTCGACACATTTTTAATAGATTTTAGAGAAATTTTCACATTTCAAAAATACTCACAAACTTCGCGCAATATGCTATAAAAAGGGTACAAAGTTTTCTCTACACATGTTAATATATAGATAGTAAATAAATTAAAAATAATAAAATCGCGCATATTTCAATCGTATTTTGAGCTTGCCTGATTCCTGGTTTTCTCGGTAAAGATGATATTCAGAATTCTTTAAAATTATATTATAATACCTAATGAGAGAGTTGATTAAGTTTTGAGCAATCTACGATCATCCTTAGCACATACGCGTACATAATTAATTATGTATAGGTCATCTTAAAGTACCTCCATTACCACATGTTGATCCTAAAGTATGTATCATTACATCGAAATGATTCCCTGCAATTAACGCCAATCGCCAAATATTGGTTCAATGACATTTCGTCATTTAGATTGAATTAATTAATTTCGTATAACTAAAAATTCAAATTTCAGTCGGCATAAGTGAATTTATTATTCATAGAAGGTGAAAAATGCCTTGTGAAGGCACAGAGTATTAAATTGGTCTATAGCTAACCGGCTATTCCGTGCCGTCTTTGCATGGGATGATTTTAGGTAGATTTAATTAGGAAAGCTACTATTGCAACGGGTACCGGATCTATCTATCTATCCATATCACTTTCTCGTGGACACGATACTGCTGTAATTCTACACCAATCACTTTCAAATTGATATATAAAAAAATAAGTGAGTTAAAGTTTGCTATAACTTTCTTATTATATGAGATATCGAATTTATTTAAATTTTATATTATTCCTCAGATAAGGGCGTAAAACTTATCTAAGCAAACGTTTTTGATAATAATCACTAGTATGGGAATATTTATTTATTTATTAAAATATCCATACAAATTAATATCATTAAATGTGTATTACTATGTGTATATAAACTATGAAGCAATCTTTAAATGGTTACTATGGTTTATTTGTACAGTTATGTTATAAAATAAGAAATAAACCAAATATCCTGATTTATGTATTTTTTTATCGTTGTAATATTTTTGCTGAATTCGAAAGTCTCGGTACTTATTTATGACTTACTAATTTTTACTTTTTAAAAACTAAGTTTTTATTTAGTTTGCGATGTTTGTAAGCCGGTTTAGGTCAAATCTTGCAAGCTGAATTAAAACCACTTCCTCTCATCCTGCGGAGTTGAAATTTGATATGGTGGTTCAGTTATGATGACAGTGCATTTTTATGGTAAGCATGACCTGATTCCGTACCCAGGAATGTCTCCAAACGAAGGAACTCCTCAACGGTTTGCACCCACACACGAATTCAAGCACTTAGATAAAAAATTGTTTTTAAAAAAATATATACGGTGTCCACGCTAAACTTTAGATCTTAGCAATTTAGATAAATTAATAGCAGAATATATGTATTTATTTTTATAGAACGTATTATTTAATATTATAATAGTATTTAGTATCTGTACACAATACTTAGTATATCTTGGAACAGGCAATTAGCCTAGTCCAGGTCAGGTAGGCCATGATTATGTGTACTTATTAAAATACCTTTAGTGCTGTAAGTGTGAAACTCGTCGACCTCGCTATAAGTGTGATCACTGTTTCTTAGGCCGTTTTCACACTACACGCTGCAGCGGTGAGTGGTGACATGTTATTAGACCTACAGTGCCCTCTCTAGGTACTTCCCTGCTCTGTGACGGTACCATATTATTCTAACCCCCGACGCAAACAGAGGGGTGCTGGTGGAATCCTAGATCCCAAACGAATGGACCGTTCAAGATAATCTGTTTAGCCGTTTGTGCGTTGGGGGGGTTTTTAAATTTTTAATGATTTACGGTTTTTTTTATGACCGATTCAATTTTATCTCTATTTTTTTTTTTTATTATAGGTAACTACTCAGAGGTGGTCCTTTTGACATTTTAGTTACACTTAGTTACGTCAAGTGTAAAGTCGCACAAAAAATTGTCATGTCGAATTGTTCAAAATTATTATTGAATTATTCCTCGTGTATGATATCTAAATTAAATCGTAAATTTTTAAAAATATTTTTTTTATATTGTGACATCGTTTATACAGGTTGTCAGATAACTATTTCCGATTTAAGGGGGGGGGGGTGTTGTGTAACCTATTACGAAATGATAACACGTTCAGTTGCTCAAAAAAAAAGATTAATTTAAATAAAACAGAAACTTCTTTTGGCAGGAGAAACTCTTCATCTGAATGTGTCAACATTTTTAAGCAACTCCCTGCAGAACTTAAAAATATTAAACCTTATTGCCTTGACACTGTTACGGCGTACGGTGGCAGCTGAGCGCTTACATGATCCTTTTATTACCTTCGCGTAAAGTTTACATTTTTTTCCTCGGTAACCATTCTGAATTTTGATTGACCCAATAACCTCTTTTTTATTAGGAATGGTCTTGGGACACGGTATATAATTTTATACTGTCACAGAACGGTCTCGTCTAGTGTCAACGGTATAGAAACCCTTTTGAACTCGTTGAAGGTTAATTATAATAAGTTTATTGATTTTTTTTTAACGGTATGCCTTTAGTGTTCGCGGTAGAAATTCGCAAAGCGCCGATATACACTAGAATTTAGATCCCTCGACCGTAACGAGTGCGCGCGCCGCTCTAAAAAGATCCGCAATCATTGGAGTGAAACTTCTTCGCGCACGGTAGAGTGCGACCGAACGGGTGACGAAATCGCGTCCACTCGCAGCCGTTGCCACAGAGCCTGGCTTGCACGTTTCATAAGCTGCACAGATGGTGCATTCGGTGACACGTAACCCTCGTTGCAACGGTGACGCGGACCGCTATGAATCACACAGTTATTTTATAGCGGTTATAGCGGTTATTTTGTAGCGCGTTAATGACAGCTGCTAGTGCGAAACGATGAAAACGGTTGCATACTCTCTGTCGAATTTTGTCAAACGTCAAGAAGATTTTCATACAAATAACACCATGTTTCCACCATTACCTCTATTGTCCAATTTCTATAGTATATAATTATCACGATACTATGAATCTAATAACCATGTTATAATATAAAATTTATATTTGATTTTCAAAATGTATTTAAAAATATGAGCATTGTTTTTATAACAAAAATTATAACTATGTAACATTTAAGTAGAAACCTATTAGTTTTATAAAATGGTAACTATTTGTTGCTTATATCCATGTATGTTTTCTTGAACTTTATTTATTTATTTATTCTTTATTGAAAAATTCAACAGTATTAATATTTATAATTACAAACAAAACTTATTACTAGTATACAAAACCAATTATGGATTTCGGACATTTTGCATATTAATATTAGCATAAGAAAATTGTAAAAGTCTTCTTAAAATATATATATAGATCATGAATATTATATACGTATATGGTAGAATTTTTAAATGTGTTATGTGTAATTTGTGAGTGTTGTTTGTGGTAGTTGAGAGTGTGTGAGATGTGTATGTATATGTTAAAAAAAAGTAATAAATTAAGCATGGTTTTGGTATGTATAAAAAATAATTTATGATGAAGGTAATATAAATATAATATGTGCGTATATTCTATATGTAATTGCAAAAACAAGTACTTATATGATTCAATTAACCATTAACAATATAACAATACAATTAGGTTTAATTTGTCTTTACTGTTAATGATTTATTTATTTATTTAATCGAGGAAAAACAACGGGTACAAGAGGTGAGATGAAATCTTAGAAAAACTTATGATTTAGGTTAGTCTTGCATCCTTACAAGTTTTTCACATATTAAGTGATTTATTTTATATCTAATGCTAAGTTATATAAATTTACTGACATTAAGATCATGGTTAAGTGTATGCAATTGCAAGCATAACTAACGCAGTACTACTTTATAACTAAGTACACAAAAGTAAAATTAAAAATAGTGGCAAAAATAAAAATAGAAATAGTGGCAAGCAAAGTGTCTATGGAGGTGAATTGAGATTAACGATGAAGAGAGCCGAATTCAGGATGCTGAATTTTAAAAAGACTAGAAGAGTGAATACAGAATTCAGAATACAGAATACAGATTTCAGAATGAATGATATTGGAAATCTCTTCTGTGTAAATTTATAAAACTGTTGATATCCTTAATTAATAAATAAATAAAACATAAATTATGTCGCTGTATTACGCGATGTGGCCTGGAATTAATTGTATATTGTTGGATATAAGTGGACTGATTACCTACCTTCCCTGACATCAAATTTTTGGTTAGGTGGGGTAAGCGGTTTCGCCAATAGATGGCACTGTCGATTTATAATATTCATGAAATTATATTTTTATCATAAACCGGCCAAGCCAGTGCGATCATCTTTTATAAACGACTATTTATAACATAGATAGGTTATTTTTTTTATAATACTTATGCGTAGTTACTTCGGTCGAATGCAGGCTACAAAAATGCAGGTTTTTTTTTATTATTATTTATTATCTTGTCAAATATTCATACGACCGTTCGTTCGATACTGATAATTTATTGTTCGGACATTCTACGAGCACTAATGTTCTTTGCTGGTAGCTAACGAACTAGGGGCCGAAATTTCAGTCCTGCTTATTAAAGTCATTCTTAGTTAAGATCAACCTAACTTTTAAGCATGACCTAAATTGAATTGTTACTTTGTTCGACTTTGTTAAGAATATGTTTTCGCTACTCGCCGCTATGGTGTGTGTATAAAATATCAGTCGCCACTGTCGCGTCACTTTTGACATATGACGCGTGATCTGACGTTTTGAGGTTATGTTGACAGCTGTAGGATTACTAGGATTTTGTCATGCGTGTTTGCTTGAATTGAAGATGTTCAAAATATGCAAATCTAGTCAATTTTATTTAGTTAGAAAATATAAAATCAAGTACGAGACGAAAACCACAGATGGCAATACACGGCGAATGTAGCGCCGTTACTGACTTAAGTTTGACTTAAGGCTTAAGTCGTGGTTGTTTTGATTCTTAGCTAAGGCGGACTTTTATGTTCGACTTAACACTAAGAGTGAGTTGAAATACGATGTTTATCGGTTAAGTCTAACTTAAAATTTAGTTAGAACTTAAGTAGGACATGAAATTTCGGCCCTAAGACCTTCGGGTTATTTATTTCAATTTATGTTTTTCATTTTAAATACATGTTTAAATGTCGTGTTTTGCATTGTATTTACAATATTTTGTTAGGAAAATATCATCCAGCATACACTATTAATAAAAAAAATAGAGGTTGTATATTTTTTACACTACAGACAGGGGCGGATCTGGAAAAAATCTTGGAGGGGGGGTAAAATGATAATGACACCCGTTTCCAATTTACTGAAAATTTATCTATTTACAATAAAATTCGACTAATTAACATTTGTTCATTGCAATTCGTCTAAAAATCGGTAATCTAAAATCAATTCATCTAGAACTCTCTCGGAAAATACAAATTGTAGGATGAATTGTAATTAAACGACTTGTTTTAGACGAATTTTCCTCAGACGCACATTTCCACACACTTATTTATACATAAAGCGAAATTGCGGTTGATTTATTTAAATTATTCTAATTTATCCAGCTATAAAAAAACATCGTACAATTACACTTTCAATTATGTGCAATGGAAAATTTTAAATACTAAAATTATAAAAGTAATTTTAAAAAATTGGGTCTGCGTCGGACCAGACGGTGGAAGTTATACTTCTTTAGCCGTTCGCACACACCCACTCACACACACAGGATATATAAATGAAATATAAGATATTTTTCTCTGTTATTCAATATATTAATATAAGTCACTTCATTATTATACTATACACCTATACATTATTATTATTAAGTTCGTATATTCGTATACTTTCGTAATTTGTGAAAAAAAACCCAGACAACTAACTTCAAATTTCGGAAGAGACTCTACAACGCAGCAAACATATTTCGTAAATAAAGCAATTGGACTATGCGACTCGACAAAGTAAAATTACTCCTAACGCGTGACGCGGTTTCTCGACCAACATCCCATCCCAATGGTAATATTTTTGGCGGTATGACTATGAAAAAGGAACGAACCTTACAAAATCTGTTATTGGTGGGTGTTGTTGAAAGTTCTTGAGGGGAGTAATTACATTCTTTATCCTCCACCCCTCGTGAAACTTGTTCACCAAAAATCTGCAATAAGGAAACCACATCCGCGAACGAAGTACGCGCCAATTGAACGATTCTGACCTGCAAATCGTTGCACGCGAAAAGATGCCTTGCGCGATGGCCGGAAAGGCGTCAATTCAAAATGCAAAAGTAACGAAACGCGTTTCTTAAAAACTATGATAACTGTTTCAATGAAAAAAAAATCGCAGTCCAACATTGCACCGCATGACAACAAACTAATTAAGATGATAAGTTATTCATTATCTTACCTAATATTAAAAATAAATGAATGCTCAATTAATCTGTCTGTAGATTTCTATCGGGCGAGTATGAGGTTTAATTGATAGAGGGGAAAAACACCTCATGTCGGCGTGTTAGCTAGATTTCATATGGAAAGTTACCGATTGCAATGATGACTTCCGGAAAATGTCGACATATCCGCCTTTCACATCCCCTAGAACCCAAAACCACCCTCAGTTAAAAAGTTTATATATCTATCTATCTATATCACTTACTTGAGGACACAATAACCTTAAAATTAATATTTTATGAGTGTGTATAAACAGGTAATAATTTAAACCACATTTTAACAGTTAATTTTACAAACAACTGTATGTACCATTCTTTTTTCATATATTATACTGTTGGTTTTCCGAATAAACGATAAATAACTAAATAAATAAATAAAAAATACCTGTCAAACGGTCAAAAATACCTGTCAAACATTGAGTCATGGGCATTCTGGTATATTTTCACGTCAACTTTGCCGCCTATACGCGAGGCGTCGCCGTGCCGGGAACGTGACCTTCCTGACGTTTTTCTTAGTAACTATATTTTAGGATCCATTTTTTTTTATTTATTAAATTGTATGAATTGAAATTTATGCGTATGACCCCCTCCAAGCTTGAGGGCTGGAGGAGTGGGGATGCAGCGTTTCGTTACATAGTCAGTCGCATGTATTTTCAAGTGTACTCATATATTAATCACGATTTTAGTAGATGCCGTGCCTAGTTTAACAGACTCAGATGTTTAATGTCGTAATAAGAAATATCCTCTAGAACAAAGCTAAATAATTATAAATCAATTTAATAACTAACAACATTTTTAGACTATTTCGATAAACTCAACTTTCTTAGAAGTAATTATATTTTCATGCTTTGGTATTTTAAAAAAAAAATGTTGCATGAATTGAACTAAAAAAATATTAATTTGTATTTTTTTAGCTTATTGGTTCAATTGTACAAAATAAAACATTATAGGTACCTAAAATAACAAACCCGCCAACAATTCCTAAATGACTTGTTTCCAACCTCCTTGCTGGAGCTGAGCAAATGTCAGTCGCAAACATATTTCTGCGTACGTACGAAGTCATATCATGTTGTTCTCGTCGCTCTCGCGTATTGGTTGCCCGCGTGTGAGCGAGACGGATGATGACGCAAAATCAGGTGATGTCAAATAGAAATTCCGGAAAACGCCGGCTAGGGAGGGAATTTATTCTTTATTTTATATCGATATTATTTGTTGTGTCGATAAAATAAAAATAAAAATTAAGTACATATTTTGGTGCCATTTCAACTATTTGAATATCTGTTGTTTTTCCGCGGTAGTCGATAGTTTTTGTATGATTAAATTGTGTCACTTTTGGTGTTCCGTACAAAAACTTAACGAAACCCTATTGATCTCGTAAATGATATATTATATGAGAAAAATCTCAATTTAACTTAACTTAGTATTTACTAATACTAATATCATAGCGTGCACGCTTGGTTTAATTCACCGTTAAGATGTAAAGAAAACGGCTTAAGTACGGGCCCATTTGGGCAGAATATCGAATGTGCTTCTTGAATTTTAAATAAATAAATATCCACCTTGATATTACAATAGATATCGATTACCTCAGATTTTGCTTTTGCAATTTTGAATAGATAAATATCGATAATATTCACATTGTTTCGTTCCCTAAAATTCCCTAAAACTTTAACCTAGTCACTAGTGTCAGTCGGTAAAGTTGCTTTGCTGTTTCCTCTGTTTATTAATGCAGTGACAGGTAGGTGTGACAGCTCAGTGTAGCGATGTGACCGCAAATTTGTAATAAATGAATTGGCGTATTGTTGTTGCAAAATGAGCAATGCCGCGTTTGTCCCGTCGCGCACAACTCGCGGTTGTACTCGTAGTGCGTTGAAGATCAATTCCATATCGATCGCGGTGACCTTGCGTTCGCTCTGAACCAGGAAACACGAGCATGGAAGGACTGATCGCCGTCGCGCGAAATCGGAGGTTAGGTTATGTTTTGCATCTAAGTTTATTTTGATTTGACATCTTACGTTGTTTCAAATCGTCAATTTTAAATGCACCAAGAAATGATTTTAAAGCGAAATAACTCCATAATATACGGTTTTCATTTCATTATGAAAATGTTACAATATGATGCCAGAAGGTCGAGATTTGTTATGCCTCAAAATAGGGCAGACTAAATGAAATTGTCATTGAGGTGTTTACCCTAAAACGTAGTTCCATCTTTGTAGCTATGTTCATTAATATTATTTTTACACGATTTCACAATTAATGAATGTAATACTTATGTCACTTTCATATTGAATCTTTAGATTCAATCATCGGTATGCAAAATGGATCCTAACGCAAGGACACCTTTTTGTCGTTGTTTAGCGAGGCGGCATGATTAGAATAAAACAGCATGATTTACTTGGTGTGTGTTGTAAAAATAATCGATCCATACATATTAAAATCACTCTTCAGAGGGTAATTATATATGACCTAGGTCATAACAATTATTAAAATAAGTATTAATTTATTTTATACAATTTAGCGCTTGTTTCGTGACAATTGATATATTGTATTGATGAAAATAAGGCGTTATTTGTGGAACAATGCTGAGAACGGAATAACTAAAGTGTACGAATGTGTGTATTATTGATTTACTAGAAATATCATAGATAAAATGTTTTATTTATTTCTTTGTATAGATACTTCTTAATGTAATTATGTTGAATATTTAATTAAAAAATGTATTATGTGTATATCATTAATTAGATATTTAAGTTGTATTTTTTTGTGTAAGGGTGTATTTGTGTGAATAGCCAACTAATAAAAAACATTCTGATGAATTTTTGTCAATTTTCTCAAACTGTTTCACTTACGTAAATAACCTTTCTTAGAACAGGTAACTCTGACCTGGTTAAAATGTTAACAGTACTTATTAAATTGGTTAATACGACTGGTACCTGCTCTATTTGCAAAATTTTTATAACTAAGCACTAACACATTCAGCTCCGTACGTCAAATGCACTGACCACGCGTTGCCACCCAATCGGCGAAGTACAACGACCGAAAGTTATTATTAGCAAATACAAAACAAAACTATGAAAAAGTTTGTTTTTTATATTCAAATATATATTGACATAGCTATTGTAAATAAATCTCGAATTATTTACCGCAAAATCCAAATTTAATGTCTAATGTAAGGCTCTGACCTCACAATGCACGAATTAAATTAGTTTCACCAAATTTTAAATTGAAACCCTTAACTTTTCTGAAAACTAGAGAGTGATTGGTGGATTTATGACATTCAAAATAGGCCACCATATTGACTCCCTGTTGTCTCGTCCTGTTTATAATAATTAACGGTAGTTTGTTTTCTTCGCAGGCCTTCTATGTCGCAGGGCACAGTCCTGCACAGTTCCAGACTTCAGGAGAAAGACTTCACCGTCGCCACCCCGGAGGAATTCGTCAGGAGGTTCAAGGGAACGCGTGCCATCAATAAGGTTATTGATATTTTTATGATTTTACAGATCGTGGTAGTCTAGTAGTTAAGGTGTTGGTCTATGGACCCAAAAGACTTAGGTTCGAATCCGCACATGGTCATACCATTTTTAACATTACCACCATCTCCCCAGACTCTAGCACAGGCACATTTGGCCTGGTTGAGTAGGGCCCAAAATAAAAAGAAATTCAAAATTCAATATATTTTCTCTCGAACTTTTATATAATTTTCGATTGCATTCACAGCATGAGAGCAGCGCGGAGTTCTATGAATGCATTTTTTTATTTCTCACCTTTTCTAATATGTTTCAATAACTAAATTGTCTGTGGCGTGTAGTGGTACCGCGGTCAGAGCAAGCTATACTACGGGGAAGTATACCCCCCCACCATTCAATAAATAAATAAAAATACCCCTTTGACGTGAAAAAATATTTATCACACAGAAATGTATTATTAAATACCTGTTAATACCCAAAGACTATTTCAGTTCTAAGCAATTTGCAGTTATAAATCCAATAATTGATTTAACACAAAGATAATTTCGATATAAATCGTTTTATCATTGATATTTAAAAGTGGTGGTTACGTGTTCTTGTACACTATTGTCTGTGGACTATTTTCTGGTATCTTCCATAATGCTTTAACACCATTGCCTCCCCTAACTCTAGCAGAAGCAAATTCAGCTTAATTGAAAGGGGCCCAAAAAAAAATCAAGCCTATCGTAAAACCTCAGAAAGGACATAATATAGGAATTAAATTAAACCGTCTAAAAAATAAACCCCTCGTTTAATGAAATGCTGATGCTCGCCCGGCCGGCTGCTATATTAAACCGTCCTAAAAACCCCTGGGTTAATGAAACGAGATAAAACGTTAAACGAGTAGTTACATGCGTACAGCGCTGAGACGACACCAAGGTCGCTGTTCAACAAAACTGACACAAAAACCTACGTTTAGTTTAACTGCGTCGTTCAAAATACGAACTGCAGTTAAACGGCTTACACAAATTAACGCAGTTATTTAAACGATTGAAACGCCCAGGCTTAATCCAGGACTGAGAAAATGCTGCCAAAACATTTTTTGAAGTTGGTTCAAGGAAGGTGTTGATAAATTTTCTGTTCAGCCCGGAATTTTAAAAATGTGGCGTAGGGTCTTGGCCCGTAGAATATGTAGTACGAATATTTCAAATCAAAAATTAAAAATGTTTTTATTCCACACATCCGTGTGGCTCTGGAAACTTATTTTACCAGGTCGTTCAACCTAATATTCCATATTTTTTTTGTAGTTAAATAGAATAAATGTGACCAAAATCGATATAATTTATAATTTCAGGTTCTGATAGCAAACAACGGTATAGCGGCTGTAAAATGCATGCGATCCGTTCGAAGATGGTCCTACGAGATGTTCAAGAACGAACGCTCGGTCCGATTCGTCGTCATGGTAAGTCACGTCTTGTTTTATCGTGACGTTTAGAGCTAATCTAGTTTATTAACTATGAGCACACTGCCCGAATGAAATTTAAGTAAGATATCTGCGAGCAACTTAAAAAAAATTTTTATGGGATAATTAAGTATCGAATATTGTAAAACTGTGTTTAGTGTGCATTTTTTTTATATAACCGACAATATGTCTTAATTACAATACGGTTGTTTATCCGACAAATTTTGACTGTTCGTTTTTTTAGGTTATTATTTTTCGCATCGGGTAAAAATCAAAATAGGTAGATTTCTTTTCTAAGACATTACATCTACATTTGTATAAACAAAACTTTCCAAAAGTGCCTTAAAATCTAACCCATTTAAAATTTAAACATTTCGTCCTACCAAGTGATCAATTTGCGCAATTAAATTAGTTAATTAGTTCAAAAACCGTTTAGACGAATACTAAATTCGACCACCTCAAGCACCATTTAAACTTTAATACCTTGTTAACAGTCTACATCCATTATCAGTTATGGGCTGATAGTTTACGGCAGAGGGTATAAACCCTAATTAACTAAAATACAATCAGTACAGTTTTGAATCCTTAAAATAATTGTACCCAAAAAAGTGAGAACAAAGTATAAAAATGATGTTGGAGGGCCCTTTGAATTCTTTAAGGTATTCACGGTATCATTAAATATATGTATAGCTGCCCACATTTTAAAGCCTTCAAGCAAAATAGTCTGTACTTCGCGTCTTTTGTTACTTAAATCCTGTGGACAGTGCTGAGAGAAGCGCTCTTGTTTTCAGAGACTTGGCTATATGGACGCATTTTATAGATTTGAATAAATATATTTTGAGCTAGTATTCATTTATTTCTAATGTTCCTAAGCCTTTCTCAATTGCAGGTCACCCCGGAAGATCTAAAAGCGAACGCGGAATACATAAAGATGGCCGACCATTACGTTCCGGTTCCGGGCGGATCAAACAACAACAACTACGCAAACTGCGAACTCATCCTAGACATAGCCGTTCGCACGCAAGTCCAGGTAAATCCATTGCATTTATCTATACTACTATATGAATTAGATTAGTATTTATTTAATTGTTAATTACAAGGACATAACTCAAACATTTTAACATATTTTTTTATAACTGCAAATCACCAGACAAAATAATTAAATCGGAGTCAGAAATTAGACTAGAGAGTATAGCATTCCGGTTCAATTATTTAATTATTTTTATTTGGGAAATTAAGAGGGCCGTCTTCGCTCGGGACCTTCATACAGAAATGCTATTCCCAATTTACAATGTTGTTAAAATGATTTCTTATGAACGAGCTATACTCTCCTTTTATTCCAGGCCGTCTGGGCAGGCTGGGGTCACGCGTCTGAGAACCCTAAGCTCCCGGAGTTGCTGCACCGGGCGAACATCGCCTTTATCGGTCCCCCGGAGAAAGCCATGTGGGCACTGGGAGACAAGATTGCCTCGTCAATTGTGGCACAGACCGCTAACATACCCACACTGCCGTGGAGCGGAAGTGGTAATATATTATGTTATTATATACTTTATATCTATAAATCGCATCGCTTTATAACTTTATATCTTTATCTTTATCGCTTTATATCTTTAAAGATAGATTCTTTATATCTATAATCTATGTTCTTTATATCGCAATGACAAGTTTTTTTTTTTACTTTTAAGGTCTATCCGAAACATCGGTGACTACCTAGGCACACTTTTAAATAATTTTATAGACGTTTCAGCATTCTTGCCGTTGTTGAATGTAACTGGTGGTAACAAAGATTTAATCCAAAGCATGTCTAATTACAATAATTATGGCTTGTTTATCCAATATTTTTTTTTCAGGTTTAAAATCGAATATGAATACTATATCAATCGTAGTGGCCCCTGAATAGAGAAAAAATATAGTTTATTGATATTTTTAGCTAATAAAAAATTTAAACAATTATTTTTAATTTATATTTTTTGGATGAAACAAATTTTACGGCAACTTAAGGACATTATTCCAAATAACTGGGCAAATCGTGGTAGTCTAGATGTTAAAGAGTTTGTGACAGTTTAGTTGCTAAAGAGATCGTTGTAGTCTAGATGTTAGAGATCATTTTAGTTTAGTTGTTAGAGAAATTGTGGTAGTCTAATTATTATGGAGTTTGATTATACAGCGGGTTCAAAATTTCCCCATTATAGTCATACCATTTGTAATGTTTCATCCCCATTTTCTCTTCTGTCCCGTACAAGCAAATTTAGGTTAGTTGATTAGGACCCAAAATAATTGTAAATAATTTACGCAGGTTAAGACCTACTAAATCTTTATAACTTACACTCAATTAATTTAAAAATCTGTTAGCGATTGTCGTTGAATCTACACGGTCAGTCAGTTGTAAAACGGAGAAGGCTAGGCGATGTGACAAGATGAAGGAGTTAATCTTGGCATCCTACCTTGTTTCCATATATGCATATTCATCCACTCTATCGATCTGATGCTGTTGAGAAAACCGTAAAGGTTAAAAAGTTGTAAAAAAAAACAATACCTCACATTCTTAACTTTGCAACGCAATAATAATATAATTTTTTATAAGTTTAATTGATGGCACTTAGCGATTTGCTCAGCGGAAATGCTTTTTGCTTCTTCTATAATAAAAATGAATTAAAAAGGCAAAGTCCTTAGTATTCTTACCGAGAAAGGCTAGAATATGCTTATCCAGTATGGAATCCCTATTTCACTAAAGCCATAGATCTCATAGAAAAGGTGTAAAGACGCGCAACGAAAATACCAAGTCAACTGAAAAGTCTGGAATATGAAGAAAGGCTAAATATACTTGGACTGACAACATTAAAGCACAGGCGGGCGAGAGGCGATCTTGTAAGATATCCTCCAAGATATTGACTCACTATTATGATTCTCCAAATTTTGAAACCGTATACATAATTAATACAAATTCGAACTTGCGAGGACCTCATTTAAAACTCTCAAGTACAAGCTTTAGTTCTAATCCGAGGGAGAATTTCATGTCAAACGGAGTGGTGAATGCATGAAATAAGTGAAATAAACGCAGTGATAAGTGCCAAAATTGTGAACGAATTTAAGAACAGACTGGGCAAGTTTAACAGCCTGCCTAAAATAATAATAATGTGTGTATTTCGTTTTTGTTTTCCAGAACTGAAAGCCGCCTACAATAATAAACGGATCAAAATCTCTTCAGAATTATTCTCGAAGGGGTGCGTTCATACACCCGAACAAGGGCTGCAGGCCGCGCACAAAATCGGTGAGTTACTTATAATTAAAGTGCAACGGGATTACGCTGCATTTTATATAAAACTGATTTTTGACAATTTTATAATGGCCTTGAAACTCTTTAAAATATACAAACTATGGAATGGCCTGAAGTCTAACTATTCAATTATTATAACATATTTACCTATATTTTTATTGTAAAATTTATACGACAGCGCTTTTTCCTTGACTTTTGATAGTTGGTTGCGAAATGGCAAATGGATCACACTGTACTGACGTGTAACCTGCATTATACTATGGTCACTGTTGTTAAAATGTTTGCCAAATAGATCAAATTTTGAACATTGAGGGTCGATATCTTGCTCCTGATAAGTAGTTTTACGACTTTATTGCATTAATTATAACCTAAAACCTCATTATTAACCTAATTATAAAAAAATCACCCGGCACGCCGGAAGGTGAAGGTAGATTTCTACGGATCAAAGTGGTGAAACATTTTGGTCATCCCTTACAATAAGGGTTGCTTATTTCAAATATTATTTCACACAACAGTTGTAGGGAAATTATAGGACTTCAATTACCATTTTGAACTGATTTTATCCGGTCGCTGTTAAGGGAGGTATGATTATTTGAATTTTAAAAAAATATTTTCCCCTCTCCCAGGACCAATGGTTGGTGCTATCAAAAAGTTTACTTAGATTAGTTTTACGCCCTTATCTGAGGAATAATATAAAATTTAAATGAATTCGATATCTTATATACTGAGAAAGATATAGCAAAATTTCACTTTTTCGAAAAACACCCCTATCCCTGCCCGCCTCCGTGGTGTGATTTTGCCCATTAACGAACTTGAGCGAGATTTGCCCCCTTAAATTTTATGTATCAATTTGAAAGATATTGGTGTAAAATTACAGCAGTTATCGTGTCCACAAAAATTTGATATAGATAGATATATAAACTTATAAACTGAGGGTGGTTTTGGGTTCTAGGGAATGTGAAACGTAAAGGATATGTTGAAATTTTCCGGAAGTCATGGTACCCATTGCAATAGGTCGCTTTCCTAATAAAATTTACATAAAAATACAGCAAAACAGGTTGAGGTTGGAACACGGGTCATCTAAGTTCAAGTAAAATGTTAGTCTACCGCGCTAACAGACTGAATTTTAGAAGTAAATCCGGTAATACAGAGGTAACGCATACGGTGCCTCGCTTACGTTTCAAATATTTTTAATACTTATATGTTGTGGTTTGATTTTAGGTTTTCCCGTGATGATCAAGGCATCGGAAGGTGGGGGCGGCAAGGGTATTAGGAAGGTTGAAAACCCAGACGACTTTCCGAATCTCTTTAGACAGGTCGGTTATTTTAACAACATTGGTATGGGGATCGGTGATATACTCGCCTATGCAATTTAATGCGCTGCGAGTATCAATTTTGTTTCTTACCCATACCCATATGTCAATGATTCATCTTCTCTATAATTTCATTAAATAAAAACCTCATAAAAACCCCAGTAATTCAATATTTTTAGTATTTTTTATTTAACTACATTATAAATATGAATAATGATAAATAAAAATTCAAGGAAACCTTTAGACTTTAGACCATCTAATTATATAAATATATGTTACTATACTATATGTAGTATAACACTATTTTTATATTGAATATTTATTTACTGATATAGAATATTTATAATTATTTATTAATTTATTTATTCATTTCAATTATTTGTTTATTTATTTGTTATTTTTTTATATGTTTTTTCATTTATTCATTTTATTTTTCATATATTAAATGTTAACGAGTAGACACTTAAATTGTATTCATGTGTGTGTGTGTGTGTGTGTATCAGTGTGTATATTTGTGCCTTAGGTAATTTTTTATATTTTCACAGGGTTTTGCGCTGGTCTATTGTACGCACTGTAACACTTCATCTATAACCTTCCTTAGAACAGGTAACTCTTACCTAGTTAGGAAGGTCAGAGACTTGTACTCATCGGACAACATATTTTCTCAATAAAATAATAAAAAAAAACCTGTTTTCTCAAGGCCGTTTTTAGACTTATTTAAATGAGCGCTTCAATAAAAATAGAATATTATTTATTCAATTCTCATAATTTGAATCAAATAAACAAATCTGCCACAGAAAGACAAATGTTTAATAGTAAAGTCAAAGGCACTCTGATCTTTACCCCGAGCATTTAAAGTTGAACTGGAATGCGTAAAAAAAAAACCAGATTGTACGAGTGTGTGTACTGTATCTATGAGAACCACCGCCTTCGCATCTCCGTATGTGCGTAGATGAGGTTAATATTTACATATGCATACGTACACAATCTGTCAAATCACCTTTCGAGGATCGTGGTAGTCTAGTGGTTAAGGCTTTGGACTATTGGCCCATAGGTCAGTTCAAATTACTCTAGAACAGGCATATTTGGCCTAGTTGAGTAGGATTCAAAATAATTGTTTATGACCTAGGTCATAGCAATTATTTAAAAAAAAAAGTAAAAAATATTAGAAAAATGTTTCTCAATTAAAAGAAAAACAACTTCAAAATTAATTAACGCATGGTGCGAGAATGCTGAGTAACCCATAAGCCCACGGCTCATAAGTTTTTTAATTATATAATTACTTTATCATGATTTTTTTTTCAAAATATTTTTTTTCTTCGTGAGACCGGTTTAGTTATCGATATCGAAAACATCCCTGTATTCCCAAACACTTTTTTTTGTCCTCGCTGTAAAATTAACGGCGATAGATTGTATTTTTCATTCCTCGTCATATGTCTAAGGCGTTTTATTTCAACCATACATTTATATCTTCTGCCATTGAGTCGCTATGTGAAAAGAAAATATCACCTGTATTTTTTTTCTCAGGTCCAAGCGGAGGTTCCCGGCTCTCCGGTTTTCGTCATGAAACTCGCAAAGTGCGCTAGGCATTTGGAAGTGCAGCTCCTGGCCGATCAATACGGTAAACCTACAAATCTATCTTCCAGCAAAATGTCTTACTCAAGTTTACACCAATTGGTTCCCTAAAACTGTGTTTTTTTTATTAAATCCCACAACATGTAGATTTTTGAGATAACTGCGTATTTTCCCATAAGAAAAATAAATAATAAAAAATGTGGTTTTATGTAAATTTATATTAAAAAAACAAATTTTGGTGTTTGCATTGATTGGCACAGTAAGTTTCAATAAAATTGCCAT
Organism: Neomicropteryx cornuta; assembly: GCA_020383195.1. Taxonomy (NCBI): domain Eukaryota; kingdom Metazoa; phylum Arthropoda; class Insecta; order Lepidoptera; family Micropterigidae; genus Neomicropteryx; species Neomicropteryx cornuta. The sequence continues at coordinate 9,774,295 of JAHKQU010000010.1, read as the reverse complement.
CTATAAATAATACTTATTGTTTCGTTATCTTTCATCATAGGCAATGCAATCTCGCTCTTTGGCCGCGATTGCTCAATCCAGCGTCGCCATCAGAAGATCATTGAAGAGGCGCCGGCGGCGATCGCTCAGCCCGAAGTGTTCCACGAAATGGAGAAGGCAAGTCGCTACTCATACTTTTTCTAATTAAGCAATTTAATTAACATACTCAGCGCCGATGGCAAGATATCTCGTCATTGATGTATACTTAAAAGCATAGCATGTCACATACACCTGAATTCATGAAAGGCATATACTAATCGTTTTTTTTTTTCATTTTAATTAGGTTTTGACGTTTGATTGTTTATGTGAGTTTTTGACAGATTTGGATTTATTTAATTAAAATTTATATTATACATGCTAATTGCTCTGGATAAAAAGATTTTCTTAGAATATTTGGTCTTAAATTTAAATATTTCAAATGTGCTATGTTTTTAGTATTTTCTATTATTTTTTCCAGGCTGCGGTGAGACTTGCGAAGATGGTTGGCTATGTCTCTGCGGGAACGGTGGAGTATCTCTACGACCCCGTTGAGAGCAGATACTTCTTCTTGGAGTTAAACCCCAGGCTTCAAGTGGAACATCCGTGCACGGAAATGGTCGCCGATGTCAACTTACCAGCGTGCCAATTACAGGTGACTTTGAATTTCAAAAATATTTATGGGTTTCATAGAACAGTTTATTAATTGTATAGAATTGTCCTTATCTCAATTCTGTGAATTGAGCCGTGTATCCAAAATCTGAAATCGCAACGGAGTTGGTGATAATTTGTGTGACGTTTAGCACGGGAATAACATCTATAATAACACTTGTGTCATCGTACTGTCATAGTTGGTGTAGCTCGCTTAAAACACTTCTATGTAATTAACTATTTTATGATTTCAATGGATTTAAGTGCAGATTTAGGCTTATCAGGAAATACTATGGAATTACAAAGATAGAAAACTTCTTACAATTCTTGCAGTTAGTTGCCAATACAACACCGTTTTGAAGGAGAACCTTAGGATTATGCTAAGTACAAGGAGTGTGTTTTCAGGTGTTTCATGAGATTTTTGAGTTCTACACCATAGGACGACATTACTATTGAAACCAGGATATTTCCCATGTTTTAATAATTTAATCATTTTTCTCTTCACAAAAAATCTAGAAAAACCTCGACTCATGCTAAGAAACTTATTGTAAAATTCTATAAGAATCTATTAGAAGAGAACGACATGACACAGAGACATTTAATATTCTGAATGCAGTAAAATGTATAATTTCAACAAAATCCCTGATTTAAGAAGTAGACATGAGCGGTATGAGGTGACACCGTTTAAATCACACTATTAATCTAGCGGAACGAATAGTAACACCACGCGAACACGCCCTAGCATTTGATTGTCATAGATAGCTTCAGAGTCTCATTCAAGAAATCTCATTGCATCCGACAACGTAACACGGTGACGAGTTCAGCTACAAATCTCGCAGTTATTTTGTAATTGCTTTTAACTTAACCTCAGTTATATGATTATCACGTTAACGCCCAAGTCACGAAACTAACTGTCTTGTACCAGATTTACAACAGAATGGTTGACGCTTGGAACAGTTTACCATAAAATCTGAGTAGTGCAGTGAAAGTGAACGAATTTAAGAACAGATTAGATGACCATTTTAAAGACAAATACAATGACGAGCTTATCGGTTTGAAGCTGCTCACTCATTATAATAAGTAGGTCTTGTGTCTATTTCACTCTGTAATTTATACGCTATTTGTCCCACAGATAGCTATGGGTGTTCCTCTCAATCACATTAAGGATATCCGGCTACTGTATGGAGAGACACCCTGGGGGCTTACTGAAATTGATTTCGATGAACCTAGATCAAGGCCGAGGCCGTACGGACACGTTATCGCCGCCAGGATCACCAGCGAGAATCCCGATGAAGGTACATAAAAATTAGAAAAGGGAATGGTGTGTAGTCGATCATGGATGGTTCGATCGTCTGGATTGGGAGAGAGAAGTTTAGTTAGATAAGATTAAACATCTTTTTAACCTATGCAGAAAAAGTTCATATCTGCACTTTTTTGAATGATAAAGAAACATCTATTAAATCTGATATCTATCCCTTTAAATTACAATTGCGAATTAGATCACTAAAGGAAATTTAATCAACCTACTATAAATAAACTGTGCGATAGTCGCCATCTATGATTTGCCAATATTATCGTTTCAAACCATAAGCATTTATAAAAGTTGAACTTGCATTTGGGGTTTGCATTTCACCTGACATCGAAATAATGTAGTTCCCTAGAAAAAATTGACGTCGAAAAAAACAACGCCATCTGCATCTCAACGTCACTACAATTTTTTAACTCACTAAAAATTAACTGTATTTTTCTTCATAAAATTTTTACTCTGTTTTCTTTTAATGAGTCCGTCCTTTGAAGCTTGATTTTCACATATTATTTCAGGCTTCAAACCGTCATCGGGCACAGTCCAGGAGCTCAACTTCCGTTCTTCGAAGAACGTCTGGGGATACTTCAGTGTTGCTGCGTCGGGAGGCCTCCATGAGTTTGCTGACAGTCAATTCGGACATTGCTTCTCGTGGGGAGAAACCAGGGAGCAGGCTAGGGAGTGAGTTATATTGTATTATTTAAATGTCGAAAGTGGATCTATGGGTGTGTCGGATAAACATACACGAGCGAGAGTGACGCTGCTGAAAATGTGATATCGATCCCGTCATGGGAAGAATGGGAGATGGCACATTTACAAATATTAGTTATCGCGGTCCCTCTCTTCTATACTGCAGGTGTCGAAGGTTAAAACCGACGTGCTTTAAAAGATCAATCTATTGAGAAATAACCATCTACAAGCCTGTCGGAAATAACATTATAAAGCCTTGGCAAACTGCTTACATTCATTGTACCTACCTCGAGGAATTAAATTAATAAATAAAAATGCCATGTTTTTTTTTATAAAAAAAATATATATATAATAATACCAATAAACAACTCACTCAATAAATCACATTCGAATGATGCCGATATACAAATAAAAAAATAATCAACTTCTCCTTATCAAATTAGGGAATCTGCTAAAAGCGAGCTAAAGATGGCATTCTTACTCTAGCTGAATATATAAAGAAAACGTTGGAATGCATTTATTAATATCTAATCGCTTCTTTTTTTTTATAGAAACCTGGTGATTGCTCTAAAGGAATTGTCCATCCGCGGAGACTTCCGAACGACCGTGGAGTACCTGATTACGCTCCTAGAGACTGAGAGCTTCCAGCACAACACCATCGACACTTCGTGGCTCGACGCCCTTATCGCAGAGAGGGTAACTAACTTCTTAGGATACTATTTTAGAGAAGGCCATTGATATAATTATAAAGAAGAGTGGAGGCCCCAAATGTACGCCTTTAGGAACATCTTATAAATATTGCGAAGTAAACTGTTTATCAATCTTTAAGCTAAATGTCTATCTTCAAATTCAATCTTTATTGCATAAAAGTTCTGGCAAAGTCTGACGACTCTTCTACCAAATACTAAGATGCACGTTATATCTAGCAATTTTTATTTAAAATTAATAAATTGCTTATAATGATGTTTGTCGGGGTGACGTGGCGAAGGTTCACCACTGCGATCCCGGTGTCACCTTTTGGTTGGTTCGAAGTAATAAAAAGTAATTCTTGCTTATACACTTTCGTTTATTGCAATACCGTTACAATGTTGCGGACAGAGCGAGCTCTCACTATTTTGGAAGTAGGCGATCGTTCGCCCGCGCATCGCCACCGTCTTACCTCCGCCGCTAGGCGGTTGGAGGGGGGGAGGAGTGTTACTACCGAACACTACACTTATTTAAATATTATTATTACTATAATTCGCTGAGCAAGTAGCTATTTAGCTGATATCTCATTCTCAGTTACTAGCGATTTGCGTAGATTCAAGAAATTTATCAAGGCGTTTCTTGGTTATATCTAATATAATTCTAATTTAAGTATATAAATACTTAATACTTTCACACAACCTATTATCATGTATTACACACACTCAGATTTATACACTGCATCATGACCAGTTTAATATACTCGTATAGAGGCTTTAAATTATTTTACTTGATTTCTTAAAATGTGTTATTTCTGTAATTTCAATAAATGATTGATTTCTTCCTGTAAAATTGACCCGAATCAAATCTCATAATATGTATGTATTTATTCTAGATGCAATCGGAGAAACCGGACATACTGCTCGGCGTGATTTGTGGTTCGCTCGTCATCGCAGACAAGACTATCTCAGCACACTTTCAGAACTTCCAAACTGCGCTTGAAAAGTATGAATTGTTTATATTTGTAGCCCTCACAAAACTCGTCTGTCTGTCACAGTGTTTGTATACATTACGATATATTAAAAAGTAAACTGGTCTCACAAAAAAAAAATATTCACTCTGTCCCAAGACCATTCCCGCTAAAAAAAAATGTGATTTCTAGTGTTATTTGTTAAGATTCTATATCAAAATTCATGGTTTCCGAGCAAAAAAAAAATGTAAACTTTTTGTTAAATAGTAAATAATGTCTTTGTTGTGAGCGCTCAACTGTCACCTAAATATCTTAAGGCCATTATCGATCAGGGCGCAATCGGAATTTGCACGCTGACCGAATTGACACAATCTGTTTAAAAATCTAATATTTTTTTTATATAATTTCTTGCTCATAATAGGTTACACAAAACCCCCCTTAAATCTTCAGTTGTTCTTGACAAATGTGCATAGTTTAGACGGCGGTAGTGACTGGTTTGTCATCTACTTACTCCGTGAACGATTTTTAGTTTAAACTTGCAGAATTATGTTAACATCTATCTTTAAAATTAGGAACTACAATGTTTGCGACTTGGTGCATTTAATTACAAAAGAGTGGTTGACAATTTCTTCTTGGAAGTTGAGCAATCTATAAACCGCTATATAATGAATAATACAGCATACATTGAAATGGGCTGACTGGTCATCTCGGCCGTGACTAGATAGTTTGCAATGAATTTTTTATCCCGGCGTCGATGGAAAACTCTCAGGCGCTCATAATAATCGTCGCTGTTTTTACATTAGAATTCCAATGTGTCTGTCTGCTTCCAGGGGTCAGATTCAAGGCTCAAACGCCCTCTCCAATGTCGTTGACGTAGAACTAATAAACGGCGGCTTTAAGTACAGAGTGCAGGCAACCAAGAGTGGACCTAACTCCTATTTCCTTGTGATGAACGGCAGCTTCAAAGAGGTCGACATTCACAGCCTCTCCGATGGGGGTATGTAGATTCATGAACCGTCGTCCAATACTCCTGTCGTAACGCTACCACTATTGGTTACTTTTAAGTTGTTCCTTTATTTATTTATTAAAGAAATCAACAGTTCTACCATAGTTTATAACCTAACCATACCTATTTAACCCTTCTGATGCATAAGCTGTGTTGACGAAACTGTCTGTCAATTGTCAAAAAATTCATATAGTTCATTATTATAAAAACATATAAGTATATAGTTCATTATTATATACGAAAAAAAAAAAACAAAGAAAAAATAATAACAATTTTGATACTGAATAAGATATAGGCTTATCAGCTATGGCTGCCTGCCTATTACAAAATAATAATAATAATAATTCCAAGAGAGGTTTCTTTTTTAAATAATGTTTTATAGCTTTTTATACTGAAATCCTTCTCTTCCTCCCCTTACACACGAGAGATAAGCTTACTCTTACTCTTTAAAATGAAATGAAGTACCATTCCATACTTTTTGGTCTTTCCCCCCACCCTCCCCCTTCTCCCATCCATGTACATGCATTTGAGAGTAAGCCCACATAATCAACCATGCCTTGACCGTTTCAACAGGTATGCTGCTGTCTTTGGACGGATCATCGTACACGACCTATATGAAGGAGGAAGTCGACCGCTATAGGATTGTCATCGGCAACCAAACGTGCATATTCGACAAGGAAAACGATCCATCCATACTTAGGAGTCCGAGTGCCGGCAAGCTGATCAACGTCTTGTTGGAAGACGGAAGCAAGGTCACCAAGGGACAGCCTTACGCCGAAGTTGAGGTGATGAACATAAATATTTTTTTTAATGATTAATAGGCAATTTATGGATGGATGCAATCGATGTTTTTAAACCTATTCAGGAATAGAGCCTTATTGTTGTAGATGTTATGGGCAAAGCCCACTGGGTGTGCGGAGTCGGCATTACCCGGGCGATGTGGATTAATATTGACAATGTTGACACTGCCCACTCGGTAATGGGCCAAGTCAGCAACTATTATTTCTTTGCGGGCTTGGCCCGATTTTAAGCGGGCATTTTGGACAATGCCAAATTGATGTGGGCAGAGCTAAGCAGGGTTATTCCCATAATATTCATTTTTCAACATTAATATTCATTATTTAATAAATTTGATTATATTTTTAAATAAGTGCATCTTTGTGCACCCTAAAACAGTATTATTATGACTACTTACTCTATTACGAATTTAAAAAACTATCCAACTGCGTACATCTGCATCTGATTTTTTAATCATGGTTTTTGTCATAGGGTGGTCAAGATGTTCATACTGCCATACCTTGAAATGAAAAATTTCTATTCATTCATGAGATACCTTGAAAAAACCTCAACGCGAGTTTAGCCAGTGACTTTTAGACTACATTACTGCTAAATTCAATTTTATGGAAATTCCTAAGAAAACATAAAAAAAGCTCTTTTTTTTAAATATATCCTCGTACGAAGGCAGGATGAACAGCTGTATGTATGTATAAAAAAACTAATTTTAAGAGGGGAAGATGACATTTATAAAAATTCGGTCACATTTTCCATTCTTAATGTATTTTGGGATGTGATCGAGTTTATGTGGTCACAGTATAACTGTGCATACATTTCGAATGATCACGGTGCGTTGCTTTTGCAGGTCATGAAAATGGTGATGACGCTGAGCGCCCCGGAGACCGGCACAATCATTTACAAACTGAGATCGGGAGCCATTCTGGATCCGGGATCTATCATTGCTAATATCGGTGAGATTTGTGTAATTTTTGCTATTATTTTACATTTGTAACATAGTTTTATTGATTTGTGAACATTTGGGGTAGGTACTCCTAGGTTTTTCGGGGTGGTCATCTATATAATTTTATTTATAAATATCTGATTGATAATCCTAACATGTACTTTTGAATTAAACCACTAGAGTGCGCTACAAATGTTATATCTAGAAATAATAATTGATTTATACACTTTCCATGTAATTTGGCCTTTGGCATGTATTTAACGACAAAGCGATATTGTAATTTAATTTATCACAAACCTAAAACTTCATGTATTCAAGAGATCGAACATTCCAATGAATAAAAATTGTCAAGTTTTATATGAAGATCGCGTTCTGTTTCATATTTTCACTCCCATCACATTCACAGACGACGTTTACACATCTTAACCATGAGACCCGGCACTCATACATTTTTTTTAATTATAGAATTGGATGACCCATCGCTGGTGACGAGAGCGCAGCCTTACAAGGGTGAATTCCCATCGGCGGAGACAGCGTTACCGCCGGAGAAACTCAACCACCTCCACAATAAGTACCGCACGCAACTGGAGAATACACTGTCCGGTGAGAGATATTATTTTGTGGTACTAGCCAAAGACAGTTCAGTTCAAATTTATTTCCGAAATTGCAATTTTTATAAGAGTGACCAAGAAAACATGTTTCTAATTCAACGGCGAAAAATAGAGTAGCACAAAAGGTTATTAATAACACAAAATCTAATAAATATATTGTATAACATTGAAACACAAACACACTGAATCCAGTCGTCATCAATGAAGTTGTGATCTTGATATGGACATATCAGCTCTAGCTGCTCGCCCATTAACCAATAATAATAATAATAATAATAACCTAACTTTTGTATTTTTAATTTGTATTGTGATTAGTGAAATCAGTCCTTGGAAAGCAAAATAAAGGTTATTGGCATACACCGCCGTCACTCTTATATGCAGTCTCCACTGAAGTGTAAACATCAATTTGATGCAAAAATTATCGTATTTTATTTTTTCTCCGTGACAGGTTATTGCCTACCCGAACCCTACAATTCTGCACGTCTCCGCGAGTTGACGGAGCGCTTTATGAAGTCTCTGAGGGATCCGTCGCTGCCTCTCCTGGAACTGCAGGAGGTGCTCGCGTCGGCGTCCGGAAGAATCCCGCCCGCCGTTGATAAAAAGGTATTAAAAAAAGGTCTCGGTTGATTTCATAAAGATTTTTGAAATACATTTATTAATTATAAAGAAAGTTTATCAATCATTTTGGGACAGACTGTTTTTGTTTGTAAATATTGCGTATCTCATTAAGCTTACCTAAACTAAACAGCCGTCGATAAAATAGCATGATCTGTGACCACGCCTAACACAGATAACAGCGTTTCGGGAAGAGGTCCCTTAATTTAACCAACTACTTGCAAACACCATTTAACTTCAGTTTAACTTTACCTTTATTATTTACAATCATACAATTCAATTTTATTATAAAAAAAAATCTTTATTATTTCATTTTATATTAGGTGCCGTCTCTCTATTTCATGTTTAATAATAAGATATATTTATTTAATTATGACAAAATATGATTGTATGTTGCTCAACGCCTATTGTTAACTCTTGATTTCGTGCTCACAATGTTTCTACCTCATCCGCACACTCTTGTCATGAGTCTCCAGCTCATGAAATAGCATGCTTTTATATTACTTACATTTCAAAGTTTGCACATCCAACAGTAGCATCCTAAAGAAGATAATAAAAGGGATAGGTGGAATATGAACTATAATTATACAGGATTTATTCTGTTTTATTAATATTTTTACAGGTTAGAAAACTGATGGCTCTCTACGAGAGGAACATAACGAGTGTCTTAGCACAGTTTCCAAGTCAGCAGATTGCCAACGTTATTGACAGGTAACACTGACATTTTTATCGCTATAGTTTCCGACATTACACACTCAGCGCCGATGATGATGACATAGCTCATCACTGCTGTATACACCGTATGCCTATACCCTATTTGATTGGAAAAGGTTCCTTTTTGATAATTTCACACTGGTGTAAAATAATAATTTTAAATGTGACATTGTGATGATCATTAAATTATTTTTAAAATACTCCATGTTACTTGTTCCTTTAATATAAATTAAAAGTAGTTTTAGATTGCTCAAATAATATAAAAAAAACCCACTCTTTAGTAACTAAAACAATAACAGATTCTCAAACATACATAAAACATTGTAGTTTATTGGATAAAGCTCACAGTTTTATAATTTTAATAACAGGTGGCAATATAAACTTTAAGTTTAAATAGTAAATTATTTACAGGACAGTGCGCTATGTAAAGAGCCTTAAAAAAATAATGAATTAAGGTCGAATTTTGACCACTGGGTGATCGCTAGTTTAAATTAATCCTTATAATTTAAATTCTATTTAATAAAGTAATGGATACAATAAATTCAAATTTTAAAATTGCTGTTTTTTTATGAATCTCCGCATGTTTAGCATACTGCCAACTTTAATAATATTCGCAGCCATGCGGCGACCCTCCAGAAGCGTTCGGAACGCGATGTCTTCTTCCTATCAACGCAGCAGCTGGTGGTGCTGGTCCAGAGGTATAGGAACGGAATCAGGGGCCGGATGAAGGCCGCAGTCCACGATCTGCTCAAGAACTACTATCAGGTCGAGAGGCAGTTCCAACAGGGTATGATTTATGTACCATCTATCTATATATATCTATATAATCTATATACCAGAAATATTTAAACACACTGTATGCAACTTCAGCCGACTTCGTTTTGGTGGATTGTTTACGAGATTTGCACATGGTCGCCCCATTTTTAACGTTTCATTACCACAATCTCCCCTGATTCTAGCACAGGCACATTTGGCCTAGTTGAGTAGGGCCCAAAATAATTGTATATAACCTTGGGTCATAGCAATTCTTTTAAAAAAAATAACACATTTATTATACTATTTCCTATTATTTAAGTTTCTTATTTAATTATTTTTAAAATTGTTTATTAATTACATGTATCTTATCTAAATTTAATTTTGCTAAGATTTTATTTTTTTTAATTAGCTAATTGCGACATGCATTATACCCAACTTAACCATCTTCAAAATGATGGTGTTGTTATCATGAAAAAAAAATTCATCCAAGCCACTCCGGCGAAAAGTGTGAACTTACATGAGAAACCTTCTCTTTTTTGTAGTCGGTTAAAAACGACCCCAAGTGGTCATGGTTGAAAACATTAGCGTCTACCGTAAAAAACTCTTTAAACTCAATGCAGATAATCAAAATTTGATATTTTTAGGTTCTTATGATAAAAGCGTCACGATGATACGCGACCAGCACAAAGACGACATGCAACTCGTTCTGAAAACTATCTTCTCGCACAGCCAAGTCGCCAAGAAGAATTTGCTGGTAAGATTTTTTTTTAAACGAGTTTAGCATGCCTTAACTATGTGCAAACATTTTAACAGCATATTTGACGGTTGCTTAACTAGAATGACTTCAAATACCATTAGGCCAGTAAGGTGCATTAAAACAAGGATGCCTATGACGACAGACACCCTGTAGATATCATATAATATCAACTGCCTCCATACATTGTTTAGTAGTAGCAAATTATTTAACCAGCACCTGACGTCTTACGCTAGGCCGTACAGGCGTCCTTAAAGGGATCTCCCACCCAGACTATTCGCGCCTGCGGTATCAACTTGCTATGGGTTGTAATTTTGTGTTACATTCATTTTGTTTCCAGGTTACCCTCCTGATTGATCATCTGTGGTGCAATGAGCCCGGCCTGACCGACGAATTGGCTGGCGCCTTGGCCGAGTTGACAGCCCTGCATCGAGCGGAACATTCCAGGGTCGCCCTCAGAGCCAGACAGGTATGCATTGCGTTCCTCGGTACTGCATATTATGTTACATCCAGTGGCGGTACTTATGGAAGTAGGCGGGTTTGCCTAGATTTCTTAACAAAATTACTAGGTACCGAAAAAAAAGAGTCTCCGGCGGTTAAGGCAGACTCCCACCGTCCTCCCCGTGATATGGCTTGCCTACTGTACAAATTCTGGGCTCGCCATTGGTTACAACCTGTGATAGTGTTTAAAAAGGGGGAGCAAATCAAAACTTTGTTAATTACTTATATAAATTGTACAGTAACCTCTGTAACTTATAATTTGTATATGTTACAGAGGTTTATCAACGCAGATCTAATTATGAGAAGAATAGATGGATAGAAAGCATAATGGTCCAAAGTGATTAATGCTGGCGTAAGCTGCAATAGCGCTGCGCCGTCAAACAGAACCCAAAGGGCCAACATAATGTATTGTTTCTATTTTAAATCAAACTTCAAAAAACTTACAGTACAGGTCTATGTTTCACATAAATATTATTAGATATAAAATATATTTGTTATTTTTTGTGTGAATTGGCCTTTTGCAGGTTTTGATAGCAGCGCACCAGCCGGCGTACGAGCTTCGCCACAACCAAATGGAGTCCATCTTCCTGTCCGCCGTTGATATGTACGGACATGACTTCCATCCGGAGAATCTGCAGCGCCTGATAATGTCCGAGACGAGCATATTCGATATACTGCATGACTTTTTCTACCACACCAACAAGGCTGTGAGTAAAATGTCTTTGTTTTTTGAGTAAATTTATTTATTTTAAGGGTTTGATCAATTGTAATGTCGAATAACTGCTAGATGCGAGCCTGCTTACATTAAATACAATTAAAACTATGTATGTTTCTTTTAGCGTAACTGCTGCGGGACCACCTAGATAAAAGTACATGGGTACATGTTGTTGCAATATCGATCTATGCCAATGTACGGTAATAGAACACACAATGCTATAAAATACTTAAGCGTGTATATAAATCAAATTTAAACTAGCATAAGCAAATACGTGAACTAACTACAAGAGTACGTAAAGAATGCTCGTATACGCACTATGCCTTATTGCATAGCAAGTCGGGGGAGTGGCTCAAAAACATCCTCACTTGAGGATGCGCAGAAAGCAGTAATGAAAGTTGCCTTCAAAAAATCATGTGGACCTGTTCACTGACTTAAAATGATTACTTATGGCAGTTATACATTTAACGAGCATTATTATACTTCCGTAATAATAAGGACATATGAAATTCAGCCTGAAATCAACACCACACACGCATAGCGCCCTCTGTGGGTCAGATATTCAAATGCCAACAATGAAATCTGGTTTTGGCCAAAGGAATATTTGTTTTACAGGGCCAAAACTATTTCAACTATTAGATATAGCTATGAAATAAACTAGATCTAAGATATTCTCTCCTAATGTTAGGAAATGGCTGATAAATCTGGGTACTGGGGCGAGTTACAAATTATCAGATTAAGTCACATAAAATAGTTGTAAATTGTTTGAATTTGATAAGGTGTATTTTTGTTTATTTTTTACCGCATGTATTTTCTTTAATTTTTCTAAATTAGTGCGGCTTTCAGACAGAAAAGTAACATATGGTTGCTCCTCAGAACAGGAATTTCCTAGTGTAATATAACAGCGCATGTAATATAAATAAAGTCTAGAAATTAGCCTTTGTTTGTATTTATTATATGCGATCAGATTTATTATACTTATAATAAATTCTAAGAACTTTCTTAGAAATTAGTTTTAAGTTTTAGTTATTATAATGTTTGTAGTAAAATTATACATGTGTTGCGTATTAGGAATAAAATAAATAAATTGCAATAATGTTCCTTGATTGGAACCTTCAGAGATGGAGTAAGCTAAAGCAGTGGCCTAAAATCAAATTCAAAAATATATTTTGCTATTTGGAAAAAAATCTTTATCAATATTTCTGCACAATAACACCAAAATTTGATAGTAATTTGAAAACACACCTTTATTGGCCAATCTACTACAGTGTTTTCACGCTACAATCTTATTATAATGTAGATGTCATTTTTTAAAGTCTACGTTTAATTTGATTTTTTTAAGGTATGCAACGCTGCCCTGGAAGTATACGTGAGGAGAGCATACACTTCCTATGACATCACCTGCCTCCAGCACTTGGAGCTAAGCGGTGAACTTGGAGTCGTGCATTTCCAGTTTCTGCTGCCCACGGCTCATCCCAACAGGTACCCCAATACATAATATGAAGAGAAAAATACATTTTATAAAAGAAAACTAATAAATAACCACTCGGTGTTTTGCCGAATATCTCTTGGTAGATTACGACGACGAAACCTGCCATATATTCGACTGCACTAATCATATAGGATGTTGAACTTTTCGAAGCGTCAACCATTCTGTATTAGTGTTGAATATGGTATAGGATAATTTAATTCCGTGACCTCTTAGATTAGGGTTTAACTAAGAAATTTTATGTTCATCTCGTTCAGGAGGTACAGATTTAAATTTATTTCCATGAATGCAACAAAATGTACCTAGGAAGGACATTAACACATTCATCTCTGTACGTCAAATCCATCAAAAACACTTACAATTCAGTAGCGCACTTTTCACATAAAGAATCAAATATCAAAACTGAACTAAAATGAAAAAAAAACGACGATTAGGCCAGCCACACACGCAAGCCACTTTTATTATGACCACAAGCTGTGGACTATTTCAATACAATTAGTATGGCCTCTGTGCACACGCTGCGGCAGTGGCGGTTTCTTACTGCTCGTGTCTGCCACTCGCCATCGATCTTCCGCACACACGAGGCCACAGCACAGCCACACCGTCGCGTGCTCACCGTAACGACTGTCGCTAAAAATGTGGCACCGCCTCACTTGTGGTCGCCACCGGTGGCCGTATCAAGGCTTTAGTCTATGCCGATCCTGAATTCGGGTATACGCGACTTATTCTTTTATTCTGCATACCATTAGAGAGTGCAATAGTCTCAACTGCAGCGTCTTTAAGCTTTTCCCTAAGACCCCTTCCCAGCTTAAAAAATTTGGCTAAAAAGTAACTTTGTTTTACCACCTGCCAATCAGCTATACCACCGCAGGAATAGATACCTCAAAGTATATGTAATTTTAATATCAAATCCTGCATGGAGGCGGAAGTTAATATGATTCGGAATAATATTAATATTTCAGGATTCCGTTGAACCAAAGCAGCAGTGATCTAGCCGGTCGGGATGCGGCCGCCACCGTTGTGGCCGACGCAGTGTCATTGTTCACCAGCAACAGTTCCCCTTGCATCGCTCGCACGGGCTGCATGGCCGCTTTCAATTCCTTCGAGGACTTCTGCTCGTACGCCGACGAAATATTCGACTTGCTCGAGGATCTGGCCAGCCCCGCCTTTGTCAGAGATAAGGTTGCGACGCTGTCATTATTATTTATTTATTTTAAAAGAAATCTATGGATTTACATAGTGATTTAAATTAACATACAGAGAGAAAAAAGTTGAAATTACGCAGATCTAAACACAGATTCCTACATTAATACTTAAATAAAAATACAATTATTAAACATTGTCTAAATAAAATATTTAAGAAGAAAACTGAAGAACAAAAAAGTATAAAATAAAAAGTTAAATATAAAAATTACTTACATTTATTTATAATATGAAAACATTTTTTTTTTATTTAAATTTATTTAATTTTAGGCCATCATAACAATTGATTCATTAAACAAGAGGGAGATTCGAGGAATAGGAGAGTGAAAAGCATTATTAGGGGAACAAATATGTGTATGAAATACATTTAAATTACATATTATGTACTTTGTGGACACATTGAAATTAAATAGAGACAGAATGGTCGGACGAATGGTCAATTTTGTTCAAAAAGAGGGTATTTAAAAATGACAGCGCACAATCAAAAGTATTAAAATTTCTTGGAATGACACTCAGTGCGCATTTAAATGTATCCCTCAAATAATTTCATCACTTTGATCGAAATTAGAAGATAAAGAAGATATAGTAAAAAAAGAACATGGAAAAAAAAATATTGAAATATTACGCAGGACATTTAATACAATTAAATTAAAATATAATAAGAGAACGGGGTTCACGGCTGTTTTAGCGCGAACGGGCAGAGTTTTCATACATCACGATTTCAAATTCCAAACTGTGCTGACGATGGTCAGGTGTTAGTTTTAATAGGGAAATTAATTTCGGGAATGTTTAAAAACGCGGCCGATGATGCCAGCCAATCAGGAGGCCGGGAGTCAATGATAACCTTTGACTCAGACCAATGAGTGTTCAATAGACATTTTGAATAATAGCCGTTTCGAATACAGTAGACTTCTCTCGAAAGATTTGACGTTTTTCTGAGGTAGGTAAGAAAAAATTGCGAAAGCCAAGTCTGATGGAATATTCAAGAACATTTTATTATATTTATACTACATATGAATAATAAATAAGAGTGTTGATTATTGATAAACGTAATATCGGTCAATACATAGAATAAATAGTGTGGAGGTGGATTATGGACAAAAGAACATTATTTATAGGTTATGATTACATAAATAGTAAATATGCATTATTACAGGTGCTCATTAAAAAACTAAACTTAAACACAGACCACAAGGTTTTTTGCAATTTATTGAAAATCAATAGAATCAAGGTTTATTTTTGTTCAAGTGATAAATTCGAAATCGGTTGATATACCAATAAGTTTATTATAATTCTCTTTCTGCAGGACTTGCAAGCGCTGCACGATGGCTCCGAGAACAGGGATTCGACTAGTATCAACATGGGCATCGGAGATTACATAACCGACCCCGTCGATGTTGTAAGTGTATTTTGAGTTTTGAGTGTGTTCAAGGTTTTTCGAAAGATTCCATAGATCCTGTAGACTTTTCTTTAGTGAGCATATATCAGAAAAATATCACAAAAATATCAGACAGCTGAAGAATTTGAAATTTCCGGGTTTCAAAATACAAAATTATAAAAGCACTTAACACACTCATTGCCGATAACGGTATATACCGATTACGGTATATACCGTTTCCGGTTAAAATCGTTACCGTCGTAATGCATTTCTATTAATATTTAAAAGTGCGTCATGTCGCGTATACCTGAATTCATGAAAAGCATAGACTAATCATCGTTTTTTTTTTTTTCAATTTTAGTTCGGTAGTGTTTTTGGCGGTAAAATTCTAGTTTTAATTACAAAAGTTAAGTCAATCTAATATTAAATATAAAAAACAAACATTTTCATAGTTTTGTACCGTTCCGTTCGATAACGTACTATTAATATGATGCGCATACTGTGTGGGGTATAAAAAGGCAAGCTTATTACCCTAAGACATTATCTACCAGCTATCCCAGAGAGGTTGTGTAGTAAATATTGATTATTCACAAAATTAATGATACACTTGAAAGTGGCTATCAGGGAGTTAATTTCATTAGTTGGCAAAGATATGTTTGCGATTTGGATGTCAGAATCCATTGACCTTACAGAGGTTTAAAATTTATATTGCGAGCAGAATTCTCGTTAAAATTTTATGCATTGTTTTTGTTTCTAGCCACAAGAGCCTATTCACATAGTGATTGTCGCGATTCGCGAGAGCACCGAAGGAGGAATCTCTGATGAAAAGAAAGATCTCGGGGAATTGGGAGGAACCGGAGACATGGTGCAGGCCACTGACGATGTCACCACCGCTAGGAGATTTGCCAGTTCGTACAAATATTTTTAATAATAAATAATGTTAATATTAAATATTCTTTATTGAACCAATTTATCTGTTGAATTGTAAATTTGAGCATTTTAATAATTGCTTTATCATAGATTTCTCTGTTTTTTTTTCAGATTTCTGCAGAATGCACCGCGATGAGTTGATCAGACGTAGAGTAAGGCGTATCACGTTTATGGCTCTAACCAAGTGAGTTGTTTCTTTGTTATTATTAATTTTATATTTGTTATTACTAATTTTATATTTGTAGAAAATAACTTCTACAAGTGTAGACCCACGACGGACTTTTTGAACAGAGTTATTATCCTCTAAGCAAGCAGCTATTTAGCTGATATGCTCATATCTCCTTCTCAGTTACTAGCGATTTGCGTAGATTCAAGAAATTTATCAAGGCGGTTGCACATTAGGTTACACATTACCATGACAGTGGAAGCAAAGCGTACCATATAGAACCAGGCTAAAGTCGGTACACTTGGAAATCGGAATCTGCATGTAGAAATGAATGAGAGTCGTCATTAGTCATCCAGCGAAAGGTGGTCTATCACCATCGAATGTAACCATACTAACATTGCCCGTTTTCACACTTTCAGACGTCAATTCCCGAAATTCTTCACTTTCCGCGCCCGCGACAACTTCTGCGAGGACAAGATCTATCGTCACTTGGAGCCGGCGAGTGCCTTCCAACTGGAGCTCTACAGAATGAGGTCATATGATCTGGAGCCTCTTCCCACCTCCAACCATAAGATGCATCTGTACTTGGGTCGGGCCAAGGTTAGAAATCTGTAAAATCCAAACTCTTTGGGGTTTCCATTTACACTATTTAATTTCCTCTTATAATATTTCTTTGTATTTTACCACACAAAGTGACTAAATTGGACCTAGATTACCATTTCATAAATTTTATCAAAATTTTACAAGAATTGAGGAAATAAAACTACAGGTGAATACTTGATTTCATAAAGATGCAAATCCAAATAATTTTTATTAAAATACATTGATTTTGTTTCTGTTTTATGAAGAGAAGTTGATGATCATTTTGCAATGCAAGGTTTTTGTATGAAATGATTACGTATCAAACTAAACAGTCATTAGATTAAATAACATGATTTATTACCACACCCCACAAAGACAACAGTTCTTCGAGAAGAGTGCTCTTAACGCTCAATATCTGGTTAGGTTACCATTATACACACAAATATAACTCGAAATAAAGAGTAATAACTCACCTCTATATAATGTGTTGGAAGTTTATAATTGTCAATTTGATTACAGGTTGCGAAAGGTCAAGAAGTGACAGACTATCGTTTCTTCATTCGCTCCATTATCCGACATCAGGACCTCATCACGAAGGAGGCATCATTCGAATATCTTCAAAACGAAGGCGAAAGGTAACGATCGTATTTTAGATAGATCATCGGTATTATGTGATTGGCAGAGCCAAATAACACGTTATACAAAAAAAATATATCTCTTTTAGATTTTGAAATATTGGTGACGAAAGAATTGAAAGTCCCACTTTTTATAGTAATACAATAATACTCCTGTGTAAAAAAAAATTATGTTAACCCCTCTAGTACCACTGCCCGCATCAACGCGGACATACCCAACGCTTTGGTAGTTGCTTGGCGAAATTTTCAAAAATGGCCTATTTCAGGCACTTACTAAAATACCTATTTAAAAAAACTGTATGTTTTGTTGGTATCCTGCGCTATTTTGACTAGCTTATGAAATTATCTAGAATATGGTTTTATTCCTAACTTTAAAAAAAAAGTGAAAATTGCAAAATTAATTTTGTGAATCAAAATTTTATTTTTGTTTTTTTTTTTACTTATGTTCCTATATATCAGTGCTCCGCAACCTTTTCTCACCTACGACATACCAAAATTCTTCCTAAAATTCCGCGGCACACCAAAAGCTATTTTGCCAAATATAAAGGGTCATTTTTTCTTTGTTTATGACTAATTTGGTGCAGTCATGGTGTGTACAAAGCACACTGCGCAGTTTTCAACAATTGGCACCAGGTGCTGGAGAAACATTGAAAAATTATATAATAATTATTTTTATTCTATACTAAAATATCAAAATACTTTGAATTTTATTGCGGCATACCTGTATCTTGCTCACGGCACACCGGTTGCGGAGTTCTGCTATATATCATAGAAAATTAGTTACAAGTAACCTAACCTAACCTATTGATACGTTCATCCATTTTTCCTTTTGCCGCAGCAATTATTTTCATATATTAATGTATGAGAACTGTCAGATTTCATTTTAATTTTAGTTAGTGTTCTACTTATTTATATTTGTAAATATATCAATTATTTAAATAAACCTTAAATTTAAATAAGTCTTAAATCCACCAAAAACCATAAGTACTTCAAAACAACGACCACAGTAGGATGTGTCAAATCCAGAAATGCGCGATCGTCCCTTTTTACAAATTATAGATTATTTTCATATGATCGATATAGCGATGGACAAATTCACAGGATGTATTCATGGTGCGTGACTATCAACAAACAAATGTTATTTCAAACACATACATTTCTCTCTTCGTGTGTTAACATTCACTTGAAAACTTGCATGTGCCTCTGAGAGCACCGGATTTTTTAATTATGTTTATACTTGGTTAAAAATAATGTTTCTCTCCGGGGAAACTGTTTCTTTATTGAATGTCAAAATCTTTTTATTTTGTTGCCAGGGTGCTGCTGGAAGCGATGGACGAGCTTGAGGTAGCCTTCTCTCACCCCCACTCCAAGAGGACGGATTGCAACCACATCTTCCTCAACTTTGGACCAACGGTTATCATGGATCCAGCCAAGGTTTCACCGTCTCTTTTGCCTTCATAAAACAATAAATTTTTATGTTGAATGAATATATTTTTGTCAGTGAATCAATTAAATGTGGTTTAATATCGAAATATATCTTCTTCCGTACAAGATACAAACAAAGATTCTTAAGATTATTATTTTAAATATTCTGAAGTGTATTTAGTCTGATGACTAATATTTAATTCTGCAGATCGAAGAGTCAGTACTATCGATGGTTGTTCGCTACGGACCCAGACTATGGAAGCTTAGAGTCCTGCAGGCCGAGCTTAGGCTGACGTTGAGGACCGCACCAGCGCCGGCGCCAACTACAACAGTCAGACTCTGTTTGGCGAATGACAGCGGGTACTGCCTCGATATATGCACATACGTTGAGGTGAGTGATCACTTTTCTGTAGGTATTACAGCTTCAAAATCCGAGATATTGGAATGAGTATTTTCTTATTGTGAAACTAGATACATCCGGTTTTATAAACTCTAACATTCCTTCTTTGGGGAATGTTTAATAATTTGTTGAAACTACTCAATTTAAATAAAGCAATTCTATTTTTTTATTATTATATAATGATTCCTCTATATTTATTCTATTAATTCTTAAGTCTGTAACGGACCAAATTGCGTGTGGCCTGTGGGATGAAGGTAATAACTTGAGAGTTTGTTATAAGATTTATTACTTGATCCACTGTCTACATAAACACTCCGATATACAATAATATTACGACTCCATTATGTAAGGATGAGAACCGGCGTGACGACGACAGACTAGAGTAGGTATTGGCGGAGCGGTAAACTCAGGTGAAAAGGTCGTGCACTTCCGAGCGACCTCCGTTCTTATAGACTGCCATTTGCGTCGGAGGGGAAACCCTCCTACTAGTTAATTTTTCAAAGATTTACATTTTAAACAGCCTTATTTTATACCTAAAAACATACTTCAAGAAGTTTTATTCCAATAATGCACTTATGATGTTTTTTCTACCGATCACCAGGAAATGGACGAAAGAACCGGTCAGATAGTGTTCAGCTCGTACGGCTCGAAGAGAGGTCCCATGCATGGCCTGCCTATCACCACCCCATACGTCACCAAGGATTATCTGCAGCTCAAGCGATTTACGGTATGTTGCATCATGAGCTCATTAAATTGTTCCTTTTTGTCATTTTATTTTCAATCTCATTAAATCTAGCAATTGAAAGTAATGTATAAGTCGTTAAGGGTTTATTTTGATTTGTTAATTATCTGGGTTTATATAATAAAGATTAAGTTTTACTTTGTCCAAAAGCTAGGAGCCTCGAATAATCTGTATATTTCTATACATTTTACAAGTATCAAAGCTGTAAGTTTTTTTAAATATGTTGATTCTGTATTTATTATTATCCTTTTACGAGAAGTTGAGTCATCATTTTGCGACGCAATGTTTTTCTTTGAAAATATCGCATGTCATCACGTATAATCAAACTATACGGCCGTTACATGAAATAGCATGATTTATTACCATGGCTCACAAAGACAACGGCTCTTCGAGAAGAGCCTCCTTAAATAACTCAGTCGACTGTGACAGCTCACAAAAATAATTTAATTGATATGTATTTATTAATTTTTTTAGGCCCAATCTTCCGGTACAACGTATGCTTATGACTTCCCCGACATGTTCCGCCAATGTGTGGAGAGACAGTGGAGAGACAGGAACGTTTTGATGGACGGAACGCTTATCCCCCCGGCACCTGACAAAATTATGGAGGTATTTACATTTTTCCATCTCTTCAAGTTTTTGAGGCGTTGAGTTACTGAGTTGAGTTTTCTAGCTCGAATAATACTAATTAATTAATTTTTGAGTAATAGGTATGTCGATTTAAAAGCAGATAATGATGTTGTCAAAAAGGTACATAGAATGATACAATGAGCTACGGCCGTTACAGCTATGAAAGGTGGAACTAAAAACTTTTATAGTTAAGTTTAATTTGGTTGATCGTAGTATAATCACTTTTGGAGCAAAAAAAAACTGTCAAAAAACGGTTGCCATTGCTGTTGGATCATTTTTAACCATTGCATAAACATCCAAATGAAGTATCTGAATTCGGTGTAAATCAGAACAAGCTTACTGGTCTCCTGGTTATAGGTTATCACCGGTGTAATGTCAATTTTTCTTCCAATTAGCAGTCACATTCATTACATACTTTCATTTAAAAAAAATATGTATTTATTTCACCACACAAATATTTTACTTTACTCTGACATTATAAAATTATATATTATAAAATTGTAATTAACACCACATGTTAAGAGTTGTCAAGGGAAAACATCATTGCCGTTAAAAAAAATATAAATTATAATAGCACTGCTTTAACTTGAGCATGGTCAATTTGATTATAATTGAAAAAAGTGACAGAAATAAATAGCTTTTCCTGTTTCTGCGTTTTCCAATTTTTTAATTTTTCCAATTAACTTTTATCCCTGGCCAGTGTGTGGAACTGGTGATGGAGCCGGACGGTTCTCTGGTGGAGATGAAGAGACTGCCGGGAAGGAATAACGTGGGGATGCTCGCTTGGAAGCTGACGCTCGCCACTCCGGAATATCCCAACGGCAGGGATATTGTCATCATTGGTGAGTTGGGTTATGATTTTTTTTAATATTTAACCCGACACACGTCGAAACGTCACCACGAAGTGTCGTCAAATGTCGCGCAAGCGCTCAAAAAATGGCCTATTCGCCTAATGGCCTGGGCGCTTACTAAAATGCTTGTAGTAGAAAAACTACGCATCTTATCTTTATAACCTGCACTATTTTGAATAGCTTATGAAATTTTCTAGAATATCGTTTTATTACTAAATGTAAAAAAGGTATAAAAAAAAAAGTTAAAAAGGTTTTTTTTTTTTCCCTTATTTTATTTTTGATCTCAATAAAAGAAAATTTAAAGCGATTTTTTATTTTTTACTTATGTTTCTATATATCATATAAAACTATTTATAAGTAATTTTTATTTTTTACCATAATCAGAAAATAAAAAAAAATATCCATGCATACCAAAGCGCCCTACCTACAAATGTATTTTTTTTTTAATACTCCTTATTTATAAACAAAACATACAGGTTCTATTTGATTGTTCACTAAACCCTTGCGGGTTTTTATGTGAACTAGTTTGTTCCCACTTTTTACTTATTTAATATAAAATTGACAACTATGAACGAAGGGTATGTTTCCGCCCGCAAATATTGCAATGTAGGTCAATTGGATATGTCAGGAACACAACAACACGTGCACCAAACGTTCAAGAGAGTATTAAGTTCATCTGTATATATTATTCTGATGCTTTGTAATACACAATGCTGTTTTTTTTTTTAATTTTAGTTAACGATCTAACCCACAAGATGGGCTCGTTTGGTCCCCCTGAAGATATGGTGTTCCAGAAGGCCTCCCAATACTCCAGGGAAAAGAAGATTCCCAGGATATACATCTCCGTAAACAGTGGCGCCAGAATAGGACTCGCCGAAGAGGTAACGCTGTTATTTTATTTCGTATAAACCGCTAAAAGGTTTGAAGTAATTTCCCAATTTTTATTTTTACAGTTTTCATGCTCTAAGTTCTTCTGGATGTCTTTCTGTTCTTCTGTCTCCTGTTGTTAACTCTTAGACAATCAAATCTATAAAATTCCGATAGCGTTTCTTAAAAATGTGGATGCCATAGATATTGCTCACTAAATCAGCCGAAAGGATAAAAAGGAAATAGTGTTGGAATTGGAATTTGATCCTTATACCCAAATGCTGAGTTAATTTTCATTTGAAGACAGTCCTGACCCTTTATGAATTTATCACTAAAAATTATCAGGTTTTCAAAAATTTTGAATAAAATCTGATCAAATTGACTTACTTAGGGCCGAAATTTCATGTCCTAATTAAGATTAACCTAAATTTTAAGTCAGACTTAACCGATAAAAATCGTATTTCAACTCGCCTTTAGCGTTAAGCCGAACATAAAACAACCACGAGTTTAGCCTTAAGCCAGTGTTAAAATACACTGCTAGGAGTGATTTCAGTAGGTACATTAATGGCGTTACAATTGCCGGGCATGCAAATGGCGGCGGGAATGCGCGTCGAGACTCGTGTTTGCATGTGTTGTCATCTGTAGTTCTCATGTCGTGCTTGTTTTTATTTTTTATAATTAATTAAAATTGACTGAATTTGCATGTTTTGAACAAAATCCTACAGCTGACACCATAACCTCAAAAAATCAGATCCCAATTCATATGTCAAAATGATGCGACAGTGGTGACATATATTGTATACACTACCATAGCGGCGAGTAGCAAACTAATTACGAGTGCGAAAACATATTCTTAACAAAGTCAAATTTAAAAAGTAACTGAAATATACAATTTAATTTAAGTCATGCTTAAAAGTAAAATTGATTCTAACTAAGAATGACTTTAAGCAAGGACAGAAATTTCAGCCCTTAGTTACTCTTAAGAACCACATGAATGTGGACGATGGTAACAATTTTAGTATTTATAGACCATGCTGTCTAATATTTTACTTGTTCTCTATTTGACAGATCAAAACCCTGTTCCGAGTGGCGTGGGTGGACGAGGCTCGACCAGATCGCGGTTACAAATATCTTTACACCACACCCGAAAACTATGCCACACTCTCCTCGGTCAACTCGCTAAAAGCCGTTCTTATAGAAGATGAAGGGGAAGCCAGATATAAAATTACCGATATTATTGGTAAGCTTTCATGCCTATTTCATAGCAAAATCACTAATTATTTGTATCACTAAGTATTGTGATATCTTAAATCACTAAATATAGAATAATTAACCCGCCCCTTGTTAGCCTTAAAGCTGCCTTTTCATTTTAATTAAGACCAGCTTTTTTTTTATTTAATCGAAATTATGGTTACTTTTGAAAACACGGTTTTTAATGTTACAGAAAAAAAATCCTCCTATTATGACTTTTACCTGATGCGAAAATGTGAAAACATTGCACATTCAAAATTTATTTGATAAAAAACCCTTGTAGGCATACACGCTCAGCGCCGCTCACGGGATATCCCGTCATTGCTGTATACACCGGATGCCGTGTGACGCTCAAAAACATCATCGGCTCATTGCATTTCTATTAATATTTAAAAGTGCGGCATGTCGCATGCATGAATTCATGAAAATCATAGGCTAATCGTCGGGTTTTTTTTTTCATTTTAGTTCAATTTTGACATTTGATCGTTTATGTGAAAAGTGTTTTTGATGGATTTGGCGGTAAATAATTTGGGTTTTATTTACAAAAGCAATTTCAATATAATATTAAATATAAAAACAAACATTTTCATAGTTTTGTAAAAAAACGACTTTCATGAATTTAGGTATACGTGACATGTCACGCTTTTAAATATTAATAGAAATGCATTAGAACAGTAACAGTTTTACCCTGTCACCTGTCGTATACGGCGATATACCGTTATCGGCGCTTAATACAGTGGCCATCATGTCAAAAATTGTACATATTTTTTTATCTTTGCTACCATCTCTCAGTTGGCTAAACTCATAAAAAATATATATATCATTTTCACCCTTTTAATATTTTTTATTTTATAAATTGCAGGTAAAGATGACGGAATTGGTGTAGAGAACCTCCACTTTGCTGGTACGATAGCCGGAGAGACCGCACAGGCCTATGAAGAGGTGGTCACCATATCAATAGTGACCTGCAGAACTATCGGTATCGGTTCCTATCTGGTCAGGTTGGGACAGCGAGTTATACAGGTTGGACATCCTTTGTAAATAGGTTTTGTTATGAGTTATGTTATGACCATCGAAAAGTATGAATCTTTTTATAAATTTTTATCAAAACTTTAGATGTATCTAAACATCTTATTGATTGAATACAAGAATTAAGAAAATATAGCTTGATTATATAGTATGATTTAATTTGATGCAAATTCAAAGAACTTTTTTGAAAGAAATGGTTTTTCTCTTTCGTTCTGTTTTCTAGGAATATGAGAAGTTATGTTATTATTTTGTGACCCACTGTTTTTGTATGTAAATATTAAGTCTCATAAGGCGTAGCTAAACTAAACAGCCGTTAGATGAAATAGAATGATTTAAGACTACACCCAAATTGGCATTGGGAAAAGCCCTCATAAAAAATAACATATCCATTATTATAACATAGTGATGTATAAGTATCGTAGGGGTATCGGGGTATCGCTCTCCTTGGCAAAGCACTTGAACCCTTCATTTCGAAAAGAGCAGAAGTCCATTAATCACAAGTTTTCAAAATCAACAAAAATATGTTCCTCCTTATAAATAAAGTCCATGGTGCTAAAGAAACTGAATATAGAAATTGATAAATAAAAAACATTTATAATTTTTGTGATTTAAAAAAAAATATATGATGCGGATATTTTTAATTAAAGACCAATGCCTTTTTTGAAATGACGTCTTAGATTTATATACAAATTCAGAGATTTTCAGAACAATTGTTTGAATAAGCATTTTCGGCAAACTCGCGATTCTTCATTTTCGTAACAGATAAAGTGAGGTTATATTGCATCTGACAGCTGTGGTTCGTTTCACTTGAAAATGGCATAAATCCAGTAGTCACGAGTCCGTGCCTATTTTCATATAGAATGTTTAAAACGGTTCAATGAACAAAATGGCGCCAAAAAATGTGACTTATGTCATTTTTGAAATGACGGGTCCAATTGGTAGATTAATAATTAATAACGATTAATAATTGTAACTTTCATTACGCAGGTGGAAAATTCGCATATAATTCTAACGGGCTACGCGGCGCTAAACAAATTACTCGGAAGAGCAGTGTACGCCAGCAACAACCAACTCGGTGAGTAATGTTTCATACATACTTTATGGGACATTGGCATTTCAGCCAGAGAGCACATAAATTATGACGGAAACATGACTGCTAGGGCTAAATTGAGACATGTGCTCCACTCTATATATTTGACAGAACAACCCAAAGGAAATATACTCTATTTCAACAGCAAACAAGTCAGGAAAGGAAAGAGACCTTGGAATACAAATTAGCGGTGCTTTGAAATGCGAACAACGCATCACAAGTATTGCCAAGAAAGCAAGTATCGTCGTATATTGAGATATTTATTTATTTTTAAAGAAATCTCTACATCATTTATAATACATATGAAATAAGATATTGGTTGTAAAACCAAGACCTAAGTATAAAAATTAATCACATTTTTTAGAGTTATTTATTATTATTACTAGTTTTAGGCAGGCAAC
The DNA here is from genome assembly GCA_020383195.1 of Neomicropteryx cornuta. Taxonomy (NCBI): domain Eukaryota; kingdom Metazoa; phylum Arthropoda; class Insecta; order Lepidoptera; family Micropterigidae; genus Neomicropteryx; species Neomicropteryx cornuta. The sequence goes on along the minus strand of JAHKQU010000010.1, from coordinate 9,747,506 downwards.
TTATGCTGATAAGCCTAAAACTGCACTTGTATCGTATTTGATAAACTTGTCCGGTCTGTTCTTAAATTCGTTCACAATTTTGGCACCTATCACTGCGCTTGGTAACTAATTCCGTGCATTCACCACTCTATTTGACATGAAATTCTTCCTCGGATTAGAACTAAAGGTTGTACTTGAGAGATTTAACTGGTGTCCTCGCAAGTGTGAATTTGTATTAATTGTGTATATGGTTTCAAAATTTGGATGGTCATAATAGCGTGTTAATATCTTCGCCGTGCTACGGAGCTTCCTGTAGGATCTATAAGAAGTCATACAATGAGAAACTATACCTACTGAAGCTCTTAATTGTGATTGGACTCTATGTTTGTCCAGGATGCAGTAAAATGTATAACTTCAACGAAAACCCTAATCTAGGAGATCATGGAATTAAACTGTCCCGTACCACAAAATATGTAACACAAATACAAAGAAGCATTTCCTCTCCAACAGATTAGTTGACACCTGGAAAAGTTTACCGCCTTAAGTGATTAGGTTCTGTGACGATATTAATAATATTCTCTGTTTCTCTGAGCGCTAAATTTATGTACAGCTGTACCAATTTCGATCAATTTCAGGCGGTATCCACATTATGCATAACAATGGTGTCTCGCATGCGACTGCATCGGCCGATTTGGAAGCTGTACGGGAATCGCTCAATTGGCTCAGTTACATACCTAAGGTAATCAAGTCTCCATCAACTTATAAACTATTTTCCTATTTTATCCATATATATCTAAGGGGACTACATACGTGAACGAAGGACACCATTTGAACGATTTTGACCTACAAATTGTTGCCTGCGAAAATAAACCTTGCACGATGAACTGAAATGTGTAAACTCTATGACAAGCTAAACGGCGCATAACACATACCGCTGCATGCCATTTTGTATGAAATATTGATAGTATTTAGTGGTTTTTTTAAAAAATTAGGGATATGTTTTTTAAATAACAACACAAAACATAACTTTTCTGAAAATTTACAAACATTTAGCATAAATTATCATTTTTATATTTAAAACTAAAACAAAAATCTTTCATTTTAGGCGAATTTTGATATTTTATTTCTAAATTGTTATATGAATTCAAATCGCTTAGGTAAATTCCTCCCCCACTTTATTCTCTCGTCATAAAACTATATTTATTGTTTATAGGTTGTTTCTGGTTTCAGAAGCGGGTTTCAAAAAATGCTATTTCAAAAACGTTGTGTTTTTGTTATTTTTTATATTTTATGCATGTTTAAAAATATTCCTTACATAAGAACCTTACCTTACATATTCCTTGTTTCTCGGTAAGAACTAATTGTTGTACCGTTAGCATTCTTAAAAATTTGTACTTAAATACTTTGGTTTATTCCTCTGTTGAAGCCATGAATCTTAACACAACTCCGCTAAATTCGTTTTTTGTGAAATTATAAATATGTGATTTATAATATAAAAATGTGTTTATCGGCACACTGCTTTATTTTAGAGCTAAAGCCATTCATTGAAGAAAAACTCATCTCAATGTTGGTAGTTCTTAAGTTAAATGAGTATCAAATCGGGAATTAATATTAATTTATTGCCAGGACTCAATATCGCCCGTGCCCGAAGTAGCACCTTGGGACCCAATAGACCGTGAACTTGAATGGGTGCCCCCGAGGTCCCCACACGACCCCAGAATGGCGCTGCTCGAGTTCTTCGATGGGGAGTCTTTCAATGAGATCATGAAGGGCTGGGCGCAGACCGTTATCACCGGTGAGTTTTATACATGGCGAAATAGAGTGCATTTAATTTTGAAACCATATTGCAGCAATCTAATAGTTCATTGTTTTTTTGTTTAATCACAGATAAGATGTAAATATTATATATTTTTTTAATATTATGTCAATATTTTAGTAGTTAAATGTAAATTAATTACAATTCTCAAAAACATACACAGGGGAAATTAAAAAATATATACCTTGCTGTTGTCAGCAAACAATTCATTTATTGAATTAAATCATTATATTTGATTTTTAATCGTATCATTAATTTTAATATAGTGGTTTAGGTTGCTGAAATAAATTGACAACCACTCTTCTAGTAACTGAAACACAGTGCAGATGTCAATATTTCCTAAGTTTTAACTGAAAATTATTTACAAATGAAATACATGACAAGGTAGTCACTAGCGCTATCTATGACTTAACAAGATTATCATTTCCAAACTAAATAGTTGTACCAGTAATTGAACTTGCATGCGGTTTGCATTCTCGCCTACTTAACGGTTGGTTTCTCTAGTAAAAACCAAATTCGGTGGGGAAAAAATAGCATCATCTACATCTTGGACACGTACTAATTACGTATTTTTTTTATGGCGGCAGGTCGTGCACGTTTAGGCGGTATCCCCGTAGGTGTTATAGCCGTGGAGACCAGAACCGTCGAGATGACTCTCCCAGCCGATCCAGCCAACCCCGACTCGGAAGCTAAAACAATCTCGCAGGCTGGACAGGTATGCAATTTATCCACTATTAGTAATATACCCACGATGGCGCAAGGTGATTTACCTTTTTGTCCAAAGATTAAAATGAAATAGTATCTAATACTATTTATAAATTTGTATTGAAAACACACTGACGCACTTCCGTCCCAACCATCAACTGCAACCTAATTTATTTTTTAACCCTTAAGAGTTGGAGTTCCCGCCAAAAATTTTGGCGCCAAAAGCCATTAAGACTGTAATTAATGACCTTGAAAAATCACTCATCTACTATAAAATCCATAGTGCAGGCATGAGTCGTTTAATATTTACAATCTGGTATGATTTGCTGCATGTAAAGATGACCAGGATAATGTTATATCTCCAATCATCGTTTTGTTAATTTAGGTATATAATTCAGAACTTTACGGTGACAAAAGTGTTTGGTTTTTTTACTCACCCCGACCACTGGGTCAATAGTCAAATGCTTTAATCACTAGACTATCGCTATCCCATAAGTTTGACTTACTTACTCTAATTTAATATTTATTAGTTTATTTTTAACTATTTTTATCTTATATACTTTACAACATCAAACAATAGGTTAACACAGATTTAATTAGTAACACTTTTTGCAAACATTAACAAGTATTATTAATATTTTCGAATGAATGGCAGCGCCTTGACGTGTAAAGACGTCGCCCAACCTTAACGGAATATTAATATATTTCTTTTCGATCTTTTTAAGCTGTCACAGCATTTTGTTATCTAGGTATGGTACCCGGACTCCTCGTACAAAACGTCCCAAGCGATCAACGACTTCACCCGCGAGCGTCTGCCGATAATAATCTTCGCCAACTGGCGAGGCTTCAGCGGTGGCCAGAAGGACATGTACGAGCAGGTGCTCAAGTTCGGAGCGGAGATCGTAAGGGCCCTGAGGTGCAACACGCCGCACAACGCCACACCCGTACTCGTTTATATACCACCGGGAGCTGAATTAAGGTCAGCAATCTGCGTTTCACGTGTAATATTCCATTCGCCGTTGGCTGCAGCCATCGTTTCAGGAAGATGACATAAAATTTCAAGCGATCAGGTGGATTCAAGAAATTTATCAAGGCGGTTCTTGAACTGGTTTACACTTATAGCTTCCACCACTTCCTGTGGTAGCCAATTCCAATCATCCACAACTCTATTGGAGATAAAGTGCTTCCTAGGATTAGTGGAAGAGATTTAGATAACTTCTTTGAATGGCCGCGAAGTTGCGTGTTTTGGTTAAACATGAATATGTTCTTATTATCCAGTTAACACTTTATGAGTATTTCTGATAAGAATAATTTTATTGTATTAACGTCTGCGACAGTGCAGATGGTTGGCTCCTCAAAATGGACTGCAGTTATGGATAAAAGTGATTTTAAAGAGAATCTTGAAAAACGTAATCAACGTATTTTAAAAAACTTGAATTTGCATTTTTATGAAATCAACTTTGCCTCTGTAGTTTTATTTTTATTGATTCTTGTATCCATTCAATACAATATAATTTCAAATTCAAAGTTTTATTAGACAAAATAAGGTATCGAAAACATAATGTTAAATAAAATACAATATTCATTAGTAAATTATAAAAAAAATTGAAAATTGAGGACCTTCGTAGCAGTCATGATGGCAGATTTGAAGTGTTATAGTGTGAGTATAACAGAATTGCGCAAAACCCTGTGAAAAATAATAAAAAATAATTTTAAACGCAAATATACGCACATATTAACGATACACGCAACATAAGTGCTTAACCGTCGAATACGCTCTGAAGTTTCGATTAAATGCGACGGACTTTTCGACCCTTTTAACTTTTAGACAAACTTGAAATTTAACCCAGATAATTATGAGATAAAATAATATCCAGTATTATTCAAAAAAGAGTCACCCAAAGTCGTATGGAGAAATTAAATGACCTGATTGAGTCCTCGTATTATGACCAGAGATTTACTTCAAATTGGTCCAGTAGTTTACTTGAAAGCGTCCTTTTGTATCTGGAAACCTGCGTTTTAACCGTACTTTCATTTTAAGTATATTATTTATGTGAATGTGTCGGATGCAGGGGTGGCGCATGGGCCGTGGTGGCGCCGACCATAAACGAGAGCAGGATGGAAATGTACGCGGACACGGATGCGAGGGGAGGCATTCTGGAGCCAGAGGGCCTCGTCGAAATTAAGTACAAGCAAAAGGATTTAATCAAAACTATGCACAGGTAATTATTTATTTTGTTTTATTGTCTAATGGCTCTGATTAACATTTAACTCTATATTGTAGCTAGTGGTCGCCCAGTTGGTGAAATTCGACCGTAATTCATTAAAATTTTAAGCTTGAGCGTTATTGAGGATCTTATACCTTTATAATACGGTGAGTTTACATCTATAATCATTGCATATATTTTTTTTTAATTTGTCAGCTGCGAGCGTGTACAAATATGTCATTAGCTTGTGTTGTTTGCCTTAATTCCCTGCATACCTATGAAATTTAATGTTAGTAACACAATTACAGCTTGTATTTATATTTATTTATTGATACAAACTTTTGTATACAATTCATTGTAAGTTTTAATGTTTTCATAGAAGTAAAAAATCGCATTATTGATATTGACAGACTATTAAAAGAGGGACATTTGAAATCAAACAAAATTCACAGCACTAACCTCTTTTAGTCAATCGGCTGTCAGTAGTATGAATGTTTTATTTTATTTATTTCAATGTATTTGTAACACATTTATTATACATAAATGTTAGCTTTCTGCACTCCTTCTCCATATAAACTTTAACCATGCTAAATCTCACACTCCTCCGTGCGTGCAATATGCTTAAAAAGGGGTACAACGCTTTCTCTTCACATATTAATATATAGTTACTCATGTACCATATCGTTGATTATAGTGGTTTTTAAATTGCTCAACTCCTAAGAAGAATTTGAACCATCCTTTAGTATATAAAATACAATGATGTTGCACAAAATATGAAACATCGTAATTTACTGGAAAAGGCGCACAATTTCATCATTCTAATGACAGATGGCAATATATTCCGTAAGTCAACTGCAAATGAATGAAGTAGATAGCGTTTCTAGTCTAACTTCTATGCAGTTCGCATGTGGCCTATTTACCAACGAAATTTTAATATGATTAATATTTCGTTGGCAAAAAAATAGCTCCATCAATATCTCAGTATTATTTCATAGGCACCTACTAATTGTATAGGGTGCTTTTTTAGAGGCGTGGTTTTCAATCTGGCACTACTTTTTTCGTAGTTGGTGTTTTTGACAGCTGTCACTTGATTTATGCTCAGTGGGCCTGTGGCGTGGCCTCCAAGATCGTGCGATTTAACACCGCTGGACTATTTTTTGTGGGGTTATGTGAAGTCGCTTGTCTACGCAGATAAGCCGGACACGATTAACGCCTTGGAAGAGAATATTCGGCGCGTTATTGCTGACATACGGCCCAACTTGCTGCAAAAAGTGGTTGAAAATTGGGCCTCTCGGCTGGAATTTGTTCGAGTCAGCCGCGGCGGCCACTTACCCGAAATCATTTTTAAAACATAATGGCAAACCCTTATCTTTATAATAAAACTAAATTCTTAGCCATAACATCAAATTATATACGTTTTATCTCTTCTTGAAAACCACGCCTCTAAAAAAAACACTCTATATAAGGTAAACTGTCTAAAAACCACTTCATTATCAATGACAATTTTTAAAATTAATAGTCTTTCTAACACAGTGTGAGATAAAGTAAAGGATTTTTTTTTTAAATCATTGCATTATATATCAACACTTAACATAAACTGTTGTGAAAATACACAGAAGAAAAAACTTATCCTATCTTTACCGAAATTTTAGCTGTTGACCAACCACGGGTCTATTTTTCGAGTACTTCACGCTTCATGCGGCTATAATCTGGAATATGAATTGTTCAACCCGGCTATGTAAAAAAAACACGATTTGATTTATCCCATTCTCCCGAATTATACTTTTTTGTTTTATTTAGGTTGGACCCGGAGATTCTAAGGATAAACCATATCATCAGCGGGTTGAAGGAGCGAGTACATCAACTCGGCGAAGGTAAATTTCAAATTCTTCATTGTCACTGCGTCAGTACACCAAAAGCGATGACTTATTATTTAGAAAATTATAACCGTAATGTAAACATTCTTAGTTGTTTTCTTGTATTTATTTTGATAAAGAATGGAATTTCTAAATGAAATTAGTTATTTATATAAAATGTTGATTGTTTGTAAACAGTACCCTTAAACTCATAAACAAGGCGACAACCGTTCCGAAATGACTAATTTGTGGCATCAGCATCTTGAATTATATACATTTTAGAATACACATGTTATAAATACATTCTTCAAATGTATTTATATTGTATATTTCAAATGTATCTTTGTTGATGCATGGTGCATGGCGGATGATGCAATCGAGGTTAGGTTTTTTCAACTCTGTGACACTGATGCACTTAAACACGTTTCAAATACTTTATTTGTGTAATTATTATAGATAAATAATAGCTTCTAATAACCTATAAACGCTTAAAAACCATCGTAAACACAGCACGTTAACATACTGACGGCATTAAATAAATGGTGGACATTTTATTTTTTAATGTTTCAAAATGGCAATTTATTGTTTTTTTTTTTCTGATCGGGCGAAAAACTAATGGAGAATTTTATAGCAATGGAAAAAGAACACCCGAAATTGCTAGCATTAGTAATTAATTATATTTAATACCCTATGAACGCGACCACTTATAAGTGGTTCTACCACGGCACGACTTTTATATGCGACCACTCATAAGTGGTTGCATCGCCTTGCGGGTTAATGACTATATGAGAGTCGACAAAACAATACCATGACAGTTGATTACATAAAGATGCAAATTCATCAAGTTTTTTATAATAAAATATCAAAATTTAACATATCATAAAAAATAAATAATAAACAATTAAAAATTATAATAGTCTAGTTGTTATAGCGTTTGACTATTGACTCTGCTATTGAATCTGCACATTTTCAATTCTTCATTACCACCATCTAGGAAGATGGTGGTAATGAAGGCCAAGGGTGGTGGTCAAGGATGACTGAAGTACTAGTAAATTTAGCTTAGTTGAATAGAACTCATATGATCAGGTATAATTATTTATTAAAAAAATATTAAATGCATTTTGGAAGGAGAATTGCTGAACATTCCAGGACTCCACCGCATAACTGCATAGCGCATGTTTAGTCGGATTAGATTAAAAATCCCGAATTTGTCTGTTTATAGGAGCCGAGAAGAGTCTCGTCGATGAGCTGACGAAGGAAATCGACAAGGAGGAGGTGAACGTTTTGGCTCGCGAGAAGGACATCGCTCCCATGTACCACCAGGTGGCCGTGCAGTTTGCAGAGCTGCACGACACGCCCGAGAGAATGCTCGAGAAGGGCTGCATATCTGTAAGTTCTCCTTCTTACTATTTCAGGGTTCTGCAGCCGTAGAACGGAACCACATTAAGGTGGTGTACGTACACCTACTCGATCGGCCTGTATTTAAAAAACAAATCAACCCGATCGATGAATTCAATTTTGGCAACTGCTACTAAAGTTCTATGTGTGACATTTAGTAAATGCGTAGCGTTAGACAGATAGAACATCGCACATTCGATTGAATCTGTGACAACTGTGCAGAGATCACTACGCAGTCATTCGATAAAAACAGAATTCTAATTAGAAGTTGCTATAATTATAAACATTTTACCTTTTTTTGCGTTTCTTTATTTTCCTATCCGATGTTGTTTATGAAATTAGTGAACGGTTTTATTACGAATGTGGCACGAACCTAGTCACAAAGATGTGTTTTCGATACCTCTAGAGGGGTTAGCTCTCCGCTCTGATTGGTCGAGAAGCGTTTCCTTCACTTCACCGCGTCTTTTTCCTCGTTTCGACAGATAATAAAGCTGCATAGTGGATTATCCGCGCTTTCAGTAATAAAAATGTTTGTTTTCAGGAAATAGTGCCATGGCGGCATTCCCGTCGCATTCTATACTGGCGCCTGAAGCGTCTCCTCCTACAGCGGCGTCTTGAGAGGGAGGTTCTGAGTGCCAGCCGCTGCGAAGATAGCGCCACGGCTGCCGCCACCTTGAGAAGGTGGTACGTCGAGGAAAGAGGTATTTTTTATTCCTCTACATCTATTTCACTTTATAGTATAATTTTGTAATCTGATCTTAGAAGACATTAGCACTAGTCATTATCGTCATGGAAATTAGTAATAAAGTTTAGTACCAAGTAAATTATGATTTATGAGGGTATGACGAGGAGTTAGCAGCCAAGGACTGCCAGATGGAGAGTAAAGCCACCCAACACAAATGGGACAATGCAATGCAATTATTAAATATTGTCTTGTGTTTTAACAGGTCACGAATGCGCATACCAATGGGACCAGGACAACCAGTCGGTGTGCGGTTGGTTGGAGCACCAGCTGAACAGCTCTGACTCCATGGCCAGGCAGAATATATCAGCTGTTGAGAGGGACTCCACGCTTAGTGCCATTAGCAATAGTATACAGGTAATTATATGTTGAAAAAAGTTGTTGACTCTTCCGCGTTTTGGAAAGTCACTTAATCAATATAAATGATTATCTCCACGGTACATGAATTGATTCCTTCTATAAAACATATTGTCAGTGTATAGAATCAGTATGCGTAAATAAGTTTATGTGTTGACAAATCTCCATTATTATTAAAATCATTTTTTCTGATCAACTTTATTAATTTATAATACTTTAAATAGTAAAAAAAAAACCTTTCTAATATTAAAAAAATATATACTAAAAAGGTAATGTTAATTAATACAAAAATAGTCTAATACACAGCTTATGGTCGTTTTCTTATGGTCAGTGGTCACTTTAAGCTTAGTGTGTTTGGGCACAGGGCCGTGTAAATGGCATCTTCTGAGCATGAATTTGAACAATTTTTGTTTATCAAGTTTTCATATAGCTAACAAATATATATATATATATATATATATATATATATATAAATATATAAATACTCTAATAAACGTTTGGTACTGGTATTGTTGTGTTCCTGACCTATTCAATTGACCTACATTACAATATTTGCATGCGTGAAACTACCCGCCATTAATACATTATTTTGTTAGGTGACCATACTTCAAAATGTTTTTAGGACTCTTGTCATTTTTTGCTTTATTTACAAAGTTGTTGAACAATTTCAGGTCATGATCACTCCTTAAAAGGATACTGCTGACTTTAAGTTCGCCCTGTATTTGATGCTGTTTTGTTTGTTCCATTCCAGGAACGTCCCGATCTGGCTTTGGACGCCTGCACGGAGCTCGCCAGGCGACTGACTCCCGTTCAAAGACAGGAGCTAGCCAAGACATTAGCACAATTGGATCTACAATAGGAGAGTCAGCAACATTTTACGGGTATAATTGAAAATAAAATATCGCTATTTTAATAGACGAGCAAGAAAATTTATAAACTACTTTTCTTTCATTTTTATCAAGAGTAATGACAATGTATCGTGGTTTATAGATTGTTTAACTACCGAGAAGAAATTGTCAACCATTCTTTAGTAACTGAAGCGCGACGTAGGTCCCATCGTACCAAGGTCCCATCGTAATTTAGTAGAAAAAGCACACAGTTTCATCATTTTAGTGATGAACAGTTGAACTTGCATGCGGTTTGCGTCTCGTCTTTCTGACGTCGAAATAATAATGTGTGGTTGTCTATAGAAAAATTTACATTTAAAAAAAAAACCGCTATCTAGACCCTAAGGTCACTTCTCGGCCGTCTAAAGAGTACAAAAAAATTACTCAAACGCTCTGTAATGATTACCTACTCAAGTATTTATAAAAAGCAATCCATACACAAGACGCATAAACCTCCCCCCCTTCCCCTCCTACTTCCTGGTCCCGGCCACGCTCCCGAATAGGTTTCTATTTTTTTAAGTTTGGAGGAAATTATTATTTGCTTTGTGTTTTAATTGTTTTTTTTTTTGTTTATTGTAATTACTATGTAAGCTGTTGTTTCCTGAAATAAATAAACCTAGATTTTGAGATAAGCTCTTTCACAATAAGAAATAATTTTATGCCGAATGTCGACAGCGGTTCTGCATTCTTAATGTTTTATTTTAAATGTGTAACTTTTAATTAACCTTACTTTGTGTGTTTGTAACGCTATAAGTTTACCTTTAAATAAATGGAATACAGTAGTACCTCGACATACGAGTGCCCCAACATACGAGTTTTTCGAGATACGAGCCGACGAGCAAGTGATTTTTTGCTTTTAGTTACGAGCGAAATTCGAGATACGAGTGGTTGGAACCCGGTGTTTCAGTAGAGGAGGAGATTGTATCTCTGGGGAAATCCATGGGTCTAGAGGTGGAAGAGAGAGACGTGAACGAGCTCATCGAGGAGCACACCCAGGAACTGACGACTGAGGAGATACAAGAGTTACAGTCACAGCAGCATACTGAGGTTATGCAAGAAATTGGTTTTGAGGAGTCAGAGGAGGAGGTTATTTCTACAAGTGAGATAAAGGAGATCTTAGCAATGTGGGAGAGAGTTTCACAGTTCGTGGAAAAAAAACACCCAGAAAAAGTTGCAACAGGTCGTGCATCTGACCTTTTTAATGACACTTGCCTAACTCATTTCCGGAACATTCTGAGAGGGAGGAAGAAACAAACCTCCTTGGACATGTTTTTTTCTAAACGGCCTACAGATGAAAGCGAGAAAAATGTAGCGAAAAAGGCAAAGACCAGTGAGGATATCTAATTTATTTCTTTAAATTCTCTTTTTTGTTTTTGTGCAATAAATATTTGATATTTATAAATATGTTTTTATTATTCAAAACCACGTAACAAAAATAACTGGGGTGACATTTTGGAGGTTGGAACGGATTAATGGTAGTTCAATTGTTTTGTATGGGGAAATTTGCTTCGAGATACGAGTAATTCAAGATACGAGCAAGGTTGCGGAACGAATTAAACTCATATGTCGAGGTACCACTGTACTTGCCTTACTGCGAGAGCGACTTGAAAACGGGCCATCCAAAGGCCGCAGATATGGGAGTCTTATGGTTATGTAGTTCATTCCACCTCTCTTACCAATGTGTCTATTCATATATTAACCGTCCCTTTCTCACTTTCAGAAAATATTTCAACAACGACGGAGGCTTATCTACCAACATTATCAAAGCATTGTGATACGAACGCTTATATACTTGTAAATACTACTTACACGCACGTCAAAATATATTGCACACAAATTCTGTACCTGTAATGTAAAATAATACATACGAATTACATAGTAATCAAATAGCAGAGGCTGTGTTTCTTGAATGATGGTAATTTCAAAGAATAAATATATATGTCCAGATGGGACACAGTGTACGATCGCTTTTCAAACCGACCCGTCGTCGAATTAAGTCGTTTGTGTCGCTTATGTCTATTAATAACTGTGGCAACGTTAAATACATTCCAACCTAAAAATATGCGAGATTTTGTTGTCGGCATGACGGTAATATAAAAACAGTGCCGAGCTCTCGATGTTAACATTTTAGGAAGCATTTTTGCGCAGCCTCTGTTATAACAAGCATTTAGTATTGGCTGCTTTTCGAATGGATGTGATTTTTTAATGTTTCTTTTTTAAGCGCAAACGGGTTTGATTTTATACTAATCTAATATGCCATTATGTTGTAGTGGTTTTAATGTTATCTTTAGATTTACAATTTATGTATTTTTGTTAGCATTTGCTGTTTTTATAATTATTTTGTTTTATTGTACAGATTTGTTTGAGAAAATTACCGAATATTTGCTCTGCATTCTTGCAACCTTAAGTTCTCTATATTTTACAGAATTGTATTCGGAAGTGCCACAGTCTGCTGGTTGAAATATCCCTATTAGCCTTTTTCCACCCGATAGGATGGTTCATAAATTTACAAAGGAACAGACGCCTTCAATTTAATGATATAAGCTCGCAAAAAAGTTTATAAGACAGCAAATGTTCACAAAACTTATAGCCAATATAGTTATTTATATTTGCTCAACTTACGGGGTATTAATGTATAGATTTTCTTTTAGTTTTCCTAGACTGTTTACATAATTCTTAGCTGGAAATTATGTAGTAATACCTCATTGTAAATTTTATGAAGAAGAAAAATACTCCTGTGCGATCATAATGAAATGTTTGTGGAATAAAGAAATATGGTCAAATTTCCCTCTTTTTTAACATTTTTTTTTTAAAGTTTTAAATCTTAATAAACTTTTCATATGAACAAATAAATTACGATTTGCCGTCCATTTACGGATTGCACACAACTGAAGTTGGTTATACGTGTTACTTATTTGCAATTTATCAATAATGGATGTGTCTTTAAGGTTATGTTATCTCGAAACTCTCCGTGTTACCATCATAGTGCAATTTGACCATTTTTCCAAATAGGTTTTACTCAAATTATACAGGCTGTCCCAAGATCATTCCCGTAAATTTAAGGGGGTGTATATGTTCCCTGTTAAGAGTAAGAAATTATATAAAAAAATGCAAAAATATTTGATACCCAAATTAATTATTTTTTAAACTAAATTTGTGTAAAACAATCATAGTATTACGGCAGCGTTCGCCAGGCATACTAAACCCGCTGAAAACACATTGGGCGCTTCATCGTGAATGCAACTCAAGGTCGAGCGGACGTAAACTCGTTTTACACAAATATTTTAAATAGAAACTTCAACATTTTTTTTCTCGAATACCATAATGAATTTTGATATAGTTTCTTAACAAATAACACTAGGAATCGTAGGACCTATTAGCTGTTTTTTTATTGGGATTGACCTTGGGACACCTGTATACAATTTTTGTAAATAGCATATTCTTGTCTCCTCAAAGGAAAATAGATACTTTTATATATATAATCATAATACTATAATAAATATTAGGATATTATTGAGTTTGTGCAAAAGAGTCGATGTTATATTCCCCTGACAGGTTGGGATCGATTTCCATAATCACATAAACAACTGTCAGAGAACAAAAGAACTGTCAAAACGGCAAATTTAAGGTTATTTTATCACAGACTGTTTAAAGCATGGAGTCTATATTAACAGGAGGGTCAACTCGATAGGCGGGGGTAAACCGAAAAACGTCCACTTGGGTTTGAGCCACGCAGTAGGGGTCTGCGCACGTCGAGTACTAAGCCGAACCAATGGCCGAACCGAACGAAAGTTACAGCGCGCAGTGCGTGTAATACGTGAGTCTTCTTCCCCCCCCCCGCACTCATGAGGACGTTTTGCGTCGCATTGGCTGTCATAAATTTGGAGCCGAGTTGATCCTCCTGTGTATAGACTCCATGGTTTAAAGCAACACCGTTTAAATAGTTATGTGAAAACCAGATAAATTCTTGCAAGACGATTGAAACATCAGTCCTAAAATGGAATAAAAAAAAATAAGTGGGCGAAGGGTAAAAAGTTTATTAACAAGTTAGAAAGAGAAATATATATCTATGTGTGATTGTGTAGTATCTGCAACATAGTCTGTTTCTTATTTGTGTTTGTAATGAATTTTTAATTTATGTGTTCTCGGGCGCCTTTCTACGTAGTAGGCCGCGCCCAGCATTAAAAATTAATTTCGACTGACGTGTTACTATGATGATCTAACGCAGTTACTATGCGTATGTTAGGATTTTTACTACTGCTCGTTTCACCTACTTTGAACTAAATTTGTCCAATTTGTAACGTAGAATAAACGCATAAAAGGGCCATGCCGTGAGGTCGCAGTGTATAAGTGAAACTTGAGAGTTGAAGCCGAGTACGTACCTTGGTAAATCCATGCCGACTGCTTTTAATGTTGATTTTTTTTTTATTTAAAGAGACTGATTTATGTTGCATTTATCTACTGGTTAGGAACAAAGTTTCAACGTAATGTTTATGATATGAAAAGGGTTATTTTTTATTTATATTATGTGAAATTGTGTAATTATGTGCATGTATATAAAAAATGTTGAAATCTAATAAATTGTTATTATTTATATCTCGTTGCTTTATTTTTTGATTTCGTATTTACAAGGTTGACTCAATGAAAATAACGGTAGATAATACAAAAAATTAAGATGATGGACCGCCGACCGGGTAAACCTAATCGACCGTGCATTTTTTTAAACGATTGAATCAAGACCAGCTACGAAAAGCAATTGGGCAGAATTACTTACCTATAAACAACCACCTTCCTGAACATATTTCTAAAAATGCTCCGTTTTATATCAGGATACAGGGTCAGCAGGGGATTTCTCCTCTACCCAGTTATGGGTCATGGGTATTTCAATAGCGGCTAAGCCCTTATCGTTTTACTATTGTGTTTCGATTGCATTTCAATTGCAATAATAAAATAATAAGCTGTGATTGTCTTGCTTGTAAAAATAAAACAAATAACATAAAAAACATTTATTTTTAAAATTACATTCGTATTCCTCGTCACACGTGGAACTGGGCAAATTATTTGTAACCTAGAGAATTAAACTCAGTATTTTCTGAAATAGGTTAGGTTTGACGGCTCTTGCAACCAACATAACAGTAATGCTCAGTTCAGAGCGTTTCCTACTTATATTATTATTATAATTTTTGTCAGAATGTCTTAATTGACTGAAATACCTATTTCTAATTCCCAGATAGTAATTAACCGTAAATTGTAATAATTCAAAATAAGTACGCTCCCTAATAGTGCGGACGGACAACAGTCACTCTAACGTAACTAACAAAAGTACAGAAAGATGTAGTCAAATGAAAAAAAGGTCACCAACCCCCAAAGTCACGCTTACGGCGCACAGCTATCGGACACCACGCTATATCAATTTATGAGTGGTTATTATGCACACGACCGTACGGAGTTCATATCAATTCGGTATGACACAGCCCGTATATTAAATAAATATATTTTTTTTCTTAATAATTAACCTATCGTGCTCCTAAGAATATAAATCAAAACAACCCTCGAGTGCCACGCAATATTTTTCAAAATTACGTAATTACAGGCGCTTGCATACTCATTTTAGAAAAACTATGTATGCCATGTTGATAAACTACACTAATTTGAATAGCTTATGAAATTCTCTACAATATGGTTTTATTAATAACTATAGATATTGAATATAAAAAAAATAAAAAATGTCAAACCTGAAAAAATATATTTTTGTTTAAAATTTTATTTTTGACGACCAATAAAAGAAAATTTAAAAAGGTAACATCCGTCTTTTATTTTTTACCATGAAAACAAAATTAAAATATATATAGATACTTAACGGAGATCGTCACTGGTGCCGTATTATTTAAATAATTGTAAGTGCATATTTATTTTATTTCTTTTAATTGTCGCTTTATAAGTTATTCTTCGACTGATTTATTAATTATTTCACTAAAATTATACATAGTTTTTAAAATAAAAAATAAAACATTATGTTAAAAAAAAAATGTTTTTGTAAAGTTATAAGAAACAGAATATTTCTTCTATTTATATGTTGATAAATGATGATATTTTTAAATGAAATGAGCTAAGATGTTATAACATTTATTTAAAAATTATTAAAAAAAAAATGTGATTGTGTGTCACCCGTACCCGTAAACACGTCACGTCAACAAAGCGACAACCATTCTGAAATACCAAATTTACGACATCAATATCTTGGAGTATATATATTTTAAAATATACACGCTATTCGCAATAAGATTTCATAAGAAATACTATACTTAATTATTTTTAAATAGAAATTTAATAAAAGATACAAATTACCTAAATATAAAAAATTGCGGCTAGCTCAGTCGAGGGTTAGGCACAAACAACATATTTAATTTTTCACTTCTGTGACACCTTTACACAAAAACACTTTTAAAATACTTATAACATTATATTTATGTAATACTATGAAGAGATAATAGCTTCTGATCACTTATAAACACTAAAAAACATTCGTAAACACAGACCAAAACGAAACACGACACACCGCAAACGGCCATTTTCATATACTGGACTAACGGATGTTTGAGAATTATTTTGACATTTATACGCAGAGACAAATTGTTTTTGCTCCTAAAATCAGGTGTAAAATTTAACGGAGATTATTATAGAATTGAAACGAAAAGATCGTTGCTACCAACATTTAAGAAACAAAAAAAAGCAAATGGATGGAACTTAGACCGCTGTTTAGCGACCTGGGCAATTTACAGATGTTTTTTTCAGGCCGTTAAATAACAACTCGGGCTCAGGTTAACTTCTCCTAACGAGCAAAACATTGTCACTGTAATATGACTAAGAGAATTTTAAATTACATTCACAATGCAACACTGCTTCGATGGTATGAATAAAATATTAGTATTAGCGTTGAATTTTGGTGAAACTCATTTTTTTCCTGCATTTTTGCTTATGTTTTTTTCAAGTGTCTTGTCTATTTTCAGCGCCTAAAAATGAAAAATACAATATATATGATTAATAGAGATACTATTTATTTACACCAAATTTAAAGCTAGACCTAAAGACCTTATGCGTCACACAACATTTTGAGGAATAATCAATTTCCAGTGTAAAATGAAAATTTTATTATAAAATTTAAAAAAACCTGGCTAGGATATCAACGCAATCCAAACCCCATGTTTAATTTCATAATCTTGAAATGTTTGAGATACAGCTGCGTAGTAGTAATGATAAATATCGCAGCACTAAAGTGCGTGGCAAAAGCATAACAAGGTAATGATATGGTCGGTGGGACAAAATATATAAACATTAGGACTTTGTGATCTTTAGAATTATGTAAAATGTCAAATTTATAAACACGGAAAACCTGGAGATCAGTTGAAGGATTTACAGCCTATTCTCTATGGCACCAACTCTTGAGTAATCGTAGCTTGGTCCATACAGGCGGTGTTTTAGATCACTTTCAAATTGACTAAGTTCTGGTGAGTTTAAGGTATAATTTGGGTGTTAAAAATCTATATATATGTTTCCTTTAAAGGTATTGGGCATTTAACACATTTATTTCTATAAGTAAAACGTGTGAATCACACGTTGTTCGTTGACCGAATGGAATATCCCACGCGGGACTGACACTGGTTTTTTAGTTTAAAGGCATAGATTTATCGTCGTTTTTTTTCTATTTTAGTTCGGTTTTGATGTTTGATTGTTTATGTGAAAAGTGCGCTAGTGTATTGAAAGTATTTTTGGCGTATGAAAGTATTTAAAATATAATATTAAATATAAAAAACAAAACATTTTTATGGTTTTACACTAAGCTGGTTTTGCCAATTATAAGAAACTTAAAAACGGGTTGCAGCCCAAAGTGCGATATTTCGTTCGGTGAACGACCTACGCGGAACGAAGGCATCGCGTGGTCCGCGTTTTTTACGTACGGAGAGGAATGTATTAAAATCTCATAGCGCTCGTCATGAAATAGCATGCTTTTACGCCACACCCATTTCAGTGACAGAAGCGCTTTTAATATTTTACACATTTTCTAACTGTTCATAGTCTTAAGGCATGGAATTGCAAATTACATTTTTTTTTAAATCATACAAAACTGAAATGTGAAATTGGATTACAAAATAAAAATCCTTTTATAAAAATTTTATGAAAACAATATCAATGAATTAAAATAATACTAAAATCGTCAAGACTATCTGCCTAAGATCGTACAATGTGGTAGTTTAGAAAATTTCGTATCTATAATAATGTGTTTAAATTTTGTTAAGTACCTGTTTACCTGCTCGCTATTGTTTTTAAAGTTTAGGCGACATAATTACTTTTTTCAAAAATCTTGTTAGGTTTAGTATAATATAAAGCATAGGTATAACTTTCAAAAAGCTTATAAAATGATGTGGACTATTAGTTAGTCCACAGTGGCGCTGCAAACATATTCGTAGTGTGGTAATATTACTACAGTGGCGGTGTAAAGGTTATTAAAACGAAAAAAAAGGGGAAACTAAACTAAATAAATCGAATATCCCAAAAAGTGTTTCAGATCCAAAAGCAAAGAGCAAATTTTTGAGAAATTGACCTGTGGTAATTGAATATGTTTTGTTCTGTAACAAGTTTTGTTTAGGAGTATATTTTGGAGATTATTGCATATTAAAAAAATATAGAGCGTACTATCGGAACACAGATTGCCATATAATGAAAATTCTAATATAATGAAAAGAGCCTTTATTTATTAGTATTAATACTTGCTTTTCGTCAAAGGCCAGTCCAAAGCGACGTTGGTCACATCCAAAGCGAGTATGTCCACCTTACAGCCCATTATTTCAACCAAATTTGGAGTTGTCCTGCCGAAGTCTCCGTGGACAAACTCCTTGATGTACGTTCCGGCTTCCGTGACGAGGTTCACCAGAAATAAGTTGGGATGCCCTGGAAGATGCTTGGAATTTATAGTCACAATAATGATAACCAAGTTATTTCGAGAACTTCACTACAAAACCAAAGCTTCTAGCTTCTGGCTTTCTAGTCAATACAAAATTAGACAAAGTTGTTGTTTCCTTAAATTTGAGGCTAAAAATGCTGTTGGGATCCAAGAGATACTCCAGCATTAACCTACTGGAATTGTTCCGGTGAGTATGGAAATTATAATCAACTTAGCTCCCATATATGCTATGCACACACGGTGTCCCAAGATAGATGAAAAAGCAGTTAATTGATCCTGCAATTTGTAGTGTTATTTGGTAAGAAACTATACCAAAATTCATTATAGTTGCAAAGAAAAAATGTAAACTTTACGTGAAAATAGTAAAAGGATCATGTAATAAAGTAATTGTCATGAGCGCATAGCTGTGGCCGTACGTAATGGAGTCAAGGCCATTATTGATCGGCGCGGTTTCGAAATTAGCGCGCTGACGAATTGACAACATCTGTTGACCCATTAAGGCATGACTTCCCCGCCACTTGAGACAGGATTAATTTCTAAGGAAAATTTAAAGAACTCATCCGTCTACTGTAAAATCCATAGTGCAGGCATGAGTCGTCCGATCTTCACAAATCAATTGTCATCTGATTTGTCATGAAATTGTTTATTAGAAAATATCTTTTAGGTTTTTTTAACTTTTGCACTTTGGACACTGCATTAACTTGAATAAAATTTGAGGTAGGTACTGATTGGTTCATTGCGATTCCAATGGTGGTAAGGTCAATCATACTGTTAATTTGGCAGAAATATTCAAATCAAGTGGGGGATGCTCTCTCGCTCTAACGAATATATTTGTTATGACGTAAATGCGACATATATGCTCCCGGCTGGGTTTGCGAATATATTCGGCCGTACGCATATAAGGGTAGTCTTCGGAAATGGTCTTGGGACATCCAGAATATTAGTGTACAGTTAAGTGCAAAAGAGTCACTTACCCCAAAAGCGATGGCACGACTGTTGCTTACGGCACTTGTGTAGTACAAGTCATTAAAGTTTTATGGCGGAGAGCGGCGAGGTGCTTATGTCGATTTATAAGTGGTTGTTGTGCACTCGACTGTACACATAATATAGGTTTTAATTATATATATATATGTTTTATTATTTTATAACACCTTCCAGGAGTTATTCTAGATTGTAAATATTTAGGTTTCAATTGTATAACATCATAGAAAAATAATAATTATCATTATGAAGTTCCTTTATTATTTACTTCATATAAATTACTTTTACGGATATTTATAACTATTATATTAGAAGAGATATAATATTAATTAATTTATATTTAATACATATGTAGAAAAATTTATATGATATTATCTATATTTTATATTTTTATATATATATTTTTTTTTATTAATTTTATATTACTTTATATCTCTTAAATGACACTTAATTGTTATTATCTATTTTCTTTTTTTTTCTTCTCTCACATTCTAAACAATGTTAAAAATTACAAAACCCTAAAATGTATTTAATTTTTATGTATAATTTTAACTTAAGTTAATATTAAATACACATGCATGTTTTGTAAACGTGAAAATGGAGAGTATAGAGTGTTGGCAACCTGTGTATGAAATATTTGAAAATTAATGCGGTTACTCTCTGTATTTCTACTTTTTAAAATAAATAAAAAAAAGGAAAAGTTAAAAGAAGTACTTTACCGTCGACAAGGGAGGTGTTCTTTTCAATGATAATCCTTTGTCTCGTCAAAGAAGGCCTTCTGTGCAGAACTCTTAAGGGTGTTTTCTGTTGGAGAATTATATTACCGGAACCTTTATCGCTGTTTGAGAATGCGCCTATTGATGCAAGATCTTGCTCGGTGACCGAAAACAAATTCTAAAATAATAAAAAAAATAGATTTTAAATACTTTACTGCCAGCATTTCAGATTCGGTCTTTGTGACCATAAAAATTGGTAAAGTTAGGTATTTGCAAATGTGTTTTGCAAAAGAGGCTTGCCGCAGAGAAAACCTATGGCACATCTCTCTTTTATAGCACTCAGCGCCAATAACAGTATATCCCGTAATCGCCTTATACGTCGGGTGCCGTTTTCGGGTAAAACCGTTACCGTCTAATAATATTTTTCTTAATATTTAAGTATTCTATAGGGTGATGTTTTTAGAGAAGTGGTTTTCAAGAAGAGATAAAACGCATATAATTTGATTTTATGGCTAAGAATTTAGTTTTATTATAAAGATAAGGGTTTGCCATTATGTTTTAAAAATGATTTCGGGTAAGTGGCCGCCGCGGCTGACTCGAACAAATTCCAGCCGAGAGGCCCAATTTTCAACCACTTTTTGCAGCAATTTGGGCCGTATGTCAGCAATAACGCGCCGAATATTCTCTTCCAAGGTGTTAATCGTGTCCGGCTTATCTGCGTAGACAAGCGACTTCACATAACCCCACAAAAAATAGTCCGGCGGTGTTAAATCGCACGATCTTGGAGGCCACGCCACAGGCCCACGACGCGATTTTTACTTTATTTGAAGTCTATTCATTATGAAATGGCAAACCAAACTGAGCATAAATCAAGTGACAGCTGTCAAAAACACCAACTACGAAAAAAGTAGTGCCAGATTGAAAACCACGCCTCTAAAAAAAACACCCTATATAATATAATTTCTAATAATATTTAAGTATGGCATGTCGCGTATACCCAATTTCATGAAAGGTATAGGATTAATCAACGTTTTTTTTTCATTATAGTTCAGTTTTGACATATGATTGTTTATGTGAAAAGTGCTCTAGTGAATTGGAAGTGTTTTTAAAGGATTTGGTGTTAAATAATTCAAGTTTCATTTACAAAGGTTATGGCAATATAATATAAAATATAAAAAGCAAACATTTTCATAGTTTTGTACTATTGTTTGCCAATTATAACAAAATATAACTTTATTATATAAATTTAAATATATATTTATTATTTATAACTAAAAAACGGTTGTCAGTACGCCTAGGATATTCCGTTCGTCAACGAACTTCGCCGACCTGGATGTAACACGCAAAGTGAAAACACGTAAAGTGAAAAAATTATATAATTATTAATAATATTGCCAAATTTAACTTTTCTTTCTTTGCCATTACAGTAAAAATATAAATGGTGACTCACAGGTTTACTTTCATTTTCTTCTCCGTTTATGATAGGGCTCTGTGGAGGACTTTTATCACCTTTTGACCCAAGTTTTATGCACAACGCTTGATATGACTTACTTTTCGTCTCTTCTCCGTTTTTGAGATGAACCAGATCGTCTCTGCAAAATTACAAACAATTATATCTGTATCTAAAAATGAAAACTGAAGCGTTAAGTTTCTTCTAATATATTATTATTATTATTGGTTAATGGGCGAGCAGCTAGAGCTGATATGCCCATATCAAGATCACAACTTCATTGATGACGACTGGATTCAGTGTGTTGTCTGTCCAGTAGACTTTTAAATTGGTTGGTATTGCTGGCTCCGATGATTGATTGTGGGAGTTGATTCTACGGGTCAACGATTCTATTCGTTAAAAAATATTTTCTGGCATTTGTAGAGAAAGGTTTTCGAGAGTTTTTATTTGTGTAGCGGAGATGAGGATTACGATTGAAAGTAAACATGTCCTTCATATTATCGCAATTGTAGTGCCCTGAAATCATTTTGAATGACTCAATAAGGTCACCACGTTCACGTCTTTATAGCGATGTTGCCAGTTTTGAAATTGAGAGTCTTTCTTCATACTTAAGATATTTCAATTCAACTAAATATGATTGACGAAATAAGGACTCCACAGTTGGTAATACCACAGTAGAATACCTGCTGACTATAGCCAATTTGTTAACATTCACGATGTCCGACAGATTAATGGCATCTTCGAGTTGTCGCAGTTGCTGATTGGCCAACTCTACGACGAGGGGGTCTAGTATTTCAATGGCGAACGGACGTCCGGTGCCGAGGCAACGGACATCGACGTCTTCGCGGCCGGACGACATGAACTTGAGACGCTTTTCGGCCTCTTCAACGGGAACGCTGAAAGCCATCATATCGTTTAGTAAATTGCAATTTAATAATCGCCATAGCGAATATATTTCTATCTCATACTCACTTGAAAGTTTCGGCGACAAATTTGAATATGATATCTTGTACGGATAACGGCATCATTCGTTTTCCATCTACGATCCACGGCGTTTGACTCAGCTCACGGGAATACTTATTGTATCTGTAATAAAAGCCATTACTATGTAGGGTTTCTGTGGGACATTCTGAAGGCGAATCATATTAACAGTCAACCTTGAAATTCGGTGCTTTATTTTCATAGGGCATCAGGTTTTACTCTTTGCGCGGTCAGTAAGCAATTGTTGGCGTTTATTTATTACGGCTTTATAATATATAAATTTAAAAAACAGACTTCTCTGTTTTAGACCATTCATTTGCCTTTCAATTACTATTTTTCCTATCTAATATCGTTTATAAGAGAGCAATTTAACTAAAAAAGAACTATTAGCAGTTTATCATTTATTAAAGTTCTCAAGAATATAATTGAACTTTAAAAATCTACCTTAACTATGTTGAAGACAAGATCGAGGTCTCTAAACATATTTTGGTTTGGTTACCAAATGCCAGCCATCTAAATGAATCGAAATTAATATTTATTCTTCGGCTTCACCTTAAGTACCAAACCGCGGCTGCTTCCTATTTGTCTATATTAGTAAAGAATAAATAAATGCAAGTATTTGTAGCGCTCACCTTCCCGCAAGATAGATAGGATTATGTTTGCACTCCACGCGTTTGCAAAAAGCTGCCTGGTCTACCTCCGCCGGTGTATTTCCATAAACCTTCACAAATTCCTCGAAGGGCACATCTTCCAGGACGGTCTCCACGGACTTCCTGGTGAAATCTTGCCTGTGGTATTTGTGGTGTTGGATTCGGCGCTGCGAATAATAATCGGGGGCCATCTTTTGGAGGCACTCCAGCTCCTGACGGAAATGAAAAGCAAAACTGTGTACATCGACACTTTATGACGAATTAATAACAACAATATAATTTGAAAGATTTATTGGTTTGTGTAAATATATTTTTTGTATGAATTGCTATTACCTAAGTCATAGCCCTACTCAACTAAGCTTAATTTGTTTGGGCTAGGGTCAGGGGAGATGGTGGTAATATAGCATTAAAAATTGTATGACTATAATGTGCGGATTTGAACCCGTGACCGCTGGGCCAATAATCAAACACCTTAAACCTCTAGACTACCACGGCTACTAGTCTCTAGGTCTATTTTAATTTATTTACTACTGTGGAGTTAAATGATTCTTTAGATTGATTTTTTTTATATGTATAAGTTGACTAACGTTTAGTTGATTATTGAGGTTGAAATATTTGAGGTGTGACGAGCCGACTCGTCAGCATTACATGACTTTTTTACTTGATGAGCCGGCTCGTCAGCACCAAGTGTCAGATCAGCATATTAAAATACTGTATATAATAACCAATTAGTAGGTACCTGTATATCATAAATGTATTCCATGTGGATGGTAATCATGTAAGGGCAAACGGCTCCTGAGTCTAATGTTTTGCCGACAACTGCCGAAAGCTGGTGGCCGATCGTCCACTTCCAAGCCTCCTTGAATGGCGTTACTTCATCTAAATAAATACAAGAACACCACACATTCTATGAACTTGCAATAGTAGTCTAGGAACTAAATATAACTGCATACAAAAGTAATCCTCATTTTAAGAGTCCTCTCCCCAAAGAGCTATTGTCTGTATTGGGCATGGACATAAACAATGCTATTTCATCTAACTGCTGTTTAGTTGGCTAAGCTCGATGGGACACTCGATATTTCAAACAAAAATGGCAGAAAAAAAGCGAACTAGTACGACAATCATATTTTTTTTAGAAACTAACAAAAACCAGGCATTTGCACTGCACAAGTGATGTTTTTAATTCCTAATTATGTCCTTGAGTTCAAATAGTAATTTTATACTTATTGTGACTTTAAGTTGTCCGTTTTTATAAAAGTATAACTTTATAGTAAATAAAAAAGTTTATTGTAAATGTCCGATATATAATATATTGGTATATGAATAATAAGGTCAAAATCTATTTCCAAATGAAAATCAAATAATGATCTGGGAATATTTAAAATTCACAAAATTCTTTGAAAAATGTGATCTTTTGAAATAATGTAATTTGTCCTAAATATAAATTATAATGAATTAGCTCAAAGTCTGGTTTTGATCAAAATTTTTAATTTCATCACTTTTTTTAATAGGAAAGCCCCTTTTATTCGTTTTTCATTTAGTTATGATTAAAAAAAAAGTCTGCTGAAAAAAACCAAAAAAATAACTATCAACAAGTAAAGTAAGGTTAGGTTAGGTTTTCGAGCTAATTTTTCTGTAAAATTGTCAAAAAAATTATTAAAAAATCACATATTTGCATTACAACCGTAAAATTTTTAAAGTGACGCTAATCTTACGCAGGGTAAAACCTCAAAACCCTAGATTCTTCTTTCACTGGATAACCAAAACTTGAGAGCGATAAAATAATTTAAACAACGATATACTTTTAGATCTAGTCTTCGGATGCTCATAAATAAATATAGGTTAAATTTTTTTAACTATTTAATACCGGGTAACCCGAAATAGAAGTTTCGAATTTAAATGCGTTAAATAGAAATTATTTTTTTTACAATAATTACCTTTTTTAAATGTGTCTGGGAATAATTCTTCCAATCGTATCTTAACCGAATGTTCTCGAACCAAAAGGCACGTCGGCCCCGAAAGGGCACAAGCAAACGTCTTTATGGCATACCTGAAAAAAGACAAACGGTGCTAACTCACTTAACTAGAGATTTCATCACACTCACACGCGCACACAAACAAAACAAATATCCTCTTCTGTGCTAATGCAAAATAAAATAATTAACACAGATTCAATAAAAACTACAATCTAGAATGTTAAGATTGTTAATACCAAAACACATTAAATAAAAATAATCCTAATGGCTTTTTTTAACATTGTAATGGGCTGTTCGATATATTAATTTCTTATTTTATATTTAAAAGACGATCGAAATACAACTTTATTCCTAAAAAATATGATGATACCAGTCGAATTCATAAATTGAAAGTCATGTTTTTATAAGTATATTTTTTTTCTTAGGAAAACAACAAAATAAAATCATTCAAATTAAATTAAACTAAAACTAAGCTTTCACAAAAATTGATGTTAAATTAGTTGTGCGCCTTAGTTATTAATTCATTATTTAATAGTTTTAATGCGGTAACAGAACCATGTAGCAAATTTTGTATGGTTCGAGGCTTCGAGTAATGATTATATATAAATAGAGAAATATTTCATGCAGATTTTTTAATAAAAGAGTGAAAAATTATAATTTTACGCTAATAACTCAGGTACAGACTGCAATCATTTCAATTATTTGCACATACTCAGGATGATAATTTGGAAAAAGAAAATTTAAATTTTTAAGAGTTTATTTATTGCTTCAAAATAATGAAATAATAATTATTATTTATTTTATACAAGTACATTAGCGTAATTAAGCTGATGCGTGTAGTTCACATGTTGAGCGGTGTAATATTTTCATTGTTTTTAGGTTATATTATTAATGTAGTTCCTTTATTTTTGCTATATTTTTCTGAACGTGTATTAGGTTTCTACTTTGCGGCGGAAATTGTATTAAGTTTCTACTTTGCGGCGGGTTTCTACATACGGGCGGAAATTAAGCGAGGGCAATACGGAATCTCAAAAATGGTACACGGGGGTTGAAAACAATCTGAGATAAACACATAACAAACAAAGAGAATACTAACTTCCTTTTAGAGATTTCTCTCTGAACTTCTGCGAGTGTGTCCGTCCACATTTCCCGCTGAAGAATACCGAGGCAGGTTATGCAGATCACTGATTTTTGCTTCTTAGCTGACGGTTCTCCATCTTGTGGATCCTGAAACAGTTAATACCTCCATATCTCAGAAAGATAGTGGAATTAAAGTTGTTAAGGAGCCTCTTCCCAAAAGCGCTCTTCTCTGTCTTGCGCGTGCTCTTAAATCATTTTGTCTCACTGAACAGATTTTTTAAAAAACTCAGTTGAATTTGCATCTTTGTAAACCAAAAACTAGGCATGCAGTTTTGTTTTTTCGATTCTTGTATTCAGTCATGGAGAAATGACCGGTTTGAGTCCTCTTAACAAATTAGACTATTCAACGGTTGCGAGTAAAGTACGAGCATAATTTCTCTTCTTGAAAAAATCCGAGATCTCTTCTGATGTGTAGCTAGTTTGCAACAAATGCAAATAAATATATAAAAAACTACATTTTAAATAAAATAAGAGCATTTAAATATTAGATATGCTTTTATTCAAACGTAAAATGGTGCAGACATGTTATCCATAAATAACATAACCTTACTTTGGCAGTGTCCGCATAAGCTTTTGGAATTCTAAAACCCTCAAATCGTAAACAGCAAGCGTCACAAACATTCCACGATTTTAGCATATGTCGAATGGAAACTTGCGAGGCCATATTCATTAATTTTTTTTATCCGTAATTATTTATTATTTTATTCACAAAACAGTAACTAATCCAGATAGCCTAGGCGGCGAGTAGTATTCAATGACATTACATTGACAACTGACAGCTGTCAAAACCCAAAACTCGGCTATATTTTAGGTGTTGCACGAGCCAATCGCCGCTAATGCCAGACTTCCTTTTTCGTAGATCGAAAATACCCGAAATGTTACGAAAAATTATCCCAAGACGGTAAAATAATACCTATTGTATTGTATTGTATTGAATAAAGAAAAATAACATAGTAATTAATACATTCACCGAATTGAGAAAGAGAACCTCCTTCTTTTTTAAAGTCACGTACTTTTTTTAAGTGTTGACTTTATTTACTCATGTGTTAAGTGGCTCAGATTTATTCTTTTTTAATAAAATTACAATGCAGCCTATAAAAAGGTCCACGAAAACGTGTGGTTTCGGTTTGGCTTTACAATTTACTACATTTTTAAAGAAAGTTAACTTAACACAATAATTATATTATGTAAAGTAAACGCAAAAAAACGCTTGAATGTTGTTAAAATATTTAATACACCAAAATATTTTTTGGGTGTATTTCGTTGTCTCTAAGGCTGAAAATTTTGAGTATTCTTTGCGAGCAAATTGTATGGCATGGTAGTCTCCAAAATTGGTTCTGAGAGCATTTTTGACGAAAATAAATAGCATCGCTCTCAGCCGGTAAGTAAACACATTTTATGTAAAATATGGAATACATTTTGACGTTCGATGGACCTGTCCAGACCACCATCATCGTACCAAGATCTGATTTTGTATTTATTTTCATCAGGGATAGCTTTCTCAACCTGTATTTTCAGCTTCTGAACTGTACTGGAATGGTAATATTTTGTACAATGGTAAATACTTTTTGCTCAGCTGGAAAAACAAACATTAAATTTATAGTTAAATATTTTTCTGTGCATGGAAATTGATGCGTTTTCAGCAATATTAATTTTATAGCAGTATGTTTCGTACATGCTACCTACATATATTTTAGAAAAATTTAAATCCTGCGGCATTAATTTTGATAGTGTCGCAATAATGTAATTATTGCTTTCCGCAGAATGTTTGTTCTGACCTGAGAAGTGGACAATCATTTTAATGCATTTGCAGCAGTTATGATCATTTGCCGAGATATTAATGAAGATTTTCAAACACCACATTATTGTCGTTTCATATTTAAGGAATTAGGTAGTTACTTCTTTCAATTTAATGGCCTCCATTATGAATGACTATGGCCAGTGTCATAGCCAATTTAAAAAGTAGAAAGATCAATTAAGACAATAAACAAAATATTGAAGAAGTCAAAAAATTAAGTAAAAAAGAAAAAATAAACATCAAATTAAAAATACAATCAAAATATTTTGAAGCTTACATGTCGTCATATTTAGTTGATACGAGTATAAAGATTTTCTTCTGTTGATGCAAATATCATTTCATTTTCATCATTGCTATTTTTAGGTATATATTTTTTTTATTAAACTATGTTAAAAATAAATTCTCATATTTAAATTTATAGAAAATTGATTTATGTCACCATTTCCCGAAATTTTATATTATTTTATTTTTCGATCCGCCTCGCTTATTTTTGAACGCTGTTTCAAATCCAATTCACCTCATTTTTTCCTGTTACCTCTGCCTTTTACATTATTAGCAGGCAAAGCCATCACCAAATATCAGAATTGCATGTCCAATGTCCATCTCCGTGCCAATATGATATTGATTCTGCATTTAAATGATTGAGTATAGTGGATTAACTCTACTTCTGTAGAAAACATTCATTTCATTGAACAAAAAAAATATCACATTTATTTTTTTGCATAAACCATAGTTCTGCATTCAGGTAACGAACGATGCATGTCCTCAGGATAAGTTAGCAGTCAAGTAAAATGTGTTGTTGGCCGCAACGATCTTTTAAAACATATTTAGATCGTTGGTTGGAGGGAAGTAGGTATTCAATCTTTGGCAATTTGAAATACACATAAGGGAATAGATGGGAGATAATTTTCAATGAAAATAACTAGTTTTATGGTTTTCCAATTTTATTATTATTATGAAAATCTTACAATGTAATATGCCCAGTGCAAAATGATACAAAAACAAAAAAATCAAATCAAGATAAAAAGACATTAAAAGAAAAAGAAGTTTTTTCGATAATTATGTTTATGAATGGTATATCTTTAAGTGTAATGTAGCAAAAATTGTGTTTTATTTCTCTATTTTTAAATTAATAAGTATCCAAATGTGGCTCCATTTTATTACAAGTTTATGTATTATTATACACAGAATAAATAAATGTTATAATGCATTTATTACAATTTTTACATTATATTCAATCTCAATCACAGACGGACAGACAAAGCACCTGTTGCATCAAACAGTCATAAAAGCCATTAGAATGCGTCGGCCAACAGGTCTTCCTTTAATCAAGACCTAAAATGATTATCCGAAAGTGGTGCAAGTTCAACATTGCATATTACCATTGACTTTACAGGAGTTTTAAAATTAAGGGCACTCTTGTTAGGTTGATCTATATCAATATCTAAACCGGTCTCACAAACAAAAAAAAAATGTAGGTAATTAAATTATTAAAAAATTTTGTTTGACGAGCCAGTGACCGCTGGTCAGTGACCACCCAAAAAAAAGGCTCGCCTACTATTCAAATTCTGGGAATACCACTATCAGCACAAATACAAATGTAGCGAGCATTTTCAGAGAAAATATAATTGAAAAAAAAAAACAGAAAGTAACGTATCAATATTTTTTTACTAATAGAAACAATCTCTCGATAAGTATTACAATATTAATTATATTATTTCGTAACCTATTTTCTTAGTAGTAATTAATTGCAGCATTGAATCTCCTTGAATATTTGAAGCTATTCATGGTATATTATATATCTCTTTAAAAAAAACTTTTTATCAAGTGAAATTTAAAATATATTTAAAGCAAAGGTATATTTTTGAGATTGGCAAAGAAAAGTGAAGAAACTATGGAATATTTAGGAGTTCACCTTCCACTAAAACTCCACAGATTACTTGTCAAACAGCATAAATTGAGAAACAAAAAATCACACATAGCAGCATTGTATCAATGTTGCCACATTTACCACTAATGGTGGGGGCGTACAAATACAGTTTCCGGTATTTGTGAGTTCTGCGCTTTTAGGCAAGCGTCGGTGCCCTCATAAATAATATGGCAGGTTTATATCAAACATATGAACCGTCCGGCTCGAAAAAATTTGGTCAATCTTGTGGTGAAATTTGAAGTTTTGCAAATACTGTGGTATTAAGTACCCACAACTCTCTTAGAGATATTTCTCTTCCTAGGACTTGTCGAAGATATAATTTTAATGTAAATTTTACGTACATCAGCTAAACCGTCTTAACCATAAAATACATAACGGGATATCTAAAAATATTAAAAATAAAATATAATTAAATAATCTAATGACCAGATAAAATGCTGATCTTAGTACTATTTCATTAATAAAATAAAAAAGTGGTAATTTCGGTACGTTACGTATTGAGATGCTTGGCCATCGGTGCTGTTAACAATTATGTGATTTAAAAAACAATAATCATCTCCGTGATTGATTACGTCGCTCTATATCCTTCACAAACGCGTCATTTTTTATTTATTTTTGAATGTCGTGGTTAATGCTTAGTACGCAGACAACCTGTCCCTGTTCAGGCAGAAGTCGGAGCTCGCCGATCTGAAAAAGGCTGCTAATATCGGAGAACTCGATTACAGGCCACGAATAAAGCAATAAACCTTACAGTTCTGAAATATGTTAGGCAGACAAAAATTAATACTTCCGGATCCTTCGCATCACCAGAATGGTTGATCCGTGCTTTACGAATCATCTTTGACAAGTCGAAACCGAATATGTATAGATTTTATGGGGCTCAAAAATACAAAAAATGTCCAACACCAAAAAAAATTTGACTTATAGATGGATGGTATCGATTGGTGGTTTCAGTTAAAAAATACTTTACAGGCTATTTTGATGTGATATCTTCATTCCACGAAGACCCAATGCTTTCTTATAGTAGAAACTTATGCTTGGCCGGCGGCCTGACGCAGCAGTACGTATATCTTCTCTTTTATCCAATCCTTGTTGTATGGCGCGTACGTGTAGGTGGATTTCTGGTACACGAGGCAACTCAGGTCCGACAGCTGCAAGATAACAATGTAAACGTCTCTTAAAGTTCTGATCTTATCCGAAAAGTGCATAAGAGTGGAGCAGCGCAGACAACGTGCTGTTTTATTACAAAACACACCATCGCGCTAATGTTTTGTCTTATACAGGTGTTTTTAAATTTAGGGCACTCCTTTTAAGACGTTGATCTGTATTGACAATCAAACATAATCAGCAAAAAATATTGAAAAATGTTTCTCAATTACGAGAAAAACGACTTCAAAGTTGCATAGAAATCGTTTTAATGTTAGAGAACGCGGTTGAACGAACGCACTTTGAAGAATAACAAATTTTTTATGAATGTAACTATTTTAGTTATCGATATAGATCAATATTCTAAGAGAAGAGCCCTAAATTTAAAAACATCCTGTGTTTAATACTAATTGAAAAATCTGGAATATGAAGAAAGGTTAAACATACTTGGATGAACAACATTAAAGCATAGGGGGACGAGAGGCGATCTTATAAGATATCCTCAAAGATATTAACTCACTATTACAATATTCCAAATTTTTAACCACAATTAATACAAATTCGCACTTGCAAGGACGTCATTTAAAACTCTCAAGTACAACCTTTAGTTCTAATCCGAGGAAGAATTGAAATTCTGAATTCTGGTTGACATGAGTGTCGACCAGAGTGGTGAATTTAAGAACAGACTGGACAAGTTTTTCGGAGATGATAGAAGTGCAGATAAGCCGCCTGCCTTAAACTAATAATAATAAATTATTGCAGTGTCTGATTAAGAAACCGGCGGAGAAAAAGCGTCTTAGCCGGATCTATTTACTTTGTGTGTTAAAAGTTAAGTAAAAGTTGCTTCTGGAATGTTGAAAACGGCCTTTATGATGTTATGGCGAGGAAATATAAATTGACAGCTAGCATCAGCTTAAACCATTTAACTGCTTAATCCCACTCATCCCCAATTTGTTATAATCATGGAGGTAGGATCTTATAAAAGATTCAGCGGACCGACGAAAACAGTAATTTCCTTATCAGACTTAAAATAACTGCTACACAACTAATTACGCATATAATAATAATGCATATTATGCATTATCATTGCACGCATATTACATCTCAGCTGTGAGGCTATAGAATTACTGGCCTCGGTAAGTTTGAAGGCGGGCGGCTTCAGAGCTGATAAGCTTTGATGGTTGTACTCTTGTGAATAACTACTCATCTAAATGGTTTTTGAACTGATTACCTGAATTGGAGGTAACAACACTAGTAGGCGATTAAATCCACAAATCGACCACTCGGTTGGACAAGAAGTTCTTTTTAGGTAGTTTTCATAAGGAAAGTTACCTATTGCAATGGATACTATGTCATGACTTCCAGAAAATTTTGACAAATCTTCGCGTTTCACGTCCCTTAGAAAGCCAAAACCACCCTCACTTTATATATCTATCTACATCACTTTTTTGTGGACACAATAACTGCCGTAATTTTACACCAATCACTTTCAAATTAATACATAAAAGTTAAGGGCACAAAATCTCAGTCAGGCTCGTTAATGGATAAAATCAGACCAGGCGGCAGGAATGGGGGGGGGGGACTTTTTTGAAAAAGTGTAATTTTGCTATAACTTTCTTTTTTTTTTTTTTTAATTTATATTATTCCTCAGATAAGGGCCTAAAACTTATCTCAGTAAACTTTTTTGATAGCATCAACCATTGGTCCTAGGGGTGGGAAAAATTGGTTTTTCAAAATTCCAAAAAAAGCATACCTTTCGTTAATGGGCACAGGATAAAGTCAGTTCAAAGTGTTAATTGTAGCCCTATAATTTCCCTACAATTTTTGTTTAAAAATAATTTTTGATTGAGCAACCCTTATGGCACAGTATAAAGAGGGATTCAGTAAACACACTCTCGCTAATGTTTGATGAGCAGATCGCAGAACGTTTGATATAAGTTTGTACAATTGGAGTTCGCCTATTCCTACTTTGTTTTGATAAAAATCTACCTCCGCCTTCCAGTGTGGCAAAAGGGATTTTTTTTGGGTTAGATTTGACGACACTTTTGGAAGGTTTTAGCTCATGCCCACTTAGATGATGGTATTGAGTGTTGAAGCTAAAAATGTCTGTAAGCTCTGAACAATTATAGAATCCCTTTGCGATCGTAAAAGTCTCTATGATGACAGCTTAGCTCTCTCCGTTTTTCCAGTGACGTTAGCTTTAAATGTGTCAAACGTTCTTACGATGTTAAATTATTGAATCCGATAGAAAGCTTGGTGGCTGCTATAGCCTTCAACAAATTGCTTAGGAAAATCTACCAACTAAAGCAGTTGAATTTTGTTTTAGTTTTCTAGTAGTTCTATATTGTTTTTGAAAATGCTTAAATAGTTTTAATTACTCAGAAAAATACTATTGTGGTAGCTGAAAATTTTGTTAAAACGGCCTTTATGATGTTATGGTGAGGAAATATAAATTGACAGCTGGCATCAGCTTAAACCATTTAACTGCTTAATCCCACTTTGTGGAACTATCAATATCAGTAGACACTCGACTGTGCACATTGCGCATAATTCGGAAATAATGAAAGATACACGAAACATGTTAAATCACTGATCTTTCTTGGGACACATAATACGGCGAAAACGAATTTGTCTCAGCCCGACGTCTGAAATGAATAACGCTCGTCTCGTCTGCAGGCTTTAAAAAATTTGTTTGAAAATCTTATTGCAATTTTTCACAAACAAACCCCATCCCGAGGTAAAATTTTGCGATGTTTATGTAGTAATAGATGCTTAATATAAAATATTTGCATTATTTATAATAAGTCAAAGCTACCTGGTCAATAAAGTCAAAAAGCTGAGATATATCGTAAGTGATAGTCGGCGTCGTAGGATTCTTCCTTTTCAAATGCTCCTCGTAGATCTTACAAACACCCTCCATGCAGTCATTAACAGACTCGTAATCTGAATAAGTCCTCGATTCGGGCTTCCCGCCAGGCTGAACCAGTAGTATCGTGTGAGACTAAAACAAAAATAATATTTAGTTAGCTGTGTTCTTAACCTTCAAATCGTAGCGAAAATACAAAATTAAAGATATTTAATCTTGTTCACCATTCTGAAGTGTTTGATTTCACACGAAAGCAGAACCGGCATAAATTTAATCTACAAATGCGATTCAATAATTATATTCAATGCTTCTACAATCTCACGATAAAAGCAAGTGCGACAGCGAAACCAAAAGCTCCAACACTCAACGCAACACTTCCATCAATTTCCAAATAAATATAAAAGTATTTCCCGATACAAGAAAAAACAGTTCTGCCAGGTTTACAACGCTGAAAAATTTACCCAGATCCATCGATGCCTGAATCGTGTTTTAAAATTAAAAAAATTGCTAAAAGTAGCTAAAATCTTTATACAATAAAAAAATATCAATTTATTAGCAAATAATTATATTTTAAATACCTACCTATTTTCGTAACCGTGAAATATTTGAGGATACCGGCAAACTGAATCTTTAGTATTATTGCCATTTAAGTAATTTGGTAATAGAAAAGTTCATAGGTTATAAAGAGTAAATGTCAGATCTGACATTTTGATGTATGAAAATGGAAAATATAACCTAAAATAACAAGAAAATAATTGGTTCAAATTTGAATAATTATTACAGATATATATATTTATCTCTCATTTGAATTAGTCTACGGTTACTATGTATTTTACTCGTATAACTTCTTCGTGTTCAGCTTCAGTAGTAATTAATAAATCGATATCAAAGTTGGTAACTTCATGTGATTACGAGAAGCTCATGTCACCAGTTTATTTTCAATAACTATTTTGTTTATTGTACTTTTAGGCTAGGATGCTCTTACATTCCTAATCGCTGCGTTAATCTGAATACGTGTGATCGTGCGAAAGCTGCCTATGATGGCGAAGGCAAAACGACGGTCACAATATTAAACAAGGAACTAGAAAATGGTCTATTAATAAATTCTTACAGCCAGGTAATAATATTTAAATACTAGGTATTTTTTTCATTCATTCATATCAGTCAATGTCAGACAGCCCTACACTATAGAGAAATCAGATTGATAACAAGCTGAAGTAACTTTACGATACAGTACCAATGTTCACCCAACTGCCTAATATTTCCTTGTCTGTATTCAGATTAGGAATGACACTGCCAGAGCGGTATATGAGCTACTGGTTTTAAGATGGTGTTTATGTTTTCTATTTGGTAGAGGGATTTAGCTGGAAGACACCCTACCTCTACTTAGTAAAGTAATACTTACTTTACTAACTCTAGTTTTCAAAGACATGGAATGCTGTAGAAAAGTAATATTTTTGTACATTTTGTGGTTCCAATTACCTGCTTTGTCAAAAATTAATAGATTTTGTTAACTGTAGATTTCTGACTAATGAAAAAGTAGTACAAATGCAACAGAGCATTTTTTAGTGATTATTGGGGTTCTGGTGATTTACAGATTGATTGCTCGCAAATTAGGTAACGTTTGTAGTTAGTGTATTTTTTTTTAGTAATTATATTTTTTTCAGATTGGATTTCGGTTAAATAATGGAATATCAATCCTAGGATCAATGATTTTATTTACAAGGTAAAGATACAAAATGATTTTATATGAAATGTCAAATGAAAAATCCAGGTCAGATTTGCTGAATATTTATATGCCTTGAATCTTTTCCGAGGTGTTCGACAATTGGTGCCCACAGGTATCTTGTATATGGTAGATTGCTTTAAAAATATTCTACTATAAATGTGATAGTACATTATATCAACATATTGCCAGAATAGCTTTCAATATTTGCATATTTTAATAATTTCACAGAAATTTCAATATTCCTATCACAATATTATTAGTACAACTTAATAAACGTGCAGCTACCGGCCGGCATCTCATAGCGCTCATTCGTTGGCCGACGTGTATGCATATCAAGGCACATCATTAACGCAGTCATGCACGCATTAGGAAATTGCCATTCAATTATCTGTTCATCCGATTTCTCTACTGTCCATGCCATTCGATTCACAAATGACTAATCACCAGCTAAACAATAATCATCATCACACAATACTAAATATAAATTAAACATATGTAAATTGTTTAATGGCTCAGCGACGTAATCAATTTTTTACCATTTGAAAAAAATGTTTTGATACTCACGTAATTGTACGTACACATTTTCACAGGTCCGTTTTATCGTGGAAGATAATGGAACCCACAGAAATAACGGAATCTTCACTCAGGATATTTAAAATTTTAGAGCCCAAAATTGACATAATTGTGAGTCAGATTATTATTTTTTTACCCACAATTTTTAATGTTAACCCAGAAATTTATTATGAAAGCTATTCGAGCGTAATGCGGAGGCGTGAAGAGCTGCGGGAAAGTGGTGTTGCCAGCCCTGCGTTTAAAAGCAGCCTTGGCACCAGGAAATTATTTAAACTGTAAAGCTATAAATTGCACGCTGCCCTAACTGGAATAAGTATGAATTTATCTCCAGGCTGCGGCAAGAGAGACACATTTGACATGGACTAGCCATTTTTTCTTCGAACATTGGAGGGTTGTACGCATAGCTCCCAATTATTCAGGATAAACTGTTTAATTATGCGGTACAATTGTACAGAAACTATTATATTTTTCAAATACATCAATAAAAACTTATTAAAATAATTAAATAATATTGGCATTAGATGACTATATGAATATCGACTCCAGTCGGTCGGTTACCGCATGAACTGTGGCATAGGGCTGACGATTGAACATAACAATAGCGACGTCCCTCTCAAAATCATTGCTGTCAGTGTGTTTGAAAGAAAAAATAT
Organism: Neomicropteryx cornuta; assembly: GCA_020383195.1. Taxonomy (NCBI): domain Eukaryota; kingdom Metazoa; phylum Arthropoda; class Insecta; order Lepidoptera; family Micropterigidae; genus Neomicropteryx; species Neomicropteryx cornuta. The sequence continues at coordinate 9,710,008 of JAHKQU010000010.1, read as the reverse complement.
GTACTACTCTCGCTTCTCATCACACCCGAATCCTGAAAACGGCAACGTACGTTTCAGTACAAACCAAATGCGCTGTTAACTTCAGTGAGAAGCGTGAAAACGATTTCTATTTGCATGATTTAAACACTGTCCTATGGAGAGCATTCCATTCGTGAAATATTGTGCTTGAATTGAATTGGAAATTACTTTTTTTCAAAATTGTTTTTGTACTTATGATCTATACAAGCATGTTATTCGTCCGTGTGCTCGTAGTTTTTATTTATTATTATATATATTGCTTTGTCATTTAGATTAAGTTGTTAAATTGTAAAAAAAATATATATTATATTCAACATTTGTATAAAATTGTATTGTATTTGATTAATTACGGTTATAATCCGGAGTTTCTGACAGCCACAACTCTGTTTTTGCTGGGACAATTATAACGTATTAGTAAATAAAAAAAAGGTTAGTAATCCTGTCGTCGCTCAGTCGGTGAACGCATCAATCCGTCCCGAAATCAGTATATTTTTTTTTTATGAGACTGGTTTAGTTGTCGATATCGATCAACCCCCTAGAAGGTCAGTAGTGATTTCAAAAACACTCTTTTTAGTCAAACATTCAAATATAATAATCATATCTTCTTTTATTTTTCACACATAGGTAGTAGGCTATGGCGACCGAATAAACAGAATGCTCCCCGGAACGCCCAAGGACCTAGAACGGCAAATTCATTCAATGGCATTTAACCTGAAGCTCAATGTGGAAATACTACCAACCCACCAGGCTGCGGCTACGTACAATTTTCTCGTGGCCGAAGGGAGGTATGTTTGTTTCGAGATATTATTAATAGTGACGCGCATTTACTGCAGGTGGTGGTGCGGAGCCGCCGACAGTTAAACTAAAATCGACCTCACATAATTCACAGACATATGAAAAAAAATTGGGTTTGCGTCGGACCAGACGGTGGAAGTTATACTTCTTTGGCCATTCGCACACACCCACTCACACACACAGACACACAGGATATATAAATATGTGGTAATATACGTCTCCGTCTAGCGTGGGAGACGCGGAAATATAAATATATGTGGGAAAAAGTACAAATCGAAATGACAACACAACGATGCGACGCGACGCACTCCAACGAACCGGGAGACAAGTCTGCTGCCTTCTGCTGTCCTATACTGCGCACGATCACTCAGCGCTATTGGCACATTCTGGAGGGGGACTACACGCGGCATTCCAAGTCTCTCTACCAAATATACCCCAAGAGTCTAAGTTAACGCACTTGTCTCCCACGCTAGAGTCCCTGGTTCGGTCCCCGCCGGTTGAGATTTTTTTTTTTCACAAATTATATGAATATACGAAAAAACGTATAAAAAGGCACTCTACGGATTTTACTCCTAACGCGTGACGCGGTTTCTCGACCATTCATAGGCGTGAGAAATTATATTATCTCATTAGGGGGCCGAAGATTGAACAAAATTGTACCACTAATAGACATCAACATTTTGCAAGAAAAAAAGTCAAATTTAATTAGTTCACTAGTTCAAAAGTAATTAGCCATAACATTTATTTTCTTGAACGGGATCAAACTGATAGCCGTAACCACCCAACGAGACCTTGGCAAAAATTCCTTCAACTAAACGATTATTTATGCACATGTCTGTAAATCAAAACAAACACTACCTTGGTCTAGGTCATTTAAATGTCCTATGAATCTTTTATTTTTCGAATAAATAATATTGATCAACCTCCCCCCCCCTCCCCCTAAACGGCCAATAGAAATTTTGAACGATGTGTCTAGTTTTGTGATAATCTGTGTAACTTTTTTTTGCAGGGCCGTCGGCGGAGCAATGATTCCACCGAGGTTTGTCGATCAAATGGATACGGATATTGTCAACACGAAAGCCGATCACAATACCCTATTTCAACCTCATTATGGAGAAGTAGTTTAGAAAATAGACAATAGATAATTTACCAACTATTGTACTATCTAAAATAGAGTATGAAGTTTACCTATAATCATTCTGCGATTATCTCAAACATTCTATCAAGACAGTAGGCAATCGTTCTTTAATCCTGAATGTTTTATATAGTGAACATGTCTTTAAATAAAATAGGCGAGCTGTGAAACGTAGCTTTTTTTTCTCCGTGATCCACGAACCGTAGAAATATGTTATATGCGATCAACAATTTTAAATTGTGCATTCTTCGAAACTTCTGTTTTATCTGTCTTGATAGCGTAAGAGATTTCAGCTTTCTAGCACATTTTCAATAGATCGACCAACTACCTACCCACGAAAGTTTTGGGGACCGGATTTCTTTACACGATTGTCATATATTGTGGTGTTTGCTTCTTGTTACGCTATAGGGAGTTGCTAGCTCGGGTAACTTTATGAAACGCACTTGAAGTTATACAGTTCTTTATTACAGTAATTCGTTAAACTATTACAAGCGGTAATTATCTTGTAGAGCGCAATGTTGTCGCCGCGGTGGTCGGTCGCCAAAGAGGCCGGCTCTCTTGCGAGCCGAGACTAAGTAGGTGTCGCCTAGTGATGGGTCACCGGTAGTGGCGGACACCACATATATTCCAAATACCTAATTTGTAATAATACATGTAATTACTTTATTGATCGGTTGGAAAACTAGAAAATTGAAATCACTTAACAAAACACTAACCGAGAATATCAAGGATTGATCACTGGGAGACGACTTCGGATTTTTTAATTATAATAAGCTAGCTGTATACTCTGTTGATATTATATTAAATCACTCCTTCAGACCCAACATTTTTGATCTAAATGAACTTTTTACATTATGGTATTTGAAAAAAATAATGAAATGCCGTTTAATGCCATAAAACGAATATTTGAGGTATGTAGTATCAAAGGCACCAAACACCTATAAAAATTTTCAGAAAACTGAAAAAACATTTTTGTTTGAACTGAAACGTGTTCCTTTTGCATTATATAGGATGATCTATTATTATTTATAATCATGATAATGTAAAAAAATGTATTTTCAAATAGAAATCACACCAAGCTGTCTTTGATATTGAATTTGGAAGTTTGCCATGTTTGTTTCTAAGATTCCTGGATTTCTTGGTCTTTTTATGCCATATTTGTTATCCACTGGAGTTATATGAACATCAATTTTAACTATTATTTGACCACTATTCACAGTTGCTGTTAAAGAAAAACTAATAAAGCCACGAGCCAACCACAACAGTCAATTTAGTGCCATATACGAGGTGTGATCAAAAAGTAAGGCGACTTTATTTTTATCAAAAAATATTTATTCATTCATCAATATTTATTTTGTCCCCACTCAGATACACAATACACTTGTGCCAACGCTTTTTCCAATCCTCAAAGCACTTCTGATAAGCACTTTTTGGTATAGCCTTCAGGTCATCCAGTGATGCGGTTATTATCCTCAAACGTTGCAAAACGCCGCCCTTTCATGGGTTCCTTGAGTTTCGGGAGCAGGAAAAAGTCACAGGGGGCTAAATCCGGTGAATACGGCGGCTGTGGCATGATTACGGTGTTGTTCTTGGCCAAAAAATTACGAACAAGCAATGACATGTGAGCTGGCGCATTATCGTGTGGCCAAAACATCCATTAAAATTGCTTGGCACGAACCATATGAAATACCGTTATCATCAGCAACTTCTCTTATGGTAATTCGACGATTCCTCAACACTATCTTCTTCACTTCTTCAACGTTCTCATCAGTTGATGACGTGCTTGGGCGTCCAGAGCGAGGTTCGTCATTGGTGTCTTCTCGGCCTTCTCGGAAGAGTTTATACCACTTGTAAACATTTTTTTTACTTAAAGTAGACTCACCGTATGCCACTGTCGACATTTCGAGAGTTTTAGAGCACTTGATTCCATTTTTTACACAAAATTTAATGCAAACGCTTTGATCCATGTTTTTCGACAGTAGAAAATCGCCGATCACGCAAACACTTCTAACCTTAATGCCTCTCACAAACAAACAAAAAATACTATCTTGTTCTTGAAACTTTTCACAAATGTTAAAAACAAGTGTACCAACATAACAAAAAAGAAATCGAAGATCGAACGGATGTAGCCCACGAAATTTGAAGTCACCTTTGATCCCTGATCACACCTCATATGCGAGTTTGCTGCCTTCGATACTACATGCCTTATTTGAATTCTACATTCTACGGTTTTAAGACACAGAAAATCTACAAAACTCTTTCACCCCCTCCCCCCTTGCCAAATGTGCTACATTTGCTAAACTGGCTTGTCAGATGGAAGGTGAAAAAAAAACAAAATATTAAGTGTAGATAAAAGTTATTTACGACCTCCCGAACGGGTTTAAGAATTTTTTACGATACCAACGTTAACCCAACTGACCAGTCTCCCTTTTTCCGTATCCAGATGTGAGGAATGATGCTGTGAGAGCGATTTTTGAAGTTCTTTCAAGGAAGGTGTTTATAAGTTTTCTGATCTGGTCCAGATCTTCAAGCAGGATTTGTGGTGGGCATCTCAACTGGGCACAATAATACTTTGAAACGTCATTTTGCCTGATAGCATTAGTGGGGTGATTAAATTTGACTTAAAATGGAGTAAATTATAGTCGGTTTTTATTCTATAACTACAATTTCTCTTGAATTTCAGCGCTTTCAATTTCAATTCTGATGACATCATAATATGGTGTAATACCGCCGGTAGAAGGATTGCCTGGAAAATTGATTGGTACAATTAGTACCTATTTCACCTTCTATCCTCAAATTTGAGGTTTATTTTTGACAGACTTAGTGGGGTTTCCAACCCACCATTTTAACAATGACGGTATAAAAATATTGAACATTAAAAATAAAATGTAATGCAGTTCGACGCAGAATTCTTTTTAATGCATATCCAAGAATACCTAAACTTATAAAGATGTATCCGTGCTAAAATCAGTCAAGTTAAATGAAAAAATGGAAAATACAAAATTATTCAAAGTCGAAACCTTTCAACAATGCAGTTTGACGCATGGGAGGATTCCGCTGTCCGATGGTGATAATTAAATAGATATTAACAACCTTAATTTATTATTTACGTTTTTTAATATTTTGTTGCTGTTTGGAATTACGAGGAACACGCATAACGATAAAAAATCCAGCTTATGGGGTTTGCGAGTATTATTTGTGAAGGCGGTAAAACGGAATTCATCGTGGTTTCAGAGAAATGAAATGATAGGGTAGGCTAGGAATGCACCAGGGTGCGGCGGCTGGCTAGCGTTAGGTCAATGTAAATCACTCAGTTTGTTGAATCCACTCTCTGAGTGAAATAATCATAGGATAATTGCATTTCGTAAAAAAGTAATTAGATTTGGCTAGAAATGATGCGTCGAACAACTAGAGCTTGCACCACTTGAGAGAGTTTAAAATTGCTTTCTTTGCTAGAATATATAATGCAGGGGTGCTCAAACGGTCGATCGCGATCGACTGGTCGATCGCGATCGACCGTTCGACCGCGAATATCTATATATGCTACGGTACGCCCTACCTAGGTAGGTAGGGTGTATCGTGTATGTACGACAACCCTGCATCACACACACTTGCAGTCTCTCAGAGTCGATCGTAAGTAGTCTAAAAATATTGAGGTAGATCGCCAGCAGTTCAAGTTTGAGCACCCCTGATATAATGCAATATCATTCGCATTTCTCAGCACTTCAGGCCACCTGAGCGTCTTTAATCGACTCAGTAATGTCTTGTCTATATGGGTATTTAGCTGGCTGACAGCTAGGTTAGGTTAGGTTAGGTTGTATTAATTATATTATTTGGAGTATTTTGCGCTCGCCAATAGATGGTACAAAATAAAAAAAAATCTCAGGAACATTGCATGAACTGCCCACTTATCCTAGAGATAAAATAAGAAAGTAGTCTTACTACTACAGGTTATTTATTTTATATTATTACCGCAAAGACTGTAACGTGGGGCTGCGTTTTCCATGCTTCAACAAAACATAAATCAAGACATTTTTAGCCATTTTATTTTCTGATTCCTGATGGCCGTAGGAAGTTTTTGGATTTTTAGAAGCAATGCATTTTATGTAAGCATGACCTGATACTACACCCAGGATTGGCTTAAGATGAAGGAACTCCTCAACGGTCAACAGTACAGACACAAACTTTGTATACGCATCAAGCACTTAAATAAAAGTTGTTTTTAAAAATATTTTTTACTATTAATTTATTTATAAGTGATTGGTATAAGTAAACTATAATATGCAGACTATACCTACTTTTTCACTGTTGTTAGTGTTTACTACATATTTTTCCACAGTTGCTCATGAATATATAAGTTTTATTTTATAAGGCAATAAAAATAAATGGTTTGGCTCAATCATACAACAGTTTAATTATATAAATTGCCTTACAGTCGGCCTTTCTGCATATTGATCAGTGTATCCAAAATCTCACATCGCAGCAGTGTTGGTGAAGATATGTGCGACTTTAGCGTGTGTAAAAGCACACAAGGCCTGCACGGGTATAACGCCTATAATAACATCCCGTCAGCCGCGAGCAAACCATAATATCAACGGTTAATGTCGGCCATACAAAATGGAGGGCACGTCGACTTCGACTGGTGGCAAAATGACACTTTTGTCATAGTTGCTCGCTTACAAAGCTTCTAAGTAATTAAACATATTTTGGTCATAATCTTTTTTTAGATGTCTGTATTTTTTTTTATAAAATGAATCACTAAAGTGGTTAAATTAGGAAAAATATATGGTCAAACAACTCATGCTTTATGTACAACAATAATCGCATTTGCTGAAAATCTCACTGGTTGACGGTCTTCACCAATACAATTTGATATTACTTTTGATTGCACGTTTTTACCGCCAGTATCTTTAACCGATTATTACAAACTATATGGTTCCAGACTCCGAGCTGCCGCACGAGGATATGCATACATAGTCTCCTGGGGCCTTTGAGCAAGATCGCAATTGACTTTATCTGCTACTATATCACTTTCCTCCACATCCTGGGTACAAAATAGAACATTAAGAACGTATCAAAGGAAACATTTTGTTTTAATAACTTTTATTGCTCAATGAAACCCTCATAAGTTTACTTACAAATATCAGGATCAATTAATTAGATTATATGTTTTTATTCATTATAAAATAAAAAGACGGAGACACTCTTTTAATTGAGTACCGAGTGGAATAATATTAGGGAAAAATCCCCACAGACGCAAGGTCAATAAAAAAGCTATTGCCAGTCGTTCTTCAAATATTAAATTATTTAACAAACAATAAATTAAGTTCTTATACATAGTTTTAACCGGTGTGAGGCGTAAAGCTTCAGAAAGTTGTCAACTATAATTTTTTTGTATTATTGATTCTTTAATAAGTTATTAAAATCAATAAATGAGTATTTTTACGAGTAGACTGCATTTTTCTTTGCATTTGATTGGAATCAATTTACATTCATTAATTTTTTGACAGCTTCTGCATAATAAACAAATAAATCGACGGAAACTGTTACATCAATATCAATATATATATAAAAGAAGTTATAGCTATCTATAACTAGATAATGTTAAATTTCATACGGTTTAAAACTATAAAAAAAAAAATGCTTTCAGTGCCAAAAAGATTTTTAGAAGCCAATTAATGGCAACACTAACAAGGTTTATTTGAAGTTTTTGAAACATTATTATAATCATAATATTATCATAATTTATTAAATCTAGCTTTATTATACACATCAAAATTACAAAATATTATAATTCATTATTTTTTAGCATTTTGCCTATGTGAATTGTATGTGCAAATTTTGATTTAGAATAATAATATAATAAATCTTGCCAGCTGATCTTTCGCTCATGACTTCAAGGCAATTCACACCAGCGTTTTTAGTTTTAATTAGTTTTAAATTTTCATATAATTTTTTACTTGTAATAGGGAACATAAACACCCCTTAAGTCTTCATGACTAGTCTCGGGACCACCTGTATAGTAATTTACTAGTTATTACATTGTATCAAACAAAAAGGGAACAGTGTAGAAATAGAGTAATAATAGCAGTGTATGATCAAAGAAATCAAATGTTACCAGACCCTTGAAATAGTCTCAAGATCATTTTATAATTTTTCCTACCAGTAATTCATTCGGTTGCCATTCATGCTTCCTTAAATTATTAACTATTAACGATTACTTATACGTATCTGCCCTCTGGGCTTCGTCACGCTTACTACCACACGTCGTGTGGTATTACGTCAAATCTAAGTTTTAAGTTATTAGCTTTGGAGCTGTAATATGTAAGACTGAAACTTTTTGATGTTTATACATAAGTAAAGTATGCTAATTCTGTGACTGTACTCAATTTTGAGTTCAAATATGCGGCTGGACAAATTTGATATAGTTATATTCAGATTATTTCGGTCGCCATATCACACCTACAATAAAATCATGGTAAATTGTTTTGTTACACCTAAATACAAAATAATAATAAAAAACAGATATCCTATCTCTTGTTTATGTTTATTATCTGTGCATTGTGCGGTTAAGGGTTGCCGAAAAATTCTAGATGATGTTCCGGCAATTTGGACAGGTGCTATCTTGGTGACTCCATTTCGTTATGCAGGGTATGTGGAATTGGTGACCGCAAGGTACAGTCCTTACATTTTCTGAAATTAAAATCAAATCAACTACTTTATTTAAAAGTATCGAACGTTGTTAAAGACTTTCCTACTTGGCATGAATGAGTCTCATTATGTAATTTAGAATACACACATCCAGCTCCGTACGCCAAATGCGCGGACCACGCAATGCCGCCTGATCGGCGTAGTATGTGACCAAACAGAATACGTCACGTGGGGGCTGCTAGGGTGTTTTTTATATTGAATAATATATTAATATATTCACATGTAAATAAAACTTGAATTATTTACCGTCAAATCCGTTAAAAACCGAAGTAAATTGGAAAAAAAAGTCCATTAGGCCTTTCATGAATTCTGGTATACGCTGTATACCGCGTTTTTAAATGTTAATGGAAATGCAATAAGCCGATGACGCTTTTAGACACACACAGCAACTGGTGTATACATCAATGGCGACATATCTCGTCATCCGCAGTGAGTGTGTTAAGCTAATATAAAGGGCCATTGAAAGCGAGCAATGCACGGAGAATAATTGTGAGCATGCATTTCGTCCAAAGCATTTTCCTTTCAGGGCCCTTCCCTTTCGTCGCCTTCCGGACCCTGATGCTGGACCCCGATGCCGTGGATTTTTCTGGATGGGCCCCCGAACTGGACACAAGACCTTAATGCCCTAGTTCCTTAACTTCCTTCAGATTGAGTTGAGGGGCGCTTTCCTGTGTGCGGGCTCAATTGCAACGGCTCGACGTCGCTCGTAATCATTATTTTTATTATTATTTATGATAGGCAGGCAAGCATAGCTGATAAGCCTATATATTATTTAGTATCAAAATTATTATTTTTTCCTTATAATGTCCTCTGCGCTCTGTAAACCGAGGGCCTTATGCTCGGCGCTTATACAGGCTGGCGAAGCGTTGTCTCGAGGTCTTTTCTTTGAATAGGCCTCCAGGCCGTATCGCATATGCAGCCATGCGGCGTTGCTGTACAAGCTCGACTTGTGCGGTGACAAGCACTAGGATGTAGCGGCTGCTACGTATATAAAAAACAAACATTTACATAGTTTTGTACTTATCATTTGTCAATAATAATAAACTAAGTTCATAAATTAATTCACAAAGTTTAGCACAGATAGACACAACTAGCTGTTAGCTGCCTGTCTGTAACTTAATAATAATAACAAAAAATGGGTGGTGGATCCGCGTGCGATATTCCGTGTGCAGCAAAGGACATTCACAGAATGGCGGCATCGTGTGGTAAGCGCGTTTTACGTACGGAGCGGAATGTATTAATATAAAGCAACTAAGGATAGAATACTTGAATTAATTTATACATTTTGCACAGTTGAAGAAGTTCAAAGAGTGACCTTTCAAAGAGTTGAGGCATATGGAGCAGTATTTGACCTCAAGTGTTGTCGTCGGAACTGCATCACGCCGTCTGGAGCCATTGGGACTCGCTCTGAAATTAAAATAAATGAAACAGGTAAGTATGACAAAAGAGAGAGAGGGTTCTAAAATGAGATAAATACAGATCAAAATCACCATTTTTGCCTTAACCGTTAACTTGGCAAGAGTAGTTAGGCAAGGATTAGTAAAAATTTTGTTTGAAAGTTTTAGTGTAACATTTGTATTGCTAAATTTAAAAATTAAATCTAAAAATCTTTCCCTTCTATAAGTTAGGTTTATAAGACCTTTAAAACTGTCATTGCCAAGACTATTCCCGTAAGACGTAAGGGGGTGTTTATGTACCCGATTACGTGTAAGAAATTGTATAAAAAAAATGCGTGCACAAATTTATAAATCTTTTCAAAGCGCTCGTGTAAATTCTCATAAATTTTATTCATGTTTTTCATTTGGTCGCTTGCGCTCGGTCAAGGCCGGTCAATGATCTGACGCGGTACAGCTGCATGATATAATTTAGAAATATCATTCTTAATCGAAATAAATAGACGAGATAAGTCCATTTTTAATCATTTTCAAAAGATTATATTTTTATAAAAATCTATACTTTTTTTCTACCTTGCCTTAGTTCTTTAATGTATTTTAAAATTTTTACATGATTTTGGTGGGAAAAAAAATATTAAGTAGAAGAATCACTTATGAAGTGATAATAAAAATAAAAAAAATATTTTGATATAAAGGTGTTTTTTTTAGAGGCGTGGTTTTCAAGAAGAGATAAAACGCATATAATTTGACGTTATGGCTAAGAATTTAGTTTTATTATAAAGATAAGGGTTTGCCATTATGTTTTAAAAATGATTTCGGGTAAGTGGCCGCCGCGGCTGACTCGAACAAATTCCAGCCGAGAGGCCCAATTTTCAACCACTTTTTGCAGCAAGTTGCCGTATGTCAGCAATAACGCGCCGAATATTCTCTTCCAAGGCGTTAATCGTGTCCGGCTTATCTGCGTAGACAAGCGACTTCACATAACCCCACAAAAAATAGTCCAGCGGTGTTAAATCGCACGATCTTGGAGGCCACGCCACAGTTGTTCAGGAGTAAGTCTATTCATTATGAAATGGCAAACCAAACTGAGCATAAATCAAGTAACAGCTGTCAAAAACACCAACTACGAAAAAAGTAGTGCCAGATTGAAAACCACGCCTCTAAAAAAAACACCCTATACATTTTTTAAAGATAAAACCATATTCTAGAAAATTTCAGAAGCTATTCAAAATAGTGCAGGTTATCAAGATAACATGCATAGTTTTTATAAAAAAAAAAACATTTTACTAAGCGCCTATAATTAGGCTTGGACAGGACAAGAAAAATAACCACAGATTGTCCACGGAGATTTTCAAAAAATGGCCTAATTACTTTGTAAAATGCTTATTTTACAAAGTGAGGTGCAGAGTGAACTTAAAGTCAGCAGTATCCTTTTAAGGGGTGATTCGGACATGATTTTAAACAACTTTGTAAATAAAGCAAAAAAAAACTGGTCTAAATGACAAAAGAAAGAGTCCTAAAAACATTTTAATGTATGGTCACCTAACAAAATACCGGACCACGCGGTGTCACAATGTCGCAACCCATTGACCGTACCTACAAATGTATTGATGGCAGTGAACCGTTGGTAGTTTCCCGCAAATATAGTAATATAGGTCATTAGATAGGTCAGGAACATAACAATGTGGCACCAAACGTTCAATAGAGTACTTATATTTTTGTTATGGTTTTTTTTTTGTTGGCTATATGAAAATTGCGGACTTTAAGTTCACCCTGTGTATGCTACGGTAGCGAAGCATGTGTACTGCACCTCCAAGTATTATTGGGTTCGGCCGAAGATGAACTTCCTTGCTCGCGTTGTGGTTCCTCTTCATGAGGAGGTCCTCCGTTTATGAAGTAGTACAATGCGGCGCCTATAGCTATAAAAACAAAAAAACGGGGTGTTAGGTTTCATACTTCAAATCTATCTCACAGACAAATAGAGTTACTATAATAACCCGACCTGTGGCGCGTTTACGCATCCTCGTAAAAATGTCATCCCGTAGGGTGGACACGTTAATGCGTCCGCAGGTACAGGTTTTATTTTTTAATACTGACAATTCCGGGGTTTATTTTTTCCAACGCCATAAAATCCTCGACTACTTTCAAAGTCCGATTTTAGGAAGAAAAATAGTTTACTTATACCCATATTTCTAGAAGGATATCACCAGAGTCATTGCAGTGAGTCGTTGCTATTTGTACGACTGAACACGTGTTTGCGCGGAACCGTATATAAGTTTGTAGTATGTTTTTTTTTTGCGTTTATAAGTGAGTTCAACCTATTATTTTTTTTACAATATTAGATAAATAAATATAGTGTCTAAAAATTATAAAGGTGTTTTTGTGCATCGAAGTATCAGAGAATCGCAAAAATAAATGTTTTTTGTTACGTAATGAGAGCGTCGCCATTGTTCGGAAATGTCAACAAAATAAGATAAATTGTATCTTTTGATATATGTAAAAACATTTGGAAAAAGTAGGGAGTATGAAATTTTATCGCGACTCACATGTGTATTCTAAAATGCAGATACTCCAAGATGCTGATGCCGTAAATGTAGCATAATCAGCAGTGGACATAGGTTTGTTTTTGACACGTTTACAAACATACACATTCAATTCTTTTTTACAATGTAAATATTTTTTTTTTTTTATAAAAATAATTGCTTTGACCTAGGTCATGTACAATTATTTTGGGCCCTACTAAACTAGGCCAAATATGCCTGTACTAGAGTCAGGGGAGATGGTGGTAATGAAGCGTTAAAAATGGTATGACCATGTGCGGAATCGAACCTGCGACCTTTGGGCCAATAGCCATACGCCTTAACCACTAGACTACCACGATCTCACAATCTCTCTTTGATATATATTATAACATTTTTGTAACTGATTTCATTTAGAAATATCATTTTTTTATCGAAATAAAATAAAACAGATATTCCAGTATATATAATATATAAGTATATATAAAACTCATTTTTTAAGCACGGAGGAGTGTGAGATTTATCACAGTTAAAGTTTATATGGTTCAGAAAGTTAAAATTATCTATAGTATGTGTTATAAATATATTAAATTTAATAAAATAAAACATTCATACTAACTGACATGCTAAAAAATATATATTACTTATAAATTGTTTTATATGATATCGAGGAACATAAGTGAAAATAAACAGGTGTCATCGCTTTTTTATGTTTTTTATTCCTGCACCACTCGGCGAGTATTTACGTAAAAGTCGCTGCTGGTAGTGTAAAAGTGTCGGGTTAAACAAACCAAAAAAAATATATGAATATGGAAGAATGTACCGTTAACGTTGAAGGTCACAGTTTTTTGTGACACGCTAAGCATAATCCTATTTTTATTTGCCCGAGAAAGCAAATTGCATACCACCCAGTATTCCTTGTTTGTTTAAACTATTAAATTTAATATTATAATTAAACAAAAGTATAAAATTATTGCCTGTTATTTTTGCTATTCTTCGTGGGTGGGAGGGTATATAGCTACCAATATATGAGTTAAGAAGAATACTGAGCTGTCCCGATTATTATAGGGGGCTATAACTCCCCATTAAAAAAAATGTGGGGGCATTGTATTACTTACCAACGCCAATCAAAACAGTCCATACTATTGGATTTGCCATGATTCCCGTGCGAATATGGCTGAAAGATATAAACAATAATATACAAAGACACTTCATAAGTATTAAGAAGGTTATAACCATACGCAGAGAAAATGTTGTAAGTGCTTAGTGACTTCTTTGGCCGCTAGACTTTCAAAATCACTATAAAAAAAACTAAGACAGCATGCAGTTGCTGTGGCCAAGAATAGAAGTATATAATATATTTGTGGTTAGCAGAGTTTTGGATTTATTTATAAGCATTTTTTTATGTGCCTTTCGCCAGAACTCCGATCTTTATAGTAGCATTCCTCCCACCCCGTATTTTTCATACCTATAATTCCAATTCTTGAATATTGGGAGGTGGAAGGCCTATGGGTAAAGTATCTTTAGAGGTCCACTCGCCATAATGCCTTGGGTCAAATGGGTAAGTACTACCAACTCCAGCAATGTTCCCTATGTGAATGTTTAAATGAACTTTTGTCTGTGGTATCAGATTCCGGGGCGGAAATATTCATGCTAGGTTATAGTTTCAGAAAGTAAGCTCATAGTATTTTTCACTTAGGCTGTTTGAATGTAAAAAGGTCAATTTCGGGGATCAAGTCGAAAAAAATATTTTTTCACACTGCTCAGTAGGAACGCTGATCAGGTCTCACAATAAAAAATTTGGGAGTGTGGTACGCTTTCCGCGCTCATTTAGTGTAATATAAGAAGATCTTTAAATTTTTAAAAGATCGTTGGGGGGAATATCTGTAGACTCTACAAAGTAACATCTAAAACTTCACGACTTATAATGTTTGTAGGCACTTACAGTTCAATATAGATTATTAGAAATCAGCGATATGTTTTAAAAGATCGTTGTGTATTCATAACGGTTGGAAATATCTAATTGATAAACAATTATCAACAAGTGCATGGAGCATGGATTGATTTAGAGATCTCAGATCATACACACTATATTTTGCTTAAATTGCGGCCGCGACACGTCCGTGGGGCTAGTCTAAGTTGAGTCGCCACTCGCCGCTGTCAGTTTGATGTTGCATTATTACATTACACAAACGTCAATCTGACAGCGAGCGATCGGCGAGTCAGCTTCAAACTAGCCCATTGGACGACACGCAAGCATTGTTGTTTTAAAAGATCGTTGGGAATACCCTACAACTCAGAAAGATCTAAACTGAAAAAAACGCTCATATTTGTAAACTTTCTATTTTCTAATACCTGCCAATGTGTTCAAGAGATGTAGAATGATTGATGTTATGAATCGAAAGAGGTGGTTGCTCTCAATAATCTGACTAACCCAAACTTCAAACTATCAAGGTTAAAGATGCAAGTTATGAAAATAAACATGACATACCAAGTAAATATATAAATCCAATAGTAACCGTCCAAAGAAAATCAAGTCGTAAAAACGAATATGGTTCTTTTTATTATGAGATAATAAATAGATTATAATGAAACGCGCAAAAACAAACACAACAAGCAAAAGTAATGAGAAAGCCAAACAAAAAGTACTTCGTAAACTAAACTCAAATCGCAATTATTTTTCTTTCATCAAAATTTGGCAATGAGAATAAAACAAAGAAAGAGATAGTATCGCTTCATTTTCTGATAAAATCACTCAAACAGAAGGAGAAACCGATACAAATAAATATGATAAAATCGAGTAGGTAAATTGAATATTTTTTACAATACAAATTAAAATATACGCGTTGAACCTAGAAATGTTAGACCAAAAGAATTTTATAATGAGACTCTCACTAGGTTACTTTCTAAATCTCTCACAATTAATTGAATACAAAAATAGAGTATACCCATTGGACAGAAATGTTATGGGCTATAGTGCTGTATACAGTGAGTAATATTAATTTATAATGAGTGGCTTACATAAATAATTATTACCGTCTTTGTGGGGTAAATGTAAAGGTGTTTTGTAAAAAATATAATAAAGTTTTTTAAAAAAAAAAAAAAAGTTACAGGTAATATAACCAAAAAGTAAGTACATGATTGACATCGACATAAGCTGACTAAAAAATCGTAAAGTTTGTCATATGACATTGAATAATAACTGAATTCAGGAGCGATCAAATAAATGCGGTCAAATAAAATAACGTATGTTTATATAGTAAGCTTTTAGCTAAAAGTTTGTCAGCGCTAGGAATATTTTAATTTTAATATTATTTTTTTCCGACTTATTTTGGCGACATGAAAATATATTTTTATAGACAAGACCTCCCTGAGTTATTGGTAAATATTTTTTTGTTATTTTATGCGTGTGAAATAAATTGCTTTTTATTATTAAGTAAATTAAATTAACAATTTTATTTATTAGAAATTTCTAAATTACCGTCACATTTTCCATGTAAAAAATATTTAATATTTTGTAAAAATAAAATAAATTTAACACTTCAATCGTCGACATTTTTGCCTTGTTTTTTTATCGCATATAAAAGAGATCTTGACATTTAGTAATACCTTTGTGCAGAATCGAAACAATTGTTTCTGAGAAGGTCTTGTTACATAAATCATATTTTACTATTGCGAGACATCTTTAGGGAAAAAATATGTTACCTATTACGAAAAAGTAAGTATTTTTGGGCCATTAACGTATGCGTTTGAACTTATTTAGTGCCATTTTAAAATCGAGTAGACATGTAATAATCTTGCGTAGAATGGTAAATTTCCTAATGTATTTTTATAATATAAGGTTTATGTAATTGTAGTTTAAGAAACACTCAGGTATGTAACCAAATGTTTTCCCTATCCTAAGGCTAAAGTGCATCATGGATATTTTGATGGTATTTTGGTGCATAAGTAGGTGCACCTACCTGCCTCAGAAAGTGTGTAACTGTTTTTTTATAGGTAAAATAAAAAATAATTTACTTTAAAAATGTAAAGATAAATATGAAGTAAATGGCTTAATGTATAGGTTTACGTTTGAGCTAAAAAATGCTGTAGAAGGTTTTATCGAGGTATACAATTTGGAACGAGAAAAAACAGGAGTCAGCATGAAAGTATAAAAGAATAGGGCGAAAAGAAAGGTCCTCGCCTAGTACATTTTTCGTTATTACCGCGTAAAGTCCACTGCTGTTTCCTATTTTTGTTATTATCCTTACGTGTTTTGACGTTTAAGTCTTTGTTGTTTGATTTAGTCATTTTTTAAAATTATTTTGACTTACGCTGTTGGTAATTAGTTTTGTTTTGGTGTTGTATCTTATCGTTTTCATATGGTTTAATAAGCACACCAAAAACTTTTCGATCACGAGATCGCGGTAGTCTGGTAGTTTATAAAAAAAACAATAATAAGTAGTGTTTTATAAAAAGAAAATCATTTTTATTATCTTAACTACCGTCTCGATTTAAAAATAGTTAAACACGTATGTGGCAATGGCCCAAATAACTTATGTTTTTATAACAGCATAGCTTTTTTCTGTCTATTTTCTCAGATAATAGTAAAAAATATTTACGAAACGAAACCTTTTTAACGATATTATATCTAATTCTGCACCAGACTTCATACACATTTTTGCCAATTCCCCAGTACTGTTAAAAAAAAAAAACTGTCAAAACAAACAATAAAATGATGTATGTCATTAAGTTATTTGGGCGGGACTAAATTGCGTTATCATAATTTGTGCAATTTAATGACTCATCTGTATCGAAAAATATGTTCATTTCGTCTTGTTGAATATAAATAAATACATAGAATATTTGCCGCTATGTCGTCCGCAAGCGTGAAAGTGTGCGATATAGACACGAGCGTCAAAGACGCCCTGAGGGAGTTTCGATTCCGCAAACACATCTCCAATTGCGCCCTCATTCTGAAGGTGGACCGGGAACATCAGCTGATCTGCATCGACGAGGAAATCGACGACATCGGACTCGAGGATCTGCAGGAGGCGCTGCCCGGCCATCAGCCGCGGTACATCATTTATAGGTTAGGATATTTACTTTTTTCTGTTCCGCTGTGTAGGTTAAAGATGAGACTGAGGAATTTGAATGTAACCACAAAACCTCTGTGCTAACCTAAATCATATGTATGGTTATTACAACGGTTACCATAGAATTTCAAGGTGAAATACGAACTCCAAACATACCGGGGTCTCCACCCGATTTTGTTTGAAACCTATCCTTGCAATGGTGTAATTTTAGGCCATTTTACAGAAAATAAATTGTAAAAACCTGTATAAATTCTATACAATATCACAAAAAGTGGGCACGGTTAATCAGTAGTTAAACTGTTTTTTAAAAATATAAGAATTTTACAATTACTTGCATACAAACAATATATATCTTTAATAAAGTAAAAATTGTAATGAAGTAGGCTGAATTGAGTAAGATTGCCATCCACAAATGATTTTATAAGCTGCTTTTACTAACACAAAATAAACTGACTGACATCGCACCACAGCAGTGCAGTGTCACTCTTATAGCTAAGTAAGTAAGTGAAAGTGATTTTCACGATACACTACTCTCACACTTAATACTGTACGTATCATTTTACGAAGCTTCAAATTACGAACATTTCTCTCTTTTTTCTTTGTATGGTACCGACTCGGACACGGCTTGTAAATACAAACCGGCCGTACTAAATACAGACGTATGGCAGCCCTAGTTATTACCTAATTTACATTTCTACACATTGAAATTTGTTTATTATACGAAAGTATTTATGATCAACTTCAGATATTTAGAATGATTTATCTAGGATGCTGCAATAATATTTTGAAGTAAGTTTTCTTGAACGCCGAAGCAAGATCATCGCATCTGTTTGTCATGAATACGTATGGATTGAGTCGGTGGTCTTGACATGGGATGGTTAGCTCTACCATTACCCCATTTTTCATGACAGGGTGTAATGTGTTGGGGTAAAGGATTGTAGGGTTTTGATATTGCAAGAGCACTAAACCATTTTACCATGAAGCAGTTTTGAACACGTACAATATGAAACATTTCATTTTTATTTAATACAAGCCGACCCGACGAACTTCGTACCGCCTTAGAATCAATAAATGTTGTGTTAACTTATTAGCTGAATTAAATTCAGTTTTTTATTAAGAATACTCAAAATGAATTAAGCTCAATAAATGTACAAAAATCAAAATAAAATACATAATGAAGCAATGACAAATGTGATAACCTCACAAAAATGAACATCTGCGAAGGCAACTTACCGTTTGCAAATACAATTCTACAGAATACAAAGCCGTTCCATACGAAATGTATGAGAAAATGATTTTTCATTATATTTTTTTTTTTTTGTGAATTTTTCCGATGTTTTAATAGCTATTCTGCTATTCGGGGCAGAGACAAATCCAACAAATCAAAGATGATAAAATCGGTTTAACCGTTCTTGAGTTATATATGGTGTAACTAACCCGAGTTTCTTTTATATATATAGATTATTCACTAAAATAGTTGTCTTACCGTTGTATATTGCTGGCAATGGGTAAATGTGTGATTGAAAGACGTTCGATACGTTTCGTTCGTTGTCGTTTGATGTTTAACAAGCAACTATTTCTTTTTAACTGTACGCTATATTTTAGTTCCGATGGTATAAGGGCATGAATTAAACACCGTTCAGCGATTTGAACTTAAAATTGAATAAAAAAATAATTTCAAACCTTATTAATAGCAAATTCAATCAATAATAGCTGTAATATTCTTAAAGGTTAATAAATCAATTTCAGCTACAAAATGGAACACGAGGACGGCAGAACCTCATTCCCAATGTGCTTTATCTACTACACTCCCCGCGATAGTCAAGTGGAGCTGCAGATCATGTACGCGGGCACCAAACTGGCCCTGCAGAAGGAGGCCGACCTGACGAGGGTCTACGAAGTGCGGGAATTGGACGAGCTCACCGAGGATTGGCTGAAAGAAAAACTCTCCAAGTGAAACTGAGTCCATATTTGAGTACGAGCTGATTTTCATCTCACTACACAAATATTTACCACATCTGTTATAATCCATAAATCTGTTGCTGACCAGTAAATATTTTCTTGAACATGCATTGAGGACCACCTCGACAGCCGGAATACGTCTGGACGAAGGACCGCTAAAAAAATCTTCAACCAATGGTGCCGAAGTTCGATGGTTGGTTTCCGTACCTTTTTTTATTACAAAGGATAGATTTTGTCCTCAAATCACATAAATCACACAAAATTCATAGCTCAAAACTTATCTGTCAATGAGCTGTCCGTTGTATGAACGTTTTATTTATTAAATTAAATTTATTTATAACATATTATAAATAATTTTAGCTTCCTGCACTTCTTCCTCATATAAACTTTAACTATGCCAAATGTCAGACTCCTCCGTGCGCGCAATACGTTTAAAAAGGGGTACATAAGCTGTTCTCTTAGCCTAAACTATGTGGTGGCCTCACAAGCTGTACTGATAGGCTCAACTAAGCTAATTATGCTTCATACTAGAGTCACAGGATATGGTGCGGCGATATAATCCCCACTCGGAGTCAAACTGGCAACTGTTGGGTTGGAATTCGAATTCCTCTACACTTTACACTTTTTATGCTTTTAATTTATCTACGAAGTCCCACCATCATGTATCGAATCTTCTCAAATTTGTGTTGAGTTTGTGTTTCCTTGCATTCCTCGCGAACATGGACCCAGTCCAACAGTTCTGGCATCTTTATAAGCTGAGGTTAATTTAGTCAAGTGAGTATATTTTTACTGTCCGAAAAAACTTTGGTGCAAAAAGATTATCTTAATGTTAAATTTTCTTTAAAGTTTCAATGACAATTAGATATGTAGTTTATTCAGATGTTTAATATTCTGTCCGAATTAACATTTTGCACAAAATTTAATTTACCCCCATTTGATTTTTCTAATATGTATGTTTGTACTCATACTTGCGTACCTATTAAACTGTTGCTATCTCATTCAAACCGTAAAAGACGCAATAAATATATTTTTAGCGAGACTCATATTTTGGCCATTCACAACTCTTTTTTCAAAGATTGCAATACGTTAGACTAAGAAAATTAAAAAAAAAAAAATATTTATTATAATTTACAAGACATGACATATTTTACAAAGATTAATGATTAATTAATTAATATATTTTTCTTTAGTAGGTATAGGAAGTAATGTTATATTTTTATTTAGCATAAAAAGTAATTTTCCATCGAAATAAGACATTTTAAGTAATTTGTTTTGTAAGTGCATTTCAAAGATCAACTAACCGATGAGCCAACTTAACAACAATTTGTTTGACAGATGGTTTTAAAAATAGTGATACGAGCATAATTCCTGCCCTATCTGAGATCCATTTTTTTTTTTATTAAATATTTGCATAAATGTAATTATTTATAAATGCTGATATTAGTGTACTTTTTACGAGAACTCAATGTTACTATCATTACATGCAGCACTTCATAAATGATATTTCAAATGGCTTATTGACAAACTTATTGATATATATTTATATAATATATTTTTACGCATAGAACACATATGTTTGTTATTTTTAATTTATTTAAAACAATACAACAAGCTCGTATATCCGTGACTGCGGTTAATTGGTTATATTGGCAACATGTAATGTGATTAAACTGGTTTTAATCGAGTTCTGTCATATCATAATAATGTTAATTTTAATCAATAATTTTTAACAATTTATAACCATAGTGAGCCATTAATTAAAAACTACCACCACCTACCACTCAAGTATCGTTTTACTAAATATTAAGAAATTTATTAAATTAAAGTTTTAAATCTTATATTAATGATTGGTCGTGCGCTTCTCCGTGGCTAAATATAGCATCGCTTTAAAACAATGCTTTTTCTTTGTGACTGCATCAGTAAAATGATTGTATCTAATTTAAATTTATTTAAATAACGAGCTTAGTTAAATTTTTAGTATTCCACGATTAAACAAAATGACGAACCACTCTGATTAAGAGCGGTAAAAGGTGCCACACTTTTAACGTGTACGTAGTCAGTCGTGACGAAGCGCGGCTTATCATGAATGTATGTAAGTTATAAGTATTAAGATTCATATCAAATTTTCCATTAGGTTATAATGTACTCTAAAATTTTCTCGCTGCTCGGATGTTAAAATTAAAATGGTAATATTGCCTACGTTATGACAGTTGGCCCGCTTGTCGATTATGAGATACAGACCCTGGAAAAAGTCACATGTATTTGGCACTCCAATAAACATTCACACACCGTAGTGAACTTTAAAAAAAAACTTTTAGCATATTTTCACACTTTAATATTGTTTCATCGTAATTAATTAATTTGTGACTGTTTATTACTGATTAAACCTTTTAGGGTTGTCATTTATCTCGAAGTGAATTTACGGATGTGTAAAAGCTTGACCCTAACGTTTTGGAGATGATTTCACGTCATATCTTCAAGGGGGAGTTTGGCACATCCGCAGTAGTAGTTTTTTTGACCTCCGTTTATGTTTCACCCTCTAGGAATACTTTACAAAAGTTCACAAGTAAACCTAGTGATGTCATATGCTTAAAAGACAAATAATTTGCTATCCCTAGACTCGTGGGGATAATGCCCCGCAGATCGTTTGATAGAATTTGCGTTGGATTGAGATTGTTGCAATAAACCGTTTTAATTTTAAAAACATTATAAATACCTATCAGGAATGCACATTTTCCTTCATAATATTTATGGTATTGTAAAAAAAATATATTTAACTATATTTTGCAAATATCCATTTTTTTCTTCATGCAATGTGTTAATTGCCAATTTCATTTATTCTTTTAATATTTCCTTAATTTAATTATGCACATTAAATTAACATTCCATTTTATACTGTGACATTAACATACATAACAAAATATTTATTATTATTTTTTGGTGGATTTAAAGTGGTGTTTTACACTATTACTTATAGTTTATTTATTCCACGTGTACAACTTGGTTTGCGAGTTATGTCTATTCTTGGATAGTTTTGAATTGTGGATTATAGATATAGGTTATGGTTCATTGTGAAAATATTTTTCAGTTCACGAAGAATTTAATTTACGAAGGCTTTCTTATTTTGTAATGGCGCTTCAAACTGCTTATTTTTGTAAGCACCGCCTGAACTTAACTACCTATCTAGTTCTTTGTTTATTCTAAATTTATTTATAGGTTTATTTTTTTTTAATTCATTGGTAAACTCGCATCGTTATAAACATAAAGTTAACAATATTTTAACACATTCCGCCCAGTACGTGTAAAACGCGACCACACGATACCTTCGTTCCGCGAAGGTTGTTTACCTTCTTTCGTTTAGTTTTTTTATTATTGGTTAATAATATATACAAAACTATGAAAATGTTTGTTTTTATATTTAATAGTAAATTGACATAGCTTTCGTAAATATAACTTAAATTATTTAGCGCCCAATCCATCAAAAACACTTTCAATTCACTAGCAGTTTTCACTTGAATAATCCCGCATCAAACGTCAAAACTAAACTAAAATGAAAAAAAATTGACGATTAGTCTATGCCTTTCATGAATTCAGGTATACGCTATATACCGCAGTTTTAAATATCAATAGAAACACAATGAGCCGATGACGCTTTCGAGCGCACATAGCATCTGGCGATATACAGCAATGACGAGAGATCTTCATCGGCGCTGAGTGTGTTAAAAATTAAAAGGCTGATTAAGAGTTACACATTTAAAATTAAACAAAGGTGACAGTTGAGATTAAACAGAAAAAAATATAAAGTTGAAAAACTAAACAAATTGAAAAAATCATATTTTGACACGAAATCACAAGTTAAATATTAAAGATTAAATAATATGAATTATTATAATTCGTCGAATCTATGATAAATATTTATAGATTTATTAACAAATGCAAATTCTTTTTTTTTTATAAGTGCCTACCGATAGTTTGTATTGGCCGCACAAATATACTACTATTATTTTATAGAATTTACTTCATAAGGTAATATTTAGTATAATATAAAAACAACCACCGATGTAAGCAGAGTTCATAGAAAAGTGTATGTAAGGTGGAACGTTATTGCGATAATGAGTTCCCCACGTCTGTACGAGTATATTTGTAGTGATGTGTATCAAAAATGAGTATTAAGTACTAGTTAGTATTAAAAATGAGATAAAATTGTTATAGATTACTTAGCGACCATATAAACTGCGTAGTTGTAATCACCGTTGACAATGTGTTCTTCTGGATTGTGTTTGGTTAATTAAGAATGCGCCAATCGCATAAAGTAACTTTGATTGTAAACAAATATTCTAAAGTTTTATTCCCTACAAACCTCTTAGCTGTTAGTGGATTTGACCGTTCACCACTGATTTTTGCACATGAATTTAGTTAAAACATAACTATTGCTAAAGAGTGAAATTACTTACATTTTGATATGTAATAATAAGAACACGACCGCCTTACCGGCTACAAAAAATATCTAAATATATTAGTGCTGCAATTTAGATATGAATTATTTTTCTATTCCTCGCCGGTTTTTAAAATCTCATCCTGACACCTAGGAGGTTACAGCTACCTGTTTTTTTTTTTATTGAAATATGTTCACTATTTTAAGATAAATGTACTGAATAAACCAGCGGGTATTTCTCTTCATAATTCTACCAGCCACGTCGTAATATATATATACAAATATACATAGCTGAAAGCCAAAGGCCTTTTTTGAAAAGCTGTCCATCGATCCACCCGATGTACTGATTCTATGTTACTTTTTATACTTTTATAAAATGTTTCACCATTTTTTGAAAATAAAATTATTTTATATACATACAACATTAGTATTTTTGGTATTTATTATGAAATAAAGGTGAATGTATCAAATGTTTTTTTTTTCACAATTATTGAAAATCATATTGTATTTATTAAATGTGTTGAGGCAAAGTAAAACGTTATACCTTTTGTAGCTATGATATTACGTTTAAGAGAGTTAACTTAACGGTAAATATTCAGTACAATGGTTACCAAAATGACCATAATTATGTTCAAACGGGAATGGACTGTACTGTTGAACGTACATGATGGAACAGCATGCATGAAAATTGCTAAACCACTTGGTTCCCACTCCCGACCACTCATCAGAAACTCAAAATACAGGTAGGATTGCCAGATGATAATTTAAAAAAGGAGGCCTGATGGGTCTAAAACGGAGGATTTCATAAAAAAAAGGATTATCACAATTAAATGAGATTTTTTATATAATTTACTTTATTTTAATCATGTGAACTGGAGGAAAATCATAGAAAATGAGGATGTGTCCTTTAGGATACCATCTACACATGAAACACGTCTCCTGGAGTAATGCTGAAGATCTATGAGACATATTGCGCCTTTGCTTGAGTATAGGTATATCAAATATGGAATCCATACTTTGTAAAAGACGTTCAGTCGCTGGAAGGAGTTCAAAGGAGATTCACAAAAATACCCGCACGACTAAAACGCTTGGAAAATAAAGAGACTGTTTTAAAATTGACGTCATTACTGGAGCGACGTGAGACACTCACGTCGGCTTTGGGTGATCTCACTGAGAATTACAAAGTGTTGACTGGACATTAAGGACATATTCATGTTTAACCAAAACACGCAACTTCACAGCCATTCAGTGAAGTTATCTAAACTCGTTGTCTCGTTGTTCCACTAATCCTAGGAAGAAATTTATCTCCAATAGAGTTGTGGATAATTGGAATCGGCTACCACAAGAAGTGATGGAAGAAGTATAAACCGGTTCAAGAAGAATTTAGGCAAATCGCTAGTAACTGAGAACGAGATATGAACATATCAGCTAAATAGCTGCTTGCTCAGCAACAATAATGATAATCTAGCAACCTAAATACAGGTGAGTTATTATGGGGATTTTTCTGGAGGACAAACAAATGTCATGCAAATCTATTTACAAATGAACTGACTGCAATCACGACACAAAATTGGAAAGATCGTCACGAAGTTAGTACTACGTCAAAAATTTACGTATTTAGGTAGGTAAACAGAACACAGTCTTCGTTAATACACACATCACAAGCTAAGATTTCAGATTCCAGTGATGAACTTCTGTCGCTGTATCTTCTATTTCAGATTTCAATAAAGAAAGACGCTTAAACTTACCTTCCGTGTTGTTTGAGTATTACCACGAAATATAGTCTACTTGCACCAATAGCCCGACGGTTCCTGTCAGCACCCCTTGTAAGCGGACCATGTGAACACGCTCTTCAGTGGTGTTAGTTTAATCCACCGATTCCTAAGAAACCAACTGCGTGCAGATAAACGTGCCAAATTACTTTTCCTACAGTTATAACCTGCCATTATTAAAATTTGATTATTGAATTATGAAAATTTAAAAAAAGTTTTTTATTTAAACCGTAAGAAATGATTCCTGCCAAAAAACTCAGAACGCAAACCCATTTATTTCTATGAAAACTCACAAAGATCAACTTCGGCGGCCTGGAATGTCTTATTGACTTTTTCTTGTTGGATACCCAACTTTTCACTATTTTGTGATAACTTTTATTAACTATTTGCCACTTTTAAATATTTTTAGATGTATAAAAGCTAGTTAGTTATTGAAAAAATTTTTTTGCATATTCTTTATTCGCATTCGCACTTGTGAATTAAACCAACAGATAGATTTGAGGCGTACTAACCGCTATATTGAGCCCAACCAGAACACGTATGAATCACTTGAGGCACTTCTGGAGAGGGACAACTAATTAAAGATGTTACGAGCAACAAACTGAATTCATATTTTTACATTTAGGTGTGACGTTAAATAAAAAAAAAATGTATGTGTTTGACTAAGAAATATTAATTTAAGCTGTTAAAACATTAATTTTTCCTCACCTACTGAACTCAACAGCATCAACTGAGCTAGTTCCTAAAAAATGTATTGAAATAACAATAAATAAAAATGCTCACCTAATATTAATGTTATACTATTTTTACTTATCTACCTAGACACAAAAATTACATATAAATTCTGTCTAAATATATATATATACTAGTTCTTCTCCTTGTCTTGCAATGAAGGCGGTATATTTCTACCGAGGACATTCTCATGGTACTGTAATTTCTTTACATTTGTGGGGTCGTTCAATGCGCTGTCGTCGCGTAGTCTGTCATCTCGTTGGTCCTGAACGGCTTCTAAAAAATTATAAAAAGTTGTTTCATTCGACAGATCAAACGTAGTGCCTCGTCTGTAAGGAAAAAATCAACCAATATAAAAGTGTGCATACTTAGGAAAGAGTTTGCTTAAAATGGGTCTTTCACATTTTATTTTCTGTAAATTGAAGATTTGCATCATCGGAAAGTACACAATAATGTTGACATTATTTTGATAGTTTTGATGTGTACAGTACGCCTTACTAAATCATTTCATACTTTTGAGGAATTCGATTTGAAAAATTATTAGGAAAAGGCATCAACTTAAAGATCGCAGCCGATTGCCCAAAATTTAACAAAAGGAAATGTTTAAATATCAGTTGAATTAAATATTTTAATAAAAAGCAATAAAAATTGTAAATCTATCAGGCAGCCTATGAAATTTGCAGAATGGGTCATTTGTATTAACCTCGTATGCGTATAGGTTTGCGAAAATTCCACTACCTAAAGCAATTTAAATTGGAACAAATTGCTAACAGTTTACAAAGTGCTTGTGAAATTTATCACCAAATAACTGCCGTAAACTATCAATACAGTATTGAATCCTTGAAACAATTTTACCCAATAAATTAAAATAAAGTAGAAAGACTGTGTTGTGGGGCTCTTTGAATTTTACAAGTTATTCACTGTATTTCAAATGTTTAATTAAAAAACATTTATGGATTATTTCTCGTGGGAAGAATAATGGATGATATTGTTGGTATAGGCAAATGATGTTTTTTTTTTCAGACTTTGTTTAAAAAAGTCTCTCTGAGGAAAGGTAGCAAAAATAGATTGTTCCCAGGTATTCTATTCATAAATAGTGAAAGAAAATAATTGAACTTAATCTTTCTAAAAAGTGGTTTAATTTTAGCTGGTTGAACATGCCGTCCGAAGTATTTAGCTTGACAAGCTTTAAGCTAATTTCAAACCAAGCATGTTCATTAGCTAGAGCCTTATAAAATTTGTAAGTCGACTTACAGAGCGCCTCAAATTTAAAGGTTTCCACTTGGCTGTTTCGATGCTGTGGATGTGTTGGATGTGTTATGTCGTCCGAAGCCAATGAATTTTCTATAATTCTAGGAATGCAATATGGATAGTAATCTAGACAGCCTCTCCGAAAAATAACTAATGCAGATATTCTTACATCAAAACATAACGAAATCAAACTCACTGTTGTATGGAGTGTATCGATCGGAGAGTAAACTTTCCAAATTATAGCCGACAATGCCGATTAATGCCGCAAATGGTAACGTTATGTAAGGGACATTTGTTCGTAAAAGTCTGATAAGAATTGGCCACATCTGTAAATTAGAAAAACCAGGTATACATAATTTTCACACGAACACTGCACGACTTGCATCTACTGACGTTTTACCTTTTTCAAAAACTATAAAAAAGTACTTTATATATAAATTGCTTATAAATTACCAGCAATTTTGTACATTAACAATCAAATAACCGAAACAAAAGTAGGGTTATGTTTCGACATGAAAGAAATATCAGCCGGGTGACAGACCATTTTTTCTGACAGTTTTCGGTAATTGGTAGTGAACAAAATTACTAACTATTCGTAAACGAAAAATTGATGAAATTGAATGTTTCGAGCTTGTTAAATGGAAAAAACGTTATTAGGTCTATAATAGTATTGCATCTGTAATCTAGGCTTAGGTTGAGTTTTATTATAAAATAATATTTTGTTTTTTAACTAGCCGAAACCAATTATTAACAGGCTTCTTTTTAATACACGAAAGAAACCGATATCGTGTGGGTGAGAGGGGGGGGGGGGAGGGGAGTGTCAACTGACACTGACAGTTGTTGCCTACTAATGGATACTTCAGTTTTTTAGGTTATGTTATGTTTCTTGATAAGGCGGTGTAACCATGATATTTCGTGGAAATGTTTTATTAGCTGATATCTGTCACAATTGTTATTCGATATTTCGCCTCTATAACAATCCTTGTGCCGGTTTGATAAAATTCTCAAGAAATGTCGGTGGTAGTTTTATTAGTTCCTCTACTAGAAATGCAAGCACCGACGGAAAACGCAAGCAAATATTCGACCAAATGAATGTTTTCGACAGGAAAGCGAAGCTGCTCCAACGGCACCGGGCGGCTTTAATGGAAGATTTCCAGAGCTATGAGTACCTTCGGGAAGAAATTGGATGGCGAATAGCTGACAGAATATTCGATGTAAAGCGAATGTTTGATAATGCTCTGGATTTAGGTGATTTACAAATATTTAAGTGTGGTATCAACGTAGCTGCCATGAAAATCATTGGCCGAGGTCCGCCTCATCGTAAAAGAATAGAGGGGATATAGTTAGGGTTGCCATAGACTCTAAAGTTACGGACTCCAAACATACCGGGCGGGGTGGGTCTCGTGATCCTTCCCAAGATTTTTTTTAAACCTATCCTTGTATTGGTGCAATTATATGCCAAATTAGAGAACATAAATTGTAAAAACCTGTATAAATTCTATACAATAATTTGAACTGTACTTTTTGTACTTTTAGCAAAAAAAGGGTACGGTTAATCATTAACATGAAACATTAACATCATAATCATTAATAACATAATCATTAACATGAAACTGTATTTCAAAAATATAAGAATTTTACAATAACTTACAAATAAACAAACAATATTTTTCTTTAATAAAGTAAAAATTGTCATGAAGTAGGCTGCATTAAGTAAGATCGCCATCCACAATTGATTTCAAAAGCTTGTTTTACTTACACAAAAATACTGACTGACAGCGCACCGTCGCACCAGGCCACCGGCCAGGCGAGCTCATTTTTGAAGTGGGTGGGGGGTGTGCAGTCACCCTTACAGCTTACTGTAAGTGAGTGAAGTTATTTACATGGTGCACCATTCACATTCAAGACTGTACATAACGTTTTTCGGAGCTTCCAAATTACAGACATTTCTCTCTTTTTCCCTTTTATGGTACGGACATTATAGTGAAAGAATGGGTTTAGGATTGTAGTCCTTAGATTTAAGTGACAAACACGGGAAAGACTGGAAAACAGCTTGAGGATTTCCAATTTCCTAAAGAGTTTCAGAATTATTTGTGTATCAAACAGGTTTCCCCATGGGTACACATTACAATACAAGTAAAAAAAAAAAAATAAACTACAAAAAGAAAAAAAACCAAAAACAATAACAATAAAAAACAAAAGATAACAAGAACTCATCAGGAAGAATACAAAGTTAAAAAACTAAAAATAATGCCTCCAGGTAAACAATTATTTGAACAAAAAGTTATTTACCTTTTTATATCCAAATGTAGTGTCTTTTGTACCTTGAGATATTAGAGGGTGTCGAAGGAATTTGGCTAAAGAGCCACGTCTTATCCGCATTGAATAATACTTTGAAAACATTTCTCTTCAGGGCGGTGTCCGCCCAGAACCTTCATACAAACACTGTCTATGTTCCACCTGCTTTGTTGCATTCTGAATAAATAAACGCACTTATATTTTTTCTGAATTCTTCCAAAATATTTTAGGTTGCTGATTCTTTGTAGTTGTCGAATTTGCCTATGGTTATGGGGTGATCGGTGGTTGTGGTCATGGGAAGGACAATGCATTGTAAACAGTGGTTCAGACGCAGCGCTTTTTCTGAATATATAAATATAGGAACAGTACTAATAGCTGAAGTGACATTAGAGATTAATTTGACCTAAAATGATGGTCTTTCGGGATATCATCTTCCCACGGTATTAAACTCAACTACTAACTCATAGAACCATAATTATTATATTTCCTTCGGCATATGTATTAGAATGTCAATATTGTCTTATTCAATCAAAAGTATATATTATTTAACTTAAAAACATTCAAAAACATGCTAAATTTTGATAGTTAAAATTGATATCCTAAAGGTTGTTCGCGTGGCTACATTTCCCGACACATGCAACCAGATAGTGTTGGACACGTCACCCTTCTAGACTCCTGCCAAGCCCTTCTGGACAAAGCGGAAGTCGGAGAGGGAGTGCTTTCAACTAAACTGCTCATGGATGAGGAGGCATTTGAGGTTAGTGGAGACCTCGCTGGTGAAATATAAGTAAATCAATTTTACCATAGCAAGCGACCATTTTAATACCAATAAGCTACTAGTAAGTATAGGTACGACCAAGAATCAATATAAATGAGACAACAAGACATTTTTGTAAAGAGATCTTTATTTATCTATCTTTATTAGGGTAATAAAACAGTTTAAACTAAGAAATATGAGGGACTCTGTAAGGACAAGTGAGGCAACAACAGGCGAAAGATTTACCACCCCTTTTTTAAATAACTTTAATTCGACAACAATAAATACGTTAATGAACCTCCAAACCTTTTCATGGTTTGAGGTGAATGTCGTACAGTACATTTTTTTCAGGGTATGAACTCCTTATTTAAAGTTTCAAAGCACATTTTATTTATTTATTGTGACATAATTAATTTGACAAAGAAATAGAATTGTAGTAGTAGAAATCACAATTATAAATGAATATTACAAATGCACCGGGAGCGATTAGCACTGCTACATTTTGTGCCCTGCCTTCTTTACTATACAATGTCTGTACTAAGGAAGGCAGTGTAGTATTGTGCTACAACTGAGAATGTCAAACCGTCAATGCTCCTATAGAGAAATATGAAGGTGTCTATTTGTAAGAAAATAAATTAACACATATAAATATATATATATTTATATTTGATGATTGTTTTTTTAATAGCGGCAAATCGCCTGAAAAGATAAACGACACAATCTTTGACAATATTGAAAAATTTTGAAAAAGTTTTTAATTATTTGATAAAGTGCTGGATAGCATAATATTTATAAAGGTATGTTTAAAAATGCATTTTTATAAAACTCAGCGCTGGGTTTAAACCGACATCCTGCATTCTCAAGTACAGGACCTCTTTAGAACCTGTACTTGAGAAAGCAAATTATCTAACCGTAATATAATTTCTTTCTAAATAGTATATAGAATGCCGCCGCCACGAGTTGGTAAAGTAAGCATATTTCACACATGTGAAATTGCCAGATATACAGTTCTTATGCCCAGTTTAACTAGACGTTTTCTATTGACGTCAAAGGCAACTAGACTTAATTAGTTTGCAAATTCCTTCTTGAAAGTCACAAGCTTTTGCTTTGTTTGGAAAAATGCTAAGTTGCATTTCACACATTCTGACCATCCTGAGATGAGTTATAAATTCCTTTCTCACTGTTTAGTTTTCATAATCGAAAAGACGGAACTTTCAGTCTTAACTCACTGCGTCCCCGGACAAGACACCTTCTTAGGTAGTCAAACAAATATACGAGTCTTTACCTTGAATTGAGTCGAAGCTATTACAGACATTTATTAATTTATATTTGCATTCCTACCGAGTCATAAGCGTTACAGTAGTAAAGACCTCGGTACGCGTATGTCCGTACATCTTAGTAACTAATGGACGTAATTCAATAGGGCTTTCACTTTTTGATAGAGCAACGTTTGAGGCACATTTATCTATAATCTCTACTTATAAATATATTTTAAGATGAAAAAAAAATATCTCCGTGCCAATAGTTGGATAATAAAATAAGACTTAAATGCGGAATTGTCAATTGTGTAACGCTACACGGTTACGGTGATATAACCCTTCTCAAATTGACCTGTCCACAGTTGGAGGAAGATACTTATGACTTGGTGGTGTCGTCCATGTGCCTGCATTGGGTCAACGACCTACCCGGGTGCTTCGACAGAATCATGAACTGCCTGAAGAAGGATGGAGTATGTGACCACTTTATTAATACTAGATTTATTAGCAAATGTCAATATACCTGAATGTTAAGTTTTATCAAAACGATTCTTAAAATGCTTGAATTAATTTTGTTTTTCTGGCAGCCCTCGACTTTAAAAGTTTTCCCTAAATCAGTCATAAATTGAGCCTCTGAGTTTCAATATATATATTGCTAAAAATGATTATTTAAATTCAATGCAAAAAATTACGCATTTTAATAGGAGTCGTAAAACGGGTGGTTTTTTAGTTTCAAAAGTAATCATTTCTTATTATTGGCGAATAATAGGTACAAAACTATGGAAATAAAAATAAAACTTGAATTATTTACCGCCAAATCCACTAAAAACACTTTCAATGCACTCACACACACAAACAATCCCAATGGCCTTGAAAACCGAACTGATAAAATACGATAAAATACGATGATTAGTCAATGCCTTTCATGAATACGTGACATGTCACCATTTTAAATAATTATTTATTGTTTATTTGGAGAACCAAGACTACAATATATAAGAAATTGTACAAACAATTACGTGTAAAACTGACTTATGACAGGTTTTAATGATAGAAATCTAGTAAGACGGTGATCAAATCGTTTCTCACAAATCTAACAATAAGGTGACAGTAGAAAAAACAAAATGAAATAGAGACAAAATGGTACATAAATTATGTTTCCACCGCTGTCCTACCCTCTTTAGTAATGAAAATTTCTTCATGCGCAGGTTTTCATAGCGGCTCTGTTGGGCGGTGACAGCCTGTACGAGCTGCGCTCCTCCCTGCAGCTGGCCGAGTTGGAGAGGAGAGGGGGTTTCTCGCCGAGGGTATCGCCACTCACCAGGGTTAGGGATGTGGGAGGTTTGCTTACTGTGTAAGAAATAATTTTAAATCTATATTTGAAAGTGGCATTATTGGTATAAATACATTTTCTTAATGAAAAATCTTAATTAAGCTATTTCTTTCATAGGGTCACTTGTATAAATATCAAATATAGGGTGATGATTTTAGAGGCGTGGTTTTCAAGAAGAGATAAAACGCATATAATTTGATGTTATGGCTAAGAATTTAGTTTTATTATAAAGATAAGGGTTTGCCATTATGTTTTAAAAATGATTTCGGGTAAGTGGCCGCCGCGGCTGACTCGAACAAATTCCAGCCGAGAGGCCCAATTTTCAACCACTTTTTGCAGCAAGTTGGGCCGTATGTCAGCAATAACGCGCCGAATATTCTCTTCCAAGGCGTTAATCGTGTCCGGCTTATCTGCGTAGACAAGCGACTTCACATAACCCCACAAAAAATAGTCCAGCGGTGTTAAATCGCACGATCTTGGAGGCCACGCCACGTTGTTCAGGAGTAAGTCTATTCATTATGAAATGGCAAACCAAACTGAGCATAAATCAAGTGACAGCTGTCAAAAACACCAACTACGAAAAAAGTAGTGCCACATTGAAAACCACGCCTCTAAAAAAAACACCCTATATTATCAAAAATACTTTTAAATAATCACTTAAGAAATGCTTTGGATAAGGTACTCTTCATGTAAGGACTAAAGAAATTGCGCAACTCACAAAATAGAAAATAGATTATATAGTATAAGCTGTTTTAATGTTTCACATCTCAAACAATATTCAGACATTTCGTAGGCCTTTTAGTTATAAAATATATTTTTTTTAATTTTAAAAATGTGCTTATTAGCCTAACTTTTCAGTACATAGAGATACGTTCTGTAAATTGTCACGGAAATGAAATAGTTACCTGCTCTAGTGATATTGAAGTCCTTCAAAGCTCTATTCTTGGTATTCTGTTATTTATTATTTACATAAATTATTTAAGTATCAATATTTCAAATTGTCCAATTACACAATTTGCATTAAATGAAGCCCACAATGTTGAGACTCTTAAAACAAATTGAACTCGTCCCTCGGCGATTGGTTTAAATCAAACAAAATGTCGCTCAATATGTCTAAAACAGTTTTATTAAACGTCTCGCGTAAAAGTTAGTCAAAAAAGTTATTCGTGCAAGAAGCGCTTTGAAGCAAATGGTCTCCTGTTTTTTTTTTGTATAATAACGGTTAATTTAGAACGGTGCACAACTATTTATTTATTTGCCAGAAGTCTTTGACAAAATAAGAAAGAAGAACCGACAACGCAGGATCGTTCTGCACCATGACAATGCTAGCTGTCACACGTCGGCCGATACAACTCAGTTTTTGGAAGGTCAAAAGATAAAATTAACTGGTCATCTGCCGTACAAGACCCGATTTGGCAGCTAACGATTTTTATTTAATTCCAAACGTTAAGGAATTTCCATTACGTGGTCAACGTTTTTCGAGCCGCAAAGACAATTGATGCGTTCAAAATGCACGTTTTGGAGATACCTCAATGAGAATGGAAAAAGCGCTATGAAAATTGGTTTCAACGTATGCAAAAGTGCATCGATCATCTTGGCGAATATTTTGAAAAGCAATAAAACCATATTAAGTGATATATGTTTGTGTCTTTTTGTTATTCCGGATTCATAAAAAGCAGCTCTGGTTTCAACCTGTTTTCTACCGTTAAATTCTGTTGAAATATAAGTATATTTAATTGTCATTCCTGTTTATGGAAATAAGTTGTCTTATCTTATCAAATCGAAAAGGCTAAAAAGGTAAAATTCATCTTGATGACAAATTAAATTGGTCCAAACATCTGGAACATCTCAAGTCAAAATTATCATCAGCATCAGCAGCGTTATAGATCACTATCAGTTATGTCAGTCTATCATGTACTTGTTGAATCGCATCTCCAATATAGTGTTCTCGCGGGGGGGGGGGGGGGGGGACCATCAGCTGTATACATTTCGGAAAATTTCACACTGCAAAAAAAAACAGCCCGATCTATCCTGGGTCTGAAACCCCGTGAATCATGTCAGCCACACTTCTGCGCCACTGGCTATTTTATCAATATATGGGATAATTGTCTATGAAGCCCTGTGTTAATTCTACGCTAGGAGAGAAAGTGCTCTTATCCATAGTAAAAATTCATTCCCATGACATAAAACATAAAAACCACTTTATCCGAGCAGTCAAACCTCACACTGCTAAATTTTAGTAGAATTTTAGTAGATTATTTGGGTATCGAGTATTGTAATAGACTGCATGAGGAATTGAAAGAAATAAATAACCTAAAATATTTCAGGAAAGTCGTAAAACCCTACTTTATTCAGAAGCACTATACCGCTTCGAGGACTATTAGTATCCTACACATAATACTTTAACATTATTTTTTTTAATTTTTGGGCGTTTTTCTTACTGTAAATTAATGTTCTATAATAATTGTATATTTATAAGGATAAATGAATGTACTTAATATTATAAACTAATGGTAATGCCATTCCTGTAGAACTTGGTTGTTAATGGAAATAAATTTTCTTGGATCTTGTATTTTATGATCATTCGGAGTTCTGCTATGATTGTCGGTGGCGGTGCATCTGGTCTGACGCTGATTTTATCAGCCATCAGGTTTTATGGCATTCCTTAACGGCCATCTTATTAAAGTAATTATGAGAAAATATAGACTAGTTTTTTTATTATGCTTCCTTGTCGTCTTTTGACTGATAGTATATTTTAAAATATAGCAATTATGCAACGCATGTTATAAAATACAAAAAATAATGAAATAAGCATAAAATAAATATAATGATTATTTAATTTGAAAATCAGTTCATGTATTCAATAAATAAATAACATAAACTTAGTAGATTCGAAAGAACAAAGTTATAAAAGTCTTTTGGATGAAAATTAGATTTTTCTATAGATTAATAATACACATTAATGTGGATCACACGAACCAAAGCCAATTAATTATTCGAAGGTCTGGTTTCACAATGCTGACAGTGGACACGGATGACATAGAAATTGTCTACCCATCTGTATTTGAACTGCTGCAAGATCTGCGCGGAATGGGCGAGACGGGAGCCTCTTACAACAGATCGCTGCATCTCCACAGGGACACTCTTATGGCCGCTTCGGCAATCTATAATCAACTATACTCAAAGGTAACGCAGATAAACTATCTAATAATTTATAAGATTATTATTATATGTTATTATTTCAGATGAACCTAACCTAACCTATATACTTGGGTTTCAATAATAACTCATTCAAAGCTGTTGAGTTTAGACTTTTTTAAATTTCAGAGCCTTCCCCCGGGTGTTACGTTTGCCTTGCACCTTATTTACCTACATTGTTCGAAATCAAGAATACGGCTAATCCACTCTTAATTTGGCCTTATTTCAAACATTAAATGGTCTGTAGCGACGCTACATACTTGGATTGCGGCTGGCAGCGTGTTGGCCGGCGACGGTAGATCGCCGCCGGGCGCATCGGATTGGATGGCATCTGCGCATTCGAACGGCGCACGGGCGATCCGCCAGCGACGCAAGCAGTCAGTCGGGTCGGCAGGCTTGCAAGCCACCGCATCACGCGCCGGCAACATTATTATTTTACCTGACTATATTTTACACTGTTATCTTAATTTCCGGCGTTATACAATTGTTATCTAGTTTTAAGTATCCGTTACATACCATCGTTGATATGTTTCCCAATTGGGATTCATGGTAAATGTAAATATTGCCGCGGAGAAATAAAAGGATCCGGAACGTGGGAGAAGTTTTCTTCATTTTCACCTCCATCATCCCTGGACCTGGAACCTCCCCGGCATAGGTCTTTTAAACTAAATCTTCTTTTTATATAAAGCTGAAGTGAAAGAATTACCTCTCATTGGGTTAGTAGAAATTTAATAGGGATTTAATTTCTTCCAGGAGCTGAAGACCGGCGAACAAGCCAAGCAGGGAGTGACAGCCACATACCAGGTTATCTACCTGGTCGGCTGGAAACCTGACCCGCGAAATCCAGGGGCGCCCCTCAAACCGCACGTAGGAGACGTCTCGTTCAGGGACATTGACAAGATAGATGAAATCTTAAAGAAAACTGGTAAAGGTGTAGATGAAGATAAGAACCAGAAGAAATAGTAACAAATTTATAATTGAATAGATAATAATTAAATTATTGTTAATTGTGAATAAGTAAATAACATTATTGTAATAAAGTATGAAGTCAATTTCTTTCGTGAATTAATAAACATATTTTAAAGTACACCAGATCCTGTTAACAATTAACTTGATGGCATAGAGCATTCCGTTGTGCTAAGTAAATAACGTTAATTCACAACTTTCAGAGAAAGACCTTGGAGTGTAAATTCAGTCATACTTAACCATTTTTTGTCATTTAAATCGGTTATTAACTTGTCACTTGATACTTTAGTTTCTATTTTTTAAAATATGCTTACAATTTATTAAAGTGTAAAATATCAAAAGCAATATTTCACCAGAATGCTCAGAAGAGTTGAAACTTGTTCAAGACCTTTCTCTCGATGAGTGAGTGAAGATGGTGATTTCCTTTGCCATCATCATCATAATATCATTTTGACACAAAAAGACTTGTTTAGAATGATTTAATGATTAACGACTACAATTTTTAAACCAATTTTATTCAATAAACTCTGGACATGCTTAGACATTAACAATAAACAAAACAAAGGACCTAAGTATATAATTTAAAAGAATATAAAGACGTAACTTCATCAAACGTACCTTAAAATAAAAAAAAACTAATAAAATATGTTTCACATTAACAAAAAAAAAAAAACAAAACTATAACTTTTGACTATAATAAAATTGGATGATTTTATAACAGGTCATATTTACCCTATTTGTACAACACACCAATTTCTTCTTAAAATGGCAGGAAATTTATTGTAATTCTTATGTACATAGCTTTATGATATATACATTTTTTTTATATGTAATTACATATATATTTAATATATACACATTATGGCTCATATTTTGTGTACTTACAGTACCATCACAATTTAGGCATACGTTGCAATTTTGAAATTCCCAAACCGTCGTTAATATCTAATTGCAAGTAAAATTTCTAATTAACAATGTCAAGAATTGAAAACATGTGATTTTCGCGGAGAATAAAATCATGATCATACAAGTGAATTGATCATACAATAAAATCATACAAGTGAATTGTTTATCTTTGAGTTATATGAAGTGAATCGAGGTGTTATACTTGAGTGTAAAACTAAGCCCATCAGTATACAGGCTGAACTTTTTGGCATACAGGGTTATTCTACACTTTAAACAGAACAATTTTTGTTCTACAACTTTTCAAAATTGTATTTTTTTCTGTACCTAAAAATAACATCCCAGATTCAACGTTTAGTTTGGTTTGGTGCAGGTGGTATCCGTGCACTGCACCCCGTCCCCCTCCCCCATATGCCTCGCGAGAGTAGGAGGCACATATTCGTAAAGTGACTGCGTTTAAATGTTCCTAATTTTTTCGACAAGCTCGTAAAGCAAAGGTTGGTCAGTTTGAAGTGTGGAATAACGTCGTAAAGGGATGTGCATGAAAAAAACTTCACTGTATAATTTCCAGAACAGTATTTAGGAATCGGGTGCCTTAAGAGTACTACTGTCGGACGCGAACTCCGAACTGGGAGCAGCATAAAAACCACGCTACTTCACGAGGCGGAGACTCGCGATAAGCATGTGCGAATGGGATAGAAGCATTGTGCGCAAGAAATCAAGACGATCATAGGATTTTTTACGATATGAAGAAACCGCAAAGAATACGTTGTAAACATTTTTTTTTCCTAATCTTCATGGAGTTTATTTGTAATGTAGAGTAACATTTTTCTAAAAATAGTAGCTCTTAAATACTTTCAAAAAATTGCTTAAATTCAACCAAAAATGTATATTTTTACAATCAAAAACTTTGAAAAAGTTGCTCCACATTAGAAGATAATGATTCTTGGTACTCAAATTATACATCAAACATACCAAAACTTAAGTCAAGTCGAAAGTAATTTGAAAACAACGCTTCTATGGACCGAACGACATGAATGAAATATAAAAATCTGAGACTCAAGTTCTGGACAATTTTAGAAACCTGATCTAGACGAAACAAAAACACAAAAAATTAACAATTAGCACGATTATACTGTACTGGGTATTATTCACATATTCATAATAATTTATTAAGTACCATATTAAAATGACGAACCAAAATTATCTGCAACTCAAGGTTTCAACAATTGCTTTATAAAAATACAATTATATATAACTGTAATTGTATAATATAGGAAACACAAAACATCATCAAATAAAGACACAGCTGATACAGCGGATAGCATCAGTTTCAT
Organism: Neomicropteryx cornuta; assembly: GCA_020383195.1. Taxonomy (NCBI): domain Eukaryota; kingdom Metazoa; phylum Arthropoda; class Insecta; order Lepidoptera; family Micropterigidae; genus Neomicropteryx; species Neomicropteryx cornuta. The sequence continues at coordinate 9,670,161 of JAHKQU010000010.1, read as the reverse complement.
CGACTCAAAAGCCGCTGAAACTCTAAAAATAATATCGGAACAACAGATTTAACAACAATTTATAACGTGCTTGAAAGTAGCGTGAAGTGCGGTTTTTTGGAACAAAAGTTATTCTGGCACCGCTATGAATTAGCGTAAGCGCATTTCAGAATTACTACAACACACTTTCTTTGGTAGTTCGGAATAGCCTAATTCTATAGGGTTATTTGGAAAACCTATAAAAAATAACCTATAATTTATTGGAAAAAGCACAGTTTTAACGACAGATGGCAATACATTCATTGAGTTTAAATGATAAATTATTTACAAAACAGTGCGCCATCTGTGACTTACAAAATCAGGTTTTCTTAATTGTAAACATATATGCTTCTGTGCGGTTTGCATCCTAGGCTATTTGCCAACGAAATATTAATATTTCATTGTCAAAAAAATAGCACCATCTCCATATTACCGTAATATTTAGATGGTTATCTTAAAACCACTATAAACCATATCCCCATTATCTTTTACGATAAAAATGCAGCTTATTGGCCTTGCGATTTCCAGTATTATTTGTTAAGAAAGTATATCAAATCTCATTATGGTTTCAGAGAAATTTATTTTAAACTTTATGTAATTTTAATGAAGTGATCATGCCGCGAAAATGAGTGCATTTGCGGCGGCCGTGCACCGTTCAAATTGAAGGTCATAGTTTTTTGCAAGGTGCACTCAAAAATCAATAACCAGTTTATTTTGAATATTGTCAAATAAATGTTTACTCTCGTACGGTAATATTTCTAAAGGACAGGAACTGTGCGAAGACGACGTCGTCAACACTTTATACTGTTAGTACATAAATCGCAGTTAATAAAATATCTACAAAATTCTGATATTAAAGTAGGTAATTTAACTCAATTAGAACATTAGTTCATACGAATGTATGTACGTCTCGAGCAGCTACCTATCACCAGCGTCGCATCGCCGCCCGTTCACCGTCGTATGTGTAGGAAATAAATAATGTACCCTAAGGAAAGTATTGTACCCTAATTAAATAGATTAATTTGCGCTTTTGTGTGAGGATATTTGCATAAACACGGCCATATTTACCTATTTCGTTAAACTTCTGATTTTGAACAAGACTCTTAGTACTGGACTCCATCCAGATCCAGTAACATAAAAGATAGTTTATTATAATATATAGTTATCCACAAATTCTAGCTTTTGTCTGCAAAATTACAAAAAAATCCGTATTTTTCCGACTGTAACCTAATATGTTAGCCTTCAAATTCAACATTCATAATCTCCTCTTTAATAATTACTTTTTCAGGAACGTCATTGTTCACGACTTCTTCCTTAATAATAATTCTCTTGAAGCCATCGATGCCTTTTCTTAAAATTAATTTTGGAATTTCTCCTACATTATTGTCATTCTTGATACCTTCCTGTTTGACGGTGAGTTTATCGGAAGTATCGTTCGTAGCGATTTTCGCTAACGATTCACTATCAAATTCATTACTGATAATCGCCTCTCGTTGAAAGACGACATTTTCGCAGATGTCCTTCCGAAAGCAGACTTTCACGGCTGCCGTCTCTGTTTCTTCTTTGACGGACGGTTCCTTTTCGGCGACGATGTCCAGACGCGAGGCGCCCAAGCCGTTGTCCACGTCACCCAAAATGGTCTCGGCCTGTTCCTCCATTTCTACAAATTCCTTTTTGACATATATCCTCTCCGGGGTTGGCTCTTCGTTCATTGTCAAAGGCTCCGGATTTTTCATTCGCTTACATATGGGTTTATCCTTATTGTCGGGATTTTTGGGACATTTCACCTGAAAAGAAGATAATTTATTAAACTTTAAAAAGTGAAACGAATAAGTTGAATTAATGTATGTAGCTATTTATTCAAATATATTTTATTAGTTTGCATATCACTGTGAATATTAATAGTACTATAATGTAAATTCCTCAGTAACAAATTAATTCTGGTACAAAAAAAAAGGTTGGACTCTTATGTTAACCTGCTGATACCCATTGGCGCCCAAATTGTATTAGCGGAGTACCCGCGCCGATGCTTATCGACAGAGGCACTTTTTTTAAAATCTTTATTCATTAAAAATCGAGGAAATGGCCACATCAAATATTACGTCAATAGATGGCAGTGGGGATTGTATAAGCGAGACGAGCTTAAGTATGAATTATTTTCGTCAATATTTATTGAAAACACCATTTAGCTCCCCACCGCCATTTGTTACATGTATCACTGCGTTTTGTTAAGGAATGTGTTGTGTTTTTTGATGGAAATGGACAGTAATTCTATTGAATTTCCTCTAATATTATAAAATGAATTGTTTTACAAGTGTTTTTGGCCATCTCGATAAGGTCTATAATAACGAAAAATAGTTTACTTTGTTTTAAGTTAAGCCGAAACCAACTAAGGATCTTAACCAGAGCCTTAACAGGCCACTGCAAGCTGAATAAACATCTGCACACATTGAACCTATCGACCGACGACAGAGCCCAGAAACCCCTTTACACCTACTGGGGAATTGTAGGCCCCTTATACACAAAAGGTACCAGCTTCTAGGCAACCATCTCCTCAGGCCAGAAGAGATTAGAACCATCCCACCCAAAAAGATACTTAACTTTATCTATAGTACGGGACTAGAGGGCGAACTATAAGTAGATTTAAATGTACAATAGCTCTGGAAAGAACGCGGTACACGGGGGGCAAACCCCCCACATCCACTAACATACATATATAAAACATACATATGTAATAAAACAGACCATTTTGCATCCACCACTCCTGGAAAATATTTTATAATTCAAATAGTTAAATTTTTTTTTTTATTTACTCAATAATATCAATGTTTTAATAATAGCCAATATTTCCGTTAAAAATTTGGATAAAATTGAGTGATGCGACTGAGAAACTTAGAAAGGTAAAATCATTCCCGAGCACGGCGATACGCAGAAACTTCCTTCAAATAAATGAAGTTGCATAAACATTGATCAATCGATCTCACCTCGTGCCTCACGCTGTCGCACCGCATTGAATACCCACGCTGACAGTACTGACACTTGTGACGGCGTATGCCCAGGTGAATGGAGGCCACGTGCCGTTCCATGTTGCTCTTTGTCGTCAACGATACAGCGCATCCCGGGTGACTGCATCTGAAAATATTTATTTAATTTAATTTTAAATATTTATTTATATCTTCTTATACGTACTTAAATTGGGTCTATTAATATGAAATTCAAAATATATTTTTTTCAGTTTATTTTAAACAACTAAGTACGTATAAAAATTATTTTATAATTTAAGGCTACGGAGAATCCTCCTAATACGCAAATGATGGCCAGAGACTTGGACTATCTATTAAAACGTCTTGGGAAATTCAAACCCTATATGCAGAGTGAACTTATCCACTTACAGTATCCTTTTAAGGGGTGGTTCTGGACATGAAACTGAACATGAAACATGCAGCCCTTCGAATTCATGTAATAAAAACGTACCTGAACCTTAGTCTCGCCTTCTCGTGTATGGTCTCGTGTTTCTTGAGGGCATCGCTCATCTTGAAGCTCGACGGGCACGAGCTGCATTTGTAGTTTCGCTCGTCCGAATGGATCCTGCAAAGGCGAAAACAGGCCTCCGTGAAATGAGAAAGCACAAAATAAAACACTATCGCGTGCTGTGTCCAACGGTCCAAAGTACATTGCCCTCTGTAAACACAGAGTCCTCGGTGGCAGGCATTTAAAAATTCTAACTGTACTATAATTTTTATTAATGCCTTAAACCTGACGAGCGCAAACAATCACCGATTGCCCTGCGATATATTTCAAAATTATGTAATTTACGGGCGCTTGCAAAAATACTCATTTTAAAAAAACTACGTATGTCATGCTAATTATCTATACTATTTTGAATAGCTTATATTCTCTAGAATATGGGTTTATTAGTAACTATACAAAAGTATATAAAAAATTACAAAATTGAAAAAAATATAACTTTGTGTAAAATTTAATTTTTGATAACCAATAAAAGAAAATTTAAAGCGATAACACCCGTCTTTTATTTTTTACGTATGTTCCTAGATATCATATAAAACTATTTATAAGTAATTTATATTTTTTACCATGATAATTTATATATATCTATAGATACTTAACGGGGATCGTCACTGGTGCCGTATTTTTTTTTTTAAATAATTTTATTTATATATTTATTTATTGTCGCTTTATAACTTATTTAAATGTTTTTCACTAAAATAATTAATAATTTTTAAAATATAAAAGAAAGAGTAGAGTGGGTTTAATTTTTTTTTCGTAAAGTAATAAGAAACGGAATATTTCTTCTATGACTAACGATGACAACAGTGATGACTCTGTACTGGGACTGGGTATGGCAAAACTTGTATGATCTGGTTGAAATTAGTTTCGACCGGATTAGCCAATATAACACAGATAGATTTAAACTAACTTGAGATGTTTGGAGAGGGCATTGGACGTATAGAAGACCTTCTCGCATAGCGAACACCTCAACTCCTTGAGGAGGGTGTGCCGTATGACATGCGACCTATGCGAGGGCTCCGTTGCGAAGTCCGCACCGCAGTACCGACAGACAAATGCTCGTACGCCCGTATGCACGGGTATATGCTTCGCGAGCGCATATTTGTACGTAAAACTGAAAAAAAAAAGACATTAAAAATATTTAAAACTCCACACAAAGCGCACGTGTGAATTCCCTTATGACAAGAGCAATTTGAGATTTCATACAAGAGCGTTTACACATTTTTTATTTGGAAACCATGATGAATTTTATATGAATTATTCAATATTAATTTTTAAAAATTTTGTTTATAAGTAAGTTATTAAGTACATTTATTGAACATTGGTGAGTCATGGGTTTATTCAACAAATGGGTTGCGCTCAGTTTAACGAGTAAAGCACTGGTTTTTAGCCAAACCTCACAAATACAACATTATTTAATGCATCAAAATTAAGTTTAAAAAATATAAAAATCGGTAATAGAGGTACGGGTACGGGACACATATAACATGTGTAAAAACAAAAAAATAATAAAATAATGTAAACATTAAGATAAAGATGGTTCGAAAATAACAAAATAATAAACTATTAATATAATTATTTTGAAATTGCGATGACCATTTCATGAACAGGAATTACTTGCTGTTTTGAATTAATTTATATTAATCACCAAATATGTAAAATGTATAGTACTAATGGAATCTCAATTTATTCTTCGAGGTTTGAATTTAAAATATAAATTTAAAAAAAACTGCTTTAAAAAAGCATTTTAACATTACGCCCCATAAATAAATAAATAAATTTGGTAAATCGTTTTGATACTGAAAAAGATAAATATTTTCAGAAGGCGGAGATACATGGTGGTGATTAATTTGTAAAATTTAAATAATCCGAAATAAATCCTGAATCAGTTAGTAAAAGTCTAATGGAAACCGACTTGTGCTTTCTGCTTCAAACTTGGATAACGAAGTCATCATTTCTTCTAACGCATTCAGCTTCGTACGTCAAACGCTGGACCACGATCGGCCAAGTAAGTTGACCGAACGGAATATCCCACGCAGGACTGACACCTGTTTTTTCGTTTAAGTTATAATTTCTTATAATTGGCAAACAATGTGTACAAAACTATGAAAATGTTTGTTTTTTTATAATTAATATTATATTGAAATAGCTTTTATAAATAAAACTCATATTATTTACCACCAAATCCATCGAAAACAATTAAACGTCAAAACTAAACTAACATAAAAAAAACAATGATTAATCTATACCTTTCATGAATTCAGGTATTCGCGACATGCCATGCTTTTAAATATTAAAAGAAATGCATCAAGACGGTCACTTTTACCCGGAAATGGCACCTGACGTATACGGCGATTACGGAATATATCGTTATCGGCGCTGAGTGTGTTAAACCAATTTTGGAAAATTAAGTTTCTTCTAGGAAAGAGCATTTTATTGCCTCACCTCATATTACAGTAGTTGCACAAATACGGCTTGGGTATGGTGGGATGTGTGTCCATGTGCAGTTTCCGGTTCGACCTGGATACGACCAGATTGCACGCACGGCAGAGCCACATGTCTGGACCGTGGTTGAAGTCCGCTTGGTGAAGGCGCATCTCCTCGTCGGACATAAACCTGCCAAATTAAATATTCTACCATATAGCAATATGTCCTATATCGGCAGAGATTGGAGAATCATTATATCTCAAAAATTTCTTATAATATTTGTTACAGTTTTGTTCGGAAACATCCTACACGTGGACCATAAATTATTCTGGCAACACTGCTGAAATGAACCATTGCATTACAAAAGGATACTTAACTTCATACACTGTACAGCACTAGAGGGATGGATGTGACTCTAAGTAGATGTTAAAGTACAATAGTTCTTTCTGCAAAGGGGAGTAAATATCACCCTGTATCTAGTATTAAACAAAACGTAACGAGGTCTAAATAAAAGAAATTATTTAAAAACATGTACAAACCTAATAGCGCAAGTGGGACAGAAGAATCGGTTGGGTCCTTCGTGCCGAAGCAAATGCTTGCGTAGGTCGCCTCGCCCAACGAAGGTCTGAAGACACAGGTCACAGTGGAACGGGCGATCCATTACGTTCTCGTGGACGCTCTTCACATGCCGTATCTGGAAAAAAGTTTCCAACATGCTACTTTCATCAAATTAAAAGCGATGCTTAGTTATTTGATTAGGCCAGGAGTGCTCAAACTTGAACTGCTGGCGATCTACCTCAATATTTTTAGACTACTTACGATCGACTCTGAGAGACTGCAAGTGTGTGTGATGCAGGGTTGTCGTACATACACGATACACCCTACCTACCTAGGTAGGGCATACCGTAGCATATATATATATTATGTGTCCGATTTGATCGCGATCGACCGTTTGAGCACCCCTGGATTAGGCTATTATAAATCAACATACCAGAGTAAATGTTGTTTTTTTTTTGACAGGTAAACTTAACCCTGCGAGAGACATATTTCTGATTATTACTATTTCTAAACATTAATGTAACATAAAAGAAGTTCAAACGTAGTTAGCACGCCGTCTTAAATATTTTTTCCGTTTATAAGATATTTTTCCTATTCTTTTTTTCCTTAAATTATTTAAGCGATTAACGTGTCGTACCGATGTATACAAGTATAGTCCGATTGGGAGAGCAGCCGAATTATTCAATTCTATTTCCGCGGAGATTGATATATTCGTCTATTCGCCCGATAGGATTAAAAATCTGCTTTCTATTATACCTTTGTGAGATCAGCGTGAATTATTTATTTGTTATTGTTCGCCTGGGAGCGTTATTTTTAATTATAGGTAGTTACTTTATATTTTTCCTGATTAGTTCTGGTTATTTTTTGTTTTTAGTTTTTAATGTTGCTTTTATCATTTTTTTTTGCTTATACGAGGTGTGTTCAAAAAGTATCGCGACTTTTGTGTTTTTTCTAAAATTATTTACTTATTCATAAATATCTATTTTGTCCCCTTCAAAGTAATCCCCATGAGATATTATACACTTGTGCCAACGGTTTTTCCAATCTTCGAAGCACTTCAAAAAATCATTTTTTTTTATCTTGTTCAGCTCCTCCTTCGATGCCGTCTTTATCTCGTCAAGCGTAGCGTAACGTAAGCGTAGCAGCTTCCATTGAGATGATTGAGCTTTGGTTTCCACGTCATAACCATAAACCCACGATTCGTCACCAGCTATGACCCTCTGGAGCAAATTTGGGTCGTCGCGGACAGAGTTTAACATCTCATTAGCAATGTTCATGCGATGCTGTTTTTGGTACGAATTTCGCGGCGACCCGTCTCATGCCCAAATCATTGATAAAAATCAAATGGCACGAGCCAATCGATATGATTAGGTCCTCAGCAACTTCTCTAACGGTGATTCGACGATTGGCCAATACCATTTTCTCCACTTCATTAATTTTTTCGTCTGTTGTTGAAGTGCTCGGGCGTCCGGCACGCTCTTCGTCGTTCACATCTTCTCGGCCTTCATCTTCTTGTACCACCGATAAACGTTGCTTCGGTCCAAGGTAGATTCTCCGTATGCCACAGTCAACATTCGGAATGCATCCGCGCACTTAATTTCGTTTTTCACACAAAATGTGATACAGGTTCTTTGATGCAATTTTTTTGAATAGGTAAAAATCGAAGACGATCCAAAACACGTGCAAGCAAAGCAGCTGTCAACAATTAAGTGAACATTCAAAATATCCGAGCTTGTCGGCATAAGTGAGAGACATGAGTACCAACATAACGCCACAAAAAAATCGAAATTCGAATATACGTAACCCGCGAAAATTCAAAAGTCGCGATACTTTTTGAACACACCTCGTATGTTATGAATTGAAATGTGTACACTGGGAAACCAGTTAAATAAATAAATGAAGATGAATGAAAATGTACCTGATATTTTATTATCATGCTAAACAGATTGTTTTGGTCCAGAACTCTAAAAAGGTAACACACAATGCTAAATACAGATTCTGGCCTACTTCACATAATAGGGAATTATTAATATTATTTTTTATAATAACAATCACACCTTTTATGCAAGATTTTGCGGTTTTATAAAAAGAGATAAGATTTAAATACTGGTCGCAAAGGATTATGGAATAAACTGGATACCAGATGTTCAAAGTGCTTCTTGGACGGATAGACCGAGATGTAAGGTGCGAAATATGTTGTCAAAGTTGGCAAAGAAGTTTGGAAATGTGAACTGTAAAACAAAACATAGTGGAAATTGTCAAATTAAAATAAAATCAGCCTATATTGCTGACTCAGTTACTATTGAGCCATTACAAAATGCAAGTTCATGGTTTGTTTCGCATATGGGCATTAACCGTTAACCATTAAGATTTGCGATTTGACAAACATAAACAAAATGTGCTTGACAAATCGTATTAATAGCTTGGTTCGCAGTCGACTGGAATATGCTGTTCAGTCCTGGAACCCATTTTAAGCAAGATACTGCAACCAGATCGAAGCCGTCCAAAAGAGCTGTTAGTTATAGAACAGGTTCAAAAGTCAACAATTATTCTGAATCTCTTGTATTTCACGAAAGACTAAGTCAGGCAGATAGGCGCAGTTTTCTGGATATCACATTTTTATATAAAATACTCCCAAACAACATAGATTGCTCAGCCCTTCTACAGTCGATTCCTCTGCGAATTCCAAGCAGAACCACAAGATCTAATGACATGTTATATCTGAACAAAATGCGCACAAATTCAGGATTAGCTTCCCCTATTATTTAATTCTAACTTCTCCCAAATTAATCTTTTTTCCAATAACTGTCTTAAATACTACTATTATTTAATTCTAACTTCTCCCAAATTAATCTTTTTTCCAATAACTGTCTTAAATACTATACCAATGCATAAAACCACAGACCAAATTCCTAGTTTAGTTCTATATTATTTTGTTTTTTTTGTTTCTATATATAAATAGTATTATATAAATAGTATTCCGCATCTTTTTGATATCTCTAGAGTTTTAACGCAGAGTGATATGGAAAAAGCTAAGTTACTAGCGGACTCCTTCTCAAAGCTATTTATTGCTGACCCGGTCTCCCTCCCTTTCTTCCTCCTCTTCTGAAAGTAATTTGCCTGCGCTAAATACCTACCCTCACTCTCTCCCTCGAAAACCGTCCTACTGTGTGGACGTGTGCGCCGTGCTGTGTCCTTGTGTGTGGGAAACCAGGCTTTATTTCACAAGAAGAGAGTGCACTCCTAGGGTCAACGCTTTTAAGCTTACTCCGAGAGAGCCACCAAAACTGTGTTGGCGAAGAGAAAAGAAACTGCGCGTCTGGTGTCAGAAAAAACCGTGCCTGCGCGGATCGCGAGTTCGATGTCTGTAAGTTTAATTGAGTAGTTTATAGCCCACTTGTATTGTGTACAATTTCTGTTCGGTAACTAGAATATATAAACCGTTGTAATATTTACGCCCGTATAAGTACCTACTGTGTTTTTTATAACGTGGCGTCGTGGGAATGGTGCTCTTTGAAATTGTGAGTCTTTGGGGCCCATGGGTCTAAAAATGAAAACAAAATAATAACACTTCCTTCTCACCATGTTGATTTTCTGCGTGAAGCCCCTGTCGCAGAAGGTACAGACAAACGCTTTGACCTGCGAATGCGTCCTCCGGTGGAGGGTAAGGTCGCAGCTGCGGGTGAAGCATTTGCCACACTCGTTGCATTTGTGTCTGCAACAAAAAAAATCAAACAGCCATTTCAATTAATTCGTTAAATTCTTTACAATAAACGTTTATTTTACAGGTTATTACTTTTAAATATTATTCATAATCCTTACTATTCTTATAAGAAGAAAGGCTTTCCATAATTTGACAGTGGACGTATTTGTAAAGATCTATAAATCATACATAAGACCAATACTAGCGTATGCTTATCAAACATGAAATCCCTACTTCGCTAAAGACATAGATCTGATAGAAAAGGTATAAAGACGCGCAACGAAAATATCAAGTCAAAAAAGAAAGGTTAACCATACTTGGATTAACAAAATGAAAGCGCAGGCAGGAGAGAGGCGATCTTATAAGATATCCTCAAAGATATTGACTCACTGTTACGACCTTCCCAATTTTAAAACCGTGTACACAATTAATACAAATTCACACTTGCGAAGACATCATTTAAAACTCTAATCCTTCAGTTCTAATCCGAGGAAGAAGTTCATGTCAAACGGAGTGGTGAATGCATGGAATAAGTTACCAAGCGCAGTGATAAGTGCCGGAAATGTGAACGAATTTAAGAACAGACCGGACTAGTTTATCAGAGACGATACAAGCGCAGATTGAGGCTTATCAGCATAAGCTGCCAGCCTAAAACTAGTAATAATACATGTATTTACTATTTCGATTATAAAACTCGTCAAGCCTGAATAATGGTGTTTTGAAAGTAAATTGTGTCTTTATATCGGAGCAGTTGTATGGGCAGAAAAGTGTCCATGTCAGGATCAGCACATTGTCACCTATCATTAACGGACGGTAGATGATGTCTCTCTCTCATCGTTGCTGTTTGGGTTTTTTTTATTAGCTCGTGTCAAATTGGTACATGTTTCACTTTTAGGTAGATTTCATTAGGAGAGCTGCCTATTGCAATGGATGCCATGTCATAACGTCTGGAAAATTTTGACATATCTTCGCGTTTCACATCCCCCAGAACCCAAAACCATCCTCAGATCAAAAGTTTATATATCTATCTATATCACTATCTTATGAACACAATAACTGCAATAATTGTACGCCAATCACTTTCAAATTGATACATAAAATGTAAGGTCACAAAATCTCGGTCAAGTTCGTTAATGAGCAAAATCAGACCAGGGGGGCGGGAATGAGGGATTTTTTCGAAAAAGTGAAATTTTGCTATAACTTTCTTAGTATATAAGATATCGAATTCATTTAAATTTTATATTATTCCATAGATAAGGGCCTAAAAGTAAATATTTTTAATAGCATCCAACCTTAGGTGCTAGCGGTGGAAAAATCAAGGTTTTAAAATTCTTAACAGATCAATCCGTTCAAAAAAGGATGTTTGATAAATATTCATACAATTGGAGTTCGCCTATCCCTTACTTTGATTCGGTGAAATTTATCTCCGCCTTCCAGGGGATTTTTTTGTTCCTTCGACGACAACGAAATTCGCATTTAATCAAAACCCTCGACCGATTGACACAATTATTTTGCATATTTAAGAAATATAGGAATCATGGTTTCTTTACGTATATTCTGATATGAGACGAAATTGATGAAATTGAGAGCATCTTACAATAACCACCATCCAATATCAACAAACCTGGTCTCCGTCTGATGAATGAGCGTATGGGCCCTCAGATCAGCAAAGACGTCGAAGGTCATCTCGCACTTCTTACACGGAAACCTCTTGTTCTTGCCGCCCCTCGACAGGCGGCGCTGACGCTGCAGTCTCCGGCTCAAGATGTCGATTTCGGCCTGCGGCAGCTTCTGTATCTTGTAGCGGCCGTCGACACGCGACGCGGGGTTGTTCACCTCCCCGCGCGATACACATTCGAGCCACCGTTGCTCCACCTCACGGCGCGCTGCGTCCTAAAATATGTATAAATAAATAAATATTTTTTTAAAGCTTACATAATGTCTTGCCGACCTTGATACAGAAAATTAATAATTAATTTTACATTTTAGCACTTGCTGTTGTGTAGCGATAATAAATAACATCAATTGGCTAGGAATACTAAGGTCTTACTATACTTTATTTATTTAATCAAAAGTATTATTATTATTATTTTACTCTAGATTCAAGAAATTTATCAAGGCGGCTTTTGAACTGGTTTACACTTATAGCTTCCACCACTTCCTGTGGGAGCCGATTCCAATTCTCCACAACTCTATTGAAGATAAAGTTTTTCCTAGAATAAGTGGAAAAATAGATCTAGATAACTTCATTCAATGGCCGCAAAGTTGCGTGTTTCTACAGGCATGCCTAATTATTATATGAATAAAAACTTGTCTCTAGCTTAAAAAAAAATGTTAGAAAAAAAATCCGCTTAATATTATTTTTATCCAATGCATATTCAATTTTTTTTGGAATTAATGTATAAAATCCTTACTTAATCTACTTTTATTTTCATTATTGTATTAGGTTTTTAAATTAGTAGGTTATAAAATATTATTATTAAGGAGCTCGCTCCGGTGACACTGTTGAGTTTAGTAGGCGAGGAAAAAATGAATGCTTAACTCGCAGCCTACGCTTAAAACCAGCCTTGGAACAAGGAAAAGGATGAAATAGTGACCGATGAAGAGCATTCCACTGCCGAATTGTTCTGCAAAGAAACGAATTGAACCCAATGTTCCGTTTTCTCAAGATAGGTTCTATCTTGGAAGGATGGTCATTACGGTCAATATAAGGAGGCTTAGAGAGTTGGGATCTTAAAGCGGACGAGGCAGGCTTATATAAACTAGTCTTATATAAACTACTTAACCTGAATGCGAAACGTGTTACTTCGATATTGGGTCAACTGAATATTGAAAGCAGTCAGCGGAAAAAATGAAAAAAATTAAAAATTTGCACCGGGAATTGAACTCTGGCTCTCTTGTCCATTTCAAAAATAGCCCAGACCCAAAGCAGAGGTGGTCTTTCCAATAGATGTGGAAAAAGATTGTTTGCTTTAATAAACATTCTGGTAAATTATTAAAAAATAATAATTGCCTTCATATGTTTACCATTTTCCACTTTAAAGCAAAATTCTGACTTAATTTGTTTAACGAATAGTGGTGCAATATATGAGATCTTGTTTATCTCGTCTTTTGAATCTCGTCTTCGAGTCTATAAAATCCACACGAGTCTATTAGATGCCTTTTTAAAAAAAAAAAACATTTTTCCAATATTGGCATCAAGTTTGAATGAATTAAACTCACCAAGATAGTTTCTTCGATGCTGTCCGTTGGCTCATCCTTAATGATGATATCGTTGAACTGAGGAGTGACCACTATCATTTCCGGGCACCCCTCTATCAAGTTGTGCATCTTCTTGCGGGAGCCTGCAAAACAAGTGGAATATTTGCGAAATATTAACCTGTCCTGCTAAGGGAATCGCTGACAGAGCTCAGGCCTACAAAAAAAGGGGAAGTGGTAATGGTATAGTAATTCTTTAAATATATCCAGTTCATACGACTATCCTCTTTTCGTGACTAACCATAGGAAAAGTTATAGGCGAGAAAAGGCACATTAAAAAGGTTGGGGGAAGTTTGATATAGAAGGCTATTTTGACTAGTCTCGCGCATCCCACTCTGAATCCGACGTAGAATTTAATGGCGGATATGCCAATATATGAAGAAATAATTGTCATAACGCATTTATGCAGTTTGAATCTGTTAAAATGTATGAAATTGCATTTTTAAAAAATATACACATAATTATGAAGTAACAAAAAATAAGAAATCGATGTAGAATTTTATGGAGAATAAAACTGTATATAAACATTTATCATCGTCATCATTTGTCATCATCATCATCAACGAAAAATGTGATAGTGTCCTAACTGAGTTTTTTGGGTTACTTTTAATTTTTTTTTTCACAATTGTGTAAGAAAACAATTGTTAGATGTTTTTAAAATGTATGATAGTATTTTATAAAATAGTTAAAAAATATAAAAAAGTTATCTAAAGCGAATAAAAGTTTGTGTAAAGAATGAAAATTTCTTTATATCCAACTTAGAATATTTATTATAAATATATAATTACTAATATTAAGCCAAAATTAGTGCAGTGCATTGTAAATTTTATAGAGATTACGAGGATAGTAAAACTGTTTCAACAGGATGTAAAACGCCTTCAAAACGAATCTTCTAATGAATCGGTAACTTCCTGCATTATTACTTTATAATTGCTGGACCTCAAGGGGTTTTCTTACTAAAATTTGGGGTCCACATATAGGTTGAATAAAAAAAAAGGCTCGTCTGAATAAAATCTTAAAAAACCTTTATTTTACTGGTCTATTAAGACTGCTTGAATGGAGTAAAATAGAATATTAGGGAGTAATCTGGCGGTGCAGAGGCCTAGTATTTGGGAGGAGCATTTGAGACGCAAAGATGCAAATGACGTTATCTACTTAATAACTCATCTTAATTCCAAATGACATTAGTTTCATACATTTATTGGTGAGCAATCAAAAGTATGATAAATATTAAAAGGAAATTTGTTGAAGATGGTAGCTATTGTATCACTGACAACCGCCAAAGTAATTAGCTCATGGTCTATGCAAGCGTCTAACATATATCCCACAAAACAAATCGACACTGAGGCGCTAAGCAGATCCCCGTGTAAACACAATCCTACTGCCAACTGAAGGAGTCTCTAAAGCTGCCGACTCACATCAAGGCTGTTTGGCAAACTTGGCTGAACGTCCAGCTTGGCTTGACAAACTGCAATGCTGCTATACGTTAAACACTACTCAGTTATCTCTAGAATATGCCGACAAGACATCATTTATTAACCTATTTAGCTGTTGTTCTTCATATGAAGAAACAAAAAAAAAACTTTGCATATACAATTATTAAATTTAGAAAATATTTATTGTTTTAATGGCAGCTTGGGTTTTGCATAACTTTTTTAGTAAAAAAAATCCTTGCCCATATATGTCAAAACTACTAAAGTTATTATAGTGGAACATTAACTAGTGGTTAAGTGGTTAAGGCTAGAGGTAAGGTGGTAGGTGAGCAATGGTACCTTTGCAAAACTTTCACAGTCAGTAATAGGACGAAAAATTCTAAATTATTTTAATCGAAGAAACAGTAGTTTGGCAAAAATAAATTAGTTTTTTAATGTATTAGTTAAAAGTTTATTAATGCTTAGTTAAAAATGTAATTGTTATAATATTTAAAATATATTTATGTAATAAATATAGAAGATTTTTTAATATCTATAGATCTCGAAGAAATCAATAACAAAATAATTGCAGAAATCCAAATTTTAAGCGACAGCATACTGACGTGGTTCAACAAAATCTTGCCACACATCAAAATAAGTCGGCGGACGGCGGCTTGTCAAGTAAAAATATCTGTCTGATTTAACATCATCAAGTCAGTTCATTAAGCCAATAAGTCGTACAACTTATGATGCAACACGTCAAATTTAGCATGTCAAACTGCAGTTTATCAAGCCAAGTTGTAAGACTTGCATGATGTGAGTCAGCCACTTAAGGAATTCACTATTTAACCCTTCAATTTGCATTAAACAAAGAAGGCACAAATTGTGAGACAGGTTTGCTTTTACGAACCTTAAGTGTGACGCCATTTTTTATTTGAACATTGCTTAGCTACGCTTTCTAATTTTGCTTTGAAATAGAGGTACTCAGTGGTTCAAGTTATTTTAAGGAAACTGCCTCATTTCCTTTACATTTTTGACAATTTTTAAGTAAACGGAAAAAACCTTAAAAAGGGGACCACCTCAGTTTGACATCAGTGAGAATCTTTTACGGATCGACTCAGGATATAGGTGTGATCATCCAATAGAATATTTTAATTGCATAGAAGAGTTGTAAGTGAGCTATGGCAACTATGACAAAAGTGGCAGAATGCCGCCAGTCGATGGTCGATGTCAACATGCCCGCCATTTTGTGCAACCGGCATTGACAAGCGATATTAAGCTATGCTTGCAGTAAGGGGAAATGTTTTGATAGGCATTTTTCCCGTGCCGGCTTCGCATGCGACCGCAGACGTAAACCTGTCTGATTTTAAATACACGGCTCAATATGTAGAATTGGAACATCCACTCTTCACCTTTCTAGCTACGATCGCCACTCTTTTTAAAGGTGTTTGGTTTCCTCAAACTGCTATTTCTCGCATAAATTTTGGAAAGTGATTCGGAAGCCGATAAAGTAAAAATATGCTATTAATTTAAATACGAACCTGACATGACTTTTAATATGGTGTCTTGTGTAGTATTGTTGGGGTACTTATGAAAGATAAAGACAACATTAAGTGCGAAAGAGACTACTTTGAAATAGGTTTGAGTTTGGCAAACTGACATTATAAGCGCTAATCTTTTATAGACTCTTGATCGTCTTTTATAACTTTAACTAAATAGGTTTATCGTTACTAAATACACTTGATTACTTAGGGTGTGTTCGCAAGTGTAGGTATAGGAATACCTTTAGATTTTTTATCTTTTTTTCTCTTCTTCGGCTTCTTTGGCCTCCACTCGTCATCGCGATCCCCATTCTGTAGCCTTGCCCCTCCGCCCAGAGCTGTGAGAAGTTCCAGATCTGAACCAGTGAACTCTTCGTCCGAAGCCAGCGGTTCATTCTTTATGGCTAAAAACTCGGTCTCGTCCACAGAATCGTCTTGGGACTTCGCTTCCTGGTGCTCCTGCCCCATTGCCCGGGGTATTTCGTCCGCTTCCGTCATTTCTACGCACCTATCGCAACGCATCACGAAAACAAATTACCGCAATATAAATCTACGTCCAGGCACAACTCCGCCCCAAAAATTTGCGATATATTCATGGAAACACTCATTTTACAACTCATGATTTGCACCAGTATACAATTATTTAACGATAAACCCAAAAAAGGATTAAATTGTGAAAAATATTTTGTCAATCCTAAAAATTAAGCAACAAAATCGCTATTTGGATGGCAGCTGTCAATTTCGATCAGTTGTTCCGTTGCGTGCTTGCAGCATATATTTTTAAAATAAATAATAATATTAAATACAAATTAAGATTAATATTGTTTGATATATAAATCAAATGTACTATTTTTAAAAATAATATAATAGTAATTAAATCAATGTTTATTTCGGTATTTTTCTTATAAAATATTAGGATTTTGAATGTTTTTATTTAAGTGCACATCCTATATGTCGTTAATAGCCAACTATTTTTAATTTTAATCTTCTAAAACATATGATACAACCATAACTAAAAATATGCGTACACTTCCAGGGAAAACTATAGATTTAGAAGATGAATTAATTGGCCAATTTCGGAACGCGCATATCCAATTATGGCGCAATTTTCGAATTGGATGAATTGTTTGCATATCTTATTGAATTTTATATTAATAACGTTTTCAAATCAAAACCTCATACTTAACTTTTGGGATTTGCTGGGACGTTTTAAAAACGCGTTATTCATATTTATTTATAAAACCAGTTTTGAAACTGTCATTATATCATTTGTTGTTATCAAGCATGTATCGTACCTACTTCAACAGAAAACTTTTCGGCGTGGGAGTTGAACGGCGAGGGAGAGTTGGGGGAAAGAAGGTGAAAAACTACCTACCTACATAAAAGCAATATTTTTACTGTTGCTTACTTTCTCCACTTTCTAGCTTAGGTTAAACTAGCCACGTAGTTAACCACCAGTATTTCCTTCATTTTATACTATAAGATAAGGTATAGCTAACATATTTTATTTTTAATGTGTATAAAAAAACAGATAATACAGATAATAATTGCATATATTTTATAGTTAATATTTTACACATGGCCTGTTTAGTCTACAAAGAAGTAGTCAGCTGCGCTGCACATCGCTCAGCTGTCAAATCATGCATTTTTGTACTAATAAATTGCACGATGCGTTTGATTTTGAAATGGCTCAATTCAATACAATTTAAAATGTGGTAACTTACTTCGAGAGCAGCCATTTTAATATTTGTCATTCGGAATAATCTGGGAACTCATATAACACACGTGGATGAGAAAATACCCGTTTTACTGATCAACGGTAAAGTTATCTATATTAATTTCAAACTAAGTCTTGCGGTTTCGTTGAGTAGGCTTGTGACGGACGGAAGTACGAAGACAGACGGCTGATGGCCATTTGGGAAAATTAGCTACAGCCAATCAGCGTGATGAGGATATCCTCACGCGGGAGAGGAATACGGGGAGAGCTGGTAATTTTCTCGCATCTTCCTTATCAGTGCCTTCCTTCAATTTTAGGAGCCTCGTTGGATGCGAATCGTTCTTCAAGGCCGCAGTATTACAGTAAACTATCACGCAACCGAATCGGCATTGTTCCTACCGTTTTCACCTATGCAGGATTAAAAAAAAATATATTTAAGTATGGCGAGAAAGCCGAAAAAATCTGTCTAAAATTAATGATTTACTTACCTATCTAAAATAACATTCACAACAGTTTGAAAGTAGGACTATTATAATTCAGGTGTTGCGACACGTCAAACCAATGGGGCTAGTCTGAAGTCGACTCGCCACTAGCGAGCGCGCTGTCAGTTTGACGTTTGTTTATTGCATTAGACAAACGTCAAACTGACAGGAACGATCGTCAAGAACGATCTTTTAAAAGTCAGATTCAGACTAGCATCACAAAACCGCTGGGCCTAGCTGCGAGACCGCTTATGATCTGTGTGTGAGACCCAGCAACAAACCAGACTGAAATCTGCTAGTGTTTCTTTTACATCAAATATATTTAATACCTGTATATTATTATCATAATCCAATAAACCCCCCACGTTGTTCCTAATGTTTCTTTAGAATACGAGTAGGCAATGAAATTTGTATGCAAATATCCTCAAAGCCGCCGTGCGCCAGATGCAACAGGGCTGCCACGGTGTAAAATCAATACAAATTGCCATTTATCGAAAATATCAGACTATCAAGAATCAACACGCAATGATAAAAAGTAATCTTCCATATGCTGGTGGAATTTCTGCTTCATTTGAGTAGGTTTATTATGGAAACACGAATGATTTGGCGGCACTAGGAAGGTCCATCCGGTGCGTCTGGGGTACCAATCGCTTGTTTATTTATTTATTTAAAAAGCTTATTTATATAAAATGTCAGTTACTTAAAAAATACATAATTAGCTAACAACGCCGACTTCAGGCATATCAAATTTAACATTTACATTTAAAAGAACAGGAGAAAATGAACTGTCATAACATATTATATTTAAATGGACAAATAACAACTGGTATTTAGAGATATTTAAATAATACTCGTTGCAATGATTTAAGATAACAAAAATAAATACAATACATGTTTAAAAAAAGTATGAGAGTGTTATATTGTGAGAAGTGTAAGTCAATATAGGCCAATAAAAGTAGTTAAAAAAATAAAACCGACTTTATTTAACTTTAAATATGACTATTTATTCCACCACGCATTAAACGCATTTACGATCTGGATCATCGGTCAGTATAGGTCGGTAGATAACAATTATTTGAAACTTGTCATCGCCCACGATTTAGAAATGTTATAATCATTCGCTTCATGATCAAAGTCATTGCGAGCCGTGTATTGCGTAACGAGTGCGGTAACGAATTCGAACCAGCTGCGCTACTCTCGAACCATTCCGAAACGCGAACGCGTCGTCTAATCGTCAAATCTTACAATTTCTCACTACACGAATTGCAAGATTTAACTATTAAGCGGTGCGTTCGCGTATTGGAAATGCTCAAGAGTAGCGTTGCACGGATAACAGAAGCGTCTCGCATTTAATTCCATTCGCATGACGATAAAAATCATTACCTATTCACGCGATTAGCAACGAGATACACTCAATGTCCATTTGTTTTGTTAAAGTCTGAGCAACGCTATTTATGTATATTTACCTATACACCAGTCGTCAATTATTTCGAGTACGAGTACAGCATTATTATGACGACGATTAATATGACATGCCGTATCTATAAGTTTTAAAAGATCGTTGGTATGCGTTGAAATCAAGATGGCGCTGTTTCTTTTGACCTAAATATATATATATAAAAAACTAAACATCATTTCGACCTCCGATAGGCGAATTCAACTTTTACTGTTTAGGGTTAAGAAACGATAATATGGTCATGTCGTAGATGCCAGTAGTTACTACCCAGTCATCTTATTCATTTGTAACCGATTAAACTTATTGAATCACTGCATACAGCTATCTTTAATTATATAACTGTACTTTTTCTACTAAATTACGATGTTTGGGACATATTGCGGCATCGGTAGGGCTAGTCTAAAGGGAATTAGCAACTCGCTTGTTGTCACTTTGACATTTGTTTTATGCTGCATTAGACAAATGTCGATCTGACAGCGAGCGATCGGCGAGTCAGCTTCATTGCACTGTGTTTTAGTTTACTAAAGAGTGGTTTACAATTTCTTATTGGCAGTTGAACAGTCTGTAAATCACCATAATATAGTCAACGTACTTATGTAAGTACGTTATGCACTTTACTACCTCTTTTTAAATATTCAACAAATTAAAAAATAATAACTTCATTTAGTTCTAAAATAAAATTAATGTTGTCAAATTCCTGTGTGTCGCCAATTACTAGAAGTAGGATTAGTTGAACATATATTTTTCGCGTGTCCGCAGAATTCCCTATTCCGATAAAAAAAAAAAAATGTCTTTATGTCATGTGCTTAATTTTTAGGTTATATTAATATGTATTTTTCGACGTAACTAAAATTGTTTCATTCAAATTCAGTGGGCGTTTCTGCGTAGACATAATATTATGTGATATTACGTTTTCGACAACGATATCAAAATTGTTGATCAGACATTTGCATTGGATTGTGCCTATATCAGATTACAAAGCTCAGTGTCAGCATATCACTAAGCAGCAGATTTAGTTAGAGCATACTATTCAGATGCTTTAGTATCTATAGATGATGTATGAAAATATGCAGCACATTCAAAATTCGTTTGATAACAACCCATAGGTGTAATTGGACATTTTATTAATCTACCTTTACCATGGGAGACTTATTATTATTATTATTATTTTATAATAGGCAGGTTGAGTATCAAAATGATTATTTTTTTCCTTATTTTTTTTTCCTAAATGTTCATCTAGCTAGATTGTTTTTAAATTGATTGATTATCTTTAATTCTATGACACTTTCTGATAGTCCATCCCATGCTTCCACGACTCTGTTACTGATGAAGTTCTTCTTGGGGTTGCTTGAAAAGGACGTCCTATCTAACTTCATGCAGTGCCCATGTAGTTGGGTATTTTTTATCAAAGGTGAATATTTCTCTCAATGGCTTTAATATTTCATATGTCTCAATGAGGTCCCCTCTATCTCGCCTCACCTTTAATGTCTGGAGATTGAGAGTTTTTAATCTCCCATAGGCTTATTGGGGTTACAGTAGCTGTTTTTCAGTCCGCTGGCGTTCTCTGAAAGAAAATGTCATAATATCAGCTATTATGGCAGTGGTGCACTTTTTAAGAGCAACTGCAGGAATATTGTCAGGGCCTGGGGAGGTATAGGACTTTAAAACCGCTACTGCTGAAAAGTGCACAGGTCAACTCGTTTTGAGACCTTGGTGTGTTCACACTTGGGATCGCCTCATTTGGTTCCCGTCCAATCTTGGAGAATTGTTCGCCAAAGAGATTTGCAATTTCCCGCTCATTTGTATTTCTTGTTGAAAGGTTTTAGATATTCCAGATTAGAGCTTTTAAGCTAATATACCTGTGTGTCGCTTCTACAAATTATTCGACGAAGGAAAACGTTAAAAAATATTAATTGTCACTGTCGTTTGACGTTTGATTAGGTATTGCATTAGACAAACGTCAAAGTGACAGCGAGCGATCGGCGGGTCAGTTCAGACTAGACTCACAGATTTATATTGCAGCAAAATAAGAGAAATCCCACTACGTTTTCCGGTTTCAAATTAAGTAGGTACATTTATTAATATATACCTATATATATTGCGCATTTTATTAAATTACAATTTCATAATTACCACGACGAACTTTTTGATTTGAGGATCCTCAGACTTTAAAAGTAAATAGGATAGTGTAATTACGCCACAATATTCTACCGTGTTAGCTTACCATATTTTGGGGCTTCATAATGTTGTAAACGATTTACGAAAATTGTAAGTTTAGATAATTAGATCTACTTACAAAACATATCTTAAGGTCGTTTTAATTTAGATTAGTGATTGTGTTAATTTAGCAATTGTATCAATTGGCAGGGTAATTTTAAAATTAATTGCTACATAATGTTGAATGACACGTGAAGCTACCTTCTCTAGCATGAGTCTCTTTGCTTAGACAACATGTTATCCTATAAAACTATAGGTACTTATAAGCAATTTGGTATAGACTTAAAAAATATTAATCTCTAAAAAAACACGTATTTATTTATACATCTAGTTTTCCATTTTTGTCATCGACCATTCGTTTGTAAATATAATAACACTAAACGTAAGTTCACTAAAAAAATGGAATATGATCTATTAGATCATATTCCATTTTAACTGTTTTCAATATTTTTCTTTTTACAACCACAAAGAAAATTTGACCTTGCATTTATTATTTTTATTATATTATTTTTATGTGTTTTTGTGATTCCCTCGCCATGGTATGTAATTTTCCATTATTCAATGATCCGTTAGCTAGATCTCTTCTTGCAATCACATATGTATTTTGGTAGTGATTTTTTAAAAATGATTACTTACAAGATTAGATAGTCAAACGTTTTGTTCTGAGAATTCGCGTTATCTAGACGACTTGCAAATAATGATTTATTCACGCGTATTTTTTTCATTTTTTCCCCTCTCTTTACATATAGTTTTTTCTTTTTCCTTTGGTTAGTGGTCACTTTTAAACTTAGCAGCAAACTTAAGACATTATAAGGCCGCGAGTTGAACGTCATTTGCAAACGTAGTGTTGTGACCCTCTTATTTTTAGATTGGATATCGTTTTAACCCATAATTACCTAGACTTATATAGGATTTAAAAGTTAAATATAGTCTATATTTTTCCGTACATTTTATCAAATCTTTAGACGTAAATATCATAATGACTAAACACATGAATCGAGGGTTTAAAGCTATAAATGCATAATTGATTTCATAAAAATGCAAATTCAAGTTTTGTAAAATGCATCTGTTCATGGTTAACCAACCAGGGCATGCAGTGTTTCTGCATGAAAACAAGAAAATAGAGATATTAATCGCCCAATTTGCTACATCAAATCGTCGATCTTTTAAAACATATGCCTAGATACGGCACCTGAGGGTGAAAGACGTACCACGCCCAAGTACGCCACTTTGCGTCGAGTACGCTCCTCGCGTCTCGCTTGTGTCATGCCTTCGCGATAAGTCTCTATCCAGCACGGCGGAGTGACCTTTTGAAGCGTGTAACTCGAAAACGGTTGGGGATTTGAAAAAAGTGTATAAAATAAAAGTTATTTAAAAATGTACGAGCTTTTATTTGTTATTTAAAAAATTTTCCTACGTGGCACAGTTTTTGATATATACTCGAAAAACTCAAAAGTGGGTCTTTGTGCCCCCCGCTCCAGCCCCCTTCTTTGCGCCCATATGTTTCTCAAGGAATCGCTCAGGTCCCTACTCACGCACTCTACAACTCTTTATTTATTGCATTAGGCATACTATATAATCGGAAATAGCTCCTTCATAGCGTCTACTGATGATAGTAGGATTTGTAGACTATACAATCATTAAATAAACAGGGTTTCAGAATTACATAGGTATTATAAATGGATTGCCTCGATCAAACTCTCGATGGCATAGCAAAACGAAATAAACCCAAAATTTAGGCGACATTACAGAAACAATGAGGAAATTATACTGTTTGGTCACATTTGAATAACAAATGATTCGTTTCGAGAGTATCTAGCGGTTTGTGTTATGTGATACTATATTTTTTTTATAAAATAATTGTTTCTGACCTGCCCTACTCAACCAGGTCAAATGTTGAGGAGAGATGGTGGGGTAATGAAGCGTTAAAAACACTATTATTAGATAGTTTTAAGCTTCACTGACTGCCTAGTTTTTTTTAATAACCTTTATTTTATTAGTAAATACATAATATTACAAATACCCCCAAGGACAGTTAATTTTTCTGTAGGGTAATTATTTGTAAATAAAATATACACATTACCTTACCTTCCTCCTTACATTCTCCTTGAATATGTTGTGTAAAAAGTAGACTATAAATAGCGTAAATGATTGTGTATAATAAATTATATTAATATTATTCTTTCTGTACAATGTATTTATATTATAACTTTTTAGTGAAGGACTTTTTTCTTGATATAAATAAAAATATAACTTGACATATTATTTGAGAATCGTAGGTAATTATCTGCTTGTATTTACAAAGTATATATTTTTTATATATCATTAATCAGATGACAGTAGTGCTAGACAAGTAAACCGAAACTTTTGCCTCCCTTGGTACAGATCAACCAGTTTTATGTAAAGTTCTAGCTAATTAGGCAATGCCCGCACTAAGATAGACTTTTCTATATTAGCGTTTAATTTTTATGCATACATCCATTGACTCTATATAGGTATTTCTTAATATCTTGCATAGTATACTCATCATTCTCGTATACTTACGTGTCGTAATTGCGGAACCCTAAAATAAGTTGAATGTGGAACTAGGTAAACGTGCCAGTAATGCGTAAGCCGCTAAGCACCGTTTCTGACCTTGTCCGATAAAATATGTTAGGTACGAGTTGCAGCCAAGGTCACGAACCTGCCATGTGATCACTGACATGATCACTTTGAAGGTTAAACCAGAAGGAAGCGAGAGAGAGATAGGTAGCTATTATTTAATACGGTCCACAAGAGCATGACCTTTATGGAATATGGCCACAGGTCACAGAAGTCTCTACAGTTAAGAGTAAAATCTAAATAAGTAAAATTAAGTAGGTTACCTTTACCGCAGAAGAGCGAGATGGAGATACTATATGTCCTCTATCTCGTTCTTCACCGCCGTGTTACAAACAACAAAAATTTCAACGTTGCCAGAAGCAACTTTTATTTAACCAAATATATATAAATACATTTTAAACAGATCCACCTAAGACACTGTCTTTTCAGCCGGTTTCTTAATCTTAAATAAAATACAATTAATTTACACATGCATAAAGTGAAATAATATACAAAATACTTACAAATTAAGATAACATAAGCCGTGTTATCTTTTAAGCTTTGTTTCACCGGATCAAATTGGTTTGTTCATCCCTTACCTTAAGGGTTGCTCATATCAAAAATTATTTCAAACAAGAGTTGTTGGATAATTAGAGGCCTACAATTAATTTTTTTAACGGATTTGATTTTGTGCCTATAGTTAAGGGGGGTATATTTTTTTTTGAATTTTGAAAAAAACATTTTTTCCCATCCCTAAGACCAATGGTTGATTTTATCATAAAATTTTTCTTAGATAAGTTTTAAGCCCTTATCTTAGGAATAATAAAAAAAATAAATGAATTCGATAGCTTATATACTAAGAAAGTTATAGCAAAATTTCACTTTTTCGAACCGATCCCCCCCCACCCATTCCTGCCCACTGGACTGATTCATTTCATTTTAATATTAATTTCTCATTAGGGAAGAAATAATCGCCAATGTTGAGAATGAATGACAGAATTGGTACTGGGAAGATACTAGTACAAAACACTATTTTTACTAGGGTCTAAAAACACTCAAAAGTACCCTGTTTAATGTTTTATTTTCTACCCACTTAATATCTTCCCCTCTCCCCCCCCCCCCATTTCCCCCAGAAAGACTTCTCTGGATCAGCCCTGATGATGTTAACCTAGACACCAGTTCCGACTCTTTTGTCGGATAGATATTGTTTGTTGTCGAGAAGGCCTTGCTGGAACCAGCTTGAAGGAAGTGAAGCCCAGCAGGGTCTGGGGCGATAATATTATCCAAATGTGTCAATACGTCATTGCATCATGGATTTTTCCTACTTAGACATTTTCTTTTTCTGCCAAAGCGATCATCGTAGTTGAGATCTTGGCTGGAGAATGAAAGAGTTGTAGACGTCGCCCGGGCCTCGATTGCATGCTTAAACGATAGTGTTTTATTTAGAGTAATAGAATGCCTCAGTTCCCGTACGATAAAGTACAACGTTAATTATAATTGCTTTCCCGATAAGACGTGATCATTAATCTTCAATCAAACTTGTTCATAAATATATGAGTACATAGAAATGAGCAGTGATACCACATAATGACCACAAATTAAGGACATGCCTTGTGACCTTGATTACGAAAATAATTTATAGAACATCTGTACAATCATTATACCTAGAACATTACAAGTCATCTTAACTGTTATCTAATCAAAAATAAATTTTACTTCAAATATGTGACACTGGCAGGGTGACATATTTAATACTCAACGCCCCTGACGCTGAGCATTAAATAAAAAAGTACAAGCTGTCAAATGAAAATGTTTTAATTTTATACTTGTTTCGCTGCTTCCGTTAAAATAAAAACTAACAAGATTAATTATATTATAACAAGTCCATGATTATAAAATGTAACCAAATTTTACTGATTGTTAAATATATATTCCATCCAGTGTCCATAATTAAGCAAATGGTTCTGATGACACAAGAACATAACCTAATTTTTTATAAGATAGGTTAGGTTAGGTAAAAAATAAATGGAATATGTGTTTTCATAAATGATTACAAAAACGTTTTTGCAACAATATTTTAATTTTATTACATAATGTCGTAGTGAGATACATAAAACGTTAAACAAGAGGTAGAACTTATACGTTTACAATTTCACCTAAAAATATAAAAAAAAATGTCCCTATTTACAAATCATGTCAATGACATATTGTCTAAGCACTAGCAGTTTTGAGTGTAAATATAAATAAATAAAAATTAGTGTAAATGAAAAGATTGACTCACAACCGTCATTTCAACTTAATTAAAGTTCGCCATTTCTTTACACGGTCAATAGAAGAATCAATCTGAATATTGCAAAATACTTTACAAAAAAAATGGCAAATAGCAATTAATGTGTTTCTTTAAGTATGATATCACAACATAATTTTTTTACAACATATAAGTACTGACAGCCGAAAACAAAATAAAATATACAAAAATGTATATAATTTTCAAGATAAGCCCACTTTTGTTGTACTATTTTGTGACTAGTAACTCTCTGGTTAGATAAAAGTTGGTACTTTAAGAGAAACCTCGAAATTGCTACGTATTAAATATTGCTGCTAAGATTCGCATTACTTAATGGTTAAGTACTGAGCTCTCGGCAAACAAAAGTCTACTTCTTAAGCATTTTAATAATGTGATCGGTGGAGAAGGACTTGGGCCGCTCGATAGGCAAGCCTAGAGCCCGTGACCAGATTAATTGAGCTAAAACGCCAAGACCCCGTGAGACTCCAAAGAGAACAGTGTAGTAGTTCATCTCAGACATTCCATAGTGCTGAAGCAGGACGCCAGAGTGTGCGTCTACATTTGGCCACGGGTTCTTAACCTTGCCGAGTTCGAGCAGAATCGGTGGGACGACTTTGTAGATATTCGATACGAGTCGGAATAGTTTATCATCGGGTAAATGTTTCTGTGCGAATTCACGCTGGCACGAGTACCGTGGATCGGTCTTCCTGAGCACTGCGTGTCCATATCCCGGAACAACCTGTCCGGATTTAAGCGTCTTCCAGATAAATTCTTTCAGTTGCTCTTCGGTGGGATCATTTCCAATTTGCTTGCGGATCTTTTGGAGCCAGATGAGAACTTCCTGGTTAGCGAGGCCGTGCAGTGGGCCGGCTAGGCCGTTCATACCCGCCGCTAAGGACAGGTAGGGATCGCTGAGGGCCGAACCAACCAAGTGAGTGGTGTGAGCAGATACATTCCCGCCTTCGTGATCGCTGTGTATCGTCAGGTACAAGCGAAGCAACTCTGTGAATTGAGGATTATCATATCCGAGCATCTGTGCAAAGTTTGCACTCCAATCTTTGTTGACATCGATGCAGCCGATACCGCTGCCGTCACGGTATATATTACGGTAGATGGTGGCAGCGATCACAGGTAATTTGGCTATCAAGTTCATGGTGTCTTCGTAGGTGTACTCCCAGTAGGAGGACTTGTGGACGCCTTCGCTGTAAGCCTTTGCAAATTTACTCTCGCTGTTAAGAACAGTTATCGCGGCCGATAGCTGAGACATTGGGTGGACATTTGCAGGTAAGTTATTGAGAAGTGACACAACATGGGACGGTAATTCAGCGCGGTTATTCCATTCGTTTGTTAAGCTCTTGACTTGTCCTTCGGTGGGGATGTCTCCGGTGACGAGCAGCCAGAATAGACCTTCCGGCAATGGTTCGTTGCCACCTTTGGCTTTGGGAAGTAACTTTTGGCATTCGGGGATGGAGTAACCACGGAACCTGATTCCCTCGTCGGGGTCAAGAACGGACGGCTCCCAGATCATTCCTCGGATTCCCCTCATTCCGCCGTACATCATGTCGAGCGTGACCTCCCCGACTTTGGTGGCGCCATGCTCCTTCCTGAAGGCCTTGATCTTTTCCTGCTCGACGGGGATCTTCTGTTGCAAGACCGCTTTGAGGTCGGTTGACTCGGCGTTCAGCGAGCGGACTATTAAAGCCTGACCAGGTGCTAGCTTTTGCGTTTGGCCTAGGCGAGTGGCCGATATTCTAAAAAGGGCCATGTTGCAATTATTTAACGGCTTCACAGCAGAAGATACCGCGAACCGACCACGTAACCTTTCAGGCTCGCGCCCAAACCGAACGACCGTGTATGAGCTCTTTTCGAGCGAAACTACTACATCAGCAGATCGCGATTTGCGTTACGCGATTACTCAACACTTGGCATTAGACGGAATTCAGGGGCCTCTGGCGCGGGATGTGCTTTATATCGATTATCATAATAGCAAAAGTTATCGATTAAATTTAAAAAAAAATGTAGACAATACGCGTAAGCGCAAAGAAATTGTTAAATTTGGCTAAATTATTCCCATAAATAAAAGCCGGAAACATACTTCTAAGAGAAACAAGTCCGATTTGAATGGACAATATTTGACTAATATTAGGTCCCTGAGAAAAGTTTATGCTACGATTACACATTCAATCTCTTTTGTATAATTCTCATACGCCTTTTCTGGTCTATCAATTTTATTGTGACATACAAATACACAAAATTCTATCAAATTATTTATAAAGGTACCTACTAATGTAGGTAATGTAGAACAGTTTCAACGACACAGTTTATAGGATAAAAAAAGTTAGTAATGCCTATTCAAATGTTATGAACGCCATAGACAAGCAACAAAGAGATGCAGGGTCCAAATTCTAAACATGCTACCTGACTGGTCATTTGGACTTAAAATATGTTCGTTATTGGCGTTAATCATAGTTTCGACTAGTGTCCTTCCACTTAATCTTTAAGAAATGTTTTTAAAAAGACATGCTAAATTTATCAGTCTAAATATGGCGTTTCGGCTAATTAAAAATAGACAACTAGATAAAGAAGGATAGTTAGTGATTGATTGATTACTCGATCCCCGATTCGAAAATCTGAGTTTTAGTTGGTGAATCCAAAACAAATAACGATACCACAAGCGCCGGTCATATGGAAACTACAATATTCAAAAATTAATAAAACGGAGTGAATTGAGTCTAACATCCAGCTGTATGCGAATGTGAAGAATCACAAAATACATTGAAGAGCCTAGCGGTTTCTAAAGTTAGCCTTTTACATTTTTTAAGCCGTTTTTCGTCAATACATAACTTTTACTATCGAGAGAAGTTACGCTGAGTTTCACACTAGGGAACACCATTATTAGCTTTTGGGTTACCGGGAGCATGCGTTTTTATTTTATTTTTGTGCATAGTTTTTTTTTCAACTTATTTTATTTCCTAGGATATACAAATTATATTAACATTTTGAGTGCTACTAATATATAACTCAACATTTTCTATGATACCTGAAATGTAGGGACTGATATTATTAAATAAATGCGTGGATACCACTCATTCACTCTTGAAACTTATTAATTTTATATACTTTCGAAATAGAAAATGTAAATTTTAAATGTAAAAACCAATTAAATTTTCAAACGAAATTCTAATAGGTAGTAGAAAAATGTTGTAGGACAATTTAGTTGTTATAAAGATCTGCATCTGCACAAGTAAAGTAGATATACTCAATACACGTAATTTCAGAGTATAAAATGAAATAAAATATCGACGTTTCCTCCCTATTTCAACCTCGATCGTTGTTACCAAAGTCCAAAATGTTACCATAAATAGAGATTTTTCAAAAATGTACAAAAATAGATCCGCGATTTACATTTTATTTATTGAGAGATAAAATCGTCGCCTTATCTAAATTAATAAATAGTTATTGATACATTAAAGATGGTTATAGTTACTACCAATTACGGTTTTAGTTTTAATCGTTACGTCCGAAAACGCACCAAAAAATATACATAAGCTTTAGTAACTGTTATTCTATAATTTTTTTAAGTATTATATTACGGCAGTCAATCTAATTATCTTAATTACGATATTGTAGACTCAGAGACGCTTCAAATACATACGATTTTGCGGATTACCGTGCATGTTACTGTCAAACAGCAGCGGTGACTTATCAGTGACAATAATTATCAGATACACCTTTATTAATTAGGACGAAGGATAGGATATTGACAGTTTACCTTGAAATTCGGTACTATATTTTTATAGGGCGTCAGATTTTACTCTTTGTCCGGTCAGCAAATTGTGGTTTTTATTTAATTAAAATTTCATAATATAGAAATTAAAAAAACAAACTTTTCCATGTTTTAGACCCTTCATTTACCTTTCAATTAGTATTTTTCCTAAGACTTCAATGTTTTTTATAAGAGAGCAATTATTCAGCTAAAAAAACTATTAGCAGTTTATCATTTATTAAATTTCTCAGAAATAAATTTAATTAAAAAAATCTGCCTTTACTGTTTTTTTGGATAACCAACAGTACAATATATAAGAAATGGTATATTACACTCGCACTATATATACATATACATTATTTTGGTAAATATACATTATTTTGAAACAATAAGTTCTAACTATCTGAGGCCAAAGGAAAGAAAATGATGCCTAAAGATCGAGGTATCTAAACATATTTTTTTATGATTAAATATCCAATGGCTATCAAATGCCAGCCATAAAAAAGGGTTTAATGAAACGTTATTAATATTTATTTTATTAACATTTATTAGTACATTGTCAAATCACACAGTTCTATGACAGATATCTATAGGATACAGTTCATTCTTGAATAGGTCTGTGATTTACATATAGGTATTTTTAAAGGCCCTAATTGTTAATAGCCAATGTCAACATTCATTTTTTTGCGACTTTAAAAATAGTGTTTTTTATTTAGGTATAAATGTCAAGTTTGTAGCGGTATTCATCCAGGTTCATATTTAAAAATATCAATACCTAGGAGCTTTCAGCAGGGACCGGGGAACTTCTCTCCCGCATGGACGGCAACACTTACGCTGTCAACCGAACTCGTGACACAAATTTTGAATTGCCAGCTAACATTTTTCCCGATAGATACGATTTTGAGCGCAAAATCTGGCGCGGTCCATTTTTGACCAGCAAAAAATATGTAAAAAAAATATTGTATTTTTATATATTATTTTAAATAACAATACAGAAATCTGGCAATTCCCCAAAATCGGGAAGATTTATGTTTTTCAATGTGGAAAATGCGGTCCTATCTGAAATTTAGAACCTTTTAGTTTTGTATAAATTCATATGGCTGTTTTAATAACAGGACTATGGAACTTTGGTCACTGATACATATAATATAAGTTAATT
Source organism: Neomicropteryx cornuta (assembly GCA_020383195.1). Lineage (NCBI taxonomy): Eukaryota > Metazoa > Arthropoda > Insecta > Lepidoptera > Micropterigidae > Neomicropteryx > Neomicropteryx cornuta. The sequence goes on along the minus strand of JAHKQU010000010.1, from coordinate 9,638,052 downwards.
TTATATTTAACGCATCTTTCAATATTTGTTTTCTAGAATTAAGAATTCACCATAATTTTGCTAATCAATTCATATTTAATGAAATGATATGTATTGATTATTACCTGTAAACATGGATAGCAATAATAAAAAGAAATATTTTAAAAAACTATTTCATTCAACGTCGAGTCGTGGGCTGGATCTTTTTTGCAGAACTAGGTCCAATTAAAGTTGAAAAGCGACAAAGATTGATCTACTTTTGTATGCCACACACCTTCAAATACTAAATGTTCAATGTCATTATTTTATGGTCTCTAGGAAAAAAATATGTTCGCAGAAAATGTCCTCGCCGTAAACCCCGCGATAGGTGTCTGCGAGGAATTTGTAGTGGTTTTTATCATGGTTGAAAATTGTTGAGCCCGGAGATCATCTCAATCGACTGGCTTCTGGAGAAACATTTGATTTATCAGTCGAGTCGCCCGTTGTATGCGTGTTTGTGCTTTCCATCCTTAATACGGACGGTAGAGAATTTCACAATGACCTCAGCCTTTAGGTAAGTTTCTTTTGTTGAGGTTGACATGATAATTTTACGTTTGACATAAGCATTTATAAATCTTCGAAGTCTGAAATATAAAATCAAGAAAATCATACTAGTCATATGACACAAAGAAAAAAAATCAGATCTAGAAATAGTTTTCATTGAAGAAATATTTTAAGTGATTTTTAGAGATTTTTTTTTATACATATTTCTCTTTGCATTTAAAAGTTTACTCGTTTATTGTATAAAATAATGTAAACGGGGGTTTTAATTAAAAAATACTTTTGGTAATAAATGGAAGAGAAAGCTGTCATCTAAAATTGTCAAAATCCTTACTAAACTCAGGCAAAATAGGCAATTTAATACTCAAAATAAACCTCTACTCTACAACCTTAATATCTGAGTTTATTATTCCACGCAACAACCCAAAGACAACAAATTCTAATGAAATAAATAAAATGACCTATGACGGCTGCAGATCAGGGAATATATAAACATTATTGTTGATGATCTATTCTGATGAGTCGTCATATTTATCATATTTATCATTTTATAAATCATATTTAAAATCGCAGGGCCAACTAGCTGATTTTTTTTTCGGGAATGGTCTCCGGATGATTCCTTGACCCTCTTGGAAGGCCGTTTTGGACTCCATCTGTCCCCGTGTGACTCCGCAGTCTAGTCCTTGTGTAATGGTAGGTCAGATGTATCGTAGTCTGCTAATTGATGAGTTCTGATAGTACAGCCTGTTGTCCCCAAAATGTTGTGGTTGTTTGTGGTTAAATTCCATTTCTTCACTCGTCTTCTAATTTCTTCGATAATTTGTGTAGATTTTCCGATAGTGCTGCTCCTCTATGTTCCGATCATTTGAGAATGGTAGCAGGGCTGCAAAAAAATTGAAATCGAAGAAGCATCCGCAATCCGCCAGCTCAATCAAATCGGAAAAAATTTTTTTTTTTACAATAATTCAAACATGGCGACATGGTGCTTATTTTTTTTTTTTAATGCGCAGAAACAATCTTTTTCAATATTTTTTTTTCACGCTCACTCTTAAACAAAATCAAATACATTTTCGAGCGTTTCTCACTATTTTTTTTAATCGCCAACGTACGATTCTTTGATTTTATTTACTTGTGTCTCTTTTGGCTGCGCCGTCGCCTATTTTCATTTAAACAATTTTATTTTTTTCTCAGTTAATGGTTTTTTCTCACAAATGTTTTTTGTTTAACAAAATACTACATTAAAATTAATTACAGCGTAAAACAAATCTGTATTCGAGGACCGGCACAAAAATGAATAATAATTAAAAAGTACACATATTTACAAAGACTAAGGATACAGTCAAGATTAATTGTATAGAAATAAAAAAAATACACTTCTTAAGATTATAGATTTTTTAGATAGTTTCGCTCAGATCAAAATATCGAAACATTTCCAGAAGTTGCTAATAAATCTTCACTATCTTCCGCATACAAATGAAATAAATTATATCATGATCGCCGGCCCTGAATTTTAAAAGCAATACATAGAAAAAGTTACAAACAAAATAGAAATTCACTTCGAAAGACAAGCAAAATTATAATTACTATTAAACTAAGTGTACAGTCAAACAGATAAACGGGTATACAGATCGTCTCCACATCTCTTCACTATATACACAGGAGATAATAGCTATTTTTTTCGCAGTCTTAATATAACATCAAAAGTTTCAAGTTCTGCAAAATTAAAAAAATATTTAATTATAATTTTCAATGGTAATAAATCAAATTTAATATCCTAAAGTAAGACCATTACGGACTGAAGAGTTGGTGTTTCGTAATTCCAAACAGCCTGTCACCGCGTTTATCTCCCCGACGGCACAATAATTATGTCAATATTATTATTTTAAAAATGTGGACATATATACAGTAATATTCAAAATATGCAAAACTTTACAAATCGATAAAAATACTATTTTACACTCACAAATTTTTACAGACTACGACTAATATGTAGTGAAAGCACTTTCAGTATTGCTTATAGGCATACAATTTATTGTGTTAATTTAAAAAAAAAACCCCAATTAAAACTAACTTTACGGGTGCTTTTCAGATTTGGCCTTAAAACTACTTAAATATGAGTGACACATAAAAGCGAGTCCCGGTTTTAAGAACGTTTATATTTTATTGTCATATATACGCTTATTCTCTGTGGATTTATATCAACGGGGTATCGATGTGAATGACATTCAAAAGGTATTTATTAATTATTGTTAAAAACAATTATATAAAGGCAGGATACAAACTGCACCCCCTAAATTAATCCAGTTTTAATTATATTTAAATACAGCCTTAATCTAATTAGTTGTGAAACTGTTCCCTATCAAATACAATTCAGATTAAAATATGAAAAAAAAAAAGGTTATTTCATCGAAACGCGCGTGTAATATTGATAATTGTGGTATGGAGCCAGCCATGCTTTGATTACATTCTAATAATATATCGCGCTGCGTGGCCAAACCCCACCTGAACAGCGGCCACACAATAATATTTGCGACAATTCTTCGATTGGCTCACAGCCGTACCGTTAAACAAATGACATTTCGACAACGGGTCCAAATTTTGGTGTAATTTGGTGATACAAGGATTTGAGTGTATAAATATAATTATAAAAATATGTTCCCATGACCTGATTGTAGTTAATAGTACTATATAAATATTAAGGTACGCGTTTTACTAATGCTATCTTTGCAGACTGTATATACGAGAACAGAGTCGGATTAGTGTTGCTTTGGCATACTGACTGTTTTTAGTGTTTTATTCCCGAGTAGACGGCATTGAAAATTTCAAACTTTTGCATTTTTTATAGCATACAAATATTAATCTCAAAAACCTAACCTAACCTAACCTATATAAGTTAAAGCATTAAGTGATTTTTGCTGATATTCATATATTTTAAGGCTTGCTTTGCTGCTCACTATAAACATAATTTATTTTCTACATATTATATAATTATATAAAATACATTTCCAGAATTTTAATAAATCAGACGCACCTTTATATAGTATGTACCTAATATTATACGTTAATCATGAGAATAGTGGATTGAAACAAAAATATATAAGTATATAAAAAATGTTAAAAATATTAAAAGAATTAAAACCTTTACGGCATGCCGTCCCGAATATGGGACATAGTATTTGACCAGATTATTTTCATTGGCCCAAATATGGCCCCGTTTCAACTACAGCTTGCGACGCTACCATACATAAATGTCGCTCTCCGCGTAGTCAAAATGATAAGTAATAACCTGCAGCCATGCAGGTTATTACTTATCTACTTAGGTTAATCTTTTGTGGCACACATGCACCTGAAGATGGTCATATTACACCGACTGTACTAGACATCAATTAAATCTCAAGTTTAACATTTAACATGGTTCTTTAAAAAACTCAGCTCTATGAATCCATTTAATTTGACTGAAATTAATAAGGTGCCAAACATAGACTAGATCGGTAAGCGAATATTGATGTGAATAGGTCCCCCCTTTGTCTGGTCATAGTTTTATATATATTTTAACATCTTTTCTTTGGTTACAAAATTACATGGTTCTTTTAAAATTATTTAATTTGTTAAATTAATTCTATTAGTTATTTAAATCTTATTAAAAAATTTATCTTACCAAACGAGTAAAAAACGTAATTTACTGAAAACTGCAACTTTCAGGTATGTTAAGTGACAAAAGTATCATCAAAAATGTAAAAGAATTGGATCAATAACCCTACTTCATAACTGCATATTTATTTATTTAAAGAGAACGCAAATTCCACGCGGAAAGGAGATAATATTCTGTTCATACATTTAAAAAAAAAAACCCCCGCACACAACATCAAAACATTGGTGTAAAATTCCCGTTTATAACTATACAATATATTACATAACACATACAAAGTTTTATTATGTGAAATAGTGGATCTTTGAAATTTTATGTACTCGTCGTACATAATTATGTATAAAACCAACATCTTTGAATTATGACTACAGGCATGAATAAGCGTATGTACTGTTGTGTCCGATTTAATCGATCCGTGGACTGCGAAACTAACAATTAACATAACCAACTTTAAATAGATTACGTTCATAGCTTGCCCGTATTGTTACTGATGATTAATTTTCAATATGAAAGTGAATTAAAACAATTATTAATGATTAACATTAAAACAACAAATAAAACATGCGTTAAACGTCGGCAATTCCTATATAACCTCAATTGGCAAAGGATATAGTAGATTAAGTTGCCAAGAATGAATATTTAAGACTAATAATTGTCTATGAAAAAAAAATCAAATTAATCGCCTTGAAAATGATACTACGCATGATATTCTAAAGGTGATATTTACAGGCATGTAACTATTTTGTACTTTGTGAGATATAATTTAGGTGAAATTTTCAGGTATTTTCGCGTTTAGTCAGTTTACACACCATCATTTAAACACCAAACTGTCCACAGACTGATAAAATCAATTCCGTCGTCGAATGCTAAGCACTACGTGACGCCGTCCCGATGTGCGTCGGTCGTGATGTTCAGCCTCCAACCCGCCGGTTATCAGGATCATCGTCTCCAGCTGCGTTCTTCCTCCTCCTCGGCTTCTTCTTCTTCTTCATCAGCGGCCGTGTCCGCACCGTGTACCGCCGCTGTACCACCCATCAGCAATGCTTCCTGTCAAGAAATGGTTTGATTCAGTAGAACTCTGGCGATGGTACCGGTAGTGATACCGTTATATGAAAACTCAAATCATCTAAAGGACCTGATAAATGAACAGTACCAATAGTTATTTGGGACGGCTTGTTGTCACAGTGATATGAATCCAGCGGTCCAGGGTTCAAACCCCATCGAGTCATACCTGACCAGGTCTTCTGTCGACTGCTTAAGTAACAAGACGTACAAGGACATTCATTTCAAACTTGCAAGATGTTATTCACCTGTACACCTACGAAGCATTGTCGCCTTGCATTATGAAGACAACACAAGGCAGTCGGAACTGCGCCTGAAAACACCTTTTAGATAAATCATAAATAATAAACAAGAATGGCTATGATACCCTGTGGCTATCATATAACTGCTTCTATACATTTTTTAGTAGTAGTAAATTGTTTAACCAGAACCTGACGTCTTACAGCTAGGCCATACAGGCGTCATTAAAGGCATCTTCCCCTTAGACTACTTGCGCTTGTGGTAGCAATTTGCGATGGGTTGCTTCATTTCCTATCTCCATTTGTGACTGCGGACCTTTCCGAAATTTTTGAAAGTTTGCAAAATCATTTTCGTTTTTAAAACGTTTCGGGTAAAGGACAGGTTAATTTTTGGGGAACTAGTTTCAGTAGCTATAACGAATCCTTCATGAGTCTATAATATCGATGACCTCCACAATAAGCATATGAAACATATCTCACCTCGTCTTCAAGGGCGACTTCGGGGCATTCATCCCCTTCATTCATCTTTACATCATCGTTGAGGTTGTCGTTCTGTGTGATCCCATTAGGCACAGTTGTCAGGGTTGGTTTCATTTGCACGGAACTCGCCTGGACAGCGGATGGAGTCAAAGACGACACCGATTCTGGGTTCTTCTTCGCCGGGATGCCCTGTTGCTGGAGCCAATTAGCCTGTTGACGCAAAAGAAGCCATTTAAACTCTACTATGGTTTGCTACGTAAAATAAATATTATTTATTTATTTAACAGGTTCCCCATGTACACATTTCAATTCTAACTAACAACTACTAACAAACTAATCAGGACAAATATAAAGTAACTACCTATAATTAAAGATATAATCCCCAGGCCCAGGCGAATGAATAATAACAAATAAATAATTCACGCTAATCTCACAAAGGTGTAATAGAAAGCAGATTTTTAATCCTATTGGGCGAACAGACAAAAATATCAATCTCCGCAGAAACGGAAATCAATAATTCGACTGCGGTACGACACGCTAATCACCAAAATAGTGTGTTCCGCAATCTGGTGAAACGTTCCGGAATAAAGAAACCAATCTCTCTGAGTATTATGGGATTCTTGATGAATCCACGAATAACGTTAAAAAAATAAAACAATATATGGACTTGCCGCCCAAACTCGAGTGTAGCAACGGGCGTCACTTTAGTCTGAGCGACTTTCATTAAAAAAATCTGTTACTAAAATAATCTAAAATACGGATATGCATTTTTTTTTTAATCGCACACTATAATTATAATCTAATAATAGCTATTTTTATTTCAATAGGTCTGCACCAAAACTAAAAGTGGCATTATCTCTAAAGTACTGTTTTGTTAGTTAATCACTTTTCGGTCTATAACTATAGATAGTGTAATTTGTGTTTTTTTTTTATCACTATCATAAATATATGTAAGGCTTCTGTTAGTTGTAAGGTCATGAAAAAATAATTGAACTTTTTTCGTGAAGTTAGCCTTAGAATATACTGGCGAAGTGATCAAACAAACAATCTGAGCACAGTTTAAGGTAGTATAAGTAACAGTTTACATTGGCATTCGGGAACATGGTCTTTATCCTGCTGAGCGTTTGTTCGGCGGCGGCCCTTCTCGCGAACGACGCCACCAGATTGACCGTTGCGGGGGCAGCGTCTGAGCCGTTGGTCTCGGCGCCGCCTGTGGTCGTCGTCAGAGCGCCCGGCTGTTGCTGAAAGAACCAGATTCAAATAAGATTATTTACAATTATTTCGTTTTTTACAGAATTGCTATAACCCAAGGGTTTTTTAAACAATTAAACTCCGGTTTGACAATGACACCGCAATGGCGTATTTTTTTAACTTGCAGCTAAATTTAATTCATGCCCCAATTATCGAAAATATATTTATAATGTTTGTAACACCGAATAATAGCCTTTCAAATGTCTGGTTTGACTGAGTCGGAGAAAAAATGCCATAGACAATTTTGTATAGAATAGATGTCAAATCGCAAAAATCGTAAAAGTTTACGAGATACTGCCTGTGGTTTGTACTGTTCCAAAGAGTACAAATTACAAAAGTTTTCTAAAATATTTGACCACCCCAAGGTTGCTGTATTTTTTATCTAAATTTACCCGAAAACCCAAAACTACCGATGAAATTTTTTGCGAAAATAAAATGCCATTATTGTTTTAGATATTTGTTATCTGTGCAGATAACAAATATCTGCACAGATATATTTGTTATCTGTGCAGATGTTTGTTATACATAATAGAGTAAAAGAAAAGATATATTTTTCAAATATACTACCTTTCATTATTGTGTAATTATCGTATAACTGCTTGTTTTCGGCATTATTTCAAATAAGTTCGAAATGTTAAATATCTCCTAACCGTAAAACTTTATACTAAGGAAGTATGGCTAAATCTAAATGACGTCTTCTATCAGCTCCTAAAGGTTTGCATCGACTTACAAAACATCCTGTATATATTTTTGTGATTTTTAAGATCCAAAATGACAGCTCCAGAATCATGAAAGGATAAATTTTCAATGTCCATCCACCTCCATTCCTTAAAAATTGGCAATGAGCTTCCACAGTAAAATGTGTATAGTACTTTAAGTTATTTAGAAAAACAGACAAACAAATTGAACAGTTAGGATTGATAGGCAATTATTGGAAATACTACTTAGGAATAAAGAGTGCAATTCTTACAGTGATGTAGTTTGTCAATTGTTGCGATTCTTCATGCGTCAGCCCGGCCACTAGAAGTGTCTTCGGCCGGTGGTCAACGGATTTGCCCGCGCCGGCCATGCCACCGCGGCCCATATTTGTGCCGCCCATCCCGCCACGACCGCCCATACGGCCAAATCTGTAACAAGGAATTACGTCAAATATATGTTCTATAAACACAAATGAAGATATTTATGTAATGTACTTCCTTATATTGCAACAATTTCTTCCGACAGGTTTGAAAAATAATACATTTCATTTATTTAATCGTTAAAATGAAAAATCCTAGACCAGTTAGTAATTTGAAATGGGGAAATGTGACAACTGGTCCTAGGGTTCGCATAAATAGCCTACCACGCGCCCGGTTAAAAAAATAAAACAACCATAGAGAATCTGTCCGATTTTCATATTTCGACAGTTATTATAGATGTCTGTTAAAATTATGATTTTGGGAGAACTATTGTTGGCGCCAAATATAATCCTTTATCACCCAACCTTTTCTCGCCAAAAACAACACCGATTCGACGTGTCCAATTTCCAGTACCCGCATGGTATCTAGCTGCGGTACACACTCGACAACGGCACGTTGAACGGCAAGTAACGTCAGTATAGTGCTATCGCCGCAGTCACGCTCGTGAACGGAGCTCTCGTGCCTCTTCCTTGAGGAACCTAGTGTGCTGAAGTGAGGTGGTTCATCTTCAGTTACCTACATCTTCACACTGACGAGTCCAGTTGGTCAAGGAGGCAGATCGCAGCAAAGGTACGTCCCTGTTCTTTCCTTTCTGTTTTCCGATATTTGGCACTGCATCTCGTCACCGAATTAATTATTCTCAATAATTAAAAAAAAAAAAACAGTCCACTAACTATATCGAACAACTATGTATTAAAACTTATAATAAATTAACTATTTCTTATTGCTTATGAAATTCTCTAAAATATAGGGGTATTTCTCAATGCTATACTTAATGAATATATTTTTGGAAGATGTCAAAAATTAGTTAATTTAATTTCACAAAAAATGTGTCGACTCCAATAGCGAAATGTTTGTGATGTCAGATCTCAATGATTTCACAGCCGATTTTAGAATTTTAAAGCTTTAATCGAATCTTCATGAAAAATACTTGGTCGCAAATATTTTTCTATGGGAAATCCCATGTTAATTTTTTTCACTCGCTCTTTGTTCATATTTTAGAAAAAAAATATTTGTTTGAAGTTTGCATTTTCCGCTCCAAAATGCTGCTAAGCATAGGTTTCTCCTTTGCGACTGCGGCTACTAGTTAAATATTTAAACCTTACCTGTTAATTAACATTAGTAATCACAACTTTACACAGCAATATGTAATATTAGGAGATTAAATTTACACACGATGCGACATATGACATGGGTCGAACTTTTACGTAAACCGCAGTGAACAACCGACATTCAAGTTCGAGATCTATTATAAAATATATTAGCTAATGGTAGCTCATAACTCAGAACAGCCATTTAAAAACCTACTATTTAGTGTATCCAACGCCACAAAACAAAAACGATAGTAGGGAAATAAATTCAAGGACATCTGACAGCTCATTTGTCCATGACGCCAATGGGCACCTCGCAGGTTAACCGCACGAATGCTTTCAGTACACGATGAAACCGTGGTTGATTGCTCTTCGACATTTGTTGGTTCCAAAATTACCTTCCTGATCGAACAAATTGATTAAATCGAATCATTTGAAAAGTTCTGACCTCTTTTATAAGCTGTTACCCACCACAACAAGTTTAGATTTATCAAGAACCCATAATACTGATTTTAAAAGGTGTGAAAGGTAGAATATTTGTATATTTCATATGTTTTTTTTTAACAAATAGACAACAGAAAATAATGATCTTTAGAATTGAATAATTAAGTCGATCTTAGTACAAACATTGACAGAGCTTGTGTGACTGCCGCCATCTTTAGCACAAAAATATAGCAAATTAGATAACCCAGAATCTACGGACTTACCTCGATTTCCTCCTCATTGCGCGACTGCTTGCAACAATATCATAAGTAATTATAATATAAATTAGTTTATTTATTGTTATTGCATAGCAATGTTGTTTAAATAAATATTGCAAATCTTAATAAGGGTTATAAAATTCAGGGGCGATAGTCCGGAAAGATAAGCATACTTACCTACATTCTTTGTTTTTTTTTTATCTTGTGATGTTAACCCCCAAGCAGGCGAGGGTAGATATAATCTAAAATATAATGGGAAATATGCCTAATCAAGTAAGTTTCATAAATATTGATTTAGTAGTAACAGTAGGGTAGTTCCAAAGCCGTCGAGCCTAAACTTCAAATATTGCAATTTAAATACTTTGTTCCCTCCAACAGTAACCCTACTATATCATCCATGAACACTTTTAACGAATGATCACTCGGTTAGGCGATATCAAATCACTGCAAACAATTTAGAGCAGTCCTACCTCCTCCTGTTCTGCTGTTCCGTTTGATGCTGCAGTCGTCTCAGCTCCACCATCCTTCGTTGTATCTCCACAATATCCTCAGTTCCCTCCTGGTAAAAGATTATCAGATTAAAAAAAAAAACAATTTTTCATAGAATTTCTCGTAAAATCTCTCGATCCTCTAGTGAAGACTCAAAAAACAAATATTAGGGTTATAAAAAAACAATAAAATAGCCTTCAAACCGACATGCAAATAACTATCATAACATTGTTACTGATAAATTTCTCATTTTACTATTTTTATTTTACAAAAAAATACCCTTAATTAATCTCTACTTCAAAATATCGAAAATTATAAAAATATGCGAGTTATGGCAATTTTTTATGCAGATGTCGCATCAAGTCTCAAACATCATAAGTTTCCTAAATGTAATAACAGATGGCAACATGGTCTTGGGACACGGTGTATAATCAATGCCGATACTATTAAGGGGCAAAAGCATAAGCACAGATGGCATGCAAAGTGATACGCTAGAAAAGTGATACTCTTACGTGTTGCTTGTTGAACAAGTCCAGTTCTGCGTCTAGAAGTTCCTTTTGCGTATCCTCACGGCTTTTGATTGCTTTTACCGCCGCTGCCACCGTTTTCTGCTTTAAAAAAAAACATTTCGACGATTATTATATAATTTGACCGATGTATAGTTCTGCTGTTCTACTAACTCTTAAATAATATGTACATATTACAAAGCAAAAGTGTAATGTAAACCAAACTAAGTCCTGACCTGCTTAATGCGCTACGGGTCGAAATAGGTACAGGAGCATGCAGAGCGGACGAGATGCCGCGAGCGAACGAACGTTTTCTAGGACAACTTGTAGAACGAAAGTTGTTCAGTTTAAAGTGTAGAATAACACCATAAACGGATGTGCACGAGAGTTCCCTCTGTTTAATCATAGTGCATTAGTTTTAATATAGCGTAGTACTCGATATGTAGTTGCAGTTTTGCCTTAAAACCATATTTTTAAAATGCAACGTTTATAAGGTCAGCAAAATTAATTAGACTTGATTGATAAGGTTTGCAATGATCGAGGTAGGTAATAATAATAATGTCTTAATGCTGCGTTCGCAATTACTTTGCAGCGGTAAGTAAAAGATGACACTTTGTCGAGGAAAATGATGCATGCATGTTACGATGCATGTTAAGTGAATTTTGTAGGTGAAAAAATATACATACAATGAGTACTAAGCAATATTAAAGTATTTATACCAATACATATCAATTCTTAAGGTATCTCCCAATTTTTTGTATAAATAATCATGATGTGAGTAATATACCTAGGCAGCTTTGCTATAACCTTGTTTGAAGAGTCTTTTAAAATTGTCTATGCACAGGAAATGATAAAATGCACCGTAAAACAGTGTCTAAGGTCATTTGCATTAGTGGAAAAGTATGAATTTTAATATAAAAAGCATCAAGTATTGATCGATTAATTTGAAAACTGTGATAAAACCGTGATATAGGCTGTGTCATAAGGCTGCGTTCATACTCGCCTTGTAGCTATTTCTATGCTCGTACATACATCTGCGGAGTTACTTCGTTCCATAACATTCAGTAATCGAACGGATATTTTTAGAAATGTTCACTTCAATTCTAAGTAAAAATTATTTAAGTGTTTTCCTAGACAGTGTACAACTCTAATGCGATGCGCTCATTCGGCTAAGTCCGGGAGGATGCTCGGATGTTGATTTTCTGCCTTTATAAAATAGGCATGCAGAATCATTGTTCAATTTTGATCATTTTCAAATATATTATATTAATAAATAATTGTGCAGTTGATGACAAACTTAATCAACATCCTTTGTGTTTTCTTTGCGATGGAGGAATACTGACAAATCTTTCAACCAAAGTGATTTTAAACCATATTAGACAATTTTTACCAGCATTCAAATTACCAGTATTTCATGAGGGTTTATAATCAGGTTAACTGGAGAATTATTTAATATTAATGTTAAAATCATATTATACAAATTAGTATCAAGTTACTTGCAAAATGTCACGTTTGTATGTAAAAAATGGTCAATGGCCAACAATAAGTCGGTAAATTGGTTAATATTTCTACAACGGTTAATAAATAATATATTTTTATTACTGAAATATAAGTGTAATTGAAAACTAATTGAAATTTAGATGTGACAAATAATACATAAGATCTCTCAAAGTATAATGGATACTGCAAAATGGTACAAATTGTTTTTAAACAAACGTACCAAGAAGACTTAACAGGAGCAGGAAAAATAACGCCGACTGCAGCCTTGGAAACCACATTCCAAAAATAATCGACTCAGTAAAGTTCACTTATCTTCAGTTTGTTTTTGCACTTAACACACTCAGCACCGATAAAGGATATCCAGTAATCGCCGTATACGACAGGTGCCGTTTCCGGGTAAAACCATTACTGTCTTAATGCATTTCTATTAATATTTAGAAGGGCGGCATGTCGCGTATACCTGAATTCATTAAAGGCATAGACTAATCGTCGTTTTTTTTTATTTTAGTTCAGTTTTGACTTTTTTGTAAGTACGCTAGTGAATTGAAAGTGATTTTAACGGATTTGGCGGTAAATAATTCGAGTTTCATTTACAAAAACTGTCAATTAAATATAAAAAAACAACATTTTCATTGTTTTATACTTATTATTTGCCAATTATAAGAAATTATAACTTAAACTAAAACACGGGTGTCAGTCCCGCGTGGGATATTCCGTTCGGTCAACGTATTTCGCGGGTCGGGCGGCGACGCGTGGTCCGCCCGTTTGACGTACGGAGCTGAATGTGTTAAAAAAGTCATCTAGTCTATTCTAAATTGATTCACTAACACTACGCTAATAAATTGGGCGGTAAATTGTCAACTAATCTGTTGGAGAGGAAATGCTTCTTTGTATTTGCGTTAAATCTGGTGCGGGACAGTTCAATTGCGCGATTAGGCTTTTTGTTGAAGTCATAAATTTTACTGCATACGCAGTGTTTGAAGAGTGCTTTTTAGATTGCTCAATTTATAAAGAGAAATTGACAACCACTCTTTAGTATCTTAAACAAAATGCAGATGTCGCACCAAGTCTCAAACATTGTAATTTATTGCAAAAAGCAGTTTCATAATTTTAATGACAGATGGCAATACATACTGTAATTTTAAACTGAAAATCAATAAAGTAGATAAGCGCCATCTATGAATAGGCAATATTATCATTTAAACTGTAAAAATTTGTTAAATCTGACTTCTATGCGGTTTTTCGTCTGGCCTAGCCAACGAAATGTTTACACTAATTCTGTTTATGTATGAAAATATACTGCGTCTCATTAAGTTAAGCCTTTAGATGAAAGCGAATGATTTAAGATCACTCCCAATAGACACCGAGAAGATCCGCCTTAAGAAAAGAAAATGTAGGACATAAAAATACCCGTTTGTCATCACCCTTACACCTCAGAAAAGTATTATTTGTGTCCAGAAAAAGAATAAAATTAAAATGTTAATGAAGACAGTGCAAATTAAATCATGAAATGTTTGTATATGTCAATGTTTTACAACATAATACACCAACATACAATTTTTTTACAAAGATTTACAGCCTTATGCATAACCATGTTAGTTATTGCTTAAGCCCGGCCGAAACAACAAAAGTTACCGTAGATGTTGATTTTGACAGTTATTATGGGCGTCCACTAAAATTACAATTTTGGGAAAACTATGTAATATTACTTGTATATATAGAATATTTTGAAAAGATTATGAGATTCTCTAAAATTATAATTCAATAAACATGACCGCGGGCGTTCACTTCATTCCACAAAAAAATAGTTTAGTCAATATTTAAACCTTATCTGTAAATTAACATTAGTAATAACAACTATACGCGACATTTGAATCTAATATTAGAAGAGATTCATTAAATTTACACACGATGTGACCCATGACACGACGCGAACTTTTGTGTAAATCGCAGTGTAAGAACGACCTTCAAGTGTTAAAATAAATTATCTATGGTAGCTTTCTCTATCACCGATACAGTCAGAACACCAATTTAAAAGCCAATTTGTTGTATTGGAGCCACCACAAAAAAAAAACGATGATAGGGAATTAAATTAAAAATCGGTATCAGGCGCATCACGGACATCTGACAGCTCATTTAATGCATTTTCTTATGGTTATTGGTCAATTTTAAGCTTAGCGGCCTACGAACAGATTATTCATAAGGCCGTTTATAGATACACACATTATGTTGGTTTAGAACTACAACCGTTATCTACTTTACGTTATCTAGTTTTAAGTATGCATTAATTTTTTAAATACCCATCACCAAATATAGTTGTACGAAAGCATGCACTCAAATAAAATAAAAAAAGATGATGAAGTAAAAGTGACACACAAATAAGGGGTTCAATATTGTATGCAGTTCAAAATCAGAGGATAAAACATTCATACATTGAGTCAATTCCTTATCGCTACTAGGTTAGGTTAGGTTAGGTTCATACTGGTTGGAAAAATCTAATGATTTTTTTTTATTATAAATTGAATACAATTTTAGGAGCTAACTTCAGTGATACTGTTGTGCTAGTAGGCCAGGAAAAATTAATATTTAACTCGCAGCTAAAAAAAGCCTTGGAACACGGAACAGGATCAAACAATGACATACTAAGAGCATTGCATTCGCGAATCGCCCTAAATGGACAATGAGCCCGATATAAGGCTTAGAAAGTTGGGAGCTTAATTCAGACCAAGGAGGTTCATTAATTACAGGCTTAGATAAATTAGATTATTACTTAGGCAGTGGCTAGTTCCAGATTAAGTGAAGATAAATTAAGATTAATGTTGTATGTTGTACTTGTTGCATTTTTTTTGTGCAGTTTTCATGAACCGATACACGGCAGGGAATTGACTCATATTTGCGAAAGAATATAATATGCCTTAAATGAAATGCTGATACCTACCTGTACGAATGTATAAAAAAAAAATAATACAACAATGCAACGTCACACAAGTGAAAGCTGAACACACAAATATAATAATATAAAAATGAGATCACACGTATGGACAGTAACAAACATATATACAAAATTAGCATGTATACGTATATAAAAGTGACCTGATGTGACGATAGCTTCAGTCGGCTTAGCGCTCGGCCAACGCTCGTATCCACAAATTCCTGCACACACACATACACATTTTACACCACGGCACATACAAAGACAATACGGCTACAAAACAAACATCCTATGTTTAGAAAGATACTGATTTATGGCTACATCCGTGCATTAATATATTTTCCATTTAAGATATTATTAATTTGCCCCGGGTTGGCAGCTAGGCCCTGCAGGCGCATCTATAGGGTGATGATTTTAGAGGCGTGGTTTTCAAGAAGAGATAAAACGCATATAATTTGATGTTATGGCTAAGAATTTAGTTTTATTATAAAGATAAGGGTTTGCCATTATGTTTTAAAAATGATTTCGGGTAAGTGGCCGCCGCGGCTGACTCGAACAAATTCCAGCCGAGAGGCCCAATTTTCAACCACTTTTTGCAGCAAGTTGAGCCGTATGTCAGCAATAACGCGCCGAATATTCTCTTCCAAGGCGTTAATCGTGTCCGGCTTATCTGCGTAGACAAGTGACTTCACATAACCCCACAAAAAATAGTCCAGTGGTGTTAAATCGCACGATCTTGGAGGCCACGCCACAGGCCCACGATGCGATTTTTACTTTATTTTAGAGTGATTTTTTCTAAATTTGCACTATTTGCAAACGTTGTTTAGGAGTAAGTCTATTCATTATGAAATGGCAAACCAAACTGAGCATAAATAAAGTGACAGCCGTCAAAAACACCAACTACGAAAAAAGTAGTGCCAAATTGAAAACCGCGCCTCTAAAAAAAACGCCCTATATAAACGCCTTTAGTGCTTGATGATAGGTAACTCATCTCTAAATTAATGATGTACATTGTAGTAGATGACAGAGAAAATTGACGATGTCAATGAATTTAAATATTTATTTTCAAATCGCTGTCAAAAAGCGTTCCTGGCTGACTAACAATACTTACTTGTGTATTTTATAATATAGTCAACACCATACGACCATATGACCATACATAGAATTTAAGAAAAGTGTGATAATTATATAGAGTGTAGTAATAAGTATCCTGAGAGCGCACATGATATTAATTATACGGAGTGAACCTAGTCAGCAGTTTCCTTTTATGGGGTGTTTCTGAAAATTGAACAACTTTGTTTAAAAAGTTGTTTAAAAAAAATAAAGCGTAAAACACTGGTATAAAATGGCAAAAAAGAGTCCTTAAAACATCATAAAGGATGGTAACCTAATAAAATATCAGACCGTGCGGCGTCGCGACCCAGTAACCGACTGAATCCACGAGGCATCGTACCTACAAATGTACTAACGATAAGAAATGATGGGTAGGTTCCCGCATGCAAATATTGTAATGTAGTCAATTGGTCAGGAGGAACACAACAATACGTGCACCAAACGTTCAATAGAGTATTTATGGATTTTTTTGTTAAATATATGAAAACTTGTTGAACAAAGGTTGTTGAGATTCTGCTGACTTTAAGTTCATCCTTGTATAGGAGAAGCTAAGAGGAATGATGCTACTCCAATGTCATAGGTTTAGACGTATTTCTAATAAATACCATGCTCTTTCGTTTAATCTGCGCTTAAAAATCTACATTTACTAAGGAAACTCAAATGGAAATTTTTCTATTGTTAAAATTAGCATTCTCAGTTTATGAAACAAATCCTGAACCAAAACATTTTTAAATTCAACAAATTCACAGTCTCATACCGTTCGAATGCAGGATACAAAAGATCACACGCATAAAATTGATTAAGCGTCAGTTGAAAATTAAATTAATGACTTAAAAACGAGCATGCGCCGAATATGAATTTTCGAAATCCATGATGGACATTATTCGGTTCTGCGCTTGCCGAACGAAGAGTTGTTAATGACACTGTTAAAATGTTATATATATACTTTATAGGGGGTCTATATAATTACACAAACAAATGAATGACCCCATATATATTTGTCAACTTAATGTTCTTTAATAATTCAGTTGAATATGCCAAATATGCTGAATAATTACCGAATGTTTGGCGCATCCCTTTTAAATAAGCATTGCAATGTCCAAATTAAACAAATTTGATTCAAAGATTTTGAAATGAGACTGTGAAATTGCTTTTTAACCTTGCACCTGCACCAGAAAATAGCATCTTAAAATCTGTAATACGAGAGTAATGGGTGTATTTTGAACGGCGAGGTTGCCCGACTGCGTACAGTCAGCATAAATGTTTTTTTTTTATATCTTTATTTGTAGAAAACAAAACATACAATTTATATTTGTTTGTTTGTTTGTTAAGCAGTAGATAACTACTGCCGTACTATTGCAGTTTTTTGCCGTGATTATTTGCAGTCTCGCAACCGTTTCTCGTATCTCTCGCGAAAATCAGTTTCAAGACAAATTTCGAAGAAACATTGTTGTATTGTATTTCACTAATAAATGTATCTTTTTCAAATAAATTATTGGCCATATTCATTTTGAGCGGCAGACGGACAAGATGCCGCGGATCCCCGATTGGATCGGTGGCAAAACAATTGCAGTCAACCACTCGAATGCAAAGATTTGAGATTAGCTTAGGAAATATATTGTCAATGTGACGTAGCGGCAAGTCGACATCTTTGCAAACACACATCCATGTGTTCTGGAACTAAGGGGTGACTTTCCGCACGCTATGACACAAACAGACTGTAGAATTTATTTTTCAAATATTTATTATTTATTTATTTTTTTTATATAAATTTCGGGTGATTGAACGACGACGGTTCTGCCACGTTACTCTTGAACCATTAAAAAATAAAAACAAATTGTTCTTGTGAAACAAATCGATTAACACATTCAGCTCAGTACGTCAAACGTGCGTAACCACGCGTTGCCACCCGATCGGCGAAGGTACGTTAACCGAATGGAATATCTCACGCAAGACTGACCCCCGTTTTTTTTAGTTTAAGTTATAATTTCTTAATTCGCAAACAATATGTACAAAACTATGAAAATGTTTGTTTTTTATATTTAATATTATATTTACATAGCTTTTGTAAATAAAACTCGAATTATTTACCGCCATATCCATAAAAAACACTTTCGATTCAGTAGCGCACTTTTTCATATAAACAATCAAACGTCAAAACCGAACTAAAATGAAACAAAAAACGACAACGTCTATGCCTTTCACAAATTCAGGTATATGCGACAAGTCACTTTTTTAAATGTTAATAGAAATGCAGTAAAACATTGACGTATTCATCCGCACTGACGACTGGCATATACGACGGTTACGGGATATCCCGTTATTGGTGCTTGCATGTGGTAAATCTTGCGTTTTTTTCTATTGCAAGATTTGACAATTTAACAATGAGTTTCTATTTTCTAATGGTTCGAGAGTAATGAGGCTGACGATAAACTAAGCTAGTTTTGGAGCTCTCTTGACCTAATATGCAATGCAGACTCTTATCTTTATATTATATACCTGGGTGAGAGGGGCGGGAGCGGGTGTTGCGTTTGTAGTCCCTGTCGACAGGAGTTCCTTTCGGAGTTTCTCGATTCCGTCCTGCGCCGCTTTCACGGCTGACAGGAGGGCCTCGCGGGCTGCACCGCTCACCTTATCTGTAAAAAATAAAATCGATGACATTTAATCTGTCTGTTGGTAATTTCAGAGTTTCGTCTCTGACTCTAAAAGATCTGACCTTCTGACTCAATAATTTTAAAACGGAGGCTTTATTAAAGATTTTAAAATTACAAATTTTTAACTGTATAGTAGTCAATATTTTTTTGTGGTCTTCACAAGACTCAGTGGTAAGTAAGCAAATTTTTAGTGGTGCCGGTTTAATATAGCTACGATCCCTTAAGAAAAAAATTAGACAGAGACAAAACCATTTTTGCTGTTTTTAAATATAACTCTCTCAACTTATTTTTTTCTTAATCTCCACATAACTAAGTGTAGTAAACTTGAAGCATATATAAATGTTAATCAACTATCATGTAAATCCTAGTTCCAACTCCGATAAAACTGACGAACATCCTTTGACTCTGACATTCGTTGAAAAGTACAATATAACTATGTAACATATAAGTATTGTTAAATATCTTAATTAAAACAACAAGCGACTGTTACTTTGTACTGATGTTTCTTGCCACTCTAATCAGACAAATCTGTACTAAGGAAGGCAGTTTGGTTTTGTTTGTTTAATGTGCGATTTCGTCATCTGATCAATGCTATAATAATTCCTAAAAGCTTTATAAGATATATATTTAAGATAAGACAAATATAACAAATCAATAAACTATAAAAACATATACATTTTATACAAAAATAAAACCAATATGTTTATCGAAAGCGACCCATGCTTAATATTTGGACCGTCAATACTTCTCGGAGGTGGGCGCTCAATGGTTGCAGCACGAAGAACGAGAGTTATCATTTGAAACAAACAGGGTAATTGATTTGACTAATTTTTTCAAAAAAAGTTTAATCAAAGACTTAAATTCAAATCAAAATCTTTTAACATACGTTGACTTTCATGTTTCATAAATTATGTAAAAAGTAGTATTATTTTTCACTGAGCAAGCAGCTATTTATATCTCGTTCTCAGTTACTAGCGATTTCAAGATTCAAGAAATTCATCAAGGCAATTGTTGAACTGGTTTACACTTATAGCTTCCACCACTTCCTGTGGGAGCCGATTCCAACTATCCACAAATTGGAGATAAAGTTTTTCCTAGGATTACTGAAAAAATGGATTAAAATAACTTGAACATTGAATTACCGCAAAATCGGATGTTTTGGTTAAAACACAGAATGTTTTTAGTTTTGCACAATTATAATGTCCAGTTAACATATCACATCTCTCCTGTAATGAGGTTAATTTAAACACAGATGCTATAATCCATTATTTAAAACGATTTAGTTATTAGGCAAAGTGGGTGGTTACGTCTCAAAAAATTATGGTTGGTTTTGGTTCAAATAAAAAGATGGGTGGCAGATGACAAATTTGTCCGAGCATCTTTAACCATAAAGTTTTATAGAAAAAATGACTAGGTTTGAAAATATTGTTTGAAAGATTGAAAATATGAAAAATTAAGCCACTCTAAAAATTTGATAGGCCAAATGAAGCTATTCAAGCGTCTGATGATTTTCCACTGCGAATTTGCCTCCAGAGTGTACTAGGTGACATTTGATTGTAACATTAAGCCTTGTATGTGTGTGTGTGTGTGTATGTGTCAGTGGCTAGCTAGAGAGAGGGTAGATTGGAAGATTTTTTCTTGTACAACTGTGGGTGTTAAGATAAACGTATTTTATTCAGTTCATCCTCATGCCCACATTATTGTGATAATATTATCTTCATATTTGGGTGTTAATTATTACAACTTACTTGACTCGAGTCGCTGTATAAGCTGTCGTTGATGTTGCAGCTGTCTGTGGAGTAGCTGCTGGCCCCTCGCACGAACGGTGGCAGCCAGCCGACGTTTGTCGCCGGCCGCACCGCTCGCCACGGCTGCCGCCGCCGCCATGCGCCCTATGTTCTCCTTGTTCACCAGAACCTGTAAAATAAGGCGACCTGTTTTACATATCGATGCTCATACAAAAAATAGCCAATTTCAATGATGTGTCTGTTTACAGATGTACTTAAAAACACGATTGGCCTTCGAAGAGGTTGACAACTATAAACCACAATTATAACGTCTAGTTAACACTTTGTAGACCACTGTGATCGCGCCTCTCCTGTAATGAAGTCAATTTTAAGTCAGACAGCCATTCTTCATATTTTTAGTTGTGCGGGTTTTTTTGTGAATCTCCTTTGAACTCCTTCCAGCGACTGAACGTCTTTTATAAAGTATGGATTCCATATTTGATACCCATACTCAGGCAAAGTAAAGCAAAGCATGGATGGCTGGTTAATTAAAGATTTTTAATTAGTTTTAAAACGGACAAACGACAGCTTACCTTATTATGAGTGTTGTTAAGTGGAGTGAACGCCGACACGGACGTGCTGTTAGGAGTGCTGACCGCGGCAGTGGACACGGGTGGTTTGTCGTTCTCCGTCGCTCCTGCCGCACCGGTCTCCTCTTTCTTGGCCGGGAGGTCGGGTGCCGTTCCCGCTGGGCCCGGAACGTCGCTCTTTTCCTCGCTCTGCAAGGTTGCAGAACAAAATCCATCATTAGAAATCAATCATTCATCGGATTTCGAAACCATATACACAATTAATACAAATTCGCACTTGCGAGGACATCATTTAAATTTCTCAAGTACAGCCTTCAGTTCTAATCCGAGGAAGAATTTCATTACTGTATAGTTTATAAATCTATCAAATAATTTAAGTGGCAAATAGTAAAAAAAATATAACAAAAAAAATGGGTATTCAAAGTGAATCCGCCTTTGACTGGGAAGAGAGACGGAACAAAAATTAACGAAATAGGTCGCTGGAATGGAATGGATTAGTGGAGTGTGGAATTGTCTTCCGGATAATGGTCGTCTGCAAACGCTAGTTGGTGGCTTCACAGGAGTGACGCCGATTGTTTACACTCTAGAGCCCTGAGATTCGCACTTCACTCACCTTTTATTGTTTATATGTCTCACGTTTTTTTAGTTTCGAGCAAGGCTCAAACTTATGTACAATAAGTACCGTTCACGAAACGGAACGTTGAACTTAAAACATCTCTTTTGAATATTTGTATTGCCAGATCCTCGCACATCCTTTTCATTCGGTGCGGATAGGTAAACGGGAGAAAACATAGGATTTTAAAAGGAATGTGGAAATAAGCAATATTTACTTTATTAGTTTAAATAATGTATATAAATGAAGTGTTGACAGTTAAAATATTATCTATATACAATAAAATAGGTTATAATTGCTACAGCTCATGCTATTCTTTACGAAACACAAAAGTGTAAAAGCCCTTAAAAAAAAGTTTTTTTAAAAAAAAAAGTTTGTAACAGTGACCAGAGTGATTTTCTAATAAAGAATTTAACGGGGAACCAGATGACACCAAATTTGTGGCAATTGGACGCCCCAGGCCACCAAAGCTGATTTTTCTTTACAATGGCGAGTTAAATATTTATTTATATAAATAAATCACTTCATACTTCCAAAAATTTTTGGAGGGAAACATTTCTAAACGGCTATAAGACTAAAAGAATGCGTCAAAATTGATTAGTAACATGGAGCACTATCATAATTACTGTCCGAGACTACATCGGAGCGAACAGTGAGGTTTCCGTCACGTGCCATCAAAATAATAGCCACTGCCTTCATTTTACATCCTTTTGTAGTAAGTGATTACCTACTGACGTCGCCTGGAATATATGGTAGATTTTCTGGAGATAAGCGGACTGTACGGTTTGCGCCAGGTGACTTGGCACACTTCAGGCCGACAATACAAGGACAAGGACATGTAAGGATACAAGACTAACCTATATCATAAGTTTTTCTAAGTTTTCTTCTCATCTCTTGTATCTGTTGTTTTTCCGTGATTAAATAAATAAATAAATAAATAAATAGTCGATTTGCGGATTGAATTCAAATTTGCGGAATGGATAGAGAGAGATGTCAAACAGGTCGGTACTCACGGTCTGTGGGTTGGTTCGGCTGCCGGCGACTCGAAGAGAGCTCTCTTTCCAAGTTCGGTGGCTGTAGTGATGCACTGACACTTTGCACCAAATTTGCGGAAACTTTGTAGTATTATATGCGGGTGAAATGCGGGTTTATGAGGTTGCTGTACACACAACGGCGGAGTCAAATTATGAACTGAAATACCTACCTTCATGACATGATATTTGGGTTAGGTGAGGTGTGCGGATGTGCGGTAAGAGGATGTTTTGTGCATTTCGACTATAGATGGCACTGTCAGTCTATAATATTCATGAGATTATTTTGTGTCACAAACTGGCCAAGCCACCTACATTTATAAGATTTATTTATTTTATTCAAAAAAAGATATTGATTTGATTTTGTGCTTAAAATGTTTCTATCTGAACAGCACGTTCTTGTTACGACTCTTTGCATGCTTTTACGCCGCTTTTGGTTTTCGCTCGTCTGACAGTAGCACTCATAAGAAAGTAAATAACAGTAAAAAAAATGACTCACGTTGGTATTGTGCCAGAAGACGCGAATGAAACGGTTGTTCAGTACGGCTTCCGTACTCTTGTAGGCCGTATTCGCTTCGGCGTGGCTTGAGAATGTTATGAGAGCCGATTCCGGATCGCCCTCGTAGTTAACCTAAACATAAATACGGTTAGTATGGGTTGCTCGTTGGCGAAGTAGAATGAAGGTTCTTCTTAGCCCAGGTTGCAGAGAGGTGTGTGTCATTTGTAAAACACCTTTTTTTTAAATAATTGAACTTAAGAGTAAAATATGGCATGACTACATGTGGATTATAACCAGTTATTACAACTAGGCCACCAGTCAGACACTCAAACAACATCTAGTAATTACTTTTTTATATTTTAAACTATTGTATAATCAAACGTGTATTTTATAAGTAATGTGCCGGCTGGCACAACATTCCAGTTACAAATCTTAATAGCTAGATAGACGATTCGCACACTTTAATTTTCAATAGAAATATAATTAGCGGCTGGTCAAAAGGCAGCCGACTATTTCTCACATGTCATATTTCATAAATCCATTGTGTCGAAAATACATAGATTGCAGTCAGTGTACCGTTTGACGTCATTAAAGACAAACAATGAGATCTCGAGAAATTCCTTTCTCGCAACAAGTTTTCTGAACTGATGTAGGTACGTGGTAACTTCAGTCGTCGACAAACTCACAACATCAAACACTCGCGATATAAAGTCTTTGGCGCGATCTCATACCATCACCATCAAGTCTTCTTCACACCTTACACATTCTTATTTAATTATTAATTACTTCCTTGCCAAAGTCAAGTGTTTTATATATTACGGTAGTTGTTTAAGATTTCTAACATTAACTTTAAGTGAATATTCATGGACAATGAAGATCATCTAACCAATCTACATCTTTCATCAATCCGTCCACCGTCAACGGGTCATTTATTAAAAATGGGTTTACCAACTGTGCAGAATGTAAAATCTTTTAACCATAAGAAATGGTCATACACTCAGTGCTGACAATTGACTATTAGCTTTGAACGCCTTATGTTTGCTCCGTCCACTTCTCAATGAACCAATCAGTAGCTCCGATTTTTATAGAGTGAATACAGCATCGAGTAATATTTTATTTATTATCTTAAACTTGTTGCAATTTGACATCCCATCCCTGCACAGCAGATTTTACAGGAGATAGGTGACATCATCGTTTTCTTTCGTGCTATCCTGGTCATTTCGAATTTAAATAACCTCGTTCCGTTAAGACTTTTGGGTCAACCTGTACATACTATGTTAAATGTTAATTCTCACCTGCATGTTGACGATTTTGCCAAACTTTGACAGGTGATTGTTGAGATGCGTGATGTCGTTGAGACCAGGTGGTATGCAGCGCAAGACCAGGGAGCTGTTCTGCGGCGGTTTGGTGTCTGAGGGCAAAAACAATCATCATCACTCGTCGATATGCAATATACTTGTTGAAAATCCATATAAAATACGTACAGTACTAATTACTCGTTTACCTAATTCATTTAATCTTTGAGCATACAGCGGTCACAATTATTACAGTATGTAATATGTATGTATAGATACATTTATTATAACAATGAGATTTAAGCAAGGGAATTAAGGAAGAAGGGGGGGGGAAGGGGATTATTTATTATCTGTGTATTTCCTTACTTAGGTAAGGAAATACACAGATAATAAATAAGAGTTTATTTGAATTGATTTTAATTTAAATAATTCTTAATAAATTCATTAAACTATATATATACAGGATGTCCCAAGACCATTCCCGCAGATCCAGGGGGTGTTTATGTTCCTATTAATAGTAAGAAATTATATAACAAAATGTGAAAATTTTCACCAAATTTATATTTTTTTTTAACAAACTTTGTGTAAACCAATCTTATCAATCAATATAATCTGTAGACCAATAGCATCCCTCTTACAACCCCAGAGAAGAGGTAAGGAGTTACCGATTCTTCTTAGACCGACCTCTGTTTGACCAGTGATATCCGACAGCTGTCAAAGCCGTCTGCAAGGCCTAGGTGCCAACCCGGGGGTTGAACAGATAGTTTAAAATAAAAATGACCAAATGAGCAATTAGTTTTTGAAAAAAAAAAATGCTATATAAATGTGTAAAACATTCTACTTAGTGCATATTATTATTGGATAGACTGTACAATAACTAAAAACATTGTTTGTACTGTCTTTCATAGTTTCTGAGATATAAGAGTACATCTATAAGCTAAACCCTTTGTTTACAAGAGTAAAGAAAACAAGATTTTAGTAAGCGCAAATAATCCCATTTCTCAGGGTTTTTGAGTCACCTAGTATCTAAAATAATAATAAAATGATGGTTTAATTTGAATATTTTCAAATTTGTATGTATTTATTTGTATTTGTTTTGTGTGTATTTGTATAAAACTGTATGTTGAAATAATAATAAATGAATAAATATTCATAACCGCATCCGATTCACCTTATCCACACCTCTACCAGAAATCTAATATGATTATTTAGTTTTTTCTTCAATGTTCAACAATCTTTAGAAACTCGGGTACAACAGAATATACTCACAAGCTTGTTGGTTGTAGTTGAACGGTCCCCTCCTCTTCCATCGGGGCTGCTGTTGTGTGTTCTGCTGGTGGAGGGCGTGGGGCGGCATGGTGTGGTTCTCGGGTAGCGTAGGCGGCGGTGCGGCGCGCGGAATCGCCACCAAGGCTCGGCCGCCGCCGTTGTGCTGGGGGGGCGGAGGCGGCGGCGCCGACGTGTAAGGTGGCGGTGGAGCGCCGCCCGCTATCAGCATTCGGTGGTAGCCGGGTGTCTGCGAATAATAAAATTGTACACACCTTGGATAATTCCTATTTATCACATACAAAACAGAAATACGATTTAAACATTTGACAAACATATGCCATCAGCCGAGCACCTACTCGGCTCCAATAGATGACATGAATGATTTCAGGATATTATGACATAAGAATTATAATTTCTGTTACCGGGGAAGATTAATTAAGTATGTAGTGACTTATACATCAACCTTGATGGATGACTCAAACTTACACTTAATCCTGTCACCGCTTATAAATCATTTTTGGTGGTTACATGAGTCTGACTATATTTTGTGATATATTATTTAAACAATACCCTGAATCTACCCACTCTCCTTTAGTATTACTATGAAAATCAGTTTTTTTTTAAAGTATTTGTTTTCAACGGGAGTGATAAGGTCAGTGATGTTTTATAAATCTGTAGTCCTATCGCTTCCAGGTCTAGTGTTAATGAAAGGAGTAACAATTTTTAAACCACCTGCTATTTCCTTTACACTATCTTGAGGCTTATCATTTGTCATAGGGAAGCCCACCATGGCCAAATTTTTTACCACGTCTCTTCTATATCCTTAGATATGTAGGAACTTCCCATATATCTCATATACAATCTTTTAAAGCTGCTTGTATATTTTCTACAGAGTACGATACATCTGTCGTGCTACGAGTGCTTTTTTTCTACATCTACTTGCTTAGTATTTTAGTAAACTAATGATAAACATTTGGATTACCCTCATTTTTGACAGCCAAATTACCCAATGGTTGATAATGTCTACTATTGGTCAGGATGAACAAATATGATTACTTCTTAAACTAAACCAAAAGAAAAAGCAAATAAATGCCAAAACTGCTTGAAAATGACTCATAAAAAAACTATTAGAATATTAACATATCACGAATATTCTTTAAATCAACTCACATATAAGATATAAAGAGAAATAAAGGAAAAATATATTCGAGTAATAATTACCTATAAAAAAAGCGGCGAGCTTCTGGAAGAGCTTTGACAATCCTAATGTAAATTCTCCTTTCCTACATCGGCATATCAAGACTAATATGAATAGTCATTTAAAATAATTGTTTTTCATAAACCTAATATTTTAGCACAGAAATAGCACCAAGTTACATATAGTTATATATGTGGACCTAATAGTTATAGTGCGCCTGCCCATTATTTGTCAACAATAATTTTAAGACACTCAGTGCTAACGATGAGATATCACGTCATTGTCATTGCCGTGTGCGCTTAAAAATGCCACCGTCTCATTGCATTTCTATTAATATTTAAAAGCGCGGCATGTAGCGTATACCTGAATTCATGAAAGGGAATCAATGTTTTTTTTTTTCATTTTAGTTCGTTTTCATGTTTGTATATATGAAAAGTGTGCAAGTGAATTGAAAGTGTTTTTGATGGATTTGGCGGTAAATCATTCGAGTTTTATGTACGAAAGCTATGTCAACATAATATTAAATATAAAAAACATACATTTTCATAGTTTTGTAGTAAATCATTTGCCAAACAAAGAAACAAAAAAACGCGCGTACGTACGGAGCGGAATGTGTTTAAGAAATAAACCCTTACTCTTAAATTATATTTTCTAATATTTTGAAAGTAATAAATTCAAACTTAATAATTAGGTGAGGGTTAAATTAATCACCTTTTAGATAGATTTTTTTTAAACTATTTAAGATTAAAACTATTGAACTTTTTAATTTTTTTGCAATGTATTAAACTTCGAAGGGTGTTATCTAAAGTTATCTAAAGAATAACTCTCACCATAGGATACATCTGATGGTGGTGCGGGGGCGGTGGCGGCGGTGGTATGTTGGTGGGCAGGGGAGCGACCACACCCGCTGGCGGCAGAGGAGGCACGGGCGGTACTACCGCACTCTGGGAAGGGGGCGGCTGGGGGAAAGACGTCGGCGGCGGTTCCCCGCGCCATATGTCCGGCGCCAGCGGGTTGTACTCGCCGAGCGCGAGCACCGATGAGAATGCCGCATCTTCCACGACGACGGGATCGACGCCGTGGTCCCACGAGCAAAGGTCGCCGCGCATGCAGTACCCTTTCTCTATAACGTAAACAAATAGGGATGTGTTTTTAAGTTATCAATGATCATGCACATATAAACGAAGAATAACTTTTTGTGTAAATCCTAGGAAACGGTACGGTAGTACTTTTAAAAAGTACTAAGATGAACTCCAGGACTTGACAGTGCTAACAACATTAATCAAACTGAAAACTGTCTTGAAAGCAACTAGCACAGTGTCTGAAACTGAAACAGTCCATCTATCAGTTAACCTGACTTCAAAGTTGTATAGAAATCGTTTCAATGTTTGAGAATGTGGTTGAATGCATGGTGTTACCCCTGAGCGCAGCTCGCCAAGCACTTCTAAAAAAAATAAAGTTTTTTAATAATATAATAATTTTAGTATGAAAGACCGGTCTACTTATCAGTATAGATCAACTTCCTAAAAGGAGTGCCCTGAATTTAAAAACATCCTGTAGAGATAAATAGCCTTAAGGAAACTCAAACCAGTACGCTGCCAAGCTTAAAAGTGACCACCAACTATAAGTAAATGCATGCGCTGGTACCTTATAAGCAAACTAATCTGACCATGCATAAGGCCGACTTTTATTTTTGATAGAAACTTTTGACATTCGATAAATGATATAACAGAGTACTTGTTTACCCCTGAATCTCACTGAAGACGTTCGACTAATAACCTAAATGTCGCAGATTAAATTCACACATGGTCATACCAGTTTTAACTCTTTATTTATATATGTCCCCTGACTCTAGCAGAGGCATATTTGGCCTAGTTGAGTAAGGCCCAAAATAATTTTATATGACTTATGTTATAGCAATTCTTTGAAAAAAAATTTAAATTGTCTCAACATAATTTAGCCGGAGACAAAATTAAAATGAGTGCTTTTTATGTGTAATGCTATCAAAATGCTATCAAGGGAATTGAGATGTAAACAAAGAATTTTTATTTCTTTACACACCGTCGAAGTCCCTGCATCGTTTTCGACGCTCGGATGCGGGTGAGCGATCGTCCCTGTCGGGCAGAGGGGATACATCCCGTGGATGCCGGTGGGCGTCACGATGTCTCGCATGCCTCGGTGGCGGAGATCGCGAGCGGGACCGTGAACGAGCGCCACCGGGAGGCGGACTCCTGTTGCGGTAGCGGCCCGGAGGTGGGGGCGGCCTTAGTGGAGGCGACGGGGATCTGGAGCCCACCGGGCGTCTGCAATACAAAATAATTATGTAAGCGCATTGCTTGGCATCAATAAAGATAAACGAGTAAGTGAATATGTTACCTCCTATAATCAGGATTGTGCTGTGCGCCGATGGGTGGGGGACTTCGATTCCTCCATGCCCTGCGACCACCTCGTTCGACCCTCTCCTGACCCTCTCGGCCGGGTTGTCGTTCGCGGCGACCACCTCCACGCTCCCATGATCTCGAACGGGATCTATACAATAATTTTATCATTTCTTAGATATGATTAATAAAATTTTATTATTATATTTATTTTGACAGGTCTTATAAACTATAAACCCTGTAGAAACTGAATTTAATTGTAGTTACATAGTGAACTACCATTAGGATATAATAATTATGAAAATTATTTTAATTTTAATAATTTTAAGCTGTGTGACAATCAATTATCATGCATGATTTGTAATCAGCGTGCGTGATCAGAATTTAAGCTAATAAAGTGTGTTTTTCGTTCGATTTAGCACATAATGCTTATAAATTCGCGATAAAATTTTATTCGAACTACTTTCAAACGGTTAACGAAAATTTTGGGATAAACTTGACCCATCGATGCTCCAACTTCTTTAACCCGTATGAATTTTTTTTTTCTTGAGGTCTGCAAAGTAGGCCTCAGTATTACCTCCTCATTCGACTCAAATTTCTGCCCGGCGAGTGACTTTTTCAAGTTTGGAATCAAAAAGAAGTTGCATGGGGCCGAATCTGGAGAATACGGTGGATGGGGCAGCAGTTCGTAGCCCAATTCGATCAATTTGGCCGTGGCGACGGCGGAGGTGTGAGCCGGTGCGTTATCATGGTGAAAGAGCACTTTTTTTTTCGCCGAATGGTGCCGTTTTTTCTGCAATTCGTTTAACCGTTTTGCCCGTCTTCAGGTAGTCGATGTAGATCACACCTTATGAATCCCAGAAAAAAACAGGGTAGGCATAAATCGGCATTTTGACCTATCTATTGGGATTTTTCTAAAATCCGCTGACACGTCCGCTTGTCAAAATTGTCAAAACAAAACTACGCGTCCGATTCGGCTGAAATTTTGTCAGTAGCCATCTAGAGAATGTACTACACGATAGTAAATTTCTCTTGCGATAGTGGAGCCATTGGGCGGTGAGTCTAAGTACTTATCGGATAACCCTCGTATTTTTACCTTGTAAATTAATGTTCTGGCTTATATAAACTGTAATATTGTAACAATACATTGTTCTTTGACACTGTTCTTTAGTATTATATTGTATTGTAGTTAGATATGGTATGGAGTTTTTTATTACATTATATTTTATGGTATTACTATATATTAAACTCATTAGAATTAAAACTAAACTAACTATACATTTAAACATGTGTTGAAGATAAAGAATCTTTTCTTATCTTATGTTAATTACATAAATATTTATTTTTTCAATTCTGTCTATAATTTTAAATTTCTATCAAAAAAAATGTATTATAGTTTCGACACTGTCATATTATAAAGAAATAATAGCTTGTAATCACTTTTAGTCTAAAATCTACTGGTGACACCGCGTCTCAACTAATCTGAGCTCGGCGCATAGAAAACGAGAACGCTAAGCGTCGTGCGGGGGTCAATTTGTGAGCGTGTATTTTGCGACTTGAAGGACCACCTGGGATAAGCCAGGAGTGGACGTTCGATTACAGGAAGAGATGGATGTCGGTACTTTCTTTGACGATCCGATCCTCCGTGGCAGCTCGGCAACGGCGGTTTCTGCTTGGCTGGTACGGCACTCACTTCACCGAATCTCACTTGGTTGATGCGTTAATATAATTATTTGGTTTTGTAAGAGGTTTATTGTAATAACGATGTAGGTATCTTATAATAAGATGGCACATAACGCGCGCGGCGAGTGTATAATCTCTAGCGAGAGTCCGTGATACTTCTGACTGTACCCGCAGTTTTTCGAAACCAAAACTGCTTCGGGGCGGTGTGTTTTCGGTACCGACAAGGTATTAGGACATCAGGAGAATAGAGTAGGTAGTACGCAAAATACACTTTATGCTCTTCGCTGGCGCGAACATCTACAAAAACTGCGAGTAATCCAAATTGATGTTCACTCGTAATGTTTGGTATATGGTGATTTATTTTATATACAATAGCATCTTCATCTGATGTATGTATTTCCCGTATTGATTGCATTTTGTTAAGTTTTTGTTATTTTTATTTTCAAGTATTTGTCTGATTTGTTTTTAAAGCTGTTACTGAAATATTTCAAGAGTCCACCACTCGGTTGGACAAGAAATACTTTCTTGGGTTTGAATTATAATTTGACATTCTTGTTTAGCTTCAAAAAGTGTCCATGGAGTGAATATGGCAACTTTTTAATAATAATTCGACACCAGCCGATGGCTTGGTCGTTAGATTAACAAAACTGCATTCAAATCAGACTTTTTGGGTTAGTAACTGACTTGCAACTTACCTCCGGCGTCTATCTCTGTCTCGCTTGAACCGCGATTGGTTGTTGACTGACGCTTCCGCCGTAGCTTGCTCCAGCAAATCTGGGACCACCTGATCGGGAAATAATAATTAAATTAGGTATTTTAAATTGCCAATTTATGCCTACCCTGATTTTTTATGATACGAGAAATGAAAATTTTCTATTGAAATACCAGGTCAATTTTTGACATTTTGTGATACATAATAAATTATAGATACTATCACGAATGCGTGTATCAAACGATGAAACTTTTTAAATTTAAAACCACAACGTTACCAATGCTGTTGACTTTTCGAAACCCTTCCGAATTCCTTCTAAACTTGTATTAATGACAGCGACCTCCATTTAATATTCGATAATACTTATGTTTTCATGTTTTGTTCTCGCCCGACCATTTTGATAATTTTTTGAAAAATTTTGCAAACAACATAGAATATTGATTACACTACTTTTCAAAACCATTCACAAATATAAACATAACCCCCCCCCAGGCAAAATCTATCGCTAATTACTAATTACCCAATCACTTGTATTACCACCCAAATATAAAACTCTCGATCGTCACGCATATCTGCAAATTCGCCCATAAATACTTTTAAAATTGTGATTCTGGGATTTAAGCGAACTTTACATGTTTTAAATTATATATGATTCCTATATAAAAGTATTAAGATAATGCGAATGCGAGTGTAATTTAATTTTAATCTTTTGATGTATTTCTGTAATTTAGCGAAAACCTGTTGTCATTAAAATTTATACACATTTGTTTTATATAGGTTGATGTTTTTAGAGGCGTGGTTTTCAAGAAGAGATAAAACGCATATAATTTGATGTTATGGCTAAGAATTTATTATAAAGATAAGGGTTTGCCATTATGTTTTAAAAATGATTTCGGGTAAGTGGCCGCCGCGGCTGACTCGAACAAATTCCAGCCGAGAGGCCCAATTTTCAACCACTTTTTGCAGCAAGTTGGGCCGTATGTCAGCAATAACGCGCCGAATATTCTCTTCCAAGGCGTTAATCGTGTCCGGCTTATCTGCGTAGACAAGCGACTTCACATAACCCCACAAAGAATAGTCCAGCGGTGTTAAATCGCACGATCTTGGAGGCCACGCCACAGGCCCACGACGCGATTTTTTCTAAATTTGCACTATTTGCAAACGTTGTTCAGGAGTAAGTCTATTCATTATGAAATGGCAAAACAAACTGAGCATAAATCAAGTGACAGCTGTCAAAAACACCAACTAGCAAAAAAGTAGTGCCAGATTGAAAACCACGCCTCTAAAATAAACACCCTATATTATTGTACTGTTGGTTTTCCAAATAAACAACAAATCAATAAATAAATAACAGACATAATTTTTATTATTGCTTCACTAATCATTTTACGATGCAAGTAGAGACCGCAATAAATAAGCAATTTAATGAGGAAAATCCTATATTCTAGTGGTACAATAATTACGAATTTTGACCAAATAAATGAAAGATTTCTGAAGTTTATTAACATGAAATGATATTTCATTGCATATACATAAAACCCTCGCCATGTAATGCCATTGCATGGTTATAAAAAAATTCAACTCATTAAGAGTAACTCATATTACTGATTCCTTACTTTTAGGTTTTTTAAATAGTTTAATGTCTAAAAACAAATATTCCTAAAGTGTATATTGATCCGATAGCAGTTTTGAACTTACCTTTACGAGCGTTTGCTCGATGTAGCGGTTGGCTCGCGGAGCGGCCGACATGGTGCTCGTGATGGCCGTCGTGGACACATTCGTGACGGTCGTCAGGGTGCCGCTGGAGTCGCCCGTGTGCATAGGGGCTGCACTAGAGCGAGACAACACAACGCGGTTTGTGTTCTTGATGGATGCCGGGCCGGTGACACGTGCGTGTTGCGTGCTAGCCATCTCGGAGTTTGTGGAGGGGACACTCGCTGAAAACAGAGGTTTTTATTTGTACACATCGGAAAAGTGCTGATGATTAGACGTGGCGTTATAAGGCGACATTGTTTAAATCATCCTATTATTCTAGCGCAAGAATAGCCACGTTACTGATGATGGCTCATAGCGGTGACGAAATCACTTTCATTCACAGTCATGGCTACAACTTGCGTTTAAAGAAGTTGTTTCCTTTGCCATTTATTGCCCATTGCCTGGCTTGCATATTCCACAAGTTACACAGAAGGATACCGTACGGTGCATTCAGGTACATCACCGGCCGTAACTAACCGGCTGACTCCAGCTTCAGTGACACAGGAATCTCGTTGCAAGCGACACCATGACAATGAAACACGGTGACGAGTTCAGCCACAAATCACGCAGTTATTTTGTACTCATTTAAATTTTAGGCTATTTTGAAATCGCGTATAACGTAACTTCGGTTATATGATTATCGCGTTAACGCCCACTGCTGCAGACTATGCCACCTCATAAAATATTTATTATTTATAATAACAAAGCATTTTAAAAAAAGAATTGTTATGACCTGGGTCAAATACAAATATTTTGGGCCCTACTCAACTATGCCAAATGTGCCTTTGCTAGAGTCAGGGGAGATGGTGGTAATGAAGCGCTAAAAATGATATGACCATGGGCGGATTTGAACCCGCGACCTTTGGGCCAATAATCCAACACCTTAACCACTAGACTACCACGATCCCAACAACTATTGTATTCGCTTTTGATAGGTTTGCCATGTTTTGAAGGCAGAATGACAGAAGTTGAATTTGATTTCCTAAATCTTATTCAGTATCAAAATTGTTATTATTTTTTCATTGTTTTTTTTTCTAAATGTTCATCTAGATTGTTTTTAAATTGGTTGCCTGTCTTTGATTCTATGACACTTTCTGGTAGTCCATTCCATGCTTCCACGACTCTGTTACTGATGAAGTTCTTCCTGGGGTGGCTTGAAAAGGACGTCCTATCTAACTTCATGCAGTGCCCACGCAGTTGGGTGTTTTTATCAAAGGTGAATATTTCTCTCAATTCTGCAATCATGTGAGGCTTTAATATTTTG
The DNA here is from genome assembly GCA_020383195.1 of Neomicropteryx cornuta. Taxonomy (NCBI): domain Eukaryota; kingdom Metazoa; phylum Arthropoda; class Insecta; order Lepidoptera; family Micropterigidae; genus Neomicropteryx; species Neomicropteryx cornuta. The sequence continues at coordinate 9,602,674 of JAHKQU010000010.1, read as the reverse complement.
TATGTCTGAATGAGGTTCCCTCTATCTCGCCTCTCCTTTAATGTCTGGAGATTGAGAATTTTTAGTCTCTCATCATAGGCTTTACTCTTTACTCATCAGGCCAGTAGGTATTTTCGTAGCTCTTCCTTCTCTACCCTTTCTAACATGTCAATGTCCTTCTGAAAGTATGGGCTCCACACTTGAAATCCAAACTCCAATATTTGTCTCACATATGTTTTATATATATTCAGGAATAGCTGTGGGGTCATGTGCTGGAAGGCTTTAGAATAAGGTACAAAAGTTTGTTTTTTGACTATTTCTGTAATATACTCTTCCCATTTCAAGTTATGAGACATTATTTTAGGTTAAATATACGTGCAGCCCTACAATATATCAGGCTTAATATCTTCTCATGACATACCTTTAATCTGTTTCTGAGCGACAGCAGCGTTCGTGGCAGAGCCAACAGGTGTGGCGGCGACGGGAACGGCTGCCGTTGCACCTGTAGTAGCGACAGACGCCGTTGTGAGGTCACCCGATGACAAACTGTCGACGGGAACGCCGCCAATATCTGCCCCATATTCTTGCTTCTCGAGTGTCTTGAAGAGGAGTTCCACAAACGGTTTTGTTTCTGTAATAGTGACATACACATTACATTTAATGGACAATATTTCATAATGAACTATCCAGCAGCTATTAGATAGAGTAAATAAATGATTAAAATAGCTTTAAAGCGCGAGTTCATAGTTTTGCAAAACCTTTATTAGCTACAATTAACTAATGCAATAAAAGCCATGCATTCGCTTGGTTTTTATTGCGTTAGTAATTGGATTAGCAATGAAGACTCACCATGCTGCAAGAAAACGTCCAGTTGATCGAGCATTCCATTCCTGAGCTCATCGGGCGGTTTGTCTTTTTTGACGAGGGCATACACATACTTGGCGAGAGCCGCAGGGTCTGCGTCACATCTGCAACAATTGCGAGATTCTTCGGTTAGTAAACCTATAATTCGTTCTATCTGTCTGTATCTGCGGCTTCTTAGGACTGAGAAGAAGCCAACTTCTCAATTTAATTCTTTGTAACGGCCTTATAATTAACCCCTTTAGAAATGTAAAAAGCACTTTGGTGGACTGTCCGCTCTCACAAATTTGAATAAATAATTTAGTGATGATTATATTTTTTCATAAGTATTTAGTCAGTGATTGGTTATTTGTGCATAGACAGTAGAGTAATTGGATAAACAGATAATTTATTTATTTATTGTACATAATTAATTTGACAAAGAAATAGAATTGTAGTAGTAGAAATCACAGTTATAAATGAATATTACAAATGCACCGGGAGCGATTAGCACTGCTACATTTTGTGCCCTGCCTTCTTTACTAGACTATGTCTGTACTAAGGAAGGCAGTGTTATATTGTGCTACAACTAAGAAAGTCAAACTGTCAAACCCATAGAGAAATGTGAAAATGAAAATAAAAATAAAATATATATATATTTGACTTATATTTGATGATTGTTTTTTAATAGCGGCAAATCGCCTGAAAAGGTAAATGACACAATCTTTGACAATATTGAAAAATTTTGAAAAAGTTTCGTAATCACAAATCCATTATTTTTATATTTTTTGTTAAACTATCATCCTTTCCTTTTTCATCTAATTAGATAGTTACATATTATTTGACAATATTTTAGACTAAAGAGGATAGGTGAGAGTTAAAAATGCATTTTTATAAAAGTCAGCGCTGGGTTTAAACCGACATCCTGCGCTCTCAAGTACAGGACCTCCTTAGAACTTTTATAAGTATTATGCTATCCAGCACTTTATTGCCGCTATTAAAAAACAATCATCAAATATAAATATATATAGATTTGATGATTATTATTTTTTAGCTTTCGCCATTGAGTTGTAAAGTTATTTGACTTATATTTGATGATTGTTTTTTAATAGCGGCAATAAAGTGCTGGATAGCATAATATTTATAAAGGTTCTAAAGAGGTCCTGTACTTGAGAGCGCAGGAGGTCGGTTTAAACCCAGCGCTGAGTTTTAGCAAAATGCATTTTTAACTCTCACCTGTCCTCTTTCTTTAGTGCAAAATATTGTCAAATTTTATGTAACCATCTAATTAAATGAAATAAGGATATATAAGTATATACAATGTTGTCGTATAATGTTTATGTTTAAGTTTATGATATTACCTAAATAAAATAATAATAATAATGAAATATAATAATAATAATGATGGTCACAAAATGTTAAAATAAGATGTTTAACAAAGTAATCTAACAAAGCAGTTTAACAACGATTCTTTTCTTCCTTTATCTATCAGCCATTTGTTATTTTTTTTCGAAAATAGCTTAAGGTTACCTATTTCCTCTATAAATCACGTCTTGCCCGTAAAAGTAATTGCGGTGTCATCGGCAAAAGAAGTGATTAGACCTACATTTGTTAAATTACAAAAGTCATTGATATATAATAAAAATAAGATAGGTCCAAGAATACTGCCCCGAGGTACCCCAAAATCTATAAAACATGTATTGCTGGACACATAATTTATTTTAACGGCTTGTTTACGTTCTTTTAACCCATAGTAAGGCGCTGCCTTTAACGCCGATGGATTCCATTTTTTTGAGTAAAATTGGTTTAGAAATGGTATCAAAAGCTTTAGCTAAATCTAGAAAAACGGATAAACACTTGTTGCCTTTGTCCAAGTTATCAAAAATGGTTTCAGAAAATTTGGATATAGCCTCCTGCGTCACTAATTTCTGAAGAAAGCCAAATTGGTTTCCAGATAAGATATTGTGCTTATTTAAGTAGTTCATAAGCCGCTCTTTGACTGCCATCTCTAGCACTTTGCCCAGGACATTCAAGATAGAGATTGGTCTATAATTACTTATTCCCCTTTTTTGAAAATCTGACAAACAGTGGCATGTTTAAAGTGACTCGGAAAAATACTGCACTTCATAGATAAATTAATGACGTGGACTAAGAGGGTGGATATGAGGATGGAATTAAGCGGCTATTTCAAATGAATGAGAGCCTTGACGTATATATAAGTCGGCCAACGAATGAGCGCTATGAGGATGCCAGATGGCTTAACCTTATAACGGGTAAAAGGGTGGTTTAGTGTATATTTTAAAAATATAATCATTTTAATTTATTACTGGCAGTAAAATTTCTACAAAACGATATTATCGACATTACTCCAACAACAGGCTTCTCTCATGTTAAGGTAGTTTCTACACAAATTCTGGTTTGGCACGGTCTTGCCTGCAGATCCTTGAGGTGAGGCCTGAAGCAATTAATCTTAAGTACCGAAGGCATTAATGGATCGCTCAGAATATTTGGTTCCCACCTTTCGTCTTCGGTACCAAAACAATAAATTCCGGTTTCTGTTTCAGCCGAAATGTTTTTTGTTTCACCAAACTGAAACTCACACACTTATCCCATCAATTTATCAATTCTTTCAGACGTATCATACTGATTTACCAGCCGTTAACAATTTTACCACATTGCCAAGGCCGAGGTCAAAGATAACATTGTGGGATTCCCATAGTAGCCATCTGGATTGTTGGCTTGGTTGGATTTTACATAATTTATAATGTTTAAATAAAGCGAGAAATAAAAAAATAAATAGCAGGGCCAAGAGCACAGCATAAGTATCAAATCGACTTTGAAAATCATCTTAATCCACCGCATCTTCCAAGAACGATAGATATTGTGCTTATTGGAATGCAAATAAATTTCCACACTTGGAATTTGCCGCCAAGAATTTTATTATAGTTAAAAAAAAGTTATGTTGAATTTGCTTTAGAAAAATATTAATAGTTTTGATTTCGGCCGCAGCAAAAAATCAGTTTCGGTCAATACCTAAGGCAGTATGAACATAGCTAGTTTGTTGCAAGGCAAGTGTTAGCACACCTACTTTAAGAATATTCAGCGCTGTCTGTTAAATGATTTTCGACCTTTGACACGCGATTTTCGATAATTTTATTAATAAAATTATCAATTATAAATTAAATTATCAATAAAATTATCAATCGCAATTATTGATATTTTATGTGATTATAACAAATTTACTACTTATTTTAACTGTGTGACTTCATTCATATTATTATAATCATAAATTATTCAATCAAAGTTATTTTAAGTTTGCGGTGAGTTTGTATTCCGGATTGCATGATGGATTTAATGTCTAAAAAAAACCATGTAAATCGGAAAAGATATCGACCTGATATCGTTATCCGCAACAACTACCTAGGTATGTTTCTTTCATAAATTATTATGCACTTGGATACATTCTGTAGGTTACCTACTTATTTTAGGTTATTTATTCAATGGTAACAAATATCATATTCCCTATTATTGCATCCGCGGATAAAACAAATCACATGTGGATTCATTTACAAAGTTATAAATATAAGATAAAACCGAAACTAGATAGTAGACTTGTACAGAGCAAATTAGGTAATGTCTAATTTATGAAATGGCAGCTCTCAAGCAAATTTTTATTAACTTCCCTTATCAACTGTGTTTCAAGGACAAATATTAAATATGTTGTAATACATGACTAGTTTTTAAATTATCTTAATAACGATATCAACCGTTAAGTATTTAATCGTATAGAATATAATTCTAATTTACACGAGTCGATTCACGCCAAGCAAGAAATAAACCGTCGACTGTCACTTAAGTTCATATAAAAATGTCATAGCTAAATAGCGCAAAATACATATTGCAGTAGATATAAACAAATATTTTCTCTACAATTTGCTTAACATTTCATAAAATCGTATTAATAAAAATGTGGCCTACTTACAGAGGTTCAAGTATGGATGTGAGCCAAGTCTTGAAAGCTTCTGGATGCTCGATGAACATTTTACCTACAAAAAGTTCTTCAAAAAAGTAATGTTTAAGTCACAATTAAAATTTGTTTAAATACATCTAGGTTTTAATTATATACAAGTACCACCAAGGTGCTAAATTATATCATAAAATTAACACGAACTATAGTGGCAAACTATGTCAGCCATTTATTTTATCAATCAACATAGACATAGTAGAGTATATATAGACTATAGAGTTTAAACAAGAGAAAGGAGCAGTATTGTCCGGCTAGCGTGACTATTCTCCCTGCAATCCAAAACAAAAATACCAGATTTTTTAAAAACTATATGAAACATGACTATAATATATATGAAATACAGCAAGTTTCTTTGGCGCGCTCATTTTGTCCAAGGTTTTCGACAATTTGTTTTATTTAGTTTATATTATTATAAATATTTCCAAGTAAAAAATAAATAAATGCACAAATTGGAAAATATGTATAGGGAAACAGTAAATATTTCATTAAAGTTTGGCTCTGTTTTCGTCCAACATTGATTGTTTTAAAGTAGTATTAGTTGGTGACAAAGCCCCTTGAGTCCACTTCTTAATTATTTTAATGTTTCTTCTTCTTTCTGACTGTTTTTATTTGCTATAACATTAATTTTAATTTGTTTTGAAACTCACATTATTATTGTTTGTTTTGTTTTTTGTCTTCCGTGCTTCTGTAGGATTTATTGTGTAATTTTAGTTAGTTAATTGTAATTTTTATTTAACTGTAATGGATATTTGTATTTTATTATTATTATTATTTTACTGTTTTAATATTTGTTTTTCAATCATTTGCAACGTATATTTACACATTAAGGCATGTTTGGTTATGTTAATGTCCTTCCTATACCTATGCATTATGTATTCATGAAATAAATGAGAAATTGAAAATTATATTAGGAAAAAACTTAATATCTATACTTAATTTTGACAATTATTAACTACAGACTTTACAAATTATTGATTTTATTCCATGTTCGTTTTGACAAATTGTGTCGTCTATAAAGTGGCTGAGATGTCAGTTTGTTGTCAGTTCAATATTGGTTGACACATTGTCTGTGGAAGTTTTAATCTGATTTTTTGATTAATTAACCTATATTTTACTGTTTCAGCTTGATTATTCAGAAGTATTGTAGGCTTTGTGGCTATTAATTAACTAATAATTTAATGCGATTAGTAATTTAGTGGAATACATCTAGGATTCACAAACAAACAATAGTAAGTATATTCGTTTTGACTTTATCTTCGGTATTAAATTTACTTACTGGAATCAATTGGTACGTACTTTCCGGATTCACATTTACATCCATCAAGTTAGCAGCGTGAATCGCCTTGTAATTTGCTGAGTAGCAGTAGATAAAAAAGTGCAATGGTGATCTACAGGTGGGCAGTTATCAGGTGCCCCGTGGTTTGTGTCGGAGCTCTGCTATCGCATGATATTTCTTCATTTTGTTTCATAGTAAACTCAATAATATGAATAAATCAAAATACTTAAAATTGCAGTACTAGGTCGCTTTTGCCTCCGATGCTATGTGGCGCAAAAAATATCGTCCCCAGACGCCTAATGGCGTTAGCACGGCTGTACTATGTTCAAATTCTACTTAAACACATCCTAGCACAATCTCCCAGACCCAAGTAAGCAAGTTAGCACAAACATCTTGTCTCTGTAATATCCCATCCTACATTTTCAGAAACACCTTAATTTTGCTGCTGCTCTTAATTTTCTAATCTGTCAATGTTTCATTGGCCAGGGCCAGTGCCTCTAGTCTCAAATCGCGAGCAAGAGGAGCTGTAAGTGCGAGCGATAGGAACCGATAGCCCCTCTCGCTCTCTGATCGTGCTCGTTTTTTGAGATTAATGGCACAGATTCGGAAGTTTCCTTCTGTTGAAATAAATTTCTGAGAAAAATCTAATTATTTTATGTAGTCGTGTAAATGTGCGTTTTAGAAATAAATAAATAAAATAAGTATTATTTTATGCAGTCATGTAAACGTGCGTTTATCTCTTGACGTTAAATCATAAATTTCGTAGATCTCTGTTACTTAAATCTGAAGACGGCAAATCTCTAACCTATTCTTATACTGCGAGTATGTCGCCCCTACCCTTTCACGGGCTGACCATGGTCAGTGATTTTCACAGCAGCTGCACTCCTACCATATAATAAAATAATTTTAGTAATTTGGACAACCGGACTACTAGAAAATATTAAGTTGCTTTCACATAAAAACAAAAATAGAAATGTCACAACCACCACCCATACATTACCGTTACCCATACATTAACCGAGTTAATATTTGAAGAGCGATTATATCAAGTAATTAGAGCTAATTCAATACAATATAACCATATTGTATAAAAACTAGTAGTAAAAATAATACAGAGTGCGGAATTAGCTCTAATTACTTGATATAATCGCTCATCAAATATTAACTCGGTTAATGTATGGGTAACGGTAGGTTTGCAATAATATATAAAGTCAAAATAATATATAAATAACATATAAATAATATATAAAGTATATATATAAAGCTAAAATAAATAAAGCAATTAGAATAGACCGCCTGACATCTGTCATTAATAATTTAAAGTAAAGTTTAACTGCACGAGCAAACAACCTTGCTTTGTTGGGTTTGCGTCTTAACTGTAGGTAAAGCAGATAGATTAATTACAGTGAATAGTTGACAAATAGTGAAATGGCAGACATGACATGACGACATGAAAGAGTGACAAGGAATGTAAACTTGTTTAACACTAACAAAATATATAAGGTTTTGTTTAAATAGGATATAAGTATAAATATGCAAAAGTATTATAATATTGGAGGGATAGGATTTAAAACGTAATATGAGACACCGGTGGAAAGCAATGGAAAAAATATAAACAAAAAAAAAATTAGCACTCGTACTTGATTGACTAATGTGGTTGAGTCTTTTCACGTGAAATTCTTTGCAGATCCTCTTCACAACAGACATGAAATGCCGGAGCATTATCTCGCGGACGTAGGTAAATCCGAGAGTTGCGTATCCAAACGTAAATAAATCCGTGCGTAGTAGCAAAAGCGCGGGTTGATCCTGGTTTATTAAAAAACTTTGTTTTTCTTCAATGAGCTTCGTGAGTCGGGGTTTACTAACCGCTATCATACCATGCGTTCAACCGCACTCTCAAACATTAAAATGATTTCAATTTAATTTTAAGGTTTTTTTGTAATTTTTTCAATATTTTTTGCTGATTATTAATGTTTGAATGTTGATATAAATCAACATCCTGAAAGGAGTACCCTAAATTTAAAAACACCTTTATAATAATACATAATCATTTCTTAGTCACAAGATGCAAAATCGAGACTACCACCAGTCTTCACTCTTTATGTCAAACCTCCATGATGTAATAAATATGAATTGCAAAATGATGTTTCCTCAGTATTGAATGTATGAATGTTGTCTAGGTGCAATAATGCTGAACGCGTCTGCGGACCCACGCAGGCCTGACCGGCAGCAGAAGTACAAGCCCCCGCAGAACGTCTCCTTGGCCACGGAGGACCTCACCACCGACTATACAAACATACTTGGTTTGTTTGTTAAATAATATACTAAGTATGTAGGTGACACAGTTCTGCATGCTTTCTCCCTGTTTTATTCCCTTTATTAAACAATAGTATTATTAAAGCACAAACAATAAATTAAGGATAAATTATTTTCATATTTTTTTACATAATTTCTTACTTCTAATAGGGAACATCTTCTTCTCAGTATATATTTGTCCACTGTTGGACGTATGCCTCTTGACTAGCTCTCCATTTTGGTCTGTTTTCGGCGGTTCTGGTCCAAGTTGACCCTGCCTTCTTCTTGATATCGTCCGACCATCTGGCTGGTGGTCTACCAACACTTCTACTTCCCACATGGAGCCTCCAGTGTAGGACTCTAGTGCTCCATCTCTCATCATCTCTTCGGCATACGTGTCCCACCCATTGCCATTTAAGTTGCGCAACTCGTTTCCCAACATCGGTGACTTTGGTGCGTTGGCGAATGGCTTCATTCCGTATTTTATCTAAGAGAGTGATCCCAAGCATAGAGCTTTCCATTGCCCTTTGTGCAACTTTGAGGCGGTGATCATCCTGGCGGTAAGCGTCCATGTTTTGCAAGCATATGTCATTACTGGAAGAACACATTGATTATAGACTCGGGTTTTTAGGAAAGTCTTTGGAAATGGCCTCAAGACACCTATAAATAATTCGTTTAATTTAAAATTACTTTACTAATAAAAAATAAAGATTGATTGTCAGGTTTCGACCCGACAATAGAAAACTGAAGGTCAGGTTGCAACCTGACCCAGCTATCATCTCCAAATTGCATTAAAACCGTTTAAAAATGAAATATTTTTGATCTTATATGTTTGTAATAATATTGGTCAGTTTGTGTTGGTGACTTAGTGTACTCGTATGTGTGCAGGTATGATTTTCTCTATGTGTGGCCTGATGATGCGTCTGAAGTGGTGTGCATGGACTGCGATCTACTGTTCCTGTATTAGCTATGCAAACTCCAGAATAACCGATGACACTAAACAGGTAAAAAAAATATATTGATTTAAAAACTTACGATAAATTGAGTTAATCTTACTTCTGTTGATAATGCAGATGATTAGATTATCGACGGGTACACATATGGCCAGCAATACCAGTTCCATTACGCCCCGATATTCTGCTATATGTTCCAGATCCATAAAAATAGTCCTGCTAATGTAACCGCCACCCGTTTCTTAGTTTAAGTTATAATTTCTTATTATTGGCAAATAATATGTACAAATTGTGAGATCGTGGTAGTCTAGTGGTTAAGGCGTTGGACTATTGACCCAAAGGTCGCAGGTTCGAATCCCCACACGGTCATACCATTTTTAACGCTTCATTACCACCATCTCCCCTGACTCTAGGACAGGCACATTTGGCCTAGTTGAGTAGGGCCCATAATAATTGTATATGACCTAGGTCATAACAATTATTGAAAATGTTTGTTTTCAAATTTAATATTTTATTGACATAGCTTTTGTAAATAAAATTCGAATTATTTACGGCCAAATCCACCAAAACCCCATTCAATTCACTAGCGCACTTTTCACATGAACAATCAAACGTCAAACCCAAACTAAAATGATAAAAAAATGTCAGTCTATGCCTATGCCTATTACCATTACTCACAGCGCCATCTATGGAGTGCATAAGTACACGTTCACTGTTTACCGACAGAAGAGCGCTGTGCAGTATAAACAAATTAAATAAACATAGTTTCTTTACATACACACTACATGCTGCGCTTTTAAATATTAATAGAAATGCAGTAAAACGATGACGTGTTACTCGTTCACGGCACCTGGTGTATGCAGTGTGTTGAAGATCAAGGGCGGACCAAAAAACATGTACCCTCCTTGAACGTACTGTAAAATCGTTCTGGGAGCATAATTCCACATCTGGATTAGGAAGTAGGGAGAACTTCAACACCATAAGGTATCATTAAACCCATTTAGAAAGGTTGTGAAGCCTCCAGGTGTTCTTCAGTCACCAAAAGTCACTTGACCACTGTCAGCGATTTCCACAACCACACTTTTACTGCTCTGAAGTTCACACATTTATGCTCCTGTACCTTTACCTCATGGATAACTTCATAACAGATCAGACGATATTGGTACATAAAGTGTTTTTTTTATTGCTTATTATTTATTTATGTGTTTATTCGTATAAACCACATTGCACAAAGAGCTTTACTAATCTTTAAATCGCTGCTTGTGTGTGGCTAAAAGCCAGATTTTTCATGAGGCGGAGTGACAAGCGTGTGCAAATAAGATTGTAAGAAACATTGTAAGCACAAAATCAACAGGCAAATAATTGCTACAGAGACTAGATTTATTTCTTTTCTATCAAGAAACCGTAACGAATACTTAATAAATACTTAATACTTAATACGAATATTTTTAATACTAATTTTTAATATTTTTCTATAAATAGCAGCCTTTAATACAATACATTGGAAAAATAGCTTAAATTCAACCAAAATGGCCTTTTTATTGTCCTAATGGAAGTTAATACTTTGAAGGTTTTTGTTTTATATCATTATTTTTCATTAGAAGATTATTCTTATTAATACTCGTATAATACTTGAAACAACAAAAATTAGAAAACAACGCTTGCATGAGCCGAGCTACAACAGTTGTGCACTCTCAAATGAAAACTATCTCAACAATGGCAATAATGCTCGCTAATGCCGCTGCTGTGAAAGATTTTTTAAATTTTTTTTTCTAGATCCTGAGCTCCTTCATGCTGTCCATATCCGCAGTCGTGATGTCCTACCTTCAAAATCCCCAGCCGATGACGCCTCCATGGGCCTCCGCACAAGGCGCCAGCTAGCCAACGACTTCAAAAATTAGTTGTTAAGGAAACTGTCAGGTTTTTCAATTACCTACCTAATCGGTGACGTTAATACGTGGAGCTATATTCCAATTTCTGAACTCATAATAATGATGTTTGAGTTATTAATAAAAAAAAACTTATTATTTATACTTTATAAATATTTATTTTGAAATGTCTGTGTTAATGTATAAACGAAAATTGGTTTTTTTATGTGTAAAATTTGGATTTTTATTTTTGCATTTAGTTCAATTTCTTCAAAATATCAACATATTTATTCTGAGTACATCTTTCTTGCTAAACTTTTCCCGCTGAGTTCTTGATAAACTATATTCCTTTTCACTTATAGCACTTCCAAGTGATCACTGGTCCCACCCACCTTCAGCCCACCTTGCACCTTTCACTCCGGACAACTTACATCAGGCTCCAAATATCTCCATGCTAATGTATCCTAAATGCAATGAAATGGACCTAGATTTTTCTTTATGTAGCCTGTTTAGGTTACATAAAAACTGATGTAACGGAATGCGCTCGTGTTATTTACACGAAAGAGGTATTGTTACAACATGTCACCTTATGTAACCGCGTATTAGGTTAGGGCGCGGCCACACCGCCTGTTGGCGCCTTTCCTATGCATCCCTGGTTGCTCCTACTTACCGACCTACCTAAAACAAAAAACTGTTTTACCGGCGAACGCCGTGACGCTAGCGCCCTCAACCGGCGACATCGCAAACGAGGAACGATTCTAAGTTTCAACGGACGACCACGTGCGGATACGGGTCGAGTGATTTGCAACCGTCGCAAAAACTTAACGTAATTATTATTTGTTCTTAACCAATAGTGCAATAGTGAGAGAGCTATTCGAAGCCATCCGGTGGTCACGAAGACCACCAACAAAGTCGAGGAAAGCAGAGTTCCTGAGTGTTCTCCTTAGGTTGCCAACAGGGTTTACTCAGACTTGAAAAATATACAGTTCACAAATCAATTAAAATCACCGCCTAACCCGGACTAAGAGTGTGTACACACTAACACACTAACAGTCGTCAAAAGCTCATAGTTGTCAAAGCTCAAAATCTCAAAAATATATGATGACAGAGTTCATAGTCTTCAAATGCTTTAATTCATCAGAAAATACCTCATGGTTGTTAGCTCATGGCTCACGTTCATTAAAAGTTGTGGTCATCAGAAGCTTGTAGTCATCAATAGCTTACAGTCGTCAAAAGCCCATACGTCAAAGATTATGGTCATTAAAATATTATGGTCGTTAAAATCTCATGATCATCAGATGCTTATATTCATTAATATTTTATGGTCATCAAAAACCATTTTCACTAAAGCTCTAAAGTTATTTTTTTCTCTTTTGTGTCATATCGAGATGTAGTAAATACATTTAGAGCGGTTTTATAAAGGTTTGCGGAAAGATATGTTTATCATACTTATGCTGTACGCTGTAACTTTCTGCCAGAGTCAAAGATCTAGATCTTATTTTGAAAGAAAATCTTCACGAGGTTCTCTGGATTTCAAGCTTGATTTTTTGTAATATACTTATGAGTATCAAATAATGTTTATTATTATTTTTAAACGCTGTGACTACTGACAGCAGTGACGGTTAGCAGTGTATACAAAATAATATTAATGGAATAGGAATAGATGACATTAGGAGTTACGGCTATTTATTCCCAAAAACCTGGTTTGCCGGAAGAATGAAGGTAGGGACGCATGTGGAGAACGGAAGAGTGTCAATAAAACTTTATTTTTCAGTTTGGGTAAAAAAATGCTTTATTTCCATAGGTCTGTTTTACTATCAATATAATCATTTTTTTTATATATAGCACAATGACTGAATTGTTGCATCTCACAGCACAACTTGACCGGCTGATGATGCATTTGGTGAAGCAACAATACCAATTAAAACTTTCACATATTACAAATATCAATAAATATGTTAAATAATAACTTAATAATGAATAAAAAAAAGAAGGCTGGCGGTTTTTAATCAGTTATTCATACATTTCTGTCAAAATATGCCATAAAATTTTTACTTGTAAAATATGCCTTCATTTAAACAATTGAACGAACGACAGCGACTGATTCCAGTATTACTAAACTTATGCTCATTTATTTAAAACATACTACAGCCAACATAAGAAATCGAAACCCGGCTTTCCGGTGTCATCAGATCCGTTGACCACCACGCCGTATATATTCTGCGCAATTTAGTACTTTGCTATAATGAAAATTAAATTTTGAATGTTTATCGGAAATTGAAATTATTCAAATGAAAAGCCATTTTACACTTTTTCCTTATTTCCTCACAAATTTACTTTAAAACTGGCTAAAGATTGAACAAGTCGCTATCAAAAAAAAAAACAAGTGAATTTTTACCTTGATCTTAAAATGGCATTGTCTTGAATTTTCACAGTAATGTTGGATGCAAAAATGCCTACGCTACGAGATTAATTGTATAATTTTGAGATTCTTATATACAGGATGTAATAGAAGTAACATTCTGTATATACTCTGAGTATTGTTTGGTTACAGCCTGTATTATATGTGGCTGTATGTACAAAGGGAAGAGATTCCGAGATGAAAAACAAAGCTTAAGAACCAAGGAATAGCACGCAAAGGATTTCAACCTAAAGACTACAAAGAATATCACAAAAACTTAATATCAACAATTGTATAAGGCATACGCATGACTAGGAAATAATAAATTATAAATACAAACAAAACGGAACAATTGCATAGGAAAACAGTCAACAAAAACTAAATTACTTTGTACACAACATTCGGGCAAACCTGTCATTTTGATAGTGTTTCAATGTTGTACAGATAAAAATAAAGTTTATTTGGCAGTTACTAAAATATCTACCAAATTCTGCTTTTAATGTTATAATTCAACTCGATTAAAGGCACGCACGACCCACTCGCACTAAAATAGTAACGGTTATTCAAAATACCTACCAAAATACCTAGAATAGTGAATAAAAACACCCCATGAGTTAATGCATAATGGTCATGGGACACGGTGCATTGCTATCAAAATAACCCATGCAATATGATAGCAGCACTCTATCTTGAATTGAGCTGTACAGGAAAGCAAATACGCGATCAGCGATTGGCCTGATTTGATAATCCCTCGAAATTATTGTTACAGCTTAACACATTCAACTACGCACGTCAAACGCGCGGGTCGCGTGGTGCGCCGCCCGATCGGCGAAGTGCATGGACCGAACAAAATGTCCCACGCGGAACTGTCCACTTTTCACATATACAATCAAACCGGACTAAAATGAAAAAAAAAATCGACAATTAGCTATGCCTTTCATGAATTCAGATATATGTGACATACCACGCTTTTAAATATTAATAGAAATGCATTAAGACGGTAACAGTTTTAACCGGAAAAGGTACCTGTCATGTACGGCGATTACAGAATATACCGTTATAGGCGCTGAGTGTGTTAAGACTAGTTAATGAACTTGCTTGGTATGAAGTTAGCTCTTGTCTCGACTAGTTAACGTACGTCAAAGGCCCAAAAGCACTTGTGTTTTACGAGGTGGAGTAAAAACAAGAGAGGTAAAGTAATAATTAACCAAAAGTTTGAATAAATGTAGAAATAGCTGAGAGAACAGAATTTATGTCCAAGTTAGATAGATAGGTCAACACACATCGGCGCTTAGGCGCCGATGATGAGACTCATGCTGATTTACTTCAATTACGCTGCTCGCTCATCAAATGACAAATAAGTGTCATCGCATCAGGATCGACAATATTTGTATTGTTAAATCGTGCTAAAACATTGCACGAGTGAGTAACTTGACCGTTCAACGATTCGGATCTGCTTGTGACCGAAACGGGAGACATGTAGTTGGTCAGATTAACCACACAGTTGGCACGGAAGAGGAGACGCCATTAACTGTTATTTAGCTATTGCAGTCTCTATTGTATGGCCAGTGACAAATTTTAAGAACGACTTTGACTCGGTATGGTGTATACTTGTATAAGGTTTTTAAGAGATTGTTGATGCTATCACACCATTATTAAAATTGATGTAACTAAAGTCAAAATATAACAATTTACCCGAAATGATAGCAAAAATCGGTAGGCTATAGGTTCTAATTGCACACACCTTTTTGAGGAGTTGTTTAATATTTTTTCCATACAACATTGCATATCAAAATGTCAGTAAATAAAATTAAATTAAACTAATTACAATGTTTTTAATTGCACTTACAGCTTACTTCTGATTTTAAGGAATTTACAAAATTCATTTAACTAAAGCGCTTGTAAAGTATGTATAAGCGAGTTTGCCTTAAGGAATATGTACAGAATGTTTTACTAATTATCACGACAGTTTGTTGACCACAAAAACGAGCAAACTTTGAATTTCTGTCAATTCAGTTTTTACAATCTGTCAGTAACGTCCGAGGGAACTTATGAAAATTAAGTATCTCGTGAAATATCATTACGTAGAATCGAAACAATTAAAATAGCATTGGTTAATATTATAGATTAGTAATATACAAATATCCTAAATAAATAAATACTTTTCTGGTTAAAGACATCCTGCATTTCTTGTATTCATTCCGGGGTTTGCTCAACATGTCTTTTCTCGTAACATAACTTGTCCCCTTCTCCCTTTTCCATCCCGCCGTGACCATTAGGAGTAAATTAATCACAAGTCTAAGAAAAATCTTCCCTTTTATGTATTATTATTAGGTATATTTTGTAGAAAAAGTATGCGTACCCATTTATGGTAACCGCTTTACTAAGCTAAATTGCTCGTTCCAGAGTCGAAGCATTCAAAACAGCACGACTATGCACAAATTGAAAGGCCCAACCGCTGGGACATCGATCGAATATCTTAGAGTAGAATCTCCTTGGGGACGTTCATATCACCTGAAAGGTTGTCTAAAAAGGGAGGAGGTTACTTCAGCAATATCCTCATCATGAAACCACAAGTATTATTTATAAAAGACGAATAACGACCTTAAAAGCTTAAAATCATTATTTTACAAGAATATTTTGTTATGTATATGACTTAGAGAGTAAATCGACTAGACGATATGGATACAAGCGAAAACGCATGCATTTATATGTAAACATTATTAGACCTTAAGTGTTATAGTTTCAACAGTTCGAGACAACATTCATTTGATATATTATTTAATAAGAATTAGTACATACAGCTAGATAAATAATATCTATGTCAGCGGTTTGCGGTTTATGCTTTATAGTGAATATCGGTCGAATAATATCATTTTAACCATTTGTTGGCGTAACAAAAATACATTATTCAATCTTACAACTAATCGCTAGACTAACGTACAAACTATGTTCACATGAATACTTGAATGGGGCATCTTTCTTAAGCCAATAGTTGGCTATTAATAACACTTCTATTCACAAAGTTATTTTCAGGTTATGAACCCTTTGTGACGGTCCTGATAGGATATCAGATGTGTTTCAAATACGGGTGGGCGCTCGGTATTTTTTTTTTAATATTTAATCAATCTTCAATGCAAAACATTATCATTTCTTTATCTAGTCCAATATTATTGTCTCTCTCACTCACTTTCATTAACACAATGCGCTCCGTGCGTAAAACGCGCGGAACGTACGTTGCCGCCCGTTCGGCAAAGTTGACCGAGCGAAATGTAGCACGAAATGCACCGTTTATTAGTTTCTTATTATTAACAAATACAAAACTACGAAAATTATTTTTTTTTTATATTTAATATTATATTGACTTAGCTTTTGTAAATAAAACTTGAATTATTTACCGCCTAATTCATCAAAAACACTTCCAATTCACATAAACAATCAAACGTCAAAACCGAACTAAAATGGAAAAATCTAATCAATGATCAATGATGAGATATCTCGTCATCAGCGTTGAGTGTGTTAATGAAGTGGGTAAGTGAGAAACGAGGATGATTTCGGCCGCAAAAGTAAGCGCGTACACGGCATATTAAACAGGAGTCCCAGAAAGATCAAGTATCCTTGAGGGAACCCTCAAATAGGCACAGTCCATTTATCTATTTTACTTTTGAATTCATGAGGTTTTTTTTTAAATATTTAATAAACCTTCAGATTAAATTTCAAATATCAACTCAAATATTATCGACCTTTGTATAAGCGGTACGCTTGCCACGCAGCTGTTTATCTATACAAATATGTTTATACCAGACTGTGCTCATTTGAAGTCACCTGTCACCCCATTTTAAGATACTCAAACAAAACACTCTGTATATCTGTAAGATATTTTTATATTTTATCACCGTTCCTATCGGTTCACAATGCTTCTGACAGAAAGCAGTTCTACCTTTAACCGAAGCACATCCAATCACTTTTTCAATTTTAGGAATGGGTTGAGAGATCAAATTGGAATGTTGATCGTGAAAGATTTTCAGTGAATGCGAAACTCAGACTCAAACTATTAATTATATCACCGAAATGAGATAGATACACGAGTCGAATAGAATCAAAGGCGGCTGGAATCTGTCATTTGACTAAATTTTGGTAAAGTGATAAAAACATTTCGTTCCTTATAGTTTCAAAAAATGTGCTCATTTTTATCATCTACGGAGACGGCAAATTGATAATATTCAGCTTAAAATAGAAATTGTTGGTAGAAATATTTTTTAATGTTTGCATTATTTGATCCTTATTTATTTATTTATTTTATTCTTATACACCAAAATACATACATTACAGAACAGTAGTAAGAGTTCAATGGAAATTAATGTAACCAACAAGCGACCGGCACCTACTGCACTGATGTTCCCTGCCTTCCTAACTAGGCCGTCTGTACCAAAGAAGGCAGTGACAGTCGATTTTTGTTAATTGAAATTATTTCGGTATTAACTGAAAGGAAAACTTTTGAAAAAGTTACACACGTAAATAAACTATAAGAATAAATTGCAAATTTGTAAACATTTGCATAATAAAAGGTATATATATTTATATAATACATAAGCGATTATAAATACACACAAATATATATATATACATAATTTATAATTGCGTCAGATTACCGGGTTAGAGCTTAAGTTTCAGTTTATTTAACTGTATTTGTGAAATATACAATGAATCAATAAAATGAGAATGATCGCTTGTGATTGGTCGGGCACGACAGATTACCGTTTTTGATACCAAGCTCCAACTTGCCGTTACTTTTTCTATGGAAATTTACCGTGTTTAATCCTGAATTGAAATTCAATATTATTCGTTTTTAAATTTATAATGTTCCCACATTCATAGCTTATTTTTCCCAAAAAATGACAGATAGCCACCGTTGAACCTGTACAACTCACATGAGAGTCCCGTTTTATCGCATTTTAGAGCAATTTTTAATTTAAGTAGAGTATAATTCGAGTGATGGTTAGGAGATGTCAGTAGGCGAGCTGCAAAGTGTCGCTCATCTTTTGCTTCAATGGCGCAAAAACGGCAAAATGCAAAAAATGGTGCATTTCTCTCATTTTCCAGTAATAAAAGGGAATTCTCTTACTGCGAATTAAGGGTAGTTTTATACTGTCAACAGATTAACGTGTTCGATTAACATTAGATGCATGTAATAGAAATAAATTTGAAAACTTTAATATAATAAAAAAAAACTTAAACTTAAAACAAATATTCCGATATAATATTATCAAAAAATAAGTACAGTCTATCAAACAATTTAACAATCTATGACAGAGTAATAATTATCTATAATTTAAGGTTCATGTACCTTATATATAGTTTTTTTTCTGTAATAACAGTTTAAATGTATATATAATTACTTTATTTATATATATGTGTGTATATATTGCAGACCAAACCCACATTTAAGCCAAACTAGTTTATCTCACAGTGAACGACAATGTTAATATTGAAAGTTCAATTTTTATTTTCCAACTTAATCGCCTCAAACCTCAGCACACTTTTCATATAGTTTCTTAAATGCTTCGATCCCATGGAAATACCAGGTTGGATCTTTGCCATCAAAGTGCTCGGAAACGGCGGTATGGGAGTTAGGTCTAGAGAATATGATGGATGGGCCATCACTCCGAAGCCACAATCCTTCAGTGCACCCATTGTGCATGTTACGTCTGAACCGGTACTGTCTTGCAAGAAGAGCACACTACAACGGATAAGTTCATGTATTCCACAGAACGGACTCGCCCAGTGAAGGTTAATTCTGATAAGGTTATATATAATTTTTTAAATTGATCAGTATAAAAGCCCGTGATCGTAGTTTTATTCGGCAAATAATCAATTAGAATTATTCCCTCAACATCCCATATTTTTTCAGGACTGTATGCAGCCTTAAATTTAAGGGGGGCTCGATGCCACTGCATGCTTTGCTGGTTGGTCTCAAAGTCATAGTCATGCCTTATCACATTTCACAATGTGACGGAAAACATTTTCCAAATTGACCTATTATATATATATCCGCACCTATCGAGAAACTCATTGGCGCTTGTTATCGACCGTGAGCATTTTGGGCGCCCGACGGCAACTGATCTTATTCGTGCTAAATTTCTCATGCAATATTCTCAAAACGCTTACGGGTCAGATGTTTAAGATCTAGGCCGACTGTTTATTGATCAACCACTTGTTCTCCAAGATGAGGTGTTTAACTTTTTCGACGATGTCTTCGCTAGTCGCCTCGACTGTGCGACTTGAATTGGGGTGCACCGAGTTTCACCTTATAAAATGAAGGTGCATCGGTCCCATAAACAGCCTGCAAGCGATTGGTACTATCCCCTCTTTCGTCACAAATTTATTCATTTTTTAATTGGAGTGCCATCTCTATGTTAAGCCCAGAACTTTCTATCTCCCCTCGTAGTTTGGCGTAAAATATATGATAGATGGAAAAGTATAAGCAAAGGTATTGAAAAAGTATAGATATAAACTAGTTACATGTGTTTAAGTCATTATTAAATAAACCTGAGTGGCTTTGAATAATGTAACATGTAAGAAATAAAAAAATAATGAAGAGAAAAAATAAATACAAACAAAGGTAGTTTTCTAGGTTTATAGGCCGAACCAGTGAGGCCTAAAATCAGTTTTGGCCTGCAACATTACAGGGAAGAAATTAATCTAGTGAATTATGTGTGTAGAGTCAAGGCATACAATGAGTTAGACATTTAAAATTCGTTTCAGACATTGAATTGGTATTTTGATTCCAACCATTATTAATATCTTTGCAAATACAAATACCACAGAATTTGATCCACCAAAGTGCCAAGAGTATTATAAGCCGATAACTCATTTTATCGTCAAATTTGCATTATGCGGATTTAAATCAGTCCAATCCGAAATGCTGGTATAATACAGACTTAAAACATTTAGCACATTTTCCGAATTGGATGAAAAAGAGCCGATATTTATAAAAAGGTGCATTGTAAGTTCCTTATTTTGCATTATAACAAGATCACAATCTTCGCCTTGTTTTTGTACAGATTTCATATTAGATTGTAAAATGTTTATATAATTATTTCCAAAGCATTATATGGTATAGGATGTTTCAGTAGAATTAAATATGTACATAATAGGGTCTTAATCACTTACAGCCTTATGCAGAGTCATCCTGTCAAAAAAAAAACCCTACATTATTACCACTTATCTGTGAACCCTGTAGTAAACATTGTACTGATAAGCTAGGTTCAGGTTTAGTCGGGAGGATCTTCCGGAAACACCTTATGTCGATTTCTGGAATGTAGCGAAAAACGGATATAAGGCCTGGGACACAAAGAAATTAATCTAATCATCCCACCTTGTACCCCCTTTCCTTACACAGGAATTTCTTCCCCAGATATATATTCTTTCATACGGTTAAATAAAATGAGATGTTTCAAAATACTAAATTTATCAGCACTATAGTTTTTTTTTAAAATTTATAAATATTTAGATTCACCGTTTTCTTAATACGTTGATTCTTTTATGTTTACCCCCCTTTAACCAGAAACGTTTTATTATCTTTCGCCGGACAGTTTTTGCTCTACGTGTTTATGGGACATGCTTGCTCAGATACTATGTTTATGTATCAGCTAATAGATAAAATAGAATGCTAGCCAAACATAGCGACCACATTCTTCACTTCAAGTGACCACCCCGACTATGCATAAGGCTGCTTGCATTTTTTGACTAAATACTAAAATTATACTAAAAGCTACGTAACAATACTCTATGGGTTTATGGACGTTGACATTTTCTTCACAGAATTACTATAATTACTGGCTAAGTGTCGTCGAAAACTGTACAGTTGACGGTTGAGACAAAGCGAATCGCCTTAAAAACTGAGTTATTTGCAACACCATGCTACTATCAAGTATTTGGTACTGACTTAATGTATAGTACATAGAAAAAAATAATCTTAAATTAATATGGCCTGAGAAAATAGTGTATAGTTTTGTGAAGTCCTTTTGCACAGAATGATGGGAGGGGGGGCAGGAAATATATTTAGTAATGTAACATAACAAAAATAACAATTTCGCAAAGAGAGGGGTCTACCCCCCTTTGACGTTTTATAATGGTTAACCACCCTGAAATTAAATTAAACAAATGGTATATTAAATGGGTAAAAGATTTGCGAAAAAAACATTTCTCCGCAGAGACAACTCGAACTGTACTCGACTTTATTAATTTTTTAAATTGTTACTCAAACATCTCCCGAATGAAATAAGATATATTTTGCCAATAACTGATCATTCTGACGGACTGGGAAATAGTGGTTAATTTTTTAAAACAACATTTCAATACGAAGAAAATAACATGAAAGTTGGCCTGCAATTTATTAGAATCAATAATATCTTTTATAAAAATATATTATAATTTTAAAAATAAATGTTACCAAATTGAGCCTTAAGTCATTGACCCTAGCCCGCGTGATGTATACGGCCTTCTGTGTATAGTCTACACAGATTAATATTACCGTATTCAATTATACAATTTATATATTGAGTATTTTAAATATTACAATACAATTTCAATAACTAAACATATACAGGACCTCCTCCATACACTTTCTTTGACTAATCTTACATCATCATTTATAAACAAATATACTGATGATAATATCAGTGTATTAAAAATATTATTCTTTGCAAAATAAAATTAATGTGGGGGCGAAGAGTACACATTGCCAAGATGAAAATAATCTGAAATGAAATAACTGTAACATCATTTCTGTGAACTCCTCAGCTTTGCAGCTGTTTATTTAACTTGAAATCAAATGAAAATAGGTTTTAGCGACAATTTGGTGAAAGTCATGAAAATTATAAAGAGGAGTGCCACAAGGGTGTGTCTTGTCACCCTTAGTATTAGTAATTGGAGATTTGTCATGAACCTTAATGAGGACTCTTTCTTACTCTTAGCAAGCACACAGGAAAAGTGTCAAAGGCCAGTTTGACATTATCCGGCAACCCTAAAGATGAAAATATGATTTATTTCAGAATTTATATTATGTGTAAACCATTTCAGTGATCCGTTGAGGACTTGGAAGCAGCATGGCGTATTGAGAAGGCGGTCACAAAGGTTGTCGGGAGACAACCTCACGCCAATGACTTCTCAGTGGAAAAGTCACAGTCCTGAAACAAATATACCACGCTTTAAATATATTAAATCTGTATTAATAATCTAAAAGTAATAACGTAATGCTTTTAATCCTTCTTTTGTTTTAAGTAAGCCTGGGCGTTTAAACGATTAACCGTTAAAATAACTGCGTTAATTGGTGTTAGCCGTTTAACTGTAGTTGGTGTTTTGAACGACGCAGTTAAATAAAACGTCGGTCCGAATCGACAGCCGCGTAGGTGTTTTGTTTCGTCGCGAGCAGCGACCTTGGTGTCAGCAGCCGAGCCGTTCGCATGTATCTATTTATTTCACGTCTCTTAACGCATGTATCTCGCTTCATTAAAAGAGGGGTTTCATTATTTTCAACGGTTTAATCTTGCGGCCGGTCGGCCAGGCGTCGATGCATTTAACTCCTTCGGCTTGTGAGGAAGTTTTTTGTTAATTCGTGTGATTTAGCCGTTTAAATCTCAAACTCATTATCGATCGGCGCGGCATCGGAATTCGCGCGCTGACCGATTTGACAACATATGTTAAAAAATATAATAAATTTAGGGATATTTCTTTTCACAGTTTTTCATATCATTTGTTACTCATAATAGGTTACGCAACACCCCTCTTAAATCTTTAGGAATGGTCTTGGGCAGCCTGTATTGATCAGTGATAGAACAAATTATGAAATTGTAGTAAAATGAAATGTATGCAATATTTTTACCTTACCTTATCTCTGATACTCCTTTTTTCCCTCAGTGACGTCTCCCTGTGGAACTGCGAGTGTGTAGCGTCAAGGCTGGGAGTATTCCTCAAGGAGCTCTCTCTGTGGAGCTTCTCACGGCTGTTGTCCAGGTCCCTGTGTGAGAGGGAACTTTTGGGGTCCCGGCACTCCGACGTAGAGCGCTTCGTATACGCCACTATGGAATGCAGAACAATGACTATTATATTTACATTAAAAAATCTGCTAAACTAACAAATTCGGTTGTTTTAAGGGGTTATCGGGGACAAACGTCTGCAGAATAAACTAAATCAAAGTTTTCATTTTAGCAGACTGGGAAAATGGAAAATTTGTTTTGCGAGCCGGAGTTTCAAATCATCGATTTTATAAAATTTGTAGTAATATCACCACAGTGGACTAGTATCTAAATGATTTCATAGCGTATTCGGAGTAAACATGTATCTAAATTTAGCAATATATTTCTGAAAGTTATATCTTTGTTTATATTACGTTAAACCTAACTAAATTTCTAAGAAAATATTATTAAATTCGTTGAGCAAGCAGCTATTTAGCTGATATGCTCATATCTCGTTCTCAGTTACTAGCGATTTGCCTAAATTCTTCTTGAACCGGTTTATACTTATAGCTTCCACCACTTCCTGTGGTAGCCGATTCCAATTATCCACAACTCTATTGGAGATAAAATTCTTCCTAGGATTAGTGGAAGAGATTTAGATAACTTCTTTGAATGGCTGCAAAGTGCTGTGTTTTGTTAAACTTGAATTTGTTCTTAATGTTGGCGCAATATAATAAATTAACTGAGTTAAGTAATAAGACATACAAAACAAAAACGCATTCAGTTATAGACTTGCGAGATGTTTGCATGTAATAAACGGCCTCGCATCATGAAAACAACAATAAGACATTTGGAACTGCGTCTAATAGCGCCTCCCCGACAACACAAACCATACGAATGCAGACGAAGCTCTTTAGACAGCTGGTTTATACTAGTGTTGGAAACTTATGGTTCCTAGATGCACATGTTTGTTTGAAATTGTGAATACAAGATTAAGTATGATCAATCAGTTCTCTGTACAGCCGCTTAAAATAAATATGTAAAATTTCAAACCGATTGGTAGATGCTTTTGTTGAAATCGTAGATAAAAAAATTCAAGGCGTCATCGTCACGAATTTACAGTAATTTTATTAGCTTTAAGACAGGCGTTTTAAACAAGTTTGTAAAATTTCAAATAGGTTATTAACAATGTTTTTGAAGTCTGCCATGAAAAGCATGTATTGAAATGAAACCAACCGTGTTTATGCCTACCGCACATGAGCATTTCCTGATCCAGACTAGAGGACACCTGGTCCTTTCGCCTGGCGGAAGAGACGGAAGTGGATCCCCCGCTGCCGTTGGAAGCCCGCCTCGGCACAGGAGTGGCCGTCATCGCCTTTAGAGACTGCAACTTAAGTAAAGGGACATCACTTAGAGGAATCCAATTAAAAGTTGCGTTAGGACCGTCATGGTGACAGCAAAAGAATAGCTGAAAGATTTACTACATAATTTGGTAGCCATTCTTCTTAGTAGGATTTGAAGCACATTTTTTTTTGTCTATGACAGTATCAAAAAGAAATTGCATCAGAGTTAGCTGGAGCTATGTTATGACATTTTCAGTTTTATTATAATTATTTATATATAATTAAATAATATATCTATAAAGGTGTCCCGGGACCATTTCCGATAAAAAAATCTAGTTAATTGAACCTACGATATCATATATGATTTGTTAAGTTGATATATTAAAATTCATCATGGTTTCCGATAAAACATTGTAAACTTTACGTGACAATATTAAACCGCTGTTGTAATACAGACGCTAGCTGATCGCCCGCTCCACCGCCCAGGTTATTGGCCAGTCAAGGCTACTAATATCGATCACTATCATATTTATGCATTTTGACACCATATATATTTATCTCTGTACGGACATACAATTACCTTATAGCCACTGCTACCGCTGGTGACGGACGAATTTGATCCGTTCTGCCTGTGATTCTGAAGGCGAGAGAGACCAGAATCGGTAACCTCACCGCCGTTCTGAAATTGAAAATACATTTGCTTCATTAGCTTCGATGCTCTCTGTCAATTTGAAAATAGTTAAATAAGGTTACTTCATTTCTGAAGTGACTTTAGTGACATTTTTAAAGTGAGAAGACTTGGCCGTCCCTGCCAATCAACAATCGTAGTGGTGAACCAGGAAAGATTAAACCTTACACAGGTTTAATCTTCCCCAGAACGGTGGCTGGTTATTTTGCACTCGACTGTACATTAAACAAGAAAGGAAAGTTAGCGTGTGCATTTTTAAACTAACAAATAGTAACCTGATTGACAGTATCCATGGAGTTCTGCGACGTGGGGCTCTTGACTTGTTCTAGGACGGAAGAATCGCTGTCCAGGTCAGACGAGTCCACTTGGAAAGCTGTTAGCTGCAAACCAAAACATTACTTCTGTAAACAAAACGGTCTCTTATCTGCCCAATTGTTTATCTTTCTTTATTTTACACTCATTTTCTGCCTCGCTCTTTTATTCTTCTTTAAATAAGCATTTTATAAAATTGGAAAAAAAAGAAACTCATCATTTTAACACAATCAGCGCCAATGACGAGATATCTCGTCATCGTTGTATATGCCAGATCCGGTTGCACTTAAATGTGTCATCGTCTTACTACATTTCTATTTATTTAAAAGCGCGGCATGTAGCGTATACCTGAATTCCTGAAAGGCATAAACTAATTGTAGTGTTCAGTAGTAACACCCCCCCCTCCCTTCCGCCGAGCGGCGGGGGGTAAGACGGTTGCGATGCGCGGGCGCAGCGCGCCAACTTCAGTCGAACGATCGCCTACCTACAGCATAGAGAGAGCTCGCTTCTGTCCGCACATTATAACTGTTTCCAACAAACTAAAGTGAACAAGCAAGAGTAGTGGTTATTACTTCGAACTAATCAGGTGGTGACATCGGGATCGCCGTGGCAAACCTTTGCCACGTCGCCCTGACAAACATTTTTCTCATTTTAGTACGGTTTTGACGTTTGACTGCTTATGTAAAAAGTGAGCTATTGAATTGGAAGTGTTTTTGATGGATTTGATGTTAAATAATTCGAGTTTTATTTACAAAATATATTAAATATGAAAAAACAAACATTTCCATAGTTTTGTACATATTATTTTCCAATTATAAGAAATTATAACTAAGAAACGGGTAGCAGCCCCCGCGTGAGGTATTCCGTTCGGTTAATGAACTTACGCTGATCGGGCGGCAACGCGTGGTCCGCAGGTTTACGTAGGAAGCAGAATGTATTAAAGATTGGAAAAAAAGTTAATTTTAAATTTTCATATGAAAAGTATAGGCTATACAATAAGTTTTCATTGAAATATTGTTTTTTTTTTATAATTGTTTGATTATGATTTAACCCTTAAAAGCTGGTATGAGTGCTTCATTTTGCGCAAGCTATGAGGACAAGTTAGAAGTAACAATAGGTCTCAAATGAGGAAGAGTCTGTCTAACATTGACAAAATGGTCAATGATGGACAAGGGTTTACTTTGCAATCATACCATAGCCTCACTTTCTGAAACTGTTAAGAAATTGATCTCAAATTCATATTTGTCAATCATTTTATAACCCAACAATACACAATAAATAGAGTACTTACCTGTTGTCTATTGTGAGTGTTGTGGGCGGTGGTGGCTTGAAGAAGGTCACAACTCTCGGTAGAACCACCCGGGCTGTCTAGGCCACCAGAATCACTACAACCTGAACCACAAAAAAAAAATATTGACCACTTATATAGTTAACCGTCAGAAATTCATACATAATTAGGATTTAATTACTGCCCTCAATATTACTCATCCATTAAAAAATTAAGAAATAACTATTCACATATGAGTACACGGTGTTCCAAGACGGTTCCCGATGAAAAATCCAACTTATTGGCCCTGCGATTTCAAACATGATTCGTTTTGAATTCATATCAAAATTCATCATGGTTACAGAGTAAAAAATTTGTAAACCTTATGTGATAATATGAAATCGCTCGTCATAACTTGGGTCGCTAGCAAGGCCGCGCCGCATCGGGTCATCGGCCTTACCGAGCGCCTGTGATCAAAAAAGAGAATCTACACAAGCGCTTTGATGAAATTAATAAATTTGGGCATGAATTATTTTGTGCTCAAGCTTTGCCACAAGGCATTTGATTGGCACACGGTCAAATGCTTTTTCATAATCCATGTAAAAAATATCAATTGGATGGAGTTGATCATACTCTTGGGTCCATTGGTTAAGGCACGTTAAGAGATTAGTAGTGACGGATCAGTGTGGTACAAATCCATGTTGCTCCGGTATGATCGATCCGTTGCAATCGAGATAGCTTCTCAGTTCACTGGCTATAATCTTCTCCATACACTTACACAATATTGATGTTAGGCTGATAGGTCTGTAGTTCTCAGGTGACAATTTGTCGCCCTTATACATATATTAGGGTTATAGTAGCTGTTTTCCAGTCCGCTGGCAGCTGGCCTTCTTTGAAAGAAGATGTCACAATGTCAGCTATTATGGGACTCAGAGCAGTGGCGCACTTTTTAAGAGCAACTGCAGGAATATTGTCAGGGCCTGGGGAGGTATCGTATTTTAATACCGCTTCTGCTGAAAAGTGCACAGGTCAACTCGTTTTGAGACCTTGGTGTGTTCATACTTGGGATCGCCTCATTTGGTTCCCGTATCTTGGAGAATTGTTCGCCAAAGAGATTTGCAATTTCCTGCTCATTTGTAATAGTATTTCTTGTTGTTGGGTCGCACAGCATACTAGGGACTGACACTTTGGAACTACTTGTCGTTGAACATATTGATAGAATGCTTTTGAGCCTCTTTCTATTATTCTGTTCTCGTATTCTGCCCTGCATATCGCCCTGCCCTGTTCTCGTATTCTGCTATGAATAGTATACAACATTCGGCCAAAACTTGAATATTTAAAGAAGTAGCCAAATACCGAATAGTAGCCGAACATTCGTGGCATCACTCCATTTTTCCAATATTTTTTGATCGTCGAGATATCTCAAACTAAGTCTGTATAAAGAACGGAAATATTGCTCACCTTGTATCGAATTGTTAATTCTTCTCCGTTGGGCTCTTGGCGACGGAGGCAACATATTTTGATTGACTGAAAGAGAAATGTACAAATTAGCAAACTTCAAGGCACACGTTATGAACTAGAATTATTGGAAAGAATGCTTACTTTCAGTCGTGTTGCAGTTGGGAGGGGGTAGAGGCGGCCGGCAGACGGCGGACTGGATGTGTTCGCACACGCGCCGAAACCTTCTAATGTTACCTGCAAAATATTCACTAGTACATAAAAATACATATTGGTAAAATCTATAATCAAGAACCAAAGTAAAGCCGTAAGCTAGATCGTTTTTTTTGTGTACTGTGGGAAAAAATAACAATAATAATGAAATAAAATAGATGCACAAATTATCGCTTGGAATTGAATATTTCTAAGATACATTTTACGAGAACTAGTTAAATCATTTTACAATTCCTGAAGATTTAAAGTTTATATGGAGTGGTATAAAATATAAAATAAATATAAGTAAAATCCAGAAGTAATTTTGTATAAAATTTTATAAATTATTATGAAAAGTGGGTAACATGTCAAAAACTATAGTCATACATACTGTCATGATACTTGCAATATTGCTATGCTTTCAAGAAACATGTGCTTATTTTGTTCTTGACTAATAAAAAATAATGAAATTTTAAACCAAAGTTATAATGTATGTTTAATTTTATTGTAACATTGTATTATCTATAAATATCTATCTATATATATACCGCGTTCCAAGACCATTCCCGATAAAAAATCCAGTTTTTTGGCCCTGCGATTTCAAACATGATTTATTTTGACCTCATAGTCTTCGGGAGTGGTTTTGGAACTTCCTGTATAAAAATTAATGCGTGTCTGAGCAATATAATTCAAAAACGACTCTGGACTATAAGGAAAGAAAAAATAGATAAGTTGGATAGTAGAAAATTGGAAAATTTGAAGAAAAATTGAAAGGGTATTCTACATCGGTGGAACAATCGTCAAAGCCGCCTGCATAGAATAGGACGGTAGGCATGTAATGGCCCAAAGGGTCTAAAGATGAGTGATGCAGGCACGAGTTGTCGTGCGCCAAAGGCGGCCTTAAAGCTGCCCGCAGGGCCTAACCGACAACCCAGGGTGAAGCCCCCAGCTAGAGGATTATATTATTTAGTTATTTTGTAAATTAATTAATTTAATTACTAATTAATCGAAGGTATGAATTGTCAACAGTAGATAAAGTGGTGTGAGCTTGCCCATAATATAATGAAATGGCTCTGTAAATGTTCAGACCTGTTAGAAGAGTGAAGGTGATGGCATACAGATATTCCTTCCCGTTCTCTCCGGGCGTCTTTGTTATTGTTGAAATGTCCACCTAGAAACAAAAAAATATAATTTGTATGCTTTTTGAATAGTAGTTTTGGTCAACTTAGATTTTTAAGTTGATAGTTTGTGTATGATGATAAACTTGAGAACTATCGATTTAGTTAAAACTTTCATGCTAAGTATTGATTATTATTTCAAACAGATTATAGCATTAGCCTGGAAAACTATGTATAATGGCTACAATAAAATAAATATTTTTGCATTTGATTGTTTTTTCAAAAGACCAAGGATAGCTTTAAGATATATTAAATAACATGTACTTTAAGTGACACTAATTGTCGAAAAATTCAATCGATAAACATTATCCGAGTGAATCACACGAAGTGCAATAGTTCTGTGTCCACTATCCAACAAAAGTTAAAACGATAATTAATATTTCTATGCATGTTCACAATATTATGTATGCAGAATAAATATTAACATTTTGACCGCCATTATCTTAAACTTGAATCGCTGGTCGCCAGGCGCGATTTTATACGATTTTTGTGATTTCTGATCGCTACTGTATTCTTTTAATAAAAAAATATTTTTACAATTTTTTTTCGATCCAGTTGATAAGCGAAGGTTGATAGTTGTTGCCAACTGGGATATTGCGGCTAATTTCATGTTTTTTTAAACATGAAATATAGATAAAAAACCTCACCTGGAATCTGACGTGCCTCTGAAACATAACGGGTCCGGTGGATCCTCTTTTGTACTCGACCCGGAAGGACATGGGAGAGAGGACGCTGTGCGACAGTTCTGATATCTGAAATATGTAATGAATAAAGCAATGCAAAAAGGCCTTATTTACCGCGAAAGAGATGAAGATCGATCCGTTGGCATTATAAAAATGTTGACAGCCGGCGGACAAGTATAACTGCGCGCTTTTTTAATTTAACTAAACTAGAAATATTTTCAGAAGATCTCAAACAAAGAAGATACGTACATGATTTTAATTTTACAAATTGATTACTTATATTGATATTATAAAACTTAATACTCCTTCTCATGCATATCCTATCGTGGGTCCGTTCTACACTTCACACCGATCATTTTTTGTTCTGCATTTCTTAATTTTGACATATTTTTAACAATATTAAAGGTGCCATCAAAGACAGTTGCGCGTCGTCTGTGTAAATTCGCATTGCATAGGTCATTGCCGCGCCAGCAATGAGCCCTTGCTCATTTTGAGAGAAACCCACAAGGTAACTATGCATTTAAATATTAGTGGGTTTTTTTTTAAAAAAAAAACTTCTTAAACAAAAATTGTTCAGTTTGAGGTGTAGGAGAGCCCCGTGAAGGGAAGTACACACCTACATCAGCCTTAAACGGAGTGAATCTGGCTTGCAAGCTGTAATACTCACACTTAGGAAGGCATGTATGAGATCTGCTTTAACGGTTGCGAGGGGTTTCCCCTTCACCAGCACGGTAAAGGTCTCTTCTTTATCGGCCGAGAGAAGCAAAGAACCAAACCAGGACTTCTTCGTCAGCTCTGGAGATGACTCCGGGGTTAGGTGCACCTCTTCTGTTGAAGCTGGAATTAAGAAAACAATACCTATTATATTACTAAACACCTCCGTTTTTATTATTAATTGTTATGTTATATTTAAAAGGATAAATTGACGCAAGATCGCAGATTAACTAACAAACTCCAATAGATGTGAATGCTTGCTATAGGCCAGTATTTTAGGTTAGTTCTTTCACTAACCATATAAAATTATATTACGCAAGAAAGGATTCGAACATATGATTGTTGATTTCAAAAGGCAATTAAAGAATATTTATTAGAACTAAATTATATAGTTTAAATGAATTCTAAATGATTTTTAAAGTTTTTTGACAAAATTTACTCTTTTTTCTTTGTTTTCTGTTTACATATTAGGAATATAAAGTACCTACTGTTTTTTATTATCATAAACCGTTAAGGTAGGATTTAGCTCCAAAAAATTTTGCCACCAAAAGGGCTTGAGAACGGATTAATTTCTTTTTTTTTGGTACACTGACTGAAGCCACATCGCCCTATCATGTAATAGTGTGACAAATTAAATGGACGACCAGAAGAAAACGAGTAATATAGAAAAATGTCTGTAGCATCTACAACTTGTATACTTGGAGGGGGAGAGGTAGTATGCATGTATTACGGTAAGTACTGCATGTTATATTCATTATAGTTTAGAGAATTTATTTCAAATAAATTTTACGCTAAACAGCAAAATTATCGTAAAGTAATATATATCGGTTAGCCCACCTTGCATTTTTCTTCTGTGAAAGCGCGGCGATCCCAGGAAGGAGTTCTTGATGGTCGCCAGCCTGGCCCTCCAAGGAGCCGCGGCATTGCCCAGGCCACCAGCACCACCAGGTGAAGAAGGAGGGGTTAGGGCTGAACCTAAAATATACAAATTGGCTGATTAGCAGCGTTATTTCTGAAAAAATTACGACTTAATTTGATAACTTCATGTTTGATACATATTATATATAAGGTACTGAAAATGGACTCACACTATATATTATTAATAGGTAATCACAATATTTAGGAGCTAGCTCCTGTGATACTGCTGAGTTTAGTACGCGAGGAAAACTGAATGCTTAACAACTCACAGCCTACGCTTAAAAACAGCCTTGGAATAAGGAAAAGGGTCAAATACTGACCTATTAAGAGCATTTCACTGGTGAATTGTTCTGGAAAGAAACAAATTAAAATGTTCCGTTTTCCCGATATATTTTTTTTATTTTGGTAGGAAGGTCATGACGGCCAATATAAGGACGCTTAGAGAGTTGGGAGCTTAAAGCAGATCAGGTAGGTTAGTTCGTCACAGTCTTATGTGGACAGTATGAAAGGTTGAAATTGTTCAACGGACATAAACGATCAAAATAATCATCCCTCTAACAGGATTTTAATGTTCAACTTTGAACATACTAGCACAACCATCCATCCTTCCTTTACTCTGTACAAATATTAACACATTAAGCTGCGTAAGTGAAACGCGCGAACCACTTGTTGCAAATAAAAGATAGAAAACTATGAAAATGTTTATTTTTTATATATAACAAGCTGACCCGACGAACTTCGTACCGCCTCAGAATCTATAAATGTTGTGTTAACTTATTAGCTAAATTAATTCAGTTTTTTATTAAGAATACTCAAAATGTAAAGTGAACATCTTCGAAGGCAACTTTCCATTTGAAAAGAGAAATTCCACAGAAAACAAAACCATTCCATACAAAATGTATGAGAAAATTATTTTTCTTTATAATTTTTTTTGTGAATTTTTCTAATGTTATAATAGTTATTCTGCTATTCAGGGCGGAGACAAATCCAACAAATCAAAGATGATAAAATCGGTTTAGCCGTTGTTGAGTTATAAATGGTGTAACTAACCCGACTTTCTTTTATATATATTTTTTTTTTATATAGATATTAAATTGACATAGCTTTCGTAAATAAAACTCAAATTATTTATCGCCAAATCCGTTCAATTCACTCAACGCTTTTTACATTAATAATCTTAATCTTAATAACATTTTAACATTCTTTTTTAATAATCTGCCAAGATCTTTAATTAAAAGTGATATTAAAACTAAAAAAAATAAATATAAAGTTAGAAATATTTGCTAGAAATCTCACAAAAACACTCTATTTAATTGTTTGTAGATAAAGTGACTTAGCGTGTTAAATATTATTTTAAAATGTTATTATAAGTATACTTATTTTTTGATTGTAAAATACTACTAAGCTATAAAAATGTATATAATTAATGTGTATATGTATATTGTAAAGGACCTGTAAAATATAGAACTAATAATTTGAACAAGTTTCACAATTATTAATATCTGTATTTTACACACCTGCTTTCCAGCAGATAAGCCTTGGCCAGGCTTGGCTGGTACATAAAATTATGATATTGTAAATTAGTTGAATAAACTAAATAAATAATGGCGGTCAAAACTGAACTAAAATGAAAAAAATATCGACGATTAGTCTATGCCTCCCATGAATTTAGGTATATGCGATATGGCATACTTTTAAATATTAACAGAAATTTTTACCCGGAAATGGCACCTGTCATATTAACATTAAAATATTAATAAACTGAATGTAAAAGTATACACAAGCGAATTCAGTACTAATAATTACTTGGCTTTCGCACTAAATTCTATTAAATCGTTTGAAATTTTAAGGGCTTTTCTAGGCTAGTGACATACCAGCTAATGAGGTGAGGTTCCCGAAGAGACTGACCCCACTATTGGCTTGGGCAGCACTGCACGGTATGGAGCTTCGTTCCCTGGCTTCTGTTGACGACAGACAGAAAACATTTTTAAATGAATTTATGAAGGCTATTCTTAAATTAGTTTATGGTACGGAGGGTCTCATCCAGATCCAGTTCCAACTATAGAGGGAGATTAGATTTTTCTAGGATTTGATAGCTTAGATAGCCCCTTTGGGGTGCGACCCTGGGGCTGTAGTTAATAATGCAGTGCTAATGATGAAGAGATCTTTATTGCTGATGATGTCTGTCACTATTAATTAGGTTACATATGATTCGAATGTTGACTCCTTTAATAGTAGGACGTGGAAGATCCTTAACGTAACAGCTGGAAGATCCTTCAGATTCGAAAATGCTGGTCGCGTCGCTGGTTATGGAACTCTGCTGGTTCCATCCGGGGTACTGCTTATACAACTGTCACGGCAACTGCGGGGATGCCCTCTGACAACCGGTACGAGGTGGTACGTGTGCTGCAAACAATGGAGACGACTTCCAGCATCGTGCAGTGAAATGCTGACTTTACCTCAGTGCATTTTTGCACACGGACATAAACTATGGACTTGAGGGTAAATGAACAGGGTCTAGCTATAGGTGGCTACAGTTAAACAGCTAGTGTGTAATTGAATTGACAAATAAAAAATGCCATCCTCAATATATTTTGTCATTTCGAAACTAAATGTGTCATTCTACAAAAACAGTCACATTGCATACCTCTGATATGTGATGGATTGATAGCATTCCTACCCTCAGGACTGCTGCCGGCGGAGGGTAACTCGTTTATTACAATCACTCCTTCGTTGGGATCTCCAGCTGAAAAACAAACCAGGCGTGATTGAATACATTATTATGCAAAATAAAGAGATTAGTAATTTAAAGGAAAAGAATTTATATTTTTACTTTCGTAAGTTTGACCATATAATTTTAATTAAGTATAACGTTTAGACTCACATGTATTGGATTGTGAAAATCCGTCGCTTCAGACCCAAATTATTTTATAGTTTTATTTTACTTTTGTAAGATATACAAAGCCATGTTTCGGTAATAGTATATACTAATATGATATATTATAATTATATATATATAAATAATATTTAATATTTATATATACAATTTAGAGCGCTCTTGTTAGGAGGTTGATCTATATCGGTCGACTAAACCGGTCTCCCGAAAAAAAATCATATCAAAATAATTTGAATTCGTGAGCCGCTCGCTCGGGGATTACCGAGCTCGCACCATGCGTTCAACCGCACTCTCAAACATTAAACTATTTCTATACAGCTGTGAAGTCATTTTTCTCGTAATCGAGAAACATTGCTGAAATACTTTTTTCTGATTAAGGCGAAGAATTTTGACAGTCGACCTTGAAATTCGGAGCTTAATTTTTATAGGGCGTCAGGTTTTACTCTCTGCGCGGTCAGTAAGCAATTGTTGGTTTTTATTTAATTACAGCTTGAAAATAAATAAATGAAAAAAAAACAATCTTTTCTATGTTTTAGAAAGTTCATTTGCCTTTCGATTACTATTTTTCCTAACCCTCTAATGTCTTTTATAAGAGAGCAATTCAACTAAAAAAAAACTATTAGCAGTTTATCATTTATTAAATTTCTCAGAAATAGACCTGAACCATAAAAATCTGCCTTTACTATGAAGATATCTAAACATATTTTTTTTATGATGAAATATCCAACGGTTTCCAAACGGCAGCCATAGAAATTAGGGTCTAAATTAATATTCATCCTTTGGCTTCACCCTAATGTTTGATTGTCGATATAGATCAACATCCTAAAAGGGTGCCCTAAATTTTAAAATAGCCCGTATATTTGAATATCTGTAATTCTGAAACTATAATCTGATGTTCAAAAAAATAGTGTTCAAATAATAGTTGTTTCTCAATTAATAAATAAGGTGGATTTCATGCCTTAATTATTTTTTGTTAAATAATTTTAACATCCAATTTAGCACAACTAATATAATTAATTTACAATAAGTTTAGAAAATGAAAGATAACCTAATTTAAATTACAACCAAAAAATATATTAATGCAAATTACATATGTTAAGGCTGATAGTGGGTCCAGTTG
Source organism: Neomicropteryx cornuta (assembly GCA_020383195.1). Taxonomy (NCBI): domain Eukaryota; kingdom Metazoa; phylum Arthropoda; class Insecta; order Lepidoptera; family Micropterigidae; genus Neomicropteryx; species Neomicropteryx cornuta. Next base: position 9,566,307 of record JAHKQU010000010.1, on the reverse strand, counting down.
AGTTGGCCCTCTGATGATGCGGCTGATGATGGTGATGATATGGCTGAAGGCCGGACGGACTTGCACCAGCTGATGATGATGTCACTGAAAAAAGAAATAGATACCGAATATTTATTAGCCCTTAAAAAAATCAATAAAATATCGTACGTAAAGTGCTACTACGTACCTTGTTGTTGAGGAGATAATGGAGAAGGAGGAGTGGCCGTTCCCAGGGAAGATACTCTCGCTTGATTCGGACCTTAAACATACCAAAGGATACTTCTCTCAAAACCGCTTATAATTTCACCTAAACTATACAATGCGCTTAAATTATAACTTTCATAAAATGCTGTCTCCGGATGTTCATCTTTCCAGCTAAATTGTGGCATGGCATGCAGTTGTGAAATATAAAGTTACAGCGGCGTACCACTAAAGTACAATTTTTAGTTCTAACCTGAGGAAAAATTTCATCAGAAAATTAGTGGACAATTTGGACAAGAAATTTTCAAAAATAAAACCTTAAAAAGCCAGCAGAGAGAATGTATTCGCGCACTGCTTAATGATGGTGTAGAGGTGTTATTTGAAAGAGACTTGTGCCTTACCGTGAATCGGCGGGCTTCCTGCAGATGACCTTGACGCAATGGAAAGCTGGGGAGACTGCCTTCCTCCCTCAGAGCCTGTGCCACACGGCCTGTGTCTGCCGGACATTGACCTGCTGCGGGGAAACCTGCATTTAATACATAAACTAATTAATCAACGGAAAACAACAGCTCTTAAACACACTTAGCGCCGATAACAGGATATCCTTATGCCATATACGACAGGCATTTCCGGGTAAATACGTTACGTCTTGCATTTCTATAAATATTCAAAAGCGCGGCATATCGCGTATACTCAGCTGAATTCATGAAAGGCATAGACTAATCGTCTTCGGTTTTGCCGTCAGATTGTTCATGTGAAAAGTGCACTAGTGAATTACTCATATTCAATCATTCGTCAGGCAGTGCCCAGATTACCAGTTAGCCTATTTGTAGGTGCTACACGCAGCTAAATAACTTACATTATAATTGAAATTAAAATAAATTTGCTATGTTTTCAGTCACAGGGACCTGAAACCGGAGAATCTCCTCCGGTTTAATAGTTTGCGGTAAATAATTTAAATTTATTTACAAAAGCTATGTCAATATATTAAATATAAAAAACAAACTTTTCATAGTTTTGTACATATTTTTTGCCAATTATAAGAAATTATACTTTAAACTAAATAACGGGTGTCAACGGAGCTGAATGTGTTAAATAAGATTAAAATGGGACGTTGTTCAATGTTTACCAAATTTTTTCGATTTGCAATTTGTATTCTTAGTGCAAAAAAAAAAGACGCAAGCAACTCGTATTTCAATATTGTCATTGGCCTTATAAAATATTTCTCTATCCTGAACAAAAAGAGATTTTCAAATATTTTCAGGTCAAGATGCTATTTCTTACTCATATCAAGTTGACAATCTCAGTTGTAGCACAATACTACACTGCCTTCCTTAGTACAGACATAGTCTAGTAAAGAAGGCAGGGCACAAAATGTAGCAGTGCTAATCGCTCCCGGTGCATTTGTAATATTCTTTTATAACTGTGATTTCTACTACTACATTTCTATTTTTTTTGTCAAATTAATTATGTACAATAAATAAATAAATAAATTTACAAGTAAATTTCATAGAACATTATATGCAAGTCATGCAAATTTTTGTATAATAAAATGATAAAAAATATTTATTTAAAAATATTTTTTAATACACCAATTTAAATAATATTTCGATTTTCATAAAAATATTATTACATGAAGAAAAACTTAAAATATCTGGCTGTCGGTAGGTTATGTTGATAAGTCGATACATAGCTTTATCAAAAACTAATTGTATCGGACAGGTGATATAAAATATAACAAATAAAATATAAATATATATTAGTAATAATATTGCATTTCGAGGATAATTCACCTAAATTGCTGCCTTCTTGGTGTGAGAGGTGACCCCTCACTGATTTGACCAAAAGCTGCCGAAGACTGACCGTTCACCTGAAACAGCATTTAAAAGAATAACTTAGTGGTTGTGGTCCTAATAGTGGACCAGAATGACCTAAACGCAATCCAATTTAAGTCAATTCAAGTCAAATAAATAAATCATAACTTTGCTAATCAGCTTGCGGAAAAATGTCTCCATAGCTGATAAGTTTTTCACATCTGGATACAGGAAAAATGGGCATAGTTTAACTTGATTTGTATTTTGTAGTTAATTTATTAATAATAGAAATAATGTGAAAAATAACCATACATTGACGATTGAACTGCAATTTTCAAAATGATAATAGTGATAAAACTATTAAAATGGAACATCGCTGGCAGGTTGGACACATCATGCAAGCACGGAATGATTCAATTGCTAAAATGTACTATATTAAAAAGTACAAAAGTATATTTAAATTCATAAATGTCAACATCAATTTTCTCGTCTATCTACTAAACTTTCCATTATTAATTAGAGATTAATTTAGAGAGTTGAAAAATGACTCATCCAGGGTGCTGCAACCTAGGTGCCAACCCGGGGTTGAACAGCCAGTGTTAATATAAAGGAAAAATAAAAATCCCTTTCGGCAAGTCGGAAGGCTTTCAAGGATCGATTTCTTCGGATCAAAGTAGAGTGAACGAAAGGGCAAAAAAAAAGGTAAACTCCAATTGTACAAACATAGCGTGACATGCCGCGCGATCCACTCCGCGGGCGGCAGGTCAACCCGCCGTCACACTGTACCCTTGCGCAACGAGAGTGCGCATACTGAATCCCTCTTTATACAGTGCCGTAAGGGTTGCTCATATAAAAAATTGTAGGAAATTTATAGGCCTATAATTAAAATTTTTAACTGATTTGATCCTGTGGATGTTTAAGGGAGGTATGTTTTTTTTTAAATTTTGGAAAACCAATTTTTCCCACCCCTAGGACCAATAGTTAATGCTATTAAGAAAATTTACTTAGATAAGTTTTAGACGCTTATCTAAGGAGTAGAATAAAATTTAAATTAATTTGATGTTTTCTATAGTAAAATAATTATTGTAAAAATTTCCCTTTTTTGAAAAAACCCCTCATTCCCGCTCCCCTGGTCAGATTTTGCCCATTAACGAACTTGACTGAGATTTTGTGCCCTTAAATTTTATGTATCAATTTGAAAGTGATTGATGTAAAATTACCGCAGTTATCGTGTCCACAAGAAAGTGATATAGATAGATAAACTATTAAAGTGAGTGTGGTTTTGGGTTCTAATGTCATGACATGGTACCCATTGCAATGGGGAGCTTTCTAAAGAAATCCACCTTAAATAATAAACAGTATTAATGTTTCAATTTGAGTGCAACGTAAATCCTTTAACCTTCAGTGCCTTTTCTATGATGGCCAAATCTCAGCTGGCGGTTTCCTCAGATAAAAAAAACTCCCTTTAGAAATTTGTAGCGGTAGGTACTCCACTAAATGTATCCAGTCTATAAGCGTAGTGCAGGTACCTTGCAAGTATCAAGTCTTTTCCTGGGTGGATCCGTGGGTCCATGCTGCGGGACCAGAGTGTTGTCGTCTTCGGACGCTGGTCTCCGCCTCTTTCGCTCCAACAGCAGAAAGTATATCACCTTCTCCGTGTTGTGGCTGCACCGATGCGGTAATATTTGTTAGTATTTCAAAATAGCTTTACAACAATATTTGGCACAAAACTTTAAAACGCAGGTACCAAACAAAGGGTTCAAAATAGAAATCTGTATCCGTAAAGCAGGCCAAATCACCTAAGTAGAGATTAAGGCTGTTCTAAAGCAACTCCCACCCAATCACTATCATCAAAGGAGAGGATTGAATTCTCAAAATAACACTTCCCAACACCCTTAAATCTCTCAATTACACCCCAATACCTCGCTGTACTCTAACCGAGAACAATTATACTCAAATTGATGGACCGAATTGGTACATGGAAAAAACACAAGTATATGGCAATACCACATGTAGAGAGAGGTCTTGCCATATACTTGTGGTGGATCGGGAATTCTAGGGAAGGGAGGAGGTATTTAATTGTAAACTAAGGTCTTCCAAGAGCGCATTTGGCTTAAAAACTCTAAGGGCCGAAATTTCATCTCCTACTTAAGATTAACTTAAATTTGAAGTCAGACTTAACCGATAAACATCGTATTTCAACTTACTTTTAGCGTTAAGTCGAACATAAAATAAAAGCTAAGCTAAAAATCAAACAACCACGACTTAAGCCTTAAGTCAATCTTAAGTCAGTGTTAAAATACGCTGCTAGGAGTGATTTTAGTATATTAAACGGCGCTACTATCGCCGGGCATGCAAATGTCAAAAGTGGCGGCGCAAATTTTATGATTCTGTAATTTTGTAATTCAAATTAGAGCAAAAAATCAATACAATAAATAAATCACAAAATGCTACAGCTGACAGCATACCTCAAAACTTCAGATCACTTGTCATAAGTCAAAAGCGATGCGACAGTGGCACATATCATAGCGGCGAGTAGCAAACTATGCCCAGTGTACGAAAAAATATTATTAACAAAGTCAAACTTTAAAAGTAACTGAAACACACAATTCAATTTAAATCATGCTTAAAAGTTAAGATGATCCTAATGTCGGCCCTAAGAATTACAAATCAAAGCCTAAAAATCTGAAATTTTGGATCAATATTGATCAAATGTCCAATTGGAAAAAAAAATCGGTAAACAATAGGTTTTTAATATGTCATTTATAAAAGAAATGATATAATATATTACACACCTCGGACTGAGCAGTTCTTGCACAAGTTTTTCTTTATGTTTGAAACAGCCCAAACTGCAAATAGCCTGTAAAACAAAACAAATTGAAATATTATTCTGCGAATTAATGCGTAGAAACGGACTATTGAAAATATTTGTTCGGGAAGATAATCCTCGGAATAAATGGTGCATCACCTGCAATACGTCGGGGTCGACGGAATCGACCGACTGCAATACTCTGGTCTGAACCACTTCCATCATTGGCAGCTCGAGCTCCATTTCCCCTCGACCTCCAGCCGTCACCCAGCCGTGCTTGTTTAGCTCACTTAGCTGAAAACAATAAATATTGGAGTCATTTCAAAAAAAGTTTTTATTTAAACATGTCTTAAAATAAATAAAAAAAATGTTGGAAAAAAGAAGAAAATAGGTAAATTTTCCTACACATTATTTTTTGAATCAACGTTCCTTTTAGAGCAAATCTGCAAATTATTTTAGAAAAAAAAGGTATTATAATTAATTCCGTTCCGATATTGGAGCTACAGTTTTTTTTGAATAAATCGTACTGAAAATATACATTAAAAAAATCAAAACCTGTGGGTTAGATAACTTACTTTTGGTTTTGGTTTTTAAAACATGTTTAAAAATATTAGCATTATTTTTATAACTATTTTTTTATTAAGTTATTTTTAATAATATCTTTTTCAGTTTTATAAATTGGTAACTATTCATTGCTTATATCTATGTATGTTTTATTGAACCTTACGTAAATTTATAAAACTGTTGATTTCTCTAATCGATATATATAAAACAGTCAGGTTAGTTACACCATTTATAACTCAAGAACGGCTGGACCGATTTTTATGATCTTTGATTTGTTGGATTTGTTCCCGCCCCGAATAGCAGAATAACTATTAAGACACCGGAAAAAATCACAAAAATAAAATTTATAAAGGTAATTAATTTTTTCATACATTTTGTATGGAACGGCTTTGTTTTCTGTGAAATTCTATTTTCATACGGTAAGTTGCCTTCGAAGATGTTCACTTTGTGAGGTTATCACATTTGTCATTGTGCGCGCATCGATAATTAAAATACGTATCATTTTGAGTTTTGTGCATTTATTGAACTTATTCATTTGAAGTATTCTTAATAAAAAACTGAATTTAATTCAGCTAATAAGTTAACACAACATTTATTGATTCTGAGGCGTTACGAAGTTTGTCAGGTCAGCTTGTAAATAAATAAATAAAAAAAAACTTGTAGAATAAGTAAGTATAATTTTGAAGGGATTTGGATTATTTAAAAATCTGGATAGAAATCAAAATTACCTTCCTGATGATATTCCTACATATATTTTGGTATCAGGGCAAATAATCAAAGCTGACACACAAATTTGAGATCGCAGTGCCAAGCGTGCAAGTGGCTGGTAGCAACTATAGGTGTTTCTTACCGTGAGCCGTTTCTCGGGATTGACTTCGATCATTCCCCTGAGCAGCTGCTGGCAGTCTGGAGGCACAAAGTGGGGGACGTGAAACACTCCCCGCTTCACCTGAAACACAATCGCATACATATTCAGAGCGTACTAGGATGCATAATACTTAGCCACTGGTTATAGCAATCTGGGTTAGGCAACCATACCAAGTATCCGGTAGCATAAATTAATTTATTTTTATTTTGGTCAATTTCTTTGATTACAACCTCTGTAATTAGAAGCAAAGCTTTTCAGTATAAAGTTAATATATGTTCACATATTGGGTTAAATACAATATCCTTACATATATTTAATATTATACGGGATTTTTTCAGATAGCTATGATTTTTACTTTACTTTTCTACTTCTAGTGTAGGTATCTATTATTTTAATATTTATAATAATAGATGCCTACTAGACGTACGTATAAGACACCGTATAAATCACCCTATTATTCTGACGCAACGAATAACCGCGTTACTGAAACGGGCTCATAGCGGTGACGAAATCGCGTTCATTCACAGCCAATAGCTACAGAGCCTGGCTTGCACGTTCCGTAAGTTACACAGATGGACACACCGGCCGTAACTATTTTGACAGTCGCCCTATTATTTTTTACTCTGTTTGGCCAGACTCCCAGCTTCAGTGACACGGAAATCACGTTGCAAGCGAAACCATGACAAATAAGCACGGTGAGTTCAGCTACAAATCACGTAGTTATTTTGTAGCCGTTTAAGTAATGGGCTATTTTGAAATTGTGTATAATGTAACTTCAATGATATGATTATCATTGAAGCGTTAACGCTCACTGCTAATGCCTGTACAATAAAAGTAAAAAAAAATAGAAATTTTCTATGTATGTATTCTATTTTGTATGCTTACTTTGATTTTGTCTCCTGAACATTTTGCGAAATTTTATTATTTAATCTTGTTTTTTTTCTAGAAAAGATATTGTGAAGTGTATCTCAATTCGATTTTATTGCCACAAGTGTTAAATTCACAAAAAAAAAAACAAATAAAAAATATACACATATTTACAGGGATAAGGTCGACTTATCAATCTCTTCATGATTACCATGGAAAAATGATTGCTATTAAATCTTGATTATTCTGATTTTTATAACGAAGTTATAAAATCATTTTTAAACAAAGATAAGCATTTCAATTTTAAATATAAATAGATAATCAAAGTATTTGAAATAATTTAGTCAACGATTCCACTATTTTTAACGCCGTAGCATGATGCTTTATTCTCAAATGTGGTGGTCATTGGGCGATGGCACCGGGAGGGGGGCAGGTTTGGGTACGCGGAACGTTGCCGCAGCCCGCAGACACTGGCTTTCCTAAGGCTTAAGGTGCACTCCTAATTTAAAGATGGAGTACCTTTTCTAAAAGCTGTCTAAGGTTGTCATCGTCAAAGGGCAGTGCGCCGACCAGTAGGGCGTACAGGATCACTCCACACGACCAAACGTCTGCTCGTCTGCCGTCATACTTTTCACCCTATAAAAAAAAAACATATTCACTAACTTACTTATACATACTGGCAGGTGCAGGTATTTTTTTTTATATTATTGGCACCCTCTAAAAAAATACTTGTATTCACAGAAATTGGGAATTACAATGTAGCGGGCTACATATTTCGACTGGGATTGTGTCGCAGATTGGCATTGGCCAACGACCTGTTCAGGTGTGCATTTGAGTGGCGCACCGGTGATCACGACGATAGACTATGGTTTACTTTTTAATTGTACACGATCTGTGATGTATTTGCCTTAATTGATTAACTCCATTATACTTTAAAATTGTTATTTTAGTATATAAGTATTGCACAGATATTGAGATATTTCCTTTACGGACACATTGCAAATATAAATATTACCATAGAGGAATAAAGAGTTACCAGCTCACCGGAGTCTTCCTTATTTCAGATCCATCAACCCTGGACCTTCCACCGCACGGCATAAAAATACAGCTGAATTTAGGAGGGGGTGGGGGGGGGAGTGGAAGGGCAAATTGTTTCTTTTTGATTAAACGAGTGAAAAAAAATGACTGCTTAAGTGTTTTTCATTTCAATTTTCCTCGTCGCTTGGTCTTTCCTTTTGAATAATAAACCAATTTCATTCATTCAACAGTTCTAAAAAGCGAAGATATATTTCTGGTGTTTCTTGCTTTTGAGGATAAAACGGCTTACAATACTTTGTTTGTTTTGTGTAAATTATGTAAAAACAAAGGTTTCCTTGCAGCAAATTTCACCAGATATCCTCCTAAGTGAGAATGGACACATGGCCTGCACTTTTTCAAGGTACTTAAATAAATATAACGTTAAGAGGAAAGTTATTATACAATATATTTTTATGGGTAAATTGATTGTGATAAACAAGTTTAATTAATAATCGGTTACCCTAATGACTTCAGGACAGGCGTAATGCGGTGATCCGCACGACGTCTCCAGCATAGAACCGGCCGGCTGCAGAGAGGCCATGCCAAAGTCGGCCACCTTGATGTTGTTCCTCTCGTCCAGGAGGAGGTTCTCCGGTTTCAGGTCCCTGTGACTGCAAACACAGCAAGTATATTTTAATTTCAATTATAATGTAAGTTATTTAGCTGCGTGTAGCACCTACAAATAGGCTAACTGGTAATCTGGGCACTGCCTGACGAATGATTGAATATGAGTAATTCACTAGTGCACTTTTCACATGAACAATCAAACGTCAAGACTGAACTCAAATGAAAAAAAAATATGCCAATTAGTCTATGCCTTTCATGACTTCAGGTAACGGTTTTAACCGGAAACGGCGATTACGGGATATACCGCTACCGGCGCTGAGTGTTTTAAAACTAAAATCTTTACATTTGTGTTGGAGAGCACCTTACAAAAACTTTCAGGAGTTCTAAATAAGGGTATCATTATTGATAGCGAAGAACTAATCAATGAACTAAAGTTCTGTGGCCTTTGAACTAAAACTCACAAACATTCACGTGGCTGATCAACTCACCGGAGTCGGTAGCCAACATTGTTTCACACAAAACATTTTCATTTCTTTCTTTATCAGTGGATATCTATCTTTATCAGACAATATTGTTATTTACTACTTTTTTTTAAACATTGCCAGAAACAAAATTATTTATCAAAACATTTAAATACATTGTAAAAAGATTCAATTAAGACACTGTTTTTTTATCAGTTTCTTAACCTTAACTAAAATATAATTAACTTACACATGCATAAAATAAATTATAAAATACTTACAAATTAAGTTAACATAATGTGTGTAATGTGAAAAGAGAATATAGTGAGAATGTACGAGTTAATTTAATTGAGATTCCTAAATAATTTTTAGTAGGTTTTTTCCATAAATTCTTTTAATTTGAGTTTTATTTTAAGTTGTCCAACTTCATGAGGTATTTTATTATATATCTTAGTTGTCGATACATCCTTCGATAATATATTGTTCATTCGACATTTGTCTAGTTGAATATTTATTGGTAACAAGAATTTTCTATGTTTCATCTGAAAAGTGGTTGATTGTAATTCTATAATATCAAAGTTGGCGTACCGGTAAAAATTTGAAGTCGGTGAACAATTTAGAGTAGTCGCCTTGCATTGAAATTTTTTTACTTTTTGGAATAATTATTTTTAAGATACGAATTTGTAAAATATAAATTCGCTGTATATATGTTTCATATGTAAGATCCTAAATTGTAATTAATACCTTACAAAATAATAGATTCAACCAAGGAAGCATTCATACAAAAACGGCATTCTTCATATCCAACAAAATAACATTCGATGCACTCAAGTTGATTATGTGGTTACCATATAGAATGGCTGTGGCAGAAGTCGAGGGCTGAAATGATCTGCCTGAAGAATCTGCGGGCTTCTTTGGGCGTCAGGCGGCCCTTCTTCACCAGGTAGTCGAACAGCTCTCCGCCCGAAACGTGCTCGAGCACCAAATATCTGGAAGGAAAAATTCCTTATTAGGCTTATTTCGGCAATCAAATTATTATATTCAAGGACACTAGTTACAGCAAAATTACACTTTCTCGAAAAAAATTCTGATTTTACCCATTAACGTAGGGTTGCCATACGTCCCGGTACACCGGGACATGTCACCGGTTTAGAGCCTCGGTCCCGGTTGTCCCGTTTGACCCACCATATGTCCCGGTAAACGGGTAATCATGGTTTTATATTATTGCTAAAATTATGCGAATAATTCGTGCGACGACGTTAGATCACGTTGGCTGGTAGTGAAAGTGTGGGGTCGAGGGATGTACTGTCATTTTACAAATATTTTTCCATATTTACAGTACAGAATGAAAGACTGAAATACCTTTGTGAGGGAGCTGATGTAATTCATGGTAATTTACAATCTCATTCAAAAACTAAGTGTCTTTGTTGTCTTTCTTGTCGGCCATTGAACGTATTCTGAAAATGTGGGAACCATTGAAAGATTTCCTTTTTTCACAAACCAGATGGGGGGCGGTAAACCCCCTCCTCCTCTTATAACTCCCCTATATTTCCACCTATATTGATATCAGTCCCGGTCAGAGCCAAACCATTTATGGCAACCCTACATTAACGAAACTGATCGAGATTTTGCAGCCTTAAATTTTATGTATCAATTTGAAAGTGATTGAGGTAAAATTACGGTAATTATCGTGTCCACAAGAAAGTGATATATAGATAGATATAAACATTTAAAATGAAGGTGGTTTTGGGTTCTAGGGGATGTGAAACGCGAAGATATGTCGAAATTTTCCGGAAGTCACGGCATGATAGCCATAGCTAAAATATAATAGGACAATTTTCTTATAATCTATACTTACAAATATTTCTTATTTTCGTAAACATCGGATAATCCCAGTACGTGTGGATGCTCGATTAGTTTCATTATTGCTATCTCCCTCTCAACCTGAAATATATAACCATTTGAACATTACAAGTGCATGCAAAACCTAAAGCGTTATTAGAATATGTTTAAGGAATTTCGTGACAATTTATATGCCTTAAATAGCATATGTCAAATGCATACTTACTATTTATATAATCATAACCTATAAATAATGTTCTTGTGTTCATAATCCATCTCTATATCTTCTATGTATTGGCTGATATTTACTTTATCAATAATCAACGCTCTTATTTATTATTCATATGTAGTATATATGTAGGGAAATTAATTTTTCCTATAAAAACTAACACCTGACCATATTCATACATTGTCATTCCCTCATTGCCTTCTAAAGCTCATTTTCGTCCAATTAGCTCTCCATTAGCTAATCATGTTATTCTTATAAATATTAATTAAATTATTCACTTCATTTGTTACATTTTTACCGTTTTTTACTATTATTGTAAACTTTTTAAATCATTTTCTTTAGTACTGTAATGACTGTTTGACCGTATTTCATAAACACACAGATGAGTAGGTGAGTCAGAAGGCTTTCGTCAAATACAAGCTTAAATGAGAACAGTTTTTCAGAAGAAACGTCACTACGGGCGTTCCACAAGGGAGTGTTCATGGTCCATTGCTCTTGGTCCATTTGGTATTACTTTTCCTTTGGGTATTTGTTAGAAAAATATAAAAATATCAAAAAGAATTCGAATTTTCCAAATGTCAATATACCCTCAGACTTTTCTATAATGTAATTTATGGTATTCGCGTATTATAATGTCAAAAAATCATCTAAATATGATATTTAAGAAATACTTCTTAGAATTTTACTAAATCTACTGACAGCTAGTTGGGTCGTACCTTCATCAGCACGGATTCGGACAGTTTCTCCCTGTTGATGATCTTGATGGCGACCTTGCGGCCCGTCACGCAATGCACGCCCAGCTTCACCAGGCCTGCAACAATGATCATCGCTGACATTATATGTCGTCAACAATGCTTTGAAATTTACCAGAAAGGCAGGTATAGAAACAAAAAAATGTAGAAAATAGAACCATAATAACGGAAAACATAGACTTAAGCTCATAATCACGTTAGTATGCTTGTAAAGTTTAAAAGTGATCACTGACTATAAGAAAATGCACGCGCTGTCAATTTAACAATGAACTAATCTGATTGCACATGCTTTGGACCAAAACCATATAATTTTGGTTTGAGATTAGACGTGTCCACTTTGGTTTTAATAAAATAATAATAATAATGATCTTTAAGCCCCCGGCCTGAATTTGGTTTTTCGAAACAGAACCTTTGGTGTCCGACAACTCGTGCCTGCGGCACTCGGGGGAACATTGACCTAGAAATTCCGAGCACTTTCCATAATGCCCATAACCTCCTTTCTAGCATTTTACCTATACAATCTTCCATCCACTATTTCACCCACCTCGGGGGTTGGTGGATAAAAAAAAAATAGCCAATGTCCTTTCCCAGGGTTCAAGCTATCTGCATACAAATTTAATCAAAATCGGCAAAACTTAACAGATCGTCAGACTTTTGCATTTATAATATTAAGTTTTGATTTTAATATGATTTATTTCATGTGTTTATGCTAATTGTTTTTTTAACAATGTAAATTTTAATGAAAACAAGAAAAAACTCAATTAATTTCATAAATAATTACCATAGCCTTAGCATTATTGGCTTGAAAATTGTTTAACGAGTTACAAACATATTTTTTTCGGTTAGGTTTGCAAAGTGAAATAAAACAAAAATGCTGATATACTTAGGCTGTAACATAATTAATAAGTACCCACTTATTTAGGTATTGAGCAGTGTATAAAATAAATAAATAAACAATATTTGCAGATTTAATTATATATAAGACAATATAAGTAACAAAACTAAAAAAAAAATATAAAGAAATAACACATGATATATTTCATTTTCAAACATGCTTTTTTTTAAATTTTTGTGAGAATAAAAATAGAAATGTGGGACTTTTCGTGTTAAGTAATGTTCTGTTTCTAGAAATAAAAAATATGATTTAAAATCAGTTTTATTACGAAAGAATACAATAAAAAAAAACAATTAGTACTTATATCTTTAATTAACAGGAATGGACGCCGCAACTTTCTAAATATCACCCACAATAAATCTGATAGCTTTAAACCTGTCGTTTTCATTAATTCCATAGTCCCGACATATTCCCCGGGAAGAATCGGTAACTCTCCCGTTTTCATTGCTGAGGTTAACCACATTTCTGGTGATTTTTGAAATATAAATTAAATTAAAAAATGTGTTCACTTTTATTTTTCGCCTCGCGTTCGATAATGCAGCGAACAATTTACCCGAAAAGTCGAATATATCGCAGACAAAATAAATAAATAAATTAAAACTAATTAAATTTACCTAAATTTATTTCGACGAGGCCGTAAATTGTCACTATCTTACGGCTAAGGATTTAAGGTCGACATTAGCGTGATCAAAAACAGTGCGATATGATTTCTGAATAATATTTGGCACAGGATGAGTCTCAAAAAAGGAGGTCGGTCGATAGAGTCGACACCCAATAGTTCGCGTCAAACTCTCGCATGAAAACAAAACGTGTGATCGTCTCCGAAACGTCGGGATTGGTCTTCGTAAAAGTGATATTTTTAGAAAGTTAAAAACGACTCGAGTTTTGGCATAATTTATTATGGATGCCGTCGGCCCGAAGACTGAAAAGTTGGCATATGTTTCAGAGACGATTTACAGATTAATTTCAGACTCGATTACTTTTAAGTTGATAAAGCTTTGATGTGTGTTGGGTATATTTTGAGTTCCAAAATATAAGGAAATATCCCCTTCTAAGTTTTCGGGTACCAAAGGGCCTCTTCCCGAAAACACCCTTGTATGTCTTGTCTATGTGCCGTTATTGGGATCAATGTATTAAAACCGGGATCAATGTATTTATTTACTTGTCTTGTGGAAAAACACACTTATATCAATATTATATTAAAAAAATTAAGAATTAATATCATAACAAAACCGATTATGAATTTCCTTCATATTTACAAATATATTATATAGTAGGTACAAAGGTGGCAGGTGTGGTAGGTAGATATTTAAAAAAAACTTAGTTAATTTGGCATCTCTATGAAATAAAATAACCTTCTAATTTTATTTTCTCGATTCTTGTATTCAGCCAATAATATTTGTATTATGTTTAAAGTTTGGATAAAGTATATGAATAAAATAAATAGTAAAAAACAAGCTTTTATTAAATGTTTGAATGCGTATACAAAATTTCGCGTCTGTGCTGTTAACCGTTGGGGAGTTCCTTCATCTGGAGACGATCCTGGGTGTGGAATCAGCTCATGCTTACCGTAAAAATGCACTCTCATCGCAGCTGAACCGACATGTCAAATTCTAACTCCGTAGGATGAGAGGAAGTGGTTCAAATTCAGCTCGCAAGATTCGACCTAAACCGACGTAAAACATTGCAAGCTAAATAAAAACTTGTATTAACGGACCTTTCGTAACTTTTAGATAAAGTAGAAATTTTACTATTTAATGCTTTTTAACAACACTACAACTTTTGTATGGAAAATGGTCAAGAAATGACCCGTCTATTAACAACGTTTGTATTTGTAAATAAGTATTTGACATTTATTTATTTGTTTATTAAGTTTGACATTTAATATTTAAGTATTTGAAAAGTATGTAACAAGTATTTGTACAAAAAAAATGTTACTGAACATTAGAAATAAATTTCATAAGCATAGATTACAAATAGCAGACAATCTTCACATATTTTTTAAGGGTTTTCGTTAAAAAATAAATAAAAAAAAACCCTTAGATCTCTGTAGTGTTATTGAGCCTCTAAGTTGTGCTTGCAATATTTTTATCTCTGAGATAAACCTGACTTTGATTGAAATCGTGCAAACATCTAGAAAAGGATGCGACTTAATTGATGCATGGCGCCAACGTCAGGGGATCCCATTTGAGGGTTAATTAACTTGCCTATAAACCCCTTGATTACCGCTATGGAGGTCAGAAGACCATCTTGTGACCGTATAAGTGACCGCCGAACGCAGACGAGTCAATGGGTCAATACATCGATGAAAAATCGAGTTCTACAATTATTTGTGAAGACATTATACAGGTGTCCCAAGGTCCCACGCAATAAAAAAAGCATCTAATAGGTCCTGCGATTCCTAGTGTTATTTGTTAAGAAACTATATCAAAATTCATTATGGTATTCGAGAAAAAAAATGTTGAAGTTTCTATTCTAATTCGTGTAAAACAGATATTTTTCAATGGCTGCTCCCTCCGATAACTACGTCACTGGGTCACTAGGTCGCGGTCAGTCAAGATCGAGGTTAATGACCTGCCGCGTTGTTCGATACACTCAATTAAGGCGGAGCTAAATGATTGCTGTCAGATGCCACCGGTCGAACAGAGGTCGGTCTAAGAAGAAGGGGTAACTCCTTACTCCTTCTCTGTGGTTTTAAGAGGGATGCTATTGGTCGACAGATAATATTGATTTATCGATTGATAAGATCGATTTGCACCAATTTTATTACAAAAATAATAAATTTGGTGATGAAAATTTTTCGCATTTTGTTACATAACTTCTTACTCTTAATAGGGAACTTAAACACCCCCTAAATTTGTGGGATTGACCTTGGGACAGCCTGTATATTCAAATTTATAGTGGTATCCGAGAAAAATATATAATATATAAAAAAAAAAAAATTTTGGGTTGAACTAATTTCGCATATTCCATATCGTATGTTTTGGGACGCCGTGGATACGCCTCCGTTCCTCTCGTCTGTGCCAAAAGTGCGGTGAGCATTTCTCCCCACCCCTCCAATCTCCCCACCCCACCCCGTCCCTGACTCGATGAACGGCAACGGCTTAGATGGCATCATTTTCAAGCGATTATTGATCAGTAAAGAGGATTTCCATTTATCTTGCCGATTTACAATTAAAGAAGGCATTATGCCACACCAGGAAGCTCTTGAGGGGAAAGGGAGGGTGTCTGTGTGTCACCGAGGTACCTGAGAACCTTAGCAAAATTACTAATTTCTCCTTTACCAATTTATTACACAATAGCTCAGTAGATTAAAAAAATGCAGGGTTTTGAAAAACAAATAGATTATTCAAAGTTCCTGCAACATCAAATGATTTACTTCCACGTTTTGGATGGTGTTATTTCAAGCCACCACCTTAGAGAAGAGACCACCTTAGATTTACTATTCACTAGGGTTTTTTCTTGAGATCTAACTTGAGGTCTAAGCGGTAAGGTATATTCTAAATATAGATACAAAATAAAATTACTATCGAAAAAGTTTATAAGCGCAACTAAGCATAAGACGCGACAGTACTGAGTGACAGCCCGCCAAAACGAGCCATCAGCTGGGCGTCGGCCGCCATTTGCATTTTGCAAGCAGCGATTCTAACTGCTAGTGGCGGGCGGCGACTCGTTTCCATAGCAATAACAACTTGCTTACAGTAACGACATTTAACCGAGGCGTGCGAGCGAACGTTTTTTGCGAAAACTAATGCATTTTTAATTTTTAGTAACAGATTTTTTTACTATTGTTACGGATCGCACAAACGCCCCCCGCCTCCCCCCCCCGCGCCCGAAGACCTGGTCTGCCAACTGCCAACACGGCTTTCGTTGCCTGAAGCTGGCGCCACGCGGACTGATCAATCTTTCCTGGTTCCTACATACGAACGCTCGCACTGTAGTGATGTCACCGTATAAAGAGTTATATTAAATATATATATAAAGATAGTTTTGACTAAATACCGTATTTAACATTATACAATTTTACTATATATATATATATATATTGAATTTGTATTGTGTACAATTTGTGTTGCGTACCTACCTAACAAAATATAAATATATAAATAACGAAATAAACACGGACATTATATTTTAATTTATAATAGTCAGTGGCACTGAACATTCTTTTACGTTCTATTTGCGCTTATAGATTGGACTTGACACCAAATAAATATTGCTCTCACCGGTTTGACCCTTGCCCAGCGTCTTCTCGAGTCGGAAGGGCCCCACATACTGGTGCGACTCGGAGCCAGCGCTTCCCGAACTGTCCTTCTGCATCTTCAGGTCAACAGACGCCGGTTGGGGAACCACTGCTCTCGACGCGCCCGCGCCTTCCCATCGCTAGCCCTACGACATGGACAGCTGGCTGGCCGCCATTGCACTACAATCGCATCTCGACTGCGGCCACTTCACGCTAATCGCCTCCAGCACAATATGCCATAGTCGGAGTCGGACGAGCTAAACAGGTACCTAGTCGAATTGGAAGTATCTTCACAAAGTTAATATAAGATCAGTAGTAGTGAGTCTACGTAATATTTCTCAAAATACGTCACCCGTACATTGTAAATTAGCCTATTGGAACACATGGCCTAATCAATTTTATTCTTTAAATACCCGTAATGCCTTACGATGAGAACATGAACAAAAATTCGATATATCTTATCGATGATTCCGCATATCGATAAATACCGGTATCGATTTTACCGCCCGGTGAATTTTGCTTGACCCCTGAACCCATTTATATCAAGTTTATTGTAGAGACTTATCTTATTTTTAGGTTTAAAAAAATGTATTATTTTTGAAAAAAAAAACAATTAAAAAAGTTAAATGTTTCCATGTTATCAGGAACGAAAAAGTCTACCGAAAGACGGAAATAACAAAATAAAAAAAAAAACTGGTCAATGCCTAAATTAAATATCGACATTAACACGCGTAGTTAGGGTTTTTAAAGTATAAGTTCGATTTATTTCATACTGAGGTACAGAAAATTACAGGAAGGGTCCATACGAGGGCGCAGTTCCGGGTCAGTTGGACCGCCGCGCGCGCCGCAGGGTTCAGTGCATTTTCGTAAACACCTATTAACATTGTTCATTGTATAGTATTTTTTTAAAATAGATTATGTGGTCTAACAATTGAATTGCTGATTATTAAAAGGGGTATATGTTACATTATATTAAAAGGGAGCTATTTTTTGTTTTATTTTTATTAAAAAAGTTATTAGAAATAAAAAAAAATATAAAACAAAAACAAATCAGCATATATTTTTATTTATATTTAGGTATTCCTTGTTATATCACATCCTACTTACGTGCATTTTTGTGTTTGACAGAATGATTACTATGTAATAAAATAATTGTATATGAACTAAGTAGATCATAGCAATTCTTCGAACTGTTTACCTTTGCCGTCAATGCATTTTATATTTATCTAGCTGACAAACTAAAACAGGCAAAATTATTTTAAGACAAAATATTGTTTGAAGTTTTAAAGCGTTTGGTAAACTGTAATCACAGCTTTCAAGGAAGTGAATTAAATGACAGGCACCCGGTCAGATGGTGTCAAAGCTATTATTATTTTCAATTAAAAATATTAAAATTTATTTACACAAAACATTTTTTTTGGGTTCGTCTTTTTAAGCCAGATTTTGCAACTTTTTCTTTAAAACCTATATTTTTATCTTTTTTTTGGTTCTGTTACTACTTAGTTGACAATTAATTAGTAATTAGCCCCTCTTTCGAAAGGTTAAGGTTTGTTGTTTGGCTTCCATAATTTTATGAGATTTCAATAGGTTAGAGATTTCGAAGGCGATGTAAATCTGTTATTATTAATTTTAGTAGGTACAGTATTAGGTATTTTTTAGGAGACTAGTCTACCAAAACGGTTTTCGGATAGGTGCGGAACAGCGGAACCCCATGCGTCAAAAACGCACTATGCACGTTTTTTTATAATTTAAAAGTTACATATGGCTGTTGATTTGTCAAGACATTTATGATTTATAGGTATTTTTAAGACAGAAATGGTCCCTATAAAATAATAAATTTGAAAGACGATGATTATGCTAAATAAGCGAATCACGTGAAAAGTAAGTTTTTAACTATTATTTTAAATTTAACTACTACCATGTTCCGCTGCGACCAAAATTAATAAAACGTTTCGCGTAGGACTAAGGGCTTCATTTCTTTAAAAAATCTTCATTTGAACTAGCTACGAGGGAGACCTGCTCTACGTTTCGTAGACACCAATTTTCCGAAGACATTTTTCACTCGCGTCCGCCATGTTACAAATTTATCAACAGATTAGCACTTTGGTTTTCATTCGCAACAACATAACACAACCACGCACTTTTACTTTAGTTGCAACTTTTCGATACGCAGTTAATAATAATAACGCAACGCGGAAACGTCACCGCGCCATGGCGGCCGAGCGCGCGGCGGACGGGACGCCAAAAATCAATATCACTCGCGCGGCCCGCAGGACCCGCTCCGGCGACACAGCAGGCGGCGCTTCGCTACATTACATAACACTAATATGTCATCACATTATCGACGCTTTGGCAGAGTTTATTTCGCACAGGACTAAAGCGCGACGTCTATTTCGCACGCTTACGAAGCGATCGCGCGACTCGGCTGGCGGCTCCCCGACCGCCTCTCTGCGCGCTGGCCACAGACTACAGACGAAGCTGTCACTCGGAGGGTTGAAGCGCGAGGTGGGGCGGGGCGGGGCGGGGGAGTGTTTTGGAAGGGTGCGAACAACCGAAATACTAAACATTTCTCTAATTTGTGCCTCTAATATTTACTAAATTTCATATTGTTTAGTTATTTAGTCGACCTAACTAGAAAACGCGTTAGATAAATATTTTAGTTTAATTGTATTGGTATATGAACAAAACAATGTAATTAGGTACTTGAAAAAACATTTTTAAAATTTAAAATCCTTTGTTTTTATTTATTTTATCTTAATGAATAATATTAATATTTTTAATATATTTTAATATTATTATTTTTTATGTTATTGTCTTAAGATCATTACCTGTATTTTCTACAATTTCTCTTGGATAAACACGATAAATAAATATATAAAAAAAACACGAATATTATATTTCAATTTATAATAATTATAACGTGGCACTGAACATTCTTTTACATATTTCTATTTGCACTCGTAGATGAAATACAATATTAATTTATGCTGGCCAATAATAAATAAAACGATCCAATAGCTGCGATGTCATATATTTCATATGTCAGTTTCATACTAAAAATGGGTTGACTTAATGTTAAATATCTATAATATCCGACCAGCTTTCAATGTGATCTAAACGGCTGTGGTTGCATTCCTTGGTTATCAATCAATCTACAAACAAAAATTTGGTTACAAATAAAAACAAAAAAACAAAGGACGGGGAAAGAAGAATCTCATACATTAATGTATGCATAGAAGCTAAAAAGTGGGTGTCGTAGTTTTAAATTTTCTTTCTTTAGCAACTAAAATAAAATGTTTTTTACTTTTTATATAGTTAGTAATAAAACCATAGTTTAGAGCACTTTAAAAGCTGTTCAAAATAGCGCACGCTATCGATATAATATCATATATATTTTTTAAAATAAGCATCTCGCTGGGAATCGGCGTGCGTGTTGCGTTAAGAGGGTAGTCCATTGGCCGGCATAAAGGGCTGTAGGGGGGGGGGGGGGTTAGGGGGGGGGGGGGTACAGACCAATGTTGACAGTGTCGTTTGTCCGTTCTGTGACTTCGCGATTGCGCCAACGCACTCGATTATGGTTTTCGTTGATAATTTCGATTATTCTATCGATTATCGTCGCGTGTGGCCAAAATATTATTATGAAGGTGTTACTTTGTAGCTCAGTCGCTTCTTTACCGTTAAATCTATTGTTTTGTTGCAATATTTGGTTAGATTACAGAAATGGACACCACCGGTACATTTTTGCTTCAAATTACGAATTTTTTTATTAGTTGCTTGATGATTCCTGCATCTGGCGCAATTTTTGCACGCAAAATATGAGTTTACCTTCAAAATACACATATACAGGGTGTCCCAAGACCAATCCCACAAACTTTAGGGGGTGTTTAAGTTCCCTATTAAGAGTAAGAAAAATTTATTATTTTTGTAATAAAATTGGTGTAAATCGATCTTATCAATCGATAAATCAATATTATCTGTCGGCCAATAGCGTCCCTCTTATAACCCCAGAGAAGGGGAAAAGAGTTACCACTTCTTCTTAGACCGACCTCTGTTCGACCAGTGGCATCTGACAGCAATCATTTAGCTCTGACCTAATAGGGCGTTTCGAACAACGTGGCAGGTCATTAACCTCGATCTTGACTGACCGCGGCCCAGTGACCCAGTGACGTAGTTATCCGAGGGAGGAGCCATTGAAAAATATCTGTTTTACATGATTTAGAGTAGAAACTTCAACATTTTTTTCTCGAATTTTGATATAGCTTTTTAACAAATAACACTAGGAATCGTAGGACCTATTAGCTGTTTTTTTTATTGGGATTGACCTTGGGACATCCTGTATATGTTAACATACACGTATATAACACAGAACGATGTATTCTGCGTAGAATTTCATGGCGAACATTTCATCATCATCATTATGGATTCACGGCGATTGAAAAATATGAATTATATGAAAAATAAGGTGAATTTTGAACTTCAAAAATTATCAAAAAATATACACAGTATATTCGAAAGTTGTAGAAAGAAAATCTGAATAAGACCACCGATGAAAATTCACCCCCACCTTACAACACAATGGGTTAACCAATTTTTCATCATTTGGAAAAAATAGGTTTATTCAACGACTGTACCTTTTTGAAAAAGTTAACCCTAATAACAAATATATTTTGAAAGTGTAAAAGTGGCAAATATTTAATAAACGCTATCGAAAATAGTTAAAAAAGTCAGTCAGCCAACATAAAGAGGTCGATAAATGCAGTTTGTTTTTTTTTTTTAAAGTGAGACAGATAGTGACCAAATGATTTCTAATAGAGATTTTCACTGTGATTCTGATGAAACCAAATTTGTGAAAATTGAACGCCCTCGGACTGATTTTTCTTCACAAGGGCGAGTTTTCTTATTTATTCGTAGAATTCATTTCCCCCTTTTACGCGTTTTTCCGCTATTATACTCGTATTATTCGTATTGCGTGTTGCTAGTTGCTTTATTTGGGCCTAGGAGTTGGGAGTTGTAGACAGTTCTACAAACAACATCGCTCCACAAAAAATACGTCGTTTACAAGCTCTATTTAAAACATGGGGAAAAGTTCAGGACAACCCTAACCTGGTTAGAACGCTATGACATAAAAATACAAGACCATCTCACGCAAACCATCCTGGAAGAGTGGACAACAACTCACATTAGGCGATTTCAACATGGCCGACGCATGGAAAAGTGAATGGTTTAATAGAAATCCCTACAAGTATGGGTACATTCAAGACCCAACTCAAGGCGTTCCAGGTTTTAACCTTCCCAGAAAATCTTGGTGCGCATTGAACCGCCTAAGAACAGGCCACGGAAAAAGTAAGGACATGCTTTTTAAATGGAAAATGTCAGAAAGCCCCAAATGCGATTGTGGATATGATAATCAAACCATTCAACATATCATCAGTGATTGCCCACAGGACCTGCACAATCTCACACCAAATGCTATCGACTGGATATATTCTCTGGACATAAACCTATAGTCCTATAGATTATTATGTTTAATACTTTAATATTTATTTTTAACTTCTGACATTTTTTGTAGATTTTCGCCATGCGATAAATAAATAATTCTACAAATAAAGCCAAATCTACCACAATACGTCGAAATTAGGGGCAGGTCATATGGGTTGGGTTTAGGTGTTTGATACATTAGTTTTTGCTCAAAATGTTTTTAATTAAGGTCATGGGCGGATAAAACAAGCGTGAGTTGCTGACTTAAGTTATTTTCCCTATTGGTAAAGTTGGGAAATAAAAATACTGGTACTAAACACTATATTTACTAGGGTCAAAACACTCAAAAGTAGCCTAAAGCTATGTTTTAGGTCTCATTTCTTTTTATTTTTTTACCTCCCTCCCCCCACATCACATATCTTTAAAAATCATTTTAAAATATCTTATCTGGATTAAATCCCGTCGATTTTAGTTTATTTGTTTATTGCTATTACCATTTGCTATTCTCGCTTACAAACGATTCTTAGAGTAAATATATTTATACTATTACACATATTAAATTGTATATAATATATTTATTGGTCATTTTTGATAAAATAATTATTGAGCAAGTGCTAATGAATAATATTTTAATTCTGTCTAATATTTTCATTAGCTAACGCAATATTTAGTTTTTCTATTTTGTAACTTAAAATTAAGCGATTAAATTCAGTGGTAGGTGGCTACCGTCTCTCAACCGGTAAAAAAACCAGCTAATTGACCCTGATATATAGAGTGTAATTCGTAAAGAATTTATATAAAAAATCATCATGGTTTTTGCGAAAAAAAAATGTAATCTTTATGTGATAATATTAAACGGATCTTGTTTGCTTTGAGCGCCCAGCTGTGATGTCGCCAAACATTTAAGAGGGAAAATAAAAAAGTATATTTTCGATTAATCACTTTATTATCATAAATAGCACAACGATACAAATATACCATATAATATACAGTATGCACAAAGTAAAATACAATAAAAAAAAACTTATTATAATCTATATTATGTTACATTTTTCTAAATTTAACTACAATATCGGGCAAATTTCGAAATGAAAATATATAAAATAAACGTGATCGCTACTTGTAATGGCAAGTTTTACTAATAATTAGTTTCATGATACCCGTTTTGCGTTGTAAATGAGAGTGAACGACTAGCGTGCTCTTTCATGAGGCGGAGACTCGAGACAAGCGTCTATTGATTACTGCCCAATAATTTTGACGTTTTTTTTTAATCTATTAGACTTGGAATACACGGACGCCCCCACTTTTCGACTAAAGGCAACGGAAAAAATGTCCCAGAGTAGTCGTGCGCGTTATAAAGCGACACCGTTTAAATCACCCTATTATTCTAGCGCAACGAATAACCACGTTACTGAAGCTAGATCACAGCGGTGACGGAATCGCGTTCGTTCACAGCCATAGCTATAGTCGCCTATCATTACCCATTATCTGGGTTACACAGATGGACGCCGGCCTTAACTATTTGTCAATCACCCTATTATTTACCCCACAAAAAGTGACACCGTGACGAGTTCAGCTATAAATCGCGCAGTTATTTTCGAGCCGTTTAAGTTTTAGGCTATTTTGAAATCGCGTATAACGTAATCTCGTTATATGATTAACCGCTGCTATTAGAAAAGAGAGTCACATCACTACACATTTCGTATGGAGAAATGAGCAGGCTGTGATGTTTTTTTTTTTTTGTTTTATTTTGGGCCCTACTCAACTAGGCCAAATGTGCTTTGCTAGAGTCAAGGGAGATGGTGGTAATGAAGCGTTAAAAATGGCATGACAACTGCGGATTCGAACCCGAGACCTTCGGGACCACAAAATTATATTTTTGCCACATAGCCTGAAGTAGCGATTGCACTGCCGATCGCTGTTTCGGATAAGACAGTGCTATAATGCGTTTAAAAATATAAATAATAGGTAATAACTATATATTTTGTTATAATAGGTTAAATTTTACCTAAATAACTGAACAAACCCCAACGGTTTTATTACTGGATTTCCGTCAAAGCCTTTGTTTAAAAATTATAGGTAATTAAAAATGAAATTAGTTATATGATATGAAAGTTAAATATTTGTCTCTGTACTTAATGTCATAAGTTGTCATTGGAAATGTTTAAGAGGTTGATATAATCTTTGCGTAATCTAGTCTTTGGCTCAATTTAGAATTAAAAAAATTCTCAACATATAATATTTATGATATTATTGGTTTCCATCTAAATACATAGGTAGCTTAATATAATTCTTTACCATATATTGTTTTATCCAACCTAACCTAACCTAACCTAACCTACAAAATACAAACAATAATACGACAGCGTTTATTTCCAATATATAATCAAATATCGGAAAGAAAAACTTTGCCGTGCAAAAATATTGAGCAAATATTCTAATATAAAATAATTATACCAATTTCATAAAAATACTTATTATATTATTTGCAAAGTTCTTAATATTTATCAGTTGCTTAATATTTTGTAAAACCCTATAACGTTATACAGGGTGAACTTAAAGTCGGCGGTTTTCTTAATATGAAATAAAACAACTTTGTAAATAAATCAAATGGAAGCATTTTAAGGTATGGTCACCTGACAAAATACCAGACCGCGCGGCGTACTACAGTACGCCGTTTGTAGGTGCGGTTACAACCGCACCTACAAATGTATTGATGAAAATGGATGACGGGTAGTTTTCCGCGCGCAAATGTTGTAATATAGATCAAACGGCTAGGCCAGGAACACAACAGTACGCGCAACAAACGTTCAATAGAGTATTTATATTTTTATATTGATTATTTTGTTAGTTATATGAAAACTTGTTGAACAAAGGTTATTCAAATACCTGTGCAGAATCATCGTTTAAAAGGATACTGCTAACTTTAAGTTCAGCCTGTAAACTAGTACTTAGTTGCAATTTTATCTTAAAAATATTCCCTACAAAAATCACTTTTCATTATATTATAACCTCTATTTTAGATAAACATATAATAAGCATATGAAAGCATTTAAAACTATTAATTACTTCCTTTTTAAAGACTTGTGAGTTTTATTCATTTAAAATTAACACTTTAAATTGATTGATAGCTCAAAAAGTATAGATAATCTGCAAACCGGCCACATAATACAAGATTGGCTATTTCACCTAGCCTGTTGGCGCAGTGGTATAAACGCTCGTCTTTCATCCGGCTTGCGACGTTGTCTGCCTGCAGGGGCGGATTGAAAACAGTCATTAAACTTTCCGACTGAATACAACTACCATAATTTTACACCAATCACTTTCGAAATAATACATAAAATTTAAGGGCACAAAATCTCGGTCAAGTTCGTTAAGGGGCAAAATTTGACCAAGGTGGTTCGAAAAAGTGAAATTTTGCTATAACTTTCTCAGTATATAATATATCGACTTCATTTAAGTTTTATATTATTGCTTAGATAAGCGTCTAAAACTTATCTAAGTAAACTTTCTTAATAGCATCAACTATTGGTCCTAGGGGTGGGAAAAATTGGTTTTTCAAAATTTAAAAAAATCATACCTTCCTTAAAACTCATAGATTCAAATCCGTTCAAAGTGTTAATTGTAGGACTATAATTTCCCTACAACTTTTAAAAGAATCAATTTTTGATATGAGCAACCCTTACGGTGAGAGTTGACCAAAATGTTTCACAAATTTGATCCGGTGAAATGTGCCAAAAGCATTTTTTTATATGTCAATTCTTTCGACCGATTTTTAGACTCAACCTAAAATAATTGTGTTTGCGCAGCCATACTTCTATCGTTATACGTGCATTTTAAATGCAATTTTAAGACTAGTTAGCTAGATAAATTAGGCAATAACACACTCTATTTTAACTACGACGATAGAGTAGGGTGTGGCATCAGTAGGTGGAGATGAGATGCGGTTCTATCCTCCGGATGCTGTCCTGGAAGCTGAGGTCGAAGAAGTTGAGGAACTTGAAGAGGGCGGAGTAGCAAAACCACGCCAGGAGGGCAACGAACACGATCTTGAGCGTGTTGTGAGCTATTAAGAACCTGGAAGGACAAATTTATTTATTTATGTACCAGCCAAACCCAAGGCTTATCTGCTGGAAAGCAGGTGTGTAATATATAGGTAGGTACCTATTGATATTTGTGAAATATATTCACATTACTTGGTTCTGTATTTTACACGTTCTTTACTAGATAAATATAATAATCTTATATACATTTTTATAGCTAGGTAGTAATTAAAACAAATAATAAATATTATATTCATTAGTAATAATAACAATAATTATCAACGGCAGTTAATTTTTGTAGAAACAATTAAATAGTGTTTTTAATAATACTTTTTAGTGAAGTTCTTGGCAAATTATTTAAAAAGAAAGGTAAAACAAATTTTACCAATGTTACCGTAAACATTTTAGGTAGATTTCATTAAAAAAGCTCCCAATTGCAATGGCTACCATGTAATTTCAACATTTCTTCGCGTTTCACATCCCCTAGAACCCAAAATCACCCTCAGATCAAAAGTTTATATAACTATCTATCTATATCACTTTCTTGTGGACACGATAACTGCCGTAGTTTTACACAAATAACTTTCAAAATAATACATAAAATTTAAGGGCACAAAATCTCGGTCAAGTTCCTTAATGGGCAAAATCTGACTAGGGGAGCGGGAATAAGGGGTTTTTCGAAGAGTGAAAATATGCTATAACTTTCTTAGTTTAAAAGATATCGAATTCATTTTGAATTTATATTATTCCTTGGCCCCTAAAATCAATATCCTAGGAGCAATGGTTAGTGTTAATAAAAAAATACTTAGATAAGGTTTATGCCTCTATTCAAGCAATAATATATGTTACCTAAAGTTATAAGGAAAATATTTTTTTTTACAAAAGCCCCCCATTCCTGCCCCCTGGTCTTATTACGCTGAAAATTACAATGTATGTATGTATAGTAAAAGTGTAAAGTATATTAAGTGTTTAACGAGTAGATAGTGTATAAAAGTATGCATATATTTGTGCTTAAAGTTAATTTTTATAATTTTTCACAGGGTTTTTCGCAGGTCTTATATACCGTCTTAAAATAAATAAAACAGGTAACACCTAGTTAGAATGTTGACAGACCTTTTTAAATCAGTCAACATGACTGGTGTACTCGAATTTATATATTTGGATATTGTAAAACTGAACATTATGTTGCCGACGCCTTATTTTATTTAATAAAAGCTTTGAATTTGAATTAAAAAAAAAGAGTATATATATTTATTGGAAAACCAGATCGGTTCATAATCTGTGTGCCAACAGTCCGATGAAATCCCTAGAAAACGCCAATAGTGATAGACTTTTATTGTCACGAAATGACACAAAGTTGATATTTCTTAGACTCGGCTGTCATAAATTTGCACCGTGCCATACTCGTACAGTGGCCAGCTGCCACAATTGTGCAGTTAGTAGAATAAATCTTATCAAATAAATTATTTAAAATTTGCTGTATTAAAATGTCGCCTATCATTCAAACGTCGCGACTACTGGTATCGAACTCGGATTGCCTTCAAGAATCTTTAATAAATGACATTTTTACGGAGGCGGGAGAATGCATAAGGTTTTATTTTGTGTCAATCCAACGATATTTTTTCAATCTGAATATTACCAGTTTCCGAGATTGTCAATAGAGAACTATTACATTAAAAAAGATTGTATGTAATTTTAATAACCCCTCTCCCACTCTTATTAGAATGTTTTGTTTACAATGTTTGTATGTCGGTTCCACTTCCTCTTATCCTACGGAGTTGAAATTTGACATGTTGATTCATTTCCGATGACAATGCATTTTTATGGTATGATCTGATTCTACACCCAGGAATGGCTCCAGAAGGAGAAACTCCTCAACGGTCAACGGCACAGACACGAAATTGTGTACACGCATTCAAGCACTTCAATAACAGCTCGTTTTTAAAAATATATTTTTAATATTAATTTATACATCCTAGTCTTTTTTAACAACAATGACTTGATGTCATGTGGTGGCATAAATTGATAAAAAATGTCGCTGCTATTTATTTTTGTTTTTGATTTATCTAAATTATTAGGTTATTGCCGTTTTTTAAAATTTGGTTTTATAAATTGTGAGTACATCATGGGTGGGGTAACATGTTTTTACTAACCAAATTCAAAAAGTGAAAACTGTTCTTAATTTGATTTCTAGTTGTCACTCTTTGGGCACTCTGTACCTAGTGGTTTAAGCGATAGCGAGTTTTTTTAATATGATTACTTCCCATATTCGTTACGTGAAGCTATGGTTAGTTTATCTACTCATAGCATTAAATCAAAAAGTAAGTTTTCCATTAAAAATGCCCTTAAATTTTATGTATCAATTTGAAAATGATTGATGTAAAATTACGGCAATTATCGTGTCCACAAGAGAGTAATATTGAGGGTGGTTTTGGTTTTAAGGGGATGTGAAACGCGAAGATATGTCGACGTTTTTTGTACTTATGACATGGTACCCATTGCACTAGGAAGCCTCTTAATGAAATCTACTCAAAAGAAAAAAGAACAAAATTAATGGCGTTTGTCAAAAATGTGAATTTTTCCATCCTAGAAAAGAAGCTGTGAAGAAGTGGCCAACCTCATGTACTTGGTGCGCGCGTGCGGCAGGGTGCTGACGTCCTCGCCGCAGATGTAGATCCTGGCACCGTCGCAGATGTCCCGCAGGTACGTGGGCCAGTGCAGGAGCGAGAGGTCGAAGGGGAAGATCTTCCTGTCCTGCTCGCTCAGGTCGCCCAGCAGCCGGACGGTGTTGGCCTCGCCGAAGGTCCACTCGTTGGTGGTGAAGTAGGTCAGGACCTTCGAGAACTTGTGCAGGGTTCGGTAGACGCGCTTCATCCTGTAGAACACGACGGATTCTATTTTATTATTCCTCACTTGTTGGACTTGGCCAAAGCATTTGGTATAATATTTGCGCGACTCAACACCGCTTCAGGTCGGATTTGAGGATCTCATTACAGCAAAGATGGACACCTTAGCGAGTTGATGCACGCATCCTAACTAAAAATGTTTTAGGTAGACCTTGGTCTCAACTATGGAATTACCCTACAACTTTTAGGCATTTTAACAATTAATATATCTATCCCTTAATAATCTGAGATCAGCTCAAACAAGCTAATTTTCTTGTAATAGAGTCTGAAGTGCGTTTGATAATTTATATGTAGACTGAGATAGACCTTTCTTTCTACATCATGGTTAGGGTATTATTTTTAAGATACATTTTTGCTAATTATCAAATTTTGATTCGTAATGTCGTAGTTCATTATTTTTTTAAGTTTGTGCGTTATTAAGGTTTTTATAACACTATAATGAGGTTATACCTCTATAGTCATTGCATATATAGAGTGATGATTTAGAGGCGTGGTTTTCAAGAAGAGATAAAACGCATATAATTTGATGTTATGGCTAAGAATTTAGTTTTATTATAAAGATAAGGGTTTGCCATTATGTTTTAAAAATGATTTCGGGTAAGTGGCCGCCGCGGCTGACTCGAACAAATTCCAGCCGAGAGGCCCAATTTTCAACCACTTTTTGCAGCAAGTTGGGCCGTATGTCAGCAATAACGCGCCGAATATTCTCTTCCAAGGCGTTAATCGTGTCCGGCTTATCTGCGTAGACAAGCGACTTCACATAACCCCACAAAAAATAGTCCAGCGGTGTTAAATCGCACGATCTTGGAGGCCACGCCACGTTGTTCAAGAGTAAGTCTATTCATTATGAAATGGCAAACCAAACTGAGCATAAATCAAGTGACAGCTGTCAAAAACACCAACTACGAAAAAAGTAGTGCCAGATTGAAAACCACGCCTCTAAAAAAAACATCCTATATATATTTAATTTTGTTTTATTACGTCAGCTGAGAGTGTGTACAAATATGTCATTAGTGGGTGTTGTTTGTCTTAATTCCCTGCAATATCTATGAAATTTAAAAAAACACAATTACAGCTTGTATTTGTATTTATATTTTGATACAATTTATTGTCAGTTTTAATTTTTTCATGTAAAAATACCACTTGACATTCATAGAAGTATAAGATGGCATTAATAATTATTTTTGCTGACACTGACAGACTTTTGAAATCATTCAGTCAATCAGCTGTCAGTAGTATGAACGTTTTGTTTATTAGATTGAATCATTTGCATCATTTGCATCTCTTTGGATCATTTGCAGCACAGCCTCGCCGGACCGAAGATTGTGCAGATCGTTTAATCTTTTGTATATTGAAGGCTTCGAGGTGTTTACAAAACAATAAAAACTTTAAGTAGTTTTCGACTATATATTTTTTTTCCTCTGACAGTTCCAAAGAGTTTAAAAAGTTTTACCTAAAAAAACATCTCTCTATTTTAGACTAAAGTCACTTCAATATCAATACACAATTTTATAATCAATTACAATGTTTATATCAGGTTTTTGCCATCAAATAGACTAGTTAGCTCACCTTAATTTGTTGCCGGCCGCTGCGAGGAAGATGTCCATGAAGAACGCTGGTATGGTGTGCAGGAATATTCTCAGCAGCAGATAGTAGAGGTGGACCTTCGTGGGGTTGAACGCCATGCACCTGCGTAAGGTAATCATCATTAACTGCCTCCCTTAGTACAGATTCGTCTAGTTAGGGAGGCAGGAAACATCTGCGCGATGTAACTTAGCGTTGTTAGCGGTATTTGAACGAATTAAAATTTACTTCCCATTTTCCACATTTATTTAATATATTTTAGGGAAAACTACAGGTAACTAAATTTATAAAACGGCAAACTTGAATCCGCTGTTTAACAATTTTATTGAATTGAAAGGTTCACCTAGAACTGATAACATAAAAAAAATATAAAGAAATGAGAAATCTAAATAAAGTAGTATAGTTTTTGCATATTTAGACTGATAAAAATTGGTATTAATTAAAATATGAGTGTTTAAGTTATTTCGGTAAACATAAATATTTTTAGGATTTTGAGCTTCTAATTAGGTACCTTTATGAGATGAGTATATTATACTTACCATATTTTTGAATTATTTCAAGATAAAATAAAAAAAAACTAATTCGGAAAGATTACTGTTATATTCATGACAAACTCTGTGAAGTGTTGCATTTTGAGCATGGGTACTCTGAGGTGGATTCTTTGCAGAAGCTCTGGGCAGTCTATCAAATTATTGAGTAGTTTGTATAGGAAGATAGCCTCAAACACATTCCTCCTGATATCCAAACCAGGAATTTGGTGGAAATCTTCAGGGTCGCAGTGTCAAGCGTGATTTAACATCGCCAATTTAGGTGTCAGAAAGTTATGTTATGTTCTAAGTGGCTCCTGACAAATGAGAAATTGTGAATCTTGAATACTATGTGATTCCTCCACAATTAGTTACTTCTACATAGTTAATTGTTCAATAACACCAACCAGATACCCTTCGCCGGGGGAATAGTGCGTCCATAGTCCAGGCAGTTGTGCATGAACCCGCCCCAGGTGATGGGGTTTCGAGCTGATGAGACGAAGTTGAATATGGGAACTTCCGGCGATCTAAAGCGTAAGGGATTCATTATGTTCTCGTATATCCAGGTCCGTTTAGGTGATTTTTAACATTATTAGAGGCATATGCCGTAACGAAAGGATTTTTTAATATTTTTATAGATTTATAGAAAACCAATACCAAAACGCGCAAATAGTTGCGTCGCTTGAGTGTAATGCAAGCTGGTTTAAATACGGCGCTGTATTTTATAAAAGCCTTCTTTGTGCGTCTTATGAAATACGGTTAAACTCTCATTAAAGTAGCAAAAAAAAAAAATAATGAGAAAAACGGTGAAAATGTATTGATTGTGATTTATACAAGAGTGAAGCGAAAACTTTAATAAATATTTACAATAAAAATAGCTAAATATAAAAAGAAAAGTGCAATACAAATTGCATTCCGTGCAAGTCGATAGGCTGCGAAGCGCGCCTCGAATAAAGTTAAAAATCGTCCAAACGGTATTTGACAAATACAATTTACAATTTAATCATATTATAATATATATAAACATGTTATGTATTTCATATTTTGTTGGAATAATGTATAAAAATAAAATAAAATATTGACTAATAGCTCAAAATAATGCATACATTTTTTTCCCCTAGAAATGTGTATTACCTGACTAATTAGTTTGTAATACACACAGTCAGGTAATACACATTTCACTCAAGTTGTAGCCATACACATAGGTTTACACATATTACACATATTATACATATAACACATAGGTTTATGATTTAACACAATGGTGTGTTATGTTATGTTTTATGTTTTAAATTAGTTAAAATTTACACAACAAATTTTGCATAGGTTTGTTTCTTTATTAGCAAATAACTGGTTGTGTAATTTATGTTAGTTGTAATATTTGTACATTTTATTTTGGAGTAAATAAATAAATAAAGAAATTAGGCTGCAAAAATGTTGGTAACAAAATCCAACCAACGCGACGCAACGGTTCTATCGAAATTGCCGGCCAAAACAGTGAAACTTGTGCAAAATAGATTCTCAAATATATTAAAAAACATACTTTAGTTGGTCAGAAAGTCAGTGTGGACTTACGTCCTTTTGGAGGCGTCCCAGGCACAGGCCATCATGGCATTGACGCACATGTCACCGGGCACGATGTCGGCCACCTTCAACATGTCGATCTCAATTGTCCTGCAAATGGCACATACGAATGTTATACACGGTGTCCCAAGTAATTGTATAAAAAAAACTCCTTTCGGCACGCCGGGAGGCGGAGGTAGATAGGCGAACTCCAATTGTACGAACTTGCCACCTCAACCAGCCGTACCCTTGCGCAGCGAGAGTGCGCATACTGAATCCTTCTTTATACTGTGCCGTAAGTGTTGCTCATATTAAAAATTGTTTTAGACAATTACAATTAACATTTTAAACTGATTTGATGCTGAGCCCTATGATGGAGGTATGATTTTATTGAATTTTGAAAAACTATTTTTTCCCACCCCAATGATTGGTGCTATCAAAAAAGTTTGTTGAATGAATTCGATATCTTTTAAACTAAGAAAGTTATAGCATAATTTCACTCTTTCGAAAAACCCCTTATTCCCGCCCCCTGGTCAGATTTTTCCCATTAATTTAAAGAACTTGACCAAGATTTTGTGCCCTTAAATTTTATGTATTATTGTGAAAGTGATTGGTATAACACTACGGTAGTTATCGTGTCCACAAGAAAGTGATATAGATAGATACACCTTTTAACTGGTGGTGGTTTTGGGTTCTAGGGGATGTGAAACGCGGAGATATGTCGAAATTGTCCGGAAGTCATCATTGCAATAGGTAACTTTTAATGAATTCTATTTAATGCATCCTTTGTTAAATTTAAACTCAATAAATTATTTAATTGTTATTATTTTTTGAATCTATCTAAAAAATAAGGACTTATTCTAAGTGCTCTAGAGCTAAGTGTTCTAAGTGATTATGATTATAAGCGCTCGATAAAATATAATTGGTGAAAACGGCAACCTATTTTTTTTTAAAGACAAACTATTAAAGCAATTCGGCCAATGATTAAAAATTTAGCCTAGTTTTATTGGTTTTTTTGAATTGTTATTTATTAGTATTTGTGCCGAAGTGAAAAGACGACGGTGTAAATATACCTTATAAGTCCGACCCCCACTCCGATGATCATTCCTGTGGGTCCGTACTGGTTGTCAATCCATCCGGTCAGGGGTCCGTCGGCCGTCGTGCCGGTGACTGCGGGTTTAAGCAAACATCATTTAGGCAAAGATAGCTTTTGAAAATACCAAAAATACTGGAAATAACAATCTGATATACCAGGCATCGCGGAATATAAGCTGGTCTGCGGAAATAAACTAATTCCCTAATAGAAGAGAACCATTTTGTAGAGATCTTATAACTGAGGTTACGTTATGCGGGATTTGAAGATAGCCTAATACTCAAACTGCTACAAAATAACTGCGCGATTTGTAGCTGAACTCGTCACCGCGCTACATTGTCACGGTGTCGCTTGCAACGAGATTTCCAGGTCAGCGAAGCTGAAAAATAATAGTGCGATTGCTAGTAATACGGTGTCTCGTGGAATGAACGCGATTTCAGTAACGCGGCTATTCGTTGTGCTAGATTACAAGGTTATTTATACAGTGTCGCCTTATAAAGCGCACGTCTAGTTAGCATAAAAAAATAATAATAATTGTAATGTTATGCGATTTATGTACCACCCGGTACTTAAATCACTAGCGATAATAATGCAATATGAATGTCTTACTTATGGAGGGTCTGAATATGGCGATGGGCAATCCGCCGGCGTAGTTCTTGACCACCTCCTCGGCGATGGCCTTGGTGAAGGAGTAGGTGTTAGGCCAGGTCCCCAGCAGGCTGCGAAACATGTCCAAGTATAATACCTTCCTAATCGAATACGATATAGAGTTTTTTTTTTCTTCTTTAGGGTAAAAAAAACACGTGCATTACTTTTACCCTATAATCCAGAAGTGAAAACCCCGTTCGAATCCATTCATTGGTTTTAGAGCATAATAGTAAACGCGGAAAGCAAATAGCATAACTAGTAATGATAGTGATGTAGAGATAAACTTCTTTCTACCAAAGGGAAACGGAAATATGTTGCCCGTGACATTGTAGTGACGCGAAAGTGAGTTCATATGGTAGCGTTATAGTCAGTGGCGTAGCTATGTGACCGCCCTCGCGCAAAAATGAAGTCGGGGCCCTATTCAGAAACTGGTAAAATTTTATGAAGTAAAAAATATTAATACTTAAGTTGCCAAGCTGCTTCAATATCGGTTCTTTATCGCCCACTTTAGAGCGTTTACTATTTATTAATAATAGTCTAGTTTATAAACTTTTCGTAGCTTTAGTTTTCGCTAGTATCAATGACTTCAATTTATTTTATTTTATTTATTAATTATGGCACATTAGGAAGTCACAAAAATAAATCATATAATATGACTGAAAATGAAATTAAATTAAATATAGATAGACAACAAATGCCAGTCATTTGTTGTTGTTTTGAAGTAACCTGTTTTAAGAGCGGCCAAAAAAAGGTTGTAGAAAAATACAATACTTATTACAGTGCACGTTATATTAGCTTTTATATTATAAAAAGCTAATGCCTTTTGCAGGACTGAATGTGCTTTTGCTTTTTTAAATTGCTCATGAAAATAACCCAGGATTGATGCGGCCCTGTTTTCATTTACTATTAGCGAAAATCTAGAATGGCTATGCCACCTGTAGATATCATTTAATATAAACTGCTTCTATACATTGTTTCGTACCAGTAAATTGTTTAACGAGACGTTAATTACTAAATTATGTAATTAACGTCTGGATAAACCTTATAGTTATGTCCTACAGGCGTCCCCCAGACACTAGTACTTGTCTGTACTTTTTAAAAATAAAAAAAAACTGCTACAATGGCATGATGACATTTTTTCAATTCATGTCTTAAATTTTGAGGCACGGCTAGTAATAAAACCCCCCCCTTTTCTATTTACTGAATTTGTGATTTATTCAATACTAACTTCCCCAAATTGACCATGTTTCAATAGCCCGGTAAATGTCATACCAATGCACAAAAACACAGACAAAATTCTTAGTTTAGTTCCGTAAAATCATTTTTATTTATTTTTTCAATATACGTAAATAATCAAAGTTTAAATTAGTATTTCGTGTGATAATGTATTTTTTTTTATTTAAAATCGTTTTTTTATTTATTTATTTAGTTTTTTCTATTTATTTGAATTCGTAGAAAATATTTTAATATTATTCATTTTTAACGTCATTACCTCTAATGTGTACAATTTGTTATGTGTAACAACAAAACATATATAAATAAGTAAATAGCGTCGGACATTATATTTCAATTTATAATAATTATAAAGTGGCATCGAACATTCTTTTACATATTTCTATTTCGCTCATAGATAAGTTTATATTCATTTATACTGGCCAGCAATAAATAAAATGTTCTAATGGCCATGCTGTCAATAAGTTTGAAATTCGAATTGATCGGATCTCAGATACATTATATTGGCATATGTCAGTTTCATACTAAAAATTTGTTGACTTTAATGTTAAATATCTTTATTATCCGTTCACCTTTCGACGTGATCTAAACGGCTATGCTCGTTTTTCTCGAGTGTCAATCTGCAAGCAAAGATGCAACGGACAGACGGACAGACGGACAGACGGTTAAGGGACGGGGATAGCTTCTCGTACATGAATGTATGCATTGGAGCTAAAAATGGGGCCAAAAAGTCAAAAGTCAACATTTTTTATTCGATTAGGAAATCTAAATAACTCTTCCGAACTTGCTTAGGGGACTGAGGTGACTTTAGGGGGCCCGGGGCCCTCTAAAGCCTAGCCGCCACTGGATAGAGTAGAGGAACTAATAAATAATGTCCTTTCGTCAAGAGTTGCTTTCGACATATGGGCGCGGCCTGGTTTGAGAGGTTAGATTGGGTTTGCAAGTTTGGTAGTCATTTTGTTAAACAAATTGTAATGCTTTTAAGTCAATAAATGATTATTTATATTTGTAAGACGATAAGGCATCATCAGCGCGAGATCCTCTCAGTCAACAAGGATGACCAGATGACGCTGCCTCTACATCCAGAGGTCCCGGGTTCGAATCCCCAGTGGGTCATATTAGGCCGGATCATTTTTTGAGCCCGAGAAAATATTTGACGGCGCTTTATTCAACACTGTCGACTGAGTTTGAGTAACAAGGCATACACGAAACACACTCATACAACAATAAAACTAATTTCTATTTTTATTTTTGCCACTATTTTTAATTTTACTTTTGTCTACTTAGTTATAAAGTAGTACTGCGTTAGTTATGCTTGCAACCATGATCTTAATGTCAGTAAATTTATATAACTTAGCATTAGATATGAAATAAATCACTCTATATATGAAAAACTTGTAAGGATGCAAGACTAACCTAAATCATAAGTTTTTCTAAGATTTCATCTCATCTCTTGTACCCGTTGTTTTTCCTCGATTAAATAAATAAATAAGACAGTCGGAACTGCGCCTTCTTACAACACAAATTAGCTATAATATTACTTGTACAGGACCCAATAAAATCGTAGCGGCCATTGTTACAAGCTTTATTTAGCTTGCAATATTTATATGTCGGTTTAGGTTAAATCTTCACTTTCTCTTATCCTACAGACTTGAAATTTGACATTTTGGTTTAGTTCCGATGACAGTGCATTTTTATGGTGAGCATGACCTGATGCTACACCCAGGATTGGCTGCAGATGAAAGAACTCTTCAACGGTCAGCATCACAGACACATAATTTTGTATAATAGTAATAAAAATGTAATTTTTAATATTATTTTAAACTTACGTATCTTAAAATAATGTTTCGTGACATAGATTGGTACTATTATAACAGCTGAGGTACATTGAATGATATATAATTATAGTTAAATGTATTTTCTATTCGATAGATGCGAACAAAAGTTCAATGACCTCGCTTCGCATTCCATGCGATCGATTTTTTATGAACATACGATATAATAATCTCGGCCTACATTTTGCTAACTGTACCTGCTGGTTCGACGGCTAAACGGGAGATAAAGATAAATATGTACGCGATAATCATGTAACTAAGGTTAGGTTATACGCGA
Source organism: Neomicropteryx cornuta (assembly GCA_020383195.1). NCBI lineage: Eukaryota > Metazoa > Arthropoda > Insecta > Lepidoptera > Micropterigidae > Neomicropteryx > Neomicropteryx cornuta. The sequence goes on along the minus strand of JAHKQU010000010.1, from coordinate 9,527,952 downwards.
TTTCAAAATAACCTAATACTTAAACGGTTAGAAAATAACTGCGTGATTTGCGACTGAACTCGCCACCGTGAACTGAGAATGAACGAGAATAGGGTGACGCCTTATAACGCGTACGTCTGTAGACTATAGATAAATCTCTGGGGTACACTCGGCAGAAACTTGATTAGTGTACCCTAACTATTGTAGTGTGACTCTAATTTTTATAGGTATAGAAAAGAAAGAATACTTCATATCGTTTTATCTCATTATTATAAAATATTAAAATTCAATTTGTATTTTGCCTAAAAGTTAAGTATCTCGAAACGGCTATATTTTCCACACATTTTATCAAAACTTAGACGTAAATATCTTATTGATCGAATACATAAATCACAAAGATGTGATTTCCCCTCAGTATTTTAAAATACATTGTGATTATATCCTCATGACGTACTGGTTTGTTAGAAAATATAGCCCTTAGTCAAACTAAACAGCATGATTTATGACCACGTCCAACACAAGTACAGCTTTTCGGAAAGAGGCCCCTTAAGGGTGGTCCTCTATTATTGAGTAAAATAAGGGAATTTCAATTATAAAACACTCGCGCAATGACCACCACAAAATAAAAAATAACATTTAAAAGGGTAACTCTTAAACTAGGTTCGAATGAGTGACGTTTTTTTTAATACTATCTGGCGCTTTAACTGCGAAATTTAAATATAATAATAGTTTTTTTTTATTAGTTGTCTTCTGGGCGAGATAAAAATATTCTCTCTCCCTTTCAACCCGTCAAACCTGAGACCATTTGAACGATTCTGACCTTCACATTGTTGCCTGCGAAAAGAACCTTTGCGCTATGACCGGAAAGGTGTGAACTCTATGGCGGGCTGAATGGCGCTTATAACACAAACGTGGCCTGCCATTTTGTAGAAATATTGATAGCAGTTAGTTATTTTTTAAAAATATAAGGGATATGTTTTTTAAAACCCATTTTTTAAAAACATTAACACAAATACATATATTTTCTGAAAATTTATTTTTTTTAGAGTATAAATTACGATTTTCATATTTAAAATCTAAAACAAAAATCTCCAATTTTAGGCAAATTTTGTTATTTTATTTCCAAGTTGTTTCTATTTAAAAAAAAGGTGGTTTTCTTTTTTGTTTTATATTTTTTGCATAAAGTTTAGAGAAATTTCCTTAAGTAATTCCCTAGAACAATAAAATATCTTTAATGTAAATGAGACAGATCACTATAACGTCTTTGAACACCTGTAAATTCGCATTTTTTGTAGCATTCACCTGCGAAAGAGCATCAAAATCTGCACTTGAACTAAATGTAACTCGAATACGACATTCGACATTCATCAGGGTTTAGTTAGTGAAACTCGAGAGATGGAAGATTCCTCATAAATTATGCAAAGAGAACTTTGTGTTAATATTATTTTTCTGATGAATCTCCTACCCTCAATTGCGCATACTATAAAAAAATGAAATAATAGATTAACCCTTCTGTCGCGAATGCATGACTTTTTCCGTCATCTGATATATTTCTTACAGTGTGTATAGTTAGTTTAACAAGGATTTTACGTATTACTTAGTATTTTTTAAGTAGATTCGAATAAAGCTATAAAATTCTAAAATCGGCGTTGAAATCATTGAGATCTGACGTCACAAACATTTCGCTATTAGATCCATGGAGGTACGCTACGGGCCGACAACTCATCAATTTGTGTTTTCATTCGTAGCTGACTGTATAGGGATAATAGTTTGAGGCATAAACTACCTGTCGACGTCAACGTCGATGTCGTCGGGAAGGGCCAAGGCGTCCTCGGCACTGATCCCGGCCGGGTAGAACTGCTCGTCGATCTCCTTCCTGTTGCAGTGCGAGTACGCCGTCGACACGTGGACAGCGGCCTTAACATTTCAAACTTACTATTAATAAAGGCGCATTGTTAGAGAAAATTGGGTATGTTTTCAAAAATATTCTTTTAAATTACCTTTAAATTCTTCATTCTCTTCATGAGGTCGACCATGCTTTTGGTGGCCTTGACGTTGGTGCTGATGGCCTTCTTCAGAACCTCATCAAACCTAAATCATAGAAAGTATAAACATATTAACACACTCAGCGCCGATAACGGTATATACCGTAATCGCCGTATGTGACAGGTGCCGTTTCCTGTCAAAACCGTTACCGTCTTAAGAGCCAGTATGTCGTGAGGTGACCTTGAAGTTCGGCCTTTGCAAATGGTGTCGGCCACGTGCGCTTCGAGCGTCCGTCGACAACATCAAAGAATAAACATTTGACAGTTTTTTATTTATATTAAAAATATAAGGCAATTTAAAAAAAATCTAAGTTTAAGGTTTTTTGTAGAATTTTATTGCGGACATTTCTATGTATAAATTAGGCTTACGTCACTTATATAGTTTGGTTTATGAGAGTTTTAAAAAATAAAACTTACCAATTTCAATATTTTTTATGTAAACATAGGATTATTTATTTAAAAAACCAGCTTAACGGTTTTCTAGAGAAATGTTCAGTTAATCTAATTATATTTTTTACATATGCCTGGTATGAAAAGCTATCTTGGCCTCAAAAAGACCTCAAAAACATGCATAAAATGCAATTCGAGTGCAAAAGCGTGGCATTTCGCGTATATCGAAGTTGATGAGACGTGTTTTTTTTTCATTTTAGTTGGGTACGATGTTTGATTGCTAATGTGAAAAGTGCGCTCGTGAATTGAAAGTGTTTTTAACAGATTTGACGATAAATAATTCTAGTTTTATTTACAAAAGCTATGTTATTATAATATTAAATATAAAAAACAAACATTTTCATAGTTTTGTACTTATTATTTGCCAATTATAAGAAATTGTAACTTAAACGGGTGTCAGTCCCGCGTTTGACGTACGGAGCTGAATGTGATAAGATATTTCTTTATTTCCGAAAATACATTAGTGTACATAGAAATGACATATAATTTACAACAATTAGGTAACAAAAATACACGATGAAGATAGTAATTACACAATAAACGTAAATAAACGAATTTAGGTAGCGTGAATAATTAGTTGATGAGAACGAAGGACCTACGCAGGAAATAAAAAAAAACCAAAGAATATAAAAGATACAAAAAAAGAAGAAAAGGTGGTAAGGTGATATCTGCTTGCATCGTTACAACAGGAATAATACTAAAGTTCTTTTGCACTATAAGTTAAGTTCTAATAAATATTCTTTAACCGCTTTTTTGAAGTCCTTACGAAACTTCAGGTTTCTTATATGGATCGGTAATCTATTATAGTAGGAAAGAGTCATATAATTACTGGTGTTTTGGAATTTAGAAGTTCTAGGTTGTGTAGAATGAACAAAAAAACCTTTGTCCCTTATAACGGATAATGAACTGATTTAGTAGCTTGCAGATCCATGCACGCGTTTTTCTGTTTCCACGAGCCGTTAGATGAGCTACAATGATTTAAGGCAACGCCCAAGACAAAGACGAGTTCTTTCGGGGAGAGGTCCCTTAATATCAACACGATCTAGAAGTTGTGCTTTTCAGCATGGGCTTGGGATAGAGAAATGAAGAAGTTGTGGTGGTCCCGACCTGACGGTAGCCGCAGCATGAAAGACCACGTCGATTTCATTCTCCAGCAGGCGAGAGTCCTCCTCGCAGATGCCCAGGCCCTTCTGCTCGCAGTCTCCAGAGATGCCCTGAAGGTACTTCTCTATCGGGCCCACGTCGCGCTTCAGGCTTGAGAACAGCTGCGGACAAATACTATAATTGATTGAACTCAACTCGAACGCGAACTCTCAACCAACCGCAGCCATAGCCATTTAGATCATATCGAAAGCTGGTCGGATAATATAGATATTTAATAGTTATTGAAAAAAGGTCAATTTGGGATAAGTTAGTTTAAATAAATCACAAATTTAGTAAATAGAAAGGGGAGGGGGTTGTTTCATTAATAACCGTGCCTCAAAATTTACAAAAAAAAAATTGAAATGGTGTTAAAATTCATGATAAATTGAAAGAATGACATCATACAATTGTGCTTGATTTTTTTATTTTAATCTACTCAAGCCATCGCAAGTTGAAACCACAGACAGGCACGAGTAGTCTGGGGGGGGAATGCCTTTAATGACGTCTGTAGGGCCTAGCTGTAAGACGTCAGGTTCTAAGTAAGTAATTTATTACTACCAAACAATGTATAGAAGCAGTTGATATTAAGTGATAGCTACAGGTGACACTTTTTTGTTATATATTCGTCGTACGGCGTATCAGTGAGTCAACTTAAGCGACAAAGTGATTATTTCAACACGCGTGAGTATTTCCTTAGGTGATTATTAAGTAGTTAACACCGGATTCTAATTTAAAACCATTTAAAATTTCACATAATGTCGTTATATAGCAATATAAATAAAAAGATAATTTTAATATGGAAAAAGAACGCCGCTAAAAGGCCTAATTATTACAAAGTTACTGAATAGTTGATAACATGCGTTGATAAAACTTTGATAAGTTCGGGCATTTCATTATTTAGTTATTTATCAAAAAGCAACAATTCTACACGAATAGATAGATATATGACATGAAGTCTGACTTGTGTTAAAGTACCAAAAAGTTATTAATCAAAATCGTCAATAAGTAATAATATATAAGTCAATAAGTCAATAATATAGTTAGTTTGGTTTTTCTGTTAAATTCAGAAAATTACATTCATCTTTGAAATGAAGTTTACGCATTAGCATATGGTGATCGACTGTGTCGAATGCTTTTTTTAAATCTGTGTACATAGCATCGACCTGAGCACAGTTGGAGGACGTTAATCATTGAGTAGGCACGATGAAGTAGTCAGTAGAGCTGTGATGATACTATATAATAATCATTTTATGTAAAATGAACGGAAAATGTTGCGTCTCGTCCCGAAATAGCGCCGAGATGAATCGCGTTTTCAAACTCACCATAATTTTTAGAATTCAACTTAGAATTCGCATCAGTCATACAAAACAGGCCCCTATGTTAGAGGGCGGTAGGTTCCTAAAACCCGACTTCCTAATTAATTGCGAAGACTAAACATTTTTGAAGTTACACTTCTTTGCGCCCGTTGTACTCATTGGGATGGGATGTTGGTCGAGAAACCGCTTCACGCGTTAGGAGTAAAATCCGTAGAGTGCCTTTTTATACGTTCTCTAGCAAAGATACCCCAAGAGTCTCGGTGGGTCAGTGGTTAACGCACTCGTCTCCCACGCTAGAGTCTCTGGTTCGATCACCGGCTGGGTTTTTTTTTTCACAAATTATACGAATATACGAACTTAATAATGATAATGTATAGGTGTATAGTATAATAATTCAGTGACTTATAATAATATATTGAATAACAGAGAAAAATGTCTTATATTTCATTTATATACCCTGTGTGTGTGAGTGGGTGTGTGCGAATGGCTAAAGAAGTATAACTTCCACCTTCTGGTGGAAGTTATAAACCCATTTTTTATCGAAGTTTTTCCTTAATTTTGTGATTTTCTTTTAGACTAATTTGATCATAAGCATCTTCGCTCGAGATTATATTCAAAGATTTTCTAATCTACGGAGATAAATCAATTCATATACCTTCGTTATTTAGTTTGTATCTTTTACAAATTTAATAAACAGCCAATTAAAAGTTAATTCAAGTCACATCTTTTTTAACACTAACACAAAAGCAACTTCTACAAAGTCAACTCGAATAAATTATTATTTTTTTTATAAATTGACGTAGATTATGCGAAAAATGTCCTGGGTGTATAGGGTGTTAGGTAGGTCGTTGAGAACCTTTTAAGGGATGAGAGTAGAGATGATTTTGAAACCTATTGAGCCACATTTACCTCTATAAAAAGTCTCACGGTTTCCGAGGTATCAGCCCTTTTATAATTTTTTGATTATTTCCCAAAATTCTGTAATAAAAATCATATTTACTGTACCAATAGGGTTGATTTTATTCTGAGGACACTATAGTGAAAATTATATTAAATTTTATTCAAATTACAAGGAAAATTTAATTTTACAATAATTACTTGATATTTTGTGAGTTATATAGAAAAACTTTTAAAAATTTCCCAATTCTGCATAGATGTAAATTAGGCTCAGTAGGTTTAATTTTTTGCATCACATGAATTTTAAGGTTATAATATAATCTATCTAATTTAGCTCGCATATGTAGATTTCAAGTAGAAATAAGTACTCGAAAATAAGTAGAAATAAGTAACAGATTGACAGGCAGAAGGAGGATAAAGAAAGTAGTATAATATACAAATGCGTATGAAATCTTCCACCCTATATACGAGTACAGCGTGTTCCAAGACCATTCCCGATAAAAAATCCAGCCTATTGGCCCTGTGATTTCAAACACGATTTGTTTTGAGGTCATCAAAATTCATCGTGGTTTCCAAGTAAAAATTTGTAAACTTTGCGTGATAATATGAAATCGCTCTTGTCATAAGTTCGGTCGCGTCGCATCGGGTCATCGCTTCGATAAAATTAATAAATTTGGGCACGAATTATTTTCACATTTTTGAAATACAATTTCTTACGCGTAATAGGGAACTAAAACACCCCTTTAAGTCTTCGGGAATGGTCTTGGAACATTCTCGATTTTAGCATTGTTTTATTTGGCGTAAGCAATACGTCGTTCGTACGAAGAGACAATATTTGTCGAAAGATGACCAACGTGCGCCCGTTTTGTTTGACGGCACCTCTCCGACAGCTCAGGAGCGAGAGGTGCCAACCTAAGTATCCTCATGGGAACGAGACTCACCGGGTCATTGCAGAGGTCTTCTATCCTGCTCTGGGCGTCTTTACCTTTCTTGCTTCTGACCAAAAAGTAGATCTTCTTGATGTCCGGACAGGTGTGGATCAATTTCTCTATCAGAACTGCAAAAAACAAATTATAAATACACAGAGGAGATGAGGAGATGGAAGGTGTTGACTTGCTGCTATTCTGGTCTATGAACCCTCATTTATAGGCGGGTGAATTCACCCCATTCTGTCTATCCCTCGAGTAGTACATAAATCTTTGAAATTTCCATCAACATCTGTTCGATGGTTTCTGTAACCTTTTTTTACTATTTAGGCTAGAAATGAAAATAAATACAAAAGTTTACCTATTACTTTTGATTGATATATGAATGATGTCATCCAACTTTACTGTTTATTATTTGTTGCTAATAGATCTTAAGTGGTGAGAGTATGTGGGGGTATGTTTTGCACCTCTTTTATCAATAAATGATAGCTACTGATGTTTGGGCCGACATAAAGATTTGATCTTTGAAACGGCCGGCGACTGGGACACAAATATAAACAGGTTTTAAAAATGTATCATGAAAGCTTCAACTACCAGAGTTGAATTGGTTTATTATTGCCTTTCTGTAAATAACATGACTATATTTTTAATACATATTTTACATTAAATTAAAGTCGCACTAACACTTTGCTTAGGTTAAAGCATCCAAAATATTAAAAAATAATATGTTTATGCGAGAGGTGGATTATTTTGGTACCCGAACCTTCGACGCGTTGATCCATTCGATAAGATTATTTTAGAATGCATTTTACTCACGTTTACCGACAAATCCAGTCCCTCCAGTTATGAAAATGGTTTTTCCGCTGAAGAATTCCTGTATTGGCGTTCCTGGAAGAAAATCCGGAAATATTTGTTAATTTAAGCAATGAAAATAACGACTGTTTATGTTTACATAAGTAAGCCGGCTGATGATTACTTGATTGTAATGCTATAATAAGAACATTACTTCTTCATAAACTTGAATTCGATTTTCACATAAAATTTAATGTGAAATCGCCATTGATATTGAAAACAAACAAATTGCAAATTTAAAGCCTCTAAGTTTTATAGTTCTTTTGTTTTTGCATTTTTATATATTCAATTGAACGCTGATTGAAAAATAAAACATTACAACCATAAATATTAAAGAATCAATTGAACATAATTTTGCAATGATAATATAATTGCACCCGCCCCCCCCCCCTCCCCGTCCCTGTATCCGCGCCTAATACCACCGATGACCGAAAGCATTTAAACTCATTAGCTAATTGTTTTAAATAAATTAGCATTAAAAAAACATTTTTAAAAAGATGTCTTGTCTGTGCTGTTGAAAGTTGAGGAGTTCCTTCCTCTGGAGCCATTCCTGGCTGCAGAATCAGGTCATGATTACTATAAAAATGCATTGTCATCGGAACTGAACCAACATGTCGAAGTTCAACTCCTCAGGATAAGAGGAAGTGGTTCTAATTCAGCTCGCAAGATTTGACTTAAGTTACAGCCACTATTGTTTCTATGATATTATTTGTACCAAATTATCTTTTAATGTTTCGGTGCGATTGAATTGGTTGGAAATATTTCTGAGCAATATTGATAGATTGTTGGCGAAAAGATGGAGTTACTTTTTACTTTAGCATCTAATTCTGAATTCTCTTTATTCACCAAAATTGATTGCAACCTGATAATCGCATTGAGTAACCTTACGAACGCATAAGAAAATATATGGACAAATCTGCAATGTTATCAGCCTATGACGGTCTCGAATCACACCTTAGATATGGTATAATCGCTTGGGGCACAGCTCCGTATGTGAGTGATATCTTTAAACTCAAGAAACGATCTATCCGAGCTATTGTAGGGGTGAACCAACGTGTGTCATTTATTTATTTGTATGAGAAATGCTTACAGCTATACATTCTATAGCTCTATGGCTTGTATATCCAGGAAAAAGTAACCAGAGAAAATAAATCTTATTTCTAAATTTAGCATTTTTAAAAGAAATTACTTTTAGAAAATAATATATACAGTTTTGAAGAGTTTTAAATAATGGTATTCTCTTTTCAGTTTTAATTATATTTATGTAAATTTTGCTTCTTGTATTCCCTGTGTGGGTACTTTATTAGATCTCCTTAAATATTTATTTCTCTATTTTGTTAAATTAAATTCGTTTTATTTTCTTTTAGAAAATCTATTTGTGCAATTTTATTTTATTATATTCATCGTGTATTTTTTATATCTACATTATTGTATGTTAAAAGTTATTATGTCATTCCTATGTACATTTTTGTATATATTGGAAAATAAACCTTGTCTATCTTATCTTAAAGGGTGTGAAATAAGGACGCCAAATAAGCATAGTCCAGTTGTTTCGGTGTTTTTTTAAACATTAATTAAAATGGTATTTTCAATTTGCGCAAAAGTGACTTACAATGTTGTTCCTTGAGGGTGTGGGTATGGGTGGGTGTTGCCATACTCTAACTCCGAGTTGCTATGAAAATGTGCACAATAAGAAACTAAGACGTTTTGCTTGACGTGCGCCGCGCCGCGCCAATCGAAGAAAAAACTTTTTGTTTTATAATTAAAATAAAATAAGGCAAAAAAAAATAAGATCTGTGATTGCTAGATTATTATGTTGGGAATCTTTTAGAGTTAGTTATTCTTTTAAGATCTATGCCTGAGAGCGTATCGCAAAAGCCGTTTGTATGAAACATCGTAAATATCCGAAAACGTTTAATATGTGCGCTATTTGTACGGAAACGGCCATTTATGGACACTCGAAAACGCTTGAAAGTTAAGCAAACAGTACTAAATCTGGTTGATTTGCGGTAGATCTCAAGTCGCTTGAGTAAATCCGTCCTCCGCGTTATTCCCATTATAAAACTATATTTATTTTATATGTTATGTTTCTGGTTTCAGAACAAACTTCTATTTCAAAATCAGGGTGGTTTTCTTTTTTTTTATATTTTTTGTATAATGTTTAAAGAATTTTCCTCATGTGATTCCCTAAAAAAATAAATTATCCTTTGAAAACCTGTAAAATTCGCATTTTTGTAGCATTTTGTAGATATGCAGGCGCCTTAAATGTAACGCGGGAAACCCCCTTCAACACAGTTGCGGCAGTCATATTCATCAATAAGGTGCAATCTTGTGACGTCATATTCCTTGATTTTTATCGTAATTTTATTCACGAAACTTCATAACAAACGCATCCTATAAATAATTATTTTGTTACTGCTTAGTAATTTTATAATTATTAATATCTACCCATAAATAGAGTTGCCATACGTCCGTATTGTAAAAGGACGGTAGTCTTGAGTGTGAGAGCGGTGTACCGTCTAAATCACTGCACACTGCACACCCCCGGTCGCCACTGTTTATATTGCCGCTATTGGGCTGCGACTCTAAATATAACACGCTGTAAGGCGTCAACGGCCTCATGCAAAGTCTCGTTAGCTCACTGAGTCACTTTTAACGCGACTATGCATTGAGAATGAGTGCGTGGATTTACAAACACCTCCGCTGGCAACGATTTACATACAATCGACGTGACCTTGACAGTCGATATCAGAAGTCAAGTTCGGCTGATTTGCAAATTAATTTTCATCGCTTTTTAATCGGTCAATGTTTTGCACGAATGCCGCCACACTATCGCCATCTATTACGGCCTTCGCTAATAGTAAGTAGGGATACATTAATTAGGCACACTCAGCGTGACGTTAGACTGAACGTACCAATATCATATAACCAAAACAGCAGGTGACTTGTAATTCGTAAAAAAAAACATGTCCTTCCATAACCCATAATCTCAGAAATAAAATATCACATTTCTCAAAATAAAGAAACAAAGAGCATGGAAATTTAATTTCTTATTTCATAGCCTTTCTAAAATGGTAATAATGTAATTAACTTTCGGCGGTTTCAACGGCCTGATAGCGCAGTGGCATAAGCGCCTGCTTCTAAATCCAAAGGTCCCGGGTTCAAATACCCAGTGGGTCTATTTCGGCCAGGTCGTTTTTCGCCGTTGAGAATATTCAACGGCGCTTTTCTTAACTCTGTCGATTACATACGCAAAAAAAAGTTGTTTGCCTGTAATGAACGGCCTCGGATCATGAAAACAACAATAAGGCAGTCGGAACTGCGCCCAATAAAACTCCCCTACAACACCAGGCCATGCGAATGAAGAAGTGGTTGTACAGTTATGCGAAAACTAATTTATAATGGTACATGATTTGAGTGATGTGACCATATATAGCAAACATATGCGATTGATTCGCAAGAACGAGTTAGACAAGGAGAGAGATACCTACACGTTCGTCATTACAAAAGACCCGAAGGAACCAGTCATCTGCGACCAACCTAACCCTTCTCTTAAAAAACCAACCCCTAATTTAACCTAGATGGGGGTCGCTAGTAAGGTAATAAATATACGTATACATATTTGGTTTTGTTACAATTTTAATAACAGGAAATCGCTTAAAATAATAATTAATTTAATATGACATTTTTTTCTTTAATATTTTATATTATTTTATGCACCGTCTCTCTATTTCGTGTTATAATTATTATTATCATATAAATAAAATTAGATTTAAATGCTAATATATGTAAGTCTACCTTAGGACGGGCTTTGCCTAGTTAATTAGGTCAATTAAGTTATGCAATTATGTTACTATGTCAGTAAATAAATAAAATATTTATTTAAACGTAACTTAGGACTGGTTTTTTAAAATCGAATAAGCCATTTACTATTGCACTGTCTATAACATAGTTTTTACTACTAATGAACATTTGACCTAACCTAAAAAGCGTAAGTGAATGTTACCTTTTTTTACCGGGAATACAGGACTGCACTAAAAACTAACATGCAAAAGATAATTAAATATTCAAAATCGTAAATGTCATATTGGGAAATTACCATATATTACCCGTGTTGTGTCTTAAAATAATTGATCGTTTAAAAAGGGCATCTAAGAAATACTATTAATTACTAAATTATGTGGTTTAATGTTACTTTTGCCTTACATAATTCTAACATTCTAAAAACTATAAAAATAAATTCTCATTCCCACGAGCACAGACGGCTGACATTTTCAGTTATGTACTTAAATTGAAATTTGTTGGTAATATTATTCAGGGGAGCAATCCTCTGGTTATTCAAGGCAGATTTAGGCGCGAAATGTATCATCTTAAAGCTCCGGATGATCCATAGCGCCTGATCATACTGATATTTTCGAAATAATTTGATAAATACACGAAAAGATATTCAAAGATAAAAAGGTCGCAGGTCGGTCTTTCTTTAGAAAGATAAGAAAGAGATGATCATATTTTTGCCTGTTACGTTTCAACGTGCTAATGAAAGGCCCATAAAAAGTTACCTGCACATGAACGAAAGTTATATTCATTATGAATTTATATTTTTTTTTCGAAGGCGGTTTCTCAACATTGCAACATTACAGAGTGACAGCTGTCAATTCAAGTAGCATTAGGCTGACAGCTGTCAATGGCATGAAAGAAGGTCGCTGTCATTTTGTGTGCTTTGAGTTTGTTTTTAAATATGCTTTAATCGTTACAGGACTATTTAATTAAAATAATTGTGGAGCGTTAGCCGCATTTGTAATAGTTAAAGTACAGAAACCAACAATAAAAGGAAAGAGGTTATATTCGTTTCGTAGATAAAGCTTAAATTGATGCAATATGCATTGAATGCATAACTTTTAGCATAAAAACTATACAACTTTCACTGAACATTGATGAATATTGTGATTTTGTTGCTAATAACTAAAAATTTGGGCGGAAGTTATCATGATAATAGTAAAAAACGTAATTTTAAAAAAGATCAAAATAAAAATCAACGAATTATTCACAGTTAAAGATTAGGTTATTTACCACACATTCCATCTAACGCGATTAACATTAAAACACGAGATTTTCTGAGATTTAAAGCATATTTGTGAATACCTAAAGAATATGGGCCTAAATTTCACGAATATTTGCGAAGATGCATAAAATTTAGCAAGCGGCATATTTGACAGACGGCCATATCGCTTTGTTATTCTTTAATTACAATGTTGTTTATATTATATCTTCTTAATTATAATTTGCCACATTTTTTTTTATATTTAATGTGTTTTGCATATTAAATTCTTCGTCCAAATTCTACCCGCGCGCGGGTACGACTTTCCTCTTTTATTTATCCATCATTTATGTGTGGCAATTTGTAGTGTATCAGTGGTAACAAGTTTTATATATATTACAATCTGGCCCGTTATGAAAGAACTTCCAGTCTTGTATTTGTATAAAAAAATATAATAAAAATTTAAAAAAAACCAGATTATTTCAGATTGAAAACAGTTAATGCCTAATAATACATAAAACGGCGGCATTATAGCCATGATAAATAGGTATTAAAAGACATCTTATTACTACTTCGACAACATCACGTATTATGACATAATATTTACATTCAAATGAGGTCCACTGCTCTCACATAGAAATCTGTCATAGCATTGGTCATGACATTGTCAATTGTCAGTTGTCACGCCCAATTGGTCATTGGACACAGAGCACGAACTCTCCTAAAATCCAAGTCATTTGCAGTTTGAAGCGAAGAAAATTTAATATTATTTACAATTACGATTATTTCTACTATAATATGTGTTACAAATACATTAAATTAAATAAAATAAAACGTTCATACTACTGACAGATTGCCTGAATGAGTTTCGAGCTGTGAATATTGTGTGATTTAAAAAATGTTCCCTTTACAATGTCAAGCAAAAACAATTATTATTGCCATCTTATACTTTTATGAATGTCAAGTCTCATTTTTACAAGAAAAAATTAAACTGACAATGAATTGTATCAAAAAATAAATATACAAATACAAGCTGTAATTATTAATTTTAAATTTCATAGGTATTGCAAGGAATTAAGGCAAATAACACACTCTAATGCCTATAAAATTAAAAATATATATGTAATGATTGTAGAAGTATACTCACCTCATTATAAAGGTGTGAGACCCTGCAACTCATCTCAACTGAATGCTCAAACTTAAAAGTTTAACGAATTAGGGTCGAATTGCGACCACTAGTAATATTTAAATTAACCATTTTATATGTGGGTACTTCTGTTTTTATTTAATTTATGTGTTTATATGGTCTTATTCTGGAATATACAGGTTGTCCCAAGGTCAATCCCAATAAAAAATACAGCTCCTACGCTTTCTAGTGTTATTTGTTAAGAAACTATATCAAAATTCATAATACTTTCAAAGAAATACAATGTTAGTTTCTATTCTAAATCGTGAAAACAGTTATTCTTCAATGGCTCCTCCCTCGGATAACTACGTCACTGGGTCACTAGGCGATCGAGGTTAATGGCCTGCCGCGTTGTTCGAAACGCCCCATTAGGGTGGAGCTAAATGATTGCTGTCAGATGCCACCGGTCGAACAGAGGTCGGTCTAAGAAGAAGGGGTAACTCCTTTCCCCTTCTCTGGGGTTGTAAGAGGGATGCTATTGGCCGACAGATACAATTCATTTATCGATTGATAAGATCGATTTATACCAATTTTATTACAAAAATAATAAATTTGGTGATGAGAAATTCTCTTACTCTTAATAGGGAACTTAAACACCCCCTAAAGTTTGTGGGATTGGTCCTGGGACATCCTGTATACGCAAAAATACTAAGAAAGGTAAGTCTGCTCTTGGCCAAATGAAAATAACCGATTTCCAAGGTCAGGTGACTGCGCACTGATGCACTGATGAGGAGGCACTGATGCCTCGGAAAGGTTCTTTCTTATCTCTAAGAGAAACATCAAAACGACATAATATGAAAGAATTATTTTTATGAAAAGTAAAGTAAAGTTGGTGTGTTTGAGTTTTAGCTTACTTAAATTATAGAGTTTTTCATAGCAAATCACAGCTGATAATGCAATACGCATAAAATAATCATTTAAATATAAAAAAACAGTTATGGTACAAGATATATAGATTAGAAAGAAAAGTCTTGAGTGTTGCAAGCAGATTTTTAGCATTAATCTCTGTGTTAAAGGCTGTTTTGCATACCGAGTGACGAAATTAATATTCCAAACCAAGATCATCATCAAGATAATACATCGATCAATCGAATACAATCGTATTGACATCATTCAAAGGTACATCGCATCTGATGAATGTGTAATTAACTCGAGCTGGTATTTAAATTTCAATATAAATTATAATACATCATCGTTAAACTAATCTACACAAACGCAAACATTCCCAAACTGTGTATGTTAGATTGCCGACCGCCGCGTTTTAATACTGCAATTGTTATGTTTAGAAAAGGTCTAAAATATAAAAAGTCAAAACCAAAACACGCTTATAAATGACCTCAAAATGGTCTCTGCATAAGACATCGCATAATAATATCGACTCTAGCCTTAGGGTGAGAATTGTTTAGGCTGTTCAATTCGTTACTCTAAGACCTAACCTACCTATCGATTTGATTCCCCTTTTCATATAGGGTGGTTTCATAACCGTTAAAAAATACTTAAGGGAGGGGGGTATATTATACCATCTACAAATAATACTATAAACCGCAGAACCAGGTGAAAAAAAACTATTATTTTAATTTTTATAAAGCAGTTGGGAAGTTTGAGAAACGCGCGCAAAGGAAGTTAATTTTAGAAAAAAAAATTAGTAATTCTTTTGGCCGTTTAGATGCTAATTTAAAGCAATATTCGCGTCTCTGGGCGATCAAACCGATTTTTTTTCGGTTTGGTCGAATTGTCGCTTACCGAATTGTTTTTTTTTTTTATTGAGAAATCATGTTGGCTTATGAGAACAAATCTATAACCTTCCTAACTAGGTAAGAGTTACCTGTTCTAAGGAAGGTTATAAATGAAGTGTTACAGCGAGCATACAAGAGACCAGCGCAAAACCCTGTGAAAATATAAAAATTAACTAAGGCACAAATATACACACTGTTGTACACCCCCCCCCCACACACACATACAATTTAAGTGTTCACTTGTTAACACTTAATATACTTATTAAATAAATGAATAAACAAATTTTAAATATATAGGTAAATAAATATTCGATATAAGTAAATAAATATTCATTATACTACATAGTATTATACTACATATTTATTTATTTATTTTCTTATGGGAAAACACACAGTAATAACAATAATATTAACAATTAAGAATTAAGCAGATAACAAAACCGATTATGGATTTCCTACATATTCACAAACATACTAATATACAGTAGGTATGAAGACTTCAAACTAAATTGAATAGTATATATAGTACATATAGTATTGTAACATAATTATACTTATTTTGTAAGGATATTTATGTTTTAAGTTTAAGTATATGATTGGTTAAATAATTATACAGAAAGCTTTGTGCTAAATTGGAATTAAATTCCAGGGGTGTCTCAAGACCATTTCCGGAGACTTAAGGGCCTCCCCTTAAGTCTCCGGGGGGGGGGGGGGGGGGTGGAAAAATATAATCCCCAAATTTATTACATTTTTTAGAAATCGCAGACCAATTCGATGTTTTACGTAAATTTTATTAATAAATCACTTCCTGCAGTATTTTTAAACCGATCACTTTCAAATTGATACATAAAATTTAAAAGTACAAAATCTCGGTCAAGTTCGTTAATGTGCAAATTCAGGGGGCGGTAATGGGGGGGGGGGTATTTTCGAAAAAGTGCAGTTTTGCTATAACTAGGTAGTATATATATCGGTACATTATTTAACATCGTTGTATCTCATTCACACGCTCGAGAGCACTTGAGAGGGATGATAATGCTTTACTCGTTGAAAAACACTGATGAATAAAATTAACCCTGAACAATATTTTTGATTGAAAATAATTCTAATTGCTATAACACCATTTGACCTCCTTCCAGAGTGGTTTATTGTAGTTTGATTACAACGCGAGTAAAATTAATTAAGAAGTTATTCTAAGAAGTAATTAATAAAGTTAGTCGACGGTTAACCTTTGAAGGATTATGTAACATTACAAGTCTCGGACAAGGCTGCGAAATAAGCCGTGAACACACGTCCTGCTCAACAACAAACAAACAAACAAACAAAGGCAGCTTTGCCTTATCGGTATAGTTCCTTAATTATTACTATTATCATTATTTTTAGAAGTTTGTAGGGAGACAACCTGTGCATATATGTACCTATAATAGTATATAAAATATCCCTTTCGGTACTTCATCCCTTCATCCCTTTCGGTAGATATCAGGGGATCAAAGTGGAGGATAGGCGAACTCCACTTGTACGAACTAGTATCAACCCGCCATACCCTTGCGTAGCAAAAGTGCGTATACTGAATCCCTCTTTATACTGTGCCGTAAGGGTTGCTCATATCAAAAATTGTTTCAAATAAAATTTATAGAGAAATTATTGGCCTACAATTGACACTTTGAACGGATTTGATCATGTGCCGATTAAGGGAGTTATGGTTTTTTGAATTTTGAAAAATCACTTTTTCTCATCTATATGACCAATGGTTAGTGCTATCAAAAATATTTTTTTATATAAATTTTAGACCCTTATCTAAGCAATAATATAAAATTTAAATGAATTCGATATCTTATTTACTAAGAAAGTTATAGCTAAATTTCACTTTTTTGAATTATTTTTACTCGCTTTACTACATTGACATTGACAGACTATTGAAAATGGCTCGAAACTCATTCTATCAAACAGCTGTCAGCAGTATGAACGTTTTATTTTATTTAATTAAATGTATTTGTAACACATATAAAAATATATTCTAGCTTTCCCCATTTAAACTTTAACTATGCCAAATCTTACAATCTCACTTTTTTCCTTTCACGTATCACCCAGCTAGGTCATACACAAAAATAATTATTTTAGGCCTTACTCAACTAAACTTATTTCGCTTGTGCTAGAATAGAAAAGATGATGGTGACGACGGCCTTACAACTAGACGATGCTCGAAATGACGAAAACCCTAAACGTTGCCCAAGAAAGTCCGTATTAGACTTGCATCGTTGATATTGCATTACTCACTGGTTTTTTTTTTCAAAACTACCTGCGTTCGGTTGCTAAATCGCCTCAGTAAATCACTTGACATGCGCTTGCGCGCCTGCGTACGAGTATGCACCTACGCGCGTTTTGATGACATTGAAATTACCTCTAATGACTATGAATGCTAATAGGCAATATTCATTGCACAAACCTATCGGCCGAGGCGAGCCACACAACGATATTTTTAGTAATAATGTGTAAAATGGCACACACACACACACACACACAGAGATAAAAATATGTGCATTAACACACACACGTTTACCTCCAATTTAGACTTTTTAAATTTAATGTTTCAAAAGGGTTTGCCATTATATTTTAAAAATGATTTCGGGTAAGTGGCCGCCGCGGCTGACTCGAACAAATTCCAGCCGAGAGGCCCAATTTTCAACCACTTTTTGCAGCAAGTTGGGCCGTATGTCAGCAATAACGCGCCGAATATTCTCTTCCAAGGCGTTAATCGTGTCCGGCTTATCTGCGTAGACAAGCGACTTCACATAACCCCACAAAAAATAGTCCAGCGGTGTTAAATCGCACGATCTTGGAGGCCACGCCACGTTGTTCAGGAGTAAGTCTATTCATTATGAAATGGCAAACCAAACTGAGCATAAATCAAGTGACAGCTGTCAAAAACACCAACTACGAAAAAAGTAGTGCCAGATTGAAAACCACGCCTCTAAAAAAAACATCCTATATATATAAAAATGTTGCCTGGGTATAAAAAAAAACGCCCACTGTGATTTTTATCCGATGCGAAAATAAATAAAAAAATAGAAAGTCTGAATTAAAGCATACTTTTACCGGTCTAATAGAGGATGGGTCGGGTCTGTCAGCTAGGACACATTATTTCCTATCAAATCGACGAATGCACATTTATATACCGTCTATATCTAAAATAAAATGAATCTAGTTTTACGAAATCATTGAAAACGAGTTAGTATATATTTTCGTTGCAAAATGACGTCCTTTTATATATACTTTTAAACTGAAAAGAATACTTTACTCTACTTTACCTTACCTTATTAAGCCGCGAAAGATATCTCATACAAGTAGGAGTTTGCCACCAGCATTCATCGTAAATGTTTCCATTGAAATCGGTTTGCGGACGAGCTGTTGTGGGGGGTGATTACTTTGATTTGCGACGTTATTACACTTGTATGAATCCCGGGTTACAGACAAACACATGATTCTTAAAATATAGACCAAACCAAATCACCTAAACTTGTCTTTCGGTAAAGTAGGATTTCATTTTGCAATACTTATTGGCTCGTGTTTATAACGGCCTGGCGCAGTGGTATAAGAGCATGCTGTCCCGGGTTCGAACCGCAGTGTCCCGCCGTGCGTGTCATGAATGCTTTCACAGCGTAAACGTAACAATAGGGCAATCGGAACTGCGTAATAAGGTTTGGTTGTAGTATCCTTCAAAAGCGTCGGAGTAGTTATATCGAGCTCTGATTTACCCGAAAAGTTGAGTACGATCATAATATTGTTGAGGCTACTGAAGTTTAGTAGGTCCACCTATTGACACTTGTAACCCGTACAAAACAATTTCTATAGGTGTAATATTCAAATGAATAGTTGCGTACACCTTACAACACTGTTTTGTTACGTCATCCAAACACATCACGCTCTTACAAAGCAGAGCCTACTAAATACTTTAGTAACGTTAACCAAATAGTCTGTCAAGGTTACAAGATCTGTCGCTATATCTACGGGGTTTTTTTCCGAGCAGATTGGAAGAGTTTCCGAGGAAATGTAGAAAATTCCTTGAAAGTTTCCGCCGCAAAGCGACGCTAATTGATCCGAAAATCGAGTTTGACGACGCACTTTACTCGCCGGCCGATAATGCTGTGGGGAAGACCGGTTTTGACGCACCGTGCACACGCGCCTTATTGCGCACCTCAGCTGTCACGTTGATTTTCTATTATGACGCGTTGATTTGCTTCTCATGTAGCGCGTCCCAAGACCAGTATCACCAAAAAAACAAACAGCTCCTGCGATTTCTAGTGTTAAGAAACTAGCTTTTTTACCGGAAAAAATGTAAACTTCACGTGAGAATAGTAAAAGAATCATGCAATAATGTCTTTCCGGGGAAATCTACCTTCGCCTTCCGGGTTTCCAAAAGGGATTTTTTTAATTTTTGTAATTGTCACTTGAGACTGGTCACAATATTTGTTGTGAAGGCCGTTAATTTGAAAGAAGAAGGCGTGAGCAATTGACAAATTTTTCCAAACGCATTTGCGCGCGTGTATGGAACAGGCTTTATGCTGTTATGTAGTTGTAATCAGTCATGAAGTCCGCCTGAGTCATTTACGTAGCACCTTACTGAGAAGGATGGACAATATTCAGTAGCCATGAT
This sequence comes from Neomicropteryx cornuta, assembly GCA_020383195.1. Classification (NCBI taxonomy): domain Eukaryota; kingdom Metazoa; phylum Arthropoda; class Insecta; order Lepidoptera; family Micropterigidae; genus Neomicropteryx; species Neomicropteryx cornuta. The sequence goes on along the minus strand of JAHKQU010000010.1, from coordinate 9,507,733 downwards.
TCTGAGCAAAATGACTTGGCATAATTTGGGTCAGTGTCATGATGACGTGTGCATAACCCAGCTAGCAACCAACTAGGTCAGCTGCACGAACTAGGCTTTAGGTAATGAACCTGGCGTATCTTAGGCCTTTCACTTATAGCCTAACCTAATCACTGGACCATACGCTAGTTGTAATATTCCGCTGAAAAAGCACGTTTAATCAATTCTTCAAGACATTTAAATATTTTCAGTATTTTTTTATATATTAATGATCCGTTATTTCAAAAAACTTAACTATTTTTTTCTGTTTGTAAGCCTTCTTAAAAGAGTTTGTATCGTCTTTAACTATAGTTTTTTTAACCGCTATTTTTAATCAGCGGTAATAAATGTAATATTGAAAATATAAAATATTTAATTAAATTACATTTTAAAATACGAAATATGTATTTTTTACGACATAAAAATAAACTTTTCGTGAAATCCGTGTTGAATTAACTCAATACCTCCTCACCTACTTAAGAATGTCCACTCAAGTCAGCTAATATGATCTATAAATGTCCTCAAGGTTGGAGTGACTCATCACATTTGCAGAGTATTGACTCGGTATAGAACTGAAAATAGTTGCTATGACTTAGAAAATCCGAGAGCTCTTCAAAATGCCCAAAAACACCTTTCCAGCATGCTACCTAAATGAATCCCCTATTTTACCCTCTGAAGGGATATCCTCTTAAGGTCCTCCCTCAGGATTCAAACCTTCCTTATCGAATTTGATCGAAATGGGTTCAGCGGTTTAACCGTGAAAACGTAACAGATTTTCGCATTAACAGGAGCGTGACTCCAATAGGGAAATATTTGTGAAGTCAGATCTCAATGATTTCACCGCCGATTTTAGAATTTCAAAGTTTTAATTGAATCTACCCGAAAAATGCGAGGTCTTGACGGAGCCGGAATGTTAAAATTCGAAATAATAAAAAAGTTATGTCAGATTTTTTCGCGCGCTTTTTGTCCGAACTCTAGAAGAAGATTGTTTATATAAAGTTTGCAATTCTCCGCTCCAATATGTACTAGGTCAGGTTAGGTTAGGTTAGGTTACACCAATGTTTCCCAAACTTATTTTCCCCGTGGAGCCCTAGCCCAGTATTTTTTATCCTTTGTGGACCCCATCCCCCAGGATTCCCACACTGCGATAGGTGTTTTGTATAGTGGAATCATTTTTTTCATACTGTCACGGCCCCATGTCAGTTCTCACGGAACCCCGGGGGTCCGTATGGACCATTTTAGGAACCTCTGGGTTACACCTTTGCGACTGTGGATATTAGTATCATTTAATTCTGACGTTTAGTACTTTCGCATAATAGATATCGCAATAAAGCAACATTGTAATTTAGGTTTTATTCAATGCAAACAAATTTTAAAGTTGTAATACTAATAAATAATTCAATTCCTACTTTTGGAATAACTTAATAATATCTAGTTTTTTAAGATTCACCATAAGAACGCATGTTTAAAAGATTAGAGGTTATTCAAGTAATAATTAAAAGATATTTTTTTTTTTGTATAATGCGACCATAAATCTTTAGAACAAATTTATGCGAGGTTTTGTTGCCTACCGAATGAACCTACGTAGGGCGTACTGATTAAATCGAGTTTTAGTTCCGCGATCAGATCATTCGAGCTAATTAGCTCACTAATTAAAAAGATCACTTTTCCCCAAACGAGATCAAATATGACTGCTTTTTTATTTAAAGTGACTTCAGCACTTGAATTAGGTTAAACGACATTTAAAGGGATAATTTAGAAGACTAAAATAACGATACATTATAATTTATATAATTACGGTTTTTCAGGATAATTAATGTATTTTAATCAATAATGTTCAACTTTTAAGACCAATCTCAATTAAATTTAGTAAAACTGGTTTTTATTTGGGTACAACAAACTACGCGAGGACCTTAAAGAAATACGCGAAATGGGTCACTTCAAGAATATTAAGTTATATTTGTTGAATTTGAATTTATATTATTATATAAATTCAAATTAATCAATGAATTTTGATTATTATCCTTCTATCTACATTCAAGTATGTTTGACGTATGGAAACCAATCCTAACATTGTAAAAATTGTTATGGGAATAAATATCTTGTATTTTCAAGTAAAAAAAACACTTCTAGAATAGTATGAATTATGGTTTTAAGTTTGTTACTCAGTGTCTCGTGTATAATTCTGAGTATGAACTCAGTGTTCGATAGGTAGTCTCCTCTTACCCCTTTTATTTAGCAACTTAAATGTTGCCAGAAAACCCTTACGAAATCATTCAGGAAAGTTTTAAAGTTTAATAAATCACTCATGTTAATTTATTTTGCTTAAACGCACTAAGCCTTTTAAAACTTTTTATATTATTATTATTATTTAAAAAAAAACTAGGTACGTAAGAAACTATTTTTATATGTGAAATGAGTATATGTTTAACAGGACCTATATTTAATATTAAAACATATTTAGTCCAACAAAATACGCCTCAATGGTACAAAGTTTTAAAAATTATACTACGCATAATATTAAATTAATTATTTTATGCAGATTTTGTTTATTAATTAATTGATTATACGGTGTAATTAATTATTTCGGGCAAATAACCTGTCGCCATGAAATATTTAATTTAACAATTAAATCGAGTTAGATATGCTAATAATTCTGGTGCGGATTGTGATCAATGCTTTACATGTGATCTGGTATGATCTTGTGATGTGAGTCCGCAACCTTTCATTAACTACACTAAATCATTAGTTATTTTCATTGTTTCGTGCAATTCATAACACAATTCATTTATTTGCTTTGCTCACGAGTCTATGGCTCCTAAAACGTTTCATTTTTAACTAAACTTCAAAAAGTTTGATCGTCACGTGACAAAGTAATCAAATACATTTTCACTATATCTGGAAATTTTGAGATAAAATTTTTATTTAATTTAAAAATAAAAAAGTACTCAAAAAGGTAAGTCGCAAATCATATTTGACGACTTCGGCGCTTCATATCGCGGACCTCCGGGACTCTATTTACTCCCATACGGCCAGTGTTCAATCGACTGGAGACGATTTGTTTTCGGGATTTGTTTTGCATGTGTTTGTATGTGAATAGTAATTCTTTCAGAAATATTCGCTTTATATTTTTACAAACTTTTAGTCAGCGTGCAAAAATATAGAAATCGGTTAATTTAATAATTCTTTTAATTTAAAAACTGAGAATATATACTATATTTACTATATATTTTTAAAGATTCTTGGTAAAGGGCTGTTTGACGAACGCACACGCGATGAGTCAATTCCGTTCCATACATGAGTTGATTATTTTATTTATTATAGACTAGTAAAACTTTGTTTCTACGGTTCTAAGTGCTTATTTATTTATTTGTATGAGAAATGCTTACAGCTATACATAATGACAGTTACATAGAAATAGATAAATAACAACTTAAGCCGACTACAGGCATCTCCAATTTAACATATAGTTTTAACGGAACGAACTAGGACTAATTTATAGTGATCTAATTTATAGTGTGTTATCTAAATGGTGTTTAGAATGTACTTTGTCTAAATTGATTGTATGTAAGAATGGTTTCATTAGCGTTTTTATAAATTTTATTTTTGATAAACGTGTCTGTCCAGTTGTTATATAATTTTATTTATTTATTGACAGTAACTTAACATTAATTTCACATTGTGCAAAGTACTACCTAACTAGGCAAAGCCCGTATTAAGGTAGATTATACGAGAATGCATCATTCTTATAAGCATAACTATCTCACTGCGCAATATACAATTACAATTATTTGAATTAAATTGTATGCAATAATACATAATATATAAATAATAATAAATTAAATGTTTGTTACATAATACATAAATGTAATAATTGTTTTAATTGAAAACCAAACGCGGGCATTTAGAGCCACTTCAACATCCCGCACTTCATCACTTCATATATTCTAGAGTAAACATGTTTTTTTTTAGTCGATTACAATTGTTTATTATTTTAGAGAACCAGGTTCGAAACCCGTTGAAGGCGTTTGTTTCCCTAAAGTTTATTGTATGCAGTGGGAGCACTCAACGGGTAGGAATGACTGGAAAAGACGAAAAATATTTTTTCAGCGATTTAATGACAAAAATATTTAGCAGATACCTTATTGTAACGTTGCTAAACTTGTCCTATACGCAGCTATGCGTATTTGTTATTTTTAATCATCCATTAATGTTAATAAAAAAAATAAATGCAATAATGTACTAACTTGTAACGTTTTCAGCGCCGTAAAAGCACTCCGCGGCCGAAAACGAGTCGGCAGGCATTTTCAGAGATTTCCTTCCGAAGATCCAATGACGGGTACAGTTCACAATCTGTCATTCGATCACAATCGATTGAATCGGCACTGGTCGCGTCGCGTCGGCGCGCTGCGAGTGGCGAGTGGCGAGTGGCGATACCGGCCTTAGAGTGGTCGGCGCCGCGCGCGGGCGGCTTTTATACCCGCGGACTCGGTTCGAAACTCGTTCCGAGGCGCCGCCGTGATTCGTAAGCCGCTTTCCGATTTCCGCGTTATTCGAAAAAAAGGATTTTTTTACAAAACCATCAGGAAAAGTGCCATGAAATTAGTTTGTTCATTTTGTCATTTACAGAAAAAAAAACGCCCGTTTCAGCCCAGGAAGTTTTCTATTGAAAGCGATCAGATTTGAGTTTACAATAGTTTTTTAGCGGTTGCCGTTATTTTAAGAACTACCTATTAAAAAAATAAAAAAACTAAATTTGATCACCTACCATGATTTCCTTTTATAAATACAAAAAAACCTTTTATTCGCAATCAACAAAGATAACTGGATACACATATTTGTTTCGTCTTCCTGCCAAATGCAAAGCTTTCCAAACTTATCAGCGGTTTGAAGCTTTTCTCGCGGACCAGTTTGAGCAGTTAGGGCCTCACCTTTCTTAGCATTCTCTGCCCTCGTTTCTATTTCTGGACTGCGATGGTCTTCCTAAAGGGAGTCACCTTCGTCTCCTCGTCTTTTTAAGCCATTTTTTACCAGTTTCCTCTGATTTTAAAACGTCTCCACCAAATCCCCGTGCTTCGTCAAAATCCCTAAAGTAACCTTTACCTAATTTATTTTAATAAGTTTTAGAAAAGTAAATACAACAGTTTTATATACAACATATAAAAAAAAAATGCTAAAATAATCCATCACCAAATTGATTAATTTTATTAAAGCGTTCGTGTGAATTCGACTAAGCGATCAATATCTCGTTTAGCTACGCTACGGCCTTGACCGATAGGGGTCATTCCCATGCGTCGCGGCTGGCAGATGCATGACAATATACGGTTTTTTTTTCGAAAACCATGATGAATTTTGCTATGACGGTAATACAAGCCATGTTTGATTACCAATTATACCACTTACCAATTATATGGGGGCAAAAAGAAAATCCCATTTTATCAATTGGAATTCTTAATAATAGTTTATATTATAAATTAAAATATATAAATAATAGTTAATGGGTAGCAATGCTAATCATTGTTTGGTTATAAGCCAATTATTAATCATTAGGTAATTACTTATACCTACTTACATATGTGATATAACTTAGCAAAATTTAGCAAGATTAGTTTTACATCTAAGTTATACGCGTAAGCGCTTTTTTACATATTATAGGGAATTTATCATAATGGTTTCATTTTATTTTATTTTATCAAATTGATTAATATTTAGTAAATTAGTAGTAAATATTTTAAAATGAAAAATCTAAACGAGTAATTGAACGCTAAGATTAGTCCAATTAATTCGTCATCGCTAGCAATCAAAAAACTGGTCCACAGCATTGAAGTCGACACAGAGATAGTTTTAACCGGAGGCTGCAGAGATTTTTTATTTCGTTTTGTATAGGGTGTTTTTTTAGAGGCTTGTTTTTCAATCTGGCACTACTTTTTTCGTAGTTGGTGTTTTTGACAGCTGTCACTTGATTTATGCTCAGTTTGGTTTGCCATTTCATAATGAATAGACTTACTCCTGAACAACGTGGCGTGGCCTCCAAGATCGTGCGATTTAACACCGCTGGACTATTTTTTGTGGGGTTATGTGAAGTCGCTTGTCTACGCAGATAAGCCGGACACGATTAACGCCTTGGAAGAGAATATTCGGCGCGTTATTGCTGACATACGGCCCAACTTGCTGCAAAAAGTGGTTGAAAATTGGGCCTCTCGGCTGGAATTTGTTCGAGTCAGCCGCGGCGGCCACTTACCCGAAATCATTTTTAAAACATAATGGCAAACCCTTATCTTTATAATAAAACTAAATTCTTAGCCATAACATCAAATTATATGCGTTTTATCTTTTCTTGAAAACCACGCCTCTAAAAACATCAACCTATATAAGCAGCGTTTAAACGGCCGACCTACAAACAGGTGCAAAAATGGTACATAGGTTTGATTAAAAGTTAAAATGTTGTAAATAACCTTTGTAGGTTAGGTTAGCACTTATACCATTGTTAGATATGTGTCATGTTGACAAAAATACCTCCAAAATTACATCGTAATCGACACTCGATTCTTTTAACGACGCCAGCGATTAGGACTGCTGCATAGCGTCGGTAGGTACTATTAGGTATTAGGTATTAGGTATTAGGTACACAGAGTGGTTGCGAAGAACGATTAATTCTTATGCAGCCATGAAAAAACATCATATTCAGGGACAAAGAGACAATGAGAATGTGACGTAAATGTCATCTCTTAAATCGCATTTCAAATTAAAAATGTTGCCATATACAAATACTGAGATATTTGACGTAGACGAGCGGTTTATTAAAATTCTTGGAGCGATATGAAGGGACACCTTCTGGTGCCGCAGCACTTTTCCTTAGTGCTATCGAACAGACAAAATCATAATATTAACTAGTGGTCGAAATCCATTAAACTTTTGAATATGAGCGTTATTGAGTTTCTCATAACTCTATAATAATTTAATATATTTTTTTAAAAATTTAATCCCTGGAATACCCATAAGACTCACAATTTTAGTATTATATCAGTTGAAAAAAAACGTAATTACAGCTTGTATTTGTACTTATTTTTGATACAATTCATTGACAGTTTTCATTTTTTTATATAGAAATGAGACTTGACATTTATAAAAGTATAAGATGGCATTAATAATTATTTTTGCTTTACATTGACAGACTATTGAAAAAGCAACATTTGTAATCACACGAAATTCACAGCTCAAAACTCATTCAGTCTATGGGCTGTCAGTAGTATGCACATTTTAATTTATTTGTAACCCATATTAAAATTAAAATAAATATTAGTAAAATTAATGTAAACATGTTACATATTCAATATTTTGTTGGAGTACCGTATAAGATAAAATAAAATATTAACGGTAAATTTTACCTTTCCGCACTCCTCCATATAAACTTAAATTGTGCTTAAAAAAGCGTATCTTATTAATATATAGATTGCAAGATGCAATTTTCTTCTATAAATTGCTCGGTAGCTCATCGCGTTGTATTAAGTTTAACAAAACTATCCCGAGGGATCCATCAATGTGAGGAGCGCTTTCAGATGAGGAGCGAAGCGACCCATAGCTCAAAAAGTCAATGCCAGCGTTAATCAAAATATGCTCGTTGCTAACAAAATGATAATAAAAATTAAAAGCGATTACTCCTAAAAAGATCGATTCTATTTCAAGCATATTTTTTTAATCAAATGAATATAATTGCTTTCCAGCGCTCGAAACACGTTTTATAATGGGATTGACAAATGGACATTTTTTGAATGGTCTGATCTCACATTTCCTTAATATTTTGACGAGAATGAATATGCTTTCGAAAATATGGCGGATGGGGGGGGGTGGGGGGATTGTTCAGGCGAATTGAAGCTTCCTACTAGAAAAACAAAATAAAATCTTGACTCATTATTTGTTTGTTTGTTTGTTTGTTCGGTAGATTTCATTAGGAAATCCTCCTTTTCGCGAATTGCAATGGGAAAACCTCCATGTCCCGGAAAATGTCGACACTTATTGGGAATAACTTCAACAAAATGGACCAAAATACGTTACAAAACACGTTTTAGGGACTGGTGGCGCCTTAAACAAAAAAAAAAATCGTATTGAACGTTTAGTGCGCATATTGTTGCGTTCCCGAACTATCCATTACAATATTTGCGCGCGGGAAATTACCCGTCGTTCATTAACGTCAATACGTTCAAAGGTGCGGTGTAGCGGTCTGATATTTTGTTAGGTTAGGTCTTTTGTGATTTCGAATCATCCCATACCGTTTGATCTCGTGGACAAGCCGACATTGGGCCGACATTGCCTTCTGAACGCATTACATGTCCCCTCCCTCCCCGCGGTTCTTGTACCCGCAGCTGTATAACCTAATGAATGCTTTGCTCGCTCGATCCTCCTAAATCTTAGTCGTTATCAGATTGTTACCCCTGAATGTAATTTATTCTCAGTAGCGGCAATAAAATATAAAGCGTTTCCAATGCATGTAAAACTAAAAAAAAAAAACAATTTATGTAAAAAATTTTAAAGTTTTTTACAACACACCTAAAACATAAATATTTACCAACATTATACAATATCGTCGGCCACGTTAAATGCATTTGCCATATAGGTTTTGACCGGAAAGGTTTCATCGTGGACCAGAATAGAAGAAATGAAGATGTGCCCTCAATGAAGCGACCCATCCTAGGAAGTTGACCTTTAGAGGTTCATAAAACGTTTGTATACTAGTAATATTTATAATTTCCATCACAATGCTTTTAAACTGTTGCCATTGAACCGTTACTACTGTTTCGTACATGTATGTGTTTTGGTTTATAAGAATAAATAAATAAATGAGAGTGGGGTTCCGGTTTCTAGTCGCGACGAATGGATTTGAGGGGGGCTTTCGTTGTTGGATAGCTTGGTCCTTCGGTGCCCACAGCCAGCGTATTGTGTTCGCAATAATAAATGATTAGTAAAAACACATCTTTAAAAACAAGCTTTTAATACGTATACAAACACTGAAAACTATACAGGGTGTCCCAAGGTTCCACGCATTAATAGGTCTTACGATTCTTAGTGTTATATGTTAATAAACAATATCAAAATTCATTATGGTTTTCGAGCAAAATATAGCAAAATTTTACTTTTTCAACCCCTCACCCCACGCCACCCCCCCTATTTCCGCCGCTCTGGTCTGATTTTGCCCATTAACGAACTTGACCGAGATTTTGTGCCCTTATTTCTGATATATCATTTTGAAAGTGATTGGTGTGAAATTACGGCAGTTATCGTGTCCACAAGAGAGTGATATTGAGGGTGGTTTTTGATTTTAGAGGATGTGAAACGCGAAGATATTTCGAAATTTTTCGAAAGTCATACGAATTGCTGCAGGTACTTTTTCTAAATCTACCTAAAAGTAAGTCTTTAAAAGTAAGTCAACTGCGCACTTTTTAGGTTAAAATGCATCCAGTTTGAGGCCGCTACTTCCTTCGGCACCGATAATCATCCATTAATTGTATTATTTATCTAATTTGTTGTAATATTATTATTCAATCGCAATATATCGATAATTGTTGTTGATTCATTGATTATTCACGGCCTTGAACTAATCATCGAACACAAGTCGCCGAGTCGGTTATATTAGTTGACATTGGTCGTTTGCATTGCATGCGTTATACATATATACTATTACGTACATATGTGGTATAAGTAGATATATATTCAGTCTCCTACTTATATAGTTAGATATTACATATCTAGGAGCTAGCTTTGCTGATAGGGTGATCGGTTGGAAGTTTGAAAATATAGGGTGTTTTTTTTAGAGGCGTGGTTTTCAATTTGGCACTACTTTTTTCGTAGTTGGTGTTTTTGACAGCTGTCACTTGATTTATGCTCAGTTTGGTTTGCCATTTCATAATGAATAGACTTACTCCTGAACAACGTGGCGTGGCCTCCAAGATCGTGCGAATTAACACCGCTGGACTATTTTTTGTGGGGTTATGTGAAGTCGCTTGTCTACGCAGATAAGCCGGACACGATTAACGCCTTGGAAGAGAATATTCGGCGCGTTATTGCTGACATACGGCCCAACTTGCTGCAAAAAGTGGTTGAAAATTGGGCCTCTCGGCTGGAATTTGTTCGAGTCAGCCGCGGCGGCCACTTACCCGAAATCATTTTTAAAACATAATGGCAAACCCTTATCTTTATAATAAAACTAAATTCTTAGCCATAATATCAAATTATATGCGTTTTTTCTCTTCTTGAAAACCACGCCTCTAAAATCATCACCTATACCTTCGTCCCACCCCACCACTGACCTGTGAAGCGTATTCCATTTAGCGGTTGTCCTGAAACGAACTTTGACCCAACGACCCTCGTTACTTGTTAAGGGTTTCCCTCCGAACAGCTGGTTAGGTCAAAATGCAGGTCTTTCGGTCAGCGTTGTCAGCGCCCTCTGTCATTTAACCAATTTTCATCGATTATTGTTGAACTTACTTGCAAGTACCATACTTTTTGGTTGCCTTTAACACAATATCCAACTATCGCTACAATTAACACCAGCCGTTTAGTCACGCCGCCATTTTGATTTGAATCGCAGCAAAATAAAATGGTTGCTGCTACCAAATTTTCAGGTGACGTCGTTTTATTTCGTCAGCTATTCACCCACGACGCCATTTTGTTTTGTAATTAAAGCAAAATGCTTTTGCTAAAACATTGTTTGCTAATAATCAGTCTGTAAGTACAACTGTGCGATTTGCTCACACTTATGTTCGGTTAGCAAATTTCTCGTTGCGAGTGCAGATTTTTAAATAACCAAACTTTATCTCCTCTCGTCCCCTCCCCCGTCCCCCCCCCCCCCCCCCCCGGCCATCACCCTCCTTCCCCTCTGCCGCCGTCGCCTGTGCTCCACATACAATACTATTTAAATATGTCGCAGGCTCCTGCGCAGATTTTATCATAATAAGAATGCATGGACACAACATTACATACAGAAATGGTCGCATATGTTTGGTAAGCCCCCTCGAACACAGGACGTCTCCTGCGGGATCTGTCCCGATTTGGCTCCCAGCTAAGAAGTATTTCACGATACACGAATCTCCTTGACACCAAAAAAGAGGTCATATTTCCCAATGCCTTTGGCGTATATTTCATTCATGTGCGCTTGGGCGTTACTCCTCGATGGCTTTGAAATTACGGATATTTTTTTTTTGAATGTGATCTCACAGTGGGGGTCCATTTTTAGATGTGATATCTCAGGGGGGGGGTCCCCTTTAGATTCGTAGAGGAGCGTAGCAAGAAATCAGCATGTCAAACTTGGTTTTATTTTAAGTAAATTTCATTAGGAAAGATCCCTATTGCAATGGGTACCATGTCATAACTTCCCGATAATGTCGACATATCTTCGCGTTTCACATCACCTAGAACCCAAAACTAACCTATCTAAATATATCACTTTCTCGTGGACACGATAATTGTCCTAATTTTAAAGCAATCACTTTCAAATTGCTATATAAAATTTAAGAAAACAAAATCTCGGTTAAGTTTGGTAACGGGCCAAACTAGGGGGGCAAGAATGGGGGTGGGGGGAGGGGTTCGAAAAAGTGAAACTTAGTTATAACTTTCTTAGTATATAAGATATCGACTTTATTTAAATTTTATAATATTCCTTCGATAAGGGCCAAAACTAATCTACATAAACTTTTTTAATAGCACCAACCTTCACCCCACCTACCTCAAACTTCAAAGTTAACAGGTATCAAGATATTGAGAACATTTTCACAAAATGTTTCAGTAGAATGCTTTGTGTCCGAGCTGTTTTAAGTATTAAAATAAAGGCACTTGAATTAAACGAAGGAAACCAGTTTTATACGGCGAATAAAATTCAAGGCATTCTCGAAGTCTTAAGCAACCGTCGGACTGATGCACTCGTGTGGGTACCTGGCTCCACTTTACATAAAACTCAAATCTCACTTGACCCGCGGATCGAGTCTCGACGCTCTCGGTAAATCTACGCGATTTAAGTATTGCATATTAATATTTAAAAAAAAAAAACAAAATGGCCAATTCCTAAACGACGTTCCGACGCCGTCGGGTTTTCGGAACCACAACAGATGGAGAGAATTATCGCTGTCCCTTTCGCTCATCGGGATGCTGCCAAAATGCAAATTTTTCGTTTTGCAAAGGCTTTGAGAGAGATTAGAGTAATCTAGTCTTATTTCCATTAAGGCGCCACCAGTCCCTAAAACGTGTTTTGTAACGTGCTTTGGTGCATTTTGTTGAAGTTATTCCCAACAAATGGCTAAAACTAAAAATACCACAATATTCTACATATATTAGTTTAGTGCTTTGCTTAAAAAAAAAACGAAATACACCTTATTATAGTAATGAAAATAAATAAATAAGAAAGTGTTGTTTTTTCTTGCAACGATCTTCTTTTAAGTTGTGTAAGTGACGCGAACCTATTTTTTCTTTCTAAAGATAGACAATATAATAATCTAGGACATTACTTAAAAAAAAAACAATTTTTTCAAATGATAATAATGATTTAAATACAAAAAACATGTTTCATCGATTCCAAATGTAACGAATTCGCGGTCGGCGAGTATATCCGTCTCTTTTCGACACGTCAATGTTCGAATAAAGCCTACTCTTTCTAATCTCAAGGGCAAATGCGTCCCGGGGTGCCTTAAAGATAATTTATTATTCTAAGAAATTAATTACCTAAGGAAATTTGTTTAAACTTTTTGCAAGAGAACTTTATACCTGCTCATATTATTAGAAACACTACCAAAATTCTGAAACTTTAACATTAGAAATTGCATAACTGAGAAATAATCAAATTAATTTTATTAATTATATTTTGTGACAGATTAGTGTGGAAATATTCTCCCGGTAGCAATGTTAAATTTTCTAATAATATGAGCAGGGACTGTATATTAAAAAAAAATAAAACTATCACCTTATTAAACCTGCTTATTAAACCAGAAACATCACATATAAAATAAATAAATTTCTATAATGAAAATAAAATGGATGAGGCGATTTGAGAGATATGCTTTAACAACTTAGGAATAAAATAATAAAGTTTGCCTAAAACTGGAAATTTTTGTTTTGGTTTTTAATTATAATAATGATAATTTACCCTAAAACGTTTTGAATTTTTAGAAAATATATATTTTTTGTTATTATTTAAAAAAGAAAACGATTTAAAAAAACATATCCCTTATTTTTTTAAAACTACCAACTGCTATCAACAAAATGGTAGGCCGCGGTTTGTGTCATAAGCGCCGTTGTGCCCGTCATAGAGTTCACACCTTTCCGGTCACAGCGCAAGGCGTATTTTCGTAGGTCCGAAACGTCCGAATGGTGTCACGTTGTAGTAAAATTTGGCTATAACTTTCTTAGTATATAATATATCGAATTATTTCAATTTTATATTATTGCTTAGATAAAGGCCTAAAAGTTATCTAAGTAAACTGTTTGATAGCACCAACCATTGGCCTCGGGGGTTTGAAAAAGTGGGTTTTCAAAATTCAAAAAATCATATCTCCCTCAATAGGCAGGCAATAACCTAACCTAAACAGTTCAAAATGCCTATGATTTCCCTACAACTTTTGTTCGAAACAATTTTTGATATGAGCAACCCTTACGGTAAGGGATGAGCAAAATGTTTCACCACTTTGATCCGGTGAAATCTAACTCCGCCTTCCACATATGTTTTAAGAGTATTAAAATTGCAAACACGGAAATAATATAAAAAAAATAATAATGTTGTGACTGCTCTTGGTACGAATGGTACATAGAAATAGTACGAATTCACCTAAATAAAAAGCCAGCGTTTAGTATGAACCTGGTTTCATGAGTGTACTGAGAATTGACAGTCAACCTTGAAATTCGCTGTTTTAGTTTCATAGGGCGTCAGGTTTTACTCTCTGCGCGGTCAGAAAGCAATTGTTGGTTTTTATTTAAAAACAGCTTCTTTATATAGAAATTAGAAAAACAAAGTTTTCTATGTTTAAAACCCTTCATTTGCCTTTCAATCACTATTTTTCCTAAGGATCTAATAAGAAAAAAAAGAACTATTAACAATTTATTAAATTTCTCAGAAATATAATTGAATTTTAAAAATCTGCCGTAACTATACTGAATACATAAGATAAGGGTTTTTAAACATATTTTTTTTATGATTAAATATCTAAATACTTGCATAGTCAATTGAACTGATTAGATTACCTTAGAACAGCACTTTTCGCTATTTCGCTTTTCGACACGCCGGAAGACGGAGGTAGATTTCACCGGATCAGAGTGGTGAAACATTTTGGCCATCCCTCACCGTAAGGGTTGCTCATATCAAAAGTTGTATCGTCGGTTAATTTCGATGTTATTTTCCATGCGTCGGTAAATGTGAGAAGTGAGATGCCCTTGGCTGAAGACTTCAAAAGCGCTCTCATTAAGGCGATGACATAATCTGACTGACGAACGGCGTTTCGGAGGAAGTAACCTCTCGCTGGGCCCAGCGGTGGTCCAGAGCTGAGGGCAGCTCTAGAGGCGAAGGTACGATGACCCTGCGGTCGGATGCTAGGCTTGGCCAGTCAGCGAACGGGTTTCGACGAGGGAAAACCAGCGCTCCAACCAATCGCTGTTAGGCAATCATCTAATATCTTTAACAACTCTGACCACGAATTATCAGAAAGCCAATCGAGTTTTACTGGCAGTATTTTTAAATGGAATCACTGCTAACTGTGCTCTTCGTTTTTAACCTGTTAAAGTAGTGCTTAATAGAACTCAGGATACCTATAATAAAGAGTTCTAAAGCATTGGCCTATTCCATCTTAGCCGTGAACAATTTATTAAGGCTGTTTGCCACCTTTTCTTCCTGAAATCATTAAATACTATCTCCATCTCTATCACTAGGCGATGTGCGCTCGTCTCTCGTCACTCGTCACTCGTCCTAACATGTCAACATTCCACTTTCCACTCTCCAAACCTTCAACAGTTACACGATAATGATCTGTTAATCTTTGAATTAGGGTTGGCCATATGTTATCTATAATTTGAACTGTAAACTTGTTCATTTTTGCAGTTTAAAATTAATTATTTTAATTAATACATTTATTTATTTATTTATTTATTCTTTATTAAAAAATCCAACAGTATTAATTTTTATAATTACACACAAAACTTATTAATAGTATACAAAACCAATTATGGATTTCGGACATTTTACATATTAATATTAGCACAAAAAATTGGAACAGTTCTTAATATATATATAGATTATAAATATTATATACGTATACAGTAGAATTTTTTGATGTGTTATGTGTAATTTGTGAGTGATGTTTGTGGTAGTTGTGAGTGTGTGTGATTTGTATGTATATGTTAAAATAAAGTAATAAATTAAGTATGGTTTTAAAAGGTATAAAATAATTTAAGATGAAGGTAATAAAAATATATATGTATATGTATATTCTATATGTAATTGCAATTACAAGTACTTATATTAACACCACAAACGATGACTATTGGCCCTTCGGGTTTTGCTCGACACTAGGTTAGGTTAGTTTAGGGCGTGAAAAGTGATTTCGGTCCATTGGCAATCAAAAAAAATTGTCCGTTTCGAAAAAACACAGTTATTCCCAACCTACGCTATTCTCGGCCGAATGCTTTGCTCTCGATGCGCCCGCGCGGCTGTAGTGCGATGATGGGTCGCTTCACTTGAGACAAAGCTTAAGGATAAATATCGATTTCGATTTATTTAGACTTTTATTTCTACGGCTGGTATTTGGTAACCATTGGATATTTAATCATAAAAAAAATCTTTGGACACCTTGAAGTTGTCTTCAACATAATAAAGACAAATTTTTAAAATTCAATTCTATTCCTGAGAAATTTAATAAAATATAAGTGGCTAATAGTTCTTTTTTAGCTAAATAACTCTCTCATAAAATTCGTTAGAGCCTTAGGGTCTAAAACATGAGAAAGTTAGTTCTTTTAATTTCTATATAATTAAATAAAAGCCAAAGAGTAAAACCTGGCGTCCTTTAAGAATTAAGCGCCTGGACCCCTGGACACCTGGACTTCTGGACGCCCTCAGGGTTCGCCAAAGTTCGAAAGCGTCGTCGCCAATGTTTTACTTGCAAAAAAGGTTTATTAATTAAAAAAATGCGTGCTTAAAAAGTGATTTACACTATATTAATTTGTGCGAGAATTGCGACTGTAAAATGTAAAATATTTTGTTTTTTTTTTAAGTACAACATTAGTTAAATAGCACGGAAGAAAATTAATACATGCAATTACGTCTAACACTAAACAAAAACCAATTTTAAATATTTTCGTATTTATTTATTAGTTAAAATGACGTTCTTGTTTAACATTCTTTGCGTCATTTAAGTTTTATTAAGCTAAACTTAAAATTCAATTGAATGTGCTAATTGTGTACAAACGTCATGACTATTGCGTTACTTTCGAACATGCATATAAACTAAATATATTAAAATAAGTCCGAACTAGTTTTTAAACCCGTCCTTGAGAATCTGATAATAAATAACAAATAATTGTTCTTCCTGGTACTAAAATATACTTATTTGAATGTGACATTAATGTCACATAAACCATAGACCCTAGATCCGTCTGTATTCAGTAGATAATCCTAGAAATATTTAGGTTCTGATGCGATTGAAAGTGTTTAAACGGCGCTACGAAATCGGTCGTCGAGATCATTAATGACTACAGTTTTATTGCCTGAATGACTGATTTGAGTTTGCGGCCCGGATAAGAATATTTATAGCGGTCTAATAAACAACTCGTTTTACTTTTGTTGAAATTTATTGACGGTTCAGAACACTTTCTGTAGCTAAGGATGACTACTCGTATACTAATACAGCCATTCTTGTCTTCTACTGAGCTAAATGTGCCTGTGCTAGTGTAATGTCTGGATTCGGTCCCGCGACCACCACGATCTCTAACGTTCAATTCACATTTTATTAAAATTCGTATAAATACAGGGTGGCACAAGGCCATTCCCGAAGACTTAAGAGGGGGCTATGCAACCTGTTATGAGTGAGAAATTTGTTATTTTTTTAATAGATGGTGACAATTTGGTCAGCGCGCGAATTCCGATCGATAATGGCCTTGACACCGTTACGGCGTACGGCGACAGTAAGCATGCCTACAAAGACAACGCTAGAAACCGCAGGACCTATCAGCCGTTTTTCTATCGGAAATGGTCCTGGGACTCGGTTTACTATGACACATATATTGTGCTAAAAGAACTGCAAACTATCGGACGCGCGAACTCTGAAATGGAAGTGGCCTATTTCACGAGGCGGAGACTCGCGACAAGTGTGTGCAGATGAAAAGAAACATTGTAAGTACGAAATCTTGCTGATGAGACCATATAGGATTTCCTTTTTTTATGAACACACCTTAAAGGTGGTGTTGTAATATTTATAAAATTTATTTCTAACTTATCGTAACATATTTTTAAAAAAATGTGTTTAAACTTAACACTTACTCTCAAAAAAGGTACTAAGTTCAACTAAAAGTGGCCTTTTAAGCTCCCTTTTAACTTTGAAAGTGATACATTAGAAAACAAAAACTACATTAAAATAAAAACTATAAAATAAAATAAAATAAAAACTATATTAGCACTGTATGTATTTTGTAAAATAAAGGTTTTTAACATACTTTTTTAACTTACTTTATGGTTTTTTTTTATAAATTATTTAATAATGTTAACATTATTTTTATCACGAAAACATGTAACTATCTTATTGTTAAATAGAAATCTAATTTAGTTTTATATATTGGTTTTATTCATCTTAATATATATAAATCTCGTGTCACAATGTTTGTCCTCAATGGACTCCTAAAACACTTAACCGATTATAATCTTCTTAATATATATAAATCTCGTGTCACAATGTTTGTCCTCAATGGACTCCTAAAACACTTAACCGATTATAATAAAATTTGAACACCATGTGCAGTTCGATGTGCACTTGAGAGATAGGATAGTTTAAATCTCAAATTATAGTCGCAATTTTAATTTATCGCTAATTTTTTGTCCGTTATTATTTGGCAGTCATAAAACTGACAGATGTCGATACCTTTCGACTGGGTTGATGGCGCTAATGTCTGTTATTATTTGACAGTGACAGTTATTCGACGCAAACGTATTAAAAGAGCCCATCAGTTGGCAGAACAAATTGAATCAAGAAATCCAGCTCAAAGAATCAGGACAGCAGAAGGTCATGCACAAAAATCTCAAGAACAGTGTAACGAACGTCTTCAAGAGAATATCATAAGAACAAGAAAATTATTATTTTCAGTCAAATGCCACCGAAAAAATCTAACCTCAACAACGCGAGCGGCAAACGTCAAAACGCAAACGTCAAAACTACGATCGGAATAATATATTCACTTACGAGATGCTGTTGCTGGAAACATCGATGGAAATTTAAATCCCAATGACATCGGTAATGCTTTCATTTTACCTTCAAGCTACATCGGCAGTCCACGGAACATGCAGGAATACATACAAGATGCGATGACTTACGTACGTCATTACGGCCGACCGGATTTATTTATTACATTCACATGTAATCCGAATTGGGAAGAGATACAAACTTTACTATTGCCAGGACAACAAGCCATTCATCGTCATGATTTAACTGCACGTGTGTTTAAACAAAAATTGAAATCCTTAATTGATTTTATTGTAAAATATACAATTTTTGGTATCACACGTTGTTGGCTGAATACGATAGAGTGGCAAAAGCGAGGTTTGCCTCATGCCCACATTTTGGTTTGGCTTAAAGATAGAATCCGTCCTGAAGAAATCGATCAAATAATTTCAGCCGAAATTCCAGACCCATTAATTGATCAAGAATTATTTGATATTGTCACCAAACACATGATCCATGGGCCATGCGGTGTTTTCAACATGACCTCACCGTGCATGGAAAATGGAAAATGTAAAAAAAACTTCCCAAAGCCGCATACGAATGACACGATCACGGATATTGATGGTTATCCAACTAAATCAACTAATTCAATTGATCAAAAGAGTTTCGCCACGACTGCAAAATGACAATTATCAAATCGTCATAAAAGCCGACAAAGTACCATTAGGTGAACATGCTGGTAGATTCAACTCTCCAACTGTTGATGAGGTTGCTGTTATCATGGTTGGTGATCCAGTTGACAAAAGATCTATAAACATTACACGGCGAGACAACACTGTCAGTACGATTTAGGATCTACACCGTTCATATGACGCACTACAATATCCATTGATATTTTGGCAAGGACAAGATGAATATCACCTTAATATCAAACAGTATGATCCAAATACCGGTAAATTTGACAATTATCTATTTACTTTCTTACTGTATGTATAGATTTTAATTTCGTATTGCATTTTATTTTTTATTTTTTTAGGTGATTACAGAAATAATAAAGTTAGCTCAATGAACTACTACGCACACCGAATAATGGTTAGACAACATCAAGACAATTATATCCTTCGATATCGTCAGCTGTTCCATCAATACATTGTTGATATGTATGCTAAGGTCGAAAGCGAACGCTTGCGATTCCTTCGATTCAACCAGGCAAAACTACGATCGGAAGAATATATTCACTTACGAGATGCTATTGCTGGAAACATCGATGGAAATTTAAATCCCAATGACATCGGTAATGCTTTCATTTTACCTTCATTTTACCTTCAAAATTCAAGGCCAGGTGTACCATAAAATCGGATCACTGATGCCAATGCCTGATAACAATCCGAAATTTCTTCAAATTTATTTTATGGGCGATTGTGAAGAGCGCGTGACGACTCGGTGCCTGTATAATTTTATTGAACAAGCAGAGGAAAGAGCAATTGTGATATTATTGGAAAATTTTTTAAAAGATCACAATCAACTAATTCAATTGATCAAAAGAGTTTCGCCACGACTGCAAAATGACAATTATCAAATCGTCATAAAAGCCGACAAAGTACCATTAGGTGAACATGCTGGTAGATTCAACGCTCCAACTGTTGATGAGGTTGCTGTTATCATGGTTGGTGATCCAGTTGACAAAAGATCTATAAACATTACACGGCGAGACAACACTGTCAGTACGATTTCGGATCTACACCGTTCATATGACGCACTACAATATCCATTGATATTTTGGCAAGGACAAGATGAATATCACCTTAATATCAAACAGTATGATCCAAATACCGGTAAATTTGACAATTATCTATTTACTTTCTTACTGTATGTATAGATTTTAATTTCGTATTGCATTTTATTTTTTATTTTTTTAGGTGATTACAGAAATAATAAAGTTAGCTCAATGAACTACTACGCACACCGAATAATGGTTAGACAACATCAAGACAATTATATCCTTCGATATCGTCAGCTGTTCCATCAATACATTGTTGATATGTATGCTAAGGTCGAAAGCGAACGCTTGCGATTCCTTCGATTCAACCAGGCAAAACTACGATCGGAAGAATATATTCACTTACGAGATGCTGTTGCTGGAAACATCGATGGAAATTTAAATCCCAATGACATCGGTAATGCTTTCATTTTACCTTCAAGCTACATCGGCAGTCCACGGAACATGCAGGAATACATACAAGATGCGATGACTTACGTACGTCATTACGGCCGACCGGATTTATTTATTACATTCACATGTAATCCGAATTGGGAAGAGATACAAACTTTACTATTGCCAGGACAACAAGCCATTCATCGTCATGATTTAACTGCACGTGTGTTTAAACAAAAATTGAAATCCTTAATTGATTTTATTGTAAAATATACAATTTTTGGTATCACACGTTGTTGGCTGAATACGATAGAGTGGCAAAAGCGAGGTTTGCCTCATGCCCACATTTTGGTTTGGCTTAAAGATAGAATCCGTCCTGAAGAAATCGATCAAATAATTTCAGCCGAAATTCCAGACCCATTAATTGATCAAGAATTATTTGATATTGTCACCAAACACATGATCCATGGGCCATGCGGTGTTTTCAACATGACGTCACCGTGCATGGAAAATGGAAAATGTAAAAAAAACTTCCCAAAGCCGCATACGAATGACACGATCACGGATATTGATGGTTATCCAATGTATCGCCGCAGAAGTACTGAGAATGGTGGCCACACATTTACAATGCGACTGCCGAACTTTCCAAATCAAGTTGAGTTTGATAATCAGTGGGTGGTACCATACTCACCACTACTTTCAAAAACTTACAAAGCTCATATCAATGTTGAGCTTTGCAGTTCTGTTAAATCAATTAAGTATATTTGTAAATATGTAAACAAAGGCAGTGATTTGGCCATATTTGAAGTAAAAAACATAAATAAAAATGACGAAATAGCACGATACCAAATGGGCAGATACATTAGCAGCAATGAAGCTATTTGGCATATTCTCAGCTTTCCCATCCACGAAAGAGATCCTGCTGTCCAACATCTGGCAATACATCTTGAAAACGGTCAACGTGTATACTTCACTGAAGAAAATGTTCTCCAAAGAGCGTTCGAAGCTCCGAAAACGACTCTAACTGAATTTTTTACATTGTGTCAAAAACCTGATGTTTTTGGCCAATTCGCGAAGACATTGGTGTATGGTGATGTTCCACGTTATTTCACATGGAACAAATCCAGTAAAAAATGGGAGCCACGGAAACAAGGAAAACCACATCCTTCCATTACAGGCATATTCAAAGCTAAGACATTGGGGAGACTTTACACGGTACATCCAAAGCAACGTGAGTGCTTCTATTTACGTTTGTTATTGGTGAATGTTCCCGGACCAACGTCTTTTGAATTTTTACGAACAGCTAATGGTCGAGTATTCAATACATACCAGGATGCATGTCGTGAACTGCAATTGCTAGAAGACGATAACCATTGGGACTTAACGCTTGCTGATGCTGCGTTGACATCAACACCGAATAACATTCGTCAGTTGTTTGCAATTATTTTGGCGACATGTTATCCCTCGCAAGCACAAACTTTGTGGGAAAAATATAAAAATTGTATGACAGAAGACATCTTGCACCGAATTAGACAAACAAATCAATGCCAAAACATAGATTATACACCAGAGATGTACAATGAAGCATTGGTCTTGATCGAGGATTTATGTGTTCTTATTTCAAATTTACCACTTAATCATTATGGTATGCCATCACCTAATCGTCCAGCCACCGACTTAGTCAATACCGATTTACAACGAGAAAATCAATATGACCATGGAAGTTTAGCAACAATTATCATGAACAGTGAACCATTACTGACAGCAGAACAAAAAATTATTTATGATCGGATTATGCTGGCTGTTGCTGCTGAACAAGGCGGTTTTTTTTTCTTGGATGCACCCGGTGGAACCGGTAAGACATTTTTAATATCGTTGATTCTTGCCAAAATACGGTCGCAACAAAAAATCGCATTAGCATTAGCATCGTCAGGCATTGCGGCTACTTTACTGGATGGTGGGCGAACAGCACATTCAACATTCAAGCTGCCATTGGACGTTCATAATAAACCAGATGCAATGTGTAACATCAAAAAGAATAGTGGAATAGCTGCAGTGTTGCGGAAGAGTTCTATAATAATTTGGGATGAGTGCACAATGGCACACAAATATTCACTTGAAGCATTAAACAGAACTATGCAAGATTTAAACAGCAATAATAAACTTTTCGGTGGTGCTATCTTACTTTTGTCTGGTGACTTCCGGCAGACCTTACCGGTTATACCTCGCTCTACTTTCGCGGATGAGATTAATGCATGTTTGAAACAATCATTCTTATGGCGAAGTGTTGAAACACTTCGATTGACCATAAATATGCGAGTACAATTGCAAAATGATCCATCAGCACTAATATTTTCCGAACAACTACTAGATATTGGGAACGGTAAAATAAAACTGCAACCAAATACGCAATGCATTAAACTACCAGACAATTTTTGCACTGTTGTTCAGGATAAAACTGAATTGATTCAGAGTATTTTCCCGGATATACAGAATAATTATTTGAATCATGAATGGCTTAGTCAACGGGCGATTTTGGCAGCCAAAAACGTTGATGTTGACGAAATTAACTTCCAGATACAACAGTTGTTACCAGGCGATCTGATGTCTTTTAAATCAATCGATACTGTTGTTGATGAAAATGAAAGTGTAAATTTTCCGATTGAATTTTTAAATTCATTAGATATCCCTGGAATGCCACCACATAATCTTCGATTAAAGATTGGTTCCCCTATTATTCTCCTCCGTAATTTGAATCCACCTCAATTATGTAACGGTACGCGTTTGGTCATCAAAAAGATCACCGGAAACATTCTTGAAGCAACCATTTTGGCTGGGAAGTTTAAAGGAAAAGTGGTCCTGCTGCCACGTATTCCGATGATACAATCAGATTCTACCATACCCTTCAAAAGGCTACAGTTTCCAATTCGTTTAGCTTTCGCCATGTCTATAAATAAATCTCAAGGTCAAACAATGTCCATTTGTGGTTTAGATTTGGAAAATCCATGTTTTTCTCATGGGCAACTATATGTTGCGTGTTCACGTGTTGGGAAACCGTCGAATCTATTTGTGTTAGCTAAAGACAGGTTAACCAAAAACATTGTGCACCGATTGGTGTTAAATTAAATTGAAATTGAAAGTATTTATAATTCAAAAAAAAGATATTAATGTTTAAAAGTTTAAGACTGTCTGCCTTGCCTACCTCATTCATGAGTTTAAGTGTCACATGTAATTTACTGTATTATACTGTAATATACTTATATTTGTTATAAAATTAAATGGAAATAATAAATCTGATAAATTTTTATTTTTTACCTATTGATTTCTGCTTAGTATCAAGTGTAAGAACATTTTAATTAATTGTGTTCAACGTACTTCCCCTTCAAATCTCAATCCAGTGAATTTGTATACCAACATCAACATTTTCGTCTTTGTTCGTAAATAATTTCATTGTACTAAAGGGTTATAGTAGTAGAAAGTCAAATAAGGAGATCAGCATATTTTTTTACAAATACCATCTGTGTGAAAAAGCATAGTGGACTCCGTGACTGATGTTCTCTTATTGTTCCTCTTAGATTGTTTACTATAATGTAATATAACTAAAACTTTAGCCACAGCAACGCGTGGCCGGGTCAGCTAGTTGTTTATATAAATGTATGTTTTTGAAATTATCATTTGTAAAACTATTGATTTTTCAAATAAATAAATAAAAAAAAGAGACAGGTAATATCCGGTTGTATAAATGTATATGTGTATGTCTTTGGTTTTTATGATCTGTATAAAATAATTATAGGCAATTGTCGTTATCTTTTTAGTATATTTAGTAAAAAAAAAAAAGATTTAAAACCAAATTATCATTAATAGCTTTCAACTTTAAACTTTGAATGGTGCGTATATAAAATGTCGTGTCTGTGCTGTTGACCGTTGAGGAGTTCCTTCGATTGGAGACGATTCTGGGTGTGGAATCAGCTCATGCTTACCGTAAAAATGCACTCTCATCGCAACTGAACCAAAATGTCAAATTCCAACTCCGTAGGATGAGAGGAAGTGGTTCTAATTCCTCTCGCAAGATTCGACCTAAACTTTGCAAGCTAAATACTAAATTTTCTTGTTAATTCTTTCTGTCATTCACTTAGCTGAGCCCCCACAACTGTTTACTTTCCAGTATCCTGGGGAAGTACCAGCGTCTGCCAGAGATAAGCCAAGCAGGTCGTCTGCATTGGAATATTCGGGTAGCTGGCTGGGCGCGGGAACGGATGTACCGGTTCCCAGACCCGCAGATCTGGGGGTTCGGGCTCGGCTCCACCTTGGCCAGGTCATTTTTCGTAGGACTTGTTCTAAGCCAGACGATTTGAGAAATTCCTCTTCCTTGGCCTCGATGCAAACTCCAAAGTGCAAAGCGATCCTTAAATTGGTTGAGCGCGTCATCAGCGCGACGCGAAACGTCACGAGAGCGAGACGGCGATGCCGCGGGAGACTCGGTCGCCTTGATCAGAGCGAGACGCCGCGCGTCTCTGACGCACTGAGGTTGCTTTTTTAACGAGGCAATTATTTCCGCAGCGGAGTGAGTTTTTGCGGTTTTTGGTTTAGTAGCAGGTATTCAATCTCGCTGCAATATATATAATATATTATATGGTAACTAACCAAATAATATACTTCCAAAAAACGGGGTCGAACCATGTAAAAGACCTCGCTGTAAAACATGCAAAATTATTGTAAGAGGCGATAAATTTTCAAGCGCGAACAATAAAAATACATATAAAATTAGCACTAACATAACATGCACCACCAGAAACGTTGTATATCAGCTTCTATGCAAGTTTTGTGATGCGTTCTTTGTTGGTGAGACTACGACGCCATTAAACATTAAGATTAATAATCATAGATTATCCTGTACCAAATTACTTTCCGCTTTACCCGTTGCAGTTCACGCGAGAACTCACGGCAGGGATTTCGAAGCTTGCTTTAATGTAAAAGTTTTGAAGTCTTTGCCCGCTGATGCCCGCGAAATTGATTTAAAGACATGGGAACTCTCTCATATTTGGGTCTTGGGCGCTTGCAGATCTGCAGGTCTAAATAGACAAAATTAAACTAACTTAACAGCATTTAACGCATGATGCTTAATATATTCTTTTAAGAAATTAGTTTCATTTCATAATACTGATTGATTTATCTAGCAAAACTGCAATTATATAATAATAATTGTAGTGGCTGGATATATTAATCTTTTAGTTGAAAATGCGATTTTCGAATTTATGAAGGTTGCATTTTAAACGTCATCTTTCATATATTTTCTGACAACGCCAAATGGCGATAGCTAAAAAATACTTTATCATCAAATCTATATAATATATATATATATATAACTTATATTTGATGATTGTTTTTTAATAGCGGCGAATCGCCTGAAAAGATAAATGACACAATCTCTGACAATATTGAAAAATTTTGAAAAGGTTTTTAATTATTTGATAAAGTGATGGATAGCATAATATTTACAAAGGTTCTAAAGAGGTCCTGTACTTGAGAATGCAGAATGTCGGTTTAAACCCAGCGCTGAGTTGTATAAAAATGTATTTTAACTCTTTAGTGTAAAATATTGACAAATATTATGTAACTATCTAATTAAATGAAATAAGAAAAGGATTATATTTTATCGAAAAATATAAAAATAATGGATATGTGACTATGATGAAAGATTTGGTGAAGGTAGATGATTTTATGTATGAAGTTGATGAAAATAAAAATAATGGATATGTAAAAAGTGTAAAATTAAAGCACATGCCTTTTTTTTACTTACGGATTACGGTTTTTTTTATTACAAAACCCGCAAAAAACTAAAATGAAATATTAAAGATTGAATAACAGTTATTTGACCGCTCGGTTCATAGCGTTTGCATTCGCGTTCATAATTAATCTTTTTATGGTCTTTTGACCCGCGACGCAGGTGTATTCTAAACTCTATCGAAGAGGCGAATCGTTAGCAGGTAATCGCATTGGAATGAAATCTCGAATTATATCAGGGCATCAAATCTAATAAGTAACGGGTTTTATTAAGACTAGAAACCTTATACTTATAAGACTAGAACAAATATACTTCAATATATAGTTAATTTAAGAAAAACACGTTTTTTCCATATTATTATCTAAGAAAAACCAATTTCAAACTTATTTTTACAAATTGGTAATTTATTTATTTATTTATCCATAATACAATACGCACATAATTACATAACAAAGTACATACATAATTCCTTTTTCTTTTTTAATTTAAATTGCAAGTTTTAAATATAATTAGCTATAGAAAAGAGATGCTGGTATATTGGATTATAATCACCTCACTAGGCGTAATGCCTGTATGGAGATGATAAATATTCAATACACTCAATATTTTATTTGGAAGTGCTCTAGTATATGTATAAATATATACACATATTCATATACACATAAATATATATTTATTACGTTTTTTTTAGCCTTTATTTTATTGGATAGGTCTTGTCCTATAAAAGTAAAAAAGTGGTTTAGTTTGTTCAATATCTCTTTTGGATTTTTAATCATTTTCCCTCTAACTTCAAACTCAGTGATTTTAGTTTTGGTACGACTCTCGATATTATTTAATTCTTTGACAACCTTCCATACTAATTTTGGGTTATTACCCGAAACCTCTATTTATTGTCTGTAGAATTGTTCTTTATTTCTTTTTATAATATTGGCGCAGATATTTCTATATTTTTAAAAATACTGTTTAAGTTTTAAATTGCTAGGGAATTTATTAATTTGTATATGTAATTGGTCTCCTTTTCTAACACACTTAATTAAGTACTCCAAGGTTTTAATTTAATGTCTGTATCGCTAGTGTGCGTGAGGGTGTGCGCGTGTGTGTGTATATATTTTGTCATGAAACGCACGTA
The DNA here is from genome assembly GCA_020383195.1 of Neomicropteryx cornuta. Lineage (NCBI taxonomy): Eukaryota > Metazoa > Arthropoda > Insecta > Lepidoptera > Micropterigidae > Neomicropteryx > Neomicropteryx cornuta. The sequence goes on along the minus strand of JAHKQU010000010.1, from coordinate 9,480,251 downwards.
ATTTAACGACAGAAGTAAATAAAGCTGATGTTATTAAATAAATATAATTTTGATGAATAACCAATTCATCAGGCCACTGATTTTAGAAAATTTTCTTGATACAGGCAATTCGGAATATGTAAAAGAAACGTAAAGCTTTAAAAAATATAGCATTTCTAGTGAAAGAAACAACCGAATGATTTTAGTCCTGGAAAATTATCAAAGTTGTCAACATCGAAACGTGTAAGAAAGAGACAGAAAGTATTTATTTTGTTCGACGAAGTCGGTCTCTGCCTTATTGTCTCTCAAAGTAAAGCGTCAGTTGCCCTCGACTGTACATCCCTATGTTGTTTTGCTCAAATTTCTAAAAATAAGTTGACACACACACTAGGTATGGTTTCCAGTAGTATTAGTAATAAACGATCGTTAGGCTGGTCGAAATTACAAGATTAGCCCGCGAGAGTGAGACAACAATGGAGGCTTCGGAAACAGTTAAGTTTGATAAATTATCTAAAGTTTGCCAATTTTCGGGGGGTATTTTAGATTTTTTGCGACAAATTCCATTTGGTGATGATGATGAAGTTCATAACAAAAACATCCTAGTAATTTCTCAAGACTCTCAAGAAAACAAATTCTCTATTATATGACACATATAAATACTGACTGTTAACCCCGAAATTTTCCCCGGGTTTCAATTAGACCCTACAGGCGGCTATTACGGCTTTGGCACTCGGAAAGAGTCGCTTCGCTACTCATCTTTAGGCTCTGCAGACGACTTTAACGGCGCCTTCGGCGCGCGATAACATGTCAGCGTACATTGACGTTGACGTTTATGAATTTAAACAAGGCGCAAAATTTAAATTTGAGTAGAAATTGGATACATTTTCTCTTTTTTCACGAATTTTCCGAACCCCGGCTGTACTAGTTTAGACTTGTATGAGAAATGGTAAACTATTGTCTTAAGTACGAGTAGTCAATGTTTATTGTTTTATACTACATCACATATATTATTGAATTCAATAATTAAAAAAAAAAACTTATTCAGCTGATGATTTCTCGATACTTATTATGAATGTAAATTATTCTCTGTGATTATTTATTATTTATTGATTGTGAAGTATGTACCAATAAAATATATATATCTGGGTATTAATTCAAGCTAAACATAGCAAATGCGCAATTGTATGGGTTCCCCTCCCCGCCCCACCTCGCCCCGCGCACACACGGTTAGTATAACAGCAGTTGATATTAAATGATAGCTACAAGTATCAGAGCCATTCTCGTTTAATTATATTTAGATGCCATGCATTTGTTCCTATATTAATTGTTATTATTTGTTTATTCTTTGAATATTTATAATTTCAGTGGTGTATCGTTTTTGTTTTTATTTTTTTGTAATGCAAAAGAAACATGTACTTCCGTGAGGAAACCTGTTTATAAACCTGTTTAATAACAGCTAAAGGTTTCGTACTTGACGGAAGCCTAGGTACGAGCGTCAACCCTTTAATACTAAAATTATAACTGCGTTTATCTATTATATGGTTAATTAAAAATATTATGATTTAAAAGTCGATGAAAAAGATTTGATATTTTTAAGAATTTGACTAAATTAATAAATATTAACTCTAATATTTGTAATACTGAGGGTTTATTAAATAAATTAATAATTAATAAATTATTAATAATAAGATTATTTAGTTTTTTGAAACTTCCGTCTTTCCATCTAGTGGTTTCTTCATCAACTATTTCTGTCCGTTCGATGAAGTGTCGCGCGCAGTAAGCAGTAAGCAGTAAGCAAGCAGTCGGAGCGGCGGCCGCTAGATGGGATGGCTAGATGGTCTGTAGAGGGAATCCATCGCTAGAGGAATATTTATTCGTGAGGCCGACCGCACTTCACGCTTTCTTCAACGCGAAATTGTGACGTTTTTGCGGGCGGCCAGCGATCAACAGCGTTCACGCTACGCCCGCTGGGCGAGGCGCAAACATAAGCCTTTTACGTCCATCGCACACATACACTATTTCGTGGCTTAAGGTACTCGACGTCCGCTTGACATTAAAGCCATCCTAGGGTATTACCGAAAGGACTCAAAGGATATGCAATACGGGCAGAGGCAGAGGCATCACATGTTTCTAGCACCCAGGATCCACAATATATTCTTTGCTCAAATTGACCAATCCAGTCAAAGCCGTCATTGTCACTGTCACTGATATAAATATAAGCAAATGGTGTCATATTGGCTGCCTAATAAAACAAGTAATAATCTTAAAATCAACAAAAATTATTTTGTCATAAACCGCACAATAATGTATTAATCATATTATATTTCATAAATTTATCTCTCCATACTCTAGGTAAATTTTATGTTGCACATTTTATCAATATTTTTGTATTTTTTAGTTTATGAATTGTCAGCTGAGGATTTAAGCTTCTATAACTGATTACATCACCTTAGAACAGCACTACACGCTATGGAGGTGATGTAAAATTAAATAAATTGTTTATAAAAAATAATAAATAAATGAAATACTGGCATCTATATTCAACAATGCTTCCGACGCCTATTTTTACAGAGGTTTAATCATATCTAAACCTGTCCCTTGAAATAAAATCAATTTTTTGTGGGACCGGTTTAGTGTAATGTGCTTGTGTGTGTGTTTGTGAAAATAAGGTAGGAATAACAGGACCTATTAACTAATTTAGGACAGTAATGTATGGTTTGACATATCTACAAATAATAATTAAACTTCGTCGTTCCTTGCGAGTAGTAACCAATTATTCTTTACGACATTTACAATTTATCATTATTATTGATATAGATCTACCGCCTAAAGGACGGCACCGAAATCAAATGCAATCTGTATAAGAGGAATATCAACGTGACGGATAATAAAAATCGACTTGGCTTGCCTCGCGAGTTTAATCGAATGAGCGGTTCGCAGTTAGATTAATTCATTTACTGCCTACAAATCACGCAGTTATTTTGTAGCTGCTTAAGTATTAGGTTATTTTAAAATCGCGTTTAAAGTAACCTCAGCTATATGATTATCGCATTAACGCCCACTGCTAATGTTGCTGTACAGATTTATTGAGAGTAGATTTGCGCTATTAAACTGTTACATATCCATTTATATATAGCTTATTCTCGCGATGCATTTTTTTGAAGACGACGTAGACTGTATATAGATGTCTAGATCTACATACGGGTATAAAAAATTCCTTCAGTATATAACAAAGGGGGGTTTTATACCCGTTTAGTGGCCTTTAAATGGGGGCCACGGGCAACGGCGAGTCCAAAGCAGTGAACAGAGTTCCCCATAAATTTGCCTACGACGTGATTTGTAAGACAAAGGAAATCACGTTCGTAGGTTGTTGAACTCTAATTGACTGCTGAGTGGTAAAGCATGATCCCCGTCGCCAGGTGTCGCTATAAATACATTAAATCTTTTTTACGGCATGATAAACCTGTAGCTGGTTTTTGGGTTGGCACATAATATCCTGGAGGTTATTCAGAGGAGGTTCCTTAGATACCTCTATATCCGTAGGTATGGATATTATCCAGTTTCCCAATAGGTATCCATCAGCATTTGTATTGGGAATGTTAGGCTTTAACACACTCGAGTTTAGGAGACAAATCCATACTTTGTGTTATTTTTATAAGGTTATTCGCGGTTTTATCGAGAATCCCATAATATTGGTTGCTTTGTTCCGGACCGTTTTACTAGAGCGCGCAAGCACACGTTATTTAAGCGGTTAGCGTGTCGTACCGACGTATTAGATAGTCCGATTGGGAGAGCAGTCGAATTATTAAATTCCATTTCCGCGGAGATTGATGTATTCGTCTGTTCGCCCAATGGGGTTGAAAATCTGCTTTCTATTCCACCTTTGTAAGATCAGCGTGAATTATTTATTTGTTAATGTTTGCCTGGAGGCATTATTTCAATTTTTTAGTTTAGTATGTTTCATGTTATTGTTGTTTGTTTTTAATGCTTTTTGTTTTTCTTTTGGTAGTTTAATTTGTTTTAATTTAATTATAACATACATCGGGAAACCTGTTAAATAAATAAATAAACATATTTTATTGTACTGTATGAAATATTTAAAAATGTTATTCAGTGCTATTGAAAAAATAACTACTTTATGAATACCTAAAATAAACAAAAGTTTAGCTATCATTTTATTTACAAAACAGCCCGAAATAAATGTTCGATCAATTTAATTGACAAACCTTGCTAAAACTGTTAGTTGCAAAATCATGTCTTGCACTACAAATATGCCGTTCTATAGACGATTTAAGAATCTGAATTCCGGACTGAAGGGCGCTATGTTTGCGACGAAACGTGCACTTAAGTAGGTATGTATTACATATTATCGTATCGTGACCCACAAACGCGTATCGTCTTGTCCGATGGAAGAGTGGCGCGTCGTATGCAACACATGCTAGCTCGCTCGCACGTTTAGAAAGTTACCTTTAGGCGGACTTATTTTTTGTTGTACGCTCAGCATTTCGGCTGGTAAAGGTAAAGGCAAGGTCGCTGCAATTATCCGCCCGGAAATCGCCGATCACTATTTTTAATTAAACGTTTATAGCAGACAACTGCTTAAAGTGCAGGACGAAGGTCGGCAGCCGTTACGACTTACGACTTGGATAGTTCTAAGGATCCTTGTCCCAAAGATTTAACGACCCGCGACGAGCCTGAGTCCCTTCGAAAATCGGAGGTAGATTTCACAGGATCAAAGTGGCGAAACATTTTGGTCATCCCTCACCGTAAGGGTTGCTCATATCAAAAATCGATTCGAACAAAAGTTGTAGGGAAATTACAGGTCTACAATTAACACTTTGAACGGATTTGATCCTGTTTGATCTTTTAAGGGAGGTATGATTTTTTGAATCTTGAAAAACCTATTTTTCTCAACCCTAGGACCAATAGCTGATGCTATCAAAAAAGTTTACTTAGATAACTTTAGACCTTCGATTTCTTATATACTAAGAAAGTTATAACAAAAAATTCACTTTTTCGAAAAAAGTCGCCTTTCCCGCCCCCCTCTCTGATTTTATCCAGTAACGAAATTGACAGAGATTTTTTGCTTTTAAATTTTATGTATTAATTTGAAAGTGATTGGTGTAAAATTACGACAGTTATCCTGTCCACAAGAAAGTGATAGAGATAGATAGATATATAAACTTTTGATCTGAGGGTGATTTTGGGTTCTAGGGGATGTGAAACGCGAAGAAATGTCAAAAATTTTCCACCTAAAAGTCTAGTGCATTCGTCGATTTCGCCTCCGTTCCTCTTTTGTATGGAGATTAGTTTCATTTTCCTGGACCTATCCTAAGCCGTTTTTAAAATCAAAATATTTTATTTCAATTAATCGGTTTATTCGGTTTATCAACAAAATTATAATTATTTTTTTTTATTTACCAGCCAAGCCCAAGGTTTACCTGCTGAAAATCAGATATGTAAAATACAGAAATGAATAATTCTGAAAATGTTTAAAATATTTTGTTCTGTATTTTACACGTCCTTTACAATATAAATATACACAAACATTGATATACATTTTAACGCTTAGTATTAAATTACAAACAAAAAGTATGTATAATTATAATAACATTTTAAAACAATAATTAACAAGCTAAGTCAATTTATCTACAAATATTTAAAGAGAGTGTTTTTGTGCGATTTCATAGCAAATATTTCTAACTTCATATTTAATTGTTTTAGATTTAATATTACTTTTTATTAAAGATCTTGACTTTTTTAAAAGAACAGTATAATGAATTGCAAAGCTCGTTTACCGTAAACATTTTTAAATGAATAATATAATATTTATCATAATATATAAGTAATTTGAAAATTTAATTTTATTTTGCGACTGCATAAGTCCAATAAGACGGCCTCCCCCAAAATATAAAATTAAAATCATTAGATTTATTACCTTTTTATTAGAATAATAATTTGATGTCTAAGATATTAATTATTTATTTTTTATCGGACTTTCAACGTTGCTTATGAATGTCAAACGCTTGCGTCATATTATTATGTATTCCATTCGAAATAAAAACAATAAGAAATATATAATCATAAATTCGGTTAATTTGTAAATAAAATGTAGTTATTCAACAAACATCTTCAAAATTCGTCAATAAAACTTCACGCAAATCTGGCTGACAGTTTTAGAGAATTGAATTGAATTGGATTGAGATGAAACGCGCCTCGCGTCATGTTATGGTATGGAGAGGTAATTAAAAACAAAAAAAATCTGCAAATATGAGGAGTCATGACCCTGGAATGCACAATAAACATAAAAAAATGTATATAGATTGAACACATTATATAAGCTTTAATTATTCTGATCAACATTCTTTATCATTAACTATTAAGTAAACCCTAAAGCAAAATATATACATTTAATTAGCTTATAATTTAATTTAAAGTAAAAAATGTATTATAAAGGAAATAAGGATGTTATACCAATGAGTAGGTACATTTAAGTAATGATGAGCCATGAAATACAATTTAATAACCAAATTATAGAAGTACGCAATTTTAGTTTAATAATGATTTTTTTTAAATTTTTGGGAATTACTGATGGTTTTCATAGATAGGGCCTTCAGTGACGTTTTTATGGTACGCAAATATAAAATACCCATTGATCTGGTAACCCGAAGGGCCCAGCCTGAGTGTCGCAGAGTTGCCTCGGCGCCGAAGGGTTGATATTGAGAATTTCCTCGAGATAAGTCTCGCTCAGATGTCGATCTGGACTAATTAATTCAATGTTTGTACGCTAATAATGTTAATTGTCATTTTAGTGTTAAATAAAATGTATTTGTGCGACTGTACAATGAAATAAATAAGGTTGACAATGTCTGCTCGTTGCACTCTCTTCGATACTTTTTTGCGGCTCGAAGACTTTTATTATTAGCAAAGTCCTTTTAATGTTTTCACCAGCATTTTCGAAGCATCTAATAACTTAGCACTTAAATTAAAGTTAGGATTTTGTTTAAAAGAGTGTAAAACATTACAAATAGGCTAATTTTAACATTAATAAAAACCTTGCAGCATTCAGAGAGAAATATTAAAGTTTAGATACTTAAAAATAAGTAAAAAAAAGAATTACATGGAAAGTAGGTAGGTAAGTACATTGGGTTTAAGAAATATGAAAGAAATGGACATTGTTTTTATATTTATATACTTGTAAATAATTATTCTATTTATATATAAAATATATTGTTATAAATATTACAATTTTTCAATTAACTTTCTTAAAGTTTTACTCTTAAACGAAAAAAAAATGATTACTTAGACTTTAAAAAGATCCCACAATAATACATAAGAAAAATTGTACAAAAACAATATCACTAGTGTTCGACTATCAAGTTCAAGTTATTTATTTTCCACAATATTTTACAATATACAGGAATATCATAATATATTATAAACATTAAAAACAACTATTAAAAATTCAAGATAAGGTAAAAAAGAACAAAAAAAGATGGTAAAGAAAAGGTATATAAAGTTAAATTACTTAACACAGTTTACAGCGATAACAATTAGCAATAAAAAAACCAAGACACAATAACCTAACTACCTTCAAATTCATTCATATCGATAGCGTGTTTGTGAAGTAATAAAGGGCTCGTGCAATTGAAATGTTGTAACGGAGCGCTGCATCCTCAAAATATCCGATAAAGTTCTCAAGAGTTTCAATTTATAATAAGCAGCGACTCATTAAATATTAGGACAAGGCCTGAGGTTGAATAGTTAACCGTGAAAAAGGCCCTTTATTTATTTTCATTTAATTTGATGACCTTTACAGTCAAACGAGTCCATCAAATCGGGGAACAGAGAGCCAGCCTCCAGCCTCCAGCCTCCAGCCTCCAGCCTCCAGCCTCCAGCCTCCAGCCTCGAGATTCGCCCGGGACTGCCTTTGGACGAGACACTTAGATCTGAACAGAACTTGTTGCAGCGAGATCTTTCTTGGTGATCGTAGCTTTGATTGTCCCTCCGTTCGATTTTTATAAAAGCTTTGATTCGAGAAGACTTGATTTGCCTCAATATTAGAGTGCATTGAAAGATCGTCACCAAAAGTATAGTTGATATAGTGAGAGCGAATTTTTGTTAAACTTACTTGGTCATCATTTCATAACATATTTCTCAATAATTTACAATAAATTTTGGATGCCTTTAACATAACATCTAACTATCGCCACAATTAACAACAGCTGTTTAGTCGGGCCGCCATTTTGATTTGAATCGCAGCAAAATAAAATGGTTGCTGCTACCAAATTTTCAGGTGACGTCGTTTTATTTCGTCAGCTATTCACCCACGACGCCATTTTGTTTTGTAATTAAAGCAAAATGCTTTTGCTAAAACATTGTTTGCTAATAATCAGTCTGTAAGTACAACTGTGCGATTTGCTTACACTTATGTTCGATTAGTAAATTTCTTGTTTTTACAAATGTAAGTATACAATAAAACCTAAATTTATAAAGAAAAAAAAACATCTTTCCCGCTGTAAAATAGGCCTTTTTCTCTGAAGCCAGCGATCATTTTCAGTCAATAGTCCATCGCGACAGCCCCTCTGGAGGGCATTCCTCCGATGACTCAACGCCCCGTTTTCTCCCGGGCTGAGTGGCTCCCCTCTCGCACTTTCCATCTCTTTCGCCCTCCCCCCCCTCCCCCCGCAACGCTTCTGAGGCCGGCTCCCCGCAGGCCCCAGTCGAGTTGAGGCCGCCGGCGCGTGCAGACGTCTCCTGCCTTCCGCGCACGAATATAAACATATTATATATATTTATATAATTGCAGTAAAAGTGTATCGAAGTGCTGTGGTTCAGATAATTATTCATTTGCCCGCAAATAACTGCTTTTGGACTTCTCGCTCAATTCGGACGCAAAAGAGGTGAGAATTTCAAACTGACTTCTCGATGGAATGTATGCAGAGAATGTCAACGACTGCTCGATTGCAGGCGTATTTTCTAAATCGTACGAAACATATTACATTACACTACCATTATAACTTAGGTTTAACCAAGATTATTATAGAAAATCTATTAGTGAAAGCTCCAATTACCAATATATTATGTTCATTTTATAATGTCAAAAAATATGTTTTAATATATCGTAAAGTTCACCCGATAGAGTAACAAATGAATTAATAAAAAAAAAACAACTTGTATTGAAGCATTTTATTAAACGAAATGTATAAGTTTTAACGTGTTAATTTCTATATCTTGTCGAATAATGTTTGTTGAGTTGTACGAATAAGCAAGGTATGCACGAAAATAAAGACTTACTTCTTCGTGAATCCAGTCACTCTTCTGTGACCTCAAATTGGCCTCGAGACAATTCTCGAGGCCAATCCAGGGTTACGTCCAGGGTCCAGGGTTATCCAGGGGTCCAGGGTTACGTTGGCTACATTTCGTCTCAGTGTATTGAAAAATCTGCTGTTGATCTACACATTCGTATTTCATTTTGATATCGATCTTTTTTAGTATGATTTGTGTAGTTTCAGATCGATATATTATTAATGTCGCAGATCTCAAATAAATCTTAAGATGTGCTTCATATTATTAGCAATTTTAAAAGCATATTATAACCATTATAACATTTTATCTATAATTATTGATGAAATCGAATATTTTAGAAAATAAACTGTACACACAAATAAACCCTCATGTATTTATCTGAACGTTCCATAGTGTGAATTCTTCTTGTTAAATCTTCAGTGGCACATTTCATTATTTTATTTTCGTTAAGAAAAGTTTATTCTTTTTAGTTTATAAATTGTCAGCTAAAGATCTATGTTTATAACAGATTACATTACCTTATAACTGAAGTACGCACTATAAAGAAAATGTAATGTGTTGTTTTTGTAAAAAATATAAATAAATTATAGGAGTTCAACCTTTGCTTGGTCAAGCAAAGTGATTTGTATCACTAAATTTCCTCAACGGCCTAAAAGAAAAAAAATATATTCATTAGAATGGTTGCCTATTGGCTAGAGACAAGCATCCGCACAACTAGGCAACCCTACTATATTCATTAATTTTCTTATTTTACAGCGTAAACAAAATTTTAAATAATTTATTAATTTTAAATTAATCAAGAATATCACATCTAAGATGTGTTTAATTTTGGATGACTTTAATTTGTTATTAAAATCTTACATACATGCATTTATATATCGAATTAAGTAACTTCTCTTTATTGAATTTTTAAAGAATTAAAAAGCTCTCTACGATCTAAAGCAAAACATTAATTACTAATAGTTTTTAGTACAGCCAACCACACGAGCCTTCAGGACATTATATGACGTTCCCTCGGTCCTCGCAGCATAATACCGTCAGTTTTAGTAAAGGCACAAACAGCAATATCTACTTTGGTTGTACTTTTATAAGGCTGATTTATACCACTTGTTGAAACTAAGTATATAGATTTTTTTACTGTCTAGAAGTAATATATTTTTTAGTACTTTTTCCGTCTCAGTGGACGTAAAAAATATACTTAAACATGCTAAATACATAATAGGATAAACTGTTTGGAAGTTACAAGACCCTGTTATATAACTGAGTCTTACTTTGGGGGTTTCAATGTATTATAACTTCAGTACGAAACCCGAAAGCATTGTGATTGACAATATTATTGAATTTCTGGGAAATTTAATTTTGGATTTAATAATTAGTTAAACCAAGTTTAATTCGAAAAGTAAAAATAAGGTGAATTTTATTATGAAACAATGACAATTAACGAAACTACTGAAATCGTTGGAATTCGGTATTTGTGTCCGGTTGCGGTTAATTGTGTGCAGGTTAATTCGATAGTCGCAATCGTAACGTGACGTGTCTCGCAGATTGCGTCAGTCGGCAGGCGTTATGTTTCGATCGACTTACATAATAGGTGCGCCGTTTTAGAAATGTACCGGTGGCTGAGTATTTCGATTCGCTGGCGAACAGCTTTTCATCGGCGCGATTGAAATGCTGACGTTTGCCTCGCAACCTAATTGAAGCCACGCATTCATTATCTCTAGCCTTACGAGTGTAAATATGTGAGAGCCTTAAGGCGCCACCACTCCCTAAAACGTTTTTGTAACGTATTTTGGTGCATTTTGTTGAAGTTATTCCCAACAAATGGCTAAAACTAAAAATACCACAATATTCTACATATATTAATTTAGTCCTTTTCTTAAAATAAAAACGAAATACACCTTATTATAGTAATGAAAATAAATAAATAAGAAAGTGTTGTTTTTTTCTTGCAACGATTTTCTTTTAAGTTGTGTAAGTGACGCGAACCTAATTTTTCTTTCTAAAGATAGACAATATAATAATCTAGGACATTACATAAAAAAAAACATTTTTTTCAAATGATAATAATTATTTAAATACAAAAAACATGTTTCATCGATTCCAAATGAGTCGGCGAGTATATCCGTCTCTTTTCTACACGTCAATGTTTGAATAAAGCCTACTCTTTCTAATCTCAAGGACAAATGCGTCCCGGGGCGCCTTAAATATGAGTGGGTGGTGTGTGTGTATATATTAAATATATTTATTTATATATATTTTTAAAAAAAAACATGTCAGATCTCTAATAAAGACCTCGCGCTCTTATTACGAGTATATATTTCACATAGGTAACACCTCGACACAGGCATTTGCCTAGTGAGGTGTTACTAATCCAAACAATCTATACTTTCTTCTCTAGAAAATCAATAAAATGCCATTTAATAATATTAATTGTACTCGTATATTAGATATTTTATAAATAAATAGATATACAGTTATAGTGAGACCCCGTCTGCTATTTGCCCTTTAAAAACTCAATTAGGTGTTTTTTTCTTATACTTTACTCCCCACTCTTAGGTAACAGTCATTAATGGTTTTAAATGACTTCTTCACTCGGAATAATGGGCACAAAGCACAAAATTCCCGAAAATTGTCCTTTATAACAAAAAATATGAATCAAAAACCAATCTAGAACGGTCCGGGATAGTGTGAGAAAAGGAAAAGTGTTTATAAATAAAGTTAAATAGACCTTTAGTCAGTGACCTACGATTATTCTGCATGGTATAAAATGAAAACAATAAATCCCTTTCGGTAAATTTCACCGAATCCAAGTAGGCGATAGGCGAACTCCAATTGTACGAACTTGGATCGAACCTCAACCCGCCGTACCCTTGAACAGCAAGAGTGCGTATACTGAATCCCTCTAAATACTGTGCCGGGTCGAAAATTGTGGGGTTGTTCATATCATTAATTGTTTCAAACAAAAATTGTAGGGAGATTATAGATCTACAAGTAACATTTTGAAGGGATTTGATCTTGCGGTAAAGGATCTTTTAAAGGAGGTATGATTTTTTTAAATTTTGAAAAATCAATTTTTCCCACCCCTAGGTCCAATGGTAGGTGCTATCAAAAAAGTTAATTCACATAAGTTTTAGGCCCATAAGGGCCTAAAACTTATGTGAGTAACTTACTTACTTCCTTAAATAATTAAGGAATAATATAAAATTAAAATGAATTCGATGTCTTATATAGTAAGAATGTTATAGAAAAAAACATTTTTTCAAACCTCCCCTCTGATTTTGCCCATTAACGAACTTAATCGAGATTAGTGACTAGGGATGAGAAACGAGATTTTGTGCTCTTAAACTGTATGTATCAATTTTAAAGTAAATGTTGTAAAATTAGGGCAGTTATTGTGTCCACAAGAAAGTGATATAGATAGATAAATATAAACTTTTAAACTGAGGGCGGTTTTGGGTTCTAGGGGATGTTAAACGTGCAGATATGTCTAAATGTGGCTACCATTGCAATAGGTAGCGTTCCTAATGAAATATACCTAAAATGCAAATCAAACATAACAAAGTAAGTCGACGAGACGTCACGTGATGCCGCCCCCGCCCTCCGCGCCCCGCCCCCGCCCCCGCCCTCCGCCACCACGCGTCTAGACGGCCGGACACTAGATGGCATACAGAGCGTTACGGGCCTACTATCCAAAGCGGTCGTCTCGAGTCCGTTGCTGTGGTCGGCCGGGAGACTGGATCTGGACATAAAAATAATATATTTAGATACCTTGATCATATGACTTCAGCGTGCTGAAGGCAGATTTTCATAAATCAATTCTATTTCTGAGAAATTTAATAAATTTAATAGAGCCTTAGGAAAAATAGTAATGGAAAGGCAAATGAAAGGTCTAAACATAGTAAAGTTTGTTTTATTAATTTCTATATTATGAAGCTGTAATTAAATAAAAGCCAACATTTTGCTTTCAAGGTCTACTGTCAAATGCTTCGCCTTAATCATAATCATAAACCTAACCTGTTTCGTACTTCGGATCGAGATTTTACTGTAGGCTAGTAAATTAATCGACTCGTGTGACCTTAAGCATAGTGAGGTCAAAACACGAGTGACCGCTGACCACACTGAAATGAATTCGCTCTCAGTTTAGTGTGTTACTGAAAGGATTCAATCTGTAAGCGCGTAAAAGCGTTTGCGGCCATTATTTTGTAGGCAAAGCCAATTATTGTATGCGGGTAAATTACACAGTCAACTAAGAAAAGTTTTAAATAAATAATTTAAAGGAATCTAACCCTAACGGCGAAGTAATTTCATAAATATTCGGCTGGCATTAGCGTGATTACACTCTCGGACGGGTCACGAGGGGTGATAATCGCGGGGCAAGTGATGCCTTCAAAGGAAATGCACGTTTTCGGAACCCTGAAAACCAGGCGTTCGCAAAAATGTTTAAATTTTATCCGTAAGATATCGCCTTCGCGTCCAAAAGTTTTAAACAAACAGACGGACATGTTAGCGATACTCAGAACGGGACCTTGACATCGCTTCCGACAATATTTGCGCGACTCCAAGCGAACTAAGTCAACACTTGAGGATCCCTGCTTCCGTGCGCAAACGACTGAGACTCATCTCGCAATCGACCTTGCATTTTTTCCACATTTCTCACTCCGTCCATTTTGTGTAGAAACAAATTGATAAATCCTCGTTCGAACTCAACGAACATTAACCAGATTGAATACTGGTAGAAACCGGAGAGGCCATTAGAGTAGCCATTAATTAATTAGAGGAAAATTATGAAATGATTAGCGTTTTCGAAGAAATCTATGTTTTTAAATTTTTCCATTTCCTGCATTCGAAAGACGAAAAGTTTTATCACGTCGAGAACACCACGTGACAGCCGACTGCGTAGTTGTGAGCTCCGTCCACTAACCTAACCTAACCTATCTTAACTCTCACTGCTATTCCACTATTTGAGAATTTTCAAAGCATGTATTTGATGAGCAATAATGAGCATGTCTCGAAAGCATTTGAAATACAATTACATATTAAAGTCTACAGCTCACAAAATAAATAATAAAAATTCAAAATTTTCGATTCGCGTTAATTAAACATTTAAAGAAATAGTCTCTAGATTTATATATTTATTAAATGGTGAAAAGGTTAACTAATATTGAGTTTATTATCACTATAATATTTGATACGCATAATTAAGTTAGAAAAGGGTGAGCTTATTGCCGCAAGCCAATCTCTGCCGGCTAACATTATATGATGTAATGATGCCTTAGTTATTACTTATGACTCAGATGACAGTCGACGAGCAGCTCAGGGTTGAGTTGCACTTACTCGATGCACTTTCCTAGACGAACAGAAATACCTTTCAATTTCCTTCGGAATTTCCTGAGACAATAGTCAAATTATGGACTTACCTCACAGCATGGGAACATCGATCTTACCTCACAATCTAAAGACGCAAACATACTTGATGCCGATATTATTTTAGGAGTAATGATATATATATATATATATTTTTTATTGATAATATTGCGTATTTTAGCGGCGTACACCTAAGAAAACGTGAAATGTCAAAACATATTATATTAGTTATTGTCATATAGATCATTAAATATGATCCGTATGAGATACTATATTTCCATGATAATGTCTTGTGTCGTGTGCATTTGGAATATAGGTAGGATGTTTCCGGCCGTGAGAATCTCAGCCCTGCAGGCCAAAGCAACCTCCTCAGCGATCGGAGTCAACTCAAATCTGCTGTGAGGCCTCCGCTAAGGCGGTATAGGTACTCCATTTGACCCTTCGGGTGAATGAAATTAAAGTAAATTTTGGTTTATTTTGGGGACAATTTATTTAATATATTTGTCAGCTGCGAGAGTAGACTCACAGTCTCTTTCAATTTGAAAATGGAAAGAGAGCGCCCTTCTGAGGCTATCGTTTCAGTTTCATCATCTGACAGATGCAGATGATTATGATGATGGTGGCTTATTAACAGGCCACTCGATGAATACGTGCTCACTAATAGATTCGTTAGAACTACTACCCTGAATGTAACCGTAGAAGTTAAAACCGCGAAGCGATGTCCATAAGGAGACATTCTATCGTCTTTTTGTGTTCTATTGTGCTGGATATCCTACTAAAGTTACTTGACGAAGACCATCTTGATGTGCATGCTTACACTATACAATATCTGATAAAGGGAAACTAAAAATGCCATACTTCTTCAACAAGACCATCAAGCTCACATGGAACTCATATAGCTTAAAGGACCGGTAGGAACTACTCCCAAAAGCAAGCCAATGGACTCTTAATAGGGAACCCCTGCACTTGATTCGTATATGAGCCAATGACAAGTGTAGGTTTTACCAAGGGAGCCCAGAAACCCCATTACATCTAGTCGGTGAATGTGGGCCTCTAATTCACAAAAGATACCAGGTTCTAGGCCTCTTCTACCCAGGCCAGGCCAGGTCAGGCCCAGGCCAGGTTCTAGGGTCTAGGGATCTTGAATGACACATCTGATTTATATTATTCTACACATGATTTGCTACAAAAAGCTTACTTTTGGAGATATTTGAAGTTTTATGAATTGGGAAGAGTTCAAAAAAAGTTTTCTTCGAAGCAGAAACATTTTTATTTATTGCAAAGGGAGATTTGGTGACGACACTATATTTGGTTCCATAATTTAATGCTAACTATATGTACCTATGTATTGTTTTTATTATCTATATAAAACATTACTTATCATTGTCCTTAAAAAAAAGAATATGTTTCGTTTAAACACGAATAAAGGTGCATTTTCATTATACATATATGACACCAGCTGTTTCGATATGCAAACTAATGACGTCCACTATGACTGAACCCTAAGCCAACCTTTTGGCGCAGTTCGGTTCCCATGCAAGTATTGTCTCGAGGCAGGTGGCGTTGGGAGTCGCTTTTTCAAGGAGTTTGCTGCCGGCATGTTTCGTAACAACTAATTATATCTACATAATGTATTTAAATCGGACTAGTCGATGTCTGATATGCCGAATATAAAAATATGGAATTTTATAATATATTAAGTAATAAATATTATTTAGATATAATTAGTAATGATAATAATTTTAATACGTAATAAAGAACGACCTTTTACGCACTTTCTCGGATACTTTATGATCCAGGATACAAGATATTTATTTATTTTCCTGAGGAATTATTTTAGAATAAATAACGGAAACAATTTAAAATTTGCGAATTCGTACATTTATACATAAATACATAACTAGCAAAAGTGCTAGTGCAATGTGTTATGTTAGTTTTGTTTTATTAGTTCCTTTTATGAGAAGCGAAATCATTAATGTTATAGAATGGGTCATGACTTCAGGTAAATTTCAACATATCGTCGCATTTCACATCCCCTAGAATCCAAAACCACCCACAGCTAAAAGTTTATATATATCTATCTATTTATATGTTTTTTTCTGACAGAATAACTGCCGTAATGTTAAACCAATCATTTTCAAATTGATACATACATTTAAGGGCACAAAATCTCAGTCAGGCTCGTTAATGGATAAAATCAGACCTGGTGGGATTGAGAAGGTGTTTTCGAAAACCTAAAATTTTAATATAACTTTCTTAGTATATAAGATTTCGAAATCATTTAAATTTTATATTATACCTCAGATAAGGGCCTAAAATTTATCCAAGTAAACCTTTTTGATAGCACTAACCATTAGTCCTAGGAGTGGAAATCATACCTCCATAGTACTTGTGGTAGTTAACGGTAACATACGACGAGACAAAAAATGAATACTACATAAATCTAAACAGATTCCTACTTTATGCTACTTAAACAATAACATTATTAATAAGATTGACTTAATAAAACATTTAAGAACGAAACTAAAATATAAACATTGTTTACATTTTTGTAGTTATTTATAAACATCAAGGCATTTTTTTAAAATTAAAATTTACTTAGCTTTTACTGTATTCAAAAACATTTATTGTAAGTAAGTATAGTTTCGATAATTCGATAAAATACTGGTAGTTAAGTATTGCTTTAGTAGTTTCAAACCGAATATTCGGTAACTATTCGGTTTGAATAGTTACCGAATAGTTACCGAATATAGAATGACGTAACGATTCGTGTGCAGAACCGATCGCCGATATCCGTTACCTTCTTAGAGTTTTTTTGCATTCTTATTCGGTTTATTTGTGACGAATAAACAAAACGGATTGAATTGGTGAAAGCGTTTGTGAAATATATGTTTTTTTAATTTTATACTCTTCACAATAAATATAATTTGTCATGCTAGTTGTCAAAATTCGACCGCAATTCGTTGAATTGAAAGCGTGAGCATTATTGAGGTCCTTAAACCTCTATTATCCTTGCATATATTTTTTATTTTATTACCTCAGCCGCGAGCGCGTGCAAATGCGCCATTAGCGTGTGTCGTTTGCCTTAATTGCCCCCAATAAAATTTATTGTTATTAACAGTTGCAAAAAATTGCAAGTTGTAAATGCACCCTCAAAATAATGTCATCTTTTGTAATACTACTTACACTATTTAAATTAGCAGTTGGCCTGTTATTATTTTGACTTTCACGCGAATATATATTGCTTCTTCTTTGTCTCTCACTCCGACCAGTCAATGTTCCGCGTAGAGATATAAGAAAAGTAGATTCGAATAACTGAATCTAAAATTAAATTACTGAAATTAAGATTAGACAGATTAATGTATATAATAAAATGTACTTTTTTTTTAAACTCACTAATGACGCTTTTTTGCATTGACATTGACAGAGAGATTGTTGAAAACGGAACATTTGAAATCACACAAAATCAAATCTCTGTTAACCAAATCATGTTTTTTGTATTTAAATAATTATTATCATTTGAAAAAAATGTTTTTTTTAAGTAATGTCCTACATTATCTTTAGAAAGAAAAATTAGGTTCGCGTCACTTACACAACTTAAAAGAAAATCGTTGCAAGAAAAAAACAACACTTTCTTATTTATTTATTTTCATTACTATAATAAGGTGTATTTCGTTTTTTTTGTAAGCAAAGTACTAAATTAATATATGTAGAATATTGTGGTATTTTTAGTTTTAGCCATTTGTTGGGAATAACTTCAACAAAATGCACCAAAATACGTTACAAAACACGTTTTAGGGACTGGTTGCACCTTAATGTATTACCTTGCTAAATCTGACACTCTTACTTTCATACTTAAAAAGGGGTACAAAGTTGGATTGTCGTTCCAAGGTGAGTGAGAGCAGAGAGCAGTCTATGATCACATACCCAGGGTGTTACAACGCAACTAAATATATTGCATGCGTGGGGTTTGTCCATCGAAACGTTTGCATTATTAATAGTCGTATTTATTTTAGAGTTCAGAAGAAACCTAGCGTTTCAAACAAATTAGTTATTTAAAGAATTTTGATTGCGATCGCAATCGGGCCATTAATGTGACTTGAAAGCACTTTGAGATCAGCTGTCGAAACTGTCGATATTGCAGAGAGCGCTTCTATGTTCAGACAACAAATACCTTTCGGCGCGCCGGAGGCGAAGTAGGTTCCACCGGATCAAAGTAGTCGTCCCTTATTGTAAGGGTTATTCATAGAAAATTACTCGAACAAAAGTTGTAGGGAAATACAATTAACATTTTGGACGGATTTGATATTTTCCCTATTAAACGAGGTGTGATTTTTTTTTAATTTTGTAAACTATTTTTTCCCACCCCTAGGTCCAATAGTTGGTGCCATCAAAAATATTACTCTGATAAGTTTTAATCCCTTAACTAAGGAATAATATAAAATTTAAATAAATTCGATGTCTTATATACTAAGAAAGTTATAGAAATAACTTTTTCAAACCTCCCCCATTCCTACCCCCTGGTTTGATTTTACCCATTAACGAACTTGTCCGAGATTATGTGACATTATATGTTATGTATCAATTTCAAAGTGATTAATGTAAAATTACGGCAGTTATGTGTCCACAAGAAAGTGATGTAGATAGATTGAGGGTGGGTTCGGGTTCTAGGGGATGTGAAATATTCCGGAAGTCACGACATGGTACCCATTGCAATAGAGAGCTTTCCTAATATAAAAAAATACGTTTAGATACCTTGATCTTGTCTTCAACATACTAAAGGTAGATTTTTAAAATTCAATTTCATTTATGGGAAATTAAATAAATGATAAACTGCTAAATTGAATTGAATTGCTCTGTTATAAAAGACAAAGTCGTAGGCAAAATGACGGGTTTCAACCCATCATCTTTTAAAAAATTGCTTACTAAACGCGTAGAGAGTAAAACCTGACGCCCTATAAAAATTAAGCACCGAATTTCAAGGTCACCTGTCAATATTCTTCGCCTTAATCATATTCCTTTGCGCACTTTTGAAGTGAAACTTCTGCCGTTGAACTGGAGTAGGGCGCTAGGAAGGCATCGCTGCGTTTAGCGTTACATTCACCTTAATGCCGCAGTAAATATTCAGCTTACTTCGTTAACGCTTTTCAAAACGAACCCCGGGCCGGGTTTTAAGAAGCAGTTCTAAAGGTGTTCGACGAAAGAGGTAGCGACTAGTCCACAATAATGGACCATCTCTACCTTTTAGGGAAATTGTTAAATAATTTGGTTATTAGAAAGTAGACGAGATTTCGCATAGCTTTGTAATACATTTAATTTCCTTTTTTTTTGTAAATTATAATCCTATAATAAAGTATAGGATATATTTAAAAATGTTGATTTGTATTTGTCACCAAACGTGCTGACAAATACGTGTATCATGTCGTGACCTCTTTGGCACTTAAATGCAACCAACCAGTCGGCTAACAGGTGGATTCAAACCATTCAGGTACTTGGTTCCCCCCTCCCCCTCCCCCTCCCCCACCCCCACCAGATAGAAAGTGGTCGCTTTGCGCCATCGACGTCGACTGTACAGCGTGATTCGATCTCGTCATGACGGTCGATGTTTGCCTCTGCAGTTGACCGCAAGAACAGGTCAACAGGTTAGTAAAGTTGAGCATTCAAACCCATTCCATAATCAAACTGGAGAATCGGGTTCTCTGACTTGGCATAGGAAAGATCCGAGGATGCAGCAATCGAAAGAATGGATCCCAGCCAGCTTATCACAATTTGGATATTTAATCAACAATTAAAGGGAACCTTTAAAGGGCTCAAATAACTTTAAATGTCTCTAAAATTATCAATTACATAAAATATTTTTTTTCTCATAGCAGTTTGAAATGAATCATATTTCGATGTCGAAGGTAATGAACGGCCTACCTGTGAGATCCTCCAAAGCGTTTCGTATCCTTTCGAAATCAGTTAGGTGTCACAAGTCGATTTTCATCTCTGCTTTGTTTGTTTGTTTGTTTGTTTCGCCTCAAGCCTTTTTGACCGATATTAGAGAAAGTTGTTTCTTCTGTTTCAGTTAAGAAATTAAATTCTTCATTAGATAAAACATTAGAAAAAGAACAGCTTAAACCACTCGCGTAAGTTTTTGAAATTTGTTGGGAGACTGATGATGAGGTACTCAGGACTGACTGAGGACTGAGGAGGACTGAGGTAGGATGATGAGATGATGATCTATATTACAAAATGGTCGCCCCATGCTGGCCTCTGCACTCAACAATGTTTCCGTTCGCCTATTTATTTAAGGAGAAACTCAACGGACAGATAAGCAAGAATCAAGTGACAGGTGAGCGATGCGACTTTAGCCGAATGAGCGTGTCGCGTCAGATTTATTCGCTGCCTATAGATAATTGTGTCTCAAAACTATCTTTAATTTAATTTATTTTACGTTATTCTGTTAGATTGCTTATTCTTTGGTCCTTTGAAGAATACAGTAAACTTTGTTCTCGACCGGTTATCTGAAAGGTGGCGTTTATCCAACTAGTAACGGGGTTTTTGTATGTTATTGTAGTTAACAGCAGACCACTTCGCCTGGCGCTGATAAGCAGGTCGTTTCATCTTCCACATCTTCTCCCTGATCAGCGACAGGTTAGAATGTTCACAAACCCGCCGAATCGTTTCTCGTTACGTTGGTCAAGTTCCAGTGATAGACGAAACATTCCTAGTACTTGGTTTGGTGGTGCTGGTCTCCAAACTGCGCGTTCCTGGCAATCGAACTGAATGCTGTATATTTTGAGTGATCAGTCGAAATTATTCGCTCCAATAAACATAGCTAGCATAACGCATGCCTCAGCCTGTATGTGAGCGCGTGCGTGGCGTCGCTGTCGTGAGTAAATGAATGGCGAAGCGGTCATTCCGGCTGTCGACAGGTCGACCGGTCGACAGTCGGAATGACCGGCTTGCATAACGCGGCGGCCTCGTTTCGACCACAACCAGCACCAGCACCAGCAGTTAGCATTACACGTTCCATAGCAGCATTTGTCGATCGGGTTCCGAACCCGGTCTGTGACTGGTTAAGCATTCGAAGTCACTCCCCCCTCCTTCTCCTCTCCCCTCCCCCTCCCCCCAATTCACATTCGTCGCATATTCAATGCCTCACAAATGCATCGTTCATATGCTTGTGTGTTCTACTGCCTTCGATGGCGACGGCCGCGGCGTCTAGTTGAGAAGGTACCTAACTAAACCCTATTTTGGTAGCTATAGCTAGGATCACAGGTTGTATCAGAAAAACGAATTCCTGAGATAACTGACCGTTTTTGCTAAACGCGTTTCTGTCAGATAAATATTAATTTCGATTTATTTAGACCCTTTTCATATAGCTAGCATTCGGTAACCATTGCATAGTTAATTATAAAAATCCCTCCTCGATCAAGATCTCTTAACGATTCGTATAAGTGTGAAATTTCGCACCTCCGTCCTGATTAAAAACCGGTCAGCTTATAGTTTTACGACTATACCCAATCCTTTAGACGCAACTAATCGTGTCATCCACGTCTACAGGTTGAAGGATTAAACTATTTGTAAAATTAGTAACAAATTAGAAGAGACGGGTGACGATACAGACGAAGCTAAAGGGTCAAAGCGCACAACACAACATAACGTGAAATGATTTTAGAATAGAATTCTAGAGATTGCATTTCTATTTGTATGCATTCTCTCTGCATTAATGATAATGATGTTGATGCAAAGGAATGACACGATTTGGGTCGTCACCCGATGATGAGGTGTGACCGCGTCATTGCAAGATTATAAATAAAATAATCAGGCACTAGTCGATAAATCGTTCAGGTTTGACGCAAAAAGTGCGAAAAGCGCCGATGACGTCGTCAGCTGACTCCGGGCGACCATCTTGTTTGATGGCGGCTCGCTTCAGTCGCGTGCCAACCGCCGCTCGGGAACGGCGCGCCGCACCACTCGTCGCGTTCGGTCGTAAGGAAGACTCGCAACATCGCGACCCGTCTCTCGTCCGCAGTCGCAGGTTGGACCATTTTCGTTACTATCCCTTCACCTTTTAATCTTCGAGCTGTCCTGAGTGCCTCTTCGTACGATTCTTAGCATTTTTCTGCGGAATAAAAGTGAAAATCCATTGCATAAGTGATCCAAACGTTTGTTTAATGTTTTTTTACAAAGCGTATTTAATAATAAAACAACGTTACCTTAAAATAAAATATTTTAAAATTATATCCATAGCGTGTTAATAAATTATAGCATTTTTATAATCACCTATCGTTGTAGAATGACATGTCCTTGCAATACGACATTTATTTTTTAACTAAATGTTATCTGTATGCGTTTTTTATATAATTAAAATATTTTGCGAAACGCGAACAGGTTTTAGTTCATCGTTATGTTTTTTAACAGCAATTTGAAACTAGTAACACGGGAGGTGCTTTCGTCCGACTCCACCTCCCCGCGAAGAGACCGACCCCACGGCCCGCAGCCAACGCGACGGCTTAGAATGCCTGGAGAACGGTCATGTAAATATAGTGTGTGGTGTGTGTGTACTAAGATCAGCTGAGAATAGTAATATAAACTTATTGACAGTAATCTTTGCACGTAACTACTTATTGGTCTGATCATAACATAACCACATAACCACATAAACCACAAAACTCATAACATATTCGGCGATATTTAGAGTATTACACATACTCCCTAAGGACAAAGGAATTTGACCATATCTAAGAATACGAGGCAGTTTAGTGGCGCACAAAACGAATCCATTGCACGTGATTACAAAATACAATAATATATATATATATATATAACAATGTATTTATTATGTAAACATTATTTTTCTATATAAGAATGCATATAAATGACGATATTATATTTTATATACATAAACAAGGAAAGGTATTTTGTGATATAAGTATTTGTGGTCCCACAATTCGGGTTCATATAGTTAACATTTTAATGAAATGCCTTTTTTATAATTTGTCCCGCTCGCTGCTGTTGCTTTATCGCAATCAGCGGCCAAAGTCACGTCTCGTCACGCCTCCGTTCGTCACACTCGCTCGGTCGCGAGTGACAAACGCACTTCGGATGATGATGAAGGATGAATGATCATTGCGAAAGGCTTTCACTGCGAGAAGGCTGTTGGGCTGATGATAACCTGACATTATTTCGGTTTTCAATTTCGGATAAACTTTCAATGACTTTACAGGGATTAATATATATTTTACTACTCTTGCGATGACACTTTGGTAGGTTTTTATTATAAGATTAAAACAAGAAAAGTCGGAAGGAATGTTATGAACTTTACTTTCGCCATTATTGCACGTAAATATTAATTAATAACATTGTTTTAACAATGGACAATGGGGGGGGGAAGGGGGGGATAATTCTCGAAAGAACAAAACAAACATATTAGACCGATTTTGCACAAACCGAAATAAAAACACTAAATTTTAGGATTGCTTTCAAGAATTACCCCCAGATATAAATATATATATAGTAAAATTGTATAATGTATTGCTTAAATGAATTTACTACTTTAACGAAAGTTTGACCGTATTGCATAATCGCACAGATAGATAGGTGAGAGTGGAAAGCTTTCATAAAATACAGGCCTGTATTTAAACCAGCGTGCATTACCTCAAGCGATGCAACTATCTGTGCTTTCGGTATTAATGTTTCTTTGAACATTCTGGCTATATAATCTATTAGAAAAAAATTTCAATCCTTAAAATATTAAAAAGCATCGAATTTTCCAATGTCAGTACTGTCAGACTTTTATGTAAGGTAAGCTAACGGTGTTAACCTATTTTAACATAAAAATCATCTAAATACTACATATATATATATATATATAAATAATCTATTCGTAACACATAAAATTAAAGTATTCGTACTTAAGTAGAAAAATAGAAGTGTTATGTTTTGGCTCTCTTCGCCATCCCCATCCAAGTTGCCCGTATGTAATCCCAGGAGCTTGCAAAAGCCCCAAATTGGTCACTTAAAAGCATACCTCATGATAATATGTCAAAATACCTAAATTCTAAAGTGACTAAACTAAGCGTCAAAACTACAATAAAAAATGTTGTAATGTAATAAGACTGTTTTGAAATTTTCGAGATGCTCTCGCAAAAAGGTCGCCGCCGTAAAGATCTAGCGGCGAGATGAGATGGTCGGGTTGGCGAGTTGGCGAGTTGGCGAGTTGGCGAGGCTGAAATGACAGCCTTCGCAATTCTGCTGCGAGCAGACATTCGCATGTCAATCGGGCTTTATTCGGAATGTCCAATATGAGGAAACCTCCATTTGCACCTCCAAGAAAAGCAAAGAATGCTAGGCATTCCAACCAATTACCTAAGGCATTATACCTAACCATACAAATGGGATCAAATTTTTAAGATATTAATTAATTTTCGGGTTTAATTAATAACCTTAGAGTAAGTAAATTATTTACGCAAAAACAATTTACGTCTAAGTTTATTAACGAACTAACTTTTTAAAATTTTACAATTATGCTTTTTTGCCTTGACATTGCTTTATTGACATTGACAGACTATTGGAAAAGAAACGTTTGAAATCACTTGCTGTCAGTAGTATGAACGTTTTATTTTATTAAATTTAATGTATTTATGACACACAATTTTAACTTTTCGCAATCCTTCTCCATATAAACTTTAGCTATGCCAAATGTCACACTCTTTGTCTCCTCTTTGCGTATTTATTAATACGAGAAATAATTTATCAATTTAAATGTCAGAAGTGTTGCTGGCATGTCCATCCAAAAGTTTCAACTCAAACATTGTAACAGCTAAAGACTTTAGACTCAAGAACATGCGTTTTGACAGCATGCACCTTCTATGCATAGTTCGTGGCGTTGGGCTATTGGCCCAAAGGTCGTGGGTTCGTATCCAAACATGGTCATACTATTTTTAACCCATCATTACCACAACCTGACTCTAGCACAGGCACATTTAGCCTAGGTGAGCTAGGACCCACAATAATTGTATACAAACTAGGTCACAGCAATTATTTATTAAAAAAAAATAGATAGAAGTGCCCAAAAATCATTGCATATAACCTAAATCATAGCAATTATTAAAAAAAAAGTACACAGTTTGTTGAAACCCAAAACTACTAAATTAATAGTGTTTTTTTAACGTTTTAATGAATGAAAATTCACAGCAAAGCAGGGCTGACGTTAATGTCATACATTTTGATTAACATTCATAGTTTTTACCCTAATGGCCTCAACAGTCGGTTAATTATTTAACTTCTTAGATATCTGCAAAGCATGTCGTATGTTTTTGAATTTTAGCAAAAAAGTATTAGGAAATCGCAAAATAATTAATTAGTAGAATATAAACGGAATTTTTCGTCAAAAATAATAAATTACCTGTATATTTAATTGAATGTGTAGATATATCATTTTAATTATTCAATCTGCTAATTATCGTTATTTATCTACGCATGTGAGTCTCTGTACTATTGGCTAACGCCTTCTTTAGGACAGTCTTTCAGCGAACTGTGTTGACAGTGCGCTGGTTGAGATCCCCCCACCCTAACTAAGTACCTCTCAACAGTTTAGTTCGCTTACTTGTTGTTAAGTCGGTCCTCCGGGCTAAATTATGCTTTAGCCGACCGAACGACTTTGAGCATTATTCAAAGCGAGCCAACCTCGATATTATAATGTAATTATTGTAATGCGGATACAAATCTCAAGACTAATGGCCACTCATCTGAAATGTCAAGAAGCTTCTCATACGAACGAGTATTGTAATGCGGATTCATGCGCCAAAAGCGATCGATCGATTCGTTATTTCTAATTCCAAGGCCCAATCGTTTAAGTATGCACATTTTAAGCAGAATTAAAACATAATAAAACATAATTTAGTATGTCCTAGCGATTGGATTGATTGGCCTACGGGCGGTTGGCTTGGGGACGTTTGCAGACGATAGCATTAAAGTGATCTCCGACTTCAGCTCTCTACTCAACCATATTTATCATATAACACAAATCACAGCCGAACTACAATGTTGGTTAAGTACATTCCCATCACCATCACCATTTCGTTGAGCTGAGGTTTTGTGTCGCGTTACGAGAATGTTTTTTATATTTCGTTGTG
This sequence comes from Neomicropteryx cornuta, assembly GCA_020383195.1. Classification (NCBI taxonomy): domain Eukaryota; kingdom Metazoa; phylum Arthropoda; class Insecta; order Lepidoptera; family Micropterigidae; genus Neomicropteryx; species Neomicropteryx cornuta. The sequence goes on along the minus strand of JAHKQU010000010.1, from coordinate 9,453,474 downwards.
ATTTGCCTCTGAGCTCGGGCAAGTATTTAGCTGCGTAAAAAAGGCACTCAGTTATTAAATTAAATAAAATTAAGCACACAATTACTTCCTCTTACTTTTTTAATGTCCATATTTATTTCTCCTCATTGTCATTATGAACCTACTTTATAAATATTAAAAACATATTTTATTTATTTATTGATTTATTAAGAATTACATATACTTTGGAGGTACTAGTCCTCCGGGGGTATAACTGATTGGCAGGTGATGCAACGAAGTTATTTTAAAGCCAAGTTTTTTATCCTTTTTCTTAGCTGGGAAGGGGTGGGTGTTAGGGAATGGCTTGAATTATTATGGGTAGATGTGAAAAAAATAAATAGAATCCTGGTTAAAAGTTGGTCGGCTGAGCTTGGCTCCACGGGTCCAGAGCAGAGGTCGGCCGGAAGCGACTTCGATGTTTCATAGTCATTTTTTTTTAACCGCCTTGGATATGAATTCCTAACTCCTAGGCTTGAAAGGACATAAGTTGTATATTTAAAACGCGCCAAATACCTACTTAAATTTACTTCACAGACGTGAACTATTTACAGATCTATCGATCATCTTCACTAATTCGCCTCGGGATGAGAATTTGATGCATTTTTGAATTGACAATAAAATGACGAACGCTTTTATGAATGGAGTTCAGGTCGTTGGAAGCGACTTCGAATCAATAGAAAGCGCTTTTTACGATAAAACTAGTAATTCTGCAATTTCAATGATACTTTTTACAAATGCCCCCCCTTTCTCCCCCCCCCCCCCGTCGCTCGCTCGCCGCGACGCCCAACGAGTTTTTGCCAGATTTGATCGAAACGAGAAAGACTGCTTTTGAATGTTGTAAAACGAAGGGAAAAAACTACAATTTATATTTTGCGGACCTCAAAATCACCGCATTCCGTTGGTGACTTCAAAAATGTCCATTCTGGGGTTTACTTCGGTGTGTCGAAGGCCTCGAATGAAAATGAAATGTATTTCGTTTGGCAGCTGTTTTGGAAGCGGGTCGAGTCACCGCTCGAAGGGTCTCTGGAAGACATCCCGTTCATCCTGTTCTTCCTGCGACCCGTCCGAGGGTCGGCCAGGAGGCAGGCTGTAATCCCGGCTGTCGGGGGGGGGGGGGGGGGGGGTGGCCTTTACGCCGATAGAGCATTCCCGACTCAAGCCCGCAAATAATGGTAATGGAAACAGATAGTCCATCTTAGGCCAGGTGTTCAGCACCTAGTTAGATGGAAACGGTGAAGATTCTGACATGCCTATAAATGCTAACATTTGTTATTATATAATTATAAATAGTATAGTTTGTATATTGTGCTTATATTCTATAATAATAATAAAATAAAAAATAAATAAATTCACGAACAGTATATTTCTGTTTCGATGAAAAGGGGTAATCTATGCGGTTATGCTAACTAAAATAAACCTTTTAATAATGCTGATGTCAAACTATTAAATAAATTTGTTTAATAATTAACTAAAAATATTTAAAGAAACCGCATTAATTAGTCATTTTGTTTTTCGTGTGGCATTCTATCGATTTCGGAAACGCATATTTCAAATTATGTAAAGAGAAGCACAGCGCTCGCGAATGAGTTGTGTAACAAAATATAATATACAGCGGCGCATTATAAACGAGCTTATGTGACCGGAAAGGCACGGTTGTAATATCCAGCTGCTTTCATACCTTATTGTCATTCTATCCACTACTTTAAGAAACGAGCTGACCTTCCAGCAAAACATTGGATTCTATTTGAGTGCATTTTTGAGTCGAATAAGTATGAAATTTATAGGAGAAATTGCTCTTCGTTGTATTTCCAGGTCTATAATGAGTTTTTTAATAAATATGTGCTCTAAAGTCCTTGTCTTTCGTCCGCAGACCCGGAGATAGCAGCCGCGTGACGTGTGACGTGTGACGCGTGACGTCATCAGTGACCCAAGTGCAGAGTGACAAACGAGTGACAGTGTGATGGTACACTAACCCTTTAACCTTTATATTTAAGTGACCTCCGCCTCAAGATGCAGGGAAAGGACAAACTCTGCGCCAAGCTGACGAGCGCCTTCCTCAGGAAGTGGTGTAAGTACTCCTCGCCACTTTTTAACCCTCACACAGATTTAACCCTCATAGTTCAAATCATTTTCGAGCAAAGGTATGAAAGTTAGAACTAAAATCTGAAAATCTGAAAAAAAAACAGAAAATCTAATAAAAAAAATTGGTCGAAAAATTAAAACCATACTTTTTACAAAAAATGCATTAAGATAATTTGAACTCGATCCTCCTGCTAGAGATTATTTTCTTTATTAGCGTAACGCGCGAGTTTACCGAAGAATATAAATAAATAAAATAAATTGCGCGGAGAGAAGTTGTCTCTGGTATTAATATAATGGTTATATAAGAATACTGAATTCTTGTATCGTATGATCACAGAAGACTTTTGGTAATTTGTTTTCCGAGTAAATCGTTTATTATTGGTTTCTTGTTTCTCCGAGATCGAGGTCTTTGGACACCAGTGCTTTTTGGGCACCAGGGCTTTTTGGGCACCACGGTGTAGTTTTTGCAACGGAAATTGATATTAATGTGAATTATTAATTTATTCTCATATTACACAACCTTTTTAACGCCAGCCAAACGCTCGAGCAATTATTTTAAATTAATAGACAATTTTAGGGTATTCTCTTGATTGAATTATTTATGTAAATAAAGTTTGCAGCCGGCCTCAAACAGTCGATGTTTCTTCCTTCTTCATAAAATGGTAATCAAATATTATGATTTTTCTTGTGTTTTAAATAAATTAAAATCGAAATTAATCTCGATTCCGGAAAAGATTAAAGATGTCGGCAAATATTTGGAATCGCTTGCCATTGGAAGCGGTCTAGGCTCCGTGCGAGGAGGCAGGGGCGGGCAACCTCGCCGCCGCCCGCCCGCCCTGCTGCGAATCGTGCACAATCAACTACATTCTTTATATGAAATAAATAAATTATAAGATAGGAATTTACATAAAAATACATAATTAAAAAAAAATAATAGGTATATAAACACAATAGTAATGAATAGATAGATGCAGATTTTGTAGACATTTTATTTATTTCACCATATGTTTCGAAATATATTACATAAAATATGTAAAAAAGGTTTATAATCATAACACAACTACCACCATACTACACTATGGTGCAGATGTAACAATTCCTTACAGCCCTCGGTTTCTGCCGGAAATGAATGGAAGTCGGAACTGCGCTGTAGGGCGTCTTCCCGACAAGACACGTCCCTGAATAGTCATCATAGTCATATTGAACATTCCCATGGAAGGCAAACGCGGACGCAGATGAGATTTTCGAGTTTAATGATCTCACTTTTATCAAAAATAATCCCGCATCTGTCCTGGATCTCGGGAAGAGGGTTTCCTCGCGATTAGCACTTCTACGATTGCATCAGCGCAGCTTCAGGAATGCGATTTACCCGGAGGAGTCCAGAAAAGTGGAAAAGCACGGAGAGGAGATCGAAATAAGTTCCGTACGCACTGAGCTCCATAGTAGCACGCGCTGGACGTAGAGCAGCTTTAGCTCCTCGATAGATTTAGGGAATCTTTTCGCGCCATCTCACTCTAAAAACCAAAAAATTAAAAAAATATGCTTTCTCTGGGGACTGGATAACCGGTCGACACCTGATGGGTTGGCAAGCCTCCGCGCGCCGGTTAGTGGCTGGTTAAGGACAATTTGTTGGAATGAACTTCCAGCAGAACCGATAAATTGTAACATCTGTGGGTTAGTTGTCCAACGATATTATTGGCCGCTATTTTCGGTTGGTTGGGTCAACCGTCCATTTTGACCCGACCGTCTGATAAATTGTACGCAGTCGAGCGCAGTATCAAATTTTCCTTTTTTTTTTCTTAATTTATTGGAGGCAAAAGCGTAAACAGCATTTTGACGTTTGGCACGCTCTGGTCTCTCACTGGGTCGCGCACCCGAAGATGACAAATTGGTTGTGTAGGCTTTCTCCGATTTGTTGGCTATAATAAATTGCGGTCTGAGTGGGTTTGAAGGCCTGTCATTTGACATTTATTACAAAGAAACTTGCAACTCAAACTCACTCGACTCACGAGGACGACTTTCGCTCTCTACTTTAACTAAAAGACACGTCGAACGACGTTATTTTGAAGTTATCTCCGACTAATGAGATGCCCGACTGGTGTTGTCAAACAAACGACAAAACACTAGGAAATTCGGTGGCTACTAATTAATACTCACTAATTAGTTGGAAGTCTAAAGCTACTATTTACGAAATGATTTTTAGCTACATTTTATGTTAAACTGGATCCTGGCCCATTATGGTCTCCGTTTGAATGGAACGCAGGACTCGGTGAGGTGAGGTGAGGTGACGTGACGTGAGGGAGGTGAGGTGATGTGAGGGAGGTAAGGTGAGGTGAGGTGACGTGAGGGAGGTGAGGTGAGGTGAGGGAGGTGAGGTGAGGTGAGGTGAGGTGAGGTGAGGTGAGGTGAGGTAAGGTCTCGCACGGCACGAGCGGTTGACCCTGACTCGGTTCGCCGCGCCTGCATTCTTCTGACGGACGTATGTACCACGAGCCTTATGCAAACATTTGTCCAAAGGGCATACTCCTCTTGAATGCGGCACTCGGAATGGGTCGCTTGCGATTAGCTCAACTGCCTTCCTTTTTTTTTTTTTTGAAATATTTGTTTATTTAAATTTACGTAGATTTTCTTCAACACAATTGCCTTAATTAACGAAGCGGATGCTTAATTGTAATTATATCTAATTAAGCGACGCCATCGCTCATTACTGAAGTGAGATTTTTTTCTCCCGCGTTTAAATCAGTCTCTGTCAAGGTGAGCGCCCAAAAAGACTGTTTTATAATTATTATTTAATCATATTTAAATTGTTATACGCCTGGAAGGCATTGCGTTATATAGAGGCATAAAATAACCCCCCCCCCCCGATTTTTACTGTTTTATTATGAGTAAAAATGAGTATATTGCCTACTCGTGGCAAGCCGGGCTTTAATGACCGCCTCATTAAACGAACGCAATAAAACCTGACTTTGTTCATATTTAGTTATATTATATTGTTTTTTTATGTTTCAAAACATAAATAATTTATGTATTTTTCACATTTTCAAATATCTAATTAGTGGTTTTATATTTAACTTTCCATTTGGCTTTCGCGCTAATTACAATATCAAATAAAACTTTTTTCAATGTCAAAAATTTGCCTGCGAAATCTCTCATTTTGCCAGGCGATTTGCCGCTATAAAAATATCAAATATAATTAAGTCAAATAAATACTCCAACCCTCAATTAAGAAAATAAATATATTATTTATTTTTGTATAATATAATATATTTGAACCGAAGTTAAAATAGTTGCAAAAGGTAAGAAACGGAATGCTGCCGATAGTTTCTTTTGTGACGAAAGAAAAGAGATAGCTAATCACAATAATAATAATAATTGGCGAAACGTGACGACGAGACAATCTTATTATTATTATTACTCCGCTTGACGTCATCTCGTCATCTCGGCGGCGCGCGGCGTTCCGCAGAGGGCAGGATGACGCTATAACTCAATCGAATCATTACGACCTGTCATTTCGACAACTCCATCTTATCTTTATTGAACATTCCATAGAATCGTTATTCATAAAAAAACCCACAAATTTAACCTTGACTTTAGTTTATGCCATGTATTTGTGTGTAATATATAGTCAATAATCTGCACTATTTATTGTATGTATAATGTTTCATATTTATGATATTTATCCAAAGATCCTTCTTATTAGTAACGTCTCTTCTTATTAGTACGTAATAAGTATTTAATTCTTTCTGCAAGTTAAGTTAGAGTGACCATCTTACTTCAAAGCAACTATAAATGGCTGGCATTTCATTTGTCTTTATGCTTTAAACTTTTTGAAATCTTATTTGAAATATTCATCATATAAAAAAATAATCAAATATTTCACTAACGATTAAAATAAAGAAATTATTGAGATATTCATCGTCACAACGAAAAACGCGTAAATTATGTCAGAAATCTAACAAGCCACGTATTACCTATATGGCCTCAAATCTCAAGCAGTCTTCACATGAAGGCCAAAATCGTCACTCGCGAATACAGTAAATTCAATACATATTAGCATCCACTTTCAAAACTGAAATGTAAGGGGTATCTATCAGTAGGTGGTGTTTTTTACAGTATACGACTGTACAAAAAAGTACATATTTTTCAAATTCAAAACGCTATATATAAGGCGGGGCATTTTGCCCCTAACTATTGTTTCCATGTGTTTATAAAAATGTCTCTACCCTCAAAGATACTTTAACTTAAAATATAACATTTGAGGAAGAACATAATTTTGTCAAATTCTAAAACGAGTTAAGTACATTTTATACATAATTGTTTGTCGTTTGGGATTTTTAATACAATAATACACCCGACTGTTTGTAAAATACCAAAACGAGACAAGAAAAACCATAGCTTTTCGCAGCTTTTTCCGCCAATCGAATTCCGCCCAAACAACCCGAATACAATATTAGAAACTGGTCATATCAGGAGATCAGGGGTTTACTAGAGTCTAGCAAAGGTAATCCAGACGCAAATATCCTGAATTGAAGTCCTAAGCTAATTCCATCGATCCGACCGAATAAATACTCAACTGAGAAATACAGAAATGTCGAGACTCAAACAAAACCTTTATTTTGCTTAAGGCTTGTTTGTCAAGCATTCTAACTCGGTAATATATTGTGAATTTAGGTACATTTTTACTTTTTACACTCTTTACTTATGGTTATTAAGTAGTTATTTTCATTGAACTTTTCATTATTTAAAATTTAGTTTAATACCCTTATAGCATATAACCGAAAAACTATAAGTGGATCGTTTTTCAAATAGGATTGACGAGTGAAATTTTACAGCTATGCGAATGACTAAAATGAAATGTTGTAACCAAAAAGGCCTTGATAGTAAACATAATACTTATAAATTATTGACAAGACCTTTTTTGTTACCATATTTCATTTCAGCAATTCCTATAGGTGTAAATTTCACTCCTCCGTCCTAATTGAATAACGGTCAGCTTATAGTTTTTCGACTATACTTTTGATATAGAGTAAGGTTCTACTTGAAGAGCTATGTTAAAGAATTGAAATGCATCAAGTGTAAAATAATTTGATAACGTCGAGGGGAATGCATTAGAAAATAAGTAACAAAATATTTAACATAATGACAACTAGGAGGTATGAAGGAGGGAGGGCGAGAGGAGGTGGAAGGAGTAACAAAATTGATTGAACACTTTCGTCAATTGAGCAACGAGTATTGCTATAACAATTATTTTTAATGAATTAACCAGTTTTCTGTTGCCTAAAATGAAAATATTTCATTGCAAGACAGTCGTTTGTCGTATCCATCAGCGAATTTGCAGACTTCCATAACCTGAAAATGTCTTCTTGCATTACAAAACGTTTGCTAACAGCTAAAAGTAGCCATTAAGTAAATGGGCTCTTTAGTGCAGCGTAACGAAACGTAATGCCTTCGGCGATTAGGCATTGTCGTGGGCGCGTCGATTGGTCGATCCGTCGATCCGTCGATCGTTCCGCAATGTTTACATGGTAAGAGCGCGAGTGCGAAATGTGTGGGCATTTTGTAATAGATCGTGCGCCGAACGAAAGCCGTTCGTCGCTGTCGCTGTCGCAAGGCGCGCAGGCCGGTCGCCGGGTTGTATTTATTGTTGGTCGCGCGCAGGTCAATCCATACGAAATCGTCGGCACCACAACCTGGCCTGCACACCTGAATGCTACAAAAATGCAAATTCTACAGGTTTCCAAAGGCCTCAGGAGATATCCACAAGAGATATGAGGAATCTACTTTATTTACATTAAAGATCATTTATTATTCTCGGGAAATTTCCTTAAACATTATACAAAAAGTAAAAGCACCATATTCTTGAAGTAGTATTTTTTTAGTCGCCCGCTTCTAAAACCAAAAACGTCCCATATACCTAAATGAATATATTTTTATGATAAATAAATAAGAATAGAGTCGGCGAGGGATTTACTTAAGCAATTTGGGATACACGCTGTAAAAACTTAAAAATATAATAGCAAAATTAGACTAAAATTGGAGATTATTGATTTAGTTTTTAAGTATAAAAATGATAATTTATGCTTATAGCTTTTAAATTTTCAAAAATATATGTTTTTGTGTTATTATTTTTAAAAAATGGATTTAAAAACAACTAAATGCTATTAATATTTCATACAAAATGCTTTCCGCAGGCCACGATTTGTAGGTCAGAATCGTCAGAGGATGTCCTTCGTTCACGTACTGGTATATAGTCGCCTTAAAGTAGTGAGTAGCGCACGAGAGTTCCTCATCTCCATACTCTTCAATGAATGTACTCTGAAGAGAGTTTCCATCGTTTGGCCGCTCAGTCTAGCGAATCAAGTCCGCCTCAAATAATGAGTTTGAAACACTGCTAATAATTTGATGTGGTTTTGAAGGGTTTGAACAGCTTTTATTTAAAGAACCTTAAATATTTAGGGATCACCTTCGCCACCTTGTAAATACACGGGACCATCAAAGTGATTTTCTCTTCGGGATATAACGACGGCGGGTTGAAAGTCGTCGACTCTGGGACTACCTGCAAGTACCTACCATGTAAGTCTAGCGGGAAACTGTCTCTCGTTCCTTGGACCTTCGAAAATTCGACCTTGGAAAGGTCTTTCGCCGAATTCGGGAGCGACCTTATAAAGAACGTCAACTACCTAAACAATAATAAAGAAATCCCTTTGGACAAGAATCGATTTCGGTGATCGACGGTTCTTTATATGACTTCGTCTATTGCGACGTAAACGCTGCGAGTAGCTCGGGCGTGTGAATACGCATGCCAAGCTAGTTGCCCGTTTTAGCGCACTCGCACGTGTGTGCCTGTCGGGAGTGCAGCTCATCCAGCATTGATGGACCAGTCCAGCCTCGCAGCTGCTACTTGAGAGCATTCAATCGCTGCATAAGCGTAGGTTGAAAGCTTGTTAGTGCGAAATCGTTTCAACCTAACCTGCTTTATTGGGTAAATGCGTTTTACTTTTGATGTTTGTGGTGTAAGATTCGCAGGTTTTTTGACCGGTTTCATCAGCAGCTGCGATTGGCTCTCGTGCCAAGATATGTTTGGGGTGTCGAAGAACTCTAGCATGTGACAGGGAGGGGATATTTGACTCAAGTCTAGTCTATGGCGGGGCAAATAAATAAAGTTTTCCGTTCAAAATGCTTTCTGTTCAATTGTACGACTGGTGTTAATCGACCAACAGATTTTGATTTTTTGATTCTATGTTTAAGAATCTACTAAACTGCTATTATTAAATTAAGAAACTTCCTTTGGCCTCTCAACTCAACTCATCACAAGTAGAAACCGCAGACAGGCGCGTGTAGTCTGGGTAAAAGATGCCTTCAACGACGCCTGTGGGACCTAGCTATAAGACTTCAGGTTCTGGTTAAATAATTTACTACTACCAAACAATGTATGGAAGCAATTGATATGAAATGGTAGCTACAGGTGCCAAACATCGAGTCTCGACACGACTTTTGGACGAGGGAAATTAAAACATGGATTTTCATAGACATTTCATTCATTTTCATTCCAAACTCGTCGAGAACTCGTTTGGAATGAAGTTGTATGCGAGTGCCGACGAAGCATTTAGCATTTAAATATTCAAGACTTGCTTCGCAGCAGTCAATTAAAGTTAAAAAAAGACATTTTCAAATTATCCAAAATTAATTAGACATTTCTGATACTCGTATAAATCTGGCGGATCCATTCGTTTTTTGATATTATTGATTTATTTCGTGTTTTTTTTATTAAATTATTTATATTCGAGGTTAGAGCGCGTCAAAGCGAATTGGCATGAATTACCATTTTGAACTTGTTTGTAATACTTGTTAATAGGTACTTGTTTTTGTGATACTCGCTACGTTTTGGCTGTAAATTATTTTGGAAAACGGCTTCACGTGTCAAGGAAAACCAGAATGGCTCTATCGGTAATGTAACTCCTTCGATACATCGTTCATTAGTAGTTAATTATTTGACTAAAACCCGACGTCTTACAGCTAGGCCCGACAGGCGTCATTTTAGCCCCGGACTACTCGCGCCCGTCGGTGGCTTTGACTTGTGATTAAACATGTTCAAATTAATAATAGATTAAAATAAAAAAACTGTTGCAATGGTATGAAGACATTCTTTTAATTTATCATAAATTTTACCACCAAATTCCCCCCGCCCCCCCTTTCTATATACTGAATTTGTGATTTATTTAACGCTAACTTCTCCCAAATTGACTTTAATTGAAAAAATGATTCGGTAAAAGTTTTTAACGTCGTCTATTATACCAACACCAATACAAATGCACAAAACCGCCGTCAAATTCCCAGTTTAATTGTGTATTAAATCAGTTTTTTTTATTTTTTTAATTTTATATATATATATATATATATATATATATATAATTTTTATGTTAAAATAGGTAAACACCTTTAGTTTAACATATATAAAAGTTTGACAGTACTGACATTTGGTTTCTTTTTAATATTTTAAGGATTGAAATTTTTTGCAAATAAAATATATAGCCTATAGCGATGCAACTATCTGTGCTTTCGGTATTAATTTTTCTTTGAACATTCTGGCTATATATTTTATTTGCAAAAAATTTCAATCCTTAAAATATTAAAAAGAAACCAAATGTCAGTACTGTCAAACTTTTATATATGTTAAACTAAAGGTGTTTACCTATTTTAACATAAAAATCATCTAATTAACGGTATTTAAGCAATACATTTTACTATTTTACTATATCTTAACGATTTGCACGTAATGTGCATATATTTTACAATTTTCTTTTTATTTTTAACCATGACGATTCATTTTCAGATAAACTACGTTGAACGTAAGTTATTCTTGTAAATATCCATTAAACCATTCACTTCTCATTCATTAAACATCATATTCGTTACATTTTCGCTTTTTTTCATAATTATTGTTTCTTTTTTAAATCATTTATTCACTACTTTAATGAAAGTTTGACCATATTGCTTGAAGCACAGATAGGTAGGTGAGAGTGAAAGCTTTCATAAAACACAGGCCTGTGTTTAAACCAGCGTGCATTACCTCAAGCGATGCAACTATCTGTGCTTTCGGTATTAATTTTTCTTTGAACATTCTGGCTATATATTTTATTTGCAAAAAATTTCAATCCTTAAAATATTAAAAAGAAACCAAATGTCAGTACTGTCAAACTTTTATATATGTTAAACTAAAGGTGTTTACCTATTTTAACATAAAAATCATCTAATTAACGGTATTTAAGCAATACATTTTACTATTTTACTATATATATATATATATATATATAGTAAAATAGTAAAATGTATTGTTTAAATACCGTTAATTAGATGATTTCTATGTTAAAATAGGTAAACACCTTTAGTTTAACATATATAAAAGTTTGACAGTACTGACATTTGGAAAATACGAATGCTTTTTAATATTTTAAGGATTGAAATTTTTTGCAAATAAAATATATAGCCAGAATGTTCAAAGAAAAATTAATACCGAAAGCACAGATAGTTGCATCGCTTGAGGTAATGCACGCTGGTTTAAATACAGGCCTGTATTTTATGAAAGTCTTTCACTCTCACCTACCTATCTGTGCGATATATATATATATATATATATAGATTTGATGATTATGATTTATTTAAGCTATCGCCATTCGGCACCGTCAGAAAAAATATGAAAGATGACGTTTAAAATGCAACCTTCATAAATTCGAAAATCGCATTTTCAACTAAAAGATAAATATATCCATCCACTACAATTATTATTATATAATTGCAGTTTTGCTAGATAAATCATCAGTATTATGAAATGAAACTAGTTTCTTAAATGAATATATCAAGTATCACGCGTTAAATGCTGTTAAGTTAGTTTAATTTTGTCTATTTAGACCTGCAGACCTGCAAGCGCCCAAGACCCAAATATATATATATATATATATATATATATATATATATATGTAAATAAGCAAAGTTTATTGTTTGTGTGTTTAATATTTTTTCTGTTATATCTTTTTTTTTATTTAACTTAATATTGTTCATTCCTATTTATATCATTTTATTTAAATATAAATCTTGTTTCGTCATTACCTGAATTTTGTACAATTTCTGTCGAATAACCACAATAAATAAATAAACAAACGATAAATAAGTTAACACGGATATAATATTTGAATTTATAATAATTATAACGTGCCATTAAACATTCATTTACAAATTTCTATTTGCGCTCATAAAGAGTTTATATTAAATCTGCTGGCCAGCAATAAATAAAATGTTCCAATAGCTGCACTGTCATGTGTTTGAAATTCGTATATGATCGCGTCTTAATGACGAGCGCCATGTCATATTATTGTCATATATCAGTTTTATAAAGAAATGTTGGCTTTAACGTTAAACATCTTTATTATCCGACCAGCTTTCGATGTGATCTAAACGGCTATGGTGCTTTTTCTTGAGTACGCACAATAAATCTACAATTGTTTACAAAAACTCAACTCTTTCGCATTTGTGGTCTTTGAGTTGAAAGTTGCACCAGGCCAAAGGACGGGGATAGTAGCTTCTAATACATGGATATAGGTATAAAAGTTAAAAAGTGGTTCTGTCGGCTAAAACAACAAATTATACCTTTTTTCATTCTAAGATCACAAGTCCATTACAAGAACTCGCCTCGCCTGTACCTGAGACACGTAGGTATGCTCAAAATGGTTCAAAATGGCTCAAAGTGGCTCGCCTCTATGCTCTTGCGTGAGTCAAAAAAAAATTTTACAAAAATAATTCCATAGATAATTTGTGTTGGCATTAAATCCCTCGGAAAAATTCCCCTTCGTGTCGCAGCTAAATAATAAAATTGTTTCAAATACTTATCTTTCGCGTTGTAATCGAAGTTGGGAAGAAAAGACTTCGACGCGCGGCTCTGCTATGGTTCGACCCTTTCTATGCAGCGCCAGTTTCAGTTTCAGCAGCTCGAAGCCGAAACCGGTTGCGGTTGCGGTTGCGGTTGCATTCCTACCGGTTAAGTTGGGCAAATTAGATGGCTTCGAGAGCAAAAATCACAGAAATACAACTCGGTTTTATCATCCAATTAAAAGTCATGAAACCTGCTCCGCGATGGAGCCAAATCATTAGGCGGCAGTCATTATGTGCTTACGCGTACGAGTTTGCAATATGCGGAAATCGTTTATTTATTAATATAACTTTTTTTGTAATTAGTTTTGGAAGAATTAACGATTATTAAAAAATAAGAGAAACTGCAAAAAAAAAAAACGCTAAAATTGCGTAAGTCAAACAGAGTCCTGCCCAACCCGCTCACAATTAAGCAGATTTAAAAAAAAGTATAAATTTGAAGGATTCTAAAATAAAATAACTTTACATAAGTTAAATTATTTATTTGTTGTATATTTACTACATTATAAAATTGATAAATATGAGCAAAAGTTTTGATTTAAAAACCGAACTCAAATCAGTTCTGCAGTTTATTTTCATATAACAGTTTTTTAGAAACCCTATTCGAGTGTCAAGAATTCAATATTATTTGTAGAAATTAAAACAGATAAATATTTAATATATTATTTATAAAAACACAAGAGAATAGGTGCTTTTTAAAACAATTTAAAACAGCCCCCCTCCCATATAATAATATATGAATGTCCACATTTTCCGGGCTCCGACCTTATTGATTACTCACCCTTAGCGAGCGTATCATAACAAATATGATGATTTATTAATATAAACTTTGTATACGATATTATTGTTGTTAGATACTGTGTAGATACTATATCTTGTATTATTTGGGTTTTATATTGAGTGTATATATGTGTATTATTACTATTTATATTATATAGTTTTTTTTTAAATATAAATTATTATTAAAATTATGTATTAGTTATTAACCGTACATTTATATATATTATATATATATATATATATATATTATATAGTATTATATCTATTGTTATTATTATTATTTCAGTATTATTTTTAGTTTTATTTATATATTAGATATTATTATTTATTCAAACAAAACAAACAAAAATTATTATTTCAAACAAAAAATAAATAAATAAATATTTAAATACGCTTAATAAAAATGTATGTATAAAATTTAAATATATATATACAAAAAAAATAAGTTTTATATTTAAAACCTAAAGGGTTCGCTCTAAATATGTCGACTGATGGGTTTTTTGACTAAAGTATGAAGTGACCTCGGTTCGTATTCAACTGATTTTATATAAATATTTTATTTCATTTAAATATGTACTTTTACCTGTCTCTATCTATATACATAAAATCAGCTGGGGATTTATTTATTTTCTTAATGTTGAAGCCTGGATGAGACAATAAAACGGCGACAAATGAATAAAGATCAAAATCGTATCGGCTCTATAAAAGCAAGATACTCCGTGCTATGGAATTGACCGGTTATTGGTGTTTGGGGCTCTCGACTGTTTGGGCGTTTGGGCGTTTGTCCATCGCTTCGAGGCGATCAGACGTTGGAAACGAAGCGGTCGTCGATTGTATCGCCTGTTTGATAATCATTCAAAAAGTTAGTAATATTTCGGAAAATTAATTCTTTCAGCGCATTTCTAAATTCAACCCCGCAATTCTGTTCTCTTATGGTAAAGACGAAAACCTTCTTCAAATTCGCTAAAATGCATTCAATTTGTAGAATATTATTTATTATATTTTTACAAATTATCTATATAATAAATAGTAAATTCCTTAAAACTTGCTTTCTATTCCATTAACCTTAATATTCGAATCGCTTTCTTCACTTTCTTCACAAATAACCAAATTTCTTTTACCCGACAAAGTCGACTTTTTGAAATGACCAAATGACCTCGAGCTGAGTGCAGGCCTTCGCGTCGTTAATAAGGCGCCCATTGGACGCCTCATTTCGCGTCCTTTCACGTCCATCAGATCAACAATACATTGCCATCAGTCGTGTAATACTTTCCGTCTCTCGGCCAAAAGTTCTGCTCGATGACTTAAATTAGGGCGAAATGCTTTCTGCCTAGTTATTCCTCCAAAGTTTTTATTATTTTATTATGTTTAAATTCATTAAAATTCATGATTATAAGGAATATTTATTTACTCGGTAATCTTTTTAAATGCATTATAATCTGAACGCGAATTAAGAAGATCAAGTTATGGTTTAAAATTAGTTTTTGTTTTTATTAATTGAAATTTCTGTGAGAGACGAAAATTGCGTATTCGAGTCTATAGTCCGCGAAGAGATGTAAAGTGAAGCGACCCATTGAGATGTCTGACATGTTAGGAGGCCAGTAGGTATTGTTTCAAGATTACTTTACAACTGGTCTGCCTGTGTCTCACCTTATAATATGAAGTTTTTAATTAGGTGGTAAAAGCATTTAATCCATTATAACGTTACTTACATAAACGTTCATTTTTATTGAGTAATATCATTCAAGGAAGTCCGGAATCCAACGCCAAACGCGATCGGCCGCATGTCAGCTGCTTGACGTGCGTTTATGTGGGCGACTGTACGAACCGGGTCCGGGTCTTGGCAAATCGTACTGGAATGCTTGGAGTTAATTCCGTCGAGGTTTTATAAGAACACTTTTTATACTCGACCTAGACACGGTCGGAAGACGTCGGCTTATTCGTAATTTGTGATGCTTAGCAGACGCGAGTGTGCATTAGGCCGGAAGGGCGTTGGGACGGATGGAAGGAACTGCCTTAAAACGTTATTTTCTCGTTCGCAATTTCGAATTCGAAGCAACCAACCAACATACTGCAGTCATTTCGTGATCGAAGATAATTAAAGGTTAATTCCCGCCTATACCAGTGCTCCCCTCCTCTGCTGTCGAGTGTCTTAGCGGGGGGAGGGGGGGGGGGGGGAGGGGAGGGGGGCTCACAGCCGTCCCGCTATCCGCGCGCGGACTGAGCAGTGAGACGAAGCGCTTCTCGGCCGCCAAGTCGAGCGAAGCGACCGTTAATTGTTGCGATCGAGCCCCCCCTTCCCCCCACTAAACACATACAAACGCGCACACACACACGGGCCTAAGGTAGGTCAGGTTGCTTCTGCGGTTGTTAGGTATAATAATAACAATTTACCTAACCAAAAATATATATAAAACGAATTGATATTATGACTTATGTGACAACATTATTCGTGAACATTTAACCAAAAATAAAATAAATATAGTCGACTTTGAAATATGATTTATTTCTGACTGACTGGGAGGAGGGAAGAGGGAGGAGGGAAGAGGGAGGAGGGAAGAGGGAGGAGGGAAGGTGTCCTTAGTAAGGAACCCTCGAGGAAAATTTCGTGTGGAAGGCCATCACGCGGTTTAGGTACGCGTCCTAAGCGACCCGACCGCTTGTTAATCTCAAAGCGCATTTTAATGATAGAGCCGTGACCCGTCACTTTTCATTATCTAGTCGGCGGAATATTCCTTTAGGCTAAAACCATTCGATTTGCTTAACGAATTATTGATCTTCTCGCCTATTTGGTTGGCATTCTCGTCGGATAATTGTTTGAAATGTTATCTGCATCCAAATGTATTTTGTACGCACCGCGACTTTGTCTCATAACT
The DNA here is from genome assembly GCA_020383195.1 of Neomicropteryx cornuta. Classification (NCBI taxonomy): domain Eukaryota; kingdom Metazoa; phylum Arthropoda; class Insecta; order Lepidoptera; family Micropterigidae; genus Neomicropteryx; species Neomicropteryx cornuta. The sequence goes on along the minus strand of JAHKQU010000010.1, from coordinate 9,436,795 downwards.
CACAATAGGGACTTGCATTGTTAAGATAAATGCTAATAAAAGACAATGCTAAAATATTACTTGGACAATTTTGCACCTGTCCTTGTAATGGAAGGAATATGTTGATGTTTTTAAGCAAATTCTCGACCCCGAAGACCTGAAAGTTTGATCTACAAAATGCAGTCCGTTCCGAAGCGGTCGCGCAACTAGAAGACGAACTCGCCGCTCGACTGAATGCGTCCGACGGCTGACTGATTAGCATCTGACCGCCATCGGCTGCCGAGCGCCGCGCTCCGCAGCCAATGTGGAGCAAACGAAAAAATATAACGTTTACCTTACCTGAATACATGCATTTGTTTAATATTCATTCGTGAATATTAAACTACAACTTCTAGTACGACGAAATATCCCACGTTGACATGATTTTTATGCTTTTCGTGATTCAAACAATTGTTTTTAAACTATATATAACAGAATAATGACATTTTAGGCGTCCCTCTCTAGTCGAAGAGGTGTGGGTTAGAAGGAGACACTGCCTGCGACGAGGAACGCTAAGTTCTACGGGCCGTAGCAACAGACCTTCTCTCGCTGGGCGAACATTGCTAAGTAGAAACGGGTCAGGTGGTCGCCAACCTTTGTCTGGTTGAAAAGAGGCTCTCCGTGGTCTCTGCGAGGCTATCATCTGCCTTTTGTGTTCCGATGTGAGCTTCAAGGTCACACGTCAACAGGAATGCTCCTTCTTTCAGTTCCTGCTTTTAACCAAACCACCGTAAATAAGCGAAATCTCTAATGAATAAGTCAAATAAGGCAGGACAACGCGGTTTATACTCTCATTCTCTCATAATCTAGTTTATTTCAATAGAATAACGGAGACTTTCTGTTTATTTATTTATATCGTCATTTACATGCACTCTCATATAACAACAAATAGTGTATACACAATAAATACATTGTTTAAACGTGTAATTATTGTAATTTGTAATTTGTGCAATGGATTAGTTTTGTGCATCACAATGTGCTGTTTCAAGGAGACACCAATCACCAATCATTTGTAGAAGTTGTTTAGCATTTCGACGTAAGCTACGGAACTTCTTATATTTTATATTGAATTATTTAATATAATTTGTCATCGCAGCGTCGTGCTGTTGAAGGGAGACACCAGCCAAAGGTTATCTCTTCCCATTCGCTAGAATATAACGAATCGATTTATTTGCCATCCGTGCAGCATTACAATATGAATCATCTGTTGATTATAGCCGATTAAAAATATATTTTAAAAACACTACTTGCATAGATTGGCCGCAACAGACAACACTCGATCGATCACTCGTCGCCCTGAGCACCACTCGACTGTCCCGTCGCGTAGGCAAACACATTCCTGCAAACTTCGCACACTAAATAAAAAAAAAAATGCATTTCAAATGAATTCATTTAAATGTTATATTATTGCTTAGATAAGGGTCTAAAATTTACCTAAAAGAATATTTTTGTTAGCACTAACCATTGGTCATAGGGATGGGAAAAAGTGGTTTTTCAAAATTCAAAAAACCAGGACCTAATGAGTTCAAAAATTTAATTTAGGCCAATAATTTCCTTACAATTTTTGATATGAGCAACTCTTACGGCACAGTAGGAAGAGGGATTCAGTAAGCGCACTCTCGCTGCGCTAGGGTACGGTGCGTTAAGGTGCGCGGGCTGCCGGGCACCTTAATCGGATACAAGTTCGTACAATTGGAGTTCGCCTATTCCCTACTTTGATCCGGTGAAATCTACCTTCGCCTTCCGGCGTAACGAAAGGGATTTTTTCCTTTCGTGAATAATAAAAGATAAATAACTGCTTTTCGGTTATACATAAGATTTTTATGTACACCTTCGACCGGCGTCGCATAAAATGGCCTACCCAAACAGCCCGAAACGTAAAATCGTAAAAAGCGTGACAACTATTTTCCCAATTAGAATGAGAATTCGATTAGAGATTAGAAATGATTGAGTTCAGATGCAATCAATTCTGGTCGCACTTTTATGACTCAATCGCTCGACGATGTGCAGTGAAGCGGTTGCGCCCGTCGCCAACTCCTCGGAAAGAGCCCCCCGGTCTTCTTCCTCGGGCTGGCAGTCGGAAACCATCCAAGTACCAACCCAATCTTTCAACGGCAGGTGTTTCACGAATCTGGTGCCCTCTCGTAGCTTCCATGGGCGGCGCGATCTCTTTAAGTACGCAGGTCAAACCCTCATCGTTATCCCATCAAATATTTCCTTCTATAATAACCTTTTCCTTACACGAATCCGTAAAGATTGGAGTACAGAAGCACCACTGCCTGCCCGCTATACGAATATTCTTAAAAATATTTAGCTCATGACTAAGCTAAAAGAATAAAAGAGAAGAGATTGAGTTGAATGCATTCGCAAAAAGAGTTGGAGAGAATCATCACTCGAAAGTGTTTCTCGTTTGACACCATTTTATTTTTCCTTTGTGCATTGATTATGTGTTTCATAGCATAACGCAACGCAAGTCAAGCGTCATATTAATTGAAAATATTAAGGTAATATTAAATAGGTCAATAATAATTGTATTGAGAAATTACAACCAATCTGATGAAAAAATGATTACAGATAATATTGAATGATTTTATTGGCTGTAAATTGCACAGTACTAATCTCGTCACGGCATGGCCTGCAATGTGACCAGCGACCTGTGACCTGTGACGCAGACCTGTGTCGCTGACTATGTTATACATATGTAATTACGGAACAAGTTCTTTCCGCTCCGTTTTGAGTTGATCAGTACTCCTGATAGTTGACCTCCAGTCGATTGGACGGAAAGCGGCTCTCCGCCCGTCGGCCGAAAGATGATAATCGCCGGCACCGTTCGTTGCAGCGCTCTATTGTTTCCTTCGAATGTACGAGTGACGAGTGACGAGTGACGAGTAGGTACCCAATTACGAACGATTACCGATTACCTGCAATTCCTCGATACCTTTTTGTTCCACTGATACGTAACAAAGGCTATAAACTGAATGTGCCGTCAATACGGCTATTAGGGAACCATGACACGACCTCACCGGCCTACTTGACCGTTGCTGACCGCTCGTTTGCCTTGCAGGGTTCGTGCTGGTGGCTGCTGTCGTGCTGCTGCTGGCCGGCATCGTCTGCGCCCTCTTCTTCAGCTCCTGGGTCAGGATGTTCATCAACCACGTGAGTCACTTTCTAATTAGGGCCTCGTCTAAGTAGGGTAGATGCTTATATTATTTCAATTTTTGTCTAACACTTTAACCTCCCTAGGTTAGCTGGTAGAGATTGCCCTGCGGTACTAAATACGCCCTTTCATGTGGCCGTTAGTCATGTATTTATTAATATTAAAACGTTTTTAAAATGATAAAAAGGTTATGACATTAAAAGCTGAAATCCACTTCAGCTGACTGATTTTCAAACGAGAAAATTACCAAGAGAAGAGATTTTATCTATTATTATAATATGAGTCGCATCTTGCACAGGTTAAAATGTTAATCGTAATGTCCATCAATATGACAAAAAACACAATTGGACGGCGAAACACCTTAAGAGCTGTTTCCTCAGTTTTAAGTTTTTAGAATTTACTGCCTTTTACCTAAGCTGGGCAGTCTACATGGGCGTAGTAGCGTAGAGCGCGCACATGGTAATACGACCCGTGAGCACATATGTGAACATTTCGTTAAGGGAGAGCAATATGCCCAGCATATAGATCTCCCTACCTTAACCATATAGTATACGCAAACAAGAAGTGTCCATAGAAGAACCTTTAAGTTTGATAATTTAAAGGTACATATTCCATTTTATATTTCATTTCATTTAATACTCCCATTACAGACAGTCGAACGCAGATTCAATTAGTAATTTGATGTGTTGGGCCCGCTTTCAACATTTTTGGTAAAATATGAAAAAAACATCAACCTCTTCCCCCTACTATTCAGGGTATTATCAGGTTAGTATTTTGTGTGTGTAAAAGGAAAAATGGCGCTTTTTATATTTCCAAAAAAGATTTATGAAAAAAGAAGGTATGAAGAAGCTTTTTAAGGCGCTTATATGGTTTATGGTGATTTAACCGTAAGAGGCAGGTAGAGGGGAGATAGGGGGGGGGGGGGGTCACCAAAATAATCATTTGGATTAGATATTGGATTGGACAATACAATTCGATTGATCGAATAGTTCTGGTAGGGAACTTATTTCGCGAGAGCTCACTCTTTACAAATATGTAAACTCAATAATTGAGGAAATTTGTTTCGCTAAATTGGCTAAATTGTTTCGTGTGCGGCGTCTGTGATGCGCGTTGAACGGTTCCAGGAGCTGGTGCTGAAGAAGGGCGGGCGGACGTACAACATGTGGGAGCGGCCGCCGGTGACGCCCATCATGAGGGTCTTCGTCTACAACGTCACCAACGCCGACGAGTTCCTCAACAACGGAACCAAGCCCATCGTGGACGAGCTGGGCCCCTACGTTTACAAGTGAGTCCCCTCATCTCGACTTTGGCTAGACTATTGGCCGTTTGGCTAGGGTGGCGCTTTTGCCCTAATATGTACATGTCATTAAACTATAAATTCGGCGTAGTTTACTTAAAACTTTGATATGTTCTTGCTATTACCGGCATGAATTACACCATACCCGACATATATCTTAATTCACAGCTTTTATCAATCAAAATGTGACATTTAGATATCGGAGGCTGCTGTTATTATTAGAAGAAAAATACAATTTAAATTATTTTTTATCAGATCATACAATTTCATTTTGGACGGATTGATATGTATTTGTTACAATCAGCGTGGAAGGCGTTAACATTACCAAGGTTTTTGTTTACTTAAATTTTTTTTTTCCAAACAATGTGCTGTAACTAAACATGAACAAAACCGTTTTTTCCAAAAAGGAAATGCTTTAAAAAGGCAACGTGCATTGCATTCAGTGCATTCAGTGAGACAAAGTTCAACTTAGAACACAAGATAAAGGTACATAGAATGTCGAAACCGCGTCCGTTATAGTATATGACATGTCGAGCCGAGCCGAGGATATATTTATTATCCTGGTCACAGCACCAAAGACAAGTTCTACTCGCGACAATGAACTCAATACGTGACCGCTGTACTAACTTGGCAGTCGACATTTTATCGGCTATTGGTCAATCCTCGTCGTTGGCTCCACCAAATTGCGTTTCCCCATCGACCTTGACTTGAAGAAAAGTTGAACGGAAATCAAAGCTTTACTCTTAGAGCAAGAAAAACATATCTAATATCCGTTAATATGTGTATGTTCTCTTTGACTAATTATAATTTTTGGCATAAAACTTAGTTAAGTATAAAATAAGTTCACAGCAAATGACAATACGATGTAGAATGTAATTCCAAGTTCACTTAGTTCGCACATATTTTAACAGTCTATAGATTACGATTCATATTATTTTTATATGGGGCTAAATTGGGCCCCTTAAAGAATAGTTTTTGTGTAGTTTTTTATCGTGCGGAGTATCATTTGCGAGGTTTACTTCTAAGATACCCAATAATTATATTTTATATTTTTGGTAAATTGGTTAAAAAGATATAGGTAGATATAGGTATAGATAGCTCAAAATATTAAAAAAAAAATGTACTACCCAATACAAACAATGGAAGGTTTCTAAAGCTGAAATATCGTTATTGGGTTAGTAGGTATTAAATCACACTAAACGAAACTCTTATTTCGCGAGCCCGATTTAACTTCGCCGATTTGATATTCACGTCATTAATTGTTACATATTTCTGGAATATTGATTTTAAATGATTGAATTATAAGGTTCTAAAATATCTCCGCTGATTAAAGTCTAATCAATTTGGTTTTATTGAAGAGTTGAGAAAGAACTTAAACACAACTTATTTTGGCCATAATTTTAAAGTACGAGCATATAAAAAAGAGCAATAAATAATTTATCTTCAAAATAAATTAATAATAACAATTTGATGAGGACCAACCGAGTGTTACCAACGACCAACTGAACGGGTTTTCGTCGACTCTAATTTGACTTTGAACCTTAAAAACCTGTTTCATAAATTCACGGCGGTTCATCTGATTTAGCGGATATTTTTCTCTGAATTTTCCTCAATAAACATCTCATCTCACATTAATATTCCACGCAATTCAAAGACGTCATAAGAAGTCAACAATTAGGTATTACTTCAGAGATTGCTCGTCTCGTCGCTTTTCTTAACGACAAATATTGGACAAGACAAGAGGCTATAATGTTCATTACCCCGAGAGAACTATGCGAGTATTATAGCCCTAAGTACGACCCCCATGACAACGATTTCATTTGTATAATTAATTCACTATGCAGAGTTTAATAAATGGGATACTTAAATAGGGACCTTAGTTCAAGAATGTCCTGATTTAAATTTTTTAAATTATCTTTGTAAATCTAACCATATTGATGAAACAAGTAACCATATTGATGAAATCACGGGTTTCGCCTCTGGTTGATAGCTGGGCCCTGCAGGCGGCTTTGATGGCACCCTCGGTGCACGATCACTAGTACCTGCGGCACTCATGATGGGTCCATCTCTAAGCCCTTCGGGCCACATACGTGCCTGCCATCCTATTCCCTGCGGGCGATTTTTGACAACGCCTTCGGCGCAATGCACCAACGTTAAATATTTTACAAATGAAAATCAATTGCCGCATGTCTGGTACATCATCACTTCACAAAGCCATTCAAAACGGAAAATACGAAATCCAATACAAAATTCTTTTTTATTTCTTGAATTTTACGACTTTTCCGGTGGATTTTCCCAACATTTTATTTCATATAAACCTTGTCCTGACAGTTATGAACACAAGAAAAAATCATTTCGGCACGCCAGAAGGCAGAGGCTAGATTGAACCGGATCAAAGTAGGTTTGGGCATTCCTTTCATGTTTTACGGACATTTTAGGTTTTATTCCAAGCATATAAAGACAAGTCACGTTACTTGATTAATGTCCATTTCTGGATTAGTGAGAGGTTTTAGGTTTACAATTTCAACGGTACCAGAAGCAACTGTTATTCATCAAATATTTGTTAATACATTGTAAAAAGATTCAGCTAAGACACTGTTCTTTTTACCAGTTTCTTAATCTTAATTAAAATAAAATTAATCTACACATGCATAAAATAAATTATAAAATACTTACAAATTATGTTAACATAATTCATGTAATGTGAAAAGAGAATACAGTGAGAATGTACAAGTTAACTTAATTAAAGGTTCCTAAATAATTGTTAGTAGGTTTTTCCATAAATTCTTTTAATTTGAGTTTTATTAAAGATTTTATTTTAAGTTGTCTAATTCAAGAGGATTTTTTTTAAATAGGCTGGGTATTATATATCTTAATTGTCGATAGCCATACGTATTTATACATCCTTCGATAATATATTGTTCATTCGGCATTTGTTTAGTTGAATACTTATTGGTAACAAGAATTTTCCACGTTTCATCTGAAAAGTGGTTGATTGCAATTCTATAATAACAAAGTTGGCGTCTCGGCAGAAATTTGAAGTCGGTGAACTATTTAGAGATGCCTTACGTTGATTTTTTTTACTTTTTGGAATAATTATTTATAAGATAAGAATTTGTAAAATATAAATTCGCTGTATCTATGCTTTATATGTAAGATCCTAAATTGTAATACCACACAAAATAATAGATTCAACCAAGGATATATAAATATTACGTAAAATCGACTCATTTAAGTACGGTTTCAGATGCACAAATGTTATCAAACAAAGTCTAAGACGATTGCATAGTAAACGGATGTGGTCTTGCCAATTAAATTTGTTATCTATTGTTATACATAGATATTTATACTTTCTAACCGATTTCAATACAGGGCATGCGCATTGAGCATATGTACCTCCATTTGGGTGACTGTGCAAGCGAGGATACTCGTATGTGTGCGCGAGTATCTCTTTGTTATATCTATATAAAAAGACGATGGTTTTAACAAGCTTTATTTAAAAACAAATCTGTAGAACCTTCTAGAAGCTTCTTAAACTGTCCGGGAAGAAATATTCCGGAACTTTCTATATCTCTATAATATTCTTCATACTTATCGAACATTCAGTGAGATATTAAACACTTTGAATTCGCTTGATTTAGCAATGTTGTTTAAATTTAAAAACTTTTCACATGTTTAACTTACGAGGAACCCTTACTAGGGTTGCTGTAGATATACATATACACTTTTAATCTAGGGGTGGGTTTAAGTTCTAAGGGACGTGAAACGCGAAGATATAATGATTTTTTCCTGAAGTCATGTATACCCATTGCAATAGGTAGTTTTCATAGTGAAATCGGTCGAGCCGTTCTCAGGTGATGATGTTACTATACATCCAACAATTGATTTTATTTATAGAAATTGATATTGGGCCATAAAAATGCTGATTGTGGGTTAAAAATTGTACAAGGCATTTTTTTTTTGATTAACGATCGACGATCGGCGATCGACAATCGACCTCGGAAGCTATAACACACATACGCGACTAGCGTAGCTGTTAGCCGCTACCGAGACCGCGCTCACACAAATCATAAATCATGAAATCGCGAATCATTAAAAATCATTCCGACTTCGCATGACGTACCTCTTTTTGTGACCGAACGATAAAACGACTGCCTAATGACGTTTACATACAATTAGCCTCGTCTAATTATTGTTGATTTTAGTTTGGATATCATTTTGAGGGCATAATAATTAGTTCGTTTTATGAGAAGAAAAAAACATTATTTTATTGTGATTTTACTGACATCATATCAAATTTCCGGTTGAAATACGAAAATTGAACAATGGATACATTTATTAGCTAAACGTCAATTTAATATTTCTCCTCGATTAATGTAAAACATTTTTTGAAATTTATCAATTATAATTCGCCTTCTGCGGTCGACATTAACCTGATTAACCCCTCGAGGTCAACCTTTAGCCGCCCTTATATCTCACCACCTCAGGACGGAAGTTGTGTTTGGCCAAGCAACTAATAACACCCCGCCTAAGCTAGACTCTCTGCAGCTATCATAATAATATAGGGTGATGTTTTTAGAGGCGTGGTTTTCAAGAAGAGATAAAACGCATATCATTTGATGTTATGGCTAAGAATTTAGTTTTATTATAAAGATAAGGGTTTGCCATTATGTTTTAAAAATGATTTCGGGTAAGTGGCCGCCGCGGCTGACTCGAACAAATTCCAGCCGAGAGGCCCAATTTTCAACCACTTTTTGCAGCAAGTTGGGCCGTATGTCAGCAATAACGCGCCGAATATTCTCTTCCAAGGCGTTAATCGTGTCCGGCTTATCTGCGTAGACAAGCGACTTCACATAACCCCACAAAAAATAGTCCAGCGGTGTTAAATCGCACGATCTTGGAGGCCACGCCACAGTTGTTCAGGAGTAAGTCTATTCATTATGAAATGGCAAACCAAACTGAGCATAAATCAAGTGACAGCTGTCAAAAACACCAACTACGAAAAAAGTAGTGCCAGATTGAAAACCACGCCTCTAAAAAAAAACATCCTATATAATATCCAGAACCCGACGTCTTACAGCTAGGCCCTACAGGCGTAATTAACGGCGTCTTCTCAGACCACACACTCCTGTGGTAGTCTGGGAAGGTGGTGTGATTGAAAGATTGCATAAGTTTGTCTGTGGTCGATGAGCCCTTCGGTTCCTGAATTGGCAACGGCGTCATTTGCGACTCGGGAGGTCAAAATTGCTGAGCTGACTGGGTCAAATTGTCATTCCAAACATTTGCCTAATGGCCCAAAGTGTCATATTCGAGCGCGCGAATTAGCAGAGGACTTCTTCAAAGTGCTTTAATTGTGTTTAGCTCACACCATTCTCTTACTTATAACAAATTTAGAAAAAAAAGACGTTGCAATTTATCGGGCGGTCGGGTTAAGTTGGATGATCGCCCCGAAAACCGAAAATATTCGCTAATAATAATAATTCAGTTGGACAACTAACCTACAGACCTAACCTAACTTAACTTAACCTGCAGACGTTACAATTTATCAGTTCTGTTGAAAGTTGCTTCCGACAAATTGTGTCGCCTGTGAAGGCCATTAGCCTAGTTTAACCTGTTAACTTGGAATGCGATCGCTTCACAATTAGGTATTGCAATATTATATTGCCTTCAAATGTATCGACGCTCTGAATGGTGCAACGGTTGATGGCTTAGTAAATATTGATTCTTTATATCAGCTTTATATCTTTATCTTATTCTTTATTCAACGACCTGTAACCTAAACAAACTCAAGTTCATATAAGGCGGTGAAGGTTACACTCATATTTTTCAGTCTTTTTTATTATCATGTAAAATTTAATAGCTTATCATTTAATGAATATTTATAAGTAGACTTGTAAAAGTCACATTTTCTAGTGGTTTTATTTATATTAGATAAAACAATTAAAAATATATATGAATAAGTACATTCGATACGTAATGGATACTTAAAATAATAGCTTTTTGCATAGACTTTAATTTATGTGTGTTTAATTATCCGTTCTGTTTAATAAAATACCTCTAGAAGTTAGAAAACTGCGAATAAAATCCTTAATCAATTTGAAACTAAAAAAAAAATACAAAAAAAACCAATTAAAAAGTATTTATCTATGTTAATTATATTAGCTAGTTCATTCTCGCTGTGTTATATTTTCACTGTGTATTTCGTATTTTATATTACGCGTATGTAAATTAATTGTATTTTATTTAATGTTAAGAGACTTGTAGAAAGATATTGTATAATCCTGTCATCACATGGCCAGGTGTGCCGGTGTGCCCGGTCCTAAGCTAAGGCGCGATGCACACAAAGCGATGCCGCCGTACCTCGAAAATCAACATGAACTAAAATGACACAGAACACTAGTGTTGCGGTGTTCCCGGGCATCTAGTATCTAGCGAGGAATGCAATCCCCATTGAAACCGCAATTTGTACACATACAAAAAAAACACAGTTCACATCCAATTCCTATTAATAACACCTAATACTGCCGATGGACTAACCCGGTAAACTAGTTCTACGCCAGAATTCGCCGGCCTCCTGGTATAGTACCGTACAGATTGAAAATGAGCGTTTGACAGGCAACCGATATTTTTTAAGATTCCTTTGTCTGCGAGGTGTTAATGTGTCCGTTTGTGTCGGCAGGCAGGTCTGGTACAAGGAGGACGTGGAGGAGCAGCTGGAGAACGGCACGCTGCAGTTCCGCTACCGACGCGTCTATGAATTCGACCCCGAGGCCAGCGGCGGCCTGGACGACGACGCGGTGGTCGTGCCCAACGTGCCCATGCTGGTGAGCCCTTCTCTTGGTCGCAGGGCTGGTGCCTATCTAATGCATTAGCTGATATTAATCGCGGTGCTCGATGCATGTTTTTTTGCATTAAACAAAAGTTAATGTATGAGTGTACTGAGAGGTTAAGGGTGTGTGTTTAAACCAGCGTGCTAACTCCCTCATAAACAGACTTCACAAAACTATCACGACTTAGGAAAAAATATTAATCTCACCAAAATTATAATTGTATAAATAAAATTCTATGAAGCAGAGAATTTTGAGCATAATTTCTGTTACACTTGGAAACATGGAAAATTTGAGTTTGATGAGATGGATACGGCAAACGGTAGAAAATATTCGGTCCAGATGATTGTGTGAGATTTCATATAGAAATACCACATCAGAAACAGTTCGCCTGTTGGTGAGAGTCATGACGTTATGATGCCTTAAACTGTCTTCGTAATTATCAAAATGCACTCGACCCCTGAAATTAAGTGTGTTTCGCAAAAAGACATTGAATTCTTTGAATATGATTAGAATAAAAAGCATATTATAACATTTTAACAGTACTCAAGTTACGAAAAGGTGTACAAGTTAGTTCTTATAACAAAACCCAGACTCTTGTAAGACCTTTCAATAATTGAATCTATGTACCGATCGATTGTGCATCAGCTTTGGGTCAAGAATTAGTTTGGAGACTAAATATGGATGGTTCCTTGAAAAGCTAATTGTAATACATTTTGATGCATTTGGTTGATGCAACAATATTTGGTAAGGCGATTAAGATTTCCTCTTGATCAAATGATTGAATGTTTGTTTTTCTGTGCGGGCAGAGCGCGACGTCGCAGTCGAAGCACGCGGCGCGCTTCCTGCGGCTGGCGATGGCCTCCATCATGGACATCCTGAAGATCAAGCCCTTCGTGGAGGTGTCGGTGGGGCAGCTGCTGTGGGGCTACGAGGACCCGCTCCTCAAACTGGCCAAGGACGTCGTGCCGAAGGAGCAGAAACTGCCATACGACGAATTCGGACTCCTCTACGCCGTGAGTTTTCCTTCCTAAGAATCCCTTCCTTCTGCTCTACGCTTTTCACGCTCTTTCCGCTTATTTTGGAAACTAATCTGATCGCTGCCACAATTTCAACAAATCGAATGTAGAGATAATTTACTTTTACAATATTTGTTGTTTTTAAATATTGCACTATGAAGTTAAATGTTTCATAACAAAGCGTACTCATCATTATTTGTCCTAGTAGTAAAGTATTTAATATTACTTTGATTTAATGACCTGCTCTGACTGAGTCAATAAGGCTTTCAGAATGATTCGAAATGGTCTACCATGAGGTGCACATGCTTATTAGGATGTATTCTTTTTGTGTATAGAAAAACAAGTCTTCGGAGGACGTTTACACGGTGTTCACAGGGGCAAACGACATCAGCAAATTCGGCCTGATCGACACTTTGAACGGCAAGCGGCTCCTGCCCCACTGGACTACTGATGAGTGCAACTCCATCTTGGCCAGCGACGGCTCCATCTTCCCTCCGCACATCACCAAGAACGACACCATCTACGTCTTCGACAAGGATCTCTGCAGGTACCATTTGTTGTCCCCAACCATTCCACATTGGCCTACTTTCATTAATTACCTCTAAATTCGTTAGGTACATACAAATCTTACATTGTGATCTAGGATTTTGTGACAACGAAGAAAACAATATTTAACAATAGGTATGTATAGATTGGGATACCTAATAAAAATTAATAAAATAATTAGGCCAAGGAGTGTATTTTTCTAATGGTACGTTTTTATTATGTAGTACCAGTAACTTTAATTTAAAATTAATAATTTTTTGGCAAATAAAAGTAAAATCAGAACTGTTAATGCCGAAACACGATAAAGTTATCTACATAGACAGTATGGTTTCAGTAAAGCCATATAGCACGTTTGTCTAAGTACCTGATGTAAAATTGCGAGGATTTGGGCCAAATCCTTCCGCTTTTCTAAACAAATCCTTATGCTTTTCTAAACATGTATTTAGAAAAAAAAAAGTTAAAAGCTTTTAATAAAAAAAGAGGTTTGCCAAAGTATTGTGAAATCGTGAGTATCGTAAATAATTCTTAAACCTTGGAAGGTCGCAAATCATTCAGCTCTTTGCAATCTCTCTATTTTACCTGCAAATTCAAGACCTAAATATTATATTTAAATCTGAAGAAACATGATCCCTGAATCTAGTCCCCTTTTCCCTTTTATGTTGGGTCTCGTCTCGGTCTCTTCGCATCTCTTATTTATTCGTTCACTAAATAATTCTAATAAATCTTTTTTTTTATATCACTTCAGTATTTGGCTGCTTTAACTGCCTCCGGCGTATTTACAAGAACTATATTATTGAGTCACCGAGGCGACCGTTCTGTTTTAGATTAGTTTTTGTGAACATAAATTCTATCCACATTCCGGTTCAATGCAGTCCGCAAAGTAACAGTACTGGCGTGGAACTTCTAAGCAAAATTCCTCAAAAAAACTGTCTTTTAATTCAGCGTCGAAATAACTTAATTAGATTAGCTTTTATGCCAAAAATAATGCTTTATAATCCTTTCCTAGAACTGTCGCCTTGGTGACTCTTCTAAATAATGTGGTTTTGTAGATATGGTACGGTCGCGGTATCGTGAACAGAGAATACCCCCTTAAGAACTTTATTTGTATGGTGTAAGGGTTCAAGTGGTAGCAATCACCAACATCTGCATAAACATATTTTGTTCGTAATGCTAGTTTAGGTCGGTAGTTGATTACGAGTTGTGTGTTTCCAGGCGGATTCCGATCGTGTTCGAGAAGGAGGTGTCGTCTCCCGCGTGGAACGGCGTCACCGGCTACCGCTTCACTCCCCCCGAAGACGTCTTCTCCAACAACGAGGCGAACGCCTGCTTCTGTCCAGCGGGCGCGCCCTGCTCCGCCGAGGGTCTCATGAACGTGTCGCTCTGCCAGTTTGGTAACACCACAACCGTTCAACCATCGCTTCTTAGATTAGCTCACCTTCAAAGCGTCAAATGCACCCCGAGATTGCTCTAGCATCATTTACACACGTGGACCAATGCAGGCCAAGATGGATGCTGGTCCTTTGTCTGCCAGTTTTTCCTAGTTTTCGTAGGATAAATGAGTACCCATGAAATATAAACAAAGCTGCAGGTGTTAGCACATAAGAAAATTACATTTTACCTATATATATGTATATAGTTATATGTCCTCCTGTTTCCTGTAATACATGTCCTGAAGTGTGAACTACCGGTGCGCTTTAGATAAAACTTTTAACGATATGAAGGTACCTCACTCCGTTTAGTTTCAATATTGGCTAAGTAGCATTACTCTTTCTTAACCACGCCTGTGGTATTAAACCAAGTTGACATTTCATCTTCTTATTTTCTCAATTCATGCTAAACTAAAATCGAAAATGGAGGTTTGAAGGACGGCAGCGTGTGGTTAAGATTTCATGACAGTTTTGATTAAATCATTGTGGCGACTAGCGCTAGAACCACAGCCCGCAGGCCCATCCAATACGTACTACCTTGTAAGTACACATATGTTTGATTGTTTGTGTAGATTCTCCGGTGATGTTGAGCTTCCCTCACTTCTACCTTGCTGACGACAGCCTAAGGACAGCCGTCGAGGGCATTTCACCGCCAGAGAAAGACAAGCATCAGCTCTACGTCGACATCCAGCCGGTAAGTCTTAATCTACCTATCAATTATCAGCTTTAAACCATTTTAAACGTAAAATCCATTCGGTTTACATAATTATATTGCAGTTATGTGGAAATTGAGCCTCAGATCTGATACCGAAATCAAAAATATCTACGGTATTTGCTAATTTTAGGGTTTAGTCTAACAAAAAATATTGATTGAGAGAAGTCTGTTTCAACCCGCGAGCTACTTTTTTGTAAATTTTATTTAGTATATTAAATCTATTTTAAAGCCCATTTTATTGCGGTAGTTAAAATAATGTTTATCCTTTATTATTTATTTATATATAAAAACGTTCGAGCTTATATTTATGTATATAATTAAATGATCCATCAAATTTACCAAATGATATTCAATCATAATTACACGAAGATTCTTGTCCGAGACGTAACTGATATGTAGTGTTTATTTATGATCGAATATCATTAGGTAAGTTCGTTTTATGATTTAATCCTAGTGTGTGTTAAATGTTAGTGTGTATGACAGAGAAAAAGGTATATGTTTTTTCTGAATCTTTGGCCACTCAGTCTGTGATGGTGTTGACGAGAGATACACGAAGAGCCCTTCGTACTGCCGCCCGATCTACGATGACACAGAGATTTGTAGACACAAGCCTTTAAACTCGACCCTTAGGTTAAGATAAAACTCGCTACTTAGTCAATTTAAATATTAAATTTAGCTTTATAATTTTCAGTATTTTTAATAATTATTTTAGCATCAAACATCAATTATTTTCCTTTAAGATGTATCAACTTAATATCGAGCTTAAATATTTCAGTATTGCATTATAGAAATACATTTTTTATTGAATGCGTAAATAAAAGCATAAAACTTATTTATTCTAGGATTTCTGTAAGGTCTCAAGGCATTATATGCCAATATTTTAATTTATTGTAATTATTCTATAAAAATAACATATATATATATATAACTCTATATATAGTTAAAACATTAAATATATAATAATTTCTTTTTAAGAGAGTGGATATGTGAATCTTCTTTATTTCATTTCAAATGAACACCTGCTTAAAAATCCCCATTGATGCGTAAACAAACGAACTACTCATCATGAGAACATGGCTTTTTTTTATTATACTTATTCTCAAAAGGGCTTCCCCGTGACGTAATTTCAATGTATTGGCTGTCGCGGGATTCCCTTGAGGGATTTGCCCTGTGGGAAAAACAAGGAGAAGGTATCCTTTGTTTTTCCTAAAAAATATTTCCATGGTAATTAATTTTTATGAAATTAGATGTTATTATTTTGGCCGTTACGGTATATGTCTCCCGCCTCAGTTTCTATTCATATTACAGCACAAATCAGTGACGAAAAAAGTGTCATTAAATCCGTATACCTAGCACGGTGCTTAATGTAGGTAATTAACCATGTTGGACGGAAAAATGTATAAATCTCACGGACAAAACTCAATTTCAGCGCGGTCGTGCGGCCTCTCGTGCCAACTGTAGACAGTTCGTCTAAGCTCCAGCAGTATTTCTTTGTATGTATGGTGATGTTGAAATAAGCTGGTGGTATTAATATTTTTTTGCTCTGTTGCAGGAAATGGGAACGGCTCTCCGCGGCCGAGCGCGCATGCAAGTCAACCTGGCTGTCAGCCAAGTCCTGGACATCAAACAAGTCGCCTCCTTCCCGGACATTGTTTTCCCTATTCTTTGGTTCGAAGAGGTATGTACTTGTACTGCACTCACACTATGCAAATAAATATACCAAGTACCGAGTTCAAGTGTGCTCTGTGAAGTCTCAACTTATTCATAATTATGAAAATAATATTTGTTTTTGGTGATTTGCAGGGCATCGACGCTCTGCCCGACGACATCCTGAGCCTGATGCGCTTGGCCACCAACGTGCCGCCCATCGCCAAGGCCGTGCTCTCGTGGGGCCTCTGCGCCGCGGGGCTGCTGCTGCTGCTATTGGCGGTCACCTGCTTAATACGGTGCGTGTGCCCTTCTTAACTATGCCACCTAAAATCTATTCCAAAGACATAAACAACATTTAATATTCATTTATAGGCAGACAATTGAAAGCAATTGCAGCATTTGAAAGTCAACTCGAAGTCGTTCTGCTAATTTTCTTTAGAAAAATGTTAAAGGATGATAAAAATAAACCATAATATCTAATGCTAATGTTTGAGGTCTTAATATGGTGATCAGCCTTTTTAAATTAATCATTTTTTAAATAAATCCGAATGCCAGAATTTGCTACTTCAATTTTGGGATTTTCTTTGGAGGACCATTATGATAAACAACCTCACTTCAATTTTCGTCGGCTTGAGTAGATTACGCAAAGAAGATTTGTTGCATCTTGAGCTAATGCAATCAAAATCAATATTAAGTTATCTCCCTCAGATCATCGCACCGACAGAGTACTCTGAGGCTGGAGGGTCACGTGGCAACCATTTCATCGAAGAACGGCGCCAAATCCGCCCATCAGAACGGGAATGGGAAAGAGTACGAGATGGGCTCTCCTGATAGCAGGCACTAGGACGGGACGAAACCTATCCATTCAATTTCTGTACAGTTGTGTTAAACTTCTCTTAGTCGATTATTGTCGGGACTGTGCTTATATTACCGAAGGTTTATTTCTCGGCAAAAGTAAGATAAAATTACCTTCAGAATTATGTTTACTTTCTAATTTTATTGTAAATCAGTTCTCCCGCATAATTTGTAAATACTTTAATTTTTTCAAAGTTTATTTTTACGGCCATATGCATAGTCGAGTTTGCTAGAAACTGATTAGCGGCCGTCACTTTAAATTTTAACGGTTTGCCAACACGACTATGCACGAGGCAGATAATGTCTAAATTGTAAAATGTGCAATTTTTTAATTTGCATCCGAGCAGCGTAATTTTGACATTTTGATTTTATTATGTGTACGAAAATAACTTAAGCTTTATTTTAAAATGAGCGACAGCTTCAAGTTGTTTAGGATTAGGCAATATAATTTTGAATTCAGTTTACTTAATTATTAAGTATCTACACAATAAAATTAAAACTTGTGATATATACCCTGCCACAGTTTTAAAGAATTTGCATCGGCAGTAAGCTTTGGTTTACTACGGTACTTGTATGCTTACGGCACAGGTCAGCAGGCGCCTCACGCCAAAGGCAATCAAGGGCCTACCTTCAGTGGCTAGCTGGTTGGATTTCTGTTTCTGTCCCGAACCAAGCAACCTGCATCCCGCTCTATCCATGACCACCCTCTTCCCCCTTCCCCCGCCTCCATCTCGGGTTGGCTTCCACTAACGCTCTTGATACTTTTATGGTATATAAGTATTATCATAAGTTTTAACGTTTAAAGGTATCTTGTACAAGTTAAATATTTTGCGAAGTGGTTTCTCTCAGGTTTCAAATGCTTATTAATATAAATAATTCTATGTTAATAAAACAAAAAGGCAATCAACCCAAATTTCAATTTATATTTTATTCGAAATGTCAACATAACTCGGGCCGAAGCCGTGGGCCTTTTTGGAAATAATGATTAATTTGAAATTATATTAAATGAATCTACGCCTGATTGTTTAATACATTAAAGTCATCAGTTTTAATATTTTATACACTTTTGAAATGCTGTTACACATTTTTATTGTAAATGTGTTACGGTTTTCGGTTTTTCGGTGCTCGAAGAAAATCTTTTTTTTGGTTCTTTTGAGAGTCGATTTTATTGGGCTTAGTATAAAATGGTTAAAACAAAATATAATGTTAGGATTTGTTTTGCAATTAGACGGAGAATAAAGTTGGACCTACGAGTAACTTTGCGCTCGGATGGAACTTTACAGCAGATTTAGAAGGAAGGTTTCTTATTTATAAATAGGTCGGTTAACTGAATATAATTTTTATTAAGGTGAATAGGTCGAACTTATAAACTTACGTTTAATAATTATAGAATAATAATGACTTTGCTCAACTTTTTTTTCATTTTTAAACATTAAATTAGGTATTTTAATTATTAGATCATAGAGAATCTCAAAAACGACCATAAAGACCATCATCTTTTAACGTTTAGAAACATTTATAGTAATGGTTCATCTAATCAAATGTCCAGCAAAGCTATGCATCTACTGCACTCTGCGTGCATAGCTTGCATGGTATGCATAGACGTTGGCGCGCTGCGCTCTATGGCAGAGGCATTATTTAGTCCGCCATTTCTCGGGAAAAGGTGCTAAACTCGTTGGGCGAATTTTCCATTAGAATATCGAATTATTAAATAATCAATACTATTATAATATTACTATTTAATAAAATTATGTAAATATTAGTTTAAGTTATATTATTGTATAAATCATAGTGTAATTTTAATTTAATGTACCAATAAGGAAATTCCGTGTCAACAGTATCTTCCGTCCGTAGCAATATTTGTATTGAGCGATATTTTAGTTTTTACTTGTAAAAGTTTTTTTGGCCATTTTATACCTCAAACTTTCGATTTTTATTTGTGGTTTTTTATGCCTTAAATCCCGATGTTACGTTTTTATTAGTTTTGACTTGAGAAAGCATTGAAGTATTAAGGGCTTGGCATCTACAATAATTTATTTTTCAATAACAATCAACAGTATTTTGTGTATTGCATTACTCCTGTAAATTATTTTCGTTTTGAAAACCATGTAATTTTATTTTTTATAATATTATTTGTCAAATCTTAAATACAAAATTAAGTGTAATATGTAATACCTATCAATGATGGCAATTAGATATTTTTTTTAAACGACAAATTTCCAAAAACCAGGTTTTTGTGGATTTGTACAAATTATTGCA
This sequence comes from Neomicropteryx cornuta, assembly GCA_020383195.1. NCBI lineage: Eukaryota > Metazoa > Arthropoda > Insecta > Lepidoptera > Micropterigidae > Neomicropteryx > Neomicropteryx cornuta. The sequence continues at coordinate 9,417,025 of JAHKQU010000010.1, read as the reverse complement.
GTGTAAAACAAATGATTGCATTTGATCGCAAATGACGCGTCAAATAAAACTTCTACAATATTATTTTGTAAGTTTTGTGTTGGATTTGTTTCTATTTCTATTCTTACGAAATTACTTGGCGATATATTTAGAAAATGGTTTTTTTATTTATTATAAATAAACGTGAAAGTTATATTATTATTTGCCATTAAAATGAAACTTTGTCGATATATCAACCATTTTTACACATGAATTTTATGTTGTTATATTTAATCTTTATAGATAAAATGATGTTATTAAATGTTGTAGTTAAAATTGAAATGCGACTTCTATGTAAATATGAGTATTCCAATTATTTTTGTGATAGGCTGAAAAAGGTGGTAAAATTGGTGTAAGAAAAGCAATAAATCGTTCTTACTATAATAAAAATATAATTAGTGTTGGTTTTTGGTCTGTAATAAAGAAGTCTTTTGACATGTCATTATTTACCATTCGTTTGTGGTTGAGAAATAAAGTTAATAATAAAAATCATGTTTTTCATTACTATTTCTATAAACGTTATTAATTTAAATTTTTGTAAATGAATTTATTGTGGCCTTTGCTGAGAAACGCGTGGTGTTAACCCCCCCCCCCTCCCCCCTCCCCGACTGCCATGTTTCGTCGATTGTATTTTGTGGTCGTATTTTTACAATCTTTTATAATATTATATTCCGTTATTTCGGAGTTGCATTTATTTCGTATGACTTATTTATTTATTTTTATAAAGTAAACATACAGAGAGTAACCATAAACATTCTTAAATATTTTATACACAGGTTGGCAGCACTCGATACTCTCCAATTTAATGTTTACAAAACATGCATGTGTATAAACTTAAGTTAGTTATACATACAAAATTTGATACATTTGACTTTAATTATAACATTAGAATTTGAGAAAGAGAAAAATAACAATTAAGATAATAACAAATAGGTGCCATTTAAGAGATATAAATTAATATTTTTTATATATTTGATGATTGTTTTTTAATAACAGCAAATCGCCTGAATCCTTCATCGTAATCACAAACCCATTATTTTTATATTTTTTGTTAAAATATCATCCTTTCCTTATTTCATCTAATTAGATGGGATGGTCTAATTAGATTTAAAATTAGTATTTCTAGTCGTATGACTGTGATTTAAATACACCTAGAAAAAGGTGCTAACTTTACAAAATGTGCACTGGTAAGTGTTATTGAATGTTCTTTGGGGGGGGGGGGGGGTAAATCGTTAATATTCGTTTATATGGAGAGCGATTTTTGACGCCGACCGTACTAGACTGCGAAGTTTTAGTTGCGTAGTTGAGGCGCGTGTGGTTTGAGGCTTTAGTTCAAACCTTCGGTTAAACTAGGGTTGACTGCGTGTGACAACTCTTTGAGATTTCACCCCCGGAATGGTTAAGTTGGGCACTTATTGTTTAGGGCCTCGAGCTTAAAATATTCAGCTTAAACCGCACATACTTGACTTTGGAAATGCGTGAGATAACTTAAGGGTTTGTGTATTATAAAGGTAACGTGGAATATGTTTGTATTGAAAATAGTGTATTTTCTGACACAGAAAAAAATATGGGTAAATCTAACCAAAATCGCGTTGCTGAAACCCGAAATTCAGGTAAAAAATGAAAACCCGAGTCATTTACAAGCACCTAGAACTTAAATAGTTGATTTTACCAGACTATTAGGTTACTGCAACCTAAGTTCTGGCTGATTTTACTTTTTTTTTTTTAAATGAAACCCCGTGATTCGAACCCAGGGAAACTTTTTATGTATCTGCGCTATGAACGCTCATAATAATAACCCGTTAAATGTGATATTTAAAGTGCGTCAAAACTCTCATGTATGAAAATGATTATTTTCGACCCATTTTAACTTAAATAGATTGGGTTAGTTTTACTCGAGTAAAACTAACCCAATTCGACTAACTCGAGTGTTAAAAAACTTTACTATGTTCTAGAATCTAGAACCTTAATTTTCCTTTCAATTACTTTTTAATTACTTTTAATATAAGTTATATATATATATATATATCTGTTTGAGTAGTGTTATTAAATATATTAGAGTTTGTGTGGATTTTTTTTTGCTAAGATAAAATATAGGTGTAAAACTGAGTGTATAGCATAATTTGTATTGCAATTGGGAAAGTTGAGAGTATCTTAGTTTCGAGTACGATGTGGCAGGGATGTCACATTATGACAGCAAAGTCATGTCAGCTTTTGTCCTTAAAACTCAAAAACTCAGGCTTCGTCGTATTCACTAAACTTCACGGAGAGTTAAACGCAGAAAACCCAGCTCTGAAATAATAGGTGCATCTGGATACTTAATCTCTGCTCTTCGGCCAGGGGTCGAGGGAAGGTGTCACAGGAGATAAATAAAACCCGGAGATTTAGCGGAGGCTGTTCGACCGATCTGTAAATTGGAAGCTATGCGATGGGACAAGAAACTGGTAGTCGTTATTTGCACCCACAGACACCTTCGGGTACAGTCAATAATTTTGATACAATTTTTAACCACGACTGTTAACCACTTTCAAATTTATTATGCTTTTATAAAAAAGTGAAAGTTTGTGTATTTTTGTTTGTGTGTTTGTGTTTGTGTATTTATGTGTGGGTAGAGTAAATCTATAAAAATCATTGGAAATTAGGGAGGAAACTTGTAGCATTTTTAACTTTAAAAATATGCTATGACTACCTAAGCAATATTTGAGTTTTTTAGATTATTAGCTTTTGAAATGTTTATATTGTTTTATAGCTATTTTAACAAAATATGTAAAAGTTTTTTATTGCCATCAAACTGGCTTACAGTTTCGGAAGAAATATACTATAATTAAATGTGAAATTTTGTTGTAATTAAATTTAAAAAAAAAAAAGGTAAAACAGTCGGTTTAGGCCAAATCTTGCAATCTGAATTAGAACCACTTCCTCTTATGTTGGTTGGTTCCGATGACAATGCATTTTATATAATTAAATTAAATTTTTATATACGCAATCAAGCACTTTGTTGTAGTTTTTATAAAATTTGGCTTCCAACAGTTAAAATACTCGATCAAATCAAATATTGACAGTCTATCTTGAAATTCAGTGCTTAATTTTCATATGACGTCAGGTTTTACTCTGTGCAGTCAGTAAGCAATTGTTGGGTTTTATTTAATTACAGCTTCATAATATAGAAAATAAAATAACTTTTCCATGTTTTAGATCTTGCATTTGCCTTTCAATTAATATTTTTTCTAAGACTCTGATGTATTTTAAAAGAGAGCAATTTAATTAAAAAAGAACTATTCGCAGTTTATCGTTTATTAAATTTCTGGGAAATAGAATTGAATTTTAAAAATCTGCCTTTACTATGTTGAAGATATAAGTTTAAGGTATTTAAACATATATTTTTTATGGTTAAATATTCAATGGTTACCAAATTCTAGCCCTAGAAAAATGAATCGAAATTAATATGTATCTTTTAGGTTTTAAACGGAAGCTGGGTCCGTTAGGTGAGATTTTATATACATAATGCATGGACCATTTTCTTGTATTTAATACTGTTGGTTTTGCTTACTCACTTGCGAGTTGCTTACTTACTTTTATTTAGTCCTCGAGTAACATTTCGGGCGGATAAGGAAAGGGCCGAAGTGAGAGTTACTTAAAGTTCTAGTCGCGGCCAAAGTGCCCCGTAAATGGGGCCATTAGCGGCTGTCTCGGCGGGGGAAGGAAGGCAGTGGGCAAGCGAGGGTTACTCGTGGTTTAGTAAAATAAGACTCCTGCATACCCGAATGCTACGAGAATGCGAATTTTACAAGTTTTCAAAGGAATTTTAAAGTTTTAATCGAATCTATATGAAAAATACTCGGTCGTGACGGAGAGGGAATTTTAAAATTGAATTAATAAAAAAAGGTATGTTTAAAAATATTTTCTCTACGGGACTCCTATATTAAATTGTTCGAATTTTAGAAAAGAATTATTTATTTAAAATTTGCAGGGAATAACCTTAAGAAATGTCTCTAAACATGATTTCTAAAAAAAGCACCATCTCTTTGAAATAGCATTTTTTTTTTAATCCAGAAAAATTCTATATAAAATAAATATATTTTTATGGTGAGAATAGAGCCAAGGAGGGATTTATCTAGGCGAATTGAGATATATGTCATAATAAGTTAAAAATCAAATAACAAAATTTGCCTAAAACCGGGGATTTTTGTTTTAGTTTTTAAATAGGAAAATGATTATTTATGCTATTAAATTTTCAGAAAATATTCGTTTTTTGCATACAATATTTATTTATTGTTATACAATATCCATATTATTACACAATACAATCAGTACAGGAACAGTCAAATTTCACGCATGGAATTGACGCGAAATGAGTAGATTTGTATAGGAAAACTACCTATTTCAATGAGCACCATGTCGTGACTTCCGAAAAATTTTGACATATCTTCGCGTTTCACATCCCCTAGAACCCAAAACCACCCTCAGTTTAAAAGTTTATATATTCATCTATATCACTTTCTTGTGAACAGAATCAAATCCGTTCAAAATGTTAATTGTAGGCCTTTAATTTCTCTATAATTTTAGTTTGAAATAATTTTGATATGAGCAACCCTCACGGTAAGGGATGACCAAAATGTTTCACAACTTTGATCCGGTGAAATTTACCTCCGCCTTCCAGCGTGGCGAAACGGATTTTTTTTTTTTTAATTGCCGACTCAAACCTTTGTCACGATTTTCGCCAGAATGCAGAAGACGGCGCGCGGCCAATGACCTTAAATTACGTAAAATGCTGTTAGTGCAGTCGGAAACTTCGACGAACACTTGAGTGCTAGTGCAATTTTCGCGACCCGATGGCTAATTGTAAAAGTTCTCGTCCCGCTTTGCCGACACGGGCATTTCTCAACCGCGACTCCATTAGAGGGTTGCACTTCCGTTAAACCGTTTTGTTAAAACCCCCTTTGTCGACAAACCGCGCCCGCGGCACTCGGCACAGGTCGCCTTTATATCTTATTTCCATTTTTGTCTTGTATTCTTAAGAGGACTCAATCCGGTCATTTACTCATACAAACGCTGTGGTGTAGTGATTCTTTTATTTGTAGATGTAGAAGAAAAATTATACCTAGTTTATCTCTCAAATATCTAGGCGTCTATGAAATTAATCACTTAAATTAATATTTTATCTCAAAGTTCCTCAAAAGTTTCAAAGAGCCTCAAAAAGTCTGTATTTTTCTATACATTTTATCAAAAGTTTAGAAGTAAATATCTTATTATCTGAATACAAAAATCAAGAAAATAAAACTATAGAAGCATAGTTTAATTTATAAAGATGCAAATTCACAACAAACCAACAACGGTACGAAGTGTTTTATGCGTTAGATGAGACAGAATGACTAAAAACCCCGCGCAAGACACAGAGTAGCGCTACCGGAAAGAGACCCCGTAACGCGACTAATGCCATTTGGAGGATGGGGGGGGTAAAAATACAGTTGTAATCATCTAGATATACAGGGATGGTTTCAGGACTAAAAGGGGTGTTCATGTTCGAGGGAAAAAAAGAGCGAAAAAGACACTATATAGCGCTCGCTCGCACGGTATTTGACCTATATTCAATGATTCTGTTTTAATACCTTTATAAATATTTTACTATTTTTTTTACGAAAAAATTAATCAACTTTTTGTAATATTGTCAAAGATTGTGTCATTTATTTTTTCAGGCGGTATTCCGCTATTAAAAAACTCTCATCAAATACAGCCTAAATACTTTTACAACTCAATTAAGGCATTTGTAAGACATTTTTATACGAATAAAGTTTGCTCGGACCCTATCTTATGTACTGACAGAGGTTTCACGCGAAGTTCACACCTAGTTAGGTGCACACTGTAACCCCTTTCTCAACGAAATCTTTAGTGTATTGAGTTTAAGTAATACACACGTCTAAATTTTTTATTTTTACTGTTTTATGAAATATTGTTAAAATTGTAATAATGGTGTTTTTAGAGAAAATGTAATAAAATATTTAAGTAGCATATTATGAATAAATAAAAAAATTGGGTGCGTCGGACCAGACGATGAAAGTTATACTTTTTTAGCCATTCGCACAAACCCACTCAATATAAATGAAATATAAGACATTTTTCTCTGTTATTCAATATATTTCTCTTATTAGTAACTTCATTATTATACTATACACCCATACATTATCATTATTAAGTTAGTTTATTCGTATACTTTCGTATAATTTGTGAAAAAAAAACACAGACAACTACCTTCAAACTTCGGAAAGGACTCTACAACGCGACAAACATATTTCGTAAATAAAGCAATTGGACTCTACAACTCGACAAACGTAAAATTACTTCCTAGCGCGTGACGCGGTTTCTCGGCCAGCATCCCATCCCAATGAGTACAACGGCCGCAAAGAACTATAACTACAATAAATTAATTTCAACCAAACACGCACACCCGTTCGCAGTCGAAGGTCCCTCGGGAGTTGGGAGTTTCTGGTTTTGAGGAGTAAAACTCCAAAGTTTGGGTCTCGTTAGCAACGACCAGCGCCCGCTGCAATCCGACCAACTTTATACTCCTTGGTTGTCGACGAGTTTTCATTGGAAAGACGGGATTTTTCACGCTTTGCCGACTAAAAGGGAATACACCTGAAGTTGGCCCCGAGATATTTCTTTCTAGATTAGTTTAAAAGAAATATTTTAATAGGAATGGGCGTTAACGCGATAATTACGTAGCCGAGGTAAGGTTATACGGTTTCAAAACAGCCTATTATTTTAACGGCCACGAAATAACTGCGCGATTTGTAGCTGAACTCGTCACCGTGCTTCATTGGTATTGTTAAAACTAATAGGGCGACTGTCAATGTGGCGATAAATGGCAAAATGATCGCGATTTCGTCATAGCTATGAGCCATATTCGTTGTGCTAGAATAATAGGGTGATTTAGACGGTGTCGCCTTGTAACGCGCACGTCCAATCTGTAGACGATTTTGCTCGGATATTTTTAGAATAATCAAAAATACACAGAAGAATTCATACCGACTACTTTTGCTTACTACCATGAGGTTCTCAAAAAAATTTGCTACAAATATCTTAGTCGAGTATTTTTGGATTTGATTTTATAACCGATTCAGTGACAACACTAATTTTGGTGTCATTTGATAGATAACACTAGGTAAATTATTTTAAAAAAACTAGTCAACATGCTTATTATTCAAAATTTCCATTAAAGAAATCCATATATCCAAGATAAAACCCATCTTGAGAAAACGGAACATTGGGTTAAATTCTTTTCATTCTAGAACAATTCGGCAGTGGAATACTCTTCATAGGTCAGTATTTAACCCTTTTCCTTGTTCCAAGGCTGTTTCTAAGAGTTGTTAAGCATTATTTTTTTCCTCGCCTACTAAACTCAACAGTATCACCGGAGCTAGCTCCTAAATATTTCAATTAGTTAATAACAAGTTTACATGTTTGAGCAAACCATATTTATAATTACAAACATACATATTTTCATCGGTGTAAATACGCAAACATATATAAATTAACATTCTCTTCTTTTTGTGTGTTATTATTAAGTTAATTTGTATGTTTTCCTCAAAATATTATTTAAATAAATAAAATTTCTGCTGTTTCGTACAAGTATTTTAATATGGAATTGAAAAAAAAACTAAAAAATTGATTAGAGTTTGTAGTTTCATTTTTAATATTATTAGGTTTATCTGTAAATAAAGTACAGTTGAAAAAATAATGTAACAAACGCATTGCGACATTACGTAGTGTGACGATTTCTCGTGCCATATTTCGCCCTACTTCGGAAGAGTCCGAGGGCAAACAGAGGCGCTGTACAGTCGGGTGAAAAAACACCGCTCACGAATCACTCGTCCTACTCACACGAACACTTCTCACCTGCTGCGTCTCAAAAAACGCTCATATTTAAGTTGTAAATAAAGAAATAACAAAAAAAAAATTAAAGAAATATCACATCGGTCACAAACTTTATTTCACATCTTAAAACTTTAAATAAATACTAGTTTGACTGTAGTCACTTCAAGAAAACAATTCACTTCAATTCACTTCAAGAAGACAATTCAAGTACAGATTAGATTACAATTTTTAAAATTACACATTTATTTTGAAAATTGGTGTTCATTGAAATATTATACTTAATATAATAATATCATAGATAATCAGAATTATTCACCTCGAAGAAAAAAAAGTATTTTATTCCGTGTGCCTTTTAAAACATAGCGTAAGAGAAATTAAATGAACAGAGTCTAAACGATCAAACTATCATTTAGCTGTAGTCCATTCGGAGGAATTAATATCAGCCAATAAAAATGTATGTGTTACCGTTAATGGTTAATTTACTAAAACGGTTCTTTTAAAACAATCATGTGCAAGAATAATATTAATAAAGCATACTAATAATAAAATATAAAAAGGTAAAGGTGTTTTGTAAAAAAATAATAATAAAGTTTTAAAAAAAAAATAAATAAAAAAAATACACGTTTTTCAGGCAATATTGATGAAGTTTCAAAATACCGGCATAGTGGTTTTAGATTGTTTAACTGCTAAGGAGAAATCAGAGACCGCTCTTTAATACTCGACTGAAACATGATGCAGATGTCAAAATAATATTCTTTAGGTTAAAATTGAAAACTATTTAGAAAACAGTGCGCCATCTGTAAATTGCTACGATAAGCTTTTTCTAAACTGGAAACATTATGTTTCTCTGCGTCAAGGCTCTTCGCCAACAAAATATTAATAATAAAATATGATTAATATTTCGATGGCATAAACATAGTGCCATCTACATCTGGGTATCATTTTTTGTATGAGCATTCTGAATGATTTATTATAGAACTATAGGACTCGCTAAAATAAATATGAACGCTATGTATGAAGAATATTTTCGAAAAGTATGTTGTATTCCAAACACAAACAGGTTTGATATAAATTTTTAAAATTGAATTTTTTATTGCAATTGACAGCGCCAAAATCAAATCGAAATGTACGCGGCATAAACGCGCGGTATTTCACGAGCCGGAGTCTCGCGACAAACGTGCGAGGATGACGTAGAAACTTCAAGTACAAAATGAAGAGGCTCAATAGTTGCTACAGAGTTGCCTTAGAATATAATTTTTTACGAAAAACCGTAAAGAATATTTTTTTCGTAATCTTCGCAAAGTTAACCTTTAAAATATATATATATCATTTTTCTAGAAACAGCCACTGTTATAAAATGCTATACTCGAAAAATATCTTAAATTCAACCAAAAATGGCTTTAGCACTCAAATTATGAACCACCCAAACCGCAATAATGCCAAAATTTAGCACCCTTGTAAGTAATCTAAAAACACCGTTTATATGGGCCAAGCTACGAGTTGCACTCGAGCCCGGAATTTTGAATCTTAAAATATATAAAATAAAAAACGAACTGATGTAATATATGCATAAAGACCGAATTCGTGTGTCAAAATCAATAAATCATTCAAGAATTACTTTTTTTACGTGTATATTTTATTATTAATTTTTCAATGGTGAAAAATACAACTTCGTTTATTCGTATAAAATTAAATAAAATTCGAATAAAATTAATTTCGTACATAAAATCAAACTTATGCAGAGTGCTAGGACTGTTTTGATAGAAATCATATATATTTTTAATTTTTAGGGCACTCATTTCATCTAGTTAATCTATATTGATAACTAAACGGGTCTCACAAAAAATAAAATAATGATTATTTTATTAAAAAACTTTGTTTTTCTTCCAAGTTTTACGCGAGCCGCCCGCTCGTGGGACAACGTGCGAGCGCGCGTCATGCGCTCTCAAACATTAAATCAATTTTGAAGTCATTTTTCTCATAATTGGGTAACATGTTTACAATATTTTCTGCTGATTAATGTTTGACTGTCGATATAGATCGACATCCTAAAAGGAGTGCCCTAAATTTAAAAACATTATATATACAATGGATTTTTTCTCGTGCACATAATTTTATGGGTTCGTTGTACACTTCAAGCTGGAAAACTATTGTTCTACAATCTTTTTAATGTGTCAAAAAAAATAGATTATATTAGCAGTAGAAAAAATCTTAGTAACAGCAGATATTTTATGTGGCCCGCTCCCGACTGGCATCATGACCCGCGCATTGAGGTAAGATATAAAGACTTGGTGCGTGGACTTTTTGAAGGATATTATTTAATTTGTATAAAAAAGTTGCTCACAGAACATGTAAAGTCTTTACATGTTCTGGAACAGAAAAATAAAGGTCGCCAAAGCGACATTGAATTTGAAATTAAAATGCAGTCTTTCGACCGGCTTCGACTTTATAAACCATATTTCGTGTTCAAGACCATAACAACACAACACCATACAACAGACAACAGACAGATCACCGAAGGTTTCTAGTTCATCCAAGAGCTGTGCAGAAAAATCAACAGATACCACTTCGAAGATCTGCAGTCCATAATCACGCGCGTCCAGCGCTCCGTCGCCATCGAGAAGGAGTATCGGCTGAAGGGCGAAAATAACACGGAAGTCATCATCAAGCAGATGCTCGTCTGCATGACGACCCCTCACCAGGAAACTGCACTTCGTTCTCAAATTAGGTGAATCTCACGGAGCGAAGCTGTCTGAAAATTGAAAAAAAAATGAAAAAAGTGAAAAAAAACAACTGTTTAAAATGCTTTCATAGCCTCAATAAACAACGAAATACTACAGTCTGACTGTACCCATGCAGACTGGATAGAAGACTTCACGCGCATGTCGCATTATGCTCGTCCCCTTCCGTTCCCGATATACACTCCGTCCAATTAAATTTCTACCGATCCTCGCCTAACATGCGTTAGACCTGTAGCCCGAAGGACATGTAGTTGGAGAAAGAAGGCACCTATAGTAAAGAGATAATTAAATGTATCACTACGGAGACTGGGTAGCAAATTTTAGCTCTCGGACATAAAGATTGTCCCAAATATTACTCGCGATGCAATTGCTGCGAAGAAAATTAGAAATCAGCAAAACATGCCAATTGCCAAGGCTAACTTCAAGTTATCGAAGTGTCCGATTGAGCGTTGCCTTCGTCAAGCAAGGAGGCTGTTTCGAAGAGTATTTTACTGAAAGCCTGAAACCGATTTATTGTAAAGTCTGTAGGTTGGTTGTCCAACTTAATTATTGGCTTGGCTTGACTCTAATAAATGTTTATGATGTCAGATCTCAATGATTTCACCACTAGAGGAATAAGCAATTAATATTTTAATATCAATTTGAAAATAACAAATTAATCTAATTAATAATCCTCCAATTAAGTTAATACTAATTATTAAAAATCTATATTTTATAATACTAATTTTTAAAAAAATTATTATTCGGATTAAGCCGTATCTACCTAATTTTAATATTACTCTAGCTAAAATTATAGAACCAAAAACTGTTGAATTTTTAGTATTATATTTATATATAAAAATTTTATTTTAATTATTGAATGAAATATTATTTTCTCTAATTCAAGTCAATTTATTATAAGAATTTTATTTGATTGAATATCTTTAATATTTATAAGATTTGTTTTAATAATCTCTTCTATAACTATAATTTATAGAAAAAATTATATAAATAAAGAATTAAATAATAAACTAAACTAAATAATAATAATAATAATTGTAGAATTTTAAAGTTTTAATCGAATCTACTGGAAAAATAATAGGTTTTGACGGACAGGCAAAATTTAAATTCGAAATAATAAAATAGTTATGTTTAAAAATATTTTCTTTATGGGAAAACCTCTACGTAGTTATTATTACCTAATATTTTTGGTTGGATTAACCGGTCGTCCAACTTGACCCAACCGTCTGATAAATTGTAACGTGTGGAGTTTTTTCTCTTTTTTCTTAATTTATTATAGGTAGAAGAATGGTGAACTGGAACCCGTTTTTTTCAACGCTTTAAGAGAATTGGAGGCTCGATGAAGACGTCCTCGCAGCTAATTCGCGCGCTCGAATATGCCAAATCGGTTGTGTTGTAAGGTTTCTCCAATTTTCTGGACACAACTTGTTGGTCGCCGTTGTGTTCCGACAGCTCGTGTCATCATGAATAAAGATTTTTTATCGGTTAAAGTCGTAAACTACACTATCGAGCAACGGTGAATTAACGTAACTATTTGAGATTCACCTCAAATGAGAACGAAGTACAGTTTCCTGGTGAAGGTCGTCATGCAGACGGGCATCTGCTTAATGATGACCTCCAAGTTATTTTCGTCCTTCCGCCGACGCTCCTTCTCAATGGCGACGGAGCGCTGGACGCGCGTGATTATGGACTGCAGATCTTCGAAGTGGTATCTGTTGATTTTCCGGCACAGCTCTTGGATGAACCAAGAACCTTTGGTGGTATTTCTGTTGTAACCAAAAGGCTTGTTAGTTGACTAGTAATCTACAGAATAGGATATAATAGTAATTAAGTTATGGTCTTGAACTCGTAAAATGGTTTATAAAGTCGAAAGACTATGAATTTTAAAATCTTAAGTCAAATGTAGTTTACTCCACTTTTACACAGTAGCGTAGCGATGTAACCAATGGACGAGCAAAAATTAAATTGGGGCCTGTTCTAAGCTAAGTTTTAGTAGTTCTTCATCGCCCGCTGTAGGGCACAACAAACAAAAGTTACTTACCGCATGGAGACGTTGCCGTGATAGGTGCTATGAAGCAGCAGCATATCCGCCTCCTTCGGCAGGGTGTACAAGGGCAGCTGCCTCGCGTCCGTGCGCAGCTGGCCTGGATTGAAGCGACACGCCTGCAACCATGATGCTTTATTTAGTAATATTATTTAAAATTACATATACTTTGGAGTAATTATTCCTTCAGTGGTATCGGCAGGTGGTACAACGAAGTTATTTTTTTAATCCTTCTTAGCTGGAAAGGGGTCTTAGGGAATGGTTTGAAGACGCTGCAGTTGAGACTATTCCACTCCCCAATGGTACGCGGAAGAAAAGAATGGAATCCGACATTCTTCTACCTAAAAATTTCTTTTATTTTGTGGGAATTGTCCTTTCGTTCAATATAGAAGGTTTTTTGAAGTTGCTCACTAATCGAGGACCTTGCTGGAAGTTCAGTAGGCCCTAAATAAATTAACAGGAAGACATAATTATTTTACGTCTTAAACTCGATTTACTACAGAATTGCGACTACAACGGACCTGGACGAAGAAGGCGATGGGCTTTCCGTAGAGCGTCGGGTTGTCGGCATCTTGGAAGATCTTCATGAGCAAGGACTCGTGGTATGTGTCGTCCTTGGCAAAGATCATCCCGTTCTCCCCACCGTGGCTGAGGACCACGACTATGATGCAGCCGGTTTGGGAGAGGTCTGACCCCGACACTGCAATAAAACTGCATGCTACAAACAATCGTATATGAGAAAACTATTATTATAAAGATAAGGGTTTGCCATTATGTTTTAAAAATGATTTCGGGTAAGTGGCCGCCGCGGCTGACTCGAACAAATTCCAGCCGAGAGGCCCAATTTTCAACCACTTTTTGCAGCAAGTTGGGCCGTATGTCAGCAATAACGCGCCGAATATTCTCTTCCAAGGCGTTAATCGTGTCCGGCTTATCTGCGTAGGCAAGCGACTTCACATAACCCCACAAAAAATAGTCCAGCGGTGTTAAATCGCACGATCTTGGAGGCCACGCCACGTTGTTCAGGAGTAAGTGTATTCATTATGAAATGGCAAACCAAACTGAGCATAAATCAAGTGACAGCTGTCAAAAACACCAACTATGAAAAAAGTAGTGCCAGATTGAAAACCACGCCTCTAAAAAAAACACCTATATTTTCAAACTTCCAACCGATCACCCTATCAGCAAAGCTAGCTCCTAGATATGTAATATCTAACTATATAAGTAGGAGACTGAATATATATCTACTTATACCACATATGTACGTAATAGTATATATGTATAACGCATGCAATGCAAACGACCAATGTCAACTAATATAACCGACTCGGCGACTTGTGTTCGATGATTAGTTCATGGCCGTGAATAATCAATGAATCAACAACAATTATCGACATATTGCGATTACTTCTGTCTTTAAATTACGTGCGTTTCATGACAAAATATATACACACACACGCGCACACCCTCACGCACACTAGCGATACACACATTAAATTAAAACCTTGGAGTACTTAATTAAGTGTGTTAGAAAAGGAGACCAATTATATATACAAATTAATAAATTCCCTAGCATTGTAAAACTTAAACAGTATTTTAAAAAATATAGAAATATCTGCGCCAATATTATAAAAAGAAATAAAGAACAATTCTACAGACAAAAAATAGAGGGTTCCGGGTAATAACCCAAAATTAGTATGGAAGGTTGTCAAAGAATTAAATAATATCGAGAGTCGTACCAAAACTAAAATCACTGAGTTTGAAGTTAGAGGGAAAATGATTAAAAATCCAAAAGAGATATTGAACAAACTAAACCACTTTTTTACTTTTATAGGACAAGACCTATCCAATAAAATAAAGGCTAAAAAACGCAATAAATATATTTGTATGATTATGAATATGTGTATATATTTATATACTAGAGCACCTCCAAATAAAATATTGAGTGTATTGAATATTTATCACTTCGATACAGGCATTACGCCTAGTGCAATGAGGTGATTATAATCCAATATACCTGCACCTCTTTTCTATAGTTAATTTTATTTAAAACTTGAAATTTAAATTAAAAAAGGAAAAGGTATTATGTATGTACTTTGTTATGTAATTATGTGCGTATTGTAGTATGGATAAATAAATTAATAAATTTCCAATTTGTAAATATAAGTTTGAAATTGGTTTTTCTTAGATTATAATATGGAAAAAATGTGTTTTTCTTAAATTGACTATATATTGAAGTATATTTGTTCTAGTCTTATAAGTATAAGGTTTCTAGTCTTAATAAAACCCGTTACTTATTAGATTTGATGCCCTGATATAATTCGAGATTTCATTCCAATGCGATTGCCTGCTAACGATTCGCCTCTTCGATAGAGTTTAGAATACACCTGCGTCGCGGGTCTAAAGACCATAAAAAGATTAATTATGAACGCGAATGCAAACGCTATGAACCGAGCGGTCAAATAACTGTTATTCAATCTTTAATATTTCATTTTAGTTTTTTGCAGGTTTTGTAATAAAAAAAACTGTAATCCGTAAGTAAAAAAGGCATGTGCTTTAATTTTACACTTTTTACATTTACATTATTTTTATTTTCATCAACTTCGTACATAAAATCATCTCATTTCACCAAATCTTTCATCATAATCACATATCCATTATTTTTATATTTTTTGATAAAATGTCATCCTTTTCTTATTTCATTTAATTAGATAGTTACATAATATTTGACAATATTTTACACTAAAGAGTTAAAATACATTTTTATACAACTCAGCGCTGGGTTTAAACCGACATCCTGCATTCTCAAGTACAGGACCTCTTTAGTACCTTTATAAATATTATGCTATCCAGCACTTTATCAAATAATTAAAAACTTTTTCAATATTGTCAAAGATTGTGTCATTTATCTTTTCAGGAGATTTGCCGCTATTAAAAACCAATAATTAAATATAAGTTATATATATATCTTAATATATATAAATCTCGTGTCACAATGTTTGTCCTCAATGGACTAATAATAAAATAATGGACTAATAATAAAATTTGAACACCATGTGCAGTTCGATGTGCACTTGAGAGATAGGATAGTTTAAATCTCAAATTATAGTCGCAATTTTAATTTATCGCTAATTTTTTGTCCGTTATTATTTGGCAGTCATAAAACTGACAGATGTCGATACCTTTTTATTTTATGGGCGATTGTGAAGAGCGCGTGACGACTCGGTGCCAGTATAATTTTATTGAACAAGCAGAGGAAAGAGCAATTGTGATATTATTGGAAAATTTTTTAGAAGATCACAATCAACTAATTCAATTGATCAAAAGAGTTTCGCCACGACTGCAAAATGACAATTATCAAATCGTCATAAAAGCCGACAAAGTACCATTAGGTGAACATGCTGGTAGATTCAGTCATAAAACTGACAGATGTCGATACGGAACGGCACGGAACATGCATGCATACAAGATGCGATGACTTACGTACGTCATTACGGCCGACCGGATTTATTTATTACATTCACATGTAATCCGAATTGGGAAGAGATACAAACTTTACTATTGCCAGGACAACAAGCCATTCATCGTCATGATTTAACTGCACGTGTGTTTAAACAAAAATTGAAATCCTTAATTGATTTTATTGTTAAATATACAATTTTTGGTATCACACGTTGTTGGCTGTATACGATAGAGTGGCAAAAGCGAGGTTTGCCTCATGCCCACATTTTGGTTTGGCTTAAAGATAGAATCCGTCCTGAAGAAATCGATCAAATAATTTCAGCCGAAATTCCAGACCCATTAATTGATCAAGAATTATTTGATATTGTCACCAAACACATGATCCATGGGCCATGCGGTGTTTTCAACATGACGTCACCGTGCATGGAAAATGGAAAATGTAAAAAAAACTTCCCAAAGCCGCATACGAATGACACGATCACGGATATTGATGGTTATCCAATGTATCGCCGCAGAAGTACTGAGAATGGTGGCCACACATTTACAATGCGACTGCCGAACTTTCCAAATCAAGTTGAGTTTGATAATCAGTGGGTGGTACCATACTCACCACTACTTTCAAAAACTTACAAAGCTCATATCAATGTTGAGCTTTGCAGTTCTGTTAAATCAATTAAGTATATTTGTAAATATGTAAACAAAGGCAGTGATTTGGCCATATTTGAAGTACAAAACATAAATAAAAATGACGAAATAGCACGATACCAAATGGGCAGATACATTAGCAGCAATGAAGCTATTTGGCATATTCTCAGCTTTCCCATCCACGAAAGAGATCCTGCTGTCCAACATCTGGCAATACATCTTGAAAACGGTCAACGTGTATACTTCACTGAAGAAAATGTTCTCCAAAGAGCGTTCGAAGCTCCGAAAACGACTCTAACTGAATTTTTTACATTGTGTCAAAAACCTGATGTTTTTGGCCAATTCGCGAAGACATTGGTGTATGGTGATGTTCCACGTTATTTCACATGGAACAAATCCAGTAAAAAATGGGAGCCACGGAAACAAGGAAAACCACATCCTTCCATTACAGGCATATTCAAAGCTAAGACATTGGGGAGACTTTACACGGTACATCCAAAGCAACGTGAGTGCTTCTATTTACGTTTGTTATTGGTGAATGTTCCCGGACCAACGTCTTTTGAATTTTTACGAACAGCTAATGGTCGAGTATTCAATACATACCAGGATGCATGTCGTGAACTGCAATTGCTAGAAGACGATAACCATTGGAACTTAACGCTTGCTGATGCTGCGTTGACATCAACACCGAATAACATTCGTCAGTTGTTTGCAATTATTTTGGCGACATGTTATCCCTCGCAAGCACAAACTTTGTGGGAAAAATATAAAAATTGTATGACAGAAGACATCTTGCACCGAATTAGACAAACAAATCAATGCCAAAACATAGATTATACACCAGAGATGTACAATGAAGCATTGGTCTTGATCGAGGATTTATGTGTTCTTATTTCAAATTTACCACTTAATCATTATGGTATGCCATCACCTAATCGTCCAGCCACCGACTTAGTCAATACCGATTTACAACGAGAAAATCAATATGACCATGGAAGTTTAGCAACAATTATCATGAACAGTGAACCATTACTGACAGCAGAACAAAAAATTTTTTATGATCGGATTATGCTGGCTGTTGCTGCTGAACAAGGCGGTTTTTTTTTCTTGGATGCACCCGGTGGAACCGGTAAGACATTTTTAATATCGTTGATTCTTGCCAAAATACGGTCGCAACAAAAAATCGCATTAGCATTAGCATCGTCAGGCATTGCGGCTACTTTACTGGATGGTGGGCGAACAGCACATTCAACATTCAAGCTGCCATTGGACGTTCATAATAAACCAGATGCAATGTGTAACATCAAAAAGAATAGTGGAATAGCTGCAGTGTTGCGGAAGAGTTCTATAATAATTTGGGATGAGTGCACAATGGCACACAAATATTCACTTGAAGCATTAAACAGAACTATGCAAGATTTAAACAGCAATAATAAACTTTTCGGTGGTGCTATCTTACTTTTGTCTGGTGACTTCCGGCAGACCTTACCGGTTATACCTCGCTCTACTTTCGCGGATGAGATTAATGCATGTTTGAAACAATCATTCTTATGGCGAAGTGTTGAAACACTTCGATTGACCATAAATATGCGAGTACAATTGCAAAATGATCCATCAGCACTAATATTTTCCGAACAACTACTAGATATTGGGAACGGTAAAATAAAACTGCAACCAAATACGCAATGCATTAAACTACCAGACAATTTTTGCACTGTTGTTCAGGATAAAACTGAATTGATTCAGAGTATTTTCCCGGATATACAGAATAATTATTTGAATCATGAATGGCTTAGTCAACGGGCGATTTTGGCAGCCAAAAACGTTGATGTTGACGAAATTAACTTCCAGATACAACAGTTGTTACCAGGCGATCTGATGTCTTTTAAATCAATCGATACTGTTGTTGATGAAAATGAAAGTGTAAATTTTCCGATTGAATTTTTAAATTCATTAGATATCCCTGGAATGCCACCACATAATCTTCGATTAAAGATTGGTTCCCCTATTATTCTCCTCCGTAATTTGAATCCACCTCAATTATGTAACGGTACGCGTTTGGTCATCAAAAAGATCACCGGAAACATTCTTGAAGCAACCATTTTGGCTGGGAAGTTTAAAGGAAAAGTGGTCCTGCTGCCACGTATTCCGATGATACCATCAGATTCTACCATACCCTTCAAAAGGCTACAGTTTCCAATTCGTTTAGCTTTCGCCATGTCTATAAATAAATCTCAAGGTCAAACAATGTCCATTTGTGGTTTAGATTTGGAAAATCCATGTTTTTCTCATGGGCAACTATATGTTGCGTGTTCACGTGTTGGGAAACCGTCGAATCTATTTGTGTTAGCTAAAGACAGGTTAACCAAAAACATTGTGCACCGATTGGTGTTAAATTAAATTGAAATTGAAAGTATTTATAATTCAAAAAAAAGATATTAATGTTTAAAAGTTTAAGACTGTCTGCCTTGCCTACCTCATTCATGAGTTTAAGCGTCACATGTTATTTACTGTATTATACTGTAATATACTTATATTTGTTATAAAATTAAATGGAAATAATAAATCTGATAAATTTTTATTTTTTACCTATTGATTTCTGCTTAGTATCAAGTGTAAGAACATTTTAATTAATTGTGTTCAACGTACTTCCCCTTCAAATCTCAATCCAGTGAATTTGTATACCAACATCAACATTTTCGTCTTTGTTCGTAAATAATTTCATTGTACTAAAGGGTTATAGTAGTAGAAAGTCAAATAAGGAGATCACCATATTTTTTTACAAATACCATCTGTGTGAAAAAGCATAGTGGACTCCGTGACTGATGTTCTCTTATTGTTCCTCTTAGATTGTTTACTATAATGTAATATAACAAAAACTTTAGCCACAGCAACGCGTGGCCGGGTCAGCTAGTATATATTATATAGATTGGATGAAACGATATTTCTTAGCTTTCGCCATTCGGCGCCGTCAGAAAAAATATGAAAGATGACGTTTAAAATGCAACCTTCATAAATTCGAAAATCGCATTTTCAACTAAAAGATAAATATATCCAGCCACTACAATTATTATTATATAATTGCAGTTTTGCTAGATAAATCAATCAGTATTATGAAATGAAACTAATTTCTTAAAAGAATATATTAAGCATCATGCGTTAAATGCTGTTAAGTTAGTTTAATTTTGTCTATTTAGACCTGCAGATCTGCAAGCGCCCAAGACCCAAATATGAGAGAGTTCCCATGTTTTCAAATCAATTTCGCGGGCAAAGACTTCAAAACTTTTACATTAAAGCAAGCATCGAAATCCCTGCCGTGAGTTCTCGCGTGAATTGGAACGGGTAAAGCGGAAAGTATGTAATTTGGTACAGGATAATCTATGATTATTAATTCTAATGTTTAATGGCGTTGTAGTCTCACCAACAAAGAACGCATCACAAACCTTGCATAGAAGCTGATATACAACGTTTCTGGTGGTGCACGTTATGTTAGTGCTAATTTTATATATATTTTTATTGTTCGCGCTTGAAAATTTATCGTCTCTTACAATAATTTTGCATGTTTTTCAGCGAGGTCTTTTACATGGTTCGACCCCGTTTTTTGGAAGTGTGTTATGTGGTTAGTTACCATATAATATATTATATATATTGCAGCGAGATTGAATACCTGCTACTAAACCAAAAACCGCAAAAACTCCCTCCGCTGCGGAAATAATTGCCTCGTTAAAAAAGCAACCTCAGTGCGTCAGAGACGCGCGGCGTCTCGCTCTGATCAAGGCGACCGAGTCTCCCGCGGCATCGCCGTCTCGCTCTCGTGACGTTTCGCGTCGCGCTGATGACGCGCTCAACCAATTTAAGGATCGCTTTGCACTTTGGAGTTGAGGTGGAGTCGAGCCCGAACCCCCAGATCTGCGGGTCTGGGAACCGGTACATCCGTTCCCGCGCCCAGCCAGCTACCCGAATATTCCAATGCAGACGACCTGCTTGGCTTATCTATGGCAGACGCTGGTACTTCCCCAGGATACTGGAAAGTAAACAGTTGTGGGGGCTCAGCTAAGTGAATGACAGAACGAATTAACAGAAAATTTAGTATTTAGCTTGCAAAGTTTAGGTCGAATCTTGCGAGAGGAATTAGAACCACTTCCTCTCATCCTACGGAGTTGGAATTTGACATGTTGGTTCAGTTGCGATCACAGTGCATTTTTACGGTAAGCATGAGCTGATTCCACACCCAGGATCGTCTCCAGATGAAGGAACTCCCCAACGGTTAACAGCACAGACGCGAAATTTTATATACGCACCATTCAAAGTTTAACTTTGACATAGATAAGCATCTATTAATGATCATTTGGTTTAAAAAATTTTTTTTTAAAGTAAATATGCTAAAAAGATGACGACAATTGCCAATAATTAACATAAAAACTAAAGATATATACATAGGTATACATTTATACAATTACAACTGGATATTAACTGTCTCTTTTTTTATTTATTTATTTGAAAAATCAATAGTTTTACAAATTTATAATTTCAAAAACA
The DNA here is from genome assembly GCA_020383195.1 of Neomicropteryx cornuta. Classification (NCBI taxonomy): domain Eukaryota; kingdom Metazoa; phylum Arthropoda; class Insecta; order Lepidoptera; family Micropterigidae; genus Neomicropteryx; species Neomicropteryx cornuta. Next base: position 9,395,701 of record JAHKQU010000010.1, on the reverse strand, counting down.
TACATTTATATAAACAATGAATAAAGCCAATATATAAAACTAAATTAGATTTCTACTTAACAATAAGATAGTTACATGTTTTTGTGATAAAAATAATGTTAACATTATTGAATAATTTATAAAAAAAAACCATAAAGTAAGTTAAAAAAGTATGTTAAAAACCTTTATTTTACAAAATACATACAGTACTAATATACTTTTTAATTTATTTTATTTTATAGTTTTTATTTTAATGTATTTTTTGTTTTCTAATGTATCACTTTCAAAGTTAAAAGGGAGCTTAAAAGGCCATTTTTAGTTGAACTTAGTACCTTTTTTGAGAGTATGTGTTAAGTTTAAACACATTTTTTTAAAAATATGTTACGATAAGTTAGAAATAAATTTTATAAATATTACAACACCACCTTTAAGGTGTGTTCATAAAAAAAGGAAATCCTATATGGTCTCATCAGCAAGATTTCGTACTTGCAATGTTTCTTTTCATCTGCACACACTTGTCGCGAGTCTCCGCCTCGTGAAATAGGCCACTTCCATTTCAGAGTTCGCGCGTCCGATGGTTTGCAGTGCTTTTAGCACAATATATGTGTCATAGTAAACCGAGTCCCAGGACCATTTCCGATAGAAAAACGGCTGATAGGTCCTGCGGTTTCTAGCGTTGTCTTTGTAGGCATGCTCACTGTCGCCGTACGCCGTAACGGTGTCAAGGCCATTATCGATCGGAATTCGCGCGCTGACCGAATTGTCACCATCTATTAAAAAAATAACAAATTTCTCACTCATAACAGGTTGCATAGCCCCCTCTTAAGTCTTCGGGAATGGCCTTGTGCCACCCTGTATTTATACGAAATTTAACAAAATGTGAATTGAACGTTAGAGATCGTGGTGGTCGCGGGACCGAATCCAGACATTGCACTGTCATCATCTCACCCGACTCTAGCACAGGCACAATTAGCTTAGTTGAATAAGAGCCAAAATAGTTGTTTATGACATAGGTCATGGCGATTCTTTTTTAAAAAACTAGTGATAGTAAAACGAGTTGTTTTTAGACAGCTATAAATATTCTTATCCGGGCCGCAAACTCAAATCAGCCATTCAGTCATTAATGATCTCGACGACCGATTTCGTAGCGCCGTTTAAACACTTTCAATCGCATCAGAACCTAAATATTTCTAGGATTATTTACTGAATACAGACGGATCTAGGGTCTATGGTTTATGTGACATTAATGTCACATTCAAATAAATATATTTTAGTACCAGGAAGAACAATTATTTTTTATTTATTATCAGATTCTCAAGGACGGGTTTAAATACTAGTTCGGACTTATTTTAATATTATTTAGTTTATATGCATGTTCGAAAGTAACGCAATAGTCATGACGTTTGTACACAATTAGCACATTCAATTGAATTTTAAGTTTAGCTTAATAAAACTTAAATGACGCAAAGAATGTTAAACAAGAACGTCATTTTAACTAATAAATAAATACGAAAATATTTAAAATTGGTTTTTGTTTAGTGTTAGACGTAATTGCATGTATTAATTTTCTTCCGTGCTATTTAACTAATGTTGTACTTTAAAAAAAAAGAAATATTTTACATTTTACAGTCGCAATTCTCGCACAAATTAATATAGTGTAAATCACTTTTTAAGCACGCATTTTTTTAATTAATAAACCTTTTTTGCAAGTAAAACATTGGCGACGACGCTTTCGAACTTTGGCGAGCCCTGAGGGCGTCCAGGGGTCCAGGCGCTTAATTCTTAAAGGACGCCTGGTTTTACTCTTTGGCTTTTATTTAATTATATAGAAATTAAAAAAACTAACTTTCTCATGTTTTAGACCCTAAGGCTCTAACGAATTTTATAAGAGAGCAATTTAGCTAAAAAAAGAACTATTAGCCACTTATATTTTATTAAATTTCTCAGGAATAGAATTGAATTTTAAAAAATAGTCTTTATTATGTTGAAGACAACTTCAAGGTGTCTAAACATTTTTTTTATGATTAAACATCCAATGGTTACCAAATGCCAGCCGTTGAAATAAAAGTCTAAATAAATCGAAATCGATATTTATCCTTAAGCTTTGTCTCAAGTGAAGCGACCCATCATCGCACTACAGCCGCGCGGGCGCATCGAGAGCAAAGCATTCGGCCGAGAATAGCGTAGGTTGGGAATAACTGTGTTTTTTCGAAACGGACAATTTTTTTTGATTGCCAATGGACCGAAATCACTTTTCACGCCCTAAACTAACCTAACCTAGTGTCGAGCAAAACCCGAAGGGCCAATAGTCATCGTTTGTGGTGTTTATATAAGTACATGTAATTGCAATTACATATAGAATATACATACATATATACATATACATATATATTTTTATTACCTTCATCTTAAATTATTTTTATACCTTTTAAAACCATACTTAATTTATTACTTTATTTTAACATATATATACAAATCACACACACTCACAAATTACACATAACACATCAAAAAGTTCTACTGTATACGTATATAATATTTATAATCTATATATATATTAAGAACTGTTCCAATTTTGTGTGCTAATATTAATATGTAAAATGTCCGAAATCCATAATTGGTTTTGTATACTAGTAATAAATTTTGTTTGTAATTATAAAAATTAATACTGTTGGATTTTTCAATAAAGAATAAATAAATAAATAAATGTATTAATTAAAATAATTAATTTTAAACTGCGAGAATGAACAAGTTTACAGTTCAAATTATAGATAACATATGGCCAACCCTAATTCAAAGATTAACAGATTATTATCGTGTAACTGTTGAAGGTTTGGAGAGTGGAAAGTGGAATGTTGACATGTTAGGACGAGTGACGAGTGACGAGAGACGAGCGCACATCGCCTAGTGATAGAGATGGAGATAGTATTTAATGATTTCAGGAAGAAAAGGTGGCAAACAGCCTTAATAAATTGTTCACGGCTAAGATGGAATAGGTAACCCGACGGCATAGAAAACCCGGAATAGAAAACCCGACGGCGTCGGAACGTCGTTTAGGAATTGGCCATTTTGTTTTTTTTTTTTAAATATTAATATGCAATACTTAAATCGCGTAGATTTACCGAGAGCGTCGAGACTCGATCCGCGGGTCAAGTGAGATTTGAGTTTTATGTAAAGTGGAGCCAGGTACCCACACGAGTGCATCAGTCCGACGGTTGCTTAAGTCTTCGAGAATGCCTTGAATTTTATTCGCCGTATAAAACTGGTTTCCTTCATTTAATTCAAGTGCCTTTATTTTAATACTTAAAACAGCTCGGACACAAAGCATTCTACTGAAGCATTTTGTGAAAATGTTCTCAATATCTTGATACCTGTTAACTTGGAAGTTTGAGGTTATGTTCAGTATCGACGGGGATGCAAACGTTGCCCGAAGGGTTTTGTGGTTGGGCGATTTACCCCCTAAATCTATAAGAGTTTTTATTCGATAGCTTCTATAAAGACAATAATTTAAAATTAAAGCAAATATTTGTTTTAAATAATTATAAATTATAATTAGTATAGTATTAGTTTCAGGGCCTTAAAGTTTTAGTCTGATTTTGAATCGTGCCACATTTTATAATTATCGCATATACTAAAGTTGGATTGAGTTTTCTAAGAACACAAATATATTTCCTCCATTTCCTTCTCGGTTTTGGTCGGGCCCTAGTGTCTTTGCCTGACCCCATGACCCCTGACTTTGGCTGACCCCATAAGGCTCGTCTCCAGCGGCCAAGGGCTGGTCGTGCAACAGATTCCAAAGGATTTATGAATGAAACTCTGGGAAAGTAGAAAAAAATCCCTTTCGTCACACCGGAAGGCGGAGGTAGATCTCAACGAATCAAATTAGGGGATAGGCGAACTCCACCTCAACCCACTGTACCCTTTCGCGCAAGAGGTCTTATTCTGAATTCCTCTATATACTGTGCCATAAGAGTTGCTCATATCAAAAATCGTTGGGAAATTATAGACCTACAATTTACATTTTGAACGGATTTAATCCAATGCCAATCAAGGTAGGAACTATTTTTTTGAATTTTTAAAAACCATTTCTTCCCCACCCCTAAGACGCATGTTTATAACTATTAAAAAAGTTTAGGTAGAGTAGTTTTAGGCCCTTATCGAAGGAATATTATAAAATTTAAATAAAGTCGATATCTTAAAATAAAACCAACTTTGACATCCTGATTTCTTGCTACGCTCCTCTACGAATCTAAATAGGGACCCCCCCCCCCTCGAGAGATTACATTTAAAAAAAATATATCCGAGGAGTAACGTCTATGAATAAAATATACACCAAACGCATTGGGAAATATAACCTCTTTTTTGGTGTCAAGTAGATTCGTGTATCGTGCAATACTTCTTAGCTGGGAGCCAAAATTAAATAATCCGTTGCCGACATTTCCTGGCGAAAAATAGGACAGATCCCGCAGGAGACGTCCTGTGTTCGAGGGGGCTTACCAAACATATGCGACCATTTCTGTATGTAATGTTGTGTCCATGCATTCTTATTATGATAAAATCTGCGCAGGAGCCTGCGACATATTTAAATAGTATTGTATGTGGAGCACAGGCGACGGCGGCAGAGGGGAAGGAGGGTGATGGCCGGGGGGGGGGGGACGGGGGAGGGGACGAGAGGAGATAAAGTTTGGTTATTTAAAAATCTGCACTCGCAACGAGAAATTTGCTAACCGAACATAAGTGTGAGCAAATCGCACAGTTGTACTTACAGACTGATTATTAGCAAACAATGTTTTAGCAAAAGCATTTTGCTTTAATTACAAAACAAAATGGCGTCGTGGGTGAATAGCTGACGAAATAAAACGACGTCACCTGAAAATTTGGTAGCAGCAACCATTTTATTTTGCTGCGATTCAAATCAAAATGGCGGCCCGACTAAACAGTTAACTTAACTGTTGTTAATTGAAGCGATAGTTAGATATTATGTTAAAGGCAACCAAAAAAATGGTACTTGCAAGTAAGTTCAACAATAATCGAAGCAAATTGGTTAAATGACAGAGGGCGACAAAAAGATCTGTACTTTGGCCTAACCAGATGTTCGGAGGGAAATCCATAACAAGTAACGAAGGTCGTTGGGTCAAAGTTCCTTTCAGGACAACCGCTAAATGGAATACGCTTCACAGGTCAGGGGTGGGACGAAGGTATAGGTTGATGATTTTAGAGGCGTGGTTTTCAAGAAGAGATAAAACGCATATAATTTGATGTTATGGCTAAGAATTTAGTTTCATTATAAAGATAAGGGTTTGCCATTATGTTTTAAAAATGATTTCGGGTAAGTGGCCGCCGCGGCTGACTCGAACAAATTCCAGCCGAGAGGCCCAATTTTCAACCACTTTTTGCAGCAAGTTGGGCCGTATGTCAGCAATAACGCGCCGAATATTCTCTTCCAAGGCGTTAATCGTGTCCGGCTTATCTGCGTAGACAAGCGACTTCACATAACCCCACAAAAAATAGACCAGCGGTGTTAAATCGCACGATCTTGGAGGCCACGCCACGTTGTTCAGGAGTAAGTGTATTCATTATGAAATGGCAAACCAAACTGAGCATAAATCAAGTGACAGCTGTCAAAAACACCAACTACGAAAAAAGTAGTGCCAGATTGAAAACCACGCCTCTAAAAAAAACACCTATATAAGAAGTTTCTCGAATTCTTTCTCTGCATTAATGGCATCTTCTTCAATAAGAAACTGGTGAAGTCTTAAATGAAATCGATTGCTTTACAAATGCAACTAACAATCAATTTCGTAGAGGTTTATCATTTGATATTTTTTTCTTATTTAGTTTGTCGGCTTTCGAAGGTACTGGCATGAAAATGGCTAAAATTGAACAAAAGTCAACATACGCTCTACGAGGGAATCCAAGATCTGCTGCTTCGTATAGTCTTGGAACACATGCACGTGGAATCTGAACTTCACGAAAGTTTCTTGTAGAGCTCGAACGTCAGCCTCTGTCCCGAATCGAGGCTCGCTGTATCACATACATTTGGTTCGAGCTGAACTTTCCCATTTCATATGATTCTCTAACATTTTGGCCCGTCGCTGAAGGTCCTGGGAGTGGATTTGTAGCTGCGTTTGCCTGAATTTAATTGAAAAATTTATTAGAGCGCATTCAAATATATACTTCGTTTAAGAGTACTTTTGTGTTTTGCCTAATAATAATAATGAAGTTACCAGAGAGGTCAAAAATACTGCAAAATTGGCTTTCATCTTTGAAATTGCGGTTTAAGGATTTAAAAAAAATATTTCTTTGCGAGAGAAAATGCAAAAAGGCGCGGAAAGGTTTACACTTGAGCGGTTTTTTAAATTATATACACACGAATTCAAGTTCCTAACTGAGCTAAAGAACGGTTTACGATTTAATCATTTATTTATTTTTAGATTTTTGTTTTTACATATTTCTTAGATAATGAATAACATAACCATACCTAACTGGATATTGCCCGTACTAAGGTTGGCTAATTTTAAGAGTTATTTAATAGATTGGTTAAATGCAATTGCGCTGAGTAAAATACCATTTTTTTTGCATATTCATTTAGTAATACAACCTTAACATTTTATATACGATAAAATATGTAATTGTACAAATAAATCTTACAAGTTTTGATATTCTTTCTTGTTGTCTCAATTCAATATTTTGATCTTCTAGTTCCGCAATTCTTTGCGAGAGAACCTCTTTGTCATTCTCTATTAATGAGAAGGCCCTTTGAGTCTTGCCCATCTCAACAATCTTGGATATCAATTCTCTTTGTAATACCTCCTTTTCCAGACACATACGTGTGTGAGTAACTTTCAGATTTTCGTAAGATTGTTCCTTGTCTTTCAGCAAAGATATCTGATCTAAAAGTTTATTCGAATCAACTCTCATGTCAATATTTTGCTTTTTAAGTAGATTAGCATTTTCCTCGGATATTTGCCTTAGCCTGTTCAGCTCTTGGATTTGTTTAAGTCGATCAGCGCCTTGTGATTTTTCACTTTCAAGTTCGGCTCTCATTTCATCTGATGAGACAAAAAATATTTTAAGGAAATACAATATTATAAAAATATCAATTAAGAAAAAAAACATGAGAATATGTTATAAATATGGTAGGATTATTTACCTTCTACACTGTTGAACCTCGTTTCAGCATTTTTTAACATTTTATCTTTATCTTTTATTTCCATAAACAGATGTTTCTTCTCTAAATCAGCCGAATCAAGCAAACCTTTTAGTATAAAAATATCTGTTTTCAGTTTGTCGAGTTCCTTTAGTTGTTTATCGTTTTTCAATGCTAGTTCAGCGATCAAATTATCAGTTTGGCCAAGCTAAAATGTACAAACAAAAAGGTTTATTGAGCACTTCAAGCGAAGTAACATAATTAATTTCTCCTACATTTCATACATATTTGAGAGCCGTTACACGCTGAAACATAAATCGAAAAGAGATGGTGGTAAGCTGTAATAATTTTGGTAATTTGTTCCTACAGTAATACAACTATGTTAAAATTAGCATGCTATTTACTTATTTATGCGCATAAAGTTAATATAGGGTATATTAACATTATTTAATTTCAAGATATTTAGCGGAATGACCACATTAGAAGAAAATCTCTTACCTCAGTTTCTCGTTGGGCCTGCAGTGTGTCCATTTCTATAAGAAGTCTTTTGATTTTATCTTCATTATCGCAGACTATACATTTTTGTTTAGCAATGGTAGCTTTTAACGCTTCAAGTTTTTTCTTACTTGTGGCGTTATCTTTCTCTGCTTTATCTTTTAAATATAGATTTTCATTATATATATCACGCAGATCACTACATTTACACTCTAACTCATCCTTAACAGTATTAACATACATTGCTTGCAAAGCTAAACGGTCGTTTGTGTCTCGATTATCTCTTTTTAATCGTATCAACTCATCTTCAAGCCCATATACTTCATCGATTTTATTCATCAAATTCTGCTCTCTTATAGTAGCTTGATGGTATTGTATGTCTAAATCATTATATGCATATTTAAGATCATTAAGGCCTAACCTAAGTTCTTGATTTTCTAGATCTTTTTTATGTGTATATTTGGAAACATCTTCAAGTCTCTTTTTAAGTCGATCACTTTCATTTTGTAGCAAATTAATTTGTGCTTTTAGTTGGGCTGTGGAAATACCATCGATTCTCGGTTCAACTAAGTCGCTACCCGCTACGCCGATTACAAAGGTTCGTATTAAATGAATTTTCCTGAGGATTCTCTCATAAATTTCCAAATCATCGGGAATTGCTGCCTGTTGAAAGTAAAACAAATTATTTAGCAAAAATATTACACATCGATCTCATAATAATTAATATTCTGCTAATATAGAACGGCAATAAAAAGGTTTTCTATCTGCCAGAGAATACGAATACATGGTACGAATGTAGTTAGCTCTTTATTGCCGCTCTTTGTAAACATTTTTTTAGCCTTATGCACAGGCAATCGAGTTAGCATCTAACTGAAGCGACTATGCATAAAGCCGTTCGCCATTAGTCTGAGTGATTACCGGGTAGGAAATGTATTCGCGCAGGCCACAGTCGCTTGTAATTGCCGTGTGAATGACGTCAACCTGTCGATGAATTTCTGCGATGTGCTTGTCTTTATTTAGTAAGTAAACTTTAAGTTTTTCTTTTGAAAGTGTATCCGAATTACCTGTAAAAAAAAGTGTTGATAAATATTATTATTAGTTTATTTTTTATTAGGATTGCTGTAATATAAATATTGTTATTTATAAATATTTATTGTAGCAGTATTTATTTTAACAAGATTTTGGTAAATTATTTCATATTAAAATTAGAGAAGACAAACACTAATGCATCCGAAAATAATATTTGAACCTAGAACCCCGATACCGATAGTGTGGGTAAACTGCCACTATACTAACGGTGATTTATACTTGTAAAATGAGTGTCCGCAAAGTTTTATTGTCAGTGTGGGTGTGTAGTATTCTTAGTGTATAAGTTTCTTCATTTATTGGTTAACTGATTTTATAAATTATATTTTCTTTTAAAATTAAAAGCGTTAAATTTTACCCGCAAAATTCTTGAATTGATTAATAGTAAATTTGTTATGCAGATAGTAAAACTATCATCACTATTTAATTAGGTAAGTCTTCAATGAGCCTTACTAATTTCATTTAATATTTATTGTCTATTTCTTACAATTTATATGTTACACAATTACACAAATTGATATTTTAATACTATTTTTATTTTTTATTTAAGTTTTTATTCTGTCTTAATTTTTAATAATTTAATAATTGTCTTAAGTTTTAATAATTTCAGTGTATTTTAAATTCTAAGTCTTCATAATACAAGCGCTGCCTAGCTATATAGGTAGATTGTACAAATACAACATTTTAAAAATTTAAAACTTAATAAATTATATGTAATTATTAAAAAAACTTATGAAGCTATGCAACTGTACTCGCGGCTTACTGCAAATATATTAGACACACAAATACCTTCACCGATTCCTTTAATGTGATTTTGCATTATTAAATACTTTTGGTTAAAATGTAAGATATGATAATGGACACGTATTTTTATTATTTAAAATTGGCTTTTAATTTTGTATAACTTTCAATGACTTTCTACAGTCAATCGGTTGCAAATCCGCCTGATTTATCGAATGTGCTTAAGAACATAATAAAATCTATTTAGTGATGACATAATAAGTTAATTTATTTTGTTAGGTTCATTTGATCACTCCATAGTTTTACCTAAATACATATGTAAGCAGCTATTTCCTCATATAATTTATGAACAATGACTAAAATTCTAGAATAACGGTTAAAATAGTTATACGATATAAATAAAAAATAATGACATTCCTAATAAGGATTAAATATTTTCAATTTAAAATACAGCACGTTCGGGACGATTGTGAAAAAATTGTGCACAAATACTATAAATTGTTTCCCGTAAAAAAGTGGATTTCCTGCAATCTATAAAATTCCCATATGGTGACGTCAATACTAGTGCTTTTGAGTCACAGATAGGTAAGAGATTTCAAAGAGAAACTCGCCGAGGCAAAAACGAAACCATGACGTTGAAAATTCCCCAATTTGAGTATAGGTTAGTCATTGCACCAGTACGTAAAAAATACCATCTATTACAGTTCCACACTAGTAAATAGGTTTTAGGGGTTACCATTTAGGGTAGATGGTGCGGATCTAGCCGTGCAATAACTGCTTCTGGAGGAACTGTCATCATTCGAAACATTTTCGGGATTCGCTATTTTTCTTTTCTGTGAGAATACAAAAAGAGAATTATTTCCCTGGAAGATTATGATTTTATTATATAGTGTTAAAACTATTGTTTATTATGCTAAAACTATTGTTTATTATATATTTCTTTAAAACTAAATCGTACAAATAGATGAATTGTAAACGCGCCTTAGTCATATAAGAATGGTAGATGAGGAAGAGAGAAACGGTGGGGAAGGGGGAACTGTCAGATGTAATCGAGGAGAGAAATAAAGAGAGTTGGGTGAACTTGTACTGTTTGTGTTTTAATTCATTACACATGAGAAATTAACAATAGTATTATAACGACCAGGTTGACAGCACGTAATAAGTGATAAATAATAATAAGTTGCTTTGTGTCCCGTCCCAATCAGAAAACGCACTCTCTAGCGTCCTAAATATAATATAAATAGGTACAAAATGCTGAGAGGTACCACATCGGATTAAAAAGAAGTTGGCGATATTGGTATAAGGATTGATAAAGGCGCTCAAGTGGAAGCAAAAACTCATTGTAATACTGTTCTCGCCACCTGCGCCGCCTTTATTAGTGTCTTCGTCCATACGAGTTTTTCTCACAAAAACTTAGACCCATCGCTTTATAACATTACTAAAATATGTCTAATTGGTGTGTTATTACATATTATTAATACACCATTTGAACATATTATTTTATTGCCTATTTTATTTTTAATTCTTTCCACTTAGCTTGTATATTTTTTCTCAGAAATTAACTTCTTAGTTGGCTGCAAAGAAAGATATTATAGCTATAATAAGGTTACCGCTATTTTAGTTTTAGTAACCCACATTGGTGGTGGATCCAGAGGAAAAGGGAGTCACTATAAAAAATACATCTAGCACATACGAAATTGCTATAAGTTTATGCTCTGTTCGCTATAAATAAAATAAAACATCTGTTTCAATAAAGATAAACATTGCCAGACCTTGATTTAAATCACAAAATATCAAATCGAAAAAGTAAGGTTTTCTAATTTAACATTCTCTGTATTTTATCCGATATGGTGCCTAGATATGAATGTGTAAAGAGGTCTATCTCTACACTAATACGGTCTAGAATCCGTATCATAATTTTGGTTGGTACCGGTATAAAGAATACAATAATATCGGTTTATGAAGGCTTAACCGTAATAGAAATGACTTTTACTGACCGCTTTATCGATAAACGCCCTTTGCTCTGGTGTCAAAATGAGACTCTCGTAAGTCGCGGTGATTTGTTCTAATTCCTTCATTTTCTTCTTTAGAGAATTAATTTCTTCGAAGGTCTTATTCGCGACCTCGGTTGGTATTGAATCTGAGCATTTCTCATTTCGCTTGATCAGGTCTAGGAGGTAATCGCTCCTGTCAGCGGGGTGGGTGGCCCAGGCTCGGGAGTCGAACACTGAGGTGCAGGCCTTCAACTCGCCGTGAGGCCTCGCCGGCAGCGGAAGATCCTGTAGATCTTCCTGGAGTAGGCGTTGCTTTCTCGAGTTGTATGTCGTCATATCGATGGAGGCGGTTCTTACTCCCCTAAAGCTTGAAGCGGTCCTGAACGCAACTGAAACGCCGAAAGAAAAACGTAGCCAAAACCATTGTGTTAGCGCACAATTAGGAATTCCTATTAGGAAGCTAGCTAAATTAAATATATTAAAAATTAATTTCAGAGTATCTTTAACACAGAACTATGTTTTTTCGGAAACCCAAAAAAAAATACGTATCGTAAATTGTACTACTCGTAACTTTAGATTTTAAGATTGAATTATTATTTGTAAGTAAAACTTCTTTACGCGCGGGCGACTTAACGTGTATGAAACGAAAAACTGCACTTCCACTCCTTAACACCGTCGAGCTAGAACGAATGTTGAAAACCCATTTTCTCCAACCCCTGGGACCTATGCTACCAAAGGTTAACGATGGTTGTTTAGACCCTTATCTAGGGAAATAATATAAAATTCAAATGAATACGATATCTTATATACTAACAAAGTTATAGCAAAATTTCACTTCTTCGAAAAACCCCCCCATTCCCGCTCCCCTGGTCCGATTTTGCCCACTAACAAACTTGATTGAGATTTTGTGCCCTTAAATTTTATGTATCAATTTGAAAGTGATTGGTGTAAAATTACGGCAGTTATCGTGATTACAAGAAAGTGATATAGATAAATGATATGCGGCTTTTTCTACTAAATTACGATGTTTAGAACCTAGTACAGCATCAGTATTGTTTTAGCTACGCATACCTCCTTCTTAAGATTTAAGCAATATATAAGCTACTATAAAAGATGTTTTTTTCTCATGCCTTTCATGGGTTCAATCTACACTTCAAAATTTATAACTTTTGTTTCACAAGTTTCGAAAAATATAGGTAAATTGAACAGTAGACAAATTCTACTGACATTTAACCTCATTTCACAGTGCATGGCGCGCGGTCCTGACCCGCGCAATGCGCCATGCATTGTGATTGTTAGGAAAAATTGTAGAACAGAAGTAGTTTAGTTTGAAGTGTATAACAATCCCATAAAACGATGTGCACGAGAAAAACTTACTTTTATAAATTAACACATATAGTATGCGTACCTATTGCATTGAGCTTTCAGGATCTAGAAAATCATCATAGTAACTTCGACTAGGAAGTACAGCATCAGGCGAGATTCTGTCGGCAATCTGTGTTCTCTGAAAATGGTGCAATGATCAGCACAGTTATAGATGTCTTCGTTGTGTCCATTAATACCTGTACAATAGAAAATAATAAGAAATTATTTATTAATTGCACATACTCAATTCATTTTTACGATTAATAATTAAAGTGTGCGTTTTATGTTGTTATTGTTGAGTGAGACGGTTGTGGGTCGCGATTATCAGTTCTCTTTTAGCTACCTACATGATTATAGATTTATATAGATTAATAATAATAATGTATTTATTGGTTTTTAAAGTACTTACTGCTTTTATGTTTTATTTGAGTAAAAAATAAACCAATAACTTTATTTTTGACATATATTTGAAAAGGTCGTTGCCATATATGGCGTAAAAGAACGCAACTCGGTCATTGTTCCATACAAACGTTGTAATATTGTGACATTCTTTTTTGTAGTTAAAAGTGAAAGTATATCGTTTAAAATTATCAAGGCTTATAAGGATAATATGTTTATGTATATATATAATATAAAAAAATATATAAGGATAATATAAACACCCCCTTAATACTTCGGGAATAATTTTAAAACACCCCCTATTCAAGAAGAAATATTTTCGAGCCTAAGTGAATTTAAAGGGACCTCAAAATTCCACTGTAGTTTTTTTTACTATAGCAATACTTTAAACTAACTCGTTCCTAAATGGAACATAAATTATTATATATATTTGTCTGTTGAGTTTCTGGCAGGACGAGATATATTTTCTTGTACTGTTTCTGATGAACAATAAACGTCTGAACTGTACAAGAACATTCTTTGCGACATTGTATATATATTATATATATATACATATATATTTTAATATGTTTTTTTCACAAATAGACACACTATAGGTGCATTGACGGTGTGACATTCTTCACTGTAGCACAATATAACACTGCCTTCCTTAGTACAGACATAGTCTAGTAAATAAGGCAGGGCACAAAATTTAGCAGTTCTAATCGCTCCCGGTGCATTTATAATATTCATTTGTAACTGTGATTTCTACTACTACAATTCGATTTTTTTGTCAAATTAAATATGTCACAATAAATAAATAAAATAAAAATGTGATTGTTTACTTAATGTGTTGTTAAATTTTGGATGCGCTTTCGTTTATTATGTCCATACAAATGACGGTCATTTCCGCAACGAAATAAACCTGGACGTTATCGGGAAATCCAAATATTCGAATACAAAAGCCACGAAAAATGACAATATCACGGTTTGAACTACAGCCATCCACAACTGAAAATGAAAAAAAAAAACGTTTTAAATCCTGAAAAGATGACTGATTTCGAAAAGTTTAAATATTTTTTTAATAAATAAATGCTTTATTAAAAAAATATTTAAACTTTTCGAAGCGAAGCGTATTTATTTCCTAATGGAAATAAGTACATACACATTTTACACACATATACATTTTGTTTTGTGTACATTTTGTATTAATATACAAAATGTATGTAGGAATGACAATACAAAATTAAAAAGATTATATATATAAAAAAAAAATCATGTTAGTGAATTGATTAGGTCTGTTATTTTTCTAACCAGGTAAGAGTTACCTGTTCTAAGAAAGGTTACTTATAAAGTGTTACAGCGTGAGTATAAAAGACCTGCGCAAAACCCTGTGAAAAATAATAAAACTAACTTTAAACACAAATATACACACACACATTAACGATACACACAAATTAATGCAACTAAGTGTCTACCCGTTAAACACTTAATATACTTTTAAATAAATAAATAAACAAACAGATATTCAACATTAAGTAGTGTTATATATAAATACGTTGGGCATAAATATTAAATCCAGCGATGAGTTCTATAATTATTCATTTTTCCTCATCAGTATAAATATATATTGACCAAATTATTAACCTACCTGTTACGATAATAAAAAAATTAAAATATAAGAAAGATGGATCAAACTACGTTTATATAAACGTAGAAAATTACAATGGGCAAATAAAATGTAATTTTGGGCAAATAAATTGTATTTGATGATAATTTTTCAATAGCAGACAATCTATCGACATAATGAACTTCACAGTACGATATTTGTAAATATTTAAAAGCATGAGAAGGGTCTATTTCGTTTAGGCGTTTCGGTTAGGCCTTTCCTCAAAAATGATGCCCTGTGTCAATGAAAAGCGTTTTTACATAAAAAGATTACCTTCTAAGAACTCTGGCGGCGTGTGAAAGAGATTCCACTGTCGATGATTAATCCGTAGATCAGATTAGGCGCGCATCTTGCCTCCCCATCATTCATTAACGCTTGTGTATAAAATTTAACATTTTGAAACATTCATTTGGCAAAATTTATAAATATGTTTTCTCACTCCAATTTTACTTTTATATCTTCCCCGTGTAATTCCGTAAATTAATGATAACGTAAATTAACTGAAGTTAGATTTTTGCAATGCGTATCGAGACGCGTGAATTTAATAGTATAAACTTAAAAAATGAACTTATGTAAACGATTTAACCCAAAATAATAAATGTATATAACTGAATGATAAATTTTATATTCTTTTGTTTAAGTATATTGCATATTGAAACTCGATTTCAAAATTCGGTTTTATAGGGCGTCAGATTTTACTCTCTGCGGGGTCAGTAAGCGATTATTGGTTTTTATTTAATTACAGATACATAATATAGAAATTAAAAAAAACTAACTTTCCTGTATTTTAAACCCTTCATTTACCTTTCAATACATTATCCGATGTGTGTTTTTGTAAAATCGCCTAAAACGATCGATATGGAAACATTTTAAAAAGAAGTCTTACAACTCTTATATGGTATTATTAATTTTAAAAAAATCGTATCATATGCAAAAAAAAAAACTTCCAAATCGTTTAAGCCATTTCGGAGTAAGGATTTCGAAATAAATAAAAATAAGTATACAGATCGAATTGAGAACCTCAGCCTTTTTAGTTTAAAATCTTGTTTGTCAAACTCTCTACCAAGTCAAATTTGCCTACACCAGTGGGTATAAAAATGCTCTCTAGTTCTGGTGTAATTTAACAGGCTATAAATATTGAGAAATGATGATGATCTACTAGTTATTTTTTTTTATTGGAAATGAGTTACTATTTTCAGTTTAACTATGTTTAATTTCAGTAATTCTTAACTGTACCTTGTTCAATAGTCTGTCAATGTCAATCAAAAATAATTATTAATGCCATCTTATCCTCCTATGAAGTCAAGTTTCATTTTTATATAAAAATATTAAAACTGGCAATGAATTGTATTAAAAATAAATACAAATACAAAATGTAAATGTGTTTTTTTTAACTGTTACTAATATTAAATTTCATTGATTTGCAGGGATTAAAGGCAAACTACTCACGCTCGCAGCTGACGTGGTAGGCAAAATTAAAGAAAAATATATACAATGATTATTATAGAGGTATAAGAACCTCAATAATGTAATGAATTACTGTCGAAATATTATTAAAGGAACTGAAAACAGTTGCTAATATAAGTCACGAGTTTTAAATATTTATATTAAAATAAAGAGCGGGTAAAGTTTGTAACGCACTTAAAATCCTCGAATTTTACTGATGCGACAGGAAGAAAAAAAGAAAATGTAACAAAACTACATCATAAGCAATTAATTTAATATTCTATTAAATAACTGAATACCAAAAGATAAACATCAATAATTAAAAATGTTGCAGATAGAACAAACAAATGATTAAATTAACTGTTTGTGTACTTACTATCTGTTGATATTTGACTCGGTTTACTAATGAATTTGCATCATATGCCAATTTGTAAGAAATAAAAAAACACAAAGCAAAGAAATTTCACTTCAAATATATATTTTTTCTTTTTTAAATGTTTGAAGTGCCTCCAGCGCACTTTTTTTTAAAAAATACTTACGTATTAAGTCTCTGGAGAATCCCTCAGCAATGGCTTCAGATTGATTTTACTCCGTGGTGACATGGCAACGCTCTCTCAAATGACATGGCAAGCAACACAGTGTAATTATTTATAACCACCTACTGACGGACTGTTTAGGACATATTTTTTTTTAATACTCTTTTGTAGGCAGTAATAATTGTTGCAGTTTTAACCTAAAGAAAATGAACTCGGCAGAAATGGCATGATTAGTACAGTACAGTTGGCAGAACTGCTAGATAGAGAGTTACTTAAAAAGAATGTGTACTCAAATCCAATTAGGTTAAAAATATTTGTATTCCCATATTCACAAAAAGAAAAAAAATGATAGGCAGTTTTAGATCTGTTTCTAATTCTAATGATCACACACCCTTAATATGTTTTTATACTATTTCCATCTATCCTTTATGATGGACTGTTTTAAATAATCTACATGGTGTATTAGTGGTGACAAAAACCCGCAAATTTTTGCGTATAATGAAACATTAATGGACAAAAAATAATTCCAGACTATGTGAAAAATGAAATTAAAACAAAATTATGTTATGTATGTTAGTGGATGTGGGGGGTTTGCCCCCCCCCGTACCGCGTCCTTTCCAGAACTATTGTACATTTAAATCCACTTAAAGTTCGCTTACTAGTCCCGTACTGTAGATAAAGTTGAGTATCTTTTTGGGTGCGATGGTTCTAATCTCTTCAGGCTTGAGGAGATGGTTGCCTAGAAGCTGGTACCTTTTGTTCACGAGGGGCCCACATTCTTAAAACAAAATTTATAAAGTTTCAAAATGCAAGGCGAGTGCAAAGGGGCGAGCCGTATACTCAAGTGCTCGAACCATTCCCTGAATTGAATTAACATTTGATTTTTTTTTGGGAGCGGTTTAGTTTATATAGATCAGCCCTAGGGCTAATAATGATTATAAATATACGCTGTATAGTAAGATCCTGCAGGCTGTAGATACAACCCTTGTCAGCTATACCGTTCATATGCTGAATCCAGAGCGTACAAAGCGCAGTAAAAATATTTATTGAAACAGAATTTAAAAGCGGCGTAAAATTTCACTCTTACACCATTTCAAGTCGCTAAAACTTCGCTTGCCTGTCAAAGCTCATATTTAAGTTGTAAATAAAGAAATCACAAAAAAAAAATTAAAGAAATATCACATCGGTCACAAACTTTATTTCACATCTTAAAACTTTAAATAAATACTAGTTTGACTGTAGTCACTTCAAGAAGACAATTCACTTCAAGAAGACAATTCAAGTACAGATTAGATTACAATTTTTAAAATTACACATTTTTTTTGAAAATTGGTGTTCATTGGAATATTATACTTAATATAATAATATTACAACCTAGATATTAGTTTAAATTTTACACATATCAAAAAAAAATATTTTAACGATGGTAATAAAAAAGGTGTAATGATGCAGATGTCAAAATAAAATCGACACAAAAATAGTATAGAACGATGTCATAAAGAATACGCACTTTAGGCTTACTATTATCGGGAGTGTAAAGCCAATGCTATAAAAAATTGACCAAGAAAACATTGCTAAACTAATATTAAAACGACGCTACCGTCCGTAAAACAACTAAAATTATTTTTCAGATATAATTTTCCCCTAAAAATAATTATACATAATATATTTTATGTAACAAGTTATATTAAAATATAAATTATCCAAATGGATTTTTCATAGTGAAAATAAGCGTGTCGGTTTTTATATTACTACGATTATATAACTAAATAAATAAAACATTTAATATTAATATATGAAAGAATAAATTAAGAAACCCTTTAGGTGGTCGAAATAGTTTTTTTTTTTAGGCGGATGGGAGTTTCCGCATTTGTAAGGGTTGTCCCAAAAGTAACTCACTAATTTTTTGTCTGAATTACACTCATATGACTAGTAAAATAAAATAAATTGTAATTACTGATGTCACCTCAGATTATTCACCAAATGTTAAAGTGATTTTAAGTTAAAGCAATTTTTTTTCACAAGAAATTGCAACAAATACAATTTTTTTAACACATTCTGCTCCGTACGTCAAACGCGTGGATCACGCATTGCCGCCCGTTCGGCGAAGTACCGAAGTACGTAAGTTAACCGAACGGAATATCCCAAGCAGGGGCTGCCACCCGTTTTTTAGTTATAATTGGCAAACAATATGTGCAAAACTATGAAAATGTCTGTTTTTATATTTAATATTATATTGACAACTTTTTTAAATGAAACTTAATTATTTACCGCCAAATCCATCAACACTTCCAATTCCACCTGCACACGGTACCGTCCGTACAGTGGTGACGGAATATACCGTCATTGGCGCTGAGTGTGTTAAAAAGATTATATTTTAGGTGAAAGCATTCGCTGTCTCTATCACACATGGTCTTATTATTACATACTTGAGGTCAAACTGGCCTCATTTGAACACTTAAACACTACTGAAATAGTGAGTTTTGCAGGATCTTTTCTTAACAGCCTCTCTCTTTCCTAGTTTGAACTCAGATTTGGTTATTTTATTCTGAGATTCAGAGGAAAGGCATTTTACACATTTTAATATTACCATTGAGACGATTGTCTAAAAGCTGGGATATATAAGACGATAAGGTTGAAAGTAAAAATTATTATACACAAGCTTCACTTAGCATAGAGATAACGTGTACACATAGTGAACTTAAAGTCAGCAGTATCCTTTTAGAAGGAACAAATGTTGTTCGAAAGCGCTGAAATACAGCAAACAAAAAAACTGGTCTAAAATGGTAAAAGAAATAGTCCTAAAATCATTTTAAAGCATGGTCACCTAATAAAAAATCAGTCCATGCGGCGTCGCGATTCAGAAACCGACTGACTCCACGGAGCATCGTGCCTACAAATGTATTGACGACAATGAACGACGGGTAGGTTCCCGTGCGTAAATATTGTAATGTAGGTCAATTGGACCAAACATTCAAGAGGGTATTTATATTTTTTTTTTCAGATTCACGCCCAGAACGACTTCTTAAAAGGATACTGCTGACTTCTAAGTTCACCTGTATAAAGGGGCTCCACTCGAAGAGCTGTTTTCTTTGTCATAAATCATGCTGCCTCATCTAACGGTTGTTTGGTTTTAGCTAAGCTAAGCTAGACAAAAACATTGTGTCACAAAATGATAACTCTCGTAAAACAATAATCTTGAAAAAGAGAATATTTTAAAAAAACTTTTATGTAATCAAAATACTGTATTTTCACGATTCTTGTATTCGGTTGATAAGTTGTTTGCCCATAGTTTTGGATAAAATCTATGGAAAAATACAGACTTTTCAATAACTTTTAGATACAGTACAAATTTGCCTTTTCATTCTATATTAACACAATCTGCAGTATTATTTATCTTTCATATCTACATCAAATAGAGTCTAAACACTACAACTTTTGTATAGAGATCGTAGTAGTCTATAATAGTTAATGCGTTGGACTATTGACCCCAAAGGTCGCGGATTCGAATTCGCACACGGTCATACCATTTTTACCACTACATTACCGCCATCTCCCCTGACTAGCACAGACACATTTGGCCTATTTGAGTAGGTCCCAAAATAATTGTATGACCTAGGTTATAGCAATTATTAAAAAAAAAAATACGTTGCTAATCGCATCCGTCTCTTTTCTCTTATGGTTGTCGCTGATGAATGACTGAAACAATTATGTTTCTCTTTGCTGAATGAAGCGCGTGGTTACAGAGACTCCATTATATCTAGCCGTTTTTTTTTAATCCAAATTTGGCAAAGTATAGGATGATAATTTTAGAGGAGTGGTTTTCAAGAAGAGATAAAACGGATATAATTTGATGTTATGGCTAAGAATTATAAAGATAAGGGTTTGCCATTATGTTTTAAAAATGATTTCGGGTAAGTGGCCGCCGCGGCTGACTCGAACAAATTCCAGCCGAGAGGCCCAATTTTCAACCACTTTTTGCAGCAAGTTGGGCCGTATGTCAGCAATAACGCGCCGAATATTCTCTTCCAAGGCGTTAATCGTGTCCGGCTTATCTGCGTAGACAAGCGAATTCACATAACCCCACAAAAAATAGTCCAGCGGTGTTAAATCGCACGATCTTGGAGGCCACGCCACGTTGTTCAGGAGTAAGTCTATTCATTATGAAATGGCAAACCAAACTGAGCATAAATCAAGTGACAGCTGTCAAAAACACCAACTACGAACAAAGTAGTGCCAGATTGAATACCACGCCTCTAAAAAAAACACCCTATACAAAGAAAACTGCCTGAGCCTTATGCAAGTATATATTTTATTATAACCCATATGAGTCGTATAGAATCAAAAGTAAGGTTTTGTATCGATTTTGCTTTGATTGCTGCAGCCATGTTAGTTGTCAAATTAACTTGCCTGCACTAAATACCTACCCTCACTCTCTCTCTCGAAAACCGTCCTAATGTGTGGACGTGTGCGCCGTGCTGTATCTTTTTCTGTGGGAACAGGTTTTTATTCCCCAAGAAGAAGAGAGTGCACTCCTCGGGTCAAAGCCTGTAAGAATACTCCGAGAGAGCCGCCAAAACTGTGTTGGCGAAGAGAAAAGAAACGGCGCGTTTGGTGTCAGAGAAAAACCGTACGTGCGGAGATTGCGAGTTCGATGTCTATAAGTTTAATTGAGTAATTTACAGCCCAGATATTAAATTATGATTAGTACCTTCACCTCTGTGTTTTAATGTGACATCATTAGCAACACGTTAAAAACACAAAAACAGCATTGCAAGACTCAGTTTCAAAAACAACAGGAATTAAAAAATATTGATGGTAGTACTTATTCTAGACGTAAATTATTATTATTATTAAAATTCCACAAAACACATTTAGTGTAGATTGCTGCATTTGATTCTATACGACTCATATAAAATAAACGACCGAAATGAAAATGTTTATTTCGACTGGACATTAAATACATTAAAAATATTTACGCTTTAGAAAGGTTATAAGAATTTTGTAAATTTAAAAATATTCACTGCCTATCCTAAAATATACAACCACGATAAAACGATCAATTAGGCTATCTATATTTTAAAATGGATTCTGGTCACGTTAATACTTTCACAAAATATTTTCCTACACATGAGAATTATACAAGTTAAGAGTATCGTGAAAATGCTTAATCCTTCTTAAATTACGCAATTACCTTACGATTTAACTATTGAACACGAAATTGTTATTTAAGGTTAATTTCTGACAAAGGATTCGCCACTGACACGGCGAAAATGAGAAATCGGGTCATATAATCCGACCCTGTTTCTGAAAATACTCAGTTTAATAATACTTTAAAGAGTCGATGTTGTCGTTTGTTATTACCGGGTTTTAAAAATTAAATACTATTTGATATACACCGGGTTCCAAGACTATTTCCGATAAAAATCCGGCCCTGCGATTTCAAACATGATTTGTTTTGACCTCATATCAAAATTTATCATAGTTTTATGCGATAATGTGAAATCGCTCTCATTCGCTAGCGAGGTCGCGCCTTGCGGTCATTGATCGGCCTTGACCGAGCGCAAAAAGAGAATTTTCACGAGCGCTTTGAAAATATTAATAAATTCGGGCGTGAATTATTTTCGCATTTTTTTTTACAATTTTTTTACCTCCCTTAAGTCTTCGGAAATGGTCTTGAAACCTGTATAGTTAATATGGGGTTGGATATCTTGTTAATAATATTATTAATATTAACATAAGTTACTCTTTAAAATGAGATTACGTTAACCGGACATGTAACAATTTTTTCTAGACTGGCAAACTTTTGTATAGTTACACCGATAATATAAAAGATTCTTTGAAGCCGGTTTGCTTGGCCGGATGTGTAGTGTAGTTTACACTAACGCATTCAAAGGATGCCACTAGAAACATTTTGCTATATTTATGCCAAATGAATATCCTGAAACACAAGGCTACTCCGGATAAAACACTACAAAATAAAAACTTAACTGCATTTTTATAATAATTAAAACATAAGCGATTATATATTTACAAGATTTGGTAACAAGCCTTCCAACAAAATAAAAATATGGCTGTTTTTGATCGATATTCAAAATACACCATGAACTTTATCTCATACACATTAGGGTTTAAACGCATGGTTACTCCTCCTGACTAGGGCGACCGGCGCAGCACTCCGCACGATGGTTAGTTTGATCACGGCGAGCAAACCAAACGTTCCCTGGGATATTATTTAATTTGTGTAAGAAAATTTGCTCGGTTTGGTGTGTAGAATAACCCCATAAGATGTCCATAAGAAATAGTTCTCTCCAAATCTCGCTGATAAAGTTCGACACCGTATTTTTACTCAACACGAAGCTAGTGAATCGTTACTAAATAGATTCTTTCGTAAATAGATCGAGGAAGAAAAGAATTAAACTCAACAATCTTCATCCTAAAAAGTTGTTTAATTTCAGCTGGATGATCATACCGATTAACCGAGAGTTTATTTCCACCTGAGCTGTTCCGTAAATGTTAAATAAAGCGGTGCCCACTTGACAGATTCAGCTCCGTATGTCAAATACGTTGCCGTCCGATCGGCGAAGTAAGTCGACCGAACGGAATATCCCACGCGGGATCGACACCCGTTTTTTTATATTTAATATTATATTCACATAGCTTTTGTAAATAAACCTCAAATTATTTACCGCCAAAAACACTTTCAATTCACTAGCGCACTTTTCGCATAAACAATCAAATGTCAAAACCGAACTAAAATGAAAAAAATCAACGATTAGTCTACGTTTCTTATGAATTCGCGCTTTTAAATATTAGTAGAAATGCATTGAGCCAATGATATTTTTAAGTGCACACGGCATCTGGCGATTTAAAGTAATGACGAAATATTTCATCATCGACGCTGAGTGTGTTGAGGTTAAAATCTGCACAAAACTCGTATCGGACAATACAAATTGTGCGTAATTAAGAATATCGATTAAAAACAGCCGTGGTTAACAAATTCTTAAATAGGAAGATAAAGGAACTATGTTAGGAATAAAAATCTGGTAAAATTAATGTGTTTCCTAGAATGTCAACATTTCCAAATATAAATGTTTTGCCCTTTATTTTGTTTGCACATATCAATCGGTCGGTAACTGGTCGGCGGTCGCTCTGTGACGTGTATCGAAATATCTTCAATAGCACAGGCTTTATTTTCATTTACTTTGGTCCTTTCAGGAGGTTGAACTAAACTGGTACCACAAAAAAAAATCATGTACTAAAATAATTATATTACAAATACTGTTTTTTTCGCGTGGTCCCCACCCGATTCGGCGTCTTGCCCCGCTTCTCTCCGCCATCAGGCCCTCCTCAAACATTAAAATGGTTTTGGTTAAATTTTTAATTAATTTTTCTCATAATTGGGAAACATATTTCTGATATTTTTAGGTTAATAAGTTTGATCGTCAATATAAAGGACCAAAGTAAATAAAAATACACTGGTGTTTAGGTTAATATTGTAAAAATGTCAATAAACAATCATTTCCAATAATGAAAGGGGGTTTGGGCAAGTTTATAACTAAGAAATGATATATAAATATGCGAAAAATATCACCCCCAATTTTTTTTTTTTTTTTATCAGATAGGATAAATTTAGTTCTAGCGTAGCGTCTTGATAAATATTACTAGAAATCGCAACACCAAATAACTGTATTTTTTATCGGGAGTGATTTAGGGACACGGTGTATAAATATTTAACAATTGGTAATAAGTTTCATTAAGCGATTTTCATCAAGGAACGGCAAGTTACCGACCGTGGAGTGTAAAGAATAGGTGTACATAATATTTAAAAAGAATGCAACCAAATTTCCGAGTCTAGCTCAATCTGTGGTTACCCTAAACTGGGTACAAACGGAATACGTGAGGCCAAATAAAGTTTTTGTGGTATGTGACAGATAATACCCTCGCAATACATAAATGGAACCAATTTAAACATTATTTTGAAGTTTGATGCCTTTGATGTGCGACAAGGAAAAATGTTAAGTCACTTTTAAAGCTAGCAACAAACTAATAAAAGGCATCAAAATGAATTATCAGTACAAAACTATCAGTAAACTTTAGTATTTTAAAAAACTGGGTTTGATAAAAAATGCAATTTAACCTAGAAATTACTTTAACTGAATGAGTATGGAACAATGCATTTTCATAACTAATTTTGCGTTAATTCGACCATTGTATTTACATAGAAATAAACTTAACTTTACCTTATTCTTTTATATTATTCAACAAGTAAATAAAATTGTACATAGTTTATAAAATATAACCCTAATATCTAATAGAATATAAAAATGCAGCTTATATAGGTTAAAAAATAATCTTACTGATAAGCGACTGTCATAAGTAATTACAAAAAAATGATAGGCTGAAACTAGTCATCAAAAACTTGAAAGTATGCGTTATTTTATATTGATATTAGCGAAATGTTCATTTCAAGTCAAAACTATTCCAATTGTACCCAGTTTACGGTTAATTAAATTTTATGACACTCATTAAAAACAATCAAATAACGCTAATATTTGGCTAAAAGCTTCAGCGCGTTTTCAGATACGGAGAAAAATACATGTAGATTGGCAACGTTGCGAGCAATCGAGGTAATTACAAACAATGAATGCTTATTCTAGAAACCTACATTTTCAGGTTTTTTTCGATTGAAATGAAATATTTACAGGTGCAATTTTTCTTAGCTGTACACACGGGTTACAGAGGGTTCGGTTTGGTGTCACAGTATACGCAAACAATAATAATCTACAGACGGGACACAAACGCAGTTTGCTGTCCGGTAGAGATGGCCTTCGTGTGATTGTGTCACATTGTAAATTTAAAGTTTGCATGTTTCATAAATATTCACTCAGAAGTTACATCATGACATTTATTTATTTATTTAATCAAGGAAAAACAACAGGTAACGTTGGAGAGAGCCGAGTTCAGGAGTATAGTTGACATAGTGTGACATTTGGCATCCCTAGTGGGGATGCCAACAGGTATGAAATGTCACACTGGGTATAGTTAAAGGGATGCCAAATGCCGAAATATCATGATGTGACTAGTAAGTGAATATTTATGGAACATGCAAACTTTAAATTTACAATATCACGATTGATGTAGTGATTTACATATATTTGTTCTTATTTAATAACAAGTATAAATGCCAAAGATAAGTATTCGTGATTCCATCATCCTCGAAACAAATAGAAAAGCTTTCTAGTTCTTTCAATATCAGCGTAATGCGCATTAAAAATCTGGTGGATCTGATTGACGGTTATGCACCGAGGGTTCCGTACCTATTTTAAAACTAATATTAGCACATTTAGAATCAAAATATTTGTCGTTGTTACGATAACAATGAAGTATATCAGTTACTACTATCCATAGTATTAAAGTTCATGGCGGTAGATACATCTGTATATGTATACTTTTCTGGCTGACCTCAAGAATTTCGCAACAAATTTTATTGCAGGTTATTGCCATTCGATAGCTTAATCCATAAAGTAGGTTATGGTCTATAAAAAAAAAACTATTATAGTGCATAAGAATATGCAAGACAAATTTAAGTTATCAAAAATACTACAAACAAGTGAGATGCAGTATACATACACAAATCATCTATGAATTACTCATAATAAGGCCTTTAAGTGCGCAAACGTCGGACGCTCTGAAATTGAAGTGATATAAAAGTATGTTATTTCATGAGGGGAAGGGTGAGCGGATGAAATACATGAAAGAATGAAATCGATAGGCTAAATAATTATTTTAGAGATTTTAGATTTTTTTTTTATGAAGAAACCGCAAAGAATATGTGGGAAACGTTTTGTTTTTCGTAATCTTCATAAATCTGTTTCCAAGAATAACGGCTGTCAAATAGTCACTCGAAAAATAGCTAATTTCAAACAAATACGGCTTTTAAATGCCTAATAAAATTGAAAGAAGTCATTTTTCTAAAACCTTTTGCTATACGCTAGACGATAATGATACCAATTAATAATAATACAAATTATACCTTAAACATACCTAAACTTTTGTCAACTTAAAAGTGATATGAAAACACTGCCTGTATGTTTTCTAAAGATGGTCTTAGGATTGGAAAAAGCTAGCTTAGTAACATAATTAAACGTGAGTGATTATCAGCAGATAATAGATACGTGAATTCCCTTTTTGCTTGCAGGCGCTCGGTAAGGCCGATCAATGACCCGGCGCGGTGCAGCCTCGCTAGGTTAGGTCATTTACAAACAAAGGTAAAGTTTACAATTTTTTTTACGGAAACCTTGATGAATTATGGCGAGGACAAATCATGATTGAAATTGCGGGGCAAAAAAGCTGGATTTTTTGTCTTGGAAGACAGTGTATGTAAATGAATGGCACAGCAGGCAATGTTAATAGAATGAATTGAGATTTTCGGCAGACTAGCTGTGATAATCTGTAAAGTAGTTAGATCTGGTAGTTTAAAAATATAAGTGATATAAAGAAATTTTGCAAGTAAACACACTCCACTTCCCCTTTTCCGATACCTTGAATGATAAATAGTATGTCATTTAAATATGTAAACTCTACTATTGGTCATCCAATTTGGTCATCTAGCATTGATAGTTTATGAGCTATATATAAACCGGTGACGACATCCTGATTTTAGGTTATGATTTTTAATACCTATAGGTACGGAACCATAGAAAAGCAACATATTTTCTTCATCAAAATTTAAATACCGGCAAACTAATATATCGCCAAAACACGATGAGTATAGTGACTGAGGACATATTAGCGTACAGAATTTGATTAATTCTACTAGAACTTCTCATTATATTTTTGTAAAACCTGTAAATTTGGTTTCAGGAGTAATTCAAAGCCACCACCAAAATATGAGTTGGATAGGGTTAGTTCCTCTAAATAAAAGCAATGTAATATTTTTGCTAAAGTCCTACCAACCCAATTATATTTTCTTTAAATGATAATCAAAAATTCTCTTTCGCATATAACATTTATATGTCATAAATAGAGGAATTATATAAATTATTTATAATTAATCATAACTAAGTACAATTATTTTGTAAACGGACAATATGTTAAAACGTTTCGACTTAACCTAGTAAAAAATACAACCCGTCTTACGTGTAACTGCTACATGTCATATATACCTCCTCATATAAGCAGAGAACTTTATGTATAAGCTCGTATTGTTCTGAGTTCTGAACCATACCGCCGCGATTTAATCTCATATTGCATACAATGCCCAAAATATCAACACGGTCATCAGTTTCCAACTGCTTTATACCGTTTAGAATTGCTATCAGGCAGCCCGTTCTGCCTATACCCGCCGAGCAGTGAATCACCGTCGGTGGTTGTTCGGATGTCACAATATCGAGAGGTTTTCGCGGTAGCACTTTTATCACAGAACCTTTTTCAAACTCGACTGTTGAATTCTGCGGCGTTTCCGACACACAGACGCCTTCGACGATCCCTAGATCAGCGTGACCTTCAAGGATATCTAAACTCAGGTCAAGCAGCGCGCTAACGTCTTTCGGACACTTGTGATCGGCCCAGGTGTTGAACCAATAGTGGTAAACTGTCAAATAATCGATGAGCTTGTTTTGAGAATCGCTTTCGTTAACATACTCGACTATGAGTTTTCGTATTTGAAAGCCGAGTTTTTTGACAGCACGTACATTTCTAATCCTGAAGCTCGTCTTCGTGATGATGTCGGGTTTGTCCGTTACTGGACTATCAGCAAACGGGTTCTCAGTGATACGGTTCAGGACACAACTCTCGGGCGGAGCCATGAATTCCATTACTTCGTCCTCTTCCACAGGGAAATACCTTTCGCACTTATGACGATTATTTTCTACGAAGCCGGTCAGCATGACTATTTTTTGGACCAGGTTATCGTTGAGGCTTGATTCCACCGGGTCCTTGGTGTGCGGAACACCAAAATGACGATCTTCATTAGTCTTAGTGCAGGTCTGCCGGAATTGGCAACTGTTTTGGTAGATCATCAGCCAGAAATCGTAGATTGTGTTCAAGAGCGGACCCTGCGTTGCTATGTAGCTATTCTTTGAGTACTCGTGACCCTGGAAGTTATTGTGTAATTTTAATAATGCTTATTTAATCAATTAAAAAAACTTTTTCTATGGTTTATGTAGATGCTCCTATAAAAATTACTGTTAATATTTAACAGTAATAAGTGCAAAAAATGTGAATGAACTTAAGTAATAAGTGCAAAAAATGTGAATGTGATAAGTTTTATCAAAGACGACACAATTGTGCAGATTTAGGCTTATCAGCATATATGCCTGCCTAAAATTAAATAATAATAATAATAACATACAAAAATAAAAACCTTAACAATGAATATTGTTAAGGTCACCTAAATTCATTGTCATATGTCAGGAATCTTGATAATGCAGCAATGGACATCTTAAATTGCCACACGAGGTTGATATTAATTACCGTTACGTCCGCAATTGATGCTGTAATGATGGACCTCACCCTAAAAACTCATACTAGGGACAACTATCCAGATGTGATTCAGGAGGCTAGTTATGCTTGTAATGGCTAGGTTTTTTCTCTGTAGCTTCTGAGCTTTAGGTCCAGTGCGATATTGTGGTGCCCGTGTTTGGAAACCGATTGTAAAGCCGATAATTTATTTTTATACCGAAAAAAACCATATGAAGCTGTTGATGAGTTATTTAATTATTCGGAAAAATCCTTAAAAAATAAATTACCCACTACCTTTAATAAAAAGTAACATCCCTGGCGGGGAAACATGATTTGAATGAGGATTTAAATTTCTCTTTCTAGTTATATAGTAAATTAAAAATAATTCTTAACATAATCGTTAATCGTACATTCCCTATATTATTATAAAGTTTTATATACAAAGACGAACACTCAAAATCTCATCATTCTTGAAAGCGCTGCTGATTTACCGCATTGCATAAGGGGAAAATTGCGAAGAATTTCACTGGTAAAAATTGTCTTGTACTTCATTTATCTAAAAATCCATGAAACACTCCAAAAGGAATGGCTGATAACCGAAATAAACTGTCAAGTAAAGTGATAAATGCTTAGAACTAGCGTCAAACAAATGAAATGAGCTTTGTTCATAATTCTTCAGTAAATACTTGAGGAGCTCAACAAGAAATAGGCATTTGAGGAGATTCTGCACTTAGCTTAGGGTTTAAACAGTATTAAATTGGTAGCTATCAAATGAAATTGTTTTGATAATATGAGTAATGTAACATTCCTCTTTATATGTGCTAATAGCATGTAGATTCTAATAAAACTATACCTTGATGAAATTTGCATTGATGTAGCCTTCAGTGCCAGTTTCGAACTCCGGTTTAAGAATAAATCTGGAATGCTCATTCGGAAGAATAGTCTTGTAACGGTTCTTAGTGTGTGAGCCGAACACCATAGGCTTCTCTTGGAAATTGGTAGGCAGATCCCAAAACTCTTGGTGAAGATTCCTCAACAAGGACTTTTGGTAGTCGCTGCAGGTGGGCCGCACGTCACTGTCGGGAAGTTTGACATCTTTATTCTCGGAATCGTATCTCGATTTGAGTGTTAGCTCGTGCAAAACACAATCGAGTTTATCCATTGCGTCTGTTGATGATGAACTCTTGTGTCTTTCGTGATCTGTACTCGGCGGAGGATATAAGTTTCTAAAAATCACATTCAGATCTTTAAGGTGTTGCCGCGTCAAGGTATTGGAGGCATTCTGCAAGTGTTGAATATTCGCCAGATATATTTTGAAGTCTTCTGACGTCGACTGTGGGCTCAGAGGTTTTGTCGTAATATTCCGGATGAATCCTTGGGTGTTCTGCCGTTCGTTGAATGCGTAGATCATTTCGTTTTCCTGGTCACCCCCGACATAAGTTAAATTTTGGCCAGAGCTGGATTCGTCCATCTCGGCGACGAACGAATGCGACCAAAGATTATCATGCGATCCGAAATAGCTATTGTCTGCATTTTGACACTGCTGCATCCTCGCTTTGTACGATGGTGGTAGTAAGTTCTCTGTGCTGAGCGAACGTCTGTGCGAAGCAAATGTCGCTCGACCACCTTCAGCTGTTTTCTCCAACTCCATTTGTACAGCCGGATCCATAAGACTACCCTCAATTTCGATCTCTCGTGGCACCTCCTGCGACGGAATATTAGTATTCGATCCGATGTTTAAAGTCAATGATGCATTTGAGCTGCGTCTTTCTAAGAGTCCTTTCTTCGGTTCTATTCCTGTGTTTGATATACTTTGATTACTGTTATACCTGCTCAAATTGCAAGTGGATCCATTCAGGTTGTAATTGGATATGCTCAGTCCTCGGTTCACATTTAATTGCGTTCCAGAACTAACGTTTAACGCGAGCGATGTGTTGGAACTTCTCCTTTCAAGAAGACTTTTTCTGTGACCAGTTTTGGCATCCTGACTTATGTTCAGCGAACTATTGCTTGAAAATTTATGCAAGTTGGAAGAGCCCTTGATATTGAGTGTTAGACTATTGTTTGATCCTCTTCTCTGTAGCAGGCACTTTTTTCCATTATTTTCTGACGATAGTTCTGGAACATTTTGCTGTACATTAAAACTAGCACTGGCTGAAACTCTTTGAGGATGGGCCAAGTGTGAGTTGGACCCTTCAAGGTTAAGGGTTAGAGATGTATTTGAGTTACGCCGCTCGAGAATGTTTTTCTTTTGACGGTTATCCGTGTTGAGGCTAAAATTTGAAGCACTGTTACGTATCGAAGCTAAATTATGACTAGACATGCCAAAACTCGTAAGCGAACAATTCGATCCCTGCAGACTCAGAGTGGAATATTTCAAATTCGACTGAGTGGCATCTAAATTGATAGAAAGGCTTTGATTAGAGCCACGCCGTTGCAAAATACTCTTCTTTCCAACCTTCCCACCAGTGCTTGGTTCAAAATCATTGGAAGGGACGCCTTCAGGTAGTGTTTTTAAATTGGTACTGGAAACACTCAAGTTAGATTTGAAAGCGTTCAAGTTCGATCCTAAGAGTGACTGATCAGATTGTAGCGTTGCACCTTCATTCTCGTCAATCATTTCGTCAGATACATTTATCTCTGGCGTGTTCTCTGCCATATTTTCATCGAAAGAACCCATCCATCGTTTTCCAGGACAAACGATTCTGCCTGAAGGAAATTTCGGTCCTTGATAAAGCATTAAATTCGCATGATTGTCTCTCAAATATATCCCACTATCGATAAGAGTTTGGCTTTTCGGGTAGATTTTCCGGGCATCAATCGGTTGCATTTTACTGCTGCCAGCTATTTCATTTAGTTTTGTGTTATAATGTGTAGATTTTTTAAGTATTTTTTGTCCGATTATTCTCTTGAACTGCCTCTTGGGGGTGTTGGGTACTGAAATCGAGTTCTGAGGTACATCTAAAGCTTTCTTCTGCGGAAGCGAAAGATTCACGGTGTCTGATGAATCGAGCGATGTAGCTTTAACTTTTAGAGTAGGGGTTTTCGGCGTGAGCCTCTTTTCGGCTTCGGAATAGAGACGCTCAAATTCTAGAAGCTCCTTTTCTAAATCGGAATCCTTCTTGCTTAGATCAATCGTGAGATTCTTTAGATTCTTGGTCAGTTTGTTTCTCTTTTCAGTCGGCGTTCCTCCGTAAGTGTCCTCTGTGATAGTCATTTCAAATTCTTTCGGAGAAAATCGCGGCTGCATTGCAATAAACGATTTAGTATTGGAGCTATCCAATAATCTTCTCTTTGGGGAGAGGACATTGGGAGAAAACTGCATTGAATCATCACAGATTGGATAGTGTACAGATTTAAGTTCCGGTTCATCGTATGTATGATCAAAACTGAACCTCGTTTCTTTATTTATAACAATACTCGGTGTAATATTTCCACAGCTTAGCTTGCTACGCGTCATTTCGAAACAACTGGTAGCGGGAACTGCTAAATCTTCTTGTTTTAAATGTTTAGCAATCGGCAAGGCCAGATTCTGTTCTATGATTTTTGCATTATCAGAATCTAACGATATTGACTTCAGTCTCTGTCTCCTTATTTCAACAGAAATTGGAGCGGGTAATTTGATATTGTGGCATTCTAGGGGTTTTCCGTCAGCAACTGCAGAGTCATCTACGGGATCTGTCGATTCATCGCTTATAAATTTTGAAATTGTAGAGTTATTATTGTCAGTCTCATAATTTGGCGTGATATGGGCATGCTCGTGCAAAGTTACCGTATTTGATTTATCTAAAATTAAACTAGTATCAGATTGTTTATTATTATCGCTAAGGCAAGAAAGTGTATCAGATTTGCAATTATTGTTCTCAAATAAGATCATATTGTCTAAACTATTTTGTTTATAATGACCAGCGTTTCGATCGTTGGAACGAGACACATCGAAACTATTCTGCTTCAATAACTTTGGCTGTTCCAGTCTGTTTGCATTGCTGCAAACATTATCTTTGGTTTTTCTATTGTTCACAATCGCGCTATCGACTTCGTCAGCCGTAATATGCACCCTATCGAAGACGAAGAAATTCTCTTTGTTACTCCTCGGAGTGCGAATGCCCGAATGGCATCGCGGTGATTTTGGTGATCCACAAAACATGCCAGGTTTAGGAGAGGTATTCCTGCTGGTGTTCTCGCCGAATACTTTTGGAGAACACAACTGTTTCGGAGACGCTGGAGGTTTGTCAATGGGGAAAAACCGTTGTTCGCTGCCGTATGATTTGGGAGTGTTGGTATCGCATGCGGACGAACTCAGCTGCTTTGGGGAGAAGTTAAACCTCGTATAGGTAGACTTTTCCTTGGCGCTGCTACATTCGTATGCCCTCGGTGAGTTATGAATTTCAGATTTTTCTGCATTGCTAGTATCCGTTATTGTGCAAATGCACAGAGAACTATTGACAGAACCATACCTCCTTCCGTTTAAGGAATACTTCTGATGTGAAGCTAGTATGTCCTCGGCAATTTTATCATTTGTATTGAAATTATCTTGACTTGATGAGAACCGTTTGCTGGATTTATTTTTGTCGATATCAACAAATACATTATCATCACTGTTATTTCGTGATAGTTTTGATTCTTCGATTCCAACGTTTTGTTTGCTGTCACTCTTCTTGGCGGGGAATTTAAATTCGCATCCTTTTGCGGACTTGGCGCTGTTTATGAACGGGGATTTATCATCCTTTTCGAGCGATGGTGACCTCGTCATGCTGAATGTTTTCGGTCGAACAGCTGTTAGCTCGGCGCCGAGTTCAACCTTAACCGCTTCGGCTAAGGGATACGGCTTGGGCATATTGATGCTGAATCCTTTGTATTCGAGCGGCGCTTTCTGGTGAAAGATCCACTGCTGTTCTGGAATGGCGATTTTGAATTTCCCACATTTGGACTCGATGACGTTTCCCTTTGACGTCGATGCCTGGTTCTTAGCGGCTTCGGTGGGAAAGACGAACTTCGATCCGGACTGATTGCTCGTATTTGTTTCTTTTTGAGGTTGATCTTCCTCCGGGAGCTTAGGACTGCTCCCACCATAGTTTCTCGTCGATGTGACGCTAAGGTTTCTGTGATTGTCGTTGACATATTGAACCTTCCCCGGTTCCTTACGACCCTTTGGGAGTTTGAATTCAAAATCGTCTTTCTTCGAGTCGTCAATTTCGATTTTGAAGCTTTTTCCCGCTCCATTCGTGTCATACTGTTCCATAATTTTCAGGATGTCATTTGGGAGTCGCGACTTGCGACCAAACTGGTCGTTTTTCACAGGCGACAAGTAATTCTTCAGCCATATGATAAGAATAACTAAAACGAACAATATGCCCAGCAGAGTTATCCCCAAAAATGTTACAGATAAAACCAGGTCACTCGGGGTGACATTTATACGTTCCGAGATCACTTGATGGGGGTTTTGATCCGGGTTGTGCACGGACTTGGCTTGCCACGGAAGGTCAGGCGGAGCTGGCGCGTGATCCTGGTCTTGAGTCAGTTCACTTGATTGGCGGTGACTCGCGTCCATGATGCATTTTGCGGTCACATCTGCAAACAGACACAAAATAATTCCTCAAAAAAACCTATTTTATATGTTCATCAATATTAAAGAAATTACGTAAAATAGAAACTCCATTTCTTTATTTTAATAGGTAAATTTTATTAAGGAGCAACAACGAATATGATATATCTCTAGGCGAATATTGCAAACGTAATCACCCCATCTATCCGTACCAGCAATACAGATACACCCACTTTTTTTTTAGATAACATCATTAAGAATTTAGAAAGATGCACTTATTGTGAGGGGTTAATAATATTAAATTATTAATAGATTGTAATCAAAACTGAAGGAAAACCAAGAAATCGAGAACTATATTGCATTAACTGAAATTCTAAATAAACGCAATATTCAAGATTTGCTAAAACAATTTGCATGCATGCAACACAATACTTATATAGGTTGAAAATAGATAAATCATGACATTTCGCATTTTCCTTAACGCATAAATGAAGTTCTACCTTTAAAAATTTGTACTAGAGATAAAATATTCTAAATTACTTCAAATTTAGGTTAGGGTTTTTGTACGCGCCTTCGTCAGAGTCCAGATGAAAATAAATTAATTCTAAAATCAGGGCGCTGAGCGGTGTATAGATATGTTGAGAAGAGGGCGCAAAAACCGCAACGCTCCACCTTAAGTCGGGTACGCTTGCTAATCTGTTAGAGATATATCAGAACTGAGTTTGAAAAAAAATGTAGATTTTAGTTCTAAAAAAAAATTAAGGTAGTTTTATCTTATAAATAAACATGCCTGACTTTTGTAAATTTCAAAGGCTTTCAAAACATAGCAGTGAATATTGGCAAAACATGTTATTGAATACAAAAGATAATAAGCGAAGCAGTTAATCTATTTAATAACATGTATTATATTTCCCACTAGATTAATTTCGGAAAGTATGTGGGATCTTTGCCCATACCGTAAATCTATGGTCGACACTATCGGCTGGTATCAAGTTATGATTAAAAAGTTTGCCATATTGGGTGTGGAGATAAAAACATAGACAATAAAATAGATTGAATTATACATCATTTGAATCCATTCATAATTAAATTGTATATATAAAAATAATCGAAAATAAAGTGTCAAATATGATTGTCCATTTCTATATTATTTCGCCTGCAGCAGTCGTCATTGCTACGCATCTCTTGTAGTTTTTTGACTAAATAAAGTGATTATAAGCTATTATTTTTTTATAATATTACGTAAATATAATGTCGAAGTATTATACAAAAGTTTTTGTACTCAAAGAATTGAAAAAATAAATGTTGTGTTTACAACAACGTACCCGCTATAGCATCGGACAAAGCAAACAATATAGGGTAATTAAATATTTAATTTAATTTTATATATTTGTATGTTAAACACGGAAGTATTTTGAATAAAATTTAATAGTGAATCACATAGATATTCTAAATTGTATATATCCCAATATTCTGATGTAGTAGTAAACTTCGCGTTTCAAACAGCGACCTCGAGATTTGCGACCACAAATCTTTGTGTCTTTACATAACATTTGAACCGACCATTTCTCTTAATATAAATGTTTAGATATATATTATAACATCTTTCTAATATAATATAATATTCTTTAGAAATAAAACTATCCCCGTCCTGCCGTCCATCCATCTGTTGCTTCTTTCAACTCGAAAAGTACAAATGCGAGAGATACATTTTTGTGTGTAAATTGATGCTCTCGAAGAATAATCATAGCCGTTTAGATCACAGATATTTAACATAAAAGTCAACTAATTTTTAGTACTGAAGAAAGAAACTGACATTTCGATACGGCGATATTTGTATCATATTCGAATGACAGCACATCTGCTGGGACGTATTATCACTGGCCAGTTAAAATTAATATAAACTCATCTATGAGCGCAAATTGAAATATTATGTCCGTGTTTATTTATTTATTTATCGTGTTTACCCAAAAGAAATTGTATACAATACAGGTAATGACGTAAAGACAATGATGTAAAAAAGAATAATATAAAATATGTTAGAAAAAAAAGACTGAATTAAAAAAAAAAAAACAAAATAC
Organism: Neomicropteryx cornuta; assembly: GCA_020383195.1. Classification (NCBI taxonomy): domain Eukaryota; kingdom Metazoa; phylum Arthropoda; class Insecta; order Lepidoptera; family Micropterigidae; genus Neomicropteryx; species Neomicropteryx cornuta. Next base: position 9,358,771 of record JAHKQU010000010.1, on the reverse strand, counting down.
ATTAATTCAAGCTATAATTAAATACAAAACAAAAAAATACAAGATTTAAGACGGATCTAAACTAGGAATTTTGAGACAGCATTGCGAAACTTTAATTGAAGGTAAATTTGGGAGAGGTTAGTATTAAATAAATCACAAATTTAGTAATTAGAAAGGGGGCGAGTTACTTACTAGGCGCGACTCAAAATTTAAAAAACCCATTATTTTGTGTAAATATTATTTAAAAATAATGTTCTAACGTGTTATATGTGTGTTTTCGGGCATCAAAGTGTCAGAAGATTGCAAAAATTAATGTTTTTATTTTACACAATCATGGCGGCGGCGGTTCACTAATTAAATCTTATTATTCATTTGTATTTATAAGCATTTGGATAAAGTATTCCGTATGAAATTTTATTGCAAATCACATAGGTATTCTAAAATATGCTCCAAGATAGTGATATTGTAAATTTGTAATATTTTCCTAACTGATCTCATTTGTAAAGTGCCAGAATTTAAGCAATTTTTGAAAATTTCACTGGGGCATAATACATGATTATTAGGTTAATAGGTTATAAATATAATAATAGGATAAATAGGTTATTATTTAAAAAATAATATTTAAAACTAACCTAAGGTTAATTACTTAATTGCGAGTGTTCACCTAGTTTTTTTAGTTATTAGAACATTTAAAAATGTTTTTAATTTAACAACATTTAAACAAGATGGGAGAGAGCAGATAATAGATTGACCCATACAAAACAAGGAATCTCTATTTTAAAAGATCGACTGTTAATATACATAATTGATTTTAAATATAGTACAGATATAAGAATATGATCAGTGGCTCTAGTCACAAACCCACTCGCGAATCGCTCGCTGGCTCTTCGGTGGTGTTGGTTAGAATCGCCGAGCGTTTGGCACCAATACCATCATAAATATACAATATGGATACGCGAACCTCTCGCTCGCGGATCGCGCTCGCTGTCCCGACTAGCCCTGCTGATTTTTATACAGCTGTAACTGTAGCTTGTTAATAAAAATGTTGAGCGTCAACTTTATAAATTATACTAAAAATATGGTAGAGCGGAAAAAATATTCTTTTATTTTAATCTATTAATTAACTTTTGATTGAAATCTTTGCGTAATGTACCAAATTAAAGTAAATTGCCGTACTTAAGCAGTAGAATCATAAGACAAAAAAAATATTCCCACCGTGATGGCATCAAAGATTTGTTAAAAAGTCAAATAATTTATCAGTCAATATGTGTGGTAATTATACATCTATAGGTAGGTGTGTATATATGAATGAGTAAATTAATTCAGATATCAAATAAAATTATTCCAAGGTTTTTCCGTTCAACAATGGACATGATACATTACATTTTCATATAATTTAAATAATTAGTTGACTACTAAAACAATCACGTTAAATAGGTTTTTAATGTCAATGTTTCTTCTTATATTTCTGATCTTATGTAGATTTCAGCGGGTCTATGGGACACTTCCATTGAAGTTTGTAAAATGATAAAAATCCATATAGTTTCGAGTTTATATTATTTATTTATCACCTGTTCTGTTTTGACATTCTGTTTATTACTTATAAGTCTAGTTGCCGCATTAAAAAAATATATGAAAAAATACACATATATACTAAAACAAACTCATATAGGACAAACTTTTTAGCAGAAAACGTGTTGAATGGATGATAAGTACCGGTAACAATATCTACTCATTAATTGCCCAAAAAGAGGTGTCATTTTAAGAGTAATAGCTGTTAGTTGCCAACATTTGCCAATACTGTAATTTTGGAGATACCATGATACGTTTCGTTATGCGCAAGTGTAATATTTTCCCTTATAAATTATGATATTTTAATGTTGTTAATGTTAAATTATTTTTTAACAATGAGGGGATAATATTACATTACGACCAAACTGATGCGGTTTATTGCGTTCAACCGTTCTATGAATTATTAAAAGTAAAACTCTCAAAAAGTACTTTTAACGGTGTTGTATGAACGCTCATTTGCCACCGTACTTATGGTAACTATTTTTAACACTCAACGATTACTAAAAATAAAATCGAAAAACTCAGTCGATACGGCGTACGAACGATGTCAAAAATAAGAGAATTCATAATGAACTTATAAAGTAACACGATTCAGTTTGTCAAAGATGCCGGACGATCCTAACCTTGAAACAGGGTTGGAAAACAAAACTATTCGGATACTTGAGTTATAGAATAGACCTAAATAAATTCATGTAATCTCACATTCACTGTAATTATAAGTTATATTGTTACATATTAAATAGTAAATAATTACATTTTACTTCCAAAATCTAATTTCTAACGCAGCTGACCTGCAGAACCAACGACACTATTGGCTCAGCGAGTTAGGAGCCGCGACTGGTTTTCTTTGGCAGCGCCAGTAAGGAAAAATAAGCAATTAGGCTAAAAATTACAGATGGCTTGAAAAATAAATAAATATAGACAAAAAATCAAACAAAGCAGGTTATGTGGTTGGCAGGTTAAAAATGATACAGTATAAGACCACAGGTTTGAGATATGAGGTACCAAAAATTGGCTGTAGGGCTTAGATGTGAGCGCATGGAATAGTACGTAAAGTCATCTGATGAGTTTGATGATATTCGTTACTGTTTAAGTGACTTAAAAACACAAGAGCGCATAAAATGTGCATAATACAACCGGGGGAGTGTTTAGGTTAGTACACCAAGGAAAACATACATTAAATCATGTTGGAACTCTATCTTTAGCACACTACACTAATAAGACATGTAGATAATCATTATCCACTGTTATGGAAGTGGATCAATCTCATGGAAGTTTTAGCAATTTATGACAATTTTGTTTATTGTTTGGAAATCTCCACGGGCTAATGAAAGTAATTTCGTCCAAACGATTACAGAGTAAAACGAACTATATGTGTTTGCTTGTCTTTTCTTCGGTACTCGTTTACAATAAAAATTATGCGGAGAATAATTTCGCATAGGCATAGTAATCCAGGTTTATATACAATAGAAATAAAGAGGGTTTATTACAATTCAAATTTCAGACGTAATTTAGCAAAAAAAAAAATAGCAACAGAAAACATACCTTCCAAACGAAATATATTCTACATCCGTCGCGCACAAATATAACATAAATTACTCGTTTCGCCACAAATAACGTTCGGGTGCGATTTTTCGTCTGCACGCGACTGTGCGCAATCACTCAGACAATGTTTTGGTGGCGAAAAACACCTGAGATCGCATCGGCCGCTTTTGACGTCGACTCCACGGCGGCCATCTTGGACGATTTTCACGATAGATGTTCGCCGCGACCGAAGGCTGCGGTCCGATTTGCCCATTCATCAGCTGCACGCATGCGCATTAATCGCGACGCTATCGGGAAATAGGGCAGTGGGACAAAACCCTGGGAAATAATGGATGTAGGTATTACGCTGATATATATTATTTTGTAGGTTATTACAGGTTAAAACAGTCAAGATATTCACGATATAAAAATTACTGCTCTAATACAAAACATTGTCTTCAAAGCTGAAGAATATTGATATTACTGATATTCAACAAAATATTAAAGAAAATTTTGTGAAAAAAGGCATTTAAAATTTTACAGGAAATGAAAATGATATTTGAGAATATTGCACCCTAAAGAGGACAAAGATAAAATGTATTTTTAAACTCGGCGTTGAGGTTACTTTTTGTATTCAACATTAATAAAAACATAATTAAAAGCGGCTTTGTGCATAGTTTTTTTTTTGTTTCGATTGTTGTTTTCAATCATATAATACGTTAATGTTTTCAAATGCATAAATTTGTTCGACATATTTATATTACAATGCGCGCTATGATAGAAAAAGATTTAATTCTGAAACAAGTAATTAATTCTGATTTTGTAACAAGAAAAAATCGTTTCATGGATTTCCGAAACTTTAAAAGCTCATCGTGACCACTGTGTCGCTACCAAGCATTTGAAATTTGAAGTTGGTCCAGTTTCGACAATGCATTTTATGATAACTAAGCATGACCTGATTCTACACCCAAGAATGGCTCCAGACGAAGGTATAGCACAAACACGAACTTTTGTATACGCATTCAAGTACTCAAATAAATATTGTTCTTAAAAATGATTTCTTTACTATTAATTTATAATAATTATAATGTGGCCCCTGATCATTCTTTCAAATGTTTCTATTTGCGCACATATATGAGTTTTTATTAACTTTAACTGGCCAGTGATAAATAATACGTCCCAACAGCCGTGTTGTCATATTTTTGAAAATCGAATATTATCGCACACTAATGATAAGCGCCCTATCGAACTATCAAGTTTCATTCTTCAGTATTAAAAAAACGTTGGCTTCAATGTTATATATCTTTAATATACCAATTTGACGTAAATATATATATAAATTAGGTGTTGATGAGCACGACAGAAAATCCAATGTTAACAAAATAAGGTTAAATGATCGTATTACAGTTTCAAAAATTATTGTTTATAACGAAAATCAAAATATACCACGTAATAGACAAGTGAGACGAGGACCGTGGCATAGATCGTGGCACGTCACACGCGCCGGAGGAAGGTACGCTCCAAATGAAAACTTCTGCGCAGTATAACTTTTGATTCAGGAAAGCTACGACCTTCCTTTCGATTTTAATCAAAAGCTTTTGACGGTGATTACTTATAAAATCAATCAGTAGTTAAGGTAAAATTATAAAAAAAAAAACATTAAAAATGCAATGTCTGACTATCTGGTAAAACGCTGAGCCAAAATACAAGAAAGTCGCGGCACCGCGCGTCAACAATAGCACGAGTACATCGCGACACAGTCACGCCCATTTTTATTATTTGTTTCCTACCTTCCTTCTTTCCCGATGCGAATGACAAAGCGATCTCTCGGCGAATATTGTAGACGTATTCACGTCATCTGTCGCTTTTTTTGTTATTGCCCGATTGAAAACCTTTCTATATACATATTTTAAAATATTATTATACTTAAAAATATTTAAAAAACTAACAGCTTCTTGAGACTCTGTGTAGTCGATAACACTCAATTTAAACATATCTAAATTGAAATTTCCCCATACTTTCACACGTCAAAAAGCCCTCACATTTCTCACGCCGCTAAATAATATTTTGCTTAAATTGTTTTAATTACTTTGGTTATAGTTGTAATGAATTTGGTTCTAAGTAATTTATTCAATATTTTGTTTTTTTAGTAGAAAATACTTTTGGACATATATATATACATCATACTACTTTAATTTTAAAAAATAAATTATAATCTAGGAAATCCTATGATAATTCTTAAATAAGTTTTATAAAAACAGACATGTCATTTTTGTGTTACTACATTAAAACTAAAGCAAATAAACGAAAGAATATTAAGTAATAATTTACCACCATATAATCTGACATTTTATTAAAGTAAATTTTCATATTATTTTAAACGTATCGAATTATCTATAAAGCCTTGCTGCTGTCGCTCACAAGTTTTTTTTAATTCCTCGCAAGTGGGCAATTTCTCACAGCTTGGCATCACCGATGATAACTGTATAACTTTTATTACTTATCTGTCAAAATGAGAAAACATGTCATGGAGACATATTGGCGGGATTCTGTTTGTGATTTCGGCAAATATTTTCTATTGCAACCTTCTATTGTTACCGTGTTTTAGTAAATAATGAATATTGGAAATAAGTGAGAGAAATACGGCCCGTCAATACAATGAGCGAAGATATTATAGTTCACTTGTTGAATGGTTCTATCGACCTGGCGAAATTCACAGAATGGTTATCCACCAAAGACCTCAATGTAAGTTATTTGATATGTATTTACAATTTTATTTTTTTAATTTTTCATCTCTTTTATGAATTAACTACAAATATTGTATTAGTATGTTTGTATGTTTTTTTTTAAGAAATCCTTGAATAATAAAGAAATTACTACCGAAAATTCAAACTTGTACAGTTTGTATACTTAGTTTCTTTTCTTATTTTATTTATGTTTTAGTTTTTTACTTTCTCATTTATTATAGTAGTGTAGTAAGTTATATATTTTATAGAAGTTGTATCGGAACAAATTTAAATATTCCTATGGTTTTTTAAACTTACTTATCATATTATTTTCAAGAGCGAATGCATAAAATATTTTAATTATCTAATTTGTATTCATAAACTTACTTTTTTTTTTCGACAACTATGTTTTTCGGAAGAGTTATGCATGGTAGTTTATAGTGTATATTTGAAAGGTGTAACGTATATTTAAAAGTGTAATATTTGACAAAATAGGAAAAACAGTGTGGCCAAAGGGAAAACATCGATATAAGCAGTTTTGTTTTTTTTTTTAAATTACAAGTGATAAAATAATCAAAGAGTAATTTATAATAGAGAATTTCATGGTGAATCAGATGATACCTGATTTGTAAAGATTGAACGACTCATACATTCACTATGGGTTTTATAGTAGACAAGTGAGTTCTTTAAATTTTCCTTAGAAATGAATCCGTTCTTAAGCCCTTCCGGCGCCAAAATTTTTGGTGCGAAATCCTATCACTATGAGTTAAGAGGCCGCAACCCAGTTACTTCTCCACACAAAAGTTGAAGTGGTGTGTGACTTTCTTTTTGGTAGATTTAGAAGAAAAATAAAACTTGATATCGCTTTACTGCATAAATATCTGGGCTTGCCAGATTAGTGCCCGAGCCCTTTATGGAAAACATTTGCTGTTTACCCAGGAAGATAAAAAAAAGCCTAATTATGGGCGCTTACTAAAATGCTTATTTTATTAAAACTATATATGTTAACTTGATAACCTATACTATTTTGAATAGCTTATGAAATTCTCTAGAATATGGTTTTGATAACTATACAAAATGTATAAAAAATGAAAAAAAAATGACAAATTTGCAAAATGTTTTTCTTTTGTGCCAATTTTTATTTATGTTCCTAGATATCACATAAAATATTTTTAATATAGTAATATATATTTTTTACCATGAACAGAAAATTAAAACTGCATATATTTTATAAATGCGGTAATACTTATATTTTTTTAATTATTTGTATGAAAACTATCAGATTTATTTCTATTTATTTATTCAGATCTATTTATTTCTATTCACTAAAATGATGTAAATATATAAATTGTTTGTATTACTTTTATCAGAACTATTTTTTTATCTGAACAAAATTTTCTACATAAACATAGGTTTAAATAATTAATTGTGATATCATTTAAAATGCTCGACTCCTATTACCATAAAAAAAAAACAAGATACAAGTCACTTCACTAAAATCGACTAATTGAGTGAGTGGTCGATTTATTTAATTGCTTTAGGGTATCCGGATATGTTCTGTCCTTACACCATAACTGGACAAAATGCTTAGTTAGGACAAAACATAAGTTATATAAAAAATAAGTAAAAATAATAGTTGTTTTTGTGTAATTTTTGGTCACGAGAGTACTACCACTGTTTCACAGTTTAATCAAATGATCTCAGGGAACTCACAAGTAATTCCACTGAGGAGGGTTCGTGTCGTATTTCAGCCCATACTAGCGGTATTTTTAGATTATTTTCAAGTTGACTACATTTTAATATGTTTGAGGCGTAGTTAGAATGCTAATATCTTCTAATGTAAAGCTATAGATTTAAAAAAAAGACTCAGAAGGTATTGGGCATTTACCCCGTTAAGAAACCGTCCCCCTGAATTTTTTTTTTTTAAAAAAGCTGCTTTTATCAGCTTTTTTATATTGGATACCCAACTTTTCACTATTTTTGATAACTTTTATTAACTATTTGCCACTTTTACACTTTTAAATATTTGTTAGATGCATAAACTATACATTACGATGTAGTTATAACGTAAAAGAGTACAGTATTTTCAAAATAATTGTGTCATTTCCATAGAGCGTTTAATGTTTTCAACAAACTAATTAAATTGAATACTAGGAGTTAATCCTCCCCAAATAAAATAATAAATAAAAATTCATATCCAATGTGACATCAAACTTGCAAACTTTTTAGGCGTTATATTTTATTTATTGTTTATTCGGAAAACCAACAGTATAGTTTAAGAAGAAGGAATGATACATACAGTTGTTTGTAAAATTAACTGATGACAGGTTTTCGCAAAAGTACAGAGATACATGTAAAGATTAAAATTAAATTAAATTACACTCGCATTAGCACTCTAAATACATTTTAATTTTGAAACAATATTTTGAAATAATGGTATGTTTTAAAAATAGAGAGAGAGAAAAGAGACTGAAAATGATGTCCAAAGATTACTATTTTATTATTATTATTATTTTATTTTTTTTTGTTTTGCTAATTTAGTCTGTTTTTTGCATTTAAGGTTTTTCGCAACTCGCAATGAAAAGGATATTTGTTTAATAGAAATATATCTGTCTATATAATATTATTTAAATATGATGTTATAATATTTTAATAAATTGTACCAGAAGTGACTACTAAAGGTGCGTTTAATTTTTTTTAATTAAAAAAAATATTATCAACATGTTGCGTTGCATTTAGTATAGGTTGTGAGTGTATTAAATATCAAAAGGCCTGTACTTCAGTTTTGTCTCACGCGGTACGCTTTTGGCTGATTTACAGGTCAAGAGTTTGTCATCCGACCGCATTTTACCAATCTAAACAATTCATTTTTGTTTGTCTTATAGGATGATACATTTTTCACTTTCGCCGACTACCAATGCTCCAGATCGGATTTCGTCATTAATTTTATGGCATACGTAAAACATCAAACGGACAGGTAAGATAAAATATTTTTTTTTATTTGTCTAATCGAATTATTTATTAAAAAATATTTTTAGAACGATTACATTAATCAGTTTAAAATCACACTTATTTTAACTTCAAATATTTGATATATTACATGTTAATTTGAATTTTTAAGGTGTAAATATGTAAAAAACTCATACTATTACTATTATTACAGCATTTTACAAGTTAATTCTGATGCAAACCAATCTGAGAGTAGCTCTAAATCCGACCAAAATGATCCATTTATGAAGGGCATCCAACCGTTGTCACCCAAGATGCTAAATTCCACGGGAGATAGTACAGGCGATCACACCAACTTTAATGAACCAATGAGTCCCAATCCGGCATTTAGAACACAATTCGAAAATAGAACTCCCAAAGAGGCAGCGTTGCGAATGCAATCATTCGAAAATAGGACACCAAATCCACCGAGAGCGCAGTCGTGTGAAAATCGCCACGAGATCCCTGTTCCAAGGTTGAACACCAGCGAACCTGACCGGAGGCATTATCAATTCAGCCCTGTGTTTCCTGCAAATGCGTCGGGAGACGGACCCAGATTCAGCACTCCGAAGAATCCGTCCTCCGTCAGAAAGTGTAATTTCGATACACCGCCATATGAAAACCGCGCTAAACACAGAGTGCGAACGCCTGTTGCCGAAAAAACAACACTCAATTTGGGAGATTTCATTTTGAACAGTGCGAATCAGGATAAGCAGTCAGGGAAAAAGAAGCGAGCGCAGTTCAAAACACCCGACGGCGATAAAACAACGACACGGAGGGTTCTCAATTCCACCCCTGAGAACGACTTCAACGTGTTGGACCACGATGCGTTCCCGGCAATTGGTGGAAATGCCCGCGAGAAGCGTAGGATCAACCCCACGAAGATACTGATGAATCCAGTTCATTCGGGCGCTTTCCGAACTGAGCGAATACTCGAAGAAAATGACGCGTTCAAGCATCAGAAGCTGTTCCAGCCGGAAGAAAAGTCGATCGGCTATGAGGTCGAACGATCGATCCTTAAGCAGGAGCGGCACAAATTAATGGAAAAGTTCAATATCCTGAGTTCAAACGCCGACTCGCTAAAGATGAAATCAAGAACAAATTCTTATAAGAATCAAACCATTACAGCGCAGGCGAATAAATCTTATGTCGACCCAGATGTATCGAAAATATTCTTTAAAGCGGAACTTGATATTTTAAGTGACATTTACTCTATCATCTTGGATAGAAACTTTGTGTTGAATTTATGCTATGAACTATATTATTTGATGTCTATAGTCGTCATCAAACAATTAATCACTGATAATACAAACGAATTGTGTACAATGAACCAGATTTTGAAGAGTATACACAACTGTGTGTATTTTGCCGTGGCAACTTTATGGAGACAAAGAAACATCCTCGCAGCGTTCCTCGATAAATCGTCTTTGAGGATTATATCACGGAATAAGAGGATCATGGACTTTTCAACGGATCTGACTGACTATCTCACAAATCTATATCAGTACTGGGTGGAAAATGACGCCGTGAGGGCGAGCGTGAAGTCGGGTAACGTTGTCGTTCCTGAACCGAGCTTCTCCGATAGGAACGTTTGTTTCGTGAGAGAAACGGACGGCGTGGAGAATTTTCCCGCAGTGCACAACTTCAGTAACTTTCGAAAACAGCGTGATATGTTCTATGACATTTTCAGGTGAGGACAATTTAATAATCATATGTAAAAAGACTGCCCTGGAAATTGGTTGACCAATGGTCTTCAAGAGCAGTAGGTGTGAAACATTACTCAGTTTCCCTCTTTTTGTATGGGTGATGATGATTTTGTAGGGCAGTTAAGGAGCTGCTTACATTTAAACTACAATTGTTAAGGTCCGTTGTGTATACCTCCAGTTTGCAGCTCCTAACCTAGAGTCTTGATTCCACACCTTTTCTTTAACGAGCCACAGGATATCTGCTGAATTTACTCTGCTAGTTTCGGCCACAGTCTCTGTATCTAGGATTCGGTTACATTTTCACAAAATGTCTTTATTTATAAAGCATTATATGCTAGGTTCCTATTACCTAGTAGTATATGCGAGTAAGCAGTGGGAACTACAGTTTTTCCATAGTTTATAAGTCCGTACGAACCGCTCCAGACCATTTTTGGAATCCCTGGAGACCCGTAAGAAAACAACATCTCTAATGACCATCTTTTCAAGTCAAATAAATACAGGATGTATGTTAGACAAAGCTTTTAAGGGAAGGTTATTTGTTAACTGTTTAAAGATTTCATGTATTTTGAGGTATTATTTTTATATTTTAATTTTTTATATTTCTCAAAATTCAACCTTTAAGCTTCGATAAGTCAGTTTGAAATAGTACCTATTCTGTAACAACTTCCTTATATAACCCTTTTGTTTAGGCCACAATTTCATATGTTACCTCACATCATGAAGAACAAAGAAGCCGAACCTACTTCTCCGATAACACAAGCCTGTCTGTTAGCTGTTATAAGACACTTTTACAAAATTTGCCGCGGGTCGCATTCTATGCACAAACTACAATTTTTTTGAGTTAATATTCTGATTCCATGTGATCGCAAGGTGGCTTTGGCCACTATTCTTACTTTGTCCGTCAATGCTAGTGTCGAGTGCTTATGCGCAGTCAACGTATTACCTAATATACTTTCTTATTCGCCTACTATGTGCATTAGAAAGCTCACAGCCTGGGAACTCACAGGTCTTTCAGCGTAAGCCCAGGATGGGTATCACCAGGCTGAGCCAGAATGCAATGCAGGGAGCGGCAAGATCCTATCAAGATCCTATTGTTCAATTGTGTCATACCGATTTTGTTATTATGAACCAAAGATCTTTTCAGCGATTGAGCTGATGTACGTATAGTTTAATATTTTTTATGTCATCAGACATTGGGAGAGCAAACACACTAAGCCAGAGTTCTCTGCGATCGCTGTGATGCCCCATCAGATAAAATCGCTGCTCATGATTGATTCAAACCCCACAAATCTGGCGCACCTGGCGAGGCTCTTCACTCAGCAGATGATCAGCAGTTGCCTGTATCATGGAAAGGTGAGGAATATCCACTACCTTGAACCTTTTGTCTTCATGACACTTTATAACATCTCAATAAGTTAAAATCATTTCAGCATAAATAAATAATGCGCAAAAGAGTCACATTTTTCAATGGAATTCCATTTAACTTTGATTTCCATTATTTTTTTCATTAATCGAGAAAATTAAACTACAGAAGTATAGTTTATTCTATAAAGACGCAATTTCAAGTGAGTTTTTAGACTTAATTGATTCTGTTCTGCGTTAGACGAGACAATGATTTAAAAACACGCGCAAGACAGAGAAGAGGGCCACCGGATAGAGACCCCTTAATTTAATGTTTAAAATACTTATGTCGATAAAAAAATAGAAATAAATTTTGGAAACCGAAATCCATATTAACTGATCAGATGTTCAATCTTATCTGATCGTTACATTGCAGGACAAGGCAACTCAGGAAGAAATGGCAATGCTAAAATCGGAAATCGGCACAAACCTCACTCCGGATAAGCTCTCGAAGCTCGCGAAGCGCTTGGAGGGCGCGCAGCGGGACGTCGGTTCCTCGAAAGCGGGCTTTCCGGGGACGCAGGAGTTCTTCCGAGATTTCATAGTCTGCGCCGAGTCCGCCGTATTCCGAGACCACCTGCGGGATTGTATCGCCTCCCGGCTGTTGGAGCAGGATGGCAGCGTGTCTTTCAGCCACTGCGAGAACATCGACCGCGATAGGAATTTTGGTGAGTCTTTCAAAATATCATTATTAATCATTTTTTTTAACACATTCTGCTCTGTATGTAGAATGCGTGGATCATACACTACCGCTCGGTGAAAGTCGTCGACCGAATGAAATATCCCACACGGGGCCACCACTAGTTTTTTAGTTTCTTTTTGGCAATAATAACTACAAAACTATGAAAAAGTTTGTTTTTTTTATATTAAGTATTATATTGACATAGTTTTCGTAAATAAAACTTGAATGATTTACCGCCAAATCCATCAAAAACATATACGTGACATGCCTCGCTCTTAAACATTAAGAGAGCTGCAGTAAGACGATGACGTGTTTACGCGCGGTACCTGGTGTGTGCAATGACGAGATATCTCGTCATCGGCGCTGACTGTTAAAATGAGCCCTGATTGGCGATAACAAGTCTCATACAAAAAGTTAGTTTGTCGCATCATGTGGTGAATCATTTTTTTTTAACTAATTGCATAAAATTTATGTAATTTAAATATCATATTGAAAAAGTGATAAATCGAAATTATGCGGAATAAAACACTAACGCACCAGGAATGGAACCTCGGATCTCATGTCTATCGCAGACACTGCGCTAACCATTGCACCGTATGCTAGCTGTAATGTTTTATGAATGGAGGATATTTTATCAATTATTCAATACCTCGTATCAAAATGGTAGTTTTTGCTTTAGGATGCTAAGGTTATTTATTTATTACTTACCATTATGAATTGTTAACATTTTTATTTAGTTACTAAGATACACAAGGAAAAGAAACCAGCCTTCGTAGGTTTATGTATATGGTGCATTACTCAAGTAAATAAATAAAAAATAAAATAAAAAATATCTATTAATTTATTATTATTAGTTGACGGGAGCAGCTAGAGCCGATATGCCCATATCGAAATCACCACTTCATTGATGACGACTGGATTCAGTGTGTTTGTCCAGTAGATTTTTAAATTGCTTGGTATTGCTGGCTTCAATGATTGATTGTGGGAGTTGATTCCACATGTCAACGATTTTATTAGCTAAGAAATATTTTCTTGCGTTTGTAGAGAAAGTTTTAATTTGTGTCCTCGGTGATGAAGATTACGATTGAAAGTAAACACGACCTTCATATTTCGACTCAATAACTTCCGTTTTATCTTTTTGAGTAACTGAATGGACTCCATAATTGGTAATTTAATTTAATTTTATTAGTGAAACGTACAGTTTTACGTATACATTACGTATACATGCGTAGGTAAATCAAAGATTATCTAAATTATTTATATAAAATTAGGGTATTGATGAAAATCCTATTGCCCTAATTATTAAAAAAAATATATTATAGTTTCCTTTTTAAGTAAAGGCTGATTTAGTCACTGTACTCTTTAATTCATCAAAATGACTTAACTGAAGTATTGTAGAAACCCCAAGAGTTTTGGAGATTGTCTCTCACATCGAGATGAGTGGTTATACCGACTTTAATATCGAGCCTGCGTGGCTGTTTCTGAACAGCTGATATTTTCTGGTCTAGTTCTATTTATAGGAGTGGAGCGAGCGTAGCTCCCGTGGATCGACTCCAATAGCAAAATGTTTGCGATGTCAGATCTCAATGACTTCACCACCGATTATAGAATTTTAAAATTTTGATCGATCTACATGAAAAATACTCGGTCGTGACCGAGCCGGAATTTTAAAATTTGAAATAATAAAGAAGTTATCTTTAAATATATTTCCACTATGAGATTTCGCATGTTATTCTTTTAGTTAATTTATTTATTTAACAGGTTTCATAACATACAAGAAAAAATTATATTAATTAAAACCAAAAACAACAATAAAAACAAAGAATAACCACAATTTGTTTTAAAAATTTTGCTCACAAGCGAACAATAACAAATAAATAATTCACGCTGATCTCACAAAGGTGTAATTAAAGAAAATTTTGTAATCCTATTGGGCGAACAGATGAATATATTATGAATTCCCTCGGAAATAGAATTTAATAATTCGACTGCTCTCCCAAACGGACTATACTTGTATATGTTGGTACATATTTTAGAAGTGTACGAGAGATGTACAATATTGACTAACCCGTCTCCTGATAACGGGCAACACACGCACTATACTTCAATAGGTTTTAATATGGACATTATGTCGATATTCTCTCAAAATAATCAATTTAATTTCAGACAACGCTTTATGCGAAGAATTTGTTCACAACCTGAAGACTTTGCAGGTTTTGGGCAAATTTTTAGGATTCATCGTGTGCCTGTCCTATGTGCACCCTTCCGATACATCGTACTTGGGCAACAGGAAAACGGGAATGCCGCCGGGTAGAAAAGTCGTTGCACCCAAAGACGCCGTTCTCAGCAGTGATCTGGCTGTTAGAGATCAGGTAATATTTCTTCGTCTATCCGTCAGCATGCTTATAAAAAAACTCAAGAGCTATAACGTGAGCAGCTAGCGACTTCAGTTGGCAAATGTATAGAGACCAGTGGTCGAAATTCGACCGTAATTCATTATTTTTTTTTAATTAATAATCATTGCATATAGTTTTTAAAAAGGAACATTTGAAATCACACAAAATTCACAGCACGAAACTCATTCTGTCAATCAGTTTGTTAGTAGTATGAACGTTTTAATTTAACGCATGTTTAATACATATAGGTCATTTTAGCTTACTGCACTCCTCCATATAAACTTTATCTATGCCAAATCTCACATTTCTTCGCACAATATGCTTAAAAAGGGGTACAAAGTTTTCCCTTCACGTATTAATATATAGATGAGAGGCTGCGCTTACACGTTACTATGAGTAGAAATTTAGGAAACTAACTATGTAATTTTTGTATTTTTCAGATTCAACCACCCATTGATCTTCTGAGAGCACTGAACAACGCTCAAAAATATGGCAGAATGACCGTTACGATTCCGTGGATAGTGGAGTATATGTCGATGCTCGATTACACCGCATTCCGGTTGCCATGCTACAAGAAAGTTATATGTTTGCTATTCTTTATCAATAGCAATTTGACGTTGTCCGAATCGATGTGTGCAAAATGCACTGAGTGTAAATTACGGGATGATTCTAATTTAAACCAGTGTTCTGATTGCTCGTACGGTGATAACAAATTAGAGACTAGGACGATGGAAAATAGTTACATACTAGGCAGTTTTAATAAAGACTCGTGGTTCGTTGTCGCGTACACGTCGGCTGTTTTAATTAAAATGTGCTTAGGTGTCCTATTCGAGAACGCGTACTTTCCTCAGGACATGTTTTACGCGTGGAGTGTAAAACGCTACGTCCCGATCGATCGTCTGGAACCTGAGTTGAGCACATCATTGTGTAGCGTCATGAACGTCACCGAAACCAATGTCACTACGGACGACGGCTCGGAGATGATGTCGCGCGTCGACGCTATGCCTCTTCTAAAGGAGTGGGCCTTCAGGGACGTCTGTCCGTTTGTGCGTGATATTTTCGTGTTGCTGAATTCGTGTCAGTCGAACGGGGACCGTAGACAATCGACGTACCGGCATATTACTCCGGTGAGCGTTCAGCCTGAAGTACCCGCCAAATCAAAGGAGAAGGAACTGCAGGTTTTATCATTATTATTATATTATTGAATGTAACGTGTAATCTGTTGCTTGAATACAGATCAGGTTTGCAGTACGTGTTACAAAAGATGAAAACATTTAGGGCCGTCTTTGCTCGGAACAACGCTGCATACATACATACATGTTGGAGAAGGTACAGCAGCGGGCCACCGAGCTTCCTATGGGATTCAAGAATTTGATTTATGATGAACGACACATTTGAAGCTAACATCACTGGAATACGAAGAGAATGAGGCAATATCATAGAGACTTTAAAGATTATAAAGGGATTATATAATTGTCCAGAGTTTAGAGATATTTTTACCTTCAACGAACATCCACCCACCACCCACTTACGTGGGCATGAGTTCAAACTTTTTAAAAGTGTCTTTTTAAATCTAACCCAAAAAATAACTTCTCCAACCGAGGGGTTGATTTGTGGCATGAATTGCCAACTGTGTTGTCACCTCCAATTCAGTTAATCACTTCAAAAACCGCTTAGATGAGTACTTATTCACAAGAGCACAATAATCAAAGATATAGGTTTATCAGCTGTAAAGCTACACACCGATTAATTAAAAATAATAATAATAACACTGAGCGCTGATGATGACATATGTCATCATTGCTGTATATCCAGTATAGGCAGCCGGGTGTGCCTAAAAACGTCATCGGTTTACTGAATTTCTATTAATATTTAAAAGCGCGGCATGTAGCATATACCTGAATTTATCAAAGGCATAGATTAATTGTCGATTTTTTATCATTTTAGTTTGGTTTTGACGTTTGATTATTTATGTGAAGTGTGCTAGTGAATTGAAAGTATTTTTGATGGATTTGACGGTAAATAATTCGAGTTTTATTATTATTATTTTATAATAGGCAGGCAGCATAGCTGATAAACCTATATCTTATTCAGTATTATTATTATTTTATTTTTTCCTTAAATGTTTATCTAGATTGTTTTTAATTAAATTTTAAAAGCAAATATTTTTATAGTTTTGTACTTATTATTTACCAAAAAGAAACTAAAAACGAATGGCGGTATTTGGTCAATGACCTTTGCCGATGGGGCGGCAATGCGTGGTCCACGCGTTTTACGTATGGGTTATAGAAAAAAAATAAATTCAACCGAAAACGGCCCTTTAAATGCCCAATAATTTTGAAGTTATTTTCTAGAATCATTGCTATTATTTTCACTCAAAGTATATTTTACTTTGATTCCCGTGGTTTCGCGGGCTACGATTGAATGCAAAAGGCACTAAACCGCAAAGATTGGGAAGTACTCGTAGAAGCCTGATGATACAGGCTGATGATGGTATTGTTAATTAATAGACTTACTGTATTCACCCAGCTACATAGCTTTCATGCATGATACATTAAATTCTGGCAATCTGGTTCTATAATTTGTATAATTTATGTTTTTTAAATTCCAGACTCGTCTTTTGGAGCAATTCCTGAGATCACAACCCTCATCGACCCGCCGCACGATAGACTTTGTATCTGAGAGGGTTTCGTCTGTCATCATCAAGAGATTGGTAGCCACTCACATCGCGCACTCCAAGCTAAAGGCGTCTAGCTCCATGGCGGCATGTGTTCTGGACGCAAAAAGAAGTAGTGCCGAAGATGTGAGTAATATCATTCATTATACAGGGCTGTCCTAGACCGTTACCGAAGACTAACACATTCCGCTCCATACTGAACCACACAATGCCGTCATTCTGCGAACGCCGTTCACTGCACGCGGAGCCACCGCCTGTTTTTTTTAGTTTCTTATTATTGACAGCTGAGTTTAGGCTGGTATATAACAAATATTGTACTATTTTGTACATTTTGTGACAAAAAAACTCTTGTCATATATATTGTATCGAATGCGCCTTTCTCGTCATACTTTGTTTGTGGGGATTATATATTTAGGGCCGCTATGGGAAATTTATTCTTCCATCGGCATTTCCTTTATATATATATTCCAATAATCGATAAGGCGGCTTCCGGGAAGATTATGGACATCTCTACTTCTTCCTTACAACAGCTCTATGGGGGGCTTAGTGCTGCGAAAGGTAAACCAGGACCGTTCACTCCAAAGCCAACACTCTCATCCGGGAATGTCTCCGAGGTCGCACTGCAAATGTTCTAGGACATCTATGTTACTTTAGTAAAACCACAGGTAGACCCAGAAAACTAGTGCTTTTATTCGGACGCCGGTATCGTAAATTAGTATTTACAGGAATTAAATGTCTTTTTTCATTTTTCAGCATGATACATGTGATACACAATAGTACACACGATACCTGAACACACGTACATATTGTCTTAATGGCATTATTTTTCCAAAAAAATATTTTTTTTTGTATCAAAACGCTACCTTTCAATATTGACAATTTTTCCAAGACTGGAAAACTTGATTTTGTTTTTCAAAACCATTTAAAGACTTTGCGTTTTTAAAAATTCTCTCTGAATTCACCCAAAATTACCAGGTAAATGGATTAAAGGTTCTTTATGCAGGGCCAGATTAATTTATTAAATATTTATTAAATTAAAGTAAAGTAATCATCATCGTTAAAATATGTGCATTTTGTGACAATATAGTTTACACTTACTTGATGATTTGTTTTTGTTGACAGTTGGATCTGTCAAAACGGCTTCTGAACATCGTCAATGAGGTAACGAGAAACACAATTGACAAATGCAATTGCGTAGCTGCGTCCATGGCCCGAAGAAAAAGTATAACTGCGTTAAAGGCACTTCTACCAGAACACCAGCAAACCGGAGGTGATCTTTTATTATATTGGATTTATATATTTGCAGGATAGCTTTGGACATTATGGTGAATTTTTTGTATTTATTCCAGATAAAATGACACAAATTGACGAACTTCGATCTACAAACACGAGTGATACTTACATATATAGAATCGCTGCTAAGTATGCTACAAGAAGGGTAGAGAATTGGCTAAATGAACACTGCACTCCAGGTATATTATTATTATATTTTAATGTGTGAGCAACTTTGGCTGATTAAAATCTAGTAAGAGACCTCTTAGGTTGGCGATATTGTTATATATATATCATTCATCAACCTGACGAGCGCCCGAGCAATACAAATCAAAACAACCCCCGAGATATTCTTCAAAATTGCGTAATTACGGGCGCATGCTAAAATACACATTTTAGAAAAACTATGTATGTCATGCTAATAAACTACACTATTTTAAATAGCTTATGAAATTCTCTATAATATGGTTTCATTATTAACTATAGATATTGTATATAAAAAAAAAATAAAAATATCAAACTTGAAAATATATTTTTTTGTAAATTTTATTTTTGATAACCAATAAAACAAAATTTGAAACAATAACAACCGTCTTATTTTTTACTTCATCGTTACAACAACGTCTTATCATATAAAACTATTTATAGGTAAAATATATTTTGTACCATGAAAAGAAAATTTTAAAAAAATATAGGTATATATCTATAGATACTTCACGGAGATTGTCGGAGATCAATTTTTTTTTTTTAACATATATAATATCTTTCTAAATTTACATAAAAATTTATATAAAAAAAAATGTTGATTGTGTGTCAATAGCGACAACCGTTAACAAAATCAACATTTTTTTTATATAAATTTTTGAACATATATTATAACATCTTTCTAACTGATTTCATTTAGAAATATCGTTTATATAAATAGAATCGTATATATAAATAGAAAAATATTCCGTTTCTTATTACTTTATGAAAAAAAATTATTTGAACATAATGTAATTTTTTTTACTGACACTCTTTAGTTTTTCTTTTATCCAAAGCGACAACCGTTCCAAAATGCCAAATTTACGACATCAACATCTTGGAGTATAAATATTTTAGATTACACATGTTATTCGCAATAACATTTTATACGGAATAAAATGTTATTTAATGTTATGTTGTTTTATATTCAATTGTTTTTAAATACAAATGTAATAAAAGATACAAATTATCTAAATTTTCTTACTTACCTTTATGAAAACATGGCAGCTGGCTCAGCATAGGTTAGGCACTAACAACATATTTAATTTTTCACTGCTGTGATACTTTTATACACTTAAAACATTATATTTATGTAATATTATGATGAAATAATAGCTTCTAATCACTTATAAACGCTAAAAAACATTTGTAAACACAGACCAAAATGAAACACGACACCCCACAAACGACCATTTTCGCATATTGGACTAAGGGAAGATGTTTGAGAATTATTTTGACATTTAAAGTCAGAGACAAAATGTTTTTGTTCCTAAAATCAGATGTAAAATTTGACGGAGATTATTATAGAATTGTAAACGAAAAGATCGATGCTACCAACATTTAAGACACAAAAAAGCAAATTAATGGAACTTAGGCCGCTGTATCTACGGATGTTTTTTCAGGCCGCTAAATAACCACTTCTGCGCTAGTCTCGGGTTAAGTTAATACCTATAAATCTATCATATTTATTGTGTTTTTAAATATTAATGCAGAGAATGGTAACTTTTATTAATTACAATAGACATGAATGCTAAATTTTATCAATTACAAAAACGTGAATGGTAAATGTTGTCAATTGCATTAGACTTGAATGGTAAATGGTGTCAATTACAATAGACGTGAATGGTAAATTGTGTCAATTACGATAGGCTGAATGGTAAATGGTATCAATGATGATAGAAAATGGTATGAATTACGATAGATGTGAATGGTAAAGGGTATCAATTATGATATATGTGAATGGTAAATGGTATTAATTATGATAGCTATGAATGGTAAATGGTATCAATTATGATAGATGTGAATGGTAAACAGTATCAATTATGACATATATGAATGGTAAATGGTATTAATTACGACAGATGTGAATGGTATCAATAATGATAGATATGATATCTATACACGTGTTTATTAAAATATTTAAAATAAAAATAACTTTTAAGCAATATTTGTTTTCAGCAATATATTGCAAGGATTTGGATGGGCATCTGAAAGCTCTGCTTGCCATGAAGATGGACGTCCTGACCACGATGGCATCAAATAGCAGCTCTCCGCCAATTTCACCCTCTGACGAGGAGGACGTTCCTGAATGTAGCGACGTTCCCACACCGGCGCTTGTCAAAGACACACTACTCGTGGCAAGCAATACTTACGAAGACGATAATGTCAGCCCCACAATTGTTTTGGTCGAGTTGAATGTGAGAGCTGTTTTATTTAATTTATTATTATGATTACGTCTGTAATTAATGAAGCCAAGTGCTCTAATGTCAGACAGTATTAATAAAAAAATTTGAAATTAAAACTTAAGATGTCCTACAATTAATAACATTAGTGTGAGTACAAGTTGTCCAGTTTGTTTTTGAAAGCTTTACATTTTTCACATCAATCACACTATCTGGTAGGTTATTCAAAGCATTAACTAAAATGTTTGCATTTGACACAAACAATTCACGATACATTTATATTTTAGACTGCATAGACAGTAATGGGCAATCCTTGTTTATTTTATATAAACGTGTCCTGATAATATGCCAGGATGGTTTAAGGACTGCTGTGTAATCAGTTTACATTACATTACATTGTCATTGCATTTTTTCAGGATTTGCTGTGGCTTTGTCTCCAAAATGGTGGAAGTCAAGCTGCCGACGCGATAGAAGCTTCGTTGATGGCCACTCTGCGACTGACCAGCCGCTGCATGCGTCCAACCAACTTGTTCATAGAGATGCGTTCTAAGAAGATAATGGGTCAATTGTCCATTGATCTGGTAATTTTTCTAGGTATTAAAACACCTAAATACGTTATATTAACTTAAATAATGACCTCATAATACTCCCTGTTTCTATTAACCAATTATTTTGTTTTTTTAGGTAAAGTCTTATTTGTTTACCTCTTTTAGGTTAACAGGAAGTAAATTATATATTTTGGTACCTAAGAATTTTAGAGACCGTTGTCCAAACGTCATTATTTGATGGGAATTGCGTGGTTTTTGAGCAAGTATCTCTTTTTTAGCAATATTTACAGGAGTCATATTGGTTTTGATGCAGTTACCCCAGCTTATTATCCCATAAGATAATATTGACTCGACCAAAGCAGAATAAGAAATTGGAATAGGATGTGTAAAAGATTATCTTAAAGTTTTCAAAATTTAAATAAGCTTGCGGATTTTACTAGATAGATATTCAACTTGGAGTAACCATTTTAATTCTTCATTTATTGGGATTCCTAAATATTTATTCTAATGGACAGTGGCCGACACTAGAAGTTGCATTCTCATATTTTCCGTGAATGTACAACTTAACTTTCTGTCTTTTTAGTAATTTTATTTTACAGGCAATAAATTTTATTTACATAGATTGTTTACTTAAACAAGAAATAGAATAGGTCCTAGGATACTTCTCTGTGGGACACCGAATTCCACCTCTAGCTTATTGCTGCATATATCATAGATTTTTCACTATTTGCATACGTATATGTAGATACGCTCCATCCATACATTATTTTACTTCATTTATTAGATTTTTTAATTGATTTTTATCTATATTTATTGAAATAGGTAAAGAAGGAATATAATTTGTGTCGTTATTAGAAATATTAACTGAACATATCAATATTTTTGTTTTTTAGTCTGCTTCCAGCCGTCACTTCTAACTGACTCAACATTAGAGCTATTCACGTCCGTTTGGAACGAGATATGCCAACGGAAGAGCAACTGTCACTCGGACGACGAATCTGACGATGACGCGCTTGTTAGACGCGATCTGGACGACCTTCGGCTGGAGTCGCCGACCGAGGCACGATACGAGATATCCGATGATGACGGCGATGCTGGCAGCAAAGCATCGCTGTCCCAAAAAGCGGATAGTAATACCACGGAGGACCCTTTCGTAGCCAATAGGAAGACCTTGCCGAATTCAGAATTTGCAAAAGGTTACTTATGTTCATTATAACTTCTATTATCACTATATTCAGCTAAAATTAGACCACTTTTTAGGAAGAAGAATGTCCGATTCAATTCTTTTCTTCCTCGAACTACATATTTGTGAATGAAATGCCCCACAATTGTCCATTTTTACTCTCGCCAAATAAAGACTATTTTAAACCTGATTGAAATTTACGAAAAATAAAAATATTTTATTTTTAACCCTTATAGGTTGGGCGACGTCTTTACACATCGACCTGGCCGACGTATATATACGTCAAGATGCCGTAATTCGATCGAAAATTGCCGTTTAATTATCTATTCATGCCATTCTATGCCATTCGATTCGCAAATAACCAATCACTTTGTAAATATTGATAAAAATTTATAATTATCATCACTAATAATACTCTACTGATATTATTTAGTGACACAACATCAATTTTTCATTAACAACTGTACCTTTTTTGAACAAGATATACATCGTAATGTATAGTTTATGCATCTAACAAATATTTAAAAGTGTAAAAGTGGCAAATAGTTAATAAAAGTTATCAAAAATAGTGAAAAGTTGGGTATCCAATATAAAAAAGCTGATAAAAGCAGCTTTTAAAAAAAAAAAGAGTTTAAGACAGTGATCTGAGTGATATTGTCTAATAGAGAATTTCATGGTGAACCAGGTGACACTAAATTTATGGCAATTGGACGTCCCAGACTACCAAAGCTGATTTTTCTTAACAATGGCGAGTTTCATATTTATTTATAGAAATAAATCACTATGTATGCGGTTTGCTTGCCAAAAAGGGCTGCAAGTAATTATTCCGCTTTAAGTCATCCAAGTGCGTAAATACGCACTAAAACTGCAATAATTATGCTCTGTACAGATCTACCCGTGTCCAACATCAGCTCGGACCCGCTAGAAGACACGGATTGCCTCAACGGCTCCGCCACTTCCTTTGATAGGATCCTCTGCCCGCGGAATATTCTCCTGACTGTGCAATCCGGCGTGGAGAACTTGCCCTCGGTTTGGAATGCAATGGGCAACCTTATAATATTCTTGCTCAAGCAGCGTTTTCTAGACGAGGAGTCGCTGACGGAGCAGTGCTTAGCGATATACAGACAAGATTGGCCTCAGGTTTGTTCATTGTATTTTATCCTAATTATATTAGAATTCAAACCTTTACAACTGATATATTTCTAAAAAATTATAAAGCGTATCTATGACCACCATTGAATCAGATTGGAATCCCTATTTTGCAAAAGATATAGATATTCTAGAAAAGGTACAACAGTGAGCATGAAACTTCCTGTAGGATTCTGTAAGAAGTCAAACACGGGAGACTGTACCTACTGGAGTTGCCACTATTAACACGCATCCTCAATCTGTACTTATACTGTCTACTGTAGGTGCCACCTTTGATCATATGGTGGTTTTTAGATAGCTCAACCCCACACAATTAGTAGGCGCCTGAGAAACAATACCGGGATATTTTTTGTCAAAGAAATATTAATCATACATACGAGATGTGATCAAAAAGTAAGATGACTTTTTATTTTTGTCAAAAAATTTTTATTTATTCATCAATATTTATTTTGTCCCCTTCAAAGTAACCCCCCTCAGATACGATACACTTGTGCCAACACTTTTTCCAATCCTCAAAGCACTTCTGATACGCACTTTTTGGTATAGCCTTCAGCTCATCCAGCGATGCGGTCTTTATGTCCTCAATCATTGCAAAACGCCGTCCTTTCATGGGTTCCTTTAGTTTCGGGAACAGGAAAAGTCACAGGGGGCTAAATCTGGTGAATACGGTGGCTGTGGCATGATTACTGTGTTGCTCCTGGCCAAAACATTACGAACAAGCAATGACGTGTGAGCTGACGCATTATCGTGGTGCAATAACCATGACTGATTTTTCCACAATTCCGGGCTTTTTTTCATATCGCTTCATGCAAACGGCACATAACCTCAAGGTAATACTCCTTATTAATTTCTCCGATGGTAATTCGACGATTCCTCAACACTATTTTCTTCACTTCTTCAACGTTCTCATCGTTGATGATGTGCTTGGGCGTCCAGAGCTAGGTTCGCCATTGGTGTCTTCTCGGCCTTCTTGGAAGAGTTTATACCACTTGTAAACATTTTTTTACTTAAAGTAGACTCACCGTATGCCACTGTCAACATTTCAAGAGGTTTAGAGCACTTGAATCCATTTTTTACACAAAATTTAATGCAAACTCTTTGATCCACGTTTTTCGACAGTAGAAAATCGCCGAGCACGCAAAACACTTCTAACCATAATGCCTCTCACAAACAAACAAAAAATGCTATACTCTTGAAACTTTTCACAGATGTTAAAAACAAGTGTACCAACATAACAAAAAAAAAACGAAGATCGAACGGACGTAGCCCGCAAAATTTGAAGTCACCTTACTTTTTGATCACACCTCGTACATTTGAGTACATTATTATTATTAGTTTTACGAAGGCAGTTTATACTGATGAGCCGAAATCTGCACTTTGTAATATTTATTGTTTTTTTCTTTTTAAACACTACTTAGTGTGTGTAAGGTTAAAGGTGTTGTAAAAGGGGTTATATCATTATGTACATTTATATAAACTTACCTATATATTTATTTTAAATATTTACATGTATTAACTGTGTTTTACTTTTTTATATAAAGATTGGTTTTAATTTTTTGTAATGGAAATATAAAATGTATAAATGTAATTATTGTTTATTGATTTGCTATATTATTAATAATAATTGTTTTATTATTTGCAAAATATCGGCCAATTAAGCTCTTTAGGATTTTTTACCCAGACGTGTTTGCTGACTGACGGTGCTTTTGAATATGCCGCAAAATGATCCATAAATTAGTCAATTCGACATACCGACGCTCCATGAAGTGTTCCACTTTAATATGTTAAAGCCATCTCGCTTTGTTCGCAATTGCGTCTGCTTACGGTAAAGTATAGATAGATTTTTTTTGCAGATTATATTAGAAAACCTCGCGCACTGCATGCATCGGATATCCGCCATCCATAAACCGAGTGCGGGCAGCAGAGGTGCCAAGTTCAAAATCTTCCTTAACTTCCTGGCCGAGTACTGTGACAACATGGAACCTTCTCTATCGTAAAATGCTGATAGTTTTTTTCTAATACATTCGTAATATAGTTTATTTTTTTATCATTCTTTTATGGTATTTAATGTTATTGACAAGGTGCTGAATGAAATGTAAATATGCTCACACTAATATTAAAAATTGAATATATATATATATTTTTAAGTCTTAAAGGTTAATCTTATTTCAGTATGGTGTGAATACCATAAAAATAAAAATGTTGTATTTCAACGATATTAAAACAATTTTAAGATGTGTTTAAATCTCATTGACATATTTTTTTATTTTATGATATTTATGTTGGATGGAAATTGCCATGGGAATCATGGGAAGTCCGCCTTAGCTAAGAATCAAACCAACCACGACTTAAGCCTTAAGTCAAACTTAAGTCAGTGTTAAAATACGCTGCTAGAAGTGATTTCAGTACATTAAACGGCATTACTATCGCCGGGTGTGTAAATGTCAAAATTGGCGGCTGGAATTTTATAATTCTGTTATTTCGTAATTCCAATTAGAGTAAAAAACATCAATACAATAAATAAATCACAGAAAATACAATAAATAAATCACAGCTGACAGCATAACACCAAAACATCAGTTCACACGTCATATGTCAAAAGGGATGCGACAGTGGCGACAGATATTGCATACACATACCACAGCGGTAAGTATCAAACTAATCACGAGTGCGAAAACATATTCTTAACTAAAAAGTAGCTGAAATACACAATTCAATTTAAGTCATGCTTAAAAGTTAAGTCGATCCTAACTAAGAATGACTTTAAGGAAGGACTGAAATTTCGGTTTAAAATTATGATTACTATACTGTCCTAAGCGCACTTAACACATCTGCAAAACCCTTGTTATGGGATAAACATTTTTTAAAAAAATAATTGCTACGATCTAAGGTCATATACAATTATTTGCTAGTCAGAAGAGATGGTGTAATGCAATGTTAAAAATGGCATGACCATGTGCGGATTCGAACGCGCGATCTTTGGGGCAAAAGTCCACACCTTAACCACTAGGCTACCACTATCTCTTATTGCATTTGTATAATTGATAGAAATTAGGGTTAAGTTGCCATGACAAAATTGTTTTTCATTAAAAAATATAAAAAAACTATTATTTCTTTTTAAAATGTTACTTATGGTAAAATTGCTAACCTAACCTAACCTTATTTAATGTCGTTTTGTCGTAACGCCTATAACAGATGCGTTATTTTTGGTAAGTAAATTATATAAATATTGTCATCTAGTGGTTACACAAACCAGCGTAAGATAAAAAAAACTCATATGCTAAGTTTGTAAAGAAAATGTTACGTGTAAGTATTTCGGTGCATATTTCTCACGGTTGTCAGATACGTCAAAACAAATATCTCGCTTTGGTACGCAGATATGGTCATTTTAAAATCGTTAGACTATACAAAACAAAAGGTCTTCGTATTTTATGTTATTTCAGACGAAACAGTTGGTGTGGATTTCATTACTATACTAGAAAAGGTATTTTCCGAGGGTTCAAAGTTTGTTAAACGAATGGTTTACGTTTTCAGTTAAAAATTTAATATTTGACGTTCAGTATAGCGAAACATTCAAATCTGGCAGTTTATTGATATAAATTTCAAGCGTGTGTACTTTCTTATTGTTTTTATAAAATATAGGTTGAAGATTTTCTATCTAACATCCCAAAATGGGTTTATTCTACACTCCAAACCGGACTATTTTTGTTTTACAAGTTTTTCAATGTTATAATAAAAAGTAGGTAAAACGAGCAATAGCAAAAATCCCACTGACATTTAAACGCATGGTTACACCTACCTTATGTGCCTACTAGAGGCCGACGGGGGCACGGTTGCATGCCGCGTGGATGACTGGCAAACCAAACCTTGGATCCACGTTCCTGGGATATTTCATACTTTGTGTTGGATGGATTTTAGCGATTAAGAGTGAGTATATTTTTTATAATATTAAATAAGCATAGTATGGAAAGCATTATACAAGTGTTTTTTTTTTTTCATCGACATGTTTAAAGTTTGTCAGCATAAAAAATTAGCGAATTCGTATTTTTTGAAATATTTATATGTAAAAACATTCGACGAAAGTAATTCGAATAAAATTTTAATGCGAATCATTTGTTTACAAATTTTCACCGACAATGCTTATTAAAAATTAAAATTTCAGAGCAATGACATCCATTTTAAATTTTTACTTATGTTCCTCGATATCATAATATAAAATAAAAAAAATATATTAACACTGATAAAAATTTGCAGTACTTTTGTCTGGTCGGGTATTTTTTTAGGTGACCATACTATAAAATGTTTTTAGGACTCTTCATTTCTTCATTTCAGACCAGTTTTTTTTGATCACCCTTTAAAAGGATACTGCTGACTTTAAGTTCAACCTGTATATACTTTTGGCTGAATACTTTTATTAATAAAATCCGTAACAAATAAATATTAGGGCACATTAAGGTGTTGAAAGTAGATTAGTTTTTATGTGAATGTTGTTCCAGCGTGAACTTTTTCTCGTGCACATCCTTTTATGGGGTTTTTCTACACACCAAACTGAACGAGGTTTGTTCTACAAGTTTTCTCAATTTTGACATATTTTTTCTGTACGTTTTTCCTAATTGGTCCTGCGAAATCTATTCCTATTGTTTATCATGGTAACCGAAAAAAAAAAATGTAAACGTTACGTGAAAATAGTAAAAGAATCATGTAATAATGTCTTTGTTGTGAGCGCTCAGCTGTCGCCGTACGCCGCAATGATCTCAAGGCCATTATCGATCGGCGCGGCATTGGAATTCGCGCACAGGCCGAATTGACACCGTCTGTTATGATATACACGATGTCCCAAGACCAATCCCACAAACTTTAGGGGGTGTTGAAGTTCCCTATTAAGAGTAAGAAATTATGTAACAAATTGGTGTAAATCGATCTTATCAATCGATAAATCAATATTATCTGTCGACCAATAGCATCCCTCTTACAACCCCAGAGAAGGGGAAAGGCACCATACCCCTTCTTCTTAGACCGACCTCTGTTCGAGCAGTGGCATCTGACAGCAATCATTTAGCTCCGCCCAATAGGGCGTTTCGAACAACGCGGCAGGTCATTAACCTCGATCTTGACTGCCGCAGCCTAGTGACCCAGTGACGTAATTATCCGAGGGAGGAGCCATTGAAAATTATGTTTTACATGATTGAGAATATAAACATCAACATTTTTTTTTCTCGAATACCATAATTAATTTTGATATAGTTTCTTAACCAATAAAACTAGGAATCGTAGGACCTATTAGCTGTTTTTTTTTTATTGGGATTGACCTTGGGACACCTGTATAATAAATTTGGGGATTTATGCCATTTCTTACTAATAATAGATTGGATACCTGTATATAGGATGTCCCGGATCGGTCGAGCATTTCTGAAGGTTGTGAAATGACGCCCTCAAATGTGCATCAGTCAGTCCAGTTATCTGTTTTACTATCGAATACTATGTAGAGTTATTTTTTTCAATTTTTGTTTAATCAACATGGTAAACGTTGTTGTCTATCTCGCTCGCCTTCAGTGTGATAAAGTGAGAAGCAACGATGTCTCTTAAAATCTTGATTCTTGAATTTTGCGACAAAAATTGCAAGATTTAACAGTTGAGTAAACATTTTGCGATTTAGAATGACGGTAGAGGGGAGTTGTGGGTCGGGTATATTTTATTTATTTATTTATTGTGACATAATTAATTTGACAAAGAAATAGAGTTGTAGTAGTACAAATCACAGTTACAAATGAATATTACAAATGCACCGGGAGCGATTAGCACTGCCTTCTTTACTAGACTATGTCTGTACTAAGGAAGGCAGTGATATATTGTGCTATAACTGAGAATGTCAAACCGTCAATGCACCTATAGAGAAATATGAAAATATATATTTGTAAGAAAATAAATAAATCTATTTAATAAAACTCTGTGTCCTTATTTTAACATATTCGTTTATATGGAGGAGGAGGGGGGAGAAAGCTAGAATTTATCGATAACTCGTGATACAAATGCATTAAATTAAAACGTTCATACTACTGACAGCCGATTGACGGAATGAGCTTCGAGCCGAGAAATATGTGCGATTTCAAATGTTCCTTAGTCAATGTTAATGTAAATGTCAAGCGAAAATAATTATTATTGCCATCTTATATAGGTTGTTTTTTATAGAGGCGTGGTTTTCAATCTGGCACTACTTTTTTCGTAGTTGGTGTTTTTGACAGCTGTCACTTGATTTATGCTCAGTTTGGTTTGCCATTTCATAATGAATAGACTTACTCCTGAACAACGTGGCGTAGCCTCCAAGATCGTGCGATTTAACACCGCTGGACCATTTTTTGTGGGGTTATGTGAAGTCGCTTGTCTACGCAGATAAGCCGGACACGATTAACGCCTTGGAAGAGAATATTCGGCGCGTCATTGCTGACATACGGCCCAACTTGCTGCAAAAAGTGGTTGAAAATTGGGCCTCTCGGCTGGAATTTGTTCGAGTCAGCCGCGGCGGCCACTTACCCGAAATCATTTTTAAAACATAATGGCAAACCC
The DNA here is from genome assembly GCA_020383195.1 of Neomicropteryx cornuta. Taxonomy (NCBI): domain Eukaryota; kingdom Metazoa; phylum Arthropoda; class Insecta; order Lepidoptera; family Micropterigidae; genus Neomicropteryx; species Neomicropteryx cornuta. Next base: position 9,327,978 of record JAHKQU010000010.1, on the reverse strand, counting down.
TTATCTTTATAATAAAACTAAATTCATAGCCATAACATCGAATTATATGCGTTTTATCTCTTCTTGAAAACCACGCCTCTAAAAACATCACCCCATACTTCTATCAAAGCAAAATAAAATTATAAAAAATAAATATGTGTTACTGACATTAAATTTAAAATGTAATCGGTATTGCAGGGTATTAAGGCAAACAACACACGTTAATGACGCATTTGTACACGCTCGCAGCCGACGTAATAAAACAAAATTAAAAAAAATTGGTAAACTCACCGTATTATATAAGAACCCCCAATACCGCTCAAATTTAAAAGTTTAATGAATTTCGGTCGAATTACAACCATTGGGCGTCCACGGGTTGTTTTAAGAGCCAGTATATCGTGAGGTGACCTTAAAGTTCGACCTTTGCAAATGGTGTCGCCACGTGCACTTCGAGCATCCGTCGACAACATCAAACAATAAACATTTGACAGTTTTTTATTTATATTAAAAATATAAGGCAATTTAAAAAAAAACTAAGTTTAAGGTTGTCTGTAGAATTTTATTGCGGACATTTTTATGTATAAATTAGGCTTACGTCACATATGTAGTTTGGTTTATGAAAATTTTAAAAAATAAAACAAACAATTGCAATATTTTTTATGTAAACATAGGATTGTTTATTTAAAAAAACCAGCTTAAAGGTTTTCTAGAGAAATGTTCAGTTAATCTAATTATATTTTTTAAATATGCCTGGAATGAAAAGCTATCTTGGCAGTAGACCTCAAAAACATGCAAAAAATGCAATTCGAGTGAGTTATGACTCTTAAATACGCTTTGTGGATCATGTGTGATATATTTCGGAGACACGTTTTTCGTATGATATTGGAGCCTTGGCATACTTACCGAAGTGTCATTTTTGCATTGAAGACTTTCTTAATTACGCACGACTTACGGCCTTTTGTTGATTTTAACGGCGATGAAGAGATCAAAACAAATAAAATGGATCGTATGGTAATTATATAAAATAAAATGTCAAACAGCGATTTTTATTATTGAGCCCACTTCGTCCGTGGCTGCGGTACTAGGAACGGTCTTATGATTTGATTTGACGTTTATAGTTTTTGATCGATTTATGGCCGATGGTTTGACAGGTGATTTCATAAGGGGGCTGCACACGAGAGCGAAGGACGCCACTTGAACGAAAAGAAGTGAGAAGTCTTGCACGGTGAACGCAAAGGTGTTAACTCTATGACGGGCATAACGGCGCTTATAACACAAACCGCGAACCACCATTTTGTATTGAAATATTCGGTTGTTTTTAAATTATCATTTTCATATCTAAAAACTAGAACAAAAATCTTCAATTTAGGCAAATTTTGATATTTTATTTTCAAGTTGTTATACCATATATCTCAAATCGCTTCTCAGCTTTATTCTCATCATAAAACTATATTTATTTTATAAGCGATGTTTCTGGTTTCATAACCAAAAAATGACTTCAAAAACATGGTGTTTTGGTTATTTGTTGCATAATTTTTAAAGAAATTTCTTTAGGTAATTTCCCTAGAATAATAAATTATCTTTAATATAAATAAACTAGATTACTCATATCTCCTCACGCATTTGAAAACCAAATTCGCATATTTATAGAATTCGGGTATGTAGCCGCCTTAACTGAACTACTGTGCCTTTCGGTATTAATTTTTCCCTGTTTAGAAAAATTTCAATCTGTAAAAATATTAAAAAAAAAAAACGAATTTACCAAAAGTCAATACTGTCAGACTCTCATATAATGAGAGGTTAAGGCGTTTACCTATTATAATGTAAAAAACATCTAAAACACGGTATTTAATAAGTAAATTTTACAATTTTTCACATATTTATATATATAGGGTGATGTTTTTAGAGGCGTGGTTTTCAAGAAGAGCTAAAATGCATATAATTTGATGTTATGGCTAAGAATTTAGTTTTATTATAAAGATAAGGGTTTGCCATTATGTTTTAAAAATGATTTCGGGTAAGTGGCCGCCGCGGCTGACTCGAACAAATTCCAGCCGAGAGGCCCAATTTTCAACCACTTTTTGCAGCAAGTTGGGCCGTATGTCAGCAATAACGCGCCGAATATTCTCTTCCAAGGCGTTAATCGTGTCCGGCTTATCTGCGTAGACAAGCGACTTCACATAACCCCACAAAAAATAGTCCAGCGGTGTTAAATCGCACGATCTTGGAGGCCACGCCACGTTGTTCAGGAGTAAGTCTATTCATTATGAAATGGCAAACCAAACTGAGCATAAATCAAGTGACAGCTGTCAAAAACACCAACTACGAAAAAAGTAGGGCCAGTTTGAAAACCACGCCTCTAAAAAAAACACCCTATACTAAGGTGTTAAAATGTATTTCTTAAATACCGTGTTTTAAATGAAACATTATTAGAGGCTTTCGCCGTGAAAAGAATTATTGACATTTGCAACTTCGAATAAACTTTTTAACGATTTTAAGGGGGGATATATGTATAGAGCCAGTATAACTAATAAAAACTGGGTTAAATGCAGGCCTGTATTTTAACTAAGATTTTCAACATTAACCGATACCTCTTGACTCGTTGCATGCACTTTAATTTATTTATTTCTTAATTTTTGTTTTTTTACACATTTCTTAGATGACGAATAACATATCCGTACCTAACTGGACATCTCCCGTACTAAGCTAGGGTCATTTTTAATAATTATTTAATAGATTAATTAAATGCAACTGTGCCGAGTTATTTTTTTAAACAAAGAGTGAAAATAAAAAAAAATATCACTAAAATTGACATACATACATGTAATACGAGTATATATGAATATATAATCATCTATACAAACATACAATATTTCAAACGATGTTAATCATAATTACTTTAACAAATGCATATTTTTACCAGTTTAAATATACAAAAACTAAACTATTTTATTTTATTTACGTTTCTCATTTATTTTATTTTTTTTGTAATTAGTTCTAAGTGAACCTGCCTTTCAATTAAATTGATAAACAGTTAATTCATGTAATTGGCCAAATTAATAACATGTTTTTATAAATTGAGCTAAGTTATATGTTTTCCTAAAATATATTAAATAAAAAAATAAATATATATAAGGAGAATATGATATATACAGTTGAGAAATAGAATAGATCTATAATATATTATAATGTCAGTTAAAAAAATCTTTTCGGCACGCCAGTAAGGCGGATGAAGATTTCACCGGATCTAAGCGGTGAAACATTTTAATTATTCCTTACCGTAAGGGTTGCTCATATCAAAAATTGTTTTAAACAAAAGTGAAATTACAGGGGTACAATTAACATTTTGAGCTAATTTGATCTTGTGCTTTTTAAGAGAGGTATGATTTTTTGAATTTTGAAAAACCACTTTTTCTCATCCCTAGTACCAATAGTTGGAGCTATCAAAAAAGTTTACTGTGATAAATTTTAGACCCTTATCTATGGAATAGTATAAAATTTAAATAAATTCGATATCTTTTAGACTAAGAAAGTTATAGGAAAATTTCACATTTTCAACAAAATCCCTTCATTCCCGCCCTTCTGGTCCGATTTTATCCAGTAACGAAATTGGCCGAGATTTGTGCCTTTACATTTGATGTATCAATTTCAAAGCGATTGGTGTAAAATTACGGCAGTTATCGTGCCCACAAGAAAGTGATATAAACTTTAAAAATGAGGGCGGTTTTGGGTCCTAGGGGATGTGAAACGCGAAGATATGTCGAGAATTTTCTGGAAGTCATGACACGGTACTCATTGCAATAGGTAGGTTTCCTAATGAAATATATAAAAAACTAATAATGAAATGACTAGGGTGTACCTATGTTAAGTGGGAATGTTAAGGGGCCCCGGGACGCATTTGTCCTTGAGATTAGAAAGAGTAGGCTTTATTCGAATATTGACGTGTAGAAAAGAGACGGATATACTCGCCGACTCATTTGGAATCGATGAAACATGTTTTTTGTATTTAAATTATTATTATCTTTTGAAAAAAATGTTTTTTCTTAAGTAATGTCCTAGATTATTATATTGTCTATCTTTAGAAAGAAAAATTAGGTTCGCGTCACTTACACAACTTAAAAGAAAATCGTTGCAAGAAAAAAACAACACTTTCTTATTTATTTATTTTCATTACTATAATAAGGTGTATTTCGTTTTTTTTTTAAACAAAGCACTAAACTAATATATGTAGAATATTGTGGTATTTTTAGTTTTAGCCATTTGTTGGGAATAACTTCAACAAAATGCACCAAAATACGTTACAAAACACGTTTTAGGGACTGGTGGCGCCTTAAGTATTAAATACTGTTTTTGTATGTGACGCATGCTACGCGTGTTAAGAGTGTAAACTTGATGCGAATCCATATATATAAGCCGATCGCATGTCAAGTGGACTCATTTGAAGGTTAACCTGTGCGTTGAGTGTGCCGTCTGTTTTATTATTATAAAATACGGATTAACAGCGTCGTGACTATAGGCAGTTGGTGTTAAAATCGCTCGGCCTGTGTAAGGGCGTTGCGTGATTTTTGGACGATTTCGGTAATTATATTTTTGTTGTTTATTTAATTTATTTAATTCTTTACGAATTTGATGACTCCACTATCCTGTACACAAACATAAACAAACCGATTGTGAGCACAGACATCAAACTCAATATTTAGTTGTAGTGTCTAAAATTTAAACCACTTAAGGATATTTAATTATAAAAATTATGTTTAGATACCTCGGTCTTAAACATAATGAAGACAGATTTTTAAAATTAAATTTCATTTCCGAGTAATTTAATAAATAATAAACTGCTAATAGTTCTTCTTTAGTTGAATTGCTGACTCATAAAAGAAATTAGTGCATTAGGAAAAAATGTAATTAAAAGGCAAATTAAGGGCCTAAACTATTATGAAATTGTAATTAAATAAAAGGCAACAATTGTAAAACCTGACGCCCTATAAAAGTAAAGCGCCTAATTTGAAGGTTGACTTCCAATATGCTTCGACTTAATAATATAATTATTTGTTAAATACCTTAAATTCTTTGTTTGTTTCTTACTTATTTATACTTTGTGTCTTTTATAAGAGGACCTTTACATTTCACCACAAAGACAATGCCTTAAATTAAATAAATAAATCGAATCGTATACCACTGCTCCAAAACTTGAATCTAGATAAAATTAATGTTATAGTACTAAAAACTATAAGGAGATGATTGAACAATTGTTCAACTATCTAAAAGACGTCTGGAAAATTCTACCTTGTCATAAATACTCACGCCGAAATTTATACAAAATGTGTATAATTATTGTCAAATAAAATATGTTTAATAAACTCAATATTTAATAAAACTCCGCTAGAAGTAAAAGAAAATCCTACAAAGAATAAAAAAAAGGCGTTTTTTAAACTTTATTATACCAATAGCATATATAGGGTGTCTTTTTTAGAGGCGTGGTTTTCAATCTGGCATTACTTTTTTCGTAGTTGGTGTTTTTGACAGCTGTCACTTGATTTATGCTCAGTTTGGTTTGCCATTTCATAATGAATAGACTTACTCCTGAACAACGTGGCGTGGCCTCCAAGATCGTGCGATTTAACACCGCTGGACTATTTTTTGTGGGGTTATGTGAAGTCGCTTGTCTACGCAGATAAGCCGGACACGATTAACGCCTTGGAAGAGAATATTCGGCGCGTTATTGCTGACATACGGCATTGATAACTTGCTGCAAAAAGTGGTTGAAAATTGGGCCTCTCGGCTGGAATTTGTTCGAGTCAGCCGCGGCGGCCACTTACCCGAAATCATTTTTAAAACATAATGGCAAACCCTTATCTTTATAATAAAACTAAATTCTTAGCCATAACATCAAAATATATGCGTTTTATCTCTTCTTGAAAACCACGCCTCTAAAATCATCACCCTATATATTGTGCTTTTTTCCATATACAAATATATATATGTAACTAGTTAATAGGTAAGATCTAGAATAGGTAAGAGTCCAGCGTTTTAGCTTTACTTGATAATTTGGATAAACATTTTTACAATTAGTTGTTAGAAAGAAACTATTAAAACTATAAATGTATATTAAATAAACGTAGTTTAAATTATTAATTATTATTTTGGTTGACATTTATTTTCAAATAATAATAATAAATAAAAAAAAAGTTGTTTTTAGAGGCAAGGAAGTGGTCATGGTAAAAAATATAATAACGAAATACTTTTACAATTAATACGCGGAGGGAAGAAAGACCCCAAGAGTCATAACGCACTCGTATTGCATTTTATGCATGTTTTTGAGGTCTACTGCCAAGATAGCTTTTCATACCAGGCATATATAAAAAATATAATTAGATTAACTGAACATTTCTCTAGAAAACCTTTATGTTGGTTTTTTAAATAAATAATCCTATGTTTACATAAAGAAATATTGAAATTGGTAAGTTTTATTTTTTAAAATTCTCATAAACCAAACTACATATGTGAAGTAAGCCTAGTTTATACATAGAAATGTCCGCAATAAAATTCTACAGAAAACCTTAAACTTAGTTTTTTTTTTAAATTGCCTTATATTTTTAATATAAATAAAAAACTGTCAAATGTTTATTCTTTGATGTTGTCGACGGACACTCGAAGTGCACGTGGCCGACACCATTTGCTAAGGTCGAACTTCAAGGTCACCTCATGATATACTGGTTCTTAACTGAGGAGTGTGAGATTTGGCATGATTAAAATTTCTTGCCGCGGGTGCAAACCAAACGTTTTATTAAATAAAATAATTAAATATTATCTAGGTCAATGCGTTTATTTCAGACTGCAAATAGTTCAGATTTAACCGTACATGTCTTTAAATGCCATTAGCTTAAAGATTACCCCAAACACGTTAAATCTTGCTCAATCTGAACGAAATCTGAAAAACAAACGAGCTATAAATATAAACATTTTGCTTAATTTCAAGCATAAGTCCGAAGGTAATTCAAAGGCGTTTCTTGCTCTGTGACCACGGGTCAAAATGCATTCGGAATGATCAATTCTATTTCGATCAAATCACGTTTTTTCGGTAAAAGGGATTATTTTATTATGCGATACTGATATTAACATTTTTTTATGCCCGCATTCAGGAGTTTGTATTGTAAATATTAGCGTCTCCACACGTGACGCGTGTATTTTAAAAGATCTCTTTGTGGCACTGGATTAATAATTATGGAAAAATAATTATTCCAAAAAGTAAAAAAAAATCAATGTAAGGCGACTACTCTAATTTGTTCACCCATTTCAAAGTTCTTTCAGTACGTCAACTTTGCCATTATAAAATTGCAATCAACCACTTCTCAGATGAAACATGGACAAATCTTGTCACTAATAAGTACTCTACTAGATAAATTGTCGAAAGATGTGTTAATACGTTTGGGTATCGACAATTAAAATATGTAATACCCACCCTATTTAATAATATACCCCTTGAAATTAGAAAACTTAAAAGGAAATCGGAAATAAAAATTAAATTAAAGGAATTTATGGAAAAAACATATTAAAAATTATTTAGGTTTTTGTTAAATTAGGTTAATTTTGTTTGTAATCACATAAGTTACGTCAACTTAATTTTTAAGTACTTTATATTATATTTTATGCATGTTTAAATAAATTGTTTTTAGTTATGATTAAGACACCGGCATAGACAATGTCTTTGCTGGATCTATTTACATTGTAATTGTATATATTTGAATAATAAAAGTTGGCAGAAAAGTTACTGGCAAAATAGATATTGAAAAAAAATTATTAAAAGACAGCTGACAGCTCCTAACAAAATGACAGCTCCTAAATAGAGTTGAGTTGAGTATCCGAAGTCACCAAAGCTTAGGCCTTCAAGGCAGGTCGGGGTCATTAAAGAATAAACGAGGAACTCATTTTCTAACCGTGACATTTTCACTTTTGCCAATTAAACTTTTTGTTTTTTTCTTCTTCTCAATAATAACGAAATTAAGTTATTTCTAAAAAAAAAAATCGAGTTAATTACTTTTATTCACGGCGTGACATTTCCATTGTATTTCAAAAAATTAGTAAGACCCATTATTAACATCTTTTCAAAAGGTGCCATTTTCCATACAAATCCTGGTAACTAATACGATTTTATACCAACTGTGACATTTCTACAAATTATAACCTAAATAGGTACTTAGGTTATAATTTGTAGAAATGTCACAGTAAGCACGTATAAATTTGAACAAAAAAATGAATAAAACCCAATACAATGACAGTCTGTACACATTATTTATGATAAATATTAATGAAATATATATATAATAAAATTGAAATGTATAAAATACAAAAACTCGACATGGTTTGGTGGTTCATTATTGTATTAATTAATTTTATTTTAAACAGCGATACAAGAAGGTGCTTTCTAGTACTACATTTATATGGCCAAAAAAATATACAAAATATAAATATGGTTGAAAATATTAAATAATTAGAACAATGTGTAATGTGTATGTGTATGTTTGTGTATATTACCTACATGTTATTGTGTTAATAATAAATCATTATTTAATATTAATATATACAGGATCAACTTGTAGTGAGCAGTATCCTTTTAAGGCGTGATTCCAGAATCACGCCTTAAATGAAATTGGACAACTTTGTAAATAAAATAAAATAAAAAAAAAACTGGTCTAAATAGGAAAAGAAGAAACCTAAAAACATAACGTTTTAAAGTAAGGCCATCTAACAAAAATGATCAGACCGCGCGGCGTCGCAACCCAGTAACCGAACCTACAAAATTGACGAAATGAACGACGGGTAGGTTCCCGAGCGCACATATTGTAGTGTAGGTCAATTGGGTAGATAGGTCAAGAACACAACTATATGAAAACTTGAACAAGAGTTGTTTAGATTGACCCCTTAAAAGGATGCTGCTGATTTTAAGTGCACCCTGTATTAACTACGAATGATTCATTATGATATTTATATTATTTTTTAAATTATAATTGATATCTCATGAAAGAAATAAAAAAGAAACAAACAGTATTTGATTGTGTTTCTTAAATTTCGTTTATTTTCGATCAAATTACTTGACCGACAAAATGTTCGAAAGATTGCACTTTTCGGTCTTGCGTTCTCTCGACCTTGAGAATACGGTTCAAGCGAATCTACAGAATCCTTTTTGACGACCTTCAGACATCTTATGTATCTAAAAATAGAAGTGTATTTCCACTTCGTAAAAATGTCAATCCTTTATTTTGCAGGTAGATAAAGAGTGTAAGCCACGCCCTAGATGGACATTGCGCTGTCGAAGGAAGCGCTGCTGTACGGCGCGCTGACGGCCGCCGTACAGCCGGACGGCGCGCTGTCCAGGGCGTCGAGCGTCGCGGCCAACGACCTGAAGAACTGCTACGCGCTGGAGGACTCCAGGGACGCGGAGTCGGAGCGGAGGCACCAGCTGCGCCACGGAAGGTCATCCACCACAAAGGACTCCCCGATGCAGAGGTTCTTCGCCGGGTCCAACGTTCTCGTCACGGGCGCCACTGGCTTCTTGGGAAAGGGTAAGTTCCCCAATACCACTTGATCATGATTTCAATTTCAGTTCATTTCGACGAATGCAACAAAATATATTAAAATAAAATAAACAAAAAATTATAGATTTTTATAATTCTGCAATTATTCTCCATATAAACTTAAACTGTGCCAAATCTCACACTCCTCACAATTTGCTTAAACATGGGGTACAAAGTTATCTCGTCACGTATTAATATATAATTATTGTGGCTGCTAATTCACATAAAATTATGAACATATATATTTAAAAAAAAAAATCTAATTTCCCGCTCTTGGCAGTGTAATGAACCCTTCGAAATTATAATCATCGCATGTAACAACATTTTAGGTTATAAATTCACAAAAAGTGATAGATGTCAATTTGATCGGATTTTTTTTATTGAGACGACAATTAATGTGATTATCATTAGTAATCGATATCTGGATTTGAATGAAATTTACATACTTATTAAGGATACCAATATAAAAAAAATTAATGGGCGAATTATTGATTTATGAGTTTATAAATAAATTAATAGTTTAGTTTTTTTTTAAACGGTACAATGACTGTGCGAGCAGGATAATAATGAAAAAAAAACGAATAATTAGCACTTGAAATAAATAAAATACTGAGTTGAATTTTTCAACTCTAATGGATTATGACACTAAAAAATAACCGCACTATGTTGTATATATTAAGCTTTTCGTTTGTATGTAATATGAGTTTTATCCGCGTAGCACACCGTCTCTTTTTCTCCGCCGGGCGCAGTTCCAGCTGTCCCTTTTTGTAGTCGAGCGTTCGTCACAACGCTGTTTAATATAAAATTTTAAATAATTGCTATTACCTAGGTCGTATATAATTATTTTGAGCTCAACTTAACTAGGCCAAAATGTGCCTGTGTCAGGGAAGACGGTGGTAATGAAGCGTTAAAAATGGTATGACATTGTGCGGATTCGAACCCGCGACCTTTGGGCCAGTAGTCCAACGCCTTAACCACTAGACTACACTATCTCTATCCTCTAATTTAAGTACCACAGACAAATTAGGTGACTAGCGGTGGACTCAAATTTTGAGCGTTTTTAGTACTGAAGAGAGTTCAATGCTGGGATAAAAGTGTCGAGAATGCCATCTCTTCAGATTACCACAGATGTAATGATTTACAAACTGGTTTTCCATTTTTTTTTATTAATTTAGTAATTAAAATATTTTGGGGATAACTCGATTGATACTCTATACTTTATGCTTGATACTTTATGGTCATTGTACCAATTTCCAGATTTCGGATAGTCAATATTTTATGCATACTAGCTGTTCAACCCCGGACTTTGCTAGGGATTGGTGGCTTCACGTTCCATCTCTAGGCCATATTACGGCCTACCTTCCGATTCTATGCATTCCCATTATATTTCAATTTTCCGTGCAAATTTTCTATTTTTTAACTACCTCCAAACTATTACTAATATTAAAAAAAAGTAACTAAATAGGTCAGTAGTTTTTGACTTCCAATGCGTCATACGCACACACATTCATTTTTTTTAGGTATAGATTACGAATTATGTCGGGAATTTAAAAACAAAACTACATTAGCGTATAAAAATAGATTATTTAACAAATCGATTTTGTTTGCTTTGGTTTAATGGAATGTTGTTTCCGCGTTTAAAAAAAATACCTATTTTGATTTTGTAAAGTTTAAGTGAATCATAATGTCGTATCATCGAGACCTTTATGTATAAAAAATAATCTATTATAATATGCCTATGATAAACATATAATGTTTACTTATATATTCGCTATGACGAGTAAAATACAAGTCGTTATGGTCAGATGCAAAAATGGCGAGTCATTATATGAAAAATATTTTATGCCCGCATTACTAAGGATTGAGCGTGCTTTGATTGAAAATAGCGATTATTTTTAGAATAAAAGAAAGTTCTCCTAATTACAATACTTGTCGTTTGTTTATCTGACAAATTTTAAAAGTGCATTTTTTATCAGTACCGTTTCATAATGGTTTATAACTTTTGAGTCTCTATGGTATAAAAACAGTTTTAAAAATATGCGAAAATACACATAATGCACTCTGGGCTAGCTTCAAACATTGTTGTTAAAATTTGATAAAAATATTGTTTCTTATATTTAAAAGAGCTCATTAAAATCTATATTTGCGGGGAAATAGATTCTTTTATAAATATTTGTATGATTAACAAACGTTTGAAAAGTTAGTTTTATAATTAAATTGTAACATCTTTTCAAACCCCTACATTGTTTAATAATAGTAAATTATTTAATCAAAACCTGGCGTCTTACAGCTAGGCTCTACAGATGTCATTACCTCTAGTTCACTCGCGCCTGTGGTACCTGACATTACATAGCATTTTTCAATCATCATAAATTTTAATACTATTTTAGTTTTTTTTGTAAATTTTGACGCGTGGCTGGTAATGAAACAACCCTCCCCCAATTTAACGAATTTGTAATTCATTTAATACCAAGTTCTCAAAATTGTTTTTTTTTCAGAGTTTCGCAAGGCTGACTTAAAATACTATACCATTGCAAAAAAACCACGCAAAAATACCTAGTTCAGTTCGTTTCGTTTATATTTTTTTTAATCGGTTTTATTTTATTTTTAAATTTCATACCGTAGTTATGAGTTTCAAATTAAGCGTTATCTTTATATATATATATTTATATATATTTTTAACAAAATTAATAAACACATGTTTCTACGTATTTGTTTCTACGGTCACACAACATTTTACCTATTTACGAAGAATGTAAAAAGTACTGGCTTATATTGCCTAATGGATCAAGTAATTATTTAATAATTTAGTATCGGAGTTTCCGCGTCTGACCGTACTTTATTTAATATGGCAACTTTATGGATCTTGTGAAGTGGCTGTCCTTAATAGTTGGCAACGCGAGAAGCATGCAAATCGGCCTACTGTATACGCATCTTTATTTCCTCGTCCACTCTCCGCAAGTGTGTCACACACTTATTATATTTTTTATTATAATTTTCTCGAGTATTTCTTTAAGTAAAGTACGCCTTAAAAAGGTTGAAACTTGACTTCTTGAAACTGTACATATTTATGTGCCGAGCAACTTTATACGGCGTTAACGCGACAATCATATAACCGAGGTTACGCTATACGCTATTTCAAAATAGCCTAATACCTGAACGGCTACTAAATAACTGCGTGATTTGTAGCTGAACTGGTCACCGTGCCGCTTGCAACGAGATTTCCGTATCATTGAAGATGGAGTCAGGCCGGACAGGGTGAAAAATAATAGGGTGACTTTCAAAATAGTTACGGCCGGCGATGTAACCGAATTAACCTGCTATTCGTCAATCCGCTATTCGCGGCTATTCGTTGCGCCAGAATAATAGGGTGATTTAAACGGTGCTCATTCATCCTGTATATTTTGAATCTTTTTATATCATTTGAAACTATTTGACATAACCAATGCGATGATATTTCAAAGTGATTTTTCGCTACCCTATAAAGTTCTCAAAATAAAGGATTTCAGTATACAAATAGTTGTACCCCTGTTGAAAACAGGGGTACAACTATTTAAACAGGTTAAAATTCCTCCTTGTCTTTTAGAATACCAGGTGTAAAATTCTAAGTTGCATCTCACGCGTCGCGACTTCAAATAGAGACAGTCTTGAGACGAGTTTTAAATTCCTTTCTCACGGTTTAGTTTTCATAATCGAAGACGGAACTTTCAGTGTTCAGTCTTAACTCACCGCGCTCTCCGACTAGACACCTTCCTAGGCGGTCAACTAACACACAAGTCTTTACTTTGTATCGAGTCGAAGCTATTGCCGGTCATTTATTAATTTCTATTAATATTCCTACTGAATTTCTATTAATATTCAGTCAGAAACTGGTTAGGATAAGTGTGTGTAACTTCAATAAACTACTTGTTGACCCTTATCTGAACTCTATCTCTATCCTTACCACATGGTTACGAGAGATAATTATCTAGTCATAATTATCCAGTATATCTGAATATTTTTAAAATTATGTATAACAAACAACAATAAAATTCAGAGGCCGCGAATGTCATAAAAAATTGAGAGTCAATTTACAATGGCTTCGTCTGTCAGCGAGGTGACGTTTGACATTTATTTGACAGAGCGTATTGCGGGCAGAATTTTAAAAACTTGACAGACATATTTCGTTATAAAAATGAATGAAAATTAAGAATATATTTCTTTGAAAGTGGCTTATTACTTATTACATTTAGCTTTGTAGTATAAATGCTAAAAGTCAAAATATATATTTAAAAAAATGACCTCTATATCAAATTCTTACGAACCAATGACATATCATAAATAATGTTCTTTTTATTACATTATATCATATATTATATAATTTATCATATAAAAAAACAGGTTTATGAATAATACTTGTTCTTCCGCGCGGTTAGTAGATTTATTAAAATAAACCACATAAAAACGGAAAGGTTGTCCACCCCGGACAGGTATTCTTAGTGGATGGGGGGGTATCAACTATTTATATAGAGTTTGTTGTTAGAATTACCTGTGCGAATAACATGACATATAAATTGGTTATCTAAAATATTTTAAATAAAAATAAATGAAATGAATAGGTCTAGATTAGTCGATACGTTGAATTTATTTTCAACTTTGGAGGATATAATTGCTAAATTGGTCTAGTTCCAAGTTTACTCTTGCAAAAGTACCCCATTAAAGTGTATTATTTATTAATATTCAATAATACAGAGATCCGCAGTTTGATAAAACTACCCTTCGCAAAGATTAATCAACGCTTTTCAACATATTATTTTATTTATTTATTCTTTATTGAAAAATCCAACAGTATTAATATTTACAATTACAATCAAAACTTATTACTATTATACAAAACCAATTATGGATTTCGGACATTTTACATATTAATATTAGTATAAAAAAATTGGAACAGTGTTCTTAAAATATATATAGATTGTGTATATTACATACCTATACAGTAGATATTTTTTGATGTGTTATGTGTAATTTGTGTGTATGTTTATGGTAATTGTGAGTGTGTGTGATTTATATGTATATATATGTTTATAACTCGAACTTTTTTCAAATTTACCAGGTAATTTTAAGGCGGAGTCAAAGGATAAATATTAATTTCGATTCATTTAGACCTTTATTTCTATGAGTGGCATTTGGTAACCATTGGATATTTAATCATAAAAAAATATGTTTAGATGCCTATATAACAATATAGTAAAGGCAGATTTTTTAAATTCATTTCTATTTCTGAGAAATTTAATAAATGATAAACTGTTAATAGTTCGTTTTTAGTTGAATTGCTCTCTTATAAAGGACGTTATAGCCTTAGGAAAAATAGTAATTGAAAGGCAAATAAAAGGTCTAAAACATAGAAAAGTTTGTTTTTTTAATTTATATATTATGTAGCTGTAAATAAATAAAAAGCAACGATTGCTTACTGACAGCGCAAAGAGATTTTCAAGATCGTCGGTTAAACGCCGAACATTCTAACGGTGACCACTAGGTCCTAAAACTCACGACGGTTACTTCGATTTTAAACAAACTGTTTGACTCGATTACTCAAGTTTTTCGTTTAAATTCGATCGTTTGTTGTACCAAAATATCCAATTAGAGCTTTTTGGATTTTTTATTTCCATCCTATGCTGACGAAGGTATATTTTTACCGTCGAAATACCATTTTTCGCTTTGAATATACCAGTCGACAACGCTCTCCTAACCTAGATAATTTTCAACCTTTGCGATCTTCGTAATGCCGAATTTGTCGCTAATGAATACCTGCCGACATTGAGAATTTGTATTTTTTTTAAACCACTTTTGCATCGTGCTATTTTGAGCGCAAACAATATGTTTTTTTCGTATGTTTGCTAATGTTCGTTTAAATATAGGTAATATGTTAAGTTGGCGCTGTTTGTGGTCAGCTAAGTTGTTGACTAATGAATCTTTCATGAATTGAAACCTGAATCCACACCGAGGATTGGCTCCAAACGAAGGAATTGGCACACGCGCGAAAAACGCAGGAATGTTGGTCGAGAAACCGAGTCACGCGTTAGGAGTATTTTTTACGTTTGTCGAGTCGTAGAGTCCAATTGCTTTATTTATGAAATATGTTTGTCGCGTTGTAGAGTCCCTTCTGAAATTTGAAGCTAGTTGTCGGTGTTTTTTGAAGTTATACTTCTTTGCGCCCGTTGTACCCATTGGGATGGGATGTTGGTCGAGAAACCGCGTCACGCGTTAGGAGTAAAATCCGGATTATAGAAGAAATGATTGATAATGATAATGTATAGGTGTATAGTATAATAATGAAGTAACTTATAATAATATATTAAAGAGAAATATATTGAATAACAGAGAAAATGTCTTATATTTCATTTTTATATCCTGTTTGTCTGTGTGTGTGAGTGGGTGTGTGCGAATGGCCAAAGAACTATAACTTCCACCGTCCGTTAATCGGTCCGATGCAGATCCATTTTTTTTTGCTATTAATTTTATTTAATAAATATATATATCTTTAAAAAATTAGTAAACAAAAACATTTTTACTACAAGCTTTTGAATGAGCATACAAAATTTCGTGTGTTGAGGACCGTCGAGAAGTTCCTTCTTCTGGAGCCATTCCTGGGTGTAGAATGAGGTCCCACTTATCATCATAAAAATGCATTGTCATCGGAACTGTCACCGACATGTCAAATTCCAACTCCGCAGGGTAAGATGAAGTGGTTCTAATTCAGTTCGTAAGATTTGACCTAAATATACTAACAAACGTATATTTTTTGCATATAATAGGGAATCTTTTAGACGCGGATCCATTTAGTTACGTGTGGTCAAATATAAGTTTATAAAATATAAGTTTCTCATTCAAAATGTTTCCATTTCGATTATTAATTTTGCTAATTACACCGAAAATCTTAATTCCACCGAAGTTTCATTAAGTTACTTCTAGCGTGACGTATCTAAAAAAATATAAAATAATTAAAACCGCTTCAAATTAATGTGCAACCAAGAAAGTAGGTCGATTTTTTTTCATTTTTTTTTTACGGCTGATATTCATGGTTTAGGGTAGGTTTTAGATTTAGGTTTGTATATGCTTTCGTAGAAAACGAAGAAACATTAACTATTATAGGTATATGGGACTGACGAATTCAATTTTGGCCGTAATGACCATCCTTCCAAGATAAAACCTATCTTGAGAAAACGGAACATTGGGTTTAATTCTTTTCTTTCCAGAACAATCCACCAGGGGAATGATCTTCATAGGTCAGCATTTGACCCTTTTCCTGGTTCCAAAGCTGTTTTTAGGCGTAGGCTGCGAGTTGTTAAGCATTCATTTTTTCTTCACCTACTAAACTCAACAGTATCACCGGAGATAGCTCCTAAATATTGTAATTACTTAATAATAAAAAAATAAATAAATATGTATAATTATTATATCGACTGAATATCGTAGAAATATTTTTCCTACTACTCCGCAAAACAAAAGCTAGCAGTTTGTTAACTTTGCACAAATATAGATTCTACGAGTATATGAGTTTAAGGTGTAAATTGGGTATCGTTAATAACGCCAAGATCCTTAATAGTATTAATTCGTTTGAAAGTCCTAACAAGATATTATTAATTGAAATAATATACAATTTAGAATTAAGCGACTCTAAAAACGTCATTACGCTGCATGTACTTATATTAATCTTATTTTATTGTCTTATTTATTGAAGCTTGAATTCAAATTTAAAAATGCCATTTTGACGTAGACGTCACTAGCACGAACCTTTGTCAAGTTGTCTGTGACAATTTTTTTTTCTTTTCAGTTCTAATTGAGAAATTGCTGCGGTCGTGCCCGGATTTGGAATCTGTGCTGGTCATCGTGCGATCCAAAAAGGGTAAGGACGAACGCACCAGGATCGCTGAGATGTTTGACGATGTGGTAAGGTTTGAGATTGTACCTTTCATCAAACGTACCTTTGTACCTTTGTAACTTTGTACCTTTGAACTTTTGAACCTGTGTACCTTTGTACCTTCGTACGAAAGGTACACAGGTTCAAAGGTACCTTTGTACCTTCGTAATATTATACCTTTGAACCTTTAAACCTGTGTACCATTGTACCTTCGTACCTTTGTACCTTTGAATCTTCGTACCTTTGTACCTTTGAACTTTTGCACCTGTGTACCTTTGTACCTTCGTACCTTTGTACCTTTGAACCTTTGTACCTTTAAACATTTGAACCTTCATACCTTTGCCTCGTTGTACTTTATAACCTCTTTGTTTTCTTGTTTGCAAAAAATACCGTATTTCTTAAAAAAATAATCGCTCAAGTGCTTACGCGTTAAAGGGTCTATGAAAAGTAAATATTTTTGAAATTACAGTAGTTTCGAGTTATTCTGTAATGGGGACATTTCGAACTCAGATCAGAGTAGAAAAGGAAAAGATCTACGAAAGCTGGCCTATTTCAGATCAGCATTCTTTTATTTCTAGGGGGGATGGGAGGGAAAATACCGGCCTTATGCATAAACGCGTTAGTAAGCCGCTAAGCTTACAAGTGACCATTCACAGTAAGAAAATGCGCACGCATTGCCACTTTGCACGCAGTGAGCTAACGCGACTCTACACGAGGCCGTAAATGTTTAGGACGATGCTCATGGCTTTTGTCTCCTTCCAGTTATTTGAGCGGCTGCGCAGGGAGGACCCAGACTTCGCCAGCAAGGTCGTACCGGTCGTCGGCGACTTCGCCGTCGAGGGTTTGGGGCTGAGCGAGGGGGACAGGCAGATGATTCTGGACAAAGTGAGAAAGAAACATTTTAACACCTTGAGGCGGATCATATTAAAAGTTGACCTCGAAAGTTGAGTCGGTTTTACTCTCTGCGCGGTCAGTAAGCAATTCTTGGCTTTTATTTAACGACAGCTTCATTAAATAGAAATTTAAAAAACTAACTTTACTATGTTTTAACCCTTCATTTGCGTTTCAATTACTATTTTTCTAAGGCTCTAATAAAAGAGAGTATTTCAACTAAAAAAAGAACTATTAGCAGTTTATTATATATTAAATTTCTCAGAAATAGAATTGACATTGCAAGTATATTTTAGCTCTTTTTTACATCATTTTTTTTAAAATTCTTAAATGTACCTTATTATATAATAAATAAATAAATAAAATAAATAAATAATCGTGTCAGAACAACTTAAGTTTGCCTTTCTCCAAATCCATTTTTAAATTTCCCTATCATAAGTAATGCATTTTGTTAACGATCTAGTTTATCAAGTAGTACTTTGTGATTTGTTTTCATCTCATCATGGTTTCCAAGTAACCGCGCTGGGTCATTTAGCCCGCTTGCCGAGCGCCAGCGAGCAAAAGGGGAATTTTCAAGAGCGCTTTGATGAAATGAACACATTTTTAGTATTTTTTTTTTAATAAAAAACCTAGGTCATATACAATAATTTTGCGCCCTACTCAACTAGGCCAAATGTGCCTATGTTAGAGTCATGTGCGGATTCGAACCCGCGACCTTTGGGCCAACAACCGCGAATTTTTGCATGTTTTTATACAATTTCTTAAGCGTAATAGGGAACATAAACATTCCCGTTACGTCTTCCGAAGTCGTCTTGGAGCTGCATATGCAAACGATAATATTGTCTATGGATTTAACTTGAAAACAAGATTTTAATAATGTAAGCGTCACAGATCGCCTTGTATATTTGTGATTTTGGACACGCCGCGACGCCAGGAAGTGTCATCCCACGCACGCGCAATAAAACTCGTAAACGGAAATCACTTTCCTTCCAAAGCCACCTACTCAATTATAGTATATTTACGCAACGAAGGTGAACCTGTTATATCCGAGTTAATACTTAAAACATACAAAAATATATATATATATATATTAATACACAGTTAATATATGTAGGTACGCCTGTTTCAGCCGCTTTCCACCCCCTTTTATTGTTGCTAAATTATATCATATTTTATAGGGCATTATAATAAATATCATTTGTTTTTATATATTTTACTTTTCTGAAGCCTTCTAAGGATATTTCCACAATTTTCTTTTCGTATTCTTAAATACAAATTATTATACCTATACATGGAAAGTGTGAATTAATAAAAAAATAAATAAACAAAAAAAAAAAAATGAATAATAAACGAACAATTTTGTGTTTATTTGCGCACATTGATGACTTTTTGTTATAAATTTAACTGGTAAATAATACGTCCCAACACCAGTTTTTTCACATTTTTTTTATGTATGTTATATATATATATACCAGCTGTTCAACCCCGGGCTTTATTCCGGGTTGGCAGCTACGCCCAGCGGGCGGCGTCGACGGTACCTTCGGCGCTGGAAATATCATCAAAAAGCCGTTCCATACAAAATGTATGAGAAAATGAATTTCCCACATAATTTTTCCGATGTTTCAATAGTTATTCCGCTATTCGGGGCAGAGACAAATCCAACAAATCAAAGATCATAAAAATCGGCTCAACCGTTCTTGAGTTATAAATGGTGGGACATCCCACGTCGTAGAACCAATTATGGGCAAAATGAACCTATTTATAGGATGTGTTCAACCATAAAAATACAATATCCAGAAATTGATATATTTGATGTTAACCTAGCGTCGTTCAAAAAATTTATCACGAACCAAACGTTAACATGAAATATCCCTTCTCTTTCCCTCCCCTGTCCTCGTCTCTCTTGCATTTCTTAGGTTAAGGCGAAGCCAAAGCATAAAATATATTAATTTTGATTCATTAAGAACCTTATTTCTATAGCTAGCATTTGGAAACTATTAGTTATTTATTAAACTATTAGATCTTCAACATAGTGAAGGTAATTTCAAACATAGTTAAATTCAATTCTATTTCGCGCAGAGAGTAAAACCTGATGCCCTATAAAAATAGAGCGCCGAACTTGACTCTTAATATACTTTGCCTTAAACCCTAATTATATATTCACGCAGTATTTAATATGTTTATTATACTGTAACGCCTGCATATTATCTATTTGTTACCGTTACTGTTGTATTTCCCAAATAAAGGTAAAATAAATAAATACCAAAATAACTAATAACCTAAAATGCTTGTTTTCCAGGTTTCGATTATAATCCACGGCGCGGCGACGGTGCGCTTCGACGAGGCCCTCCCATTGGCAGCCGCCATCAACGTGAGGGGAACCAAGGATGTGCTGGACCTGGCGAAGAAGTGCAGACGCCTGCGGGCCGTCACGCACATCTCCAGCGCGTTCGCCAACTGCCACCAGCAGACCATCGACGAGATGTGAGTGATTTTTTTATGTAATGGCCTAGATTATTATATTGTCTATCTTTAGAAAGAAAAATTAGGTTCGCGTCACTTACACAACTTAAAAGAAAATCGTTGCAAGAAAAAAACAACACTTACTTATTTATTTATTTTCATTACTATAATAAGGTGTATTTCGTTTTTTTTTAAGCAAAGGACTAAATTAATATATATGTAGAATATTGTGGTATTTTTAGTTTTAGCCATTTGTTGGGAATAACTTCAACAAAATGCACCAAAATACGTTACAAAACACGTTTTAGGGACTGGTGGCACCTTAAGGCGAGGCATTTCCTGTCTTCGCGGTCAGTAAGCAATTGTTGGATTTTATTTAAATACAGCTTCATAATATAGAAATTAAAAAAACAAACTTTACTATGTTTTAGACCTTTTATTTGCCTTTCAATTACTAATTTTTCTAGGCCTCTAATGTATTTTATAAGAGAGAAATTCAACTAAAAAAGAACTATTGGCAGTTTATAATTTATTAAATTTCTCAGAAATAGAAATGAATTTTTAAAATCTGCCTTTACTATGTTGAAGATATAAGATTAAGGTATCTAAACATATTTTTTTTATGATTAAATATCCAATAATTACCAAATGCAATAATTAGAAAAAAAGGGTCTAAATGAACAGTCGTGTTTATTCGTGACATTGGCTATCTCGTTCTGTCGCCGGTCCCATTGCGGATAATCACTAAATAAATTATTTTGGAAGTATTGAAACACATTTTAGAAAAAGTAATCAGGAATTAAACTTTCTTACCTTTATCTCTACAAGAGTTATTTTTTTTAATAATCTAAGACCGAAAATGGCTCAAAAAACCATATAAATATAAATATAGACACCAAAAGATTATTATTTTTACTCGCACACAATAAATTTACAAAAATGTCCAGGAATGCAATTAGACAAAGGTCATTGTATTTAATTTATTTTTTTTATCATCACTTCTTAGAAATCCTTTATCTAAAATGCACAATATGCTGAATTTTCTAATTCAGTGGTTAAGGCGTTGCACTATTGGTTCAAAGGTGGCGGGTTCGAATCCGCATACGGTCATACCATTTTTAACGCTACATTACCACCAACTCCCCTGACTCTAGCACACGAAGATTTGGCCTAGTTGAGTAGAGCAAAAATCATTGTATGTGACCTAGGTTATAGCGGTTCTTTTTGTATAAAAAAAATTGAGCCTCTGATTTCTTGCCTGATCTTATCCGCTCACACTTGTCGCAGGTATCCGCCTCGTGAAATTACACGACACACATTATTTTTTATATTCCGTAAAATGTGCTGTAAATAAAAATATAAAAATGTATAAAAAAAAAAACCTTTCCGGGTATTACGGCGTACGCTCGGAGTCAAGTAGTGATGTGTCAGTTCTAAGTTTTTCGAATGTTAGCGTTACAAAATGACTCCAACATTTTTTTTTCAGATTCTACGATTCGCCCATGAACTACAACAGCGTGATGGCCCTCTCTGCGGTGGATTCGAAGGTTATCGAAGACATCACACCCAGGTATGTGCATAAAATGGGCATCTCATAAAGAAACGAACAGCAATAGGAAACCATAAAACCCGGAATTGCCAATATTTAAAAATAATAACGCTGCGAGAGGCCGCCCATGGGCGTTGTATGCAACTGACGAGTTAAGAACCTTAGTTCGACCTTAGCAAATGGTGTCGGCCACGTGCACTTCGAGCATCCATCGACAACATCAAAGAATGAACATTTGACAGTTTTTTATTTATATTAAAAATATAAGGCAATTAAAAAAAAATCTAAGTTTAAGGTTTTCTGTAGAATTTTATTGCGGACATTTTTATGTATAAATTAGGCTTACGCCACATATGTAGTTTGGTTTATGAGAATTTTAAAAAATAAAACTTACCAATTTCAATATTTTTTTTATGTAAACATAGGATTATTTATTTAAAAAAACAGCTTAAAGGTTTTCTAGAAATATGTTTAGTTAATCTAATTATATTTTTTATATATGCCTGGTATGAAAAGCTATCTTGGCAGTAGACCTCAAAAACATGCATAAAATGCAATTCAAGTGCGTTATGACTCTTAAAACTAAATATTAATTCGATAACACAGGATGAGGTTAAAGTTAGCAGTATTCCCTTAAAAGATTAATGGGTAATTCTTGGTATCAATAAGTAGAGTTCAATAACCCAAAACTAAAAGTTTCTCTTTAGCATGTAACCTATACCTGCCCGTAAAATATAAACATTCATAATTTGTTGGATAAGTATTGTAACTAGGCAAACTTACGATAAATTAAAAAAAAATGCCGAATTAACAGACTCGTTTTATTATTTTATGCAGACAATTGTAAATTTTTAAAATGACGCAGTAAAATTATTTGCGAATTTCGCAAATACACCGAAAACCTGAAATATCATTGTCAAACTAGACAAAATGAAATTGCTAACTTACAATTAAGTAGAATATGACGGAACCCTCGTGTATCTGATAGTTCCACTGTGTGCCTCTTCTTAAATCTTCAGTGTCTTATTCCATTATTTTATTTACTGTTATGAAACGTTTGTTCTTTAAGTTATACTGGGATGGGATGTTGGTCGAGAAACCGCGTCACGCGTTAGGAGTAATTTTTACGTTTGTCGAGTCGTAGAGTCCAATTGCTTTTTTAGAAATATGTTTGTCGCGTTGTAGAGTCCCTTCCGAAATTTGAAGCTAGCTGTCTGTGTTTTTTTTCACAAATTATACGATATACGAACTTAATAATGATAATGTATAATAATATAATGTAATATAATAATATAATATATAATGTATGTGTAGTATAATAATGAAATGATTTTTTTTTTTATGTAATATAAATTGACCGATGAGTACAAGTCTATAACCTTCCTAACTAGGTAAGAGTTACCTGTTCTAAAGAAGGTTATACGAGATATGAAGTGTTACAGTGCATACAAGACCAGCGCAAAACTCTGTGAAAAATAAAAAATTACCTAAGGCACAAATATACACACTGATATACACACACACACACACACACACATGAATACAATTTAAGTGTTTACTCAAAAACACTTAATATATGAAAAAATAAAATGAATAAATGAAACAATTAAAAAAATAACAAATAAATGAAATGAATAAACAATTATTAAATATATAGGTAAATACATATTCGATATAAATAAATAAATATTCAATATAGAAATATAATATAAACTTATAATAATATATTGAAAAACAGAGAATGTCTTATATTTAATTTATATATTCTGTCTGTCTGTTTGTGCGAATGGCTAAAGAAGTATAACTTCCACCACTGCTCCACGCAGACCCAATTTTTAGTTTATAAATTGTCAGCCTTAGAACAGCACTACACGCTATAAAGGCGATGTAAAATGTAATGTGTCGTTTCTGTAAAAAATAATAAATACATACATCGTGTAGAGATTTAGTCGCCGGAAGCGACAGACCCCGAGTTCCGCGGTTCGATTCATGGCGCAACTGATTAGTTTTTTCTTAAATTCGCAGAATCCTCGGCAAGTTTCCCAACACATACGCCTTCACGAAGGCTATAGCCGAAGACACGGTCAGGCAATACGCTGCAGGTCTACCCGTCTGCGTCGTCAGGCCGGGAATCGGTGAGCATAGACAATTAGTGTGCTAAATATATAACTATTAATAATAGATAATAAATTACGCCGGGAACACCATAGCACCTTGATAATTATTAGATTGCAAATGCAAGAGTGCTGAACGTACAATTCGCACATTTGCATAGAAATTTAATTAGCAGCCTGGTCAAAGGGCAATTTCCACACTTCATATTTCAGAAATTCATTGTGTCAAAAATGCATGGATTGCAGTTCGCACACCTTCTGACGTCATTAGAGACAAACAGCGAGTTACTCGAGAAATTCCTTTCTCATGATAAGTTTTCTTGACCTGGCAACTTCAGCAGTCTTTGATTCCACCACGCAGTTGTTTACCATTATCAGACGCAATCAAAACGCAGAGAGACTTCATCAGAGTCGCAAAATTATGAAGTCAAACAAATTACATAACCAGAATGATTAAAGAAAAATTAATACCGAAAGCACAGATAGTTGCATCGCTGGTTTAAATACGGGCCTGTATTTTATGAAAGCCTTTCCCTCTCACCTATCTATCTGTGCGCTTATGCAATACGGTCATTAAAGTAGTAAATAAATTATTTAAAAAAGAGACAATAATTATGAAAAACGGGATGAAAATGTAACGAATATGACTATAATGAATGAAAAGCGAACGGTTTAATGAATATTTACGAGAATAACTCACGTTCAATGTAGGATATATGAAAATGACTCGTCATGGCTGAAAATAAAAAGAAAAGTGTAAAATATATGCACATTACGTGCAAATCGTTTAGATATAGTAAAATTGTATAATGTATTGCTTAAATACCGTATTTAGATGATTACTTTTAAAACGCCCAATATACCAATATTGGGCGTTTTAAATTGCAAAAAAATAAATAAATTGCAGTTTATTATAGTAAAGTAAAAGTAAAGTAAAGGTTTATCTAGTGCACCCTCTTGACTTGGCAACTGGCCATGTTCATTTATAAGTTACCAACACCTCAAATTACTGTTACTGTAAACGAAGATAAATTATGATTTGCCTACAATTGTAAGCTATCTAATAAAAAAAAAATATTATTTTGAAATGGGAAAATGTTGCTAGGGGGCACCATTGAAAGAAGTTAAATAAATATTCTTATTAAGTACTACGAAATTTGTAACATGGATTTTTTCTTTTTGGTTTCGTTCCAGTTATATCAACGTACGAAGAACCCATCAGGGGTTGGACGGACAATTTCTATGGACCCAGTGGTGTGGTGGTCGGTTGTGGAACCGGGGTATATTTATATATTTAACTTGTGCATTACAGATTAGTAAATAATCGTATAATAGTTTGTATGTATTTGATACCTGGGATGAGAGACATTGTTAGCAACAAACCGGGTCTCAAAATTTTTCTGTATTACGATGAAACCGTATTAAATAAGTCTCATTATAAAATACACTCGAAATTGGCTTAGATTCGACTAAAAAGGGTCTTGTAAGACGTCAAATTATAACCTCGAACACACAAAAACCTTGTCAGCTTAAAATTAACCTCAAAACACCGGACGTCGCTGTGCTCAGCGTAAGAATAATTATTTTAGGGCCGAAATTTCAATCCTTGCTTAAAGTCGTTCTTAGTTAGGATCAACCTAACTTTTAAGCATGATTTAAATTGAATTGTGTATTTCAGTAACTTTTTAAGTTCAACTTTCATTCGTGATTAGTTCGCTACTCGCCGCTATGGTTTGTGTATGCAATATCTGTCGCCACTGTCGCATCACTTTTGAGGTTATGTTGTCAGCTGTAGGATTACTAGGATTTTGCTTGAATTGAAGATGTTCAAAATATGCAAATCCAGTCAATTTTAATTAGGTAGAAAATAAAAATCAAGTACGAGACGAAAACCACAGATGGCAATGCACTCGCACACGGGTCACGTAGTTGTTTTGATTCTTAGCTAAGGCAGACTTTTATGTTCGACTTAACGCTAAGAGTGAGTTGAAATACGATGTTTATCGGTTAAGTCTAACTTAAAATTTAGGTTAGTCTTCAGTACACCCACACACATCACATCACATTTATAAATATCATTTTTTTTTAAGATTTTGAGGACTATGCAGTTGAACGTGAACTGCCAGGCGGAACTGGTACCGGTCGATTGGACAGTGAACTGCATTTTAGCCGCTACCTGCGACACTGCCGTGAGATTCAAAGAAAAGTAAGCTATGAATCACCAATCACGAATGCAAATGCTATGCGAACATTTAGGGATATGTTATTTATGTATTTAATCAGTGCCCTACCGACGGAATCATCGTATTTTGATCCACACAATCATTCCTGAACAGTAAATTTCAGGACGCGCGTGCCACACGATTCCGCACTAATTTTTTAGTTTATTATTGGCAATTAACAAGTACAAAACTGTGAAATGAAAATAAAAATCGACGATTAGCCTTTCGTGAATTCAGGTATGCGCGACATACCATGATTTAAATATTAATAGAGATTCAGTAAGACAATGCAATGGCGTATCATCAATGATGAGATTCTCCGACGATTTCTCAATGGCCCATGGATGTAAATCAATAAAAATATTACTTCTCATCCAGTGTCATCTTGTGTCAAAATGATGAAAATCACACCATGTGTTCTCGGCCTGCATTAGCATTTGCGAAGCATGGTTGGCACCATGTGAATGGAAGGGATGTCAAAGGGAAGGCAGTCTCTTTAAAAACATAATACCTACCCGAAAATGTGGTTTGGTCCTGAAAACCTTCAGTAAGCGGTAAAATAGTTATCGAACCCCTCCTGAAACTCGAAGTTAATTTGGTTATTTTCTCATTTGTCCAGCGAAACTTCGGACATACCAATCTACAACTTTGTCTCCAGCGAGGAAATGCCGTTAAGTTGGGGAGATTTTACGCGTCTGACTCATAAACATGGAAGGGGAAATCCAACCATGAAGGCGGTCTGGTGAGTTTCATGTGTATATTCTAAAAAAAAAAACTGTGGTATTCTGGTCATCTTTGTCTATGTCAGGGCTAGTCTCGAAACGCGAGGGGAGAGAGAGAGTTTTTTTAATGCAATAAAAACGTGTTTTGAGACTAGCCCTGCAGGGTCTTCAGCTGGCATTTCAGCGCCTCAGCAGTTTCTAGTGGACACTGTAACTGCCGCAGTTTTACAAAAATCGCTTTCAAATTGATACATAAAATTCAAGGACACAAAATCTCGGTCAAGTTCGTTAATAATAAAGGTTCGAAAAAGTGATTTTTTACTATAACTTTCTTAGTATATAAGATGTCAAATTCATTTAAATTTTATATTATTTCTCAGATAGGGGTCTAAAACTTATCTAAGTAAACTTTTTTGATAACACTAACCATGTGGGAAAAGATGGTTTTTCAAAATTAAAAAAATCATACCTCCCTTAATAAATCCACAGGACACACAATTTCAAAATATTAATCGTAGGCCCATAAATTCCCTACAACTTTTGTTTGAAACAATTTTCGATGTGAGCAACCCCTACGGGCCAGTATAAAAAGTTCGCATTCCCTTGAATTTGATCCAGTGAAATGTACCTCCGCCTTCCGGCGTGCCGGAAGGGATTTTTTTATCGTTAAGGCGCCACCAGTCCCTAAAACGTGTTTTGTAACGTATTTTAGTGCATTTTGTTGAAGTTATTCCCAACAAATGGCTTAAACTAAAAATACCACAATATTCTACATATATTATTTTAGTCCTTTGCTTAAAAAAAAACGAAATACACCTTATTATAGTAATGAAAATAAATAAATAAGAAAGTGTTGTTTTTTTCTTGCAACGATTTTCTTTTAAGTTGTGTAAGTGACGCGAACCTAATTTTTCTTTCTAAAGATAGACAATATAATAATCTAGGACATTACATTAAAAAAAAAACATTTTTTTCAAAT
Organism: Neomicropteryx cornuta; assembly: GCA_020383195.1. Taxonomy (NCBI): domain Eukaryota; kingdom Metazoa; phylum Arthropoda; class Insecta; order Lepidoptera; family Micropterigidae; genus Neomicropteryx; species Neomicropteryx cornuta. The sequence goes on along the minus strand of JAHKQU010000010.1, from coordinate 9,299,581 downwards.
GATAGTAATTATTTAAATACAAAAAACATGTTTCATCGATTCCAAATGAGTCGGCGAGTATATCCGTCTCTTTTCTACACGTGAATGTTCGATTAAAGCCTACTCTTTCTAATCTCAAGGACAAAGAACTCGCAAAGATCTTCCTGAACATATATACAAAATATAGTCACGTTTAAAACTGTTTATTTTAGAAAAATTAACGTTATAATATATTATTTATCTTATCTTTTAGGTACTACGGTTTCAACCCAACCACCTCAAGACTACTCTATCTGATATATTCCTTCTTTTTGCACTACATCCCCTTTCTGCTGGCAGATACTGCACTCGGATTAATGGGGAAAGAGAAAGTGTAAGTAGAATCGGTCATTTATTGAAAATACTATTTGTTAGATGGTTTCCGAGTAAAAAAATTGCAAACTTTGCGTGATAATATGAACTTGCTCTTGTCCTAAGTTCGGTCGCTAGCGAGGTCGCGCCGCAATAAGGGAATTTACACGAGCGCTTTAATAAAATTGATGAATTTGTACGGTTATACATGGATTAGGGGGAGCGGACTGTAGATTTTGATGGATTAGAAGGCTCACAGCTGAGAGTAAATGGCAATCAACAGGAAAACAAAAGACCAACCATTGCTGAGCGATGATGGCCGTCTGCCTTACCCTTTTTGAGTTGGTTTCACGAGCTCGGTGAACGATGTGACGAGATGTCACGGATTGCAGAGGCGCGGGTATACCCTCTAGCATTTCTTTTTCAACTGACACTTACCGATAGCTGTGATAATGCCAAGAGTTGCCAGTTACAAAGTGGGGAAATTGGAGAATGGTGATTTTGCAATATAAAATAATCATAAACATTTATAGAATAAATATTAATATTTATAGGGTGACGACGGACAGAATTATTTCACTTTTTTTTTATACAAATTCTTAGACGCAATAGGGAACATAAACACCCCCTTAAGTCTTCGGGAATGGTCTAGGAACTTCCTGTATATATAGGCCATGTTTTGCAGCGATACCAATTTTTAATTTTTAGAATGCTGAAGATGTACAGGAAACTCGACAAATTCAACAGCTGCCTCGCCTACTTCACGACCAGGGAATGGAAGTTCAGGAGCGGCCAAGTGAGGAACCTCTGGAGGAGACTGCTGGACAGCGACCAGACGCTGTTCCCCTTCGACATGTCCAAGTTGTCCTGGGACGAGACAATGAGAACGACCATTATCGGTAAGTTGACCACACGTCTCTATCACGCCGTCACAATGCTCGGTTACACGCGTCGTCAGCGCCTGATCTCATCTGCTCACTTCGTCTCCAACTCCTCGCAGTTTATTTTTAGAGGGTACTCAAACAAAATATTCAATACATAACATGTTTACATTAATCTTAGACACTAAAGTAAAAAAAAACCTTATAAATATTCAAATAAAAAGAGAACACCACATGCATATGAAAGATACAACACAGATTATATAAATAGAAACAATATAACTTATATATTATATAATACATACACTACAAATATTTGTATATAATATGATTACATATAACTATAGATGTACTGCTTAAATACCGTATTTAGATGATTCCTTGCGTTATAACAGGCGTTCGCCGTTAGTTTATTACTATTTATTATATAAAAGTTTATTTATTTATTAAAAGTTAGTTTATTATATAAAAGAGTGACAGTATTGAAATTTGGAAAATTCGAATGCTTTTTCATATTTTTACAGATTAAAAATTTTCAGACAAATTATATAACCAGAATGTTCAAAGAAAAATTAATATTGAACGCACAGATAGTTGCATCGCGTATTTTATGAAAGCTTTTCACCCTCACCTACCTATCTGTGCGCTTATGCAATACGGTCATTAAAGTAGTAAATAAATGATTTAAAAAAGAGACAATAATTATGAAAAACGGGGTGAAAATGTAACGAATATGACTATAATGAATGAAAAGCGAACGGTTTAATTGATATTTACAAGAATAACTCACGTTCAATGTAGGATATATGAAAATGACTCGTCATGCCTAAAAAAGTATAGATATATTTGATGATTGTTTTTTAATAGCGGCAAATCGCCTGAAAAGATAAATGACACAATCTTTGACAATATTGATTTTTTTTTTAATTTTTTGATAAAGTGCTGGATAGCATAATATTTATAAAGGTCCTAAATAGGTCCTGTACTTGAGAGCCCAGGATGTCGGTTTAAACCCAGCGCTGAGTTTTATAAAAATGCATTTTTAACTCTCACCTGTCCTCTTTAGTGTATTGTCAAATATTATGTAACCATCTAATTAGATGAAATAAGGAAAGAATGATATTTTAACAAAAAATATAAAAATAATGGATTTGTGATTACGATGAAGGATGATGGTGAAATGAGATGATTTTATGAGTGATTTATGTATGAAGTTGATGAAAATAAAAATAATGGATATGTAAAAGTGTAAAATTAAAGCAAATGGTTAGTTTGCGTATTATTATTTTATATAATTGTATAATTGAGTTCTAAAGTTATTTGACTTATATTTGATGATTGTTTTTTAATAGCGGCAAATCGCCTGAAAAGATAAATGACACAATCTTTGACAATATTGAAAAATTTTGAAAAAGATTTAATTTTTTGATAAAGTGCTGGATAGCATAATATTTATAAAGGTTCTAAAGAGGTCCTGTACTTGAGAGCCCAGGATGTCGGTTTAAACCCAGCGCTGAGTTTTATAAAAATGCATTTTTAACTCTCACCTGTCCTCTTTAGTGTATTGTCAAATATTATGTAACCATCTAATTAGATGAAATAAGGAAAGAATGATATTTTAACCAAAAATATAAAAATAATGGATTTGTGATTACGATGAAGGATGGTGGTGAAATGAGATGATAATATGAGTGATTTATGTATGAAGTTGATGAAAATAAAAATAATGGATATGTAAAAGTGTAAATTTAAATGCATTTTTATAAAACTCAGCGCTGGGTTTAAACCGACATCCTGCGCTCTCAAGTACAGGACCTCTTTAGAACCTTTATAAATATTATGCTATCCAGCACTTTATCAAATAATTAAAAACTTTTTCAATATTGTCAAAGATTGTGTCATTTATCTTTTCAGGCGATTTTACGCTATTAAAAAACAATCATCAAACATAAGTCAAATATATATATATGTATATATAAATATAATGTATGAACCTAAATATGTTATGTTATTTTGGAAGCAATTCAAGAATCTACGAATGTTTCCTATACCCTAGTCTGAACACAGCTAGTAACTTACATAGCAACTAGGGCTCAGAAACTAGGACTGGGGCAGAGACTAGGGTAAAGTAGGGAGCAAAATAATCGTATACGACCCCAGGTCAAAGCAATTATTTTATCATAACAATAACCTAATCATATCAACGACGCTGGCATTATTTTCTGTTTCAGGAATTCGAGTTTATTTGCTGAAGGATAGCATGTCGACGGTGCCGGAAGCCACCGTCAGGCGTCAAAGGTATGTTTTTTTAGGTAGCTATTTTTTTTTGACCCCAGTCACGTTCAATACTTTTGGACCTGAACGCTAACCTAACAAAAAATGCTTGCACCAGTCAGTGATGATCGTAATGATGAAGTGGGTATTAGGGTGTCTGCTAATTCGGCTGCTTCAATTTTTTTTTAAATATTTACACAATAATATATAAAACCATATTTAAAAAAATCTTTTTCGGCTCGCCGGAAGGCGGAGGTAGATTTCACCAGATCAAAGTAAGGCATAAGCGAACTCTAATTGTGTGAAATATTCCTTTCTATATTTTACAAACATTTTTCGTTTTATTTCAATATCAAGTATTTAAAGACGTTATTAGAATTTTCCTTAGTTAAGTGACTTGATTCATGCCAATTTCAGGATTAGTGAGAGTTTTCAGGGGTTCGTATTTCTAGAAGCTTCTGAAACTGTTCAGGAAGGAAGGATGCGGCATTGTTACGGCAACGTTACGCCCTATCCATACCAGTTATGGATTTATTAATAAAAAGTCCATCCAATTGATTCTGCAATTTCTAACCGAGAAAAAAATATAAACTTTAGCTGAAAATAGCAAAAAGATTACGTAATAATTGTCTTTGTTGTGAGCGCTCAGCTGTCGCCGTACGCCGTAACGGTGTCAGGGCCATTATCACATTAGTTGACAACACTGTTAAAAAATATAAATTAAAGGAATGATTTTTTTCGCATTTTTTTTTAACCATTGCTGGCTCGTAATAGGTTACACAGCACCTCCCTCATGTCTTCAGAAATCGTCTTGGGAAATCCTGTATATCTAAAATGCTATTTTGAAACTCGTTACTAATTTGTTTATTTTTCATACTTTTTTCAGGCTTTTCTACGCTCATCAAATTCTGAAAGCGGTCTTCTTTTCAGTAATTGCGTACATCGCATGGACGATAGCGGCTTTAGTATATAAGGCGGTTTTAGGTTAGATAAAAAAAAACTGAAAATATTTTTTTTATGAATAAAATGTCAAACTAAAATAATATTAAGTTTATTTTACTTTTTTCCTTTACGGATGTGACGTCACGGCGCAAAACTCAAGTACATAAACGAGTTGGCACCTAACTGAACTGTTAACGTGGATAGTGGTCGCATTTAGGCTTAGCGCGACTATGCACGAGGCCGTACACATCTTTGATTTAGCTTGCAATGTTTGTGCGTCGCTTTAGGTCAAATCTTGCAAGCTGAATTAGAACCACTTCCTCTTATCCTACAAATTTGAAATTTGACATGTTGGTTCATTTCCGATGACAATACATTTTTATGGTAAGCATGACCTGATTCTACGCCCAGGAATGGCTCCAGAAGAAGGAACTCCTCAACCGTCAACAGCACAGACACGAAATTTTGTATACGCATTCAAAAACTTAAATAAAAGCTTGTTTTTAAAAATGTATTTTGACTAATAACATATTTATTACGGCGGATAAAATACATAAATATGTTTAAAAATAAATAAGCAATGAAATAGTATTATAAGTATATAAAAAAAGAAATGGTTCAATTAATTACGTTATTAGATTATAACATTATTATTAAAAAATACAATATTTGGTTAATATTTTTTTAAAATACTTCATAACTATTTATAAAAACTAATAAATATTAAAAAAAAATAATAATAAATTTCTCTTGAATTCAAGCATATTTACCATAAATTTCAATATAGGAATGAAAAATACCTATAATTATTATTAAACATACAACATAATTTTCAACAATCATTTTAATGAGGATCAAGTAACAAAATAGATGGGTGGGAAAAATCTATAGGTTTCTAAATTATAACTTTATTATAGACTGTTAATATATTTGTTCGGAACAGTTATGACATTTTATAAATCCTTATAATTTCCTGCTTCTATAACTTCACCTTTACGATAAAATATACGCTCGTCCTTACCTTAAAAGCAAATATGTACTTTATTTGGGGGTAGTTTCGCACGAGCCGAACGAAGCTAAAACAAACCGCGCGCGACCAGTCGATCCGATGCGATTGTACGAGCTGGTGTGCACGGTCCGTGCACTCCGCAACTGGGTAACCAGCCCTCGCCGTGGTGAAGTAATCGCTCGGTTGCAAAATACGAACATTATTAAAGGTTAAGATTCAAAGTTAAGGGTGTGGAAGTGTGGCAGCCAAGCTTAAGCACAGCAGAAGCGCAAAGCATCAGCATCATCAAGGTCAGTGATTTTGTACTATTTGCTAATCCTCTATTGAATTCCATCCGATGCCTTTACTGTCAGATTTCTGTAACCCGACTACCCGCCAATAATTAAAAGTATTAAACGTTGGCCTTCGCCAACTCAAGGTCCTTCGAGAAAACCGTCTGACTCGCCGTCAGATCCTGAACCAAGGCCACGTGCCTACTATATTATTGGTAATAACCAATAATTTAGAAGCCTATAGATTTTTCCCATCTATCTATTTTGTTACTTGATCCTCACTCCTTAACTTTACATACTACTACAACTATAGTAATTATATAATATTTTCAAGTTTATTTTTAAAAATAAAATTTGGATCGATAGAAATATAATTTACGTTATTAATTACTATTTTTTAATATTCAAAAATAAAAAATACTGTTTATTAAATTTACAAAAACATATTAATATCGACGCAACTTACGGCCGCGCGCGTTTTACCTAACCTCAGTTGTATGATGATCGCGTTAATTAGTCGGGTAGTCCCTAGTACGGGAATCAGTTAGATTTAGTACTAGGACCTAGAATCGCATTATGGAGTCCATATTGGTGACGTGAGTTCTTAAGGACATAAGTCCACGAAGGCACCATTTGAAAGTTTCTGACCTACAAATTGTCGTCTGCTAAAAGAATCCTTGCGCGATGAACGGAAAGGTGTGAACTCTATGACGGGCATAACGGCGCTTATAACACAAACGCGGTCTACAATTTTGTTGAAATATTGATAGCATTTATAAGTTTTTTTAAAAAATAAGGTACATGTATTCAAAAACATGTATTTTCCGAAAATTTATCCAATTGTAGGCAAATTTTGTTATTTTATTTCTAAGTTGTCATATTATATATCTCAAATCGCTTAGGTAAATCCCTCCTCGACTCTAATCTCAACATAAAACTATATTTAATTTATATGGGATGTTTCTGGTATTAGAAGCGGGTGACTTCAAAAAATGCTATTTCAAAAATATGCGGGTTTTGTTTTTTTTTTTTTAATATTTTTTACATAATGTTTAAAGAAATTTCCTCAGGTAATTCCCTAGAATAATAAATTATCTTTAATTTAAATAAACTAGATTAATCATATCTCCTGTGAAAATCTCTCCTAACGCCTTTGAAAACTTATGAAATTAGCATTTTTGTAGCATTCAGGTATGAAGGCACCTTAAGTGCATAATATACCGATTTAAATTCCTCTGGGTTGGTAATGTGTCTACAGAATTTTAATATAAACCCGAGTAATTTAGATTTTTTGACAATATGCTGATCGTACGATAAATTAGCAGGTTACGGATACAAACTGTTGCCAATAGTTTGAGAACCAAGGCTATAATTTCATTAGGTTCTATCGGATTTATTATCACAGTATTATTTTACTCTAATTCAGGGTCGGATTTAAGAATTTTCCGCCCCTATGCACTATTTTTCCAGGAGCCCCCTTTAAAAATTACCTACACATTTATTTATAAACGTTTTTTACGAAAAAGATGGTAAAATGACTGCTGCGTACCGTACCATAATTGGCCATAGGTCATTTGTCACACAACCCCTAGTCAAAATAACATTTGTTTTTTTTTTTTAATAATAATTATAATATGATTTTTATTGCTGGTTATTGAAAATACAGTTCAGTTACAGATTTTTTAAATTATTTCTTATGGTAGGTACATATTCAACTCTTTTATTAAAAAAGTGCCGCCCCTTAGGCACGTGCCTAGTTAGAAATTCGGCATTGATCTAACCAGGTCGTATTGAATACCTCACGCTAAGCACCTTACCATAAATTCGTAAATAAACGTTAAATAATAAAACGGTCCCAGATGTGAACCCTGTGGTGCACACGATGCGATGCAACGTTAGCACTGCTCGACGATGATTTTTAAATGTAAGGAATAACCACCGGTATATGTCATTTCTCAAGTAGAACATTGTGATTAACTCGATCGAAAGCCTTGGAAAAGTCCGTATAAACTGCATTAGTTTGCCAAAGATTACCCATATTTTTAAATAATTTAAAAATTATGGTCTTCACCAAACAAACAAGTAGCAGCCTTTCTAATGTAACAATCTGAACTGATGATTTTCAGTCGGCAGACGGTGGTACTTCAGGAGGTTTTGATTACTCCCAGTTGACAAATCAATCGTACTAACAAAAATAAAGATCGTACAGGAAATGTGTCTGCGTTCAAAATGAAACAAGATTCGTCGTTGCCGATATAAAATGTCCTATCTGCAAAATTTATTTCTGGGCCAAAAGGTTTTTATAAAAAAAAATAAAAAGTTCGTATTTTTTTTGTAAGCTATTAATACTTCATTTTTAAAAATAAAATTGTCAGCTCTTACTGAATGATTTTTTTTTGAATGCATATGACCTCCCTAAGTAAATCGCTCAGATTTTGGGTTAAATTTATAAAATAAAAATTAAGTTAAAGTAAATTAATTATGGACAAGTCCATAATTACTACTAACTTTTTTAAATTATTGATTAATAATGCAACATTTTAAATTATAACAGGCCCTTTTTTAAATAAAAAATCACCTGTTTTATAAGGTTATGATCTACAAGGTAGTTTGTATTCTAGAGACATTTTTGAAAAAAAAAACCTTGAATAATAAAATGGTTTATTATTTAAATAGCGCGTAGCAAATGACCATTTTTTTCCGGTCACGGAAATTCGGTTCTCGTCAATTTGTCCAAAATTGCACATAGGACATCTTCTATCGGCAACAACGCATTTATTTTATTTTCAAAACTTTATTCAATTTATTTTTTTTATTACAATAATATGTACAACAATATAAATTCAGTTGGGCATAGTTTCATATACGAGTACATACAACTAAAATTTAAAATAGTTATATTTTTGGGAACTCCCCCTCTTGACTGTTCACTGCATCTCATGCGCATTACGATGGAACTGTCTGGGCTGGTTTCCTCAAAATGTACACCATTCCCCAGCCATAGCCACCCTGTACTGCCGAAGGTGTACAGGGTAGCAGGTAGCAATCGATTATAAAGATGATCTTTTCCTATCATAAGTTTATTCTAACTTCAAACTAGACAACTTTTGTTTTACAAGTTTTTTAAAAGTTTACAGATGAAAATAAACAGTAGAAAAAAAATTATTTAAACGCATAGGTAGTTATGAGCCTCCTACCCGCTATGCGCGGTCCTGACCTGCTCAACGCGCCAAGCATTGAGATATACACAAAAAAAAATAAGAAAAGTTGCAAAACAAAAGTTATTTAGTTTAAAGTGTAGAATAATCAAATAAAATGATCTTAATATCATTAATGTAATATTAAATTAGGTATGGCATAGGAAGGCACTCCTGATTTTTTAGATTACTTTCAAGTTGGTGTGTTTGAGGAGTACAGGTCGAACTTAAAGTCATCAGTATCCTTTTGAGGGGTGGTTCTGTACTTTTCATAAAGTACAGAAGTAAAATGGCCTTATTCCAATAATATTTTATTGTTTTGTTAGACCGTGATTTTGTTGTAATCACTTGGACCCGGTAAATGTTTGTTTATAGATTGTTCAACTCCCAAGAAAAATTGGCAACCACTCTTAGTAGCTAAAACACAATTGCAAATGGCGCAACAAGTCCCAAGAAAAGAAACAGTTTAAGAAATTTGAAGATATTAACTGTTTGCAGAGAGATAAACCCTAATTTGTGATGTTTTAAGATAACCTTAAAACACTAAATTCACATTTGAATTAAATCAAATATGCCTCTGTACTTTACCGTATATTATTTATACCATATATTAATTTTAATTTCACAATTTGTTACCGTAACTGCCAATATATTCTGCAAATGAAAATGTTCCAATTTTCCAATAATTAACCTAACCCCCAAATTATTACAACAAAATAATTCGTCTAAATTACGCTTGACGCACTCCACGAACAATTTATTTTGTTTCGATGACATTTATACAAGTTTTAAATAATACCAGAACTATCCAAACAATTCTAGGGTTAAAACTAAAAATATTTAGGCACACAGCTATAATATTAAATCTAAAAATGACATAATGGTCAAATTATGTTAAGTCTTTTCGACCACAATAAATATACCTTAAGGATAATGAAAAATAACATAATTATGCGTCACTTTTAAAACTTAGCTCAGAGTCAATAGTTGACATATCCAAAGGCATCCATGAAATTAAAAAAAAAACCCAGAATAAATTAATTTATATCATGAAAATTAAAAATTTACCGATATTACCTACGAAGATATTACCTTAAATTAAAGTAAGCCAACCGGGTCTAAATAATTGATATTTACATATATACACATTTCAAAAATAATGTTTAGTACAAAAAAATATAACTATTATATATATTTATATATAAATTGACTGTAGTCCGATGATACTTTTAAACACATTGACGCGATGTTATTCTGTTAAAATTCCACAGAACTCCCCGCTATTGCCGTCTCCCTCTCATCTGTGCTAGCGGTGCTGTGGGCACCACTACGCCAGATGATCATTTTTAAGCTTTCAACTAATTATTTACCCTTAATTTTACAACAAAATAAGATGTTTTTTTAGACTCAAAATCAGCATAATTCAAGTGGTGCGAATTTTGCGCCCTGTCATCCGATTTTATGCGTTTCAAAAGATCGCTGGCCTTGCCTGATTTACACGCGCTATTAAGGTTAATAATAAATAGAAAAAATATTAGTTTTTTTATAAAAATATTATTACAGACGTTTATAAGAATGTACAAAGCTATCTACACTTATATTATTACAAAATCAATTGACAACGCAATTATGTAGAAACAAACTTGGTAAAATATTTTTTTCTGCCAAAATATAAAGGTTCAGAAAAATATTTAGAATACGTTTTAAAATTTTAACGTTTTAATCAAATCTAGATGAAAAAGTTATGTTTAATGATATTTTCACTATGGGAAATCCCATGTTAATTTCGCGCGCTTTTTCACTTGCACTACAGTGCTACAGACCTAGTGCTACATTTAATTAATATTTTTCCTGAAAGCGTTAATATAATTTTGGTATCTACAGTAATCTACAGTTGTCACAACGAAGATACTGTAAAGTTACATGCAACTTAAAGTTTATACAGAATTTTATGATAATACTTTGAGTAAATAAAAAAACACAAGAAAATAAAAGGATGAGGTCGTGCTATTTATATGACGTTGGTATTTAGGTCAGTAAATGTAAATCAATAAAGGTGTTTTTTGCTTAAGGTAAAAAAATGCCGTGATCTTTATTTATCATCTTTTTTTATATCTTTTTTTTTTTAAGAAAATCCAAGAAATCTGATCCGGGGAATTTTATTTTTATTTTAGTATAAACGTGTTTTAGGTTATGTTTTTAACCAAAATTAAATGTTCCCTTGAAACGATCCTGTGGACTTTCTTAAAGTAGATGTTTTAGAAAGAAGATCTTATTGCGTGAATTTTACCTGATGCGAAAATGTGTCAAATAATAACAAAATGTATCGAACAGTTAATCAATACATAAGTAATGTATTTGAGCATACTTTTGAATAATAAAAAAATCTTATCTGCATCAAAGCATTCTCAAAACCTTAGTTTGACTGGCCTAAATGCAAACTAACCAACCCTCTTCGGTTGATATTGCCAACGTAGCAAAAATCTCGTCAGTCGTGCAGGTTTCTATAAATTTACATAATCAAATACTTGAGCAAATTCCCTTTGAAGTATTTCATCAAAATGGCGGCATATTAAACAATATGTTATATTAAAATCACAAAGTTAATGTATTACTGTAGATCTTTGTAGCATTCCTGTATTTTCTTGAAGGCAAAGAGGGCAAAAGTTGACAAACTCGAGCTTAGTCGACGGGCGATTTGAGAATTTCGCAGGAGGACCCTTATGAACCCGAAAAGGAGGATAAACTGCGCGAAACGGTGTAATGCCTGCAAGCTGTAAGAACGAGAAAAAAATATATATAATTGAATTAGGACAATTAACATTTTTATTATTTGTATTAAAATGGCGTCCATTCCACGTTGTCTATATTTAAAAGGTGGCTAGGAATGAGGAATTCAAAACATCGACTGACATTTTAATTGATAAACCACTGAAATTGATCGGACAGTTGATCGTAAGAAAGATATGAAACTGTAACGGAACCCCTTCGCGTGGGGGTCCTGTAGGATAAAGGTAATAACTTGAGCGTTTATTACTGATCCACTGATTACATAAGAACTCCGATATACAGTGTAGTATCTGACTCCATAATGTATGATCGCGGACCGGCCTGACGTCAGGCAGACGAGTAGGTATGGGCGGCACGAGAACTACTACTAGGGTTCAACCTCCGCTCTTATAGACTACGTCGGAGGGGAAACCCTCTACCTCAGCCCTGGTGCATTCGGTTGACGTCACTCTCGTTCGACAGACTGTGGACGGGTGGCGTGATGCAGCCGTCGGCATAAACCTGGCACGGACGTCATGTGACCTCCACAAAACAATAATCAGATAAGAACATCTGACTGACAAAAGATTTTAAAAAATCGTCTGAGTTTACTATTAGTATTATTTCGACATTCAAATAACTCACATCCTCAGGCGTTTCTTGGCCCTCGCGATGTTCTGGTCCTCCTCTTTGAGGATGTACTTCCTGGTTCCCTTGACGTACGTCTCGAAGTACGGCAGCCATTCGATCTTCCTCACGTCGAACTCGAAGTGCACCCTGTCGGCTTCGGTCAGCTTGTTCCTCAGCGCTTGCACGTTGTAGTTGTAGAAGGTCCACTCGTTGGTCATGAAGTACTCGAGGGCATCCACCGCCTTGCTCAGCTTGCGCTGGAGACGCACCATCGAAATCCTGGAAGGTATTATGCACGATTAGGTAGATTTATTTAGAAAAAATACCCATCCCAATGAGTGACTGTCATAACTGAGTAATAGATGAAAAATCTATCTATTACTTTCTTGTGGACACGATAGTTAGGTCATTAGTTTTCAAATGTATTTTAGGGCACAAAATCTCGGTCAAGTTCGTTAATGGGCAAAATTAGACCAGGGGGCAGGAATAGAGGTTTTTTTTTCGAAAAAGTGAAATTTTGCTATAACTTTCTTAGTATATACGACATCGAATTCATTTAAATTTGATATTATTCCTTAAATAAAGCCTAAAACTTATCTAAGTAAACTTTTTTGACAGCACCAACCATTGGTCGTAGGGGTGGGAAAAAATGATTTTTCAAAATTCAAAAAATCAAATCTCCCCTAATGAAATCAAGATGAAATCTGTTCAAAATGTTATAAGTGGGCCTATAATTTTCCTACACGTTTTTTTTAGATCAATTTTTGACATGAGCAACCCTTACGGTAAGGGACCACTTTGACCCGGTTAAATCTACCTCCGGCGTGCCGAAAGGATTCTGAATTCAAAGATTATCTTTTAATATTTTGGTGATATATCTACTTAGGCCTTTATACAGGCTGAACTTAAAGTCAGCACTTACAAGGGGTGATTCTGGGGGCGAATCTGATCTTTTGTTCAATATGTTTTTATACTTGGTCGTGAGTCCAGTGGGTTTTACCACTTTAGATCAGTTGTTTTGCTTTATTTACAAAGTTGTTTAATTTTATATCCCGAATTTCTCTCCACTCCTTAAAAGGATACTGCCAATACTCTAGCCATTATCATATTTTTTTCAGCGAACTTACTTAGGTTTCTGTCCGGTCAGCTTCGCTGTGTAATCGATGATATAGGCTGGAATCGTATGGAAAGCGTATAGGCAGATGTTATGAATGAGCCTGCGAACAAAATTACGTAATTATCAGTACCCGCAATAAACGTCAGTGCAGGGTTAATAAATAATTTAATATACGTAAAGAAACTATATTTCTTTAATTTGTTTATACTGCACAGCGCTCTTCTATGTACTCCATAGATGGCGCTGTGAGTGATGGCGGCCGACAGATGGGTAAAGCAGCTTATGTGGAAGTTGACAGATACCACCGCCATTGAGCATATTGTTTGGGTATTAAAAATAATATACTTTAAATGTCGTTTCTTTGTTTTCAGGTAGGATAGAATGATTTAAATTAAACATTGTGTATGTAAGTACTAAAATAAAAACTTTGTTTTCAGAGCAACGCAATTGTTACACCCATGCTTACATTTTTACCCGATTTAACCTCTGTCGCCTCACGGACCTAAATTTTAATCTTTTTTTGTATTTCTATAAATTCGTAAAAACATTTGTTTTCTTTTATTTAGTCGACAGTTCTTTAAATTATTATTTATTGAACAACCTGTAACATTCATATAGTAGTACTAAATTATTTAGCCGGACCCTGACGTCTTACAGCTAGGCTCTACAGGCGTTATTAAAGGCATTTCCCACCCAAACTACTCGCACCTGCGGTACCAACTCGCGATGGGTTGCTTCATTCCCTATATATATCCTCATTTGTGACTGCGGCACTTTTATCCTATTCGATGTGCGTTTTGGATGACCAAAGAGGCGAAAGAGTACATTGATATCATAATATTCTTTCAATTCATCATAAATTTTGAAGCCATTTTAGTTTTTATTTAATGCATAATATTTCATTATTTAGTACTGAATTCGTTTTGTATTCGTTGAACGGTGCAACAGACGGCCAAGGTCGGGTACAGTAGCACATGAATATAGTAGCATATCTTGTACATAAATGTATAGAAGCTAAAATGAACGATTTAAATATTTATAATTTATCAATCCATTGGCGCCAATTGAAACCCAAATAAGGACGCTATGGATGGATATTTATTTGGTTAATATTATTTAGAGAAACATACAGGGTAACTTAGTATATAGAACAGTAAATACATAGTTATTAATTTGGCCAATTATATGAATCCACTAATCAGGTTTACCTAAAACTGATTACATAAAAAAATAAAATAAATGAGAAAAGTAAATTAGGTAGTTTAGTAATTGCATATTTCCACTGATAAAAATATGTATTACTCAAAATATGGGTTTTGTTAGAGTTATTATGATAAACATAAATAATTAGAACTTTTACCTGTATGAGATGTGTATATTTTATTTAAGTACAATAAAAAAACTAATTTGGAAAGATTACTGTTATATTCATGACAGTAAAGTGTTGCATTTTGAGCATAGTTAAGCATAGTTTTAGTAGTATATTTTTTTACTTGTATGTTGCATAGTGAAACATGTTTAATAAATAAATAAAGAACTGATTATTTAAATGAGAAACGTGAAAAAAATAGTTTAGTTTTTGCATATTTACACTGTCAAAGATGTGTATTAATTAAAATATGAGGTTTGTAAAGTTTTTATGATAAACATTTACTTATTATGAGACGAGTATATTTTATTTGCCTTAGTTTTGAATGAATTCAAATTACAATAAAAAAAATCATGACGTACTCTGTGAAGCATAGCAACTCACCTGTTGTCTTTGAAACTACCCCCGGGATACCACATGACGTCGTCGAAGGGGTGCCTGAGGATGAACTGTCTCCCCCAGTTTTCGATGTTGCCCCATTTGATGGGGTTCTCGAGGCCGCTGGTACAGTTGTACACTTTGACCCCGCTTTGCCTGCAGGAACGAAAACGCACTTGCTCAAACGGCCAGGTGTCGAGTATAAATATCTTATAATTTATTTGTTTCATAGATGTACAAAAACAGCAATACCTAAATGATATTCGAAATGCATTTTATATAAAAAAAACCCTTTCGGCACACCGGAAGGCGGAGGTAGATTTCACCGGATCATAAGAGGGAATAGGCGATACCGATTCGTTGCTCATATCAACAATTATTTCAAACAAAAGTTGCAGGTAAATTAAAGGTCAACAATATATATTTTGAACGGATTTTATCCTGTGCTTATTAAGTGAGGTATGATTTTTTTGAATTTTGAAAAACCAATTTTTCCCACCGCTATTTTTTTTAATAGCACAACCCATGGTTGGTGCTATTAAAAAAAATACTTATCTAAGAAATAATATAAAATATAGCAAATTTTGTATAAACTGAGGGTGTATTAATATGACATTTTCCTTTACTATCCCAACCCCTCTCTTTATATCTCTCTTGAATTTCTTAGGTTAAGGCGATGCGATTTCTTTGTTACGTAACTGTTTTATTTATCAAAAAAAAAAGAAAAATAAATAAATACTGTAATGCTGCAGAATGCAAATTATGAGGCGTACAAACCTCTCCACCCCCGTATGCCAAGCGGTCACGATGAGCGTATTGATCGCTATGTCGACCGGAATGAGGTCTGTGATCATTTTGCGCTTGCAGTACAGGGTTCTCAGGATGCCCTTCCCGGCGCCGGCCAGGAGTCCCGTGGGTCCGTTCAGGTTGTCCACCCATCCGGGCAGCGGCCACCGCCAAGCCGCGGTCACTGAAATCACAAGCGGGGGCAGTTGGTGGGTTGTTTTGTGATTGTGTTTAAAGTAATCTGGGGTCTTAATTAGGGGTAATAAAATAAGTAAATTTCTTTTCTACAGTCACCGAGAAAACAATCCTGTACCTCTACAAGAAATTCCTGTAGAACAGTCCTGAACGAATCTTTGGTTACCGTTATTTAAGTTTTTATTAGGGGTCATTCTTAGTTAGGATCAACTTAACTTTTAAGCTTAACTTAAATTGAATTGTGTACTTCAGTTACTTTTTAAGTTCAATTTTCATTCGTGATTAGTTCGCTACTCGCCGCTATGGTTTGCGATACAATATCTGTCGCCACTGTCGCATCACTTTTGACGTTTTGAGGTTATGTTGTCAGTTGTGGGGTTTTGACGCGCTTATATAATGCGTGTTTTCTTTTACTCTGATTTTTTATTTGATTCTGCAACTACGCAAATGCATCTACGAGGGTTGTTTGGAGTACGACTTATCAATCTACACGAATTGGTTTGTACAGTCTATCAAACAGATTGTATACACTACAACACTAAAATATATTATACTATTATTATTATTATTATTAGTGGTATGGTATACCTCTAGTAATCTTGGGAAAATTAAGGAGAATTAATAAGTGTTTGGCCTCCTGATTTAAGATTTTAACATCCTGAATTTGGAGTAATTTCGTTTCTGCGCTCAGTCAAAATAGTTTCAAGGTTAGCAACGGGCGTTAACGCGATAATCGTGTAGCTGAGGTTACGTTAAACGCGATTTCAAAATAGCCTAATGCTAAAACGGCTACAAAATAACTGCGTGATTTGTAGCCGAATAAGCCTTCGCTTCCGACTTGAACGCCACTCTGCGAATGAACGCGATTACGTCACCAGCTTCAGTAACGTTGCGCTAGAATAATAGGGTGATTCAAACGGCCTTATAACGCGCACGACTATTAGAGGGTTCTCAGAAAGTGAACTCCTGATAAAACAGTGGGGGAGTCAAGCTATTGCCATACTTACCGATTGAAGGTCTGACTATGGCTATGGGGAAAGATGTGTTCTCAATGCTGAGCATGTACTCCGCCATTGCCTTCGTGAAAGTGTAGGTATTTGGTCGATTTCCAATGAGCCTGTAATTAAAATTCAATTATCCTGTAATATATCCATACAAATTACATTTATCCATACAAACGCTGTAGTATTGTGACTTTTATTTGCAGCGAAATAAATAAATATATCGTTTTTATCGTTATTGGGAATGATGTTGGACACGACTTATATGGACATTTTCTTATAAAAAAATATTAAAATAGACTCAAGTTGTAGAATGAATGTAAAGTAGAAATACTGTTACCTATTTGTAATATCATTTAGTACTTCATCGTCCAGTGCTTCTACCGCAGCTATTATCTTCTTCAGATCTCCCGGAGGAGGGTAGACCCTCTCCGAAACGTTCTTCTGGTCGCAGTTACAGTATGCGGTGGACACATGAACGAATGACTGAAAAGTTAGAAAACGTCAATAATCATGAATTATCCAACTACATACTCATCAGTTGAAATCAATTGTGAGTAACAAGAAACATAAAAATTAAAAAACATGAACTTTTAAGAGATACATTCATCACCTATCTATATAGATATAAAATTCGTGAACTTCAAAGAGACGAAATTACAGAGAGATTAGGACGGGCTGTATTTTTATTTACTTTCCACTTTTCAGGGGCTCGATTTAAATCGTCTTCGGGAGAAGAAATGCACGTCTCTCTAAGAGTATGAAAAATCATCATCAAAATAAAGGTATCTTAGGAATATCCTCTGACCTCTTTTGTTCTTGCCTGTACACCGAATGTGATTCAACCCACCTCCATTTTCGGCAGGGTCTTGCAGAGCTGCAGTATCCTCATGGTGCCCTCGATATTCATGGAGACGCTCAACCGCAGCTGCTCGTCGAACTTGACCGTCGCGGCGGAGTGGAAGACCACGGAGACCACGTCGAGCATGGCGCGCTGTTCCTCCACCAGACCCAGTTCCTGGAGAGTTATGTCTCCGGCCACAGCGATCAGCTTGTCGAGGCGAGACGGGTGCGTTTTGCGCAGACGGTCGAAGATCTGTAAATGACACGATCATCTTTGAAACAACTTAAAAAACAATATTTGATAGGTACTCGTAAATGTATTAAGTATTGAGTATTGAGAGTATATAATTTATTGTTGTAATTTCCTATATTTCAATAATAAATAAATAAATTAATTATTTAAGAATAATAGGATATAAATTCGTACAAGCGATTGACACTACTCTGTTTCCTGCCGTTTCAAATTTTAAATGTTTCGCGATACACAGGTTGTTTTCGTTTTCAAGAATCACCCATTAAAAGAATACTGCTGACTTTAAATTCACCCTGTATGTTTCAATAACATTTTGAATTACTTCCTATACCCTATTCTTGGTTGAATAAATGAACTACAAATAAGCACGGTTACACTTAATGCGCTGTGAATTAAGTAAGAAAGATGATATTCTTTATTTGCACGATAAGTATAGAAGTGAAACGTAATACTGCGCAAAACATCTCTGCATTTAATACTGACATTTAATATCTCTTTAAAAATGTCGGATTGATGATAAAATATTCACATATTGACTATAAATCAAATGCAAAGATATACACCCATTGATTTATAATTATATAGGCTGATGTTTTTAGAGGCGTGGTGTTTAAGAAGAGATAAAACGCATATAATTTGATGTTATGGCTAAGAATTTAGTTTTATTATAAAGATAAGGGTTTGCCATTATGTTTTAAAAATGATTTCGGGTAAGTGGCCGCCGCGGCTGACTCGAACAAATTCCAGCCGAGAGGCCCAAATTTCAACCACTTTTTGCAGCAAGTTGGGCCGTATGTCAGCAATAACGCGCCGAATATTCTCTTCCAAGGCGTTAATCGTGTCCGGCTTATCTGCGTAGACAAGCGACTTCACATAACCCCACAAAAAATAGTCCAGCGGTGTTAAATCGCACGATCTTGGAGGCCACGCCACGTTGTTCAGGAGTAAGTTTATTCATTATGAAATGGCAAACCAAACTGAGCATAAATCAAGTGACAGCTGTCAAAAACACCAACTACGAAAAAAGTAGTGCCAGATTAAAAACCACGCCTCTAAAAAAAACACCTATATTTATCTATTTTTCGACAACAATTATATTATAATTTCATTCTCAGGTCCTTACACTTTGCGCGGTCAGTAAGCAATTGTTGAATTTTATTTAATTACAGCTTCATATTATAGAAATAAAAAAAACAAACTTTTCTATTTTTTAGACCTTTCATTTGCCTTCAATTACTATTTTTCTTAAGGCTGTAATATCTTTTATAAGAGAGTAATTCAACTAAAAAAGTAATATTTGCAGTTTATTATTTATTGACTTTCTCAGAAATAGAACTGAATAATAAAAATCTGCCTTTACTATTTTGAAGAAATAAGATCAAGGTATCTAAATATATTTTTTTTATGATTTAATATCCAATAATTACCAAATGCAATAATTAGATAAAAGGTCTGAATAAATAGTAATTAATATTTATTCTTTGGCTTCGCCTTAAACCCGTTTCAGTGAATTCGGGGTTTCTCTTAAGAATTATATTCTATTTTTTGTTATTAAAGATAGATGGAATTTCTTATTGTAATGATTATGTATGCCACACCACTATACTATGTTTATGGAATAAATATTTTGAATTTGAAGTTTATATTAAAATTATTTTGATATTAGAAACAGGCATATTTATTTATTTAATTTTAATAGAAATCTACAGATTCACATAGTAGTTTACATTAACATACAAAGAAAAAACAAAGTTAAGTGAATTTAAAGTGCATACAGTATTGTTTAAAAATTGGAAATTGACGTAAGAAAGACATTTATCGCGGCGTCCTACTCTAACGTTCACGTCGCGGCGGATTTCGCCACTGGTGCGAAGAGAGCGACGCGCACACTACTTATTGTAAACGTTACGACTAATAAAATAAAAATTATAACGTCGTATAATATTATATTTTTTAAATTTAAATTTACTTAGTTTATGATTAAATATCCAATAATTACCAAATGCAATAATTAGAAAAAAGGTCTGAACAAGTCCACGATACATAAGTGTAGTAGGAAACTTCAACACATTCATTGCTAAAACTCTAGCAAAAGCGTAAAGAACGTCTCAGCAGCTATCTAAGGGTAGGGATATACCGTTGTTAGGGGCTGAAAGGGTTAGTGCATACAGGGCACGCCGAAATACGAGTTTCGGTGTATTCCATTTAACCGGCAACGAATTCACGACAATCCCTCGACTGTGCATCCAGACACAATTTCCTACCCTCTGGCTAGAATCCGGCCGCGATATTCGAAAATCAAGAAGCTATAATCAGATCGGCGGCTCTCAAACTTTTACCGTTTTAAATACATCCAACGCTGCATACTCACCACGGTTTCCTTCAGTTGCTCCAGCCTTTTCGCGACACTCACTTCTTTTTTGGGCCTCATGAGGAGATATATGCGGTTGATTCCAGGACATGACGTGAGGAGTTTTTCCACCAGCACCTGGAAACAAACATTATAATAATTTGCCATTTATAACAAATATATACAATTATATCAATAACAAGGCTACATATTAAACAGATCAATGTTTCCCAAACTTATTTTCCCCATAGCCCAGTATTTTTTATCCTTCGTGGACCCCTCACCCAGGATTCCAACACTGTGATAGGTGTTTTTTTTTTTAGTGGAATCATTTTTTTCTTCCTGTCAGTGACCTCCTATTCATGCCCAGAACGACCCCTTAAAAAAATACTGCTGACTTTAAGTTCAACCTGTAGTATCTCGATCGCGAAAAAAAATATGAAACGGGATTTTATAGATTTCAACTGAAAATAATGTGTTTGCCTGGAGTTCCTTATAATAGTCGAGGAGCATATACGACTGTTGTCGTGTCCAAAAGAAAGTGATATACGGTTGGGTGACAATGAATATTATATTATTTGTTTAGTATTAATTAATTTATTTTACATTCACACTTTGCATATATGTGAATAACAATATATACACAAAACAAAAAAAAATAAGAAATCAGAGTAAGCAATGTTGGGACATTTCGAAAATAGTGAGACCATAGGTAAAATACATAGGTAAAAGAATTGAAAGAGAAAATAAAACTCTTAAAACTCTAAATACGAGTATAATGTTTTATTGACTAGGTACTCCTTTAGAGCTTTTTAAATTTACTGTAATCATTGATCGTTATATGTGTTACTGTAAACACCCCAAATCAGTAAGAACCCGATTTTTCTAGTAAATACTCGAAATATCTAAGACAATAAGAGACAACGCTTTTTTACTATAAAAAAACCCGTTCTTACTAATCATATCAGTAAATATCCGAAATTGAGATAAAAATGTCAAATAAATAAAAAAATATTTTCTTATTATTATTAATCGCCTACGTATCAATACAAAAATCATTTATTATTCTAGTTGTAAAAAATCTGTGAACTTTTAGTAGGAACTTAGTTATAGTTAATTACTTACTTAATTAATTATCATTGCAGCAACCAATTTATTTATTTAATTAAGGAAAATTAACGGGTACGGGTCAAAAAAAATCCTAAAGAAACTTATAATTTAGGTCAATCTTGCATCCTTACAAGTTTTTCACATGTAGTGTGATTTAATGCTAATGAAAAATCAAGTAATTTTTTTAACGATAAGGTTATAAATGATTGAGTGTTTAAAATTGTAAATTTACAATAGAGACAGTTGCTACAATTAAAATTAAATAAAATAAAAAACGTTTTTAAACACAAAGGCTTTAATTTAAGTGCCTCTAAAAAGAATAAATAAATTTTGACGTAAATGAAACCCGCCATTTTGTTACATTATATAATTCTATATTCTATATCATGACACAAGTAAATCTAAGTAGAAAGGCTATTTGGGCAATATGGTTTTAGGCTTATAAATTTATTTACACAGGAAAGGTAAAATAAAAGAAAAGAGAACATATATTAACACACAGAACTCCCACTCTCACAGAATTGTATGTTTACAAAGAGATCTTCTTAACGCGCTCACAGAACTATCACAAAGAACACACATGGCCCATTATTGTGACATTTTGAGTTGCACAATAAATGATTCGCGATAAGTAATATATAAATAATAATTAATTCACGCATTAATTATAACACTTACTATTAATAAATATAATCAAAATAATACTTACTTCATTAGTGACACTTTTTTTTCAAATTCGGACATGCTTTTAGTAAAGAACGGGTTTTAACTGCACGAGTTTGGGTGCAGTAAAAACCCGATGTACTCATTTTATTCGGCATTCACTTAACTGCCTTAGTAAGAACGGGTTGTCTGATGCTTTTAGATACTTTGCATATTTACTAGTAAAAATGGACTCTTGTCGATTTCGGGTGTCTACGGTAACATGCATACAAAACCCAGAAAGCTCACCTTGCCCATGAACCCCGTGGCCCCCGTGATGAAGATGCTGCGGCCGCTGTACCACCGCGCTATGCCGCTCTCGGCGACGTCCTCCGAACTGGATGCGGCCATCTCGAGTTGTATCTGTCAAAAATACAATATAAATCTTGTAGGATTGATATTAATTTCGATTCGTTTAGACACTTTATCTATGGACGGAATTTAGTAAACGTTGGATATTTAATCATAAAAAAAAATATGTTTAGATATCTTGATCTTATGTGTTCAACATAGTAAAGGTAGATTTTTTAAATTAAATTCTATTTCTGAGAAATTTAATAAATGATAAACTGCTAATAGTTCTTTTTTAATTGAATTGCTCTCTTATAAAAGATATTAGAGTCTTAGGAAAAATAGTAATTGAAACGCAAATGAAGGGTCTAAAATATAGAAAAGTTAGTTTTTTAATTTCTATATTATGAAGCTGTAATTAAATAAAAGCCAATAATTGCAGAGAGTAAAACCTGACGCCCTATGAAAGTTAAACGAAGAATTTAAAGGTTGACTATCAATATACGAGACCGTATCCCATGACCATTCCTATTAAAAGTCCAGCTAATTGGCTCCGAAATTTCAAACATGATTTGTTGTGACGTCATCCTGAAATCCATCATGCTTTTCAAATGAAAACATATAAATTTCACGTGATAATATTAAATCGTTCGTGTCATAAGTTCGCCCGGTCGCGAGGTCGCCCGCACGAATCGAAACCGAAATACATAAAGGGAGTTTACACGAGCGCTTTTATAAAAAATAATAAATTATTTTCGTCCGTCTGCGAGTCGCGTGGATGGTATCCTTTTAAGGAGTGATTTTGGGTAGGAATAGGAACTTTTGTTCAATTTTAACATGGTTAACAAAAAAAATTTCGTTATTGATTTATATTATGTATTTATTTATTTATTCAACAGGTTTCCCCATCTTCACTTTATGTTTAAAGTAAAACAAATTAAACTACTAAAAGAAATTACAATATTTCAAGTTCACCCTGTATTTTTAGATCTATTGTTCCTTAAGCATAAGTCGTCGACCTCCTGAACAGTTCGAGGTCGAAGACTAGTTTCTAAGTAAAGTCCATTTCTAAAATCCAAGTCGGTGTTATAGCTAATTTCGCTGCGCGTTCGTCAGATTATCAGGAAATGAAATTATTATTGACAAAAGCTATTGTTATAATGTGAAGGTTGGCCGTCCGACATTTGCCTGATAATCAAAGTGCAAATCTGATTTTTACAATAATATTAGAATACTTAAGAGGCCTTCAAAGAATGCGCTAATTTCCAATAAATCCAACATTGAATAGGCAAACAAATTAAATATTTTCACAGACTAAAAGTATTTTCACGTTTAATTTTGTAATTACCAGACTTTTGTACATAAAATTGTTATATACGCGCTAGATAATGGCAATTAGGTTAATTGCTTGACCATAATTATAAGCATTTAAAAAAAATAAATAAAAAATACTATCCCCTCCCAAACAAACCCCGTGTCAAACACTTATGTTTTGAGAAAAACTGGTTGGAAGGTTTTCAGAGTAAATTGTACCCAGGAAATTAATAAAATAGACATCACAACTGTATTTATTATATACCTACCAGTGGTATATAAGTTTGTTTGGGTGCTAGTTAAGTTTGAGCATTGTTGAGGTTCTTATACCTATATAATACGGTGATTATACCACTATATGTCTATGAAATTCTCTACGTCAATTAAGAAATTTAAAATTTAATGTTATGTTGAAAAAATAAACGTAATTTCAAAATGTTTAATTGTATTTACGAATGTTTTTCAAAATATTTTTGAAGTTATACTTCCTTGCGCCCGTTTGGATCACTCATTGGGATGGAATGTTGGTCGAGAAACCGCGTCACGCGTTAGGAGTAATTTTTACGTTTGTCGAGTTGTAGAGTCCAATTGCATTATTTACGAAATATGTTTGTCGCATTGCAGAGTCCCTTCCGAAATTTGAAACTAGTTGTCTATGTTTTTTTTCACAAATTATACGAATATAAACTTAATAATGATAATGTATAAGTGTATATTATAATAATGAAGTGACTTATTGTCTATATAATAATACTATATTGAAGAGAAATATATTGAATAACAGAAAAATGTCTTATATTTCATTTATATATCTTGTCTTTGTGTGTGTGTGAGTGGGTGTGTGTGAATTGCCAAAGAAGTATTACTTCCACATTTTTTTTTACTATATTTTTATTAAAGGTTTATGAGATACAAGTCCTTCATACAATAATTTGAATAATTTGGCATTATATTAAGGCCAATATGCTTTACCCTTATAACAACATGAAATGACTTCACATTTGAAATGTATTGCATTGTAAATGCATTAATCCACAATCAAAAGTATTCAAATTTCTCGAAATGACATTCAGTGCACATTTAAATGTATAACCTCAAAATAATTTTATCATTTTGTAATACTATTTACACTATTTAAATTTACATTTGTCCTATTATCATTTCGACTCTCACGCGACTTTCATATATATTCCTCCTTCTTCTTTGCGTCTCACATCAGTTCTATGTGGAGGCATAATAGGTGCGAAAATCTAAATAAAAAAAAAAAATAAAAAAAAATATAAGATTAGACATGGTTTAATTTATATAATAAAATGTACTCACTTTTTTTTAACCTAATAAATATGATTTTTTGCTTTGACATTACTTTATTGACATTGACAGACTGAAAAAGGAACATTTTGAAATTACACAAAATTCACAGTTCGAAACTCATTCTGTCAATCTGTCAGTAGTATGAAGTTTTATTTGATTATTTTTTTTTATATTTATAGCACATATTATAGGTAATTTTAACTTTTTGCACTCCTTCTGCATATAAACTTTGACTATGCCATGAATCCGAAGTTTTCACATCACGTATTAATATATAGATTAGACCGCTAACCAATGAGCGTTTGAGATAAACAAAAATAATCATTAATTTATTAATTTGATTTACTATCAAATTTAACACTTAAAAATATCAATGTCCGCTAAATGTCAGTTATTTGGTTTTAGTTCAACATTTAAATAATAGTGTAATTAACCGTTTTAATCAAATAGGGCATAATATCAGCTAAAAATAACATTACTAATTTTGAAAAATTAGTTGCGATGATATCAACCTCTTCTCAAACTCTTCTATATTATTTTTTTCATTAATAAAATCCCAAAGATTTTAGTGAGGTGACTAAAATAAATAAACATTGTAAAATTCGTTCTAAAAAATACCTATAGACACCGCGACTAATAGATAATCTATTTAAAGTAGTAATAAAAATAGAACACTAACATATTAATAATAATAACATATACTTACAATAGTTTATATTAACATTTCTTGATTAGGTAAACTTAAATTACGTACAACCTACTAAAAATACTATAAATAATATACTAACCGTAATAGTGCAAGTGAGTGTTTTTCCTTTAACTTAAATATTGTATGCACGATTTGTGCGCAATATTTGTAAGACTTGCCATAAAGTTGAGTTTCTGGCAGCCAAAACCATGTTTCTGCCAGGATCTATTTAATGTAAGATGTGTCGTTTATGAATTAAATTTGATTTGATTTGATTTTCGTTTCTCATTCGATGTCTATTTTATATAAAGAAGCTATATGCCAATTTTTGAGATTCTATAACCAACGGTTATAAAAGTTCCATACAAACTTCAAACCCCCATTACCATCCCTCCCTTGATGGTGGATTTCATGTTTTTTTTAATTCACAAACCTAATCGGGTGTGTTCACGAGACAACTTCCCAAACTCGTCATCGCAATCATACCAACGGTTTAGGTATGCACAAAGGACAAAGAAACAAACAAACTAACAAACAAATAAACGGACATTATTTATATATATATTAAATGTATCTATTGAGTTGTAAAGTTATTTGACTTATATTTGATGATTGTTTTTTAATAGCGGCAAATCGCCTGAAAAGATAAATGACACAATCTTGGACAATATTAATTTATTTTTAATTATTTGATAAAGTGCTGGATAGCATAATATTTATAAAGGTTCTAAAGAGGTCCTGTACTTGAGAGCGCAGGATGTCGGTTTAAACCCAGCGCTGAGTTTTATAAAAATGCATTTTTAACTCTCACCTGTCCTCTTTAGTGTAAAATATTGTCAAATATTATGTAATTATTTAATTAGATGAAATAAGAAAGGATGATATTTTAACAAAAAATATAAAAATAATGGATATGTGATTACGATGAAGGATGATGGTGAAATGAGATGATTTTATGGGTGATTTATGTATGAAGTTGATAAAAATAAAAATAAGGGATATGTAAAAGTGTAAAATTAAAGCACATGATTTGTGTGCGTATTATTTATATAATTATATAATTGAGTTGTAAAGTTATTAGACTTATATTTGATGATTGTTTTTTAATAGCGGCAAATCGCCTGAAAAGACACAATCTTTGACAATATTGAAAATTTTTTATAAGTTTTTAATTGTTAATTAAAAAAAAATAAGCTAAGTGGTACGCGTCACAAAGCAATGCATGTCACACGGATGCGCCCGCATTCTGAATCGAATAGTAATCTTTGACAAGACAGCACTACTTTCTAGGTCGTGTTTGAATGGTCGGAAGAGCCATTATTAGGTAATCCACGCAATCGGTCGCCAATGCGACAGGCCTAGTGTTGCGCGTTCAATCATCGAGTTTGTTTATTATTATTGCGTCAAAACCAGTTTAGGCGTATAATCCTGAGGCAGTGGTCAACACGGAACCTCCCCCTGAATACGATACAGGTGAGTCGAACGTCAACGGTATAGAAGTTATTTAGACTTTTGTGATTTTCGATGACTTTTCTACCTTACATTGTAAAAATCATCATTTTGCTAAAGTTATTGTTGTGCTGATGTAAAATTGAACAAATTTCGTTGATAATACACAACAAATATCAAGTTATCACATACTATATTTTTACCTATTTTTCGGTCCACAGTTCGTCAAAAAAATAATAATGAAAAAAAATAATTTGCTTATGCTAATTGTATTAAAAAAAAAATCGTTTTACCCATCGAAACAATCTCACCTAAAGAAGTTATAACATAAATATTATTTTTTTTTATTTCATTCACAAACTTAGGACACAGATAACAAATTAATATAATATAAGTGAGCGTTTGCTACTCCTTTAACTAATATTTCACAGTCTGTCCTAAAGAAGGCGGTTCGTTTGCATGTACTTTTTTTTAATTTCCTAATTCTCAGGAGTACACGTACATATTTATTTATTTATTTATTTATTAACAGGTAAGCATACTGCGTGACAATAGTACCTACCATGACCGTGACAGTAGTACCGTGTATTATACCTATACATTAATAAATAATTATTATCGTACTATGTGTGGCTTTCAACATTGTGTAAAGTTATTGGACATATTGTTGTTTTAATTTAATGTATTTTTGAATCTGTACTTAATAAATATCACATATATGTGTGTAATTACTGTACAAATAAATTCCCCTTTTAAACAAAATAAAAAATTAACTAGCATTGAACAATTAAATTACAAACAACACGCTGCCGACGTTTCATTTTATCCCCATTTATTTCAAAGGTTTTAAAAACCTGTCAAATCGAAAGCTAGGTTTAATGATTTGAAACTATTTACTGAATATAACATTGATGAGCTAAGAAAATCGGTTGTTTCGATGTTACAGCACAATACTCTAAAATACAAGTGCAACGTGCAATTCGGAAGGTTAGGTCCACTGCAAAAGGAGGTGGCAGTTTAAAGGTGAGACCGCATGTTGGGAATTTAAAATCATAATACATACTTTAATATATCCTGGAGGTTACTCAGAGGAGGTTCCTAAGATACCTTTATCTCCGTAGGTATGGATATTATCCTGAAATGTTTCCTAATACGTATCCGTCAGCATTTGTATTAGGGCTTTAACCCATACATTTTCATTTTTTTTAAAGTTATTCGCGGTTTCATCGAGAATCCCGTAATACTCGGTGATATTGGTCTCTTTGTTCCGGACCGTCGTACTAGAGCGCGGAAGCGCACGTTATTTAAGCGGTTAGCGTGTCGTACCGATGTATACAAGTATAGTCCGATTGGGAGAGCAGTCGAATTATTAAATTCCATTTCCGCGATTTTTAATTGTTTTTAAATTTTTAGAAAATATATGTTTTTGTGTTATTATTTAAAAAAAAAAATGATTTAAAAATATTTTGGTAAAAAACAACTAATTGCTATCAATATTTCATACAAAATGGTAAGACCGCGGTTTGTGTCTTAAGCGACGTGATGCCCGTCCGTAGAATTCACACCTTTCCGTTCATCGTACAAGGCTTCTTTTCGCAGGCAACAGCTTGTAGGTCACAATCGTTCAAATGGTAATGGTTAATCTAAGTATAGTAACGTTTCCGTGGCATTGCCTACTAATAATACAAGCCGAGTATAGTGGGCTACTCAACGATAACTTTAGGAGTTTTAGGAGGAAGGTGAGAGGGGGAGTATTTGTTTAGTTTTGATAACCAACTTCAAGATTATTGGTTACATACTTAGACATTTCTATATTAAGTGTAAATACATAATCGATTGATTTTATCGATACGATCAATGCACCTCCCTAATCGCTTGCAATTCAACCACAGATGAGAAAGTTGCCCACGGAACTGTTTACGTCGCGATTGACCAGTCGTTTAGATAACATCGAATGCGTCCGCGGCAATCGATGAAAAGGCGTCGTTTGCGATTCTCAAACATTTCTAGCTCAAGTTGTCAATTTTGATTAATGCTGCGAGAATGTTCTAAATAGGAAGCATCGATGAGTTTGGGAAACTTTTTATTTAAAGATTTCTGGGAGTTTTAGTAGGATTTAGGAATTGTATTTACAAACTCTTCAAATGAGCTTAAAACAGCTTTTGAATGTTGGTAGGATGTTTCTGGTTTCAGAAGCGGGTGACTTTAAAATGCTATACCAAAAAAAAACTGTTTTTTTTTATATATCTTGAATAATATAAAAAAAAATGCTTAAGTAATTCCCTAAAATATTAAATTATTTTTCATGTAATTCAACTAGATTGCTCAAATCTAACGCCTTTGAAAGTTTGTAAAAATCGCATTTATAGCATTCAGGTACGACGGCGCCTTAAGCATTGGTATAACTTAAATTTTGACCAATACAGTTTGATTAAAATGGCTCTATTTGCATCTTAGTAACAAACGGACAGACATGATGGCCGTCCGTGGAACATCTGTCGCATGTCAAACGACAATCAGGTTTAGTCAGTATCCCAGAGGAAGATTCAAGTGGATTAAAGGGTGTAATTACCTCCCCCTCAAGCACTTTCACTAACACTCATTACACATTTTGTAATCTTCGTCCCAATTTCATAGAATACCATATCATAGTCATAACCCCAGAAATATTGATTTAAATTACTTTTATATATTTAGTATTTAAAAAAAGACAATGTTTTCTTCCATTGAACATAATTGAGCGTGTAATTGTACAATGGTTTTAAAAGCGGGATAATTTCGAAAAATTTAAATAAATCAACCTGAATACTAATCAAAATGTTATTTTTACAGTTTTTATTTGCTTTTCGCTATGTAAAGGGAAATAAATAAATGTGTAAATATTGTGCGTCCGCGGGAAATTCATCCAACTACAATTTGTATTTACGGAGAGAGTTCTCTCATGAAATTGAAACCCTTTTGTGTGAGAAAATTATCGTATTTTGAACACTTGCCGGCTAAATTAACTTTTATTTGTTTTTCAAATCAAACCCAATGACATATCAACCTTGCGAAGAACGTTTGCTAAGTAAATGTTAGCGAAGAGACGCACAAAAGTAATATAGAATTAACTAATCCCAGCGAACACAAAAATCGATTGCAGAACTCGATTACAAAAATCGTTATCCACTTTCCTGGCACCTCTAGGTGAGTATTTTACCGTTGCAAGGTAAAATAGATAAACGAATATAAAAATGCAGTGTATTTTACACAAAACATTACTGTAGTATTGAAAGACATGCACGCAAAATCTTACTAAACAAATGAATGAATTAATTTATTATTATTAGAGTATCTACAATGTATTATTAATTATGATATTATAATTATTTAGTCTTGGCTCTGAGAAATATGTCGGAGTATTACATTAGAAAATTTAATGCAAACTTATACGCAAATTATCGAATATTTCGAATTTTTATTAGAAAGTGATTTATACTCAACAAAAGTAAATATTTATAAAAAAAAGACTCATTTTAAGACAATAAACCAATTATGTGAGATGTAGACAAGAAATTACATAAAGTGAAAAGATAAAAGGTAAATAAAATACAATCAAAAGTATTTGAAGCTATGTGTTGTACAAAATAAAACTTTCCTTCGCGACAATAAATAAATAAATAAAATAGAGGATGAAATTAAAGTTTATCCTTTAAAGGCGCGATTACACGAAACTCAATAACTTTGTAAATAAACCAAAAAAATTGGTATAAATGACAAAAAAAAGAGTCCAACAAAACATTTTAAAGTATGGTCACTTCACTACGTCGCGACCCAGTACCTATAAATGTATTGACGGGTAGTTTCCGCATGCAAATATTGTAAAGTAGGTCAATTGGATGTCAGGAACACAACAATACGCGCACCAAACGTTCAATAGAGAATTTATATGATCTTTTTTGTTAGTTATATGAAAACTTGTTGAACTAAAGTTCAAATCAGCTGATATTTACGCAATCCTAACTTTGCAAATATTCTAAGGCACCTTTGCGGTGATATTACTGGGCGTGATCTGGACTTAATTTTTACAGGGCGTCAGGTTTTACTCTCCGCGCGGTCAGTGAGCAATTCTTGGCTTTTATTTAATTACAGCCTCATAATATAGAAATTAAAAAACACGACTTTAATGGCTTTTATAAGGAGAAATTCAACTAAAAAAGAACTATTAGGAGTTTATCATTTATTAAATTTCTCAGAATCAGAAATGTCTTCTACATAGTAAGCGCAGATTTTTAAAATTCATTTTTCATAGAAAAAAGGGTCTATATGAATTAAAAACACTATTAAAATCTTTTGACTTTAAAGGCTCTTTGACCCACGAATCACGAATGACCACACGTACGCATAGACTACACAGATAAGCTATACAGACAGATTACATATGCAGATACATTTTTTTTTATTAATAGTAAGTAAATTCCTATAAAATATTATAATTCCTTATTCCCAATAATTGTTGTGATTATATTTGAATATGACGTCATAGTTAATACTTAGTCATTAAAAAAGTGTTTTAGTGGTAATGTTAAGTAATTAGCTGTTCAGAATTTTATATACCACGAAGCTACCAGTCGGGCGCTGTACATTCTCCAATATTCCTGTAACGATTGCAGAGATGTCCTTCCGGTTAAGGCGCCCCGGGACGGATTTGTCCCTGAGATTTGAAAGAGTAGGCTTTATTCGAACTTTGACGTGTAGAAAAGAGACGGATATACTCGCCGACCGCGAATTCGTTACATTTGGAAACGATGAAACATGTTTTTTGTATTTAAATAATTATTATCATTTGAAAAAAATGTTTTTTTTTATTTAATGGCCTAGATTATTATATTGTCTATCTTTAGAAAGAAAAATTCGGTTCGCGTCACTTACACAACTTAAAAGAAAATCGTTGCAAGAAAAAAACAACACTTTCTTATTTATTTATTTTCATTACTATAATAAGGTGTATTTCGTTTTTTTTTTAAAGCAAAGGACTAAATTAATATATGTAGAATATTGTGGTATTTTTAGTTTTAGCCATTTGTTGGGAATAACTTCAACAAAATGCACCAAAGCACGTTACAAAACACGTTTTAGGGACTGGTGGCGCCTTAATACAATTGTTTAAAATGAAAACGCGGGTGTAGGTAAGATTACAGCCTTCGTTCGATCTTCGATCGGCCGCAGCCTCCGCGGGCGAACGTGCGAATTGCTTGGGAAAATAAGACGAGATGTGCGACTTACGCTGTCAGCTGATATGCCTAACTAACCTATCAGCAGTATGCACAGGTAGAGGTCGACAACATTAACTTCATTGTATAATTATTAGAAATTAACCGAGAAAGCTTCTTTTATAACGACTACGCATAATTCAGCGAGCGTTCGGACTAACAAAGATCACACTATACAATAAAATTTGTATACGACAATGTTTCTAGGTTTTTTTTTTTGTAATGATGCATATTTATTAGAACTAGCGATCGCCCAGTAATCAAAATTCGGTCGTAATTCATTAT
Organism: Neomicropteryx cornuta; assembly: GCA_020383195.1. Lineage (NCBI taxonomy): Eukaryota > Metazoa > Arthropoda > Insecta > Lepidoptera > Micropterigidae > Neomicropteryx > Neomicropteryx cornuta. The sequence goes on along the minus strand of JAHKQU010000010.1, from coordinate 9,266,580 downwards.
TTTTTTAAAAGTAGGCGTTATTAAGGTTCTTATAACTCTATAACGAAGTGAGGACCTCTATTATTAAAGCTCGCATTTGTATTTATTTTCGGATACAACTCATTGTCAATTTAATTTTTTTCGTGTAAAAATGAGACTTGACATTCATAAAAGTTAAAATGACATTAAAAATTATTTTTGACATTTACAGACTATTGCAAAAGGAACATTTGAAATCACGCAAAATCACAGTTTGAAACTCATTCTGTCAATCAGTTGTCAGTGTTACAAGAACGTTTTATTTTATTTAATTTAATATATTTGTAACACATATTACCTATATATAATACATTTTGTTTATTCACTCCTTCTCCATATAGACTATGCCAAATCTCACACGCCTTCGTGCGCACAATATGCTTAAAAAGGTGTACAAAGTCGCAATAGAACAGAACTAAAAATATATATAAATGCAATTATTATAGAGGTAAACTCACCTCATTATAGAGGTATAAGAAGCTTAATAACGCTTACACTTAAAAAAATAATGAATTAAGGTCGAATTTCGACCACTGAGCAACCAATAGCTATTATTAATATCAATCGTGTCGCAGCTCGACCCATACAAGCGGTGACTTGACTACGGGTAAATTTCAGTCCTTGCTTAAAGTCATTCTTAGTTAGGATCAACTTAACTTTTAAGCATGACTAAATTAAATTGTGTATTTCTTATTGTGACTTTGTTAAGAATATGTTTTCGCACTCGTGATTAGTTCGCTACTCGCCGCTATGGTTTGTGTATAAAATATCTGTCGCCACTGTCGCATCACTTTAGAGGTTATGTTGTCAGCTGCAGGATTACTAGGATCTTGTCATGCGTGTTTGCTTGAATTGATGATGTTCAAAATATGCAAATCCAGTCAATTTTAATTAGTTAGAAAACATAAAATCAAGTACGAGACGAAAAGCGCCGTTAATGTACTGAAATCGCTCCTAGCAGCGTATTTTAACACTGACTTAAGTTTGACTTGAGGCTTAAGTAGTAGTTGTATTGATTCTTAGCTAAGACGGACTTTTATGCTCGACTTAACGATAAGATTGAGTTGAAATAAGATGTTTATCGTTTAAGTCCAACTTAAAATTTAGGTTAGTCATGAAATTTCGGCCCTAAGTTCTGATAGGTTTGAGGTTCGAACAAAAGGACAAGGTTGTGAATTTTACCCTACTCTCAAAAAAATAAAAAAAAATGTTTCATTATTCAACAAATGTTGTCTACTTTCGCGATGCTAAGACTCGATTGTTAGTTATTTGTGATTTCACAGCCGTCGGCGAACAGTCACTTCGACAGAATCGACAATAAGGCACAACCATAGCTGTCATCGAGTGACGAAACGAGCTGTACTCAGTACAACTACATAGTACTGAAACTTTATAGTTATGCGCTACCAATTCGAAGTGGTTCACACTATAAATTAACACCAAAAAACATCTTTGGTTTAAGGGCTTGAATACGTTGAGGAATTCCGTCGTCTGCAGCCAAACCTGGGTGTAGAATCATATCATGCTCACCATAAAAATGCATTGCCATTGAAACTGAATCAACGCGTCAAATTTTAACTCCTTAGGATAAGAGGAAGTGGTTCTAATTCAGCTTGCAAGATTCGACCTAAACCGACATAAATACAACAAATATTGCAAGTTATATAAGCGCTTGTAAAAAGAGAAGAAATTAATATCTTTTCTGGTAATGCCAAAGGATCGTGAGAGAGGTTGAGGTATTCAATTCTGTCTTGACTGACGTTTGATCTTTACAGTTACAAGTTGCCTATACAGCCGTTTTGGGCAGACGCTATTGGATGCAGTTCCGACTGCCTTATCGTTGTTTTCACGACGCGAGGCCGTTCGTTACAGGCAAAAATCTCGCAAATCTGCAATTGTAATGAGTGTTTTTTTTGTGTATATTTCTTGTTACTTAAGTCAGTGGACAGTGAAAGCACCGTTGAATATTCTCAACGGTGAAAAATGAGTTGGGCGGATTTGACCCACTGGGGAATCGAAAACCCTAGACCTGTGGATTTAGAAGCAGGCGCTTATACTACTGCGCCACCGGGCCGTTCCCGGTGCACGGTGTGTTCGTGAAATATATATAAAAAAACTTGATTGCATCATTATCATAATTAGTAAGATAGATTTTATTTTAAATGATATTCTGTTGTGTAATACCGGCCTTCTATTTGCGGACTTAAAATGTCGACGTCCGCAAATTTAATTAAGGCCTGCGATCACCGCAACATATTTGCTTTTCATCGTGGTCAAAAAGTATGTGCCGACACATATATGAATAGAAATTGGAAACAATTTTCTATTTTGGTTAAAATTTTATTTAAAAAAATATATATCCTTTCAAATCTACACGACAAACCTAAATATTATTCAAGTGGATCTATATTAGTATTTTACTAAATAAAAACATTAAGCAATTAGATAAAATTATAAAAGTTATAAATCGAAAACCTTTTCGTTATAGTTCCGACGTCAGACAAATCTTTATTCAAAACGTCATCCTTATTAACGACTCTTATTAGGGTGTTTTTTTTAGAGGCGTGGTTTTCAATCTGGCACTACTTTTTTCGTAGTTGGTGTTTTTGACAGCTGTCACTTGATTTATGCTCAGTTTAGTTTGCCATTTCATAATAAATAGACTTACTCCTGAACAACGTTTGCAAATAGTGCAAATTTAGAAGAAATCACTCTAAATTTTTATAAGATACTACAATTATTGTAACTCGATCAAGGCTACGAGGAAATATGGTACTGCCAAAAATGAACACCACTTTTGGGTAAAGGCATCTCAATTTCCTTGGACCTAAACATCTCAACAGCGCAGATGAGATAAATTTAGTCTTGCAAAAAACATCACCAAATAGCTTCTCGCATTAGGCAGAGACGCATTTAAAACGATTACGATACGCACTGTATTACGATAGAAAAGCTAACATAACGTGTACAATAAGTAACAGAATTATCAGAATTATATATTTTTATAAATATATATACTGTAAGTAATATAATAATATTTATTACGTCTCACGTACGTAATAAATATATAATTTTTTTGCAACCTTCTTCTGACCCCTTTAGACCCCTTTTACTATAGCTGGTATTTGCTAACCATTGGATATTTAATTATAAAAAAAATATATTTAGATTTCTTTATATTATGTCTTCAATATAGTAAAGACAGATTTTTTAAATTAAATTCCTCTTCTGAGAAATTTAATAAATAATAAACTGCTAATAGATCTTTTTTAATTGAATTGCTTTCTTATAAAAGACATCCAGAGCCTTAGGAAAAATAGTAATTGAAATACAAATGAAGGTCTAAAACATAGTAAAGTTTGTTTTTTAAGTTTTTTATTAAAAATCTGTAATTAAATAAAAACCAACAATTAGTCGACCTCTTATAAAAATAAGAGGTCGACTCCTTAACAGGATTTTTTAAACCTAGTGACAATGTAACATTAAAACAACAATAAATGACTGGTTATCGTGAAATTTTGTTTAATTTGTCTATGTGATAATCATTTATTTTTTTCGGTGTTATTATTTCATTTATTGTTGTAACTTCCTATTCTGCAATTATGAATAAATAAATTACGTAGTATATTTACAACGTTCTGCCGACATTGATATGTGTCTCAAAAGCCTCTGATATGAGATCACCCATTTTGGTAGTTACTGATTTTTTTTCGCGCTTATCAATGATACCGCCATGCTTTGTAGATCTGTTATTAGCGGGGGGGGGGGGATTCAACAAAGTGATCACTTTATTAGGATGTAAGAATGTCTCTAAGACAAAATGCATGGTTGGGATTGGCATATGTTCAGTCTTTTTATATAAAAATCAGGTAAGTTTAACAATACCAAATTTTTTGTAGGTTATTTCATGTGGTCGTCATAGTTCAAGGTCGCGCAGTGCAAATAGGATATTTTAAAATTACGATTTCGAGGGAAACGGTACATTTAATTCGTCTTTGAGACGCGGCTCGAGGATCGCTTAACCGATCGATTAAAAAATAAATATTACGTCCCAAAGAACACGAAACGATATTGACATATAAAATAGTTCATAGAGGTCGCCTTTTGAATTCAGCGTACATATTGGAGTGACGGGCCGCGTGTAAGTGGCCGCCCGCGCGCGCCTTCTGAATACTAAAACGCGCCGCCATTGCTGTGCGCATTTCGCACTTCGGCATTATTAAATTCTACTAAATTACTCCATTTTAGTCATTTATCTACTAATTTAATTCCTCGCAGTCGTTAACCCTTATAGTATTACAAGATTATAACCCGAAGCCACGCTCGACGGACCTTCGCTCGGCGGTGGCGTCGCCATTTTGAATTCACCGGAAAATGTCACTTTGACATTTCGTTTTGATTTGCCGTGTAATTTTTCCTAAGGCAGACTCTTATTTTGTATTTAAAATGTATAATAAAAAAAAAAAAGATTCGCATTTTCTTTAAACCCATTGAATTGATTTATTGTGTACAGGATGTGAAAAATTATACCTATTTTTTTCGTGAAATTCTGCGGCCTCTTATTCCAAATGCCGCAAGTGACTTCGCTAATTTTTAAGATGTCTTTCATTGGGGAAAACAACAATTTGAGAAAGACATGGGGGGAAAGGAGGGGGGGGGCATTTGTCGTTTTTACCGACCGGTGAAGTTTACCTCCGCCTCTGTGTTTTATTGTGACATCATTAACGACGAATTAAAAAATATTCATTCTCATAGATTACCTTAACTTTAGGATTACCTTAACTACAAAAAAGTATAGTTTAAGTGATTGTTTTTTTTTTGTGAAAGATTACTAGACGTAAAAATATGACACTCGACCGAAATCGTGTACAATTTTTGAAAATATAATTTGGATCTACGTTCAAATTCAAAATTCAATTTGAAACCCATTTATATTAGTACGGTATGCATAGAAAACAATATACAAACCTCAGGGTACCATCACGTGCGACAAGAATAAACGATTAGCTAGACATCTCACGTCGTAGAACCAATTAAATATAAAATATCCATAATTTGATACCTTTAATGTTAGCCTAGAGGTGTTAAAAAACTTATCAAAAGCCAAACTTAAACATGAATTTTCCTCTTTCTCTCCCTTCTTTTCTCTTGCACACTAATTTTATACTCACTCGAATAAAATCTCCCATAATATATGGGAATTTTCCATATAGAGATGATTAGAGTAGATAAATTATAATAGTTTATAGTATGTTAATTATTCGGTTCATGAGTCTGTGCCTAAAATTTAGTAAAAGTTGAAGTTATAGTAACCTCTTATTATATCTCCTTACTTATACTATATTTCAAATAGGTAACATCTCGACACAGGCTTTCGCCTAGAGAGGTGTTACTAATCCACACAAACTATACTTTTCTTATCTTGAAAATCAATAAAATACTACGAACTAATACATATGTAATAATATTAATTGTGTATTGGATATTTTAATAAATAAATAAGTGTAAATTGTATCAAAATTAATTGAAATAAGCGAAGAGGAACAAAAGCGGTAAGAGATTCAATCATTCTCTTTTCGTCTTTAAATAATTATTAATTTAATTAATTTATTAATTTAATTTTTGCCTATAAAAATGGGCATTTAAGTACGAGAAATATTAGTTAACCCAATTTTAAACTATCGAAACGATGTTTTTTTGCGGCACAAACGATTTTAGATGTGTTTAGTGTCAAGTTTTAAAATAGAAATGCAGTTAGTAGAAATGTAGGCCGGTGGTTCGGTAAAAATTGTTTCCGGGTCAAAACCGATTTCATAGATTAATGCCTCATTAATGCTTAGATTAAGTCCGTAAGGCCGGAACGTAAGGCACCGCATGCATAAACCACTAGCTTTATTTATATTATAAATTTAGGTAGTTATATATGTACAATTATATAACAAAATATTCTTTATTATTACGATTGGACATTTATTTATTTAAACATCCATATCACTTCACTTGGCTGGTGCCTGTCCTTAATAAGTGTGGTTTAATAAGGGCGTTTTTTTTTTATTATCGTCAAACATCATTATTCCTTACTCTTTGTACTAACTAATACATACATCATTAAATCATATTTTTTACTACGTCCTAAAAATAATAACATACAGTTCCATGGGTTACAATATCTTAGCAAATGATTAATTTATAAAGGCACTATTTACAAATTATCTATAAAGAATTACAAAAAAAATGAAGGGTACATAGAAAACCAAAATACGTGTAGGTTTTATGTATATATAAATATATCCGCTATTCTTGAATCTTTGGTGTGTACAATTTTATTTAAAAAATGTAAAAAAATATTATTACCTTATTTTGATGCAATAAAAACTTCTAGTGGAGTTTGGTAGCGCACTGAATAGAAATAAAATCACTCAAAAAATATACGATCACTGGCACAGAAGAAATCAAAGCGCGGCGAACGCCTAAAATTGCGCGCGACAGAAGAAAAGTTTTGACAGCTGTCAGATCGGACGAACGCGCGCTTTCGAGCGTTTGATCCGAATTCGAAATTCAAAAACACTTTCGCGCGGACCGGACGACAGCGGCGGCGGAGACTAGGCGGCGACTAGGGCGGGCAAACGGCTCGCGTTCGAAATATAAACGGCCGTCTTCACTTGCGGCGATTCCCAAAGTGTGCCCAATTATTTATTATTATTTTTTTAATATTATAAAATTAGGTTTATTTATTTATTATACGATCGAATTTTAAATCCAAATAAGGCCAACAATTAAAGCTTACGCCAATATACAGGGTGCCCCAAGACCAATCCCACAAACTTTAGGGGGTGTTTAAGTTCCCTATTAAGAGTAAGAAATTATGTAACAAAATGCGAAAAATTTTCATCACCAAATTTATTATTTTTGTAATAAAATTGATGTAAATTTGTTCGAGCAGTGGCATCTGCCAGCAATCATTTAGCTCCGCCCTAATAGGGCGTTTCGAACAACGCGGCAGGTCATTGATCTCGATCTTGACTGACCGCGGCCCAGTGACCCAGTGACGTAGTTATCCGAGGGAGGAGCCATAGAAAAATATCTGTTTTACACGATTTAGAATAGAAACTTTAACGTTTTATTTCTTATTATGAATTTTTATATAGTTTCTTAACAAATAACGCTAGAAATCGAAGGACCAATTCGCTGTTTTTTTGAACGGGAATGGTCTTGGGACACCCTGTATTTAAAGCAGTTTAACTATATTTTAAAAGGTTTATGTGTGATTGTATGAATGAAAATCGTATTTGTTTTGTATAGATACATTAATGTTTAATATACAACGTTTTCACAAACAAATCAAACGTAGAATTGCTTTTAAAGCTAATTTCGAAACACTAAAATATTCTTATTATAGACCGGTATAGTATTTTTGGTTCGACCTATTTAAATAATAAGAAAATCAACGTGACAGCTTGCTGCACCGATTTTACCCGAATGATCGTGTCATATATATTTAAAAAGTAAAACTTCTTATACGAGTATTTGTTTCAAACTCTGTTTTTTTCATTCAATATTAAGTGGTTAGATTGCTCAAACATTAAGAAGAATTTGACACCTAAAACAAGTGTCAAACATCGTAATTTACTAGAAAAACCACATAGTTTAATAATTTTATTACCAGATGGCAATATATTCCGCATAAGTTCAAACTGCAAATCAGTGAAGTATATAAGCGCCATCTGTGAATGAGTAAGATGGTCGTTTCTAAACTGTAAACATCTGTTAAATTCTAAATCTGGTAAATCTATGCGGATTGGGCCTGTTTGTATGTGACCGTTCCCGATAACAAATCCAGCAATTGATTACAAACATGATTTGTATTGACGTCATATAAATTCATCGTGATTACCGAGAAAAAAAAAAAAAATTAATCGTTCTTGTCATAAGTTCGTCCGCTCGCGAGGCCGCGCAGCGCCGGGTCATCGACCGGCCTTGGCTAAGAGCGAGATAGCGAATGAAAGAGCGAAATACAAAAAGGGAATTTACACGGGCGCTTTGATAAAATTAATACATTTGCGCACGAATTTTTTTCGCATATATATACAATTTCTTACACGTAATAAACATAAGTCGCGAGACAACCTGTATAATTAATGTTCTTAAGGTTAACGGTTATTAATTAATTTATTTATATATATTAGTCAAATAAACAGTTAGTATACATATAGAAAAACATACAGAAAAGATTACAATATTAACCTTTATATATTTGCACTGTTAAAAGTACAATTAGTTTGTAACAACAGCAAAAACTAATAACTAAACAAAACAAAATATTTAATATATACTTTTTAACAAAAGCTAGAAAGACAAAGAGGACATTAGATATTCAAATATTTACAAATTTGATGCTTAAACTCAATCAATTTACAACTAAATATATCTCATTATTATTATTACTGCAAAAAAGTACAGAAACTATTTTTTTTTTCGATATTCACTTTGTAACGTAATTTTCTGTTTAGCCCCTAAAATTTAAGATAAAAAATATAATCAGGGTGATGAATATAAAAAAAAAAAATGCCAGGCGGTGGAAGTTATACTTCTTTAGCCGTTCGCACACACCCACTTACACACAGCCAGACAGAATATATAAATGAAATATAAGATATTTTTCTCTGCTATTCAATATATTATTTTAAGTCACTTCATTATCATTATTAATTTCGTGTATTTCGTAATTTCGTGTATTATTTGTCAGACAAATAGCTTCAAATTTGGAAAGGGACTCTACAACGCGACAAACATATTCCGTAAATAAAGCAATTGGACTCTACAACTCGCCAAACGTAAAAATTACTCCTAACGCGTGACGCGGTTTCTCGACCAACATCCCATCCCAATGAGTACAACGGGCGCAAAGAAGTATCACTTCAAAAATCCTTTTGGCACGCCGGAAGGCGGAGGTAGATTTCACCGGATCAAAGTAGTGAAACATTTTGGTCATCCCTTACCGTAAGGGTTGCTCATATCAAAAATTAATTCAAATAAAAGTTGTAGGAGAATTAAAGGCCTACAATTAACATCCCGATTCAATCCTGTGCATATTAAGGGAGGTATTATTTTATGAATTTTGTAAAACCATTTTTTCCCACCCCTGGGAGCAATGGTTGGTGCTATCAAAAAAGTTTACTTAGATAAGTTTTAGGTTCTTATCTAAGGAATAATATAAAATTTAAATAAATCCGATATCTTATATACTATGAAAGTTATAGAAAAATTAACGAACATGATTGAGATTGTGTACCCTTAAATTTTATGTATCAATTTGAAAGTGGTTCGTATAAAATTGCGACAGTTGATATTGATAGATAGATATATACACTCTTTAACTGAGGGTTGTTTTGGGTTCTAGGGGAAGTGAAACGCGAAGATATTTCGAAATTTTCCGGAAGTCCCATTGAAATAGATAGCTTTTCCAATGAAATCTACTTAAGAGTTTACGAGTTTGAGAGCGCCTGAAACATGAAAAACGCACTGCTAAGGCGGGCTTTGAAATCAACGTTATTACCTCGATAATCGAATGAGAATCGAGCATTTTCGAAGTGGATTTGCGGTTGGAGATAGTGTGGTGCTTTCGACACGCGCGTCGATGGTGCCAGGTTCGATTCGCTTCGTAAGTTCGCCATACAAACGTCGCCTGTCGCCATACCCTGGCCTAGCTTCGAGATGTCAGGTTCTGGTTAAATAAATAGGTCGACTCCAATAGCGACTCCAAGTGTTTGTGATGTCAGATCTCAACGATTTCACCACCGATTTAAGAATTTTAAAGTTTCAATCGAATCTACATGAAAAATACTAGGTTGTGACGGAGTCGGAATTGTAAAATTCAAAATAATAAAAAAGTTATGTGTAAAATGATTTTCTTTATTTCTTTTCGTGCGATTTTTTTTGTCAAAAAAGAACTATTTTTGTGTAGTTTTCTGTTCAGATATCACCAATCCAATAGCATAGGGTTCACCTTTGTGACTGCGGCTACCTACTTTATTACTACTAAACGTGTATAGGAGTATATAGCCATTCTTGTTTATAAATTGCTGATGATGGGCTGCTACTGATTGGTGGCAACAGTCGAGCGGAGGTGGAAAGAAAGGCGGCTTCTTGCTTTGTTATTTTCGAATGGGGTCGAAGGAATAAACTATCTTTCTCTCCGTGTAAAACCCAGGCGATGGTGCTGAAGGGTAGACTCGCCAGAAACCCGTCCTTGCGTTTTGACCTTTCTCCGGTGGCGTTCCCTAAAGCCGTCAAATACCCGGGTCTTCTTTTAGAACCCTCGCTGTCCTTTGTTCAGCATGCGTAAATGATGGTCGGCAGTCTTCGTCACAGGGCACGTACCGTAGTAGTTAGGAACTCCTCATCGCAATGACCGGTGCTTATAGGACTGCGTCCACATTGGCCCTGCCTGCCATCGCTGAGGTGCTGGAGTCTGCTGGCAGAGCCCGTGTACGCAAGGGGCTGATAGTTGAGGATTTTTCACTCCCTATTGACCCCAGTGAAGCTTCATACCCGGAATGTTGCGCAAGCCTGAGGTCAGAGTCATTGCGCGTTTGGCACGGGCCGCCTGACCTACTCTTAGTTTCCTTTGGTACAACAGAGGATGAAAATGACAAGTGACAGCTGTCAAAAACACCAAATGCGAAAAAGTTGAATTGTTGTGTGAATGAAGATTGCTCTTAAAAAACTACCATAGCCGTTTAGATTACATCGGAGGCTGGTCGCATAATAAAACGTATAGCATTTTTTTAGTACTATTTAATTGACAGTTCGATGTAGGCCTCAGATATGATATTCGAATTTCAGTAACATAGCACGGCTGTTGGAACGTTTTATTTATTATTACACAGTTAAAATGAATCCAAACTAATTAATACATTTAGAAGAATGTTTAGTGCCACATTATAATTATTTTAAATTAAAATATTATGTCTGTGTTGTTTCATTATTAGCCAAATGGGAAAATTACGAAAAAAAAACTAAAAAGGTAAAATTTATGATTAATTGAAAACATACGTTTTTTTATCTTTTCATATTAATTTATAGGATGTTTTTTTTAGAGGCGTGGTTTTCAATCTGGCACTACTTTTTTCGTAGTTGGTGTTTTTGACAGCTGTCACTTGATTTATGCTCAGTTTGGTTTGCCATTTCATAATGAATAGACTTACTCCTGAACAACGTGGCGTGGCCTCCAAGATCGTGCGATTTAACACCGCTGGACTATTTTTTGTGGGGTTATGTGAAGTCGCTTGTCTACGCAGATAAGCCGGACACGATTAACGCCTTGGAAGAGAATATTCGGCGCGTTATTGCTGACATACGGCCCAACTTGCTGCAAAAAGTGGTTGAAAATTGGGCCTCTCGGCTGGAATTTGTTCGAGTCAGCCGCGGCGGCCACTTACCCGAAATCATTTTTAAAACATAATGGCAAACCCTTATCTTTATAATAAAACTAAATTCTTAGCCATAACATCAAATTATATGCGTTTTATCTCTTCTTGAAAACCACGCCTCTAAAATCATCACCCTATACTTGGATTTAAAAAATAACCCAATATCGCCTCTTTGGCCATCCATGACGCACATCGAATGGGCTAAAAGTGCCGCGGGCACAGGTGGGGATAGGAAATGAAGCAACCCACAAGAAGTTGGTTGGATAGGAGATGCCTTTAATGACGCCTGTAGGGCCTAGCTGTAAGATGTTAGGTTCTGTTTAAATAATTTCCTACTAATAAACAATGTATAGAAACCCTTTATTTTCACCATAACCTCGTATGTCCAATACATACAATAAATATTTATATTGTCACGATACTCAAAACTTAGTAAATGGCGTAAAAGAATTTAAGATAATTTATAACATGTTATATTTACAAATCCTTTGGTTTTTAGAATATATTTAAAAAAGTTAGCATTATTTCTATCACATTTTTTTTTAACTATCTTAATGTTAAGTAGAAATCTAATTTAGTTTTATAGATTGGTAAGTATTCATTGCATCTATGTATGTTGTTAATTTGAAATTTGTAAAACTGTTGATTTCTCAAATAAATAAATAATAAAAAAATACAAATCGCTCGGACCGCAATTGATGTCAAAGCAAAATGTTGGCACTTACCGCGGACGTGATATAAGCAAATGAATTTAGCCAGAAGTAACCTAATTAGTTTTCGATGTCTAATTTTCAGCGAATCGAGTTGCGAACGCAAGCGAATTCGACTGCATCATCATCGTGCGTTCGTTGAGACTTCGTGCCGTTTTTCGAAATCGGCGAACCCGCGCGAAATCCATTGTGTCGGACACGTACGGAAATCAAAAATAAAAATCGCTAACCTAAAAAAATCACGCTACGTATGCGAAGGCAATGCCCTGAATTTGTACAGTAGGCAAGCCCTATTGCGGGTGCCGGAGGAGAAGGGGGGGGGGGGGGGGGGTTAGAGCTCCTCTCACCCCCCCTTTTAACCACAAAATATTCAATTTTACCGAATAGATCGTTCATTTCATTTCATTTATTTATTATTTTTTACATAAACAATGCACTTAATTTTACATCACCTCCATAGCGTGTTCTAAGGTGATTCATAGATACATAGTCATAGATCCTCAGCTGACAATTCATAAACTAAAAAAGACAATATTTTTACAATAAAAACCAAATATTAACAAAATGAGTAATTGAGAATTTAACTAGAGGCACACTGTATATTGATACATCAAAAATGGGTTATTGCAAACGAATCTTCAACGGGGGACACATATTTAGAGGTATTATACCTTTATATATAAAATATAAAAACATAAAAAATATATTTATTTTCAAAAAAGCCATCAAAACATATTTAATTAAAAACAAACTCTATGAATTCAAAGACCTATAATTGAAAGGAAGAAATGTTATGTGGAAGAAATGTTCTAAAATAATATATTTTAGCATTATTATAAAATTTCTATTTTCAATTTATATATATATATATTTTTAATGTGATGTATTTTTAGCCATGTAATACGAGTACGTGTAGTATAAATGTCGAACACTCTAGGTATTATATATCTAAATATTGCATTATATCAATTTTTGTGAACCAATTGAAAATTGTCATTCTTATGCATTATGTTATTCTTGGAAATAAACTTTTACTTTACTTTACTTTATAATACGGTGGTTATACCTCTATAATCATTATACCTCTATAATCATTCTTTATTTTGTTCTATTGCTACGAGCGTGTACAAATACGTCATTAGCGTGGTAGTCTAGTGGTTATGACTACTGACCCAAAGGTCGTGGGTTTGAATCCGCTCATACTATTTTTAACGCTTCATTACCACCACCTCCCCTGACTCTAGGACACTCACATTTTGGCCTAGTTGATTAAGGCCCAAAATAATTGAATATGACCCAAATCATAGCAGTTATTTAAAAAAAAATCCCTGCAATACCTATGAAATTTTAAATTTAGTGTTAGTAACAGTTAAAAAAAAAACACAAATTCAGCTTGAATTTGTATTAATTTTTTGATACAATTGATTGACAGTTTTGATTTTTTCGTGTAAAAACGAAAGCCTCTAAAATTTTTACTTAACATTAAACTATTGAAAAACGAACATTTTATATAATATTAATATAAATTAATAAAAACATATAGATAATATTAACTTTGATTATGTTCTATTTTGCTGTTTAGAAATCTTTTAACAAATAAATAAATAATATACCATTATTTTATTTTTACAATCTAGTGCATGCTTCGAAGCTTTTATAACAAATAATATATATTTAATGATAGTTTTGTCCAAGAATGAACAATCATCACCGGACTTTGAACAACGTGGTTGTTTGACTTAGTATAATTATATATTTTAAATTATTTAGGTATTTAAATTATTGGGTTGCCAATAATGAATGATTTATTAGGGTATGACATTATTTGCGTCAGTATTTCATTTTCTATAGGCAATTTGGTTTATTTTTCTTGCACGCCTATATGAGAGTTTTATTTAATATCACTAGTGTCCTATCAGGAGGTTGATTTATATCAACAATTGAACTTTAGTTAGCAAAAATTAAATCAAAATCTAATAAAAGCACATCGAGTCCGGCGCGGATAGGCAGGGCGCGATTTTCAAACTATTTCTGGAATTGATTTGAAAATGTATATAGCATTTTTTTGACCGGTTTACATGAAAATATACTTTACTTTACTCGAGTAAGGTTAATTTGCTTGTACTGGAGTCAAGGGAGATAGTGTTTTGTGTATTTGCGAGTTTGTGTGTTCGGGTCTGGGCATATATCTACCTGATTTTGTTAATTCGTTAACAAAACCTAATTTCACCCATTTCATAGCGCTTATGTGATAATAAATATTCGGGCGAAGGCATTAGACTATATATTTTTTTTGTTTTTTAATATATATATATTTATAGACTACAAATTAATATTTTTAAATAATTTTCTATCGGATAAAAGCTTTTATCAATTATTTACAATTATTAATTGAATCAATTAACCCCTCCATTAATTAAAGGATTATCATAAATACCTCATTAAATTATACGATTATCATAAATATTTCCTACGATATAGATATAATTTAAGTTTATTGCAATAATTATGGTCAAAAACACAATACGCAAATGAATTTATATTAAAAAAGAATAAAAACCTTTGTTTACTTAAGTGTTCAAAGTTCTTAGAATGACGTCACTAACTACATTTTTTCTGAATCGACGACATTTATCAATTGACCACCGGATTATTTATAATTTTAATTCCTATATTATAACATTTTGGTCATAAATATGTAAATATTTGAGGGCGAAAATTGGCAAAATATTTCATCGATGAAGGTTTGTTTAACTCGCCTGATTTTTTGATATTAGACTTTATTAGCATTGGATTTCACCTTCGAGACCGCTACCTGAACATAGAAACTTTATTTAAGTAATCATTATTGACGTGTAAACATTTTAGAAGCAGCTACTGGGTGGGTGAATTGCGATTTGTACACAGAAAGAAATATTTTAACAAAACGTTTAGTTGTATAAAAATTTGCACCCGCAGCGAGAAATTTGCTAATCGATCATAAGTGTGAGCAAATCGTATGGTTGTGCGTACAGAATGATTATTGTTAAATCATTTTTGGTTAGATTTACCATATTTCTTGCTATGGCAGCGAGAGATGTAGTTCAAAAATATATTGCTTTAATTACAAAACAAAATGGCGTCATGAGCTGACGAAATAAAACGATGTTACTTGAAAATTTGGTAGCAGCAACCATTTTATTTTGCTGTGATTCAAATCAAAATGGCGGTGTGACTGAACAGATCGTGACATTTGCAGTTTGCAAAAAATATTGTAGCGATAGCTAGATATTATTTTAAAGGCAAACAAAAATTATGGTACTTACACTGAGAAATATGTTAGATAATTATGGCACTCGCAAACAAGTAATTTAACAATAATCGATGTATGACTCCAACAAAAAATATTGCTGTCACTATATCAACTATATTTTATGGTTACCATTACCATATTTTTAGTGTAACGTTCGCAAAAATGGTGTTTAATTACTAAGTAACTGACATTTATTATCTAAATACACAGGGCGTTTGGATTGGGACCGGCGTTCATCATAATTAGGAAATTTAAAGTGACAAAATTGCATAGAATGTACGCAATTTAATATATATTTTTAGGAACATAAACATCTTTAACACTAAAATGCCAAGAGGAGTTTAGTGTGCATTAGTTCAGCCAATAATTTCATACGGTCAAATAGACTGGGGCGGCACAGCGAAAGTGTGGTAAAAGCTCAAAAAGCCGTCATCCGAGTTGTCAATATTCATTTGCCTTTAGTCAACCTTGAAATTCGATGCTTAATTTTTATAGGTTTTACTCTTTGCGCGCTCAGAAAGCATTGGTAGTTTTTATTTAATTACAGCTTCATAATATGGAAATTAAAAAATAAACTTATCTATGTTTTAAACCGATCATTTGCCTTCAATTACTATTTTTCCTAAGGATCTAATGTATTTTATAAGATAGCAAATTCAACTAAAAAAGAACTATTAACAGTTTATCATTTAAAAAAATTCTCAGAAATAGAATTGAATTTTAAAAAATCGCCTTTACTATGTTGAAGACACAAGAACGAGGTATCTAAACATATTTTTTTTGTAATTAAATATCCAATGGTTACTGAATGCCAGCCATTGAAAATGAATCGAAATTAATATTTAACCATTAGCTTCGCTTTAAATTATTAGACTTAAAACCATATAAGAATACCATAGTATCCCATACCATAGTATACCATAGTAATACCATAGTATCACTTCGCCCGGCGTAATACTAACCATGCACCAAACGCGACGATGTGTAGAGTCCTGAGCGTATATAATGAAAAAATCAGCGCAGTTGACATATTTCAAGAGAATAAGGGGTTATTTATCCATGAAATTCGTGACGTAAGTTATAATATTTAGTATAATGTATAAATAAATATTATATTCATTATAAATATTAAACATTCGTAAGTATATTTTGTTATTTTTAATTTATTATATCGCTAATAATATGTAGGTTTATATACACACATGAAAACATGTCCATGCCACAAATGGCACCACACTCACTCCACGCATAGTACATTATGTTTTAATTTGTTTTTTCAACCATATTCATATTTAGTACATGTTTTTGGCCATGTAAATGTAGTATTAGGGAATTATCTTATTGTATCGCTGTTTTGTACTTTCATAAATAAATAAATAAATATACAATAGTTTACGAAGACTAAGATGACCATATTTTTATAGGGACCCAGGACGTCACATAGAACCTAGACATCACAGACCTTGTCCAGTGGGGTGATCAAATCCACACCAGCTGTCTAACTGTTCTACGGGATAGCTTAAAATATGCTTAACTATTTTCTTGTATAGTCAATAACTACTAAGAGAGATGTTAGACACGATTTATGATATGGAACATATTCTATAATATGGGGGAAGCTGTCCTTAAGCCTCTGCTAGAGTAGAAACAGGGTTGGCGGATACAAGAAATAAACACCTAAAGAATTATAATATATAATATATAAATATAAAAAAAAATGATGGTGGAAGTTATACTTCTTTGGCCATTCGCACACACCCACTCACACACAGATATATAAATGAAATATAAGACATTTTTCTCTGTTATTCAATATATTTCTCTTCAATATATTATTATAAGTCACTTCATTATTATAAAACGTATAAAAAGGTATTTTACGGATTTTCCTCCTAACGAATGACGCAGTTTCTCGACTAACATCCCATCCCAATGAGTACAGCGGGCGCAAAGAAGTATAACTTAAAAAAAAAGAGTTTAATTCCAGTTATTTGTTGAATATAGATGTGTTGAACAAACCTCATCCGAGATAAACACTGCGGGGAACTCCTCTCACTGTATCATTCTTTTTCTCCCTTGTTTTATATGCTATTGTCAGCTTTTCTCCTGTAAAAATGTCATTTCTCACCAATATTCCATATAATTTAATATAAAAATTCAACTTTATCAAAACCCAATACCTACCCTAATACCCTGTCTTATTTTTTCTATATTTAAGAGGGAAACTTTGTTTACTTATATACCTATGTTATCCTATTACACATGCATACTTTTGATTTATTCAAAATAAATAGATATTGTATTATTGTATTGTAATTAATATATATTTTATCTCAGACGAAAGGTGATATTTACACAACAGACGTGACACTTGGCACTCACATATATTGTTAGTTGAGATGATATTTTCACCCACATGCTTGTATTGAGGATCACCGGCGATTCGATTCTTTTAGAATACACACGCCTAAGTACCAAAGTTTATTAGGTGCTAAAATAAATAATATTCAAAACGCTGCACACTGCGCAGATAAACGCCAAAGGTGCTACGAGGACACAGTTGAAAAAATATCTACCTAAAGGACACATTTACAAAAGTAATCACTTCTGTATCGGAAGGGACCTCGAGGAGTTTTAGGTAGATTTCTTTAGGAAACCTACTTATTGAAATGGGCACCATGTCATAACTTCCGGGTCTATCTATCTATCTATATCGCTTTCTTCTGGACACGACAACTGCAGTAATTTTACACCAATAACTCTCAAATTGACACATAAAATTTAAGCGCACAACATCTCGGGAATGGGGAGAATCACATCTTTTTTTCAAAATGTAAAATTTTGCTATAACTTTCTTAGCATATAAGATATCGAATTAATTTAAATTTTATATTATTGCTTGGATAAGGGCCTAAAACCTTTTAATACGCACAGGATCAAATCAGTTCAAAATGTTAATTGTAGGCAATGTTAATGTTAATTCCCCTACAATTTTTGTTTGAAATATTTTGTATACGGGCAACTCTTACGGCACAGTATAAAAAGGGATTCAGTATGTTTGATACAAGTTCGTACAATTGGAGTTTGCCTATCCCCTACTTTGATCGGGCGAACTCTACCTCCACCTTCGGCGTGACGAAAGGGATATTTTTACTTGACGTGTTGTTGAAATCTTGTAATCGGATTTTAAACCATTTTCCCTAGTCCGATCTTACTGAAATTTCGTATACACACCGTTTCCGATGACCTTATTTGCCGAATCTTGTGTAATACTTGTAGGCACGCATACAGTGGGGGGGGGGAGGGGTGCAATATTTTTTGTTGGAGTTACAAATCGATTATTGTTAAATTACTTGGTTGCGAGTACCATAATTATCTAACATATTTCTCAATGTAAGTACCATAATTATTGGTTGCCTTTAAAATAATATCTAGCTATTGCTAAAATCATTTTTCCAAACTGAAAATTTCCCGATCGGCTGTTCAGTCACACCGCCATTTTGATTTGTATCACAGTAAAATAATATGGTGACTAGTAAAAAAAACAAAATATTACTAAATTTTCAAGTATGCTCATTTTATTTCGTTAACTGTTCACCCACGACGCCATATTTTTTTGTAATCATAGCAAAATGTTTTTGCTAAAATATTTTTTAATTACATCTCTCGCTGCCATAGCAAGAAATATGGTAAATCTAACCAAAAATGATTCAATAATCAGTCTGTTCGTACAACTATACGATTTGCTTACACTTATGTTCGATTAGCAAATTTCTTGCAGCGGATGCAAATTTTTAAACAGCCAAACGTTTTGCTAAAATATTTTCCTCAGACCCCCGCTTAAAATGGGGCGGGGAGAATTCCACACCCCCCAGCCCTTTGCCCTGCCCGTGTGCTTAGTAAATCAACGTGACTTTAGCCTAATGAACGTGTCGCAATTATTAAATTCATTCGCTGCCCAGGACAAATTGTATCGTTTCGCATAAAGAAGTTTTACATCGAAAACAGAATGCTCAAAGGCCAAAGTGCGTCTCGTGAGTAAGTGTCGCTATATCGTTTGCACTCGGAATGAAAAATATTGTAAACACGACATAATAAATCCGAAATATTAATTCTTGTCAATGCGAAGAGCGTGCGCAAATGGCTTGCGCCAATATTGACTTTTAGCTCCATCGGTGGGCGCTGTTTGCTCAAGATGTTTTTTTTGAAGGATTACTATGTTTTTTTTTGCACGTCATTCTGTTTCTTATTTAATGGGTTTTCGATGCACCGTGTCAAAATGATGTCACTACTGCATACGCGACGAGTTTTACGACCTCTCCGAAATCGCAATTATGCGACATTATCGTCAACTGCGTCATTTTTTATCATCTATCGACTATCGAATAGTTTATATAGAGGACTAGAAATGTCCAATAAATTACCGGGAGAATATAAAAACATAAAAAATATATATTTTTTCAAAAAAGCCATCAAAACATATTTAATTAAAAAAAATCTGTATGAATTCAAAGACCTATAATTGAAAGGAAGAAATGTTATATGGCAGTTATTCTTCATACTAATTCTAAAATAGTATATATAAACATAATTATAAAACTTCTATATGTATATATACATATACATATAAATTGTATAATTGAGTTGTAAAGTTATTTGACTTATATTTGATGATTGTTTTTTAATAGCGGAAAATCGCCTGAAAAGATAAATGACACAATCATTGACAATATTGAAAAATTTTGAATATTTTTTTATTTTTTTGATTAAGTGCTGGATAGCATAATATTTCTAAAGGTTCTAAAGAGGTCCTGCACTTGAGAGCGCAGGATGTCGGTTTAAACCCAGCGCTGAGTTTTATAAAAATGCATTTTTAACTCTCACCTGTCCTCTTTAGTGCAAAATATTGTCAAATATTGTGTAACCATCTAATTAGATGAAATAAGGAAAGAATGATATTTTAACAAAAAATATAAAAATAATGGATTTGTGATTACGATGAAGGATGGTGGTGAAATTAGATGATTTTATGAGTGAGTTATATATGAAGTTGATGAAAAAATAAATATATATATATATATATAGTAAAATTGTATATTGTATTGATTAAATACCTTGTTTAGATGATTATTACGTTAATATAGGTAAACACCGTTAGGTTACCCTAAATAAAAGTTTGACAGTACTGACATTTGGAAAATTTGAATGCTTTTTAATATTTTAAGGATTGTTTTTTTTTTCAAATAAATTATATAGCCAGAAAGTTCGAAGAAAAATTAATATTGAACGCACAGATAGTTGCATCGCTTGAGGTAATGCACGCTGGTATATATATGTGTGTATATATTATGTGATGTATTTTTAGCTATGTAATACGAGTACGAGTAGTATAAATGTCGAACACTCTAGGCATGATGCATCTATATATTGCATTATATCAATTTTTGTGAACCAATTGAAAATTGTCAGTCCTATGCATTAAGTTGTTCTTGGAAATAAACTTTTACTTTACTTTACTTTACTATCGTCAATACCGTTGTAATTGTAATGTGAACATGGGGAAACCTGTTTAATAAATAAATAAATAAATGTTATGCTTGCACGTTTTAATTTATGATTAAAACCTAACCTCGAAGTGATGCATTTTTGCACCCGAGCGTGGCTAGGCTGACGCGAATTTTATTTACTTTACAAGCTGACCCGGCGAACTTCGACTCAATAAACGTCGTGTTAACTTATTAGCTGAGTTAAATTCAGTTTTTTTATTAAGAATACTCAAAATGAATTAAGTTTAATAAATGTACAAAAATCAAAACGACATGTATTTTGACACAATGACAAATGTGATAACCTCACAAAGTGAACATCTTCGAAGGTAACTTACCGTTTGCAAATAGAATTCCACAGAATATAAAGCCGTTCCATACAAAATGTATGAGAAAATGAATTTTATTTATTATTTTTTAAGTTTTCGTAATTTTTCCGATGTTTTAATTGTTTTTCTGCTATTCGGGGCGGAGACAAAACCAAGAAATCAAACATCATAAAAATCGGTCCAGCCGTTCTTGAGTTATAAATGACGTGCCTAACCCGCCGGGGGGGGGGGGGGGGGAGAGGGTGCAGATAACACTCTATATTCAACATATATCAAACATACCGAATTTATGTTTTTATTTTCAGTTATTTTCAGTAACTCAGCAAAAGTTTCGCAAAGTTGCCTTAAAGTAAAAAACAATAGTTTTGGCAAGATATTTTGCAATAACAATGTTTTTATAACATTCGCAAGAATGAAATAAATAAATATTAGTAGTTGGTCTCATTACAACGGGAAGACGGATTACAATGAAGAAAACGAGTCACTTGCACCGAGAGATGGTAAATAAATAAAACGCGCCTTGCGTGAGAAACGACTTGCCTTCTAACGAAATAGACCAGGAAGCAGTGACGTCACGCGGCGAAACTGGTTCCATTTAAATACGAGTTCCAAAGATGCAGGCAACTTTCATCCTGCGCAGCTTTCACAAATCTTGTTCAAATACGGGTCCGTTTTTTTGTTGTAAATGGTGTAATTGTCCGTTTAGCCGCCATCGTCGCGTGCGGCACGCGGAGCGGGTCGCGCATTTAGGGTTCCGTATTCGTTTTAGAGTCCGTTTACGCAAGCTCCCCCGCCCATATTTAAGGCGACTGCATACCTGAATGCTACGAAAATGCGAATTTTACAGTTTTTCAAAGGTGTTAGGAGAGATATCTACAGTAAATATAAGTAATCTAGTTTATTTACATTAAATATAATTTATTATTCAGGGGAATTACCTAAGAAAATTTCTTATAACATTAAATATGAAAAAATATAAATGCAATATAAAAAACAAAACCACCATGTTTTTGAAATAACATTTTTTGAAGTCACTTGCTCCTGAAACCAGAAATATCCTATATAAAATAAATATAGTTTTATGACGAGAATAAACCGGAGGAGGGATTTACCGAAGCGATTTGAGATAAATGCTATAATAACTTGAAAATAAAATATTAAAATTTGCTTAAAATTGGAGATTTTTGTTTCAGTTTTTAAATATGAAAATGATAATGTATGCTAAAAGTCTTTAAATTTTCAGAAATTACATGTTTTTGTGTTGTTATTTAAATTGAAATTTAACAAAAAAATTGATTTATACATTAGTTTTTAAAAAAATAACTAAATGCTATCGATATTTCGTACAAAACGGTAGGCCGCGGTTTGTGTTACAAGTGCCGTTATGCCCGTCATAGTGTTTACACCTTTTCGTTCATCGTGCAAGGCTTATTTTTGTATGCAACAATTTGCAGGTCAGAATCGTTCAAATTGTGTCCTTGGTTCACGTGTGTAGTCCTCTTAAGTAAGCTGCGATCTCATGTAGACTAGCAAGTCCTGGTCTTGGTCTAGCTTGCAGTCCTAGCTTAAAGTCGTTCTTAGTTAGGATGAACTTAACTTTTAAGCATGACTTAAATTGAATTGTGTATTTCAGTAACTTTTTAAGTTCAACTTTCATTCGTGATTAGGTTGCTACTCGCCGCTATGGTTTGTGTATACAATATCTGTCGCCACTGTCGCATCACTTTTGACATATGACGCGTCATCTGACATTTTGAAGTTATGTTGTCAGATGTAAGATTTTGACGCGCGCATATAATGCTTGTTTTGATCTTGGTGACTGGTTTATTTATTTAATTTTCTTTTACTCTAATTGGAATTGCAAAATAACAGCATTCCCGCGCGCGAAAGCGCGAATTCCCGCCGCCAATTTTGACATTTACAAGCCCGGCGATAGTAACGCCGTTTAAAGTACTGAAATCGCTCCTAACCAGGGTATTTTAACACTGACTTAAGGCTTAAGTCGAGGTTGTTTTAATTCTTTGCTAAGGCGGACTTTTATATTCGACTTAACGCTAAGAGTGAGTTTAAATACGATGTTTATCAGTTAAGTCTAACTTAAAATTTAGGTTAGGTGACGCCTGAGTGAATGGTTTTGCCCTTGATCGATAATTCTTCGGCGTGCGTTTTAGACGCCGATAATATGTGTTCGGGTTTTCCCTTTTTCACTATCTTCCATGTTTTTTCAGCCATTTTGGGGCATATTGGTACCAGATCACTTTGACGCTTATCTTCGTCGAACCGTTTGGCACTTAACATTCATTTCGGCCGGAACGTGAAGGCTAGCTTTTCTCCGTAGGACACATTACCGTCGCCATTAAATTTGACGTTTCGCTACAAATAAAACAAAAGTTTGTTTAAACTATTGACTTTTTTTATTTATAAATAATACAAATACTATTGTACACACGAATAGGTATCTGTTTTGCTTTCGGGACTATTTCGTGCTAGTCTAATTCAAACTAAAAACATACACACATATACGATGTTCATACATACACTCACACACACAACCACAAACAGACTCACTCACACTGTCTTACCATACACATCATACATACACCAAAAGTACCTATAGTTTTAGTAATATTATTTTACATAAATAAATAAATATATATATTCATTGTTTTATGTCATTTCACATGACGTTTTAGATTCAATAAACACGCCCTCTTACGTAATTCGTTTGAATCACTTGCAATATGGAATAGTTGTCGTTGGAATAGAGGGTAATAGTCAATAGGATACAAGCACGGGTCTGTTTCAATAAGATACGTAGGAAAATACAAAAAAAAAATAACCGTAAAAACATATTACTCAAGCCAATAAATTAATATAAAGTAATTATAAATATATAAAACAAAGTCGGGTTAGTCCCACCATTTATAACTGATCGGCTGGACCGATTTTTATAATCTTTGATTTGTTGGAGTTGTCTCCGCCCCGAACTGTTAAAAAAAGCTCACGATAAAAAAAATGTAATACAGAAAATTTATTTTTTCATACATTTTGTATGGCACGGCTTTGTATTCTGTGAAATTTATTTTGATTTTTATATATTTATTGAAGTAAGTATTCATAATAAAAAAAAACTAAATTAATTCAGCTAATAAGTTAACATTTAACATTTTAAAGTCGCCTCTGCTAATTTTGTAGTAACACGGCCTGTTCTTAAGAAGGTCATGACCGCTAATAGTAACTATTTGGAACAATTGTAATTAAATAGAACTCCGTTACAACCTACAACTATTAATAAAACTGGGTACCGATATTCCATCCTACCGTCTCAAATGCACGTCATCTTCAGTACCTTGTTTACTAAATATTAATGTAATAAATATATATTGCCAATGCCGTGATTAATTTTATCGCACGGTTTAGGTACGCACCGTAATTAATGTCAACGGTTTAACCTATTAATTTTACCACTAAATAAATTGAATCAAATAAAGCAATAATTTAAGTCAAGATTCAGTTACATCTCTATAATTTAAACTTTAGTAAGATTTGTATATCGTAAAAATAATAGGTACCGAGCAATGAATAATGATTGATGTCAATTGGTTTTTTTCAATTGACGTCGTTGGAATAATTATGTGCATTTTACGTCATTAATTACTTTTTGTAGACCTTTTTGCGAATATAAAAAAATATTATCTCTCATGGTTTACTCAGAGCAAAGGCATCTCGTTATGTTTTTTTTTTTTTCAGCAACATGACATTATTTTTATTTATGACAATACCATAATAACCCTGATAATATCGAAATTTTAGCTCTAGAAACCTAGAATTTAGGAGGGAGGTTCGAACATTTTGAGGTAAATGTTTATAAAAAATAAAAATATATTTAGAATCTCTAAACGTAGGTACCTTGCACAGGATACAGGATTAAAATAAAAAAACCCCCACAATGGTATCACGACATTCTTTCTATACGTCATAAAATTTAACGCCATTTTAGTTTTTTTTTTTTAAATTTTAGCGCTCATCATTAGGTCGCGCTCATATTCGATTTTCAAAAATGTGACAGCATGGCCATTGGAACTTTTTATTTATTGCTGGCCAGTTATAATGAATATATATAAACGCACCTATAAGCGCAAATAGAAACATGTTAACAAGAATGTTTAATGTAACCTTAAAATTATTATAAATTGAAAAGGCCAGATGGAATCACATTAGTACCATGGAGCCACGGTGAAGCCATGACATAGGATGTCACGTGTGCAGATACCAAACGCCTATTCCAAGCGACCCAAGTACAAGGAACTCTTAACGAATCATAACTTTGATGCATTCGCCGTAGAGACACTGGGTCCATGGTCTCCCGATGCGCTGGAGTTTGCTGATAAACTTGGCAAATTCTTGAGAGAGAAGACGGGGGATCCGCGCGCGGGTTCATTCTTTGCTCAGTTTGAAAGTGTTGGGTGGAAACGCAGCCAGTGCCCTTGGTACACTTACAGTGTCGGAGGTTTTGGAAGATTTTTTTTAGTTTATTTATTTTAATATAATTATATTATATAATATTTTAATATGTTATCTAATAAATAAAAAAGACATTCGAATAATTACGCAGACAAAAAATATACTGAAAGATTATGGCCGTGTTGATTTATTATGATTACCCAATAAATATGAAGATAATATAAATTGAAGTATAGTATATACTTTGAAGTAGGGTATAGTTTCATTATTAGCTGCGCGACAAAATTTAGAAGAAATAATTAAAATTGTTAAAATATTCACAGCAGCTCTAGTCACAAACGCTCTCGCGACTCGCTCGCCGGTCGCTCGCTGTCAGTTTGACGTTTGTCTAATGCAATATCCATTGTACAAACGTCAAACTGACAGCGAGCGACCGGCGAGCGAGTTGCGAGAGCGTTTGTGACTAGAGCTGCAGCATATATTTTAACAATTTTAATTATTTCTTCTAAATTTTGTCATCATCATTGATTGAAAGAATGTCATTTAATGTCAGATATGTATTACAGGCGCTGGTAATTTCGGGGGATGATGCTGTTAATGACGCTTGTAGGGCCTAGCTGTAAGACCTCAGGTTCTGCTTAGCATAAATGGTCATAGCAATTTTTAAAAAAACCAAAACAAAACAATTTTTTTTATGTTAAAATAGATACAATTCAAAAAAGGTTTTTTTTAATATTACAAAACTGCAGTTTATTCGGTAACTACCGATTTACAATACCTACCTAATTTGTCTTTTTTAACGACCGCGCCCACAAACATAGGTAGGTACATCGGTGACTTTTCTGACATGACATATTGATGAGTGACTGATCCATACCTAGTACTACTCGCTTTAGTGATGGACGATTCCAAAAACAGTGGGATTGAACACTCGATTTCAGACTTGGTAAATTAAAGGATCGATTGTTTTTTCTGTAAATTAAATATTTTAACGCAAAATATGTTCTTGAAAACATGATATCGAGGTTAATGCTGTGTTGAAATTATTATATAAAGTAGATGGAACTTTAAAAAAATATTAGTTTTCGGAAGCAAACAATTGTCAATAACTACTTCAAGGCTTAGTGCATTGAAGTTGACCCATCACCCACCAATATTACTCACTCTTTCTTATTTGAGTATTTTATTTGTCAGTCAAACTCCCGTGGCCTCAAAAACATTGGGTTTGCGTATAGTATTTTATTTATTTTACGTACAAATTGCACGGACAGATGTTGATCTACGAAATAATTTGCTTCTGATTTACTTGTAGTTGTTTATTTAAGGCAATTCTGTGATTTTGCCGTTGTTCTGTGCTGTTGAATTTTGTGACTGGGCGTAACCGTTTCATTCGTATACATTTGTTACTCGCGGGGAAAGAAATGAATATCGGCAGGAATAAAACGCCATCCAGTTATCGGTCGACGCCTTCTGTTTACTCACATTATACTGGAAGGTAATTAATTCATTACATCAAATCACTTTTTTCTTAAACGCTATCGTGGAGTGCCTACTCCCATATTGGCATTGAAGATTCTGAAGTACGAGTGATCTGGCTTTATTGTACTTTACGTCTTTGATAATCTCTTATCTTCTTCCTCAGCCTGTCCTTTTCCATTTCCTTCCACATATTTCTATTTGTTGCTGTTTGAAGCTTGCTGTTTCTTCCTGCAGCCCTACGGATTCGAGAAGGCTAATAAGTTATATTTGTTGAATTGCAATTTATATAATAATAATGAATTTTGACTCTTATCCTTCTATTTCTATTCAAATATGTATGTGTTTGTGTATGAATTTACAAATTTATGATTGTTTTCATTGTATTGTTCTAAAATAATCTTTAAATAATTAAAATAATTTGTAAAAATTGTAATGGAAATAAATATCTTGAATCTTGTATAGAAGCACAGATTAAGCTCTTGTGGTCCAGGGCGACTGAAGAATAACTTCTAACTAGGTTTAGTTCTTTACGATACCATCGCTTTTTATTTTATCCAGATGTAGAGTGAGGCTACGAGAGCAGTCGTTCAAAGTATGTTCCAGGAAAGTGTTTAAATATTTATGGTCCACCCCACATCTTTAAAGGCGATGTAGGAAATAAAAAAAAACTACCTCATGCATATAAAAATATAGAAGACAAACTTACCTACATAATTATCAAAAGATTGTAAGACGAGGACTTAGTTCCAGCTAGCATTCTGTTCCAAGAAGTAAAACAAGTTAGGATGAGGCCGCTTTACACCTAAATTATACATAACAGGTTCTAAGATACAGGATTATTAATATTTTCGAAAGCACTGATGTTGAACAAAAAAGTGACAAAATAACTCCTTCAACTGCGAAGAGTAGGTAGGTATAAGCGCTGATGACAAGATACTTCATCATCGCTGTATATTCCAGTTGCTGTACGTTTAACAACATCATCGATTTACTGCATTTCTATTAACATTTAAAAGGGTGGCATGTCGCGTACACCTGAATCCATCAAAGGCATAGACTAATCGTCGATTTTTTATCATTGTAGTTCGATTTTGAGGTTTGATTATTTATGTGAAAATTGCGCCAGTGAATTGAAAGTGTTTTGAAGGATTTGACGGTAAATAATTCGAGTTTTATTTACAAAAGCTATGTCAATATAAAATAATTATAAAAAACAAACAATTATTCATTGTTTTGTACTTATTATTTGCCAATAATAAGAAACTAAAAACGGGTGGCGGGACAACGTGGGGGATATTTTATTCAGTCAACAACCTTCGCCGAACGGGTGTCAATGTATGGTCCGCACGCTTTACGTACGGAGTTGAATGTGTTAAGTAATAAATATACCAAATATGCTTAGAAACAACAAGTATTTTATGTACGTTCTGTCTATGCTTAACTATAAATTAACCTACATTAAAGATATTCGAAAAATTTTGTGCAGAGCGATTCTACTTAAGTAGGTATGTTTTTAAAAACGAATGCTACTATAAAAAAAAACTACTTTAGGACGGGCGTGGCCCATCTAAGAAGAACTTTGTGTTTTATGTTTATTTCATGTTTTAAATAATACGAGTCAATAAATTGATGATGGATGAAAGAGGTCATTTGTATTATTTTATTTTATAAGATTAGTCTGAAGACTCTGAATGTCCTAAAAATAAGTCGCCCCAAAGTTATACTTTATCAGGTGTTCAGAAAACTGCTCGGAGGTGGGTTTAAGTGATTTGCCTCTGACGGTTACTTGCTTTCTCGAAATATAAAGGCTTATTGGGGTGATGATACGTCCGTCAACGGTCAGCACTGTATTGAGGGTGATAAATCTTATGTAAATTGGACTAAGTTATACTTTTCCTTTGCCAGGTCCTCGACAAATCTTCGCTCGTCAAAATCCGTGCGAAGTCTGAAGATACCCTGGTACCACAAACCCATCGTTCACGATGCAGTTTTCCTCGACATACAGAGAGGAGCTTTGGTTACGGGATTTTTTGCCGTGGTGAGCATTTTTGTAATATTATTGTCACATGTGTGTATAAATTAATGGGTTCTATAGTATTTTATTAATTAAAAAAAAATCAGGGTAGCCAATAATCGATTTTAAAGAACTTCCATAACAAATAAATTAATGCCATATTTTACAGTAATAATTAAAATTAAACATAGCAAAAGTGTAAAAAAATAGAACAAAAGACGACACCCTCTTAAGTGACATTTTGTATTAAATTTGGTACACCGTATCTTTAAATATTAAAAGCATTATTTATATATTAGTTTTTTTTTTACATAAAAAAACAACAATTTAATTTGGGATTTTTCATGTTTCAATATGATATTTATTACACTAATTGAAAAAATGCCTTGTTCTTAAATTATTCACACTTTCCACTTCTGAAACCTTGACATAATTTTACCTTCACATCCATATATATTAGTCTTCGTAATATCTCTTGTGCCCTCGGTTATATTGAATAAATTTGAATTTAATTTTGATAAATGTATCTCTAGCTTATTCTTGCGCCAATGCTAATAATTCTAATCATGAATGTAATTTTTACTAACAAAGTTATTTAATTTCACTCTGAAATGCTTTATTTCGATGCATAACCTCTCCTTTCACATATAAAATCTATTTTAAAATGCACAAATCGTACTTAGATGTAAGCAGTGTAAGACGTTTGAAAAACCTAACCCTACTTTACCTGGACTTTTTTGAAATCCAGACAGATAAACAAAATTATTGATAATACTTGCTTTAGTAGCGTCACTTAGCAGTCCGGCCTTCTCTGTCTCACTTTCACTCACCGTTGATGTCTGCGCCGTTGCAACTTTTACCCTGAGCAGCTTACCCAGGGCTGCGACGTAACTATCGCGCCTATTTTAACACAACATTGAATCCTTTGGATATGATTGAAGTTTTGACACAGTTTTCATAATATTTTACACTTTTCCAACTTGAGGATGAATAATTTTGCTTATATCTCCTCTCAGTTTATAGCCCTGTTCACGATGGCCGAGTGTATTTTCGACATCTACTGCCTGGCAATGGCGGCGCCCGGTTCAACGCATTACGGTTACTACATCATCAGCTTTGAATTTGTCTACGTTGGAAATATCCACGGTGAGATAATATTAATAATGTGACTCTGTGCGCTCATAACTGTAGTTATAATATTGAGGCATACTGTTTCCAACATTGCGAGAACTGGATCTGGCACCCAACATGGACCAAATTATTTTTAAGTGTTTTTTCCCCCCTAAGGGTGCATATTTTGAACTTGTAGCATTAGGCTTTACCCCATCTGGTGTTCCCACACCAGTGCGGGCAGGGCACTATACATTAATTATTATGAGCATTAATTAAGCTATAAGTTCTATTTGTGACTATTTTGTAATTTGTGTCATTTTGATACTAATTTCATTATTTTGACACTTATTTTGTTGTTTTGATACCTTTTAAGCTTGGCGAACAAGTTCATTAGTGTTCGTGACCTACGGAACAAAATGCAAGTGAACGGCGTTATACCCAAGGTTTTAGGTAAATTTCATTAGGAAACCTACCTATTGCAATGGGTACCGTGTCATGACTTCCAGAAAATTTCGACATATCTTCGTGTTTCAAATCCCCTAGAACCCAAAACCACCCTCAGTTTAAAAGTTTGTATTTAAGTTTATAGAGCTATATAAGTTTCTATAGGGTGTTTATTTAGTTTATCTATCTATCTATATCACTTTCTTGTGGACACAATAACTGCTGTAATTTTACACCGATTACTTTAAAATTGATACATAAAATTTAAGGACACAAAATCTCGGTCAAGTTCGCCAATGAGCAAAATCAGACTAAGGGGGTGGGAATGGGGGGTTTTTTCGAAATAGTGAAAATTTGCTATAACTTTCTTAGTATATAAGATGTTAAATTTATTTAAATTTTATATTATTCCTTAGATAAGGGCCTAAAACTTATTTAAGTAAACTTTTTTGATAGCACCAACCATTGGTCCTAGGGGTGGGAAAATTGTTTTTTTAAAATCATACCTTAATTAACCTAACCTAACCTACCGCCTCCCGCCCCCCGCCCCCCGCCCCCCACCTACCGCTTCCCGCCCCCCGCCTCCCGGCATGCCGAAAGGATTTTTTTACATTAGCAGAAGTTTGGTTTGAAGCAAATATCATTCCTAATACCTAACATATTTTTTATGTTCTTGTTTCAGTTCGCAACGCATTGATTCTCTTCTCGCTGTTCTCTGTATTGGGCGCGATGGCTGTGTTGGTGACGAGCGTAATGCTTATCATTGCTTTGAGGAAGGTACGTACATTTTACACTTATGTATACCTTATCCAAATACTGTCAGCTTACAGTCAAAATTTTTTGACATAATTACTTTTGTTTAAATTAACTTTTTGTTATGTAGTAATTTTGATAAGCGTTTCACTGACAAAATATTGTTTTCCTGAGAGTTTTAACAAAACCGACTGAACAGCTTAAGAAATATTGAAGATTCCGAGAATTTTCTTACTAATTTGAATGAAGAGCGCGGAGTGAGTTCGATAGATTCGGCGGCGCTAAGCTGGAAATCTGCTCATTGACGGTTGTGATGTCACACAAAGAATTCTCCGCTCGTACAATATCCTAAAACTAATTTAGCGTTCCAGATGTTTGTCGACGTGGTCGCCGTTACAGTCCCCGTAAATCTTCTCGTTGTGGGAATATCTCTCGATTTCTTTTTAACTATGCTTCATCAATTATTGATTTATTCAATTTGAGAAGAGGTATGGTCGCAAAAGCTTTACCCTGCATAGTTGAAAATTTCACCATATGGTCAGGCTTTATCTTAAGTTAATTTCTTTAATTTTTTCAAATGTTTTTTTTTTGTTGCTTATAACGCAATGGATTTTCTGTAATTTTATGTGATAAATAATTGACAGTATTGGGTTATCTATTTGCCATTTGAAACAAACTGTCGATTCAAGTAAAAAGTGCTATTTTTTATACCTATATGTTATAAGCAAATATTGCTATAGATATGGTTGAATTTTTGTGTTACGTAACTGGTCCATTATCAATGCCGTATTAGCCTCGGCGATGTAAAATTACATATTTATTATTGTAACTATAGTAATGTAATGTAGAAGTGTATTTATACCCATCATGTATCATTTCATTTTCATCCGCTCATCTGTAGTACGTGAGGCCTATGCATAAGCGACGTCGCTTGAAGGTATTCATTCTTTTCGGTACTTTGTTGTCATTGTCTCGTGTGCATGCCACGTGTTGCACATAAAATCACAAAATTTTACAAACTTGGATATTTCAATATTTTAATTTTAAAAAATTCTTCTAAAAAATAAAAACATCCTATTCAACCCTAAATAAATAATCATAATTTATGGATCATACTTACATATATTGAGATATCCTCGTTGAAATTATTTTTCACTTATCACATATTATACAGGTGATAGTATGGTTTTTACCTATTTTTATTTTTAAATAATTGCTATGACCTAGGTCATACACAATTATTTTGGGCCCTACTCAACTAGACCACGAAGGGTGCTATCTAAATTAGGCTGAGGGACTCTGCTGACACGCTTAAACGCACAATAACTTCGTAGCTCTTATAAGGTTTCCGTTGTCTGCCACATCGCTGAACCTTGATATCGCACTGCACATTATTCTTTCACAGTTCATAGCACGCATGTTTCTTACTTATTATTTTTCCAAAAAAATCCAAAAATTCATTTTATTATATTTTAATTTCCAGGTAAAATACTGTGATGGGGTAATTGCAGTGGTCAAGGAGTTTACATACTAATCTAAGTATTGCGGGTCCAAATCTGCACATATTTTTGTAGTTTATATCGATTCATCAACCCTTCTTTGTCCCCTGTCACTCTATCCTCTTTCTCAACCCTGCAATGATCAATTTAACATAGTTTAGTGGGGCCCATAATATTTTTTTAGGACATTTTACTAATCTGATGAATAAATCGTTTGCACAATGCGTGAATCTATCAACTTTTGTGATTACTCTTGTAGTGTTTCTGTAGAACAAATAGTATACAGATTTTTTTGTTATACACATAGAAAAAAAATGTACGGGAGGAGAAACTTGTTAAATAAATAAATAATCTATTAGTCAAAGTCATGATATTTTTCTCCTCTTAAAATATAATGTTTCTAATATCAATAAAAAATGTTTTCTATTAAATTTGTTTTCATCGTGATACACTGACCGTTATCATAGTGAAACGTAATATTGTTGCGATTAGTTTAAAATTAAATATCTTTCAGGAATACGAGAAGAAAGTGGTCCCGTGGCTGTACTGCTTCGGTGTGTTTGCCGTATTCCGCGGTCTCGCCTTCATATTTGGAGCGATCGTCAACGACTTGATCTTTGCGTACAACGGATTCATGGTCTTTGTCTGGGTTGTATTTACGGTCGTGTCGCTGTACGGATGGGTCCTCGTTTACAGCCTGTACGTCGAGCTCGCCGATTTGACTAAGCTGGAGGATTTGGCACACTTGCGGGTGAGTGGAGCAGTTTTATTATAGTGCTAGCAGTACTTTTGAAAAACCACCAAAAAAAAAAATAGGTTGCCAGTATAATTACATAATCAACGAAGAGTAACATTCCAATAAATATTGTTTAGAAAATCATAACTCCAAAATGGTTGAGAATCATTGAGAAACTTTTTTTATTGCAAATGACCTCTTTTACCACCTCCTTAAGCTTTATCCACTATTTAACGGACAAAATATAATATTACTTAGTTTTTTACGAGCTTTTATTTAGCTTGCATGTTTGTATGTCGGCTTATGTCAAATCTTGCAAGCTGAATTAGAACCACTTCCTCTTATCCTACGGACGTTTTTGACATGTTGGCTTAGTTCCGATGACAATGCGTTTTTATGGTAAGAATGAACTGATTCTACACCCAGGAATGGCTCCGGACGAAGGAACTCCTCAACAGTCAACAGCACAGACACAAAATTTTGTATACGCATTCAAGCACTTAAATAAAAGTTTTTTTTAAAAAAATGTATTTTTACTATTAATTCATTCGATTTAGATTTAATATTCAGTGCATAACCTACTTTTCTTTTGAACCCCTTAAGTACAATCATTATATTATATCACTCTTGAAATTCCTTAATGATTCTAGCGTAAAGATATTGCCAGATTAATCTCAGTTTATCATTTTAATTACTAAAATTTAACGAATTTAATGAAAAAACTTTTTCTGTCGATTTCTGTATGTAGGTTCTACAATTTCAACCACAGGAACGGCTTTAGCCAACAATCCAACAAAATTCGTTTTGTTAAGCAGGTTAGGCATTGACTTGCCATAACATAATGTGTAATTTGACGTACAAAAATATTGTGTCATAAATTACGTCACAACATAAGGGGAGGGGGTTCATAAAGCCTGACGTAGTGTGACAATGGGAGGGAATCAGACGTTTCATGACGTCACATCAAGAAATAATAATTAACACACGAAAATGAACTTTTATATAATATTTATATAAAATTATGTTGATTTCAACTACCTACTTATTGTTTTGAAACTTTTTAAAACTAAATTAGTTCTAGGTTTAATATTACAAATTGTATAGGGGTTCACACAAATGTGACAGGACGAAAGGAGGGGTTAAAAAAAATGTTAATTTGTGTACCCTTAGTGATTTTATATTTTTGTTATAAAAACGTAAACTACATTATTTGTGTATTTTATTCGTGTATGCGAAGATATTATAAAACTAAAAAACTAGTCAGTAGGATTAAAAAAAAAATTACAATGAATTATTATAATAGTATTCTCATATAGCAAAATGCATAGACTATAATATGATTCAGGAAATCTGTAAGAAACTCTCATGAAAATAATCCATGCAGAAGATTTCTAAATTATAGCATGTTTATGCTGCGCTGATATTATCTCGATCACATAATAGCAATTTGAATAATTTCAGATGGGCACGATGGCCTCTTTGAATGCGTCCACGACGCATTCGTTGGCTGGCTCTCGGCCTACGACCCCGCACAGCACCGTATCAACCATGCCGGTTGGTTAAACGAAGAGTACCTCAGGAGTAATACTAAGGATCCTGCCACCTCTAAGTCTACTTTAGCTATTTTTATAGTGTAATACGTTTAAGTACCCTTTAAGATATTTTACACTGAAGTACAGTTGCGAATGTCATAGTACGACCAACGAGAGATTGTGGTAGTCTAGTGGTTTAGGCGTTGGACTACTGACCCATAGGTCTCGGGTTCAAATCCGAAAATAGTCATAGGATTTTTAACGCTTCATTACCACCATCACCCCTGACTCTAGCACAGGCATATTTGACCTAGTTGAGTAGGGCCCAAAATGTAATAGCAATTATGTTATAAAAAAAAATTGCAACGAAAAAAATATTTTTTCTGGCCACACGCACTGAATCTCAAAATGTTTAAATTTGACTGAAATTTCATTCCATATGCCATAGTTAGTTCTTTTCATAATAGTTTTCACCCAAAAAATAAAGCTGGATGCTTTATTAGTACATTCCCGTGATGCTCGCCGTTGTGGAGTTTGAATTAAATATAACTTTTAATTTTAAAAGTTAAACTCTGTTAAAAGTACAGAGAAGATTGGCGATACTCTCATTCAGCGATTTTACAGGATATCCCTGCTAAGTTCTATAGGTCAAGGATTACTTTCAGACCCCCCCATAGCCATTACCTTGACCGTATTTCTGGATAATGGAAGGATAATTTAACGGATTCTAAAAGTACTTTTAGTTATAGAAATTTTAACTTTAAATGCAGATATTATATTTAATAAATACAAAAATCGAAAAAAAAACTACAGAGGCAGGCGTTTGAAACTACAAAGATTTCATAAATTTTTATGAAATACTTTATGTTTTTCATAATTAAACCATTTTACAAGCAGTTAGATGAGATTGAAAGATATAAGACCGAGAAAAGCGCTTTCAGGAAGGACCCCTTGAGTTCGGCGATGCCTTCTGACCACTGTATTGTTCATAACTTTTCATAATTTTGATTCTTGATATTTAAAACCAAACAAACTATCCGGCGAAGAAAGTAGAAGTTATTCATTCAAATTATAATATATTTGAAATGGATAGACCGAACTCTTTTTTTTTCTTCTCCGCAGACTGAACCTCAACTAATCATAGTGCTAACAAAATTGATATCGAAATAGACGTGTGCGCTACCTTTATAGAACAACTGTTTAAATCACCCTATTCTAGCGCAACGAATAGCCGCGTTACTGAAGCTGGCTCACACCGGCGACGAAATCGCGTTCATTCACAGCCATGGCTACAGAGTCGCGTTCAGCGAAGTCGCTTCGCTTGCCTGGATTGCACATTCCACAAGTTACACAGACGCACATTCAGGTACGTCCCCGGCCGTAACTATTTCGACAGTCACCCTATTATTTTTACCCTGTCCGGCCCGACTCCAGCTTCAGTGGCACGTAAATCTTGTTGCAAGTGGTGACACCATGACAATGAAGCATGGTGACGAGTACAGCTACAAATCACGCAGTTAAATCGTAGCCGTTTAAGTATTAGGCTATTTTGAAATCGCATATAACGTAACCTTGGTTACATGATTATCGCGTTAACGCCCACTGCTATTTCGAAATATTCTGTGCAGTAACACATCTCATATTGACTAATCGACAATGTCGTAAATAAGACAATGTCAAATTGAATCTTCCCTGGTATTTAGTTTTAAAATTTTATTTCAAAATAGCAATAATGTAATTAATTAACAATAAGCATGTACAAATTTCTTCTCAATAATGCGTTTCTAGCGCGCTATTAATAAATGTAAGGGTTACATTGTAAAATTTATTTTTAAATGCGAGCGAATTATATGAACAACATTTATTAATTAGGCCATTTTTTATTTTATATAATCATAAATTTAGATCTGATAATATTATTCTGTGCCTTAATTTTTAAGTAGCATTTAATCCGTCCACTTTTTTTATATTTTTAAAACTTACGGTTTACACATTTTCATCATTGATACATTTTTTATCTTGGTATATTTTAGGATTATAAAATAAAATTGGAGTTTCAATAGTAATTGTCTTTTATTAATTCCTTATTATTCCTTAATAGTATTTTACATTTTAAATAAATAATATCTACACAAATACAAATAAATTAATATGCAAGGTAGGTAGGTAGGTATGTAAATAAGATAAATAAAACTCATTCACAGATTCAAAATTGTGTCGGCATTGATTGGCATGGCTGTACCCACTTTTATATTATTTAATTTTATTTCGAAAACAATAATATCACATACAATAAAAGTATTAATTAGAGTTATGATTCATATTAGTAATTTAGTAAACAAATTAGAAAATGATGCAACAATGCCTTCTTTGGTACAGGGGTAGATTTAGTTAGGAAGACAGTGAAGTTGATCGTGTAATTATAACTTAATTATTTCTGTTTTGAATATTATATATAAAAGATGTTTTTTTTTAGAGGCGTGGTTTTCAAGAAGAGGTAAAACGCATATAATTTGATGTTATGGCTAAGAATTTAGTTTTATTATAAAGATAAGGGTTTGCCATCATGTTTTAAAAATGATTTCGGGTAAGTGGCCGCCGCGGCTGACTCGAACAAATTCCAGCCGAGAGGCCCAATTTTCAACCACTTTTTGCAGCAAGTTGGGCCGTATGTCAGCAATAACGCGCCGAATATTCTCTTCCAAGGCGTTAATCGTGTCCGGCTTATCTGCGTAGACAAGCGACTTCACATAACCCCACAAAAAATAGTCCAGCGGTGTTAAATCGCACGATCTTGGAGGCCACGCCACGTTGTTCGGGAGTAAGTCTATTCATTATGAAATGGCAAACCAAACTGAGCATAAATCAAGTGACAGCTGTCAAAAACACCAACTACGAAAAAAGTAGTGCCAGATTGAAAACCACGCCTCTAAAAAAAACACCCGTTATATATATATATATTTTTTTTTTTAAGTGGTAACTCGTTAGTTAGGTACTCGTTAGTTAGTTAGTTAGTAACTCGTTTAAGTGGTAATAGTACAATTAACTAATATTATTAATTGTACTATTCTAAGAAGTAAATAAATGCTTATGAAATTTGACAGAACGACTGAATGACACGTTAGTGACTTGGTGAATAAAATATTGTGAGGGTCAAACCAACGTGGATTCAAACTCTTTTCCATATAAAGTGACAATTGACTTTTATTGAACATTGTGAATTTACGATAATTTAATTATTTCATTAAGAAAAATATAAACATACATTATATCTTATTTTAATACTATCTTTAATAGGTATTTGGTAGGTAGGTAGTCCATTTGACTGGTTTCTACGATTTTACATAGCCAACGTTTTTTACAATACTAACACATTTAAAGTGTGACTTAACCTTAGTAGTGACCTTAGTAGTAATAATTTATACTAGTGATAGTGGTTTTACTTTTTAAAAATAATCTGACTTTAAAAATAAATTACATTTTTTTTGTTACTACTCATAAATATTTTATTTGCCTTTATTTTTTTAAAAACCGCGGCTTGAGCAGATTTAAGAAAATGCATTTTTTTATACTTTTACATAAAAATACTCTCAATGACCGTATCTGCAACTTTTATTATTTGTACCATTTACTACTCACGACTTATTCTTAAAATAAATCATGCAGTTGACCAGACTCGCTAGTAATAGCAGTTTTATTTAATTTGTCCGCTAATATTAATTTCTATTACAAGAGCTTAATTTACTTACAAAATTTTTCAGACTTGTAAAAGCTCGGGAGTCAATATGGAATACTCCTTAAAACGAAACAATTAAATTTACCGTTATTGAAACTAACACCCATATACATAGCCATTCCTTAACTTTTCCTTGGGGAAATACAGCTCGTAACACATTCAGCTCGAACGTCACGTCCGTCAGTACGTCAGACGTGTGAACCACGCGCTGCCGCCGATCGGCGAAATACGTCAAAACTGATGTCAGTCCCGAGTGGGATTAAGTTAGGACTGTGTTCATTTGAAGAACAACTTGTGTTTAAGTGTCACAAATTCTAATATTTATTTTGAAGTACTTATATTACGGTCAGTGTGCGAGAGGTAGTACCTTTGTCCGGATTGACCGGACACTATTCTTCGCTAGACTTGCAGGGCAATAAGAAGCGCAACATAGACGCACCCCACAGGATCGTAGTAGGTGGAACAAGTGCTATATTTAGCCAGATGACCTTCGTATCATGAAGGCCTAGCCTTGCCTTGTAGAATACTACGGAACTAGACCTGGGAGTTGATAAATAGCTTGGATATTAGAAGAGATAATGTTGAAAACTGAGACCATGTTCTCGAAGCGCGAAACTGACAGGAACTTAAAGGTCAACTCCACTTCTGGAGTTGGACGTGCCGTGGTGGCAACCATTTGCAAGGAGAATGCTGGTTTATGCCAGTTTGTACAGATTCTGAATTGAGGAATTGTTGTAATTGAGAATATTTCAATCACAGCCTTCGGCAACTGTCCAGAATTACAAAATTCACATTATGGCCGTTATATGAATTCATGTACGATTTTTCTAGCGTAAGAACTATGAGGACTGGCAAGAGGATAGAGATCAGCTGCGGTCGGTAACATCACCCATAGAACTCAACCCTCATGCAATTAATATATTAACTATTTTTGCAAGTAGAAATTTTAGTTTGTCTTTGTCAGATTTCAAATTATCATCTTTTGCAGAGATTTTTGGTTCATTTTGAAACGGTGAAACTTCTGTAGCTAACAACGGTCTTAAATAGTTTTGATTACTTGGGAATGGAGATACGATGGAAGAAATTGCTGTCTGAAGTCATAATTAGGAAATTAAAATTGTAGATTGACTGTGAGTGTGCGAGGGATCGGAACATTTGAACAACTGTATGTTATTTAGAAGATAGCGACCGTCTAAACTTGATGAAATTGTTGATAGTGAGGAACTCTCTTTAGGAATATTGTTAAAACTATTTTCTGGCAATCGGGAGGGTATATCAGTAATTTCTTTAGATCCGCTCTCAGTATTGTTTAATGGCATTAAACTTCGTTGTGGGGTGCTAACTTTTGGAGCTGATGTTTGCCCTTCCATGTCAATATCCGTTGGAAATCTATTTAAACTGGTTATTAAAGAAGGATTTTCAACGTTCGAATGAGATTTAGTTTGGTCTCCTGAAGGTATCGAAGGTTTGTTCGGGTTTGATTCACTAGAAAGCTCACTTGGATCGGGAAGAGATACATGATTGTATTTTTTTTCTTCTCCATTTGTTGGATTGTCTTGTGGTTTCTTTCCGCCGTTGCTATCATCAGGCATTGGTATAGAGTTTTCTGATGCTTTTAGGACTGTGTTAGGGCCAGTCTGAAAGATGTCATATGATTGTGACGTCTTTATCTCGCCATGCGGTGTTACGATGTGTTGAGGGAAAGTTCTGTCAGTTCCACTAAGTATACTCAATGTATCTGTAGTATCTGTTGAAGTCTTCAGTAAAGTATTGACAGTAGGAAAACGAATTTTAACATGAGTATTTGGTAATATATAAGTAATAGGATTTTTCAATTTCCGATCGCCAGCCAAATGTTGTCGATGGTCAATCGGATTGTCGAAATTTGGATTGATTGGTTGAATATCAATCGGCGAATTTGGTTCATATGCACTCTCAGGAATTGTTTTTTGATTAGTTTGCACTAAAGTGTGCAAGGGTGTGCTCGGTTGCAGAAGACTACTTGAATGATATATTTTAAAGTTGTTCAGGCTGTGTGGTTGAATGTCAGTCTGCGAATTTGGTTCATATGAACTCTCAGGAATTGTTTTTTGATTAGTTTGCACTAAAGTGCGCAAGGGTGTGCTCGGTTCCAGAAGACTACTTGAATGATATATTTCAAAGTTGTTCAGGTTGTGTGGTTGAATATCAATCGGCGAATTTGGTTCATATGAACTCTCAGGAATTGTTTTTTGATTAGGCAGCACCTTAGTGCGCAGGGGTGTACTCGGTTCAAGAAGACTACTTGAATGATATATTTCAAAGTTGTTCAGGTTGTGTGGTTGAATATCAATCGGCGAATTTGGTTCATATGAACTCTCAGGAATTGTTTTTTGATTAGGCAGCACCTTAGTGCGCAGGGGTGTACTCGGTTCAAGAAGACTACTTGAATGATATATTTCAAAGTTGTTCAGGTTGTGTGGTTGAATATCAATCGGCGAATTTGGTTCATATGAACTCTCAGGAATTGTTTTTTGATGAGTTTGCACCAACGTGCGCAAGGGTGTGCTCGGTTCCAGAAGACTACTTGAATGATATATTTCAAAGTTGTTCAGGTTGTGTGGTTGAATATCAATCGGCGAATTTGGTTCATATGAACTCTCAGGAATTGTTTTTTGATGAGTTTGCACCAAAGTGCACAAGGGTGTACTCGGTTCAAGAAGACTACTTGAATGATATATTTCAAAGTTGTTCAGGTTGTGTGGTTGAATATCAATCGGCGAATTTGGTTCATATGAACTCTCAGGAATTGTGTTTTGATTAGTTTGCACTAAAGTGCGCAAGGGTTTACTCGGTGCCAGAATACTACTTGAATGATATATTTCAATGTTGTTCTGGTTTTGTGGTTGAATATCAATCGGCGAATTTGGTTCATATGAACTCTCAGGAATTGTTTTTTGATGAGTTTGCATTAAAGTGCGCAAGGGTGTACTCGGTTCCAGAAGACTACTTGGATGATATATTTTAAAGTTGTTCAGGTTTTGTTGTTGAATATCCGTCGGCGAATCTGGTTCATATGAACTGCCAGGAATTGTTTTTTGATGAGTTTGTGCCAAAGTGCGCAAGGGTGTGTTTGATTCCAGAACACTACTTGGTTGATATAAATTAATGTGGTTTTGTGGTTGAATATCAATCGGCAAATTTGGTTCATAGGAACTGTTGGGAATTATTGTTTGATGAGGTCCCATCAAAGAACTTAAAGGTGTGCTCGGTTCTAGAATTTGTGGATATATTTGTCTATAAGGATATCCTTCCAAAGTGTTAGATTTCCCAGGATGGTTTGGGAGTATATTGTAGATTAGGGAAACTGGCCTTTTTAATTTTGGTAGTTGTTCATAAGAATATGTTTCCAAATTCTGAAATTTTTCAAGATGGTTTGGGGTTATATTATCAGTTATCGGCTCTGACCTGCTGATTATATTCGGTTTATGTTCATAGGGGTATATTTCCAAGGTGTCTACATTTCCAGAATGGTTTCGATTAAAATTGTGAGCTAGCGTTTCTAAACTTGGTAATATTTTCTGATTTTTTTCATGAGGATATGTTTCCAAATTGTTAAATTCCTCAGGATGGTTTGAGTTTATAATGTCAGTTAGTGGTTTTGACCTATTTAATTTTTGTTTATCAAGATATATTTCTAAAGTGTTAACATATCTAGGATTGATTGGGTATTTATCGTAAGTTAGCGAATCAGATCTGCTTAATATATTGGGTTTTTGTTTATGAGGATATGTTTCCAACGTGTCAACATTGTTAGGATGATTCGGATATATTTCTAGGGTATTATCTTTTCTAGGATGGTTTGGGTATTTTTCATTAGTGAGTGATTCTGATCTGCCCTTTTGGTCATAAGGATTTGTTTTCAAAGTGTCAACATTTCCAGGAAAATTCGCAAATGTTTTAAAGTGATGATGTATCCCATGATAGATTGGGTATTTATCGTTAGTTAATAGCTTTGACCGGCTATATATTTTGGGGTTTTGTTTATGAGGATATGTTTTCAAAATATCAATATTTGTAGGATGATTTGGATATATTTTTAAGGTATCATATTTGTCAGGATGGTTTGGGTATTTGTCGTTAGTTAGAGGCTTTGACCTGCGTAAAATATTCGGTGATTCTTCATAAGGATATGTCTCCAATGTGTCAACATTTTCAGTATGTATGCTTGGTTCCTGTAGAACATTAACTAATTGCCGTTTAGGTTGAGCTAGAGTATATTCTCCTGGATAAGCTCGGTTTAAAATGTTTAACGGCAGGTTTCGAGAAGATCCTTGAAGATTTGAAAATAGTATATCATTAAAAGGTTCTGGTTCACGTTCTGTAGTAAGTGACTGATCTATTATCCGCATGTCAGGCTCTTTATCTGTCGAGCCTGATTTTAAAAATGATCTCGGCTTTGAGTAAGGGGATGGAAAGGAATCGCTCCTTTCTTGAGGGCCACCTGGGTGAATATAACCAGAAATGGTGTTAATTGCACGATTTGGATAAACTTTATCAGGTATAGCATCGATAGCAGATTTCAGTGTATTTGAAATTAAATACTGTGCATCACTTGGATTATATCCATAATTTGGGTTTCTTGCATTAGGTATAGTATCGATAATAGGATTATTGACATAACTTGGATTAATAGCATCGGGTATATCTGGTAAGTTTGAATCAAGATTCGTTCTTGGAAGACCGTTCCCCAGAATAGTTTCGATAGAGGGGATCATTG
Organism: Neomicropteryx cornuta; assembly: GCA_020383195.1. NCBI lineage: Eukaryota > Metazoa > Arthropoda > Insecta > Lepidoptera > Micropterigidae > Neomicropteryx > Neomicropteryx cornuta. The sequence goes on along the minus strand of JAHKQU010000010.1, from coordinate 9,222,724 downwards.
GACTTGATCCATAATTTGTATTGATCGGTTCATGAATATGGGGTTGCGATACCGGTTCAAGCTCAAATACAGAATCAGGTGAATTTCTAATACTTGAGTAGTATGTTGTAAATGGAAATTCATGCAAGGGAGGAATGCTCAGTGGGTGAATTCCCATCAATATTCCTATGAAATATGCGCTATTTGCCCTATCTGGCGGGTTCAGACCCGAGTAGTTGTAAACGTCTGACCGCGGAGACCGAAGGGCATTAATAAGCATGCACATGATAGGGTTGAACACTCCCTGTGACATTCCGGGCTGTGTCGTCATACTGAGCAACATCCATATATGGCTTAAAACGTCCGCGGCACTCAAATCGAAGCGTGCTAATCTGGGTATCGGCTTTGGAGCAGTAGGGTACTCCGGGTCGAATTTATTGCCCGGAATGCGTGCTGGTGTTTGATCAGATAACATATTATCGTTCTGTTCGTACAGATCTTCTACTTCGGTTGATTCTATAACCGAAGGATCCTGCTCAAAATTGAACCAATTTGAATTTAATAGGTTAGCAAGTTGACCACCGTTTTGTTCAGGATTGTTAATAGAACCTTTATTCAATCCATTCAGAACACCATCCATTCCATTCCATCCCATTCCATTCCATTGATTTTTCCGTAATACATTATGTGACCGTTGTTTAACTGAAGAGGGACGTTCCTGGCTTTTCTGTGGGCATTCGTACATTATATTTATCTTCTTGATGTCATTCTTCGACAGATGGTCCCTTTGGCCAATCTTGGTTCGCACCTGAAATGTAATAATTTAATTGAATACAGATAATATTTTTTTCAGATGTTATTTCTAAATGTTTGCAAAAAAGATCTCAGACTTGAAATGAGAATAAAGAACTAAAGACTATTTATACAAGTTATCTCATATATTCAAATATGTGGAGGTATTTTGATCGCCCACTTGTTTAAGACATTATCGGTTTGTTATCATTGTAAGTGCGAGTGTTAAAAACAAAAAATGGAACAAACCAGCGGTGTAATGGTTTCTCCTTTATTTTTAGAGAATGCCTTGGCGCTGTAGTGCATGATACTACTGTAGTCGTAGGGAACTCCGAAGCTAGTCACTTCGAGGCCGCTGTATTTCTTAAAATTGTTCTCTTCACCTGGCAAAGGAAAACAAAATATTTTAACTTTCCGTCGACTCAGCGTAAATTCATCCAAAATAAGTTTCGAGATGAATATCTCGTCCATTCGAGTCTAATTTATTTTGATGACAAAACGCAATAGGTACCTTCTCTTTCCAGAAGTTTTTTCTTGGATACTCAGGATCTAATGGTTTCACAAACACTGCGGGCACGAAACTGACAGAATCTCTTCTTCGACATTAAACATGTTATTAACCGTTTAACCAGGGTTTATTCTTCTCTTAAATTATCACTGCCTTTCAGCGAGCAGAAGATTTCATAAATGGACACGATTATAGTATTTCAGCGGTAGCTACCATTGTTGGAGTCATTGTGTGTATAGGACCTTACACCTAATGCGAAATAACCATTTGGCTGGAGTCATTGTGTGTATAAGACCTTACGCTTAAAGCGAAATAACCATTTGCCTGTAACGTGGGGTGGAAGACCCGTTAGCGGTTGTTGAGTTGAAGATGAAGAGGAGAATTGATTAATGTGGAGATGATGTTTATCAAAATCAAGTATGTTAAAGTCACATGGTTACTGAATTTCGTAGTATATTTAGATATTAGTAATTAAATTATAAGAATAAAAACACTGTATTAAAAACAAAGTATCTCACTGTTTGTCTCTAATGACGTTAAACGGTACGGTGACTGCAATCTATGCATTTACCATACAATGTATTCCTGAAATATGAAATGTGAGAAATAGTCGGTGTGGATCGTATATTAAGTCGAAATACCCTTTTCGATATTCTCCCAGTTGATCCGGACGTAGCTATCGCGTTCCGGGTTGCTCTGCATGTGGAAGAAGCCGATCGCGTGCAGCAGTTCGTGCACGATGGTCCCCTGTCTGAAGCAGATGCCCGGATGCAGGTTCACCGCCTGGGCGCCGCCCTGCATGCCGACCATGGAGTAACATCCCTCGGGCTTTCGCTGTAATGCACAAAAATATTTTCAACGCGAATACGTCTAGAGGTTTACTCCAGTAGTCTGCAGAGCGATGCAAAACCATTGAAATTGTAATCGGTGTACCCCCCAATACCGGAGCTCGGCATTTTTTCCCGCTTGGCCAAGCAACAACAGACACACAAAAGGTTGATACTTTTCTCGGCTACACTCAGGAGGACGCTCGGAGGTGATGTACTCATCTGTCACATTGTTTTATTCTTATATAAATAGGCATGCGGAAGCATTGTTGAACGTAGATGCCCCTATGGAGTGATTCCATCTCTTAATTTTATAAAATAAATGATAAAATATATAAAATATTCGGCGTCTGTTTTATATTAGGATTAGATATCAATATTTATTTATCACTGTTTTATTGAATATTGATCAATTGAATAACAGAAACATTTAAATAATTGAAAATACACGAAAACACCAGAAATTAAACCTTTAATCTCACGTTAAATTGCAGATAGCGTGCATTCAAACTATGTTAGATTATCGTATTCTGTAGAGGAAATTTATATTGAAAAGGTTGAAACTTCTTTGAAAGGTTGAAAAAGTCACCCCATAGGTCACTAGTAAATTATTATAACATAAACTAAACCCCGCATTTTAAATTGTAAAATTTGTAAAATTCGCATTTTTGTAGCTTTCGGGTTATTAGATCCAACCTGAGTGACGATGCGTGACGCAGACACAGGGGTAGGCATGCCTAGCTGTGAGATCAAAACCTCAGGCTCAAATTAAGAGCCATAACGCACTCGAATTGCATTTTATGCATGTTTTTGAGGTCTACTGCCAAGATAGCTTTTCATACCGGGCATATATAAAAAATATAATTAGATTAACTGAACATTTTTCTAGCAAACCGTTAAGCTGGTTTTTTAAATAAATAATCCTATGTTTACATAAAAAAATATTGAAATTGGTAAGTTTTATTTTTTAAAATTCTCATAAACCAAACTGCATATGTGGCGTAAGCCTAGTTTATACATAGAAATGTCCGCAATAGAATTCTACAGAAAACCTTAAACTTAGATTTTTTTTAAATTGCCTTATATTTTTAATATAAATAAAAAACTGTCAAATATTTATTGTTTGATGTTGTCGACGGATGCTCGAAGTGCACGTGGCCGACACCATTTGCTAAGGTCGAACTTCAAGGTCACCTCATGATATACTGGTTCTTAAATAGTCTTAGACAATGCCTAATAAATGCATTGCAATGTTACCTTAAATATGATATAATTAGGGTCGTAATTAGATTTGCTTCTGAATTTAAGGCACGATATTGATTCCACCTTTTTCATGGCTCGTCTTATGCTGACAACTTCGGACTTTTCTGTAAATTTAAAAATGGACAAATAGCTTGGTTAAGATATTTCGTTAAGAATTCTGCGGGGTAGGAAGAGAATTAAATGTTACGTGAACGATCATTAATTTCACGAGGCATGCAAAGTTAGGGCCGAAATTTCAGTCCTTGCTTAAAGTCGTTCTTAGTTAGGATCAACTTAACTTTTAAGCATGACTTAAATTGAATTGTGTATTTCAGTTACTTTTTAAACTCGACTTTGTTAAGAATATGTTTTCGCACTCGTGATTAGTTCGCTACTCGCCGCTATGGTTTGTGTATGCAATATCTGTCGCCACTGTCGCATCACTTTTGAGGTTATGTTGTCAGCTGCAGGATTACTAGGATTTGCTTGAATTGAAGATGTTCAAAATATGCAAATCCAGTCAATTTTATTTAGTTAGAAAATATAAAATCAAGTACGAGGCGAAAACCACAGATGACAATACACTCGCTACTCAAATCGCTCCTAGCAGCGTATTTTAACACTGACTTAAGTTTGACTTAAGGCTTAAGTCGTAGTTGTTTTCATTCTTAGCTAAGGCGGACTTTTATGTTCGACTTAACGCTAAGAGTGAGTTGAAATACGATGTTAATCGGTTAAGTCTAACTTAAAATTTAGGTTAGTCTTAAGTAGGACCTGAAATTTCGGCCGTTAGTATTTATTGAATTTTAAATTGAAGAAAAGTTAGGTTAGGTAATGCACTGAAATTATTTCGGCATTTATAAGATATGATAGAAATTATATAAAATAAAATAATACATATGAAAGCATTCAAACATAGTGAAGTAATTCATATGTGTATATAGGGGGTCAAGAGAGCTTATTACATAATAATATGCCGTGAGTTATTTGAGTGGTAACTTTAACGGATAAAGAAAAATTAATGGATATAAATAATATATTGCATACCAATATATTAATAGGTCGAGAGATTTTTTTTTACTGCCTTGAAGCACATTGCACGGAGTAAAATTTAACCATAATATTTGTTAAAAATACATTAAATAAAATAAAATAAAACATTCATTCCACTGACAGCGGATTGACAGAATGAGTGTGAGCCGTGAATTTTGTGTGATGTCAAGCAAAAATAATTATTAATGCCATCTTATACTCTTATGAGTCAAGTCTCATTTTTATATGAAAAAAATAAAACTGGCAATGAATTGTATCAACAAATAAATAAAATAAAAAGTTGTAATTGTGTTATAACTGTTATTAATATTAAATTTCATAGGTATTGCAGGGAATTAAGACAAATAAGACACATTAATGATGTATTTGTACACTCGCAGCTGACAATAGAACAAAAGTTAACAAAAATATATACAATGGTTATAGAGTTAAACTTACCTCATACTCAACCTTCAATAATACTCAACCTTAAAAGTTTAAGGAATCGCGGTCGGATTTCGACCACTGGGCGACCACTAGCTGATTATTAACACCTATTATACCTATACAGGGTGCCCCAAGGTTCAGCGCACAGCTAATAGGTCTTACGATTCTAAGTGTTATTCGTTAAGAAACTATATCAAAATTCTTTATGGTATTCGAGAAAAAACAATTAAAGTTTCTATTCTAACTCATGTGAAATAGACGGCTTTTTCAATGGCTCCGCCCTCCGATAAGTACGTCACTGGGTCAGTAGGCCGCGGTCGTTCAAGATCAGGTTAATGCCCTGCCGCATTGTTCGAGACGCCCTATTAGGGCGGAGCTAAATGATTGCTGTCTGATGTTACTGGTCGAAACAGAGGGCGGTCTAAGAAGAAGGGGTAACTCTTTTCCCCTTCTCTGGGGTTGTAAGAGGGATGCTATTGGTCGACAGATAATATTGATTTATCGATTTATAAGATCGATTTACACCAATTTTATTACAATAATAATAAATTTGGTGATGAAAATTTTTCGCATTTTGTTACATAATTTCTTACTTTTAATAGGGAACTTAAACACCCCCTAAAGTTTGTGGGATTGACCTTGGGCCACCCTGTATATTAATAAAGGCTGACCACAGTTAAAAGAATTTTGAGTATGGCAGCATTCCGAGCTCAGTTCGTACTTTGACCCTTGGTCAAGAAGAATTGCTGGACACATTATGTCTAAAGAAAAATATACACTTACGGAAGTCACTCGTTATTTCGTACGGCACCATCGCATTTGGCCATCTTTTGGTGACGTCTATAATTCCATTACGTTTTGTCGCCACAGAAAACTGAAAAAAAAATATATAACCATAGGTAAATATTAAACCGTCACAAAAAAAAAACAACCTGTTCGGAAACAGTTATGACATTTTATAAATCCTTATAATTTCCTGCCCCTATGTACTTAAAGCGAATATGTACTTTATTTGGGGGTAGTTTCGCACGAGCCGAACGAAGCCAAAACAAACCGCGCGCGACCAGTCGATCCGATACGATTGTACGAGCTGGTGTGCACGGTCCGTGCACTCCGCAACTGGGTAACCAGCCCTCGCCGTGGTAAAGTAATCGCTCGGTTGCAAAATACGAATATTATTAAAGGTTAAGATTAAAAGTTAAAGGTGTGGAAGTGTGGCAGCCAAGTTTCAGCCGCAGCAGAAACGCAAAGACATCAGCATCATCAAGTTCAGTGATTTTGTACTATTTGCTAGTCCTCTGGTTTAAATTCCATCCGATGGTCTTTATTGTCAGATTTCTGTAACCCGACTACCCGCCAATAATTAAAAGTATTAAACGTTGGCCTTCAACCAACTCAAGGTCTGACAAAAAACCTCTGACTCGCCGTCATATCCTGAACCCAGGTCCACGTGCCTACACAACCATATCAGAGATTTGAAATGAAATTAAATTATCATTTCTTTCTCCAGTTTTACGAGTTCATCGTTGGTTTATTCTACACTTCTAACTGGACGACCTTCTTTATACACGTTTTTCCATGTGTCGATAAAACCGTGTATATTTACTATATATGTATATTTAATATATACTTTATTTCCTCCCTCGCATCGAGATAGATACAAGATCATGGCGCGTGATTTTATTTATTTTTTATGTCCACAAAAAAACTGAACAGTCAAGGGACATTTATATACTAAAATGATTTTTTTTAAATAAATAAAATAAAAGAAACTGTCACTTTCATTAGTTACTGGTTCTACTGCGCAGGAGTTTCCATTTAAGGTAAAATAAATGTAAAATATAAAAAACAATAGTTTTAGATAACCGCGAAACTCTTTGACATATCTATTAACTGCTGCGATAAATTGACTCTAAATAAATCGCAATTTAAAGTGTTCAGTAATGATCTATTCTGTAAAAATAATAGGGCAAATTAGCTGTTCTAAATTCGTGTAAGTATATATAAATATAAAATGGTTTTCTTATTAACTTTAATACTTTTTATTAATAGAAACCTATTTTTAGTTTTTCATAGTTTTTTATCGATCAATCGAATGTATTTTTTTGTTGTATGCACTGTGTAAATTGTTGGTTCTTCCAATAAAGATAAATAAAATAAAATAAAAATAGATATTCTCATTTCACATCATTGGATTTTTCTGTTATGCTCACGAGAGCAAATCGCGTTAAGGATAAATATTAATTTCGACTCATTTAGACCAAGGCTGGCATTTGATAACCATTGGATATTTAATAATAAAAAAAAACAATGTTTAGATACCTCGTTCTTATATCTTCGACATAGTAAAAGCAGATTTTATAAATTTAATTCCATTTCTGAGAAATTAAATAAATGATAAACTGTTAATAGTTCTTTTTTAGTTAAATCGCTCTCTTATAAAAGTCATTGGAGTCTCGGGGAAAAAAGTAATTGAAAGGAAAATAAACGGTCTAAAACATAGTAAAGTTAGTTTTTTTATTTTCTTTATTATGAAGCTGTAATTAAATAAAAAAACAATAATTGCTTATTAACCGCGCAAAGGTTAAAACCCGACGCCGTTAGATTATATTGTAAATGTGAAGGGAAATTATTGTAATGGGTGACAAGATCTTATTTACGTACCTAGTTAGGTAATCTGTGATCAGTGCAGTGAAAATTTTAAACACATACTAAATTATTTTTAAACTGAATTTTGTTTATTTATTATTGAATTTAAATAGTATAAATGTCATTTTCTCATACAAAAGTTGAACTAGTGTTATAACTCTCTCTTTTTTATAGTTGACGAAGAAAAATAATACTTAAAATTGTATTATCTCATAATTATTTGGATTTATATCGAATGATAATGATAAATTTCTACTTTCTCTAAAAGTTACGAGCCTCAGAAAGATACCTAGATAAATCTGTATTTTTCCATACATTGTAGGTTTCCATACATAAAAGAATACAGAAAATAGAACTATGTGGGTAGTTATATGATTGAATGCATAAAGATGCAAATTTTAAAACATAGATAATACAAATCACACAAATCGTCCTTATGAAAACCCGACACCGGTAGATTCCCCCCGCCGTTCCGCGAGCCACAACCATGATACGCGAGGAGTGTACTCGACGCAAAGTGGCGTACTTGGGCGTGTTGCGTTTTTCAGCCTCAGTTGCCGTATCTATATGTTTTGAAACATCGTTGGCTGTAAGAGTAACACTGCACACCATTAGTTGCCTCGAAAATGGGCTCGCCTGGCTTGTGGCCTGGCACGTCAGTAAGTCATTTTGTTTTTTTTTAAATCGACTTTTAAAATCTATTGCGGACAATTTTTACTTTATTATAGATAAAAAATGTTTGTTTGCAAGTTATTATACAATGATTATATTGATATCAATACTATACGACCTTTTGTGCTAAAAGTTACGATATTTTAAATTATTGTATAAAATTTATACAGCTTTTTACAATTTATTTTCTCTAAAAGTGGCCTAAAATTGCACCATTTCAAGGATAGTTTTTTTTAAAAGTACGTAATAATATAATAAACCTGATTTTATTCATTTTTTTGAGCATTCCTGCAGCGTTATAGTATTTAAATTAAAAAAACCCCCGCCCACCTTTAATCACAGGTACCGCGTGGTACAATTTCAATAGATTTTCCTAAATGGAATGTACTCACTTTTTCCACAATTATTGCAGGCTGTGTCAAATTCGCAAAGAATGGACCATGTCGAAGAAAGCAATGTTCACAAATCGATTATATTTTAATGGCCATTGTTAAACCGACCATATTGATATTGTACAACAGGAGGCGATAACATTAACAATATTTATGAATGTGAAACGATTAGGCGGGAAAAATATTACTCGGAATGTAGAGAGTGTTAATTTTTAAACAAATATCTGGTAATCGACAGCAAAGTCGCGAAATTCACAAACAGATGGCGCTGATCGCAGCGGTCGGAACGGGGTCGAATGTCATCTGTCATAATAAAAACATAACCTAAAGCCTGGTTTACACGGGTATAGTAATCAGGAGAGTAGAGTAGCTAGTAGAGTTCACTCTACTACCTACTCCACCACTTTTGATATTTTTTCGTTTAAACAAGTACTACTACTGCTACTACTAGCACTACTATACTATATGAAGTAAAATGGTTAAGAAATTGAAGCACAATTATTTACCTAGAGTTTTAATAGCTCTGATTAGGGAATTTGCCGAAGCGATTGATGAGGAGATAAACAGGGAAGAAAGAGTGTGGGTGAGAGAATGGCTCAAAAGAAGAGATTCACTCGGAGCAAGACTTCCACTAAAAGAGTTAGCCGTAGAGGATCAGTTAGAATATAATCGATGTTCAGAATGACACCAGAAAATTTTGAACAGCTATTGAGCATGGTGAAAGACAAAATTCAACGCGAAGATACGATGATGAGAGATGCTATAAAAGCTGAGGTCAAACTACAAGTTATATTGAATTTTCTAGCTACTGGGAACAGCTACAGAAGCTATAAATTAAAGCCAGTTTTTCCAAGTTTCTCGATGATTTCTTATTCCGCGGCCATCCTCAAGTCCTTGTTTCTATACTGCCTAAATTCCACAGACACTCTTGGTCATCAAATAAATCATCAAGTTTAATTGTTTCATCCTCCGACAACTTAACCATTTTTAAAAGAAAATATCACGCAACAACGTGTCTGCAAGTAACTTCAAGAGTGGGGAGGCTAATAGAGTGGGAGTTGTGGTGGGGGGTGAGTAGAGTAGAGTTACTTTACCGCAGCCAGTAAAGTACTCTACTCTACCAGCTACTCGCTACTCTACTCGATACTCTACTCTACGGAGCTTTTTTTCGGGTTTCTACAGGTAGAGTTACTCTACTAGATTCTCTACTCTCCTGATTGCTATACCCGTGTAAACCAGGCTTTAATATATTTTCTAAAAACTAATCTGTCTAAAAACACTCGAAAGTAGCCTAAACCTGTGTATTGTTTTAAATATTCCGGAGGAGGTTAGGTTATTTATTTATTAGATTTTTAATTCCATTGGGCAAACAAACGCGTAAATGCAATTTAATAATTCGACTACTCTCCCAATCGGACAATTAGGTTGGACCCGGACCCCCGCCGAGGAAGACTCGAAGAAATGATCCGCCCTTGAGAAGTGAGAGTGAGTGAGAGTTTATATAATATGCCAGAAAATCTCCCCATCGACGACTCCAAATTATACATTATACACTCACTATACTATATAGTCGAATAGGTCGAATTCCAAACAACTTACCGAGGTCGACAAGGCCTTGCTTTGCGACTCTGATAGCAGAATATCCCCTTCGAACTTTCCGCTGCTCTCCCAGGGTAACGAGTCACCGTCGATTCCTGCTAAGTTAAATAAAAAAATATATTTAAGGCGTTCGGTGCATAAGGCTTTGTGCGGTCAGTAAGCAATTGTTGGTTTTTATTTTAATTGCAGCTTCATAATATAAAAAATAAAAAAAACCAACTTTTAGACTCTTCATTTGCCTTTCAATCACCATTAATCCTAAGAATAAGAGAGGGATTCAACTAAAAACGAACTACTAGCAGCTTATCGTTTATTAAAATCTCAGAAATAGAATTGAATTTTAGAAATCTAAACATATTTTTTATGATTAAATATCCTGTCGTTACCAAATGTATTAGAAAATATCAAAAGGGTCAAAATGAATCGAAACTAATATTTATCATTTGGCCTCGCCCTAATTTTATATATTTTACATTATTATTATTATTATTACTTTATTCATTAAATTTACAATTATTTTATTTTATGTACCATCTGTATTTTACACACCTGGAAACCAGGTGTGTAAAATACAGATAAATTATTGTGAAATATTTCCAAATTATTTTTTTCTGTATTTTACACGTCCTTTACAATATACATATTCACATACATTGAGGTACATTTTTAAATCTTAGTATATTACAAACCAAAAGTAAGTATACTAATAATACATTTTAAAATAATAATTAACACAAATTTACTACAAACAATTAAAGAAATTGTTTTTGTGCGATATCATAAAATTAAATTCACATTTTCTCTCAAAGTCAAAAACACAAACACCTTTCTTTATCGAGCTATTGATCAAGTTTTTCTGCGTTTGAGGTATAAATTGTGCGCTATAAATCATCATTTATTTATTAAAGAAGTCAACAGTTTTAAAAAATTACATAGATTTCGACAAAATTATACGAAATTTAGCCCTTGAATACCTAATTTACCAATTTATACAACTAAATTAGATTTCTATAGAAATTACATTACTATTGTTCTTATATATATTTTAAAACCAAAAATAAGTATCATAAAAGTTCCATATTAAGTATGTTAGTTCATATTTAATATTAGTTTTATTATTTGGGTTATATGTTTCCAATATAGGTCATATCTATTCTATAACAATAGGTCATATATATATTTGAGTACGAGTGCATACAATTCAATTTGAATCATTGCCTAGTTAGGTGGAACTTTGCATAAAATGTAAATTAATGTTAATTTTTAATTTTAAAAAACACATTTGTTTGAATTCGATATAGTATTTTTTAAGTGCGAGTATTTTAATAAGATCCACCATTTTTAGAAAAATTTACCATAACCAAATAAGAAAATTCTCATGTGTAATAACATAACGTCATATAAATATTATATTTCTTCCGTCTCGTTGAGTGAACGGCATTTGTTTCAAGCGGCAACCATTTTGCTAATAATGTCAGACGGCCATTTTGTTTTGGCGTCTGAAACGATTATAAAATATTTGAATATTATTTAATTACGTGTATTCACAATAGGCACGTAATAACTATGACATTATTATTTTTGCGTCGTAAGAACGCCAACGTAATTGTTTTTTTTGTGACGTTATAATGCGCGACTAATTGAAATACGCGTTCGTAAAATACATTATTGATAACATGTCATTTGACGTATTTATACTAATTTAATGTATTAGGTACCTAATTATATGCCAATTACAATCCATACATTTATAAATTAGCACGTTTGCAAAGTTCGTACGCAGCCGTGCGTAATTATAACGTTATAAGCTGACGCAACAAACATTGTAAGTAATTAACCGAATTAATTCGAGTTATCGCAAAATCGAGCGAATAATTCCATTGTAATATTTCATGAAAAGGTTACTATATAAGTATACTATGATTTAATAAAAGTAGAGCTGGGGGGGAAATACCCCCTAGAAGTGGTTGTGAGTAGACAATATTTATACAAGGTGAACAGGTCTTTATGGGCATAATTCTGAACAACATTTGTTCGATAAGTTTTCATATAGCTAACAAAAAAATCCCTATAAAGATTTATATACTCTATTGAATGTTTGGTGCGCGTATTGTTGTGTTACTGACCTATATTACAATATTTACGCTCGGGAACATACCCGTCGTTCATTGTCGTCAAGGGCGGACCGTGAATTTGTGGGGCCCTGAGCTAACACCACCTATACCTAATTAATTGCCATTTGGTTGATATGGGTCAACATCGTTATATAATTAACAAAATTATTTATGATTTTCTTTACAGGTTGCCTTTAATTTTAGGGCACTCCTTTTCAATGGCAATCAAACATTAATCAGCAATAAATATTTGGAAAAATGTTTCTTAATTACGAGAAAAACGACTTCAAAGTTGTATAGAAATCGTTTTAAAGTTTGAGAACGCGGTTAAACGGATAGCGCGAGATCGGTCAGTGACCTCAGAGTGGGCGGCTCGCGAAGGATTTCAAAGAAAGTTTTTTTTAATAATATAATTATTTTAGTATAAACATTTTTTTTTGTGAGACCGGTTTAGTTATCGATTTAGAACAACCCTCTGAAACGAGTGCCCCAAATTTAAAATCATCCTGTATATATATATATATATATAATACGTCAGAGTATATAAGGGTTTATAACTGATTTCAAAGTTTCACTGTCATTAAAACGTATAATTTATTATTGGATTTTACATACAGGACGTCACAAAGTTTCTCTCTCTCTTCCTCGATAAATCGTGGTTGTCTAGTGGTTAAGGCGTTAATCTAATGACCAAAAAATCGCGGGTTCGAATCTGCACGTGGTTATATCATTTCTAGCGCTTCATTGCCACCATCGCCCCCGACTAGCACAGGCACATTTGGCCAAGTTGAGTGGGGCCTAGCGATTTAAAAACAAAAAGTAATTCATTCATATATTTATCGATGCATTTTTTAATATCAATGTTGTCTCATTGCGATTTTTGTGATTTTGAAAAAAAAAACATGTTTACTTAATGTCGTTAGGTAGACTATTCACGTTTCTATGGGTAAAGATTTTAGAGGCGTGGTTTTCAAGAAGAGATAAAACGCATATAATTTGATGTTATGGCTAAGAATTTAGTTTTATTATAAAGATAAGGGTTTGCCATTATGGTTTAAAAATGATTTCGGGTAAGTGGCCGCCGCGGCTGACTCGAACAAATTCCAGCCGAGAGGCCCAATTTTCAACCACTTTTTGCAGCAAGTTGGGCCGTATGTCGGCAATAACGCGCCGAATATTCTCTTCCAAGGCGTTAATCGTGTCCGGCTTATCTGCGTAGACAAGCGACTTCACATAACCCCACAAAAAATAGTCCAGCGGTGTTAAATCGCACGATCTTGGAGGCCACGCCACGTTGTTCAGGAGTAAGTCTATTCATTATGAAATGGCAAACCAAACTGAGCATAAATCAAGTGACAGCTGTCAAAAACACCAACTACGAAAAAAGTAGTGCCAGATTGAAAACCACGCCTCTAAAAAAAACAACCCTATATCTTTAATAGCTATTTTAGAATCGTTTCAAAATCCCTAATTAAAAAAAAAAACATAATCTAAACACTGAAAATTCATAGTAATAAGCAATCAGAAATAGTAATTAGGATTAGCTATGGTTTCCGCTCATTCAAATGTTTATTTTCAATTATATTCATCTGTTTATATTTTTATTTTATAAGTATTGTCGTATCGCAGACAAAGTCCTAAAGGTTGTTTTACACTAATACGTGTATAGTAGACGAAAAATGAAATGACAAAAGTGTCGTTAAAAAGCAACAAACTAATCAATGATTCTCAACATGTTCTAATCGTCTGGTTTACTAGTGACTGTAGTGATCACTATTGGCCACCGCTTCGTATTGGCGGACTACGCAATGTTGAGCCAAAAACCCTTTTTATTATATTATTTTTTTATTTATTATAACAAAATCAATTCCGCCAATTCCAATGAGTTATATTTTAATTTATTTGCAATAAACTAATGAAATTAAGGTTAATAGACATGTAATTTGTGCCTTAAATACTACAAAACGCGACCATCTTGCTACTGTGCCCCCAATTTCTACAGAAGGCCCTCGAGAGAGAAATAGCTGTGTTTATGTTTCCACAAAAAAAAAGCGCTGGTCAGAACCGCTGTTCACGATCCGTTGTCCTTCCCCCTCCCCGCGACCACCTATCAATAATCTAAGTCCGAGCGAAATTTCCTAAAGTATTTCGAGAGAAAGTTTCGAAGACAAATTATTATCACTTTTTACAAGCTTTTATTTAGCTCGCAATGTTTGCACGTCGGCTTAGGTCGAATCTTGCGAACTGAATTAGAACCTCTAAATCTCTAAATTGGGTACAAGCCCAATTTAGGTTTATGACAAAATTTCTGAAGGTTCTGGGCGAAGATTTTATAACCGAAAAATTAAAACTTCATTCAGGGTGACTTCGACGAGCGGCTAAGCGACGCAAAAAAAATTTAATTCGCCTGTAGTAAATAATAAGTTTTGATCATTTAAATCAGTGCTCCGCATAACTTTAACATATTTATTTTTACGCAATATTAATAATTATTATAAATTATTGATCACGTATGTTTCTTCCGCCAACCCTTCAAATTATTAGTATCTAATTTAGTAATTTAGAATAGGAGTGAACGATTTTAATGCATTCATTCATCGTGTTCAAAAGTTCCTCCGGCAAATGTTTGACCATCAATGCGTCTCGATAAAATTCAGCAGTGTGTAAATTGTATCGTCGGATTTTTTTGTTTTACACTAGAGACAAAACCCTTCTTGCTACCCGTCATTTCAGCAACGCCATCTGTGCCAACAGCAATGCAATTCCTCCATTGGATATTATATATAGAGTGTTTTTTTTAGAGGCGTGGTTTTCAATCTGGCACTACTTTTTTCCTAGTTGGTGTTTTTGACAGCTGTCACTTGATTTATGCTCAGTTTAGTTTGCCATTTCATAATGAATAGACTTACTCCTGAACAACGTGGCGTGGCCTCCAAGATCGTGCGATTTAACACCGCTGGACTATTTTTTGTGGGGTTATGTGAAGTCGCTTGTCTACGCAGATAAGCCGGACACGATTAACGCCTTGGAAGAGAATATTCGGCGCGTTATTGCTGACATACGGCCCAACTTGGTGCAAAAAGTGGTTGAAAATTGGGCCTCTCGGCTGGAATTTGTTCGAGTCAGCCGCGGCGGCCACTTACCCGAAATCATTTTTAAAACATAATGGCAAACCCTTATCTTTATAATAAAACTAAATTCTTAGCCATAACATCAAATTATATGCGTTTTATCTCTTCTTGAAAACCACGCCTCTAAAATCATCACCCTATATTTTGAAGAAATCATCGGTCACTTGAAAAATTTCTCCGCCAGAACTCCGCTCTGGAACCTCCTTACAAAATAAATAATGATCTTTAATAAAGTCCTCGTCAGCGAAACTTCCAATAGCTATAAGCTGTGCTTTATTTTTAATATCGGTTGTTTCATCGATCTGACGCCCAAGTGTTTCAGCCAATTTAATACCCTGACCATTTTAATATAAATGTCTGTATTTATTTATTTAATTCTTGCAAAATTTTACCAAAATAATGCAAATATTCTTGCCTGTTCTAAGGAAGACATTCTGTATGTTAATTATAAAGTCTATGCCGCGTCGAACATTTCAAAAATCCACTTATTTTATCTTTTTATCTTTTTAAGTACAATATTTATTAAAATAATTTTATTTTTTTTTCTCCTATCCAAAAGTTTATAAACTCACGGTTAATAGTTTTGAGTGGGTACATAGTTTTAAGCACACACGTTATATAGTGTTAACTTTCCTTATACACCGCAATTAATTTTCTATTACTATAAAAATGGTTGTAATAATTTATCTAATTATTTTTTCGGTTGAAGTTATAATAAATCTTTTATAATGTCATTTTGAACGTTGTGATTGACTGTAGTCATCCGCTTAGCTGGACCCGGAGGTAGATTTCACCAGATCAAAGTAGATAGGCGAACTCCAATTGTACGAACTTGTATCAAACATTGCGCACCTCCAACCGCCGTACCCTTGCGCACCGAGAGTGCGCATACCGAATCCCTCTTTATACTGTGCCGTAAGGGTTGCACATATCAAAAATTGATTCCACCAAAAATTACAGGGAAATGCCACTGTGCTTATTAAGGGAGGTATGAATTTTAAAAAAGCACTTTTTCCCACCCCTAGGATCAATGGTCGGTGCTATGAAAAAAGTTTACTGAGATAGATTTTAGACCCTTATCTAAAAAATTATGTAAAATTTAAATGAATTCGATATTATATATACTAAGAAAGTTATAGCAAAATTTCATTTTTTCTCAATACTTGTTTTCAATATTTCCTTTCCCCGGTCCGATTTTGCCCATTAACGAACTTGACCGAAATTTTATGCCCTTAAATTTTATGTATCAATTTGAAAGCGATTAAACTTATATATAAACATTTTAACTGAGGGTGGTTTTGGGTTCTAGGGGAAGTGAAACGCGAAGATATGTCGAAATTATCAGGAAGTCATAACATATTACCCATTGCAATAGCTGAAATGTTAAGGCAATGAAGGCTTCTTAATGTTGCGAAAAGAACTCATCAGATTTGAGAAATACAATTTTATTTATATCCGATAGTAGCTTAAATCTACTTAAGAGGATTTAACCCGGTCATTTCTCCATACAAACGCTGTAGTGACGCCCTTATTTGTAGAAATAGAAAATAAATTATACATAGTATCGTTTTATCTCCAAAATAACTATGTTTCTATGGAAATAATAAGTTAAATTTTTATTTTATCTACAAGTTAAGAGCCTAAAAAGGTCTGTATTTTTCCATACATTTTATCAAAAGTTTAGATGTAAATATTTAAACCGTTTATGCGTTAGATGAGACAGAAAGATTTAAAAGCACGTGCAAGACAGAGAAGTCTCTAAAAATCCATTTTTGCCGCTTAATACATAACAACCTACATTAGCTTATAATATTTACATTTATATAAGTATAAATTAATTGGTATAACTATTTTAATGGTATTGTAGTATTAATCTGGTACACACACGCACAAACATGTTAAAATATCTATTTTTAGTTTATTTTTATAGCTTAAATATAGAAAAACTTAGGTAAAAACAAACTGGTAATATAATTTGAGTAGGTTAATATCTAAATATTCTATAGAAATATTAAAAAAGTGCAACCCTTACGTAATTTAGGGTTTCCCTCGTTTCTGGTTTCTAAGAATTGTGCAAATTTCTCGTCAGGGTTGATACAACTCACAAACAAACAAAACATGGAAAATACCAACAAACGCGTGGTCATTTTTGCAAAAAAATATTTAGAAATTAAACTCTCAAAATAAATACTATAGTTTCTCTATCAACACGGGAGATTGACAATTTTTAGTGATGTTTTCGAAATGTTAGCTTTGCGATACAAAATAATATTTTTATCGCCGCTGACACCCCGTCCGCTGCGCGGATTTAACATAACTGCACTTTTTCGCACACTTAGCTTATATTTATGTGCTCACGACGCAGGGTTGCCAAAAAAAATATTCTCTTTCTTTTGCGTTAATCGATTTTAACAGTAGTTTTATGTTTACGAAATGTTAATCGAGCATGGTAACGACGATGTGAATACTTATTAAGCGATCAGCTGGCCTTTTTTTTAAATTTCTTTTTACAATACTTTTATGTGACGGTTTGTCCTGTAGACTTTACAAAATTCCTGTGACACAGCCCTGTACAAACCCTTGACAAACTATTTAGTTACCATTACTAATGTTTTTAGTAGGTTTAACCAACATTTTGGTTCATTTGGTACAGTCTATCAATCAGATTGTATACACTCTTCGGTTAAGTCAGAGCTCAATATATTTTTTTTAATGTATTTATATTTACAACACATCTAAAAAACACTGTCGGTTGCTTTTAAAACATTTTTTCTACAAAAAAATCTTAAAAAATAAGAGATTATAAATCTAAGGTCTCACCTCGGTATCTGGACTTTACAATGATACAACTTTTACGGTGTTGAGTTTTTCCCGAAAGTTTCAATAGCGTACGAAACACAATCTTCTTTACTTTTCACATTTTTTCTTTGAATTGTAAATTTTGGAGAATACTTTTTTAGTATATTTTAATTCGATTCAATTTCAAGATCATTTATTGAATATTATATATTGAAATTTTACTATCTTATCGTGTATTTTATAAAATAAAACCAGCGAAAACGACGAAAAAATGGATTTTTCGTAGATATCACGTTTAGGGTAATCTATTATGTTACACCAATTAAACAATTTAATGGCACTTAACGTGAAGTCGTCGAAAAAATCGATTCTCTTTTTCATGGTCGCTGTTTTTACTTTTAAAAATAATAAAAATATTTTATTGTAATCTATCATAACTATGTTACACTAATTAAACACTTTCATGGCACTTATACACCTTTCAACACTTATTATTGTGAAACTCTAGAGAAAAATATCAATTTGCTTGTTTTATCGCAAGCTAACCTTCGGCGTAAATAAAATAATACAGATTTTTTTAGGTATATATGAAGAGTACTTTGAAGCTAAGATCAACAAATCTTACTTACCTATAAGGATAATCTCAACAAAGCTCAAATTATAAGCCAAGGTCATAAAAGCTCATTCTATAAGGCCAAGCTCAAATTAGTTCCATCTGCAAGGCCAAACCCAACAAAGCTGACTTATAAGGCCAAGCTCAGATTAGTTCCATCTGCAAGGCCAAACCCAACAAATCTGACCTATAAGTCCAAGCTCAACAAAGTTTAACTTAAAATTCCAAGCTCAACGAAGTCTACTTTCCTATAAGGCCTATCTCAACAAAACTCAAGATAACAAAGCACAACTTATAGGTTCAAGCTCAAAAAAGCTCAACCTGCAAGACCAGATATATATTCCGTATATTCGAATAATTCTTCAGATGAGCGCGTTTTGAGATAGACCTGAACGCAGAAATGTCTTATCGGTAGTTATAACATATAATCACGCAAAAGGGTATGTCTAATGTACCTAGCTCAAAAATAATTTAGCTTTTTAGCACCAAAATTTAATAATTTAATATTCAAGAAAATAAATCATCTTAAAAATATAAAAACTAAATCTGGTGTTATTGCTAAATGGTTACTTAAAAAGGGAGTTAAAAATTGTGAATTGTTATTTAAACAGGCGTGAATGATGTTAGAGGCGTTCATGTATGCAATAGTTTAGTGTTTCTAGTGTATTTAAATGAATAAAATATGTGTATATATGTAGTATTTATGTATTATTTATATTTACTTTTATGTATTTATCTATAGGTTATTTACTTTATTTATATTATAATATTAATATTATATTTTTATAGGTTTATTAAGAAGTCCCATAGCTTGCGTCATTATCCTAGACTAGATCTATAAATGATTGGCAACTCCTTGGCAGCACATTGTGCTATTAAGGTGATGCACAAAACTAATCCATTGCACTTGATTACAAATTACAACAATCAAAAGGGTCAAACAAATAACGCCATTGCAGATCGTTTATTTTATTTAAATCGTAAATGAAAATACAATCACCAACATATAATATTGCTTATATTACAAATACACAAAGTAACTACATTAGCAGAAGAAAAGATATTTATTAATTTGTCTTAAATGGCTAGGTTGTAATTGTTGTAAAATGAAACTCTTATTTTTTTGTAGATGTAGAAAAAAAATTGTATCGTTTTAGCTCAAAAACTATCTTTTTTTTCTTTTTCTATAAATTAGAATCTCAAAAAGTCTGTATTTTTCAATAAAGAACCGAGAAAATAAAATGACCGAATTAGAAAAATAAATATAGAAAATTCAACGTATTTTCTAATGTATAGAAACTAAAAACTGGTTAAGTATCAGATTTTTTTGGTGGTTGTGTAGTTTAAAAACCACTATTAAAATGAATGACTAATTAAGTAAAAATTTCAAACTGCAGAGCGTTAATGATAAAATCCGTTGTTGAAAATACTTTGTTACTAGCATTTTTTTATTGTTTTTGAAACTCAGTTAAACAATGATTACATTGCATAGGTTATTTAACTTGTTAAATCACCATTTGAACGATTCTGACCTACAAAAAGAAAAGAAACCTTGCGCGATGAACGGAAAGGTGTAAACTCTACGACGGGCATAACGGCGCTTATAACACAAACGCGGTCTACAATTTTGTTGAAATATTGATAGCAGTTAGTTGTCTTTTAAAAAAATAAGGGATATGTTTTTTAAATCCATTTTCATTACAGAACGAACACAGAAAAAAATATTTCCTGAAAATTAAATTTTTTTTAACATATTTTATCATTTTTGTATTTAAACAAATCTCCGATTTTGGGCAAATTTAGTTATTTTAATTCCAAGCTATTATACCATATATCTCAAGTCGCTTAGGTAAATCCCTCCTCAGCTTTATTCTCATCATGAAACTATATTTAATTTATATGGGATGTTTCTGGTATTAGAAGCGGGTGACTTCAAAAAATGCTATTTAAAAACCGTGACGGTGGTTTGGTTGTTTTTTTTTTTATATTTTTTTGCATGTTTAAAGAAATTTCCTTAGGTAATTCCCCAGATTATTAAATTATTCTTAATGTAAATAAGCTATATTACTTATATCTTTTGTGGATATCTCTCCTGACGTCTTTGGAGACCTGCAAAATTCGCATTTTTGTAGCATTCAGGTATGTAGGCGCCTTAATTAACACCACCTTAATCGTGCTTACGACAGCTCGAGATTGCTTCTCGTATCATTTAACCTTAAGTAAAAAAAATATTAGTTTTCCAGTAAGCTTTCCTTAAGAATAACACTAAGATTTCGATACGAAAACAAATAAATTCATAGAAAAAACACATTTAGATATTATGCTTAAATTATCACGAACAAAATGTTAAAACATCATACTAATGCAATTAAGTATGCGCAGGTCTATTTTTCAAAATCGTTGGCCTGTTTGAATTTGCAAGGAATTGGCTCGGTCATGTTGGACACCTTGAAGGTTTCCCTCTTGGACAGTCTTTTCTTTATGTTGCAAAAGATTCTGAAAAAAGACCAGAATAATTGATGTTGTTATCATTTCAGAACAATCGTATAAAGTAAATGAAAATCTCGTTTTGAAAATTTTGACATGTCGTCTTTACGAATCATATTCGAAATAGCAGGGCCGGACTGGCTGGATTTTGTTTATCGGGAATCAGGGGTGTATTAAATGCACTGCATAGTCCTCTAATTTTATAATGATTATATTTTTATCTGGCTTCCTGCGAATGCACATACAAACATATGTACGAAATTTGGTATTTTTTTGTCGCTGTGGTTAGGCAGAATCGTATTTACAGACGATAGTACGCACAAATATACACACAAACGTCATAAATACCCTTCGGTTTGTTAGACTCTGTTGGCCTGATGCACAGGTGCGTTAGTTCGCTGCTAAAATGACAGCGTACGCATTTTATTACGGCTAGTGGTCACTTGCTCATCAGTATATTAATGGCGTGTATATTAACTCAAAAATATATATTTTAGAAGTGTAACTGATGGCCCAATCAATTCAAAGGATGTTCTTGATTTTAGCTTTATGTAATAAGCTAACATCGCTTGTGCTAGAGGTATGGGAGGTTTCACTTGACTGATATACCTACCGTTCCCGAAGACATTAAGGGGGGGGGGGGGGATCCCCAAATTTATTCTATGTTTGGTGTAAATTCGGTCAGCGCGCGAATTCCGATGCCACGCCGATCGATAGTGGCCTTGACACCGTTTAGACGTATGGCGACAGCTGAGCGCTCACCGCTCACAACATTGACATGATCCTTTTAAAATAGAAAATTTACTTTACTAGCGGGATTTTTATCGAAAATTTCTTGGGACTCGGTGTATAAAAAAATCTAGTGTGTACGCACCCTTATTATGCGCCAGGCATTTAATATCTGGCGTGGACCTTCGCGGCCGGGACACAATGTGGGTCCTGCTCGTCCCGAATGGTTTAATTCTGACTACTAAATATGCGCTAGGAGCGAGAGTGTCCGAAAGCCTCACCTGATGGACAGAAAGTAGATGATCTCGACGAGGCTCAGAATGGAGAAACCCATGAAGAGACCCAGCAGGCCGCCGCAGTTGGCCAGGAAGTCTGTCTGTCCGTACAGCTCCGACCGTCGCGAGGGTATGAACTGCGGTTCCTTGAAGAAGATCATCACGCGCGACAGCTCGGCGCTTGAAAGTTAAAATAAAATCATAGCAACATTTTATATTTATTAAACAGTAAAATAACGCGTTTGGCATACAACTTAGCAATAGTACAGCATCTTATAAGAGACAACATCTTACAATAGAAATGAATATATGAAAATATATATATATTTATTTTTCATTTATTTAAACATTGTATATTTTGTAAAATCCAGGTCCCGACTGTATGGATTACTACCAGTCACATTGTATGTTGCGCAGTGAGACGATTATGCTTATAGGAACGATGCTTCTAGTAAAGTCTACTTTAGTACGGGCATTGCCTAGTTAGGTAGTACTTTGCATAATGTGAAATTAATGTTAAGTTACTGTCAATAAATAAATAAAAATTTACAATGCAGGTTTTGCAATGCAAAACATTTTGAATCTGAAGTCACTTTGGGCGAAAGGCTGCATTCACTTCATGTGTGTCACATAAGGGTCAAAGCATATTGGCCTCATCATAAATACGTCACCTTATTGTATGAAAACATCGTGAAAATTCAATAAAAAGAATGTCAAAAAATACTTTCAAAAAATTCGTAAATACAACTAAAATGTTTAATAAATTACAGTAGAATTTCGACCACTGGACGACCACTAATTTTTAATTAACAGGTGTGCAGCTTTACAGCTAATAAACCTATATAATATATATGTTTAGTATATATACTATCTAGTATTTAGTATGTTTACTATCATTTTCCTATCGTTTATTTTTTGTCCTCATTACGTGAAATGTCTTAGAGCAGAAGTATTTCTATTCTTTGTGACCGGTAGTAATCCACGCAATCAGGACCCTCGTCTTTGCTGTGCGTCCCCGATAGCATCGCTGAAATATGTGCGGCGTTCATACCCAGGCAACTCGCTGAAGTTGGCCTTGTAGGCCCAGAAGAGTCGTCTCCAGTTGAAGTCGGCCTGGAGGTCAGCGCCGTGTAGTCCAGCGCCGTGCAGGACGGCAGACAGTCGCACTGGGCGGCCGCGTGCTCCGCCTCCAGGCGCGCCTTCACCATGTCCTCGGAGCTGCGATCTTCGACCGTATCTTTGAGGCCCCTCTGAATCTCCCTCGTCAGAAGCTCATCTTGAAACGAAAATCATTGATTATACGGGGTGATTTTTTTCTCATGCACATCCACCGGTGTAACTACAGCCCCCCCCCCCCCCCCCCTCAGGAAATAGCTGACTTATATGAGTATTATAACACGATTTATTAGGAATTACTTTACTATTTATAACAAAAAAGTAGTTTATATCGAGGACTAGAAATGTTCAATAAATTACCGGGAGAATATAAAAACATAAAAAATATATTTATTTTCAGTAAAGCCACAAAACATATTTAATTAAAAAAAATCTGTATGAATTCAAACACCTATAATTGAAAGTAAGAAATGTAATGTGGAAGAAATGTTATAAATATTATATTTTAGCATAATTATAAAACTTCTATTTACTTTTTATATATATATATATATTTATGTGATGTATTTTTAGCAATGTAATACGAGTACGAGTAGTATAAAATGTCGAACACTCTAGGCATAATGTATCTATATTTGATATTATATTTGATATATTGCATATATATTGCATTATATCAATTTTTGTGAACCAATTGAAAATTGAAAAATTGTCATTTCTATGCATTAAGTTGTTCTTGGAAAAAAACTTTTACTTCACTATCATAGGATTTGTATGTATAGAATATGTGTTGTGTGTGTGAGTAAGAGGGAGAGATATTGTGTGTCGGTAAATTAATTGACTTTAAATGTAGGTATGTTTATGTATAATAAATAAATGGAAAGTATTTATAAATTATATGTACTTATTTACGAACTTTTCGAGGTACATACCTTGAGCTTGCCCAACGCACAAAGTGCTACCCGATGAGCAAATTGGCATGGAGTCGTTTCCTGAAATAAAGTATTTCATTTAAAATCAAACTATATTAATGTTCAGAATCCCATATGCATGTGTGTGATGGTTGCAACGAACATTAATGAGCATAAAATATTGAAAAAATGTTTCCCAATTACGAGAAAAACGAATTCAAGTTTTTGTTTTTTTTTTCGCGAGACCGGTTTAGTTGCCGATTTAAATCTACCCCCAAAAAGGGGGCTAATGAATTTAAATACCACCCTGTACTCGCTCAAACGCAAGTTCTAGAGTGCACATGATTTCGCAATTAAACGCAAATATGACTTTAAACAATAATCTTAGAAATTAAAACATACTTTAAACAAACTGATAGATTTTGTTAACTGATAGTTAATTAGCTTTCTAGTCCCGGCTTCGCACGGGAGTTTTTTTTTTAATCAATGCAAAGTCGTCTTTTTCTTATTTGTTAATACAATGAATTTCCATTTTGGTTCTAACTAATTCTGAACATTTTGACTCGTTCTATTATCACTTCTTATTTTGTTCGAACTGTGTCACCGTGGCATTATAAGATATTATATTTTTAAAAAAAAAAACCTAAAGTTTGGCTACGCAATTGCCATAGCATATTTACCTATACAGGGTGAATTTAAAGTCAGCTGTATGCTTTTAAAGGGCGCATCTGGGCACGAAATTGTCAACTTTGCAAATAAAGAAAAAGCCTAGTCTAAAAAAAAACAATAAAAAGAGTCCTAAAACCATTTCAAAGCATGGTTACCTGACAAAATATCAGACCGCATATAGTGTATGTAATGCACGAATATAATCTTCAATTAAATTCACTAATAAAACGCTAGACACCGTAGCGTTGCAGGTAAGTTTCTGTGGACTAATGAAGTGACACTTTCTATGTATCTGTCTGCCTCGTCTTATTAAAAAGGCGATGGTTTGGGGCGCATAACCATAAACCATAAAACTCCGTTCATGGTTATGCGTTTTTGAGAAAGGCTTTTTTTTATCAGAATTGCGAATTCGTCTTCTTTAAACTCGTTTGACGTCATTCGCGATTTTGGTTGTGGGAAACAATTTAATCTACACGAAAATGGCGACGGTATATGGTATAAAAAACATAACCTAAAAAAATAAGGAATTACGATCGAATTTCGACCACTGGGGATTAATATTACTCTATATGTAGCGGTCAGGGAGTTATGGATTTCGAATGTTTTGCTTCGTCGAAAATCAAGGATCAGGATATTTTTTTTTTATTTAACAGGTTTCCCCATGTACACATTATAATTAAAGTAAAAAAACAACAAAAACAAAAAACAATAACAATAAAAAAAAACAAAAAATAACTAGAACTAATCATGAAACATACTATGTTAAAAAACATTCAAAAATTAACAAATAAATAATTCACGCTGATCCCATAAAGGTGTAATTAAAAGCAGATTTTTAATCCTATCGGGCGAACAGACAAATATATCAATCTCCGCGGAAATGGAATTTAATAATTTGTCTGCTCTCTCAATTGAACTATACTTGTAAACGTCGGTAAGACACGCCTACCGCCTAAATAACGTTTGCTTCCGCGCTCTAGTAAAACGGTCCGGAACAAAGAAACCAATCTCTCTAAAACTTTAAAAAAATAGAATAATGTATGGATTTGTCGCCTAAACTAGAATGTGTTAAAGCCTAGCATCCTTAATACAAATGCTGATGGATACATATTAGGAAAAAAATCAGGATAATATCCATACCTACAGAGATAAAGGTATCTAAGGAACCTCATAACCCATAACCTTGCCGAAGATCCAAGCTATCCAACAGTGAAAACCCCATTCAAACCTCCTTTGGTTTGGGAGAAAAATTTAATAGTATTGGCAGACTAAAAAAACTTCACTCACTAGGCATGGAGAAACTGACGCATCCACACCTCGCCATGGTGTAGTTGGTGAGGCACTCGTATTCGCAGTTCTGCTGCGTGTAGACCTGATAGAAGTGAAGATAGCGCTCCTTTGGAAAGTAGCACTGGCGTCTGGAAGAAAATAAAAAACGGAATTTTAAAAAACACTAATCCGCAAAAAAAAAAATTTGACTCTTATTACGTAAAAATAAAACATGTTCGTTCCGATCACAATGCGTTTTTATGATGACCATGACCTGATTTCACACCCAGGATAGCTCCAGATGAAGGAAGTCCTCGACGGTCAACAGCAGAGACACAAAATTACTATTAATTTATTCTACGAGTATATTATGAATACATAAACCTGTGTGGGTCGTAATTGGTGAGCCCTTCGCTGGTGGTCATCATATTGGGTGTAACGGCGACAACCACCTCCTGGTTCAGCGGCACTCGGAAGTACTGTTGGGACAATCTCGGAACCTCTGCTGGATTATGGAGCAAGATCTGAAATATTCCACAATGACAAAATATTTTAAAAATATAGAGTTTAAAGATTCCAGGGTATAGGGAATTCAGGGTTTAGGGAATTTAGGGTTTAGGGAATCAATGATATGACCAAAAAGGCAGTTCCTAATTGCTAAGCAGTTTTGCTAAAGGATTTCGTCATGTCTAACTCGAAATAACGATTAATTCTTTGTGCCTAAGTGCAATAAAAATTATACAATGAATTCAGTAATAAACCGTATTGGTAAAATTTTTAGGGAGAGACACTTTTCATTTGGATTCAACATAAGAAACCCTCTCATTGAACACTACATACATAGGCAATATATAAGGTCTTGAGTGCTTCCGCACTCGTAACCGCTCGTTCAGCGATATAGACATTTTTAATTTGCATAAAGAAAAGAAATTCTCTTTGAACATAAATAATATTAGAATAAGTTTTCTCGTCACTACCACATATGTACACCATTCTACATACGTACACATTAATCTCCCTTAATATACTCACAAATTGATGAATGTATTTTTATGTAATTGTCCTCATGTAAGCATTTCTAAGAATTAAATAAATAAATTTATATGTGCATTAATAATATTTCTTTTAATCACACATAAACAGGTCTAAACTCAGCGAAAGGTCGGCGTTTGTAGCCTCGTGTAAATGTATTTATCGAATATTTAAATTGATATTCCCAAAAGTATTAAATACGCATGCGTTTATATGTGATCATAATTTTAGAAACGGCCATATTATTATTACCTATTTTCCGTCCTAAGACCAATACAGAAAGCTTAAGGGGGGGGGGGGGGTGTCGTGTAACCTATTATGAGTAAAAAATAATATGCGAATAAATCATCGCCAAATTTATTATATTTTTTGACAGACCGCGCCATCGATAATGGCCTGCTGAGCGCTCACCGCGAAGCCGTTATTACAAGTTCCGTTTAATATTAATAAGCACATGAGTCCAGTTCAACCACTAGTTCTTCCATAGTCATTTAATGGCTGAAGTGTCCATCTAACTAGGTGCCAAACACCTGTCCTAAGATAACTATCTAACTGCTTTCATTCAAAATGTATCTAAATGCGAAGAGTACGAAGAAGAAAGGAAAGGAATGTAGGGTTCCTAAGAAAACTAATATTTTTTTTTAAATTCATGAAACATATAGGTACGTATGTATATTACATACATTTATAATTAAGGTGAAAAAAAAGAACAGATAAAAAAAGAACATAAAAGAAAATAAGTTTTAACTAATGGAAATTACTCCGTTTATGCAGGGGATTTATGCAGGGGATTTCGCGCCAAAAGTGCTTGAGAACGGATTAATTTCTAAGGAAAATCACTTGTCTACTATAAAATCCATAGTGCAGGCATGAGTCGTTCAATCTTTACAAATCTGGTATCATCTGATTCACCATCAAATTCTCTATTATAAAAGTTGATTTTTTAAATTCGTATATTAAAAAAAAATAGTGCTATCGATGTTTTCTTCTTGACCACCCAATTTTTCACTATTTTGACAAATTTTGTCTAATATTACAATTTTTTTTTACATTTTCAAATATTTATAACTATACACTACCATTTATAACTCTTCCAAAATATGTACAGTTGTCGAAAAAAAAATCAAGTTAAAAATAAATTACGGCGCAGCTGATGGCTTGGGACGGAAGTGCGTCAGTGTGTTATCAATACAAATTTTAAAATAATTTTAGACACTGCATTGACTTGAATAAAATCTGAAGTACTGATTGGCTCATCGTGATTCCAATGGTGCAAACGTCAAGTCAATAAATCATACTGAAATAATAGCAGAAATAATCAAATCAAGGGGGCAATGCTTGCATATATATCCGTCTGTATTCCTCTGGGGAGAGTAATATAGTGGAATATATAGTCTGTGTAACTTTAGTATATTTTAGTGTGTTAGTAATTATCAAAATTGATCGAAATCTAACCTTATAGCCTTGCACGGGACCTCGGCAAAGATAATCCAGGTCGAAATCGTGCGCCTTCAATAGAACCGTCAGACCTGCTTTTGCGCCAAAACCCTGTCAAAAAAATGATATCACGAATATTACAAATTCAAAATTCACTTTATTAATTATAACATACAAAGGAAATATTTTACAAAACAATATGAACAATTATTTAGCCTCAATAGGGTTTGATGTTTACTCAACTAGGCTTTAATCTGTTCTAGAGTGACCATCGTTTTGTCCAGTAAATCGTATAAAATAGTGCGCTATAGTCTAAATATAAAGAGAATCATACAACTAGGGGCCGAAATTTCATATAAGACTAACCTAAATTTGAAGTTAGAGTTAACTGACAAACATCGTATTTCAACTCACTCTTAGCGTTAAGTCGAGCATAAAAGTCCGCCTTAGCTAAGAATCAAAACAACCACGACTTAAGCCTTAAGTCAAACTTAAGTCAGTAACGGCGCTACAGTCGCCGTGACCCGCGTGCGAGTGTATTGCCATCTGTGGTTTTCGTCTCGTACTTGATTTTATATTTTCTAACTAATTAAAATTGACTGGATTTGCATATTTTGAACATCTTAAATTCAAGCAAACACGCATGGCAAAATCCTAGTAATCCTGCAGCTGACAACATAACCTCAAAAGTGATGCGACAGTGGCGACAGATATTGTATACACAAACCATAGCGGCGACTAGCGAACTAATCACGAGAGCCAAAATATATTCTTAACAAAGTCGAACTTAAAAAGTTAACCACGATTAATTATTACAATAAAATTTGTAGATTGCAATCAAGTTTTTTTAAATTAATTAATTAATTGTGATAGTAGTTATATTATAATTAATACCGTTCCTCTTATGGGATAAGTGTCCAGTTTCCCATCCAACGGGTACCCAGCATCCAGCGACCAGCCTTCGCTCTTTTTACCGTGGTTCAGATAATGGTACTGGGTTTGCAAACTGCAAAGAAGAACGCAATAATATAAAAAATATAATAATAAAAGAAAAAAACCACATTAAAAACCAAAAACAACGAAAACAAATCTGGAAAAATACACTGTAACTCTTTATAATATACAAGAGATTTTTTAAACCAATTAGTGAACAGACTAATATATCAATCTTCGCGGAAATGTAATTTAACAATTCGAATGCTCTCCCAATAGATACGTCGGTGCGACACGCTAATCACTTAAATAGCGTGTCCGCGATCTGGTCAAACGGTCCGGAACAAAGAAACCAATTTCTCTAAAATTTAAAAAAAAATAGAATAATATATGGACTTGTCGCCTAAACTCGAGTGTGTTAAAGCCTAACATCCCTAATACAAATGCTGATGGATACATATTATATATACATATTGGATATAGACATATTTGTCTGAACATAAACAGTCTATGCGACAACATTGTATATATATATATACGATGTCTATTTGTAAGAAAATAAATTAAATATATAAATATATATATATTTAAATATTTTAATGTATTTTCTTACAAATAGACATCTTCATATTTTTCTATAGGTGCATTGACGGTTTGGCTTTCTTAGTTGTAGCACAATATATCACTGCCTTCCTTAGTACAGACATAGTCTAGTAAAGAAGGCAGTGCTAATCGCTCCCGGTGCATTTGTAATATTTATTTATAACTGTGATTTGTACTACTACAATTCTATTTCTTTGTCAAATCAATTATGTCACAATAAATAAATAAATAAAATACGTATTGAAAACAATTCAGGATAATATCCATACCTACGGAGATAATCTGGAACCTCCTCTAAGTAACCTCCAGGATATTACAGTAAGTAATCTCCTGAGGGCTCCAGATATAAAAAATCATAAATAATTGTCGAATTGAATGTATTTAAAATGGGTTCAATAATATTGTATAGGGGTGCATTGATAGCCACTCACTTTTCCCTCCTAAACAGCTCGTCGGCGTCGAGCATATTGAAGGAGAAACAGAGACCCTCTTCCGTCAGGATGGGGCTGAACAGCGTGGAGCAGTTCCCGGGGGTCGTCTTCCATTTGCACTGCCACATCATCTCGTCGAATTGCGGGGCGAACTGGAAGAAACTCAGATGCCGTCAACTTTCCTGCTCATCGGCTAAAGTATCGCTTCAGTAAATATTAATAGAGAAACCGCGAAATAATAATTAAACTGCTTTTCGACACATTAAGACACTTTTTTCTTATAAAATCTTATAAAATCTTATCTTATCTTATAAAATACATTCGAGCCGTAGGAAAAATAGTAATTGAAAGGCAAATGAAGGGTGCAAAATATAGTAAAGTTTGTTATTTTTTAATTTATATATTATGAAGCTGTAATTAAATCAAAACCAACAATTGCTTATTGCCAAAAGTTGCTCAGTTTGCGGTGCAGAACGACACCGCGAAGGGATGCGCCCTGAAAAAAGTTAATCGTGCATAAGTGACCACCTTTGTCAGGATGTCGACCGTGGTGTGGTCGCTGGTCAGGTTGCCCTCGGTCAAGAGGTGGTTATCGCACACCAGAGATATTGCTTCGTACTGCTTTCGTCTGAAATTATATCAATTTTTCAATTAGTATTTCGAATACTTTTCAGTATTTCTTATACACACACACGCGCGCGCCACCTTTATACACATTATTAACCCCTGTTTGTTAACATTCACACGCGTATATATAGATAAATATAGTAGGTACTATTATTATAATAATATATTGTTAAACGTTACTAATTTCATTTTTCGTTTTAGTTATTGCACATTAAATACATTGCTTATAAGTACATTAGTGTAATTTGTAATCAAACGGTAAATATTAATTTCGATTAATTTAGACTTTTTTTCTAAGGTTGGCATTTCGTAATCATTGGATATTTAATCACAAAAAAATATACTTAGATACCTTGATCTTATATCTTCAACATAGTAAAGACAGATTTTTAAAATTTAATTCTATATATTTCTGAGAAATTTAACAAATGATAAACTGCTAATAGTACTTTTTTAGTTGAATTGCGCTCACTAGAGACTTAGGAAAAATAGTAATTGTAAAGGCAGGGATAGGGTCTAAAACATTGTAAAGTTAGTTTTTTTAATTTTTATATTATGAAGCCGTAATTAAATAAAAACCAATAATTGCTTACTGACCGAAATCCAATACGTTTCGCCTTAAGGCGCCACCAGTCCCTAAAACGTGTTTTGTAACGTATTTTGGTGCATTGTGTTGAAGTTATTCCCAACAAATGGCTAAAACTAAAAATACCACAATATTCTACATATATTAATTTAGTCCTTTGCTTAAAAAAAAAACGTAATACACCTTATTATAGTAATGAAAATAAATAAATAAGAAAGTGTTGTTTTTTTTCTTGCAACGATTTTCTTTTAAGCTGTGTAAGTGACGCGAACCTAATTTTTCTTTCTAAAGATATACAATATAATAATCTAGGCCATTACATAAAAAAAAAACTTTTTTCAAATGATAATAATTATTTAAATACAAAAAACATGTTTCATCGATTCCAAATGTAACGAATTCGCGTTCGGCGAGTATATCCGTCTCTTTTCTACGCGTCAATGTTCGAATAAAGCTTACTCTTTCAAATCTCAAGGACAAAGGCGTCCCGGGGCGCCTTAAGGTGACGTCATTTCCGTACTAGTAAATAGTCAAATTTTAATTTAAAAATGCATTTTTATATGGATATGGTTCAATAGTGGCGAGACTGTGCGTGTTTTTTTTTTAATTTATCATACGACCTCGAGGCATCTCGAATGCCTATAAATAGTATTAAAAATGTTTGCTTACTCTTCGTCCGTGAGGTTTCCTTCGAGTCTCTTGTGAAACATTTCGGTGAAGTTGTAAATTGTCTGACGCGCTTTGGTCTCAGAACAAATCGTGATGGCAGGAAACGGGACCTGTGTAATTAACCAGTAAACTAACAGTAATTAACTAACAGTAAGTAATTAGGACGAACTCAGTTAGCAGATTCTTTTTAAGGTAGGATTCCGGGCATCAATCTGGATAAAAGTATCAGTGAGCGTTTGGCACCACTGCGACCTCTCTTCGCCGCCATCTCAACTAGACTAAATTTCTGATCTAAAGAAGGCAATTCAATTGTCCAACATTCAATAGACGAAGAATACATCATAAAAAAAATATGTGATATAAAATATTTTTATTTTTGAAATAAAACAGTTAATAAACGAAATATATACAGGCAGTATACAATAATAAAATAATAAAAACAAGGGTAACAACTTACAAGTATAAAATAAAACCGATTAAATATTTCCAGCGAGTGAGTATAAAATGGTTTTTGATAAGATTTTTGAACGACACTAGGTTATTATTAAATAAACAGTATATTTGGCTTAT
The DNA here is from genome assembly GCA_020383195.1 of Neomicropteryx cornuta. NCBI lineage: Eukaryota > Metazoa > Arthropoda > Insecta > Lepidoptera > Micropterigidae > Neomicropteryx > Neomicropteryx cornuta. Next base: position 9,189,584 of record JAHKQU010000010.1, on the reverse strand, counting down.
ATTTTACGCAAAATCAAAAATGTTACCTGGAAATATAACTCGGGATTAGATTGAAGCCTGGCTGGATTTAAAAATTAACTGTCTGAACAAAAGCGTGATCAAACTTTTGTTTTATTTTTTATTTTTTATAGAAACAATACGTCACATTTTAATTCACCTTTATAGCGCGCATGGCTCCTCTAAGGTAATGTAATCTGTTCTCTGTAATCTTCAGCTGACATTTTACTAAACTAAAAACGAACAAACTTTCATAACAAAATAAAATGTGCAACTGAAGATTTAACAAGAGGAAGATTCAGATTAATAGACGAGGATTTATGTGTATGTACATACAGGTTTTTTTTATATAAGTTTTTCTTAAAATATTTAATTACAGCAATTTTATATTGTGTTTAATAATTGCAAATTTTCAAATATTTTGACGTTTGTCATTTTGCTATCAACTGTCGAGAGCCAACCATTTGGCTTTCGCCTATAGTAAACGCCTCCGTTCCGCAATGTCAGGAGCCAAATGGTTGGCTTTCGCCTATAGCCGGCCGATTGCCGTTTATGACCAACGATTAAATAAACGTAAGGTTGGCATTACTATAAATGAATGCATTCCATTTAAAATGAACTAATTAATCACTGTGATTTTAACAAGTCAATCGACTTACTGCAAATATTATATTTTGCCCTCCAAAGTTTCTTCTGTTTTCGGTCACTTCGACTGGCCTTCCTGACATTTTTGAAAAAGTATTTTTTTTCACAACTGTGTTAGAAAAAAAAATGTTAGATATTTTTAACATGTGAACAAGTATCTTTTATTGATATTAGTGCATACAATCGCCAAAAAAATTACAAAACTTCTTTATATCTAACTTTGGCGATTTTTAATAAATATATAATTACTATATATAAAAACCAAAACTAATTTATTGCATTGCGAATTTCACGGAGATTACAACGACACCAAAATTAGATTTTTTGGATCAAAAATACCTTCAAAACGACATCTTCAATGAATCGGAGAGTTTTTAATTTTTTGTCTCATTTTGCTCGACAATGGGCGGCATTTTGAAATTTTGACCTTCGAAATTCGACAGGTGACAGCTGTCCGTTTGATGATTGTTTAAGGCAGCTGTCAGTTTGACGTTTGTTTAAGGCAGCTGTCAGTTTGACGTTTGTTTAATGTCCACTGCTTACCTGCCAGACGGGCCACGAGGACTCTGCGAAGCTGACGATTACGGGACTCTGGTCCCATTTGACCCAGACCTTACGTATCATAATGCCGCAAATGAGGACGCTGAGCAGGAACATTGCACACCACCATACTCTGCACAGAACAAAAGAATACTTAGAAATGTATCTATAATATGTATTACAAACAAAATTAAATTTAGTAAAATAAAATATTCATACAGCTGACAGCTCATTGACTGAATGGGCTTAGAGCTGTGAATTTTGTGTGATTTCAAATGTTCCTTTTTCAATAGTCTGTCAATGTCAAGCAAAAATAATTATCAATTCCAGCTTATATTCCGTCTATGAAAAAAATAAAATTAACAATGAATTGTATCAAAAAATAAATACATATACAAGCTGTAATTGTGTTTTTTTTTAACTAAGGTCACGGACATCATGTGACGAATCGTCAGCCAGTCAGCAAGACACCGACACGAGGTGGCCGAAGAAGATCGTCCAGTGGAGACCCGGGACAACCAAGTGGAAAGTGGGAAGACCACAGCTGAGGTGGATGGATGGCATCCGTAGGAAAAGGCTGACTCCAAACAGCAACAGATAGGAATGGGTGGAAGGAAATGGAAGAGGTCTCCATCTAGGACTGGACGGCGACAGGCTGCGAAAGAAGCAAAGTATGTATTTTGTATTTGTATCAGTATTTTTTTCCAATTCAAGGTTAAACGGCGGACAGACGGGAAGCTATTTGATAGGGGTGGAATTAAGGGCACGGAACGCACCCCTATTGTATACAGTCGTGGGCATGCACATTACTATTGAATCACATTTTAGATTGTTTTTTTGAAGTTATACTTCTTAGCGCCCGTTGTACTCATTGGGATGGGATGTTGGTCGAGAAACCGCGTCACGCGTTAGGAGTAAAATCCGTAGAGTGCCTTTTTACACATTCTCTACCAAAGATACCCCAATCGTCTCGGTGGGTCAGTGGTTAACGCACTCGTCTCCCACGCTAGAGTCCCTGGTTCGATCCCCGGCTGGGATTTTTTTTTCACAAATTATACGAATATACGAACTTAATAATGACAATGTATAGGTGTATAGTATAATAATGAAGTAACTTATAATTATATATTTAATAACAGAGAAAAATGTTTTATATTTCATTTATATATCCTGTCTGCTGTGTGTGTGAGTGGGTGTGTGTGAATGGCTAAAGAAGTATAACTTCCACCGCCTGGTCCGACGCAGAGACAATTTTTTTTTTTGACCAAATTTGGCTCAAAAAACCTGCATAAATATAGACACCGCAAGTTTATTTTTTTTACTCGGCACACAGAATAAATTTACAAAAATTAACCAGGAATGGTACTAGAGAAAGGTTCGGTGTATTTAATTTATTTTTTTTTCTTTATAATCATCCTCACTTCTGAAGAATCCTTAAACTAAAATGCAAAAAAATACGCCATCTTACGACTGTGTAACAAAACACTGTAAACTTAAAATGGACAAAATACTCACCTGGACCACTTCGATCCCTTCGTGAGTTTTCCAATGAAGTCGACCATTTTCCTAGAGCCACCACTGGCTACTCTCGGATAATCACAATTGATTTCCCTTTGACCTTCCTTGCTTCACAGTATGGCCCAGATTAATAGCGTCTGAGTCGTAATGCGTCTTAAAAACGTTTGAAACAATTCAGCAAACTAGAGTATAAATTATAGCGATCGTTACTGTGCGGTTTACGTACGTTTATATTAAAAAAGAATCACATTCATTCTCGCAGGGAAAAAGATTGTTTTTATTTATTTATGTATTCAATTAATTAACAATTATTATTTTTTATGTACCAGCCAAACCCAAGGCTTATCTGATGGAAACCAGGTGTGTAATATTTGTGAAATATGTTCACAATAATCGATTCTGTATTTTACGCGTCCTTTATAAGATAAATATAATAATCTTATATACATTTTTATAGCATTGTATATAAAAAAAATAAGTATAATTAAAAATAACACCGTAAAACAGTTAACAACTAAGTTAATTTATACGGGCTGTTTTTAAATTTAGGGCACTCCTTTTAGAAGGTTGATCTATATCGAAATTAAACCGGTCTCGCGAAAAAAAAATATTATTATGAAACATTGTTTTTCCGCAATTGAGAAATATTTTTTTTCAATAATTTTTGCTGATAAATGTCTGAAAGTCGATATCGATCAACACCCTAAAAGGAGTGCCGTAAATTTAAAAATAACCTGTATAGAAACAAAGAGAGTGTATTTTAGAGATTTCATAGTAAATAATGCATAATATTTTTTTTTTTTTTATTTAATAGTTCTTAAATTATAAAAAAAGAATGGTATAATAAATTACAACACTCGGTTACTTAAAAAAAAAATGTGTTTAAACATCGTTTTATTTTGTATCTGACGCATATTAAATATCCTTCTATGGAATTAAAATTTAATTTTTTATTTATCTTTAAGTTGAGAGCCTCAATAAGTTTAGATTTAAATATCTTATTGTCTGAATAATTAAGTAAATAAAACTACAGAAGCATAGTTTATTTTATAAAGATGTTACTTCCACGTTTCATTAAACCCTTCCCTTTTTTCAATAGCTGGCATTTGGTAACCATTAGATATTTTATTGTAAAAAAATACGTTTAGATATTTTCAACATAGTAAAGGCAGATTTGTAAAATTCAATTCTGTTTCTGAGAAATTTAATAAATTATAAACTGCTAATAGTTCTTTTTTAGTTGAATTGCTCTCTTATAAAAGACATTCGAGGGTTAGGAAAAATAGTAATTGAAACGCAAATGAAGGGTTAAACCATAGAAAAGTTCATTTTTTTTATTTTCTATATTATGAAGCTGTAATTAAATAAAAACTAAAGCATCGCTCGCGAACCACGGGCCGTCGATCCCCTCAGCGGTCGCAAGTTTCGCACAAATTTTTACGATGAAATATGTCCACTTTTGACAATATTAATTGATCCGTCCCGACAATGAGATCATGAGAGGAGAGCGGGTAGAGCGGGCAGAGGTGCGAGCGGGACGGCAACAGGGAGATCGACGACTCGCGGGATCATTCAATTTGGGGGATCTCATCTCTGGCGAGATGCTGGGCGCCGGCTGTTCCAATTGCGACGAATGCGTCTATCAAGCGGCGATAAAAACAATCTCAACAGTTTAGGATAGAATACCGTCATTTGAATACACCGTTCCGTTACGTACCATTTTACCCACCCTATATTTGTTTATTTAAACTTCGCAATCAAACGAGCTTAATTTAGCTAAATCTAAAACGAAAACAGAATGAACTTAAAGTCAGCTTTAACGACAACGTACGACAAGTTTTCATTTAAATAACAAAAATAAAATCCGTATAAAAATATAAACACTCTATTGAGCGTTTAGTGCGTGTGTTGTTGTGTTCCTGATCTAGCCAATTGACCTACCATTCACTATCGTCAATACATTTTTAGGTATATAGTACTTTAAATTGTGTTTAGACCTCTTTTTTTGCAATTTTCGATTATTTTTTTTGTTTTATTTACATATTTGTTCAACTTCAAGTCTAAAATCACCCCTTAAAAGGATACCGCTGACTTTAGGTTCATACTGTATATATTTTATAAAACGGAGTTAGAACAACGAGAATATAACAATTTATGTTTATATATTTTACTCAAAAAACGCGTATTTTGAACAATCAAATATTTGGGTATGAATCTATGACTAAATTTTAGGAATATTTAGATATTTAACAACAAAAATATGTATTGAAGATAATTGGATGTAAAGATTTAAGTATTTTTTATTACTTTCGATGATTCTAAAAAAAAAAAGAATGTATTATCAAACGTATTACAAAATGTGTCGATTAAAACTTATAAGTTTCGATATGTAACTTACTGAAAAAACTTTGAGAATTTTATTTTGACGCACAAGTAAAAACGCGCGCGCTATAGCGATTGCCGCGGAATACTGTCGGGCAAGAATAACAAACTTCGCTTCAACCAAAATTGCATTTATGCAAATACCTCGATTTTACCTAATAGGAACGGGCCTCAGATACTGATAGAACCACGGGTTCTCAAACATTTTCAAAGATTTGTAAAAGATTACAATAATACGTGACTTACACACAACTACCACAAATATAGCTCATAAATTACACATAGCACAACAAAAAATTCTACTGTATATGTATATAATATTCGTAATCTATATATATTTTAAGAACACTGTTTCAATCTTTTTATGCTAATGTTAATATGTAAAATGTCCGAAATCCATAATTGGTTTTGTATACTAGTAATAAGTTTTGTTTGTAATTATAAAAATTAATAGTGTAGGATTTTTCAATAAAGAATAAATAAATAAATCACGCACGACTTCGTGCGACTGGTTGAGCAGAGTGGCATCGCTGCAACAATTGTTACGGGCAGCTTGGGCGTTCGGTAAAACGTAATATTCATTTTTATTGCATTACGAATAAAAAAAAATAAAAAAATAGTAACATTACAAAATTAACACGTGAACTTGAAACAAAAATTGACTATTTCCAGATATTTTCGATTAGGCAGGGTAAACTTTTTGCGACAATACCACTTCTTAAATTGAAGAAGCCAATAATTGATGAAGGATGGTTGAGACTTTTAGTACGTTTGTCCAGCAACGAGGAAGTCAAAAAAGACTGATGGCTGATCACGCTGGCCGACATCAGGAATATAAAAGTTTAAAAATGATAGTATAACAGGATTATCAGCAAAGCCATTCAGTAAGTTAAATAGATGCATACGACATTTTATCATTACGATATTGTATTTCCATCTGCCCGTGTTATTATGCTGTATTTTTAACTAATAAAATAAATAAAATAATACAGGATAAATTTAATAAACTCTCAAGTTAGAAAAAAAACTAATGTTTTTGGGTTATATTGTACTGTCCTTTCATTTTTGTTTAAATACTACTGCGTATAAATCGTAATAAATCGAAATTGGTATAAATCTTTTTTTTACATACAACATGTAGTGGTTTATAATCAATGCCGATACAAAAAAAAAGAATTAAAACGGGTTTTTATTTAAGCGCTCGAATGTGTATGCAAAATTCGTGTCTGTGCTGTTGACCGTTGAGGAGTTTCTTCATCTGGAGCCATTCCTGGGTGTAGAATCAGGTCATGCTCACTATAAAAATGTACTGTCATCGGTACTGAACCAACATGTCAAATTTCAACTCCGTAGGATAAGAGGAAGTGGTTCTAATTTAGCTTGCAAGATTTGACCTAAGCCGACATACCATCATTGCAAGCTTGTAAAATACTTATTAATATGGCAACCCTGTGATACTTGTGAATTATGTTTATACGAATAAGGAGGTCAGAAAGCTAAAATTTAAATATATAACACGTTACAAATTAATTAAATGTAATAAATAAAGCGTTCATACTACTGACAGCCTATTCACAGAATAATTTTCAAACTGTTAATTTTGTATGATTTCAAATTCCCCCTTTCTTAGTAATGTCGAACAAAAATAAATATTAATGCCATCTTATACTTTTATGAATGTCAAGTGTCGTTTTTACATAAAAAATAAATTTTATCAAAAAATTAATACAAATTACAAGCTGTAATTTTGTTTTTTTTTTACTGTTACTAATATTAAATTTTAAATGTGTTGAAGGGTATTAAGGCAAACAACACTCGCTAATGACGTATTTGTACACGCCCGCAGCTGACATAAAGAACAAAATTTAAAAAAATATATGTGCAATAATTATACAGGTAAATTCCCCGTTTTTTATAGTTATAAGAACCTCAATAAAATCAAACTTAAAAGTTTAATGAGTTAGGTCGAATTTCGACCAATGGGCATCGAGCAACTCAAAGTTTGAGATTCGGTGTATTGTAACATCTATTCCTGGAACGATTTCCAGGCATAGACACTTGAAAACATTTACTCGCGTTGCGGATTTTATTAGATCCAATACATTATTCTCAGGGTACCTATTAAAAAGAAGATATGTCTGAAAATTATTATCTTAATTAATTTAGTTTGAAATTGATTGCTAGTACCAAGCTAAAAACCGCCAGAGAGACAAATTTGACGCTCAGACATGTCTATTGTAAAGGACGTGTAAAATACAGAAAAAATAATTTGAAAATATTTCACAATTAATAATATCTGTATTTTACACACCTGGTTTCCAGCCTTGGGCTTAGCTGGTACATAAAATAAAATAAATGTAAATTTGGTGAATAAACTAATAATAATAATAATAACATCAGTTTCATTAAGGCGCCACCAGTCCCTAAAACGTGTTTTGTAACGTATTTTGGTGCATTTTGTTGAAGTTATTCCCAACAAATGGCTAAAATTAAAAATACCACAATATTCTACATATATTAGTTTAATCCTTTGCTTTAAAAAAAACGAAATACACCTTATTATAGTAATGAAAATAAATAAATAAGAAAGTGTTGTTTTTTTCTTGCAACGATTTTCTTTTAAGTTGTGTAAGTGACGCGAACCTAATTTTTCTTTCTAAAGATAGACAATATAATAATCTAGGCCATTACATAAAAAAAAAACACTTTTTTCAAATGATAATAATTATTTATATACAAAAAACATGTTTCGTCGATTCCAAATGTAACGAATTCGCGGTCGGCGAGTATATCCGTCTCTTTTCTACACGTCAATGTTCGATTAAAGCCTACTCTTTCTAATCTCAAGGACAAATCCGTCCCGGGGCGCCTTAAAAAAAGAAAAAAGTTTCACAATTACTTCTGTATCCTTTATTTTTTGTTATTTGTTGTTATTGTTTTTTTTTTTGCATTTACGCTAATTGTATGTTTTTTAAATATACATATATGATAAGGATTTTTTCAGGGTGGTCACATTAAGCTACTTTCAGTGTAACGTAGCTAAAAAATTAAAATAAAAAAAAAAACAAAAATAATTAATAATAAAATAAAATTCGGTTGTATGCAACCGAATTCGAAATAAATCTACAATCAAATAAGTAAGAAATGCTAGAATAAAAAACATCCTTTTTGACACGCCGGAAGGCGGAGGTAGATTTCACGGGATCAAAGTAGGGGATAGGCGAATTCCAATTGTACGAACTTGTATCAAACATTCGTTTTTAAACAGATTTGATCCAGTGCCCGTAAAGAACTTTTTGTATTTTTAAACCTCAATTTTTCCACCCCTATGGTTGGTGCTATCAAAAAATTTCCTTAGATAAGTTTTAGGCCTCTTTAAAAGGTTTAAAATATTTTAACTTATTTTCTTTTGGTCATCAAAAGCTTAGCGCATACGGTTTTGTTGAAACCTTAAAAGTTATTCATACGTGCAAATGTCTGTAGATTAATGTTATGATGTTAGTTTCCACCACGCTTGATATACCACGGTCCTAATTTAGCTTAACAAAAAAAAATCGGAGGTTAGGGTCCTAACCTGACGAGCTCTGTCGTCAAAATAGCAGAGATGTTTGTTTAATTGCAATTTTAAAATATTTTCACTAGTGACTGTTTTATTATTAAATACGCAGATTATAGGTGAACATTATTTTGATTATTTCGTTTAATTATTTAATTTATTACATAATTTAATTGTAATTTTCGAAAGATTAAATGGTGACTTTATCATTTGATTAATATTAAACAGCCGTATAACATCGGCTCCGTTACAACCCTAGTATTAACTGGAAGCATATGTCGACCGTATGAGATGTATGGTTTGATTTCGATTCTTGATCCTATTGACAATTGCTTGTTATCTTTCGTGCGGTCTCAAGATTGTATTGGCGATGACGTCTCGAACATACGCAGAAGATACGGCGCGTTTAGAAGCACGCGCGATCTCGGAAATCCCAGAAAGCTAAGCGGCCTCGTTCGAAATTGCGCACAACTGCACCGTGCGAACGTGCCTTAAAACCGGGCCAGGTTTGAAGAATTTAGCGTAGGAAAAACGCATAGGCAAAAATACTGACGTTCTAATAACTGTCCTAGAAATGGCTGCTCTAATTTATTCTATTTCCTACCCGTCATTGGCTTAGTAGCTGCTGGAAATAAAAAATCTATATATAACAAATGAGTCATATATAATCAAAAGCAGCAATCTACCGTAAATGTGTTTTGTGGCAATTCAATAATTTGCATATCAACAATATTATTTAATTTCTGTTGTATTTGAAACTGAGTCTTGCAAATTACTGTTATTGTGTTTTAAACATGTTGCTAATGATGTCACATTAAAACACAGAAGTGTAGGTTTAATAATAATTTAATATTAGTTACATAAGTAATCCTAACATGACTGCAGATTGCATATGAAGAGGTTTCAAAATCGATACGAAACTTTTTAATGATAACTTTGGTAGATTACTGCTTTGGGTTCTATGCGACTCAAATGAACTTTCGTATCTGTAATTAATGAATAATTATTTGTATATTTTGTTCAGTGAATATTAAGGGTTCATATTTAAAAAAAATATCTCTATTATTATGCGAGCGCACAGAATTTAAGGTGACACTTTTAAATCTCCTTCCTAGCGTATTAGAGCACTGCTCGGTCGCTGAATGTACTAAAGATTTGTGCTTAAGTACCTTAAGTACGCTCGCTGAATGTACTAAAGCTTTGTGCTTAAGTACCTTAAGTACGTTCGCTGAATGTACTAAAGCTTTGTGCTTAAGTACCTTAAGTACGCTCGCTGAATGTACTAAAGCTTTGTGCTTAAGTACCTTAAGTACGGTCGCTGAATGACCTAAAGCTTTGTGCTTAAGTACCTTAAGTACGATCGCTGAATATACTTAGCACAAACCTAAATGCAAAGTTTCGTTTATTTATTTGTTTATTTATCTCCTTGTATAAATATTAAGTAAGCATATATAATAACATGGTATTATTTTTGTTAAAATAATATATAGTTATTGTGTAAGTCTTTTTAAATAACATTTATTTAAAATAATTGCTGTGACCTAGGTATTTCACGTATAATTATTTTTAAGCCCTACTTAATTAGGTTAAATTTGCTTGTGATTGAGTCGGTGGAGATGGCGGTAATGGAGCGTTAAAAATTCAACGACTACGTGCGGTTTCGAACCAGCGACCGCTGGGTCAAAAACCAAACGCCTCAGCCACTTGATCTCAAATTCACAATAAATAGTATTTTAATCGGTTATTAATTATCTTTATAGCATCGATGAGATGAAGGCAGTATCGAAACAAAACTGCCTCCCTTGGTACAGATTCTTCTATGATTTAAATAGCCTACTCTAAGATTCGAACACTCCAGCATGCTATATTATTTAAAAAAAAATAAGTAGGCAGTCGCATTCGCAAAGGTGAAACCTACGCTAGCAGCATATTGGAGCGGAGACATGCGAATTCCCATAGTGGAAATATATTTAAGCATAACTTTTTTAGTAATTAGAATTTTAAAATTCTGACACCACCACGACCTAGTACTGTTACATAGTCATAGTCGACCCATGGAGCTACGCTTCGCGCGGCTTCGACACTAAATGTAGAGATTATAACAGTAATTTTAAAATAAACAATGATACCAATATTCATATTGTTTGCTTTAACAAAATTCATGCATCTTTCAGCGATGTTTAACCATTAAAATCATTTTCCGTTTTAAGCTTTACGACCGAATACATTTTACGACTCAAATAAATGTGCATTTAAGCACTTTGATAAACAAATAACTATTTTCTCAGACGTTTATAATTCAATAAAGTATTTTATGTGAAGTGCAAGCACGCGATACTTTATATTTACTTGACATAATACCATACGTATTATAAAAGTATTTTATGTACCAGGTAATTTACGGTTAATTTTTGAAAATAAAAAAATACAGTGCAATCAACAAAATAAATCAAAACAAACAAAATTTGTAACAATAGAATAATAAATGATAATATAATAAACAAAATAAAAATCTGGTTGACAAACGCAAAAGAGATGCGTTTTATAATAATGAATATAAATAATGATATTTTTTCGACTAGTTACCAAGCCCGGAAGAAATCCCTTTTGGCACGCCGGAAGGCGGAGGTAGATTTCACCGGATCGAAGTTGTGAAACATTTTGGTCATCCCTTACCGTAAGGGTTGCTCATATCAAAAATTGATTCAAACAAAAGTTGTAGGAGAATTATAGTCCTACAATTAACATCCCGATTCAATCCTGTGCATATTAAGGGAGGTATTATTTTATGAATTTTGTAAAACCATTTTTTCCCACCCCTGGGAGCAATGGTTGGTGCTATCAAAAAAGTTTACTTAGATAAGTTTTAGGTTCTTATCTAAGGAATAATATAAAATTTAAATAAATTCGATATCTTATATACTAAGATTGGCCGAGATTTAGTTCCCTTAAATTTTATGTATTTATTTGAAAGTGGTGTAACATTACAACAGTTACCGTGAACGCAAGAAAGTGATATAGATAGATAGATAGATATTGACTTATATATAAAAAAAATACTGAGGGTGATTTAACTGTTGGGTTCTAGGGGATGTGAAACGCGAAGATATGTCGAAATTTTAAGGAATTCATGACATATGGCACCCATTGCAATAGGTAGCTTTCCTAATGAAATTCACCTTCCATGTGAGGTGTTACTAATCCACACATACTGTACATTTTTAATTCTCTTAAAAATCAATAAAATGTGACAAAATAATACATATCTAGTAATAATTATTGCACAATGGATATTTAATAAATAAATAAATAATTGTAAAATTTTATCAGCTCCTACGGCGATAGCGAGTTTGTTGAATTCACTAGGCGGTGAAGTTCGAGTGTTTGATGTTGATTTTTTTCCACAATAAAAACCACAATGTAGGTAATCATAATAAATATATAGTAAAATTTATTTAGGAGTATTTACGAGTTTGTATGGACGTGTGTTAAAACAAATTACGAGAGTATAAAACAAATTACGTGTGTTTAAACCCAATTACATGTGTTTAAAACAAATTACGTGTGTTTAAAACGTGTGTTTAAACACATTACCCACCTCTCCAGCATGGGCCGGCCGCTCTCGCCCAAGTACTTGAGACCGTGCAGACTCGTGTTGTTCGTGAACTCGCGGAAGTAGTTCAGCACATGGAACCGCTTCTTGGTCTTCCGGTGCAGCTGATCCCGACTTCCGGCCTCAGACTGAGGGCTCGGCGTGCCGTCAGCGTCTCCATCTTGGGACTTCCCCCTGTCCTGCCTGAGATGTGTCAACATTTATTTGTCGATAAGCATATTTGAAAAATAAAATGCAATGCTCTAAAAACCACTATAAAGGTGGATGTTTTCTCATACATCCGATTATGGGTACTAACACTTCAAACTGGACAACTTTTGCGCGACACATGTCGAAAAAAATAGTTAAAGTGAGCATTAGAAAAAGCAATAACCTACTTAAAGTGCAGAATAACTCCATAAAACGATGTTCATGAGACACGGCCCCTTCGACTGGCGACGACTCATGATTGCGGCACTCGGAATGAGTCGCTCATCCGCGCGTCTAATTTTTTTTGCAACAACGCCTTCGACGTTTGACAATTCGTGACTACGGCACTCGGGAGAACTCACAATGGTTGTGTTGACCTAAAAATTCTGAATGCTTTTCAAAATGACAAAAAAAACCTTTCTACCATGTTACCTAACTTCTTTAGTAATAGTTTAATATTGGCCAATTCCATATACTGTTAAACGTAACTTAACTGGTGGCGCAGTGGTGTAAGCGCCTGCTTCTAAATCCAGAGGTCGCGGGTTCGAATCCGGCCAGGTCATTTATCGCCGCTGAGAATATTCAACGGCGCTTTTCTCAACACTGTCGACCGAGTTAAGTAACAAGACATATACAGACAAGACAAGATATGTGTGCAGTATACGTATAGGGTGTCCCAAAATCATTTCCGAAATTTTAAGAGGGTGTTTATGTTCCCTATTACGAATAAGAAATATATTAAAAAAAAAATTTTTGTGTAATTAATTCTAGGTAAACCTACTTTTCAATTTAATTCTTTAAATATGTACATATTAGTAACTATGTATTTGATGTTTTAAATGAGTTTCGTTGTATGTTTTCTTAAAATATATAATAAATAAATTAAATTTTGCTACTCTATGGCATTAGCAAGGAAAATTGAAGGGGGGGGGGGTCGTATAGATAACAACTCAAAAATATAAGAAAATAACAAAATAAAATATTAATTAAACACACTTACCAAGCGATGTTTTTCCTAAGCATATATCTATTCTCCTATCCAACTTCTGATCCTCTATTAATGGTTTGAAGCATAGGTTATTCTTTACTTCGAAATGTATGTATTCTGTTTACGACAGTATTCTATCTGATACAGGTCAAACTCGACGCGTGGAGTCCCCACGCTCTGGCCAGGCAAACCCCAGACAGCGGGTCTAGTCTGAGCTGCCGATCGACATTCGACTCCTATTAAAATAGCCTATTACTTTAACTGCTACAAAATAACTGCGCGGTTTGTAGCCGAACTCGTCGCCGCGCTTGCAGCGAGATTTAGGCGTCTGAAGGTTAAAAAATAATAGGGTGACTTTCAGAATAGTTACGGCCGGCGATATTTATATCTGAATACGGTATCAATGGCATCTGTGCAACTTCTAGAATGGGCAAATATTTTTTGTTAACAACGATTATTGTTAAACTTACTCGGTTGCGAGTACCATCATTTTCTAACACATTTTACCATAATTTCTGGTTGTCATTATTTATTTATTTATTTTATCCATATAACAATACAGTACGAACAAAGTCAATCAAGGTTACGAGAAAATTGGTACTGCCAAAAATGAATACCACTTTTGGGAAAAGTCATCTCAATTTCCTTGGACCTAAACTTCTCAACACGGCAGCTAAAAAAACCTAATCTAAATTCAATCTTGCAAAAAACATCACCAAATGGCTCCTCGCAATTGGCAGAGACCATCTGAAAAGATGCTGAGCAGTGTGTTGCAATAGGAAAGTTAACATATATAGACTATAAGTAATTTTATATATTTTCTTTATGTTTAGTTTTTTCTATATATTTAGCCTATAAATCATAGGTAACACAATTATTAGAATTATATATTTAATAAATGTATATTTTATGTAATATATATATGTAATATATATATTTATATATATGTATATAATATTACGCACTATTTATTATATGTATTATATTTTGTATTTATGATATTTATCCTATGATCCATTTTGCTAATAGTAACGTCTCGCGTACGTAATAAGTATTGTATTTTTTCTGCAACCTTCATCTGGCCGCCCTTAGAACAGGTTTTTTAACCTAGTTAGTGTAGCCATGTTACTTCAGAGCAACAATAAATGACTGGTGTTTAATTTGTCTATATTATATGAATTTAATTCCTTGCTCAGTGTTATTATCTTTTATTGTTGTAACTTCTTATTGTACCATATTAAACAAATAAATAAATGAAGTACATACATAATTCCCCCCTTTTTTTAAATATAAATTTCAAGCTCATAAATATAATTAGCTATAGAAAAGAGGTTCAGGTATATTGGATTATAATCACTTCACTAGGCGTAATGCCTGTATCGAAGTGATAAATATTCGAGGCACTTAATATTTTATTTGGAGGTGTGTTTTTTATTTACATATGTACACATATTCATATACATAGAAATATATATATATATATACATATTTATTTATTACGTTAATGTTATATTACTATTAGATGCTTATAAATACCCATAATTCATAATCTCTTGTTATCGCTACAATATTTTTTGCAAAATGCAAATGTTCACTCACACCGCCATTTTGATTTCAATCACAGCAAAATCAAATGGTAATTAGTGAAAACAAAAAAATATTCGTCACCGCTATGAGCCAGCTTCAGTAACGCGGCTATTCGTTGCGCTGGAATAATAGTGTGATTTGATTTATAACGCGAAAGAGATGGCGCTTACCGTTTCGTGTCGATTTTCGATCGCCGATTGGCTGTCAGACTAGGCCTGCGCCCCGCGCCCCCGGGCGCTCCCAAGGGTGCGTCGCTTTCGACTCACGCACCGAGACCTACTCATGTTTTCAGCTTCTATAAATTCATGTTTAAGAAGCTACTATCCGTCTGTCCGTCTGTTGCGTCTTTCAACTCCAAAAGTACAAATGCGTTTGAATGGCCGTTTAGATCACATCGGAGGCTGATCGGATAATATAGATATATAACATTAAAGTAAACAAATTTCTATTAGTAATTAACGAAACATTTGCAGTTCGACAGAACGCTCAAATATCGTGGCACGCTGTTTTTGATCACGCTAATGTCGACCTTAAATCCTTAGCCGTAAGTGTGGATCGATAGTTGCCGCGGCGTGCGTGCAATGCGATTTACGGCCTTTCAATTATCTCTAAAAAGTGTGGATTTGCCAGGAACTGCATTATTAATTTATCTACAATATCCACCATTCATCGGGTGAATTTTATGCTGCATTATCGAACGCAAAGCGAAAAATAAAACTGATTTTATTTATATTTCAAAAACGAAAATGAATTTCAAAAATCTGCCTCCAAGAAGTACAAGATAGCCCTTAATGTACCTGATGCTATAAACTACTCGTAATGTGATTTCCATTTACACACCTTAAGGCGAAACCAACGGATAAATATTAATTTCAATTCATTTAGATCCTTTTTTCTAAGATTGGCATTTGGTAATCATTGGATATTTTTAATTATAAAAAAATATGCTTAGATACCTTGATCTTATATCCTGAACATAGTTAAAGCAGATTTTTAAAACTCAATTCTATTTCTGAGAAATTTAATAAATGATAAACTGCTCTTTTTTAGTTGTTTTGCTCTCTTATAAATGACATTACAGCCTTAGGAAAAATAGTAATTGAAAGGCAAATTAAGGGTATAAACATAGTAAAGTTAGTTTTATTAATTTCTATATTATGAAACTGTAATTAAATAAAAACCAACAATTGCTTACTGACCGCGCAGAGTAAAACCTGACGCCCTAAGGTCGACTGTCAATAATATGAGCGAAGCCTCATATTTTACTACTGTATGGCATAAGATAACGGGGGGGGGGGATCGACTATGCCTAGAGAATTCAAATCAAAATGACAAAAAACCAACACATTACAATAATTAATAAGCTGAACATACTTACCAAGCTATGTTTTTCCTGAGCATCTTGCAATTTATATCCTCCTTAAAGTCACACCATTTTCATAATCTATTTAAACGAGAAAATGATAAAATATGTTGAATTAAAAAAAAAATGGTCACATTTGAGATATTTTATGAGGTGTTTTTCCAGTTATTAAACAGAGACCAGCCTTTGCCGAGGGTAGTTGTCATGCAAAACCAACGATAATTTCCTTGAAGCGCAGCCTGGAAACCAGGACTTAAAAAAAAAAACTTAAAACCATAATCGTTTATTTTTGGGTCCTACTCAGCTCATCTGAATTTGCTTGTGATAGAGTCGGGGGAAATTATGGTAATAAACCGTTTAAAATAATATGTCCATAAGTGCGGATTCGTACCAACGACCGCTGGGTCAATAGTCAAGCGCCTTAACCACTAGACTACCACGATCACGGATAAAAATAATGAACAAAGAGGTTAATTTAATTTACAATACAGATATTATTTTCATTGCAATAGATGATTGAAAATATCATGTCCATAAGGGCAGAACCTCGCTCACTTAGTTTGAGTTTAAGGCGACGCCAAAGGATTAATATTAATTTCGATAATTTAGACCATTTTTTTCTATGGGTGGCATTTGGTAATCATTGGATATTAAATCATAAAAAAAATATATTTAGATACCTTGATCTTATTTCTTCAAAATAGTAAAGGCAGATTTTTAAAATTCAATTCTATATCTAAGAAATTTTATAAATGATAAACTCCTAATAGTTATTTTTTAGTTGAATTGCTCTCTTATAAAAGATATTAGAGGGTTAGGAAAAATAGTAATTGAAAGGAAAATTAATGGTCTAAAACATAGAAAAGTTTATTTTTTTAATTTCTATATTATGAAGCTGTAATTAAATAAAAACCGCGCAATGAGTAAACCCTGACGCCCTATAAAAATAAAGCGCTGAATTTTAAGGTCCACTCAATACGGTTTAAGACGCCCATATATTATTATTCACACACTTCGTAACACACTGTCTTTGATCACGCTAATGTCGACCTTAAACCCTGAGCCTAAAAGCGTTGATCGAGTTGCCGCGGCGTGCGTGCGAGTGATGATATACGGACTCGTCGTAATATATCATATCTATTTAGATATGATATATTTCGGTACTAAATTTTTAGTACCTTTTAATTATCTCTAAAAAGTGTGGCTTTGCTAAGAACTGCATTATTATTGTGTCTAGAATATGCACTATTTTTCGGGTAAATCGTATTTTTTTATTTATTTTATATTTTTAAAACGAAAATATATTTCAAAAATCAGCCTTCGAGAAAAACAAGATAAGTCTTCAATGTACTTTATGTTGTAAACTACTCGTCTAAATACTTAGCGGTTGCTGAGCGGTGCATCACCAAAAATTTGGGGGGTTTTTTTTTAATACCTTCCAATATCCCTTAAATACAGCGCTGTATTTTATGAAATGTGGTTAAACTTTCATTAACGCACATCACCAGAAACAATAATTTACGCACACATTCATAAAAGTTTATAATTTTAAGAATTTATTTACCGGATCATAATTATTTTACCAATCGCCAATAGGTATAAATATTTGTCGTTTTCATAAAGGCGACCTTATACTCAACACCGAAGAAATTCTCACAGCACGGATAAAATGTTAAAAAATATTTAAATTTTGATCATCAATATATACACATTCACTATATATACACGGGGACACTTTCTCATTTTTAATTTTCTTTGTTCTTTTAAAATATTAGTATTTTTAATTTTATTATTAGGTAATTACGATATTTAAGAGCTCTGGAATATAAAAAATGAAATATTAAGGCTCTTCAATTTAATTTTTATTTTTATTATTAAGTAATTGTAATATCTATGAGCTAACTCCGGTAATACTGTTGAGTTTAGTAGGTGAAAAAAAGTTTGTGCCTAACAACTCGCAGCCTACGCTTAAAAACAGCCTTGGAACAAGGAAAAGGGTCAAATTCTGACCTATGAAGACCATACCACTGGCGAATTGATCTGCGGAAAGAAACGAATTGAACCCAATGTTCCGTTTTCTCAAGATAGGTTTTTATCTTGGAAGGATTGTCATTACGGCCCATATAAGGAGGCTTAGAGAGTTGGGATCATCAAGCAAACGAGGCAGGTTCATTCGTCACAGGCCTATATAAAGTAATCTGAATTCAAAACGCCTTCTACTTAGTGGCTCCCAATTAGGAGTTAAAATTAATTCAGTTAACTAAAACGCTTAAAGACATCTCTGCTTGCTTTTAGTTCGTCTTTAAGGCATTGGATGTGAGGATCCCGTACTGATGAGCAGTATTCGAGGGTAGGACGAACCATCGTTTAGACTTCGCATAACAAACCCTTTTCACTACATCACCAACATGAGTTCCCCTATGAACCTAATGGAATTATAACCAATACCTAAATATTTCGAAATACCAGATACACTAATTCAATTGACATTCAAGTAGATATGTTAATTAGGAGATCTCGTTATCGAATTTATATTTAATGCAATTATCATTAGAAGCATTTTTTAGAATAAATAAATACCATATATTTTGTAATGTATATTTTTTATAACATAAATTTATGTGAGTTAGATTATTTTATAAAATTGTTCGTTTTAAAATTTCCCCTCCTACTTTCATAATTTTTTTTTCACATTTTAACTTTTTTATTTTAAAGATTTAATTTATAAATCTTGGAGAGGAAAAATGCAAACTCCAAATATATAATTCCTATGGCAATTGGTGCACTCGTTTTCTACAATCGTGGAACAAAAATCCCCTACACACAATACAGAAACCACTTATTATTAGTTTACTATTTTTTATTAATATTTTCTAGTTATAAAAACACGTCTTTGATAGTTAAATCGTGAAATATACTAAAAAATTTTATTACACAAGAACTTAAAGGTAATTTATAATTAATATTTAAATATTTTCGACACCTTAGTCCATGTCGTAAAACGTACCTAAGTGTGTTGTTTGAACCCTTTTTTATTATTTATAGTGTTATTTAAATTTTTTTTTTTTAATGTGCTTTACACCGATTAGGTAAAATATATGGATTTTTATTTTCTTTCTTATTTAACTCAAAAAAAAAATATATTCAAAAGAAGCGTGCTCGTTTTATTTGCTGAACATTGAAATTCCACAGAAAATATCTCAAATATAATATAAAATTAATAATTTCAGCGTAATTGCTAGTATTGCCTGAAAGAACCGTCACGCACGACTGTATGCTTTGGGATTAAACCGATAACTACCTTCATATGTAATTAAATTTGAATTACCTGCAAATTGTACACCTAAGGGATGTCTGCGAGGGGTGATAATTCATACAGCGGTTGCGACGTTAGAGTGCTCGATCGCACAGCGTTAGGTTCGATGTTTGGGTACAATTTTTCTATATTAATACTAGTAATTTTATTAAAATATTGTTTCTTAATTAAATGTCGTGCACATACCTACAGTTCCCAGACCATTACCGAAGGTTTAAGGAGGTGTTTATGTTTCCTACTACGTGTAAAGAAATTGTATAAAAAAATGCGAAAATAATTCATGCCCAAATTTAGCGCGTGTGTAAATTCCCTACTCGCTTATTTAATTTTGTTTTCTTATTTTAGTTTTGCAACTTTAATTTCATCTGTCACCATATCGACTCTTTTAACCTTAAAATTATAAAAAACAATAATTATTCAGAAAGGCTTTTTTTTTATATTGTTCACCAAATTCACACGTTATGCTGGATAATGTAGATTATATAAAATTCACCTTTACAAACATACCATGCATACCTAAAGGCATCTAAGTATTCCGTTTTAAATTATAAATATAAGTATTGGCCCAAAGGTTGTGGGTTCGAATACGCTCACCATCATACCATTTTTAACACTTCAGTACCACAATCTCCCCTGACTCTAGGACAGGCGCATTTGGCCTAGTTGAGTAGGTGCATGGGAAAACCCGTTCTTGCTACCGTACTTCTGTACACCTAGTGTATAGTCTAGTAATGATAAGTTGACCGTTTTTCAATTATTGTGTGAGATTTCACACCGTTAAAATTGCTGAAATGCGTTATGGCTACAAAAAAGGTCTTGATCAATATAATATATAATGTTTCTTACTTAAAATATTAAATTAAATTGGTAGAATATAATGTTCAACTATTTTTCTCAATATAAAAAAAACATACTTATATAAATAAATACTTTGGTTATAATTTAAGTAAAACTATTGATCCAAACCTTTTTTGCTACCGTATTTCAAAAGTGTGACATTTCACACCTCCTAATTGAAAAAATCCCTTTCGGCACGCCGGAAGGCGGAGGTAGATTTCACCGGATCAAAGTAGGCGATAGGCAAACTCCAATTGTACGAACTTGTATCAATCATTGTGCACCTCAACCCGCCGTACCCCTGCGCAGCGAGAGTGCGCATACTGAATCCCTCTTTATACTGTGCCGCATGGGTTGCTCATATCAAAAAAAAAATTCAAAGAAAAGTTTTAGGTAATTTGTATTCCTTCAATTAACATTTTGAACCGATTTGATCCGGTTAAGGGAGGTATCATTTTTTGAATTTTGACAAACCACTTTTTCCCACCCATAGGATCATAAAAATATACTTAAAGGTCCTTATCTAAGGAATAATATAAAATTTAAATGAATTCGATGTCTTTTATACTAAGAAAGCCGAGATTTTGTGCGCTTAAATTTTATGTATCAATTTGAAAGTGATTGGTGTAAATTACGGAAGATATAGTGTCCACAAGAAAGTGATATAGATAGATATCTAAACTTTTTAACTGAGGGTTGTTTAGGGTTCTAGGGGTTGTGCAACCCGATGATATGTCGAGAATTTCCGGAAGTCCGGATTTCCGGACATGGTACCCATTGCAATAGGTAGGTAATGAAATCCACCTAAAACGGTCAACTATCATCAATCGACTATATGTACAATTATTTTCCCGTAAGCCTAAACAGTGAAGCTATATCAGAACACCATAAAATTCCATCGGGTTTTCCTCAATTTACGCACACCATGCGCGCGCAGTATAGCATTTGACCCATGGGAAATATACCTTAACGTTTGCAGACATCGCACAGCCAAAAAATAATGAAAAAAATAAAGCTAAAATACTAAAATGTGGACAATCTTATTACAAGTGTTTTGAAGTGTACTTTTAAACGTCTCTAAAAGGAAGGACTATGTATTATTTTTGAGTATATTATACGCTTAGAAAACAATCCTGTAGGATCTACGAATAAACGTTTCGTTGCGCCTACAGTCCTGAACGGGTCTTAATGTTTTAAGTAGGCTCAACCAATGTTGCTACTTCTAACCTGCTAAAGATATAAACAGACTACTCTGTAAACGCCGCGGAACTGTTCGGTAGAGAAACAAAATGTCGGAATAGGCGAGAAGCGCGAGGTGCGTTTGCAAGTCAACTTTTCATTTGAAAGCACGTCTACCGACTGTTTGGTAGACTTAACAAAACAGTATTGTAAGGTGTGCATAGCTTTTCATTTGATTTCTGCATCTATGGAGATTGTTTGGTGTACGATTTATCAATCTACAGGAATTGGTTTGAACAGTCTAACAGATTGTATACACTACAATATAATCAGTACTAAGCGATGCTAGAATATTTCAAAACTAAATAAAATATAACAAATAAAAAGTATAATATAACATAACTAATCCATAACACATAAATATATTATAAATAACGTTAAAATCATTACAATTCAGTTTCAAATACAATTGTTAAATGTTTCCTATTATTATAAACAGTTCACAGCAAGACATTTATATTTCTATTTTGTGATACTTAACCCCCTCTTAATCCGGCCCTGCATCCAAAGAAAGTACAATTTGTTTTGTACTATGACACCTGTATCTGTTATTTTTGGTAAAATTAAACCAAACAATATACCTGATTAGTGGACAAAACTGTTAATTACACATAATTTATTTATTTATTTACATATGTAACAACAAATAAATTAAACAACAGCTAATACAAAAAAAAATAAAGTTACAATAAATAAAAAAACAAAACATAAAGCTAATGAGTTTCTTTCAAACTTAGTAAAATAGAAAAATCAGTTCAGGAACGAGGTTGGGATTAAAAAGTAGAAAAGGTTGGGGATTTTTTTTTTACAATTTTTTTTATATTACATTTTATATAACATATTTGGAAAATATTTTTATATCTTGTACTTTGTTTTACTGTTTATTGACAAAATAAATATATTTCATACTAATAAATTGGGTCCATACTAATCAAAATAATAGTTTTTTTTTATATAATATTTTGATTTAGGTATTAACATAATATTAAATATAGGTAATATAGGTAGTCTTCCGTCGCCATCTGTGAGTTACCACTGTAACTATGCGCCTAATTTAAGGAATTTCCCAACCTCATCACTAGATGGCGATCGGAAGCATACAATTGCAATGGCAAGTTCACCTTATCAAATCAGTTCAAATGGTTAATTGTAGCCCTATAATTTCCCTACAATTTTTGATATGAGCAACCCTTACCGTATAGTATAAAGAGTGCGCGAGCTGCCGTGCAGGAAATAGATCGTCAATGTTTGATACAAGTGTGCAAAATTGTAAAAAATATACGCTTAAAATACTTTTTCAAAATTTTTACGATGAAAAAAAATGCCCGGTCGGCTTTCACCCATTGGTAAGTATAATTGAACTCGGGAACTCCCAAATTGGAAGCGGGCATTGCTACCACTCCGTCACCAGGCCGTTACACTGCTTGGCAACAAGTCGTTATATAAAGTTGAAGCGCTGGTGTAAATTCCCTTAAGCGTAGCAAAACGAGATATCGTAAAATCTAAATACAAAACTCATGGTATGCCCTCTCAAGTTATCCAGGAAACACTTCTTCCGATGATCAAGAATCGTGTAGTCATTTCTCGAAATATTTTGACTCTATTTTCGAGCAATTATTTAATATTGGTGATTTGTAACATGACTAGTAAATTGGTGACTGTGTAACATTAGTATTTAATAAATTTCGAACGCTCAGCATGGTTACTTTAAAGGCCGTTCCACTATCAGCAATTTAGCTTTATTCACCAATCATATTACTACCTCCATGGACCAAAAATGTGAAGTAGATGCTATCTATACCGACTTTAGTAAAGCTTTCGATAAAGTTGATCATAGAATCCTGATAAAAAAATGACCGAAGATCGGCATTCATGCTGATCTACTTAGATGTTTTTCTGTATATTAGTAACAGGAGTCAGTGTGTAACAATTGGTAGTTTTCGGTCGAATTGGCTTGTCATAACCTCAGGTGTTCCACAATGTAACCT
Source organism: Neomicropteryx cornuta (assembly GCA_020383195.1). Classification (NCBI taxonomy): domain Eukaryota; kingdom Metazoa; phylum Arthropoda; class Insecta; order Lepidoptera; family Micropterigidae; genus Neomicropteryx; species Neomicropteryx cornuta. Next base: position 9,165,826 of record JAHKQU010000010.1, on the reverse strand, counting down.
ACTTGGGCCTCTTCTAAATCGTTGACATTTTCTCTTGCACCAATATTAGTTTATGCTGACGATTTGAAAATATTCTCTAAAATTAACGATCTCTAAGATTCTCGGGCAAATGTGCTCATATTTGATTCACGAGAAACCTTAATATGATCAAGTTTACTTTTAGGCTCAGTAATTCCCAGATATCTTCAACCGATTGTGTTGAGGATCTTGGAATTGTGTCAGATAGTAAGATGTGTATGATAAACGGGTTCATTTTACGAATTTGCCGGGAGTTTAAATCAGGTATCGCTCTAAAGACTTTGTCCTTCTCACATGTGCGTAGTGACCTAGAATATGGCTTCCGAATTTGGAATCCTAAGTACGCGACGCATGTATCCAAAATAAATTCCTCAAGCACATGGATTGTAAGTCCTCTGCGCAAGTTGAATCCTTAGCTGAAAGAAGGGTAGAAACAAACAAAATAATGTCAGGTGCAGTTAACTGCAGCTCTCTGCTTGAGCTAATGCGCCTCAGGGTACCTTCACGTGTGACAAGATCAAACGATTTACTAGACATCCCACGTCGTAGAACCAATTATGGGCAAAACGAACCCATCTATAGAAGGTGTTCAACCTTAAATTTAAAATACCCATAAATACCCGAGGGTATACTTCAAAAACGAGTTAAATGACGATTTTGGCAAAAACTAGTTAAGAATGCAGTTATGATCAGTTTTTTAACCTCTATCTTTAGGTGTAACACATTTTTCGTTACGATGTTTAATTTTTAAGTTATCTTCTCGAAAAACCAGATAAATGCAGTTTTTCTGGAGATTATGCACAACTCTAATGACATATAATGAACTGTTTTCATTATTTTTTTCAGGAACAAAATAGTAAAGTATCTTAAATTGTTTTACTTGATACTTTTTTGGATAGATTCAAAATCAATTTAGGGTCAAACATATGATTTACGCAAATCATGTTCAGGTCGAAGAAGTTAAATGCTCTCCCACCTTGGTTTATTATTTTTTTCATTTAAAAGCTATTACAATATAGGTGTATTTTGCAAACAAAATAATTAGTTTATAAAAAAGCCTATTAGAAAAAATAATACATTGTTACGAGATTCTGAAATCCTCAAACGAATAAATGCACATAAACTTTTACTCAATTTTATCAAATATGCGTTGAACTCGTTTTTGAAGTGTACCCTCGATAATTTAATAATAACCTACCATTCTTACACAGGGCACAGCAAATCTCGTATTGGCATACTGTTGTGATTTATTTTATTTATGTAATTCTTCCAAATGTTATACAAATAATGATATAATGCAAAATACTCTTTTAAGGTAGCCATTATGTCTAATAATTATAAATAGATAGGGATATATTATTAGTTACAAATACAGCAGATTTACATGACCTTAAATTAAAAAATTGGGTCTGCGTCAGACCAGGAGGTGGAAGTTATACTTCTTTAGCCATTCGCACACACCCACTCACACACACACACACAGGGAGGATATATAAATGAAATATAAGACATTTTTCTCTGTTATTCAATATATTTCTCTTCAATATATTTAGTATACACCTATAAATTATCATTATTAAGTTCGTATATTCGTATACTTTCGTATCCCAGTCGGGGATCGAACCAGGGACTCTAGCGTGGGAGACGAGTGCGCTAACCACTGACCCACCGAGACTCTTGGGGGTATCTTTGGTAGAGAACGTATAAAAAGGCACTCTGCGGATTTTACTCCTAACGCGTGACGCGGTTTCTCGACCAACATCCCATCCCAATGAGTACAACGGGCGCAAAGAAGTATAACTTCAAAAATATTAAATGGTGCCATGAATATTTTTACACACATAGTTTAAATTAACTTTCATTCTGAGGTAGTTAAAAACTTGTCATGATGCTCCCCTATTCCGGGAAAAAAAACCCCGTGCGAACGAGGCCTTAATGACCAACGAAATTCCGACGAAATATCGCCAATATTAGTTATTGTCAATTACTCGCAAATTAGGTTGATACACCCGCGGCGCCCTCCCGGGAGTGCTCCACCTAAATTTTCAATTCCCCAGAAGAGAATTCCAGAACTAATTATCCATTAATCGGGAACGCGTTGTATTTGCAAATGTGTTTTCATTTCGAAATTGAACCGTCATCCAACGGGTGCGGTTTAATGGACTGCGTAAAATAATGCGAGCGCGCCATTGCCGATATGTCGAATCACATTATAACTTATATTTAAAAAAAAAAACGCAATTTTTAGGTTAGCCCACGCGGGAATTATTTTATTTATACAGGGTTTAAATAAAACTTGTTATTCACAATTTATATCTGTTTATTAATGTCTGTTATATATTCCTATGCATTAAGTTGCATTTGGAAATGCATTTTTACTTTACTTTACTAACGATACTGCATTAATTTTATTATAGCTTAGCACACATTGTGCAGTTACGTTTAGCTTCTATATAGTCAAGGATAAGAGCTACTATCCCCGTCCTTTGGCCGTCTGGCGAATGAGTTGATTTTTTTGTGTGTAGATTGATGCACTCGAGAAACAACCATAGCCGTTTAGATCACATCGGAGGCTGGTCGGATGATATAGATAAGTAACCTTAAACTCAACAAATTTTCAGTAACATTGACAGTTCGATAGAGCGTTCAAATATCATATTCGTATTTCAAAAATATGACAGTACGGCTGTTGGAACGTATTATGTATTACCAGTTAAAGTTAATACAAACTCATTTGTGTGCGCAATTAGAAACATGTAATACAATGTCTGTGCTGTTGGCGTTGAGGATTTCTTTCATCTTGACTCTTGTAGATATTGATATTGATACTTTCAACTATTAATCTCAAATACCTCAACCTTTTGTGAGTGAAGGGCCCACATTCACCCAGTATAGGGGTTCTGGGCTCTCTCGGCAGAGTCCGAGTTGTGCAGGCGTTTGTTCAGCTTGCAGTGGCCTGTCAAACTCCTGGTATTTCTTGCCAGTATATTTGGTTTTGTTTTCTAGCACATATTTTTAGCAGGCTGCTGAAAATCTGGGCTACGAATGCACAAAATTCATACGAAAAAACATATTAATATAGAATTTAATATACTTAATGGAATTATAAGTGAATTTTCTTCGAAATGTCTGACCATAAAACGAGTGCGCAAAATATTTACTATCAATTCGTTGTTATATTGTCGTCATAATGTTAACATTAACTAAGGTTCAGATAAAAAAACTAGGCCAAGGTAAGTTATCTGACATTTCACAAGAATTTCTTTTGCAGGTGTATGAATCTGTAAATATGCAATCACAATATTAAATTATATATCGGGGTCAATTCATTTTAATAATTTTTTTTTTCTTATATAAAGGATCCAATAAACTATGAAATAGGTGTTATTTTCATAATATAAAATTTATTTTTTTATTGGTATATAGCGGCCCAGTTGTGTCGTTAATATAGTATTAATGTAAAGCTATAAAATGTATAAATTAATATTATATCTAAACATCGTTAAATATATTATAAATATTTTAGTTACACCTGTACATTTCATATATTTCATTTCATAAATGATCTTCCTGTATCGCTGTTGTACACGATGATAAATAAATAAATAAATAAGTATAGTGTGATTCATCACACTACATACTTCAGTATGTATGATACGATAAGATAATTTTTGAGACATACAAAAATGTACTTAGGAATGACATATTAATTTATAACAACAAACAAAAATAAACGTTGAGGATAATAAAATTACACAAATGAATTTAATAACATGTTAGAAAAAAACTAGTTATTGATATCCAATAGAGTACCTACGCAGGAAATAGCAAAAACAAAAATTAGATAAATATAAAAAACTAGTTATCAAAACTCTTTAAAACCAAAGTAATTCCTTGAGCTCTTTTTTAAACATGTTAAATGTAGAAATTCGTTTTATTTTCTCTTGTAATTTCTTATAAAAATGGCCATATAATTATTGGTTTTATTGAATTTAACTGACCTCAAGTAGACCGTTTGTACATAATTGGCCTTATTGCGAGTTAAAAAGCCCTTAAGGAAATCGCCCTCAGAAGCACAAGTTCCTTAACTTGTTTTTTTAAGTATGCTTTAGAGGCGTCACTATAAAGCATAATTAATAATTAACTTGTATGCGAAATATTAGCATTAGGTTTTACGAATACTTTGAAACTGTGTTTGAAATACCACAGCCATCTTGATCTTATCCTCTTACCTTCTGATAAGATATGCAATGTTGAGATAAAGATTATCATGGTTAATAATTTAATAAAATCTCTCGACACTGACAAATCAGCTGGTGCTGACGGCATACCTTCGTCTTTTTAAGGAATTGCGAACCCGTGCGGATGGTATTTTCCCTTCTGCATGGACTGATATTACAGTAATTTATAAAGTATGGTCCACTGTATGATGTAAAAAATTACAAGATTGAAGCTGACAGCTACAAATAAATCATTCGCACACACCCACGCAGGATATATAAATGAAATATACGACATGTTTCTCTGTTATTCAATATATTTCTCTTCAATATTACTTTATTATTATACTATACACCTATACATTATCATTATTAAGTTCGTATACTTTCGTATAATTTGTGAAAAAAAAAATCCCAGCCGGGGATCAAGCCAGGGACTCTAGCGTGGAAGACGAGTGCGTTAACCACTGACCCACCGAGACTCTTGGGGTATCTTTGGTAGAGAACGTATAAAAAGGCACTCTACGGATTTTACTCCTAACGCGTGACGCGGTTTCTCGACCAACATCCCATCCCAATAAGTGCAACGGGCGCAAAGAAGTATAACTTCAAAAAAATCATTAAACTTTAAAATGTGCTCAAATCAAATGCGCTTTATTTATAATATAAAGTGGAGTTGCCTCGTCGGAATTCAAACGCGGGTGAAGGTATTTATACAGTTTTCTTCTGGCGCGAATTACACTTTCAACGCTTGCCGACGCGCAGATGAAATGTCCACCTTGAAGATTACATGTGTCCTCGCGGCGCTGATGAGTTTGAGCGGGCGCGCGGATGCTGAGGAGATGTTCGACGACGGCCCGCGGGGCCCCGAGGATGCTGCGCCCGACGACGACGACCACGAGAGGAACGCGGTGAACGACGAAGCCCTGAAGTGGCCACATGGGATCATACCGTTCAAAATTGATATCACATATGGTTTGCATACTCATTTAAACATATTTCCCCATTATTTTAGGGCGCCACCAGTCCCTAAAACGTGTTTTGTAACGTATTTTGGTGCATTTTGTTGAAGTTATTCCCAACAAATGGCTAAAACTAAAAATACCACAATATTCTACATATATTAAATTAGTACTTTGCTTAAAAAAAAACGAAATACACCTTATTATAGTAATGAAAATAAATAAATAAATAAGAAAGTGTTGTTTTTTTCTTGCAACGATTTTCTTTTAAGTTGTGTAAGTGACGCGAACCAAATTTTTCTTTCTAAAGATAGACAATATAATAATCTAGGCCATTACATAAAAAAAAACATTTTTTTCAAATGATAATAATTATTTAAATACAAAAAACATGTTTCATCGATTCCAAATGAGTCGGCGAGTATATCCGTCTCTTTTCTACACGTCAATGTTCGTATGTAACCTTCTCTTTCTAATCTCAAGGACCAAGGCGTCCCGGGGCGCCTTAAAGCGATATTGCAGCAGTACCATTTAGCCAACGGTGTTGAAACTCCAGGATCTGTCTGAAGATTCATAACAATTTTATTTAAAACGAAAATAATATTAAAATATTTGAAGTTTATAGCGCAGACGTCGAACTCATGTCACCAATGAAGGTCGAGTCGACCTTAAAATTCATCGCTTGATTTTTTATAGGGCGTCAGGTTTTACTCTTTGCGCGGTCAGTAACCAATTGTTGGTTTTTATTTAATTACAGCTTCATAATATAGTAATTAAAAAAACCAACTTTACTATGTTCTAAACCCTTCATTTGCCTTTCAATTGCTATTTTTCCTAAGGGTCTAACGTATTTTATAAGAGACCAATTCAATTCAAAAAGAACTATTGGCAGTTTATCATTTTACAAATTTCTCAGAAAAAGAATTGAATTTTTAAAATCTGCCTTTATTATGTTGAAGATATAAGATCAAGGTATCTAAACCTATTTTTTTAATGGATAAATATCCAACGGTTTCCAAATGCCAGCCATATAAAAAAAATAATCGAAATTAATATTTAACTGCCTTAATGTCGTCATAAAGTTTAGCCATCTTTTTCTAACGCATAGCTCTGTCCCCTCCATAAGCCCGATAATACTATAAGCACAGAAGAGTGAGAGATAATAGACGCCAATATTAAAAAGCCGTAAGCGACATTTTGCCATTCAAACCAATTATATATAGATACAGCTATAAGTAAGACGAATACAAATATATCTATCTCTCTTTTCCGCGTTTAAGTTACACTTTGTAATGCTCAAGTAAAGTTCCGAGTGCTCCCGACTGTGCCTAACCCTCAACGATGACCTGATATTTAAAAATGGCACTGATCTTTTATGTGTGTGTCCTTTTAGAGTTTCCGTGCCTGCGTGTGCGTAACTATCCCGGTATACAGGGTGTGCCAAGACCTTTCCCGAAGACTTAAGAGGGGTTTTGTGTAAAGTATTATGAGTAAGAAATAATATAAATAAATGCGAAAAAAAAGCTCTCCAAATTAATATTTTTTTTTAACAGATGGTGTCGATATTATAACATGATCCTTATACTATTTTCATGCATTTTTTTTCTCGGTAACCATGATGAATTTTGATACACTTTCTTAACAAATAATACTAGAAATCGCAGGACCAATCACCCGTTTTTTTAATAGGCTATTCTAGTTTTGGCATGCTTGTAACCAATAAACATTACCTACCTAATTTATATTTTTTTTTTAGATTGTTTTATGATTCTCGTATTCAGATGACTTACACACTGCGATTTCAGATAAAGCGATCCGGTGGAATATTCTGAATGCCATGAAAAATATCCAAGATGTTTCATGCATACAATTTAGACCCAAGATGATTTGGGATCAAGATTACATATACATTTATGTGAGTAAACTGATTATTTGTACGTACGAGTTACGGTAATATTTAGTCCAATGCGCTAAGAACAAATTAATATCTTCGCGTTTCACATCCCCTTTCTCATACTTCGGTTCATTTGCACAATACAAGGAACAGTACCTCCTCGTTCGTCTAAATTTCAAAAAACTAGTTTATATAGAGGACTATAAATGTTCAATTAATTACCGGGAGAATATAAAAACATAAAAAATATATTTATTTTCAAAAAAGCCATCGAAACATATTTAATTTAAAAAAATCTGTATGAATTCAAAGACCTATATTTGAAAGGAAGAAATGTTATGTGGCAGTTATTCTTCATACTAATTGTAAAATAGTATATTTAAGCATAATTATAAAACTTATATTTACAATTTATATTAGCGGCAAATCGCCTGAAAAGATAAATGACACAATCTTTGACAATATTGAAAAATTTTGAAAACGTTTTTAATTATTTGATAAAGTGCTGGATAGCATAATTTTTATAAAGGTTCTAAAAAGGTCCTGTACTTGAGTTTTATAAAAATGCATTTTTACCTCTTTAGTGCAAAATATTGTCAAATATTATGTAACCATCTAATTAGATGAAATAAGGAAAGGATGATATTTTAACAAAAAATATAAAAATAATGGATTTGTGATTACGATGAAGGATTTTATGAGTGATTTATGTATGAAGTTGATGAAAAAATAAAAATAATGGAAATGTAAAGGTGTAAAATTAAAGCACATGATTTGTGTGCGTATTATTTATATAACAATTATACAATTATATATATATATATATATAAATTATTAGCTATGTAATACGAGTACGAGTAGTATAAATGTCGAACACTCTAGGCATGATGTATCTATATATTGCATTATATCAATTTTTGTGAACCAATTGAAAATTGAAAATTGTCATTTCTATGTATTAAGTTGTTCTTGGAAATAAACTTTTACTTTACTTTACTTTACTTATTCATATCACTTTTTTTGTGGACACGATAACTGCCCTAATTTTGCACCAATCAAATTGATGCAAAAAATTTGAGGGCACAAAATCTCGGTCAAGTCTAAAACGTATCTCAGTATTTTTTTTTGGTAGCACTAACCATTAGTCCTAGGGGTGGGAGAAATGGTTTTTCATAATTCATTAATCGTATCTCCCGTAATATGCTTAGTTGATAATAATGAAATACAGATTTATACAGTAATGGACAGTCGATGAAAACATTTTGGTTATCTGTTAACCCTACGCTGGTCATGGAAAAGTTTGTGGTCATTTGCAGAACAACAAAACTGACTGCCATTCGCCGACGGGCAGACGGGGCGGAAGACAGCGCATAGACCTGCTGAACCCGGACTGCACCAGCGAGGGGTTCGCCATGCACGCCCTGCTGCACGCCGTGGGCTTCGACCACATGCACAACGACAACTCCAGGGACAAGTACATCACCATCATTTGGGAGAACGTCCAGGATGGTACGCACCGACCGCTTGATATGCTCGAAAGACTCGCAGAACAGCATTCGCCGTTGTGAAGTGCAAATCTGCATTTCAACGAAGCGTTTCAATATTTATTTATCTAGGTTTCGATGCTGCCGAGCTAGTGCGGCTGACGATCGATAATCGAAAATCGACTCGACTGTACGCGCCATCCCTTTTTTTCTTACTACCGTCGGCAACGAATGAAAGAGACGCCTGCGTCGAGTTGATTATCGATTGGCAGTCAGACTGTGCTATCCTGACCCGCGAAATAAATATAGGAGCTTATGAAAAAAAAAATGATTCGAAATTAGGGATAGAAATTAGAAAAAGGAAAAGTTCCCCCCGTAAAATATCCGCCACTTTTAATTTCATTCACTATACGTATTGATACATTTACAAATCAGTCATTAGGAATGATCGATTTTCGAGTATTGATACTTTTTAAGTCATCCAAAAAAGATATTCAAGCCCAGAGAAATAAAATATTCTCTCAAATCGATTCAATTTAACGAATTTAGAGTGAGTCTAGTTTTGTGCGTCCAGTTGGAATGATAATTATTCGCAATGCGAACGCGACAACAAGGCAGCTCGAACTGCGCATTATAAAACACATACCGTACCATACGACCAATAAAAAATATTTCGTTTTACAGGTTACTATTACGAGTTTAAGAAAAACAAAAACACAAATAACTACAATTTTCCATACGACTACTCGAGTATAATGCATTATCCTCTGAATAAAAGGTCGAAAAATAAGAATAAAAACACAATGGAGCCCACGGTAAGTACATTAATTGAATATTACTTAAATATTTCGTATTTCAACTCGATTTTAGCGTTAAGTCGAACATAAAAGTCCCTCTTATTTAAGGGACGAAATTTCATATCCTACTTAAGACTAACCTAAATTTTAAGTTAGACTTAACCGATAAACGTCGTATTTCAACTCACTCTTAGCGTTAAGTCGAACATAAAAGTCCGCCTTAGCTAAGAATCAAAACAATCACTACTTAAGTCTTAAGTCAAACTTAAGTCAGTGTTAAAATACGCCGCTAGGAGCGATTTCAGTACATTAACGGCGCTACAGTCGCCGTGACCCGCGTGCGAGTGTATTTTATATTTTCTAACTAATTAAAATTGACTGGATTTGCATATTTTGAACATCTTCAATTCAAGCAAACACGCATGGCAAAGTCCTAGTAATCCTACAGCCGACAGCATAACCTCAAAACGTCAGATGACGCGTCATGTCAAAAGTTATTTGTTATTAAAGAAAATCTTTCCTTTTACAGCAAAAGGTCACCGGCAAAATCGGCGAAATTAAAAAAATGTCACAAATGGATATTAAAAAAATAAATCTTCTCTACCGCTGTCCGAAGTTTAAATGAGAGTAGAACCCGAGCCAGTGATAATTTGCTCTGCGGATCCTCCTCCACGAGCATTTACCTACCTATGTCTGAATCAATAAAGAAAGTACTCATAATAATAACATTTATTTATTTAAACCTCACCATTATTTAATTGAGCATCATACGATTTATAACATTCGAAGCAATGTTGATTAATGTAGAATGCACTCACTGATGAAACAATATGGCGGTGGTAAAGCATTTAAATGAAGGATTCCCAAACTATTTTGGGCCCCCTTTTCAAAATGAACTGATACCTCAGACCCCATGGCCAAATTACTTTAAAAATCATATCTTTAGTTGTCTAAGTCGTATACGAGGTCAAATACAAACTTGCCTGAAAGACTTGTACGAATTTGTGCACGCTTGTCGACTTGAGTTTTTGAAAAGTACAACAATGATAACAAGTTGGTACACGTAACACAACTTATACAGTATCTTGAGAGTTTCGAATAAGAACTTGTGTTAATTAATAGGGGTCGATTTTTAGACGTCATCGACCCCAAAATCAGTTTTCGTTTATGTGGTCCCCTGGGAAACCGATTTCGACTCCGATCACTTTGGGAATCCCTGATTTAAATCATTGATCTGTGACATAAATGGTGTCTTCGCGTCGGTGAGCGATTTACCGGCCCAGTCACTCAAATTAAAGAAAAATGTACTTCCTTAAAATTAAATGATTGATAAATATATAACTTGATTAATGAATAAAAATTTCTGGAAACTCAAACCTTACAATCAAACGGTTTTAATCTTAAGAAACTTCTTTTCAAAATGGTGGTTAATGGATGTTTTACAGCAAGCAATAGCTAATCTAGTGTAGTTAATTGAACTCAATAATTATAATATAAAATTATTTATAATATCACGCTTTACTAGAGATATCCATTGTTATATCTTTTACTTATAACATATATAGTCATATATTCCTTTATATTTTATATATATGTATATGTGTTCGGACCAGTTATGACATTTTATAAATCCTTATAATTTCCTGCTAATATGTCTTCACCCTTATGATAAAATGTACGCTCTGTCCTTACCTTAAAAGCAAATATGTAGATTATCGGGGGTAGTTTCGCACGAGCCCAACGAAGAATACCAAAACAAACCGCGCGCGACCAGTCGGTCCGATACGATTGTACGAGCTGGTGTGCACGGTCCGGGTCCACCCGGTGGAATACTAGACGCCATCGTCGCCACGTCCTGTTAACCAGCCCGCGCCCTGGTGAGGTAATCGCTGGTTTGCAAAATAAGAACACTATTAAAGGTTAAGGTTAAAAGTTAAGGGTGTGGAAGTGTGGCAGCCAAGCTTCAGTCGCAGCAGAAACGCAAACACATCAGCATTCATCAAGGTCAGTGATTTTGTACTATTTGCTAGTCCTCTGGTTTGAATTCCATCCGATGGCCTTTACTGTCAGGTTTCCGTAACCCGACTACCCGCCAATAATCAAAAGTATTAAACGTTGGTCTTCCGTCAACTCAAGGTCCTTCGAAAAAAAAAGGTCTGACTCGCAGTCAGATCCTGAACCCAGGCCCACGTGCCTACAATATGTGTGTAATATAATACTCGTTTAAGTACTATATAAATATATATACTCTTTATTATGCAAATGTTTTACAAATTTGCAATATTTTGGTTCTTATAGTTTATTTACGCGTGTAACTTTTTCACAAGTTTTCTTTTTAGTTTAATACCGAAATAATGTCAAATAACAAAAATCGACGGTTATGCCTTCGTTGGTACAGACGGATTCTAGTTAAGAATACAGGGAGCATCCGTGTATATATATGTAGTTTGGTTTATACGAATAAATAAATAAATAAATTTACACTTAAAAGTGTAGTTTTTTCATAGAAAAAAAATTCGTGTTAAATCAAAGTTGTGGCTCAAGTTAATAATTGCATCAAATTTGGCTTCAGTCCTTTCTTAATCGTCACTCAGATTAAAAACATAAAATTCCCAAAGCTAGTCATTAAAATACCCAAAAATTGGGATATCTGTCATGAGCAGGTAACTTTTGTATGGAGCTGTCGTCGCGCACGGGCCACGTCGGACGTGACACTGTCCTGTTTTACAATGTCAAAAAGCCACAAATGCACATAATGCAGGACCAGGATCACCCCTTAAAAGGATACTGCTGACTTTAAGGTCACCCTGTAAATTTATCTGGCTCATCGCACGCGCCGAAAGAGAGAACGATATAATTTGTTTGGTTTTTTTTGCCCCATATGCAATTTTTTGTGCAGTAGACCTTTAAACCCAGACTTTTGATATCGAAATCATTAATTAATTAATTATAAATGTCAAATTTCAACTCGGCAGGATAAGGGGAAGTGATTGCATATTAAATAAAAGCTTGTTAAAATATACATTGAGGATTAGTTATAGTAAAAAAATACAAAATCAAATACAATGACGGGCTATACTGGTCCAAGCACATTCGGCTTAGTTGAGTAGGGCCCAAAATATTGCACAGAGAATGTTATGTGTTTAAATCTACTAGGACCTACAAAATAACCCTCTGTCGCCTCTATGGATATGCAAAACGCACATCGTATGAGCTAAAAGTTGAGTTAGGAAATAAAGCAACCTATCACAAGTTGGTACCGCAGGGCGCGGGTAGTCTGGAGGGAAGTAATCTTCCACATAAAACTGGGTCTAATAATCCTTAGGAGTTAATAGAAATTTAGATAAAATCCCTTTTTATTCTTATTTTTTATTTAAAGATTTATTAGGATATTTAATTATAGTTTTATTATTAGGTATATTATTAATAATAAATTCTTATTTATTAGGGGATTCTGATAATTTTATTAAAGCTAATCCAATAGTAACTCCTATTCATATTCAACCAATCCGTTAATGACGTATATAGGGCCTAGCTGTAAGACTTCTGGTTACATAACCATTTTAATCTTTAGTTGTATCTCTGTACTTTTGCGAAAACCTGTCATCGGTTAATTATACAAACAATTGTATGTACCATTTTTTCATATTATACTGTTGGTTTTCCGAATAAACGATAAATAAATAAATAAATAAATTACTACTACTAAACAATGCATTGAAGCAGTTGATTTTATATGATAGTTACATGGTGATAACCGACTTTAAAATAAAACAAGAATGCGTATGAACGAACGCATTCTTGTTTTATTTTAAAGTCGGTTATTTTTAATATGAAATATACTAATAACAACCTAACTATTTGTATTACGAACTAACGTTTTTTTTATTAATATCGTTTTAGGTATTTATAATAGATAAATATTGTGCAAAATTACTATACTTAATTAGCTATAATTAACTTTTACGACGAGGGAGATAAGGGTAACTATGCCCGGAAAAATGCGCTCTGTCGGAGAATAATTGAATATGTTTGTCACCGACTCAAAGAAGAAAAAAAAATGTTTCAGTCTAGTTTAATAATGATTATTTGCATAAACTGAAGGCTAAGCAAAGCTGTAATAATGCCATGGTGACGTCTATACAAATGATATTGGAAATAGCAGGAAAAATACAAAGTAACCACTTATAATTAAAACATATTTAATAATATTAATTGTATAATGGATAGTTTAGTAAATAAATAAATAATTGACGCTAATCTCACAAGGACTTAATAAACCTGTTGGCCGAGCAGACGAATATTCATATTATTTTGTTCGATAACAGATCGTGTTAGTCGTGTGGTTAAGGCGTTGGACTATTGACCGTCGCGGGTTCGAATCCGCACATGGTCATACCATTTTTAACATAGCAATTATTTTCTAAAAATATATATATATCTATATAAAAAAGTTATTAAAACACCTGAAAATTAGCACCCTTCTCTTTCAGAAAGGAGGGCGCCAAGCACACTCATTTTACTGGAAAATGCTATGAAAGTTATGTTACCTATATTATCGACACTGTTCAAGAAATCCAAACAGCTTTGACTGAATTCCGACAGATGGCTGTATTGATGCGCGGCTCGATTCAAAAAAAATATTACTCGTATCGTAACAAGAGAATCGATGCAAACTAAATATTCGTATTATTACTTAAATAAAACGCAGAAATGATAATGTTATCTGCTGGTCTCTATATATCAGGCGTACCCGCGAAAACGCGCTCTCGTAAAAAAAATCTATTCAAATTAATGGATCGGGCTCACGAGATATTCACGAAAAACAAACAATTCTAAGGTCTTCGAACGAATAGATACGCCTCATTAGGGCAAGATAAACATTTATAGTTTTATAGTAGGTATTTAAATTATTTAAAATTTTAAAACGCCCACTCCAGATCAAAATTTGAAGAGAAATTGAGGATTCCATTTTATATTTATGTTTTTCAGTCGAGTATCACTTTGAGTGAAACGTGCAGGTTAACACTCGCATAGATTTATTTTTTTATAAATATTCGAAATCGCTAACGTGGACGCACATTAGTAGCTTCGTGGATTATTAGATTAACATGTAGTAGTTTTTTTTTTTTTAATAATTTTGTCTAAATTGTTCAGTCCTTGCTTAAAGTCGTTCTTAGTTAGGATCAACTTTAGTTTTAGGCATGACTTAAATTGAATTGTGTATTTCGACTTTGTTATGAATATGTTTTCGCACTCGCGATTAGTTCGCTACTCGCCGCTATGGTTTGTGTATACAATATCTGTCGCCACTGTCGCATCACTTTTTACATGACGCGTGATCTGACATTTTGAGGTTATGTTGTCAGCTGTAGTATTACTAGGTAACTAGGATATGCAAATCCAGTCAATTTTAATTAGTTAGAAAATATAAAATCAAGTACGAGACGAAAACCACAGATGGTAATACACTCGCACGCGGGTCACGGCGCTAGCAACGTATTTTATCACTGACTTAAGTATGACTTAAGACTTAAGTCGTAGTTGTTTTGATTCTTAGCTAAGCCGGACTTTTATGTTCGACTTAACGCTAAGAGTGAGTTGAATTACGATGTTTATCGGTTAAGTATAACTTAAAATTTAGTTTAGTCTTAAGTAGGACATTAAATTTCGGCCCTTAAACGTTTTTGGTACGATTAAATCAGGGTAAAATAGAGTTTTTTAGTGCCGGTGTATTTTTTTTGCCACTAAATTTTACACACTATTATTTCGACGTCCAAGTCGATTAAACCGCGTACAAGTTCAACTTTTACGAATGTTTACAGTTTAAAAACGATAATATTGCCATGATAGTAACATCGTTCATTTGTAAACGATTTGCAGTTTAAACGCACAGAATCTAATGACATCTATCTGTAAAAACTAGGAAACTTTGTGCATTTTCACTAAATTACGATATTTGCGACTCGGTGCGGCATCTGCATTTCATTTTGGTTACTAAAAGGTTGTCAATTCTTCTCGGGAGTTGAGCAATCTATAAACCGCTATTGATGTTTTTTTTACTTAAACTGTCTCGTGATTTTTATTAAACCAGCCACTGTTGCGGGCAGTTATGTATGTTAGTGGATGTGGGGGTTTGCCCCCCGTGTAACGCGTCCTTTTCAGAACTATTGTACTTTTAAATCCACTTATAGTTCGCCCTCTAGTCCCGTACTGTAGATAAAGTTGAGTATCTTTTTGGATGCGATGGTTCTAATCTCTTCTGGCTTGAGGAGATGGTTGCCTAGAAGCTGGTACCTTTTGTAAATGAGGGGCC
Organism: Neomicropteryx cornuta; assembly: GCA_020383195.1. Lineage (NCBI taxonomy): Eukaryota > Metazoa > Arthropoda > Insecta > Lepidoptera > Micropterigidae > Neomicropteryx > Neomicropteryx cornuta. The sequence continues at coordinate 9,150,135 of JAHKQU010000010.1, read as the reverse complement.
CATATTTCCCCAGTATAGGGTTTCTGGGCTCTCTTGGCAAACTCTGCACCTGTCGTCGGTTGATAGGCTTAATTTGTGCAGATGTTTATTCAGCTTGCAGTGGCCTGTTATGGTTCTGGCTAGGATCCTACTAATACAACTACTATAAGAAATATATATTAAATATAATAATTATATATAAACATGCTAATATATATTAATCTAAGCTAACCAAATACTTACTAAAAGAACTACTTAACCTTACATATTTTTATATAAATGTACTAATTAATGTGTGTTATTTTGTATATATTTGATATGGCACTTAAAGGAAGTTGTTAGGCATTCATTTTTCCTCGCCTACTAAACTCAACAGTATCACCGGAGCTAGCTCCTAAATATTATAATTATTTAATAATAGTAATAATAATGATTTCATTCGAATTTAATTCGAAGCCTTGAAGAAGTATCAGGACACACCCCCAAAAGAGGAGGAAATGCACAAAGGCACGAGGCTATGATGTGTGCACAATTCACAGCTCAGACAACCACCGACTTCTGCGGTCTTCGTGGAGGGATACCCTGGGTATCTTTCGTTTCACGACATGGCGAATCTTTCAAAAGATGAATAACTCTCTCTGCTACCCATCAGATCCGAGGACCATCTAGGCTACCACCAATCTCCTCAAGCATATCATCGACACGGCGCACAGGCACTTGTACTATACAGGGTGTCTCGAGACCATTTCCGGAGACTTAACGGGGCGTTTGAAAAATGTAAAAAATATTTAATTCCCAATTTTAATAATTTCGTTAAAACGCTGATGTGGGAACACGCCCGTAGTTTGAATAAGCGCGGTCAAAATTATTTATTAAACCAATTATTTATGATAATTTTATTTATCATGGTTTATTAAAAAACATTCGATTTATTTAACAATGGCGTGACAATGACCATGTAAAATTATATATTAATGATGTAAACGAGTTTATAATTACTCCACGATACATTTTTAAATATAAAGATCACAAGCGGCTAGTAATGATAAACTTTTGAAAATTCATTTTTTTTTACTTAATTTGGAACAGGCAATTACGAAAAACTGTTGTAAATATTATTACGCAAATTGTAATTTTATAAAATGAATTAAAAGTACTGGACGATTAAATTTGAAAATAAAAATAATAAATTACTAATAAACAAAACGATTTTGTTAGTATGTAAAAATCGCACCAATCGTAAATTTATTATCGGAAGATAATTCCGCACGGCTTTCTAGCCGAATTAGCTTCGAATCGATAGAAATCGATTCACTCGATACATCGTTTATGAATAATCGCCGGGGGATTCGAATATACTTTAAAAAATCGTCCTGACATAATAAAACAGTTTTATATAGAAATAAAACATAATAGAAATATTTCCTTTTTTTCTAACTTTTTTCATAAAATAAATTATATTCTGTTTTAGATCCTAAATTAATTATAAAGAACCCTGATGCCTGGCTGCTGTGTAATGATATAGATTTTATTTTTAATGAACGACAGATTTACGCCATGAACATTTTCCAACAGGTTATTAAAAAAAGTTCTAAAACTGCACCTTGAGGTACTCCAAATTTTATCATTGTCTATACTATTGTTTCGCCTGACTTGTGACTTGTTTCCGGTTAAAAAAATTTGCGTAATCCAAAATCCATTAAAGTGATGTGCGTCATATACCCATTATTTGAAGTTTTTTTCAATAGAATGAGATAGGAGATAGTATCAAAGGCTTTTGCCGGATCTAAAAATACTGCGATTTCACCGTTGAAGTTGTACGGAAAGCTTTTTGACAACTCTTTTGGATACAATATTTAACTGAATCAGAACCACTTCCTCTTATCCTACTGAGTTGACATTTGACATATTCGTTCAGTTCCCATGACAATGCATTTTTATGGTAAGCATGAGCTGATTCCACATCCAGGAATGGCTGCAGACGAAGGAACTCCTCAACGGTCAGCAGCACAGACACGAAATTTTGTATACGCATTCAAGCACATAAGAAGAAAGCTTATTTTAAAAAGGTTTTTTTTTACTGTTAATTCTTAGCACTAAAACTACACCTCAAACACACTAAAACTTAAAAATAATCCGAAAACAGAGCAACAACAAATAAAGCGCTCTTAAGGCCAAGTAGCGTTTAGTTTACAATAAAAAAATAATAATAAATTAAGAACAGTTGAAATACTGCTCCTAATTATTTAGTAATAATTGTTAATAAACATTAATTTGTTAATTATTTAACAAAATTACGTGCGTCGAATGCTCCGCTTCGAGGCCGATCATTGTGTTTGTCTTTCCACGGATGCTTGGTCGTACCATACGTTTTAACAACTTTACAATTGAACAGTATTTCGCTTCGGGTGCTACGAATCCAAATCAGCAAATCCACTTTTTCTGAAAGTTAAATCATCGAAAATTTGACACATTAATTTAAATTTAATGACACGATAACTTCCGTATTTTACACCAAACACATTTAAATTGATACATAAAATTTAGGGACATAAAATCTCGGTCAAGTTCGTCAATGAGCAAAATCACCAGGGGGCGGGAATGTAAGGGTTTTTTAATTAGTCTATAACTTTCTTAGTATATAAGATAACGAACTCATTTAATTTTAATATTATTCATGAGATGAGGGCCTAAAACTTATACAAGTAAACTTTTTTGATAGCAACAACCATTGATCATAGGGGTGGGAAAAATTGGTTTACCACAATTCAAAAAATCATACCTTCCTTAATAAGCACGAGCTCAAATCCGTTCAAATCGTAAATTGTAGGCCAATAATTTCCCTACAACTTTTGGTTGAAATAATTTTTAATATGAGCAACCTTTACGGTAAAGAATGACCAAAATAATTCACCACTTTGATCCCGTGAAATCTACCTCCGCCTTCCGGCGCGCGGCTTGCCGAATGGATTTTTTAATTAGGAGAGTACTCTCTGCTGTGTCTCTTCACTTTTCTGTGTATAAAGAACTTGGTTCTTAAGGAATCTCTGTTAAGGATTAGTATAAATATTAATATGTAGGTATGTCGTTTTTTTAAATAAATGCACGTTAAGTAAGTGCATTATAAAGTGTTAACCATCAATGTTTTTTTTTGTAACTGACCTAAAGATGCTTAAGGTGGTCTGCCAAAATTTAAACTAACCTAAATTTTAAGTCCAACACTTAAAACCAAAAAAAAATACATCGGTACTCGTTCGTTGGAAATGTTAACACCCTATAATTTACCGTCTAGTAGTGTGTACCTAATGTGCCTAACTGGTAGTTAAAGAAGTCTCACAATGAAGCGGCCCATAGACGCTCAATATTATTGTGCAATGTGGGTTGTACAATATTTTGGTTTGTGTAAAAAATTTTACTATATGGAGGCGATATTGAAGGTTGTGCAATAATTGAGCGTCTATAATATGGGCCGCTTAATAGTTACCCCTCTTAGGGCAGAAATTTCATGTCCGACTAACCTAAATTTTAAGTTAGACTTACCGATAAACATCGTATTTCAACTCACTCTTAGCGTTAAGTCGAACATAAAAGTCCGCCTTAGCTAAGAATCAATACAACTACTACTTAAGGCTTAAGTCAAACTTAAGTCAGTGTTAAAATACGCTACTAGGAGCGATTTCAGTACATTAACGGCGTTACCAGTCGCCGTGTATTGCCATCTGTGCTTTTCGTCTCGTACTTGCTTTTATATTTTGTAACTAATTAAAATTTACTGGATTTGCATATTTTGAATCTTCAATTCAAGCAAACACGCATGGCAACATCCTAGTAATCCCACAGCTGACAACATAACCTCAAAAGTGATGCGACAGTGGCGACAGATATTGTATACACAAACCATAGCGGCGAGTAGCGAACCAATCACGATTGCGAAAACATATTCTTAACAAAGTCGAACTTAAAAAGTAACTGAAATACACAATTCAATTTAGGTCATGCTTAAAAGTTAAGTTGATCCTAATTAAGAACGACTTTAAGCAAGGACTGAAATTTCGGCTATTGTCGAACGAGACATTTAAAATAAATAAAATAATATTAAAAAAGTGGAGTTGACCTTTTTAACCCAAGGACGTCTTTCTGGCGGTGTTTGTGATGAACATGTGTGTTTTTTTTTTTGTTACAGCTAACGCAGTAATTAAACATCGTACTTAATTAGTTTCACAAATTAGGAAATGCTATTTTATTACGCGACTAATCTATAATATAAATTAGAGCAATTCTTTTATAGCGCGAAAATAAAAATGTTTTATGTTTGAATGAAAATTTAACAGATTATTAGTAATGACCCTGTGTCGTAAGTATTTTGGTCGTAAAGCCTTAAGTATGGGACTCACGTGCCCATACATTTGTCTCAATCTATGTAGGCTTATTTACAAAAAGTCACTTAGGAAATAATTTATTAATAAGGCCGTTTTCTGAAATTGTAACAAATGTCAAAATTGTCCGACCAGCTTAATTATTTTTTGTGATTTTTATTTAATATTTTTTTCCGAATCTAAAAGTCTAGCAGGTTTTGAAAGAAGATTAAGAAAATGGAATGTTTTAAATTTAGAGACTATATGAATTTTCTGTTATAAGCTATATAGAACTACGCAAATGCTTTGAAACAATTTTGTTCAAAAAGTTCATTTTTTCCTGTACGCAGTTTTGATTTTAAACTCTGTTTTAATTTAAATGTTTTAGTGTGTCTGTTTTAATTTAATGTTTAAAAATCTGTTTTAATTTACAAAAATTTCAAAATTAAAAAACATAACCCAAAATACCAATTTTTAAATAATACAAATAATAAAAAATATTACAAAATTTCATCTTGATAGAGAACTTATTTGTAATGACTTTCTAGGGATTATGTATCTATGTCGGTAAATATTTATTAAAGTGACATTTAGCTTAGTAAATATCTTACAACAATATTTAACTATACCTAGTAAAAATATAAATATAAAAAAATAATATTTAATGAAAAAAAATTGCTTTTTAGTTGAATATTTGCGATACCTTAAAATGCAAATTCTTCACAGAAAATTATTTTTTTCAATTACCTATATAATGTAACCATTCTCTGTGTAAAATTAAATGTAAATTTAAATGAGTAAATTTAAATTTAATATCAAAATAATAAAAAAAAATGTTATACTCGTATAAATAAAAAAAGATCATTCTCTATTATTGATTAATTGCCTATGATACCCTCTGAACTGAATTTATATTTTTTGTTTTTGCTACAGTACAGCTAAAAAAAAAATGATCGAAAATGATGAAAAAAACAAATAATAAAATAAATAAAAAATCGCAGTCCACACTTATTTTAGGTAGAAAATTCAATTTATCAGTTTTTTTAAATATTGTAATGTAAAAAGTTACTATTAGTTATAATATGTATTGATCCTTTTTTGCTGGTGAAACATATTTAAAAGCAACGAATATTTTATAAAAATATATATTATTACACACACACACACAAACACACATCACTCTTCCTCACATCTCCGGATGCCGGATTACTAACTAGGCACCTAGGCGTGTGCCTAGGGGCGGCAGTTTTAGGTGATTTTATAAGGAAAGTTACCCATTGCAATGAATTCCGGAAAATTTCGACATATTTTCGCGATTCACATCCCCTAGAACCCAAATACATCCTCGGATAAAAGGTTATCTATCTATCTATATCACTTTCACGTGGACACGATAACTGCCGTAATTTTACACCAATCACTTTCAAATTGATACATAAAATTTAAGGGCACAAAATCTCGATCAACTTCGAAATTTTGCTATAACTTTATTAGTTTAAAAGATATCGAATTCATTTTGTGTAGCCACTTTTTTTTCTAAATTTATATTGTTATTAATTAGTAGTTTTTAGAGCTATTTTTGAACCTGTATAAATTTATTTATTTATTTATTTATTTATTATTGACATGTAAGCATACAGCGTAACAATATTAGTATATACATTTTACAAAGGGTTAATTATAAGGCCAATTAAAGCTTACGCCTTTGTACAAAATATTTTGAGCTTAACGCTACTTTAGAAGGTGTATGTGTGTACGGTGTAAAAGTGTCAGTGAGGGTGTGTGGTTGTGTGAGATGGTGTGTGGTTGTGTGTGTGCATGTTTGTATGTATGAACATCGTATGTGTTGCGCATAGATAATTAATTTTATTATGCAACGCTTTTATTTTGAGTCAGATTGGCATGAAATACTCCGGATTTTTGAAAGAAACTCGCCACGATTTAGGGCAAGTACATCAACCTCGCCGAATTTCGTGTTGTAGGTATTAAGTAAACGGTACAGAACAGAGTTTCTGGCATAGTTTGCACTGCGCCTTGGCACCTGGAACAGAGTAGATGCGCGCGTGGTGCGAGAAGGCACTCGCAGGTTGATACCTGATACCAGATATGGACTGTCTATTCTGTTATGCAGTAGATCGTGCAGAAGTGCCATATCGGCTGTGGTGCGTCGGTCCTCGAGAGTCTGCATATGAAAATAATAAGTCATCTCGTCATATGTGCTGAATTCCAGGTGCTCGCGGCGCGCGATATGTCTAATAAATCTTTTTTGAATGCGTTCCACTCTGTTCTTGTACACGTCATATTGCGGAGACCAGACAGGAGATGCAAACTCTAACAGACTGCGAACGTACGCGAAGTATAGAGTTATGTGTGCCTGTGACCCCGAAAAAGACTTACATGACCTAAATATGAAGCCAAGTGTTTTGCATGCTTTATCAACAATATAAGATATATGTTGATCGCCGATTAATTTATGATCTAAATGTATGCCCAGATCGCGGACACATGTAGTTTCAATTATGTCGTCTTTAGTCGTACCGATGACATAAGTGAAATCGGTTTTTATAACATTTCGCGTATAGGAGATCTTGTTGCACTTAGTTGAATTTATGTCAATATTATAATATTATATTTATGTCAATTGATAGTGAATACGTTCCAATCCGGCACTGCTGAGATCTTTTTATGCAAAGCGCCCGCATTTTTATTCGAAACAATCCCGCGATAGCACCGCGAACAGATCGCGCGTCAATTTTTGTGAACGATGGATTGTCTATTTTCCTAAAGTCAACTTAAAAACATAGAGTATAGATACTTTTTAAGAACGACCCCTTTTTTCAACAGACCAAGGAAGTACTTACAGTTGCACCGGCGTTACTACAGGGGGCGCACCTCAGACTTCGCTTCCTCCCCCCAGGAAATAACTGAGTTATATCGACTTCCGATAAATTCAAAAAATTGCTAAATGCAAAAAAGTACTAGATCAGATGACTACTTACGCCTGTGGATGGAATGACTTGACACTTCACTTACTGACTATGGTCTGTAGATCTTAAATAGCGGTATTCGGTTAATAAAATTCAGTTATATCCCAATAAAACTTTATGTTATATACATACATATATTCTAAATTATGTACATCTTTCGTTACCTCCAAAAAGGTTTGCACCGACCTACCAAAGACCCGTCTACTTTATTTACTTATTTAAGTACCTAAATATGCATTGTTGTAATTTGTTTTAATCACAATGTGAAAATAATGTCGAAAACAATCACATTAGGACACGACCCAACATGAAAGTCGCATCCTAACACAAACATCATACTTTTTGTGAAATTTTAAAATTAATACATATTAAAACGATACCTTTCTTTTAAAATAGTTAGTAAATATATACATAAATCACTCATAAAATCATCTCATTTCACCATCATCCTTCATCGTAATCACAAATCCATTATTTTTATATTTATTGTTAAAATATCATCCTTTTCTTATTTCATCTAATTAGATGGTTACATAATATTTGACAATATTTTACACTAAAGAGGACAGGTGAGAGTTAAAAATGCATTTTTATAAAACTCAGCGCTGAGTTTAAACCGACATCCTGCGCTCTCAAGTACAGGACCTCTTTAGAACCTTTATAAATATTATGCTATCCAGCACTTTATCAAAAAATTAAAAAAATGTTTAATCTTTTCAGGCGATTTGCCGCTATTAAAAAACAATCATCAAATAAAGTGTATTTTGTGTATAATAAACTTTTGAATTTGGTAAACCAGTATTTCACAGATTGAAAGTCAAGACTGTCAAAAGTGGTGCGTTTTAAAATGAGGGTTAGTACCAAACTGACGTTTGTGAATGAACAAAAGATAGGTAACTATCTTATTAATCCTGGAAAGATTAAAACCATCGTAATCAAAAAAATACTCAACTTTATTTACAGTACACGACCAGAGGGTGGATTTCATAGTATATAATAGTAACGCCCCATAACCACTAACATAACATGACGCCTTTTCATTATTGGCACATATTTTAAAATTCGCCTGAATGCGGGCCTGCCTCCGAACGAGAAAAAGTCATTGCATTATAAAGCTTACAGCGACTTGCATCTAAGGTCAGTCGCAGTTAGACAGTCGAATCTGGTGGCGGTCGGGCGCGTACTGTTTAAAAAAAACACCGCATTCGTCACTATAAAAAAAAAAGTTATAATCTTCAAAATAAGGCAAGTTTAAACGTGTGAACATACCTAAATTAACATTTACTAAAACCGAGGTGAGTATAAATATTTGTTCCTCTGGTGAATATTAAGTTTTGAAGCATTTGGGTTATATTATATACCCATGAAAGCAAATTGCATACGTCATAACTGGTTTTTTGCTTTCAGTAAGGAAAAACATAGATATATTTAAATGCCAAATTTTAAATATTGTGTGAACAGTATGAAGGACTAATTAACATAGTGCATTTACTAAGCGGCGCCTTAACTTTTTTTGCAAGGAATGATTACAAATCGTACAGCCAGCGCCATCTACAAACAGTTAACAAGCTTATCTGTTGTATATACAACCGAATGCGCGGTTAAAGAGCGTTATTACTAGTGTTAATTTCATTCATTGTTGTTGAATTATTCCTTGAAACTCTCCAAAATAGGAACGCATCGCATAGCTGCCAAACTTTGCAATTTTGTGGTTCAAAATTGCAACATTTAGCTGTCAAAATTGGAACGCGAAATTAATTCAAACTGCAAGCGTGTTCTGTCAAAATGTTTAAAATGGCGGCCGGGAATTCAAAAACGATATTAATATATATAAAAGATCGCCGTTTACTTGAAAGTATACAAAAGATACCATTTTGTGGGTAAATTTTGTACAGAAGAAAAGCCTTCAGAAAAAACAACAGAAAATATCATTAAGACGTGACAGGAGCGGATTTCATTATGCTAGAATGAAAAATAATTTCACAATACATATCGGCAGCGTTTGTCGTACGTCATCTACCGTTTTTAATTAACATACGTAACTTTTTTAATTGCCATTTCGTTTCGAATTTACGAGAAACAAAATGAAATATTAAGGCTATTCAATTTAATTTTTATTTTTTATTATTAAAAAATTACAATATCCAGGAGCTAGCTCCGGTAATATTGTCGAGGAAAAAATTAATGCTTAACAAGCCTACGGTTAAAAAACAGCCTTAGAACATGGAAAAGGGTCAAATACTGACCTATGAAGAGCATTTCACTGGTGAATTGTTCTAGAAAAAAAGAATTGAGGCCAATGTTCCGTTTTTTCAAGATGGGTTTTATCCTGGAAGAATGGTCATTACGACCAATATAAGAAGGCTTAGAGAGCTTTATAGGGTGTCAGGTTTTACTCTGCGCGGTCAGTAAGCAATTGTTGATTTTTATTTAATTACAGCTTCATAATATAGAAATTATAAAAACAATCTTTCTATATTTAGACCCTTCATTTACCTTTTAATTACTATTTTCCCTAAGGCTCTAATCACTAATGTCTTTTCTAAGAGAGCAATTCAACTAAAAAAGAACTATTAGCAGTTTATCATTTATTAAATTTCTCAGAAATAGAAGCGAATTTTAAAAATTTGCTTTTACCATGTTAAAGATATTAGATCAAGGTATCTAAACATCTAAGACCAGGCAGGTTCATTCGTCGCAGTATTTAAACATTTTTACCTAAAAAGCTTAATACTTTTATGGATTTTGCATTTTTTTTACCTTTTTACCCTGTTTTTCTGAAAACACCCTTTCACTTTCAATCTATCTCAGCTTTGTGTGTGTGTATGTTTGCGATAACAAATATGATCTTACTTTGATGCTAAAACGGCTACTCTGATTTATTCCGAATTGAAGTATGCACATCCATGAGGTGACTCATAATGACTTAAGGCGCCACCAGTCCCTAAAACGTGTTTTGTAACGTATTTTGGTGCATTTTGTTGAAGTTATTCCCAACAAATGGCTAAAACTAAAAATACCACAATATTCTACATATATTAATTTAGTACTTTGCTTAAAAAAAAACGAAATACACCTTATTATAGTAATGAAAATAAATAAATAAGAAAGTGTTGTTTTTTTCTTGCAACGATTTTCTTTTAAGTTGTGTAAGTGACGCGAACCTAATTTTTCTTTCTAAAGATAGACAATATAATAATCTAGGCCATTAAATAAAAAAAAAAACTTTTTTCAAATGATAATAATTATTTAAATACAAAAAACATGTTTCATCGATTCCAAATGTAACGAATTCGCGGTCGGCGAGTATATCCGTCTCTTTTCTACAAGTCAATGTTCGAATAAAGCCTACTCTTTCTAATCTCAAGGACAAACGCGTCCCGGGGCCCCTTAAGTTTCGTTGAATGGGTTAAAATGGCGGTATTAAAATACAGAGTGTTAATAATAACTTAAAGTTAGCAGTATTCTTTTAAGAGGTGAGTTTAGCTTTAGATTAAGATATAAATTATAAATAACCTATTGAACGATTGCTATTGCCGTGTTTCTGACCTACATTACAATATTTGCGCGCGGGGAAATACCCGTCATTCGCTTATATTCATTATAAGTCAATACAATTATAGGTACGGTTACTGGGTCGCGACGTCGTAACGCCGCGCGGTCTGGTATTTTGTTAAGCGACTACTTTAAAATGTTTTTAAGAATCTTTCTTTTTGCTATGTTTACAAAGTTGTTCAAATTTCATGTCCAAAATCACCAGAAAAGGACACTGCTGACTTTAAGTTCATCCTGCATATTTTGCATATTCCGGAAAAATTGTTTAACTTTTTAATGTAAGGTTATTGGTCTTTAAATGACGACATTATTCAGGGTTAATTTTATTTATCAACGTTTTATTTATCAGGTTCAATAGTTATTGTCGTCCCTCTTACACACCTTCACTAATGAACAGTATAAAAGTTAGAAGCAACGATGTTTGCGATCATAGGTACGCTTGTTATATATTTATTATATTTTTTATATATATTTAATACTATCCTTGCGGCACACTCGGGGCGAAGTTCTGATGTGGACTGAGGATCCGAGTTTTAGACGTCAAACACTCAATCAACTTAGCCGGATGAAGTGTTAAATCACAAAAAGTTCTACTGAATTATTTCTTCATTAAAAAACACAGTTGAATGGAAAATTACACTTTTATTTATCAGTATATAAAAATGGGTTTAAATCCGTTAGTATAAATAATAGATTTGATGTTTGTTCACAAAAATTAAGATCAGTTATGTTCGTTGCGACTGGATTGCCTGATGACTATTGGACGTTGTAAGTGTCCACTGAACTAGGATTCTCGCCGGCGATCGCTGATGATGCAATACTTCGTGGCGAAGCCTTCGGGCGTCTCTTCCTCTCGCTCGGTGGCGTATTTCCTGAACACCTTCTAAGCAGTACCACCTAGTTTCTTCTTAATAAGCTGGATACTTTTCCTGAGAAAACCTCCCTATAGGCTCTGGTATTTTTTATAGCACAAATAGGTCAAACTCCTCCCCTTCACTCAAACAACACTTTGAATTTTTTTAATCTCAATTTTATTTACATTGATTCACATAAACAGTATAATACAATTCGTATGTATAAATAACAATATATAAACAACTTATTTCTTAATACAGTTTAGTCAAAACGTGCACAATTATTTTTCAATAAAAATACCGACGTTTTTTAAGATTCTATCACTTATTCGAAAACGTACTCTTCTAATTACTTTAGCGACGCTCTCTAAGATAAGAGTTATTCTCTTCAGCCTCTCACCCTCAGAGGCGATCTTAAGGCTCTGAAGATTTTGAGATAACTAAAGATTTTGTTCGTGTTACTGCGCTCAAGAGTAGTGCGGGCACTATCTCGAGGCAATCTTCCAGCGAAGGCTTCTTAGGCCCCCTTGATCTGGAGGTTCGGGTGAATCGGCCCCGCGGGCCGACTTGCAGTGGGGGGTGACAGGTCTTCCTTCCTTCCGGGTGGGATGAACTGAGGGGATCGTCGACGATTGGCAATCGATGCGGTGTCGGAGTGGCCTCCGCGCTGAGTGGACTTCTCCAGGAGTAAGTCGCGCGGGTAAGGCCTGCTGCGTCCGTCAGGCGGACGCGCGTGGAGCGGGGTGTCGCCCTGTTGAGGGGCGACACACGAGGTTCTGCCAAAACAAGTTTTTATTTTATTTACACTAATCTCATTTAATGTTGTTAATATTAATAACAACCGAATGATAAGGTTCAATGTGTAATTTTCGTTTAAATATTGCACGTTCGAATTATACCTAATTGAAATTCGGTTGGAATTTCATCGGAATGAGACGCACGCGCACCTTTCCGTTGACAAATCGATCGCTCGATCGATCGATCAACTGGAGCGGCGCTGCGCAGGCGCAGGTCTGCGGCGGCCTTCTGCGCAATCGAATCGGCGGTGTCGCCAATGCGCTCGAAGGCACTCGTCTCGTCTCGGAGCCTTGCATCATTTATGACCAATTTGTGTTGATTTTCATAAATCATTTCGTCCGCGAAGCGATTCAAACTGAATTGTCGAATGGAAAATGCAACAAATCACACGGCGATCTAAAATAGCCGTTGGTGTCTATGGTCACTTTAACTAAAACGTTAAAATTTATTTATTTATTTGCATTACAAACAGCGTTACAATCTCAGGGTACCTTCGCGTATGTCAAGAACCAATTACGGGGTAAAATGAACCCATTTATATAATGTGTTCAAACTTAAATTTAAAATATCCGGAAAATCGATGCATTTAAAATTAAACTAGTGGTGTTCAAAAAACTTAAAAAACCAAACGTTTTCGTGAAACTTCCCCTTCCTCTCCCTCCCCCTCTCCTCGTCTCTCTTTCATTTTTTAGGTTAAACACCGATTTCATACTCATTCGGTGGAAATATTTAATTGGTTTTGTTTTATACTTTCAATTCGGTACCATTGTTTTTATTATTTTATTCCGCCTGTATATGCATTCTTTTGTGTAACTGTTTATCTCCCAAATAAAGATAAATAAATAAAATAAAAAAATTAACAATATATAGGCCATTATCACCATTATGGCGAGACTTTTGTCACGGCCCTGTGACTACCAGACGATAAAATATAGAATTCTGATAAGCATAAAAATTAATTAAAGTGCGCTAATTTTAAACTGCAGTTGCACCCATTTCTAATTATTAAAAATTCGTTTTTGGCGTACTAAATCGTATTTTTGTGATAATTTAGTAAAATTCCTTTTTATACTATAAAACATTATTTTTTAATTAATACAAACTATCTGCGTTTCGCTGCATCGAATTACATTTTTTTTTTTAATTCTAAAAAAAATCTTATATATAACACCTCGAATGATGTTCTATTTAGCTGTAAAATCCTCACTGAAATCCTTAGGTTACCGAGATTAGCGCGAACAGATATTTTTATACAGAATGTTTTTAAATTTAGGTCACTCCTTTTAGAAGGTTGATCGATTTCTAAAACGGCCTAACGAAAAAAAAATGTTATTTCGTAAAAAAAAACATATTAAAATAATTATATTACTAAAAAAACTTTGCTTCGCGAAGTGCATTGCGAACTCATTGGCGGGTCTCGCGGCTTGCGTTCAACCGCGCTCCCAAACATAAAAATGATTTCAATTTAATTTTGAAGTCGTTTTTCTCGTAATTGAGAAACATTTTTCCAATATTTATTTGCTGATTAATGTTTGAATGATGAATGAGGCGATGAATTTTCAAATCATACCGGTAAAATACTTTCCAGGACACTACGAATGTATCCAAGTGTCATGAAGATTTCTACTGAAAGTAAAACTTTACCTAAAAACTCGGCTTATAATTCCAATTGTTTTTTTTTAATATTATTATGTTATATATAAAATATTATTTTTATATTAAACGTTCCTACTCTTTGACAACTTATTTTGTCCTTTCCTTTCGCTGTATTCAAACAGTGCGCGTATCTAAGTTGACAATATAATAAGTTGACAATAAGTCTACATAAATGTTCAAAATAATATTTTAATAGGCGATAATTTTGACGTTCGCTTTGCAACTTCGACTGTACTAAATCAACAATGGCTTATAGCTATTTGTAATAATTACGGCGGTACTTGAATACTTATAAAATATAACAACCACTATAACACTATCACCACTGTTAACTTTTACAAATCCATTGTAAATAGATCAACTGTATTTTCTGTGGGTTTCTTAATCTTACCTAAAATACAATTGATTTACACATACATACAATGAAATACAAATTAAGTTAATGCAGCAAGAATGAACGATTGAATTTAACTTAGATACTAAACCATTTTTAATGGGTTTTTTCCCATAAATTCTATCAATTTGAGTTTTATTAAAGATTTTCTTGAAAGTTGTCCAACTTCAAAATGTATAAATATTTCAATTACCGATACCCATAGTATTTATGCATCTTTCGACCTTACACTGTTCATTGGACATTAATTGTCTAGTAGAGTACTTATTAGTAAGAAGATTTTCCATGTTTCATCTGAAAAGTGGTTGTCGGAGAGTATAGAAATCGGAAAAGTTTCTATAATTTATTATTTTTGCAAATCTTGTAAAAATAATAATATAAAGCAAAATATATTGCATATCTCATGTTCTAAAAAATGTTTCTTAATTAAAAAGTCTTAGGGGCGAAATTTCAGTCCTTGCTTAAAGTCGTTCTTAGTTAGGATCAACTTAACTTTTAAGCATGACCTAAATTGAATTGTGTATTTCAGTTACTTTTTAAGTTTAACTTTGTTAAGTATATGTTTAGTTCGCTACTCGCCGCTATGGTTTGTGTATACAATATCTGTCACCACTGTCGCATCACTTTTGAGGTTATATGTTGTCAGCTGCAGGATTACTAGGACTTTGCCATGCGTGATTGCTCGAATTGAAGATGTTCAAAATATGCAAATCCAGTCAATTTTATTTAGTTAGAATATATAAAATCAAGTACGAGACGAAAACCACAGATGGCAATACACTCGCGACTGTAGCGCCGTTAATGTACTGAAATTGCTCCTAGCGGCGTATTTTAACACTGACTTAAGTATGACTTAAGGCTTAAGTCGTAATTGTTTTGATTCTTAACTAAGGCGGACCTTTATGTTCGACTTAACGCTAAGAGTGAGTTGAAATTTAGGTTAGTTTTAAGGAGGACATGAAATTTCGGCCATAAGACTTTTCTCTAAGTTGGAAAGTTATACGAAAGTTATGCGTTCGTTGCCGAGATTGTATATATATATGGTTGCTTTTTTCAGGACCTTCCGACCGACCATAGCCAATATTAAACATCGACAATGAGACTCAACTGTTTCCTAGGCGTGCTCTTCGTGTTAATCGGCGGAAGTCGACAGCGCAGAATCCGCGAAGGGACATTAGAAGACGCGGAACTGTTTGGGAAGTTCTTGGAGGAGAGCGTAGATGGGGAACCGCAGTCAGGTACGCTGAAAAAAAAACACTTTTTCAGATGCATGTAAAGTTTGAATGTTAGTAAATACCGGGCTTATGGTTTATAAATACATTCATGTATAGCAAGCTATTATCTCCGACCTTAAACCGTCTGTCCGTCCGTCTGTTGCAGTTTTCAACTCGGAAAGTACCAATGCGAAAAAGCTGAATTTTTGTGTGAAGATTGATGCTCTTGAATATCAACCTTAGCCGTTTAGATTGCATCGAAGGATGGTCGAATAATATAGATATATAACTTTAAAGTCAACAAATTTTTACTTAAATATTATGACCGTGTCGTATAATGCACACGGTGGCTTGCAAACCTGCCGACCCGACTGACTGCCTGCGTCGGTTTCCTTTCAAAACGTTTTCATTCCTACTTGTATTGTATATCCTTATATAGATGCCGACGATGAATACATCGCATGGGAGTCCAGCGGCAAGTTCGAAGGCGACATGGTGCTGTCCGAGCGCCAGCGTAAGGTGCTGGTGGAGCAGGTGGTCGAGGGCATCTCCAGGAACGGTCTGAGAGACCTCAGTAAGAGGTGGCCGGACAATACGGTCGTGTACTTGATTGACACCGAGGATTTTGGTAAGATTCATCTCCAGCGTGTGTGATTTAAGATAGCATAGATTGAGTGAACGAATTACCAGTAGGAATTACCACGCTGTAATAATTTATTTTCAGGTCTAGAATATGTTGACCAAATCATGAAGGGAATGGAAGACATCGAAGCTAACTCGTGTATAAAATTCCGCCAGAAGACTGCCAATGATCAAGATTATGTTAAAATTCAGGTAAAGTATATATTAATAGACAGTTTACCCTAATACCCTATGGCGAAGACTGTGCAAAGAGACCAATTATTGCCGACCCATTTGTTGGCATGGGGAAACCAGTTCTGAGACGAATCTTCTTTGCGCTCTCCAGGGTAGCAAGCGCGGTTGCTTCTCGAAGATAGGCTACGTCGGCGGCGAGCAGCCGCTGAACCTGCAGCCGAGGAGACCGGGCGTGGGCTGCTTCAGACACGGCACCATCGTTCACGAACTGCTCCACACCATTGGCTTCCTCCACATGCAGTCGCACAGCAAGAGGGATGACTACGTCACCATCAATTGGGATAACATAGTGGATGGTGAGTCTCCTTCTTCCTCAGCCATCCGCTTCTGGGTGGATGGCGACAGGCTCTGTTGGATCAAACCAAATGAGCTGGAATAGTCCGGGGGGCTAGCACTGTATACCCCCCTAAGGACGTCATTATCAGCTGCGGTCTTCCGACTCTTCTTCGGCTAGCTGGTGTCGGTCGGTAAATGAACTCCAGTATTGGGTATGGGGATGGGTATTCAGAAATCATAATGTATAAAAATGTAATTTAATGTTTTTTTTTAATATTAACTTATTATTAATACTAATTGTTTATAAGACGGTTGATTTCTCTCAATAAAGAATAAATAATATGTTTACAGGCTAATGGACCATAATTTGTAATGTTATTATATGAAAATACTGGAAAATTGGAGTGACATAGATACTTCCTGCGCCAAATACAATATGTCACTAAAAAAAACATTGACAATGCTTTTAACATTTTATTCATCATAAAATACTCGTAAAAAGTACGTACGAATGATTTTCAAAATTGACATACCTAGTCATTTCTTAAGGTAAAAAATCTGAAAATGGTATTTTTCTTGCAGTAAAATTTGAGGTAAGATAGGAGGTAGCGACACTCATATATCACATTTAAAGCGTCTGATGACATGGGGGTGATGGAGCACTAAAAAGAATGCATATTTTATAGTGCTTTCTGATACATAGCTCAGAATGGCCCCAGAACTACTTAATACCTACTGTATTTTGGTAGCTTACGGATTATTCTATCGTTACAGGTAACCAGCAAAACTTCAGAAAATACAGTTCTGACGTCATAACCGACTTCGGAGTTCCGTACGACTACTCGAGCGTGCTGCACTACAGCGATAGGGCCTTTTCGAAAAACGGCCGAAAAACAATTGTACCGAGGGTAGGCGAATTATTTATTTTTGCTTCCATTTCAATAGGCCAATGACCTGAAACATATAACACAGTGCTACAAAAGAAACAAGCACCCCTCCCTTTCTTTCTAGTAATTGAATAGGGAGTAAAAAAAAATATTTTTGCAACGTCATTTTCCCGGTAAACTCGGCACTTATTTTATTTTGTGGTTTTTTAGTTTAAATAATTTCAAGTGCACTTAGAACTACCATTATATAATATAAATCTGTGCCCTTATTAATCTGTTTCTACTAATGCATTTATTAATGTTTAGCATATGAAATTGTCATCACAAAAGGCCATTTTGGAGCCACACCAACACATCCACACATTGCGTCGGTAGAGCGGGGTTGTCAGCGTTGGTTTTTCCCCCAATTGTAAGGGCTTTTATTAATTTTAGTGTACTTTCTGTTTGTTCAACAACTATTGGGAATTCTGTTAAGTTTGTGCCCATTGTAACATCTGGCAATGTCTGCAGGAATATACGTGCAAATACTGTTCGTCTTAAGACGGCTATATAATACCAGTAGTAGAAAAGTAGTAATTTAACAAAAAGCAATCCTTTCAGTTAGCCGCCATTAAGCTATCAATAGGCAAAACAATTTTATGAATAATTAATATATATATATTTAAACCGATTTATTATTCCATATATCACGTGAATTCAAGCCATTTCAGCATTTTGATGTGATTAAGAGTTAAAAGAGTAATTTACAACACATGCTTACATAGTACATGTTTAGTTTCTAACTTAGTTTTTAGTGTTTATATTGACAGTAGAAATCTTTGATTAGTTTTACAAATACTTTTTAAGAATCTAAACTTATCATTCATTAATACCAATTGTTTGTAAAACTGTTGATTTCTCTCAATAAAGAATAAATAATAAAGAATGGCTATGACACCCTGTAGTGTCATATAATATCAACTACTTTTATACATTGTTTAGTAGTAGTAAATTATTTAACCAGAACCTGGCGGTTTACATCTAAGTACTTCAGTCATCATTAAAGGTACCTCCCACCTGTTTTATCTGACATTCAATGACATTCTTTCGCAAAACGCCATTTTAAACTCATGAACGCAACGAATTCAATTCGCGCAACATTCCGTATTGTCACTACGGAACAGTAAGCCAGGTGCTTCGACATAGAAATACAAAACGAGTCACAAAAGACCTTTGAAAACTTACGTACTATCGGCAGCTACGTCGGTTTTCCACTATCCGAGTCGGACATAGAGAAAGTCCATCGCTTGGCACACGGAGAGCTGCGAGGACTATGACTCAATTCTAATTTTTTATCGATACAAACGCGACGCTATACTTCTGGCAAAAAAGTGCAGAAATGAAAAATGTTAGATCGACAGGAAATGTACGCAAATGGACGCATCTACACGGTAGACCATCTTACTTTAAACAATAAAATGCTCTAAAAGAATATTAAGACCTTTTACACAATGGGATTAGAATTTAGAAAAAGAAATACTATGAACATTTTTTTATGCTGTCCGTTATGAATGTTTCTTCAACCTAATAATTGTAAACTTTGTAACTTACAATTTTCCATATTTGTACATATCATCTACATAATATTTTATGTAAAAATTTTGATAAAATCATATTTTTTATATACGTGCATATTTTTCTCAGCGTAAATATACAAAACTGTTCTAAGTAATCACCCATTTTTTTGGTGTTTCCGTTTTAGGTAAAACTACTTTTTCAATTTGATTGCTTGATCGGTTGATTCGTGTAATTAGTATCATTTTAATAAATAGTTTAAAATCAAATTTAACTTCTCTTCATTTTTTTTATAATACAAAATATACTTTAAAATACATTATCTACACTAACGATCGATGGTTACTCAACTAGATTTTAATCTGTGCTAGAGTGACCATCGTTTTGTTCCAATAAATCTTTATTATAATACCGCGTTATATAAATGTAAAGAAGAATTCTTTTCAGTAAAGCCATTAAAATTATTTTACTTGTGCTATTAATTCTTCGATGTGTTTACCCAAATTTATTAATGATGTATCTTTTAGTGAGATCTTTTTATTAAAACGTACTTTATTGGTTGCTTATTAAATGTTTAAGCTATATGTTTCTTTAAAATATTAAATACATAAATGTGTTAATTTCAGGATACTTCTGCGTCGATCGGCCAAAGAATCGGGATGACATCTAGCGACATTGAAAAGATGAACCTCATGTACAATTGTGGGATCAATTCCAACGACAAACCAGGGCCGGTTTCGGCAGACGAGAAGAAAACTAGAGGACGGCCCGCGTCGAAGATGCACCATCAAAGCCCATCGCGGATTAGGAATCAGGTCGGAATTGGCGCGGATTGGGGAACCGGATTTCAATTCATCGATCGGTAAGCGATTCTTCACTTTGTAGGTTAAACGCGGTTTAGACACTATCTAAAGTACAAGGTGATGGAGTGTGATGTGCTAACGCAGAGGTTCTCAAAGTGGTCCACACGGACCCCGGGGGTCCGTGAATGGGTGTGACGTCACAAAATAGTGAGAGAGAGAGGGAGAAAGAAAATACCATAATTGTTGGTAGTAATGTCGTTTCTTTGTTCTGGACATTGACTAATTTTCATCAGCTTATAAACCTTTTTCATCGGAAATCTTTGACCTGGAATTGTGGCGTGCTAGGAATTATGTTATTTGGAGTAATTTTTTTATAAGTATCAATGGAATGGAAAAAAAACATAGAATAAGAATTGAGATAAAATTATAATACTCGTATATACAAGAAATAAAATACATACATAGATTTGCACAGCTGTGCATTCATACTTAACCACAATATTTTGTATATGTGTGTTATAATATTTATCGGGGGATATAGTTATTGTTTTTTTTTAAGTTAAAACTATACATAGTGCAGTAAAAATAAATATACTGGTATTATGTATCGTAACAATTTTATTTTTTCTGAAAAAGCAAATATGTTGCAAACCTTATACAATAAAATCTAATTAAGTTTTCTGACATATATCTCGTAAATGGTGGATTTTAAAAATACAGTTCAGTGCTAAACTTCATCTAAGTTTCGAGTACTATGGTTAAATAAATCCTGTAATAATAATCATTTTTACTCTTCCTCCAATCTATCATCGTGTGTGAAAGAGAAAAAAGAACGGTGGTGTGAGTTAATTTTATATTTTCCTAAAAGAAAACTTAGGCTTTGAATGATACTTACTTCATACTGATTTGATCCACGGACAAATCGTTGATATTGAATACATTTTACATTTTTTAGCAATCCACTATTTTTAAGACACTGTATAATATCGCTGTATATGGAGATCGTGGTAGTCTAGTGGTTAAGGCGTTCGGCTATTGGCCCAAAGGTCGCAGGTTCGATTCCGCACATGGGCATACCATTTTTAACGCTTCATTACCACCATCTCCCCTGACTCTAGTACAGGCATATTTAGCCTAGTTGAGTAGGGCCCAAAATAATTGTATATGACCTAGGTCATAGCAATTATTTAAAAAAAAAAAAAAAAAATATTGCTATTGACTTTGTTAACGACAACTTGTTTCTCGAACGCATACTTCCAAATACAACTACATGTTTGTAGTGAATTTGTGTATGTATAACTGTGTGTATATGTGAGTAAATAAATATACATAAATTCCGTATATTTTGTCGTTTCGCAGCTATTATAATATCCAGATTTATCGCGTTATGTGTCCTTCGAAATGTCCACAAAACGCACCGTTCTACGCCCTACAACGTTATACAAATGAGTACACAGCCTATTGGTAATACCCCACGTTTCAAATTATAACGCCGTCGGTTTTACTAAGCATAATTACATGAGTAAAGTATGTGAGAAGCCTTTATAACTAATTTTATAAATACATGCACATATTCGGGGATTCTCTGTAAATATTATATTCATAATCAACTAATTGTAAATCAGTTAACTATTTTTAAGTCTTATGTAACCAAATTATTTTTGTATATTTAGAATTAGTTCTGCTAATAAACTGCTTATAATCTTCAAACCACGATTGCATAAAGATTAAACTAAATTGACTATTTTCAAATCTAGGAAAGGTGATCGTAGCTATGTGGTCTAGGTGATTGTGGTCTTCGGAAAATGCACTCCCTATTATATGATTTTGCACTTCTATTTATCGTGAATTCGTGGCAGTCGTTGCGAGGACATCTGCCGATCTTCTAATTATGATCAAAAAGACATGGATTTGACAAGTTGTGATTAGCGAGGACTTACACTTGTGAGGACATCCCTCATAACCTTCACAGGGTACATAGTTCGCGGCCGTGTACGAACCCGTGTCGATAATTGTAGGGGCCACATCAGCATTTCTCGACATGCCGGCCGGAAACCGACTGCATTGTTCACCATACACGTGCACCCTTGAGGAGCATCCCCCTGCAATTGCCGTGCAAAGCAGTACCCCGGTAGAAGCCGGTAGAGTTTCCGAACCACAAAGATCCGACCAGCATCTTCGTACCGCCGGCGCCGGGAGGCACTGGTCGAAGAACCACGTTCTGCGACGCTATGGATCCTCCACGTCTCTACTATTATGAGGTCAACATTCGAGTCATATATGTAACGTAGTTAATAGTGCCAGATATATCAACAGTAAAGTTTACTGCATCATCATCAGCCCCGCATTATTAACTACTGTCCCCTGAACCCCAAAGGGACCATTACACGCTTCTAAATACCGTCTTCCGATCAACATTCCAAACGCTGTGGAGACTACCCCGTACCCCGAACGCCATGTTGGCAACGGATATAGAAGGGCGGTGGGGGTAAAAAGGAGAATACGCATGACTGCCGAAGTCCTTGAATGTTGCTAGGATCAGTATTCCATCACTCTCTACTAACCTCATTGATATATATTTGATATGATACTTTATACAAGATATGAACATAAAACCGCAAAATTGATAGTAAAATAAATAATTATTACGTTTTTGTATATCTGAAATTGTTTATTGTTTAAAATTTTACTCAAACAAGTGCAATAACCAAAATGCACGTAGAAATAAGCTTAATTTTTTGAGCGATTTGACACTTTTCCAATGTTGCCACTTTTAAAAAGTGTAATCAGTGATGCCAGCAGCAAAATCAATAAAGAAATAGCCATCAAAACCAAGTGAATTACTAGTAAAATCAATTTAAACTTGAAAAAACATATTATTAGTACAAACAAAACATATCCCTATTAATTCGATAACCCACTGTACATACAGGATGTCCCAAGACCAATCCCACAAACTTTAGGGGGGTGTTTAAGTTTCCTATTAAGAGTAAGAAATTATGTAACAAAATGTGAAAAATTTTCATCACCAAATTTATTATTTTTGTAATAAAATTGGTGTAAAACGATCTTATAGATCGATAAATCAATATTATCTGCCGATCAATAGCATCCCTCTTACAACCCCAGAGTAGGGGAAAGGCGTTACCCCTTCTTCTTAGACCGACCTCTGTTCGACCGGTGGCATCTGACAGCAATCATTTAGCTCCGCCCAATAGGGCGTTTCGAACAACGCGGCAGGCCATTAACCTTGATCTTGACTGACCGCGGCCTAGTGACCCAGTGACGTAGTTATCCGAGGGAGGAGCCATTGAAAAATATCTGTTTTACACGATTAGGACCTGTTAACTGTTTTTTTTTATTGAGATTGACCTTGGGATAACCTGTGTATAAATATAAAACCGAAGAGTATCAGGTACCTACTTCACACTTCTTAGTGTTATGTTTGAGTCTATGTCGGGTAGACCATTTATTAATTATTCCTATGTTAGAATGTCTTTTCCTAGAACCGTCAGAACAAACATTTGCTTTGAAGAATATTATGACCGTTACAGCTACGCGCATATTAAATGCGTAGATCGTAAAAAACATAGGAGGAAGAACAGCTCCCTGTGGAACGCCATCTTATCAGTTGAGATTTGTTGTCCGGAATCTGTTTTTTTTTGAAACACCGGGTCGAAAGCTTTGCTATAATCTAAGTACACTCGAGCAGTTGCGGTAACTTAACTAAGAGAAGAAAAAAGTAGATTATCGTACATTCAGGTATATATGATTTTGTATAGGGTGATGTTTTTAGAGGCGTGGTTTTCAAGAAGAGATAAAACGCATATCATTTGATGTTATGGTTAAGAATTTAGTTTTATTATAAAGATAAGGGTTTGCCATTATGTTTTAAAAATGATTTCGGGTAAGTGGCCGCCGCGGCTGACTCGAACAAATTCCAGCCGAGAGGCCCAATTTTCAACCACTTTTTGCAGCAAGTTGGGCCGTATGTCAGCAATAACGCGCCGAATATTCTCTTCCAAGGCGTTAATCGTGTCCGGCTTATCTGCGTAGACAAGCGACTTCACATAACCCCACAAAAAATAGTCCAGCGGTGTTAAATCGCACGATCTTGGAGGCCACGCCACGTTGTTCAGGAGTAAGTCTATTCATTATGAAATGGCAAACCAAATTGAGCATAAATCAAGTGACAGCTGTCAAAAACACCAACTACGAAAAAAGTAGTGCCAGATTGAAAACCACGCCTCTAAAAAAAACATCCCTATATATATGACTTGAAATTTACTATGAAAAACTTAGTTATACATTTTATGACCTAAGTTATGACCTTTGGAGATATTCGGGGACTTATAATCAACTGTCCAGTCATTTTGAAGCCATCGCAGATAGGGGCTACGTTCATTTCGTCGATCAGATTGATTTTAGGTGTTAAGACACATTCAATATTGATTATTTTGTATGTTTCAACAGTATTTTCAGATTTTTCACGCTTGGTTTCAACCTAGTTACAGAGCTGCTAACGAAACTCGTCGCAACCGTAGTCGACGCGATCGCGGAGAGGCTTTTCGATTGGGAGCGGCGTCGGTATGCGCTCGATTGATTTAGTACTTGAGTGTGCGTTTTCTTTTGTGTTGTAACGCGTTTACTCCTTTTTTGCATAATTATTTTTTGGGTTGATCCGGCGTTCATTTTTCCACCGGATTGGGGATTTTATTTTGGATGTTTGGATAGTAAATTTTTTGCCCGTCGTGTTTTTAGCCTTGCGAACGACTTTTCTTTTCTTTTCGCCTTCTTAAGGCGCCCCGGGACGCATTTGTCCTTGATATTAGAAAGAGTAGGCTTTATTCGAACATTGACGTGTAGAAAAGAGACGGATATACTCGCTGACCGCGAATTCGTTACATTTGGAATCGATGAAACATGTTTTTTGTATTTAAATAATTATTATCATTTGAAAAAAATGTTTTTTTTTAAGTAATGTCCTAGATTATTATATTGTATATCTTTAGAAAGAAAAATTAGGTTCGCGTCACTTACAGAACTTAAAAAAAAATCGTTGCAAGAAAAAATCAGCACTTTCTTATTTATTTATTTTCATTACTATAATAAGGTGTATTTCGTTTTTTTTAAGCAAAGTACTAAATTAATATATGTAGAATATTGTGGTATTTTTAGTTTTAGCCATTTGTTGGGAATAACTTCAACAAAATGCACCAAAATACGTTACAAAACACGTTTTAGGGACTGGTGGCGCCTTAATAGAGAAATTCAAATTTTAGACCCTTTCGGTGACCGCCGCTCGTTATCGCCGTCTCTTTTACGCGAGATCCAACCCTGCGTACAAGTGCGGTCGATTTGTTTAATGCCTGAATGCTACACAGAAAAAAATATAAGCAAGAGAAATTCGTATAGTTGTACATGCAGACTGATTATTATAACTTTTTGTTAGATTTAACCATATTTCTTGCTATGGCAGCAAGAGATGTGGTTAAAAAATATTTTGCCATGATTACAAAGCAAAATGGCGTCGTGGGCGAACAGCTGAAGAAATAAAATGACGTCACCTGAAAATTTGCTAGCAGCAACCATTTTATTTTGCTGTGATTCAAATCAAAATGGCGGCGCGACGAACAGCTGATCGCGAAATTGACAGTTCGCTGTTCCACCGACCCTAGCTCCTACATGAACATGAAGACTGACGAACTGTCACGAAATCATACGCGACCGACGACACAGGGGCGTAGTTACCGCCCTATTTGCCTTATAATGATACAGGGCCCCCGGCTAAAGGGGCCCCGACGTGTCTTTTGGACTTCGCTGCATTCGGGTAAAAAGGGCCCGACAAATTTTGATACAGGGCCCATTTAGGACTAGCTACGATACTGGTTAAACATCACGGTAGGCTAGACTAATAAACGAGATAATCCAATAATGTAATTTCGACCTAATAAGGTCAAAAATATCTATTGTAGATAAAATAATATTTTAAACAATCTTGTAAAGAATTGCATTTTTTAGTTAAGTACTTATTGAAAATTTTTAGGAAAAAATGAAAGTGGCGAGGTATTTGTCAATAATTAATTCTGACTTAAATTCAATATTTATTCTACACGATTAAGATTTTTTAAGAGACCGATTCTCTATAATTATGTTAATTTCGTTAAATTAAACAATAACATAATGCTGTTTAATGCTTTTATTTATCTAATAATTAACATTTTTTTTCTAATTTTTGAGATACGGATTATTTACTTTTTATGTCAACTCAGTTCTTATTCTATGTATGTAACTTTACTTGCATTGGGTTTTTATTCTTTGTGTTTGATGGTTTAACCTGTGTGTGTGTGTACGTCACTGTGTGGTGTTTGAACTATTTCTAGTCTGTCAGTTTGACGTTTGTATAATGCAACGCCGACCGCTCGCTGTCAGTTTGACGTTTGTGTAATGCAACGCCGACCGCTCGCTGTCATGCAATGTCAAACTGACAGCGAGCGAGTGGCGAGTCAGTTTCAGACTAGCCCCGCCGGTTCTCAGTAGTCTACTTGCTATCTTATCTGCAAATGTATAATATTTGTTTTTTTTTAAATATTATTACAAACACGTATTACCGCCAGTTTTTCTAGTGAGGGTGGACCGCCCCGGACCCCCGACTGATGGGGCCTCACAAGATATTATTTTTTTAAATATGAAACGTATAATTTAAATTTTATATTATAAACAAATTAAATATAATATTTTATGGTAACTAAAAACTCGTTCAACAATTTACAAGTCCACAAATTCTTCCAACGTATTATTGAAAATTAGTTTTTATTCAGTGTATGGATGTTAAAATGTGTTAATGCATATTTTACTAATCTCATTTGAAAATACATTTAATCAGTTTTTCTGACAACAATTAGCGGCCAGTTGTCGTAATTTAGTTGGTTTATTATATATAATTCATTAGGTATTGTATGTTTAATTAATACTAATTAATGTCATTTTAATAGGCGACTGGTATTTGATTGAAATAAAAATTATGCACTCGCATACAAATTTGGGTTTACAATTTCATTAGGCCTTTAAGCTATGCTTTGATACATTTTT
Organism: Neomicropteryx cornuta; assembly: GCA_020383195.1. NCBI lineage: Eukaryota > Metazoa > Arthropoda > Insecta > Lepidoptera > Micropterigidae > Neomicropteryx > Neomicropteryx cornuta. The sequence continues at coordinate 9,122,855 of JAHKQU010000010.1, read as the reverse complement.
ATTGGTAAGGGACTGTGGGGGCTAATATATATAATATATGGGGAAATATTTATGGGGGGGGCGGGTGGAGGGAGCAAGGAATATTCCCGCCGCAGGTCCCAAAAGGTGTTGCTACGCCACTGCTCATATATCAGTGAAATATCTTGCTGTAATTTATTTGCCAAACCTCTATACCTTAATTATTTTGCATTTTAGTATTTGTTAGTCCTAACAATATGTATGTGTTGCAGATTACTTAGTTTCAAGACGGAAAATGATGCTGCGTCGGACCCCGAACAATTCGAGGAAGTTTCCCGCGGCCGGCAAATCTACGACCATCCTCACCAAGGCGAAAGCGATTCTTCTAATGCCTATGACGAATTCGACTCGATTGCGTCCGATTTGGAAGCGTACGAAGAATCCGATGGCTACGGTTTCAAATGGTTGTGGGATTAAGACATAGCCAAATAGTGTCTATTCAAATATTTTCGTAATGTTACGTCGTAGACTGGTCCGAAGTTGAGACGGAAATAATATGTTCCTGTAGATTTATTAACGATAGCTATTATAGGTAGCCCACGCACCCACAGATGTTTCATTATAAATATCATTACTAAAAAAAAAACGAGCCGGACCCAATGTAACGCCTTGTGGTACGCCAAGTTCTACAACCACTTGAGCAATTGTCAAAATTATGTCGAACAGTCAAATTATCCAAAAAGACATGTAGAACATGAGTACCTTTATAAAATCCAAATAACAATAAACAAAAAAATCCCCATGAAAATTGGTGTTTGTCCCGAGTGAATATTTTCAACTTAGAGGATTGTCCATAAAACCTTCCATATCAGGCGTGATTATCCAGTTCGGCTTCTGATCATTGAGAAGCGAAGTGTGCCTTCATCTTGGTATACCGCAGGCGCGAGTCGTTCAGGCGCAGAAGTACCCGTTCGGGGCAGCCGCAGGGCCTGGCGACCAACCCTAAAAGATGGCTCCTGCATAGGCATGGGCGGTACCCAATTACGTGTATATTTTTCTTTGGTGTATGAAATTATTTTTTTTTATTTTCACTAATTTTTAGTCACTACTAGTCGTCTCGTCAAAAAAATAAGTGAAAAAAACCCAATTTAATCATTTCAAATCTAGTTTTGCAACAATTGCCTCGAAGTAGGTACGTACATATAATATTTATTTGTACAGACTCCGAATCCGAATGGTTTCTGATATTATTAGCAACCATAAAATTAGTGTGAAACTGCTCGAATGATACAGGTTGCGAGATCGATATTGCTTCAATCAATACGTTCATCGCGAACGCAGCCAGCAATGAGACTAAATAGCAGTTTTACCACCGTCAGAATCTTAATCGCCATATCTAAAGTAGTGAAATTGCAGTATTGCCGTATTTGTTTATAAACATTAAACTTGTGTAACTGTAATTGCCGTATTCTTTGATGCGGCAATGAAAATGCTGCCGAATTATCTTAATTAAAATTAATTGAATCATCGTATATTACGGCAATTGCCGTATCAATTAGTTGACTGGTGGATGCACTCGCTCGGGTGCGATAAACTCTCTTTTACACGATGACTTACAAAAATGACTTAAATAGACCCCACGAGAAAAAAAATTGATATAATCATTTCCTGATTTTCTTAAGCCTAGGAGAGTATCATCCGTAAATTAAGAAATATTGAGTATTTTTTTTAATAAGTGCGTTCCATGTATTCTTTACGGTAAAAAAAAAATATTTTTTTTGTTATTTGAAGCTGGATAGACACTGGGATTGCGAGCAATGCATGCCACATCCTTTAATAGGGTGTCATTACACCACCTTCGAATTATCGTAAATCGTTTTAATACATTCTATATATTATTATTATGTGCCCCTATATAGTAGTTTAGTTATCCGAATTACTATTGAATGCATGGTTAACCCTTCAATGCTTGCATAATAATTAAGACTATCATGGGTGGAATTTCACCCATACTTTTTAAGTGTGTATTATAAAAACTAAAAAAAATGACTCTACTGATGACTTTAAAACTTAAGGAGGGTACTTAGCTAAGACTTTTTTCCTTTGCTGTTGCCGACTCCTTCTCTTGACTGCTCGACCGTTTGCTGATTCAGCGCCTCACGATGTCGTCCCCTTTTCTGGATGCCGTTGACGCGTCGGACGCTCCCCTTACGAAGTCCTGACGTGGATCGCCGTGTCCAGTCCCTGACGTTGTCCTTGATCCAGGTCTTTGGTATCCCTTGCGATGCCCAAAGGTGCTGCAGTGCGACCGACCCCGTTTTTTTCTTTTACTTTTACCGCACAAGTAAACTGGTTTAATTTTCGAAATTACTGAGTAATCCTCGTCGCCAGTTATTGTTGTGTTCGGTGCGGTGGTCGGTCGCCAAAGAGGCCGGCTCTCTCGCGAGCCGCGACTAAGTAGGTGTCGCCTAGTGATGGGTCACCGGTAGTGGAGGACACCACAATAAATATTTAATAATGGGTGGCTCAGAAATGACATATAAATTTTATTTAAATGACTATATAATCAAATTTGAAAAAAGAAATATAGGAACAATAACGCACCTAATATAATATTATAACCCTATATTTATGCACTTCTCTTACATTTATTTGAAAATATTTATTATAAATATTAAACAACTGCATGTTTGTCTTGTAATATTAGAGTCCCTTTTACATATATTTTTTAAAAGTTTACAAAAGATCCTCTAAAATAATCCGCTACCATGGGTGACAAAATACCCAAACGACACCATATGTGGAGGGGTACTGGAAAGTTGAGAGATTACCATAAAGGACTCCAGAAAAATAACATTTCCAAATAAGACGCGATGAATAAATCTGATCCGGTGTTTTTTCACCCACTGTTTTTTGGTTAAATATATTTTTTACAACACACATTATTTAGAGTTTATTTCATTCATCGAGTCGAATACTTTTAAACACCTCACTCTAATTAAAGTATGGAAGTTGGAAACCGCAATGTTTGTACTTATATCTATACAATTATTATTATTTTTTTGTCGCTAGAAATAGTAAAACATATAACTAGTATGTGTTATATTGGAAGCATACATTTCAAACTCTGTGAAATCTATCAACTTTTGCAGCGTGATTAATAAATCTAAAAATAAGCTACGTAAAATATTTTTTTTACATACTTATATTACTTTTTTACGAGTAAAAATCAATTTGAACGATTTTAACGTTAGGTTTTGTTTTAAATGTAATATATATTTTTAAATGTAATAAAGTGTTGTGATAACAGTATTTTTGATTATATTATTTATTGATGGTTACCCTTGTGGTCTTTGTGCGATTACCATCCGTAAACTTTTACCAAACATTTCTTTTTGATTAACCCACTCGAGCCGATGATGAAATATCTCATCATTGATGTATACGCCAGGTGCGGAGCGGAATGTGTTAAATTGAGTAAATAATTTAAAATCATCACCCAATTTTGAATTAAGGAAATTTTTTCGAAGAACCTTAAATAAATCTAAGCCATTTCGACCCCGACATCTTGGACGTGAATATATCAATCTATAGGTTTGATGACAGAAAATCCGCCGAAAACCCGGCAAAAACTATGGTATATCGTGGTCGTTGAGCGAAAAGTGACCGTGTCATTTTTTCCGGAATTGAATTTATTTAACCTCTACATATTTTGATGTCCTAAATCTATGCGAAAAGTGACTAAGTCTGAGAACAAACCGTCATGGCGGTATTTACTGCTGTATAATGATTAATTGCATTTCAAATTCAATAAAATGCGGTAATTTACTCAGCAGGTAGTAAGTTTTTATATTTTCTATTTTTAAATGTATTTTTGTTTGTTTGTTTTGTATGTTTGTGTGTTTTATTTCAATGAATAAAGGCGCTAATAATTGTTAATATTTTATTTGCATATTTCAACACGTCTGGACCAAAACTAAAAGTGGCATCATCTCTGAAGTACTGTTTTCTTAGTTAAACACTTCGTTCAATGATCACGATATATCGAAAATCAAAATATACCATGCGATAGCCAATGTATTCAATATTTTGTTATGCTTAATTAGGACCGTAGCATAGCAACCCAAATCAAATTTTTATGTGGTTAGAGAAACCGTCTCACCAGCAATCCAGCGAAAACCGTGAAACTCCATATGAGCGAGTAAAGCCGTGTCGGGAATGCAAGAGTCCCTCATCCCTCGTTTTATTGTTTATCGCTTAGCTTCCTTCCCTCCCGATACGAATGACAATAAAAATAGTCCTCTGGAGAAAATCTGTCACAAAAACAGATCACCCGCTTTTTGTCATTAATTATTTATTTTTAATTGAACAATAAAAAAGGCAATTCAAATTTCAATTATTTTTTTTTATTCGTGCCAATATGCACATGTTCAATTAATACATCTAAATTTCTCAAGTCGTGGATACAATTTAAGTGGGTTCTTAAAAATTAAGTACAGATCAAAAATCTACAAAAACTCTAATCTCATTATTTTTTCCTAAAAAAAAACACTGTGGAATGTGTAGGTAAATTTAGGTACATAATATTTTTAAGTAAAACATACACCTACCTTCTAGCGCTTAAAAATGTACCTATTCCTAAATATAACCGTCGTCAAGTCACTATCCATTGCAACACGACAACACTAAAATATATTATCATATTATTAATATCAAGATATTTATTGAAAGTATTTGCGATATTATCATAATTATTCTAGTTACTATTTTAATAGTACAAAAATCTATATATCTATTTGTGATATTTTCATATAATAAATTGCTAACTTTTTCATACATGTTCCCACGGAATCAAATCAAAATAAACAAAAATAAAACATAACAGGATTAAAATTAATGTCAGGTTACTATGATTTAGGATAATAGCTCCTAATTGAGGGTTTTTATTAACATGGCAGAAAAAAAACTGTCAACTGTCACCTAATGCCAGTAATATTTAATTATAACAAAAAGCCTTTTATTACGTTATTGTGTGATGTAATATCAATATGTGTAATATTATTTCGCAGAGAATATTTATCAACAATTTAAACTGGATAAATAATTGGGAGAATGCGTGCACTTCGACTTTGACGAAAAAATGAGTGTCAAATTTGTATCTTGGCAACACGCCCGGGACAGATTCTTGCTTGCTCCAGTCGGAGGGCCGACGGTTCATAGTCACTACTACTAAAGATGCGATATGCATTAATGCGTACTAAAGAAGTAACAACAAAGACGAGTTGATTTCAAATGCCGAATTCCTTAACAACATATGCAATTGGTGGTATATAAGCCAAGCGTCAAATATGCATAAAAATAAGAGATTTATACATCTAATTATTATGTATGTAGTTTGAAAACGCGACAGTCACTCTGCCTGGACAATTTTGGAGGTCCGGTGACAATGCTGGTATTTTTGCTATTCATAAAGTTTACAGATGGCACTTATTTGAGATGAGTAGCATTCCATCTAGGTACAAATACTTCCGACAAGATTTTATGATCTCCACTTCTTTGTCCTAAAAAAACAGCAATTTTTATATGGCAGAATGAATATTTTATATATAATTCATTCTGGTTGAGATTCATAGAGCAGTAGTAGTGTAGCACTAAAATTAAATTACATTTTGAGGTTATTATTTAACCAAAATTTATGTTAACCCAACGATCTTTTAAAACATATAGATACGGCAACTGAGGATGAAAAACCCGACACGCCAAGTCCACCATTTTGCGTCGAGTCCACCACTTGTGTCTCGCTTACTCGCATATGTCATCGCTATAAGTCTCTATCCAGTCATGGCCCGCGGAACGGGGCGGGGGGAATGGCGGGGGAATCTACCGGTGGCGTGTTTAAACGCGACCAGTTTATATGAGATGGCGTATCTATTGTTTTAAAAGATCGTTGTGTTAACCTCTTAGGTGTCAAATTTTTCACAATGACAGATATTATCACATCTACAAATACCTACTAAAAAACATTTCTTTATTATGCAATAAATTTAATATTACAAAATGTAAATAAAATTGTTTGTATTGCACAATCCTTATTTTGCAAATCACACAAAAACCAGACTCGGTCACTATACAGGTTGATTCTCGTGCACAATACTTTTATGGATTTATTTTACACTTCAAACTTGACAACTTTTGTTTTACATTTTTTTTTACTGTGTAAAGGAAAGTAAGTAGAATGAGTAATAGAAAAATCACACGGAGTTATTTTATATGCCTCTTTCTGACTGGCGACTGACGCGCTAGCATGACGAGATAAACACAAAAGCATGCCACGCGGATGCGACACCGTGAGCTAATCAAACGTCTTCTGGGATATTACTTATTTTGTATGGAAATAAATATGTCAAAGTTTAGAGAAGTAATGAAACAAAAGTTGTTTAGTTTGAAGTGTAGAATAACCCCATAAAACGATGTGCACGGAGTACAACCTGTACCTAAATTATGTACCTGTAATCACGTCTAAGTAACATATTTTTCTATTAGGATATATGCAACATAAATTTTAAGAGATTCTCAAAAGATTCAAAAAACCACATCCGTTTATGTGTAGATGTTTTTAAAATTTCTAATTTTTAGGTAAACTTTCTAAAATGTCTTAAAAGCATTTATGCCTACATAAAATCCAAACGGGTAGGTATTTTATGAATATAATCTACTCAAGAAGTTATAATAATTGTTAAAATTTACAAAAATAATTACTACTGGTTGTTACATGTTTGCCGCATATTGCATTTCATAACTAAGAAAAACAATTGTTTTACTTATTAAAATTCACTCGAATGACAAATTGTTGTAAAAACGTCGATAAATAACCTCCAAACATTTTACTACCCGCGCAACGCAGAAAGGGCCCTCAAGAAATCAACTCGAAGATCGTGTCGGTTTGACCGTGAAAAAATATCAATGTCCGACCATATTGGCAAATATTTAAAAAATATGACAACGGCGAGCAAGCCCTTTTAAAAATGGTTTTATTTAGCTTGCAACGTTTGTATGTCGGTTTAGGCCGAATCTCATCGTACGGAGTTGAAGTTTGACATGTGGGTTCAGTTCCGACGACAGTGCATTTTTATGGTAAGCATGACCTGATTCTACACCCAGGAATGGCTCCAGACGAAGGGACTCCTCAAAGGTCTACAGCATAGACACGAAATTTTGTGTACGCATTCAAGCACTTAAATAAAAGTTAATTTTTAAAAATTTATTTTTACTATTAATTTATTGTGTATGAATAAACTGTTTCAGCCTAACCCGGATAAGGCACAAAGACAGGTGGGATAGTGCAAAATGTAGCCAGGCTAGAACAGCGATGGCAGGGCCGCACCCTCGTCTCACAAAATACTGCCTCAGCCTGCCAAGGGCAAACCTACGCATCCTAATTGGATTGATATAACAGGTCACTGCAAACTTGGTAATCACTGAAAGCCCCATCTGCAGAGGCTGCAACATAGAGGAAGAGACTGCGGAACACGTAATCTGTCACTGCCCAGCGCTCACCTCAAAGAGAGCACAATCTAGGGGGCACCTAGGCTCGCTATGGCCGAAATATGCAACATATATCCTGCGGCTCGTATCGGAGACGGACTGGCTGCAGGAGCTCTAGATTTGAGCTGCACTACGGAAGAGCACACAATGGACCCCAAAAGAAGTGGCCTAAGTGTAGCAGCCACCTGGCAGCCCTCCATTCATAATCATCATTTTCATCAACTGCTTTAAGACAGTATTTGCAACACATTTAAAAGATTAGTTACCCGGTCGTGGGCAGGTTTTAAATCCGGCTCAGAATTCCCCAATTTATATATATATCTACGATTTTTCAATAAACCCAAAGTTTTTTTTTTCTTTAGCACTTTTGAATCCAAACGAATTTAAATATAACCTTTACAAAGTAATAAAGCGTACACATTTTTGTTATAATCATTCTAAATACTACGAAAAGTATCTAAAAACAGTGATTCAATCTACCGTTAAAGTGAATTAAAAATATCACTCCTAACGATATGTATAATTAAAACAATATTCCTTACAATTAAATTTGCACCTCAAATTTTATAAAATAAATCCATTTTATTCATAAATTCTAAGATAACCGTCATGGAATGTTTACAAAATAGTCTCGAAAATAAAAAAAGTACAATGCCTGCTCAATTTTTATACACGTTACATATTTATTTCTTAAATCAAGTTAAACGACAAATATAAATTGAAAACAACACACAATCAAGTGATAATTGCTTGTTATTGCAAAGAAACACGCTAAAAATATGTATGCTGTAATTAGGTAATGGTATAAAGTCTGTATCTCAGAAACCCAAATTAAATAATAAAATTGATTTAATATAAGTATATAACTAAAAAAAATAATAATAATATATTTATCTTGTGAAACAAATGTATTTGTGAAATAAACTTTTGAGACATTCTTAAAAAAAAAGTACTATGTGTATAAAACTATTGAAAAATCGCTGGCAATCTTAAAAAAATACCGAATGTTATCTGGTAGTGATACAGCGTTTGAGAAAGTCACCATCAAACCGACAGGTTCCTGTGAACCCGTGAAGGAGTTTTCCTGTGATATCGTGGAATTAAGTTTCTCCGTAAGATATACTAATCACTTCGTAATTATCCTTTTAAGGGATGATTCTGGAATAAAATTGCTCATGTCAACAATTTTTGCTCAACAAGTTTATAAATAAAGCAATAAACACTGGTCTGGTCTGGTCTGAAGGAAAGAGTCCAAAAACAATTTAAAGTATGGTCACCTACGAATGTATTGACGACAGTGAACGACGGGTAGTTTCTCCGCGTACAAATATTGTAATGCGGGTCAATCGGATAGGCCGGGAATACCAAATGTTCAACACGTTGAACAAAAGTTGGTCGGTATCATGCCCAAAATCACCCCTTAAAAGGATACTGCTGACTTTGAGTTCACTCTGTATATTATAGTGCAAGTACCAATTCTTACATTATTTTAATGTAATTTTATGGAGAAATAAGTCCACAATAATACCAAGAGTTTAAAAAAAATTGTACCGCCATAGGGTTTAACTTCTATCAATTGGGTTTGTTGACTAACGCAAACAAACTATTCAAGTGTTACAACTTATTCATATATCATTTAAATTTACTTAAATATAAGTATTTACAATAAAAACTGTAGATTAAAATAAATAAATAAATTGTCATGGGTGGTCAATTCTCTATACAAACGCAGAAATTACTTGAGAATTAAAAATATTTTCCAACTTTTCTACGTTGCTATTTCTTATACTATTTTAATTAATAACCAAATCATATTTGAATAAACATTTGAAAGTGGATGTGGCCACCTTATAGTTCTTGAACATTTCATTAAAACACAAGTTAATGTCAAAATTTAACCTAAAAACTTCGAGTAACATAAAATAACGTATCACATAAAGAAAATAAGTTTAGTCCACGCCAAATTTACATGCACGAATATGAGCAGTTCAAACTGTGTGCGCGTAATATTTCAAGTGAAAAATATATCTACTTATACTATGTATAGGTGGGGGGAGGCCGGTTAATGGAATGCTTATGTTCGGATCTAGATATATATTTAAAAAATCCCTCAACAAAAATTCAAAAGCGTGCGCTTTTGTAATAGGCACGTATTCTTTCCTCATTTATATCGCACTTATGGAAGCCTGCTTTCTCAGTGTTGGCAATCTCTGAAGAATTGAATGTTGTACGTCAGGAAGTTGCCGGGTTTCGAGAGTCGAACGTCGCAAACATTCTATAAGACAACAATTTACAGTGATCAATATTTGGCAGCCAATAATCCAGTGTCCCAATACCATTTCCGAAGACTTAAAGGGAGTGTTGTGTAAGCTATTTTTTAACAGATGGTATTAATTTGGTCAGCGCGTGAATCACTATGCCGCGCCGATCGATAATGGCATTGACACCATCACGACGTATGGCGCTTTCACAATAGACATTATTACGTGATCCTTTTACTATTTTCACGTAAAGTTTACATTTTTTTTCTCAGTAAACATGATCAATTTCAATATAATTTCTTAACAAATAACACTAGAAATCGCAGGACCAATTAACTGTTTTTTTTAAAATCGGGAATGGTCTTGGGACTCGGTGCATAAATGAATTTGTTTGATTTTAGCCAAGTAAAAGAGACTGAAAAATCTTCTATTGCAAATCAGTAATCAGATATTTTAATAAAGTATGGAGCAATCCTACATTCAACATTTGAGATTGTGGTAGTTTAGTGGTTAAGGCGTTGGACTATTGACCCAAAGGTCGCGGGTTCGAATCCGCACATGGTCATACTATTTTTAACGTTTCATTACCACCATCTCCCCTGACCTAGCCAAAATAACTGAATATAACCTAGGTCATAGCAATTATTTTATAATTAAAAAAAACTGACCCACAGTTATAGAATAATAAACTAAATATTTTTTTCTATAATCTCCTGACCTAACACCCTTGGATTTTTACATCTGTTGAAAACCCTCGTAATATGAGCTAAACCTCATCTCATCACACATCACATTTTGAAAAGCGTGGTTATAAAAAAAAATACATATTTTAAGCTGGCAAATAAATCGATTTAATTCAGGAATTCCCATAATAATTATCAATGAATATAATTAAATCTTACCTGATGAACTGCGGATATCGAGGCCCTTATGAGCACTTCCTTCATAGAGACGCCCGAAACGTCGATCTCAAACTCGTTCCGCTCGACGCTGCTGTCGTTTTCCGATTGTTCCGGGCCCGTCCCCGGAGACGAGGGAGTGATGGGACAGTCCACAGCGTTGCTATAACGAACCTTTGTCGTACCGCAAAGCTTGAAATCACGGATTTGTGATGAACTGCGAAAATGTATAAAAAAGAATGGCTGTGATAAAACCAACTGTTTAGATACATTCTTAGTAGTTTTGTGTACAAGTGGTGTAGTGGTTTAAAGCATGTTTCAGATTCAGTAATCTAGTGATCAAACCCTTCAATTTGGTCGAATTCGGTACAGCGGCCGAGCGCGGACCACAGACAATGTGTTGTCTATGATTAGGGGAAAATAAGTGATGAGCGTATGGCAACATTGCTACGCTACAATTACATTAACAGGAATTGTCTTTGACTAGAATCCACAGATTATTCAAAAACGGAGCCGATTGACCGAAGAAAACTTGGGCGAGTAACCTTATGCTCTACCAGAAGTGTAAACTAATAACAGTGACTGTTCTTCCAATACTCACGCGAAGTTAATGACGATGGACGTGTCTGCCATGTATTTCGACAGCGGGACTTTGTAGGTGAGATTGAGGTACGAGGAAACGTCCCCAAAGCAGACCGTGTCCGTCCCTAAGGACACGTTGAAGTCGGAGCCACGGATCGATGATGAAATTCGGTCACAGGAATCTAAAATTAAAGGCATTATTACATTTTGGAAAAAACTATTGAGATAGACAATCAAATAAAAAAAATATACTATCTAAGGTTACATTACCGTACGATTTACACAGATTTACTTAAATAATAATATAATTAATAACATTGTTTCAATAAAACATTTAAGAACGAAACTAAAATATTGAGTGTAGAAAAAAATATTAAACATTATTTATAACATGATTTTTTTTTAAATTGAAATTTATGTATCTTTAGGCCTTCATGACAATTAGTTAATAACAATAAACAAGAGAATTATTCGAGGAATAAATTAAATATATTTAAATTATTAAAAAGAAACAGAATGAGGTTATTTTTTTTAATGAAATTTACCTTTAGAAACGAAAGGTCAATCACAGCGCGGCCCTCGCTGAAAGATTACCCCCCCCCCCACCTATATAGACCTACCTTCAATACTTTCGGCATCCTGAAACTCTCCGTTTTCATCCTGCGACTTTTCTTTGCCTTCAATGGACTGCCGCCTCGATCTCTTCAGCTCATTGTCGGTCCCATTCAATATATCTTGGTAGAACTTGTCTAGTGGCAGACGGACGTCGGTTGCGTTTTTTGCATACCTATGGACACAGACTTATTAAAACTACTTCAATATTTATTTATTTATTTATTGACAGTAACTTAACATTAATTTCACATTATGCAAAGTACTACCTAAATCGTTCTTATAAGCATAACTATCTCACTGCGCAACATACAATTACAATTATTTGAATTAAATTGTATGCAATAATACATAATATATAAATAATAATAATACATAAATAATAATAATATATATAATAATACACATACTCAAACTCAAACTAATAAATAGATATTACCCATTGTTATAGAAAATAGTCGTTAGTGTTACAATCGTTTAGATTTGTGTTTCTATTCAACGGTATTGGTGATAATATACAAACACAACTAACACTGACGCACTCACTAAATGACACCGGGCGGAGGGACGGAGTTTAACTTTCAACTGACGGTAATGTCATGATTTTGTCATATCCACTGTAGCCCGCTTACAGTGCTTCTATGCCATTGACTATTTCTATGGTCACAACACTTCTACTTTTGTATAGAGAAATTACCGTGTTGCATCCTATTAAACTTGTAAATGATAGCAAAATATAAGAATTCAGTTTTCTTTTTATATGAACATAGATTATTGTAATTTAAGATTAAAATAATTAATTCACCTGTTATCGTAATTCATGAAGAAAGTCATATTGAAACCCGGCCAGTGACTCTGATCATATTCAGCTTTGTCCAAACTACCCTCATTTTCACTCGTTGAATTGAGGGTAGGCTTCGAAATAAACTTCGGGGGCATAATCGGCAAGGGCGCCATTTTGGTGATCGTCTGGTCGTTCTCGGCGTATATAGCGTTGTTGTCCTCCTGCATTTGGGAGTCCTTCGACATGTCCGGTTGCTCTATTGGCTCCAGGACGGAATTTACCGAAGTGGTGTTGTTCGTTGATGTCGGCTCTTTTTCGATCTTCTTGCTTATATCCGTTTTATCAGACTTCATGAGGAGATCCAGCAACGAGGTGTGGTTGGTGGGTGGATCGTGAGGGTTCTCCACTTTTTCGATGTAGTCGATGATCGCCGATTCGAACATGTCTGTGTCGATTGGTTGCCCTGACTGCATGCAGCAGTACGCCTGTGAAAAAAATATTGAAAATAAGCAAAGTAAATTATAATAAACATATGGAAAAAAATCTTAACCAAGTTATTGTAACTTGTGTCCACCGAAGACTGATCAGTAGGTTGAAAGAAGTACTGTAAAAAAATATTAAACTTATTTATAATTAGTATTAACCCATATAGGTTGGGCAACGTCTTTACACGTCGAACCGACCAGCATCTCATAGCATTCATTAATTTGAAAATTATCGTTTAATTATCTGTTCATCCGATTGTTCTACTGTCTATGCCATTCGATTCGAAAATACTAATAAATATTATTCATAATCATCATCAATACTCTATGGAAATTGTCTAGTTACATGGCGGCGTAAAAAAATCTCATTTGGAAAAAATTGTACCTTTTTTGAATAAGTTATACATAGTAATGCATAGTACTAACTTATTTTAATTTATAACCCCAGAGGTTCATTGCTCCAAGTAAAAATAGGTCGATTAATAAAGCTACATTTATATGTATATATATATATATATGCATATTTTTTTTTGTGATGTATTTTTAGCTATGTAATACGAGTACGAGTAGTATAAATGTCGAACACTCTAGGCATGATGTATCTATATTTGATATATTGCATATATATTACATTATATCAATTTTTGTGAACCAATTGAAAATTATCATTTCTATGCATTAAGTTGTTCTTGGAAATAAACTTTTACTTTACTTTACTTTACTTTAGTCATACTTACGTGGTAAGTGAACATTGCTGGTTTCTGTAGGGTCCTTTCCTTTTGCGGCATAAAAAATGTATAATATGTGAGTAATATAATATTTAAACACGACCAAATTTACTATTAATACAGAGGTGGAAAAAATACAATTAAATCGACGTAAATTACATTGCGCTTAAATAAAATCTGGTACCCAAAGTGCTACTGCAATGCTTACAAATAATTTAGGTGATGCACAGGGTACTGTAGAACGTACGGTACGTAGGGTACGTTTGGCATCTGTACATTAAACCTTGTTTTTCAGGACAATCCAGTCATTAGAACTGTAAAAGTTCTCATCTAGAGTTTAAAAATAAAAAAAAAACTATTTTTCACCCATAAATACGTAACAAACGTTTATTGCGTTATTGCAAGATAATTTCTACTAGCTAACCCAGAGTTTGAGGAAAATCGGTATATTAATTCGCGTTGATGAGTTAAAGAAGTCTATAAGATGTACTGTAAGAATCGGAAACTGTTTCACAAGACACACACATAGTAAATTACAGACTTGCGGAATATTGTCTAATTTGTATGTCGGAAATGTGCTTAAACACTCCTCAAAAATACATTAAAGGTGTTTCCACCCTTCCGGCAGTCCAAAAAATGTGACGTGATGTGACAAAGAGAGGGGGAGTAGTCACAAGGCATCACATCTAAAAAGTCAAAACAATGATGTCGACACCCAATGAATAACATCCTGTCACTTTTTGGCGGTTTTGAGTTAGGATATTATTCCGGGTCAGAAATTGACTAATGCATGTGAATATCGTAAGTAAGCTTTTCAAGTAATATTTAATGGCAAAAGATCCCAATTCTAGTTAAGTATAGTATGATTATCAGAGAAGACTATTTTTACATGGAATAAAATCTTAACTGACTTAAGTAATTATCAAAAAAAACAAATTAAGGAGATTTTTTTAAAACTTGTTTTGACTCTACTGAAAAGTTGCTAAAAATGACTTAGGATGTTATTCGTTGGGGGTGTCGATGTTATTAATTTTCATGCGAAAATGTTTGTATTGACACTTTTTGCCGTGTGACATGTTTGTTTTACCAACTTGTTTCGAAACCTACAACGTGTTAGCATAAAAAGATTTCAATAAAAAAATAGTCATATTTTTTTTAAATACAAATTTGTTATAGATTGTAACGAAATAGCGAATTTCCCCCTTGATTAAACCAACAAACGCCATCTGCCGTTTATCTCGATTATTATCTATGTCTCCGGTTTGATTCCTAGCTTTAATGCAAATCTGTTGCTTGCCTGCTGGTAATCTGGTTTCGTTCACGGAGGTAGTTTTTTGGATATTATTTATTCATTCGTTTTTGGTTGCCTGGGCGTTTGTGAAGGGCTCCCGAATGGCGGCCGCAGTTTTAATCATAAATTTTGCTGTGCGAGGAAATTAAAAGATACGCACCTAGCCAGCCAGGACTGCGCTATCTATAAACCCGTTCTCCAGATGGAAGCGGTAAGTAGTTACTCGATTTTCAATTGATCTAGTTCTCCACCTTTTGATGTCGAGTTAATTCCTTTTTTGCTCGCATTTCAGGGTTTTATCCAGCTATTCTATCCAGCTATTTTATCCAGCTACTTTTGACAGCTGCTTTTGAACAGCTACTTTTATCAGCTACTATGGAATACTATAGGCTCCTATAGGCCAATAGGTTGTCGTGGGATATTTACCCCCTTATTTATTTGAAGAAGGAAAAAAAAACATACATTTCATTTCGGGAAGGACCCTTGCGCCTTTGGGCTTGCGAACGGCATTCCAGGAAATGTATGGAAAGGAAAAACGGGATTTCACAACTAAAGGGATCGATCAGGCGGCCTGGAATCTTTTGTTCAACTTGGTTATGTGTTTTTTATATTGTTTTTTATAACAGTTTTTTTATTAAATCTTTCATTCCTTTTTTTTGAATTGCAAACCAGATCTTTTTATTTTTTACCACAATCCTGAGGGAGACCCGTTGCTCTCCTCCCGGAGTTACTAGTCGGTGTGTTACCTTTATGTTTTATAATTCTTTATTTTAAAATGTTGTTTTCTGTGCCTTAGTGCACAGTGGCGCCCAAATTTCATAGTGAAGAACGTAAACTTATTTGGAGGTTACATATAAAAAATTGGCTCCCAACGTGACGGCCTTTTGAAAAAATAAAAATCTGGTTTTCAATTATTATTGTAGATTGTAATTTAAATGCCTAACTTTTTTGTAAGTTTATTATGTACCATTTTAGTTAACTGCTACCTACAAATTTAACGAATTTGTTATTGTTTTTGACGTGAGTTATTTTTAGTAACGCCATGAGTGTTTCTTCCCATATACATTGTAAATTGGTAAATATTTAAATGTTTTTTTTAAAAAAAAAAAACTTACTATATTTGTAATCAATTGCAATTACATATTATGTACATTACTTTTGAACGGGTACAGTCAGATACTGTCCATAAAATGTTTTATCACATTTTTTTTCTTTTTTGTTATTAATGGTTACAAAGCCATTATATTTCGTTTAGAGACAACATGTTTATTATGTTTGGTTATATTTTTTTTGTTAGAAGAGGTTCATTTTTTTTCATTTCATAAATGTCATTTCTTTTTTGTAAGGGTTTTATAAACAAATACCTACCTATTATGAATAGTACATTTTAGCTATTGTATATTTAAACTGTGTTTATTTTTGTGTTTAAGCTTTTTTGGCTATTGTTTAAACTTTTTTAAATATTTTCAGATACCTAACTGAATATTTTCTACTGTCTTGTAAGCCGACTGGTCGATCACATAGTAGCGGCTAAGCAAAGTGTTGTGCCTGTAAATTGGTGACGTACTCTCAATTTAATTTCTTTTTTTATTCATTTTTTAAATATTGCATTTTTATACAAAATGTCGATTCCATTAATTTCCTGGAACTGTCTTTCGAAGTCAGAGTTGCAATATGAGGTTAGCATCAGAGGTCAAACGCCTGCTGACTCAGTGGATATTTTGCGTAGACAGATAGTTACACTTGGCAAAGAAAAACCAAGCGAATCTATAAAATCTACAAGCTTTTTATGCGAACCTGAAATTCACGAATGCGAAATTAGGTTGGACGATTTAAGTTGTTTTCTGGAAGATGTTTCTTTTATTTCTGATAAAAATCAGCGAAGACGCGTTAGTGCTAAATCTGCTCATTTATATCATAGGCTTAATAGGATTTTGACTGAAGATCCATTGCTGATCGAGAGATTGAAAAAAATGAAAAAAAGCATTTCATCTATTTTGTTGTTAGTTCTTCAGAGTGAACCAGTCGCACCACATTCTTTTGTTGTTGACGCGGGAACTTCTACTTCTACTCCTGTTTTACCGTTAAATGTTCCTACTTCAAGTAACGAGTGTAATAAACCGTTGAATTTAGGCATACATTATAATGGAAAAACTTGCGTTATTGAATTTTTAGAACTAATTGAAGAATTACGGTTAGCAAGAAATATTCCTACAGAGCGGTTGCTTCGCGAAGGGTATAATTTATTTATAGAAAATGCATTAATTTGGTATCGTGGTAATATCAATAATTTTTCTAATTGGTCACAGTTAGTTTCAAAATTGAGGTTAGATTTTGGTGTTAGTGATTACGATTATAATCTTTTGGGATTTTTGCGCTCCAGACATCAAGAACCTGATGAGCCTATGCATGTGTTCGTGCCACTAATGGAACGATATTTTGGTCGTTTATCTAATCCTCTTTCCGAGTCTGAAAAGATTAAAATCTATATGCATAACATTAGACCATTTTATTTGCGCCAACTTGCTTTGTCTCCTATTGATTCGATTACTGATTTATTATCTGTAGGCAGAAAAATTGAAGACATGAAATTGCTCACAGACAATTTTAGTTCCTCTTTGACAGTTGAGAATAAAATTACAAAAAAGGATAATAGACGTAATTATAGCAAGGTAAGTGCTCAACCACTGCCTCTTTCTAGTGTTTCTTTATCTTGTACTTTCTGTAAGCGGGAAGGTCACGTGGTTGACAGATGTTTTAAAAAACGTAATGCTAATCAGAAAAATATAGCACGTAACTTTTCAAAAAAGTGCTATAATTGCAATAAACCTGGATTTACCAAATTCACGTGTCCCGATTGCAATCCAAACAGGAATTCTGATAATGAACCTTCCAATTCATCATCCAATTCAAAAAACTAACTTCTCGAGGTTGTTATGCGGCATTTTTGGAAGCAGCCTCTGTTTATTTTGAGAACGAAAAAGATTCTCGTCGTCCTTATTTAGAAGTTGATCTAGGCGATATTAAAGTTTGTGGTCTTCTTGATAGTGGAAGTGTTGCCACTATATTAGGTGCTAACTCTCACCTTAGATTACTAAAATTAGGTTATACTCTTAATCCTATAGAAAATATTAATCTTAGCACAGCCAATTCGTCTGTCGTTAAACCTTTAGGATATATGTATTTGCCTTTTAGATTTAATAATATTTCTCATGTAATAAAAGCATTAGTTGCTCCGGACATTTCAGCTTCTCTTATTTTAGGAGTTGATTTCTTTAAGCATTTCCAATTAGCTCCTGAATTGGTAAAATTTATTAAATTTGATGTTGATGTAAAGGATAACTTTTGGAATCCTGTGAATAAACTTCGAGTCATTCACGATTTTAATACTTTATCTAAAGAACAGCAATCGCTTGCTACTTGTGTTTTAAAACAGTTTGATGGAATTTCCACAGATGTTATGGGTTTAGGCCGTACATCTTTAATTACTCATACGATAGATACCGGTGATTCTCCTCCGATCAAACAAAGGTATTATCCTTTATCTCCTGCTCGTTTAAAACTATTAAATGACGAAGTTGACAGATTACTTGAATTAAAAGTAATAGAACCATCACAGAGTTCGTGGAATAATCCAACATTGTTTGTTCCTAAATCAGATGGATCCTTAAGATTTTGTTTGGATAGTAGAAAACTTAATTCTGTTACACGCACAGATGCGTATCCATTACCATATATTTCAACTATTTTGGATAGTTTAAGGGATGCTCGATTTTTATCATCAATCGATCTGAGCATGGCATTTTTTCAGCTTCCAATGGATGAATCTTCTAAAGAGAAAACTGCTTTTACAGTACCTGGTCGAAATTTGTTTCAATTTACTGTTGCCGCATTTGGTCTATGTAATAGCCCTGCCACTATGCAACGGTTAGCGGACATACTATTCGATCCCAGTTTTGCAGGAAAAGTGTTTTGCTACCTTGATGATATAATCATTGTGAGTTCGACTTTCGATGAGCACCTCTCTCTGCTGAATCGCGTTTATGAACGTTTGAAATTAGCAAATCTTTCTATTAATAGTAAAAAGTCACAGTTTTTTCGCAAAGAACTTAAATATTTAGGCTATATCGTTGATGAAAACGGTTTGCGTACAGATCCACAAAAAGTACAATCTATTATGGATTTTCCTACGCCCAAAACTTCTAAAGAAGTAAAAGGTTTCTTAGGTACCGCTGGTTGGTATCGTCGCTTTATTCGTAACTTTTCTGCTATAGCAGCACCTCTTTCTCGTTTAACAAGCTCAAAAAAAGGTACACCACCTTTTCGATGGTCTGATGAAGCAGAAAATTCATTTCAGAAATTAAAAACTGCTTTGGTTACTAGTCCAGTTCTAGTATGTCCTGACTATAGTAAACCTTTTTCGGTTCATACAGATGCATCAGCCTTTGGCTTGGGTGGTATGATAACGCAGAATTTCGATGGCGTAGACCATCCAATTGCGTATTGTTCTCGTTCACTTCTACCAGCAGAAACGCGTTACTCTGCTACGGAACGCGAGGCTCTTGCTGTCATTTTTGCAGTAGAACGTTTTCGTCCATATTTGGAAGGTGGACCAAAATTTACCATTTATACCGATCATTCTAGTTTGAAGTGGTTTTTAAAATTGAAAAACCCAACAGGTAGATTAGCTCGATGGGGTCTCCGTCTTGCTTCTTTTAATTATGAAATTGTCCATCGTAAGGGTGTAGACAATGTTGTCCCTGATGGCTTATCTCGTTTGTTACCAGTTACTCAAATATCAGCACTATCTAATGATACCTGGTATACTAAGCTTTTTGAAGCAGTGTCTTCAAACCCAAGTGGCTATGCAAATTTCAATGTAAAAGATAACCAACTTTTTCGTTTTTGTAAAAGTAAATATCAACTTACTAGCTCTCATGATTGGAAATTGGTAGTTCCATTCGAAGCTAGGGAAGGTCTAATTAAAGATAATCACGAGTCCGAAATATCATGTCATTTTGGCATATTTAAAACTCATAAGAGACTTAGTTTGAGATATTTTTGGCCTTCTATGTATCGTGATGTTACAAAATTTATAAATAAGTGTGACAATTGTCAAGCTTATAAATATTCAAATAAATCACCCTTAGGATTAATGGGTAATCCTAAAATGTGTACTAGACCCTTCCAGATGATATCCATGGATTTACTTGGACCTTATCCAATGACAAGAAACAGAAACATTTATGTTTTAGTTGTAACTTGCTGTTTTTCTAAATATTGCCTTCTATTTCCGTTGAAGCGTGCCTTGGGAAGCACAGTTTGCCAACATTTAGAAAATGATGTTTTCCTTAGGTTTGGTATTCCTCAAACAGTAATAGCTGATAATGGAAAACAGTTTGTCAGTAAGGATTTTCATAATTTGATGGCAAAATATAAAGTGCCAAATGTCCGATTCTGTCCACTGTATACTCCACAGGTTAATACAACCGAACGAACTAACAGGACAATCGTCACTGCGCTGGCATTATTCATTAAAGATGACCATCGTAGCTGGGATTTACTCCTTCCAAAAGTTCAATTTGGTATTAACTCTGCCGTTAATGAGACTACGAATTTTAGTCCACATTTCCTAGTACATGGGCAAGAACCCATACTATGTGGCTCCTTTTATTCTCATTCTCCGGTATTGCAAGATGAAGTAATATTCGGTAGTTGCCAAAACTTTGCGCAAGATCTTGGTGAATTGGCCGACATTTTCCAACAAGTTAGAGTTCGTCTAGTCGAATCGCATGACAGAAACAAAGCTTTCTACGATAAAAAGCGAAGACATGCTGATTTAAACGTAGGAGACCTTGTTTGGAAAAGGAATTATCAACAAAGTAAAGCTGGTCAGTATTTCATTGCCAAATTTGCACCTAAATTCATCAAATGCCGTGTCGTTCGAAAATTATCCTCACTTGTGTATGAATTATCGGATTTGAATGGCCGTAAATTAGGTCAGTGGCATGTTAAAGACTTTAAATTGTTACCGAATCAAACTTAATCATTCCTATTAGACTCGATACTAGACTTTCGTTTTTCTGTTAGCATCAATCCTATCACATTTACTACTTTTTATTTTCAATGTTTGGCGTAATTCACTATTATTGAAGTGATTATAGCTGCGAGTATGTTTGGTCAGCAAGGTTCTCAATCTTATGAGTCTTCCTGTAGTTTGTAAGCCTTGAGCGAACGTTGTATGGGAGGTCCTTTAAGTGATGATGAATGAATGGGTGAGTTGAAAATAATAATGACTTTCTTAAGTTTGTTAATAGGAACGCTTTCACAGTTAGATTTCTCTTCCACATTTCCTGTTTTTGTTATTCGATGTCACTTCTTTACTTGTTATTTGTAAACATCTAAACAAAGGATATTCTGTTGGTTTTGGTCTTCCTGATGCGTTATTTTCCTGTTTTAAGCTAACGTAAGTCAACGTAGCACCGTGATTGTTCTATCAGATGTCGTAGTTATATTCCTATGTGATAACGTAGTAGTAATTTTAGTTATCGCTCTTTCTTTAATTTCATGCTTCGATGCAATGGTATGGTTTGCATTGAGGGCAATGCTCGTCGTTCTCTGGTTTTCCTACCAGATCACTTCTTATGGAGGGAGGCTGTAACGAAATAGCGAATTTCCCCCTTGATTAAACCAACAAACGCCATCTGCCGTTTATCTCGATTATTATCTATGTCTCCGGTTTGATTCCTAGCTTTAATGCAAATCTGTTGCTTGCCTGCTGGTAATTTGGTTTCGTTCACGGAGGTAGTTTTTTGGATATTATTTATTCATTCGTTTTTGGTTGCCTGGGCGTTTGTGAAGGGCTCCCGAATGGCGGCCGCAGTTTTAATCATAAATTTTGCTGTGCGAGGAAATTAAAAGATACGCACCTAGCCAGCCAGGACTGCGCTATCTATAAACCCGTTCTCCAGATGGAAGCGGTAAGTAGTTACTCGATTTTCAATTGATCTAGTTCTCCACCTTTTGATGTCGAGTTAATTCCTTTTTTGCTCGCATTTCAGGGTTTTATCCAGCTATTCTATCCAGCTATTTTATCCAGCTACTTTTGACAGCTGCTTTTGAACAGCTACTTTTATCAGCTACTATGGAATACTATAGGCTCCTATAGGCCAATAGGTTGTCGTGGGATATTTACCCCCTTATTTATTTGAAGAAGGAAAAAAAAACATACATTTCATTTCGGGAAGGACCCTTGCGCCTTTGGGCTTGCGAACGGCATTCCAGGAAATGTATGGAAAGGAAAAACGGGATTTCACAACTAAAGGGATCGATCAGGCGGCCTGGAATCTTTTGTTCAACTTGGTTATGTGTTTTTTATATTGTTTTTTATAACAGTTTTTTTATTAAATCTTTCATTCCTTTTTTTTGAATTGCAAACCAGATCTTTTTATTTTTTACCACAATCCTGAGGGAGACCCGTTGCTCTCCTCCCGGAGTTACTAGTCGGTGTGTTACCTTTATGTTTTATAATTCTTTATTTTAAAATGTTGTTTTCTGTGCCTTAGTGCACAGTGGCGCCCAAATTTCATAGTGAAGAACGTAAACTTATTTGGAGGTTACAAGATTTAAAATTGTGTGATGTAATAACAGGGAAGGGGGATCACACGAAAATGATGAGGAAAGGAGGGGTTAAAAAACCATTAAATTTGTGTGACATAATTTATGGATGAGAAAATATATATTTAGTATGGAGTATTTGTGAAGTAATATATATTTAGTATGGATTGCATTATATGAGTCTTTATTTCACATTAAAAAATCAAGTCGTATCAAATCAACGAGGTCGCCATTATAGTCTCTTTAAATTTCTCTTCAAGTTTGCCCAGTATAATGGATATTATTTTCTTTTAGGTTTATTTCTTAATTTCTTTAATTTTCGTGTGACAATACAAACTAACCCTAATTCGTGGGAGTACTATGGTTTACCGAGATAATTACCAATAAAAATAAATAAATAAATACCGGACAGTCCCTCATTTCGATGGCATCTGGATTGGTCTGATCGGATATGAGGCAGGAGATTGGTCTGCCGACGGTGGGCACCGTTTTGACCGACGAGCCCCTCGACGCCCCGAAGTGCGTCAGCAGAATCCTGTGTCTGTCCACTTGTAGGTCCGATTTTATTGGTTCTGGCGGATTGTGAATATCTGTAGGCAAATTAAAATTATAATGATAAAATGTTCCAGCAGTTTCTGAAATTGTCAACTCTCGAGTTAAATCTCTATCATAACGAGAGTAAATCGAAGATGCAAACTTCCTCAGAGGACCAGATTAAAAAGTAAGCTGGCAAAACACAAAAAAATATGTGAGTGCCGGGACTCACGGTCAAGATGTGTAAACATCAGCTTTCTTCTGTGAACGTAATGGGAGAAATGAAACAGAATACGATTTTCTTAGGAAACTTGATGTTCTATCTCTTGTATACTAGTCATAGTAAATAGCTTAGTCGATAAGTAGTCGGTAGTAGTGAAAAATTGCACCTTTTTTAAATAAGTTGTACATAATAATGTATAATTTATACATTTAACAAATATTTATATTTTTTTAAAGTTTAAGACAGATAGTGACCAGATTTCTAATAGAAAATTTAATCGTGAACCAGATGACACCAACTTTGTGGCAATTGGACATCCCAGGCCGCCAAAGCTCATTTTCTTCACAATTGTGAGTTTTCATTGTGAGAGTCAACACCTCCCTCGTATTAAACATAAACGTCAATTGTACTGCAAATCGTTTACAAATTAAGTAGATGAAACGGCAGTCACTAATACCATCTATGACTGATCATCGTTTTTAAACAGTAAAATTTGTAATTGTTGAACTTGTACGCGGTTTGCATCTCACCTATTTTATGTGTGGTTCTCTATAGAAAAATGTGATTGGAAAAAAACAGCGTGATCTGGATCGCAATATCACTTATCTTGGGAACTTACTACTTGCATGACAATGACTATCTAAAAACTGTCATGCTTAATTTTAAAAGAGCAATATTCAATCAAATACTACCTTCGTATCCTAGATGGCTCTGAACTGTGACAGAACCCGCGGAATTGTTTTGTTCATCCGCTTCGGAAGCTTGCAGCTCTTCGGAGGTCGCAACGGTTGGATTGAGGTTTTTAATAGCTGAAAGAAAAGTTACTTCAACTTTATTAATACAAACTAGGGATATTTTCTACCCGCTTAAATACGATGCTCGCCCAAAAACAGTATGTTGCAATACAATATAATAGCAATGAAGCACTTAAGAGAAGGGCCGTGCACTTGAGCGACAGGAATAAGGTTATCGCTGAACGAGCAAACTTCAGATGCTTCAGAGCAGACTAAAATTGCCGCTTCTACATAATTTTTTTGTTCTGTGACAGCTACACTTTTACGGCAGCAAAAAAGGGAACAGTGAGGTAAATATAGTTTATTGCCAAAATCATACAACTGACTTTGTCAGCCACTCAACAGTCTTCCTTTGTTGGAATAAGCGCTGCAGCTTCAACAACCCTCTGACAACCCCTTCAGCGGGTGGGTATTTTTCGATTTCACCTCATCCGTGGCCCGGAAGGTCATATGCAATTATTTTGGGCCCTACTCAACTAGGTCAAATATGCCTGTGCTAGAGCCAGGGGAGATGGTGGTAATGAAGCATTAAAAATGGTATGACCATCTGCGGATTCAAACCCGAGACCTTTGAGTCAGTAGTCTAATGCCTTAACCACTACCACGATCTTTATTAGCTGAAAACTACTTAGGGATCATTCATTTAATACATTGCTCTTTGTCACCTATTTTTGACCCAACGTCACGCTTGAGTTACCACCGCCCTTTCTTTCATGTTTGTTAGTAAAAAAATTTAATGTGTGTTTATGTATGTTACGTTACGCTGTCACTGCCCCCCACCCCCCTACTACCATTGTCACAAAAGTTTACGTACAAATGTACGAATGAATAATCTTGCTTTGTTGGCTAGTCTTAGACAAACCGGTACGTCACTTGATATTCAGTCTATATCAAATAATAAATACACTATATAAGAAAAGAGATCGCCGATCAAAGAATAAAAATATTTGAGGTTTATTATCACAGAACGTTCATACCTTGTTTGTAGCTTATAAGGTTATCACGAAAAAAAAAAGCGTCAAACAATCAAAAAAAAAAATACAAACTCAAAAATAATAGGACCTCACCATTTGTACTTAACGTCGAGTAATCTCCCTGGTTTATCAGCCAGGATCCACTTTTTGAGGTGTATGGTAGCTTAGATGGCTTCATACTCTGAAACAAATATTCATTATTTATTTATATTTATTTAATTTACATTGCATGTAAAATTATAGGATTGAAGAAAAGTGGATTTATCTGCCAATGGAAGAAAAAAACGATCCCTTGTCAAATCAGTCCGAAACAGCTGTAGGGTAATTGTTTAACCCGGTCATTTCTGGATACAAAAATTGTAATTTTGTAACTTATTTGTAGATATAGAAAAAAAATCCTTTCGGCACGCCGGAAGGCGGAGGCAGATTTAATCGGATCAAAGTAGAGGACAGGCGAACTCCAATTGTACGAACTTGTATCACCTCGACCAACCGCCGCGCCATACCCTTGCGCAGCGACAGCGCGTATATTGAATCTCTCTTTACACTGTGCCGTAAGGGTTGCTCATATAAAAATTGTTTCAAACAAAAATTGTAGGTAAATTATAGGCCAATTGAATATTTTGAACTGATTGATCCTGTGCCGATTATGAAGGTACAATTTTTTGAATTTTAACAAAACCAATTTTTCCCACCCCTAGACCAAAGGTTGGTACTATCAAAAAAGTTTACTTAGATAAATTTTAGGCCCTTATCCGAGGAATAAAATTTTATTTATCGATTTGAAAGGATTGGTGTAAAATTACAGCAGTTATCGTGTCCACAAGAATGTGATATAGATTGATAGATTTATACTTTTAATCTGAGGGTAGTTTTGGGTTCTAGGGGATGTGAAACGCGAAGATATGTCAAAATTTTCCGGAAGTCATGAGACCGTACCCATTGCAATAGTTGTAGCTTTCCTAATGAAATCTACCTAAAATAACACTGGATAAATATATATCTTATAATTATCTCGGTTTATTTACATAGAATTAAAAAGCTAAATTACTACTTTGTCAAAAAGTTAATACCTGCATTTGTTGCATGAGAGAGGTTCGTATGTTATCAATGAAATTAGACATTTCGGTAGTGATCAACGCGTTCAAATATTGACTCGTGCGCTCCTTCGAACCCTCGGTATCCTCGCTCGATATCGCCTCGTTCTTTTCCTTCTGAGGCTCCTCCGAGTCCTTGAAGCCGTACCTGATACCGTCCTGGATGTCATTGGACTTAGACGCGTGCACGCTATTCTGCGCCATGTCTAGGTCCTGGTAGTCCGGAGGCCGCGCTTTCGAGTATTTCGGCCGTAAGTCCGGCGTTCGAGTGGTCTGTGGAGCCGTTTTGTCCGGCGGTACGGTCGACTGGTGTATTATCGTGTGAATGATATTTTGTGAGTTCAGCTTTTGCATCGCACTGATCCTATTCTGGTGCTCGATGAAGTAAAGTGTCGATATTGCGGCAAGGCTGTAATGAAGAATTAATATAACATTATTATATTATACGAAGAGAATAGCTTCCACTTCTTTATTCTGACAGCCTTCATTCTCGCAAGTCTGTAACTGAATGTATTTTTTGTGTATGTCTTATTATCGGCTTTTTTTTTGACAGAACGGATAAAAAGTTTATTATGTACAATGTATGCTTACCACAGCGCCATAATAAGTATGAGGGCAGTTATGACTATTTGAATCATCTTATTCGAGCAGAAATCATCTCCTCGGCCCAATTTCCTCGAGCGGTGCTCGGCCTCGCCTCCATGACAGCAGGTTGCGTTTGAGTTGCACCTTAAAATCCAAACATAACGCCCGTTAATATATTGCAGTATCTAAAGCAATAAACATTGTGATTTAATTTAACTTTAATATTTCTTTGACAGTCCAGGCCTGAGGAATCTGAGCTAGAGTGAGAAATCATCTGACAAACCCGGTGGTTACGAATAAAATTCGCATACTAATGAATCAAAATCAAATTCAAATGATTTATTTCATAAACACAAGATAAATGCATCTAAGAATGACATTTTAATATTGGTACAATATCAATTTTGAGGTTAGGATAGTGGTGTTGCATACATAATAATTATTTCTTAACATTGTTTTGCGGAAAACATGTGTATATACATCCATATTTAATAAGCACATACAATGTTAAAAACAACATAACAGAAATTAGTATATCATTTTTAAGCGAAAACCGTAATTAGTTAAATAACAGTTCACTAAAACAGTCCATTTGGTGAAAGAGGAACCTTACGCTGGGTCTTTAGACACATTCTTCGGGTCTCTTAGCCGCGCCTTACTCTTTAGCAAGGCGTCTTACTAAAACAATCACTCCAAAATCTTGTTAATTGAGGAGCAAAGGAAGGAGGAAAGCTGACGAGATCTGGTCTATATAAAAGTGGAAGACTTATTTCATCATCGTCTGAATATCAGGCACATTGTCTGTCATCCTTATTTCATCCTATATAACATACTGTAAGTATTCCAGGAGTTTTATTCATTCACATTAGCGTATAGTCACCAGTCGATACCAAACATGTCTCAACTATAGGTTTTAAATAACGGTTCAGGCTATATAATTAAAGAGTTTTACCTTCCATTAAAACTTCTTATTATATACCTAACCTTATTTAAAACCTAGGCAATTACTGCCCGGTGAGAACTAATGTCAGAAACGCCGGGCGGAAACGGTCAGTCCATAGAGCTTGGAGTATTCGGACAGATAAATACGCTTATCAACTATAAGTTTTAAATAAGATTAGGTTAGGTATATAATAAGGTATTTTAATGGAGGGTAAAACTCTTAATTTTAGCCCTACATAACTGTCAGTTTTTTTAAAATTGATAGTACAAGCTGCTATTGGTTGAATATAATTTTCCTTTTTTTCTAGTAATATGAGTGAGCAAATTATTGCGTTCATCACGCACTTGGTAGAATTAAAAGAAAGAAGAAATAAGGCTGTAGACAGTTACCTAATATCTTCGCAGGAGTTGTCCCTTATCCAAATGCATCCATCCTTGGAGGACAAATTTGAAGAATTTCCCTTATTGATCACGGTAGTATTTTCATCTGTTACCCTTGAGCTCTCCATACTTCCGGACTCCTCGTGGAGTCTTATGGAGTCCGGCTGAATGTACGAACACTGGTATGCTTTCGAATGCTCGTAAATTTCCTGCAAACGGGAAAGTAGAAATATTGGAAAATGAGTGATATGTTTTATTTAAAAATTGTTGAAAATTAGTTAGCCAAAATTTAAGATTTATGTTTTGTGCCAATGTACGTGCCTAGTATCGTCGTAATTTTGATTACACTTCCATTTCCTATACAATAAACATATTTTATACTACTTTTTTTTCTTAATTTTCATTCCTAAAAAGCAGTGCTTAAATGTTAATTAAATTAGTGAAAATCAGTACTTAAGATAATGATTGAAACTAATAAAAACTCATTAAAACAAATATTTTTATACGGTCAACAATGATCATGCAACAGACAAATGAACGTAGTTACGAGTGAAATTTCAGCCGTTAATTGATTGAAATTGAAATTTTGGCCGAAACTGGTCGAATCCCAAACTAAAAAAAAATGGTAGGACACGAATTGATGCGCTTTGGACCCCACCTTTGTGCGATTGGCACCGATCAAAAAATTCACGAGTGATATTTTTGTGGGACCTATATACCCTTAACCGCCTACTGGTATTGATATGTTTAATAATGTTAGGATATTAAATTTATTAATTTATTTAATAAAGGAAAAACAACGGGAACAAAACATGAAAATAAAAATCATTTTGAACATCATCCGGGTTAGTCTTGCATTATTACAGATTTTTCCCATTTAAAGAGTGCTTTATATCAAAAGAAATTTGCTATAATAATAACAAAACTATTTCTAACGCTGAGTGATGAGTATTCACATTCGTAAGCATAACTAATAACAATAATATTTTAACTACATAAAAATAATGACAGGCTAAGTGACATGGAGTTAGAGTGGGTATTAAAATATTAAAGATTTTTTTTAAAACTGGCTTTTAAAATTAGCAAAAATTGGTGAAAACTAATACAAAATTTAGGAGTTACTTTAGTTACGGTTATTTATTTATAGCTATTGTTAGCACTTGACTTAAGTATACCTAGACTTAAGTGACCTCCTACCTGTCACTAATATTAATTTTGGGTATGTAGCTGAAACAAATATAAAGTGCTGAGATTGAAACGAAATAGTATTATTATTTTATTATTAAGGAGGCCAAACATGAGTTGTCACCTTTGTAAGACTCTGATGTTTGGTAGTGTAGTACTTGACGCAGGCGTTCATCTTGTTCGCATTGTAGAACCGACCGTACTTGGACACGTAGGGGTCGCGGCAGCTGCGACAGTGCCGGCTCGACTTGGGTGACGCGCTCTTGCCCTGGTGACAGCACTCGTGTCTCTTCAGACTCCTCGCGACCACTTTCAGCTGCGACACCGACGTGTTGCTGTCGCTCCGGATCGATTTTCCCGATATCGAGTTGTTTGTTGACGAGGAACTTCGCGATTCCGCCGCTAAAACAAATACACAAACAATTTTACTAAGTGATTAGTTTTATTTCTTAAAAATACAACATAAAAAAAAAACCGTACACCGTAGATTGAAGTTGCCAGGTACCTACTTCGGTAAGGAAAAGTTATGTGGGAAAGGAATTTCTCACGTGTCTCACCGTTTACGGCTCATGACGTCAAACGTTGTGAGAACTGCAACTATGCGATTTCGACACAATGGCTTTTATAAAATCTGAAATGTGAGAAGTAGTCGGCTGTCTTTGTCCAGTCGTTGCTTAAATTTCTACGGAAATTTACAGTATGCGAATCGCCTATTGGACAATTTTACACGGCCCCGAATTTGTATGGGAATGTGGATAAACGCCAAACTCTTCACTTGGTAGGCTGTTCGAAGCGCCCGCAACCCAGTTATGTAAAAAATGTTTTTGTAGAATTTGAATTGAAGCTAGAGTTGGTTAGTTTTAGGTGATGCCCACGCAGCTGGGAGTTAGTTTTCAAAGTAAATATATTTTCGACCTTGAGAACATCCCAATATGTGTCCCCTCTCTCCCTCCTTTGGTTCAGGGTTGTTAGACCAAGGACCATCATTCTGTCTTCATAGTTTAAGTGTTTCAAGGAGAATGGTGTTTTTGTTGCTCGCCCACTGAACTTTTTCTAAGCATCTATAACCTTGTAGAAGTATGGACTCCATATCTGGTATCTGTATTCCAAAAGTGGTCAAATCCATGGCATTGGGTTAATTGGGTAATAGCAGATATTTTTTGACTATAGACCCGCGATCGCTGATTCGAATCCGCACATCTTATCTGTACTATTTTTAACGCTTGATTACCACCATCTTCCTTAACTTTAGTACAGGTATATTTAGCTTAGTTGAGTACGCTTAAAATTATTGTAAATGGCCTAAGTGCAGAGCATAGAGCATAGCTTAGAGCATAGCATAAATGTAACAGACAAGCAGTAAAGCCATCTCATTTTTAAAATATTTTATTAACCGAAATATAGTCAGAATATAGTTTTTTTAGGTTACCAGAGCTTATATTCGATCGATCGCTGTCCGTTCTTCTCAGCACAGATATCTTGCATAGCTTCCGGTTGACGCGTTCCAACTCGTCGATCCTGTTCTGGAGGTTACCCGTCACCTTGCACAATTCTTTGACGGCTCCGACGTTTTCCATGAATATACGATCCTGCTCGCAAAGAAATCAGAATTCTAGAGATACAAATCATCATATTAAGGAATTACAAATTAGACGCTCGTTCTTGTTATGCCAAACAAATATTAATATGCAAACGCTTACGTAGTATATACAGGATGAACTTAAAGTCAGCAGTATTCTTTTGAGGGGTCACTATGGGCATCAATCTTTACAACTTTTGTTCAACAAGTTTTCATATAGCTAACAAATAAAAATATATATACTCTATATCTCGTTTGGTACACGTATTGTGCTTCTGACCTATCCAATTGACCTAAATTACAATATTTACGCGCGGGAACCTACCCGTCGTTTATAGTCGTCAATACATTCGTAGGTACGGTGCCCAGTGGACAGTTTCTGGGTCGTGACACCGCGCGGTCTGCTATATTATATTAGGTGACTATACTTAAAATGTTTTTGGGACTCTTTCTTTTGACGAGTTTTTTTGCTTTATTCACAAAGTTCATGTTCAGAATAATCCCTTAAAAGGACACTGCTGACCTTAAGTTCATCGTTTATTTACCCATTTTGTGTGTTCGCATAAACTAACCTTATTTACGACGAGGAACTTATCAATGGTGCTTCCGTTGGGCAGGATAATATCGCCGGCCTCCTTAACCGCTTCTGGCAGGACATTCTTGACCTCCTGCGCTATGACCCCCGTGTCGGTGTGCGGCATCCGGTTCGACGGGTCATAACCGACCAGCCCTGAATGCTCGGCGAATGCCGGGTCGTACTCGTATCTGAAACATTAAAATCGAATCATTTTAGGAGAGTTTTGCATTTTAATTTTTTAAACTTCTTGGATATACGAGGAGATTCATATTGAATGAATTTGGCTTTAAGATTTCTCATTAAATTTTCAATAAAAACTGATCTAGGTATTTTTGGATTTGATATTAGTCACGGTGTATAAGAAAACTACAAAAAAAAATAATTCATTCATAATCGTATCAAAACAATCGACAATATTATCAATTCGATTGCTTTACCAATAAAACTTATATTTAATATTTATTACCTTAATATACTCGTATATCCATGAACCAACAAATTAGGAACAAACATTTGTCTAATCCATACATTTAAATTACTATGTAGATTAAAGCAGACAGAATTTGTTAAAAGCTAATTGTACCTTACGACGCGTATATTTTGTACGTTTCTCAGCTGCTGTGCCGTATCGAGTTCCTCTATGTTTTTCTTTGCTCGTAAATCGCTGGGCTGAACGATTTGTCCGGTGATTTTGAGGTTACCTTAAAACAATAAATCCATTCCGGTAAATAATATTTAAACATTTTTTCTTAGTTCGTCCCACGCATACAGGAACGATTGAAATCTTAGACTATCCAACCATAGAATTACTGTATTATAGGTAAATAAAAATTAGATATAGAAAGTGTTATACTACATATAGTATAGTAACAGTATAGTATATAGTGTAGTATAGTAGTATATATCGGGATGGGATATCGTGCTGGCTAATCCACACCCTTTTGTAATCTATAAACATTGCTTTCGTAACAACGTACCGTGTATAACGCAAGCTTCATCGGGTTTGTCGGTGTTGATTCCCACTCTTCCCACGTGGAACACGGAATCGGGGGTGACGCCGCGTTGCCACCAGATCTCGGTGCAGTCAGATTCAAATTGGCCAGGGTTGGAAGCCTAAAGGAATCGAATTTAATAAATAAATAAATGAACATTATCTTATCAAAGACAAGCATCAGTTATAATTTCAGTGGTAGTAGTAATAAATAAACAAAATTATTTGACGTTTTTAAATACAGAAAAAAATCTATAGGACTAATGTCGTTAGCTCGACTCATACAATTAGTGTTTCTAGACTACTTTGAAGTTGAGGTATAATTCCAGGTGTTTGAGGTATAATTTGAGTGCTAATAATCATATTTTTTATATTAACATCTACTTTTAGAAATTAGAAATAAGTTACTATACATAAAAAGTAAATTTTATAACGACTACTAAAACTGAATGTTTTCGATATATTCTTTACAATATCTTCATATAAAGAAATTTCTTATAACTCTGTAGCAATTAAAAGCCTCTTGATTCCATGCTTACAATGTTTCTCATCCGCATACGCTTGTCACGAGTCTTTGCCTCATGAAATACCATGCTTTTACGCCACTCCATTTAATAGTTCGCATATCCGCCAAAAATGGAGGTAATATATTTTGTTCTCTTTGCCATCGAATAGTCTTTTAAATATAATCTGTCATAAGTGTTATTAAAATGCGATTAAATTGTAACCACCCTAGTCAACCCTACCTACCAATAGACTTGAATCGTCCATATAATTATTACAAGCGAGTGATTTACGTCAGCATGAGATCACGGAAACTCATTCCACTGGACAGAGCGTCATACAACGCTTCTAACCCACCCATTCATATCTAACCACTATCGTGTCTCACCTTTATTCCCCCGTTACAAAATAATAAGCAATGTTTATTATTTTTATTACAATAAACATATTATGATTAAAAACAATACCTATAGGGTGTTTTTTTAGAGGCGTGGTTTTCAATCTGGCACTACTTTTTTCGTAGTTGGTGTTTTTGACAGCTGTCACTTGATTTATGCTCAGTTTGGTTTGCCATTTCATAATGAATAGACTTACTCCTGAACAACGTTTGCAAATAGTGCAAATTTAGAAAAAATCACTCTAAAATAAAGTAAAAATCGCGTCGTGGGCCTGTGGCGTGGCCTCCAAGATCGTGCGATTTAACACCGCTGGACTATTTTTTGTGGGGTTATGTGAAGTCGCTTGTCTACGCAGATAAGCCGGACATGATTAACGCCTTGGAAAAGAATATTCGGCGCGTTATTGCTGACATACGGCCCAACTTGCTGCAAAAAGTGGTTGAAAATTGGGCCTCTCGGCTGGAATTTGTTCGAGTCAGCCGCGGCGGCCACTTACCCGAAATCATTTTTAAAAAATAATGGCAAACCCTTATATTTATAATAAAACTAAATTCTTAGCCATAACATCAAATTATATGCGTTTTATCTCTTCTTGAAAACCACGCTTCTAAAATCATCACCCTATATTATAAAAAATGCTATTATAAGTGAAAAAAAGAGCAAACTATATGGCATGAAATAGCCATCTTGTATCACATAACATAATTATTGTAAGGATTATTTTCGTGCAGTTATAGGTACAGAGTGATACATACCCTCACGATGATCCTCTCGCTGGCGTGCGACGCAATGGCGTAGTCGGCGCCGTTGGCGTCGTGCGCGTGCAGCCCCACCACCAGCTGGAAGTGTCGCTGGTCCGGGTTGGGCTTGCCCTTCTTGCGCATGTTGTTGCACGTCGTCTCGGCGAAGTGCAAACGGCCGACGGTCACTTTTGTCACCTGTGCCGGTCGCAGCTCCACCCTGCGGTGATTGAAACTAGTACAATTGATTTGCAATCTTCATTGCGGATTAGCTCACTGGTATTTATTTGTTCGTCTGAAGGACATACAACTTGGAAAGTGTGACTTTTGGGAAAACTCAACCCGGTCATTTCTCCATACAAAGGTTGTAACTATATTATTTTTAGATAAACAGGGTATTCTAAGATCATTCCCCGAGAGTTAAGGGAGTGCTTGTGTCCCTATTACGTGTAAGAAATTGTATAAAAAACTGCAAAAATAATAAATAACAAACTTAAGACAAGAGCGATTTCATATTATCTCGTAAAGTTTACAAATTTTTTACCCAGAAACCATGATGAATTTTAATATGAATTCAAAACAAATCATGTTTGAAATCGCAGGGCTAATAACCGTTATTTTCCCAGAATAACTCAATGGTGACTCTATAGATAGATTGGATCGGAGGGTTGCCAGATGGCTGCTACACTTAGGCCACATTCTTGGGGACCCGTTGTGTATACCTCCGTAGTCTATAACTGAATGAGTATTTTTGTGTGTGTCTTGTTACTTAACCCGTCGACAGTGCTGAATATTCTGAGTGGCGAAAAATAACCTGGCCGGATTTGACCAACTAGGATTTCAAACCCGGGACCTCGGGATTTAAGAAGCAGGCGCTTGTACCACTGTACCACCAGGCCTTCTAATGGCGACAATATTTTTGAATGAAACAATATTTTTTATAGAAACAATTCTAGAAATTATAGGACATTGATTAGTAATTGTATAAATGGAGTTCTCAAATCTCGGCTCAAAATATCAACCATAAAGTAATGTAAGGTAGTTTTTTTTTATTATAATAACATTTTTTGGTACTTACGGAACTGGATGAAAGGGCTTCTTTGACCTGTCAGATTGGCTTTGTTCCACCTTGATTGTTTGATTCGGGGCTTCGACCTGAAAAGGGTAATTTAACGGTGTATTTTGCAAGTCACTCACACCATCAGACCAGCAGCTCTAGTCACAAACGCTCTCGAACCCGCTCGCCGGTCGCTCGCTGTCAGTTTGACGTTTGTTTAATGCAATATCCATTGTACAAACGTCAAACTGACAGCGAGCGAGTCGCGAGAGCGTTTGTGACTAGAGCTGCTGGTCACACTCCGACAAATAAGCAAGGTTTACGAAGGAGAAAAGTTAAAACCACTAATTATACAGGATGAACCTTTCTCATGAGCATCCTTTTACTCCATTCTATACTTCAAATTGATTAATTTTTTCAATGTGTAAAAAAATAAGGCAAAAAACAGTTGAAAACAAAATCCTAGGAGCGTTTAAACATACGGTCACTCCTCCCGACTGAGTCGGCAGGTGTACTCCGGCGCGCAATCTTGACCTTCGAAATTCGCTATGCATTAAGACAGATATATAGCATGCATTGTGGACGAGACGCACTACGAACAAACCAAATGTTTCCTGGAATATTATCCATTTTGTATGAAAAAAAAATGTCAAAATTAAGAAAACTTTTAGGACAAATTTTGTTTAGTTTGAAGTGTAGAATAACCCCATAATAGGATGTGCATGAGAAAACAATCACCTGTATAGTGGTTTTTATATTATTCAACTCCTTAGAAGAACTTAATAACCACTCTTTATGAACTAAAACACGATGCGGGTGTCGCACCAAGTCTCGAATACCCATAAAACATGGTAATTTACTGGAAAAACACCGATTCATAATCTTATTGACACAGCAAAATATTTCGTAAGTTTAAACTGCAAATCAAGTAAAGAAGTCATCAATTAATGAACTAGATTATTATAGACCTCAAATTAAAAGAAATTTTACTAATGGCCAAAATAATCGGAAATAGTTTTTTTTTAATGTGCGGCGGGACACGTTTGACGCTGAAAATTGTAAAAATCTACAAAACTTTCATGCGTCAGTGCGTGCACCATGGTATATAGCATATGGATTTACCTTCACTCCGTAAAAATGCAGAAAAAAGTTATTGATTTTCTTGTATCCATCTGATGTCCTCACGAACTGAGCATCGCCATGAAGCTGTACGTGACACGTGACCTGTAAAAAATAATGATAAAGTCGAAGAAATGTTTGCACTATATTATTTATTTATTTATTTATTCAACAGGTTTCCCCATGTACACTTTATGTTTAAAGTAAAACAAATTAAACTACTAAAAGAAAAACAAACAAAACAAAAAAAAATAACAATTAAAAAATGATAATGCCTCCCGGCACACATTAACAAATATATAATTTAAGGTGATCTTACAATGGTGTAATAGAAAGCAGATTTTTAATCCTACTGGGCGAACAGACGAATATATCAATCTCCGCGGAAATGGAATTTAATAATTCGACTGCTCTCCCAATTGGACTATACAAATGATGAG
Organism: Neomicropteryx cornuta; assembly: GCA_020383195.1. NCBI lineage: Eukaryota > Metazoa > Arthropoda > Insecta > Lepidoptera > Micropterigidae > Neomicropteryx > Neomicropteryx cornuta. Next base: position 9,085,973 of record JAHKQU010000010.1, on the reverse strand, counting down.
CACATAAGAACTCGAAACATAACCTCCAAATTTTCGAGTATGTTTAATTTATATGATTTAAAATCAGGAGACCCAGTTGTTGGCTACCATAGACGAAAGTTTAAAGTTATGATACGGTAACATTCTTTTGGCCAATTAAATATATTTGTTAACTTTTGGTTATATAAATATATCAATAGTTTTTATTTAGCTTTCAATGTTTGTAGTCGGCTTAGGTTAAATCTTACAAGCTGAGTTAGAACCACGTCCTCTTATCCTACGGTGTTAAAATTTAACATGTCGGTTAAGTTCCGATGACATTCCATTTGTATGGTAAGCATGAACTGATTCTACACACAGGATTGGCTCTAGACGAAGGAACGCCTCAACGGTCAACAGGCCAGACACGTAATTTTGTATACGCATTTAATAGCTTGTTTTAAAAAAAAAAAAAAAAAAAATTTTTTGCAAATTATTATTATTATTAGTTTTATGCAGGCGGCTTATGCTGATAAGTCTAAATCTACACTTGTGTCGTCTCTGAATATGAATTTTTTTTTTTTTTCGTGAGACCGGTTTAGTTATCGATATATAATAAACTATAGATACCTGAAAGTGATTCTTTTTCTGGCAAACATAGGCATCATCGGAATTAGAAAAGTTAAAGCCTTTGTCGGCGTCGACTCTGTAGAATGGAGTGGGCCTAGAAAAAATTCAATAAAATATATCTTATGAAGATAACCTATTAATATATTTATTAAAGGTTCTTTTAGAATTTGTTAAATATGACAATGTTTCATAAGGACAGAAAGATGACATCAGAAAACAATGTAACCTCATTAAAAAGAAAATTGTAAATCTATCTTAAATTGGCAAATAAAACGTTTATGAGAACGGTTACAATATTTATGTATTCACAAAAAGTGCTGCTCACGATCCGTTGTCCTACCCCCAAATTTCCGAAAATACTTCAGAAGAAAGGGTTCAGTAGTTCCTATATATCAATAAAGGAGGATTTCTTGGAAATCTTTTTATTTTTCTACATAGCTACTCGTATTTGCTCACATGGGGGCTTGCAAAGATGCCACAATTTAAGTACAAAAACATATTTTTCAAAGGCTTCTGAATCATAACTGATATATTTATAAATAAAGAATTGCTATAACCTAGGTCATATAAATTATTTTTGACCCCAACTCAACTAGGCCAAATGTGCCTGTCCTAGAGTCAGGGGAGATAGTGGTAATGAAGCGTTAAAAATGGTATGACCATATGCCGATTCGCACCACGACCTTGGGTCAATAATCCAACGTCTTGACCACTAGACTACCACGATCTCAACGAACCTAGATTAAGATAAGCTCTTTTAGCAATAACTTTATGAACTTTATAACTTTATAACTTTAAGAACAACAACACACGCAAAATAAAAAAAAGTTTAAAATATATCATACAGCTGTTTCAAGCCTTGATCGCAGAGCGTGTGCCAAGCTGCTTGCTGGAACGGCGAAAATCGTATGCATAGGTAGGCGGGATCAGATGGGTCACCGGACTCGGAGTCGTCCACGGACGGCGCCGATTGCGATCCCATCGGTGGTTGATTGCACTGATTCGCCGGCGGCGTCAGACGCTCCGGCGACATCACCGTCTTGAGCGAACTCTTGAGTTCGCCTTTGGTGTAGAAAACGTCGCCCGGCTCGCACTTGACCTCCTGGCTGAGTTTCCGCTTCTTGTTGACGGGAATTGGGGTTGAGTAGACCATGCCGTTGCCGTCGACCGGGCTGGACATGGGCACTACAAGCTGGGAACCACCCATCATGGGGGATACGAGACCCTGGCTCGATCCGTCCATACTCGTACCCATGTGCGGTTGGAGGGTAAGCATTGATCTGAAATTATTTAAGAATTACTCACTGTCTGCGTATAATTTATAGTCTCGTTTTATGAAGACATTGAGTATAAGTGGCTTTAAGAAAGCCCAACCTCATACAGTAGGCATCCAAGCAATGATGCTGAGATATAGATGGCGTTACTTTTTTGCTAACGAAATATTAATCGACAGGCCAGACGCAAATATTTGCATTCGACCGAATTAATTGCTTATGATGCCAAATATAACCCTAATATTGAACATCATTTCTTTATAGATTTTTTTTGTTTCTACGATACTGTACCGAAATCTCAGTTTCATTCTTCAATACTAAAAATGTGTTGACTTTAATGTTAAATATTTATATTATCCGACCAGCTTTCAATGTCGTCTAAACGACTATGGTTGTTTTTCGATAGTATCAATCTACGCACAAAAATTTAACTCTTTCGCATTTGTAATTTTCGAGTTGAAAGTTGCAATGGACGGACGGACGGACAAAGGATGGGGATAGTAGCTTCTTATACATGAATGTATATATATAGAAGCTGGAAGTGGTGAAGGGATTAATTAACAGGGCCGCTTAATATAATTGTGGCCATTTCTCCTAATAGCTGAAGCGATGTCACGGTTTATTGAACTAGTTGAGTGTGAAAAAAATCAATCAATCAATCTTTAACAATCTTAAAATCAAAATCAATCTTTACCTATTGTTACCCAGCTCTAAGAGCCCGTTCTGTCCGTCGACCTGGTGGTGCATGTAACCGTCGGCCATCATGCTGGCGTGATGGTGCAGCATGTCCGTGTGTTCCATCGTAGGCGGCTTCAACTCGGCGTAGACAACACCATTTTGGATGCCGTTCTGAACGTTGTTTTGTAAAATGGCCGTGGCTCTGGAGGACGAATGATACGATGATTAGTAAAATTGTGACTCTCAATTTGTTGAATTCTGTTACAACAATCCACGCAAACAATTCCATTATTAACAATACATAATTTGACAGTGGATGTATTCTTAATGATCTATAAGAATAATAAGATGTAGGTATCTAAACATATTTTTTTTATGATTAAATATCCAATGGTTAGCAAATACCAGCTATATTTATTATAGCTGGTATTATAGGGTCACCTTAAATAGCGACTTATTCAGAGTCAATTTATCAAAGCAGTTAATAGCATCATTATAATAATTTTGTAACCGTGGTATAGGGCGTTGTTGTTGTTGAAGATATTTTAAAAACATTAGAATGACCGAGGTACGATGCACCACCGAAAAGGATCTCAAAAGATCGGGGCAATTAATAGTACCATTGAAAACAGGGTTTATGAACCGCAGATCGAGCAACGCACGTCTGTCATGTGGGGGGGGGGTACATTCATAAAACTTTATCGCGGTAGGGTTGTACTTTAATTCAACGCAATGAAAATATCGATAGGTTAGAAGAATTTGTCACCCGTAATATAAAACCTAATAACTTTAGAGTTTTATAAATTATTTAGTCAAGATGTCTTGCGCGTAGTCATTTTGTTTGTAAAAGAGAAATGCTCTGTCACAATATAGGTTAACCTTAAAAAAGAAAACAATGTATTTTACCCCACATGACCCCACAGCTATTCCTAAATATATTTAAAACATATGTGAGACCAATATTGGAGTTTGGATTTCAAGTGTGGAGCCCGTACTCTCAGAAGGACATTGACATGTTAGAAAGGGTACAACGAAGAGCTACAAAAATACCTACTGGCCTAAAGAGTAAAGCCTATGAGGAGAGACTAAAAATTCTCAATCTCCAGACATTAAAAGAGAGGCGAGATAGAGGGGACCTCATTGAGGCATAAAAAATATTAAAACCTCACTATGACTGCGCAGTATTGAGAGAAATATTCACATTCGATAAAAACACCCAACTGGGTGGGCACTGCATGAAGTTGGATAGGACCTCCTTTTCAAGCAACCCCAGGAAGAACTTCATCAGTAACAGAGTCGTGAAAGCATGGAATGGACTACCAGAAAGTGTCATAGAATCAAAGACAGTCAACCAATTTAAAAACAATCTAAACGAACATATAAGAAAAAAAAATAAAGAAAAGAAAATAATAACAATTTTGATACTGAATAAGATACAGGCTTATCAGCTGCCTATTACGAAATAATAATAATAATAATAATTTTAAAAAACTACACACCTCCGCACAGACCACCCTAAACTTTAGTCATTTTGTTCTTTTTTTCTTCATTCGTATGGCCTGTGTTGTCGGACGCAGTTCCGACAATCATATTTTTGTTTTCATGATGCTAGGCATTACGGGCAAAAATCATCTCGCAAGTCTGTAACTGAATGTATGTTTTTTTTATTGTATGTGCTTGTTACTTAACCCAGTCAACACTGTTGAGAAAAGCGCCGTTGAATATTTTCAATGACGAAAAATGACCTTGTCGGATTTGGGATTCGAACCCGGGACCTCTGGATTTAGAATCAGGTATTTATACCACTGCGCCACCGGTCATTTTGTTAATCCAGCGTAATAAGAAATATTTCACTAATGTTGGTTTCATATTTATCCATTCGTTACCTGTGATGGTCCGTGATAACCAGTAGTCCGTGCTCGTCCGTGATGGACTGCATTTCGAGGTTCTGGTTCGACTGGTTTCCATTCAAATGGTCGGACGGGCTGTACGGATGCTCCGAGCCAGAATCGGGTGGACTTTCTGGGAGGTGATGTCTAAAAATGTGAGAAAATTGTTATCTAGTACCAATAATTCTGATTTACACATTTCCAAACCCTTATAGACTGTGGGACGAGAACTCAATTTTAACTGAATTTATTTTTTTTTATTACTGAACAAACTACCTGTGTAGCTGCGATGTAAATCCCTGACCATCATCATCGTTATCATCAGCAACATAGTGTATAACATAAAATATGATATCATAAACTATCATTTTGTAACTTTGAGTAACTGCACAACGGTATGTTGGACAGTGCAATCATTAATTTAGAAAGGATTAGATATACCCTCAGAAACCGATTACGTCAAATTATACATACACACCTATACATAGAAAAATGTAAAAGAAACGGTATAATACTATCTTCTAATGTGAAAGAAGAGTGTTGACAATATTCGACTGGGTTCTTCGTATCCACCCTGTTATTATGAGCGAAATTAAAAACAACATATTTGTCTCGCTCTGTCACCTTGGGTTTCGTATCACTGATTACTTATCGGTCTCTTTTGCACCTGGACTGACAAGAAAGCAATACCGCACTGGCAAATGGTATTGCTTTAAGATGGTGGTAGTGGGTACCATGTGGTTGTAATGGGTCGAGCCATTACAAAAATAAAAATAAAACAAAAATATCAATACTCTGGGTCTTCGTTGACATAGAAGATACCTTTAAGAGGGACGTTTTCGCACAATACCTTCATAAAAGCGTTGTTCCCAATTAACAACGTTGTTCAAATTCTTTGCTTTACTGAACTCAACTGAACTTGGCGTGACCTAGATTCAATTTTGTTATGTTTCAAACAAATCAATGTACTCGCGCGACGGATTTTTAAACCTCGGTTAGAGTTTTTAAATATTTTTTTCTCGTAATGCGCATCTTAAATCTCAAGCTCACCTTAGTACGGGTACTGCCTTACTTTAGGTGTACTTTGTAATTATTAATTTAAAATTCAATCAATTATTATTATTTTGTTTCTCAAACTATATAAAATACATGTTCGTCCTCTACTAGAATACGCTTACCAGATCTGGAGCCCATACTTAGTGAAGGATACCAACTTACTAGAGAGAACACAGAGACGAGCTACTAAGGTGGTAATACTCCTGAGGTACAAATTGTACGAAAATCGCTTAGAGGCACTGATCCTCACTACCCTGGAACAAAGAAGACAGCGAGGAGACCTGATCGAGACCTATAAAATTTTAGATGGACATTACGACATACCAAATATTAAATAAATCTTCACAATTAATACAAACGAGAGACTCTTGAAATGAACTAAGTACCTCCGGAAGTGATAAGTGCTATTTTAGTTAATAGTTTTAAAAACAAATTAGACAAATACTTAAAAAACAAAAACTAAAAACACTATTCAATACAGGAAATACACGCATCAGCTTGAAGCTGCTAGTGTACATAAAATAAAAAAATAAATAAAAATGAATTGGGATGCTTTTCAAATATTTTTTTGCTGTTTCATTTTGTAATGTTCGATATAGATGAACCACCTGAACGGATGGTAGTGATTATAATTACACCATGCTTAGTCCTTACCCGTGAAGCGGTTGTGTGGGCTGGCATGTTGACGAGGGACCTCCTCCAATCAGTGCCTCCAGGTGACCGAAGTCCAGGGCCTCTCCATCTATGCCGCCGACGAAGTCGCCGCGACCTGGGTGCGATCAAATAAAAAACATGTTTCATTCATTCATCAACGCACTAAGATATTTATATAGGTTGTTTTTTTTAGAGGCGTGGTTTTCAATCTGGCACTACTTTTTTCGTAGTTGGTGTTTTTGACAGCTGTCACTTGATTTATGCTCAGTTTGGTTTGCCATTTCATAATGAATAGACTTACTCCTGAACAACGTGGCGTGGCCTCCAAGATCGTGCGATTTAACACCGCTGGACTATTTTTTGTGGGGTTATGTGAAGTCGCTTGTCTACGCAGATAAGCCGGACACGATTAACGCCTTGGAAGAGAATATTCGGCGCGTTATTGCTGACATACGGCCCAACTTGCTGCAAAAAGTGGTTGAAAATTGGGCCTCTCGGCTGGAATTTGTTCGAGTCAGCCGCGGCGGCCACTTACCCGAAATCATTTTTAAAACACAATGGCAAACCCTTATCTTTATAATAAAACTAAATTCTTAGCCATAACATCAAATTATATGCGTTTTATCTCTTCTTGAAAACCACGCCTCTAACAACATTACCCTATATATATAATTGAGTTGTAAAGATTTGACTTATATTTGATGATTGTTTTTTAATAGCGGCAAATCGCCTGCAAAGATAAATGATACAATCTTTGACAATATTGAAAAATTTTGAATATTTTTTTGATAAAGTGCTGGATAGCATAATATTTATAAAGGTTCTAAAGAGGTCCTGTACTTGAGAGCGCAGGATGTCGGTTTAAACCCAGCGCTGAGTTTTATAAAAATGCATTTTTAACAACCCAGCGCTGAGTTTTATAAAAATGCATTTTTAACAACCCAGCGCTGAGTTTTATAAAAATGCATTTTTAACTCTCACCTATCCTCTTTAGTGTAAAATATTATGTAACCATCTAATTAGTATGAACGTTTTATCTATTAAATTAAATTTATTTGTAACACATATTATTAGATAAATTTTAGTTTTCTGCACTCCTTCTCCATATAAACTTTATGCCAAATCTTACACGCGGTTAGATACGAAGTAAAGAGAGACTTCATCTTGTTTTTTCGGTAAAAAAACAAAAGTTAAAATCAGTTTTATATCGGGAACAAATAATTCTTTCTGGCCATTGCAATCATGAAGACGGCAGTAACAAAAAAGCAAAAACTGATCTTTACATTGTAAATTCATCCTACATTGTAATAATCTAGGTACGAAAAAGTGCTTTGTTCTACTCGTAAGTAATTAAACGTCAAAATGGGTAACAATTTGAACGGTGTATGGGTCGAGTCTTCTAGGCACGGCATGCTGGGTAGTTATTTCAAGTTAGTGCAGTGAATAAAAGGATACCAAGAACTCCAGCCTTTAGTTCGTTGTTCTTCAAAGAAAATAAATCTAAGGCTGTTAAATCCGATGATCTTAATGACCACATCACCAATGATATTTTTCATTTTAATGTGTTTATTAGTAGAGTGGTTATTTAAATAATTTCTCGAGACAATGCAATATAGAATAAAATAAGCACGCAATCTACAGAATATGCAAGTGATCCCGCGATCAGTAGATTTTTTTTTGCGGATTCGGGCCCGGAGGACCTATGGGTCAATAGTCCAACGCCTTAACCACTGGACTACCACAATCTCGATTTAGTACATTACTTCGATTTTACAGTTCAAAAATTCCAAACCGTTTTTATGAAAAATGCTCGTCCTTGCATTTGACTTTTCTAGAACTATTTAGAATATTCACATTTCTAAAAAGTTTTTAGAAAACGATTAGGCTGTAAAACCCGTTGGCAGATAGCCTAGACGCAAACCGCATAGTAGTATAAATGTCTGTATTTTCTTTATTAAATATATTTAGGTAGATAATATAATAAAAACAGAAAGAGAAAAACGTTTTCATATCTACAGGATGTCCCAAGACTATTTCCGAAGACTAATGTTCCCTATTATACGGGCTTGATCGATTAACTGCATCGCAGCTGGTGGGACATGAATTTGTTTATCATTATCAAGTAAAGTTTACACTTTTTTTTCTCGGAAACCATTATTAATTTTGATATACAAATCAAATCATTTTTGAAAATATGCAGGTCAATGAATATGAGATTTAGTTACAAAACAACTAGTGTTGTCATTTTTGAAATTAATTTCTGTTCCTTCATATTTTTCAAGCAGACCCCACAGCCATAGGGCTGTGGGGTGTGCAGACCCCACTATGTGGGGTGTGCGTCTATGCATAGGTATAGGGCGCTTTAGTAAACAAATGCACGGATTGTCACTTTAGCAGTGAACTAAAGCGATTCTGTATAAGGCTGTTAAAATACGAGAACTAATAGACGGAATGAGATCGATGCTGCGTTCATTTTAAGCGGGCTCTTCCCGAAGAGCTGTTCACTTTATGGGGCTTGGTCGAAAATCGTGCGATCTCTATTTCGTGCCAAGCTATCTAGCTCCATGAGACGTGCGAGATCTTCGAACAAAATCACAAGTCATCGCAAAGCGACAACTAAACTTCTCGTAAGATGATAATCATATAAATATAATCAATTTATTCTAAAAAACTATTTATTTATTTATATCGTCATTTACCTGCACTCTTGATTTTCAAGATAATAAAAGTACAGATTGTGTGGATTAGTAAGACCTCACTAGGCAAATGCCTGTGTCGAGGTGTTACCTATTTGAAATATATAAGTAGGGAGATAATAAGAGCGCGAGGTCTATATTAGAGATCTGACATGGTTTTTCTTAATATAAATACAAGCAGTGTTATTAATAATATAAATACATTGTTTATAACGTGCATTATTGTATGCCTCTGTAGTTTCATTTTTTCAATTCTGGTATTCAGTCAATGAGATATTCACATCTAAAATTTTGATAAAATGTACTTAAAATATGCTTATACATTCCCTAGGCTGTTAACTTTTAGACTAAGTAGGAATTTAATTGGGTTTTGGTAGTATCATTTACAATTTTCTGTTTTATTTTATTTATTTATTTTTATGAGGTATGCTTACAGCTTTACATAATGAAAGTTACATAGAAATAGATAAATAACAACTTAAGCCAACTACAGGCATCTCCAATTAAACATATACTTCTAACAGAACGAACTATATCCTATAGGATCTAGTTTATAGTGATAACATTGTATGAGTGTTATAATCTGTGAATATTTTATTTATTTGCTAGTTGCTATATTTTATTACGACTAATTAACTAATTTTTATAATGTCTAACCACGAAAGTTTGATCTCCTGAATTTTTAATTACCTTCAAAGTTTACTTTTTGCGTTGTACTAATGTTTTTAAATAAATATGTTAGCTTAGGTACATTTCTATTAATTTTTCAAACATGTGATCATAGACATCCTAATGCCTACCTATAATATCTATATTTTACTAATAATTACTTATTTGGTATTGTAGTTTGTCAATATCGATGTATTTGGTCCGATATATCGATACAAAGTCCAACGTCGTACAGCACTAGTGATGACAGTCAAAATTGACGTTGACGTTTATGAATTTAAATATGACACAAAATTTATATTAGAATTGCTGTCAAAAAGCGTTCCAGGTTGACTGACGGTTGACGATACGTACTTTATAATATAAATAAAAAAAAAAAAAAAAAAGATTACCTTATTGAGAATGACCAGCAAACGACAGTAAACAACGCCATTGATAGTGAAACCACGTTAGGATAATTATTGATGTGCGCTATGATGCGCACGCGTTACTGTTATTATAATGGGCTGTTAGAGCGCTATAATGATCTATAGATCACGTCACTGGCCGGCGTCAACAGACGACGAAGTATGCGAACGTCGCGCGTATGACTGCTTAGGTGGGTACGTAGTTATTCGATTATTTGCGTACAGGATGTTCCCAATCCGAATATTTATATTTTTAACCATTCGGTGAGATTAAATAACCGGGTTAAATTCCTGGATTTAGATTCCAATATTACTTTACAGGAACCCATCGAGTTGTGGGTAAAAACAAAACAATTAAAACTTAAAAAAATAAAAATTGAACTTTAAAGAAACTGATGGCGGCCACGTCGATTGACTTCCAATTCAGAAAAATATTTAAACCCTACATCGAATAGAGAAATAAATATAGTATATTTTTAAAATTTTCATGTAACAAAAACTTAAAAATATATGTAAAGTATGAAGATAAATTAATAACGGTACTCTCGATGTCGCGACGAAAGTTTTTTTTAAATAGGTTAGGTTAGGCACTGTCTTAAATTAAAACGTACTTCATTCTCTAAAAATCCAAGGAATCCAAGGAATTTTCTTGCCGAACCGAGTTCTAGAAGCATGGAATCTCCTGCCGTCAGAAGTTATTGCATCTGCTACAGTGAATATGTTTAAAAACAAACTGATAAATATCTTGCCAAATGCGAATACTTAGGGCCGAAATTTCATGTCTTACTTAAGACTAACCTAAATATTAAGTTAGACTTAATCGATAAACATCGTATTTCAACTCACTCTTAGCGTTAAGTCGAACATAAAAGTCCGCCTTAGCTAAGAATCAAAACAACTACTACTTAAGCCTTAAGACAAACTTAAGTCAGTGTTAAAATACGCTACTAGGAGCGATTTCAGTACATTAACGGCGCTACAGTCGTGAGTGTATTGCCATCTGTGGTTTTCTTCTCGTACTTGATTTTATATTTTCTAACCAATTCAAATTGACTGGATTTGCATATTTTGAATATCTTCAATTCAAGCAAACCCGAATGGCAAAATCCTAGTAATCCTAAGCTGACAACATAACCTCAAAAGTGATGGCGACAGATATTGTATAGACAAACCATAGCGGCGAGTAGCGAACTAATCGCGAATGCGAAAACATATTCTTAACAAAGTCAATCTTAAAAAGTAACTGAAATACTCAATTCAATTTAGGTCATTCTTAAAAGTTAAAGTGATCCTAACTAAGAAGGACTTTAAGCAAGGACTGAGAGGACACACACGTCCACACTTTATGCTGAACCCTTCGCGGTAACCTTAATGTAGATAAATAGGGTAAAGGGCATAGGGAGTACATAGAAGTATTATGTACAATAGTTCTGGAAAGGACTCGGTACACGGGAGCAAACTCCCACATCCACTAGAAGTAAGATCAAGGTACCTAAACATATTTTTTTATGGTTAAATATCCAATGGTTACCAAATGCCAGCTATAGGAAAAAAGGGTATAAATGAATCTAAATTAATATTGATCGTAAGACTTCGCTTTTAAAACCGTAAAAATAATGAATCTCTAAAAATGCATCAGCCTGTAGATGAGTAATAATTGCGCTTTCCTCTCGCACGGTCGCGGCGCGGCGTGAAATGACGAGATTGCACGAGATTTTTTTTAGTGCTCATAAATGCACTCGTTTGGTCACCATAATGCGGCGATTATTAGGGGCGTTTAGACAGACCTACAATTTAATAATTCAACTGCTAGACACTATTGCACAATATTTTATTTTACACTTTAAAAGCTATACTTAAATCTTCTAAATTAGTGCGGCTTTCAACCAAATACAAAATGGATGCTCTTCAGAGACGAAATTCGAAACATGAGTTACCTTCTATCCTGTATGTATTAACAAAGTTCTTATGAATTAGTCTTAAGTTCAAGTTAATACAATATTGTTTATGTTATTATGTTTCTAACATTTGTTTAAAATTCGTGTAGTTTATTAGTCAACAACTTAAGCCGACTATAGGTATCTCCAATTTAAGATACATACTTTTGTTACAGTAAATCGTATAAAATAGTGCGTTAAAGAGAATCATACAACTAATTCTATTTAGTAACGCCATTAAAATTATTTTACTATTGCTCTTACATACCCAAATTTATTAACCATGTATAGTTATTTTAATTATTTTGTTTAATACCTAGGTACTTTATGATTTGAGCTAAACATGAGCACAAAATGCTATGATTGATTTTCTTATGCGAAACAAACGGGCCCACCTTCGTGCGTATTTCAGATCGATCGCAGGCCTTACGCAACACTATAATGATCGATAATCACTATGTCATGTCGTTCGCGTGAAACGGCGTCCGTGAAATGTGCATCACGAGAAGAGAATGTCATCAAGAGCACTCATATCAGCACGATCGCTCTTGACCGCACGCAATCTTCAGTTTCGCTATTGCTGCGGCACCTCAATGAGTCCATTCAAATCTTACGACGCACCCTAAGTGCAAATATTATTTATTTATTAAAAATAATCCAATCGGTACATCGTAACACTGTTTTTGATCGTGCTAATGTCGTCCTTAAGAGGACTACATACGTGAACGAAGGATACTATTTGAGCGATTCTGACCTACAAATTGTTGCCTGCGAAAAGAAATTTTAGGAAAAATTTGTTATTTTATTTCTAAGTTGTTATATCATATATCTCAAATCACTTAGATAAATCCCTCCGTCACTTTATTCTCATCATAAAAATATATTTATTTTATGTGTGATGTTTCTGGTTTCAGAAGAGGGTGACTTTAAAAAATGCAATTTCAAAAACACGGTGGTTCTGTTTTTTTTATATATATTTTTTGCATTATATTTAAAGAAATTTCCTTAGGTAATTCCCTAGAATAATAAATTATCTTTAATGTGAATAAACTATATTAGTCATATACGAGATCTCGTGGATATCTCTCATAACGCATTTGAAAAGCTATAAAATTCACATTTTTATAGCATTCAGGTATGTAAGCACCTTAAATCCTTAGCCCTAAAAGTGTTGATTGATAGTTGCCGTGTAATATATCATGTCTAAATTTAGCAACTTTTAATTATCTCTAAAATATGAATGAAATTTAAAAGTGTGGCTTTGTTGTTGTGTAATTCCCCATTTTTTCAGGTAAATCGTATGATGCATTATCGAACACGAGACGAAAATAAAAGTGAACACATTCTTATATTTTATTTATATTTCAAAAACGAAAATCAATTTCAAAAATCAGCCTCCATGAAGTACAAGATAAGTCTTCAATGAACGTAATGCTATAAACCATTCGTCTAAATACTTAGCGGTTGAGGAGTGGTGCATCACCAAAAATGTATTTTTTTTTTATGATTTTCCGTTACCCCTTAGACCTGAAGTCAACTTATAGCTACTTAAGTGGTAAATCCGAAAAGATAACGTTAGAATGATGATTCTAGCGTTGTGGACACTTTTGAACGGAATTATAGTGGAATTCACAATGTATAGCAAAAGATTTTAGGAAAAAATTACCAACTTCAAAGTTATTAAATGTAATCTGCCTTTGAGCAGAGGAGTTTTTACTTTCTCTCTAGTAAATTATTCGAGGAATTCTGTGCTCATGTATCGGCAGTGAACTGTAACTCAATTCATATAATAGGTATCAATAAAAAGATCTCTACGTGGTTAATAAATTTGGGTATTAGTAAAATAATTTTAATAATTACTGAATTATTTTATTTGTTTTACTGGAACAAAACTATGGTCACTCTAGAACAGATGGTCAGTCTAATCGAGTAACCATCAAACCTTATTGAGGTTAATTATATTGTTCTCATTGTAATGTAAAAATATTTCCTCTGTATGTTATAATTAATAGACAATTTTAAATTTGAATTAGAAATGAAGACAGTTTTTGGGTTAATTTATTTAAGTATCAACAGTCTTTATTTAAAAAAAAAAAAAAGTGACTATAGAAGTGAATTTCACGAAGATGATTAAAATCCAAAGGTCTGTTTTCTCGGTTACTTGTATCTATCTCATCAGCACACGCCGGTCACGCAGTCTCCGTTTCATGAAGTTTTCATGAGTTTTCCGATACCGCCAGTGCGCGACAGTAGATCGCTGAAACGAACAGTCCGAGGTTGTGCCCTTGCGGAACGCCACACTTCATACGGAGATGATTTTTTTCTAAATTCGCTTTCTCCGCTGCTCGGTTGTATTTATCTTTGGAAATCTTCGCGTGTTGAGATAATTTCTCCGGGCATTATGGCAATCTTACTATGGGATCATTCGCTGAGAAAATACATTGAACGTGACGCGATACCGTACGAGGAATTAGGATAATGCGTTTTTTAATTGACTGTATTGTACTAATAGTACTAAACCGTTTTTTTTTGCAGTTCCATTTATAGACGGAACAGCTGTAACATCATTTATGTAATAATTATTTTTCAACTAATCTATCGATGTGTTGCGCTAATGTTACAAGCTAAATTTCATTCGTCAGAGTGTAAGTGAGATACAGAGGTGTTTTCGACCGCGCAGCTATCATAATAATATCAACTGCTACTTTAGTAGTTAATTATTTACTCAGAACCTGTCGTCTTACAGCTAGGCCCTACCGGCGTCATCAATGGCATCTTTTTAAAAGCATCAATTCACACACAAAACTTCAACTCTTTCGCATTTATACTTTTCGAGTTTAAAGATGCAACAGACAGAATAGTAACTAGAAAAAAACGTAAAGTGAAATCACGTGTGTGTGTAAATAATTGGACTATGCATATTTAAGGCGAACTAGACTCCTTTTTCTATTGGATATTTAACCATAAAAAAATATGTTTAGATACCCTAATCTTCAACATAGTAAAGGCAGATTTTAAAAATTCATTTCTATTTCTGAGAAATTTAATAAATAATAAACTGCTAATAGTTCTTTTTTAGTTGAATTGTTCTCTTATAAAAAATATTAGAACATTAGGAAAAATAGTAATTGAAAGGCAAATTAAGGGTCTAAAATATAGGAAAGTTTGTTTTTTTAATTTCTCTATTATGAAGGCGTAATTAAATAAAAGCCAACAATTGCTTACTAACATCTTTATGAAATATGTATGGAAAGTCGAATGATTTTAATATGAAACGCAACGGTCAAAGACGGCGCGATTCGATCGAGCAAAAAGATCGATAATAGCGCTCACTCAACGATCGCGCGCGCGATTCTCCGCGCGGGTCAATAGTCTAGAAAAATCTGACGTCGTTGTCATATCCATTTTCATTTTTCACTTTCTTGCGGCGCTCGCGTGCGCGTGCGCGGTCGTCGGCTCGTAGTATAGCGTTAGCTATGTAGCGCACGAATGCGGCGCGCCTGCATTGACGCAGTATTGACCGGTGACCTTACCCCGACAACTGGATCAAAGTAGGGGACAGGCGAACTCCAATTGTGCGAACTCGACCCGCCGCCGCGTACCCTTGCGCAGCGACAGTGCCCTCTTTATACTGTGTCGTAAGGGATGTTCATATCAAACAAAAAATGTAGGGAAATTATAAGCCTTGGGCTTGGCTGGTACATAAAATAAAATAAATGTAAATTTGTTGAATAAACCAAATAAATAAATAAATAGTTGACATTTTGAACTTTGATCCTCATTTGGATCATTGAACGCATAATTTTTGACATATGACGCGTCATCTGACGTTTTGAGGTTATGTTGTCAGCTGTGGGATTACTAGGACTTTGCCAAGCGTATTTGCTTGAATTGAAGATGTTCAATTTTAATTAGAAAAAATAAAAACAACCACGAGGCGAGAACCACAGATAACATACTCACACACGGGTCTCGGAAATCGCTCTTAGCAGCGTATTTTAACATTAGCTTAAGCTTAAGTGTGACTTAAGCCTAAGTCGTGGTTGTTTCGATTCTTAATTCGCCGTTAATGTACTGAAATCGCTCCTAGCAGCGTATTTTAACACTCACTTAAGTAGTAGTTGTTTTGATTCGTAGCTAAGGCGTACTTTTATGCTCGGCTTAACGCTAAGAGTGAGTTGAAATACGATGTTTACCGGTTAAGTCTGACTTAAAATTTAGGTTAGTCTTAAGTAGGACTTGAAATTTCAGCCCCGAGTGTCTTAGCAAAATATTGTCTTGTGGTTTATAATCATTTTTAGGAATTACTTACGTTTTTAGTGTTTCGGTGAGGTTGAGGGAGGGGGCGCAATATACCCCTTGCCCTGGGCGCCATAACACCCTTGCCGCGGCCCTGATTATATAGGCAGGTAAGTATCTGTCGTTTCCAAGTGGAAATATTCAAGTGGCACTAAGACACGCATTTGCATCGATCGCCCTTTCGCAACGATCCGACCGAAGAAAATGCATTTTCCCCTGCAAGCAGAGCGTGCCGGCGGCGGCCGCGGAAAAGGAAAAGCGCGAAAAGTCGGCGGGGTTTTGAGGTTAGCGCGCCGAGAGCGGACGTTTTCTTTGACAGTCCGGTTCCTAATAAGTATATGAAATCATATTTTTTATTTTTTCTTCGTCGCTCGCTTTTTAGCCTTCACATTTTGGTGGCATTCCGTAAAATATTTCGGAGAAATTACGACATATCGAAAATGATCGAATGTTGAAATTTGAGACAAAGGAATGAACTATAAAACAACCCAAATAAGTAATCTGCAAATGCGCAAACGCATTAACAGATAGTATTGTAATACTATATCTATAAATATAGACACCTACCTACGTCATAAATACTAAAATACATCTTTTAATCATTTAAATGATCCAACACAATTTTTTATTGAAATATCTACATTTAGGTTTGGTTAGGTTACACAATTGGCTTTTTTATTATATTTTCAGTATTCAATTTGCAATTAGACAGATAAAATTTGACATTTTAAAAATATATTTTTGACAATGTTAAAGTTCTGCTACGGCTAAAGATCCCTTTGATATATAAGTAATCAAACGTACCTAGGATTGGTTTGGGTAAAGTAACCTTAACTTTTTTTTTATCGAAAAAACGTTTTTTTATTGAATTTAAATTAAATTAAGTACATATCTCTAATTATTGCACTCTTTCTTCTTTGCCATAAACAAAGTTCCTACCGCTATACGATTAAATTAGTATTTGGTGTTAATTTTAATCAGTCGCTTAATAATAAAATGAGTTATATATGTATAAAATACGATATCACGTTCGTTATATATACATCGCTCTCAAATTAAATTAATTTATACAAACGTTACGTTTCTTACTGGTAAATTTTGAAAATAAAACCGCACTTTCGTTATAAAATCGTTTATACTCGATAAATTTACGTGAAATACGAAATCGCTCTTGGTATACCGGCCCTGACGAGCGCCTGCGAGCAAAAAGGGAATTTACACGAGTGCTTTGATTAAATTAATAAATTTTGGCGTAATAGGCAACATACACACGCCCCCGTAGTCTTCGGGAATGGTCTTGGAATAATCCGTATGTATTTGTCAAAACGATCGTGTAAATTCCCTTTTTGTATTTCGCTCTTTTGCGTGCTCAGGTCAAGTTTTGTAAAATCGAGCTTCTTATGTAGAAACAGATTTTTTACATTGACTCCATATAGGTGATTTTAAAATCAATAATTATGCCTTAGTTATGATATAATCCGCGCGATTCTTATACATCTACGCGCGCGTTAAAAGTGTGTTAAAGGTGCGTTAAAAGTGCGTTAAAAGTGTGTTAAAAGTGTGTTAAAAAAAACCGCGCGAAGCCAGAAAAAATACAAACATATCAACGGGCATTTTACCTTGATGAGCTCTCCTCGCCGGAGCCATCCTCAAGGCGCCCATGGCGCCCATGGCGTGCTCGTGCCCCCCGCCCCCGCCGTCGTCCAGCGTCCACGTGTACTCCATGCTCTATGCTCTATGCTCTATGCTCTATGCTCTATGGTCCGAGTTCGAAATTCAAACGGTCCGCATTCGAAACGGCGCCGCGCACGCGTGGCCTTCGCATCTTGATGCGCGCACTTCACTTCAGTCCGTTAGCCACTTGTTTTTTTCGAACGACGTTCAGTTCAATTAGTTCGAAATTCAAATTCTCATTTTCGATATCGACTCAGCTGGTAATTCATATTTGGAACTGCGTCACAACGTACGATAGATTCTTCGAATTATAGTGACGTCACATTCCAATGTTTTAAAATCGCGAAAGTTGATAGATTGACGATTTTAAAAAAAAGGACTAACATGATAATGATTTTGTTGGATGTTTAGTATAGGTTAAAATAACGAGATAAGTTCTTTTCAAAACATTGAATATGAGAAACAAAAATCTTTATAAGCTGATGATTTACAAAGAGATCGCAGTAGTCAGTCGGTTAAGGCATTGGACTATCGACCGAGAGGTCGCGGGTTCAAATCCGCACTTGTTATACAATTTTAGCCTAGTTGAGTAGTGCTCAAAATAATTGTATATGACCTAGGTCGTAGAAATTTATTAAAAACATGATTTCGTAACGACGACAATGCATTTTTAGGGTGGCGTGACCTGATTCTCCATCCAGGAACTGCTCCAGACGAAGGAACGAAATTATGCATACGCATTCGAGCGCTTGTTTTGAAAAATATATTTTCACTTTTATCTTACTATGATTAGTTATAAATAGTTATATCAAATAAATTAGGAATATAATTCTGTGGCTTGGTTAAAGAAGTGCATATGCACTTCTTTTTGCATAAACCCTCATTTTACAGTACAGGCATTTGAAAAAAAATATTGAAACTTAATTTATCATAATCAATACCGTATATAATAAACACATTATTATTTTTTTTAATTATTTAATTATTCTATCTCAATAATTTGTGCACGTTTTGTGGAAAAAATATTGAAAAGTGCCTGAGTGTTTTTAGGAAGTTATTGTGGTATAAATTAAAAGTTGTATTTTTAACATAGGAAATGTTTTTTAAAAATTTAAATTAGGATTAGGAATTTTGACATGGGCACTTCTTGTACTGAAAATTTGGGGATTTTTAAGTATATTGCATCATAATACTCAATAATGCCAAAAATATGACATAGGCACTTCTTTTACCAAACCACAGAATTGTATATCGTTTGGTTATTATTTGTTGTGTTTTTGACGATAAAACCTTATTAAACATTGTTTTATTATTGTGTTTTTTTTTTCGATAATTTTCTCTGGTACATTCCCGGAAAAACAAAGGTTTTTTTCAATGCCCGATGTCTATGGCAATATCGCCGTGGAAATACCCAATTTTCGCAGTTTCTGACGCAATTATCGCCTTAAAAGGAAAACGGTCCGCTCAGAGAATAGTCCAGAGAAGGCTTCTATGATTCTTTCATTTGGTATTGAATCCGATAAGAAGCCAATTTATCGCGTGTTTTGTAAATATCGCTTTTAAATGTCACCATTGAGCGATTTCGCTGTGTTTCACTTTCGATACTTTTCAGGGACTAAAACCGCGATTGCCTATACAAACGATATTTTTAATTTACTATTATTTATTTAAATATCCAATATACAACTAATATTATTAAACGGGTAAACTTTGCAGCATTTTATTGATTTTCTAGAGAAGAAAGTATAGATTGTGTGGATTAGTAACACCTCACTAGGAAAATGCCTGTGTCGGGGTGATACCTAATTGAAATAAGAGCGCGAGGTATTTATTAGACATCTGACATATTTTTTTTTACAAATATATATAGATAAATACATTTAATATATACACAAACACACACACACAGAAAATATATATATACACCTACATACACACAGAACACACTTACAAAATTGTATAATGTATTGCTTAAATACCGTATTTAGAGGATTCCTTGCGTTATAATAAGCGTTTGCCGTTAGTTTAGATTACTTATATAAAAGTCTGACAGTACTGACACATGGAAAATCGAATGCTTTTTAATATTTTAATGATTGTTTTTTTTTTCAAATAAATTATATAGCCAGAATGTTCAAAGAAAAATTAATATTGAACACACAGATAGTTGCATCGCTGGAGGTAATGCACGCTAGTTTAAATACAGGCCTGTATTTTATGAAAGCTTTTCACTCTCACCTATCTATCTGTGCGATTATGCAATACGGTCAAACTTTCATTAAAGTAGTAAAAAAATGATTTAAAAAAGAAATAATAATTATGAAAAACAGTGAAAATGTAACGAATATGACTATAATGAATGAGAAGTGAATGGTTTAATGAATATTTACAAGAATAACTCACGTTTAACGTAGGATATATGCAAATTACTCGTCATGGCTAAAAATAAATATATAGTTGACTAAGTTATGGTATGTTTTAAGTTTAATTTGAATGCTAAGACAAATTATTACATAATAATTATCACCGTACGGCAATAATGTTCGTATGGGAAATTTAAAAACTGTGTAAGGTCGCTATATTTTCCAAAATTTAAGAAGAGATGATTCTTTTTTTTAATAAAAGTAGAACAGAAGTAAGGATGTTTGAGTTGCAAAAATCTTTAGATACCATTTTTGTTCCTATGGCATCTGACAGTTTAATTAATGTTTCCCGATTAAGCCGATTAATGTTTAAAAAAAATATCCGCTAGTGCGAGTTTAGATTGCTTGTATTTAAACATTTGTAAAGTGTTTATTATCTCGCTGAATGCTCGAGATGTGTGAAGGATGTGGTGCAAAAGATATAGAAATATCCGGAGTATTCCTACCTGGACAGTTTCAGATGCTTCTAGAAGGTTCTACGGATTTGTTTGTAAATAAAACTTTTTATATATTGAAATACGAACCCCTAAAACCTTACTAATCCTGGATGGACGCGAATCAAGTCACTTAACCAAGGAAAAATCGCAATATGCTTACTATTGTAGTTCGAAATAAAACGCAAGTTCGCCTATCCTCTACTTTGATACGGTGTAATCTACCTCCGCCTTCCGGCGTGCCGATTTACATATATATAAATATAAAACCGAAGAGTATTAGGTACCTACTTCACACTTCTTAGTGTTATGTTTGAGTCTATGTCGGGTAGACCATTTATTAATTATTCCTATGTTAGAATGTCTTTTCGTAGAACCGTCAGAACAAACATTTGCTTTGAAGAATATTATGACCGTTACAGCTACGCGCATTTTAAATGCGTAGATCGTATAAAAGATAGGAGGAAGAACAGCTCCCTGTGGAACGCCATCTTATCAGTTGAGATTTGTTGTCCGGAATCTGTTTTTTTTAAACACCGGGTCGAAAGCTTTGCTATAATCTAAGTAAACTAAGAGAACAAAAAAGTAGATTATCATACATTCAGGTATAATATTGTATAACTATACTAAAAAAAACTTTAAAAAATAAATATACTATAAAAAGTTATACATTTTTTTATTTAAGTTTTGACCTTTGGAGATATTCGGGGTCTTTAAAGTATTTATCGTGCATTTATTTGTTTTTATTAGATTTAGAGCTTATTATATATTACAAATAATGTCGATCGTGGTAGTCTAGTGGTTAGGCTTTGGACTATTGGCCAAAAGGTCGCGAGTTCGAATAATGGTTTGGGTTCTCCGATATCAAAAACCTTGATTTAAGGTGATTGCGCCAATACTACGAAAATTGGGTATTTTCTGAAGTGATAAATTACTGAATTCCATAGACCTCTGCCATTTTTGAATAAACCTACCGAAGTAAATTGTGAGGAAAATATCAGAATATCTATACGGACGTACGTATATATGTATATATTAAATTAAGGCTAGCCAAAACGTTAAATCATCAATAATATGACACGAAAATATGTATTAAAAAGGATATGAATTATAATAATTCCTCCTATCTTGCATCTCTTTTACGCGTGGAACGGTATCCATAAATCTATCTTTTTCTGTTAGCTGACTGATGAACGGCGTTGACATGACCTCAACGATAATCCCGGATATTGATTCTACACCCAGGATTGTCTCCAAACGAAGGAAGCCCTCAACAGCACACACGCGAACTTTTGTATACGCATTCAAGCACTTAAAAGCTGCCTTTTAAAATTATTTATTTATTTCGAACACATTTTATAATATACAGGAATGACCCAATATATATATTTTTTAGTTTAGAACGGTAGTTTATAATTCTAAATAAAAAACTAGCTAGCTGTAATGGCCAATGCCTGACAATAGTTATTGAAACACGCGAACTCTTAAAAAAAAAAATGGTACATCCAAATTTAACCGGCGCGGAATTGCGAAACCAGAAAATCAACTATTTTTTTATGAAATCGGAAAGTAATGTATTCATTTAAATTATATTGTCACGTGGACATTAATTCCTCCTAAATAAAAATAAACTAGTCCTAAATACGTCGTTAGTACTGTATATGTGAATAAAAAGATCGTTGATAATTTTAGGAGTTTATGCCGTACGAAACCGGCTAAAAGTAATTAAAATTAAAAACCTACGTGATTCTAGCAAAATATCCATCGTCGCGCACAATTTTAACGTACGTATTAATTTTTTTATACACTTTGAATAAAAGTGTATTTTATATATTTTCAGTAGTTTTTTTTAAAAAGTTGCACTGGCACACAAGTAAGTGATTTCAGGGCCTGACAGATGTCACTTTGACGTTTCGTGAGCAATGTTCGAATTATGAAATCGCGCGCGAGTCGGAGCAGATTCGAGTTTCGAACGCGAGCGACCGCGCGCCCACGCCGTACGCAGGCGACTGGCCAATCAGGGGCGGGCGGTCAGGGCGCAGGGCGGCGTCGCGCGGCGGGGCGCCATTTCTCGATGCCGATATGTTTTCGGTCATTTATTTATTTATATACACAAAAAACATACATTAAAGATTACTATGTTAACCTATATAAGCACTGTTAAAAATATAATTAGTGTGCAGCAACAGTAATTCGCAAAAACTAACATTTAAGATATACTTTATAACGGGTCAAATAGGACATTAGACATTTCAACATTTAGAAATTTAAACTCACTCATTATTATTAGACAGTTATTATACACATCACATACATATAAATACAATAAGTCAGAGATAATTCTTCTATCTAACGACTGGTCGTATTATATTTTTCTAATGAAATTAAGTAACTGTCAGGAAGAGAAATTTCACACTACTGTTGGGGGCTGAGAGATTCCAATTTTATTAGTTAGATCCGTCTGCAATTAAAACTATCCCTGGATTACACTTCATAAGACCGTTTTTTTTTTTAAACTAACGAGCCGTTGAGTACTTACGGTAACGTAAGTATAACTCGGTACTAGAAAATTATCAATTAAAAATTTCACTAAATAGGTTTCCTTTTAGGAAGATTCAGTTTATGCCTATCAGTAAAATACTATTTTAATATTTTGTATCTGAGAAGTACCTATTCAAATTTTCTTCAATTTATTTTGGTTTTTGAAAATAGTTTTTCAAGTTACGGCCTTAAATTTAAACGCTGTTTTACGATGTCTTTTAACTTTCGTTACATTTAACTATTTAATTGGATAAATAAAAATAATTTGATAATTGTAAATGGATTTAACGAAAATTAATTATAAAAACACTAAATATACCCAGTGCTCTGGAATCATTAAATGCTACTAAAATGTATTTTCACAGTCCAAATTGCGATTTATACTATTATAAATCGCAATTTGGACTGTGAAAATACATTTTACCACATATAAAATCATCATCATCATCATCTGTGGTATCTATATACCACATCTAAAATTAAATATAAGCTTCTACAAATGAAATGTGTGTTGATGTGAATTTCATTGGAATCGTGAGATTTTACACCATGAATATCTTGTCCTTAGAATTGGCATCTTCGATATATTCTCCTATATAAATATGCTTTTTATTCTGATGGTATTTGAGAGAATTCAATGACTTAATTTTAGGGGCCATGTGCATTTTGATAATTACGAAGAAAGTTTAAAATATCATAATAGGCGAACTGTTTGTGATGTGGTATTTCTGTATGACATCTTACACAATCGTCTGGACCGAATATTTCATCTAAAATATCCATCAAAGGTCACCTTGTCGCACTCGTCAGACTCAAATATTCCATGTTTGTAAATGTAACACACAAGTTATGCTCAAAATGCTCTGATTCACAGAATTTTAGATAGAAGTAGTGATAGCTTTGTGAAGTCTGTTAGTGAGAGAGGTTAGCACGCTGGTTTAAACACATCGCGCGCACACACACACGCAATCTGTACATTTTACTAAACACACTCATACAAGTACCTACTTCCTAAACACTTGGAAATCGTTTTAATATTGTCGTATAGTAAGTTTTCCTTTCCTCTATTTTCCTAAGTTACAACTTCTTCGTTCATATATACTTTATTATTATTTAATTACTGTTAATCGGCCTTAGTAATGGTAGGTTTTTTATGTTTGTACCTATATATTGTAACGCTGTTTGTAATTCACATAAAAACATAAATTAAACTTATTTATTAACATAGGTATTTTCCCTATTAAATTAACATATAAATATAATGCAAAGTTCTATATAACTGGAGACTGTCCGTTCTAAGATAGAATTTACCATAAGGTATTTTTTTTACGTATAGGTAAGGTAAGTGTTCTAGTAGTCTCTCAATAATTGACACTTTAATATTTATCATCAAGAATTAAAAATATGAACTCGTGCATAAGATAACGAATATTGTATCCGCACCTACCGTTGTGAAATCGTTAGGAATTCAAGGCGTTAGGAATCGTTAGGAGTTTCAAGTGACATTTTTCTGGCGGGAAGTGAATTTATGTTTTAAGTTATAATTAATACCTAAATGTACAATTGTTAGACTATGATATAGCATTGCTTTAAATTATATATGGTGTTCATTTCATATTAGTCAAATCCTAATGGATCGAAAAAAATACGATTCCTAGTAGTTAGGAGTGTCAATTTGGCAATATTTGCAACGCCGACTATATAAAATATTTTCATTTTTTTTTATCGACGTGTAATTCGTATCTTTAAAGCGCTGAATTTGCCGAAGAAATATATTATAAGTATACTTATTTTTAGTTTGTAATATACTACTAAAATATAAAAATGTATGTGAATAGGTATATTGTAGAGGCCGTGTAAAATATAGAAAAAATAATCAGAACATACTTCAAAATTATTAATATCTGTATTTTACACACCTGGTTTCCAGCAGATAAACCCTGAAATAGGCTGGTATATAAAAGGAAGGAATTGTAAATTTGATGAATAAACTAAATAAATAAATAAATGAGCTTTTTTTTTTAAAACAAAAAGAATCATAGCGCGCCTCGAATAGTCATTACGAAATTATCACATTTAAAATTAACTCATTAAATAATATAATCACATTAAATCATTTCCTATTTAATAGACAATTTAAAAATATTTTTGGCATTAGAATAAAAAAATTGTTTTTAGGAAATTTCCCGGTAATAGACACCGTGGTTTATGAAAATTAATTTCAAAGCGTTTTTCTTTACATTTTTTACGGTACTTATATATTGTATTTATGGTAATATAAAATAATTCAAGTAAATAAATATATAGGTATGCATTATCGACATAATAAGATTCCTAACTCTATAATACTGGAGAATTGAACAAATATTTAATAGAACTTTTTTGTCATAAATACCACCTCTTAAAATTTCATCCACTATTTACTGGATACCTCCTGTATGTTATATATATATCATATACGAAAGTATCATATACTGTATATTGTTACTTTCGTATTGTATTTAAACTGGTAAACGGTTATGCCGTAAAGGTTAATTTCTCGACACGATACATTGAGCACTATCTTCAGATACTAAACACTGCTTCCTAATTAGGTAGAGCTGCGGAAAACTGCTAATATTATTATCGCTAATTGCAAATATGCCAATAGTTGGTCTCAAAGGACAAACTCATTTGTGAGCGTTCTGCGTTCATTAAATAATGATTTATTCACAATTTTCTATTAGGCAAACGACAAGTTTATTAATCGCATTATAAACTATGTGAAATACGACTAAAACTTTCGCGTCCTTCGATTTAACAGAGAAAAAAGTAGAATTGACCTTCTTTATATTGTTAGAAATGTTACATAGTATTTATTCGAGCTTACTCGTGTAAATTTTACTTTTATCATTAAAATATCCCACCCACCTTTACTCCTTAAAATTTAACAAATTATTCTTACAACTGTTTTGAAGATTTCGCTTTTTAGTGGTCCATAATATTAAAAATTTCTTTCGGCACGTCGGAAGATGAGGTAGATTTCAACGGATCAAAGTGATGAAACATGTTGGTCATCCCTTAACGTAAGGGTTGCTCATATCAAAAATTGTTCCAAACAAAAGTTGTAGGGAAATTATAGGGGCCTACAATTAACGTGTTGAACGGATTTGATCGAGGGGATTGTTTAAGGGAGGTATGATTTTTTTGAATTTTGATAAACCAACTTTGCCCACCCCTATTATATGTCCAATAGTTGGTGCTATCAAAAATGTTAACTAAATAGGTTTTAGCCCCTTATCTAAGCATCAATATAAAATTTAATAACTTATATACTAAGAAAGTTATAGGAAAAAGTCACTTTTTTGGAACCCCCCCCCCCTCCCCCCTATTTCCGCACCCTGGTCTGATTTTTGCCCATTAATGAACCCAGTGATTTTGTACCCTTAAAATTTATGTATCAATTTGAAAGTGATTGGTGTAAAGTTACGGCAGTGATCGTGTCCACAAGAAAGTGATACACAAACATTTTAACTGAGGGTAGTTTTGGGTTCTAGGGGATGTAAAACACGAAGACATGTCGATGTCATGACATGGTACCCATTGCAATAGGTAGCTTTCCTAATGTAATCTTCCTAAAATACTACTAAAAGTAGGGTCAAAAGTGTAACGATGAAGTGCTCAGTTTACAGTACTTAATAATAAAAAAATATAATCCCGACTTCAAAAAAAAGCAAAAAAATAATACAATAAACTTCGTATTAGTTACCAATAAAAAAAACTCATCCACTAAAGCTTTGAAGTCGGCGTAGAAAGACACTTTATGCAACTTTAGTAAACACCGTGACTCTAACTTACACCAGAAGTAACTTAATAATAAAAAAATCAATGGAGTGTACCCCAAGGATTCCGGTACAATTTGCATGAAAATATTTTTTAGCGGAAAACTTACCTAACTAACCTAACCTCACCTAGCTTACACTTAACGTAATGAAACTAAAATAGTACCAATTGTAGTGATAAATAGTAGTGATCATATGCAAATTTCGCGGTAGGAGCGAAGTTACATTATAAATAAAATTAATAAAACATACAAGCATAAGTAGGTACCGACTGACCTGAAAACCTCCTTTTTTTGAGGTCGGTAAAAAAATAAAAATGGTTTAGCATTTAAAATGTATGTTTTATGAACAACATTCTAGAGTACTGATTTATGGCTGATTTTCGGATGAGACTTTTGACAGACAAAGTTGTATTATATTATTATTTTACGGGAACTAGGAAAAGCGTATTTTACTGGAAGAAGTCGCGTAAGCTCGTAATAAAGATTGAGTATAAAAGGTACTGAGGTGAGAATAGGACAAGCAATAGGTAAACTTCCTTATTCCTTGCTAAACGTCCTTATTTTAAGGCGCCCCGGGACGCATTTGTCCTTGAGATTTGAAGGAGTAGGCTTTATTCGAAGATTGACGTGTAGAAAAGAGACGGATATATCGGCGACCGCGAATTCTTTACATTTGGAATCGATGAAACATGTTTTTTGTATTTAAATAATTATTACCATTTGAAAAAAGTGTTTTTTTTTATGTAATGGCCTAGATTATTATATTGTCTATCTTTAGAAAGAAAAATTAGGTTCGCGTCACTTACACAACTTAAAAGAAAATCGTTGCAAGAAAAAAACAACACTTTCTTACTTATTTATTTTCATTACTATAATAAGGTGTATTTCGTTTTTTTTTAAGCAAAGGACTAAATTAATATATGTAGAATATTGTGGTATTTTTAGTTTTAGCCATTTATTGGGAATAACTTCAACAAAATGCACCAAAATACGTTACAAAACACGTTTTAGGGATTGGTGGAGCCTTAAAACATCAAACTGATGTAGTCATATTTATTTTATGATTCTACGTAAAACTCCGGAGTTATAAACGCAATTGTTTTTGTAACTGCCGTTTTTAAAACGTATTCAT
Source organism: Neomicropteryx cornuta (assembly GCA_020383195.1). Classification (NCBI taxonomy): domain Eukaryota; kingdom Metazoa; phylum Arthropoda; class Insecta; order Lepidoptera; family Micropterigidae; genus Neomicropteryx; species Neomicropteryx cornuta. The sequence continues at coordinate 9,057,799 of JAHKQU010000010.1, read as the reverse complement.
AAAAATGTTCTCCCTCCCCATAACCCCCCTTATTGGTTGGATATAAATAAAAATCTTTCTCATTCGATGTCTATTTTATATAAAGAAGCTATATGCCAATTTTTGAGATTCTATAACCAACGATTATAAAAGTTCCATACAAACTTCAAACCCCCATTACCATCCCTCCCTTGATGGTGGATTTTATTTTTTTTTTTAATTCACAAACCTAATCGGGTGTGCTCACGATAGCTTTTCAAACTCGTCATCGCAATCGGACCGACAGTTTAGGAATGCATAAAGATAAAGAAACCGTCATTTTTTATATATAGGATGTTTTTTTTAGAGGCGTGGTTTTTAATCTGGCACTACTTTTTTCATAGTTGGTGTTTTTGACAGCTGTCACTTGATTTATGCTCAGTTTGATTTGCCATTTCATAATGACTATTCATTGTGAAATCGTTGCAGTCGTTGCAAATGTGCAAACGTTGTTCAGGAGTAAGTCTATACTTACTCCTGAACAACGTTTGCAAATAGTGCAAATTTAGAAAAAAATCACTCTAAATTTTTTTAAAATCACTCTAAAATAAAGTAAAAATCGCGTCGTGGGCCTGTGGCGTGGCCTCCAAGATCGTGCGATTTAACACCGCTGGACTATTTTTTGTGGGGTTATGTGAAGTCGCTTGTCTACGCAGATAAGCCGGACACGATTAACGCCTTGGAAGAGAATATTCGGCGCGTTATTGCTGACATACTTGCTGCAAAAAGTGGTTGAAAATTGGGCCTCTCGGCTGGAATTTGTTCGAGTCAGCCGCGGCGGCCACTTACCCGAAATCATTTTTAAAACATAATGGCAAACCCTTATCTTTATAATAAAACTAAATTCTTAGCCATAACATCAAATTATATGCGTTTTATCTCTTCTTGAAAACCACGCCTCTAAAAACATCAACCTATATAAGTAAAGTTTTAATATTCAAAAAAATATCTAAATGATTTGTCTAAATATATTGATATAAAATGGTTTTGTTATTTTTGTTTATTAACTTTAATACTTTTTATTAGTAGAATCCTATTTTTAGTTTTACATAGTTTTTTTTATCGTTCCATCAAATGTATTTTTTATTTTATATGTACTGTGTAAAATTGTTGGTTTCTCCAATAAAGATAAATAAATAAATAAATAAATTATAACTTGAGGTGGACTTGAGGTTCATTCTATATTTTTAGACTTCGCGAAAGCTTTTGACGTCGTCCCTCATTCGGGTTTAATGAATAAACTTAGAAATCTATCTCTAGATCCTAAAGTGGTTTCTTGGATTGAGTCATTTTTGTCTTTGGAAAGGCTTTTTCCCATTTAGTTTCCGTGCCATCCGGAGTACCTCAAGGTAGTGTTCTTGGCCCAATCTTATTTCGTATTTTTATAAATGACCTTCCTGCTTGTGTTAATTCACTCATGCAACTTTTTGCTGATGATAGTGTCATATTTAGGATAATTAGGAATAAGTCTGATTGTGAAACACTGCAAAATGATCTAGATGCAGTGGTCCGATGGGTTAATCAAAATGGCATGCGATTAAATTCGGATAAGTCGGCTTTGATGCAGTTCGGTTCAATCCATAATGATTTCAAGTACGAACTAGCTGGCAAATCACTGTTGAAATCCTCTACTACGAAGCATCTTGGAATTACCCTGTCTTCTAATCTCCATTGGGGAAGTCATGTTGGTGATGTAGTGAAAAAGGCTCACAGACCATTGCGGTTTATTATGCGAAGTCTTAAAGGCGCTGATTTTAAAGCGCGTTCATTGGCATATAAAACGTTGGTTCGTCCTACCCTCGAATACTGCTCATCAGTATGGGATCCTCACACCCAATGTCTTAAAGACTAACTAGAAACAGTTCAGAGAAAAGCAAGCCGACATGTCTTTAGGAGTTTTAGTCGTTTTGATAGTCCATCTGAATTAATTTCAACTCTTAATTGGGAGCCACTAAGTAGACGGCGTTTCGAATTCAGGTTAACTAGTTTATATAAGCCTGTCTCGTCTGCTTTAAGATCCCTACTCTCTAAGCCTCCTTATATTGGCCGTAATGACCATCCTTCCGAGATAAAATCTATCTTGAGAAGACGGAACATTGGGTTCAATTCGTTTCTTTCCAGAACAATTCGCCAGTGGAATGCTCTTCATAGGTCAGTATTTGATCCCATTCCTTGTTCCAAGGCTGTTTTTAAGCGTAGATTGCGAGTTGTTAAGCATTTTTTTTCCTTCACCTACTAAACTCAACAGTATCACCGGAACTAGCTCCTAAATATTGTAATTACTTAATAATAATAATAATTAGTCAAAGCTAGCTGCTAAATATTTAAAATGAAACGAGACGCAATTAATATACAAAAGGTACCTTAGGTAGGCAGTTACCGTTGAAGGTATATTTTTTAAGCTATATTCATAATGATATACTAGCATTATAGATAGATTGCTTTGATCTTGCATGACATGAGACAGCGGCGGTGTTGCCATAGATATTTGCCGCGGTTTGATCGATAGCGCTACGTTCGTCTTGCTACGGTTCTACGACCACGTGACGACGGTCAGGAGTGTGCAGGCCAGCTAGGTAGAGGGTTCCGTAGGTTTGTTACTTCGAAGTTGAGTCATATAAATTTGGCTTATATTTATAATAGCATCATTGTCATAGAAATATAGCTTATAGTAGGTTAAACTATATAATTATTATGATACAAAAACTTTTTTTTTTATCCATTTCTAAAAACAAACTAATTAATTAAACGCAACCTTAAAAAAAACACTTTAAATAAAAGTCCTGATAGTATTTTTAGCATTAGCACCGTTAAAAATATCAAAAATCTCAACATTTTGCAAAAATCCGGTGTAATATTCTGCTTCTTTTGAAAGTTTTAATAATATTTAAAAAATACACGCTATTACGTGCTTATTACTAGAAACGCGCATTGCAAACACTAGAATATAGTTTATAGTTTAATATGGTAGAATATTAAATAATATTGGTTTTTGACTGATATAAATTTAACATTCTTTTTTCTTCGCCGCTTCTCTCATTTTCTCAAACATATCAAAGCTTAAACTGGTATTTTCGTGTATTTTTTTTTTTAACAATTCGGTTCTCTTCTTTAAATTCATTTAATAAATTTAAAAATTATTTTTTACATTTACCTCTAACTTTAATACCTATCCTGGGTGCTGAATTGTATACTTTAATCTACATTATCATTATGTCATTACTAGTATTGTTCACAAATTCTGTTAGTATCCACACTGTTTGTAACTTTGTGCCAAGAAATTAGAAGATTTGACATTCATTTAAACGACCTGGAATGTTTAATAAATTTAAAATTAGCACAGAAGGCCCCTAATCGATAACATTGCCACAAACTTCCACCAAAGTTACAATCTTCAATATTCTTGTACACTGCCTGATATACTAGACAGTCGTAATTTAACTAGAAATAGGAATGAATTATATAAATGATTAGGACTGTTTAGTAATACCTAAAGCTTCAATGTAATAATGAGCATGTATCTATAAATTAATATGTGAAGAGAAAACTTTGTACCTATTTTTAAACGTATTGCGCGCACGGAGGAGTGTGAGATTTGGCATAGTTAATGTTTATATGGAGAAGAAGTGCAGAAAGCTAAAATTTATTTATAATATGTGTTACAAATACATTAATTAAATAAATAAAATCAAACGTTCTTCCTGCTGACAGCTGATTGATTGAATGAGTTTCGAGCTGTGAATTTTATGCGATTTCAAATGTTCCTCTTTCAATAGTCTGTCAATGTCAATGTAGTAATGTCAAAATAATTATTAATGCCGTCTTATACTTCAAATAATGTCAAGTCTCATTTTTACATGAAATATTTAAAACTGAGAATGAATTGTATCAAAAATAAATACAAATACAAGCTGTAATTGTGTTTTTTTTTAACTGTTACTAACTTTAACTTTAAATTTTAAACACTCTCAGCTGATGTAATAAAACAAAATTCAAAAAAATGATATGCACGTTTGTAGAGGTAAACTCGCCGTATTATAGAGGGTATAAGAACCTCAATAATATTTAAACTAAAAAGTTTACTTAATTACGGTCGAATTTCGACCACTAATATAAATATTAAATTATTATCATATTAAAGGCAACGCGACGAAAGTACATTTTAAGCGTAGGCATGGCAGCACTGTTCGCGTGGCTTCATATAGTGGCGTGCAAGCCTTTCGTGTCTCGCTCATTTTGACATTTTCAAAATGGCCGCACGATTGTCGCAATAACTGAACATTTTATGCATATTATTGGTAGTAGAGGTTTAATACGAATATTAATTCGTGTATCCTTTATTCCGGCCATATTGATTAAACGACAGCGGGGCGACTTGAGCAGCGCGGACATTATTATAATTTTACTAAATCGGTAGGCGGTAGGTAGTGTTACAAACATGCGAATTAGCAAAAACTGATTCTCTTTTTTTTTATTATTATTAATTTATTTATTTTAAATCAGAGTATTATATGTATCCTTCCTCCTTTACTGTACTAGCAACGAGTACCTACCTTTGTCGATATAGGCTGCGTTTTAATTGTGCAAATGCCAACCGTCAAAATAATTGATTCAAAATATAATAGGAATTGAAATGAGTATATACTCATGAGTATGAGTATATAGGGTTGAAATATATATATAGGGTGTCCAGTTAATAGTGGATAAAACTTGCAGTTAATAGTGGGTTTGCTGATTTTAATGTTGTATATCTATATTATGAAATGATCTAAACGGCTATGGTTGTTTTTCAAGAGCATCAATCTACACACAAAAATTTAACTCTTTCGCCTTTGTAATTTTCGAGTTGAAAGTTGCAACGGACGGACAGCCGGACAGACGGACAGACGGCCAAGGACGGGGATAGTAGCTTCTTATACATGAAGCTAAATCCACACTTATTAATATATTTTACTGAACGAAATCTACGAGAAGAGCGAAGAACTAGATTTAACTAGAATTTCAGACACGCATAACTGAAGCCACTTTCGGCGGCGAGGTGAGAGCAGCTCCCAGTCAGCTCCGTCGACTTCCAGTTCAAAACATTCATCCCCTACCCTGCCCTACTCTGCCCTACCCTGCCCTACCCGCCCTACCCGCCCTACCCTGCCCTACCCGCCCTACCCGCCCTACCCGCCGCGCAACGCAACGCAACGCAACGCGGGTAGTTCGCGTATTTCACGGACGATCGCGCCCCGTCGCGTGTTCGCGGGTAGTCTTCGATTAGGGCTGCTGTCTTATATTTAGAATAGAAAATAGTGAAGTTGTAGGGTAGGCGGATGTCGATTCCGTAAAGAGAATACAACGGAAGCAAAATAAGCAGGCATTTGATATTCTATCAGATACTGACTGAAGAAAATTATAAGACCTGCACATAAACGGTAAACACCCCCCCCCCCCCCCCCCCCAGACCCATGCAGGACTTCAAATCGGTACAGCACAAGACTTAGAGCAGCTATGAGTGGCTGGTTTTGGCCTCGATTAGTGCTACGTCTGCGCGTTGTGAGCTCAACCCCGATCATCTGTTTAGCAGGCAAGTATATTGCGTAATAGTATTATATATATATATATATATATATACATTTTGACAGAGTTAACAATAAGACCTATTAAAGCATACAATAGTATTTAAAACTTTGTTAAGCTTAACTATATTTTAGAGGGTATGTGTATGGGGAGGTTGTTTGACGAACTACCAAGGGATATTATGGCATTAAAAAGGGATATTTGCTATAACGCGGGTGTCCACGAAAGTTGAGTATTTCCATAAGCAATATTGCTGAGTTCCAAAGACCTCGGGCGTTGAAAAAAATAAATGTTATTTTTGAGAATATACCGAGTTAAAATGAAGAGGGAAAAAAGAACATATTCGCATTAAAAGTATGAAAAAAAATATATTAACTGAGGGCTGTATAAAATGATTAATCGTTAAAACACGTGTATCGAAAGATACGCGAAAAAAAATAATGCGCCATCATATTCCACGTTAAAAACTGTTTTCCAAAGACTTAGGGCGAAATCAAGGGATAATTATTCAGTTTAATTCATTTAGAACAGGGGTTCCCAAACTATTTTGGCAAGAGACCTCTTTTCCAGAATGAACTGATACCTCAGACCCCCATAGCCACACATTATCTCCACGCTTATCGACTTTTGAGTTTTTTAAAAATAAAACAATGGTACTTCCTGCTAAAATATTAGTCATTTTTATAACAAGTTGGTGCAAGTAACACGACTTATACAGCATCTTGAATTTTTCAAATAAGAACCCAAAATCAGATTTCGTTTATGTCGAACCCTGGGAAACCGATTGCGACCCCGAGGAGTCCACCGATATCGACCACTTTGGTAATCCCTGATATATATACCCTTTTTTTTACGGCTGGAATATGTAACAATTGGAGGTTAATTTACAAAAAAAATAAGTCGAGATACCTTGATCTTATATCTTAAACATAGTGAATCAGATATTTAAAATTCAATTCCTTTTCTGAGATATTTGTTTCATTCTTTTCAAGTCGCAGGGCCAATAAGCTGGATTTTTACCGGAAATGTTCTTGGATTACTGAAAAAACTGAAATTGCTCTTTGTGAACGGCAAGGGCGGATCCTGAAGCCTTTCTCGAGGAGGGTTCACGGAGAGAGGGCCGGGGGTATGAAGTTTCCCCCGCCCATCTTAAACGCGGCGCGCGGGGGATCCCAGTAAAATTTTAAAAACAAAACGGGGCCTAAAACACAGTTTTAGGCTGCTTTTGAGCGTTTTTAGACCTTAGTAAAAATGGAAATAACAATACCAGTCGATTTTTCTTTAATGAGTAATTAATTTACTTGATCCATTTATTGTGTTAAACCATGTTTTTTCTTTTACCTTGAGGGCGACAGTGAGCAACTCACCCTTCTTATTTTTTATCTTTTGGTCTTGGGAGGGGGGGGGTATAGTATATAAAGTACGTGTGTGTGTAAATGCTGGCTGCAGCGATATTTTGCTTTCTTGCACGCAGTTCTGAACTTCGACGCGTTTTTAAAGGCGTCGCTCTAAAAAGATGCTCCGTCTAGCCAGAGTAAGGAACGCGTCTTAAGGATTCTGTCACGTCTAACTCAAAGTAAAGAATTATTTTTTGTGAACTACGCAATGAATTCAGTAACAAACCGTATTGCTACAACATATAACCTCAATTACAGCGATATAGACATTTTTCATTTGCATAAAGGCGACTTTATACTCAACATAAAAGAAACTCTCTGTGAACATATTTAAACCAGCGTGCATTACCTCAAGCGATGCCACTATCTGTGTATTCGGTATTAATTTTTCTTTGAACATTCTGATTATATAAATTGTTTGAAAATTTTAAATCTATAAAAATATTAAAAAGCATTCGAATTTTCCAAATTCAATACTGTCAGACTTTTATATAAGTATCGTAAACTAACGGCAAACGCATATTAAAACGTAAGGAATCATCTAAATACGACATTTAAGCAATAAATTATATAATTTTATTATAATACATACACATTTACACACTCTTACATTCAACACCCTAATACACTTGCAGATTACAACACTCATACTATTATAACTTATAAATTTAGATGCTAGTTCATTCTATGAAACATATATGTTCAATTGAAGATTGTATGTATGAATTGCTGTAAGCATTTCTAAAATTAAATAAATAAATAAACACGGTGTATACAAGTACATTATTCTATAGAAACTTAGATAATTATGAAATAAATCGAAAAAATGTATTATTTTTCTTGTATATCTACAAATAGGTATAGTAATTGTATAATGTATTGTTTAAATACCGTATTTAAATGATTTTTTTATTAAAATGGGTAAACAACGTTAGCTTACTTTATATAAATAAGTAAATAAAAGTTTATATAAATAGGTATAGCTATACTACAGCGTTTCAATGCCCATAGAAGCTTTTCACACCTTGAATTTAGTCGGGCGGAGCCTGGTTTCGGAAACGGCTGTAATACCCTTTCTTTAACCTATAAACTATCAGTAACTATTAGGCATATGTGTAGAATACGGAAGTAAGTACCTCCGTGATAAGTGCGCATAACAGAATTTACTGCGTGAGCAATAAAACATAACCTCAATTTGACATGGATTTGTTATGTCAATATATTAACGCGTTGCCATGGCGACCGGTTTTATTTACAACCGTTTATGGTCCGAGACACGAGCATTTTTCATCACATATACTACCAATAAACATTTTAGAAAAAATGCCATCATTATTTTTGGGGTGGGATTCTGAAATGGATGTCACGCGGTGCGGTGGTATACGCGTCCGTTTTTGATTAGGAGGTCTCAAAGTATAAAGTACTGTAATTACCAGACTGATTACACAGGCATTTCTGTACGCTTCGCAACAATTCCTGTGGGTATATAGTAACAGGTAAACGTTTTGTTGCGTCCCGAGTCCTGTAACCTTAACAGACTATTCGGTTACCGTTACTAAAGGTTTTAGTAGGCCCAACTAACGTTTGGTACGCCTGACCGAACTCCGGTACATAAGAACAAACTGCTTTGTAAGTGCTATGGCGAAATAGGCGAGAAGTCTACTATTGACTGTTTGGTCGACGTAACAAAAAAGTATTGTAAAGTGTACACATTGTTTCATTTGAACGCTTCTTGCTTGAATGAAATTTTGTATGATTTATCAATCTACAGGAATTGGTTTGTACAGTCTATCAATTTGTATACACTTCGGTTGGGTTGGTTTACTATTGAAAGGAATGTCAAAGGATTTTTTTTGTAATTTTATTCGTCAACATCAACATATATCAACCCCTCGAAAGGGCTGTAGTATTTTAAATACACCCTCTGCAGGACAAATCGCCCTTTATCAAACCGCGCTAAACGCATCAGCTCGCTGACCGCGTGGCGTGATCCGCGCAATCACCTGCCTTCGAAACCAAAGCTCACACAATATTAGAGGGTAGTCAGCCGGTGGGCTTTCACGGTTGATCGAACAGGTCTATCGGGGGCGCCGACGCACCTTGCCAACACAACTATCCGGCTCGGTGGACCAAAGCGGCCTTTTTCGAAGTGAAACTTCTTTAAGCGCACCTTCACCTTTCACAGTGTTCCTTATACGGTGAATCGTTAAATTTTCACTGGTGCCACGTCGATTTTATTCTCATTTAAATAGGCATTCGGAAACATTGTGGACTGTAGATGCCAGTATGGGGTGATAATTTTAAAATAGATTATGATAAGTTTAACCAACTTCCAGAAGTTTTATTCCTAAAGCACACGGTGTTACCACACACACTGATATTTTATTATTGAATGCATGGTTGACAAAGGCTCACTCAATTTAACTGGTGAAATATGTACTAAGTGACAAACAGCTATGCAAAGATGTGTATATTTTTGTCAATTACGATTGCAAAACAGATAACTAAACCGCATAATTTAGGCCACCATTTCATTCAGGTCCAGTATGTTGGACGATATGCGAGGAACAGCCTCGCAAGTAGTCCTTACGAACGTTTAAGAAAGAGATTTTAAAGATTTCGGTCTTCTTACACATTTGTTCAGGGAGCTCTTTGCCAGTTCACTAACAATATAAAGTATGCTTTGAATCATGAGATTGTTCACGGAAATTGTTCAACACAAAGATAGGTTTGTTCAAACGGTTCGAGCTCGAACTATATTTCAAAGAGGCAATTTATTATACCTTGGCCTACATTTTTACAATCAATTGCCCCAAAGAAATAGTTAAAATAAAGACATTTAGAAAAGTAGTGAAAAAATATTTGTTAAAATAATCATTATAAAGCTGTGAATGCCAAAGCATTTGAAAGAGGTATCCAAAATCAATAGACATTATAAAATTTCTCTCAAAGATTACCTACACACGCTGTGACTAATCGATTAAATATCAATGGATTTATTGTATAGTAATCTACTAGATGGAATCTCTTGAATAGTGATTGTGTTAAGGTTATGTTGTAAGGTAGTTATTTATTTTTTATGTACTCTTTTTCGTTGTGTTTTTGCTATTTTTTCATCTAATTAAAATATGTATGTAAATTTAGTACGTTTAGTTTGTAAGACTTGTCATCAAGATGAGTTTCTGGCAGCCAAAACCATGTTTTTGCCAGAACCCATTCAAAGTATTGTCTTTTTTTTAAATAAAAACTAATAAAAAAGAAGAATAGCGCTTACAAAATAAAAAAAAAATTAGTAGAGATTTTTTATGTTTCTAAATTTCCTTACTGCCCGTTTCCCTCTTTGCACTGTTTGTCCTTTCTCACTGTCCTAGTATTACATTGTATTGTAGCTATAAATGGTTTAAGTTTGTATAAAGCTATTAGCATTAAAAAAATGTTATTCCTATACATTTATACACGCTATGGAAATAAATAAATGCATAATATGGTATATGGTATATGGCACATATGATAGCCTGGCGAGGATACAATTCCCCCCCACCAAGCCAAGACCGCCTAACGACACACGTCTTCATCGGTCGACGGAACAAATCCAACTGCTCTCATACGAAAAGCGGGCCCGCCTGTGACTTATGCGGGTAGCTAGAAGAATATTTAAACACAGCTATTAGTCCTGCTTGAAAACAATTAGAAGATTTGTTTTCATATCATCCCCCGTGCACGGAATGACACCGCCTATTTACGTTTCCGACTAAGCATATTTTAATATTATCGATCAAAGTTGTCTATACAATTTTCTAACACTATAAATACCAACCGCCGTCAAGAATAAGATTCCTGTTATATAAGCCATAGACAATTTTAGTTGTATCTTTCAGATCCTTTAATAATCTATATTTTCTTCAATAAAATAATAATAATTAACGTGAATTGATAATGAATATTACTTTATTGTATTTAATTACTCCTCCTCCCCACCCCCACCCCAAGCGACTACGGTCGAAACGATCCACTGAAGATTGTTAAGTTGTTTATTTTTTTTTATGCTCTATTTACTAACTTACATAATGTGATACAATAAATTGACAATTTTGTAGGAGAACGTTATCAAACTCACACTGAACCATTTATAAGCTGGGCGATTTTAAGGCGAAACCAAAGGTTAAATATTATATTCGATTCATTTGACACTTTTTTTTATATCTGGTATTTGATAACCATTGGATATTTAATCATGAGAGAACATATTATTTGGTACCTTGATTTTATATCTTAAACATAGTAAAGGCAGATTTTTAAATTTCAATTTTATTTCTGAGAGATTTAATAAATGATAAACTCCTAATAGTTATTTTTTAGTTGAATTGCTATCTTATAAAAGGAATTAGAGCCTTAGGAAAAAATAGTAATTGAAAGGCAATTGAAAGGTCTAAAACACGGAAAGTTTGTTTTTTTAAATTTCTATATTATGAAACTGTAATTAAATAAAAACCAAGAATTGCTTATTGACCACGCAAAGAGTAAAACCTGACGAACTATAGAAATAAAGCACCGAATTTTAAGGTCGACTGCTTTGATATGAGCCCTGTCTTCTTCGCTATATAGTTCTGTACTAAGGAAGACACATATTAATTTTGCTATAGAAAAAGTTAGAAGTTGTTTAATTAACCTACAAATTTATATCCATTTATAAAACCGCTTTGGGAACAAAATAAACCCAATTACAGCCAAATTGAACATCAGTTTAAACTGTGGAAAGCCAGTCGATAAATTATTCACGTGTGTTTATTCTCACTATCATTATCCACCCCTATGCTAATGTGTTATTAGGGTCATTTTGCTTTGCCCGCGTAACACAGCACACTATTAAAAATGCAAAAAAAACTAGTCTAAAACGACAAAAGGAAGATTCACCTAGGTAATAAAATATCAATAGATATGATTTTTCTTTTGTTAGCTATATGAAAACTTGTTGAACAAAAGTGGCCCAGATTAATGCCCAGAATGACCCCTACTGCTGACTTTAAGTTTATCCTGTATAAGTTTAGTAGTTATTTTTTAAATTTTCAAGCCGATGTCACATTTGCTAATAGTTTACATGTGTTTTTCGTATTGGCAATGGTTATGTTCGAGGTATTGGTTTTTACAGGTGTTGCCAAATGGAGAAAAAAAGGTTTGCGACCCCTCCCATACGCATTTTTCAAGTGTGTATTTTTTTTAATATTAAAGAAAGTGCTTGAGGAAACCCCCGAGGCAATACCTGGGTAAAAAGAAATAAATATATTTCAAAAAAGATTTAAAATGACACTTTATTAATGTGAATTTATTTAGTATTATTTTTAAAATAAACTCAGAGATGGATGCGTTTAATCAATATTTATTTAGTTTTTTTAATATTTCATTTTCTTCTTTGTTAATTTTTATTTCCGTTTCTGTTTTTAAACATATAGGTTTTATACCAGAGAGTCCAATTAGATGTTACTTTGACAGTTCGAGACATGGTTCAAATTGTCATATTCGAATTTAAAAAATACGAACGCGCTACCGTTGGAACGTTTTATTTATTACTGGCCAGTTAAACTTAATATAAACTCATCTCTGAGCGCAAATAGAAACACGTAAAAGAAGGTTCAGTGCCACATTATAATTAATATAAATTTAAATATTATGTCCACGCGTCAAAATTTACAAAAAAAAAAAAACTAAAATGGTGTTAAAATTTAGGATGAATAAAAACAGACATTATACCTTTGCATGTTTTTTTTTAAATTTTAATAACTATCGCCTGTACGTCATTCGAAACGCACGCCAAATGGGCTAAAAGTGCCGAAGGCACAAGTGAAGATAGGAAATGAAGCAAACCATAAAAAGTTAGTAAGCAGGCGCGGATGCTTGGAGCGTAATTATCCCCTTCCCCCTCAGGATTTTCAAAAATACTCATCATTGCACATAATTGAAAGTGTAATTGTACAATGGTTTTTAAAAACGGGATAAATTCTAAAAAATTGAATAAATCGACCCTAATTCAAAAAAAAGGTTATTTTTAAAGTTTTTCTTTGCTTTTCGCTACGTATATATTCCAGAGAGGGAGAAATAAATAAATAAATATAGAAATACGGGTAATTCGTCTAATTACAATTTGTGTTTTCCGAGAGATCTCTAATCGATTTGTTTTTAGACGAACGGCTTTTAACGAATATTAGTCGAATTGCACTGTAAATAGACGAATTTTCCGCAAATAGTAAATGGCTGTGCTTGAAATGTTACCCCCCTCCTCGCCCCCCGAGTTTTTTTCCCGATTCGCCCCTGCCTGTAAGACGTCCGGTTCTAGTTAAAAAAATTACTACACTGAACAATGTATAGAAGCAGTTATATGATAGCTACTGGTGTCATGGCCAATCTTGTTTTTGTTGCTCGCACAGGTGATACTTGATAATGGTAATTAGACGCGATGCTCCCACCCCCGGGTGCAGAAGTCACAGGCGAGGGTAGACCAGTTAATTTTCCGCTCGATCGAGCTCCGACAGAGGGATGGAATTCGGCGTGTGATTCACTTTCTAAAAATAAGGGGCAAGATCCATATATATTATAAAACTGTTTAAACCTGGGCTTCGGACCCGGGTTGGCAGCTAGGCCACTCACATGCCTACCGTCCTGACTTCAATTAGAAACATCACATTTACATTATTCTATTCCGGTTTTTATATCCTGAAAAACAAACGATTTTACCTAATTTTCGAATTTCATTAGCAGGGTGTGTCCAATTTCGAAATTGGATTTGATTTTCAAAAATCGTCCACGTGTGACGTCACCTGCCATCCATACGTTCGGATCGGCATAGAGACGGATATATTATGTTAAAAGCATCAACAAAACATTATCAGCTGTCGATATTTGAATTAACTACTTATTTATTTATTTATTCAGACCCAGGGGCAGATTTTTAAACATATGATTCATATTAGAGTTGTTAAAGTTATATAATAACTATGTAAAATAATTTAAGTTGGTACTCTACGTAGTATGGTTGATATAGTGACGACAATAATTTACACATCGATTGTTAAACTTACTTGGTTGCGAGTACCATCATTTTCTTTGAAGTACCATTATTGTTGGTCACTCTTAACAAGATATTTAGCTATCGCTATAGTAACGTTGGGTTGATTTTGAAATCATAGCAAATTAAAATAGTAATAAGTAAAAACAACAACATATTCTGGTTGCTGCTACCAAATTGTCAGTTAACGTCGTTTTATTTCGTCGGCTGTTCACCCACGACGCCATATTGTTTTGTAATCATAGCAAAATGTTTTTTAAATACATCTCTTTCTGCCATAGCAAAAAATAAAAATATTTAACAATAATTAGTACGTACGAACAACTATGCGTTTTTCTTACACTTATGATTAGAAAATTTCTTGCTGCGGGTGCAAATTAATAAACAGCCAAACCTTTCATTAAAATATTTTTTTCAGTACATTTTTGATTTTATTAATATATAATTATCGTATTAATAATAATCTGTTATAGGGTAATTATAATAATTACATTATAATGACCACGCATTAAAAAATTTAAAACGAGCTCACGAAAAATCTGAGCTTACCCGACTATGCCCTAAGACTGTAAAGATTCTTATAAATCTTTGGGGTTTTTCTTTTAGTAATCATTTTACAAATCATTTTAATCATTTAGTAATAATTTTAGGGTTTTTCTTTTAGTAATCATTTTACAAAAGGTAGGTAGGTAGGTTCGTAACGCGGAGATAACTATATTTAGTACCTATATATAATTCGATTTGAGAAAGTTTCAAGTAGATTAGAATTTTCACGGCAAATTGAGTAGTCATGTACGGTAGGTGTTATTTATCTGAGATTTGTGATATCTGGATAGGATTAAATGGGACACTTTTTGTATAGGTTATATGGCGTAGTGTCTCACCTCATAAATCAAAACGGGGGGTCCGCCACCTGCCGGCACGCCATTGGCCGGCGCTGCGCCCGCGCGGCATCCCGGACGCCCATTGGGGAAGAATCACCCCGCCTTTCGACCAATCGCGGAGTCACCTTTGGGTTTTATTGATATTCTTGTCAAGAAGTTTGACAAAGCGCCCGGGGGGGAGGGGGGGAGAGGGTTCCGTTCTCGATACAAATTAAATGGATCAAACGAAAATCTTTTAGGTATTTCATTAGGAAAGCTCCCTAAGGCACCATGTCATGTCATGTTCCACATATCTTCGCGTTGGACACATCCCCCAGAACCCAAAACCACCCTCAGTTTAAAATTTTATATAATTGTATAATTGAGTTGCAAAGTTATTTGAATTATATTTAATGATTGTTTTTTTAATAGCGGCAAATCGCCTGGAAGATAAATGACACAATCTTTGACAATATTTATAAATTATTTGATAAAGTGCTGGATAGCATAATATTTATAAAGGTTCTAAAGAGGTCCTGCACTTGAGAGCGCAGGATGTCGGTTTAAACCCAGCGCTGAGTTTTATAAAAATGCATTTTTAACTCTCACCTGTCCTCTTTAGTTTAAAATATGATATTTTAACAAAAAATATAAAAATAATGGATTTGTGATTACGATGAAGGATGATGGTGAAATGAGATGATTTTATGAGTGATTTATGTATGAAGTTTATGAAGAAATAAAAATAATGGATATGTAAAAGTGTAAAATATCTGTCTATATCACTTTCTTATAAAGACGATAACTGCCGTAATGTTACACCACAATCAAGTTCAAATGAAAATCTCGGCCAAGTTCTTTAATGGACCAAATCAAAACAGGGGGGGCGGGAATGGGGGGGGGGGGGGTTTCGAAAAAATGTTTTTTTCCTATAACTTTCTTGGTATTAAGATATCGAATTCATTTGAATTTTATATTATTTCTTAGATGAGAGCTTAAAACTTATCTCAGTAAGCACAGGATTAAATCAGTTCAAAATGTTACAAAACATAATTTTTGATTCAACCCTCACGGCACGGTATATAGAGGGATTTTGTACGCGCACTCTCGCTGCGCAATGTTTGATAAAGTTCGTACAATTGGTGTTCGCCTATCGCCTACTTTGATCCGGTGAAATCTACCTCCGCCTTCCGGCGTGCCGAAAGGGATTTTTTAAAACGCGAATAAGTAAAAAGTCTTAGAAATTCAAATGCGTAAGAGTTGAATTTTTGCGTGTAGATTGATGCTCTTGAAAAGCAACCATAGCCGTTTAGATCACATCGGAGGCTGGTCGAATAATATAACATTAAAATTAACAAAGTTCTAGTACTAATTAATAAAACGTTCGACATAGCTCTTAAATATCATATTTGAATTTGAAAATTATTACAGCACGGCTGTTGGAACGTATCATTTATGAGCGCATATATAAAGAAATATAAATATAATTATTAAAAAAAGATTATTTTTGTTCTCTAGCTAAAATGCACCCACTTGAGTGCTCAGTGCAAAATCAAATCGTACAGTGAGACCAATGTCTGGAGTACACTCCAGCCAATGGAGGCGTCTCAAGGTCATTCTTCGTATCTGTATAACCTAACCTAACCTATAACCGAAGTACATGACAGTTGACCTTGAAATCAGGGCGTCAGGTTTTACTCTCTGCGCGGTCAGAAAGCATTTATTGGTTTTTATTTAATTACAGCTTCATAATAAAGATATTAAAAAAAACAAGCTTTACTATGTTTTAGACCTTTTAATTACTATTTTTCTTAAGGCTCTAAGAGCAATTGAACTATTAGTAGTTTATCATTTTTTAAATTACTCGGAAATAGAACTGAATTTCAAAAATCTACCGTGGACATAAGTTCGAGGTTTCTAAATATATATTTTTTTCATAATTAAATATCCAGTGGTTACCGAATGCTAGCTATAGACAAAAGTATCTTAATAAATCGAAAATAGTATTTATCCTTTGGTTTCGCCTTAAAAGGAGAATTTGGGCGAAATCCCTACTTAACATTTGCGTCAACCACTTCGGAGTTACTTAAAAAAATATGCATATGTTTTTGTTGAACCTTAGAATTTTCCTTAGAACTGACTCAAATGTAGCAACACTAACCTATTTCATCCCAGTACCCAGCATCCAATATATTTAATTACGCGCGAATGGCATTACATTTCTAGGACATTCAGTTCGTACGATCGAGTTACATTTGTATTTTGCAATACAGGAAATACCTATTAAAATTACTCGTTCACCTTGTTAAATAAAATTTTGGTTTTTTAAGTTTATATCTATCTACTTACATATTACAAAATATGTATTTACAAGTAATTAAATGCGCATTAAAACACCACACTCGGAAATGTAATGTAATCACAGGAAACGTGTATTCCAGCGATTGTTTAGAACGATCGATAAGTCAACCTCGCGCAGCATCCGAATGGCGCCAACATGGATGCCGACGGGCCACCGCAGGCCTTCCACTCTGCAGGGCCTCCATTCCACTCCGAGATAAAACCGTGTCAAACTAGATTTCTCAAATCTCTTTCTAAAGTCTCCTTCAATCGCCTCCGCTTCGCAATTAGTGAGCGCAATTAGTTAGGTTATATTCTTTGACAGCAAACGTCAAACGTCAAACGAAAAAGAAAATTTGAAAATCGAATGTTCATTGCATTCATGTTAGCTCAGAGCTCAGAGCTCGGCGACCAGCGCCATTGTGTCGCTTTTAATGTTAATTAGACAATTAATAAGCTGGAAAAAAACGACACGATAATAATTAGAATACTCACTCAACGCGGCTAGCAGCGTCTGCTCCATACTCAAAACATCCATCCTTAAATTGCTCAGGCTAGTATGGACATTTTAAAACATTCGATCGCCTAATATTATATGGTGATGTTGGTTCGCCGACCATATTTACACACGGGCCGAAATTACACCATAGACGAATGTCGACACATATATTAGCAATATACACGGTCTTTAAACCAATTTTACAAATGTTCAGCTGTCGGTAATCTACACTAACACTATGTAAATAAATACAAGTTTTCTCCGTTATCCATCACTCTCGATGATAATCAAACGCGTATAGCGAACTATACCGCAAAACACAGCGCGACCGCACGCACGCACGGGAACGCGAACGCCTCGAAACTGAACGCGCTGTTTTCATTGCGGGAACAGATCCTTCCCGGTCGGGAACGTTATCAATTGATCCCGATGTAAATGACACTTCGCAGGCCGTCCATTTGTAAAACGTCACACTCGTCGCTCCATCCACAACAGGTTTGTTTTTTTTCTGACAATTCTTTGCCCCACGTGACGCGCGGTTGTTTGCGTTGCGGCGTTGCGATCGATCGAAGCCAGATGGCGCCAAAGGAAAATAACAAAAGTAAAAGCCGTTTGAGCGAATCATTAAAACCTAATTTGAGAAATATTTGCAATGCAAATCAGTAATCTAAACGTTTCGTCGATTAACTTAAAAACATAAAACCAATGATAAAACATACAAAAAAAAAAAATAAAAGCAACAATAATATGTTTACATATTTCTTTAGGAATGACACGCGTTATGCTATCAAAAAAAAAACTAAGATTGAAAAATTAGTTTTGTCCAATTAGCATTGCATTGTAGTAAAATTGAATAATATATTCCGAGTGACCGCTACGATTCTTCTCGCGTTAAAGTGAAACTTGCAGTAGGTATTCATTTTGTGCTCAGTAGAGCTAATACGAAATGTTTCGTTGTTTATTTTACCTAATAAAATTGGTAATTCGCACTAGCAGACAATATGATGTGTTGCATAGATTATAATACTACTTAATATATTCTTATATGTCGAAACAAAAATTATTACGGCTCGCGAATTTTTATTATTTATAATTATTAGCTGCTTAGAAAACAGGCCACGGCGAAAGCGGAGAACCACTTAAAATCATTTCTGCGCCATTTTTTTTTTAATTATTCTAATTTGGCTACGAAAATGACAAAATATTTGCATTAAATTTTATCTGCTGTAAAATCATTTTCCCTGTATTGCCATCTATTGGCATTGTATTTAGGATTTTAATACGACTCGAATTTGTGTAGCAAAAACTTAATCATCAATTTTTTGAATACCTATATTTATCACATACCTAATATTATATTTTAAGCCACCGTTCGCAAATATTAACTTTATATTGGTAGAGCAGGGTCAGCTCTCTATATTTTCTGGTGGTTACTTAAGTAATTGCGTGGCTTGTCGCTTCGAAACGAATATACTAGATGGCGCTTCTGTTGTGGATGTCGTTGTCATGGAAACATCAGCGAAAAATTCAAAAATATGTCATGATGTGCGATTTGGTGATTTTTTACGTTTTTCTTCTCTACGAAGTGACATTCGGTTCGTGACACTTTATCGTTTTTTTGTATTGCATCCAGGACTCCAAAATGCCCCATCTCGACGAACAAATGTACTGCTCGCAGCAGATCAATATTCCTCCTACGTTTCCGTATATTTTGAAGAAATTCGCGAAAGGTACGTATCAACTACGGCGCGTGACCTGTAGCTATCATCATATCAACTGCTTAAAAACATTGTTTGGTAGAAGTGAATTATTAAACCAGAACCTGGCGCATTACAGCCAGGCCCTACTACAGGCGTCATTAGAGTAGGGTTGCGGTACACCGGGACATGTCACCGGTTTAGAGCCTTAGTCCCGGTTGTCCCGTTTGGACCACCATATGTCCCGGTAGACGAATAATCATGGTTTTATATTATTGCTAAAATTATGCGAATAATTATTGCGACGACGTTAGATCAGGTTGGCTGGCGGTGAAAGTCTGGGGTCGAGGGATGTACTGCCATTTTACAAATATTGTTCCATATTACAGTACGGAATGAAACATCTTTGTGAGGGAGCTGATGTAATTCATGGTAATTTACAATCTCACTCAAAAACTAGGTAGTTAACCGTCTTTGTTGCCGGCCATTGAACGTATTCTGAAAATGTAGGAACCATTGAAAGATTTCCTTTTTCACAAACCATATTGCGGCGCTATGGGGAGCTATAGCCTCCCCCCCCTCCTCCTATAACTCCCCTATATTTCCACCTATATTGATATCAGTCCCGGTCAGAGCCAAACCATTTATGGCAACCCTACATTAGAGGCATCTTCCACTCTGACTACTTGCGTCCGTGGTACCAACTTGTGATGGGTTCTTCATTTCCTATCTACATCAGTTTTTCTTTTAAATTCCGAAATGAAAGAACACATAAATTATTATTTTTATTAATAGTTAAGTAGTCATTTATAATTATTATAATGTGGCTCGTAACAGTCTTGCATGTTTCTATTTGAGCACATAGATGAGTTTGCATAAATTTAAACTGGCCAGTAATAAATAATACGTTCCAACAGCCGTGCTGTCATTTTTTTGAAATTCGAATATGATATTTGAGTGCTCTATCAAATTGTCAGTTACATCAAATACTAAAAATTTAAAAAAAAATTATAAAAAATTTAAATTTAAAAATGAAAGCACTAAAAATTTGTTGACTTTAACGTTATGCATCTATATTATCTGGAAAGCCTCCGATGTGATGTAGCTTCTTTATTTTTATCGAACTGTTTTTTTTCAAAAGTAAATATAAAGTGGTAATAATCGATATTTTAATGATTTTTGTATGAGTTTAATATCATTAATGACAGAAATGAACAGCTAAGACAACTTAACACGTTAAGAAATGATTCCCGCCACAATTTTTGGTTTTTTTTTTGGCGCATGTAGTAATTTATTTCTATTTAAATTCACCATTGTAAAGAAAAATCAGCTTTGGTGGCCTGGGACATCCAATTGCCTCAAATTTCATCTGGTTCACCATGAAATTCTGTCTATAACTTTTTTTAAAAAAAAAAAGCTGGTTTTATCGACTTTTTCACGTAGGATACCCAACTTTTCGCTATTTTTGATAACTTACTCTTATTAACTATTGGCGATTTTTACACTTTTAAATATTTATTATATGTATAAACTATACATAACTATGTATAACTTATTCAAATTTTATTTTCCAAATGAAAAATTGATTACGCCGCTGTGTCACTAAATAATTTTCATAGAGTATTTAATGATGATGATGATGATATTTTATCAGTATTTAGCCAGTGATTGGTTATTTGTGAATCGAACGGCAAAGATAGTAGAGCAATCGGATTAACGGATAATTAAGTGGCAATTTTTGAATGAATATACTTGTATTCATCGGCCAACGAATGAGCGCTATGAGATGCCGGCCGGCTCGATGTGTAAATAAGTTGCGCAACCTACACGTGTTAAATACACCAGAACTCAAGTCAAGCTGTATGGATCAAGCTATGACACATTCGTTATTAATATCAATCGCTAAACTCTAGTACATTTCTAGCGGCCATAAAAACGCAGCCATACGACCTGCTCCGCTGGTCCTCCGACTACTTCCGGGCCCTGGCTGAAGACAGGGTGCCGCCGGTCAAACTGCGGCTGGAGTACCCCATCTACAATACAGAGGGCGGACTCAGCTGTGGATACCTCCGACTACTCATCAAACAGGTGCGGCTAGGTTAAATTTGATGAACGACAGTACAAAAATATCTTTCTTTGACATGCAAACATTAGAAGTCCACAGGTTTCTATACTCCCACCTATTTTTATATAAAATAATTGTTATGATCTAGGTCATGTAATTATTTTGGACCCTACTCAACTAGCCTTAATATGCCTGTGCTAGAGTTAAGGTTGATGGTGGTAATGAAGCGTTAAAAATGGTATGACCATGTGCAGATCCGAACCCACGACCATTGGGTAAATAGCGCAACGCCTTATTATGTTATGTATGTTAGTGGATGTGGGGGGTTTTTCCCCCATGTACCGCGTCCTTTCCAGAACTATTGTACTTTTAAATCCACTTATAGCTCGCCGTCTAGTCCCGTACTGTGGATAAAGTTCAGTAACTTTTTGGGTGCGATGGTTCTAATCTCTTCTGGCTTGAGGAGATGGTTGCCTAGAAGCTGGTACCTATTGTAAATGAGGGGGGGCCCAGTAGGTGTAACGGAGTTTCTGGGCTCACTTGGCAGAGCCTGCACCTGTCGTCGGTCAATAGGCTTAATTTGTGCAGATGTTTGTTCAGCTTGCAGTGGCCAGTTAAGGTTCTGGTTAGGATCCTTATTTGGTTTCGGCTTAACTTTAATAGCTCCGAGAGTCTTTTTTGCGAGAATCCTACTATGAGTTCTTTGGCTTGCTTGTCCGGGCAGTTCTTGCCAGTATTTTTGGCTTTGCTTCCAAGCCCAAATTTTTAGCAGCCTACTGGTGGTGCTTTTAGCTATGCCGCAGGGCGCAACGCCTTAACCACTACACTACCACGATTTAACATTATACTTTTATCAGTTTTTAGAATGATTGATTATACGGGACCATTCGCGAAGACTCAAAGGCGTGTTTATGTTCTCTATTATGTGTAAGTAATTGTATGAAAAAATGCAAAAATAATTCATGCCCAAATTCATTAATTTTATCAAGGCGCTCTGGTCGCTAGTAACTGAGACGGAGATATGGGCATATCTGGTAAATAGCTGCTTGCTCAGCGAATTATAATAACTAGGGACCGCCCAGTGGGTGAAATTCGACCGTAGATCATTAAACTTTTAAGTTTGAGCATTATTGAGGTTCTTGCTGCGAGCGTGTACAATACGCCATTAGCGTGTGCTGTTTGCCTTAATTCCCTAATTAGTAACAGTTAAAAAAGAAACACAATTACAGCTTGTGTTTGTATTTATTTTTTAATACAATTCATTATCAGTTTTAATTTTTTATGTCAAATTGAGATTTGACATTCATCGAAGTATAGGATGGCATTAATAGTTATTTTTGCTTCACTTTACTATATCGACAGACTATAGAAAAAGGGAAATTTGAAGTCGCACAAAATTCACAGCTCGAAACTCATTCTGTCAATCAGCTGTCAGTAGTATGAACGTTTAATTTTAATAAATTTAATTTATTTGTAACGCATGTTGTAGATAAATTTTAGCTTTCTACACTTCTTCATATAAATCTCACGCTCACAATATGCTTAAAAAGGGGTGCATTGTTTTCCCTTTATGTATTAATATATAGATAATCAATAAGTGAATGTTTCATACCACTGCAGCCTTCTTAACTAGACTTAGAAGTCTGTTCTAAAGTAGGCATATAGCTTGATTTGTTTTAAAGTCGACCCTTCGGTTGTCACTCCTATCCATAGATCTTTAATACTTAAGATAGTTTGCTATCCTGTGCGTACTGAACCCAAGAGTTTATTTAGCATATTATGATAGTGCCAACTCTGCGCCGATCGCGTCAAATGCTTTGCAGCTATCCAAACTACGACTGTCTATTGGTTTCCAGTTTGGTGATGAGAAATCGGTGGGCCGAGTGTACATAGAAGCGCGCTGGCGTGGCATCTGCCTACGGCCCGCCGAACTGAAGAGAATCCTCTGCCTGGCCGGGTGTCTCCTGAGCTCCGACGTCGACGTGCTCAAGTTTGTGGTCGTTGCCGCCACGTATTTAACCAAAGTGAGTCAGGATATTGTACTATCTCTCTTGCGTTCGAGACCGTCTCCCCTCGCCATACCGACCGGTCGATAAATTGAAATTATGCGCGTGTACAGGATATTCCAAGACCTTTCTCGAAGACTTAAGGGGGTGTTTATGCTCCCTATTGCATGTACAAAACTGTATAAAAAATTGCGAAAATAATTCACCCCCAAACTTATTAATTTTATCAAAGCGCTCGTGTAAATTTCCATTTCGCTCGCAAGCGTAAAATTTCCATTTTTTTTTTCGGAAACCATGATAATTTTAATATGAGGTCAAAACAAATCATGACTGAGATCGCAGGGCCAATTAGCTGTTTTTTTTGTCGGGAATGGTATTGGGATACAATGTGTATCGCGGCCTCAAGCCGTTGAAACTACGTTTATGACTTAAACTACCTGTCTTTATTTTAGAAATATGTGTTCCTTAAAATTGATATCTTACGATATCTAAAATATCAATTTTGTTCAGTCGGTTTGAGCTCGGACAAATGCATTATAAAAAAGCAGTTAATGCCTTGGCCTGCATATTTTATTTTCTTTTGCTATGACTTGTATATGAAGGTCAGATACAATTATTTTGGGTCCTACTCAACCAGGCCAAGTATTCAGCAATTCAGCATTATCGTGCGCAATTTGCAATGCTTTTAACAGTTACGAACCTCCTGAAATGATATGATTTCTAAATCTCCAGAGCCTGACCCAAACAATGATTCTGGTCTGCGAACTCCTGACGAAGGAACCGGACGGCGGTAATGCCGGCATAGCCGTCGACGACTTTATCTACATGTACAAGTATGTCGCACCGTTGGACGCGTCCAAAGATATCAAGTACATAAACGGAGTAATGGAAGGTGAGTTCTCAAAATGAAATTTTGGCAGAATCGCACATTAGAGTACTGAAACTGTAGGTAAAAAAGCATCCGGTACAAAATATGCTATGCCTGTAGCAACAGGTAACAGAAATCCATCTTTTTGCTGACTGTACCTGCTAAATATCCAGATAATTAAAAATATTACTTGATCATATGTATTATAACGATTTTTACAAGATACCAAAAGTAGACTATAAGTGGCTTCATTAAGTTGGAACCTCACTATAATAAATTTAATCCGTTTATATGCCATAGTTTTGTACCACCACCTATAAAAAAATTGTACCCCCATGGAAACAAAACTATGGCATATAAACGAATTAAATCCATTTAGGTGTGGTTCCAGCTTAATAATTAATAGTTACTTTTTTTCTATGGGGGCACAAAACTTATTTATTTATCAACGTATAAAACAACGATACAGGAAAATAATTTTCTAGTACTACATTTACTCGTATATAGGCAGAAAAATGTACCAAGTATAAATTAATAAAACAATGTGTAATGTGCGTGAGGTGTGTGGTGTGTAATGTGAAGTATGCATAGAGTGTGTGGTGCCTCTATTTGTGGCATGGAAATGTTTGTGTGTTTAGTGTGTGTATATAAACCTACATATTATTAATTTAAAAATAATATATTCATTACGAATGCTTCAAATTTATATTCAATATAATATTTATGTTTTATGCATTTACATTAATTATTATTATAACTCAAGTTACAAATTTCTTGCTCTTTACCCTAACCCTTAACTCGTTATTAACAACCCTTTATTCCTCCGAAAAATATCAATTGCACTGAATTTTTCATTATATGTGCGGAGGAATCTGCACATCGTTGCGTTTTGTGCACGGTTATCTGAAATAATCGGGTGTTTCTGGTTTTTCTGTACGGAACTCTGAAGGGGATGCTGCCAATCAAGTATGAGCTATCGAATTTCTGATTAATGAGATTATATAGAAGAACCATATCAGCTAGAGTACGCCTAAATTCATGCGTTATTGGTAGTATAAAATGATACAAAACTATGGCATATAAACAGATTAAATCCGTCAAAGTGGGGTTCCCCCACTTTGTTTTGCTCGTAACTTTTTTCCATGGGGTACAAAACATTTTATTGGTGGTACAAAATGGTATAAAACTATGGCATATAAACGGATTAAATTTGTTAAAAGTGGAGTTCCAGCTTAATGAAGCCACTATAAATATGTGTAAAGAGGTTTTTAGTGGTTTAAGAATTACTATGGAAAACATACCCCAGGTGTTTTTGTACCTACTTTATTATTTATAAATATTCCAATGTACTAAAATATAATTAATTAAAATTAATCAAAAAATATATGTTAAAAAAGCTGTATCAGCTAATGGGAAGAAAAAAGCAGGTTACATAAGAAATTATAAAGACTAGCACGCATTAAAATGTGTGATGAACAGAGGTGGATTTATTACCAATGGTAGTATACTTCAGCTGACCTTGGGAGTAGAAAAATATTAATTGTTATTTATTACAGGGCCCAAATTGGATGTAACAGACGATGACAAAGCGCAACCTAGGCTGACCGGCGACAGCGACCGCACCAGCGCAACCGAAGCATCATCAAAGGAAATTCAGATACTGCACGATGAAACTGATGTTGCGGTAAGCGATGATCCGTATCATATCTGACATATTCTTATTCGGGCGAACGTCTCTATTCCACATATGTCGATAAAATAAAAATGGCATATTTGTTTATTTGACAAATTTTATTATGACCTCTGTCACGATGGAAACAAAATAAATTAAATAATCTTTGTTTAAAAATGCGTGCGAAATATAACAAATTCAAGTACATAGGCTCACTATGGATATAAATCATGCGAGTTATATCCATAGTCAGTCCATGTTTGCCAATCCGATGACAGGGAAGTTACCTCTCCTAACGTCAAAAGCTTTGACATTGTTTAATTATTTACTTTGGAATCGTTATTATTAATAAAATCACGATCATTCATATATACAATTAAAAATAAATAAATAAAACATATTGTAACTGTTCACAGAGCGAACAGGAGACACCGTCCACACCTCCTGGTGTAGTCATGCAGTTCAACCCGTTACTCGGAGCCAGGATACCGGTCGAGGTAAGTTCTTAGATCTGCAACATTCTACGATGACAAATAATAGGCACCTGAACGTAATAACCCTTGAGAAAATTAATGAACAGACTGAGATAACCTGAAATATCAACTTTCAACAAAATACCACATGATAAATAAATAAAATCTATATGTGTTAAATTTTCACTTTATTTGAAAAAAAATAAATAGCAAAAAATCACTACTGGCCTTTTAAGGGTTGATCTTTGTTGACAATTAAACTGACCTATTTTATTATGTAAAAATAGATTCATAGAATGTTAATTCAATTCAGGGAATAATTTGATCACTCGAATTATGCCGTCACTAACGGTTTCCTCGCGTGCCCCCAAGTTTCGAAACTGGGAAATATTTTCCAAATTTTTTTGCTGGTATCACGATACTGAAATCCCCTCACAGTCTATTTGTACAGTCAGTTGCAATAGAGCCACTTACCCCCAAGAATCATGGAGCTACTTTCGCTAATGGCATTTTTGCGGTTCGTATCATTCAAGTTTTATAGCACAGTGTGGAGCGCAGCTGTTGCCCCGATATTTCATGTAGATTTATGAGTGCACCCAAGTGAATGAGTTTATGATTAAATAGATACACGCCTGGGATGGATAGACAGGTGACAAAATCTCTACTTTTTTGTCCGTAATATTGTAAACGCCAATGCTTCTGTAGGTACCTATTATAAATAATATAATCTAAATAAATAAATGTCTGCATTTCTGGTTGTCTTAAATCTAATACACCCAAGTGTTACCTTTTTGCCGCCCAATAGGGAGGTGTGACTTCGAAAGCCCTCATCAGCGCAAGCAAACCGCCGAGGGATACTTACATCAAGACGCCCGAGGAAATCAGGGCAGAGAAGAAAAGCAAGAAGTATCTAGATCTAAGTATGTTTGTTACCTTCTTCAAATATTTATTTTTGTTTTTTTTTTTGCTTCACAAATGGTCTTTGTCGTTTTAAACAAAACCACCGAAGAAATGATGCTTATGATGCCTATAAATTCCTATAAAAATTGTGTATCTGCAGCAGACGGATTTGATGATATACAGGGTGTCCCAAATAATTCCCAAATTTAGATATTTTAACATATGGTGTTAATTTGGTCAGCGCGCGAATTTTGATACCACGACAACGACAGCTGAGTTACAGACATTGTTACATGATCCTTTTACTATTTTCACGTAAAGTTTACATTTTTTTCCCTATGACATGATGAATTTTGATTAATTTCTTAAATAACACTAGAAATTTCAGGTCCAATTAGCTGTTATCAGCAGTCAAAACCGAACTAAAATGAATAAAAATGACGGTTAATTAACCTTTCATAAAGTCAGGTATACCCGATGTTTCGACTTCGATTTTAATTGATTTATGAACTGTATATTTTTCTTTTCAAAGTCAGAATAAACCCTGTTGGCAACCTAAAAAGAATATGTAAGACAAACCTTTAGCTGGACCGGGAACACTCAGGAACTCTGCTTTCCTCGACTTTGTTGGTGGTTTCGGTTCACCGGATGGATTCGTATAGCACTCGCACTATATATTTTGTAAAGGACAAAAGAATAACGTTACGTTATTGCGACGGTTGCAAAGATCACTCGACACGTACCCGCACGTGGTCTTCCGTTCGATCTTCGAATCGTTCTTGTTCGCGCTGTCGCCGGTTGAGGGCGCTCGCTCGCAACTTCGTTCTCCGGTGTGCGTCGGTAAAACAGGTTTGTTTTAGGTAGGTCGGTAAGTAGGAGCAACCAGGGATGATTAGGAAAGGCACCAACACCCGACATGCCACACTTTTTAAATATTAATAGAAATGCAGTAAGGCGATGACGGGTTTACCCGCACAGGGCACCTGGCGTATACAGTGATGACGGAATATCCCGTAGTTGGAGCTGGGTGTGTTAAAAACCTCTTTTTAGGAAAAACAATGTCGGGTTCAATTCTTTTCTTCATAGAACTACTCGCGAACAGAATGCCAATGGCAGATCTCTTCTGCCCACTTTCTCCAAACAGACTGGTTAAATGAGGATTGGTAACTAAGGAAACACCGTCACTAGCCAACATACAACATACAAATAGTTTTTTTTCTATTTTTTTTCAGATTTTGTCCCTTCAGATTTGGAGGAAAACGTTGGTAAAATGAGCGGGGTAAGTTTCTTAATAAGTATATAATTTACCAGTTGTTCAGCCGTGAGCTTATAAGAACTATGGACAGACGGTTTTAACGACTACCATATTGAGTAAGAGCAACGCGAGGACAGATTAACAGATTGATCACACAACGGATAGATTAGAGAGGGGAGTAAATGCCTCTCATAATTTGATTTAATGAAATTTACTATTGTTTTGTTTTGTAGGATGGAGGACAAGATGAAGGTGGGGTTAATAGGCGAAAAGCAGATGAGACAGGCACCGTGCCGGAAACCGGAGATGGTACTTATTTATGTATTTAATATTATCCTGAGACTGCATGTGAAAATTTAATTAAATTAAACATTCTTCTGTCCCTCCGTTCATCGATGCAAATATTTCAATTCAAATCTCGGAGGTTGAATTTAAGTATGCAAAATCAAAAAAAGCGGTATTTACTTTTGAGTACTTATGAATATCTTTTTGGGTGCGATGGTTTTAATCTCTTCTGGTTTCTGGGCTTTCTTGGCAGAATCTGCATCTATCAAAGCCGTAATACTTGAGACTCTACTCGTACTCTTTATAATTTGGACTTAAACCTTTGGACTTTGGATTTGAAGAAAACCGCATTCTGTTTCATTGCTAAATTTTCAATTCCCCCATTACATCCACAGACGAACGTAAGACTCAAGCATTTTTTTTTTGTTAAGGTGGTCCCGAGGAGGCTATTACCTTAAAGGTCTACAATGAAGAGGAGAAACTGATTGAGACCCTAAGTACAATGGATATGAATAAACCAGGTATTAACCTACCCTACTTATTTACCTCAATAGTTTGTACTGTGAGGGTCACTGGGTAAGGTTTTTTTACATACTAATAAGGTTTCTGCAACTAACATTCACCGATTGCGATAAAAAATGGCATAATTACGGGTGCTTACTAAAATACATATTTTAGAAAAACTATTTTGATGACCTGCACTATTTTGAATAGCTTGTGAAATTCTCTAGAGTATTATTTTATTACTAACTATACGAAAAAGTGTAGAATAAACCCATAAAAGGATGTGCTTGAAAAAAAAAACACTACCAAAACAGTTAGTGTATAGAAACTAGGTCAACTACCCCAGATCTTACGTTGCATCTGGTGTTCAATGTTAGTTTCAATAATTTTTGAGAAGTTATGGAACTAAGAACTGTTGAGAATCTTGTAAATGAGATCTGTAAGTAATATCTATTTTTCAGAAAGTCAATCGCTCAGTGATGATGTCAATTCAGAGGAAGTGGACGGGGAAGAAACACAAGCTGATTATCCAATGGGCGAAGAAGAAATAGAATCTGGAGATGGAGAAGAGGGAGAAGGCGAGATATCGTTCAGAAAGAGTGACAAAAAAATGAAAGGAAAAGAATACTCCGATTATATTACTGATGTGGTGGGTAAATTTCTGTTCTCTTTCAGTGTTGGTTTCTACCGCTGAAATCTTTCAATTTCTTGAACCTGTGTAGTTATCAAAATTCTTATGCACTTCTTAATTTGAAAGCCCCAATGTGGTGAGATTTATCATATAGTGACCAGTGGCGTGCCCAGAGTTTGTATAGTAGGCAAGCCCTATCGCGGGGGTGGGGGGGCAGCAAGCGCCCCGCCCAAATTTTTGAGGTATCTAGTAATTTATAGGTAATAATTAAATAAAAACAAAAAATAGTCTTACCTACAAAAACAATGTAGATATTATCTCTTTCAGAACATCGAGCGAGAGCGAAATTGTTTGGTTCTGTGTCGTTCATGTATTTAGTTTCTACTTTGGATCATAGATGGCGCCTGGTCAAAAATCGTATGAAGAATTTAAACAAATTAATTAATTAATATATAATAATTATAAATCTAGGCAAGCCGGCTTTTCGGCTTCTATGGAAGTACCGCCCCTGATAGTGACCAGTTTTTTCACATAAATTACAAATATTATTAAAAAATATGAGCGTAATTTGTCACATGAAGTTTCTCTTGAAAAATTTTGTTTCGAATAGTTTCTCTTTTCAGCTTTATTGATTTTTTTAGGAAAAGTGGACGATCGTTTAGGAATGTGGAGTTATTGAATTAAGCTTTTGACCTGATCATATTTGCATTCTTAACAAACAGGTAAAAAAGCAGCAACACAAGAGAATCGAAGAATTTCAAAAGGAAGTGGACTCCATCCAGAATCTCATTGAGCAGACTAACATGAAGCAATACGATCTTGGTGGGTAACTTTATCATTTTTCCTCTATTATCTTGCGAGATGCTTATCAGCCCATTAAGAAACGATTCCCGTCGAGAAATTTTGGCACGCAAACTGCGTACGTAGTGATTTATTTTTATAAAAAATATGAAAAACATCGTTAAGAAAAGTCAGCTTTGGTGGAGTGGGACGTTCAATTTCCACAAGTTTGTGTCATCTGGTTCACCATGAAATTCTAAATTAGACAATATGCTGCAAGAAAGCTGCTTTTACTATTTTCACTATTTTTGATAACTTTTATTAACTATTTCCCACTTTTACCCTTTTAAATATTTGTTAGATGTAAAAAAATTATACATTACAATGTTTAACTTATTAAAAAAAAAGTCCAAATGATGAAAAATTGATTACGCCGCCGCGTCACTAAATAATTTACATAGAGTATTTAGTGATGATGAACAGATAATTAAGTGGCAATTTTCGAATGAATGACGGCGCCTCGATAAATATATGTCGGCCACGAATGAGCGCTACGAGATGCCGGCCAAATCAACGTGTAAAGACGTTGTGCAACCTATACGGGTTATCCGTAATCGATGGCCTCACATCATGGAGATATTTAAATACCATTTTTACTTGCTAAGCGGAAAAGATTATAGTCCCGATATTATACAATCTTTAAATTTCCACGCGCCTAATGCACGGTTTTAAGCCTCCCGATTGCATATTTTAACGAACTTACTGAAATTTGTAGGACAATACTAATATTTCTACTCAGCCATACTTCCTCTCAGATTTTCATTTTTAATCTGAGTAGTAACGTCGCCAAAGAAAGATCATAGTGAGATACTCAATGATCTTCTGCAGTTTGGTAGCAATTTCTTAGTGATTGTAATAAATCTTAGGATCATCGGTTACATACTTTGTATATTTTTGTGTATGCGATAAATATAAATAAATATCAGGAAGACAGTAGGTGCTGCGCTTAACAGAGCTTTTCTCACAACCCTGCCATAGAGTTTAGAGGCACTCCTTAACACATTCAGCTCCGTACGTCAAACGTGCGGACTACGCGTTGCCGCCCGATCGGCGAAGTACGGTGACCGAACGGAATATCCCACGCGGGACTGACACCCGTTTTTTAGTTATAATTTCTAATAATTGACAAAAAATATGTACAAAACTAATTAATTAATTACACTAGCGCACTAAATTTTTCACATAAACAATCAAATTCAAAACTGAATTAAAATTGAAAAAAAAAACCACGATTAGTTTATGCCTTTCATGAATTCAAGTATACGCTACACATGCCACGCTTTTAAATATTATTAGACTGTAACGGTTACGAACATATCGTTTTCGGCGCTGAGTGTGTTAAGGGTAAAAATAGCAGTGACACTGTGAGTCGCCCGCGACAAAATGATGAAAAACACCATTTGGTGTGGTTTCAGTTGAGAGGAACATGAACGGCTCTTCCCATTGTGCGAGTTGTCGCTTTATTTTATTCGCTAATATTTTACACTATTGTTATTTTTCTGAAGTAATTTTTTTCCGCAGAGGTTCTGGCGGGAAGACAGATGTCTACGAGCAGCGGTGAATTTATCGCCGTCAAAATCAGAGATGAGGTCTTTGAAACGGTCGCCGATATCATCGAGAACATTCCCTGGCCAGAACCGCCCAGGAAACTTGTGAGAAAACGCTTTATATTATGTGTTGTACACATTATTTATTTATTTATTTAACAGGTTTCCCCATGTAATTCATAAAAAGATATAACACTAAAAGAAAAGAAACCACATTAAAAAACAAAAAATGGCCACGACTAATCAAGAAAAATACAAAGTAACTACCTATAATTAAAAATAACACTCCCAGGTGAACAATAACAAATACATAATTCACGCTGATCTCACAAAGGTGTAATAGAAAGCAGATTTTTAATCCTACTGGGCGAATAAACGAATATATCTATCTCGCAGAAACGGAATTTTATAATTCGACTGCTCTCCCAATAGATACGTCGGTGCGACACGCTAATCACCTAAATAGCGTGTGCTTCCGCGATCTGGTCAAACGATCCGGAACAAAGAGACCAATCTCCCCGAGTACTATGGGATTTTCAATGAATCCGCGAATAACTTAAAAAGAATAGAACAATGTATGGACTTGCCACCTAAACTCGAGTGTGTTAAAGCCTAATATCCCTAATAATTAATTTCGCTAGCGATAGTAACACAGAGGGAAAATGCCGCTGAGATAATGTGGGATTCCTTTCAGTAGTGACAATAAATTATGAAATAAAACATTTTAGCTCCATGCTTTCTGTAATTATATAATATTTAGAGTATTTTACCCTATTCCTGTTTTTTTTTTCTTAAATCTGCTGTCAATATTATTTTGTCAAAGATTAAGAAACCTTATTGGAAAAATTACAAACAAATGTTCAAACCACTTCAAGAGACCTTTTTTATCGATGAGATACCGTCTGTTGGTTGGGTGTGGTCATAAATCGTTCTATTTCATCTGTTGGTTGGTACGGCTGTTTGGTTTAGCTAAAAGCTTGAACACGCAATACTAACAAAAACAGGCAAAGGAACATTGGACGCACACAGGTGCCTGCCACCAAAGGCATTGCCTACCCTGTAAAAAACATTTATTATCTAAGTAGATAAAATATGTTTCGTAACGCCGTAACCTCCCTCGATTTATATTGCCTAACCAAGCGGAATTGGCGGCGCACGCCACTGAGACAAGTTTAATCATCCTGCAGCTGCTTTCCCCATGGCCCTCGATCTGTACTATCGCCTTTTAAGGCCAGTCACCGATTTCCATCTTACAGTAATAATCTATTTTTCCCTAAGGATCCCGACGCACAGGAGATTGTGGAAACTATCCTGGATGACTATTTCACTGCTGCTTTGGCACAGATCATCGTTGAAGAGGAACTGCTTAAGGACGAAGCACTCATCGAGGTAAGTTACAGTCACCTACAGAAATTTCTAAATGTAACCAAAATATTATTAAAAATTCTTTAAATTTTTTTTTCAGAATATCACATAATTTAGATAGTGTTTCCATACCAATTTAACGCTAAAAACAAGAATAAATGTATTTAATTTAAAATCAATATAAATTAAATAATTTTAATGTAATTTCTATTATTTTAGCAAACTGTGATGGTGCATGCAGTGCTTGGTATCGGCCCAGCCGTCGACGAAGACACCATTAACGAGTTTGTCACCTATGCACAGGAAATGGGGGATAAACAACACGGCATCTTCATGCCTAGAAACATTCGACACTTTCTTTGTCCACCGTTGGAGAATTATAGACGGAGTTCATAGACATCTCGTTGTTCACATTGCACCTGCAAAATTCATTTTTATCAAACCTGTTTCCGGATATCAAGTGAAACTTCACCTCTAGAAAGATCTTGTAGAAATCGAGCGAAGCACAACTGTCGAGGAATCGGAGGCATATTTCAAGGCCATTCCATTTCTGGGTTGTGTTGGGTCAGTCCCAAGAAATTGAGTACCCTATACCTTTAAAAATTGTAAAAGCTTCAATCGTACTTGTTGGTGGTTATAAATCAAATTACTAATCAGCTAGCTGGTTAACAGACATGAACCGTTATTAAAATACCCCAATGTGGTCATGAATTCTAATACCTTTAGATAATACTCGTTATATATAGTAGTTATATATCTACGTATTGTGCTGTTTATATTTAAATAATATTCTTTACGCATTAAATGACATGTTATATCTGTAAAATCTGAACTGTTATATACACCAGTTTAATTGGATGTTGTATTTATATTCACTGATGTGCTTTTAGGAGGTTGATCAACAACAAAGCCGGTCTCACAAAAAAAAATAATAAATTCGAAAAATAAAAATTTATACTAAAATAATAATATTACTAATAAACTTTGTTTTCCTTCGAAGTGCTTCGCAAACCGCACGGGCGCGAGGTCATTCCCCAAACTCGCGCCATGCGTTCAACCTTCTTCTCAAACATTAAAACAATTTCTTTGAAATTTTAAATTCGTTTTTCGCGTAATTGGAAAACATTTTTCCACTATTTTTTGCTCATTGATGTTTGATTATTGATCCATATAAACCCCTTAAAAGGACATCAGTGAATATAAATACACCCTGTATATGTGTGTGATAAAGTCGAGAACCGTTGGACCGATTTAGATAAAACTTTCTCTGCTCATTAGGCTACGTAGCATCATCGTTCTACCATAACCAGGGTCGTAATGCAAAATAGTTCAGTTTATCCTCGGTTGATCCTCGTGTGGTTTTAGAAGGAATATGATGTGATTCGTACTAACCAGGTGCGGATCCCAGGGGGGTAAGGGGTGTAATTACCCCTCACCAGTACACATTTTGTAGCGTTCATTCCTTTTTCATAGCATAAAATAAAATGCAAGAAATATTAATTTAAATTACCTTTATATTTTTAGTATTTTAAAAAAGATTGATTTTTCCATTTTACATAATTGAAAGTGGAATTGTACAATGGTTTTTTAAAGAGGGATAAATTAGAAAAATTTGAATAAATCGACCTTAATTTCAAACCAAATATTATTTTTATAGTTTATTATTTGCTTTTTATTGTGTGTGTATATATCAAAGGAAGGGATATATAAACGGGATAAATAAATGTGGAAATGTGGCGTCTGCGGGAAATTCTACCCCTCTGTCTTTTCCAAGAGAACTCTAGACGTATGGTTTTTAGACAAATTGTATTAAACGAATTTTAACAAGCCGAATTTTATTGTAAATAGACGAAATTTTTCACAAATTTGAAAACAGGTGTCCTCGATATTTTACCCCCCCTCAAGATTTTTTCCAAATCCGCCCCTGGTACTAAGTATACTTTTTTGTCTATATGGTGCTTTATAAAATATGGGGCTATCTAAATATTACGTAACGTTCTAAAGGAAGAATGGATGGTTTCGGATTTTGTTATGAATTATTACTACAGAGGGAAGGGAGGCGGATGATTAAACGAGACAGGAACATTGGGAATGTAGCTTCCAATAATAGGATCAATGTCCCCAGCAATCTCCGACGTTTCCTGTCTGGATTCTTGGTGTACCGATAATTGAGAACACGATTATGCTGAGAAACTCTTAATTAGTGATTATAACTATTAAAGTACGAGCTATATTGAAATATGCACTGTTTAAAATTTTAACCCGTCGCGTGGCAATAAAAAAAGATAGATACCTCACTATAATTATTACACTCACTTTCTCACATAGCAGTCATTTGGCGAGCGTTGCATTTATTGCGTATTTATTTACTGACATATATATTATAAAATAAAAAAATCACCTACAAAAATCAATAGTCGATGAATTCATAAAAAAAATATATTAAAAGAAAAA
Organism: Neomicropteryx cornuta; assembly: GCA_020383195.1. Classification (NCBI taxonomy): domain Eukaryota; kingdom Metazoa; phylum Arthropoda; class Insecta; order Lepidoptera; family Micropterigidae; genus Neomicropteryx; species Neomicropteryx cornuta. Next base: position 9,021,495 of record JAHKQU010000010.1, on the reverse strand, counting down.
AATTACATTACAAAACAATAACAATAAAAAACAAAAAATAACCACAAGTAATCATGAAAATACAAAATACCTATGATTAAAAATAACGCTCCCAGGCAAACAATAACAAATAAATATTTCACGCTGATATCACAAAGGTGTAATATAAAGCAGATTTTTAATCCTATTAGGCGAACAGATAAAGATATCAATCTCCGCGGAAATAGAATTTAATAATTCGACTGCTCTCCTGATCGGAATATATTTGTATACGTCGAACAACGCGTTAACCGCCTAAATAGCGTGTGCTTCCGCGATCTGGTCTAACGGTCCGGAACAAAGAAACCAATATCTCTAAAACTTTATAAAAATAGAATAATATATGGACTTGTCGCCTAAACTCGAGTGTGTTAAAGCCTAACATCCCTAATACAAATGCTGATGGATACACATTAGTATAATAAAATACTTTAATACTTTTTGTTAGTAGAAACCTATTTTTAGTTTTACATAGTTTTTTATCGATCAATCATATGTAGTTTTGTTGTTGTGTGTACTGTGTACTTTTGGTTTTTCCAATAAAAATAAATAAATAAATAAATTACTAATTTTTCCTGCCTAAATAATAATAATAATAATTTTTCAATTTAATTTGTTCGATTCTTTCGAACTTACGTTTAACTCGTTTTTGAAATGTTTCCGGTATATTGTGACATGTTTATAAAGCGAAGAAAATGTATCATATTAAACGCGAGTTGTACACAAACCCGGAATCTCTGTTACATGAATTACATTTAAAAGGGTATTCTTACACTTTTATTCCGTAAATGCTACAAAATATTACTACTATTGCTAAAATATTACTTATATACAATTCGTTCCTCCGACAAAGGATTCCACAAAAAAAAAATCACGCGGATCATGAAGTAAATGCCTGTCTCAAAATCGCTGCCTCCTCGCGCATCTCCTGGAGTGTTCTGGCCGGTTTGATGGGATGATCATCTAACCGCCTGTCGTGTTTTGCCAGCTCTAGGTATATTAGGTCGTTGTCTTTGAAATCGCCGACGCGCCTCGGCATTATGTGGCAGTGGACGTGCTGAAACATTTTTATTATTATTATTTGCTGATATGATCATATCTCATTCTCAGTTACTAGCGATTTGCCTAGATTCAAGAAATTTAACAAGGCGGCTCTTGAACTGGTAAAATAATAAAATAATTACCACCGAGTCTACTGAGTGAAGTGATTAGTGCAAAATCAGTGAATCGATTTAAAAATAAACTAGATACACATCTTAGTAAATTAGGCCAAGCACAGATCTAGGCTAATCAGCATAGCTGCCTGCCTAATATAAATAATAATTATTATTACAGTAAGCAATGTAAGAAGTGCTTTGCGAACCGCGCGCTCGGGGGTCACTGACTGTCAGCTCTCAAACATAAAAACGAATTCTATTTAATTTTGAAGTCGTTTTTCTCGTAATTGAGAAACAGATTTCCAATATTTTTTACTGATTAATGTTTGATTGTCTATATAGATCGACATCCTAAAAGGAGTATCCTAAATTTAAAAACAGGGTGTCCCAAGACCGTTCCGAAAGACTTGAAGCGTGTTTATTTTAACTATCAGGAATAAGAAAATATATTAAAAAATATGAAAATATTTCATAGCCATATTTATTATTTCTATTGAAGCGCTGGTGTAAATTGCCTTTGCCGTGGCAAAACGTGATCGATCTCTCGTAGCCTTGACTGAGTGCAGTTAACGATCTACGCGTTGCAAGATCACAACGCAACGGTGCGTAGATCACGTGGTCTACGCATGACAACGATTTAATATTTTTTATCTACTCCATCAGACCCCAAGGCTGTTTAGGCCAAGCACGGCCAAAATAAATGCAGTAGGACAGCGACCATATTCTCTTAAAAAAAATATATTTTGTAGCCTTCTCACTAGCGCCCCACCACCTTAGCTGTAGCCTAATCTCTCAAAACCCGACAATGGCCAGAGACACAGCGACAGTATATTTCATTAGCTGGATGAATCGGCTCACCTCGATGGTCCTCCCGGCCTCGGGCCCATCCTGAACGGTGACAGTTGTAGATGACACCCCGTGAACCTTTTCCATTACCTGAAAAAAAAAATTAAAGTATTAAACATAAAAATCTATAAGACTATATGTTTATGTCCAGAGAGTATCCAGAGAGAGAGAGTGTCCAGAGAGTAGAGAGTTTGTTTAATACTTTAATTTTTATTTCTAACTTCTGACATTTTTTGTACATTTTTGCCATACGATAAATAAATATTACCTGAAAAATGCATACGCCGTATATTTATTAGAGCACCTTTAAATGATTTTCTAACAGTTTCGACTGATAAAACTGCGTCAATATTTTCCACCGGGTCCGCCGGGTTGCTTTTGGAACCTTTCAAGTCAATATTATTCAAAAAGTATGCTTCTTTCTGATATTTTTTTATATAAAAGCATAGTTTTAAATCATTATTCTTAATCGGCGCGGACATTTTACTTTGAAATTATCAAGTAAAGTGACAATTTAACGACAACATTGAAGATATTCTTACCTTTACTACTTCAACGACTGTTCTGAAGAAATCGTTGACTTCTTCTTTAGATAAATCCTCCATCCGAACTGCGTTCCTCAGGGGTGCGACTAAAACGTGACCCGGAACAACGCACCTGCAGAACAATAAATTACTCTAATTATTACATACTAGCCTGGGACACGCACTTGTTAATTCCAATCAGTGAAGTGAATATTTAATCCCTTTATTTTATTTTCTGTTGAAACTATTTTCTACCCACAATCAATCACAAGCGCAGAAACTCTTTGATGAATGATTTCATTTGAAAATATTGCTTAAGTAAAATAGCATGATTTATGACCACACCCCTCCACAGGAAAACCGCATACGGATTGATTTATTTCTGTAAATAAATATAAAAACTCTGAACGAACCTTACCCCAGGGTCCGTGTATTCTTTGTTTCCCCAATTCAAATTGTGGCATGCCACCGCCACGAGTTCGTAACATAAGCATATTTCACACCTGTAAAATTGCCAGATACACAGTTCTCATGCCCAGTTTAATTGGAAGTTTTCTATTGACGTCAAAGGCAAGCAGACTTAATTAGTTTGACACGAGCATTTGCTTTGTTTGGAAAAATGCTAAGTTGCATTTCACACGCTGTGACGTCAAATTAGATCGTCCTGAGACGAGTTCTAAATTCCTTACTCATGGTTTTATTCTCATAATCGAAAAGATGGAACTTCAGTCTTCAGTCTTAACTCACCGCGTTCCCGGACCAGACTCCTTCCTAGGTAATCAAACAAATATACGAGTCTTTACTTTGTATCGAGTCGAAGCTATTACCGGTCATTTATTCATTTCTATTTGCATTCCTACTGAGTCATAAATTGGTAAGGATAAGTGTGTGAAACTCAACAAACTACTTGGTGAGCCTGATCTGAACTCTCTTACGACACGTTAACGAGAGATTTACATAGGGTTAGGACGGTTTTCACTTGAGGAACGACTCCGCATATGAGTGTGAAATCCAAAAAACTAATGATTGCAAGCAAAGTAAACACAAACCTCAGGTTAACGAAAGCATAGCTCAGAGGCGACTTGTAAAATGTGCACGATTCTCGGACTTTTGCATTTGGACCAAACGGGTACGTGGGCTCATCCGGAGAAAGATCAGATTCACACGGAGGTAGAGTAGTGTCAGACTTTCCTAAAACAGAAAAAAAAATAAAATAAAAACAGTGTGAAATGGGAGTTAAGAGTTAGTTAGTTAAGTTAGAGACTTTTATTGGGAAAGCTCTGCAAATGATAGTGATCTTTTTTGCAATTAGGCTAAATGTGCCTGTGCTAGAGTCAGGGGAGATGGAGGTAATGAAGCGTTAAAAATCGTATGAACATGTGCGAATTTTCACCATAAGTCAAACCAGAATGCTTAATGTGGATATATTCTGTAAGTTTAAACTGTACATCGTTTACATATAAAGTAGATGACTGGGTAGTCACTATCGACATCTACGACTTGGCAAGATTATACAATTATTTTGAGCCCTACTTAACTAGGCCAAATGTGCATGTCCTAGAGTCAGGGGAGATGGTGATAATGAAGCATTAAAAATGGTATGATCATGTGTGGATTCGAATCCGCGACCTTTGGGTCAATAGTCCAACCACTAGACTATCACGATCTTGATTTGCGGAGACATTTAACAATGAAGAATACAATCCTTATGCGTGGTAATTCCATTACAACCGTACTATTGGCTTACCAGCTCTTGGGGACCCTTTGTTTATAGCTCCGTAAACTGTAACTGAATGAGTGTTTTTGTTTGTTTGTTTGTTTATTTGTAACTGAGAAAAGCGCCTTTGAATATTCTCAGCCGCGAAAAATAACCTGGCCCGATTTGGAATATTATTAAAAGCATTTCTTTGCATGTATGGTCTTCGAATCACAAAAAAAAATGATTCTGAAGTGTGAAAAGAGCACGGCGCTTGCGACGGGTCGCCGCTGCTGGTATAGATGCAGCTTGATTAAATTTATATTACCTATAAAGCAAGCGTCGTTTAACACCTACCGAGAGAGTACTTGTTCGCTGTATGTGAACGATCACCAAGTGTAACCTTAATTAAATTTATCATACCCAGAGTGGCTGTTGGACATTCATTTTCCAGTTCCCTGTGTATTGCCAGCAGAGAGCTTCGCAATGACAATGGATACAGAGAGTATGCAGAATTCCTGAAATAAAAATAAATATATATTTTTATACCGATTTTCATTTACACTGAGTAATGCAGTCTATTACGTAACCTAGGCCATTATTTGAAACCTGTAATAAAACAGTTACTTCTTTTTCTTTGTTTATGTACAAGATGTCCTATCCATATATAGTACAGGATGTCCCAAGACATCCCCCAGGACATGTCCCAGGATGTTATTATATTTTTTAACAGATGGTGTCAATTCGGTCAGTGCGCGGATTCAGATGCTGAGCTGATCTACAAAACGCTTGATACTTTTACTGCGTACGGCGACAGATGTGCGCCCACACAAAGACACTACCGCTTTTTACTATATTTATGCAAAGCTTACATTTGTTTTCGCGGTAACCATGATGAATTTTAATGTACTTTCTTAACAAATAACACTAGAAATCGCAGGACCAATTAGCTGATTTTTTTATCGCGAATGGTCTTGACACCGTTGCGTACGGCGACAGCTGAGCGCTCACAAGAAAGACATTACATGATTTTTTTACAATATTCACGTAAAGTTTACAAATTGTTTCTTCAGTAACCAGTATCTTAAAAAATAACACTACGACCAATTAGCTGTTTCTTTTATCGGGAATGTTCTCGGGAGACGGTGTATGTATCTCTAATGCGGCTGTAAATACACTGTCTGTCACCAAAAGGCAGCTTGCGCGTTTGTGATGGGACAGTTTGAAAATTTCATTAGCGTTGTCGTTTTTAAAAACAACGTCACGTGTCGCTGGTTAAATACGTATTTTTCAAGAATCTCGTTCGCGGCTTTGCTGTTCGACTCCCATAAACTGGTGATATACACCAATTACATCGCTAATTTTTTTGTCAATTTTATGCGTGCGCTAGTTTAAATTCAATGTCGCTGTCGTGGCCTTTATTTCATATATCTCATGCAGTTTACATATTCTGGAAGAGCCTGCCGACTCGTTAATACTTCACTTAATTTTTTTAATTATACACCTTAACCTATTGTTATAATATTGCATTGCACAAGAAGAATGAAATGAAGAGATGATTTTTTGAGCAATATAAAAGAACGCGTCCGTAATTGCCAGTATTAGAAATTAATTAAATGAACATTTAAGAAAAAAAAAAAACAAGGAAAAAATAACAATTTTGATATTGAATAAGATATAGGCTAATCAGCTATACTGCCTGCCTATTATAAAATAATAATAATAACAATAAATACCCCCGGCACTTTAATTAACTTCGAGCTATAAAACTAATTCTACAAATATAGGAATCTGGATGGGTTTCTTCTTATACAAATGCTCGTTTAGTTTTAAAGTATTTCATATACTGTCATGTCATATATTAGAAGGGTGTAAGGACAGCAATAGCGGTTGCTATGGTAACTTGAATGACAACTTTCTGACAGACTTTAACACTCTTTAGCGCCTCTCACTGGCCTGATATATTTGAGAAAATAACATGGAGTTTGTAGGATTAGATATGTACGGAAAATGAATGGGTCAGCAATATCGATTTTAAAATAGAATTACCTACGATGTTCAAATACGGGCATATTCGCTCGGACATCCTGAAGTTTGTTATAATCCAAATCGGCGATCGCAAAAGTCGGCTGGTCGGCGTTGTCGCCGCAGGTTGCGAGGACGCCGCCCCATGGATCGATGGCGACGGCGTGACCCCACGACCTTCGCTTCGGGTTGTGCTGGCCGATTTGCGCGGCCGCGATCACGAAGCATTGGTTCTCGATTGCACGACATCTGCAAGAATGATCTTTACAAAATTCATTCAAATTGAAGAGGTAACATAACCTACAAATTAAAATAAAGATATTCAATTTTCGCATTACACTTCGCCTACCGTATCTAAGTACTTAGCCAATGCGTATCTAAGTACTTAGTCATTATTAAGAACTACTCCCATACCCTTAATTTATAGTGCTCCGCGAACACTAGGCCTTAAGGTAAATGTGTAGATAAATAGAGATAAAAAAATCAAACGTTTCGTTTAAAATAGTATAAATACAACAAAAAAAATAAAATACCTTAGAATAGTTTCCCAATGCGCCTTTCCCGTGGTATAAGTGAAGGCTGATGGATACGTCAAAATGTCCGAGCCCAGTATTGCCAGCTGCGTGCTGAACTCAGAAAACCTGTAATATACAGTGAGCTATATCTGTAAAACTTTTAACAATGAGCTATGCAGTATCACGATTAGGCTGCCACTCTGATAAATATTTTTATATTTCAAGCAGTAGAGCAATAGCATTTTTTTTTAAGACTGTTTCATTCTATTCTCCATTCGTATGGCTTGTGTTGTCGGGGAGGCTTAAGCAAGTACAGTTCCAACTGCCTTATTGTTGTTTTCATGATGCAAGGTTGTTAATTACGGGCAAACGTCTCACAAGTCTGCAAGCGAATGGGGTTTTTTTTTTGTGTATGGCTTGTTACTTTAAAAATGACCTTAAACGCCGGATTTGACCCACCGGGGATTCGAACACAGGACCCCTGGATTTGGAAGCAGGCGTTTATACCACTGCGCATATGACCGCTTGAATAAGGTTTTCGTTGAAGTTATACATTTTCTGTATGCCGGACAGTTTTAAAGTCCATTCAGAATTTTAAGTCTCTACATTTATGTTTTTTATTATTATTATTACTTAATTAGAATATTTAAGTGCTGGCTTCGGTGATACTGTTGAGTTTAGGTGAGGAAAAAAAATAATGCTTAACTTCGCGGCCATTCAATGAAGTTATCTAAATCTCCTTGTTCCACTAATCCTAGGAAGAACTTATCTCCAATCGAGTTGTGGATAATTGGAATCGGCTACCTCAGGAAGTGGTGGAAGCTATAAGTGTAAACCAGTTCAAGAGCAGCCTTGATAAATTTCTTGAATCTAGGCAAATCACTAGTAACTGTGAATGAGATATCAGCTAAATAGCTGCTTGCTCAACGAACAATAATAATAATAATAACTCGCAGCCTACGCTTAAAAACAGCCTTGGAACCAGGAAAAGGGTTAAATCCTGACCTATGAAGAGCATTCCACCGGCGAATTGTTCTGGCGAATTTTACGTTGTTTCCGAGTGGTAAAGTAGGTAAAGTATTTTTTTTTATGACGTATAGAACCCTTCAGGAAGTTTCCTAGATCGGCATTGTTTTTATACCAAAAATCCAGTTATTTTGAACAGTATTGTATCATGCCAAAAAAATAAGAATCTTTAACCTCATGTCGTAGCAGATGGCCAGGCCAATTTTCCCCACTGGAGTCTCAACCGGCGTGATGATGTGCTCGCCCGCGAGAGCGAAATCCGATTCCTTCAAGCGTAGATTCTTCTCCGGTATTTCCACGTCGAAAAGGTGTAGTTTCCTATAAGCCTGCACTACTTTCCCCTGATCGTCGATAATGATGTGCGTATTGTATACTTTATCTGGTTTATCGGCAATCTGAAATATGTTGAGTATATTTTACAACTTTAATTAAAAATGTCGCAAAATACAACTATCCTACTACCCTGCATTGTAGTGTTTGCCTTTTTTGAATTCGTGACGTGACGTGAATAAGTAAAAAAATCTAACGACACCCAGGAACTATACTACTCATAAGCCAGTGATTTCAATGACGACGTAATTAATTTTCTTCCTGATACCATTTGAGGTATTAACCATTTTTAGGTCTGCCGGAGCCAGTACAACTGGGTAATCTGACCACAAAGCGGACCACGCATTGCCGCCCGTTCGGCGAAGTACGTTGACGAAACGGAATATCCCACGCAGAACTGATACCCATTTTTTAGTTTAAGTTATAATTTCTTATAATTGGCAAACAATATGTACAAAACTATGAAAATGTTTTTTATATTTAATATTATATTGCCATAGGTTTTGTAAATAAAACTCAAATTATTTACCGCCAAATCCGTCAAAAACACTTCCAATTCACTAGTACAATATTCACATAATCAAATGTCAAAATGAAGAAAAAAAACGTCGATTAGTCTAAGCAGCATTAATGCAGCGCTTTTGAATATTAATAGAATGAGCATTAAGACGGTAATGGTTTTACTCGGAAACGGCACCTGTCGTATACGGCGATTACCGGATATACCATCATCGGCGCTGAGTGTGTTAAGTATAGCTAAGAAGCTATTTAGTAATACTACCAATGTAATATAAATGCTACAACTAATTATTAGGGTAGTCGATTGCGTTTTTTTTTTAAATTTTTCATTAAACAAAACGTAATTGATTACCACTGTTACATAAGTAATTAGACAGAAATGACCGGAATAATAGCAAAAAGTCCGTTGAGAAGTTGACACATACTTTTTCATGCAATCCGCCCATCGACAGCCAAACTTTGTGTTTGCGGGCGAGATTCCTGTAAGAGTTGACCAATGAACCGCCTATAATTGGTTCAGCCAACGATAACATGTCCTTTTTGTTGTCACACAAGTAGTCGCAGGCCTCCGGGAAAAATATCATCTAGAGATAATCAAAATATATATATATTAATATCACAGCTTGCAGCATAAAAATATTTATACTCTAAGAATTAATAACATTATTAATTTAAATATTTATTATTATTATCGTTCGCTGAGCAAGTAGCTATTTAGGTGATATGCTCATATCTCATCCTCAGTTACTAGCGATTTGACACTTGGCCTGGGTCTGGTTGCCGCCAACCTTGCCGTAGCTGGAGTGGTCGACTTCCTTGTTGCTGAAATACTCATCCTCCGCGCCGGAACTACAAGAGCACCACTGCACTGCGCTACGCCGTGAAATCTTGCAATTTCTCAGTACAAAAATTGCAAGGCTTGACAGTTGAGCGATGCATTTGCGATTTGGAATGGCCAAAGATTAGTTCTGCCCTGCTGCATCATTCTTCGGCGTATAGTAGCAGCTATAAAAAATTGGGTATACATTTTTTCTCTAAGCATAAGCTGCCTAAAACTAATAATAATAATAATAGCTTCAAACCTGACTCAGGTAGAACGACTATTCTATGTGAGTCTCGCTCAAACAAACAAAAATTCAGCCGATAGTATTATTAAGCAAGACTCCTGCGAATACGAAAGATAATGCCACAAAATAGTATGGCACCTAAACGAAAATATTATTTGTATCTATTTTAAATTAATGAAAAATTGAAAAGAAAAAAATGTAATTTCCATAACATATCTTACCTGTTTCAAGTATTCATTATACATTTTTGATATATAATGCCGACCCCGGCAACATTTCCCGAAAGACTTGAATGAGTTAAAGTAGATAGGCATTGAACCAAGGAACTTCGATTCAGAAAAGGTGAAACGGTGATCACCGCTCTATATAAAATATAGATTATACATAAAATATAGTTGTCTTTAGATTACTCAGCTCCTAGGAAGAATTCCACAAACACCCTTTACTTAGTATCTAAAACACGATGCTGATGTGGTGTCAAGTCTCGAAAATCGTAATTTACCAGAAAAAAACATTGTTTCATCATTTTAATGACAGATGGCAATATATTCCGTAAGTTTAAACTGCAAAAAAGTATATAAGCGACATCTATGAATGACAGGATTATTGTATCTAAACTGTAAACTCCTGTGCGGTTTGCGTCTGGCCTATCTGCCAATGAAATGTTAGTTTAATTAAAATTTTGTTTGCAAAAAAAATGCGTCATTTCGAAACACGGCATCATTTCGAAACACGGCATCATTTCTTGAGTTTATATGAGGTTGAGTTATCTGTGAAGCACTCAATAATCAATGGCTAATAATCATTCAATTGCAATCCATGGGTATTTGTCTTTCAACATACTAACTTATTAATATCAGGCCCATTCTAATTTTCTAGGAAAGTAAGAAATGCATTTCAAATGTAAATGTGAAATAATGTACCTTAGCTTTTTCGTCGACAGCTTTCCGAACAAGATCTTCGATGACAGATAAATTAACAGCTTTATCGCCGATGGAAGTCATCTGGCAGACGGCTATTCTCTTCAAATTAGAAGCCATTTCTTTGCTATCCTTAGAACTACTGGCAGTAAAATATTTCACTTGATTTAAAATTCTTCTATTCTTTTCTATGAATGTTTTCGATCGAATACCACTCGCATAGGAAGTAAACAATGTTAGACCATTAATGCGCGATAAAAGTATCTAGAAACACAAATTTTATCTTTATAAATTACGTAGGTACACAACAGATGAATGTTATGATAAAACAAGACCTTGATAAATTAAATTATTTAACATGCTCGTTATACCTGAACTAAATAATATCTAAATCTTACCAACATTTCGACTACAATGAATTCTAGATTGTCATAGATGATAATGAATTAAGACGAAACGAAATACATTTCCATCAACTGCGTGAAAGGATGGTTGATAGAAACATATGATACAAATGAAATTGATATCACGCGCATAATCACATATAAGTAAACAAACAACCAGTCCTAACCTATAAACCGCACTACCAGCGAGCGAAGCGAACTTGTTTATTTGACAGGTGATTGTAGTGACAGGTAGGACTCGCGATTGTCATATCGCGAGTGTCATATTACGAATCGCGAATTCGGAGTCTTTTTAGAAAATTCTAAAACGCCTCACAGCGGTTTTGGTACCTAGTGGGTGTAACCTTAAGGCCTTCATGGTTTTTTTTCAATTTTCGACCCCCCCCCTCTACAATTATCCTATCGTCATAATCTAATGACCCCCCCCCTCTTCCTAAAGGAACTAACGTGATTAAAGTACGTAATATGGACTTTGTAATGCAGTTTTATAAGAATTGTCTTTTCTTTGCTAAAAAAAAAGGACCATATTTCACCTAAAAAAACACCGTCCTATACAAATGCGTAAGCAGAACGCTTATTTGCGATGCATTTAATTGACATTTGTTGTTACAAGCTAAGAAGCCTGGCAGCTGAGGCGCATTTACAGCTTAATTTTAAAAAAAAAATAAGAAAAAAAGTCAATAAAAACGATTCAAAACTATATGTTAATTTTTCGTTTGTAAGGATGACGTCAATTTGACAAGGACCCTCTTTAAACACACGACACACACTTTTTAGTAAATGTATTTTTTTTAGACCGGTTTAGACAACGATCTTTTAAAAGATCGTTGGATTTAGTTATCTATAATATCGTAGATAATGTATCAACAATTAAAAGAAGCAAAGTGTACTAAAATACAGTATATATACAGTTTATATTTTGTATACAGTATATATTAAAATATATACCAAATGAATAGCTGCGCATTGGGAAATATCTATTAACCACAAGGAAGGGTTTAATTAGTCATCGTTTTTTTTTTTAAATTTTCAATTTACGTTGCATTGCCAGCACTAAAATTTAAATTATACTGGTTAGCTGGAAAGTTCTAATTTCTATTTATTAGTTATCACAAAAAAAAAGTTCTATGACGAAAATATTCAGATGTCACTTGTCATTGAGCGAGTTGTTTTTCTTTCTTGGTGAAGATTCAATTTATCTTGATATTTATACCCTAAAATTATAATAATATTAATATAAAAAGCATATATTTAAAATCGAAACATGTCTGGTGACCAGCCTGCAGTTAATAGCACTGCAGCTTTGCCTCAGGTTTGAATAATTGTGCGGTTTTTTAGGTTACAATGAATTTATAGAAGATCCATTTTATTTACATGACCTTATTTTATGCGCACGCACCACAGTTATACATGACCGACATATTTTATTATTTTCAGCCCAAAATAAAGCACGATTGGTACCAAACGGAAACACACGTCGTTATTACAATACTCCTAAAAAATGCACCCAAAGATAAGGTCAAAATCGAGTATGGAGAACAGAGCGTGAGTGTAGCATTTATTTATATCATTTAGTTTTAACATATGTTGTTGCAGCGGTCTGTTTATATCTGATTTTGACCATATGGTACAGGACTGACCAGGTCATGATTTTTAACAACGCTTTTCTCAGCTAAGGGCGTCTTTATTTTATTTATTTATTTTCCATGAGCTATTTCATGGTAGTCATAGCCATTGGGTTGGAATCCGTACATGGTCTTGGCATTTTTAACGCTTCATTACCACCATCTCCACCGAATAGCACATGCACATTGGGCCTAGTTGAGTAGGGCCCAAAATAATTATATATGACCTACCTAGGTCAATCCGTTCAGCGATCATTTTAAAAAAAAATGTAATACATAGGAATGGCCTTACATTTTTAAAAACAATATAATTTACATTGATCCATGATCTTTTAATTGGAGCATTTAGAAAAGAGTCATGATAGATAACCTGAGTTAGCTGGTATATTGATCTCACGGCAGTAAGCTCACCATTATGTAACATAGGTTTGCGTGTCAAATAAAGTGTTCTTGAGCACCGGGCTGGTTTTTACGTAAATCTTTCCAGAAACGCCTCTTTTATTCGTATATTTCGAAAGAATTAATCACCATCCTTACGACGAGCAGGGCTGATTTCAATAGCGTAAACGGTTTAAGCGATACAATATTGAATGTTGTCAACTTGACTTGTTGTATTTAAAGCTGTCCGTGTCATCACCGATCGTCAACTCCCAGTCCGAATACAGCCTCGAAGTGGAGCTCGCCAATAGGATTGTGTGCCAAGAGTGCAGCTACACGGTGAGCCCTTCCAAGATTGAGGTCAAGCTGAAGAAGAGGGATGGCATTCGGTGGATCAATCTGGAAGGGCAAACTAAGAGCATGGCCGACAGTGTCAAGCCAATACCTCAAGGTAACGTTGGATCATAATCTTTACTGTGTCAATAGTATCACATCAAATGTTTTGTAACCATTTTACATTGTGTTACTAAAGCATTTCATTAGCTGACATCGATTCCATAATTTGAGCGTTTTATCCTTATTAATGAAGAAGAAATAACGATAACGGTATATCCTGTAAACACCGTATATGACAGGCGCCTTTTCCGGTTAAATCGTTACCGTCTTAATGCATTTCTATTAATATTTAAAAGAGCGGCATGTCGTATACCTGAATTCATGAAACGACTGATCATTGTTTTTTTCATTTTAGTTCGGTTTTAACGTTTGATTGTTTATGTGAAAAGTGCACTAGGGAATTGGAAGTGTTTTTGACGGATTTGGCAGTAAATAATTCGAGTTTTATATACAAAAGCTATGTCAATATAATAATATAAAAAACGAAAATTTCATAGTTTTGTTTGCCAAAAAAAATTATAACAAACTAAAAAACAGGTGTCATTTCCGAGTTAGATATTCCATTCGGTCAAATAATTCACCGATCGGGCGACAATGTGTGGTCCGCGCGTTTGACTTACGGAGCTGAATGTGTTAATAATCAAATTTATCCATTAATTCATTTATTTATATAAAACATTGCAATTGCCCTTGTAAAAAACAGTTTTAGCTGCCAGAAAATAAAAAAGATAGGTATAATTTATTAATGTACAGAGGTAATACAGTTTTATATACAAACATTAAATATTACATACAAATAATAAATACTACATACATTTATGTTTTTTTTTAATGAATAACTAATGTATTGTCACTACAAAGTAACTTTTGTTGTATAGAACACCAAAAACTAATAATAATAAATAATACTACTAACGCATAGATGATTCACGCACAAATCATTTAAACAAAAATTAAAACAAAATGATTTAAACATTTTTATATTTTGGAATATAACTTAAATCATCAATTTGATACTAAATATATTTTTTTATAGAAAAATGTATAAAGGTGTTCATACATTTTGATTTTTGTCAGTTTTGAATTTAAGCGCTGAGTGCATAAAGGGGTTAAGTGAGATAATTGACTTTAAAGTTTGCATACTGAATTTTTTTGGAGTACAATTGACAATTGTAAGTGTTACCATCTTAAGAATCATATTTGTAAAAAAAAATAATTTTTAAAATAAACAAATTTTCAAAATTATTTATGTATAAATATTTAAATAAATGAAGATAGTTTCTTTAAGTTTTATCAATTATTTTATCAAAGCATGAAGGCGTTTTGTGACCTTAGTTCTTTCATCCTCTATCATATTGAAGTGAACTTTATAACATTTTTCATACAATTTATTAACGGTATTTAGTCGGAAAACTCCTCCATACACCTCCTTGATACACCGTTAATGTCCTGCCCAGTAGTGATAATGGGTTTTGTAATGTTAACTCCTTTATTCATATATAAATCTATGTTTTTTTAGGGTTCTACAGAAGAACCCGAATATTTCTGCGATAAAAAGTAGCCTAGTTTAATCTTTGAATCCAGTCGTCATCAATGAAGTTGTGATCTCGATATGGGTATATCAGCTCTAGCAGCTCGCCCATTAACATTAATAGTAATAATAATGTCCTCTACCTGATACGGAAAGTATCGTCAAAATCGGTTCAGCCATTTCGGAGATTAACCCGGTGCTTAGGTTTTGGTTGTGTGCGAATAATCATATGAACTTACACATATCACAGACAGACACTTCAATTTTATTTATATGTATAGATTTGAGAATTAAATGTAATAAATGTTATTTTTCGCTTTCAGCCATCATAGATGCATCGGGCCCTCAAACATCGGCCAGCGTAAAGAATCCCAGCTCTTGCCCGTTCAGAAAGGATTGGAATAAAATTGAAAAAGAATTAAAAAAACAGGTGCGTAATAATTAAACAAAGTTCAAAATTAAAAATTATCGCAATCAATTATATATTTTAGGGTTCTGATAATAAATATTTTTATGCCTTTATAATGAATATATAATTGATTATAATTTTAATTATTTGCCTACTCTAATGACTTAGTATAAAATTATATATACAGTAGTTTTTCATTACACTTGTAAATTTGAACTAAAACCCTAAATTGTTTTTATTTTCTTCTGCAGGAAGAGGAGGAGCAACCGCAGGGCGAGGCAGCCCTGAACGCCCTCTTCCAGAAGATCTACGGTGAGGGCAGCGACGAAGTTAGGAAAGCCATGAACAAAAGCTTTGTGAGTCGACGTGTCTTCATCTTTACTTGCCCCTTTTTACTGCAGCCTAAATATTGCGACTATAGGTTTATGTCCAGAGAATATATCTAGTCGATAGCATTTGGTGTGAGATTGTGTAAATCTTGTGCAGGTCCTTTAAAGCGTCGAAGTGGGCAATCACTGATGATATGTTGGATGGTTTGGTTATCGGGTCCGCAATCGCATTTGGGGCTTTCTGACATTTTCCATTTAAAAGGCATGTCCTTACTTTATCCGTGGCCTGTTCTTAGGCGGTTCAAAGCGCACCAAGATTTTTTGGGAAGGTTAAAACCTGGAACGCATTGAGTTGGGTCTTGAATGTACCCATACTTGTCAGGATTTCTTTTGAACCATTCACTTTTCCATGTTAAAATTGCCTAATGTGAGTTGTTGTCCATTCTTCGAGGATGGTTTGCGTGAGATAAGTCGTTGTGGTCTTGTATTTTTTATGTCATAGTGTATAACCAGGTTAGGGTTGTCCTGAACTTTTCCCCATGTTTTAAATAGAGCTTTTAAACGACGCAATTTTTGTGGAGCGATGTTACTCAGGGTAGGTAACCATTCTGATGGAGTAGATTTGACGGTTCTGTGTGATGATTCGCATTGCAGTGTTTAGCGTGTATCTATTTTTAAACCAAACTAAATAAACCAACAGAGATATATATAACTTTTCATTAATGCTTAGAACCTATAATCACATTTTTACCAATCATTCTTCATCGCCAGAAAAAAATAATTAATCTAAATTAAACCGATTAAGCGAGATACCCAGTGGATAAAGGTGTTATATACAACAAGTTCGACTGCTAAGGATGGATAGAAGTGTTACGATATGAAGTAACTTAGTCAATACTAATAGTGGATATTATACAAAACTAATTAAAAAACTACTTTAATATGAAAACTTAGTACATACGTGTATACTGAAAACTTAGTACATACGTGTATACAAATTGATAAGAAATATTTATTTATTTATTTAACAGGTTTCCCCATGTGCATATTTCAATTCGTAACATACAAGCAAAAAAAAAAAAAAACAACATTAAAAACAATAACAATAAAAAACAAAATATAACCAGACCTAATCAGGAAAAATACACGGTAACTACCTATAGATAAAAAATAGTAATCCCAGACGAATAATAACAAATAAATAATTTATTTTGATCTGACATAGGTGTAAACGAAATTAGATTTTTAATCCTTTTGGGCGAACAGACGAATATATCAATCTCTGCGGAAATGGAATTTAATAATTTGACTGCTCTCCCAATCGGACTATACTTGTATACGTCGGTGCGACACGCTAATCGCCTAAGTAGTGTGTGCTTTCGCAATCTAGTCAAATGGTCCGGAACAAAGAAACCAATCTCTCCGAGTACTATAGCATTCTCGATGAATCCGCCAATAACTTTAAAAAATAGAATAATTTAAGGACTTGCCGCTTAAACTCGAGTGTATTAAAGCCTAACATTCCTAATACAAATGCTGATGGATACGTATTGGGAAAAAAATCAGGATAATATCCATACCTACGGAGATAAATGTATCTTAGGAACCTTCTCTGAGTAACCTACAGGATATTACGTATGTAATTTCATGAGGACTCCAGATAATGGAACTATACTCTGATATACTCCTCACGAACGTGCAGATAGAAGCGAGATTGACTTCGGCTTACTCAAAGATCGACTGGTTCGAAGCACTAATCCCAACATTTTATTGCTTTAAGCACAGCTATGCTTCATATGTGCAAATGAAATGTTAGACGTGAGTCAAACAGAACCCCCAGGTCACGAATTTCGTCACATCTGCGAACAATCTCTTGGCCGAGAGAGTACTCAAAATGTACTTTTTTGCGCAAGGCTCGTGAGAAAGATTCTGGTACACATATCTGACAAGTTATACGTTTTTGCTCTTTTTCTCAAAATGTTAACTTCACATTGACAGCTTTTAACAGCGCTGTGACCCAAGCCCTCATGGCTTGGGTCACAGTGAGCTATTTGAAAAATCGTTGAGTGTATGATATTGCGGATATTGCAAATGCATTCATATTATTTTATGTCCTCAGATGGAGTCTGGCGGCACAGTCCTTAGCACGAATTGGACGGAGGTAGAGAAAGACAAGGTGAACATCCAACCGCCCGACGGAATGGAGTGGAAGAAGTGGGAATAGCTTTTCATGTCCGGTGCCTTCTCGTCATCATCAGAACATAATCACCGGTATCAGGCTGATCGTTCTTAGCAATTGTATCTTTCATCACGGAGAAAAACACAAAACACTTATAGGTAAAGAACGACTGCTGTCACAAGGTGACAAACATATATTTTTTTTGATCAATCTGCCTTGATCCAGCTGGTAAATCCTTGGTACATGGAATACGATCATGCTTTACCGTGTTTATATAGCATACATTATTTAACGACTGAAATTATTATCCTAGACAAATGAGCTCGATAAAATTAATAGATATGTAATTTATTGTAAAAATAAAACTAAAAAATTACTATAAAATTATTATTATGTATTTTATGTTACCTGCAGACTTTTTAATTATTTAATGAGTGTTCTTTTTTAATTTACTTAATTTTACTATAAAATAATTTATAATATAGACCTAATCACTCATGTTTAGATTGCATGACCGCCACATTAGTTACTTAACGTTTGTTTTAATATTTTTGTACGTTATGAAAAACAATTCAGTCTCAACAGATCACCTTTCGAATCTATTCGTACTTATTAACTGTCAAAATAAAGCATGTAACTACATACATCACTTTTGATGCGTGAAAAGCTTTCAGATGGCGCTTTTAGCTAGATCTGAGCTAGAGTTTTGTACAAATAACCGGACTACCTTCAATGTAAAACTGTATGACTCAAATATGACCGAAATTTTATGTCCTACTTAAGACCAACCTAAATTTTAAGTCGAACTTAAAGTCCGCCTTATATTTTATATTTTTTAACTATATTTTTTACATCTTGGATTCAAGCAAACAAGCCATGTCAGATGACGCGTCATGTGTCAAAAGTTATGCGACAGTGGTGACAGATATTGTATACACAAACCATAGCGGCGAGTAGCGAACTAATCACGGTGCGAAAAGATATTCCTAACAAAGTCATACTTAAAAAGTGACTGAAATACACAATTCAATTTAGGTCATGCTTAAAAGTTAAGTTGATCCTAGCTAAGAACGACTTTAAGCAAGGACTGAAATTTCGGCCCTAAAGAGTGCTACTGTGGGACGAAGCTTTGCTATTTCATGAGGTGGAGACTCGTAACAAACGTATTAGATAGAAACATTGTGAGCACAAAATCAGTAATTGCCTAGGATTTTTTTTTATTTTTGAAGAAACCGTAAAGAATATTACGAAATCATTTTGCTTTTCATGACCTCCGTAAAATTTACTTTTAATGTATAGTAATTTTCCTTAAATAGCGGCTGTTTTCCTTAAAAACTTAAATTCAACCAAAATAGAGGTATTTTTTCTAAAATCTATTACCATACCTAATCTTTCTTAGCACAAAAACTGTACCTCTAATACACCGAAACTTAATAAAATCTAAAAACATGCTATTAGAGCAACGACACAATCGCTCTTAACGGACCGCATAGCTTCTTACAGGATTTTTTAATTTTGTCAATTGGTGTGAAATATCTTTCTTTTCCAGTTTAATATCATTTTAGATTAATTATTAATACCTACATAATTGTATGCTTTTTTGTATCATTAATTAAATAAATTAAAAAAATACTGTTAGTTTAATTCTGAGTTGCCTATGCTATTTACACCACTCCCGATAAAAAAATCAGCTAATTGGACCTGCGATTTCTTGTGTTATTTGTGAAGAATGTATATCAAAATTCATCATCATTTTCGAGAGTCAATTTTAGTCGATAATGAACAAATGTCAAAAGTTCTTCGTTGTGAATGCACAGCTGTGGCTTTCGGCGCGAGCTGTCGTAATTCCCGCTGACCCATTTTGTTAAAAAAACTAATTAAAACAAATATTTTGTTTTTATTTTAAATTATTGTCTACAGAAGCTGTCAAATATAAACTAAGGCTCATATGAATTTATGGGTTAATTAGCATAATTATAAAAAATATTGGTTGAAATGCAAAAAATTATAAAATCATAACAAAAGCTTTTCGGCTTCTACGGTTGCCCGCGACCTGAAGTGTCAACGAAGACGGTGCAACAGACGAACGAATCTAGTTTTGGTAGTAGTCGAAGTTTCGCCGTCCTTTAGCCGAAACTCTTATTTTGGGAATCCGAAATTGATACTAAACCTTCGGTCGGTCACTAAAATTTGGGCTTGTTTTTTTTTGTCGTTTTTTTAAATATAATTTCCAACTCATAATAGGGAACACAAACTTCAGTCTTCACACGTCAAACAAAGCCAACAATGATGGATCATTTTGATCTTCATCTTCAAACCGCGAACCAAAATAAAAGGTCAACGGCCATTTTAAAGGACCATTTCAACAGGTAGCTGTGAGAGTGACAAAATTTGCTTTCTTGTGTTTCTTTAAAAAAAAAAAAAGAATGTACACTCCGAAGGTTTGTATCGGAGGTCTCAAGAACCCTCGCTATCGATAAGATAATAGAGATAGAGTTCAGACAAGTAGTTAACCAAGTAGTTTATTAAAGTTACACACTTGTCCTAATCAGTTTTTGACTCAGTAATAGGTTATAGCTTCGACTCGATACAAGGTAATGGCTTTTATGTTAGTTGAATACCTGTAAGAGGCGTCTAGTCGGAGAGTGTGGTGAATTAAGATTGAAAGTTCCGTCTTCGATTATTATTATTATTATTGTTCGCTGAGCAAGCAGCTATTTAGCTGATATGCTGATATCTCATTCTCAGTTACTAGCGATTCGTTACTAGTTACTAGAAATTTATTAAGGCGCTTCTTGAACTGGTTTACACTTATAGCTTCCACCACTTCCTGTGGTAGCCGATTCCAATTATCCACAACTCCTCTATTGAAGATACAGTTCTTCCTAGGATTAGTGGAACAAGGAGATTTAGATAACTTCATTTAATGGCCGCGAAGTTGCGTGTTTTGGTTAAACATGAATATGTCATTAATGCTTGCACAATTGTAATGTCCAGTTAACACTTTGTAAGTCTCAATGAGATCACCACGATCACGTCGCTCCTGTAATGAGGTCAATTTTAACACGGACAGCCTTTCTTCATATTCCAAGCGTTTTAGTTGTGCGGGTATTTTTGTGAATCTCCTTTGAACTCCTTCCAGCAACTGAATGTCTTTTACAAAGTATGGAATCCGTATCTGTAAGCCATACTCAAGCAAGTCGGCACATGTCTAAAAAATCTTCAGGAGACATGTTTCCAAAAGATTTTTTATTAAATATATGAAGGAATTAGCTTTCTTCTCAATTGCTACAATGTGTGTCTCCCATTTCATTTCATCGAAAAGTAAACCGTGAGATCGTTTCATAAATCTTCTCAAGACGTTCTACGTTCTACATGACGTCACGTCATGTGAAATGCAACTTAGCAACATTCCAAAAGAAGCAAATGGTTGCATCTTTCAAGAAGGAATTTCCAAACTAATTAATACTAGTTGCCTTTGACGTCAATGTAGAACTTCCAGGTCTGGGCATGAGAACTGTGTATCTGGCAATTTTACGGGTGTGAAATATGCTTACGTTACCAATTCGTGGTGGCAGCACAAAATACATTGGGTCACATTCATTAGTCTTTGAATCTATAGGTATTGTTTATAACTGAAAAACACATTAGTATACTATTTTTATTTAAAACATTACTTATATTTTTATCGTTACATCATACATAACATCAACACAAATTTACAGTATTTCACCAACACACATTTTACAAGGGTACATTTAACCCCAAAAAAATACATCAAATTACGTTATTTTTTTTTCACATAGTTCCCTCATTCAAAAGCAAGAAAATTACGAAAAATAAAAAAGAAAAACTATAAAACTATATTACAAACTTAATATATAGTTTATATAATTGAAAACGAGCAAGGGGAAATGGTACAGTAGGGGAAACAACCTCGGAGTTTTCATGACCTAATAGGGACAATCGACAGTGAGATGGATGCACAATATATAAATCTGTGTTGCTTCAGACAGGAGGAAGTGAAAATGTTTAGAGGACGGATGAAAAAGGTTGACTGCAGCACGTTTTCTCTTTGAGTTTCTTAGAGTAGTTACTATTTTTATCCTCTTTCACGAGTTGTAGTTTTTACATAAAACTTTTCACAATATGACCCACGCTTGTATATGATTGCTAATCTATATAAATAGATAAGGCCGTATTTCCTCTACATTACTCTGCCGAAACGGGTCGTAAATTAGCTACGTTAACTGCCATTGCATTCTCCCAGACCCGGGCACACCAGCGCCATCTGTTGCTAGTCTAACGTACAGACAGGACGCTGAGGTGACGGTAAAGTTTAACCGTTCCGAATCCGAACCCAGCCCTAGGAACCTAGGACACTTTTCCCAAGATGTATGCGAGGATAAACAATAGCGTTAATCCGCTCACCACCTTTAGCAGCGACATATCGTGTACGTTGGGATCAAGAATAGGCGGGAGGGGTATTCTGTCCTCGTGGCTGACCACCTCCACCATGAGCTCGGCGAGCTTTTTGTCAGATTTCGACGACGATTGGAACTGCGCCACGAACAGCTGACGCAGATCCGTGAAATTTTTCTTCAAGACAGATTCTTGTACGTGCAGCGAGTCTGAAAATGTAAGTAAGCATAAGTCGGACGTTTGAAATTAACTGCCTAAAAGTGTAATTAACTCAGAAATTATATATACTCGGTTATAAATAACATATACAGTGTGTTCCGAGTCCATTCCCAATAAAAAATCCAGCTTATTGGCCCTGCGATTTCAAACATGATTTGTTTGACCTTATATCAAAATTTATTCAGTTTCTGAGTAAAGAATTTGTAAACTATACATGATAATATGAAATCGCTCTAGTCATAGGTTCGGTCGCTAACGAAGCCCTGGGTCATTGACTCACATTGTTTTATTCAATTTCCACCTCAAGTCTTCGGAACTGGTCTTGGAACACCCTATATGTAGTTTTACGCATTAATCAGCATAAAAATATTCCTCAATCAGTCAATAAAAAAATTGAAAAATCTAAATCAATCAAGATTAACCTGTCAACTGCCCCGGACTTGTCGGCGAGTCCTGGCGCATTTGATTGCGGGAGTTTTTGACTATTTTTTCCACAAAAATAATTAAGAAATTAAATTCGCCCAACACTATGGTCGCCATATCGAAATCGTCTCGAATTCAGTTATCAAAAGCTTTCTTTTATCATTACATAAATATAGTGTGGGTATTATTTATGTTTTTTCTTACAACGTCGTGTCATAGAATTGAAAAAATTAAATGTTTTCATTCTGCGTTTTACAACATTGTCGGCCATGTAAACGGCCATTCAAGTTTGTAAATATAAGAAAATTAGATAATTGAATATCAATAGGTGCGTATCTTTTGATATATATATATATAAAAATATTTAGCGTAGATATTTCGAATAAAAATTTTATAGTGAATCACATAGGTATTCTAAAATGTATATATTCCGATAGTACCGTCAGTTACTGGGCAAACTAAAAATCAGGTCAACAAAGAGGTGCTGCAGTCATAAAAGGTAAAAGGTTATAATATATCTCAAACGTAACAAAGTAATGCTTCCAAAACGTAAATTAACTGCAAGGAACTAACCTACAACTCTGGCGTATTTATCTGACAAACCGCTAACTTTAACGTCGAGTTCTTGTATCTTCTGAGTCAGCAATTGTTCCAACTGTAAATGAAAAAAAAAATACATTTTCAAAAACAAGCGTTTATTTAAGCGTTTGAATGCATATACAAAATTTCGCTTCTGCGTCATTGACCGTTGAGGTGATCATTCGTCTGGAGTCATTCCTGGATATAGAATCAGGTCATGCTCACCATAAAAACGCATTGTCATCGGTACTGAACCAACATGTCAAATTTCAACTCCGTAGGATAAGAGGAAGTGGTTTTAATTCAGCTTGCAAGATTTGACCTAAGCCGACACACAAACATTGCAAGCTAAATAAAGGCTTGTAAGAACACAAGATGAATGCCAAAAGCTTTAATAAATTGGCAATAGGAATACTACAACACAGGCCAATTAATTATAATTTGAGAGATCGTGGTAGTCTAGCGGTTAAGGCGTTGGGCTATTAACCCAGAGGTTTGCGGGTTCGAATCCGCACATGGTCATATAATTTTGAAAAACACTCGCAGCTAGACACTACGTTTATCCCCAAGACCCCCCCCATGTCCCGAGACCATTTCCGATAAAAAGAACACCTAATTGGTCCTGCGATTTAAAGTGTTATTTGTTAAGAAACTATATCAGAATTCATCATGGTTACAGAGAAAAAAAATGTAAACTTTACATGAAAATAGTAAAAGGATCATTTAATGTCTTTGCTGTGAGCACTCAGCTGTCGCCGTACGCCATAACAGTGTCAAGGTCATTATGGATCGGCGCAGCATCGGAAATCGCGCTCTGACCGAATTGACCTTTTAAAAAATATAATATTACTCATAATAGGTTACACAACACCCTCCTTAATCTTCGGGAATGGCCTTGGGACATGTTGTATACAGATTAGAGCGCTACTGTCGGACGTGCAAACTCTGTAATGTGAGTGCCAAAAAGCACGCTATTTCGCGACGAGCGTATGGTATAGAAACATCGTAGGCGCAAAAATTAAAGGCCCAACAATTACTACGGAGGTCTTAGGTTTTCTATTTTATGACGAAACCGCGAAGATTATGTGGAAGCATTTTGTTTTTAGTAATCCTCGCGAGATTAAATTGTAATGTGTAGTAACGTTTTCCTAAAAATAGGAGCTATTAATATACTTACACTTGGCGTTCAATTAACCAAAAATTGCATTACATCGAAAGAGGTCATTTTTTAAAATTTTACTGCTACTATTTTATCGGCGTTCAAATTATACCTCGACCACACCAAAACTTAGTCAACTTGAAAGTAATCCGAAACACATTGTTTTTATGCGCCGAGCTATGACAGCCGCGCTACTAAACTTGCGTACGTATAGACGGCCAGCGACACCTATGGAACTATATATCAAAGTAAATGTCGATATTATTTGTGTGGTACGAGCGTAAAATGATAGAGGGGACATAGTAAGAATAGGTTAGGGATTTGCAATTTTTACATTTATGCAGTAAAAGCTGACCCGACGAACTTCGTACCGCCTCGGAATCGATAAATGTTGTGTTAACTTATTAGCCGAATTAAATTCAGTTTTTTAGTAAGAATACTCAAAATGAATTAAGTTCAATAAATGAACAAAATCAAAATATGTAATTTAATTATCGATGCGCACAAAATGACAAATATGATAACCTCACAAAGTGAACATCTTTAAAGGTAGAATTATTACCATTTAAAAATAAAATTCCATACAAAATGTATAAGAAAATTAATTTTGTTTATTTTTTTTCATTAATTTTTCCGATGTTTTAATATTTATTCCGCTATTCGGGGCGGAGACAAATCCAACAAATTAAGATTATAAAAATTGGTCAAAAAAAAATGAGCATTTTTAAAGAGGGTGAAGTGCGGTTTAGTCTTCTAGCGATCCGTTTTGCTAATGAATAGACTGCAAAAGTAAGAACGTCACCTCGCGACTATATTTATACAAGAATGTTTATATTTTAGTTGCGTCAGAATGCTTCCGAGAAAATTATAAAAATCTTAGAATAGATGTGCAAACGCTCCGTATTGCGGTCAAATACATTGCTCTTTTTCACTTGCACTCTTCATTAATGAATCGAGTGAGAGAGACGATAATATTAGACTTGATAAAGATGACATTTAAAACTTGTAACGATAACATTTTCGATAAATTAAATATTAAAATATAATTCCTCTCCAACCGTGCATTCATTAGTAAAGCCAGATAACTAGTTTACGCATATTTTAAAGCGCCATTCTGGAAATTGGACGGCCGGAGAAATGAAGACTACCACATCCTTTTTTGTTGTATCCTTATGTGGAATGGATCTGTAAAGGGCGATCCGGACTAGGTGGAGGCGAAGCTCGACGGAAGCAATAAAAGTATACAGACCTGCGCGATGCTCTCGGACGGCAAGTACTTGATGGCATTGTAGTTACTGACTGCCTTTTCGCCGCCGGCGGCGGTCAACATCATGCTGGCGCTCCTGTTCATTTGCTCCTCCATTAGATCCTTGAACTGAGACATCTTCAGGCGATTGTTGACAGTGGAGCCCGCTATGCCGAGCATCGTGCCTGGAACACCTCATTCTAGCTTAGACATGATGTTGAAAACCATGGTTCTATCATTGATTAAATAGTGGTTTTTAGAAAGCTCATGATAATACAAATTGTAAGTGTCTAAGAAGTGATATTGACATTCAGATGAAGCTGTTTTTATTTTGACGTCACCTTTTTCTATAGAGAACAATATATTATTATTTGAACGTCAGATAGGCGAGAAGCAAACCGCGCGTATATGTTAAACTTTTACAAATATTTATTATTTAGAAACGATAATCTTGCCAAGTTGTAGATGTCGATAGTGACCCTCTTGTCATCTATTTTATTTGTAAACGATGTGCAGTTTAAACTTACAGAATGTCGATATTAAGCATTCGGGTTAAAAAATTGCTTAGAAATATGAGAAATTTTAGTTTTTTTTTTAAATTTTATTTATGCATACTTTATTGCATAATGAATGATTTTTCTACTAAGTTGAGTTTTGAAAACCGTACTAATGTATTAGACTATTCAAACGGCCTGGCGGCGCAGTGGTAAAAGCGCCTGCTTCTAAATCCAGAGGTCCTGGGTTCGAATCCCCAGTTTGTCAAGTCATTTTTCGCCGTTGAGAATATTTAATGACGCTTTTCTCAACACTATCTACTGGGTTAAGTAACAAGAGATACACCCATTCAGTTACAGACTTGCGAGAAGTTGTTTGCATGTAATGAACGGCCTCGCATCATGAAAACAACAATAAGGCAGTCGGAACTGCCCCCCAATAGCGCCTCCCCGACGTCACAAATTTTAATTTTTGAGGTAACAATGACTGAAGACTGATTTATTAAAAAAAACCACCAAAATAACAAAACAAACCCGCAGACTTACCAAATATGGACGCGACTATGTACCAATACTTGCTTCTCTCCGCGTTGGCCCTTTCCTGTTCGTGGCTCATCTTCACCGCAGATGACATCTCGGCAAACCTCTCTCTCTCCTCTCTCTCGAGGTCTTCGAATAGCTGACGCTGGTGACGCTCTTGAACCAGAGTCTGAGACAATCCATATTAAGTGTGTTAATATAAAACTACTATTTACGCCTCTCAAGGCTAGGCCCTTCTGGTGATATTTGGTAATCAGCAAAATATATGAGAAACATGTTTTTAATTATGAGAAAAATTAATTTCAAATTTAATGAAAACCGTTTGAATATGTTATATTTGTCACAATGGGGCGTATAGGGGCAGAGTTAAGCGCTTCGGCAAGAAGCTGATGGACGTGGTACTGAGTACCGATTAGCTGTTTCTGACCTTTGCTTAGTATTTGATGATCGGCGCGGGTAACGTGGTGGACATATTAATCGTTAAGCGAAAAATAAAAATGTAATATCTTAATTTTTATATGAAACTTTTTTTTTTGAGCCTTATATATATTGATCAACCTTCTAAAAGGACAGTCGTGATTCTAAATATACCAGTATATGAGCCCAGGTGGATGCGAATGCTTTGTTTCGGAACTACAGTGCGTTTAAAAAAGTTTATATTTTAGCTGTTTTAAAAGATATTCAAATTTTATTTAACAGCCAATAAGATTAAATTGACGGCGCTATTTTGAAGCATTCGAGTCTAACTAAATACTAAGCATTTCATTAGACTCAAAAACTATGTGACCTAGAAAAAAATAAAAACAG
Organism: Neomicropteryx cornuta; assembly: GCA_020383195.1. Classification (NCBI taxonomy): domain Eukaryota; kingdom Metazoa; phylum Arthropoda; class Insecta; order Lepidoptera; family Micropterigidae; genus Neomicropteryx; species Neomicropteryx cornuta. The sequence continues at coordinate 8,993,712 of JAHKQU010000010.1, read as the reverse complement.
TTATTTAAGCTGAAGACTATTTGAAATGTGATCATAAAAAAAAGTGGTAGAATTGCCTATTGATTTAGATAGACTACTATCTTAGATTATAGTATGATAACAGTTTTACCTTGTGCTCTTCTGTGATGAGTTTTAGGTACCTCTCGTCTGCTTTGCTCGTATTCTGCATTTCAGCGTGTAATTCCTGTATCCTCACCTGAAGGCTAGAGAGCATTAGGCCGGCTTGGCGACGTTTTTCCTGCGCTGTTATGAACTTCTCCTGAAATATTCATCTGTATTATGTATTTTAGATGCACTTTTTATACAGATTGTCGATAGCGAGTAAAAAAAACCTCTAAGTTGAATTATTATTATTATTAATTTAAGGCAGGTAGCTATGGCTGATAAGCCTAAATCTGCACTTTATCGTCTCTGATAAACTTGAGCAGTCTGTTCTTAAATTCGTTCACATTTCCGGCACTTATCACTGCACTTGGTAACTTATTCCATGCATTCACCACTCTGTTTGAAATGAAAATCTTCCCCGGATTTGAACTAAAGGTTGTACTTGAGAGTTTTAAATGATGTCCTCGCAAATGAGAATTTGTATTAATTGTGTATACGGTTTCAAAATTTGGAAGATCATAATAGTGAGTCTTAATCTTGTAGGTCCCTATAAGATCGCCTCTCGCCCGCCTGTGCTCTAATGTTGTTAATCCAACTGTGTTTAACCTTTCTTCAAGTTTCTTTTTTTTATTTATTTATTAAACAATATTCCGCAAAGGCGCTCACGTTGCTAAATTAAACAACAATTATTTTCTTTATGAGTAACTTAAAATTCACACGTTGAATTTAAATTCAGAATTGGTATGGCGTAATCAATAGCATTGCTATTTTCATACGTTTTTTCATTTCCATGACAAAGATGAATTATGTTTTTTGACATAATTTTGCATTTGAACAAATTAAACTTATTAAATTCAATATGCATTCGCCTCTTTCATATATGTTAAAAATAAAAGACAGCTTTATTTTGTATGTAAAGCTGATTACTAAATCGTGCCTGCAAACGATAGACTGGACTATATTTTTCTGTATTATTAATTTATTTTGTGTTTCCTGTGCAATAAATGATGCTTCCAGGATTCCTAAAAGGATATTCTAGGAATGCGTACATAAATAAATATAACTATTTTTTAGGAACATTAAATAAGCTTGATGCGTTGCATTTTAATAAAAGCATTTAGTTAATGTGGGAGTGTCTTGATTCACCCAAAATTGAGTAATACTATTTATAACCTAACATTTTTCTGACAACAATTACATCACATATTTTCTTATTAATCCTAATAAACTTCGTCCAGATGATAAATGTATCTTCAATAGTGCCTGTAAATCCATTAAAGGTATCAGTAATAACTCAGTAAAATGCGAAATTACCTGAGCCGACACGACAGTCTTCTGTAGAAGCATTAGTTCTTCGACTCCCGTAAGTTTTTCATATTTTAATATAGCATTTTTGATACCCGGTGTGATAACCGAGGCCTTATAGTTCTCTATTTTCTTGAGAGTTTCGGCCGACCCCTCTTGGCCCCTTTTTAAAGAAGGCGTAATTCTTTTGGTAATTTCTAGCTGTTTGAGGTTAGTAAGGTAAGTGTTGAAAATGGTCAACAGCCTTCTCGTGAATCTTCGTTCCGGTCCCGACATTTTTACATTTTCGGTGTTACTTTAATCGCAGAATAATTTGGGGGTACTTTTCGCTATGAAAATGGGCACGATAATTTTTTTTGCGGTGAAGGAAAAAGGAACATTCTGACTGACGGAAATCGACAGTGACTTAGTAGTAGAGTTGGTTGCGTCGTTCGTGAACGACTCGTTCGTAAAGAACGGGTTGCCGCAGCAAAACAAAGCCACGATAAAGCTAACAAAGGCTCACAAATAACTGATGACTAACTGGGTATGATTCTTAATAACCTGATTTATTAGTTTTTACCGATTTTAACGATTAAATTTGAATTTAAAGTACTTTCTAATAACCTATACTCAGTGTTTTCAATGTTCATCGATTATTTTGCAAACTGAGTTGTCTTTATCTTTTATTTTCTATATAAATAATTATGGTATGAGTTTAAAACAAGTTGCATTCAATAAACGGTCGCTCGCAGTTCAGTCACGACGAGCTTTCTTCTTCAGTTGACACTTGACATTGACAGTTCATCTAGACCAGGGGTGAACAACTTTTTTAATCAACGGGCCAATTTAAATTTTAAAATTTTTTGGCGGGCCGCACATAAAGTAACACTTATTAATAATTTACAAAACTCGTATTGCATTCGCGTTCGTATTGCAAGTTTGGCAGGCCGCATAAACATGTTTAACGGGCAGCAATCGGCCCGCGGGCCGCGTGTTGCTCATCACTGATCTAGACCAACCATACTCAACCTTTTTGTGTCTTCGGGCCACATACATATATTTGTAAAGCCTCGCGGGCCGCAACACTATACTGGTATGACGAAAAAAATATGAAACGACAATCCTCTTTGGGTGCCACTATTTGTACGTCAAAGTCAAAATTAATCTCAAGATATATGAAATATAGAATGCCAGATTTTGTAAATCATGTCCCTGAAAATAAATGAGTTTGGGGCCGCACAAAAAAGCTAGACGGGCCGCAGGTTGAGTATGACAGATCTAGACCTTTTATTGGAACCGGTTTAATTTGAACGAATGTGTATCACGACCCGGGTCAAGACGATATCGGATCAGCACTGACCAAGTTCGCGGAAATACGGTGAACGACCCAAGTCTACTTAGTGGAAGAAAAAGTTAAACGTCAAACTCAACTTCAAACTTCAAACACGCGCGCATTAGAAGAAGAAGAAAATTGTGTTATTTTTTGGTAGGTAGTATTCTAATTATTTAAGTAAATTTCAAATTATTAAACACTACACGATAAAGTATAGAGCATTAACTTGATAAGAATGCGATTATCTCAAAGCTTAATTTTACGAAACGTTTTCTCATGTTTGAGCCACTCCAAATCACAAGCGCTGCGTCAAGCACAAACTATCGAAACTTTTAATTTTCGTACCAAGGAATTGCAAAAGTGAACAGGTGAATTCGATATGTGTGCGTTTTTTTTATGTATTATATTCACTCCAAGTTGCCTCGAGCTACATGATTTTTAATTGCACATGTTTGAGAAGTTCTCAGGGAAAGTCTCACTTTAATTACGTTATAAGGTAGATAAGTTTTCCAATTAAAATGTTTTAAAATCGAATTGATTAATATTAATTCGACCAATAATTAGCAAAGATACTTGTAAATACTAAAAAATTAAATAACTTTTAATTTACAAATAACATTAAACAACAAAAGAACGTAGCGCTGTTTAAAATGAAAAAAGTAAAATTTATGGATTAATATTAGATGTATTTATAACTTATTTTAAATACCGATAAAAATTTTCACAAAAATAAAAACGCAAACCCATTTATCGATACAAATGACAAACACTATATTTATATCAAGTTTATTTATTAATTTTACTTAAAACTATGTTAAACCAATCAATTTTTTTCCGTCAAAGTTAAATATTGATAATATTTAGGAATAGAAATGTTTAACTCTAAGTCCTTAAATATTAAAGTTGAGCAATTACACATTTTGTCATATTTTATTATCTACAAGAAAAACTTCGATATTACAGAATTGATTAATTAAAATAACAATCCTAAATGTAATTATAAATAATTTGACAATTTTGACAAAAAGCAGTCTTCGATCTTCAAAATTATTATTATTTATGTATAAAATTATAATTATTATAAAAATTAAAATTATTTAATTTTAATCACATTTTTTTTAGAAAATTACCGTGCAGACAATGATTTTAATGTTCATTGCGTAATAAAATAATTGAATTGTTTCTATGACCTAATATCGATAGTAAATTTTCCCTAAACTACTAAGTAAATATAATAAGAGCATCGGTGGTGGTATTTCCATAGAAGCCAAAAAGCCAGGCTTGCCTAGTTTTTTTAACAAAAGTTACTAGGTACCTCAATTTTGACACTTGACCTCTGACACTTAGGATGAACACCCACCATCTCTTGTCTACTGTACAAATTCTGGGCACACCACTGGTATATGTATGAGGACACAAAATAGTTATGTCATTTTTATATTATTAGTATATAGTAATGGAAACATTAAACAGTATATTTAATATAAAGATCAAAAACTTCTTTATAATATAATAAAATATATTTATATACAGATCAACTTAAAATCACCAATATCCTTTTTTTTTATACTTAATTGAACGTTATGTGTGGTTTTCTATAGAAAAATGTAACTTAAAAAAAACAGCGCCATCTGTATTTCAACCTCGCTCCATAATTATCAAAAACCACTACCTGTACAGGGTGATATTTTTCTTATGCAAATCCTTTTACGGGGTTATTCTACACTTTAAAGCGGACAACTTTTGTATTACGAGTTTATCAATGTGTCGAGAAAAGTATGCAAAATAAAAAATAGAAAAAAATCCCAGAACCATGTAAACGCATAGTCACTTTTTGAGGGGGACGGTAGACCTCCTGCACGGCGCGGCGCGGTCAACCAAACGTTGACCCCATTATTTTGGGATATTATTTTTTTTGTATAGACAAAAATATGTCATAATTTGTAAAAGTTGTAAAACAAAACTTGTTCATTAAAAAGTGTAGAATAAGTCCATAAAAGGAGAAAAGTATAGCCTGATAATCAAGTGAGTATACTATACTTCTTAGAATTCTATAAGGCACAATATGAATTCAAAGCACTTGAATTTGTGGCTCACAGTTTAGCGATTTCAATGTAATAAATAAAAAAATATTTTTAAACAATATAACATATTACAGCATCCTATAAATAATCAATTCAATTTCAATTCCATTAATATTTAATTAGAAATATTTTGAATTGTAACATTTAAATTAAGATTAGTTGTATATTTTTTTTTCTAATATTATGTATCCCAGTCATTTTTTTTAATTTTTAAAATGCTAAAATTATGTATGAGATTCAGAGTTAAAATTAACCTCTATTGGGAAGAAAATAGACATTTTTTGTATAATAGTTAGGTAATAATCAGATAAATAATGAAATATTTTTTGTAGGTTAAGTAAAAATGCATTTTTTTGCACCAGTGATTAAAGGTGCGATTACACGGTCCAATTGTAGAAAAAAGTTATAGCTATTTTTTTTTTCAACAAAAAAATCAGGGCTTCTTTGTAAATGTCAGTTCTGTGTTTTACTTTTTAATCTAAAATTACCTGATTTTTTATTTTTTCTTTATCTTTACCTTTTTAAATAGCTAACCTAACAGATTGACTTTTAAAAGAGCGCGCTCGCACTATCAAATCGTTCATCCTCGTCGCGTTTACACGGTCCACTTTAAAACCTTACCAATTCTCTAAAATATGTTCGCTGCCATTGAAGTAATTAAAAAAAAAAAGATCGCATATATTATTCACATTTTTTTTTGGCGATTTCGGTCAAAAAGGCAATTTTAAGGTAAAAACTAAAGAAAGTAAAAATTTCGGATTGCATAAACATGCTATCAAGATGTATTGAAAAAATATGATTTTATTACCGCTTGTTACTTAACTCAGTCGATAGGTTTTGATTGGGTTTTGAAACAGGAATCCAGACGCCCATACATAATTTCCTAATCTAACTGCCATTAGGAATTAAAATCAATTTTAATGAATATCTACAAACTAGTCTTATAAAATTAGCAAGCGGTACACAGCCAATATGTCATACTGCATATTAAAATAATTAGTATACTATAAAATGTAATTAATATAAATATTTTTAATGTATTGCTTATTGTTTATTGCAAACAAGCAAAAAAAACAATTGATTAGTAAGATAGTTAGGCATTGTACTACTAACCTTAATTAACACACAATGTTGTGACCTACCTTACATAATATTATACTGAGCAAAATATCATAAGGTACTTATGATCGTATTTTTGACTCATATCGTCTGTTTAAATTTTATTACGGCTGATTTTAATAACAGACCGACTAACCGTTATTTTTAATTGTTATTGTTTTTGGTTTTCATTTAATATTATAATTTTTTGCTCGCATGTTGTGAACTAAATGTGTACACGGGGAAACCTGTTAAATAAATAACACGCTTCGACGACGATTTACTGTTAAAATCGACCCTTAAAGATATTTATTAACAAATACAATTCAAATCTAACAAAAACATTGTTTTCCCCCACATTATACTTATTTGGTTCAGTATAATATATCTATGCCTTACAAGTATAAAACTTATACATGATGGATTGTAAATAATCGATAAAACTTAAGGAGGTGATAGAAGGGGTCATTTACAGCAAAAAAGTTTCAGTCATTTTTGAGTCATAGTTTTTATTTTATATTCCTTGAAGGGGATATATCTTCCTTGATAACAGCAATCTTTCCGAATTAGACATTTTTAACAGTACTTTAAATTCATTCATAAATAATGCAAGTCAAATATATTCGTCATACAAGTAATTAGAAGGTAAAACTCTTAAATATTTTTGTATCTACTTTTCTCATTAATTTTCTGTTTTTTATGTAATCAGTTTTAGGTGAACCTACCTTTCAATTCAATTGTTGAACAGTGAATTCGTGTAATTGGACAAATTAGCGACTAAGGTATTTGCTGTTTTATAAATTAACTTATGCCGTATCCCTAAAATATATTAAATAAATAAATAACGCATTTATACTGGCAACATCGCTTTATGCTTTATGGCACCCCGGGACGCATTTGTCCTTGAGATTAGAAAGAGTAGGCTTTATTCGAACATGGACGTGTAGAAAAGAGACGGATATACTCGCCGACCGCGAATTCGTTACATTTGGAATCGATGAAACATGTTTTTTGTATTTAAATAATTATTATCATTTGAAAAAAATGTTTTTTTTAAGTAATGTCCTAGATTATTATATTGTCTATCTTTAGAAAGAAAAAATAGGTTCGCGTCACTTACACAACCTAAAAGAAAATCGTTGCAAGAAAAAAAACAACACTTTCTTATTTATTTATTTTCATTACTATAATAAGGTGTATTTCGTTTTTTTTTTAAGCAAAGGACTAAATTAATATATGTAGAATATTGTGGTATTTTTAGTTTTAGCCATTTGTTGGGAATAACTTCAACAAAATGCACCAAAATACGTTACAAAACACGTTTTAGGGACTGGTGGCGCCTTAAACATTTCTTAGTAATAACTACGAAGAAAATTCCCTTGCAAATATTCTAACACCTTCTTAAGTTTAATCCACCGGTTATTGAACATTCTGTATAAATGTCGACGTTTATTTCGACCAATTACAAATATATTTGAGTTTGAAACGCAAAACCTATTAACAGTCTTATGGTCAGTATGTTATTTTTGGTGTACCTACCCTACAATTATAGATTAGGATAGCTTAAGTTTGCGTTGAAGTCAAAAAAATTATGAGAAATCGTGATAGTTATATAGAAAACAGAAATATAGGTAGAAAAAATAATGTTACACTGGAAATAAAAAAAAAAAAAAGGTTCTACGGATTGCGTGAGGTAGTAATCGACTGAAATTAATGTTGCCATGTGCAAGGTTTGAATTCCAGAGGCACGGGTTAATGTCACCAAACGGAGATAGATATTTCACGTTCTTTGACATGATTTAAAAATATTTTATTTATATGAAATATTGTAATAATTTATTATTATTATATTGGCACGTTTTGCATAATATTGTGTTATCATTTCACGATTTGTCTAGCAGCACCGTTTGCAATACAGGGCGATGTATTTATGAAAAATAAAAACAAAATGTCACTTTTAGATTACAAGCGAGACTATGTGATTTCGAAGGGCGTGATTGTACAGGATGTATTTTTTTTCGCTTTGCTCCTTTCACGGGGCTAAACTATATCGACAACTAAACCGGTTGATTGAAAAAAAAATGTCATACTAAAATAATGATATTGTAAATACAGTTATATTTTTCCGAGTAACTAGTGCTCATACATGAAAAACGATGATTTAACTTTGAATTCGTTTTCCTCGTAATTGTGGATTTTTTTTTCAAAATTTTTCCCAATTACCAACCCAACGTAGACCAAAAGGAAAGGAGCGATGTGAATAAAAATACAGGTTGTCCCAAGACCATTCGTAAGGGGGGGTGTTGTGTAACCTATTATGAGTAATAAATGCGAAAGAAAAATAAATCATTTTTTGTATTTTTTTTAACAGTTGGTGTCAATTCAGACAGAGCGCGAATTCCGATAATGACCTTGACACCGCTACGGCGTACGGCGAAAGTTTACATTTTAATATATATTTTATTATAATTTTAATATAGTTTGTTAATAAATAACATTAGAAATCGCAGAACCAATTGGCTGTTTTTTTGGTCGGGTCTTGGGACACGGTGTTAATATGCTGCTATTATGAGCTTCATCGCGGCTGTCCCAAGAATGAGGATAACTTTGAAGTACTAGCAGTCTGAATTTTTTGTCGAGTACTTTTTGTTACTTCTGCTGGACCCATCACTACAAACCAACCGCTATAATTCGTCGTACAATTTGGGACACCCTGCATAAGCCTTTGTCGAGCAGAGTATTAATATAAGGACGCTAAAAAAATCTCAATTAATTTTGTCATCGTCCGTGCTGATCCTGATGATGGGCTTTCCTGATGAACGTCTCCTTCTCGTACGAGAGTATGGCGTTCCTCGCCAGGTTGTCCAGCTTTTCCCTCGCGAAGATGGATCTCAGGATTTGGGTCAGGCTCCTCTTGTCCTCGCCGCGGGTCGCCGCCCAGTTGATCACGACGAACAGGCCCGTCAGCAGCATCGCGGCGCTGCCGACTATCTGCAGGACTGGCATCACGTTGGCGGTGAAATACACCAAGTTGTAGATGTAATTTGGAACACTAACTTGATTCTGAAAATGCAAAAAAATTATATATTAATTAAATATATATATATCAATTTGTGTCGATATTTAATCGTTGGCCATAAGAGATTCCCATTCAAAAAAGAGATTTCCAATATCATTAACAGTAACTACAAATAAAACTTAATTGTATTGTTAGATTTTTATGTTGTTAATGGTTAATTGTAACATATAAGTACTTATAATTGCAATTACATATAGAATATACATACATATTATATTTATATTACCTTCATCATAAATCATTTTTATTTTTATACATACTAAAACCATACTTAATTTATTACTTTATTTTAACATATAAATACAAATCACACACACTCACAAATTACACATAACACAACAAAAAATTCTACTGTATACGTTTATAATATTCATAATCTATATATATTTTAAGAACACTATTTCATTTTTTTTATGCTAATGTTAATATGTAAAATGTCCGAAATCCATAATTGGTTTTGTATACTAGTAATAAGTTTTCTTTGTAATTATAAAAATTAATACTGTAGGATTTTTCAAATAAATAAATAAATAAATAAGTTAATTTATCGGCACTAACATATTCCGCCCAGAACATGGGAATGACGGTGTCGCTGAATCGATCAATGTCCTCGCCGAAGCCAGACAATGGCTTCACCACCAGATTGCTCTGGGAGCGAGCCCAGCCCTTAAGTGGAACACCCGTTAGCTAGAAAAAAAAACGCTTTAAAAATCATATATACATATTTTTAAGGGTCTTTTAACATCCTCTTTGACCTAAGCAGCAAAGGGACTAAAATAAATATATTTTAAAGACCAAAAATAGTACTTTAAATAACATTACAACAATCGGGAGTAGTGTAACTCACACTCTGTATCCCAGAAGGTATCGTAGGTATGGTCGGAAATAAAGTTACTCTCGCTTTGAATAAAAAATATATTAATATAGTAGTAAGTATGGTAACTCTCACTCTGTATCCCAAAAGATAGCATGGTAGTGTTACTTTCACCATAAATAAAAAATGTATCGTTGGCAAAGTAGTAAGTATTGTAAATATCACTCTGTATCCCAATAGATAACATGGGTACGATCTCGAGTAAACCTACTTCTACTTTAAATAAAAAAAGGTATCGTTGGTATAGTATTCAGTATTGTAACTCTCACTCTGTAAAGGTAGCATTTGTAGGGTCGATATGTTATGTTATATTATGTACGATAGTGGATGTGGGGGGTTTGCCCCTCGTGTACCGCGTCCTTTCCAGAACTATTTTATATTTAAATCCACTTATAATTCGCCCTCTAGTAATATACGGGAGTAAAATTGCTCTTACTTTAAATTAAAATTACTCTTACTTTAAATTAAAAAATATATATATCGTTGGTATAGTAGTAAGTATTGTAACTCTCACTCTGTATCCCAAAAGGTAGCGTGGGTACGGTCGGGAGTATTGTTACTCTCACTTCGAATAAAAAAAAATATCTTTGACATAGTAGTAAGTATTATAACTCTCACTTGGGATATGGATATAGTCTGGAGAACTCTTACTTTAAATAAAAAAAATATCGTTAGCATAGTATAAATGATAAAAAAAATGCTAAAAAAAAATATATTTAAAGGTAACTTAAGCAGTGAATTGTGATGTGACAATTTGTGCCTGTTAAAATATTGATAAAATAGCTGTAATCTAGTAAAACTCCTAAAGTTTCCAAAGGTCATACAGTCCTCAGTTGAGGTTTTTTGAATTTTATGTAAAGGATTTCTCAGAAGTGATGATTACAAGGATTAAATAAATTAAATTAAATACCCTGAACCTTCGTCCAGTGCCATTCCTGGCTATTTTTTGTAAATTTATAATTGTACAGTGTTTATATTTATAGGTTTTTTGTGCTATTTTTGGTCGAAGATTATTGAAAAAAAAACCTCACGTAGAAATAAAGGTAACAAAGGTTCATTCCTGATAATTTTTTTTTAAATGTGTTTCGATTGTTCAAAATAAATGATTTTGTGAGCAGGACGCAGCGATAAAAGTCTTGCGCCAATTTCCATTTCCTAAATCTTACCGGTTCAACGATGACGTGTGAAGTGTGTTTGTCCTTATTTGGTTGCAAGCCCGTCACATATTCGTGGAGAGATGGGTCGCCTCCATAAAAGTGAGGGTAGGACGCTGCCACTGGGAAATCTGTAACAAATTGGTAAGATTTATTTAAGACCCTAAATAATCTTTTGAGTGATTTTATCTAATAGACAACAACTTAACAATAGAAATAGTTTTAGTGATGTAATAATAAAAATATTACATCACCAAAACAATAAAAAGATAAATCTATGATTTGTTTCCTACCGCACTGGACAATATCCGTAAACTAAATTCATTAATTGATTCACCAAAGTACAGTCGGTTCTGTAAATGGTCTCATCTCCAAAAATATTACGTAGAGATTAACAGTATATTTAGATACAACGATATTCGTTTTGAGGCCAACTATGCTCGATGATGCTTAAATTTATACTAGTCATTTTAGGCGAAAAAGACCCATTTTTTAATCTACTTTTACCGTACTGTCTTCTTAGTCTCTCACCGTAGTAACACTTGGACACGTCGGTGAGTCCATCCTTCAGCGGGGGACTCCCCTTGTAGCAATCGGCGCTGGTCTCCTCGTTGGTCCTGTCATACTCGTGGAGCGATAGATTGAATCTGTACGCCAGGATGCTGCCCATAGTGATTTCCTCTGAAAAAACGGGGAACAACCGCATTTGATATGTTTTTTTTCCCAACCTAGATCGTATTAAATAATCGATCTTTGGGGGGGGGGGGGTAAACGTTGAGGACACCCTTTTACAATTTGCGGAAAACTCGCCTGTTTATAATATAAAAAAAAAAATTGTCTAGAGACGACAAATTGCAATTGGGCGAATCGTTTCAGACGAACTACCCGCAGACACACATTTCCACGTTTATTTATAGATTCCATTCTTTGGAATGTGCACACAGCAGAAAGCATATAAAAAAAATTATAGAAATAACGTTTTTTTTTAAAATCAAGTTCATTTAATTAAATTTTTCCGAATTTATCCCATTTAAAAAAACATTGTACAATTAGACTTTTATGGGTATTCGAAAAAGCATAGTCGTTTTAATTTTATTTAAATACTAAAAATATAAACGTGATTTAAAATGAATATTTCTGGTGATATGACTATGAAAAACGAACGAACACTATAAAATATGTACTGGTGAGTGTTGCTGAAAGTTATTGGGGAGGGGGGGGAGGGAGTAATTACACTCTTTACTCCCACCCCTTCCCGCCCGGGATCCGCGTTTTGATTAACTATGCCAAATGTGCATGTAATAATATATGCCAAATGTGCATGTAATAATATATGCCAAATGTGCATGTAATAAGTAATAATAACGCAGATATATTACTGATGTGAAGGAGCGATCTTTATTGTTATAAATAAATAATATAATAAAATGGGTTTTGGTTCAATCGCAGCGTTCGTCAAACTATCCGGAGCGCATTTGAAGCGTTCATAGGCTAAAGTCAGATGATTCGAGCATGTTGAGGATCGTTGATTATTTTATTGCTTTTGCCAAATAATATTTCACGCACTATACAGTATCAAATTTTTCGAATAGTAGAGAATTTTCCATTTGATACTAGTTACACTATACGGAACCCTAAAAACGTACGACTTATAAAGAAAATATGCAAATGTTTAGACTTTCGCACCGTCAAAATGCAATGCCACCACTTTGCAGAGCGTTTTTCTCCAATAGCGAAGGACGGATGCCTTGGTGATGCGCTGTTGGTACATCACGCCCTCGGTGGAGTTCGTCACCTCGTCCTCGCACGAGCCCTGGTAGCCCGGCAGGTAGCGCGACCCGTGCGTTGTCGACAGCTGGAAGAACCTGGAGTCGCCCCACGTGCCGCCCACGAACACCGTGTTCACGTCCGAGAAGTCGCTGTAGATCTGTAAAAGAAAAAAAAGTTTGAGCGGAATCAGCCATTGTGAGGAAACACGGTTTTATACAGACGAACTCTGACGAATACACATCACACCCCCTCCCCCCCGCCCGTCGGTACTCGGTAATTTATTTAAAATATGTATCATTAATTATTTCAACACATTTTCTATAAAATATATAAATATTTCAAAAGGAAGAAAAAATAAAACAAATTAGATCGTATGAGCAGCATAGAACTGCAGGTGTATTACTTAAATTCAGCACACTGGTTTCGTTGAGAAAGTGATTAGTGTAATTACCTAACTAGTGAACACCTGTTCTAAGGTAGTTTAATGTAAAGTATTTCTATGAGTGCTTAGGACAGGGTCCGAGCAACTATCTAAATAAAACTATAAATGTCATGTACTGCGATAAAAGTAATCATTCTATTCTACAGAACGTTTTAACTTTAGGGCGTTTTTTTTTTTTTTTTTTAAATGTATTCGTAAGCTTGTGTGCGAATGAGTAAGGTTTTGTAGGTAAGTCTATGCTTCTTTAAATATTTACGGCCTTATGCATAGTACCGCTGTTAAATTTAAATAGTTACGATGAAAATACAAAAAAAAAACTAATTTAAAAAAGAACCGCAGTGCTATATTTAAATACCCTGTCTGCAACCTAAATATACTTTTATACAGTCACGAAACCTGCCTCGCCTGGTGTTGACGGTATAGCGATCCCATTAGCCTGCTTTCGTCACAATGACTCGGCACTCATTAAAGATTTATCTTAAAATAATCTTATTTTACTGTGCAAAAAAATAAAAACAAAACGTTTGAAATCGATCAAGCCACTACGATCTAATGCAGGGGTCTTCAAACTTTTTAGCCTCACACCAAGGGTCACACCGACTCCTCCACTAAGTCTTTAGGTAAAACCAAAGTATACATATTAATTTCGATTAATTTAGACCCTTTCTTCTAGGGTAACCGTTGGATATTTATTCATAAAAAAATAATACGTTTAGATACCATGATGTTATTTATGTCTTCGAGATTTTAAAATTCAATTCTATTTGTGAGAAATTTAATAAATGATAAACTTTTAATAGTTCTTTTTTACTTGAATTGCTCTCTTATAAAAAACGTTAGAACCTTAGGAAAAATAGTAATTAAAAGGTAAATGAAGGGTCTAAAATATACTAAAGTTAGTTTTTTTTTTATTTCTATATTATGAAGGTGTAATTAAATAAAAACCAACAATTGCTTACTGACCGCACAGAGTAAAACCTGACGCCCTATAAAGATACACCGAATTTCAAGATCGAAGATATTCCTACATTTTATTTCGGCAACGGGATCGCTGTCAGCGTTAGGCAAATCTTCGCTCGCTGCAGTATTCGCGGTCGGAGATAGGTCGGGTGTAACCAACCTTTGGGCCGAGGTAAGTTTAATTAAGTATAATATTTGTTAAGGCCAGATTCTAGTTAGGTCTAGCGTTCATTTTCTTGCCTATTTTAAGTAAATACTCGTTTTCACTATTGCCCACTCCCTGAAGGTGTACTTAAAAGTAGTCTCGTTATACTGTCTTATGTATTTTATTACGTAACTGTCCTTTTGTATAGCTGTAAGCATTTCCAAGAATAAAATAAATAAAAAATAAATTACGCAAAACGTCTTATGCTCGTTAATTGCAGTAACAATAATATTAACAATTAAGAATTAAGCAGATAACAAAACCGATTATGGATTTCCTACATATTCACAAACATACTATATACAGTAGGTATGAAGACTTCAAACTAAATTGATGCAAATCAATTTATTAAAATACAAACACGCAGGTATACATTCGTATGAGGAGCATGTGATGTATGTGTGTGTGTGTGTGGATGAGGGTGTGTGTTTGTGAGAGGGTGCGTGTGTGTGTGTGGGGAAAAGAGAGATTTTGATGACGGTGTATTAAGTTTAATGTAGGTATGAAAATAACGTTTTATTTGCGTTAGATAGATTTATTTAATATATATAAATATAGGTATATAACACCATCTAGCAGCAAGTAACAGCTATAGCATGTTATGGAAAAGTTCTGCTGTGTGATCTCGCGTGTGTGAGAGTGTGTATCCCTCTTAATACGGTGCCGTAAAGGTTACTCATATCAAAAATTGTTTCAAACAAAAATATTGTAGGCCCTCAATTTACCACCAACGGTTGGTGCTATCAAAAAAGTTGGCTGAGATAAGTTTTAGAAAATTGAAATGATTTCGATATCTTATATACTAAGAAAGTTATAGTATAATTTCCCCTTTTTTGACCCTTTAATTTTATGTATCAATTTGAAAGTGATTGGTTTATAATTACGGCTGTTATCGTGTCAACAAGAAAGTGATATAGATAGGTTGATATATAAACTTTAAAACTGAGGGTAGTTTTGGGTTCTAGGGGATGTGAAACGCGAAGACATGTTGTATGTTGGGTAGCAATGAAATCTACCTAATAAACTATGGCGAGCCGGACTAATGGCGCTCGCGGGCCGCAGTTTGGACACCCCAGATTTAATGAGAGATCATACACGAAAAACCACTCAAAATCGAATTGAGTATCTAGCTCTTGTTTTTGTAAACGGCCATGTGATTGTTTGTTGTAATGGTGTAATTTTTATTACCTATCGTGTCACAGTTTTAGCTAAAATAAAATGTTTTTATTGAAATTAGACGTTTCTTATGCCGTGTTTAAACGCTTTTTAATGGTTTGGATAAGTGATCCACTTCTTTTGATTGATAAATGCGAAACATTATCATATAAATAATGCAGATGCAAAAGTTATTATGGAAACAACCCACGAGTATTGTAATTAGACATAATTAAAAAAAAAAATGGTTACGAATCAAAATAATATAAAAAAACCTTACTTTTAGAGCTTCTAACTGATAAGAATTTTAGATTTTAAATAAGCTGGTTTAAACGATATCAAAGTATAGATGTTACAGTTAATGTTCGTAAAACAGTTGATGTGCGGAGTATCACGGAGGGGAGGGGGGGGGGGAGTGAGGACCACGGATCGTGAACAGCTGACCGGACGCAGCGCTTTTACACTATTACCTTTAAGGGTGCAAATTTTGAGAAAGATTTTTAGAGTCCTAAAAACATTTTAAAGTATGGTCACCTAACAAAATATCAGACCGCGCGGCGTCGCGACGGCGACGAGACACTATACATACAAATGTAATAATGACAATAAACAACGGGTAGTTACATTTTTATTTTGTGTGCGCATACGAAAACTTGCCGAACAAAAGTCACACCTTAAAAGGATACGGCTGACTTAAAGTTCACCCTGTATATAAATCGCCTTTCAAGGTAAAGCTTCGTTTGCCCTCGTCGCGTTAAAAAAAATGATCATTACCCTACTCAAAATGCCCATATTCTTGACGGGAACGAGGTTGGGTGATATCTGCTGCGCGGTGTCCAGCACGGGATCCGTGTAGTTCCACAAGTAGTCGTATATGCTGGCGTTCACTATGACCGGAGAACCGTGGGCCTGGCGCATCAGCTTGAAGCCCAACTTCATGAAGAATGAAGTGTCGTGAAGATACGATGATATGCCCTGAAATCGTAAAACATTTCCGATTTATATGGGTGTTTTTTTTAGAGGCGTGGTTTTCAATCTGGCACTACTTTTTTCGTAGTTGGTGTTTTTGACAGCTGTCACTTGATTTATGCTCAGTTTGGTTTGCCATTTCATAATGAATAGACTTACTCCTGAACAACGTTGCGTGGCCTCCAAGATCGTGCGATTTAACACCGCTGGACTATTTTTTGTGGGGCTATGTGAAGTCGCTTGTCTACGCAGATAAGCCGGACACGATTAACGCCTTGGAAGAGAATATTCGGCGCGTTATTGCTGACATACGGCCCAACTTGCTGCAAAAAGTGGTTGAAAATTGGGCCTCTCGGCCACTTACCCGAAATCATTTTTAAAACATAATGGCAAACCCTTATCTTTATAATAAAACTAAATTCTTAGCCATAACATCAAATTATATGCGTTTTATCTCTTCTTGAAAACCACGCCTCTAAAAACATCACCCTATACATTACGCGAATTACGTTAACTTAATTTGTAAGTATTTTTATGTTTTATTTTAATTATTTATTTATTTTTGGACGTCACTCTAACAAACTCTTGAATACATAATCTTACAATTAAGTAAATCGTTATTATGTTTGAATAACACAAAGGATAAATTAATATTTACCCTTGGCTTCGCCTTAAAAATGAAGCAACTAGCAAGTCATAAACGTGGGAAAATATGGTGAAATGGTGAAATAGGGAAAATGGGGATAAAATGATTTTCGAGAGCGGCTGCGGTCGAAAGCTAAAGACGAGTACAATAAAATAAGGTCAGATGGCACTCACCAGCACAGCCAAGTTGGGCAGAAATAAGGTCGCGTTCATGTCGATGTGTTGGTTGTATTCGGGCAGGAATATCGCCGTCCTCTGGGCGGTGTAGGTCAAGGTACTGTTATCGTTGAATTGTGGATTTAAATGTCGTAATTTCTCCCTGAAATTATCATCACACTATATTATTTAAAAAATCCCTTTCGGCGAGCCGGAGGGCGGAGGTAGATTTCACAGGAACAAAGGGGATAGGGGAACTCCAATTATGATCAAACATTGCCGTATACTGAATCCCTCTTTATACTGTACCATAAGGGTCGCTTATATCAAAAATTGTAGGGAAATTATAGACCTACAATTAACATTTTCTTGATCCTGTAATTAAAGGGAGGTATGATTTTTTTTTTGAATTTTAAAAAACCATTTTTTCCACCCCTAGGACAAATGGTTGGTGCTATCAAAAAAGTTGACTTTGATAAGTTTAAGGCCTTTATCTAAGGAATAATATAAAATTTAAATTAATCCGATATCTTATATACTAAGAAAATTATATCAACATTTTACTGTTTCGAAAAAAAAATCCCCTCATTGCTGCTGACCTGGTTTGATTTTGCCCGTAAACTGAGGGTGGTTTTGGATTCTAGGGGTTGTGAAACGCGAAGATATATCGAAATTTCCCGGAAGTCATGACATGGTACCCATTGCAATGAATACCTTTTTCTAAATCTACCTTCAAAATTTGTCGGATAAACAACCCAGGAGTATTGTAATGAGGCATAGTTTCTATTATATAAAAAAACTATATTCTAAATTAAATTCTCTTTAATAATATACTTTGACTGCCATATTGATACAGAGTCACGGCCACGTAATACATTCATACAAAATAACATATATTTTTTTTTGGGTTTAATTGAAATTTGTTCAATTTGAACTTTAATAAGGCTGTATGTGTATGAATGTGTACACTCTAAACGCCGATGACGACATATTTATTTATTTATCGTTTATTCGGAAAACCAACAGTATAATTTAAGAAGTAAGAATGGTACATACAGTTGTTTGTAAAATTAACTGATGACAGGTTTTCGCTAAAGTACAGAGATACATATAAAGATTAAAATTAAATTAAATTACACTCGCACTAGCACTCTAAATGCAGATATATATTTTTAACATATATTATTCTGAAATAATAGTAGGTTTTAAAAATAGTCAGAGGCCAAAGGAAAGAAAATATGAAAATGATGTCCAAAGATTACTTTTTTTTGTTTTGCTAATTTTGTCTGTTTTTTGAATTTAAGGATTTCGCACTTCAAGATGAAAAGGGGATTTGTTTAATAAAAATATCTATCGAGGAGAAAAGGTCATCGTATTGCCGACACAATCGCGGGAGTAAAAAAAGAGGGTATTCTCGCGTTCTACGTGAAGGGACGTTGAATGAAATATTTTGAAGAAAATCGATGTTATCGATATTATTATTAATTGTATCGTATAAAAATATAAACCTCGTCATTGCTGCTTAAAAACGTCAACGGTTTAATGAATTTCTAGTAATATTTAAAAGCGTGGCAAAAAAAGCATAGAATAATCGACGTTTTTTTCTCATTTTAGGTTCGTTTTGACGTTTGATTGTTACGTAAAAAGTGCGCTATTGAATTGAAAGTGTTTTTGATGGATTTTGCGGTAAATAATTCGAGTTTAATTTAAGAAAGCTGTCAATATAAAAACAATAATTTTCATAGTTTTGTACTTACTATTTGCCAATAATATGATACTAAAAAAACACAGGTGGCGGCCCAACGTGGGGGCCGACGTCCGGTCGACGACCTTCGGAATGTGTCAAATGCGACCACCGCACAGTTCAAGAACTCGCTCGGCGAACCTCAAATACGCAGTCCAGTCGAAAACGCGACCAAAGAAAGGGAATTAACCTGTAAACGATGGGTCCTATTTCCTGTAGATTAAGCTTGGAGGCTGTTCCCTGCATGAACTCAATGTGGTTGGTGATGTTGAAGACGTACAGCCTCAGCAGGACCTCGTCCGGTGGGTTCAGCCACCACTCGTATGCTGGAAAACCTGGCAAAGAATTATTATTATTATTACATTATTTTTTACAGAAAAATTTACAGCTAGACATACAATTATTACAAAAAAAAACATTTTATCTATAAACATACAAAGAGAAAATGCGATGTTACTTAGATGTTATTATAATTTGAACTACTAATATATCTCATCTCATCTAAATTCGCACTTAGTGGCATGTCAGAATCTTCACCGTTTCCATCTAAACTAGGTGATGAAGACCTGTCCTAAGATGGACTATCTTTCTGTATCCTTAAAAATGAACCTGAATGCAAAGTATACGGATCAGAAAGGGCAGTAATCTAAGGTTCCTAATATCTTTCTTTTTTTTTAAGATTGACACGAACATATACTTACGTTTATTTTATAAATTTGTAAATAATTGAGGTTAAGAGAGAAAAAAAGGAGCATAAAAGGAGATACCTAACGCTAATAAAAAATAAATACAATGATATTATTGTGTAGTATAGTAAAAAATGTAGTCTGTAGTGTAGTGTAGTGTAAATCATTTTAATGTGTTTTAATAGTTTGATGTGAGAGAAAGGATATTTATGAGGGCGCGCTGTGAAAACATCTTTTATCACGGCGATATAAGAGAACTCAACCAATCCCATACAAACGCGTAGTATTGTGACTCTTATTTGAGGCAAGTAGTGAATTTGCCTTTACTATGTTGAAGATATAGTAAAGGCAAATTTATCTAAACATATGCCTTTTATTATTTTTATCTATTAAAATTAAATTTTCAAAAATACAAAATTTCGTGTCTCTGCTGTCGACCGCTGAGGAGTTCCTTCGCTTGGAGCCAATCCTGGGTGCAGAACCAGGTCATGCTTTCCAAAAAAATGCATTGTCATCGCAACTGAACCCACATGTCAAATTTCAACTTTGTAGGATAAGAGGAAGTGGTTCAAATTCAGCTTGCAAGATTTGACCTAAACCGGCATACAAACATTTCAAGCTAAATGAAAGCTTGTTAAAAAACCAGCGTGTGTGGTCACACCACGCGCGTTAGAAGTAAAACTAACTAAGCTAAGGAAATCTAAGGTAGTTCATTTAATTAGTTAAATTATTATTAGTTATCATCTATTTAAAAAATAGAAAAAAATAAATAAATATGGAAATATTCAATTGGTTTTATTTTATACTGTAAGTTGGTACCACTTTTTTCATTGTTTTTATTATTTTATATGTACCGCCTGTATATGATTTCGTTCTCATATACCTAACTGTTTTATTTTCAAAATAAAGATAAATTAAATCTATCTATGTATATAAAACAAAGTCGGGTTAGTTACAACATTTATCTGTTATCTGTTTATTACTTAATTGTTTTAATGTATTGTTATAACTGTGTGTTTTCCCATATAAATAATAAAAAAAAAAATAGCTCAATAATGAATAGACTGATTTTATGATCTTTGATTTGTATATGTATATAAAACAAAGTCGGTTTAGTTACAACATTTATCTGTTATATGTTTATTACTTAATTGTTTTAATGTATTGTTATAACTGTGTGTTTTCCCATATAAATAATAAAAAAAAAAATAGCTCAATAATGAATAGACTGATTTTATGATCTTTGATTTGTATATGTATATAAAACAAAGTCGGTTTAGTTACAACATTTATCTGTTATATGTTTATTACTTAATTGTTTTAATGTATTGTTATAACTGTGTGTTTTCCCATATAAATAAAAATAAATAAATAGCTCAAGAACGAATAGACTGATTTTATGATCTTTGATTTGTATATGTATATAAAACAAAGTCGTGTTAGTTACAACATTTATCTGTTATATGTTTATTACTTAATTGTTTTAATGTATTGTTATAACTGTGTGTTTTCCCATATAAATAAAAATAAATAAATAGCTCAAGAACGAATAGACTGATTTTATGATATTTGATTTTTTTGATTTTTCTCCGCCCTGAATAGCAGAATAACTGTTAAAAAATGTCGAAAAAAAAATTATAAAGAAAATTCATTTACTCATACATTTTGTATGGAACGACTTTGTATTCTGTGGAATTCTATCTTCAAACGGTAAGATGTTCACTTTGTGAGGTTATCACATTTGTCATTGTGCCCGCTTGATTTTTGTTCATTTATTGAACTTAATACCACATTTATTGATACCACATTGAGACGGTACGAAGTTCGTCGGGTCAGCTTGTAATAATATATTAACCGTATCTTCTTACAACACAAAGAATGATTCAGTTACCGCTCGCTTTTAATTGATATTGTATTTATATCAACATTACTAATTAAATTTGTATTGCGGAAACAACATTTTACCAAAGAATGGTATTTTGAGAGTACTGTACTGTGACAATGATTTATATTAAAACAGGAATACTTCCTAGTGGCTTAACTGGGGTACAGGAAACGTATGCTATCAACTAAACAATTAGATTTTATGTTATTATTCAGTGTCTTATGAAGATATTGCATTATAATAGAAAAATACTTAATATATTATGCATTTCGTTAATATAATGCGTTCTTAATATATTTCGTTCAATATTATGCAGTTTTAACCCTAAATTTTGGCGTAAACAATTTGAAAATCCACCAATAAATGACTTTACAGAAGCGATTTAAAAAGTGCATTTCACTATAAATTAAATCCTAGTTCATTCTATGAAACAAATATGTTAAATTGGAGATGCCTGTAGTCGGCTTAAGTTGTTATTTATCTATTTCTATGTAACTGTCATTATGTAAGAATTTCTAATACAAATAAATAAATAAATCGTTAGACGACGGGACGCTCGGCCTAGGCGAAATGACGTCACCTTATGGCGCCTCGGGACGCATTTGTCCTTGAGATTTGAAAGAGTAGGCTTTATTCGAACATTGACGCGTAGAAAAGAGACGGATATACTCGCCGAGCGCGAATTCGTTACATTTGGAATCGATGAAACATGTTTTTTGTATTTAAATAATTATTATCATTTGAAAAAAAGGTTTTTTTTTAAGTAATGGCCTAGATTATTATATTGCCTATCTTTAGAAAGAAAAATTAGGTTCGCGTCACTTACGCAACTTAAAAGAAAATCGTTGCAAGAAAAAATCAGCAGTTTCTTATTTATTTATTTTCATTACTATAATAAGGTGTATTTCGTTTTTTTTTTAAGTAAAGGACTAAAATAATATATGTAAAATATTGTGGTATTTTTAGTTTTAGCCATCTGTTGGGAATAACTTCAACAAAATGCACCAAAATACGTTACAAAACACGTTTTAGGGACTGGTGGCGCATTAGACTCATCGCAATCGCTTACCGCGAGATGACGTCACGGCGCACGGCCTTACAACCGATATATCTCAAAAAATACGTAAAATGGTAATAATAATTAATGCTGGAAGTACGCTAATAAAAATAATCAGAAATATTCAATTTTAGGCAAATTTTATTATTTTATTTCCAAGTTGTTATATCATATATCTCAAATCGTTTAGGTAAATCCTTACCCAACTTTATTCTCGCCATAAAATTATATTTATTTTACACAGGAGTGTGGTGGTTTGAGAAGCGGGTGACTTCAAAAAATGCTATTTCAAAAACAAGGTTGTTTAACTTTTTTTTATATTTTTTTTGCATAACGTTTAAAGAAATTTCCCTAGAATAATCAATTAACTTTAATGGAAAAAATTAAATTACTCATATGGTTTTCACTCCTAAAGTCTTTGGTAACGAGTAAATTCGCTTTTTTTATCATTAGTAGTACCGTCGTGGTCAGATGGTATTATCAGACGCGTTGATGTCAGATGGTATTATCTGGCAACCCTATACTGGAACGGACAAAGAATTCTCTCGTTCTTCTTTCTTCTCGATTCTGTCGCGTCTCACCTGGAGTCATTCGGAGTCTTTCGCTCATGAGGAAGTCGAGTGGTGTCCAAATGAAGCTGGCCACTCCAGATACCAGCAGTGCTATTCCGTAGACCAGCTGGGCAGTGGAACCTAAAAAATTAACATAACAAATTTTAATCTGATTACCACCCACAAGAATCTTACATTATCTGTTTTATATCTAAATTATAACACCTACTATATACACAGGGCGTCCCAAGACCAATCCCAAAAACTTTAGGAGGTGTTTAAGTTTCCTATTATGAGTAAGAAACTATGTAACAAAATGCGAAAAATTTTCATTACCATATTTATTATTTTTGTAATAAAATTGGTGTAAATCGATCTTATCAATCGATAAATCAATATTATCTGTCGACCAATAGTATCCCTCTTACAACTCGAGAGAAGGGGAAAGGAGTTACCCCTTCTTCTTAGACCGACCTCTGTTCGAGCAGTGGCATCTGACAGCAATCATTTAGCTCCGCCCTAATAGGGCGTTTCGAACAACGCGGTAGGTAATTTGAACCTCGATCTTGACTGACCGCGGCCTAGTGACCCAGTGACGTAGTTATCCGAGAGAGGAGCCATTGAAAAATATCTGTTTTACATGATTTAGCATAGAAACTTCAACATTTTTTTTCTCGAATACCATAATGAATTTTGATATAGTTTCTTAACAAATACCACTAGGAATCGTAGGACCTATTAGCTGTTATTTTATTGGGATTAACCTTGGGACACCTGTATATATTATCAAAATATTTTAGTAATATGTTTCTATTTTTATTTATTTAATCTTATGTAGTCTATCTGTATTACGATTAGAATTATTTAGTTTAAACTTATCTGATTTTTATTATAATTTTGTAATAGGTTGTCCAACAACGCTTCTTGTAACTATTTCAATGATGATAGTAAAAAAAAATGAAGGATTTAGTTAATGAAATAAATATACGCTCTCCGCTTAAGTGTAAGACCATTTTTAAGGGTAATTATGTAATTAAAATACTAAATTTGAATATACGCAGCTTGCAAAAGAACTTTGATCAGCTAAATCTTCTACTGTATCAACTGGATTTAAATATTGAAATGCTGAAATGCTGAAATGCTGAATGCTGAATGCTGAATTAGCAGCCAAACTCAATTTCCTAATTTGGATAGCTATATTGCACACGGAACGAAAAATAACGTTAATAAAGCAGATGATGTTGTAGTATACATAAAATCGTATTTGAGTGTGACTATTGATGAATGATGAATTCATGATGAACAGGATTTTGCGCTTTCTTCATCCCAAAGTAATTTTAAGAGATTTTTAACTTCTTTGGACAGCATCTTAAAAACAATATGAGCTCAAATAGTAGTATTAAACACCGCGTACTCGCAGGAGACCTAAATATATCAACGTACGGACATAAGCAACATAATCAGCCTGATGACTATCAATGCCTCTAAAGTGAACATGGCTTGATGTCTACTATAAATACAGTGACGAGATAACATAATTGTGTTAAAACGTGCATAGATCATATTTACATTCATTTACAACCACAATCTGCTGTTACACATACAACAATAACAGATCATTACTCCACCCTTTTGGCTATTCAAGGAAGAAATAGCGAACCAAAACCAAAAGTTATAGATATAAAATTAATAAATTATGAAGCATTACGCATAAGTCTAAAAAATGAGGAACGGGCAGATGTTTAAGCCTTATAAACCCGGATACAGCATTTGAAAAGTTTATAGAAACACTAAATACACACATAAATAACAACATAACAAATAGAACAATTAAAACTAGAAATAACAAACTTAAACCACAGATGACTGAAGAAGTTATAAATAGTATTAAAAAAAGAGATAAACTGCATAAACAGGCGAATTCATTTATTGATAAATTACCTTGCGAAAATACTACTTAAAATACGGAAATATTTGCTGAAATTATTTAAAAATACGAAAGAAAAATACTAAAAACACAAAATGGGGTCAGAAAATAGTAATCCAAAATTGATTTGGAAAGTAGTTAAAGAAATAAATAGCATGGAAATTCACAACAAACCACAATAGCTGAATTAGAAGTTGATGGGGGAAAAAAATAGGCAAGACAAGAAAATAGTAAATAGTCTAAACCAATATTTTACAAGCGTAGGGATAAATTTAGCGATGAAAATTAAAAAAAAAGTAAACGTAAATACGACACAAACGAGGCAAAATAAAACAAACACAACATTTAAATTAATAGAATTTACGTACTTAATTCAATATTATCTCTACGGACAGAATCTTCTACAGGACCTGATGGTATAAGTGCAAAGACAATAAAAGAAATTGCTGAGCAATCCTTTCATACTCATCTAGTAAGTACCTAATTCAATACATCGCTACTAATTAGAAAAAACGTTTGATCCAGCCCTCCAGACCATTAGAAAAGTAATTGATGCAGAACCCGCCATTAGAAATCCATTAGATCCAGATTCCGACCATTAGAACACAATTAATGTTATCACCGCCGCGTATTCACACTACTGAAGTGGTTTTAGTTTGGCTTGCAAGATTTGACCTTAACTCTCATACAAACATGCAAGCTAAATAACTTGTAAAAATAGTAGATAAATCGCGATGTTATGTAATAAAGTCATAAAACGACGCCTTTAGAGTGCTCACAAGGCTTACGCTGACTAAACCATTAGAGATACATCAAATAAAATATTAAATAGGTTTCAAAAAGGCCTACAGAAATGTTCGGAATAGTATATGTATCTTCGAAGGATCACCCACAATAACTATTTTTATCCTTCAAAAGCGAGTCCCGCAGGGCGTAGACAGTTTTTAAATTAGACTAATAAAAAATTATTTTGTCACTTGTAATTTGTATCCAATAAAAATATTTTTATCGATATTTTTATAGAGGTTGTGAAGTTTAAAAGAGTTCAAACTGAAACTTTCTTATTTTTGCGATTTAAATATGATTTGTTTATACGGCAAATATTAGAATAGCCGTTGCTGCGGGTAGTTTCAAAGATTAATATCGTTATATCTGCCCGAACAAATTATAGCCATCATTTATTTGATATGCAATCAATATAAATTTTTCTTATAATTAAATTTACAATCATCACTTATTTTAAAATATAGTAAATATAAGTGTCTTTAATAGTATTTTTAAAAAAACAGTGGGCCATATAAACAAATAATGCTAGGTTAGGTTAATGTAGGTATGTATTAAAGATAGAAATTTTATTTTTATATAACATTTACAATAACGCAATAACAAAGTAAGCCTGAATTCCCGAAGACAACTGATTTTGCATTAACAAATTAAAAAATACCCGTACCATTGTAACCCGTAAGCGATTTTAAATAGATACCCTTGTAAATCCGTTAACCTTTGCTTTTATTAGTTATGGATATTGGCTATCGTTGGTTATCGACCGCGCCATTGTGAAATCATCTCGCGTCCATCTTGTTTTATTTACTTCCGCCGAGGCGACGGCGACGTCGAAAAATGTCAGCTGCGCGAGCGACGCCATCTTTGTTTGCGTAGTGCTGGGCGCTCGGCCTCAAACTCAAACAGGACACTCGATGACGTCACGAGCCGTTCGGACGGAGCGAACGGCGAACGGCAATATCAGTGCTTCGTTCAATTGGCCTAATTCATGATTATTTAAAAAATAAAAAATAAATTGATTGTCATTAGCCTATAGCCAAACTTTCTTATTTAAAAAGCAAAAATATATAAATTACTATAGTTACTGTTACAACTATTTATAACCTAATTATGAATAATATTTAAATAGTTTCATGTCACACGATAATGCAACATGCAGGCGAGCCCGTTCTGTGACGATATAAAATGATATGTAGACATAAAATGTTTCTTCTATGCGAGTCTATAATACCGATAAAGATTATGTTGTGAAACATAAGATTGTTCACAGCCAAAATACAAGGCATCAAGCTAACAATCCTTATATAGCTGTGAATTAAGTCGACATTTTTTTATTTTTTAAAGTTTACTATTTTCCGTTTTACTCTCTTATTAATCAATAAGAAATATTTTTTATTTAATTAATTATTTCGTTCATTTATTCACATAATAATTATAAACAATAATTTACATATATTATGCAATGTTCTACCAAACTTGGCAATTTATTATAGTAGCATTGTTATTTTATGCATTTTAAACATACGCACTGAGGAACATACTACTTTGTTATGTTATAAATATACATATTTATTTATTTATAATATAACAATAAATTACTATATAAAATAGACACAATAAATACAATACAAACACTATAATAATATAACATAAAACAATAAAAATATAAGATAAAAAAATAAAATATATAATATACCATTAGGTTTTATGAAATGCTTTAATTTAATATATAACATTTAAATATAATAATACAATAAAATAATTTTTTTTTTTCGTAGGTTCCCGTTTTCTATCTTCCTTGTTAAAAAAGCCATTCTGGATTATTTTGCTTCGTAATTTTATTATCTTGTTGTACAATTGTTGTATTCATTCTGCTAATGTGAAAATTAATATTGTTGCAATACGCTGTTTTCCTACACGCTTTATTTAGGTTGCAATGTTTGTATGTCGGTTTAGGGTTCAGTTCCGATGACAATGCATGACCCGATTCTATGCCCAGGAATGGCTCCAGAGGGAGGAACTCCTCAACGGTCAACAGCACAGACGCGAAATAGCACTTAGGGGGTACAGGTGCGTTTTATGAAACAAATAAATTTCAGAAAGCACGTAATCAAGAAGCTTTATCCTATCACAAAATGGTGTCCCTTGCAAACAGACGTGATATGATTTTTTTGTATATATAGTGCACTCAAAAGTTGACTCTACATTCTTACTGAGTGAAATCTATTTTGTGTACACCCGTCTCTCGCAGACTCCTACCCGTTTCACTTACCTAAATGTAACTCAAGTTACGCACAGAACGCCGTGATTAATAGTTCAGGATACTTATAATAAAAGTTTCAAAGCATTGAGTTTCATCGTAGCCGTCTGTGTTATTTTTTAGAACTATATACCACTTTTTATTTCTGAAATCTTTAAATACCTAACATATCAACATTCCATTCTTATCTCACACTCACTTATCTCACAGTTATTCGAGCTTAACTCACACGCCCATTAAACGGCTTTTTAAATGTATAACAATTGCACACTTTGTCAATCTGGGAATTATACTTGTTGGTCATATATTAATTGTTATCATTCTTTTTAATTCTTTTATTATAATTCTTTTATAATTCTTTTTAATAAATAAATAAATAAATAAATAAAAGCTTGTTATTAAAGATGTTTTTTTACTAATAATGTATTTAGCATTATTTTACATTCTATGGTATTGTATTGTAACATACTTCAACGGTAAGTCAAACGGTATATATAATTTATAGTTATTTGTGGACGATTGCCGATTCGTCGGTAGAAATGGAATAACGAAAATGATGTTAAGAAACTAGGCCTTATACAACTAGGATTAAAACTTTGAATTTCTAAAATCGGCGGTGAAATCATTGAGTTTTGACATCAATAATATTTCACTATTGGGGTCGATCCATGGGAGCTATGCTTCGCATAACCCATATAAAAGGGTTATAATCGCACGTTTTGGGAAATAGCATATTCATAACGCGATCGTACAAGGAATATATCCAATGTCTCAAAGCAATAAGTGAAATAAAAAAAAACTAACTACGTGCCAAATTTCTATAGAAAATGACGCGATCGTGATTTAAGCGAGGGTTCTACGCGCGCGTAGAGCCGTAGAGGCGCGCGAATTACGCGAACCTAAAGCGCTATTATCGATTTAAAAATATCTACGAAGACATTAAAAAAAATATTGGCCTAGAAAACCTACTTACGGATATATAGGGTGTTTATGTTCCTTATTACATGTAAGAAATTGTGTAAAAAAAAAGCGAAAATAATTTATACTCAAATTTGAACGACTTGTCTCGATAAAAAATCAGCTTTTTGGACCTGCGATTTCTAGTATTATATAAAAAGCGGTTATATAAAGTCTCATCATATTTCCGCTAAAAAAAAAAACTAAACTTTAAGTGAAAATATTAAACGAATCTGGTAAAAACGTCCTTGTTTTGAGCGCTCAGCTGCAGTTGCTTTCGCCGCACGACGATAACGGTGTCAAGGTTACATTATCTTGGGACAATCAAGCAAATTTCATTTATTTATTTTTTTATTCTTTATTGAAAAATCCAACAGTATTCATTTTTATAATTACAAAAAAAACTTATTACTAGTATACAAAACCAATTATAGATTTCGGACATTTTATATATTAACATTAGCATAAAAAAAATAATCTAACAAAACTATTAGGTTTTATTTGTCTTTACTATTAATGATATTGGAAATATCTTTTTTAAATGATAATAAAGAGAAATTCAATATATCGATTTTTTAAATATCTAATTATTATAAAGGGAGCAGATACGTGGTATGGTGCTATTGTTCATAGAATTAGTAGATTTAGATTCTAGATTATATTAGACATAGATTTAGATTATAAAAACGAATCGTTTAGGATATACTTTTAAGTTAAATATTTTAAGCTCAGGTGATTACCAGTGTTTGATTTCACGTGTAAAATGTTTCTATCTCGTCCGCATGCGCTTGTCGCGAAATGCCGCTCTCGGTCCGAAGTTTTTTTACTTAATTGTAAACTCAATTTTACTATTACGTACGACGCAGTAATAAGCTACAAGGATTAGCTGACGGGCAGGGATGCTCGCTCAGTCGCCTGCCGCAAATGACATTTGTCTTCCATCATTTATTTATGTATTTCTCAAATACGGGTACGAAATATGACACGAAAAAAGGTCGTCAATCACTGATTAAACTTAGTATGTAATGAGTAAGTATTGTT
This sequence comes from Neomicropteryx cornuta, assembly GCA_020383195.1. NCBI lineage: Eukaryota > Metazoa > Arthropoda > Insecta > Lepidoptera > Micropterigidae > Neomicropteryx > Neomicropteryx cornuta. The sequence goes on along the minus strand of JAHKQU010000010.1, from coordinate 8,963,505 downwards.
TTATATGGGAGGTCCAAATTGAGTTTGTTTACACAGAACACAGTTGGTACGTGGCGTTAGACCTTCGTTGACCATTTTTGACCCTATTTCCGATACGTCGTCAGGGTCATTACTGATTATTTTACAATTTTAATATATTTGGAAAATAAAACGATCGCTTAGGATTGCATTAAATAGGAATTATTAATACTCAAAGAGATTCTAAAATATAAAAAAGTATAATTATTTAAGAATATTAGTATAACTATATCTCCTTATTTATATCCTCGACACAGGCATTTGCTTAGTGAGGTGTTACTAATCCGGTACTTTTCTTCTCTTGAAAATCAATAAAATGCTACGAAGTAAAACATATGTAATAATATTATGTGTATATTGGATATTTTAATAAATAAATAAATTAATTAATTAATAATCTAGTTATAGTGGCGTTGTTACTTCAAAACAACAAATAATCACTGATATTTAATTTGTCTACATTATAATATTTTTTTCTCAGTAATTATTGTGGTGCAATTACGAATGAATAAATAAATAATTAAATAACTAGGAGCAGAGAAATGCAAACTTCAAATAAATTAGTTCTTTTTCTAAAATTCGAACCAAAAGCGCGCGAAAAATTAACATAGACAAAATATTTTTGAAAATAACTTTTTTATTATTTCAAATTTTAAAATTCCGTTTTTAAAATTGTTATTGTTTTTAATTTAAATATTATTTTGTTATGAAATAAGGAATTGTGTTTATGGGGAATAAATTAATATAGACCACGGCTTCAAAGAAAAAATAAATGTAAGGGGTGATTATTTTAGCATTTTTTTTTATAATTTCTTAATCATAATAAATACACACACCTCATTAAGGAGAAGTCAAAGTATAAATATTAATTTCGTTTCAGTTAGACCCTTTTTTGAGCAATCTATGCTACTAGAGCAGTACTTCCCAAACTATGGTTCGCGACCCAAGTGGGTCGCGAGCGAATTGAGTGGGCTCTCGTCACTCTATTCATGAATTTTAAAAAATAGGAGTGATAAATTTGAATTGTAATAAACTTAAGTTACAGAAAATCAATATTTTCTGTAACTTATGTTTAATAGATATAATAATGATTTGAAAAAAATACTAAACTTCAGTATGTATGATAAGCGCTCGGAGTGTGTGCCGCTGGCCCTGTCTCCAAACGCTATACTGACAGCTCAGCTTTTCTCTAAGACAGCTCAAAGGTGGGTCCCAAGATTGGAAATTTTTCGTTAGATGGGTCGGAGCCCAGTCAACTTTGGGAACCGCTGTACTCTCATAAACCTTCGATTTGGTTGCAGTATTTTGCTTAAAATAGATTCTAGGATTGAACAGCCTATTTCGTAACAACAAATTATCGGATATTCACATTTTTAATAATACATTAAAACAGTTTAAAAATGCTATTCATATAGGTGCAGGTGATAAAATTGACATCTTGGTAAGTACCTAATTGTATTTTTTTTGTTACGTTTATACTTTAAATCTATATCTTATGCACACAAAATATATTTTTTATACCGAAAAACAATAACCTAACCTCTATCCATTCGGGCATTGCACATCATCTCTCTTTTACTCACACACACACACCCAAAACATTATCTATAAACAAATCCTATACTTACCTGTTTGTATTTAAATAATTTGATTTAGTTCATATTTTTTTTATGTAATACTGATATAAATGTGTGTTTTCCTATAAAAAAAATAAAACAAATTGACTGCGAACCAAGCTATCTATAACTTAACTATAACTTCTTTCTTACTTTAATGTCTTTGAATGGTTTGTCATTCGCAATACAAATCTTAATGTATGATAAGATTCGTCAACTAAATTTTGTGTATGATATTATAAATTGTATCAATAGTTATTAATATTGTAAGATGTTTTTCTCTTCGATTGACTAACGGATGACAAACGCAATACATATAATAAGAGATCTTCAGTAATTGATTGTTCTAAAAGCGTGTCATTACATATTATCTCAATGACGCAATGACTTACCGACCTGGGTGTGTAGCAGTGATGCAATGACCTAGAATTTACTGACAATGCACCTGCGGCATTTGATTTAGAACGATTATTTTGTCTAAGCTATTATAACTTAAAATATAAGAAACGTGGATTAATCTACGCCTAACAAAATGTGATTCCTCACAATCCTTCATTCTAAACACATCTTCCGTAAACGCAGTTTGGTCAAATTTTGGTAATAGGTACGTAATTTTTGACAATATTTTATACCAAAAATGACAGGCGAGCTAAAAAAAATGCGTTTTTATAACTCAACACTCGCCTCAAACCGACATCTTGCGATTTGAGGTCAAGAGACTCTTTGGTAGCTTTTATAATTATTTTTAAATAGGTTTTCATATTCAAAGACTTTTTCAAAATTTAATACAACTTTGATCCAAACGTCAAAAAGTTTATATTAAAAGAAAGTCGGTTTAGTCACACCATAATGCAGAATAACTATGAAAACATCGGAAAAATTCACGAAAAATAATTATAGGGAAAATTCATTTTTTCATACATTTTGTATAGAACGGATTTGTATTTAGTAGATTCAAATGGTAAGTTGCCTTCGAAGATGTTCACTTTGTGAGGTTATCACATTTGTCATTGTGCGCGCATCGATAATTGCTTCATTATGTGATTTTGAATTGTGCTAAAGCATTTATTGAACTTAATTCACTTTGAGTATTCTTAATAAAAAAAAAACTGAATTTAAATCAGTTTTTCAAATAAATTATATAGCCAGAATGTCCAAAGAAAAATTAATACTGAACCCACAGATAGTTGCATCGCATGAGGTAATGCACGCTAGTTTTAAATAAAAGCCTGTATTTTATGAAAGCTTTCCACTCTCACCTATCTATCTGTGCGATTATGCAATACGGTCAAACTTTCATTAAATTAGTAAAAAAATGTTTTAAAAAAAGAAACAATAATAATGAAAAATAGTGAAAATGTAACGAATATCACTTATAATGAATGAGAAGTGAATGGTTTAATGAATATTTACAAGAAAACTTACGTTCAACTATATAGGATGTTTTTTTTAGTGGCGTGGTTTTCAATCTGACACTACTTTTTTCGTAGTTGGTGTTTTTGAGAGCTGTCACTTGATTTATGCTCAGTTTGGTTTGCCATTTCTTAATTAATAGACTTACTCCTAAACAACATTTGCAAATAGTGCAAATTTAGAAAACATCACTCTAAATTTTTTTTAAATCACTCTAAAATAAAGTGTTAATCGCGTCGTGGGCCTGTGGCGTGGCCTCCAAGATCGTGCGATTTAACACCGCTGGACTATTTTTTGTGGGGTTATGTGAAGTCGCTTGTCTACGCAGATAAGCCGGACACGATTAACGCCTTGGAAGAGAATATTCGGCGCGTTATTGCTGACATACGGCTGCAAAAAGTGGTTGAAAATTGGGCCTCTCGGCTGGAATTTGTTCGAGTCAGCCGCGGCGGCCACTTACCCGAAATTATTTTTAAAACATAATGGCAAACCCTTATCTTTATAATAAAACTAAATTCTTAGCCATAACATCAAATTATATGCGTTTTATCTCTTCTTGAAAACCACGCCTCTAAAATCATCACCCTATATTTGGATTTAAAGTATTAATTATTAGTATTGATATTATTAATTTCGAAAGTGACATTTCTCCGAGCGCTCTTTGTTTTAACCGAAATCCGCTTAGAATGCACGGCGACGTGTTCCTTATGCGGAACGCATGCGGCATAAATTCGCGTGGCAGTTCAAGGTTATGCCGGTTAGATAATTTAATACGTTTGAGCAAATACGAAGACAAGATGTCGTGAGTTAAATTATGCATTTAAACCTATAGCGTTGGGTCGTCCGACTTAGTATTGTTGCCAATCGTGTTATTTAAGAAAAGATAACGTTAAGAACAAAAAATAACCAGAACTAATTAGGAAAAATAGATAAAATGCAGTGTCATTAAAATGATTAAACTGAGTGCTTTTGTCAATAATTAGATTATTTTATGGATGTTGTGAATTCGTGTTTTAGTTACTAAGGAGTGGTTTCCGATTTATTTTTAGCAGTTAAGTAATATAAAACCGCTATGTAATCAATGTTGTAACGAAACGCTGCACGCCGACTCCTTGGCGCCGTATAGCTAAAGCGAGTATTAGCATTAGCACTAGCAAACACAGCGTTTGCTAGTGCTAATGTGATTATCATGTCGAAAACAACTGCTTTATACCTTTAATATTAAAAGAGCAATATTCTATGCTGATGAAATCCATTCTATTTTTAGCTGGGCATACAAAAATAGAAACGATGCTAATAAAATATAACAGTTAGAAATTATAGGTATAGAAGAAGCAATTTTTATATAGGAGTATGTGCGTGTATGTGTGCGTGTATGTATGTATGCGTGAGAGGATGACACTCTAATATTATTAGATATCGACTTAAGTAAATGAATTTCCTACAATGTTGTTATAAGATATTTTTTTTTGGAATATAAATCTATAGGAAAGTCGTAATATTACATCGAAATATTATAATAACTTGGGAGTACCCATTGAGGATTACCTCACAAACCTAACCTGTTTCCTGAAGTTAAAATGCCTTCGAAAAATCATGTTGATATCCCTCAGATGACCCGTTCACTGACTCAAAATTATTGGACCTACGATATATTCAACAAGCATTAATAATAGTTAAATAATACTGTCAAAAATGAATCCCACTTTTGAAGAAAAGCATGTCAATTCCCTTGGACCTAAACTTCTCAACAGCGCAGATGAGATAAATTCAGTCTTGCAAAAAACATCACGCAGTAGGCAGAAATGCATCTGAAAAGATGCTGAGCAGTGTATTACAATCGAAAAGTTAACATAAGTAATTTTATATATTATATTTATGTTTAGTTTTTTGTTTACTTAACAAATAAATTATACATAACACAATTATTAGAATTATATTTTTAATAAACGTAAATTATATGTAATGTATAGACAATAATATGCACTATTTATTGTTTGTATGATGTTTTGTGTTTATGATATTTATCCTGTGATTAGTAACGTCTCACATTTTTTATTTTTTCTGAAACCGTCTTCTAACCGCTCTTAGAACAGGTTTTTTTTATAACCTAGTTAGAGTGGCCATGTTACTTCAAAACAGCAATATAGATTAGTGTTTAGTTTGTCTATATAATAATAATTTAATTACATTTACAGTGTTATTATATTATTTATTATTGTGACTTCTTATTGTGCCATAATGAATAAATAAATAAATCGTTATAACTTTATGACACATTTATTATTACTGCCGTAATAATAAATACAGTTATAGGGTTGAATAATATAAATTAACACGAGGTGGCCGGAGAAGATCGTCCAATGGAGACCAGGGACAACCGAGTGGAAAGTGGAAAGACCACAGCTGAGGTGGATGGATGACATCCGTAGGAAAAGGCTGACTCCAAACAGCAACAGATAGGAATGGGTGGAAGGAAATGGAAGAGGTCTACATCCAGGACTGGACGGCGACAGGCTGAGGAAAGGAGAAGTGAAGTGAAGTGAATACAATTAGATAATTAGGATGTTACACGTGCGCCTATTACGCGATCGGTTCCAAAGTTTCGTTCCTGAATATTTTTTTTAAAATGTGTTTCAATATTACAAAATACATTATTGCGTGATTATCCGTATTGGGAACGGCGAAAGACCGAGAAGAAGCGTGCACGGGCGCTCTCCTCGCACCAGTGTCGGAATCCGCCGCGACGTGAACGATAGAGCGGGACGCAGCGATAAATATCTTGAAATTCGGTGCTTAATTTTTACAGGGCGTCAGGTTATACCCTCTGCGCGGTCAATAAGCAATTGTTGGTTTTTATTTAATTACAGCTTCATAATATAGAAATTAAAAAAACTAACTTTACTATGTTTTAGACCTTTTATTTGCCTTTCAATCACTATTTTTCCTAAGGCTCTGATACCTTTTATAAGAGAGCAATTCAACTAAAAAAGAACTATTAGCAGTTTATCATTAATTAAATTTCTCAGAAAAAGAATTGAATTCTAAAAATCTGCCTTTACTATGTTAAAGACAGGAGATCAAGGTATCTAAACGTATTTTTTTATGATTAAATATCCGATGGTTACCGGATGCCAGCCATAAAAAAAAGGGTATAAATGAATCTAAATTAATATTTAGCCTTTGACTTCGCCTTTAACATGACTGTAATCTTGAATCTGTTAGTTTTGATATTTTCATAAATGGTAATACTAAGTTTGATGGTATCTACGTTTATCTATAAATATAGTTTAATAATGTTATAAAGATATGTAATTGTAATAATAAACAGTAAGGTTCCGATTAGAGTGCATTTTTACGGTGAGCATGACCTGATTCTATAACCAGGAATGGCTCCAGATGAAGGAACTCCTCAACAGCCAACAGCACAGACACGAAATTTTGTATACGCATTCAAGCACTAAAATTAAAGCATCTTTTTAAACATCTTTTTTACTATTATTTTTTTTTTGTAACAGACAAAGATAGCTTGATGGATAAATTATATATCTATCCAAAAATCTTGGGCAGTATATGAACGATGTCAATAATTTGTTTGTGACCAATGAGACGGCTGTCGTCTTACTAAATCACTTGTAATTTTACTAGCTAGCTTCACTCGAAATCCATAGATAAACATAGCTATCGTTTTCACAAGAAATTACGTCACACATGCATGAATATTACATTACAATTACGGATATAAATTATTATTAAATTATGAATAATAACATCACGCACCAGTAATCTATGTATGTCCACATATTATACAAAATTGCGTTGTCCTGTCACGTTTAAATCAAAGCGTTTCAGCTATTTTATGATAATTAAGTCGTTATAGCGTATTGTAGTGTGTGTGTGCAATTTGTTAAACGACTACCGCCTCGGGGAGAGCCTCCATTGCATCTTTGTTTATTTATTTATAGTTTATTGGAGAGAAAAAATGTGATTTTCATCCGCAAGATATCACGAATATCTTTAAGCCGGGTTCACACGCGTGCGCAAATGTCTTTTGTAATTGTCCAATCTAGACTGAGATAATCTAGAGATCAAATAGCGGCTTCCCGCGTGCTGTAAAAAATGTTCGTGGATCTGCAAAAATTTGTTTTTGCAAAAATTTTGTAAAACGTGCCTCAGAATTAGTAAATGTGGAATTAAGTTCAATAAATGCAAAAAACCTCGCAAAGTGAACATCTTCGAAGGCAACTTACCGTTTGACAATAGAATTCCGCAGAATACAAAGCCGTTTCATACAAAATGTATGAGAAAACAAAATGAACATTCTTTTCCGTGATTTTTTTCGATGTTTTAATAGTTATTCTGCTATTCGGAGCGGAGACAAATCGGACAAATGAAAGATCATAAAAATCGGTCCAGCCGTTCTTGAGTTATAAATGGTGTAACTAACCCGACTTTCTTTTAATATAAACTTTTTGACGTTTGGATTTGTAAAATTATCAAAGTTGTATTAAATTTTGAATATGAAAAACTATTTAAAAATAATTATAAAAGCTACCAAAGAGTCTCTTGACCTCAAATCGCAAGATGTCGGTTTGAGGCCAGCGTTGAGTTATAAAAACGCATTTTTTTTAGCTCGCCTGTCCTTTTTGTGTAAAATATTGTCTTATATTACGTACCTATTACCAAAATTTGACCAAACTGCGTTTACGGAAGATGTGTTTAGAATGAAGGATTGTGAGAAATCACATTTTGTTAGGCGCAGATTAATCCACGTTTCTTATATTTTAAGTTATAATAGCTTAGACAAAATAATCGTTCTAAATCAAATGCCGCAGGTGCATTGTCGTATAAATGGTGTAACTAACCCGATTTTGTTCATTTCACCTGAATATTTTGTGCATTTAACTTGTCTGGGAGCCATTTCGAAAATTTGAGGTTTGCGTGTTTGACTGATGGCAAATAACGAAATAACAAAGGAAAGACGAAATATGTGTGCGAATCTTTGCAAATGGACTCCCGGTTGGGATTTGCGAATATTTGCGCACATGTCTGGAACCGGCCTTAGAATCGTGTCGATATATGTTAGTCGGAAGCGCGTATGCTAAGGTACCGGACAAGAATTATTTTATTCTTCGCGCGAAACGACATTTAAAAAAGATAATATAATTAATTATTGCGTTTTGTATTTATCTACTGGCCGAAGAGGAAATTGCGCAATGTTCGTCACCTTGTGTAGATTTCGACGCGCGCGCTTGCGAAACGCCGATAGTTCAAAACGACATCCAAAAATAACGAAAAAAAAAAATATTTACGAAAACTTTGTACGATCAAACGACGATAAACGCAATCCACCTTTACTACACGGTTGTAAAATCGTTTAGATAAAAAAAAAACAACCATCCGAACGCTAAAATAAGGCTAGCTACATATATCTTCACATTTAAATCACTACTTAGAAAAACATTTTTTCTGAATAGCTTAGTTTTATCTAATTCTTAATCCCCAGATTCGTTGTCCGCTCTCTATCCCAACTCCCTTAGTTATAATTACTGAAATATTATGATTAGTTTGAATTTCATTAAGTTTTTTCTATAATTTAATTTATTTAAGTCTCACTTATGAATGTATAATCTATAAATTGGTTAACTGGTAGATAATAAGGTGATAAGCCCTTAAGGTAATAAGTTCGGCATATATGCACAACAAAATGCTGTAATAAAGATTAAATATAATTTTAAAAAAAGCATACTTATAAAGGTGCTCATTTGATTAAAATAAATTACACTTTTTAAAACTTACTTCGTTATTAAATTTATATTAATATTTACAACTTTGTGATCTTATTTTTAATCAATGATTCTTTCTGTTAATGTAAAATTGAATATTGCTGCATTACATTGTATTCTATTTTTTTATTGTATTTTAAGTATTGTATTGTAAAGACATCCCTATACATTTATACATGTGATGGAAATAAAGATTCTTATCATAGGTATGTTTTTTTTAGGTAGGTAAACATTTAGGTAGGTTTTATAGGTAGGTAAACATGTTACCAGCATCTGCAGAACGGACTGTACTGTGAAAAAATTAAGATAATTTAAAAAAACCCCGACACACAAACGATCTATGATGCCACAGCCTGAACAATTTTTTTTTTGAAAACTAGCTAAAATATTTTTTTTTGGATTTTGTTTCTAGTAGTCTACACAAACTAGTTTCTTTCAGAAAAGCTATCAAAATTTATTTATTAAAAAAAATATGTAGGAATTCAAAGAGCGATTATTTTATTATGAACATTATTTAGCAATTTTTGTTTTTTTTTTTTTTTTATAACATTTTGGGGAACAGTTTTAGGATTAAAGCTTTTCTTAAATATCAAAATTCACGAAATGTTGTGTTGTGGTTAGTTTTCATAGCAAGTCTATAATAGCACATAATCTAAGCACAGTTTAATAAAATTTGTTATTTTTGATGTGACATATATTGTTTAGTATTTATATATAATCAGTATCAATATGAACTCTTCGATGTAGCGTATTTCAATGTATCTGTTTTTTTTTATTATTTAAATTTTATAATTTATCGTACTAGATTTTAAAATATATGTGTCTCCCTAGAAACTAAATTAGAGTACCTATAGGTTCCTCGATACTTTATACCCCCCGACCCAACAGAGGGGCGTTACGTATAAGTTTGATGCATCTGTGTCTGTAGTATTCTTAGCTACGATTTAAGAAAATCTGTTTAGCCGTTCGTGTTTTTTTTAAACCTATCTTTGAAATGATGCAATTTTGGGCGACTTTTAGAGAAAATAAATTGTAAAAATCTGTATAAAATTTATACAATAATTTAAAATGTCATATTGAAATGCTGAAATGAGTAAGTTTTCCGTCCACAATTGATTTTAAGAACTGCTTTTATTGACACAAAAGATAAACTGTCTGACAGCGCACTGGCCAGGCGAGCCCATTTCCGAGGCGACTGGGGGTGTGCGGTGTCACTTACGGCTTACTGTGAGTAAGTGTGAGTAATTTAGATGGTACACCACTCTCACACTCAAGACTGATTATAAAACAAATATCCGATTGATAAAACTTTGTACAATCTGGACCTTAATTGAAGTTTATTTAATTTTTATTGCATTTACTGTTTTATTATTGTTTTTCTATAAATTTTATAATATTATTGTACTATTTAGTTAATACATCTCTTTTCATGCATTTGAATAACTGTGTATAAAGTGTAGGTATGTTAGTTTTAATTACTATATTTGTTTTTTGTATCTTGTTTTTGTTATATGTTCTATTTACTTCTATTGTTTTATGTTACTCATTTCTGTCTTTCATACACAACTGCAAAGTTGTTTTTTGAAATAAATATACTGAATACTGTAGGTAGTTTTACGAAGCTTCCAAATCGCTGACATTTTTCGCCTGAAAATACTATTTAACCCTTAGAAACACATTAGAGAGTATTACGTTATACCGTGACGACGCCGGAAACGAGCCTAGCTGTGGAACGCATTGCCATAGAGACACAACTAAGTCAACAAGGAGCTAATAAACGTATTACATCAGCGTAGGTGCGTATTACAACAACGCGGTGTAATCGATTCGAATTTGTGTTATCGATTAAGTTTGATTACCCTAACTAAACGCAGAGAAATGTTTAAATAAAAATTTAAACAATTTTCGACGATTCGCTCTAAGAGCGCTAATTGTTGCTAACTTCATTTTTCGATTTTGTTGACGGCGGAATTTCAATAATTGAAATTTAAACAATGCCGCAATAGGAGGAGCGCTTAGCGACTCGAAATCGACGATTTTCCTAATAGGCCAGGAGCTATCAGAGATATTTGTATTTTAAATAATAAATATATCTGATAAACTTGACAAATTTCCAGCAAGCTGTTTCCTATGACCTATATATGACCTAGGTCATATACAATTATTTTGGGTCCAACTCAACTAGGCCAAATGTACCTGTCCTAGAGTCAGGGGAGTTGGTGGTAATCAAGCGTTAAAAATGGTATAACCATGTGCGGATTCGAACCTGCGACCGCGATTTATATTGTCATTTACACGCATATAAAATATATCTATAATATGTGTTATACATACATTAAATTTATTAAAATTAAACATTCATACTACTGATTTTAAATGTTTTTTTTTCAATAGTCTATGTCAATGTAGTTAATGTCAAGCAAAAATAAATATTAACTCCATCTTTTTTGCATGAAAAAATTAAAACTGACCATGAAAAACTAGTATTAATGAAGAGATCTAGGAGAATTGAAATTGAAAAACAATAGCGATTTTATGCGTTTTTCTAAAAAAGGGGGTATTAATATATTTCCCTCCCCCCTTATCTTAAAAAGAGGCATAACATTTATTAAAAAAAACATGCACATGAAAAATGTAGCAAATATTACGGGTAACCTAAAGGGAAGATCAGATTATTAAATTCATTGCAATTTTGTCCTGTAGTCATCATTTTTGACAGATACTATTATTTAATTAGTATCTGTCAAATTAGTGACTATTTATTTAATTATTAGAAATGCTTACAGTTATACATAAAATACATTAATCAATAACTTTAGCCGACTGCAGGCATCTCCAATTAAACAGAACACGAGACATGAATGTATGTGGTAATAAGTGTCTATGATTTAGGCTGTTTTTAAGTACTCGTGTTTGTTATTAATTGAACGTCTAAATAACATATAAATTATTATTCAGTTTTTACAGGGGCCACTTCCAATCTCTGAAATCTGAAAAAACATATTCGAATTTGAGTCTTTCATCTAAAATATGTGCTATAGACACATATAAATTTGATTCGGGACTTTTTTTTGTTTTGTGATGTTGCCGTTATCTTCTCTCTCTATATTTATATATTTTTCTCTCTCCTTTACTAGTGATGCTTTTATTCATATCGATTTATTATCGATCTATATCGACTACACAGAATGTATTTAAAATCACTTCCGTACTTTTAGGGCAGGGATTCCCAAACTATTTTGGGCAAGAGACCACTATAACCAAATATTATCTTCTACGAACGTGAGTTTTTAAAAGTACAACAATGATACTTCCTACTAAAATATGAATCATCCTTATGAGAAGTTGGTCCACGTAACACAATTTATACGGCATCTTGAAAATTTCAAATAAGCACTTGTGTTAATTAATAGCGGTCGAATTTTAGACCTCGTCGACCCCCAAAATCAGTCTTCGTTTGTGCCGACCCTTGCGAAACCGATTTCGACTTTGGGAATCCCTGTTTTAGGGGGGTAGATGTGTATCAACGACTAAACCGGTCTCACGAAAAATATATTTCATTATCTACTCGTATTACAATCACTTTTATGTTACAATTAACCATTACTTTTAACCATTAACTATTAACAATTTCTTTTTAATTGACATTGAAAATCTCTTTTTTGAATGATAATATGGACGTATGAATTATATCAGTTATTGAAATATTACTATTGTTATAAACGGAGCAGATATGTAATGGGGTCCTGTGGTCTCTAAACAGAAAAACAAAACATTCTACAAGGCCGTAAGATACTGCACATACGACGTTCATATTGATAAATGGAATATTAAAAGTGCGTTATAATTAGGTACAAAAAAAAATTGTATAAGTGCGCTTTCAATAATAATACAATAACTCATTAACGAAACATCCTGTATCGTTTTTTTTTTAAATCGATTAACTTCAATTAAATGATTGCGCAATGGAGTTCTAACAGTTTTTCATTACCACGTCGCTTACCAAAATAAATTTAATTATTGAAAAAAATACGTGCAATTATTTTCTATTGAACTCACAATAGGTAGATTTTTTTATAATTTATGCTTAGGTCCAGTGCTATACAAAGTGTTTCAAGACCATTTTCGAAGAACTAAGGGGGTGTTTATGTTTTCTATTACGCGTAAGAAATTATATAAACAATGACCCGGCGCGGCGCGGCCTCGCTAGCGTTATCACAAGAGCGATTTCATATTATCGCGTACAGGATACAATTTTTTTACTCTGAAACCATAACGGATTTTGGTATGAGGTCAAAACGAATCATGTTTGAAATCGCAAGGCCAATTACCTGGATTCGGGAATGGTCTTGGAACACCTGTATAGGGAATAAGTATCGCAGAGCAGTTTAAATCATGAACCAGGCCTAAATGCTGCACGATTCGTATGACGCGCTGCGCCCTTTGATAGTAGATTTCACCGGGTCAAAGTGGGGATATATTTCGGTACACCTCACCGTGAGGGTTGCTAATATCAAAAATATTATCAAACAAAAGATGTAGGGAAATTATAGACTTACAATTAGGATTTTAAACTGATTAGATTGAGGGAGGTATGATTTTTTTGAATAGCTAATTTTTCCCACCCAATGCATGCATTTTTATGGTTAGCAAGACCCGATTTTACGAGAAGATTCTAAAAGAATTCACGTTCTTTTTGTCTCTTTCTACTTACTTCTAATTTTTTTGTTCACATTTTTCATGATGTTTATGTGTTTATGTTCTTAGCTAGGTAAACATATAAAATAAAATAAAATGTAGAAAATAAAACTATTTTCAATAATTCTCTGCTCATCCGTGTGTTCGGTCCACGAATTAATTATTTATTATAAACTTTAAAAAAAATAAAACATTTCTTCTATGAGTGCTTTGACCCCAGTAAAATATCACAATGGTCGATTGATAGTGGTAAGATGATACCGGTTTAGTAATTCGACCTTCACACATATTCAACCGAAGATTTTTGTATAGTTTGAATCCGCGCGTTACATTCGAGCCTTTAAATGTTAAAAAACAATCAAAGATCTATAAAAAAAATACTATAAAATTAAATTTTCAAAAATACAAACTTTCGCGACTGTGCTGTTGACCGTTGAGGAGTTCCTTGGTCTGAAGCCAATCCTGGGTGTGGAATCAGGTCGTGCTAACTATAAAAATGCATTGTCATCGGAACTGAACCGACATGTCAAATTTCAACCTCGTCGGATAAGAGCAAGTGCTTCTAATTCAGTTTGCAAGATTTGCCCTAAAACCGACATTGCAAGCTAAATAAAAACTTCTAAAGAGTACTGATATCTTGAATGTATTTTTATTCACTATTGCGACAGATCGTAGTTCCTAAACTAGTATAGATAGATAGATAGATTGGCATCAAAACCCCTAAATGGCGGAGTATAATAAACATTAACCAGCGAAAAAAATTGAAAAAATGTTTAGAACAGTTGATATATTTTTTTTTTAATTTAATCAGAACTTATCGTAAGTTCGAGAACGCAAATCGCGTTAGAAAGCGTCAGGGGGCGGGTTGGCGTAGTGATACAATGTGCTTCGAGCATTCAAACTATTCTCGGAATTGAATTAACTCATTCATCAACTTCATACATAAATCACTCCATTATTTTTATATTTTTTGTTAAAATATCATCCTTTTCTTAATTAATAATCTACTTACATAACATTTGACAATATTTTGCACTAAAGTTATATATTTTTATAAAACTCAGCGCTGGGTTTAAACCGACATTCTGCGCTCTCAAGTACAGGACCTCTTTAGAACCTTTATAAATATTATGCTATCCAGCACTTTATCAAATAATTAAAAAATATTTGTAATTATTCCAATATTGTCAAAGATTGTTTCATTTATGTTTTTATGCGATTTGTCGCTATTAAAAGAACAATCATCAAATATAAGTCAAAAAACTTTACAACTCAATTATACAATTATATATATAAATATAATGTATGAGCATAAACATGTAATTTTATTTTTTATTTTAATGTACCTACTTTCTATACAAAAAAGTCTTTAAGCATTGAGAACTAAGCCACTTATATTATAATTGAAATATAAATAAATTAAAATTAATAGCAACCTGTATATTTGGCACAGCATGGTTGAAAAATAGTTTTTTTAATAATTGAATACAAGTCCGGACTCCGTTTCAATTCTATAGACACAAGTCATAAACAGATTTTATTGTATCAGCAAACAGCGGTATTCCGTCATATCAGTCAAATATTGATATTTAAAATGGATTTTAATATCAATACCCGTCTTAAAATACTTAATTTTTTGGTCACATTATAATATAATATATTTTTTTTATACAGGCCGTATTTAAAAACCCTCCGGTTTTTTATGAGGTTGATCTGTAACAACCAAACCGATCTCAAGAAAAAAAAAACGATAATTTCGAAAAAAAAACTTCGCGTTGAAATACTTTTCGACCCATTTCCCTATCTCTGGACCCTTCGGGACACTGCCAACATATATATCTTACCGTTAAGGGAACTACATAAGTGAACGAAGGACACCATATAAACGATGCTGACCTACAAATTGTTGCCTAAAGCCATATCAATTTTCCATTAAAAAATTCAGTGTCACCACTATAAGAAAAAAGTTTAATGATTTTTTTTAATGGAAAATTAATACGTATGTGATCCCGTAATACCATAAACATAATGAACATAGATTTGTCCTTAAGGCGCCCGGGGACGCGTTTGTCCTTGAGATTAGAAAGAGTAGGCTTTATTCGAATATTGACGTGTAGAAAAGAGACGGATATACTCGCCGACCGCGATCTCGCTACATTTGGAATCGATAAAACATGTTTTTTGTATTTAAATAATTATTATCATTTGAAAAAATTGTTTTTTTTAAAGTAATGTCCTAGATTATTATATTGTCTAACTTTAGAAAGAAAAATTAGGTTCGCGTCACTTACAAAACTTAAAAGAAAATCGGTGCAAGAAAAAAACAAGACTTTCGTATTTATTTATTTTCATTACTATAATAAGGTGTATTTCGTTTTTTTTTTAAGCAAAGTACTAAATTAATATATGTAGAATATTGTGGTATTTTTAGTTTTAGCCATTTGTTGGGAATAACTTCAACAAAATGCACCAAAATACGTTACAAAACACGTTTTAGGGACTGGTGGCGCCTTAAAATATACGCACAACAATTTCTAGAAAATTCTTAATACCATTCAAACGATGTTTGAGATTACTTTCGTGTGTTTTAAGGTATAATTTGTTAGCTCATTTATTAACTCATTTATTAGCAATTTTACGAAAAATATTATTAAACATTAGTAGTAAATTTCACATTTTCGAATTATTAATTCGATGGTTTCTTCGTAAAAAAGAATGTACTGAGGTCTCTGTAGCAATTACCGAACCCCATGTTTTCGTGCTTACGATGTTTCTATCTCATCTGCGCATGCTTGTCGCGAGTTTCCGGCTCCCGAAACAGTATAAACAGTAACATTCCCAATTCTACCGCATACCATATTTCGATAATACAGCAGATTGTGCAGATTATCTTATTCTATTTAAAAATCGTTAATAAAGGATACTTTTGAAAATATTAGGTAATATTATTTACTACTTTTCATAGTTAACTATTGCACGTATGTTCAAGACTATTTTTAATTCCAAAGCTTCGGACGGACGTGTCGAACTTTCCCCTAAGGACGGAATGTGTTATCATCTCCGCAACGTCGGTATGCACACGATATGCGAAAATCGGTAAAATTATATGTTTGAAGTAAATATATTTAAAATTAGCATTTGGACAGAATTTCTTAATTTATTTATTTATTTATCTATTTATTGACAGTAATTTAACATTATGCAAAGTACTACCTAACTAGGCAATGCCCGTACTAAGGTAGACTTTACTAGAAGCATCGTTCTTATAAGCATAACTATCTCACTGCGCAATATACAATTACAATTATTTGAATTAAATTGTATGCAATAATACATAATATATAAATAATAATAATACATAAATAAATAATAATAATAATATATAATAAATAATAATATATAAATGTACCGTTAATAACTAATACATAATTTTAATAATTATTTATTTATTATAAAAATATAATATAGTAATAATAAACATATATACACTCAATATAAAACCCAAATAATAAACTAATATTAAATCAATATAAGATATAGTATCTACACAGAAAAAAAGTTTATCTTGGTATGTAATTAATTAAAGTCTCTGTTTGCTTTCTGCCGAGCTCAACTCAAGTAGCCAACAAGAAATACATTTTTTAGATGTTAACAAAGACAGATATTAGATTAAAAATATTTAACTTAATGTGATAAGAAACACACAAATCTATAATTATGATAGCGTTCTTATAATATATCTAAATCGATTAGTAAACATTTAGGGTAACAAAACTTACCGCAAAATTTCCTCCGAAACGTAGACTTATCGTCGCGCCTGCGCAGCATGGCGCCTTTCGCCGACGTATTAACCTTTTCGACGCATTCATTGATAGCCTCGTCGGCGCACAGCTCGCGCGATTCGTCCTCGATCGACGCTTTGTCCTCGAAGCTGACGGTCGAGGCGGTCAGCCGGTCGGCCTTCTCGTCCGAGGAGGTCGAAATGGCGACGCTGACCAGAGAGTGCGAGGAGTTCGCCACGTCCGACCTACTGTCCTCGACGGATAGGGTGGACATCATGGCCAATGCTTGCGGTCCTTTCACGTTCATAACTCCGTCGAGCTCTGGAGCATTTTCCGGGACGGATCTGCGAAATTAAACAAAATTATTTCATAAATGTTCAATTATAAATTAAGTCAGCTTAAGTTGTTGATTACTGTATTTTATGTAATTGTCATTAGATATTTTTTAGGTCATAAAGAAAAACGCGATCCTATACATAAATAAATTAAATGTTTTTTTTTTAGAAATATTTAAAGAACATTTATATAACTAGTTAAAATATAATACGTAAGACTGTAGTGCACTCTAAGTACGATTTCGCAATCTTCCAACTTGAAAAGTGTGCTGAATTCCTCTTCAACCATGCATTCAAAAGCAGGACAGATTACAGAACTATTAATATTTAAAGCCACTATTTCAGCCCCTTTACGCGTCCACAAAAACACGAATCATTCGAAATATAATAGCTTACGAGATAATAATTTTGTGTGCAGCCATTTTGTTGTAGTATCGATCGCAGATGCACTCATTACACTAGTCCGGTCTATTTGCGTTTCAATACTAACGTCCATAAAACAAATAGATATAACAAATTGGATAGCAATCAGTATAATACATATTTTTGTTATTATTATTTCCATAAAGGTTAAGCAGACGTCGCGACGTCGTAGACTTTCGAGGGTTAACAACCATTTGGTGTGTCCATTGCCCCGAAAGTCTTTGTGAGTGATGTGTGTGGTAGTCGTGAGTGTGTGACACTTGTATGTTAATAAAAATAAATAAAGTAATAAATTAAGTATGGTTTTAATATGTATAAAAATAATTTATGATGAATGTGATAAAAATATAGTATGTATGTATATTCTATATGTAATTGCAATTACAAGTACTTATATGTTACTATTAATCATTAACAACATAACAATCTAACAATACAATTAGGTTTTATTAGTCTTTACTATTAATGATATTGGAAATCTCTTTTTTGAAAGATAATAAGGTATTCAATATATAGTTTTTTGTAATATCTTTATTGTTATAAAGGGAGCAGATACGTGGTATGGTGCTATTGGTCATTGAATTAGTATGATAACGGGGAATACGGGGAATTATAATTATATACTAGGCAGCCGAGCTCGCAAAGGTGAAACCTATTCTAACAGCATATTAGAGCGATAATATTGTATTGTTAGATTGACAAATAAGTACTTGTAATTGCAATCACACATAGAATATACATACATATTATATTTTTATTACCTTCATCACGAATTAATTTTATACATACTAAAACCATACTTAATTTATTACTTTATTTTAACATATACATACAAATCGCACACACTCACAACTACCACAAATATCACTCACAATTTACACATAACATATCAAAATATTCTACTGTATACGTATATTATATTCATAATCTATATATATTTTAGGAACATTGTTCCAAATTTTTTTATGCCAATGTTAATATGTAAAATGTCCGAAATCCATAATTGGTTTTGTATACTAGTAATAAGTTTTGTTTGTAACTATAAAAATTAATACTGTTGGATTTTTCAATAAAGAATAAATAAATACGAAACTTATTTTTCTAAAATTCGAACAAAAAAATGAACATGATAATATATTTAAACATAACTTTATTGTTAGTTAGAATTTTAAAATTCCGTCACGACCCATCATTTTTTAAGTAGATTCGATTAAAACTTTAAAATTCTAAAATTGACGGTGAGATCGTTGAAATCTGAGATCACAAACATTTGTAGTGATCCATGAGAGCTACAATTATTAATAATGTTAAATTGTAAATTGTGTTTCTTAAATACCTGACACCTAATAAAATACTTATATAAAAGCCTGAAAGTATTGATTTGGGAATTTGAAACATTTTTTTCATAGATATTGAAAATTTTAAAAGAAATTGTAGAGACGGAATGTTTTAAAAAAAAAATAACACCGAAACGCACAAATAGTTGCTTGCAAAACACTCAAATTGACACTTGAGTTTTTTGCAAGCCGTTTTAAATACAGCGCTGTATTTTTTGAGAGCCTTCAACTTTCACCAAGCCATTTGCGCGTCTTATGAAATAAGCTAAACTGTCATTAGAAAGGTAAAAAAATATTTTATAAGGACCAATAATTTGAAGATTTCAGCGGATCGAATTGGGGATAGGCGAACTTCAATTGTATCAAACGTTGAGCGAGTTACCGCGCTATCCCAAACCGCCGTACCCTTGCGCAGCGAGAGTGCGTATAGCGAATTCCTCTTTATACTGAGCCGTAAGGGTTGCTCATATCAAAAATTGTCTCGAACAAAAGTTGTAGGGAAATTATAGGCTCATAATTTACACTTTGAACGGATTTAATCGTATGCCTATTAAGAGAAGTATGATTTTTTGAATTTTGAAAAACCTCTTTTTCTCACCCAAAAAAATTCACTTTTACATACTAAATGAGCACAAATGAATGCGTGGGCAGCGAGACGACAGGAGCATCTGACGGATTTTTTGCCCTTAATAGCTTTTGGGTTTTTGCCCTTAATAGCTGAAAAAAAATACATGTTGCATGTAAATAGTTAAGAGACGGAAAAGGCTGGAGAACGAAGCGACCCATACCGAGAGCTGATGTTTACGACTTTTCCAGCCCCGAAGGTGCAGTTGTAATGTTTTTAAATTGAACTGAATTAGAAAATTCAACCCATACACAAATTCACACCTCAGAATCCTTGAAAAAATATTTTTTTAGAATATTGAAATACTTATAATTGGCTAATGTTTTTATTTTAGGAATTATATATTTAGTAAGTTTTTTTATAAATTAAAAATAAAATAAAATATATAAATATCGCGGTAAGGTCACTCTTTAATTCCGATCCTAGTTAAGAGCAGTCGAATTATTACAGCGTTTGACCACTGAATCGGCGTCGCGGGTTCGAACCTTTATCATCACCATCGTCACTGACAAGAAGCACAAGTAAATTACCTTAGTTGGGTAGGTTCTACAATAATTGACAGTGATTTTATTTCAAATAATTTTCCTTTTAACTTTGTTACAGCCTTAACAAAAAATAATAGTGATAGATAAAATAGGTTTGATACGGAAATTTTTAATCTGTCTAGGATAAATCTCGTCATAATATTGCATTAAAAATAAAAGTTGTATTTGCTTAACATCACACTAAAGTTAAATATAAAACAGTCCGTAATGATAATAAATATGTAGATAGGTACGTTGGTCACAAACGCTCTAGCAATATTAAGTCAGGCGATAACAGAGCAGATTGTGACATTTTCCCAACACCACAAAGCCCTTGACCTCTCAGTGCATATACGCCTTATCGGCGCAATAGTGACATTTCGTCACAGTGGCCGAAACCATGCACTTAACACTGACCGTCGAGATCGAGATTGTTATCAGCCGCGCGTTTGACGGATCGCCGGCCGCCATCTCGCGCCAAACGTCAAAAGGGACAATTGGCCCGGGGCCGGATTGTGAAACGCGAACTGCATTATTTTTCGTTATAATTGTGTTAATTGGCGTTGTGCGGCCAAGCCGTACTGTTAATCGTTTTACGAGTTGCATACAGCCGTGTTTTGTTAATTATTACGCCATTTCAAATATAATTTAATTTATAACGCTTATTTTCAAAATCACATTTGGATTAACAATATGAGTGGTTTATACTTTATGAGTTTTCTTGTTCAAAAGATGCACACACACAACCACACACCCTCACCGACACTTTTACACCATACACACACATACATATTCTAAAATAGCGTTAAACTCAACAACAAAGTTTTAAATATTTTTGTACACAGGCGTAATCTTTAATTGGCCTTATAATTAACCCTTTGAAAAATGTTTATACTATTATTACGCTGTATGCTTACCTGTCAATAAATAAATAAATAAACACAATACCTACCTAACACCCTATACTATAAGCACGGATAAGGGATTATCCGTTATTATAAGAGAAAATGTCATTTTGAGGTTTAAATTCGGTCTATCCAGGGCTGATTATTTTTTAGGCAGGATACTATGATGCTATGGTCTAAATAATATACAAAAAATTTATATTTATATGTAGAAATTATTATAGTTTATATTATATTGTGTTTTATATTATATTCTGGTGATTGTCTGGATTCCCCAACCCCTACTACTTCCTACTTCCTGGTCCCGGCTTCGCTCCCGAATGTGTTTTCTATTTTTTTAAGTTTGGAGGAAACTGTTATCGGCTTTGTGTTTTAATTGTTTTTTTGGTTTATTGTAATTTTACTATGTAAGCTGTTGTTTCCTGAAATAAAATAAAAATAATAAAAAAAAAGTATCAGGCTGCAAAGCATACTAAAGCGATTATGGTTAGGGCGAATCATATTGAGAGTCGGTCTTGAAATTCTGTGCTTTACATAGAGAGTCAGGTTTCACTCTGCGCAATTTTTAGATTTTTTTTTTTTTTTAAATAGATCAATTCTACTAAAAAAGAACTATTAACAGTTTATCATTTAATAAATTTCTCAGAAATAGAATTGAATTTTCAATCAATTTTGAATCATTGTAACTAAACATATTTTTTTTATGATTAAATGCCAACCAAGAAAAAAGGGTCTAAATGAAACGAAATAATATTATTATTATTTTTTGACTTCACCTTAAGGTGAATACATGATTCGAGAAATTAAAACTACCGGGTCATACGTTGATTTCATAACGATTCAATTTTAAGTATATTTTTTAAAAATAGATTAATTATTCTGTTATTTAAGATTGTCACGAAGTGTTTCTTTCAAAGCAAAGTCGTTCGAAGGATAACATTATTTCGGGGAGAGGCCCCTCGATAGACACCGTGTTCCTGGACCATTCCCGATAAAACATCCAGCTAACTGCCCCTGCGATTAAAACCTGATTAGTTTTGACCTTATATCAAAATTCAACATGGTTTCCGAAAATTGTAAACTTTACACGATAATATAAAATCGCTCTTGTCATAAGTTTGGTCGAGCGAAAGGGGAATTTACGCGAGCGCTTTGATAAAATTTGAGTTTTTTTTAATACAATTTTTTACACGTGATTAGAAACATGAACAACCTCTAAGTCTTCGGAAATGGCCTTGGTGCACCCTGTAGAATGCGATTTAACTACGCCCTTATGTGAGGTCGGGTTAATGGAATGGCTTTTCCTATACCCTCCCATATGTATAGGTGTTTTTTTAGAGGCGTGGTTTTCAATCTGGCACTACTTTTTTCGTAGTTGGTGTTTTTGACAGCTGTCACTTGATTTATGCTCAGTTTGGTTTGCCATTTCATAATGAATAGACTTACTCCTGAAAGTAAAAATCGCGTCGTGGGCCTGTGGCGTGGCCTCCAAGATCGTGCGATTTAACACCGCTGGACTATTTTTTGTGGGGTTATGTGAAGTCACTTGTCTACGCAGATAAGCCGGACACGATTAACGCCTTGGAAGAGAATATTCGGCGCGTTATTGCTGACATACGGCCCAACTTGCTGCAAAAAGTGGTTGAAAATTGGGCCTCTCGGCTGGAATTTGTTCGAGTCAGCCGCGGCGGCCACTTACCCGAAATCATTTTTAAAACATAATGGCAAACCCTTATCTTTATAATAAAACTAAATTCTTAGCCATAACATCAAATTATATGCGTTTTATCTCTTCTTGAAAACCACGCCTCTAAAAACATCACCCTATGTAAATAGAAAATCCTTAATATAAAATGCCCGCAAACAACACGTTTGCCTATTTAGCCTACCGTCGGCCATCTTGTAAATAAGATAAGGACATCTCGAGGCCTAGAAAATTAACAGACCAAGGGCCAGCAATGCATCTGTCTTGTTGCAATATCAAAATATGAATCGTGAGCACATTGTGAAATTTCCAATTTATTTCTCACTTAATTTATGCGTTTGATACGAGTAATATCGATGTTGTAACTGAATCGTTTTGCTAACGAAACGGAATCATTTTTCTATGATTGGCCTTTGGTAACCATTGGATATTAAATATGTTTAATATCCAATGGTTACCAAAAAATTAAAAAAAAAAAAATATGTTTAAATACATTAATCTTATTTCTTCAACATAGTAATGGCGGATTTTTAAAATTCAATTCTATTTCTGAGAAATTTAATAAATTATAAACTACTAATAGTTCTTTTTTAGTTGCAATTTCTCTCTTATAAAAGGCATTATAACCTTAGAGAAAATAGTAATTGAAAGGCAAATGACGGGTCTAGAACACACACAAGTTTTTTTTTTAATTTCTTTATTATGAACCTGTAATTAAATAAAAACCAACAATTGTTTACTGACCGCGCAAAGAGTAAAACCTGACGCTCTATAAAAATAAAGTGATGAAATCTATTCCCCCTTCCCCCCTTCCCCCCCTCAGCCCTCTTGGAGACTTCTGGATCCACCCTTGACCTACAACAACTATAACGTTCGTGTATTTTTTGTTGTACACAATTATTGCACAACCTACTTATAAACAAATACATTTTACAGTTGTTAAAATGAACACACCTGTAGCAATCCTAGCGGTTCAATTGTTCAAGGCGAGATGTGTTAATTACGCAATTAACAATATTATTAACCGCGGATAAATTACGAGAATTTCGCACTGCTACTAATCTAGGAGAATCCATCATTTTTGAGGTCAATTCGATAATCATCGAAATGGACGCATCTACCAATCATAAACTAGCCAAACGGGCGTGTAACACGAAAATTAACAACTTGCGGAAATATTATTAATCCAACAAGTACATATTTGAGGTATAATAAATTTGTCTCGGAGCGCCTTGAGATATTCAATCGAATACGCCACATTCGATAATGCATTCGTATCCGAAGGACCTTGTGTTGTCGACGCCGAAGGTGAGACTCGTAATCACTACGAACGGAATGAAAATAGTAATGTTTATTTCATACCTAAATTATGTAAAGAAAACGGTTGGTCGTTTTAATTACGTAGAATTTGTCTAAAAAAAAAATATTTCACACGTCACGCGCCTCACATAACCTCAAAATACGCATTTTCTTTGAAACATCTGTCGATCTTTTTCACAATTTCAATACATTTATATTTACGTAAAACGCGGTAGGTGAATATAATTATTTATTACTTTTATAGTCAGTTTAATGACGTTTTTATGTCTACGTTTATTAACAGCCCAAAAGGATTGATTTACGGTTAGTAACCATCGTATTCGATGGTGCAATCTATTTGCTACTCATTTCATGCCGGTACGATTGTGATTGATAGTTGTCTCTTTCCGTTAATTGGGAAGGACAAGGGGCGAATAATGTGGCCATTGCTCTTTTAATAGGGGTTTTCTTCTTTTAATATGTTCATTTTAACAATTCCATTCCTTCATTTTACAACTAGCGATGTTTAGTTGAGACAACATCTATCTATCATAAACGCACGCCTTTACGTTACGCGAGGAATTCAACGGCGTTTTTCTAATAGCCACGTGTTAGTAGATTTATACAAAAAAAACAAGTATTGTTCTAAATAAATTGTGACATTTTCTTCAATACACAATAAATAATATCCCAGGAAACGAACGTTTGGTTCGCTCGCCGCGTCAAAATCTAAGCTTAGTCAGAAGGAGTAACTGTGCGTTTAAGCGCTTCTAGGATTTTGTTTTCTACTATTTTTTATTCGCTTTTTTTGAAATATTGAAAAAATCCTAGAACAAAAGTTGATGTTGAAGGGCTCTTTGAATTCTGCAAGGTGTTCACGGTATTTCAATTGTTTAATTATAAAATATTTATGGAGTATTTCTCACGTGAAGAATTCAAATCTTTTTCATTTAAGTACTCGACAAGGCAATTAGTTTCACAAATACTGATTATACAAAAATTCATAGGGAGAAAGACAAATTAAAGTTGTGCTGGCACGATTGTTGAATAAGTTACCTCTAGAAATTAAGAAATAAAAAAAAATTGTGATGTAAAAAAAGATCTAAAATTATACTTATATTCTTCAATTCATTCTTATTGTTAATGTAATGTTTTTATCAATAGGCTAAGGTATGT
Source organism: Neomicropteryx cornuta (assembly GCA_020383195.1). Classification (NCBI taxonomy): domain Eukaryota; kingdom Metazoa; phylum Arthropoda; class Insecta; order Lepidoptera; family Micropterigidae; genus Neomicropteryx; species Neomicropteryx cornuta. The sequence continues at coordinate 8,937,863 of JAHKQU010000010.1, read as the reverse complement.
AATAATAAAAAAAATAAAATAAAATAATAATAAAATTGCTGTTGCTAGATATAATGTCTATACGAGTGAGTATCCGGTAGACGAGTCAGCAGGCTCTTCCAGAACATGTAACCTGCATACTTGAAATTAAAAAAAAATAAATAAAATTAATATGAAGTATGAAAAATCAACCTGTTTAAAACAAAGCCGAAAGTTCTATTAATAGTAAAAATAAAATATTCTGTTTGCTAGCCCGTTGTGATACACCATGTATAATCATTGCAATCGTTGTCACAGCTGGCAGCGTCACTTTTTTCCGGCCACCGAGAAAGACGTCTTTGTAAAATTTGGATATCCGCTTCTTCGTAATTACTGGCAACATTGCCGAAATGACACGTTTTAATTCAACTTTTATTGAACTGGGTCCTCAGTGGTTAATGGCTTCCGGTAATTAATTGAATGTTTTTTCGAATTAGCTGTATTGAGCCACCTATCGGGTACAGGATTTAGGGTTTCCGGCGTATGGTCTTGGACCAAAATGATCAAAAACAGATGGCCCTCTATCCCAGGCCTGTTACTAATTTATTTATTTATTTAATCCTTAGAAAAATTCGAATCTTACAGCTCCTAATGATAATTCACAAAAAAAAAATACATACTAGCCAAGAACGCCGACTACAGGCATCTCCAATTTAACATAAGTATTATATTCAAATGGACAAGTGAATTATGTTAACGTAACTGTTATTTACGAATATTTAATCATCACACATTATACATACACAGGGTGTATATATTCACTGATGTCCTTTTAGGAGGTTGATCTATCAACATCAATCAGAAAAAAAATATCGGAAAAATATTTCCTAATTAAGAGAAAAACGAATTCGATATTTCAAAGAAACTGTTATAATTTATTTTTTCGTGAGACTGCTTTACTTGTCGATATAGATCAAATTCCCTAAAACAAAATCAGTATATTTAAATACATCCTGTATACTCATAATATATGTTTAGTATATTAATATGAACACATTTCACAAATATTAATATCTGTATATTACACACCTGGTTTCTAGCAGATAAGCTTTGATTAAGACTTGGCTGTTGCACAAAAAAAAAATGTAAATTTTCATGAATACAAAATTAAATAAATAAAAAAACATAAATTTAGCTTTTTATCTTCAGCAGAGTAGAAAATTTAAATAGCTGTAAATCCGTTCAATAAATGAATATTGATAGATTCTAAAAGTCACAATAAAATAGTTAGGTAAAAGTGTGCAATTTCTGACTGGCCTTCCAAATTAACGTCTTATAAATATTTTAATTAAATTTTAGGAAATTTAGGTTAAAAGGTGTTCAACTATTGGCCCAAAGGTCGCGAATTCGAATCCGCACATGAAGATTTTTAACGCTTCAATACCACCATCTCCCTAATTCTAGGACAGGCACATTTGGCCTAGTTGAGTAAGGCCCGAAATAATTGTATAGGACATAGGTAATAGCAATTATTTTTAAAAAAATACTCTCCATACAAAAAGGGTTCCTAATATTTTCAAGTTCCCTACCGGATATGTCAGTTTTATTGAGGTTAGTTCCATTTTTTAAAAACGACCTTATCAGTTATTTATTGTTATTAGGGTCTTATCATAGTTATACCCTTGACTGTTAGATAAACAAGTGTATAGTTATGAAATTTATTACGCCTGACCCCGGAAGTTGTCGATCGAGTATTTCCTCAGTCCGACATTCCTTGAGACCTTGGCAAAGAGAGAATGTCAATTATTCAGGGGTATTTCTTATAATTCGATATTAATTGGGTCTGTGACCTCAAAGTAATCGGAAAACCAATCAGTAAATCAAAGATTTTTCATATCAAACAGAGTTATTTCCGTATTGCGTACCGAAAGGCTTTCTACTTATAGTACTCGAAAATGCAATAAAACAATCAACGATTCTCAACATGCTCTAATCGCATAGTTTATTCTTATGCATGCTTCGAATGCTCTCCGGATAGTTGACAAACGCTGTCATTTCTGGCGCGACCGCTTCGTATTGGTTGACTACGTAATGTTGAGCCAAAACTCATTTTATTTTATTAAATCAACATATTGTATGATAACTGAGTGTCAATATTAATACGTTGTATAAGAAGTTGTATGAAGATGATTCGGATATCGATGTAAAAGAAATAACATGAATGGCTATGACACCTGTAGCTATCATTTAATATGCACCCAATTATTTCACGTCGCCCGGCGTAATACTAACCATGCACAAAACGCGACGATGTGTAGAGTCCTGAGCATATATAATGAAAAAATCAGCGCAGTTGATATATTCCAAGAGAATAAGGGGTTATTTATGCGTGAAATTCGTGACATAAGTTATGATAATAAAGTTAATTTTGTTATTTTTAATTCATTATATCGCTAATAACACACACGCACACATGTCCATGCCACAAATGGCACCACACTCACTCCACGCATAGTACATTATGTTTTAATTTGTTTTTTTCAACCATATTCATATTTGGTACATTTTTTTGGCCATGTAAATGTAGTATTAGGGAATTATCTTATTGTATCGCTGTTTTGTACTTTCATAAATAAATAACTGCTTCTATACATTGTTTAGTAGTAGTAAATTATTTAAGCAGAACCTGACGTCTTACAGCTAGCAGGCGTCATAAAAGGCATTTCCTCTCAGACTACTCGTGCCTGTGGCATCAACTTGTAATGGGTTGAAAAGATTAAAAAAAAATCAGGTGCAATGATGACATTCTTCCAATTCATTATAAATAACACTATTTTAGTTTCTTTTTGTAAATTTTGAGGCGTTGTTAGTAATGAAACATTCCCCCCCCCCCCGCCCTATTCTATTTACTGAATTTGTGATTTATTTAATACTAACTTCTCCCAAATTGACCTATTAAACTCGGCAAAAGTTTTGCAACGCCGTCTATTATACCAATACTCAATAAAAATTCTATACGAATGCACAAAACCACGGACAAAATTTCTAGGTTAGTTGCGTAATACTCAGTTTTTTTATTTTTTTCAATTATGTATATAAATAACCAAAGTTTAAATTTGTGTAATTCATATTCTTTTTGCAGTAACTTCTTTATAAATTTATAATTCTTCTTTTCTATATATTTCATATTATTTAAATTCGTTTAATATTAATCTTTTTTACGACATTGCCTTTACGTCATTACCTGAATTGTTTACAATTTCTATCGAGTAACCACAATAAATAAATAAATAAACAAGAACATAATATCTCAATTTATAATAATTATAACGTGGCACTGGACATTATTTTACATATTTTTTTTTATTTGCGCTCATAGAAGAGTATAATATATTAATTCTATCTGGCCAGTAATAATAAAACGTTCCAATAGCTGCGCTGTCAATTTTGAAATTCGAATATGTTCGCGCCCTAATATGTCAGTTTCATACTAAAAAAATGTTGACTTCAATGTTAAATATCTATAGTATTCGACCAGCTTTCAATGTGATCTAAACGTAAGTATAGTTATTTTTCTTGGGTATCAATCTACAAAGAAAAAATCAACTCTTTGGCATTTATATTTTTCGAGTTGAAAGCTCAACCGACAGAGATACAGACGGCCAAAGTACGGGGATAGTAGCTTCTCATTCGTGAAGGTATATACAGGGTGTCCCGAGGTCCCACGCAATAAAAAAAACAGCTAACAGGTCCTACGATTCCTAGTGTTATTTGTTAAGAAACTATATCAAAATTCATTATGGTATTCGAGAAAAAAAATGTTGAAGTTTCTATTCTCAATCATGTAAAACAGATATTTTCAATGGCTCCTCCCTCCGATAACTACGTCACTGGGTCACTAGGCCGCGGTCATTCAAGATCGAAGTTAATGTCCTGCCGCGTTGTTCGATACGCCCAATTAGGGCGGAGCTAAATGATCGCTGTCAGATGTTACTGGTCGGACAGAGGTCGGTCTAAGAAGAAGGGGTAACTCCTTTCCCCTTCTCTGCGGTTGTAAGAGGGATGCTATTGGTCGACAGATAATATTGATTTATCGATTGATAAGATCGAGTTACACCAATTTTATTACAAAAATAATAAATTTGGTGATGAAAATTTTTCGCATTTTGTTACATAATTTCTTACTCTTAATAGGGAACTTAAACACCCCCTAAAGTTTGTGGGATTGACCTTGGGACACCCTGTATAGAAATGTATGCTAAAAGTATTATAACGGATATTTGCATTTATGTTTTTTTTGCAACTTATTTCAGTATAACTTTTATTGTCTATCATTTTTTCTATTTATAAACAGTGAATTGAAATGTCATAAATAAATCAGGATAATGCATTCAGACCAAATTTGTTAATCGTAAGTCGTTAGCCCTTCGGCCCGGGTCTAATAAAAGTTTTATTAAGTAGTATTTTAAGTGTATGCTATTCTAACATGGCGTTCAAAGGCAGCTTTAAATGGGCATATAAATATATTATACGCGTTTTGGTTTTATAATTTTTATTTCATTATTCATAAAACAGGTTTCTCTTTTATGTCCATTTGACAGGATATATAAATGAAATATAAGTCATTTTTCTTTGTTATTCAATATATTATTATAAGTCACTTCATTATTATACTATACACCTATACATTATCACTATTAAGTTCGTATATTCGTATAATTTGTGAAAAAAAAAATCCCAGATCGACTTAAGGCCTCTAGCGTGGGTGACGAGTGCGTTAACCACTAACCCACCAATACTCTTGGGGTATCTTTGGTAGAGAACGTATAAAAAGGCACTCTACGGATTTTACTCATAACGCGTGACGCGGTTTCTCGACCAGATCCCATCCCAATGAGTACAACGGGCGCAAAGAAGTATAACTTCAAAAATTAAGCAGAGGTGTACTAGACAGCAGATCTTTAATCCGATCGGGTAAACGAACGAATAATATGTTGATCTCGGAGAAATGTAATTTAATCATTCAACTGCTCTCGTAATCGGACTATAGTAATTATACACGTCGGATGACAGGTTAATATTGACAGATCAGAGAGATCAGAGATCCGCGATCTGTTGAAATGGTCCAAACGTAACGGAACCCGCGTTGATGTGGCCGTTAATGTGTCTTCCGTCTTCGCTCAAAATCTCAAAATCTTTTTACAACGTTGTTAAAAATTGTCATACCATTATTTTTTATTATAAGGAGCTCATCGAAATTAACATACGTAAGCGGCATATTGGATTTTTAATGAATATTTGAGTGATGATTAAGAAACTTTTAAAAAATATTTTTTTTTCGGTACGAGCAAATAGCTATACAATAGTAATAACTAATTCTAAGAAATAACATAACATAACATTAATATCCGCAAATTTCTAGTAAAATTAGATGGAACTTTGACAGTTCAAACACAGCGTTCAAATATCATATTCAAATTTCAAAATTATAACATCACTGCTGTTTTATTACTTTACAGTTTAAATTAATAGAATCTCATTTAAGAATGTTCAGTGCCACATTAAAATAATTATAAAATGAAATATTGTGGCCGTGTTGCTTCATAATTAGCAGCTCATTAAAATTTACAAAAAAAAAATAATAAAATGATGTTAAATTTATGATGAATTGAGAGTATGTCGTGATACCATGGTATGTTTTATTTTAATCTACTCAGACCTAAAATACAACCCATCTTCACCTCTATGGCCATCCAAAACGCACATCGAATGGACTAAAAGTGCCGCAGGCACAAGTGGAAATAGGAAATGAAGGCGCTAGTAGGACCTAGCTGTAAGACCTCACGTTATCGTTATGGGGCATAGTAAGTTGACGTTTTTTTGCATTTTAAAAAAGAATTTCTCAGAAGTGATAATGATTACAAAGATAACAAGTTAAATTAAACTACATTTTTTGTAAATATATTCCGTGCGCTGAGTAAAAAAAAATGCGGTCTCTATATTTATATTTATAGGGTTTTTTAAGCCATTTTTGGTTGTAGATCACTGGAAAAAAAACATTATGTAGAGATAAAGGTAACAAAGATCGATTTCTGATTACTTTTTTTAAAATGCTTATCGATAGTTCAAAATAAATTATTTTGTGATTATGCTCACTGCGACCGGCGACGGACTGAGAAGTGATGCAAACGATAGAGTAGGACTCCGCGATAAATGTCTTTCTTGTGCAGATTTCCAATTTATAAACACGACTTTATGCCCTTTAATTAATAAGTATTACTACAGAAACTTGGAAGTAGTCAATATACCGTTATTCCCATAGCACTTTTCTATAATACATTTTTAAAAATGTCCAAGTGACATTACGGCGTTGACGTTTTCAAAATAAAGTGCATTTTAAATCCATTTGGATTTGCCTCAATTTAGAAATAATTAGTTGGCCAAGTAGGACAGCCGGTCTCCTAGGTTAGCTCGCTTGGTACGGGCCGAGTTCACCGGTTAGCAAACTGGTTTTCTGCTTAAAATGTCCAAATAAATACTCCGAAAGACCTCGCCGGTTCAGCTTAATTAATACAAATTATATTAGCGCTCTTACAAGTCCGCAATACTGTAACAATGCTCGTATATTTTATTACAGTGTCTCGTACTCGTGATTTTATTGTAATGATTGCCTAAAGCTAAGTAAATTTCAATTTAAAAAAAATGCCTTGAAAATAACTAACTATAATAATATGTAATAAATGTAAATAATATTATATTTAAATTTTTGATTTTTAATGTTTTATTTAGACGACTTTACTAATTATATTATCTTCTAAGTAGCACAATGTAAGAAACTGCGTTTAGATTAATCTAGTGTTAACTTTTTTTTCTCTTCGTATGTTAATGTAAACTATTATATGAATCTGTAGATTTCTTTTAAAATTAAACAAATAAATAATAATTCAATTTTTATTTCAGTAAAAATGAAATAGATCATTTCAACGAAATGCTCATTTGTAAAAAAAAGTCTAAATGATCGTTAAATTTTTGTAGTTATAATATTTTAAAGCTTGCTAATTTCTAGCCTTGCAGTAAATTTAGTTATTTTTTCTATATTAAAAAAAACTTAATTCATATTTAAAATTATGTTTTTTTTATTATAATTTATTTTTTAATTTTAGAAATTATTTCTTATTTCAAATTAGTTTCTAAAACTATTAGTTCAATCCCGGGCTATGCCCACGGGTTGGCAGCTAGGCCCTGCAGGCGGCTCTGTAGGCGCCTTCGGCTCGCGATGACTCGCGCCTGCGGAACTCGGGACGAGAATCATATCTAATTTAACAATATATATTGTAGTAGATGAAAGACAAAATTTTGACGTTGACGTTTATGAATTTAAATGTGACACAAAATTTATATTCGAATTGCTGTCAAAGGCGTTCCATGGACGGAATGGTAAAACATACTTTATTTATAATATTTATTATTTTTTTATTTGGTAAATAATATATAAATATATTCTTTTATCTTTTTAAAAATTTTTTTTTTTTTTACTGTTTAATCCTTATATTACGAAATTAAATTTAGGTCATTTTATAGAAGATAATTTCTGTGTTTCCCGTGAAAAATGAATAACTATAAAAAGGGTAACTTTTCCGGAGAGGTATTTTGAAAAGTTACTATTGACAATTTAGGATAATAATTTAACAATTAAGGTGGGGTTCTTATCATCTAAACTATATTAATTTACATACTTTTAGGTAATTAAAATAAAAACTGTATTTCATTATTGTTTATTAGTATTTATAGACTCATATCATTTTTCACAAACATTTTCTCTTCGTGAAAAAGGTTAAAACTCTTTTTGTGACCTTTCACTATGGAAAGTAAACATTAAATAACATTGTGAAAAATGGTACAACAATGGCAGTAAAAGCTTTTATAAAAAACTCTAATTTTAATTCCTACTTGGACTGAAAGGGTATTTATCGACTCTTAGGGGTAGATGTTTTGGATAACCACCTATATCCTTTTAATTTCCAACGATAAATTTTAAAAATGTTAAAATTAGAGTAATGTCCTTTTCCACGGGTGTAAATAAAATATATATGAAGAGGTGAAAAAAAGTTTTCCCCTAAAATAGACTTAATTCCTTTTTCACTGGAACCACAGATTTGTTCGCCACGACAGTCTGGTCACGTGGCACAAGAAAATGAGATGATTTGAATTAAATTTGATGAATATCGATTGATTTATAGCTTCGGCTAGGAGGTTAAATGAATTATGGTAATTGATGTCGGTCTTAAATGATCGGTTGGTGTTTCATTGAATATGAATAGGGTTTTCGTACAATTAATAGCGAGTTTAGGCACTACGCAAAGTTAGTTTTTTTTCCAGGCGTCTAATTTACATTATATTTCGTTTGGCAGACATCTCGAAATGATCACACCTCGCCAGTAGAACCGGGGTTCAGCTATAAGGGTTTCTGCCCGCCCGTGCAAGCAACCGTCTCATCATCTGCTTTTATAATGTTTTTATAGTCTGCCAATATTTTTTTTATTCATTTGTTTTTCAGTGCTTGTAAAGCAAAGGGTCTAATTCAAGAAGCAACTTATTTTTATCCGTGCGTTGAGATTTTATCGTATGGTTTATTTATTTATATAACATGATTATAAAACAAATTGGCGTCGCGGGCGAACAGCTGACGAAATAAAATGACCTGAGAGTTTGGTAGCAGCAACCATTTTATTTTGCTGTGATTCATATTGTTATATGTTAGAAAATTATAGTACTTGGAATCAATTAAGTTTATCAATAATCGATGTGTAACTCCAATACAATACTACAATAATTTATATTTTATTTCACCTAGCACCATTGAAAAAAACATATTTCACGCTCATACCTAGTAAAATAAATATTTCTGAACTAGAACATTCTTTTGTCCTACACAATTTTATTAATAAGTTCTGACTCATGCCTTCAGCATTCAATAAATCACACTTAATTCACAATTAAGTCACATTAAATCGTTTTTTTTTTAATTTGCATTATGCATATTGACCATAATTTGATATATTAAAACAACTTATCATACTCATATTTAAGTTTATATAATATTAAAATATACTACGTTTTATATGCTAAATATATTAATTATAGGTAATTATCTAACACTAGGAAAATATGTATACTCAATAATAAACCTAGAATAATTATACAAAATTTATAAAAAAACACCTTGGCATTAAAATTTAATTTACCACATTTTTAAAGTTTGACATGTGCTCATATTACAAAAAACTATATTACATTATATTAACAAATATGTTTACATAATATGTTAACAAATAATCATGTATTTCTGATAAATATATAATATATTTGATATGTATTCGTTTATGTATGTTTTATATATTATGCGACAATATGTTATATTGAAATACAATGTATATGTATAACTCTATAATTTACAATATAAATATCTACATTCTTTGACGGTCCTCATACATATATATTGCACAATTGAAACTACCTTATACAGGCTGTATACAAATTCACTGGTGCTTTTTAGGGGGTTATGTTCTAGGTATAGTGCTTGCATTAAATCTGTAATATTTTTGATCGCATCGTTTATATAATTTAAAGAGCGGCTCAAATGGCTGAAGATGACGTTAATATTTCAATATATATTACGAAAAGACTAATTTACCTACTTAATAAATGTATCCGATATCCAACACGAAATAAGAGGCAAATTAATCTATTCAGCAGTCGATCTCTTTTCAAACTATTGACGGCGTTGGATTGGGCTCATTGCTTGCGTGCCAAATTCACGTGGTTTACTAAAATTATTAATTCTCCGCTCTAGGGTGACCACAAGGCGCGGACGCCATTGATAATTCATTTATACACTATACACGGCGTCCCGTGATCATTGCCGATAAAAAATCCAGCAAATTGGGCCTGTGATTTCAAATATGATGTGTATTAACGCCATATCAAAAATTCATCATTGTTTTCGAGAAAAAAAAGTGTAAACTACGTGATATTAATAAACAGTTTGTTGTCATCGATCGAGTTTTGCGACGCTTGAGGGAATTCACAACCTTCAATAAAGTTAATAAATAAATCCAGGCAATACTTAATTATAACATAAAAAAAAAAATTTTAATACTCTAGTGCAGGGGTGCTCAAACTTGAACTGCTGGCGATCTACCTCAATATTTTTAGACTACTTACGATCGACTCTGAGAGACTGCAAGTGTGTGTGATGCAGGGTTGTCGTACATACACGCTACACCCTACCTACCTAGGTAGGGCGTACCGTAGCATATATAGATATTAGCTTTCTGCACAATATAGGTACATTATTTTAGTCAAGGTTTGGGTTAGGTTTAGTTAGGTTCTTCTCTACAATATCAATGAAAAAACTCATAGTTATTCAAAATTGCGAGTTTATTGGTTGTTACAAAACAAAAGAGTTACATATACCAGTTGATAAAGCCACCTTTTGCCGCAAGCAGTGTTATTTTATTACGAAATACATTTTTGTAGTTTAGTTACCTACCTACTTATTAAAAAAAAATTTCTTCTCGAGATCTACTCAAAAAGCACTCGCGATCGACCAGTCGATCGCGATCGACCGTTTGAGCACCCCTGCTCTAGTGCTAGTGAAATTCATTTTAATCTATTCTGTATATATTTCTGTACTTAGTGCATTTCAGGTTTAATAATAAAATGTGAAAATTTACTAAGTGACAAGCAAGTTTTAATTATTTTTTTTTCTATTTTCAAATGTATTAATGTTTATTTTATGTTTTATTTCATAGTTCAATAATTCTATTTTATTTTTGCATATTTGAATATGTCTGCACCGAAACTAAAAGTGGCACTATCTCTGGAGTACTGTTTTGTTTGTAAATCACTTTTCGCTCTATGGCCTTCTAAAATATAGTTAACCTTAACAAAGTATTAAATATATAAAGTATTAAGTACATAAGCGTAAGCTTTATTGGCCTCATTATTAACTATTTCAAAAAAATATATATGCTGTATGATTACCTGTTTAATAAATGAATATTGTGTCCCGTTTTTAGGGCGACGACGCGTGGTCGCCCCGGTGAAAAGTGAAGGTGAATAGCGATTTATCGCCATAACAGGTTTGCAAGATCGAAGCCTGGGTCAAACGCCACTGCAATCGTTATGCTATAACGCTAAGCCAAGCCTCACACTTATGCAACGCAACACTCTGTATAAGCGCGAGCACACCGAAAGTGTTGGAGTTTTGGAGTAATGTATGCCCAACGTGAGTAAATCTACTGTGATTAATTTGTCCCAAATCTCTCGTGTTATATGACCGAAATTGGGCATGCATCTTCGATGCAATACGTTCGGTAACCGCCGACGAGAATCTCGTCGAAAACTGACCGTTTAGCAATATCCGAATAATGCTTTTATTTTAATGTATTCGAGAATCGGTAAAAATCCGAACAAACTTTTTTAATCTCAACAGATAAGAGATATTTAAAGAGTAAATTGGGCGAAAAAGAATATTTTAGATCAATCAAAATGATATATGAAAGAATTGTATCAAAAAAACTAATAATTATTTGAGGTAGAATCACCTAAAAAAATCCTTGTATGAACTTTACGACTTTGCTATTAAATGAGGGTGGTACAATTAAATGAGGGTGGTAATTATTAATTTAGATATGTCTATATATATATATATATATATATATATATATATAGATTAGATGATACGATATTTAAGCTTTCGCCATTTGGCGTCTTCAGAAAATATATCATATTTAAGCTTTCGCCATTCGGCGTCTTCAGAAAATATATATATATATATATATATATATATATATATATATATATATATATATTAATTGTATAATTGAGTTGTTAAGTTATTTGACTTATATTTGATGATTGTTTTTTAATAGCGGCAAATCGCCTGAAAAGATAAATGACACAATCTTTGACAATATTGAAAAAGTTTTTAATTCTTTGATAAAGTGCTGGATAGCATAATATTTATAAAGGTTCTTAGATGGTTACATAATATTTGACAATATTTTAGACTAAAGAGGGCAGGTGAGAGTTAAAAATGCATTTTTATAAAACTCAGCGCTGGGTTTAAGCCGACATTCTGCGCTCTCAAGTACAGGACCTCTTTAGAACCTTTAAAAATATATATATAAAAGAAAATCGGGTTAGTTACACCATGTATAACTCAAGAACGGTTGGACCGATTTGGAATAGTAGAACACTATTAAATTATTTACTTATTTATTTATTTACTTATTTTATTTTGAAAGTATATAACAGCGACACAAGAAGACAATTCTCTAACCAAAAACACATTACTAAATTATCGGAAAGATTCACGAAAAAAATTGAAATTTTAAAGGAAATTCATTTTCTTATACATTTTGTATGGAATTCTATTTTCATACGGTAAGTTGCCTTCGAAGATGTTCACTTTGTGACGTTATCACATTTGCCATTGTGCGCGCTTGATTTTTGTGCATTTATTGAACTTAATTCATTTTGAGTATGATTAATAAAATACTGAATTTAATTCAGCTAATAAGTTAATACAACATTTATTGAGGCGGTTCGAAAAAATAAGTACTCGAGTACACGACATAATTACGACGTGAAAACGATTATTGATAAAATATTATAATGTATCTAATATGCTTAAAAAATAATATTAAGTACTTATTTTGATATATATAAAAACCTGACCTATTTTGCTTGTAACCAAATACAAATACCAATTTTCACATATTCAATTATCTATTAATAGATGAACCTCTAATCAGGCCACCATGTAACTTAACCGTAATACGAATATCGTAAATGGATGAGGTCATCGAACTGTCTTTCACTCAAACAAAACCAGATACAATTCCGAGCGCTTTACAAGGTTACACTCCGATCTCCGATATCTGTTCTACATACGGAGTGTTTTAAATATAATTATAACTTTTTTTTTTTATAGCGAATAATTAAAATGCAAATTTAGTATTAAAAGCTTTACTTGTGTATTTATGGTTTTTTTTTAGCACGCAATGTTTATTCAACTAAATTATCTATTTAATAATATAAATATATATGAGCATATATATTTTTTTAAGAATTGTAATATACAATTATTTTGGGCCTTATTCAACTAGGCCAAACGTGCCTGTGTTGTCTCAGGAGAGATGGTTGAAATGATGCGTTAAAAACGGTATGATAAGAATAATAATAATAATATTTATTTATTATTTTCTGATTACATGCCTTATTAATTACATTATACCTATTAAATCAGTTTACAATTTTACGCATTATACATACATTTTACAATGATAGTTTGAAGTAATCTACCTTCAATTATCGTAGGTACACTAGGGTTAACAGTACTTGGCGGACTTTTTATTCATAGTGTGCCAGTGTGTGTGTGTGTGAGAGAGAGAAAAAGAGAGAGCCCGCTAGTTGACAGGCAAAGAGTACCGTATACTATGTTGTAATAATGTTGGCGCATTACCGATTAAGAAAACGTATTTTCAACATGCAGTATTGTTAGAAAGTAATAGTATTATATAAAGCTCTATTATTTCTTTAAATTATATAATGTTATTTAGTGAAAAATAAATCAAGTGTACATAAAATATAAAAAGCGTAAATCGAGTAAAAATAATAATGATAATATCTATTATATTTGGTCTTTGAATGTAAAAGTATTTTAATGAACTCAATATTTAAGATAAATAGCACATAATAGCATGGTAGGACCATGTGTGGATTCGAACCCGCCGGTCAATAGTCCAACGCTCTAACCACTAGAGAACCACGATTTACAAACACAGCGCTTGGTTCTAGGGTAATACAATCGGTTCTAGAAACAACATAAACAGCGTTCCAAGTCCGTTCAAGATAAAAAAAAAAACAGCTTGGCCCTGCGATTTCAAACATGATTTGTTTTGACCTCAGATCAAAATTCATCATGTTTACCGAGTAAAAAAAATGTAATCATTACGTGAAAATATTAAATCACTCTTGTCGTAACTTCGCTCGCCTGCGAGCAAAGGGAAATTAATAAATTTGGGCATGAATTATTGTCGTATTTTTTAAACAATTTCATACGCACGCAGGAACATAAACACCCTTGTCTTGGAGAACCTGTATAATCCCAAAAAATTAGGAGATAAAACGATACCTATCCAGTATTATTTTTCCTTTATATCTACAAAAGAGTCAATCAATACAACGTTCGCAAAGAATGTGTGGTTCGAGTCCTCTGAACGTAGAGTAATAAATAAAAAATTGAAAAAAAAAATCCTTCAATTGTGTGGATTGAAGGAAATTTAAAAAAATTTAAAAACCGCCAATTCAATTTAATTTCAACGTTGCCAGATACAACTTTTATTCAACCAAATATATACAAATACATTGTGAATAGGTCCAACTAAGACACTGTATTTTCTGCTGGTTTCTTAATCTTAACTTTAATACACTTAATTTACACATGCATAAAATATAATACAATATACATACAAATTAAAGTGGATACAGCGAGGGCGTACGAGTTAATTGAATATTTTTATTTATTGAGTTTTGTTTTTACATATTTCTTAGATAATGAACAACATAACCATACCTAACTGGACATTGCCCGTACTAAAGTAGGCTAATTTTAATAGTTATTTAATAGATTGGTTAAATGCAATTGCGCTGAGCTTTTTTGTAACTATAAAATAAAAACTATGAAACTAACATTGATATATATACACGTACATGTAATACGAATACATAAATATTTATTATATAGTCTTCGTTTAGCTGTTGAAGAAGGGGCCACGGAGCTCCGAAACGTTCGGCTGAGGACTCACCTAATCTATATCTTCTTCTAATATTTTTCCATCTGTTTACTAACAGTAACAAGCATATATATTTATTAATATATATAAAAGCTGAGAAATAGAAAAGATCAATATTATATTACACAGGAATATAGTTAACCAGAGTCTCAGTGTCCTTTCTGCCAAGATCAATTAACCATTTAGTCAGTGTGTTTTTATTAATTAATTTGCTATTAAGCTTTATTTGCAGAATATCTTTTATTTTATTATATAGCCTAGGTGCCAGAAAAGAAAAATACCTTTGGGCGAATTTGGTTTTAGTTTTAGGAACCACTTTCTGCATTGAAGTACTATGTGTCACTATGTTTGGTGGTTAATATCGGATTGCATTTCTTTATGTTTATGATAATGAGAAATAATTGTTTTAACATAAATTTGTCGAATATCAAGTACTTTAAAATCCCGAAATAACTCTTCACTACAATACTTAAATATTATTTAGTTGGTATTTTTCGTTAAATTCTTTTAATTTAAGTTTTTTCTTTCAGTTCTTTGACTTCCAGAGGCATTTATTAAATAGGCTGGGTATTAGATACTTGCTCACAAGCAGATATAGACTTTCATTGTGATTCACGGGCATATTGTATACACAACTAATATTGAAACAGCCTGTAGTTATATCAATTAACCCATTGGGCGTAACTGATATTTTCGAACTTTATATGAAAATATAACTGATCATCAGCCATGTCGTTACTAAACATTTATATTTTTGTGTATCTAAATGACTTTGTAATAAGATAAGATAAGATTCTTTATCTCAATCATGCGTATAAATGTATAGGAATGTAATTTTTTTTTGTTATAATAATCCATACCATACCAATGCAATACCATACCGATGCAATACCATAAAATATAATGTAATTCCACCGTATAATGTAGCTATAATTTTAATACAATGTTATACTAAATACAACGTATTGCAACAATAAAAAATAGGCCAAATCATTAAATTTACAAATAATTGGACATTTCAATTAACTTAATTAATTAACCAATTAACTCTAAATTGCTAGTAGATTTATTTATTTGTTAAGAATAATAATAGATCATTAGACTAATTGCACGGCCATACATAACTGAGCTTTGTCTATACTAAGGTGGACAATTTCTAATAAAAAAATCAAGGCGAATCTGTTCTACGAAATCTAGGCAATAAATAATTTTTCGTGTTTTTATGTTTAGAAAAAAAAACGTGTGATTACTGGGAATCACGGTTAAGATGTGTAATCACCAGGGTTTGTATGTGAAGATTAGAAATTCAAACGACATAAAATTTGATATGTTATACATTTTCATTCTAATTCTATTAAAAAATGATAGTTGGTAAGTAATTAATCATTTACTTAGTAATTGAACACTAGTCCGTGCTCTCTCGCACGCATCTATTCGCGTCATTGTTACCAATCATAAATCACTTCACACCGAAAAATCCCGGGGTCCCAATATAAATGTTTACACATCTTTTCATTATAAGAATTCTAGTAAATACAGGCTGTTCCATGACCATTTCCGGGGTGTTTATGTTCGTGTAAGAAATTGTATAAAAAAATGCGAAAATAATTCATACCCAAATTTATTAATTTTATCAAAGCGGTCGTGTAAATTCCCTTTTAGCTCGCAGGCGCTCGGCCGAGACCGATCAATGATCCGGCGAACTTATGACAAAACCAATTTCATATTATCTTACTATTTTTTACTCTGAAACCATGATGAATTTTAATATGGGGTCAAAACAAATCATGTTTGAAATCGCATGGCAAATATATATTTATTTATGCTATTTTTTTTTCAAGCAACACCTCTGCATTAATTTTTACCGTCTGTGTGAACGGACGTTTATAAATGAATTAAAGCACATCTTAAATAAAAAAAAGGATAAATATTAATTTCGATTCATTTAGACTGTTTTTTCTACGGCTTTCATTTAATAATGATTAGATATTTAATCATGTAAAAATATGTTTAGATACTTTTTTTAAGTCTTCAACATAGTAAAGGCAGTTTTTTAAAATTCGATTCTATTATTGAGAAATTTAATAAATGATAAACTCCTAATAGTTATTTTTTAGTTGAATTGCTCTTATAAAAGGCATTAGAGTCTTAGGAAAAAAAGTAATTGAAAGGAAAACAATAGTTCTACAACATAGTAAAGTTTGTTTTATTAATTTTTATATTATGAAGATGTAATTAAATAAAAACCAACAATTGCTTACTGACCGCGCAGAGAGTAAAACCTGACGCCCTATAAAAATTAAGCACCGAATTTCGAGGACGACCGAACCAGCTTGCACTTTCGACGAGTCTAAAATACTATAAAGATGTCTCCTTATCGTATTTCCGCGGAAGGCATTATCGCTAAGTTAGCAAATAATAAAATTCCATAAATACTCCGCACAAGGTTGTATTTAAGTTTAGACTCGTCTCCGCGTATGTGAAAATACGCAGAGAATCACATCACGCACGCGCGCCGCCTGACCTCAGAATGCGAATGTCGCATCTGCGATTTCGCAACCCGGCGACAAATAATTGACAGCTCGAATGAAGGATTTATCTATTGTCTATGTTGATTGGGGTCCGAATTGAGGCCAGGTGCCAATAGACGATCAGCTAGAGAACCGAGCGCATAAACTACATATCTACTCCTCGTATGTCTAAATTTCAAAAAACTAGTTTATACAGAGAACTAGACATGTTCAACAAATTAAATATATATTATTTTTCAAAAGAGCCATCAAAACATATTTAATTAAAACAAATCTGTATGAATTCAAAGACCTATAATTGAAAGGAAGAAATGTTATGTGGCAGTTATTCTTCATACTAATTCTAAAATAGTATATTTAAGCATAATTATAAAACTTCTATTTACAATTTGGAGCAGGTATCACCCCAGAACAGACCTTGTCTAGTGGGGTGATAAAATCCACACCACCTATCTATTTTGCTTTGTATGAGATAGTTTAAGATTATTTTTGTTACTAGTTTTATTCATTTAAATTGTTTTATGCTATTTCATATGAATTGTTTTTTGGATAAAATAAAATATATATATATATATATATATATATATATATATTTATGTGATATATTTTAGCTATGTAATACGAGTACGAGTAGTATAAATGTCGAACACTCTAGGCATGATGTATCTATATATTGCATTATATCAATTTTTGTGAACCTATTGAAAATTGCAAATTGTCATTCCTATGCATTAAGTTGTTCTTGGAAATAAACTTTTACTTTACTCTACATACATGCGTACATACATACATGGTTTAATAAGCGGACTTCAAATTTTTTTTTATATTTTTTGCATAATTTTTGCGTAAAGTGGTTCTAATTCAACGTGCAACCTAAATAAAAGCTTGTAAAAAAATTTAACATAAAAACAACTAATTCGTCGCCGAGTATTCGCGAACGCCGTGTCGCGTTACATTCATTCGCTGTCCAGGAAAAGTTATGTAAAAAGTGCACTTAGGAAGTTTTACTTCTAAAACCGCCATTATAAATTAGAGCATTGTCGAACCTCGGTGTATGTAGATTTTGCGTAAATAGTAGTTCCGATGAAAAAGCATTTTTATGGTTAGCAAGACTCCAGACCAAGGAACTCCTCAACGGTCAACAGCGCAGACGTGAAATTTTGTATAGGTACGCATTCAAATTAATTATTTTTATACGTCTATGTGACTGCTGTCAGTTGATATTGTCATAAAATTGCATCCGATGATTGATCGCAGCTAATGCGGATGATGTGATGATGTGTTTCAACGATCGCTGATTTACTGATGTCAGTATATTTCATAACTTCGCTATGCGAGCTACGTCTAGTGCTAATTAAAAATTGAAATAAATATGTCGTTTAGTTTGACAGATGTCTCTGAAAATTAACGACTAGGATGACTAATTTATGCTTTTCGGAATGTTTAACAATCCACACGAATCTGACTTTCCTAATAAATACATGATGACACAGATAATCATAAAAAAGTAGGGCTTTTACAAAAATAAAACTGTCAAAAAAATTAAACCGTTTCCGCCCGGGATTGAACCGGGGACCTTGTGCGCAAAACTACGGACATTAGCATGTTGTGACGCCGACCCATTAAGGCGCCCCGGAACGCATTTGTCCTTGATATTAGAAAGAGTAGGCTTTATTCGAACTTTGACGTGTAGAAAAGAGACGGATATACTCGCCGACCGCGAATTCGTTACATTTGGAATCGATGAAACATGTTTTTTGTATTTAAAAAGATATTATCATTTGAAAAAAGTGTTTTTTTTATGTAATGTCCTAGATGATTATATTGTCTATCTTTAGAAAAAAAAAATAGGTTCGCGTCACTTACACAACTTAAAAGAAAATCGTTGCAAGAAAAAAACAACACTTTCTTATTTATTTATTTTCATTATTATAATAAGGTGTATTTCGTTTTTTTTAAGCAAAGGACTAAATTAATATATGTAGAATATTGTGGTATTTTTAGTTTTAGCCATTTGTTGGGAATAACTTCAACAAAATGCACCAAAATACGTTACAAAACACGTTTTAGGGACTGGTGGCGTCTTAACTTTTGCACGTCCAAAGTTCACCCACCACGCGATAGTATTAAATCTCTATGACCGCTCTATGGATCAAGGCCGCGCGCAAACCAGCGGCGCTTAATAAAATGAATAAATTTGGGGATGAATTATTTTCGCATTATTTTTACATCATTTCTTACTTGTATAAGTGAAGATTATAAAAAGTAAATAATATATTTACCTCGCAAATAAGTTATTTACACACATAGCACAAGAAATAAATCACTTTTGCGCCGAGCTAAACCAAATATAAGTATTTTTAAAAATATTTTGTATTACAACGGATTAAACTATTCAATAAATTAACAGAAAATTTAAAAAACTTAAATAGGAAATAATTCTGTATTACCCTAAAATAAATATTATTAAATAAATGCCTTTACTCGATAGGAGAGTTTAATATCGACACATTTCGCTAAAAAAACCCCCCACGCAATATCTACCGTGCCTGTGGACATACAAAATTATTAGTTATAATATTTTTATATTATTCATAATAAGTATATTGACGATGACAACACATTGCAATGCCTAAAAATGCCAGAATTATGTCTTAATATGTAAATTTTTTATGTGAAATGATTTATTGCAAATAAATTATCTATCAATCTTTCTGCAGTAAAATACCCATTTCATCTTGAGTTGCAAAAAAAAATTAAGAAGCAAATTAAATAAATAAAACAAAATAATAGTAAAAAACTTTTTTTTTCCTTTGGCCTCAGACAGTTTCAACCTTTTATTGTTTCAAAAGAATTTATGTTAATAAAGAAATAAAAATTATAAATTATCACGATAGTTCGAGTGTAAATTAATATTAATCTTTTCATGTGTTTCTGTAGTGTAGCGAAAACCTGGTATAATTCAAGTTTATACGCTTTCATATGTACCGTTTCTTACATCTGTTGGTATTCCAAATAAATGATAAATAAATTATTTATTTATTTCAGGAAATAACAGTTATTACAAAGCTAATAATAGTTTAATAATAGTTTCCTCCAAAATTAGTGAATGGAATTATGTATTTGGGAACGAGGTTGATATAGGGAAATAGAAAGTAGAAGGGGTTAGAGAATAACATAACAAAAGTATGAATTAATATGAAAAACTACTTGAAAAGAGAGTGGTTAAAAAACTTATGTTCTTGGTAACTTAACTAATATGATAGAATTAACATAGTAATACTTTAAGACATAAGTGTCAAACTAGTATCTCATCTACAATATTATATATGGTATGGCGTATATAAGTGACATGTAGTAAGAATATAAAGATTGGTTTATTTGTTTTTATTAACTGCTAACAATAGGCGGTTTTATTCAATATAATAATAGCTACAACATAAAATAAATATAAACGTTGTAAATTTATAAGGAATACTTTTTTCTATCGTTGACTAATTTGTCAGCTGATAACAAATTAATTAAATTTAATATGTAAAAGTCTCCATATTTAAAACAATATTTTTCATATGAGTATTTATTTATTTATATCGCGATTTACATATATAACGAGAAATGGTATTTACACAATAAACATATTCTTATATGTATATTATTGTCATTTGAAATCAAGTGCAATGGATTAGTTTTGTGCATCACCTTAATAGCACAATGTGCTCTTCCAAGGAGTTGCCAATCATTTATAGATGTAGTTTAGGATTTTATAGAATAAATTTTAATATGATAGAATATTAAATTTAAATACAGTAATTAATATGGTGACGTCGGAACAATAATATTTTATATTTAATCATTACATTTTAATATAATCCCTAGATATATAATATAAAAGAAATGAAGCAAACCACATATATATAATTAAGTAAATATAAATACTACTTTCATACACATGTTTTTGTTATTTAAATACTTAAGACACACTAAATTATATTTCAAACAAGAATTCATCTCACATCATTTACATCTGTTTAAAATAGCAATTCAGAATTTTTAACTCCCTTTTCAAGTTACCATTTAGTTATAATACCAGACTAAGTTAATCTTAGAATTATACCTATTTGTTGGCCATATGATACTATATTAATCGTAAACTTTGTTCAATTTCGCTGTTTATTATTTATCTATTTATTATTTGTTTAACAGGTCTTCCCGTGTAAATATATTAATCCGTAACATAGAAGCAAAAAAAAATATAATAGTATAATTAAAAAAAATACATTTTCGGCACGCCGAGAAGCGGAGGTAGATTTTACCGGATCAAAGCAGGGGATAGGCGAACTCCAATTGTACGAACTTGTGTCGAGCATTACGCGAGTTGCCTTACCCGTGCGCAGCGAGAGTCGTAAGGGTTGCTCATATCAAAAATTGTTTCAAACAAAAGTTGTAGGGAAATGAAAGGCCTACAATTAACATTTTGAACGCATTTTATCCTGTGCCCATTAAGATAGGTATGTTTTTTTTTTTAATTTTGAAAACTAATTGTTTTCACCCCTAGGACCAATGGTCCCAAATGGTTTGGCTATCACCAAAGTTTTTTTAAATATGTTTTAGACCATTATCTATGGAATAATATAATATCTAAACGAATTAGATATTTTACATACTAAGAAAGTTATAGCAAAATATCACTTTTTCGAATAACAGCTTCTATTTATATGAAAGCGATTGGTGTAAAATTAAGGCAGTTATAGTGTCCACAAGAAAATTATATAAACAGATAGATATATAAACTTTTAATGTTTTTTATGTAACTGTTCTTACGTGTAAGCTGTAAGCATTTCTAAGAATCAAATAATTAAATAACAAATAATAATAATAAATAATGTGTAGAGTCCTCAGCCCATATAATGAAAAATTCAACGCAGTTGATATATTTCAAGAGAATAAGGGGTTATTTATGCGTGAAATTCGTGACGTAAGTTTTGATAATAAAGTATATTTTGTTATTTTTAATTTATTATATCGCTAATAATATGTAGGTTTATATACAGACACACACACGCAAACATGTCCATGCCACAAATGGCACCACACTCACTCCACGCACAGTACATATTGTTTTAATTTGTTTTTTCAACCATATTCATATTTAGTACATTTTTTTGGCCATGTAAATGTTGTATTAGGGAATTATCTTATTGTATCGCTGTTTTGTACTTTCATAAATAAATAAATAAAATATTAGTAGGTTAGGTTTCTGGAATTTTACAGTAAGTCAGCGCGCGCGGACTGTTTGGTGTAATTTTTTTTTTATCTATCGCATTTGCTCTTAAGATCGTGCAGCTGATAAGAGTTAACATCTACCAATCGTTCATCAATCGATTGAGTTTTAAAAAAAAAAGCGAAGGTCACTCGACCGCGATCTATAATTTGTACGCGTTACGAAATGCGCTGAAGGCCACAGGCGAGTGTTTCCATCACATTACGCATAAGACCGTTCGAAGATGGGCTAAATGTATAATAAATATTTAGTCGAATGCATTTAGTGATATTTATAAAAAGATATTTATTTATTATTAAATTCAACTCTTGTGCTATCAAGTCAAAGCTAGTGCTAAACTGTGTACAAATACTCAACACCCTGGCAACACACAACAGGGTCACACTTATGTGGGTACCGGGCCGCTCAGGCATTGATGGCAATGAGAAAGCAGACGAACTGGCCAAGAAAGGTGCCAGCATGACTATGATAGGCCCAGCAGACTGCTAAAAATCTGGGTTCGGAAACAAAGCCAAAAATACTGGCAAGAGCTGCCCGGACAAACAAGCCAAAGAACTCATAGTAGGATTCTCGCAAAAAAGACTCTCGGAGCTATTGAAGTTAAGACGGAACCAACTGAACCGTCCTGACCAAAACCTTAGGCCACTGCAAGTTGAACAAACACATGCACAAAATGAACCTATCGATCGATGGTTGGTGCAGATTCTGCCAAGAGAGCCCAGAAACCCCTTTACACCTCCTGGGCCCCTCATCTACGAAAGGTACCAGCTTCTAGGCAACCATCTCCTCAAGCCAGAAGAGATTAGAACCATCGCACCCAAAAAGATACTTAACTTTATCTACAGTACGGGACTAGAGGGTGAACTATAAGTGGATTTAAAAGTACAATAGTTCTGCAAAGGACGCCTTACACGGGGGGCAACCCCCACATCCACTGTCATGCATAACATAACATAACATTATTAAATTCCATTTCCGCGGAAATTAATACATTCGTCTGTTCGGCCAACAGGATGATTACCTTTTGTGAATTATTGAAGAGTTATTATGTAGATTTCATTAGGAAAACTACCCATTGCAATGGGTACCGTGTCATGACCTCCGGAAAATGTGGACATATCTTCGCGTTTCACATCCCCTAGAATCCCAAACCACCCTCAGTTTAAAAGTTTATATATCTATCTATCTATGACACTTTCTTGTGGACACTATAACTGCCGTAATAATACACAAATCACTTTCAAATTGATACATAAAATTTAAGGGCACAAAATCTCGGACAAGTTGGGGGGGGGGTTCGAAAAAGTAAAATTTTGCTATAACTTTCTTAATATGTAAGATATCGAATTCATTTAAAGTTTTAATTATTCCTCAAATAAGGGTCTAAAACTTATCTTAGCGAACTTTGTTGATAGCCCTAACCATTCGTCCTAAAGATGGGAAAAATTGGATTAATTGTAGGCCTTTCATTTCCCTACAACTTTTGTTTGAAACAGTTTTTGATATGAGCAACCCTCACGGCTCTCGCTGCGCAATGCTTGATACAAGTTCGTATTAGGATAAGCCTTTTATCACGCACTTGAGAAATGTAATACCTAACAAGAAGAATGGGTGATCAAATGAGAGTGTCAAATTTGTCTCTCTTGCTGTACCAAATATTGCGATCTCGACCAATTTCTATCTAGCATCTCATCGGGCGGAGCCGGCTTAATCGCAAGGAAACGGAGAGTAAAAAAAACTGCGCACGCACGTCGATAGGTAACTGCACTTGAAAGGTAATTGCACCCGATGCAAGACGAGATTAAAAAAAAGCTAATTGCGTAATTTAAATGAGGTAATAATCAAACAATGGCTTCGAATTACCTTGGCTTGTGCGCGGTCGCGTGCAAATCGGACATGTAAAAACAAAAATATTCTGCAATATAAGTATTGTTAACGCGTAATTTCCATGAAATTTAATTTTAGATTAGTACATCCATAGACAATAATTTACTTGGTGATAGCAACACTGAGACATTTACATCAAAATCAAACAATATTGTCAATACTAGAGCGTTCGTCGGCGACCGACTAATAATAATAATTCCCACCTTCGTACATTACATTGTATTATTAATTTTATGTTTTTAACCATATTTATATTTCATACACTTATCTGAGCGTATCGCGGTTTTATGCGTTGATAAATAAATAAATATCGACTGTTTCTAAACATTGTTTAAAATTGAAGTAATTTGTCCGTGTTGTTTCATTAACAAAAAAAATAATGTTAATAATTGTATGTATATTTATACGTATTTTCTAAAAACATTGTTAATCCTCCTTTTTTTAATTTGCGGAACCCTCCAAATGTGAACTCGGTTGACCTGCGCGGTATGTACCCGCCTACCAACTATAGTTACAGCTCTGTTCCTGGCACAAGTCCAAGTAGGTCAGATGCACCCTGGTTTGTATCGATCTTCCGCAAAGCCAAATTATTTTCCCTCGAATCTCAAAGTTGATATACAAGTCATATTCTATTCGCATGTGTATTGTATGCATAAACGAATAAATACTATAAGGTCGATGTTTCAGACCTTGGAAAAATTGGGACTTTTTTTTATTTTACCATGAAAATGTTTTTTTTGTACAGTCAAAGGCACTCGGAGCTTTACCCCGAGGATTTAAAGTTGATCTGAAACGCATAAAAAAAAACCTTTCTACAGGCGGAGGTAGATTTCACCGGATCAAAATGATGAAAGATAAAAGGGGAAATTTTAGGCTCACAGTTAACATTTTGAAAGGGAGGTATGATTTTTTTTTTTTAATGTTGAAAAACTAATGGTTTGTGCTATTGTCCCCTAGAGACCGTACGACGTATATATACGTCATGATTGCCCGCTTGATTTTGATTATTTTTGGTATTATTTCAGTATTATTTATTAACTCGACGTTTTCACCATTGAAAATCACAACGAAACAATTTTGTTTTTTTTTTTTTTCATTTTAATGCATTTTTTACTACTATTTATAAATTTGTATTGAAAATACACTAATGTACTACCGTTCCAATGTCTATAATTTTTTTTTAACTTTTTTCTTTTTTCCGAAAAATGTACATATTTTGGAAGACTTTTAAATTGTAATGTATAGTTATAAATATATGAAAATGTAAAAAAAGTGTTGATTTTGTTTATTTCGTAATTTAAAAAAAAAAAAAAAAAAATGGCAACATTTTTATTTTTTTCTTCTTTAATTTACGAGACAAACATAATCAAAGTGATATGGTGTAATAGAAAATTTTACGGTGAATCCGATGATACCAGATTTGTAAAAATTGAACGACTCATGCCTGCACTATGGATTTTATAGTAGTGAGTGATTTTTCAAGGTCAATAACTACGGTGTCAACGGGTTTTGGCGCCAAAATAAACTACAGTTTTAGGCCCACAGAATATAATACACACAGAAGAATACACACAGAAGAATAATACAAAATTTAAATGGATTATATATCTCATATACTAAAAAAGTTACAGTAAAATTTAACTTTTTCGAATCCCTCCTCCCCATGTCTGATTTTACCCATTAACGATCTTGACCAGGATTTTGTGCCCTTAAATTTTATAAATTAATTTTAAAGTGATTGATGTAAAATTTTGACATTTATCGTGTCCACAAGAAAGTGATATAGAAATAAATTTATAACTTTTAAACTGAGGGTAGTTTTGGGTTCTAGGGGATGTGAAACGCGAAGATATGTCGACATTTTTCGGAAGTCATGATATGGCACCCATTGCAATACTAATAGGTAGCTTTCATTATGATAATCTACCTAAAAGAGATAGCAAGTATGTGTGACAACCACTACTTTCGCATCTTATTTAGCTCTGTCGAATCGCCTTTCAAGATAAAGTTTAATTTGCCCTCGACTACACATACGTAGGTTGTTTGTCGAGTTTATGTCCAAATGGAGATATTTCCGCATACATACATTTTTTTTCTGATATGTAGATATTTACACTCGTTCACGGCATATTTTAACACAAACAAAAGCAGATATTGCAATGTCAAAACAAAAAAAAAACCCGTTCAAAAGATATATTTACAAGAGAAAGTGTTGCTGATAGACGGATTTTGATAAAAATTTCGTATGTATTGTATTTTATAAAGAGCCCGATCAAAATTGTTTATTTTTAAACTTTCAATTTAAATAATAAAAAAATACATATCAACTAAACGTGTTTCTTGTCGACTAAAGACGACATAATTGAAACTACACGTGAGGAGGTGCTGAACAAAAGGGTACAAATCCCGTCTATCACGAAATTATTTTTATATTTATCTGCGTTTAGAATATAAGATAACACTGCATAGCGTAAATATTATTTTCAGTAAGGCAACATATCCCGGAGAAATAAAATACTAAGGTAGCACTATTTTTCATAACGGTACTTTTAAATCACTTTAAAAATGATATATAAAATTTAAGGGCACAAAATCTCGGTCAAGATAACATGGCATAGCGTAAATATTATTTTCAGTAAAGCAACTTATCCCGGAGAAATAAAGTACTAAGGTACCACTATTTTTCATAACGGTAATTTAAAATCACTTTAAAAATGATATATAAAATTTAAGGGCACAAAATCTTGGTCAAGCTCGCAAATGGGCAATGGAAGGGCGCGAATAGAGGTTTTTTTACTATAACTTTCTTAGTAAATAAGATATCGAATTCATTTACATTTTATATATCATTTTTAAAGTGATTTTAAATTACATTTTTTATATCATTCCTTAGATAAAGGCCTAAAACTTATCTAAGTAAACTTTTTTGATAGCACCAACCATTGGTCCTAGGGATGGAAAAAAGTGTTTTTCAAAATTCAAAAAAAATCATAATAGGCACGGCTTCAAATCAGTTCAAAATGCCTATAAGTGCCCTACAATTTTCGACGGGTTGAGGTGCGCGGGCTGTCGCGCTGGGAGTGGCTCGCGCAATGTTTGATACAACTTCGTACAGTTGGAGTTCGCCCGTCCCCTGCTTTGATCCGGTGAAATCTACCTCCGCCTCCGGCGTGGGGAAAAAGATTTTTTTTAATTACAATAAAAATGCGATCGCTAGCGAGGACGGCACTTAATTAAGAACGAAATACCAGCATTGCAATAAGTTATTTTGAAATATATTAGCCTTGAAGTTCAAGTCATGATGAGTACAGAAACGCGCGTTGCGGACAAAAAAAAAAAATATTCAACTTATCGTAATTTGCAATCCCGCAGTGCATTTTCCAGCGCGACTTTTAAATTCGAAAAAGCTGCATTGCCGTTTATGACCTACCATTTATAGAACGGGTCTTATCCCCATGAAATTCCGTATGTTAGGCCCTTTGTGGATCATTATTAAACCCGTATACGAACATAGGCGATAATCATTTAAGTTTTTTTTAGCGTTTTTGAATTGTAATGACGGTGATAACACATTTTATATTCAATTTAAGTACAGTCGGCGAATTTTACGGTTTAAATTTATATCGTTTTAGATGAACTGACAGTGGTGTGCACTCTACACACGGTCACCTCACACGTAGGCACACACGACCATAGACGATAAAAAAACCATCTAACAGGCGCTGCGATTTTGAGTGTTGTATTTAATGTATAGATTTTAGAGGCGTGGTTTTCAAAAAGAGATAAAACGCATATAATTTGATGTTATGGCTAAGAATTTAGTTTTATTATAAAGATAAGGGTTTGCCATTATGTTTTAAAAATGATTTCGGGTAAGTGGCCGCCGCGGCTGACTCGAACAAATTCCAGCCGAGAGGCCCAATTTTCAACCACTTTTTGCAGCAAGTTGGGCCGTATGTCAGCAATAACGCGCCGAATATTCTCTTCCAAGGCGTTAATCGTGTCCGGCTTATCTGCGTAGACAAGCGACTTCACATAACCCCACAAAAAATAGTCCAGCGGTGTTAAATCGCACGATCTTGGAGGCCACGCCACATTTGCAAACGTTGTTCAGGAGTAAGTCTATTCATTATGAAATGGCAAACCAAACTGAGCATAAATCAAGTGACAGCTGTCAAAAACACCAACTATGAAAAAAGTAGTGCCAGATTGAAAACCACGCCTCAAAAAAAAAACATCCTATATATAAAATTACAATTAGATAGTACTAAATATTCGAAAGAATTGCATTTTTAAGTTTGTTATGAATAAAAATGATTTCACTACTACCTCATGATTTCATTATATGTTTCAGTTTAACCCTCTAGGTATCCGAAAATCATATTTGGCACTGACATATTATAATATCTGGTCGTATTAAGGGTTCCATATATCAAATAGATGAGGATCTAATCAAGCCTAAATTCGGCCCTGATTGGGAGAGAGCAAAAGATAAATTGGATTTGATAATTTGGAGCTATTTGTGTGTTTGGATGTATTTAGATGATGTGTTGATGGTGTATGTGTATAACTTTTTCCTAAAAGTGTTCTATTTACATCAATATTGCATCAATTATAATGTTCAGGTGAAATTATTATCTCAATTTGCCGGTGAAAACTATGAAAATAGGTAAGAAAAATGACTTTGGGACACCGCTGTTAATGTTATGATTTTGTGCGAAACTGTACCACTGATAAAATATGTTTAATACATAGAACCCAAAACAGTACCATGAGATTTATTGCCATCTTGCACTGATTGAATTTTACAGAACTAAATCGGTACATAGAACCCTGATTTAGTGGTTCGATGCGCTTTTTGTTTGTACTAATTTTCGCTGGCTTTTTTCTTGCCAGGTTTTACAAATTTTTCTGCCTGTTGATACTAATGATTAGAGTTAATTTATTTTTTAATCTGATGTCATTTCTTTTAACTTTTTCGTTTATAACGCGTATTTATATTTAATGGTTGTTAATATTCTGACAGATAATATTAAGACAGAAGAGGGAAGATGATAGGGCCCTTAACACAACATGATAACAACTTACTCTACCGACAAGGTCGTAGCTCTTAAATTATATAGATAGCCTATAGAAGATCATTGATCATAAGAGATCATTTGTACTGTTCGAGAAGGTCAAGGTCGGGGATAGCAGCGTGTTATACATGAATGTAGAGAAACTAAAATAACAAACGTCATTTTCCATTTGTGACGCCAAAAATTTATAACAAAATTAGGGAATCTCTCAATAATGTCAAAATATACAGGCAGTTCTTAGACCATTCTCGGAGACTCAAGGGGGGTGTTGTGTTACCTGTTGTAAGCAAGAAATGATATCTAAAAATGCAAAAAAAAATCATGGACCAATTTACTAATATTTTTCAATAGATAATGTCAATTCCGCACCGATTGATAATGGCGCTTACAACAAAGACATTATTACATGATTCTTTTACTATTTTCATGTAAAGTTTACATTTGTTTTCTCTATCACCGTGATGAGTTTTGACATAGTTTCTTAACAAATAACACTAGAAATCGCAGGAATAGTCTTGGGACACGGGGTGGTCTTGGTACAACAATGAAACAATATTAAATTGGTTGATTTATATTTGATTATTTATTTTATCTTAAAAATGTGTCTAATTTATTAAAATTCTGTGTGCTTTATTATATATAATATATATGTAAGTATCTTTTTATTTGTATGTATTTAATTACATTACGCACATTTATATGTATTATTTATATAGACGGATGCAAAAATTGTCATTTTCTTTGTTTTTTTGTTGGTACAGACCTTGATTAATTCTGAGATTCTGTATGGATTTCATTATAAATGATTAACTGTTCACCCCGGGCTTCGCCCTAGGTAGCGGCTAGGCCCTGCAGGCGGCTAAAACGGCGCTTTCGGGTCGCTGACGACTCGTGCCTGCGGCGCTAGGGAATCGCGTCTCATCTTTAGGCACTCGGGAGGAAGAAAAATGGCGTTGACCTAGAAATTCCAAAGCTTTCCATCACCCCGGCATATTACTTAAATAATTCCCATACAATCTCCAATTCCTATTTCCCCTTCCTACCTTTGAATACTGCTCATCAGTATGGGATCCTCACACCCAATGTCTTAAAAACAAATTAGAAACAGTTCAGAGAAAAGCAAGCCGGCATGTCTTTAGGCGTTTTAGTCGGTATGATAGTCCATCTGAATTAATTTCAACTCTTAATTGGGAGCCACTAAGTAGACGGCGTTTCGAATTCAGGTTAACTAGTTTATATAAAACTGTGACGAATGAACGTCTCTAAGCCTCCTTATATTGACCGCAATGACCATCCTTCCAAGATAAAACCTATCTTGAGAAAACGGAACATTGGGTTCAATTAGTTTCTTTCCAGAACAATTCGCCAGTGGAATGCTCTTCATAGGTTAATATTTGACCCTTTTCCTTGTTCCAAGGCTATTTCTAAGCGTAGGCTGCAAGTTTTTCCTCACCTACTAAACTCAACAGTATCACCGGAGCTAGCTCCTAAATATTGTAATTAATTAGTAATAATAATTTAACCCTCTTATAGGTGGCTTTTAAAAAAAAAGAGTAGCGAATGTCCTTTACCAGGGTTAAAGCTATCTCCATACCAAATTTTATCGCAATCGGTTCAGCCGTGAAAACGTATGAAACATACAGAATGTTGCATTTATAATATTAATATAGTAATGTAATATACTAATACCATAGTAAATATAGTGTAGTATAAAAACTAGTATCATAAATGATATTATAATAATGAAATACAATATAACTCAGCGTGAAAAGAAACAAAAAACATTTGTATTTGATTAAATGAATGTTGTGCAATTTAGCAAAAAAAATGTGTAATAAATATTGTATCGTATTTTACATAATACAATTATGTTATTTATATTTATATATAGTAGTCAATATTAAATATTAAGGTTAGGCCCCCGAATGCTGGATAATTTCGGTAATAATTTTCATTTAGTTTTTAAAACGCGATTTCTATATGTTTCGCTCGCAGCTGGCCTTTTCATATCATGGTTACGCGTTTATTTAATCATGTTGATTATTTATTTATGCTCGATATTTATTTAGCTTCGTTAAATAAATGCAACTCATCACGGGCATCGCACAGTTAGATAATGCTATGTTACAATGAATATATGTTTATTTTTTTAAAATAAAACGATGATTATTTTTATTTGCTACAACTATAGTTACGATTGGCACTATCTTCAGTAGTTCCACAAATTTAGATTTTTGGTAAAAATTCACCGCCGGATTGTTTTAATTAGTTGTACAAAATTACATATGTTATAAACACATCACCGAGTTGTTTTATTGGTATTTAAATTTTGCACAGCATAAGAAAACTAACATATGTTTTATTATTGGTGGTCCGAAGTATATTTAGGGAAATTCTATAAAATTAAAATATTGCCAAAATCGTTATTTTTCTCCATAAATTTTGGTAACATAGCTTAGTCGATAATTTATACAATCATTAAATTTCTTATTTTCTTGGGTTTATTTTGTTTTTTTTTTTTTTTGATAATATGGGGAAATTCTTATGTATATATTTCTGGGTTTTTTTTCCTTTTTAAGTCGGTTTGATATTTTGTTACAGGTATCCAATCAGTATCTCCCTGGGATCATGACCCAAAATATATCCTGTAAAACCTTGTGTTTTACAGTATGCCTTTAATGTTTATCCGTAGAATTATAGATACATATGAGTTTTAAAAAATATTATTTTTTATTAATTTATTTAATTCAAGTTAATTACAATTTCCTGGTAATTCAATAACACTTCATCGCAGATTGAAATACTTTTCTAAAACTAGATTACAATTTCTTATAGCTCTTTTCCTCTTCCTGGTTGTTTATTTCTCTTTCGTTCAAATGTTGGTAATGTCGTGGAAGCTGGTACCATGTTTACCTAAGTAGATGTGAATATCTGTTCTAAGGTAAACTTTACTTCTTTAGACGCCGTGCATATATGTATATAGTATCCGAGCAAGTACGTAAAGTTATTGAAAATAGTAACAAATAATGTTATCATTACCAACCAAGTGTAAATAATATTACTTAATATTATATTTATTTACTAAAATATCCATACAATTTAATATTATTAAATGTTTAATACTCTATAGCATTTTATTGATTTCCAGAGAAGAAAAGTACAGTTTGTGTGGATTAGTAACACCTCACTAGGCAAATGCTTGTGTCGAGGTGTTACCTAGGGAGATAATAAGAGCGCGAGGTCTATATAGAGATCTGTGATAAATATATATGTATAGATAAAAACATTTAATATATATATAACTCATACACATAATATGTATATAAACAACACAAACACATATATATATATATATATATATATATACATTGGAAACATACTTTCATTCAAAATACACTTATCAATTTTGGTTAGCTATAATAATACAATATTTATCTGTAGTCATAATAAATGTGAAATTTCCATATACTTAAATTAATGTTTTACCACAGAATGTGAAAAGTAAATGTAGAATCAAAAGTGCACTCAAGCAATAGTTTGCATAAGTAGTATAAATGAATACATTTTTATTTATGTATGTGTTTTATGAAAATGTATTGAAAAATAATGTTAATATATTTAAATAAAATCTAACCTTATTGGGCTAATCGAACGGCCAGCCAGATGTCATCAATTGTGTAACATCAACAGCAGCAAGTATTATTGCAACTTTAATAATTTAATCGGCCAATTAAAATCCTAATCACACACTAACGCGTCACAAAATATATTTCGCTTGACCCGTAACTCGACTAAGCGTTCATTAAAATCACACAAACATCACACACCGAGCGCTAACGGCAAAATGCAACAAATACTAATGGCGTTAAATTTCGCAAGAGAGACATTTAATTTTTAATGCAGAATAAAACTGGCACAAATAACCCACTCGCGATGCGTAACGAAAAAAAAAAACATTGACAGCCGTCAATGTTATATTATTTGTCAAATTCGAAATTCGAAGCTCGGCGCGGCGCCGCTTTCGACTCGGCCGAGGCGTCGCAGTGCTGACAACCGACCGGCGCGAATATTGGCGGGAACTGCGCGCGCCTAGCGTCAAACGCCGCCGACATAACCTCAAAACTGAGGCGAGTGCCGTCGCGGCGAGCGAATTCGTAACGTTGCCAAGGACCTCAAGTCGGGCCGATTTGGGATGCCGCCGAGCAGTGGAATAAGTTCTAAGCAAACTTTGTGTATTTATTGGGTTTTGCTCATAATATATGCGCGACTTTTCCGGCAGCGCTGTCCTATCAACACACGAATACCTGAACTTTAGGGTAGCCATTGCGCAGACGCTAATGGGCAGGACCTACCTAACATGGCGGTCAATTCATCCCTGGGGAGAAATACTTTTTGATAAGATTGAGATTGTTTGGTAGTAATTGTGGTTCGGTTATAAAATTAAGAAAACATCACTGATCAAAATAGAAATGTCGTTCGCGTACAAAGGGTTCCGTGAGTATTTATTTTACTAACCCATTCATAACAATACCTGTCTAGAATACCCTAACTATGAAGAATTTCATGAAAATTGTAATAATTTAAATAATATTTGAATTTTGTAGTATCCACTTACACAATACGTTATGTAATATGATAAAATATTATTATTTAATGATTTAATTCAATTTAATTCAATTTTGTACCCTCATAATTGGGAAATTACCGGTGTATATGTATTTCTATATACACACGTATTCTATGTGGTGCTATATGTTTTATTTATTAATAATAATGATTTAAATTATATCGTTATTACAATATAATATTTTAATTAAGTACCTACCTGACAAAATAAAATCTTAAAATAAAACTTAGTAAAATGAGTGTCATACAATAAAAATAAAAGACGGCGTTTGGTAAATTTTACCTTGTTTTATTTTAATATAATTTTATTATCAAATTTTTATTTCCGAAAACATTTTTAATGTACAGAAATGACATAATGCACATATGTAGTTAGAACTACATATAGTTGAAAATAGTAGAATAATTCCAGATTAAAATTAGGTACAAAGAGTACAAGTTAGATTTAAATACATTCAAATAATAACATAAATAGCTTTAACATAGGAAATAAAATTCACTAAGAGCATGACTGAAATATTTATGGTGGCTGCCAATGGCATATATATACTCTTATAGTATACAAAAGGAAAAACAACTACACAGAGATTAGTGATAAATCAACAATTTATTACCTATGAACAGCACATTTTAACAAATTAGGAAGTAAAAAATAAAAAGTAATTTTTTTCACATACGGCCAGTTTTAAATTCTGATAATAAATAAAGGTTTCAATAAAGTTTGTTCAAATTATTGAAACTCTAGGAATATTACTGATAAAAGATTATTAAACTTAAAAAAAAAGTTGTGCAGATACTCTACGTGTGTGCCCAATGTAACACCACTTAATGTTGAATATTAATTTAATAAATATTAACGGTTAGATATTTAAGTTGAAATTACGCTAGTGTGTATATATGCATAAAAAAACCGGCTTAAAATAAATTTTTTTACAGGTTTTGCGTAGTTCTGTTGTACTGTTGCAATTAGTAGGTATATAACCTTTCTTAGAACAAGTAACTCTTACCCATTTCGAAAAGTAACAGACCCTTTTAAAATAAACTAACACGACTGACACCTATCGATTTGCTTAAGTTTTTACTTGCACTACTTTTTTTGTAGTTGGTGTTTTTGACAGCTGTCACTTGATTTATGCTCAGTTTGGTTTGCCATTTCATAATAAATAGACTTACTCCTGAACAACGTTTGCAAATAGTGCAAATTTACAAAAAATCACTCTAAAATAAAGTGTTAATCGCGTCGTGGGCCTGTGGCGTGGCCTCCAAGATCGTGCGATTTAACACCGCTGGACTATTTTTTGTGGGGTTATGTGAAGTCGCTTGTCTACGCAGATAAGCCGGACACGATTAACGCCTTGGAAGAGAATATTCGGCGCGTTATTGCTGACATACGGCCCAACTTGCTGCAAAAAGTGGTTGAAAATTGGGCCTCTCGGCTGGAATTTGTTCGAGTCAGCCGCGGCGGCCACTTACCCGAAATCATTTTCAAAACATAATGGCAAACCCTTATCTTTATAATAAAACTAAATTCTTAGCCATAACATCAAATTATATGCGTTTTATCTCTTCTTGAAAACCACGCCTCTAAAATCATCACCCTATACTTAATAAAAACTTCGAATTTGAAGTCCAATTTAAGAGGGTATTTTTCTTAAAATATTTTTTTTTGGGGTTTCTTATGGTGCCTGACCAAACGCAAAATCACGCGAGGGTTAAGAGTTATGCAAGCGGCACGTTCATTATCTTCCCTCTCATTTTCCATTTCTCTCCCTCACTAATCGCGTTATAAGGCGACACCGTTTAAATCACCCTATTAATCTAGCACAACGAATAGCCGCGCTACTGACGCTGATTCATAGTTATGACGAAATCGCATTTATTCACAGCCATAGCTACAGAGTAGCATATAGCGAATTCAGGTACATCGCCGGCCGTCGCTATTTGGCAATCGCCCTATTATTTTTCACGCGGAAATCTCGTTGCTAGCGACACCGCGACAATGTAGCGCGGTGACGAGTTCAGCTACAAATCACGCAGTTATTTTGTAACCGTTTAAGTATTTCAAATCGCGTATAACGTACCCTCAGTTATATTATTATCGCGTTAACGCCCACTACACACACGCCAATCGCTATATTTGTGTTTGTTATACGTATACCTAATTTAAAAATAAACCAACGAGGTACCTCACCATAGTACCTATTGCAAAGTCCCGTTAAACCGCATAATACAACACTAAATTTGCCTTTGTAGGGTTCCGTAGAATGAATTAATTTTAAAAATACCTATTGTATTTAAAATCACTAGTGTCTTCTTAGAGGTGTCAATATTCGAACTTATTTTCTCTCATTTCTCAAAAAAACGGGAAGAAGTTTTTCTGTTTTCACAAAATTGCCGTTTAAAATTTCACAGCACTAGTCAAATATGCATAAATGTATGTAAAAGTCAAATATACAACTATCAATAAATAGTCAAATATAATAGATTTAAGTACAAATAAATCGACCTTTCATTTATTAAATACCCTCTTTTTGAATAAATGTATTTGAATTTGTATTTGCTCCTGACGCCGCTAAACCTCGAATCTCCCTCTTTTTTTATTAAATTCATTAATTGTCATGATTTCCTAATGCTAAGTAAATTTTAATTTAAAACAAAATGTCTTTATGCTATAGGTAACTGTGAAAAATGTAAATCATATTTTAAATTTAAGTTTTTGTGGTACGCTCAATATTTTAGTTTCGTTCTTAAATATTTTATTTAGACTTGTTATTAATTATATTATCATCTAAGTAGCATACTGTAGAAACTTGTGTTTAGATTTATGTAGTATTAACATTTTTTCTCTTCGATGTCAATGTAACTACTATGTGAATCTGTAGATTTCATTTAAAAATTAAATAAATAAATAAAATACAAATAAGCCTTGAGCCTTCACTCCCCTTTGACGTTTTAAACATTAATCATGTTACAAATTGTAACATTAACATCTTAATCTATTATAAATAATATAAATACAAAAGTATTTTTTTTTGACAGCGATTCGAAAATGAATTTTGTGTCATATTTAAATTTGTTGATTTTGTTTGTCATCTACCACATTACATTATCGATAGCGACGAATGCCGCGGGCACGAGTCGCCGCGCGCCGAAGGCACCTACAGAGCCGCATCCGGGGCAAAGCCCTGGTTGAACAGCTAGCATATATTTACTAGCGTGAATTATATATAGAAATGTATGTATAAAAAATATATATAGTGTGTGTGTGTGTATAGTATAAATTTACCAAAAACTTACTCATTATTTGAGTTATATGTACTCATTCGTTTAGTTCGTTAATCGTGAATATTAGTAGTATATTCATTATGTATTTTATTTTTCTTTTAATCTTACTATAAAACTTGTTCGAAGATGAACATTCTGTGCGACAACAGTGTATATATATATTGTAAAATTGTCAATGCTCACATCGACTGCTCTGATCTTCTGGGGCTCATAGATTTGAGGGTTCCATCTAGACCCACTCGCCAGTGTGAGACATTCCATATGTCGCAGGTTGAGTAGGAATTATGCACAGAATTCATATATTGATCGAGCATGTAAGCTTTACAACAGCATGTTGAGTGACATCGATATATTTAACACTACTCTCCCGGCATTCAAGAGAGTGTCTACTCTAGCCCTTGAGTAGTATATTTATATTTATATGTAGAATTTATTATATTGTGATTTATATTATATTCTGGTGATTGTCCCCAACCCCCAACCCCTCCTACTTCCTGGTCCCGGCCTCGCGCCCGAATGGGTTTTCTATTTTTTTAAGTTTGGAGGAAACTATTATTGGCTTTGTGTTTTAATTGTTTTTTTGTTTATTGTAATTACTATGTAAGCTGTTGTTTCCTGAAATAAATAAGGTAATGGCACTAATAATCAATAAGAGTTGGGAATTGAATAAAGTTAATTTAAATTGTTTCCGTAATAAAATCGTTAGGCTATGTGTATGAAGTGATGTTTGATGGTCTTGCAGATAATCTAAGCGGATTTGGAAGCTATTAAGAAAACTCGACGCCTTTTAAATAAAAATAATGTTCTGATGTAAGAACTGAAAGGTAGAAATGATAGGTAGAAAAATTTTGATTAGAAAGCAGGGTCGTCCTGCCATCTCGTGGGTTTTTAAATATAGTTTATTAGTTGGAAGTAGCAGAACGTTCGCAATGTAGTCTAAAAGTGCCCTCTTTAAAATAGATTCCGGGATATATACTATTTGAAATATTTTGAACTATTTGTGAGTCCCCAATAAACGTTATTGCTGCCTGGGAACATATTCTTTCTATTTCTTAGATCTTCTATTTATGACGATTCTACGTGGTGCTCTTGAAGAGTAGCGGTGTCGTGTCACCTCTTGCAGCTGAGTCAACATGATAATGATGAAAGCGCCGACAACCTACGCAGGGAAAAGCGTAGGTTGTCACAATATTTATATATTTTTAATTTGTCTTTCTTACAAATAGTCAAACTTTTCTTATTTCTCTATAGGTGCATTCGTAGTTTTGGCGCAAGTAAGCACTGCCTTCCTTAGTAAGACATAGTCCAGTAAAGAGGGTAGGGCACAAAGAGTAACAGTGCTAATCGCTCCCAGTGTATTTGTAATTGTAATTTGCTCTACGTCATTTCGATTTTTTGTCAAATTTAATATCTCACTATAAATAAATATTACATAAATTAACGTCTAAGCAAAGTTGTGCATCACTGTTTTCAACAATATGAACGTTGACGTTGAGAATGACGCGACAGTCGCCATCTTAGTTAGATCTTACCGTCCTCATTGGGAGTAATTCAAGACGCGTACTAAAGGTAACCTCGACGCGCGGTCAAATGCATTTCGTGGTTTTGTAAGGAAAACCGGCGAGCGGAGCCCCCAATACGAGCATGCCAGACAACCATCACTTCCTCGTGAGAGAATGATTCAGAAATTATTACCCAAACGAGACCTCAAACTTATCATATTCTGTGCTAAAGGTTCGCCCGTCTGTCCGTCTGTCTGTTGCATTTTTCAAGTCTAGTTAGTGGTCTCCCAGTGGGCGAAATTTGACCGTAATCCCTAAACTTTTAATTTGCGAGCATGTTTTTTTGCATTAATTCTCTAGAATAACCACAAAACTTAAAATTTAATATTAGTAACAGTTAAAAAAAGCACAATTACAGCTTGTATTTGATACAATTCATCAATACATTCAAGTATAAGATAACATTAATAATTATCTTTGCCTTAACCTTACTACATTGAAATTCAATATTGAAAAAGAACATTTGAAATCACACAAATTTCTTAGCTCTAAACTCATTTTGTCAATGAACTGTCAGGAGTATTCTGAACATTTAATTTAATTTATTTTTAATACATATTACCTATAGATAAATTTTAGCTTTCTGCACTCCTTCTCCATATAAACTTTTATATGTCAAATCTCCCACTCCGTGCGCGCTATATGCTTAAAAAGAGGTACAAAGTTTTCTTAAGTTTTTTTTAAAAATTTAAATAGTTATTTTTTTTTAATGCCTAATTAGCGTTAGTTATTTTCCTATGGGCTTTCAGGTTTTTGATGATCAAATATTTTGGAGAGTCACCTTTTAAGATACAGCATGAAGTTTTTCTCTGAATTTAACCGCTGATATTTTGCGAGAAAATTTAGCCCGTTATAGGTAACACTACAATTATATAAATAATACGCACACAAATCATGTGCTTTAATTTTACACTTTTACATTTCCATTATTTTTATTTTTTCATCAACTTCATACATAAATCACTCATAAAATCATCTCATTTCACCACCATCCTTCATTGTAATCACAAATCCATTTATAAAGTGACCATACGTCCCGCTTTACAGGATTATGTCCCGATTACCTCTGTGGGGAAGCAAAAAAGTCCCGCTTTCAGGCAAATGTCCTGTTACAACAACACCAGGTTTTTAACAGTACTAGATAAATAACTACACTAATATTCCACATGAAAATAATATTTTGTAAAATTCATATGCGGTGCTTAGGAAAGAAGAAAACACATATTGATAGGGGGGGGGGGGGGGGGGTCGGGGTTGTGATAAGGTGTTTCGTATTTCGTTATAGTGTCCCGTTTTGGACCTCAAAATTTATGGTCACTTTAGTTATGTATAGATTGTAAGCTAAATTGGAATAAACACCTTGAACGCTTTATGTCAAAGTTATCGTCTGCTCGCTACGCCCTACTCAAATTACGCAGCATCCTGGACCTGTCGGCGCTGATCTCCGCATATTATGCCATCGTTGAATCTCATCTCCGATATGGTAATCTTGTGTGGGGTTCGGTGCCATATTTAATAAAGGTTTTCAGACTACAAAAAAAGTAATTCGTACATTAGTTGGAATAAACTCCAGTGATCTTGTACGCCATACTTTAGACCTTAACTTTATACATTTTGGTTCAAGAAGCACTGTGCCATTTCTTTATCAATAAATCAAACTCAATTCACAACTATTACACCAGAAAAAAAAACAATTTGTTCAACCTTTAAGGCCAAACTCAACTAAATTTAGTAGAACTAGTTCTTATTTGGGTCTTAAATTCTACTACAAACTACCCGAGAAGGATATAAAGTTATATTTGTTGAATTTGAATTTACATAATATTTATGAATATTGATTCTTATATATTGTATTCAAGTAAGTATGTATTTATATATGAATGTAGAAATATATTAGCAAAACGTTTGGTAGTTTAAAAATTTGCACCCGTCGCAAGAAATTTGCTAATCGAACATAAGTGTAAGCAAATCGCATAGTTGTCCTTACAGACTGATTATTGTTAAATCATTTTTAAGTAATTATCCTATGGCAGCAAGTTATGTAGTTAAAAAATAATTTGCTTTAATTACAAAACAATATGGCGTCGTGGGTGAACAGCCGACGAAATTAAATGATGTTACCTGAGAGTTTGGTAGCAGAAACCATTATATTTTGCTGAGATTCAAATCAAAATGGCGGTGTGAATGAACAGCTGACCGCGAAATTTGCTGTTTGAAAAAAATATTGTATCGATAGCTAAATATTAGTTAAAAGCAACTGAAAATCATGGTAAGTACATCGATAAATATGTTAGAAAATTATGGTACTTGCAACCAAGTAAGTTTAGCAATAATCGATGTGTAGCTCCAACAAAAATTATTACTGTCAGTCATATCGCTTTATGGTTGCCAATACCATATTTTTGCTGCCATTACTATATTTTTTTCAGTGTATATGAAGAAGAAGTAGCAGATATCGTCATGGTAAAGCAGGAAATATTCATACTGAACAGATTAAACGGAAATGCTATAAGGACACAACTTTGTGTAAATGTGGGCGGCGGCCATATCGAACTTTTATTACGATACGTCTAAGGAAGTTAAGTTTGTGACAAAAGTGCCTGTAAATCTGTGTCATTTTTGGAATCATTCCTACGTCCGCAAA
The DNA here is from genome assembly GCA_020383195.1 of Neomicropteryx cornuta. Lineage (NCBI taxonomy): Eukaryota > Metazoa > Arthropoda > Insecta > Lepidoptera > Micropterigidae > Neomicropteryx > Neomicropteryx cornuta. The sequence goes on along the minus strand of JAHKQU010000010.1, from coordinate 8,896,147 downwards.
TGCTGTTCCGTCAGCTAGCAGTATACCCCTCCCACCTCTAAAGGTAACTATGCTTTAAATTTTAGTAGGATTATTTCGACTGCTCAATTCCGCCTACCTTTTTTGACTAATAAAAAAACTTCCTGAACAAAACTTGTTCAATTTGGTGCGTAGAATAACCCCATAAAATGATGTGCACGAGAAAAAAGTTCTTCCTGTACAAGATCTTTAAAGGCGGCAAATCGCCTGAAAATATAAATCACACAATCTGTAACAATATTGCGTTATTTGTTTTTAATATAGCGAATAATTTCTTAAAATTGCATTTATTTAGTCGACTTTGTCTAAGACGTCGTGAAAATATGAGCGTTTGCATTCTCTACGACAAAGGGCTTATTAACAAAATTATAAAAGGGTCGCCAGTTGACGGTTTTTGTTGCATTTTATTTCTCATTGCAAAGATAACAAATTTCTCATTAACTCATTTTCTATTTATCATTATTATTACCTCTAGATGCAAAAAAATCCCTTTCGACACACCAGAAAGCGGAGGTAGATTTCACCGGATTAAAGTAGAGGTAGGCGAACTCCTATTGTACGAACTTGTTTCAAACATTACGCGAGCTGCCACCTCAACCCGCCATAACCTTGCTCAGCGAGAGTGCGTATACTGAATCCCTCTTTATGCGGTGCCGTAAGGGTTGCTCATATAAAATAATGTTTGAAACAAAAAATGTAGGGATATTATAGACCTACAATTAACATTTTGAACTGATTTTATCCGGTCGCTGTTAAGGGAGGTATGATTTTTTTGAATTTTGAGAAACCATTTTTTCCCACCCCTAGGACCAATGGTTGGAGCTATCAAAAAAGTTTACTTAGATAAGTTTTAGGCCTTTATCTATGAAATAATATAAAATGTAAATGAATTCGATATCTTATATACTAAGGAAGGTATAGCAAAATTTCTGTGGCACATTCATTCTACTGTGTGATATTCAAATCTCGGCCGAGAAAAAGGTCAATGGTCTCGAAAGTGATAGATAATTGCGAGTACGGAAGTATGACCAAGTAGTCTTGGAGATGCTGCAAGTAGTCTTGGCATAGTTATCGCTTAGCCATTGAGCTATTTTTTTTAGTACGATGCGAACTGCCAATCTCTTCATCCGTGGTTCAATTACTCTTGGTTGATCATGTCCTGGAGGACGAGTAGTCATTCGCATTGTAACATTCGCGATTAGCTGTTCAGTCGCGCCGCCATTTTGATTTGAATCACAGCAAAATAAAATGGTTGCTGCTACCAAACTCTTAGTTAACGTCGTTTTATTTCGTCAGCTGTTCGCCCACGACGCCATATTGTTTTGTAATCATAGCAAAATGTTTTTACTAAAATATTTTTTTCGATTTTCCCTTTAATATCAGGCGGGTGGATATAGCCCGTGTAAAAGGGACGATGATAACACCTCAGCGCTATTGCTAAGCTCTTGATAAATCGGGCACAGCAGCACATACCAACTTTGGTATATGTTACGGAATTGTGCTATATTCCCATATTTTTAATGTGGTTCTTCCAAAAATTATTTGCAATCCTAAATATTGAAGGTATTACGTTAGGTTTTAAGTCGTAATATTTAATTTAGTATTACACACACACTCGCACGCAAAAGTGGAGAAACTCTATTGGAGTATGTGTCCTAAAAAGGGCGACACTAAGCATACCTTCAATTTAGATAGTAGACCCTTGAATACTACTCATCAGTGTGGGATCCTCACACCCAATATTTTAAATACGAACTAGAAGCAGTTCTTATTCAATTTTTTATTCAATTCTTAATTGGGAGCCACTAACCAGAAGGCGTTTTGAATGCAGATTAACCAATTTACGTAAGACTAGCGAATGAACCTGATCTATTTAATATTGGTCGCAATGGCCATTCTTCCAAGATAAAACTTATCTTGAGATAACAGAAGATTGAGTTCAATTCATTTCTTTCCAGAACAATCCGCCAGTGGAATACTTTTCATAGGTCAGTATTTAATCCTTTTCCTTGTTCCAAGGCTGTTGCTAAGCGTAGGCTGCGAGTTTTTCCTCACCTACTTAACTCAACAGTATCACCGGAGCTAGCTCCTAAATATTGTAATACCTAATAATAATAATAGTAAGAGCGCGTCAGTCAGGTCATGATTACATAAAACTATTACCGCCAATGGCGACTCATTTATGATATTATTTTTCAGTCGTTCCCAGATGTTTGCGCACATGTTTGCGCACATGTCTGCGCACATGTTTGCGCACATGTCCAAATGCTATAAGACACAGAGCAGGCAGCGTAAATCGCACGTGATTTTATAACATAATAGGGTTACTTTAGTTATGTTTTGACGTGTCACCGGACTACTTTTATGACCGTCTGGCAACCGCGCCGTTGGGTACGGAAGGGAGGGGTTGAAACGTAGTTAAATTCAACAAAAAATACGTAATACTATGAAGGTTGTTTTTATGTAGATTTCTTTAAAAAGGCTAAATTGCAATGGGTACCATGTCATGAATTTTTCGGAAAATTTCGACATATCTTCGTGTTTCTAGAACCCAAAGCCACATTCAGTTTAATACGATAACTGCCATAATTTTATAGCAATCAGTTTCAAACTTGTATATATAATTAAGGGTCACAAAATCTCGGCCAAGTTCGTTAATGGGAAAACTCAGACCAGGTTTAATAGAGGGTTTTTGTCGAAAAAATGAAATTTTTCGATAACTTTCTTATTGTTTAAGATACCGAATTAATTTTATATTATTCCTTAGATAAGGGTCTAAAACATATGTAAGACTTTTTTGAAATATTGGTCCTAGGGGATGAAAAAGAATGGTTTTCAAAATTCAAAATAATCATCAAATCCAAATCCGTTCAAAATGTTAATTGTAGGTCTATACGTTTCCAACCACTTTTGTTTGAATTAATTTTTATATAGTAACCCTTACGGTAAGAGATAACCAAAAAGTGTCGAAAGGGATTTTTTCATTTGCAAGGAATTTGTAAAATAAACATTTATTTGTGAGTGTTGCTAGATTATTTATTTATTGTCAAAATCGTACCAGACTTGTATAAACTTGTTGAAGGTAACGAGAAATTTAGGTCGTTTTATAAATAACCTAAATTTCAATGAATGAGTTAATTTAATAAGTAATAACATACGCCGCCAGCTCTGTGTCTAATAGCATTTGTGCATGTGCGCAAGCTTTTGCGCACATGTTTGACAGTTTGACGTTTGACAGTTTGACGTTTAACAGTTTGACGTTTGACAGTTTGACGTTTAACAGTTTGACAGTTTGACGTTCCCAAACCCATCAAATGCGCGGCCATGATTCGCGCGCATGACGCTCTTCCTTTAGTCCCTATCGCGGGGCTGCCCCCGTTCCGGCGTCAAGTCATAGTCAACGGCGGCCGCCATTTTACCAACATGGCGTCGCGCCATTGTCGATTCCTCTCCGCGTGCGCTAATAAAGTACGTGATGTGTTTAAAATGTATTAATTAGATGTGAATCACGGATTTAGAAGCATTTGATTCATTGTGCACTGCGCTATGAATAAAGATTCCGTCGCGATTATATTAATGGCCAGCGCTTGCGTCAAATCAGCGGCACAATAAACGAAAACAAGGTTTAATTCTTTAAATCGCGCATTGTTACCAAAATAACAAAAATGTACTATTACAAAGGAATATAATTACGCCTCGGAAAATTTAAACAAAGACTTTCAATAGATACACCGAATCCAGCATCCTATCCAAAATACAAGGGATTATTTGATATCATTGCAATTATAGAAATATAAAAAAGTGTCATTGTAGTTACATGTTTTATAATTAACTATCTGCCCGTACCGGCTTTGGCATGGGGATATATTTTAGTTCTTAAAAACACATCGAAAGCTGGTCGGATAATATAGATATTTAACATTAAATTAACAATTTTTTACTATGAAACTGACAGCGCTCCACATTCAAATGTCAAACATTTGGCAGCGTGGCTATTGGAACGTTTTATTTATTGGTGGCCAGTATAAATTAATATAAATTTATCTATGGGTGCAAATAGAACTATGTAAAAGAACGTTCAGCGCCAATTTATAATTATTATAAATTGAAATATAATCTTCGTGTCAATTTATTTATTTATTAATTTATTCGTCGTGGTTACACAACAGAAATTATACACAATACAGGTAATGTCGAAAAAAACAATATTACTATAATATATTAAACAAATTCAAATAAATGGAGATAAACGATTTTAAATAAAAAGAAATACAACAAAAGGATATAACATGCACTAATTTAAACTTTGATTATTTATATATTATATCGAAAAAATAAAAAAAAACTCATTGAATACAGATCTAAACTAGGAATTTAGTCCGTGGTTTTGTGCATTCGTATAGTATTTGTATTCGTGTTGGTATAGTATTGGGCTGCGAAACTTTGCCGGGTTATTGAAAAAAACCAATTTGAGAGAAGTTAGTATTGAATAAATGAACTGAAATACTGAAAACTGAAAAAGTGTTAAAATTTATGATGAATTGAGAGAATTAATACGGACAGACACAAATAGTCTGGGAAACGCCTGTAGGACATAGCTATAAACGTCAGGTCTGTTACATAATTTACTAATTAACGTTTGTTAAATAATTTACTACTACTAAACAATGAAAAGATGCAGTTGATATTAAATGATAGCTACAGGTGTCATAGACATTCTTGTTTTATGTTGTACGGGACAATGTCACGAGAAAAACTCTCTCGGCTTAGTTCAAACCGAGCTACATACATTTCTCCATACAAACATTGTAATATCGAAGAAAAATAAAATCAGATGTTTTATTTTTTATATCTGGGTTACTGTTACATATAAATGCAAATTTGGAACTTTGTCCAAAAGTTAAGAGGCCAAAAAGCGTGTATCTACTTTTCCATACATTTTATCAAAACTTTATACCGAGGGGAATTTCTTATTGAGTGAATACAAGAATTGCGAAAAAAAAAAGAAAAAAATGAGTGAGATAGTTGATTTCATAAGAATATATAGGTGATTATTATATATTTAAAGTTGATTATTATATATTTAAAGTTGATTATAAAAATATACTGTTTCTATGTTTCTTTGTCCTTTATGCATTCCTAAACCGTCAGTCCGATTGCGATGACGAGTTTGTGAAGTTGTCATGAGCACACCCGATTAGGTTTGTGAATTTAAAAAAACTTGAAATTCAACCATTAAGGGGGGGTAATGGGGGTTTGAAGTTTGTATGGAACTTATAAACCGTCGGGTAAATATTTAGGGGGTTTAGTTAATGGGGTTGAAAAAACAATTTGGTGGACAAAACAAAAGTGGTGGATTTCATTGCCTAGATGCGTCACAGGAAAAACTTTTCTAATTTCACTTATATCAATTTGAAGCGACCCATCCCGAGTGCCGCAGGCACAAGTTATCGTGCGCCCAGAGCGCCGTCGAAACTGTCCGCAGGTGAGTGAGTATTCTGGACAATAATTCGCCACCCGCAGGGCTTTAATTTAGGGAATTATTGTGCGCACGCCCACGAAGGCCTAAAGATGCGAAGCCAAGAAACCAATCACGAGTGACGCAGCTCGAGCCAAAGCCGCCTGCAGGGTTTAGTTGCTAACCTGGGACAAAGCCCGGGGTTGAACACCTAGTATTGACACAAGTTAATTTATCATTTAGTGCGAACTGTTTTTGTTTGTAAACATCACGTATCTCGTATAAAGCTTAGCTAAACTAAATAGCCGTTAAATGAAATAGCACGATTTATGACCACGCCCAACACATACAACAGCTCTTCTGAAAGAGTGTCCTTACGGTTCTGACTCTGTGTGTTGATAAATTAATATTTTGTTACAGAGTATAACTCGTTTTATTGGCAGTCAATTTTAAAAAGTTCTCTTCCCCGCTAAAGAACGGGCGACTGAGCGAGCGGCAGTGCTGTGATTTATGACTTACCGTATTTCGTACAAAGATTTCTGTTGTTTTCAGCACAAAATAGTAAAATACGTTGCATGATTCAATTAAAATCAAGAATGGATGCAATACTCTTCGCACCTAGTTGTTTAACAATTATGTAATATTTTTATGGTTTGAAATTAAAATAATTGCCCTTTTCAGTGTAATTTAGTTAATGAAATCTGTTCTTCCATCTTCCCGTCAATTAGCTCCAATTGAGTGTTGCCAACAAAAAGAGCATTAAAATCTCGCTGTCCGCCGTTCTAAAGAGATTTTATCGAATGCATAAATCATCTTCCTACCTTTGTTTAGGAATTTCCTTCAGTCGTCGGCGGCCATTTTAATTGCCGGCACGTCAAACGTCAATGCCGCCGCGGTGCCGCCTTGACTGTCAGCAGCGCTGTCAGCGCACGCGAACGTCATTTGAATTTGAATTTAAGCAGCGTTCCATCTGACAGATTATCTGACGTCTGAATCTGATCTCATGCAAGGGTTGCCACCCGTATGGGAGTCAAAAGCAAAGGTTTTTTGCCACCCGTATGGGAGTCAAAAGCAAAGGTTTTCAATATATTATCAGCAAAGACTTCTCACTTTTTTCCAAATTCAACGTCGTTCTCTGCGTTCCGATCATATCCTTGGTCGGGTATATGTGATTTATTTTATTTTATTTCAGGAAACAACAGCTTACATATAAATAAAATTACAATTAAAACACAAAGCCAATGACAGTTTCCTCCAAACTTAAAAAAAAAGAAAACACATTCTGGAGCGAGGCCAGGAGCAGGAAGTAGGAGAATATAATATAAAATACAATATAATATAAATTTTACATATGCATATGAATATAGTACTCAAGGGCTAGAGTAGACACTCTCTTGAATGCCGGGAAAGTAGTGGTAAATATATCGATGTCACTCAACATGCTGTTGTAAAGCTTACATGCTCGATGTATATATGAATTCTGTGCATAATTCGTACTCAGCCGCGACAGATGGACTGTCTCACACTGGCGAGTGGGTCTAGATGAAACCTGGAAATCTATGAGCCCCAGAAAATATATAAACCTCATTTCTTTTAAAACTTTTCGGGGGAGGTTTTCCCCTGACCTATGTCCTCCCCGTGTGCCCTCCAGGAGAAAAACTTCACGAGAGAAGATCCAGCCATAGATGGGAAAACGCCAGGAGCCGCGTTAGTACCATGGAGCTATGACAAATGTCTTGAATGGGATGGGATACCACTTCTAATAATATCATTTATTGTACATTTTTAGGTAGATTTCATTAGGAATGTTACCTATTGCAATGGATATAAAAATATTAATAATTATTTGATGAAATATGTATTAATTAACATTTTTAAAAAATTGTTTTGTAAAATACCGCCTATAGTAGTGACATCTGGGCTTATGATTATAAACTACATTGCGGTCATATTTCTGTTGCTCGACTGCAGCGTGTGGCTAAGTTCTGTCCGCTAGTTCCGCTAGATGTCGCTTCTACACATCTGGTATTATCGCGATGCTGTGTTGCCATTTTAAAGAATTCCGCGCTAGATGTGAGGATTTTCGTTTCTAATAGCGGAAAAAAATTAAAAATTTTGATTTAGCTACTATTAGGAAAATGCAAATATTATAGTGTAACGGTTTCATAAAACTGTATGAAACCGATCCGTGTCGTCTGATTCAAAGTTCTAGAAATGTTTTCGGAATTGTTCCAGAAATGTTTTCAAAATTAAACGCCACGCTTACGAAATTATACAAAATCTACTAAAATTATACAAAACAATAATTAGCATTTAGCACTTTTTTTTTATCTGCCTTGATTATCTATGGATATCAAACTAAAACCTTACCAAAAGCTCCCGACAATTTTGCACCCAGTCGATTAGCAAGTTGGACACAATGCGGGCGGCGTATATTCTATTGCAATTATTTGAAAAACTAAAAAGTACCTACTTTAGAATTATGTATTGAATATATTTTGTGAAATATTATAAGTACATTTTTTTTTATTATACAAAGGACACATTGTATAATTAAACACTTTTCGTGTAAAATTATACAATCTGGCAGCGCTGGTTACTACATAATACTTGTATACATACTAGTACATATTCCCTTCTTCACTGCAATTAAATGCTCTATAAAACAGGGACTATAGGGATAGGGGATATATCACATTATTTTCTGTTTTTTGCTTTAGAAACTTTATTTTTGCTGATTCCTAACCTAAATCTAAAGTTTGAAGGAATTTTCTATTGAGTTTTTCGGGGCTTGTTAAAACAAAAATATGGTTTACATCAAAAATACCCTACCTAGTGTTTTGTCTGAAAATATAGAAAATAGTCCTGTATAAGAAGGGCAAATATTTAGGTATGAAGTCGCTTGAACAAAAGAAAATAGTATTCCTTAAAATTAAAAAGTAATTAATTAAAGCAAAAAAAAAAACCATTTGAAAGGCAAAAAAGACATTATTTTTCATATATATTTAAGTTTATCAGAGACGATACAAATGCAGATTTAGACTTATCAGCTGGCTGCTTAAAACTAATAATAATAATAATATGCGGGAATTCCGAAATGTGCTACTGACAGCCCCGAACATGTCTACGAATGACAGGAGCTCCGACCTTTTACGTGCACGCTTAAATTAGTGCTGGACGAGTAAAGTTCCTCCAATCGATTGTTTTTTTCAGCCCTACTCATCAACATTCTATCGATTTACCTGCGTAGGCGGAGATAAAAATAGATAAAAAATTGAAATTTTATAGCGATGCATCTTATTATGGTTCGATAACAACGTATCGAATATGTGATTACATTTTCAAATATTATTTGTGCAGTTTTATTACAATAAATGTAACCGAGCGCTTTTTTGTCTTGTCTTGTGGTCATGGCAGGGAATCCATGTTTATTTAAAGGTTGCAGTGGGATTGATAGATCAATTGAATAGAGTTTTATTGAGATTCTTTACGTCTGTTTTCTATTAAGAGTGTTTTCTATCTACACCCAGCGTGGTACTAAATTCTGTTGTTAGGTTATTTTTTTAAAAAACATGACATATCTACATACAAAAGAATAATAAACACGAATGAGTTACACAGAAACCCCCTTTACGGTTGTTGGGTAATCATAAAAAACAGAATTAATCTATTTTAAAAAGCTTTGTTGATTTCGCATTTTTAAAACAAACATGAAAACATGCTTCTGTAGTCAATAAGATATTTCATTTCATTTCATTTATTTATTATTTTTTATAAAAAACAATACATTTAAATTTATAACGTGTACTGCTAAGTCCAATGTTTTGATAAAATGTAGATTTTTCGAGGCTCTTAACTTATAGTGGAAGTAGAAAGGTAACCTTTAAATTCTATAGAAGTCTAGTTATTAGGAGATAAAATAATATCCAGTATTATTTTATTCTGTCTACAAAAAATAGTCACAACACTACAGCATTTGTATTGAGAAATGACCAGGTTGAGTCCTCCCAATAAATTAATTTTAAGTAATACTTTTTCTTTTTTATCTTAATGATCGTTCCTATAAATTCAGCAACGATAAAGAAATATATATAACAAATATAGATATATACATATAGTTACAAGCTAAACGTAAATATACATAAAAATAGTATTAAATACACGTAATATGTAAAATATACATTTATTATGATTATATTCTATTTAGTAATGGTTTTTTACTCAAATCTTTAAAAAAAATCTCCACATTAAAGATGTTTGTTTTGTCAATTTTTATAACGTATTTGCGATACTGACGTTTAATATATATTATGTAAACATAAACTTTCCTTATTTGGGCTGGGGATAGCGAAACCGCGAACACACAAAAGAAATAACGTTTCTGACATGCCAGCGGCCAGCCATCGTCATTTCATAGTAATCATCAATTATACTTCGATAATCGAGTCATACTATCGATTATTTTCGATATGATTTTAAGACCGCCCATTATCATTTATCTGGAAATGGGAATTACCGTGAGCTGGTTGGGTGAAGTCATACATAAATCAGAATGTGTGTTACTGAGTTACTAAAATAGTTCAATGCCTATTATTTATTCAAGGATGTCGAAAGTTGAGTGAAGTGCCAGCTATTTCACGGAGTGATAATCATTAGGTTGTGAAATAGACGTATTTTGTTTTTGGGGTTTTCACCAATTCATTTTGTGCTACTTATGCAGGTTATGAAGTTTTTGTTCGTACTTACACGCAATGTTGCGTGTGAAGTATCTGAGCGTGTGTCTTATCATGTGTTTGCATTCTACATTTTTTATCATTAAACGTGTCGAAGTTGATAAGAAGGTGTTTGTTGGGCATCTCCCGTTTAATTCCGAGAATTCGCTTTGCCTTACCGCGAATAGATAACGATAGATATGAGTACAGATCGGACTAAAGCGAGTGACGCCGAGCGGAAAAATCTGTCCAAATATGTGATTAAGCGTACGCACTTGATACCGTGCGATGGAAACTTCAGAGAAACTTCCTTGAGGATTTCCCCTAATAACCTCCAAATCTTCGGTCGGTCGGTGGGCGCGTTGGCCAGCGTGCGCACCGCTGCGCAGGAACCGATGCAGTCCAGCGAACCGAAGAAAATCAAAGTCGACGGGAAACTTTTTCGACTGAATAATGGGAAATTGTTTCCCAATAATAACATGGGCGGCGTTTTCAGTCAGCGCAATTTGTTCGCGCGCGCGTCCGCTCTGAACACTGTCCCAGATAAGACGCTGAGACGAGGGCAGTTGTCCATACAGCCATCCGTCAAAATTATGGCAGACTCGTCCTCGCAGACCGACGTGGAGAACATCCGAAGTGTGTCTGTGCAAACCGACTCATTCTTCGATTGCAAGTGCAAGCTGATAGGCCTCGATAAGGAGCTCAAAAAGCTGAAGAGGAGGAGGATTTTGAAAAAGAAACACAACCTCAAAGTGCCCTACGTCCAACCTAGCACAAAATTCAACGAAGGCAAGGAATCAATCAATCGAAACAGAGGGGTATGTATAACATGGCCATAAATGTTGAGGTATAAAACGGGACGGGGGAAGATGGACTGACGGGCCGCGTGCACGCGGAACGAGGGCGGTCTCGCTCTGTGCCTGCAACCTATTCGCAAGCGACTCGCAGGTCTTAATGCATAGGAATGACAATTTTCAATTGATTCACAAAAATTGTCCTTGAAATATACCGATATATAGTTACATCAATATATGCTACATCATATAACTAGAGTTTCCGGTATTTGTAGTATTCATATTACATAGTTAAAAGATATACTTCACAAAAAGATATAAATTGTAAATAAGAAGTTTCATAAGTTAAGCTTAAATATACTATTTTAGAATTACTATGGCAAATAACTGCCACATAACATTTCTTCCTTTAAATTATATCTCTTTAAATTCATACAGATTTTTTTTAATTAACTTACTGTTTATGTACAACTTGATCATATGTCCCGTATTCAACGGGACAGTCCCATTTTACAGTACTGTCCCGTTTACTCATTTGAGGACACAAAAATGATTTTAGACAAATGTCCTGTTCCGTCATAGTGCTGTTTTATGATATGCGGTTAATAAATTTAGCTCCCAGGACCTCTGCGTCTCTTCTGAATACGTCGCAGAGCGAGAGTGCCTTCTGCGCATCGACTGAAAAATGAATACGGACTCATCTATTTAAAAACATGTAAAAGTATGACCAGTGCCACATTATAATTGTTATAAATTAAAATATTACATCCGTGTTGTTTCCGTGTACTCCAATTCCCTTATGAAATGTGTAATCTAAGTTGTTTCCGAAAATCTTATGTTATAGCAAAACATAGTGTGTAACAGAAATATACCGATTTTCAGAAATATTCTTAAAATTTAACTATTCTAACTTTTTATACTTCTAGAAATATTCTGTTCTACTCAATAGCACAAATACGTTTTGAGAGGTCAGGAGATAACCATATTGCGTCTGCAACCTATTCGCAAGCGTGTCACAGGTCTTGGGCCAAATTAGTGTACCGCATATCATAAAATAGGACTATCGTGGGACATTTGTCTGAAAGCGGGACATTTCTGCCTCCACACAGACGTGATCTGGACAACGGGACATAATCCTGTAAAGCGGGACGTATGGTCACGTTAATTATATACTATAAATGTAACGAAGCAATCTGGTGAGCGCACAACCTGGTTGAGGTATTAATAATTTTATACCGATCGCCAGTTAGCATTGAATAAAATATTTTAACATTTGGTATCCCTTCATACACAAATCGAGGATCAGGAATCTTGCTTCTGATAAGCAATGATATGACTATTGTATTACTTTTTTTTTTTAAAAGAATTATTGCATCCTATTAGGTCATATACAATTATTTTGGGCCCTACTCAACTAGGCCGAACGTGCCTGTGCTAGAGTCAGGGGAGATAGTGGTAATAAAGCGTTAAAAATGGTATGACCGTATGCGGATTCAAACCTGAGACCTTCGGGTCGATAGTCCAATGCCTTAACCACTAGACTATCGCGATCTTATAGCCTTGATGAAGTTCCAAGTTATCCAAAAGTGCTTTTGAAGGAAAGAGTAACAACGCGAGATTCAACCCTCATTTAAAAGTATTACTGATAATTTTACGGATTTTGTGTCTTATATACATATTTAAAATAATCCTAATTAAGTATATGACCATAAAAATATATATTTTTATAATCTAGAATGACAGTGAAAGTTTAAAATCAGTACTACTTAATATAAATTATTTTAATGTTTCACTTTTATTATTGACAGTATTTTATTACTGACATTAATTTATTTCAGCAGATAAAAAGTTTCTAAAATACTTAATACAAGATACACACATTAAAAATAAAAAATAAAATCTATATTTGTACAGATAAAACAATAAAATTTGTGCGAGCAGTCTACAAAAACCATAACAGAATATTTATTGCATAGATAATTAAGTTTAAATAAAGCGCTCTCCATTTTGTTAAAACATCTTTAAATAAAATACATATTAGTGTCCTAATTAATGTAATTCTGGTTAAATTAATGTATATTTAACAAATAAAACTAAGCATTATTAATTTTATATAATGGTGTGAGTTTCGCACATATTCTTATTTACTTTTAAAAAAATTGGGCAAAAAAATCAAAGCACGATTATAGTAGTTAATTTCATACCATTAAAAAAAAATATATAAAAAATGTTATAAAAATTAAAAATGTCTCTATTTTACACTTCAGAACGTGCAGCAATTGCAAGACAAAGTGGATACAGCATCACCACCTTTGAACACCTCACCGTTTCCGATACCCAACTCTGCACTGTCCCAGGTACCCAGCTCCGCATCGTCGCTGGCAACCAGCTCCGCACAATCGCAGGCATCCGGTCCCGCACCGTCGCTAGCGCCCAGCACCGCACCGTCGCTATCCGTGATGCTGGCTCCTTCGATCTTCCAGTCGGTTAACTGCGAAACCGTCAGCAAAATATCGAACACTAGCCGCCTGCCCTCGGATGTGTCTCTGTCCGAAGCCGTAGGGCTCGGCGATGCCGTCGAACGATACACCGCGAATCCAGAACCCCTACTACCCAACGAGAAGTTGGCACACTATTTCTCATTTTTCGACGTACCTCTTAATAAAGACTCGTGGCTCAAGACGGTCAAGATGGCTTGCTCGCAGTTCAAGTTTGACAAAATGCACTGTCAACAGTTCGAAAATGGATATTTGTAAGTAGTTTATCATTAATTTATAATAATTACTAAATTCATAGATTTTTTAATGTCCTCTCCCTAATATTAAAGGCGACCTTTTAATAAGAGGCACGTAATATAGCAAACCCTAATATTGTCGTATTACTCATTTAAATGAAAATGCATTAAAATAGCATAGAGCAAGATTGCAAAATGTTTTTAAAGTGTATAAACCCTAAGTGTCCGTTGTTAAAGACGGCTTCATTGCAGTTAAATTAGGCAAGTTGTTTTCCTTCTAGAGTAAAAATTCAGATTTTTATTTTCCCACTGAAAAGTTGCAAATTGGGCGGACCAAAAAGAAATGAAAAAAAAAATCTGTACGTAGATACAAACAGAAGACCGGATACTGCCGGAAGATTCCCGCAGTTTTATATGTGCTCTTAAGTTTGCCGAAAAATTCACATTTTAACGATATTTTTTTATTCATCGTCCATATTAATTCATTCACTAACAATGTTGACATTAAAATATGTTGAAATCGCTATACGTTGAATAGCGATGTGGAATGTGTTACTATTCTTAAAGTTAGAATCCCAAATATGGCCTCGAAGTTCGTACTTTTTAAGAAAACTTACGTAAGTAGAGATGGTGATAGTCAACACATTCCGCTCTATACGTAATACGCGCGAACCACGAGTTGCCGCCCGATCGGCGAAGTTCGTTGATCGAACGGAATGTCCAACGCGGGGCTGCTATCCGTCTTTTAGTTATAGTTTCTTATAATTAGAAAATAATATGTACAAAATTATGAAAATGTTTGTTTTTCTTATATTTAATATATCGACATAGCTTTTGTAAATAAAACTCGAATTATTTATCGCCAAATCTATTAATAACACTTTCAATTCACTAGCGCACTTTTCACATAAAAAAAATCAAACTAAATTGGAAAAAAACGACGATTAGTCAATGGCGTGTTTACTCGCACACGGCACCTGGCGTATACAGATATCCTGTCATCGGCACTGAGTGTGTTAAGAGGCGCCGCTTCCCGAAAAACTGTTGTCTGCGTTGTCATAATGAGTTAGCTGAGTTTTGACGGAGCAACTATGCGTGAGGCTAAATGTATTTTGTATTAACCTAAAAATGAACGTTTTCCAGACCTATCCACTACTCTGTCTTGGACGATGATGTGAAGGAAATTGAACGGCAGTGCATAGTTTTGATTCACATGGGCCTGCCCTTGGACCAGCCCGATAGGACAGAAGATGGAAAGGTGAGCAGATGCATATTTTCATACGAGCGCTTTACACGGTTCGCTTCCGACGGATCTACCTGAACGAACCATGTAAAACAACATTATTAGAGCAACATTAGCTTAACTACTGTTGCTCTGATTTCGGTATGTAAATCTATATATTAATACGTGAAGGGAAAACTTTGTACCCTTTTAAGCATACTGCGCAAACGGAGGAGTGAGATTTGGCATGGTTAAAGTTTATATGGAGATGAAGTGCACAAAGCTAAAATTTATCTTTAACATGTGTTACAAATAAATTAAATGTATTAAAATAAAACGTCCATACTACTGACAGATTGAGTGAATGAGTTTCGAGCTGTGAATTTTGTGTGATTTCAAATGTTTGTTTTTCAATAGTCTGCAAAAATAATTATTAATGCCATCTTATACTTCTATGATTCTCAAATCTCATTTTTAGATTTAAAAATTAAAACTGACAATGAATTGTATCAAAAAATAAAGCGGTTACTAACATTAAATTTTAAATTTAATAGGTATTGCAGGGAATTAGGCAAACAACACGCTAATGACGTATTTGTACCCGCTCGCAGCTGACGTAACAAAACAAAATAAAAAAAATATATATTTATAGAGGTATACTCATCTTATTATAGAGGTATAAGAACCTTATAACGCTCAAACTAAAAAATGAATGATCGCTAGTTATTATTATCGGCTGAGCGAGCAGCTCTTGAACTGGCAAGAAGGTTCTTAAACTGATTTACACTTATAGCTTCCACCACTTCCTGTGGTAGCCGATTCCAATTATCCACAACTCTATTGGAGATAAGTTCTTCCTAGGATTAGTGGAACAAAGAGACTTAGATAACTTCATTGAATAACCGTTGCGTGTTTTGGTTAAACATGAATATATCCTTAATATTTGCACAATTATAATGTCCAGTTAACACTTTGTAAGTCTCAATGAGATCACCATGATAACATCTCTCCTGTAATGAGGTCATTACGGGCATTTTTGTGAATCTCCTTTGAACTCCTTCCAGCAACTGAATGTCTTTTACAAAGTATGGATTCCATATTTGATAACCATACTCAAGCAAAGGTCTTGGGTAATTTTTTTTCTTTGAATTAATATTATAAGTTACAACTCGGGCACTAGACGGTGCTGGGATTCTAAAACCACTTATACACGACCACAATGTTACTTACTAAGTTTAATAATTACATGAGTAAACAAAGTTTGATGAGCGATTTATTTATCGTTGATATAAGAACGCTGAAATATTATATGGATGACGCTGTATACCCAAAGTCGGTGTCACTAAAGTTCACAGCAAAACAATCTGTAAATTTATTTAAATCCTAACCTAAACTAACCTAAAATCTAAATTAAAAAAATGGTGCCTTGCGATTTAACCATCCAAAAATTTTTTGCCAAATCTAATATAAAAGATTTATGAATAAAATATGTTGTTCGATTTTTTATGTGATTTGTCAATGAACGAAGGTGTACGTTACGGATGATCTCGTTAGAATAATTAAAATATGGAAATATTGATTGTATTCTTATCATTACAAGACAACATTTTGAGCATACTTCACTTTGTAATTGTAATAATATTTTACTAAACTTTAATTCGATTGCTGGCTCTCCGTATCGAATGCAATAAGTCACTAGCATTATCAGTAGCCTGTTGAATTAAATATCCGATAATATTATTTTCCTAACAATATTAATTCATGAGTGCTTAATAATCTCCTCCGTTCATAATATTATTGTTCATGTTTGCCAGACACCGCTTCTAATATGTATATCGGAATCGAAGAGCTACGACTGCCTCGACTTGCTGCTCAAGTACAAGTCGCACCCCCTCGAGAAGGACTCCACCTCCAACAACGCGCTCCACTACGCCATGCAACAAGAGGACCTCATGTACACCACCAAGATTTTGGATTATATGCGGGAGAATAGTCAGAGGTAAAAACATCATCAGTATTACCCGTACGTTAATTTGAATACAAAATACAGAAGTCTAAGTTAAGTAACTATGTAACTCTCAAGTACAACCTTTATTGATTAAAACAAACAAACTATGCTCAAGACATCTTTAACTGTACTTTAAAATTCATCAAAAATAAGGTATGTAAATATACTTGTGTCAAACATGTAATTTTTTTTTATAAAAATGTTAACATTAATAATAGATTGATTTTCAAGAAACACAATTGCTAAATACTAATGCAAAAGTTGCTTTTTTCAAAGCTATTCTTGCAAATGTTTCAAACAAAATAGATTCATTAACATCATCAATATATTTTCTGTCGTTTTCAATGAAACATTTGCACTTCAATGATCACAATTGTGCAGGTTTCATCAAAGTTAAGACGAAATCATGAAAAATGTACGTTTCACACGTTGAATGCTTTCGAAATTTGTTTATTTATTTTATATCATAAAATAGATGTAAATGTACTGGTTTTATTTATTTTCGTGTGATTTTTAGATAATTAATTAAGATTTTTGATACGTCGGCCACCGGTGTACGACGCGGCTCCAATGGAATAATTTTATAGATGGCGCCACGTCGGCCACCTTGCCGCTCAGCGCAGGTCAGTTAGTTTGAGCGTAATCCTGCGTGCGTGCGTTAAATAGCGTTATGAACACGCTGTAATCTAGAAGAATATCATCAAGGTTTTTTTCTAAAGTGCAATTTATATTTAATAAATTTTTTTAACTACCCTAAGATGGAAGAAGATATTTTAACTCAAGAGGATCTAGAGGATCAAGAGGTGCCAGAGCAACGATAAGAGCATGTAAAGGATGCTATGCTTCTAATGTAAAGACACATGGCCGACAGTTTGCTAAGAATAAAACCATAAGAGTTACAACTTTTTGCTCTGAATGTCTAGGTGAACCTCATTTCTGCTTGGAATGCTTTCATAAAGCACATTTATAATTATTTTTTATTTATTTTTATAACTTAAATTTCATGTCTGACTTTATAGTTTTTTATTACGTTGTTTTATTATTTTTTTATTACATTTTATTACATTGTGAATCATTAACATACTTATAAAACATAAAAAATATGTCCTTTATTTGAATAAACTTTATTATAAATATTTTTACTTGAAATTTTTATTTGTAGTTAGTTAAAACATCCAATATATACGTTTACATGTAACCTTTACAAAAAGTAGTCTTATCAAAAAAAAAACACGTATTATATGAGCATATCTCAAGTGCAGTGATAAGTGCCGGAAATGTAAACGAATTAAGAACAAACTGGACAAGTTTATCAGAGCCGATACAAGTGCAGATTTAGGCTTATCAGCATAAACTGCCTGCCTAAAACTAATAATAATAATAATAATCTTTTGGTGGCGGACAAGGCGTAATTGGAATGGGTGGGTGCCGGCCACCGGTGGCCGACAAAGCGTTCAACGTGTTAAACTATAGCCGTAATAGTTTTTCAAAATGCTTTCAGTTTGCTCGACTACTGGAGAGATGTACTGAGGCCCACCAACTCGCAAGTGCCCGAGCAGCCGAACATTCTTCGTACCCTCCTCCACGCGGCGCTATCGACGTACAATGACGACGGTAACGTTGATAATACCATAAGTATTGAATAATGTTATATAGAATACTAGGTAAACGTGACCGCATCCTTTAGCAACTTACACTAACCTCATCACCAGCTAAGCCATAATCAGCGTAGCTAAGTCCCGCTTAGACTTTTAAGAGGACATAGAGAACTACGTCCTATTGTAGGTAAACTGCACACCACCAGCAACGAAAATCTGTAATCGAATCGCCAAACTGGGAAAGGTAAAATATCAAAAAGAACGAGGAGAATACCGTCATAAGGGGCATACAGTCATAAGTTACAGTCATTTTTACATTTTAACCTCCTAACACCGTAGGACGTATATATACGTCCGACCGCTCGGACACCGCTCGCCCGTTGACACCGTAGGACGTATATATACGTCCGCATTAGCCGCTTGATTTTGATTATTTTTGGTATTATTTCAGTATTATTTATTAACTTGACGTTTTTTTCATTGAAAATCACAACAAAACAATTTTGTTTTTTTTTTTTTTCATTTTAATGCAGTTTCTACTACTATTTATAAATGTGTATTGAAAATACCCTAATGTACTACCTTTCCAATATCTATAACTTTTTTTTATCTTTTTTTTATTTTCCGAAAACTGTACATATTTTGGAAGACTTTTAAATTATAATTTATAGTTATAAATATATGAAAATGTAAAAAAAAGTGTTGATTTTGTTTATTTCGTATATTAAAAAAAAAAAAAAAAAAAAAATGGCAACATTTTTATTTTTTTCTTCTTTAATTTACGAGACAAACACAATCAAAGTGATATGGTGTAATAGAAAATTTTACGGTGAATCCGATGATACCAGATTTGTAAAAATTGAACGACTCATGCCTGCACTATGGATTTTATAGTAGTGAGTGATTTTTCAAGGTCAATAACTACGGTCTCAGCGGGTTTTGGCGCCAAAATAAACCACGGTGTTTGGAGGTTAAATAAAGGATTTCTCAGAAGTGATGACGATTACAAAGATAAAAAAAAATAAATTAAATACTCCGAATCCTTGTCTAGTTCCATTCCCGGCTATTTTTTGTAAATTTATTCCGCACGCTGAGTAAAAAAAAAATAATCTTTCGTTGCCTACGTTTATATTTATAGGGTTTTTTTGGGCCATTTTTGGTCGTAGATTATTGAAAAAAAAAACCTCATGTAGAGATAAAGGTAACAAAGGTTCATTCCTGATTACTTTTTTTTTGAAATGTGTTTCAATAGTTCAAAATAAATTATTATTTTGTGATCATCTGCATTGGGACCAGCGTCAGACCAAGAAGAAGCGTTCAATAGTAATGTGCACGGTGCTCTCTTCGTACCAGTGGCGGGCCACCCGTGACGTGAACGATAGAGTAGGATGCCTCGATAAATGTCAATTTCCAATTTTAAAAAAAAAAGAGTAAAAAAAATAGTATAATTCTTAAAGAAACATATATAGGGTAGCTCCATGCTTATTTATTTATTTAACAAGTTTCCCTTATGTACACATTTAATTCATAACATACAAGCAAAAAATTAGAAACCAAAATCAATTACTATAAAAAACAAAAAATAACCAGAATTAATCAAAAAATATACAAAGTAACTACCCATAATTTAACAATAACGCTCCCAGGTGAACAATAACAAGTAATTCAAATCTCACAAAAGGTGTAATAGAAAGTAGATTTTTTAATCCTACTGGGCGAACAAACGAATATGTCAATCTCTGCAGAAATGGAATTTAATAATTCCTCTTATGCGATAGATTGTACAGTAGTCAATTTGCGTTTCACAGTATGCAAGCAAGTGCACAAGTGCCCATTGATGGGCGAACGGCATGATATTTTTATCATATTTCAACCATTTTGGTGTATTGTACGGCGACCACAAAACGCAATTGTTATTTGTTTACAAGAAAATTTTCTTCTGGGTGAATCAACTTCAAAAAAATGTTGTTTTCAGTGAAACATTATTGTGACGTGCAAATTCCACGACTTCAAATGTATAAGTTTCAAAATATTTCTTATTCGCAATTGCGCTCAAATACGGATATTCCAAAATATGTCAGGTTCTCCTGAAAGAGTGTTAATTGCTTTTCGTCACTCACAAAGTTAGACGTTTGCAGGTTTCACCCCGCTGATGGTCGCGGCGCTCCACGGTAAGAATCATCAAATGCTCTGCGTGCTGGAGGCGTGCAAGACGTCCATTTTGGACGGAGGCGAGGACACTGTCAGTGATTGGCTGAAGAGTTTGGTTAATATGGCCGGAGAAAGAGATGGTAGATCTGCTCTCTATGTGGCGGTCGAATATGGAATGAGTAAATGTAAGATTCACAATTGCTTAAAATAATTCACGCCATTATCTGTTGAGCTAGACTCGACTTTTATAAAAAGTGTATTGATAATAGAATTAGTTTAGTATGAAATATTTTTTTTTACGTAGTTGTCAATATAGATGAAACCTCTGAAAAAACACAGGGTGTATTTAAAATCACCACTGTCCTTTTAGGAGATTGATCTATATCGACAAATAAACCTTTGTCACAAAAAAGAAATAATTTCGAATATAAAAAGAGTTGTACTAAATTAATTATATTATTAAAAAAACTTCATTTTTTTATGTACTTCACGAGCCGCCTGATTTTTTAAATAATTTCTCAGCGTAATAGAGAACACAAACACCCCATGAAGTCTTCGGGAAAGGTATACAGGATGTATTTATTACGTAAATCACTATTGTTGTTTCAGGAGGAGGTTGATATAGAATAACCTCCTGAAAGAACAGTGGTGAATTTAAATACACCCCATTTAAAAAATGCTTTATTTTTTCAGTACCAAATAAGAAAATATTTATAATTTACATTTGAATTTTTTGGTTAGGGTGTCATTTTCAAATTTAAAAAAAAAATGTATGGTTTCCTACAGAGTAAGTCATTTTTATTTTACCATAAACACATCTCTCTTCTAGCTATCATAATGATTTTTAAAAATTATTAAAAAAGTGACGTTTACAAGGCCAGATCACTCTCAAAATGTTAAAAATCACAAAGAGGTGAAATTACTAAAACGCAAACATGAAAAAATCCAGTTTTATTTTCCGAACAGAAGTTAAAATTATTAAAAACATATTTATTTTATTTACAGATGATAACTTACCGGACGAATACATTTCTTGCATCAAGATTCTGTTGCAGCACGGTGCTGACCGCTCCATGCGAACCAGCTACAGTATGTCTCTGAGCGACCTCATCTCAACATCGTCCGACAAATGCCGTCTCTTATCCATACCGGATCTCGTGAGAAACCACTCGGTCATCGATGAAATGGAGGAAGAAGAGTTCTTCGAGATCGCCTACGAGAAAGTTTCGAACGCACCTAAATTACAAAAAATCCCGCCAGCGGGTCCCGACGCCGCGTCCCAAGCGTCTATCAGCAGCGACGGCACGACAAACATTCTACCTGAATATCGAGGTGTGCGCAAACGAAAAAAGAAAAGAAAAGATAAAAATAAAAAAAAAGTGGGAAGCCTAGTTTCTGCTAAGAAGAACAAACGTGGAATAGCAGCAATGTCGACGCCTACAATTAAACTCGAACCGATCGACTACGAATGCTACGGCACGGCAGAAAACGAGGCATCGAACGCCAAAACAGTTGTAGAATCGTTCCAGCACGAAAGCGGCCGGGAGCCGGAGCAGGAGCTGCCTCGGAAGAAGGCAATGCAGCTAAAGTTCACCAAAGGCACGAGGAAAGTTGTTTTGCCGTCGACGGGCATCGGCCAAGATACGACCGTGTCTAATCAGTGCGTAATGATCACGAATGCGTTAAACGGAAAAAGAATTGTAAGAGTGCCATTCCCGAACAGATTAATGTTATCTAATGTTGAGCCTCACAAATCGAACAACTTGAATCCTGAAGGAAATTGAAAAAAATGCTTTAAGGTAATTCTTTTTTTTTTTTCTACTATCACTATCTTTCGTCTGTACATTTGATTATGTAGTGATTATTAGATAGCTCAATCACTTAACAATTAGTAACCGTAAGGGAAAGGTAGTAAATTTAAACGTCTTTTCACAGTAAATATCCTTTGGCAGAAAAGATAGTCTTTAGATATGTATATGCGCTGTACAGGTCAACTTAAAATCAGCAGTATCCTTTTAAGGAGATTTTGGACATTAAATTGAACAACGTTCAGCAACTTTGTAAATAGAGCAAAAAAACTGGTCTGAAATGGCAAAAGAAAGAGTCTTAAAAACATTTTAAACTATAGTCACCTAATAAATCAGCAGACGCGACCTATAAACCAACTGACTCCACGGCGCACCGTACCTACAAATGTATCGACGATCACGAACGACAGGTTGGTTTCCGTGCGCAAATATGTTAGCTATATGAGAAGTTGTACAGATTCATGCCCAGAACGACCCCTTAAAAGGATACTGCTGACTTTAAGTTCAGGGGCACAATCGCAACACTTAAAAACTCGAGATTTATTCCGGGACGATCGGGGCACTGTAGTGGTGTATTCCTGTCGAAATAATACCTGATTCTTCATGCAAAGGCAGTGGCATTCATAGAATCGCTGCTGAAGAGCAATGAAACTGGTTAGTCAGTAAATCTCGTAGTCGGCGACTGACTGATTAGCTCTCTCCGTCTCCAATGACAGAGGTGGTGCTCTCTAGAAATCTAAGCCAGGTCGAAGGTGCATTAGTAGTTAACCTAGATTTTTTACAGGGACTTTATGATTTCCAGTAATTTGAATAATTTCCTAAAGCTTATCCAATTTTTACAACATTAATTAAATGCATAACATAACAAAATAACATAACAAAAATATTCAAGAAATTAAATTGAAAAAAAACTATAGAAGTGCTCACCGCTTATCTTTGCGCGTTCGGGCAGATATTCACCGTGTTGGTAGATGCTGATTTCCAAGTGTGCCCCGGGGAGGCTTGGATTCAGTTTTTATAGAAAAAATCTAGAAATTTCGATAGCATTCTAGTATAGCGCCGAAATCACTTTCGCTGACGCCAGCCAATCGACGCGCAGAGCTTAAGTGATGGGCACTTATACAATCTGACTGGCCATTGATCTTTCGAGATCGGTATTGAAAAGATTCTGAATATCATGGTTTGTAAAATATTTTAGAATCTGTGGCCATATTTATACTACATTCGAATCATAAATAAGATTTTGATGCTTGAAAATGCGAGGTCGCACCCTGCTGGGTCATTGAACGGTCTTGCTGAACGACTGCAAGCATTTATTTTTGCATTTTTGTTATACAACAAGTAACTGTGACGACCCTAGTGATAATTGCAATGTCATTGGGCTTTATATAATGGGTAACATCGCCACAAAATTGTTAAAATACATGATGATGATTGGAGAGCAGTTAGATGTCTGCTACACTGAGACCACATTAGTGGGGCCCATTGTGTATACCTCCGTCTGTGACTGAATGAGTGTTTTTTTGTGTGTGTGTCTTGTTACTTAACTCAATCGACAGTGATGATAAAAGCGCCGTTTTAAAAAAAGTAATAGTTTTACGAACAGCTGTCCGGATTATGCAGGTGTTAAAACTTAATAAGCACATCAATACCACTGCCTATTATCAAATAAATACATAAATTTAACTCTTTAATAGTTTGTTTCTTTAATCAGGTTCGAGAAATAAAAAATCGTCACCAAAAGTGCCAATATGGAAATAGGACCCGGCCAAAGCTGACGTTTCCGTCAAAGTATATATCACTCGAATAGCTGAGCAGCTGTGCAATGAGTAAACGAAGAAGTACAGTTTGCCGACACAATCTGATGAATGCGAATTACATGTAACGGTGTCCATAGAGCAGGTGGCAGCGCATGCAATGACGTTATCCTTTAATGACACTTTCTTTTCTTATGTATAGATAATTGAAATCCCCTGCAGCATAACGTCGATGTACAATGTCTGTCATATCGTGTTCGTCCCGTTACCTTCTAACCCATTTAGACCAGTAAAACTAGAGTAAAAGATTAAGATAACCTTGCCCTAATTCAAAATACAAAAAATATATGTACATATATAAAAAAAAATATACAAAGCACAAAATTGATTGAAGAAATGTGACAAATTTTATGCGTGGGTTTTATGTGAAGAAGATATAATCATAGAAGGATCTCTTTTCTAAGAAATTTCTGACCACGCTTCGTTACCCCTTCAGGAGGTTGACTATATATAAATTAAACATTAATAAAAAAAAAAATTGGGAAAAATCTTCCAATTGGAACGCATGGTGCGAGGTTGAGCTGTTGGTACATAGATCAACACCTAAAAGAACAGTAGTCACTTTAAATACACCCTGTAAAAAAAAAACAGGTGTGATCCAGGGAAAATTTTATTTTACAAAAAAGCATTTTAATTTGTACCCCAAAATTATTGTTTCATTTTTTTTCGAATATACAAAATTGTAGGAATACCACAAATGCTTATTCAAAAGATCAACTTTTAATATCATATTTAAAGTGATATCGGAGAACTGGAATAAACGATGTAGATACAGAGGATCAAGAATCCTCCCATGTTTTCCTGAATTTTTGAAGAACATGAGTATTATTTTTCCTTCTATCGCTAGGTAGGAACGCGCTCGATAATGTCCGAGAACATAGATCCTTCGATTATAGTTATCGTTCCCAGATTCAACCAGATGCACTCGTTAAGCATACATACTATCGATTATTAAAAAAAAAACTTATGAATTAATGCTGGTTTTACTGGTCTAGAAATGTCCCTAAAGCTGCCTTTTTTTTCACATTTTTTACAAATTTTTCATTATCTAGTTTATTTTGACATAATTGCAGATGATTTTTCAATATTTTATCTTATTTTATTGAGTAAGGTAAAATAGAATTATTGAATAAACTACATATTAAAAATATCTAATTAATATAGTACATAGTATACTATCAGTTGGACGCATAATTTGCGTGTCAATAGACCTTTCTCTGTGCGTATTGAGCTTTAATTATTTTTTTTTATAACTTTAATAATACTATACGGGTACTTGATGTTGTGAAGGAATTTGTTTATCTCGCTTGCCGAGAACGGAGATTGCGAGGAGGAAATCAGTAGTACAGCTGGAATCACTAAGAATGCTATGCCCAAATTATGTAAAATATAGAGTAATCGTTCCGTTTCGCTCGCAACAAAAGTCCGACTTGTTAAGTTTGCGTGGAAAGGCGCCTAGTGATGGGCTGCATGGATGACGCAGGAGCCTATAGCAGTGGACCGATCCGTTCAAATTTTCCGGATTGGTCAATGCCTCCAAATATATGTATTGCTGTTGTGAAAAATCAAGTTGTATGGAAGACCGCAATCCACAAACAATACTGATGACTAAAATAACTGAAAACTGAGATTAATTGCTATTTTGTATAAATATTAAATTCAATACTCCGATTTCCATACTAGGAAATTCCTGCAATCTTCCAAGAACGAATACTCTGAAGAGATATTTTTTAATTATATTGGCATTTGTCAATATATTTTGTTTTTTGAATGTACTAAAAAGTTTTTATTTATTGATATTTATTTATTTAACAGGTTTTCCCGAGTACATTTTTTTTTATCTGGATATGTTTAGATATCCGCAATCTATCTTGCATTAACACATGTCAAATGTGTTTAATTTTGTATTGTTGATATGCAATCGTGTATTACCTGTCTCGCCTTGTTTCATCGAGTGTTAGTGTTCATAAATTATGGAAATTTGTTTATTTTTTTATTTGTCGTAACTCGGTTCATACAATTGGTATTTTTAAATCACTTTCAACTTGACTAAGTTTCGGTGTGTTTGAGGTATATTTTGCGTGTTGAGAATTATAACGAGGCGGTGATAACAAAAGGCGGGTAAGTTACAAATACTGAATTTGGCATGAAATCAAATTTCGACGATAAACTAATTTACAATCCGTGTGTTTCCTCTATTTATATTTTATAGATAGGTTCACCGTGTTTAGGTAATTTAAAAAATACCAAATTTACTGTTTCAACGTTTCAAAATTACGTCGAACGTCTCTATTGGTCAGTTCATTAGAAAATGAACCAATCAGTGACGGTCTCATAATCTAACTAGTGAATTTGTTAAAATATCATTACCTATATCACTATAGTTAGTGACTATAGTGTAGTATAAGAAATGAAGCCGATTGACAATATACCCTGCAATTATAATTTCACTAGTGAAATTGTAAAATCACTGCTCTGACAATATATATGCAACATATATATTAAGAAGGGAACACTGTACTAAATTTCTTATACTTTCTTAATATTACTATGAAAAATATCATAAATCCGCATTTGGTTTTATATACTAGTAATAAGTTCTGTTTGTAATTATGTAAATAATTACTGTTTGATTTTTCAATAAAAATATAAGTACTTGAGATCGCACGATGTCGGTTTAAACCCAGCGATGAGTTTTATAAAAATGCATTTATAACTCTCACCTGTCCTCTTTAGTGCAAAATATTGTCAAATATTATGTAACCATCTAATTAGATGAAATAAGGAAAGGATGATATTTTAACAAAAAATATAAAAACTCAGCGCTGGGTTTAAACCGACATCCTGCGCTCTAAGTACAGGACCTCTTTAGAACCTTTATAAATATGCTATCCAGCACATTAACAAAAAATTTAAAAATTGTTCAAAATTTTTCAATATTGTCAAAGATTGTGTCATTTATCTTTTCAGGCGATTTGCCGCTATTAAAAAACAATCACCAATTCCACAGTTTGACATTTGCGAGTTCTTCGTAATTAGTCATGTGACGTTTGTTTTTTTTTAATTTCACATTGGTAATTTGTTTTTATAATTTGAAAGTGCATTAAGTGATTTTGTGAATAATACTATAATAATGCTATATGTAATTGTGATATATCAGTAATTTAAAGAATTTTATTTTATTTATTTATTTATTTTATTTTTTTATTGACTATAACTTCACATTAATTTCACAAATTCACGGGCATACGCTCTCAACATTTTATGGCTATTTTTTTTACTAATTTTTCTAGTAATAAATATAGCCTATGTATGTTCAGGGATAATGTAGCGTTCGAATAGTGAAAGAATTATTGAAAGCGGTTCGTAGTTTTTGACTTTATTCGTTACAAACAAATCTTTATAAATCTTTCTAAATAAACATATATAGATAACAAACTAATATGGCAGCTTTTTCCACCATGTCCTAAAGAAATATGTAATAAAAAACATTTAGTAAATAAGTGAAAAATCGTTTAATAATTGTTAATTAAGATTTTTTCCATTTCCCTCTCCAATTAATCAATAAGAAAGACTTAATTTTATTTTAACATTTATTTATCAATTTTGCACACTTTTGATTAATTGAAATGTCCAATTATTTGTAAATTTAATGATTTCGCTTATGTAAAATTTAATATTGTGCAATACATTGTTTTTTAGTACCACATTGTATGGTGGTAGTATATTATATGGTGTTACATTGTAAAAACTTATGTAAAAAAAACCGTCATTCCTATACATTTTTATATGTGATGAAAATAAGAATCTATTCATAGAAATTGTGATGTGTATATATAGGTTTCAAGATTTTTTTTTATAGAGGCTGCTTATTTTTTTTTTTGGTCCGCCGTGCAGTGTAATATTTTCGAAATCCAGAGGGAACTTGTTAGATAAAAATTTTGCATATGTCAATTATGTATCATGTAATATAAATAATAACCGTGCAGTTATGGCACAATAACATTTTTGAAGCAAATTATTCTATAAACAAAAGGTAATTCACAAAAAATATCTCATTAAAAATACTTTTTTAAATCAGACTTAGTGGAGTCGGTTTGATTGAACATGGTGTTTAATCAGTGGCGTGCGGTGACAATACTGCTTGGGTAGGCAATGAGCCGGAGATTTGGGGGGGGGGGCAGTTAGAGGCCCCTGTTTTTTTTTTAACCGATCATATAGGTATAAATTGTTTAATTGTTACTTCCTTATCTTTATGATAGGTGACACGCCCCTGTGATTAATAGGTAATGATTATACTTAAATACCTTGGTGTATTTTTTCTAGATACCATCGAAATACTGAACAAACTATCGTCGCTACAGGGTTTTTCTGTGGTTTTCTCCATTCCATCAAAGCCCCTTTGCAAAATTTTCAGACCTTCTTGAATTTCTGTGACATATCAGCTGGGTGGCTTGTAATATGACGCATATAAATTACTATTTAGGTATTAACTTGCTATCGCTAATGGCCGTCTGCACGCGTCGGTCAAAAATAATGCCATGTTACGCATTCCCCGCTCGCTCGAACCGCCGTACCCTTGCGCCAAAAGAATATCCTTATACTGTGTTAATGGTTAAAAAATTGGTGTAATTTTCCTGGCCTAATCTTAATATATATAAATCTCGTGTCACAATGTTTGTCCTCAATGGACGGCTGAACCACTTAACCGATTATAATAAAATTTGAACACCATGTGCAGTTCGATGTGCACTTGAGAGATAGGATAGTTTAAATCTCAAATTATAGTCGCAATTTTAATTTATCGCTAATTATTTGTCTGTTATTATTTGGCAGTCATAAAACTGACAGATGTCGATACCTTTCGACTGGGTTGATGGCGCTAATGTCTGTTATTATTTGACAGTGACAGTTATTCGACGCAAACGTATTAAAAGAGCCCATCAGTTGGCAGAACAAATTGAATCAAGAAATCCAGCTCAAAGAATCAGGACAGCAGGTCATGCACAAGAATCTCAAGAACAGTGTAACGAACGTCTTCAAGAGAATATCATAAGAACAAGAAAATTATTATTTTCAGTCAAATGCCACCGAAAAAATCTAACCTCAACAACGCGAGCGGCAAACGTCAAAACGCAAACGTCAAAACTACGATCGGAATAATATATTCACTTACGAGATGCTGTTGCTGGAAACATCGATGGAAATTTAAATCCCAATGACATCGGTAATGCTTTCATTTTACCTTCAAGCTACATCGGCAGTCCACGGAACATGCAGGAATACATACAAGATGCGATGACTTACGTACGTCATTACGGCCGACCGGATTTATTTATTACATTCACATGTAATCCGAATTGGGAAGAGATACAAACTTTACTATTGCCAGGACAACAAGCCATTCATCGTCATGATTTAACTGCACGTGTGTTTAAACAAAAATTGAAATCCTTAATTGATTTTATTGTTAAATATACAATTTTTGGTATCACACGTTGTTGGCTGTATACGATAGAGTGGCAAAAGCGAGGTTTGCCTCATGCCCACATTTTGGTTTGGCTTAAAGATAGAATCCGTCCTGAAGAAATCGATCAAATAATTTCAGCCGAAATTCCAGACCCATTAATTGATCAAGAATTATTTGATATTGTCACCAAACACATGATCCATGGGCCATGCGGTGTTTTCAACATGACCTCACCGTGCATGGAAAATGGAAAATGTAAAAAAAACTTCCCAAAGCCGCATACGAATGACACGATCACGGATATTGATGGTTATCCAACTAAATCAACTAATTCAATTGATCAAAAGAGTTTCGCCACGACTGCAAAATGACAATTATCAAATCGTCATAAAAGCCGACAAAGTACCATTAGGTGAACATGCTAGTAGATTCAACGCTCCAACTGTTGATGAGGTTGCTGTTATCATGGTTGGTGATCCAGTTGACAAAAGATCTATAAACATTACACGGCGAGACAACACTGTCAGTACGATTTAGGATCTACACCGTTCATATGACGCACTACAATATCCATTGATATTTTGGCAAGGACAAGATGAATATCACCTTAATATCAAACAGTATGATCCAAATACCGGTAAATTTGACAATTATCTATTTACTTTCTTACTGTATGTATAGATTTTAATTTCGTATTGCATTTTATTTTTTATTTTTTTAGGTGATTACAGAAATAATAAAGTTAGCTCAATGAACTACTACGCACACCGAATAATGGTTAGACAACATCAAGACAATTATATCCTTCGATATCGTCAGCTGTTCCATCAATACATTGTTGATATGTATGCTAAGGTCGAAAGCGAACGCTTGCGATTCCTTCGATTCAACTAGGCAAAACTACGATCGGAATAATATATTCACTTACGAGATGCTGTTGCTGGAAACATCGATGGAAATTTAAATCCCAATGACATCGGTAATGCTTTCATTTTACCTTCAAGCTACATCGGCAGTCCACGGAACATGCAGGAATACATACAAGATGCGATGACTTACGTACGTCATTACGGCCGACCGGATTTATTTATTACATTCACATGTAATCCGAATTGGGAAGAGATACAAACTTTACTATTGCCAGGACAACAAGCCATTCATCGTCATGATTTAACTGCACGTGTGTTTAAACAAAAATTGAAATCCTTAATTGATTTTATTGTTAAATATACAATTTTTGGTATCACACGTTGTTGGCTGTATACGATAGAGTGGCAAAAGCGAGGTTTGCCTCATGCCCACATTTTGGTTTGGCTTAAAGATAGAATCCGTCCTGAAGAAATCGATCAAATAATTTCAGCCGAAATTCCAGACCCATTAATTGATCAAGAATTATTTGATATTGTCACCAAACACATGATCCATGGGCCATGCGGTGTTTTCAACATGACCTCACCGTGCATGGAAAATGGAAAATGTAAAAAAACTTCCCAAAGCCGCATACGAATGACACGATCACGGATATTGATGGTTA
The DNA here is from genome assembly GCA_020383195.1 of Neomicropteryx cornuta. Lineage (NCBI taxonomy): Eukaryota > Metazoa > Arthropoda > Insecta > Lepidoptera > Micropterigidae > Neomicropteryx > Neomicropteryx cornuta. Next base: position 8,864,823 of record JAHKQU010000010.1, on the reverse strand, counting down.
TCCAATGTATCGCCGCAGAAGTACTGAGAATGGTGGCCACACATTTACAATGCGACTGCCGAACTTTCCAAATCAAGTTGAGTTTGATAATCAGTGGGTGGTACCATACCCACCACTACTTTCAAAAACTTACAAAGCTCATATCAATGTTGAGCTTTGCAGTTCTGTTAAATCAATTAAGTATATTTGTAAATATGTAAACAAAGGCAGTGATTTGGCCATATTTGAAGTAAAAAACATAAATAAAAATGATGAAATAGCACGATACCAAATGGGCAGATACATTAGCAGCAATGAAGCTATTTGGCATATTCTCAGCTTTCCCATCCACGAAAGAGATCCTGCTGTCCAACATCTGGCAATACATCTTGAAAACGGTCAACGTGTATACTTCACTGAAGAAAATGTTCTCCAAAGAGCGTTCGAAGCTCCGAAAACGACTCTAACTGAATTTTTTACATTGTGTCAAAAACCTGATGTTTTTGGCCAATTCGCGAAGACATTGGTGTATGGTGATGTTCCACGTTATTTCACATGGAACAAATCCAGTAAAAAATGGGAGCCACGGAAACAAGGAAAACCACATCCTTCCATTACAGGCATATTCAAAGCTAAGACATTGGGGAGACTTTACACGGTACATCCAAAGCAACGTGAGTGCTTCTATTTACGTTTGTTATTGGTGAATGTTCCCGGACCAACGTCTTTTGAATTTTTACGAACAGCTAATGGTCGAGTATTCAATACATACCAGGATGCATGTCGTGAACTGCAATTGCTAGAAGACGATAACCATTGGGACTTAACGCTTGCTGATGCTGCGTTGACATCAACACCGAATAACATTCGTCAGTTGTTTGCAATTATTTTGGCGACATGTTATCCCTCGCAAGCACAAACTTTGTGGGAAAAATATAAAAATTGTATGACAGAAGACATCTTGCACCGAATTAGACAAACAAATCAATGCCAAAACATAGATTATACACCAGAGATGTACAATGAAGCATTGGTCTTGATCGAGGATTTATGTGTTCTTATTTCAAATTTACAACTTAATCATTATGGTATGCCATCACCTAATCGTCCAGCCACCGACTTAGTCAATACCGATTTACAACGAGAAAATCAATATGACCATGGAAGTTTAGCAACAATTATCATGAACAGTGAACCATTACTGACAGCAGAACAAAAAATTATTTATGATCGGATTATGCTGGCTGTTGCTGCTGAACAAGGCGGTTTTTTTTTCTTGGATGCACCCGGTGGAACCGGAAAGACATTTTTAATATCGTTGATTCTTGCCAAAATACGGTCGCAACAAAAACATCGCATTAGCATTAGCATCGTCAGGCATTGCGGCTACTTTACTGGATGGTGGGCGAACAGCACATTCAACATTCAAGCTGCCATTGGACGTTCATAATAAACCAGATGCAATGTGTAACATCAAAAAGAATAGTGGAATAGCTGCAGTGTTGCGGAAGAGTTCTATAATAATTTGGGATGAGTGCACAATGGCACACAAATATTCACTTGAAGCATTAAACAGAACTATGCAAGATTTAAACAGCAATAATAAACTTTTCGGTGGTGCTATCTTACTTTTGTCTGGTGACTTCCGGCAGACCTTACCGGTTATACCTCGCTCTACTTTCGCGGATGAGATTAATGCATGTTTGAAACAATCATTCTTATGGCGAAGTGTTGAAACACTTCGATTGACCATAAATATGCGAGTACAATTGCAAAATGATCCATCAGCACTAATATTTTCCGAACAACTACTAGATATTGGGAACGGTAAAATAAAACTGCAACCAAATACGCAATGCATTAAACTACCAGACAATTTTTGCACTGTTGTTCAGGATAAAACTGAATTGATTCAGAGTATTTTCCCGGATATACAGAATAATTATTTGAATCATGAATGGCTTAGTCAACGGGCGATTTTGGCAGCCAAAAACGTTGATGTTGACGAAATTAACTTCCAGATACAACAGTTGTTACCAGGCGATCTGATGTCTTTTAAATCAATCGATACTGTTGTTGATGAAAATGAAAGTGTAAATTTTCCGATTGAATTTTTAAATTCATTAGATATCCCTGGAATGCCACCACATAATCTTCGATTAAAGATTGGTTCCCCTATTATTCTCCTCCGTAATTTGAATCCACCTCAATTATGTAACGGTACGCGTTTGGTCATCAAAAAGATCACCGGAAACATTCTTGAAGCAACCATTTTGGCTGGGAAGTTTAAAGGAAAAGTGGTCCTGCTGCCACGTATTCCGATGATACCATCAGATTCTACCATACCCTTCAAAAGGCTACAGTTTCCAATTCGTTTAGCTTTCGCCATGTCTATAAATAAATCTCAAGGTCAAACAATGTCCATTTGTGGTTTAGATTTGGAAAATCCATGTTTTTCTCATGGGCAACTATATGTTGCGTGTTCACGTGTTGGGAAACCGTCGAATCTATTTGTGTTAGCTAAAGACAGGTTAACCAAAAACATTGTGCACCGATTGGTGTTAAATTAAATTGAAATTGAAAGTATTTATAATTCAAAAAAAAAAATATTAATGTTTAAAAGTTTAAGACTGTCTGCCTTGCCTACCTCATTCATGAGTTTAAGCATCACATGAATCCAGTGAATTTGTATACCAGCATCAACATTTTCGTCTTTGTTCGTAAATAATTTCATTGTACTAAAGGGTTATAGTAGTAGAAAGTCAAATAAGGAGATCAGCATATTTTTTTACAAATACCATCTGTGTGAAAAAGCATAGCGGACTCCGTGACTGATGTTCTCTTATTGTTCCTCTTAGATTGTTTACTATAATGTAATATAACAAAAACTTTAGCCACAGCAACGCGTGGCCGGGTCAGCTAGTATGTATTGTATGATAGGATGCACGAAACTTGAAATTGGCGAACTTCTAAACCTGCGATGGAAGTATCACTGTATAAAGTTTCTACTGTGGTATATATTATTAATTTAAATGTAATCAATTAAAGTATATATTCAAACAATTTAGAAAAAAAAAACCATTAAATTTATTTTTTTTGTGTAACAAATGTACTGAAACTGTTATAGATTAATAATAATAAAATGTATGCTCTGATTAGGACTTATTGTTGCTTATATGCTGTTATGTAATAACTTAAGCTATTATGTAAAACATAACCTATATTAAATGAATTATAACTTGTCAACCTTTATAAATTCACATTGAGTAGGTCTAACAATACATGTTGATTTGTTATTAAAGAGACTACATTCCAGAAGTAATTTGAACGGTCCGTTGCAACAGAGTTTGGTGTTTGTTGTTGAATGGTCTCGGGACAACCTGTATAAATTATGGTTTGTAATGTCAACATTCGGGGTTTTTTTCATTGATTACATTGAAACAACTTTATCATAGTAACTATTTTTAATAGTGACTATGTTATATTGCCTAACATAATAGTATTGTATATATTTACCTAATAAGTTTGCAATTGGTTACACAATTTTGAACTATTATGTATTTGTTTTGACGGATAACGCAATCAATAGTAATGACCCAATTTTATATAGCTTTAACTTTTTTTCTAAATTAAATAATGTCAATTTTTTTAAAATCTTTATTTACACCTTTGAATTTTGTCTATTAAATACTGAAGATAAGTTTAAATTGTAACCATACCTGCATATGGGAATAAACCAATTTAAATAAATGCACATTTACCGTGCAATGTAATGCATAATACTTATTATTGTATATATAAAATAAAACTATATTATAACAAAATAAAAAAAAAACAATACGAGCGGATTTAACAAATAAATACCACGTAATGTAACGAGCACAAGGAATGGTAGACTGAAGATTTGAAAGATCTCTGTTAGTACCTACACTATCCTAGGGGTTTGTACCCGAGTTGGTCGCTTGTTATTGTAGCATCCAACGAAGAAGGTATCTTCAGCAGATTAAGCAGTGTCATTCATTGATACACAGAAACCACATGTTTCGAAATGTGATAATTACACCGGTACTAAAATGTTTATTTAAAAATTGATTTCCATGTATTTCAATTCATTTTATTGTAGTATTCTATTTTATTTATTTCTTTTTTGCAACTCACAAAAGGGCCTTTAATCGTTTATTTAAGTTTTTTAAATTTTCTATGCTACCAATTTATTTATTACGTGTCTTGTTAATTTTTAAATGTTAATATTTTTATAGTAAAAAAATACAATAAATTTGTAATTTTGTTTTGTAAATAAAAACTCAGAACCGACATTTTATCAGTCAGGCCCTTGAGCTGAACGACGATAAATATGATTAAGAAAATTATGGCCAAGTACAAAATGTTAGTTTGTGAAGTTGATAAATTAATATTGAAAGTTAACTAAACGCAGATTGTGACGATTTATTTTCTACATCAATTTAAAAAGTAGAAACATTTTGGTAAAAATATTAAATACATATTTTGTTAGTGCGGACAGTAAAAAGATCCGTACTTGAGGGACATTGATTTTGACTTGTAGGCCATTGATTTTGAAATCTGTGCCCGAAGATGACTTATCCCATAATCGTATTATCATTGATTATTCACCGAGTTCCAATACAAAATCCAGCTTATTGGCCCTGTGATTTCAAACATGACCTCATATCAAAATTCATCATGGTATCAGAGCAAAAATTGTGTAAACTTTACATGATAATATGATATCACTCTTGTCATAAGTCGCTCCGCGCCATGTCATTGACCAACCTCACCGAGCGCCTGTGAGCAAAAAAGGGAATTTACACGAGTGCTTTGATAAAATTTATAAATTTGGGCAAGAATTATTTTCGCAAGTTTTTATACAATTTCTTGCTTGTAATTGGGAACATAAACACCCCCATAAGTATTGAGGAATGGTCTTGGAACATATAGTGGTTTTTCTATATTCTACAAGTCAGGTCAGTAGTCCCTCAAGGAATTAAAAACCACTATTTTAAGTGGTTTTTGTTTATGCAAGAGTAAAAAAAATGTACCTTTTAAATGTTTATCTGTTGGATAATTTGGCTTTGACTTGCTACTCGATATATGTATATAATTTGATGTGTTTAGGATTATCAATCAATAAAATAAATAAAAAAAACTTATTTTTTATGTCCATGCATCTTCCATCATATCAAAGTTCCAAACAACCTCACCTATCTATCTCCCCTCAAAATAACCATCTGCCATAACTGTAGGTGTTGCAACATATATTTCTAAAGTGACCATCTGAGAAAAATACCTTTATCGTTTACCTTTCACTATTATTTATTTAAAATGCACGCACGCAGATGTATGTGGAAAATTGGAAAAAGCGAACATTAGAAACTTAGGATTTAACTGAAGAATAAAACAATAACAAACTATACTCAGAATATTTATTATTACGTTTACGATTAATCAGTCAATGTATTTTATGACCTAAATAGTGATACGATACAATATATATGTAATGGGGAAATCTCGTTTTGTGTTATCCTCAGTAAAATTGTAGCATTTTTCCTTTGATTTAAAAAAAATCGGCACGAGGTCTGACTTTGCTGTTTTGTCATAAGACTACCGAGCGCGGAGTGACTGATGATTCGCAACGCTGCGCCGTGCTGGAATCTGCTCAGAGGGCTGTGATGGCACGCAAAGAATTTCAAGCGGACCGGTAAAGCTGAATATCTTTGTTATTTATCATGACCTCGGAATTATTCTTTTACAGTATGCCCTTATTCCTAAGAAATTATATATGAAAAAAAAAGACTTCCCCATCGGCCTTCTTATGAAACAGGTCTAATTATCACATAGCAATTGGAGGTGTTGCACTGTTATTAAAAAATAATATCACGTTATTGGCTTTGTGCGTCGTTGCCATAGTTCGCTTGACTGTCTCTTTTGGTTAGTGGTCACTTTTGAGCGCAGCGCACTAACGCATGCATAAGGCCAGATACATTAATGTTACAGTCGAAGTATTGTGCTCTTTCCCAGGGTTCAACACGCAAATTCCCTTTGATATTTGTGGGTTGTGTAGAAAAATAAAATTAGTAGTATCTGGGTTATTGGATTTTGTCTTCATGGGGAAAGGCGATAAATCAAATTAATCAATTTGACACCCAGACAGTCTATTAACAGAAGAAAAGTCTTGTGCATAAATACCACTAATTTGACATTTGAGGTAGTGCTCTCAAGGGGAAAATCTATCTGGACAATTAATTTTTTTTTATTATACAAAAATTCTTTTGTTAAAATAGTTTAGAAGAGGGTTTATAATCGATTTTCACCTTTACAAAAGAGCGCCCTCATAAAGGTAATATTAATATTTATACATAGCCTTTTTAATTATAGACAAAAAGAACAATCAATATACCTAATTTCTTACTGCCTATCTTATTAGAATATCCTTTACTTTAGTTACCTGACTATTCTTAAATTCAAGAAACAAATTCTAATAAAATGTCTCATGGTGTTAATCAGTATAAAAAAGGCACTTATTCGGCTTACGTAACTAATAATACTATTAGAAGTCTACAATGCAAAATTATAATGTTAAAATTTTGTAAATGGCAGTTGACTACTTATTATAATTGGAAATCATAAACAATAAAAAGATGTGATTTTTATAATAGTGGTAATCTTACAGCAAACGTTATTTATTACAAAACCTATAAAATTAATCTAAAAGTCCTAAACATTTTTTTTTTAAAATGAGATTCAATTTACCAGTCATTTTTATACATAGGTGAGAAATAACTGGTATATACTGGTAACCAGTTTAAGTCTTGATAAATTTCTTGAATCTAGCATCAGTTTTATAGCTGCTTGCTCAGTTAACAATAATAATAATAATAATATATTAAAAACCAGGACTGTCCCAAAGCGAAGTGGCTGAACCCCTACCGTTCATCCGTCTCTCTGTGCGCCAAGGACTGTTTATCGGCGCTCTTAATACACTCCATGTACAGATAGTTACAGAATAATTGAGCATCATTTAAGGGCTGCAATTTAACACACTTCAATGTTGCTAAATTGTTTTATAACACCTGCGTGAGGGACGGAAATGACATGTGGGTCGGCCGTTTTAGTAAGCCTCTTCCTTCGAGCGTTTGAGTTTGTTTAATACCTTATATCTGTGCAATAATGAGGTAGTTATAATCACTATTTTTTCCGTTTCATTCCCGCCAGGCGATGACTTCACAACTGCTTACGTGACGTAGCGGCACGGGATGACAGAACAGCAGTTGTGACAACAGCGCTAAAATTGCCCGCGATTTGATATGCCCGACTTTCAAACAAAATAACTCGGGTTGTATCAGATTTTTCACTTAACATTTGTGTTATAATTATTCATAACTTTGCGGACTTGGTATACTACCTTATTATGCTACCACACGACATTAATCACCTGCATAGTACTAAAAATTAAAAATAAACTCTATCTGAGATCAAGATTTCAAAATAAAACAGTCTTTTAGTTAATGCTTAGAAATAATACAAAGCACGGTAATAAAATAACATGCAATACACACAGTTCTTAGAAAGATCTATCTGATGAAGTAATTGTAAAACCGCACCGAAGATTAAAGACGCCATAAATTACGTAACTCATTTTTAACATAATTTGTACAGAGAGTAACATTTCCCTTTGAAAATGTTACATAACACATTTTTTTTTAGGTAGGTATACAAAATTAAAAAGACCTTTATCAAATTAATATTTACACTTGTAAAGCATTAAAAAACTATATATTTAATTCAATTTAAAAATTTGAAAATGGTTTATTAAAAAAATATTATAATTTTATTACATTATAATAATATTATAACACGATTATAATAATAATAATAATCGTGTTCCCGTTGGGAACCAAATTTTGAGACGCTATTAAAATATGTTTTTATTGTGTTTCTTTTTTAACTTTTATATTATTTATCATATTACGTAACCTATATTGAACCCCTCCTTCCCTCTATGAGCGTTACGTAATTTATGGACGGCCCCTGACGAGCAAATATCTCGGAAAAAAATGCCTGACTGTCGTTTTTGTCCATAGCAGCGCGGCATTCTATCTTCGGCGACTGGGAACTTCGACGTAAAAACCCACCCGGTAAGACTCCGTTTACAAGTTGAGAGCTATCGAGATTTATTAATATCCACCCATCAGGATTTGCAATTAAACATCTGAAACTTGAAAACCTCAAAGTTTTATGAAGGTTTTCTTCCGGGAGACAGCGGCACCCAAACAGGTGTTTTTTTTATACAGGTGTTTTTAAAATCACTTTTGTCCTTAAGCAGTTTATAGTTTGATTTTACAGAATCGTCCATACCTCCATTTTAAGTATTGAGCCACGTATCCAAAATCTGACATTGGTGTTGGTGAGAATGTGTGACGTTTAGCAGGAGCGTGTGCATGTGAGGCCGGCACGGAAATAACTTCTGTAAAATAACGCAAGCAAGATAACAGGCATGTTGACGTTTTTGTCATGGTTCTGTCATAGTTGCCGTAGCTCGCTTACTACGTTTCTACGCAATTTAACTATTCTATTATCTATATCGACAACTATACTGGTCTTGTTTCTGTTTCATTCGTATGGCTTGTGTTGTCTGAGAGGTGCTATTGGGAGCAGTTCCGACTGCCTAATTGTTGTTTTCATGATGCGAGGTCGTTTATTACAGGCAAATAACATCTCACAAGTCTGTATAGTAAATGAATGTGTTTTTTTTCACTTAACTCAGTCGAAGGAGTTGAGAAAAGCGCCGTTGAATATTCTCAACGGCGAAAAAAGACCTGGCCCGTTTGACCCACTTTTTTCATTTTTGAAAAAAAAAACAACACGTTCGTGCGTTTTTAAATCAAATACAAAACTAGTTTGAACATCCGCCTATCCTGCCTATCCGCAAGGAGCAGCGCTCCACTGAACTAGACATAAGCTAGTGACCCGAGTCAGGTTTGTTTATATTTGGGATAAGTCCTTACCCTCGCACCGTGCGCAACGGTGACAATCTTGCATTTCCCAAACTTTGGTTAGCTTTTGATTCAATTTTAATTAGTTTTTCTTGTAATTAAGAAACATTTTTACAGTATTTTTTGCTAAACCTAACCTAACCTAAAAGGACAGACGCGATTTTAAATACATCAGTAAAACTATTGATATAATTATTCAGCTACAAAACAGATTTACTAGGGACAGCAAGACATTTAAATGGACCACTTATAGAAACCTAACCTTATAAAGTAACAGTCTTATAAATCGACTACAAGCAAATACAAATATTTACCCATCATAAAACTTATAAAATAAAAAAAAAACATTAATATTGTTACATTTGAATTGCCAGCAGTACCAAATTGTGAACAATAAAATATCAAAATACACCACTATAAAATTCACTGGGATTTTCTTGCATGTAAAATTTACAGAAATTAAGTACTGTAAGTACGCCCAAATTAAATTGATATTTCTTAAAAACGGGGAAATTTCCAAAGATTTCATAACTCGAAGAAACACGTTCTTAATTTTCGAAAATCCACTTTAATCACAATTTTCCTAAAAATGAAATTTAGTACCTTCTTAACATACATTAAGCAAAAAAAAAAAGTAAGCGAGCGATCAGCTATCGCCGTACACTGTAACGGTCTCAGGACCATTATCGATCGGCATGGAATCTGAATTCGCATGCTGACCGAATCTTTTAAAAAATGTAATAAATTTAGGGATGATTTTTTTTCGCAATTTTATATATCATTTCTTATAATAGGTTGGACAACACTCCTTATGGTCTCGAGACAATCTGTATTAAAACGAATGTGTGTTTGTCTGTAGCATTATAACTCGGAAACTACTTGGCCGAAATGGCTAATTAATTTTTTAATGCTCGTAGTAAAATTAGAAAATTTACCCAGAAAATTGAAAAATTCGGGAAAAGTATATTCTACATCGGTGGAACAATCGTCAAAGCCGCCTGCGCCCGAGTGCCACAGGCACGAGTCGTCGTGTGCCTGTGTGTGAGTCGACCTAACCGCAGGACCTAGCTGCCAACCCTGGGGTTGAACAGCTAGTAACCTATAAATTAAACACCAGTACTTTGGAATACGCCAATAGGCAAAACAAAGTTTTCAGTTATTGAGTTAATGTAAATCTTACTGTAAAATAAAGATAGATATACCGAAATTATGACATTTTTTTTTTTATAAAATAAAATATAAATAATTATAGGGTGCGACGTATTACTTATTAAGTTTATGTACTTTTTGTATTAAGTAGGTTAGTAATGTGTGTTGTAATTAGTTTTTTTTATACTATCTATACTAAATATATTTCAATGATACCCAAACATCTCCTATGTACATTTCAATGCGTACCAACTAAATTTTTCTTTATCAAAAAAGCCTCTTTCAAAGTTTGAAATCTTTGGAAATTATTTCTTGTCAATATACTGAAATAAAGTAAATTTTTTGCATTTTTTACGCGTAAAGTAAAATCATGGCTTCAAGCCGATGAAAAGAAATGGAAGATCTATCTCTACATCCGCTTATACGTAACATTCGAACTAAAAATAACAATTGTACTACACTACTCGTTTGAAAATTAAAAAAAAACAAAAACGATCATGCGTCGCTCTTCTTCGAATGCGTCCTCGTGTGTATCTCGAAGACGGACGGGTCTTTGAAGCATCTAAGGCATACGTTGCACACGTGCGTTTGCCGACTGTGAACTAAGGATGGGATTGGGAAGGTGGTCTCAGGCGTTTTGTTCGCAACGTCCGAGTCGGAGAGGTTGCCGTCGGACGCTGCACAGTCGGACATATAATAGGCACCTGGAACGGGAAAAAAAACAATTTTAAGCGAAAAATACCTCTTAACTAAAAAAGTGTGCCTACGTTTTAATCTATACATTGTAGGTAAGAACCACTATATATTATTATTATTATTAGTTTATTCATTAAATTTACAATTATTTTCATGGATAAAATAATACACAATGTATCCGACCAACTAATCAATATATGCAAGCCTGTCATCATTATGGACTTATACAAGTTGTATATAAAATTGTTACTGAGGTTGATCTATATCAACAATCATCAATAATCAACAAAAAATATTAGATTTTTTTTTTTCTAAATTAGGAGAAATTTTCAGAACGTTTTTAAATTAAGGGCACTCCTTATAGGGGATGGGGTTGATCTATACCGATAACTAAACTGGTAAAAAAAATATAATGTGAAAAAAATCATACTAAAGTAATTATATTATTTAACAACTTTGTTTATCTTCAAAGAGCCTCGGGATTGTCGATATAGATCAACATCATAAAGGAGTGCCCTAAATTTAAAAACATCTATACACAATTTAATCAAAATTTAAAGATAGCGGAAATCTCGGCGTTCGATTGATCTGTCCCAAACATAAATAAACTGGGCTGTAAATTACTCAATTAAACTTACAGACATCAGCAGGTACGGTTTTTCTCTGACACCAGACGCGCCGTTTCTTTTCTCTTCGCCAACACAGTTTTGGCGGCTCTCTCGGAGTATTCTTACAGGCTTTGACCCGAAGAGTGCACTCTCTTCTTCTTGTGGAATAAAAGCCTGGTTTCCTACACGCAAGGACACAGCACGGCGCACACATCCACACAGTAGGACGGTTTTCGAGAGAGAGAGTGAGGGTAGGTATTTAGTGCAGGCAAGTTACTTAGACAACTGCAAACCGCACATGCGTCGAACTATACCGGATATGACGAAAAGGAAGACAATGTAATTTACAGCCCATTTGTCACAACAATACTAAACATAAACCATGATCTACTTTCGTAAGTTCAGTTGGGCTCTATGTCGCGGATAGGCCGAGGAGTCACTTCCGGGCGATGTTCAAACTATATCCGGGATTCATTTTAAAATGTATAAACTTTTCTCAAAATTATTTTTTTTTCTCAAGAGACTGGTTAGTTGATACAGGATCAACCCATAAAAGTACAACTTGAATCATCAAAGTTGAATTCCTCAAGACTCAAGTTCATGTTGTACTCTTTAGACCTTGGTATAATTTGTTTGAAGTGGAAAGCACACATCCTCAAATTTACAAAGACGGTAAATTCTGTACCTAATCAAGAAAGTGTGCCACCACATACATAAGTCAAACAAAAACCCAAGGTCGCGAATTTCGTCGCATCTCCGAATAATCTCATTGTTCAGAGAGGACTCAAAATTTACTTCATTGCGCAAGGCTCATGAGAAGGATGCTGCTACACATTTAGAGGCATCAAGCTGCTGACCTATAAAATAATAACAATAATCATCAACAAACCCTGTTCATCATCGTCGGCTGATTCCGCTCCGCTGTCTCCTTCGGCCTGACCTACCCTCGCCAGGGCTGAGAGGTTGTAAGTGACACTATTCGATATCGCTTGTAGATAGAGAAGGCTCGCGAGCTGCTGGTTGCTGAACAGCGGGTCAAAGTCCACCGTGCTAATTAAATAAAATACAACTTATCAAAACACATTGAGCCGATCTAATCATACCATTGCTTACAGTATGAAATTGGAAACAATATATCCTATATATTGTTTCCAATTTCATACTCGTAAATTTCAATCACGTAAAGTTTACAAATTTTTTACTCTGAAACCATGATGAATATTGGATACGAGGTTAAGACAAATCATGTTTGAAATCGCAGGGCCAATAAGCAAGATTTTTTATCGGGAATGGTCTTGCAACACGGTGTATATTGGCGCTTAACCCATAGAGGTTAACCTTTAGGGTGGATCGTGCATTTTTACGTAAATTGTAAAAAAAAACATTTTGAAGTAGCCGGAGCGGTGGTGTAAGGAATGTATTAACATTAGAAATGCACTATTTTTTTCAGTTTCTGAAATTTTTGCAAGTAAAGTTTTGTGTGATATTGCCTCTTTATAATATGTTAGTTTTATTATACTTTACAAAACTAAGATCGTTTCCAGGCGCCATGGCCACTAAAACGGCCGACTAATACGGTAGACAACTCTAGGGTATTTTACAGGGAGTTTTAATTTAGAGCATTCCTTTTAGGATGTTGACCTATATCGACAATCAAACATTAATCAGTAAAATATATCAGAAAAATATTTCTTAAGTACGAGAAAAACGACTTCAAAATTAAATAGAAATCGTTTTAATGTTTGAGAGTGCGGTTGAATGCATGGCGCGAGACCGATCATTGACCTCCGAGCGTCTAGCTCGCATAGCACTTTGAAGAAAAACATTTTTTTATTATTATTATTTTAATATGAAAAAATTTATTTTTTCATGAGACCGGTATAGTTATCGACATAGATCAACTTCCTGAAAGGAGTGCCTTAATTTTAAAACCGTATAAGTATATTACGAATTGTATTTTGTAATCATGTAACTTCTTACCCGGAATTCCTTCCATATGGAATTTCATTGGGTATATTTTGTGACGGGATTGCATCTTTCCTTAAGGAGCGCCATTGTCCTAAAATAATTAGTATAATTAAAATAATAAAAAAAAACAGTATCATTTATTTATACACCTTCGAAAGCCAAAACATTGAGTGGTTATTTTGTTAGTACTATATAATTAGCAAACCAGACTGCGTTATATTTGTTATTTTTCACGCAGTAGAATGTTTATCTTCTATAGAAAGCATGATGAATTTAAAGATCTTGTAATGCTGCCAAACCTCAGTCATCACAGCCTCTTTAGAGGTCGTCCCAAGACATTTCCAGAAGATTTAACGGGGTGCTTGTGTTCCCTATTAAGAATAACAAATAATATAAATAAATGTGAAAATAATTCATGAAAATATCGCCTTGAACGACTACGCTCATACAGCCCCCTCCACCACTTACACCTACTTCACTAAATGAGTAAATCCGTTCGACCTGTAGTTACCTCAAGTTTGGTTACCTCTCTCCTAAGAGGCCGCAATCGAAGTGACATGAGCTTTCATAACTGATTTTATTAAAATAAATGGTACTTAAATAAAAAAACATTTCATTTTGCAAAGATCTATTTTTTATTTTCGTTTTCGTCCGTTTCCCGCAAGTCGCCATTATTTGTCGGTAGAAATGTGATTATAAATGAAAGGATATATGTTCGCGTGAGTATTGAGCGTGAAGTGAAAAAACTAAAATGCTTTAAAAATATGTGCCATAAGTAAGGCACTTTGCAGAAGCAACATTTTAGAGTAAATTATCACTAGAGTACATACTCATTATTTATTTATTGAGCCGCTAAAGGAACCACTTGTCAAAACATGCATTATTCAGTTACCATTTATGGTATCTATAAAAAAATACACTCGCACCTTTATTTTTGCCCATGCTAGTTATCGTGTAGTCTGACGTTGTAAAATGCCTACTACACACTTTGGAATACTTCGTGTAAGGTTTGCCGCGTTTGAGGATTAGGTTCCACTTCTGGGCCAGAAGTTCATCCCTTGGAAACTGATGAAAAGAAACATCTTTCGCCTTGCCGGCCATCGAAGTACACTGGGGTACAGTACAGTAATAAGGCATCGTTTAATAAGATCATAAAACAAACTGACGCTAATTTGTTTAGCTTAATCGTAGGACAAATATGTACATCGTGCAAATAAATCGCAAAATAATATACACAGAACTAAAAACAAATCGCTAGTCCGCCCGCCATAAACAATCCGTCAAGAGACGCCATTTTACATTTTGTGTTATAAAAAAACTCCGCGCCGCGGCGGCGAAATTTATAGAAAACTTATGATTCAATCATACCAAATGAATATATACCTAGTTATAAAAAAAATGAAAACACAAATTTGTTTTAAAAAATTATCATATACATTATTGAATGGTAAATAGGTTAACACAATGTTTTCGTAACGGTAAAAAGCTACATTTATCTAGTAGTAATGCTAGCAAACAAATAATTGTAATAATAGTATGTAGTACAAGTTTTCGTTTTATATAAATTGTTTTTTTTATTGAGTTCTAATTTATTTTAGTCTCATAAAAAAATAAACAAATTTAAAGGATTTTGAGGCGAACCAATTACACCATAAACATCAACCATCACCATTGTTTAATAAACATCGTACTTAGTGATTCGGTAAAACATAAATAAAACAAAATGTTAATTTTTCTTGCATTTTATCCTCGTTTTCTGGTTGAAAACCACAGTTATTACAAAAGTGCAAACACTTTTAGGGTTTGTTTGCATAGTTTGCCTTTCGTCGAATAAAAAAAGCAGATTACAAAATATAACACATCTAATAACATCCTATCCTAAATATCTTGAAAATTGTATAAAAATAGGTTGCAATTTTTAAACTTAACCAACTTTTTATAGACCAACTCCTAATAACTCCTAATAAATAATTTTTTTTTTTTAATTTAAAATTAAAAACTGTTTAACATATAGTATATTAGATAACATATAACATATAGTAAATTTTGACATTCACCCGGTTGCAAGGGACCTTTCGATGACCAGTAGTCCCATCTTGGAGATCAAGGTGGCTTCAGTTCTATAGCCCGTGCATTGTAATTATGGATTATTTCAGTTTTCGTTATTTTTTTTAAAAAATCCTTTAAAATATTGGTCATTTTAAAATGGTTGGGCCTCTCTTTTTTCCTACGATCGTGTAGGCAACAAACGAAAAACGAGTCGATTGTCGATTCTAGGATATTACTTTTGATGTTGATGGTTAGGACAGGCAGGATCATGGATAATCTGCCTGTCTATACTCTATGATTAAAAATCTATGTTTTCTACATGTTAGTCGCGCATCTGTCAATTTATACGTCGTACTATTTGCCTCGTTTAGTTTTGAGATTTTAAAATTGCAATCCCATAGTTTTCTGTGGTGGATAATCTAAAATACATAACCTAAATATCCATTTGTATGTACGTGCATTTATCCGTGTGGAAGACAAAGTAATAAATGGTGCCGAGAGGTCCGCCCGGCTTTGATCAATCAAACCGCAAGGGCGAAGCATTTCGATCGAAAACAGGAAAAGTACGAAAATATAACTCATAGTGATTGTATCGCTCACGATGGGATACTATTGTACGGTTCCACAGTGCACGTCTCTGGCAGGAAAGACAAGGAATGTCAAATTCCATCGCTTTCCACGCGATGGAGTGCTTGCCGACAAATGGAACGATATACTGAAAAGAGGGAAGCCCTACACGAAATACTCTAAAGTTTGCAGTCTGCACTTCTCCGAGCAGGATTACAGCATGACCACTATGGGTAAGAATAAAGGTATACCGACGGATGTCACAATTATGTTTACTACTCAGTATTGTTTTTCTGTAGTCCTGCGAGCCTTTAATCAATTTCACATTGGATAAATAAACACGTTTTATAAACCAGATTGAACAAAATCAGCGTATTTTTGAGATGTCAACATCGATGACAAATGAACAAAGCTATTTGACCTTGTCATTTTGACATATGTCATTTTATAAAATTCTAAATTTAAAAATAGAATCTGCTATTTACATTTTTTTAATTGCTTTTTTTTTAATAGCAATTGTCTAGAGGAGCTCATTACGAATATATAAGAATAAGAACAATGTCGTTTTTTTAACTAAACATTCTCATATTCAGTTTTATGTGTAGATCACGATAATATTAAAAAAATGGTGCAGCTAATGATTTAAAAAAAGATACATTAAAAACTTATTATGACTTCAAAAACACTTCTACTTTATCACACATTACTGTACTTAATAATAACCAAATCACGCCAGGCAGGACCGTCGCAACTGACCTGAACTAAGTTTTGTTATTCTCTAAGTTAGTACCCGGGTACAGGAACAAGTGATGAAACAAGAAATGAGAGGGAATATTTATATAAAACATAAATATATAAGACATAAAAATGTGAACAACATTAAAAAAAACTATTTGTGTCAAAGTATTTGTATACTAGTCTGTTGAAAGTGTAAACGATTCGTAAGGGCTTAATTAGGTGTAGGCATTCCTGAGGATAAGCGTGTGTGGGTGTGAGTCTGAGGGTATAAACCCTCAGACTCCCACACATATCTTTTACTTGCACATATAAGTGTGCGAGTAAAAGATAATAATGATTGTGGATGTTAAATATTTTCCCTGATGTCTTTAATAAATAAATCCTTACTTAAATGAAATACGTCAGCATTACTAAAGTTGATATCACAAATTCGCACTTTGAGCATGTTTAGAACGACGCCTCGATAAAGTGATTTTGAAGGTTACGAGTTTTTCCTCTTCGGTATCCTCAGAAATATATTCGCAGCCAAATATAAACAATCAAGTTTATTATGAGTGAAGTGTGATGCGGAACGGCCCAAGACGTTCCTCAAAACAAATTACCCGTTGGCATTCGGACTCACACATTTGGTATGACTGTGTCATTAGGCAATTAGGGTGACATGGCAATTAGGGTAACATAACATTCAATCTAATTAAATAATACAAAACAACCATTATAAGGTTGATGTATTTAGCAAAAGCAGTTGAGAGGTTAAATAGCTTAGCCAATATGAAAATTAATGAAAATATCAAATAAAATGTCCTTTTTTGTATCGATTTTTTGTATTTTGTCAGGCCAATGGAAGTCATTGAACAAGGACGCCATCCCAACTCGCAACCTCCCCATTTGCAATGCCGATGGAAGCCTTGTTGTGATGAGGAAAGCCAGGACCTCGAAAGACAGGTCGGAGACGTCGACACCTCGGCTAATTAACACGGAGGTTGTACCAATCGAACGAGCTTCGCCGAGAAAGAACTTGATTAATGAGTGAGTATCTTTAAATTTTTTCATTTATTATTATCACATTTATTTTTTTTCACTGGCTCTTAGGAGGACTCTACTTGGTCATTTCTCTATACAATCATTGTAGCGTTTTGTCTCTCTTTTTTGGACATATAGACAGTGATAGAAGATTTCATAAAGACACAAATTCAACTTAGTTTTTGAAAATATATTGATTCTGTCTCTCAAGACAATCTTACGCTAATAAAACGACCTGGTGGCGCAGTGCTATAAGTGCCTGCTTCTAAATCCAGGTCCCGGGTTCGAGACCCAATGGGTCAAATCCGGCCAGGACATTTTTTAAAAAAATGACCTAGCCGGTCATTAAAAAAAATTAAGTTTAAAAAAAATTACGGCACCGCTGATGGCAGAGACGGAAGTGCGTCAGTGTGTTTCCAATACAAATTTAAAAATAATTTTAGAGACTACATTGACTTGAAATAAATCTGAGGTACTGATTGGCTCGTTGCGATTCAATGGTGCAAACGTCAAGTTAATAAATCGTACTGTTAAGTTGGCAGAAATAATTAAATCAAGTGGGGGATGCTTTCTCGCTTTGACGGTATATATGTCGCCGATGTTTGGGCCGCCGGCCAGGCGTGCGGATATATTCGTCCGTATGCTGACAAGGGTTAACAATAGCCTGCTGGGTAGATTTTTGCTTCCTAAATCCGAACTGCGTTTCTGATAAGATATTAAATGTGATTAAAAAATTGTGATGCCTTTTTTTGATAATTTTTTCTAATAATTTTGAAAAAACACTAAGAGAAATAGGTCGATAGTTTTCAATATCATTTTCTTCTCCTTTTTTATAAATCAGTAAAATTTTTGCTATTTTGTAACACTCAGGAAATACACTATTCTTTGATAGCAATTGATAGTATTATTAAATAAAGCGCTTATGAACCCAGATCGAGAAAAGCGCGTCTGTAGTGTAGAGAGGTACGTTTGTATAACTTATCTTCTCATATATACTTCTGTGTGGTGCTAACCATTAACTATCTTGTCGTCCGAGGAAAATTTAAAGGCACTCACTTAAGGGCTAGATCATCCGTAAAGATATCAATTTCCCGGTGGGCAGATCCTTCCAGGGGTGTGTTAGAAGCGCCATTATGAAAAAGAATAAAAACAGAAACCTAGCCAAGACCTCGTTCGGTGATCTGTTGACCCGCGACTCGGCCTTTGCCACCCTCGCCAAATATTTGATTTTAATATTTTTTTTTGTATTCCAGAGGCGAAAATCTTACACCCAACACTCAATACCACGACTTGAGCAACTCGAGAAAGCGTAATCGCTCCCCCGATCTGGAACTCGCACGCAACGTAAGTTCTTTACCTATTTCTTTCCTCGGATGGCTTATATGTAATTGCAACTTAAACTTCACCATTACTTTTGTCTTTTTCCAATATATATGGAATTAGACATCATTCCAAACTGCTACTAAATGTAATGTAATAGTTTAACGTCACTATCCTCACAGGAACTCGGTTCGGAGAGAAGTGCTTCCATGGATTTTTGGGGAATGCAGCACGGTTTAATTTAAGACGGTGCCCACGAAGGTTCTCGTTATTGTTGAATGTAAACATACTTTACATTTGTGGGCAGTCATAGTAGTCACTTAATATTTTGTAGATCTCAATTAAAGCACCTTTTTCTCTCCTTTACTTGAGTGATTGCGAACTTCAACATTTCTAAACGCTCCTCATAAGTCCTGTTTTTTAGAATTTGTGGGATTTTGGTTACTCGAATTTAAACTCTCTTCAACAGATTCTTTGGTGAAGTAAGGACTCCATACTTGGAATTCATATTTCAGAATTGGTTATATATGACTTGTATATTCTTAAAAGGAGATCAGGTTCAATGTAATGGAACGTCTTCTTTATCAAGATACCAGTCTATTGGCGGTTTTGGTAACAGCAACTATGTGAGTTTCCCACTTTAGGTCACATGATATGGTGATATCCAGGTCTTTCTGGCTTTTCACTACTGGTGGCTGAGTTCCATCTATATGATATTGGTATTGGGGTTTGTTTTTACCATATGGAGTTTTTACCATACCGTACACTTGTCGATATTGAGATTTACGAGCTATTTTTTTGACCATTCGTTTACACAATTCAGGTCATGTTGTATTATACCACTACTCAGTACCGGATCTGCAAAGAACTTGTTTGTTTTGAACCAGTCATCGATAATGGGTTTTGTTGATCAAGGTTTTGTGAATTCTTTTGGATGTTGATCAAATGTATCGGTCTCAATCATACAATTTGTTCGATATAGTTAGTAGTGGACTGTCATTTTTGTTTAATCATTAAGAATAATTAATTCGGTGACGAGATGCAGTGCCAAATACCGGAAGACAAAAAGGAAAGAACAGGGACGTACTTTTGCTGCGATCTGCCTCCCTGACCAACTGTATATACTCGTCAGTGTGCCCTCCTGGGTGCTATGAGTGTACAACTCGCTGAACAACCTCACTTCACCACACTAGGTTCCTCAAGGAAGAGGCTCAAATGAATCGTTCACGAGCGTGATTGCGGCGAGAGCGCTATGTGAACGTTACTAGCCGAGTCAACGAGCCGTCGTCGTGTGTCCCGCAACTAGATACCGTGCGGGTAACTGGAATTGGACACGTCAAATAGGTGTTGTTTTTGACGGGAAAAGGTTGTGTTATAAAGAATTATATTTGGCGCCAACACAACTCATATCAGATATTGTAAATTCTGCATCTGTTGAGCAAATAAAAGATCTTTTTATACATTTATATATAAGGAAAATTATAGATCCTAGAATTGAGCCTTGAAGAATTTCTGTGGTGAAACCCACGGGAAAGACAATGTGTAACATTCTTATTTGTCTCATATTTAGAAACATTCCAATTAATTATTGATCAAAATGGACGAAAACTCAACACATATGTATAGTATGAAGGCAATAATTTCTCTCTTTCCAGATTCGCATTAAGGATGAGCAACTCTCGAACGATGCCTATGCCTTTCCGAGCTGTTCCCAGGAACCGGTGATGCCCCAAAATCTCACCACCTCCACGCCGCTGGCGTTAAAACCGGAGATCAAAATGCATACACCGAGTCACCAAGTCGCAAGTCCCACACGCACAATCGTCAATATGCAGCCCCGTCAAATCATAAATCAACACATTCCTAACCCCATACCAATCGAATCCCCACAAAAGATTCAGAACACCCTGAATGCTAACTCTCCACTAGTTATGAACCTGACTTCGAGTGCTCAACAAGGAATGGCTTCACCGCATATCGCCAGCGCCCAGCAGGCCATGCCACTATTCAATACGAATCATCATATGCCGAATCCGTCGCAGCTTATGCCGAACTCGCCACAGTACATGTCGAACTCACCGCAACATTTACCAAACCCGCCACAGTATGTGCCGAACGCGCTTCCGAATCCACCACAGTTACCAATGTTGTCACGGCCGGTACTGAACGCACCGCAAGACTTAAACGAGAACAAGGATGTGCAGGACGCAACCATACAGACAGATCCACTTTCACCAGCGACTTCTATTCTTGAGAAACATGAGTACGAGCGAGAAGACAATACGAATCAGGTGAGATAGGTTATTGTGACTATAGAGGTGTTGGCTGAAAGTGAAGAAGAGAAGAGGATACTTCTAAGTTCGAAAGATAATGTTGAGAATTGGTCACCGTATTCTTGCATAAACTTCTTTACTTAATAAGAAGCTATTGAAGGAGTCCAAGGAAAAGCGGTTGTTTTATCATCAGCATCTTGTAGCCAAAAACAAGTCACTATTCAGTTTGATAGTGTTAAAAAAACCAGCTTATTGGCCCTGCGATTTCAAACATGATACGTTTTGACCTTGTAACAAAATTCGTCATGGTTTCCGACTAAAAAATTTGTTAACTTTACATGATAATATGAAATAACTCTTTTTATAAGTTCGATCGCTAGCGAGGCCGCTCCACACCAGGTCATTGACAGACCTTGACCGAGCGCCTTCGAGCAAAAAGGGAATTTACACAAGCGCTTTGATAAAATAAATAAATTTGGAAATGAATTATTTTTGCATTTTCTTTCATGTTTTCTTACAGTAATAGGGAACATAAACACCCTCTTAAGTCCTCGGAAATGGTTTTGACTTTATAAACTAGAGAGGGTCACATAGTTTTCTTTAACATTTTTTAAGCTATTGAATGTTGAAATAAGCAGCTTTTGATGTATTTTGTGATTTGTATAACCAACTTTAGAGTTTAGGTTAGATGCAATTAATCAGAATTTGTTTTTACCTTTTTAGTTGCCTTAATTCAATCTAAAAACCAATTTAGCATTGCATCTTGTATTCTGTGACGGATGTTAACTGGAATATATCCATTTTCAGGAAATACCAGACCAGCCAACGCAGTCGCCATTGTCAGCTCGGAATTCCTACTCGAGTGCATTCGAGAGTGGCAGCCCTGCCAATCGGTCGGACGACATCTACACCGATCCCATCGAAGAGCAGTTCGACGAGCGCAGCGATCAGGAGATCGAACAGACCTTCAACCAAATCAACGATCAAATTCACGAGCAGTTCGACAGCATAGACAAGGATATTGAACAGGTAATTATCGCTGGTTTTTATCACGAGTGTGAATCCGGTGGGTAGTTGCTAAATTGATTACCTATTACACATTTGGGAGTTTAAACATCAACTTCTTAAATTAACAACTCCATTGTAGAGTTTAGTGACAGCAAGTATATTTAAATCCATATACAGGATGTATTTAATGTCACTACTGTCTTTCTAGGCATAGAGGTACGAGTCAGAAGTATGCCATTAGCTTTATAAACTTTTTAAAGTAGCCGCACTTCGGACAACATATCAAAAGACCATCAATGACTTTAAACGTTTACGAATGACCAAATTTAATATTAATATTAATTAAAATAATAAATATTCTACAGAAACATAAAGTAGTTAATTAAATTAAATCAAAAATATGTGAACACAGCGATGTTTACTTTTTTCACAGATTTAATCTAGTTGGTTGTTATAATAAGGTAATTTTACATATTTTTATAGGTAGGGACCTATTAATTCTTTCGTCTTAATACTTATTATAATTATGATAAATAATTGTGTTACCTCAACAAGTATACTTGAATAAAAATATAACAAAATTAACATTTCATTATTAAGAGGACGTAACCCATCATTTCTCCATATAAAATTTGTATTTTTTCTTTCTTTTTTTGTAGATGTTAATAAAAAAATATACTTATATAAAATATTATATATATAATAAAATATACTAATTATACGTTTTATCTTATCTGGGTTAGTATAGAATGAAAAAGGTAAATTTTTACTTTGTCTAAAAGTTAACAGCCTCAAAAAGTCTGCGTTTTCTTAATTCAAGATTGGACAAAAAACTGACATTGATTTAAGAGAGGGTAGTTCCCGTATTTCTAATTCAAAACGACAACTACACTAGTTTTTTCAGTGTTGGTTTAACAGGCTTGTATTTTTTTGAAAAAATTTTAACTCGCCAAAGTTAAAGGTCAAATTTTCATTAAGGTAGTAAAAATATGCGTTAAAAAAGAAAAAAACTTAAAAATGTAATAATTGAATGCATATATTTACAAGAAAAATAACTTACGCTTCGCTTCGATATTTACAAATGAATTGTCGTTGATTAAAATAAAAATTAAAATGTTAATTAAATGCACATTGAGTACATATGATAGCCACTGAGCATCAGTCACGCTTGGAACAAGTCTTACTCTAATTGCCGTTCAATGACGCAACTAATTACAGGTGGACGAAAGCGAGGATTGCGCCGAAGCCGATCCAGAAGTCAAACAGAGCGAACGGATCGACAGCATAATCCATCAGCATGACAATGACAATAAAATCGAACGTGTCAATGGTCAGACGAATGAGCAAATCTACCGCATCATGGAGCAGCAGAGTAGGATCGAGCGCATGGACCGGCAGGCCGAGGAGACCTTCGAGGCGGAGCGGAGCATCCAGCAGCAGATTGAGCAGATGGAACGTCTCGAGCAGCAGTTTGAGCTCAGCCGACAAACCAATAGTACGGGTATGCCGTTTTCGTGGGAGTACTTCGACGACCGCCCGCTGGCGGTACTCGAAAGGAACCATGACAAATTCTTTTACCGATTTGGGAGCTCGTAACTCTTTCACCCGTTCGTTGTCTCCTCAGCAAGTATTATGCGTCATAAATCATTAAACTTTCTGTCTTCAGTCAATTTTCAAAAAGCATACAGTAAAAAATATTTATTATAAACCGCTAATATCTTAATACCTCTGCAGAACCAATTTGAAGTTACCGAGTTGTTCATTCCGATGTTATGGCGATGTTTGCTTTGTAGCGAGTTTTAGTGAAATTATTTTTTTTTTACCTATTTGAAATTTATCACTTTAATTAGTTACATATTTAAGATTGCAACGTCTCGTAACGTATAATTTTTTTTTTTTAATAAAATTAATTGCTATGACCTAGGTCATATACAATTATTTTGGGCCCTACTCAATTAGGCTAAATGTGCCTGTCCTAGACTCAAGGGAGATATGGTGGTAATGAAGCGTTAAAAATGGTATTATCACGTGCGTATTCGAACCCGCGACCTTTGGGTCAATAGTCCGACAACTTAACCACTAGACTACCATGAACTAACCGAGATTTATCGTTTAGACTAAGACCTACGTCGTATCCGCTCGAAGTAATTCGAAGATTCATTATTTTAATTAACGGTTTAGTTTCAGAGTTATTCAATGGTTTTGTATCGCGCTGCAAAAATTACTGAAGTGTAAACCTATTTCATATAAATTCTATTCCCAAATTTAGGGAGAAAGTTCCGAATCTTGTATATTATAAAAAAATGCTGTTTGATCATTCGTTATATATAATATATATTTTGGCAGGATCCCAAAGCCAGCAGTGCATTGAGAACCAACCTATAAAGGATCCAGTGTACTACGATGGAATTATACAGAAAATAAAAGATGAACCAAATTTAGGTAAAATATATCTTTCTTTATGAAATGTTTGTTACCAAGTTGTGGGAATAGACATGCTTATTAAATATTAAAAGTTGCTCATAAGGAATACGATTAAAAAAAACCCATACAAGGGTATATCCATCTTAGCGATCTTTCCATAGATCTTTTCATAGATGATGATGAATTATCAGTAGTCTTATTCAGTTTGAATATACTATATGTGCTCTTATATTTTTAAGATGATATAATATAAAAAAATCATCACAGTTTCAAAGAAAAACAATGTTTCTATTCTAATCGTCAATTTGCTTGTCTGTAACCTGTTATACTACGCTCACTTCTCCCTCGGGTGACTAAGTAGGTCAGTGTAAAAACAAGTACGCTCTATCCCTTCACGTATGGTCGCCAATAACAGTACGGGACTTCGGTTTAGGCAGAAACGGTAAGGGGATGGGCGCTAAGTTAAATTGATTTACACATTTTGTTAATAAAAAATAAATTTCTTACTCATAATACGGGACATAAACACCCCCTCAAATCATCGGGAATGGTCTTGGGACACCTGTAAATTAGAAGGACATAAATTATCAAAATTTTTACTGCGATGTGCTTACAGGCCCTAATACCGTATGCTAATCGCCGAACTTTAGTTTGAAGATGGCACTTTAAGATAGTGAAGCCGACCGTGCCTTTCATTCTCCGTCATTATCAAATGTGTCCGCATGCTCGTATATTCAGGAACCTTTCTCATATACTTCCAGGCCTTCAAAACGCACAACAGCTGGACTGTCAACAGAGAATGGATGTATCCGACTTCTACTCTAAGCACATCAACACCGTTAAGGTGGAACCTGGAACAGGTACGACGTATTTAAGTTATATTTTAAAAATCCGCATGTTCGTTTTATTTTTATATAAAGTACAATATTTATACATGGTTAAACCCAGATACGCAATGTAAGCCTACTACATTAAGAAGCGATGAGGGCCGTTGCACAAAGCGTTACGATGAAACTAGAGTGCTAACGTTTCAGTGGCGGAATGAAACAATATTTTCAATCCATCAACCCTCGTATCTATTTGTGTTCAAATATAAATCGATTCACAATACCTTCAGATAAAAATCAGCTAAGCTTAAAAACGCGCCTGTCTCCTATTATAGTATTTTTCGTCTGACAGCCGCTGCATTCAAATAATAAAATTGAAAATAATCCAGACCTGGCCGCTTCGTGCAACGGCCCTTATCGCTACAATAAACATTAGGTTAAAAAGCGATTAACATAAAACTTTATAAATAAATCGAATAGTTAATTGAAAACAAAATAAGAATATAATAAAGAACAATATTTATGTCAATAATAGATCTCTCATAATAACCTCTGCCTTTTAGAATTAGCCATTTTGTCAAAAGTTTTTTAAAATGGCTTCTTTTCGCAGTATTCAGTCTTTGTCTCTTGGAAGTTAAAAGCTCTCGTAGCAAGAAATGTAAATTGTCTTTGGCCAAACGTTTTAAATTGTCCGGGAGTTGTGAATTTGAGGTTATTTGCTTGTCTGATATGTACCCTTCGTTGCATTCTTACACTCATTTAGTATTTTCTTATACCTTAGGATTACTTTTTTAGTTTATAATTGTCGAATGTCAAAAACTCTTTGGCTTATAGCTTAAAAGTATACAAAAAATTGATGTTTTTTTAAAAAATAAATTTTGATTTCAGAGTCTGTGGATCGGAACAGTCAGCCAACATGTGGCTATCCATATTACAATAATGAAATAATTCAAGCAGTCGGTAAGCCATTGAATTTATCTATGGTATTCAGAGATGAGAGAATATGATCGCTATACATTGCTCTGTCCTACTCTAGTCTTGAGGTCAGAAGGAGTGGCCATCTACCTTTCCTCTTCTTTTACCTTAAAGGAGGCAATATTACCAATCTCTGTATTTGGTCAAGAGATAAAATCTTGCATTGCTGAACAGAATATCAGCTGAGATTGAGGTCTTATATGTCAGCGAGGCCTAGTTTTAGAAACACTAATAATAATAGAATGTAATAACAATGCAATGTATAATAATTAATATTATTAAAGTTTTTATTGTTATATGCATTTTAATCACCGACGCAAACAGAGGGGTTTATAAGTTTAACGTATCTGTGGTATTGTAGCTACCAAACGGATGAACCGATTAATTTTGTTTGAAAGGTGACTTGATCGAGAGTGTTCTTAGTGCTGTGTTTAAGAAAATAAAAGAGATGAGGGTTCTCACCGCTTAAATGAACCAAATTGGAAGGCCAGCTTATTACACGTCACGGTTAAGTAGGTGGGTCGAGGGGAAGCGGGGTTGCTGCGATGCGCGCACCAGCCAGGTTTATCGGAGGTCAAGGTCGTCAGCTGTTGTTGATTTTGCCGAATGAAACACTGCATTGCGTCGGAAAAAGACTGGTAAATTACACCATCTTGTTAAAATTATCTAAGTAGCCGCAGTCGCAAAGGTGAAAACTATGCTCGCACCATATTAGAGCGGAAAAATGAAAACTTAAAATAGATAATTATTATACTAAAATAAGGAACAAAAAGCGCGCAAAAAAAATAACATGGGATTTCCGATAGAGAAAAATTTCTTAAAAGTAACTTTTTTAATATTTTAAAATTCTGGCTCCGTCACGACCTAGCATTTTTCATGTAGATTCGATTAAAACTAAAATTCTAAAATCGGCTGTGATCTGACATCAAAAACATTTCGCTATTGGAGTCATCCATGGGAGCTACGCTTTGCTCCGCGCCAATTATAAATGGGGCATCAACTATTTTCAAATTATTTTTTTTTATGTCTGTTATAAAGGCAATGTGACCGGCGGTGCTTTTATTAATAGTTACTATTTGTTTCAGCTTTAACTGCATGCTTTACATAATAGCATCTTAATTGTTTGTGTTTGAAGGTCCCGGCTTCCACAGTTACCCGAGCCAGCAAAACGAGCAGCAAATTAACAATATGCAGTCTCATCCGCCCGCCATGCCGACCTACCAACAGGCGCAGATACTCAGTCATTCCGTCAATCTCCTCGGACCCGAGCAGCTCATAGCCAAGCAGAACGCCCTCGCAGGATTATGTGAGTGCATACTTACAACTTTGTAAATTTTTAAATATTACTTACATCAAGACAACCTTCATACAGACACTGTTTATAATTTACGTCGTTATAATTTGGCATAAAATTATGTCTTATTATGAAAGTGCTTGTGAAAATTTATGTTTGATGGGATTACTGACTATTATATAGTTTATTTAATGGGCGAATGAAGGACGATGTATTAGTATGTTCGTATGTAATTTTATGTTATATTAATTTCCTATATGAGTTTGTATTATTAGTATATATAATAGTAATGTGTGTTTATATACATTCAGATGTATTCCATTGATTTGTGATTGTTATGTATGTGTATTTTTGATTTTTTTCGACGCAGCAAAAGGACTTCTAAGTAATAGACAAAATGTCTTCCTCAGAACAGGCAATAACCTAGTTAAGCAAGATATTTTGCATTATGACATCATTTTTATAAGATTTGCATAAATGAATAAATAAATTTATAAGGAAGACGATGTATTTATGGCAAGTCGGTTAAAAAAAAACAGATTCTCCAAGAAGGTCAAATATCACACTAGGCAAGCTCACAAAATCTGCAACATAATGCAAGGTCTACAAATCTTATGTACGGCCTGTACCGGAAAATTGACAACACTTATGGAGTCCAACCTTCGCAAAAGATGTTAATTTATTGGAGAAGCTACAATAACGGGTCATAAAGCTTCCTATGGGAGTCAAGAATTTGACTTATGAAGAACGTCTTGACACATTTGAAGCTAACATCACTGGAAAAACGAAGAGATCGAGGCAATCTCATAGAGACTTTTAAGATTATAAAGGGATTCTATAATTGTTCAGAGCTTAGAGACATTTTTACCTTCAGCACGAGTTGAAACCCATCATCATGAGTTGAAACTTTCCAAAAGTTTCTTAAAATCTAACCCAAAAAATAACTTGTTGTCCAACCGAGGGGTTGATTTGTGGACTGAATTGCCTACTAGTGTTGTTACCTCCAATTCAGTTAATCAGTTCAAAAACCGCTTAGATGAGTACTTATTCATATATTATATAGGTTTATCAGCTGTAAAGCTGCACACCTATAATTAAAAATAATAATAAGATGCACTGTGGACATGCTGCTGATTTGCAGGTTAAACTTTGGGCATCAAACCCAGAATGATACTGTAGACACAGCAGTAATACAATCAATCGTCACCCATGCTTCTGCTATCCGGTGGTCAAAACCCTACAATACTCGTGTAGAAGTACATACAGTTTACAAAGACTTCTATCATTTAACTAACAAATTGTTGTCTTGAAATAATAATAAATGTAATGTTGTCTTCAAGTATTGAAATAAATAAATGTTATCTTTTATTTTATAGGGACGAGTACATTAAAGAGGCCCTTTCTCTATGGAGATTCGTCGCAACTGAATAACATTCAAAATAACATGTTCACATACAATAAATACGAGGTGAGTGTTTTTCCAGTACTGCGACGTGTATTGTAAACATAAAATCAAGACGCTCGACGAAATCCAGAGATAATCATTCTCATCTTGGTATTTTTCGTTTCTCAAATACTTAATAAAAGGCTTATTTTTATAATGAAATATTAGACCTTAGATGATAGTTGTCTTATTAGCCGATAGATAACGACATTTTATTTACCGCATGAACTGTGGAAGAGTGCCGGCGCTTGGAACAGTGGAACATAATAATATCAAAATCTCAACATCATCATTGGGTTGCGATATGCATAACTATAAATTATTGAGGGGTGCTAAATGTTTTTCAGATGTTCAATTACCATTTTTTTATTTTATATTTTAAAGACGATCGAAATAAAAGTTTTCTTTACCCATAATATAAAACGTGTCAAATTGATAAATTAACCGTTAAAATTCCAAAATTTAAAAATATCTACGGGAGAACGACAAAATAAAATCATTTTGTCACGATTGATGAACTTAATGCCTTAAAAACTAATTCTAAATAATCACAAAAATGTAAAGGTGATATTAAATTATTTGTGCGTGAATCGTTCGTGTGCTCGTAGTTTTTATTGTTATATATATATTTTTGTCTCATTTAAATTAGGTTGTTAAATCGTAAAAAAAAATGTATTAGTTGTATTTGATATTTTTATAAAATTTTGTTGTGTGTGTACATTTTTATTATATTTATTTATTTTATTTTAAGAGAAATCTACAGATTTACATAGTAATTTACATTAACATACGAAGAGAGAAAAAAAGTTAATACTACATAAATCTAAACACAAATTCCTACATTAAGGTACTAAGAAGATAATATAATTATATAAAAGTTTCATACACAGTTCTCCGATTAACTACATTTTCTTATATTTTCAGGATATCGTTCGATCTCTCAACCAGTGAGCTTGTAATTCGTCCAATTAGGAGGATACTATAGGAAGAGGACAGCTTTTATGCTACGGAAATGCGGGGAAACATTTGGGAACATATTTTATTGTACTAAGAGCCAAACATCGGATAATTGTAAAGAGCGCAACAGCGGGAAGTGTTTGATGCAAATTTCGCACTGGTCTCCCCCGATTAAAAGTCGGGTCCTGTGCCTCTGTGAAGATTTCAATCATACTATCTATGATCCTGCCGGGGGGCTATGCATTTTTTTTTGTTTCCTTTCCTTAGATAATCAAACCCTATTGTTTCTCGTTCCGTTTTCCGACGTTTTGTTTATTATATATCAAAAATATTTACTTAAATAAGAGCTTAATTTTATGTACGAGCTTAGCCGCCACAGAAATCACTGAGGTCAAGCGCATTTTGAAATGGTAAAAAGGCAATAACTTTAACATTAACACCCACATGCTGAGCAGAGTCTTAACTGAAGGAGGCTTTAAAAGCATTTGGTATCTAACCCGGGGGCAGGGTTTGTTTTAAGCACCTTCAAGGTGTGACGTCATTGGTATCAGAGTTGTCATTAATTTTTCATTTGAATATTGGCAGTGTGCCATATCCGCTCTCTAGTAACCTTAAAACTAAACAGCTAATTTTACGAGTATTCTTGAACATATAAGATTTTTCTCTGAAAGCTCCGGTCATTTCTCCATACAAACACTGTAGTGTTGTGACTCTATTTGTATAGAAGAAAATAATTCTGGGTATCATTTTATCTCCTAAATATCTAAGTTTCTATGGAAATAATAAGTTCATTTTTTATTTTATCTAAAAGTTAAGATCCTCAAAAAATCTATATTGTTCTATACATTTTATCAAAAGTTTAGATGTAAATATCGTATTATCTAAATGCAAGAATCGAGAAAATTAAACTAGAGAAGCATAGTTTATTTCACAAAGACATTCCTCGAGGAAAGGTTAAGGATCGACTCAGCATATGGTTGTAGGTGTTTGTGAGCCTTATAATTGAGTAAAAGACGTGACTGTAAAACTATTGGAGGATTTAGGATCTCGGATTAAGAACTCCTCGCAGCATCCTTATCCAGATGTGGGTGTGTTTTGGGGTCTTCCATACGACGCAGCCATTCCTGGCTTACGTTGAATGTGCGACGGAAGTGACCGTTTGTCGTTCAGCGCATTTAAAACTATTAAAAATAGATTCCCCACGTAAATTGCATGGTTCTTAAGGTCACTACGATATTTGACAAGATACAAAACCACACAGAATTGTACTAATTTAGTTACTATGTTTACACGCGCATTTGTATTGTTATTTAAATATCTAGAGGTACAAAACTTTTAAGAGACGATAGACTTCTGATTTCTCTCATTTGTTTTGCAATACAGATAATAAACCAGTTCTTATCGACTCCTTTACAGAACAATAAGTCATGTTTTTTATCAAAATCCAATACCTCTAAAGTACCATTTAAAAAAAATACATTTAAATCACCTAATATGAAGCAATGAAGATATTTTGATTGGCACCTTTGATACCTACAAATCACCGTTAGTAGCATAATGAAGTGAAAGGTTTTTAGGTTATTTTAGACCATTACATTTCTCTTACGAATAACGCGAGTTTGGCAAATTTTTTTGGTGACAGCTTGCTTGAAAGTCATTGTTAATTTAAACATAGGTCTAAATTAGTTTAAACTTTCCTCTGTACTTGCATTAAATTTATTTAATTCGTGTTCTGCGTAACCGCGTTCATTTGTACACATTTGAACTTTTCCTTTTTAACACATTTAGCTCGATACCTTAAATACGTAAACCACGCGTTGCCGCCAGATCGTTTTAAGTTTGAATTATAATTAGTTTAAGTTATAATTTCCTATAACTGGCAAACAGTATGTACAAAACTATGAAAATGTTTGTTTTTTATATTGATATAGCTTTTGTAAATGAAACTCGAATTATTTACTGCCAAATTCATCGAAAACACTTTCAATTCACTAGCGTACTTTTGACATAAACAATCAAACGTCAAAATCGAACTAAAAAGAAAAAAAAAATCGACAATTAATTCATTATACGCAACATGCCACACACTTAAATATTATTAGAAATGCAGTAAGACGAGGATGCGTTTTGTCACACGGCACTTGGCGATATACAGTAATGACGAGATTTCGCGTCATTGGCGCTGAGTGTGTTAAGGCACTATCTGATAACTGTATCTTTTACAAGAAAACCCATCATAATTATCGCGATGTGCTGATGAAAGAAGGTCTGATTGAAATATCTTCAAACCTCCATAAAAAATAATTTTCACTTTTTGTCCATATCCGGCGAGATGATTCTCTTTCCTATGCTTCTTATGATCTAAGGATACTAAAAAAAAGACACCGAACATGTGCCGTTCCTTTAATGTATTTTCTATTTAGTGTTTCATTTTTGAAAAATTTCAAATATATTTTTTGTAGATATATAAGTTTTTAATTTGTATATAATTATCAGACCAAAGTCTTTGATGGGTGAAATGTTTACGAATAGGTCGTAAGCTAGCGTACGGTGTGAAATTATTAGGGTAGGCTAAGAGAAATATTATATTAACTATAAATACACGCTCAGCCTTATGCAGTCGAGTTAAGACCGTATTCTGCCACCAAATTCATAAGCATAGTCCTATTAAATCATTAAGCAGATACACTAAAGTGTACTTAGTTGTGACTAAAACGCTCGTAAGTTTATTAGTTGCCAATTATTTATTTAATTTAAAACAAAACTTTCAGATCATCGTGTCATCGTGGACAATAAATAATAATTTGTTTCTAATTTAAAGAAATAGATAATTCTACAAAATACACATCACTAAATTGCCTCCTATCTACTTTTTCATTCTATACCTGCTTTCAATTCGGTATTATTAAAAATAAAGTAATTGGTACAGTCTTATCTCATTGATATAAATTTCATATGTGATACGCATTATACAATTAAAATGATAACAGATGGCGATCATTCAAAATCGGCCCAGTGCACAACGTTCATGCCGCACCTAATCTCTGTAATTCGACAGAATATAATTTCTAGTATATCTAGTATTTTCAACCTGTAATACTTCATATGTATCAGTCTTTGATTGCTTAAACAAAAATAGAGCCAATGAGAGAGTGTATTTAAAATCACTAGTCGTTTCAGGAGGTTGATCTAGCATTAATCAGCAAAAAATATTGAAAAAATGTTTCTTACATACGGCAAAAACTAATTTGAAACTTAATCAATAACTAACGAAAGTTTAGAAACCTCGTCGCGTCGCCCGACCGTGTTCCAAACATAAACAAACCATGACCTTTGAATAGCGTCAAGGTCGATTCTACGCGATGTTCAATGTATGTCTGAAACATTTTTTTTTACAAAATTATTTTTTTTCTTTACGAGACCAGTTTATAGAACAAACCACTAAAAGGTCTACTGATTTTATATACATCCTGTCTTTCCAAGTACGAATACTCTAAATCCTGTTTCGGCGAGGTACTTTTGATACACACAACAATCAAAATATTTATCTTTTCTTGCCATGTCTATAGATTTTCATAAAAATACATTTTATCAACATTTTTCAACATAGGTTAAAATTGTATGGAATCTTATCCTGATGGATTATAGAGGTGTTTCATTTTTTAATTGACACGAGATCATAAGTAACTCGAATCTGCATAGGGCTGAAGCTGTCATCGTAAAGCCTTAATATTTAAGAATTCTGTCAATTAATACTTAATTTCTTTGACAATGATTATCATAATCCCATGAAAATAGTATCTTTTCTATATAATTAATATGCAGCTTTTTACAATAAGAAAGAGCCTTGTGCGGTAGCCATCAACGGAAATGCTTCCGCCTGCCAAAACCTTCATAGCAGCGTAGCCGTGATTTATCTTTACATACTATCTCTTAACACAGATGTTTTCACTATTCCGAATAGATACTATTGCCTCTGATTTATAAAGAATCGAACTCAAGAAAACCAATGGCTACAGGTGTATTTAAAATCACTATTAGGATTTTAAAATCGTTTGATCTACATCAACCACTAATCCGACCTAAAAATATTTAATTTCGAAAAAATCCTATCCTAAATCAATTCCGGATACAAATCGGTTTGAATTACGCGAGGCTGCTGCGTCGCCGATCTCCCAAATCTTGCAATTTCTTAATACAAAAATCATCGTGCATCGTCTGAATATGATGAAATGCGATTCATCACTCGTTAGGCGATGGCGAAACGTCCAACGTCATCGTTAGTTTTCAAAAATCGTGGTTTATTTTTGTATAGACGCGTGCGTTCCATTTGTACGCCGTTGTTCGCTTGCGCTCTCGAACTTGATTTCTTTTTAAATTAGTTTTCTCATAATTGGGAAACATTTTTAATGTTTTATTTTACCTCACAATTATTTTGTGCCAATAGTGAACAAAAATACGCCTTTATTTAAATTTTTTAGGGTCCAAAGTGACATCTTTTATTTGTTGACTAGATTGTTATTTTACTTTTTAAATAATATCAGGAACGCCATTTTATCTAAAAAAAACTTTTTTTTTCGCATATGTATCAACTTACATAAAAAACTATCATGTGGGTATGTGTGTAAATTATTCCTCTAATATGTTTGTATACGGGGTGTGTATAACCATATTGCATTAATTTAAATATAGTTTAGCTCATTTTATAATATTTTTTTAGGAAGTATACTCGTATTACGAACTTTTGAAAGTATAGATTCGAGGCGAAAATTCATCTACATATCGAGTTTTACGCTGTATTAAAATTAATGCACTATGGTTGAATGCATAAGTTATGGTTTCAATCATACCGTGTGTCGCAAAGAGTGGGCATCATACTGTAATCCAAAGGTTTCAAAAATTGAAGCAGAGATACCGCACCCGATGCAATAACATTTTTGTGTTTTTTTTTCATTTTCTCGAGATGAATCCACAGTTTAAGCATTATTTAATGTTATCCTCCTAGACGTAGTCTCAGCATTTAATTTAGTGTTAATTAATCGTTACCAGCAACTCTGACACAAACCGTCTAAAACGTAAATTAAATGTTTATTTAATTTTTTATTTTTAAAAATCCCATGCGCAAAATCCATCGGCGCAATCTGTATAGAGTACTGCTAAAATACGAGGGCTGGTCTAAAATACACGGAAATTGTGTATAATTTAAGAAAATCTTTATTTATTCCTTGACACATTCAGCACTGTACGTCAAGAGCGTGGACCACTCGTTGCCGCCCGATCGGCGAAGTACGTTGACCGAACGGAATATCCCACGCGGGACTGACACCCGTTGTTTAGTTTAATTTCTTATAATTGGCAAACAATATTTACAAAACTATGAACATTTTTTTTTATATTTAATATTATGTTGACATAGCTTTAGTAAATAAAACTCGATTTTTTTACGTCCAAATCCATCAACACTTTTAATTCACTAGCGCACTTTCACATAAATAATCAAACTAAATTGGAAAAAAATGTCGATTACTCTATGCCTTTCATGAATTCAGGTATACGCAACATGGCGCACTTTTAAATATTAATAGAAATGCATTAAGACAGTAACCGTTATCGGCACTGAATGTGTTAATATTAATTTGGTCCTCTTCAAAGTATCACCGTTGGAAATGTTTTTCCAATCTTCAAAGCATTTTCTGGAAGACACTTTTTGATGTGACCCTCAATTCCTTCAGTGATTCGGTCTTTATCTCGTCTATGGTCCGAAGCGTTGTCTCTTCATCTTTGGGAACAAGAAAAAGTCATACGAAGCCAAGTCCATAAACAGTGATTGAGGCATCAATGAGGTCTGGTTTTTAGTAAGAAATCGTGGCTCCCAATTGAGAATTGAAATTAATTCATATGGACTATCATATCGATTAAAACGCCTAAAGACATGTCGGCTTGCTTTGATGTAAAATAGGCTCTCACAAAGATGTATTTAAATACAAAATTCAAATATTTCTTGTATATTTTGATCAGCCCTCGTATATATATGTGTTTGTGCTGGTATATTTGTATTACGAAGAAATCTTTTACACTCCATTTATTTTTAAGTTATTTTGTTGTAAATTTTGTTAGGTAAGGGTTTATTTTTACAATATTATATTATAGGTTTGCGAGTGTGTTTGTATTGAGTGTTATTGGTTAGAGTCAATTATATAAAATCATTTGCCGAAATATGCCCTCGGTATAATATGATGCGCAGTGCGGTCATATCCGGTATATACGGGTGTTTCGTTCGTGTGTTCGTGTACTCCAGAGTAAGATAATAAACCAAATGAGTCATAGTGCAATAAGTCATAACCCACAAAAAATACAAAATGAGTTAAGTGCACAGAACTGTTGCAAATTCGATCCTCCATCTGCTGGCAATAGGTCGTTAGCCTAAAAATCCTATAAACCTCTGCCATAGAGCAATACAACTCAATACGGGAACGAGAACGGGATACGGGAACGTATACCATTTAAAACCAATATGTCACAACACACAGTTATATCAAAATAATGAAAAAATTTTTACACTCTTCTCTAAAATTTGGTAAATGTGGGTTGTGACTTTTTGCACTATAACCGTCGGTATGTATTTATTCATTTGCAAATTACAGCGTTTTGATTAAGCGTTTCATATTTTTGTCAATGATTTGGTTTTTTTTTCTTACCCTAGAGGATATCATAGACAAACAAAACACGCTGTGGATGGACCTTAATGCAAAACAGAGTGATACTTATACAGTAGCCATCAAAGTCAACATTTTTTCTGGAATAAACCATTTGTTGAATAAATAAATCCTAGTGAACTAACTCTGGAAAAGCCTGGTTTACGTCAACGTCTGGTTGTATCACTGGTGCGATAAATTCATGCCCAAGCCGCCATATGCCTGTCTTGCTCGCGCGTAGAAGTACAGTGCGACGTAGTGAAAGATGGGCTACGGTATCCTGATTTCTCATTTGGCTTACGCCTTTACTCACGCAGGCGTCATCGTAAAGGTGCTTTTATATTTTTGCGTGAAAGAATAGTAGATATGGTTATATTTTAGAAGTGTGTCAATTTTACATAAAGATACGGTTATAATTTTTACACATACAATATTACCTTTTTTTTCCGCCTATGAGTTTTTTTCCCGAGAGCTAAAGCTACCAGTAATATATAAGCTATCAAAACTAAGAAGTCATTCATTTTGTGTAATTCTCTTTTTTTTTGACTAATTCTTTGCAAATTTTTGTATTACCTTTAGAGATCCACGCGGTTAGATTATTGGAGAGGAAACAAAATCAAAATTTAAAATATTTTATTGTTTTATTCACTTGACGGATACAGTAGCCGGTGGGACAGATTGCGTGCGCGCGACGACGTTCTGGCGACCGACGGACGCATGAAACGCCGATTGTGCTGAATGCATCCGCAGGGGATAGCTGTGAGACCCGGTGAAACATCTTTGAATGTAAAATATAACCAACGATACAAATAATGCCAAAGTAAAATTTCTTTGATTATTTAGACGTATTACTTTCTATTTTTTCAGCGCTCCGTCTTCCATTTGGAATACACGGGGCCATCTGTTTGTAACACATCACATTCAAAATGATGCATTGTTCTATTTCTTACACGTAACATGACTGCAGCTTGCTCCAAAACGATGTAATGGTTAACTTGACCATATTCAGAATGTCCCAAGGCCGAGGGTGTTTGTGTTTCCTATTATTCATTCGGCAGAATCAAAGAGTGAGAGAGCTATATACACTGGTTGTTGCTCTCTTACTCATCTGTGTGGCTGGTGAGCGAATCGCAACAACCTCGCTCGCCTAACTAACATCTGTCAAGGCCTGTTTAATATTATCATGCAAAGTTTACATTTTTTTTTAACTCTGAAACCACGATGAATTTTGATATGTGGTCTTCACTAATAATACTTGAAATACCAGCCGGATTCTTTATTGGCAATGGTCTGGTGTGTTTGGCGAGAGTTTATTAGGAGACACCCTTCAGACTTTGAATTATACCACATTTATAAATTTATAAATTATATGTACAAAATGATTTTATTTTAGTTATTTTTAGTTTGAGTTTAGACTTTAGTCTGGTTTTAGATATGTACATTATTTTATTTTTTTTGATTGATCTTATATTTAATTGACGTTTAATAGTTTATTTTAACGGGTTTTAGCGGTACCTAAGTGTCACTAGTCTGTATAGTTAACTTGGAGTTTTTAATTTTCGGGATAACACTCTCGGTGACACATAATATAAGATGTTTGATACTTTTGTTTTAATTAATCATCTTCCAATTGCTTCTTTTTATCTGTCATGTTTATCAGATTGGATAAATTAATTGATGGGAAACATTCACTGTCATTAATTAACAGGATGTTTATGTAATTATGTCTGTATTTGACAAATGAATTATCTCGTCTCTATTTGTGCCTGAGCTGACAGATAAATCAGATCGTGATAAATTAATGTCATCCGCTGACAAAGTAGGTTCGGTGATATTTGGAAAATGTGGGCCCATGAGAGTCTGTCCCCGTAGGAGTTAAAATTAGCCTTAAGTTCATCGAATTGTGATCCCAAATCGTGTTTGTACAAGATTTTGTATATTTTTTTGTAACAAATTATAAAATAAATTCTTTTTTTTAATATATGCTTTTTTATTTGCTACACTCTAATACGCTAAAATTTAATAAAATTTGACGCTAATACATGTTTTTTCAGCCATTTTTAGTGTCTCTGGAAATATATCTGTTTTCCTATCGAAGGTACAAACATTTTATATGAAATGAAAGTCCAGTAGTTATTATTAAGTAATAATGCAGAATCTTGCCGATTCATTAAAAATTCGTTTTGAAGACGTTTTTCATCCTGTAGGAACAGTTTTGCTATCCTCATAATCTCCATGAAATTGTCATTAAACTACACTCATTTTCGTTTTCATACATAGTAATCAAATATTTATAAAAAATTGTAAAAGTAGGATATAAAGAAATCCTTCCGAACTTTTTTGTTTAAAATCAATACTATCAATGCTACTATGTATTTGCTATATTAAGAAAAGAAATTATTAACCAGTGTCAAATAGTAACTTAAACACAATGCAGATGCCGCATCAATCCCAAACATTGTAATTTAAGAATAAAAAGGACACAGT
Source organism: Neomicropteryx cornuta (assembly GCA_020383195.1). NCBI lineage: Eukaryota > Metazoa > Arthropoda > Insecta > Lepidoptera > Micropterigidae > Neomicropteryx > Neomicropteryx cornuta. The sequence continues at coordinate 8,825,331 of JAHKQU010000010.1, read as the reverse complement.
TTCCTAATTTTAAAGATAGAGGTCAATTAAAACATCAAACCGTGGACGATAAGATAGTCACTCGTGCCATTTGTGACTTGGCAAGATTATCGTTTCTAAACTAAACATTTTATACGTGGTTCGAATCTCACCTATCTGGCTTTAAAATAATACTACACAGAGAAATAAAATAAAATAAATAAATGTGACATATATAAACTAAGAAGGAGTGTCTACTTATTAAGAAACAAACAAACAATTTACAGTGTACCAAAACCGGCGACTGGCAAGAATGCACAGAAATTAAAAATACCCAAGTACATAGTACATTCATATACCTAGCAACTTCTTAAAAAATAGCGTGACTAAATATGACAGAGTAAACTGTAAAGGGAAACTAAATTTTTTTACCACAAAAAATACTCACAATAATTAAGGCCAGTTAATTTTTTTTTAATGCTTAAAAGTATTCCGAAGGTAATATTTCTTATGTCAACATTTTGTTTTTGTTATTGCCATAATCTTTTATAAATTATAATATATATAAATCTCGTGTCACAATGTTTATCTTCAATGGACGGCTGAACCACTTAACCGATTATAATAAAATTTGCACACCATATGCAGTTCGATCCAACTTGAGCGATAGGATAGTTTAAATCTCAAATTATAGTCGCAATTTTAATTTATAGCTAATTATTTGTCTGTTATTATTTGGCAGTCATAAAACTGACAGATGTCGATACCTTTTTATTTTATGGGCGATTGTGAAGAGCGCGTGACGACTCGGTGCCTGTATAATTTTATTGAACAAGCAGAGGAAAGAGCAATTGTGATATTATTGGAAAATTTTTTAGAAGATAACAATCAACTAATTCAATTGATCAAAAGAGTTTCGCCACGACTGCAAAATGACAATTATCAAATCGTCATAAAAGCCGACAAAGTACCATTAGGTGAACATGCTGGTAGATTCAACGCTCCAACTGTTGATGAGGTTGCTGTTATCATGGTTGGTGATCCAGTTGACAAAAGATCTATAAACATTACACGGCGAGACAACACTGTCAGTACGATTTCGGATCTACACCGTTCATATGACGCACTACAATATCCATTGATATTTTGGCAAGGACAAGATGAATATCACCTTAATATCAATCAGTATGATCCAAATACCGGTAAATTTGACAATTATCTATTTACTTTCTTACTGTATGTATAGATTTTAATTTCGTATTGCATTTTATTTTTTATTTTTTTAGGTGATTACAGAAATAATAAAGTTAGCTCAATGAACTACTACGCACACCGAATAATGGTTAGACAACATCAAGACAATTATATCCTTCGATATCGTCAGCTGTTCCATCAATACATTGTTGATATGTATGCTAAGGTCGAAAGCGAACGCTTGCGATTCCTTCGATTCAACCAGGCAAAACTACGATCGGAAGAATATATTCACTTACGAGATGCTGTTGCTGGAAACATCGATGGAAATTTAAATCCCAATGACATCGGTAATGCTTTCATTTTACCTTCAAGCTACATCGGCAGTCCACGGAACATGCAGGAATACATACAAGATGCGATGACTTACGTACGTCATTACGGCCGACCGGATTTATTTATTACATTCACATGTAATCCGAATTGGGAAGAGATACAAACTTTACTATTGCCAGGACAACAAGCCATTCATCGTCATGATTTAACTGCACGTGTGTTTAAACAAAAATTGAAATCCTTAATTGATTTTATTGTTAAATATACAATTTTTGGTATCACACGTTGTTGGCTGTATACGATAGAGTGGCAAAAGCGAGGTTTGCCTCATGCCCACATTTTGGTTTGGCTTAAAGATAGAATCCGTCCTGAAGAAATCGATCAAATAATTTCAGCCGAAATTCCAGACCCATTAATTGATCAAGAATTATTTGATATTGTCACCAAACACATGATCCATGGGCCATGCGGTGTTTTCAACATGACGTCACCGTGCATGGAAAATGGAAAATGTAAAAAAAACTTCCCAAAGCCGCATACGAATGACACGATCACGGATATTGATGGTTATCCAATGTATCGCCGCAGAAGTACTGAGAATGGTGGCCACACATTTACAATGCGACTGCCGAACTTTCCAAATCAAGTTGAGTTTGATAATCAGTGGGTGGTACCATACTCACCACTACTTTCAAAAACTTACAAAGCTCATATCAATGTTGAGCTTTGCAGTTCTGTTAAATCAATTAAGTATATTTGTAAATATGTAAACAAAGGCAGTGATTTGGCCATATTTGAAGTAAAAAACATAAATAAAAATGACGAAATAGCACGATACCAAATGGGCAGATACATTAGCAGCAATGAAGCTATTTGGCATATTCTCAGCTTTCCCATCCACGAAAGAGATCCTGCTGTCCAACATCTGGCAATACATCTTGAAAACGGTCAACGTGTATACTTCACTGAAGAAAATGTTCTCCAAAGAGCGTTCGAAGCTCCGAAAACGACTCTAACTGAATTTTTTACATTGTGTCAAAAACCTGATGTTTTTGGCCAATTCGCGAAGACATTGGTGTATGGTGATGTTCCACGTTATTTCACATGGAACAAATCCAGTAAAAAATGGGAGCCACGGAAACAAGGAAAACCACATCCTTCCATTACAGGCATATTCAAAGCTAAGACATTGGGGAGACTTTACACGGTACATCCAAAGCAACGTGAGTGCTTCTATTTACGTTTGTTATTGGTGAATGTTCCCGGACCAACGTCTTTTGAATTTTTACGAACAGCTAATGGTCGAGTATTCAATACATACCAGGATGCATGTCGTGAACTGCAATTGCTAGAAGACGATAACCATTGGGACTTAACGCTTGCTGATGCTGCGTTGACATCAACACCGAATAACATTCGTCAGTTGTTTGCAATTATTTTGGCGACATGTTATCCCTCGCAAGCACAAACTTTGTGGGAAAAATATAAAAATTGTATGACAGAAGACATCTTGCACCGAATTAGACAAACAAATCAATGCCAAAACATAGATTATACACCAGAGATGTACAATGAAGCATTGGTCTTGATCGAGGATTTATGTGTTCTTATTTCAAATTTACCACTTAATCATTATGGTATGCCATCACCTAATCGTCCAGCCACCGACTTAGTCAATACCGATTTACAACGAGAAAATCAATATGACCATGGAAGTTTAGCAACAATTATCATGAACAGAGAACCATTACTGACAGCAGAACAAAAAATTATTTATGATCGGATTATGCTGGCTGTTGCTGCTGAACAAGGCGGTTTTTTTTTCTTGGATGCACCCGGTGGAACCGGTAAGACATTTTTAATATCGTTGATTCTTGCCAAAATACGGTCGCAACAAAAAATCGCATTAGCATTAGCATCGTCAGGCATTGCGGCTACTTTACTGGATGGTGGGCGAACAGCACATTCAACATTCAAGCTGCCATTGGACGTTCATAATAAACCAGATGCAATGTGTAACATCAAAAAGAATAGTGGAATAGCTGCAGTGTTGCGGAAGAGTTCTATAATAATTTGGGATGAGTGCACAATGGCACACAAATATTCACTTGAAGCATTAAACAGAACTATGCAAGATTTAAACAGCAATAATAAACTTTTCGGTGGTGCTATCTTACTTTTGTCTGGTGACTTCCGGCAGACCTTACCGGTTATACCTCGCTCTACTTTCGCGGATGAGATTAATGCATGTTTGAAACAATCATTCTTATGGCGAAGTGTTGAAACACTTCGATTGACCATAAATATGCGAGTACAATTGCAAAATGATCCATCAGCACTAATATTTTCCGAACAACTACTAGATATTGGGAACGGTAAAATAAAACTGCAACCAAATACGCAATGCATTAAACTACCAGACAATTTTTGCACTGTTGTTCAGGATAAAACTGAATTGATTCAGAGTATTTTCCCGGATATACAGAATAATTATTTGAATCATGAATGGCTTAGTCAACGGGCGATTTTGGCAGCCAAAAACGTTGATGTTGACGAAATTAACTTCCAGATACAACAGTTGTTACCAGGCGATCTGATGTCTTTTAAATCAATCGATACTGTTGTTGATGAAAATGAAAGTGTAAATTTTCCGATTGAATTTTTAAATTCATTAGATATCCCTGGAATGCCACCACATAATCTTCGATTAAAGATTGGTTCCCCTATTATTCTCCTCCGTAATTTGAATCCACCTCAATTATGTAACGGTACGCGTTTGGTCATCAAAAAGATCACCGGAAACATTCTTGAAGCAACCATTTTGGCTGGGAAGTTTAAAGGAAAAGTGGTCCTGCTGCCACGTATTTCGATGATACCATCAGATTCTACCATACCCTTCAAAAGGCTACAGTTTCCAATTCGTTTAGCTTTCGCCATGTCTATAAATAAATCTCAAGGTCAAACAATGTCCATTTGTGGTTTAGATTTGGAAAATCCATGTTTTTCCCATGGGCAACTATATGTTGCGTGTTCACGTGTTGGGAAACCGTCGAATCTATTTGTGTTAGCTAAAGACAGGTTAACCAAAAACATTGTGCACCGATTGGTGTTAAATTAAATTGAAATTGAAAGTATTTATAATTCAAAAAAAAAGATATTAATGTTTAAAAGTTTAAGACTGTCTGCCTTGCCTACCTCATTCATGAGTTTAAGCGTCACATGTTATTTACTGTATTATACTGTAATATACTTATATTTGTTATAAAATTAAATGGAAATAATAAATCTGATAAATTTTTATTTTTTACCTATTGATTTCTGCTTAGTATCAAGTGTAAGAACATTTTAATTAATTGTGTTCAACGTACTTCCCCTTCAAATCTCAATCCAGTGAATTTGTATACCAACATCAACATTTTCGTCTTTGTTCGTAAATAATTTCATTGTACTAAAGGGTTATAGTAGTAGAAAGTCAAATAAGGAGATCAGCATATTTTTTTACAAATACCATCTGTGTGAAAAAGCATAGTGGACTCCGTGACTGATGTTCTCTTATTGTTCCTCTTAGATTGTTTACTATAATGTAATATAACAAAAACTTTAGCCACAGCAACGCGTGGCCGGGTCAGCTAGTCTATAATATACAAAGGCCATAATGTTACTGTAATTAAGTGCCTATATATTCTTTTTAGAAACAGAAGTTGAGAACATTAGTTGAGACTCATCCCGGCCCGATCACGGTGATTTTTTTGATCAGTAGACTAAATCTGTGTTCAAAGGAAAAATTTCTACCCTAACGACTCAAAATTCCATTAGTCAAAAAAGAGGTAGGTTACCTACCTGCATAAAAATAACATGATAGTTGTTGCCATCTGTTGGACACTACTAACCATTAAAACAATTAACAAAAAGTAAATAAAATAAACGAACGCTCCCCGATATATATTTATTTATTTTTTTTTATTATTGTTTTACTGTGTTAATAGTTTCTAAAAAAAAATCATTAATGTTTGATACCTAGTTCCTATGAACACGTGTAGAGCGCATAGCTGCAGCAAATAATGGTTTGGTACAGTTAATACTTTCTTCATTCATTATATTTAGAAAAAATATGCTTTCATATAAATATAATTTTATTATTAAATATGTTCAAATAAACATTATATATAACAACAATAATCCATTTCTTGTACAGTCCCATATGGTCTAGTGGCTAGGATACCTGGCTTTCACCCAGGAGGCTCGGGTTCGATTCCCGGTATGGGAAACTTTTTTTTTTTTATTACAGGTATTTGTTTATTTTATTTATTTTCTCACCACCTTTGAGGAGGTTGATCTATACAGAATGTCGCAAGACCATTCCCGAAGACTTAAAGGGGTGTTTATGTTCCCTAACACACGTAAGAAATTGTATAAAAAAATAATTCATGCCCAAATTTGTTAATATTATCAAAGCGCTCGTGTAAATTCCCTTTTTGCTCGTAGGCGCTCGGCAAGGTCGGTCAATGATCCAGCACGGCGCGGCCTCGCTAGCGGCCGAACTTATGACAAGAGCGATTTCATATCATCACGTAGAGTTTACAAATTTTTTGCTCGGAAATGTAATGAATTTTAATATGAGGATAAAACCGAACCGCAGAACCATTACGCTGGGTTTCTATCTAGATATCATTCAATCTCCTTAATATCTAGACTTCTATTTAAATATTTTTATTTTAAGAGCGTCAAAAAGTCTGTATTTTATACATTTTATCAAAAGTTTGGACGTAAATATCTTATCATCTGAAAACAAGAATCGAGAAAATAAAACTTCAAAAACATAGTTTATTTTATAAAGATACAAATTCAAGTAAATTTTCGAACATAAGTTGATTCTGTTTTTCATAATTAAGGCGAGGCCTAAGGATAAATATTAATTTCGATTAATTTAGACTCTTTTTTCCTATAGCTGGCATTTGGTAACCATGGGATATTTAATCTTAAAAAAATATGTTTAGATACCTTGATCTTATATCCTGAACATAGTAACGACAGATTATTAAAAGTCAATTATATTTCTGAGAAATTAAATAAATGATAAACTGCTAATAGTTCATTTTTAGTCGAATTACTCTCTTATAAAACACATCAGAGCCTTAGAAAAAATAGCAATTAAAAGGCAATTGAAGGGTCTAAAACATAGAGAAGTTAGTTTTTTTAATTTCTATATTATGAAGCTGTAATTAAATAAAACCCAAAAATTGCATACTGACCGCGCAGAGAGTAAAACCTGACGTCCTATAAAAATAATTAATTTTATATATAATTATATTGTTAATTTATACATAATTAATTATAAATAGTAATTTATATATATATGATAGTTAATTTATTTATTATTTAGTTAGGTAGTACTTTGCATAATGTGAAAAAAAATATCGTAAACAGCTCAGCCTGTTGGCTCTTAGGCACTCAAGATGGGTCGCTTACTTGCCCATCATTGTTATTTTTTATTGAATCCAAAAGCAATACACGGTAAATAGCATAAAACAAAAAGCATAAAACAATGAATATGACTAGTTATTGACTATGACATATGACTATGACATATTTTAGCTACATATCAACGGATCAAAACAAATACAGCTGGTATGGATAGACGAAGTCTGTACTGGGGCGATAGCTGCTCGAATTTTGTTACATGTCTACCTAATTAATATACACATTTACATTATATTGCACACACATTTTTTTTATATTGATTTTAATTTAAATCGGTAACTATGTACGGGTAACCGTACTATGAGATTATTAGACTAGTCGTGCGGTCAGGGCCGCATTTAGACTTGATAAGGCCCTAAGCTATTTGACTTATAGGGAGCAACACAGGGGAATCCCCGTGTTTATCCCCGAAATTATATACTTTCTAATTTACTTTCTTAATAGAAAATATTAATGAAATAATTTTGGTAATACATATTTAAATACAATATAAAGCCTAAATTACTAAGATTTGCTGTCGAAATTTATCACTAATTTCGGTAGTCATACGTAATTACCGGTAATACCGGTTTTGGTAACAAACCTTAGGCACAATAGCGCTTTGACCTACGAAGAGACGCGCTAAAAAAGAAATTCCGGGTCCTCTAAGAATCTCCTGTTTCCCCACCTTATATTTTCAAACTGACAGCTGCATCACACAAACGTCCAACTGACAGCCTCATCGCACAAACGTCAAACCCACAGCTGCATTCAACAAACGTCAAACTGACAGCTGCATCACACAAACGTCAAACTGACAGCTGCATCACACAAACGTCCAACTGACAGATGCATTACACAAACGTCAAACTGACAGGTGCATCACACAAACGTCAAACTGACAGCGAGCGAGTCGCGAATCAGCAGCATGAGTTGAGATTAGCCCCATTAATGCCTCGATTCCGACTGGTTGATAGTGTTTTCTAGGACCTGCGTTAGGAGTCAACAATGGAGTGAAAAAGCGAATTATGATAGGGTTGCTATAGACTCTCAAGGTAAAATATGGCCAGTTTTAGAGAAAATAAATTGTAAAAACCCGTATAAAGTAGTCTATACAATAAATTGGAAACCCACAATTTTTACCACAAAAAGTGGGTACGGTAAATTAGTATTAACACTTTCAAAACGTGGAGATATAACATAAAACTATGTTTAAAAAATATAAGAATTTTACAATAACTTGCATCAAACAATATTGATCATTAATAAAGTAAAAATGGGAAGCGTCACTCTTACAGCTGACTGTAAGTTTAAGTCATTTAAATGGTACACCACTCTCACACTCAAAACTCTAAGTAACGTTTTAAGAAACTTCCAAATTACGCACATTTCCCTCTCTTTTCCTTTGTACAAACCGTCCGTACGAAATAAGGACGAATGGTAACCCTAACTATAGGGAATAACGAAACATTGTTCCTAATGAGGCCAAGGTTCAGAAAAGCCTACAGTTCCGACAATGATGAGGATATAATTACCGATACTTTAAAAATAACAAAAAATAATCTTTTTTGTATATCAAGTAACATTAAAGACACAACCGTAAAACGCTTGTACGAATCTCCTATACCACAAAAAGAGTAAATTTATATAAAATTGGATTTGGTGTGTTTTTGCGCGGCGGCGACGGTATTATCGCGTAGAATACCATAGATAATGAATTATAACTACCTCGCGTTTAGATAACCCTTAGATATCTCAGGTCGCCTAATCTCACCAAGAATAATAAGTTAGCGTTATGGATGTGAAATGAATTTAGAAGGAAATTCTATCTCAAAAACAAAATTCTCCTAAAACATTAATTCCGCAGCCAACATACTTTGTTTCCTAAATATATTTTAGGGAAACATACAGCATAACTTCATTTACAAAACAACAAATACTTAGTTACTAATTTGGCCAATTACACGAGTGCTGATAAAACAATAAAATTACTTCACTGATTATACACGCACACAAAAAAAGAGAAATTATTAATAAAATAGCTAGTTTTCCAAATTTACACTGATAAAAATATCTGCGTAATTGTAATATGTATGTAATTGTAATATGTATTGAAGTGTGTATTCATAATCATTTTATTTAAACCAAGAACATAATTTACAAGATAATAATTTGGTTACGTCAATGTTTTTAGTTATACACTATCAAAGTATATATTTCAAGTGATAAAAATTAAAACATTTTATAGATCATTTAAACTACAACTGACTATAAGTTACAATATCAAATATATATAACATATTGGCGGAAATGTGCTTAGACTAAATTCATACTTTAGATTTTTAAATAATTTGGACAATTAAAGTCAGAAATATACCGTGTCTTACTCTCTTAGAATGATGATATACAACGGCACATGCTATAATAAGGATATATATAATTTCAATTATACTAAAATGCCTACTGTAAAATAGTATACCAAATAATCAGGGAATTACTCAAATAGAGACTTAGAGTTAGCTTCAAAATCATCTAAACTATAAAAACCAAGTTTAACCAATTTATTTTTTAATAATATTGTTGTTGTTGTTTTAATAATATTATTGCAAATTCGTTCAGGTTCATTTAGATGTCATCACATTGTATTTTTTTAAAATGGACAGTGGAGTTTCTGTTAGCACTAGTAACAGTACGGATATTGTATGTAATATGTATGAATTGTGGGTCTGGTAAAATTATGGGTTTGGTAAAATTATATAATTGGTATATCTATATATACTAACCAGCTTGTATTCCACTCAAGCGATGCAACATTTGTGCGTTTGTCTATAGAATTTCAATCTATATAAAAATATTAAATAAATGCTTCGAATTTCTAAACGTCAATTCTGTCAGTCCTTTATCTTACGGCGTATGCCTATAATAATGTTAAAAACGAATTTAATAAAATACACTTTATATATAGTAAAGTAGTGATATATAATAGTTATATATATATAATTGTATAATTGACTTGTAAAGTTATTTGACTTATATTTGATGATAGTTTTTTAATAGCGGCAAATCGCCTGAAAAGATAAATGACACAATCTTTGACAATATTGAAAAATTTTGAATATTTTTTTGATAAAGTGCTGGATAGCTATTATCCTTTAAAAATATTATGCTATCCAGCACTTTATCAAAAAATTATTCAAAATTTTTCAATATTTTCAAAGATTGTGTCATTTATCTTTTAAGGCGATTTGCCGCTATATATATATATATATATATATATAATTGTATAATTGAGTTGTAAAGTTATTTGACTTATATTTGATGATTGTTTTTTAATAGCGGCAAATCGCCTGAAAAGATAAATGACACAATCTTTGACAATATTGAAAAATTTTGAATATTTTTTTGATAAAGTGCTGGATAGCTATTATCCTTTATAAATATTATGCTATCCAGCACTTTATCAAAAAATTATTCAAAATTTTTCAATATTTTCAAAGATTGTGTCATTTATCTTTTAAGGCGATTTGCCGCTATATATATATATATATATAATTGTATAATTGAGTTGTAAAGTTATTTGACTTATATTTGATGATTGTCTTTTAATAGAGGCAAATCGCCTGAAAAGATAAATGACACAATCTTTGACAATATTGAAAAAGTTTTTAATTATGTGATAAAGTGCTGGATATAGGTATTTAACGGCATATTAAAGTATGAGGTATGACGTATCTAAGTAAGCATATATATTTTTTTGTAACATTGTAGGTAACTAAAATAATGCAGTGATATTATTTACTTTGTAGATATAAGTCGTTAAAATTACAGTTTTATTAAATTTTATCTAAAGAAATATTTTCGAAATTATTTTCTCAACAGCATCTCTACCCAGATAGATTAACCAGTTTGGTATAGATTTAACGAGACTAGCTTAGTTTTAGCTTAGTTTAGCTTTAGTTTTAGCATCCCTAATTTTGTCTCTGTCCAAAAGATGTTTTCTTTTTTTTATTATCCTAATAATTTCTTTGACCTGCTTATTTTCTTCAAGATTTCGAACTTTATCTGTCCAACTGATGCTTCCTTCCGTAAAACCACATTGAAAAGGTTCCCAGTTATTTTAGGAACTGTATCAGTTTGGGTCCGTTTAAAGTTTTAGAATAAGTCATAAATTCATTCTATATACACATTAATATATTAATTTATTCTATTATAATTGTTTTTCTGTGTTTTTCATTTATTCCTCTATTATCATGTGCGATTATTATAGATATCTTAAAACTGGTCTTCGCGGAATTCCAGCATAGTCAATCATTAATTCAGACAATAAAAAAAACCCTGCAGTTCACCTAATGGGTCTAGTGTCAATAACAACTGATACAAACCATACTAAACATTTTTATTAAAATATATTTACTATTTGTTATGAAAGACTCCCCCACTAATTGTATTTATTAAAGTCACGCCATCGGAATCTATTGGTTGTTACCCGTTGTTTATAAAATAAATATAGCTAATCGATTTTAAAAAAATTGAAAAGACGATTAGAGTTTTTATCTTAATTTTAACAAATTCTTGTAAAAAATAAATACCTACCCACTTGCATCATGTATAAGACTGAAGATGTGAATGTATGTGTGTTTGTTTCGTAAGGTCGGTGCCAGTTGAAAGAGATTCGAAAGTTGTAGGGAATTCCCCTAAACGGATGATCTATGATGATCATAGATCTACATACTAACGTAACAGGATCTTCTAACAGCGTCGCGGCGCCGGTTAGAGTAGAATAGCAACGAGTTGGAGCAATCTATCTCACTCTACCACTATATCACACGCACACGTCTAAGTATTATATATCGCGCGTTGAATAAAACGATTATCTATACTTAGAAGTAGCTTTGCATTATCATGCCCTGCAGTGGGCATGACAAAGCCCACATTTCCACATTTTAAGTATTTATTATTTTTAATTGATAAAACGTAACCAGTTTAGAACTTAACCAGTTTCATTTTTGCACCGGGGCTAAGTAGCTACGCCACTGCGTAGTTTCATCAAGTTTCATCCGTTGCGATGAAACTTTGACGAGTGAGTAGATTTTGTGCACGTCCGTGAAGAATTTTATTGTTAGTGTTACCAACGGCAAGTATTTAATAAAATTAATTATTTTTAGGTTATTTATAATATAAAAAATATATAAACATGCAATTGGAATACTGTAAGATTTCCTAATTAGACATACTAGTCGTTTTACTAACTCCGATATAAAAACCGTGCCAATTCGCCCTGCAATTACAAACATGATTTGTATTGATGTCATATCAAAATTCACAATAGTTTCCGAGGAAAAAATGTAAACTTTATGCGATAATATTCAACCGTTTGTTGTCATAACTGCATCAGCTGATCGTTTTTCGTGACGCTGGGTCACCATTGCGTTACAACTTGAGATTTTTTTTATTTATTCAATTACAATTTACAATTCCAGATATTTCTATAAAACTTTTTCTTTTTTTCTGAAACTAGAACCCAATTTCTTATAAGGCACAATAAAATGTTTAATTTTAACGTGAACACTAGGTAATGTCCAATAAACTGGTACCATGTTGACCTAACTAGATGTAAATCGGCGTGACATCTGTATTTTACACACCTGGTTTCCAGCAGATAAGCCTTGGGCTTAGCTGGTACATAAAATAAAATAAATGTAAATTTGATGAATAAACTAATAATAATAATAAATAGCTGTTCTAAAGTAAACTTTTGATATTTTAATCGCTTTCCATATAGTATCCGGGCCAGTATAAAAGAATTACGTTTTTTTTTTTAATAATTATTGAAATACCTTCCAACCCACCTATAATAATTATTAATTACTTTATTTTTTTTTAGATTATAATTCTTTAACGATTAAAAAAAATGTGTACATGCAAAAACTTGTAAAGTGAATAAATAATAATGCCAAAATAATATTTATGAATATATTATAAGCAAAAATAAATGTTTATATATTTAATGTTGTCGAAATATGTGTAATTCACCTCTTAAATTAGATGTTTTTTGTATGCGCAAATAATTGTAGTAGTGCGATATACACGAATAAAAAAAATACATTTTTTAATGTATTTTTTATTTAGATTTATGTAAATTATTTTACATGTCGACCGCCATTTTTGTTTGTAACGGAACATGACATGACCGCAGCGCAGTGCAACGAGACCTGGCATTTTCCTTGATATTGGCCTAAGCGCCGGTTTAATAGGAGCGCGCGTCGCGACGAAGCCAAGCCACTCGCCCGCCGGTCGCCGGTCGAGACGGAGACCATAGACCATAGACCAAAGACTATCGGCTCAGTTCAGCCCGGCCGCACCGCGACTTACGACCTATTTGAAGCGGCGCGAAACACGCTCCCGAATAGACCGGCTCGCGGTCAAACCGTTTATCAGTGACGTTTCGTTTGACAGCTGCCAAAGCGGAGACTTCCATTTTCAAACGGTTTTAAGGGCTTCGATTGCATCGGTGAGTATTTCGGCCAGCCATTTATATTTTTATTACAATATTTTATTTGTATTTTTAGCATTTAATATTTTCGGTTTATTATAAAAAAATTGAAACATTTTAAAATAATTAGCGACGCGAATTAGTTGCATGGACGTTTTTGTTACATAACTATTTCATACCGTTAAGTATTTTAGGTATTTATTTACCCAATTACACAAATACTTATTTAAAAATTCGTAATTGGATGTCGTGTCCTAATTTGAAAAATATTTAGCGACATTAAACGTCTTTTTAATGACAGCTTCTGACAAACGATTAAATAGATCTTTTTAAACATTCGTATTTTGGTCTTCATAATTTAATAAGTTAGACTTAGAGTATAGAGACTATATACATAAAATAGGTTAGAGACAATCAAACCCTTCGCACGGCGTTCGGCGCCTTTAGCTCATCCCGAATTAATATAAAATAAATAAATCACAGTTTGTCAGTTGAGTTAAATGTCCCAAAAACACGTTCATCTCCAAATGCAACGATAAATATTATTTTACACCTAACTTGGTCTACCCTAGCAACAATTTTAGGGTTTAAGGTTTCCGAACAGGCCAATTAGATATATATTTCCAAAAACATCATACGAACAAGCAAGCAATATTAAATCAAATGTCGCAAACTTATAGTTTATAACAAACCTCCCCACTAATATGGCCGCTTGCTCATAAGTAGGTTCTGAAAATATTTTATTTTGAACAATTTATTAGCACCCTGCTTGCTACATATTTACCATTATCATAATGTTATCGTAGTTTATTTGTGACATCAGTCTCTGATCGCTTTCCGCCCGCCGCCATGACTAAATGACTAATGACAGTTGCTGTTGGCGTGACGCTCGGGCGCAAAGGTTAAGTTTTGTGATATTTGGACACATATAGGCTAGAAGCATTTATTTCGACAATCAACAGTTGTCAAAATGCGTTCATCTTTTGTTGTCGTTGACTTCAACATGTCAGGGCCGTATTGTGTTGCGATTTCGACGTCGAAAATGAAGTGATCAAATGCGGCTAAGTGCGGTAAAGTGCATAAAACACGCGGATTTTGAACAAAAAAGTGGAATTTCATGTATTTCAGCAAGATTGCTGTTTTGTCATCTATCGATTAATGATTTCAAATCAAATCAAATCGATGTATAATCAAGTCTATAAAGATTTTTAATGATAAATTAGAAATAAATTCTCAATTTTTTAATTATTGTTTACTCAAAGTACCTCCTACATTGTGGTAGACTTTTTTATATTTATATTTTTTTCTTCTCATTTTTTAGTACTGCATGTATTTATGAAGAAAAATGAGAATGAAAAATTGTAAAAACACATTTACTGATATTTCATGTGTACGCAGATGGCGCCGTAAAAACGTTGTTTATAACAAGTTAATAAAAATATAAACTTATTTAGTGGAATCGGACAATAACTCATGCTGGACTCTTCCTCAGCACGTGCGGAGTAGCCTTTCCTACACACTCAGCTCGAGCGCCGAAGACAAGTTCATTTTCCGTACAGCTGTCGCAATTTCCGTCGGACCTTTATTCAACGAAATTAATATCGTTATCAGTAAATTAAATAAAACTATCAATCATAAATGTTTTCCGTCCATTGATAAGGACGCACGTGTCGTTGAAAGGTCCTTATTCAAACCTCCATTTTGATTTTATTTATTACACGTGTCTTGTGATCGATAGAAACAAAATACTACTCGCGCCTGCGGTACCAACTTGTGATGTTTGCTTCATTTCCTATCTCCACTTGCCTGCGGCACTTTTACCTCATTGGATGTGCGTTTTGGATGGCCCTAGCGGCAACAGTGGGTTATTTTTTAGGTCTCAGTAAAATAAAATAAGAAAAACATTTATTTATTTACTTGCCCATGAGTAAGTACATAACTTTCACAAATTTCCTTCTTTTTTTTAAGAATTAATGTCATAGTCTTACATATAGCTTGCTTCATAAAAGAGGTACAAATATATTGAATTATAATCAATAGACATTCACTGGGTATAACGCCTGTATCCAAGTGATAAGTGTTCCAAGGGATAAATATCTCAAATCGCTTAGGTGAATCATTTGTCGACTCTATTCTCATCATAAAAATATATTTATTTTATATGGGATATTTCTGGTTTTAGAAGTGGGTGACTTTGTAAATGGTGTTTTTGTTTTTCAATTAAGTACATTTAAAGAAATTTGCTTAGGTAATTCGCTAGAATAATAAATTATCATTAATGTAATTAAACTAGATTACTCACATCTCTTGTGGATATCTCACCTGACGCTTTTGAAAACCTTTTTGTAGCATTCAGAAATGTAGGCGCCTCACACCTCAGTTTTACTGTATCATGAGTGCCAAACTTAATAAAATAACTAAATTAGAGCTTAAATAGTGTGTACTGAATAATGGAGCGGGTAATTATTTAAATAGTTATTTATTCACATAATTAATAATTAAATTGTAAGTTTTGTTTATTAAGTATATACAGTTAGTATTTTTAAGGATATTTCTGCCAGATGAGCCCTTCGGGCTCTGGCAGGACAAGATATATTTTCTTTTTACTGTTGTCTGATGAACAATAAACGTCACCGATGGTGGCATTGAACTGAATTGATTTAAAAGAGATTCGCTTTGCATATATTGCGCTAAAAGTATTCTAACAAAACGCATTAAACAAACGTGTTGAGAGTAAAAAAAAACCGGTTAATGTACGGTTGGGAAAACATGGAAAAAAAATTGTCAAGCAAACAAAGGTCAACCACCTTTTGAGGTTCACGAATTGATAGATTTTCGATATTATGCGTACGGGAGATACAATATTACAATGGTAACTTAAACTATGCATAGTCTGTTTTCCTGTTGAATGCAGGCCGAAGAGTACATTCATTTTTATGCTTAATTAACCTCAAACGAAAAATGTTATCGTCGAAAGGTTAACTTCATTCATAAACGTTTTCTTTTTCAAATATTATGAAAACATCTAATTAGATAATATTTGACAATACATATTTTATACTAAAGAAAAGGTGAGAAAAAATATATTATTATAAAACTCAGCGCTGGGTTTAAACCGACATCCTGCGTTCTCAAGTACAGGACATCTTTAGTACTTTTATAAATATTTGACTATCCGCTTTATCAAAAAATTAATAAACATTTCTAAATTTTTCAATATTGTCAAAGATTATGTCATTTATCTTTTCATGCGATTTACCACTATTAAAAAACAATTATATATATATATATATGTAATCATATAATATCCATATTTGTAGTGTATGTATTATATAGTTTCTATTTAGTATAATCTGTGATTTATTTTTCATACGCATTTTATTTTTGTTACTTAAAAATGTTATGCATTCAGTAATTTGTTGGAGTACCGTCTAAAAAATAAATAAATAATGTCTTGGTGACACTGCGCGCGTTTTAACCGGCAGACGCTAGTCCTTCCCCATACGACACTTCCGTCAAATATCAATGTGCCCTACCTTGAATGAACTAATGGTTGTACCCATTCAATATTAAAATAAAATAGTGCGTACATCTGTCTCAAATCGTGTCGATAATTGCTTACTAAGTTGATCATTATAAAGTACGTACTCAAGGAAATTAACCTATAATTGTTATAAATAATAAATTTATCAGAAGCAAACCTCTGTATACAATTTATGTGTTAAGCCGGTCCCAGACATGTGCGCAAATGTTCGCAAAGATGCACAAATGCGCAAATGAAATCTACGAGTAACTTGTATGCTTTAATTTATTGCAAGTTGAGAGTAATTTTCAAAATTGAGGTTAATCTCAGTTTTTGAGACTTTCAACGCGCATTCTGGGATCCAGCAAGGGGCCGCGCTAAGTGGTTTGGTTTGACTCGCGTCTAACATTTCATTTGCACCAATAAAATGCTGGGATTCGTGCTCCGAACCAGTCGATCTCAAAGCCGATGTCAATCTCGCTTTTATACTGCACGTTCGTGAGAAGCATATTAGAGTATAGGTCCATTAACGGAGTCCTCATGAGATTACTCACTGTAATATCCTGGAGGTTACTCAGAGGAGGTTCCTAAATTACCTTTATCTCCGTAGGTATGGATATTATCCTGAAATGTTTCCTAACAATACAAGTATAGTTCAATTAAGAGAGCAGACGAATTATTAAATTCCATTTCCGCGGAGATTGATATCTTTGTCTGTTCGCCCAATAGGATTAAAAATCGGTGAGATCAGCTTGAATTATTTATTTATATATATATTTAAAAAAATAGGTTCAGGTCGTAATATTCCGATATTTCGACCAGATCTATAACCCCTTTTCAGGCGTATTAACCATTTACAGGATGACCTGTACGTTAAACAGCATCATTATAACTATTCTTTTTTTTTTTATAAAGGCATATAGAAACAATACCGTAAGATACTGAATCAATTAGCGTTCTACGTAATTATCACCTCTTCACAAATATAGTTCGTTCTGATATAGTTCGTATTATATAATTTAACGCTTATTATGTACATATTTTAATTACATAAATAAATATTAAAACATTACGCAAAAAACAATGTTTTTATAAAAATATTTTTAAAGTCACCCGCTTGTGAAACCAGAAATATCACATATAAAATCAATACAGTTTTATGATGAGTCACTATGATGAGGAGGTTTTTACCTAAACCATTTGAGATATATGGTATAACAACTTAGAAATAAAATAACAAAATTTGCCTAAAATTGGAGATATTTCTTTTGGTTTCTAAATATGAAATGATAAATACTAGTAATAGTTTTTAAATAATCAGAAAATGTAAGTATTAGTGTTATTAAATAAAAATAAATAGAGGTTTAAAACATATCCCTTATATTTTTAAAAATCAATTATAAATTTGTGTTATAAGCGCCGTTATAGAGTTCATACCTTTCCGTTTATCGTGTAAACCTTCTTTTCGCTGGCAACAATTTGTAGGTTAGAATCGTTCAAATGGTGTCCTTTGTTTCCTTACACTAATTGTCAATATATTCCTTACGAAAATATATAAAAAAAAAATATAGTTCGTTGACAAAAAGAGATGGTGGTACAATATGATTCCAATAAATAGATAGTATTTTGTTTGTTTAGTTTATTTTTTGACGCTTAATTTAGCAATATAAATGCAAATTTCTCACTGATTGGCAAATCTCGTTACAAAACGTTTTTTTTTTAAATTTCCATAATAATTAAACGATGAGTAAGACAATAGACGGCATAGACAAGTTGGCACAACAAGTTGGCACACACGCGTTCGAAAATGGAACGTCGCCCGGTAAATTTTAAATTTGAAAAAGTGACAATTGAAATGTCACTTTATTTTTATAGGTTATGTTTCATTGTTAAGTAGAACATTTCAATTCGAATTTGGACTATTTACACTAACAGTAATTAGTCTTACTGCTAATTATATTTATAATTGTATTCGGAATAGACATTTTTATTTATTTATTAATTAAGAATCATAAATACATTTCAGATGCATAATATGTGATTAATCTAACTTTTATTGAGAAATTAATTACATTACAAACTCCTTCACATAAACTAAGACGTAAATATGCGAAGTCACACGCAGTCAGATTGTGACCAATTTATTAATCTGGCGATGATGATATTGCAGTGAAATTGCAATATCATGATATTGATATTGATGATATTGCAGTGGGCACCTACTGGACTGCCAAATAATAAACTGAAATAAAAAAAAAATGTGTATACCCACAATATATTTTTGATCAGGATTAACAGGAAGGTTTACAGTTAGAAAAACATATAATCTTTCTGCTAGACAAGAGAAAATAACCAGTCGTGATAGTCATGTTTATTATTTTTTTATTTGTAAACTAAAATAAAAATAGCACCTGACCGCATTTTTTATTGCGCTATTATTTATGCGCGTGAAGGCACAATATATTTATTAGACGCAGTAAAATATACAATATAAATGTTATTTAACAAAACTAAATTATCGTTGTGAGAGCTGTTTTGTTTCTTGTTGATATTAAGCGCTGCGTGTTTTATAACCTTAATGGCTAAACGATTATTTAATAATTCAATTCACAAGACAGACAAATCCAAAGATTTGCCAACATTCACAATTTATAATCATCTATATATTAATACGTGCAGGGAAAACTTAGCACCCTTTTGTAAGGAAATTTGCACGCTCTGAGGATTGTGGGATTTGGCACAGTTAAAAATTATATCGAGGAGTGCCGAAAGATAAAATTATCTATAATTGTGTTTCAAATAAATTAAATGTAATATATAAAACGTTTATAACGCTGACAGCTAATTGACTGGATGAGTTTCGAGCTGTGAATTTTGTGTGATTTCAAATGTTCCTTATACAATAATCTGTCAATGTCAATGTAGTAATGTCAAGGCAAAAATAATTATTATGCCATCTTATACTTCTATGTCAAGTCTCATTTTTACATAAAAAAAATAAAACTGACTATGAATGATATAATGGCGTATTTGTACACGCTCGCAGCTGACGTTTTAGATAAAATAAAAAAATATATATGGAATGATACTAACCTCATTATAGAGGTACAAGGACCTTAAAAACGCTCAAACTTAAAAAAAAGGTGCCTCACCGTCGAATTTTGACTACTTGACCACTAGTGAAAAAAAATAGAGCTACAAAATGCGAAAAATAATATAAAAAAAATATTCCTATTCATTAAACTGGGCCTCGCTGACGTGAAATAAGTCAACAGGCATTTTGAAGATTTATAGGTTTAATATCGTGCGCGTGCGTATTCACGTTTTTTATAACTAACGACTGCATAAATGATTTACTAGTTTATGGATTTTTAATGGCGTATTAATGTAAATTACTCTAAATATGTTTACTTTTAATATTTCAAATGGAATAGTCTGTTGAACTGAATTATATTTTTAATTTGTATTCTGGAGAAATTAAACAGTTTACAAAAAAATAATTGTAAAAGCATTTTTAAAAACAAGCTTTTATTTGCGTATGCAAAATTTCGTGTTGACCGTTGAGGAGTTCCTTCATCTGGAGCCATTCCTGGGTGTGGAATCAGGTCATGCTCACCATAAAAATGCATTGTCATCGAAACTGAACGAACACGTCAAATCTCAACTCCGTAGAATGAAAGAAAGTGGTTCTAATTCAGTTTGTGAGATTGATCTAAATTAACTAACAAACATTGTAAAAAAAGAATAACTTACGAAAAAAAAAACTTATAAAATTACAAAAAAATGATAAATGATAAATTAATGATATCACTACAGTGTAATATTAGATAGATGTACAAAGAATTTATTAATGGGCCGGATCGCAATAAATATTAAACGTAATTTAACCTAACCTAACTCTTGGTTCATATGAGTTTTGATTCATTAACCTATATTTTTGTGTATAAGCAACCACTTTTTTTTTTAATTTAAAATCAATTTGCCCAATTAGATGCATTTTTTATTTATTCGAAGTTCTATAGATGTTAAATTCCCGGAGGTAAGTTGCACGCTATTTTAGGCAGATTTCATTAGGAAAGTTATGTTATGACTTCCGGAAAATGTCGACATATCTTCGCGTTTCACATCCCCTAGAATTCAAAACCACCCTCAGTTTAAAAGTTTATATATATCACTTTCTTGTGGACACAATAACTGCAGTAACTCTACACCAATCACTTTCAAGTTGATACAAATACTCTTATGGGTGTGGAAAATAGTTTTTTAAAATACATTTAAAAATATAACTCCCTTAATAAGCACCCGATCAAATCAGTTCAAATGTTAATTATGGGCCTATAATTTCTCTACAATTTTTGTTTGAAACAAGTTTTGATATGACCAACCCTTACAGCACAGTACAAAGAGAGATTCAGCGTACGCACTCTCGCTGCGCAAAGGTACGGTGGATTGAAGTGCGCGAGCTGCGGCGCTATCCACTCCCCGCAGATCGCGCAATGTTTGATAAAGTTCGTACAATTGGAGTTCGCCTATTCCTTGATCCGGCGAAATCTACCTCCGCGCCGAAAGGCAGCGCATGACTAATTACGCCCGCAGCTCTCCTACAAGACAAACGTATGGTGATATGGTGAGATTGATATTCTAGATCCTTGCAAAAATAAATTTCTTCCTGCCCGCTGTCGGAATAATTTCTCAAATTTCTAGCAAACTTCTCCAATTGCACCTGCAAATATTGCTATTAACCAAACATTCTTATATTTCTTTTCATTCTTATAAACATTCTTAGCATACATACTGCATACATTAGTTAATATTTATATTTCTTAAAGGGGTGTTTTTATTCACTGTTCTAGTTATGATTTTGAAAAAATATTAAAATAGTTTTTAGCCAAATTTGATTACTTTTTTTTTCAAAATAGTCTCAATTAACGCTATATTTCCGTGTGTATATATATATAACCAGACAGACAGCTCCTATTTGCTAAGCAATTCGCGCCTGAGGGTTCCGTCACTTCTAACTCGAAAAAGAGAATTATTTTTTGTGCCTAAGTGCAACACGAATTACGCAATGAATTCAGTTATAAACCGTATTGGTACAACTTATAACCACAATTTCAGCGAAATGGACATTTTTCATTTCAAAGGCGACTTTATACTCAACATAAAAAAAACTTTCTTTGAACAAACATATTATTAGTTTCTCGTCACCACACACACACACACACATATATATTATATATTATACATACACATTAACACACTCTTACATTCCACACCCCATTATATTCACAGATTATAACACTCATACAATGTTATCACTTTTAAATTAGATCCTAGTCGTTCTGTAAAACAAATATGTTAAATTGGAGATGCAGGGTAGTCGGCTTAAGTTGTTATTTATCTATTTCTATGTAACTCTCATTATGTATAGCTGTAAGCATTTCTCATGCAAATAAATATATATATATATTCATTACAGCGTGACGTATAGAACCACAATAGTGCCCAAACATAAAAAAATAATGAATCAAGGTCGAATTTCGATCATTTGGCAACCGCTAGTAATAGTTACTGTCAAAATGCGCATGGGCACTTGAATGATAACGTGCATTAATAGTTTAGTATAGTTATTAGTGTAAATCACGGCAATTTAAGTGTGCATCCCGCAATAAAGCATCGGATCTAAATAAGTACTTTTTGTGTGTTTTTATAGATATTTTTTTTCAGAAAACAAAATGAATAATTGTTTGTAGGTATAGTTTTTCGAAAAAGCAACATGTCTTCAGATGGTTTAAAAAATATAATTGATGTGTTACGGGTTGGGAAAATATTGATCAAAATTTTGAAAATTATTTCTTTCGTTTCGACACTTAATGATTACGGTCAGGTTTTTTTTATCCACATTACTCGTATATCATAGTAATTATGACAGTAACATGGTTTTTTAAAAATGCGCGTGACGCGCATTGCATTAGTCAACTTAACTAGCATATCGTTCAACATGGCGCGATCAATAACAAAGTAATTAATCAAATTAGTCAGATATTTGAATCAGATAACGTCCTAAAATAAATCATTTTTTTCCAGTTTTTAGTTGAAGTTTTATAATATACTGTTGAGTTTTTAAACGCAAGAGTATTTTTTTTTTCGGTTGCGACGTGGCACCGCTCGATATGACATTATTATATATCATAATATAATTAAAATAGTATGTTTTTAAATTACTTATAAATGTATATTTACATTTAAATTACAGACCACATATTAAATAAATTAATTAAATAAACACATAAATAAATAGTATTTTCATTCGAACTGAAAATAAATCGTTTACTCCGAAAAAAATTAAAAAAAAATGGCTTTCTAATGATTGAATAGCGTCGAAATTGATTAGATTTTAAACAAATCGTCACGTTGCAATCGTGCAAAATTTATTGCAATTGGGTTTCGGTTAACAGATCGATCGTAATGGCCTTGACACCGTTGCGGCGTACGGCGACAGCTGAGCACTCACAACAAAGGCATAATACATGATCCGTTTAATATTACCACGACATTTTTTTCTCTCGAAAACCACAATGAGCTTTGATAAACATTCTTTAAAAATAATACTCGAGATCGTGGTAGGCTAGTAGTGGTTAAGGCGTTCGACTACCAACCCAGCGGACGCGAAATCCAATACGCACATTACAGTGATAACAATTTAACGCTCCATTACCACCATCTCACCTGACTCGCCCACAAGCACATTTAGCTTTGTTCAGTAGGAACTAAAAATAATTATATATGACTTAAATAGGTCGTGGCAATTATTTTTAAAAAAAGGACCTACTTGCAGATCACAAAAGCAATACTTAATATTTATTTATTTATTTTGGTTACTAAATAGAAATTGTACACAATACATGTAATACAATGACGTAGAGACAATATACATTTATGTATACAATCTTTAAACTGGGGTAGCCCAATTGACTTATATAGATAGTTTATATATAGTTATATATAAAAGAAAGTCGGGTTAGTTACACCATTTATAACTCAAGAACGGCTGGACCGATTTTTATGATCTTTGATTTGTTGGATTTGTCTCCGCCCCGAATAGCAGAATAAATATTAAAACATAAAAAAAAAACACGAAAAAAAATAATTTTCTCATACATTTTGTATAGAACGGCTTTGTATTCTGTGGAATTCTATTCGCAAACGGTAAGTTGCCTTCGAAGATGTTCACTTTGTGAGGTTACCACATTTGTCATTTTGGATTTTTGTACATTTATTGAACTTAATTAATTTTGGGCATTTTGTTGAGTATAGAATAATATAAAAATGTAATAAACGAATTTATGTAAGATAACGATTTTAAATTTAAACAAAAATACAAAAAAAAACATGATTTTGCCCAATTCAAGCTTTGGTTATTTATATATACATAGAAATAAAAAAAACTAGTTAATAGTATAATCGGTGAAATGTCGATCGACGGAACCCTCGAAGTTAGTCTTCTCCTTCTAGCACGATAAGTATAAAAATTAAAAAAACTCATGTCTCGTCGATTCCTAAAACGGGTAGTTCACTAAAAAATCGCGTAATACCTATTTGGATCCATAGTGCCAATTTTGCCGGTATATATTTAACTAGTTATTATGTCATAAATATTTACGCACATAAAACAAAGTCTATTTATTAAACTAATCTTCGTACCTATTTTAGGTAGATTTCATTAGAACGCTATCTATTGCAATAGGACCCATGTCGTGATATATCCGCGTTTCACATCCCCTAGAATCCACAACCACCCTCAGTTTAAAAGTATATATATCTATCTCTCTATATCACTTTATTGTAGACGCGATAACTATCGTAATTTTCCACCAATCACTTTCAAATTGATACATAAAATCTAAGCGAACAAAACCTCGGTCAAGTTCGTTAATGGGAAAATAAACTTTTTTAGTATGTAAAATATCGAATTTTTTTAAATTTTATTTTATCCCTTAGATAAGGGCCTAAAAACTTTTTTGATAGCAACAACCGTAGGTCCTAGGGGTAGGAAAATTCGCCTATCCCCTACTTTGATCCGTTCCCTCCGCGTTCCGGCGTGGGTAAAGACGTCCATGGTACTTGACCACCTATAAGGTCTTGTCCAGTATATCATGAGGTGACCTTGAAGTTCGACCTTTGCAAATTGTGTCGGCCACGTGCACTTCGAGCGTCCGTCGACAACATCAATGAATAAACAGTTTTTTATTTATATTAAAAATATATGGCAATTAAAATCTAAGTTTAAAGTTTTCTGTAGAATTTTATTGAGGACATTTTTATGTATAAATTAGTCTTAAGCCACATATGTAGTTTGGTTTGTGAGAATTTTAAAAAAAACTTAACAATTTCAATATTTTTTTTATGTAAACATAGGATTATTTATTTAAAAACCAGCTTAAAGGTTTTCTAGAAAAATGTTCAGTTAATCTAATTACATTTTTTATATATGCCTGGTATGAAAAGCTATCTTGGCCTCAAAAACACCTCAAAAACATGCATAAAATGCAATTCGAGTGCGTTATGGGTCTTAATTTATAAATAGGTTCAAGGCGATCTATGATTGACGTCACGTTGTGTGAAATGCATCTTAGCATTTTAACAAACAAAGCAAATTATTGTGTCTTCTTATACCCCTGTAGCACTGTAATACTGTAGCTAGTGAGTTTATATATTTGATGTAAAAATATAAGATCGCATTTATTTTTGCTTAACACTAACTACATTGAAAATTACAGACTATTGAAAAAGGGACATTTCAAATCAATCTGTCAGTAGTATGAACGTTTTATGTTATTTAATTTAATGTATTTGTAACACATATTATAGATAAATTTTAGCTTTACGCACTCCTTCTCCGTATAAACTTTAACTATGCCAAATCTCACTCCTCAGTGCGCGCAATATGCTTAGAAAGGGGTACAAAGGTTTCTCTTAACTTATTATTTTTTTTATTAAAAATGCATGTTTTTATTTTTACATACTTTAATATTGAAGACGCCATTTTTTATTTTATGTGAAGACAGACATTTTTTTGCGCGTTTCTACTACTACGCGCCTACGCTTGCGTAGAGGTATAGGAAAAAGTACTATTATTGATTTTAAAAATATATATGAACAAAAAAATAAAATGTATTGCATTGTACTGAAAAGGGACGGGTATAATGCGAGATATTTTATAGTCTCACTCGCAAATAACCCACCACTACCACCGTAGCCGGATGAATACATAATTTATAGTCATATATTATGTTTTGCGTTACAGAAAAACCTATAATTAATGAAAAAACTGCCAGCGGACTGATTGATTGAAATTAAAAAAATGTTTCAATATTAATAATTCACACTAATATGTTTCACGTGTAAATCAATAACAGGTTTTTTAAATATTTATGTTTTTTTTTATTCAGGTTGAACTTTTTCTCGTGTAAATCTTTTATGGGGTGTGGTTATTGTCAAATAGGTTAATTTTGATTTATTAAAATGTGTAATTATTTGTTATATAAATACATTGCCTTTAGCACTGTTCTAGATGTATGAAATGGGGGTTTTCAGTGCATTATGTATTATGGTATTACTTTGTATCAAACTATAAGCATTTTAAAAAAAATGTTATTCCTACACATTTGATGGAAATAAATAATCATATCTTATTTATTATACACACCAAACGGAATAAGTTTTCCTAATTCTGACATATTTTTTCCATACAAAATAAATATTATCACAGCGAACGTTTGGTTTGATCGCCGCGAGCATACCAAACTGCGCACGAGGGTAACCATGCGTTTCAACGCTAATAGGATATTCTTTTCTGCTGTTTTTTAATTACTTTTTTTTGACACATTGAAATACTTGCAGAACGAAAGTTGATCAGTATGATATATAGAATCACCTCACGAAAATGCACGTTAAAAAGTTCACCTGTGCGATATTTTTAATTGACTACATATGAAATAATATAAATACCTATCCAAAGCGTAGCTATAGAATTTTGTTCGAAATTGCAATTAATTTCTATTAGGACAAATAAAAAGTTAATTTAAAAAATTATATAGATTTAATAATAGTAGATTTAATAGTAGTTTTTAAAGTTGTTTATATTATTTGTATTGTCGTGTCTTTAAAGGAAATATTTCTTTTTAATTTATTTAGATTTTCTAAACCATATGTATTATTAATATATTTCTAATATTTTATCAGTTGATTTATGCCTTATTAATTAACTATCGAAGAGTTTAACACTTTTTTTGTTTAAGCTGACAAACGTCAAATTGGCATTTAATATTAGTTTATTATTTGGGTTTTATATTGAGTGTATATATGTGTTTTATTACTATATTATATTATATTGTTTTTTTTATATATAAATTATTATTAAAATTATGTATTAGTTATTAACCGTACATTTATGTATTATTATTTATATATATATTATATTTATTGTTATTATTATTATTTTAGTATTATTGTTAGTTTTATTTATATATTATGTATTATTTCATACAATTCGCTTTTAGTAAAGTGTACTTTAGTACGGGCATTGCCTAGTTAGGTAGTACTTTGCATTATATGTAATTGATGTTAAGTTACTGTCAACAAATAAATAAATAAAAATAATAAAAAAAATAAATAGAATAATATGATCTTAAGAGAAGTTTTACTTAAAAAAAACGAACTATCTTTCTTCCTTTAATCGATCGATAATAAATTTCATTCAAACACGCTAGAGATACATTTAAAAAAAAAATATCTTCCAAATCTTACACTTTCGTACTTGTGTACAAACAAACTTTATGAGGTGTTTTCCGAAAGATCCTTAGGTTAGGAAGTTTGTCATTTTTACCACTCCAATTTTAGATTGGTTAGGTGGGGCTGTATATAAAAAAAATGGGTGTGTGAAAGTAACTTATGCTCAGTTATAGAGGAGAAAAAAAGAGAGATTATATCAAAAATAAGAAAATGTACGAAATGGAATTTACTTTTTTATTGCGATCAAAAGGTACACTCCCGTTAAGTCTTGGGACATCCTGTATGTACCACCAAATAATTTACTAGTTATGAATTCAATAATCACGAATGTGTCGTTATTTTTTTTATGTTTACGGAAAAAATTGTCAACTTCGGGGAAATTTGCTTACGCGAAACAGGTAAGTTGAGGTAAACCACATACGAAATACCATCATGCGCAATTTTCAAACGTGTACTAACTAAAAAGGTCGCTCTGATGCATGCGTCGGGCATCACCGTATTTCAGATTAGGGTGCAGACATACTAGCGTTTATAGCCAGCCGCTTTACGAAAGGGTTTTTACACCCGCGTACGTTTGTAGAGTAGGCACATTTTTTGAGTAATCGCTACATCATCGCTACTTTTTAGAGTATTGTGATAACGTTAAATTGATAGGTTATTTATTTTTTCAAAAGTATGCAAACCATCTTATATGTAATAAGTATTTGTAATTATGTAGAATAAATCGAGTGTTCAAAACAGGAACTAATGTTTACATTTAAGGCATATAAGAAGGTATTAAATTATAATAGATATTAAAATATTTATATTAAATTATTAAAATAATATTATTTGCATACCAAAAACCACAGGCAGTATATTACTCTAATTTAAACATACCCACACGTACTTAAAACACAAAACATAATGGCACAATAGAAAGTCACAACAATAAATGATATAACACTGAAAAAAAGAAAGTATCATATAGACAAATTAAATACCAGTTTTTTTTTGTTGGTTTGAAGTAACAGTTAAAAAAACCTGTTTTAAGAGCGGTCAGAAGACGGTTGCCGAAAAAATAAAATATACCATAACTTCGGCAAGCAGCTCACATCAATACATTCAACCACATTTATTTATATATTTCTTTAATGTATAAATATTTTTAGGAATATAAAGAATTAATGTTAACAATCCATAATTGGTATTATGCTGAAAATAGTGTTTGTTATTGTGAAAATTAATACTGTTCGATTTGCCAATAAATGCGTGTCAATTCAAAATGCAATTTATTATTTTCATCCAAGTGACCATTCGTGTTGTTAAGTTATAGTGGATTCACACCATTCTACATACATAAACGTTAACACTCTTTTACATTCCACACCCTAATATACTCACAAATTAAAACACTCACACTTATTACCACATATATAAATATAGACCTTCTGTTAAATATATGTGTTATATTGGAGATGCCTGAGATCGTCTTAAGTTATGGATTAATGTATTTTTATATAACTATTCTTATGTGTAAGCATTTCTAAGAATTAAATAAATAAATAATGTATTATTTAGGTGCAGGTGTTTGATTATCCAAGTGACCTTACGATGAATGTTAAAACGCGCGCAGCCGAGATCCAATGCATCCGCGTAAAATCCCTCGATAGCCACTATGTTCTCACCTTTATTTTTTTGTAAAACTTCAAGTCACGTTTCGTCACTTTGAAAGGGCATTGTCTTCGAGTTAGTTAGTAGCATCTTCCTTGTATTCTGTTCATCCTCATTTTACCGATCGAAATCTTTATGGTCGGTTGACCTACGGTCGTTTTTTGGCTAGCGCGCCTATGCGACTTGCGACATTTTGATTGATAAACATTTCCCATAGGAAAGTCCGACGGGTCACTCAATATTCATACGAGTTTATCCTTGTCGCAACTTAGGGCGAAACATATTAATTACAGCTTCATAATATAGAATTTAAAAAAACAAACTTTACTATGTTTAGACCCTTCATTTGCCTTTCAATTACTATTTTTCCAAGGCTCAATGTCCTTTATAAGAGAGCAATTCAACTAAAAAATAACTATTATAAGTTTACCATTTATTAAATTTCTCACAAATAAAATTGAATTTTAAAAATCTGCCTTTACTATGTTGGAAACATAAGATCAAGGAATCTAAACATATTTTTTTAAGATTAAATATCCAACGGTTACCAAATGCTAACCAAAAAAAAGGGAGAAAATAAATCGAAATTAATACACGTATATGGTTTTTAAAAAACAAAATTATAAATACCTATAGTAATAAAAAAACGTATATTAACACATACAATCATATATCATATATCCTCACATACAATGAAACACAGACTCGTCGATTTTACTGTCAATAAATAAATAATAAAACGTAAAACTAATAATTAAAAATATAAGTTTCTACCGTGACACTTATATTGCCTAGTGCGGTTGTAATAAAATACATGACTAATACCAATCGACGGACAATAAAATGTTAATGTTAAAATGACGTTAATAATTATCGCAATGCTGTATTTATTAACAAAAAACAAATATTACTACTAATTCTAAAAAGTATACACCCAAGATCATTCCTACTAACCAACCCCAAACTAATTGGTCCTGCGATGTAAAGTATTATTTGCAAAGCAGGTATATCGAAAATTCATCGTGGTCTTCGAGAAAAAAAATATTTAGGGATGAATTACTTTTTATTTATGTAATTTCTTACTCATAATAGGGAACACAAACACCCCGTTATATGTTAGAAGGTAAGAGTTCATGGAAACTATTATCCAACTGCTTATTCATAAACACCCCCTTAACTCTTCTGGAATGGTCTTGGAACACCCTGTATAAAGGGTCTCTTCACGAAAATGCTCTACTCTGTTTTGCTAGCGGTCAATCTCATCTAACGGTTTGTAAAAACTGAAACAGCCTGTTCGTTATTATTTAATCACGAAAAACATAGTCAGTGTATTTTAGAAAACTTTGTTTCATAGTTTATGTGATCAACTATGAAAAAGTTTAGTATTTAATTCTTATAAGATAAAACGATATGCAGTTTTATTTTTTTCTTTATTTATAAATAACAGAGTTACAACACTGAAATAACCAGGTCTAATTGACAACAAAATCAACTAAACTAATTAGATACTATATTTACTGATATTGCTTGTATAGCACCAAAATGACATAATGAATGTCATAATTTATGATTAGTTTAATAGCTTTGTCAATTAAGGTATTCTAGACTATCAAAAAGTAAACAATAAAATTAAAATACCTTACAAATTTATAAATAAATCACAATATGCTGTCGGCGTTATAAGTAAGTATTTATCAAAAAGTCAGGGCCAGATATTTAAATAAACATTTTGACGCTATTAATTAGTGACATTTGAATATGATAAAATTAATTCAATAAACTCGACAGTATGCAATAATTGATCTAGATATGTAAATCTCCTTATGATAAAAAGTATTTTTGTATGGATTCGATATACAAGCGGAGTTTAAAGATTAATTTTAATTTAAGTAAGTTTTGGCGCGTTTGAGGTATAATTTAAATTTTCAATTTTAATTTCAAGGCTGCCAGAAACAACTATTATTCAACCAAAATATAGTAATACATTTTAAATAGATCCAGCTAAAACACTGTTTTTCTACAGGTTTCTTAACCATAAAAAAAATACAATTAATTTATACATGCATAAAATGAAACAAAAACTACTTATAAATTAACTTAGTATAATATGCTAATCATTATTTTTAAATGTATAGCAATATAGCAAAAAATCCTCGCTCAGAGTAATTGAACGTTGAATTTGAGCAATTTTTAGTATTTTATTAACAGCTGTTATTTTTAGATTACAAAAACCAAACGTTTTTAATCTTTTTTGGGTCTTCGTAAATAAATTAATAGTAAAATTACATGATTAGAAACGAGCTTTTATAGTACTTGATTGCGTATACAAAATTTCGTGTCTGTGCTGTTAACCGTTGAGGAGTTCCTTCGTATGGAGCCAATCCTGGATGTAGAATCAGGTCGTGATTACCATATAAATGCACTGTCATCGGAAGTAAACTAACGTGTTAAGTTTCAACCTCTTACGATAAGAGAAAGTGACCAAAACCGACATACAAACATGGCAAGTCCTGCAACAGGGTCACACGTATGTGGGTACCAGGTCACTCAGGCATTGATGGCAACAAGAAAGCAGACGAGCTGGCCAAGAAAGGTGCTAGCATGCCTTTATAGGCCCAGAACCGGCCTATATAGCAATCAGCACTACCAGCAGACTGCTAAGAATTTGGGCTAGAAAACAAAGCCAAACATACTGGCAAAATTACCTGGACAAAAGCAAGCCAAGAACTTATAGTAGGATCCTGGCAAAAAAGACTGTCTGAGCTATTGAAGTTAAGCCGATACCAACTAAGGATCCTAGCCAGAACCTTAACAATCTGAACAAACACCTGCACAAATTGAGCCTATCGACCGACGACAGGTGCAGATTTTGCCAAAAGAGCCCAGAACCCCTATACTGGGTGAATGTGGGTCACTCACTCACAAAAGGCACCAAGTTCTAGGCAACCATCTCCTCAAGCCAGAATAGATTAGAACCATCGCACCCAAAAAGATATTTAACTTTATGTACAGTACTAGAGGGCGAACTATAAGTGTATTTAAAGGTAAAATAGTTCTGCAAAAGACACGATACACGGGGGGCAAATAAACCCCCATATCCACTAACATACATAACGAGGACACTGCTGCAAAAATATGGAGTCGCCCGCACACGAGTCTCCGCCTCATCTCCTCCTTATGCTACTTCCATTCCCATATTCAGACACCTTACGAGAGTATCGCTTTTAAGAGGACATTAACCACAGGGTATTTAATGCAATAATATGAAGCTAATTAACTTAAAGGAAAAAACGACGACTTAAATATTTGCTTAGCATGAATCTTTAATCCCATGATATATATTAAAAATATATATGAAATTTAAAGTGGGAAAATCATTAAAAAAACTTATTATAAAATGTAAATTGCATTTAAACTGACATCACAAGAGGCCCTTACTAAAAAAAAGTAATTATATAGATTTGAATTTTACGGTTTACATAACTGTCAAACGATCAGTAATCTCGACGTTTTATATTGCCGCGATTCACGTGCGTGGCCGCCTTAAATACGGAGGTCGGTCGTGAATACCCACCTTTAGAACCTGAAGCTGAAAAATTCGTCAAACACATGTGTACAATTTCAAATTATTTCCGTGAGCACGATAAAATGCTCGCAAGGCGTAGGTCGCTAACCGCGCTCAGTCAAGACTACGAGTTATTGATCGCGTTTAGCCACAGCAAACGTAATTTACATCAGCGCTTTAATAATAATAAAAAAAAACACCGAGGACTGCCGACAGAAGTGAAAAAAAAACTGTTTCCGCCCGGGATCGAACCGGGGACCTCGTGCATGTGAAGCGAACGTGATAACCGCTAGACTACAAAAACTGATATGAGCGGCGACAGGAATAGGGTATTAAAATTAATACTGTTAACATGAGCATGCCGTGACGCTAACCCATTAAATTTTCCCCATCCAAAATTCGCTAAAAAAACTATAGAAGTTTTCACTTCAATAATAAATTTGGGGATGAATCATTTTCACATAAACGTCATTAGGAATGGTTTTGGGACATTCTGTATATGATGGATGATAAAAACATTCGTCTCTCACACACATAAACGTAAAATTATTAAACTCACCGCATAACCACAAAATACTAAAAAAAATCATATTTAAGTGTCCCACATGTCGAGAAAAAAATAAATTAAATTGTTTCTAATGGTTTTTTTTTTAATACTGATCAATGTAACGTTGCCTATAAGTAACACCTCGATATGGCTATGGCGTTATGTCGTAGACGATCGTGAAGGAAATTGATATATGATACGGAGCTGTAAGTATTTCAAACTTACTGAAAAAAAAAATTACCAGATTCGTACAGCGCTGTTTTTAAAATTTAGCATTTAACTCCAAAAACTGTACAGTTGAGAGTTAAAAATATATTTTTTTATAAAACTCAGCACTGGGTTTAAGCCGACACACTGCGATCACACACAATTACAGGAACTCTTTTAATGCTTTTATAATTATTGATTTTTCTTCATGTGTAACGCTATTGAAACACTTAAAAAATCTTTTCCGTTTTTTTTTTAAATTCCCAAAAAATATGTCATTAATTGATCAATGATTTAAAATCATTACGATATTTATTTATTTTATTTATTTTTTTTATTCGGTAAAATATTGAATATATAACTTCTTTATAATTATACGCTTAAGTAAGAAAAACCTTATCAATATTTAAATAAAAAGAGAACACCACATGCATATAAAAGATAAAACCCAGATTATACTCAATAGAAATAATATAAATTATATATAATGTGATAATACATACACTATAAATATGGATATTATATGATTATGTACAAATAAATATACATTTTTTTATTATATATATATATATATATACTTTTATATTTTTATTTTCTCAGAAGCAATTCAAAAAGTGCCCTTTGAATTGACTAAAAGGCTATCATGGAAAATGTCAATGCGACTATCTCTATGTAAGGTATATATTTAGAAAAAATACTAGGAATTTTCAGAGTAGTTTATTGTAATATTTCTTAGTTTTTTGACTTTAGATTTATTTTGTGGTCGGTTTTATTTCTTTTAAAGTTTTTTTAGATTTATTTATTTATTTGTATATCTTTATTGGAAAAAAACCAACAGTTTTACACAGTAACATAGAAAAAATATATTTAATTGAACAATAAAAACCTATTTAAAATAAAAATAGGATTTAAAATAGGAATTAAATAAAAATAGGTTTTTACTCACAAAAAATATTAACATTAATACAATATTAAACAAACAAATATTGCAATACCATTTTTGGCGGTATTTGATCGATTCGAAAACAAGAATTTTAAGATTTTTGCGAATTTTTGAATATTATTTAAACATTATTCTATATATGAAATGTTAAACATTTTACGCGGATTACGTTGAATTTGATGTCGACACGTGTGAACATTTTTTACCTAATTTAGACGATCATTGATTGTTATTGTTATGAAGAAATAACACGCGTGTCTGATTGGGCGAGGCGACCCAACCCACGTACCGGAGCACAAGTCGTCTGGTGTCGAAGGCGCTGTACCTGTACAGCTGAAGTCCAGGTTCAACAGCTTGCATTGCACGCACAGCAAGAAACGTGCCCGCGAAAGATAAAACCAAAATAAATAACGGCATTCTTTTGCGAATCGTACTACGCGGTAGGTTTTTTTTTTAAATATTCTACCGTGTAATGGCTTCCTTACATTACGCGTCTTTGTTATCTAGCTAGCTAATGCAAACGTGTCGCTTCTACCTTATTATTCATCTAAAAAAACCTGCCAAAAAAGCTGGCGCGTGCACGGAATAATTTCACACCTTTCTGTCCTGTTTCGCGTTTTTATGTGCACTCTTCTGTGCACGTCCGCCATTTTGAATATTCAAATCGCAGTGACCTTACATATGTGTAAAATCTTGAACCGTGTGACAACACATTAGGTTCATTCATAAAAATAATATCACATCAAATATATTCGGTTTATAAATAAATAATACGCTTCTAAGCTTAAAAGTTACCACTACACTGAAAAAAAATATATGGTTATATGTTAGTGGATATGGGGGTTTATTTGCCCCCTGTGGACTGCGTCCTTTGAAGAACTATTTTACTTTTAAATCCACTTATAGTTCGCTCTCTAGTCTCGTACTATAGATAAAGTTAAGTATCGTTTTGGGTGCGATGGTTCTAATCTATTCTGGCTTGAGGAGATGGTTGCCTAGAAGTTGGTGCCTTTTGTGAGTGAGGGGCCCACATTCACCCAGTCTGCACCTATCGTCAGTCGATGTGCTCGATTTGTGCAGGTGTTTAGTCAGCCTGTTAAGGATCCTTATTTGGTTTCGGCTTAACTTCAATAGCTCAGAGAGTCTTTTTTGCCAGGATCCTACTATGAGTTCTTTGGCTTGCTTTTGTCCGGTTAATTCTTGCCAGTATTTTTGGGTTCGTTTCTAGCCCAAATTCTTAGCAGTCTGCTGGTAGTGCTGCTTGCTATGTAGGCCGGTTCTGGGCCTCATAGTCATGCTAGCACCTTTCTTGGCCAGCTCGTCTGCTTTTTCGTTGCCATCAACGTCTGAGTGACCTGGTACCCACATAAGTGTGACCTTGTTGTGCGATGCAAGGGTATTAAAATGGCTGCATAGAAAGTATAGCTCGCAAAAAGATTTCGATCAATTGGAGATAAATTTCAGGTAGAAAAAGTGATCAGTTCAATTTGTATCCTCATGTCGCCCTCATTTCAAGTCACTGAGGATCTTAACTAAATATAATATAATTACTCTGGAAGCGCTTTGCAATACCTGTTAAAAAAACATTAAAATATATATGCATACAATATTGGATACAAAGGTTTTTTGTTCATTCTACTCAATCTAGAACTTCTGAATTCCAAAATCTATTTATTAATACGTAAAGGGAAAACTTTGACTTTCTTTTTAAGCATAGTTCATGTTTATATGGCGAAGAAGTGCAGAAAGCTAAAATGTATCTATAATACGTGTTATAAATACATTATGCTTATTCTTAAAAAGGGGTGCAATCTTTTCTCTACACTTATTAATAAATGTTTATTACTTAAAATTCTAACTTAAAGTGTTAAATTATAATTTTTCCCTTATAAATAAATATTGCAATATATTTTTGGTTAACATTTTATGTAAGAAATATAATATATACTCTTGATCAAGACCTCTTTTGTTACCATATTTCATTTAGGCAATCCGTATAGGTGTGAAATTTCACAAATATTTTACCAAATATTGCGATATATTTGTTTTAAGTTCATTTTAGAAAATTTAATTGTTAAATTTTATTATCATCACACGTTATAAAATAATATGTACTTTTTCGAATGTCTCGGAAAATAAATTATTTATTTATTTATTATTAACATTAATTAGAATTTAATATTTCAACTCGACGCTTGTAACCATTATGATTACACTACCACGAACGAACTCTACCTTTGTAGAACCCTAGCCAAATAGATAATGTTATTTATTTGTTTTATTTATTAATTATACTTTAAGCTAAACATTAAAAGCTAAAAATGTTTCTGTACACACCCGAAATCAGTGAGAACCCGTTTTTACTAATAAATACGAGAAATATCTAATAGTTTCAGAAATAATGTGTTTTTACTAGTAAGAAACGGTTCTTACTAACGCAGTTAGGTAAATTTAGGCGATTCGTCGCTATCAAAAAATTACCAACAATTTTATATTACATTCTTATAAAGGTGTTTTTTTTTAGAGGCGTGGTTTTCAATCTGGCACTACTTTTTTTGTAGTTGGTGTTTTTGACAGCTGTCACTTGATTTATGCTCAGTTTGGTTTGCCATTTCATAATGAATAGACTTACTCCTGAACAACGTGGCGTGGCCTCCAAGATCGTGCGATTTAACACCGCTGGACTATTTTTTGTGGGGTTATGTGAAGTCGCTTGTCTACGCAGATAAGCCGGACACGATTAACGCCTTGGAAGAGAATATTCGGCGCGTTATTGCTGACATACGGCCCAACTTGCTGCAAAAAGTGGTTGAAAATTGGGCCTCTCGGCTGGAATTTGTTCGAGTCAGCCGCGGCGGCCACTTACCCGAAATCATTTTTAAAACATAATGGCAAACCCTTATCTTTATAATAAAACTAAATTCTTAGCCATAACATCTAATTATATGCGTTTTATCTCTTCTTGAAAACCACGCCTCTAAAAACATCACCCTATATGTATAAATGTTGTAATTACAAGGTTTTATATAACTTCAAATGCTTAGGTCAAATCTTGCAAGCTCTTATCCTAACGGAGTTGAAATATGAGATGTTAGTTCAGTTCCGATGGCAATGCATTTTATGGTAAGCATGAGCTGATTCCACACCCAGGAATGTCTCCAGACGAAGGAACTCTTCAACGGTCAACAGCACAGACACGAAATTGTGTATAGACATTCAAGCACTTAAATACTTATATTGTACTGTTGGTTTTCCGAATAAACGATAAATAAGTAAATAAATAAATAAAAGATTGTTCTTAAAAATGTACTTTTACTATTAATTAAGATTTTTTTAAATTTATACAAGTTACCGCAACCAAAAAAAATAAAAATAATAAAATCAGGGCGTTTCCGATCTGGTATCTCTTAATTGTGTTTAATTTGCCTGTAATTTGATGGGACTAATCACTGATTACGCTCGCAATATTTATATCTGCTAATTAATTGTGCTACCGGCTGCATAGCATGCACGCTATATTAACAATGACTATGAAGTTATAGCGTTTAATCGGTCGTAAATTGATTAGCGAGTGATCGAAGATTGAAGATTGACGCATAATTTATTATTTCATAGAGCATTCTTAGTATTTCGTAATGACGGCCGCAAAGGTAACGATATCAATTTATTTATATTTTTTAATTGCATTTAGAAAATAAACATTTTGAATTATTATTATTTTTTAGGTCAAAATACAGTATATTAACATGAACATAAATGAAAAACACTAACGTAATGATGCTATGAACATTTTTATACACATACATTTTAAATTAAAGTGAGCGAAAAAAAAGAAAACTATATAGATTAAAGATTAGCGTTTATTGCGAATTAGGTGTGGGTGGGTGAGTGTGAGGGTGCGATAGTGTGTATTTAGGATAAGCTGTTAATTATTTAAAATAAACCTACATATTACAGTCATATGCTATATCGAAACTAAAATATCTGTAAATATGTCAAAAACGAGATAACTTCACACATGGATATTTTATACATTTTATAGTAAAATATAGGGATAACTTAATTTGTTATCATTGCTACAATATTGTCAGGATACACTATTGACAATAACCGTTATTTAAAAATTTTAAAGAAGGAAATCTCAAAATAACCTAGTCATGGTCTTAATTTTTCAATATTATACGGGTTTTTTTCTAAATTATGATAAAATAATGATCAATTTATTTTTTATTTTAAACTGGGTCTTAACCGTCCCGGAAAAAAATATACGCATTTTCATCTGAAATTATGATTAACAAAAATTTAATTATTTATTTATTTAATAATTATAAACTACAAATAAAAATAATGTACATTTAGCCATACCTAACTAGGCTACCATCTGCTCAAAAGTAGACTGTGTTTGCTATTGTAAAAGGTTACGTACCTACCTATGTTTACATATTAAATAAGTATTAGTCAACAGAAGTCATACGGTAATACATTTTTTGATAAAAAATAAATACTCGTATAAACGAGAATACAAAAATAAAGCTCAGAAATTTTAATTCATAATAATCTATATATTATTATATGAAGGGAAAACTTTGTACTCCTTTTAAGAGTATTGCGCGCACGGACGAGTGTGAGATTTGGCATAGTTAATGTTTATATGGAGAAGAAGTGCAGTAAGTTTAAATTTATCTGTAATATGTGTTACAAATAAATTAAATTTAATAAATAAAACGTTCATACAACTGACAGCTCATTGACAGAATGATTTTCGAACTATGAATTTTGTGTGATTTCAAAATGTTCCTTTTTTAGTCTGTTAATGTCAAGCAAAAATAATTATTAACGCCATATTGTACTTCTATGAATGTCAAGTCTCATTTTTACACGAAATAATTAAAACAGACCACGAATTGTATCAAAAAATAAATACACTATAATTGTGTTTTTTTTTCAACTGTATTGCAGGGAATTAAGACTAACAACACGCGCTAATGACGTATTTCTTACGCTCGCAGCTGAACTAATGGAACAAAATATTATAATTATAGAGCCCCACCACCTCACTTCCCACTCATCTCATTATAGAGGTATAAGAACTTTAATAATGCTCAAACTTAAAAACTGGGCGACCACTATTATAATTTATTGCATAAAAAACAGTAGTAAAAACTTTACTTTGTTCTATTTTATTAGGCTTTTGATTTTATTACGCTGTTTTTATTGTGACCGTATATTTGCGGTCGATAGTACGGTATGCGTCACGCATACAAACGCAATTCTAATTACCGTTCATCTTCCGTTTTTTGTCTCTTTTGTCGTTTTTTGTCTCTTTTGTCGTTTTTTGTCTCTTTTGTCGTTTTTTACCAGACTTTTTGCAATCGTCGGTTGCATAAACGTGACATTGAGATTATTGTAGTGACGCGGAATGAGGATAGGGCCGTTTGTGGAATAATAATTGTGTAAGTCTAAAAAATGTCACACACTTAAGGCGAAACCAAAGGATAAATATTAATTTCGATTCATTTAGACGCTTTTTTCAATGGCCGGCATTCGGTAAACATTGGATATTATATCATAAAAAAAAGATGTTTAGATATCTCTAAACATCAACATAGTAAAGGCAGATTTGTAAAATTCAATTCTATTTCTGAGAAATTTAACAAATGATAAACTGCTAATAGTTCTTTTTTAGCTAAATTGCTCTCTTATAAAAAACATTAGAGAATTAAGAAAAATAGTAATTGAAAGGCAAATGAAAGGTCTAAAACATAGATAAGTTAGATTTTTTAATTTCTCTATTATGAAGCTGTAATTAAATAAAAACCAACCCCTTATAAATATAAAGCACTGAAATTCAAAGTCTACTGTCAACATGCTTTGCCTTACGATTGGTCGACCCGTTAGAACGTTGTGCTCGCCTTGAACCCGGGTTCGAGAGCGCGGGTCACATCACCTGCGGATCTCACAGCTTGTGCTGTCGAGGAGGCGCCGCTAATCACCGCTCCGACTGCCTCGTTGTCTTGATACCGGCCACTGTAAGCTGATGCTAAATCTGCACTATACATTGCATCACACCTACAAAGGGTCCTTTCAGCAAAGGACCCTTTCAAGATGGAATATTAATTAGCAAAGAATATCGGGAAAATGTTCTTCAATTACGAGTAAAATGGCTTCAAATTTAAATAGAAATCGTTTTAATGTTTGATACCGCGGTTAAACGCAATAAAAACCAATTTTTTTAATAATATAATTATTATTTTTTCGAAATTATATTGGTTTTTTCATAAGACCAGTTAAGTTATCGATATATATCTGCCTCTTAAAAAGAGTGCCCATAATTTAAAAACATCTGTAGAGCTGTCTTAAGTTATAATCCGAAGATTGAATGGAATGTGTTTCCTATTAAGCGTAAGATTATGGAAAAAATGCGAAAATATTTCATTCGCAAATTTATTGTTTGTTTTGTGTTTGTAAAGTTTAAGTTTTAGTTCAAGTTTAAGAGTAAGTTACATTTTTTTAAATATAAGTTTAAGTAAAGATCTGCACGTTAACTTCCAATTATGCCTACTTTGCGCATCGGTTAAATACCTCTTAGTTTTGTGTTTAGGCATTTTTAGGAATTGTCGATTATAGCCGTGTAATGGAACTAAATCGTAGTTAAAAATAGTGTTTTTTATTAATCTTTCAGCTTTAAAATAATAATCATTACATAAATAGGTACACTCGCTTAAAAACCGTCACTTGCTGAAGCTGTAAACCTGTTTATTTATGTTGGTATTTTGAGTGATACTTAATAGGTTTGAATTAATTGCATCCATATGAAGACGCAATATTTAAGATAAAGAAACTTGTAACCAAAGTCGACCCCTGCGTCTGAGCGTTGTCATGACAACCGTCAGTTTAAACCGAGTCAATTAGTGGATATTGTGCGACGTGAGAGGACACATCCGACCAGGTGCAGTGAAGTGCTTAGGTGATTAGGCTGTTAGGTCCTGTTTTTAGGTGTAGAAATGTTCAAATTTCGATAAATATTTATATTTTCTCTTCGTTAATAGCGCAGTAAAGGCGGTTCACGTGTATTTGTGTTCTAAACGTTGGTTGTGAGATTTGAGTAGTGAGTTTTAGTCATAATTTGTTAATTGTAATATATCAAGAATAATGTTTTGCGTTTTTTTTTTAATCGAAACAAATTATAATGGCGGTTTAAACAGTGTAAACACGCACCAATCGGCAAGCATTTTTTGTAGCAGTCATGATGACGTCGCCCTTTGCATGCGTCGATTTGTGTTTTTGCTCCAAGATGTATCCTCTTTAAACCGCGGTAATACTTCAACTGGTGAACGGACATTTTTTGCGGCCCTTGTGCATAAGTTAAATATCTACAAATTAATAGTTTTTATTTTGTTTATATATCTCGGATTGATAAAATTACAATAAAAAGCAATCAGAACATAAAGCGACTTTCCTCCAAACTTAATAAAATGGAAAAATACAATCGAGAGCGAGGCTGGGATCCGAAAGAAGGACGGATTGGGGAATTTACATAATTACAAGAATACAAAATATAGCATAACTCTTTAAAAATAATTGACGTATACATACATACACAGGGTTAGACCTAGACTAGACATTCTTGAATGCCGGGAAGGTAGTGTTGAATATATCGATAGCGCACAACATGCTCGATGTATACAGGGTGTCCCAAGACCAATCCCACAAACTTTAGGGTGTGTTCAAGTTCCCTATTAAGAGTAAGAAATTATGTAACAAAATGCGAAAATTTTTCATCACCACATTTATTATTTTTGTAATAAAATTGGTGTAAATCGATCTTATCAATCGATAAATCAATATTATCTGTCGACCAATAGCATCCCCAGAGAAGGGGTAAGGAGTTACCCCTTCTTCTTAGACCGACCTCTGTTCGACCAGTGGCATCTGACAGCAATCATTTAGCTCCGTCCTAATAGGGAATTTCGAACAACGCGGCAGGTCATTAACCTCAATCTTGGCTGACCGCGGCCCAGTGACCCGGTGACGTAGTTATCCGAGGGAGGAGCCATTAAAAATAGCTGCTTTACATGATTTAGAATAGAAACTTTATAGTATTTCTTTGAAAGTATTATGAATTGTGATATAGTTTCTTAACAAATAACACTAGAAATTCAAGGACTAATTCTCTGTTTTTTTTTTAACTGGAATGGTCTTGGGACAACCTGTTTATGAATTCTGTGCATAATTTCTACTCATCCGTGACAGATGGAATGTCTCACACTGTCCCCATAATAAGTTCGTTCAATTTTAAGATATCGAAAAAAATATTTAACTAATCACTGAGATTATTTGACTGATTTGACTAATCATTTAAGTGATTGTGAGATCACATTGTGAAAACGCGATATAGTTAGTAAACAGATAAATAACATGATTATATTTTTGTCTAGTTGATAAATAACCGTATCAATGATGTGGAGTGCATAGATTTGTAATTAATATATATTTTTATCTTTGTTTACAGAGATAATCCGTGCGAGCCGACGAACAGATGTCCTATGTGTTGTGATAGTTACACACAAAGAATAGTTTATAATTGTCTGTCAATACGAACGGTCGATAATCACATTTTATTTTAAATTAGTGCGGTTGGTTTTGATCCCACGTAAAAGGTCACATTGATAAGAGTAATTAAACAGATCAAATAGTGATTGCATAGTCGTGTATCTCGCCAAAGGCCCGACGCGCAGTGACAGCTGCCAAATTTGTCAGATAAACCAAGATGGCCGACCACGCCGCTCTGGAGAAGTTGAGCTCCACGGCGCCCATGTTGCCGGACAAGGAGAGTGACGATGGTGAGTACCCGGATATTATAATTATAAACAAATATAACAGTCTACAGTCCTGACATTGTTTAGGATTTTTAAAATTCTAATGCATTTTATCCGCATACTTCAGTTTGCTTTAGATTCACGCTTAGTTTTGATTGAGTTATGACGTATTTTACTATTGTATGCACAGTAAATTATCTTCCTCTCCTTTTCTTCGAATCTCCAAAATCAGTAAATTATTTGCCATGATTACCCTATAAACTAAATAAATTTCAAAATGTGTAGACATAATAAATAATAGTAAAATTGTGAATATTTTATTTATGGTTATTTTTGTAATTCATAGCCAATATCCAAGCTCGTTTATTTTGTATATTCAAACGATATATGTTGTTAAAGTATGGAAAAAGTGAATAATTATGTATTATTCGCTTTTTTCGCCTGCAAATCTTAAGAGCTTTGTAACTATATAGGTTTCTTTAAAATAAAATAGCATGGTTGACGGGTAGGTTACATTTTACATTTTTTTTTTTATTCTGATGAATTTTGATATGAGGTCAAAATAAATTACGTTTGAAATCATCGAGCCAATATGCTGGGAGTTTATTTTCTTATCGAGAATGCCTTGAACTCGTAATAGAGACCACAAACATTCATCTTAAAATAAATATATTTTTTTGATTTAGTTAAAGATTTTTGATTTAGTTTTTAAATATGAAAATGATAGTTTATGCTAAAAGTTTTTTAATTTTTAGAAAATATATGTTTTTGTGTGTCCATTTAAAAAAAAAATAGATTTAAAAAACATATCCCTTATTCTTTTAAAAAAAAACTAAATCTATCAATATTTCACACAAAATGGTGGGCCGCGGTTTCTTTACTCTTTATTGAAAGAAATCAACAGTGTTGCATGAAAGATTTCTTTTGTTACTATAAAAACTAAGTTAGAAACTAAAAATTTATAATACAATTATACTTTTAACTCTTAAAAATATAACAAAATGTTCACATGGCTTGAACTCGCATGGTATAAGGTATGATAGATAATAATGTAATTTAATATTTAATAGTTACTTGTATATTTGACCAGCGAAAGCCTTAATTAAAAGTGTCAAAACAATTTATGTATTTATTAAATGCGTTCCGTTTGTGTTATAAGCGCCGCTATCCCTGTCATAGAGTTTACGCCTTTCCGTTCTTTTCGCAGACAACAATTTGTAGACCAGAATCGTTCAAATGGTGTCCTTCGTT
Source organism: Neomicropteryx cornuta (assembly GCA_020383195.1). NCBI lineage: Eukaryota > Metazoa > Arthropoda > Insecta > Lepidoptera > Micropterigidae > Neomicropteryx > Neomicropteryx cornuta. The sequence goes on along the minus strand of JAHKQU010000010.1, from coordinate 8,780,588 downwards.
CACGTATGTAGCCCTCTTAAGTCATGGAAGTCATTAAGTCTCGGGACAGCCTGTATAATATACTTTCGATGCGCGATGAAACTAGTCCTGGCACAACGCACAAAATGTCTAATTCGATGCGCATAAGTCAAGTGAGGTCGCCGCCGGACCAAGTCTTGTGCACGCTTTTGTGCGAGGGCGTCACTCATTGCATTGATTATCAAGTCATCCCATACAAACATGAGTTCCCGCTAAACAAACGGGAAGGCAGGCAATTAAAGGTGTAATGCCCAGTCGGAATGTAATTCAAGGTCAAGCATCTGAAGTATAGTCGCCCGCAAAAATATTGCATCATTTTGAAATTTCAAAATACGACAACGCTATTTTATTTTTACATTCGTTATTTATTTATTTATCTTCATTTGAGAAATAAAACAGTTACGTACGAAAAAAAATCATATACAGGCGGAATACAATGATAAAATGATAAAACAATGTAAAACTTACAAGTATAATATAAAACCAATTAAGTATTAGGGTAGGGGGGGGGGGGAGAGGATTTTAATAAGTTTATTTATTTGTATGAGAAACGCTTACAGCTATACATAACGACAGTTACATATAAATAGATAACTAACAACTTAAACCGACTACAGGCATCTCCAATTTAACATATACTTCTAACAGAATGAACTATATCCTATAGGATCTAATTTATAGTGATAACATTGTATGAGTGTTATAATCTGTGAATATAATAGGGTGTGGAATGTAAGAGTGTGTTAATGTGTACTCGTATGTATAATATAAAAGGTTTTTTAAAGGCCACTAGGTTAACATTTAGGATATTTTATATTTAATTTTGAACACATTGTATAAATAGGTTAATTTTGCCCATAATTGTATCTACGACATGGTATGTCTAACAAATCGTTTGTGCTTGTCACACGTGAAGGTTAACTTAAGCAGAGAGCTGCAGTTAACTGCACCTGACATTATTTTGAATGCATATACAATATATTCACGTCAAAAAAAAAAAAAAACAATTCAATTGTTAGGAAATTCAATGTTATCAATTTCCGGTGCCGAGTTTTACTTATATAATCGAAACTGTCACAACATACGATCAATTATTGTCTAAACTAAGGGAAGATTTTCATAATAAACGGTACGGTAAAAGCCGAGAGCCAGTGCTGAACTTTAATCTTTCGACGGTCCATTCGTGAGAATGGATCCTGACATCGATGTATCGTCCGCGAATTCGATTCCATACCAAAATACTAACGATTATAACAAAATCGAACACTCTAACGATATGACAAGCACTATGCATCAACCAACAGAAGAAAAGTGCCATAAAGGTGGAGATACACCAACGTCTGATTACGTTTTATTGGAGGAAATTCTACGATTAGACGGAGACGATTCTATCGAGAAAGATTTAATGAGAAGAGAAACTATCGAATCAGAATTGGTGGCGATAGTTGATATGTTGATTTCTGAAAAAAGTTACAGCATACCCTATATTACGTTCAGCCTCGAACACGATGCGCGTATTTGCAATCAGCCTAAGAATCGCGTCGAAGCGCATTTTGATCAGAATCGTTCGTTTAAGCTTCCTTATAACAAGAATGCGTTACATCAAAAGGAAGAATTCACAGCACACTTGCCCTCAAGTGCCGAGCGTTCGAGTCTTGAGAAAATTCTTAAGGTAGATAATGCAGTTGCTGGTATCGTCAATAATTATGTGGTTCATTCCATCGGAGACGGTGGAAAAGTTGGTACGAACACCTTTTTATATTCTTTTCTTTATATATATATTAAAGCATAATTGAATGATTAAATATAAAAGATTAGAAAATCCCGTATTTTGCGTCAAACTACTATACTATTTCTATAAATGAATGGAGTCTCCTTGGAACAGCACATTGTGCTATTAAGGTGATGCACAAAACTAATCCTTTGCACGTGATAACAAATTACAATAATGTACGTATAGGCAATGTATTTATTGTGTAAACACTATTTGTTTATATATATATAATAAAGAATGGTTAAAAAAACTGTTCTAAGAGCGGCCAGTATAAGATTGCAGAAAAAATAAAATACTTATTACGTGTAAGACGTTACTAATAAGTTACATAAATATCTAGGATAAATATTTTAAATACGTGCATTTATTATTTTTATATTATATACATTTAATAATATATAATTATAACAATTGTATTTCGTATATATTAAATATACAAAGAATTAAATTCCATATTATATTATCTTTTCTATTGTAATACACTCACTGTTCACCATCTTTTCTTTTCTTCTTTTGTTCTTTTCAGACGCGTCTTTGCCTATTGCGAGGAGCTATTTAAAAATGTGATAATGCCTTTGTAAATTATACTGCATTTTAGCAAATTTAATAAACAAAGCAAATCACGAATTACTCATCGATTTAGCAGTATTGAAGTGGGCGAAATGGTTGCTCAAAATAAACAGGCATTTAAAAAAAATATATATTCTTTTACAATACTCCTAAGAACCGATTGTCGACCACTCTTTAGTAACTAAATCAAAGTGTAGATGCCGCACCGAGACCCAAACATGGTTTATTAAATAATCACACGGTTTACTAATTTTGAAGATAGTTGTCAAACTGCGAATCATTTACAAATTAAGCGAATTGGCAATCTTGTCATTTCTAGACTGTAAATATTTGTAAAGGTTGAACTGGTTTGCGTCTCGCCCGTCTGACGCGGAATGAATGACGTGTGGTTCTCTAGACAATGATGTGACGTTGAAAAAAATAATAACGAATAGCACTAAACATTCACCAATTAACAAATGACATATTTCCTATTAGCTGTTATCAATTTAATGCGTATCGTATTAAACGATATGCATTTATAGATAAGTATATTATTGTAAGTAAATATTTACTCCCTTTTTCGTGTTTACTCATTTACTCCGTACAATCTTCTACTATTTCTGTCCTTTGGCCGTCTGTCTGTCCGTAGCAAGTTCGAAAGAGTTGAAATTGTATGCGTAAATTAAATAAATACTTAAAAAAATTATCATTAATATTATTAAAATAAAATAAAATGTCAATGTAGTTTTATTACTAACCGCGCGTTAAAATTTACATTTAATTGAAAGAATGTCATGATACCACTGTAAGTTTTTTTTATTTTAATCTACTCAGACCTAAAAAAACTAAAAAAAATAACCCGCTGTCACCTCTATGTCCAACCAAAACTGACAATACGCTAAAAGTGCCGCATGCACGAGTGGAGATAGAAACTGAAGCAACCCATCACAAGTCGCTACCACAGGCGCGAGTAGTCTGGGTGGGAGATGCCTTTATTGACGCCTGTAGGGCCTAGCATGCAAATCGTTGATATTATATGATAGATCCCAAATCCACCCTTAGTTTAATAGTATATATATCTATCTATCTATATCACTTTCTTGTGGACACGATAACTGTCGTGATTTTACACCAATCACTTTCAAATTGATACATAAAATTTAAGGGCACATCTCGGGAATGGGGGGAATCACATTTTTCTCAAAATGTAAAATTTTGCTATAACTTTCTTAGTATATAAGATATCGAATTCATTTTAAATTTTATATTATTCCTTAGATAACGGCCTAAAATTTATCTAAATAACTTTTTTGATAACACCAGCCATAGGTCCTAGGGGTGGGAAAAATTGGTCTTTAAAATTCAAAAAATCATACCTCCCTTATCAAATCCGTTCATAATGCTAATTGTACGCCGATAATTTCCATACAATTTTTGTTTGAAACCTTTTTTGATATGAGCAACCCTTATAGTAAGGGATGGCCAAATGTTTCTCCAATTGGGTTTCTCGTCAGCTAAACATGTGAAACGTTTTTTAAGTTTAATCAACATTGCTGAATTAAGCGAATTCAAAGCGTTTTTTAGTTCCGGAATATTCCTTCTTGGACAGTTTCAGAAGCTTCTAGAAGGTTTTACGCATTTACTTTTTAATTTTAAAAACCATTGACTTTTTGTATACAGAATTGCAAACCCTAAAACCTCTCATTAATCCCGAAACGGGCATGATCAAGTCACGTAACAAAGGACAAATTAGAATATGTCGTTATATGCTTACTATGATAGATTGAAATAAAACGTAAAATGTTCGTGAAACATCGAAAGGAATGTTTGATACAAGTTCGTACAATTGGAGTTTGCCTATCCCCTGCCTTGATCCGGTGAAATCCACCTCCGCCTTCCGGCGGGCCGAAAGGATTCTTTTGCCAGTAATGCCAGTGCCATAATTATTTCTAACTCAGAATTATCGTAAAATTTACAATGTTTTGTAAGACGTTTAATAGAAATCATTATATTAAGCGCCGTTGATTCTGTGATTTAAATAAATTGGGATCGATCTAATTCTCCTTAATAAGGCTTGATGGTCACTCAACCAGACTTTATCTGTTCTAGGGTGACCATCGTTTCGTTTGAATAAATCTTATGTAATATTTTGTTATATAAATATAAAGAGAATTCATAAGCGAAACTAGCCATCTAAACTGGGGTGCTCCTGTCATTGGGACGAATCATACAAAGAATTTTATTCAGTAATGTCATTAAAATTATTTTACTTTCGCAATTAATTCTTCACTTTGTATAATTACCCAAATTTATTAAAAGTGTAGAGATCTTTTTATTAATTCCAGTAATTTTATTAATACAGTTCATTAGATAAATATTTTTGATGACGGAGCTTAAATTCATAATATTATACGCTCTGTCTTGTGTTCGGTGAGCATTTTTTTCTCTCTGAGCATAAACAATATATCAAAAATACAAAGGATGTTACTTGAAGACGAAAAGGAGTATGTTCTCATGGTCATAGCACAATGGCGTATCTACGTACGTGTTTTTACTTTCAAATAAAATATACGGTAATTTTTTTTGTAGCACATAGACCTAAAATAATTCTTTAGCGCCAAAAAAAAAACCGTCAATCTGCCGAGTAATGACGGTTTTAGTAATAGTTGGCTGCTAAATCTGGTTTTTTTTTTATTTAATCGAAAAAAAAATGGTTCCCTTATATTAGATGATACGAATTTTCCTATACTAAGCGAAGAACAAGATTTTTGATATTTTAGAAAAAATGCGGCTTTTTATGATTTTTCACCGTTGCGAAAGTATGAAAAATTATAACTTAATAAATGCACATTCAAAATTTATTGGATAAGCAACCCTAAGTTTTGTTATTAAGGCGTTTTCCGATTAAATAATAAAATCATGCTAGTAATTAAAGTAAAAAATGTTAGTGCCGAAACTCAGGGTTAAGATGTGTATCGTCTGTGAATGCAATGGGAGGATTGATAATAAGACAGAATGCGATTAGCAGTTCAATTCCAAACTAAATAAATAAAATAAAATAAATAAATACATGTTTAGTGTATCAATCGGCTATCTGGAAATAAAATGACTAGCGTGACTAGCGCTTTCTAGCTGTTTAAGTCCAAACTACATGGTATATCACTATCGTAATAGCGTACAATGTTATCGACTTATCACGATCATCACTGACACATACCTCAATGTCAGCAAATAACAGATTACGCCCGAAAAATACTGGAGGTCCTGCTATAAATGTTTACACATAAAAAAAACAGTCCTTTTACAAGCCTATAGTTACCGAAACTTCTTTATTTACAATGTTTTGCAGCGTTCTCAGTGTCAATAGGGTTCTTGCGTGATTTTTGTGTTTCAATGAAAATCTATACCATATTAAAATGACTGAAAAAATCGTAAAGGTTGTAAATGGTTGTAAGGTTGTAGGTTGCACTTCCTTCAACACTCGCAATTCGTTCTAATATGATTGTATCCCGTAAAGACTGTATTTCACGCCAAAAATTTTAGCGCCAAAAGTTCTTAAGGCCGAATTAATAACCTTGAAAAATCACTCTTCTACTATAAAATCCATAGTGCAGGCATGAGTCGTTCAAAACTTTACAATCTGGTATCATCTGATTTACCACAAAATTCTCTATTATAAAATATCACTTTGATTGTTTTTATTTCGTAAATTAAAAAAAAAAAGTGCTCATATCAAATTTTTCTTCTCGACCACCCAATTTTTCACTATTTACAAATTTTGTCAAATATTACATTTTTTTTTACATTTTCAAATATTTATAACTATATAATACAATTTAAAAGTCTTCCAAAATATGTGCCTTTAGCGACCTTCGCTGGCCGGGCGGCCGGACGTATACTATATACGTCCGTGAGGTTTTCCTTTCCAGTACTAATTTTACAATAACTTTCAATCGACCTTATTAATAGTACTTTAATATGTATGAATCTGTATATTGTGACGCTGTTTGTATTTTTTTATGGATAAATAAATAAAATAACAGAGTTATAGGTGTGTTGGGTGGGGTTGGGTTGGGTCAGAACACAGTAAGAAGGTACAGCCGTTCCCAGACATGTGCGCAAATGTTTGCAAAGATGCACAAATGCTATTAGACCCAGGCTAGCAGCGTAAATCAAATTTCAAAGTCAAAGTCTGGTAACTGAACGCCGTTGGGTTTGGGAATCTGGTTAAATTCAACAAAAAAAACGTAATACTATGAAGTTTGTTTTTTTTTTTTTATTTACAACGGATTTGTAAAATAAACAATTATTTATGAATGTTGCCAGACTATTTCCTTCTTTTTGAAATATTACCAGACTCGTTTAAACTTGTTGAAGGCTGCAAGAAATTTACGTTATTTTATTAAAGTTAGAATAAACTATTTTTAATGCCGTTAAAACCACAATTTTAGCGATATAGATATTTTTCATATATGTTAAATTGGAGATGCCTGCAGTTTATTTATTTAAAATTACATATACTTTGGAGGTACCATTCCTCCGGTGGTATAGCCGGAGTTATTTTAAAGCCAAGTTCTTTATTCTTTTTCTTAGCTCAGAAGGGGTCTTAGGGAATGACTTGAAGACACTGCAGTCGAGACTATTACACTCTCTTATGGTACGCGGAAGAAAAGAATGAAATCCAACATTCTTTTTCCTAAAAATCTCCTTTATTTTCTGAGAATGGTCCTTTCGTCCAATATAGAACGGTTTCTGAAGTCGCTCACCAATGGAGGACCATGCTGGGAGCTTCAAGTAGGCCTTAAATAAGTTAATGAGACGACATATTTTTCACCTTGAACTTAAAGGCTCCCATTTGAGGTCAGATAGAAATTTCGTCGGACTGTCAAATCTGCGGAACGGTTTTCGGTAAAAGTGGAAAAAAACCGCACTTTCAGTCACTTTCTGAGGTGCGTGGGGGGGGATGGGGAGCTCGCCTTAAGGGATGGAGGAGAGTAGCCGGTTTAAGTTATTGATTAATATATTTCTATGTAACTATGTGTGTTCATATATAGCTGTAAGCATTTCTAAGAATTATTAAATTATCGGGTTTATATTTATAAATATGCCAGACCTAATAAAACAGTTTAGGGATTATTTTCATGAACTTTTGGGAAAGAAAGTTTTTTGTTGCGATGTATAACGGTGATATTTCGTGTTCGAACAGCGCCAAGCACGCCGAGGAAGCCGCCAGGCCACCAGCCCGTCGGCAAGCTGCTGATCCGCGAGGACACGTACCTGGGCCGGCTGGGCCAGGGCGGCGGCTGCGACGGCTGCAGCGGGGTGCGCGTCACATGCGCCGGCGTCAAGCAGTGCTCCGGGGCGCTCTGCTGGGGGAAACCCACTGAGAAGAAGTTCGCCTGGCGTGAGTATCCATCCATCCATCCACCATCTGCAATACCTACTCTTGTAATGTATTTAAGCGTGTCGAAACCAGCAGAGTTGTTGCTTTCTTCGTCAAACCGAGCCCGCTATCGGCGCCCACTCCGATAAGGGGGGGGCTTCACTCTAATCGGTCGACTGACCTCATGACCTCGTCGCCGACCTCGAGGGAGATATCGACGACATCGTACGATCTCGGCAGGTCAATACAATGTCAGAAGTAATTTATTTTTTACTTTTTTTTTTTATTTATTTTTAGTACAGAGTAAGTACACCAAATAACAACATTTCTTCTTACCATACCTATCGATTAATTTAAAAAGGCGTTGATATACATACTATTATAATATTAATCAATACGTTCTAAGCATATAAGATATATGATATTATTTTATATACAATTATTATTGTACATAAAAAGAACACTTTTTAGGTAAAACTTTTATAAAAACCTGTATGTATATAAAACCACACATGGCTTCAAATTATTCAATCTCTTTTTTCTCGTGCTCTCGCACAAATTTATGAATTCTGTATAATTATTATGTATAAATCTGACTGCCCACAGTATGCACAGTATACAGTATTATTTTGTACAAAAATAATAAATAAATGAAACAAAATTCTATAAACAATAACACATATGTTCTCTTATGAAAAATAAATACCTATTACATTGAAATAAATAAATATATATATAAAAAAGATGGTATAACAAAAGGAACTCTCTTTAACCAACTTTAATGTTTCGGTTGATACTAATAATAGGAAGTTTATTGTACCTATTATTTCTTATTTTTTTTTGTTTAGGTTCATTTTAAAGTTGAATTAATTTTTTTTTAAATTTATAAAAATAATTATAAGTACACCTACCAAAAACCGACTTTAAGATCAAAACAATTTAGTGCCATCTTGCCACCCATAATAATTTCCGAACTTAATCTGGTAGATATAATGTTACATTTATTTTATTAATACGTCAACTGTAAATCAAATGAAATTAATATTTTATGTGGTCATTTTTGTATTTAATTACATATTATGCCTTTATTTACCTTTAAATTACATAAATATACCTAAAGATTGTAAAAGAAAGTAAAAATACGTGTTTTTTAAAAACATTAGCCAATTGAAAGTTTCCCTATGAGATTTTACAAATATAAACATTTAAATCCTTTAATTTTGATACTGAGGGTGAATGTTTTTTTTATTTATATATTTTACATGAGTAATTTAATATTGTATTACAGAAATTTTATTACTTTACACAAAAATAAACTAATTTAACAGTAGCATATAATAACAGTATATAAAATATACTTCAATATACGAAATGTAATATTTTGTGATTTTTAGGCGGACTTACAATAGTGATAGGTCATCGAAAGGTCATTACTGATAGGTCATCGAAAGTTATTGAAAGGACAAGTGTAAGTCACTTTTATTCTACCCACAATAAAAGAAATGAAACCCCGATACATTAAAAAAAAATATATATGATTAAAATTATAAAGTAATACGTTTTTAAAGGGCCTACAATTGTATGCTTCTTCTTAATTTAAAAATAAATAAAAGTTTAAATAACAATTGTAAGTGACACTTACGACTGTATACCTCTATTGTATTTACAGCGTTCAAAGGCAAACTGTTGTATGTGAGACATACAACTCTTTGCTCTCCGAACAGTTATGGACTTACAATTAAATACTATAAAATATTGATTTCCCTTAATAGGACTTGCCTTGGTATGCCACGAGTTAAACTCAAATACTGCGGTTTCGAATATGTCAAAATCGCATTTTCATCAAAAAAGGATGTCGCGTATGGAGAGAGGGAGAGTAGATCTTCTACAACGAAGTAAAAATACATTTTAAAAAAAAAGCTTTCAAGTGCTCGAATGCGTATACAAATTCGTCTCTGTGCTACTGACCGTTGGGGAGTTCCTTCGTTTGGAGCCAATCCTGGGTGTGGAATCAGGTTATGCTTACCATAAAAATGCACTGTCATCAGAACTGAACCAACATGTCAAAGTTCAACTCCGTAGGATAAGAGGAAGTGATCGTAATTCAGTTTTCGAGATTTGACCTAAACCGGGATATAAATAAACAAACATTGCAAGCGAAATAAAGGATAGAAAATAAACAATTAATACCCTTTTCAAATATACCAATCAGAGAAAATCAGTTCGTTGTATTACAATATTTCTGACCTTTTTTTGGGTAAAATTTAATTATAATTTAAAAAAAAGGAATTTAACGATTACTGTTTTAACCAGATAGGGAGGATTTTGTTGCTAAGCTAGTATTTTTTGAAAAAACACGCTATGTAATATTTTGTTGCAACATTTGCTATCGCCTATATTTTGTTGCAATAGCAGCTATCTCCCATTTTTTTATTGCCATAACTGGTATCTGTAATATTTTGTTGCAGTGTGTATAAACCCGTCCCCAATTTTCGTTTTTTTTGGGTATTATAAAATGTTTTACGCATACAAAACACTTTTAGATATGTACCTAAAAATACATTTATAAAATATAATTTAGTTATTAATGAATATAAATGTATTTGTATGTCTCATTCTTGCCTTTATTTAAGACTGAGTGGATTGCTTCTAAATATCCTCATATAGCCTTGTGTCAGCTCAACCTTTTGGATTGTAGACATCTGTAGGTTCCGGGTTGGATTCCTAATATGGGTCCACGGTTTTCCTGAATTAGTTTAGATTATTAAACCTATTTTCTAATAATATTTATTTATTTAATCAAATTTTACTGTATACTACACTCGTTATAGACTTTGTAAATCGATTTGTTATAGTTTAACAATAGCGCACGTCGAGCGTAGTGAATCCATAGAATAAAGTATGATGGTTACGTAAATTTTCACACGGGAAGCGATTATGCACCTTTCAACAGTAACTTTCATTTCGTATAAATAACTAAATAATAAATAAATAAGTATTTTTTTTTATAGATTTATCTAAAACGATTTAAAATATACCTAATTACTAATTAAAACAAATCGCTGTAATGTCGCAAAATACTTACACAACTACTTAATCCTAAAATATATATACTGTGAATACTTTTATTGAATAAAATCAAAGCTATAATACCTATAACTTAGTTTAAGATGAACGGTTTGTATATTTAAAAACAATTTAAAGGAACTGACTTCTTTAGGATAAACGTTTAGTCTAGTTAAGACCTCAGCGAATAGAGGTTGCAGTGGTACTAAGCGCTCAGTGATATACAATCATTTTTAATATGTACACACGAAAAAATATATTAAAAAAAATCGAAGCTTGAGAATTTGTTGATTTTTTTAAATTATGCAAGGTTGGTATGTTTCCTGTATGCATTTTTATGAAACTTAGCGCTGGGTTTAAAAATCAACATCCTGCGATCTCAAGTTGAGGTAGTCTCGAGTAAACTTAAATTATTTTTAGTTATATAATAGTTAGTTAATATAACGTCACCATGTTTGTAATCGTTCGAATATTTCACTATTAGATGCGGGTAGGAATGTGCCAATAATATAATAATGGCTTTACACGGTTCAGAAATAAAACAAAAAGTGTTTATTATAAGTACCAGTATGATGGATTAATAATCATTAGGTATATTTTTATGAGAGATCGATTTTGTAATGTTTTAAGTGAAAGGGGCGCGATTTAATTAATAGTCGTATGGAGGGGTATAGATTTGACGCAGTCTGTTATTAGATAGATTTAATTAGGAAACCTACCTATTGCAATGGGTACCATGACTTCCGGAAAATTTCGACATATCTTCACGTTTCATATCCCCTACAACCCAAAACTACCCTCAGTTAAGAAGTTTATTTATAAGTTTAAATATCTATCTATATCACTTTCTTGTGGAGACGACAACTGCTGTAATTTTACACCAATCACTTTCAAATTGATACATAAAATTTAAGGAGGGGGGGGGGGGGTTCGAAAAAGTGACATTTAGCTATAACTTTCTTAGTATATAAGATATCGAATTCATTTAAATTTTATATTATTCCTTAAATAAATGCCAAAAACTTATTTCAGTAAACCGTTTTGATAGCACTGACCATTGGTCCTAGGGGAGGGAAAAAATGATTTTTCAAAATTCAAAAATCATACCTCTTTTAATGGACACAGCATCAAATCGATATGAGCAACCCTTACGGTAAGGGATGAAAGGATTTTTATTCTATGACGCAGATAATGAGAGTAATTATTTAAAAAAACTTTCCATTATCCATCAGAAGAACTCTCAAGAATTCAAGTCACTATCAGGCAATGTTTGATTAAAAACCACTTATTGTAATATATTAAACAACTTGGTCAACATAAAGTTAGTCACGAATTAATTACAAGGCATCTTAGCACAGCTTTGTTTAGAAGCATTTTACTATTTTAGCTCGATTAAGCGCCGTTTAAATGCAATTATTTGCTTTTCTTAAAAAAAATACTTATTTCTAGTTTAAAAACTTTAACGACATGTTTCTGCTGGCGTCCAAATTAACAAATTATTACAAATAAAAACAGATGGTGTCTATTCGGTCAGCGCGCGGATTCCGACACCGCACCGATCGGTAACGGCCTATCTACCGTCACGATGCACGGCGACTATTTTTAGTTTACTATTTTCGCGTAAAGTTTACATTTTTTCTCGGTAACCATGATGAGCTTTGATGTCCCTTAACAAATTTTAAACAAATTAGCAAATTTACTTTTTCTTGACTATTTTACATTTTAGACTATTTTAAATTTTATTTCTAATAAATAGAATACTAGAATATTTTTTTTTGCACATTTTTTGCACATAGAGTATGTGGTAGAAATAAATAAAAAAATCGATGTTTCGTTCGAAATATTTTCTGTGTGTATTTTTGTGTTTATTTTTCGTATTTTTTTATTTATTTTGGAGTTCGAAATAGTTTTTTTTAGTCGTTAATGATTAGCACTGGGGCAATTCGAGGTATTGGATCAGGTCGGAATGCATAATTACTGTGTTCAGTAATTCTAATGTTTCAGTAAATAAATCATAATTTTGATGATATAAAGGTTTTTATCTTAGTATTTTAAAAATATCCACCAGTGATAGGTACTCTAGATAATCCATAGTGCTCGTCTTTGCGTATTGCATCTGTGTGTGTCTGTGCCACTGTCAAAATATTTATCGATGTTTGTTATCAGCGAAGCACTGATAATTATATGTGTTTGTAATGTTTGTAACTCCTGTCTGACCCCAGAATATTGTGATTAGAAGCAATTAAAAATTATAATTTTTACTCCAAGTCTTATTATCAGCATCCAGCATTGCGATCGTATGTTGCTAACATTAATACAATCATTTTTTTTTATCCGACACATCGGAACTCGTGTGTAGCCAACTGCTTCTATACATTGTTTAGTAGTAGTAAATTAATAACCAGAACCTAAAAATCGCACAGCTAGGCCCTGCAGGCGTCATTAACAGACTACTCGCGCCTGTGGTACTTGCTATGGGTTGCTTCATTTCCTATCTTCATTTGTGACTGCATTTTCGATGGCCATAACGGCTTGAGTGAATTATTGTTAAGGTCTGAGTAGATTAAAATAAAAAAAAATCCCTTTCGGCGCGCCGGAGGGCAGAGGTACATTTCACCGAATCAAAGTGGTAAAAGTTGCTCATATCAAAAATTGTTTCAAACAAAAGTTGTAGGGAAATTATAGGTATGATTACAAATAGGGAATTATAGGGATGACAAGGGAGGTATGATTTTTTTTGAATTTTGAAAAATCACTTTTTCTCACCCCTAGGATCAATGGTTGGCGCTATCACAAAAGTTTTCTGAAATAACTTTCAGGCCCTTACCTAAGAAATAATATAAAATGTAAATGAATTCGATATCTTATATACTAAGAAAGTTATAGTAAAATTTCTCTTTTTTGAAAAAACCCCCAATCCCACCCCCTGGTCCGATTTGGTCCATTAACGAACTTTTGTGCTCTTAATTTGTTTATATCAATTTGAATGTGATTGGTGTAAAATTACAGCAGTTATCGTGTCCACGAGAAAGTGATATATATAAATAGATAGATATATATAAAGTTATGTATAAACATTTACATTAAGGGTCTATTTATACTAATTATGACGGTCCAGTAATAAATAATACGTCCTCGAGTTTCCAACAGCGTTGCTGTCATATCTTTGAAATTCGAACATGACATTTGCGCTTTCAATCGATCTGTCAAGGTTTCATTGATCAGTACTAAAATTTTGTTGACTTTAATGTTATATATCTATATTATCCGACCAGCCTCTGATATGATTTAAGCGGCTATGGTTGTTTTTCAAGAACATCAATCTTATGTAAATTGCATATGTACTTTTCGATACAGACAGGCGGCCAAAGGATAGTAGCTTATACATGAATGTATAAAAGTAGTTCCTCTCGTCTGTTTCAGCTGGATAGAAATCAAACTCAGCCTGTTTAATACCCCAATGAATGAATGAATGGATGGTTGAATGAATTAATGAATGAACGAACGAACGAACGAACGAACGAACATATCTCCTGATTAATCGACTATCGTAGTTCGACCTTATAGAATGTAAAGTATTGAAGAGAGTATTCAATTTTATGAGAGTATTCAATTTTTATAAAATTTATTTATTTATTAAAGAATTATAAACAGCGAAATGAAACCATAGTTTACAGTTAGTATTGTATAAACAGGCTGTCCAAAGACCATTATCGAAAACTTAAGGGGATATTGTGAAACCTATTATTAGTAATAAAAGATATAAAAAAAATCATCCCCACATTTATCATATTTTGGAACAGATGGTGTCAATTTGGTCAGCGCGCGAATTCCGATGCCACGCCGATCGCTAATGGCCGTAACGCCCAGACATTATTATCTGATCATTTTACTATTTTCACGTAAAGTTTACATTTTTTTCCTCGGTAACCATGCACACTTATTTACAATTAGTTTATTTATATACGCACACATTAAAAAATATTATAAAGGGTCACAAGAGACCGCGTTATCGGTGCGTTGGGATAAGGTGAGGATAGAGATAGAGGTCAGACAGGGTTACCAAATAGTTTATTGAAGTTACATGCTTATCCTGACCAATTTCTGACTCAGTAGTAATACATATAGATGTTAATAAATAAGGGGTAATATACAAGGTATAGAATTATATGTTACTTAACTACCTAGGGTGGTGGGGCTAGTCAGAGAGCACAGTGAGACTGAAGACTGAAAGTACCGTCTTCGATTACGAAAACTAAACGTGAGAAAGGAATTTATAAATCGTCTCAAGACGGTCTATGATTGACGTCACGTCGTGAAAAACGCTAAGTGAAATGCAACTTAGCGTTTTTCCAAACGAAGCAAATGCTCGTATCTTTCGAGAAGGAATTTGCAAATTATTTAATTCTAGTTGCCTTTGACGTCAATGCAAAACTTCCACTTAAACTGGTAATTTCACAGATGTGAGTATGCTTGCGTTACCTTGCCGATATTATTTTTTACAGAAAATTACCTTTCAATATAAGTGACACTAATATCCGGATACGAATAAAGTCAATCTTAGCCGTTTCTTGGCAGTTTAATGGTCGTATCGTTAGGTGGCTTTATAGTTTTTCCGGACGAAAATATAAGTGATTTTTGCAATGTTTTTAATAGTCGACGCGATAACATGATTTCCGCGCGAAACGTTTATTTAGTTCCAAGGAAAATGCGAGGTAGTTTTTCGCCAGAATGGGGCTTATAGCGCGAGGTCTCAATATTTGTTCGAAAATAGTGAAACTCGTTCACAAGGATGTCAAAATGCCAGATGTCAGATGCCAGATGTCCAAATGTAAGCTTATAATTATTCAGGGGTTATTTTAAAATAATATTCAATTTCAAAGGTTTCATTAAACATAATAAGTTATCGGCAACATAATGTTTAGTTTTACTTAAACTAAATATTAAAATAAAATACAATATCCAAATATAGAAAATCAAGTACCTAGGTACTAGTCATGCTGACCGATTTGAAAAGGTCTGTCACCTTTCTAACTAGGTGAGAGTTACCTGTTCTTCATAACCTTTTTAAATAAATCATCAAACAAACTTTTTAAATATGTAAATAAATATTCAACATAAATTAGTCTTATATATAAATACGTTTTTTTTTATCAAAATTTAAAACTATTTATTTATTTCAATACTAAGCAAATTAAATAAATAAAATAAATATGCAAAGATATTATCATTGTATTTATGTTTAGAATATTTATCAACGTTTGCATTAAACAAATTCAGAAATTTTAACACAAACGGCTAAACAGATTTTCTTCAATCGTAGAAACTGCTGATTGCTGAGAAAACTCTCGAACAAGTCACTCTCTTAAATAAAAAAAACTCTTTTAAATAAAAAAAAATCTACGATGTCACGGACAGACACTTATAACAACCCTCTGCTTTCGTCGGGGGTTAAAAAAAATAATATCGGGATCCGTGCTTGCAAAATTATATAATTATTTTTTTAATAATTCTTTAGGACGTTTACGTTTAATCTTTAGGTGAATCGACAACAGAAAAAGTATTGTTTAAAAAACTAAATTTTTATAAAAGAAGAAAAATAACTTTCACATATTATCAAAAACAAACTGCAATAAAATGTAAGTGCACGATTTTTTTTACAACAAATTAAAATACAGAGATAAGAAGATAAAAAAATTGTGATTTGCCGGATCGTTGAATATATATATCCGCGGATACGGATCATTGGTGTCCAGATCCGCGGACACGGTTCATCGGTGTCCAGATCCGCGGACACGGATCATTGGTGTCCAGATCCGCGGAGACGGATCATCGCCATTAACCTCGATCTTGATTGACCGCGGGCCAGTGACCCAGTGGCGTAGTTATCCCACGAAGGAGCCATTGAAAAATATCTGTTTTACATGATTTAGCATAGAAACTTCAACATTTTTTTTCTCGAATACCATAATGATTTTTGATATAGTTTCTTAACAAATAACACTAGGAATCGTAGGACCTGTTAGCTGTTTTTTTTATTGAGATTGACCTTGGGACACCCTGTGTATAGATTATTAATATTATATACGTAAACAGTAGATTCTTTTTTTTGAAGTATTATGTGTAATTTGTGAGTGATGTTTGTGGTATATATAAAAATAAAGTAATAAATTAAGTATGGTTTTAGTATGTATAATAATAATTTATGATGAAGGTGATATAAATATAGTATCTATGTATATTCTATTCTATTCTATTCTATTAGTACATATTAGTTTGCAATATGAATGTGCTAAATATGTGATTTTAAGAAATAAAAAATTATTAACAAATTAAAATGATTAAATAAAAATACGATCAAAAAACATATTAATATCACGAGACGCTACGACTAAAAACGAATATTATTTAGTCTAGTACCCGTAACGATGAACAAAAGACACGGATGATAAAAGTACGCAGACAAGCCCTTTCCTTGTATTTAATTCGCTTTTTTTATTCGTTTCAGTGTTAACATGCCTCGTGGCTGTCTTCATCTTCAGCATGATAGGAACTGTCATCTTCTGTTTCACAGATGTCTTCAACAATACTATTCTTTCTGTGAGTATTAATATGTGCACATGTTATTTTATAAGTATGTAATTTACAGAACGATAAAAGTCATAATTACTGCAGCTGCGGGGCGTTTTTGAGATAAAAACTTTTTAATAATAAAATAAAACAAAGCATACCCTCACAAATTTATTTATTTAATCAAGGAAAACAAACGGGTACAAGAGGGGAAAATAAATTGCATCCCTACAAATTTTTCACATATATAGAGTGATTTATTTTATATCTAATACTAGTGAAAAATTAAGTAAATTTTCTAATGATGGGATCACGAGTGATGGAGTGTTTTCAATTGTAAGTGTAACTAATAGCAGTAATATTTTACATAAATAAAAATAAAATATTGACAATCAATGTGGTTGTGGGAGTTGGATTAAAATTAAAGTTGAAGAGAGTGGATTTCAGGATGCTGCGTTTTAAAAAGATTTTTTAAAAACTGTTACCTTCGAGAAAACATCTGCTACTAGGAACAATTTGTTGTACGCTCGGCATAATCTGTCCAGCAGTGCTCTAACTCACTATAGAATGATTAGATAGGTTAATCCAGGTTTGTCACTTTCGAAAATAAATATCCTAAACCTGTAAACAAATATGTAACCTCAAAAAAAGCTTAGACTTTTGCAATCACAAAACATCTGGTAATTTGATCAAACTGACAAAAGAAGGTTTGAACAATACCACTTTTAAAGTATCCGGGCACTATGATTAAAGTCAGATTCGCAAAAATTGGGTATTTCTTACAAAGCCCCCAAATAATAGTATTGTAAGCGCATTTTAACAAAATTTACTCATGATTTTGGCTTTTTCATAACAAATCAACTGAATGATTAATTTTGGTATCAATACACTCGCGTTCCTCCCAAAATCAGTTATAATAGTATTGTCTGGAAAAAAGGGTAACATGATGGGTATTATCCCTGTTTATATTAGAATCATCAGATATATAATACTATATCTTGGTCAAAATACGTATTTGTTCGTTGCTAGACAGATACAATACTTTGAAGAGACGAAAGATGTACCTAACAAAATTACACTGGTAAAACATTATATCTGAAAAACATAATTTTGTCACATGCAATACTTTTCTTTGGGAGCATCGATAAGCGATATTGCCAAATTCATTAACATCTGGCATGGAAAAAAACTTATGGTATATTTGAGTAATTACCAAAGCGTACCGAGAAAATATCAGCTTTGTTGATTAATAACAAAATATTAAAAAAAGGCTCTCAAAAATGTCTAATCAGCAAAAAACATGAGACCTAAAAGATGCGTAAAAAAAAGAATATTGCACGTAAAAAAATTAATAAATAAAAATTCATACAAATTAACGGAAATACTCAAATTTCTCTCACATCGCCTTTTCGCGTCAAACCTATCCATAATTCTATCCTGTCGATTAGCTGCGTGTTTAATATAAAAGGTATTTGTTTTTCTTTTAAATTAAAAACTGTCTCGGCATGTCTAAATTGTATCGAATATATTAAAATCCAATGTGTATTAACAAACATGCGATGCAATTCAGGTATAGCGCTTTTTTTCAGTTATTTTATTCACTAATCTTTATTCAATTCAACTTTTTTATATTATAATAATTAGTTATTTGGATATTCCAATATTTACGCTTCGGTGTTACTACAAAATACAGTTGTAGGGTTGCCACACTCTCAAGGTAAAATACGGACTCTAAAAACTCTTTTTTTTTAAACCTGACTTAGTAATGGTGCAATATTACGCCCCTTTTAGAGGAAAGACGTCGTAGAAAACCTGCATAAATTCTCTACAATAATTTGAAATATCAACAACTTTTAGCACAAAAAGCGGGTACGGTTAATCGATATTAACACCTTCAATACTTCCCCGAAATTTCAGTCTTTGCTTAAAGTCGTTCTTAGTTAGGATCAACTTAACTTTTAAGCATGACCTAAATTGAATTGTGTTTTTAAGTTCGACGTTGTTAAGAATATGTTATCGAACTCGTGATTATTTCGCTACTCGTCAGATGACGCGTCATCTGACGTTTTGAGGTTATGTTGTCAGCCGTAGGATTAATAGGACCTTGCCATGCGTGTTTGCTTGAATTGAAGATGTTCAAAATATGCAAATCCAGTCAATTTTAATTAGTTAGAAACCATAAAATCAAGTACGAGACGAAAACCACAGATGGCAATACACGGCGACTGTAGCGCCGTTAATGTACTGAAATCGCTCCTAGCAGCGTATTTTAACACTGACTTAAGTTTAACTTGAGGCTTAAGTCGAGGTTGTTTTGATTCTTAGCTAAGACGGACTTTTATGTTCGACTTAACGTTAAAAATGAGTTAAAATACAATGTTTATCGGTTAGGTCTGACTTAAAATTTAGGTTAGTCTTAAGTAGGACCTTAGAGATTTAACAATAAACTGTATTTCGAAAACATACGAAATTCATATAAACAATATCTTTAATAAAGTAAAATTTTTTGCCCATTTTTGAGGTAACTGAGGGTGTGCAGATACATTTATGTCACTGGAGTCACTCATACGTTTTACTGTAAATAAAATTTTACTGTAGGCGACTAACACGATACACCACTCTCACACTGTGCGCAATGTTTTACGAAACATCCAAAATAGGACATTTTTCTCTTTTTTCCTTTCTTCTGAAACCGTCCCTACAAAATACCGACGTATGGCAACCCTATCCAGTAAGCATGTTTTATAAACAAACAGCCAGTGGTGTGAACATAGCAATTGACTTAATTATCGACATGACATAAAACGTCTAGTGAAGAAAAAAACTATTTTTATATCATTTTAAGTGTGTTATTAAACAGCTTTTTTCTCAATTAAAAAACACTTTATTTTTTCTTCTTTCTTCCTAAGTTGCCATTATAATACAGCGTTATGTGTCAAAATCCAGTAGGCCAGTTTCTAAAAGCGCTTTAAAAATGGGGCCTTTATTTCATACCAGCGTTTTTTTTTTTATTTATTTAAAATGACACTTTGTGAGTCGGCTTTCAAATTTACTTAAGACGCATCTTAATGCCCAGATATTATTACACACACTGAGACATTGTAACACGCAGTTTTTGATCGTGCTAATGTCGACCTTAAATGGTTAACCGTAAAACTGTTGATCGATAGTTGCCGTCTCTAAATACTCTCGTCTAAATACGGTTGAGGAGTGGTGCGTCACCAAAAATGTGGAATTTTTTGAAGATTTTCCAATTTTATCCCTTAGATGCGCCTTAAGGTTGTTACAAATCGTGTCTACGAACTAAAATTCGCTTCCAGCTAGGTCAAAAAAACCCGGTCGCAACGATCCCCCAACTAAAATTAGACCTCTTTTTAAGAAGAAAAAAAACGAACTGCGATTTCATAATATCGTGTAAAGTTTACAAATTTTTCACTCGGAAACCATGATGAATTTTAAAATGAGGTCGAAACAAATCATGTTTGAAATCGCAGGGTCAATAAGCTGGATTTTTATCGGGACTTGGAACACGTTGTATAGTAAACTATACAGGCTGTTTGTTTTTCCACGTGCACATCCTTTTGTGTGGTTGTTCTACACACCAAACTTAACAAGTTTTGTTTTACGAGTTTTCTCAATTTTTACATATTTTTTCCATACAAAATAAATAATATCCAGGAAACGTTTGGTTCGGTTCGACCGTTTTTGACTCACTGAAAAACTTGCAGAACAAAAGTTGATCAGTTTGAAGTATAGAATGACCCCATAAAAGTACGGGCATGAGAAAGAGTTTATCCCCGATAATAGTGGAATTGACAAGCCTACACATTGATTAATTAAAACACAGCCGGCGATATCACATATTGTGTTATGAATAAATATTAGTGATGGGTTCTCCTTATACTGTAACCAGTTTCTAACAGAACACAACGCCTCGTGAAGAAATGAGACACCACTAGCTGACACCGACGGATGAAAAGAGACGAATGCACTTACGCAATGAGAAGGTGGTGCTCGGCACGTTCGGTGAAAAAAGTAACGTGTTGTTTTTAAATTACATATATTTAATTAAAAAACTAGTTTATTGACCACAGCGGTAGCCGTGACTCATGTTTATCATGTTATCATGATATAGGTATGAGTAATAACTCATACCTATTAGTAACTCATACCTATAGTAACTCATACCTATATGATTATCACCATATAGGTATGAGTAACATGTTTATCATGTTACTCATACTTGTCATGTTTTTGTTTATCAATTATTCATTTTGAATAAAAATTATTGATCACCATAAAAAAGAAATTGGAACTTCTGATTCACGATTGGTCGTGAATTTGTATGCCGTGTAATTTATCTGCTATAATTATAAAAAGTATATAAAAAAGGATTATTAATTTCCCGATGTGATGTGTGACATATTGGAACGAAATAATTTAGCATATTATAATGGAAACCTAAAAAAACATATTATTTAAATTAAACTAGGCGTAATAAAATAATTGAAACGTTCATATTATATGTAGGTAAGTATCGACATTATTTTTTTTTTTTTATGTGGGTGGCTTTTCCGTTTAAACGTGTTTAACTTATCTAAATTACAAAAAAAAAATAATATTTTTTCGAATTTTGTTCGAATGTATCGTTGCGTACAAATTACGAACATTTCAGAGGATTTAAGGGGGATTACATACGTAAACGATGGACACCATTTAAAGTTTAAACGATTCTGACCTACAAATTGTTGCCTGCGAAAAGAAGCCTTGCGCGATGAATGCAAAGGCGTAAACTATATGGCAGGCATAACGGCGCTTATAATGCAAACCGCGGTCTACCATTTTGTTTGAAATATAGATAGCATTCAGTTAAAAAAATAAGGGACGTGTTTTTTGAATCTATTTTCTTTACGAAGTGATACTTCTTTGCGCCCGTTGTACTCATTGGGATGGGATGTTGGTCGAGAAACCGCGTCACGCGTTAGGAGTAAAATCCATAGAGTGCCTTTTTATACGTTCTCTACCAAAGATAACCTCAAGAGTCTCGGTGGGTCAGTGGTTAACGCACTCGTCTCCCACGCTAGAGTCCCTGGTTCGATCCCCGGCTGGGATTTTTTTTTCACAAATTATACGAATATACGAACTTAATAATGATAATGTATAGGTGTATAGTATAATAATGAAGTTACTTATAATAATATATTGAATAACAGAGAAAAATGTCTTATATTTCATTTATATATCCTGTCTGTGTGTGTGTGTGATTGGGTGTGTGCGAACGGCTAAAGAAGTATAACTTCCACCGTCTGGTCCGACGCAGACCCAATTTTTTCATTTTAAATAATAACACAAAAACATATATTTCCTGAAAATTTAAAAACTTCTAGCATAAATTATCATTTTCGTATTTAAAAACTAAAAACAAACATCTCCAATTTTAGGTTAGTTATAGGTATATCTCAAATCGCTTAAGTAAACCCCTCCACTTTGTTTTCATCGTAAAACTATATTTTTTATTTGGGATGTTTCTGGTTTCAGAAGCTTTAAGACTTGGTGGTTTTATTTTTTTTTTATTATGCACAATGTTTAAAGAAATTTCCTTATTTCAGTAATTACTGTGCGATGTGCAAATACTGTGTTTTGAAACAGTATTTATTGCATTTATGATTTTATATTTCCCCAAAAGACACTTTTACCCACCTAGGCAATTGTTTCAGTGTATTACTATGGTACATTAAATATACAGTTTTTAACATTTATTGCAAATAAACTCACTTAATGTCGTTTGTAGAGTTTATCTTGTCTAATTGCTGTTTGATACTGCTGTCAGATTAGCACTGCCGCCGAGCAGACTTTGTAGTTTTACCTTTTGTCGATAGAGGGCTCTGTGGCCCCTTACAGGACCCGCCACAATTTAGGCCCAAATGGTTTTTAAACTCGATACAATTTCCTTATTCATGACAGTAGAGACGAGTTTTTATTTAATCCTTATTCTTGACAGTAGTGACCGATGTCACTACTGGACAGTGAGTTTTTTTTATCTCAAGTGAATATACCGTCTTTAAAATTTTAAGTAACTTTTCAAATCTACGCGGGTAAATTGAAAGCCACGTTTGAACCAATGCAAAAACGATATTTAATAGTATTATACAAATTAAAAATACTTGAAATGGGGAAATGTTTTCTAGAATTCAACCTTTAGATACTACCTTCAGTCGTCAGATACTTTAATTATTGCAACTCTATCAAGGCTACGAAAAAATATGATACTGCCAAAAATTAATACGACTTTTGGGCAAAAGCATCCCAATTTCCTTGGACCTAAACTTCTCAACAGTGCAGATGAGCAATTTAAAAAAGAACAATCTAAATTGAGCCTTCTTTATGTTTAGTTTTTTGCATATTTGGTATATAAATTATAAGTAACACAATTATTAGAATTATATATGTAATACGACTGCACTGTTCAAAATATGTAATAATTACTTCGACTGTCCTCAATTACTTGAACAAATCAACTTCCATTTACCGCCGAGACTCTCCCGTCGACAATTAGTCTTCGAGCCTATAACGCCCAGGTCCAACGCAGGTTTTAGAGCACCGCTTTACAGACTATGTCAAACATTCAACAAATTGTTCCTAGAGGTGGATGTTTTCTCGAAGGCCACAGTTTTTAAGAAATCTGTATTTACTCTTCTAAAGTCTTTTCAAAATTCAGCATCCTGAATTCGGCTCTCTTCATCGTTAATCTTAATTCACCCCCATAGCCCCTTTCCATGCCACTATTTTTATGTTTGTGTATTTAAAGTAGTACTGCATTAGTTATGCTTGCATTTGTAAGCACTCAATCATGATCTCAATATCAGAATATTTATATAATTGATTAGCATTAGATATGAAACAAATTACTCTATATGTGAAAAACTTGTAAGGATGCAAGATTGACCTATATCATAAGTTTCTTTGGGATTTCGTCTCATCTCTTGTAACCGTTGTTTTTCCTTGATTAAATAAATAAATAAAATAAATAAATGTATATTTTGTATGTAATATATAGACAATTTATACAGTATTTATTGTATGTATTATATTTGTAATCATGATATTTATCCTATGATCCTACTTATTAGTAACCTTCTTCTGACCGCTCTTAGAACAGGTTTTTTTAACCTAGTTATAGTGGCCATGTTACTTCAAAACGACAACAAATGACTGGTATTTAATTTGTCTATACGATAATATATTTTTTTCTCGTGTTATTATATCAGTTATTATTAGATTTCCTACCGTTTCATTATTAAGAAACAAATAAATACTTCATTCATACACCCTTAAGAGACTCCTGTAAAATGTTGATTAAACCACACTCTGTGCGTATCAGCCGGGCACAGCCGTACTGGTTTTTAATTTCACAATTTGCACCTGTAACCATAATATTTTCTTTGCGCGCAGAACTTGGCCATCAGGAACAATACGATGACCTATGATATGTGGAAGAAACCTCCTGTGAATCCCCTTACGAAGGTATTCGTCTTCAACTACACCAATATCGACGAGTTCATTAAGGGCGATGATAAAAAACTGAGGGTTAAGGAGATTGGACCTTACGTGTACAGGTAACCAAATATTTTTATTTTATTTTAAATTAACGACATTGTTATTTTTCATTTTGAAAAAAAACATACTATAAATATTGCGATATTGGTCGCAGTTCCGACTACCTTACTGATGTTTTCATGATGCGAGGCCGTACATTACAGTTAAATAACATCTGCTAATCTGTAACTTTATGAGTATTTTTTGTGTATATTATCTTGTTACTTAACTCAGCCGACAGTGTTGAAAAGCGCCAAAAATAGTCACAACAGCGAAATATGACCTGGCCGGATTTGACCCACTGAGGATTCGAACCCGGGACCTCTGGATTTAGAAGCAGGCGCTCATACCATTGCGCCATGATCAATGATTCAGTTTGTTTCATACGGATATCTCAAAAAGCCAAGAGGAAATATGTTTTATTTTTGAGAACTAAAAATAAATATAAAAAACAGAATAAAAACATTCTAAATCGTAAATCTAAAAAATGTCAAATTAAATCAGACCACCAACCTCTGTCAGGATATAAATTATTTTATACCTTTAATTACTAGAAGGTGAATGAAGGTCATATCCGATGCATCCATTGGACTGAATTGAACAAATCACCAGAAATTGAACTCGATTGTTTTTATAAACAATAATTTATAGCTTATGGCAATAAAAAGGCCGACATTCCTAGTTAAAAAGCCATTATTGACAAACGTTACAAATCTATACCTGACAAATGAGGTTTAGTTTGAGCCAAAGTAGGTTTTTTTTTTGTAATGAGGTACTCAGAACAATTATCAGAGGAAAAATGCACTATTAATTATATTTAAATCATAATTGGTATTTAAGTGTTAATATATAGGGTATCATTATAATGATAATGATAATCATCTGTGCGCGTGTGTGTTACCCTCTTTGGTGGTCACTGACCAAGGTCGAATGAATGGTATGCAGTTCATGTTCAGATAGATAACATTATTATATTTCCAAAAACAAACATAAGTTTTATGCGAATAACTTTTGCAATTTAAAACAGTTAATACACTTTACAGCGGTTAAATCATATAAAATAGCATTAGCAAAGGTATTGATAAAAGTACTATATAAACTAATCATCATAATTATCATATTTATTTATTTTTTTTTTAAATCATTTTTTTTGAAGGTTTGACCGTATTGCATGAGCGCGCAGATAGATAGGTGGAGTGAAAAGCTTTCATAAAATACAGCGCTGTATTTAAACCAGCGTGCATTACCTCATGCGATGCAACTAACTGTGTGTTCAATATTAATTTTTCTTTGAACATTCTGGCTATATTGAAAAAATTTGAAAAAAATTTCAATCCTTAAAATATTAAACTGAATTCGAATTTTCCAAATGTCAATACTGTCAGACTTTTATATAAGGTAAGCTAACGGTGTTTACCTATTTTAATGTAAAAATCCATTAGCTTACTTTATTTTTAATTTTATTTTTGTTTTTCTTACAAATATTTCTTACAACTTTTCATATTTCTCTATGGGTGCATTGACGGTTTGACATTCTCAGTTATAGCACAATATAACACTGCCTTCCTTAGTACAGACATAGATTAGTAAAGAAGGCAGGGCACAAAATGTAGCAGTGCTAATTGCTCCCGGTGCATTTGTAATATTCATTTGTAACTGTGATTTCTACTACATTTCTATTTTTCTTGTCAAATTAATTATGTACAATAAATAAATAAATATAAAAGTCTGACAGTATATTGACATTGAAAAATTCTAATTCTTTTAAAAATTTTTACAAATTGAAAATGTTTAAACAAATTATATAGCCAGAAAAATTAATACTGAACGCACAGATAGTTGCATCGCTGGAGGTAATGCACGCTGGTTTAAATACAGGCCTGTATTTTATGAAAGCTTTCCACTCTCACCTATCTATCTGCGCGCTTATGCAATACGGTCAAACTTTCAATAAAGCAGTAAAAAAATGATTTAAAAAAGAAATAATAATTATGAAAAACAGTGAAAATGTAACGAATATGACAAATAATGAATGAAAAATGAATGGTTTAATGGATATTTATAAGAATAACTTACGTTCGACGTAGGATATATGCAAATGACTCGTCATGGCTAAAAATAAAAAGAAAAGTGTAAAATATATGCACTTTACGTGTAAATCGTTTAGATATAGTAAAATTATATTGTATAGGATGTTTTTTTTAGAGGCGTGGTTTTCAATCTGGCACTACTTTTTTCGTAGTTGGTGTTTTTGACAGCTGTCACTTGATTTATGCTCAGTTTGGTTTGCCATTTCATAATGAATAGACTTACTCCTGAACAACGTTTGCAAATAGTGCAAATTTAGAAAAAATCACTCTAAATTTTTTTTAAATCACTCTAAAATAAAGTAAAAATCGCGTCGTGGGCCTGTGGCGTGACCTCCAAGATCGTGCGATTTAACACCGCTGGACTATTTATTATTGTAATATATTTTGCAATATTCATTAAATCTTTTTTATTTATTCGCAGTTTGTGTCATTGCTGTATTGTTTGTAGTACGCGAGCAAGTTTCGCTAATATTTTAATTTATCTTTAAATTACCAACCTAATTAAAAATGTCTTCTCGTTTATCATGAAAGAGCATAGGTTTGATCATAAAAGATAAAAAAAAATGCTATAACGTCACGTGTATGTATTACCTATAAAACAATCATTAACCCAACGACGTCAATTGAGGAAAGATTTATGATTAAAATAAATATTTTAATAAAATACACATTACAGGGGTTTAATTTAATCAAAAATAATTATGGCATAAATCGTTGATTTGATTCTAATAATTTATTGTTATTAGCAATTGGTTAAATTCATGGCATTTGTTACGGTAGATCGCGTGACAAATTAATAATTTAGCAATATATAAAATAATTTTATACATCTATTAGAAGAAGGTAGGTACGAAAGATTTACTGCACTTGAGTGGTAAGGCCATTGGCGCAAAGCCAGTATCGTTAATAGTGATTGACCGTAACTAACTTTTATTTTACAAAAAATATTTATTTATTTCTGACCTTTCCTAGAACAGACTCTAATACGTTACACAATTATTATAATTATATATTATTAAATGTTTATACATTTACATTTACATCCCTGCTCATATTATTAGAAATACTGCCAATATTCCGAAAATGTTGAACTGCTACTTTTACACTGTTACTGGGAGAATATTGCCACACTTCTATTTTTAAAGCATATATGCATACACTAATCTGGCACTTCTTTGCGCCCGTTGTACTCTTTGGGATGGGATGTTGGTCGAGAAACCGCGTCACGCATTTTTATACGTTCTCTACCAAAGATACCCCAAGAGTCTCGGTGGGTCAGTGGTTAACGCACTCGTCTCCCTGGTTGCGAATGGCTAAAGAAGTATAACTTCCACCGTCTGGTCCGACGCAGAACCAATTTTTTTTAACCTAGTTAGAGTAGCTATGTTACTTCAGAGCAACAATAAATGACGGGTGTTTAATTTGTCTATACGATTTTTTTTTTATTTCTGTTACTATATCATCTATTGATCTTACTCTTTCTTTATGAATAAATAAATAATATCTGTTTTTATAATAAAATCTTGGCATCAATTTAATGATAAATATATTTTAGGATACCATTTTGAACGTCCCTTTATCAAATAAATGCAAACCCGTACGTTTCACTATTGACTAATATTCCAATTTCATTCAATTATTCATTTTCTGTCCTAGAAATTCATTTGCTTGCATATATAACACTTGCGCTCTCATAAAAAACACAATTTGTAATAAGCAGTTTAGTCGCGATTGGTCAGAATTTACTTACCATTATAAAGAACTCATCTTTAGTCAAAATTATACTTACCACATTCAAAAAATAGATGCATATTTAATGTAATTTTTGTTTTATTTGCAGTGAGGTAATGGAGCGTATAAATATAAAATTCAACGGCGACGGCACTGTGTCCTACAGGGAAAAACGAGATTACAGCTTCCGGCCGGAGCTGTCCAGCGGCAAACAGTTCGACAAGGTCATGGTGCCCAATCTGCCCTACTTGGTAAGTGATCTAAGTAATGTTTTAACCAACTAGCGCCGCCTAGTGGTAAACTTCGAACTAATATGACCGGCCGAGTTTGCCCGCCACCCAGGGCCGCATTTAGACTAAGCTGTTTGACATATGGGGCCAGATATTATATGTCAGTGCCAAGTGTCAGAGGGTTAAACTGATATACAATTAAGAAGTACATAGATAGCGAAATAATAAATCATTACCATAAAATCATTTACATAAAAATGCAAACTATGGTAAAAAAAAAGAAAAGTTCTTTTAAAAGGCACAATTCACAAAGTCCTAATATCTAATCTCTTGGAACATGTTATAAGAATTAAGGAATTATCGGTAATGCAAACCCTAATCACAAATCTTCGAAAAGATCTTCTTTATAGAGCGATTTAAAAATATTTTCGAGTCACGAAGAAAGAAAACATGGTAGCTTTTGCAAAGTCCATCAAAAGGTTTTACTTTAAAATGCATAATTGAAGAGGGATTGTTTTGTATTAATAAATAAATAATGTTATTAATTCGCAATTTAAAAAAATAGCAAAAAAAAATATTCTAAATCTACGGGGGCCACTAATGACTGAACAAAAATTAAAAAAAAAACCAACCTTAATACTCGTATAAATACAATTGAGATCCTCAATATTTTCTTACGATAGAAAAAGAGATTGATTTAAGGAGAGTTTATACTTTAATTCATACTAGCGTTTTTTTTATATCTGTTATAGAATATACCTAGTTCTAAAATACGTATGGGTTGTTTATACAACAAATTTTAAATTTGCATGTTTTTCATTTATCTCAATTTCAATTCAATTTCAATGTTGCCAGAAGTAACTTTTATTATTCAATTATATACAATTACAATATATAGATTCAGCTAAGCCGGTTTCATAATCTTAACTAAAAACAATTTATTTAAACATGCTTAAAATATAACAAAATACATAAAAATTAAGTTGACGTAACTCATATGATTTACAAACAAAATTAACTTAATTTAACTAAAACCTAAATAATTTTTAATATGTTTTTTCCATAACTTCTTTTAATTCACTATTATTCAGCTAAAATAGAATTGGTTTTAATTAACTGGGTAAGGAATATATTTTTTTGCGTTTTAAACAGAAATACGCCTTTTAGGATTTTTATCCGATGCGAAAAATAAAAAAATGTTTTGTAAACAATCCATGAAAGAAGGCATAATTTAAATTAAATAAAATAGCTCTAGCCTAAATTATTTAGGCTAGAGTTATTTTATTTAATTTAAATTTTTATCATTTAATTATTAAATGATGCAAAACTGGCCTTTAAGCAGAATGCTATTGCCATTGCCATTTTTAAAAAGTTACGTCAAATCCGGTTGCAGTATCGACACGACTCGGATTTTTTCAAATAAAACGCAATGTCTAGACACTGCGATGTTATTTCCGATACTAACAGATAATGCTCTAGTTAGAAAAAAATTATAATGTCTCTGCGGATGATAGCATTACATAATCAATACATAATTACATACTCCCACGTCATTAGTTGTCGAGTAATTTGCCATTAAAGACGCATTAAAATATAATGTTTTCCGACGCATTTATTGTGCATTTGCCACGCTTAATTTGTAGGTTATGAGCATTACTATAATTTGTAGGTTTATCAAAAACTATGATTTATAGGGTTGTCACTCGAGTTTAGGCGGCAAGTCCATACATTGGTCTATTTTTTAAAGTTATTCGCGGATTCATCGAGAATCCCGTAATACTCAGAGATATCGGTTTCTCTGTTCCGGGCCGTTTGACTAGAGCGCGAAAGCACGCGCTAATTATCAAATTCCATTTCTGCGGAAATTGATATCTTTGTCTGTTCGCCCGATAGGATTGAAAATCAGGTTTTACTCTGCGCGGTCATTGATCAATTATTGGTTTTTATTTATTTTCAGCTTTAAAAATATTGAAATTTAAAAAAAAACAATCTTTTATTTGTTTTAGACCTTTCATTTGCCTTTCAATTATTATTTTCGCTAAGGCCCTAATATCTTTTTTAAGAGTATAATTCAACTAAAAACGAACTATTAGCAGTTTATCATTTATTAAATTTCTTAGTAATAGAATTGAATTGAAAAAATCTATTTTTCGATAAGATTTTTATGATTAAATATCCAATGTTAAAACGCAATTATACAGAAGTTAAACTTATTATCCTGATATGAAGGATGATGTTTGGTTTTTAGGTATTTGCTTAGATAAAAAAGTTGATTTGGAATAGTCATGGGCATATTAAAATTTAAAATTCCAAATTGTCATCAGCTCATTATGCCGTATCTAAGATTAGATCAATTTAATGGATTGTGTCCGCATATTACGCCCTAATAGAATCGCATCTGAGATATGGCATACTTGCTTGGGGAACGCGCGGCAGCGAGAATTTGTAAAAGAGAATCCTGCAAATTTCACTTGTGAAAACTTGCAGTTTAGTTCCACAAAATAGTCTACTAGAATGGAGACGTTGAAATCAAACGCGGTTTGCGTCTCGCCCATCTGACGTCGAAGTAACAATGTTGGGTTCTCTATAGAAAAATGTACCCAAAAAAAAAACGTCGATTAGCTATAACCTAAATCTATTAAATAATCAATGTTGCATAATAGTTTTAGAGTGCAAAACGACTTTTTTTGACAACATTCCGTGGTTTTTTATAAAGACTGTTAGACGTCCTTTATTGCGCTTAATTAAAATGTATGTCATTATGTAATACATTTGTTGTCTATGGTAAAAAAAAATCACTTATGTTGTCAATGAAAATATTTCCTGTTAGGTGAATAAAAAACGTAATCAGTCATTGAAGAATGCCAACAGAAGTGAAAACTTAAAAAAAAAATCGCCCGGTATCGAACCCGAAAGCGAACGGGATAACCGCTACACTATGGCAACTGATTTAAGCGGCGACGGGAATGGGGTATTAAAATTAGTACCGTTAACATTGATCCGAGGTTCGCTCGACCCCTGCCTGCGGAAGTTACTCTGAGGCACATATTCTTAAGGATTGATTTAACTTTTACCTTCACTGCTCAGTCTCCTTGTGACGATTGCGCGTCCCTGAAGGGGATGAAATGGCGTCTCTAAATTAGCAGTCTATTTATCTTATATACAGGCCATTTCCGATTACTGAGGCAGGAATAATTACAGTTTCAAAAGAAAACAACAATCTTAAAGTTTCTCGCTCGCTCCCCCCGCGCGCGACACGCTTAGTAGGTCGGTGTGGTGCGATCCGCTATTCGTGTTTTGTGTGCCACGTCTCGCTCCGCTATTAAGGGGCGTCCACGTATGTACGCCGATAACGCTACGGGTCGAACGGTTTTGGGTTAGTTAATCGGCGACGGGATAAAATGTGAAAAAAAATCGCCCTTACCTCAATACCTTTCATTAAGCCATAAATATCTTATTGGCTAAATACAAGAATCGAGAAATTAAACTACTGATGGATAATTTCATAATAAATGAAATATTACTTAGTAATTTATTTAATCTCACATCTCGTACAATTCGCTCTAGCCACTAAGAATGCTCGGGGTCCCAGTATAGATGTTGACAAATCAAAAATATTTGAATTTGAGAGTTCAACGCTCCTCTCAGACTTGAGGCATATTTCGTAACGTTTGACAATATCGGAAAACCGTCTGGGCGCTTGAAAGCAATTAGTTAATCAATTTAAAAAAATATTTTTAATGTCTATGGGAAGTTAATTTTACGATAACATTTTAATCAGACTTAAACTACACATTATTTTGATAAAATGCACTTAGGCAGTACAATTTAGGACATTAATTTACGTATTAAATTCTGGTTTCGCTGAGTTTCTCGTTAAATCAACTCCTGCGTGTGACGGCACAACCTAAGAAATATATTTTTTCAAGCATTTAAAATATGTGTCTTTCTTAAATTACGCATATATTCATGCATTTTTACTAAAAACATTGATTTAAAGCAGGGCTGGACTTTATTTTTTCACTTCTGTGACACTTTTATACACAAAAACACTTTTAAAACTTTATTTTTATGTAATATTATAAAGAAATCGCGTATAAATGCTAAAAACATTCGTAAAAAATATTGTTCTTAAACATCAAGTGTAGAATTTAACGGAGATTATTATAGAATTGGAAACAACAAAGACAAATGGATGTAACATAGGCCGCTCGTCGTTTATACGATATACGCAAAAAAGCAGAGATTATTTTGGTAAATTCCAACCTGTTTACGACACTTCAAAAGATTTTTTATTTCATTACTATAATAAAAAAAAACTAATAAAAGGCTATCGAGACTTAGCCACCCCAAACAAAAATACGGTCACTTTACAATATAATAAATATAATATTTTTTTATAGAAATGAAATCTATCATTCGGTCGAAATTCGACCGTATTTCAACTTTTAAGTTTGAGCGTTATTAAGTTCTATGTTCTATATATATTGCATATATTGTTTAACAATTTTGTTCCATTAAATCAGCTGCCAGCGTACAAATACGTCATTAGCGTGTGTTGTTTGCCTTAATTCCCTGCAATACCGATGAAATTTAAAATTTAATGTTAGTAATAGTTCAAAAATAAAATTACAGCTTGTATTCGTATTTATTTTTGATACAATTCATTGTCAATTTTAATTTTTTTGTCTAATAATGAGATTTGACATTCATATAAGTATAAGATGGCATTAATAATTATTTTTGCTTGACATTGACAGACTATTGAAAAGGGAACATTTGACATCAGACAAAATTTACAAAAAAAAGTGTTATGATTTTTTTATTTTATTTAATTTTATTTATTTGTAACAAACACATACTATAGATACATATTAGCTTTCTGCACTCCTTCTCTGTATAAACTTTGACTATGCCAAATCTCACACTCCTCCGTGAGGGGTACAAAGTTTTCCCTTCACGTATTAATATATAGATTTTTATATTTTTATTAAGTTATTTTAATTTCTTTTTTTCCGAGTTCGTTCCCTGCTGCGTTAAGGGTTAAATTAATAAAAAAAACAACTTAATTACTATTAATTACACAGCGAACACGTGTACATTTATTGAACAGGAAGTTAAAATTTAAATAGAGGCGATTGCTTATCAACTATTGATAAGATGACTATGAATGCCCACGTTTCAAATTATCTCGAGAAATAGTAATAAAGTCTATGATAAGAGCATTTTTATTTTCCTTAATAACGTATTATTCGTATTTAAGGCAATCGACGTTAAAAATCGGTGCTTAATTTTTATAGGGCGTTTTACTCTGCGCGTTCAGTAAGCAATTGTTGATTTTTATATAATTATAGCTTCATGATATAGAAATTAAAAAAACTAACTTTACTATGTTTTAGACCTTCATTTTCCTTTCAATTACTATTTTTCCTAAGGCTCTGATGTGTTTTATGAGAGAGGAATTCAACTAAAAAAGAACTATTAACAGTTTATCTTTTATTAAATTCCTCTGAAATAGAATTGAATTTAAAAAATCTATGTAGCGATGACGATTAATTTACTTTAACTTAATAACCATTTACCAATTTTATCCGACCATGTGTAAAAAACTCAATTCATTTGCCTGAATTTAAAGGGAACGTTTAAAAACACAAAGCTTGTAAATATTATAAAATGAAATGGGTTTTGGTCGAAATCGTCAACATCGTGTTGCATAATAAAATAGTTAATCAGTTTTGGGATCTCAAACGTGGCCTATTAATAAATCCCAGGTTCACCCATTTAGACGTTCCGTGGTAGATCCACGTAAATCTTGGAGCCACCGTGTTGGAGTAAACAGATGGCAGAATGAACTATCCATAGCGGCCCCATATATGTCTCAAACCAGAACTTACAAAAGTATCAAAACGTTACAATATCCAAGTGTTACCAAATGCTAGCTATACACAAAAGGGTTTAAATGTATCGAAATTAATATTTAGCGTATGGCTTCGCCTTAAGAGGCAATCGGCCCTCGAATGTAATAAATAGACTCATTTTTGATACACTTTGGTTCGTTCATTTTTAATGTTTGACAAAAATAAAAATACATGTGCATACAGCGAACGGCTTTGTGATACATACAGTTTGGCATATATATATTATAACATTAAAATCATTAGGCCAATGGATAGTTTTCATATACTCTTTTTCTTTGTTTAAATGTTGCTTTAATTTTTTGTTGGTTCTTTTTTTCTAATTAAAAAATGTATGTAAATATACAGTATGTATAGTTTGTAAGACGTCATCAATTTGAGTTTCTGGCAGCCAAAACCATGTTTTTTCCAGAACCCATTTAATGTATTTTTTTTAATAAAAATAAAAATAAATAAATAATCTTTTGCGAATTTATTTGTTAAATATTTGACTTCATATTGCTGGACATAACATACAGGTGAACAGGTCAGCAGTATGCTTTTAAGGGTCATTCTGGACATTAAACAACTTTGTAAATAAAGCTAAAATAATAAAAGAAAAATTCCCAAAAATATTTTAAAGTGTGGTTACATAAGAAAATACCAGACCGCATGGCGTCGCGACGTCGCGACCCAATAACTCTGAATTAAATAATACTGTTTACCCTATATTAAAAATATGTGTTTTTATTTTTTTACTTTAATATTAAAGATGGTTAATGTTAAAGATCTTCACTTGTATATATCCGTAACCATGTTTTCTGTTTTTAGAAAAAAAAACAGATTTTAAATTTATCCCTAACGGTTTTTTTACAACCAATAATCAGACATTAAGAAGACATTTTTGTCTGCACAATCTAGTTTTACCTCATTCTTAAACCCCTAGATCAGTGCTCTACTCTCTATCCGATCTCCAGTAGTTATAGTTACTAAAATAATATGATTTGTCTAAATTTCATTAAGTTTATTTCTGTAATTTAATTTATTTAAGTCTTACTTACGAATGTTTAATCTATAACTTGGTTAAGGCGCCCCGGGACGCATTTGTCCTTGAGATTAGAAAGAGTAGGCTTTATTCGAACATTGACGTGTAGAAAAGAGACGGATATACTCGCCGACTCATTTGGAATCGATGAAACATGTTTTTTGTATTTAAATAATTATTATCATTTGAAAAAAATGATTTTTTTAAAGTAATGTCCTAGATTATTATATTGTCTATCTTTAGAAAGAAAAATTAGGTTCGCGTTACTTACACAACTTTGAGAGTTGCAAGAATCGTTGCAAGAAAAAAACAACACTTTCTTATTTATTTATTTTCATTACTATAATAAGGTGTATTACGTTTTTTTTTTTAAGCAAAGGACTAAATTAATATATGTAGAATATTGTGGTATTTTTAGTTTTAGCCATTTGTTGGGAATAACTTCAACAAAATGCACCAAAATACGTTACAAAACACGTTTTAGGGACTGGTGGCGCCTTAACTGGTTCGCCATGTGTATTACAAAATATGTGAATCTGTATTTAAGTGTAAAATAAACTAATAAATAAACCCATGTCTAGAAAACATAGTTACGTTTGCATTTTTTTTTTTTGTGTGGTAAAAGTGTATAGCTCGCTTGTTTATTTGTTACCTTGTTAAAATGATCATTATTTGTTTAATCAATAAATTTCGAATATGTTTAATTTTTTTTTAAATATTATATTATTTTGTTTTCGCATCGGTTGAAATTCACAATAGGCGAATATCTAATCTATGTAAATCATCAAATACCGGGTTCTTTACTCAGTATTGACAAATTAAAAAGATTTGATCCGGGGAACAATAAATGTAAAAATGTTTTTTTTTTAGGTAAAATAAAATGAAGGCATTAAAAACGGCGAACATTCGAAAATTTATCACATTCATAATAATATTACTGTGTTGGGTGAGCATTTTACGTAAAAAAGCCCCGCATTTTTCACATTACATTCTATTTCGCTTAACTTTTAGGGAAATCACTTTCACTTCCACCAAACTAACGCGTTCATTTTACTTTCACTTTCACTTTTATTTCAGAGTGCGGTCGCCATGGCCAAAAATTCCTACTACGTAACGAGAATGGCGCTGAACGCACTACTTAAATCATTGGATTCCAGACCGTTCGTCTTCCTACCGATTCACAGGTGAGAATATCTTGGCACTGATCATTTTATAAAAAATATTGGCACGAAAGTTACCCCCCATTCTCCCCATTTCTACCCCTCTGGTCTGATTTTGATTGGTTTAAAACCACCGCACAATTCACCGCCAAATTAGGCGAGATATTTTGCGTTATAGTTGTCTTTTTTTTTTAAATACGCGGAAGAATTAAATTAATAAAAAAATAAGCTATTTAAAATATTGAAAAAACCTTGATATTGTTTTGTTTTTTTCTAATTTATTTTTCCCATTCAATTGCAATAAACTAGCGACGAATCGGAATATATTAAACCGACAGGTTATTGTTTTTTTATTTTTATTATAATTTTTTTATAAATGTTCTTACGTTATACTTATTATGTGAATTATATAACACTTTTGTTCCTTTGAAGACACTTGGGGGGATAAAATTCATATTAAATCTCACTTCTAAATTTTAGTATTTTTTCTAATTTAACGCTTTTATTTTTTTTTTAATTTATTTCACTTTCTCTCAAAAAAAAAATGGATTTTTCAAAAATTAATCCCAATTTTTTTAAAAGGCACGATAAAATGTTTGCTTTAACGTGAACTCAGCGCACTAGGCCCTAGTAGTGTCGAGCAAGCTGGTACAATGTTCACCTAACTAGATAACAGCTGTTCTAAGGTAAACTTTATTTCCTTAATCGCCGTGCTTTAAGTATCCGAGTAAGTAGGTAGAAGTTTATTCATTATACTATATAATTATCTTTAAAAAAAACAATATTATTAGAAATGATGTCTATTTCTATATTTAATACTATATAATTACGAGTTTTTATTTAGTTAGCAATGTTTGTATGTCGCTTAGGTCAAATTAGAACCACTTCCTCTTATCGTACGGAGTTGAAATTTGACATGTTGGTTCAGCTGCGATGACAATGCATTTTTATGGTGAGCATGACCTGATTCCACACCCAGGATCGTCTCCAGACGAAGGAACTCCTCAACGGTCAACAGCACAGACACGAAATTTTGTATACGCATTCAAGCTCTTAAATAAAATTCAATTTTCATTGGGGTATATTTATTTATTATAGTGAGCTATACATTTTTTTTCTGTATAGGATGTCTTTATGTTCACTGAACTCCTTTTAAGGGGTTGATCTATACTAACAAACATACATTAATCAACAAAATATATTTGAATATATTTGTCAATGTAGATCGACCCCCCTCTAAAAGGATACCAGTGAATATAAAGACATCCTGTATTTATAAGATAAGTAGAAATATAACTCTAATACCTTTTAGAAGGTCGATTGATTATATTAATCAGACGTTGAATATTGACGATTAAGAAAGCCATATCCTGAACTGATTGGTCTCTGTCCAGGTACATTTGGGGATACGAGGATCCGCTGGTGAACCTGGCTAAGCCAATCCTGGCCTTCAACGGTGAAGCCCCGCCGAGTATAGGCGTCCTCGCAGCGGTAAGGAAACTAGTACTAAACGATGGCGTGTCTCATTCGGCTAAAGTCGATGCGCCGAACTGTCATTTAGACTTTCTTCTTAATTAAACAAATATGCGTTCGGAAACATGGTTGAATTTAAATTCCAGTATGGAGTAATCATTTTGAAATTAATACATTACGCTTATCAGCCACGTTGATTTCGTTCTTGTACAGGGTGACCCAAGACCATTTTTGAGAACTTAAGGTGGCGTTTACTGTTTACGAGCGGAAGAACTTGTGACAATGACTTTAATATTATCACATAAAGTTTACTTTTTTTTTACATTGAAACAATGATGACTTTTGATATGACGTCAAAACAAATCATGTTTGAAACCGTAGGGCCAACTAGACAGTATGAAAAATTTAATCAAGTTCCTTACAGAAGTTTTACTTTTCACACACGTTTTTTTTTCTTTTTAGTATGGTTGAGGTCTGACGCGACTATGCATAAGGCCCAAAACTTAAAATCGTATACAATAATTTGTCCTAAAATGTCTGTTTAAATTTAATTTAATTCAATTAAATAATGATAATGTCATTAAAATATACTTAAACAGGGTATAACATATTCTAAAGTAGACATTATGTTAATTAATTTAAAATATTTTACAGGCGCGCCAAAATCATGAGCAAATACGTAATTAATCACAATTCTTATAAAATAACAAATATATAATATGAGTTGTTCGAGGAAAAAAATGCTGCCAAATTAAAAGAGCTAAATTTGTAAGTAATAAAAACCTGAGAAAAAAAGAAAGTGTGTTTCAAAAAAATTGGTTACATTCACGTCTCGCTTAATTTTATTTATTTCTTTAACTTCATTACAAATGCATATTTTACCCGAAAGGCAAAACAAACTTAAAATAAATGTATTGTGAAGCGGTTTTGCCAGTATAATTGCATAATCAACGAAGAGAATCATTACCGAGAAATATTTTTTATCACATTTATTTTTATTTAATAAATCAAGCTACGAGCTTTTTCACATAAGTACTCGACAAGGCAATTAGCATCACAAATACTCATTATACCGAAATTTAAAAATATATATGGAGAAAGACAAATTAAAGTTATGCTGGCACGAATATTTAATAAGGTACCTTTAGAAATTAAGAAATTAAAAAAAAATAGTGTTGTAAAAAAAGATTTAAAATTATACTTACATTCTTCAATTCATTCTTCTTGTCTAATGTAATGTTTTTAACAATAGGTTAAGGTGTGTAATAAAAAAAAAAAAAATTAAGTAACATGTTGCTAGATATAATGTCTATACTAGTGAGTATCTGGTAGACGAGTCCGCAGACTCTTCAAGGATATGTGTTAAACTGCTTACTTAAAATATATGAAATAAAGGTCGCGACAGCGACATTGAATGTGATTTTGATTTGAAATTTGAGAAGCCTAAAATACCGTTATTACTGCAATTTAAGCTACGAGAAGCCATAATTGCCTTTAATACTGCAATTTAAGCTATGAGAAGCCTTAATTGCCGTTATTACTGCAATTAAACCTACGAGAAGCCTAAACTGCCGTTAATACTGCAATGTACGCTTCGAAAAGCTTAAAATGCCGTTATTGCTGGAATTTAAGCTACGACAAGCTTAAAATGTGGTTATTGCTGAAATTTAAGCTACGAGAAATGTCGTTAATACTGCAATTAAACCTACGAGAAGCCTAAAATGCCGTTAATACTGCAATGTAAGCTTCGAAAAGCTTAAAATGCCGTTATTGCTGGAATTTAAGCTACGACAAGCTTAAAATGTGGTTATTGCTGAAATTTAAGCTACTAGAAATGTCGTTAATACTGCAATGTAAGCTTCGAAAAGCTTAAAATACCGTTAATACTGTAATTTAAGCTTCGAAAAGCTTAAAATGCTGTTATTAGTGCAATGTAATATTCGAAAAGCTTAAAATGCCGTTAATACTATAATTTAAGCTTCGAAAAGCTTAAAATGCCGTTATTACTGCAGTTTAACCTACGAGAAGCCTAAAATGCCGTCAATACTGCCGTCAAAGTGCCGTCAATTCAAGCTTTAAGCTACTCGTAATAATTTATTTAGCTAAACATTGCCTCTTTTTACAGAGAAATGGCACCCAAACCGACTTGAATACAATCGAAACTGGCGAGGATGACATTACTAAACTGGGCCTGATACGCAAAGTTAACAAACTCATTAAGATGACGCATTGGGGTACCGACGAATGCAACACGTACGTACTGTCAAAGTATCTTTATTTGTTAATCGATTTGTTTGTATGACAGTTTTCATTGCCCCAAATTAATATTTCATACATTTTTTCCTGACCTACCTTTATTTTCAACCCGAAGGTGTTAGCCAGGGTTGCCATAGACTCTCAAATACGGACATCAAACATACATGGAAAATCTGGGTTTTTTTTAAACTTATCCTCGCAATGTTGCAATTTTAGACCTGTTTTTGAGAAAATAAATTGTAAAATGCGTAATACGAAATGTCGCAACTTTAGCACAAATAGTGGGTACGGTAAATCAGTGTTAAATAATGTTTATCCTTAATAAAGTAACAATTGTGACGAAGTAGTCAAAATTGATTTTAAAAGCTGCGTTTACTAACAAAAAATGTGCAGTGTCATTCTTACAGCGTATTTTAAGTAAGTGTTAGTGATTTACACTGTAAAACCACTCTCACATTTATATCTTCAACATAGTAAAGGCAGATTTTTAAAATTCATTTCTATTTTAATAAATGATAATCTGCTAATAGATCTTTTTTGTTGAATCGCTCTCTTATAAAATATATTAGATCCTTAGGAAAAATAGTAATTGTAAGGGTATAAACATAGTAAAGTTAGTTTTATTAATTTCTAAATTATGATGTTGTAATTAAATAAAAGCCAACAATTGCTTACTGACCGCGCTGAGAGTAAAACCTGACGCCCTATAAAAATTAAGCGCCGAATTTCGATTGTCCTCTAGATTCCTCTAAATTCAGAGTGACTTCTCTGTCAAAGCCTAGTTTTTTAGGATGTCGGGTTCTTTAACTGCCGCATATGAAGTTTGATGGTTTTGTTTCCTGCAGAATTGAGGCCACAGACGGTACAATGTTCCCGCCAAATTTGGTCGTCGCCAAGAAGATAGTGAACATATTCAACAAAGATCTCTGCAGGAGGTTGCCCTTCGAATACAAGCGGGATATTATGGTTTGATTTTTAGTTATTTTCGAAAACTAATTGGTATTTATTCAACCGCAATACATTATACAATTACTTCTAAGGACTTTCTTAATCTATCTATCTATATATTTAAAAAACAATGTCGGGTTAGTTAAGGCGCCCCGGGACGCATTTGTCCTTGAGATTAGAAAGAGTAGGCTTTATTCGAACATTGACGTGTAGAAAAGAGACGGATATACTCGCCGACTCATTTGGAATCGATGAAACATGTTTTTTGTATTTAAATATTATTATCATTTGAAAAAAATGTTTTTTTTAAGTAATATCCTAGATTATTATATTGTCTATCTTTAGAAAGAAAAATTAGGCTCGCGTCACTTACACAACTTAAAAGAAAATCGTTGCAAGAAAAAACAACACTTTCTTATTTATTTATTTTCATTACTATAATAAGGTGTATTTCGTTTTTTTTAAGCAAAGTACTAAATTAATATATGTAGAATATT
This sequence comes from Neomicropteryx cornuta, assembly GCA_020383195.1. NCBI lineage: Eukaryota > Metazoa > Arthropoda > Insecta > Lepidoptera > Micropterigidae > Neomicropteryx > Neomicropteryx cornuta. The sequence goes on along the minus strand of JAHKQU010000010.1, from coordinate 8,738,305 downwards.
GTGGTATTTTTAGTTTTAGCCATTTGTTGGGAATAACTTCAACAAAATGCACCAAAATACGTTACAAAACACGTTTTAGGGACTGGTGGCGCCTTATGTACACCAATTATAACTCAAGAACGGCTGCATCGATTTTTATGATCTTCGATTTGTTGGATTTGTCTCCGTCCCAAATAGCAGAATAACTATTAAAACATCGAAAAAAAAACATTTTCTCATACATTTTGTATGGAACGGCTTTGTATTCTGTGGAATTCTATTCTCAACGGTAAGTTGCCTTCGAAGATGTTCACTTTGTGAGGTTATCACATTTGGCATTGTGGGCGCATCGATAGTTGCGTGACATCAAAAAATCGTGGTTTCCGAGAAAAAAAAATGTAAACCTTGCGTGATATTATTAAATCGCTTTTGTCGTGAGTACGTCTACGCCATCGACCGGATCCGGCCGAGCACGATCGAGCAAACGAAAGGGCATTGCTAAATACAAAAAGGGAACTTACACGAGTGCACACAGTTGTCACGATGATTTTGACGTTGTCACGACGATGATGATGTCAGTTGATGACAAATTTATTCAACTTCCTTACAAAAGTTTTACTTCTAACACACAGTGATTTTGACAAGTTTAACTTGAAAAATGGTTTTTTTGAGGGGGTGATAAAATTTAGATTATAAACCACAGTTATAGGGCACAGCTATTTATAAATATTGGTAATTCCGGGGTTTATTTTGTCCATCACTATAAATTCTCGACTGACATCGAAGTCCGATTTTAAGAAGAAAAAAACAGTCGACCCATACCTATTTTGGTAGAATGAATTTGCCAAAGTTATTGCAGCGAATTGTCGCTTTTCGTAAGTTTCTAGTGTTACAAAGCTTTTATTTTTTTATAATAATAGCTTCTAAAAGCGTCTAAAATTGTATGTATTAAACGTTAAACGTGTATTATACAGGATGTCCCGAGGTCAATCCCAATAAAAAAAACAGCTATTAGGTCCTACGATTCCTCGTGTTATTTGTTAAGAAACTATATCAAAATTCATTATGGTATTCGAGAAAAAAAATGTTAAAGTTTCTATTCTAAATCATCTAAAACAGATATTTTTCAATGGCTCCTCCCTCGGATAACTACGTCACTGGGTCACTAGGCCGCGGTCAGTCAAGATCGAGGTTAATGACCTGCCGCGTTGTTCGAAACGCCCTATTAAGGCGGAGCTAAATGATTGCTGTCAGGTGCCACTGGTCGAACAGAGGTCGGTTTACGAAGAAGGGGTAACTCCTTTCCCCTTCTCTGGGGTTGGAAGAGGGATGCTAATAATATTGATTTATCGATTTACATCAATTTTATTACAAAAATAATAAATTTGGTGATGAAAATTTTTCGCATTTTGTTACATAATTTCTTACTCTTAATAGGGAACTTAAACACCCACTAAAGTTTGTGGGATTGATCTTGGGACACCCTGTACGTGGAATCCTGTTACATTTATATTTTATTTGAGTGCCTTGACCCCCTCTCTAAAACCTCCTCATCCTACCCGCTGGTTTAGCACTGTTATGTTCGGGTGACAGCCGGAAGGATCAGTGCCAAATCGCCACCGAATCCCTCGGTGAATATAAATACACCTGTATATTGAGTCAGCCGTTCGTCGCGTTTACTCCTGTATAACACGAGGTGGTTTTTCCGCAGGTTTGGGACGATATTTCAGCGTACAGATATGGCAACCCCGAGAACGTCTTCGACCATCCGTCCACAAACCCCGACAACCAGTGCTATTGCCATATGGACTCGGCAATTTGCCCCCCTAGGGGGGTCTTCAACGCCAGCCCGTGCGCGTACGGTGAGTGACCCTTCGCTCTCTTTCGCACATAAATATAACCTATTCATAAATATTCCGGTCGAGTACAAGAAGCGTGTGCACATATCAAATGACTCTTTTATTCGTAGATGTAGAAGTAAAATAATACAAGGTATCATTTTATCTTCTAAATATCTAGGCTTCTATGGAATTAATAAGTGTAAATTTTATTTTGGTCTAAAAGTATAGAGCCTCAAAATGTCAATATTTTTTTAAACATTTTATCAAAAGTTTCTTATTGTTGAATGCAAGAATCGAGAAAATAAAACAACAGAAGCATAGTTTATTTCATAACGATCAAATTTAAGTATTTATTATTTATATATTTTTAGTATTTATTATTTACAACGTATGAGTGACAGCCCTGTTGAAATTAGAAGGATTTGACAGTGCGCGCTGAAAAGTATGTGGGGGTCACAAGGTCGCTGCCGTCTACAACTGCTTTCTCAGGCCACGCGAGAACACTGCGTTCCCACTGTGGAGCGCTCAAGACCACCTGCTCAGCACCTTGGGTATGACGTCAGACAACCTACCGAATGCGTCACGGCGAAGGTAGAGAGTCCCCCCGCCGGCAGGTTATAAGAGCTGGCCGCGACAACTACTCGGTGCCATTCCAGTCGAGTCGTGCCGTCTCAACACCTGCTCGCACAGCAGTTGTCACGCGCGACGCGTGAAGGAGTTAGATTTAATTAAGCAACCTTTTATATTGTAACGCCTTACTCAATAATAAACAAGTTTTAACTTCCTTCTCATCATTTATTTGGGTCGTTAAATTCTGGTGACCCACGACAGTGGGGCCGTTACAAGTACATTCTTGAACAGCCGAGCGCAGACCCGCCTCTGAAGACGTCCGCACAGCCCCGTGGCTGGGACGCGACTGAATGACCGCTCCGGGAATACCCACAGTTCTGATTTTGTATGGGCAAATGTATGATTTGCGCCGTGAAATTGTTTATCTTTACTTGTATGTTTCAGTAAATTACAAAAAAATAATAGTAAAAACGGTGCATCAAAAATGGGTCTATTTGCACGAAATTCAAATGTTTATTTTTTTTTTATAATATATAGCTACGCATTTTAAAAATTCGGGGTTCATTCAGACCTAGTTTATGAGTTTCCCTTCAATGTTATTTTTTATTTTGTGGTGGTCTTTGCGGAAGTGCATTAAATTTCACTTTGAAATGTCCTTATTTTGCCCAAAAACGGACGACTAAGATAGAGAAGGGCGTCAGGTTTTACTCTCTGCGCGGTCAGTAAGAAATTGTTGGTTTTTATTTATGCCGATGTTTTGTTTTTCTCCAGGTGCGCCCGTCTTCGCGTCCTTTCCCCACTTCTACCTCGGAGACGAGGCCTTAATAAACTCAATTGAGGGACTCAAGCCAGACAAGAAGATACACGACTCGTACATAGACATTCATCCCAAGCTGGGATTCCCTCTGGGAGGATTGTCAAGGTCTGTGGGCATATTGCATTTGACATTTTATATTCTTATAATAATATGAAAGATATTTAAACAATAATAAGCATACAATAATATGATAGATATGCATACAATTTGTCAGATATGCATACAATAATATGAAAGATACGTGTACAATAATTATGCAAACAATAATATGCAAACAAAACTATGCAAACAATATAACGTTCGATTATAAACAAAAAAGTATTGGGCAAATTGCTAAACAATTAGTTGTTAGAGAAAGGACAAAATTTTGCATTTAACTTACTAAATGTTATTGTATAAAACCTAATCTATGTTTCCCTAATATAAATAATACAAAAATATATTAAAATATTAACACAAACAACCTTACATTTAGTTTAAATGTAATATATGCAAAATATAATGCAAAATATAAATAAATAATATTTTATTACAGGCATTTCGTTGGACGAGACGCGTAGACGAATGTTTACAGTTTTTTACAGGCTCGTTTTTTTGCGTGGGCGGCTTTTTGTTTCTGAAATTAATTATATTCATTTTTTATGTAACATACTGCTGAAACAAAATACAGAAGCACTATGCTCGTTTATGTATTAAAATAACACGTTTTATTTTTAGTGTCGTAATCACATTAGTCCGGTATCCAATGTGGTTTTTTTTTGTACTTTTTAGAATGCAATTCAACATGCAAGTCCAAAAGGCCAACGGAATAACGGATTTCCTGCCGGGTGGTCAGATCTTACCGGTCATTTGGTTCGAAATTGTAAGTAAATAATGATTACTCGATCCATCTTTCACCCACCTTCGTTATCATTAATTATAGAAAATTACTTATTTTTAAAATTATATTTTTCTTGATTAGTTGAGGTCATTTTTTGTTTTTTCAAATATCAAAAATAACATTCACTCTAATCTTGCGGATGTTTTCATTTCTTTAATATTTTTCTCCCGTCTCACCGTAGAGATGTCGCTGGTGCAGCGTTCTTGTTTATAATATAATTAACAATGTTTTTGAGAGCCCTTATTGAGTAAAATTACCTTTAACATTCCCTCTAGAAATACCAGGAAATACAAATTATTATAAGTAACCAGATGTAATACAAATTCATTATACCGCGAATATTGTCATTTTATAATAAATTATGGGATGTTGTCATTTTTAATAATACACTAAAATGGAAAAGTTGTTCAGTTAAAAGTGTAAAATAAAAAAAGTTCAACTGTATACAGGTTGTCCCAAAACCAATCCCACAGACTTTAGGGAGTGTTTATGTTCCCTATTAAGAATAAGAAATTATATAACAAAATGCGAAAAATTTTATCACCATATTTATTATTTCTGTAATAAAATTGGTGTAAATCGATAAATCAATATTATCTGTCGACCAATAGCATCCCTCTTACAACCCCAGAGAAAGGGTAAGGAGTTACCCCTTCTTCTTAGACCGACCTCTGTTCGACCGGTGACATCTGACAGCGATCATTAACCTCGATCTTGACTGACCGCGGCCCAGTGACCCAGTGACATAGTTATCCGAGGAAGGAGCCAATGAAAAATAGCATTGTATTTGTTTAAAAGTATTATAAATTTTGATATAGTTTCTTAACAAATAACACTAGAAATCGAAGGACCAGTCCGCTGTTTTTTTTAACGGGAATGGTCTCGGGACGAGCTGTATATAGATAGTTGGTTCTCGTAATATTTTTAGTTATTAAACATACTCTATAATACTCTCTAATAGTAATATTCTCTAATACTCTTAATACTCTATGCTTATATCAGTAACTTTATTTATATTATTTGTATCAATAGTTTGACAATCGAAGTAACGCAGGGTAATTACTTTGTCCAGGGCCTCGATCACCTGCCAACGTCCGTCCGGTCGCTGGTCTACCACGGCACGTACTCCGCCGCGGCTGCCCAGCTCGTGCTGAGCTGGGGCTGCGCGGTGCTGTTCCTGATCAGCGGCCTGGCGCTGGCCTTCGTGGTGCGGAGCCGCGCTGTGAGGAGGAGACGCCACAACTGCAGCATGCTGAAGAAGGAGCAGCTCGGCGGCATCGTCAACACGGGCAACGGCAAGCAGGTCAACTGAGCGACCGCGCTTGTTGACCGGGCGTCCCGGTCAGCTAGTTGGCTGTGTTACTAGTTATTGTAGATAAGAAGGTCCTTTCAGAGGAATCTCAAAGTGTTACTCCGCCTACCGACCATCGATTTAGAAAGATTTAAACATGCCCTCGGGAACTGATTACATATAAATAGAAAAGAGACAGTATTAATCTATGTTCCAATTAGCAATTATAAGGCGCCTAAATACCTTAATGCTACAAAAATGCGAATTTTACAGGTTTTTAAAGGCGTTAGGAGAGAATTCAACAAGAAATTTAAGTATTTATTTATTAATTATGGTACAATAGGAAGTCACAACAATAAATGATATAATAACACTGAAAAGGAATTAAATTATTATAATATAGATAAATTAAACACCAGTCATTTATTGTCGCTCTGAAGTAACATGGCTACTCTAACTAGGCTAAAAAAACCTGTTCTAAGAGCGGCCAGAAGAAGGTTGCAGAAAAAATGAAATACTTATTACGTACGTGAGACGTTACTAATAACAAAAAGGATCATAGGATAAATATCATAAATACAACATAATACATATAATAAATAGTGCATAATATTATATAATATATATATTACATACAATATACATTTATTAAATATATAATTCTAATAATTGTGTTACCTATAGTTTATAGACTAAATATACAGAAAAAAACTAAACATAAAGAAAATATATAAAATTACTTATTATAGTTCATATTATTAGCTTTTCTGTTGTAATACACTGCTCAGCATCTTTTCAGATGCGTCTCTCCTTATTGCGAGGAGCCATTTGGTGATGCTTTTTGCAAACTGCTCATCCGCGCTGTTGAGAAGTTTAGGTCCAAGGAAATTGAGATGACTTTGTTTAAAAGTGGTATTAATTTTTGGCAGTAGTAGTAATCTAATTTATTTAAATTATAACTAATTAAATTGAATTATGCAACCTCGGTTATACGATTATCGCGTTAACGCCCACCGCTAGTTCCAATGCGAAAGAAGAGCGTCGCTAGTCAGCTGCGTGTCGACGCGAAATGAAAAACAATATATTTGTCTCGCTTTGACAGCTTGGCCTTCGTATCACTGGACTGGCGAAATAGTAATACTGCACCGGCGAGTGATATTGCTTTTCAAACCGGACATTTTCGGCCAAATTCTAAACCTTTCTAAATCGATGTAACCAACCAACATACAAAACCGACCGCATGTTGCAATCTTTTGTTTATTATTGTTACAACAATACAATTTTAAAACAAAATGCAATTCTGTATGTAACAGTTTCCATTCTATTAATAAAACTTTAAAATAAAACATTCTTTCTTGTAGGTATATTTCTAGAATAAATCATCCGGGGCTTCTTTCAAAAATAACTATGCCAAGCAGTTCACATCTTAGTAAAATTGGGTCGTATAGTGATTTTAGATCACAAAAAGTAAGCGCACAAAGAATTATTCCATTCATGATGATCTTAATCCATTATTATACGAGGTGTGTTCAAAAAGTATCGCGAATTTTGAATTTTCGCGGGTTACGTATATTCGAATTTCGATTTTTTTGTGGCGTTATGTTGGTACTCATGTCTCTCACTTATGCCGACAAGCTCGGCTATTTTGAATGTTCACTTAATTGTTGACAGCTGCTTTGCTTGCACGTGTTTTGGATCGTCTTCGATTTTTACCTATTCAAAAAAATGGATCACAGAACCTGTATCAAATTTTGTGTGAAAAACGAAATTTAGTGCGCGGATGCATTCCGAATGTTGACTGTGGCATACGGAGAAGCTACCTTGGACCAAAGCAACGTTTATCGGTGGTACAAAATGTTCTCAGAAGGCCGAGAAGATGTGAACGACGAAGAGCGTGCCGGACGCCCGAGCACTTCAACAACAGACGAAAAAATTAATGAAGTGGAGAAAATGGTATTGGCCAATCGTCGAATCACCGTTAGAGAAGTTGCTGAGGACCTAAACATATCGATTGGCTCGTGCCATTCGATTTTTATCAATGATTTGGGCATGAGACGGGTCGCCGCGAAATTCGTACCAAAATTGCTCAATTGCGACCAAAAACAGCATCGCATGAACATTGCTAATGAGATGTTAAACTCTGTCCGCGATGACCCAAATTTGCTCCAGAGGGTCATAACTGGTGACGAATCGTGGGTTTATGGTTATGACGTGGAAACCAAAGCTCAATCATCTCAATGGAAGCTGCTACGCTTGACTTTACGCTACGCTTGACGAGATAAAGACGGCATCGAAGGAGGAGCTGATCAAGATAAAAAAAAATGATTTTTTGAAGTGCTTCGAAGATTGGAAAAACCGTTGGCACAAGTGTATAATATCTCATGGGGATTACTTTGAATGGGACAAAATAGATATTCATGAATAAATAAATAATTTTTGAAAAAACACAAAATTCGCGATACTTTTTGAACACACCTCGTAGATGCATGAATGCTTACAGTTTAGAAAAGTAATTTTGCCATGTCACAGGTTTTTGAATAATTTTCAGTTTAACTGTCATTACAATTTTATTATGGAACTGCCGATGTTTTATGAATGTTTGAGACTACGTTACTGAGAGTGGTTTATTGTTGTAATTTCATAATATTAAGCAATCTCAAACTACTATTAAATCAATGTTAGTATTAAAAGTGTCACCAGGCTTATATCGATGAACGCCCGGGTGAATAGTGGCACAAGTCAAAAAGTGCAGTTTTAACAAATGCAATACAATGCAGTATTTGGTCAACTTTCCACCAAAAATGTTGGCATTGTAATAAACCTAAAATTATATTAGTTTAGCGGGGTATACTATCATAAATGTGTTTTTTCGTATAATAAAATCAAATAAAAGCGTACAACTACATTGTGCTCGTTATACAGGATGTCCCAAGACCTCCTAATTGACTCTGCGATTTCAAATATGATTTGCATAGACGACATATCAAAATTCATCTAGGTTTCTGAGAAAAAAAAATTGTAAACTTTACGCGTTAACCGCGCAAGAGGCACCTAATTGAATGTAATGAAAATAATTACATTAGGGTTTTTCAAACTCTAAAATGCACTTTTTCGACTTATGCCACTATTTAGGTAAGTGTCTGGTATTTTTAATACTTTTATATTTTTATACTTTAGCGCAAAAAGTGACAAAGAATTCAATTCACAAGTCAACAACGATTTGGATTTTTACTGCGAGAAGCGCCAATCTGAGGTTGGCCATAATATTGCACGATAAATAAAAATCGTACTATATCTAAACTACTATAAAATATATTACTGATATTAAAATAATGTGATAGACTTTTCGTGCTTTAGTTTCGTTTAACCTTAAATGGTTGCTGACATATAACATTTAGTCGGTGCCTACCACTAATTCAGTGCAATTATTCAAAGTATCAAATAATTATACAGAGTATACGAGTATTGTATTTCAAATATATGAAATTTCAAAGTATATGTAAAAAAGTGTACGTATTAAATAATAATAATAATAATTTAGTATGTACCTAAAAAAGGCTTAGAAAGTGTTTATATTTTAAGAATTACCTCATTTACTTAATATATAAATATCAATGTTCATTGTGGTTACCGAGAAAAAAAATGTAAACTTAACGTGAAAATTGTAAAAGAATCATGTAATAATGTCTTTGTTGCGAGCGCTCAGCTGTCGCCGTATGCCGTAACGGTTTCAAGACCACATCGATCGGTGCGGCATCGGAATTCGCGGGCTGACCAATTAGACACTATCTGTTAAAAAATATAATAAATTTGGGGGTATTTTTTTTCGCTTTGATTTAAATATTTTTTTATTCTATATACGCTACACAGAACCCCCTTAGGTCTCCGGGAATGGTCTTGGGACCCCCTGTATATAAATTGTGTATAGAATGAACAGTGGCATGCACAGAATTTGTACAGTAGGCAAGTTATATCGCGAGAGGCCGATGGGAGTCGACATACCTTAAAAAATGGGATAATAGATTTGTTTTAAGGTAGCTAGTAATTTTTTTTTAAAAATCTAGGCAAGCCCGGCTTTTCGGCTTCTATGGAAGTCCCCGTCACTAAGAATGAACAAGTCAGACACCTTAATAAAAAAAAAATGTTTACTAATACTAGAAATAAATTTTAAACGGATTACTTTCCCAAATTCACTCGAATTGAAAAGGCTAAAAGTCTGTAGGTGCTAAGTAGAATAGAGTCGAGTCATAAACTCCTGACTGGCCAAATCTGTCGTAACGTGTGTGCAGGCATAGTTAGATATACTATAATCAAATAAAAAACAAACTAATTAGGAAATAATAAAAAGAATACCCATTTTGAGGGGGGGGGGGGGTTAATAAAGAACTATGCTTTATCAATGCGTTTATGAATTATTTAGATATTATTATTATATTTTATGTGACAACCTTAAATATCTCCTTAATGTTATTTATTTGTGGTATTAAATATAATGTGAAATTTAAACTGCGATTATTTGTAATTTATCGTAAAACTATTAGATTTGATAAATATTATAAGTATTTTACCCGTAATTTTTAAATCCGTGTAAAGAAAACTTACTTAATATAAACTTGTATATGATGTGATTTTAATATAGAACACATTTGTTCAGATGATTAAAATCCGTTAAAATCTCTTGAATTAGCCATTAGGCTGTTGCCATAAACCGTTTAACAAATGAACTCAGTTACCATTAAATTTAGTTTCATCGCGTTAATTTAAGATATTTAGTTAGCGGTGCGGACTGTGCGTTTTATACGCTTAGCTAAGATTGCGCTAATAGAAGCTGTTTCAGCCGCACCTAACCTAATTTTCCTACCGCACAAATTGGTTATGATATTATGAATAGGTAGGTTAATTGATTTTTGGTTAAGATATAAATTAGGAAAATTTAAATTAGAAATTAATCAAACCGAATATTTTGATATGTATCAATTTGTAAATAATACGCTATTAATTCAATTTGTATAATATTTCATTAGGTAGGTTTGATTTTATTACCTAAATATAAGAGGTATTTCTTGCCTGTATTCCATTAAGTTGTATGATATTTTTAATATTAATTTTTCATCTGTAACATATTTTTAAACTTTTGAGGAATATATAAGGTGACAAAATAAAATCAATATAAGTTTTGGAACTTATTATGTATATATTTTTCAATTTTATAAAAAACTGTAAAAACTCAAATGTGACAATTTAGAATAGATACAATATAAATATATATATATATATATATATATATATATATATAATTGATTTATAGATATGCAGAAGTGACATGATTATTATTTTATACAGGCTGTATTTAAATTCGCTGATGTTCGTTTAGGTCAAATGATCAAACAGTTAATAATATTGTAAAAATATTTGCCAATTACGAGAAAATGAATTCAAAATTTAATTAATTAATGTTCGAGAACGCATTTGAACACATGTCGGTCGGTTAACGAACCCCGGAGTTTATATTGTCAAAAAACAATATTTTTAAACAATTAATTATATTACTGTATTTTTTTTTTCGAAGTTATATTTTTTTCCTGCGACCGGTTTAGTTGTCGATATAGATCAACCCCCTAAAAGAATATCAGTGAATTTAAATACCTCCTGTATAGTACATGTACTGTTTACGAAAAATATTTATAAGTATTTTATGCTAAAATGGGAAAAACCTTGGGAGGACTAAATTTCATTTTAGGCTTAGTTTGAATACCTCAGCGTGGATGCAAATAGGTATAGTAAAATAACTTAAAAGGGGCATTCCGTGTGTTATGTATGACTTTTCAAAATTGAAACTATTTATTTTTTGTGTTGTCGCCAATCTATTGTTTGTTATTGTAATGTATGTTTTTCGTGCAAGATTATCATCGTTTATTATAGTTTTTAAGTTTTGTGGATATTAAATAAATAACAATATATAAATTTAAAAGTATTGGGTCACATATATAATTTAACAGGGTGCCTATAAATGTTCCGGTTATCCGTTAGGATATTTATCTAGGTAGTTTATTAACTGGTTGTGTTACCTTGAGGTCGTATAAAGTATATTAGAACCGAGGGAGACGCATAGTTAATTAGTACGCAGCTAGTTGATAGCGAGTACAATTAATTTAACTAATTTTCATTTATTTAACATTATTTAATTTCATAATTATTGTTAAATTATGTACGTGTGTTTGTCTCTCGACATCATATTTAAAAGGAAGCACACACAAACAGACTTTTAAGTTTACTTAACAGAGGTTGCAGTGGTACCAAACGATCGCTTTATAAATTTTTTTTTAGTTCGTAAATGTACTAAAACCAAATTCAATGAAAATGTATTTAAAAAAATGTTTTTGATTTCTATTGCCGATAGGCTGTATTCTTTTATATTAATAAACGATATATTTTTTTTATTTCTTTGTATTATTTATTACCACTTGCAGGAACACTTTATGTTAACACCGCTCTCCCTTTCCGTCAGTGGGAGGGTTTTTCCCTCCAGTCCTTTTTAGTCACGGTTTGTATTATTTATTATTACTAATATTTTAATTTTGTGTGCTCACTAATAAAAACATTTTGATTCAAATTATAAATATTCTGTATCGACGATTTCTTATAACGCTTCTATGTAAATACACTATATTCAGTGGCGGTACTTCCATAGAAGCCGAAAAGCCAGGCTTGCCTTGATTTTTTATCAAAAATTACACGTTACCTCATAAAATCTTGCCTTTGGCGGTTTTGATTTTAGATGTGACATTACAATGTTTGTGACTCCCTCCTCCCCCTCTTTGTCAAGATCCTCCTATTTATTAGATGACCTTTCGGTGTCGCTCATGACTGAAACATAGAAATAGTTAATGGTAAGTGGCGTTGTAAGCGAGCTACAACGGATATGGCAAAATCATGACATTGTCGTCAGTCGAAAACTAAGCTCCACCCTTCCACCCGGTATCAGGCATTGATTGCATCGGCATTAGTTGTGTCGGTATATCATCACCGATACCGTTCCGATGTCTGAAAATGGATGCACTGTGAGTGGAAATAATCCGGTATCCCGAAATTGCCCGAAAACAAACAAATATTCGAAACATATCAAGACGGTTATAAAAAACTGTTTGGAGAGCATATTTTTATCTACGAAACACTCTGTACCTATATTGTTAATAACGTTTGTTTACAGTCGGCACAATACGCTTGTTAGTATAATACAAGCAATAATCCTAAGCATGAAGTTATTAATTACCCACCTTCTTGGCTAGCTAATTCGGCGCCTTCGGGCGACCCAGGCAACTCATGCCTGTGGCACTCAAGATGGGTCGCATCGCTTCTCATCTCTAGTCCCTTCAAGCCATGAAGTCCCTGAATATTTTCGAGATAAATAATACTGTATAATAATCTCTGAAAAGTCCTTTACCTTATAATGAAAGTCTCGTTAAAATCGGTTCAGCCATTTCTAAGATTAGCCTGGACAAACAAACAGACAAACAGATGAATAATCATATGAACTTAGAAGAAATAATTTATTTAGAAATCAATTCAGACACTAATTTTTATTTATACGTATAGATCAGGGGTGCTCAAACGGTCGATCGCGATCGACTGGTCGATCGCGATCGACCGTTTGAGCACCGTGCAGAAAGCTAATATCTATATATGCTACGGTACGCCCTACCTAGGTAGGTAGGGTGTATCGTGTATGTACGACAACCCTGCATCACACACACTTGCAGTCTCTCAGAGTCGATCGTAAGTAGTCTAAAAATATTGAGGTAGATCGCCAGCAGTTCAAGTTTGAGCACCCCTGGTATAGATAAATAAATAAAATGCTTTTTAGAAAACCGTTTAGAAATTACAGACGGTTTAATTGATTGTGAGCTTTTGCTCAGAATCCTGAAACTTAGACAGTGTAGGTGATTTTTTTTAAACTTTGTACCCTTAAAGTAGGGTTGCCATACGTCCGTATTTCATACGTACGGTTTGTATTTTACAAACCGTGTCCGTACTGTACAAAGGAAAAAAGAGTGGAATGTCCGTAATTTAGAAGCTTCGTAAACGTTACATAGTCTTGAGTGTGAGAGTGGTGTACCGTCTAAATAACTTATACTTAGTAAGAGTGTAAATTCACTGCATGAGTGTAAATCACTTACACTCTTAAAGTAAGCTATAAGAGTGACACTGCACACCCCTTAGTCGCTTAGAAAATGGGCTCGCCAGGCCACCGGCTTGGCGCGGCGATACACTGTCAATCAGATTTTTTTTGTTAGTAAAAGCAGCTTTTAAAATCCATTGCGGATGGTAATCTTACTCAATTCAGCCTTCTTCATGACAAATTTTAATTTATTAAGAATAAATATTATTTGTAAAATTCTTATATTTTTGAAATACAGTTTCACGTAAAGTTTTAAAGGTGATAATTACTGATACCTACGTTTAGTGCTAAAAGTTGTTAACATAACAACCATGAGTCTTCACAACCATGAGTTAGGTACCTACTTTTACAATGATGTTGATTTTAAGACATTATTAAATATTAATGTCCCAGTTTAGGTACTGTGTGTGTTTAGGTACTCAGTCAGAAATAATAATGAATGTTCCTTGAATTTTATAGCAACTTTTTTATTCGCTCATATGTTATTTTTCACTATAATTGTTATTTTTTATTTTTAATGTTCCATATTGTCAAATTTGGAATTGAAAATTTGGAAGTTTGGATTGTGTTGTGGATACTACTTTTTCGATCCATTTCTATATACCCCTTACTTAGATCCCATTGTCTATATTTACGGATGTGTACCCTAGTGCGTTATTCACGGTCACTGATGATAAACCAGTTTCTGGTTTTATTATAAAATAAATAATTAGGCATATCATTTATCCAAACGATTGCACGGTAATTTATGAATTTGAAGGTAGTTAGGTTATTGTCTTAGTTTTTTTTTTTATTGTTAATTGTTATCGCTGTAAACTGTGTAAGTAATTTAACTTTATATACCTTCTCTTTACCTTTTCTTTACCTTCTTTTTTTTTTCTTTTTTAACTTATTTTGAATTTTGAATTGTTAATAGTAGTTTTTAATGTTTATAATTTATTATGATATTCCTGTATATTGTAAAATATTGTGGAAAATAAATAACTTGAACTTGAACTTGAACTATGATTTATTTATTTATTTATTAAACAGGTACGCATATAGCGAAGTAGTAACATATACATTTAAAATCCAAAGAGTTAATAATAAGGCAAATTACAGCTTACAATAGTATTTAAAACTTTGTTGTACCTAGTAATAATGGTGGTTTTGTTGCATCTCGTATTACTGTAATCCTAATTTCTAAAATTATAAATAGACTGCCGGCGACTGTAGAGTGGTTGTTGTTTTCAATCGGACCACTCCTTAATTTTATCGTTCCACTCCTTAATTACCGCGAGTGCTTGGTCCTTTCGCTTCTTCAAAGCTTCCTTTAATTCTTTCTCCCGAAGAGCAGTTCGCTTATTCGCTTGCTCCCTAAAATCGACCAGTTTGGACTCCCATCTGCGGATAGAAATAAAAAAATCATCATACTCTCCATCGATTGATGGTCACCAGAATAAGGTGACCAACTTACTGGTGGATTTTCTCCGTATCTGATGTGAAATAAAGCTGCTAAGACGGTTTTCAAAATACCTTTAGTGGATATGTTTGTAAGAAGTATGTTTTAGAATGATTTTAAGCAATTATAAGTGAGTATAAGCTATTATTTTTTTACAATTTATTTATTGTTTATTTGGAAAACAAACAGTACAATAATACAAGAAATAGTACATACAATTGGGTAGAAAATTGACTGATGACAGGTTTTCGCTAAAGTAATATTACATCAACATCGTTTTTTGCATCAACGTGTCACGGAATTGAAAAAGTAAATGTTTTCCGTATCGCTTTTACCAAGAAAGCAGCCGCCATGATGACAAACGTCAAAAGCATGTGAAACTAATTTTCGAATCTTTTGATATAAATGTATGTAAAAACATTTAAGTATCCGAACAAAAACAAAATTTTATCCCAAATCACATTCTAAAATGTATATCACCAATATGCTGATATAATTTTATATTTTATATTTTCACCGGGTTTTGCGGTGGTCTCTTGTATGCTCACTGTAACACTTCATATATAACCTTCCTTAGAACAGGTAACTCTTACCTAGTTAGGAAGTTCGGAGGCTTGTACTCATCGGACAACTTGATTTCTCAATTAAAAAAAAAAAATTTGCATTTCAAAATCATGTTTTTTTTTTTATATAATCTTAAAAATTATTTATAATTTTAGTAAATAAAAATTATATAAATAAGTAGAAAAATAATCTATAAAGCGATAATAAAAATTAAATTTTATAGTTCTCATATAATAATTTAAAATTAATGAATACGGCACAATTGACTAAGATCGCACTTAAAAATGTAAAATACTTACAGTCTGTGACTTGGCAATATTGCTTTTTTTAAACTGTAAACAATTATGCGTCTGTGCGGTTTGCGTCTAGGCCACTTGCCAACGAAATATTAATATAAAAAAAGTTGCTCTGTCTATATTTGAGTTTCATTTCATGGCATTTCTTTGGCTGACCGGCCTTTAAACTGACTAGAAATAAGAACCTCGATCTAGGAAACATGATAAGGGACTCACAGTTCATTTATGCTCGTGACCCGAGCGACTTCCTCGTCAAAGGCGGCCTTCTTGGCATCGGCCTCTTTGACCAGAGTCTGACTCTCGTGACGTAGCTCGCTATTCTTCTCTTCCAGCTGCTGAATGGTCTTTAGCAAGCGCTGATGCTCTTCGTAGTATTCCTTCTCTCGGGACAATTTCAAAAGCTTCAGTTGCTCGAGTTCCTTCGATAGTGTCATCTGTTCAAAAGAAATTTTACCATAATAATTCGATATCATATCCATTGAGAAAGTGCGTACTTTCTATATCTAAATATAAAATTAATTACAATTCGGCACAGTTTTCCTATCATCATCATCATTCGTATGGCTTGTGTAGTCGGGGAGGCGCTATTGGGCGCAGTTCCGACTACCTTATAGTTATTTTTATGATGCGAAGCCGTTCATTACAGGCAAACAACATCTCGTAAGTCTGTAACTGAATGAGTGTTTTTTTTTTTGTGTATGTCTCGTTACTTAACTCAGTCGACAGTGTTGAAATAAGAGCGACAGCGAAAAATGACCCGGCCGGATTTGAGCCACTGGGGATTCGAACCCGGGACCTCTGGATATAGAAGCAGGCGCTTATACCGCTGCACCGACCGGTTTTCATATTATTTTTTTATTATAGCTTCAGAAAACCGTCAGGCCGTTCCGATAAAAAATCCAGCTTATTGGCCCCGCGATTTCAAACATGATGTGTTTTGACCTCATATCGAAATTCATCATGGTTTCCGAGTTAATTAGGAACATAAGCACCCCCTTAGGTCTTCAGGAGCGGTCTTAGAACACCTGTATAATGACTACATATCACTCGTAGTTTAAGACTAGGTGAAAAATTATCCCTACATACAAAGAGAACTTTAAGTCTTGCGCACGAGTGTCAAATTTCTAGTAAAACATATGATTGTCAGTCATTTTTTCTCTTTTAATTACGCTAAAATTATCTATTTTGTTTCGTATATGTGCTAAAGGTGTTTCTTAAAAACCCAGAACTGGTCTGCGGCATAGCAAAAAGCTAAATATCTAGGTTAGAAAACAAAGCCAAAAACACTGTCAGGAAATTCCCGGACAAAAGCAAGCCAAAGAACTCATAGTAGGATTCTCGCAAAAAAGACCTCGGAGCAATTGAAGTTAAGCCGAAACCTACTAAGGATAATTGTTTACACCTACTGGGGAAATGTGGGCCCCTCATTTACAAAAGGTATCAACTTCTAGTCAACCATCTCCTCAAGCCAGAAGAGATTGAACCACCGCAACCAAAAAGATACTCCACTTTATCTACATAAGTGGATTTATAAGTACAATAGTTCTGCAAAGGATGTGGTTCACGGGGGGCAAATCCCCACATCCACTAACATACATAACGTAACATAAAGATTCAGAAGTAACGTACAATTTTGTCGGTGTTTGCTATCTCCCTCGACTCAGCGGCGCTTTTATCGATGGCAACTTTCTTCATGGACTCTACCAGTTCGAGGTTATTGTTTTCGAGCCAGGTGAGGGCCGTTTCGAGGCGCGTCCCCGTCGCGGGCTCAACCAAGTCCCTAGAAGGAGGTGACACATTCTTAATTGTTATACATTTTCTTATAGTCGTAAAATGTTTGAACAACGAGAGAGTTTTTACATAGTCAGCGCTGATGACGTTTGATTGTTTATGTAAAAAGTGCGCCAGCGAATTGTAAGTTTTTTTGATGGATTTGGCGGTAAATTATTCGAGTTTTATTTACAAAAGTATGTGTTTATTTAAAAAAACAAACATTTTCATAGTTTTTTTGTTTTGTGGCGGCCCTGCTTGCGTTATTTCATTCGGTCAACGAACTTCGCCGAACGGGCGGAGGCGTACGGTCCGCGTGTTTTACATATGCACCACCTTCAATGCTCATTCTCTGTACCCAACCTAACCTAACATCTACCCGTTGTAAGTACGAATTCCTTCTCCTTTCTTTGGAGTCGGTTAAAAATGGATATCCAAGGAATTCATTACCATAATGGCCCGATATTCTACCGTACTCCATGTCGCTGAGAACAGTTAAAACTATGGTACAATTTAACAGCCAAGGTAATCGTCCCACGGAAAGACTTCAGCATTTTACTTATAAATAAACTTTGTTTTGTTTCGTAATATTAAGAAGTTATTTTCAATGAATGCACCTTTGTTCGATGATGAATCGGTTGGCGTCTCCGACGTCCCCGTGGCTGTTGTCCAAGATTATTAGCTTATCATTGTAGGTAACGCAAAGATTCATCGTTTTCATCTGGGCGAGACCGAGTTCAACAGATACTTCGTTCAATCTCTGGGGAATTTTAGAGTAGAGTGAATTTATTTTAGAGTAGAGTACACATAGAGTATAGTAATTTTACAGCAGCCCTCGTCAGATTGCGCCGAACGTACACCACATGCAACAGTTCTTTGGAAATCAACATTCTAAAGCCTCTTCAAAATAAACTCCACTCTCTTTAATTTCTCTTCCCGAACAGCTGTTGTCTGTGTTTGGTCACAAAAACGTTGCATCGCAAAATGATAAATCAACATACTTACTTATATCGTTAAATACATATTAAAAATTTTAAAAACCCCGACACAAACGGTTGAACAGATCGAGTCACCTTTCAAACAAAAAAAAAATAATTAAAATCCGTTCATCCGTTTGAGAGCTACGATGACGGACAGACGGACGCACAGATACAGAGTTAAACTTATAACACCCCTCTGTTTGCATCAGGGTTTATAAACGTATTGCCTAAAACCAATAATAATAATAATAATAATGGAAAAGTAAAAATGTTGATGTTCATAAATAGGAATTTGATTTTCAACCTTTTCGAGTTCCTTTATCATGCTCTGCGTGGATTCAATGACCTTATTGGAGTAGTCTACATCGTCCAGAAGCTTGTTTCGTTCCTCCAAAGACATTGTCTGAGTGGAAAGGCGATCGCTCAACGTTTCCTGCTTTAACCTGAAATGTAAAAAGTTGTATCGACTTACAACCTGACGGAAACCGAGGAATATTTTAGTAGCTGTCAGCACACTCAGCGCCGATGATGAGATATCTCATCATTGCTGTATACGCCGGATGCAGTGTGCGTTTCAAAAAGTCATCGGCTCATTGAATTTCTATTTCTACTAATCCTAGAAAGGCATAGACTAATCATCGTTTTTTTTTCATTTTAGTTCGGTTTTGACGTTTCGGTATGTGAAAAGTGCGCTAGTGAATTGGTAGTGCTTTTGGCGGTAAATAATTTGAGTTTTATTTAAAAAAGCTATGTCAATATAATATTAAATATAAAAACAAACATTTTCATAGTTTTGTACTTATTATTTGCCAATAATAAGAACCTAAAAACGGGTGACGGCTCGCGTGCGATATTTCGCGTGCAGTGAAGGACCTCCGCGGAATGGCGGCATGGTGCGGTGCGCGCGTTTTATATACCGAGCGTAATGTGTTATGTTATCACCAATTTCACATACTTTTTTGATTGCTAATCTACCTCCAGACAGTGTAGCATGACAGTAAGCATTTCTCATCTTAACTAGATAGTTGATCGAGCGAAAAATAAATACCACCTTACAAAGTGTTAACTGGACATTACAATTGTGCAAGCATTAAGGACATATTCATGTTTAACCAAAACATGCAACTTCACAGTCATTCAATGAAGTTATCTAAATGTCTTTGTTCCACTAATCCTAGGAAGAATTTTATCTCCAATAGAGTTGTGGATAATTGGAATCGGCTACCACAGGAAGTGGTGGAAGCTATAAGTGTAAACCAGTTCAAGAGCCGCCCTGATAAATTTCTTGAATCTGGGCAAATCGCTAGTAACTGAGGATATCAGCATATGAGCTAAATAGCTGCTTGGTCAACAATCGATAATTTTAATTATTTTTAATCTTTACATGTATCTCTGTACTTTAGCGAAAACCTGTTATCGTCAATTTTACACACAATTGTATGTACCATTCTTTTTTATATATTGTACTGTTGGTTTTCCGAATAAATGATAAATAGATAAATAAATAATAAATAAATAAATAAATTGTTCTGTATTACAGACCCCATCGCAGACAGACAAACGGGACATTATTGATTTTTTTTTTGTTTAATAACTACTATTCTAAGTCTGAACCCTGAATAAAAGGCATGATAGAGGCAATCTTATTCGGGGTTACCAAATGCACCATAATAATAAGATTTAGGATAATGTTATAATGTTTATAACTATCCAAATATGCGAGTGGAAGTGTGACTCTCTGCTGCCACACTCAGTGCTCCACTATGTAAGTATGACCGAGTAGGTAGTAAAACACGTAGCGCCGGATTGAGGTGTTTACTGTGACTGAAAGTCAAAGACGGTCTACCAGATGAAAGACCTACTTCAGTCGCTGCAACTCCTGCGAGTTATGCTCGTTCTCCGTCATCTGCTCGCAGTGTCGGGCGGAGAGGTCTGTTATGGACGCCCGCTGATCGGCCACCTCCGCCTGCACCTGTTTGAGCGACGCTCGCACGCGGTTCAAGTACGCCAGGCGCTGTTGTTCCTCCGTGCGGTCGGCCGCGATGGTCGGGGTGTCTAAGCGCGCACGGATTGCTGTGCATAAGAAAAAAAACGCATAAGGTAAATTGCAATTAAAAAGTACAAGACAGAAATAAAAAATTAAAAGTTCTCACCTTCAATTTCGTCTCTTAACTTGGTTTTATTTTCCTCCGAATAATTGAGGGCATTCTTCAATTCCTCTATGTATGTGTCGTTGACTTCTTCGAAGTTGCCGGACTCTTGAAATCTAAGAAAATATATGATCATGAAAAAAAATGGATTGTCAAAATAGTACCAAATGTCTAATATATATTAATACGTGAAGGGAAAACTTTGTACCTCTTTTTCAGCATACAGATTTAGCATAGTCCATATGGACACCATAGCAAGTTTATATGGAGAAGAAAAAAAAAAGCTAAAATTTATCTATAATATGTATTACAATGAATTAGATAAAACGTTCATACTACTGACAGCTTTTTGTGTGATTTCAAATGTTCCTTTCTCAATAGTCTGTCAATGTCAATCTAGTAATGACAAGCAAAAATAATTATTAATGCCATTCAATACTTCCATGGATGTCAAGTCTCATTTTTACACGAAAAAATTAAAACTGACAATGAATTGTTCAAAAATAAATACATACTTGTACATAATAAGTTGTAATTACAGGGAATTAGGGCAAACGATACATGCTAATGACGTATTTGTACACGCTCGCAGCTGGCGTAATAAAACAAAATAAAAAAAAAATATATGCAATGATTATAGAGGTACTCACTGTATTATAGAGGTATAAGAACCTCAATAATGTTCAAACTGAAAATTTTAACGAATTACGGTCAAATTTTGACCACTAGTTAATTATTAGTGTATCTTAAAGTTCCTCATTTATAAGTGTAGGTTAAATTTCAGTACGGAAAGTTTATTTCAAAAATGTATAACATTATACAGAATATATAATATATCCATAGGGCATTAATTTTAATATAGTGTAGATCTCGATATGTAGATAAATTATTGCTTGTGAGCAATGTCATTTTAATAAAATAATGTAATCGATAGTTTTTTTTTTTAAATAATTGCTATGACCTAGGTCATATACAATTATTTTGGGCCCTACTCAACTAGGCCAAATATGCCTGTACTAGAGTCAGGGGAGATGGTGGTAATGAAGCGTTAAAAATGGTATGACCATGTGCGGAATCGAATCCGCGACCTTTGGGCCAATAGTCGAACGCCTTAACCACTAGATACTCACCATCTCTTACGATCACGAGTTATCAAATTAATTTTGTCACTAGATCATCTATCGAGATAAATAATGTTTCCCAAACCTTTTGCGACACATAAAACCTCGAATATCTCAAAAATGATTAATCAAACCCTAAAATATCTAACTATATCTTTTGTAGCATATTTAAAGAAGAATCTTGGGGTGATTAGCAAATTCGGTTCATATGAATCATCCTGTATACTCTTGGATAATAAGATGACTCTTGTACCACTAGTACGCACTTACATTCCCCATGTTCTGCTCAAATATTTTTTCTTAAGGAAGCTCACATCGTCCGCATCGTTATACAGCCAATTGCTGTCGCTTTCGGTCTGAAAAATCAAGGCAAGATTATATTATTAAAGTTGCATGAAAATAAAAATTAAATCTTTAAGTACAGATTTCAAAAAAAAGAGAAAGTAATGAAAAATTTACTTCCTAAATATAAAAAAATTGCCGAACTTTATTTTTTTATTTAGTTTTTTTGTTATTTCCGACTCGACAAGTTTAATGGTCAAGATGTTTTGTTCATTTATTTATTTGACAGGTATTAAAGTAAAAACAAATTACACTACCAAAGGAAAAACAAAAAGCATTAAAAACAAAAAACAATAACATGAAACATATTATGCTAAAAAATTAAAATAATGTCTCCAGGCAAACATTAACAAATAAATAATTCACGCCGATCGTGCAACGGCGTAATAGAAAGCAGATTTTTAATCCCATTGGGCGAACAGACAAAGATATCAATCTCAGTGGAAACGGAATTTAATAATTCGACTGCTCTCCCAATCGGACTATACTTGTATACGTCGGTACGACACGCTAACCGCTTAAATAACGTGTGCTTCCGTGCTCTAGTACGACGGTCCGGAACAAAGAGACCAATATCACCGAGTATTACGGGATTCTCGATGAAACCGCGAATAACCTTATAAAAATAACACAAAGTATGGATTTGTCGTCTAAACTCGAGTATGTTAAAGCCTAACATCCCTAATACAAATGCTGATGGATACGTATTAGGAAACATTTCTGGATAATATCCATACCTACAGAGATAAAGGTATCTAAGGAACCTCCTCTGAGTAACCTGCAGGATATTACAGTAAGTAATCTCATGAGGACTCCAGATAATGGAACTATACTCCAATATATCCTCACAAACGTGCAGTATAAAAGCGAGATGGACTTCGGTTCATAATTCCCATATGCGGTTTTTTTAATAACTTCAAAATTAAGACGAATGAATACAATTGAAGTTCAACCTTAACACATTAGGCTCTGTACATAAAACTTATTTATCCTTATGGTTGAACATTATAAAATATTTTTACGGGACTTATATCTGCATATACAGGATGTATTTATATAAACCCCTAAAAGGACATCAGTGAATATAAATACAGCCTGTATATAACTCGATATCGAGTCGGGAGGTATCGGTTGTTCGTGAACGATCTACCATCTAATTTATTTTTATTTAATGAATATATCTTTTGTAACTTTATCCAATCCTAATTTGCACGGATTTAACAAACAAAATTACCTGTTTCAGCGATAGATCCATGAGATACGACAGAAGGCTGATCGCATGAGGAAAGACGTGGAGTGTATTGACCGCTTTCAGCCAAGATGCCGATACTATTCCGGGATAGAGTAGCTTCTTCATCAAAAGGGGGAGCTGAAAAAATATATTATATACAGCAATACTAATTCCGAAAGAAAATTGAAGAAAAGATTGTTTTAAATTATTTATTTATATAAACAATAAATTATTACAATAATGATCCACCAAAGTTTTAAAACTTTTTATGTAGATGTCGCACAGTACATTATGTTTGCGGGGTATGCACTCTAATTAAAGTGAGGTAGATAAAATTATAACCGGTTTTCGATACTATCTTCATAGATAGTCATATAAATTTGTATCTAGGCAACGAGCGTTTTGCTTGACTTTTTGCGTACAGGATGATACTTCTTACATTTAAAGAAATAATAGTTCAAATGTTTATAATTGGAATAAATTAGCAATTTTCACTACATTTTTTACACAGGATGCTTTATTTATTTTTTATTAGTTTCCGCCTTCATAAATAATATTAAGTTTATAATAAGATCGAGAAATAATCAATTTACGAGATGCAAGCACACACCCGCGGCCGTGTTTTTTGTTTCGGTTTCGCCAATCCAAAACAAACAAACTTGTTTTTGAGTGCACTACTTAGCGCGTCACAAATAACTGAAACCTTCAACTTGAACGGTCACGGCCGCCGCTCCGCACCGTTGCGAATGCACTCATCTTCGCAGCTACGCGTGACCTGATCATTACATTGTAATTACGTAAAGTTTAGAAATTAATATCTCTGAAACCATGATGAATTTTGAGATACTATTATTATTATTATTAGTTTTAGGGAGGCAGCTGATGCTGATAAGCCTAAATCTGCACTTGTATCGTCTCTGATAAACTTGTCCAGTCTGTTCTTAAATTCATTCATATTTCCGGCGCTTATCACTGCACTTGGTAACTCATTCCATGCATTCACCACTCTATTTGACATGAAATTCCTCCTCGGATTAGAACTAAAGGTTGTACTTGAGAGTTTTAAATGATGTCCTCGCAAGTGCGAATTTGTATTAATTGTGTATATGGTTTCAAAATTTGGAACATCATAATACTATCTTCACAAATAGTATTGGAAATCCAAAGGCATACATTGATAGCTTTGGCACGGGAGGTACAATATGCAAAATGACTGGCAATCAGCCAGTGCCTTCGGATAATACCTTGGTGACATAGTTCTTCATATTGAGGTGGCCCGGTATCAGCGGCCCGAGCAGCAGCGCGACAAGATCCACAAACCTCGCAATGGTCAATGGCCTCTGTATTGCAGGCTGGCTGAAGCCCAAATCGGAGTGCTGCCCCATCTCCTCGAAGAACCTCTGAAGACGGCCCAGCTGCGCACGCTGCCAGGCTGGGTTCGTGATCGGTCTGAAGATTTCAATGTCGGAGAGTTGAGAGGAAAGAACGAATCAGAGTGATAAAAAGCAAATTTTTATATTAATTTCATAAATATTCTTTTGTAACTTTTCAGTATTCAACCTGCCAAAACCATTTCCAAGGAGTTAAGGGGGGTGTTGTGTAACCTATTAGTAAGGAATGATGTAAAAAAGACATCCCCAAATTTATCCTGACCAGCGCCCAAGTGCTTAATTAGCGACCTGAAAAAAACATCCGTAGTATGGATCTTTTCGTTGCCAATCCTATAATAATCTCCGTTAAATTTTACACCTGATTTTAGGAGCAAAAATAGTTTGTCTCTGCTTATAAATGTCAAAATAATTCTCAAACATCTTCCGTTAGTCCAGCATACGAAATTGGTCGTTTGCGGGGTGTCGTGTTCGTTTTGGTCTGTGTTTACGAATGTTTTTTAGCATTTAAAAATGATCAAAAGCTATTATTTCTTCATAATATTACATAAATACATGTGTATGCTAAAATGTATATACTCAAAGATGTTGATGTTGTAAATTTGGTGTTTCAGAACGGTTGTCGTGGTTTGACGTATTTACGCGCACTATTGACACACAAACATTCAACATTTTTTTTTATATAAATTTTTAAATATATATTATAACATCTATCTGATTTTCTAACATAAACAGAAGAAATACTCTAAAGAAATAGAAATACTAATTTTACCTTTGATCTTTGACAGGTATTCCGCTGACAGCTCTCTCTACGGACTTCTTCCATTTTTGTCCTCTTTCTGCAGATGGTGTGCGATTGCGCTGAAAGGTAAAGAAAATATATCTTCGCCTACAGAAGCGCTGCTTTCGAAGAACGGGGGAAGCAAACCAACCGGTTCTTCGATCAATGTTAAATTTTAGCACCGAGCGGACATCCTCATCGTACTTCAAATACTTCAACCCGGAGTCCAATAAGCCACCAAGTGAAGAAATCGGTGTGTCTAATATCAAGCAATCCAAAAAATTGTTAACATTATCAGCGCCGATGAAGGAATATTCCGTCATCCGCCATCGTCTTACTGCATTTCTATTAATATTTAAAAGCGTAGTATGTCGCATATACCTGAATTCATAAAAGGGTTGTTTTTTCAGTTTAGTTCAATTTTGACGTTTGATCGTTTATGTAAAAAGCGCGCTAGTGAATTGAAAATATTTTGGCGGATTTGGCTATAAATAATTCGAGTTTTATTTACAAAAGCTATGTCAATTTAAGTACTTAATATTAAACATAAAAAATAAATGTTTTCATAGTTTCGTACATATTACTTGCCAATAATAAGAAATTAAAAAATGGATGCCGGCTCCAAGTGCAATATTTCGCATGTAGTGAACAGATCTTCGCGGAAGGCGGCATCATGTGGTATGCGCAGTTTACGTACGGAGCAGAATGTGTTAAACGTAATAGATATATGATGTCCAAATTATTATGTGCATGGCTCTTAGAGAAAGGTAGAAAATTCACCGAGGAGTCATTCCACAATGTGAAATAGTAAATAGGTAGTTTAGCGAGTCTAGGGAGTTTTGTAATTTGTTATTTTTGCTGTGTTATGGTGCACACTATTTTTTAAAAAAAAAATATGAGAAAAACAATTTTCGACAGTTTTTCAGGTTTCTTATAAAATTATTTTGGGCCATATTCAACTAAACTAAATTCGCTTGTGATAGACTCGGGAAAGATGAAGCTCCTTTGATATGAGATACTTTTACGTATCAACATCCGCCGAACGGCGCGGGACGTTTTCGAAAAATGGCCTATTTATAAGCGCTTACTAAATGCTTATTTTTGAAAAACTATGTATGTTGTGTCGATAACATGCACTATTTTGAATAGTTTATGAAATTCTCTAGAATATGATTTCTAAATAAAATTGCAAAATGAATTTTTTGTGCAAAATTTTATTTTTGATACTCAAAAGAAAATATGAAGCAATGACACGTTTTTTAATTTTTATTTGTGTTCCTAGATATCATATAAAATTATAAGTAATATATATTTTTTAAAATGAACAGAATATTAAAAAAAAAATACTCATAGATTGATAGACTTAACCTCCAAACGCTGTGGTTTATTTTGGCGCCAAAACCCGCTGAGACCGTAGTTATTGACCTTGAAAAATCACTCACTACTATAAAATCCATAGTGCAGGCATGAGTCGTTCAATATTTACAAATCTGGTATCATCGGATTCACCTTAAAATTTTCTATTACACCATATCACTTTGATTGTGTTTGTCTCGTAAATTAAAGAAGAAATTTAATTTACGAAATAAACAAAATCAACACTTTTTTTTACATTTTCATATATTTATAACTATAAATTATAATTTAAAAGTCTTCCAAAATATGTACAGTTTTCGGAAAATAAAAAAAAGATAAAAAAAAGTTATAGATATTGGAAAGGTAGTACATTAGGGTATTTTCAATACACATTTATAAATAGTAGTAGAAACTGCATTAAAATGAAAAAAAAAAAAAAACAAAATTGTTTTGTTGTGATTTTCAATGAAAAAAACGTCAAGTTAATAAATAATACTGAAATAATACCAAAAATAATCAAAATCAAGCGGCTAATGCGGACGTATATATACGTCCTACGGTGTCAACGGGCGAGCGGTGTCCGAGCGGTCGGACGTATATATACGTTCTACGGTGTTAGGAGGTTAAGGGAGATTGCCACATGCACCATAATATATTTCTTTTAAATAATTATTATATGAGAACTATCAGATTTTATTTTTATTGTCACTTTAAAGGTTATTCACCTATATATGTATTTTTCCACTAAAATGATGTTTAATTTGTATAATATAAAAAAATACATATGTTTTGAACAAAATTACATATGCCTGTTCAAAACCTGTAATTAGGCCATTTTTTAAAAATCTCCCCAGGCAATCGGTGAATGTTTTGCATTAAATGGCTTCGACACCATTAAGATTAATCGATGTTTGTGTATTGCTTTGTTGAATATGTTATGTGAATACCTGATTAGTGCTCGGAGTGGCAGTCAATCTTGGAAAAGGAATTTTCATCATCGGCGTGGTGGGTGTCATGGGAACGCCTACCGTGCCCGATCTGGAACGCTGAACAGATTATATGTAAACTACATAGCTAAGATAACATTAATGCAAACTGGCAAATTATATAGCATTTATTTTATTCACACCCAGCAGCAAATTGTGAAGTAAAATTAAAAATGAATCGGCAAAAAATATTGGTAAAATGTTTCCAAAAAAAGCCGGGACTGGTTACTAGTAATAATATAAATATCTAGTTACTCTGGCAGTATCGGTCCTTTTCCCGGGATCGATGACGGAGAGTTTGGACATAGGCCTGGATAATCGGCTGCTAGAACTCGGAACCCCATGTCCAAGCATGGGAGCAAAGCTGTTCCCATCCACGCTGGAGCTTCTGCCTCCAATTCTACGGGGAATACCCGATAGCCTGTGCTCCATCTCGCTAAAGTAGATAAAAAAAAATATTGTTGTCAATGCATTTTGGACATAAAAAAAAGTCGGGTATAAAAGTGTCACTCTTCAGTATAATACAAAAATTAGTTATGAATACCATAGAGAAAATTCTTTATCTACTTAAAAATATTTATCAGTTATTACTA
Source organism: Neomicropteryx cornuta (assembly GCA_020383195.1). Taxonomy (NCBI): domain Eukaryota; kingdom Metazoa; phylum Arthropoda; class Insecta; order Lepidoptera; family Micropterigidae; genus Neomicropteryx; species Neomicropteryx cornuta. Next base: position 8,709,749 of record JAHKQU010000010.1, on the reverse strand, counting down.
TTTATTTTACATCTCGCTAAAGTAGATAAAAAAATATATTGTTGTCAATGCATTTTGGACATAAAAAAAGTCGGGTATAAAAGTGTCACTCTTCAGTATAATACAAAAATTAGTTATGAATACCATAGAGAAAATTCTTTATCTACTTAAAAATATTTATCAGTTATTACTATTTATTTTACCTATTGTATAAATAACAAAACTGGTTAAATACAGATAGTCGTTCTGCTCTGTTGTAAAATTGCAACATTTGGAGAAAACTCCATTGTTTTCCGCCTTATGGGGATTTTTTTAAGATATTAGCCCTATAGACTATCGAAGCAAAGTTTCTAAGTAGAAATGGCTCAAAAGTAGCGCAGTTAGCGTATACTAAACTACAATTTTATATTAAACTGACAATTTACGACCACGCGATGGCCACCTTTAAAATAAGTTAAAAGCGATTCCAGGATAAATAGGCCACATAATTATTTTATTGTGCGTAATGAATAAATTTACAATTACTGCATTCCCAAATTAAAACAGGATACTATATAAAGATCACAAATAAATTATTAGTTTACCGTCCACGTGCAAAAAAATACGGAATGATGACAGGGTCTGAAGAGAATGTAATCACTTATTGTTGTTGAATTGTGTTATTTGCCCTGTTTATTGATAATTAAAGGCTTTATGGCTAATATAATTTCAATAAATATCGTAGATTTTAATAACTGATCGGATAACTGTCATAATATCAAAAAAATGTTATATCATTTTTTAAGAATTATACATAAATGAAAAAATATCTTTCTGTGTTGCTCTTCTCTAGTATTTAAATTACGAAATCAGTTTACAACCACCTTAGTAATATTGTAAAAATAATAGTGTCAAAATTGGCAAACGGAACTAACATAATCGTGCTAGTTTCCGTCACACCTAAAAGTATCAAACAATTTTTAAAATAAAATATTTTTTATGAACTATTTTGAAGTGGTGAGATAAAAAAAAATGCAAAAAAAAACACTTTTCTTCATCAATATAGCTATAAGAAGTCTATGGTCAAAAACTAACCACATGTCGGTCGGAAACCGAATTTTGTGGTTGAAAATTAATAAATAGCAAATAATTTTGATGACTTTGTTTTTTTTTTAAATAAACTAATGGTTCAATGCACTCCTCAAGAGATTGAACGTCCGACAATATTTATTATTATTAAGTAATACAATATTTAGGAGCTGGCTCCGGTGATACTGTTGAGTTTAGTAGGTGAGGAAAATTAATGCTTAACAACTCGCAGTCAACGCTTAAAAACAACCTTGGAAGATGGAAACGGATCAAATACTGGTATTCCACTGGCGAATTGTTCTGGAAAGAAACGAATTGAACCCAATGTTCCGTTTTGTCAAGATAGGTTTTATCTCGGAAGGATGGTCATTATGGCCAATATAAGGAGGCTTAGAGACGTTTATTCGTCACAGTTTTATATAAACTAGTTAACCTGTATTCAAAACGCGTTCTACTAAGTGGCTCCCAATTAAGAGTTGAAATTAATTCAGATGGACTATCATACCGACTAAAACGCCTAAAGACATGGTTGTGTAAAACCTTCATTCCGACAACCACCAATCTAACAGATACAGGTTATAAAACGTTCATCCTGCCTAATAATCAAGTCCACGGTTGACGGATAGTATGCAAATAAGAGATATATATACACAGTGGCATCTAAAGAGATAAATAAGTACATAAAACTTATTTCGAGAAAACCGTGCAATAAAGCCTACCCCCATTTTGAATGATTAACTCCTTATGCTAGATTCCGATTTTTTGAATGTCTAGTTGATATATATTATATTATATACCACCTTGAAAGTAATACATGGAAATCTAAAGGTGTCATAAGTGATGGAACGCATGGTGCAAATATCATACAGACTTTTTTGTATCCGATTGGCACCATACAAAGATTACAGACAATATCGTTATTATTATGAGGGTAAAAGATAAAAATTTAATCTTTAAAATCTTAATTTTGTATAGTTTGTATATAAAACCATTCCCATAAAATCATTCTAGAGAATTTCCCAGCTATTCAAAATAGTACAGGTTATCAAGATAGCATACATAGTTTTTCTAAAATAAGCATTTCAAGAAGTGCCTGTAATTAGGCCATTTTTTTTATAATCTACCTGGGCAATCGGCGAATTTTTTGTAGAAAGAATCTATGAGTTCTTGAAAAGTTATTTGAAGTTCTTTATAAGATTGGTTAGAACAAGGCAGCAAGCGGGCGACAAGTTCTTTACAATAGAGCATCGTCTTTACGGGTAGGTAATATAATTAATAGATACCCTACAACCAATTCCTACCCCATAACTTTATTTATTTAATTATTATTTGGGATGTCTACAGTTTTAGACATTATCGAAGAACAGAAGAAAGTATCATTAAGTTAAACAAACGAGCAACAAAACAAAAAAACATTTAAAATCAAATTGGCACAAACAGTTATCCGCGTATTGGTTTAAACAGATACCTGTTTAAACCTGATACTTGTAAAACTACATAACTAAGCATATTTCTGATAAGTACTCACAAAATGTTTATAAAGATGACGGTTATAAAAACACAGCAATGAGAAAATACACGTTTTTAAGCGAACTAAACGAACAAAATAAATATTGACGGAAACGTTACAAAACTGCAGTGCGCGACTTAATTTAACTTCATTAGACCAAAGCCATCCATTCGCGAGAGAAACGTCAACATTCAAATTAACACAACGGACAACGAATGGCGAATGGTTTATTTGAATCTTCATACATGAAAGTATGTATTGCCATTGGAGAATAAAATAAATACCCACTTCATTCAAATCAAATTGAGTAGGTAATAAAAAAAATAATTATATATAAATATAGGTTTATTCGATACTGAATTCAACAATACTTAATTTGTATCTAGACTGTGCGTGTGACCCGGTAACTTAGGCGACCAAATTGAAAAAAAAAAAACAGAAAAAATAATAATAATTTTGATACTGAATAAAATATAGGCTTATCAGCTATGCTGCCTGCCTATTACAAAATAATAATAATAATAAATTCTCGGGGCCGATCAAGTGGGAAAATACGCGTGAGATTATATGTATATTTCATAGAAATTAATATTTCTTTTACAGAATATTTAATATTGAAGAATCACTTGACCGATGTGTACTCTGTACTCTACTAAAGCTTGACCGTGTAAACAGCTTTGTTATATTAGAGGGCACGTATCAACACGCATTCATTCTTTACAACTATGTTTGCTAATGTAACTAAAATATGTTAATGTAATGTTATATATCGTCCAACTGCTAATGAAGTCTTCAGTCACTCTTAATAAACTGGTGGATCTGTACAGTTCTATCAGACGCTGCGATGTTGTTTTTATAGATACTTGTGGAAATAAACTTCGTTTAAAGATCGTAATTTTGTTTCCAACTTATTATATGTGGGTTTTTGAATGATTTACATATTATATTTTCATTATTTTTGAGATCTGTGGGAAAAGCATCCTGTTCAAACTAAGTTTTATAACGTAAATCTTCCACAATTCTAGCCAAACGAATTATGAATTTGCAAAATTGCAGGCAATGTGGGATTTGGATATTTCTGCCACAGCAACCTTGGAATCAGCTGTCAGGCAGCGTGAATCATGCGGTCGCGGAAAAGTCAGTATTAACAAGCGTTACCATTAATACGGCAATTGCCGCAATATACGGTGATTCAATGCATTTTATTTTGATAATACGGCTGCATTATCGTTGCCGTATCAAAGAATATGGTAGTTCGGGGTATAAAATACGGCAATTTCACTACTTTAGATACGGCAGTTGAGATTCTGGTGACAACACTGGTGTGAACATGAATTCGTCTGTAGTGGTGGGCGTTGCAGCTTTTCTTCAAAAGCACTTTGAACGCTTCTGCTTTTCATGAAAAAGCGGTTTTAAAAGCACTTTTGAGAAACGCTTGAAGTGTCATGTGGTTTTTGTTATTAGCCTTTTATTAGCTTGGAATTAAAGAAGATAGATACAGCGAAATTTTTGGCACTATTTATTATTTTTTAAAATAATTATTGAAATTTAAATTATTTCAAGTGTTTAAAAAAAAATACAATTTAAAAACAATTATACTCTCTTACATATATACACAAATCCATTATTTTTTGTTAAAATATCATCCTTTCCTTATTTCATCTAATTAGATGGTTACATAATATTTGACAATATTTTACACTTGGTGTAAAATATTGTCAAATGGAGGACAGGTGAGAGTAAAAAATGCATTTTTATAAACCTCAGCGCTGGGTTTAAACTGACATCCTGGGCTCTCAAGTACAGGACCTCTTTAGAACCTTTATAAATATTATGCTATCCAGCACTTTATCAAATAATTAAAAACTTTTTCAACATTTTTCAATATTGTCAAAGATTGTGTCATTTATCTTTTCAGGCGATTTGCCACTATTAAAAAACAATCATCAAATATAAGTCAAATAACTTTACAACTCAATTATATACATATATATATATATATATATATATATATATACAATTATAGTCTCTTGTATTCAGAAATGGTAATTGTTTAACCTAACCTAACGTCAAGACAATGTTCCGTAAATAACACAAAAACAAAACTATTACAGAAAAACTATTTACTTTCTAGGTTATTATCTTTATAACTCTTCTACACTTTTAAACGCAAAACTCCTAAGCTAAAACGAGGCACGCTACGACGTACGTGTTGCGATAAAAATCATAGTTTTCGTACGCGCAAAAAGAGCATTTTCCGAGAAGCGCTTTACGCTGTTTAACTCGGCTTCTAAACTCGTTTGCCTGAACCAATCACTCAAATTTCAAAATGCCAATTATGTGAATTATAAATGAATGTCGTTAAATCGTTATGGTCGCTAGGCTGCATAAGCAACAAAATAAAAAGTAGTAGGTTTGTACAACGATCTTTTAAAACAAACAAAGATCGTTGGGTTTGTCGTATTCTGTTAGACTGATGAATTTCTATGTAGTAACTAGTGAAACATAATACCTCAGTGTATATGCTTAACCAATAAAATTATTATAGTCACGCGCCTATCACACGGACACAATTTATTTTAGAATCGATTTAAGAGGTTATTATAAATTAAACTACTCTTAAGCAGTAAATCAAATAAATATTATACATTTAGAATTGGAACTGGAACTGCAACTGGAACTGGATCTGGCACTGTAACTGGATCTGGAACTGGAGCTGTAACTGGAACTATGTACCTATTCTATATGAATTAAACAAAAATTGCAACAATTATTTGTTCTTATTTCTTCGTTTAGCAATAGGTATTGTCTCACTTCCAATTCTTGCTATACTCTACCCCTTACAATCTAAATCCTTAGATTTTAGCCAATCTAAAATTCTTACTCCAGTAAGGTGCAAAAATGATTTCGAACTTCATTACTTTCAATATTATCGCATTGAGATTACCATTAAATCTACAAGCGGACAATTTCACTAAGTAAACCATTTTATGTCATATTTTTATTATTATTATATTTGTTTGGCCATTTAAATCAGGGTCGCAAAGCCCTGTTTGGGGGGCAGGGGCGGATCTGGAAATCTTGAAGGTGGTTACAACGTCTAAAGATAATTTGTCTAGAACTCTCTCGGAAAATACAAATTGGAATTAGACGAATTTATGTTATATATAAAAACTATCAAAATAACTTTTTCTTTGAAATTGAGGTTGATTTGTTTAAATTTTTCGAATTATCCTGCTTTAAAAAACCATTGTACAATTAATTACACCTTTAATTATGCGCAATGGAAAAAGCAGTCTATTTTAAATACTAACTAAGGAGTCTAATTCTCTTTTTAGTTTTTATATCTACCATTGAAGAGAACGAAAGGAACTCATTAGGAATAAAATTAAATATATCGTCGTTAAAATTAGACACACAAGTTAAATAAGTGTAGTAAAAATAAGACCTTCAGGTTTTTTTATTCGTAATGGGGTTGCGAATTCAAAAAGGTTGAAAAACACTTGTGTTTCAACCTTTCAAAAAAAATAAAGGTTGATTTAAATGATAGTACCTAACGTAGAGTTTGAGTTTAAGACTGAAAACTGTCAGCTTAACAGCAAAATGGCATGGCTTGTAAGTTTCCTTCCCGAGAAATGTGAATTTTCTGGCTTTTTCCTACACCCTTGGCTGGCCTGCGGAAACCTAAATTTTAAAAAATGTTTTTTTTACGTGTTAAAATATATATCGGCATACCAACTTTTAACTGTTTATGTTGGCAGCTAACCTGTTAACACCGAGGCGGTAACATTTCAGCTACGCGAATGTTATTCAGTTTTTCTGTAACTTATACATTTATTTTTCAACTAATTTTATATTACATACATTTTTTTCAGTTGTAACAACATTCGTAATATGAATTGGTAAAGTGATGGAAATTTTTTGAATAGCAAATAGTCGGTTTTAATTTACAAAAAAAGTGAAATAATCCAAAAATTTACTTTCAACATTCGGAAAACTACCTTTGACGTACCCCGTGCGTCCTGTTCAAACCATTCGACCAACAAAAACGTTGAAATATCGGTGTTTTCAAATTACTTTCCACGGTTAGGTTTAGGTGTGAGTGTTAATGATTTATTTGTAATGTACTATAATAGATTTTAGAGAAAAATACCTCTTTCAAAGTTATTGAGCCATTTTCGGTTGAATTGAACATCGGGATATCCCGTCATTGCTGTAACGCCGGATGTAGTGCGCGTTTAAAAACGCCCTCGGCTCATTGCATTTCTATTGATATTTAAAAGCACGGCATGTCGCGTATACCTGAATTCATGAAAGGCATAGACTAATCGACGATTTTTTATCATTTTTAGAGGCCTGATAGACCAGCTTACCACCGCCTGCAACCATTGTGTGACCGTGCTGGAATAAGAATTTACTGTGCAAAGCGCAAACTTTTCAATCAGATAACTCCACTTTGATTATTAGGGGCGTCATCCTAATGGATGTTTTTTCTTTATGCCTCTATACGCTTTCTTTATAACGCCCAAAGTATCCAGACACTCGAACTTCAAGTTTGTTGTGCTCTATGCCAAAAGAAATAAAATATAATATTATTATTATTTATTTAGAAATATTTAATTAATATACAACATATCTCTGGCTTAATACAAAACAATCGTCTAGCATTCTTATCAACAAAATATACCTTCAGGACATAACGCATTCTATAATATCTAAAACTACGGCAGATTCCCTATATTAGCCGATGGCGGCGGTAATTAACTCAGCGACGTCAGGATTCGGCGACCGCGTCGTCAACTGCATGGTGACGCCGTCGCTGAAAGCGAGCTTCGCACGCACGAGAATGTCGAAGCCGCCGCGGAATGTGCCGGAACATATCAAAGTGTGAACGGTCGCCGTGTCCGCAACCCGTTCCGAGCCTTCTGCGGGCATTAATCCAAGGAACTGTAAAATATTTTTCACCGCTTCCTGCAGCGATGGGACCGTCGTCAACGCGTACGTATCTTCAGCTTCTACATAACCCTCAGCGTTCGCATTGTCCCAAACGGCGCCGAAATTAACCTTTTTGACCCTTTGTATCTGATCGCTGAGCGTAACCTCCAAGTCTTCCAGCATGTATTCGTCGTTGTATCCCTCTTCTGAATCAGCGACGCCCGTATTCGGATCGCAGTCCTTGACCGTGAATTTTAATGTCACTCCGAAGGTACCAGTGCTCGCGGAAAGGTCATTAGGGAATTGTAGAATGGCGCATACGAAACCGTTTGTGTTGTACGATAGTTTTTCGCACGGTATCTCCTTTAAAAGCCTGTAATCTTCTGGCATTTCAAGTCTTACATGAACATTTTCCAGTATCTGATCATTTAGAGTATTGACGCAGTCGAATTGAAGGATTAGATGTTGTGCATATACATGTTTTATGCATTTAACCGTGTATTCCGTTTCCGATTCTGTCAGATCTATCGGCTCCGATGACCTGAATAAAACTCCCAAACTCTGTATGCCCGGTATCGAGTTTAATTTTTCTAAATACTGCTCTTCTTTTGCCGCTTTCGGTTTTGGTAGGTTGTTAGACGTTATGATCATTCCTTCGTTGAGCGTTTTCTGTTTCACTTCTTCCGCTAGTGTCTGAGGAGTAACGATGGGTACAGTCTTTACGTCAAATACTGAATTATTTCCGTTTGATATATGATCTCTTAGCGCTCGTTCCAGTGCTTGCGCATTGAACTGAGGCACGTCGACAATGAAATTATTAATTAGCGATCGATCTTCCGTTTCCAATACGTAGCTGTAATATAGAGCCCTATCTCGTACCTCGTCGTCTGTGTCCATTTGGCAACGGGCTAACAGCACTTTTATATTCGGCAGCAAGTCAGGGCACGTGGCACCAAACTGGGCCATGGCGGATACCGCTGCAGCTCTGACCGTTGCATTTTCGAGAATAACTCTATTGTAGATGAACCTGATGTATCTGGATGGCTGCTTGGTCCTCGGACCCTCCTTGCCGAGCAAATGTAGAATGCGAACAGCCAAGGAGGTATGTTCGCAGTCCTCGATAAATTCGCAGAGATGCGCGAGGCCCGTTTCTTTTGCATCGCCATTTTCTTCGATGATCGTTATGATCGTATCCGCGATAGACGCTTTATACTCTAAGCCGCCCTCGTCGCGCAACATGCCCGACAGAAATCCCATCAAAACGGAATGCTTCCGCGGGAATTTCAAGCACAGAGATCTTATAGCCTGGACGACGACAATTTTGAACTCGTCGGATATTTCCGAAACGAAAGTGGCGATTTGCTTCATGAGGCGATCGACGGAACTCTCGGCGCCGGTCTTCAACAGCGTCGTGATGGCGAGTGTGGCGATGGAACGGTTCGGATCCGTTATCAGATTCTCCAAGTCGAGATTGCAACTTGTCACAGCATTCGGATGCGTCATGGCGACTCTGTTTAACGTTCTGACGGCGGCGAAACGTAGGGTAGGCTTTGGAGAGCCGCAGAACAGCTGCAGGACACTGACCGCGGGTGCCAGTTCCCGGTTCGTGGTTCTTTTCAAGTTGACGATGGCGTGCGCTGCCTCGTATATGACCATCTCCGATTTATGACGGAGGCATGATTCAATGAAGTCGAACAGCGGTGAATCTTGCAAAACACCTGAAATTATAGTTAATTGCATTCATTTAAAATCGAAGGGGAAATCACCCAATTCATCATACCTACTGTAGCTGTATTTATTTATCAATGAAACATCGACTGCCATCTATCGTTAAATTACAGCAATGCGAAGGGCAAATTGGGGGAATTGGGGGGATTTACGCATGCTAATTGCATGGATTTTATAATGTCGGAAAAAGTGATCGATCTGTCGAAAAAGTGATCAAAACAGCTTTTACTTTCATCAAATGATACATACAAAATCAAGTTTTTGAATAAATTTTTAACTTGTGAAACCTATTTTACTCACAGTTAAACAATAAAATAATTTGGGTTTGAATATATATTTATGTCTCTCAAACAACTATTAAATATCACTCATTTTTGAATACTAAAAGTAGAAATACAAACGGCGCCTTAACGCTACTATTTATATATACAGGTGTTTTTAAATTAAGGTCACTCCTTTTAGAAGGTTGATCTATATCGATAACTAATTTATTTGTTGATTAATGTCTGATTGTCGATATAGATCAACATCCTAAAAGGCGTTCCCTAAATTGAAAAACATCTCTACCGAACAAAAATAATACCGGGTATTATTTTATATCATTACATGGGTTAATATAAAATTCTAAAAAAGTATAAATAACCCTTGGATACCCTGGCATATTGGCGCACACACACTCGGCCGGCGGCCCAAACGCGACGCATATCAGCCAATCAGTACCTCAGAATTTATTCAAGTCAACGCAGTGTCTAAAATTCTTTTTTAATTTGTATTGAAAACACACTACGCACTTCTGTCCCAGCCATCAGCTGTGCTGTAATTTTTTGTACATTTTTTGGAAGAGTTATAAATGGTAGTATATATTTGAAAGTGTAAACAAAAATGTGTAATATTTGACAAAACTTGTCAAACTAGTGAAAAATTGTGTAGCCAACAGGAAAAAACCGATAAGAGCAATTTTTTTTTTAATTTAAGAAAAAATCAAAGTGATATTTTATAAAAGAGAATTTCATGGCGAATCAGATGATACCTGATTTGTAAAGATTGAACGACTCATTCCTGCATTATGGATTTTATAGTGGACGAGTATTTTTTTATAAATTTTCCTTAGAAAATAAATCCGTTCTCAAGCCCTATTAGCGCCTATCTTAACGGGATAAAAGTAAATTTCTTCTACTTTGACTAAAAGTTAAAATACTTAAAAAAAAAAATCATACATTTCACAAAAATTTGCATCGTAAATACAAAAATACAGAAAATAGAACTAAAGACGCATAATTGAGCATAGAGTTATTTCGGGAATAATAGTATTAGAATATTGAATATTCAAACACTATTAATCATCACTAGGAATGGCGTATAGCACCCAAAGAAAAGAGAGAGATATATAATAGGTACCAATACCATTAGCGTCTTCTTCCTCCAGCAGTTTGCAAGCAATCCTCACCAGCAGACAAACGGCATAAGGCGACTTGAGGGCGCCGCGACTGAGCCGCGTGACCAGCTTGGCGACCGCCAGCCTGTCCGTCTTCCGCACGTGGTAGAGGACACCAAGCGCGTGGTACTGCACCATCACATTGTCCGAGTTAACGGCTTCCTATAAAGGAAACAGAGCTGCAAGGAACCAATTTGACTACATAGATAGTTATCTCAGACCAGTCTGAGACCATTTCTAAAGACTTGGGTTTATGCTCTCTATTTACGAGTAAGAAATTATATAATCGATCGATATTTCGTAACCTTGCCCATGCACAGCCACAATCAGCTGGAGTTGTATTACATCGACCGTTTAATATTATTGCGTAAAGTTTACATTTTCTCGGAAACATGAATGTTGTCTTTACAAATCATATTTGAAATCGCAGAGCTAGTTAGCTGGTTTTTTTTTATCAGGAATGGTATTGGGACATGGTGTGTTCTGTTATATCTTCGGTAAAATGGGTACATGACTTAACGTAGTAAACGTCTTTGAATATGCACTCATATTCAAAGACAAAAAGATAAAAATCCAAGGTGATTTATGGCTGTGAGCTCAAGATAAGTAAAATGTTTAGAAAATAGAGTCTTATCAAAAAAAGCCAAGTGTGAAGCGAGTGAAGAATTTAGGTAAATATTTTTAAGTTGGTAATTGTAAAAGTCCACTGATATTAGGCCATGACATAATTCATATTTTACATATTTCGGAATAAAAGTTATTTATAATATTAGATACATTAAATTCTTGAGAACGCTACCGTCCGCCGCGTGAACCCCGACCGGGAGCGTAATAAATGTATGTACGAATGGACCACACGTTGCCGCCATTCTGCGAAGGTCATTAACCGAACGAAATATCCCACCCATTTTTTAAGTTTCTTATTAGCAAATAAATAAGTACAAAACTACAAAAATGTTTGTCAGATTGCCACAGCTGGATTTCGAGTTTGAAGCAAGGGTCGCAAAACTAAAATTATGGAATTATTGTAATCTTTTCAATTACAAGAAGTAAAATTTAGCTAATAATGAATTTGCAGAATAAGGAATAAAATTAGACGATTTACGATTTCCTAAATGGGTTATTCGCTTTGCTGAACCGACCTTTATCCATATTCAGATGTGGAATAATGCTGTCAAAGAGGTTTTCAAAGGTAACATTCAGGAAAGTCGTTTCCAAAGATCACTCCAAATTATTACGATGTTCGGGGTATTTGGGCGTGATAACATTTTGGTTATCAAATTTGATAACAATAAAAATTAAGTTGCATGTCATATATAGGCATTAATAGGTATAAACACTAGTATTTTTTTTAATAACCATGTAGGTTAAAATATAATTAATCAGTTGAGACGGTGAAATTTCAACAAAAAAATAATAAACTAAGGTCAACGCCCCGCTATCTAACGTATTTATCGTGCCAGCCAGATGCGGTATTAAAATTAAGATAATTACTTTTGCAGATGATAACTATTTAATGACACTTCGCAGACTGGGTGATTTCTTTGGATTTGGTAAGACATACTAAATTGTTTAAAAAAAAAATACATTTTGCTTTAACCACTTGAGTGGTAACCCTGATTTCGCGAGCCCGACTCGATTTTGACCGATTTTCTTCAAATATTGGGGTTACGGAACAATATTTTTTCTATCGAATAGGAATCAAACGGTTAAGTCACAAATAAAGTGTGAATACAAACAAACAAACTTATATAATCAAGTGAGAAAATTAAGTAAATTAAAAGAACAGTGACCGAGTTCATATGCTGAGCGTTCCAAATGTTCTATTTTGATCTTGCAAAAATAATTTATATTGTTTAAAAAATATTTCTATGAATACAAATGTACTTGAAGGGATATTTTTTTTTTTTGATAGCACCAACCATTAATCCTAGGGGTGGGAAAAAGTGGTTTTTCAAAATTCAAACAATCATACCTTCCGTAATAGGTAAAGTATCAAATCTGTTCAAAATGTTAATTGCAGGCTTAACTAAACTTAATTAAACTTTTGTTAGAAACATCTTTTTATATGAGCAAACCTTACGGCAGAAAAAAGCCCCTTACGGGAGTGAGGAGAAGAGCCATGCGGCGGGGGATTCAGTGTGTGCATTGCGGACTCTCCCTGTGCAAGTGTATGCGCGGCGCAGGCTACCTCGCGGGGAATGGATCGCGCAATGCTCAATATAAATTCATACAATTGGAGTCACCTATCCCCTACTTTGATCCGGTGAAATCTAGCTCTGCCTTCTGGCGTGGCGAAAGGGATTTTTTTTTAAAGGCATAACTGTAATAGAAATATACAGGCCCACTCCATTACCATTGAATTATTGCATTTTGTAAATTTATACCTAAGCCCGCGTACAGTGAAGGTTGCAACAAGTATTTACTACCACAAAATAAATGTTACCTGTGCCTCATTAGCCCACCGCCTCACAAGGTCGTTGGCGACCGATGTCAAATGCAGGGCCGAAACCAGCGCAGCGCTGCTAACAGCTGGACTCTTGTCGACAATGGCCTGCTTCATATACCTTTCGATGGCTTGCAACATTGTGCTGTCTGTTATGCTGCACAGGGCCCTGATTGCCGCGGCCCTGTACAAATCCTCTTTCCCCGTCATATCCTTCGTGAGGGAAGAGGTGACAATAATGACATCATCAGCGGTGCTGCTCAATTCTTTGATGCCCAGATAAACCATCCTTCTAAGTATGACATCTTTGCTCTGGAACAGCTTGGTCATGGCGAAAAACGCTTCCGTGGCCTCCTGCGTGCTCAGTTGCTCGCCCTGATTCAATAAATACAGTATTTTCGTAAGGATATGCGTGCACTTTCGATTGTTGACAGGCGTCTCGTTGAAGTATCGCGCGTCCTGCAGTACGCTCGTCTTCTCGATATTCTGAAAGGGATTTCCTCCGCCATCCTCGTCCTCTTTTTTATCGCGTTTAAACGAATTCATCGCGGCGTACGAGAGCCGGGAATATGTTACACCTTTTCTTTTGATGTGATTTTTAATTTTATTGCACGAAGTTTAACACGTCAGCCGACTTTTCTATCATTTCAGTATTGCCAACGCGCACACAGCAACCGACCAACCAGTCAGCCGACTATGGGCCGATGATGCCAGTAATGAATATTATTATTTCAATCAAGCTCCTTTATCTCAAAACAAACGGCACGACATAAATAATTTAAATGATAATAATATAAAAAACAATTAATAATATATTTTGAGTTGTAATCGATGATATTTTTCAATCGTTACGCCAAGTCAATTGTGTGATACGTACACCACTGACAACCTATAAAACCTAATGTCAAATTGGTATGTAAATAGTAAATAACAATAAGAATGTCAAAATGGAAATAACAGGCACCCGCAGAGATGTCAATCAATGTATGACTTCTGAACTATCAGTTTCACATGGATTCGATAGGAGACATTTGCCGTATTTGTTTATCAATTGGTGCTAATATTTCTATTTTTAGTGCTAATAATGAAATCGATCAAATTTCCGAGAAAATGTCTTACTGCACTGGTATAAATGTAAGCATTGTTTTAATTTATGTCAAACGGCTGAGATTCCGCTTATTCAGATTAGACTGATTCATCCGTTCGGTGAGGCTCGAGGATGAATATTTTGAAATTTATAATCGTAGGTTCACGATGGTGTGGTGGAAAGTCATCTCTCTATGTTCTCAGGTATTGAAATTCGACTTAACTACGAACGCAGATAAGCTGGATCTAATTCCCAAGGATAGTCCATCAAATGTGTTCAACCTAAGCATGCTTTGCACTATATAATAATTTTCATTTAATGGTTTTATGAACATAATTTTTATGAAAATATAATTTTGCGAATTTTATACATACCGTGTGTACACAAAATAATCCCGACATTTCAGAAATGATCGTACACCCCATCCTTATGCAATAATTTAATACGTCTGTCATGTCAAAATGTCCTGATTATTTTATACACGGTATCCATGCATAAAATTATATGTTTATAATGAAGAACAACTGTGAAAGAATAAATTATTTTTTATATATCTACTTATTTTTTAGATATGTGCTACCGATGACCTCCCAAAAATGTTATGTGTGCTGTGCTGTGAACAACTTGAAAATTCTTATAAATTCAAACAAAGGGCGCTTGCCGTCGACTCTTACCTTAGATCCAAATTTTCTGCGATAAAAGAAGGTTTTTACTCCATTTTTATTCCATAGATATTTAGGTTATATAATATAAGACCCGAAAAACTAAGATTGTTAATCAAATCCACTACATTTTATCAAAATTTTGCAATTGAAACAAAAAATTACTTAAAATCAATGGTTTGAACACCTACTTCCGACTCACAGGTCCCGGTTTCTCTCTCTTGTATCTTCACACCAGCCACGTCATCCTTTCCCAATCAACTGTGATTTTCCTCTGCATGTAACAAGACACAATTTTGGTCTTTCTTCTTAATAATTTTCTAATTTTTTATGCACCTTTGAACGTCTATTTTGTAATTTTTTAAAATAAAATATACAGGCCTATACGAAGAATACAAACTAAGGATTTAAAAAAAAAATGTAATTTAATTATTTTCCTTGCAGAATTAGCACTGGTAAAGAATGACGACCCCGCCGAATTATATTCGTATCTCACGTGCCCAACCACCGAGGGCCTACCAGTGCTGCCACCATTACAATTCCCAGAAGAACTGCTCGAAACTGGATCATTACTGAACGATGTTGAAAACAAACATAAACTTGATGACATCAAGATGAAGTTGAAGCTGAGAATCGGATTTAAAAAACAAACTAATACGGACGCAAACAATTACTACAACCTTGGAGATTCCTATAGTAATGGAGATATTCATAAAGAATTTAAAATTGATAATATTATAAACGATACTGACAAGAAGGCAAAATCGATTCGAAATAGATATGAATGCGATACTTGCGATTGTGTATTTAGCAATGTTAAGAAACTCATTCTGCATCTGAAATTAGACCACAATAAGAAACAGTAAGTCCTTTTCATTTTTTCCTCGGATATAAAGTTGGTGTGGTATCGGTCCCATTTACAGGTGTTAAAAACACTACCTGCCTTCTCAGGAGTTTCATCAGCAAAAAAAAAAATGTAAGATGATTTATCAATTACGAAAAAATAAATTTTAATTTTAATCAATATCTAAAGAGTGTTTGAAAACCGCGACGTCGCTCGAGCACTTCTATCTGTGCCAAACATTAATAAACCATAAACTGACTAAAGTTAAGTTCAATTGAGCGGTACGTCGCAGATAAGCGAACGAGTCGCGTGTTCAAACTATTTTCGAAATTGACTTGAAAATGGGTGGTCGATTTTTAAATCTAATGAGTTCGTATCACAGACATGCTAATATTAACAATATATTTATAGCTGTAAGTATGACGTATTGCGCTTGGCCATCAGCGATAGTATAGATTATACTTGTGTCATATATATATATATATATACCTACTGGCGCAGCGACTTGTGTACACATATACATAAATACATTGTATATACCCACTTGTAAGATATATATATCTTATTAACACGCTTCCTCAGTCTTCGTGGAAAGTTATACATCATTTATCATTTCTTCGTAAAGTTTTTTGCCTATTTCTAGTTGTAAAAATGAATAAAATTGTTGCTCGGAGTGCCGATAGATGTAAAAACCAGGCTAATTTTAATGATTTTAATTTACAAATTATGAAAATTTAATCCTTGTTACTACAATTAATTAGAATATTAAAAAAAAACACTTTTTTTTCTTAGTTTTAAGTTTTCACTTCTGTCGGTAGTCCTCAATGACTTTTTCATGAGACGGTTTACTTGTCGATATATGTCAACACTCCTAAAAGGCAGTAGTGATTCTATGTGTAATATTTTTTAATATTTTGAAATAAAACGCACTCAAGTAATAATATGTATTTTTTCCAGATGCCAAAAATCAAAGAAACATATGTGCGATATGTGTGGAAAAATATTCTATGATAATCACGGTCTTCAAAAACATAAGTTAAGTCATTCAGGTAATTAAATTCTATCATCGATGTTATTAATTCTGTCTATTCTAATAATTTGTTTTTTCAACTGGATTTTACTACGTAAACGTGGATGAATAAAGAGGCTTTATTGCATAAATTCAGACAAGCAAATTATGATTTAACCTTGAGGCGTGACCTCAAGGTGGATACGGTTGACAAGATCGTGAGAACGCTTGCCCGATTAATGTTCGTTAGAGCCGACATTTCGGAGCAGCCACACCTCCATACCTGGTCCCGCTGAACGCGAGACCTCCGGATGTCAGGAAGGCGCTTCCTCGCGTCCAGCTCGACATTCTGGATGCTTGATGTTTTCTGCTCCTCTCTCCTCTTCACTGGCATTCTCTCTTATGTTTTTATCTTCGCTCCATTCTTTTTGCATATTTTATTTATTTCTAACCGCCCTTGGTTAGCCTATAAACCCGTTTTTTAGGATTAGGCAGACTAGCCACAAGGGCTAGTCCATCTGACGCTCCGACCAAAGGCTTAAAGCCTCTTATCGGCTTCATAATTCCCAGTGTTTCGCCGGAATTGATCATCAAATCAAGTAAAAGAATGCACATACAAAATTTGTCAAATAAATTCAGTATTGTAATTATGAACACTTTCGATTAAATAAAAAAATTGCTAATCTGAATTAAAGCGAAAAATGCCCTGAAATAATTTACTCTTACTGGTATGTTAATTTTTAAAACAACCGCTTGTCAGATTTTGATGGTCTAAGGTTTGCGTAGATCGCTGAACTGAACTGAAGAAACCTATTCTGAAGTGGAAAGTTTTAGAAACTTCCCGTTTGCCATTTTAAGTAATCAAGTATTTTTTTTAAGGAGTCAAACCCTTCATATGCGGAGTGTGCACGGTTGGCTTCTCGCAACATGCTAATATGGAACGCCATTTACTCGCAAAACACGCTAAGGTAAGACCCCCCAGAGCAAATTGTGCCATTCTTCACGAGAGTAGTAGTATATACGTTTATGTATACACAAAAAGTGTTGCGTCTGAACCGTTGTTCACGATCCGTTTTCCTCCTTCCTTCGCAAAACCACCAACCGCCCCATAATCATAGGTGAATTCGACAACTACATATAATCAAAGCAAAATTTCTAAAAATATTTCTGAAGAAAGGATTCAGTAGTTCCCATTATTTAGAAACTTATTTATGATATTTTATAACAGAAAGATTTCAAATATTAAAAGGTTGCGACTCTCTTTTTTGTAGATATAGAAGAAAAGTAATTCTGGATACCGTCTTATCTAAAAATTGTCTGGGCTTTTAAAGAATTAAAAAAATAAATTTCGACTTTGTCTGAAAGTTAAGTCTCGAAAAATCTGTGTTTTTCCAAAAATATTAATAAAACTTTACACGTAAATATCTCATCAAGCTTAGCCGGTAAATAAAATAACGGCGTTGCATCCTTTAAACTCACAAAATAACCTAACTAACTTTACATATCTTTCTAGGAGTTAATAAACATCATCGAAGGAAAGGTCTATACGCTCCTACCTTGCTCAAGCGAATGAGAAGGGAATGTCATGTCATCTCAAGAAGTCAGTAAAGATAGGAACGGAGGTTAAACTATATAGATTAACATTTAAAAATGTTATAGTATCCAAGACCATTCCCGCAGACTTAAGGGGGTGTTTATGTTTCGTATTACGTGTAAGTAATTGCAAAACAAGTGCGAAAATAATTCATGCCCAAATTTTTTTTATTTTATCAAAGCATTCGTGTAAATTCCCTTTGTGCTCGGAGGCGGCCTCGCTAGCGACTGAACTTATGACCAACAATTTCATATTATAATATTTATATTATGCAAATTTACAGTTTACAAATTTTTTACTTTGAAGTCTTGGAACACGGTGTATTTATTATTATTATTATTTCGTAATAGGCAGGCATTTCGTAATATCTTAATTTTTAGTAGTAAAAATTAAACATTTGTGATAGAATGAACATAAAAACTCAAAATCGACACTTTCTGAAGGGCGATATTGGTGATCCGCAGAATTTGTCTCTTTCAGGACAAGCATTTCCAATGTGAGCTATGCGCCTCGAAGTTTGCGTACAAATCGACGCTAAAGGAACACCAGAGGTGCTTTCACGGCGGAGAGAGGCGGTACACGTGCGCCACTTGCGGTAAAAGATTCACTAAGAGGTAATTAGCTTATTTACCGAGGCAGTAAAGATTAAAAAGACAGCTTAATTCAACTAGTTTACGGCGCTCACTCACATTCGTTTATTCGGCTCAGTGTTTTGCCGTTCCACTGGCCCAGCCTTTATATTTTTCTTCGTTAATGGGATGAATCCAGTAAATTCTATTTATAGCTACTTTCGACACAACAATAAGACACACGAAAGAGTGCTTTCTCTCCAAAATCCATTTTGAGACTGCGCACAGCAACTTGTCGCCGGCGAGTGGCTGTAGTCACTGGAACCAGCCACTCTTCCGCCACTGCCTGTGGTTGAAGAGTGGCCGATTCCGGCAAAAACCTGTAGTTCATTCAGGCCACTTCTTCATTCGTATGGCTTGTGTTGTCAGGGTGGCGCTATTGGGCGCAGTTCCGACAGTCTTATTGTTGTTTTCATGATGCGAGGCTGCTCATTAGAGGCAAACATCATCTCGCAAGTCTGTAACCGAATGTGTTTTTTTTGTGTTATGGTGAAAAAAGACCTGACCGGATTTGACCCATCGGTCTCGAACCTGAGACCTCTGGATTTAGAAGCAGGCGCTTATAGCACTGCGCCACCAGGCCGTCTTTCGTCCATCAGTTCGGTCCACTAAAAAGTCGCAAAAAACGCCCGTGTGAGGGTAGCCTAAAGAGTAGCAAAGTCGCCAGAGGGAGCGTAGCGGGATACTCAAATATAACTTCTGTAGTTCGGCAGCACTTGCATAGCGATTATAACGAGCTTTAGGATGGTTTAGTTGGTTACACAACTATTCTAATTTTGATTACATTTTTTCAGATTCAGCCTGAAGCGACACACGCTCACGCACACGAACCAACGCTCGTATCTGTGCCACTACTGCGACAAGGCCTACGCGCAGAGATACGATTTGAAATTGCACATGCGGAGAGTGCACCCACAAGTGCATTCAGAGACGCATGTTGCAACGTGACATAAAATGCTTGCGCAGAAAACATCTGAGAGAAAACAATTCGAATCCCAAAGTTCTTGGGATACGATTAAATCCACATTTAGCCAAAATAAAAATAACTTCATACGTGCAAAGAATATGGCTCCCGATACAGATTGTGTAGTGAAATTTTTTTAATCCTGCTAAAATTATTTTTGCAATTGTATATATTTTTAAGGATAAATAGAAATAATATTTTTATATATACAGAATGAAATTTTTCTCGTGCAAATCCTTTAATCCTTCCACAATAGTTGCTTTGTCGTACTCCTCAACCATCATATATGAGAAACATTTAAAATTTTCCATTATTTGAAAACACAAGCCGTCATTACTCCATACATACTTTGTAGTGTTGTAAATCTTTTTTTTGTTGTAAATATGTAAGAGAAATAGTACTGGGTAAACACTCAATCATGATCTCTACGTTAAAAAAATATTTAATTTTTCACTAGCATTAGATATATAATTCACCCATTAATTTTCATTGATTAAATAAATGAATAATATAAAATGAAGAGGGTAGACTTCTAATTCATCTAAAAGGTAATTAAGAGTTTATATTTTTCCGTATACTTTATGAAAACTTTAGACGTAAATGGGCTATTTTCAAAAAAGTGTATGTATTAATTAAAATGCATTTTTATGGTAAGCATGATCTGATTCGTCATCGAGGATTGGCTCCAGATGAAGGAACTCCTCAACTGTCAACAGCACAGAAACTAAATTTTGTACGTGTATTCAAGCACTAAAATAAAAGTTTGTTTTTAAAAACGTATTTTTTACTTTCAATTTTATTATTTTTAAAAAATAAATAAATAAATTTTTATTTTAAATATGTAAATGTGTCATTGGACAGATACGTGTTTTTAATTAATTGTTGTGTCAGTTAAAATGATACCTGCAAGCTGTTCAACCCCAGGCGTTGGCAGCTAGGCCCTGCGGGTGTTATTGCGGACGGCGGACGTTTAGCATCTGTGGCATGCGAGACGAGCCAACTTGCTCCCCATCTGTAGGCCTTCGGGCTGCGTGATCAAATCATTTAAAAAAACCACGTACGATACAATAAGATGATAGAAAGGTTTAAAACTTTATAATTTAAACAATTTAGAATCGGGTTTCGATGTTGATCATGAGGCTTTTTTGTGATATTGTGTTAAAAAAATCAGCGCATACAGATATTTCCATTTTTATAATTATTTAGATTATATTTTTCCCCCAAAACATACAAATTATCTCAACTTTAGAGGTTGAGGGCCAAAAGTGATGTATTGGTTACAATATAAATAGACATGGAAATTTTGCAACCCCAATTGCAAAGATATCTTAAAAAAAAAACTAATTTAGATATCGAGTAAACAAGACCCTAAACCAATTCAAAAGATGCATTTGGCGGAATCGATATGAAGAACTATGAAATGTATCTAATAAAACAAAATATAACAATCTTTGTAATACATTCTGTGCGAAAAAAAAAAGATTTTTAGAGGTGGAGTCCTTTGTATCGCCACTAAGGAGGTCCTGGAGGCGATATGTCTCCCTAGGTCTGATGATGGATTCCTGAAGAAAACACTGTTCCACTTCCGACTCTAAATATTCTAATACAGTAATGTCGCTTTATATAATACAAATTTATTATTAAAATGAATTTAATTGTTAATTATTTTATACTTAATGATGTGCGGGCTTCACGAATTAAATATAAGATAGTCTCGCACTGATCGTCTTTTCGGTCAACAAATCATTTATGTGCAGCCATGATGGTTTCCGTTGGCTGACAAGATGAGTCCTCTTCCTTTAGCCAATACACTCAGGTGCCGGCCTGAGGTATTGCAATCCTCCCAAACTGTGTGTTTGTGCAACACGCAGGACTTCCACCTTTGTATATGATGTGTCGCTACAGATTTATCTACAAAAACAATAAAGTTCATATATTAAATAAATAAGGATTTTACACTCTACAATACAACATACAGAAGAATTCGGAGGATACCAAAATTGTAAGTGCAACTTGACTTGATCAATTTCTGCTTTCCTCGCAGAAATTATGAACCTGATAACAGGCACTGGGCCTTCGGTCGGGGCAGCAAAAGGACTAGTCTGCCTAACCCTAAACAGAGTTTTTAATCATGGCATATGCTAACCATGTCGGTTAGAAAGATAAAAATATATGCAAAAGAGAGGAGGGATATAAAGACAGGAAGGAGCCAAGTAAGTTTTTGTTATGTAAGTTCGCAACTCAAACTGCTCTTGCTAATCCTGCTGCTATCAGCTTTCATTCATCAGCCATAATTAGTCATATTTCGGGGATGGCGCGAACGCTCGTCCCCACTACCAAAAATTATGCGCCCGAGGCATCCACATTAGGGACGATCGCAGGGGTCAGCCCAGCCGAAGTGCAATGGAAGGGCCTCGCCCTGGGGGTACCGCCTTTGTGATCACGGTCTCCCCCACGCCAGGTAAGTATGAGTTCACATCGCTCCGTCGAACGGCGAGACGTATGCAGAAGCGCAAACGGCAGCGCCGCTATGCCTAAGAGACCCCCACCGACACCTATTGCTTATCTTTGACACCAGTATCCACGCGCAAAATAAAACGCGTGCCTTTGTCCGACCCGAACATTAAAAAAAAAATATGAGTGTGTCTACATTTATGTAGTACATACCTAATCACACATACAACTTGTGATAGGTCAAGTAGATTAAAATAAACAAACATAGGTACAATATTATGATGACATACTTTCAATTCATCATAAATTTTACCACCATTTTAGTTTTTATATGTGTATTTTGAGGTGTGGCTAGTAATGAAACAATCCCCCCTCCTAGTTTCTACTTACTGAAATTGTGATTTATTTATTACTAACTTCACACACTTTTTTTTAAAACTCGGCAATAGTTTCGCAACGCTGTCTATTATACCAACACCAATACAAGTACTATACCAATGCACAAAACCACGGACAAAATTCCTAGCTTAGTTCCGTTTTTAAATATATATGTCAATATATTTATAAATAATCAAAGTATAAATTGGCGCATTTCATAATCTTTTTGTTATATTTTTATTTAAAATTTAAAAATATTGTTTTTTATTTATTTAATCTTATTTAACATAATCACAATAAATAAATAAATAAAGACGGACATAATATTTCAATTTATAATAATTATAATGTGCCATTGAACATTCGTTTACATATTTTTTATTTGCGCTCTTAAATGAGTTTATATTAAACCCAGTATAGCAAAGGTACCTATTTTTACATTTCTAAGTAGTATATTTTACTTCTCTACTTATTACTTCTCTAAGACTTCCTTTCCAAAAACATCTATATAAATCTACATTTTTTTTAATTACAAAACACCTTTACAAACCCCACAAAGACGGTGCCTTTTCTGTGGGTCAATCATTTAGCAGAGTTCAGATATACGCTTACGAGTTTAATTGCACGTCCGAAGGAGGTACTCATACATCAACGTGAATATACAAACTGTTTGGAATGACGTAATACGGGAATTGGCGCTTTTATTAATAGTTAGTTGGTTAATAATATAAATTGAAGATGAATATAGTATTATTATTTTAAAAACAGTTTTTCCAAATTATTTGGTTACACACTGTATAACAAAGAGTGCGCAAGAGAGGTAAGTATTTTTTAGATGAAACATGGAAAAATCTTGTCACTAATAAGTACTCTACTAGACAAATGTCAAATAAAAATATATTGTCGAAAGATGTGTAAATACGTATGGGTATCGACAATTAAAATAATATACCCCTATTACCCCTATTACTATTTAATAATATACCCCTTGAAATTAGAAAACTTAAAAGGAAATCGGAAATAAAAATTAAATTAAAAGAATTTATGGAAAACAACATATTGAAATTGAAGCACGCTATCACAAAGGTTCTGGTATTTTATAGAGTGGCGCCGTTTGAATTATGTTTATTACATAATACGAGTAGATTACTTACTTAGTGTCATGCATAACAATGCTTTCAGCTGACAATACATCCATACAACACTCACAAACAACGCTACTAAATAATCATTACTTTACTATTATGTACAATTTGTGTAGCCAGATTTTTAAAAAATCTACAGATTTACTTAGCGTTACACGAAAAAAATAAATGTGAACTACATTTATTTATTTATTTATTAGTTTATTCATCAAATTTACATTTATTTTATTTTATGTACCAGCTAAGCCCAAGGCTTATCTGCTGGAAACCAGGTGTGTAAAATACAGATGTTATTAATTGTGAAATGTTTTCAAATTATTTTTTTCTGTATTTTACACATCCTTTACAATATACATATTCACATACATTGAAGTACATTTTTAAATCTTAGTAATATATTACAAACCAAAAGTAAGTATACTAATAATACATTTTAAAATAATAATTAACACGCTAAGTAAATTTACTACAAACAATTAAAGAGAGTGTTTTTGTGCGATTTCATAACAAATATTTTTAGCTTAATATTTATATTTTTGTATTTAATATTAATCTTAAAATAAATCTAGGCTAGTTCTTTTTTTAACTTTAATTATTCCGATAAATTCAGTAATTTGCAAATATATTTTTCCAATAAATTGATTTAGATGTAAAATGATTTGTGTCAAATTTTAGTGTTCGGGTCGGACAAAGGCACGCGTTTTATTTTGCGCGTGGATACTGGTGTCAAAGATAAGCAATAGGTGTCGGTGGGGGTCTCTTAGGCATAGCGGCGCTGCCGTTTGCGCTTCTGCATACGTCTCGCCGTTCGACGGAGCGATGTGAACTCATACTTACCTGGCGTGGGGGAGACCGTGATCACAAAGGCGGTACCCCCAGGGCGAGGCCCTTCCATTGCACTTCGGCTGGGCTGACCCCTGCGATCGTCCCTAATGTGGATGCCTCGGGCGCATAATTTTTGGTAGTGGGGACGAGCGTTCGCGCCATCCCCGAAATATGACTAACTGTGGGGAACTATGAAGATTAGTTTCCGTAAGAGTTGTACATAATAAATAACCCTCCAATGTGGTCTTATAAATATGCTTTTAATTCTGGTGGTATTGGGAGAATTCAATGTCGTTTTACGACACGACTTCATTTTAGGGGCCATGTGCATTTTAATAATTACGAAAACAGTTTAATGTTTCTAACATGGTCATTCATTTGTATGGCTTGTGTTGTCGGGGAGGCGCTGTCGAGCGCAGTACCGACTGCCTTATTGTTGTTTTCATGATGCGAGGCCGTTCATTACAGGCAAACAACGTCTTGCAAGTCTGTAACTGAATTTGTATGCCTTGTTCGAACCCGGGACCTCTGGATTTAGAAGTAGGCACTTATACCGCTACGCCACCAGGCCGCTTCTGACGTGGTATTTGTATATGACATCTTACACAATCGTCTGGACGCACCGAATATTTTATCTAAAATTTCCTTTAGCCATATCAGACTCAAATTTTTCCCGTTTCTAAATTTAACACAAATTATGCTAAAGATTCTCTGCTTCACATAATTCTAAATATAATTGTAATTTTAGTGAAATTAAAACATTTTTCATTTAAATCGTAATAATTTTGTGAAGTCTGTCCATAAGAGAGTTAGCACGTTGATTTCACAACCTCAACCTTTTATTAAACACACTCATACATGTAATTCTTTACGCTTGCAATTTTGTTTTAATATTATTGTATTTTTTTTATTATTTATTAATGGTTTTCGTTTCCTTTATATTCCTAACTTACAACTCATTCGTTCATATAAACCTTATTATTATGTAATTACTTGTAATCGGACCTAGTAAAGGTAATTTATTGTGTTTGTATCTATGTATTGTAACGTTGTTTGTAATTTAAATAAATAAATAAATAAAATACCCAAAGTAGGTACCTTCTATAACTACCCAGAATAAATACGTTACTTAAATACTTAAATACGAAATATCAATGTCATTTTCGAGTTCGCGAAATATTTAATTATTTATTAAGTAGGTAAGCATACACCTAATTACAAGCTTACACATTTAAAATCTTAAAACTATGTTGAACTCTATTTTAAAAGGTGTGTGTGTGAAGTTTTTAGTAGGAAAGTGTTCGTGGTTTTGTGATACAGTGTAAATATGCAAAAACTCAACTATTTTATTTAAGTTTCTCGTTTATTTTCTTTTTTTATGTTATGAGTTCTCGGTGAACCAAACCAAATAAATAACTATGTATTTGCTGTTTTATAAATTAAGTTACGCTGTATGTTTCCTTAAATATAATAAATTACATTAAGATAATTGTATAATTGAGTTGTAAAGTTATTTGACTTATATTTGATGATTGTTTTTTAATAGCGGCAAATCGCCTGAAAAGATAAATGACACAATCTTTGACAATATTGTTTTTTTTTTTAATTTTTTGATAAAGTGCTGGATAGCATAATATTTATAAAGGTACTAAAGAGGTCCTGTACTTGAGAGCGCAGGATGTCGGTTTAAACCCAGCGCTGAGTTTTATAAAAATGCATTTTTGACTCTCACCTGTCCTCTTTAGTGTAAAATATTGTCAAATATTATGTAACCATCTAATTAGATGAAATAAGGAAAGGATGATATTTTAACAAAAAATGTAAAAATAATGGATTTGTGATTACGATGAAGGATGGTGGTGAAATGTGATGATAATATGAGTGATTTATGTATGAAGTTGATGAAAAAAATAAAAATAATGGAAATGTAAAAGTGTAAAATTATAAATAATACGCACACATGATTTGTGTGCGTATTATTTATATAATTTACATTTATATATTTAATCAAATAAGTACATCCTCTATTCTTCAAGATTTGACTCTATTATTTTTTTTGTAATTAGTATAAACTAAGGTTTAGCGGGGAGAAAAGTAAAAAAAACGACGCGGACACAAAATGGTTTAATGCGCTTTAAACGGATAGATGGCAGCACAGCGCAACCGGACAGTTTAATATGGAGAGAGGAATGAAATGGAGACCCAAAAGCATAGCTTTTCCATTTCCTGCTCGGTCGGCAAAAATAAAATAAAATAAAAAATAAAAATCCCGCGCATCCGGCCACCGGCGGCATCCGGCGAGCGTCGCGACGGTCGAGTAGGTACCTGCCCATAGCGATGGAGGGAGGACACATTTAGGTTAAGAGCCATAACGCACTCGAATTGCATTTTATGCATGTTTTTGAGGTCTGGATTTTTGGATAAATAATCCTATGTTTACATAAAAAAATATTGAAATAGGTTAGTTTTATTTTTTAAAATTCTCATAAACCAAACTGCAAATGTGACGTAAGCCTAAGTTATACATAAAAATGTCCGCAATAAAATTCTACAGAAAACCTTAAACTTAGATTTTTTTAATTGCCTTATATTTTTAATATAAATAAAAAAGTGTAAAATGTTTATTCTTTGATGTTGTCGACGGACGCTTGAAGCCGACGCCATTTGCAAAGGCCGAACTACAAGGTCACCTCCGATTGTTGTGTTGACAGATGACTATTCGCGCTATTATATTTATATTAACTTATAGTTTATATTAACTTATAGTGGCCGGCAATAAATATAACGCGCACTAGTGAAAATCGCTATCATTTTCATATTAAAAAAAAAACTAATGTTTAATATCTATATTATCCGACTATATGGTCCTTTTTCTTGATAAAAATACAACGGCTAAAGGACGAGGATAGTAGCTTCTTAACATTAACTTAACATTTTTTTTCTCGAAAACCATGATGGACATATGTCGAATTAAGAAATCGTGTTTGTGTATACAGGATGTATTTAAAATCCCTAAAAAGGTTCCCAAAAAACGCACTCGTTTTTCTTGGCGACTTTAGTATATAGATGTTGTGATTCTGTTCTCTGGATATGTTTATAGTACCTAGAATATTCGCTGGAGGCGTGTAATTTTCGATATTTTTGCGTAGTTTAGTACGTATTTCTGGTATTTGCATATCTGTGGAGTAAATATTGGTCGCTTGTAATATTTTTCCTCTGTTTTCTTTAGTAAAGGCTGCTACTTTTAATCATATTCGTAGATGAGCCTGTAACGGGGGTCAAAAGTGCCCTCAAGTCAATATTGAGCTTACACACTTATCCTAATCAGTTTCCGTAGTTGACTAAACCGCGATAAAGGGAATGTATAACGGGACGGTCAGATTTGACGTCAGACCGTGTGAAATGCAACTTGGCGTTTTTCCAAACAAAGCAAATGCTTGTGACTTATTAAGTCTAGTCGCCTTTGACGTCGATATACTGAAAGTATTTTCTTCGATTAAACCGTGAGATAGGAATTTATAGATCGTCTCAAGACGGTCTATGATTGACGTCACGTCGTGTGATATATGGATCTGGCAATTTTACCAGGTGTGAAATATGCTAACGTTACCAACTTTAGTATCGATATCAATAATATCGATACTTGCCAAAATAAATTTCTATGAACAATTTGGACATACGCAAACGGAATAAATTTATAGTTGCTGATTCTTCCAAATATTTATGTACAATTAGGCACATATACTTTTATTTCATATTAAATACGCATTAAAAAAAACATAACACCTCTATCTCATATAAATTTACCTAATTAATCGTTTTTAATTACAAAAAAATAATAATCAGCATGTCTGAAGGACATACAATAACGGAAGGTAATAAAACCAAAATGGCCGCGGTCCGTTACGAAAATTCAAATAGAGCCTCCGTCGCGCAACCCGACCGCGGCCGACTTCGCGCGATCCGTTCAATTCAAACTTCGAACGACAAATTCAAACTCTCCCGCGCCGCAGTCGTTCCACGTCGCATTCAGCGCTCGGACGCGCGCGCGCTATCTCTCTCTCTCTTCCGCCCGCGTCGAACCGGTTTGGCGCGAAAGGGACGCGCCCATCTATCGGCCCGCGTCAGGTGCGGGTGATGTCATCCAGTGAGTTCGAAATTTGAATTTCGACTGTCATTTTCGCGTCGGGCAGTACGCCATTTGTGAATTTCGACTGTCATTTTCGCGTCGGGCAGTACGCCATTTGTGAATTTCGACTGTCATTTTCGCGTCGGGCAGTACGCCATTTGTGAATTTCGACTGTCATTTTCGCGTCGGGCAGTACGCCATTTGTGAATTTCGACTGTCATTTTCGCGTCGGGCAGTACGCCATTTGTGAATTTCGACTGTCGGACTGAAGGACTTTTACGGCGCTGTGTTGCTGTGCGCTTTTCGCCAATGCTGCCAATGAAACAAAAGTGATAACTTTTACTCCTGAGTGCGCGGGTGCATTTCGCGGACTTATCAGGTGAAAATGTTTATTGTTTATATTTTTTGTCGTATTGTTCTTGGTGTGTGAACGCGCAAGTGCCTGCCACACGCGACGCTAAGTGCGCGTTTTGTTGTAACTGATAGGCAAGTACGCGGGCTTTGCTGTTCATTCATTCTAGATACATTTATTCATTTATTCTTTTTATTTATAGATAAATAAGATAGATAAGTCTTTGTTTATACTAAAAAATATATCTAGTGTGTTATTTATTACACAATCTCTTTACCGTTAAGTTGTTAAATTCATTCAAAGACTGTGTCACAAAATAAACTACCTAGATGTTAAGAACTGAAGTAGGTTTTCAGTCGAACTCGGAACTCGGAACTCGGAAGTGACACTTCCTTTGACGCGCGCAAAATACGTAACAAAAGGGCGAGCTTATTGCAGCGGGACAATCGCTACCAGTTAACCCAGGCTGGTAGCTTGATGATGGTGAGCTGATAGCTAACCAATTTGGCTCTGATTCTTCGGTTGCGCAGTACTAACCAGCTATACCCACTTTTATAAAATATCAAACTAATAAGGGCTTTGTTACTCAAACACGTGTTGGGCTAAATACCAGTTAACCCAGTTAAAAAAATGGTTGGTAAATTATGAAAAATAGAATCAACTTAAATTTGCATCTTTATATAATACTAAACTAAGCTTCTGTAATTTTCTCGATTTTTGTATTCAGACATTAAGATAAAGCATCTAAACTTTTGATAAAATGTATAGAAAAATACAGACTTTTCAAGGCTCTTAACTTTTAGACATATAAAAATTTAACTTATTATTACAATAGAGGCCTAGATAATAATTATAGTTATTAGGAGTTTATATGAAGAAATGACCAAATTAAGTTCCCTTAAGGCGCCCGGGACGCCTTTGTCCTTGAGATTAGAAAGAGTAGGCTTTATTCGAACATTGACGTGTAGAAAAGAGACGGATATACTCGCCGACTCATTTGGAATCGATGAAACATGTTTTTTGTATTTAAATAATTATTATCATTTGAAAAAAATGTTTTTTTTTAAGTAATGTCTTAGATTATTATATTGTCTATCTTTAGAAAGAAAAATTAGGTTTGCGTCACTTACACAACTTAAAAGAAAATCGTTGCAAGAAAAAACAACACTTTCTTATTTATTTATTTTCATTACTATAATAAGGTGTATTTCGTTTTTTTTTTAAGCAAAGGACTAAATTAATATATGAAGAATATTGTGGTATTTTTAGTTTTAGCCATTTGTTGGAAATAACTTCAACAAAACACTTTAAATGCTTATAAAAAAATACTTTATACCTTGAAATGCATTAAATCGAAATAAAATCGATATTTTATCTCTACGCACCGCCCTAATCCCGATAGTCAATATTTTTCAATGATAATATTTATCAATACAAACGTGTTCGTATATTTATTATACATTTTATAATATGAAAATATACAATATGTAACGTTTTACAATCTAATATGATAACAGTTTAGACAGTGCAATCACTTATCGCGTAGATATTAGGTAGATTTCATTGGAAAAGCTATTTATTGCATGACTTCCGGTAAATTTCGGACATAGCTTCGCGTTTCACGTTTCCCTTGAACGCAAAACCACACTCTGTTAAAAAGTTTATCTATCTACCATATCACATTCTTGTGGATATGATAACTGCCGTAATTTTACACCAATCACTTTCAATTTGTTACAAAAAAATTAAGGGCACAAAATCTCGGTCAAGTTCGTTAATGGGCATTTTCAGAGCTGGGGGCGGGAATGGTAATTTATTCGAAAAGTGAAATATTGCTATAACTTTCTTAGTATATAATATATCGGAATCATTTAAATTTCATATTATTTCTTAGATAAGGGCCTAAACTTATCTCAGTAAACTTTTTTGGTAGCACCAACCATTGGTCCTAGGGGTGGGAAAAATTGGTTTTTCAAAATTCAAAAAATTCATACCTCCCTCAATGGGCCCCGGATAAAATCCATTCAAAATGTAAATTGTAGTCCTATAATTTTCCTACAACTTTTGTTTGAAACAGTTTTTGATATGAGCAACCCTTACGGCACAGTATAAAGAGGGATTCAGTATACGAGCTCTCGCTGCGCATTTTTTTTTCAAATTGTTTTATTGACCATACATGTCGATAAGTTTTTGATTTACTAAAGATGTTTTACCAATAACCTACCTGAAGTGCGATTGTATTTAACGATTTTTTAATGTTATCTCTTGATAAAGTGGGACCTTGCATTCTATCGTTCGGTTCACTATACCTTCACGTTTATTTTGCTTAGCGAGTGGATTCAAAATCATTTCATTGTAATCACGTAAATGATTTTCTCTGAAACCACAATGACGGTTGATATGCCGTCTTCACAAATATTACTTGAAATAGCAAGACTATCAAATTGTTTTTTTTTTATTGTAAAACGTTGCAGTCCTACCGTCCTAGCCGTGAAACCTTTGCAGAAAACTATGTTATGTTTTTAAACATAACTTTTTTATTATATCGATTTTTAAAATTGCGGCTCTTTCACGATCTAGTATTTTTCATGTAGATTCGATTGAAACTTTAAAATTCTAAAATCGGCGGTGAAATCATTGAGATTTAACATCACAAACATTTCGCTATTGGAGTCGATGCATGGTGAAAATTATTTACAAAATAGCGCTCTATCTGTCACTCTGAAAAATTAGCCATTCTCACATGCTTTCATGCAGTTTGCGTCTAGGCTATCTGCCAACGAAATATTATTAAGGCGCCACCAGTCCCTAAAACGTGTTTTGTAACGTATTTTGGTGCATTTTGTTATTATTATTCCCAACAAATGGCTAAAACTAAAAATACCACAATATTCTACATATATTCATTTAGTACTTTGCTTAAAAAAAAAACGAAATACACCTTATTATAGTAATGAAAATAAATAAATAAGAAAGTGTTGTTTTTTTCTTGCAACGATTTTCTTTTAAGTTGTGTAAGTAACGCGAACCTAATTTTTCTTTCTAAAGATAGACAATATTTGTCCCCCGGGACGGATTTGTCCTCGAGATTAGAAAGAGTAGGCTTTATTCGAACATTGACGTGTAGAAAAGAGACGGATATACTCGCCGACTCATTTGGAATCGATGAAACATGTTTTTTGTATTTAAATAATTATTATCATTTGAAAAAAATGTTTTTTTTTTTATGTAATTGCCTAGATTATTATATTGTCTATGTTTAGAAAGAAAAATTAGGTTCGCGTCACTTACACAACTTAAAAGAAAATCGTTGCAAGAAAAAATCAGCACTTTCTTATTTATTTATTTTCATTACTATAATAAGGTGTATTTCGTTTTTTTTTAAGCAAAGTACTAAATTAATATATGTAGAATATTGTGGTATTTTTAGTTTTAGCCATTTGTTGGGAATAACTTCAACAAAATGCACCAAAATACGTTACAAAACACGTTTTAGGGACTGGTGGCGCCTTAATTATATGAGCTTGCGCTAGTTAAAAACCACTCGGTAAAGGGTAGTTAAACATTTATTACGGTTTGAACAATCTTCCGCTACACGCTACAAGAAGTCCGCGTACTTTTTAAACTGTCGCACTTTTGTTGTGACGAGAAGTGGATGCATTCTCGGAAGAACAGAACGCCCGTGCGACATTCTTTGTATCGCTGATGACCCGTTCCACGACTCCTAGTCTGTGCGGCGAGTCGACGATCGACTCGAATCTGGCGTCGCTTTGATGCTGCTGACTTTAGGTTCACCCTGTATATTGATTCGTAGATAGAACGAGGGCCTAGTCTCAGCTGCCGATCGACAATGCTGCGGCGAAGGAAATGAGATGGCGCTTGATTAGTTTGCTACTCGCCGCTATGGTTTGTGCATACAATATCTGTCGCCATCACTTTTGAGGTTATGTTGTCAGCTGTAGGATACTAGGGTCTTGCCATGCGTGTTTGCTCGAATTGAAGATGTTCAAAATATGCAAATCCAGTCAATTTTATTTAGTTAGAAAATATAAAATCAAGTACGAGACGAAAACCACAGATGGCAATACACTCGCAAACGAGTCACGGTGTTAATGTACTGAAATCGCTCCTAGCGGCGTATAAGTTTGACTTAAGGCTTAAGTAGTAGTTGTTTTGATTCTTAGCTAAGGCGGACTTTTATGTTTATCGGTTAAGTATAACTTAAAATTTGGTTTAGTCTTAAGTAGGACATGAAATTTCGGCCCTAAGCGCGGGGTCGGTTTATCGTTTTTATACGCGCTGTCTACAGACTGGCTTTGTGTGGCGTGAGCATTTCTCGGATTTGCCTTAACGCTAAACCCAAACTAAAGAGTCTATAGTGGGAGCGGCCACTCATGGCAGGTCGGCCAATATAAGTTGCGCGATTTGTCGCATGCCACCAGTGATGGGTCCTGCTGTACGCATTTAAACAGACTTTCTCCACAGGACGGTAGTGCTTTATTTTTTAGGTCTGAGTAGATAGTAAAATAGTAAAATAAAAAAAAAACATACATTCATTATAAATTTTAATACCGTAACTTTTTTACTCTCCTAAAACGAGCACCAAATCGACCGTGTTGTTTGTGTTTCTTCCGATAGTTCTCTGCCCTTTTACCTCACGATTTATAGATTCGAGAGCTGTCTACTAAACCTGACTGACAGGTGATCAATTACCCCCCCCCCCCCCCCCCCAACCCCTCCCCGCTCATTCCCCACCCTCCACTTCGCTAATTTCCCCTCAATCTTCGCGAATGCTAAGAGCTGGATTTGCCGAGTTGAAGAGTTAAACTCTTTTAAGACGCGCCGTTGCCGTGAAGTCAATACGGTTTTACCTATAGGGTAAACAACTGTTAATTTTTTAAAAGCTCTAATAGTTATTATTTTATTTATTAAAAAAAAATACCATCGATCTTCGGGAAATACCAAAAATGGAAAATTCTAAAGCAATTGACTTTCTTCGATGTAATATTCCTAATTAGACGATCTCGTTTTAAGGAAAATATAAAATACTAAATTACTATATTAAATAGTTTTGTCAACCTTCAATTGCATTAAGAGTTTATATTTCTAATACAAAACATACCTACAGCTCATAGATAAAATTATATGAGTGAGTGGGTGTTAGATATATTATCTATAATTATTTTTGTAAATAGAAAACATTTTAGGTTTTTTTTTTATAAAAAAACACATTATTTATGAATCCTGTATAATTATTTTGTAAAAATCTGCATGTATGTGTATAAGTTAAATCTTCAGTTGCATATTTTATTATTTTTTTTTTTTTGTTATGACGATGTTGTCTTTTTTGGTTTATGGACTCATCTGAGGATATTACATCACCTTAGTAACAGCAATACACGCTATAAAGTTGATGTAGAATTGAATGTATTGTTTTTGAAAAATTAATAAATAAATGCAACGAAATAAATGTATTTGAATTTTAATAAAAAAATACATAAACATAAAATGACCGTGTAAATAACATTAAATAGATGTTTTTTTTAACACTACCAGCCTTATAGTGTGACAGCGTATGCATTGTCCTAATTATGTAACCAAAATCAATAAATATTATAAAAACTCTCTCAAAGATCACCTATACACGCTATGACTGTAGATTAAATATCATTAGGATTATTGTATAGTGATTGTGTTTTCTACTTGTATTAATGTATGTTGCAAAGTTAGTTACTTATTTTTCATGTACTCTTTTTTTTCTGTGTTAAATGTTGCCTAATTCTTTTTTTTCTTTTTGTTCTATTTTATCTAATTAAGAATGTATGTAAATTTAGTACGTATAGTTTCTAAAACTTGTCATCAAATTGAGTTTCTGGCAGCCAAAACCATGTTTTTGCCAAAACCCATTTAATGTCTTTTTTTGAATAAAAATAAATAAATATAAGTTTATTTTTTTTTTGTTTAAAAGCGGTATTTTTCGTTTACCATAATTGGAATGGTTATAACCTTCTTTTGTATAAATTATATGTATTTTTAGGTACTTTCGTTGAATAAAATTTAGTGAATTTTAGGGACGTACAAATTTAAGAGATTTTTGCCATTTTAGGGACCTCCGCAAATTTTTTGTCCAACCTTTATTTTACTTTGTGTCGACTCTATGACCTTGTTTTATTCAAATACCCTTTATTGACCTTTTATTATTCAAATATATACAATTACAATGTAAATAGATCGAGCTAAGACATTGTCTTATTTGCCGGTTTCTTAATCTTAACTAAAACAATTTATTTTAACATGCACAAAATATAATACGAAGTACTTAGAAATTAAGTTGACGTAACTTATGTGATTGCAAACAAAATTAACCTAATTTAACTAAAACCTAAATAATTTTTAATATTTTTTTTCCATAAATTCTTTTAATTTAATTTTTATTTCCGATTTCCTTTTAAGTTTTCTAATTTCAAGGGGTATATT
Source organism: Neomicropteryx cornuta (assembly GCA_020383195.1). Classification (NCBI taxonomy): domain Eukaryota; kingdom Metazoa; phylum Arthropoda; class Insecta; order Lepidoptera; family Micropterigidae; genus Neomicropteryx; species Neomicropteryx cornuta. The sequence continues at coordinate 8,674,099 of JAHKQU010000010.1, read as the reverse complement.
ATTAAATAGGCTGGGTATTACATATTTTAATTGTCGATACCCATACGTATTTACAATTCGCTTCAATCCATAATGGCTTTAAATAATTTCATAGTGGCCTCTACCACGAAGCATCTTGGCAGTATCCTGTCAACTAATCTCCATTGGGGAACTCATATTGGTGATGTAGTGAAAAAGGTTCACAACTACCCTCGAATACTGCTCATCGTATGGGATCCTCACAACCAATGTCTCCAGGCGTTTTAGTCGATATGATAGTCCATCTGAAATAATTTCAATTCTTAATCGGGAGCCACTAAGTAGAAGGCGTTTGGAATTCAGATTAACTAGTTTATATAAGACTGTGACGAATGAATCTCGTCTGGTCTGGTGGTTGAGAATACAGAACATTGGGTTCAATTCGTTTCTTTCCAGGTCAATGCTCTTCATAGGTCAGTATTTAACCCTTTTCCTTGTTCCAAGGCTGTTAGCACTCATTTCCCCTCGCCTACTAAACCCAACACTTCGGAGGTACTTTACCGTATCGTGGACTCTAAATAAGAGTTATAACCACCCAGTTAGCGGAACTTCGCAATCGGTACGATTTTACCGCAAATCGTGCTCTGCGCAGGCGCAACGTTTGTACCTACGTTTACTTTCGAAACGGCGCGCTTGTGCGCTGATCAGGATTTTTCGCAACTTTTACCGCGGTATTCACAACATTCAACTATTATAGCATAGCAAAAAAAAAAACTGAACATTAAGGCAATAGGTATTGTTTTTTGAACTTTTTTTCGTTTATTCTGGTGTATTTTTGGACATGTCACCAACGGCGCCAAGCACTGTCACAACCGTCCCCGGGGTGGGGTCGGTTGTGACATTTTAATTGGCTCCTATGATTCAACCATTGCACTTTGGGGCAAAATTTTAGTGTTTATATATACACAAATTGTACACTTTACTGTAAAAATAAATTTCTTCCAGCTATCTGGCATACTAACTAAATTATGAGCGATCAAATGAGAATTGTCACAACCGTATACATAAAAACAACAATAGGGCTATCTAAACTACACCCAATAGCACCTCTCCGACAACACACGCTACACGGATAAATATTACACTTAAAATTCAATTCTATGTCTGAGAAATTTAATAAATGATAAATTGTTATTAGTTCGTTTTTAGTTGAATTGCCCTCTTATAAAAAACGTCAGAGCCTTAGAAAAAATAGTAATAAAAAGGCAAATTAAGGGTTTAAAACATATTATAGTTTGTTTTTTTAATTTCTATATTATGAAGCTGTAATTAAATAAAAACCAACAAACCTATAAAAAATAAGCACCGAATGCTTATTATTCGTTGAACCCTTCCAATGCATCCTGAATCGTGCGTATTTAGTAGATAATAAATATTTACTTTTTCGATAACCTTCTGGGTTAAAAATAATGCACGTCAAAAAAAGTATTTTGCAAATTTGTCAAAAAATGACTTTGTTTGCTTTTTCGACGGGTGTCGGTAGCTTACAGGTGGCTAGCATCCGCGATGCGAATCCGGCGCGTTCCACATTACCTTGCAGAGCGCGCTGTGAGCGTGGAGGCGGCTTTTGTTAAGGCGAGTCTGTTACAGCATTCCGTCCATCAAATGGCACTTAAGCGAAAGTCTTCGAGCAACTTATGTGGGGCACAGCGGGCAGGCAACCGCTCGAGGCCGAAGGGTCAGGACATACTCGCGCGAATCTTCTAGTGGCGAGAAACATTTATTTTTTGTTATGAATATGTGTGGAGGTCATATCACGCCACCCGTCCACAGCCAGTCGAACGAGAGTGACGTCAACCGAACGCACCGAATGCACCAGGGCTGAGGTAGAGGGTTTCCCCTCCGACGCAGTCTATAAGAGCGTAGGTCGACCCCTAGTACGCGACGCCTATTCCACTCGTCTACCTGACCTCACATCGGTCCGTGGTCGTACATTATGGAGTCAGTCACTATATTGAATATCTGAGTTCTTATGTAATCAGTGGATCAGCAACTTCTCAAGTTATTACCTTTATCCCACGGGACCCACTCGCTGGGGTTCCGTTACATATGCAATTATTTTGGGCCCTACTCAACTAGGCCAAATATGCCTTAGCCAGAGTCGGGGGAGATGGTGGTAATGAAGCGTTAAAAATGGTATGACCTGTGCGGATTCGAACCCGCGGCCTTTTTGTTAGTAGTCAAACGCCTTAACCACTAGACTACCAAGATACCACTACATGGGAAGGATTATTAATTGATTAAGGCTGTATGTGACATTACTTTGCGGTGTGGCCTGTCACTCATGCTAACATATCAACATTCATATATGTACAAACCTTTATAAATTTCGCTGTTTATAATTCTTTAATAAATAATTAAATAAAATACCGGTATAACTATAATAAATAAGGTAGTTGCATAGGGCGGACAGACGAGCAATGGACGGGTATAGTAGCTTCTTAAAGTATAGAATTATGAAAAAAATTATGAATTATGAAGAAAATTTACGTACAGAAGCTAAAACTAGAAACACAGCGTTTGCAACTTCAGTATGAAGTGGTCGCATCTCTTCGTGCCGACTTCACAACGCTTTGGCGGATCAGCTTTTTAGTTGTTTACTGACAATAAATAACAATATTAAAGAAAATTTAAAAAAAAAACTAAATGATTTTATTGTAAAACGATATTTACAATCAAAGGCACTCGGAGCTTTACCCCTGTATCTATGAGAACCACCGCTTTCGCATCTCCTTATGTATATATATCATACTATACAGATAAAATGTTTTATAATACAATATGAACAATATAATTAGCCTCAATAATTTCATTTCATTTATTTATAATGTTTTCATAAATAGTACATTTGATTTTACATCACCTTTATAGCGTGTAATGCTGTTCTGAGGTGATGTAGTCAGCATATAGAAACATAGATCCTCGGTTGTCAATTCATAAGCTAAAAAAAGACAACATTTTTATAACAAAAAAAAAATAAAATAAAATGTGCTACTGAAGAAGTACTGTGCACTATTTATTGTGCGAGAGCAAGACATAAAATAGATTGATAAATTGAAGCTATGTATGTAAGAGAATCGTTTAACTAATTCTATTCAGTAATGCCATAAATTTTTTTATTTACTATTGCAATTAATTCTTCAATTAATTAATTTAGTACCCAAATTTATTAAGCATCTTTTTATTAATCCCTACTTTATGAATTAATTTACAGTTCACTGCCAATGCAGTTTACCAGTGAGAATTTCGGCTGGTAGAGCACTGGTCAAGGTTGTGAACAGTATCTGTGTCCTTCCCTAAAACATTTATCACATACCTACACAATTTTCGCCTTTATTCGCCCTCGACCGTGCGTAAGGATTAAAATTCAGATTGTGCAACAGTACAGCAAATTGTTTAAGGTGCGTTTCCTCGCACGCGACGATAGTAAAAATAAAACTACCTCCGTTTATTACCGCAACTTTCCCACGAGAAAAACGCCCGACGCTACAATTGCGCAATTCGCAGTTTCAAACGCGCGGCAATCACACTTTGTTATATTAAATTAATGTCGCCAAGTGGAGGCTGTGGCGCTGTGTTGTTCGTGCGCGCAGTTCCGGCCGTCGAGACGCCGCAGGCACTGAACGACGCGACCCGGCAAACCAGGGTCGAATCCGCTATCGCGCTCAATAATAACTTAAATTCAGCAGTATCCTTAACTTTGTAAATGAAGCAAAACATATGTTAAACTATGGCCTATAAACTATAAAAATGTTGTAATGTCCACGCCCACGAAACGATCAATAGAGAGTATTTATTTATTTTTTTGTTAGCTATATGAAAACTTTTTGAATGAATGAAATTTTATGCCCAGAAACACCCCTTAAAAGGATGCTGCTGACTTAAGTTCACCCTGTATAAATGCACCGATTATTGCAGTGCAGTAAAAACGAGTAGGTATATAAAACAATTTAAAACGTGGTCAGTATGTGAATTATCTTAGTTATAAATATGGGTACTCTACGGTTCCTATATTTTATCGCTATGGAATTCTCTGAGCGTGAACAATGTGCGTCGGTTTAGGTCAAATCTTGCAAACTTAATTTGAACCACTTTTTCTTATCTTACGGAGTTGAAATTTGACATGTTGGTTCATTTTTTATGGTTAGCATGACCTGATCCAAAGGAACTCCTCAACGGGTGTCAATTCGAAGGATAAATATTAAATTCGATTCAACTAGACCCCTTTTCCTATAACTGGCATTTGGTAACCAATGGATATTTAATCATAAAAAAAATATGTTTAGATACCTTGATCTTAACATATTAACTTAACTTAACATCTTGTCTTCAACATAGTAAAGATAGATTTTAAAAATTCAGTTCTATTTCTGAGAAATTTAATAAATGATAAACTGTTAATAGTTCGTTTTTAGTTGAATTGCTATCTTATAAAAGATATTCGACCTTAGGAAAAATAGTAATTGAAAGGCAAATTAATGGTCTAAAACATAGTAGAGTTTGTTTTATTAATTTCTACATTATGAAGCTGTAATTAAATAAAACCTGACGCCGTATAAAAATAAAGCACCGAATTTCAAGGCAAAAAAAAAAACTTGTTTTTGAAAATGTATTTTTACAATTGATTTATTAACCTATTTTTTTTTTTTCAGGAATTGTAGAGTTTTGTTTTCTTGAACGAAACGTTTGAAATATACGTTCCTTCAGGAGTCATCCGCGGTCAATGCATACAAATTGCGACGCGTACCCTACATAAATGTGAGTTTTATCATTTTGTTTGAATTTCGATAAGATAATTAAATTTACGTAACACGACTATGCATACAAAGGTTTTCGAACGACGAATATTATCTTTGACACCAATTCTTAAGATTTTCCATAGAGCAAACCGCGCATATTTATGATTTCTTAAATCAACTATAAAAAATATATAAACGCATTATTTAACGTGCATACATATTTATTTATTTATCGTTTATTCGGAAAACCAACAGTGCATACAGTTGTTTGTAAAATTGACTGATGACAAGTTTTAGCTAAATTTCCTTATTTCATCTAATTAGATGGTTACACAATATTTGACAATATTTCACACTAAAGATAAAAATGCATTTTAAAATGCATTTTAAGAGTTAAAAATGCATTTTTATAAAACTCAGCGCTGGGTTTAAACCGACATCCTGCGCTCTCAAGTACAGGACCTCTTTAGAACCTTTATAAATATTATGCTATCCAGCACTTTAACAAAAAATTAAAAAATTGTTTAATGTTGTCAAAGATTATGTCATTTATCTTTTCAGGCGATTTGCCGCTATAAAAAAACAATCATCAAATATAAGGTAAATATATATATATCTTAATATATATAAATCTCGTGTCACAATGTTTGTCCTCAATGGACTCCTAAAACACTTAACCGATTATAATAAAATTTGAACACCATGTGCAGTTCGATGTGCACTTGAGAGATAGGATAGTTTAAATCTCAAATTATAGTCGCAATTTTAATTTATCGCTAATTTTTTGTCCGTTATTATTTGGCAGTCATAAAACTGACAGATGTCGATACCTTTTTATTTTATGGGCGATTGTGAAGAGCGCGTGACGACTCGGTGCCTGTATAATTTTATTGAACAAGCAGAGGAAAGAGCAATTGTGATATTATTGGAAAATTTTTTAGAAGATCACAATCAACTAATTCAATTGATCAAAAGAGTTTCGCCACGACTGCAAAATGACAATTATCAAATCGTCATAAAAGCCGACAAAGTACCATTAGGTGAACATGCTGGTAGATTCAACGCTCCAACTGTTGATGAGGTTGCTGTTATCATGGTTGGTGATCCAGTTGACAAAAGATCTATAAACATTACACGGCGAGACAACACTGTCAGTACGATTTCGGATCTACACCGTTCATATGACGCACTACAATATCCATTGATATTTTGGCAAGGACAAGATGAATATCACCTTAATATCAATCAGTATGATCCAAATACCGGTAAATTTGACAATTATCTATTTACTTTCTTACTGTATGTATAGATTTTAATTTCGTATTGCATTTTATTATTTATTTTTTTAGGTGATTACAGAAATAATAAAGTTAGCTCAATGAACTACTACGCACACCGAATAATGGTTAGACAACATCAAGACAATTATATCCTTCGATATCGTCAGCTGTTCCATCAATACATTGTTGATATGTATGCTAAGGTCGAAAGCGAACGCTTGCGATTCCTTCGATTCAACCAGGCAAAACTACGATCGGAAGAATATATTCACTTACGAGATGCTGTTGCTGGAAACATCGATGGAAATTTAAATCCCAATGACATCGGTAATGCTTTCATTTTACCTTCAAGCTACATCGGCAGTCCACGGAACATGCAGGAATACATACAAGATGCGATGACTTACGTACGTCATTACGGCCGACCGGATTTATTTATTACATTCACATGTAATCCGAATTGGGAAGAGATACAAACTTTACTATTGCCAGGACAACAAGCCATTCATCGTCATGATTTAACTGCACGTGTGTTTAAACAAAAATTGAAATCCTTAATTGATTTTATTGTTAAATATACAATTTTTGGTATCACACGTTGTTGGCTGTATACGATAGAGTGGCAAAAGCGAGGTTTGCCTCATGCCCACATTTTGGTTTGGCTTAAAGATAGAATCCGTCCTGAAGAAATCGATCAAATAATTTCAGCCGAAATTCCAGACCCATTAATTGATCAAGAATTATTTGATATTGTCACCAAACACATGATCCATGGGCCATGCGGTGTTTTCAACATGACGTCACCGTGCATGGAAAATGGAAAATGTAAAAAAACTTCCCAAAGCCGCATACGAATGACACGATCACGGATATTGATGGTTATCCAATGTATCGCCGCAGAAGTACTGAGAATGGTGGCCACACATTTACAATGCGACTGCCGAACTTTCCAAATCAAGTTGAGTTTGATAATCAGTGGGTGGTACCATACTCACCACTACTTTCAAAAACTTACAAAGCTCATATCAATGTTGAGCTTTGCAGTTCTGTTAAATCAATTAAGTATATTTGTAAATATGTAAACAAAGGCAGTGATTTGGCCATATTTGAAGTAAAAAACATAAATAAAAATGACGAAATAGCACGATACCAAATGGGCAGATACATTAGCAGCAATGAAGCTATTTGGCATATTCTCAGCTTTCCCATCCACGAAAGAGATCCTGCTGTCCAACATCTGGCAATACATCTTGAAAACGGTCAACGTGTATACTTCACTGAAGAAAATGTTCTCCAAAGAGCGTTCGAAGCTCCGAAAACGACTCTAACTGAATTTTTTACATTGTGTCAAAAACCTGATGTTTTTGGCCAATTCGCGAAGACATTGGTGTATGGTGATGTTCCACGTTATTTCACATGGAACAAATCCAGTAAAAAATGGGAGCCACGGAAACAAGGAAAACCACATCCTTCCATTACAGGCATATTCAAAGCTAAGACATTGGGGAGACTTTACACGGTACATCCAAAGCAACGTGAGTGCTTCTATTTACGTTTGTTATTGGTGAATGTTCCCGGACCAACGTCTTTTGAATTTTTACGAACAGCTAATGGTCGAGTATTCAATACATACCAGGATGCATGTCGTGAACTGCAATTGCTAGAAGACGATAACCATTGGGACTTAACGCTTGCTGATGCTGCGTTGACATCAACACCGAATAACATTCGTCAGTTGTTTGCAATTATTTTGGCGACATGTTATCCCTCGCAAGCACAAACTTTGTGGGAAAAATATAAAAATTGTATGACAGAAGACATCTTGCACCGAATTAGACAAACAAATCAATGCCAAAACATAGATTATACACCAGAGATGTACAATGAAGCATTGGTCTTGATCGAGGATTTATGTGTTCTTATTTCAAATTTACCACTTAATCATTATGGTATGCCATCACCTAATCGTCCAGCCACCGACTTAGTCAATACCGATTTACAACGAGAAAATCAATATGACCATGGAAGTTTAGCAACAATTATCATGAACAGTGAACCATTACTGACAGCAGAACAAAAAATTATTTATGATCGGATTATGCTGGCTGTTGCTGCTGAACAAGGCGGTTTTTTTTTCTTGGATGCACCCGGTGGAACCGGTAAGACATTTTTAATATCGTTGATTCTTGCCAAAATACGGTCGCAACAAAAAATCGCATTAGCATTAGCATCGTCAGGCATTGCGGCTACTTTACTGGATGGTGGGCGAACAGCACATTCAACATTCAAGCTGCCATTGGACGTTCATAATAAACCAGATGCAATGTGTAACATCAAAAAGAATAGTGGAATAGCTGCAGTGTTGCGGAAGAGTTCTATAATAATTTGGGATGAGTGCACAATGGCACACAAATATTCACTTGAAGCATTAAACAGAACTATGCAAGATTTAAACAGCAATAATAAACTTTTCGGTGGTGCTATCTTACTTTTGTCTGGTGACTTCCGGCAGACCTTACCGGTTATACCTCGCTCTACTTTCGCGGATGAGATTAATGCATGTTTGAAACAATCATTCTTATGGCGAAGTGTTGAAACACTTCGATTGACCATAAATATGCGAGTACAATTGCAAAATGATCCATCAGCACTAATATTTTCCGAACAACTACTAGATATTGGGAACGGTAAAATAAAACTGCAACCAAATACGCAATGCATTAAACTACCAGACAATTTTTGCACTGTTGTTCAGGATAAAACTGAATTGATTCAGAGTATTTTCCCGGATATACAGAATAATTATTTGAATCATGAATGGCTTAGTCAACGGGCGATTTTGGCAGCCAAAAACGTTGATGTTGACGAAATTAACTTCCAGATACAACAGTTGTTACCAGGCGATCTGATGTCTTTTAAATCAATCGATACTGTTGTTGATGAAAATGAAAGTGTAAATTTTCCGATTGAATTTTTAAATTCATTAGATATCCCTGGAATGCCACCACATAATCTTCGATTAAAGATTGGTTCCCCTATTATTCTCCTCAGTAATTTGAATCCACCTCAATTATGTAACGGTACGCGTTTGGTCATCAAAAAGATCACCGGAAACATTCTTGAAGCAACCATTTTGGCTGGGAAGTTTAAAGGAAAAGTGGTCCTGCTGCCACGTATTCCGATGATACCATCAGATTCTACCATACCCTTCAAAAGGCTACAGTTTCCAATTCGTTTAGCTTTCGCCATGTCTATAAATAAATCTCAAGGTCAAACAATGTCCATTTGTGGTTTAGATTTGGAAAATCCATGTTTTTCTCATGGGCAACTATATGTTGCGTGTTCACGTGTTGGGAAACCGTCGAATCTATTTGTGTTAGCTAAAGACAGGTTAACCAAAAACATTGTGCACCGATTGGTGTTAAATTAAATTGAAATTGAAAGTATTTATAATTCAAAAAAAAAGATATTAATGTTTAAAAGTTTAAGACTGTCTGCCTTGCCTACCTCATTCATGAGTTTAAGCGTCACATGTTATTTACTGTATTATACTGTAATATACTTATATTTGTTATAAAATTAAATGGAAATAATAAATCTGATAAATTTTTATTTTTTACCTATTGATTTCTGCTTAGTATCAAGTGTAAGAACATTTTAATTAATTGTGTTCAACGTACTTCCCCTTCAAATCTCAATCCAGTGAATTTGTATACCAACATCATCATTGTCGTCTTTGTTCGTAAATAATTTCATTGTACTAAAGGGTTATAGTAGTAGAAAGTCAAATAAGGAGATCAGCATATTTTTTTACAAATACCATCTGTGTGAAAAAGCATAGTGGACTCCGTGACTGATGTTCTCTTATTGTTCCTCTTAGATTGTTTACTATAATGTAATATAACAAAAACTTTAGCCACAGCAACGCGTGGCCGGGTCAGCTAGTATATTATATATATATATTAATATATATTATTCTGAAATAATAGTAGGTTTTGAAAATAGTCGACATTATATAATAATAGAAATATATAAAAAAAAACCTATTCCCGTAATTAACCCAGAGATTGTGTAAAATATGCTATAAAGGCGAACTTAAAGTAAGCAGTATATTTTTAAGGGGTATTTTTGAACATAAAATTGAATAAGTTTGTAAATAAAGCAAAACAAACTAGTCTAATAAGGCAAAATAAAGAGTCCTGATAACATTTTTATGGTCACCTGTCAAAATATCAGACCGCGCGGCGTCGCAACTTAGTAACCGACACCACGGGACACCATAATTACACATACATTGGCGACAATGAACGACGGGTAGTTTCCCGCGCGCGCGCAAACGTTTAATACAGTATTTATATGGATTTTTTTTTGTTAGCTATATGAAAACTCGCTCAGTTTCATTTGCATAATCACGAAAGGGAGTTTTTTTTTAACATAAGCGCTGAGTAACATACTATTTTATAACGTCCCAAGACCTTTCCGATCCAAACCAACATCTCACGTCACTACTGATTATTTGGTTGACGTAACAAAACGGTCTCATAATGTGTACGCAACTATTCATTTGAATGTTGCATGCACGAGATTGTTTGGTACAGGTTACAAAAAAAATTCGTTAGGTGTACGATTTATCAATCCACAGCAATTGGTTTGTAGTCTATCAAACAATTTGTATACACTTCGGTTGGGTTACTAATAGTATATCTATTTAGTATAATCAGTGTTTTATCTTATACAGGCTGTCCCAAGACCAATCCCACAAACTTTAGGGGGTGTTTAAGTTCCCTATTAAGAGTAACAAAATGCGAAAAATTTTCATCACCAAATTTATTATTTTTGTAATAAAATTGGTGTAAATCGATCTTATCAATCGATAAATCAATATTATCTGTCGACCAATAGCATCCCCAGAGAAGGGGTAAGGAGTTACCCCTTCTTCTTAGACCATTGGCATCTGACAGCAATCATTTAGCTCCGCCCTAATAGGGCGTTTCGAACAACGCGGCAGGCCATTAACCTCGATCTTGACTGACCGCGGCCTAGTGACCCAGTGACGTAGTTATCCGAGAGAGGAGCCATTGAAAAATATCTGTTTTACACGATTTAGAATAGAAACTTCAACATTTTTTTTCTCGAATACCATAATGAATTTTGATATAGTTTCTTAACAAATAACACTAGGAATCGTAGGACCTATTAGCTGTTTTTTTTATTGGGATTGACCTTGGGACACCCTGTATATGCATGTATTTAAATATTGATAAGATTTTTCTTACTTAAATGTATAATTGTAAATAAGTTATATATTCAATATCTTGTTAGAGTACCGAATTAAAAAAAAAAAAATAGTAGTCACAACAACCCTTCCTAACAATCCTACTGAACTTTTCGGTTAGCTCGATATTTTTTTCAGTGTTAGAGTAAAATTCTCTATAAATCTCATAATTATTTAGTCTTTAATAGAATTAAATTTTTAAATTTCTATATTTATTACATTGGACTTAAATATGTTGTTAACCGAATACAAGAATCGAGAAAATAAAACTTGATTTCCGGTTTGATGCAAATTTAAGTCATTGAAACTCTTTTTTACGATTGACCAATAGCGGCACAGAGATAGAACGATATAAGACCACGCGCACGACACAGAAGAGCGCTTCCTGCTTCATCTCGAGTCGAGTGTGTTCATATTGGCAAATACGCGTTAAATTTTACCAACAGCGATGAAACTCGTATGTAGTTTCAAGCGAAAACGCACGTGTGGCGTAATTTAGAATATTGCTTGCTTTTTTATCAACGATATTATCTGCTCCGAGCGTTTTGAAACCGATAACGCGATATTTCCAGTTATAAAACTAAGCATATACAATTAGACCACATGGGAATTTTCCAAATCCCCTTCGAATACAATTATTACAACATTAAAATAAGAAAAAAATATGTTTTCTATAACAACCAATTACAATTACTTTATTTAAAAACAAAACAAACATAGGTATGGCAAAACTACTCACTTAACTAGACTATCTCCTGTCCTCAGGACATTATATCATTTTTAAATGCTCTATAAATTCTAATAACAAAGAAAAATTAGGATGCAATCTAAATATTATAAACGATAATTAGTCTTTAAAAAACGTAAAAGATTTTTTTACCGTGTAATGTCTAAATGCATGACGATATAATAAAATGTAATTCAGGTTAGTTTCTGATAGACAGTTTTTGATATTTTTTTAATAAGTTTATTATATTTCGTAATATTAAATTCAATTTTAACATTGCCACTCTACTACCAGATATTTACTAACTAATACACTGTCATGTTGATATTAAGCAACTACGTATATATTCTATAAAGGAATTGCTAGCTCTATAACCGGGCCCCTACTCAAGTACGCTAAATTGGCTTGTTTATAATTTAGAGCTGAAAATTTATTTATTTATTTATCAGGTTGCCATAACATAGAAGCAAAAAATTAGATTACTAAAACAAAAAAAAAACCATTAAAAACCGTAATAAAAAACCTATAATTAAAAATAACGCTCCCAGGTGAACAATAACTAATAAATACTTCACTTTGATCTCCCAAATTTGTAATAGAAAGCAGATTTTTAATTTAATTTTAATTTTTTTTTTTGGGTGAAACAAATATGTCAATCTCCGCGGAAATAGATTATTAAAATTACATAGCCTGATATAATTAATCACAAACAGTATTACAATTATTTGATAAATATATCATTTGATAAAACCATAAATCAATTAAAGATACTGCCGAAAATTATGTTTTAAAATAGTGTTTTAGTGGTTTTTATATTTTATTTTTTATTAAGATAAACCAGTTTAGTCCAGTAAATAAACGCGAATAGTATTAAGAAAGCTTACTAAAAATACCCGAGAAATTATAAGAATACGCATTATTGCGAATATTAATTATGTAGAATACGCTTATTTTAAAGCGTACTAAATTTTATTAAAAATAATAAATATTTTAATGTTATGTGTTTAAATCGCACCTCTTTTTCCGCGGGAATGCTAAATAGCTCATTGAAACAATGAAAAAAAAACGGATACTAGCACTTGCTTGCGCAACTGTCGAAAACGCGTTAAGATTTGCATTAATATTAGAAATTTCTTTTTTTACTGTTTTGTTCCGCGGGTCTAATGGTGGAAAGTTCTAACGGGCGCGAATCGCGGTAAGATGCTGTTACGTGAGGCGGAGACTCGCGCGTGCTACGAGAAAAACATTATAGAGAAATATATATAAGCTATTAATTTTCTTATTAGTGTAATTTACTGCGTCGTGCGCACCCCTCCCCTCCAAATCTCAAAATGAGATTAGCATACACTAAAATATTGCCAAATATATGTTTTATGATTTTGTTTACATCGTTATCAAAATTATTTAGATCTTCACCTGTTTGCGACTATTTTTATCAGAGTATTACCTCCATTGATTATTTTTATCAATAAATACAATGTCGGGTCTGTTATCACACCGTGCCATATCGAAATATATGTGACTGTTATCAGAACGAAAATGACTTACATCGAATTTATATATTTTATTTTATTTTATTAAATAATCATACATAATTTGTATTTTGTATATAAATTTTAGTAGTAGGTATTGTACGACCCGGTACGGCGGCAATTGCCGCTTTCGGAGCCCCACGTGTCGGCCCAGCGGGCTTTTTCGGAGCTAAACTCAAATCGGCCTCTAATACTCATTCTCATAAAAAAATAGGTATTTTACAAGCTTCTATTTAAATTGTAATATTTGTACGTCGGTTTCGGTCAAATTAGAACCACTTCCTTTTGTCCTACGGAGTTAAATTCGACACGTTGGTTGAGTTTCGATGACAATGTATTTTTATGGTTAGCACGACCTGATTCTACACCCAGGAATGGTTCCAGATAAAGGAACATAAACAAACATAATAAAGAGAGATACCGCAATCTGTAGCTCAGCATTGTGAAAAGTGTTGTCATGTAATTAATAATGAATGAATATGTAATACAATATATTATATCAATTGTATTAAATAAGTAAAAAGTGGGAACGAATTAGTTCACATAAAAACCCGCAAGGGTTTAGTGAGCAATCAAATAAAACCTGTATGTTTTTTTTTATAAAATAAAGAATATTAAAAAAAAATCCTAAAGCTTGTTTTTAAAAATGTTTTTTTTTACTATTCTGATATTGGCGACTAATTAAATATGATCTAGTAAAAAATATTTTTGTTTTTTGATCACCTCCTTAGGAATAATATTTCTAATTTCTCTTTTTTTTGCGGATGGTTACGTTATCAAAACAATGTACCTACAAAATTTCTTAAGCTAGTAACAACCCCGAGTGGCCCCTTTACAAAAGGTACCAGCTTCTTGGCAACCATCTCCTCGAGCCAAAAGAGATTAGAACCATCGCACCCAAAAGATACTTAACTTTATCTACAGTACGGGACTAGAGGGCGGATTATAAGTGGATTTAAAAGTACAATAGTTCTAGAAAGACCCAGTATGCGGGGGGCAAACCCCCACATCCACTAACATAACATAACATAACATAACAACCCTGAGCCTAAGTTGGCAGTTGACAATTGTTTGACAATTGTTTTCGAATCGCTGTCAAAAAGCGTTCCAGATTGACTAAAGTACTGACGATACTCTTGTACTATAAGTAATATACTTAACTGTAAAACAAGCGAAAGTTCAAGAAATAAAAGCATTTTGTGAATGTTTATTTTATTTTATTTTCATGTTTTTTATTTAGTATTTAAAATGTTTACCCACATATTATAGATCAATATAATAAGATGTATAACAAATAACAATCACAAACCAAATAAGTCGCAATTTGATTTTTTTTGAACAGGTTGAAAGTCAACCCGCAAAAAAGGCACTAAAGAGTCCGGGTTAGGTTTAAAACTGCGCTATTACATAAATGCATTGTTAACCAGATTGCATTAAAATAAAATAATAATAAATACTTATTACGACTCAAACCGGTCATTTCTCCTTACAAACGTTAAACAGTTAAAGGAAGAATGACCAGTTCGAGGTTTTTAACTTTTTGTCTAAAGGTTAAGAGCCTCGAAAAGTTTACAAATAAATAAATTATTTCAGAAAAAATTCTGAAGCATAGTTTATTTTATAAAGATTCAATAGATTTTTAAAGTACAATTACTGTTACAAGCCGTTAGATGAGACAGAATGATTTAAGAGCAAGACACAGAGAAACGCTCTCGGAATGATGGTTAAACGCGTCTAATTTGTGGGAAAATGTATCATGATCGTAAATAAAGGGCATGATTTACGAGTAATTTACACGCGGCGTTGATAAAAATTAAACTAAATCTCAAAATATTGTGCGTATCATTTAGATAAAGATCTTATATTAGCGTTTGTTTGTATTTTTTTCTCTTTCTTTCGGCTGGCTAATAATTTATCGGACGTCTCTCTCGGCGCCCGTCGGCCTTTCGACGGAGATCGATAGATCGCTTTCACTCACGATTTAGCCGCGGCCTCTTTCGCACTAGCGATGGGCGTTAACATGATAATCATATAACTGAGGTTACTTCAAAATAGCCTATTATTTTAACGGCTACAAAATAACTGAGCGATTTGTAGCTGTCTGAAGCTGGAGTCTGGCTAGACAGAAAATTAATAGGGCGACTGTCAAAATAGGTCGCCTTTTATAGTCTTTTTTTTTCTGTTCTTTTCTAACCGTCATTATTAATTTATGTACTTGCATACGTATGTTTTGGGAATTTAAAAGAAACTTAGTTTTCGCAATTCAATTTCAATTTTTCAATGTTGCCAGAAGGAAATTTTATTATTCAAATACCCTTCTTTTTTTAAATTTATTTTAACATTGTATATTATATAAAATCCAACCAAGCCCAAGGTTTATCAGTTGGAAATCATTGAAGCATGTTTTGAAGGTTCCATGATTGAGTAGGTTTGTACAGAGCATGCTTCACAATCACAATTTATTATTTACATTATTTTAATTATATCTAAAACATTATTTGAGACTAGCAAATTAATATAGTACAATAATAAGTAATATAATAGTAAATATATTACAATAAGTTTTTAGAGATTTTGTACATTACAAATTATATTTTTATAATAGTAAAGATAAAGATAAATATCTTATGTACCTAAATTTTTGCGTTTATTTATCAAGTGTCCAAGCTCAGTATTATTCGTTATCAAAGTCATAGCATTTCGATTTGAGGTCATTTTTAACTAAGTTTTTTTTTCTGTTTCCATGAAATTGGCAACTTGTTAAATAGAGTTGGAATTAAATAAGGAAGTTTCCGTTTACAATAGAAATTATTGTACGAAGGTATGAATAATCTTTCGTTTTCTATCTGTCTTGTAAAGTAATTTATTCTACAACTATTTTATAAGTGTCCAATTCTACCCTTCTGTTCCGAATACTTTAATGGAAACAGATAGTCTATCTTAGGACAGCTTTTTGCTATGTGATTTTTATTATCTTATTACTACGTTAGCTATAAATATAGTTTAATTATGTAATAAATAAATGATTGAATTGATTAAATTACGGCCAGCGATGAACCTTAATTCACCGTTCGGTGTCCATCTAAAAGTTAACTTGTGGATCGGTAACGCAGCTATTCGTTGCGCTAGAATAATAGGGTGATTTAAACGGTAACGCCCACGTCTACTTCACACCTTGAGGTAGGAAGTGGCTCTCTAACTATGGGGGGGGGGAGCACAGGTGAATTTTGCTATTATAGCCAGCTTCCACGGCAACGATCTCTGTAGTAAACCATCTGGAAAATGAGACGTCTAAAAATTTGCGCGGCCATTAGACGTCACAAAAAAAAAGTGAAACTTCTTTACGCATCATAGAGAACTTGGATTCATGTCTGGACCCGTATACCGTTACAAAAATATCCGCTGCGTATATCGTTACATTTTTAAGTGTCCTAAATCCAGAGCACACCCGATTTCAAATCCCCAGTGGGTCAAATCCGTCATTTTTCGCCGTTGAGAATATTTAACGGTGCTTTTCTCAACACAACGCAAAAAAAAAAACAGTTACGGACTTGCGAGATGTTGTTTGACTGCAATGAACAGCCTCGCATCACGAAAACGACAATAAGGCTGTCGGAACTGCGCTAAATAGCGCCTCCTTGACAACACAAGAAGAAATACGTATTCGCATTTTTAACTGACGTTTTAGTGAATTCATTCTTTTTATTGTACCTATTATTTTGTTAATTTTTTACTAACAGGTTTTTTTGTTTCAATATTTCTCCTTGCATAAAACGTTTTAATATAAATGTTTTTTTTAACCTAAATCATATTCTTGGGACATGACAACATCGTCTATACATTTATAGTAGTGCCAGCGTGTTGCCTGAAATGATAAAATTTAAAAAAAAACTTATTTAGCGTTTTCGTTCATTGTTCCGTCCCTAGTCGTGTTAGAATAACGCTGCGTTACCATTTTATCGGTTAAAAAACGACATTTCGTTTTTAAATACCCTCTTTTTGAACAAAATCGACTGTCATTTATTTCTTTTTAATATCAATGTGCCAACAAAATACGGAACAGGTAATTTAAATGTGTTTCATACGATAATTTGTTCCTCTGACTCTGATTTTCTTCAAATCTTCTCTCTTAAAATGAATTAATTGTCATGATTACCTAAAGCTACGAGAATTTCAATTTTTAAAAAAGAGAAGTTTTTGTTTTAAATTCAATATTTTAGTTTAGTTCTTAAATATTTTATTCAGACGATGTTATTAATTTTATTATCATTTAAGTAGCTTAATATAGGAATCTGCGTTCAGATTTATGTTAGAGTTTTTTTTTCACTTCGTATTTCAATGTTAACTATTATGTGAAACTGTAGATTTCTTTAAAAAATTAAATAATTAAAATAAGATTCATCTAAATTGGTCCAATGCCTCTCGTGTTTTCAACTCGAAAAGTACAAATGAGAGATTTCATTTTTTATGTGTAGATTGATACCCAAGAAAAACTACCATAGCCGTTTAGATCACATCGAAAGCTGGTCGGATAATATAGATACTTTAAGAGCCAGTATATCGTGAGGTGACCTTGAAGTTCGGCCTTTGCAAATGGCGTCGGCCACGTGCACTTCGAGCGTCCGTCGACAACATCAAAGAATAAACATTTGACAGTTTTTTATTTATATTAAAAATATATGGCAATTTAAAAAAAATCTAAGTTTAAGGTTTTCTGTAGAATTTTATTGCGGACATTTGTATGTATTAATTAGGCTTACGTCACATATGCAGTTTGGTTTATAAGAATTTTAAAAAATATAAATGAACAATTTCAATATTTTTTTATGTAAACATAGGATTATTTATTTAAAAAACCAGCTTAAAGGTTTGCTAGAAAAATGTTTAGTTAATCTATTTATATTTTTTATATTTCATTTCATATTATTCTCATTGCATTTCATATTATTTATTTCTCATTTCTCATTTCATATTATTTATTAGTGGCCAATATAAATTAATATAAAATTCCTCTATGATCGCAACTAGAAACATGTAAAAGAATGTTCAATGCCACGTTACAATTACCATAAATTGTAATATTATGTACTTGTTCATTATTACTCATTACTAGCCACCATTACTAAACACGAGTCAAAATTTACAAAAAAAAAATATATGGTAAAATGAACTTAAAGAATATCATACCATTTTACCTAATTTTTTTTATTTTTATCACTCAGACCTAAAAAATAACTCATTTTCGCCTCTATAGCTATCCAAAACGCACATCGAAGTGGCTAAAAGTACCGCAGGCTCAAGTGGAGATAGGAAATGAAGCAACCCATAGCAAGTTGGTACTACAGGCGCGTGTAGTCTGATGGGAAAATGTCTTTAATGACGCCTGTAGGGCCTAGCTGTAAGACGTCAGGTTCTGGTTAACCACTGCTACTAAACAATGTATAGAATCAGTTAATATTATTTGATAGGTACCAGATGTCATAGTCATTCTTGTTTTTCTAATTAAAGTAATTGAGGTCATATGGATAGTTGAGCTACTTAATAAAATGACAGTGAACACAGTTTCTTATGATTACTGGTCACTTTGAGAAGTAGTATCGCACTAACGCGAAGAAGTTTGAAGTTTACGATAACATTTTTAGTAAAAGTTTTTAATAAATAGCGTTTTTAAATGTGTTAAACGGCAGATAATCTTATAGACTGGTTAGACTGGAATATTTAAATACATTTTCTTTTTAAATTTTATCGTAAAAATCTTTAAATTGCAAGATTTTAAATGCAAAAACCGTCATTTTGTCGTTCCGTTCGAATATCTCCTATTGATGTGACAATGTCAACGCGAGAAGCGGGATTATGCTGTAAATCAATCGATTACGTAAATAATTTATAAACTTGAACAAAATATAATCCTGAGAGAAAGTAAGTACTTGTAGCTAAGTTTATTGAGAGTTTCTATTTTCAGATAGGTTTCCTTTTTTCGAAGTACTTTATAGTATAATTTTGAAAATATATGGTCACCACGTTATAGCATATAGTATATATACAACGGATTGAATGGGTACAGAAAAAAAAAAAAAATTTTAAAACCACAGTACATATTCCATTGGTACAAATTATGCCGCAACAGCATTTAATATACCCTCGGTGATAGAAGAATTACTGACATATCTTTACTTCACTAAATAAAGTGGTTGCACTGCAAAAAAAATTGGTTATATATCTCTGAGAGTACCTGTGAGGTGTACTCGTAACCTTCAATAACTTCCATTTACCGAGGTGTCATACCAAACATGCTGAGAATGCAAAGTTGTACAGAGTTATGAAAACATACAATAGTAATGATGACGAATTTCATTTAAGTAAGAATTAATTTTAAGATATCAGAGAAAATATATACATAAACTCCACAATCATTATTATTTCCCGCGCACATAAACCCTCAAAAACCACACTCTTCTTGAGAACACCAGTGTTACATTAAACTCACATACGCACCCTTAGGATCTTTACACTCCCAGAACACTACACACACTTATACAAACACAATTAATTTGAAGCATGTTGTTTTTCACATTTTTATGTCTTATAAGTAGGTTAGGTTAGGTTTTATTTATAATATTTTAATATTCCCGCCACTGCCCTTTTTTTTAATTTAAAAAATAAAGTCTGTATAAGAACAAAGACATTTGTATTTAAAACAAAAATGGTTTTGTTTTACATTTTTCGTGTTATTGTCTTTTTTATAATATATGTTTTATTCCTTTGTATTTTCTTAAATTTGAGGTGTATATATGTTATATTATACTAGGCCAGTGGCTTGTTTTGAGTAAATATTTATAATTTTCGAATAATTACGATTCGTCGTTTCGATGAAGTTGCGATGTGATCCTGCGTTCGGATCATCAACCGGAGTGCGCGCGTCGCGTCGCCGCGGCAAATCTAACGGTAAACAAAAGAAGAGTAAAAATGGCGCCATTTTTGACGGCCGGAACAAAATGGCCGCCGCGTCCGACGGCGACGGACCGAGAAATTAATTAGGCCTTTGTTGGTCTTTTTTTTGTCTATTTTTCGTCACTTTATACAAAACGCTACCCCGTCAGCCCGCACATACTTCGATGGACGTTCATTGACTTCAGTTTATGTGGAAATAACATTGCCATTCTATGAAAACAATCGCCCAAAGCGAAGAAGAAAAAAGTTGAGAGGACAGAGAAAAAGCCTTAGAATTTTATCAGAACTTTAGACGTAATAAGTTTATTAAGTATATTTATTTAATAAGTATATTAAGTGTTAACGAGAAGACACTTAAATTGTATTTATGTGTGTGTGTGGGTGGGTGTGTATATCAGTGAGTATATTTGTGCCTTAGTTAATTTTTATATTTTCACAGGGTTTTGCGCTGGTCTCTTGTATGCTCACTGTAACACTTCATATATAACCTTCCTTAGAACAGGTAACTCTTACCTAGTTAGGAAGGTTATAGAATTCATCGGCCAACATGATTTCTCAATAAAATATATATATATATATATATATTATTCACACTGAATACATGAATCGAGACAATTAATCTACAGAAGCATAGGTGATATCAGAATGATGCAAATTTAACTCAGTTTTTTCTTTAATTTTAATTCTGTTTTTCATAATTAATCAATAATTAATCAGGACCTTTCGCGAAGACTTAACGGGGTGTTTATGTTCCCACCTACTGTCAAATTTCTTAAGCCAAAATTACATTTGTGTTAAGCATTTTTTTTTTTAAATAATTGCTGACCTATGTCATATACAATTATTTTGGGCCCTACTCAACTAGGCCAAATGTACCTGTCCTGGAGTCGGGAGAGATGGTGGTAATGAAGTGTTAAAAATGGTATAACCATGTGCGGATTCGAACCCGCGACCTTTGGCTCAATAATCCAACGCCTTAACCACTAGACGTTCAATTCTTAATTAGGAGCCACTAACTAGAAGGCGTTATGAATTCAGATTAACTAGTTTATATAGGACTGTGACGAATGAACCTGCCTGGACTGCTTTGTGATGCCTACCTCCTTTAGGATAAACACCTCCTTTTGGTACGTGCCTGGGCTACACTACCCTCATTGTATGCCCAATAATGTTCAGATTTGTCGTTCGCAGACGAGATTATCTATGCAGGCGGAGTTTGCCATTTCTCATTTCTCTCCGGTACAGTGCGAATGATTGGCAATCTGGCGCGTGACCCGACTAACCACAGACAATGGTCTAGTGCCTCGAGAATTGACTGTACCCCGAAAGCCTTATCTATGATTTGCAAAATCGATTCTTATCTCATTAGATCTATTTTTTTGCGAATTAGACGGGTTATGGTATTTTTAAATAAAATAAATTTAATATATGCATGTACAGAATTAATCTAGAAATATATCAAACGTTTACAAAACTTTTCTAGATAACAAAAAAGTATAGATTTAGAAAAATAACTTTCGTATTGATTATTAGTAGCTTGTAGCGTAAGCCTTGATCGCTCAGTAGCTACTGAACTTACTGAACTTGTGGCTTTTTGAAGTGATACTTCTTTGCGCCCGTTGTACTCATTGGGATTGGATGTTGGTCGAGAAACCGCGTCACGCGTTAGGAGTGAAATCCGTAGAGTGCCTTTTTATACGTTCTCTACCAAAGATACCCCAAGAGTCTCGGTGGGTCAGTGGTTAACGCACTCGTCACCCACGCTACAGTCCCTGATTCGATCCCCAGCTTTGAATTTTTTTTCACAAATTATACGAAAGTGTACGAATATACGAATGATAATATAATAATAAAGTGACTTATAATAATATATCGAAGAGAAATATATTGAACAACAGAATAAAATGTCTTATATTTCATTAATTTGGGTTTGTTAACCTAATTCGGTCCAATTCTATAAATTTTGACGTACGATATAAGAATCACAAAAATTACAATTTAATTAATGTAACTTAATGTATTTAGCTAAACTCTATTTTGTACATATTCCTACTAAATAACTATCCGATAGTATAGGTTTATCTGATACTGTGTAATATTAGGTTATTACCATCAGTATGGCTCACACTATGGTATCACCCTAAGATTTTTTACGGCTTCGTCTATTGGCAACTTGACCAACTTGACTTATTATAAATGTAATTGACGTTTAATTAATTTCGGAATATTCTTAATTGCATTCGAATCGAGGGTCTTCTTTGCGTATTACTATAGTTTCGTTGTGATTATTAGGAACTCCGCCAACTGAGATCTGATGCTGGAGAAGATTGGAAACGATTAGCTAGACAGAGAAAAAGTTTTATGAGGAAGGCCTGAGAATTGTAACGGAAAAGAGATGTGTATTAAGAACCATTGAAGATAGCAGATATGACAGCTCCTCAAGAAACATCGAAGGAAAGGTCGAGGGAAAATGGGTGGAGGAAGACCTCGATGCTCCTAACTTGCTCGAGTAAAGGAGAATGTTAATGGCATGTTATCAAGAATTCAGGACTTCGGCAGAAGAAAGGGAGGAGAGAAATGGCGGTTACTCCACCGACAAGAGTGTATCATATATTTAAAATTTACATAACTATGAGAAAGAGTCACCAGTCAGAGAAGGTCTTTAACCTTCTTGTCTCCAAAACATTCGGGACTGTCCTGAATACGCTAAAAAAAAACAAAAAAATGGAAAGAGATCGAGATCGTTTTTAGAGATTATGGTAGACTAGTGGTTAAGGCCACAAACCCAGCAGTCGCTGGTTCGAATCCATTTATAACGCTTCATTACCACCGTCGAGTATGGCCAAAAATATTTGTATATGACTTGGATCAAAGCAATTATTTAAATATATATCTTATCCATTAGAAATCCAATTAATTAAATTCGTTTAAATTATTTTAATGATATTGTTTTTACCTTTTACAGTCTTTATTGGTTAATTGAGCTACCCTAGTTTAAGAAATTTATATTTTCTTTACGTGATAACCAGTATTTTGTACAATTTCTGTTGGGTAACCACATTACTGGCCAGTAATAAATAATGCGTTCCAACAGCTGTCATCTATCAGTACTAGAAATTTGTTGAATTTAATAGTATATATATTATCCACCCAGCCCCAGATGTGATTGTTTTTCTAAGAGCACCGATCTACACATAAGAATTCAACTCTTTTGCATTTGTATTTTTCGAGTTGAAAGATGTAACAGACGGCCAAAGACGGGGATAAAATCCATCATTTGGCAGTACAGTGCTGAGATGTTTTGCAGTGTACCCCCAATTGTGTGTGTCGAGTCGAGTTCGCCGGATTTAGACGTATCGTCCGAGTTGTACAGTTACACTATTCGGTATGCCACGCCATTGAAGTGTGTCCCAGTTAAGTGGCGCGCTTATGTGTGTACGCGACTTTAGCATTCGTGCACGCCTTTAACTTCCGTTTATCGCCTTAAGAGGACTCAACCCAGTCACACAAACAATATGACATTTGAACACTAAAATAAAAAAATTGTAAAAAAAAAAACTAAAATAATTCACGCAGAAATTTATTAAAGTTTATCAAAGCGCTCGTGTACACTAAAAACAAATTGTAATAAAAACAAAAATATGGTATTGGCAACCATAAAGTTACACATCGATTATCATTAAACTTACTTGGTATGATATATATAATTATTATTATTATTATTTCGTAATAGGCAGGCAACATAGCTGATAAGTCTATATCTTATTCAATTTCAAAATTGTTATTTGTTTGTTATTATTGTTTGTTTGTTGTTATTGTTATTGTTTGTTTGTTTGTTCTCAATGTAAGTATTATATTTTTTGGTCGCCTTTATTATAATATCTAGCTATCGCTACAATCATTTTTGCAGACTGCAAATTTAACGATAAGCTGTTCAATCACACCGCCATTTTGATTTCAGCAAAATAAAATGGTTACAAGTAAAAACAACAAAATATTATGCTTGCTACTATACTAGATGTCGTTACTTAACAAAACATTTAGCTGTTACTAGGATTTTTTCTAGTATACTTTACCTAAAGGTAAAAGATGAAAATTCAACTAAGTTTTTTATGAAACATTGTTCTATTTTTCTTTCTGTTTCCAATCTCTTCTGTTGAAATATGTAAATGTGTAATTAATACGCCAATTTCGGAATGGCTGCCTTTGAATCTCATTAATGAAATTACATAATTCGATTATGACTTGGATCGGCATCGCCCGTAAGTAAATCGATCTATATTCTCGGAATAAGAATCTTCGGGGAAATCTACGATTCTAAACAATCTGACGTTGAATTTTAATATACCGTCTTCACAAATAATACTTGAAATCGAAGAACGAAGAACAACTAGCTTTCTTGAAAATAAAAATACATCATATTTTTCACAATTATATAGGTACATAGATATACCTAACTAGGCAGTGCTCGTGGTAAGGTATACTTTAGAGTTATGAGAAATATTTTATTTATTTATTCTTTATTGCAAAATCCAACAGTATTCATTTTTATAATTACAAACAAAACTTATTACTAGTATACAAAACCAATTATGGATTTCGGACATTTTACATATTAACATTAGCATAAAATTTTTGGAACAGTGTTCTTAAGATATATATAGATTATGAATATTATATACCTATACAGTAGATTTTTTTGTTGTGTTGTGAGTAATTTGTGAGTGATATTTGTGGTAGTGGCGAGTGTGTGTGATTTGTATATATATGTTAAAATAAAGTAATAAATTAAGTATGGTTTCAGTATGTATAAAAATAATTTGATGAAGGTAATATAAATATAATATGTATGTATATTCTATATGTAATTGCAATTACAAGTACTTATATGTTACATTAACCAAGTGAAAATTACGAAAAAATTATGAAAAAAAAGAAGGTAGTTCAATTTTTTCTTATTTTTTGACTAGTTCATTAAATATAATTTCATATTAAATAAAATAAAATGTGTACGCTTTTGTAGATGTCGTGACCGCGACGTTTCGTTCGCTTATTCATATTACAACATAACAATAGAGAAAAACCTGCGTGTATGTTGCATAGCGCAGGACCCAGATGAGTCCCTGCTCAACGGCGGGGCCGTCGCGTCCGCGCGCGCCCGCCCGCAACGCGAGTTCGGGCGGAACGCGAGATGGCCGGCGGACGTCGAGATCGCTCATAGTCGCCTCCTCTCCTCTCCTCTCCTCTCCTCTCCTCTCCTCTCCTCTCCACTCCTCTCCTCTCCTCTCCGCGGATTAAAAGCGCAGCGGCCTTTGTTTGCGACTTCAGTTTTATTTTGAAACGTGCCTCATTGCCCTCGTCTGCTGGACCTCTGCTGGATGGGTACCGGTTTCAGTAACTTTCTCTTCAGCGTTGCCAAAAACTACTTTTAGTAAAACGCATCCTATGCACAAATATTATTCAATCGAGTTATTAAGGAAGAGAACCCGTTATCTTCACATTGACTAATGCTTGGTCGTTAATTTAATTTAATTTATCTTTATTAGGGAAATAAAACAGTTACACGAGAAAAATTATATATAGGCAGTACATATACAATCATATAAAAAAATAGATAAATAAAAAGAATGAAAACAATGATACCAACTTATAAGTATAAAATAAAACCAATTAAATATTTCCACTGAGTGAGTATACAATTATTGCTTAACCTAAGAAATGCAAGATGCAAGAGACGAAGAAAGGGGGAGGGAGAGGAAAGGAAAATTTCACGTTAACCTTTCCATTTTTTAAAAGTCTTTAATAGTGTTTAACAAGAAACAGAAGGAAAGAAAGGGAAGGAAAATGAAGGAAAATGAGACGGAGGAAACGTAAATTTCATGTTACCGTTTCTTTTTTAATAAGTTCATTTAAATGCCACTAAATTAACATTGAATGCATCAATATGTGGGTACTTTGAATTTAAGGTAAGAACACATTCTATGAATGAGTTCGTTTTGCCCATAATTGGTTCTACGACGTGGGATGTCTAGCAAAACGTTTGATCTTATCACACGTGAAGGTATCCTGAGATGCATTAGCTCGAACAGAGAGGTGCAGTTAACTGCACCTGATATTATTTTGTATGCATATACAGCATCAGCTTTAGAGGACTTACGATCCACGTGTTTAAGGAATCTAAAACATGTGTTTAAGGGTTATAGGTGTTTAGGAGTTCATGTGTTAATCTATAGATTATCACGGCATCTGCAGAATCACCAGGTATTCTGCGAAGCATAACCATTTTTCGTACTTTAACGTACTCGCGTAGGTAATTTGCAGAGTAACTAGATAATCCGCGCATTAACTGTTATACGAACATTAACGGCAACACATGCACTATGAATTCACACATATTTGTTACGACTTATCGCTTAGGCATGAAACTAAGGCTGTTTTTTTATATACCCACTGAAGTTGCAATGTATGGTATGTTTCTGTGACTCATCGGTTTATCTCATAATTATAAAATAACATATTCAAAGAATAATAAATAAATAAAATCTGCTTTATATAAAAGGTAGGAGAGCTTCGAAAATTCGGCATTTTTTCATACAATTTACCTAAACGTAAATATTTTAAAATACATTACTTACTCGTGACTTATTTTAAAAGCCTGTAACGCCCGATGTGTTATCTCTCGTTAACATACGGAAGGATAAGATGAAGATAAAGATAAAGATAAAGATAGAGATCAGATCAGTGTCACCAAGTAGTTTATTGAGTTCACACATTATCCTAACCAATATCTGACTAAGTAGGAATGCAAATAGACTCGATACAAAGTAAAGACTTGTATGTTAATTTGACTACCTAACAAGGTGTCTAAAAGACTGAAGACTGAAAGGTACCGTCTTCGATTATGAAAACTAAACCGTGAGAAAGGAATTTATAACTCGTCTCGTGTGAAATGCAAATGCTTGTGACTTTCAATTGGGAATTTGCAAACTTATTAAGTCCAGTTCTCAATAGAAATCTTCCAGTTAAACTGGACATCAGAACTGAATATCTGGCAATTTCGCGACTCGTCGCGGCGGCATAAGCCTTCAAATGAGATGGAATACTTAAACACCGCACGCAAGATGGGCTAAATCCCTTACTTTATCTGAGAAGCTGAGCGCCGGGTTCAACAAACCCACGTCGGGTACACAAAGGAACCCATTAGAGACCGCGTTATACTTACCGGTGTTATTTTAGTAGAGCTCTAAACAGAATATGCACACATTTCGGTGGTCCATTCGGCTGTTTGCGAGATTTATATCCCAAACGAAGACTTTCGCCCTCACTCGTATAACGCACAATTTAGGTACAGTCGAGAACAAATGAAGCTCTGCTGTGAAAATAGATACTATTCCAAAGTTTTATGTCCTACTTAAGACTAACGTAAATTTTAAGTTAGACTTAACCGATAAACATCGTATTTCAACTCACTCTTAGCGTTAAGTCGAAAATAAAAGTCCGCCTTAGCTAAGAATCAAAACAACTACGACTTAAGCCTTAAGTCAAACTTATACGCTGCTAGGAGCGATTTCAGTACAGTCGACGTGACCCGTGTGCGAGTGTATTGCCATCTGTGGTTTTCGTCTCGTACTTGATTTTATATTTTCTAACTAATTAAAATTGACTGGATTTGCATACTTATTTTGAACATCTTCAATTCAAGCAAACACGCATGGCAGAATCCTAGTAATCCTGCAGCTGACAACATAACCTCAAAATGTCAGATGACGCGTCATATGTCAAAAGTTATGCGACAGATATTGTATACACAAACCATACAACCTCTTTTTTTTGCGCTTTTTAGCTCAACTTAAAATGCTCGGGGTAAAGCTCCGAGTGCCTTTGACTGTACCAATTATTCTTCAATAAGATATAATGTAATATCTGGTAAAATTAAAAATTAAAATTCCATATTTTCAACCTATGCTAAAATATTCTTAAATCGATTGATTTTCCTAACTAAATCTAACACCTAGGACCTTACCTTGGACCTTTTAATCTTTCGTCTGTTTTGAAGTTAGGCTTGTTAGTTATTATGATAATTAATTACATTTGTTTTTAAATTAAATTTACCTCTAACCATCCCAAAATTCTCACTTAATATTATCATTCATATTCAATCTACCCTTGTTTTTTTTAATATATTGACAAATGATATACAATTTGTCTATCCACCCGCCCGTCATTTGCGGGTTTTTTTTTCGTCTATAAAAACAAAATACACCGGTACGAATGCCGTTGGCTGTCCGCCTCGTTTGAATTTGGAAGGGTCCGGCTCGTTTTTTGAATTTTAAGCCCGGCGCGACCAGCGATTCCTAAACTTCGCGACGTCAGATAAACTAAAATAATATTATTTTCTAATATATCTAATTATATATATATATTCTGTATTATGTATATAATTCGTAATTATATCTGTCAAAATAGCGTGGCATTTTTTGCGGCTGATATTTTTTTTTAACACAATATAAATTAACACAGTATAAATACATGCAGAGAACACTCTAAACCCCTTCTTAAGCATATTGCGCGCACGGAGAGTGTGAGATTTGGCATAGTTAAAGTTTATTATGCAGAAGGAGTGCAGAAAGCTTAAATTGATCTACAATATGTGTTATAAATACTACTGACAGCTGATTTGACAGAATGAGTTTCGAGCTGTGAATTGTGTGTGATTTCAAATGTATTTTTTTCAGTAGTCTGTCAATGTCAAGTAAAAATAATTATTAATGCCTTCTTGTACTTCTATGAATGTCATCTCATTTTTACATGAAAAAATTATAACTGACAATTTCAACTGTTACTGATATTAAATTATAAATTTAATAGGTATTTTAGGGAAAATAGGCAAACAACACGCTCTAATGACGTATTTGTACACTCTCACAGCTGACGTAATAAAAACAAAATTAAAAAAAAAAAAATGCAATGATTATAGAGGTATAATCATTGCAATCATTGGAGGTTGTCGGCAATATGATGACTTATTCTCCTCGATAGATATATTTTTATTAAATAAATACCCTTTTCATCTTGAGTTGCGAAAAACCTGTAATTCAAAAAACAGACTAAATTAGCAATACAAAAAAAAATAGTAATCTTTGGACATCATTTTCATTTTCTTTCCTTTGGCCTCTGACTACTTTTAAAACCTACTATTATTTCAAAATAATATATGTTTAAAGAAATAATATATATATATTATATATCTGTTTAGAGTGTTTGCTAGTGCGAGTGTAATTTAATTTAATTTTAATCTTTACATGTATACTTTAGCGTAAACCTGTCATCAGTCAATTTTATACACAATTGTATGTACCATTCTTTTTTTATATATAGCGCTGTTGGTTTTTCGAATAAACGATAAATAAATAAATAAAAACCTTCGTTCCACCTAAAAAAAATATGAATAACGCTAAAATAAATACACTGTGGTAATATATACAACCTATATACAACGCTTTTCCGTTATTGTCGAAAATGATGTCAGACGGATAACAGTTATTAAAAAAAAAACACTCATCTAATTAAATTAAGTTTGTCTTATATTTTAAACGAAATGCATCCTAATTTTCTTTTATCGCCACATCAAATCAAACTACTGATTGGCATCGAGATTTTTGTTTTACTTAAGGCCAATTTATGATTAAAAAAATTAAACTATGTCACATTAAGTATTCGATTTATGTGTCACTGTCCAATGCCGCGCACAAACGAGGCAAAATGCATTATTATCTGTCGCTTGATAGTTCGACGATCTCGTTCGAGGTTTTTTTGTTCACACCGTTTTTTTTATATTTTGAAACGAAAACAGGGTCAAATATATTCCGCTCGCAACTACACGAGATCAATTCCACTCTGTTTTTAGTTATATATATTTAACGGCGACCATCTCGATTTCGAACATAAAAGAAAATGGTGCTGTTAGAGAGTCCTTTACCAAGGATGAGAAAAGTAATTTTTGGTTCAGTTTTCGATTACAAAACTAACCATAACTCCTAGAGAAAGCAGAAAATCCACCTAGTAATCATTGCACAAAGTGATTGAATAGCATATTTATTTATAACGAAAACTTATAGATGCAATAAATCGAGGTTGATAAATAAAATAATTTCTAAATGTAAATAGATAGAAAAATTTTTTTAAAAAAAGGCGTAATCCTACATTCACGCTAAGTATATTTGTGTGTGTATTTTTGTGTATATATTTAATGTATCTATATATATTTGTAAAAAAACAAACATCTGTCAGATCTCTAATAATATATTTCAAATAGGTAACAATATATTCCTTTTTTATTATAATTTATATTAATATTAATTTATATTGGATATTTTTTTAATAAATAAATAAATATAACTAGTACATACATATAATATATACAAATCCTATACCTACGTGGTTTGTATTTAAATCATTTAATTTAGTTTGAAAACATACCTACTGTTTCTAAATCTGAAGGAAATCCATAATCGGTTTTATTTATTCATTCTTAATTTAATTAATATAATATTGATATATTTTCCATGAGAATTACCTACCTGTGTTCCAACTTTTTTTTTTTTTTTTAAATATATATAAAAAAAACTTTGAGAAACCTCGAAATAACGACAGGTGTCCTTTATACCTGCCAGCTTATCCCCCTTGAGAGCTGACGTCCGACTTGGTTGCTATGCCGGCCCGTTCCCGCCTCGTGACTGTTTTTTTTTTTTTTTGTATAGTTATTTTTATTCGTTTTATTATGGAGGGTAGGAAGCAATCGAGCGTTGGGAGCATGAGGGTCCGAGGACGGGACTGCCGCCTGCTAAAACGCCATGCGTCATCGCTGACGAGTGGACGCTTTATAGGGTTCCGTACATACTGCATACGGGGTATGCATACAAATAATACTTCAAAAGTTTTTTTTTTGTTTGTTTAAATACTTGTTATAGTTAGTAGACAGATGGAGAAAAAGTAGAAGAAGAAAGGTAGAGAGTAGGAGTACATCTGCTGGACGTTTCGACCACTATCAGGTCACTCCACACGCGAAGGGAACTCCAGGACGCTGGAAATACCATACAAGCAAATAAGTAAAATGTCAAGAGTTCCCGGTTACCCTTGCATAGCCAGCATATTTGTACTTACTGTACGATGAACTCAAAACGAATGAATTTATCTAGCTGTCGTGTGCGTGTCCCAAAACCCAAGTATTAAGTGCTCGCGAGAGTTAATTTGTAGCATTACGATGCGCTTGAAAATTAAAATTTTTAGTTTTTTTAAAGAAGCGATTTTAATTTTAATCTTTAAAGAATCTATAATTGTATTTGATGGGCACATACCTACAGATTTTACGGATTTCCCATTATGAAAGCAATGTGTTTTATTGCAGCTCCGACAATAACAAAACCCATGAACCCATTTATAGAATGTGTTCAACGTTAAATTTAAAATACCCAGAAATTTATATATTTAATTATAATCTATTGTCGTTCGAAAATCTTTCCTCTCCCTCCCCCTCTCTTCATCTCTCTTGCATTTCTTAGGTTAAACACTGATTTTATACTCACTCGGTGGAAATATTTAATTGGTTTTATTTTATACTTGTAAGTTGGTACCATTGTTTTCATTTTATCTTTTTATTATTTTCCACCGCCTGTATATGATTTCTTTTTATTTATTTATTTGATCGAGAAAAAACAACGGGTACAGTAAATGAGATGAAATCCTAAAGAAACTTATAATTTAGGTCAATCTTGCATCCTTACAAGTTTTTCACATATAGAGTAATTTGTTTCATATCTAATGCTAATCAATTATATAAATTTTCCGACATTGAGATCGTGATTGAGTGCTTACAATTGCAAGCATAACTAATGCAGTACTACTTTAAATACACAAACATAAAAATAGTGGCATGGAAAGGGGCTATGGGGGTGAATTAAGATTAACGATGAAGAGAGCCGAGTTCAGGATGCTGTATTTTGAAAAGACTTTAGAAGAGTGAATACAGATTTCTTAAAAACTGTGGTCTCCGAGAAAACATCCACCTCCAGGAACAAATTGTGGCACGATTGACATAATCTGTCAAGCGGTGCTCTGAAGCTTGCGTTGGACCTCATATATTGCGTCAAAGGCTCAAAGAGGAATTGTCGACGGGAGAGTCTCGTCGGTAAATGGAAGTTGATTTGTTCAAGTCGAAGTTTTATTTCCCAAATAAAGATAAATAAATAAAATCATTGAACAATGAATAAATGCTGTAAACCACTCGGTGGTGGTAAATGTTAGAGGAAATTGACGTTGACGTTTATTTAAAAAAAATATTTTCGTATCGCTGTCAAAAAGCGGTCCAGATTGACATTACATACTTTTGTGGCCTTACGCCGGGCCTCACGTGCGCCCGCGTAGTACGATCGCTCACAAAACACACGTGTTGAGCTTTAGCGGTTCTATGAGCGGATAATACAATTATGCAAATTCCGATCCGCGTGTTTGTGCGCATAAATTTCAGTCGCCGGGGCGCTTGCTCCGGTAACTGATCAGCCAGCACGCGCTCGCCTTGCGACCGACGAACGAGGAGTCCATTACCGGGGCGCTCACCCTATGGCGCTCGGCGGGAGACAAATCCTATCGAAAACATCTTTTTAGTGCGCGATCTTTAGTGCATCTTTTATGCGTCTAAACCGCGAAAATTGGGCATTTTCACAAGCGACATTCCTAAATTCCGTAAGATAATTTTTTTTTTTTTGCTTTTATATAAAATTGTCAATGCTCACATCGACTGCTCATCTTCTGGGGCTCATAGATTTGAGGGTTCCATCTAGACCTACTCGCCAGTGTGGGACATTCCATCTGTCGCGGTTGAGTACAAATTATGCACAGAATTCATATATCTTTTATTTATTGTGAAATAATTAATTTGTCAAAGAAATAGAAATGTAGTAGTAGAAATCACAGTTAAAAAGAATATTGCAAATGCACAGGGAGCGATTAGCACTGCTACATTTTGTGCCCTGCCGTCTTTACTAGACTATGTCTGTACTAAGGAAGGCAGTGTTGTATTGTGCTACAACTGAGAAATGTGAAACCGTCAATGCACCTATGAAGGTGTCTAATTGTAAGAAAAAAAAATATTTAAATATAATATACAATGTTGTCGCATAGAATGTTTATGTTCAGATAAATATGTCTATATTTATAGTTGGATTAAAAGAAAAATAAAATACATAATGAGTATACTAATAGAGCTAATGCTAAAGTAGCAAACAAAAAATTGCATATTTGAGTAAATTTAGACTATATACATACATACAATATTATTATTTTTATTTTTATATATATGCATTTCCATATGTGATATATGCGCCTCCTTAAATACGTTATCATTTATAGTTTGGATATTAAACCTAAGAAATATAATATTAATGATGGTCAATAAGATGTTTAACAAATCAGCAGATTCTTGTCTTCCTTTATCTATCAGCTAAAAGTCATTTTTTTCGAAAATATCTTTAGGTTATCTATTTCCTTAATATAGTACATCGAGCATGTAATCTTTACAACAGCATGTTAAGTGAAATCGATATATTCAACACCGCCTTCCCGGCATTCAAGAGAGTGTCTACCCTAGAGTAGTTCTATATTTCGTATTCTGGTAAATATATAAATTCCCCAACCCCTCCCACTCCCTAATCCCAACCTCGTTCCTGGATGTATGCGGAGAAATACGGAGTATATAATTTAAGGACTACGCGTTGTCGGTGAAGTAACCGCCATTGCTCTCTTTCTTTTGTCAAAACCTGACCTGATACGACATGACATTAACATTCTCCTTTACTTGATAGTGGTAGGTCCCTGTAGGTCTACCTCTTCCTCTTTTCCCCTCGACCTTTCCTTCGATGATCCTATCATCTTCCCTCTTCTGTTTTCAATGATTCTTAACATCTCTTTCCCTCTGCAATTCTCAGCCCTACCCCTCCAGCACCACATTTCAAACACCTCCAGCCTCTCTTCATCTCTTTGCGTTAATTTCCACCTTTTGACCATACGCAGACCTTTCCGGACGTTTCCGGACTTTTCTTGAGGCGTTTCCGGACTTTTCTTGATATCTTAGATTTTAAAACGTGGTTTTTATAATATATTAAGGGCTTTTTTGGCGAATGCAATTCTGGAGACGGCGTCTGGATTGTATATTTGCTTTTCATAATCAATATATTTAAAGGTAGTTCTCAAAAAAAAAAACAAACGTCAAACGTAAAAAAAATAAATGTAATCAAATTCTTGTAAAAAACTGTAATTACAGAGAAAAAAATAAATATTTATATTAATTACTATCTAAAATAATAAAAAAAAACATAAATTATTCTTTCATCTCATCTTAAGATTTCTTTACACTTAGGATGTATTCATAACGGTATCTCTTTAGCTGCGTGACAAATAATATCGAGTTAGTTTCTTAATCGTATTTTTAAAGTTGTTTCGAACAAAAGTTGTCCAATCGCTTATCAAGAATCACCCCTTAAAAGGAAACTGCCGACTTTAAGTTGTACACCCTGTACGTACTCGTAAGCAATATTTTTAATGGAATGCTTTAATACTTCGCATAAAATCCAATAAAAATCCATCCGTCCGCCTGAAAAAATATTCTTTCA
Organism: Neomicropteryx cornuta; assembly: GCA_020383195.1. Lineage (NCBI taxonomy): Eukaryota > Metazoa > Arthropoda > Insecta > Lepidoptera > Micropterigidae > Neomicropteryx > Neomicropteryx cornuta. The sequence continues at coordinate 8,638,911 of JAHKQU010000010.1, read as the reverse complement.
GCCGGAAGTTAGCAACGTTATTGCTACTTCCTGAAAAAGCATAATGTACAGAGATATCTCGAGGCGAATACTTAAGTTAAACGTTGAAATGTTCCTTTGTATGATTTTCCTCAAGAAGCGAGAGATTTCTTTTGAGCACAAACTGAGTTTAATTTAAATATGCTAGCAGATGTTACCGTGAACGTTTCCTATGCAAAATATCCAGTCCAGCCGACACTGCAATTGAAACTATAGTGTAACGTTATTTATGGTAAAATACAGGATGTTTTTAAATTTAAGGCACTCCTATATGGTGTTTGACCTATGTCAATAATAAGACCGGCCGCAGAAAAAAAAAAAAAAAATCGCTAAAAAAAAGTGCACTCAATCGCGTTCTCAAACAATAAAACGATTTCTATACAACTTTGAAATCGTTTTTCTCGTAATTTACAAACATTTTTCCGATACGAAAAAAATGATTTTACTATACAAAAACACCTATCACAGTGTGGGAATCCTGGGGGAAGAAGAAGGGGGGGGTCCACGAAGGATAAAAATACTGGGCTAGGGTTCCACGGAGAAAATAAGTTTGGGAAACATTGATATAGATCAACCCCCTAAAGGGAGTGCCCTAAATTTAAAAACGCCCCGTATATAAAATTTTAATTTCTTAAATTTAATTAATTTTAGCTCATGGATTCCTATTAATAGGTTTCATATATTATAGCCTCACGCGTGACTTAAATATATACACATAATATCTGTCCTAGAACAAGTTTTAACTTAGTTGGGCACTATTTCCATTTCAGTAAGGCTCGAACACTCGTCCTCGACGGACAAAAGGTTCGCTGACATTATAGTGAATTTTTCTATATTCCGATGTTTTTATTTAATTTATAAATAATATAATAAACTAAATATATTTATCCAGAAAATGACAAGTGTACAATTATCGATTTATGTTTTTTTTATGTAGAAACTTAAAAATAAGAAACTAATGTGTTTTAAATGTATTGAGTGAAGGTTAGAAATCGTCTGGGGTATTTATTGGAACGAGTATTTCAACCGATCGAGCCTGGCTCGATTGTAGAGACGTAATAATTTACTCGATTGCGCGTCGATTGGAAAAATCGATAATTTACATCGATTGCGCGTCGATAGGTAAAATCGATAATTTACCTCGATTGCGCGCCGATTGGAAAAATCGATCGTTCAGAAAGCACTCATTTAATTAGTTGTCGCCATCAGGCAATTTAATCTTCCTAGTTGCAAACAATCCCACTGAATTCGCAAATGAAATTAAAAAATCTTAAAATTTTTGCTATATTTTCAATGGATTTTCTGTTATTTTATGTGATATATACTAAAAAAAAAATATGTAAACAGCGTTTTATGATTTGAGTCAAAAAATGTTTTTGTGAGTGCGGCATAGCGATTTCATATTAGAATAAGTTTAAAAAGTTCCAAATTGGACGCCAATCTAATGGACTAAGTTTAATACCTCTCACCCGCCCAGATGAACTCTCGTCTCACACACACACAAACACACACAATTCACGAACACCTACATTAAACTCACATGCAAACACTTTACACTTTACACACTCTTATACAAACACACTTTATTTGAAGCGTGTTGTTTTTTTCCACATTTTTATGTGAAAAATTAATTATGTGTATTAATTTGTGTGTAATTATGTCGTATCTATGAAATAAATAAATAAATATGTTTGTAATCTACGAAATAAATAAATAATGGTTTTTATTTGAATTCGTGATATTAACCTAAATCACATATTCACAGCGACGCATACGCATACTCTCGACCACACTTACAAACACATATACAGACATATGCATGTAAGTGAGTTGCGGTTAAACCCATTAATAGATTTGATTTAATCAATTTTTACCTTGTTAACTTTATAAATATCATTTTTGGCTTTATAATTATATATTTTGTGATACTGTGCGAATAAATCAGGCAGAAATCGTGGTAGTCTATTAGTTAAGGCGTTGAACTATTGACCCAAATGTCTCGGTTTTGAATCCGCCATGGTCATACCATTGTTAATACTTCATTACCACCATCTCCCCTGACTCTAGTACAGGTACATTTCACCTAGTTGAGCAGGGCGCAAAATAACTTTCTGTTGAAAGAATAAGTTTTCAGGCGGACGGACGGATTTTTATTGGATTTTGTGCGCCATATTTAAGAATTAAAGCATTCCATTAAAAATATTGCTTACGAGTATGCACAGGATGAACCTAAAGTCAGCAGTATCCCTTTAAGGGTTCATTCAACAGTACTTTTGTTCAACAAGTTTTCATATAGATAACAAAATATAATATAATAATATGTTGTGTTCCTGACCTATCCAATTGACCTACATTACAATATTTGCGCGCGGGACCCTACGGTGCCCCGTGGAGTCAGTCGGTTTCTGGGTCTGATATTTTATTATAATATTTTTGAAGTGATACTTCTTTGCGCGTGTTGCACTCATTGGGATGGGATGTTGGTCGAGAAACCGCGTCACGCGTTTGTAGTAATTATTACGTTTGTCGAGTTGTAGAGTTCAATTGCTTTATTTACGAAATATGTTTGTCGCGTTGTAGAGTCCATCCGAAATTTGAAGCTAGTTGTCTGTGTTTTTTTTCACAAATTATACGAATATACGAACTTAATAATGATAATGTATAGGTGTATAGTATAATAATGAAGTGACTTATAATAATATATTGAATAACAGAGAAAAATGTCTTATATTTCATTTATATTGAGTGGGTTTGTGCGAATGGCTAAAGAAGTATAACTTCTACCATCTGGTCTGACGCAGACCCTTTTTTTTTTAAGACATTTGCCATTTTAGACCTTTTTTTTTGCTTTATTTACAAAGTTGTTGACAACAGTTGTTCAATTCCAGAATCACCCCTTAAAATATTATTTAATATAAAAAAATAATAATAATAAAACAATATATGCCTAACCTAGTCACCTTTTTGTATGATTATTCTCTATTTTTTAATAATCGATTGGTATGCAATGCAACGCGCTCACGTCATCCCTAGTTGTACCGATCGTCCGCGTGGGCTTATGAATTTCTATTCTGTACAAGCGGGCTGCGATGTCGAATGAAAAACATCGATTTCGAAAAACCGGTTGCATTCGTTTCGTCTCTAGCGTTCCGAAATTAACCGTTCAAGCGACGAGATGGCCGAGGTCCAGGATTTAAAAAAACAGGTTGAATGACCTCGGGTGACTTTATTCGAGTCCTTGAGACCGACTTCTTTGAATGCACTGAAAGTTTTTTTTTAACAGTTTGTCAAGTTGTAATATTTCTAAATTTTATTGGCAAAATATTGTGCCCTATACAGGGTGCGTTTAAAATCACCACTGTCTTTTAGTGAGGTTAAACTAAACCGGCATTACGAAAAAAAATATTGGGCTTATACCGCACTATAAATAATACGACAGTTTGCGATTTTCTTTAAGAAGACCTCAATCGACTATCGGATTAGTGTTTTAAATATAAGTTGTATCTAAACTCATCTAAATTCAAAAAATAACATTCACCCGATTTAAAAGTAAAATAAACCACATTTATTACTTAGCAAGAGTCATGATCATAGAAACGGGATCTCGGCCTAATACTAGATAGCAAACTTAGCTTGAGGGCTGAAATTTTATGTCCTACTTAAGACTAACCTAAATTTTAAGTGAGACTTAACCGATAAACGTCGTATTTCAACTCACTTTTAGCGTTAAGTCGAACTTAATGTCCGCCTTATCTAAGAATCAAAACAACTACTACTTAAACCTTAAGTCAGTGTTAAAATACGCTGCTAGGAGCGATTTCAGTACATTAACGGCGCTACAGTCGCGAGTGTATTGCCATCTGTGGTTTTCGTCTCGTACTTGATTTTATATTTTCTAACTAATTAAAATTGTCTGGATTTGCATATTTTGAACATCTTCAATTCAAGCAAACACGCATGGCAAAATCCTAGTAATCCTAAGCTGACAACATAACCTCAAAATGTCAGATGACGCGTCATATGTCAAAAATGATGCGACAGTGGCGACTGATATTTTATACACACACCATAGCGGCGAGTAGCGAAAACATATTCTTAACAAAGTCACAATAAGAAATAAACAATTCAATTTAGGTCACGCTTAAAAGTTAAGTTGATCCTAACTAAGAACGACTTTAAGCAAGGACTGAAATTTCGAACCTTAGACGAACGTATTGAAGCAATCACTCTTAGAGCCTACGTACCTAGCGGTTTTATAAAACGATTGTGTAAAATAAAATATTTACGTGTGCGGAAGCACTCAAGACCTTATATGTTGCCTACGTCTTGTCCCCTCAATACGCTGGGCTGGAACGTTCAGCGTGACAACAGCGAGGACTCATTATCCCATTTAATAAACCGTAATATTTAACCACAATTACAGCGATATAGACATTTTTCATTTGCATAAATGCGATTTTATACTCAACATAAACGAAACTCTCTTTGAACATATATAATATTAGTATTAGTATTTGTTTATTTAATCAAGGAAATATATAATATTAGTATTACTATTTATTTATTTAATCAAAAACAACGGTTACAAGAGATGAGATGAAATTCTAAAGAAACTTATAATTTAGGTCAATCTTGCATCCTTACAAGTTTTTCACATATAGAGTAATTTGTTTCATATCTAATGCTAATCAATTATATAAATATTCTGATATTGAGATCATGATTGAGTGCTTACAAATGCAAGCATAACTAATGCAGTACTACTTTAAATACACAAACATAAAAATAGTGGCATGGAAAGGGGCTATGGGGGTGAATTAAGATTAACGATGAAGAATGTCGAGTTCAGGATGCTGTATTCTCCTCTATACTATATATATACACATACACATTAACACATTCTTACATTCCACACCTTAATATCCTCACAGATTATAACACTCACACAATATTATCATTTATAAATTAGATCCTAGTGTGTTCTGCCTGTAGTCGGCTTAAGTTGTTGAATAATGTATTTTCTATGTAACTGTCTTCTGTATAGCTTATTAAATAAATTTATATGAAATATAGGTCAAAATATTGGACGTCGACTTACTGAACACTCTGTATAATAATGCAAATATAACGCGCTAAAAATCGGCGTAGGACAATGCCCGAACCCCTCCCCCCCACTCCCCACCCCTAAACAGTGGTCTCTGTTGTTCCGGGCATAAATTGTAATTTAAAATTACTCCGTTGTAATGTCCGGGCGCTGGGTTGCATAGTTTTAATATCTCTTAATACCGCAATTAATTTCAGCGCTCGGCTTTGCGTCGTCCGGTCCGGAGGCGGTGTGCGCTCGGCCGGAAATTCTTCCGCCCCGAAGAGTGCACCGCACGCAGGACAAAAAGAATGAAAATGATGCGACATGATCACAGATTCTGGGTCCTCCGAGAGGAATCGGGAATTAAGTTCGTAGATTTGAATAAAAAATGTAATTCAGCTGAGGATCTATGTTCTTCAACTGATTACCTGACTGTTCCTTAGAACAGTAGAAGTGCTAGGAAAAATATACTCGAAACTGCTCAACGTTTTGATATTTATGTATTTATTTTAACGTCGTTTACATGCACTCTTATAATATAAAAAATAGTGCTAGTAAAATAGTGCTTACATAATAAATACATTACTTGTACGTACATTATTGTAAGTTGTAATTATGCGCAGTGCTGTATATATATATATATACATATAATTGTATAATTGAGTTGTAAAGTTATTTGACCTATATTTGATGATTGTTTTTTAATAGCGGCAAATCGCCTGAAAAGATATATGACACAATGTTTGACAATATTGAAAAATTTTGAACAAGTTTTTAATTATTTGATAAAGTGCTGGATAGCATAATATTTATAAAGGTTCTAAAGAGGTCCTGTACTTGAGAGCCCAGGATGTCGGTTTAAACCCAGCGCTGAGTTTTATAAAAATGCATTTTTAACTCTCACCTGTCCTCTTTAGTGTAAAATATTGTCAAATATTATGTACAAATAATTAAAAACTTGTATGTCAGCCGTATGTAAATATTATGTGGGCCGTATGTCAGCAATAACGCGCCGAATATTCTCTTCCAAGGCGTTAATCGTGTCCGGCTTATCTGCGTAGACAAGCGACTTCACATAACCCCACAAAAAATAGTCCACGGTGTTAAATCGCACGATCTTGGAGGCCACGCCACGTTGTTCAGGAGTAAGTCTATTCATTATGAAATGGCAAACCAAACTGAGCATAAATCAAGTGACAGCTGTCAAAAGCACCAACTACGAAAAAAGTAGTGCCAGATTGAAAACTACGCCTCAAAAAAAAACACCCTTCAAGAACATATAATTAGATTAACTAAACATATTTCTAGAAAACTCGAAGTGCACGTGGCCGACACCATTTGCAAAGGTCGAACTTCAAGGTCACCTCACGATATACTGGTTCTTAAAATAAAAATAAATTAAATCTACTGCCTAGGCTCCACTGTGTTGGGCACCTAATAATACATTCCTCCGAGTTGGCGGCTCACAAAGCGCGAATATTTGCTTTTAGCCGCTTTGCCCGTCTAATGGCCGGTAAAATGATATGCAAAAGTGTCACATTTTTTGTCTACTTACAACAACTATCTACAGCCTACAGCATTCTTTGTGTCGGCGGGAACGTTCTAAAATGGTTGTCGAAAATGCGTGAAATAAACACCAGACTACTAAATTAAACACATTTATACAGGTTGTTCAGTAAATAGTTGATAAAACTTAAGGAGATTGTAGAGGAGTAATTCTAGTGATCCAAACACAAATTTTGCCCATTAACGAACTTGACCGATATTTTGGCCCTTAAATTTTGTGTATCAATTTTGGTTTAAAATGACGGCAGTTATCGTGTCCACAAGAAAGTAATATGGGATGGTTTTGGGTTCTAGGGGACGTGAAACGCGAAGATATGTCGAAATTATCCGGAAATTATACGGAATGGTACCCATTGCAAGCTTTCCTAATGAAGTCTTCCTAGAAATGCGCGATTTCCAGCAGGGCTAATCTAAGAAAGCGAGTGGAGAGGCGATTGTTTTATGCGATAAAAACGTTCAAACTAACAGCTCCTCTGCCTCGCTAATCGCGTTTTGAGACTTGCCCTGCGGGTCACATAGTTAAGTGGACCCAACCCGGTCGTTTCTCCAAATGCAAACGCTGTAACTCTCTTATTCGAAAGATTTAGAAGAAATATAAAACTGCATATCGTTTTATCTTATAAATATCTAAGCTTCTATAGAAATAAAAGTTAGTTTTTACTTTCACTCTTTTTTCCATTTTGGTCTATTTCTTATCTATTTACCCGAATTAGTACTAGGCATTAGAAAAGCGATTGACGTTGAACCGGCCCAAACACACCACTGTCGTGGTTTCTTATTTACATTTTAATTATGTTTAATTGTTATATAATTATGTAATGATATACTATGGCTAGATAAACAATTAAATAAATAAATTTTTAATAACCGTGCATTTTCTTTGTCGCATTTTCATGCAATACCGCTCGGTGCCGAATTATCCTCCCGCTCCGAAAGATCGTGTTATTTCATCCCCCTCAGCAGACTCCAGCGGGTAGTTTTGCTGTTGGTTTTTTAATGAGGCGGACGGCGGAGCGCGGCTCGGCGGCCATATTTAAAATCGTAACTGCATTAAGCGCGATACGGGAATTTGCAACGTTTTTGGCTGCGACTGCCGGCGAAATTAGATTCATTTTCCTTTGCGCTGAACTGATTATTATGCTTGAACGTCTTTTGTTAAGAGAGACAACCGGGCACATTGGAAATCGACAGGTTGCGGTGCGCTGGGCAAAACACCGAATGCCTGAAGGCCGATTGCTCAACAAGGCCTTCGCAACACACCCACGAAGAGATGAGAAGACTGCCTAAAAGAGGATTCTCTACTCCTCAATGGACCAAATTTGAAGGCAGGGAACACAATTCTTGTGGACACGTTAACTGCCGTAATTTTACACCATCATTTTGAAATTGATACATAAAATCTAAGGGCAGAAAATCTCGGTCAAGTTCGCTAATGGGCAATAATAAAATAAGGGGCGCGAATAAAGGTTTTTTTTTCCGAAAAAGTGATCTTTTGATATAACTTTCTTAGTATATAAGATATCAAATTAATTTAAATTGTATATTATTCCGCAGATAATGACCTAAAACTTATCTCAGTTAACTTTTTTGATAACATCAACCATTGGTCGTAGGGATGGAAAAAAATGATTTTTCAAAATTCAAAAAATCATACCTCCCTTATTAGTCACAGGATTAAATCAGTTTAAAATGTCGATTGTGGGCCTTTAATTTCCCTACAATTTTTGTTTGAAACGATTTTTGATATGAGCAACCTTTACGGCACAGTATAAAGAGGGATTCAGTATACGCACTCTCACGGCGGGTTTTGGTGCGCGCGATGTTTGTCACAAGTTCGCACAATTAAAGTTCGCCTATCCCCTACTTTGATCCGGTGAAATCAACCTCCGCCTTCCGGCGTGCCGAAAGGGATTTTATTAATACCAAATGTTTAGTCGTCTGTATAAATGCCGTATGCCGTGACTTGAAGCTAGGGTTGCCAGATGGTATCCGAAAAAAATGGTCTATGATTGAAATAAAGTAAATTATATAAAAAATCTTGTTATATAAAAGTACTTTTTTTTTCTTAGAATACCCTCCTTTTTCAAATTATCAGCTGGCAACTCCGCTTGAAGCCGACGAACTGTCCGGAATTCCTCGAATTTACCGCAGAGTCCGAACTGAGCGAAAATAATAACAAGGAAAAAGGCGAAAGCCGAAAAAGGACAAAAACATATGTCGGAAAGAGAGCGAAACAAAAATAGCGCGCGATGTTGCCAGCCAAGGGTGGCGAGTGTTTCATTTCTCGTTGTGTCGATCGTTACGCAGCTTACAAGGGATGATGCAAAATTAAACGAATACTAATGCACGACTATTAATAGTAACTCAATTTTCAACGTTGCCAGAGGCAATTTTTAATTAGCCAAATATTTACAAATACATTGTAAATAGATCCAGTTAACACTGTCGTTTTTGCCGGTTTCCTAACCTTAACTAAAATACAATTAATTAACACATGCGTAAAACTAAATAATTTATGTTTTATTAAAGCTACTCTTTTCAGTTGTTTTACTTTTGGAGGTATTTTATTAAATAGGTTAATAAAATTTATTAAATTAATAATCTTAGTTATTTATTTGACAACAATTGCATTTTTCTTTTATGAGGTTACACCATATTCGTGGTTACATATTAATAATAGTAATGTATCAAATAAAAATTGAAAATATTTTATTTAGCGTTTGGTACCACTGCAACCACTGTTCGCTGCCTTCTCAACTAGACTAAATGTCTGTAGTAAAGAAGACAGTTCAATTTGCACTTATTATCGATACTCAAACTTAAACACTATCAAATTTCGTGTGTTTTAGGTTTAATTTAAGTGCAAATACCTAATCATCATCTTTTATCTAAATATAGCCACCTGTGACCAGTGGTCGTCAGCTTTTTTGTTGGGGGCCACTCCCAATTCAGAGTTCGCGCCCCTGACAGTAAGATATTTAGTCTTATCATTAACTACAAAGTATAAAAAACAGTTTTCACTTTGGTTGGTAATTCTCATTTTTTTTTCTTAACGCGTTACTTTATCACTATTTACGAGTAAATTTATTCTTTGAATTATAAATATAAACATATAAATAGAAAACATAAATAAGTATAGAATGTGTGCGTGTCCTTAATTTAAACCGTTATTTTAAGGCTTTCAATAATTCATTCCAATAAAAGTTTTATTTATTAAGGGTGCATATTTCTTCTCTTAAATTAACAACATAAATTATCTTGGAAGAGTTTGCGACAACCCTAATTTGAGTCAGGGTTTTTTTCAGCCCCTTACCGCGTTCAGTCTTGTAGCCGTTCATTAGAAGAAATAATTTTTGTGCCCTGCATGGTTTTATTCTGTGACAATAATATGATTCACAGCGGACAAAACCTTTTTTTTATTCTATACATCGACAAATGCAAATGCGAAAGAGTTGATTTTTTGTGTGTAGATTGATGCTCTTGAAAAACAACCATAGCCGTTTAGATCACATCGGAGGCTGGTCAGATAGTATAGATATATAATATTAAAGTCAACCAATTTTTGGTACTGTTTAATGAATCATTGGCCGTTCGATAGAGCGCTCAAATATCATATTCGAATTTTAAAAATATGACAGCACTGCTGTTGGAATCCTGCAAACGTATTATTTATTACTGACCAGTTAAAATGAATCCAAACTCATATATGAGTGTTCAGTGCCACATTTTAATTATTATAAATTTAAACATTACGTCCGTGTTGTTTCATTTCATTTCAAAACTTCAAAAAAAAAAACTAAAATGCCTTTTCAATACAAGCACTCGAGATGGGCCGCTTCGCTCCCCATCTCTAGGCCTTTATGCAGTAACCTTTAACAACACGTACAGCGTAAGTTAACACGAGCCTTTTGATATCCGTGCTATACGCACTTAGCGCACAATTTCATTATTTTCCTCTAATTGTTGCACATGATATCCATTTTATGTAATAAACACAGTTTTATACTTTTTATAATAAATATATTCATATATGTAAATTTATATGTTGTGGAATTAAAAAATACCAAAAACAATCGAATTGGATTTTTACATAGACGACATATTTCATTTATTCTTTTGGGTGAGGTTTTGAAATTTTGTTGGTAGGTCAAATTACGATTTTTATGATTTATGCATTTTTATTAATATAATTCTAAAAGACTACTTTAGATTTACAAGTGGTTTACATTAACATACAAAGAAAGAAAAATTAAGTTAACACTACATAAATCTAAACACAGATTAATACATTGTGAGATGTAATTAATAGCGTCGTCTAAATAAAACATTTAAGAACGAAACTAAAAAATTGAATGTAAAACGGAAACAGTTATTTATAACACCACGACATATTTTTTTAATTTAAATAAACTTAGATTTTGGCAATCATGACAATTAATTAATTCATTAAATAAGAGGGATACAGGAGAGTACTGTACTTTGTTGGCACATTGAAATTAAATCGGGACACATAACATATACATATACATACAAATCACACACACTACCACCACAAATATCACTCACAAATTACACTAACACATAAAAAAAATCTACTTTATACGTACGTATATAATATTCATAATTTATATATATTTTAAGAACACTGTTACAATTTTTTTATGTTAATGTTAATATGTAAAATGTCCGAAATCCATAATTGGTTTTATATACTAGTAATAAGTTTTGTTTGTAATTATAAAAATGAATACTGTTGGATTTTCAATAAAGAATAAATAAATAAAATAAATATCTGTCGCATCGCTTTTGACACACGACGTTTTGAGGTTATACTATCAGCAGTTACATTTTGTTGCGCGCATATAATGCCCGTTCTGATCTTATGTTTTCTGTGATTTATTTAACTTATTGATTATTTTTACTCTAATCGGAATTGCAAAATTACATAATTACAAAATTGGCGCGCGTTTGCATGCCCGGCGACAGAAACGGACGCCGTTCAATGCACTAAAATCGCTCCTAGCTGACTTGAGATTGACTTAATGTTTGAGTTGTGGTTGCCAAGGCGGACTTTTATATTCGACTTAACGCTAAAAGTGAGTGGAAATACGATGTTTATCGGTTAAGTCAAACTTCTTAAGTAGAACATGAACTATTTTCAATATTTATTTATTTATTTATTAGAGAAATCAACAGTCTTACAAACAATTGATATTAATGATAAGTTTACATTCTTAAAAAGTATCTGTAAAACTAATCAGAGATTTCTTCTGTTAATATAAACACTAAAAACTAAGTTAGAAACTAAACATGAATTCAAATTATTATGCTATTAACTCTTAATCATATCAAAATGCTGACATGGCTTGAATTCACATGATGTATGACGTAATAAATCAGTTTAAATATATCTATTGATTATTCACATAATTGACTGCTGATGTACACAAACCTGTGTCAAAAAATATCTGAGTTTTTAAGGCGAAGCATATTGAAAGAAAGAAATTGTTGGTTTTTATTTAATTACAGCTTTATTATATAGGAATTAAAAAAACTAACTTTACCATGTTTTAGACCCTACATTTGCCTTTCAATTACTATTTTTTCCAAGGTTTTAATGTCATTTATAAGAGAGCAATTCAACTAAAAATAACTATTAGGAGTTTATAATTTATTAAATTTCTCAGAAAGAGAATTGAATTTTAAAAATCTGCCTATACTATGTTGAAGATATAAGATGTAGGTATCTAAACATATTTTTTTTATGATTAAATATCCAATGGTCACCAAATGCCAGCTATAAAAAAAAGGGTCTAAATTAATATTTATCCTAACAAGCTATCTCCGAATAGTTTCTGTTCTGTTAGTTGGTCGACTAGGCTGTGCGTCGAGCCGCGAGATGTTGCATAAGGCAGCGTTTGACACAGTTAAATATATACCTCAGAAACTTCACGAAGCGACCGGTCGAGCGAGAGTAGAGGTAGACTTGAAGTAAACCTGTTTTTCCCTCTGTTTCAGTGGATCGCGCGAGCGGGACGGCACCACGCGCGAGCGAGCGGGACGGCGCCACTCGCGAGCGAGAGCGGGACGGCATTCCCGCGAGCGCACGCGACCCGAGACGACGGCGGCACGCGGCGCGCGTTCGAAATACGAAACGAGAGTTTTTCGAAAAGCGAACGGAGTGAATTCGAACTTTTCCGTTGCGTTCGAATGTCGTTTCGCGCCGTTTAATTTCGGACGTCGGCTGTGTGATTTTCGTACGTGCCACTGTGCTTGTGCGTGTGTGTGTGATTTTTGTGGAGAATATTTTTTTTGTGATTTTGGATTCCGCTCTTCGAAATGGCGATGTTTGGAAGGTGTTTGGCGCTGGCGTTCCTGTTAACAGCCTCGACTGTCGAAATACAAGGTGAGCAAAATATTACACATTTAAAATCACAATTTTTCTAGTCGACCTATTTTTATAAGGCGTCAGGTTTTGTTCTTTGCGCGGTCAGAAAGTAATTGTTGGTTTTTATTTAATTACAGCTTCGTTATATATAAATTAAAAAAACTAACTTTACTATGTTTTAGACCTTCATTTGCTTTTCAATTACTATTTTTCCTAAGGCTCTAATATATTTTTTAAGATAGCAATTCAAGTAAAAAAGAACTATTAGAAGTTTATTATTTATTAAATTTCTCAGAAATAGAATTGAATTTTAAAAATCTGCCTTTACTATGTTGAAGACTTAAGATTAAGGTATCTAAACATATTTTTTTTATTATTAAATATCCAATGTTTACCAAATGTCAGCCATAAAAAATGGTCTAAATGAGTCGAAATTAATGTTTATCCTTTGGTTTCACCATATTCTTCGAAAAAGCACAAACACCATAGATATACAAATAGTTTACATTTTCACGGGTGTTTAACATATCACTCTTTATTTAACCATTAATTTTCAAATTCAACACGGTTTTTATGCATCTAATATTCAAATAAATTCAAATGAACTTTCGCAATACTGTATGCGGTGTCCAAATTTAACATAGATTCGACCACACCTTGGCCGTGTTTGACACTAGAATTTAGGACCTTGAAACAACGCTGACATTTCCACTTTTCGGCAAATATTTAATTATTATTAGCGTAACAAATATGGGTTTTTACATTTTTTTTTTCTGCAATAGCTTTGGATTAATTTATTTTTTATTAATTTTTGCTTGTGCCCATAATATCACTGCTACTTATAAAGAAGAGTTGCTTTTCGCATTCTAAGTCTTTACTTTAAAATCCACTCAATAGATTCGAATAGATTTCACTATTTTGTAGAGCATCGTTTGATGTTGGTTTAGTTAAAATCAATCTTTACAACAATAAGTGACCGTTGAGGAGTTCCTCCATCTGGAGCCATTCCTGGGCGTAGCATCAGGTCATGCTTACCATAAAAATGCATTGTCATCGAAACTGAACCGACATGTCAAATTTTAACTTCGCAGGATAAGAGAAAGTACTTAGATCGATCAGCCATTTTTAACATTGTAATTAATAGTTTTTTTTTCTATTTTTCTTCTTTCTTAATTACCAATGATTCAGCGCGTCTTCAAGACCTCGACAGTGATTTGATTTTTTCATATCCCTCGGCAGGTTTCCTTCGTATTTTTGGTCGATTCGGATATGCCCTTGTATTTAAAAGCGCACCTCACTCCGATGTTCCTGAGTCACTCAAACTGTTTCGCGTGGGCGTGTCGAATTTGCATAAAAATTGCGCTAGAGCGGTGATCGTATAGTGAAATAGACGGAATTCTGTAGACTAGTTAGGTGGGTATAATATTACTGTAAAAACATCCGTTTAAAGCACAGGAAAGTCAATTTTCGTTTTGATACACAAAACATACACATATACGCTGCAACGGTGTGTATAGTTCATAATGGATATATTACATAGCTAAAGATATACAACATATTACTTAAATATGTATGAGATTTTAAAAATATACTCTATGAAAATATCTATTTCAAACACCGAAAAGGTTTTTCTATTTGCAAATTTTAATCTAGACGGTCAATTCATTAGCATTCGTGGTATTTATTAAAAATAAAATGTTATTTCGTAACTGTTAAAATATAGTAATTGGCCCCTGTATGCCAAATTAAAGATTTCATAAATATTTACTTAGTAGTCACATGAAACATAACCTTAAAAAAAAGTAGCAGGACAAATTAAATCTGACAGTTGACAATATAGGTATTTATCTATGCACATAATTACTAAAATATTTAAAGTATAAGTAATTCTATTAAACCCCAAACATATAAGTGTTTATTTAAATCGGATTGATGTAATCATAAAATCATTTTGTTCAAAAACCTAATTGCAATAAATTCTAACCTTTCAAGTGTAACTGTAGTTCCTTGGTCGAAAGGGGTCATTAGGAGGTTCCTAATGACCCCTTTCGACTGCTATATACATATTTCCTTTCTATCAGCCCTTTTTATTTACCCCTATACCTTTTCTCCGGTTTACGAACTTCACTTTATCGTGACCGCCTTGCAAACGGACCTGGGAAGGAAGATTTGGAACCTACAAGAGTGGTTTTTTTTTAATTTATTCCCTAGTATATTTAATTATCTTAAATGTAAATAAAGTAGATTAGTTCTAACGCCTTTGAAAACATGTAAAAAAAAAGTTGCGTTTTTTATCCTAGATAAAAATAATAATTAAGTACTTCACTCGGCACGACGAATGACCAATGCATGACTGCCATACGTGTGTCATGAATGACTTAGTCATAATAAGCAATGTGTCATATTGTCGTGAGAATTATCAGTAGCGAATTTATAAACAGAGATACTTTGACGTGCATCATCCGGCAGCCGGATGGACCAATCCCGCTCGATTGTGAATTATAGCATGGGAACTTTATGCGGGGTAGGTCGAAGAAAAGGAGCATCAACTTTAAATACTAGAAAAGTTACATATTCAAACGGGGAATGATAAAAATGGTGATCTTTTTTATACAACCAGAGAAAGTATCGAGAATTTATCTGCAAAAAAAAAAAACCGTTTCAATGCTAAAGTTTAATAGATTTTTATAAAAGACTGAATTTTGTAAGCACGCACGATTTAAGCCCACATCGATTCGTCAGCGCATTTTACCGGTGTGGTATCCCACTGTTTTTGGTGACTTTCACGGGCGCGCTGTTGGACTAAGCATTCTTGATACTTTCGGATAGTTGCGCATATAACCCATTCAAAACTAGGGATTTCATGATATATATTTTAATGCGTACAAAAGTATAGGTAGCTGTAAGTATATTAAAAATAAGTTCGTGATTTTTTTAATGTTTCGACTCGGTAACAAGATTTTTTAATTAATTGACAGATTGTCATCCTTAGAACAGGTGTTATCATAGTTAGGTAAGATATTTTGCATAATAACATTTGCAAGAATTAAATAAATAAATTGACTGCAATTCTCACATTCCTATCGTAATTTGATGTTAACGGAATCATGTCCTAAATTTCTAGTTTCTGTATCGTACGAATACCTTTCATTTTCACATTCAGGCATATACACCCTAATTTTATATATATCTACCACATATTTACACGATTCACATAAACTGATCACCCTAACCTCTACCTCTTTCTCTATATACTTTCGCGTAATCGTAAAATATATACATTTTCTTATTTTTTTTTACGATTTTTTCAGAAATAAGCAATGATACTTAAGTTATAATTTAGTAAAATATTTCTTTGGACACCTTTATTTGTTCAATGTGTATTTTTATTAATTTTTATTTGTAATGTTTATTAAAATGACTGCTGGTTTCCCCTAACAAAATAAAATAAAAAAATGCTTTTTTACAGCTATAAATCATTCAATAGTATCAATCATTCGTATTATGTTTTAATATTTTGTGAAGATATCATAGAATTTAATATGATTTGTATGTGTTTATTTTTGGTTATTTAATTAAAACCTTTTGATATTAAAGTCGAAGGAATATTTGATTGGTAATAGTTTGATAGTTTTTTTTTTTGTAATTGTAACAAAACATACCATTATAGCGATTTGCACTGTTACATTTTGTACCTTCTTTACAAAACTAAGTCTGTTCTAAGAAAAGCAAATTCAATTGTCAAACGTGAAATGAAAAGTTACGTGCATATAAACTATATGCATATGTATATAGTTTATATAAATTTATATAAATTATACATATATAAACTATGTACATACAATTTTGTCGCATAATCTAGTATAGAACATAATATAATATAGTGTAAGTATAGGAAGTACCGGTACATTCGTTTAGGAAATATTTATCTACTTTCTTTCTTTTATTTCGTTCAAATGGCAGGCAATGGGACTAATATATGAAATTGTCAAAAACACGATATTTTTCAGAATGCACGTTTCTATATAAAAATATGTCTAAGTTTATTTCACTCAGGTTAATAAGGTCTTTCTCCGAAAAAAACCCTAGAAATGAACCTGAGGACTTGGGAGCTAGCTCACATATGAGTTTTAGTTGCATACCAAGGTCAAACCATGGTATGAAATATGGTAATGGCAGCAAAAATTTGGTATTGGCAACCATAAAGTATGGTTGATATAGTGACAAAATATTTCTTGTTGTAGTTATACATCGATTATTGCTAAACTTACTTGGTTGCAAGTACCATAATTTTATAACATATTTCTCAGTAATTTTTGTTTGCCTTTAACATAATATGTAGCTATCGCTACAATCATTTTTAAAAACTGGAAATTGCACGATCAGCTCTCCAGTCACACCGCCATTTTGATTTGAATCACAGTAAAATAAAATGGTTGCTGCTACTAAATTTTCCGGTGACGTCATTTTATTTCGTCAGCTGTTCACCCGCGACGCCATATTGTTTTGTAATCATGGCAAAATATTTTTAATTAAATCTCTTGCTTGCCATAGCAAGAAAAATGGTAAATCTAACCAAAAATGATTTAACAATAATCAGTCTGTATGTATAACTATACGATTTGATTGCACTTATATTCGATTAGCAAATTTCTCGCTGCGGACTAAAATATTGTTTGTTTTCCATTCTAAGTTGTGTTTAGGTGTGTTTAATTTTAAAGCCAAGTCGTGATATTTGACATTTGGGGAAACTATATTAATAGTTTTTGTGGTGTAACACGATAGAAACTTCCCCAATTTCATTACCATCGGATCTCACCAATTATTTGGTCGTGGAAATTTGTTCCTGCTGCGCTGTTAGAATCGAAGAAATAATATAAATGATTATGTATTCGTCAGCTTACTTTAATAATATAAATTATGTAGATTGGTATCCCAATCGAATCAAGATCATTTATTCGCGCCAGACGAGCCGTTCGAGCGTGACTCGTTTTGCGGAACGAATTTGTGTAAAATTGTCCGCCGGTTTAAGCGTGCCGCGAAATATATACACTTCGCAACTAAACTTTCACCTTTTTGATTGCCTTTTTGTTCAAAACATTATGTGGTTATATATGGTCGTTTAATTAGTGTTTAGAGTCTGAGAAAATATATTTTGACAGGTCTTTGCGAAATGTTGAATCTGGAACAGTAAACAATGTGTTTCGTAATATGTACGCGATTTGATTTGGTATCAGGTGATTCGTAGATTTGAAAAAAAAAAAATATTATAGAATAGTATTCTTTTTTTACTTAATTTTTTTTTAGGTTTCTCTCAATTTCATCTAAGGTTTGGAGTGTTTGAGGCATAATTTGAGTACTGATAATCATTATATTTTATTAATGTCGAATAATCTATGCTGCGAATATCTATGCTTATTAAATTTATTTTTTTTTTGACCTTCTAAATTTTACATTTTACGTTCTTTGACAAGAACATAAAATTACGAAAGTTTGTTAGTTAAATTGGGCATTTTACTAAAGATTAGAAGTACATTTTATGAATGTTACAAAAAAAAAACGAAACGGCTCGACTATAATGAAGATTTAAAAAAAAACTCATCAAAATAATTATCTAAAACATATATCCTAACTTAAGTACTTCCCATGGTTCCCAACCTAGGTTAGGTTCGTGCTAGAGTTAGCTGAGTATAACCCGCGACCGCTGGGTGAATAGTCAAACACTTTAACCACTAGATTAATGGCATAAATAACATCTTATTTTCACAAGTGTTTCTAAGATCAGTATCTTAATACGCTATGCATACGTATGTGCAATTTTGTGAGTGTAATTTAAGTTACTGCTGGCAACTTTGAAACTGACTAATGTCGAACGAACGCCGAGGCACCTATCTCCGTCAAAATCCCCGCCCATTAATAACAACTGCGGTTGCCAACTGGTTGTGAAACCCCTAATAAACTAGTACTGAGTTCCAGGGCGGGCTGCTGGCAGAACGCGGTTGAAACGCACGGCGAACTTTTGTGAACTTGGTGCTGATTTTCTTTGTGAACTCGCGATGCTTTACTGAAATAGTCAGTAAAAAAAGTGCTCGAGGGCGTGAATAATTTCGTGTCTGTGCTGTTGACCGTTGAGGAGTTCCTTCGTTTGGAGCCATTCTTGGCTGCTGAATCGGGTCTAGCTTACCCAAAAAATGCATTGTCATCGCAACTGAACCAACATGTCAAATTTCAACTTTGTAAGATAAGAGTAAGTGGTTCTAATTCAGCTTGCAAGATTTGATTTAAACCGGCATATAAACATTGCAAGCTTGTAAAAAGTCATATAAAAGTAATACAAAAAAAAAATGACTATGACACCTGTAATATCAACTACTTCTATACATTGTTTCGTAGTAGTAAACTATTTAACCAGAACCTAACGTCTTACAGCTAGACCCTACAGACCTAGCCTAGACTACTCACGCCTTGATACCAACTTGTGATGGGTTGCTTCATTTCCTATCTCAATTTGTGAATGCTATACTTTAGGCGTATTTATACACAAAAATTCAACTCTTTTGCATTTGTACTTTCGAGTTGAAAGATCATTTCCGAAGATGAAATAAGAAATTGTATATAAAAATGTGCGAAAATAATTCATCCCTAAATTTATTAGTTTTCGCGACTCGCGATCGATATCCGTGGCCTTGATCAGAGAGTGGTCAATAGCCCGGAGTCGCGAGCGGACGAACAGCTGGTGAACGTATTATAACAAAGTTGTAATATTATCACAAGTTTAAAATTTTTCTCTCGGAAACCATGATGAATTTTGACATGTCATCATTACAAATCATATTTAAAATCTCAGCTCTAATTATGCACATCGGTACGACACGTCCATGGATGTCATCATCGACTTTAAGGCCCCTTTTCCCGAAAGCACTCTTCTCTGTGTTGCGAGTGGCTTTAAATCATACTATCTCGTCTAACGGCTTCTAAAATAGGATAAACATGATCAATGTATTTTAAAAAACTTATTTAGCTTGCATTGGTGAACTATGGCCACTGTGGGTTTATTTTTATCTTAGCTTGTGTTGTCGGGGAGGCGCTATTGGATTTCGACTGCCTTGTTGGTTTTCATGATGCGAGGCCGTTCATTACAGGCAAATAACATCTCGCTAGTCGTTAACTTAATCAGGTTTTTTTAGTATTGTGTTGTTACTAACTAAAGCGCTGTTAAATATTTTCAAGTGCAAAAAATGACCTGACCGGACTATGGATCCGAACCCGGGACCTCTGAATTTCAAAGCAGGCGCTTATACCACTGCGCCACCAGGCTGCGTTTTATTTTATCAATTCTTGTATTCAGTCAATAGGGCATATTGATAAAGTGTATTGTATATATTTCAAAGTAAAAATTTACCCTTTTCAACTTTATATAAGCCCAGATAATAATTAAGGAATAAAACGATTTGATCGCTAAGGGTATCGTTATATTTTAATATTGCTAAATTCCGTTATAATTGGAATTTAAATTGACTCTAATTTCGCCTTATACTTAAATTAAGGTCGAACTCATTTTGCATGGATCTTTTGCCTTTCGCCTAAGATGTTAAGTAAAAGCAAAGAATCAAGAACATTTAGACGAACCCTGTTGCTGGCCTTTCAAGGATTAAAACGTCAGTAGCCATTCTTTATTCTTCTTAAAAATCGAACCTGGCATGTGGATGGGGATTAATTAATTCATTTACTTGGCTAATTAACTTACTGTAATATTCTGGAGGTCTCAGTGGAGATTCCTGAGATACCCAATACGTAACCATCAGCATTTGTATTAGGGATGTTGATGGCAAGTCCATACATTGTTCTATTCTTTTTAAGTTAGTCGCGGATTCATCCAGAATCCCATAGTATAGGAGAGATTGGTTTCTTTGTTCCGGACCGTTTTACTAGAGCGCGGAAGCACACGCTATTTAGTCGATTAGCGCGTCGTTCGACCAATACAAATATAATCCGATTGGGAGAGCAGTCGAATTATTAAATTCTATTTCCGCGGAGATTAATATATTCGTTTGTTCTGTTATTTTTAATTATAGGTTAAAATAAATCTGAGAAGGTAAATAATTCGAATTGCTCGCCTATCCATTAAAAAAATAATATAAGGCACTTTTTAATTAAAAATTCTGTTTCTTTAAAATAGCTATATCTCTTTTTTTAAAATTAAACCCTAAATGTTCTGATGGAATGGGCAAGTTTTTATGATAAGAGGCCTACTTTGTATTGTTTTTTTACTTAAAGTTCAATTTTATTAAAGGAATGTTTATTAGCATTCATTAGCACTACTCTTAGTTAATACTTCGTACAAAAAATGCTGTAACGAGTTGATATTTATAAGCACAGCAATATAAAGACCAACCTAATGATTTTCAGTTTTTTTCGTGTTTTTGAAAAAACGCCAATATCTAGGAAACCTGGACTTTTGCCGAGGTCATGTTTTGATACTATGATAGTACGTGATGAGATCTAACAGTAAAAATATCTTGCAAGGTTTTCTGGATACTGTGTATATCTATGTAATTAAAATAAATCACAATTAAATATTCACAAGCAAGGTATAAAATTTAAAGCAAATCGAGTAACTGCCGGTCATGTTTGCCGGTTTGATAAGCTTTGTTAGGTTAAAGTTACTTTTTGTATAAAAGGTTATTTGAGTACAATACTAGGAGCTATATTAAAAACCTATGCGAAACCATATACCTCTTCAATATTTTAAGATTCACAAATTGGTTATCACATTTAATTGACCCAATTAAACAATGTTCTTAAAAAAAAGTATATATATTTCGATATTTTAAAAAAATGTAGTTTAGTCGTACTAAAAAAAATCTAAGCGGTTATTCACCCTGTAAAGTGTGAATAACCCTCCTCCTCCGTCCTCCGTCCTCCTCCGGATTTTAATGCATATATTTTAATATGTAGTACAAAATATATATTAATCATTATCTATTTCTCGATATAATCAGTGAAAAATTTCGCCTGAAATTTTTTGACTTTACATACACACTGACAGGATTTATTATGTTTCAAGTGCATACAAATTAATATTTAAAAAAAATGTATAACAATAATAATTGCAAAAGCAATTTAAAAATTACTACACGTCGTACGTTCTCATCATATTTGTAGTTGACACGATCCATTACTATCTTAGAGGTCAGCAGCGCATAATTGTTATTATTAATGCTAAAATTGTCATTATAACTATTCCACAAATTACGAACATTAAAACGAAGAGCGGACCAATACGTCATCCTTGCGGCACGCCATTCGTATCGATGCGTTCACCTTGTGGCCGGCGCTCGCACGCTGACACAGTACACTCGCGTCGCATAATGATTCTCGGTTGTGTATAATAAATACATGCGCAGTCGCACATTTCACGGACAGTGCGCATATAAAATTGAATATAGTGTCGTCTCGCACGACTTGGTGCACACAGAGCTGACATAACTCCGTCCATCGGAACGAACCCGATGCGATAATATGTGGGAACCGTATATTTGTTATTATACGGGAATACACGAACGCCGTCCCCATGATGAATAATGCATATTTTGCGGGTTATAATTGCAGGGTTTGTGGTCTGTGCGACCCATACAGGCTAGAAATCCTCCTGTACCTCTCCCCACCAACTTGAGCGAGGATGAGTCTATGACAAACTGTTTAAAATGGTTAATTGTGCAGAAGCTGTTCTCTACGATATAATCGTACGTAATGAAATTTGTAATGTGTAGCATTACAAATTTTATCGCATTGGTTGGCGGTGAAACATAAACGTTATCGTAATTGGTGCTGAAAAGGGTTGGAAATGATCAGCTGGACAGAGAAGAAGTCTAATGAGGAAGTGCCGAGAATTGCAGAGGGAAAAAGATGTTAAGAATCATTGGAAACAGAAGAGGGAAGATGATAGGATCATCTAAGGAAAGGTCGAGGGGAAAAGAGGAAGGAAGACCTAAACGCACCTACCTTGCTCGAGTGAAGGAGAATGTTAAATGTCATGTCGTATTAGGAAGTCAGGTTTTTGGCAGAAGAAAGAAAGGTATGGCATTCACTCCACCGACAAGAGTATAGCTCTATTTTATAGATAGGTTCGTTTTAAAAGGTTTATTAAATAATGAAATATTATTTGCATTAGGTGCAATTGACCTTTTAAGCGCGGGTTACATTGACGACAATTTGTCGAAACTGTAAATTGCCCAGTGTTTAAACTTTAACTTTAACTATGCCAAGTCTCACACTCCTTCGTGCGTCCACTATGCTTAATTATTAAACCCTGATACATTTTGTTTGCATTCGATTACCATGCCTCTTTTATTAAGTTGTATGGAATTGGATACAAGTGACTTCTTTCTAAAGCTAAACACTTCGGATCTTAAAACAGTGCGAGTTTGTAGCTCGTTGAATGGGGAGCTTTTTAATATTTTCCCCCACAAAGTATTCCTCGGAGTCGTCGAGGCCCTTGAGGAGATATTATTTATTCTGTGCTTGAGGTTCCAATCAGCATCACGTTACACGCCCGAATGAATCTAATTTATTCACGCCGACGAAAACACGAAACAAATCACCCTTTGTATTATGAAATGTGTGGTAAATCATCGCCTTACACAGGATGCTCCCGATTCGTATGAAAAATATCACAAGCACTCCATTTAATACACTACACAGAAATGCCATTTTGACAAAAACCTATCTCAAATATTTCCTATAGATCGACCGTTAACCGAAGAACTCTTGAGTTATTTCTATTCTCGTAAGTTCAGTTAAAATTCGCCTTAGGTTCTTGCGCGGTCGTAAGCAATTGTTGGTTTTTATTTAATTACAGCCTCATAATGTAGAAATAAAAAAAAAACAAAATTTTTCATGTTTAGATCTTTTATTTGCCTTTCAATTACTATATTTCTCATGGCTCTAATTTCTTTTGTAAGAGAGCAATTCAACTAAAAAAGAAATTTAGTAGTTTATCATTTATTAAATTTCTCAGAAATAGAATTGAATTTTAAAAATTTGCCTTTACAATGTTGAAGATCAAGGTATCTAATTATATATTGTTTATGATTTAATATTCAATTGTTTCCAAGTACAGTCATAGAAGGAAGGGTCTAAATGAATCGTAATTAATATTTATCCTTTGGCTCCTAGTTAATTATAAAGATAAACTATGGTCTCGTTTGATCGTCCTATGAGAATTGTTAATCGTCTGGTAACCGTAACTTTGACTGTCTTCTATTTTGTATCTTTGGAGTCGAATTTAAAACGCTTTAAATTCCGAAAAAAAATCGAACACGCTGTATTTTGGTGACAATGGAAAAAGCATCAATTTTAACCACACGGCCGCACCGCATATTTACAGGAATTCTTCTGCTCGATGATTTTTCGGTTCGATGGTTGCAACGGTCATGCCCCGCTCTGTTCCGGGATCCTCCTGACCATGACGGCCTGGTGATGGAACAGTCTCGAACCGTCATGTCGTCGGGTTCGAGAAGTTCGACTCATTTAAATGAACTATAATTTTGTAGCACTCGAAATAGCGTCCAATCGACAATACAGGCTGTATTTAAAATCACTACACACTGTTCTTTCAGGAGGTTTATACCAAAATTCAAGTCCCAAACTTATACGAACCATTATCTAAAAATGGAATAAAAATATTAAAAATACCCGAAAAAGAGCTTAAATTTAACCAATACTGGTTGTTCAAATGTTTAATACCTCTGAGGTATTTTTTTTATTTCAAATCTATCGCTATGCATAGTAAAATAATGTTTTTTATCAGGCAAATTGTACTAACTCAAACACACCAAAACTTAACCTCAAAAGTTTTACACTGTTTTTATGGGTACACAATTACACCGTACCTTAAAACCATTCCCGATAAATAACCATAACTATGATTTGTATTGACGTCATATCAAAGTTCATCGTGGTTTTCGAGAGAAAAATAATGTAAACTTTGCGTGATAATAATAAATAAACCTTTGGCTATCACGCGTCTACCGGTTGTGGCGCAGATGAATGGCCGCTATCGGGCAAGGCCGTAGCGTAGCAAACGAGATATTGATGCCGTTTTGCGACACTTAGGGGAATTTACGCTTTAGTAAAATTGTTGAATTATTTTCGTATTTTTTCATTTCTCATTCTTAATAGGGAACATAAACACCCCCTTAAGTCTTCGGGAATGATCTCGAGACAACCTGTATATTTAAATGTTCTGCGTAAAATTCTGTATTGAAATGTTACCTTAATAAAACAAACCGTTAGGATTTGACTTGTAGGTATTTCTTGAGGATGCACTTATACCTGGGGTTTTTAATACTGAGTGGTTTTTATATTTATTGATTTTGCATCTCTGTCTTCTTAGAACTAGGTTTGTTAGTTATGTTGCGCGTTAGAGTAGAGATGACTGTTCCAATTATCCAATTATCTATCGATTGGTGAGATTTAATTCGATATAATTATAAAATCGATTATTCTTTCGAGCGTGATGCCTGCCCAGCACTATTATCGAAGATTATAGGGTTAAGTACATAGGAATGGTTTTATATATATGCTACCTATAGTATGTTCATAAACTGTAGTTAAATATTTTTGAATTTGGTTTTTCGAGATTTTATGCGTCATGACAGATAAAGATTTAGTGACAACTAATTTGGTGTCGTTTGATGACTAACCACTAATCAACTAACCAGTTACAAGTAACCTTATTTGCAGCAAATTTAATGAGGAATGTCATTATGCTAAGTAACTTCTGTCTGTGTAAATCACTGTATTAATAAGACGTAAATTTTCAAAATTTGTCCTTATTTGCACGATATTTTGAATAAAATATTGAACCCTGTCGTCGATAATCGTTAAAAGGTATATCGAATCATAGAATAAAATCGAACCCTTAAAATAATTGTAACCAACAAAATAATCGAATTCAAATCATTTTTTTCCATAAAAACAATATAAATGCATAGAATGACATTTTAATTTAGGTACATTAATAATGTTAAGGATATGTGGCGTACAAAATAATTGTTTTTTTTTTTTTTATGGAAAACATGTAACATGATCATCAGTGTTTAATAAAAATATACAATGTTTTTAAATGAAAAGCAGAAGTCCCTTAAACTATTTTTTTTTCTAATATTATGACTATATTACATTTTTAAATTTGTTGTTTTTTTTTTATTTATTAAAAAAAGGAATATGTCTTTATGGAATAACATAGTTTCATAAGTCCATGTTTTTAAACCTCATACTTTCACAATATTCTGCAAAGTAAATGACTTTTTCCCTTCTTTAGGGAGGATACAGTTAAAAAACGTCTATGTACCTATGTTTGTAGCTAAATAAAAAAGTAGTTTTTTCGCTTGAGCAGACAAAAGTAGTTTTTTCGCTCGCTTTAAGTTGGATAGATAATATAATATATCATGCTGAACGGAAGAAAAATTATTACGCGTATGTTTTACACTTAATAGGTTTTTTAGCGAAAATACTGACTCGCGCTTCGTTTGACTTCTGTTTCAAGCGAAAATAACGGTGCATTCCAGAGTGGACGATCGTGAGTTCATATCTCGCATCTGCTGTCGAATTTTAGTCAAATAGCACTGTCAGCGCAATTATGTATGCGTGCGTGAGTCCAGTAATGCGGTCATAGGCCGGGAGCTAGCTCAAAATGTGTATAATTAGAAGCGATCGCACCTATGTAGGTAAGTATCCATTTACAAAGGAAAGCGTGGCGAGCTGACGAGATGAGATGAACTGTAAAATTGTATTTTAAAAACAATGTGTGTGAAGTTTGTATTAGAAGTGAAATTTGCCATCAACTGATCAATTATAACTGGTCTAATCTTGCAAGCTGAATTAGAACCATTTCCTCCTAGCCTACGGAGTTGAAATTTGACGTGTTGATTCAGTTCCGATGACGATGCATTTTTATGGTGAGCATGACCTGATTCCACACCCAGGAATGGCTCCACACGAAGGAACTCCTCAGCGGTCAACAGCACAAACACGAAATGTTAAAAATATAGTTTCACTATTATTTTGATCTATGGACAAAATAATTCATTGTTTATCAGCTATTTGAATATTATCTTTAATATCCGTGGAAACTAAATTCAGGTAATTGATACAGTCGGTTCAGAGATGCTAGTAAGATTTTTTAAATGTATAATTAAATTTATATATCTATAATGAATATTTTAATGTATGAAACGTAATTACTGTATCAATTAATCTATATTTCGACATTATCACCCTATACTGGCATCTACGAGTAAATTCAACAATTTTTTCCAGAAATCAACGTGACAGCTGATTTCTAATGAAAGGCCTAATTAGCACATCAGTTCCCACCGTCCTCCCGAGTTTAGATAATTTCTTACACGTAATCACACCTAATACAATTTACCACGTAACTGCTCCCTTTATAACAATAGCGATATTTCAAAAATTGATATATTGAATACCTCCTTATTATCATTCAAAAAAGAGATTTCTAATATCATTAACCGCCCCGGGACGCATTTGTCCTTGAGATTAGAAAGAGTAGGCTTTATTCGAACATTGACGTGTAGAAAAGAGACGGAAATACTCGCCGACCGCCAATTCGTTACATTTGGAATCGATGAAACATGTTTTTTTGTATTTAAATAATTATTATCATATGAACAAAGTGTTTTTTTTTAAGTAATATCCTAGATTATTATATTGTCTATCTTTAGAAAGAAAAATTAGGTTCGCGTCACTTACACAACTTAAAAGAAAATCGTCACAAGAAAAAAACAACACCTTCTTATTTATTTATTTTCATTATTATAATAAGGTGTATTTCGTTTTTTTTTATGCAAAGTACTAAATTAATATATGTAGAATATTGTGGTATTTTTAGTTTTAGCCATTTGTTGGGAATAACTTCAACAAAATGCACCAAAATACGTTACAAAACACGTTTTAGGGACTGGTGGCGCCTTAATAATAAAGACAAATAAAACCTAATTGTATTGTTAGATTGTTAAGTTGTTAATGGTTAATTGTAACATATAAGTACTTCTAATTGCAATTACATATAGAATACATACATATTATATTTTTATTACCTTCATAATAAATTAATTTTATACATACTAAAACCATACTTAATTCATTACTTTATTTTAACATATACATACAAATCACACACACTCACAATTACCACAAATATCACTCACAATTTACACATAACATATCAAAAAATTCTACTGTATACGTGTATAATATTCATAATCTATATATATTTTAAGAACACTGTCTCAATTTTTTTATGCTTATGTTAATATGTAAAGTGTCCGTAATCCATAATTGGTTTTGTATACTAGTAATAAGTTTTGTTTGTAATTATAAAAATTAATACTGTTGGATTTTTCAATAAAGAATAAATAAATAAATAAATAATATGGAACATAAACACGCCTAAAGTCTTCGGCTATGGCCTGTTTGCATGCCTTAGTTTTTTCGCCATGATCCGAGGCAGAGATCGTCCCTTCCCGGTATTATCCTAATTTAGGCCCAATTATACTCAGCCATTGTTAAAGCAACTTAATCCCGAGTTAGGCCGAAGGACATTCTCAAATCGACCTTAAGCCCCGAAGGAAGTAAGCCGAATTAAGCCGTGTCTTAACGGTACAAATAATTATGAGACCGGATGTTCGTCTAGAAACGGACGCGACTGTGACAATGAAACCCTCGCTTTATTCTACAAGTACGCGGACTTGAACCTAAATTGGCGGTTTAGTAATTACGCTACCGTCTAAAATATCTCTTAATTTATATTATATAGACCAACAAGAATATCAATAGTCTCGCAAAATCTATATTAATCCGGTTAATCTCATTGGATAGAGATGTTGCTGAGAAAATAATTTCGGGAATATTTGTTTAGATAAAATTTAATAATACTGTAATTTAAACGACTTATATCTTATATTTTAGTTACCTAGAATGTTTCAAAAAAAAAAATATGCTTACTTAGATACGCCATACCTCATACTAACATATGTTTATGCCCAATATATATATATATAAATATATTTTACTATAATATATGTAGTATAACACTATTTTATATTGAATATTTATTTACTTATATCGAATATTTATTTACCTATATGTTTATTAAGTGTTAATTAATAGACACTTAAATTGTATTCATGTGTGTGTGGGTGTGTATATTTGTGCCTTAGTTATTTTTTATATTTTCACAGGGTTTTGCGCTGGTCTCTTGTATGCTCACTTTAACACTTTATTTATGACTTTCCTTAGAACAGGTAACTCTTACCTAGTTAGGAAGGTTATAGACTTGTACTAATGGGCCAACATGATTTCTCAATAAAAAAAAAAAATGGTTTCCAGTGTATATTTTAAATCACTACTGTCTTCCTACCATCAGACATTACTTAATTCGCAAAATACATTAGAAATGTTTTTAAATTTAGGGTGTATATGCATAGTAAAGCGCCTGGGCGAGCAGAGGAAGGCCGCGGTATAGTCGAAACACTATATTCTGACCATTTTTCAGTACTATCTGAGTACTGAATGGCTCTTCCCAACACTAGCCATACATTGGTCGGCACAGAATAATCCACAGCGTTAAATAACAGTCTGTTTAAAATATCTTTTTTTTAACATGAAACATTTTTTTTCTAAAATATATTTCTAGGTCGTGAGACCGGTTTAGCTTATTGGTCAACCCTTCTAAAAGGACAGCGGTGATTTTAAACACACCCTGTAAACATCGATAGAACCGAAGCTAAAATATAAACATTCAAGACTTTGATGAGCGTTGTTTAAAATATAATTGCATTCAAATTGTAAATCAGCCATTTGGTCAAAGCATATTTTTAGTCTCCATTTTGTCCCCTTCAAGAATGGACGCAGTGGTATAAGCGCCTGCTTCTAAATCCAGAGATCTCGGGTTCGAATCCACAGTGGGTCGAATCCGGCCAGGTCTTTTCGCCGCTGAGAATATTCAACGGCATTTTTCTCAAGACACACACAAACAAAAAACACTCATTTCAGTTACAGATGCTGTTTGCCTGTAATAACGGCCTTGCATCATGAACGTAAGGCAGTCGGAACTGCGCTCATTAGCGCCTGCCCTACAAATGCGCCTCCAATTTGTTGGACACAATAAATCGTGGCCGTTGGATCATTTTCATCGTGTGTCTCGACTATGCATCCGATGTCGCGTTTGAGAAGACGAGCGCTAATTTCCGTTGCGCGTTTTGTTTTGTGAACACAAAAAAAAAGTGAACTCAGTTCTCAGCGCCAGAGATCCGGAATTGCTCCCAGACGAATTCCGGATCTGACGCAGATGAGAATGTGTCATTTCGATCACGACACGAGACGCTGCTGGGCGCAAATAAAATAACATTAAAATTGTTAAACTTAGGAACTCCGTCCTTTTAAAAATCAACTAATTTATTTATATGCACTCAACAAAAAACAACAAATTGTGTTTACACAATAAATACATTGTTTATAACGCGAATTACTGTAATTTGTAATCACGTGCAATGGATTAGTTTTGTGCATCACCAGTCGCCACCAGTCCCTAAAACGTGTTTTGGTGCATGTTGTTGAAGTTATTCCCAACAAATGGCTAAAACTAAAAATACCACAATATTCTACATATATTAATTTAGTACTTTGCTTAAAAAAAAAACGAAATACACCTTATTATAGTAATGAAAATAAATAAATAAGAAAGTGTTGTTTTTTTCTTGCAACGATTTTCTTTTAAGTTGTGTAAGTGACGCGAACCTAATTTTTCTTTCTAAAGATTGACAATATAATAATCTAGGACATTACTTAAAAAAAAACATGTTTTTCAAATGATAATAATTATTTAAATACAAAAAACATGTTTCATCGATTCCAAATGTAACGATTTCGCGGTCGGCGAGTATATCCGTCTCTTTTCTACACGTCAATGTTCGAATAAAGCCTACTCTTTCTAATCTCAAGGACAAATGCGTCCCGGGGCTCCTTAAGGAGACGCCAATCATCGTAGAAATAGTATAGCATATATTTAATCATTAAATTATAATATAATACCTATGAATATACAAATATAAATAAAGTAAATATAAATACTACATATCTAATATATGGGAAATAAATTCACCTCTCATACAATATCTCTCTCCCTCTCTCTCTTACTCACATACAAACACAAAACGTCCTCTACGTACAAGTGTTATACCTATTTAAATAATTTGATTTAGTTTAAAAACATCATATGTATGTAAATATGAAGGAAATCCATAATCGCTTTTATTTATTTATTTATACTGTGTTTTCCCATAAAAAAAAAAAAATGATTTGCGTCTCGTTCGAACTGCATCGAAATCTTTTAAATTGCCCCAGTCAGTACACGCTTTGAAAGCGTCAATCATACCTCGTTATTCCCCTCATCAATCCGAAGAGTTTCTATAACGAGGAGATATCTCTCAAGGCGTCTGGTGATGAGAAAAAATCAAAGGTTCGTTTTGTGCGTGTGTTTTGTGTATGCGTATAAAAAATCGTTCAAATATTTACGCCCGTCTCTCTGGTGTGTCTCAAAGTGGGTACGTCGGAAAAAACGTCGGGTCATCGTCCCGGCCGGCGCGAGTGCATTCTACGTGCGCGGCTACAGAGTCGACTCCTTTGTGCGCTGGGCCGGGAGCTCGGTCAATTTTTGTGTGGACGTTTCTGAGATTTATATATTTATCCATATAACCATACAGTATGAAAAAGTACATAATTCCCTATTTTTTCAAATAAAAATTTTAAGGTCTTAATATAATTAGCTATAGAAAAGAAGTTCAGGCATATTATTGTGGATTATAATCACTTAACTAGGCGTGTATCGAAGTGATAAATATTCGAGGAACTCAGCATTTTGTTTGGAGGTGCTCTAGTATATACATATTCATATACATATAAATATATATATATATATATAATACTTTAAAAGATTTTTCGGTTGTTTAAACACTTGTTATTGTTATGTAAACAGATGGAAAGTAGAGGAAGATATAGATTAGGTGAGTACCTCTGCTGGACGTTTCGGAGCTCCGTGGCCCCTTCTTCAACAGCTAAACGAAGACGGAGCTCCGTGGCCCCTTCTTCAACAGCTAAACGGAGACAGCTTCTTCGTTTAGCTGTTGAAGAAGGGGCCACGGAGCTCCGAAACGTCCAGCAGAGGTACTCACCCAATCTCTATCTTCTTCTACTTTTTTTCTCCATCTGTTGTCTAATAATAATAAGTGTCCTCCTGTCACTGTCTGCGTCACACTAGCCCACTTAGGGGTTTCTTCGAAAGTTTCTCGCATGATTCAGGGTCGAGATTGTAAAGTCGCTTTACATAAATATAAAGAGAAACTTCAACATTTTTTTTCTCGAAAACCATAATGAATTTTGATATAATTTCCTAACAAATAATACTAGAAATCGTAAGACCTATTAGCTGTTTTTTTTGTCCTAAAAGCTTGGGGCACCCTGTATATATATATATATATAATTAAAATATCCAATACTTACCAAATGCCAGCCATAAAAGAAAAGATTTAAATGAATCGAAATTAACATTTATCCTTTGGCTCTAACATCCTAACATTGTATGACAACGTAAAATATAGGTATTTATTGTAAACATGATGTGTTGAAACCCAGCATCCTTTACTCTCTGAAGGGAGAGCACAGTCCTAACAACTGAAGATATTTTCTGTCTTTATATAAATTACGTGGTTTCGTATATGATACAAATAAATAAAACATAAATTAAAATATGTTCTGGCTCTCGGACTATTCTTTATTGGCTCCACTAGCGCGCCGGTGATAGGGGCAACCTGGATTGGACGTAATAAACGAGCGGTCGTCCTTGGAACCAACTCCGTGAACCGGTGTAAATTACATGCATCTATCCAGATCGACGTAATCATAACGTAATAGGGCAATTTACGGGCCGAGTTCACGTGTTCACGTTCGATTTTTTTTATCCCGGTTAAAAAAATACAGTAGTACGGTTAAAAAAGGCGACATTAGACGTGCGCGTTATAAGGCGACGCCGTTTGAATCACTCTATTATTCTAACGCTACGAATAGCGTCGTTACTGAAATAGCTATGACGATCGTTCGCAGCCATATCTACAGAGTCGCGTTCAACACCATTTATCGCCCCATTGACAGTCGCCCTATTACTTTTTACCATGACAATGAAGCACGGTGATGAGTTCAGCTACAAACGTGTAGTTATTTTGTAGCCGTTTAAGTATTAGGCTATTTTTAAATCGCGTGTAACGAGACCACAGTTTATCGCGTTAACGCCCACTGCTAGTCGACATTTCATTTCTTCTAAAAAATATTTTAACTTAAATTATTTCGTATCAAACTCTTTAAAAAGCATTGACTTCTATAATACATCACTCTGTTAACCAAAAATATACACCTCGTATAGAAATGAAGTAACATTGTTTGAATTAAACAAAAAAAAAAACAACTTTGATATCGCCATTACTAAATTTATAAATAAAATAAAAAATATAATCACTTCTTATTGAAATTAACTAAGGATCATAGGAAAAACTCTTGTCTATTTAACGCCATCACTATAAAATAGTAACATAAATATTAAAAATACATTTTTAAAAACAAGCTTTTATTCAAGTGCTCTAATGCCTCTGTGCTGTTGACCGTTGAGTATGTAGGTAGTAGGTATAATCAAAAAACTATAATCTGACCGTTTTTCAATTGGGACTGAGGTGTAAATTTCACACCTATACGAATTGCTGATATGAAATAAGGTAACAAAAAAATCATGATAAATATTATATATAATGTTCCTTATTTTAATATTTTTTATTTAAAAGTGTTACATTTTCCTAAAAATATTTCAAATGAATAAACATTGCAATGTAAGTTTTGGTTTGATTAAGTAAAAAACATAATATTTTATTGATCAAGACCTTTTTTGTCACTTTATTTCATTTCAGCAATTCGTATAGGTGTGAAATGTGCTATACTCAGAATGTGAAAATCTAATGAGTGAACCACCTATCTATCTGTCCGGTTAAACCAGTGATTTCCAAAGTGGTCTATATCGACCCCCAAGGGTCTATGACGACCTGCAAAGGGTCTACGTCAGCGAAGAAAAATTTGGGGGTCCATGAAATGAAAACGGGGGTCCACGATAGTGGATCTCAACATACACTGATAGTACCTATTTACTATCTTATATTATAAAGACATATACATTATTTATAAAAGTACCTATGAAGTAAAAAATATATTATATATGTTTATAAAGTTGTGTTAGTTGTAGGATGTAGGCATTCGCTTTTGAACATAATGATATACCAGTATCATCTTGTTACAAGCATACTTGCCTTCTTCAATTCGTCCTCTATAAATAAATACGAATGTGAGACGCTGCACTACAGTTAGAAATTTACAAAAAATCAGTATCAGGTTAGTAGGGGGTCTACCCAAAGCGGAAAAACATGGCAAGGGGTCTACGACACAAAAAAGTTTGGGAACCTATGGGTTAAACTAACGCAGCTCCGTTAGCGTTGTATTTCTGTGTAGTTACGGTACCTAACGCGGGTTTAACGATAAGATGACCCCTAGTTTTAAGTTTTATTGCACGTCCTACTAAGAAACGCAACGAGTCGGTTGTCAAAAATATATTCAGAATACGACGTCGTACGAGGACGAGTACTTGGAAAAAGCAGTGATGTCAAAGTGTTTGGCAATTTGGTACTTCGTAGAAAAAAAACAGCGGCCAAATGCGAGCGCCATTCGCGTGCAGAGGGTTCCGCAGCGATCTTAAAAATATCGTCAGGTCGTTATGTCCGTTTAGGACACAAACATTTATTAACTAAAAATAATAAAAGTTACACTGAAAACAATATCGAAGTCTTAGTTGACCGAAAAGTTCAGTAGAATCAAAATTTGTTATTGCTACTGAATTTTAGTAGCGTATACAATCTGGTTGATAGACCGATATAGTAAATATATA
This sequence comes from Neomicropteryx cornuta, assembly GCA_020383195.1. Lineage (NCBI taxonomy): Eukaryota > Metazoa > Arthropoda > Insecta > Lepidoptera > Micropterigidae > Neomicropteryx > Neomicropteryx cornuta. The sequence continues at coordinate 8,603,790 of JAHKQU010000010.1, read as the reverse complement.
TATATATTAAAAATACATTTTTGAAAACACGCTTTAAGTTAAGTGGAGCCATTCTTGGCTGCAGAATCAGGTCTAGCTTACCATAAAAATGCATTGGCATCAGAACTGAACCACATGTCAAATTTCTACTCCATAGGATAAGAGGAAATGGTTCTAATTCAGTTTGCAAAGTTTGGTTTAAATCGACGTACTAACATTGCAAGCTATAAAAATTCTACTTGAAGTTTTGTTTAGAAAATCTAACCTAAATTTATTTGCCATTCGGCCTTTGATGATAAAAATAATCTTCGAAATCACTTACGAATGTTTAGAAAGTCATTAACTTACCGTCTAGGAGAAGCGGGCAATTAAAAAGAGATTTTGTCAGGCGGTCGCCATTTTGTTTATTATTATGACAAGATGGCGGACGGACAAGGAAGAGGCGTTCCTATAGAGCTCTCATTTGTAGTGCAGCTAAGCGATGACATTAGAAAATCTTCAAAAAATCCACATTTTTGGTGATGCACCACTCCTCAACCACTAAGTATTTAGACGAGTGCTTTATAGCATTATGCACATTGAAGACTTATCTTGTACTTCTCGAAGGCTGATTTGTGAAATTGATTTCCGTTTTTGAAATATAAATTAAATAAAAAAATCTGTTCACTTTTATGTAATAACTAGGGAAGAACTTGAGGCGTTCAAAATTTGGTCAGTTCTTTTAGCACTACAGGATACTTAAAGATTTGAAGTAAATCGGAGTAGCCGTTTTGGAGTAATATGGTCACAAAAGCGTCTTGGCACAACTTAGGGCCGAAATTTTATGTCCTACTTAAGATTAACCTAAATTTTAAGTCAGACTTAACCGATAAACATCGTATTTCAACTCACTGTCAGCGTTAAGTCGAACATAAAAGTCCGCCTTAGCTAAGAATCAAAACAACCACTACATAAGCCTTAAGTCATACTTAAGTCAGTGTTAAAATACGCTGCTAGGAGCGATTTCAGTACATTAATGGCGCTACAGATTTTGTTAATTTTGCACGTGCTTCACTAACGGACGATTAGTTTTTATTCTCAACTTATCTCCGATTGCCTTTAATTTTACCGGGGGATTTATTGCCTAGAGTTAGGCACGGGCCGGCTATAATTTCCCATTGATCGTTTCAAACAGATTATAAAATTAATAAATAAACCGGTTTCACGTGCTCGCAAGCGCGCGGCGAGCTTTCTTGCCGTCTAATCGAACGCGGACTTTTACTTGCGGGTTTCTGGAAGCATAATGCTCTAAGTGCATATTTTGGCGTTTTTTTTTTTGCGTTGGCTGTTCTTATATATATTTGTAGTTTTATGTAAAATAATTGACATATTTTCTGTACAAAGAATACCTAATAGTTAAGCCTAAAGTAAACATTACACAGAAAAAAATATTTTATCAAAACGCACTAAGAAACTTGCTAATCGAACATACGTCTAGGCAAATCGTATAGTTGTATGTGCAGACTATTTATTGTTAAATAATTTTTGGTTTGATTAACAATATTCATTGCTATGGCAGCGAGAGATGTATTTGTTAATACTTTATTTTGCCGCGAATCACTTATTGGGGGGGGGGGGGGGTTGTGTAACCTATTATGAGTAAAAAATGGATTATTATATTTTTTAACAGGTGTAAATTCGGTTAGCGCGCGAATTCAGATTCTCCGCCGATAGATAATAGCCTCGACACCGTTATGGCGTACGGTGACAGCTATGCACTCACAACGAAGACATGACACGATCATTTCACTATTTTCACGTAAAGTTTACATTTTTTTCTCTGTAAACATAATGAATTTCAATACACTTTCCTAACAAATGACACTAGAAGTCGCAGAACCAACTAGCTGATTTTTTATGCAAAATTTTATTTTTCATCCAAAAAGTATGTTACTTCCAACCAAGTAAGTTTAACAATAACGGAATTATTGCTGTTACTATATCAACCATACTTAATACCAACGCCATATTGTTGCTGCCATTACCATATTTTTTTTTATTTTAGGTAAAAAATCACTATGGATCGAGGTTTATTCAACAAAAATTAAAATGCTCGAGAATCGAATAAACATTGCCCAAAATTTCTTTTTGCAATTGACCCCTTTTACTATCTTCTTAATATTATCTACTGTTTGCTGAAATTGATCATTTTTTTCCCTATTTATTACGCTATTCTTGTCTCGTGAAAAATGTATAAAATGTGACTTAGGACAATTTGCTTCGCAGGTACAGAACGCTTACTTGTGTTGTTGGATGGATTGGAAATACGCCCTCCTCGCACGTCTGCCTAAGCCTCAGAACATAGCTGCCTGCAATTGGAAAGATTATCTATCCGGTTTCACGAAGGGCTGTATTTTTGAAACCTGTTTTCCGATAATTCGATAGGAACGCTTTTCAAAACGCCTTCGAAACGCAATTACACAAATAATACTATGCCGCACTACACTACTCTTAAGGTTCCCATAAATATACTTGTATAATCGAGTTGTAAAGATATTGGATCGATATATATAATAACGGCAAATCGCCTGAAAAGATAAATGACACAATCTTTGACATTATTGAAAATTTTATTATTTTTTTGATAAAGCATAGGATACCAAAATATTTATAAAGGTCCTAAACAGGGTCCTGTACGCGAGAGCGCGGTTTAAACCCAGCGCTGAGTTTTATTTATTTATTTGTCGTTTATTCGGAAAACCAACAGTACAATATATAAAAAAAGAATGGTACATACAATTGTGTGTAAAATTGACTGATGACGGGTTTTCGCTAAAGTACAGAGATACATGTAAAGATTAAGATTAAATTAAATTACACTCGCACTAGCACTCTAAATACAGATATATATATATATATTTTCACATATATTATTCTGAAATTATAGTAGGTTTTAAAAAAGGAAAGAAAATATGAAAATATATAACTTTCAAATATCCTTTTTAGTGTAATAATTATCAAATTTATTATTTTTAAACAAGTAGTTATTCGCCAACTACAATAATGAAAATTAAATTCAAAGATACTATATCTTTGAGTTTTATTCTTTTCCTACTACATTAATAAGTATTTATTCTACAAATATCTAAATATTAAGTAAATATTCGAAAAAAAAAAAACGCTATTCTGATTTATAGCACGTTCAAACGTTATATTTACTGGCTTTTATATATTCGCTGCACTTTTCCAATGCCTTATTATATTTTTTTTTTTTTTTTGTTGCAGGTATGAGAGCAAACTTTCCGATTCTTTGAAGTCATCAGTGGTATGTGAAATATTTTTTTAAAATGCATTTTTTATTTGTTTTTATAGTCGGGTATTACACTGTGGTTTCTACTTTTGCATTTACGCTCTGCGGGTGGCTTTCGGCGTCTCACGCACTGACCCTCCGGACCAAATCATTTGAACCGGGCGTCTAAGCATTATAATTTATACACTATTCTGACGGAACGTTGAAAAGTTGTCTATGCTTCCAGTTATGTGACCCGATTAAATCAAAACGTTTTTTCTGCATTTAAACAGATGTTAACACGTCAATCAATAGCATGATTTTTTTACTGCGGTCGGACGCCATAGTTTTTACAGAAGTTTCCTCGGCAATACTTTCCTTACCCCATACTTTCGGAACGAAGGATTTTTATTAAAAGTTACCTCACGGAATAACCATATGTCGAGGGTCATACCATTTTATCCATACATAATTAGCCATTTTTATTAGCAACCCGGTCATTTATCCATACATCTTTGCATCTGAGTTAAAATCCTCCAAAAGTCTATATTTTTTTAATACGTTTGTGCAAAATTTTACACGGAAATGTTTTATTAACGGAATACATGAATCGTGAAAATAAAACTACGGAGGTAGATTCAACTAAATTTTTTATAATACCTTGATTCTGTTTTTCAAGATTATATCCTATAACGTCACAGGATATCTTTCCTACAAGCAACTATCAGCTTTAGCGACTATCAGATACGGCAGTTTTATTCGATTTTATCTCTTTTTATTCCGGGCTTCTATTTTCCCCTACTTTTTCGGATCTGGGGGGGGTAATTTAGATCGATCGTTATATAATAATCATCTTTCGAATATTGTATAAATTTGAGGGAGAGCAGACGTGCCATAGAAGCGCTTTCGGAAAGAGCCCCCCTTAATTAATAAGTACCTTTAACAGCAGAGTACACACGTCAACGGCGTGATGACGTGATGACGTGGCCATAATCTATGGTGTCTCTCGAATCGTCGACGCATAATGAAACTTTTTCACGTTCGCAAATACACGCTGAGTCGACGGAAAGTGTGCGGACGAGATTCGGACACGAATGGTGTCGACAACCATCTACTTATTTATAGTTTACTTTATTATTTATTTATACACAGTTTAAATAACAAATAAGTTTCGTTGAGAAATCGTATCAATTCTTTATAAATATAATGCGCTTCAGAAAAGTGGTACAGGTAATGTTGGATTAAGATCCCTCCGTTAGGCATAATGACTATCGAAGTGATAAAATATTTTGTGGAAAAGTTGGAACTGAGCACAGTCCTTTTATTCAATAAAGAAATATTTATTTTCCCCTTCTACCTTATGCACTTATTAATTTTATTTGGATGTGCCTATATCTATAATATATTTTATTTATTTATGTGAATATTACGTAAAACTTAATTAAAACATTTAAAAAATTAAAAAAATATTTTATTAATAACTTAATACAGTTCATTTTTATTCATTTAAATAAAAACGAACTACATAATTTTATGCGCAATACGCAGTTTAATTAAATATAATTTTTATCATCATTATTAACTACAATACAATAATTAGGAACTAGTTTCGATACTACTTTTAAGTTTTACAGGCGTTTAAAAATAATGTAAACAACTCGCAGCTTACGCCTAAAAACCGCCTTGGAACGCGGAAAAAGGTCAAATAGGGGGTGTTTATATTCCCTATTAGGAGTAAGAATTTATATAATAAAATGCGAAAAATTTTCTTGTCCAAATTTATTATTTTTGTAATAAAATAGGTGTAAATTTATTTTATCAATCAATTTAATCTGTTAAACAATAGCATCTCTCTTACAACCCCAGAAAAGGGGTAAGGAATTACCCCTTCTTCTTATACCTACCTCTGTTCGGCCAGTGACATCTGACAGCGATCATTTAGCTCCGCCCCAATAAGGCGTTTCGAACTTGACTGACCGCGGACCAGTGACCGGTGACATAGTTATCCGAGGGAGGGACCAATGAAAAATAGCTGTTTTACACGATTTAGAATAAAAACCTTAACATTGTATTTCTTTGAAAGTATTATGAGGTTTGGATATAGTTTCTTAACAAATGACACTAGAAATCGAAGGACAAATTCGCTGTAATTTTTTTTTAACGGGAATGGTCTTGGTACATTTTTGGAGTTGGAGTTTTTAGCTTGTCCACAATGTGTAAGCAATTAACGAACACCGTACCACAGTTCAGTGTCATTAAAAGCGATAGCTTCAACACGTGTTGCAAAATCATCTTAATTCAATTTATCTTTATTAGGGAAATAAAACAGTTACACGTGGAAAATTATATACAGGTCACTAAATTATATTAGGGTCAGGTATATTATATACAATCATATAAAAAATAGATAAATAAAAAGAACAAAACAATGGTACCAACTTATAAGTATAAAATAAAACCAATTAAATATTTCCACCGAGTGAGTACACAATTAGTGCATAACCTACGAAATGCAAGATGAAGAGATGAGAAGAAGGGGAGGGCGAGGAAAGGGAAGAGGGGGGGGGGGAATCTTATTTGAGATCGAACGTTTTGAAGGCTGTTTTTAATTTTTTTGTTTTTATTCGCACCACAAAATGTTGCCGATCCGCGCTCCTTTACAGATCGTTGACTCCAAATTGAAAATAAACACCTTTCTGGTGCCGACTTTTTTCCTTTATATGCGCGCTCCTCTCTATGTGTGCGCTTAGCCTAACCGCCTCCCCCCTCCCTCCCCCCCTCTGCTGCGGACGGTTTATAAATAGTCGGGTAGATTTATTTACAGGCGCGAGTAACCTCAACCTCGAAAGATGAAATCTTGAGAAGAGATTTGTTTCGCCTCGAAATAGACCATTCTAGATTTCGCTGCATTTTCGATGCTGTGAATAAATAAATATGTATAGGTTTTTGTATTGGGCGTTAAAATATTTTTACGTGAACAAATATATATAGGGTGACCCAAGACCATTTCCATTATAAGTAAGAAATGATGCGAAAAAAATCACAGGATAAACCTAAAGTCAGCAGTATCTTTTTAAGGGATTCTGGACAAAAGAGTAGAAATTTTGTACTTATAATACTAATTTTAAGCACAATAGATATATTATATTATTTTATCTATAATTATTGTTGTAAATAGAACACTTTTTAGAAAAAAAAGTTTTACAAAAACCTATATGTACGCACATAAACCCTCGGTGTGCCTCTAGTTAAATTTTCAATTGCACATTTTGTTATTTTATATTTTTTTGTAATGAAAATGTTGTCTTTTTTAGTTTATGAATTGTCAGCTGAGGATCTATGTTTCTATAGTTTATTACATCACTTTAGAACAGCAGTACACGCTGAGGTGATTTGAAATGAAATTAATTGTTTATCTAAAAAATAATAAAAAATGAAAGTTTGCGCATATTTCATTTTTAACGTGTTAACATTTATAACGGGACCCATAGAATCTTTCTGGGTAGTGATCGCTCGCAGCGTACCTAATAAGCCTTTAACATCGCATGCAATGCGAGAAGATGCACTCAAACTATTTAAATAAACTCCTCATAGTTTGGACTAAACCGCTAGAGAGCGCTAGTAAGTTTATTTCTAGATACAATAATCGTTTGATACTCTTAACGTATAGATTTGACGAGAAAAAAATCGTTAATATTATTAAGAAAATCGCATTCGTTTCGTTTCACAATTTTCACATTGCATTACATTCACATCTTAACCGTGAGGCCTTGCAATTTTTTTATTTAATCGAAATTATGCATATCGATAGGTTGGGTTAGGTTGTTTATCGAAGAAATGTTTAATGTGAATTTATTTAATGTTATTATTTTGCACCGGGTAAAAAAGACTTTTTTTTTAAAACCATAAGTACATTAAACATTAATCAAAGTTTAAAAATTGGTTCTTCGTGTGATCAATAAAAAGCCTTTTAGGTTTAGTTCGGAAATCCTTTTCTCAAAGTACAGGGTGCTCGATATTAGACAATCTTTTATTAAAAAAGTAGTCATACATGTTTGGCAAAATAAAATTAGTAAGATACAGTGCACTAAAGCTATAAAGACAAGATCGAACGATAGAGGGCACTTAGTGGCACCAATTGAAAACATCTTTTGGACAGAGACATCTCATTTTTCTCGGTCCAAAAATATATAATCAGATAAGCGATGAAATTAGGGATGCTAAAACTAAAGCTTGCCTCGCTAAATCTCTCTTAAAATGGTTAATCTCTTTGGGTAGAGATGCTACTGAGAAGTTAATTTCAGAAATAGTTAGATAAAATTTAATAATACTGTAATTTAAGCGAGTTATAGCTACTAAGTAAAAAATATCTGTACATTATTTTAGTTACCTAGAATGTTTAAAAAAAAAAAGAATATATATGCTTACCTAGATAAGTCATACCAATATGTTTATGACCAATGTAATATATATATATATATATTTCACTACTTCACTATATTTTATTATAAACAAATTTACAAATCAGTCGCGTATGTTGACATTTAAATTCATACGTTTTTAAAGCATGAATGACATCACCGTCGTAAATATTTGACCTCCGCGCCGCGATCTTACATCATAGTGATTGCATTTACCGAGTTAATAAAATTTTTGCAATAACAATCGAGGTTTGCAATCGATTTATATTTTTTTTACGACAGTTGGCAACACAGTCTGTCGGAGGTAAAACTCCAATAAGAGGATGTCTGTGTTCAGTCGAGCGCTTGATAGGTTTATCAATGGATAACACCTCCATCTTTCTTTATTTATGTAAAGAAACTATAATTCTTTAATTTGTTTATACTGCACAGCGCTCTTCTATGTACTCCATAGATGGCGCTATGAGCAATGGCGGCCGACACGATGGGTAAAGCAGCTTATGTGGAAGTTGACAGATACCAGCGTGATTGAGCGCATTTTGGTTATTATAAAAACTCTCAAAGGAATTGACAATTTAAATAATATACTTTAAATATCGTTTCTTTGTTTATTTATTATTATTATTTAGTTTATTCAACAAATTTACAATATCATAATTTTATGTACCAGCCAAGCCCAAGGCTTATCTGCTAGAAACCAAGTGTGTAAAATACAGATATTAATAATTGTGAAACTTGTTTAAATTATTTTGTTCTGTATTTTACACGTCCTTTACATATACACATTAATTATATACATTTTTATAGCTTAGTAGTATTTTACAATCAGAAAATGAGTATATTTATAATAATATTTAACACTAAGTCACTTTATCTACAAACAATTAAATAGAGTGTTTTTGTGAGATATCCTAGCAAATATTTCTAACTTTATATTTATTTTTTTAGTTTTATATCACTTTTAATTAAAGATCTTGGCAGATTTCAGGTAGGATAGAATGATTTAAGTTAAACGGTGTAATTATTTATCATTGTGTATGTAAGTACTAAAATAAAAACTTTGTTTTCAGAGTAACGCAATTGTTTTTTTCGCAATTGCTAATTAGTTTGGAAATAGTGTCTTATGTTTATTAAACAGCTTTCCCCCAAATACATATTTTAATTCGTAACATACAAGCAATAAAACAATAAATAAACAGTACTTATCAGGCAAAATACACAGTAACGTCCTATAATTAAAAATAATTCTCCCGGGCGAACAATAACAAATAAATAATTTACGCTGATCTCACAAAGGTGTAATAGAAAGCAGATTTTTAAACAAACAAATGCAAAATGGAATTTAATAATTCGACTGCTCTCCCGATTGGACTATACTTCGCCTAAATAGCGTGTGCTTCCGCTCTCTAGTAAAACGGTCCGGAACAAAGAAACCAATCTCTCCGAGTACTATGGGATTCTGTATGAATCCGCGGATATCTTAAAAAAAATACAATAATATATGGACTTGCCGCCTAATACAAATGCTAATGGATACGTGTTGGGAAACATTTCAGGATAACATCCATACCTACCGAGATAAAGGTGTGTTATAGGTAACGTGGCCCGTCTTTATCCAAAGCTGACTGGTCATCTGTTTCTGGACATATGTGTCTTTTGTTACCGATCTTTTATTACTGCTCAGTCCCCAAATAACGTACCGCGATTACGCTAGGAAAATCATATTGTATTTTGAATTCAAAAGAGATATGTAACTAGGCCAAATGTGCCCGTGCCAGAGTCAGGGAAGATGGCGGTAATGAAGCGTTAAAAATGGCATAACCATGTGCGGATTCGAACCCGAGATCTTTGGGTCAAAAGTCCAACGCCTTAACCACTAGAATACCGCTATCTCATGATCCCACGATATCTGTTCATTTGAATTAATAATAATGAAAAATTCAGCGCAGTTAATATTTTAAAATTATTTTTATACTGTTAATAATATGTAGGTTTATTTATAACACACATAAATACAGACAATTCCATTCCATTACATACTAACACACATTTCACACTCCACATTACATGCATATTACACATTGTTTTATTAATTTGATGTTTTCAATCATATTTAAATTTTGTACATTGATAAATAAATAAATAAATGTAAAATCTAATTAAAAAAAAATCCAGCGATTAGTGCTATTAAAAATCTACCAATAAAGCGCATTTACTTAAAATGTCGACCCGTAAAAAATGACATTATATAGTAATTTGTGTGAACCGCTAAAATATTTCTGTTCAAAATTAATCATTTTCATTTTTATCTCCCCGACATGTAATTATAACTTTATCTGTTTGACTGGACCACGGATGCTGGGCTGTTGATTAAAATAATTTCGAATTGGAAAAGGCCTATTGAATTGATCGGGACATTTGGAAAATGCCGGTCGCATTTTTAGGTTGTTTTTATTAGGAAAGCTATCTACTGAAATGGGTACCGTGTCGTGACTTCCGGAAATGTGGACATATCTTCGCGTTTCACATACCCTAGAACCCAAAACCACCCTCAGTTTAAAAGTTTATATACATAATTTATTACTTTATTTTAACATATACATACAAATCACACACACTCACAACTACCACAAACACTCACAAATTACACATCAAAAAATTCTACTGTATACGTATATAATATTCATAATCTATATATATTTTAAGAACTCTGCTCCAATTTTTTTATGCTAATGTTAATATGTAAAATGTCCGAAATCCACAGTTGGTTTTGTATACTAGTAATAAGTTTTGTTTGTAATTATAAAAATTAATACTGTTGGATTTTTCAATAAAGAATAAATAAATAAATAAACTTGGTACTGCTATGGTGCCAAAATTTAACTCTTTCTCATTTGAACTTTTTGAGTTGAAAGTTGCAACAGATTGATAGAGGGCTGGAGGACGGAGATATAAAAGGGCCTGTTTGAGTATGAAATTATTGATAAGGTGCGCGTTTTTATAATTTTTTTTTTTTTTTGAGCGCCACATAAATAAACACATTTTCCATATTTTTACATTTGAACCCAATAACGTAATGGCATTCGAGAAAATAACCCGTTGCCACTTTCTTTTCGAGTAGTGATAGGCCGCATCGAGTGCTAATTGTATTCGATTACTACTTTTGCCGAGACTAATTACAAACGATTACCGGAGGATTACCCGTTTGCGCGGATGCGGTTTCATCGGCTCGTACAAAAAAGTGCGGACATACGTTTGATCTCGGCACGAGATTAAAACAAATAATATGCTAATAACGGTACAAATTAAACTATAATTACATGATAACAGTGCTAATCACTGTTATCATATATGTATAGCTCTTCCGTCCTAAGATGGTGGAATAAAAGCATGCTATTTTAAGCGCATGTGGATTAATCGCAACAAAGACTACGTCGATTAGTTTTGACATTAGAAAGAGAAGTTAACGGAGTCCTCCGCAAACCTCTCACCTGTATCGTGTACATAAAAATCCCTTTCGGCACGCCGGAAGGCGGAGGTAGATTTCAACGGATCGAAATAGGGGGTAGGCGAACTTGTATCGAACATTGCGCGAGCACCCAACCCGCCGTGCCCTTGCGCAGCGGATAGCGCGTACGCTGAATCCCTCTTTATACTGTGCCGTAAGGGTTGCTCGTATCGAAAAATGTTTCAAACAAAAGTTGTAGGGAAATTATAGCCCTACAATTGACACTTTAAATGGATTCGATCCTGTATATATTAAGGGATGTATGATTTTTTGAATTTTTAAATATATTTTATGCCCTTATCTAGGGAATAAAATAAAATTAGAATAATTTCGATATCTTTTACTGAGCAAGTTATAGCAAAATTTCACTTTTTCGAACATCCTCCCCCTCCCCTCTATTCCCACCCCCTTGGTATGGTTTATCCCATTTACGAACTTGACCGAGATTTTGTACCCTTACATTTTATGTATCAATTTGAAAGTGATTGGTGTAAGATTACGGCAGTTAGCGTGTCCACAAGAAAGTGATATTTATAGACAGATGGATATATAAACTTTTAAACTGAGGGTAGTTTTGGGTTTTAAGGGATGTGAAACGCGAAAATATGTCGAAATTTTTCAAAAGTCTGTGAGATGCTACCCATTGCAATAGGTAGGTTTCCTAATGAAATCTACCTAAAACCAAGACGTCTTTCGGAGCATGCGAGCACATGCTGTCTCGCTCACACACTCGGCCGAGCTGCCCCTCCTAGTTTTACATGCCGGTAGGTGAGCATGCTCAACGCATTGCTCGGGTGGGGCGTTACTTGAGGTCATTTGCATCCATTTGATAGTGTTTACCCAATGGAGAGGGGCGCATCATCTCTTGAATATTATGGATCTATAACGATTTTTGCAAGCCAGCAACACCTCCCGCACAAAGGTGTCCGGTGCGCGTGTCAGCTGCAGGAAGTGACCCCGCTCGCGTCCGGGCGAACGTCACGCTCGACGCGCCGCCATCTTTTCAAAATGGCCGACGGGCGGCGTGCGTGCCGCACTCGACTCCCGCCGTATAATTACATTACATTTAGACGGACGAAGGGTGGGTGAAGTTAACCACTTTCGACGTCTATTCCATATTTTTGAGCCCGAAATTGTTATCAACTCGACACGCACTTATATTCATTAGAATCTTATGAATTTTATTAATACATCCCGAGAAATTGGTAGTTTCCTAATCTCTCACACAGTTCTGCGGTTTTAAAGCCATGTGCGATGCGTCTCTAAGGACTCAACCCAGCCATTTCTCCATAAGAATGTTGTAGTTCTGAGACTCTCTTATTTGTAGATATAGAAGAAAAACTGTAGGTACTGGATATCGTTTTATCTGGACCTATATGAATTAGATAGTTTAATTTCTACTTCTTATAGTTCCATATATCTCAATAAAACTTCAAACGTCAAATATCTTATAACAATCGATAAAATAAAGTAACTTTGGCGTGGCTTTCTGGCGTGAAGATGTTTAGACTACAAAAAACTAGACTAAAGAAAATTGGCCCAGAAGTAGTTTTTGCTGAAACCTACATAGTACTGTCGCCTCAGCGTGATCACCATCTGGACACAAAATAAATCCCCTTAACACCGGCGAATTTACAAATGATATGCTATAAAACATTGCCTATTCAAATTAAATTTCAAAGGTATCGGCAACATAACGTTCAGTTTTACTTAAACTAATTGTTAAAATAAAAACAATATCCAAATATAGAGAATAGAATACCTGGGTACCAGCCATGTTAGTCGTTTTAATTAGGTCGATTACCTTTCTTAATAGAAAGGAGTTACCTGTTCTAACAAAGGTTATTTATAAAGTGTTACAGTGTGAGTATAAAAGCCCTGCGTAAAACACTGTGAAAAATAATAAAAAATAATGTTAAGCACAAATATATACACACTATAATTGTACATACACGCTAACGATACACACAAATTAATGCAATTTAAGTCTCTAATCGTTAAACACTTAATATACTTTTTAAAATGTAGTTATGTTAGTCGATTTGATTAGGTCGGTTACCTTTCTTAATAGAAAGGAGTTACCTGTTCTAACAAAGGTTATTTATAAAGTGTTACAGTGTGAGTATAAAAGAAATGCGCAAAACACTGTGAAAAATAATAAAAAAAAATGTTAAGCACAAATATATACACACTATACACGCTAATGATACACACAAATTAATGCAATTTAAGTCTCTAATCGTTAAACACTTAATATACTTTTTAAAAGGCCATTTCTGGTTGAATTAAAATTTTTTGTAGTGAAAAGTATTTTATTTAACAGACGCTATTTTTAGAAACATGTTCCGATACTTTACATAAAGATTACGACAAACAAAAGGCTATCGGAGCATTTTTTTGCGGTTTCTTCTAAACCATTAATCGATTCTCGATTAGCGAATCGATTTTGCTAACACGACCTATCTTTATAGAGCTCTAAGGCTGAACTTTCTTATATTAATATAGTAGGTATAATCAAAACACATACACACAAATATTCAACATAGTGTTAGGCAGGCTGTATTCGAACGCTTTTAGCTTCTATACATTCATTTATAATAGTCGAATAGTTGAAATGCGAATTTTTGTGTGTAGATTGATGCTCTTGAAAAACATAGATATATAACATTAAATTACTTAATGAAACATTGACAGTCGATAGAGCGCTCAAATATCTATACAAATCTCAAAAATATGACAGCGTGGCCGTTGGAAATTTGAGGACGAATTTATAATTGATTACTGGCCAGTTAAAATTAGTACAAACTCATCTTCGTGCCCAAATCGAATCACGTAAATATTGGTCAGTGCCACATTATTATTATTATAAATTTAAATATTATACCCCTTTTATTAATAATAATTATGGATAGCAATCATTATTTTTTTCAAATTTTAAATAAAATATTTCTTTATATGGTCGTGAGTTTCTTTGAAATATGTAAATTATGCTATGACGTTTACGTCTGTCGTATTTGCATAAGAATATAATGCACGGGTGACACTAATCATTTTTGTTTTATGTTCAACATTTAGTATTAAAGAAATAGTATTTAATGAATATATGCACACTTTTTTAATAATGATTTCTACATAATAAACTTCATTAAAATATTAGGAGCTATTTTTGATTCCCCCTATTACTAATTTACAAATAAAATTTTATTCAACACGTGGTTAGATTGTAATGTCTCTATTAATTAAAAATAAAGTCATAGCATTATACGAAATATTTGAATAGTTGCCGCCTGACAGTAATGACGCGTCGTTTTCTAACCTGTTTTTTTTTTTAATGGTCGGGACATTAGGGAAGTCATTACGGTTGAAACAATCGAACCATGGCAGTGTCAAAATATTATCTTTAAACACGTAACGCGCGGGGGACATTCTTTGGCTAAATTATTTGCTGTTCAACGGTTATTATAGTGTGTTATTTATGGGCAGATGTTTTACGATTAACGTTATCGATTATTTTAATCGAGAATTCCGATAAACTACGGTAATTAGTTTCGCAGTTACCTCAGTAAGCTGGGTTGTCGATATTTTATTTTGAATCTAGATCATAAGGGCTCTCAAAAGTTGTATATAGAACTTTAAAATTAAAAAAAATCCACAGGTTAAAGTTTTCAGAATATTTTTTATTATATATCAACAACACAATATTAAAATTGCATATAAAACATAATCTGGCATTAACGGCAAAAATATCTAAATTAAATCCGCAATATTGTCACTCTTATTTGAAAAATATTATTATTATAAATTACAGGATGATCTTAAAGGCAGCAGTATCCTTTACAACTTTTGTTCAACAATTTTTCATGTACCTAGCTAACAAAAAAAAACATATAAAAAATATAAATACACGCGTATTATTGTGTTTCTGACCTACATTACAATATTTTTTTAAATATTTTTAGGACTCTCTCTTTTGGCATTTTAAAGCAGTTTTTTTTTTATTTACAAAGTTGTTCAATACTTTTTTCAGAAACACCCCTTAAAATAACACTACTGACTTTAAGTTCATTCTATATTTGTGTTTTTTATGTGGTATGCCATGTTTTAAATTCATATTTAGCAAAAAAAAAACACCCGAATCGTCTCAACTATAAGACGGTGTAGAGGGATAAAAGTTATAGAGAATCTCACAGTAAACTTTAAGGTTAGATCATAAATAATCTAAATAAAATATATACGCAAGTTTTGCAAAGATATCTAAAAAAAATCTTCATACATTGACGGCGTGGCCTTATTAAATTATTATCAGTCGACGCCATTTGCTAAATTCATAAATAACAGATGGCACTGTTTGCGGAGCTGTCAGCTGTGTTTTGTAGGTTAATTTGCTTCATTTTTATTCATTCTCATAACTCTAATAATTGTAGTTAGGAAAATTTTGAATACTTACACGAATACATCTGTCTGTTTGTATAAATTGTACCTATTATATTATATTATATTATAATCGCCGTTTTGTACTTCTTCAATAAAATATATAAATAACACAATCGTCCATACATCGTCACACCGGTGACTAACGAATTTTTTTGAGGTTAACCACTCTTATGTTAAACGTACGTTTTCCCCTAACGGAAATGACCAAAAGCGAGGTAGAAAGCGAAAAAAAAAAACTTAATTATAGCTTCGCGTGTACGATTCCCGGGAGCTATATTTAATAAACGTCCATGCTCATATTTATCCTCTAATATTATTAAGTGTTATTTATGATATTATTTAGAGAAATATTTATTGTGGGCTCGTTTTATTGGTGAATGTGTATTTTTACTATTTTAAAAATGAATAAAAATAATTAATTGTAAAAAACATTTTTAAAAACAAGCTTAATTTAAGTGATTGAATGCGTATACAAAATTTCGTGTGTGTTCACTGTTTTTTTTCATTCGTATGGCTTGTTTTGTAGGGGAGGCGCTATTGAACGCAGTTACGACTGCCTTATTGTTGTTTTCATTATGCGAGGCCGTTCATTACTCGCGAGTCTATAACTAACTCTGATTGACTAGTGGTCTGGTGACTTGAGTGTTTTTTTATGTATATTCTAAACGGCGTAAAATGACCTAGCCGGATTTGGCACATCTGCTTTTAGAAGCAGGCGCTTATGCCACTGCGCCACCAGGCCGTTGAAGAGTCCCTTCGTTTGGAGCCGTTCCTGGGTGTAGAATCGATTCATGCTAACCATAAAAATTCATTATCATCAGAACTGATTCAACATGTCAAATTTCAACTTCGTAGGAAGTGGCTACAACTGTACAACTACAACTGATTGTTAGTATAATGTATTTAAATGTTCCCCCAGACATATTATTATAGAAATTATATTTTATGAAATATTTTAAAAAATATGAAATAAATTATTTCATAACAAATGAACTAATAACTGTTCAGAATGTTTTAGAATATGATTTCTGCTCTATTCAACTTTCTATAACAGTACTAATAATTCCAAAACAGTTGATAGTAAAAAAAATATCGTTTCAATAACCGAGAACAAGATTTTAGATTTCAATCGGATGTGGATAAATAGTGCAATAGTGCAATAGTGCTGTTGGCTTGGTAACCATTAGATATTAAATCATAAAAAAAAATATCTTTTAATCCCGTAATCTTAATCTTCAACATAGTGAAGACAGATGTTTAGAATTCAATTCTACTTCTGAGAAATTTAATAAACAATAAACTTCTTTTTTAGATGAATTGCTCTCTCAAAAAAGATATTAAAGCCTTAGGAAAAATAGTAATTGAAAGGCAAATAAATGGTCTAAAACATAGAAAAATTAGTTTTTTTTATTTTTATGTTATAAAGCTGTAATTAAATAAAAACCAAAAATTGCTTACTGAATCGCGGAGAGATTATACCTGACGCATTATAAAAATAATGCACCGAGTTTCAAGGTTGACTGTTTGCAATGTTTGCTAGTTTGTTTAGGTCAAATCTTGCGAGCTGAATTAGAACCACTTCCACTTATCCTACTGAGTTGAAATTTGACATGTCGGTTCAGCTGCGTTGACAGTTCATTTTTACGGTAAGCACGACCTGTTTCTACACCCAGGATTGGCTCGCTGACCGCGCAAAGTCCCCACCAAAAACCCCAGTCTACGAAAAAAAAAAAAAAAATACACAAAATGTCGCGATAATTTGACAATTTGACTATATAAATTTTTATGCAAATAATATTATCTTATGAGTAAGTGTTTATTCTGTTATGTTAAACGTTTAACGTACTCTATTTATATTATATTACTCTAGGTGTGATGTTTTACGTTTTGCATATCGAATAATTTTAGTATTTTAATATATATTGACATTTTTCAACCGCAATTTGTACCCGGCGGAATAGCAAAAGTAAATTCCATTATTTATACAAAATCTTGCCATGCATGCCAATTAGACGGGGAAATAGAATAGCGCGACAGGGGAATTTCTAACGAGGTAAGACCAACATTTTTTCCAAGGAAATATAACACGGTGTGTATTTTAAATTATGATATTGCGCGTACACACTCTCAACTCCTGAGGGGTTGGTAAAATGGGGGGTTAGGAGTTAAAACCCAGGTAGAGGAATGTCAAAAAAAACAGATAATAAATGACATAAACTTAAATAAGAAACCATATACCGTTGAACCAGGTGGACCGAATGAAACCAGGTGGTAAAAATCTCGGGGGCGTGGACACATATTTTCGATTTGCAGAAAATTCGTTTAAACGAGTATTGGGAACTAATCCCCTTCAGCATCATCTCGTTTGCGTAAATATTTCGACTCAGACGCGTAATGGAATCATCAACCCAGTTCTCACTGCACATCCTTGGATTTAATACAGGGTGAACTTTTTCTCGTGCACATCCTTTTATCATTCATTCTACGCATTCATTCTACGCACCAAACTGTACAAGTTTTCTTAATTTAGACATATTTTTTCCGTACAATATAAATAATATTCCAGGAACAAGGATATTGTTTTTTTACATACTTTTTAAAAACTCGTAGAACAAAAGTTGATCTTGAACAAAATTCTCTGTAATAAGCTGATTCAAATAATAGTGTTTTTACACACAGTTATTTTTAACGATAAGTAAATCGCAGGTAGTAAAATATCTGCTTTAATGTAATTCAACTTACTATCAACCATATTTTAAATATATATATATATATATATATGCGTGTCCCAAGACCATTCCTGATGAAAAAAAAAAC
Organism: Neomicropteryx cornuta; assembly: GCA_020383195.1. Classification (NCBI taxonomy): domain Eukaryota; kingdom Metazoa; phylum Arthropoda; class Insecta; order Lepidoptera; family Micropterigidae; genus Neomicropteryx; species Neomicropteryx cornuta. The sequence goes on along the minus strand of JAHKQU010000010.1, from coordinate 8,585,363 downwards.
AAACCTGCGATTTCAAACATAATTTTGACATCATATCAAAATTCATCATGGTTTTAGAGAAAAAAAAATGTAAACTTCATGTGATAACATTAAATCTTCCTGTCATTAGTTCGTCCGCTCGCGGGGCCGCGTCGCGCCGGTCGTTCACCGACCTCGGCCGAACAAACGAAAGAGCGCAAAACAAAAAGGGAATTTACACGAGCGCTTCGATGAAATTAATAAATTTAGCCATGCATTATTTGCGCATTTTTTTGTACAATTCTTACGCGTAATAGGTAACATAAACACCTCCTCCTTCCTTAGGGAATATTTTATGTTATATATTTTATATTATATTCTCGGAACACTCTGTATTTAAATACAATATACAAACCATAAAAATACACTTCATAAAAACGCAACAGGTTCATTCACAAATATGTTATTATTCTAAATTATGTTTTTTTCCAAGAAATTCTTTTGAATAAGGTACTATTTGTCATTTTTAAATTCTCACGTTTTAATTAATATGTTATGGTTAAATATGATATCATTTTGCGTATTGTGCTTTTGTATTGCGTCCAGGGTTGTTTCATAGTCGCGTCCCGGCGTCTCCTTGACGCATTCCTTCACAGAGAACAAAGCCAGCCTTCCGGAATCTGGCGTTTCGTATCTCCCTGGGCGAATTGGCAATTTGCAAGCGACCACCCGTACGCCCGCTCCCTCGCAGCGCCATCTCCACGGCCCGCGCGCGTCACTCACCCCGTACCGTCGGCGAAATCGGTGCGTTCTCATTCCGACGAATGAAATGCTGGTAGTCATAAAGAAATTCGCATTTTCGCTTATATTAAGAGATGCGGCATCTTACAAATTTAAATCGACGAAATATTACGAGCGCCATCTGTTGAACGCGTTTGTCGAAAGGCGGAGGTTTTCGAAACCTACGTCATAAGGCGACACCGTTTAAGGCGCCACCAGTCCCTAAAACGTGTTTTGTAACGTATTTTGGTGCATTTTGTTGAAGTTATTCCCAACAAATGGCTAAAACTAAAAATACCACAATATTCTACATATATTAATTTAGTCCTTTGCTTAAAAAAAAACCGAAATACACCTTATTATAGTAATGAAAATAAATAAATAAGAAAGGTTTGTTTTTTTCTTGCAACGATGTTCTTTTAAGTTGTGTAAGTGACGCGAACCTAATTTTTCTTTCTAAAGATAGACAATATAATAATCTAGGACATTACTTAAAAAACAACATTTTTTTCAAATGATAACAATTATTTAAATACAAAAAACATGTTTCATCGATTCCAAATGTGACGAATTCGCGGTCGGCGAGAATATCCGTCTCTTTTCTACACGTCAACGTTCGAATAAAGCCTACTCTTTCAAATCTCAAGGACAAATGCGTCCCGGGGCGCCTTAAATCACCCTATTATTCAAGCACAACGAATAGCCGCGTTACTGAAGCTAAAAAGAGGAAATTTGTAAACTTTACGTAATAATATGAAATCGCTCTAGTCGTAAGTTTAATCGCTAGCGAGTCCGACTTCAGCCGACCGAATTTACACGATCGCCTTGACAAAATTTGGCATGAATTATTTTTGTAATTTCTTTTACCATTTCTTACACATAAACACCCCAACTTATATATTCCAACGTTCTTCGTTGATATTATATTTGAGTTAGAGGTTTCTTTTTTATACACGTGTATAAAATTTTACTTAGAAGCGCGTATTCATAAAATATAAATAAAAGTACGGGCGTAGCCTAGGTTCGAATTTTATCCAAGTAGATATAGCATGTTTCCTATTGTGCTAATTTTATTAATATATTTGTAATATACTATGAATTTTCTTCCGCCTATGTAGATAATACTGTTACAGTCTAATTTTAGGAGCGCCTAAAATTAATTATGTGTGTTTAGGAGCGGAGTGACGCGAACACTAATGACGCCTTAATTGCATAATTAGTTCTGCGGTGACACACGAGTGACGTTATCTTAAAACTATGACGTTTTTGAATATTAACATAAGAAGGGGAAATCTATTTAAATTAAGTTAAGTAAGTAAAAAGTGTAAATTATTAGTTAAACCTGTATAAACCTGTATGCTATTCTGTACTGCAGAGGTTAGTTAAATCATCTAATCAAATATAACTATTAATTACTTCATTTATCTGTTTATTATATCGTATAGTTCATATGTATGTTTTTTTAGGACGAAACTCTCGTTTATTGGTAAATATTAAAAAAATAAGAACAAATTGACTGCCTTCTTTAGGACAGATATTTAACAGAGGTTGCAGTGGTACCAAACGCTCTCGGTAACAATATTTTTTTATTTTTTAGACGAATCTGTAACTTTTCGATGTAAAATGAGTATGTAATTGTTTCGATAAATAAATAGGTACTATGAGTAAAGGTTAAATTTAAATACATCCAAAAAACAACATAAATATATTTAACATAGGAATTAAAATTCACTAAAATATTTATAGTGCAAAATATAAAAAGGAAGATATTAATCAACATTTATTACCTATAAACAGCACATTTATTTTAAACAAATAATGCTAATTTTAACCTTGAGACCCTTTCTTTAGAATAAGACCTTTATAATAAGCACCTTCAAATAAATATAATATTCAGTGTATCGAATATTTATCACTTCGATACAGGCATTACGCCGAGTGAAGTGATTGTAATCCAATATACCTGTACCTCTTTTCTATAGCTAATTATATTTAAATCTTGAAATTATGTAATGTACTATGGATGGATAAATAAATATACTTAATCCGGAGTACTACAAGGTTCGAATTTAGGAAATATCCATTTTAAATGTATATGTGAATTATGGACAATTTCCCAAACTCTATTTTTATTTTATGACTATCCGAGTTTCGTAGTTTTTTAATTTATTCAGTTTCACAAAGATACTATATACCAGGCAACAAATAATTAGATTTTTATCTTAGAAATAAAAAAAAGAAAATCATCGTCATTACAATAATAGCGTCGGGTATATGGTATATAATTAATGATTTAACTATTGAAGCGGGGACAATATCAGTTTTAATAACTAGTCATTAGTGTCAATTTCATTAGCAACAGTTAACGCGTTTTTATTATTTAAAAAGCTTAATAAGGGTTTTTTTATGTATGTTTTTTGCGCACCCACATAAAAGAGTATGAGGAAAATTTAAATAAAACACGTATGATATTGTTTTTAATTGTTAGAGTTAATTTACCTATTTAATGCAAATTGAAAATTATAATAAAAACATTTACCGCATTACATATTTTTCGTAATTAGAAATAGAAAATCTATTTTATTTACTAATTCATGGTTCCCAAGACCATTCTCGAAGACTTAAGGGGGTTTTAGGGTGACCAATTGAGTTAGAAATTATATAAAAAAAATGCGACAGAAGGGCATTGGTATTTTGTTAGGTGACCATACTTTAAAATGTTTTTAGGAATCTTTAATTTTGTCATTTTAGACCAGTTTTTTTTTTCATTTAACCTGTCTACATAAGACAGATGCTTTTGTTCTTGAATCGGATACGAAAGATGTTTAGATATGTCAATCCGAAATTCTCTTTTGACAACGAACGCGCGATGGAAGTCGACCTGCTTAATTTCCATAAATTATTTAAAGTAGAATTCATTAGTTACATCGCCTTTGTTGAATTATCAAAGACATCCCGTGCAGGGACTGTCTCTGTACTGTATTCCTTTAGTATACTAATGAGGAAGGAGGGCTCCTTTGCCTGAAAAGTAAAGGGCAAAGGAAAATAACAAAAGAGTGATTTTTTACATTTTTATGTAGATTTCATCAGAAAGCTGTCTATTGCAATGGATACCGTGTCACATGACTTCTGGAAAATTTCGACATATCTCCGCGTTTCACTTTCCCTAGAACCCAAAACCACCCTCAGTTAAAAAATATATATATGAGTGTATATATTTATATTTTATTTATTTATTTATTGACAGTAACTTAATATTAAATTCACATTATACAAAGTACTACTTAACTCGGCAATGCCCGTACTAAGTTTCAGACCCTTATCTAAGGAGTAATATAAACTATAAATAAATTTGGTATCTTATATACTAAGAAAGTTATAGCAAAATTTCATTTTTTCGAAAATTTCAATTATATATCAATTTGAAATTGATTGGTGTAAAATTACGGCAATTATCGTGTCCACAATAAAGTGATATAGATAGACAAACTTAGGGTGATTTTGGGTTCTAGGGGATGTGAAACGCAAAGATATGTCGAATTTTCTGAACGTCGTGAGATGGTACCCATTGCAATAGGTAGCTTTCCTAATGAAATCTACCTAAAAACGTGACGTCTTTGGAGCATGCGAGCGCATGCTGTCTCGCTCACACACTCGGCCGAGCTGAGCATGCTCAACGCATCGCTCGGGTGGGGTGTTACTTAAGGTCATTTGCAACCAGGACCCGCCACTTTACCTACTCCGATCTTTACGATTTTCTTCGCGCGCGAAGAAGTCTCACTTCAGAGTAAATCAAAATACCACAAACCGCCCCGGCAGACCTCGAAAATGATGATTAAATTTCGCGGGGCAAACAGAGGAATCTTTCTCCCGGAGGCAACAAAAGTTACCGCTCAAGTTATTCAATTAATATTATCGCCCGAGTTGAAGTATGCATATACGATCGCGTCGCTCGTATCGTATCGTACTTTCGGCTATGTGCCTGCGAAGTTGTCTTGGGGAATTATCAGGCAAACACGAAACTTGGATGGGGTCCTTAACATATTTCCACGACCATCGTTCCACTCGCACTTACACTCATTAGCCACTAATGCTAGTAACTTTGCTCGGAACCTTCATAGAAACGATTTTTCTTAAATTGCAACATTTTTCAAAATCTATATTTGCCTCGGTATTGTTCTTAGTTTTATAAATATTTGAGTAATGATAAACAAACGTTTGACAAGCTATTTTTTTTTTTCATAAATTGTGACGTCTTTGCGAGCCCCCATGTTACTTAACAGCTACATATTTTGTTAAAATTGAGTAGAAATATTGCTTCATTGTAGTTGTCAAATTTGCCTTTGATTATGGGGTTATTGATGGTCGTGGGGAGATGGAAGGACAACGGATCCTGAACAGCGGTTCAAACGCAGCGTTTTTTTTTTTGTGAATACATAAATATCGATTAAGTACTTACCCTAATAAGAAAAACACAGATATATTTATTTATGAAAGCAATAAATATGACCACAATAAATATATTTAATTTAGCCATTACCTTACCTGGCTGCCGCCTGTTATTTGGTATACTATAGTTTCTATTTCATGAATATGTTTTATACGAAATGATTATGGTACGATGGTATGATAAGATAAAGTAACGAAATGAAATTTTTAATATAAGTAATTTACAAAATAAATATTATAAATTGAATCTAAATAGTTTTGTAATTTTTTCTTAAAAAACTTTTTTCTCTTCTTTTTTATTTTAGGATAAAGATGATAGTTCTTTTTTAATGTCCGTTTTCAGAAAATATATGTTTTTGTGTTATTATTTTTAAAAATGGATTTAAAAAACGTCCATTATTTTTTTTAAAAACAGCTAAATGTAAACTTTCATATAAAATGGTAGGCCGCGGTTCGTGTTATAAGCGCCGTTATGCCCGTCAAAGAGTTTACACCTTTCCGTTCATCGTTCTTTCGCTTCTAACAATTTGTAGGAAAAAATCGTTCGAAGGGTGTTCTTCATTTATGTATCTTATGTATCATTTATATTTATGTATCATTTAAGATGGAGAATTTCTCTGTATAATCCCGCATTTGTTTCATTGAGGTGTTTCTGGAGGAAGATAACACACGAACGAAGAATCTAAAGGTATTTTTTTATATGACTGTATTTTAGATAAAATTTGGTTTTTTTCGAAACGCTATTTTACCCATTTAATTTATGCTTCAACCATCACATTTTAAGGCGTTGTGATTTCGAATACACCCCGTTTCTCTGTGTTGATTTTCTTTTATTAGTAACTCGTTTTAGTAACTCTCTGGTGTCTGCTGCCCTAAGGATTGGGTTCCTCGCGAATTCGTATCATTTTAAGTTCTTCGATGATTCATAACATAGGTACTCATAACCAGACAGTATGTACGATTAATTCTGATCACAACATACCTTCGTGTATTTTAAAGTGTCATTCAAGTCGTGATTAATCGCATTGGGACCAGGGACAGACCAATAACACTACCTTTCCGGAATTTCTACTCTAGCTCTAACCCTAGAGTAGTATATAATATATATATATATATATATATATATATATATACCATTTACTTCTCATTCATATACGTCATAGTCGTTACATTTTCACAATTTTTCATAATTATTGTTTCTTTTTTTAATTATTTTTTACTAATTTAATGAAAGTTTGACCGTATTGCATAAGCGCACAGATAGATAGGTGAGATTGAAAAGCTTTCATAAAATACAGGCCTGTATTTAAACCAGGGTGCCATTACCTCAAGTGATGCTACTATCTGTGCGTTCAGTATTATTTTTTCTTTGAACATTCTGGTTATATAATTTGTTTGAAAATTTTCAATATGTAAAAATATTAAAATGCATTCAAATTTTTCAAATGTCAATACTGTCAGACTTTTATATATATTATAACGTAAGTAATTATCTAAATACGGTATTTAAGCAATAGATTATACAATTTTTCTATATATATATGTAAAATCTATTATTTTTAAAGAGTTATCCTATATTTCATATTCTGCTAATAATGTCCCAATCCCTCCTACTTTCTAATTCCAGAATTTATGTATTATTATATATTGCGCGCACTACACTGTCCCTATTTCAAGACAATGACGTCCGTCTACTGACGCGGTCGATTTTCCCATTAGCAGATCGCGTGCCGAGGGTTTGTTACCCCTTTGTTGACGTTTACCATAGCAACGATGGAAAATCGATACACCATACGGCCAGCTTGAAAGCTTTTCATGAAACAGGGCTGTGGATGGAAATTTTCATTTTAAACCAACTTGAAAAGAGTTGGTTGTCAATTCGATGTGTAGTGAACCGAATGATAGAAGGCACGCTCTCACTTAAAGAGGCTATGTTTTATTGTTTATTTCCTTTATATAGATAACTATTCAATATTTTTTTATTTCAATTTGGCATTTAGATATAAATAAAACTGTTCATTTATTCATCGTTGTATTCACCTTTAAATTCGGTGGTTAATTTTTATAGGGCGTCAAGTTTTACTCTTTGCGCGGTCAGTATGCAATTTATGGTTTTTATTTAATTACAGCTTCATAATATAGAAATTAAAAAAACAAACTTTACTATGTTTGAGACCTTTCATTTGCCTTTCAATCACTATTTTTCCTAAGGCCCTAATCTCTTTTATAAGAAAGCAATTCAATTAAAAAAGAACTATTTGCAGTTTATCATTTATTAAATTTCTCAGGAATAGAATTGAATTATAAGAATTTTAAAAATTGCATATTTGATTCAATTCTGTTATTTTATTATATAAAATGATCAACATTATTCCGTATTACCATACTAATAAATGAAAATACATGACGACCGCCGGCCGTCATGTATAAAAACAAAAAAAAAGAAATTAACAGTAATGTCAATATTGTATATTGTGGGTATTAAGTGGGAACGTGCCTTCCTATCTTTTCAGGAAGTTACGAACTCGAAGTTTAATAGAAATCTTTTTAATGTTTGAGAACGTGAGAGATATCTCTTTGTAATCGCGATTGAGTCTAAACGATTTGGGTCTAAGTATGCCTTCGCAGGAGGACGGATATAAATTCATGCATTCTAAAATCGGGGGGCTGAGCAGTGAGCAGTGCAGTGTAGGTTCATCGCGCATCGTTCGTGAACCCATCTGCAGCTTTACGCACAATGAGCACTCACCACAAATGGTTACGTAACAAATAGATTGGTGGTAGTATGTATACGCATTTGTGTTGCCTATGGACACATTTTCTGACTTTTCCCTATGAACCTTTCAAAGTACCTACTTGACTAGAAAGGTAACGCTGATAAAAACTTTAAAAATACTATATAACTGTGGCAAACTTATTCATACTAATTTGGCTAAAATCGGTGCGCCCAGCTGTCACGTTGATTTTTGGTTATCTATCACGTTGATTTTCTGTTAAATAGCCATGCAGAAACATTGTTGAATGTACATGCCAGTATGGGGTTATAATTTTGAAATATAATATGTCAATTTTTTTACAGAACTTTTTTTACAGTAATTTACAAGGTAACGTTATTGATGTAAAAGTGCTTTATATATAGAGTACAATTTTATTTACTAGCCCATACAGGTAGCATAGAATTGTAATTCAATGTTATTATAATAATATAAATGCGTTTTTGTTATTATTTGGCTCAGCCCTTATTTTTCACACTGTGTGTGAATTCATCACACACAAAGTGAAAAATGGACGCACCGCCAACCGGAAACGGTAAACCGGCCATTTTTAAATTAGCCTTTCCTCATTTCAGGGGTGCGAGCGTCTCGGGAAATAGTTTTTTCCGTAAAAAAAACTGTTTTATGACGTTCTTTCACTTTTCGCGTTTAACATATTTTTATTAGTGGCCATAGTTACGCTGAAAAAAAGTTTAGTAGAATCATCATTTTAGTAGGCCCAACTGTATGCAATCCGTTTGATAGGCTGTACAAACCAATTTCCATAAATCGTTCACCTAACAAAACTTTCTTGAAATCTGTACCGAATATTCTTATAGAAAAAAAGACTATTTTGTTACGTCAACCAAACAATCAGTAGTAGATCCGCATAAAACACCTCGCGTTTCTCGTTTATTCCGCCATTTTGTTTCTACCGAACAGTTCGGTAGCGTTTACAAAGCATTTTTTTATGTGTACCGGAGTTCGTCTAGATACCAAACGTTGGTTGAGCTTACTAAATACTTTAGTAACTGTAACCAAATAGTCTGTTAAGGTTACAAGACTCCTTACAGGATAATTTTTTTTCAGTGTAGTGGCATCTTTTTAAGACACTGAAAGCCACTTTCAATTCAGCTAAAAACAAAATAAATATTCCGTTCAATTTCTTAGGAAAACAGTCGTCAATTTAGGTATCTGCGGATTCAGCAAAATATAAGTGTCCTTGTATAGCAATTAGGTTATAAAAATATAACATAACCAATCAAATAAATACCTTACTGTTCTTGTTTCTTGTTGTTGGTAAACATGTTTCGGTAAATAGACTATTTTTATTGTTTATTAACAATAAACTATATTAATAATTATTATTTATTTTATTCATATAAATCAGTACAATGTACAAATCATTTTTATCTATTACACTCATTAAAATAACTGAAAAGTTTTTCGGTCTGAGATTTGTTTTATTTTATAATATTTATTTCTTGTTTTTAAAATACCTTAGTCATTCGGACCGCCTGGTGGTTCAGAGGTATAAGCGCTTGCTTATACCTTTAAATCTACAGGCCTCGGGTCCGAATCCCCAGCGGGTCAAATCCGGCCAGAACATTTTTCCCAGCTGAGAATATTCAACGGCGGTTTTTTCGGCACTGTCGACTGAGTCAAGTAACGAGACACACGTTCATTCTGTTACAAACTACGAAGGTATAGCATGCCTTTCAATCTAATCCAATCGATCTCAGACATTCGCCTGCCAAAGTAAACTTTATAATCGTGAAAGTTGCCAATATAATTAATTATATATGTTAAATCACAAATTTGACACTTTTCTTTTTAGGACTAGTATTAGGCGCTAACGCGGTAATCAGATAACTAAGGTTACGTTATACGCTATTCCAAAATAGCCTAATAATTAAACGGTTAAAAAATAACTGTGTGATTTGTAGCTGAAATCGTCACAGTGCTTCAGTGCGTCATGGTGTCGCTTCCAACGAGATTTTCGCGTCACTAAAACTGGAGTCTGGCCGGACAGAAATAATAGGGCGACTGTCGGAACTTGTGGAATGTGCAAGAAATGGCAAGCGAAGCGATTTCGTTGAACGCGACTCTGTAGCCGTGGCTGTGAATGAACGCGATTTCGTCACCGCTATGAGCCAGCTTCAGTAACGCAGCTATTCGTTGCGCTGAAATAATAGTGTGATTAAAACGGTGTCGCCTTATAACGTTCACGGCTAGTCTGCTATACTATGATTGTCAATTTTCCAGTCCTAACCCGACCGATTTACCTGTGCCAATAGCACATCGAGCGCGCTATAATAGCCGAAGAAAGCCCGGGGTTGCCCAGTTATTTTTTATTATCCCCGAACGGCTGGGGAACGAGAACATGCCATGCAGGTGTTGCCAAAACTATCGAGGAAACCGGAGCTGCTGACTGCATATAAAACCTTAACGTACAGCACGACCGCGGTTCTCAAACTGTAGGTGCTCCTAATAAAAACCTTTCACTCTATATTTACCAAGTTTTTTACCTAAGCAATGTTTGTACATCGGTTTAGGTCAAATCTTGTGAGCTGAATTAAAACCACTTCCTCTTATCCTACGGAGTTAAAATTTGACATGTCGTTTTAGATCCGATGACAATGCATTTTTATGGTAAGCATGACCCGATTCCACACCCAGGATTGACTACAGACGAAGGAACACCTCAAAGGTCAACAGCACAGACACGAAATTATATATACGCACTTAAACGAAAGCTTGCTTTTACTACATTTTTTTTTCTACCTAAATAGGCAATTCTTCAATTAACCTAAATTGTATTGCGCGTGCACACGATTACATTACATAATTTTAGTTTCTGGCAGCCTAAACTATGTTTTTGCCATGATAATTACAATGTTTTTCATTAATGAATGAAATAAATTCATTGTGTATTTTTGTATATACATTTCGTATTGGCAGTATGGCATTGGCATCATAATGGCAGATTTTTATTGTAAAGTTTTAAATACCGTGTTTTTTACCTAATAATAAAAAAAAAATCTCATTAAAAATTTGTTAGATTAGTAACCCAATAAGTGTTTATGTAAGTAATTAAGTAATTATGTATACCTTCGAAGGAATAAATTGAAGTCTAAAAGCTAGTCTAAATTGAAGTAAACATACTTTCTTAATAATATACTTTCACAGGCGGATTTACTTAAAAAAAATGTTAGTATACCAAAATGGCATTTTCATTATTTATTTTTTTTTTTATCTTTCCGTTTTGCATACTGTGAATAGCTAAACTACACTTACAGCATCCTACAGACAGCTTAAGATGGCTTTGAGAGTGCTCCGCGATGTGCGAGATTTTTCTTTCAGCCGGGATAGAAAGGAAATTGACTTGCGCGGTCATCTGCAAAACCCCACTATCCAAAGACATTCTCTTATTACGAAACGGCTTAGAGAGAGAGAGAGAAAGGGAGATATAGAAATACAAGATTAGAAGAGCACAAAGGACTCCGCATACGTGAATTTTGTATTGCCAATGTGGTGTGGTTTCCTCTACAGAAAATAGACGCTTTTCACGAGCCTTTATTTAGCTTGCAATGTTCGTATGTCGGTTTAGGTCAAATTTTGCGAGCTGAATTAGAACCATTTCCTCTTGACCTACGAAGTTCAAATTTGACATGTTGGTTTAGTTTCAATGATGATGCATTTTTATGGTAAGCATGACCTGATTCCACATCCAGGAATGGCGCCAAACGAAGGAACTCCTCAACAGTCAACAGCACCGACACAAGTATACGAGTACGCATTTCAGCAGTTCAAGGGCTGAAAAAATATTTAAACAGACTGACATACAAACGTTGTATTACACATATATATTATATTTGAAAACTTTTTGATTGTTTAATCTCTAGTTAGAATTATTAGACATTAAGAAAAAGTAGATAAAGATGAATACTAGGCGAGTACCTCTGCTGGACGTTTCGGAGCTCCGTGGAGCTCCCTCTTCAAGAGCTGAAATAAGACTCGTTTAGGTATATCTCATTTGTCGCTTGAAATCTAACTAAATGTACCTAATATTATACCTACACAAAAAAACCATAATACACGCAGAGATCATGTATCAAAGATATTGTATTGTATTGTGTTAAAATTAGTAAATATTTTTTTAAGCCAGTATTTTCAATAATTTGCTTAATTTGAGTCCACCCGTTTCAAGTGACCGATTATTTAGTTTTTTTTAGATACACTTTAGGTTTTTTTCCTTTATATACACTTTAAGTAATTTTACGGAATGTAATTTTTATTTAATGTTTTTTTTTGTTTCAGGTGAGTGCAAAATTTCTGCTCAAAATAAGAATCTTAGACAGTTTATCCGAGATCTTCGTAAGTAACACTGCAATCATTATCATTAAAGTACCTATTAATAATAAATATTTTAAGAAAGATTCAAAGGAGATAACATAACAAATCAAAATAATTATATTATGAAAGTTTGTGCAAAAACGCTTTCACGGCTTGAGATCGTTAGAATATTTATAATCACTGTAACTTTTAGATTTATATTTTTAACCCCTTATAAAAAGTATATAAGCGTGTGCCTATATATACTTTTTGAGAATATAAAAGGAAAATATTAGGGAACGTATTTTTGTTTTCGGGCAAACTCTGAACCTTTTCATTTTGAACGTTTTACGAACGTATTCCGTATGTCTAAAAATACAAAATATCTCAAGATCAAGGTCGAAGGCTTAAGGGGTGTTTAAGTTCCCTATTACGAGTATAAGATCAAAAATAATTCATCCCTAAATTTATTATTTTTATTAAAGCGCTGGTGTAAATTGCCTTAAGGCATTTCTCAATTCAACCCTGTCATTTCTTTATACAAACGATGTAGTGTTGTGACTCCCTTATTTGTAGATGTATAAGAAAAATAATACTAGGTATCGTTTTATCCCCTAAATATCTAGGCTTCTACAGAACTTAAATTTTTATTTTGTCTAAAAGTTAAGAGCCTCAAAAAGTCTGTGTTTTTTCATACATTTTATCAAATATTTAGACGTAAATATCTTTTGTGACGTGTAAAAAAATTGGAGCAGGTTAAAAACTAGTTAATAATTAGATGTATTCCTTGTTTTATACTATTTAATATGTATTGTTTTAGGTTCAATAAAAAAAACTTTCACCAAAACGCGCGGGTAGACGGCAAACCGTTTCCTTGTAAACTAGGCAGCGTCTGCCGTAATGGACTGCAATAAAAACAAACTGCGACTCCGCTAATGCGCGCGTGCGGAGGAGGGGAGGTAGATTCAAATGAAAAATCGTGCCCGGGGTTAGTTGAGGTTTATTAAGGCGAATACACACGTGAACGAAGGACATTATTCGAGCGATTCTGACCTACAAATTGTTGTTTACAAAAATAAAGATGAACGAAAAGGTGTAAACTCTGTGACATTTGTATTTTGTATTAAATATTGATAGTTTTTTTTTTTTTTTTTTTATTCCCTCAGGTAATTTCCTAGAATTTTAAATTATTTTTAATGTAAATAAACTAGATTGCTCATTTCTCTCGTGAATATCTCTCCTAACGCCCTTGAAAACTTTCGGGTATGTGGGCGCCTTAAGATTTGCTCAAGTGATCGTCCTCATCGCTTTTGTATCGCTAAGCCCTCGGTTACATAGTAAAAGATTTACTTATGTTATAGTAATTTACTGGAAAATTCCCTCAATAAAAAAAAAATGTGTGATAATCAACGTTCGTCTGCCAATTCGTTTTTTTTTCTTCATAATTCTCAATACTATAAGTCAGTTACTAAGTAATCAATACCAACCCCTCTTTATCAATTAAAATGAAACTCACAACACCTGTTTAGATTTATCCCCACCTATGGGGGTCTGCGTATAAATGTTTACACATCAAAAAGAAAACTGCTGTCCACGAGACTGTCCGAACTTTTATAATTTGAATCTAAATTGTGTATGTGTAATAAATTTACATCGATTTAATTTGGAATATTTTTTTTCTTGCTGACTTGTTTGCCGGCCATTTTTATATGAATAAGTATATACAGGCTGTTTTTTTAAATTTGGGGCACTCGTTTAGTTGATCTATATCATCAAATAAACATAATCAGCAATAAATGTTTCTCAATTACAAGAAAAACTATTTAAAATTAAATAGAAATCGTTTTAATGTTTAAGATTGCGATTGAACGCATGGCGCGAGACCGACCAATGACCCCCGAGCGCGCGGCTTGCGAAACACTTCGAAGAAAAACAGTTTTTTTATAATAAAATAGTATTTTTTCTTTTTCGAAATTATATATTTTTTCCAGAGACCGGTTTAGTTATCATCTTGTATTTTTCCTGTTTTAAAACATCATGTATTTTTCATGACTTCTGTCATATCCATAGAAAATACCGTACAGCGCGGTCAATGCATGTTGGAATCTTGATCCATTAAAGATTTTCACCTAACGGCGGGTAGTTTCTAATAGTTCAAGATCATACGGTCGGATGTTGTTAGCAGAATTGTGCGTTCTCGCAGCGTTCCTCAAAATATTCCCGGCAATTCCGAAGCAGCTCCTACTTAATTTCATAGCATGTTGGGAATTACTGGTTTTTTAATTGCGTTTAACGCGCATATGACAAAATATATTCCAAAAAACTATAACGATTATTTTTTTAATGATATCCGTCACTTATTTATCAATTTAAGTTATTATTTTCTGAATTTTATACCTATTAAGTTATTTTTTGCCAATATTCATGACTATGTTCTTAAAGTTACTGAAATTTTAACTCAAAAAAAGTCAAAAGTCTTTTGGATAACAATCATTGTAAAGTCTTGGTTGACGTTATGAATTTAGACTATTTTGAATCATACTAATAATGTGTAGATATTTTAAATTATCTATATATAACTCAAAGAAAAATTCCAGTCGCGTAAATTTATCAAATTCTTCTATTTCTAAAAAATATTAATTCGTGCGCTCACGTTTAAATTCTACCGAGGTGTCGAATTCACTTTATCGGTTACAATCTTTGATAGTTATACCTTTCATTTCTAAATACCCTCTTTTTGAATAAAATTGACTGAATAAATTAATTAATTAATTGTCATGATTGCCTAAAACTAAGTTTATTTAAATTAAAATAATATGTCGTGGTGTTATAAATAATTATGAAAAATGTTAATATACCCTCAATATTTTAGTTTTGTTCCTAAGGTGAAGCCAAAGGATAAATATTAATTTCGATTAATTTGTTAACCATTGAAAATTTAATCATAAAAAAATAATTTTAGACACCTCGATCGTATGACTTCAACATAGCAAAGGCAAATTTATAAAATTCAATTCTATTTCTGAGGAATTTAATAAATGTTAAACTGCTAATAGTTTTTTTTAGTTGAATTTCTCTCGTATAAAATATATTAGAGCCTTAGAAAAAAATGTGGTTGAAAGGCAAATGAAAAGTCTAAAACATAGTAAAGTTTGTTTTTTTAATTTCTGAATTAATTTAATTTGTGAAGCTGTAATTAAATGAAAACTGACCGCGCAGAGAGTAAAATCTGACGCGCTATAAAAATTAAAACACTGAATATCAAGGTCCACTGCAAATACGCATCGCCTTAAATGTTTTACTTAGACGATCTTATTAATTATATTATCTTCTAAGTAGCATAATGTGAGAGTCTGAGTTTAGATGATACAGAACGCTGGGACATAAATAAGCAGATTTTAAAATAAATGCCGCAACCCATATATTTTCAATGATTGAAATCGCAGACTTGCTCACAGCTCAGCCCCGAGGAAATGTGAGAAAATTAATTACTCTCGGAGACAAAGCTGCGGTAGGAATGATTTATGCCCGAGTGTTTTAGGCAAGACCTCAACCCCCCCCCCCCCCTATCCCCCTCCTTTCGAAGTAACCTTCCTCCACTTTCTCCTTAGCGCTGAATCAATAGTGCCGAAGATAATCCCCTTAAGTCCAATTTATGTGAGAACTTTTGATTGTATTTCGCTCGCGTTTATGCGTCGACGAGACGCGAATTCGTTTCGGCGACATCGTGGCTATGTTTGGAGTTTTTTTAATGCCGTTATGTATGTTTGGTATGTTTAGTATGTTTTTGTATGTTTTTGTATTTAGTTTTTGTATGTTTAGTATGTTTTTGTATGTTTAGTATGTTTAGTAACTTTTACTATGTGTTATCTTTAGTATGTTTGGAACCTCAT
The DNA here is from genome assembly GCA_020383195.1 of Neomicropteryx cornuta. Classification (NCBI taxonomy): domain Eukaryota; kingdom Metazoa; phylum Arthropoda; class Insecta; order Lepidoptera; family Micropterigidae; genus Neomicropteryx; species Neomicropteryx cornuta. The sequence goes on along the minus strand of JAHKQU010000010.1, from coordinate 8,569,195 downwards.
ATCGCTTCATAAGGTTCGCTTCATAAGGTTCGCTTTACAAAAACCCAACTTTGAACAAAAGGAATTCATAACCACAGTATTCCAAGACCATTTCCGATATAAAGAAAAAAACAGCTCATTGACCCTGCAATTTCAAACGTGATTTGTTTTGACATGGTTTCCGAGTAAAAAAATTGTAAACTCCGCGAAAATATCACATTACTCTTATCATATGCTCGATCGCTAGCGAAGCCGCGCCGCGCCGGGTCATTGATCACCCTCGGCCGAATGCTGCCGAGTAAAAAAGAAATGTTCACGAGCCCTTTGATAAAATAAATAAGTTCGGGTATGAATTATTTTCGCATTTTTTTTTTACACCCGCTAACGTTATCATGAACCTAACTCAACGTGTTTTTTATTTAAATATTTATTTCAATAATTAACTGTCTGTACATATATTATTTATTTATTTTAGTGTTTCACTTTTGTATTAATGCACTTTAAAGCTAAATATTTAGGGTTTACAATATAAAAATTACGTAATATAATTAAAACCATTTATTTTAACGAATAACTTTTTTTTAAGTAAAGTATAATTTTGATTAATTTAAACATCTCTTAGTCCTTTTTTTTATTACCGTTTTTTTTTATTTCAACAAAATATTATTAAAAAGCTATAGTAACAAACATTGTGATTCACTTTACCATATATTTTTTTTGAAGGTAGATTCTAAAAACTTTTCATTCGTTATTTGCTTTGCTTAGTAATGTAAATGTACCGCATTAAAAAAAACAACTGTTGAAAAATCTTATCTAATTAAAATAAATGTTTATATATATTTATATGTGTGTGTATATTAAATATATTTATCTATATATATATATATATTTTAATAAAAAAAAACTTATTTCAGATCTCTAATATAGACCTCGCGCTCTTATTATATCTCCGTACTTATATATTTCAAATAGGTAACATCTCGATACAGGCATTTTCCTAGCGAGGCATTTTCACACAAACTGTACTTTTCTCCTCTAGAAAATCAATAAAATGCGACATAGTAATACACATTTAATAATATTAATTGTATTTTGGATAGTTTAATAAATAAATAAATAAATCCAGTTAAAAGGTAACAAACCGTATCAAATCGGCGTCGACTTTATATTTTTATGAGTACTCGAAACCTATATTTTAATATTGTTTTTAAATAAAAAAAATTGAATGTTTTCAGTAAGTTTTTCTTTCAATATGTTCTCAAGTTATGTACTCTCTTATTGTAGTATGTTTTCTAGCGTGGTTCCAATGGCAATAAAAAAAAAATCTAAAAATTAAATAAAAACTGTCTTCGTTTGATTTTCTGTAAGGTGTGACCGTTACAGCCAAATTCATACATAATTCATTTTACTAGACAAACACGGTCGATACGGAATTATACAGAGGAGCGTCTAGCACATGGTTCCTTGTATCAACAATCGATCTTTTGTTGGTACTTCGAAAATGTGAAATTATTTTTCAGGAGTTCGACGACCTCCCATATTGCGTGTGACGTGTGTCGCTCCATATATGTGGTTGTTTTATGTGTGCACATACGCTATACAAAATGTTACAAGATGTTAGTTTACCTATTTTGTGTAGTTAAAATGTAGTGAGGTATTTTACTTCACCCACTAGGTTTAACTTATGTATTGTTTTTTATTAGGGCAGTAATTTAAATCAATTATTATTACAATTTCATAACGAGAGACGATATTTTCCGTGTTAGCCTAAGACAATTCAAAGTGCATATTCTTAAATTACTTCCTAAATAATAAAAAATATATTAGACGGTCACATTCTATATTTATTTATATTTATAAATAATGAATTTTGTTAATAATTTATATTGTTTCTATTTATTATAATCTGTGTTTTATCTTCCATTAAACTCATGGCATGTAGTGTACTCTTTTTATTTGATTATTAATAAGTGAGTACCATTTAAATAAAATAAAAAGACACTGACTAATTGGTTAATTGATCTTGGTAGAAAGGACACTGCGACTCTGGTCAACTATATTCCTGTGTAATATAATATTGATCTTTTCTATTTCTCAACTTATTATATATAGTAGTTTATTATATATATTAATAAATATATATGTATATTTTTATGTTTTCGTATTACATGTGCGTGTATGTAATATCAATGTTAATTTTCGTAATTTTTATTTTGTACTTACAAAAAAGCTCAGCGCAATTTATTTATTTATTTATTTTATTCAATATGGTACAATAAGATGTTACAACAATAAATGATATAATAACACTGAATGAATTAAATTGCATGTAACCAATCTATTAAATAACTATTAAAATTAGCCTACCTTAGTACGGGCAATGTCCAGTTAGGTATGGTTATGTTATTCATTATCTAAGAAATATGTAAAAACAAAAATCAAATAAATAAAAAAAATAAATAAAATAAATAAATAAATAATATAAATATGTCTCATACTATATAAATTAAATAATACAAAAACCACATAAATTCGAACAATCATATATGTCTAGTAATTTTGATATATCTTCGAATGTAGTAGGTCTGGCCGTTTAAAATATTTTTTTTTTAAATAATATAAGTACCTACATTTAAGTTTATTAATATTTAATACTAAATTGACTTATTTCATTAGTACTGAACCAGAGCAAATATATACTTAAGTTTAATTCTACAGATACTACTTTAAGCTGAAGTCTGGTAATTTCTAGAATATTAGAAAAAACGAATATGACTCACTCCCCCGCCCCCTCCCTCCGCGAGGTGGTTCAGCATTTTCAGCGAAAAAAAAAATCATCATATCGTTTGTCGGATTTATTACGAAGGATATTTTGTAAATCTTTTTGTAAATATTTACAACATTAAACAATTTGTGTAATAGTTGTATTCATGCTACACTGTCATTCGTGGGAATTGCGTATTGCATCACGTGCATAGACAAAAACAATAAACAATGCTTGTGATTTAATCTTCGCTTTCAATTGTTAGCAGAAAAGATTTTTTTTCTATCGTTCGAGTAAATGCGCTTTGTTAGCGAAAATTTACAGAAAATGCTTGAGTGTGTCACTGCGCTACTTATTTTCAAGGTACTTAGCAACGTGCAGTGTCACTATTATAACCTTATTCTATTTTAAAGTTAAAAAAAACTTAAGACACTTATCAAGACATTTATTTGTTTATTTTCCTAATTTAATCTTTATGCAGAACGTTTACAGTTATTTATAAAAAAGTATTGTAAATAATATATCTATTATTTAGAAGCATCCGCATTAACTACAGTATTACAATTACAATTTATCGAAACAAGAACTAATAATTTAAAAACAAAACTTATTTCACACTAGTAAAAAAACTATTAAGATAGAAAAAAAGAAAAAGGATATAATTTATTTATTTATTTATTAAACAGGTTACAACATGTACACATTACAATTTAAGTAAAAAATTAAAATAATGCCTTCACGCGAACATTTTTTTTTTTATTTATTTATTCTTTATTGAAAAATCCACAGTATTACATTTTTACAATTACTAACAAAACTTATTACTAGTATATAAAACCAATTATGGATTTCGGTCATTTTACATGTTAAGATTAGCATAAAAATTTGAACAGTGTTCTTAAAATATATATAGATTATTAATATTATATACGTAAGATTTTTTTTTTTTAAGTTTTATGTGTAATTTTTAAGTGATTTTTGTAGTAGTTGTGAGTGTGTGACACTTGTATGTTTAAAAAAAATAAATAAGGTATAAATTAAGTATGGTTTTAGTATGTATAAAAATAATTTATGATGAATGTGATAAAAATATAGTATGTATGTATATTCTATATGTAATTGCAATTACAAGTACTTATATGTTACTACTAATCATTAACAACATAACAATCTAACAATACAATTAGGTTTTATTTATCTATATCAAATAAACAAACAAATAAATAATTTAAGCTGATCTCACAAAGGTGTAAAAGAAATCAGCTAATCGCCTAAATAGCGTGTGTTTCTGCTTTTTTTTCCCCGTGTAAATTGTCGCTTTCGAAATACTTTGAAAACTGTGTGTGTGTGTGTGTGTGTGCGTGTGTGTGTTCATTTGTTGTTTATAACGTCAACGCGAAAAGTGCCGGCGAACAGGACAATGTCTCTTGTCCCGTTCCGAGCGAACACAAAACAATGCCTGTCTGGTTGTTAGCACAGCATTCATTGTATGTAACTCTGTCCGGTTAGCGTGGCATTCATTCTAAGTCCGGCGGGTAGGCGCGAAAGCTGGACGCAGTATAAAGAGCCTTTGAAATGGTATTATTTACAAGACCCGCCTAAAGGGCGTCCTAATTATATTATGGAGTTAATGTTAACAGCGGCGCGTAAAGAGGCCATGAGCGTAGTTTCAAGAACCTCTCGGAGAGAAGTTATTTATATTTTGAAAATTATAGCAACCCTTAAAAAGCCAGCACCATAGATATGCACCGAGTCCCAATAAAAAATCATACAGTAATGGTAGCAAAAATATGGTATTGACAACCATAAAGTATGGTTGATATGGTGACAGCAATCATTTTTGTTGGCGTTACACACCAATTATTGTTAAACTTACTCGGTTGCAAGTAACATAATTTTTATTTGCCATTAACATAATATCTAGCTATCGCTACAATTAACAACAAATATCTCGATCAGCTGTTTGTCGCGCCGCCATTTTGATTTGAATCACAGCAAAATAAAGTGTTCTCTTATAGCTAACAAAAAAAAATATATAAATACTCGACCCGTCGAATTGATCTTATTACGATATTTGCGCGCGGGAAACTACCCGCCGTTCATTGTCGTCAATACATATGAGGGTACGGCGCCCAGTGGAGTCAGTCGGCTTCTGGGATGCGACGTGGCGCCGCCGCACGATCTGATATATTTTTTTAGATGACCATACTTTGAAATATTTTTATGGCTCTTTCTTTTGCTATTTTAGACCATTTTTTTTAAAAATTTTATTTACAAAGTTGTTCAATTTTATACCCAGAACTACTCCTTAAAATAATACTGATGATTTTAAACTAAACCTGTATATTATATAGATGTATAATCTATGCTTTCACTGATGGACAAGCGCGATGCGTCATATACTGATAACCTTAGCATGTCCAATCGCCCAACGCGCCTATAGAAGTTTTCACTTCAAAACAAATAACGGTGATAGAGTGTTAGGATGTAACCCTGGTGGACAAATCTTCAGGTAATTTGACTCCAGTCTTCAGGTAGTTGGACGCTCGGCTGTAGACTGCGCCTCACTGTGGCCCTAATTTAAATGTTTTTTAAGTTAATTAAAGCTGCGCTTCAGGGTCCATAATCCGCAGACTGAAACATCCGAGCGTAATTAATTCTCGTCTGAAAAGAATCCGACAATGGTCGACCGCGGGGTGGAAACATAAAGGCGTATTCAGACCGGAGCGGTTTTAATTAACCTGAAAATTTAGCGGAACGTCTGGAAATTTCTTACGGGCTCGCGGCCTGGGCGGATAGCGATCACGACGACATCTGTGGGCGGTTCCCGAAATACAAAAAAAAAATCAGGATCAAAGTAGGCGATAGGCCAACTCAAATTTTACGAACTTGTATCAAACATTAAGGTCCCCGGCAGCTCGCGCACCCCAACCTGCCGTTATAAACATTTTGAACTGATTTGATCCAGTGATTTGATTAAGCGAGGTGTGATTTTTTTAATTATAAAAAACCAATATTTCCCACCCCTAGAACCATTAATTTTTAGTCTCTAATCTGAAGAATAATGTAAAATTTAAATCAATTCGATATAATATATATACTGATAAAGTTATAGTAAAATTTCACTTTTTTTTTAACCCCCTCCCTGATATGATTTTGCGCATTAAAGAATTTAACCGAGATCAATTGAGATTTATGTATCAATTTGATTGGTGTAAAATTACGGCAGTTATCGTATACACAAGAAAGTGATATATAGGATGTTTTTTTTAGAGGTGTGGTTTTCAATCTGGAACTACTTTTTTCGTAGTTGGTGTTTTTGACAGCTGTCACTTGATTTATGCTCAGTTTGGTTTGCCATTTCATAATGAATAGACTTACTCCTGAACAACGTGGCGTGGCCTCCAAGATCGTGCGATTTAACACCGCTGGACTATTTTTTGTGGGGTTATGTGAAGTCGCTTGTCTACGCAGATAAGCCGGACACGATTAACGCCTTGGAAGAGAATATTCGGCGCGTTATTGCTGACATACGGCCCAACTTGCTGCAAAAAGTGGTTGAAAATTGGGCCTCTCGGCTGGAATTTGTTCGAGTCAGCCGCGGCGGCCACTTACCCGAAATCATTTTTAAAACATAATGGCAAACCCTTATCTTTATAATAAAACTAAATTCTTAGCCATAACATCAAATTATATGCGTTTTATCTCTTCTTGAAAACCACGCCTCTAAAAACATCATCCTATAGATAGATGGATATATAAACTTTTTAACTGAGGGTAGTTTTGGGTTCTAAGGGATGTGAAACGCGAAGATTTTCTGGAAGTCATGACATGGTACCCATTGCAATAGGTAGATTTCCTGATGAAATCAAATAAAATAATAAATATTCAATATGTGAGAGAGGTGTCCAAGAAGGAGGGGTTTAAATATCTCGTTTAAGGCGGGGTTAAATATAGTGTAAGTGGGCGAGTTAGCTAAGATGTTGCATTGAGTCCGTGGATCGATTCCGCGCGATGCCGAGGGAAAAAAAACGTGACGTCATCAGGAGCAAACTATACTTACACTGTAATTTTTATTAGTATAAGTTTATCTCCTTTTATGTTCTTTTTCTTTTTTCTCCCTTCTCTTAACTTCATTTATTTATAAATTTATAAAATATATAAATGCGAATATATGTTTTTGTGAATATAAAAAAGATTTTAGGAACCCTACAATTCTGCCCTCCGTATACTGCACATTTGTAATGGAAATAGATAGTTCATCTTAGGACAGGTGTTTAGCACCTAGTTGGATGGGCACGGTGAAAATTCTGACATTCCTCTAAATGCTATTTTTTTTATTATACCTTAAACCTGTATTTATTATATTTATCTTAAACCTGTAACTTCAAAAAAAGATCTCGGTGTCATTATATCAGCCGATATGAAATGGAAGACCCACATTGTAGCAATTGTGAAGAAAGCTAATTCCTTTATATACTTAATAAAAAAATCTTTTAGAAACATGTCTCCTCAAGTAATGCTGAAGATCTATAAGACATGAGTATGGGTATCAAATATGGAATCCATACTTTGTAAAAGACATTCAGTTGCTGGAAGGAGTTCAAAGGAGATTCACAAAAATACCCGTAATGACCTCATTACAGGAGAGATGTTATCATGGTGATCTCATTGAGACTTACAAAGTGTTAACTGGACATTATAATTGTGCAAATATTAAGGATATATTCATGTTTAACCAAAACACGCAACGGTTATTCAATGAAGTTATCTAAGTCTCTTTGTTCCACTAATCCTAGGAAGAACTTTATCTCAAAAAGAGTTGTGGATAATTGGAATCGGCTACCACAGGAAGTGGTGGAAGCTATAAGTGTAAACCTATTCAAGAACCGCCTTGATTAATTTCGAGTAACTAGTAACAAATCGCTAGTAACTGAGAATGAGATATCAGCATAAGATGGGTATTTGTATGAATGGGTATGTGTGTGCCGATATATACTGATTGTGATTAGACTTAAATGCAGTTAATTGACCCTGTGATTTCATACATAATTAGTTTTGACCTCATATCAAAATACATCAAGGTTTTCGATAAAAAAAAAATTAAAATCTACCTGATAATATTAATTTTTTTTTTTTGGTCTGCTCTCTAGGCCGCGTCACGCCGTGTCATTGATCGACCTTGCGAGCAAGAAGGGAATTTACACGAGCGCTTTGATAACATTAATAAAATTGCTCGTAAATAATTTTCATTTTTTTTTTATAGAATTTCTTACACGTAACAGAGAAGATTAACACACCGTTAAGTGTCCGGGAATATTCTTGGAATTCACTGTATATATAAATTTAATAAAATATATAAGTTATATGAAATTTAAAAAAATCACACACGGATCTTACTAACCGTATACCTATATACCTTTATACCTAGTGCGTTGTTCACTGTCACTGATGATAAAACCATTCTATATAGTATAATTTTTTTTTAAGCATATCATTTATCCAAACTATTGCACAGTGATTGAAATGAATTGAGGGTAGTTTGGTCATTGTTCTTGGTTTTTTATTGCTGTTATACTCTAATAGTTATCGCTGTTAATCTTGTAAGTAATTTAACTTTATATACCTTCTCTTCAACTTCTTTCTTCTTTTTTCTTCTCTTGAATTTTTAATAGTCGTTATTTTAATGTATAATAATATATGATATTCCCTTATATTATAAAATATTGTAAACATGTGCTTTGCATGTGCTAATTTCGTTTCAAACGAGCGGAGACCCCGAAAACAATAAAACAATAGTAAATAATATTCAGTTCATACGTCGGTCGTAGTGCGCGTACTTTTACGACCGTCTACACTCGCCGTAACGGTAAGGTAATTGTAGACGAGAGAGATTCGAACAATGGCTCGGCGATTTGTATTGTCTTTTTAAAGTAGGTTACGGACGGACGGTGGTCTGAGGAACTCGGCGTAAGGAGTGGCCGTTTGGGCAGAAGGTCCAAGTTTAAAGTCGCCTATGGAGCACGCCAGCCTAAACCTCAAGCATAAACTAAGTTCACACGCTATGTAAACTTAGTTCGAATATTACGTAATACTTCCCGATAATATTTAAATGAATCATTTTGATAATATCTGAATACATTTTGTACCATAAAAGAAGTTTAAGGGAAAAGTGAGGAAGATTATCACGCATCTCAAGTGGTCCTTCGCGAACGCGATACTTTTTACCTACGTAGAGTAGAGAGCATAAACTGCTTACTCCTACGATTTCCATAATGCCATTACGGGAATTGTCTGCCGTTCCGGGTAGAAGATTCCACCACGGGACAATTACCATGCCGTTCGCATAAATAGATATGACTTGGCATAAATGGATGTCTCGTCTCTGAACGGCGCGGAGCAAAAGACGGGAAGCATTTGGGGAAATATGGTTAAACCTCGTGGGGATTTTAAGTTCCGCATCAATGATGGATGGTAATTGTATGCGAGAACGAACTCTAGATAAAACGTCGGTTTAGAGGAAAGCTACCCATTGCAATGGGTACCCTGTCCTCGTTTCACATCCCCTAGAACCCAAAACCACCCTCAGTTAAAAAAATTATACATAACTTTTTTGTGATGGCTAAAATCAAACCAGGGGGACGTGAATGAGGGTTTTTTTTCAAAAATGTGAAATGTTGCTATAGATTTCTTAGTGTATAAGAAATCGAATTAATTTAAATTTTACCTTATTCCTCAGATAAGAGAATAAAATTTATCTCAATATTTTTTTTTTTTGTTAGAAATAATCATCGATTGAGAAAAATTGGTTTTTCAAAATTCAAAAAATCATATCTCCCTTAAAAGGCACAGCATCAAATCAATTCAAGCAGTTAACTGTAGGTCTTTAATTTCCCTACATTTTTTGTTTGAAACAATTTTTGATATGAGCAACCCTTACGGCACAGTATAAAGCGGGATTCAGTATACGCAATAATTGTCATAAGTCTGTGAATAATTAATCGTATTGGGATCGTTAATTTATTTTTGGGCCAGCTGTAAGGACTTTAGGTTAAGTTTTACACAGTTCCCCTAAACATATATCCAATATTTTTACACGACGGATTCATTTTTATTTTTAATTAATTGTAATTTAATTTATGCACGCAAACTCAAAAAAAAAAACAGCTCATCAAATCATGTAATTTATTACCTAAAAATGCTGATAATTCGTTGTATCGAATCATGCAAAAAAGTGACCCACTCAATAGTAGTTATTAATCATTTAATATTTTAGACAGCAGCTGATTATGTTTTGCAAAGCGGTGCTATTTGTAAGAATGACACCTAGTTATTTTTAGTGTATTTATTTATGTTATTATTTAATTATGTTGTAACAACATACATAAATAATAGTTTATTTCTTGTCTAGTTTATTCTAGGAGCGATTTTCGTACACAAACGAAACGTCAAATTTGGCGGTAATTGTTTGCATGCGTTTGTTACTAGTCGCGTATTTTTATATTATATTTTTGCATTTGATTAAAATTGACTGGATTTGCATATTTTCAACTTTTCGTTGGTATTAAATTACTCTAGAATTGCCTTAACCTCAAAACGTCTTTTCGCGAACGATACGTCAAAAGTGACAGGACGGCAGCGGCGTATTATAGCAAAGTAAGGGCTGCCAGTGTGCGAAAATATAGCAAACGCTAGCCTAAAAATGCAAAAAAAATAATCCGATCCCATTAACAAACGACTTTAGGCAAGGACCGAAATTTTGGCATTGATAAAAATACAAATTACAATAAGATTAAGTAGCGTTTAACTCTTAAATACACCACACTAATCGCTAATTTATGCAAAACGAGACTCGTCGGTTATTCGCTAATGTCCATATTTTTCGCTAATTTCTTGTTTCTTGGGCGTAAAAAAAAAATCTATCGAGGTTAACACGTTGTAACGCGCTCTGTCAAAATGGCGTATTTCCAACGTTCCAAGGCTCCAACCCACACATAAATAACTCAAGTTTAATAGGTACCTATATACATTTTTTTATTGACTTGGCTGATTTTGGTATCGTACGTATATTTATGCTACTTTTTTTCAAAATACAGTTCTGTAGGGGATTAGCCATCGTTAATTATAAACAAATCCTAATTATAGTCATATCTTCTCTTTCGCTCACAACTAAGGAATAAATGTAAATGCAGGAAACCTGTAAAGACTTGCCTGGGATATCACAAGGCAATGAATATGCAGAGATAGATAAATAAATATAAAAAAAACGATATCAATAATATTACAAGAGAAACACCCGTAGACTTCGTCTAACTTAAATCATTTCTAACCTGCTAAAATTTAGTTTTTTGATTCGTAATTATAAAAATACTATTTCCAAATCTAATTAGGATAGTATATATTTTATATAACCAAGATTCACTACGCCATCTTCGACGTTACTTTCGATAATATTCACAACTGTTATGATTTTATAGACCGATTAGGCGTTACTTTTACTGAACTTATCTTCATCGGAAGTATAAGATAAGATTCTATATTTCCATCACTCGTAAACTGTATATGAATTACATTTTTTGTACAAGCTTTGATTTAGCTTGCAATGTTTAAATGTGGGTTTAGGTCAATTTTTGCAAGCTGAATTAGAACCATTTTCTCTTATCCTACAGAATTGAATTTTGAGAAAAAATAGTAATTGAATAGCAAATGAAGGGTATAAAATATAGAAAACTTTGTTTTTTTTTAATTTCTGTATTATAAAGCTGTAATTAAATAAAAACTAACAATTGCTTACTGACCGGGTAGTAAAACCTGACGCCCTATAAAAGAAAAACACAGAATTTCAAGGTCGAATGTGCACATGCTTCGCCTTAAGTACGGAGCAGAATGTGGTGAATGGTAAAGTACAATAGTTCTGCACTGAGCACCTTGCACACTCGTAGATACTAAGTAAGATATGGAACCATTTGCCCGTCAAAGGTGCGAAGGGAACGAAGTGAATCGAAAACCCTTCGCTTTGTCTCGCTCGAGAGCTCTCCCGCCTACCTGTTGGGCGAGCGGAACAAACACCGTCTGCCCGGGACAAAAGACTTGGGGTCAGCGACCCGCCCCGCAGTAGGCGGACGCACGCAGCGACTGTGTCACGGTCAGACGTTCGCAACATTTTCGACCGGTTTTTTTTTTTATCCATCGTTCGAATACTCGAATAAAATAATATGCTTTTATTCGGTCAAACATACTTTAAATTGCACACAGCAAGATATATAATAGGTTGTTGGTCGCTGCTACTGGAATAGGAGAGTCTAAGGTATACATACGTTAATAGGGTATCGTCAACATTACAATTTTCAGTTGTGCTCAAAGTAAATATTAAATACAGATTAAATAAATATTAAATTTCAGGATTTATCTTTAGAATGCTTGCCTTTTTTCATTTTCAGCAATAATTGTGGTAATTATTTATTTATTTAGTTCATTCATCAAATTTACAATTCCTTTCTTTTATGTACCAGCCAAGCCCGAGGCTTATCTGCTGGGAACCAGGTGTGTAAAATTAAGTATGAAGTACGTTCAGATTATTTTTTTCTGTATTTTACACGTCCTTTACAATATACATATTCACACACATTGAGATACATTTTTATATCTTAGTAGTATATTACAAACCAAAGATAAGTATACTTATAATACATTTTTAAATAATAATTAACACGCTAAGTCAATTTATCTACAAACAATTAAAGAGATTGTTTTTGTGCGATTTCATAGCAAATATTTCTAACTTCGTATTTAATTTTTTTAGATTCAATATTACTTTTAATTAAAGATCTTGGCAGATTATTAAAAAAGAATGGTATAATGAATTGCAACGCTCGTTGAACTTATCATGTACGCTGTATTTATCGTGTACTATATGTATGTTGAACGAGTGTTTTAAACTTGTCAGAGTCGAAGACGTGGACCACCATCCTATTATTTATATATCTATATATATACATATATATATGTATATATATAAATATCTTTTTGCGAATGGAATATTTTAAAATGATATTTTAAACATTTGAATTTCCCGTTTTTCCGCATAGCTTGCATAAAAGAGTTAGTATTCGTTTCGGAGATGATCACACATCCCGTCCCCAGGCATAGATCGACGCATCCGTCCGATGCGACTCGTACAAATTTTGTTCGGATTCTCGACCTTAGTTCGTAACGGTGGATAACGCAAGTTTTGATCGAGTTAAATAATGTTTTTATTCTTTGTGGATTTAATTAGATACACACCAAATTAATTACCGAAACCGCTACCTATCATTATGATGTATATTTAATGTTATTTTCTTTCGAATTAAAATTATAACTTTAGTAAAATAAGACGAAAGTAAAGTAAAAGTTTTTTTCCAAGAACAACTTATTGCATAGGAATGACAATTTTCAACAATTAATTTACAAAAATTGACATAATGCAATATATAGATAGATCATTCCTAGAGTGTTCGGCATTTATACTACTTGTACTTGTATTACATAGCTAAAAATACATCACATAAAAATATATATATATATAAATTGTAAATAGAAGTTTTATAATTGTGCTTAAATATACTATTTTAGAATTAGTATGAAGAATAACTGTCATATAACATTACATTTATTTTAGTTTTAAAGCGAATCTCTGCGTTCATAAAATGTTCACGACCCCTGTCTGAGGCCGTGGGCACACGCGCGAGGATACATTTCACTATGTCAGACAAACCCTCTAAATCTGACATGCTAACAGCGTGTCAAAGATTACTGGCATGACACGGCGCGTTAACTGTCAAAACGCCCTCTGTCATGTGTGCCGTGATATATTAGATGATATATACGAGAGTGTTTCTATTTTTGAACCAAAGGGGAAAGTACAATTTCTAAGTAAATGCAATAACTTAACTAACCTTCTAATTATTTATTTTATGTTGTCGGTTTATTATTAACCTGCAAAAAAGAAACCTTCTACGATGAACGGAAAGGTGTAATCTCTATGACGGGCATAGCGGCGCTTATAACAAAAACCGCGGCCCACCATGCGGCCAAATATTAATAGTATTTAGTTTTATTTTTTGAAAAATCACAGACAGGCTTTTATTCATTTTTTCAAAAACAAACATATTATTTCGGAAAATTTTAAAACTTTTGTCATTGATTGTCATTTTCATATAAACTACAACAAAAGTATCCAAATATTTTATCATCATATATCTTAAACCGCATAGGTAAATCTCTTCATGACTCTATCATCATCAAAATATTTTTATTTAAATATTATGTTTGCGGCTTCATAAGCAGATGATTTTAAAAAATGCTATTTCAAAAACATAGTGGTTTTGTTTTATATTTTTGGAATAATAATTAAAGAAATTTCCTTAGGTAATTCCTTAGAATAATAAATTATCTTTAATGTAAATAAACTAGATTACTCATATCTTGCCTAGCGCCTTTGCCTAGTTAAGAAACTACTTTTAGAAAAAAAATATTTACGGGTTTGAAGAGTTTTAATTAATCTCTTTAATTAATCTCTTTTCAGTTTCTGTTTTTATTTTTAACTATATTTATGTAAATTTTGTTTTATTTTTTTGTATTTCCTACGTATACTTTATTAGATCTCTTTAAATATTGATTTCACTGGGTTGTTAAATTAAATTTGTTTTATTTTGTATCTTGAAATTTTTTTGTGCAATTTTATTTTATTGTATTCATTGTTTATTTTTTTATATCTACATTGTTTTATGTTAAAAGCTATTATGTACATTTTTGTATATATTGGTAAATAAATCTATCTTATCTTATCTCTGAAAACCTCTAAAATTCGCATTTACGCACTAAGGCGCGAGACATACTCGTAGAATAGCTCTTTCGAATAGAGGCCCCCTCGGCGCAGTTCCGAAACACTTATTGTGGACATCATAGTGCGAGACTATTCATTACAACTAGACTTGCGCGTTATAAGGCGACACCGTTTTAATCACACTGTTATTCTAGCACAGCGAATAACAGCGTTACTGAAGGTGGCTAATAGCGGTGACGAAATCACGTTGCCTGGCTTGCACGTTACACAGATGAACACCGCTGGCTGTAACTATTTTGACAGTCGCCCTATTATTGGCCCGTTGAAAGCAGCTACAAATCGCGCAGTTATTTGATTGTATGAGTATAGCGCCAACACTGCTATTTAGAACCTGACGTATAACAAATCTGTAAAGGCACCTTTGTATATTCACAGGCGAAATTTGGTTTATAACATCAGCTGCGAGCGTGTACGAATACGCCATTAGCATGTGTGTTTGCCTTAATTCCTTGCAATGCCAATGAAATTTAAAATTTAATGTTAGTAACACAAAATAAAACGCAATGACAGCTCGTATTTGTATTTATTATTAGATACAATTCATTGTCAGTTTTAATTTTTTCATGTAAAAATGAGACTTGAATTCATAGAAGTATTCGAAACTCATCCAGTCAATCAGCTGTCAGTAGTATGAACGTTTTATTTTATTTACTTTAATGTATTTATAACGCTATGATCCCTTTGTTATTAGTAACGTCTCGCGTACGTAATAAGTATTGTATTTTTTCTGCAACCTTCTTCTGGCCGCTCTTAGAACAGGTTTTTTTAACCTAGTTAGAGTAGCCATGTTACTTCAGAGCAACAATAAATGACTGGTGTTTAAATTGTCTATATTATATAATTTAATTTCTTCGGTGTTATTATATCATTTATTGTTGTAACTTATTATTGTCCCATAATTAATAAATAAAAATATATATGTTATATCTTTTTGTTTTTCCTTCGCGTATTAATATATATTACAGTCACGGAATAATTAGGGTACCTGCCTCAACCCCCAAACAACATGATTGAAAACGCAATTGCCCTTTGTGGTTAATAGATAGACGCCATTATATTGAGAGATTACAGCGGCAAATCTGCTAAGAACATCATTGTTGGTCCCCTATTATTGAGGGAAAAAGAAAAATACATTTAATCTTCGTGAAAGCATTCTCAGCCTCCCCAATAGTGACGTCGGGCAATAGCGTCGGGCGCCATCGAGTGTCCTGAAGGAATCGATTGTTATTATTAAGCAAAAAAAACTTAAAAAAACAATAAAACCGACTTCAAAATAAATCTAACAAAGGAACGTGAAAATTGTTAGGTTTATTTGTTCTTTCTATCTTACACGGTGTACTAAACGTACTTTATTATGAATAAATATAAAGGATGTCCCAAGACTATTCCCGAACGTGAATTTCAATGCCGCGCCGATTGATAATAGCCTGACACCGTTACGGCGTACGCCGATAGCTGTACGCTCAATATTTATTTCGTTTGCCTCGGGAGTAGGCTGGTGACGTTAGGAATCACAAAATAACACTATATAAAAAAAAATAAGCATATGTCAAACAAACTTAAATTAAAAAATTAAAAAATATATTAAAAAAATGTTTTATCCTTATTTTAAAAAGCACTAAAAAAGTAAAAAATATATTTAACTAAAATGATCTGACTATTAAAAGCTTAGAGCGCCCACAAAAATGACTCATGCTTTTATAGTCACTACCGTCACGATTTTATTTGAATTTATTTTTTTCTTTATTAGTGCATTTTTAAAAAGCATATTTTTTTAGTCATACATAGTCGTGTATCTAACGTATAACGTGTAGTGGTTAAGGCATCGGACTATTGACCCAAAGGTAACGGGTTCGAATCCGCACATGGTCATTTCACTTTTAACGCTTTGACTCTAGAATAGGCATATTTGGTCTAGGAGTACGGCCCCAAAATAATTTCATATGACAGTTATTTTTTAAAGAAATATTAAGTATATAAAGGTATATCATTATAATTTTAATAAAAGTATATATAGATAATTAACAATTAAATAAACCTTATCTATAGGTTTCGTCGTTATCTATGCGTTAAAAATTAAATAAGTCGCATTTCGATCGATTTTACTCGGACACAATTTATTAGCATAAAAAAAAAACGATTAGGTTAAATTTTCACCGCCCTATTCGAGTTTCCCGTTCACCTGGCGTCCATTTTCCAAATTAATATTTATTGTGATTTCAGCAGCACACGACATCAGCTGTTGCGTGGTTTATGGCCGGGCCCCAATTATGGTTTATGACGTGACATGTCTCGGTACGCTCTTTTCGACGTCGCCTGAGCGAGGGAGATTTATTCAAAATTATTTTATATTGAAAGCATACAATAATCCGACCGTAAGTTACGTAGATTTTCTTTATTGATAGAACTATGTATGCAAATTCGCTAATTTGGATTATAAATTAATAAAAACAAGCTATTATTTAAGTGCTTGAATGCGTATGTAAAATTTCGCGTCTGCGCTGTTGACCGTTTAGGAGTTCCTTCGTTTGGAACCAATCCTGGGTGTAGAATCAGGTCATGCTTACCAACGCCATGTCAAATTTCAACTCCGTAGGATAAGAGGAAGTGGTTCTAATTCAGCTTGCAAGATTTGACCTAAACCGACATGCAAACATTGCTAGCTAAATAAAAGCTTATTAAAATATATCCCCAAGACAAATAACATACATTTTTTTAATAATTTTATTTTAGAATACATATAAAATATAATTACAGTATTACCTACTAAATTGCAGTGCAATTTGTTTGTGTTATTACAATTAATTTCTCATTGGTTTATAAAAGAAAGGTGAAAAGTTTATAAAATTTTAAAAAATATATCTTAAGGTTTAAATTAATTCAAAATATCATCGTTAGATTTTATTAATTATTAGTCAACATTTTTTTTTAAGAATTTCTATGTTTTAAGGTCACCTACAATTATGTTTGACCCTACTCAACTGAGCTAAATGTTCTTGTGCTGGAGTCAGGGAAGACGGTGGTACTGAAACATTAAAAATGATACGACCACGTGCGGTGCGACCGCTGGGTCAATAGTCAAACACCTTAACCGCTAGACTACTACGATCTTTTTTTTTTAACGCAATAGGAATTAAACCTTGAATCATACGTATATCGCGGACAGCGGGCTAAACCACTGCACCATGTGTATGTATGAACCATGTTGGTGAAGTTAACATTTTTCATTTAAGTCGTGATAGTTTTGTAAAGTCTTTAATGAGGGAGTCAGTACGTTGGTTTAAACATATCACACACACACACACACACACATAATTTCTAGACATTTGTTTTAATATATTTACCTTTCCTTGATTTTCCTATATTACAACTTTGTAATTCTTGTAAATAAATGGTGGATAAATAAATAAAATAAATCTTTTCTCTTGGTGTAAAATGGTATTTCACTCGTATAAATTGTAAAATGTATCTTTTATCTTGTTTGCAATATATTGTAACGCTGTTTGTAATTCAAAGAAATATATTATGTACAGTTCAAATCCTAACTAGCAACTAGCTCATATATACGAGGCGAGGGGGGGGGGGTAAAAGTTAATTAAAAATTAAATCAGTTTGAAGTTAAAACCACTCGCTAATTATTTATTTTTCCTTTTGTTTCAGGTAAGCCGAAAGATGTGAAACTCTGAGATAAATTAATGCCTCTACTAATGGTATGAAAGAATATTTTGTTACCGTTTGGGAGTAATATACTAAACTTATGGTAAAAAATAATAAATTAAATAAACTGTTGCATCCTTATGGGTGGGTGTTTGTGTTCTCTATTACGTGTAAGAAATACGAAAATAATTCATGCATAAATTCATTAATTTTATCAAAGCGCCCGTGTGAATTCCCTTTTCGCTCCCAGGCGGCCAATGACCCGGCGCGGCGCGGCCTCGCTAGTGACCGTAATAATGACAAGAACGAATTTATATTATCAAGTTTACAGATTTTTTACTCGGAAACCATGATTTATTTTGATATGATGTCAAAACAAATAATGTTTAAAATCGCAGGGTCATTAAGCTGGATTTTTTTATCGGAAATGGTCTTGGAACAGCTGTATAATTATCGCATTTTTTTTTATTATTATTGTTTATTTTAATCATAGTTTTAGAATTATTTCTCTTGGATTATGTACTGTTAGCTCCAACCATTGATCCTAAGGGTGGGAAAAAATGGTTTTGCAAAATTCAAAAAATCATACCTCCCTTTGATATGAGCAACCCTTACGGCACAGTATAAAAGAGGAATTCAGTATACGCACTCTCGCTCGGGGAGTGGACCGCGCGGCAGCTCGCGCAATGTTCGATACATGTTCGTACAATTGGAGTTCGCCTATCCCCTAATTTGATCCGGAATGGAAATCACTCTAAAAAATGATTATCATCAGGTTGGAAAAGTTGGCAGTCGGAATTCACTGAATTATTAATCGCAGAGAAAGCGAGTTGCCATACTGAGCACTGAACCGTGACATCATTACGAAAGGCAAATTTGCAGCTGTTCGAGCCAATCAATCGGTTCGCGCCAATTCTGATAATCCGTCATTGCTGGCATTACCACTGCTCGTATTGGCGGGGACGTATACAGAATGATCCATAATTAATAATAGTTATAACTCTAGGCGCCTATATGCCTGCCGTGCTAATTTTATATAGTTTATTTATTTAAAGACAATTTAATATTCTAGGAAAATTACCTAATGACACTTCTTAAAAAATATACAAAAAACTTAAAATAAAAACCACCGTGTTTCTGAAATTGCATTTTTTAATTAACAAAGTTTAATTAACAAATCTTCGATAGGAGATTAATGTTTTTGTGTTATTTTAAAAAAAGGACTTAAAAAAGTTATTCGTTATTTTAAAAAAAAAAACCAAATTGTATCAATATTTCTTACTAAATGACCGCGGTTTGTTTTACAAGCGCCGTTATGCCCGTCATACAATTCACACCTTTCCGTTCGTAGTAGGTTTCTTTTTGCAGATCACGATTCTGACATGTCTAAAGTCTGATACATTCTTTTAAAAAAAATAGTTTCATTTCATAATACTGAATGTTTTATATAGCAAAACTGCAATTATATAATAATAATTGTAGTTTCTGAAAATATTTATATTTCAGTTGAAAATGCGATTTTCGATTTTTGAAAGTTGCATTTTAAACGTCATCTTTCATATATTTTCTGATGACGCCTAATAGCGAAAGCTCAAAATATTTTGAATCATATAATCTATAAATATATATTGTAAAATTGTAAAATGTACTTCTTAAATACCGTATTTAGATGATTTTTTACGTCATAATAGGCAAACGCCATTATATGATTTTCTTGACAGTAAAATGACATTTAATTTACAAAATTCGAGTTCTTTTTTAAATTTTTAAGGATTTAAAATTTTCAAATAAATTATATAGCCAGAATGTTTAAAGAAAAATTAAGTTAATGCGAGCTGGTTTAAATACAGCGCTGTATTTTATTAAAGCATCCAACTTTTACCTAGCATTTGCGATATTATTAGGAATATAATTAACTAGTGTCTCAGTGGTGTTTCTACTCAAGATCAATTAACCAGTCAATCAGTATCTTTTTGTTAATTAATTTGCTATTAGGTTTAATTTGCAGGATATTTTTAAGTATAGCCTAAGTGCAAGGCCTGGGGGATTCCTATGGGAAAAGTTTACACACTAAAACTTACTCAACTTGAAATTAATTTAAAAACACCGCTTGTATGGTAGACGCGCTCTTAAATCGTGAATACACCGCGCACCATTCGAATGAAAATCGTCCGTAACATGAAAATGTACTGTTATACCGTTACGCTTAAGACCGCGACACACATAGTCGCAAAAACGCACCGCAGAGGCGAAGCGACACACGGGCTCTGATTGGTCGTGGTTAGAATATGGACACGACTTATTACATGGGGCCGCAGTGATAAATGTGGAAACGACCAAATTGGTGAATGTTGACTCAGACCGCAACCGTTAGGAAAAATGTACTTTAGTAAGGTATTATTTACCGGTAAAATTTGGTCATCCTAAGTCAAATATTTATAGAGAGACCTCAGTCCGGCCGCGTGTCCATACGAGCGTAGTGCTGTGACCTTATTTATAAATATAATTTCGTGTCTGTGCTGTTGACCGTTGAGGAGTACCTTCATCTGGAGCCATTCCTGGGTGTAGAATCAGGTCATGCTTACCATAAAAATGCATTGTCATCGGAACTGACCGACATGTCTAATTTCAACTCCGTAGGATAAGAGGAAGTGCTTCTGATTTGACCTAATGGAAAACTAAGCTTTTTAAAATACATTGATATTGTTTTTCAAGATTATTCTATAACGCAACAGAGATGAGGTTCAATAATTTATGACCACACACACGGAGGACAAAATGAGCGCTTACATATGAGTCAAATACCGGATGAACTTCAGCAGTTTGCAGTATTCTTTTAAGGGGTTATTCTGGACAAGAAACAACAACTCCCCTCCGAACGCCGCCCGCTTGTCCTAGCTGTGAGACCGATGCAATTTACAACCGAAAAACATAATAAAATAAAAATATGAATTTGATAATAGATTTTAATGGCGTATTTCTTGATTTATACGCTATTAAAACAAATAAATCGAAATAATCTTTTTTGTCAATTTAACATTATTAACATTGCTAACACATAACACAACGCTGTCCTAAAATACTATACCGATCTACAAAACTACGGACCAAATTCCTACTTTGCTTCTATATTAGTTTTTTTTTTTGTTTCTACATATACAGGATGTATTGATATATACTGTTGTCCTTTTAGTATGATTTTTTTTATCGAAATTATTTTTTTTTTCGTAGACAGTTTTAGTTTTCGATACAGATGAACACCCTAAATGGGCATCAGTGAATATAAATACAACCTGTATATAAATTACCAAATCTTAAATTGGTGTACATAATGTTCTTTTTTTGTATTTTAATTTAAATTTAAAATCGTTTAATTTTGTTTAAATTCAAATCTTACCTAAATTCGTTTTTTATATTATCTTTTTATTCTATTAGAGATCTCTCTATTGTTATCTCTATCTCTAGAGATATCTCTATTGTTAATGGGTTAATTGTAATTACATATAGAATATACATACATATTTTATTTATATTACCTTCATCATAAATTATTATTACTTTATTTTAAAATATACATACAAATCACACACACTCACACCTACCACAAACATTAGTCACAAATTACACATAACACATCAAAAAAATGTACTATATACGTACTTATACATATAATATTCATAATTTATATATATTTTAAACGCTGTTCCAATTTTTTTATGGTAATGTAATTTAAAATGTCCGAAATCCATAATTCGTTTTGTATATTAGTAATAAGTTTTGTTTGTAATTATAAATATTATTACTGTTGGATTTTTCAATAATGAATAAATAAATACAAATTCTGTTGGGTAACCAGAATAAATAAATAAATAAATCCATGATTAATGTAATCCAAGTTTTTTTTTAATTACCTTTATTATTATATTATAAACTTAAACACGGCACTAAACTATATTCCGTATAGAATTGTAGCGAAATCGTTCCAATTAGAGTTATTGGTATTTAATGGTTCGAATTCGTATAGTTTAAGTACCCACTTCATATACTAATTTCACAAGAAGCTGTTATTTTTTTGTTATAAACTATGATAATTAATTTTCCTTATTTACCGGCGTTAAAACTACACAAACAGCGCGTTTTTTATGGTAGTTTTACGATTTTCCTTTTGGGTTTATTGAGCCCGTGACTATAATATTTAGAACTGCAAAGCTAGACTCGACCGCTACCGCTAAGCGTAGACCGCAATTTATGGGCCATTGTTTCTAAAGGTGAATACGCTTTCTTTTGTATTAAAGATCTGTGTTACAGGTATTCTTTATCGCCTAATAATTGACACTTAACCCACTCAGCGATACATAAACGGTTTCACCTCTTCGTTAATTAGGGCGGGCGCGGCGTGATCTATGACCGCCTAGCCTGGAAAGTGAGCCGCCCAATTACATATTCTCTATGGTCTCGCTGTGTGGTTTCAAGCGATGAGTACCTTCTGTATTGTAATAAAATTAACATTTAAATTTGACCTTTTTCTCGTTGGTATAGTGAACCGAACGATAGAAGGCACGGTCCCACTTAAATAGGCACTTCAAGTAGGTTTTTGATAAAACATCTATCGTTAACCCAAAAACGTATCGACCTGTATGGTTCAATAAAATAAATTTGACACTTGAAATTATTTCGATAGCGTGTAGTGTATTTTCTGTATTCAATCAAGTATTTGATATTTATAGTTAACTATAGGTATTTATTAATCGTTGTAATTAGCGATCTTCGTCGTTATGTTCGCATAATTATGACAATGCATAATGTAGATAATGGAGGGGTAATCGTTTAATCATTTACAATATTATTTTGTAACAATAAATGATCTGTATGCATCCGATGCAATTATGTCTCCGTTCCGAATAGCAGAATAACTATTAAAACAAAGAAAAAATACTATTTCTCATACATTTTGCATGGAACGGCTTTGTATTCTGTGGAATTCTATTCGCAAACGGTAAGTTGCCTTCGAAGATGTTCACTTTGTGAGGTTATTACATTTGTCATTGTGCGCGCATCTTTTGTATATTTATTGAACTTAATTCATTTTGAGAATTCTCAATAGAACACGGAATTTAATTCAGCTAATAACTTAACGCAACATTTATTGATTCTGAAGCGGTACGAAGTTCGTCGGCTTAGCTTGTGGAAATATTAAATATATATGTATTTGGTTATTGATAAGCTGTATTTATTTTATATTATATTTATATAGCTTTAAGATATTATTATAGCATCGATCATATGACGGAAGTCCTTCCCTTAGTACAGATTCGTCTAGTTAGGGAGGCTGGATACATCTGTACAATGTGACCGCGGTTTGTTTTACAAGCGCCGTTATGCCCGTCATACAATTCACACCTTTCCGTTCGTAGTAGGTTTCTTTTTGCAGATCACGATTCTGACATGTCTAAAGTCTGATACATTCTTTTAAAAAAAATAGTTTCATTTCATAATACTGAATGTTTTATATAGCAAAACTGCAATTATATAATAATAATTGTAGTTTCTGAAAATATTTATATTTCAGTTGAAAATGCGATTTTCGATTTTTGAAAGTTGCATTTTAAACGTCATCTTTCATATATTTTCTGATGACGCCTAATAGCGAAAGCTCAAAATATTTTGAATCATATAATCTATAAATATATATTGTAAAATTGTAAAATGTACTTCTTAAATACCGTATTTAGATGATTTTTTACGTCATAATAGGCAAACGCCATTATATGATTTTCTTGACAGTAAAATGACATTTAATTTACAAAATTCGAGTTCTTTTTTAAATTTTTAAGGATTTAAAATTTTCAAATAAATTATATAGCCAGAATGTTTAAAGAAAAATTAAGTTAATGCGAGCTGGTTTAAATACAGCGCTGTATTTTATTAAAGCATCCAACTTTTACCTAGCATTTGCGATATTATTAGGAATATAATTAACTAGTGTCTCAGTGGTGTTTCTACTCAAGATCAATTAACCAGTCAATCAGTATCTTTTTGTTAATTAATTTGCTATTAGGTTTAATTTGCAGGATATTTTTAAGTATAGCCTAAGTGCAAGGCCTGGGGGATTCCTATGGGAAAAGTTTACACACTAAAACTTACTCAACTTGAAATTAATTTAAAAACACCGCTTGTATGGTAGACGCGCTCTTAAATCGTGAATACACCGCGCACCATTCGAATGAAAATCGTCCGTAACATGAAAATGTACTGTTATACCGTTACGCTTAAGACCGCGACACACATAGTCGCAAAAACGCACCGCAGAGGCGAAGCGACACACGGGCTCTGATTGGTCGTGGTTAGAATATGGACACGACTTATTACATGGGGCCGCAGTGATAAATGTGGAAACGACCAAATTGGTGAATGTTGACTCAGACCGCAACCGTTAGGAAAAATGTACTTTAGTAAGGTATTATTTACCGGTAAAATTTGGTCATCCTAAGTCAAATATTTATAGAGAGACCTCAGTCCGGCCGCGTGTCCATACGAGCGTAGTGCTGTGACCTTATTTATAAATATAATTTCGTGTCTGTGCTGTTGACCGTTGAGGAGTACCTTCATCTGGAGCCATTCCTGGGTGTAGAATCAGGTCATGCTTACCATAAAAATGCACTGTCATCGGAACTGACCGACATGTCTAATTTCAACTCCGTAGGATAAGAGGAAGTGCTTCTGATTTGACCTAATGGAAAACTAAGCTTTTTAAAATACATTGATATTGTTTTTCAAGATTATTCTATAACGCAACAGAGATGAGGTTCAATAATTTATGACCACACACACGGAGGACAAAATGAGCGCTTACATATGAGTCAAATACCGGATGAACTTCAGCAGTTTGCAGTATTCTTTTAAGGGGTTATTCTGGACAAGAAACAACAACTCCCCTCCGAACGCCGCCCGCTTGTCCTAGCTGTGAGACCGATGCAATTTACAACCGAAAAACATAATAAAATAAAAATATGAATTTGATAATAGATTTTAATGGCGTATTTCTTGATTTATACGCTATTAAAACAAATAAATCGAAATAATCTTTTTTGTCAATTTAACATTATTAACATTGCTAACACATAACACAACGCTGTCCTAAAATACTATACCGATCTACAAAACTACGGACCAAATTCCTACTTTGCTTCTATATTAGTTTTTTTTTTTGTTTCTACATATACAGGATGTATTGATATATACTGTTGTCCTTTTAGTATGATTTTTTTTATCGAAATTATTTTTTTTTTCGTAGACAGTTTTAGTTTTCGATACAGATGAACACCCTAAATGGGCATCAGTGAATATAAATACAACCTGTATATAAATTACCAAATCTTAAATTGGTGTACATAATGTTCTTTTTTTGTATTTTAATTTAAATTTAAAATCGTTTAATTTTGTTTAAATTCAAATCTTACCTAAATTCGTTTTTTATATTATCTTTTTATTCTATTAGAGATCTCTCTATTGTTATCTCTATCTCTAGAGATATCTCTATTGTTAATGGGTTAATTGTAATTACATATAGAATATACATACATATTTTATTTATATTACCTTCATCATAAATTATTATTACTTTATTTTAAAATATACATACAAATCACACACACTCACACCTACCACAAACATTAGTCACAAATTACACATAACACATCAAAAAAATGTACTATATACGTACTTATACATATAATATTCATAATTTATATATATTTTAAACGCTGTTCCAATTTTTTTATGGTAATGTAATTTAAAATGTCCGAAATCCATAATTCGTTTTGTATATTAGTAATAAGTTTTGTTTGTAATTATAAATATTATTACTGTTGGATTTTTCAATAATGAATAAATAAATACAAATTCTGTTGGGTAACCAGAATAAATAAATAAATAAATCCATGATTAATGTAATCCAAGTTTTTTTTTAATTACCTTTATTATTATATTATAAACTTAAACACGGCACTAAACTATATTCCGTATAGAATTGTAGCGAAATCGTTCCAATTAGAGTTATTGGTATTTAATGGTTCGAATTCGTATAGTTTAAGTACCCACTTCATATACTAATTTCACAAGAAGCTGTTATTTTTTTGTTATAAACTATGATAATTAATTTTCCTTATTTACCGGCGTTAAAACTACACAAACAGCGCGTTTTTTATGGTAGTTTTACGATTTTCCTTTTGGGTTTATTGAGCCCGTGACTATAATATTTAGAACTGCAAAGCTAGACTCGACCGCTACCGCTAAGCGTAGACCGCAATTTATGGGCCATTGTTTCTAAAGGTGAATACGCTTTCTTTTGTATTAAAGATCTGTGTTACAGGTATTCTTTATCGCCTAATAATTGACACTTAACCCACTCAGCGATACATAAACGGTTTCACCTCTTCGTTAATTAGGGCGGGCGCGGCGTGATCTATGACCGCCTAGCCTGGAAAGTGAGCCGCCCAATTACATATTCTCTATGGTCTCGCTGTGTGGTTTCAAGCGATGAGTACCTTCTGTATTGTAATAAAATTAACATTTAAATTTGACCTTTTTCTCGTTGGTATAGTGAACCGAACGATAGAAGGCACGGTCCCACTTAAATAGGCACTTCAAGTAGGTTTTTGATAAAACATCTATCGTTAACCCAAAAACGTATCGACCTGTATGGTTCAATAAAATAAATTTGACACTTGAAATTATTTCGATAGCGTGTAGTGTATTTTCTGTATTCAATCAAGTATTTGATATTTATAGTTAACTATAGGTATTTATTAATCGTTGTAATTAGCGATCTTCGTCGTTATGTTCGCATAATTATGACAATGCATAATGTAGATAATGGAGGGGTAATCGTTTAATCATTTACAATATTATTTTGTAACAATAAATGATCTGTATGCATCCGATGCAATTATGTCTCCGTTCCGAATAGCAGAATAACTATTAAAACAAAGAAAAAATACTATTTCTCATACATTTTGCATGGAACGGCTTTGTATTCTGTGGAATTCTATTCGCAAACGGTAAGTTGCCTTCGAAGATGTTCACTTTGTGAGGTTATTACATTTGTCATTGTGCGCGCATCTTTTGTATATTTATTGAACTTAATTCATTTTGAGAATTCTCAATAGAACACGGAATTTAATTCAGCTAATAACTTAACGCAACATTTATTGATTCTGAAGCGGTACGAAGTTCGTCGGCTTAGCTTGTGGAAATATTAAATATATATGTATTTGGTTATTGATAAGCTGTATTTATTTTATATTATATTTATATAGCTTTAAGATATTATTATAGCATCGATCATATGACGGAAGTCCTTCCCTTAGTACAGATTCGTCTAGTTAGGGAGGCTGGATACATCTGTACAATGTAACAATCGCTCGTCGCTTTAGTTAAGATATTTAATAATGCTTAAATGTTACATAGTTATATTATATATTTGCAATTGAATATAATGGATACACATAGTCCATCTTAGGACAGGTGTTCAGCACCTAGTTAGTTGGACACGGTGAAGATTTTCACATACCACTAAGTGCGAATTTAGATGAGATGAGATGTATTAGTATTTTGTATTAGTAGTCACATTTTCTCTTTGTATGTTTATAGATAAAATGTTATTTTTTTTTTGTAGCTGTAAATTTTTCTGTAAAAGTAAAGTAATAAAGTAATAATAATCAATAAAAAAGAGGTTTTAGTATATTTTTATTTTTGCTTTCATATTAACGAACACTTTTTAGTTGGGTACGAGGGTGTGGTACATTTTTTTAACACATTTTTTAAATGTGTTCTCTAAAAGGGTCTAGGTCATAGGATTACTAGAAAAAGATGATTCATTCTTTAGGCGTGATTCACTTGTGTGCATCATCCAGCTAGTGCATAAACACGCGGCGTGACTCACAATGAATGGATGAATGAATGAATGAATGCATCTGAGTCCGATTTATAAGAGGCCGCTCAGTGCATAGCAATCAAATTAGACATAGCTAAAACACATTATAAATTACGACATTATCCAACCGCAAACGAACAGATTTACTAAAAAATATTTCTATTTTAATCGGACAATCGTTTTAACCAAATGAACCCGACAACTAAGCCAGGTAATAGACTCTGCGAACTTGAAGTCAGCAATATCATTTCGAAGGTTGATTCTGCACATGACTTTTGTCAAAGAAAGCAAAAAAAAAAACTAGTCTAAAAAGACAAAAGAAAGAGTCCTAAAAATATTTTAACGCCACGCTCCAGTAACTGACTGACTAAACGGAGCACCGTACCCGCAGATGAATTGACGACAATGTACGGCGGGTAGATTCGCACTAGCAAATATAGTAATGTAGGTCAATTGGATAGGTGTGGAATACGCGCACCAAACGTTCAATAGAGTATTTATATCTTGATAGCTGTATGAAAACTTGTTGAACAAAAGTTATTCAGTTTAATGTCAAGAAAAACCCCCCAAAACGATGCTGCTGACTTTAAATTCACCCTGTATAAAAAATCATAACATTACTCATAATAAGGAACATAACATACGATAGGAACATATGATTTTCATTCATACATACATGCACAACGCAACCACACACTTTCACTAACACTTTTATACCGTTCACATCACACATACACCTTCTAAAATAGCGTTAAGCTCAACAAAGTTTTATATATTTTCGTACATAGGCGTATGCTTTAATTGGCATTATTGGGAAAATGTATATGCTACTATTTCGCTGTATGCTTACCTGTTAATAAATAAATAAATAAATAAGCACCCCTTTAAATATTCAGGAATAGTCACGGGACATCTTATGTCATTTTCAAGCGCGTTTCTAAAGTCCGAAATCCATTCGGGCTCCGCAGTCGCGAGTCGTACGAGCGTCGAAGGTGCCGCTAACGAGGGGCTAGGCAGCTAGTCAATAAATAAAATATAAAAAAAAACCGTAAAGTTCGCTCGAAAATTTATGCGGTTTGTGCAATTGGCAGCCATTTTACAAAATGGCGTTTTCTGCAATGATCATCGTCCGGCGAGCGCAGGGCAAATTGCCTGGCGGTAATTTCTTTCAGATTTTTTTTTTTTATGACTAATGGCCTAATGCCATTTTTATGGGCTCCAGCGGACAAAGGCAACAGGGTAATTGCGCCAATCAGTGACAGCGCCGAGTGCGGGACACATAAAAGTAAATGCTTCGCTTGGCCGCAATCGCTGAGCTCACAACAGCTGATGCGTATTTCATACAGAATGAATTTGTTCACAATTCATTCTGTATTTTAGAAAATTGGATCATTTTTTTTAAGTAAATTTCACACGAAATAGAATCGCCTAAAACGACGTTTTCTCCGTCGGTTTATTGCGAATGAAACACACACAGAATGGCGTCATTAATTCTTGAACACTACTCGAAAAAAAAGGTAATGGCAGTAAAAATATAGTATTGAAAACCATAGTTGATATAGTGACAGCAATATTTTTTGTTGCAGTTACACGTCGATTATTGCTAAACTTACTCAGTTGCAAGTACCTTAATTTTCCTTCCTCCTTTAAGGGCTATCACGCACTCGAATTCCATTTTATGCATGTTTTTGAGGTCTACTGCTAAGATAGCTTTTCATATCAGGCATATATATATAAAAAATATAATTAGATTAACTGAACATTTTTCTAGCAAACCTTTAAGCTGGTTTTTTAAATAAATAATCCTATGTTTACATAAAAAAATTATTTTTTAAAATTCTCATAAACCAAACTACATATGTGACGTAAGCCTAAGTTATACATAAAAATGTCCGCAATAAAATTCTACAGAAAACCTTAAACTTAGATTTTTTTAAAATCGCCTTATATTTTTAATATAAATAAAAAACTGACAAATGTTTATTTTTTGATGTTTTCGATGGATGCTCGAAGTGCACGTGGCCGACACCATTTGCAAAGGCCGAACCTCAAGGTCACCTCACGATATACTGGCCCTTAACCATAATATCTGGCTGTCGCTAAAATTAACAACAGCTAACGTCAAAATCACGATCAGCTTTTCAGTCACACCGCCATTTTGATTTCTGGTTTCTGCTACCAAACAGTCAGGTAACGTCGTTTTGTAATCATAGCAAAATGTTTTTGTTTAAATATTTTTTAACAAGAAATATGGTAAATCTTACCGAAAAATATTTAACAATAATCAATCTGCGCGTACAACTTACACTTATGTTCGATTAGCAAATTTCTTGCTACGGATTGTAGAAAAAGTGAAACGCTTAAAACAAAAAAGAACAAAGGTGTTTTCTGAAGGTGCGCACGAGCCGGTTGAACGCGACAAACATTCACACGTCACGTCTCAACAATTGACAAACCTGTTGGAGCAAATGTGACGCTGCGTGTAAAAAAAGTGTTGTAATTAAGGCGCCCCGGGACGCATTTGTCGTTCCTTGATTTGTCCTTCCTTCCTTCCTTGTTTGCATTTCCTTGAGATTTGAAAGAGTAGGCTTTATTCGAACATTGACGTGTAGAAAAGAGACGGATATACTCGCCGACCGCGAATTCGTTACATTTGGAATCGATGAAACATGTTTTTTGTATTAAAATTATTATTATCATTTGAAAAAAGTGTTTTTTTTATGTAATGGTCTAGATTATTATATTGACTATCTTTAGAAAGAAAAAATAGGTTCGCGTCACTTACACAACTTAAAAGAAAATCGTTGCAAGAAAAAAACAACACTTTCTTATTTATTTATTTTCATTGCTATAATAAGGTGTATTTCTTTTTTTTTTAAGTAAAGGGCTAAATTAATATATGTAGAATAATGTGGTATTTTTAGTTTTAGCCATATTTTGGGAATAACTTCAACAAAATGCACCAAAATACGTTACAAAACACGTTTTAGGGACTGGTGGCGCCTTAAGTGTTACAATTATTATTGTAACTATTAAGCATCCTAGCATTTTTTTTTTGTGAATTACGTTTTTTTTTTTGTAAACAGTTAACTCCTCAACATCGTTGTCCCGCTCCTAAGAGACGCAAATAATGAATTAAGTCTCGTTGATTTGGACCACCTCATGCTGAAAAAGTTGGACCTCAAAATAATTTATCACTTCTATGTTATACTTGTAAAAAATTATGAGTTTTAGAATTTTGAAGCCGTTCTCTTAGTTTTATATTTATAATAGATTTTTTTTTAACTCTACTTAAAACGGAATTTTACTAAACTATAAGAGAATTACATATGTTATATTTGACAATGACCATTCGCATTTTTACGCCTTTTATCAATATCGTTTACATTCGACATTTGTCTAGTAGAGTATTTATCGGGAACTATATTTTTCTGTATAGTAATCAAATTCATTAAAGACTGTATTTTTATTTATTTATTTATTTATTTCATATATGTACAATAACGGAGATACTTGAATTATAAGAAAAACGTGAAAAACATAAAAAAATACGATTTCGTTTCAAATAAAGCATTTGTATAGGAGTGTGTGTAGTGAAGTGGGAATGTGTAAGGTTCATAAGGGTTTTGTAGGTGTTGGTGAAGAAAGGTTTATGTGTGGGTGGGTCTGAGGACTTATGTGTGCGAGTGAGAGGTAATAATGAATGTGGACGTTAAATACTTTTTCCTTATATAATAAATAAATCCATACTTAAATGAAATATGTCAGCATTACCAAAGTTGATATATGTTTCATAGGTATAAACTCTTAAAGAATACGAATTTAAAAACCATATTTTAGTACTTCCTGCCATCATTTGTTAATACCAAAGCCGCTCATGAGAAAAACATTCTGCGCTTATATCGGTATATGGAAAAAGTACATAATTAAACTGCCGATACATGAATTCCTTAAACATTCTGGCACAGTACTGTGCATAAGAAATTAGTGTTTTATATTGTTGACTCTATATATTTGTAATATATATTTTATTATGGTTGTATGATAGTAATATTTATTCTTAATGTACTTAAGAAAGTATATCTATTTATTCTATAGAAGATATTATTATATATTGTATTAGTATATTTTGTATGTTTTATTTTTAACCCAATATTTATATTATTTTAATGTATATTATATCCTAAAACATTGCCAGAAACTGTACGCAATATTTAAAAATGATAAATAAGTCTACCTTGGAACAGGCAGTTCACTTAGTTAGGCTAGACTACGTGACTTATATCAATGATTTATTTTTTGTTCTTAAATAAATAAATAACGCCAAAACATGGCTCAAACGATGCTTTGTAAAATAGTGAAAACCTCAATTGAAATGCATCCATTTGTATCCGTGATTAGCGCGAAGATTCTCTATGACCTAACACTATGACCTATATTGGAAACCAACTCTTATTTGTAGATATAGAACAGAAATACATTGGATATAGTTTTATCTCATAATTATCTAAGCTTCTATAGAATTAAAAGTTACATTTCTCTAATAATTAAGATCCTCTTAGTATCTGTACTTTCCTATACATTTTATTAAAACACATGGGTTCCGTTTTTCAAGATTATATTTCCGTCACCGAGTGATTTTTTTTTTCTAAGATTCGTTAGATACGATAAAATAATTTAAAGCACCTGCATACCTGAATGCTACAAAAATGCGAATTTTACCGGTTTTCAAAGGTGTGAGGAGTGGTGTCCACAGGAGATATGAGTAGTCAAGTTTATTGACATTTAAGATAATTTATTAAACAAGGGAATTATTTAAAGAAATTTCTTTAAAGAAAGCAACCATGTTTTTGAAAAGGTATTTTTTGAAGTCACCCGCTTTTGAAACCAGAAATATATATCTAAGAAATATATAAAATATATTTCTCAGAAATATATGTATCCCTTATTTTTTTTTTTTTTAGAAAAACAGCTATCAATATTTCATACATGGTAGGCCGCGGTTCGTGTTATAAGCGCCGTTATGCCCGTCATAGAGTTTACACCTTTCCGTCCATCGTGGAAGGCTTATTTTCGCAGGCAACGATTTGTAGGTCAGAATCGTTCAAATGGTGTCCTCCGTTCACGTGTGTAGTCCCCTTAATAGCTCTTCCTGAAAATAATGTGAACGTATTTCAGTTTTACATAAGCATATTTTCGTTTTAGGCATGCGATATTTTGAACACCACTAACCCTTTCGCAACCCGCCGAGCTGTTCAGATATCGTCAGCACAGATTAATGGCTTATCTAATGGGGTGTATTGGATTAACTTAGGGTGAATGCAGACAATGGTATTGTATTGTCAATAGGTCCTATTGACAGCTTTATGATTGTAAACCTATATATAGATAGGCCTTTGATGCTAAATTCAGTACATATAATACTACTCAAATCTAAATACATATTCCTACATTATTCTACTTAGATATAACTACATCTAAATAAAACGTTTAAGAATGAAAGATAATTTTTTAAAATTGAAATTTACCTTGCTTTTGGCAATCATGACAATTAATTAATTCATTAAATAAGAGGGAGACAAAAAGAGGGTATTTAGAAATGAAAGGTGTAATGCATATTGTATTTATTGTATATGATAGTGCACGTAGATGATGATATAAATAAATAAATAAAAATCTCGCCAGTATCGATATTTAACTACCAAGTCTTAGTGCTGGGGCGCACTGAAATTTTAACGCGTGGCCGACTAGGCTAACGTTACTTTAACGGTTACAAAATAAACGAAGGGGCACTCACTCTACAAATAACGGCGCTATTATTCCGCACTTAAGGCCGGTTTCACGTTGCGAAACATCTGTTACATCTAATCATGTGTTACGTTTAATGAAACCCTAATTTACTCTGATAATGCCTTAATAAGCACTCACCGAACATGATTCGTTTCTTATTTATTTTTGAAAGAATAGCCTCTCCATTATGGAATATCGGATCAAAATTGGTTAGGTGATCTATACACCGTTTCACATAATTATTGTCGATAAAAAATCCAGCTTATTGACCCTGCAATTTCAAACATGATTTGTTTTGACGTCATATCGAAATTCATCGTGGTTTCCGAAGAAATTGTAAACTTTTTCTTGTCATAAGGTCGCGCCGCGTCGGGTCATTGATCGCCAACGAAAGAGCGAAATACAAAAAAATAATTACCACGAGCGCTTTTATAAAATTAAATATTTTTTTCACATTTTTTTATACAATTTCTTAGTCGTAATAGGGAACATAAACGCTCCCTTAAGTCTTCGAGACACTTTTTTGACCTTTAAAGCGAAAATATTTATAATCTCGATTTTCAATGTTTCTTTTTAAACTTTCTCGTTGCAGAAAGAACGCACTGAAGACTGTTTTTTAAGCAATTTTCTGCTCAGCAAAGCTTATCAATATAACTGCCTTATTTGTTGCCTTAGAAATTATTTTGTCGAACTCCTAAATATTAAACGGTTCAATTATATAGAATCTTTATTCTAATCATATCGACAGCATTGAAAATATCCTAAATATATTAATTCGTGCGCTCACGTTTAAATTCTACCTAGGAATCGAATTCACTTTATCGGTGACAATCATTGATAGACCTTTCATTTCTAAATACCCTCTTTTTGAATAAAATCCACTGTCCGGCCATTTTGTCCCGATTTAATTTCAATGTGCCAACAAAGCACAGAACGCGTAATTTAAATTCCCTTCACTCTCCTGTCTCCCTCTTATTTAATTAATTAATTAATTGACATGATTGCCAAAAGCTAAGTTTATTTAAATTAAAAAAATATGTCGTGGTGTTATAAATAACTGTTTCTGTTTTATATTCTATATTTTATATTCGTTCTTAAATGTTTTATTTAGACGACTTTATTAATTACATTATCATCTAAGTAGAGCTCAATGTAGGAATCTGTGTTTAGATTTATGTAGTTTTAACTTTGTTTTCTCTCTTTGTATGTTAATTCAAACTTGTGAATTTGTAGATTTCTTTTAAAATAAAACAATATTTAATCAACTTACACTAGTTATGTTACATACAAAAAGTAATGTATGATTTTTGTAATAATCAGTTTTGTTAAATCGTCGATTTCGTTACTCAATGATCGCTTATAGAAACTGACGTGGCCTGGAATATATGGTAGATTTTCTGGAGATGAGTGGACTGTACGGTTTGTACCAGATGACTTGGCACATTTCAGGCCAACAATAGTCGTTTTGCGGATTGAATTAATTTGCGGAATGGATAGACAGAGATGCCAAACAGGTCGGTGGGTTGGTTCGGCTGCCGGCGACTCGAAGAGAGCTCTCTGTCCAGGGTTCGGTGGCTGCAGTGATGCACTGACACTGCACCAAATTTGCGGAAACTTTGTAGTATTATTTGCGGGTTTATGCGGTTGCTGTGCTCACGACGGCGGAGTCAAATTATGAACTGAAATTACCTACCTTCATGACATCATATTTGGGTTAGGTGAGGTAAGCGGTTGCGGGGTATGAGGGGAATATAGATGAGAGGCATTTCGACTATAGATGGCACTGGCCAAGTT
The DNA here is from genome assembly GCA_020383195.1 of Neomicropteryx cornuta. Classification (NCBI taxonomy): domain Eukaryota; kingdom Metazoa; phylum Arthropoda; class Insecta; order Lepidoptera; family Micropterigidae; genus Neomicropteryx; species Neomicropteryx cornuta. Next base: position 8,533,390 of record JAHKQU010000010.1, on the reverse strand, counting down.
TACTAAAAATAAATTATAGCTCAAACCGTACTCTGCTGTGTGTAAATACGTTCACATGATTATTAGTATACAATTTTGAGTTCCTGGCAGCCAAAACTGAGTTTACAGTCAGCCTTGAAATTCAGCGCTTTACTTTTATAGGGCGCCATGTTTTACTCTTTGCGCGGTCAGTAAGCAATTGTTGGATTTTATTTAAATATAGCTTCATAATATAGAAATTATAAAAACTAACTTTACTATGTTTTAAACCCTTCATTTTCCTTCAATTACTCTTTTTCCTAAGGCTCTAATCTATTATATAAGAGAGCAATTCAACTAAAAAATAACTATTAGGAGTTCATCATTTATTAAATTTCTCCGAAATAGAATTAAATTTAAAAAATCTGCCTTTACTATGTTGAAAACATAAGATCAAGGTATCTAAAGATATTTTTTTATTATTCAATATCGAATGGTCACCAAATGCCGGCCATAGAGAAACGGGTCTTAATGAATCGAAATTAATATTTATCCTTTGGATTCGCCTTAACAATTATCGAACAAATACAACGTTTCATACCGATAAATGAAAATTAAAATAATGAATAGTAAACATACATTTTTAAAAATGGTCTTTTATTTAAGTGTTTGAATGCGTATACAAAATTTCGTAACTGTGCTTTTGACCGTTGAGGAGTTCCTTCATCTGGAGCCATTCCTGGGTGCAGAATCAGGTCGTGCTCACCATAAAAATGCATTGTCATTGAAACTGAACCAGCATGTCAAATGTCAACTCCGTAGGATAAGAGGAAGTGGTTCTAATTCAGTTTGCAAGATTTGACCTAAATGGGCATACAAACATAGCAAGCTAAATAAATGCTTATTTTAAACTGTAAACTAAGCGTACGGGTTTGTACGATTTCACATACTATACGAGTACAATTTTAATTGAATTGATTTTTAAGTGTATTAATTAATATTAGTATTGTTAATTAGCTCAGAGTTCGCAATTAAATGCTATCTGTGCATAGGGTTTCTATTCGCCATTTTAAATTGTCAGTTGTGATAATTTAAGTTGTGTTTGCGTTCTCTGTTATAAATATCGTATAATGGTAATGAAGTTATACTAAAACCAAGTGATAATTAATCGCGGTTTCATATTCAATCGCTTGCTACAAACATAGTGTTCCGAGATCATTTCCTATTAAAAATCTAGCCTTGCAATTTGTAGTATTATTTATCAAGTTCATCGTCATGCTTTTCGAGGAAGAAAAAAAGTAAACTTTACCTTGATAATATTAAACGGATCTTGTAATCTTTGTTGACGGCGCGCATCCGTAACGCGGCCGTCGTAATTCGCTCTCTGACCGAATTTACACCATAAAATACATTAGTGTCGCATTTTTTTTTTTGTAATTTGATATCTTATTTATAATAGGGAACGCAAAAACTTCGTTGAGTCTTCGGGAATAGTCTTGGGGCACCCTGTATCCCACCCCGTCTTAAGAGGCTTCAAATGGTGATTTATGTTTTTTTTTGGTGCATTTGCGTGAATAACATTTTTCTACTAATGTATTATAGTACTTGTAGTAGATTAGACTTGGAGTAGTTAGGCCAACTTGTCGTACCAAGAAGTCAGGTCTTTGGAGAAGAAATAGAGGAATGGTGGTTACTCCACCGACAAGAGTGTATGTAGCTCCTAAATTAGATAGATAAATAAAGTATTCTATAACCTGACGATTTGATATACTAAATAAATGATGCTTCGACAAACGCGAAACCGGCCCTTAACCTAGTTTTGCATTCGTCGAGCGTACAAATCGTGAATGGTGGGTTTCCTTAAATACTCGTAAAATTGCGTCCCTTTCATTAAGTATTCGATACGCGAAATTACGTCGCGTTACATTTTCGCATTTAACGGCGCTTTCCTCGTATATTGTACGACGTGGAACTGTATTGTTCTTTTGTTTCTTACAAACTAGCCACGAAATGTATATTTTTCACATGTGTAATTTATTCATTTATTTAATTAATTAAGGAACATTAACGAGTACAAGAGATGACAAAAAAATCCAAAAGAAACATAATTTAGGTTTATGTTACATCCTACAAATTTTAGATTTCATAGGTATTGCAGGTGACATAACAGAACAAAAAAAAAATATATGCAATGTTGGCAATAGTGGTTGGTAGGTACTCGATCAGGTCGTATTCGTAATATATTTTTTTTTTTTTTTCATAACTGTACTCATGTCTCTACATCACCGATGTCTATCTCGTAAACTGTCAATGCTATAGATATAAAAAAAACAGTATAAAATAAATAATTGCTTAGGAATCTAGGGTCCTTCAATTACAAAAACTTTCCTTAGGTTTTATGGCTTCCGGCGCACACTGGGTCAAATTGAAATTTGGAATTTAATCAAAACAAATAATTTAATTACTCTCCGTCGTTTCCGTGCTGAGCGCTACTGAATGTATCTACAAATACTTGCCTGAGAACTCGTCATACTAAAATATCCTAATTATATATACAAGCTTACGGTATTAATTATAATTAATTGTGAAATTTATTTTAATTTTTTTCTGTAACATTTTATTTAGCGTAAAAATAAACACAGTTTATTTTATCCAAATTATTAGAATTTCAAATTTTCGTGTCGCACGATTTTGACAATAATTGATGAAAATGATAAAAAAAAACATTTGACTATTTATTATACCTTAAGAAAAACAATTACTTTCAAATTTTTATCAGGATCGACTCTGAATTATTTAATCTTAAATAAATAATTTAGTCAGAATAATTAAACACTTTAGAAAGTTATTTAAGTTAGTAAAATAATAGAAAGTACTGTGTTGAATAACGAAAAATTACCGAGAAGTAAACACTAAGGTTTGAGCATGATTTAATTTAAACTAGCATTTTTATAATTTAATCAATAGTGTACCTATTTCCGATACCTATGGACAATTGTTCCCTGAATTACCCGATGTTACACGATTCGAAATTGTGAAAAATAATAATAAAAAAGATGTATTGGACAAACTGTTGTAATTTATAAATGACCCATAGTATTGATTAAATAAAAAAAAACGCCAGTTGGAATTAAAGTAACAAGCCATCTGCGCAATAATTACTGTTAAACGCACACACACCTTCAATCACCCATACACCCCCCCCCCCCCCCCCACCTTTACCCCTCCCTTAGGCTTTTTACACACCCCGCACAATCTTTTATACTTCGATGCATACACACAAATCAACCATATACACATAAAAGAGGATTAGGGAAAACAAATCTTGACCACTTATACAGGCACGCTTAAAACCAATTATTTATTTAATTAACGCTTAGCACTAGATTGTCAATACTTAAATGATTAGATCAGGGGTACTCAAACGCGAGTGCTTTTTGGGTCGACCCGAGAAAAAATTGCCGATTCACAGATTTTGATCTATACAAAATTCTGGTGTTTTATATTTGAATATATATATCCGAATCTAAGGCAAATCGCCCTTCAGTTGACGGCACCGTTTATTATTAAGTTAAAATATCGCAATCGACTAACGAACGCTCGGCGGTTACGTACCATCTTATGAAAAGTATGCTGAGGAAATCAGGGCCACGCTTCAACATTCAAAGTCATCCTTTAGTTAAGCTTAGATTAGAATTAGAATCTAGAACCTACCTAAGAATCTACCTTGACAAAAATGCATATTACGGAAAACTAATTGCAGTCGTTCCCGCTAATTCTACTTGGATTCATGGCCATGAAACCAGGATTGATGGCCATGAATCTGCAACCTACCTAGGCGACAATCCTGCATCACATAGACTTGCGGCCTCTTAGAGTTGATCGATCGGAGTCTAACAATATTGAGGTAGATCGCCAGCAGTTCAAGTATTAGCACCCCTGGATTAGCTTATATGAAAAAAGTGGTAAGGTAGTAAAAACAGAAAAAATAATAGGTACATCATAAAAAAGGAAACGTCATTGTGCAAAACTAGATAGCTTGAGTAACAACCCAACTAAGTAACAGCTTGTTCTAGGGTAGATATTATGTGCATACTTAAGCCACGCGTATATGAGGTGTGATCAAGTAAGGTTCAAATTTCTTTGATTATCATGGCGTAGTGCATCAGGAGTTCTTACCACAAGGTCGTACAGTTAATAAGGAGTATTACCTTGAGGTTATGCGCCGTTTGCGTGAAGCGATACGAAAAAAACGCCCGGAATTGTGGAAAATTCAGTCATGCTTATTGCACCACGATAATGCGCCAGCTCATACGTCATGCTTGTCCCTGTGACTTCTTCCTGTTCCCGAAACTCAAGAAACCCATGAAAGGAAGGTGCTTTGCAACGATTGAAGACATAAAGACCGGATGAGCTGAATCCTATACCAAAAAGCGCTTTGAAGATTGGAAAAAGCGTTGGCACAAGTGTATTGTATCTGTACTTTAAAGGGGGGGAAATAAATATCGATGAATGAATAAATATTTTACGATAAAAATAAAAAGTCACCTTACTTTTTGATCACACCTCGTATACTAAATACAAAGATATTTTTTTTTAAATTAGTTTTATAACAAACATTGCAAAGTTATTTAACAATAGCCTTTTTGTGACAAATAAAATAACTAGCAAATATGATTCGTGACCGACTATCAATGCTTGTGCGCACACTGTGCGCGGTTTCCGCGTAGTGATTCGAATTCAATCAGTCCGATCACGTGCCGGGCGTTAGTCACTTTGTCCGCGCTTTGTGCAACAGCTGCCTTGCAACGCGTGCAAACCTCGAATAACGGCTTCGACCGCAGAGTGATTCGCATTATTGATAAAAAGCTCTATCTTTGAGTTTGAATCTTTTAAACTTTATAAATGACGTAAGTTTTATTAACCATGTCGTCAAAAAACATAAATAGTAACGAGTAGAATGCTATTTATCATTGTAGAATTTTATGTATCATGCAAAACTGTATGAATCATGTAAAAATTAATGAATCATGTAAAAATTAATGTATCATGTATATAAAAATAATAGTTCGTTATCCAAGTACTGCTCAATACGTACAAAAAAAACATATTTTTTGATATTATGTTAGTTAATACAAGACAGTATACTGCTGTATTTTGTAATTATTTTTTGTTTATTTTGTATTTTTAATGTTGCGTATTTTTATTTTTATCAAAAAATTAATAACACAATTTAGAGCGCGTTTTTTTAAATACATACTTAAAATAGCAAGTTTTAAAGTTCCGTGACAGATTATTACCTCGATTTTAATTTATTTGGTTAAAGAAATAAAAACAAGTTTCGTACACTCGAAAGATAGTGTTAAATTTAAACGGTATGTTTTAATACTGTAATGAAATTTTTAAATATTTTTTAGTATCAGCAAAATAAAAATTTCGTCGTAATAATACCATTCAATAATTAGTTCTCAATATGTCTGTGAAGTTAGCTTAGTGTCGACCTAACTCGATGCAAGTCATCTGTCATAAGGTAAACTATTGATCGTACTAATGATTCATAAGAGTGACGCAGGCGACGCGTTCGCGATCCAGGATGGCTGATGAGAGAGCGAGACAGAGAGAGAGAGAGTCCGCGAGGCGAAAATTTTGCATTTCTATTAAGATTGTAGCTTTCTCATCTATGCTAGCGAATAATCACACCTTTCGGATTTCCTCGCCGCCATCGAGCGCTCGGAATAATTTATGCCCTCAATAAATATCGGCGCCATTTTACGATATTTTGAATATCGTCTTAAGTTTTATGGCCTCTCTTTGTTAGCCTCGACGCTGACTCACATATTATTATGATGCTATTTTATAGGTTATACAGTGAAAAGATATTATAAGTGTGAGTATACAATTTTGCGCGAGATATTATATGACGTCAATTCTACAGATGTGATATCGTCCAACATAAGCGATATTGCTGAATTCCATGGACCTCTGTCATTGAAAAAAATCTATGTTATTTTTAATAATATACCGAAGTAAAATAGAGGTGTTAGAAAAAATATATTAAACAAAGGCTGTGAAAAAAAAACAAATATGCGAATATATTCCTCGTAAAAAACTGAAGGTATTTATTATGGATTAAAAATAAGTATAATATATAAATTACTATTAAAATTTAAGAAAAAAACTGATGTTTCTCTTTCATTCAGCATTTGACGCCTTATCTTGTGTCTCGTTTGCGCGTGGCTGCATGAAAAACGGCGTTGACATGGCCCTAATCCTTTATTTCTTCCAGAGCGATGAAGTATTCCTGATATATAGTGAAATAACATTTTAAAATATGCATAATCTAGTTACGTATCTATTTTAAGAGACGTTTTCTTTTATATAAAATTAATCTTTAACGGATAAGCTATCGTTAGGTTAATTTCTTCCATCGATCGCTTTTGTATCAAGATCGTCTCTTTTGGTAAGGTAAACAATTAACAATTAACATTAAACAATTTAGTTAACAAACATCCTATAGTGCAAATCAGTTTAGATCAATGTGTATGATCCAAAATAAATGTATTTTCAGTCGGAGTTCGTTTTTAAATTTTCAAAATGGCTAATAAAAAAATAAACTTGTATATCATATTTCAGTTTTAGGGTAGAACGAATTTTATATGTACTATACAAGTGAACTTTTCCTCGTGTATATCCTTTTTTTCGGTCATTCTATATTTCAAACTGATCAACTTTTGTTCGATGAGTCGAAAAAAGTGAGTAAAATAACAAAACCCTATTAGCGTTTAAACCCTTCTGACTGGAGCGAATTTGACCTTTGAACCAAACGTTTTCTTGGGATGTTGTTTATTCTGTATGGAAAAAATATGTCAAAATTAAGAAAACTTTCAGAACAAAACTTGTTTAGTTTGGTGCGTAGAATAAATCCATAAAAGGAAGAATCACCCTGTGTTATATGTCTAACTGTGAAATACTATTCAACGATTTAAACAAGATAGGGTGTAATAGTTTTTATTCGATACAACGGTAGATACTATTAAGTTCGTTACAGTATGACGTTATACTTATACCGTTATAGCCTGCCGTTACACATCACTTTTATGTATGTAGCTAAGTTCCACCGTTGTTTATATATTGTGGTAGATTGCTCAACCCTTTATAATTAATAGGTGCCCTTGAAATGATGCCAAAAGATGGCATTACTTTTAGATAGTTTTGATATGTCAGATACAAACAGCATAGAAGTCAAATCTCTACCCATTCATAGATAGCGCTTAGTTTAAACATACGCAATATCATGGTGGTAAGCAAATTCACTTGATATGAATAATCTAGTATTTTCAATGGTTCTTAACTTAGAAAGCACTTTTCATTTTTCCTCAGACTACCTCATTTTGGATTCTACTGTCCTCGATATAATATGCCGACATATTTGGGGATTAACCTTACTCAAAGTAAAGCTGCGTCGAAAACAAGTTAATAAATATAAAAATAAATTACTTTATTACTTCCTGCCTCGCGGACGCCACTGGCGATAACTCGTACGATAATCCCCTTAAGCCCGCTATCCACTGTCCTGACTGCAAGTCGGGATCGGGATGAACAGATAAAGAAGTTGCACTTTTCGTAGCTTCCCGTTCGTCTGTAAACACTTCGGTGTGTATATTTCGAAATGCCCGTCGTACACAACGCAGCACGGCAAAAAGTATTTTATACCACTTTGTTAGCGGGTCTCGCAGCCAGGCGCTCGAATGTAATCGCCTCATAAATAGAGCACATCTTTATAGATAGATGCCGAGTAACTCTCCATTTTATTTATTTTTTATTTAATCATAATGGCATTCAAACAATACTAAAAAAATATATTATTATCACATAGACAAATTAAACACCAGTCATTTATTGTTGTTTTAACATAGCCACTCTAACTAGGTTAGGTTGGTCAGTTGGTCAGTTGATGTGTTAGGATCATATTGTTATATACTATTAAGAAATATATACAGAATGTCCCAAGGTCAATCCCAATAAAAAAACAGCTAATAGGTCCTACGATTCCTAGTGTTATTCCTAGTGTTAGTTTCTTAACAAAGAAACTATATCAAAATTCACTATGGTATTCGAGAAAAAAAATGTTGAAGTTTCTATTTAAAACCTAATATATTTGTGTAAAACGAGTTTACGTCCGCTCGACCTTGAGTTGCATTCGCGATGTGGCGCCCGACGTGTTTTCAGCGGGTTTAGTATGCCTGGCGAAAGCTGCCGTAATATTATGATTGTTTTACACAAATTTAGTTTAAAAAATAATTAATTTGGCTATCAAATATTTTTGCATTTTTTTTTATATAATTTCTTACTCGTAACAGGGAACATATAAACCCCCTTAAATTTACGGGAATGATCTTGGGACACCCTATATATATATATATCAATTAACATAGAATTTAATATTAATTAGGTATATATGTATAATCGAATCTTTTCGATTGTGTACACAAAAATATTTAATAAATTTTAAAAATGACACATGTTGAATTCATACAAATCGACATACAAATAAACACATTATATATATAATAAAACGGTGAATCGAGTGTTTAGGAAATGACATTGAATTAATTCCAAACATTTGAGATATTTCTGAATAGACATCACAGGTCTTTGACCTATTTTTGCCGATATATTGCATTCAAAAGCTGGACCATTTCATCTAAAACCACTATTCCGTCCTTGATAGCGCTGCGAGCTTTTCAATTGCAACCGCGTCCCTCCTAAAACGTCCGTCATATTAATTCCGGCCTGCGTACTTCCCCTGCGGACTTCCCCGCGTTTGCGGTCGGCTTTGTGTGTCCAGCGGTTATACACGCGCCGGTTTGACAACCACGATAAACGTGTCACGCCAGAAGCGAACGCCCGTGTGCAACCGGCCTTGTTCTTTTAGGGCAGTGGCGTAGGTAGTACCATTTTCTGTTTATTATATTTAGCTGGTGTCGATTGCGTTTATTCAATCAAGGTAAAGCAACGAATACGAGTAGTGAAAAGAAATTTTATCTTATCTAAGTTATTCGCGCTTATTCTGAGCATTTCATATATAAAATGATTTATTCTTAAATTTCTACTATAAAAATAATGATAAAATCATAGTCTGTGAAGAATGGCATCGCCAGCACTATTGGTGTTCAAAAATTTAATTTCTAAGTACTCGGATTGTAGCTATACATGATAGAATGTATCTCATCGGAGGTGTAAAGACACCGTTATACTATTTATTGATGCGTGTACACGGTTTTATAACCCCTAATCATTTCCATAATAACCTTGGAGAATTAGCTATTTTGACAGTTTTTTTAAATGATTTCTTTTCAGTCTTAATATTTGTTTCTAGGAAGTTAAAAGCTCTATAGCAAGAAATGTAAACTGTATTTGGAGAAATGCTGTGTGTAGTCTGGGAGTTGTGAATTTTGGGTCATTTGCTGGTCTGGTCTATTTGTGTCTTTGTTGTGTAATCTCTTCTTATACCTTGGTATTATATTTTTAGTGAGATATAATAATTTTTTTGAAAATAAACTTTGCTTTTTAAGTTGTAGTGCTGGGTACCGCTTCGAAACAAATGTGTATTTCGGTGCTCATATAATTTGTACGAGTACAAAACGGCATGCCACTGTATTATAAAGGTAATTACACACTGCCTCACATTACAATATGATTTCCAATTTCACAGTATAATACTGAGTTGTAAAGAGAGATTATATCTATACCGTATATACTCCTCCCTAATAAACGATTTATGGCTTTGGATGGCGCTGTACGCTCTACTGGGAGCCTTATCAATTTCACACTAGCGGCGGGATATGGGGGTCCTCCATAGCATACAACTTACTGCGGTCACGTGATGCGATTATCTAACGTTATTAAAATAGTTGAAAGAAAAATAATTTATGAAAACTCATAACGTTCGTGATAATAAGTAAAAAATAATATTGTTAGTTAAATAAAAAAATTAAAAATTTAAATAGTTTTTCCTACCAGCAATAATCTTCGATTTCTTAGCTAATAAAGGTCACAGCAAAACGACATATAAAATGATAGGTAAGTACGAAAGGCTGGGTAGTTTCTAAATGTTCAAGATCATAAAATCGAATTGTGCGTTTTGGCTGAGTCCCTCAAAGTGTTCCGAGCCATCCAAAGCAGTGTACAATCTAATTTCATAACAATATATTGAGTCAGAAAACGTTGAGAATTGCTGATTATTTAATTGCATTTTAGCGACACTTATGGCAAAACTATATTTGAATGATTACACATTGAGGAGTGTTGTTTTTTTTTCTAAAATTATGACTAATGCCAACTGAAGTGGTGAAAATAGTTTCGCGGGCTCAATGGGCGGGCGGTCGTTGCCGCCCAAGAAGGGGAGGGCGGCTAACAAGGGTCGTGTGGAGTTTAGATACCACGTCTGCATTGTCTATTTGTGACTTGTAACATTCTCGATGTTCAATCAGCAAACATTGCCTTCAGCTATCGCAAATTGTTTCGGGTTCGTCTTACTGAAGCGGCGTTTACACGGTTCAATCTCAACGAAACTGACGAAGTAGTATTCAATTAATCAAAATTTGAATCGTTAAAATTTAACTTGTATTTAAAAAAAAACATTTTTGGTCATAATCAGATTGGTCATATTAGTTTTAAAGCCTGGGATCTTTCTTTTAGCATTTGCAATGGACACCTGATTTATTAATAATGCTTTCACGATAGATGTGTGTTCAGAAACGATACAAAAATATGTTGGCAATAAAAGAACTTCTTTTTTAAATAAAAATATAATAGATTATTGTTCAAATTATTATTGTAATAAGTTAAGTTAATTTAATATAATAAAGCGGTGCAGGTTGGCAGAACAAAAACAAAAGTATTTTTATTATTTATTTTTTGAAAATATAATATTACAACTCTCTTAAGTAGTACAATATTACTAACATACAAGTATTATTAAAAAGCTTAATTAAAGCAGTTTGGTCTTGTTTGCTTAATGAACCACGTCCGTCATCCGATCGATGCTCTAATAATATCTAAAAGCTATATAAGTAAAATAAATATAGCAAATCAATAAACAATAAATACATATACATTTTACACAAAAATAAAAACAATATTTTTTAAAAAAAATGGGTAAAACATAGTAATTATGCACAAATATATAAATTAAATATGGGTCTAAATGTATACTAAATAGCGCCTTTTGCTCATTTCTCATTGTTTCAGAGGATTTGCTCAGTGTTTCAGAGGGTTTCAGTCAGTAAAATCAGTATTTTTAACCATGGAATCAGTTTCCACCCCTGATCCCGTCAAAATCCATCAATTGGCCACTGAGATTAGGAAAACATATTACCGAGAGGTTATTATTGTATATATATAGGAGTGTGGAGAAAAAGTGTGGAGAACTTCGAGCCCGCGGAGCACGTCTTGTGCCTCGCCTCCCCGCCGCTGTGTTCAACCGCCCGAGCATTCGGAAAGCGATCAAAGCAACATTTGGCTTCAATAAGATTAACACACATCTATACATAGTTACAGCATCATCTCTCTATGTATAGTTAAGAGCATCATCTGCGATTCATGTCTATTTATAGATACGAAAGGAGGGTGGGAAAAAGTAATAAACCACTGGCAGGAAGAGGATGTCTCTGACGTCACATTAGAGTTACCAGATTCAGATATAGTTTATCAGAATTTAATTTACTCAAGAGTGATAACAGTTTTAACTACAATCCTTGAGTAGAATAGTTACATAATATATTTTACATCCGAGCAATCGATTCTACTGTCGTTATAAAAAAAGATGTACAGTAACACAATTTCGGATAAAATACAAATCGAAATAATTAACTAAGGGATGTAACAAAATGATTGCTGTCGCGGTATAAAGAGAGATGTACATTAAAAAGGAGCAATTAATAGATGGCAACAGCCCGTTCGCAAAATACTGTTAATCCACTGGAGTATATAAAAAGATATAGCGGTCCCTAATTGCTAAGCGGACGACACAGAGATCAAAATCGCGATGACAAACGAGCGAAACGCGTGATAAAAATGAAGGCTTCCGAGGGCGTGGGTGTCATAAAGTCATAAGCGACATTGATAAATGTGAGAATACCTTTTTATTAAGTATAAAATGGAAAAAGCTTAAAATTAAACATTTGCCTGCACCCTTATTCTTATATTCTTTAATTTGTAGCATTGCTGCTTCGATAAATTGACTCTAAATGAGTCACAATTTTAAAGTTATAGCAATAGTTTATTATATTTTGTGAAACATAAACATTGCAAGTTAGTCTCTCTAAATTCCTGAAAGTAAATATTTAAATATATATGCAAAAAAATGGTGTTACAACACCATTTTTACAATATGTGTTATTAATGTTAATTCTTTTTCTTAGTAGAAACCTATTTTTAGTTACATAGGTTTTTATTATTCAATCAAATGTATTTTTTTTTATGTTATTGTCTAAAAGTGTTGGGTTTTTGGAAAAATCTAAAATAAAATAAATATCGTACATATGTAGATGAAACCGTATTATTACTGCTGTAGTCTTCTCAAACACTGTATAATAAACAATGTATTTTTATTGACTATTAGCAAACACACTCCAAATGAAGCATTCATCAAAAATGTTTCTCAATTAAGAGAAAAAAATATTAATTAATAGAAAGTTTAGAAATCGCAACGGCGCGAGCGCCTCGATCTATCCCAAACCAAAACAAACCACGACCAGGTTTACGCCAGGTTCGGGTGAGCGTTAGGACGCGGATAGGCGAAGGATAGTTTTGGCGCAATTTTAATAGTTTCTTGGGAATTGAATAAACTATTTTTCCCTCGAAATAACTTTTTTTTTTGAGATTTCTTCATTTGTCAATATGGATCAACTCCCTAAAAGGATAATAGTGATTTTTAACACATCCTGTTTTTACAAATTTTATTGTAACATTCTGTGTGAATCCCCTGCATAGAAATATAATTAAAGAGGACGAAGAAAGGATCCTTGGCGTATGCCATCGTTATCTTTGACGCATCGATATTGGCTGCGCGCGGGTCGCTCTAGTTGCAATGTAAGGGCGAAACGTGGCCAGCAGAGTCCGTTCCCGCAGGTGCCGTCGCGCGCCCATCGCTCACGCGTCTTTCAGCCGGGCGGCGTCGGGCTGAAACGCGACCTTTTGCCTAGTGATAGGGCGGTGTAGTTCAGAATCTGAAAAAGTCACAAGTTCATTGAATATGACTTAATAATGTACTTAATTAAAATATTTTTAAATATCTAAACTTGTGCTGTTTCTTTAGTCAGTTTGAATTAAGCGAGTAAGTGGATTTTTAATGCGTTTTCTAACGAAGAAAATTACTAGTATGACAATTTTTAATCGAATGTTATTTACCCAAATTGATATACATCGGTAAATTTCCATTATCTAAAAAGAACTTTAATTATCTTTATATTTTATCAAAACTTTAGACTTAAATAATATCCTTTTGACTAAATGCAGGAATCGATCAGATAAAACTATAGTTGATTTCATAAAAATTCAAATTGACCTCATTTTAGCTAGATTTCATTAGAAAAGCTACTATTGCAATGGGTACCAAGTCATGACTTCAGGATAATTTCGACATATCTTCGCGTTTTTTTCCCCTAGAACCCAGAACCATCTCATATTACTTTCTTGTGGATGCGATAACTGCCGTAATTTTACACCAATCACTTTCAATTTTATACAAAAAATTTATGGGCACAAAATCTCGTTAATAGGCAAAATCAGAAAAAAAGTGAAATTTTTCTATAACTTTCTTAGTATATAAGATATCGAATTCATTTACCTCTTATGTTATTTCAAATTTTTTTTTGATAACACCAACCATTGACCCTAGGGTTAGGTAATATAAAGAGGGCGAGGGCGGGTATACTGAAGAAGTATACCCGCCCTCGGTGCGCAAGGATACAGCGGGTTGAGATAAGGCTCGGGCATTGTTTGATCCAAGTTCGTACAATTGGAATGCGCCTATCCCCTACTTTGATCCGGTGAAATTTACCTCCGCCTTCGGCTTGCCGAAAGGAATTTTTTGTTTTTTCTTGAATATTGTTCATATTTTTCAATATTATCCCATAAGGAGAAATCTATTCATCAGTGTATTTTCTCAACGACTAAAGTTGACGCAGCGAGGACCTCAGCATCAAAGTGCAGGCGTTCTTACCACTGCGCCAACTGCGCGTCCTATATAATAATATCGTATGTTAAGGCGACGTTAGGTTTCCTCGCAGAGAGGGCGCAGACTTTATAGCGGTGACAAACGGCACACGGACGTGATCGAATTGCTACACAACTCAGACACGACTCGCCTTAAATCTTCGACTGAAATCAAGCAGAGATTCTCTTTTCGATAATGCCTTTCGAAAAGGATAAAAAATGATATTACCTACCTAGCAACATCTTCGAAATATAATTTCAGCAATTCCCAACATGTTCAAACCCTTTCATTTGCTGTGAAATTAGCTAGTAAGCTAAGTTTTTTTATTTAATGTATGTTTACAAAAAAAAAACAAATCGTATAGTTTCATATAGTAGACCACACCTATAACTGTTCACATTTAAATAAAGTTTAAGCGCTTGAATGCGTATACAAAATTTCGTGTCTGTGCTGTTGACCGTTGAAGAGTTCCTTCATCTGGAGCCATTCCTGGGCGTAGAATCAGGTCATGCATACCATAAAAATGCATTGTCATCGTAACTCAACCAACATGCCAAATCTCAACTCCTTAGGGTAAGAGGAAGTGGTTCTAATTCAGCTTGCAAGATTTGACCTAAACCGACATAGAAACATACAGTCTCTAAACAGATTTTGCAAATACCTAAATCTACCATTTTTTTGATTAATGGCTAGCCGAAAGAAATTAGGGAGGAAACTGGTGGTTTTTTAACTTAAAAAATATGCTAAAAAAAATACTACCTAAGCAATAATTGAGTTAGTTTTTTATATTGTAGCAACTTTTGATTTATGTTTTAAATTAATTGTTTTGATAACTATTTTAACAAAATATGTATTCATACTCACTACTACAGGAACTTTTACTTGCCCTGTAGTTTGGCAAGAACTATTTACTGTAGTTTAATATATAATTTTGTTAAAATAAAATTGTACCAAAAAAAAATATATGAAAGATAGCTTAATCGACAGTGTTCTTAGTGTATACTCGTATATTACTGATTACAATGTCACGACTTCCCGAAAATTCCCAAAACCACCCTCAGTTTAAAAGTATATCTATCTATCTATATCACTTTGTTGTAGACACGATAACTGTTGTAATTTTACACCCATACCTTTCAAATTAATACATAAAGTTTGAGGGCACAAAATCTCGGTCAAGGTCAGAGCAAGAAATGGGCAAAATCAGAGAATCAGTTTTTCAAAAAAGGGAAATTTGACTATAACTTTTTTAGAATATAAGATATCGAATTTATTTAAATTGTATATTATTCCTCAGATAAGAGTCTAAAACTTATTTTAGATTTTTTTTTTGATAGAACCAACCAGGTCCTAGGGGTGGAAAAAAATAATTTTTCAAAATTCAAAAAATGATACCTCCCCTAAATGGGCACAGGAACAAATAATTTCAAAATGTTAAGAGGTATTCAGTATACGCACACTCGCGCGCAATGTTTGATACAAGTTCGTACAATTGGAGTTCGCCTATTTCGACTCTGATCCCATGAAATCTACCTTCCGGCGTACCGAAAGGGATTTTTTTATAATTTGTCATTGAGTATGTCGTTTTTCACCAAAAGTAGATCTGTCGTTGCGAGGACGGGCCGTTACACATTTTTCATTATACGGCGATATAAATCAAACCGCTTTTTGCAATATAAAGCACAATGCATCAGCTTGGCTCCGCGCCGCGACATCGCGCTAATATATCGCGAGGATTTCATACGTCCGCCGGCTGACAATCCGCGCCCGAAGGGCGGTAGATTTATGTGCGAAGGCGCTCGCTTCCACATTATATTTTAAGGCGACGCCCCTGCCGTCGTGTGCACCAAAACATGTGCGCCGTTCAGCTGGAGTAGGCATTAATCTGTCCTCGAAGTGCCTGCCGCAGGAGAGGCAAATTTGCACTCTAATTGTACAGAAACTATTCTCCACTGAATAAACTCTTGAACTCTTCAAGTTACGCACAGAATTCCGTGCTTAATAGAATTCAGGATACTTATAGGATAAGTAATAATAATAATAAATGCATTTATCAACAATATACTTTCTTCTCTAGAAAATCAATAAAATGCCACAAAGTATCACCCATCCAATAATACCAATTGTATATTGGATATTTAAATAAATAAATACATACAATATTAAAGTTTTACAGCTGTTCCATTTGCATACGACACGATATCTATTTTCTTTTTGACGTGAATACATCCTGAAGTTCACTCCAGTACCGGGAACTGAAAAAAATCTGCTGGGCGATATAAAATCATTAAATAAGGAAAATTACATTTCCAAATAAAATTAATGTGCAAACCTTCTAACCGGCATATAGTACCCCTCCCCCCCCTTAAACCCTTTCCGCAAGCTCAGTATGCGAGGGAAGAAGCTTTAATCAGTACAGCTGATAATTTAATAAGTATCTATATGCCACATTTTCTTTCTGAAATCATTAAATACCTGCATTACTTACTTTACGATGTACGCTATCACTTATCCTAACATATCAACATTCCACTTTCCACTATCACACACACTTCTTTCACACTCACTAATCTCAGTTATTGGCGCTTCTCTCACACACTCATTTCATGACTCTTTAAATGCTGGGGAGCTGCTATCGGTCGCAGTTCCGACTGCCCTATTGTTTTTAACTCAAATTAAATCAAATTCAATGCCACTGTCGTGACCTCTATTTCAGATATGTATGCAGATATGTATCTTCTGAAAGAGTCTACCATATTCACGCTAGTATAAACAATATATCTAGCAACATATTACTTAATTACTTAGTTATTAATTATAAAGTTAAAAAACGAAACTATCTATTTCGATTAAAATAACATATACGAGTAACTAAAATCACATTTTTTGTTTTACTTTGTACAAATCAATCAGTCCTTTTACACAAAAATAAATTAACCGCTAAAATTTTAATCTGATAAAACGCTATCTTTGCTCGATAAACATTCTGGGCGCCGTGTTTTTACCGCCCGACGGCTGAGCAGTAAGCGAAAATGCACGTGACACGGTATGTATAGGTTTCGGAGTTAACTTATAAATAAAATGATATCGGGCCGAGAACGGCGCCCCGAGGGACTCCCGCCCTGCACTTTAATTAGCCCGCCCGCTCCGTCCTTTGTTTACATCAATCTCTCCGTCTCGGTCGCACTTTTTTTAAATCTGTTTGTTTTTCCCGACAACTTGGCGATGTTGACTTTGGGACAAATTGCAAGGAGCGTAGGATATTTTAGGAGTGGAAATATTATTTATAAAAATGTATTGATATATAATCAGAGTATTATATCCATATTACATATAAATTAATGTTATTTTACAAAGCATCTAGCTACGGAATTCCCCATATCGCCATTTTCAAACATCGATTTAAAAAGCACAATTTAAATTCATTCTTGAAAAAAACATTCCTCGCAATAGGCAGAGACACGTCTGAAAAGATGGTGAGCAGTGTATTTATTATAATAAAACAACTAAAATAATACCAAAACACACACATAATACATATATCTATAGTTATTGTTGTAAATAGAACACTTTTAGGTTCCTCCTCACACACACACATAACACATCCGTACACACACAGCTTCAAATTATTTAATCTCTTTTTTCTTAAATCTTAATTAACAAATCTCTTTTTTCTCGCTCTCGCACAATATATATAAAACCTGTAAAATTATTGTGTATAAATCTGAATGTCTGAAAATTTGCCTCTAGGTAAATTTTCAGTTGCACATTTTATTATATTTTTTTTTTATTATGATATTTTTGTCTTTTTTAGTTTATGAATTGTCGACTATGGATCTATGTTTCTATAGTTGATTACATCACCTAAAAACGGCAGTACACCTATAAAGGTGATGTAAAATTAAATGTATTGTTTTTTATAAAAAATAATAAATAAATGAAAGGAATACGTATGGACTATACTAGTAATTTTATATTTTACCTCTGTTTAGTTTTTTGTATATTTAGTATATTAATTATACATAAACAATTATTAGAATTATATATTTAATAAATGTACAAATTGTATATACTATATAGACAATAATATGCACTATTTATTACATGTATGATATTTATCCTAAGATCCTTCTTATTAGTAATGTCTCGCGTACGTAATAAGTATTTTATTTTTTCTGCAACCTTCTACTGGCCGCTCTTAAAACAGGTTTTTTTTAACCTAGTTAGAGTGGCCATGTTATTTCAAAACAACAATAAATAAAGAACATCTTCCTAATTATATATCCTTTATATTAATTATTATCCTTTATAGTTCTAATCATATCCTTGCTTGGGTGTATTGATTCAATTTGTAATTTATAGATATTTAATTTGAGAGTTTTTTTTTTAATTTATTAATTATTGTTACATTTACATTTGTATTTTAGACCCCCGTATTTGTCCATTTAAATATGTTATGGTGAATCTGGTCTAATTCGTATATGTTTTAATTTAAAATATATTAATTAAGCTATCGTAACAACTTGTATAGAAATTCGCTCGCCGGTCATCCCGCATACTGTGATCTCTTTGTGTAATAAGTCCACAAAGGCGTCGAGCGCGCACAAAATTTGTCCAGCGATTTAGTTCATTGTTCACGCAAACGAGGGGCGAAATTTATGTGAGCGACTGCGTGGAATGTATCACACTGCCATTTTTGCTAAATTGCTTGTTTTCAAAAAAAAAGTCCTTAATGTTATAATGTTATATGGGCCGTTCATATGTTACGTCATTTGAAATAAGGGGGGGTGTCTTAACCAAATTGACGTAATTGTTAAAGCTGCCTACACTTAGACAGTTCTCGGTGGTCAGGTGTACTCGATTACTGGTTCTCGATTACTGGGTTTATGTTTTAGGATCTAGACAAATGCGAGTACGTTACAACGAAGGACTTGTAAATGTAACAACGAACGCAGCGTTCTTTTAGCGCGACCGAGCCGCCTGTAACTATCGCCGCAGCGCCGCGCTCTAGCTCGGCGGCTAAAAATATTTCCGGCCACACGCGAAGCATTTCATACGATTTAAAATTCGTCAATCAATCCTACTGGCATTTTAGTAATGCCGAACATATATATGCTTTTGGAGAAAACTTGACCGTTGGAAGGAAGGTAGTCGGGGAGAGCCCCTTCGCAACAAAATTGTCGGAGCAAAGTTGGGGATTTCTTCATTCGCTTTGGCAGTTATTGCTTCTAAACATAGCATTAGCATTGCGAATGTTTGAGAAACTTCCTTTAGACTAGGCGGTGTCTAAACTCTCGATGTCTCGATGTGAGTAGCACGGCGCTAATAAATCTCTTTCTAACACAAATTTCAAATTTTTCATCACAACTATATCCCCTTAATGTTACGTTTCTATTTAAAATAGGTTTCTGTTACCATGACAACAAAATGTCGACATAGAATTTATTTAAAATGGATCAATGGATATATAAAATACCAGAAATTATTTAGACACTTGCATAATGCGGTTTAGATATTATAATAATTGAACTCATTAATTATAGTCATTATTAAGTTTATTTTTTTTTGCTTCAGGTAATTTGCACATATCTTCTGCGTTAACTGCCGCTGTAATTGGTAAGATAGTCCTGAAATATTGGTGAGTCATTTTTTTTAATTTAGATTTGAATTGAACATTATATTCAATTCTACAATTTTTTATTTTATACACTTTTTTCTATCTTTAGCTCACATCACGCGTGTTTGAGACGCGTATAAAGCGGATTGCGCGTGAAGACAAGAATATTGCCTTCTCCAGATGATTAGGCGCGCGTTATAACTCGAGCCAAACGCAAAAAACAAATATTTTAAATATGATTTTTATTTTATTTTATTTTTATAAGGAAACCAGCAGTCATTGTTATACAGAGTCAACTTAAAGTCAGCCGTATCTTTTTAGGGGTGAGTCTGGACATAAAAATTGAACAATTTTGTTCGACAAGTTTGTAAATAAATAAAAAAAAAAGTTGGCAAAAAGAGGGAGTCCCAAAAACATTTTAAATGATCACCTAAGCAAAATATCAGACCGCGCGGCGTCGCGACGTCGCGGCCCAGTAACCGTACCTACAATAAATTTATCGACGGCAGTGGAAGGGTCAGGAACACAGCAATTTTTTTGTTAGCTATATGAAAAATTTTGGACGTTTATTGCCTTGTTTGTTGTGGATTTCTTTCAAATGGTCTTTTCATAGTAAAGCTTCAATTGCACTCGACTGTATCTTCGTAAACATCTTACACTGTACTCGGACTGGGCTTGCACTTATCTAATTAGATTGACTTTACATTCGTTGTTTAACGACTGTAATAATAATAAATGAATTAAATATGCTTCTTATTTTACTCAGTGATGGAAATTCTGCATCCAGTGTTAAAAATTCACTACGCGGAAGGAAAAGGCGGAAAGTGAGTTTCCCCCGACGCCAAGAGGTAAAAATGCGACCTCACCCTCTTCGGGAGGCCGTCACTTTGGCGACACCTGGCTTTTAGAGGTCTCGCCGGAGAAATTGTCACTTCGACACTTCCGCTAACTTTTGTTTTCGTGACTGACTCACGTTTTTTTTTATGATATAGGAACGAGTGACTTTTTTTAATCAAATAATATTCCCAATTCAAATTTAAAGTTTTTATTAAAATAAATTTCCACAATTTCAACTCAAAGACAGGAAAGGACTATTTTTATTTATAATTAAGAACAATATAATGTATTTTATTTTAATTTTAACAACATTAAAATGGTCCTGGCAATAGAGTTTTGGCTGCCAGAATCTCAGGATTATAATACTAATTAATCATCTACACACTCAATAGGATTTTATACAAATATTTAATACAAGTAATACATTTTTTTTTTACAGCAATATATGTTATAATAAATATGAACACGGACGATCCACGCACAAATAAATTAATATCTCGTTTAAATTTTTGTGAATATTTAGAATTAATTTTTAAATGAGATGCTATTAAGTTATTTATTTTATTTATTTAGTTTATTCAACAAATTTACAATTCGTTTATTTTATGAACCAGCCAAGACCAAGGCTTATCTGCTAGAAACCAGGTGTGTAAAATACAGATATTAATAATTGTGAAATATGTTCAAATTATTTTTTTCTGTATTTTACACGTCCTTTATAATATACTTATACACATACATTTTTAAAGCTTAATAGTATTTTACAAACAAAAAATTCAAATTCATTTCAATTCAATTCAAACAAAAAAAAACAATTCATTCAAATTGTGACAAAGTGATTTTATTTTGTCGTTGTCCGTCGACATTTTTAAATTTTGAAATTTTAACGGTAAGGACTCAACTTTATACATCGATACTAAAATGGGACGAATTTTAAAACTGATATAAATATGTATTAATAAGATTATAGGTTTTGTTAGAGTTGTTATGATAAATATTTAGGACTTCTACCTGCTAATTACCTATATATTTTACTGACCTTATTTTTTAATGAATCCAAAGTACAGTTAAAAATAACTAATTTGGGAAGATTCCTAATTTGGGAAGAATTTGAAGGGCGTCCCGAATGCCGCCCACGCAAGACCCGCCCTCCTGGTCTCATCTAGAACAATCTCGTATAGTCTTCTGTCGATAGAGTTGCGAGGTAGCCTTGGGTGTGTTCGCAATTCGCCCCCGCAGCAGTCGCAGTAGGGTGACAATAAGTCACAGCCGCGTTTCGACTGCTCGGCTCGTTCATATAAAAGTCCCGCCCAATCGAAAAACGCGAGAGACGCGCTAAAATTGTTGCTGGGCTTAGCTGTATTGCAAAGACGCGCAATCCGCAAAACCCACTCTTGTACAGAGGTTTGATTCTTCTATTTATTTATTTATTTTTCCTATGATATTTATAATATACAGTTGTATTTATTTATAAGCACATAAGTACACAAAATAACAAATTTTAAAACGTTAAATATTCAACGTTAACTTGAGAACAGAGTTACAGGTATATTGGATTATAATCACTTCGTTAGGCTTAATGCCTGTACCGAAGTGATAAATATTCGATGCATTCAATAGTTTTATTTGGAGGTACTCTACAATATATGTATATACAAAATACAACAGATATACACGAATATTATATTACAAAACAAAAATTAGATAACAAAACTGATTAATTATGGATTTTCTAGGTATTAATACACAATAGGAATGATGTTTTCAACCTAAATTAAATTATTTAAATACAAACAGGTAGGCATGGGATTTATATGAACTCGTGGTCATGAATATTTTTTTTTCTTTTTATTGAAGGTTTACGTGGTGTAAGTCCATTATACAATAATTTGTGGCATTCGTTATGATAAGGCCGATATGCTTTACCCCAATGTTTCCCAAACTTATTTTCCCGGTGAACTCCTAGCCCAGTATTTTTTATCCTTCGTGGACCCCCAGGATTCCCACACTGTGATAGGTTTTTTTTGTATAATGGAATCATGTTTTTCTTCCTGTGAAGGACCCCCTGGCACCCCCAGGGTTCCGTGAAGACCACTTTGGGAACCTCTGCTTTACCGTTATGACAACATTAGGTGAATGCAGACTTTCACCTAAAGTGACTTCAGATACGAATTATTTTGCATTGCAAATAAAACTCCACAATAAAAAGTATTCTAATTTCTTGGAAGGACATTTAGTGTACATTTAAATTACAAATTACGTGATTACAAATTACAATAATGTACGTACAAGCAATGTATTTATTATGTAAATACTATTTTACTGTTACATATTATAAGAGTGCATGTAAATGATATTAAAATATCTCTCAAAATAATTCCATCATTTTATAATACGATTTACACTATTTAAATTTGTCTTTCTCCTATTATCATTTCGACTTTCACGCGAATATATATTCCTCCTTCTTCTTTGTGTCTCACGTCAGTTTTATGTGGACTCATAATGGAAGATAGGTGCGAATATCTGAAATGTAACATGTAAAGTGAAATTACTGAAACTAAGATTAGACTGGGCTTAATTTATATAATAAAATGTACTCACTTTTTTTAACCTAATAATTATGCTTTTTTGCCTTGACATTGCTTTAATGACATTGACAGATTATTGAAAAAGGAACATATAAAATTCATAGATCGAAACTAATTAATTTATTATTTATTTTATTTATCCATATAACAATACAGTATGAACAAAGTACACAATTCCCTTTTTTGATGAAACAGCATGAAGATGATAAAAGTCTATTTAAGTCCTTTGTATCAATTTTACAACCCTTTGTTTGTACCGCTGCCCCCCCTTACCCCCCCCCCCCCCAACACGAAGAATCGCCACATAATCATAGGCAAATTTGACAACACAATTTTTTTTAATACAAAAATTCTAATTTCTGTGGGATCGCCATTACCGACCTGTGTTCAGGTCGATTATTCTGAAGGACTCCCTCGCGGGCGTCGCGAAGATCGCAAACGGAAATCTCCCGAGTGTCATCTCCGCTGATTCACAGCATCCTAAATTACACGCTGGAGGTTGTTTACGCCGAGATTTGACGGCAGGCCACTTTGCCACAGTGAGGCTCTATCATTTATTTACTGTGCTTTATTATGTAACCTATTATGAGTAAAAAATCCTCCCGAAATTTATTATATTTTTTAACGGATGGTGTCAATTCGGTAAGCGCGCGAATTCCGATGCCGCGCCGATCGACAATGGCCTTGATACCGTTACGGTGTACGGCGACAGCCGAGCGCTCACGACAAAGACATTATTACACGATCCTTTTACTATTTTCACATAAAGTTTACGTTTTTTTTTTCGGTAACCATTATGAATTTGATATAGTTAGTTTCTCAACATATAACACTACAAATCGCAGGACCATTTAACTGATATTTTTATCTGGAATGGTCTTGGAACACGGTGTATACAGTAGTAGCGTTTGAACATGAATGAATGAATGAATGAATGTATGCTAAAAAATATTCCAGGTATTCATTTTTTAAATTGTATACGTTTTATTACATACAAGATGAATGAATAAATAAATGAATGTATGCTAACAAATATTCGAGCTATTCATTGATTTTATTTAAATTCAAATTCAACAAATATACCTAATAGCCTTCCTGAATTGGTCTATTTCATATATTTCTTCAAGTTTTTCGGGTAGTTTGTTGTAGAATTTAAGACCCAAATAAAAACTAGTTTTACTAATTTAGTTGAGTTTAGTCTTATTGGTTGAACATAATTGATTTTATATCTGGTGTTATGGTTGTGAATAGACTCGTGTGTCATTTTGCAAAAGTTATGTTTTTAATTTATTGTTTATTTATTGTCATATTAATTCCAACAAAATATTTAAAATGAAGTCAAATTTCAACTCAGTAGGATAAGAGGTAGTGGTTCTAATTCAGCTTGCAAGATTTGTGCTAAACCGACATGCAAACATTGCAGGCTAAATAGCTTGTAAAAATTCATATACAAATTTTATTTCATGAACGTATTTTAATTAGTCATACATTCGATTAAATTTAAGAAAAATAGATTTCACCAGATCAAATGAGGGGATAGGCGAACTCCAATTGTACGAACTTGTATCAAACATTGCGCGAGCTGCCGCGCGTATACTGGATTCCTCTTTATCCGTAAGGGTTGCTTTTATCAAAAATTATAGGGTCACAATTAAGATTTTGGACAGATTTGAACATGTGCCTATTAATAATATTTGAATTGGTTTGATGTTTGAATTTTGAAAAATCAATTTTCCCATCCCTAGGTTAATGCTGTCAAAAAAGTTTACTCGGATAAGTTTTAGACACTTATCTGTGGAATACTATAAGATTTAAATTAATTCGAAATCATATATACTAAGAAAGTTATAGCAAAATTTCTCATTTTCGAAAAAAACTCCCTCATTGCAGCCCCCCAGGTCGGATTTTGCCCATTACCAAACTTGATCAAGATTTTCTGCCCTTAAATTTTATGTATCAATTCGTAAGTGATTGGTGTACAATTACGGCAGTTATGGTGTCCACAAGAAAGTTATATCGATAGATAGATTCGCATGAGTATTGTGAGTATTGCATTTCATAAGAATTCTACCCAAAAATATGAAAAAACTTTAGTTTTATTATAGTAGTTGTAAAACTAATACACGAAAAAAGGTATTCTCGACCAGCGAATAAACACTACTGTCATAAACACTTGACCACTATTTCAGCTTTTGAATTTCTCCATTTCGAAATTCAAATCGCGGGCAGCTGCCGCCCCGGCGAACCGCCCCGGCGAACCGCCCCGGGGCGGCAAAGTGCGGTCTGCGCCC
The DNA here is from genome assembly GCA_020383195.1 of Neomicropteryx cornuta. Taxonomy (NCBI): domain Eukaryota; kingdom Metazoa; phylum Arthropoda; class Insecta; order Lepidoptera; family Micropterigidae; genus Neomicropteryx; species Neomicropteryx cornuta. The sequence goes on along the minus strand of JAHKQU010000010.1, from coordinate 8,507,875 downwards.
CCTTTCACGCTGACTGCGGGTCGTACGTCAGCGTCGCCCCCGCCGAGGAAATGAGGTGTGGATGATGCATGGGCCGAGTCGCCGCTGGTCTGCCATTCTTCAAACGAAGCCTGCGGAGGAGGAAATCGAAATTCCGCGAGATATAAGGTGGCCTTCCGCAGGGATGTGTCCTGGGACCAATTTCAAATACATATTTTATATTTAAAATTACTATTGTCCTTTTGTTTATTTGACAGGTTTCCATATTTAATTCATAAAAAAATATAATTTTTAATTATCTATAATTAAAAATAACGCTCCCAGGCGACCAATAATAAATAAATAATTCGCGTTGATCACACAAAGGTGTAATAGAAAGCAGATTTTTAACCCTATTGGGCGAACAAACGAATAAATCTCCGCGGAAATAGAATTTAATAATTCGACTGTTCTCTTTATTAGACTATACTTGTATACGACACGCTAATCGTCTAAATAGCCTGTGTTTCCGCGATCTGGTCAAACGGTCCGGAACAAAGAAACCAATCTCTCTAAAAAAAAAATAGAATAATGTATGGACTTGCCGCCTAAACTCGAGTGTATAAAGCCTAACATCCCTACACTAACCTATCCCTAACGACACTACACTACGACTAGATGTTTTACTATACTACACAATAATAACACTGTATTTATTTATTATTTTTTATTAGCGTTAGGTATCTTTTTTTATGCTCTTTTTTTCTCTCTCTCTCCTTTTTTTTCTCTCTTAACCTTAATTATTTACAAATTTATAAAATAAACGTAAGGGTATGTTCGTTTCAATCTTAAAAAAAAAAAGATATTGGGAACCTTAGATTATCGCATTGAGGTACATTTTTATTGGAAACAGATGGATAGTCCATCTTAGGACAAGTGTTCAGCACCTAGTTAGATGGAGACGGTGAAGATTCTGACATACCACCAAGTGCAAATTTAGATGAGATGAGATGTATTAGTAGTTTGAATTATAATAACATCTAAGTAACATCACATTTTCTCTTTGTATGTTTATTTTTTTGTGTAATAATTGTATATCTAGCTGTAAATTTTCCTGTAAAAATAAATAAAGTCACCCCAAGATATATTGCAGTAAGTAATTTTATGGAGGTTGCTTCAAAAATCAACTGTTTTGCAGGAATTTTTCCTTGCCCCGATTCTACTAGCGGTGAATTTAAATAGTTTAATATGAAGAATAAATAACTTTCAATAGAGAGGAAAACGCACCCGGCGAAGCCATATTAGATTCGACTTAAGGCGGGCGGGCAAAACACTCAGCGAACTTTCACGCTAGGAATTACCAGGTGCTAAAAATAACCCCCGGCGCCCTAACCACTTTACCGGAAAGTTCTTGGGCGCCGCGCCCTACTCTTACTTTTCAATTACTCGCGGGGAAGTTTCCGAGATTTCCCGCTGAAAGAAATGAGTTTTTCCTCGCGGATCAGAATTTCAGAAAATCTCGCCCGGATCGCGGAGGCTGAATATCATCTCTGCGTTACAAACGAAACTTTCCACTACAACGCAGGTTCGTAACTAAATATCGTTTACGCTTTCAGGTGGGTACAGGCGAGGAAATACCGTAAGAGGAAATTTATTATTATTTATTAAAATATCCATACAAATTAATATTATTAAATGTGTAATACTTTCTAGCATTTTATTGATTTCCAGAGAAGAAAAGTACAGTTTGTGTGAAAATGCCTCACTAGGAAAATGCCTGTATCGAGATGTTACCTATTTGAAATATATAAGTAAGGAGATAATAAGAGCGCCAGGTTTATATTAGAGATCTGTGATCAAGAGATGTGTGTGTGTATTAGAGATGTGTGTGTGTGTTACTTTTATATTAGGTAAGCTAACGGTGTTTACCTATTTTAACATAAAAATCATCCAAATAACGGTATTTAAGCAATACATTTTACAATTTTACTATATAATATATACACATTAGAAACATACTTTCATTTTGGATAGCAAGAATAATACAATATTTATCTGTAGTCATAATAAATGTGAAATTTCCATATGCCTACAAAAAGGTTTTACAACAGAATAATATATAATATATTTATTGTAAAAACTAAACGTAGAATCAAAAGTGGACTCATGTAACAGTTTGAATAAGTGGCTTTTCGAATGCTTGCCTCGTTTTGTTCAATGCCAATGCCAATGATTTATTATTTTTTTTTTTTATTTTAATAATATTTCAGACAATTATAATAATAATTTATTGATTTTTAAATTTTAACAAGTGTTGTATCTTAACATAATCGACATAGACCCAATTTTGTTCGGTAAATTTAATTTTTCATACATTCTCGTAACTCTCATAATAACGGAAATAAACAATATAATTAATTAGTTCCGTTAGTCAACATCCGATTATATGTAGGTACTTGTAGATACAGCTAACATAAAAATAGCATTTTAAAACAAAGCATTAAAACAAAGCATTTTAATGACCCGTATTGTTATCGGCGTAACTAAGCGCTGCTCTCCTTATCGCGTTGACCTCATTCCTTAACTCGTATCGGCTGCATAGGTTTTGCAGTGCTGCTGAGGTGATGACCGAAAACTGGATATTTCCACGAGCGATATTGCTGAATACCATGAACCATGCATACATGTTACTTTTGAGAATGTACCGTAGTAAGATCGGCATATACGGGAGAGATCTGCTTTAATAACAATTGTAAATCTATATATATATTAACGGGTGTTTTTTTTAGAGGTGTGGTTTTCAATCTGGCACTACTTTTTTCGTAGTTGGTGTTTTTGACAACTGTCACTCGATTTATGCTCAGTTTGGTTTGCCATTTCATAATGAATAGACTTACTCCTGAACAACGTTTGCAAATAGTGCAAATTTAGAAAAATGGCCTCCAAGATCGTGCGATTTAACACCGCTGGACTATTTTTCGTGGGGTTATGTGAAGTCGCTTGTCTACGCAGATAAGCCGGACACGATTAACGCCTTGGAAGAGAATATTCGGCGCGTTATTACTGACATACGGCCCAACTTGCTGCAAAAAGTGGTTGAAAATTGGGCCTCTCGGCTGGAATTTGTTCGAGTCAGCCGCGGCGGCCACTTACCCGAAATCATTTTTAAAACATAATGGCAAACCCTTATCTTTATAATAAAACTAAACTCTTAGCCATAACATCAAATTATATGCGTTTTATCTCTTCTTGAAAACCACGCCTCTAAAATCATCATCCTATATAATATAACATTAAAAAAAATGAGTGGGAACGGGCGGCAGGAACGAAGCGAGTTATTTCGAGTGCCGCAGTTCGAAGTAGGTCGGTTCGAATGTCCAATGTGCTTCACAACTTTTCAATTAAATGCATTTCACGGAAGTTTCTTTATAGCGATCGATCTCCGAGCGCCTCGTTAAAAGTTCTGAGCGCAAAAACAAAATGGCCGCGTCGAAAGTGCAAAGCCGCCGGCAAAACATAGGCAGTCGCGTTTCCCGCCCGCACTGACAGGAACAATTCGAAAAAAGAATACCGACGCGTCATGACGCGGCGCCATCTTTGAATTCGACACCGCACATAGAATGTGCATTTGTTAAACTATTATTACCTAATGTTTTTTGATATCATCGCACAAATTTAAGAGCGTAATTACATTCTGAGAGAATTTTTAAATATCGGATTCGGGCGTGCATGCGTGTGTAGGTTAAACAACAGGTTAGATTTAAAAAGTTATGAAGCATCGAAAATTTCTATAAATATACTTTCTTCATAAATTATCTTAGACGCTATCGTATGGTGTAGCCTTAGTAATTCACAACAAAATTGATCCTAAACTGACAAATTTTCTGTTACTAACTTTACGCTGCGCAAAGTTAACTTTAACTGTGATTGTTCACAGTTAAAGTTAACTTTGCGCAGCCCTTGCAAAGTACCTTTGCAGTTACTAAGGTAAATTGGTAATTGGAATTAAAAATAAATGGGAGATATTTTGAAGTTATACTTCTTTGCGCCCGTTGTACTCATTGGAATGGATGGGATGTTGGTCGAGAAACCGCGTCACGCGTTAGGAGTAAAATCCGCAGAGTGCCTTTTTATACGTTCTGTACCAAAGATACCCCAAAAGTTAGGTGGGTCAGTGGTTAACGCACTCGTCTCCCACGCTAGAGTCTCTGATTCGATCCGCGGCTGGGATTTTTTTTTCACAAATTATAAGTAAGTATACGAATATACGAACTTAATAATGATAATGTATAGGTGTATAGTATAATAATAAAGTGACGTATAATAATATATTGAAGAGAAATATATTGAATAACAGAGAAAAATATCTTATATTTCATTTACATATCACGTCTGTCTGTGTGTGTGAGTGGGTGTGTGCGAATTTATTTATTTATTTATTTAATCACGGAAAAACAACAGATACAAGAGATGAGAAGAAAACTTAGAAAAACTTATGATATAGGTTAGTCTTGTATCCTTACAAGTTTTTCACATATAGAGTGATTTATTTCATGTCTAATGTTAGTTATATAAGTTTACTGACAATAAGATCATGGTTAAGTAGCTAAAGAAGTATAACTTCCACCGACGCAGACACAATTTTTATTTCATGGCCCATCACATAATACGAGTATACTAGGGCGCAACATTGGAGCGGAGTTTAGTATATAAATGTATTTCTCCATAGGGATTACCATTTAATTTTTTATAATTCTTTGCGCAATCAAATGTATATGTTTTTTGGTATGTATGCACAGAACACATTGTCATGGTCATTTTAAAAAAATGATTATTAAAATCGGTCTTGAAGTTCTAGAGCCTTAGTCCGTGAACAGAGTGACATTTGAGTCACCTCATGGGAGCTTCGCTCCAACCAACTATGCAGAAGTCAGTATGTATTAGGTTAGGTTTCCAAAGTTTTTTTAGCTCAGCTAGAAACGCGAGGGTTGGTTGTAAGAGAGATGATTGAAAAGTAAGTAAATTTATAATAAAAAAAAAATAACTATTAATTAATAAAAAATGCATTTTATCATCTAGTTGCGTTGTATAATTCATCCACTTGATTATCCGTCTAGGAACAATGACAGATGCTCGGCGATCGAATCAACGCGCGATTTGAATTTCGAAGGCGTCGCGGCGCGTTGTTCAAATCCAACATGGCCGACAATAATTAACAGGAAGCGACGAGCGTTTGAATTTCGCGTTCGATTAATTAACTAATTAACGGCCTATTAATTAAATGGAAAGCCTTTCGTTAATACTGCTAGAAATGATCTATCCTAGACACAAAATGAAATGACTGATGCTGACCTTTTAGGCCATACAAACATGACCCCTATAACATTGCCTGGTTGTATGGTCTTGAACTGGTATCCATTAAGATTGCTACAAATAATCTCTTGAAATTTTAATTTTGCTCTAATCAACTCCGCCTTGGAACTGATGCACTCGGGATGAGTGACTTCGTGTTCCATCTTCCATTCATCCTTCTTTTCACGCCATAGAGGTTGATTTTAAAAAAAAATGACATATTTTTGCATTTATTTATCTATTTATTGAAATTACAGCGTTACAATACACCGTGTCTGTTCCCGAAAAAAATAATCACCTAATTGGTGATGCGATTGCTGGTGTAATTTTGATAAGAAACTGGTCATCATGGTTATCGAGAAAAAAAAATGTAAACTTTAAGTGAAAATCGTAAAATGATCATGCAATAATATCTTTGCTATGAGCGCTCAGCTGTTGCCGTACGCCGTAACGGTGTCAAGGCCATTATCGACCGGCGCGGCATCGGATATTTTAAATATAATTTCTACTCTTAATAGGTTACTCAAAATCCCCCTCAAGTTTGAGATTGCTTGTGGGACATCTTGTATACGATCATAATAAATTACCATTACTAAGACCGATTAAAAGTAATTAGATAATAATAAGCACCTAACCTAAAGTCGTAACTTAACCTTATACAATAATATTAGCGCGTGACTTCACTACATTAGTATCAATCGTATAGTTATAGTATTGATACTGATAAATAAAGTATGATTGGTTGGATCGTCTTCAGACATCGGCAGCGAAGCGACCCATGAGTAGTTAAATTATTAAAACGACCTTACTATTAAAGGTAGTTTTATTATTTTTATCTTCTAAATTTGAGGAAGTTTTCAAATTGACCTAAATTCTTTCCTTTTAAGATAATTATACCAATCTTTTACTAGTAATGTTTCCTGTGCAACCTTTATTAGTTCATTTTTTTTTTTATTTTATTTTACCCACAAATAACGCTGCAAAAACGTCTAAATTAGCCTCATTCAAAATGTATATATTTCTTTATATTTAGTTTTTTGTATATTTAGTATATAAATTATACGTAACACAATTATCAATGTATATATTGTATGTAATATATGTATAGACAATTATATACACTATTTATTGTATGTATTATGTTTGTATTTATGATATTTATCCTATGATCTTTCTTATTAGTAACCTTTTTCTGACCGCTCTTAGAACAGGTTTTTAACCTAGTTAGAGTAGCCATGTTACTTCAAAACAACAATAAATTTGTTATAAAAAATAATTTGTCTATATTATAATATATTTTTTTCAGCGTTTATATATAATTTATTGTTGTTACTTCCTATTGGGCCATTATGAATAAATAAATAAATAAAATGGTTTTGTTTGATAAAAAAAAAAATAGAATTCAATTCTATATTGGCCTATATCAAAAAAATATTTTATGTAGAAATATGTTCCTCCGAGAATCTGTAACTTTATATAGTACAAAAGTACATAAAATAGTCTCTCGGTAAATGAACACAAGAAAATGGCACGACATAATTAATATAAAGTGAGCTCCTCGAGAGGACACGAAAAGTGTTTTTCCTCCCGGAGGAAGATCCTCCGAGGAGAGTTTTAGCATCGGGTAAAATCCGCGGGAGCTGCTTCCTGTAAGCGGCTTAACCCTCGAATGCGAGCGACGGCTGCGGGAGACAATATATATACATATATCGAGACTATTTGTGTTCGTGTCAATTTGCTCAAGTTTATTTCTTACTAACCATTATCTGTGCGAAGTTTCACGAGGAAGACTGTAATCAACACAGAAATTATGTGATTTTTTATTAAAAAATACACAATTTCGCTTTCTATGTGCGGTTTTTACCATCTGGGAATGTTCCCGGGGGCGGCTTTTTATAAACGGTTTAACCCTCGAATGCGAGTTCCGGTTACGAGAGACATTGTATTGAGTGTCAGCATATTGACAGCGACCTCGATTCGGTGCTTTATTTTTATAGGGTGTCAGGTTTTACTCTTTGCGCGATCAGCAAGCAATTATTGGCTTTTATTTAATTACAGCTTCACAATAAAGAAATTAAAAAAATAAACTTTTCCATGTTTTAGACCTTTCATTTGCCTTTCAATTACTATTTTTTCAGAGGCTCTAATAACTTTTATAAGATAGCTGTTCTTTTTTAGTTGAAATGCTTTTTAATAAGGCATAGGAGCCTTAAAAAATAGTTATTGGGGGGGGGGCAAATAAAGGGTTTAAAACAGGGATTCCCTAAATGGTCGAAATCGGTCGACCCCTGGGTCGACATAAATGAAAACTGATTTTGTGGGTTTGATGAGGTTTAAAAATTGACCCCTATTAATTAACACAAGTTCTTATTTAAAACTTTCAATATACTATTTTAATATAATATTTTAGTAGGAAATATGTACTTTTAAAAAACTCACCAAGTCGATAAGCGTGCACAAGTTCATGTGTAGTTGTGGGGGTCTGAGGTATCAGTTCATTTTGGAAAAGGGGTCTCTTAATAGCTTGGCAATCCCTAGTCTAAAATATAGAAAAGTTTATTTTTTTAATTTCTACATTATGAAGCTGTAATTAAATAAAAACCGACAATTGCTTGCTTGAAAAAATTATGAACCGAATTTCAAGCTCAACTGTCAACTAGTCGCCACCAATCCGTTCAAGCGTTGTGTGGTCATTATGACCGCTCGCCGCCACTGCAGTGTCAAGAATGCAACGTTCCCTCGGGATTTACATCCCGGGAGATTATTTTAATAGACCCAAGGAGATGTGCGGGCGGGCGGGCATATTTTGCTATGCTAAAAATGCCACGGAGATTCCCCGTGGGCGGGGGCGGGAAGCGAGTTATATAGCGTAGGGCGCCGATCGAATTCTCCCGAATTTTTATGCAAAACTCAATTTGCGTCGGGCGCGGACTTATTATCGCTTGGAATTTAGAGCGATTGCTATTCGAATGTAACGAAAAAAAATTACATCGACAAAGATGGATTTGTCCCACAAAACTAAGAAATATTGGTCCCATTTTTGTCAGAAAAAAACGAGCAATTTTGAAATTTACTGTGAATAAATGTAGATTTTTACCCACGTAAACGTACCATCTTTTTGTGAAGATGTTCATATAAAAGAAATAAAGAATTCTAAAAATAGCAAAGAAAATCTAAACAATTCTATAAGAAGAATTATTTGTATCTTATATATAAAATTTAGTATCATATGCACACGCTGTGTCCCTAGACTATTCCCAATAAAGAATTCCGCTTATTAACCCTGCGATTTCAACGTGTTTTGTTAACACTATATATCAAAGCTAATCTTGGTTTGAGTGGAAAAAATGTTAACTTTACGTGATAATTGTAAATCGTTGTTTTCATACGTGCGCCAGCTGTTGACCGTGCTCAGTCAAGGCTGCGATGTCTTATATGCTTATAGTTTTATAACCATTTTACTTCGTTCATCTTGTAATTCAAGTTTCAATAAATAAATAAATATAGCATTTGACATTCTGGAGGTCACAAGTCCACATGACCCATGTACCTTTTAAGAACGTTTTAAGACAACATCCACAACAAATATACCATTGGACATGGACGATTTTCAACCTTTCCTTCCTGGTATCAGACCGTTTCACGTTCTTGAGAGGGAGTACTGTGGAGGTCACAAGTCCGCATGACGTCCGTGCCAGGTTTATGCCGACGTCTACATCAGGCCACCCGTCCACAGTCAGTCGAACGAGAGTGACGTCAACCGAACGCACCGAATGCACCAAGGCTGAGGTAGAGGGTTTCCCCTCCGACGCAGTCTATCAGAGCGGAGGTCGTCCGCTAGTGCGCCGCCGATACCTACTCGTCTGCTGACGTCACGCCGGTCCGCGATCATACATTATGGAGTCAGACACTACATTGTATATCGGAGTTCTTATGTAATCAGTGGATCAGTAATAAACGCTTCAACAAGTTAAGTTATTACATTTATCCCACGGGACCCACGCGCCGATGGGTTCAGTAACATTTCTGGCGACCCCGACTTTGAACCACGCAACCTTCCGTTTCACCCTAATAAGGTTTGCTTATTTGTTCTGACACACCCTGTATATACACTGGGAATTTATCATCAAGGATAGTGACTTAGGTTCCGATTTTCGTGTCGCCATTCCGCTAAGCACTTATCCGTGTTTTGCAATATGCGCACGTCGCGGCGTCAGCCAAGGATCCCGCCGGGACTGCGCGGATTATCGCTGTCTGTCTAAGTGAACTCCGGAATACTTGGATGGGGATTAGAGCACGTGCTCCTGCATCTTTCATAGAAAGCGTCGCGGGGGGGAGGGGGGGTTGAAGATTTAATGCACGGAGCACACGATACATGCGACTATGCATTGATTTACGAGAAAAATATTACCAGAGCATCTATCTTTTATGACTTGTGTTATTTATTTTCTCTAAATGATATACGAGTAAGAGATCGTGTTGGTCCAGTCGTTTGGGCGTTCGGCTATTGACCCAGAGGTTGCGGGTTCGAATCCGCTCGTAATAGTTTTACCAATTTTTAACGCCTCTTCACTCTGATACACCTGGGCCCGAAAAAAATATACTTTTTCTAGGTAATAGCAAATATTTAAAATACAATAACATATAAATTACTTTTTACGATTATTTTCTGCTAATGTAGCCCCGCTGTGTATAACACTTATATAACACTTATATTGTGCATAACACATAAGTGTTAAAATGTAAAGAAATTAAAATGTATGAAAAAAGATCTTTGCTAACTTTTGACATCTGAGGACTTAAAATAATATTGATACTTACTTGATATTATCTATTTCTGGCGAAACTTTACCGTTCCTTTATATAGTCAATTAAATGTGTGTGTGTGGGGGGGGGGTGTATATCAGTGTGTATATTTGTGCCTTAGTTAATTTTTATATTTTCACAGGATTTTGCGCTGGTCTATTGTATGCACTGTAACACTTCATATATAACCTTCCTTAGAACAGGTAACTCTTACCTAGTTAGGAAGGTTATAGACTTGTACTCATCGGCCAACTTGATTTTTCAATAATAAAAAAAAAAAAAAACTTCTAGATAACTCTTACATTTTTTTTATATCATTTTTTTTTGTAGTGCCGAGCGTTACACACGAAAATGGCAAAGACACTTATCCCATTTACAAGTTTATCTGATGAAAACAGTCACGGTAAAATAAACAAAAAAATAAACAATTTAAAAAAAACGAATTACTTCAACAACGAGGCGAGGCGTGTTTTTCGTAGAAACAACACTGGGATACCCAATCTATTTCGGGCAAGAGACCCCTTTTCCAAAATGAACTGATACCTGATACCATACTCAGATTACTTCAAAAATACTATCGTCTAGTTTTTTTTCCTATTTATACAACTTGATCATGATTTCGTTCGTGTTAAATCGCGTTACTAACAAATTTTACATTTCGCAAGTATTGCTGGGCATCAAGGCAAACAACACACGCTAATGACGTATTTGTAACGCTCGCAGCATATAGGTATACTAGTCGTATTAAAGAGGTGTAAGAAACTAAATAACGCTCAAATATAAAAGCTAGCCTATGAATGAGTTCCTCGTTCCACTGGAAAGCGTGCGCACTCGCTCGCACGCTCGGCTCCCGCTGAGCGCGCGAACGAGCGAACAGATCTAGACTTCAAAACACACAACAGTGAAGACTTCAAAAGGATCAATTTAATATGTCGACAGGGGCGCAAACCGCCCTCGGCCGAATTTGCATTCATAACTTCTAATGCCGCGGATCACAATGAGTGTGGCAACCCTATCACGATAATATGAGGGCATAATCACCCTGCGGTCTGACGGGGCGCGGTGCGGCAGGGTTGTCGCATTTTTTTTATTGCTTGTATTGTATATTATTTTTGTTTTATAACAAATATTTTATTGTCTTGTGAAGTGCGTGTTTTTTAAATAATAATAATTAAATTAACAGTTAATTTGAGGAATAAATGACTTCAGAGCGGGAAGTTTCTAAAATAAAACCCAGTTATTTGTACTGAGAGGCAATTTTACCTAAACGTGCGTAACACATAAGTCCGCACACATACACACTTGCACATATGTACGTACACGAATACATCAGCGCTAACACATAAACCCTTACACATTATTATTTTTTATTAATTTTCCTCTAATTCTTGCTCATAATGTCCATTTACTTTTATGTGAGTTTTCGTGGCTGTTTGTTAATACAGGCTGATCTTAAGTCAACAGTATCCTTTTAAGGGGCGATTATGGACATTCTGAACAACTTTGTAAATAAAAAAAAAACTTGTCTAAAATGGCAAAAGAGTGAGTCCTAAAAAATTTTTGAATCACGCTCACCGAACAAAATACCAGACCGCGCGGCGTCACGACTTCACGACCCAGCAACCATACCTATTGACGACAGTAACAGCGGGTAGTTTCCCGCGTGCAAACATTGCAATGCAAGTCGATTGGCCCAAACGTTCAATAGAGTGTATATATTACTAAATTAATTTTATTTAGTTAGCTATATGAAAACTTGTTTAGAATCACCCCTAAAAGCACGTAATCATTCTGTAAACAATTTTTTTTTAAACAATCAATTACATCTCACCCTCATAGCGTGTAATGCTGTCCTAAGGTGATATAATCAGTTATAGAAACATATGTAGATCCTCAGCTAAAAAAGACAACATTTTCATAACAAAATGTGCAACTCAAAATTTAACTAGAGGCACACTGGGATACTCAGATCTATGCAAAAAAAACTGTACAGGATTCATAAAAGAGATTGAAATATGCTTATAAAAATACTATAATAATTGCACGTAATCTTATTTATGTGACGATCCTTGTTTTGTAATTATTCAAAATAAAGAAATAAATATTTTACTGCTGTCCTAAGTACAGCCCTGCGTCGGCTCCCGTCCCCGCCCCGTCAATAACCCCCCCCCCCCCCTCTATTGAGTCATCCCAGTTCTCGGCAGTTTTATTTGCATACAAGAAAATAGAAGCCATTCGCATGGAATAATCCCATCAGTACGGAGGCTAGGCGGGGGAATTTATAGCAACACTAAATGCGCTTTCATATCAACCGCTTGGGCGTAAAACTGAAGAGATTGCCTGAAATACTACTCACCAATAAAAACTGTTTGTTTTATCCTAATTTAAGTATGCTAGGCCACCGCCATTCAGGAGGCACACGAAGAAATAGTATTTTTTATAATGTAGGAATAAAACGTTTAAATTTGTGTAGTATAAACTTTTTTTCTCTCTTTATTTATTTATTTATTTAAAAATTACATATACTTTGGAGGTACCATTCCTCCGGTGGTATAGCTGATTTGCAGGTGATGCAACTAATTTATTTTAAAGCCAAGTTTTTTATCCTTTTTCTTAGCTTGGAAGGGGTCTTAGGGAATGGCTTGAATTTATCAGGAATACTAATCTCGAAGGTTGATCGAGTCAAGGATGGCAATACTAAAGAACCCTGTGAGGTTGTAGCACGAATGGTGGAATCAGAGTTAAATGACTTAGAAAAAGAACCAGCAAGTAAGTCAGCTTTTCCAAGATCGTCTGAAATAACTCTACCGTTCTCGAATACTACTTGCTACTACGATTAACTCATGTAGAGATTGACCGAACCAGTTGGCCAATTGACGAGGTTCAGGAATTGGTCAAGATAATTAGGGGGAAAGAGAATTTTAAAATTTGGTGTTATAGGAGCCTGGCTTCTAGAATTAAGTTTCCTAACCTCAATATTGCTACCACCTGCCAACTGCTTTACGGAGACAATAACTATTATTTTCTTTAAAAATTAATTAAATAAATAATGTGAAAATACAGCATGTTAACATGAACATAAATGAAAAAATAATAACGTCATGATTCCATGAATACTTTTAAAAACATAGTTTAAATTAAAGTAAGTGAAAAAAGAAATAAATATATATATATATTAATTGTTAATAGTGAACTAGGTGTGGTGTTTAAAAGTTGCCCAGTTTGAGGTGCACAACAAACGATGTCCAAGCGAGAAGGTCCATCGATGTTTTTCGTCTTTTTCAAACGGACATTAAGGTATTCAAATCATTACCATTAGGAGAGTCTTTTGTGCATCTGTCCGTTTTATTAAATTCTTCCTGCAATCATTAAATTCGGCCAGACGGCACCGAGTGTGTGCGGCGCAGATGCCGTCGCCGGCGGCGGCTCATTTGTCGGTCCTCCGAACTCGCCCGCGCACTTGTTAGTCCTTTTCAAGTTATGCAAATTGGACTTAGCTCGACCCCGGCTCTGTATCCCCTTAATTTCGTGCGTGCTTTGAAATCGTATACGCTAAAGACTTCTGTGCGGTTCGAAAGCTGGTCTCGTTATTTGCGGGGGCTTAATTAATAAACCCTTCTTTATTCCCATAAAGAAGGGTTTGGGGAAGGGAACGGGTTTGGTAACACAAAGTGGTTTTAGACTTGAAATGCAACCATTTTAAGTAGGATTTATTTCACATTAATATAAAACTTTATCCGGTTTAGTGTCATCATTGGCTATAGGGTAGTTTTTAGACAGTTCAACATCATGCTATTAGCTCAATCACACTATAAATGATTCCAAAATTTGTAGATTTAATCATACTAATATATTTCGATAACATAAAAGCTAATTTTCTGAATAATAAAAGTCATTGTTTTATAAATAATTCGAATGTCCTCAATTACTTGAGGCTATACCGCCCAGGTTTGAGAGCACCCCTTGACAGATTATGTGAAACATTCAACAAATACTTATTATATACCATATAATAGTTCCGAAATTGCGCTCAGCAACTCACCGGCGGCGGCTCGCCGTCCCGCGCAAGCGCGCCCCCTCGGATAACATCGGCCCCGTTCGGCAATTCTCGCCTTTGCCGGTCGCCGCCTCGCATGCGTTGGCTCTGGTCACACTGCCGTCACAGTTAGTAAACCAATCATTAGAAGAACGAGGTCTGCATTCCTTTTTACTACGGAACCCTATGATTTTGAACTTGTCGTATTTTGATTACACGCGTAACACTTGCAGCCTGCTAAAATTCGGAATTCAAACTACGAAACTCGCGTTGCACTCGACGGCTGAAAACGAGCATTCATTACGAACGCGGGCTCGTTTCATTCAGGCTGAAACAATCAAACGCGCGGAGAAAGTTTAAATGCAGTTTTCAGCGAAAATAACGTGTTTCTATTATTACGTGCGAGATGCAGGGTTACGACAGAGGCAAAGTTGGCCGTTGCGTTGGCGTTACAGCATCCAAGGGAGGGTTCTTTGTTTCAAAACAGTGATCCTATAAAATATCCTTACCGTCACTTAGGGCCATGCTCAACTGAGCTAAATCGCTTGCACTAGATTCAGGTTCGAGCGTGGGTGATAGAACATAGGCGGATAAACAAATAAGTAGTGTTAAGAATAGCTTTGCAACCGCAACTAAGAAATATAATATATTTCAACAGTGTTAAGGAAATAATTTCAATTTCAATTTAATAATGAATTCATTTATAAACTGTATTGGTACAACATATAACCACAATTTCAGCGAATGGACATTTTTCATTTGCATAAAGGCGACTTTATACTCAACATAAAAACGATAAACTAAAAACAAAAAACAAAAAAACTTTCTTTGAACATACATAATATTAGTAATAGTATACTCGTCACCAAACACATACACACACATTAACACACTCTTACATTCCACACCCAATTATATACTCACAGATTACAACACTCACATTATTATTACTTATAAATTAGAAACTAGTTCGTTCTGTTAAAAGTATCTGTTAAATTGGAGATGCCTGTAGTCGGTTTAAGTTGTTATTTATCTATTTCTATGTAACTCTCATTATGTATAGCTGTAAGCATTTCTCATACAAATAGAATAAAAATAAAATAATAATTTAAACATTAGTGTATTTTTTTTAAAATTTAAAAACATAAATAATCTTATTACAAAAACTAAGTCCATAGAAATTAAGTGTAAAAATTCAGCCATTCCCTATCAATAAATTACATGGCAATTTATTAGGGATTAAATTAACAACAAAAAAAATGAAACAAAAAAAAACAGTTCTTAAAAGATTTTTTAATTATACCCCGATTTCATTATTTCCTTCACGAAAAAACTTCTTTTTGATGGGCAGGTGCTAAAATATTATTATTAATATTCTAGAAAAAAAAAAATAAACCACATAAACGTAAAATTGATATGGGAATATGCTAGGTTATAAAAAAATAAGTAGTTGTGTGCCCCTTAAGAGTGGTAAATTGTAATGAAGGAAGACCTGCGAAACAGCCCTCGCCAGGGCAACACACCGCTCCAGTCGCGTCCACCTGACAGACGCAGCAGGTCGTACCCGCGCGACTTACTCCTGGAGTAAGTCCTCAGCTCATCGGGAAGGAAGGAAGATCTGACCACCCCCTAAGCAAGTCGGCTCACGGAGCCGACTCACCCGAACCCCTAGACCAAAGGGTCTAACCCGCCCCTCGCTGAAACAGACCTAGAGAGAAGGAAGACGAGTCGACGTTTTCCGCCCGCCTACGGCGCTACTAATAATTGGCGCCTAAATTTGTCAGGCGCTTAAATACAGACATTTTGTAAACAAACACGGTCGTTTTTACTGATTTAAGAAGACTCAAATCGGTGATTTCTCCATACAAACCCTTTAGTGTTGTGTGTGACTCTCGTATTATTTGTAGATATCACATAATATAATGAAATAAATAAATTATTACATAGACTAAAAGTTATTCTCTTTAACTACACACCCTAATATACAGACTTATTATCACATATATAAATATAGATGGTCTGTTAAATATATGTGTTGAAATGGAGATGCCTGTAGTCTGCTTAAATTGTTGATTAATGTATTTTTATGTAACTGTCTTTCCGTATAGCTGTAAGCATTTCTAAGAATTAAATAAATAAGTTAAGAGCCTCCAAAAATCTGTATTTTTCCATAAATTTTATCAAAACAATGGACGTAAATATTTCTAAATACAAGAATCAAGAAAAACATAATTATATAAGGATGCAAATTGAACGTTATATTATATGTAATATATAATATATATAATACATTGTGCTACGTGCAAGAGGCTTAAAAGGTAAAAACAACGCTAGAATTTTCGTATTATACTTAATTTGTTGTTTAATAATCACAGATTTGTATAGGTTATCATTTTAGTTTTTAAATAATGTAGTTTGTTTAATTAGCGTATAACGCTGAAAAAATGTACAGCCCTGTGGTAGGTTCATCTGCATGTCTCCCGACCAAAATGGTTTTTTTTTTGTGAAAATCGTAAAAAAACGCGATTGATTATTTTTATGCGAGGCAAGTAAGTAGGTACTTATCAGTGCACAGCCGCTGTTCCAATCTTAAACACCCCCAAAAGTCGCTCGAACTTCTAAAACTACGACCGGATCCTGGGCAGATCTCAATAGGGCGGGCGGCGTCGGCGCCCAATATTCAGCCTCTGAATAATTTATGGGCGAGTTCAGCGGACTGAAATATCAAATGGAGCCCCAATTGGCTCGATGAATATTTCAGTGTCTATTAAGATAACAGATTTATTGAGGGCGTCGTTACTGATATGTTTAACATCTGTAGTTCCGTAACTAAACTCTGAAGTTTAATCTAAACTCGGATGTTCAATACTAAATGACTTTTAATACTCCTCTTTTATATTAGTTATAATGACTTCACTAGATTTTAAATTAATATAAATTCGGATGTTTATAATGTCAACCATTATAATTTATTTGTTAATTTGACAAGTTTGGTTATCCGTTCATCCGTAACTCAATAGTTACTCAAGCAAGTTTGCATTACAGAACTGCTAGTTTAGATGCAAATCCTACGTAAAAACATAATTTCAAGTGTGAACGACAGACAGTAACACGATTTTGTTACAAAATAATAATAAATAGATATATAAATAAACACAGATAGCATGTCTGCTTTCCCTCAATATTGCATTCATTCACCCGCAATTTATACATTATTCAAAAGATGATTATTACCCCACGATCAATCTAAATTACCCCCCAGATCCGAAAAAGGAGGGGAAAATAGAAGCCCGGAATAAAAAGAGGATTCGCTCGGAAAAAAAATGTGATAAAATTGAATAAAACTACCTCCTTCTACGGTCCCGTCCGAGAAAACGTCGACGTGTTGATAGTCACTAAAGCTAGTGTTCGCTTTTATTCATTTCTATCACTACATCTAACTGCTAGGTTAGGTTAGAAGGAGACAAGCTCTGACGTTATAGGATAATCTCAAAGAACAGAATTAATATATTATAAAAAACTTATTTGAATTTACATCTTTGTGAAATCTACCTGCAATGTTTTGATAAAATATGTTAACTAATTGGATAATGCAGAAATTTACGTTTTTCATTCTATTTAAACCAGATAAATATGAACCTAAACGAAATTCAGTATTATTTTTACAACCTTTTATTTAACTTGCAATGTTTGTTAGACTGTTTAGGTCAAATCTTGCTAGCTGAATTAGGACCACTTCCCTACTTAGGACTTAGGATGATTTTTATAGTAAACATGACCTCCAGAAGAACGGTCAACAGTACAAACACGAGATTTAGTATACGCACTTATTCTTCCATATCTACAAATAACAGTCACTGCACCACAGCGTTTGTAAGGAGTAATGACGGGGCCGCGTCCTGTTAAATAGTTTATTGCCTGCATTAGGGGAACCATACCAGCGCCAGTACCGCAAAATAAATCCCTTACAACAGACCTCACAGCTATTATTAAAAAATTAACAATATGTCACTAGCTCAATTTCGATTCTGCTCATAGCGTTTTTTCTGCGTTTTTACATAAGAAAAATCATGCGCTGTCACTATAGAGGCGATCTAATGCAACTATGCATACGGCGATTCTGATTTATTTTATTATGTTTTGTATTGGTATTGTGAAAAATACCTACATCGATAATATAACAGATACGTAATTGAGGTTATCTTAGTAAATTTGACTAATACACGGTTGGGATTAAGCCGGAACTGCTATTCCAGTTGTGATCGAATTTTATATAGGGTGATGATTTTAGAGGCGTGGTTTTCAAGAAGAGATAAAACGCATATAATTTGATGTTATGGCTAAGAATTTAGTTTTATTATAAAGATAAGGGTTTGCCATTATGTTTTGAAAATGATTTCGGGTAAGTGGCCGCCGCGGCTGACTCGAACAAATTCCAGCCGAGAGGCCCAATTTTCAACCACTTTTTGCAGCAAGTTGGGCCGTATGTCAGCAATAACGCGCCGAATATTCTCTTCCAAGGCGTTAATCGTGTCCGGCTTATCTGCGTAGACAAGCGACTTCACATAACCCCACAAAAAATAGTCCAGCGGTGTTAAATCGCACGATCTTGGAGGCCACGCCACAGGCCGACGACGCGATTTTTACTTTATTTTAGAGTGATTTTAAAAAAATTAGAGTGATTTTTTCTAAATTTGCACTATTTGCAAACGTTGTTCAGGAGTAAGTCTATTCATTATGAAATGGCAAACCAAACTGAGCATAAATCAAGTAACAGCTGTCAAAAACACCAACTACGTAAAAAGTAGTGCCAGATTGAAAACCACGCCTCTAAAAAAAACGCCCTATATATACAGGCTGTCACAAAAGGCATGTTCAAACTGATAGAGATGATGGAGGACACCATTCTCTATTAAACTCTATTATATGGTAATCAGGTTACGGTTAATTTAAAATTAGTAGATACTTTTATGATTTTGAAAAAAACGCTGACCATGTCGTCTAAACATATATTTTTTTTAAATGTAGAATTAATTTGATTAATAAATGTTTTTAAATATGCTAATTAATAATGTATCATTCTTATAATGATAATAGATAACTTTCGCGAGTAGCTCTTTCTATGTAAACTATCCTTGGAAAAGGTTTCCCATCAAATCCAATTGTCTTCACTGTTGCGTGGTTAAAGTATGAAATAGTTCCACGACTTCCAAATAAGATCGATGCCATTTGTATTCCCATCTTCAAAGACACAAATATTGTTTGATCTTATGAAAGTGTATCTATTAATACTTTATTTACTAAGCTTTCTACCTTATTTTTTTAAAAATAGTTTAAAACAGCAACGTTATTGCGAGATTTTACTAGAAATACATGTTTACGCTCTAGCAATTTTGATTACCGTGATTACGAACAAACGGATATTTGAATTAATTAAAATTTTATATAATATAAGCAATTCTGTGATGAAAAGTGCTGTTGAGACTGAGATATTTAGGTTCATCTTTATTTACATACATTTATTGCAATTATTTTCAATGCGTTCAATGGTTAACGGAAATTTTCCAAAAAAATATAGGTTTTATTCTAATGTCAAAATTAAATATTTTGATATAAGTACATTTTTTTTAAATGGCACACTTTTTGCGTAGTTTTTTTTTAATAACTTTTGCCAAAAAATCAGGATAAAATGGCAAAGATTCCACTTGCGTTCCATTTTAGGTTAGTTATAATTTGCATTAAATAAAAATGTAGTTACTAATATTAAATGCATATCTTACGGGCAACAAAAAATAAACAAAATAAAACGGTGTTGCCGGTATAATTGTATAATCAACAAAGATTATAATTAAAAAAAAACTCCGAATTGGTTGAGAATCTAACAAATATTAACTGAATCTTTTTTGTAGCAAAATGATCCCTTTTACCAACCTATTCAGGTTTTATTTCCTATTTACTGGACACCTGTGTACAGTTTTTAAATTTAAGGCAATCCTTTTAGGAGTTTGATCTATATCGATAACTAAAGCGGTCTCGCGAAAAAAAAAAGTATTTTATAAAAAAAACTGCGATCGACCGCGCTCCTGAACATTAAAATGATTTTGATTTAATTTCGAATCATTTTTTCAACATTTTTTGCTGATTAATGCTTGATCGTTGATATAGATCAACACCCATTACAAGCTTTTATTTAGCTTGCAATGTTTGTATGTCGGTTCAGGTCAAATCTTGCAAATTGAACTAGAACCACTTCTGGTTCAGTTCCGATGACAATGCGTTTTTATGGTAAGCATGACCTGATTCTGCACTCGGGAATGGCTCCAGGTGAAGAAACTCCTCAACGAAATTTTGTGTGGGTGCTGTTAAATAAAAGCTTGTTTTAAAAAATGTATTCCTACTTTTAAATTATTTAGTCCACTTAATCTTACCGTAATAATTCGGGTCGGCAAAAGGAGCAAAATCATGCGGTCGATTAATAATTCTACCAGAAAAATCCCTCAAATAATGAACCAAATATTTTTGTAAGATTTTTTAATAACATTTTAAGAGTAAAGGTTTGCAGGACATAGATTGACAATTGGCTTACAACAACGATATGAAATCTAATGTGTCTTTGATTAGTTATTAAGGTTTTGACAATTTCAAACTTTACAGAAATTACAGGATTTGTTCGACAATTCATCTTTCCGATAATAAATAGTAATTATACCCTTTATAAATGATTGGATTTATTTATTTCGTGTCAACTTCCACCGCTAAATTTATTTAAATTATAATTTTTTATTTATATTTGTTACAGGTAATGACCACGACCATTTCGCCGTGCGGTAAATAAAATAAGGTAGGTAGGTCAGTTCCAAAAAATCTATTGAAGTGGTAAGTTTTCTCGTATTTATTTATACCCTTTGTAATAAATTCTGGTCACAATGTCTCCATCCTCTGAGGAAAAGAGACGGTATTATTCTGTGTTCCAATGCGAAAGAAGAGCGTTGACAATATTCGAGTCGGGTCTGTGTCGACACTGTCACTGTGCGCGAGAGTAAAAACAATATATTTGTCTCGCTTTTTCGCTTT
The DNA here is from genome assembly GCA_020383195.1 of Neomicropteryx cornuta. Lineage (NCBI taxonomy): Eukaryota > Metazoa > Arthropoda > Insecta > Lepidoptera > Micropterigidae > Neomicropteryx > Neomicropteryx cornuta. The sequence goes on along the minus strand of JAHKQU010000010.1, from coordinate 8,486,649 downwards.
CCTGTGGAATCGGTCTCTTTCGCTCCTGGACTGGCAAAAAAGCAATACCGCAGTATTGCCCTTCGATCGGACATTTTCGCTGCTTCTTATTTGTTTATTTATTTAACGTGTTTCCCCGTGTACACATTATAATTAGAGTAAAAACAAATTAAACTACTAAAGAAAAACAAACAAAACTAGAACTAATCATAAAACATACTATGTTAAAAAATTAAAATAATGCCTCCATACAAACATTAACAAATAAATAATTCACGCTGATCTCACAACGGTGTAATAGAAAGCAGATTTTTAATCCTATCGGGCGAACAGACAAAGATATCAACCTCCGCGGAAATAGAATTTAATAATTCGACTGCTCTCCCAATTGGACTATACTTTGTATACGTCGGTACGACACGTTAACCATCTAAATAACGTGTGCTTCCGCACTCTAGTCAAACGGTCCGGAACAAAGAAACCAATATCTCCGAGTATTACGGGATTCTCGATGAAACCGCGAATAACATTATAAAAATAAAATAATGTATAGATTTGCCGCTTAAACTCGAAGCCTAACATCCCTATAGAAATGCTGATTCAGGGTAATATCCATACCTATGAAGATAAAGGTATCTAAGGAACCTCCTCTGAGTAAACTCCAGATAATGGAACTATACTCTAATATACTCCTCAGGAACGTGCAGTATAAAGGCGAGATTGACTTCGACTTATTCCAAGATCGACTGGTTCGAAGCACGAATCCCAACATTTCATTGGCACGCGCAGCTATGCTTCGCGTTTGACCAAACCTTTCTAAACCGATGTTAGAAAGAGAAACAGATAACTATTCTTCTATTACTAGGCAACTAGACGAGTATTACTATCATCAGCCCCCATGGCATGGCGTCCTGAATGACAACAATGGAATCACGACCAGTTCTGGTCGGATGCGTGCATAAATAAATACAATAAAAGTGTCAACCCGCGTGTATTTATAGCCGCCATTTCAACACCGCAATAAAATTGGGGGAATGCGCAACGCGCCTTGTTAGGATGTCCAAAAAAAAAAAAAAAAGATTGCCAGCTTGCACATCTTAGAACTTTTAATATATTTTTTTTTTTGATTATGGACAACTGTCCGTTGCTTGTCATTGCGCTTACGTCGTTGAGTGGTAAGTGGGGTGGGGGGGGGGGGGGTCAGATAAAACCTCGAAATCGATTTGCGTGACCAAAGAATCAGTCATAACTCCGCACCAGAAAGAGTTACTTGGGTTATTCTTGTACGGTTGGTATAGCGATTGTACCCACTTCGTTTTTTTTAACAATAATTCTAGGTATTTATATAACTACTTTTAAACATTTTTCTTTATTATGCAGTACAGGTTTGTGTGGATTTTACCACTAAACTAGTATGAGGTTCAAAAATAGCATATTTAAAGTGCTAATTTTGTTATTCCAATTTTCCGCTTTGAGTATTAGGTTAGTAAGTAGTCTTAAAAGAAACAAATAATATTTTTTACCAGTTTTTTCTATGTTTAATCTGTGCTTTAGGTAAGTTAGATAAAAAATATAAAGTACGTATTAAAAAAAAATTCTTCTTTTTTCTCCTACTTCCTTTTAATAGCATTTGAGAGTTTTTTAAATATACTGTGTATGAATGTATTTTTTTTTTTGCCCACAGAAAATCGTATTATTTCAGTAAATCGTATGAAATAGCGCGTTATAGTTATATATATATTTCTTTACTATTGAAATTAATTTTTCCCTTAATTAATTAAATACCTAAATTTATTAACCATGTAGAGATCTTTTTGTTAATACCTACCATTCTTTTATTTTAAAAATCTAGTAAATTTTAAATAATTTCTGACTTGTTAATTTTCACTTCTAATGTACGCACTGGTAATAATTTGTTTATGTTTTCCTATAGTTAATTCTGAAGTTTGTTATCCTTTGTTTTCTTTTTTTTTCTTTACTTATTTGAATATTGTATGTTGTTTGTTAATTTTGCTATTTGTTAAGTTTTCTCTTTGTAAAATCTGTAAGGGGAAACCTGTTTTATCGTTAAAAAAGTTTTTTTTTAGTATTTTCACCAAGATTGTATCATACAAATCAACATACTCGTACACTCAATCAGCTGATATTATCTCTTAAATCCCAATATCTCTTAATCTCTTAGTCGCCGACATTTTAAAAAGGCATACATTCGTGTAAATTAGTGCATATTCTAAAATAGTAGTCGTTCACGTTCATCCTAATGCGCCAACATCACTGCGATTTAGCATACGCGCTTCTGATGTTATCGTAGAACAGGTTTTTCTAGTGTCAACTGACGGTGCTTACACACACACTGGCACACTAATTTGTTAATAAAGACAGATTAATTTTATTGTAAAAAAAAAACATCATACGTAATACTATTAATATTGACATTAAATGCATATTTTATTTTTAGCCATGACGATTATTTGTATATTGGACGTAAGTTATTCTTGTAAATATTCATTAAATTATTCACATCTTGTCATCGTCATTCAATATATAGGATGATGATTTTAGAGGCGTGGTTTTCAAGAAGAGATAAAACGCATATAATTTGATGTTATGGCTAAGAATTTAGTTTTATTATAAAGATAAGGGTTTGCCATTATGTTTTAAAAATGATTTCGGGTAAGTGGCCGCCGCGGCTGACTCGAACAAATTCCAGCCGAGAGGCCCAATTTTCAACCACTTTTTGCAGCAAGTTGGGCCGTTGGGTATGTCAGCAATAACGCGCCGAATATTCTCTTCCAAGGCGGTAATCGTGTCCGGCTTATCTGCGTAGACAAGCGACTTCACATAACCCCACAAAAAATAGTCCAGCGGTGTTAAATCGCACGATCTTGGAGGCCACGCCACAGGCCCACGACGCGATTTTTACTTTATTTTAGAGTGATTTAAAAAAAATTTAGAGTGATTTTTTCTAAATTTGCACTATTTGCAAACGTTATTTAGGAGTAAGTCTATTCATTATGAAATGGCAAACCAAACTGAGCATAAATCAAGTGACAGCTGTCAAAAACACCAACTACAAAAAAAGTAGTGCCAAATTGAAAACCACGCCTCTAAAAAAAACATCCTATATAAGGTTGCGACGTTTACCCATTACAACGGTAAATACCGTATTCAAGAAATACTTATTATAATTTTTTTATATGAATACGAAGAATTTTACTTACTATGATATAAAAATATTGTAATTTTTTGTATGTATGTAGGTATTACCTAATGAGAAATAAACAAATAAACCATAAAATATGTTCCATCAGCTGGCAACACTTTAAAATATGTGTCCCCCCTAACTCAGGGAAACTTCGGGTAGCTACGATCACAATAATTATTGTCAGTCATGGCACCGGGCCTGTTACGAAGTTACGATTAGTTTAACCACAAGTTAATGTCGCGTGAAGTTTAAGGTTAGTGCAAAAGTTCGTCCCTAACTGTTATAGACTGATGCCAATATTGGAAGTATCCCAACTTCGGACCCGTCAGTGTAACATGACTATCCGCTTAGTCGCGCTAAGCTAACTTAAATAAATACCTACCCTATTTTATTGTGGTGAAAAGGTTATTTATGATTACTTACAGCAAAATGATAAATTGTAAATTTTAAAATGAGGCATGTAGCCATCATTGGGGTTCATCAGTCATTTCAGACAGTAGAAAAATAATACTCGAATAGTTTTATTTCCTAATCATCTAAATAAAATAAAAAAAGCTAAATTTCTAATCTCTCTAAAAATTAAGAGGTTCGAAAAGTTTTCATTTTTCCATACATTTTACAAAAATTTAGACTATATACATATGTTATATTGCCTGAATACAATAATTGAAAAATAAATTTACAGTGGCATAGTTCATTTTATAATCTAAAGAATATTTTTAAGAATCTGTCTATACTCTAACCCTGGAGTAGTATATGCATGTGTAAATTACCCAACCCCTCCTACTTCCTAATACCAACCTCTTTCACGCATGTGTTTTTCTATTTTATTAAGTTTAGAGGAAACGCTTATATCATTTGTTGTTTTCTGAAATAAATATTTTATTAAACGTATTATGTAAACTTGCCCCTTTTTTTGACCGGGGGTTTTTTTTTAAACGCGTGTGCACTCATTACTCCGAAATGGCTTAAGCGATTTACATGGCCTAAATGTAGGTTGGTGAGTCAATTGCAAATATAATTGGTTAACCAACTAAGAAAAAACAAATGGAAAATGAAAGATTTTCAATGCCGTGTATTTGTCAATATGATTTCTTATGTGGCCCGAAGACAAAAAAGGTTGAGTATAGTTGTTTTAGACCCATCATTTGACTTTCAATTACTATTTTTCCTTTTATAAGAAAGCGATTTAACTAAAAAAGAACTATTAATTGTTTTTTCATTTATTAAATTTCTCAGTAATAGAACTGAATTTTAAAAATCTGCCTTCACTATCTTGAAGACATAAAATCAAGATATTTAAACGTATTTTTTAATATTAAATATCTAATGGTTACCATAGTTGCCAAAATTGCCAAATGACAATCTGTTCAATAAAACATATTTTTTTTAAACAGTTCTCGCCTTTATTCTTCTTTTACTTAATAATACACAGAAACTGACTATAATAAGTCAGTTTGAGAGTTATTTTGTAGGACTGCATACATGGCAAAAATGAATGAATGAATCGAAATTAATATTAATCCCATGGGCGGTAGCCGCGGCGTGCGTGCGATCGATGATTTACGGCCTCGTCGAAATATAATATTATCTCTAAATTTATTAACTTTTAATTATCTTTAAAATCGGCACACAGTTTAAAAGTTTGGCTTGGCTAAAAACTAAACTATTATTTTGTCTACAATATGCACTATTTTTCGGGTTAATCGTATGATGCATTATCGAACGCGAAGCGAAAATTAAAAGTGAACACATTTTTTTTATTTAATTTATATTTCATTAACGAAACTCGATTTCTCCTTTCTTCCCCGTGAAGTACAAGATAAGTCTTCGATATACATAATGCTTTAAACCACTTATCTAAATACTTAGTGGTTGAGGAGTGGTGCATCACCAAAAGTATGGATTTTTGAAGATTTTCCAATTTTATTCCTTGGCTACTACGCCTTAATAATAATTACGTTCAACGCGAATTAAGAGTTAAAAAACAAACCTTTATGAGGCACTGAAGCTATTTTGGAATTTTAATAAATAACCGGGGTATTTTTACATATTCTGACTTTAGTTTTTCTATTGAATTTTAAAACAATACACTTAAAAATAGCATAAGTTTTAACCTATATCATACAAAGCTTGTTCTGAGGCGATACCTGCACGAATTTAGTTACAACAGCCTGATGGCGCAGTGGTATAAGCACCTGCTTCTAAATCCAGAGGGTCCGGGTTCGAATACATAGGGTGCCAAATCCGACCAGGTCATTTTTCGCCGTTGAGAATATTCAACGGCGCTTTTCGCAAACTGTCGGCTGAGTTAAGTAGCTCGGACGACTTACGAGATATTGTTTGCCTGTAATTAACGGCCTCGCATCATAAAAACAACAATAATGCATTCGGTACTGCGCCCGATAGCGCCTCCCCGACAACACAAGCCATACGAATGAAGAAAAATGAAGTTACACGTATGATGTAGCATAGATGATTTTTTAATTAGATTTCATTAAAATCTAAAATCAATCAGTGCATAGTTTTTGTGATCGTTGAAAACAAAAAAAGTCTTGTATTTTTATCATGGTGAATCTAAACCTATGTTGGCGGTCTATAGGAATATTAATCTACCATTTATGAAACTGGCCCCATTTTATGAAATGAGGGAGCTTGCATTCCGCATCGCCGGTTTGACAAAGATGTCACCAACCCTAACCACTAGTCAAATGACAAACCATAGAAATGATATGTACACGCAATTATGTGAAAAGTACATCGCGGCCGCAATTTGTTGGTATATTTTAAAAGGCCGTGTGACACAGGCTTCGGTACAAAAAATATTAAAAAACAATATACAAAATCATGCTGTACAATAATCAATTCCTGGCAAGTAGAAAATAAAAATTAATCGTAAAAATAGAATTTTGCTAATGTGCTGTTGACTGTTAAGGAGTTCTTTCGCCTGAAGCCATTCCTGGGTGCAGGATCAGGTCATGCTTACCATAAAATTGCATTGTCATCGGAACTGAACCAACACGTCAAGTTTCAACTCCGTAGGATGAGAGGAAGTGGTTCAAATTCACCTTTCAAGGTGCAGTACGCTGCGTGAGTGTCTAAATTATAATAAACATTCTTTAAAACCTACTTTAATTATTTAAAGTAAGTTTCGAAGTTTTAAAAATAACGGCATTTCAATTATTTTATTGAGTTTGATATGTACAGTCGGCAGCACTTGGAGCTTTACCCTGAGCGCGTTGAAATAAAACGCGAGAAAAGAGAGATAGATATATAGGGTGTTTTTTTAGAGGCGTGGTTTTTAATCTGGATCTACTTTTTTCGTAGTTGGTGTTTTTGACAGCTGTCAGTTGATTTATGCTCAGTTTGGTTTGCCATTTCATAATGAATAGACTTACACCTGAACAGCGTTTGCAAATAGTGCAAATTTAGAAAAAATCACTCAAAATTTTTTTAAAACCACTCTAAAATAAAGTAAAAATCGCGTTGTGGGCCTGTGGCGTGGCCTCCAAGATCGTACGATTTAACACCGCTGGACTATTTTTTGTGGGGTTATGTGAAGTCGCTTGTCTACGCAGATAAGCCGGACACGATTAACGCCTTGGAAGAGAATATTCGGCGCGTTATTGCTGACATACGGCCCAACTTGCTGCAAAAAGTGGTTGAAAATTGGGCCTCTCGGCTGGAATTTGTTCGAGTCAGCCGCGGCGGCCACTTACCCGAAATCATTTTTAAAACATAATGGCAAACCCTTATCTTTATAATAAAACTAAATTCTTAGCCATAACATCAAATTATATGCGTTTTATCTCTTCTTGAAAACCACGCCTCTAAAATCATCATCCTATATATTGAATGACGATGACAAGATATGAATAATTTAATGAATCCCGCAATCGTTCTCAAGCCGACACTCTGGACTGCTTCCATGGCCTTCTGGTTCGTGGCGGACGAGAGGTGCTTCCAGGCTGGGGCGGCATAGGTGAGGATGGACCTCACATACATCTTCATGAGGCCAACCCGCGTGGAAGTGGCAATGTGGGGCGAGGAGAGCACCGGGCGGAGGAGTTGCCTTGCATATTTCGCTTTCGATATCGTAGCTTTTGCCTGTTTGTTGAAATTGAGGCGACGGTCAATGTGAACCCCCAGGTACTTGACCGTCTCCTTCCAGGGGATCTTATTGCCTTCTAGCATTAATTCTGGTGGCGTCCTTTTCAAGGAGCCCACCATAATCGCCTCCGATTTACCGGCATTCACCTTGATTTTCCACTTCCGGAGCCAGTCTGGAAGCAGGTCAAGCTGACGCTGCAGCTTGCGGGCGGCCAGCTTGACGTTCATGGAGGATGCCATGAACATCGTGTCGTCCGCATAGAGGGCCGCTTCAGAGTCCTGGTGCTTCGGGACGTCGTCGATGTATGTGACGTACAATCTTGGGGCCAGTGGACTGCCTTGAACGTGTGAACAGTGGTAGGGTTGGCCTTTTATACGAGATGCTCCGTGCGTCACCGCGTCTTACGATTATGGCGTGTTCCACTTCACGTGATCAGGGAACAAGGAAAGTTGCGTAAGTCATCTTCCAGGAAAATAGACAAAGGTCAATTTATTAATTACTTCTTCATAGAATTAGTAAATCGTCATGCGAAAATATACTAAAGTTAGTTTAATAATTGATAATTTGTGACAATTGAATATTTAAATTAATTAGAAGAATTGCTCTTTGTAAACAATTGGAGATCTTGTATGAAATAGTATATTTTATATTATTCAGCAACATAATATAACCATATAGGCAAGTATATAACAAATGCAAACAGGTACATAACACCATGAATTGGCTTAAACGGCAATTAAGGTTTCATCTGCTAGTAAATTTAAATCTGTGTCCTACGGGACTGTTTGTGTGTGATTTCTCCCCGTATCGTCCGCAGAACTGTCCCACAGGGGGATTATGTTCGCTGCAATACTGCGAATTGTATTCAAAGGGGCAAATTGGCCTAGGAGGGCGCTTATAGCCCATCTCAATGGAGTCTCGTTAGGCATAGTTAGTTTATTTATAGTCCGTGTGGGGTTTTTTTTCTCATCCCCACACAAAAAGACAGCGGAGAAATTTAAAAAAGATATCTGAGTTTCTTTTTTTTTTAAATATTTTTTATATTTTAGAGTCACCAAATATTCTGGTATACACATATATAGGTACTGTCAGAAAAAAGTGCTAGGTGTTTTTATATACTGGAATCTGTTTTTTCTTCCTGTCAGGGACCCCCGGGGGTCTGTGTGGACCACTTTGGGAACCTCAGGTTTAAATCGATAATCATTTTTGTTTACCTACCACTTCGACGCTACATAATTAGGTTATGTCTCTCTCCGTTTAGGGTTTGAAACCATGTCGAAAACAGCTCTTTTAAGATGCATCCTATACCCAAATATTATTCAATCGAGACATCGTAACACAGTTGGGCACAAAGAAGCTATACTTCTTTGCGCCCGTTGTACTCATTGGGATGGGATGTTGGTCGAGAAACCGCGTCACGCGTTAGGAGTAAAATCCGCAGAGTGCCTTTTTATACGTCCTGTACCAAAGATACTCCAAGAGTCTCGGTGGGTCAGTGGTTAACGCACTCGTCTCCCACGTTAGAGTCCCTGGTTCGATCCCCGGCAGGGATTTTTTTTTTTCACAAATTATACGAATATACGAACTTAATAATAATAATGTATAGGTGTATAGTATAATAATGAAGTGACTTATAATAATATATTGAAGACAAATATATTGAATAACAGAGAAAAATGTCTTATATTTCATTTATATTGAGTGGGTGTGTGCGAATGGCTAAAGAAGTATAACTTCCACCGTCTGGTCCGACGCAAACCCATTTTTTTTTTAATTTAATTTATATTTCAAAGATTTATATAAAAATCAATTTCAAAACTTAGCCTCCGAGAAGTACAAGATAAGCCTTCGATGTACTAAATACTATAAAACACTCGTCTAAATATTTAGCGTCAATGGTGCATCACAAAAAATGTGGATTTTTTTAAAGTTTTCTCCTTAGCTTAAGTGGTTTTCTTTCAAACTTGTTATGTTTCCGAAGGGGCGGGCAATTTTCGTAATGTAATATAATTTTTCATTAGAAAACTCCTCCTTCGCTTTGCGCTCACAAACGGGCGCCGTTATAACTCGAATAATGCCCGAAAACATGTTATTAAATTTCGCCACGAAGCAGCGAAATGACGCACTATGCCATACAGCCTCCGGGCTAATTGCTAATCTCTCCGGGGCTTAAAGCCGCGACGGTTAGCTGGTGGACGCTTTGGTAACATACTGCAAACGTATTAAAATTCCATTTTAGGTAGATTTCTTTAGGAAGGATACCTATTGCAATGGGTACCATGTCATGCATATAATAGAATGTATAACAGTGATGCTAAAATACGATATTTCGCAACAATATTAAATTTTAGATTAACAGAATAGTTATTTTAGAAATAATTAAATATGTCTTTCAATATTGTCAAAGATTGTGTCATTTATCTTTTCAGGCGATTTTCCGCTATTAAAAAACAATCATCAAATATAAGTAAATAACTTTACATCTCAAGTATAAAATTATATGTAAATATATATACATATTTATTTATTGAGTCAATTTTATATTACTATTAGATGCTTAAAAATTATAGCAGATTTGAATAACATACTAATACATACTATTACAAAAGATATTTATTTTCATAATGTATATATACTAAAAATATATAAATACAAATAATTAATACATATAATATAATATAATATACATACATACTTATTCATTTAATATTAAAATTCAAATAGAAGTTTAGATTTCCGAGAAAATATTTAATTCCAAAAATGAGTTTTTAAATTATATTCTTAAAATGCAATAGGAAACAATATATCTTTGCAATTTTTTAAAATTTATTTGCGTCTACGTTTATTGATTTTGGTTTTAATATTATTAGAACACAATATTAGTAAAATACAATATTATCCATTCGCTTTACATTTACTTCATAAAAGTTTTACAAAAGTCTCTAGCTCAATCCACCATCATCCAAAAACGTCAAAGATCTCCAAGTGCCTCTCCCTTCTCTCTTCCTCCATAGACATTCTTTTGTCCTCTCCATAGATAACGACAATCAGTGTTGCAACAATATTAAACAATGATAAATATACTTCTATCGGATATATTTTATAATCGCATTGCCTGTGTTGTCGGCGAGGCGCCAAAAGGCGCAGTTCGATAATTAAACGATTCGACAGTGTTGTGTAGAAAGCCCTGCACCATTCCCAAACATATAACCTACATTCTGCGGCTTCTTATGAAGTCGAATTAATTAACAGCGAACTCGCCCCGTCAAATATAATAAATAGATAGTTGAAGTTCTAGTAACTCGCACGGCGAATCCGGCCTCCGGGGACCCGCAGGGCCAAGCTGAGTTAAGCCGTAGGATATGTTTCGGACGCAACTTCGCCGCAAGATGTTTTCAGTGCATTTCTCGAGAGGATGTAACTTAGCAGATTATTCCTCATAGACTCGGACGCAAGTTTAACTGCGAGTTAACGCGACGCGGCGCCAACTTACCGGACGTCCGGTTGGGGGGGGGGGTTGGGGGGTTGGGGGGTATTCGCGTTGGACATTTAATTAATTCGATTATCTTAAGAAATAACGAGTAAAGTTTAAGCGCATAAATTAATACAAGGTGCAATTAAATTCAACAGTACGCCCCTGGACATGCGATTCTTGACTATATATACAAGGTTACTTGTTTTTGAAGTGATACTTCTTTGCGCCCGTTGTACTCATTGGGATGGGATTTTGTCGAGAAACCGCGTCACGCGTTAGGAGTAAAATCCGTAGATCTGCTGTATGGATGCTGTATTTAGTAGATATCTTGGGAAGTTTCAATCTAGAATATTTTTTGGTTACTTTAGTTATCATAAACCGATTGTGTCTTTCTTGGAATACAGTACGATTTCTAATAACTAATATGAAAGAATGATTATAGAAGAAATTATTAATAGTGATAATGTATAGGTGTATAGTATAATAATGAAGTGACTTATAATAATATATCGAAGAGAAATATATTGAATAACAGAGAAAAATATTTTATATTTCATTTATAGTGAGTGGGGTGTGTGCGAATGGCTAAAGAAGTATAACTTCCACCGTTTGGTCCGACGCAAACCCAATTTTTTTAACTTATAGAGTGTGGTGAGACACCACACTCTATAAGTTAAAAAAATTGGGTTTGCGTCGGACCAAACGGTGGAAGTTATATTTGTGTGTATATAAACCTACATTATTATCAGTGGTATAATAAATAATTATATACATTTACTATGAATGCATATAATATTTTTATTATAAAATTCAGTAGGTATCTAATAAGTAATATTTCGGCAGGAAGAGCCCACAATTTCAAATTTCAAATGTGAATAGATCACATTTGAAATTGGTGAAACTAAAGTGACGCGCAAGTGAGCTCGGGTTGACGAACCACGCTTCAGACAGCGACGGCGCTAGCGGAGGGCGGGCGGGGGGGCGGGGGCGGGGGCGGGGCGCCCGTTGACAATGATAGTCAAAATGTTGTACGCGAAATAAAATAATAGCCGGAAAGCGTGTTTAGACGGTTTTGCGCGCCCGTGCGTGAAGTGCGGACCGGAACACGTTGAAAGGTTAAGTTGAATCATTTCAATACCGTGACGGCTATTTTGAGTTTAACTCAACATAAATTGTTAAAAAACAAACAATCCTTATTCCTAGCATATAAAAACAATTATTATGGATGTCTGACACAGCATATAAACATTTATAAATGCATTATATTGCAACAACTCTGTTGGGGGCATAACTTTAAGTCGTGAAAGGTACCTTGTGGTACACAATTAAAAGTTTAAACCTAAATAAACGTTTTATTTCTCTCTAAAAAAAAACCTCCTATTCATCACTCACTTTACATTTTTTTTTTATATGCCACAACGTTATAATGTTATGTGATAGAATTCCTAAATTATATTTATGTATTTTACTTAAGTTGATTAATTATAATGTCCTTTTATTGTAATTTTTAGTGGCGGTAAAAATGGTATAACCATGTGTGGATTCGAACTCAAGACCTTTGGGTCAGTAGTCCAACGCCTTAGTCACTAGACTACCACGATCTCAAAATAAGTATTTATGCCTATTTGAGGGTACGTATGTGTGTGTAGTGAAACCTAAAATAGACGCTAATTATTTATACGGTTTAAATCGCTATCGCGTAGGGAGGCTGAACAGTAAACAGAGGGAGACAAAAGATGGGCGTAAGAAGTCGCCGCTTGCTGTCATATTATAATTTTGTCTTTATAACGAGCTGTTAAAAACCCCTAGAAATTTTCCAAGGGAGACGAAGTGCTGAATGAAAGTGTGCTTGCAGTTTAAATAGGGGTCGAGTCTCAAATTGAAGCGATGTACCGAATACCATTTATCCGAACGAGTCGGAAGACCTGTACGCACGAGGAAATAAATGTATTTAGTATTTATATTTAATAAATGTATTTTTTTTTTGTTTCTTTAAAAGAAACACCTTTACATTTCACACTCAAATATCACACTCCGTACACGAAATATGCTTAAAAAGAGGTACAAAGTTTTCTCTTCACTTATTAATATATAATTAATAATAAAGCACCGAAATCGTTAAAATATTATTAGAATATCTTATAAAAAACTTAAACTCCACTTTAAAAACAACAGTAAGATACTTAGGGTAATTGTATGCGGGCCATTATATAAGGACATTTAATATGTTAGTTTTTATTAGAAATTTTCGCTAAATATTTTATTTGCTAAATTGCATTTGAAAGGTCTCACTTACATTATCTTAAAACTAGTCTCTGCAGACAACGCGATTGCTAGACCTGTGGGAAGAATGGTTCCTGGGCTTAACACATATTTATTTTATTTTATTAGGTAAAAATAGAGCATATTAACATGAACATATATGAAAAAAACAATAACGTAATGATACCATGAACATTTTACACACATGGTTTAAATTAAAGTAAGTGAAAAAAGAAATATATATGTATTATAGATATAAGACGCTATCTCCAAATTTATTAATAATTGCGAAATAAACAATTGCGTTGCTCTGAAAACAAAGTTTTTATTTTAGTACATACACAATGTTTAATTTAAATCATTCTATCCTACCTGAAAACAAAGAAGCCACATTTAAAGTCTATTATTTAAATTGTCAATTCCTTTTAAAGAGTTTTTATAAATAACCAAACAATATGCTCAATCATGGTGGTATCTGTCAACTTCCAACATAAGCTGCTTTACCCATCGTGTCGGCCGCCATTACTCACAGCGCCATTTATGGAGTTTCTTTACATTTATCAAACGATAAAAATGGTGAACTAGGTGTGGGTGTGTGAGTGTGTTTTTAGGTCGTTAATTAGATGTTAATTATTTAAACTAAACCTACATATTACAATCACAAACTGTGCGCAGATTTAATTGATTTATTAAATAAGTTCAAAAGGAAGAGGTTTTTTGAGACGCAGCAGGTGAGAAGTCTTCGTGTGAGTAGGACGAGTGATTCGTGAGCGGTGTTTTTTCACCCGACTGTACAGCGCCTCTGTTTGCCCTCGGACTCTTCCGAAGTAGGGCGAAATATGGCGCGAGAAATCGTCACACTACGTAATGTCGCAATGCGTTTGTTACATTATTTTTTCAACTGTACTTTATTTACAGATAAACATAATAATATTAAAAATGAAACTACAAACTCTAATCAATTTTTTAGTTTTTTTTCAATTCCATATTAAAATACTTGTACGAAACAGCAGAAATTTTATTTATTTAAATAATATTTTGAGGAAAACATACAAATTAACTTAATAATAACACACAAAAAGAAGAGAATGTTAATTTATATATGTTTGCGTATTTACACCGATGAAAATATGTATGTTTGTAATTATAAATATGGTTTGCTCAAACATGTAAACTTGTTATTAACTAATTGAAATATTTAGGAGCTAACTCCGTCGATACTGTTGAGTTTAGTAGGCGAGGAAAAAAATAATGCTTAACAACTCTTAGAAACAGCCTTGGAACAAGGAAAAGGGTTAAATACTGACCTATGAAAAGTATTCCACTGCCGAATTGTTCTAGAAAGAAAAGAATTTAACCCAATGTTCCGTTTTCTCAAGATGGGTGTTATCTTGGATATATGGATTTCTTTAATGGAAATTTTGAATAATAAGCATGTTTACTAGTTTTGTTAAAATAATTTAGCTATATCTATCAAATGACACCAAAATTAGTGTTGTCACTGAATCGGTTAAAAAATCAAATCTAAAAATACTCGACTAAGATATTTGTAGCAAATTTTTTTGTGAATCTCATGGTAGTAAGCAAAAGCAGTCGGTATGAATTCTTCTGTGTATTTTTGATTATTCTAAAAATATCCGAGCGAAATCGTCGACAGACTGGACGTGCGCGTTACAAGGCGACACCGTTTAAATCACCCTATTATTCTAGCACAACGAATATGGCTCATAGCTATGACGAAATCGCGATCATTTTGCCATTTATCGCCCCATTCACAGTCGCCCTATTATTTTTTACCATGACAATGAAGCACGGTGACGATTTCAGCTAAAAATCGCGCAGTTATTTCGTGGCTGTTAAAATAATAGGCTGTTGTGAAATCGCGTATAGCGTAACCTCGGCTACGTAATTATCGCGTTAACGCCCATTCCTATTAAAATATTTCTTTTAAACTAATCTAGAAAGAAATATCTCGGGGCCAACTTCAGGTGTATTCCCTTTTAGTCGGCAAAGCGTGAAAATCCCGTCTTTCCAATGAAAACTCGTCGACAACCAAGGAGTATAAAGTTGGTCGGATTGCAGCGGGCGCTGGTCGTTGCTAACGAGACCCAAACTTTGGAGTTTTACTCCTCAAAACCAGAAACTCCCAACTCCCGAGGGACCTTCGACTGCGAACGGGTGTGCGTGTTTGGTTGAAATTAATTTATTGTAGTTATAGTTCTTTGCGCCCGTTGTACTCATTGGGATGGGATGCTGGTCGAGAAACCGCGTCACGCGCTAGGAAGTAATTTTACGTTTGTCGAGTTGTAGAGTCCAATTGCTTTATTTACGAAATATGTTTGTCGCGTTGTAGAGTCCCTTCCGAAGTTTGAAGGTAGTTGTCTGTGTTTTTTTTTCACAAACTATACGAAAGTATGCTAATATACGAACTTAATAATGATAATGTATAGGTGGATAGTATAATAATGAAGTGACTATAATATATTGAATAACAGAGAAAAATGTCTTATATTTCATTTATATTGAGTGGGTGTGTGCGAATGGCTAAAAAAGTATAACTTTCATCGTCTGGTCCGACGCACCCAATTTTTTTATTTATTCATAATATGCTACTTAAATATTTTATTACATTTTCTCTAAAAACACCATTACTACAATTTTAACAATATTTCATAAAACAGTAAAAATAAAAAATTTAGACGTGTGTATTACTTAAACTCAATACACTAAAGGTTTCGTTGAGAAAGGGGTTACAGTGTGCACCTAACTAGGTGTGATCTCACCTAACTAGGTGTGATCTCACCTAACTAGGTGTGATCTCACCTAACTAGGTGTAAACTTCGCGTGAAACCTCTGTCAGTACATAAGATAGGGTCCGAGCAACTTTATACGTATAAAAATGTCTTACAAATGCCTTAATTGAGTTGTAAAAGTATTTAGCCTGTATTTGATAAGAGTTTTTTAATAGCGGAATACCTCCTGAAAAAATAAATGACACAATCTTTGACAATATTAAAAAAGTTGATTAATTTTTTTCGTAAAAAAAATAGTAAAATATTTATAAAGGTATTAAAATGCAATCAACGAATATAGGCCAAATACCGAGCGAGCGAGCGCCATATATTGTCTTTCTCGCTCTTTTTTTTTCCTCGAACATGAACACTCCTTTTAGTCTTGGAACCAACCACCCTGTATATCTAGATGATTACAACTGTATTCCCCCCCCCCCCCCCCCCCCCCATCCTCCAAATGGCATTAGTCGCGTTACGGGGTCTCTTTCGGGTAGCGCTCCTCTGTGTCTTGCGCGGGGTTTTAATCATTCTGTCTCATCTAACGCATAAAGCACTAGGTACCGTTGTTGGTTTGTTATGAATTTGCATCTTTATAAAATAAACTATGCTTCTATAGTTTTATTTTCTCGATTTTTGTATTCAGATAATAAGATATTTACTTCTAAACTTTTGATAAAATGTATAGAAAAATACAGACTTTTTGAGGCTCTTTGAAACTTTTGAGGAACTTTGAGATAAAATATTAATTTAAGTGATTAATTTCATAGACGCCTAGATATTTGAGAGATAAACTAGGTATAATTTTTCTTCTACATCTAAAAATAACGGAGTCACAACACTACAGCGTATGTATGGAGATATGACCGGGTTTAGTCCTCTTAAGAGTACAAGACAAAAATGGAAATAAGATATAAAGGCGACCTGTGCCGAGTGCCGCGGGCGCGGTTTGTCGACAAAGGGTAGGAAGAGTTTTAACAAAACGGATTAACAGAAGTGCAACCCTCTAATGGAGTCGCGGTTGAGAAATGCCCGTGTCGGCAAAGCGGGACGAGAACTTTTACAATTAGCCATCGGGTCGCGAAAATTGCACTAGCACTCAAGTGTTCGTCGAAGTTTCCGACTGCACTAACAGCTTTTTACGTAATTTAAGGTCATTGGCCGCGCGCCGTCTTCTGCATTCTGGCGAAAATCGTGACAAAGGTTTGAGTCGGCAATTTTAAAAAAAATCCGTTTCGCCACGCTGGAAGGCGGAGGTAAATTTCACCGGATCAAATTCGAGATAGGTGAGCTCGCGCACCTCAACCCGCCGTACCTGAATCCCTCCTTATACCGTGCCGTAAGGGTTGCTCATATCAAAATTATTTCAAACTAAAATTATAGAGAAATTATAGGCCCATAATTAACATTTTGAACGGATTTGATTCTGTTCAAAAGTAAGTGATATAGTTGAATATATAAACTTTTAAACTGAGGGTGGTTTTGGGTTCTAGGGGATGTGAAACGCGAAGATATGTCGACATTTTCCGGAAGTCACGACATGGTGCTCATTGAAATAGGTAGTTTTCCTATACAAATCTACTCATTTCGCGTCAATTCCATGCGTGAAATTTGACTGTTCCTGTACTGATTGTATTGTGTAATAATATGGATATTGTATAACAATAAATAAATATTGTATGCAAAAAACGAATATTTTCTGAAAATTTAATAGCATAAATAATCATTTTCCTATTTAAAAACTAAAACAAAAATCCCCGGTTTTAGGCAAATTTTGTTATTTGATTTTTAAGTTATTATGACATATATCTCAATTCGCCTAGATAAATCCCTCCTTGGCTCTATTCTCACCATAAAAATATATTTATTTTATATAGAATGGTTCTGGTTTCAAAAAAAAATGCTATTTCAAAGACATGGTGCTTTTTTTAGAAATCATGTTTAGAGAAATTTCTTAAGGTTATTCCCTGCAAATTTCAAATAAATAATTCTTTTCTAAAATTCGAACAATTTAATATAGGAGTCCCGTAGAGAAAATATTTTTAAACATACCTTTTTTATTAATTCAATTTTAAAATTCCGTCTCCGTCACGACCGAGTATTTTTCATATAGATTCGATTAAAACTTTAAAATTCCTTTGAAAACTTGTAAAATTCGCATTCTCGTAGCATTCGGGTATGCAGGAGTCTTATTTTACTAAACCACGAGTAACCCTCGCTTGCCCACTGCCTTCCTTCCCCCGCCGAGACAGCCGCTAATGGCCCCATTTACGGGGCACTTTGGCCGCGACTAGAACTTTAAGTAACTCTCACTTCGGCCCTTTCCTTATCCGCCCGAAATGTACCTCGAGGACTAAATAAAAGTAAGTAAGCAACTCGCAAGTGAGTAAGCAAAACCAACAGTATTAAATACAAGAAAATGGTCCATGCATTATGTATATAAAATCTCACCTAACGGACCCAGCTTCCGCTTAAAACCTAAAAGATACATATTAATTTCGATTCATTTTTCTAGGGCTAGAATTTGGTAACCATTGAATATTTAACCATAAAAGAAATATATTTAGATACTTTGATTTTATTTCTTCAACATAGTAAAGGCAGATTTTTAAAATTCAATTCTATTTCTCAGAAATTTAATAAACGATAAACTGCGAATAGTTCTTTTTTAGAAGAATTTCTCTCTTATAAAATACATTAGAGTCTTAGAAAAAATATTAATTGAAAGGCAAATGCAAGATCTAAAACATGGAAAAGTTATTTTATTTTCTATATTATGAAGCTGTAATGAAATAAAACCCAAATATTGCTTACTGACTGCACAGAGTAAAACCTGACGTCATATCACATAAAAACCCGCAAGGGTTTTGTGAACAAACAAATTAAATATGTATTTTGTTTATAAATAAAGAACTTAAAAAAAAAAAAAAAAAATATGAAAATTAAGCACTGAATTTCAAGATAGACTGTCAATATTTGATTTGATCGAGTATTTTAACTGTTGGAAGCCAAATTTTATAAAAACTACAACAAAGTGCTTGATTGCGTATATAAAAATTTAATTTAATTATATAAAATGCATTGTCATCGGAACCAACCAACATAAGAGGAAGTGGTTCTAATTCAGATTGCAAGATTTGGCCTAAACAGACTGTTTTATCTTTTTTTTTTTTTAAATTTAATTACAACAAAATTTCACATTAAATTATAGTATATTTCTTCCGAAACTGTAAGCCAGTTTGATGGCAATAAAAAACGCTTACATATTTTGTTAAAATAGCTATAAAACAATATAAACATTTCAAAAGCTAATAATCTAAAAAACTCAAATATTGCTTAGGTAGTCATAGCATATTTTTAAAGTTAAAAATGCTACAAGTTTCCTCCCTAATTTCCAATTTTTTTTCTAGATTTACTCTAACCAACATAAATATATACACACAAACTTTCACTTTTTTATAAAAGCATAATAAATTTGAAACAAATTGGCATAGTGTACAGTCGTGGTTAAAAATTGTATCAAAATTATTGACTGTACCCGAAGGTGTCTGCGGGTGAAAATAACGACTTCCAGTTTCTTGTCCCATCGCATAGCTTCCAATTTACAGATTGGTCGAACAGCCTCCGCTACATCTCCGGGTTTTATTTATCTCCTGTGACGCCTTCCCTCGACCCTGGCCGAAGAGCGGAGATTAAGTATCGAGATGCACCTATTGTTTCAGAGCTGGGTTTTCTGCGTTTAACTCTCCGTGAAGTTTAGTGAATACGACGAAGCCTGAGTTTCTGAGTTTTAAGGACAAAAGCTGACATGACTTTGCTGTCATAATGTGACATCCCTGCCACATCGTACTCGAAACTAAGATACTCTCAACTTCCCAATTGCAATAAAAAATATGCTATACACTCAGTTTTACACCTATATTTTATCTTAGCAAAAAAAAATCCACACAAACTCTAATATATTTAAAAACACTATACTCAAACAGATATATATATATATATATATAACTTATATTAAAAGTAATTGAAAGGAAAATGAAGGTTCTAGATTCTAAAGTTTTTTAACACTCGAGTTAGTCGAATTGGGTTAGTTTTACTCGAGTAAAACTAACCCAATCTATTTAAGTTAAAATGGGTCGAAAATAATCATTTTAATACATGAGAGTTTTGACGCACTTTAAATATCATATTTAACGGCTTTTTATTACGAGCGTTCATAGCGCATAAGATACATAAGAAGTTTCCCTGGGTTCGAACCACGGGGTTTCATTTAAAAAAAAAAGTAAAATCAGCCAGAACTTAGGTTGCAGTAACCTAATAGTCTGGTAAAATCAACTATTTAAGTTCTAGGTGCTTGTAAATGACTCGGGTATTCATTTTTTACCAGAATTTCGGGTTGCGGCAACACAATTTTTTCTGTGTTTGCGCTAGAAAATATACTATTTTCAATACAAACATATTCCACGTTACCTTTATAATACACAAACCCTTAAGTTATCTCACGCATTTCCAAAGTCAAGTATGTGCGGTTTAAGCTGAATATTTTAAGCTCGAGGCCCTAAACAATAAGTGCCCAACTTAACCATTCCGGGGGTGAAATCTCAAAGAGTTGTCACACGCAGTCAACCCTAGTTTAACCGAAGGTTTGAACTAAAGCCTCAAACCACACGCGCCTCAACTACGCAACTAAAACTTCGCAGTCTAGTACGGTCGGCGTCAAAAATCGCTCTCCAGTTAGTTGTCCAATCGGTACTGCCTACGTAAAAAAACACCGATGTTTCAACTATTTTGAGGTTATCCGAGTCAATTGAAGGTTTAAAAAATTGACCAGACTGACCAGTACAGCTGTTCTGATTTACATCACATTGCGATGATGCAAAAGATCATTAGATTTTGAGCAACCTATATCCGTCGACAGTTACATATACAGAGTGATTCTAATTAGACATAAATCATTGAGTTTCTAGAGTTATAAACGAATATTAACGATTTACCCCTCCCCAAAGAACATTCAATAACACTTACCAGTGCACATTTTGTAAAGTTTGCACCTTTTTCTAGGTGTATTTAAATCACAGTCATACGACTAGAAATACTAATTTGAAATTACTTTTATATTTTTAGTATTTGAAAAAAGACTAAACTTTGCCGTTGCGCTTAATTTCAAACAAAAGGTTAATTTTATAGTTTTTTATTTGTTTTTCGCTGTTTATATTCCAAAGAAAGATAGAAATAAATAAATGTGTGGAAATATAATTACATTTCATACTCGCATAACTACAATTTGTGTTTTCCGAGAGTTCTAGACGAAATATATTTTAAGTCGAATTTTATTGTTAATGGACGAATTTTCCGCAAATCGAAATTGAGCGTCCTTCACGTTTTGCCCTAAAAGATTTTTCTAGATTCGCCCCTGGTCAGGCGTGTTTAATTGTAGTTTTCTTTAAAAAAAACTCACCTTTGTTACCCCTAATGGCATCTATTGATAGTTTTTCGAATTGGTGACAGAATCCGCTTGTAGCTATGAAAAATATTAGAAATTTGTAGCCTGAGTGCGACGTTTGTACATCCTACCGTAGAACATGCGAAATTCTAGCTAGAGCCAATCCGTACTCAGCCGGCGCGTGCACTTTGCGCCAAGTGACAAAATTCGTCGGCATTTTAGCGAGGACATTGAATAGAGCGTACTGTCGGCGTCATAAATTGCGACGCGTTCTAAGGAACTGCGATCGGAGAGAGTCATGTAAGCCACATTTTAAAAAAATAGGCATTCTGACAGTATTTGGCTTATATATATTTTTTGCCAATAAGCAAAATGCAAAAACTCACAGCAATATCTATGGAAATGATACCCGTAATAAGAAACAATATGTTCAGTACCAGCCCATACATCTAAGTTCCAAAACAATTCCCAATACTTAGGTTTTAAATATTTCAATATGTTGCCTGCAAATCTAAAGGAAATTGATGATTGCAATACATTATTGAACAAACTGTTTACAATTTGATAATTCAAATTGTAAACAGTATTAATAATTAATTAATACATAATTATTACACACTAATTAATTAATACATTATTATTATTACATAAGTATTAACAGTATTAATAATTAATTATTAATTAATTACAGAATTAATATTCTAATAATTCTTTTATTGTTTCTTTGTCTATTATTTTATTTTAAATTATCGCTTGCTCTATGGTTTACTTTCTTATGAATATTTAATGTTGTTGATGATTCGTTTGTTTTGTTTGTCATATTTTTGTTATAATCTTTTTAATTTTTGATCGTCATTCCTACATACGTTTTGTATTAATGGAAATAAATATTTGAATTTGAATTTGATCATTTCAAAACGTTACAGTGAATATATTCCATATTTTTCGTGTGCATATCCTTAGCTAACTATGCTAAACTATCCTTTGTAAGGTTAATATTAAATAAATAAATAACATTCGTATACAACTTTTAAAGTCATTTTAATACGCTATATATACATATTTCATAACGTAAGAATAATAAAATATGAAAAAAATGGTTGTAATAAAAGAACACATACAATTAATCGCGACTAATTATAATTAAAAATAACGAGGAAAGATGAAAGTAGTCGACTTAGGTAAAGATGCTCAAGATCGCAGCAATTATTTTAAAATCTTTGAGTAGTACCTAACCTACTTAAGTATATCCACAGTTTTCAGCTTCATCGATAAATAACTCGAAATAACTGAAAAAACACAGATGTACCGATACACAGTTAACGAATCACTCAATCGTCCTAGCACTAACTGTATACTAACTACATTATCATAAATTTACGTAAAATTACTAATTAACGTATTCTTGAAACTATTGCGACTGGAATATTAATGGATAGAGCGTAACACGTCGTGACGTCATGTAAGCCTGTGACGTCATGCTAGCATACATTAAGTACCAGGACTCGAAGAATCCATCCCCGAGCTTTACTCCACGGACAGACAGGCGAATCTCGACTCTGATGGATTCATTCCGCGTGTTTGCCGAGCGAATATAGCGCTTAGCTCGATGCGCTAATGGCCACTAATTGCTTACTCGCTGCCATCGTATTCGCTCCACGAAACCACCAGCATTCAGAAAATGGTCAATATGTCTCCAGGTTTGACCGTTTTAGGTAGATTTCTTTAGGAAAGCTACCTATTGCAATGAGTACCATGGCATGAGTTCCGGGAAATTTCGATATATCTTCGGGTTTCACATCCCCTAGAACCCAAAACCATCCTCAATATCACTTTCTTGTGACACGCTAACTGCCGTAATTTTACACCAATCACTTTCCAAATGATACATAAAATTTGAGGGCACAAAATCAGACCAGGAGAATGGAAATAGTTTTTTTTTTCGAAATTAGTAAATATAAGACGTCGATTCATTTAAATATATATACATAAAATACATAAAATCACATAAAATACATAAAATACTTCATACATAAAATCATCTCATTTCACCATCATCGTTCATCGTAATGACATATCCATTATTTTTATATTTTTTATTAAAATATCATCCTTTCCTTATTTCATCTAATTAGATGGTTACATAATATTTGACAATATTTTACACTAAAGAGGACAGGTGAGAGTTAAAAATGCATTTTTATAAAACTCAGCGCTGGGTTTAAACCGACATCCTGCGATCTCAAGTACAGGACCTCTTTAGGACCTTTATAAATATTATGCTATCCAGCACTTTATCAAATAATTAAAAACTTTTTCAATATTGTCAAAGATTGTGTCATTTATCTTTTCAGGCGATTTGCCACTATTAAAAAACAATCATCAAATATAAGTCAAAAATATGTATATAATATATATATAGTAAAATTGTATATTGTATTGATTAAATATCTTATTTAGATGATTATTACGTTAAAATAGGTAAACATCGTTAGGTTATATAAAAGTTTGACAGTACTGACATATGGAAAATTTGAATGCTTTTTAATATTTTAAGGATTGATTTTTTTTCAAATAAATAATATAGTCAGAATGTTCAAAGAAAAATTAATACCGAAAGCACAGATAGTTGCATCGCTTGAGGAAATGCACGCTGTGCGTATTGCTTGACGCACAGATAGGTAGGTGAGAGTGAAAAGCTTTCATAAAATACAGGCCTGTATTTAAATCAGCGTGCATTTCCTCAAACGATGCAACTATTTGTGCGTTCAATATTAAAGTTAATAAACTGCTGTAATATCTAAATAAATTTCGCGTTTTTGCATCGGCCATATTCCTGGTATAAATATTAAAATGTCGACGGCTTTACGCGTACATTCGCGCCGCGGTAAAGCATCTTACTATTAATTATTTTCATAATTAATTACGGCGTCGCGCCGCGGGAACGTCAGAGGACGCGACGCGTCGCGACGCCATCTTGCAAAATGGCGGAACACCTTTTGGAGGGAACCGGTGTTATAACAGATGGCGCTGTTTACCCCTTAGGTAGTCACTTAGCCAACATACCTACCTGTCAACTGTGCTTTTAGGTTATTACTGTGTAATTTGCAATGATTTTCGTCGTTACTCTACGTAAAATAGTTTAATCGACGTTAATAATTCAACTACAATAAAGCAACGCACTAACTCTGAACTACTTCAAGGGGCGGAGACTCGTGACTAGGTTGCCAGATGGTATCTTAAAAGGGGGACTCTGATTTGTCCTTCCGTGTATATGAAAAAAATGAAGTAAATTATATAAAAATTCTTGCTTAATTGTCAAAGTACTCATTTTTTTTTTTTGAAGAACCGCAAAGAATACTTCGAAAAGGTTTCGCGAAGTTTTCTTTTTAATATTTTTCTAATTTAGCTACTCTCTAAATAAATATATTACTCCCCCCCCCCCATCACCTGTTTTTCAGCCATTCGTTCATCGCTCGACCTGAAGGATGTTTTTCAACGTTTCATGTTGTATATCACACATTACGCGCTTATTCCATGCAGTTTGCTTTATCTTATTAGGGAAACCAACAATGTTTCGTATAAAGATGTCCGGTAAATAGTGGAGAAAACTTAAGGAGGTGGTAAAAGAGATTAATTACCACAAAACTCATTCTCATTCTTTTTGGAACTATGATTGTTTTTTAAATATATCTTGGATAGAAGTTAAGTGCCATCTCCCACAGTTTCAGAGCGCAAACGCTTAAAAATACATACGTTGACAAGAAAAGAGAGTAGAAAAACGAAGAGATGGTATTTCAATTGACCCTAACCCCTTCATCCACTTGGGTCTTCAAATTGTGTCGCCTCTACGTGCGAGGATTATTACGTAATACGGTCTTAGCTCACTTGGCGGAATTCGCTGCTAGTGGCCGGTTTAATTGTGGTCAATTGAAAGCGGCCTTCCTAACCCAATTCCTCGTCGCTGGCTCCGAGCCGCACTTCGGCACTTGTAACGACTCGCTTACTCTTCATCAATAGACCCGCAGCCAGTGACTCGACTTATCCAGATATTTATTTCGTCTTCTATTGAAACAAACAACATTTGAATATTATAATAAATACCCACTCCCAGGCAAATTAATTGAACCGCATCACAGCAGTTTTTCCAGGCGCCGGGTATCAGATTTAAAAAAAAAAACATTTTAAAGACAATTTAATAACTTTTAAAATAAGATCAATTTCACGAGTTACAGTTCTTTATTTTTGAAAACGTATATACCCCTCTAATCTTAATTAAAACTTATCTTACCCCTCTAACCCTAATTACAGTTTACATCAGTTTTTTCGCGGACCTAATTTGAATATTATTTCACTTTTTTCTTTTGCAATCATTAGCTCTGGTATTGATTTTAAAGTAGTTTTAGATAGTTCATCCTCATAAAGTTTAAAAGACGTTCAAATAAAATTTCCATCATGTAGATAGCGCATTTTTTTTGCCACAATAAAATTTGTTTTTTTTTTTTTTGCTTATAATATTTTGTTGGAAAATTAGCAAAATTACAAAAATACTACACACAGTCAGATTACGTAAATATCAGCTCATTTGCAATACAACGAATGTGGTTAGGAATTTTATCATATTTATTTATTTAATTATAAAAGAAATCTACAGATTCACATAGTAGTTTACATTAACATACGAAGAGAAAAAATAATACTACATAAATCTAAACACAGATTCCTACATTATGCTACTTAGATGACAATAATACGGTGTTTTGCAAATTACTAGGGATTTAAAAAATATATTTTATTCAAAATCCTTGCGACATTATTACAAATAATCTTCTGATTCAATTATGTCTGTATGCCTTAATATTGTTCTTATATTTATAAAAGTATGTTATTGAGAATATATTTATGTATTATTATGTATATTATAGCATATATTTCAATGAGAATTTAATGTAAAATAGTTATTTATTTTCAACACAGCGCTAGAATGTATAAACATAATTTAGGACTACACCGATACAATAAAGTCTAACTCAGTACAGGCATGGTAGACAAAGTCTGTCCTAACTTTTCTTTCTTTTTTTTTTAAATGATTGCTATGACCTAGGTCATATACAATTATTTTGTGTATTTTGGTATTTTGGACCCTACTCAACTAGGCCAAATGCGCCTGTGCTAGAGTCAGGGGAGATGGTGGTAATGAAGTATTAAAAATGGTATGACCATGAAACTGAAAGCATAACACAGAAAGCATAGTAAAATAATTTAAAATTAATATTTCTAGTGGTTTGACTATGATATGGTGCAATAAAATTACTAAATGTGTACTAGTGCGTGTTATTAAAAGTTCTTGGGGGGGGGGGAGGTTTATTACACCCTTTAACCCCTCCTTATATAACCAACATTTTCCTTATATATTGCGGGCTCTCGTCCTACAAGAGCTCTATAACGCCAATTAGACGCATGGGCGCGGCGTACTACGAGGCCGTGGGTGCGTTAGACCATTTTAATTACTGACCCCATTTATTTATTTGTTTCCTTGAATCGTTGCTTTGTAGCTACGACTAAAATTTGTACTATCTTGTAATTGCATTTATGTTTGGAGGATTATTAAATTTAATTACACATATTTTATTTCTGGACTTTCAACAAAATTATGTGACAAGATAGATACGATACACACACATTTATATACGAAAATAGACCTCCGAGGTGTCTGCCTACCTTCTGTTCATATATTTTAGTGTCAATAACTATATTTATATGTATAGTCTAAATATTAATACATTAGAATTAAACGTACCAATTTAAAACATTACATTACATAAAACAAAACAATAACAGAATTTATTTGTAATATATTAGGTATGTTCAAATGTTACTCCCATTAATATTAATCAGAATCTTTAGATTTTTTTTTCTGTTTTTACTACCTTGCACTTAATAAAACTAAAAAAACATACACCTTCACCTTATTTTGAAGTCGGTTAAAAATTGAGAACCCCATTCATGTTTTGAAGTCGTCTAAAAATTGAGAACCTCCTCGTTTTGAAGTGGGACCCCTTCCTTTTTTTGAAGTCGGTTCAAAAATGGAAATCATGCAGAATAAAGGAGTTCCGCTTGCATACCAGCGTATTTTAAGGCGCCCTGGGACGCATTTGTCCTTAAGATTTGAAAGAGTAGGCTTTATTCGAACATTTACGTGTAGAAAAGAGACGGCCGACCGCCGTCTCGCCGACCGCGAATTCGTTACATTTAGAATCGATGAAACATGTTTTTTGTATGTAAATAATTATTATCATTTGAAAAAATGTTTTTTTTTTAAAGTAATATCCTAGATTATTATATTGTGTATCTTTAGAAAGAAAAATTAGGTTCGCGTCACTTACACAACTTAAAAGAAAATCGTTGCAAGAAAAAAACAACCCTTTCTTATTTATTTATTTTCATTACTATAATAAGGTGTATATCGGTTTTTTTTTAAGCAAAGGACTAAATTAATATATGTAGAATATTGTGGTATTTTTAGTTTTAGCCATTTGTTGGGAATAACTTCAACAAAATGCACCAAAATACGTTACAAAACACGTTTTAGGGACTGGTGGCGCCTTAAATCGTTACTTTTCATCCTAACCTAACAAAAATAATTTGTTTTATTTGTGAGCGTTTCTATACATCTTGAGTTATATTGACCGCCCTGGCATTTAATGGTAACTAAAAAGAGGTCAAAGAAAGACCGCTTCTTCTTACCCGAAGAACTGAAGAACTGATTAAATATGGTTTCTTCGCATATTACGGCTGGCGCGTGGTGGAATCGTTCTGACCACAATATTACGGTTACAATCGCATATATTCCAAAGCAATACACCTGCGATATCATTACAGAAATCGGGACTGTGTCAAAAGTAAGTCCTAAAGCACCTCCCCGACAGCTCCCATAAATATCTTAGTATAAAATAATATTCAGTATGAAGGCAATTCAGTCTTAGTGCGAACCTTTTTCATAACATTTTTTTGTTTTGCAGGTCAAGCCGTGGACGTGGTGCCCAGAGAGCTGACCGTACTCCCGGGACGAAACGCGTCCATCCTGTGCCGAGTCGGATACACCTTGGGGCATTGCAGGTTAGTTATACTAGGGTATTTTTGTATATAGTGGCACTCTTCGAATGTGCTAATGCAGAGGGTACATTTTTTATACAAAGTCAATATAAAAATTACAGATATTTAAAAAAAATATATTTATTTTGAATATTATTTTTTTTAACACACTTTTTACGTAAGAAATGCTTCGTTTCTGATAAAAAATACTTTAGGACACCTAGCCATATTAGCTTAGCATAACTTACAAAAAAGAAAGTATAAAAGTCGACCCAAAACTTTCTTGGCAGATTTGTTTGAGGGTACTTAAAGCCATTTCGTACGTATTTGGACGTCAAACCCAGCCACAAAATTGGATTCCAGGTGTAAATAAATTAATTCTAAAACCATGGTCTGAGCAGTTACGCTTAGAGCCAGTTTTAATAGAACTGTGTGAAGTAAGTGTAGATTAATATGAGTTCTGCAAAACAGTTCAAGGTAGTTCAACCTAACATTTAAAAACTCAAAATAAGCATACTTGCAAGCAAAAGAATAAGTAAGCGTGAAGTTCATACAATAATAATTTAAAATCAGATTAAGTTCAGAGATTATTAATTTGTGAATAACTATAAAACTTTTCAAAGGCATACAGGTGCCTTTTTTTAGCGGTAGAGTCCTCCAAAATTGATCTTGTATATATATTTTTATATTATGAAAATGTCAGTGATGATATTGTGACCTACTTTGTTTTAAAATGATTTTTTCATTGATTTTCAGGGTGGAAATACCAGGCCACAAATCGTACATTCTTAAACCCGGAGACGGAGAGAATGGGGTATCCTACTACGGTTCTGGATTACAGGTACTTATTTCACTCATGTACTGTACGTAGAAATTATTAAAGTTAAAGTTTATGATTATTATATGTATTTAATTATTATAGGTAAAGTTGGTATGGAGTTTATTAACTCGCTTGCTCGTATAGGTAAAATCACAAATCCCCAATTAGTTCATATTTTTCCTCCTCCACCCTTTTGCTAAGTGCCTAGCCTTACTCGGTAAATTCCTACTTTCCTACCACAAACATTGATTTTGTTACTAGTGGTTCAGCGCAATTACTTATACAGGGTGAACTTTATCTCATGCACATCCATTTATGGGGTCATTCTATACTTCAAATTAATCAACTTTTGTTCTTTAAGTTTTTACAAGTAAGTAAAAAACAAAATCCTTTTTCCTGGTATATTATTTATTTTGTATGAAAAAAAATGTCAAAATTAAGAAAACTTGTAAAACAAAGCTATATATAAGTATATATATATATATAAATTATTATTATTATTGTTTTATATTAATTATATCTCTTAAATGGCACCTATTATCTTAATTCTTTTTTTCTCTCTCTCAAATTCTAATGTTATAATTAAAATCAAATGTACCAAATTTTGTATGTATAACTAACTTAAGATTACACACATGCATGTTTTGTAAACATGAAATTGGAGAGCATCGAGTGTTATAAAATATATTAACCTGTGTATAATATGTAAGAATGTTTACGATTACTCTCTGTATGTTTACTTTATAAAATAAATAAAATAAATAAAAGCTTGGTCAGTTTGGTGTGTAGAACAACCCCATAAAAGGATGTGCATGAGAAAAAGTTCATCCTGTATAAGATTGTGGTTGTCTAGTGGTTAAGATGTTTGACTATTAGCCCAGCGGTTGCTGGTTTGAATCCGCACTCAGTCAAACCATTTTAATACTTCATTACCATCATATTCCCTGACTCTAGTACAAGCACGTTTAGATTAGAAGAGTAGCGTCCAAAATAATTGTTTAAACCTAGGTCATAGCAATTAATAAAAAAAATCTTTTATATTTATTATTGTAGATAATATGCAGATTTTATTTAAAATCACCGCCTTCCTTTTAAGGAGTTGAAAATTGTAAAAAATAAAAATTAATTTCATTAAATGTTTATTCATTTTTAAATTAATTCCGAAAATAGTTTCAATATCGCGCCGAATTTACTGCTAACATAACGCAGGTCTTGGTTTGTTTATGTTTGAGACAGATCTATGCGCTCAACCTCAACAAATGAATACATAAATATCGACTGCTCCCTCCTTGATATTTCAGAATGGCGAATGCGGTGCGACCATAGACAGAGCTCGGGAGGAGAACAACGGCCTGGTCAGGTGTACTATGCCTCCGCAGTCGGGGCTCAGCGAGCTCGTTGGCACCATGAAGTTGACCGTCGCAAGTAAGTTTTCTATTTTAATTAAGAGGAACTTATTTTCTAATCGTTGCATTTCCTCTATTTTTTATAACGACAAAAACCTTTAATTAACAACCAAATATTTATTTATGCTATTTACTATGGAAATCATTTTGGATAAATAACTTCATGTCATATTCGAAAATTTCATAATCTGATTCTAAAGGTTTGGAAATGTCATGTTTTGATATAAAATATATTGAAAATCTGATCATATCATATACATCATTTTAAGCTGTTGACACATTATTAATACCAATCATTATTAATATGTGATCAAAAATAATTTTGTATCATTATTTTAATTTAATCAAAGTTATAATTATTATTTATGAAAATGTTATAGCTCTTATACTTTTATTTAACTTATAGCACGAAACTTATTGACCAAATACAAAAATCAAGAAAATAAAACTACAGATTTAAATAAGTTTTTTTAAAATACATTGATTCTGCTTTTCACGATTAACCAACAACGGCACGGAGTGTTAGGCCGTTGAGATATAATGATTTAAGATCACGCTCAAAACAGAGAAGTGCGATTTCGGGAAGAGGCCCCTTATGCTGGTCGCCCTTAGGTAATTTCTTCACTACCTTAATATTATTTAACTTCACAGAAGCCCCATCTCCGCCGGTCCTGGAGGTATCGAGGGGAACGGAAAGCGCCACCGCTTACAGGGTCAATGATGACTTCAATGCAAGATGCTTCGTCCAAGATGGCAGACCTGCCGCCAAGATCTCGTGGTATATTGGTAAGTTTCTTCGTGTTCTTTAAATGGAACCTAAAAACTAGTTAAAGAAACTGCAATAATGACAGCTGTCAAGTCCTAAACATTCGGTACTTTGATGCAAGTAAACTTTCCCTGACACCTTACTTGCACCCCTTCCTTTCTGTGCCCTTAGGTGATTATACATGTATTTACGCGACCCGTTCATTAAAATATGTATACCAAATCACAACTTTGTATGACTAACGGTAAAAATGATACAGGTTTGGGACAAACCATGGAGTTTCACCAAAGTATTCAGTTTTGTACCCTTTTGGTTCAGAACCCTGCATACAGTGAAGCATTGTTAAGGCAAGAGACGGGTTTGACTGCAATAATAAGGAGCAGGTCGGATGACAACCACCAGGGAGCCAGCAGTAGCTGGAGTTGTGACAAAATTCCGGGCCTTATAAAGCTGAAAAAGTTGATCAGGATAAATTTTTGAAATATTTTACCGCCAAAGTCTGAGGGACATTGACTTTAAGAAGACGCAATCCACTAATTTCTCCATATAAAAGACTCTTTTTTGTAGATGTAGAAAAGCTTGGGACAGCTGTATTTTTTCACACATTTTAACAACGCAAAGATCTTATGGACTGAATATAAATTAAAAAAAAATAATTTGAAAATATCGAAAGTATTATAACCACGCCCCACACGGACAACAGTAAAACATTATTTTAAATTATTAATTTCAGACAACGAGCCCTTGTACGATGGCCTCCACCAGCCGACCATTTACGACACTCCCGGATCGGACCTGCAGACATCGGCGCAGAACCTCACGAGGAGACTGCAAATCGGCGACAACGGCAGGGTGCTCAAGTGTGTGGCGGAGCATATCGCCCTGCAGGACGGCAGAGACAATGTGGCGCAGAGACAGCTGGAAGTCAAGTGTTAGTACTGATGTTTCCTTTTTTCAGGAGAGCTAAAAAACTATTACGGCATTTTACAAACTTTTTTTGAATATTTTTTTTTTAAATAATAATATAGGATGATGATTTTAGAGGCGTGGTTTTCAAGAAGAGATAAAACGCATATAATTTGATGTTATGGCTAAGAATTTAGTTTTATTATAAAGATAAGGGTTTGCCATTATGTTTTAAAAATGATTTCGGGTAAGTGGCCGCCGCGGCTGACTCGAACAAATTCCAGCCGAGAGGCCCAATTTTCAACCACTTTTTGCAGCAAGTTGGGCCGTTAGGTATGTCAGCAATAACGCGCCGAATATTCTCTTCCAAGGCGTTAATCGTGTCCGGCTTATCTGCGTAGACAAGCGACTTCACATAACCCCACAAAAAATAGTCCAGCGGTGTTAAATCGCACGATCTTGGAGGCCACGCCACAGGCCCACGACGCGATTTTTACTTTATTTTAGAGTGATTTTAAAAAAATTTTGAGTGATTTTTTCTAAATTTGCACCATTTGCAAACGTTGTTCAGGAGTAAGTCTATTCATTATGAAATGGCAAACCAAACTGAGCATAAATCAAGTGACAGCTGTCAAAAACACCAACTACGAAAAAAGTAGTGCCAGATTAAAAACCACGCCTCTAAAAAAAACACCCTATATTTACAAATTAGGGACTTTTGATAAAAAATCTCTATATATTAATATGTGAAGGAAAAACTTTGTAACTTTGTACTTTTTAAGCATATTGTGGGAGGAGTGTGAGATTTGGAATAGGTAAAGTTTATATGGAGGAGAAATGCAGAAAGCTAAAATGTATCTGTAATATGTGTTACAAATAAATTAAATTTAATAAATAAAATTTTCATACTACTGACAGCTCATTGACAGAATTAGTTTTGAATTTTGTCTGATTTCATCAGATGTTCCTCTTTCAATAGTCAAAATGCCATCTTATACTTCTATGACCACTTAAGAGGAAGTGGTCATAAGAATCCTACGGAGTTGAAATTTGTCATGTTGGTTCTACAGCCAGGAATAGCTCCAGACGAAGGAACTCCTCGACGGTCAACAGAGCACTACTTGAAACTTTGTATACGCATTCAAGCATTTAAATAACAAAAAAATGTTTTTTTTTACTATTAATATGATGTTTGTCGGGGTGACGCGGCGAAGGTTCGCCACGGCGATCCCGGCGTCACCACTTAGTTGGTTCCAAGTAATGATAAACGTAGCTCTTATACACTTTCGTTTATTATAATACCGTTACAATGCTGCGGACAGAGCGAGCTCTTACTATCTTGTAGGTAGGCGATCATTCGACTGACTTTGGCGCGCTACGCCCGCGCATCACAACCGCCGCCGCCGCCGCTAGGCGGTCGGAGGGGGGGGTGTTACTACTGAACACTACAATTAATTTGTTTACGCTGTTTCTCTGGTTTATCCGGTAGAGATTGTCTTACGCCAATAAGCTCGCCCTTTTGTAACGTATATCTGAAGTTTTTATTATCATTTGAGCAATGTTTTTTTAATACACGATAAGATAAATGTGATTTTTTCCCTTATTTAGATATGCCACAAGCCCGCGAGGACCCAATAGGTATCTTCGGCATCAAAATCGGAGATCATGGCCTGATCAACGTGACGGTTCGTGCCCACCCGGCGCCCGGTCTGGAGTGGATCGTCGATGGTAGCACCATAACTGCAGGATCCGTGGACAATACTGGGCGAATTGAAGCTGCACTTGCGCAGCCGTTGGTGAGCTATTTTTAGCTATTTTTTTTTAAACCAATCTGTTTGTACTAGACGTGCGCGTTATAAGGCGACACTGTTTAAGTCGCCTTATTATTCTAGCGCAACGAATAGCCGCGCTACTGAAGCCCGCTCATAGCGGTGATGAAATCACTTCACTCGCTTCACTTTGCGGAGTCGCTTCACTTGCCTATTATTACACATTCCACAAGTTACACAGATGGATATCGTACGGTTTAATTTTTACCCTGTCCAGTCAGATCTCATTGCAAGTGACACCATGAAAATGAAGCACGGTGACGAGTTCAGCTACAAATCACGCAGTTATTTTGTAGCCGTTTAAGTAATAGGCTATTTTGAAATCGCGTATAATAAGAAAGACTAGCAATAAAGCAAGACCCCCGGTTACTGCCCTCTATAATAAATACCAAAATAAAACCATGCCGTTATTCCGGGTGTATCTGGAACAGTATAGACTCCTTTTAGAGTTTTTTTTTTTGCTTTAGGGCGATGGCTATTATAATGCTACGCTACGGATTGCGACAGTTACCCGCGAAGACACCGAGAGAAACTACCTTCTGAAAGCCCACAATGATCAAGGTTTGCAAGAATACAACATCAGAATCAGTACCATGGATGAACCTCAAGGTAAGGGAAATTTGCATATAAAAACCCGTTATTTTCTTCTCAGGTTGGTTTAAAATATATTTATGACAGATTCTCATCGATGTTCAAAACCTTTTAGTAATATATATTAAATTACCAATTTATGTGAGTGATACTAGTGCTATGGGTTCGGGGGTCAAGAACATTTTGTCGGATATCATAGATATCGCAAACGGTAAATTATGTTCTATGTACCTTCATCGAAGGAATTACATAGTTATTTAAAATATTTAATCAGTTTTTTTATAAAAAATCATTATAACAATGAAACCATCCTGCCAGAAACATAAAATAATATATAAAACAGTTTTTATGTGTATATATTTTGATCACGCAATAAGTTTACTCAAAGATATCTTATTATAACATTCTTGTATGCAAAAAGATATGAAATAAATTATATCTTTTCGCTTTATGGAATCATATGAGTTATAGTAGTTATCAGTATTATAGCCCTGCTGTTTCAACTCTAGCAGGGCTACTCTTGGGCCAATCAAATCGCTCAAGTGTCAAATCTTGCAACTTCTTGAATTCTTCTTCGTTTGCAATTGCCCAATAGTTGCAACTGCCCCAAATAGATGACGAACTTCAACGTAGTTTCATCGGTTTAAGTCTATTTTTGTATATAACCTAAAAATTGGCCGACCACTCCAAATTCAGCCATTTCACGCAATGTTGCATGACCAGCCATGACAATACTGTCGCATCACACGTGTTCATATTCTATGTGTGATTTTTAGAGCCTTTGTAATAATAGTCCTTTCGATGTGTAAGCATTTATACGCGGACCCCTAGGCGTAGTTAATTGTGATCTGATAACGCAATTTAATTACTAAGCAACTGGCATTTATTATCTAAATAGAGCGTTGTGAACTGTGGTTCAATTAGGGGAAGGCAGGTTAGTATTCAATTATTAGGAACTTACATTTATTCATTAAAATCAAAATAAATTAAATAAATATCAATATATAAACGCTAATGTTTACACATCTTAACCGTGAGTCCCGAGACACAAACATTTTTTTAAGTGCCATTCAGCTATCCTGTCTGATTAAAATCAGCTAGGCTGGCTGTAAAGGAATCTTACTAAACACCTGAAAAGGGTCTTCTTGGATGCTGATTGGCCCGATGTGTGTTTATACAGGTTGTTTTTAAATTTAGGGCACTTCTTTTAAGATGTTAATCTATATTAGGAGAAAAATGATTACAAAATTAAATAGAAATCGTTTTAATGACTGAGAGCGCCGATGAACGCATGGTGCGAGACCGGTCAGTGACCCCCGAGCGAGCGGCTTACCGAGCACTTCGAAGAATAACATATTTTTTTGATAATAAAATTATGTTAGTGTAATAAAAAAAAATCTGCATCACAGATTTATCGATATAGATCAACCTCCTAAAAGGAGTGTCCCAAATTTAAAAACATCCTGTATGAGCAGTTGTGTATAAGGTTTCTGTTTTCTAACTCCATATTCTTAAGGTTTGGTCCAAAACTGTTATTACTACCTACAGAGTAAAATCCGTTTGGAAGACCAGGAATTTAAAAAATAGTAATTAATAAATAATGTAAGCTGCTGATGAATTAATCTGATATATAAAGTTTAATAGGGTTATCGAATTCATTCTCAAATTTTAATTTGCTATAATGTACCTCTTTCTCGACCATAGATGTAACCGGAGTACTAAAAAAAAATATTTCACAATTTTCCCTAAAAGCCAGGAGGGCAGCGTTTTTCAATATCTATGGTAAGAATGCAGAATGTATTTTTATGGTATTTCATTATGTCCCAATTAAAAAAAACTGCAAGCATTGTTGCATGATTTATTTAATTTAAAAAATTTTCAAGTTTTGTGTTACGTATATCAATTATATCAGGCATTCCCAAACTATTTTGGCAAACTTTTCC
The DNA here is from genome assembly GCA_020383195.1 of Neomicropteryx cornuta. Lineage (NCBI taxonomy): Eukaryota > Metazoa > Arthropoda > Insecta > Lepidoptera > Micropterigidae > Neomicropteryx > Neomicropteryx cornuta. The sequence goes on along the minus strand of JAHKQU010000010.1, from coordinate 8,450,029 downwards.
AAAATGAACTCAGATTCCCATGGCCAAATTACTTTGATATGAAATACTTACCAATTTAAAAACTTTGCAGTTGGTTAAGTGAATAAACTTGAATTAATAGGGGTTGATTTTTAGACCCCGTCGACCCCTGAGAAACCAATTTCGACGCCGAGGGGTCGATATCGACCACTTTGGGAATCCCTGATTTATAATATGGATAGCATTATTACTCTATAAATTTAAGATTTTTCAATTTCTAGTAGGTACTAATTTTAAAGTTTATTTATGGTCAATTTAAAAGAAATTATTTATTGTAGTGCATTCAGAGATTAACAGCAGTATGCATAATTTTGTTGGCAACTGATTAAGCCGACAGTGCATGCATTTTAGTATAGTTAGTGGTCACTTTTAAGCATAGCAGCGTACTAATGTGACTATGCATATGTTCATAATTTTCTTGTTTTTTTATATTCCAGTAGTATGTATGTTAATTGTAATACTTAAATATAGTAAGTAGTCTTCAGAAGAATGTCTTATTTAATGATCGGAATGAATCTTTGATATTATTAGTGTATTTTATCATTTTTGTAATGTAACTAACAATATCTTTTTCTGTAAGACAGTTAACATATGCATTTTAACATTTATAGAACGTTAATATGCATATCGTTTAGACAAACAAGAAAATTGTCCAAATAAAGACTGGTATTTAAGCAATAAACTATTTCATTACTCTAATTCTATACTCATGTGACTTTAACATCATCCAGGTCAACAAAATACAAATAAACAAGGAAATATTTTAAAGCTTTTTAAATATATTTAACTAATTCCTTCATCTTCATTATACAGTTGATTCATATGGACCAAATTTGCTTACCATCACGAAATTCCTCATTAAATTGACTACAAAAAACATATTTTAGATTTTTTTTAAATTTAAGTAAGGTCAGGAAGGCTAAGTCCAACATATAAATATCCGAATCATAATGATCAACCACTAAAAAGATATGTAAGGTATGAAGGAAATATTTATATAAAAATATATAATTTATTTATTTTATAAATAACATCACATACTCAATTAAAATATCCTAATAATTGCAATGTTCACCCTACCGTGGTAGTCTATTGGTTAAGGCGTTGTACTATTAGTCCAAAGGCTGCGGGTTCGAAACCGCACATGGTCATACTATTTTTAGCGCTTCATTACCACCATCTCCCCTGCACAGGCACATTTGGCCTGATTGAGTAGGGCCCAAAACTAATTGTATATGACCTGGGTCATAGAAATTCTTTTAGTATAACTATTAATCCGTTGTGCGCCCGAGCAATATAAATAAAGACAACCCGCGATATTTTTCAAAATTGCGTAATTACGGGCGCTTGCTAAAATACTCATTTTAGAAAAACTATGTATGTCATGTTGATAAACTACACTAATTTGAATAGCTTATGAAATTCTCTACAATATGGTTTTATTAATAACTATAGATATTGTATATTGTAGCGGCCTGGGCAATCTACGGATGTTTTTTTCAGGCCGCTAAATAACCACTCAAGCGCTGCTCAAGTTCATTTATTTTAAGAAATGATATTAATATTAAACATACAACTAAGTTATTTATTTTGTAAAAGTATATTTTTTTGTATTTAGAAGATTACATATAAACGTATTGAATGCATGTATTTTTTGACAATCTTATTATGATATCATTTTAGGTACAAACGTTAAAATTATGCTTGTTCATTTCATTTTTTAAAAAAGATTTATTAAATAGCTCTAGTACACGTTGTTTAGACTTACAGTATTGACGTATTACTACCTTATGCATAGTTACTTTAGTTCGCTGTTAAAGTGACAATCCATGCATTTATTATGACAAGTGGTCACTTATGAGTATAGCAGCGTACTAACGCAACTTCGCATAAGGTGGTTAGTGTTTAATTTCCTACATTTTAGTGTGTGCGTTAGCAAAAATGAGGAGCAATTGTCTCTTAACTCTATAGTTTTATAAAAGTGTAAGCTCTGGTAAGTGGAGGGTAGTTTTTCTGAAAAATGGTACGACTGCTCTCAATTTGATTTATACATGTTCTAACTCTGATTCATATGCAGGATGTTCCAGGACCATTCCCGAAGACTTAAGGGGGTGTTTGTATAATAGGGATATTACGTGTAGAAAATTGTATAAAAAATGCGTAAATAATCGAGAAATTGCTGTCTCACTAGCGACCGAACTTATGACAACACGTATCATATTAAAACGTAAAGTTTACAAATTTTTTACTTGGAAATCATGATGAATTTGAATATGAGGTCAAAACAAATCATTTTTAAAATCGCAGGGCCAATCAGCTTTTTTTTTTATTGAGAATGGTCTTGGAACTTGGAATGGTCTAGCAGCGTCCGTTTTTCATACTAAACTAAATGTGCCAACTCTTTCAACGTTTATCGATTTGAGATTTAAAAGAGTGAGAAAATTATTTATAAAAATATAGTAACTAAGTAAGCCAGTGATTAAAGCAAAAACGTCTCTTCTGGAAGTATGTCGTAGTTTTGTAGTTTTTAAATATCGTTCGATTGGCATTATCGAAAAAATATCCAGTTAATTTTAAAGAACAAATTTTAGTAACACCTAACCGTAGTGTTTCTTTTTAACCTAAAAAAGCTTTTACTTACCTAATTCTAAGGGTCACAATTTCCATTCGCAAAATACATAAATAATAGATGAAGCTGCTTAACGAGGATGTGTTATTTGTGGTAGGCGATTCAGCGAGTTAATCTATCTGTCAACTGTGTTTTGTAGGTTATTACTGTGTAAATTCAGGTTGCTTTCTCTAAACAAAAGTAAAGAAAGATTCATTGTTCAGCAGCTTATATGCATAAGAATGTAAACAAACCTAAACTCCACTCTAAAACAGAGGATTTTCAGCAACTTGAAGTTTGACACCTGGTGCATTTTTTGAATTTCGCGAATACTATTTTCCTTAATGCTCTTTCATCGCGGGCATGACCTCGTTTAATAATTTGACAGCCACACCTTACTGTACCGGGTGACACAGAATGATTGGTCATCCTCAAGGCCCTTGAGGGTTGTCCTTGAAATTCGGTACTTTATTTTTATAGAGTGTCAGGTTTTACTCTTTGCGCGGTCAGTAAGCAATTGTTGGCTTTTATTTAATTACAGCTTCATTATAAAGAAATTAAAAAAACAATTTTTTCTATGTTTTAAACCTTTCATTTGCCTTTCAATTACTATTCTTCTAAGGCTCTAATATAAGAGAGCAGTTGAACTAAATAAGAACTATTAGCAGTTCATCATTTATTAAGTTTCTCGGAAATAGAATTGAATTTTAAAAATCTGCCTTTACTATGTTGAGGTCAAAAGATCAAGGTATCTAAACGTGTTTTTTTATGATTGAATATCCAATGGTTACCAAATGCCAGGCATAGAAAAAAAGGTCTAAGCAAATTAATATTTACCTTAAAATGGTGGCTCCAAATATGCATATTCTATATTTAGGGTGGTATTATTTTTTTTTGTGTTTAATTAATCTCCCATAGAAAACGTTATCGTTGCAGGGTTAATTTAATTCTTTATAAAGTCTTATATCTTCATCCCTCTTTCACCTTCATTAATGAAGTGTGTAAGTCATACTTTGCCTGGAAGCGCTATATGTTCATATTTACTGTATTATAACATTGTCAATTTCCATTTTGTTTTTGTATTTTTCTCAAGGTGTGGAACTGGACGTTGGCTCCATTGTCGGGATCGTAGTGGCCGTGCTAGTTTTGCTAATCATCGTGTTCCTGATCATATTCGCAAAAGTCACCAAGAGGTGGTGTTTCGGCGGTGAGTGATGCATTTTCATTAAATAATACCTCTTGATTTTAAATTTTGCATTATTTTTGTTTTGCAAATGCTAATGACGCGTTCGTTTCATTATTAAAATAATAATAAAAAAAAACGTGATTATCATCTGCATTCCAAATTTAGCCTAAAAGGTCAAACCGCACCACAATGCGGCACGGAGCGGCAAAGTTGCCTCTGCAAGAATATTTTGCCCCACCGCTAATATAAAAGTTGTCCATAGTTTTAACGATATATATATGGTTTATAGTACATATATTTTCACTCGCATGTGTACTTTTGGAAGCTGACTTTAAACGAGTTTGTCATATTTTTTTGAATTAGATCCTAATTAAAAATGTTTAAAAAAAATGTTTTATTGTAATAATAGCATGTTTAGCTGAAAGTATTTCTGTAACTCAAAAAATAAAATAAAATAAATTTTGCCGCGTACTGTCTCTAGCGCCGCTTGAGTGCGGTTTGACCTTAATGCCAGTTTGCCTAATTACTTAATGGAATTATGTTTACAGATTTCAAAATTTTGAACTAATTTTATTCCGCAATCATTTTCTTTGATTTTAGATCACTTATATATATTTTTTTTTAAATGTGTATTGGAAATTAAAAAAACTTGATTGCATACATACTTGCAAAAGTAAGTGTGTTTGGGTTGCTTCCAAAAGCAACCTTTTTTAAAAATTTATTTCGATCCATAGCGTTTAACAATTGTGTGTTTTGGATAATGATGTTTCATATAAATTTGAAAAACATTAATAATTATATTTTACAAAAATATATATATATACATTTTAAAATATTATACTGTAAAAAATGAGTGTTTAGATTATTTTTCAAAAGCACACAGTCAATGATTATTTCATACTCTTTAGTTACATATGAGAATTATAGATTACCATACAAATACTATTGGTGTTTTATTTTTAATTTGCATGCAAGTTTCATTGAATGTTTTGTCATTTAGATAATAAGGTTTAATTATATAATTAAGTTATTTTGAATTTCTGAATGTGGACTGCGATCTAGAACTAACTTTTTTTTACTGCCCTTTATAGATTAGTAGTTAAAATATATAATATGTTGTGCATGCATTATATCAACTATCACAAAAGCATTTTAAAAAAAATGACATTAACCTCAAAATGTGTTCATTTTCAATGGAAGCAGAGGTTGAAACTGCATGAATTTACTATGATATTTCATCAACATTCGTTGTTATTTTATTGTCGTATTTTGTTCAAGAGATAAACGACGGGATATACTGGAAGTATTACACGGTAAATCAGGTTATTACATAGTTATCCGTAAATAAATCTTGTTGATCCTGTGCATTGGTCGGGATAAGAAGCACACAATCCATTAGAGCCTACCTATCGCTTCAACGCGTGTTACCCAACTTTTAACGCCCATAAGGGCCTGAGAAATACATATTTCTCTATAATTCTCAAGTGAGTGAAACTCTCAAACTGCCAGACTCCTCGATCTGATTCATTCTCTTCATTTAACCCTTTGTTCCCTCGTAGGAACAGACATGGGTTTTAAGATTTGTCAATGGCTCTGCAAAAACTCTCCTCTCCTCTAAACTCCTTCAACAATATACGCTTATACCATCAAATATTGAGGGTTTGCCAACAAACTTTTAGCAATGCCCCACTTCAAAGAGTTTTTAGCTCGGCCTGCGAACATTGCGTGAAACAATATCGGTAACTATTTCATTTCCGAACCTGTCTTCATTACGCAGTCGTGCCTTCCTCGAAACCTGAAAAATCGCTGCAATCAATTTTCCCCTAGACTTGCATATTAACATGTAACCATATGTCAAAACTAAGAGGAAAAAAGGATTTTTTTTTCGTCATGGGAGCTGTGATCCCCTATTAATTCTGCCCAAGCCACATGTATTCATTGGTAAAGATTCCCGCAAACATTCTCTTAATTTAGCACCTAAATAAAGTATAGTTTATATATACATAAAGTATATATTTTTCTAAATCTCAACAGGTTGTATTTAAAACAATACTTTCCTATCAGGAGGTTTGATCTATATCAAATAATCAAAAGTTCGGAATCGTGACTTTGCCCCGTTGGCAAACTCATCGATCTGTCCCAAACCAAACAAACCGTGATCTGTATGCGTCGAGGTCGGTTGAGCGATCTGACGTGGATAGTCAGACGAGTCAGTTCGATACGATTTTAAACTTTTCCCGGAATTGATTTTATAATGTATAAATATTTTTTTCACAAACTGGTTCAGTCGTCGATATAGTCAATTTACTAGCCGAGCATATTTACTACCTACTTTTATTTTATTTATTAGATGTAGTAAACCTAAAAGGTTTGTGTAATTTTTAGACGTAGTATATTTTTATATTTTTTCTCTTTGAGGGTTATATATATTATATATATATATATTAATTATGATATTTTTTTATGCAAAAAGTGGTGGTATTTCTCAAAAAAAAAACTTGTAATTGTAAATTGCCTAAGATTTACGCTGACCCCACCCAAAGCCATAAGTGTATGAAAGTTAGTTCTGGATTGTGGTTCACAGGTGCATCTCACCGCACGGACATTCCCGACGCAGGCGACAGCGAAGCGCCGCTGCCGCCGCATCACGACGCGCACGTCCGCGGCTCCGAGAACCCCACGCACAACGGCTCCACGGAGTACATCACCAACGGCAACGGGAAAGGGGAGAAGATCGAATATGAAAAGAAACCCGATACTGCCGTCTAAAATACCTTCATCTTTTAAACCCTCGCCTACCCTCCGTAACAACTAACTTACCTTTAATGGGGGTAGGAAACAATACGACTTATGTTAGCTATCCGATACTGTAATTTTCATCCAGCCTTTAATGAAAAATTAACAATATGTGACCATTTAACATTAAATCAAACTTAACGGAATGGGAACCTTGTGTCATTTTGTCGAGAAGAAAAAATTGAGCTGATAAATGTCAAAATTAAATGAAAACTTATCTTATATTGCAACATATTGTTTGTTTGCATAAATGTTCATAGTTATTGACATAGTTCAAAGTTATTGACACCATAGACTAATTAAGCGCATTGCTTACAAAGCATCTGTTTAGAACGATGCTTTCAAAAGCGTGTCAAAATTCAGAACTGTGTTCAAAAGTGCGGATCGAGTGTATTTACACATGAAATGTGATCCCAGTATTATTCCGGCACGTTTTCACAAGGGGACATTTTAATTGATTTTCCGCATAAAGTCGTATAACTACGATTAAAACAAGTTTGATTTCTTTTAAATAATCCTATTTTTGCCAAATGGCATATGGCGTGATTATTATCCCACTAGATTGCCACTAGATGGTGTTAGCGCCATGTTTGCCGAGTTTCTACTGCTTTTTATTAAATTTAAAAGATTGTTAACAAAGTAACGGACAAAATGTTGGCATATTTTCTTTAGCAGTTTGAATAACTGTCAAACAAAGCTGATTTATTAGTAAAAAGTTGGGTTTTACTTTTCTCTTATCTAAAGTAAACCAATTTTTTATTTTTTTTTTGTAAAGTACATTAACGTTAATAGCAAATATACATTATATTATGTTTATTTTGATTTTTTATAATATTTATTTTTTCCCAAAGGTTTTAACTTAAATTTAAGAAACATTTTTATAGTTTTGAGGTTACTCCATGACATTCCTTCTAATGCCTACTTAACAAGAGGACAGCGATAGGTTTATGATACTGGCAGCTTACAATAATTATATTGTACGCATTGAATTGTTCTGTGCGTGATAAGTATATCTGATAAGTATTGCGCCATTTTATTGTCGAAAATTTCACTAATTATTATAATAAATATGGACATATTAAATAAATTCTGAGACATTTTATTGTTTCTCCAAAAGTCAAATCGTAATAGGCTGAAAAGACCTTTATTTATATACCTTCTTAGCATTAAACATCTTTACTGTATAAGGTATATTTTTAGGTCACTTGTAATTATTTTGTTTAACTGCCAAATTTCACCTAAACTGTTTTGATGTAATTTAACCGAAACAATTATAAAATCTTCCCTTATTTAGATTCAATCACATAACTATCTACATATTTAGGTATATAAAAGACTTTAGTAAGTTAATAATATAGATAGTTGTTTGAAAAAAAATATACTGAATTACTATAATGGACATTTTGAAAATACACTGCCAATTAAAATAAAATCTGTTAATTCTGCATTTTTGTTGCATTGTTTTTAATGCCTCTTATATTTTTTTATATTCCCTTTTTTAATTTTTATTACATACTTTAGTATATAATTTTAAGCCTCAAGTCATTTGAGTTAATTTTAAGTTTTAAAATCAATGCACTCTAGTGTCCGTTACAAATTAAGTAGCACTACGAATTTATGTTACTTAACTCGTATTATATAATTTAGCTTTCTAAAAGCACCAAATTTATAATAGGTAATAATACGTCGCTCTTCAATTTAGTAGATAAATGTTCTGAAAATTATTCTAAATACGGTTAAAATAAGGCAACCAAATTTCCAATTTGATAAAGGAATTACTCGAGTGATGCCATATTTTTTGAGGTTAGGTAAGTGCGCTGTATGGTCAAATTAAAAGAGCTTAAGATGTGTAAGAAACGATAATAAAAATAAAACACCAAACTGATACCTACCCACATAATTTTTACACAACCTAAGTAACACACGTTAGTAGGTATAGTGTGTTTTTGAGTGTGTGATAACCTCTGATTAGGAAAGAGTTTACAAAATCTGTTTCGTAATTTAGTTTCAACTTTATTGTAGGTATAATGTAATTGCCACAAAAATAAAGTTTTTACGTTGGTTTTCTTGGTCAGGGTTTTTGTTTCAATTTTATATAAAACATCAGCCGTCTCTATATCACAAAAAAACAAGCACTATAGACAATAGACTTACTATACATAAAAAAAAACATATTTAATACAAAAAATATTTATATCTACATTCACGAGATATAAATGCCTTTATTACCTCTATTGATAAAATTTTTTAATCAATCTATACAGGTCTAAAAATGACTTCCATTTTTGTAGTTTTGCTGTTAGATTACATTATAAAGTTTATGTAAACTTAGACAGCCAGATTTTTAACATATGTTTTATTATTAATAAATCGAAATACCAAGAAGAGTGTATCTAACTATATTTACATCAATAACATTACTATTCAGATTATGTAAGTTGGGATTTTCTAGTGTAAAAATCCATTCTGCCAAGTTTTTTTTAGATTTTTTACACGTAAGATGGGTGTATGTCGTTGCAACTTATTGCACAAATATGTAATCCCTTACATTACATTATAAAGTTGTGATAATTGCTTAAGGTATTAAGTTTAGTTTATAATTTGAGGACTTTCTGTATTATTTCACACTGTTTATAAATCTCATTGTATTTTCTTTAGTTGGATTATTTCGGCATGTTATATTGTATGCTAGAGAAATGTTTTCCCTTTAGCGAAGGATTTGTACACGGTTTAACATGTTCACAATATGCCAAATTATGTATGTTTATATATATTCAATATCATCACCAGCATACGAGCCATTTTCTAAGGTTTATGAGATCAGCCATCTCCTCAAATGAAGCTCCCACTATAGACAACGGTCCATCTGGCGGCTGCTGCAAGATGATAAGAACTGTCATAATTCTCGAAAGGAAATTACAATTGTGACAACAAAAAAATATGCTCTTGTATTTAAATAGTTGTAAAAACTTGTATTTAAAAGTTTTAATGGTTCATTTTAAATTGTTAAAATTGTAAAATAACGCAGTACAAATCTGGTATTTCCTTTACGAGAAAAAAATTAAGTTATATTAAACCACAGCTGATTCGCCCCTGCTTCACAAGGTCTAACAGCCAGGCCTAACCGGCCGTTTTCAGCGCCTTCTATCTTGTTTGGAGGCTGTTGCATCTCTACGCTTTCCGAATGAGTATTTATTTCAAACTGCTGTGTAATTTTTGTACCACAGGTAAATTAATTATTTATTTTATTTTGTTGTAGTTTGAGTAGTGTATTTCGAAATGTTTACATAAGGTTAATGATCGGTATGCCATAGTGGTTTGTACTTTGTGATTAAGTAACACCACATACTGTATGCTTAAACTAAAAAAAAAATCCATCTGAAAACGTTTTATTCCAATCATGGCCATATCATATTTATTTTTTCATTTTTAAATCTCCTTCGCCCATAATCCTAATAGTTTTGTGAGCATTTCTAGCTCATTGACTTCGTTTTTATTTTCCTGACGTTGAGATATTAACGGATCTGGAAACCTTCTTTTTATATTCCCTCGTGTCCGTTTGACTTCGAAGCGATCATATGCTTCAGTAGTCGGAAATAGGTAGGCCCATCGTACTCGGAAGACACTGTACTGCTGAAAATGAAAGCGGCTCTCTGCAGACAGTTAGTTACATTCATAATAAAACAATTTTAATTAAGCTCCGGTACATTTTTTCGCTCAAGGGTTAACAATCTCATAAAATATTCAAAATCTGACCATGACTAAAATATATCAACATTCTTTTCAGTATTAGTTTCTATTTATATTGTAAAGATGGACCTTTCTGTGCGTTTGCTTTGTGTTTCTTACCAAAATACCGCATACAATGATAATTGCACTAATAGTAGTAATAATAGTACTGCGATAACCATATAACTAAATAGCCTATTACTTAACGGCTACAAAATAACTGCGTGATTTGTGGCTGAACTCGTCACTGTCGAAATAGTTACGGCCGGCGATGTACAGAGTCCATTTGTGGGATGTGCAAGCCAGGCAATGGGCAATAATAGGCAAGCGAAGCGACTTCGTTGAACGAGACTGTAGCTATGGCTGTGAATGAACGCGATTTCGTTACCGCTATGAGCCAGGCTATTCGTTGCGCTAGAATAATAGGGGTTATTTAAACGGTGTCGCCTTAAAACGCGCACGGCTTAAGCATAGCTTGCTGGTGCCAACTCGAGACCAAGAACTGTATTTGAGTACGACCTAATAATGAACATATCTCCGTGATTTAATGAAATGAAATATTCTGTAATATGGCATGAAAAAAAAAACCAATGTTGGTGGATATTTCCATACAAATGTGTCAATGAGTGCCTTTGTACTCATAAATTTCAGTAAACTATTGCATTACTTAAAAACAAGATGTTCAATAGTGTGCAATATTACATTGCGACGAGCGAAATATAATACCAAAATTAAAACTTTGAATGCCAGCCGAGTTTCGGGATTTGATGTGCACGGACGTAGTTGCCGAAAGTGCTAAAACGAGACATTCTTTTTAGTACACAAGTCAGTGTGTGTAATTCACTATAGCTAGAAAAGCTTGGAAGATGTTTACTCATCAAAAATAATTCGCAAGGAGGGTTCATCTCTCCGTGTCATCATTTTATTTAGGCACAGTATTACAATTTTGTACATAATATATTTTTGCCCGGTTCAAAACATCACTTTTGCACGAGAATACTTACTAAGATTATCGTTTTTATAAATGTCTATATACGAGTAAATTCTATGTTTTAAGTTAATGTGAACTGAATTTTTTAATTCTATTAGATATTATATAAGGTGAATGTTTTTGAAGATTGAAATATTACCGATTTGATATTACTACTTAGTATTATATATTTGCTCTTTGAATCTCAAGATTTGTATGTTTCAAAAATACAAACAATGTGTCATAACGATGCAAACCTTGCATTTTTATCTTTGTCGTAATAAAACCAATATTATTGCTTTTCTAAACATACATAATTTAAATAAAGATATTGTTAAAAATACTGATAATAATTATATATATTATAAGGAATAAAAATAAGATTAATCTTCTAAATTATTTTCAATTTGATATTATTTTGAGAGAAAACAGTTATTCTCCCGTTGATATTATTTGTATCGAAAATTTTATAAATGGTAAAAATTATACGCATTAAGAAGAAATTAAGAGTTTCATTTTTGACTTCCTGCGTAAATTTTGGATCTTAGATTAATGAATGGTCGCTCGTTTTTAAAAGTCATTCTTCGAGTCGAGACAGCCCTCTCGCTCGCGTTTTGAGGCTAGCCCTGCTGTACCCAAACGCTCACTCATCCTTGCATATTATTTGCGTTTGCACTGCTATGTATGTTCAAATATCGAAAATCATTATCTAAAACCATATTGTTAATAAATGCATCGAAAATTGTAAAAATAACCAATCTGAGAGCTGGTACTCAGTAACGAGTATTTTTTTTTATCATCTAGCAATGGTTTCAGATGGTTTTACCTATACAAACTGCATCATAAGTTATTTCTAACGTCAAAGTGTTGATTTCAATTCCTGCGATATTTACAAATCCTAAACAGATTGCAGCTTAAAATGCTCAGCAGGTGTGTCATATTGCACAAGGGATACCAAAGTCAGTGTATATTTGTATTATATTTGTATTTCTTCTTCCACAATCTTCCAGATTATTTGTTCCATAAACACAAGATGGGAATGACATTTTAATTTAGGTACAATAACAATTTTGGGGTTAGCTTAGGTTTTTTTTAACATTTTTTACGAAAACCATGCATACATGTTTAATAATAACATAGTTACAATATCAGAAATTAGGATATAATAAGAGAAACTAGAATTAATTAAATAAAAGTTCACTAAAATGGGTTATTTACAGCCCTGTGTTTTCAAAGTCGTTAAAACTATATTTTTTTCTGATATATATGACTGCCATGATATAACTATACACAGGAGGATCAACTCGGCCCCAAATGTATGACAGCCAATGCGACGCAAAACGTCCTCCTGTGTGCGTGGGGGGGGAAGACGACTCACGTATTACACACACTGACAGAACGCTCAAACACACAAGCGCGCTGTAACTTTCGTTCGGTTCGGCTTAGTACTCGACGTGCGCAGACCCCTACTGCGCGGCTCAAACCCAAGCGGACGTTTTTCGGCTTACCCCCACCTATCGAGTTGAACCTCCTGTTAATATAGACTCCATGATGTTTTACATTTGTTGTTTTTTTTTTTTATTTAATCATAAACAAAATAGAAGTTGAGTATTTCACTCTGCCTAACCAGCCTAATATATTAAAATGAATTTATAATTCACCTCCAGGTCCGTCAAGAAATGAACCGAAAACTAAAAAGAACTCCGGAGAATCGTAAGTATTGTTTTTTGTTACTACATTTCTACATTTCTAATTACTTTCAGAAGAATGCCTACATTTATAATGAATATTTTTAACATTGATGACAATTCGATTTCGAAGACTACTAGTGTGATTTAAATTTTACTAATTTTATTGTAGTATAATGTAAGCAATGGTTAAGAATGGCCCAATTTTAGAAATAATTTCATACACAATTATATATATATAAAATGTAATCTTTTATTACTAATATTAACTGTAGAAAATCACTCAGGATCAGGTGCAATAACTTACCATTGGTTAGGTTAGCACTCTAACGTAATTTACACTCAATTCGTAGACACGCTAATAGTAAGAGATTGTTATTGTAATAAAACAGTTTGTTGATAATGACTTTGGCAGTATGGGGGTGTTGGCTGTATCGATTTTTTTTTTAAATAAACACCTAATAATTTTAATTAAACATTTTTAAAGCACTTGTGGATACCGCGTCGCTCGACCGCTGAAAATATAAAACAAGAATGTAGCAAATCAGGGAAAAAGATTAATATGAGCAGGGAATATAGATATTTTGTTCAGCAAAGGGTTAGGCTTTTAAAATACACATTTTTAACACTTTGAGTTATTTAGTAATTATGCGTGTACGAACAGGATGTCATTCGAAATAGGTAATGCCTGTTCGCGTGGGATTTTATCAAAACTAAAAAGAATACCTTACTAAATAAAATGACATTTTGAGGTGAGGATAACTGACTCCTAGAATCCATATTTGCTCTTGTTTTTTATTGTGCCTGGCAGAATTTAGCTATCGCAATATTTCATGGCGATAGCCATCGCCTTGGTGATCACCGCATTCTCTTCTGTTTAGCAGAGCATCCCTTTTTTCTCAAAGATCTTAACTATGTTGTATATACAGGATGTATTTAAAATCACTATCCTTTCAGGGGGTTGATCTATATTATCAGTCAAATATTAATCAGCAAAAAAGGTTGGACGACTTTTCTCAATTACGAGAAAAATTAATTTAAAATTTAATCAAACGCTAAAGAAAGTTTGGAAATTCGTCGCGCGAGTGCATCGATCTCCGAAACATGACGCGCCAAGTTCAGTTAAGTGGTACGTCGCATTTTGAAACTATTATCGATATAGCACCCCTATAAGAACGGCCTGGTGGTGCGCAGTGGTATAAGCGCCTGCTTCTAAATCCAGAGTGGGTCAAATCCGGCCAGGTCATTTGTCGCCGTTGAGAATATTTAACAGCGCTTTTCTCAACGCTGTTGACCGGTTAAGTAACAAGACTTACACAAAAAAAAAACACGTTCAGTTACAGACTTGCGAGATATTATTTTTACATGCCATCATTATAACAACAATAAGGCTGCCGGAACTGCGTCCAAAAGCGCCTCGCCGACAACACAAGCCATCGAATGAAGAAACCCCTATAAGGATGGTAGTGATTTTAGATACACTGTGTAAACAACATATATGTCACAAGTGTAAAAATATTTAATATTGTAGTATTTTTAAAGCGTCGATCAATTTAGTACAAATAAGTCTGCAAAAATAGACCAAACTCATAACTAGAATGCATGAAATGAAATCTTGCAACTCCTAAATCACACACACACATACGCATCGTGTACCCAAAAAGCACACTCGTCACAGCACCATTTCACTACAATAACTTGTAGATCCTAATAGCGTAAGGTTTCCAACGTAGCACAAGATGTGTTTGAATGGCACATCCCGATTTCCTCACCGCTCAGATAGTCCAACGGATAGCTGAAATAGTGGATGGTAACTAAAAAAAAATATATAAAAAATGAAACTAAACATATTTTTTTCTATCACACCTTTAAATAATAATAGCCTAGCCACGTCAAAATACAATGCAATATTCAATTTTTCATTCATTTTCAAATTTCATTCAATCATTATATTTATCTTATCAACCACATATTTTGCAATACTGTTAGCTATGTTAGCTATACATTGTGTCCCATGACAATTCCCGATAATAAAACCAGCTAATTTTTCCTGCAAATGCAAGTATTATTTGTGAAACGGTATAATAAAATTCAGCATGGTTTCTGAGAACAAAAAAAAATTAAACATAAGATCAGGGAGGGTAAGTTCGGTCGTCGGGTAGGATCGACTATCCAGGCAAACAAACTTTTTTTATACTTGTCTGCCATCTAGTATTCGGTAGTTAAACTGCAAATCATGAAATGTCAATCCACAGCGGCCATTTTGTTTTCTTCTGTCTCAGTGAATGCCGGCAACGTCCAGCGTTGCATATCGTGCCAATTCCGTCGCTGACTCATAACATCATCTCGTGAAAAAAATAATTATTTGTGGATGAACTATTTTAGGTTTTTCGTACACATATACACAAACACTTTAAAATATGTTGGGAAACCCTGTATATATTGTTATTTTGAATAAAAAAATCCATTTAATTTTTGAAAAGGAGTTGTACTGTAGATTTTTTTATATTAAATATGTATAAAAATTGTATTCACAGTAATCTTTAATCTTTTTGTATTTATTATATCAAAAGGTGTTTGATTAGTATTTAATTGTATTATTAGTATACTATAATGTAAGGAATACAAAATCATTATTTATTCCTATAGCATGTCTCGTTTTTACGGTCGACCTGACCTCGGGCGCTGATTTCCATGTTCATTTTTGACAGTATTGGTAAAAAATTTGGGACGGGGCGAATTCTTTGTCAAAGTTTACTATTACTAAAATAATTAAGTTTAGCAGTGCATAAAATAATTTAATACATTTAATTTAATCTTTGCGTAAATTTTGACAATGGAAATATTTAATTCTTAGCTGGTGGCACTTTTGATTATTTCGCACGAAATATATTTTGTACTTGTAAAATATACTTTATGCATGAAATTACTATCATAGGCCTTAATTTATTTTTATTATACTAATTGGGTTGGTATGCCTAGATTGATTTTATTTTCTCATTCCGTTTTCAAATGTTTCCATTCTGCATTCGACTTTCAAAGGCAGGCACAGGTGGAGGAGAATTTGCTACCGGCCTCACAGCAGTCGCCGACAGAGCAGGGCGGCCAACCCACATTCACAACGTACGTTGATTTTACTGGGCGGAGGCATTACTATTTGGATCGCAATGAACGAATCAATTCTAACAGTTACAGCACTGACATATTTTGACAGGAATCCCTTTCGATATTGTCATTTGTGTTGCCATCGCAAAAATATGCACTGTTTATTATAATTTTGTAATATATTGATATTTCGACTGACTGTTTCGTTTGATGGACTTCAAGCTGGTTTTCAGGAACAATAGCTTTGCATTGTTTATAAATACAGTATGTTTGGAAAGTTAATTCTTTAACTCAATATAAGAAAAAAATATATGAGAAAATTTAGGTGCAATTACTTCAGAGTTAAAACTTTTTGAACCTTGTTTAGTTTTTCGTTCAAATTTTAGCTGTTTTATCAATCAAATCAAATGCATAACCGTTGATGATGGTTTGACTAAATAACTGAAATACACATTGCTTTTACCAATGGCAGCCCATAAAACATATAAATTAAATTTTAATACCATTAAAAAAAAAACTTTAATATCAGGTTTTAGTCTTTTATTTACTAAACTTCAAACTGGACAACTTTTGTTCTACAAGTTCTTCAAGTGTATAAAATGAGCAGTTGAAACAATCCTACTAACTTTTAAACGCATGGTTACTTTGCGAGCTTTCTCTTAATTGGTAACCCGCAACCTGAGAGATAGGTCACCTGTATAATAAATTTATTGGCTGTCAGTTATAAAAAAAATATATATTAAATTTAAATCTTTTATAAAAAAAAAATCCCGTTCAATTAAACACATATTTCGAAGCACATTCTAAAGAAACGGTAAAGCAAAAATGTTTTAATACGTATAAATAAAACTTTTGCATGATGAATATGCATCTATTGATAACAACTTTTATGTGTCTAATTTTAATAACATTTACTGTACGAATTAAAGGGACTCAACTCGGTTATTTCTCCATAAAAACGCTATAGTATCGTGACTATTATTTGGGATGTAGAAGAAAATTAATACTAGGTGTCGTTTTATCTCCTAAATATTTAGGCTTCTATGGAATTAATTAGTTAAACTTTTATTTTGGCTAAAAGTTAAGAGCCTCAAAAAGTCTGTATTTTTCTATACATTTTATCAAAAGTTTAGACGTAAATATCTTATTGTCTGAATACAAGAATCGAGAAAATAAACCTACAGAAGTATAGTTTATTTCATAAAGATGCACATTTAAGCAAGGTTTTCAACATAAATTGATTCTGATGTTTATCCGTCAGATGACCACGAGACGCCATCGGAAAGAGGTCCCTTAAAGTTACTCGCTACACATGGTACCGGGGACATTCCCTAAACTCTATTTATGGAAGTTTTGTTTAAAATGTGTTAGTTAATAATAATGCAACACTGTTATTCCTTCAAATTTGTAGCTGATTTTTATTCAAACGACAGTCAACATTTTTTTAATAATTGCTACAAGTATTACAGTACAGAGCACAGACTTAATATCACAAAATCATGTATTCTTTAAAATCGCATTTATTTTATTATAACTTTTCAGTTTTATTTTTAAGATTTAAGGAATGTGCATGAACAAAGTTCATTTTTTATTTTTTGTTATGTTTTATTTTATAGTGCTTGCATGCTTATTTATGTGGTGGTGCCTTTATGAGTGAAGTGTCAGTGGTTGGTTGTCTTGTCAAAATGGACGTTTTGTTTGACTAGTTTGAGGTTATTCGGTGTGAGTTATCTGTAACCTGTAGTTTTTATTGTTGTTTGTTATTGTGGTCCTTGTGATTGGGAATTCAATTTTTGTAAATTATGAACTTCTAGGATAAGTTATTCGCAATTATACACAACTATGCTTTCATGAATCATAATTTTAGTTTTGTTGGCTTTCATTACGATCAAAACAATAATACTTATAATAAGTAAAATAGTATTATTTTACTTTCTAACATCGAAAATCTCGGTTTTATGGAAATATCCAATTATAGAAAAATAAATGCTTTTAAAATTTCATTTCATAAATCGAACAAAAAAATACAAGAAATATTTTTTATCTATACTTTTTGGGCGCCCAAAAAAGAATAGATTTTTGATTGATCGATAAATTATTAACTAAGGTTCTTAGGTTGATTGAGAAATGGTATAAAATATATTATTCTCAGTTGAAATTTCTTTATTTATAAGGCTGATTTTAAAAACTACAGCGGTTCGGATGCATCGGCAAACACTTATCGTTTGTGTAAATATTGCACCTAATACCTGTGTAGTGAGTCTTTTCTCAAGTGAACACAGTTCCAACTCTTAACTCCATTCGCATCCTAACAATGAATACCCGGACCCTGGAATAGAGCTCGTATTAAGCACTTTTAAGGTGTGATGCTACTGTTAGCAGAATTTTGTCATTATTTGTCATTTGAATATTGCTGACTATTAACCTCAAAATTAATCAGCTAAATGGATGTGTTTTCCTCGATATCCACCCCCTTTTAAAATTTGTCTCTGCAAGACAAAATATTGACGACACCTTAGTTTCGAAATTTGCGAGGTAAGGAATGACAACCACGCGGTGAAATTTTTGTTTTAAGCCAAACCTTCCATGGGAAAAATTCAAGGATCATCTATTGGTGTAACTTTTTAGGGTTATACTAGCTTTATGGCTCTGTGTATCAGTTTACCAATTAGTTGATATTTCAATTTTAAACATGCAGCATAGCTTTTATGAGCCAAATGAGATGACGAACTGTCAAAAAATAAGGGACTGAGCCCATATCGAAGCCATGAAACGTATCTCATGCCTAAATTAGATTCAATTCTGGGGTAAGGAGAACAATTATTACCCCCAAAGAATCTATAACAATTAAAAACAGTCAAACAGAGATGACAACTTCAAACTTTTATTTGTAGAAAAACAAATCCCAAAAATCTAAAAATCCCCCAACACACAAACAGTTAAACAGATTTTCATGATCAAAACACTCTGAATCGAGTCACCTTTCAAACAAAAATGAAAATATTAAAATTGGTCCATCCATTTGGGAGCTACGATGCCACAGACAGACACACACATTAAACTTATTACACCTTTCTGTTTGCGTCGGGGGTTAAAAATAATAAAGACCTTTAAACTAGTATTATTGTAAAACGATTTTAATGACATTTGTTTCCTCCTCAAAAGTAAAGTTAATATTGGCAACATTCCCAGTACTTTTACGGTATGTGTCTAGGCAGAAGTGCACCGACTTTGTATTGTAGTCTCCAATCCAATAAAATTCATCCGGTCTTGAGAAATCGTACACTAGCATATCCAATACTAAATTATGCCCCGTACAGCAGTGATACGGAGAGCGCGTCGGGACACCGTCAGGACCGCATTGCGGCAGCGAAGGCGCGAGCGACGGCCGGCCTGAACCGCGCCATCAACCTCGGCCGGGAAATACTGCCGAGCAGGGGCAAGAATAAGGACAAGGTTGCGCAGGCGGAGGTCGACGAACCCAAGAACGTGCAGGCGGGGGATGAGGCTAAGGTATTTTTTATTATTGTTTGTTACAGTTGTAATCCCTTCAGCGATTTGACTTACACTACAGTAAAATATGTTATGATTGAATGAATGCTGGGTCGAAATTTTTGATTCACCGTTTGGAGGGTTTATTTTTTCTTTTATTGGTGGTCAGATCATGGATAGGTGAATGGATGACCATGGCCTTTTTAAAACAAAATTCTGCATAATATTGTAGATTCCCTTATTAATTGTCTAAAATTGAGCTAAAGGTATTATAGCAATGGCATAGCAATATCATTTTGGTAGACATTAAATTGTTTCCCACAGACGAATTACGTCAATCGAGTTTAAAGAAGACGAATGAAGTAGATACGCGATTCTAATAAAAACGCCATTTTAGAAATGCATAACCTTAAAAGGAATTGTTTTTCCAAACCATTTTCTTCTCAGCACTGTTGGACATATGCCCCGCCATCTTCTTGATATCGTCCGACCATCTGGCCAGTGGTCTGCCAACACTTCTACTTCCCGCACGGGGCCTCCAGTGTAGGACTCTAGTGCTCCATCTCTCATCATCTCTACGGCCATTGCTATTTAAGTTGCGTAACTCGTTTCCCAACATCGGTGACTTTGGTGCGTTGGCGAATGGTTTCATTCCGTATTTTAGCATAGAGCGGTCCGTTGCCCTTTGTGCAACTTTGAGGCAGTGGATCATCCCGGCGGTAAGCGTCCAAGTTTCGCAAACATGTCATTACTGGAAGAACATATTGATTATAGACTCGGGTTTTTAGGGACTGTGGCATCCTGGATTGAAACACAATCTTTGAGTTTTCCAAGCGCTGCTTAAAGCTAGCTGTATTCGTTTATCTATTTCTCCATTTAGTGAACTTTGGCCATGTCTGATCCAAACCATCACCTTTATACAAAACGCACTTTTTACGTAATTATCAACTAAGAATTACGAGTGTTTGTTGAAACATTTATTAATAGTAAATAGTTTACTCAAGTGTGCATTATTTGCACTAACGACGTCCCGGTAACAGTATCATCTCGCTGAACTAGAGACCCTCGTACATTTGAAATACCCACATTTTAAACCAATTACGCTAAGAATTCATTTTTATGCAGAGCAATGAACATTTATAATATTAATTTGATATATTTTACTTAACAAACCATTTTATAAATTGAAGCAAATTAGCTGTGGGAATATTTTGATTGACGGCAATATGCTCTGGTGATTTCTCTACAGTGAGAGATTAATCTCGGCGGTTCTTATCTTTGTCCTAAATTTCTAAATATAAATATGAAATTAAATTAAAATAAGTTTATCGCTGAAATAGACCTCAAATACAACCCATTTTATGATTATAGCACTAAATAATTATTATAATTTAATAATTAAATTATTATATCGTTTAATTAATTATTATAATTTAACAAGTAATTGGGCTTCCATCTAACAGACGTCCTTAAGACATCTCATTTCTTTCGGTCATTTCTCCATACAAATGTAGTGTTTTTTGTAGATATAAAAGAAAAATAATACTAGGTATTGCTCTATCTCATAACTAAGTTAATATAAAATAAAAAGGTACATTTCTACCTTGTCTAAACGTTAAAAACCTGAAGACCCTGTATTTTTCCATTAATTTTATCAACATTTAAATTTGTACGTGTTTATGAAAACCAGTTCGTATGTTTGCTCTTTGCTGGTAAAATTAATTGAAAATATTTAAAAGTACTTGTATGCGACCGTCTGAATGAGCGTTGGTGGTCGAACTGTTTTTTCAGATGCCTTCTTGTCGGTTGGTGGTGGCGCCTTACGCAAGTGATGGTTGTCATTCCCTGGGCACTTTTTCGTCTGCCAGGGGTGGATTGGAACAGTCAGCAGACGCATATTTGCTTCTTGTTAAATTCTAATTTGATTCAGTTTTTCGAAATTATTCTAGAAATAGCATGATTTATAAATGTCAGACAACAGCTCTACGGAAAGAGACCCGTTAAGATGGGATATAGCGAAAAAGTTTTACTCTAAGGGCGTACAGGTTAAATACATTCTTTTTTTTTTCAGGCGTTCCAGCAGGAGACGCAAATACCGGTTCAAGTGACACAAGTACCCGCCCAGCTAACGCAAGCGCCCGAGCAGGCAGGACAGCAAATGCAGGCTCCGCAAGAGGCCAGGTCGGACGCGGGGATCGTCTACGCAGAGCTGTCGCTGAAGCCGGGCGTAAATCAGCCGAGAGCCCCGCTCGACAAGACCGAGTACGCGGAGATTATCTACAACAACGAACAGAAGGAGGTCAAAAAGCCCGAATAGATGGTCGCGTGAAACTGGGTTTATTTATTAAGAACCCCGGCGCTTTTGTAGTACTACATGAAATCTACACGTTCCAACATTCGTTAAACCCACGGCCGGAATATAGGTTCAAAGGTGCTTACATATCTTTTTAGAAAGAGATAAATTATATACATTACTCTTATAATTATATAAAACAAAACATTTCATTAAAATGAAAATCGTTTGTTTAAACAAAATTTTTCCAATATCCTAACTGGCTCTAAGTAAACCTATTAAGAGAACTGGTGAGTGCTATTTAGCCTAATAAACAATTGAATTACGTTTGCATTTAAAATGTATCAGAAATATAACTTTAAATTATTTTAAAACCGAACAAATAAATGTCTAGAAATTTTATCACCGGAAGCTGCTGTAATAAAACTCCGTCCTACAATAATTTGTAATCATCGTAAAATATTTGTAATTAATTTTAATATATTTTCTCGTGAAATTAAACCATCATAGTGTACTTTATAATAGTTAGTTTTATAGCAAGTACTCGAGTACAATTTATAAATAGTTACGTTAAAAAAAACAATGGATTGATGGTTTTTTTTTATATCGGATTTATAACATGCGACGGTGATTAGTTTTCAAAAATAACTGTAATTTTAAAATCAATTACTTTAATAAACGCCGACAGTAAGTTTCACTTACAACAAACATCGATGCGTGACGACCCTAAATACTTTAGTAATTATTCGACTAATATGTAATACTTCCATTGAAGCTTTTTTTTAAACAGAGTGAAAACTTTTTCTCGTGCACATACTTTTACGGATTTTTTCTACACTTAAAACTGGACAAGTTATGTTTTATATGTTTTTCAATGCGTTAAAAAAAATAAATAAAATGAGCAGTAGAAAAAATCTTATTAACATTTAGACGTATATTTACTTTATGTGCCTTCTCGTGACTGGTGTTGCCCTCTACGCATTAAGATCAAATTAAGGTCAAAATTAAGAAAAGTTTTAAAACAAACGTATTTCAGTCAGAAGTGTAGAATAACCCTATGAAATGATGTGCACGGGAAAAAAACACCCTTTTTAAATTATTTATAAAGATTATGTCGAATTTATTGTGGCTCTTAGTGCGTCGATAAGTTGAATAAGCTAAATTAATTCGAAAGCTTAAGCGATTTCTAACAACTTGAAAAAAACCATCTCAGCGTTTATTTTTCACGCATGAATATTAATATTATGTTTCGTAATATTAAAAAAAAAACTATTTTAAGAATCTCATAGTTCAGTGAACAATTTGATAAATTTAATAATTCAGTAACTATAATAAATATTTAGATTATTAGGGTGTCATTTAAGCATAAGTTTATCAATAATGATGTTTTCATTTGTAAAATTCACTGATAATAATTATTTTCTGTATTTACCATTTTATTATTCAATCACGCTGTGTACTCTAATTTATTATTATTTAGATTATGTATAAACCCCTAATCGGTCAGGCTGTACAGGGTGTATTTGAAAACATTTATACCTTTTAGGGGGTTAGGCCGACCTATTTCGGTCAGTCGGTATCGATTTTTTTCGCTGTAGATTATTCCGTCTGCTTTGCCGAGTTGTGGCCAAGGTCGGGAACGGCCAGTCAGTATTCAGTACCGCGCCGTCCACTCTGTGCCCGGGCACGCTCTACTCCGCACTTCTCCGGCCCACCGCGACAGACATGACATTTTCAAACATTCCAACTTGCTGGTTAATGTTTGATTGTTGGTATAGGTCAACCTCCAGTATGGACAGTAGTTTATTTTAAATACATCCTAATAATGTGCGTCAAAAATAATTTGATAACCGTTGATTCTATGACAAATCCACATATTTCTATGCATTAGTAGCTAACTTCAGAGTGATTATCATTCAAAATTATCATATTTGAGAAGAGTACTTGCCGTATTTTACATGGCAATTTTATTCAATGTACTTCTCAAATTTTAGCAGCATAATTAAATTAAATATAAATTGACTTAATAAAATTATCTAAAACAACACCTGATCGATCAGATTAAGTACCTTGTGTCCCTAAAATTATAGCTCGCCCTGACCGATTACGGGTTGAGGTACATGCTTCTTAATGAAACGCTAACTGGGTAAGAAAACGTTTTTAACCATACATATAAATAATGTAACAAATACTGTGTTATTGTGACAATGTTTGTGATTTTGCTTGTCGGTGTGCTCTTTGTGCTCGTGTGAATGCCTGCGCATAAATAATTATGCTTATAGTGTGCATTAAGTTGTATTTGTAATGCGGTGCTTATAATGGCTGCCTTATAACGGAATAATGATTATGACTGATTTTCAAATGTCAAAGATTTTAGAGTGCTACTTATTTTTGTTTTATTTTATATATTTTCCGTGTTTAATTCTTGCGAAGACAGTTGAATCAATTTAAGAACCACAGCCATAAAAAAACTACTGTAAAAAGTTTTTAAATATTGGCATGAACGTCAATGGTGCTAAAAAAAATTATACTCTTTGTATGTGCCCTTAAAATACTGAATATTATATATAATATAAGATCTTGTAAACGGTAAGGGGGGATTCATAGATTCGGCTTATAACTGACTGAGCAATAAATTTCCTAAACGAGCAATAGAATATTTTTTGTAATAGTTATTGAAAATGTAAGGTGAATTTGTATCTTAAGAAATTTTGCTGTTATTTTCTAAAATACAAACGAAATAATATTTTAAAATAAATGAGCTTCCTAAATTTTAAGTTAAATACATACGTCACTGCGGTAATAATATATAGTAAACTTACTTAAAACGTTTGATAAAAATAAAGTTAGAAAAATAACAAAAAGCGAAAAAGTGGTTATTAGAATTTTATTTTATTTATTTTGAATTTTATTTTCTGAGACGGTATGTTAACGACATACATAGTCTGTGCAATAATTAGTTATGTTATAATGTTTGATTGAATACAATCAATAATTCAGCACAAATATGTAGAAATTGTCCTCTTTGAAGTGTAAATCTAAAGTTTCAAAAGTGTATGTAGATATTTTGTAATACATCTTCAAAAGAAGAAAGTATTGTTCAAAAAATAGCGTAAATCTTTTTCTTTTTTGTAATTATCACACGAGCTTGGTTGATAGAGCAAAATCTTTGAATCTCTCCTTATAACAACGACTATCTTTTATACAATTCGGTGCGTTTTAAACTAGCACAAAAGTATTAGTACCTAAGCGAAAACAAAACGCACAAATAACTTAATTTAAATACACAAATATCTTATTTTTTTTTAATTAAATTAGTCATTTATATTATTTAAATTCTTTGTCGTTTCTTAAACCTTTAAATGATAATTATAATGTTCAAATTACTTTCATCATTAAAAATATTTTGTAACTTCAAATATGTCATATTTTTACCAACTACATTGTAAGATTACTTAGTAATGATAAGTAAATGTTTAATAAATTAATTAATGGTGTATGTTTTTTTATTTTCGTTCAACCATTCATTTTTTATGCTTTTCAACCTCAAACAATTGGGAAGCATACAAGAAACAGTTACTTTATCGCGTCACAGTTCACCCACCGACCGAAAAGACTGGTAATTTACACAATCTCATTAAATTTTACCTGATATTTTTTTCTACGGCTTGTGTACAACTTAACAACTCTATAAATATTTGTTTGTGGGTTTTTTTTGAGTGATAAAACAAATATAATTTAAATATAATCATGTATTAGATACTTTTAGCTACATAAGTCTTTCACCGTCATCCCAGTCTTAAAAATATAAAATCCTAGAAGTGTTTTTCTTTGCAGTATTTACAAATAAGTGAACAATAAAAACTTATTGGCATAGAATTCATATAACAAAGCAGGGTTTACATAAAGAAGACATGTATTAGACACTTATATAGAACTAAATAATATTATGTAGAGACATGTTCTTTATTTGTAGGGATTTTTTTTAAAATAATTTATTTACATTGGTCTTAGAAATAATATTAAATCACCTTTTAAGGTGCTGGCGAAGAGAAATTAATAAACAGATTGACAACAACGCCCGGGAAACATATGGAGACAAAAAAATGTTATCCAATTTGTAAAACTCTAAAAAAAAAAAACGGATAATTGAAAAAACAGACCTAAATGAGTATTTGTTACATAAAAAAAATGTCATTGCGGGTCGATTATAATATTCTTTATATCGTTTAAGGCCATTTTTTTCTTTTAAACATAATATAATGTTACATAAAAATTTTTACACAATACAAATTTTTGTCAGGTTGACTTTTTCTAGGAGAAACGTTGACGTTGCCTGAGTGAAAAGAGAACCGGATTTAAACTGAATTTATTTTATTTTTTCACAACAATTTTTAGAATCATATTTCATTTCTATATATCATTCCTAAAATACCCTAAATACATAAGTAAAGACTTAAAACAATTCGTTCATTGAAGTAAAATGTAGATTTATTCACTTATAATAACATACAAATAAACATTTAATATTGAGTTTAAATTTGGTAACTCTTGCGAATAATTTAACTCGAACATACAATAATGTCAAATATGAATTATTACAAAGTGTGAACAGCGCATCCCTAGAAATTGCAAACATATTCCAAACGTCTAAAAAAAAATTGAAAACCCCGCGTTACGCAAAATTTACTTTCCGAATATCATGCTCGTGCCGTCATTAAATAAAAGTGAAAAGTAGTCACAAAATGATCAAAATAGTTCAGCAATCATACGAAGTGAGCATTTGAATAGCTACAAATGTTGCGAAATATATTTTGATATTATTGCATTCAATTTACTGAAAATATGCAAAATGAACAGCCATTATAAATATGGCAAAAAAAGTGGTTTTTTTTAAATATTTCATATCAAAATCTCCGTTTCTGGCGTTTGAATAAAGTTAAAAAAATATAGATTTAGGTAGGTATGTTACATCTGACGCTTTACAAAATCACAAATTATCACTGATCCTATTTTTGTGATCGAACACGATAAAAAATTTAACATTAAATTATGGTAAAACTGGTTTTGTTAAATTACTCGCAAAAAATATTCTTTTGTTAAAAACAATAGGTTTGCGTGTAAAAAAAATAAATTTTACTATATCTACTTCAGATACCTATGTTTTCATTGTTGCACAATTTTCAGTAAATGGCTTATTGTATTTTTTTTTGGGAGGATAAAAAAAACTTTATATACATACATACATATGTACATACCGAAGAAAAGACCTTTCTAAAAATATATAAAACCGTAATGTAAGATAAGTATTTAATATAGTTTTTGAGCAGATAAAAGTTAGGTACGCCTTTTAATTCAAATTCAAATAATTTCTTTCTTTACTAAAAGAAATTGAGAGGCAACCCTGAACACCAACCGTATTGGAATAAATGAAACAGAGCCAACATGGGGAAAACATTTCTCCGAGAAAATAAACGGCCGCCGAGCGACGAGCAAAAATGTATACTTTTCAAAATAATAAAAGTCTAATCCTAAAAACTCAACCTCAATTTTTTCTTTAGGAACGGGTTAACGGGCGACGGCGTACAATGCGCTTTCAGCAGGGGCTTCACCGGCTTTTTGCTACTGTCGAACGGTATATTCGGGCTGTTACGGACACTCTTGTAGTACTCTAAGGCGCCCTGACTCGAATTGTTCTTGAGGGCAAAGTTGACCTTTTTGGGAGTGAGTTTTTTCTTCGACGCCGAAGTAAGGAGCTTCGCCGGCTTTTTACTACTGTCGAAAGGTATATTCGGGCTGTTACGGACGCTCTTGTAGTACTCTAAGGCGCCCTGACTCGAATTGTTCTTGAGGGCGAAGTTGACCTTTTTGGGAGTGAGGTTTTTCTTCGACGCCGAAGTAAGGAGCTTCGCCGGCTTTTTACTACTGTCGAACGGTATAATCGGGCTGTTACGGACGCTCTTGTAGTACTCTAAGGCGACCTGACTCGAATTATTCTTGAGGGTGAAATCGACCTTAGGCAAGAGTGAACGTGAAGAATTGTCCTTTTTGTGACTTTTCGGATGCTTTTTCGCTGAGTCTGCACCCAAACTTGGCATCTTTTCTATTGATAAACTTTCGAATGTTTTATTCAACGAAGAACCATCTCCGTATTCTAATTTCTTTTTGGCGATTTTTCCATCGGATTGTTTTTCTATTGGAATCAACATCGGAATAATCTCGTCGGGTTCTATATTTGACGGTTTGAGTTTTTTTTCTGGTGTGTATTTCTTGGTTTTGCGGGACGCGCTCACGGTGTGGACCGAAAGTTGTTTTTTTTCATTGGCGTCATGCGTTTTTAGCGGCGCATCCAGAACGTGGTCCGAAGGTCTTTTTTGTTTGTTGGAGCTTTGATTCTTCTTCCGTCTTCTGTTTTTCCTTTTTAACATTTCCTCTTGCGCATTTTCTACCTCTCCAGTTTTCTCTTTCTGTGGTTCACCGGGGAAATCTTTGTTCGTGGAATGGTCTCCGGTGTCCTTTACATCTTTAACGAGCCATCCATTGAATGCAACCTAAAATATTTATTAAGGAAAATTATACCACACTCTATAAAGAAAGTAAAGGGACTTGCTTTTAGAGAAATTTTGTATTCACAAATAAAATTGAAGTAATTTTTGGGCAGTAATTATTAAAACGTGTCCTTTGGCCGGCCATCTATCGTCTGTGCATCCGTTCATCTGTTTGTTGCATCTTTAACTCAAAAAGTACAAATACAAAAGAGATGAAATTTTGTCTGTAGATTTATGCTCTTGAAAAACAACCATAGCCGTTTAGTTTACATCGGAGGCTGGTCGGATAAAATAGATATATAACATTAAGTCAAGTTGTCATTCTTCTTTGTTACTACATTTTAACAAATAAATTTTATTTTGCATTTGTATGAACGCTTGAATATGCTTCAGAAAAGAGGTACAGATATTATAGTTACTCCACTAGGCAAAATGCCTGGCTTTTTGATTACTTTTATTGCCTGATTAATTTGGATTAAATGACTTAATTTTGATTAAACTGCAGTTTTCTATGGACAAAGGCAGTACTTCGTCGTCGAAGAAAAAACTCACACCCAAAAAGGTCAACTTCACCATCAAGAACAATTCGAGTCAGGGGGCCTTGGAGTACTACAAGAGCGTCCGTAACAGCCCGATTATACTGTTCGACAGTATCAAAAAGCCAGCGAAGCCCTTGCTGAAAGCGCATTGTACGCCGTCGCCCGTTAACCCATTCCTAAAGAAAAAATTGAGGTTTAGTTTTTAGGATTAGACTTCATCATTTTGAAAAGGTTGCTTTTTCATCGAATCTGAACCGGAATCCGGAGTTATTAACTATTTCAATGGCTTTTTGCCTCTAGATAGTTGTATGCGATAGTTGTATATGAAAAAAAAGACCTTTGGACCACACCCTCGATGTGCCGCTAAAAATGCATGACGCCGATTAAAAAAAACAACTTTCGGTCCACACCGTGAGCATGTCCCACAAAACCAAGAAACCACACTAGGAAAAAAATTCAATCCGTCAAATATAGAACCCAACGAGATTATTCCGATGTTGATTCCAATAGAAAAACAATCCGATGGAAAAATCGCCAAAAAGAAATTATACGGCGATGGTTCTTCGTTGAAACATTCGAAAAGTTAGCACTAGAAAAGATGCCAAATTTGGGTGCAGACTCAGTGAAAAAGCGACCAAAACGACACAAACCGGGTAGTACTTCGGCGTTGAAGAAAAAACTCACGCCCAAAAAGGTCAACTTCACCCTCAAGAACAATGAGTAATTTGGAGCCATGGGAGTAATTTGGATTAATTGACCTAATTTTGATTAAACGGCAGTTTTCTAAGGACAAAAATTAGTAAGCCGATAATAACTAACGGACTGTGTAGACACAGCCAATGGGGATTTTTCATAGATAGAACAAGCGCAGCTTCTAAGATTTCTTTCGTTTAGTTCGGCGTGGGACAACCTGCACAACACTAACCTTTTGTTTATTAGTGGATTCATTTTTCCTTCTGAGTTTAGCGATGGAAATCGGCATCTCATCGTCACTTTCTCCGTCCTGGACCCCGTTTGGAATGTGGTTCTCTCCGGAGGCACTTCTGCGTTTTGCTTCCTCCAGCACACGCCGTTTTCTCTTTCTATTTAGACCTAGAAGGCAAATTATTATATTTTTTAACGACAAACAGCTTGGAAGGATGAAAGATTCATTACTATAAGTTAAAATGCATCCTCTCTATAGATTGGTTTGAACGGCTAAAACAATGCAAGTTTTCAAATGTTTTTGTGTCCTAATAATTTGAACGAGCGAATGTTGAAAGTGTCTATCATGTGGTTGCTCAACTCCTTAAAAGAATTTGACGATCAGTCTCCATCGTGATTTACCGGAGAAAGCACACAGTTTTGACATGACAGTTTTTAATGACAGAAGAAAATATATTCCATGAGTTTAAACTGCAAATCAATGAAGTAGATAGGGGCCATTTTTTCACTGCAAACATTTGTTTAATCTGACTTTGAGTCTGCGGTTTGCACCTAGCCTATCTAGATTTCGGCATCGTTTCTTGAACGCTTACCAATTGTTAGTGGCATAGCCAGGTAGGGGCAGAGGTGGGCACGCCCCCTTCCCCCCAGAAAAATATTGTCCACTCATGCGGGATTGGTACAACACACCACTGCTCCTAGGAAGGTTGAGCTAAATAAAAACCACTATAATTAATGTTTCTAAGTTGACGCGTTGATCAAACGACGCAATCTTTTTTTTAAAATATACCAAAAAAATATATATTTTATATAGAACTTTGTTTTGAATAATAAAATATACTTTTATCAATGTGTGGTTTGACCGTAGCTAACATGGAAATGAATTAGGTCAGGCTCATTCTGATGTACATATCTTGATATGAACAGGTGAGCAGCCAAAGGATTTTCTTATTACTGACTATTCCCCTTTTTTCCATATCCAGAAATCAAATGATGCTGCTTTAGCGGTTTTTAAAGTACATTTATATTATGTTGTCTGGTCAGCCCATCTTTTAACAGGGCCGTCTTCGCTCGGAGCTATCATACGAACGATTGATGTCATCAAAATCTATGCCAGAAAATTGATTTTTTTAATAATTATTTGAGTAACAAGCAACCGAAATGTAATTTTTAAGATGACAATGAATTCCAAGGAAACCTGCTTTGCTTGCTGCATTCTGAATAGATAGAAGTAGTAATATGTTGTTGAAATTTTACTTTTAAGTAGAAATATGGGAACTACTGAACCCTATTTTTGGAAATTATGCTCCGATTCTTTATAACTATTCGATTGGTGGTCGTGGGGAGCGGACAGGACAGTGAATAATAAACGTAGTAGTCTCGACACTGCGCTTTCACCATAAATATCAACTGCTCCCTTCCGAATGGAGGAACTAACCGGGAGAACGCCCCTCAGTTGAGGTAGAAACCTCAACTGCATAAAATAATAATATCAAGGCTAAACGTACCTTTGAGCCTCAGCTCGTCGGCCTCTCGCTCGACCTTCTTCTCAAACTTGAAGAGCTCCACGGCGGACTCCTTGAAGCTGGGCAGTTGGAACTGCGGATCGTTCGGCAGTTCCAGTTCGCGCACGACCAGAGGATACTTGCCGTCGGCCAGCGATTCAAAACTGCAAATATTGTACATACAGTGCTAAAAAAACAAACAACGCTGCCCCAAGTTGCGTCAATAAATACCGTCCCTGCTCATATTATTAGAAACACTACCAAAATTCTGAAAAATTAACATTAGAGTTGAATAACTGAGAAATAATCAAATTAATTACAATTTTATATTTTGTGTCATATAAGTGTGGCAATATTCTCCCAGTAGCAGTGTTAAATTTTCGGAATATCGGCAGTGTTTCTAATAATATGAGCAGGGACTGTCGGTACTGATTAGTTCCTCCTGAAACCCTTTTCAAATAAACATTCAAGGAACAGGCAGTATCAAATAAGAATACCCTCATGTTTTTATTTGTAATACATATGTAATAGGGAAATACTTTTAATTTAAATGGTTAATTATTTTTAAAAAGGTATAATTTTAATAATAATTAACTGTTTAGCTGTAGGTAATTCTGCGGATTAAAGGTTTCAAAATGATCTTTATTCTTTAAATTAAAATTTATTCATAAAACCATATCGTAACACACTCCACGCCGATATATCACATTTGATAATTACTGAATATCGCCAGATGCCGTAATATCCACTTTGATGAATCATCTTATTGCATCTCTATTAATATTAAAATAGTGGAATATTGCGTATAACCGAATTCATGAAAGGTACAGACGAATCATCGTTTTTTTTCAGCTAAGTTTGGTTTTGACAGCCGGTTTAACAGTTCGGACTGTTTGTGTGATAAGTGCGTGCGTGAATTGAAAGTGTTTATGGTGGATTTGATGGCAAATAATTCGAGTTTAATATTGAAAAACAAACATTTTCCTAGTTATGTACTTATTATTTTCCGTCTTGCGCATGGTTTTAATTTCTTTCTCTCATCTAACAACTTATAGAAAGAGAAACTCTTTTTGTGACATTATAAAATAATCTCGAAAAGTAGAATCAATGTATTTTAAGAAAAACTTAGCTGAATTTGCCTTTTTTATGAAATCTGGTTTATGTATTCAGTCAATATTATATTTGCCTAAGTTTTGGAAAAAAATACAGCCTTTTCGAGTATACTAACTTTTTCATTCTATGCTGACCCAGATGAAAGATCAATTACAGTATTATTTTCATTCTATATGTACACAAATACGAGGGTCACAATACTTCAACTTCGGAATAAAGAAATAAGGTTGCATCCTCTCAAGTGTGTCAATACAATATTTTAGACAATTGTAAAGAGTAACTAAAAGTGTAGTTTTCTAATTTAGAATCTATTGTATACTATGTATATATAATTAGCCAATAAATAAATAAATAAATAACTTATAATGATGAAATTAAAAGAATTCGAAATTTAACTTTAAAATCCATTACCTATAAATTCTTCAGAGATATTGGATTACTGCACTATTATAGTTTGCTCAAGTTTAACAACTGTGAATATTCAAGAAACAGAGGTATATTATTAGAGCTGTGCTTTAAAAACACTTTGTTTACGCAGTGATTAGATTGTTAAGAGTTACTCAGCTGTTTTCATTTATATGCACGCTCGAGCGTTGAATGATTTTCTGACCACAAATAATGCTTTGTTCTCATAAGTACTTTGGTCCGATAAGTACTTAACCTCACCGTCCGATGGGGCCACTATCAAAATTTCAGCCGAATCGGACTCGTAGTTTTGTTTTGACCGCATGTTGGAAACAGATGTGTCCGCGGATTTTAAGAAAATGGAAAAAAGCAAAATCGGTCAGTGATTCGATTCTTGGTAATCGCGCAGGGAAATAAAAGAGTGCTTGGATGCTGTGTACGGTGACTTTTCTCCTTCGATGGCGACCGTCAAAAATTGGTTTAACGAATTTCTACGTGGTCATGGTTTTTGATGAGCTACGCCCATGTGCCCCGAAAACGGCTACCACAGAGGATAACATGACACAAATCCACGATCTCGTGTTGGCAGAACGCCGATTGAGAGAGAGCGTTGAGATGCCTACTGTCAATCTAAGACAGTAGGCATCTCAAAAGACTGCGTGGGTCATATCCTGCATGAAATTTTGGGCATGATTAAGCTGTCGGCGCGATGGGTGCCGCGTTTGCTCACTTCGGACAACAAGCTCAACCGTGAGACCACTTCAAAGCAGTGTTTGACGCTGTTTAAGCGCAATTTGAAAGAGTTTCTGCATCGTTTCGTAACCGTCGACGAAACATGGATCCACCGGTAAACACCAGAGACCACGGAACAGTGGACTTTACCCGGTGAACGTGCTCCGAAGAAGGTAAAGACTGTCCTATCGGCCAGAAAGGTGATGGCCACCGTTTTCTGGGATTCACAAGGTGTGATCTACATCGACTACCTGGAGAAAGGAAAAACGGTTAAATAACTCTACTATACCGAATTATTGGGCCGATTCGACGCTGAATTGCAGAAAAAACGGCCCCATTTGGCGAAGAAAAAAGCTATCGAGCTAAAAGGAGACTGTGTTGAGAAATAAATCGCCACTTTTCCAAAATTTTCATTTTTCTTTTGTAGGATAAGTACTTATCGGACCACCCTCGTAGCATTTATTTAAAACAATAAGAATAAGTTAAGCATTGATGTTGCGTTTTAAGTTTTGTTTGCTATTATAAAAATAGCAACTATCCTATTTGACTTAGAATTTAATATGCCATGTTCTTCTCGTGACAACCACTCAGCGAATGACCCTTATTTATTTTTAAAGTACTCAGATAGAAAAAAAAATAACCGGCCAATCTGCGACACCGTGCTTTCTAATACTTACTGCTGAAGGCTATGAACTCTAATGCCATCAAGTCAAAGCTAGTGCTAAACTGTGTACAAATACTAAACACCCTTGCTACACACAACAGGGTCACACTTATGTGGGTACCAGACCACTCAGGCATTGATGACAATGAGAAAGCAGATGAACTGGCAAAGAAAGGTGCAAGCATGACTATGATAGGCCCAGAACCGGTCTGCGGCATAGCTAAAAGCACTACCAGCAGACTGCTAAAAATCTGGGCTTGGAAACAAAGCCAAACATACTGGCAAGAACTGCCCGGACAAACGAAGCTAAAGAACTCATAGTAGGATTCTCGCAAAAAAGACTCTCGGAGCTATTGAAGTTAAGCCGAAACCAACTAAGGATCCTGACCAGAACAGGCCGTTGCAAGCTGAATAAACATCTGTACAAAATGAGCCCATCGACCGACGACAGGTGCAGACTTTGCCAAGAGAACCCAGAAACCTCTTTACACCTACTGGGGGAATGTGGGCCCCTCATTTAGAAAAGGTACCAGCTTCTAGGCAACCATCTCCTTAAGCCAGAAGAGATTAGAACCATCGCACCCAAAAAGATACTTAACTTTATCTACAGTACGGGATTAGAGGGCGAACTATAAGTGGATTTAAACGTACAATAGTTCTGAAAAGGACGTGGTACACGGGGGGGCAAACCCCCACATCCACTAACATAACATACTTACTGCTCTGCACACTTCTTGAGCTTGCTGCGATTGGTGAGCGCGGAGAGCTTGTCGGAGGTGTACGACCTGAGCAGGGCGGCCATCTTGGAAGGATCAGGTCTCAGCTGCGGCAGGACGACGTCCACGCGGCCTGCACGGGGATCCAGCGCCACTCCACTTTAAACATTCATAACAATATTTATAAATTCTTTATAATATTACATAAATATATTATTTTAAGTGTTTTAAAGGTGTTTTTGTATATACGTGTCACAGAATTGAAAAAATAATATTTTAGTTGTGCCTAACCTCCACCGAGCCATCTGCAATGTTTTCACAAAGGTAAATAAGAACATTTAGATAAATTGTATTTTTTATTACATTTGTGTTTGTTTATCTGTTTTGGGGGACTATTGACAAACAATCAACATTTTTTTTGTAATTTATTTATTTATTTTATAAACATACAGAGTAACCGTAATCATTTTCAAAAATTTCATACACAGGTTGACAGCTCCCATACTATTTAATTTCATGTTTACAAAACATGCATGTGCATAAACTTAAGTTAATTATACATACAGAATTTAATAAATTTGAGTTTAGTTTTTAACATTAGAATTTGAGAGAAAAAAAAATACCATAGAGGAAAAAAAAAGAAATTAAATAATAACAAGTAGGTGCCGTTTAAGATATATAAAGTAATATAAAATAATAATAAAATATATCAAAATGATAATCATTATTTTTCTTTGATGTTATACAAATATTAGTCTTTGAAGAATGTAATCAAGTGATTTTTAATTGAAGCAAATATGTCATGAAAAATATCACAGTCATTAGCATATTGATTAAAAGAACGACACATTCTATTTAAAGGTTTTGTATCGCTTATATTATTAGAGGAAGTTGAAATAGGAAACGTGTCGTTACTTTGAGTAGTTCGAGAACGCACCTTAAGCTTTGAAACGAAACGCTGTTCGAACTGTCAAGCTTGCAATGCAGCAAATTATGGAGGCACAAGATATCAGCTATCATCCGACGTTGGTAAAGTGGCATTAATTTGAAAAAATGAAGTTGTTGTTCATAATTATTTAAAGTTTTTTCCATTCCGCATTTGAACGACAGCATTCTTGAAAATTTCTTTTGAATTGATTCAATTCGTTGACTATGATTATTGTAACTTGGATTCCAAATTACTAAGCCAAACTCTATAATGATCTCACCAATGAATAATATAAACCATTGAAATTGACTGTCCGTTACGAAAAGGTTTCATAATTCTAAAAATAAATCCCAAAAGTCTAAACAGAGAAAAGGTTTTCAGACATAGTCAAAGTGCTTGTTAAAAAGTAGCGCTCATTGAAAATGATTCCAAGGTCTCTAATATGGTCAACTCTTACAATAATCTAAAAATAAATAGTTTATATAACAGATTTTCTTACCCGATATTTTCTTTCTCTTTGCCTTCTTCATCCGAAGCAAAGCCATTTTCCACAAAGTTCTCGTCTTTGTCTTCTTCATCCGAGTCAATTGGAACCATGGCATCTATACCACCATGCGGGCAGCCGATCTAAAAAGAATAGTCTATCAATATAATGTTACAACAGAGCAGGTCCTACCCTACTTGCGCGATACTGATGCTGTACAACTGCCCATAATCGATCAGGCGAGCACAGCTGAGCAGTCAGCATTGGGACGGAAATATGTAAGGTAACTATTTAACCAGTTACTTGATGAGTACAGTTTTCAGTCAGCATTGTAATCTTTTCAGGTCAGTTAACGAAAATGAAAGATTAACAAAGTGGTTGAAAACGTCTCTCTTCTCCGATTAAAAACGCAGCTGTCCTATTTGGATAATAAATGTCAGTTGCTTAATAATCATCTCACTAGCCCTGAAAAATCCCAAGGGTCGTATCTTTAAGGTCTGTGTTAACACATCAACAAGAAAAATTGAAATTATACACATAAAAATTCAAATTTTTTTAGTCGTATACAGGACAATCCCGTAGACTTTAGGGGATATTTATGTTCCCTATTAAGAGTAAGAAATTATATAACAAAACAAACATAAAGTTTGTTATATAATTATATAACAAACTTTAACATTGTATTTCTTCGAAACTATTATGAATTTTGATATAGTTTCTTAACAAATAACAATAGAAATCAAAGGACCAATTCGCTGTTTTTTTTAACGGGAATGGTCTTGCGACACCGTGTATAGACTTCATTAGATTTTCATGGAGTAAACAGCAATACTTGCTATATTTATTTATTTATTCTTATTTTGTTTATTCAATAAATTTACTTTTTTTTTATGTACCAGCCAAGTCCAAGACTTATCTGCTGGAAACCAGATGTGTAATATACATATACAATATAATTAATATAAACATACATTGATATACACTTTATAGCTTAGTAGTAAATTACAAATAAAAAATAAGTATAATTATAGTAACATTTTAAAACAATAATTAACACGCTAAGTTAATTTATCTACAATTAAAGAGAGTGTTAAGGCATATCAAGCATTGGTTTGAATGTTGGCTTATAAACTTGATTACCATCTTCGCTTCTAAGTTTAATTCTTTCAAAAATGGGGAATAATAGCGTATATTCCAAAAAGTATCTCCCGGTGGAAAATATTAAAGGAATCTCTACCCTCCTCCACGCGTCGGCCTTATCTTCGTACTCGATGCCCAGGTCTGTCTGCTTGATGAGGTACGTGAAGACACTCTTCGAGATCGTCGAGATGAGCCTCCTCTCCACGCCCCTGGCCAAGTACACGGCGAATGGGCGCAGTAGCTCTACTATGGAATCAGACGGAATTTTGCCCTTGCTGACCTGAAAAATGCACAATGTTGAAATCTTGTATTGTTATACTATTTGTAGATATAGAAAAAAAGTACTACTCAATATTGTTTCGTCTCATAATAATCAGGGTTTAGATTTAATGAAATAGGTAACTTTCTATTTTTATAAAGTTTAGGAATACTTAGCTTTTAATATGAAGTATTTTAGTTCAAATTTAATATTTGTTTATTAATAGGGTTATACAACATAGGTCATATAACAATAAATAATCTATTTATGAGTTTAAGTGTATATATGTGTATTATTACTATATATTATAGTATTGCTTACAATTCAATTTTAATAATTGTAATTGTATGGTGCGCAGTGAGATGGTTATGCTTAAAAAAGCAATGCTTTTACCTTGCAAAGTCTACCTTAGTAACGAGCATTGCCCAATTAGGTAGAACTTTGCATAATTAATGTTTAAATTACTGTCATAAATATAAAATAAAAATGTGAAAGATGTTAAATATCGCATGTCCCATCGAGTTTAGCTAAACTAAACAGTCAGATAGAATAGTATGATTTATAACCACACCCCACAAAGACAACTTTTATAACTTGAAGCTGGTGAAAGACAGAAACCTTGGCAAGCTCTTCGTTCCACACATCGGCAATGTGAAGCAGCAAACCGAGAGCGTTCCTGGCGTAGACAGGGGGGCTGGGGCAGAAGATGCCGTCCGAGTCGGACAGCGCTAGGGAGATACTCTGGCAGATGTTCATCGACCATTTGTGGTCGCCCACACTTCTGAACATTGCCCTGACGATGCGGCGTACAAACTGCAATCAATAAAGATGCATTAGCACACAGAAATGGTAATGTATCTAAAAGATTAACTCCTAAATTCAACCCGATTTGGTATTTTTTTAAAATAAAGGACGATTCTAGCATATTTATTTTCTTATTTTTTATTAGAAATTCTCTCTTTTTTCGGATTTCCCCTTGAACCATAATTAAATCGCAATTTTTATTGACTATGGTTTGCCCTTTCTTTTATTTAATATCGCATTCAAAAAAAACAACAAGTTATATTGATAGGTTATTTTCTATAATTCCTAGAAATATAACTTTAATATTTGAATCGTCGAACCGTCTTGCATTATTTGAAAATTCTAAACCTGACAGATTTAAAAATGTAACGGTTTTCAGTAAGAAATATACTGAATCTGAAAAATACTGAAAAAATGAAAATATATATAAATCGAAAATGAGTAAAATAAATATTTCAAGATAAGGCGGAAAGATAAAATATGTACATAAATATTCAGCCATCAAGAAAAATGGTTAGTAAATGATTGATAATATTGTTTTATGCTTTAAATGGTATTACCTCTCCGTCAAACTATCCAGAAAACATATGAAATCTATCCTTGAGTGTGAGTTGGTACCTTGAAGAATTCATAACCTATTTGGTCAACTTAATGCATTATGTTGCGAGTGAGCAACACTCCCAATAATGAATGTCGTTATTTTGGAGTCAAATTGTCTGATTATGGATTGTATGACAACAAAGTCAGCACTGATCTGATAAAAAATATTGATAGTGCAATGTCACCATGAGGAACTTGTCCATCCTATGTTGGTCCAGGCCGAACCACTCAGTGGCCAGGGTTTTGAGGCAGCATTTGAAGAACAGCACCGATAGATCTGCATTCTCGGCAAAGCACTCAAATAGAGAAGCGATACTCTCGCATAACTCCTCCTGTAAGAGTAACACAAAGGTTTTTTATATTGTATCTTCATACTTTATACATCTTATTATACTGAATTTTAGCGGGGTAACATTGTATTAATAAACAGCTAAAAAGAAGCATAACTGCCACCAAACAATTAGCTTGTAAATATACAGGATGTATTTATAATCACTAATGCCCTTTGATCTATATCGACAATCAAACATCAATCATAAAAAAATATTGGAAAAATGTTTCCTAATTACGAGAAAAACGAATTTGAAGTTTAAAAGAAATCGTTTTAATGTTACAGAAAGTGCTTGAACGCATGGCTCGAGATCGGACAGTGACCTCGCGTCCGCGCGGTTCGCAAAGTACTTAGAAGAAAAACAATGTGTTTTAATAATATAATTATTTTAAAATGATTTGTTTTTTCCGAAATTTTATTTTTTTTCCATGAGACCGGTTTAGTTGTCAATATTATTATTGGCTCTGGCGGAGTAGTGTGGATTCTTATTCTTATTTAGCGAGAATTACCTGGATCAACGGCTTGTCCGACATCCAAACGCTGTAGAAGAGACCTTTCCATATCTTCATGAGGTCCTTTTCTGCAAAGCCTGTGGTATAGACAATTTGAAAGTACTTTACTTTGACCAATTACAAAGCCTCGTCAAATATATTGTTTTTCTTTTAAATTACCTATGTGCTTTTATTTCATATCATATACTTTTTAAGATAGAAAAAAAAACATTATTTAAGAGGTCAAAATGACCCAATTGAACATTTTCAGCAAAATCTATCTATGCAACTAATTGCAAGGAAAGGAAAGGATATGTCATATTGACTATATTTACTCAATTGACAATTGAATTACTATACTGACCAATAGAAAAAAACCAAAAATTGATGTATGAAAATTTGCTTTCAGATCATTTTACAGACTACCTAATATATTATCAATAAAATTAACAAAATTTACCGTTTATATAATTTTTAATGAAATTATTGTTTCGTATTTTTAAATTTCGACATATTCCACAAGTGATGATTTCGTTAGCGATAATTTATCACTGTGAAATAAACCTTATTCAAGAGCGCTAGGATTCTTTTTAGCTTTTTCAAAAAAAGCTGCTTATTTTCATTCGTTTCAGCGCTATAAAGAAGTATTGCACATCGATATTATACTAAAACAAATTGATATCATTTTCTGGAAGATCGGGAAAATAACACATAAATTGCCAACCCCCGAGCAAACTCCTGTGTCCGCGCCTGGGTCAGTGTGTCGTAAACAATTCATAGGCTAACTGTCTATTTGGTTATTTACTTAATATTAACTATATTGACAAAAAAATGCAGGTTGTACACTTTATAGGATAGCAGTCCTTTGAGTCTTGCTTGACGTGTCAGCGCTGTGTTCTATAAGGCCTAGTGTCAGTCAGGTTGTGTTGACTAGGACCTGCAAGGACTTGTGTCTGTCACGCTAAGAATAGGTAGCTTTATTTCTCGTCAATCAGCCCTTCGGAAATATTAGCCACTGGATGGTAGGGTAAAAAAACTATTACGACTTTAAAATGATAGAAAATGTTACAAGAGTGAGAAATTTAAGTTTACAAATAAGCGCTGAAATGATGCTCATGCTTTAGAAACTTTTTATAAGTAGTACAAACTTAGAGCAGAGAAATTTGCGTAATATGAAAATATTTTTTTAGGTTATAGTGAGTTATGTGATACCTTTCGAATTATTTCTATGCCGCAGAAAATATCATTTAAATTTTACTGTGATGTTTAATAAAGTGATTTATTATATACATCAATATGAATTAATTAATTGGCATACCAAAAGAACTTCGCGAGCGGGCCAAAAACCAACGCTTCAGATGTTTCAAACTTTTGTCTCTCTGCTTTTTATCGTTACCGGCCAAACTTTGAGCGAAACGTATCTCTTGGGCGATGAGATATACTTTAGGGTCTTCGCTGCGTTTAGGTTTTCGAAACTTTGAATGGCGACTACTATTTTTATCCACATTTTTCACACGTGGTAGCCTCTTCTCGGCCGCCATCATTAAAACTTGACCAACAATCAATGAATGAATGAAGTTTCTTGACAGCATTCATCTGCAAATTATTATACACAAATTATTGCCAGCTCCAAATAAAAAAACTTGGGAATGTTGAATATTTTGTGAGCAGTTGATGCTGCGGTTAATAATATAATAAAAATATTCAAAATAAAATCACAAATAATTTTTACCTTTCGTAATTGTCACCTACTTAAAAATGTGGTCAACGCATTTTTTACAAAAAGAATCATTTTAATCGGACTCTATTTAGCCACGTTTAACTCAGCACAAAGTCTACGATTTAGGATTTATTCACCCTTTTTAACTTTTTAAAAATAATTTGGAAAACCCGTGGTTATACTGTATTACACTTATTACATTAGAGGTGCTATTTTTGTTCCATTTTTTTTTCTAGTGCTTCTGTACTTATTTTGCACTGTAAAATAATGAGTAGGTAAATTTGAAGTAAATATAATAATTTCAATTTAATTTCATAAAAAAAATTATGTCATGGCAACTTATGGTATTTCAGGTTAATATTTTGTAAAAAAAAATACAGCAACCTTTTAGTATTCAAATAGACCAAAACACTTCTGTAATTTGTACTCTTTTGAACGGTATTTACCATACGTAGGCACCTTGTAAGTTTTAGGAATTGCTAACAGATTAGTAAATCAAGTGACAGTAGCGTGGATAGCGGCCTAATTTGTACTATTTTGATTCTTAAACACAAATAAAACAACTTTTATGTTAGTTACTCTGTATGTTTATTCTTGTAGAATCGCTTTTAATAACTGTAAGATTTTGTACTGATTTATAACCAACTACCAAACGACCTGTATATGAAAAGCTTAAATTTTGTCGCTCGACAATTGTAACCGTTTGCCGATTTTCAGTACACGCCCATCTTTATGTATCCGAAAATATAAGTTTAAAAGATCAAACTTTCCAATTAATAAAAAGCCTTAAAAAACGCATTCCGCTTCATTTACAAATGTTCAATCCTCACTTCCTTCATTTTCGTTTCCTAATAGATATTTGTAGGAAATTAATCACAAAAAATAAAAACCCTTATGTTTTGTAGCGGCGCTACATATATGGACTGCGGCTGGCAGCGTCGTTTTGGCCGGCGACGGGCGATCGCCGCCGGGTGCATCTGATTGGTCGGCGCCTGCGCAGGCGCGTATTGAAACGGCAGGCAGTCAGTCGTAAACATTGGCCTTGCAAGCCACCGCGCGCATTTTGCGCCAATGACTTTTTTGTACCTTATCTATATTTTATTAATTGTTACATCTTAATTTCCGTTATTTTACAATTGTTATTTAGTTTTATTCTTGTTGTACGACGCAATTGTTGAGGTGATTCCCTTTTGGGAATCACGTAGATAAAATAATTCGGTTCTTCTAGCGGTTCAATGACCATCTGAGTTCATCATTTCTACTCATCCTGGACCCTAGAACTCCCCGGCATAGTTTATTCAAGAAAAACTGACTATTGGCAACGTAGATCAAATCGATTTAGTTTAATTTTTTTAATGAAAACATTGTTTTTTTTTTAATTTAGTAAAATGAAATAGGCATAATGATATTGTAATGATTTGTACAACCTACTATCCAAAATTAAATATACTATGCGTCATTTTGCTGTAACACTTAAAGATCTGCCATTTTTTATTTATTTTATTTGGTGCTCTTTTCACCAACTTGTCCTTATTTGACTTCTGTCACCCTTTTTACCAGATCAGTAAACACCATTAAAAAAAGAGTAGGTACCTTTTAACCAGCTTCTAAACATACTTTGTTATGACAACTAAACATACATACTAAACGAACCAGTAAGGAAAAGGCTACTCATCGGAATAACTTTTCAGCGAGTATGCAGGTCTTAATATTAGACAGTTTTGCATTAAAGAAGCAATTACAAAATTCTCCCGAATTGACAAAAGTTAATCTAAATTGCAAACCCAAAGCACGATACAATCGACTTCCATTAATTTTTTGTTATCCCCGTATAGTTAGTGCATTAGGTCAACAATAATAACTATAATTATTATTGACTAAAAATATACATATAATATTTTTCCTAAAACTATGAAATCAACCGTGTGGCATTTATGCCACAGTACTGTGCATAAGTAATTAGTACATACTTTATTTTATTATGATGGTTATATGTGTTTGTAATACATATTTCATTATGTTTGTAATATTTATTTTTTAGTGTAAATTAGAGAATATATATTTATTTTTATAGAATGTACATAATAAAAATATCGATTTTATTGCCCACAACATTGCTTAGTAGCTATACGCAAAATTAAAACGACAAATAAGTCTACCTTGGAATCGGTAGTACGTCTAGTTATCCGTGTAGGCTAGATTATGTGAATTTATTAAATAAATATTTTGATTTTATTGAAGAAACAAATAAACAAAGTATTTGTGTATGCTGTACGCTGGTGATACATTTTACATACCTAAAGTTAAAATTAACAAAAAATCGATATGTTTTATTCCTTACAAAGAAAATTTCGTAGAGCCTATATTGGCAATCAGGGCTTAATTTTTTGCTTACCAATTTATACGAAATCTTAAAATTAGATTTTTTTTGTAGCTCACGATAATGTTATAACTCAATTACTAAGTTCAAGCAGGTAATCAGTGTACCTAAGCATTTAAAACTCGTAAGAGATGTAGTTAAATATTTAAATTTAAACAGGCCGGGATTAAAATTTCCGTTTTAATGAATGCCGACCGTTTTTAAAATTCAAAAATATTATTTAGACAAGTAAAAATAATAGTTACTATAGTCTTAAGTACGGTATGTGATCGACATGCTGGTCTAAAAATATTGCTTTGCGTATATATCTTTTACTGTGGAAGTATAATAGCTTAACACTTAAATTAAAAATAATTAAATATATTAATATATACTTAAATTATATATCTATCTAGACTCCATAGGCGGGTTCCACAGGTCTGGGTTTAATTCAAAAATTTAACGTCTGAAACATTATGCGTTGGGGGCACCAAATTTCATTAGAATAGTTGTGTGACGTATTATTACATGGA
The DNA here is from genome assembly GCA_020383195.1 of Neomicropteryx cornuta. Lineage (NCBI taxonomy): Eukaryota > Metazoa > Arthropoda > Insecta > Lepidoptera > Micropterigidae > Neomicropteryx > Neomicropteryx cornuta. The sequence goes on along the minus strand of JAHKQU010000010.1, from coordinate 8,405,349 downwards.
ATAAAAAAATTATTAATTACGATGTCTTATTTGCATTATTATTATTAAAATTAATACATTTTTTAAATACCACGCTTTACCTTTGTCTCTTCGCATAAACATGAAACCACTTTGTAAATCTGTAGTCTTATTTAAAATTAAATAATGTAAAGTCCAGAACACACGGAGCATGTTTTATTTACGGCATGTAAAATATTTTGTTTAAAATTAAATGTAATTCATTATCTCGTGTATAAGTAAAATATATATAGTTGAATATATTAATATTGATTAATATATTATTATTTAATAAGTTTTGTTTAATTTTTAGGGCAAAAATTATGTTGGTATCATTTTAAAATTTAATTTGATACTTATTTTATACATTGTATGTAAAAAATATATCAACAAAAAAAGTAAATAAATGTGCGATGTTAGTTTTAATAATCCATCACTTCACATTCAATGGCAATTCACAAGGCAATGTACAAGGTTGCGGTGTGTCATGTCACCCCGATGGCGGTCATGAAAACCGCGCCGTGTGTTCTGGGTCTGCATTTGCGACACGGGGTGTCTGTAAGATTTAATTTCAACAATAAATACTTACTGATAAATATACAAAAACTACTCAATGAACAATCAAAGAAGGTTATGTTTAAAGTTTTTGTGAACGCCACAAGACAACTTATTATTGAAGCAACAATCAACGTTTTATTTTAAGTATATGAAACATTCCTTATGATTCCCAGTGTTAAATAATATTTTGAGTTACTAACATAAGACATTGTATGAAAATATTATTGATTAACGTCGTACACCAGTACCCGTAGCCTTTACATAAATATTTATTTTGGATTAGACAAAAAAAAAAAAAAATTTGAGAAGGTTTGAAAGAACAGTCACTGTTTATCTAATCTGCCCTCGTAAGTTAAAAACAGTAACCATAAGAATCATATTTTTTACTGTTTTTACTGTCTTAGACGAGGCATTACGTTTCCTCACATGAAACGTAACAAAGTATCTATTCTTTGTATGCCTTAAATTTCACATTTCAAATTTATAGTAAGATGCAAAATAACTTTTTATAAATAAAATAACAGTATCTGTTATCAGTACCTAAACTAGAAAACAGAATCTACACGGAGATAGGTACCTACCTATCTACTGTTATTTTATTTAGCATTTTCAGTCTTTTGTAATATGTACCTACTGTTATTACAATTGTTAAATTTTCAGTTAATGTCTCATGAATTCATAATTTCTGGATCATTATCATGATATGTGTAAATAATTAAATATTAACCCTATTACAAACAGTATGAATAACTTTATCGTGTGCGCGAATTCGCCTAGGGTTTCTCTCTTTTTTAGATGCTTATTTTTTGTTAAAGTTAATTTAATTAAAAATGGGTTGAGTTGACAATTAAAAATGTCGGACCCGTCAGGAAGTCTGAAGAACTGACTCTGAGAAAAAATGATTCTGAATTATGATAAGCAAATTTCGACCGTTGCAAAATATTGGTACACCATCGTGGAACTTAAAAATTAAAAACCTTCATGCCAAAACATTTTGGCGCTGGTTGAGGAAGATTAATTCCTTTATTATTTTGTAAATAATTTATTTATTTAATAATAACAAAATTACAATATTTGAGGTAGCAAAATTAATATCAAGCTAAGTAGGAATTACCTATTGCGACATTGATACACACCTAATATTTTGGTATGAACAATGTTATGCATGAGTAAGTATGTAATATATTATAAAACACAATCATAAATTACAATGTTAACTTTAAAAAGTTGCAAACTGTTTAAATTTTCAAAATAATATTAAACAATATAATATGTAAACATAACATGCTAATAACAATAAAATATATATATTACGTAAGGTAAAAAATCTACTTATTACGATAATATAGACAAAATAGAATATTTCTGTCAATGCATTCAAAGTAAAATATCTATTTTTGATAGATAATAAATTTAGCTTGTTTCTAGTTTTAGTACCCAAGACCTAAACAAGATCTGTAGTCCTAAGATCTGTATTAAATTTAAATGTTTCCGATGCCATCGTGTTAGTTTCTAGAAATACTAAATATTTATGGCTATCGGTGCAAGAAAAAGGCAGTGCATTTGTCCAAAGGCACAACAATAAATAATACAAAGTTAATACAATAAGTATTCAAACTATTGATTATTTTTAACAATATTTTATAATCAAAAGTATTTTGCATGTTTCTTAAATTTTCTAAATATGTAAAGATAAAATAGTCAGTTGCTATAAGTTTGTATTTAAAAAGCTCATGAATTTGAATGTTAAAAACAGCGAGTGACGTTTCGCTAAGAAAATGTGTTTTTTTTAAAGAATTATATTAATATTTCCATCGTTTCCTGAAGAGCCAATAAAAAAAATTACTTATAAATTTTCTCACTTTTATAAATACTGCCTTTTAACTAACGAGGGCAGTAAAATATTTCGTGGCTTGTCTTTGCTGGTTGTAATAGATATACATATAATAGATAGGTCCCATACATGCCGCTTTTAATCAAAAACGTGCTTTTATGTTCCTTTAGATTATAAATCGATACCTTCTAGCATAATTAACTCGTTTCACGTTGAAAATCGATCAAATATTTTCACCCGCCATAGTCTAACGTCTACGCTCGGCTACGCAAAGTTTCAACCGAAATCGAAACAGCTATTAAATAGCTGTTTCGGTTTGAACATCCCTTGCTTGCCCTGCAGTCGTAGCGCGACGCACCCCTCGATTTCCCTCCAGCAGCGGCGCGAAGTTGTCGCGAAGCGCTCGCAAGCGATCGAGTCGCCTGTCGCCTGTCGCCCGCCCGACTGTCATGGCGCCGAGAGGGAGAAGTCTTTCCGAATCGATTTTCCTCCCTCCGCCTTGCGATTCCGTGCCATGTACATTATAAAACAATCGTATTTTGTTCGTTAAATCTTATCGGTGACATATTTCATGGGGTGCAGTGACGCGCGCATTCCTGACTGATAATAATCTTCCGCTATTAGATAATTAGGGATTGGGTTGTTACCCCCTCCTTTTTTTTTAGAAAAGTAGGCTTTCTTCCGCAATGTGGGCAAACTGGTAAACGTTGTTAAATTGTGCAAGTGAACTTTATTGTTATATGTTCTATAGTTATGTATGTTAATGCTTGTTACATAAAGTGTCGTAAGCTTTTTATTGAAAAATCTGGATTCGCCCACTGACATAGTGCTACTTCCGCCTACTGATAAGACATTTCGTACATTTTGAAGTGAGGTTCAGAACATGTGCATGTTTTGTCAAGGAGATCTTCAATTTTTTTAGATAAAACCTATCGAGATCATATAATTTCGACCCTCGGAGAAGCTAAAAACGTGAGTAAACGTCGAAATATCTATTTTTATCTTGATTGTATTTTCGGACAGTGCTGTGTGGCGCCCGAGCCGTCGAAAATAGATCGAAAACACAAAAAGTAACTTGCTTCTAAACGATTGCAACACAACACTGTTTTTTAATTTTTTTGAAGAAAGTGGGTCATTGAACGTAACCGTTATATGCGTAAAATTTTGGAATTGTGATGGTGCACAGAAAATACATACTTATAGCACTAGAGGCACTCGGGACGGATCGCTTCACATCCCTCGGGCATTGCCCACATAGGTTCCCGCACGTTATTTTCCTTTTTATATTACTCTCTTCTCCTTAAAATTAACCAGTATCTAATCTAAATGTGAGTCATTTAAAAAACGTCGATAATTCCAGTCGTCAGCTCAAAACAATTTGAGTTTTTTTTTCTGAGCAATTAATATTTCAAAGGCTTCTTATTAGATAATTTTTAATCAACAGATTTACACGCTACTGATCAACTTGATTTAAAAAAAAAATGTACCCTTTTTTTTCAAATGGCGATATTTTAAAGTAAGTGGTCTCTAAAATTATAAATCTAAGAAAACGCGCTTTCTAGATTTTATCTAGGCATCCAATCGAGTCGTATCTTTTATTAAATGGTAGGAGGTTAAAGTTAGGCGTAGTGGTGGGTCGGTAATAAATATTTTGGCACAATGAATATTCTCAGCTGCGCTACTTTTCATTGATTTTCATTGCATTCATTGATTTTTAACGTTGCGTTAACCCGAGAGTAACCCTGCTGGACTATTGTAGACGCCAAGTGAATCTATAGACTGATGTGGTCCTTTCTACTCATCTATCATTGCGATTAGGAAAGATAATAAAAATGTCTAACTTAAAGATAATATAACGTCTAACTTAACGCATACAGCCGTATTTAAGAGCCATAACGCACTCGAATTGCATTTTATGTATGTTTTTGAGGTCTACTGCCAAGATAGCTTTTCATACTGGGCATATATAAAAAATATAATTAGGTTAACTGAACATTTTTCTAGCAAACCTTTAAGCTGGATTTTTAAATAAATAATCCTATGTTTACATAAAAAAATATTGCAATTGTTTGTTTTATTTTTTAAAATTCTCATAAACCAAACTACATATGTGACGTAAGCCTAATTTATACATAGAAATGTCCGCAATAAAATTCTACAGAAAACCTTAAACTTAGAATTTTTTTAAATGGCCTTATATTTTTAATATAAATAAAAAAGTGTCAAATGTTTATTCTTTGATGTTGTCGACGGATGCTCTAAGGTCACGTGGCCGACACCATTTGCAAAGGCCGAATTTTAAGGTCACCTCACGATATACTGGCTCTTAAATTGGCCCAAGTGCCTGCACACTTCTCGGTTTGTTCGTCCTACTCTATAGTTCAAAATAATTTATTTTGAATAACACATTTTAAAAAAAGTAACCAGGAATGAACCTTTGTTACCTTAATCTCTACACGAGGGTTTTTTTTTTCAATAATCTAAGTCTAAAAATGGCTCAAAAAACCCCTATAAATACAAATATAAACACCGCAAGATTATTGTGTTTTACACGGCACACAGAATAAAATTACAAAAAATAATCAGGAAAGTTTGACAAAGGTTTAGTGTATTTATTTATTTTTTATCTCAGGAATCATCATCACTTCTGAGAAATCCTTCATCTGAAATGTAAGAAACGATGACTTATGCCCCTTAACCAAAATCAGACTGAGTTGCGGTATTCAGGAAGGTTCAAAAGCAGTTCAAATTTCCGCGGTCAAAGGGTAGTGACCGTGGTGGTTGTCTATGGCAGTTATACGTCATGGGACAGATTAGATTTTTCAAAAATAACTTTGGTGGCGAGAGATCAGCTGATGATTGACAAGCTGGTATGACCCCAACCCCTACGACTTCCTGGTCCCGGCCTCGCTCCCGAATAGGTTTTCTATTTTTTTAAGTTTGGAGGAAACTGTTATTGGCTTTGTTTTTTTGGTTTATTGTAATTTTAATGTGTAAGCTGTTGTTTCCTGAAATAAATAAATAAATGACAGATATCGTGGAATATGAATGTAGTAAGTCACCCGCTATTATATCCGAGACCATTCGATAAACCTACCCGCCGAGCGGTCGAAAGTCGAGTGAGTATGAATTGCGCCAGTGCCCGTCGATAGCTCGCAGCGGACGGACGCGTCGAACTGCGATTGTCTCCGAAAAGTCGAGATTATTCATTTACAATTAAGTACTATTGGATATATTTATTATTTATTTAAACAAAATACAGTTGCGGCAGTTACAACGATTGCTATCGCTAGGTAGGCCTTTGTTTACAATAAATCGAAGAAATCCTAGAGATTTTTCATATTCGAGCGCGAAAATACCGGATATTTTGAACAATAATAATAATTAAGTTCGACAATTAAGCTACAGACGTTACAATTTATCGGGTTTGTTGGAAGTTCGTTCCAACAAAACCGATCCAACTTTCGATCCGATAAACGCCGAACGGAATGACAAACGTGCTATAAAAATAAAAGCGCGTACTATAAAAATAAATATAAATAAAACCTGTTTGGATTTTTTAGATAATTTAAGGGAATCTCCTGTCCTCTTCCAACTTATTTGTTCTAATGAAACGTTAAAATAGTTAAATTTTAGGAATACAAAGATACCTACCCTTATAGAATACATATGTTTAATTTAAGTACATTCTTGTTATACACTATTGCTATAACATAAGATTTTTGAAAACAACTTAGTTTACACATTTCATAAGGGAATTGGTCTAGGCACTAACTACATAACTAGACAAATAAGTATCACGCACAAATAATATTTTGTAAAATTTACCTGCTGGGCTTAGAAAAGTAAGAAACGCATATTGATGGGGGGGGGGGGGGTAAGGGATTTCGTCTTAGTGTCCCGTTTTGGACCCCAAAATTTATGGTCACGTTAGGCTAAACGCAATACCATTCGCCAGTGTGGTAATTTGCCACGCCGTGCAATTTGTTCCCGACGGCATATATGTAAGTTCCTATGTATAGTAAGTTTGTACTCGTATAGTAAGTTTAAGTTCCTATGTTTCAACTCCATTAATCCATGCCATTTACAGTGCGCCAAAAGGTTTTATTTCGATGAAAAAACCTAGTTACTTCCTGCGTTAATTGAATATCCTTAATGATTCCTTTGACAGCATTATCCAAAGTCAAAGTCCTGATGAATACGGGATTAATTGGGTTCTTAGCATTAATTACGCATTATGAGAGTATCGATTTTTAAAACACGGTACTACTCATAATGTATGAGTAATGCGTAACACATTACTACTTAATTACTTTCAGTCCAAGAGCTAGAGACCAATCATTATATTAATCATTTTAAATTAATTTAATTATATGGATGAAAATTAAACCTATTTCTGGACAATATTGAAAAACTTTATTACTTAAAATACATATTATAACTCTTCTAACCTAAGTTTATTCTTATTTACCTTTATTTTATATTTCTACTGTTCTTAATTTTATTAACGCCTCAATTTGAGGTTATACCCAGCCAAGATATTATGCTCCAATGCCTTTTTTTATTTTTTATTTTAAGTAATGCACCATATACATACATAACCATAACATAACATATACATTTTTATATTTGTCTTCAAATCCCAGATAATATGTCAATAAATTACCAGAGAAAATAAATTTATTTCTAAATTTAGCATTTTTAAATAAGAGATTAAGAAATTAGTTTTAGAAAAAAATATATACAGTTTCGAAGAGTTTTAATTAATAGTATTATCTTTTTAATTTAAATAATAATATATATGTATATTTTGTTTCTTGTATTTCCTGTGTAGTAGGTACTTTATTAGATCTCTTTAAATATTGGTTTCTCTATTTTGTTAAATTATTTGTGTTTTATTTTCTTTTTAGAAAATCTATTTGTGCAATTTTATTTTATTATATTCATCGTGTATTTTTTGTATCTTCATTGTTGTATGTTAAAAGTTATTATGTCATTCCTATGTACATTTTTGTATATATTGGAAAATAAATCTTATCTTATCTTATCATCATCATCACTTCTGAGAAATCCTTTGTCTAAATTGCAGAAAAGCGTCAAATTACGACTTAATGCCCCTTAATGTATTTAAACTTTTGTGTTGGATTTATGCCTCAATAAATTAAAATGAACTCGAACTAAAAAAAAATCAAACAGTAACTACAATTGAACTAAAGAGTTTGAGATTGCAGGATGTCAGTTTTAACCTGGTGCTGATGCATTTGTAACGCCGACAAGCCCTCTTTAATTAAAATATACGCAAACGGTATAATACATTTCCATTAATTTAGAATTCGTTTTTTTCATATTTGGGAAACATTTTTCTTATGAGAAAAATGTGTTATGTGTGTTGTTTTTCTTATGAAAACGTATGCGTTTTGCTCATTAATGTATGATTCTTGATATAGATCCACCCACTCAAAGTGACACCAGCGAATTTAAATACATTCTGTATTATGGATAGTATTTATGGATAGATCCGGTATGAACATTGAGAAAATCTACCCCGCTGCGTTCGTTCGTTACTCTATGATAATCTGACCTCTATACAGGTCGAACTTAAAGTCAGCAGTATCCTTTTAAGATGAGATTCTGAAAGAGATGAGATTGAAGAACTTTGTAAATAAAACAAAAAAACTGGTCTAAAATGACAAAAGAGTCTCAAAAACATGTTAAACTGTGGTCACCTAACTATATACCAGACCGCTCGCCGTCACGACGTCGCGATCCAATACACAACGGGTAGTTTCTCGCGCGCAAATATTGTAATGTAGGTCAATTGGGTAGGCCAGGAACACAACAATATGCGCACCAAACGTGGATTTTCACCCCTTAAAAGGATACTGCTAACTTAAGTTCACTCTGTATATGTAGGTACGTAGAATTAATTAAAAATGTTATCTGGCTCTCGGACTAGTATCAGAAGCAATTTCTTGTTATTAAGTATTCACCGTAGGGTGAACTAAATTATTATTTACAGCTAGACCCTACTTCTTAATGCCGCGTTTAGCAAGTGTGAGGGGGGGGGGGGTATTTATTATAGTGGTTGTAGATTTATAAGGTCTTTGAATACAGGCTGTATTTAAAATGGCTACTGTCCTTTCAAGAGGTTGAATTACATCGACGAAAAAAAAAATAATAATTTCGTCGAAATCTCGTCATACTATTTTTTCGGAGTAAATCGCTATCGATTAAATTTAGAATTTGTTTTTCCTGTAATTGTAATTTCCCACCGGATGGTCGGTGGTGGTTTTAAATACACCCTGTACATGCGAATATTGGGTAGAGTGAAAAAGGACGAAAGCCTCCGCGAACCGCTTGGAGTGCCAATAACTGGAGAGGCTACCTGAATGGGCGAATATTGTGGACTGACTTTTGAATGAGTGCTGCATTGCAGGCATTGAAAATTACTTTATCTCCTTTAAAAGTGACATGGCAACTCCAAATAGACAAATTATAAAATAAATAGCCGCACGTGTCAACTAGCAGTGGGCGTTAACGTGATAATCACATAACTGGGGTAAATATTTACTTAAAAAACGGCTGCAAAAAAATAAAAATAATAATAATAAATAAAATAACTGCGTGATTTGTAGCTGAACATGTCACCGCGCTTCATTGCTGCGGTGTTGCTAGCAACGAGATTTCCGTGTCACTGAAGCTATGGAGTCTGGCCGGATAGGGTAAAAAATAATAGGGTTACTGAATGCACCATGCGGTGAGCCAGCTTCGGTAACGCGGCTTTTCGTTACTCCAAAATAATAGTGTGATTTAAACGGTGTCTTGTTTGTGGGCGTGGATCAATTTTGCAGGATTACAATTTTCGTCTCTATAAATGGGATACGCTCAGCTTCCTTGATCGTGTTTAGTGTTGATCGATAGTTGCCGCGGCGTTGGTGCGTGAGAGTGTCTGAATTCAGTAATTTTAATTAGCTCTAAAATGGAATAAAATTTTAAAGTGTGTCTTCGCTAAGAACTACACTATTATTTTGTCTAAAATATGCACTATTTTTCGGGTAATTCCTATGCTGAATTATAGAACGCGAAGCGAAAAATACAAATAAACACATTTATTTATTTAATTTATATTTCAAAAACGAAAATAAATTTCAATAATCAGCATGTGTGAAGTACAAGATAAGTCTTCAGTGTGCATAATGCTATAAAGCACTCGTCTAAATACTTATTGGTTGAGGAGTGGTGCATCACCAAAAATGTGGATTTTTTAAAGATTTTTCAATGTTTCCATTTTTTTCCTTAGCTGCCCCTTAAGCAAAGCGCTGGTCTTAAGCGGAACCCTTGCAATTGTTACGATTACCATCTTGTTTTAAATATAGAATTAAAGTTAAAAAAAAGATAATAACAGGAAATAGAGGAAAGGGTGCGGGGGAGGGAGTGTGATAATTAAATATTAAACTGTTGAGAATTATTCTGTAATTGACCATGTACTACTCCTGGCTTTAAATCAAATGTTCGTTTAATGTGTAATACAATTCTAGATTGAGTTGCTTTTGCACCATTTGATAATATTTAAATAGAAATAGTCAAAATGTGGGCTAGGATCACAGAGCACAGAAGTACCTAGAGAGGCTACTATACCCCTCTTCCATGCACTCTTGTTTGGAGTAGCTTTAAGACGTAAGGGGAATGAATCGCTTCTCTACTACATCCATATTCGAGAGCCTACGCATAGGGTAGGGTCGCAATCGGTGGGGTTAGGTTAGGTCAGGTTCACACATTCATGGGAGGAAATTGCCAAAAATCGTAATATCTAGTAAAAATAACTTTTTATATACTTAAAATAATAGGATATGTCATAGTCCTTCTTTCTTATACGTTTTTATCCCTTTCACAGCTTTTCACTGGAAAAAACACCGTTTTCACACTTTTAAATAAGAGCTGACAACACATGCTCGCAACGGTGGTCTCTGTTCAATTGAATCAAAATCAGACCCTGTGCTCTCTCTAGGTACTTTTCTGCTCTGTGTTAAGGATGACTCTATATATATAAAAATGACTGTTTGTCCTTTATGCATTCCTAAACTGATGGTTCGATTGCGATGACGAGTTTAGGAAGTTATCCTGAGCACACCCGTTTAGGTTTGAGCATTAACAAAATACATGAAATTCTACCATTAAGGGGGGGTAATGTGGGTTTGAAATTTGTATGGAACTTTTATAACCGTCGGTTATAGAATCTCAAAAATTGGCATATACCCTCTTTATATAACATAGGCATCTAAAGAGAAAGATTTTTTTAAATATTCAACCAATAAGGGGGTTATGCGGGGTGAACATTTTTATGAAAAAAAATATAAAAACATACATAATATAATATAAGCACGCACTAACAGTGGATTTTGCGAAATTTAACCATTAAGGTGGGTTTGAAGTTTGTATGGAACTTATAAACCGTCGGGTCTAGAAACTCTAAAAATGGCATGTGGCTTCTTTACATGACATAGCCATCGAGTGAGAAATGATTTTGTGAAATTCAAACATTTGAACAAACAAATTTGTTTATTTTATTAGTTTAATGGTTGGGCGCGTAATTTATACATGTATTTACAAGTTGAAATATGACATGTTTTATTTTATTTATGTTGGTTCAATTTCAATGCCAATGCGTGTTCATGGTAAGCCCAGGAACGTTTCCAGACGAAAGGACTCCTCAGCGGTTAAGTTTTGTGATGCGTTTTATGTTGGTGAAACTACGACGCCACTAAACATTAGAATTAATAATCATAGATTATCCTGTACCAAATTACTTTCCGCTTTACCCGTTGCAATTCACGCGAGAACTCACGGCAGGGATTTCGATGCTTGCTTTAATGTAAAAGTTTTGAAGTCTTTGCCTGCGAAATTGATTTAAAGACATGGGAACTCTCTCATATTTGGGTCTTGGGCACTTGCAGGTCTGTAGATCTAAATAGACAAAATTAAACTAACTTAACAGCATTTAACGCGTGATACTTGATATATTCTTTTAAGAAATTAGTTTCATTTCATAAAACTGATCGATTTATCTAGCAAAACTGCAATTAATTAATAATAATTGTAGTGGCTGGATATATTTATCTTTTAATTTAAAATGCGATTTTCGAATTTATGAAGGTTGCATTTTAAACGTCATCTTTCATATATTTTCTGAAGCCGCCGAATGGCGAAAACTTAAAAATAAAAATTATCATCAAATATATATATGAATATAGATATATTAAACAGAACTGGTTACAATGGTTCAAGCTAACAAAAATAATTAGGAATACATATGAAAAGAATGCTTGTTATGATTTGAGAGTAAATTAGGGTGTGGAATATAAGAGAGTGTCAACGTTATAAGGCGACACCGTTAAAATCACCCTATTATTCTAGCGCAACGAACAGCCGCGTTACCGAAGCTGACAGCAATAGCTACGGAAATTTTGTTGCAAACGACACCGTGACAATGAAGCACGGTGACGAGTTCGGCTATAAATCACGCAGTTTAAGTATTAGGCTATTTTGAAATCGCGTAAAACGCACCACGCCAAGTACGCCACTTTGCGCCGAGTACACTCCTCGCGTATCCACACGTCTCGCTTGCACGCAAGGTTTTTACAACGACGATTCATGTATGGTTACCTAAGTACTAATTTTTATAAAACATGCTCAAGAAATTGAATAAACAAATATTTTTAAATATAATATGACATCTTTTGGATGGGGATGCAGCGAATGTGGTTCGTTAATAGTGTGTGTTACGGAACCCCAAATGAAATTCCTCGTATCATGTACCGGGTCCCATAATATCCGAGAAAAAGCATCATTGTTTTGCGTGAAAATTACACCGTGCCTTATTTGCTCGGGCAATGGTCAATAGCACTTAAAAACATGCGATATTTCCAGTGACATGGCATTCGCGTTGAAATGCAATTCTTTTTTATTATGTACGGAGGATCTTTTCCACTGCCGTGACCATGAAAAAAACAAAATTGCTCTCCGTACGCACAGTACATAATAACTTTGCCTGAAACGTGTTGTTAACGAATTGTTGTGGACATAAGTTTATCCTCGGCCAAAATGAATTTCCGACAATGTTTGGTTCAAAATCTACGTTGTTATTCTGTTTTTTAATGAAAACTCTACCCATTTAAGGCGCATCCTATGCGCAAATTTAGCCAATCGAGACACGATTAAATTCAGTAACTTAATCATCTCTTAAATAAGAATAAAATGTTTAAGAGCGAGTATATCGTGAGGTGACCTTGAAGTTCGACCTTTGCAAATGGCGTCGGCCACGTGCACTTCGAGCGTCCGTCGACAACATCAAAGAATAAACATTCGACACTTTTTTATTTATATTAAAAATATAAGGCGATTTAAAAAAAAACTGGGTTTGAGGTTTTCTGTAGAATTTTATTGTGGACATTTTTATGTATAAATTAGGCTTACGTCACATATATAGTTTGGTTTATGAGAATTTTAAAAAATAAAACTTAACATTTTCAATATTTTTCTATGTAACAATAGGATTATTTATTAAAAAAAACAGCTTAAATGTTTGCTAGAAAAATGTTCAGTTAATCTAACCTACAATAAAAACCTACCTTGGCAGTAGACCTCAAAAACACGCATAAAATGCAATTCGAGTGCGTTATGGCTCTTAAAAATATAAACTATTTTGTCTACAATACGCACTATTTTTCGGTTAAAATCGTATGTTGGATTATCAAACGCGATGCGAAAAATAAAAGTAAACGCGTTTTTCTATTTAACTTATATTTCAAAAACGAAAATCTTTGCAAAAATCAGCCTTCGAGAAAAACAAGATAAGTCTTCAATATATCTAATGCTATAAACCACTCGTCTTAATACTTGGTGGTTGAAGAGTGTTGCATTACCAAAAATTTTTATCGATTTTGGTGTTATTATTTTTTACCGTCGTTAAAACCCTTTCAACGATGCTCAGTGTATCAACTGTGTAATTTACTGATAAGTTCGTAGTACGTTATACAACCATAAATCAGTTCCGCATTGATTTCGTATTAATAATAAAACGAATACGGTAAAGTATAGGGCGAATGAATTATTAAAAGTAGCCATAGTGCCAATCACGTATTTATTGCTTCGTGTCATATCTAAATAATAGTTTACCTATCTCCGCTGTGGCCATCAAATTAGGGGGGTATTTGGACATATTACATCGACCGAACCTATGGTGATTTATCGTGGATAGGTACAGTCAGGTGCAAATATCACTCAGTTTTTTTGGCCAACGTTGCTAGTGGCACAGTGGGTCTTTTATAATACAGTATTTTATAATCAAAGCACCTCTTCTGAGTACAAAAAAATTCTGAGCGAAGTTCTGATGTGGACTGAGGATCCGAGCTTTCAGACGTCAAACGCTCAATCAATTTAGCCTGATCAAGTGTTAATCATAAAAAGTTCTACTGAATTATTTCTTTATTAAAAAACACAGTTGAATGGAAAATTACACTTTTATTTATCAGTATATTTCTTTGTTTGTTGACTTGACATTGGAAAGTATAAAATGGAATATTTTGTACTTTCCAATGTTGCCAGATCGCTAAATTTTGCATGGTGAAATAATTAAATACAAAACGACAATTATGTTTTTTATGTTTCCTACATTACACTAATCTAGAGGAACGTGTGAACTTAAATTAAAAAAAAATGTTTATTAATACACATAAACGATTGTGCAGTGCTATATTATAATTATTTAGTGGAAACATGTCCGTGATGTTACTAGCCGCGCATCAAAATTTATAAAAACTTAACTAAAATGGTGTTACTCGTAACATTTATGATAATTGAAAGAATATTATGATATCATTCTAAGTTTTTTTTTTAATTTAATCTACAAGACCAAAAAAAATAACCCAATGTCGCCTCTATCTTTACATATAGTACGGACTACACAGGACCAGCATTCAGATTGATCGAGGAATTAAACGCACACTGTTTATCCCTTTTCTACATTGTTCCAGGTGCGTACAATACAATAAAAACCTTCATAAAGAATTCCCAAAGAATTACATTTTTATTACGATTATGTGAACAACAATATAATTCTTCTATGCCAAATATAAAACATTAAATTCATTCCAGAAGCCATATCGTCACATCCAAAATTGCCGCGGGCAATGCGCAACCCATCATACTCGTACAGGCGCGGGTGGTTTGGGGGAAAGATGCCTAGCTGTGAGACGACAGGTCCTGGCCAAATAATTTAATACAACTAAACAATGTATAGAAGTAGTTAATATTATATGATAGCTCCAGGTTGTCATGGTCATGCTTGTTTTACATACGGGGTGACAGACTCGACCTGAACCACCGCTGAGTGGCTTTTCTGCACTTGACTGTACACACATACTACGCTGGTTAAAGGAGAAACCAGGGCGTTTTTGTTTTAATGTTTCGTTCATTTTACACATTACTACTACAATTGATAAAATTTAGTTTAAATTAAAATAAATAAAAATAAAACAAATACATACATCATCTTGTCGTATTGCAAGGAATATCGAAAATAAAATATACAGGTTGAACTTCAAGTCAGCAGTATCCTTTTAAGGAGTATTCTAGACATAAAATTTAACAATTTTTGGTTTAACGACTTAATGGTAAATGAAGCAAAAAAAATAGTAGTATAAACACAAAAGTCCTAAAAGAATATCAGACCGCGCGGCGCGTCGCGACCCAGTAACCGACTGTATTGTGCCCACTACTATACTAGATATGTCAGGAACAAACCACAATAGGCTCACCAAACGTTGAATAGAGTATCTATATATTTTTTTTGTTAGCTATATGAAAACTTGCTGAAAAAAGTTAACCAATCAACTTTTAAAAGGATACTCCTGACTTTTAAGTTCACTCTTTATAAAATACGTTAATTCGTTATGAAACATCTTTATTACCTTCATGTGATATTTTGTCCGGTGCAATGCACGATATCACAGATTAAATAATAAAGTTTACGCATAGATGCGACACAACTTTGATTTTGGCGCATTTATGCACTTGTGTATGTAATAAAAACTGCTTTTGGGTGCGTAATTTCAAGGGCTGTTTATAATTGTTTAGGGATGAGAAATTTAACCATTGAGAAACACAGTTATGCCGGCCCTGACTATTTTTTTTAGGGGGCGTACAGTCGTGTTTAAAAATTTGGTAAATGGCGCAGGAAAGACGTTTATCGCGGCGTCCTGCTCTATCGCTCGCGTCACGGCGGATTCCGACACTGGTGCGAAGAGCACAACTACACGCCTCTCCGTCTAACGCCGTTCCCCCAATCACAAAATGATTTATTTTGAACTATTTAAATACATTTTTAAAAAAGTAATCAGGTATGAACCTTCGTTACCTTTATCTCTACACGAGGTTATTTTTTTTATTAATCTACGACTGAAAATGGCTCAAAAAAACCATAGAAATATTAATATAGAAACAGCCAGGATTTTTTTTTACTCAGCACACAAAATAAATTTACTAAATTTGTTATCATCAGTAATTCTGAGAAATCTTTTATCTAATATGCAAAAAAAACGTCAACTTACGACTCTAAAGAATTTTCACTGTCTTCTTTATGTCATGTGACATGTGTCAAAAAAGTTCTGAAAAATGTACCTCCAAATCTGGAAATAAATATTTATATTTTTAAAGAATTTAGATAGTTAAGTGATAAATTAGGTATACACAATGCACATGTAACTTCTGTTTATGTATTTTTTTATTATTATTATTGTATTCTTTATTCTTGTTTCTCTACTGTCTTATTCTGTTGTTTTTTTTTTTTAATTGAAATGTAACGGTATGTACAAATATGTAATTGTCATTCCTGTACAATAAGTTTGTTCATGGAAAATAAATTATCTTATCTTATCTTATCTTTATAACATGGCGACTTTTATCCGTCAACCACATAAATGCGTGTCCCTCAACCTCTGCTCAAAAAAAAAATATAACCAATTTTCAACAAAAAAAAAAAAAAACTATCCGTCTATAGTACGCATCAAAACAATATATCGCCGGGCCAACTCACATATATATGTTATACTGATCGAATCTACCTTGCTCATTGGGCGGGCGGCGCGTTTACAAAAGCACGTTCATTTCGTTGTAATCGTGGTAATAATAAAATCTATATATTAATACGCGAAAGTAAAACTTCTGATTCCTTTTTAAGCTTATTGCGCGCACGGAGGAGTGTGACAGTTGGCATAGTTAAAGTTTATATGCGTTATAAATACATTAAATTTATTAAAATTAAACTTTCATACTACTGACAGAGCTGCGAATTTTGTGTGATTTCGAATATTCCCTTTTCAATAGTCTGTCAATGTCAATGTAGTAATGTCAAAAAAAAAATATTAATGCCATCTACTACTCAAGAAAAATAAAAAAAAAACTTTACTGAAAAAAAATAATAATACAAATACAAGCTGTAATTGTGTTTTTTTTAAATTAGGGCAAATAACACACTTATTTGTACAAGCTCGCAGCTGACTTAATAAAACAAAATTAAAATATATATATATATATATGCAATGATTATTTATTTATTTACTTAATTAATTTATTTACCAGGTTTCCCCATGTACCCATTATAATTAAAGTAAAATCAAATTAAATTACTAACAGAAAAACAATCAACATCAAAAACAAAAAACAGTAACAATAAAAAAAACCCAAAAATAGGACTATTCATTTGTTTATTTATTTATTTGTATGAGAAATGCTTACAGCTACATAATGACAGTTACATAGAAATAGATAAATAACAACTTAAGCCGACTACAGGCGTCTCCAATTTAACATATACTTTCATGAAACATACTATGGTAAAAAATAAAAATAATGCCTCCATGGAAACATTAACAAATAAATAATTCACGCTGATCTTACAAAGGTATAATAGAAAGCAGATTTTTAAATATATTTTTCTCCGCGGAAATGGAATTTAATAATTCGACTGCTCTCCCAATCGGACTATACTTATATTATATACGCCGGTACGACACGCTAAACGCCAAAATAACGTGTGCTTCCGCGCTCTAGTCAAACGGTCCGGAACAAAGAAACCAATACCTCCGAGTATTACGGGATTCTCGATGAGACCGCGAATAACCTTATAAAAATAAAGCAACGCCTAAATTCGAGTGTGCTAAAGCCTAGCATCCCCCTGTTATAGAGGTGTACTCACCATAAGAACCTAACTAAAATGTTTATTTTAAAACTAGCTACAATAATTAAAATAACGGCGGAGCACGGCTAATTGCATCCAAGTCTGTTGATTTATTTATCTACACGTCGAATTGAACGGGCTTTTGGGAAGGCGCGTCTCTCGGCGGCGGCCGCGGGCACTTTTCCGTCGCTTATTAATAACGGCTCTTTCTGCCCAGTCTCAAACACGAGTCGCTCGCCGGCGGACGCGTTCGCCCCGCGCCAAAAAGCCCCGGACAAACTCGCGTTTGACGCTTTCGAAAAAAAGTAAAAGTCTAAACGAAAATCGCCTCCGCACACTCGCGCTGTGAATTTTCACTTGGGACAAATCGCACGCATCAGACGTGAGTTATTTCGGCTGCATATATTTATAGATATTTTTTTTATTAGTAATCCCTTCAATATAATTTGATGTTATGGCTAAGAATTTAGTTTTATTATAAAGATAAGGGTTTGCCATTATGTTTTAAAAATGATTTCGGGTAAGTGGCCGCCGCGGCTGACTCGAACAAATTCCAGCCGAGAGGCCCAATTTTCAACCACTTTTTGCAGCAAGTTGGGCCGTATGTCAGCAATAACGCGCCGAATATTCTCTTCCAAGGCGTTAATCGTGTCCGGCTTATCTGCGTAGACAAGCGACTTCACATAACCCCACAAAAAATAGTCCAGCGGTGTTAAATCGCACGATCTTGGAGGCCACGCCACGTTGTTCAGGAGTAAGTCTATTCATTATGAAATGGCAAACCAAACTGAGCATAAATCAAGTGACAGCTGTCAAAAACACCAACTACGAAAAAAGTAGTGCCAGATTGCAAGAGTGCAAGTTCCTTAATTAATGGGCAAATCGGCGGGGATCAAAAAAGTGAAATTTTGCAATAACTTTCTTAGTATAAAAGATATCGAATTCATTTAAATTTTATTTTATTTCTACGAGAAGATCCAAGCAAACGTATGGATAATACGGTTAATATATTGCGATTGTGCTGAATATTATATATAAATAAATAAATACGGATCACGGTGCTGAATTCAATTAATACTAAAAATAAAGTATTGTGATCGTAAATAAAGGACCACTAGAATATTTTTTTTATTAAGTGCCTGAGTCAATTTGACTATTGTTTTTTTTTAAAAAATAAGAATATAGGTTTGTGTCCACGATTATGCCAAAATACATCGATATTCTCTAAGAAAACATATACATATAAATTATGTTCAAGTATAGAGCATTCGCAAATAATTTAAATTTATTCTACATAACTTTCCCTCGAAAGTTTGTACCAAAGTATTAGTATATCATCACATAAACCACATATTATTTATGTTTATAAACATTGTTTAATGGTAGTCGATTTTCGTACAATTTTTAAAATATGCTGACGTGTAAACCATGTTGAGACACCCATACTGACCTCTCATAAATTATAAGACGAGGTCAAAGGATAAATATTAATTTCGACTCATTTATACCCTTTTTTATGGCTGGAATTTCGTAATTATTGGATATTTAATAATAAAAAAAATATATTTAGATACTTTGATCTCATGTCTTCGACATAGTAAAGGCAGATTTTTTTAATTTTATTCTATTTCTGAGAAATTTAATAAATGATAAACTCCTAAAAGTTATTTTTTAATTGAATTGCTATCTTAAAAAAGGCATTAGAGTCTTAGGAAAAAAAGTAATTGAAAGGAAAACAAAGGTTTTTAAACATAGTAAAGTTAGTTTTTTTAATTTCTATATTATGAAGCTGTAATTATATAAAAACCAACAATTGCTTTCTGACCGCGCAAGGAGTAAAACCTAACGCCCTATAAAAATAAAGCACTGAACTTCCAAGGTCTACTGTCAATATTCTTCGCCATACTATAAAGTGAGTATACTTAATGTGCGTGTAATAAATTATATTGGTTGTAAAATAAATAATATTCGCGCTAAAAGTTCAACTGCGCGTCGCAATACTCAACCTTCAAATTTAAGTTAATACTATTGCTTCAACATTAATTGATTTATCATCAACAAAATATTATTTATATACAGGGTGCCCGGATTCACGTTAATTCACACTCAAATTTTGCATGTTTCATAGTTGTGTTACACGAACTATGCTCAAAATGCTCAGCTTCATGGAATCCTGAATACAATTGTTATTTTGGTGAGATTGACATTTCTCACCTGAGTCGTGATAGTTTTGTGCACGCACACACACTCAAAATTAACAGCACACTCGTGCACATTTTATTGCACACACTCATACATGTACTTCTTAGCAATTTAGTTTTACTATTATTATGTCATTACTTTTAATCGGCCTTAGTAATGGTGTTTATATGTGTTTGTAACGTTTATTGTAACGCTGTTTGTAATTCAGATAAATAATGCGCTTTCCATACTAAGCTCGTTCCTCCCTCGGGTCAGTGGGAAAACTAGATCGATTTACGCGCATTTCGTTAAAAAAAACGTCTAAATCACGATTTTCTCACTTCACAATTGCTATTTTTCAAAGCATTATCTTCATTAATTACCATACCTCATCGAGTTTCATTTGATGTGTAAACATTTATACCAAAACCTGCAGAAATTTCCCCCTAGGGCCTATCTCATATTCCGGAAAATTTCGACAAATCTTCGCATTTCACATCCCCTAAAACCCAAAACAACCCACAGTTTAAAAGTTTATATATCTATCTATCTATCCATCTATCTATACCACTTTCTTGTGGACACGATAACTGTGCTTTCAAATTAATTAATAAAATATAAGGGCACACAATCACGGTCAAATTCGTTAATGACCGAAATACATTTAAATTTTATATTATTCCTTAGATAAAGGCCTAAAACTTACCTTCGTAAATTTTTTTGACAAACCAACCGAGGGGTGGGAAAAATTAGTTTTTAACAATTCAAATCAAATCAGTTCAAAATGTTAATTGTAGGTCCCTGCAACTTTTGTTTGAAACAATTTTTGATATGAGCAACCCTTACTGCACAGTATAAAGAGGGATTCGGTATAGATCGCGCAATGTTCGATACAAGTTCGTACAATTGGAATTCGCCTATACCCTACTTTGATCCCGTCCGTAACACCTGTATCGAACTATTTGGCAGTAAAGTATTATAGTGTATTGTCTAAAGTTGCACAATGTGTCTGTTTATAGTAAATGACTATTTTGATGTCAAGACAATAGCTTTTTAGCACTCTGCAATCTGTAGACAATGCTTAGAAACGATTGGTTTTGTATTAGTTCCTAAACCTAATAAAATACATTCGCAGAGTCGCCTTAGTCGGTAATGCAGTTTTAAAGGCGTTAAAATAAATTATTATTTTGTCGAGAACATCGACGAACTTTATTACTGGTTACTAATCTATACAACGACCCAGCATCCCAGCATCGCACGGGAATATATTGCTTTTTTATCTTAAAAAAATCTTGTATGTCAATTGAGCAACATTTTATAAAAACAAAATAAAATAAAATGTTTAAAGTACTTATATAGTAAAAGTGTATTAGTACAATTTCCCGCTATGTTAGACAAACCCTTATCTACATATTAGGTAAGGAATGATAAGGTGATTTATACATTTAAAAAAACAGATATAAAAATCCTCGAAAAGCGAAAAAAATAAGATTACTCTCGCCTGTGCGATAATGATCGATTTGTGACAACCCTGCTCGCAGCGAATCTAATCCGTTCGTCCGAGCAAAAATCACACAAACAAAGGAACGCGCTCGCGAAAGGGGAAAGTGACCGTTTATGGCCGAATTTTTTTCTTACGTGCGGACGACCGACTCTTAAATCCTCAGCCGAAAAAGCGTTGATCGATAGTTGCCGCGGCGTGCGCGCGAGCGATGATTTCCGGCCCGTCGAAATATATTAATTTCGAATTTAGTATCTTTTAATTATCTCCAATATACGAATAATATTTAAAAGTGTGGCTTAGCTAGGAACTGCATTATTAATTTATCCACAATATGCACTATTTTTCGGGTAAATCGTACGCTGCATTATCGAACGCGAAGCGAAAATTAAAAGCGATCAGATTTTTTATTTAATTTATATTTCAAAAATGAAAATCAATTTCAAAATTCAGCCCCCGTGAAGTACAAGATAAGTCTTCGGAGTACGTAATGCTATAAACCACTTGTCTAATTATTTAGTGGCTGAGGAGTGGTGCATCACGAAAAATGTGGATTTTTAATGTCATTTTACTTATCCTCATTTTTAACAGACTCTGTTTCTGATTTTTTATTAAAATCGCGGTAGTCTAGTGGTTAAGGCGTTGAACTATTGACCTAAAGGAAGCAGACGCTGAATTTTTGAAATTTTTAATGGATGCAGATAGATATTCCATCTTAGGACAGGTGTTTAGCACTTAGATGGACACGGTAAATATCCCGACATGCCTTTAAAGGGGAATTTAGATGAGTAGTGTGTTTATTTGTTTTAGTGTTATCTAAGTTTATCTATAAATATAGTTAAATAATGTAATAAAGATATGTAATGTGCTTCATGTAATAATGAAGAATTAAGGTCGCGGGTTCGAATCCGCACATATCATTTTTAATGCTTCATTAACACCATCTCTGACTCTAGCAAATAATTGTATATGACCGGGTTTATAGCAATTATTTTTATAAAAAATAAAAATGTTGGATAAGGATAAAGAATGTTGGATAAAGAATACGCTCACATAGAGCGGAAAGATAATCCGATAACTTTCGAAATAGATCCACATTGCCTTCTCTTTCGTGCGTCAGTTTTAGAGGGTGACGCCGGGTCTATTACACCTAATACACACGTGAACGTAGAACGCCTTTGGACGATTCTAACCTACAAATCGTTGCCTGCGAAAAGCAGCCTTGCACGATGAACGGAAAGGTGTTGAACCCTATGACGGGCATAGCGACCCTTATAACACAAATCGCCATTTTGAATAAAATATTGATAGCATTCTGAAAATTAAAAAAAAATTTAGCATATATGATCATTTTCATATTTAAAAACTAAAATAAACATCTCCAACTTTTGGCAAATTTTGTTATATCATACATTTCAAACCGTGTAGGTAAATCCCTCCTCCACATTATTCTCATCATAGAGATATTATATTTCGAGGTTATACTTCAAAAACGAGTTAAATACATATTTGATAAAATTGAGTAAATGACTTTTGAAAGTTTAAGTGCATTTATTCGTTTGAGGATTTCAGAATCTCGCAACAATGTATTATTTTTCTAATAGGCTTTTTTATAAACTAATAATTTTGTTTACAAAATAGACCTAATTGTAATAGCTTTTAAATAAAAAAAAAATTGGGTCTGCGCGGAGTTGACGGTGGAAGTGATACTTCTTTAGCCATTCGCACACACCCACTCACACACACACAGACAGGCATTATAAATTAAATATAAGACATTTTTCTCTGTTATTCAATATATTATTATAAGTCACTTCATTATTATACTATACACCTATACATTATCATTATTAAGTTCGTATTTGCGTATACTTTCGTATAATTAGTGAAAAAAACACAGACAACTAGCTTCAAATTTCGGAAGGGACTCTACAACGCGACAAACATATTTCTAAAAAAGCAATTGGACTCTACAACTCGACAAACGTAAAAATTACTTCTAACGCGTGACGCGGTTTCTCGACCAACATCACATCCCAATGAGTACAACGGGCGCAAAGAAGTATCACTTCAAAAATAATAAACCAAGGTGGGAGAGCATTTAAATTGTTTGACCAGAACATGATTTGCTTAAATCATATATTTAACCTGAAATTGATTGAACCTATTCAAAAAAGTATCAAGTAAAACAATTTAAGATACTTTACTGTTTTGTCCTAGAAAAAATAATGAAAACAGTTAATTATATGTCATTAGATTTGTGCATAATCTAATTTATCTGTTTTTTCGAGAAGCTAATTTAAAAATTAAACAACGTAACGAAAAATGTGTTACGTCTAAAGATAGAGCTTAAAAAAGTGATCAAAACTGCATTCTTAACTAGTTTTTGCCAAAATCGTCATTTAACTCGTTTTTGAACTCGTTTCACTCGTTTAAGTAGTTCCTTTAAATGTACCTCAATTTAATATGAGCACAATTAAAAATTAGATTCGTCGCGTTTCAGTCTGAGAAATAAAAAAAATATATAAACAAAAAACAAAAATATAATTAAAAGTAAATTGACGGGTAGTAATTAGTACGAGTATACCCTCAATTTATTTTTTATGGAGGTTTCTGCTTTCAGAAGCGTGTTATATTTTTTGCATAATAATTAAACTTAAATTACTTAGGTTTATTGTAAATAAACTTGATTCCTAATTTCTATCGCCTTTGAGACAGTGGCGGTTCGTCGTAGCTGTCGAAAAGCCCGGTTTGCCCAGATAATTATCGAAAAAACCGCAATTATACCTGTTTTTTTGAAGTTATACTTCTTTGGGCCCGTTGTACTCATTGCGATAGGATGTTGGTCGAGTAACCGCGTCACGCGTTAGGAGTAAAATCAGTAGAGTGCCTTTTTATACGTTTTTTCGTATATTCGTATAGAAGAAATTATCGATAATGATAATGTATAGGTGTATAGTATAGGGTGATGATTTTAGAGGCGTGGTTTTCAAGAAGAGATAAAACGCATATAATTTGATGTTATGGCTAAGAATTTAGTTTTATTATAAAGATAAGGGTTTGCCATTATGTTTTAAAAATGATTTCGGGTAAGTGGCCGCCGCGGCTGACTCGAACAAATTCCAGCCAAGAGGCCCAATTTTCAACCACTTTTTGCAGCAAGTTGGGCCGTATGTCAGCAATAACGCGCCGAATATTCTCTTCCAAGGCGTTAATCGTGTCCGGCTTATCTGCGTAGACAAGCGACTTCACATAACCCCACAAAAAATAGTCCAGCGGTGTTAAATCGCACGATCTTGGAGGCCACGCCACAGGCCCACGACGCGATTTTACTTTATTTTAGAGTGATTTTTCCTAAAATTGCACTATTTGCAAACGTTGTTCAGGAGTATGTCTATTTATTATGAAATGGCAAACCAAACTGAGCATAAATCAAGTGACAGCTGTCAAAAACACCTACTACGAAAAAAGCAGTGCCACATTGAAAACCACGCCTCTAAAAAAACACCCTTTCATTTATATTGAGTGGGTTTGTGCGAATGGCTAAAGAAGTATAACTTCCACCAATTTTTTGCCGTGTGATTTTTCGCTAATCGCTTTCGAGAGTCGCCATCTATGATTCAAAGTAGTAACTAGATGGGCTGCCAACTGCACAAATTCTAGAGCCTATAAAATTCGCATTTTTGCACTCGTTCCGGGACACCCTGTAGTTGGGATTTAGCGCGCGGAGATGAGCGCAACGAAAAGACCTGCGCAAACCGTCTTTGAGGTTTCTATTAACGCGACGATTTTAGCTTTCATACGTCGCTTTCGCTGACCCGGTTTTGACAGCACATCGACTTGAACTTGGCACCCACGGCACGGACAAACATCTCATTATTTAGCGGAACGTGGTGACTTAAATGTCACTCTGTTCACGGACTAAGGCTCTAGAACTACAAAACCGATTTTGATAATTATTTTTTTATAATGACCACGACAATGTCTTCTGTGCATAGATACCAAAAAACATATACATTTGATTGCGCAAAGAATTATAAAAAATTAAATGGTAATCCCTAATACATTTATGTACTAAACTCCGCTCCAATGTATGCCGCAGCGAAGCAAAACGGCGCCCTAGTTTATTTATTAAGCAGGTTATTAAGGGAAATTTTCTACCTCTAAGCATATTGGGACTAGTTTATATGGAGAAGTGCAGAAAGCTAAATTGTATCTATAATATGCTTAGAAATACAATAAATTTAATAAATAAAACGGACATACTACTAACAGAGCTGCGAATTTTTTATGATTTCAAATGTTCCCTTTTCAATAGTCTGTCAATGTCAAGGAAAAATAATTATTATTCCATCTTATACTTCTGTAGATGTCAAGTTTTATTTTTCCATAAAAAACTCAACTCATTATAGAGGTATAAGAATCTTAATAACGCTAAAACTTAAAAAAATTATAAATTACGGTCGAATTTTGATCACAAGTACATTTTAAGACTTAATTAGGGCCAATCATACTGCCGGCCAGGTGCCTGGCACAACTTACATTGCGCCTTGGCACCTGGAACAGAGTAGAAGGCACTCGCAGGTTGGTACCTGGCACCAGATATGGACTGTTTACTCTGCTATGCAAGAGATCGTGAAGAAGTGTCATATCCGCTATGGTACGTCGGTCTTGCATCTGGAAAAAGCCATCTCGTCAAATGTCTTAAATTCCAAGACACGACGAAACAATGCTTATTGCTTAATATATCGCGAAACTAGCTTCGGGCAGAGAAGTTACTCATACGGTAAATAATATAAATAAATAAACTTTAATAAATAAATAAATAGGTGTCACTAACAGATTACCTGAACAATAATACTTGGCCTTCCATTACCATGAATACATGCAAGCATAACCGTTACCGGATACCTCGACAGGGGAAGGTAACCTTTTTGGGTTATTTTATTTTAACTTTGGTATAATTTATCTATATATAAATGTACAAAACAGCCGATACAAGAAGATAATTCTCTAATACCACGGCGTATTAACAACCACAAAGAAAGTTGAAAAAAAAACAGTAAAATATACAATACACTGTGTCCCAAGACCATGCCAGATAAAAAAAATATTGGTCCTGCAATTTCTAGTGTCATTTCTTAATATATATTACATCAAAATCTAGCATGGTTTTCGAGAAAAAAAAAATGTAAACTACAGTCGATAGTAATCAACGAATCATGTCACAAGGCTTTTGTTGTGAGCACACAGCTGTAGCGCAGTCAGGTCGTTGATCCCCGTGCGCGTGGGAATTAGCCAGCTAACCGAATTTACACCATATTTTAAAAAATATAATAAATTTGAGCATTTTTTTTCGCATATTTTATTATAATATGGATAACAATGGGTAAACAATCTCAATAATAATAAAAAAATAACACGACATCTGAAATAAAAGAAATATTTTAAAATCTCGAAATTAGGATTATAAATTGTATATTTAAGTTATCTATCCAAACTAATGCTCCGTCGATTGTCTTATCGCGATGTTTATGAATGGACCATTTATATACACTCTTTATCTCTAACAATATACTGATTTGGCTAGCAGGCGAGTCACCTGCTCTTTCCATTTATAAGGGCTTTTATTTATAATTTAATTTTTAAAAAAATATACAATTTTACACAGTGGTTTGCATACGAATAAAGTTGATTTCTACTATCATTCCAATTAGATAAAAATAATATAATTGATAATCATCGTCTAAGAAGCCCCTAGAGAAAATGGTTTCATTAGTCATTATAGGTTTTAAGGATCGGTTGCTAACATAGATTGTATTAAATGTCTGTTGCTAGGATAGAAAGTGAGTAAACGAAGTTCTTAGACCGTCGGTTACCGATCTGCTGCTATCGTTTCGAAGAACGCGATTCTCTCCGCGTCGGCTGGTCGCCCTACTTATGCGTCTGCCCGCGCCGGCTTAAAAACCAGATAGAGGTGGTTCAAGCTAAGTTCATCCGAAATGCTTCAGTGCGGCTGTCACTATTATATATATTACTACTTCCGATTGTTCCAGACTCATTAAATAGCATTTTAGGCAAGTTTTCAATAATATAGAGGGTGTATTTATATTCACTGATGTCCTTTTAGGGAGTTGATCTATATTGATAACTAAACAGACGAAAAAAAAATCATGGTAAATTAATTATATTATGAAGAAACTTTGTTTTTCTTCGAAGTGCTTCCCGAACAGTGCGTTCAACCGCCTTCTCAAACATTAAAACAATTTCTTTGAAATTTCGAATTTGTATTTCTCGTAATTGGGAAACATTTTTTCCTATATTTTTTGCTAATTAATTTTATTTTCTTATGGGAAAACACACAGTTATAACAATAACATTAAAACAATAAAGAATTAAATAGATAAAAAAAACCGATTACGGATTACTACATATTCACACGTATTTATATACATATTAATGTTCGATTATTAATTTATATCAACCCCCTAAAAGGAGGAGAAGAATAGGAGAAGGGATATACCCTGTATATATATATTTTTTATTATTTTATTTATTTGTATTTGGGAAATAAAACAGTTAACTGACAAAGAAACCGATTAAATGTTTCCATCGAGTAAAATGAAATCCGATAAAATTAGTGTTTAACCTAAGTAATGCGACAGATGAAGAGATGGGGAGGGAGAGAAAAGCGAAAATTTCATAATAAAGTTTAGTTTTTAATATTTTTTTTAACGCCATTAGGTTAACATTAAATATATCAATTTCTAAATATTTTATATTTTATAATGGGTTCATTTTACCCATAATTAGTTCCACGATGTCTAGTGAATCGTTTATTCTTGTCACACTTGAAGGTACCCTAAGACGCATTAACTGCACCTGATATTATATTGACTCGTACAGCATCAGCTTTAACCCTTCTTTCAACTAATACACGACACGTAATATATTTATTTATTTAACAATCCATTTTATACTTTTTTTTTAAATTTTTTACCACTCATCGTCAAATACAAACTAATCATATTTAAAATCGCCGTGCTGGACTAGGTTTTTATCAGAAACGGCCACCCTGTTTAGATCACTAAATTATTGGAAAATGACCTACCCTAGTATGGACAATGCCCAGTTAGGTATTGTTAAGTTTATTACGTTTTTTATACAATTTATACCTTTAGTTATACAATGTTTTGATTTTTGTCATAATAAATAAAATAATAATATAATAAAATGAGTTTTGGTTCAACATTACGTAGTCCGCCGATACCAAGTAGTCGCCGCCGTAAAGACAGCGTTCGTCAAACTATCCAGAGCGCATTTGAAGCACGTATAAGCTTATGTCAACAGTAAACCAGACGATTAGAACATGTTGAGAATCGTTGATTATTTTTTTGCTTCTTTTATTAACGACACTTGTCAAATATTTCACGAATTTGGTTTATCAGTGCGGTAGGACATTAAAATAAAAAAAAACTCGATGGACAATAAACGAGGTGGTTAGTTTCAAAATGTTACTATTCCACATTTCTTTCTTTGGTCTTTTTTTTGAAACTTTTTTCTTTAAATAGTCCAAAATCTTGAATTACACGCGATACCATTTATTATAAATTTAAAAGAAATCGTTTTAATGTTTGAGAACGCGTGGGACGGAATCGGGCAATGACCTCGTGCCCGCGCGGCTCGCGTAGTACTTCGAAGAAAATCAAAGTTTTTCCAATAATATAATTGTTTTAATATGATTTTTTTCGAAATTATTATTTCTTTCGTGATATCTGTTTAACTGTCGATATATATCAACCCGCTAAAGAGACATCAGTGAATATAAATACGCCCTGTATATCGTTCAAAAACAAAATTATTCTATAGATATGTTTATGAAAATATGTTGATTCCATATTTTAAATTGAAAAGTATAAATACCAGGTGTAGAATGTTGATATTAACTAATACTTATTATCATGTTAGTGTAATAAGACCATTATGTTTGTATGATATTTAAATATCACACAATTAGTTAGTTTCTGATATTAAAAAAAAAAAAGTGGAATTATCACGTTTTGAAAGAGAACTCAAACGTCAATGTTAAGTGACTAATACATAATGCGTTATAATTAATTATAATATCCTTATGATAACATTTCAACACTAAATTTTTTTGCAGGATGTTTTTAGTTAAATACATTGCATCCGTGGATAGAAGCGACCCGAGTTAACTTCTACCTGCGACCGCGTTAAGGATGCCACACGGCGGTAGAAATTTCTCTGCTTTTACTTTTTTTTACCACTACGCCGTTAATTTCCGTCGGTATTAGTCGGCGCCACACGGCGGGCAAACACGGCGAGGTAAGCGGTGTTTTAAGATTACTTTCGAGTGTTACGATGGTCGAAGGAAAGATCAGATCGGAGCCGAGTCAGCTTCATAGCTGCTCGAAGCCTTGAGCTGTGTTGATTCGACTAAGACCCCTCTCTTGCGTGGTACGTGGGAGGGGTGGGTGGGGGGTGGATTTCAGATGGACGCCCTAGTAGTTTTAGCAATATTAATCGTTTCAAAGTCAACCGTTTTTGTAAGTTTTGTAACGTTTGAAGAAATTTCCTAAGGTAATTCTCTAGAATAATAAATTATCTAAATAAACTAAATTACTTATATTTTGTTTCTTATTTCACTACTTATATATATAGTTACTAAAATGAACCCATCTATAGAACGTGTCCAACATTAAATTTAAAATATCCGGAATTTGATATATTTAATGTTAATTTAGTGGGGTTCAAAAAACGTATCAAAAACCAAACGTTAACATGAAATTCGTTTAATCATTTATTTAATAAGTATATTAAGTTTTAAAGAGTATACAGTTAAATTGTATTTATGTGTGTGTGTGTGTGGGTATCTTAGTTAATTTTTATATTTTTTCAGGGTTTTGCGATGGTCTCTTGTATGCTCACTTCATATATAACCTTCCTTAGAACAGGTAACTCTTACCTAGTTATATAGACTTGTACTCATCGGCCAACTTGATTTCTCAATAAAAAAACAATGCCTTACCTCTCCCTCCCTCTCTTCTTCTCTCTTGCATTTAGGTTAGGTTAGGTTAAACGCTAATTTTTTTACTCACTCGGTGGGAGCCTTTAAGTTCAAGGCGAAAAATATGTCGTCTCATTAACTTATTTAAGGCCTACTTGAATCTCCCAGGATGGTCCTCCATTAGTGAGCAACTTCAGAAACCGTTCTATATTGGACGAAAGGACCATTCTCACAAAATAAAGGAAATTTTTAGGAGAAAGAATGTCGGATTTCATTCTTTTCTTCCGCGCACCATTAGAGAATGGAATAGTCTCAACTGCAGCGTCTTCAAGTCATTCCCTAAGACCCCTTCCCAGCTAAAAAAAAGATAAAGAACTTGGCTTTAAAGTAACTTCGTTGCACCACCTAACAACCAACTATACCACCGGAGGAGTGGTACCTCCAAAGTATGTTATTTTAAATAATAATAATAATAATATAAATATTTCTTGTGGATATCTCTCCTAACGCCTTTGCAAACCAGTAAAATTCGCATTTCTTTAAGCATTCAGGTATGTAGGCGCCTTAATGGTTGTGGACTACGGATCGTGGGGATACCGCGCAATGTGGGTCGCAAATCCGCGGACCACATACTCGCGCCGATGTCGGCCGACCGACGCGCGATTATGCAGTTAGTAACGGAGTTCGCCGACCGTGAACTGCGCCCGGCGGAGGATGAAGAGAGACAGTTATGCGCCCGCGTCAAAAAAAAAAAAAGAAAAAAGATGAAAAGTAAAAGGTCTCGGATTGGGCGCGCGCGCGGCTGACCCAAATCGACCCGGTCCGTCGGAATGCTGCGATCTCAGTAACATACTGATCTCAGTAACGGTACAGGACTGGACCCTATGAATAATAAGCGAAACGTGTATTTTGACGATTTGCGAGTAGGTTATAAGCGACGACCTCGCGGAGATTTTTTTAGGTGGATTTCATTAGAAAGCTTTCAAATTGATACATAAAATCTAAGGATACTAAGGGCCGAAATTTCAGTCCTTGCTTAAAGTCGTTCTTAGTTAGGATCAACTTAACTTTTAAGCATGACCTAAATTTAATTGTGTATTTAAGTTTGACTTTGTTAAGAATATGTTTTCGCACTCGTGATTAGTTCGCTACTCGCCGCTATGGTTTGTGTATACAATATCTGTCGCCACTGTCGCATCACTTTTGACATATGACGCGTCATCTGACGTTTTGAGGTTATGTTGTCAGCTGCAGGATTGCTAGGATGTTGCCATGCGTGTTTGCTCGAATTGAAGATGTTCAAAATATGCAAATCCAGTCAATTTTAATTAGTTAGAAAATATAAAATCAAGTTGAGACGAAAACCACAGATGGCAATACACGGCGACTGTAGCGCCGTTAATGTACTGAAATCGCTCCTAGCAGCGTATTTTAACACTCACTTAAGTAGTAGTTGTTTTGATTCTTAGCTAAGGCGTACTTTTATGCTCGGCTTAACGCCAAGAGTGAATTGAAATACGATGTTTACCGGTTAAGTCTGACTTAAAATTTAGGTTAGTCTTAAGTAGGACATGAAATTTCGGCCCTATATCAAGTTCAGGCCAAGGTTCAGTTTCGGTCAAGTTCGTAATAGGTAAAATCAGACCAGAGGGAGGGTGATCGAAAAAGTAAAATATTGCTATAACTTTCTTAGTATGTAGGATATCAAATTAATTTAAATTTTATATTATTCCTTAGTTAAGGACCTACAACTCATCTAAGTAAACTTTTTTGAAAGGACCAACCATTAATCAGTCAAATCAGTTCAATATGTTAATTGTAGGTCCATAATATCCCTACATTTTTTGTTTCAAACATTATTTTATATGCGCAACCCTTACGTCACGTATAAAGAGGGATTCAGTATGCGCACTCTCGCTGCGCAAGGGTACGGCGGGTTGGGGGATGGTACATTTGACATAAGTTCGTACAATTGGAGTTCGCCTATCGCCTACTTTGTTCCGTTGAAATCTACCTCCGCCTTCTGGCGTGCCGAAAGGGATTTTTTTTATGTTACTTTAGGTAAAAGGGTACATTCACTGTTACTAACATTTTTTTTCAACTATTGCTAACATTACATTTTAAATTTCAAAGGCACTGCAGGGAATTAAGGCTAATCTAATGAATTACGGTCGAATATCGACCACTGGGCGACCACTAGTATTTATAAATTAGCAAATTCAAATTTAAAATTCTCTTTATATTTTATAAGATGTAGAGGATACAATTTAATATTTTAAAATAAACTGGGAATCAATATAAATTGTCCTCAATAAAGGTTGATGGTCACTCAACTAGACCTTAATCTGTTATAGAGTGAACATCGTTTTGTTCATAAATAGCGAGTTCAGTGAGTAACTATTCTATTCAGTAATGCCATTAAAATTATTTTACTATTTTAATTAATTCTTCATTGTGTATAATACCTAAATGTATTAACCATGTAGAGATCTTTTTATTAATATCTACTGCACGGTTCACTACCGACAGAATTCCTTGAATAATTTACCAGAGAGAAAGTAAAAACTCCTCTGTCCAAAGGTAGTTTTCATTTGATTCAACATCTGCTCGTTGCTAAGACGTGCCCTGGTAGAGAACTGGTCAAGGTTGTGAACTGAATCTGTACTCTTCCCTGAAACATTTTTCCCATAATTAACTATAGCTATTTTGATGTTTGTTTGTCCGATATCCATTATTTAAAGTTCGTTGTCATTATAAAGCGAGGGTGAAGGGTTTCTTGAAAAGTAACTTCACTGCCACTCCACTTTTGTGCTACCTCGACCGAATGGATATATTTTTTGCTAGCACTACCCTAATCCACAATCCAAGGATTTAAAATCTACATTACAGAGCACAGAAATAACATTAAGTTTAGTATTTTCATCATTGCCACTCGAAAAAAAAAAGTTTCATCAAATATCAAAAGAAATATTTATGCTTGTTACTCGCTGGTGTTTATTCTGACCCCCGCGCTAGGTCAAATTCTTAGCCAATGTGTGGCCAAGATCGGGAACATCCAGTCACTATTTAGTACCACTTCCATCCCCTTCGTTGCCCCTGCCAAACATTCGGACGGTCGGTATTGCAAATATTTCTTTTTGGCTTAACAGCACCGGTACGTCGGTAAATTTTGGTAGTCCAGGAAGTACTTACTGCACTTCTCCGCAAACTTCCCTTTTGGGGTTGGTTATTAAGGACATAAAATCAACGTATCTAAAAATATATATTTTTTTATTAAATATTAAATGGTTATCAAATGCCAGCCATCGAAAATAGGGTTTAAATTAATCGACATTAGTATTTAACCTTTGGATTCGCCTTAACCGCCGTTCACGATCCGTTGTCTTTCACCCTCCCCCACAACCACTAATCACCCCATAATCATAGGCAAATTCGACAGCTATACAAAGAATCGATAAAAAGTTTAGTAGTTCTCGTATACTTCGTTAAAAACGAAGTATCCATCGGATGTACTGGTGTACTACCCCACCATATTGTGCCATTGCCGTAACAACACCAAGAAAAGAAATATTTTTGGTCCTTCGAGCCGGATAGAGTGTTATACAAAACGAATATTTTCAATTCAACGAGCTTAAGTTGCTATGCAGAATAATAACATAATTCACAGTGTGTGTATTTTGGCATAAAAAGAAATATTCGTTATACATTTCAATAAACAAAGTGCCGACGGGCGGACTTGTTACGTGATTCGTTCGCCGGTGGCGAGTAAAGCGCCGTCGAATGGCGTACGAACTCGAGACCTGCGGGTTAGGAGCGCAGACGCTATAGTATGTGTTCATTGTGATGGTTGTTGGCGTGCTGTAATAATGCGACTTTTACTTTTCGTTCATTTGTCCAATCGAATACAATTATCCGTATGATTGATGCGCGCGTAACACTTTTCGAAACGTTTCGCCTGCGGTTATGGTGTTTTTTGATTTTCTCTTCGAAAGGTGTGGTGTGCAAACGAGTTCCACATTCTTCACACAAACAGTAAAAATGTGAGTACTTGGACTCACGGTTAAGACTTGTAAACATCAACGTCGTCTGGGAATATGTTTTGTAATTTGGAAATCAAACCGAATGCAATTTTCTTAAAAAAAATCTTAGAAAAATCATTTGCAATAGAATACAATCATTTGTGGAAATACAATTACCAACGCTCTCTCTCGCGGATTAATTCCAAACTTCGTGTTAAATTTATTATTTTATTTATTTATTTGACAACAATTACATGATACTTTTCTAAGTATTGTATTACTGAGGTAATTGTGGTAATTGAGGTACCACTGCAACCTCTCTGTTCACTGACTGTACTGCTCTGTAGACTAAATGACTGTCCTAAAGAAGGCAGTTCAATTTGTTTTCATTTTTGATTAGTTGCCAACTAACAATAGACGAGCGTTTCATCTTCGTTGGCAATCTCGTTGGAGGTGACACCGAGACGAGTTCAACTACAAATCACGCAGTTATTTTATAGCAGTTTAAGTATTGTGGCTATTTTGAAATCGCGTATAACGTAACCACAGTTATATGATTGTCGCGTTAACGCCCACTGCTAATGCCTATCATTTCGCCGTCATACATACATTCTTTAGGTTGTATTAATAGCGTATTAATCGAGTGGGGAGTCCCCACTCTTCAGGAAGTTTTCTATGGGGTTGTTTAGGTCGCTGATCTCCTCCTCTCCAAGAACCTGTTTTGACCGCAACAGCTACAAAATGGACAGGAGACTGGACATACCCAGAGTATGTATTACTACTCTTCAAACACACTAAGGATCCTCGTAAAGTCGGCGACTTTGCCTCAGAAGCTACCGTGGTCACCAACGATATAGGTTTACCAATAAGATCAATACTACATGCTCTTTGTATATGCTAATATGCGATTAGTAAATAATGCAAAACTGTTGTTCAACAACTCGAAGCCTAGCCATATTGACCTCAATGAAGCGCATTCCATTCGTGGGAAGTTCTGGAAAGACAGGAATGAATCATTTTTCATTTCATTTCGTTTTGTTTTAAAGGTGATGTAAAATTATATGTATTGTTTTATATAAAAAAAATAATAAACAAAAGAAATGAAATTAAATGAAATCCTTTTTGGTGTTTACAGTGTTTTTAGTCTTCTCGGCTCTGTTTTATACCTGTTAGAGTTCAAAGTATTCATAATTTTTTATACTCTTTCAACCTCTTTTGTCCCCTTAGGTTCTTGAGTCCAATCCGTGCTTCAGACTAACCCTTGTAGTTTTATATCGCCCTCAGCCCTTAAAGCGTTGTAGTCTTTTTAAACCTTTTTGCCTTCTAGGCTCGTCAACTAGTCTAATCTTTGACTTTATTTACTTCACTTATTTGGGTGTTACTAAATCCTCTACATTTCGAAAGTCCAAAGGGAATTTTACACAAGACAATCGTAAATTTTCGCTTGACAAATTGAAATATTTTAATAAAAGACGATAAATTATTAATATACTGAAATGGAGGCAAGAACACTCCGACAGTGCCCTGAATAGTGATGTTCCGTAACCCAGAAATCGAAGGCCCACTCGATTGGCAGATCAACGAGACATCCGCTCGGATGCAGCAATCGACGGACCTCAAGTAAAACCTTGGGCGGGACCGCGTCCTGAAGTGGACAAACACAGCCTGAAAACAACGAGACGCCGCCTAATCGGTTGGGCAATTTCAAATGGTACACATTTCAGAAAAAAAAAAAAAACATAATCACACACGCCAATGATGAAAGCTCGCACGTTTGGCCGGATTCGCGCGTTGCGCAACTCTCTCTCGAGCGAGTACTCGCCCGAAAAAGTATATTACATACCCGCAGACACCAGTACTCTCGCCATACTTTGGGCGCGTTGACCTCTCCGTGCACTTTAAGTCATTACCTAAGCAAATACTCACGGGGAATCGAGGTCGAATGAGGGACATATTGGACCCGATATAACCGGTGGCTTACGTCATTTTTTATCTTCAATGTCCTCATCATACACATATATGCAAAAATATCTACATTTATCCTAATGAATAAGTGAAATTTAAACTACCGGAGAACACTTGGTTCTCGGTGGTATTATAAAATGGTTTCTGGTATCGTACACTCAAAAGTAGATTCTCTATTCTTTCTAAGTGAAATCTCTATCCGTGTACACTCTCGTCCCTCACGCACTCCTAAACCCGTTTTAATTTCCTAAATATAACTCAAGTTACGCACAGAACGCCGTGTTTAATAGAATTCAGGATACTCATAATAAAAGGTTCCAAAGCATTGATTTGTTCCATCTTAGCCGTAACCAATTTATTAAGGCTGTCCGTGATATGATATGTGTCTAAAACCAGTACATATATTATTTGTGCGATGTGCTCTTGTCACTCATCCTAACATATCAAATCTCCTACCTACACACTTCATTCGCACGCTCACTTATCTCACAATTCACATTTCTCTCACACACTCATTTAATGACTTTATATTTATGTCAATTAAACAATAATCTGTAAATCTTGACATTGTACTTATTTGGTCATATTGTACAATACTAACTATAAACTTTGTACAGTTTCGCTGCTTATAATTCTTTAATAAATAAACAAATAAAATTTATTTAACCTTCTCTTTTGTTCCGTAAAATCCTTTACTCTTCTTCATTATTATTATTTATCACAGCAAACATTCGAAATAAAAATTAAATAGTGTGTCTATTTTACCGCAAAATTAACAAAAAAAAAATGCTATTCGATTTGTCTCTATGATAATCATTTTTGTTCAATTTAATCGTATAATTTCTTTGTTATATGACACCTTCGCGAACCATTATTCTAATAGTAATCATAATATATTAAGTGTTATTGATTAGACACTTAAATTGTATTCATGTGTGTGTATGTGTATCAGTGCGTTGTGCCTTAGGTATTTTTTTATATTTTCACAGGGTTTTGCATTGGTCTCATGTATGCTCACTGTAACACTCATATAACCTTCCTTAGAACAGGTAACTCTTACCTAGTTAGGAAGGTTATAGACTTGTACTCATCGGCCAACTTGATTTCTCAATAAAAAAAAATATATATAACAAATAACGCTGGTTTTAAATTTCCCTTTGCGTAGAATGTGTCACTACTGTAACACTGTTTCTGAAGACATGGTTGATTTGCGTGCAACTCGTCTTGTTTTAAAACACAATGTTATAAAATTAAACATATCAACCTTTGTCATATTTTCAAGTGTAACGTTTTGAGATACGATATATGTATTGATAATATATTTATTCATATGGACTACACTTTAAAGATCGACTCCGGTGGTGTAGCCACGTGATAGATGGTAGGAGGTTGTAATGTGGTTGAATGAATATTATCTGATTGTTTGTGAAAGCTTTAAATAAATTGAATAGACGCGATATCTTCCATCTGAAACTAAGTGATTCTTCTCCTTTTTTGATGAATTCTTGGATAACGTCGGATGAAACGCTGGAGACATTGAATTTGATCTCTTATCGCCTTTCAAAAAAGGTACTATAGAGCTGGACCTTTTATTTTTCGTCAAAATGTCTGAAGTATGTAAATTAACATTTTAGTATATTTTGGTAATTAATTGTATTAATGCGTTTTATTTAAAGCTAATTTAAATTTTATTGCACGGAATGAAATATGATTTGAATGTATATAGATTCCAGTAATGTGAACATTTTTTTTATTTATTGACAGTAACTTAAACATGAATTACATATTACTGCAAAATACTACCTAACTAGGCAATGCCTGTACTAAGGTAGACTTTACTAGAAGCATTGATCTTATAAGTACTGCACAACATAATAATTTTAATAATGATGTATTTATTATAAAAATATAATAAAGTAATAATACACATATATACATTCAAAATAATAAATAGATATTACCTGTTGTTGTGGAGTAGACATGACTTATGTTATAAACGTATAACCCAAATAATAAACTAATATTAAATATGAACTAAAATACTTCATATGAAAATCTAAGTATTCTTGATATTTATACATAGAAGTACATATAGTAAATTTTCTATACAAGGTATAGTATCTACACAGAAAAGAAGTTTATCTTGGTATGTAATTGATTAAAGTCTCTGTTTGGTTCTGCCGAGCTCAATTAGCCAACAAGAAATACGTTTTTTATATGTTAAAGACAGAGACTTTACCAGAATATTTTTAATTTTACTATAAATTCGCGGCGCTAAGAAAGCGAAGTATCGGTATAGTATGTTGGTGACTACTAAGTTGCCTCGTAACTATTCTATGACAAACTACCTTATGATCGTCTAGTTGTTTTAGGTTAAACAAAAGACAGCTTTTGGCGAAGGTTTGTCTTATGTCCAAAACCTCGAAACTTTTCTGATGGATAGCGAAAGGGTCTTTTGGTAATAACTCTGATAATGGACTTTGAGCTTTTCTGACTGGATCTAGGTAACTCAAGTTAGCAAATAATTCCATAGGAAATAATACTACTTACCATCGCAAAATAAACGACCTTTGTAAGATCTTTAGATAAAATATTTCTTAGTAATTTAACCATTTAAATAAGATTTTTTACTTTGTATGTTCTTCACAGCAGAGTTTATGGTCAAATGTTAAACCCAGTTATTTATAGGAGGAAACTTTTTCTATGAGCGGGCAAGCACATTGATGTTTTATTAAATTAAGACCCACCTCAGCATTTCTATAAAGAATTACCCAATCCAGCTAAAATATAAGGACAGTGTTATCTGCAAAAAATATAGCTTGACCATTTATTAAATCAGTCCATTTATATAAATCAGAAGCAAAGATTGGACCCAATACATTGCCTTGAGGGTCACCGAAGTCTATTAACTTTTATTATTTAATTTAGCTAAACTAACACGGTTACGTCGGAAATATCCGGTAGATGAATAAATAAATTTAACCGGCAAATAT
The DNA here is from genome assembly GCA_020383195.1 of Neomicropteryx cornuta. Classification (NCBI taxonomy): domain Eukaryota; kingdom Metazoa; phylum Arthropoda; class Insecta; order Lepidoptera; family Micropterigidae; genus Neomicropteryx; species Neomicropteryx cornuta. Next base: position 8,366,038 of record JAHKQU010000010.1, on the reverse strand, counting down.
CTTTGTTCTCAGGTCCCAGATGAGAATCCCGCCCGCCGTCGAATGATGATCGCCAGCGCCGCGAGGCCGCCGCGCCACGACGCCGAAGGCCCGCGCGCGAGCGCGTGCAGCAGCGCTGTCGGCGGGCGAAAGCGCTGCGACGCATAGCGCCGCGCGAAAGTGCGCACGCGATCGCGCGCACAGCGTAGGGGAACCGTTTATCATTATCATACCCTCGTTTGGGGGGACAATATCCAAAGACTATAGCCATCTAAAACCCGGTTGAATCGCATCGTAACATTTCTCCGAATCGCCCGTCTCCGTAATCGAATTCTTCCATTTTAACCGATTCAAATTTTACCCCATTACCTAAGAATCTAACCAGAATAAATAGTACGTTTATAAACAAATTTACAGCTTCCCAAGAATACGCTTCCTAAATACCACACACTAACTTCCTCTAACCATTATTCGAATCTTCTTCATCACAAAGTGCACAAATTAAATGATACTATTTCATATTAGAGGTGTAAATCTTAACGCTAGTTCGATGAATGCAGGTGTACCTGGTGCGGGAGGGATGCAAAGTGTAAAATAAGTAGACTAATAAAAAGTGACGTTATATAACAAACATTAAAATCCAGAGCACTAAATTATTAAACCAGTGTGCCAAAATCCGGCTCGAAGGACCAAAAGTATCCGGCTCGGCGGACCGAGTGCGTCTGGAAGGACGACCCTTAGAATCCCGATAAGAAGCCATGGCCGCTACGCCGGTGGGGTTCCAGAGGCGCGGGTCCGCGGCGCCTTCGGTGACGGTGCCTTCGGCGTCCGATTACATACCCGTGGCCGAGTTCTACGCCGACAAATCTGTCTTCGTTACGGGCGGCACCGGGTTCATGGGCAAGGTAAGAACTACTTATTATATCCCGATAAATCACTATATTCCTATACCTAACGTGCTGTCACCCTTGGTCAGTCCAAGTCTTTCACCCAGCACGCGAAACTTTGTTTAAAAATCATTTAACCTTACACTACCCGCAGTGTGAAAAGTCGAAAAATATGTACCTTTAGAATAGGTACACATTTTTAAGATTGCCTTACTTTTTTAAATATTAAACCCCACCAGGGTTAACCATAGGTAATTTTGATTTTCACACTGGGATGCAATAATTAAACACCAATAAACAGATTGATCACTTTTATTTATAGCTAGAAAAAGCGTACCTTCTAGCGATCGAATGAAATAATTAATGAAGTATTTAAGGCGCAGAGAGGGAAGAGGTGGTAGAGAAGGGTAAAGGAAGAAGTGAAATTATCCGCTTAAAGGTTCCTTCTTTAGCCTAGATGACGTGACTACAAAGTGACCGCATATCTAAGTATCTTTCTTCTGCTACCAAATTTAGGAAGGTGTGATTAATCTTGACCGATTTGAAATTGAACTAATCACATCAAAACAGGTGTTGATTCTGACCAATACCATATTTGATAATGGCCAGTTGTTTTTACATTCTTTAGTCGTAGTGTAGATTTCACGTGACAAGGTCGAGAGCCTTTTCCCAAGTCCAAGGCAGAGCGACTTGGGTACCCCGGATTGAGACTGATTTATCAATCTACATACATTTAGAAATAATTATAGATCGAAGTCAATCATCAAGAATTAATCATATTAATATATAGTGTGTGTCTAGATATTAATAGCACCTAACCATTTTTTAACTGATAACCCTCGTGTTGTACTTCAAAAAAAAAATGCAAAAAGGTCAAACAGTCCAATATTAGGACCAGCAATTCGGTTTGCTTTCATCCGGCTCGAAGGACCAAGCGCACCCTGCTCGCGGCCTTTGGGCACAGTTTAGGGGTTCTGACCGGAAGGGACGCGATTAATTCATCTCGGTTTGGTTTCCGGACGTGGTGAATTAACTAGTCTGTTTCTTATTTTCTCCTTAATTTTGAGTCCTGTATTGCAAAAAATGTGTACGGACTTTAATGTAGATTTCCTAAAAGAAAAATCTCATACGAAAAACAGATTTATCGATCTAAAACATTCCTACGAGGATAGGTTTAGTAACCGGTAGAAAATCCCTAATTGATATTTACTTCTTTATAAATTTTTCATATAAATTCTTTGTAATTAATGGCTTATCTGATTATACTTTTAAACGAATAAATATTAGTAATTACTATGTGGAGGAAATCTGTAGCACGAGTGATCACATATTTTTTGAAAAACTACTCTTTTTTTTTACTTTGTTTTCTATAAATCACCTAAATAGTTTAGCACTTTGTTTTTGTATCGTTTTTATCTCTTTTCCCTTCTGTCTTCACCTTTGCTATCACCTTTGTTTGGTGCACAAGTTGGAATGCAAATGTGGCGAAACCAATGTGACTTAATATAGTTATACTAAAATTAATTACGGAAATGATTAACCATTAAGTATATTTTTTAAGATTTTATAAACCTTGTATATTATTAAAAAAACTGTATCAAAACATATGGATAAAAGAAAGGCGTTCTCTACCAAAAACATGCATTGCTATTTGGTAGTGGTTTATTGAATTATTTAATTTAAATTAAAAAAATAACAGTAATGGTTATACTTTTCATACCTAGTTATAAACTAGAACTAAAAACTTCCGTTCTAAACTGCATTTTTTATAAAAACTATGTCATTATTTCTGTACATTATCAAAGCTTTTAACCCGTGATGGGTAAACATCGCGGGCGCGTGCTACGGAACTCATTACACGTCTTCCTGTATAGGTATGTACGCAGCCTTACAAAAACCTATTACCACTGTGTTAACATAATTAGCTCCACAGCGAAAGTACTGAGGTTTAGAGTTACCTTCCCTCTAGTATAGGGTTGCCATACGTCCCGGTACACCGGGACATGTCACCGGTTTAGAGCCTCGATCCCGGTTGTCCCGTTTGACCCACCATATGTCCCGCTAAACGAATAATCATGGTTTATATTATTGCTCAAATTATGCGAATAATTCTTGCGATGACGTTAGATCACGTTGGCTGGCGGTGAAAGTGTGGGGTCGAGGGATCTACTGACATTTTACAAATATTTTTCCATACGGAATGTAATTCATGGTAATTTACGATCTCACTCAAAAACTAGGTGGTTAACCGTTTTTGTTGCCGGCCATTGAACGTATTCTGAAAATGTGGGAACCATTGAAAGATTTCCTTTTTCCACAAAGCAGATTGCGGCGCTATGGGAGGGGGGTACCACTCCTTCTATAACTCCCCTATATTTCCTCCTATTAGTCCCGGTCGGAGCCAAACCATTTATGGCAACCCTACTCTAGTAGGTATATGTAGGCTATATTATCGGAGTGAAACTAGCTCCCATGGATCTACTCCAATAGCGAAATGTTTGTGATGCCAGATCTCAGTGATTTCACCACCGATTTTAGAATTTTAAAGTTTCAATCGAATCTACATGAAAAATGCTAGGTCGTGACGGAGACAGAGTTATAAAATTCGAAATAATAAAAAAGTTATGTTTAAAAATATTTTCCCTCTGGGAAATCCCTGTTAAATTTAATCCTGCGCTTTTTGTACGAATTTTAGTAAGAGAGTTTGCATTTCTGTGCTCCACTATGCTGCTAGCTTAAGGCGCCCCGGGACGCATTTGTCGTTGAGATTAGAAAGAGTAGGCTTTATTCGAACGTTGACGAGTAGAAAAGAGACGGATATACTCGCCGACCGCCAATTCGTTACATTTGGAATCGATGAAACATGTTTTTTGTGTTTAAATAATTATTATCATTTGAAAAAAGTATTTTTTTTTTATGTAATGGCCTAGATTATTATATTGTCTATCTTTAGGAAGAAAAATTAGGTTCGCGTCACTTACACAACTTTAAAGAAAATCGTTGCAAGAAAAAACAACACTTTCTTATTTATTTATTTTCATTACTATAATAAGGTGTATTTCGTTTTTTTTTAAGCAAAGGACTAAATTAATATATGTAGAATATAGTGGTATTTTTAGTTTTAGCCATCTGTTGGGAATAACTTCAACAAAATGCACCAAAATACGTTACAAAACACGTTTTAGGGACTGGTGGCGCCTTAAGTTTCACCTTTGCGACTGCGGCTGCAAAGTACTTATTTATTCTTGTTTAGGTCTAGACGCGTGCGTTATAAGGCGAAACTGTTTAAATCACCCTATTATTCTAGCGCAACGAATAGCAGCGTTACTGATACAGTGACACGGAATTCCCGTTGCATGGCACGTCGGACATCATGACAATGAAGCTCGGTGACGGGTTCATCTACAAATCAAGCAGTGGCTGTAAATGAATATGGTAGAATTTTCCATCACCTCGGGTGATTTGGTGTTTATTATTAGAAACACAATTTTGCATAAAAAAACAAACAAAATTTTTTTAACAGATAGTCTAAATTCGGCCTTGACACCGTTACCGCGTACGGCGACAGCTGAGCGCTCACAACAAAGACATTAATTATTACACGATCATTTTACTATTTTCATGTCAAGTTTACATTTTTTTTTCTCGGTAACCATGATGAATTTTTATATAGCGTCTTAACAAATAACACTAGAAATCGCAGGACCTATTAGGTGGGTTTTTTTTACGGGAATGCTCTTCGAACATCCTGTATAATATTCTTTATTCATTAAGGGCGGGAAAAATTACTTTTTTGATCTTACTAATTTTGAATATTTTCATTATATTTATTTATTAAATAGAAATCATTTTAATGTTTGAGAGCGCAGTTGGTGACGCCCCCAGGTCAAGAAGGACTTTGAAAAGAAATACAAATTTTTTTAATAATATAAATATTTTACTATGAAAATTTGTTTTTTCGTAATTATACTTTTTTTCCTGAGACCGGCTTAGTTATTGATATAGATCAACCTCCTAAAAGGAGTACCCTAAATTTAAAAACACTCTGTATAATCAATGATTTTACATATTTTAATATACTGAAGAAGTTTTAGTTAGTACTGAGCGGCTGAGGTACCACACCGCGAGGTATGAGGTTATTTATGCCCTAGTCAGCTAGCTACCTTTTGTAATGTTATAGAAAATTTGTGTAATGAGTTGCATTTTGTTAACCAGGTGCTAGTGGAAAAGTTGCTTCGCTCGTGTCCTCAAGTCAAGAACATCTACCTGCTGATGAGGCCGAAGAAAGGCCAGGATGTCTCGTCGAGGCTCAGCGAAATCACCAACTCGCCGGTACGATCATTGCATTACAACTCGCACTAATGTTTAATCCTTTTCAAAATGTGAATTGTTTTATGATGATAATTCTTCATTAAGTCTTTCGTATTTGTGGGGTGTCGTCATAAACAATACTATTTCATCTAACGGATTATTTGAAATTTGTAAATTTTACCAATCGATTAAAAATTAAAATATTAGTTGGTTTTGAAAGAGTTTTGGTAGAGGGAGATGCCATAGATATTCGATGCGGCGAGCCCCTAAACATCTTTGCAAATACTTAAGTCTACCAATTTTTATGTTGACAGGACAAAAAACATGTTCAATACCGAAGTTGTTTAATGGCTTGCCGGAAGAAATAAGGGAGAAAACTGATTCTAAAAACTAAAAGATTCTAAGTTAACGCTACCTAACCAATAATTAATATAATTGGATTTTTAGTACGTTATAACTTTTGGAATTCTGTTATAAATTTATTTTTTACAACTATTTTAACAAAATGTGTACCTAGAAAGGCGCTCCTTTTTTGCAATCAATCTGTCTTGCAGTTTAGCAAGAACTTATTGTAATCATTGTATAATTTTGTTTAATATATAAAAAAAAGAATAATTTAAAAAAACAGATAAAAAAAGATTTATCAGATTATTTCCTTCCTGTACATATTTACATTTATTTATTTATTTAGTTTATTCAACTAATTTACAATATCATAATTTTATGTACCAGCCAAGCCTGGCCAAGGCTTATCTGCTGGAAAGCAGGTGTGTAAAATACAGATATTAATAATTGTGAAACTTGTTCAAATTATTAGTTTTATATTTTACAGGTCCTTTACAATATACATATACACATTCATTATATACATTTTTATAGCTTAGTAGTATTTTACAATCAAAAAATAAGTATACTTATAATAACATTTTAAAATAATATTTAATACGCTAAGTCACTTTATCTACAAACAATTACATAGAGTTGGATAGGTGCAAAATCCTCTATCTATAAAAATAAATCTTTATGGCAATATATTTTAAATACTCTAATATTATTTACATACATAACATTTCAAAAATTCATATTTTTCATAGAAATTCTAAAAAATTCTAAAAATATGTTCGGGGATTAATTTAAATGATTCAGGGTAATCTCAATGAACTCTTACATAAACATACTAAACGCTATGCGTTTTTCCTTCTTTAAAAGAATTTAATTTGTATTAATATCCCAAATTTCTTAAATTCCCCCAAATTCAAAACATAAAATAATGATCCCATATATTTTGGGTTATTCTGAAAATCAGCGCTTTGCTCGTTATATTGAGACAAATAATATAATTGTGCAAAATTGTAAAATTCTATGTATTTGCAAATTTATTACACTCAATAATTACTGCGAGATGAATATGTGCATCCAGCTTCTAAACTAGCCCTACAAATTAAAAATGGTGACCGCTTATTCCAGCTCTTCGAATTGCTACGGCGAGAGCGACCAAAGGAGCTGAACAAGATTGTGCCGATAATGGGCGACGTCACAGAACCGGACCTCGGGATAAGTCCCGCCGACCAAGCCATCTTGTGTCAGAAGGTATGCAGCCATACATTAGTTTGCGTTACATTCCTGTTGAAGGCGTGCGTAGGCCTTGTGTAAACATTTATAAGCGGACTCACCGGTTGGAGTGAATTTTAGTATCGCTTCTGTCAGTGACGCTCGTGGTATCAGAGCCAGTTGATAATATTTTTGGTACACAATGTGAGAATATGCGCTCGCACCTATGTGGAACTACTTACTTTGGGTAGTTTGGACTCCGCTAGTAATTTTAATTCTAGGCACACCGACACACTTACCTATCATGTAGTTTAAACTTTAACCGCTAGAGAGCGCTAGTGAAGTGAGAGAGTGCATTGATTTGCGTGAAACGACTGACATCTAAATATATAACAAAGCGATATCGTGCTTCATATATCGCAAACTTTAAATTCGACACATACAAAAGTTTTAACAAACCGATGAATACAAATTTTCAGTTTTCCTGAGAAAATTGCATTATGTTTCATTTAAAAAAATTTAATCTCATTGTATTTACACACGAATGCTGATGTTTACACATCTTAACGTTGAGTCCAGGTACTCACAATATCGCATTCATTAACAAACAGTACCTCCTATAGGTACCAAATATAATTAGATTTCAAGAACCACTACTAAAGACTAATTAATTAATATTTTTTAAAGTGTATAATGCATTTTTTTTTATTTTTATGGATATATTATCACCTGAAAAGAATAAACTGCCAAAACCAATGCATACTGTGTGGCATAGGAGATGTTACCTGCCCATAGAACACGCTATGCTTCAAAACCTATGCCACACAATTACATGCGCACAATCTCGAATATGATAATTTGCTCTATATTCCAAATACCTGACAGAAAGGAGGTATTGCTTCGTTATCCTTATGGTTTACATTGCAAAACATTTTTCCCGGATAGGATTTATTGGCAGATTATAGAGATATTTATTCTGCACCGTTCGATATACAGGTTTTAAAATCACTCCTGTCCGTTTCGGCGGTTGACCTATAGGGTCAACTAAACCGGTCTCAAAATACATTTTTATATAAATTTCAAAAATAGTTTGAACATCGCACTTCCACGTGTAGCATCTTGACGTGACTTGGACCTGGCTTGTTACGTTTTAGACTGATCAATGCCTCGCGAGAATGATCGCCAAGCTTTAATTAGGTTATTTTTTTTCTCGTAATGGAGGAACATTTTTCAATATTTTTTGTTGATTAATGTTTGCTTGCTAATATAGATCAACCTCCTGATAGGCAGGTAGTGAATTTAAATACGACCAGCGTACGATTATTTGTTCCTGAAGAAAAGGTTAATGTCCGTTAATTTCTTCATCTTCAGATATCCATCGTTTTCCACTCCGCAGCGACGGTCAAATTTGACGAGAAATTAAAACTGTCCGTCGCCATTAACATGCTAGGAACAAAGAGGCTCGTGGAACTCTGCCATCGGATGCTAAGCCTGGAGGTATGTAGATTTATCTCCTCAGATATTCGCATAAACTTAAGTTTTAGCGAATCATACAGAGTGACTTATTGTAATATTTTTATTAAAATTGCGCTAGTTGTTAACACATTCACTCCGTACGTCAAACGCGCTGACCCCACGTAGCTGCCCGACCGGACGTTGACCGATCGGAATATACCACGCTGGGCTGCTTCTTATAATATATGTATATATATATATTATTATATAGATAATTATATAATTGAGTTGTAAAGGTATTTGACTTATATTTGATGATTGTTTTTTAATAGCTGCAAATCGCCTGAAAAGATAAATGACACAATCTTTAGCAATATAAATACAGAAAAGTTTATTAATTTTTTAATAAAGCGTAGGATAGTAAATTATTTATAAAGGTATAGAGGTCATATTATATGTATGTATTGTATGTATTTGTTTTGTGTTATTTCTTAAATCTATAAATAACATAACTGTCAACAGGCGCTGATACACGTCTCCACGGCGTACTGCAACTGCGATAGGCAGACGGTCGACGAGGTGGTGTACCCCCCGCCGTTTGAACCAGATCACATCATCAACTTAGTCCAATGGATGAGCGAAGATTTGGTCGACCATGTCACTCCCAATTTAATCGGTGAGAAACGCTAATAAAAATCTCTATAATTTATGAGGTCTCTTTTAATTTATTTAAATATACAAAGCACAGAATAACAAAAAGTAAAAAAAAAGCAGTAGAAATAAAGAATTAAATAGATAGAAATAGTAACTGCTGGTGATATTGTTGATGAAGGTAGTACGATTACGAACGGTCGTGTGAAATGCAACTTAGCATTTTTCCAAACAAAGCAAGTGCTCGTGAATTTAATTAAGATTTTGCAAATTAATTTAGTCTAGTTGCCTTTGTCGTCAATAGAAATCTTCCAGTTAAACAGGGTATGGGAACTAAATATTTGGCAATTTCGCAGGTGTGCGCAAAATGCTTACGTTAGCAACTCGTGGCAGTGGCATAATACCATACTCCTCAATTAACGCATTAAAGTTTCTTTTTTACACTGAACTTTCCTACTTTATTTTTCAGGAAAGAGGCCAAATACTTACACATTCACAAAAGCGCTCGCCGAGGATATGCTTTTGAAGGAGTGCGGCAATCTTCCGGTCGCGATAGTGAGACCGTCCATTGGTGAGATTTCAGCATACTATAACATTATGATAATAAAATATACCTCTCTGTTGGAAACAAACTTATAACTCGTGTTATATTGTTTTATTCTCATGCATTTCGAAAGCCTAATCTTTTACCCGTTGCAATTATTATTTATATTCATAGTTGATTCGCAATAACTATTTTGACAGTCACCCTATTGTTTTTTATCCTGTCCGGCCAGACTCTCGGCCAGGAAATCTCGTTGCAAGTGACACCGCGACAATAAAGCACCGTGACGAGTTCAGTTACAAATAACATAGTTATTTTGTAGCCGTTTAAGTAATAGGCTATTTTTAAATTGCATATAAAGTAACCTCAGTTATATGACATCACGTATATACATTACTATCATTTTCAATATTGAGATGAATTTTAACGACTATTTTATTTACACGTTTGGTAATCGTCGAAAATTCAATATTCTAACTATAGGAACGGCTTGCAAGAAAAATATTTCCCTCATTAGTGTTCCAGTTTCAGTTTCAATGCCGTCATAAATTAAAACAGGGTAAATAATTTAGTATTATTATATTTTGTATTTTTATTTCATAATATATTTTGTTATTTTAATGGTATATACGTAAACATATTATTTGTTGTTTCAGTTGTGTCCGCCGTGAAGGAACCCATCGCCGGCTGGGTGGACAACTGGAACGGTCCTACCGGTATAATAGCGGCAGCGGGAAAGGGAATATTCCGTTCGATGCTAGGAGAGGGTAGTCGGACGGCGGATCTGGTGCCCGTTGATACGGTCATAAACCTTATGATTGTGTCTGCTTGGAGGACTGCTACTAGGAGGTAATAATTATGTATATGTATCATATATTGCAGAATGACGTTTATACAATACGTTTACAGTACAATACAATATTTACTACATTAATTTTTTAATATATCGATGGACCTGAAGAAACCGGTATTTACCTCACATATAATAACTCTTACTCACATTTTTATTTCATTTCACAAAAATATTGTAACTAAAACGACAAGCGACTTTTACGTCGTATTGCTGTTTTGTGCCTCCCTAACTTGACAAATCTGTACCAAGGGAGGCAGTTAGATTTGTTTGCTTAATGTGTTACGTCCGTCGTATGATTGATGCTATAATAATATTTAAAAACTAGATAAATATAATTTATTATAAATAAAGCATTTAAATAAATAAATAATAACCTGGTAATAAATGGTGTAGGTTTATCGGGCTGTCAAAAACCGCTAAATGTAGGTAATTACTTAATACGAAAATATGTAAAATATAGGTTGAAATTTTCAATTTCAAAGGAGCGTGACGACTATGTCGCCGTTCACACCAACACTGTCATGCACAGTAATTGTCACCCAATTGTTGGCGTCCAATAAATGATAAGTTTCGTACAAAAATAAAAGGGTACCAAAAGATTCGACAATTATAGCCATTACACGGCTTGTAAATTCATCATTATAGAATGTACAAAGACTATATTCTCGAAAAGAGACTCGAATATATTCTAAACTGTACTCTATAAACTATTATTTTTTATAACTATTGGGAAAGTATGATAAATTGTAAAGAACGGATTACCATAATTACACACAACAACTACTGGGAATCGTATCCAGCTGTTGCTATCGGATGCAACTGTCATCTAAATCTTCATAATAATTTTTCACCTCATTGAAAAATGTTGCCACAGAAGAAAAGGAGATGAAACATTTCTCCCTCCTCCGCCCCTGAAGTTTAAAATCAAGCTCAATGTAAGTTGTGCAAAGATATAAAAATGTGCGTAAGGGAGCGTGCTTATAAATATGTGAGTGAGAGAGAGGTCAGACTAACATATATTACTGCTTCTTAATTTTTCTTTTTTTCTCTTTTTCTTCTTTTTTGCTTCTAAATTTAATATACTTTTTGTTAAAATTTTAGATATATTTTTTTAAATTTACTATTATCTTCTATCGCAGACGAGACACAATCTCGGTATACAACTGCTGTACAGGCCAACAGAATCCAATTTCGTGGGACAGATTTATCAGTACGTGTTTCAAGTACATGAGGAAACATCCATTGGGTGAGCTTATCATAACTTAAATTATTATGATAATTCCCTCCCTATCTCCTACAGAAATCACTGACCTCGGTCAGGTTTAATATGAGAGAGAAGAGAGGAGATATTAACGGGAACCGATTAAGAGCGCTACTGTTGGCCGAGCGAACTGGGAACGGTACAAAACCATGCTATTCCATGAGGTGGAGACTAGTGACAAGGGCGTGCGAATGAGATGATAGCATTGTTAGCACCATAGAACAGTTTAATTATATAGAATCGCCCTCACCTCAATTGTATGTATCTAGCTGTGTATCCAAAATCAGACATCATAACGGTGTTGGTGAGAATATGTGTGTCATTCAGCGTGCATATAGCGCGCGAAACCGATATAATAACATCCCGCCGACCAAATAGCATAATATCGCTTATCAATTCCAGTCGCACAAAATTGCATGTTGACTTCGAACATTGATTGGCTGTAAAATGACATTTTTGTCATAGTTCTAGCTCGCTTACTACTCTTCTACACAACGGAACTATTCTATGGTTAGCACAAAATCAGAAGCTGAAAGAGACATTAGGATTTTTTTATGAAGAAGACGAAATTGTTTTTCTTCATAATCTTCACAAATTTTTTTGTTTAAAAAAATGTTTATTAAAATAGTTATACCCGATAAAATAGTTTCTATTCGATCAATTTTTTTTTTAAATACCCAATAACTTTAAAAGAGGTATTTTTTCTACAATCTCTTGCTATCCATAAGATATGATTGCTAGCATTCAACCAAAAATTCAATCAAACTGAAAGTAATCTTAAAACACTGCCGAGCTGCGATAGTTAACTTTTAAGAGTTTGCGCTATTTAGAATAAGATTTGGACAGTTGACAATCTCCGGTTTTAAGGATCCCAAATGTTGCCAGCGTTTTTCTCTACCTCGATATCAAAATGTTAAGTTTGTCGTAAATGTTTGATCTCTTCCAGGCGAGCTGTTCTGGTATCCGGACGGGATGATGCGATCCAGCCAGTTCCTGCACCACACGGCGACATTAGTACTGCAGAAGATACCAGCACATGCGATTGATCTTTGCGCCAGTCTAGCTGGACAGAAACCAATGTAAGATATGCAGATTATGACAGATTTTTTTGATATTGGTGATTATTGAATTTTATTCCACTCGTCAGTGATAAATACTTTGCTTGGTGATCTATATCGACAATCAAACATTAACACAATCTGCTCTGCACGTAATGCACAATGCCGTTCACTGCACGCAAAATATTTCACGCGGAGCCACCGGGTGCTTTTTAGTTTCTTATTATTGGCAAATATTAAGTACAAAAACTATGAAAAATGTTTGTTTTTTATATTATATATTATATTGACATAGCTTTTGTAAATTAAACTCGAATTATTTACCACCAAATCCATCAAAAACACTTTTACATAAACAATCAAAGGTCAAAACCGAACTGAAATCGACGATTATTCAATGCCTTTCATGAATTCAGGTATACGCTACATGCCGCGCTTTTAAATACTAATAGATATGCAGTGAGACGATGACATATTTATACGTCACATGGCATCTGGCGCATACAGCAATGATGGGATATCCTCTCATCGGCACTGAATGTGTTGATCAAAAAATATTAGAAAATTGTTTACAAATTACAAGAAAAATGAATTAGAAATTTAATCGAAATATTTTTAATGTGTCGCTGAGAGGAGCGACGAACAGAACAACAATTTTAACCAAACGATTCCTCCGGGTTCCTCCCAAACTAGCCATGGGCATCTGCCATAAAGCGCGCTCATGCCCACAATCAAAAGGTAAAATACTAGAAGGGAGAAAAGGCAAAAAAAAATATTTATTTACTATAATAAATTACAAAAAAACTATTGTCGTTATTAAATTAAATTCCATTCTGGGATTTTTTTACATCAAAAACAACTCAAAAATGGAAATATTTTTAATGAAAATGTATTATTTAAACTGTCTATTGCAATTATAGCATAAGTTTATATTGCCCATGTGATAGAGATGAAAAATATTTTATAACTCTATATACATACTGTTTTATTATTTTTTAGAAATAGAGCTTGAGTTAAATTTAACATAAGAGTTATGATGATACATAAAATTTGGTTATCAATTACGAGGAGTAATGTTCTGTTTATATAAAATAAGTTGGTTTAAATGCGAATAACCTATAAAAAAATTGCATTTTAATCAAAGGATGTGTCGCTGTCGAAATTTCTTCTATTTTTCAGTATAGGATTTATAAATGAAATTAAATCTAATACAATCTCCGCATTAATTCCAGTTTATTAATCCTAAATTAAACATTAAATTAAAAACCTAATCATTAGTAAAAAAAAAATGAATGTAGGTCTTTCAGATTAAATGCTTATTTAGTAATACTAGAAACTAAACAAAATATTAAAATTGATAGTTGTGATGACCCTAAATTGTAATGAATTTTTCTTATGCATAAACTTGTATGTAGTTCAAACACTTACTACACTTCAAACTGAACAACTATTGTTCCACTGTTTTTTAAACAATTTTTTTCCATACAAAATAAATGATGTCCCTGACGGCATGTTCCTGTATCTCAACGAAACAAGAACAGCTTACCGGCCGCCAGCGTTTTACTCACTGCTTATTTTACCTACTTTTTACAACACATTGAAAAACTTGTAGAAATAAAGTTTTCGGGTTTGAAATGTAGAACGCACGCCCATTAAAGGATGTGCATAATTCACCCTGTAATTGTGAAAACCACCAAAGTACGACATTAATCCAAGTAAATTCCGCCATTCCAGGATGGTGAAGGTGCAGTCGAAGCTGGAGAAGGCTGCCAAGTGCCTCGAGTACTTCACGACGCAACAGTGGGCCTTCCGCGATGACAACGTCAAGGAGCTGGCCATCAGCCTGTCGCCGGCCGACCGGAAGACGTTCGACTTTGACGTCGCCGCCATCGACTGGGAGCAGTTCCTCGAGGCGTACGTCGTCGGCATACGCAGGTTCATATTCAAGGAGAGCCCAGCGAGCGTACCGAGAGCCAGGCAGCAGTTGAACAGGTTGGTAACATTACAAATATTGCTCGGAAAAATTAAATTAAAACACTGGCAAGCCAGAGGTGAATTTATGAACATAGGTTTTGTAAATAAAACTCTAATTATTTACTACCAAATCTGTCAAAAACCCTTGCAATTCACTAGCGTACTTTTACATAATCAATCAAACGTCAAAATTGTACTAATGCCTGAATTCAGGTGTACTCTACATACCACGCTTTTAAATATTAATAGATATGCAATGAGCCAATGACTTATTTATGCGTCACACGGCATCTGTCGTATACAGAAATGATGGGATATCCTGTCATCGACGCTGAGTATTAAAATACATTCATTCTGATTTTTATGATTATCCTGTAATCTCACAGAGTATTTTTGTAGAGCGCTTTTGGGTAGAGGCCCCTTAAATACGTCACCTGTTTTTAAAATATTAATATTATTATATGTAATTTTATTTAGTATTTAAAAACATGTTTGCCAATATTCACCGCTGTATTTTGAATGGCTCTAAAATTTAAAAAGGTCCATACTTAAACATGCTCATATTTAATTATTTATAAAACTCAGCTATATATGCACTATCTTGTACTATTTTTTGCAGGTGTAATGTTTTGATAACATGTATGGAAAAATACAAACTTTTCGATACTCTTGACCAGGGATTCCCAAACTATTTTTGGCAAAAGAGACCCCTTTTCCAAAATGAACTGATACCTCAGACCCCCATAGCCAAATTACTTTAAAAGTTCTATCTCTGGTTTTTTCCTATTGATACAGTGTGACTCGTGTACGACTCGTTCGTGTTAAATCGCATATATGCGTCAAAAGTCAAAACTTGGCTGAAAGACTTGTACGAACTTGTGCACTCTTATCGACTTGTTGAGTTTTTTTAAACGTACAATGATACATCCTACTAAAATATTAGTCAATCTTAAAACAAGTTGGTACACGTGACACGACTTATGCAGTATCTTGAAAGTTTCAAATAAGAACTTGTGTTAATTAATAGGGGTCGATTTTTAGACCTCGTCGACCCCCAAAATCAGTTTTCGTTTATGTCGACCCCTGGGAAACCGATTTCGACCCTAAGGAGTCGATTTCGACCACTTTGGGAATCCCTGCTCTTAACAAACAAATTTGTGCCCCCCCCACCCTCTTCACATATTGGATCTTGATAGCCTATAAAAGAACCAATTTACGCAGGCAGAAAAATACGCAGAAAAATTTACGCAGGTAAATAAATATATAAATATATAGCTATTTACTTTCTTTGTATTCTATAAATCAATTTTATTAAAAAAAAACGCTTTCGAAATGCTCGATCATCCTTCGTTGGTTGTATTCAGATATAAGTTACGCCTGTAGATTCGAAAGAAAGTTTGGAAGATCTTGTTTATGGCTATCACATTTTTTCTCTATGGTCAATCGTATGTTTCACTTTTCCCTAGCTACGCTGTTTTAACTCTCGCCTAACCATTTTCAGATTGCACGTGTATCACCGCCTCTCGCAGCTGACGCTGTTGCTGATCGCGTGGCGCTTCGTGTTCCTGCGCTCGGACCGACTGCGCGCGTTCTGGCGCACCGTCGTCCACTTTCTTATGAGGATGCTGAGGCTCCTGCCCATAGCGTACATCTAACACTTGTGACATTCCGTCAGCGGGCTAGCTGGGAATCGCTGGCTTCTTAGTCGAAATACGGCCAAAACGTAGTGCGATTTACACATGCAGGGCCGCATCCGTAGTTTGTTTGTCATTCGTGAAATTACTCCCTAAAATCCGACGTGTTTCAAATGCTACTCTGTTAATTGCGATTTTTCATCCATCCTTTTAACCAATATTCAAGATATTCCTAGAATAAACTAGAGAGTTCTGACTATTAGTTATCTGGTGTCCCAACTCCGCTATAATTATGCAATTAATTCAAATGCGATCATACAAGTATTACTTTGTTTCACCTATATTATGTAGAAAAACAGACTACGGTGCAGCCCGCATTAGGTTATGCGTATGAAGAGTTAATCATTAGAATTTTATTTATTCCTCCGTCGACAGTTTTATTTAATAAACCTACATGCCTAGTATATAGAGTAACATGTATAAATACTTCTCAACATTCTGGTATTGTAATGTTTTTTTTATTGCCTGTAGCAATTGCTCTGTCGGGACGGCTGTTTGCATTCAAAACGGCTTATTGAAATGGTTTAAATGCAGTCCTGCGGGAGCAATCTTATAGATGTTGCGTTCGCTACTTAAAATGCTGTATGACAGCGTTCTGTGTTTTGGACCGGTCGTAATATTGCTGTGCAGCGAGACGGACAATCCAAGTACACGAATCATTAGGTAATATAAATTAATGTTAAAATATTTAACAAAAATATATATCGCAATTGTCTGTATTTATGTAAAAAAAATATATTGCCTAAAATACAGCCTATTAACAATTTCTTGAAATTTAATTCAGGGCATGTGTATATTTTTGTTGAATACTTTAAGAAAATGTGATTTTCGAAGCTCGGTCGTGGATTAAGTAGAAATTACAGATCAAAGAAGTACCTAGATATGTCTATTCACCCACCGGCATACTTCGCACTTAAAGCATAAGCCAGGGTTGAGAGAAAGAGACACAAAAACCAGTTCTAATACGAGCGCAGTTGACAGCTTTTATTTGGCGCCGCGGAATCCGAGTCGGACCCACAATGCCGCTTCCAGGTGCTTCTTTGTTCTGTGATATAAATATATTTTTTTTAACAAGCAGAAATTTGATCTTTTTCAAGTAGAACAGTGATTAAATTATAACTATGAGTTATTTTTCTTGATTTAAAAAAAAAGTAATGATTAAAAAATGTATGAAGATACAACGTGTGCACTTTATTACTCAATAAGTCATTTAACCCATTTCAATAGGTTTTATTTCTTAGGCTTTTATTAAAAATATTCGGAGCTAAACGTTGCGTCGTTAATTATTATAACAGACTAATGATATTATTTCGATATTGGACAAATACAGTTTCCTTCAAAATTTAGGCAGTGTATTGCAAATTATCTCAAAAATTCATTATGACAAATGGTTATTTAGCTTGTGGCCTTTTACTTAGAAATCGCTCCTGTTTCAGAGACCCGGAAGTCTTATATTTAACGTGTCTCGGGTATACCCGATTTAAGTCAGTCATCAGTTGTAAAATTATAACCTAATTATTTGCACCGAATACATAAATGGCACGAGCACGGCCGCGTTTGTCGAGCAGTTGTGTATAACTCCCACATTTATAATCGCACCACAAGTTTCATAGGCTGCGTGATTTTACAACGGAATTTATAAAAATATTCCATGTGATTTGTATTTTGTGTGATTTTTAAACAAAATCATACAAAATGATGCATTTTTGCCGTATGCCTGGGCCACGATCTTTTCGTTGACGCTTTTGCTTAACGAGAGATTAATAATGTGCTTCACTTTAGTTCTTCCTCAATTCTTTAGTAACTAAAACACAATGCAGATGTCGCTCCAAGTCTCAAACATTTATTAAACATGTCATAATTTTAATGACAGATGGCAATATAAGTTTCAACTGAAAATTATCTACGAAACAAATTCTGTCTGTAAATCACAGCCTTCTGATTTAACAAAATTAACTTTTTTTAAACTAAAGCTTTGTGATTCTATGCGGTTTGCGTCTAGGTTATCTACCAATGAAATATTAATGATAAAATATGATTAATAGGCGAAAAAATTGCGCCATCTACATCTCGGAATAATTTCTTGGACGCCTAATAACCGTATGAGGTTGAACTACCTAACAACCACTATACAGGTTGATAGTAGTATCCTTTTATGGGGTGATTCTTTACTTAAAAATGAACAAGTCTTGTTCAACAAGTTTTCATATAGCTAACAAAAAAATCCATATAAACATCTAAATACTCTATTGAATGTTTGGTGCTTGTACTGCTGACTTTAAGTTCATAATGGCGGAACGTAAAAAAAAAATCGTATTACACCATAATTGTTTCTTATGGTGTTTGAAATACCTCTATCTTTACATATTCAAGTTTGTTTCAGTCGCAGTTTGAAAATAACATTTTATTTTAATAATTATAATTTTTTTATTTGCGAGTATGAGGAAGATATATCAACTTTTGACATTTTGAAATTTACTGTGAAAGTCTGTGGTAACAAACAGTCTTTCATTCATTTTGAATAAATTCACTTTTCTGCCGTGGATTGCAAATTAATAAGCATTCCCATGGTACTCAAAATTCTACCAACAGCTGATGCAACAGTCATCATACAGTTAACCCAGGAGATCGGCGAATCTGGCCATCTAGAATCTAGAATCTAGTTCTTCCAAACTGTATCCATGGCACAGATTGCATTTAATCCAAAGACTTTTCCAGGCGCAGTGGAGTAAATGCCAGGGGTCCCTAGAACCCATATTAAACAAAAAAAAAACTTTTTTATCACATTTGTAAGGGTCGAAATTTCATGTCCTATTTAGGACTAACCTAAATTTTAAGTCAATCTTAACCGATAAACATTGTATTTCAACTAACTTTTGGCGTTAAGTCAAACATAAAAGTGTGCTGCTAGGACACTCACACATTCAGTACATTAACGGCGTTACAATCGCAGGGCATACAAATGTCAAAATATCGTAACGTGTTTGCGCATTCTTGTCGTCTAAGGTTATCGTCTCTTGCTTGTTTATAAATTTTTCTGAATAACTAATTAAAATATTCTAAATTTGCATTTTTTGTCAGAACGTCAGATCACGCGTCATATGTCAATATGTCAAAAGAGATGCGAATTGTGAGAGTGACGACAGTTATTGTATACACATACCATAGCGGCGAGTAGCAAACTAATCACGAGACTTTATTCTCAACAAAGTCAAACTTAAAAAATAACTGAAATACATAATTCAATTAAAGTCATGCTTAAAAGTTAAGTTGAACCTAATTAAGGTTCCTAACCTAAGTAAGGTGCTTTAGGCAAGGACTGAAATTTCGACCCTGAGGGAAACAAATTTACGCAGCAAAATATGAAAGCGCCCTCTGTTTAAAATTTTTACAATAAAATTAGTTACAATAATATGGAAATATTGTGCAATTTGTTGCACAGCATATAAAATTTTCTTTTTTCGTAAATACTCTTTTTACTTTTGGTTTGAGGTCCTCGCTGGCCTTAAAAAATTGCCAAGGCCCTCAGACAATGTAGCCATGCCGCTGTCAAATATTCATCATCACCTTTAAAAGTGAGGGCACTAGCTATTGCCATTAACTATTTTCAAAATGCACGATTGGAGACTAGATCGTGTAGAAATCTCATTTTGTATTTATTTACATAGTGCGTATATAAATTAATGTAAAAACCGTTTCCATAGGTATAAGCTGAACGTATCTCCAAAGTAATTTTAAGTCTTAAGGGCTTCCTATTACAATTTTCCCTTCGTTCTTAGACTCAAATCTAGCGCTTATTTAAATTTATTACTTCCTCCCGTATGCATGATTAGAATGTTACAAATGGCCACCTACGCAGAAAAAAGTCCGGTATTTTAATTGTGTGCACATGCGTGTCACAATATCAACCCATGCGTGGATTAAAATTGGGCACAAATCACACAGGCGAACTTAAAGTCAGCAGTATCCTTTTAAGGGGCTGTTCTGCACATGACGCTGAGCAACTACTGTTAAACGGTTTTCATGTCGCTAACACAAAAATCCACACATTTTGTTTTATACTCTACTGAAAGGGTTATGTACGTATTTGCACGTATTAGTGCGTGCCCTTAACCTATCTTAACAATTGACCTAAATAATATAAACGGTCAGCGACGCGCGACTTCGTCGGTCACTCCAACTTTGCAGTCCACGCCGAATCAAAGAATTACCAATCGCGCGCTGTGCGATAACCATACTTTTAAATGGTTTTACCTACTTTTTTTTGCTTCATACTCGTATCGTATCTAGAACTACCCTATAAAATGATACTGCTGATTTTAAGTTCACTCTGTATATCTTAATCTGAGAGATACGAAAGTTTTTGTTTGGACTTTAACAGCCATTCATTTTATCATGCATGCCGACTCGGTTAGTTTTTTTTTTTGTAACTATCCGTTAAGGGTTTTGTATGTTATAAGTATAACATTAAAATTACTTTAAGGAATTAAGAAGCTCAAATGTGAGTAGTCATTTTTTTTACAACAACTGCAGCGCTTAGAATATAATTTATGTAAATGTAATTTATGTTATGTTAAATTTTCTTTTATGTATTGGTTCGACGACACATCTCCCGCGGATGGTTACATCTTTGAGAAAAATCGTATATCGAGTGTTTCAGAAGAATATCCCGGTTATACGAAAAAGAGAAATCTTAGAAATGGCCCATAAACCTGACCAAAGCCGATCCCGGTGATAAAATTGAACTGATGTACAGTTTTATGAACAAAGCTGTCTACATAGAAAGAAATAATATTTACAATATTTAGAGCAAACCTAATTGCCATAAGTAACTAAAAAAAAGTAACATGTTTACAATGTCAACAGGACAGTAAAAAAGCTTAGTTTAGGCATTAAATATAGTGGTTTAAGATTGCTCAACTGCTAAAAAGTAATCGGAAAGCTCTGTTTAGTAACTAAAACATGGTGTAGTTGACGCACTAAGTCTCAAACATCCATAAAACATAATTTTATAATTTTAATGACAGATGGCGATATATTGTCTAAGTTTAACGTGAAAATTATTTATTAAACAGTGCTGCATCTATGAATTACAAGACAAGCTTTTCTAAACTGTAAACATATATGCGGTTTGAATATAGGCTATTTGACAATGAAATAGGATTAAATATAAAAAAAAATCAATAGCACAATAAATAGGACCATATTTCGGAATAATTTTTTTGGGCGCCTTCTAATTGTGTTAGGTTGAGCCGTCTAAAACCACTATACACCGTGTCCTAAACTTTACGTAATAATAATAAACGGTTGTTGTAATGTAATGTAGTGATTGCGTGTCGCCACACCAAAGGCAATTTACACCAGCCTTTTAATAAAAATAGTAAACACCCCGTTAAATCTTCGGGAGTGGTCTCGGTACGCCCGGTACAATCAATAGTTTAGGTTTCGGGATGTGTCGAACGGCTTATATAAACGAATCTCGGAAGGAGTGAAAATCAGAAGATTTTTATATGTTTTACGTAAAAAATATCATGCGAAAATCTATCCTATTACAGATTTTTATAGCATACCGCTTTAACTAACTCGTTATTGTATAACTTTTCATGTGCGAATTAAACACTTCTGCATTTATCACTAGATACGAAATGTCAGTTTTGTAGGAAAATCAGCAATTAGATGTGTAATTATTATTACGAGTCTTTTCTAATTCTCCAAGTACAGTATGCTCGAGAATCTCTGACGAGTGTTCTATGACTGAAAATGAGTAAAGAATTCTTTAAGATATGTCGCAATCTTTGATTTCCTAATCGTAGTGTTTTAGCTTCAATTACTATTTTGCTTTTGTTAGCAATATTTTGCATGAGTTCTTCTATGAAATGAGTTCGGATAGTTGACGGCATATCCCGTAGCGATAATTCCTGACCGAAAAGCCCAGATGAGAAGCTAAACCTGGAGACAGGTTTCGCAGAATTGACCGACATTTTATGTAGCTCTATCTATTTCCTAGTGCCGGGCCAGCAAAGTTCTTTTCTGGAGGTATTCTGCGAGTGATCAATATTCCCTCGGATCGCCGCAGGGACTTAGACAGCTATTCAACTCTACCGCCGGGCGGAAACCAGCTTACATTTCTTGTTTTCAATTATCGAGCGTGCGCCGCACCGTCAATCTTTTGTCAATCTATTTCCCGGAGCATACTGTACGTTCCCAATTGAATTGTGATTGAAGTTATGAATTATTTTTTAAGAGCAATGTATGAATTGATATTATTAATTAATTATTGTAATATTTAATTGTGGCTTGTGTTAAATAATGTAAGGACTTTGCCAAAATGACATAAAAGACATTTATTTAGGACGGGCGAGATTTCGATTGAAATTAGACGCGCTTGGGATACAACATTAGTTGGAAATTATGTTTTATAAATATTTATTATGACTTTGATTTTTTTTATAAGATTTTTCTTAATCTTCGATGATAAATACATTTCATAAGGTATTGATTAACAATTTTTTAACATTATTTTATGGTTGGTAGGATTAATTGATTTTTATATATCAATTAAACCATATTCAGCCTTATTTGTTTACCCAAATGTCAATCCATACACTTTTGGACGGCAATAATATAATATTGAAAGGCCATTATAAATGAAGTCTTTATCAAAGGTAGATTTTAGACAAATTCCTAAGCATCCAAATTTCTTCTATGAAAATAGTCAAAATGATATAAAATGGCTAATTTTGTGATGAGAAACAATAAAAGGTCTGTCAGAACTCGCCAAAGAAAGAATATTAGATATTTGGCCGGCGGCGATCGCTACCGCAGATCCTACCTTCCAAATCAGGTCCCAGTTTTATATAAGGTTAGTTTAAATAACAAAACACCAGATTCTTCCTTAAAATCTCGTTGGCGTTTAATTCGACCTAGGCTGTAATGGGTTTTCTGACAAACGCTACAATTTCAAAATCAATGAATGAATACGTGCAATTATTCCAACGGTTTTAAAAAAAACCAACCTGCGAATATTGTAAGGTGTACAATAACTGGGCTAATTAATTTTGAAATATACACACCTGCGCAGTTAATCAGCAGTAATATAAATAGTTAATTACACATTAAAGTTGTTTATTAAAAAGATGGTCTAACTACCCGTCAAAATAACATTTTGCGCGTGCTGATACATTTTTACATACCTATCTGAAAAAACTTACAAAATTCATTTCCTACTTTTTTTTCGGTGATTTGTAAAGTTAAGTAATTATAATATTGTTTTATAAATTGATGTTATTTCTTTTGGGTGGATCGTTAAAGCTGTAGAATGGATAAAATTGAAAGACAGCAATTTATATGTATTCGATTCCTGCGATTAGCTGATTTATATTATTTTATAATTTGTAAAATTCTCCCGATGGCTTTTATAAGCAACATGTACGAACAATGATTTTCCGTCATGCGCTACGACCTTCCCAGTTATTTATATTTCCTCTTACACGCGCCAATATTATTCAGGCAATGCTTACCCAAATGCCTATTTAATGTAGTTATATTTTTTTTGTAGATTTTTATTTTGTTACTTTTTAATAATTTATGTTATTTATTTTTTGTGTAAGTGCAAAGCAATATATTAAAGTTAATCCAAACTGTTGAATATATTATTATCCCGTGAATAAATAAACCATTTAAATAAACATGTCTTTTATTATCATTGGCTGTAAACAGTTATCTAATTAGAATTATTTTGTTAACTTTAAAGTTTTTCTAGGACCGGCCAAGTCATATTGCGCCGTCGAAAATCAAGGCAGCTCTTATCAGCACTGTCGATTGAATGGTTTTTGCCATTATCAACACGTACAGCTTTATGGCATAAGAAAATACATCCGCTGTCACTCTAAGTACTTAAAAGACCATTTAATGTATCCAAAATCTGGCATCGCTATAAGTTGGTGAAAATATGTGTGACGTTTAGCGTGTGTATTCGATGGGAAGATAGAAAATACGGTACCAGCGCTCGAAAAATGCGGATTTTGAACAAAACAGCGGAATTTCATGGTTTTCACTAGGTTTGCTGATTTCTCACCCTGAGGGGGGGACAGGGGGGGGGGTGTAAATCAAGTAGGAATTGAAACCTTCTTACGAAAAAAAACTTACAGCAAATCGAAGTTGATGCACAGATTGTAAATTTAGCAACATTACTACTAAAATAGTAAAAATGTGTGAGTGAAATATTACTCCCCATTATGAAAAATAGTTGAAATTTTAAAATCTTGAATTGTCCGGGCAGATTCGAAACAAGCGGATCCGCGTTGGTCTACAGCGGAAAGCGGATCACTTGCCAAAACAGCGGAAAAGCAGTGTATCTAGCAACACTATTTCAGTTGGCGACTCCGAATAGAAGTGCACGAGGCGACATCGTTTAAATCACTCTATTATTATAACGCAACGAATAGCCGCGTTATGTAGCATAAATAAATTTATGCTTATCCATAATTTATGTAGATTTATAACCTATAATTTATTTCGTAATATATGAATAAAAAGGAAGACACTATTTACAATATGTAATTATTAATATTTAGTTTAAACTCTAAAAAAGAGACTATATTTATTATTAATAGGTAATTATATTATATGGAAACACAGGTTAGTCGACCCTACGGAATAAAAAAATGATCATTCGTCTGTTCCACCTCTCAGCTACGACATTTCGGTACTTCCAAATCTCGACGCTGAAATAAGGTAAGACCAACATAATTTGTGCTTAGTAATTCTCGTTTTCTAAATTTACCATTGTTACATATTCTTCCGATAACCGTAAATTCCGCCTCCAACTCTCACCGAACAATGTAAAGTTATAAACGGACATTCTACAGCCCCCTTGGCCCGGTTGAAATATCGACCAGCTTCCCTCACTGGAGTGGAGCCTCCGCAGCATCCTGACCAGCCTAGACACTCCACCTCGTCACTGCTCACCGGAGTGATCTGGCTCAGGCGCTGAAGCGCCAGCCGGTCGCCTTCGCCTACCTCCGAGGACCTCAGCACTCAGGAAAGTGTCCGTTTCTTATTTAAATTCACCCGAACACTAGAATCAGTGCTGTGAATGTGACGAGGGTAAGAGATAACTGCCCACGACTTTTTCTGTGCTCCTCAATTTATGGACAACGCCCGAAAGACAATTCATTCCCTAATTTATACATTTATTTTTCTAACTTTTATCGCTTTTCTTTTTTTACCTCAGTGTATTTTTTTTAGCGTATTATTCTCATGTTTTATTGTATTTACAACTTCATAGTAACTTCCATTACCTTATTAAATGGTTACCTTAATATTAACCCGAATGTTTGATTTCTGAACCTGTAGTCGTTGTGTACAGAGAAAGGTATAACTCCACAGTCCTGCCGCTGTGAGATAAACAGCAGGTGGCATCCCTGTTGACCGTCGTTTATGTGCGTTTCTTTTATAGTTACTTACTCGAGTGGTACTCTCGCCACTCCCTCACCTCTTAAAAAAAAAGCGCGACGCGGGGCTGGTCATCTTCCGCCTCTTTCCAAGTAATCCTTCCTTTATTCTAAATAATGCGTATACAAATGTATATGTATACTAAAGTTCAGTTACACTAACCAATAGGGTTAGTAAACCAATTAAATGAAACAAAGAAATAATACAATAATTGAATTAAAAAATATAGGTACATACACATACATAATAAACATTCATAATAGACAAACAGCATATACACAAGTAATAATAAATTGGGTTTTGAATAACCTTTACCCTGTCCGGTCAGACTCCACGGAAATCTCGTTGCTAGTGATAACGTGACAATGAAGCACGATGATGAGTTTAACTGCAATTCACGCAGTTATTTTGTAGCTCCGTTTAAGCCGTGACTATTTAGAAATCGCGCATAACGTAACGACAGTTATATGATTATCGCGTTGACGCCCACTCCTAACTCCGAACCCCGCCCGCCAAAGCAAATGGTCGTGTTCGTTCGTCCGTCTGCCGTCATTCGTTCGGCAAGAATCAGTCGTAGCGGCTGTAGCGTCATCGCTGCTTTTGTGTTGTGTGATCGGACGACTCGTCGGCGAATGTGTCAAATCGCCCGAAATTATTTGCTACAATATTGTGGTTAAAGTGAGCCGTGAAAGTTTAAAACATTGCTTTTATCAACAAAAGTGACGGACACACACTTATTTGTTAAGGTGAGTTCCTGTACGCATGATAACTATTAAATTGTTGAAATTTTACGATGCTACCTACCTAATTTAATAAACAAAAAGTTCATATTATAGGATCTACTTACAGGATAAAGTTTCCTACACACCTGATTATATTTAAGGTTTGCAACTCCCATAGAACACATAAAGTAATTAATAATATTTTTTTTTAGTGCAGTATCGCAAATGATTAATATATTCCAAATAACATGTTTGTTCGGACACCTAATCAGCAGCAATTTTATTTATAGAAAATGTTAATATTATAATAAATTGCACCGATTGTTACATTATTCTAATTATTACTAGCTGATAACCCACTATATTTTTTTTTAAATTGCTTCTAAACTGCTAAAAATATCCCTTGGGAATATGGGCTACGTTCACCGCTTTTGAAATTCAGTATTAGAAACCAAACATAAACAACCTAACCTTAAAAAGGCACACTATACCCGGTAAAAGTATCAAAGATTAAAATAACACCTAATAAAGATTTTTCAGTACAGGGGGCCCCTGTACTAAATTAGAAGTAGTCTTTTAATAATAGAAATGTTTCTACCCCCAAAAAGTTTTTATCTCATTGAATAAACAAGAATGGCCGACACCTGTAGCTACCATAGAGTTCTAACTGGTTTTATACGTTGTTTAGTAGTCGTAAATTATTTAACCAGAACCTGACGTCTTACAGCTAGGCCCTACAGGGGTCATTAGTGGCATTTCCCACTCAGAATATTCGCGTCTGTGGTACCAACTTGTGATGGGTTGCTTCATTTCCTATCTACATTTGTGCTTGCGGCATTTTAAGCCCATTTATGTGCCTTTCGGATAGCATGAGGGCGATAGCTGGTTATTTTTTATACTATGTCTGAGTAGCTTAACAAAACAGAGATTTTTTTTCAAATCATACTAAATTTTAACACCATTTTAGTTTTATTTTGTAAATTTTGACGCACGGCTAGTGATGAAACAACACGCACATATTTTTAAATTTAATTATAATAGGTAATTATTCGCACAGAGTTGAGTTTGTATTAATTTTAAATGGTCAGTAATAAATAATACATTAAAACATATTTTCATGGCACTTAAATCTGTCATGTTTCCTTAATTATTACTAAAAATTTGTTGACTTTTATGTTAAAAATCTATATTATCTTACCAGCTTTCGATGTGCCCGACTTCAGCGTCAGTGGCACGGAAATCTCGTTGCAATCGACACCATGACAATGAAGCATGGTGACGAGTTCAGCTACTAATCCACTGATTACATAAGAACTCCAATATATAGGGTGTTTTTTTTTAGAGGCGTGGTTTTCAATCTGGCACTACTTTTTTCGTAGTTGGTGTTTTTGACAGCTGTCACTTGATTTATGCTCAGTTTGGTTTGCCATTTCATAATGAATAGACTTACTCCTGAACAACGTGGCGTGGCCTCCAAGATCGTGCGATTTAACACCGCTGGACTATTTTTTGTGGGGTTATGTGAAGTCGCTTGTCTACGCAGATAAGCCGGACACGATTAACGCCTTGGAAGAGAATATTCGGCGCGTTATTGCTGACATACGGCCCAACTTGCTGCAAAAAGTGGTTGAAAATTGGGCCTCTCGGCTGGAATTTGTTCGAGTCAGCCGCGGCGGCCACTTACCCGAAATCATTTTTAAAACATAATGGCAAACCCTTATCTTTATAATAAAACTAAATTCTTAGCCATAACATCAAATTATATGCGTTTTATCTCTTCTTGAAAACCACGCCTCTAAAATCATCACCCTATATTAGGCTATTTTGAAATCGCATATAACGTAACCTCGGTTATACGATCATCGCGCCTTCCATTACATTCACGGACGAATGCCGATCTTAACACATCTCGCCGTGAGTCCCGGCGCACACTTTTTTGATCGGTTTGGTGGAATTGCGTCAGTCGAAGACCTGGAACACATTAAAGATAAAAAAAACCGCTGCCATCATCCTAATTTGAATATACGGACGATTTATAAACAAAAGATTGTTAATAATACGGACAGAGTTCAACGACCCCAAATATGGCGCCAAAGAATGCTCTGAGCCATCTAGTCAAAACGTAAAAAGGATATTATATGAAAACAAGAATGACTATGACACTGGTAGCTATCATTTAGTATCAACTGTTTCTATACATTGTTCAGTAGTAGTAAATTATTTAACCATAACCTGACGTCTTAAAGCTAGGCCCTACAGGCGTCATTAAAGGTATCTCCCACCCAGACTACTCTTGCCCGTCTGTGGTTTCAACTTATGATGGGTTAAGTCGACGATATTTGAGGGTGAAAAATGCGCCAGGCCCAAGTACGCCACTTTGCGCCGAGTACGCTCCTCGCGCGTCTCGCTTGCTCACCGTGCGAGCGAGCGAGAGTGCGCATACTGAATCACACTTTATACTGTGCCGTAAGGGCTGCTCACATTAATAATTAACTCATACAAAAGTTGTAGGGAAATTATAATCCACTTTTTCCCATTTCTACGACGAATGGTTGGTGCTATCAAAAAAGTTTACTAAGATAAGTTTTAGGCCCTTATCTAAGGAATAATATAAAATTTAAATGAATTCGATATCTTATATACTAAGAAAGTTATAGCCAAATTTCACTTGACCGAGATTTTGTGCTCTTAAATTTTATGTATCAATTTGAAAGTGATTGGTGTAAGATTACGGCAGTTAACGTGTCCACAAGAAAGTGATATAGATAGATAGTTATATAAACTTTTAAACGGAGGGTAGTTTTGGGCTCGAGTAGTCTGGGGGACGATCATAAGACACAACTATAAGGTATCAGGTCTGTTACATAATTTACTAATTAACATATGTTTACATAAGCAGTTGATATTAAATGGTAGGTATAGGTATCTTGTTTTTACTGTACAAATATGCTCTTGTGCGACTATTTGAACGTTGTAAAATTAGTTCAAAAGGTGTGTTCAAAAAGTAAGTTGACTTTTCAAATTTCGCGGGCTACGTATTTTCGATTATCGTTTTTTTTTTGTTTTGTTATGTTGGTACACTCTTCCCGAACATCTGTACCAAATTTCAAGTGAATAGCATTTTTTGTTTGGTTGTGAGAGGCGTAAAGGTTATAAGTGATTTGTTGCTATCGAAAAATATGGATCAAAGGATTTGCATCAAATTTTGTGCAAAAAATAAAATTAAGTGCTCCGTAACATTTGAAATGTTGACAGTGGCATACGGTGAAACTGTTTACAAGTGGTAGAAACTCTTCCAAGATGGCCGGGAAGATGCCAATGACGAGCCTCGCTCTGGACGCCCAAGCACGTCAACAACTGATGACAACGTTCAAGCAGTGACAAAAATTGTTTTGGAAAATCGTCGAATCACTATCAGAGAAGTTGCTGAGGATGTCGGTATATCGCTTGGCTCGTGCCATGAAATTTTTTCTAACGTTTTGGGCATGAGCCGTGTGCCAGCGAAGTTTGTTCCGAAATTGCTAAATTTTGACCAAAAGAACCGTCGCATGAGCATCGATTTTTTGGCAAAAACAACACCACAATCATGCCTCAGCCACCATGTTCACCGGATTTGGCCCCATGTGACTTTTTCTTGTTCCCAAAACTAAAGAAACCTATGAAAGGACGGAGATTTGCAACGATTGAAGAGATCAAGGCTATACCGAAAAGTGCTTATGAGAAGTGCTTTGAGGATTGGAAAAACCGTTGGCATAAGTGTATTGTATCTGAGGGGAGTTACTTTGAAGGGGACAAAATAAATATTGACGAATAAATCAATATTTTTTGATAAAAATAAAAAGTCACCTTACTTTTTGAACACACAGCGTATAGTGTGTTTAATATTCACTAATTCCTAATTCACTAAAAGTCGTAAGTTTAATCGCATTATACAACCTACAGACGACATTGGCTGCACATCGTTTGCAGGTGATTTTAAAATAAAAAAATAAATGGTAATGAATATACAAATGAGGCCGATCGTCAACGTTAGGAATAACGCACGCGTACGCTCGTCCGCATAAATGCAGACGCATTAAATATTTGCGGGCGATCCGGCTAACTGGTTGGTTATGTAATACGAACGCAGGTGACTGTGACATAATATTAGTGACGCCGTATTATTTTCACTTCTACATATCCCACAATTTAAGGCGAAGCCAAGCATAAACATTAATTTCGACTCATTTAGACCGTTTTATCTATGGTGACATTTAGTAACCATTGGATACTTAATGATAAAAAAAATATTTTTAGATACCTTGATCTTAATTCTTCGACTTAGTAAAGGCAGATTTTTTAAATTTAATTCTATTTCTGAGAAATTTATTAAATGATAAACTCCTAATTGTTATTTTTTAGTTAAATTGCTCTCTTATAATACATTAGAGCATTAGGAAAATACTAATTGAAAGGCAAATATAGGGTGTAAAACATAGTAAAGTTTGTTTTTTTAATTTCTATATAATGAAGATGTAATTAAATAAAAACCAAGAGTTTCTTACTGACCGCGCAGAGAGTAAAACCTGACGATATTTCATTATATTGAATCAGTTGTACTATAGTTTGCAATTTTAGATACATATATTTTATCGTGATAATTTAAGCAACCTACCTTCATTATGTATTTAGTACATGTGGTAATGTATTTAACAGAGTAACTTTACTAAACGGAAATTTCAAATTAAAAGCCACGAGAAGTATGCATTTTTCAAGACATTTTATCAAATTTTAAGCGTTATACGAGGTGTGATCGAAAAGTAAGGTGACTTTCAAATTTCGCGGGTTACGTCCGTTCGATCTTCGTTTTTTTTTTGTTATGTTGGTACACTTGTTATTAACATCTCTGAAAAGTTTCAAGATTATATTGTTTGTTTGTTTGTGAGAGGCATTAAGGTTAGAAGTGTTTCTCTTAATGGTGATTTTATTCACCGAATACAAGATCGACATGATAGAATTGAAAATTTATTGACTTTTTTATAAAATATATTGATTGATGTTTTTGAGGTGTTTTATAACACCAAATGCACTAGGTGTTTCATTCTCGGAAGGGGTAAAATGTGTTTTCTTTATAACAGGGGGTACTTAAGTGTGAAAACTTTCATCAGTTCATTTGGATTTTACACATAGAAAAATATGCAGACTTTTACGACACGGTAAGATAAAAAAATCCTTCCGACACGCCGGAAGGCAGAGGTCCAATGGTTGGTGCTATCAAAAAAGTTTGCTGATATAAGTTCTAGGCCTTATCTAAGGAATAATATAAAATTTAAATGAATTCGATATCTTATATTCTAAGCAAGTTATATCAAAATTTCACTCATTCGAAAAAAACGATTTTGTGCTCTTAAATTTTATGCATCAATTTGAAAGTGATTGGTGTAAAATTACGGCAGTTATAGTGTCCACAAGAAAGTGATATAGATAGATTGAGGGTGGTTTTGGGTCCTAGGGGATGTGAAACGCGAAGATATGTGGAAATTATCCAGAAGTCATGACACGGTTACCCATTGCAATTGGTAGCTTTCCTAAGAAATATATATAAAAGTGACCTTTTCTGTGCCGAAATTATATCTAGATTTATTTGTAGAATATAAATAATGTTTAAAATTATACTGGCAACGAACTGTTTAGTTATTGACAATTATTAAGCAACGCCCCTTTTGCTTCCGACTGTACTTGCATTGATTTAATACTCGTTATAATTTGACCCGGCGCAGAATAAATAAATGCACTCTAGGGGTAATATGTAAATCAGTCCAGTTAATGTGTGCAGCGTGCCTTAGTCCAGTGAAACTAAGCTTTGAGTGCGCTTTAATTCAGACGCCGTTTTTAGAAAACTCGTATTAGACGGACCCTAACCCAACCTGACGGGATTAGATGTAAAAAAATGACCAGATTTCAATCAAAGGAGGGGGGGGGGGGAGGGCAACTTAAAGTAACTAGTTTCACATGTGATAATAATAGTGAATTTACTATTATTTTATTTTATTACTTTTTTTAAATCCAGCTAATTAGCCCTGCGATTTCGAGCACGATTAGTAAAGACGACATATCAAAATTCATCGTGGTTTCTAAGAAGAAAAAAAATGTAAACGTAACGCGATGATATTAAACCTTTGTCGTAATGCGCCTGATCGCCGGGTTATTTGACCGCGCTCCGGCCAAGGCCGCGAATATCGATCGCGTGTCGCAGCGCCAAAGGCAATTCACACCGGCGCTTTAGTAAAAATAATAAATTTGATGCATTATTTTCGCATTTATATATTTTTTTACTAGTAATAGGGAACATAAACTCTTCCTCGTGTCTTTGGGAGTGGCCTCGGGACATTCTGTATAGCCGAAAAATAGAAATCGTGTGACCGTACTTGCAAAAAAAGATTAAGGATTTATATATCAAAAAACCTTCCCCTGCATCAAGGCTGAAACTATTGTTATAACTGTTGGATTTATAAAAAAGTAATATATGAAAACTCCTTTTTTCCTATGTGAAAATTTACCATTCCGACATACGGAAAATTAATAGCATATTAATTACTTAAGGTCAGCAATATCCACTTAAGGTCTGAACGACTTTGTAAAAGCAAAAAACTGTGGAACTGTGCACTACTGGGTGGGCGGTGATAAAAACCGCACCATGTGTTCCGGGCCTGCATTCGCGACACGGAGAATCATTACATACTATTGATGGTTTGACATCCTTAATTGTAGTAAAATAAAACACTGCCTTCTTTACTGGACTATGTGTGCACAGATATAGTCCAGTAAAGAAGACCAAATAAAGATCTGTGTATTTTTATTAGGATATAAATTTATAACTCTAATTTACTCTACTAAATTCGTTTTTTTTTGTTATGTTAAATATGTCACTATAAGTAATACATTTTAGCATTGTCTCTAAACAGTTTTTTTGATTCGGCGAATATTTTACACGCTGTAAAAACGTTATGTCAGCGCATTGTTCGGTTGTAAACGGCCTTTTGCGTCCCCGCAGTACTGTGAATATTAATCGGAGGTATCTGAAAGTATCTACTAGGAATATAGTAACTCGGCGACCTTGTGTAGACGCATCTAAAAGAAAGATAAGACCTCGGGTAAGGATGGGGACATACCACTTGCGTACGCGTACGCTTAGTCGCGTCGCTTCAAGCCGCGGGACGCCATTATTTATTTATTAAAAAAAATATATATAAACAGCAAATATGGCCAACAAGTATGCTTCAAAGATTAACAGATTAACAGTGTATTTGTTATTGAAAAGTAAAACAGGTATTTAATGATTTCATAAAGAAAAGGTGGCATATAGTTCTAAACAATATTACAGACAGCCTTAATAAATTGTTTATGGTTTAGATGGAATAAATCAATTCTTTAGAAATTTTTATTATAAGTATTTTGAATTATATTAAACCCGGCATTCTGTGCGTAACTTGAATTACATTTAGTCAAGTGGAACAGGTAAGGCGTATGTATTTTATTACTAAGTACATGCGTGAGATTTATAACTAATTTGTATCATATAGGTGTTTTTTTTAGAGGCGTGGTTTTCAATCTGGAACTACTTTTTTCGTAGTTGGTGTTTTTGACAGCTGTCACTTGATTTATGCTCAGTTTGGTTTGCCATTTCATAATGAATAGACTTACTCCTGAACAACGTGGCGTGGCCTCCAAGATCGTGCGATTTAACACCGCTGGACTATTTTTTGTGGGGTTATGTGAAGTCGCTTGTCTACGCAGATAAGCCGGACACGATTAACGCCTTGGAAGAGAATATTCGGCGCGTTATTGCTGACATACGGCCCAACTTGCTGCAAAAAGTGGTTGAAAATTGGGCCTCTCGGCTGGAATTTGTTCGAGTCAGCCGCGGCGCCCACTTACCCGAAATCATTTTTAAAACATAATGGCAAACCCTTATCTTTATAATAAAACTAAATTCTTAGCCATAACATCAAATTATATGCGTTTTATCTCTTCTTGAAAACCACGCCTCTAAAAGCATCACCCTATATAAGTAGCAGGATTATAGTGTTACGCGCTTGAATATAAGTGCATATCTCATAGAAACTTTCCAATCCGTAAGAGCGCTCTACAAGAGAATGTAAAATTATCGTTTTTTTTTAATAACACCCGCAAATAATATGTCTAAGAAATATGATATATTGCGACAAAACGTATGTATTTGTTGATGCGCGTGTGCCTTTTTGCTCAAATCGAATATTGCTTAGAAAGGCACCAACTAACACGCGGGCAGGTATGCACGCACCCTTACTACGAAAGCACTCATAATGACCTATGAGGCCCCATTGAAAAAAATACAGGTTTCTTTAGTGCTATTGACAATGAATTTTGATGACGATCATTAAAGTTTATTTTTAGTCGCTTGACAAGATTCACCTGTCCAATTCTTCAGCTTATTAGCTAGAGAGAGCTTATGTTATGTATGTTAAGGATGTGGGGGGTTTGCCCCCCATGTACCACGTCATTTTCAGAACTATTGTACTTTTAAATCCACTTATAGTTCGCCCTCTAGTCCCGTACTGTAGATCTTTATCTTTGGGTGCGATGGTTGGTAAAAAATCGCCGAGCACGCAAAACACTTCTAACCTTAATGCCTCTCACAAACAAACAAAAAATGCTATACTCTTGAAACTTTTCACAGATGTTAAAAACAAGTGTAACAACATAACAAAAAAAAAATGAAGATCGAACGGACGTAGCCCGCGAAATTTGAAAAGTCACCTTACTTTTTGAACACATAGCGTATATATATTTTTGCGTAAATATGCAAAAACTAAACTATTTTATTTACGTTTCTCGTCATTTTCTTGTTATGTAATCAGTTCTAGGTGAATCTACCTTTCAATTCAATTGTTATAATTGGCCAAACTATGTATAAATTTACTGTTTTATAAACTAAATAAAACTACGTTTTAAATCTAAACCTGTAACCAATTTCGTCGGATCATACAGTCTTCGTTCTGTCGACAGAATCTTTGGAACCGTGAGCCAATACCAATCACTGTATAACTATAAAACTATCTCATAACCGTTGCTAGTTGTTAAATAAACATTTTTTCAAGATTATGTTGCTAACATATGGTAATAAAAATATAGCTATCGGTTACGACGCGACGGTAACAACCTGCAATATTTTTTTTATTTGCTAGTCAGGATAATAATGCGAATTGGCAATGTCAACATTTGCATCGCCGACTACTGGAATATTCAATTTGACTTATTTATTCGCATAATGGCTGACAAATTAAAGGTTATTATGACAATGCATAAAATGATTGCGTATTCAGTAAGCAAAATAATAATAGGTGACTATTTCATTTTTTTTTAATTGAGAAATCATGTTGGCCGATGAGTACAAGTCTATAACCTTCCTAACCAGGTAAGAGTTACCTGTTCTAAGGAAGTTTATATATGAAGTGTTACAGTCACTACGCTGGTCTCTTGTATGCTCAATACAAGAGACCAGCGTAAATCCCTGTGAAAATATAAAAATTAACTAAGGCACAAATATACACACTCATATACACACCCGCACACATTAATACAATTTAAGTGTCTACTCGTTAACACTTAATATACTTATTAACTAAATTAATAAACAATTTTTAAATATATAGGTAAATAAATAATCAATATATAATAGGGTTATACTACATATAGTATAGTAACATATATTTATATATAGTAAAGTAGTGATATATATTATATATATATATATATTTGATGATTGTTTTTTAATAGCGGCAAATCGCCTGAAAAGATAAATGACACAATCTTTGACAATATTGAAAAATTTTGTATATTTTTTGATAAAGTGCTGGATAGCATAATATTTATAAGGTTCTAAAGAGGTCCTGTACTTGAGAGCGCAGGATTTCGGTTTAAACCCAGCGCTGAGTTTTATAAGAATGCATTTTTAACTCTTTAGTGTAAAATGTTGTCAAATATTATGTAACCATCTAATTAGATGAAATAAGGAAAGGATGATATTTTAACAAAAAATATAAAAATAATGGATATGTGATTACGATGAAGGATGATGGTGAAATGAGATACATATTAGAAAAATTTTAAAGACTTTGAAAACACCTAGTTATAGGTTTAAATAACAGTTAGCCCCTCAAGTCCGTTTTAGTGAACTTTTATTTAATTTAACTTCTGTTTTTCTCTTAAAATTTCATCCTAATTATCTTATCTAGTGTGTTATAAAATCTATGGTTATAAAATCTATGGAAACCTTTACTCAGATGGCATATCGCTCTTTCTACTTTTAAAATTAAGGGGACTGCATACTAGAACTAAGGACACCTTTTGAACGATTCGGACTAACAAATTGTTGCCTGCGAAAAGAAGCCTTGCGCGATGAACGGAAAGTCGTAAACTCTGTGATGGGTATAACGGCGCTTACCCTATTCCCCTATAATTTATTATTCCCTAGAATAATAAATTATCTTTAATATACTAGATTAATCATATCTTTCGTAACGCCTATGAAAACCTGTAAAATTCGCAGTTATGTAGGCGCCTTGTAATTGAATTTCGTAGAAAAGAGAGGCAAGACCCGACCTATCGCGGTCTCGCTCCGACCCGCGCCCCGATGCGCGCGCGCAGCGACGACGCAACGCGGAAATGTCGCCGAGCCGCTCGGACGCATCACTGCGCCGCGCACGTAACCATTGCACTGCGAGCCACGCATAGCCTTAGTGTGTGGACATAGTGACGCGGCGATTCAGGAGGCGGGTCGAGCCGATAAACTATCATTTAAAAAAAATATATATATTTATTTATCTAATTAACACACAGCACTACATTGATGATACATAGAATTGAACATGATGATAATACTAATTGTTATATTATCTGTAAAAAAAATCGACTATTTTCTATAAACCAAATATTGAGTAATTTCCCTAAAACCTTTTTATTAACAATCGATCGCCATTCTCCTTTTATTTTTTTTTATAACCATTACCAATGAGACTTAATATTTTTTATAATAATTACCAATAGGTTATACAGGGTGTCTCAAAACCATTTCCGAAGACTTGAACGGGTTTTTATGTTCCCTATTACGTGTAAGAAAACGCATAAAAAATACGAAATAATTCATGCTCAAATTTGTTAAGCGCTCGTGTAAATTCCCTTTTTAAATTACGCTCTTTGAATGGCATTACTCTTGAATGTGTTGCCACATGGGAAAATAGAAAATGCGGTAACAATGCTTGAAAAGCGTGGATTTTGAACATCGTTTGCAAATCAATTCCCAAGATTTTTTTAAATTATCTCGATTTCAATCAAATCTGTAACGATAAAATAAACTCTTGATTTTGAAAAATAGCTATTTATTATGGCTTAAAATATCAGTGTTTTATTTTTGTTTATTTTTCCTATGCATAATTTCTTATTTTTCAGTTCTGAATTCATGAAGGAAAATGAGAATGAAAAATTGTGTAACCGCGTTGCTGATAGTTTTGAGTCTTGACTAGAGATATACTCCAAATATACAGTTTTTTTTTTAATTTGAGACTTGGAATGGAAGTCGACGCACTGATTGTGGATTTAGCCACATTACTACTAAAATAATAAAAATGCGTGAGTGAAATATCGCTCACAAAAAAAAAACATTAATTTGAAATATCTTGAATTAATTGTTTGAGTAGATTCGAAAAAAAGGCGCGGTCTAAATCGGATTCATTGTCAAAAAGGCTGGAAAAATCGGTGTAGCTGGCAACACTGCTTCGGTGGATATTTTCGCGACGTCTGGCATATATCTAAAGCTGTCTAAATCGACACGCGCGTGCGAGTGTGTCCGCACCCTGATAGGAGTGCGAAAATGAAAGTGACAATCATTCATACATACCTACTTTTTTACTAACCAGGTTTGGTTACGTGTCTATGGTTACGGCCGGTTTGCGGGTGAAGTACCCACTCGGTAGTTTTTCAAAGCGAAACTAACATTTTTTTAAACATACGGTAGTTTATGTTTATTTAAAGGCAATTCGTCGAATTATTTACACTGTTAAAAATGGAATTAGGTCGTAACGAAGAAATATCAGGCGTAATATTAAATTTTCATGCTTCATCATTAAATATCAGTCAGACCTATATTTTATCGGTATCATAAAATATTTTCGTTCCCGTAATTATATTTTTACGGTAAATAATGATGAATATTAATGAAGATCATGATATTATCATATTAATGGTACGGATTGTTTTTATAACGTTCTTTACTCATATATTATCATGATAGCTTTCCCGATAAGGTGTGACGTCACACCTATATTAGTAAAAACCCATAAATTAAAAGGCATTTCCTGTTATTGGCATTTTAACAGGAATGTGACCGCATATTATGACATTATCCGGAATTTAACGATAAAATATGAGTTGCACATTCACAAAGTATTGGGATTTCCTAATAATATATCGTTATATAACTGATAAAGTATTAGTAACATAACGTTACAATATGAGGATAGTATTTGAGAATTATCATGACGACCTTTTATATTATTAGTCTATACTAAAAAAATATTGGTATTTCCCAATAATATATCGTTATTGAACTAATAAAGTATTAGTAACATAACGTTACAATATGAGGATAGTATTTGAGAATTATCATGACAACCTCATAAATTATTAGTCTATACTTAAAAGTTATTGGTATTTCCCAATAATATATCGTTCTCGTACCGTTAAGTTATCGGTAAAATTATCCAACCAATCAGAATCAAGCAGCGGCCGCAAAACAGCACTGCGCATGTGCGATTGTCGAAGGCGATCGGGTCAGTCAGTCAGGTGTCGCGTGCGTCGGTCAGCCATCTTTCGTATTTCATTTCTGCATTTTGTTTATACAAAATTACTCAGGTTTATACAAAAAATGGATCAATATACCAGTGATCTTCTAACCAAGTGGAGTTTAATAGAATACGTCGACGCTTTTGCAGGTAAGTGTAATGTAATGATATTCGTGTTTCTTATAAAGATCTGCCTTGGCTGTTTAGTAGGTTAGGTTAGATTTAGTTGGTGATACATGCAGCGTATTTTTCCCGATTTTGGTCATCCATGAGTTAGTTATTTCAAATGAAAAAATGTAGGTACCTATATAATGAATGCGCATTCCAATGAATGTTTCTGTTATATTATAGCCGCTCGAATCGACGTGCATATTCTGCAGATGTTGGAAGATGACGATATTGCATCTTTAATAAGCCCAATTGGAGACAGGTTACGATTAAAAGCGAACCTGGCCATCTGGAAGCAGGAAATGTCCCAGTGCTCTGGAAACGCAGTGGTTGGTGTTATTAAATTGATTTCAAATAGCTAGGTAACATGTGATACTAACTTTGTGGTCTGTCAGCTCGTGTGTCGTACTCTTTTACAGCTTGTAACATGTGCTTGTAACTTTTACATAGGTAGGTACCTACCTAGTTGTAGGTAGATATTTTAGGCATGTATGCAGAAAGCTTAGAGAGTAATTAATTGGTGTTGGCTGTCTCACTGGACGCACTAAAATTCCAAACGTCACTTATATGTGACAAAAATCGTTTTTATGTTACCACCACCACAATAGTTATCACCGGTAAGGTATCAAAACAAGAGTTTTTATTGTTAGTTACCTATTAAAATAGTAGTTATAAATAAAATCATGCCTTATTTCCGAATGTACTAAACGAAATAATGACATTCCAAAATCTTCTTTTAAACGTTGAGAAATGTGGCAAGTTTGTTATTTATATGCAGTTTATAGGTACTATCACTAATATTTTGTGTGTATTATTGTCACCAACAGAAGGAATCGCAAAATCCTAATAATTCTATGAACTCCAGCTTTGTTAATAGAATACTGCACGATTTAGACTCGTCCAGCGTCACCGGTATTCAGGAAACAGAGTCTGTCCCCGAGACACAAGACCTCAGTTCAAACTCGGTGAGTCGATTGGTTGCATTTGTTTTAAAGGGTTAGAATGGATAAATTAAATTATTTAACTACCTATTTCTTTTTTTTAATTTTTCAATTCAAGCTTTCAAAATATGAAAGCTCCCGGTCGCTCGATGAAGAAACTGTCACTCCATACAATTTATGATAAATTATTTTGCAGGTACTGGCCATATTGCGTAAAACGCCAGAAGGGAATGCCATTTTGGCAAAAGGAGACCGAACTCGAGGATTGCTCAATCCAGAACTGCGCAAAGAACTGTCTAATTTAATTATTAGAGATTACTTGGAAGTTGACCCTTCAAAGGTCTTGAAGGGACCGGAGTTTCTAAACTATGCACATGAGATAAGGGCATTGTTCCCACAGGAATCTCCTGCTATATTTTATGCACCTTATCTCGCTCAAACGGACTTTCAACCAAAACGTAACGCTTCTGGTATCCTATACAACACCTATGGGACAAAAAAGAAGCATCTACGGCAGCTAGGCGCTTTGCCTCTGGCCAAACGGTCAAGATCTAGGTCTTCCAGTTCTCACCGAGAGCTTAACATTCCTGAGCTGCCTGTTTGCGGCATCCGACTTTCACATTTGGACGAAGGTTAGTGCTTTTATCATTCCCATTTTCGTTATTTAAAATTAATCAATTTCTGCTATATTGTTATATATAATTTGCTGCTATAGTTATAACAAAATATCAAAATAAAATACAATTTTAAAATACAACATTTCACAAGTCCGACTTGGATGTTTGTTAGTGTGTATCTTGTTAATTAACTCAGTTGACAGTTTTATTGACTAAGTTAAAAAAGCGAAATATTCTCAGTAGTGAAAAAGAACTGGACTTTAGTTAAACCCGGCACTCTGAATTAGAAACTGGTTTCGTACCACTGTGCCACCGGGTCGTTCGAAAGACAATAAATTATTATTTTCTCTTTATACAGGAGAAGCGGACTTAGTGGAAGAAAAATTAAAATTACTAGAGAGTCCAGATCCTGGACCGTGGCAGACAGTAGAAGAGGACTGGGCCACAACAATTGCTGCCCGTCTGCGGTTTCTTTATTATCAGAAGGGCACTCTTAGTGATTACCTGGACCGCTTCCCTATCCTGAAGTCTTCTTGTGGCTTCAAGCTTTTGCTGCAAGATTATGCAAAGCTCCACCCGGGGAAGGGAGATGGCATGATTGTAGTTCAGAACAGCAGTAAGAAAATTGTGGACATTGCCATTACTAAAGCTGCTTTGACGAAAGATGCATATGTGAAAAGGACGATTGATGAGTACGTCGTAAGCGTTGATTGTAAGTTCATTATTATAATTATTCATACAAGTTATAAATGAAACATGAATTTTTATGAGATACAATGAGATTACAATAGATTAAAAAAATATTTCTTCCACGTAACCAATTTGCAGGTTCATCATTCTAATTTAAAAAATTTCTAAAAACGTTTCTCAATCTACTTGTCTGAGAATATTCAAAATCTGCCAGAGAGAGCTAAATTATTTCAAATTCAAATTTCTTTGTTATAAAATAAATACATGAACAACAAAACAATTACTGAAAAACTAAGATTTGTGTTTTAGCAGTTAAATTATTCAACTAGTGCCATTACAAAGTAAGAAGATTCACCCGCTATTATTAACCGCTTATATCAACATAAGGTAATATAAATGCCGGCTGGCCCATTCTGTGACGATATATAAATATGTATATTATACCTATATACAGTCGGCATTACGAGTATTGAATTTGGGATTTTTTTACTATTTTTAATCGCAGTATTTTTGTATTTATAATCTACATTAATTAGCAATAATTTTACCATTATTCAGTTATAATCAATGTACATAAACTACAAATTGTGGCGATACAGGCCCAGTACAAAATGTATGAGGAATATAAATACTAGTGCATGATATAAATAAGCCACAGAATATTTGCCATATATTTTAAATTATCTTCATTTGAAAAATATTTATATTACTCCAGTTTGTTATACACTCCATTTCAAAGTAACACATTACTATTTGTTTCCTTTTTTTCTAGCTGAAATCGAGGAGTCTGTGTTGAATGCGAGCCTTTTACTCCTGGCTTTCATCATTAACATTGCTCCAGTCCGACGGAAGAATGGATGGAAGGCTTCTCGCACCGAGTTTCGAGATGGTTTCATTACGCATGTAGCGACTCAAAGCGATGTGTTGCCCATGTTGACAGAGCGTCGAAATAAACTGGCTAAGATTGGAGCCACCTTCCAGCCATTAGTCGTATATTGTGGTGAAACTCTTCGAACCATAACAAAGGTTTTTGTTGTATGTGAGAATACATTGTATGAATTTCCTTCGTTGTCATGC
The DNA here is from genome assembly GCA_020383195.1 of Neomicropteryx cornuta. NCBI lineage: Eukaryota > Metazoa > Arthropoda > Insecta > Lepidoptera > Micropterigidae > Neomicropteryx > Neomicropteryx cornuta. Next base: position 8,323,289 of record JAHKQU010000010.1, on the reverse strand, counting down.
GGAGTTGATGCAGCTTTTAAAATTTTTCACTCTACTGCTACTCAGTATCCAAATGAATCGTATGACATTTGGTTGTTAATACAACAAGCATTTTACGAAGTCTATACTGATTATGATCGCCCAACAGCTAGTGTTAAACAAATTATGGTTGATCTTGGTTTGAAGCTTATGATCAAATAATATTTTTTTTTCTTTTATAGTTCAATAATTATACATTTTTTATAAGCTGCATCCACTGCATTTTTGCAAAAATGTTAACTTGCTACGCATGCAAAGAAAAATTTGAGCAATTACCACGACTCATGTACCATATTAAAAAAACTTGTGTGCAATACTCCACAATGTGTTTCGGTTATAAATGTGGCGAAGTTGGTTGCTATCGACATTTTCCTAATGATAATTCATTTAGGCGACACCTGAGGTCTTGTCATATTACCAAAGAAGTCCATGGAAAAGGGGAGGCATCCACTTCTAAGGAAGTTATCGACACAATGGATGTTGACTCCATTGTAAATTTGAGTAATAAAAAATTGTCAAGTTGTAATATTGCTGAAAATAAGTTGCTTCTTGAGACCTCAAAGTTTATAGCTTCTTTGTATAATAATCCCTCTATACCTCGTTCTACAATTCAAGTTGTAATTAATGGTTTTCAAACATTTATTAATAATGTTTCTGATATTCTGGTGCTTAAGTTTCAAACAGTAGTACCTAGTGAAAGTGTTACTGACATAGTAAACGTTGGTCTTAATGAGATGCTGACTTCGCTTAAAACCTCCTTGTCACCTTTTCGGTCAGAGTTTAAACGATTGCAACAATTTACATCTTTAGGTTCATACATACCTCCGATTGAGATAACCGTAGGTCACCGCATAGATACCGGGGTAGAACAAAGAAGACTTACTTTACACACTAGGTCATGTACTATGCAATTAATTCCTTTAAGGCTGGTTTTGCAGAAATTTTTTTCTATTGAAGACGTTTGGCGGAAAAATTTAGATTACCTCAAATTCTTAGAAGCTAATTCGAATCTTAGTAAAGCGAATCCATCAATTCCTTTAGCAATTGAAAATGTAATTCAAGGTTCTATTTGGCAAAAAATGTGTCTATCACACCAGTCTCAGGATGTCATGACGTTGCCTCTAATACTGTTTTATGATGATTTTGAAATAGGCAATCCTTTGGGCAGCCACGCGGGGCTACATAAGCTTGGTGGGATTTACATCTCATTGCCATCATTACCTCCATATTTATTTTCCTTATTAAATAATATATTTATGTTGGGTATCTGTCATTCTTCTGACAAGAACGAGTATGGAAATAAAGCTATATTCAGTCCTGTCTTTGAGGAATTAAATTATTTACAAAGTGATGGGATTGTGATAGATCGTGATTTTTTTAAAGGGACTATTAAATTTCAAGTTGTAGCACTTACGGGTGATAACCTAGGACTTAATTCTATTTTAGGTTTTACTGAAAGCTTTTCTGCAAACTTTTGCTGTAGAGTATGTAATGCAGACAAAAAATGTATGCAAAGTATGATTTTTGAAGACAGTACCTTATTAAGAAATATGTTAACGTACAACGAACAAGTACTACTGAATGACTTATCTCAGACAGGTGTAAAAGAAAAATGTTGTTGGCTTGCTCTTAATAATTTTGATTTATTTGATAATGTAGCTATGGATCCAATGCATGATATACTTGAAGGGACTGCTCGATATGTTATGATATATGTTGTTCAACACTTTATAGATATTAAGCTTTTAGATGCTCAGACATTACGAGACAAATTGTTTTCTTTTGATTATGGTCCAGATTCAGGGTCAACCCCATGTAACTGTTTCATTTACGAAGGTTCGAAGGTCAAAATAAAAACTTCTGCAAGCGAAATGCTTGTTCTTATTAGGTATTTTGGACTCCTTGTAGGATATTCAATTCCGACTGGGGATGAAGTTTGGGAGTTGTACCTTTATTTACGCAAAATTATGGACAGGTTGCTTAGTCATAGAATTTACGTTGACACTGTTGACCAACTTAAATATTTGATAGCTAACTTTAACCAATTGTACTGTAAGTTAACCAATGAACCTCTTAAGCCAAAGTTTCATTTCCTAACGCATTATCCAGTTATGCTCATGAAGTTTGGGCCTTTATGCCACATGTGGACAATGCGATTTGAAGCTAAACATAGAGTATCGAAGATAGCTGCAAGGGCTTCTTCTAATAGAATCAATATCTGCAAAACACTTGCTATTAAAAATCAACTTATTCTTAATGATTTATTTTTAAGGAACACTTTAGTTTTAGGCCAAATATATGGCAAAAAGGTTGTTTTATCGCCTACTACTGTAGCTGAATTTGATTTAGGCCCTAATATATTGGCAACACATTCTGTTTCCTGGGTAAAACTAAAAGGGGTGACATGGAAAAGGAATGATATTGTCACCGTAGATATATCTGAGGAAACTCTTTTACCTACATTTGCTTTAGTCCAAACCATTTTACTAACTAGCAGCGATGAAGTCTACTTTTACTGCTTATTATTTGAGACATTAGCATTTGATGGACATTACCATGCATATGAAGTTCTCCGAACTGAACAGTTCTTCTGCTTGCCTTTCAAAGATGCTATTGCTCCTTTACCGTCCACAATAACTTTAACGAGAAATTTAACTTACTTTATCACAACAAGGTGGCAACTAGATTAAACTATTATATAATAGTAAACCACAACATCTTTACACACCGTATTGCGGTCAATAATATAAGTCTATATGTGCCAGAATGTTGCCTTGGTGTTAAGCCAGATAAGAGTAGAATTTAGTTGTAGGCTTTATTTCTTTTTTCTATAATGTTTTTATCATTACTTGTAATCATGGTAATAAATCCATGTCATTTCATTTAATATTAAATAGTATAAAACCTCTAAATATTATTATATATAGAAACTTTTTACTGTATTTTTGTATATACATTGTAACTTGAAACGTGTTATGTACATTATCTATCATGTTTTAAATATTTAATGTATTTTGTATGATGTCTTATTGTTGAAAATAAAGAATTTTGCTAATATTTCCCGTTTTTTGTAATTAATGTATCCCCCATTAATTTTAAGTACATATTTTACACACCAATGACCAGTGCATAAATTTATTATAGCTAAATAATTTACTGTAGGTAGAATATTTACTATTGAATTGTTACTTTGCTATAATTGTACTAATCCATTAGATCAACCTTTTTACTTGCACTTTATTTTTTTTGGTATTTTCTAATAATTCATTTATATGTTACTGATACCATAACAATTTTTTCCTTATATTTTTCTAATCTTTACCATTAAATCTTCCATCTATCCTGATAAAATATTATAATTGTACCGATGCCACAACTAGTTTTCATTTTAAATTATAGTTCTTTACTATTATATTAACCGTTTTTCTTCATAATTTTTTGATTGATTTTCTTGATACTGATATTTTAAATGTTATTAATATTACTAGTTTTTTGTTGTATTTGATACGCCATCAATATTTAGTACCCTTGTATAGTTCCTTCTATAGTTCCATAATATCTATAATAATAGAGTACTAAATATTGATGGCGTATCAAATACAACAAAAAACTAGTAATATTAATAACATTTAAAATATCAGTATCAAGAAAATCAATCAAAAAATTATGAAGAAAAACGGTTAATATAATAGTAAAGAACTATAATTTAAAATGAAAACTAGTTGTGGCATCGGTACAATTATAATATTTTATCAGGATAGATGGAAGATTTAATGGTAAAGATTAGAAAAATATAAGGAAAAAATTGTTATGGTATCAGTAACATATAAATGAATTATTAGGAAATACGAAAAAAATAAGGTGCAAGTAAATAAGAAGTATAAGGAAGATTGGTTAATATAACAGTAGTTTCACTATAAATTATCGGGAAATACGAAAAGTATAAAGGTATGATAATTAAGAATCATCAGTACGGATGGTAGGGATGTCGGTAATTTCACGATAAATTATCGGGAAATACGAAAAGTATAAAGGTATGATAATTAAGAATCATCAGTACGGATGGTAGGGATGTCGGTAATTTCACGATAAATTATCGGGAAATACGAAAAGTATAAAGGTATGATAATTAAGAATCATCAGTACGGATGGTAGGGATGTCGGTAATTTCACGATAAATTATCGGGAAATACGAAAAGTATAAAGGTATGATAATTAAGAATCATCAGTACGGATGGTAGGGATGTCGGTAATTTCACGATAAATTATCGGGAAATACGAAAAGTATAAAGGTATGATAATTAAGAATCATCAGTACGGATGGTAGGGATGTCGGTAATTTCACGATAAATTATCGGGAAATACGAAAAGTATAAAGGTATGATAATTAAGAATCATCAGTACGGATGGTAGGGATGTCGGTAATTTCACGATAAATTATCGGGAAAAACCCATACCGTAAGAGGCGAGCATTGAATATGCTACAGGATGTAATAATACTTTAACGGTAATTCATGATAAAATGCTATGATATTTAAGTAGCGCCGTCTGCATTTACCGATACATTATCAAGGCAGCGCCGAGATTTATCGGTATGAGACGGATAACTTATCAAGTGTTCCCGTTAAATTGATGACGTCATAAGTTTTATGATGTCAGACCCTATCAGGACAAAGAACGATACTTTATCGTGATGCTCTTTACCGTTATAGTATCGGTAAGAACTGCTATCCCGTTTTTAAAAGGAAAACTGATAATAAATGCGTATTTCCTGATAAAAATCCGTTCCATTTCTCTCAGTGTAGGAACACTGAAGAGTTTTATTTTATTGCACCGATAAGGTCACATTCGGCAGCACCCCGTAGCCACTATTTTGGCAAAAAAAATGCGTTTAAATGTGTATGTACAGGTATTGTGTTCCCGACCTATCCAACTGACTATTTGTACACGGGAAACTGCCCGTCGTCCACTGTCGTCAATACATTTGTAGGTGACTATGATTTAAAATGTTTTTAGGACTTAATAAATATAATTAAATAATACATTCCCGCAGCCGTGCTGTCATATTTTTGAAATTCAAATATTTGAGCGATTTATCGAAATGTTTTAATAATAAGTACTAAAAAGTTCTGGATTTTAAGGTCAAGGTAAGGGTGTAAGGTAAGGAATCTATACAATTCGACCAGCCTTGGTGCGCTAAAACTGAAACTAGTCCAGTCGAAATAGATAAAAAAAAAAGTTGATTTTCCTATAAATTGAAACCTAATATAAAAACATGGTTGGTGGTTTTTTTAATTTAATTTTTTTGCCGTCCGATGTGACCTCACAAAAATCTGATTTTATTTTACGTAAAATAAAAAAAAATGACTTGACACATAACGTTGGCGTTAATGTTGAAATTATGGTAATTTTATTGATGCCGGACTATAAATACGCGTTTTGTTTGTACGGTGACAACATATTTTATTTTTGTACGGGTTTTATTTCCGCCATTTTGTTTTGTGCGATGCACTCCGTTATGAAAGACGGTTTTTTTTTAAAAACAAAACAATGTTTAACCTTGTAAGGCAATACGTCACACCAGATATATCTGAAGGTTGTTTGTACTTTTTTTTTTTTAATACTGGGACAATTTCAATAGAACCATAAATCATTATGTATTAAAGTGAACTTAAAGTCAGCAGTAATATTGTTAATGCATGTTTCTCAACAACGTTTGTTCCAACAAGCTTTCATAATGCCAACAAAAAATCCATACAAAAATATAAGCGCGTATTGTTGTGTTCCTGGCCTACATTACAATATATTTGCGCGCGGGAAACTACCCGTCGTTCACTGTCGTCAATACATTTGTAGGCCCGTGGAGTAAGACGATTACTGGATCACCCCTTAAAAGGTTACTGCCGACTCTAAGTTCATCGTGCATTATAAGATTAACAGTTATACAAAGACGAATAGTATAAAATTAAAAAAAATATATATATTAAATATATTATTTTATTAGTCAAATATAAACCAAAACACGCCGAAATTTGACCAACTTAAAATCTGAAAATGCCGCCTGCGCAGGTCGAGGGTTTGATAATCGACCAAATTTCTCCACAGCAGGTCTTCGGGGCGAAGATGCACTTTTCGGGAGCACTGGAAGGTTCCTCAGGTCCAGGCCGACCTCCTCCATCTTCTATTTATTTATTTATTTTTGCAAATCTTATAAAATAATATCATAATATCTTCAAAACATTCAACCTATTACTTAAAAGTCTAGTTGCCGCGTCGAAAAAAAAAATTGAAAAATACATAAAATTACAAATACATGAAAATATATTTGAATTCATACAAACATACACACGATTATATATAAAATTACATACGAACATACTAATTTATATGCATCTTAGATATTTAAATACTTTCTAAAAGAACTACTTAAACTTACTTTTTAGTGTTTAATCTTTATTTTTAAATAATAATTTACCATAACTATAGTATAGGGTGATGATTTTAGAGGCGTGTTTTTCAAGAAGAGATAAAACGCATATAATTTGATGTTATGGCTAAGAATTTAGTTTTATTATAAAGATAAGGATTTGCCATTATGTTTTAAAAATGATTTCGGGTAAGTGGCCGCCGCGGCTGACTCGAACAAATTCCAGCCGAGAGGCCCAATTTTCAACCACTTTTTGCAGCAAGTTGGGCCGTATGTCAGCAATAACGCGCCGAATATTCTCTTCCAAGGCGTTAATCGTGTCCGGCTTATCTGCGTAGACAAGCGACTTCACATAACCCCACAAAAAATAGTCCAGCGGTGTTAAATCGCACGATCTTGGAGGCCACGCCACGTTGTTCAGGAGTAAGTCTATTCATTATGAAATGGCAAACCAAACTGAGCATAAATCAAGTGACAGCTGTCAAAAACACCAACTACGAAAAAAGTAGTACCAGATTAAAAACCACCCTATACATTAGGATTTATGTTTATAGTGTAATTGTCGAATATCCAAAACAGTGCCTTAAACAATGCCTCAGTTGCGTAACTGATTGGTTATTTTTATTTATAACTCGAATAATAGTATTTCATTTTATTTATGGCATAAAATATTCTCGGGATCGCGCGATTACGCCACTTTACGCAAACGTCAACTAGGCAAAACCAAATTAGTGTCAAAGGCGTTCTGTGAAGTGGGATCTCGGTAAAATAAATATTTAACAAAGTGGCCTCGGCGAATACGCATATTTTAGTATTTTATTTGCACAGCCCGCGTGCTAGCTAAACGCACTCTTTGCATAGTCATAGTCGCGTTGGTTTGCCGATAAGCGACAGCGCTTGCTTGCATTTTCTTATGGTTTTAGGGTGCGGCAACAACGCGACTATGCTTAATTACGATTGTTTTTTTTTTTTGGTAATGGCGCGTCATTACATACGAAAAAAAAAGAAAATTGACCCATATGCAATATATTTCTCTTCAATATATTATTAGTCACTTCATTATTATACTATACACCTATCATTATTATTATTATACTATCATTATCAATAATTTCTTCTATAATCATTCATTCATCTTGGTTATTTTCCGGCTACGGATTTTACTCCTAACGTGTGACGCGGTTTCTCGACCAACATCCTATCCCAATGAGTACAACGGGCACAAAGAAGGGGAGGTTCCAGGTCCAGGAATAATGGAGGATAAATGATGAAAGACTTCTGGATCCGTTTACTCCTCACGCGGCAATATTTACATTTACAATGAATCCCTTATGGGAGACATCTCAACGAATACAAGTAACGGATAATTTAAACTAGATAACAATTGTAAAATGTCGAAATTAAGATAACAGGAAATAAAATATAGTCAGTTGCAAACCTGCCGACCCGACTGACTGCCTGCGTCGCTGGCGGATCGCCCGTGCGCCGTTCCAATGCGCGCCTGCGCAGATGCCGACCAATCAGATGCGCCCGGCGGCGATCGCCCGTCGCCGGCCAAGACGGTCTCCGAGAAGCGACGGTTGCGTTTCGATCGACTTGCAGCGTTCGCCCGCGCTGCGTTCTTACGCGGAGGTTACACGTCGCACCAAACCCGATTGCATTACCGTACGGTTTGGAATAAAATTACCATCAGCGAGCATCTCATCTTCATCTGGGCGAATTGCGTTTTCGCAATCGGCGAGACACTAATTTATTATGATGACGTCATAATAATTACACGCTGGTCTGGTTATTAAGGGCATACAAACGCAACTCACCGGCAGATAGCTTTACGGGTACGATTCACGCGCAAAGATTAATCTCTGCTTACAAAATGAAATTTCAGTATTAAATGGTAATTTGTATGAATATTAATTTTTCCTTTTGTAATTATTAGCTTCAGTTATTTACGAGAAATACAGAGTGTCCCAAGACCATTTGAAATTGGGTCTGCGTCGGACCAGACGATGGAAGTTATACTTTCGCACACACCCACTCACACACAGATATATAAATGAAATATAAGACATTTTTCTCCGTTATTCAATATATTATTATAATTCACTTCATTATTATACTATACACCTATATATTATCATTATTAAGTTCGTATATTCGTATAATTTGTGAAAAAAAAAAACATCCCCGCTGGGGATCGAATCAGGGACTCTAGCGTGGAAGACGAGTGCGTTAACCACTGACCCACCGAGACTCTTGGGGTATCTTTGGTAGAGAACGTATAAAAAGGCACTCTACGGATTTTACTCCTAACGCGTGACGCGGTTTCTCGACCAACATCCCATCCCAATGAGTACAACGGGCGCAAAGAAGTATCACTTCAAAAACCAGCGAATGGGTCCTTCGAATTATAATGTTATTTGTTAAGAAACTATATCAAAATTCATAATAGTTTCAAAGATATAAGTTTCTATTCTAAATCGTGTAAAACAGCTGTTTTTCATCCCATGGATAACTATGTTACGGGGTCACTGGGCCGCGTCAGTCAAGATCGAGGTCATTAACCAGGTGCGTTGTTCGAAACGCCCTATTAGGGTGGAGTAAGAGGGAAGCTATTGGTCGACAGATTATATTTATATATTGATTGATAAAATCGATTTACACCAATGTTATTTATTTATTTATCTATTTATTTTTATGAGAAATGCTTACATTACATAATGATAGTTACATAGAAATAGATAAATAACAACTTAAGCCGACTACAGGCATCTCCAATTTAACAGATACTTTTAACAGAACGAACTACGATCTAATTTATAATGATAACATTGTATGAGTGTATAGTGAAAATTTTTGCGTTGGTGTGTGTGTGTGTTTAGTGTGTGTATATAAACCTACATATTATTAGCGATATAATAAATAATTTAAAAATAATAATATATATTTACGAGTGTTTAATATTTATAATGAATATAATATTTATTAATACATTTTACATTAAATATTATCATAACTTACGTTACGAATTTCATGCATAAATAACCCCTTATTCTCTTCTTATATTAAATATATGTTTTTATTGTCTCGAGATGACATTGCATTAACATAATTCAGAAGTAATAAGTGATTAGCAATTAGTAGAATTAAACAGCGTACTAACGATTCAAAATCATTGAATAACTACAAAATTATAACTAGTTTTAACGGGTATTTTGTGCGTCCCGCGGAAACGTCTATAATCAGCACAGGCCCAGAATACGAGCAGCCACGTTGACAGTTTTACTCTCAAAACTCAAACGTTAGCTACCGGTTAGATCTGCGCGTTACAAACGAATAATGCTGTTTTTACCGCAATGCACCCGGAGAAAATGCAAGGGTTACTGTGTCGGAACGCACAGCCGATAGAGTAGTGCAGTGTGTGCCTTTATTTATAATGCAATTTATTTATTTTCCATGGTAATTATATCTCTAAAGCCGTAATACCGGTTACGGTAATTACGATCTATTTTATGTCTTTAGCGTATTGCAATAATAAATTATTAATATTAATGCAGTTTTTTTGCATAATGCAATTTACATTATCCACATTTATTAATTCTGCGTAGCATATTTATTGTGAGCCAAACGAGGTAAATTTTGTCAATAACTACAAATATTATATTTTTAATCATATTTGCCCCCCTCTTGGCCTAACCCCCCCCACCCCACTCCTTTTTATGGATCTGTTCTGAAATAGTACGAACTTTGATACGGTCAGTCCTAGAAATTTGACATTTAAGATAAAAAAAAAATGCATTTGCCGATAATACAAAAATAAAAAATCTAGTTTGTGGGCATCTTTTGCAAGTTCCCACTTTACAATTTTTTTCATACCCCCGAAATATTAGGTTTATCATATAAAAAAAACTAAAACGAACATCGGTTTTTAAATACTTTTTCTAATTTTGGCCAAAAACGTAAGTTTTAAATTTCTCTTGTCATTATCTTATCAGAGGACATCTATATCCATTTTTTTTTTTGTATATGAAAAGTTTATTTATTACAAAGTATATATATTTGTATATATAAGATTTTAAAGTACTTATCCGATTGTAATGTTTTGTTTACAATTTTTTCACCCCACATTGTTCAATCTGACCGTTTCCGAAACCGGGTGACCAAAATTAACGTTCACTACGCTTTGGTAGAATTTAAAAATTTAATTCTTTCTCTCCGCAGATTGAACAAACGAACGCGAGAATGACGGACAAATCTCTCGTGTCGGACTTCTACTCCGGCAAGACGCTGTTCATAACCGGAGGAACTGGTTTCCTGGGCCTCTGCCTGATCGAGAAGATCCTCCGGACCCTGCCGGACGTTCAGAGGATTTACTTGCTGATGCGGCCGAAGAAAGGCAAGGAAATATCACAACGGCTGGAAACTTTGACCAAGGATTCGGTAAGATTTTTTTTAAGGGAATTCTTGATTATCAGTATTAAACAAAGAAAGATTTCGCGATCTGATATGTCCATTTATTTTCCAAATATTGATTACTAATTTTTTTTTTTAATATTTCTATTGGTTTTAAGTATATTTTAGAGTTGAATCGTTATCATTTAGCCTATTTTCATTCATACTTAGTTGAATTTGCATTTTTCTAAAATCAACCATTTTGATAAAATGCAACGTTTTGATAAAATGCATAGAAAAATACAGACTTCTTAGGTTTTTGACTTCTAGACAAATAGATTAATTCGTTCTATATTAATCTGGGTAATTATGAGATAATACGATATTCAGTTATCTTTTCTATAATAGGACATACCTATCAAATACTTTATGTTGTAGGTTAAATTAGGGTATAATACTCTCGTGTTTTTCATTACAATTCCATAAATAATACCGGATAATCCGGTTTGCGCGGATTCATAAATAATACCGTAGTACTTGATGAGATTTTTTTTATACTTATACCATTTAACCACATCGTGGAAACAAACACTTTCCCGTAATAAGCGTATCGTACCAACTTGTATACGTGTATGATCCAACTAGGAGAGTAGTCGAATTATTAAATTCCATTTCTGCGAAGATTAACGTAACGAAGATTAGGTTGCAAACCATATTCAAGATTCATATTTCCGTTACTATTTTTTATTTATTTTGTATTTTAAATATACAAAAATTGACCATTATAAGATGTATTTAATATCACTACTTTCCATTTAAGAAATTGATCTGTACGATAATTAAACTGGACATGAAAAAAATGTTTTTATGCAATTTTAAATCAATTACTCAAATTTTTTTAAGCGTTTGACTAAACTTTAAATTAGTTTTTCTTGTAATTGACAAACATTTTTTTTGGTGATTAATATTAGATTGTCGATATAGATCCTGAAAGTACTGTAGTGATTTTAAATACATATTGATTGTAGATTGGTACTTTACAATGACTATTCCCTGACAGATTTTCGAGACACTCCTCTCAACGCAGTCCGCGGACGTGTTCAAAAAGCTGACAGCGATCGCGGGCGACGTCGGCGAAGAAGACCTCGGTCTCAGCGCGGAAGACCGGAAGACGCTGACGGACAACGTTGAGCTGGTCGTACACTCCGCAGCCACCCTGGACTTCCAGCAGAATCTCAAACCGACCGTCACCATAAACCTACTTGGCACCAGGAGAGTGACAGAACTGTGCAAGGAAATGACCAAAATAAAGGCTAGTAATTTGTAAATTTCGACATATTTGTTCCTTGAAGTTTTCCGACAATTGCAGTTTTAAATAAAAATCATCAAAAATAGAATTGTAAGGACCCAGTTGCAAGGCTCGGTAAATCCCTACCAGTTAGGAAGGGGGGGGGGGTGGAGTATTAGCGAGATTTCTATGCCTAGTTACATATGTCTCCCAAAAACTCTAGAACCGACAGATCAATTTTCTCCAATCCTGTATAAAGTGTGATTCAATAAAGGTGAGTGATGTATAGTGATGTAAAATACCCGGGTATTTATAATTCGTTGTAAATAAATAGCCAAAATTTATAAATACCAGGTAATGGGGTTTTATTTCTCATTAAATTTGATCAAACAAAGTGCGAAAGTCAGTATTAAAAATGTTTAGATAACAACAATGAAATTCCCCCACATTATCAAAATTTTCCACGAAATTAACCCTAATTTAAGGGATGACCTAACTTTTTGACCACACCTATACGCCACACAGCGCACAACATTTATTGATACCGTTTAGATAATAGCGTTTTCACTTTCAGGTTTTGGTCCACGTGTCCAGCGCTTATGTCAACTCGTTTCTACTCGATACCGAGGAGAAATTGTACCCGGAACCGGACGATCCAGATAAAATCATAACGATGGCCAAGACGCTCACCGATAGCGCTCTGTCCGAATTGGAAAAACAGTAACTTTTTGTTTTTCGTAACTTTTTAAAAATCTAGGTTATTGGCTCTGCGATTTTGAACATGATTAGTTTTGACTGCACATCAAAATTCATTATGGTTTCCGAGTAAAAAAATTGTAAACTTCACATGATAATATGAAATAGCTCGTTATTAGTTTGATCGCTAGCGAGGCCGCGCTCCACTGGGTCATTGACCGACCTTGGCCGAACGCCAGTGCCGAGTAATCATATGATTTCAAAGCCTTCTAGCAATAACTGAACGGTGAAATTTCACTATGAACCCAGAATATAAGAAAGTCGAAAATTCTGCCCTTAAAAGCTAAAAATGTTCATTTTATGCACATCTCTAGTTAGACGTATGCCAGCCAGTCACCGTGACTCGCACTCGTCGCTGCTACCACTGTCCACGTCAACGCATATGCATCTCTATATTACGAGCGCGATTGTGCATACGATTTTTCATAATGTGTAACTGTTCTCACCGCAGGAGAAACATTTCAACAAATGCAGGCAGACCCCTGCTTCATACCGTGTAATTTCTACAAAATTTTCAGTAAATACGACCACCATAAACCCATCAAGATAAAACCTATCTTGAGAAAACGGAACATTGGGTTCAATTCTTTTTTCCAGAACAATTCGGCAGTGGAATATTCTCTACACTCAACAGTATCATTGAAGTAACTCCTAAATTTTTACTACAAACTTAATTTTTCATACATTTAATCAAAAGTTTAGACGTAAATATCATGTCTGAATACAAGAATCCTATAGCGTTAAAGAGTGTTTCTCTCCCCACGAGCAATTAGATGAGATGGAACGATTTAAGACCACGCGTAAGAGAAGAGCGCTTTCGGGATTATGCACCCCTTAAGTCTAATTATGTTTTAAGGTAAAACATCATATTTTTTGTATTTCTTCTCAAAGTTGTTACCGATTCCAGATTAATAGGCCAGCATCCGAATACCTACACATTCACAAAGCATTTAGCGGAGCACGAAGTGAACAGAGCGTCGGCCAAGTTCTCATGCGCCATTGTCCGACCCAGTATGAGTGAGTGGCCTGCATTATATATTAATTTAATATTCAAACAAAAGTTCAAACAGCTCAAAGTGCGTAATAAAAATCTATCTGTCTATAAAAAATGTTTTATGAAAACTAATATAAATTTGATGCATAGTGTTTCATTATCAACTGTATGAATTGTAATTAAGGTGGAAATCGGTTATGACAATACTGCTTATTATGGGTAGAACGTCGACTTTTGAGGGTAGAAGCAAGCGCCTATGCAGATAAACCACTTAACGACACCTAACACCTGACCTTTTATTATCGAATTCGATATAACGGCTAACGGTCGGCAGCAGCCAAACAAATGCTATACAGGTTTATCCGTTTCATGCACCACCGGGCCTGGTTCATTGGCCACCGGGTTCATTCCATTTGGTTTTATGGTGAACCATTTTTGCTGCCAAAATGATACAAAAAATAGTGCCAATAAGATAAAAAAAAACCCCCTCAGAACTCTTCTCCCTTTTGGAGCGGTGTCCAACATATATTCATCCTAAAATGATTATTTTTTAAAAATCGACAGTTATGACAACTGTATTTCAAATGTAGAGATTGTGGTAGCCTAGAGGTTAAGGCGTTGGACTATTGGCCCAAAGGTTCCAGGTTCGAGTCCGCACATGGTCATACCATTTTTATCGCTTCATCTCCCCTGACTCTAGGACAGGCACATTTGGCCTAGTTGAGTAGGCCCCAAAATAATTGTATATGACCTACGTCATAACAATTATATAAAAAAAAAATTGAACTGTCTCCTGAAGGTCGTTATGACCGATTTTTACTCTAGTTATTTTGCTAAAATTTGTAGATATGGTTTTTTAAATTACAATTTTTATTTATTCTACAGTTACGGCCGCATGGAAAGAGCCTGTTGCCGGTTGGACGTGTTCTAAGAATGGCCCGCAGGGTTTCTTAATGGGAGCCTCTCGGGGCATCGTCAGGAGATTGCCCATAGCCAAGGATCTGATCGCCGACTATATACCCGTGGACGTGGTAGTCAACCAGCTTCTGGTTTCCGGCTATGAAGCTTCCAAGAGGAGGTATGTTCGACAACGTAATTTTACCAATATTATTTTATTATATTACTTATTATTTATTAGCGGAATATTTATGTATTATTATATTATTATTTATATTTTCTGGATTACATACAATTATGGAATGACCGCTAGTTCCCTTAATGTAAGAAAATAAATAAATTCAACCGTTTTCACTGCATGGGTAATAATCTTTTCGGGGTTCATGCTGAGTGAAAAAATATATATATTTAGGTTTATTTTCACATTGAAACTTCATTAAACCGGATCTTATAAAAGTTTGTTTTAAAAATTGTTCCAGCTCTGGATTATCCATATACCACTGCACATCCTCGACCTGCCGACCGTTCACCTGGAGTACCGTGGAATCCAAAATTAACGGCTTCCTTCATAAATATCCACTCAAAAGCGCTATCTGGTATGTAACATTTGTACCTCATTGTAGTCGTGCACTATCCATGACTCCACTTTAGGTTCTGTATGTAAATCATTAGAACTCATTTTTTTTGTTGCACAAGACTTTTATTATCTGGAAGGTGCTTTTGAACGCAGTTCCGACAACCTCGTTTTAGTCTTCGTGATTAATTACATGGATGTAGAGATTTTTTTTCAAATATAATCAAATTGTCTTAAAAATTAAATATACACTAAGTCTTCTTAAAAATATACAAGCAAACACAAATTATTAAAAACCCCGAACACACAAACAGCTGAACAGATTTTCTTGAACCCATAGCTACCCCCCTCCCCCACTCCCGATCGAGTCACCTTTCAAACAAAAAAAATAATTGTATGGAAAAATACAAAAAGGTTAAGCTAATCTAAAAACCCACTATAAAGGATTTCCCGAGACTATTCGTTAATTTGCTTGTGTGAAACCTGCTATACTATGCTCGCTCCTCCCTCGGGTGACGTAAGTTAGTAGGTCAGTGTGACGCGATCCCCTATTCGGTGTTTTGTGTAACAAGGATGCTCTATCCCACCCCATCCTTAAGGGAGGAGGGGTATGTAAGTATTTATGCCGATAACAATACGGTTTGAATGAACTTCGGTTTAGGAAGAAGGGTAAGGGGGTGAGTGCTGTAAAAAAAGTGTCGGCCGGATTACAGCAATATTAATTGATTTAAACACATTTTGATACAAATATAATAATTTTTGCATTTTTTTTCATATAATTTCTTAGTATTAAAAGGGAACATAAACACCGCCTTAAGTTTAGCTTATATTTAGCTTGCAACGTTTGTATGTCGTTTTAAGCAAAATCTTTTCAGTTGAATTAGAACCACTTCCTCTTAACCTACGGAGTTGAAATTTGACATGTTGGTTCAGCTCCGATGACAATGCATTTTTATGGTAAGCATGACCTGATTCTACACCCGGGAATGGCACCAGACGAAGGAACTCCTCAACGGCCAACAGCACAGACACAAAATGTTGTATACGCATCCAAGCACTTAAATAAAAGCTTGTTTTTAAAAATGTTTTTTACTTTTTTAAATTATGTTACTCGCATTACTTTGTGGTGGTTTAGGCGATTTATAATATTTCATTTGCGATAGGGAATTTCTCGGTAGTCACATTATAGTGTCGTTAAGTTGCGTCTAATGTAAGGTAGCAATAAATTAAAAAGTAAGTTTTCCATTTGAAATGTTTTCACGTCGACGTCATGAAATTCCTTACTTTCTAGGTCGTATGTGTTTTTCTTATTTCTTTTTTATTTTAAAGTCGCTTTAATTTTTTTATTATATATATTTTTGTTCCCAGGTATCCGCATTTGAAGTTTGTGTCGTCGATTTGGTATTTTAAGCTGTGCGCTATTTTCATCCATTTCATACCCGCATATTTTCTCGACTTGGCCATCAAACTCAGCGGGGGTAGACCTATGTAAGTATCAAGTGTGTTTTCCTATATAAATTAAAAATATTTTTAGACTTTGCATTGACTAGTAAAAAATCTGAACCACTGAGCCATTGAACCATTGAACTAATGTTCAATGTGATTTCAATGGTGCAAACGTCAAGTCAGTCAAAACGATTCGCGTTAATATTTCTAGTGAATTGATAGCGGGAATATTTGGAAGAGGTGAAACATCGAGCCTGGTTCAAATGGTTCGTACTCAAATGAGTACGTTCAACTCAGCTGTTAAGGAATTTAATATATCGAATGCTCTACCAATGAGTCTGGATTGTTGGATATCGGAGCCATTTGTACTTATTACTTAAATGTATTTAGAAATATATTCGTTATGATTTAAGAAATGTATTTTGATGTAAAACGTGTTGTAGTGTTCCCTTTGGTGAATTGTAATATAATTTTAAAAAAATATGTGTAATTTGGGGTTTTATTAAAGTTATATTTACCACACTCGGCGCCGATGACGAGCTATCCCGTCATTGATATATACGTCAGTCGCAGTGTTCGCTTAAAAGCGTCACCCACTTACTGGATTTCTATTAATGTTAAAAAGGGCGGCACGTAGCATATACCAGAATGCATAAAAGGCATAGACTAATCAACGTTTTTTTTTCATTTTAGTTTAATTTTGACGTTTGATTCTGTATGTGAAAAGTTCGCTAGTGAATTGAAAGTGTTTTTAACGGATTTAGCGATAAATAATTTGAGTTTTATTTACAAAAGCTATGTCAATATATTATTGGATATAAAAGCAATCATTGTCATAGTTTTGTAAATATTATTTGCCAATTATAACATAAACTAAAAAACGGGTGGCAGCCCCCGCATGGGATATTCCGATCGGTCAACGAACTTCATGGCTCATTTTACGCACGGAGCGTAATGTGTTAAGTGGCACTCAAAAGCTCAAAAAAATAAGAATAAAATAATACAAGGGTTCAATAATGTGTCATAATATAATGATTTTTATTACAGTTTAGTTCGCATGCACACGAACATCTGGACGTCGCTCGACAGACTCGAGAGATTCATCTTCACCGAGTGGAAATTCGACAACACTCGAACGAGGGAACTCGCCAACTCGCTAACCGACAGGGACAAGGAATTATTCTTCATCGATATATCTAGCCTACAGGTATGTAATTTTTTTTCAATTTGGCAGGCCACCCTCCTACGTCATACTACCATCATTCGTAAACCAGACTACCCCCCTAATTTCAAAGGACATAATATATGGACGATTCCTAAACAAACAGATATTTATTCACGCTAATTGGCCATATTGCTACTATACAAGTATCCAAAGACATTTCTCGAAGATTTAATTGTGTTACCTATTACGAAGAAATCAGATGAAACATGTGAAAGTAATTTATCTTCAAATTATATTTTTTTTAACGGGATTATGTGAATTACCAATTGAATTGCTTTGAAGCTTGTTCATTGCGAGGTCTCGGACCTCGACCTCGAACCGAACAGTCAGGTGCATCGCAGAAGTCGCACTTGCCAGCCAACCTACCATTTATGATGTAACGGAGACGTATTACAAAATTCGTTCAAAATTATCACATAGAGTTTGCATTATTTTTTTTTGGTAACGTGATGAATTTTGATATACCGTCATCACAAATAATTCTTAAAATCGCAGGACCATTAGCTGAATTTTTATTGTGTCTTGGGACACGTCTTAGATCACTGTATGTTTTTTTTTTGTTTAAATGTTACAATAAATAAATAAGTACCATTTTTAGTAAAGGCGTAGCTTTTACTTGTCAAATGTCAAAAAATGATAGCTTCAAAATTAAAAGCTGCCCAAACAGCAGGCTATTTAAAATGAAACCTCTTATGGGAAAACCCTGTATTATGTGAAAATTAATATTTACAAATTTGTTGTAGTGGCCGGAATATTTTTCAAACCTGACGCTTGGGGTGCGGAGATACTTGAACAAGGAACCTATGAAGACCCTGCCGGCGGCTCTAGGAAAAGACACTCTGTAAGCACTATCTTCGTTTTTTTAATTACTGTTTTTATTTCAAGTCGCTTATGAGGTGGGCCAATCGTCATTAATGTCAGTTTTTGATATCTAGTTTATAATGTAATGTTTTTTTTTGCAAATTTTATGTTATTAAAAATAAATAATGGTTACTGATGTTTGGGCCAACATAAAAATTTAATTTTCGAAACTTTTTTTTCGAAATTAGTTTCAATTAGAAGAAAATTTGACCACGATTGAAGAAAAATACTTAAAAACACAATCGGAAACTTGAATAAATATTTTATCGATTGGGGAAACGATTGAGTCGTTTGTGTCGAACGATTCTGACTTTATTTTTTCTATTAAAGAAAATATTTATTTTTATTCAGTTTATTAATCTTTGGTGGGCCAGTCTTTAGTAGCGGCGCGGCGGTCAGGTGATAATGACCGAAGTTTCAAGTTTCCGTTTTTGTTACATTAAAATTCTTATAAAACCTTGATTACTTATAAAACCTTGATTGATCTAATTGGATATCAAAACATAATGAGGTGTATCTGTTCAAATTGAGATATTTCCACTATGAAAAAATTTTGTAAAATATGCAAAAAGCTATAACCCTTAGCGGATATTATGGATGAAGCAAAAAAAATTAACCATTTTAACGGGCTAGTTTGTCAGGTAGACATTAAAAAATGCATAAAATGCCTTCTGAGCATGTGAAGCAACAATCATTTGAAACTCTCCATTTAGTCAGTGTTTTATTTGACATAACTTATTTTGATTGTTTTTGACAGCACATAATTGTTTTAATCACAATCCGCTCCCTACGTAAAATTCACTGAGCACACAATGCCGCCGTTCTGCGAAAGTCGTTCACCGAACAAAATATAGCACGCGGGGTCGCCACTCGTTTTTTAGCTTTTTATAAGTAGAAAATTATGAACATTTTTGTTTTTTAGATTCACTAGTACACGTTTCAACAATCAAACGTAAAACCGAACTAAAATGAAAAAAAATCGTCGATTAATCTATGCTCTTCATGAATTCAGGTATTACATGCCGTGCATTTGAATATTAATGGAAATACAGTAAGCCAATGATGCTTTAAGAGCACACGGCATCTGACGATCCAGGGCATAATGAGATATCTCATCATCGACGCAGTGTGTGTTAAGAAGACGCAACTCGGTCATTTCTCCATACAAAAGTTGTAGTGGTTATCGCTTTTTCTTATCCGGGTCAATATAGAATGAAAAGGGTAAATATTTGTCTTAGTCTAAAATGCAAGAGCGTCGAAAAGTCTCTATTTTTCCATACAATCTATCAATGGAGAATTGGGAAAATAAAACTCGAGCTTTTTAAAATACATGATCCTGTTTTTCAAGATTGCGAGAAATCGTTATTATTTTGCGGTGCAGTGTTTTTGTTTGAAAATATCACCTCTCCTCGAGCTTAGCTAAACTAAACCGCAGCTAGATAAAAAAACGTGATTTATGACCACGCCCCACAAAAACAACAGTACTGCGGAAAGAGACCCCTTAAACCCAATATTCATCACTCAATACGTTCGATATGGATTTCATTGTTTATTAAATATTCAATTGTTTATCTACGCTTAACTTAGTTCACAGAAAACAGTCCAGTTGCACAATTATAGAGTTTGTACCATTTTTTTCCAGGCTACTGGTGTTCCACGTCATTCTGCAGGTGTTGATCGTCTTCGGTGGTTGGTACGCAACTTCCAGAGTGTTGGGATGCACGCTCAACCAATCAGCTTGGAGCGCGCCGCTCACATACGTTTTATTCAGCCTTCTTTAAAAGCATAGATTTAGTATTGCCACATATTGGGTGTCCCAAGACTATTCCCGAAAGCTTAAGGGGGTTATAAAAAAATACGAAAGAAAAAGTCAACAAATTTATTATATTTCAATTCAATTCGGTCAGCCGCTGATCGATAATTGCCTTGACACCGTTACGGAGTACGGCCACATCTGAGCGCTCATAATAAAGACATGATTTTTAACTTATTTCACTTAAAGTTTACATTTATTTCCTTGGTAACCATGATAAATTTTGATATAGTTTCTTAACAAATAAAACTAGAAATTGCAGGACCAATAAACTGTTATCGGGAACCGTCTTGGAACGCCCTGTAGATATCCAGACTTTTATTGTGGTTGTATAGTTTCATAGTGCGATTGGAGATTTTCGAGGCTGTTTTTGAAATACTACACTTTAAGGGATTTTGGACTAATTTAATCTGTTTCAAAACTCGCCCTCTAAAATTGACTTTATGACAAGCATTGATTATAGTGATGTAGATGGCGCTATGTTTTTGCCAACTAAATATTTATCATATTTCGTTTCATCATGGACCACAGTTTTGTACATAAAATTATGAAACTGTATGCTTTTTCTAATGAATTTGAATGATTTATGGATGTTTGAGACTCGGTGCGACATCTACACCGCGTTTTAGTCACTGATAGTCCAATTCTTCTTAGCAGTTGATCAATCTAAAAAGCTCAGTCCAACAAGATAGTACTGGCGGCCGTGTTTCGGCAGTTTGTGACGACAATATTATTTTAGTCGTAGGGCACTCGGGTAATCTCATAGGTTTTAAGACAGAGTTAAACTAATGCATTTTCTTAAGTCTGTATTTTATTATGTTATAAACTCCCCCTTATTTTTTTACCAAAATAACGGAACATAAGATTTATTTTAGCTAAGATATATTCTGATTGGTTTGGGTTTATATCTTTATTATGGAATATTAATCAACTTCAAAGTACCATAGAAATTACCACAGATTTCAAACATAATCCATCGTTCCAATACCTTGGCAATAAAGTATCTGCGAGGAACGAAAGGGACCTTGAATATATCTGAGTGAGGGACGTAAAGCAGGAGTGGGGCCATGCGCTTATATATGTGAGTGAGAAAGCAGCACTAAGTGAAGAATATGAGAGAGAGAGGAAAAACAGTCGCTGAAGACTAACGTTGACACTTCTGTGGAGTCAACTATGATACATAATCAAATATTATACGACAGTATTTAAAATTATTCTTTCATTTTCACATTATCTTAAATTACGAATGCTTTATAACAATGATTGTATTTTTAATATATAATAATAGGTGCTTATTTGTGATAATATATGTTTTATATGTTAGAATGCATGTTTTTTTATTGAAAAATGTCGTGTGTTTATGATATGTCGAATTGTGTGCTGTGGGTGTGAAACGCTCTGATCGGTCAGAGCGAGTGTGTGGATATATATTTTTTTATTTTTAAGAATAAGGATAATAATATGTGTGGTTCCATAGTTCGTTGTTTGTGCTTCTGTGTGTAATATTTACTATATTTAATGTGCCTATTTTTTATATTTAAGCACTCATTGTTGTGGTTTTCATTTAATATACGCATGAAACTTGAGATGGTAACGTTTGTTTGGTTAAATCAAAATATTGCCAACAGATGGAATGAGTAACTAGCACTAAACAGAATTTGAGAGTTGATTTAATTTTAATGAATTTAGCGCTGATATTTCTGGTTATTCCACAAAAGTTAGGGTGAAGAGTCGTTCAGAAAATATGAATTTACTTTAAGCTAGCGTTACAGATCAGTTGTTATACCCTACATTTACACAATATATTTAAATACCTTTCATACTACACATGATTACACTGGTAAAGACTGTAGTGACATATTTAAGTGTTCGCGAACCAAATTGTCTTATATTTGGATATTTTTTCAAAACCACTTTTATGATAAGTTTAAAACAAAACGATTTGGCGAAAACGAAGGGGGGTTAGTATAAATAGTAGCTTGTCGATGACTGCTTCTTGCGCAGCATTCTACGATGCAGAGTAAATGTGATACGTAAACGCAAATTATTCTCAGTTCGTTTTTATAGCTAAAAAAGTTTCGTTTAGAGAGAAAAAATAATAGTACTAAAAAAAAGCATACAGTTAACTATTTTTTATTTTAAGATGCCATTTCACCACCGTCAATAATAAAAATACATTTTGTTCATTGCTTCCACTTGAACCAAACAACTGAACCTATTATGATGAAATATTGTCAGATTTAGGCATACATACTTACCCGACGGCTGAGCGATGAGAAAAAAATGTCTGCGTTTTTGATAGTAAAGATACATGTAAGCCAGACTCAAGTTTGTACTATAATTATATTTATCCATATTATTTTTAATCCGTTATAACATTATTGCCATTGAATGTTTTCTATAGATTTAAAATGTTCAACGATTCTTGATCAGTAATTAATTCTCTTTAAATAAACGTGCGAATCCGTGTTGGCCTCATTTGTTGATCCAAAGTATTAAAACTGTAGCGAATAAGGTGTAAATTTTGGATAAGGGTAGAAATAAAGAAATATTATTTTGCATGTTTTGTTTTATTTTTGTTCACATTTTTATTTTTTGACGGTGAAGAAGCCAAGCAATTGGTTTTTTTTTTCGACCGAAATAAAATAACATTGAAATTATCCAATAAGTTCTGTGAGCTAAGAAATTTATACAGGTCAAAAATCCGAATTATTTACATAGTAGGTGTTGAATATAGAATAATAACCTTCAAATTTAGCAAACAATCCTAAGACCAAAATATGTAGTAAACGGTGAGGTTTGTATGTGTCGTATACTCAACACCTTTACCTCAAATATCCTTGGTCTATGGCCCTTCCATAAATTAATTTCCCCCATCCTCCTCTAATGTAACTGTCAAGCAGTGGTTAAATGGTCTGTCGTAGCACCAACATCTCGCTCATAGCATTTTGCAGAAGCTAGCAAAAAACGTGTGGATTCGTGCGAGGCGTTCTCCACAATCTGTAAAGACAATTGCAGAGGCACCTGAATTCCACAATCCATCAACAAAATTCCAGCACCTAGGCTCGACCATTAGGTAAGTGATTTGCAATTCATTTACGAATTTCGCCGCATTTCCTACAGTAGGTTTATTTCAACATCTGATTTAAATTCAAAGTTTGTGTGCAATCTAATGAGAGATTGAAAATTAAAAATAAATTAAATTAAATCAAATTAAATTATATATTGATAATTATTTTTATTTTGATTTCAATTGACCAATGCCAGTTATAAATACAAACCTTCCCTTCCCCAATTAAAAAGCAGTTGATCCAAAGATGAGTATGACTAATTATATATAAAGTTTAAATACAACGAAAAAAACAACAATTTTGAAGACTTATCGTTTAGAACTATCTGCCCGATCTGCCCGGAGCACCATAAGCGATTTTGATGATAATTAAATGTATTATTTTTATACTTATCAGGAGTCATAAAGCCTGAAAGGTTCATTAAAGCTTATGTCGATGTTGTGACAAATTGGTAGTCTAATTTATTTGATGGAGGTATTAGGTGTTAAATGATTAGGTGATTTAAATGTAAGTGATATTAGAAATGATAAATTTTAATATACATATAAATAAAATTGAAGTGCGTGATTTCGAAACATATCCTTCTAAGTTCATATGATTGATCGCACGCAACTAAAGCCTAAACACGCATTTTTTTTATGTCTGTTTATCCGGGCTAATATCCAAAATGGCTGATTTGATTTTAACGAGACTTTCATTTGGGAAGTTTGCATCGCGTTGCAGTTTAAAAGCTATTTATTTATATTCAATATTTAGTTGCGACCATAGTAATTGAGGACGCCCGGCGAGGGGGCACGCCCTAAGTGTTAACCAAGTCAAGTCGATATACAGAAATCGTATACAGTTTGAAACACTATCTCATCAATCCATTGATACTTGTGAAACTTAATACCAGCGAGCATCAATGCCGTGTTAAGGCGTATATACCCAACAATATGGGCACATACATCTGGCCTCATAACATCCTGAAACACCCAGTTCTATTGTTTATTTTCACCTTCCTTACATCATCACCAATGACAATAAAACAATCATAGCGAACATAATATAGACGCTTCATCTGCATTCATCTGTCCTGCGATGTTACCGCGACGTACTGCGGTTAGTGGGTGACGACTAACAGTTTTAAAATAAACAACATTTTTATAAAATCACAATTTATTCAAGTACCAAACTCATTCGACTAAAATCGATAATTCGCTCGGTCCAATGGCTACGCAGGTTTGTAAATGTCACTATTAAAAATGCGTATAAAAATTGGGGTTACGCTCAGTCATTGCATTAATTTTAAAATAGGTCTCCCGAGAATCGGAAGTAAAGTATCAAAAACTAGAATTGAGTTTGTGAATTTCAAAATTTAGCTGAGAGTTTTTAACGACCACTACCAAAATTCCAAAAGTCTACTGTCCTTAGCTTAATATTGCATTTTTTCATAATTTAATTTTAATTTAAAACTACTAATATTCTTCCCGATACATTGGCTGTTTAGAGGAAACCTAAAATCAGGAAAAAAATGATTTATTTTTTATCTCTAGAGCACTTCAGTGGTCAAAAGATTAACCCTAGAACATTCGAATGTCGCATTTTTATAATTACATCAGTCCGAATATAGATAAAATATAATCTATTAAATCAAAACTAATTATACGGTAATGTTTGACCAAAAATGTAAATAATAATTAATAGTTTCACGAAGTTTCTTAAAAATTGATTGAAAAACAATAGTAGCGTGTATTGGATATTATACTTGTTTTTAAAAGGTTAACTGTCAAACATTGTCTATCACTGGTATGGCAAAAAATGACAGTTAAGATTTTAAAACACATTTCCACTGACCTTTATTACCTCTAATTGGCAAAGTCTAATAATTATTAATAATGACTTTCGATATGTTTTATTAATTGGATTAATTTTATGGACGTTGCCATTACGATATACAATTATAATTTATTGAAATTCTACATTATTACACTAACCTCAAAACTGGCAATTGATTGAAATATGTCTTGCGAATCATGTAACAGCTATCTAACGCTAAGGTGTATGTATAAAGATTTACAAAAATCTATAAAGTATATAATATTATAATATAAATAAAAAAAGTTAAGTTAATTATTAACTATTTACTTATTCTCTAAGAACTAGATTCGAATGGCTAGCAATAATAATGGCAACACAATACGGATAAAATATTTACAAAATTCAGGACAGTTTCTTAAATGGACATTTAGTTAGATTGTAATGGAGTTTTTTTTACTCTATAAATATATATTTTTTTTATATATATAAAAAGTGATTTGTGAATATTTTCCTTATGTAATTACATTAAATGCATACGTAAAATATTCCAAATTAAAAATCAATTACCTATGTCAAAATCATAGTGGATTCTAGATCCTTAGAATCTGTCAGACAGGCAAGCGTCAGGGAGAAATTAGTTAGTGTTGCCAGATAGTGTAAATATCTACAAATGCGTTGTTTTGTTTTAGGATGTCGATTATTTAAAATAAAAAAATTAGACTCATGCTTGGAACACAACAGCACTGGCATCTTATGTCAATAAATATATTTTAATTAAAAATGAAGGCAACCATTACACGAGTTTTCTTCAATGTAATAACAAGTGTATGTGACTAAAAAATCAGTACGAAAGGAACTACTTACTCATAATGAGCATTTAAAAGTTATGTACACTTAAATATTACTTTATTATTAGATAGGTACATATTTACAAATGTGTAAGTATTTATGTACACAAATTAATAAGTAATTATTGCTCACCAAGACAACACAGTTAGGTATATATAGCTCGTGAGGCTGTTATCAATTTGAAATAGAAATTGATACATTTTTTTTTTGATATGATACTTACTACCTATAATAAATGACCTCTTAAACTATGTACCGGTTCTAAAAATCACATGGAAGATTAGGTTCTATACTTATATTATCTAAGTATGGTTTTTTTAATCTAAAAATATGTACACGATTAAATATACAAATTCTAATGAAGACTTTTCTAAAACTTATATACAAACTATTGAGAAATAAATTTATTGTTCTGGGAAGATTGTTATTGTTGGTTATTTTACGCAATTTTGATTCGGTTACATAAATAGTAAATACTCTATTTAAACAGCACCAATACAGCGGTAGACCAAAACTAATCTAAACATATTTAAAAGGAAGATATGTGTGCATATGAATCATATAAAAACCTAAAAAAATCTTTAATATTTTCTGTCGCTTTCGTATGAATATGGTATTATTGGTTATATAATGGTTTATAGATCGCTCAACTCCTAAAAATAAATTGACAACCACTCTTTAGTAACTAAAATACAATGCAGATAAGATACTAAGACACCGTTTAAATAACCCTATTAATCTAGCACAACGAATAACAGCGTTACTGTAGCTGGCTCATAACGGTAACGAAATCGCATTCATTTACAGCCATAGCTACAGAGTCGCGTTCAACGAAGTCGGAAGCGCCTTTGAAGAGAAACGAATGCTTGTTCAGTGACACAGAAATCTCGTTACAAGTCACACTATGACAATGTGAAGAGATCAGTTACAAATCACACAGTTATTTTGAAATCACGTTTAATGTAACCTCAGTTATATGATTATCGCCCACTGCTAATGCAGATGTCGCATCAATTCTTAAAGATCGTAATTTACTGGAAAATGTTGAAAAAATAGCACCATCTACATATCTGCATAATTTCTCGGTTGCCTACTGATTCGTTTGATGATAAGCTATATATAAACCACTATATATATATAGTGAACTTTTTCTCACATACATCCTTTTTGGGGTTTATTCTACACATTCCAAAATTAAGAATTTTATTTTCACAATTTTTCCTAATTTCAAAAAGAAAAAAAATGTCAATTAAGAAAAGTTGTACAGTTTGAAGTGTAGAATAAACTCATAAAACAATGTGCATGAGAAAAAATCATCCTGTATAAAGTATTTGCGAAGAGAAACGATTTGTCTGATTTCGTTTTGACGTTTCACACCGACACGCCCCGAGTTTTCTTTTAAATGCATTTAGGTTATATTATTCAATACACAAGACTTCCGTTTGGTCTAATATCACTTCTGTGGCGCGTTGTGGCTGTGTTGCGAGCTGTTGTTGCTGGACTGAGAATGTGCCGTCATGAATCCTTGCCGTTTACCTACGAGAGAAAACATTGTTGTAAATATACAATCAAAATAAGTTGGAAAAGTATATTTGATGCGTACCTACCTACACACGCGTGTTTTAATGAGAACTAAACTAAAAGTTAGAATAAGTCTAAATGTATGGATTTTTACCTTCTAGGCGGATTGCATTACGGAAATGCTGTAAATTCAGCCTCATTTTAAATGGTGATCACGCTGGTACTCCATTATTCCCATGTTAAACTTGCTATAAGTGTAAACCAGTTTAAGAACCGCCTAGATATTTTTTTTGAATCCAGGCAAATTGTTAACTACTCATTCGCAATAATAATAATAATAATATTTTTTCTATAAATACGTTTTTGATCCAAATATTGATGTTTTTCATGTAACAACATCGCTAGAAGACCGCTGCCTGTGTCATCTGCATACAACAGTGCCACAAGTGGAGAAAATTGAACTAAATTTTACAATCGGGCCGGTGGTAAGTTGGTGCTTTGTAATACGTTGAATTCTTGAGCCAGGCCGATTGTAGAACTTTTGTTTAGGCGCATTGAACAGATCCTAAACATTAGTCCGCCTTATTGCAAAACAATGACATTTTGAAATCAACCTAGGCGCTTTTTAAAAATCTTAATTATACAATCGTCCTGTGATAAAACAACGATCTTTGAAACACGCGCCACGTGAATCATGCTGATTTGCATCAATCATGCTCTAGAGGTTCACTTATGTCAAACGACAAACAGGTGTCGTCACGTTAGAATTTGTTTTGTGCATTTTCGATCTTAAAAAGATCATTCAAGTATTTTAAAAAATATTGGTTATTATCAAATCAACAAAGAAGGAATTACGTTTTCATTCCATTCTTTAAGTTTTTAATTTCATTTAATTTTATTATATGAAAATCACTCAAAAATATCACTAAATGTGCGTTAAGGACAATGCAATAAGTTAACCTCAAATCTCAGCCTCTGACAGCTGGTATTGGCTTTGCCACACAAAATAATTGTTTTTGGGATCACCATCTTTCTGCAGATGAAACCACAATTTAGTAACAACATACCTTTACTATTGCGCTCGTTAGATGATGCTGATTTCCTATCGGAACTCTTGGAACCCGATCTGGTCATGTTGTCGTACTTTTCAGTGTTCTGCGGGCTTCTGGAGCCTTTTCCCTTATCGATCACGCCATCAAAGTAACTCGAGTCCGTTGAATAGTCAGGGCTGTACGTTCTCGCCGTCACGATGTTGATGGGCGACGGTGCGTAGCGTTTGTCTGGGTAGTAGGTTAGGTTGTGTTCGCTTTGGTCCATATCACCGTTCGTCGGAGTCGCTTGGCTGTGTGGCGAGCAGTTCGTGGATGACTGACACGGAAACTGCAAAATATGAACAATACATAATTTTAAAGTAATATACTAAGATAGTAGTATTATAAATAATAGTGATTTATGATAACTCTAAGAAAACATTTACAGATGTTCAAGGCTTTAATTAAAATGTATGTGAGTCCTTATCGAAATTAGCTGTGGGCGTTAATGCGATAATCATATAATTGAGGTTACGTTAAACGCGATTTCAAAATAGCTTAATACTTAAACGGCTACAAAATAACTGCGTGATTTGTAGCTGAACTCGTCACTGTGCTTCATCGTCATGGTATCACTTGCAACAAGATTTCCGTGTCGCTGAACAAGCAAAGCGACTTCGTCACTGCTATGAGCCAGTGTCAGTAACGCGGCTATTTGTTGCGCTAGGTTAATAGGGTTATTTAAACAGTGTCGCTTTATAACGCACACCATTAATTGAGATTAAGCTCACTGCCACAACGATCTCGGGACCACTTTTTTTTTTTTTTTTTAAGAAATAATTGCTATGACCTAGGTCCGGGGTGCTCAAACGGTCGATCGCGATCGACTGGTCGATCGCGATCGACCGTTTGAGCACCGTGCAGAAAGCTAATATCTATATATGCTACGGTACGCCCTACCTAGGTAGGTAGGGTGTATCGTGTATGTACGACAACCCTGCATCACACACACTTGCAGTCTCTCAGAGTCGATCGTAAGTAGTCTAAAAATATTGAGGTAGATCGCCAGCAGTTCAAGTTTGAGCACCCCTGACCTAGGTAATATATAATTATTTAGGGCCCTACTCAATTAGGCCAAATATGCCTGTATTAGAGTCAGGGAAGATGGTGGTAACGAAGCGTTAAAAATGGTATGACCATGTGCGGAATCGAACCCGCCGCCTTTGGGCCAATAGTCGAACGCCTTAACCAGACTACCACGATTTTGCTTAGGTATAGCACGATCAATAAGCAATCTGAATTCATATGGGAGAGATTGACATATTAGTTATTAGAATTTGCTCCTTATTGCAAAACACTAAGTAAGAACGCTAATGTCAGTCTGAAACGGGAGTGGCATAAAAATATTCTATTTCATGAGGCGGTGACTCGTGAACTCGTGTTTTATTAATACACCATGTTTCAAGGCCATTCTCCATAAAAAAACAGCTTATTAGCCCTGCTTATTGATTTCAAACATGGTTTATGTGACCTCACATCAAAATTCATCATGGTTTCCGAGAAAAAAAATCATAAACTTTACGCGATAATTAAAGAGTTTTACCTTCCATTAAAACATCTTATTATATACCTAACCTTATTTAAAACCTATAGTTGAGAGAAGCGTATTTACCTGTCCGAATACTCACCTTAAATTATGCGTGTTAGTGTGTTTATACCATAAATGCGTCCGGTCACCAGTTGGCTATGGCGGAAATAGCAGACGAGCTCTATGCGCTGACTGCTTCCGGCCGGCGTTTTTGACATTAGTTCTCACCAGGCAGTAATTGCCTAGGTTTTAAATAAGGTTAGGTATATAATAAGATGTTTTAATGGAAGGTAAAACTCTTTAATTATATAGCCTGAACCGTTATTTAAAACCTATAGTTGAGACATGTTTGTTATCGACTGGTGACTTTACACGCTAATGTGAATTAATAAAAACTCGTAGAGTACTCACAGCATGTTATATAGGATGAAATAAGGATGTGACAGACAAAGCCTTATTAACGTCAGGGGGAGTGCTAACTTGCCGCCTGTAAAATCTGGTGAATGTGTTGTGATTCTTCCAATTTCCTCTAGCAAGAATGTCATCTAGCCTGAAATTTTCCATCCAGTTGAGAGATGCTACCGCTGCGCGAATACTTCCAGGTGCTGCCGTCACTCCCGCATCTTTGAAGACCGTCTTCACCCAACTTGCTATAACCGTTCTCGATGCTGGTTTGACAGGTCCTGAAGTTGAGATAAACAGTTCATGTAGGCGTTCTTTCGTATCTCTACGAGCTTTGGATATTTGTATCAACTTATTGACCCAGAATGCCGGATCAATACCCTGTTGATTGCCGTAGTTGAGTCTCCAGCCCGACTGTTGGTGTGTGGCAGAGTCGGTCTTCGAACCGAAGATAGGCCACATGGTGATACCTTTATCGTCACTTATCAGCGTTTCTGGTGTACAATGGAGCAAGGTTAAATCGTGAACCCTGCGACCAGAGGCCAGCAACAACAACGTTGCTGCCCGCCTGGATGTCTCGAAAAGACTCGGTTTTGGCGGAGGATTAGCTTCTAGCCACGTTAAAATCACACGAGGATCCCAAATTGGCGGTTTTCCTATTTTAGGATTTCTAAGGGCTGCTGCCTTAAGCACTTGTTTGACAAGAGGATGAGCGCTTATACTCACGTTTTTATCTGGGTTACTAAAAGTAGCAATTACAGATTTATGAAGCATAACCGTACTTAGAGAGAAATTATGCTCGATACTCAGATCGGTCAAGTACCTCGCAACTGCGCTGCCTGTAGGAGCACTGGGATCTATATCGTGATAAACTGCCCAATTTTGCCATCTTCGCCATGCAGGTTTGTAACTCTGAAGAGTAGACTTCCTCCAACCTGATTTTAGGAAATTCTTTTGCCTGTCGGTCCAATCTTTTAATGATTGTTTCCACCCCGGCATTTCCAAACCTCCAATGTGAAATCTTCCACGTGTCGAGGGGGTTTCATGGTTCTGGTGTCTATCAGTACTTCTTTCAAGGATCTCACCGTGAATGGGGGTGCTATTGCTCTGGCTTTCAAATCTGGTCTCCAAAATACCTTCTTCCATCGTGGCGCTACTATTAGGTATGTACCCTTCGCCTGATTCAGGTATGTTAGGACTTTGGGCATCAGGCAAGGCGGAGGAAAAATCCATGCGAGATGGAAATCCCATTTGCGCATCCATGCGTTGCAGAACATGGCTTTTTTGTCGTTTCTGTCCAGGGAGACGTAGTTGTTGACTACATGCGCTGTCTCCGATGCAAACAGATCTATTGTCGGCGTTCCCCACTTTTGAAAAATGTTTGTCGTTATTGTGGGTAACAGATGCCATTCGGGAGGATCGAGGTGTCGTGAGAGACGATCTGCGATCTCGTTGAACTTCCCTGGTAGGTACTGGGCTGATAGCGATATCCGATGCGTATCTGCCAAATGTAGGACCTGACGGGTCGCTTCGAGTAGTGTCATGGACTTGGTGCCACCCTCGTTCCGAAGATATGCGACCACTGACTTGTTGTCTGACTGGATTAATAGACCCGAGTCGGCCAACATTAGCGAGTAAGGGGTAATTGCCGCCAATACTGCTAACATTTCCTTGACATTGCTGTGGAGATGTCTCTGATGAAGAGGCCATTCCCCGCTGAGTCTGATGTCGTCCAGTTGAGCACCCCAACCCCAGGCCGATGCGTCCGTCGTTAGAATGTGGCGGGCCGCAGGCTGGTGAATAATTGAGTGTGTTTCCAATGAGCTGCTCCACCATTTTAGCTCTTTCATTGCCTCCTCTGGTATTGAATGTTGTTGTCTTGGTCTTAGAGCCGGAAGTTTGTGGCTGGAACTCTGTAAACATCGAAAATTAAGCCTGCCTCTAAAGATGGCAAAGCATGCAAAATTCAGCGTTCCCAAAAGACTTTGTGCCTGTTTGAGCGACCACTTACTTTTCTTTATAAGATTATTTAAGATTCGAGAAAGTCTTGTAATTTTTAATTGAGGCGGCCGTATTAGGCTGTTTTTTGAGTCCCACATAATACCCAAGTACTCAAGATTCTGAGTAGGTACTAGAATAGATTTCTCAAACTGGATTTGCCAACCCAACTTTTGTAACAAAGAAATAGCTTCAGATATTTGAATTCTCAAGGTGTCTATATTCTGATTAACAATTAAAAAATCATCGAGATAAACCACAACTCTAATGTTCCTTTCTCTAAGTTTCTGGGCGATCCAATTAGTGACAGATGCAAAAACTTTAGGCGACGATGCTAGACCAAACGGGAGTGACGTCATTTCCATTAATTTCCCGTTATAAATGAGTCGAAGAAACCTTCGATGGCCTGCGTAAATGGGAATATGAAAATAGGCCTGAGATAGATCAATTTTCACCATCCAGTCGCCCGGTTGAATAAAAGTTGCTACTTTGCTGACATTTATTAACTTAAACTTGCTTACCGAAATGTAGTTGTTCAGACGCCGAAGGTTGAAAACTGGTCTTACCCTTCCCTCGGCTTTTGGTACCAGAAACATTCGAGAGAGGAATGACGGTGTCACAGGAGCTGTTGTCAATACCTTGGATTGGACGAGTGTTTTTATCTGTTCGGACATCTCTGATGACACGGGTGTCCGATATGGGGAATTCTCCAAGCTTCTTATCACACTGAGGGGCGGTTTTGTCACAAACGGCAGTCTGTAGCCTCTTAGCGAAGCTAATATTGCGGGGGGAGCATTCAATTTCTCCCACTCGACGAGGAACTTTCTTAACTGCCCCCCTTCGAAACTCGCTACGGCACAGTCATCTATATCGCCGACTTTCCTTCCCTTTGTTTTTATAAGGGCCTCCTTTTTCGCCTCTCTTATTAGGCTCGCGTTCTTGGGGCTTCTTGGCGTTCTCACGAAAGGGTTTATTATTTCGAAAAGGCATCTTTTTAGAGGGTGATGCTTGCACAGGTCGAAATCTCTGTTGGGATGTTGACGCTGAAGCTTGAGCCTGTGGTGGTAATATGCGGGGTAAACATTTTTCTAACCCCCCCATTCTTTTTATTTGGGTTTCCAATTGCTGTGGGTCAAAAAGAAAGCCAGCTGCTGGGGGGATTTTTCTTACCGCTTCCCGCATGTACCGGTCCCTTATTTCTCTTAATAAGGCCTCCCTTCTATGTTGTAGGACGTTCGCCCTTCTGCCGCAGATCATTTGCAAGATATCCTTGGTGACTGCCTGATATTCGGACGATGGCAAAAATAGGTCCTCCACTTTATTAAACAGACCCGATGCCGTCAGTTTTCCTCCTTCATCTGCTCCCCAATTAACCAGGGTTTGGAGCGATTGTTTCAGTAAATCGCCTTGCTGCAGTAAGGCGTGGCTAAGAGACCCGAAGAATGTATCTAAAGACCCGGCGTAAGGTTCCTCTTTCACTAAATGGAGAAGCTCATAATTAACCTCCAATTGGTTGAAAACTGGAGTAGCCATGTATTTTTTTAACACATCCGCGTAACGAACGCTACTCCATTCCGGAGTGCCAAAATGCTGCAATTTTGCCATTCGGGTAATTTTCTCGGCATCTGCCCTGGGGATGGTTGGTTCGCGAAACGTGGTCTCAGCTGACAAAAGCATTAACTCCCGTCTTTCGGGAATTGGGTTTATCAAACCCAGGCTAGTCGACGGATTAGTGGGACGATTATTTACGTCGTAGTTATCTGGAGTTTCGTCTCTTTCTTCTTCGGACCCACTGAGCACGTGATCGTCATCAGCGCGGTTCGCGCCCATATAGCGTCTGAGAAAATCGCCGATCTCCTCCACTTTTTTGGACAAATTTTCGAGAGTGTCCACTTTAGGTTTCTTTGACGGCTCCGGATTGCCTGTTAAGGCTCTTTTCTTAGTTAACGAGGAACTACGCGCGTCGTCGTTAGAACCACGTGGCGGTAATATTACCCGATCGATTTCGCTTCTAGACATTATGTTTTCGTTTCCTTCAGAGGAAATTCCGTCCGAATCACGATAATCGCTCATTTTGAGCGCAGAAAAGGTTATCCAAAACGTAAGAAAGCGTTTTTCAACAATAAAAATGAACAGGTACACGCGGTCAAAAAACCGAACACAAAAACACACGCGTTAAAACGTTTTAAAAATCGACCTCGAACAGCTACGCTGTTAATGGGATTGCGCTTTTATTTAGCTTAAATAAATCGCTACAATGGTTGATTTTTCGTTCGATTAACGCAATAAAATTAAATCAATTTCGGGAGCACACTGCGGCTTAAAAATTGACGTGGTGGCGGACCGAAATTCACACGCTAATGTCAAAAACGCCGGCCGGAAGCAGTCAGCGCATAGAGCTCGTCTGCTATTTCCGCCATAGCCAACTGGTGACCGGACGCATTTATGGTATAAACACACTAACACGCATAATTTAAGGTGAGTATTCGGACAGGTAAATACGCTTCTCTCAACTATAGGTTTTAAATAACGGTTCAGGCTATATAATAATCTCTGTTGTCATTTGTCCGCAAGCATGCAGTTGAATGACCGCGCTATGGGTCAAGGCGAACCAGTACACACAATTGTTATCTCGTTTGGCCACGCTAAAAGAAGTTGACACCAGAGCTATAATAAAATTAATAAATTTGGGGATGAATTATTTCGATTTTTTTAACATTTATTCGTAATGGGAAACATATACACTCCCTTAAGTCATCAGGAATGGTCTTGGAACATCTTGTATATTCGATAAAACCTAATGAGGCCATCGGTTTTATTCTACGAATTACCACACAATGCTGATGATGGTGCTATAATTTGTAAATATGGTAAAACCATTCTATTTTGTAACGGTCGAGTGCAAAAGAATCACTCAACTCCAAGGGTCGTGGTGCGACTCTCACACAAAAATTTTGCAATTTTATGGTTTGACTTTCGATTTATGAGTGGTTATTATGTGGTAGACTGTACTTATTAGGTTAAAAAGGTATAAAATATATACCCTCTGGCTATCGTCGTCGGTCCTGCAACCGTTTTCGGCACAAGTGTCGTCGTCTCGGCTCGAGCATGACAGTTCGCTCGTTGAACAACTGCAGTCAACGGCTGACTGACAATCCTGCGAATAAAAATGTCATTATGTCAAATCCATAAAATATCTTCATTTATTGGAAATACCAGTTTCATAATTTTAATGACAGATGGCAGTTTAAATTGCAAATTATAAAATGTATAGAACAGTGCAACAGCAAAAAATAATTGAAAAATGTTTCTCAAATGCGAGAAAAAATAATTTAAAATTTAATCAATTGCTGAACAAAATTTGGGAATCCGTCACGTGAATGCGTCGATCTATCCGAAACATAACAAACCTAATCTAGGTCACATTAAGTTCAGTTGAGCGCTATGCATCGTAGAAGCGGAGGAATTGCTTCAGAGCGATGTTCAAATTAATTTTGGGATTGATTTAACACATTCCACTAGGTGTGCGAATCATGCATTGCCGCCCGATCGACGAAGTTCGTTGACCGAACGGAGCATCCCAAGCATATTTTTAGTTTTTTATATTGAATATTATTTTGAAATTGCTAAATAAAATAGACGATTAATCTATGACTTTCATAAATTCAGGTATACGCTATATGCCGCTGTTTTAAATAATAATAGAAATGCAATAAGTCGATGACATGTTTACCCGACAACGATTACGGCATCGTCGGTGTGTTAAAAGTGTATGAATATTTTTTACTCTAAATTATTTTTTTTTCGCATAACTGGTTAAGTTCAATCAATCCCATAAAAGGATGGTAGTGATTTTAATACATCCTGTATATAAGTTCTGGCGGAATTCGATCAACTTTCATTATAAAAAATAGATAGACAAACCTGTGAACTACACTCCTGCGGTTCAAGAATGTCCTGGTACTCGATTTCCTCCTGATAGACGGGGGTCCGATGCTGGCCGTATGTGTCTCTGCCCGAGGACCCGGGATGGTACTGCGAGGAATGAGAGGCTTGCGGCGCTTGGTTGAAATTCTGGGGGAAGTTTGGCACCTGAAAATGTAGAAGTAATAATCGTTTCTATCAAATCAACATGTTAATCTTCTAACTCCATTTTTGTATAAATTACATTGGGATCATTAGAAAGCATTTTTGACTGCATTTGTTGAAAAAAAATTTGGATAACTTAAAATTTAGTTTTAGAAAGCGTGTTTTTGCAATACTTACTTCGCTCTACAGAATTATAACACCGAAATCTCAGCTAAAAGCGGCCATTTTGAATGAGTGGCTCACGGCAAGAGCACTAAAGCACAAGTATTCCTTGAAAAGTAATAATACTTTTGTAAATTGGTTCAACACTAAAGTTGTAAGGAATTAGTCGTTATTCTGTGTTGACGGAGATAGCCGCCCGTTCGCCGAAGGTTGTTTCATTTTAGTTCGGTTTTGATGTTTGATTGTTTTTGATGGATTTAGCGGTAAATAATTCGAGTTTCATTTACAAAAACTACGCCAATAATATTAGATATAAAAAACAAATTTTTCATAGTTTTGCACTTATTATTTATAAGAATAATAAGAAATTAAAACATGGGTGGCGGCTCAGCATGCAATATTTCGCGTGCAGTAAACGACCTTCGCAGAATGGCGGCATCGTGTGGTACGTGCATTTCACATACGGAGCGGAATGTGTTAGGTATTTTAATATAATCTTTTCAGCGTAAGCAAATAAGTTACCGGCGGTGGTAGTGTAGTGGGCGGATTGAGCCTACAATTGTACTGCTGATTGTCAGGATAGCTGCAGTGCATGTCCGGCTGATTCGAGAGGGATTTCTTGGCAGACGTCGGCGAATAAGGCAGAGGGTTTGGCCTGCCGCTTGCAGCAGAATTGGGAATCGCTGTAATCTGGTCGTTTCTAGGCCTGTGAAAAATATTGCAATTTATAAGATACATTTCCTGTATATAAATAGTAAAGAAAATAATAATAATTAAAAAATTACTGTAAAAAAAATATTCAATTCCAATACTTATCCTATTTGAAATATTCAAAAGTAACAAAAAAATTAAAAGATATGGAGCAGGCGTGTAAAGGATGTATTTAAAATTACTACTGTACTTCTAGGTGATTGATCTATATAACAATCAAACATTATTCAGCAAAAAAATATTGGAAAACTGTTTCCCAATTACGAGAAAAATTAACGCAAAATTTAATCAAACCCATTCGAATGTTTGAGAACTCGTTTAAACAGAGACGTCTCAAAATAAAACTAACGTCAAACTAGTTACGCACCTGAGCACGGAGGGGAGCAGTGTGAGGCACAGAAGGCAGATCAAATGACGCGACAGATGAAAACAATACAAAACCTTAACCTAAGACGAGCCACCTTGAGCAATACGCCAACTCCTACTCATTAGCCATTCCATATTGAAAACGCGTCTGATAACTGTCAAATCTAAAGACAGATAAGTGACGCGTTGTCATTTGTAATGGCTCAAAAGTGACACAGCAAGTTCCTGCGGACATTATTAAGCAAATTTTTACGAACTATAAACCCGAATAGATTTTGATCTAATATGAAATATTATTTTTGTGATTTAGTTGTCTATATCCCCTCCTAAAAAGACAGTAATGATTTTAAATACATTCAGTAGAAGTCATAGTTTACTTTGAGATTCCCTAAAGTTATTTACAAGCTAAATTTATGTTAAAGTGAGTATTATATGAGAAAGAGATTCAACATTATTTGTTTTATTCAGCGGCTGTTGTAAAAAGCGCACAAAATTTACAATAAAACTTTTCTTACTAACATAATATTTTTATGGTTTTTATGGTGAACGTGTCCTAGTGACTAAGGACGTAACAATACACTCATGTTTAGAATACTGGTTCATACATTACTTTAGGTTTTTAAGCTTATATGCAGATTCAACAATAATCCCATAGTAATTTGTGAGGTTAGTTTTATTGTTCCGGACCATTATAACAGATTGCAGAAACACACTGCTCGGTGTTTATTTATTTATTTAATATATTTTAGAGAATTAAACAGCTTAACTTAATTTAAAAAAAACAAAGCCAAAAATACTGGCAAGAAATGCCAGCCAAAGAACTCATAGTAGGATTCTCGCAAAAAAGACTCTCGGAGCTATTGAAGTTAAGCCGAAACCAAATAAGGATCCTAACCAGAACCTTAACTGGCCACTGCAAGCTGACAAACACCTGCACAAATTAGGCCTATCGACCGACGACAGGTACAGGCTCTGTCAAGTGAGCCCAGAAACTCCGTTACACCTACTGGGTAAATGTGGCCCTCACAAAAGATACCAGCTTCTAGGGAACCATCTCCTCGAGCCAGAAGAGATTAGAACCATCGCACCCAAAAAGTTACTGAACTTTATCTACAGTACGGGACTAGAGGGTGAACTATAAGTGGATATAAAAGTACAATAGTTCTGAAAAGGACGCGGTACACGAGGGCAAACCCCCACATCCACTAA
This sequence comes from Neomicropteryx cornuta, assembly GCA_020383195.1. Classification (NCBI taxonomy): domain Eukaryota; kingdom Metazoa; phylum Arthropoda; class Insecta; order Lepidoptera; family Micropterigidae; genus Neomicropteryx; species Neomicropteryx cornuta. The sequence goes on along the minus strand of JAHKQU010000010.1, from coordinate 8,283,804 downwards.
TATACATAAGATAACTTAATTTATAGAACGGCAAATACTAGTTATGTATTAATTAAAATATAGGTTTCTTTAAGTTATTATGATAAATAAATATTCAGGACTTTCACCTTCTAATTAACCGTGTTGAATGGTATAGGTACTTTTATGAGTTTAACGCCTCATATAATTCATTTTGATGCGTATATTTCTATAATGCTATAGTGTGCTAAGCGGTTGGTTAGTTGACTAGGAACGCCATCTGTTGGCATGCAGGAACATTGCATGCCAGTACTCGCTAGAATATTTTCCGACAGAGGGCGTTGCACAGATTTAATACAAAACTCTAAGAGTATATTTTTTACTCACCTTATTTTTGAAAGTACAATTAAAAATGTTTAATTCCAAAAGATGACTATTATATTCGTGACATATTCTGCGAAGTGTTGCGTTTTGAGCATAGCTTGTGTTCGTTTTATGCAATAAAAAAAGATCTGTTAATCTAGTAATTCGCCGGCTACTCTAAAGTGGATACTTTGTAGAAGCTCTGTGAAGTCTGTTAAATTATTGAGTAGTTTATATAGGAAGACCGCATCGAACACTTTCCTTCTGATATCAAAACTAGGAATTTGGTGGAAATCTTCAGCTTCGTGGTAGGTAAGTGTCAAACGAGATTTGACAACGCAAACTTAGATGTTTGAGGAGTTATGATGAATATTTTCTATTCTGCTTATATAAACTTTATATGAGGGGCACCAAATGGTAGAAGAGTTTCCTAAGTGACTCCTGACAAATGAGAAATAAGATAGCTTAAGTGTGTGTGGATTTTGAAATGGCTTGCAAGTCCTGAATCCTGAGCCCTGAGCCAAGCATTCTATGTGATTTTTCCACAATTAGGTAGTTCAATGTGTTTGTTATAGAGCAACTTAGAGTCTGACATGATTCCATATTACCATAGTTAGTGTGTCATACTGACGTATTCGTCTCTTCGCACGAACGGATTAAAAATCTGCACTCTTGTGATATCAGCGTGAATTATTTGTTTGTTATTTTCCGCCCGAGAACGTTATTTTTAATTTATATATATTTGCCCTAATTTTTCTTTGTTAATCGCTGTTATTGTTTATTTTTATTGTTTTTTGTAATACTTGAATGAACAAGTTGACTCATATATTCCAAACGGTCAGATCCAAAAATTTATGATTAAAAAAATACCTGTATTCTCCACAGCTGCCGTACGGCTGCTCGGGTGGTGATGGCAGGATATCACAGAGGTTTATGGTACAATTTCTCCCATTTTCCCTTCCAAAACCTCCAGGATTGTCTCTGGGATTTGAAAATTTTCTTCCTCCCGTAACACCGACGACCGAACTGTCGGAATAATGGTTCCCGTAGCCGTGGGGCTGCGAATACTGAATCATATTCCTCGCTTCTAGGTTAGGATTGCTGAAGTTTGACAGTTTCCTCCGTCCCTCCTGGTGGTACTGCCCTCGTTGCACTTCAAGGTTGGGATGCGATGTGAAATTTGATAGTTTTCCCGGTCGATAGCATCCCGTCTGTTCGTAACAGATGTTGTCAAAGTCGGCCTGTTCCGGAATGTCCGCGTAGTTGCCGGAGTTCGACGAATTGTACGTTCCCGTGTTCTGCTGGGAGAAGTTTGCGCGTTCGCTTTCGCAACCCTGGCATTGGTTTTGCTTGCTGCAGATGTGGTTTGGGTTATCGGTGAACGGCAATTGTTGTATCATGTTGTCGGCGTAGTGTTGTATGTTGTGGCTTTCGTTGTAGAGTGGGTGGGACGGCATCCGGTTCTGAAATAAAATAATAATATTGTTTCAACAACATTTTTCATGCATAATTAGAAAGGTCGGGGAAAGACACTCAAATGAGTTTCGTGCAAATACATAAATATACGTATATTGAAAAAATTATAAAATATTTAAATTGGAGTAAAATGCAAAATATTGCATTTTATAAAGTCATGTAAAAAGTTATAATACAGGAAGGGGGGGGGGGATTAACTTATCAATCAAGTTTTTTCCAAATTATCATCCAATACATTTAAATATTTTGTTAATTTCATAGTTCACCGCAAAGTATAAATTATTCTAAGCCAGGCGTGCTCAAACTTGAACTGCTGGCGATCTACCTCAATATTTTTAGACTACTTACGATCGACTCTGAGAGACTGCAAGTGTGTGTGATGCAGGGTTGTCGTACATACACGATACACCCTACCTACCTAGGTAGGGTGTATCGTAGCATATATAGATATTAGCTTTCTGCACAATATAGGTACATTTGTAACGCTTGTCCTGCGATGTCCTGACTCATGACTTCAATACGCCTTGTTACAGTCGGACGAGATAACTGAAGTTCTCTAATAGCAGACATGATTTCTGTTTTATTTTCCGCTAGTCCCTGCAAACAGGACTAGAAATTCCTGCAGGCGCAACATTTATATCGGCGTGAACGAAAGTCTCGAATGTTCCCGTCAAACGCGCCGCCCGAAACTAGACTGTACTTTCTCTCGTTGTTTCTAGACTAGACTGTACTGTGTACTGACTATTCTAGAAACAACACGGCTTTTCTTTGAAAAGTGCCGCGCGTTCCTTTGATAAAAACCACCTTTCCACCGTTCCACCTTTTGCCGCAAGCAGTGTTATTTTATTACGTAATACATTTTTGTAGTTTAGTTACCTACCTACTTATTAAAATTTATTTCTTCTCGAGATCTACTCAAAAAGCACTCGCGATCGACCAGTCGATCGCGATCGACCGTTTGAGCACCCCTGTTCTAAGCTATTTCAAAACGATTTTTTTATAAAATGGTTTTGTAAAATGATGATATATTATTTCCAAAAAGTAGCAGACAATACATCTAGCTATATAAAACTGTACAGAGTATAAAAAAAATAGTTTAGTACTGTTGTACTAAACCCCTCCTATTGGAGGGGTTTATATGACGGCTAATAACCTAAAATCGCAGGATGTTTAAATCCATTTAAGTCCATCACTGAGTTTTCTAAAAATGTATTTAAACTGTCTTCAGTATAGAATATTGTCAAAGACAATGTACCTATATGTCTAATATGATGAAATAAGAAAACATTTTATTTCGGAAATTCGAACAAAAAGCGCGGGAAAAAATTTAACATAGGATTTCCCATAGAGAAAATATTTTAAAACAACTTTTTTATTATTTCGAACATCAAAATCTAGTATTTTTCACGTAGATTCGATTAAAACTTTAAAATTCTAAAATCCGTGCTGAAAATCATTGAGATCTGACATCAAAAACATTTCGCTATTGGAGTCGATCCATGGGAGGTATGCTTCGCTCCGTTCCGATAATATGTGATTGAGGTTATGGATAAATTTACCATTGGCACGATGTGGTGGTTGTTTTGGTTGGACGATATGAGCAATTCATTGTCTGTGTACTCCGAGGAAGACGGGCTGACTGTCGATTTCATGCAGGAGTCATCGGAGTTCATTGGATCCTGCAAAATTATACATTGGTTTCAGTACATGAATCTCGCTTAAGAACCCCGACAAAGTAACTGTAAACTTTTAAGGTTCTATTTTCAACATCCACGGATAAAAATAGATTATCATAAGAAGCAAAATAAAATTTTAATTATTTGTACAGAATTTTTGTTTTGCAAATTTTTCTAATTTTTACACACTTTTCCATAAACAATAAATAATATCCTGGTAAACGTTTGGTTTGCTCGCGGTGCATCGTCTGCGCGGCATTATTCTGTATCTATCTTGAGCAGTTCAGGACCGTACACCGACCGCCGCAGTCAGAGGCACACAGAGCAACTGTGCGTTTAAATGTTTATAGGATTTTTACTCTCCATTCTACCGACTTTCGGTAGAAAGTCGGTAGAATGGAAACTTCTTTGAAACTTTCTTTCTTTCGGCTTTCTTTGAAAAGCAAAATTGTAAAACTGAAGTTTCTGGAAAAAGTTCACACTGTATTGATTTTTTTTTATTTATTACTGCAATCTCCATGAAAAATCGTTTTGTACCATCCACAAAATCTTATTAGTTTATAACTACTAATGATATTGTGAAGTCTATGGTTGGAACTTACATTCGTGCAGGCACCTTGAGTGCCGACACACAGCGTTGTGGTAGCGTACGGCTCTGGTGGTGCCAACTGACGACTGTTGATGGCGGAACCTTGGTAGAAAGTTGACAGGTTGACCTCCGCGTACTCCGAGTTGTTGCCGTCGTGACTTCGATCGCTCGGACTTAGGTGCTGACCTGGGAATTTTAATAAATTTTTAATGGTAATACAATACTTATAATATCAACTCAAGCAACTCTTTAGAGAACTGCTTTTTAATACGTGATGAAATTCAGAACTGTGTGTCCAGAGCAAGTGTATTTACTTACGCATAATTTGATCCCAATATTTTTACTGGGCTATTATAGAGTGCAAGCTGACGCGGCATCTGGTCCGAGTAACACACGGACCTATCATATATAGAGACATGATAAGTAATTAAATGTACCTAAGATAGGGTAGGTACATTTAATTAGTCATTCGAAATCTGCGACTCTAGTCACAAATCCACTCGCAACTCGCTCGCTGACTCTTTGGTAGTGTTAGTGCCGATCGCTAATGCAACAATAGAAAAAACTTCTTCCTCTCGCAGCTAGTTGTTAATGTTAATAGATTTTACATTGGCAATATTTTGCTATTGCAAAAGATAAATTAGTGAATTATTTTTGGATTTTAATTCACGATTTTCACTATTAATAAAAGCTAATTTACATTTTTCGATATCAACACCTAGTAATAAGGTTCTAAAGTCCTTTAAAATTAGCCAAAAAAATTATATTAGTAATTTACAGATAGCGCTAAAATAAATAATTTTATTCGCTTATAAAATTAGTTTTTTTTAATAGGTGATAAGTTATCTTTCAAATGTTTTTCCAGTGTCACGTTTTGTCAGTTGCATGTTTATGTAAATGTAAATATTTTGTACAATTCAAATAAAAAAAAAAATGAAAATAAATCCTCCACCTTTGTTTCTTTTGTTTGTAATAAATCCTTTACCTTTGTTTGTTTGTATATTTTTGTTTGTTTGTTTGTTTATTTGTCTATAATTCCGTCTATCTATCTTATTCAATGCTACAATGTACAAAATGTATTATATGGTATACCAGTGAGAGCTAGGATCCTACTCGCTGCAATTTTGGCGATTCTGTGGCGATCAGCGAGCGAGATGCGATTGAGACGTTTCAGACTACCAACGTATTGAGAGTTGCGAGTGGAACAAGCTTAGGCTATCCGTCGCTTCAGCGTTTAGCACCAATACCATAATAAATATACTTCAAACTGACAGCTATCTCTCCCTCGCTAATCGCGTTTGCGGTTTTCGACTAGCCCTGCTGGTCGGCTGTCGCCGTTTCTCGTTTGAAATAAATAAACTCACCGAGGCTACCTTGAAGAAGTTTAGTCTGACAATCTTTGTCATCGGCTCTCCCGCCTCCAATATCTTGATTTTTCCAGCCTCTCGCCATCCATATTTGTTCTTTGTTGTGGCAAATGTCCGTGGTGGTAACTGGACCTGAAATTTAGGGGTCGGTCGTAACAAATATTGTACAATAAAAAAAATAAGTACGCTGTAATTCCTTAAATGATAAATGATAAATGACAATAATCTATAAATAAATAATAAAACATATTTGCGTATTGAGAAATATTAAGGATTAAAAAAGTCCTTTAATTAAATAATAATATACAACATTCATAATTTTATCTTTTCCATTTTCCAAAGGAGTCGTAATTTCATGTAATAATACCATGAAGTGGTGTAACTAGGTTGGCAGGACTGGCAAAATCCGTGTTTTGTTCAATATTATTACAAAACTGCACAAAATATTTAACATTCTTAAGAGAAATAAAATTAAATGCACTGATCCCGCTTTCTATTTTATATTTGTATGCAGCAGAATATAAAAGCTACTAGAATATAAAACTAAAAATTATACTTTTGCTACAGCAATAAAAAATATTACTCAATTTATTGGACCCTTTATTGTACACAAAAAATAAAATGATGTATAGAGTTTAAATAAAATATTGATTCTTTAAACATAAGATTTAATAATGAACAATGTTTAAAGTTGGTCGAAATTACAAGTTGTAATATACTACAAAGTTGTTATGATGCGCAGTTTTAGCTGGTTCATGCATTTAATACGTCACACTTTTTTCACCTCTTTTGACTCCCCTCCCCCATCGTCACACTACATCACACTATCTCAAAAATATGTTACACTTGAATTACCCCTTTGAAGCCCCCTTCAAAAAGTGTTAACTGGAAATTATAATTGTGCAAACTTGAGGAAATATTCATGTTTAACCAAAACACGGAACTTCAGAGCCATTCAATGAAGTTATCTAAATCTCTTTCTTCCACTGTTCCTAGGAAGAACTTCATCTCCAAAAGAGTTGTGGATAATTGGAATCGGCCACCACAGGAAGTGGTGGAAGCTCTAAGTGTAAACCAGTTCAAGAAACGCCTTGATAAATTTCTTGAATCTAAGCAAATTGCTTAGTAACTGACAATGAGATTTGAGTATGTCAGCTAAATAGCTGCTTGCTCAGCAATCAATAATAATAATGTCAACATGGCCAAATAGAGAAAACAAACCATTAAAGTGTCCGAGCTGCTTGGCGGTGGCGTGCCGCCTCCTGACACATACGATCGTCAAGAGAGACAGGGCCACCAATATGATAACGCACACACACACAATCGCAAACCACGTCTCGCTGACCACATCAGTCATGGAGCCACCGTCGGACGGATCCGTTCTGAAAAAAAAAATCATATCTTTGTCATAGTAAGCCTAACCATGTGTAGACTAAAAATATACAGGATGTATATAAAATTACTGTTCTCTTAGGGGGTTGATCTATAGCGACAGCTAAGCAGGTCTAATGTAAAAAAATATCCTGTCCTAAAATAGTTTGAAAATTGGGTCGAAGTTACTCTTCTACCTATCAGTACCGGACATATCGTGGCTTCCTGCTACACTGGGTTGGGTTGGGTTGGGCGTTATTGTTATGACGTCCTAGAAAGAGAAGTCCTCTGTGATGACACAACACAGAGGACCCTCCCAGAGGAGGAGGAGGAGGGGGGTCCTCTGTGTGTGTGTAGACACAACATGCCCTATCCACGCACACATGCACACAAGTCCCTTTCTGTGTAGATTATTATTCTTGGAATGCACGTGCGCGATGCGCTGCGACTGAAGGTACCTCGTACGTCTCGGATGCATCCTCGCAAAATAAAAACTTCATTCTCAACAATTATTTTGGTGGTTTCGGTAGCGTATTGCCAAATGATATTCTACGGTGATTATAATAATAATATAAATTATATTATTAATGACTGTCGGACCGTGTGCAGTGGTCATTGAACTGATGAGTTCAGGTGTTTTCAGCGTGTACAACGGTACAATGCCAATGCATAAAGGTGGCGTGTGCGACCTGCACGTGTTGATTGTTCATCTTACCATTGCTGAGAGTAAGCCCCCCCCATAAGACAGTTTATTCATTGGGCTTTCTTTATTTATTGTTTATTTGGAAAACCAATAAATACCTCTTAATAATAATCGAAACCTCTAGAAAGTCTTTATTTTGCAATCCTGTGTCTTATCTTCTTTAAAACTATTTCTCTTACTTGATTTGTTGATTATCAATGAAATTGGGATCCATGATCAGAGGTACGGGTTGGCTGAACGGTCCCAATCCTTGCTTGGTGTAGGCTGCAACTCTTGCGCTGTAAATTCCCCCCGAAGTGAGACTATTAATGATGACCGACGTTGTCGATGCATTGAGAGACATCTGGCCGAGGATCTTGTTTGTGGCGTTCGATTTTATTTGGATCTGGAAAAATAAGGTGAATTGGAGTAAGGTCAGAAATCGCGGTGCAAGATCAGGCCTACTATGTACAAGTGTATCTAAAATCCCTACTATCCTTGCAGGAGGTTGATCTATATCAACAATTATACATTAATCAGCAAAAACTGTTAAAAATTGAAATCAAAATTTAATAAATATCTGAACATAACCTCCTTATATCCCAGGGTACATATTTTCAAAAACAACTTTTTGGCTATGTGTTTATTTTAATAGCGTCGATATACAAACAATATCAAGATACCGACATTTGAAGTTTTTCAGTTGAAATCGTGGTAGTCTAGTGGTTAAGGCGTTCGGCTATTGGCCCAAAGGTCGCAGGTTCGATTCCGCACATGGTCATACCATTTTTAACGCTTCATTACCACCATCTCCCCTGACTCTAGTACAGGTATATTTGGCCTAGTTGAGTAGGGCCCAAAATAATTGTATATGACCTAGGTCATAGCAATTATTTAGTAAAAAAATAAATATTAGGTTATATTAGAGAAATATAAGTTTTTATTTGTTTATATTAATTAGTACTGCGGTACCTACATGCAAATATAACTATCCGTGTAGAATAGGCCCGTGATAGATAGTAAACGGAAGACTTTCTAAATAATGTTCCTGATTTTTACCATTTTAACCCTAAAAAATATGAGATTGAGATAGGCATTATATGGTATAGCGCACAGACTATTGACACTATCATACCAACCATGACAAACTTGTCGAAAAACGGTTCTCTGTCCGACAATAAGTGATTTTTTCAATTTTCGACCTCACTCATTGCACTTATTTTCACAAAATTGCAGTTGACTACATTATTTCTATCAAATGGACACTTTATACGTATGTTTGCGCTTACCTTATAACCGAGCAATACTCCATTTTGTTTGTCAAACGGTGGCGCTGACCAACGGACAAATGCCGAGGTACTGTTGATCATACCGACGTGTACTTTGTCGGGTGGCGATGACGGCACTGTAAGAAGGAAGAGAATAGGTAAAAAAAAGGTTGATACAAATAATTTCTCTTATCTACTATTGAAAAAAAAACACATTCTGTTCTATGAAATATATTACTCATATTAAAATAATGTGCAGAATTGAATACAAAATGAAATATTTTTTATAGGCAAAAAGTACTACACCATGTATTTGATGATAAGTAGAGAGCTACAATTTAAATGTTTCTACTTTTAGTTAAACAACGCTATCTAGCGGCAGTTTAGTAATTGTGATCGTATCGTTTAACATAATTGAATACTAGAAAATGGGAAGGTACCGAAACATAAATATTATTATGTATTATTTTTTTAATTTGACAGAATACCCATTAACTTTAATTTAATAAAAATCATACTGATACCACCGGGAATTGGTTACATACCATAGTAATATGCCGATAATGTTTTTTAAATATTGGGAATAGAATATTAAAAAAATAAAACAGTTCACAAAACTGGCACACGCATAAATAAAAGTTAAATTCAAATTTTTTGACAGTTAACCATTTAGGTTAGAGTTCACTTTGACGATCAAAATTATTTTTAGTACAGTTTGCACTGGGTATTGCAAAATGTATGAAATACGTTTTCGTAATGGAGTTAACAAACATTCGTAGCTCTAATGAACTATTTATTACCGGGAAATGTTATAACCTCGGATGTCATCATTATAGGAACTGGACTTGCAGGTATTAAAAAGTTCATACTTAATTTTAGATTGATCAAATTTTGATCAACATTTCCAGCGTTTTGGTAGTCAAATCAGCTTATGCGAGAACTTAAACAGAAGGAAAGCATCCAAAGTCAGCTCTTCAAACCCGCCTACTGTGGACGCAAGACCATCCATACAAAATCATTTAGGAGTTAGAATCTTGGATTCCAATCATTCTTACCGCGAACAATCACTTAATGGAATTCCATCCATTTTGTCCCCATTCCCTATTCATCCAACCACCTTATGAAAGAGGTTACGTGCTAAATAATACCTGCTACCACCTATCACTTAGCTACACCACCGGAGTCGAGCTTCAAAGTGTAGTCCATATGAATAAACAAATAAATATTTATTCAAAATTTCGTTTTGAAGTAGAAACATGGGAACACTTTCTTTCAAATTATTTTCGGAAATCTTGCCCTCATTCTTTGTAGCCATCGAATTTGCCTAAGATTATAAGTCGATTGGTGGTTGAGGAGAGGGATAAGGATAACGGATCGTGAACAGCGGTTCAGGCGCAGCACTTTTTGTAAATATATCGATTACTAAAAGTTTTTTCCACTAACATGGAAGTAGGTAGCAGCACAGATATAGGGTTGAACATAGTATGCACCTGTCTAAAATATTATTATTATTATTATTATTATAGGCCTTATAACAGCACATCTACTATACAGAAAACTCGGTGATTCTGTGGACGTGTTGGTTTTGGAGCCGGAGGATGACATCCAGGCATATACTAAAAATCAATTTGTGGAAATATCTAGCAATTCTGAAGCTGGCAACGTAAACGTACGCTTGGTAAGGTTTAAAGCTAACAAAACTTATATTAAACCGCGTTGGGACGTTTTTCACGCAGAAAATGAGAAGCTAACGACGAGTTCAGGAAAATACTTTTATTATTTTGGGTGCATTTTCCCAAACTCAATTTGATTATGTAAAGATTTTTCACTATATACGGTCAATTTGACCCTCAATATGGTATATTTGATCATAATTGGACAGTTCGCTGAAATTTAAGCGTAGACCTTTTCACAGTCAAAACTGGACATTTCTATTCAATTGTCACATTTTCTCGGAGAAACTGTTTTTTTTTCCATTTTTAGGGTACTGTACCCCAATAGAAAAAAAACGGAACCCTTATAAAATCACTCCAGAGTCCGTCTGTCAAGTTTTTCTTGAAAACGGCGTGACGTAGGAATCTGTAAATTCGGACTGTCTTCACGCACATTTTCGACAGTCAAAAATTATAAAATATGTTTATTTACTTTTTATGGGCAAAAATAACTAGTCTAGCACAGCAAACGAAATTTTAAAGTGTTGTCACTTAATAAAATATCAGACCGCGCGGCGTCGCGACTTTGCGACCCAGAAACCGACTGACTCCGTGAGGCTACCTACGAATGTATTGAGGCAATGAATGACGGGAAGTTTCCCGCGCGCAAATATTGTAATGTACGTCAATTGGATAGGTCGGGAATACAACAATATGTTTAATATGAGTATTTATATTTTTATATGGATTTTTTTGTTGGCTATATGAAAATTTGTTGAACAAAGGTTGTTCAGATTCAGGCCCAGAATGACCCCTTAAGAAGATACTCGTGACTTTAGGTTCATCCTGTATAATTATGTTGTTTGTTGCAGACAGACATCTTTACCTCTCTCAGCTTAATTTGCTCTAGTTTGCTAGTTTACTAAAACATAATTTGAAATTCCTCAGAGGCGCCCAAATCAGAATTACATAATACGACTTTTCGAAGAGCTCAACCTGACTCTTCCGGACCCATTCCTGAACGTCATTCAACAACCGGAAATCCACGACAAAGAACCCGCCAAAAAAGATGTGTTCTACTACAGGAAGACGAAGCATTTAGTAGCTCCGGATAGATTCGACGAGTTCACATACTGTGGCATGTTTGAAAGGTAGTAGTAACATTGAGGATTGAACTATCGAGCTAGGATAATTGACCCCCAAAATAGTGTCAATTTAAAAGCATCCATAAAGTGGGTAGCTGACCATTAAAATTTAAAGGACCCATAAATGCAAATGACCCTAAACATAGTCACATTAATTCACTTCTATAAAGCGCAGCTGAGTTGTTAAATGTCTCATTTATGCATAAAATTTTAACCATGATTACATTGTTACGTTTTAAATTTGACAAGGATAATATCTTACCGTGGTAATATTTTTTATTACTATTATTATTGTTTGTTGAGTAGGCAGCTATTTAGCTGATATGCTCATATCTGATTCACAGTTACTAGCGATTTGCCTAGATTCAAGAAATTTATCAAGGCGGCTCTTGAACTGGTTTACACTTATAGCTTCCACCACTTCCTATGGTAGCCGATTCCAATTATCCACAACTCTATTGGAGATAAAGTTCTTCCTAGGATTATTGGAACAAAGAGACTTAGATAACTTCATTGAATAACCGCGAAGTTGCGTGTTTTGGTTAAACATGAATATATCCTTAATATTTGCCCAATTATAATGTCCAGTTAACACTTTGTAAGTCTCAATGAGATCACCATGATAACATCTCTCCTGTAATGAGGTCATTACGGGTATTTTTGTGAATCTCCTTTGAACTCCTTCCAGCAACTGAATGTCTTTTACAAAGTATGGATTCCATATCTGATACCCATACTCATGTCTTATAGATCTTCAGCATCACTTGAGGAGACATGTTTCTAAAAGATTTTTTTATTAATTATATAAAGGAATTAGCTTTCTTCACAATTGCTACAATGTGGGTCTCCCATTTCATATCGGCTGATATAATGACACCGAGATCCTTTTGTGAAGTCACAGGTTTAAGTTGAGTTCCATTTAGGTACTATAAGAGTCTTATTCTAATATATTCCGCGTAAGTATTAATTATTATGCATTGTTTTCATTGCCTGCTTTTGACATTCAGATGGGAGTTAAATCAATATTTGAACCTTATAGACATGGTGAATAAATACTTTTACAATGTGACAACGCAAACGTACAGGGAATGCCCCACTGTTGTATGGCTCGACACCCTTACAGCCGAAGATCACATCAAGAGGTATATTTTGACGAAAAAGGCGAGGGACGTAATGAGGGGTATGGTGCAAATCATCAGCGGAATAACAACAGATCAGGTACCTATGTTATATTATGTATGTTAGGGGATATGGGGTTTATTTACTCCCCTTGTACCGCGTCCTTTGCAGAAATATTGTACTTCTAAATCCACGTATCTTTTTGGGTGCGATGGTTCTAATCTCTTCTGGCTTGAGGAGATGGTTGCCTAGAAGCTGGTACCATTTGTAGATGAGAGGTCCGCATTCACTCAGTAGATGTATAGGGGTTTCTGGGCTTTCTTGACAGAATCTGCACCTACCATCGATCGATAGGTTAGGTTAGGTTAGGTTTTAAGAAACTAAAGTTCATTGCATCGGACAGAAAATGATACTCCGGTGTTTGATAATCTTGGCGATCCGGGTTCTGTCCCAAATTTCCCGAATTATCGTTAATTTTTTCAAGAACGCCATTGCATCTTCTCAATTTGCCCGTGTGGTGATAATTTTTAACAGATTTCAGCCCTATTCCTCATGCTGCTCTGCGCGAAGTCGGGCGGTTCGAGGGTGAACTTTCGCTCGAGGAACTTGCGCAACGTCGAGAGACTGACGGGCGATTGCCGTGAAGCGCTACTTCGAGGGCCGTTCAAATTCGTCAAACCCTCATTGCAGTTAACCAAACACTTGTGGAGGGTAAGTAGTGATATAAATTTACATTTTCTCCACCTGCACAAAAACTCAATACCTCTTCCGAGGCAAGCTATTCTTCATAAACACTCGTCACTTTGTTGAACAATTGACTCGGTTGATAAAAATTTGGAAAAAAAATGTTTATATATTATATAAATCGATGCGGCGATGCCCAATATTTTCCAATGGATCAACCCCCTAAAATATAGGAGTGATATAAAAAACAATAATTTAGCTCCTGATTTGTAACTAAATCCCATTTACAGATAAACTGTTGGGCAATGTAAAAACCATATTGGTCAATTGAATAACTGAAAAACTAACACTAACACATCAGAAACTGAACCTCAGATCTTGTATCTATGACGGACAGCCTGCTAACCATTGCACCATAGTTCTGTGAAGGAAGCATATTTAATCAATTCTCCAACACCTCGATCACGTCATACGGTAATTTTCATTTTCCTGAGTGACTGAACGAAAACTTCGACGACGAGTTCTTACTCTTATAACATACTTCGGTTACAGAATGCACAGAGCAAAAACGTTAATTAAAAATTTAGGGGTTAGGGTGTTTTCACTAGGGTGCGTAGGGGGTTGGTCCGTTAAATATGGCTTTACACTGTTGTTAAATTAATTTCAGATACGCAAAGAGAAAAATGGCATGATCTCCGTAAAGGAAATTTCAAATCCACAAAAAGAGGGGAATAATTCTTACGAATGCCAAGTGTTACTAGTCGGTTATCGGCCTGAACAAATTAATGGTATGTATTTATTTGTTTATATTTTCGTATATAATATAAAGAATTGAAGCTTTATGTATACGGAACTGATAAATTTTTGTTTTTTTCCTAATTTTGACTTTTGATTTGCATGCAGTGTCACGTCTACACGCCATTTAACTCAATTAACCAAGTTAAGGCCACGCATAATCCATTCATTCATTTTGAATGTGTAACTCTTAATCAGTCTTGTAATTGTGAATATTATAACTTTTGTTTGTAAAGCAATAATAAAATAAAGCAAGTGAAAATAAATAAATAAATTGACTCTCTGCAAGTTTTTGAGGATTTTGAAACTTGGCCGAAGAATAATTTGACAATGCTGAGGTTGCAAATATATATCATCATGCGATGATGATGATAATCGGAGAGTGTATAACTCCGTCTGTAACTGAATGAGCATTTTCTGTGTGTCTCGTGACTAAACTCAGCCGACAGTGATGAGAAAAGCGCCGATTATTCTCGGCGGCGAGTGTCGAGGTAATATTTAAGAAATACGGGATGTTTTTAAATTTAGAGCATTCCTTTCAGGATGTTGATCTATATCGACAATCAAACATTCACCAGCAAAAAATATTGAAAATATGTTTCTCAAATACGAGAAAAACGACTTCAAAATTGAATAAAAATAGTTTTAATGTTTGAGAGCGCGGTTGAACGCATGGAGTGAGCATTGCAAAGCTTTTTGAAGTGTCTTAAGACTATTCTTTATAAAATAATCAGCTTTATCAAGACGGTATGTCAAATTTCATCATGGGGTCCGAGAAAAAATGTAAACTTTATGTTATAATATTAAACGGTTCATGTAATAATGCCTTTGCAATGCAGCTGATGCTCACGACATGAACGGCCGATCAGTCACTGCACGAGGTCAAAGTATATCACAGTCAATGCTACCTTATCGCATTGCTAGCCTGGTAGTTTATACTAAGACCGGTAACATAAATCATCTTGTTAAATAAAAACTATTTGGGGAAGAATTATTTTCTCATTTGTTTATATAGTTTCTTACTCATAATAGTAACACAAACATTCTATAAAGACTTTGTGACCTTTGTGACTTTGTGAAAGACTTTGTCTTGGGACCTCGTGTATAGTAAAATGTATAGATTTTTTTTAACTGCGCAAAATACGGATTTTGCGCAGATGATGAACAAATCCGTCGCCGTAAAACAAAAGTTTTAAGCATTTTATGTGTAAACATAGCTTTATAGATTTATATTACAACGGGCCGTTTCTGCCTGCAAAACAGATATCCGAGTGGACCAGCGTTTGGTGAGCAAGGGAGATTGCGATATAATAGCAGGTATGATGGCGGCGGAGACTCTAAAATTCAGAATAGAATACTCTCGGCCGTTTTGGAGAAAATTGGGCTTCACTGGAAGCGTATTCAGTCCAGATTCCATAATATGGTGAGAACTTGCAGGATATCTAGAATATACTTAAAAAATTGAGGTGATCTCTGAAAATAAAACCTTTATTTATCTTCGTTCAGATAGGGTGAATTCAATTAATAATTTGTTATTAACAACTTTTTTAACATTTAAGGTTAGAAAAAATTGACACCGATACCTTGTTATGTTATGTATGTTAGTAGATGTGGGGGGTTTGCCCCCCTTGTACCGCGTCCTTTCCAGAACTATTGTACTTTTAAATCCACTTATAGTTCGCCCTCTAGTCCCGTACTGTAGATAAAGTTGAGTATCTTTTTAGGTGTGATGTTTCTAATCTCTTCTGGCTTGAGGAGATGGTTGCCTAGAAGCTGGTACCTTTTGTGTATAAGGGGCCCACATTTCCACAGTAGGTGTAAAGGGGTTTCTGGTCTCTCTTGGCAAAGTTTGCACCTGTCGTCGGTCGAGCTCCGGTTACTACTCTGCAGGCTAGTGCTTGTAGATTATTCAGTTTTTTCCTGCAGGTGTGTTGGAATGTTTTCGACCACCAGACAGCAGCTGCATATCACGGCCGTGTATAGCCAGAGGGCCATTTTGGGCTCTAAGCCCCAGGTCTTTCCAGCAAATCGGCAGCATGTCCAGATTGCCTTGGTAGTCTTATGTGTGATGTTGCCGATATGTGAATTCCATGTGAGCTTGCTGTCTAGTGTCACTCTAAGGTATTTGACTTCCTTGGAGAATGCAATGGCCTTGTTGAAGAGGTACGGCGTTTTTAGTTTACCTGTGTTCCTCTTCCTGGTAAATGGTACTAGAATAGTTTTATTGGCATTGACGGACAGTTTATAGTCCGTACACCATTTTGCTACGATATTGAGTACCTTTTGTAGTAGCCCTGAGATAGTGTATGTGCATTTGCCCCTTGTGATAATTGCAATGTCATCTGCGTACCCTTGCGCATCAATTTGGGTTTCTTAGTAGGGTATTTACCACAATGGACCACAAGAGGGGTGACAGGACGCTTCCTTGCGGGCACCCCTTTGTGGCTCTAACTTCTAGAGTTACATTAAGGATAGTTGTTCTTACATATCTATTAGTAATACGTGATTCATGGTCATCGTCTCACTTGCAACGAGATTTCCGTGTCACCGAAGTTGAAGTCGCGCCGGACAGAGTAAAAAATAATAGGGCGACTGTCGAAATAGTTACGGCCGATGATGTACCCGAATGCACCGTACGGTGCCCCATTTGTGTAACTTGTGGAATGTGTAAGTTAGGCAACGGGCAATAACAGGCAAGCGAAGCAACTTCGTTGAACGCGATTTGTAGCTATGAGCCAGCTTTAGTAACGCGGCTATTCGTTGTGCTAGAATAATAGGGTGATTTAGACGGTGTCGCCTTATAATGTGCACGTATAATCAATATGAGCACTATCCAACCTACCTTAAGTAAGGGGGCGGTACTTTATGTTGACTTAAAGCTTCCACCGCTGCTGTAAGTCAACCTTACGATAACATTGCCCAATCAAATTGGATTTGGATTTCTGACTACTCTAAGGATATTAGAAGATTTAGGCTATTTTTCGAGTGCTGGTATTTTTGCAAAAATTTACTAAGCGCAACAGAAAATTTAATGAAAATTACGAAACACTTTCCATATATTCTTTATGGTTTCTTCATAAAAGTTTAAATACTAAGGTTTTTGTAGCAATTATTGAACCTCTGATTTATTGTCGCGAGTCTCTGCCTCATGAAATAGCATTGATTTGTGTGTTAAAAAAAAGCGTAGTTTGGCCAATAACACCATAGACTAAACTATTGGACTATTGGTCTGTTAGAAACTGTTGGATTTAAACCATTGGAGTGCTAAATGATTAGACCTCTTCGAGTGAATCCTGGCATTATTACTACGACCATCGAAGTAGAATGATATACGAGTTAATATTAATATGAAATGAAGTGTGTATGCTGTTCATTTCAGCTGGGTCATGGAGATGCCCTCAGGAATCCCGAAGGAGGGCGTTCAAAGAGGCATACTGGTAGGATTCGTCAAAGCGCACGTCGAGCCCCAAAAATCCGCGACGGAAATTAGTGGAGGTAAGTTTTTTTACCAGAGATGGAAAATCTTTTAAAGCATTACAATGAAAGTATAAATCACAAAGAAGTCACTTACCCCCAAGGGTCGTAGCGCGACTGTCGCTTAGGGCATTTTCGCGATTCGTGTCAGTCAATTTTTATTGGACGGCGACCGCCATGCGGTTTTACATCAATTTTCGAGTGGTTATTATGCACTTGAGTGTACGCTATCAATGACCCCCTCCCTTCTAACATTTCCAGGTATCAAACAATTGGGTATATTCTAACTAAAAATATATTATTTTTATTTATTTATACACCGTGTTTCAAGACCGATAAAAATCAGCTTCAAGGTCCTGCAATTTCAAACATGATTTATTTTGACCTCATATCAAAATTCATCGTAGTTTGAGATCGGATCGAATGTCATAAGTTCGGTCGTTAGCGAGACCGCGCCGTGCCGGGACATTGGTCGGCCTTGCCGAGCGCCTGTGATCAAAAAAGGAATTTACACGAGCGCTTCGATAAAATTAATAAGGTACGAATTATTTCGCAATTTTAAGACACTTTTTAAGTCTTCGGGGATGGTCTTAGAACATTCTGTATAGGTACAAAGCTTATGATATTAAAATTATATAGGTAGCCCAACCCACCTGAGCCTTGCCCGTACCAAGGTAGACTTTATTTTGTAGTAATGTAATAAATATATTTATTGCAGGTTCCTCTATGAGCTCGACGAGAGTGGAACAGAAGCGCGAGGTCATTCAGCTACTCGTGGAGATATTTGGTGACGAGGCTGCGGAGCCACTTGAGTACACGGAGGAAGTGTTTCAAGACATTTTCGTGCCGGCAGTGAAGGACTTGCTCGGTAACGTGAAACTCTCTATACATCTATCTATTAGTTGTTTAGTATTTGTGCACCTTTTACTAAATAACTAATTATGATTCACAAAATCTATTTATTGCATAATGAATATTATAAAAACAAACTCTTAGCCAAAAATTATTCTTAGCCAGTTACTGCCAATATACAGGTGTCCCAAGGTCAATCCCAATAAAAAAACAGCAAATAGGTCCTGCGATTCCTAGTGTTATTTGTTAAGAAACTATATCAAAATTCATTATGGTATTCGAGAAAAATAATGTTGAAGTTTCTATTTTAAATCATGTAAAACAGATATTTTTCAACGGCTCCTCCCTCGGATAAGTACGTCACTGGGTCAGTAGGCCGCGGTCAGTCAATATCGAGGTTAATGACATGCCGCGTTGTTCGAAACGCCCCACTAGGGCGGAGCTAGATGATTGCTGTCAGATGCCACTGGTCGAACAGAGATCGGTCTAAGAAGAAGGGGTAACTCCTTTCCCCCCCTTCTCTGGGGTTGTAAGAGGGATGCTATTGGTCGACAGATAATATTGATTTATCGATTGATAAGATCGATTTACACCAATTTTATTACAAAAATTTGGTGTAAATCGATCGCATTTTGTTACATAATTTCTTACTCTTAATAGGGATCTTAAACACCCCCTAAAGTTTGTGGGATTGGTCTTGGGACACCCTGTATAAATGATTAACTTATTGTAATGTTTGTTTTTAATTTAAGAGGATTTATTTTAATTTCTTACAATTTTATGGAAAGTAAAAGAATATTTTTTTCTAAAAAATGGCTATATTGATTATATTTAAAAACATTCTTGATGAATAGAAAGAAAAAGTAATAGGGATCAGTATATTTGAAAAAATAACCCGAAAATGATTTTATTTTCGGAGCCATTCTCGTCCAGCCGGTGCTCGCTCTAAATCTGACGTTATGCACCAGCAGTGTAAATAATATAGGGACTTCCTTGTCAGCTTTCCAGGACATTAAGCGTTCCCGACGTCACATGTCCGCCGTGGGCGTGGAGTGGTCGTGTCTGGACGTCTTTTCGGAAGGAGATCTAAACGCGACCATAGAGGACGCCTACAAGGCATTCATTTCGGTTGCTTACAAAATAAGGCCTCAGGTACTCCAAATTCAAACATCAATTAATTACTTTTATCTACAGGGTGTATCAGTGGAAAAATGTTTCACAATTACTAGAAAAACGTATTGAAAATGAAAAAAAAAACGCAATGTTTAAGGACGCACGGTGTGAGGTCGGGCAGTGACCTTCGGATGATTTTCATATAATTTCTTACACAAACACCTCATTAAGTCTTCGGAAAAAATCTTGAGACATCCTATATAGCATTGGTTAAAAAAAAAAGCGATTCAGCAGCATTGAAGGAGGTGATGCGGCTGCCTAAAATAAGCGTAACATATACAGGTTGTTTTTAAATTTAGGGCACTCCTTTTAAGTTCAAAAAGAAGAAAGTTATAAAGGAAGAAACATATAGCAGAAAAAAAATACATGAAAAATATTTTATATTGATTTTTAATATTTTATTTTTAACCTCCTTCGATGCTTTGAAGTCTTGGTATATGTTTTTCGCCGTACGAATTATTGAATTTTTGTGTTACCAAAAATTTTGTATTCTTAAATTATTATTAGTTTTAGGCAGGCAGCTTATGCTGATAAGCCTAAATCTGCACTTGTATCGTCTCTGATAAACTTGAGCAGTCTGTTCTTAAATTCGTTCACATTTCCGGCACTTATCACTGCACTCGGTAACTTATTCCAGCATTCACCACTCTGTTTGACATGAAATTCTTCCTCGGATTAGAACTAAAGGTTGTACTTAAGAGTTTTAAATGATATCCTCGCAAGTATTAATTGTGTATATGGTTTCGAGATCTGGAACATCATAATAGTGAGTTAATATCTTGCAGGTCTCTATAAGATCGCCTCTCGCCCGCCTTTGCTTTAATGTTGTCAGTCCAAGTATATTTAGCCTTTCTTCATATTCCAGATTTTTGAGCTGACTTGGTATTTTCGTTGCACGTCTTCTAAGAGATCTGTCTTTAGTGAAATGTGATTTATTTTTAGTATAAATCTATACCTAAAGCGAAAACCCATTTCATAAGTAAATTGCCTGCGTATGAATCAGTATTGATTTTTATTTCTAGGCTATCAACATAGAAGATATGCTGTCTATTTCCCATCGCAAAGATCTGCTACGAGTTGAGATGGGCGACTACACTTGTCAGGTCAACTACCGGTCGATATCGCTGGCTGCGGTCTGCGGAATTTCCTTGGCTGTGGTGGTGAAACTATTGAAAATTACTCCGGTGAAGTTGGCTTGGTGAGTACTCGGAGTTTCACGATTTGACACTGAGGAGACGTGTGCGTAAACAAGGTAGAGGGGTGAGGATCTTATACCAACGGCATGGTAGCACCATTATGGGTAGAAATGAGTCACTTCGGCGGTCCACTGAACCTCACCTGCAACCACCATGATGTCGCACAATATTTCACATTTAATATTTAATTAATTCAACCCAAGATTGCACCTACTTTTTACATAATTATCAACTAAGGATTACGAATGTTTGTCGCGACGTTTATTGATAATATAAATAGTTTATTCATGTTGATTACTACTTCTCTCTCTCTCTAACGGCTCTCTAAAACGAGTTGTGTTTTTTTATGCAGGTTTTGGTTCAAACTTAAGATGAACTCTCTTGTACCATTGCGATGGAGGATATGATAACAATGAATTTTGAGTTTATGTAATTTTTTTGAAATATTAAATGTGAATTTTGGGAAAGTTACGTTTATTTTCTTTATGGTGGGAACATTATTGGCCTGCGATTTCAAACATGATTTGTTCTGACCTCATACCAATATGCATTATGGTTTCCGAGTAAAAAATTTGTAAACTATTACGTTATAAAACAAAATCGCTCCCGTCGTAAGTTCGGTCGCTAGCATCGACCGGCCTTGGTCGAGCGCCTGCGATCAAAAAGGGAATTTGCGCGAGCGCTTTGAAGGAGCTCGGTCAAAAACGTTCAATATGAACGGCATTATATAGGCTGACCCGAAAGGAATCCTGATAAAAATCCAGCTAAATGACCCTGCGATTTCAAGTCGTATTTGTAAAGACGATATATCAAAATTCATAATGGTCTCCAAGGAAAAAAAATAAGAAAGTTAATTTATGCCAGAATAAATTTATAAATGAATTATTTTTGCATTTTTTTAAATATGATTTTTTACTCATAATAGGGAACCTAAACACCCCATTAGGTCTTCGGGATGGTCTCGGAACATTCTCTATACACTTACCGTCTTCGGCTGTCGTTCCCGTTCTGACATTCGAGGGTCTTCCTTGCAGCATTTTGTAGAAGGGTACCAGAAAGACTTCATACTTGGTGTAAGGTTTCAGACCGGTCAGCAGGTGACTGGTCGATCCGCCATTATGGACTGATACTACTGAGAATTCGCCGTTCAGGTGCGGAGTTGGAAGCACCTGTAATAATATTAATAGTAATTGTATGAAATATAGGGTGTTTTTTTTAGAGGCGTGGTTTTCAATCTGGCACTACTTTTTTCGTAGTTGGTGTTTTTGACAGCTGTCACTTGATTTATGCTCAGTTTGGTTTGCCATTTCATAATGAATAGACTTACTCCTGAACAACGTTTGCAAATAGTGCAAATTTAGAAAAAATCACTCTAAAATAAAGTGTTAATCGCGTCGTGGGCCTGTGGCGTGGCCTCCAAGATCGTGCGATTTAACACCGCTGGACTATTTTTTTGTGGGGTTATGTGAAGTCGCTTGTCTACGCAGATAAGCCGGACACGATTAACGCCTTGGAAGAGAATATTCGGCGCGTTATTGCTGACATACGGCCCAACTTGCTGCAAAAAGTGGTTGAAAATTGGGCCTCTCGGCTGGAATTTGTTCGAGTCAGCCGCGGCGGCCACTTACCCGAAATCATTTTTAAAACATAATGGCAAACCCTTATCTTTATAATAAACCTAAATTCTTAGCCATAACATCAAATTATATGCGTTTTAACTCTTCTTGAAAACCACGCCTCTAAAAACATCACCCTATATTTTATTATTGATATTTCGTTGGTGGTAATAGTCTACAGCCAATTCACAAATGGCGCACTGTTTTGTAAATAATTTTCAGTTTACACCTAAGGAATATATTGCCATCTGTCATTAAAATTATATAACTGTACGCTTCATGGATGTTTGAGACTTGGTGCGACATCTACATCGCGCTTTAGTTACTAAAAAATAGTTTTCAATTACTTCTTAGTAGTTGAGCAATCTGATGGTAGAGGGAATTAGATCTAAATGCTGTTACACACACCTTATTTTGGTTGCCAGCCTGTATCAATATGCCGCTGTGCGGATCCGAATGTGCTTCAGACCTGGGTTCTGAAGCACTGGAAAGCGGCGCCATTTCCCTGTATCTTATGTAGATCCCCTCGAGGTATTCGTCGTAGTCCGTCAGCAACTGAGAAAAATTTAAACGTCTGTTTTAATATCCAAGCACGTTGTATATCTAAGTGGAAGGCACATACAACCCCGTTTGCTCAAAGGTTATACAGTTAAGACTTCTAATGAAATAAAAATGTTATAAGAGGATTAAAAAAATATTATCGAATTAAAATCTACTATTTTTTGTAAAAAATATATTTTTTTTTGTAAAAAAGCCATGTAATTTTCATAATGTACTATCATTACATAAATTTACCTATAAATAATAGATAAAAGTGATAAATGCATAGCGTTGTATTTCTACATATACGATAGCTAACAAAAATAATAATTGTAAAATTTTGAAATAAATTAAAACGGCTTTTAAGAATATATAAAATTTATCACTTACATCCCATATAACCTTCAATGTGGTGGAACTCAATCCGACAACTTGTCTTAAGGCCAAGACGCCCGCGTCCAGGAACTTCCTAGCCTCAACCAGCTCGTATTGCGTAATCGGCTGGAGATCCTTCTTCTTGGTCATCACGGAGTCGGTGAGGTCGCTGGGAGGCGAGGGTCCCTCGGAGTTGTGCGCTCGTATCGCAAAGCGGTATAACGTCTCGGGTTTGAGGTTCGTCACCTGAAAGAGAGATTGTTTACAAAATATTTATACCCAACGAAACATATATTAAATTTAATTATTCACTGACCTAGCAACGAATGAGTTGTGAGTCAATTTACTCGTTGACCGAAACGACTGGTAACTAGTAAAGTCGAGAATCACAATCACCTAGCACGTGATCATCTTTTAATCATTATGGCTCACAATCATCATCATCTTCGCATCATTGCTTGCCGGCTGACAATTTACAAGCGTTCCTTTCAACTGCTAGGTGTAGACAGTGGCTGTTAAATTAAAACTACCAGCGTTTATTAAAGTTTACTTTTCGTATAACTTTCTATACTGGCCAATTTATACATTGTACTCAAGCATTTTTTATATATAGAACACATGTGGATTATATTTTTTTGTAAATAAAATATACACATATACATATACTGTGTCCTAAAACCATTCCCGATAAAAATTCACCCGATTGGTCCTGCATTTTCTAAAGACGGTATATAAACATTTTTGAGGGTCACAAGGTCACATGCCGTCCACACCCAGGTTCGCTGACATCAGCAGCGCGCGACATCACGCCACATCGCATCACGCCACCCGTCCGCAGTCAGCAGGTCGAGCATGACGTCAAACGGCCGCGCCTAATGCATCACGTCCGAGGTAGAGGGTTTCCCCTCCAGCGCAGACTATAAGAGCTCTCGCCGTGAATACCTACTCGCCTGCCGGTCGACACGCGCGCCCGTGCGCGCGCACTATGGAGTCAGACACTATATTAATTACCGAAGTTATATTGTAACGGGCGAATTATAATAAATCGAATTAACCTCTTCATACCGTATCATTATTGGCCGTTACAAATTCATATTGGTTCCCGGGCAAAATAAATGGTAAGGTTACATTATCGATGCACGCGGCGTCGGTACTAACGGAATTTACACCATCTGTTAAGAAATTTAGAGACATTTTTGTAACACAAACACCAAGGTTAAGTCTTCGGGAATGGTCTTGGTACACCACATAGCTAAAATATCCTAGAATTAACTGTCTATGCATCTATACAACGTGTTCCAAGACCATTTCCGGAGACTTAAGGGGGTGTTTATGTTCCCAATTGCTTATAAGAAATTTTATAAAAAAATGCGAAAACAATTCATGTCTAAATTTATAATTTTATCAAAGCGCTCGTGTAATTTTCCTTTTTGCTCGCAGGCACTCGGCAAGGCCGATCAACGACCCGTCGCGGAGCGGCCTCGCTAGCGACCGATTTTATGACAATTTCTTTACTCGAAAACCACTATGAATTTTGATATGGGGTCAAAACAAATCATCTTTGAAATCGCAGGGCCAATAAGCTGGTTTTTTGATCGGGAATGGTCTTGGAAGACACTGTATAAATTATTTATAGTTTCCAGGTGCAGTGCTTTACCAAACATCTATTAGCATTTATTTTTGTGTTTTTCTTTTTTTCCTACTCTAAAGTCGAGGTAGGATTAAAAGAATATTCACAATCACTTACCACAAAAGTATCTGAAGTAATTCCGGTAGCAGTCGTGATCCAACCAGAGTTGAGTGTCGCACTGAAGTATTCCACAGAATAGCTGAAATATAAAACAAAATAGTTTAAATTAGGATATGTTTTTACTTTAAATTGAATAACTTACAAATGAGTTGTTTTAAAAATATATATATATATATATATATATGATTAAATGACGGAGAAGTGATGGCACAAGTGAAAATTTTCATCGTCTTTAGCCTAAATTTAGGGTTTTTCTAATTTCGTGAAATAAATAGCATCTCAATTAGGTTTTGTTGGTAGCGATGAGGAAAAAATGAGTATTAATATTAACCTCATGACGTTGGACTGCCTAGGCCAGGTTATGGTGACCGCTTCTGCGGATACATTGACCACGGTTGGCCTCGAGGGTTTCGCCGGAAGGTGAACGACTATCGGAGCTCGCCGGAAAGAGCCCGCGTTGATTGAAGTCTGCATCAGGACCTGCAGAACCGCCGATTGCGCGGTCGAAGAGCTCTCCGTTTTGGCAGTGCAGGTGTACAGGCCGCTGTCCAGCGGTTTCAGGTCTGCAAGGAAAAACGTTATTTTATCACGCGGTTATGAAATCCAGTAATGACTACCGGCGTCTCGTTCACCTTCAATTAAAAAAAAAGGTCTATGTTATAAATAACCCTGAATAATGTAAATATAATAAGTTTATTGTATATATAAAGGTGTTTTTTTTAGAGGCGTGGTTTTCAATCTGCACTACTTTTTTCGTAGTTGGTGTTTTTGACAGCTGTCACTTGATTTATGCTCAGTTTGGTTTGCCATTTCATAATGAATAGACTTACTCCTGAACAACGTTTGCAAATAGTGAATCGCGTCATGGGCCTGTGGCGTGGCCTCCAAGATCGTGCGATTTAACACCGCTGGACTATTTTTTGTGGGGTTATGTGAAGTCGCTTGTCTACGCAGATAAGCCGGACACGATTAACGCCTTGGAAGAGAATATTCGGCACGTTATTGCTGACATACGGCCCAACTTGCTGCAAAAAGTGGTTGAAAATTGGGCCTCTCGGCTGGAATTTGTTCGAGTCAGCCGCGGCGGCCACTTACCCGAAATCATTTTTAAAACATAATGGCAAACCCTTATCTTTATAATAAAACTAAATTCTTAGCCATAACATCAAATTATATGCGTTTTATCTCTTCTTGAAAACCACGCCTCTAAAATCATCACCCTATATTATCATCGAAGTAGCATAATGTAGGAATCTGTGTTTAGATTGATGTAGTATTAACTTTTTTTTTCTCTCTTCGTATGTTAATGTGAATACTATGTGAATCTGTAGATTTCTTTTAAAATTAAATAAATAAAAATGCAGGGCCCATTGCGCAGGTCAGCGGAAGGAGGTACGGTACATAAACTAACTAAATATGCGTTTAAATGTAGTATTATTTTTTCTACTGCTCATTTTGCCATTTTTTCGACAAATAAAAAATCTTGTGGAACAAAAGGACCTGCAGGATGGAGCAATTGTACCTTCAATGTAAAGGCTTCCGTTCGACGCAACGGTCATCCTCCCGCTGGCCTCCATCATTTCCAATGGTTTTCCACCGACTATGCTTATGAGATCCACTCCATCTTTGGACCACGCGACGGAGCTCGATCCGAGCGTCAAGCAGGCCATCTCTGCGTTGCTCTTTTGGGGCAATGTCTGGTTGAGGGGGCCGTACTGGATTATGGGCGGCGGAGTATCTTCCTTTGTCAAGACCTGGAAAATAACATATTCATATATGACTTTGTATCTGAGATCCACGGGGAAAAATAAAAAATGAACGCGTCACTAAGTAATTATTAAATATTTAATATTTGCTTTTAGAGTAAATACAATGAATGGTTTGACGGGTAGTTACCTGCAGTTGTACGGTGTGCGTGATGCTGCCTGCTGCGCTGACGGCCGAGCAGGCCAGCCTACCCTCGTGACGCCGCTTCACGGAGTCCAGTCGCAGCATACCTGTCGGAGACACGGAACCATGGCCAGGAAACAGCAGCTCCTGAAGTATTTACAAATGATACTCAATTATCACAGTGATGAAATGGATATAATGACAAGTTTGGTACAAATTACTACGAATACTGGTTTGAACGTCAGCCGAAATCGTCACAGTGCTTCATTGTCACGATGTCACTTACAATGAGATTTCCGTGTCACTGAACAAGCCTTTGCAGTTCGCTTCGCTTCGAACGCGACTCTGTAGCTATCTATGTGACTCTGTATCTATGACAGTCGAATTCCCGGGTGTGTTCGGGCGGTGTTACTTGTAACGAGATTTCCGTGTCACTGAACAAGCCTTTGCAGTTCTCTTCGCTTCGAACGCGACTCTGTAGCCATCTATGACAGTCGAATTCCCGGGTGTGTTCGGGCGGTGTCACTTGTAACGAGATTTCCGTGTCACTGAACAAGCCTTTGCAGTTCGCTTCGCTTCGAACGCGACTCTGTAGCTATCAATGTGACTCTGTATCTATGACAGTCGAATTCCCGGGTGTGTTCGGGCGGTGTCACTTGTAACGAGATTTCCGTGTCACTGAACAAGCCTTTGCAGTTCGCTTCGCTTCGAACGCGACTCTGTAGCTATCAATGTGACTCTGTATCTATGACAGTCGAATTCCCGGGTGTGTTCGGGCGGTGTTACTTGTAACGAGATTTCCGTGTCACTGAACAAGCCTTTGCAGTTCTCTTCGCTTCGAACGCGACTCTGTAGCCATCTATGACAGTCGAATTCCCGGGTGTGTTCGGGCGGTGTCACTTGTAACGATATTTCCGTGTCACTGAACAAGCCTTTGCAGTTCGCTTCGCTTCGAACGCGACTCTGTAGCTATCAATGTGACTCTGTATCTATGACAGTCGAATTCCCGGGTGTGTTCGGGCGGTGTCACTTGTAACGAGATTTCCGTGTCACTGAACAAGCCTTTGCAGTTCGCTTCGATTCGAACGCGACTCTGTAGCTATCAATGTGACTCTGTATCTATGACAGTCGAATTCTCATTTCTCGGTTGTGTTCGCGCGGTGTTACTTGTAACGAGATTTCCGTGTCACTGAACGAGCCTTTGCAGTTCTCTTCGCTTCGAACGCGACTCTGTAGCCATCTATGACAGTCGAATTCCCGGGTGTGTTCGGGCGGTGTCACTTGTAACGATATTTCCGTGTCACTGAACAAGCCTTTGCAGTTCGCTTCGCTTCGAACGCGACTCTGTAGCTATCAATGTGACTCTGTATCTATGACAGTCGAATTCCCGGGTGTGTTCGGGCGGTGTCACTTGTAACGAGATTTCCGTGTCACTGAACAAGCCTTTGCAGTTCGCTTCGATTCGAACGCGACTCTGTAGCTATCAATGTGACTCTGTATCTATGACAGTCGAATTCTCATTTCTCGGTTGTGTTCGCGCGGTGTTACTTGTAACGAGATTTCCGTGTGACTGAACAAGCGAAGCGACTTCGTTGAACGTGACTGCGAATAAACGCGATTTCGTCACCGCTATGAACCAGCTTCAGTAACACGGCTATTCGTTGCGCTACAATAATAGGGTTATTTTAACGGTGTCGCCTTATAACGCCCACGTCTAGTTCGTACGTTTATCCATAATGTGAAGGAGTAATGTTTGCCTAGAACGAGTTCGGGCCTAAATTAAAAAACGATAATTACATTTCAACCGTTGAATAATGCACAGGAGTAAAGGTATTCCAATCAGACGGTCCTGATGCGAAATTATCATGTCCAAAGCAGTTTGCGGCGTTTAGGGGGAGCGTGTGACGCGCATTTTAAAATGGCGTCTTGAAGCCACGATCGACTCAACACTAAAATCGTAGTAACTTTAATATTTTATGTATGTATAAGAACATTTTTTTTGGGATTTGGCTAAAATAAAAATATTTTTTATTACAAATCTTACAAACTACAAAACAAAATACATACATATTTTGTTCAAACTATAGGTAATAAAAAGTATAAAAAACGAATAAAAAATACTATATACTGTCATAAATAGCTACATTAAATAAATTCCAAGTTCATTTATTGAGTAGGTTAGGTTAAATAGTTAAAAAAATGATAATAGAGGAAGTGGTAAGGGAAATAATATGTAAAACGCGCAAAAAGAAAAATAAAATAAAACAAAGTTAACGTCTAATTTTAGATTATTCGAAAATACCGGAATATTTATTTATTGTTTATTTGGAAAACCAACAGTACAATAAATTAAACTATTATTATCTAATGTAAACTGGAGCAACCACTTTTGACATCTGGCTTTAAATTAAACTACTAACTATATTGTTTCTCAATTATTGATGTAATGGACTTAAAGCAAACTTTTTTAATCACATATGCTATTAGTTTACTCCGTATTAAACACCTTTTTGTATTGTCGCCATAAACAAAAGGTTTTCATTAAAAATAGCCGCTAATTTTTAGTTTTTATTAGTTTAATAATTTAGTTAAAAAAAATACAAATTCGAATATTTTTTGTTTTGATTTTATTTTAAGACGCATCCTACACACAAATATTATTCACACACATCGTAACACACTGTCTTTGATGACGCTAATGTCGACCTTAAACCCTGAGCCTAAAAGCGTTGATCGAGTTAATTTAAAAGCGTGGCTATTATTTTGTCTATGATTTGCGCTATATTTCGGGTAAATCGTATGCTGCATTATCGAACGCGAGGCGAAAAATAAAAGTGAATACATTTCTTCATTTAATTAATATTTCAAAAACGACAATCAATTTAAAAAATCAGCCTCCGAGATGTACAAGATAGGTCTTCAATGTAACTATATAGTACTATAAACCACTCGTCTAAATACTTATTGGTTGAGGAGTGGTGCATCACCAGTTTCAAGATTTTTGCGACCTAGTTGTTGATTTTTTTTTTACCATCACTACAAATACAACACCTATAACAGATTCGCGATCTTAGTCGCTTGTCGAACGCGCCTCGCTGTCAGGCAATTCGAAAAATCTGCCGTAATTGCTCTAAAGACGAAACGATCGCTTCGGTAGGACATATTTAAAATATTTATGTCCCGCACTGAATTTTAAACAGCAAAGTAACCTTACGGCATCTTAAGCAATTGAGTAGGTACGGATGAAATTATATTAAATATACAGGGCGTTTTCAAATTGAGGGCACTCCTTTTAGGAGGTTGATCTATTTCGATAACTAAACTTATATAATTTTGAGGTCGTTTTTCTCGCAATTGATGAAGATTTTTTCGATATTTTCTAATATTTGATCGACGATCACCAGCTAT
The DNA here is from genome assembly GCA_020383195.1 of Neomicropteryx cornuta. NCBI lineage: Eukaryota > Metazoa > Arthropoda > Insecta > Lepidoptera > Micropterigidae > Neomicropteryx > Neomicropteryx cornuta. The sequence continues at coordinate 8,253,385 of JAHKQU010000010.1, read as the reverse complement.
CCACAACCGTTATGGATAGCTGCGCAAAAAAATAATTCACCTTTTGTTTACTTACTGAAAGTAGGCTGTATAATTATTCAAACGCAGCGCGGCAAATCCCCTAGTTTTTATTTTTGGGGTTTCGATGTGTTTTTATAGAAATAAATATATGTTTTTATAGTGAAAACTCACTGAAAATACATTTTTTTTAGATGTTGCTTTGTGGATTTGGTAGCATAATAATTCACAATTGTTTTTATATTCAACAGGAGCATTTCATTATGGTGGGTTGGGAGGGTTGAGATTGTAGCCTTGCTTGATCAAATTAAGTCAGAATAATTTGTTTTTATTTTTCGCCGACATCTCGCTGGACTAGCTGGTAGAGATTGCACTTATTACAATCGATTACGGCCAAAAACTAATTTTAGAGAACCTAGTTGACTTTTGGAGGTCGTTATGCAGAAACCAACCAACCCACAAAATGTCAAAATCGAGTTTGGTATCGTTTCGATCAGAAAAATGCCCTTTTTGCATTTGGAAAATCAAACCAAGCGAAATTCGTAATAATTAGTATTTCAACCATTAAAAAAAAAAAAAAATCTTTATAAATTTTAAGGATTTTTAGAAATTCCCCCACTAAGGGAACAAAAAGAGGGTGTAAACATTTTTATGTTGTTTCAGGGTTAATCATTAATTGTAATTACTTGTAATCATCCGTTTACGCGAAAAAAACTTCAAACGCGTTTTTGGATTGGTTGGTTTCGGCATAACCTCAAAACGAATATCATTCTGACAGTTGCCGCCATTTTTCAAACGCCGAACGCTCGAGCTGTCAGTCGGGCGGATCGGCGCCTCGAACTTTTCGAATTTAGAACGCGTCGCGTCGGTTCGAAACTCTATTCGGGCCAGTCTAACTTTTTCATCCGCAATAATAAAAAATCGGCGAGAGCACGGCAAAAGCTGCCACGTCAAATAGATATAATTATTATTGATATAATTAATAAAATGTACTTATGTAGGTACCTACCGCAGTTTTAGGACTGTGACGGGATCTAAGAAGCCCTCGTTAATGGGTTGGTAAGGATAAGGTGAGGATTTGATATAGAGTTTAGACAGGATTTAAAATATATAAATTAACAAGTAAGAGCTACGGCTTAGTAACAAGATAAATATATAAATGCTAGTTTACTACCTAGAGGAGGTGTCGAGTCCGAGAGCGCTACAGATGAAGACCGAAGACTAAAACTAAACAGTGAGAAAGGAATTTATAAATCGTCTTAAGACGGTCTATTATTGACATCACGTCGTGTGATTTGCAACTTAGCGTTTTCGCACGCAAGAAAATGCTTTTGTCGTTCAAGAAGGAATTTGCATTTTTACGTAGACCCACTTCTGTCGTTATCAGCTGTCAATCGTATAAAATGTTAAACCGGCAAAAATGCTCTAAAAATTGCAGCCTTTGGTCTCTGTTAATATTTTAAACACACTAACAGAATCTTTGTTGCAAATGTGGTCTAAAGTTGTATTGTGTTCCTATCCGTACAATAAAGTAACATCATTTTAAGCGCTTCATCACCACCGTCTCCCCCGACTCTAGCACAAGAAAATGTAACTTTGTTAAGAAGAGCCCAAAAATAATTTCATATTACCTAGATTAAAATGAAAAAAAATACTGACCGGGTGCTTTTTGACATGAGGACATTTTTCGAAGCACAGAGGCGTGCGACAATTTTTAAGCCTCTTTTAATTCAACTTAAATTTCCCCGCTTTTGAGCCACAGGGGCGCGCATCACAGGCCGGGCGGGGGGAGGAAGCATTATGCGGCAGACGCACAGTGGTGTCGATATTATAAAAAAAATAAAAAATATTTTATTTATCTAGTATTAACTAATGTGCTTGTAAGAATAAAAAAAAGTACTATGTATATATAATTATAAAACCATGATTGAATTGAAAATATGACAATAAAAACTTTGTTAATAATATATTTGGCGTGATTTTACTGATACATTTAAAGTATTCTATTTTTCGTGCCCTTTCGAATGGTGTATAACAAATATATTTTTTTTATAACCACCTAAATAAACTAACTCATTTAACTAGATTAGTGTTTATTATTTACGAGTAATTAAGCATTCTATAATGTCGAACTAAGTAAAACAACGTTTTAATGTCGAATTAAGTAAAACAATATTTTAATGTTTGAATTAAGTATTTATTGATAATTTTTAAAATTACCCCCCGATTTCGAACCTCTTGATTTTCTCCTTATTGTGTTTGAAAGGAGAATGTGTTATAGGGTTTTTTACCTTACTTGTTATCAAGTATCAATCAAGTAGTTACTAAACATAAACATTTCCAGGCGAGTGAACCTGGCCTCAATTTATAATCTATGGATTTTTAGGCCACGCCCATTTTTGGACAGACGTCGTTTAGACACATGCCGACGTACGTCGTCCGTCGTTATTAAGCGATTGATACGCAAAAAAAAACTGGCCGTTACAGTAAAATCGTTTAAATTTTATAAAAAATGAGTAAATAACCTTCCTAGAAATACGTATATAATAGAAATAAATATAATAACAAATAAAAGGATTCGTTTTTAATTTAATATGGAAAGATAGTCCAGAATTGAACCAAATTAAACAAATTATTGGGTAATATGTGCAATAACAATATGAAACATATCCATATATTACCTCACTTATATGGATATGTTCCATGTCGCAATTGCGCATTTAACCTCATACTCGGTTTAGTTGAAACCCACTTGTGGAATAGCGTATTGGTCTTTAAGTAAAAATTCCATACTAAATTTCTGGTTCTGCCGGTTCGGCCCTGGACGGGTTATTTACTGAAAGAAAATTCTGAAAATTTGCTCAAAGCAAGAAATATAGACGGTCTAATGGTGGTATGAGCGGGTGAGTTTTAATTTCACTTTTGATGGTAGCTGTAGTACATTCGAATTTTGAGCTCCATACAAAAATGTGAAAAAAAGAGGGTTTTTGGGCCCTCACTCTCAAAATAGGTTTCCGACTGGGTTCCCACTACTGGATATATTGCACGTTACTATTGCGCATTTAACCTCATACTCGGTTTAGTTGGAACCCACTTGTGGAATAGCGTATTGGTCTTTCAGTAAACATTCCATACTAAATTTCTGGTTCTGCTGCCAGTTCGGTCCTGGACGGGTTATTTACTGAAAGAAAATTCTGCAAATTTGCTCAAAGCAAGAAATATAGACGGTCTAATGGTGGTATGAGCGGGTGAGTTTTAATTTCACTTTTGATGGTAGCTGTAGTACATTCGAATTTTGAGCTCCATACAAAAATGTGAAAAAAAGAGGGTTTTTGGGCCCTCACTCTCAAAATAGGTTTCCGACTGGGTTTCCACTACTGGATGTATTGCACGTTACTATTGCGCATTTAACCTCATACTCGGTTTAGTTGGAACCCACTTGTGGAATAGCGTATTGGTCTTTCAGTAAAAATTCCATACTAAATTTCTGGTTCTGCCGGTTCGGCCCTGGACGGGTTATTTACTGAAAGAAAATTCTGAAAATTTGCTCAAAGCAAGAAATATAGACGGTCTAATGGTGGTATGAGCGGGTGAGTTTTAATTTCACTTTTGATGGTAGCTGTAGTACATTCGAATTTTGAGCTCCATACAAAAATGTGAAAAAAAGAGGGTTTTTGGGCCCTCACTCTCAAAATAGGTTTCCGACTGGGTTTCCACTACTGGATATATTGTACGTTACTATTGCGCATTTAACCTCATACTCGGTTTAGTTGGAACCCACTTGTGGAATAGCGTATTGGTCTTTCAGTAAACATTCCATACTAAATTTCTGGTTCTGCTGCCAGTTCGGTCCTGGACGGGTTATTTACTGAAAGAAAATTCTGCAAATTTGCTCAAAGCAAGAAATATAGACGGTCTAATGGTGGTATGAGCGGGTGAGTTTTAATTTCACTTTTGATGGTAGCTGTAGTACATTCGAATTTTGAGCTCCATACAAAAATGTGAAAAAAAGAGGGTTTTTGGGCCCTCACTCTCAAAATAGGTTTCCGACTGGGTTTCCACTACTGGATGTATTGCACGTCGCTATTGCGCATTTAACCTCATACTCGGTTTAGTTGGAACCCACTTGTGGAATAGCGTATTGGTCTTTCAGTAAAAATTCCATACTAAATTTCTGGTTCTGCCGGTTCGGCCCTGGACGGGTTATTTACTGAAAGAAAATTCTGAAAATTTGCTCAAAGCAAGAAATATAGACGGTCTAATGGTGGTATGAGCGGGTGAGTTTTAATTTCACTTTTGATGGTAGCTGTAGTACATTCGAATTTTGAGCTCCATACAAAAATGTGAAAAAAAGAGGGTTTTTGGGCCTTCACTCTCAAAATAGGTTTCCGACTGGGTTCCCACTACTGGATATATTGCACGTTACTATTGCGCATTTAACCTCATACTCGGTTTAGTTGGAACCCACTTGTGGAATAGCGTATTGGTCTTTCAGTAAACATTCCATACTAAATTTCTGGTTCTGCTGCCAGTTCGGTCCTGGACGGGTTATTTACTGAAAGAAAATTCTGCAAATTTGCTCAAAGCAAGAAATATAGACGGTCTAATGGTGGTATGAGCGGGTGAGTTTTAATTTCACTTTTGATGGTAGCTGTAGTACATTCGAATTTTGAGCTCCATACAAAAATGTGAAAAAAAGAGGGTTTTTGGGCCCTCACTCTCAAAATAGGTTTCCGACTGGGTTTCCACTACTGGATGTATTGCACGTTACTATTGCGCATTTAACCTCATACTCGGTTTAGTTGGAACCCACTTGTGGAATAGCGTATTGGTCTTTCAGTAAAAATTCCATACTAAATTTCTGGTTCTGCCGGTTCGGCCCTGGACGGGTTATTTACTGAAAGAAAATTCTGAAAATTTGCTAAAATCAAGAAATATAGACGATCTAATGGTGGTATGAGCGGGTGAGTTTTAATTTCACTTTTGATGGTAGCTGTAGTACATTCGAATTTTGAGCTCCATACAAAAATGTGAAAAAAAGAGGGTTTTTGGGCCCTCACTCTCAAAATAGGTTTCCGACTGGGTTCCCACTACTGGATGTATTGCACGTTATTATTGCGCATTTAACCTCATACTCGGTTTAGTTGGAACCCACTTGTGGAATAGCGTATTGGTCTTTCAGTAAAAATTCCATACTAAATTTCTGGTTCTGCCGGTTCGGCCCTGGACGGGTTATTTACTGAAAGAAAATTCTGCAAATTTGCTCAAAGCAAGAAATATAAACGGTCTAATGGTGGTATGAGCGGGTGAGTTTTAATTTCACTTTTGATGGTAGCTGTAGTACATTCGAATTTTGAGCTCCATACAAAAATGTGAAAAAAAGAGGGTTTTTGGGCCCTCACTCTCAAAATAGGTTTCCGACTGGGTTTCCACTACTGGATGTATTGCACGTCGCTATTGCGCATTTAACCTCATACTCGGTTTAGTTGGAACCCACTTGTGGAATAGCGTATTGGTCTTTCAGTAAAAATTCCATACTAAATTTCTGGTTCTGCCGGTTCGGCCCTGGACGGGTTATTTACTGAAAGAAAATTCTGAAAATTTGCTCAAAGCAAGAAATATAGACGGTCTAATGGTGGTATGAGCGGGTGAGTTTTAATTTCACTTTTGATGGTAGCTGTAGTACATTCGAATTTTGAGCTCCATACAAAAATGTGAAAAAAAGAGGGTTTTTGGGCCTTCACTCTCAAAATAGGTTTCCGACTGGGTTCCCACTACTGGATATATTGCACGTTACTATTGCGCATTTAACCTCATACTCGGTTTAGTTGGAACCCACTTGTGGAATAGCGTATTGGTCTTTCAGTAAACATTCCATACTAAATTTCTGGTTCTGCTGCCAGTTCGGTCCTGGACGGGTTATTTACTGAAAGAAAATTCTGCAAATTTGCTCAAAGCAAGAAATATAGACGGTCTAATGGTGGTATGAGCGGGTGAGTTTTAATTTCACTTTTGATGGTAGCTGTAGTACATTCGAATTTTGAGCTCCATACAAAAATGTGAAAAAAAGAGGGTTTTTGGGCCCTCACTCTCAAAATAGGTTTCCGACTGGGTTTCCACTACTGGATGTATTGCACGTTACTATTGCGCATTTAACCTCATACTCGGTTTAGTTGGAACCCACTTGTGGAATAGCGTATTGGTCTTTCAGTAAAAATTCCATACTAAATTTCTGGTTCTGCCGGTTCGGCCCTGGACGGGTTATTTACTGAAAGAAAATTCTGAAAATTTGCTAAAATCAAGAAATATAGACGATCTAATGGTGGTATGAGCGGGTGAGTTTTAATTTCACTTTTGATGGTAGCTGTAGTACATTCGAATTTTGAGCTCCATACAAAAATGTGAAAAAAAGAGGGTTTTTGGGCCCTCACTCTCAAAATAGGTTTCCGACTGGGTTCCCACTACTGGATGTATTGCACGTTATTATTGCGCATTTAACCTCATACTCGGTTTAGTTGGAACCCACTTGTGGAATAGCGTATTGGTCTTTCAGTAAAAATTCCATACTAAATTTCTGGTTCTGCCGGTTCGGCCCTGGACGGGTTATTTACTGAAAGAAAATTCTGCAAATTTGCTCAAAGCAAGAAATATAAACGGTCTAATGGTGGTATGAGCGGGTGAGTTTTAATTTCACTTTTGATGGTAGCTGTAGTACATTCGAATTTTGAGCTCCATACAAAAATGTGAAAAAAAGAGGGTTTTTGGGCCCTCACTCTCAAAATAGGTTTCCGACTGGGTTCCCACTACTGGATGTATTGCACGTTATTATTGCGCATTTAACCTCATACTCGGTTTAGTTGGAACCCACTTGTGGAATAGCGTATTGGTCTTTCAGTAAACATTCCATACTAAATTTCTGGTTCTGCTGCCAGTTCGGTCCTGGACGGGTTATTTACTGAAAGAAAATTCTGAAAATTTGCTCAAAGCAAGAAATATAAACGGTCTAATGGTGGTATGAGCGGGTGAGTTTTAATTTCACTTTTGATGGTAGCTGTAGTACATTCGAATTTTGAGCTCCATACAAAAATGTGAAAAAAAGAGGGTTTTTGGGCCCTCACTCTCAAAATAGGTTTCCGACTGGGTTCCCACTACTGGATGTATTGCACGTTATTATTGCGCATTTAACCTCATACTCGGTTTAGTTGGAACCCACTTGTGGAATAGCGTATTGGTCTTTCAGTAAACATTCCATACTAAATTTCTGGTTCTGCTGCCAGTTCGGTCCTGGACGGGTTATTTACTGAAAGAAAATTCTGAAAATTTGCTCAAAGCAAGAAATATAGACGGTCTAATGGTGGTATGAGCGGGTGAGTTTTAATTTCACTTTTGATGGTAGCTGTAGTACATTCGAATTTTGAGCTCCATACAAAAATGTGAAAAAAAGAGGGTTTTTGGGCCCTCACTCTCAAAATAGGTTTCCGACTGGGTTCCCACTACTGGATGTATTGCACGTTACTATTGCGCATTTAACCTCATACTCGGTTTAGTTGGAACCCACTTGTGGAATAGCGTATTGGTCTTTCAGTAAAAATTCCATACTAAATTTCTGGTTCTGCCGGTTCGGCCCTGGACGGGTTATTTACTGAAAGAAAATTCTGCAAATTTGCTCAAAGCAAGAAATATAAACGGTCTAATGGTGGTATGAGCGGGTGAGTTTTAATTTCACTTTTGATGGTAGCTGTAGTACATTCGAATCTTGAGCTCCATACAAAAATGTGAAAAAAAGAGGGTTTTTGGGCCCTCACTCTCAAAATAGGTTTCCGACTGGGTTCCCACTACTGGATGTATTGCACGTCGCTATTGCGCATTTAACCTCATACTCGGTTTAGTTGGAACCCACTTGTGGAATAGCGTATTGGTCTTTCAGTAAAAATTCCATACTAAATTTCTGGTTCTGCCGGTTCGGCCCTGGACGGGTTATTTACTGAAAGAAAATTCTGCAAATTTGCTCAAAGCAAGAAATATAAACGGTCTAATGGTGGTATGAGCGGGTGAGTTTTAATTTCACTTTTGATGGTAGCTGTAGTACATTCGAATTTTGAGCTCCATACAAAAATGTGAAAAAAAGAGGGTTTTTGGGCCCTCACTCTCAAAATAGGTTTCCGACTGGGTTCCCACTACTGGATATATTGCACGTTACTATTGCGCATTTAACCTCATACTCGGTATAGTTGGAACCTACTTGTGGAATAGCGTATTGGTCTTTCAGTAAAAATTCCATACTAAATTTCTGGTTCTGCTGCCAGTTCGGTCCTGGACGGGTTATTTACTAAAAGAAAATTCTGAAAATTTGCTCAAAGCAAGAAATATAGACGGTCTAATGGTGGTATGAGCGGGTGAGTTTTAATTTCACTTTTGATGGTAGCTGTAGTACATTCGAATTTTGAGCTCCATACAAAAATGTGAAAAAAAGAGGGTTTTTGGGCCCTCACTCTCAAAATAGGTTTCCGACTGGGTTCCCACTACTGGATGTATTGCACGTCGCTATTGCGCATTTAACCTCATACTCGGTTTAGTTGGAACCCACTTGTGGAATAGCGTATTGGCTAGAACACGGTATTTAATATGATTTGTTTACCTAAAGACCAATACGCTATTCCACAAGTGGGTTCCAACTAAACCGAGTATGAGGTTAAATGCGCAATAGCAACGTGCAATACATCCATTAGTGGGAACCCAGTCGGAAACCTATTTTGAGAGTGAGGGCCCAAAAACCCTCTTTTTTTCACATTTTTGTATGGAGCTGAAAATTCGAATGTACTACAGCTACCATCAAAAGTGAAATTAAAACTCACCCGCTCATACCACCATTAGATCGTCTATATTTCTTGCTTTGAGCAAATTTTCAGAATTTTCTTTCAGTAAATAACCCGTCCAGGACCGAACTGGCAGCAGAACCAGAAATTTAGTATGGATTTTTTACTGAAAGACCAATACGCTATTCCACAAGTGGGTTCCAACTATACCGAGTATGAGGTTAAATGCGCAATAGTAAGGTGCAATATATCCAGTAGTGGGAACCCAGTCGGAAACCTATTTTGAGAGTGAGGGCCCAAAAACCCTCTTTTTTTCACATTTTTGTATGGAGCTCAAAATTCGTATGTACTACAGCTACCATCAAAAGTGAAATTAAAACTCACCCGCTCAGACCACCATTAGATCGTCTATATTTCTTGCTTTGAGCAAATTTGCAGAATTTTCTTTCAGTAAATAAAGCGTCCAGGGCCGAACTGGCACGACCCTAATTTGAAAAGTTTGTTATGAAATTTAGTTAAATTTATATTTATTATATATTTTCAATTCATCAAAATGTTTTTTAATATCATTTTATTAGTTTATTAGGTAGAACTGTAAGCTTTCCTGATATATATATATACAGATAATTAAATAGTTGGTGTAATCTACTTTAAAAATATATTGCCAAAAAAAAAAAGTGATATCGAGTTGTCAAAATGACAAGCAAAATCGTTTTCTAGCGAATTGTCAACCCTTTTTACATTAACCGCGTAGATTATTTACTTGGTTAACATTATTTAAACCGTGGTACGTGCATAAAATTGAATAATGTATCGTATGGGTGTGGATCTGTCAATTGTATTAACTTTTACTGTTGCAATATCAAATAAGCTATCACTTCAGCTGCTGAAGAAACCCTGGTTAAGAAACAAGGCCATTGGTTTGATTCCGAGTGCCAGCAGATAACTGATCTAAAGAACAAAGGCTCTCTGGAGAACTAACCCGTGTCATGCACGCCAGTCAGTACAGGAATATAAGGATTTACGACGTTTGGAAAAGAAAATACAGCATAAGAAAAAGCGCTTTTATTCCTACTCTAACTCAAAGAGACTGGACTGTCGCACAATCACAGCGGCTGTTCTATCGTTTAATTCATTATCAGAGGAAGGATGGAAGTATTCTAAATGATAAGGCAAAAGTTCTGATAGATGGGAAAAATATTTTGACGCCTTACTGAATGCTGTAGGTGGGGAGGTTAATGAACAGATAAACCACACAACAGTGCATGATAGATGACTAGCTATTACCGTCCTTGGATTAGAACATGAAATTAAAGAATAATAAATTACCTAGCACTGATGGTCTATCGGGAGAACTCTTTAAACATGGAGGCACGGAACTTTAAAAATGTCACCACCACTTTACCTATATTATAGCATAATATACCTTCTACACAAGAAACAAGATCCTCTAAGTGAGCGAACTACCAAGGAATCACCTTGTGGAATACTGCCTACAAAATCTTATCATATATTCTGTATATGTCAGAAAACAACGTCGGCTATTACCAAAGCTGCTTCTGCAGAGGGAAATCAACCACAGATCAAATATTCACCCTCAGGTTAATCCTGAAGAAAACCGAAGAGCTCAACGTCGATACTTACCATATATTCGTTGTTTTCAAGGCAGCGTGTGTCGTACACAGGAAGATTTGCAAGAAATGTGTTTTAATGTGGCTCCATTGTATAAAATAATTATGCAACTATTAAATGGGTAAAATGTTAAATTTTACTTAAGCATTACTTTTTAGTATCGGAAAATATACTTTCTAAGTATAAGTGTCACTTTGTTTATCTCATAAATAAGCTATTAATATGTTGAAACATTTTACAAAACTTTATAATTTAACCTTTACAATAAACTTTTGTTTAAAATAAAATGTAACATATAATTTAATAGTCGGCCTTTTGGTCAATTAATTTTAAAAATTCTTATAATATAGTATAGATATTTATATACTCCAAGAGACTCTGCCCTATATAGGAAGGAAGATGATCACCCAGATTAAATATCTTGTATTCCATCAACACATAAAATTATATTTACCTATTTAAATGTGTTGCAAATATTTTGAACTTTATCTCAACATGTATTCTGAAGCTTATAATTCATTATAATAATAAAAAAAAAATATTTGTTACTCGCTATATGTTGTTGTTGTTCATTGTGACTCGCTAGATAAACCACCAGATTAATTCAACAGAATATAAATTTGAAACTATGCCATATGTAACAGCAATGTATGTAATTTCTATACAATTTCCATTAAAATATATTAAGTAGTTTAATATTAAATATCTTGCTTTAATAAGAAAACAATAAAGCTGCTATTTCGTTGACATTATACTCTTTTTCCATGTTTCAAAAATCATTTCAATTGCCTGAACACTGCCACTACAAATTGTTTACCAATATGCATCAATGCATTGGTAAACAATAGAAATCTTATGTGTTCAGGAATACCACAAAAACGAGTCGTCAGATTCACATTGTTTTTATATAAGAATACTATAATTAAAATGAAATCTGCCTACCACGATCAACGATTTGAGTCATTCAAATCATCGGGACCTCCGTTATCATTTTTACTTTATGAATCTCGCTAAGTTGCCTACCTTTATTGTATTGTAGATGTTTTTCTTATATAACTCGTAAACACCAGAAAATACCAACTTAAAATTGTTAATGATAATTGCATCATTTAAAATGTTGGTACATATATTATATTGTCTAATTTTTTAATGTGTTGGAAAATAAGCTTTGAATTATGAAATAGCAAAAATGAGATTAAAATACTATCAGTTTAATAAAAAATATCTTTTATTTCATCACTATTTATTTTTTAAATCATAAATAAAAATGGTCAGACCATCTGTGTTTTGATTGAAAAAAAAACCAATACTTCTAAATTCTCAAAAACGACACGGTAATTCAAACTTCCCACAACTAAATAGATAGCGAAAAACATTTCAAATACAGTATGAAGATATGCTTTAAATATGTATTTGACACCATTTCTTGTATTAAACTATATATTTTCATTAAATGCTCGTCATACTTTTATATATTATTTGCCGCCATCTGTTATTATCAAATGAAAGTATAGCTTTTCTCTTTAAATTTATCAATTTTAATTCAGATGGCGCTGGTATTAAACTTAATAATAAACTTATTCATACTGTAATATAATTCAATTTGTATTTCCATGAATATATAACATATTTTAGATACCTACTTTCATTACTTATAATCACAAGATATGAACATTAACTAGGATTTAAACAAACACTTAAGGGTATTAAGGTATTACACTTAAGGTATTTAAGGGTTCTCTTGAATGGAAATACTAGTGACAATCACCTACTTAATAAATAAAAAAAACAGGTGAAAGCACTACCGTAGCAGGTATGCTCATAAGCTCATGCTCATGGTACGGTACCATGGTACCGTATCATGTGAGCAGAATGACCCTATAAGCATACCAGAAGTGAGCGGTATGCTGCAGAATATCATAGCCATTCCTGTTTCAATTCCAACGGATACCAGCAAATACATCGGGGATGTGATCTCATTCTTTTATTTGATTTATTTATTTATTTATTCAAGAGGTTTCCACATGTACATATTTCAATTCATAACATACAAGAAAAACAATAAAAATATTATAAAAAAAACAACATTAAAAACCAAAAATAATAATAATAAAAAATAACCAGAACTAATCTGGAAAAAAAACACAATAACGGAGACATATGGAGATAAAGGTATCTTAGGAACCTCCCCTGGGTGACCTCCAGAATATTACAGAGAATTCATGAAGACTCTAGATAATGGAACTATACTTCAATATAATCCTCACAAACGTGCATTATAAAAGCGAGATCGACTTCGGCTTACTCAAAGATCGACTGGTTCGAAGGACGATTCTCAACATGTTATTGAAACGTGCAAGTGCAAATGAAATGTTAGACGCGAGTCAAACAAAACCCCCAGGTCGCAAATTTCATCACATCTGCGAATAATCTCATTGCCCAGAAAGTACTTAAAACTTACTTTGATGCGCAAAGCTCGTGAGAAAGATACCGCTACACATTTAGACGCATTAAATTGTAAATTATTATCTGCAGCCCACTTTAAGAGACGATTGATGTCATCTTGTATAAGATGTCAAATAATGAAGTCACTCACAGGCATATCTTCACATCGACCACATACAGTAACAAACTACATTTTTTCACTGCGGTAAAAATATTATTAATAGAATAAGAAATAAACCACTTAGCGTAGCCCTTTGCTGGATACCAGATTGTATTTTAGTTTTAATTGTCTGTTTCATCATACCTTTAATACAATGCTATTTTCTATAAAAAAAATTAGTATATTTTTATAATATTTAATAAAAAAATATTCAACATGATGGATCACTACTACCGCATTATTAATAAAATTCCGAATCATTCCACTGCGTCTATACGACCATGGACGTAGCCTTATGTCCAAAGCATAGACTACTCAGAAACTCTACCCAGAATTTTGTAATTATCATTATTAAACATCTTAAGATTTAAGGTTTATCCGTCGATCACAAAGGCTGGTTTCAGAGCCGTGACGGCCATCCGCAACGGAGGGCCCGCATCCGGGATGTCATCCTGTTTTTTTAATTGTATTTTAGTTTTCATTGTCTGTTTCCTCAATACCTTTAATATAATGCTAGTTTCTATAAGAACTAGTATATTTTTAGAATGGGTAATAAAAAAAATATTCATCATACTTGATGACTACTACCAGACTAGATTGTGTCTATAGGGCCATGGACGTGGCATTACGTCCGAAACATCGAATCCTCAGAAACACTACCCATTTATCAGTTTTGTTTTGTCATTACCATTATTAAACATGGTATGATATTTATCCGTCGAGTGCAAACACCATATTAAGACTGGTTTCAGAGTTGTGAAGGCCATCCGCAAAGCGTTCCAGTCTGATGAGGTGGAAATTATCACTGCTCATCTAATTTGCATAAAATGGTAATAGAAAAAAAGTTATATGTGCATCCTGTCCTTGCAGCAAAATTATTTTAAGAAGCATTCTTATATATCGAATAGCATATTGTTATTTTTGAATATTAGCCTAGTTAGGCAGAATTTCCCATTCATAAATAAATAAATAAATAGAAAATATTGTTTTCTCAGCGAAAAGAAGACAACAACTAATAAATGTCTTTCCTTGTCATACCAACCCAAAACATAAGAGATACCGTTTAATATTTTTTTCGATCTATCTTATGGTTAGTACATTTTGGTCATCAACATTCAAAAATATATAAAGACCCTCCGGATACATTTACATCAGATAGGTACTAGCCATTAACTAAATAGAAGACATATTTAACTTATTTATTTATAGATAAAGGAATATTATGCCGATACAGTATTGAGTATAAGAAATTAGTTTATCCCTTACTCGCAGAGATGGCTATATGTTTGTATTATCTATTTTTCATATAGTCATAAATGTAGATACTTTAATATACATATTCCTATTTATTTTGAAAAGTAATTATATTATATTATTTATTTTTATATCTTTAAAATAGTAATAATATATTAGAAATATATATTTATACATGTTTATACACACTTTTCAAATGCTTCGATCGATTCAATCATTCTAAACTACTTAAAAAATTAAAAGCAATTAGGTCCACAGAGATTTATACCACGGTATAAAGAATGGTACAGTAAGTTCTCTTGGGACAAAAGTGAGACGACGCCCTGCGGGAGAGTACTCCATGGCTGAACAATATAACGCGGCGAATATAACATCAAGAGTACCACCGGATTCACAACCGGGACACATTATTTAATGTTATACATTTATGACATTGGATCACGTTTTTTTAACTTCGAACACATTTTGTATGCAGATGATTTCTAAGGTGGTTAATGAGAACAATTGTCTAGGCATTCGAACTGATATGAATCTTCTTAAGACTACTGTATTAAACTCAATCCTATTAAATGTAACCGAGTCACATTTTCTGGAAATAAAAGTGAAATTAATTATAGAAGAATTAGGGTGGAAATTTGTCAAACAACTTGAATCTAAGACCTTAGTGTTATGTAATACTTAGTGTAGTATACTAAGCTAATATGTGCAATACAACTGCCAAAAAGTCCATTATTAATCTTCTCATGGATACATACTTACAAGGAATTTGTTGGAATGTTGGAATTTTACATGAGTAATTGGTTTTCTAAAGGAAATGCAAGCATCTCTGACACCCCAAATATAATTTATGAATGTAACAGAACCTAATGATTGACGAATTGTCACTACTCTCAGGTTAAATAATAATGAACTTGCAGTATTTAAACGACATTCGGCCAATCGGATGCATGTGCAGATACACAATTTTCGACTTATTTTATACACTGCTTTATGCCGTTTATTGCTGGTTAAATTAATATTTAAATTTACTATACTACATTTTGTACCACTTGACATTGCATAACGTGGAAGAATACTTCTTGAATTAACTATCTATTGTTGACTAGAATGTTCCGAAGCATGTCCCAAAAATCGAGAATTCAGTTACGTCCGATTATTTTCCGATGGATTTTAATCAAAGCAAAATACCAAGTTAGTAAATAGTACTTCCTACGTGGTTTAAATAACCACGAAGTAACAAATATTCGCGTAACACGAAATATCCGTACATATCACGTCTGCAAAACTGCAACATAAAATATGACAAATTACAGACAAAACGTCAAAGTGACAGCTTCGGTCCATTTTTTCATCATTTTATCGACATACGTCGAATGAGTGAGCGACGCAACCCTAGAGGGAGACGGAAGATCAAAATCGTGTCGGTAACTACTATTTTCGGTATATATTGGGTGGTAGGGTGGGAGGTACTTTTGAGGCCAGGTTCACTCGCCTAACATTTCCTAACTTTAATAATAAAATTTAGTATTTTTGTGTCTATGGTTAAATATTAAATAAAAGTACATTAAATATGTTTGTGATCTGCTTTGATTACCGAATTTTGGGAAATCAACAAACTCAAAAAGTGCTGATATGATACCCTAGAAACCTTGAGACATTCCATCAAGATATATTTGGCTCAATAGGTTCCAAATGATCTCTATTATTTCCCCTTAAAATGTCCCTATCTACCTAATATCCTGTATTGTATATATACAGAGTGTCCCAAGGTCAATCCCAAGAAAAAAAACAGCTAATAGGTCCTACGATTCCTAGTGTTATTTGTTAAGAAACTATATCAAAATTCATTATGGTATTCGAGAAAAAAAATGTTGAAGTTTCTATTTAAAACCTAATATATTTGTGTAAAACGAGTTTACGTCCGCTCGACCTTGAGTTGCATTCAAGATGTGGCGCCCGACGGGCTTTCAGCGGGTTTAGTATGCCGCGAAGCGCTGTGCGGGAATTGTGATTATTTTACACAAATTTAGTTTAAAAAATAATTAATTTAGGTATCAATTTTTTTTGTATAATTTCTTACTCGTAACAGGGAACATATACACCCCCTTAAATTTACGGGTGTGACCTTGGGACACCCGTATATATATATATTAGAATAATAAAATAATTTGCATGTAAGTAATATATAATCACTATTTTGCGCTCCACTCAACTAGGCTATATTGGCAAGGGGGATGGTGGAGATGAAGCGTTAAAATTAACAAGTTTAGAAAAGGCATGTAACATAATTGTGTACTTAATTAATTATATTATATTATATCACTCGCCGCCACTGGCTAAATGGCTATAGCAAAGTTGTCGGCGTATTAAGGCGCGCACTCCAGTGGCGTCCCGCGCGGCATTCGGAGGAGGCTTTAATTAGAGGCCCTCGACTTCGGCTTTTCGGCTCCGATCTACTCGACGAAGGGGTAGTTTTTAGAAGGGGGGATCGGAGGGGCAGAAGGGGTGATCGGAGGGGCAGAAGGGGGGATCGGAGGGGCGCCGTTGACACTATTGAATATTGCAACATCGCCGATAATTGATTGAGGTGATAAAAATGAGTGAAAAAATTCTATTCTCTAATAATGCTTAAAATAAAAAAGGCAATAATTCATCAAGCCTTCAAGGGGTATACACTCGTCATTAAAATTTGGAAATTGGCACAAGGAAGACATTTACAGCGGCGTCCTACTCTATTGTTCAGATCCGACACTGATGCGAAGAGAGCGTCCGCTTCTTCTCGGTCTGTCGCTGATCCCAATGCGGATAATCACAAGGTCATTTATTTTGAACTATTAAAACACCTTTAAAAAAAATAATCAGGAATGGAACTTCGTTATCTTTATGAGTTTTTTTTTCAATAATCTACAACCAAAAATGGCTCAAAAATACCCTATAATCATAAATATAATTACCGCAGATTATTATTTTACTCAGCATAGAGAATAGATTTACAAAAATCCAGAAATGAAACCTGTATTTAATTTCATTCATTTTATATTTGTAATCATCACCACTTCTGATAAATCCTTTATCTACAATACAAAAAAAAAACGTTAACTTACGACTGTATGCACCTTAATATATATTAAGTACTAGACCCATTATAAATAAAAAAAACATGTTTATATATCTTCCGCATTCGGAGCGATAAATTGTTTTTTTTTTAATTTCACATAATTTCTTACGCAAAGTTCTTTTTAAACTCTCCTTAGAATACAGAAAATAAAAACCTTACGAAACAATAATAAAAATACTTTCAGAATTTTGTTTTTTTCATTTATGGTGCCTAAGTTAAACGAAGAAAACTTAACGGCAGTTTATCGCTACATAAAGTTAGTACGAGAATGGCACTCGTCGTATTAGCCCGAAATGCTGACAGTTTTTTGACATTTCAATCAGCCTCGTCGGATTTTCATTAAAAGTTGCGGAGGAAGTTTTGAAAGTTTTAATTTGTCAACGTCAAAATGGTTCGCCGCCGAGCCGACAGAGGGACGAATAATCTTCGTTATTTTTTTCATTTATCTGGGCATTTTGCTTTGTAACGTATTTTTATATAAATCCACAAGTATTTTAAAAAAAATCCGCACATTTTATTATGTTATTAAGCTCGTGTTGGCAAATTGGCCAAGCCAGGTCGATTTTGATGAAATTTTTCGCTAACCGAACGCCGCGCCATCTACCCGCGTCGGACGGAACCTAAAAAACTATTAAGTAACTATTTCATTTTGCATATTAAAGAAAATATTCAGTTTTATGTTATTTAGTACAACTCAAATGTTTTTATAATACTAAATGAGGTTTAGGAGAAAATGTGACTGATAGCAATAAAGGAAATTTAGATTTTTAAAATGTTACCTTCCATATATCGCACAGATGTCGAAATAAGACGCGAATTCGCCATTTTGTAAACAATCCGCCATTTTGAAACCTAGCTTTATTTAACCTTACGCATCGATAAACAAATACTGGCACTTTTACGACGATATTTTGCGTCTATCCATACGACGTAGTACCTTTTTATACGTAGGTATGTTTTATTATAAGTATTATTAACAATATATTGCGCAGTAGTATGTGAAATTAATGTCGCATTTTCTATGTTTTTGTTAGGCAGTTATCTTTTAGAGTTATTCATTTTAAAAGTCAAATTGACTCTCATCGGTGCTAATTTCAAGTAGAAATTTGTTTTTTTTTTATTAGATTTTATATTAAACAAATAAAACATTATTTTCATACCTACATTAAACTTAATACACCGCCATCAAAATCTCTCTTTTCCTCACACACACACCCTCATTCTCACACAGAAATACACACTCTAAACGTAGAGAATATCCTACCTGTGTGCCCTCCATGGTCCAGAACACCTGTGGCTTCGGGTTCCCGTCGGCCTCGCAGGGAAACGAGGCGGCCTCCCCCTCCCACACGGTCTGGTCCGTCGCCACCCTCGTGAAGTGGGGGGGAGCTGGAAACAACCAAACATATTATTGGTATGGATTCGGCGTGAATATTAGTTTGGCCCAGTGTTTTTCAACCTGTGGGTCGCGGGCGCAAATAAGGTGGAAGTTAAAAGCAAGGATAAGTCTTTAAAGGTACAATAAAAATACAATAATTTTAGTGTGACTGTTTATTTTTTAACAATATGTCAATTCGTGGTTCTATTTTTGAGACGCATTGTTAAAATAAGGTCCTGAGGGTCGTCAGATTTTTTTACTAGTAAAAGGGTCGCGAATTATTGACTTTTTAAATGTACAACAATTACGCGAAAATACTCTGTTAATTGTATAATATTAATTGTGAACATGTTCTATTTCGCAGTTATAATTATTTTTTAAAATAAATAAATAAGAAACTTACGTCTAAAGTTTTGATTAAATGTTTCCTAAAATACAAACTTTTCGAGGATCCTAACTTTTAGACAATATAGAAACTTAAACTTTTAATTATATGCTATTAGGATATACAACGATCAGTATTATTTTTCTTTTATATCTACAAATAAAATATTGTTTTTACATAGTTTCTAAAATTATAAACGTCAACATTAAGGATAATTAGCACGCCTTAAACATGAGTGAGGACAATCTGTCGGGACAGACGTCCACGATTTATTGTAGTCAACAAATCGGAGAAAGCCTACAAACACAACCAATTTGTCGCATTCGAGCGCGTGAACTAGTAGAAAGGACGTCTTCATTAAGCCTCCAATTTGTTCAAATAAAAAAAAATGTGTTTTCGCACTTACCTATAATAAATTTAAAAAAAAAGACAAGAGATTTAAACGTGTAAACTCACATCTATTGCGCTCAAAAAAGAGTGTGTAGAGAGTTAACTAGTGTAGTTTTTGCCGTATTGCCGTATTTTTTGAACGGCAATAATAATGCTGCCGTATATTCTAATTAAATGAATTGAATCGCCGTATATTATACGGCAATTGCCGTATCAATGACAACGCTCCACATAATACAATTTATCGAACGGCCGGGTCGTGTTGGACGGTCGGCCCGACCAACCGAAAATATTAGTAATAATAATTAGGTTGGATAACTAACCCACAGACTACAATTTATCGGCTTTGTTGGAAGTTCGCTCCGACAAATTGTGCGGTCAGGGAGGGCTTCGCCAACCGCAGGCCGTACGTCGTACTCAACAAAAGCCGTTTAATTACAAAATGGCGTCTTGACGTTTGACAAACAGCCAACTTGAGCACAAATGTCAGTTTGCGGTATCTTATTTACCTGTCAATTGTGGGAAGAATTGACTAATATATATATATCTATATATTAGGTATTACCTACTTGTTTTTTTCACATATCACTAATACATTTAATTAAAATCTGTTTTTGAAGTTATACTCCTTTGCGCCCATTGTTATACTCATTATACTCATTGAAATGGGATGTTGGTCGAGAAGGTAGAGTGCCTTTTTATACGTTCTCTACCAATGATGAACCTTTAAGCTGGTTTTTTAAATAAACAATCCTATGTTTACATAAAAAAATATTGAAATGGTTAAGTTTTATTTTTTAAAATTCTTATAAACCAAACTATATAAGTAACGTAAGCCTAATTTATACATACAAATGTCCGCAATAAAATTCTACAGAAAACCTTAAACTTAGTTTTTTTTTTAATTGCCTTATATTTTTAGTATAAATAAAAAACTGACAAATGTTTATTCTTTGATGTTGTCGACGGATGCTCGAAGTGCACGTGGCCGACACCATTTGCAAAGGTCGAACTTCAAGGTCACCTCACGTTATACTGGCCCTTAAGGCGCCACCAGTCCCTAAAACGTGTTTTATAACGTATTTTGGTGCATTTTGTTGAAGTTATTCCCAACAAATGGCTAAAACTAAAAATACCACAATATTCTAAATATATTAATTTAGTCCTTTGCTTAAAAAAAAAAGAAATACACCTTATTATAGTAATGAAAATAAATAAATAAGAAAGTGTTGTTTTTTTCTTGCAACGATTTTCTTTTAAGTTGTGTAAGTGACGCGAACCTATTTTTTCTTTCTAAAGATAAAGCCGCGCTTTGTTATACTTGGCCATTTGTACGCGTCATAACCTATGAATACGGTCCGCGACGTGTTAAGGCGCCCCGGGACGCATTTGTCTTTGAGATTAGAAAGAGTAGGCTTTATTCGAATATTGACGTGTAGAAAAGAGACGGATATACTCGCCGACCGCGAATTCGTTACATTTGGAATCGATGAAACATGTTTTTTGTATTTAAATAATTATTATCATTTGAAAAAAGTGTTTTTTTTATGTAATGGCCTAGATTATTATATTGTCTATCTTTAGAAAGAAAAATTAGGTTCGCGTCACTTACACGACTTAAAAGAAAATCGTTGCAAGAAAAAAACAACACTTTCTTATTTATTTATTTTCATTACTATAATAAGGTGTATTTCGATTTATTTTTAAGCAAAGGACTAAATTAATATATGTAGAATATTGTGGTATTTTTAGTTTTTGCCATTTGTTGGGAATAACTTCAACAAAATGCACCAAAATACGTTACAAAACACGTTTTAGGAACTGGTGGCGCCTTAATCTTTTTTTAACAATTTATTTAAACATGCATAAAATATAATACAAAATACTTAAAAATTAGTTAACGTAACTCATGTGATTTACAAACAAAATTAACTTAATTTAACTAAACGTAAATAATATTTCCCATAAATTCTTATAATTTAAGTTTTATTTCAGATTTTCTTTTAAGTTGTCTAACTTCAAGAGGTATATTATTAAATAGGCTGGGTATTACATATTTTAATTGCTGAATCCATACGTGTTTATACATTTTTCGACAATATACTTTTCATTTGACATTTGTCTAGTAGGGTACTCAAAGATTTTTCCATGTGAGAAGTGGTTGATTGCAATTCTATAATAGCAAAGTTGACGCACCGGAAGAACTTTGAAATGGGTGCACAATTTAGAGTAGTCGCCTTGCATTGAGTTTTTTTTACTTTTTGTAATAATTATTTTCAAGATACGAATCCACACTACACTCACACCAGCGTTTACTGAAAGATTTTGTTAGTTTATCGCCCAACTTTGAGCCCAAAAATTATAAAAATATTGTTTAAGTATATAGGTAATTACCTTCTGAATAAGTTAGTTTTTTTACGACTTTCCTGAAACATTTAGGTTATTTATTTCTTTAAAATTCTTTAACCAATGTGCTAACTCTTTTAACAAAACTTTTCACGGTTTTTCAACGACGAAAAATATAAATATCACCAAAATTACAATTGTATAGAATTCTGTGAAGCAGATAATTTTTATTATAATTTGTGTTTCATTTAGAACCACGGAAAATTTGTTTGCGACAAGATGGCACACTGATGGAAAATTTAGATAAAATATTCGCTGCGTGTAAGGTGTCATACCAGTTGGTATGCTGTTTAATGACAAAATTATAATGTTTTTATAACATATGATGTCGTAAAAATATCTTAATTTTGTTAGTTTATTTCGATTAATTTTATTTGAATATTTCAAGACAATCAAAAACAAATGGAATTGTAAACAACCAAATAATAATCATATTTCCTTATTAATAAAATAGTGAGTTTAGCAATAAATACAGTATTTTTTGAGTGATGTATCAAAAGACATCTCACTATAAAAAAATGTCTATTTTTTGTCTAAGGACAAAATAAGTCATTGTGTATGTTTAATATGAACATTTATTGTCCATCGCATGCTAATTAGCCAGGTGATTTGTTTCCTATCGCCATAGATAATATCCGTGTTGCGGTGGAAACTAAATTCGGGTAATTGCATTATTCCGTTTAAGTACAGTCGGCTTTGTAGATGCTTTAAACATATTTTTATTACGTGATATAAAATGCGATTATTTATCATATTGAATTGAATTTATAAAGCTAAATAAATACCTAATTATTTTGACAGTTCAGCGGCGCTGTCATGGCGCGAATGCAAATGGCGGCCGCGTGGGTCGGGGGACCGCTCAGGTGCCTTCCGGGCCGGTGCACGCAGGCGCATGCGAATTAGCTCCGAAGGTCCGCGTGTGCAGAATGTTATTGTAATTTCTGCGTTTCGCGTTGGAGCAATGTTATAGCGTTTTCTTTCGAGGGAACTCAATGGCCGTCCGTCTGTCCGTCAACTCAAAAAGTACTAAAGGAGTTGAATTTTTGTGTGTAGATGGATGCTCTTGAAATATATATATATATAACATTAAAGTAAACGAATTTTTAGTATTAATTAATAAAACAGTTAGATAGTGTACTGAAATATTATAAAAAAATTTAAAATGTGACAGCACGGACGTTGGACCGTATTATTTATTAATGTCCAGTTAAAATTAATACATACTCATCTATGTGAGCAAATAGAAACAAGTGAAATAATATTAAGTGGCTCATCATAATTATTGTATGTTGAAATATTATGTTCGTCTTTTTTCATCATTAGGTCAAAATTTACAAAAAAATAAAAAATGTTAAAATTTATGGTGAATTGAAATAATATCATGATAACATTGTATGTTTTTTTTTTATTTTAATCTACTCAGACCTAATAAATAACCCACTGTCGCCTCCAAACCGGCTAAAAGTGCCGCGGGCACAAATGGTACCACTGGCCCGAGAGGCTGGGTGGGAGCCTTTAATGACACCTTTAGGGCCTAGCTGTAAGACATCAGGTTAAATAATTTACTGCTACTAAATAATATATAGAAGCAGTTGATATATGATGACTCCAGGATCTCATATTCATTCTTGTTTTTCTTAATAAAAAAAAATATAACTTAAAACATTTATTTTTCATAAATAACAGGCATTTTCTCTGGGGTGGTCCCGTTTTAATTTTATTAAGTTACGTTAAGTAGGGAAGTATAAATAATGTAATCCTAGCTGTTAAAAATAATACGCGTTCACTAAGCATAGTACCTACATACTTCAAAATGATGAGGTTTTTAAGAGCCGTCTACCCTACTCATATTGCCACGGCTCCATCCGCGGCTAGATGGCGCTGCGCTCTCGCAACGCGAAAAAGGCGCCAAACGCCGCCATGACACTTTTGACAAATGACGCGCCGACATGTTGAGTTGCCAGCCGCCGTGAATATTTATTATTTCAAGTGAAACTTCTCTACGCACTCGGATTCATGGCACTGAACGTGTAACGAAACGCTGCATCGCTGGAGCGATCATTACAAGCGGCATGGTGTACGTCCACTGTGCCAAAAATATTCGCTGCGTGTACAGTTACATTATTAAGTGGCAAATAGTTATTAGAAAATATTTCATCCCTAAATTTATTATTTTTATTTTTTTTTATTTTTATAAGCGGAAATGACCTTATCGCGGCAGCGTTGATTAGCTGTACTTATAACAAAAACCGTTTATTATTATTACGTAAATTATTCCCGGAAATCATGATGAGTTTTGATATATCGTCTTTACAAATACGACTCGAAATAACAGGGATAATTAGCTGATTGTTTTATTTATTTATTTATTTATTTATTATTAACATGTAAGCATACAGCGTAACAATATTAGTATATACATTTTACAAAGGGTTAATTATAAGGCCAATTAAAGCTTACGCCTTTGTACAAAATATTTTGAGCTTAACGCTATTTTAGAAGGTGTATGTGTGTACGGTGTAAAAGTGTCAGTGAGGGTGTGTGGTTGTGTTAGATGGTGTGTGGTTGTGTGTGTGTTATCGGTAATAGTTTTGGGACATCTGTATATATAATTTAACAGATAAGGTAAACTTTTAATATTAATTCTTTGCTATAAGGGCAATGTTGAGAAATCCGTTGCGTAGTTCGGCTACGCGTGGAATAGAGTGGAGTAGTTTTTTTGTTACGGGTTTGACGTGACGAAACGTGCAGTCAACGAAAGTCCTTCCGTGCGAGACGGACGCTCAGTCGCCCGCCGCGCATAACCTCTATCCCCGTTTCTCCGTGGTTAGGAGAGTAATCTGTTTATTGTTGTATTTAATATGAAATCGCCCCGGCTGGCAACCGTACCGCGGTTTTTTTTTCACTCCCTACACGCCAACCTCCTTCATATTAGAGTTTAAGAGGCGTCACTCACAACTGACAGGTTATCATGTTTATATATTATGTCGGCGCGAAATAAAATAAAAGTTTGGGGATAAGTTGGGTTGTGACTCATTCATAAAACTTTATATTAGATATAATACTGTAGTCTGACTCTAGGGAAAGGGAAAATATACACCACTTTTACAAGTATTTGTTGACCTGGCAGTGGTATAACGTTTTAGAGTTTACGCGGAGTTGACTTCATTTTTAACGAACTTTCCTACATCCCAAAAAGGTGAAATTTATTATGCTTTTAGTAAATAATATGGTTTTTTTCTTTCTAGGAAATATATGTATAAATGTCTCAAAAAACTCAAATATTGTAACCTTCATTTTCCATATTAGTCGTAACGTCATTAAATTAAAATAATATGATAAAATAACTTTAGGTAGATTTCTTTAGAAAAGCTACCTATTGCAATAGGTACCATGTGATGACTTTCGACATATCTTCGCGTTTCACATCCCCTAAAACCTAAAACCACCCTCAGTTTAATAGTGTATATATCTATCTATCTATATCACTTTCTTGTGGACACGATAACTGTTGTAATTTTACACCAAACACTTTCAAATTGATACATAAAATTTAAAGGAATAAAATCTCGGTCAAGCTCGAGAATGGGGGGTTTTTTTTTCGAAAAAGTGAATTTTTGCTATAACTTTCTTAGCGTATAAGATATAGATTACATTAAAATTTTATATTATTCCTCAGATAATGGTCTAAAACTTATCTTAACAATTTTTTTTGATAGCACCAACCGTTGATCCTAGGGGTGGGTTCAAAAATCATACCTCCCTTAATAGGGACAATATTAAATCCATTTAATCGTTAATTGTAGTCCTATAATTTTCCTACAACTTTTGTTCGATACCAATTCGTACAATTGGAGTTTGCCTATCCACTACTTTGATCTGGTGAAACTTACCTCCGCCTTCCGGCGTGCCGAAAGAGGTTTTTATTATCTGATTATTTTGAGTTGTTTCACCCCTTCAATTACGCTATTTACCCCCTGTTCCAAGACCGTTGCCGATAAAATAACAGCTAAATTGGTTTTGCGATTTCTAGTGTTATCTGTTAGAAACTATATATATTAAAATTGATCATTGTTACCGAGAAAAATAAATGTAAACTTTACGTGAAAATAGTGAAATGATAATGTAATAATGGCTTTGCTGTGAGCGCTCAGCTGTCGCCGTACGCCGTAACGGTGTCAAGAGCATTATCGATCGGCGCGGCATCGGAATTCCTGAGCTGACGGAATTAATACTATCTGTTAACAAAATATAATAAATTTGGAATGATTTTTTTATGTCGTTTCGTACTCGTAATAGGTCACACAACACGCTAAGGGAATGGTCTTGGGACACATCCTGTATAGTGCTATAGACTAAAAAGATACATTTCTACTCTATCTAAAGGTTGAAATGATTTTTTTAAAGATGCCAATTTAAATAAGTTTATCAAAATGCATTGATTCTTTTTTTTTTTACGATAAACCAAAAAAGTGTTTCTGTTTTTTACAAGCCGTCAGATGAAACAGTACGCAAAACGGAGAATAGCGCTTTCGGGTAGAAACCAAATTAAAAAAGCATATTTACAACGGGTTTTTAGTTTTTGTGCTCTTTAAAATAGTTCTTTTGTGTCCTTTAAAGTTGTAACAAATTCAGTTACGCGGTTAACCTAAAAAAAAACCTTTTGTGTCAAAATCCCAGTGTTGGGATTTTCACACACATACGCGTACAAAGTGAAAGTGATTGATTTGGTTTTTTTCGTAATAAAAAATATTTACACATTTGTCACTGAGAAATGTCGTAGAAATGATGAATATTACAATAAATATATCGAATTGCGTTCTGTCTGATTGAAAAAACCTCCACATTCGAGTAACTGCAAAAGCAATCTGCGTCATAAATCACGAAACGCCCTGCGATAAATAATCGAGGGTAGGAATCGAGCAAAAAGCGGGAAACTGCAGCGGTCGCCGGGGGGAAAACGCTCGAATTTTCCGATGGATTTGAGTGGCCGGCGGAGAATTCACCGCGCGGTTAGACGTTTGAAAGGAGAAAGTTATACGAAATTAACGGAACTGTCGTTTCTTATTTGAATTCTGACGGATCTGACAGGAGGATAAACCACGGATTACATAATAGAATTACATGTTAAATAGCTATGAAATAGATGTGCATCAAAGACAATTTTTAAGAACGATAAATATACGTTCGTGTTTTTCTAAAAATGTCACAAATCCATAAAAACACAAGCGCCCCGCGTTTGAACTGTATCCTTTCATCTAACTCGCGTCCAACGAGGATAGAGTCGATAAACAACGCATCGGCGAGATATACTCGTATAGGGTGATGATTTTAGAGGCGTGGTTTTCAAGAAGAGATAAAACGCATATAATTTGATGTTATGGCTAAGAATTTAGTTTTATTATAAAGATAAGGGTTTGCCATTATGTTTTAAAAATGATTTCGGGTAAGTGGCCGCCGCGGCTGACTCGAACAAATTCCAGCCGAGAGGCCCAATTTTCAACCACTTTTTGCAGCAAGTTGGGCCGTATGTCAGCAATAACGCGCCGAATATTCTCTTCCAAGGCGTTAATCGTGTCCGGCTTATCTGCGTAGACAAGCGACTTCACATAACCCCACAAAAAATAGTCCAGCGGTGTTAAATCGCACGATCTTGGAGGCCATTTTTCTAAATTTGCACTATTTGCAAACGTTGTTCAGGAGTAAGTCTATTCATTATGAAATGGCAAACCAAACTGAGCATAAATCAAGTGACAGCTGTCAAAAACACCAACTACGAAAAAAGTAGTTCCAGATTGAAAACCACGCCTGTAAAAAAAACACCCTATATATAAAATATGTTATTGTTGTGTTAACGTGTGATATTAGATCTGAAATTATAATATGATAATAAAATAATTGAAATTTCATTTCTACATACAATTTCTATACATTTTATCAAAAGTTTAGATGTAAATATCATATATAAGGATAGTTTATTTTATAAAGATGCAAACTCAAGTAAGTTTTTAAACATAAGTTGATTCTGTTTTTCATAAGTTAATAGTAATATAATTTAAATATAAACCCCAGCCAAAGTCAATTGAATGCTAGTTCAGACGATTTTGAAAATGATTTAAAAAAAATCTACCTCGATTCAACAATCCTTTGTAATAAAGTTACATTTATATTTAGGTAATAAAAAAAAATGAACCGTAAAATAGTTTGACGTAAAAATAACAAGAAATACATTAAAAACGGAAAAATTGTAGGTGAGTTTTTTTTTTATAAAATACAGACCTATATCCTTTATTACTGTTGTTAATGGTCTATTCCTATAAAAAATAATAAAAAAATCAAACATATTTAGAAATGTATCAAACTTTAGTATTATGACAGATTGTGCCGAAAAAAATATGTTTTTACCAAGACATCTTTGTCGATGGAGGGAAAGATTCTATAAACGCACTTATATATCATATTATTCTATGAAAAATTCCTTCGAGTTTTTATTTTTTTTAACTATTTAATATAAAAGATTATAAATGGGCAAATGTATCAGGTTTCAAAATAATTGTAGGACCCGGTGAAAGGTTTGGGTTATAAATGTTTTAAAATATTTTGTAATTTCGTATGGCGTTATCTAGTATGTTTATAATAATATTTTCATTAGTTCTTAACTAACAAAAAATTTTCATTCAAAACATAATTTAAATAACCCTATTTGTTATAAAATCACGTGCGATTTACGCTGCCAGCTCTGTGCCTAATAGCATTTGTGCATGCGTGCAAACATTTGCGTACATGTTCAGCACCGGCTTTAGAAAACCTGTCCTTCAGTAGCATCAGAAGTGCATATGTTGACGCATTCCCGATTAGTATTAGTATCTCTACTATTTTTAATATGCAGTACATATTTGCCGTAGAATTTTAATTTACTTAATTAATCGTAAAACGTTCTATAATAAAAATTTATCATAAAATTACTTATAAAAAAAAAACACTAAAATATGTCTTAACGTATTTTTTCTTAAGGTTTCGTCGCTAACGCAGTTATTACTAATGCAAATGTACCGGTCTGACCTCAAGTCTCCCGCTGGCGACAATCTGCCCGAGAATTTGCCATCGATTTGTATGCACGTGGGTTGCGAGTTTACCTACCGGGGAACGCGAGCGATTTTAGCTATACGTCGAGCCAAAACACGCCAACTCAAATGGAAGGGACTCGTTACACTGACGCAGTTGAGAAAATAAAAACAAATACATTGCTCAGTTCGCTCAATTCTCGAGTCGTCCCTCAAGATAATTGGTCATTTGGAAAAAAAAATAAGTACAATTTTAAAAATTTTACAGGAGACGACAATAAAAATTGAATAATATGAAAGCAGATACTTCTAATAATACATATTTTATGTAAATATAACTTCGTAACACTTTCTCTGAATTTATAGTTATTTTTTATTATTATTAATATTATAAATACATGAAAAAATCAAATAAAGTTCGCGGACTTATCCCTTTTTCGAAATGAACAAAGTATACTGTAATTTTGTTCAGTAAATGTCTAATGATAAAATGAAATATTAGAGTTGTGCATTAAAGTTATATTTTTATTTATTATGTAAATAAAGAGGTGTTTTTTTTTTGCTATTTGTATTTAAGTCATTTAAGTATTTTCTAATAATGTTTGCAAACAATGTTTGTAATAATGTTTGTGTATGTATTTATATTAATGTTTGCAAAACACTGTCGCCATTTTGACAGCTACTCAGTTAGAAAACGGTCCGTTTTCGAACGGACTTTTATAAACCTCCATGTTAACCACAATTCGTAACAGAAAAGTCCCATTTTCGCACAACACTTAAGGCGAATACACGCGTGTACGAAGGACACAATTTGAACGATTCTGACCTACGCATTGTTGAAAAGAAGCCTTGTACAATTAACGGAAAGGTGTGAACTCTATGACGGGCATAACGGCGCTTATAACACAAACCGCGGCCTACCGTTTTGTATATAATATATTGATAACATTTATTTTTTTTTGAAAAATAAAGATTAAGTGTTTTTATTACATTTAAAAATAAAACATAAAATTTCATATTTATAAAAAAAAACAAAAATCTCCAATTTTAGGCAAAGTTTTTTTATTTTATTTCTGAGTTATTATACCATATATCTCAAAATCGCTTAGGTAAATCCCTCCTCGACTCTAACCTCAACATAAACATATATTTATTTTATATAGTATGTTTCTGGTTTCAGAAGCGGGTGACTTTTAAAAAATGCTGTTTCAAAAACATTGCGATTTTGATTTTTTTTTTTTATATATTTTTTGCATAACAACAAAGGTAATTTTCTTAATTAATTCCCTAGAAACATAAATTATCTTTATTGTAAATCAACCAACTTTTTCATATCTCTTGTTTTACACCTGTAAAATTCGGGTTATTTTAGTATTCATGCATGTAGACGCCTTAAATGGATGAGTTTCCTTATAAAATCCGCCCCTTTTTAAGATTTGTCTCTGTAACGATAGATTTTGTCGATTTATATGTATTTTACAAACTCTACCTAAGTAGGCAGCACCCGTGCGAAGGTAGGCTTACGATTAAAATCTATTATAGCACGTTGTGTAAGCGTATAAGATAATTTATATAATACAATAAAAAATCAATAAAATTTACGAAAATATTATTTAAAAATAAATTCTGCAAACCGCTCGAGTTTCTCCCTACAAGCTAATAATTGTAACTTTCTTTTATTCGTATGACGAACGACCGTGAGTGCGATATCGTCTGACGCACAGTTATCGGTTTTGTTATTGAAATTGGCCCTCAGTGGCTTAGCCTTTTGTGTAAACAGCCTTTACGGAAACCGTAGGCGTTTGCGCTATTGCGGGTAGTTTGTCTGCGGTTTGTAGAATGCGTGCAACGAACGGTCGCCTCACGTGTTTATTTCACAGAGAAGGTATTTCATATTTCCACGCGAGACGTCTAAACCGAATACTGCTCAATTCAAGTGAGCTGCAGTACAAGTTTATTTTATTCATAAATTATATTCCCTCGAGCATGTAAATTAATAATGAAAATATATTTTATTTAAGTGGTAAATGCTTATAAAAAAATTCGCGTCTGTGCTGTTGAACGTTGAAGAGTTCCAACGTCTGGAGCCAATCCTGGACATAGAATCAGGTCATGCTTGCAATAGATATGCGTGGTCATCGGAACTGTACCAACATGCCGAAATTCAAGTCCGTAGGACAAGAGGAAGTGACCTAAAACAACATACAAACATTGCAAGCTAAAACA
This sequence comes from Neomicropteryx cornuta, assembly GCA_020383195.1. Classification (NCBI taxonomy): domain Eukaryota; kingdom Metazoa; phylum Arthropoda; class Insecta; order Lepidoptera; family Micropterigidae; genus Neomicropteryx; species Neomicropteryx cornuta. Next base: position 8,222,114 of record JAHKQU010000010.1, on the reverse strand, counting down.
TTGCATTCATTCATTCATTCATTCACTCATTCATTCATTCATTCATTACTTGTGAAAATTACGAAAGTTTAACGGGAAATAACCGTATTGAACTAGATAATATTAACCTATCAACTATCGAATTTCGAATGTCAAGATTTCAAAATAGCCGCCCAGTGTTGAGCAAAATGAGAAAAAAAAAATGAAAAACTCACCGATTCATCGAAGACGTAGTTTTGAAGGTATTTTTCTTCCAAAAAATATCTATTTTTGGTGTCCTTGTAATCTCCGTGAAATTTTCAATGGACTGAACTAATTTTGGTTTTTAAATATAGTAATTATATATTTATAAAAATTGCCAAAGTTGGATATAAAGAAATTTGTAATATTTTATTCACTTTTGATACCTTTTGCATATTTTTTGACGATTTTATGCACTAATATCAATAAACGATACTTGTTTCGCATTTTAAAAATATCTAACATTTTTTTCACAACACAGTTGTGAAAAAAAAAAAGAGAAATGCAGTCGATATTTATGTACGCGATCCGTTATACTTAAATCAATTGCCCAATATTCACAGCAAAATTTCCCTGAATATTTCGGAAGAAAGGGTTCGGTATTTCAATTTTCCATGAGTGATTTCATAACATTCTAACATTTTATTCTCCACATTTAAATTCCACAAAAATAAGCTAATTTAACTATAGAATTTAACAATAATATATAAAATATATTTTAATATACAGTTAATTTTAGAAAAACACATTTGTTCCATATTATATAATGTATCAAAAACCTATTTTTTACGTATTTTTTCCCGTAATGAGTGTCACTCAGTTCTCAGAATATTCAAGTTTTCCTTAAGTAAATACGTTTTGATTGCTTTCTTGAATTGAGGTAGTTTTTCAATTTCCTTGACAATTTTAACAAGTTGATTGTATTTTGTGGCTAGGAAATTATAAATCGTAATTGCAAATAACTTTTCTTTATAATACATTAATATTGAATACAACCAGTGTATAGATAACGCCTAAACCAGACTGTAATTAATATACTATTTTATTTTAAAGCTTTTTGAATTTTGATTTTTTAATTTCATATAATTTGCGTCCCTTAGATTGCGCCCCCAGGGTAAGTGCCCCAGTTTGATCAGGGGCTGCTTTCAAAATGCAGCAAATGAACTTACAAAAGAGTCATAAAAATGTATCGTCGTAGTCTAGTGGTTAAGGCGTTGGACTATTGACCCAAAGGTCGCGGGTTCGAATCCGCACATGGTCATACCACTTTTAACGCTTCATTTCCCTGACTCTAGGACGGGTGCATTTGGCCTAGTTGAGTAGGGTCCGAAATAATTATATATAAGCTAGGTCATAGCAATTCTTATTTATAAAAAAAAATATGTCCTTAAAGTGTTTCAGTCATTTTATCCTCATTTTAATGTTTAATGTGGAACAAAAAATATAAACATGTTATTATATTCACTGCTATCTTTTTAGCGGGTTGATTTATATCGGCAACTAAACCAGTCTAACAAAAAAAAAAAAATACCTAAAAAGTTATATTATTGAAAAACTTGTGTTTCTTTGAAGTGCTTTCGTTCTCGCGCCACGCATTCAACCGCGCTCTCAAATATTAAAACAATTTTTAATTAATTTTGAAGTCGCTCTTCTCGTAAGTAAGAAACATGTTTCCAATATTTTTTGCTGATTGTTGATATAGATGAACATCCTAAAAGGAGTGTCCTAAATTTAAAGAACAGCCTGTATATAAAAGTTTCTATGAAATGATCGTGACAGTCTAAATTCAGTGCTAATGGTTCGTACTATCGTAAATTGCGGATGTTAGCGTCGGCATATTTCAGCATATTGGCTATCGTTAAATAAAATCGCTGCGATGCAATTTCGACCCGGGCGGTGCCAGGTAAGCTCGGCTGTAATCCCCGACTAAATTTGCAGAGATTTCAGCGTTACTAATGTCGCCATATTGGCGGGGTTTTCGGGCGAAGTTAATTTTAAACCCAGCTCAATTGCCAGCGCGCTGTAATGCGAGCGGAATGCAAATAGGACTCTATTGATTTTTTAATCACGGCCACCATTTTGGATTTTCGTTACACAAGAACAAAGAAATACGTAATGCCGGGGAGTTCTAGGGTCCAGGATGAGAAGAAATGATGAACTCAGATGATCATTGAACCGCTAGAGGCCGGCGGTATTATTTATTTACGTGCTTCCTAATAGGGAATCACTTCAATAATTGCGTCGTACAAACAAGTACAAACTAAGTAACAAGTGTAAAACAACGGAATATTAGGATAACAACAATGAGTAAAATATAAATTAGGTACTGAAAAGTCGTCAGCGCCGTTTCAATGCGCGCCTGCGCAGATGCCGATCGCACTTCGTCGGCCAAAACGACGTTGCCAGCCGCAGTTCAAATATGTAGCGCCGCTACAACCTTAAAGTTATTTATGCGTAAAACACTCAAAAAAGTAAGTACACTCACGGTTAAGGTATGTGCACATGAGCTTTCGTCTGTGAACCTAATGGAAGGCTTGAAAATTTAAATAAAATTAAATATTTAAACATCGATATCACCCAATTTAGGTACCGGAAAATATCGACATATCTTCGCGTTTCACATCCCCTAGAACCCAACCCTCAGTTTAAAAGTTTATATATATCTATCTATATCACTTTCTTGTAGACACGATAACTGCCGTAACTTTATACCAATCACTTTCAAATTGATACACAAAATTTAAGAGTAAAAAAATTTAGAAAATGTGAATTTTCTACAGTTTTCTTAGCATATAAAATAGTAAATTTATTTAATGGCATTTAAGGGCCTAAAAGTTATCTGAGTAAACTTTTTTGATAGCACCAACCATTGGTCCTAGAAGTGGGAAAATTGGTTTTTCAACATTCAAAAAATCATACCTCACTTAATAAGTACAGGATAAAATATGTTCAAAGTGTTAATTGTAGGCCTTTGATTTCCCTACAATTTTTGTTTGAAAAAGTTTTTGATATGAGCAACCCTCACGGTAAGGGATGACCAAAATGTTGCACCACTTTGATCCGGTGAAATCTGTCTCCGCCTTTCAAATTTTTCGTTTTACCAAAATCGCAATTTTCGGAGCTAGATACTCCGAAAAAATGTTTACACATTGAAACATGTTAAATGGATCAGATATTCAGGATTTTCCTATACTCCACTAGGTAGTACCAGAACCATGGAAGAACCAGGTATTTCTGTGATGTTTTAGAAATGTAAAATTGCGGTCGAAATATTTTGATCGGATAAAATGACGAACAAATGCCAAGCTGGTTTTATAATCATTGTTTGAAGTAAATCTAATAAAAATTTAGATTTATCTATTTCAAAACTTCTACGTAATTATAAATGTTTTAGTAAAGTCATATTTAGCTTGCAATGTTTGTATGTCGGGTTAGATCAATCAGCTAAATTAGTTAATTAGGTTAATTAATCTCATAAATGGGAAACAATGTACTAAATCATTTTTGAAGTGGAACTCCTCTACACATTTCTTCCGAGGCATAAATGAATCTAATGCGACACGCTCATTCGGCTGAAGTCGGTGCGCCCAGCTGTCACGTTAATTTTGTTTTCATACACCTTGTCCCAAGACCGTTTCCGATAAAAAAACACAACGTGAAAATAGTAAAAAGATCATCTGATAAACGTCTTCGTTGTGAGCGCTCAGCTGTCGCCGTACGCCGTAACGGTGTCAAGGCCATTATCGATCGGCACGGCATCGGAATTCCTGAGTTCACCGAATTGATACTATCTGTTAATAAAATATACTAAGAAGTAAGAAGAACGGATGGTACTCACAGTGCACGAGCAAAGTAGCATTGGCGACCGCGACGCCCGCGTCGTTGGAAGCGTCGCAGGAGTATGTGCCGGCGTCATCGGACTGGACCTTCGAGATCCTGAGGAGGAGCCCCGCGGCGCCGTTTCCGCCGGAGAGAGACGACCTCGTCGAGGGCAGCGGGGATCCGATCCTTCGCCAGGTCACCGTCGGCTGTGGGTCCGCCGAGACCTGCGAGAAAATATTACGCAATATTCTAGACTTCCACCACAAAACAGAAGCTAAAAAATCTGATATGGCACAAATAAATTAACTACATATAAGAATATATAAAAATAGGAAATATGAGAGGGCCAAGGATCACCTTGAGGTACACCTTATGATAAATGTCTATATTACTAGTCCATTGGTCACAATTCGAACTTAATTCATTAAAGTTTGGGCGTTTTTAGTAATAAACCTTTTTGAAACTTAAACTAGGAACACTAAAATAAACATTGAGATCTTGGTGGTCTAGTTGTTAGGGCGTTTGACTATTGGCCCAGCGGTCTTGGGATCGAATCCGAATCCGTGGGGTCGCCATCTCCAGTACTAGCAAATTAAGCATAGTTGAGCAGGGACCAAATAGTTTATATTTTATTTAAATATTTATTCATATTATCTTTTTGTAAGATGTAAGGATTGCACTTTCCTCCCTGGTCATTAAAATGAACGATTTGGCGTTAATAAATAAATAAATAAATATTAATATTTTTTCTTTTTTTTTTTCTTTTCTTTTGACTTTAAGGTAGCATCGCATAATTTTAAACAACAACTCTTAGGGGTTTTACCTGACAAACGAATTCGGCGTCTTGTCCAACCAGCGCGGTGATGTTGCCAGGCCTGGTGATGAAGTGGGGCCTCTGCAGGACTATCAGCGTAGCAGGTCTCGATTCTCTCGTCCCCACCACGTTCGAGGCTATGCACCTGTATACGCCTGCATCCGAAGGTCTGGTGTCTGTCATCATCAAGTTACCGCCCTCTATGACCGCTATCCTGTTGGATAAAATATATAAAATATAAAATACAGCGCTGTATTTAAACCAGCTTGCATTACCTCAAGCGATGCAACTATCTGTGCTTTCGGTATTAATTTTTCTTTGAACGTTCTGGCCATATAATTAGTGTTTAAAAAATTTAAATCCTTAAAAATATTAAAAAGAATTCGAATTTTTTAAATGTTAAAATACTGTCAGAACCTCATATAATGTAAGGTTTGGCGTAAGCCTAAAAGTAAAAATAAAGTAAAAATAATCTAAATACGATATTTAAGAAATACATTTACAATTTTACTATATATAGTATACTATATATATGTGTGTACAATATAAATAGTATTATTTGTATTGTACACACAATAGTATTATTTATCTGTATTCTTATTTTTGTGTGTAATCTGATACCTACACATATTTCACATATATACACATTACATTACATAACATATATATTTTTTTATAATTTTACTTTATTGTATATTTTAGTATTACGTACTGCTTTATTTTACTATTTTGTGATAAATATTTACATATATTTTTAAATTACATGTTTGCCTAAAATTTATTATATAAAAAGGTAGCAAGAGAAAGCTAACCCTGCGATGGCGGTGGATTAGGCAGAGTATAATGTTTTCGAGAGGGGTGCGGCCGACCCGGTAATTAAAAATGCATCTCGTATCGTCGCGACATTGGCTGTGGGGCTTCCAGTTCACGAAATTCGAACCGCGCCTTACTGCTGCGCTGGAGTGCGTTTTCATGCGCACTGAATATAAATATAGCTTTTATTTTTTTAAATTGCTTGTTACAAGCATAAACCGCATGGAGTGTATTGCAATAGAAAAGCTAAAAAAAAAACATTTAAATATATATTCTTTGTTTAGTTTTTTTTGTATATTTAATATATGAATTATATATAATGTACTATTTATTATATATATGATATTTATCTTAAGATCTTTCTTATTAGTAACGTCTCCTGTACGTAATAAGTATTTAATTCCTTCTGCATTCTTCTTCTGGGCGCTCTTAGAACAGGTTTTTTTTAACCTAATTAGAGTGACCGTTTTACTTCAAAGCTACAATAAATGACTGGTATTTAATTTATATTTTTTTATATTATTGGGACTTTCTATTGTGCCATTATGTATAAATGAATAAATAAATCTAATTATGCTTAAAACTAAAACAATTTTCTAACTCGGCAAAAAAGATTCGTTTATTTTATTAAAAATAATAATGAGAATAAAACCGTCTTCAAAATAGATACTTTTTTTTTTTTTAAGTTCTTTATTTATAAACAAAGTACATATTTTATTTGTTTGTTCACTAAACCCTTGCGGGTTTTTATGTGAACTAATTGGTTCCCACTTTTAACTTATTTAATAAAATTTATATATACATCTTATAACATATTCAATATTAACATAATATGATAACACTTTTAACAATGCTGAGCTACACATGACGGTATCTATCCAGCCTGCCATTATTATATAAGTTTATTTATAAAAAACGGTCACTTCCAATCGCGTCGGTCTAATTATAATAAAATCGGTATTTGAAAAACTAAGTATTGACATGACATTGACAAACACGTAAAGCTGCCAAAAAACCAATTATTTAAAGTATTTACTTAAACCTAGATTTTGAACCCAAACTGCTCATTTCAGTTAAAAAAATCATTTCTTATCCATACAATTTGAAACGAGCAATTAATAGAGAAGCTAATATTTATTTATTTATTTATTGTAACATAATTAATTTGACAAAGAAATATAATTGTAGTAGTACAAATCACAGTTACAAATGAATAATATAAATGCACCAGGAGCGATTAGCACTGCTACATTTTGTGCCCTGCCTTCTTTACTAGACTATGTCTGTACTAAGGAAGGCAGGGTTGTATTGTGCTACAACTAAGAAATGTGAAACCGTCAATAGAGAAATATGAAGATGTCTATTTCTAAGAAAATAAATTGAAATAATCTATATAAAAAACATTTACATAATTAACTTTAGTACATTATTATATATATACAATGTTGTCGCATAGAATGCTTAAATTATTCGATGTTTCAAAATTATGATAGGATATATAAGTTAACCTTAAAAAATATATTTACATGTAAACATCGTCCCTTTTTAACATAACCAAGTGTACTTAGTTCAGTTGCATTGAAAACTACCATTTATTATAGATTATTTTTTTTTGTAGTAATTTTATATGTAAAATTTAATTATACGGATACATTTTTTAGTCCTTATGATTTTATTCATAACTTATTTATTTGAAATGAAAGTCGAATCCCCCGCGAAAACGCGACTTAAAAGTTATACCTACTCTTAAAAAGCTAATACAGGGAAGAGTGCTTGAATAATGCAATGGGAGCTGTGACTGCAAATGAGGGTTGACGGCTCACGTGCATTCAGTGGGTCTATTCGACCCGGGCGCTTTTGTCGAAAAGCCTTTTGAGGGTTAAGGGGTTAGTTGATCCGGTGACGCATGTATATATATATTACGTTGGTAATCATTAGAGTAATGGCCGCGATTAGTATCTACTAATATTTTAATGTTTGTTTTGATAAATTATATTTAAATTTAATTGAGTTGGTGCTGCGAAATGATTTATATCCTAAAGTTGCATACAGGATGTTTCTCGTCGACTCCAATGTTTAGGGAAAAAAGCCCAGTCCAACTGTATTCACCTACACTGGAAAAAAAATCGAGTTCTGATTTAACCGAAACGTTCAGTAGAATCATAATTTGTCATCTTAAATCATAAACTTTCTTGTAACCTGTACCAAACAATCACTGCAGATGCAGAATTCAACTTAAAAGTTGTGTACACTTTATATAACTATTTTGTTACGTCAACCAAACAATCTACCGCACAGTTCGGTAGCGCTTACAAAGCATTTTTTTTATGTGTACCGGAGTTCGTCTAGATGTACCAAACGTTGGTTGAGCTTACTAAATACTTTAGTAACGGTAACCAAATAGTCTGTTAAGGTTACAAGACTCGTTCGTTTGTCCGTACAGCTGTTCAGCTGTCACTATTCAGCTGTCACACAGCTATATCTATCTATTTAGTGAAATTGTGTCTTCTGAGGTTTGGGTATATGAGGGTAGAGTACTTTACCTTGCATTGGATTCGATATCCAGCCCGTTGGAGTTCTTGGTCCAGTAGACCGACGGCTCCGGGGTTCCTCTGGGAGGTCCACACTCCAGGAGGGCTGTTTCGCCTGCACCCACCCTCGTGTCACGCGGCTGCGATCTGAAGTCCTCGCGGAGTACTGTGGAAAACGAACGAAACGTCACCAGTTTATCAATAATAGTCAGGGAGTTATCTAGGACAAGGGAACGCATCTTGAAACGAAACCTTTTCATTTTTGATGATTTCGGGGAGGCGTTAGTTATTAGGCGCAGTTCTGACTGCATTATTGTTGTTTTTCATTATGCGACGCGGTGTTAGGCAAACAACATCTCGCAAGTCTGTAGCTGAATATGTGTTTTTTTTTGTCTCGTCACTTAACTCTACAGTGTTGAGAAAATCGCCGTTGAATATTCTCAACGGTGAAAAATGACCTGGCCGGATTTAAAGCCCACTGGTGATTCGAACCTGGGACCTCCGAAAGCAGGCGCTTATACCACTGTGCCATGCCAATAATAGATAACATATTTTAATTAGTATTCACATTACTACACATTTTAATTTGTTGATCACATATTCTATATGACTGGCAAAGTTAAACCTCGAATCTACAGCCTTGCATGTGTCGTGTTATAACATTATTTTAATGACTTGGATCAATTTGAACACATCCTGTTTTGGAGATACATATTTCTCACATAACACATAAACTCTTCATCTTGAAAGTAATATTAATTAACTAATTATTTTGGAGTTTTTTGAACGAACGTTAGTTATACTGACACTGTTAAAATGTTTCAAGGAGTGCAGAAAGTTAAAATTTATCAATAATATGTGTTACAAATAAATTAAATTTAATAAATAAAACGTTCCTACAACTGACAGATCATTGACAGAATGAGTTACGACTGTGAATCTTGTGTCAAGCAAAAATAATTATTAATGCCATCTTATACTTCTATGAACGTGAAGTCCCATTTTTACATGAAAAAATTAAACCTGACAATTTCAACTGTTAGTGATATTAAATAATAAATTTCATAGGTTTTGCAGGGTTTAACAATACACGCTTATGACGTATTTGTACACGCTAGCAGCTGACGTAATAGAGTATTTATTATAGATGTAAACTAACCGTATTATAGAGGCAAACTAATCGTATTATAGAGGTAAACTGACCGTATTATAGAGGTAAACTAACCGTATTATAGAGGTATAAGAAACTTGATAATGCTCGAACCTAAAAAAATATGAATTACGGTCGAATTTCGACTTCTGAGCGACCGCTAGTGAATATAAATGTGACAATATTGATATGAATAATTATATAAATAATAATAAATATATAAATAATTATGGTAAAAGTTAAAACTCGACTGCGTACGTATAAAAGTAGTATTTATTTAAGTACAAAAAAGCTATATATTTTAAAAAATTATTATAGTGTATTAGCTTAGTAATTTTTAAATGTTCATTTCATTCGCGAATATAAAGCTGTGCAGTAACTCTGTCAATAAATAAACGATTTAATAATATTAATTAGTTAACGGAAATAAAAAATAAATTATTAAATAAATTTGGAATTAATCGCAAAACAAGAGATCATATAAAAGTCCACGGTGGTTTTTTTTTTAGGTAAATTTTCAGTTGAACGTTTTGTTATTTTATTTTTGTATTACGTTTTTTTTTTGTCTTTTTTAGTTTATCACCTTAGAACAGCAGTATACGCTATAAAGGTGATATATTACAAAATATGTTATTTTTTATAAAAAATAAATAAATGAAATATGTTTAGGTAGATATTTGCTCGGATCCTATTATATGCACTGACAGAGGTAAATGTGTTTTTAGTGTATATTTTGTGAATTTGGTCGCTGTTGACAGCAGGTGGCGTTACGGTATAAACCCCTCTGTTTTTAAACATAAAAAAATATTAATTTAAAATATTATTTTAAACGGAGTGCCTAATGATGTGGCTAGGCGCATAGGCGGGCGGGTTGCTTCGCGAATGATAGGCCAGCGCGGCAGGGCGGGCGGGCATCTTAAATTCAGCCCGCCCGAGAGCGTCGGACGCGCGGGCGTTTCCCGCGGATTGTGCAGCTTCCGGCGGGCGACTTCCGGGCTCCAATTACGAAAAGCGGAAACCGGAAGCGAGCGCGCGCGCCATAATGGCGGATGCGCGCCGACCGGACGCGTTCGCGCCTTGGAGGGTAGCTATCGCTTCGCAATTATTCATGCAAATACACAAATTAGTTTACACGAGAAGTTCATGACTATTTCAATATTTGAGATTATTGCACGTTTTCAGTGCATAGGTTACACGAGTTCAGTAGTTATTTTTTATTTTATTATTATATATTCATTTAATTCCTGCAGGTTTTAAAAATAATAGTCTAATGCAAAAGGTCTTGCCTAACATGGCTGTCGCCTGTTATAAGAAAATATTTTACCTATTAATTTTAAAAGTTCTGTTGTTACATCGAAAACATTTGAATAAATACATCCACACAAACTATGCATTATTCATTCTCTATACAATTGATAAAATATGACCTATTTAACAATACCCTCGAGTCTGAAAGGTGTGGAGATATTTCAGGGTGTTTTTTTTTTTGGTATTTTCAGAGTATTCCTCGCTTTTCTGCTCGAGAGATAAGCATGGAATTTGACGCAGATCTCCTACCCAAGCTTTCTCATCCTCCAAACATTCCGTGACATTAAATCATTCTAGACGTTAAGAATTCGCCGAGGATAGGGTAAGAAAAGGTGTTACGAAACTGTAACACGGTGGAGAGCTTCGTAATATAAAGGTTTTGACTATGTAACGGAGCAGTTTAGGGTGTAACGGCCCTAATCCGCATGAATCTGTGCTGACTGGCACAAGATTCCAGTTATAAATGCGTTTTCCGTGCTGAATATACAATTCGCACACTTTAAATTTATTTAGCGGTCGGTCAAAAGGCAACCGACAATTTCTCACATTTCATATATCGGAAATCCGCTGTGTCAAAAATGCATAGATTGCAGTTCGCACACCGTAGAAACAAACAAAGAGATACTCAAAAAAATCCTTTCTCACCGTAAGTTTTTATGGCCGAAACAACTTTAGTCGTCTTTAATCCACCACACAGTCTCTGCCTAGTAATTCTTGCCCTCGCTGGGCAGTAGACTACGCTTCCGTGTCATGACTTAATTTATGCAATCACATTTAGAATCAGATATTTACGTAACGGGTATTCTATAACAATTGTGAATCATTAAATATATTATTATGCATCCACACCAACATGCTCTGCTCTCATCATTACCATCAAAACAGCACCGGTACTAATTCTCCTCTTGATGATGGAGTATGGGCCAAGTCGGCCTACGTGTTGAGTGCGTGCTGGTCTGATGGAAACTGCCAAGAAATGACGACCGAAGCGGGTTTTTATACCTAAGGTAAGGCGAGACTATTAGCCTGAAGACATCAGGTATTTTCGACAAAATAAATTTACAAAAAATAGTCAGGAATTAAACTAGATAAAGGTTCAATGCAATACTGGCAAAAATGAAAACCACTTTTGGGCAAAGGCATCTCAATTCCTTGGACCTAAACTTCTCAACAGCGCAGATGAGCAGATTAAAAAAGCACAATCTAAATTCAGTCTTGCAAAAAACATCACCAAATATTTGGCTCCTCGCAATGAGCAGTGTATTACGATAGAAAAGCTAGCATAATATGGACTATAACAAGTAATGTTATACATTTTTAATATGTTTATTTTTTGTATATTTAGTATATAAATTATACGTAACAGAATTATTACAATTATATATTTAATAAATGTATATATTGTATGTAATATATAGACAAATATATGCACTATTAATGGTATGTTTGATGTTTTGTGTTTATGATATTTATATAGTATCTTATATATCTTAGAACAGTTTTTTTTTAACCTAGTTACAGTGGCCATGTTACTTCAACGACAATAAATGACTGATATTTAATTTTTATTTCACTGTTATATCATTTATCGTTGTGACTTCCTATTGTGCCATTATGAATAAATAAATAAAAATTATAAATAAATTTAATTTGTTTTTTTTTTGTCTTTGTAATCATCATTGCTCTTAAGAAATCCTTTATCTAAAATGCGAAAAAACGTCAACTTAAGGACTGTATGCACCTGAATATCGGAGATGACACTGATCTTCACACAGATGCCAAAAAAAAAAAACACACTTCTTAACAGATCTGAGGTCAAACGCGTCACAATATGGTGTCGGTGCATTGATATAGTTTACTTTTACCGTTTTGCTTGTATCTGAATCGGGATCTCTCTTGTATACTCTACCTGGTGTGGTTATAATACTGGTAGGAACCCTATATCATAAATCGAGGATGCTAGGTTGGGTTTTGGGCGTGAGAGTGAAAGAAACGACCACCCAAATTTATATAGGTTATGCGAAGCGTAGCTCCCATGGATCTACTCCAATAGCGAAATGTTTGTGATGTTAGATCTCAATGACTTCACCACCGATTTTAGAATTTTAAACTTTTAATCGAATCTACATGGAAAATACTAGGTCGTGACGGAGCCAGAGTTATAAAATTCGAAATAATAAAAAAGTTATGTTCAAAAATATTAACTCTGTGGGAAATCCTGAGTTAAATTCTCCGCTCCACTATGCTGCTAGCATTCTCGTATTCAGTCAATAAGATATTTAAATTTGACCTTTTGATAAAATCCGTTGAACAAATACATACTTATGAAGGTTCTTAACATTTAAACAAAATAGAAATGTAACCTTTTAATTCTATACAAGCTCGGATAGTTAATTATCTACAAATAACAAAGTCACAATACTATTACAACGTTTGTATGGAGTACTGACCGGGTTGTTTCCTCTTAATTCATAAAATTGTAGAATCAATGAGTCTTATCATATATATGCAGTACTTTGGAATATAACATTATTACAAATATTGTTTAATAAATAAAATTATCTTGCTTTAATAGTACATATTTTACTGAATGAGGAATTTCTTTTATTAATAAGAGTACCCGCATATTCTATAATATCGTCACAGATGACCATTCGTGCGCGATACTCAGCGTGATTGAGCCAAAATGCCAGCTTTCAGAAGGGGAGTCGGGGATGTAATAAGCGATAAGTCCAGATAATTCATAAAATTGAGATGTCTGGTCGCGCCGATATTTCCGACTATCCCCTCATGAGCAGTGCCGGATTAAGGGGCAGTTTTATAGAACACAAAACGACGATTGCTAAATTCATTCAGAATGCGTGCAAACAGATTGCCGGAGGAATGTTTAAACGTATTTATCATTCCTTAATATTCTTCATAGTATAGGCATGCGATGACTATACCGAAAAGTATCGTCGCAGATTCATTGATACTCCGAAATTGACGCGCAAAGAGAAGGCAAATTTAGCAGATGTAAAAAAATCAAACACTCTTAGTTCAAGATCTATTTTGAATGTTATCGGATTTTGCGGTATTTACGATTACGTTTTGAAATCCTAATTAATCTTGGGCAAAAAAAACTATTCAGTAAATAAGTTGAAACTAGATGGGTGGTAGAAAAATGCCTATAGAAATTTATAGATTTTTTTATTTCTGTCCAGTATAATTTCCAAAAAGGCCTCTTTGTCTTAAGTTACATACAAGAAAAAACGTTGTTGCTTTTATGATGCGTAGCTATTTATTGCAGGCAGAAAAGTATCGCCAAGTATGTGTGTTTTAGATATGCGTTTTGTTACTGAATAATTTTTTTAGCCGACAGTTCTGAGCAAAAGATGTTCTGACTATGTTGGAAATAGTAGGCATCGATCCAGGGACTTTTCGATCGGAAGTAGGCTTTCGTATATATACGAAATATGATCTGAACACACGCATAGCGGTCTTTGCAGATCAGAATATCAAATTTAAAATCAACTAAATCTAATACAATGTACTCTCAAAATGGCTGATAAATCTGGATATCTACTGGGGTGAGTAACCAATTAGAGTAATTAGATAGTTACATAAAATGTAAATGGGGGAAATTTTTGTAGTAAATTATTTGATACGTGTATTATCGATGTTTTATTTCTCAAAATTAGTGCGGCTTACAGAAAGTTACATAACAAATATATACTCGTCACAGTACAGGTATTTCCTAGTGTGTGGAGCGTCGCATGTTTGTATTTATACAAGTCGTAGAGAATTAATTACGCTTAGTTTCTAGTAGTTAAATGCTCGTAATAGATATGCATACCACTGCGCCACCGTGTCGTCGAATATTTTTTGCGAATGATATAAAAAAAATACGCTTAAAGTAAATAGTGCTAGTCCCCTAGTTCACCCCTGCTCTTCTCGCAACGACGCGACCCCGCTACTACAAGCGATAGATAAACCAATGGAGCGTTAAAAATTAACGGTTCGTTATTCCGCGCGTAACGGCCGTTTCGTATCCGTAATTGGCGACGCCTGATCTCTGTTAATGTATGGGGTCTATTGCGCAATTCGCAACGAACTGCAGAGATAAATTAACGCGATCGTAAACGATTTTTAGAGGTAGATTATAAGAATGATATCAAAGGTAAAAGTAATTGAATCCATAACATTTTTTTTTCATATCTATAGACTAAGATATATTTATTTATTTATATAATGTGATCTAATAAGTTGTCAATTAATTGCTTGTCATTCGTCAATTGCAAACGCAACGCTTATTGAGGAGGTGTTTTTAAATGCAGGCCACTCTTCTTAGGATGCTGAGCTATATCGACAATCAACATGGAAAAATTGTATATCAATTACGAGAAAAATGACTTCGAAATTAAATGAAAATCATATTAATGATTGTGACCGGCCGCCAGTGACTAATTAATTTACTACTAACACTAAGTAATTTGATATTGTTAATAATATAATTATTTTAGTACAAAAATATTTTTTTTGAAAATAGTTTTTTTTTCGTGTGATTTATCGTCTATTTAAATTTGCCTCCAGAGTGTACTAGGTGACATTTGATTGTAACAATAAGCCTTGTATATGTGTGTGTGTAGGCAATGTGTCAATGGCTAGCTAGAGAGAGGGTAGTTTAGAAGATTTTTTATGGACAACTGCGGGTGTTGAGATAAGTAAAAATAACTAATAAAAAGAACAGTGGAATAAGCAAGCGTAATTTATTCAGGTCATCCTGATGCCCACAGTAATCTCAGACTGGTTTAGTTATCGATATAAATCCACGTCCTAAAAGGAGTACTCTAAATTTAAAAACGCCCTGTATATCTGATATAATTTCATATGGATTAATGCATACGAGAGTAATATACAAACATAAAGTAAAGATTATATGTAATTATAATGATAGATTTCAAGTAGAATGATAAAACAACTTATAGTAAAATAAACCGATATCATTTTGAATAGACGAATTAATTGTAATGCTCAAAATTAATAATTAGCTTTTAAGACGCATTCTATGCCTGACACTGTTTTTGATCATGCCAATGTCGACCTTAAATCCTGAGACGTAAGGGTGGTCACGGCGTGCGTGCGAGTGATGATTTACGACCTCATCGAAATATATTATGTCTAAATTGAATAACTTTTCATTATCTCTAAAATAAGAATTAAACTTAAAAGTGTGCCTTTGCCTACGATGTTTGTTTGTCTACAATAAGCACTATTTATTATAAAAGTAAACAAATTGTTTTATTTATTTTATTTATATTTCATAAACGAAAGTCAATTTCAAAAAAACAGCCCCCAAGAAGTATTAGTCTTCAATGTACGTAATCCTATAAACCGATCGTCTAACTAAATACTTAGTGGTTGAGGAGTGGTGCATCACCAAAAATGTATCTTTTTTTAAGATTTTCCAATGTTGTTTTTATTATTATTACGTAATTACAATAGTTATGATCTAGCTCTGGTGATACTGTTGAGTTTATAAGGTTAGGAAACAGCCTTGGAACGAGGAAGAGGGTCAAGTACTGACCTATGAAGAGCATTCCACTGGCGATTTTTTCTGGAAAGAAAAGAATTGATGAACCTAATACTCCGTTTTCTCAATATAGGTTTAATCTTGGAAGGATGGTCATTACGGCCAATATAAGGAGGCTTGGAGCAGACTAGGCAGGTTCATTCGTCACAGTTGTTTGTCGCGGTGGGCGGCGAGGGGCGGAGTTAGGTGTCTGCGCCCGGAGGGGGACGGGCGCGGCACTGACGGGCTGTCCCCGTCCTAAGCATTTGGGCTAAGGGCCGAAATTTCAGTCCTTGCTTAAAGATCAACTTAACTTTTAAGCATGACCTAAATTGAATTATGTATTTAAGTTCGACTTTGTTAAGAATATGTTTTCGCACTCGTAATTAGTTCGCTACTAGCCGCTATGGTTTGTGTATACAATATCTGTCGCCACTGTCGCATCACTTTTGATATATGACGCGTCATCTGACGTTTTGAGGTTATGTTGTCAGCTGTGGGATTACTAGGATTTTACCATGCGTGTTTGCTTGAATTGAAGATGTTCAAAATATGCAAATCCAGTCAATTTTAATTAGTTAGAAAATATAAAATCAAGTACGAGACGAAAACCACAGATTGCAATACACTCGCACACGTTAATGTACTGAAATCGCTCCTAGCAGCGTATTTTAACACTGACTTAAGGTTTAAGTAGTAGTTGTTTAGATTCTTAGCTAAGGCGGACTTTTATGTTTGACTTAACGCTAAAGTGAGTTGAAATACGATGTTTATCGGTTAAGTTTAACTTAAAATTTAGGTTAATCTTAAGTAGGACATGAAATTTCGGCCCTAAGTATTCGAACTAGATATGGTCACCGTGGCGCGGAGCATCAACAACTGCGAAAAATAGCAACGTGTATTTATAAAATCTTTAATTTGTTAGACCGGTTTTGTTGTTGATATAGTTAAACTATATCAACATCAAAACTGTATCAAGTTATACTCTATACCCATAAAAATGCCCAGGAAGATTACACGGAATAACTATTTTTCATATCGGATCCTTTTGTGCCTTCCACGAAATCATTGTCCTGAAGGAAAGCGGGGAAAGAGAATAATGGCGCGGTCTGTTTTCAATCAGAAGGGTAGAATGGACAGATATATGCACGGGGGTGGGCCACCCTCTAACGCCGGGGTGCGGTTTTTATGTACGGCGAGCACGCAACGATGCCCGGAATGCAATTTTGCACGAAAATGCCAAACTGAATTGTGTTATTTTGGTAATTGCGTTTTTGATGTTTCAATTTGGGTGAATTTTCCGCGTTCGATGTTTCAGAGAACGCGTGATTGCGAGTCAGAGTCGAGATTCGCGCTGTCATACGAGGTATTCTCAAGAAAGTGTAAATTAATCGTTTTTAGCATTATTTATATTTATTTATCGTTTATTTGGAAAACCAACAGTATAATATGAAAAAATGGTACATACAATTGGTTGTAAAATTAACTGATGACAGGTTTTCGCAAAAGTATAGAGATACATCTAAAGATTAAAATTAAATTAAATTACACTCGCATTAGCACTCTAAATACAGAGATATATATATATATATATATTTATAGATATTTTTTCTGACGACGCCGGATGGCGATAGCTTAAATATCGTATCATCCAATCTATATATATATATATATATATATATATATATTTTTAATATATATTATTTTGAAATAAGGTATGTTTTAGAAATAGTCAGAGGCCAAAGAAAAGAAACTGGAAATGATGTCCAAAGATTACTATTGTAGTATTATTTTTTTTTTGTATTGCTAATTTAGTTCATTTTTTGCATTTAAGGTATTTCGCAACTCGCAATGAAAAGGATATTTGACTATAATGACTTGGATTTTTATATCGAAGACTTTGATTTTCGTTTCTGAAATATAAATTAAATAAAAAAATATGTTCACTTTTATTTTTCGCCTCGCGTTCGATAATGCAGCGTACGATATACCCGAAAAATAGTGCATATTGTGGACAAACAAATAGCAAAGTAGGTGTTAGCAAAGCAACAATTTTAAATTTTGTTCTTATTTTAGAGATAATTTATGGTTCCTAAATTTAGACATGATATATTTCGACGAGGCCACTATCACAACACTTTTTCAAACTATCGGTCAACACTTTTACGGCTGAGACTGCTTAGCCGGTCGCATAAAAAATACCCATAAAATCTGTAAAATTATAAATTATTTTATGTAAGATATACTTAAATATATAAATATAATACATTTATAATATAATTTTGATTTTCATCAACTTCATACATAAATAACTCATAAAATCATCTCATTTCATCACCATTCTTCACCGTAGTCACAAATCCATTATTTTTATATTTTTTGTTAAAATATCATCCTTTCCTTATTTCATCTAATTAGATGGTTACATAATATTTGAAAATATTTTACACTAAAGAGGACAGGTGAGAGTTAAAAATGCATTTTTATAAAACTCAGCGCTGGGTTTAAACCGACATCCTGCGCTCTCAAGTACAGGACCTCTTTAGTACCTTTATAAATATTTTGCTATCCAGCACTTTATCAAATAATTAAAAACCTTTTCAAAATTTTTCAATATTGTCAAAGATTGTGTCATTTATCTTTTTAGGCGATTTGCCGTTATTAAAAAACAATCATCAAATATAAGTTAAATAACTTTACAACTCAATTATACAATTATATAAATATATTACACTATATACTACATTACTTGTAATAGCAAGAAGTTTTTTTTAAAGGGTATGTCTTATCAAATTAACGTTGTATGTTAATATATTGCCTAAATTTTCACGACCATAAAGTAGAAGCCACTTAGCAATTTTTTTTTGAGAATATTCCAGAGCCATTGACGCTTTTGAGATCAGGAGGCAGAATGTTATACAGTTTAGGGCCAATGTACCTTCGAGACCTCTGTCCAAATGTTGTCTATGCCCAAATGTAAATTCGTCTATTCGGCCAACAGGATTATTACACATTTATGAGATCAGTGCGATTTATTTATTTATTATTATTCGCGTTATTTTCAATCATAAATAGTTATTTTGTATTTTTGTATTTTTAATGTGTTTTTTATTATTATATTTTTTTTTACTTCTATGTTATGAATAAATAAAATTGGCATGATAATATTATAATAGTACACCCATAACCTCTTCTTTATAAAAAAAAATTACAACTATTTATGTACTTATGAATATAACGTGTGTATAATCTATATTTATTTTTGTTTATTAATTATTTGTATTTGTATTATATTATTAGGTACTAGTTATTTATAATATATATCTACTTGCCTATTTATTTCTGATAATTGTTGTTTTACCTATTTTCTTTAAAATATATTTTTTAATAATACTAACCTCTATAACCTACCCTAAAATAAATTACATAGTCCACTAACATGCCTGCAGTTTTTTTTTTCAAAAACATAACTGATTTGACTTGCTTTCTTTGGTATGGACTATTGTTTAGTAGAAATCGTCAGTCCAATAGTGTTAACAATCAAATATTATCTGATTTATACACAACCATCTATTGTATAACATACAAACGTTGGCACTGTATTAGAAAGTATGTAGTGTGTACGAAAAAATATTAAATTAAAATCTATAACAATTATAACAATAGCTCAAAAAATAAATACAAGCTACTTAAAAAGAAACACCCATCAACCATATTTTCATAGATACTCGCTTACACGTCACAAAAAAAAAACACCTAACTTATACATATTTCGATAACACTAAATATAAAAATGTTCACTTATTTAATATATAAGTTAATATTATTTAGACTTAATTAGTCATAAAAACATTAATTGTTAACGTTACAACTTCCACGTACGTATCTGATCGGACACTTTATGCAAAACAGCTGTTTACATCTAGTTGGGTAAACATGGTAACTACCACCTTCCTCGAGATTGCCTAAAGTGTGCTGAGTTCACGTTGAAAATAAAACATTTTATGCTTTGAATTACCCAAATAATTATAAATTGTAATAAATTAAATAAAAAATGATTGAATTGATTGATCGACTTATAAGGGACCGATTTTTGACGTTTGCGCGTTTTTGTGATTTCGCACGAGGTGTCAAAATTAAGGCGCCATTTTAAGGCGCCACCAGTCCCTAAAACGTGTTTTGTAACGTATTTTGGTGCATTTTGTTGAAGTTATTCCCAACAAATGGCTAAAACTAAAAATACCACAATATTCTACATATATTCATTTAGTCCTTTGCTTAAAAAAAAAAACGAAATACACCTTATTATAGTAATGAAAATAAATAAATAAGAAAGTGTTGTTTTTTTCTTGCAACGATTTTCTTTTAAGTTGTGTAAGTGACGCGAACCTAATTTTCTTTCTAAAGATAGACAATATAATAATCTAGGCCATTACATAAAAAAAAACACTTTTTTCAAATGATAATAATTATTTAAATACAAAAAACATGTTTCATCGATTCCAAATGTAGCGAATTCGCGGTCGGCGAGTATATCCGTCTCTTTCCTACGCGTCAATGTTCGATTAAAACCTACTCTTTCAAATCTCAAGGACAAATACGTCCCGGGGCGCCTTATAACATCTCACGCAACTACCCTCGGCTTGGACCCGAAGATAACAATTTAATTTATGACACTTGCATACAATGCCTTCCGTCGCGTCGGCGGAAGTGGGGGTCGCCATGATGGATTGAGCATTTTTCAAATCGACCGGAAGTGCGCGCTGCGCTATCTGTCGGCGAAAGGCTGCAACGCGACCCTCCGACTGCAATGCATTCCCCCGTTTTGTAATGTTTTCATTTTTGGCACAAGTAGCTTTTATATTATCACACGGTTACCAAAATGGCGCCAATTCCAATGGCAAAAACCTATCCAATGGAGAAACCCCTCGTTTTAGCTTCTATACAAACATTTATAGAAACTACTATCTCCGTCCTTTGGTTGCAGTGTACCAAACAACCATAGCCGTTTAGATCACATCGGAGGCTGGTCGGGTAATATAGATATAATTAAAGTCAACAAATTTTTAATACTATTAAATGAAACATTGATAGAAAACGTAAATATGATTACTGACGCATGACAACTTAGTATTTGGTTTTACGAAATCTATACAGACTGATTCATATCGATTGAATTTGTTAAATGCCATGAAATTCCTCATTTTTGTTAGTTTTTTTTAATAATTACTCGTATCCACACCTGTGAAATTGCTAGATATACACTTCTCATGCCCAGTTTATCTGGACGCTTTCTGTTGACGCCAAAGGCAACTAGACTCGATTAGTTAGCAAATTCCTAATTGAAAGACATGAGCGTTGGCTTTGTTTGGAAAAATGCTAAGTTGCATTTCACACGTTGTGACGTCAAATCAGGCCGTCTTGAGGCATGTTATAAATTAGTCTTCAGTCTTTACTCACCGCACTTCGCACTCGCACAAGTCATGAATTGGTTAGGATAAACGTGTGAAACTCAATAAACTACTTGGTGACACAGATCTGAACTCTATCTCTATCCAGGTTCGGATCTCAGGGGGGGGGGTAAGGGTGTAATTACCCCCCCCCTCAAGAACTTTCAATAATACTCACACTAACATTTTGTAATGTTCGTTACTTTTTCACAGTGTACCATAATCGTAGTCATACCACCAGAAATATTAATTTTAAATTACTTTTAATTTTTAGTATTAAAAAAAGACTGCTTTTTCTGTTGTACACAATAGAGTAATTGTACTATTGTTTTTTAAAGTGGGATAGATTCGAAAATTTTTAATAAATCAACCTAATTCCGAAAAAAAATATTTTTTTTGCGCGTTATACTATATAGCGCTTTGTGTATATTCCAAATAATAATAAATAAGTGTGGACATGTGTGTCTGCGGAAAATTCATCTAAAACAATTTGTCTTTTCCGAGAGAGTTTTAGACGATTTTTTAGAGAATGTCGAATTTTATTGTAGACAAATTTTCCGCTAGTTGAAAATGGGTGTCCTTGACATTTTGACCACCCCCAAGATTTTTTCCTGATCCGCCTCTGTCTCTATTCTCACCACACGTTTACGAGAGATAAATATATACTCTTACACTTGTAAGTAATGTTATAATAATAAAAAAATTGGGTCTGCTTCGGACCAGATGGTGGAAGTTATACTTCTTTAGCCATTCGCACAAACCCACTCAATATAAATGAAATATAAGACATTTTTCTCTGTTATTCAATATATTTGTAATATATGTGTGTTTCAGTATATTTGTTTTCTTTGTTATTCAATAATAAATAAATAAATAAATAAATTTGTCTTCAATATATTATTATAAGTCACCATTATTATATTATACACCTATACATTATCATTATTAAGTTCGTATATTCGTATAATTTGTGAAAAAAAACACAGACAACTAGCTTCAAATTTCGGATGGACTCTACAACGCGACAAACATATTTCGTAAATAAAGCCATTATCCCAATGAGTACAACGGGCGCAAAGAACCTCGAATAACAACCATTAAACAAAACAAAAAAAATCTAGGCATATTTTGTGTAGCAATTTTAATGAGGAATTTCACGGTAACAAGCAAATTCGGTCGATGTGAATTACCTTGTATTACGAGTATGCCGTAGCATTGCAACGCAACCGGGCGCGATTGCTACGGTATTGGGGTCGCATCGATCCCCCTCTCAATCTCGGTCCACGAGCCAGACCACGAGATACGATCTGCGTTTCGCCCCGTCGAAATCTCCCCTTATTAGTGGCGCCGCGTGGCGACGATACCCGCTAACGAGGGCGTCGATCCTTCGGCTTTTCGCCGATAGATGGCGTTGGTTTCCGCACCATTTTACGCGCCATTTTGATAAATATGGCGAAACGCATCGATGCGAAAAAAATAATCGGTTTTCGAGCGTATATATCGATACATCGAAAGCAAGTATCGCCACCCGTCCCCCCATTTTAAGGGGCCTATTTAAGGGCCGTCTTGGGAATGCGCCCGGTTTTAAAAAATCCTTCCGGCGCGCCGGAAGGCGGAGGTAGATTTCACCGGAACCCGCCGCTGCGCAGCGAGAGTGCGTATACTGAATCCCTCTTAAAAGTGTGCCTTAAGGGTTACCTGCAATTAACATTTTGAGCTGATTTGAGCACAGTACTCTTAGCCTGGCAACTAGCGGGCACACACACACACACACACACACACACTGGCACGCTATGAATAAAAAAACCGCTTAGTACTGTTAACCTTAGTGTACCTACGATAATTGAAGGTAGATTACTTCAAACTATCATTGTAAAATGTATATTTATTATGTCAAATGGTAAACTGATTAATAGGTATAATGAAATGAACATATTTGTAAATTAATATTATTATTATTATTATTGGTGATTTTGTAATGTAACTGCCAAGATAGTTGACGCGTAGTATATGCGTTTTTAGAACACGTTTCGACTGGTGAATTTCTAAAAAGTAGCTTTTCTGGTGAAACATTACACCTCAGTGTAGATGGGCGTGCATAATTCTGTCTCGTTTCTACGCCATAGACGAGAAACGTGCCGTCTCTTTCCCGCCTCATAAACTATGTAGGCTAGAGAAGTGCCGCCCTGTGGCTGACATGATATTCTGAAAGTATTCCCTCTCTGTTCGCGCGCTGCCAATTTTACTAAAAGCATATTTCCTGCGCGCGAATGTATGGCGCCGAGCCGCTGTAGGCAAACCTAGCCGCCATGACATATTTTCAGTTGTGTTCCCTTTAAGTGTACGGTACGACCGCCACTCCAAGATCCTGGCGTAATAAATATTGGCGCGTTTGTTTCGGCCACGTGCGTCGGAAATCACGTCTATTCGTTAGTAATGCCATAATTATATCAGTATAAAATATATTTAAAAATATTAAACAAAATAAATACACGATGTCCAAACTGTTGCGTTCATGATTCCTAGGAAAAATTAGAAAATTTACTGATGAGTTATTACATAAAGTTATTACATATATACACAATCACATATAATTTTATACCGTCACAGAACGGGCTCGCCTAGTGTCGACGGTATAGAAACCCTTTTGGACGGTATTATTAGCGTGTCTTCGTCACCTTTTTGGTTAATCATAATAATGTTATATATAGTATAATAACGTTAATCGTTTATTGTTATAAGGATACTACGGATAACAAAAAAACAATGCGACAGTTCGGTGCAATGACTTACGTCGAATTAGCAGGTACATTTGTTTATTTTTAAATGGTACTCTAACAAAATATTTAAATATATGTCACCAATTATTCTTAGATACTAAAGTAAAAAAAAAACCTTATCAATATTTATTTATTCTTTATTGAAAAATCGAACAGTATTAATTTTTATAATTACAAACAAAACTTATTACTAGTATACAAAACCAATTATGGATTTCGGACATTTTACATATTAACATTAGCATAAAAAAATTGGTATAGATTAGAATTTTTTGATATTTATGTATAATTTGTGGTGGTTGTGAGTGTGTGCGATTTGTATATATATTTTTTAATAAAGCAACAAATTAAGTATGGTTTTAGTATGTATAAAAATAATTTATGATGAAAGTAATATAAATATAATATATATGTATATTCTATATGTAATTGCAATTACAAGTACTAATATGTTACAATTAAGCATTAACAATATAACAATCTAACAATACAATTACGTTTGATTTGTCTTTACTATTAATGATATTGGAAAAAATAAAAAGAAAACATCAGATGAATATTTTAAGTTTAGTGAAGATAAAACACAGATTTTAAAAAATAGTAAAAATGTAATTTATATGTTGTATATTACATACACTACAAATATGGATATTATAAATATACATATATAATAATTTATGACAGTAAATATGTACTTGTATGAATTGTAGGAAATATGCATTTTGAATTGCCAAAGGCTATCGTGGTAAATATCAATGCGAATATTTTTATGAAAGATATTTTCTAGCGTCCATCCGAGTTTAACCGAGCGAGCGTGTCGTAATAAGATTCATTCGCTGTATAGGAAAAATTGTGCAAGGTGTTTATACTGAACCGCACAGCAGGTCTGTAATAAATGACTGACCATATAATTTACACAGTAGTCAAAAGTATTAAAATGCTTTCGTCCGACAATATCCGAATAGTGTCCGCAGTAAGAGTTTTGTCGGATATGTTGGCAAGATTTCGCCGCTTTTAGACGAATTGCTTTCGGAACAGATATGTAGAGGCGTTATTTGCAACCCTTCTTTTTTACTAGATCAATAAAAGTGTAATGCGAGAGCTACTTTAGAACAGTAAACGCCGTATAGAAGCTAGATTTATTAGTTGAATAAAGCAGGTAAAAAAAAACACTGGCTTGACTGTTATAAATACTGTTACAATGACGTCAAGGTATCCCAGGAACATTCCCATGATTTAATACAGTGTTTGTGTTCCCCGTTATGAGTAAGAAATTGTATTTAACCTAACCTTAAATATTATTTTCTTAGTTTATCCAACCTTAAATATTCCCGCATTACCAAAATTCGAAATTCCCACTCCCCTATTGCCGCCTTGAACTTGACCGAGATTTTGAGATTTTGAGAACTATTAAAAAAGATTACTTGGATAAGTTTTAGACCCTTATCTAAGGAAAAAAATAAAATTTAAATGAATCCGATATCTTATATACTCAGAAAGTTATAGCATAATTTCATTTTTTCGAAAAAAAACTCCTTTTGGGCCCTTAAATTTTATCTAGCAATTTGAAAGTGATGTTGTAAAATTACGGCAGTTATCGTGTCCACGAGAAAGTGATATAGATAGATAAATGAGGTTGGTTTTGGGTTCTAGGGGATGTGAAACGCGAAAATATGTCGAAATTTTCCAGAAGTCATGGCATCCATTGCAGTAGGTAACTTTCTAATGAAATCTACCTAAAAATAAGTGTATTTGTAAAATAAAATTTTATGTGTCTGCCTAGTTATTTACGAACCGCATTAAAAATTCAGAATAGCGTAGGCACATTCTCGTGCGCTCAAATGCAACTACCTTCAATAATTACTACCTTCCAATAACGGGTAGACTGCCGCCATAAATTCGCCTGAAAAACAATATGGCGACTCCCTTCCCCCACCCCCGCCGCTAATTTATTTGCTGGCAGTCTACCCTCGGCATTTTCCGCCACCCTCTCCCTCCTGTCTCCGCGCCCACCTGGAGTCTTAATTTCGTTTTTAAACGGTAGAGGTCGACGGCGTGTATGCCTCGAATGAAAAACGGCTTTGCACGACACGTTACGACCGCGCATCTCAAACTTTACGAATTCATATTTAATAATATTATCATTTTGATACATTTTTAAAACACACACCTACACAAAGATACACAAACCACCTCGCACGCAAACCTTTCCACACATATAAATAAAATGGGAGTCAATCAATGACGTTCTGGAAGTCGGCTTTCGAATTTATATAAGGCTGTTACATATGATCCCGCGGGTTCCGAAATCCGCTCCCAACTAGCCAAACCAGGTTTCCTTCGTTTTTAGGAAGAATGATGGCGGGTTGTATCTTTTTTCGAGGGATCTTTTCTTCCATTCGCGAATAGAAGATCTTCATTTACATTCTTTCCCAAACAAAAAATAATTTTTAATTTCTATTGGTAACAAAAACGCATAATTACCTGTTAACACCAGAAAGCTAACTTCAAAATATTGCAAAAAAATGTTAAAAACTAATAATATCAAACATCTGCTTAATTATTTCACTCCAAAATTTTAAATGCTTACTCTTTGATTGGCCATATTATTGGTAATTATTTTATTTACTCGTTATTTTATACATTTTTTCAGTATGGTGGCCCACGACCTTTTAAAGTAAAATTAAAGGGATGATTTTATTCACTGTTCGGGAATGATTTTGAATAAAAAAAACTGAAATAAGTTATAGGCAAATTTGTTTACTTTTTTTTTTTTAAATACCGTTCAATTTTTAATTTGAGTTTTATCGAAATAGTGCGAGCATATAATTCCTAAATTTTAATGCTGACAGTTTGAGAAGCTCCATGATTAGTTTCGTTTCGTTAATGTTCGTCTATTTCCACCCGGGCCCTAAGATGGCAATTATCTCCGCAACGACGGAGCGAAGTTGGGGAGATGCATCCTCCAGAAACGCGTTTCTGGAGGAACTGATGGGCAGTTCATCTCGTGGTGATGTTAACGCGTTTCGGATTGGTTCGAGAGGAGATCTAACGCGGCTACTTTTATTTGACGGCTATACTTTGATTTATTTATGTGATGATTATAAACACTCGGTTCGTGGTCTTAACACCATTATATGGTCAATATTATGGGTTTTAGATTGTTTATCTTCTAAGAATAGACTCACAAGCGAGTAACAAACAGTTTTATCATTTTAATGACAGTTTAAACTGAAAATCAATGAAGTTGAAAGGCGCCATCTAAGAATGGGAAAAATTATAGTCTCTAAACTGTAAAGCCGGTCCACAAATGCTATTAGACACAGAGCTGACAGCTTAAACCGCACGTGACTTCTAAACGTGAACTTAAACGTTAGTTTACTACTTTAATGAAAGTTTGACCGTATTGCATAAGCGCACAGATAGACAGGTGAGAGTGAAAAGCTTTCATAAAATACAGGCCTGTCAATACTGTCCGACTTTTATATAAGTAATATATATAATAATAGTAATAAGTTAGTAATATAATGTATTGCTTAAATACCGTATTTAAATGAATCCTTACGTTATAAAAGGCGTTCGCTGATAGTTAACATTACTTATATTGGAACATTTGGAAAATTCGAATGCTTTTTAATATTTTTACAGATTGAGAATTTTCAAACAAATTATATAGCCAGAATGTTTAAAGAAAAATTAATACCGAAAGCACAGATAGTTGCATCGCTTGAGGTAATGCACGCTGGTTTAAATACAGGCCTGTATTTTATGAAAGCTTTTCACTCTCACCTATCTATCTGTGCGATTATGCAATACGGTCAAACCTTCATTAAAGTAGTAAAAAAAATGATTTAAAAAAGAAACAATAATTATGAAAAACAGTTAAAATGTAATGAATATTTACAAAGATAACTTACGTTCAACTTAGGATATATGAAATTGACTCGTCGTGGCTAAAAATAAAAAGAAAAGTGTAAAATATATGCAAATTACGTGCAAATCGTTTAGATATAGTAAAATTGTGTATATATATATATATATATATATACAACAAGTCCTAACTGATTCATCATCACCTCCGTCACCAAGCTCATAAGCAAGCTTATAACGTAGGCACTCACTAAGAAAGGGTTTTTAGATATTCCCCTCCCCCCCTAAGGGGGTAAAAAGTAGGGTAAACAATTTTATGTTCAAACCAATATAACTTAGAAGCGGAAAATGTTACTTCTTAGTTGAAAATTAATATTTAGATACTTCTTAAAAAATAAACAAAAATGTGTTTTACCATTTTCTGAAGATTCAGTTAAGTAGGGGAGGGGGTTTTTTACTGAAACGAAACCACACATGAGGTTTGATAAAAAGGATTAGTTGTTTTCCTCGTTCATTCGTAATGTTACCAAGAAATCTGAACCGTTCTTAATTGTGCAATGGAACTAAATAGTAGATGCTATGGCGAGATAGTTGTCATCCCATTTCATCCATTAATAACATCGGAATATCCGTTCGAGGTTAAGGTAGTAGCAGTGCCCTCTCAAGGCATGCTTTATTTATGTATTTATCAAACAAGTTTACCCATTAAAATACAAGTAAAAAAAAACTAGCAGAAAGATGTAATAGAAGGCAGATTTTTAATCCTACCGGGCGAACAGACAAAGATATCAATCTCAGCGGAAATGGAATTTAATAATTCGAATGCTCTCCCAATCGGACTATATTGTATATGTCGGTACGAAACAGCTAGTAAATTGTATAATCAATACTATTTTGCAACTTTGAATCGCTAAAATTGCAATAACATAATTTGCGTTTTCCTTAGTAGTCTAAAATATTCCTTAGACCTAATTGTTAATAACAAATAACAAGTTTGAGTTTCCCAAACAGCAATAAAAAGGTATTTGAACCTAAAAAAGATGTATTTTAATTAAAAAGTAATGTAACATTAGAATGTTTGTACCGAACCTAATTAGCCTCGAGAATAGATAGAGATATCCACCCAAACTATTCTGAAGAAAATATACGACCTGTTCGATGATAAATTTAATTTAGTATACTATAATGCGACGCGCTCCGGCGCAACGAACAGAAACGAATTAAAATTTAGTATGACAGACATTTTTACAAGGGCGACTACATGAAAGCGCCAAAGAAGGAGACGACATCAATGCGAATGAGACGGGGCTACTTGCGTACGGCACGGAGACGAGATGCAGGAAATATGAATCATTATAGCGCTTCGCAGGGCTGGCGCAAACGTTTCGAGTTAAAATTTTCACTGTAGTTTTTTTTTTAAAGAATGACTATGACCTAAAGTCATATACAATAATTTTAGGCCCTATTCAACTAGGCCAAATGCAATTGCGTTGAAATTTGTATGACCATGTGCGAAATCTATGGTTCAATAGTCTGTAGTAAGGGTCTACGGTGCCCTCGTTAACATGTAGGTAAGGTAACTAACTAGAAACTAGTAACTGGTAAGTTAGTAGGTAACTAGTTTCTAACTCCGTATAAATACGAATATAATTTAATAAATAACAAGTAATAACTTCGACTCGATAACGAGATAAATTATGATCGCAGGATGGCTGATTATCTTTAGGATAAAGATCGAAGTCTGTGAGTATAAGCTTCAATTATGAAAAATAAACCGTGAGAAAGGAATTTATGAATCGTCGTCTATTATTGACGTCACGTCGTGTGGTATGCAACTTAGAATTTTTACAACCAAACCATAAAGAAATAATAGAAAATAGTAACGACTTTATGATCGATTTTTTACTACCTACATTCGTTGAATGTCGTGAAAATATTTTCGGAAACTAAAAACGGCCTGTCAAAGGAAATGTGTATTTTGAAGTTCTTGCCTATTTTCGTGAAAATTATCTATTTAATGCGAATGATAATAAACATAATAATTCTAATCATAGGAAAATGCTTTAAATGAGCTTTTGACAAAAATAAGCCTTGGACGAAAATGAGACGTTCTTTTTTCGAAATAGAGCTTTAGACGAAAAAGAAGTTTTGAGAAAAATGATCTTTTGATGAAAATGAGATTTTGAGGAAAATGAGCTTTTATAAATAAAATGAGATTTTGTCGAAAAAGAGCTTTGGAGGAAAATGATCTTTTGATTAAAATGAGATTTCGACAAAAAAGGCTTTTAAAGAAAATGAGCTTTTGAAACACATGAGCTGTTTTAGAAAAACAAATTTTAACTAAAATGAGCTTTTTTCGAGTAAGACCTTCTGCCGAAAAAAAAACTTTTGATCAAAAGAAGTTTAGACGGAATTGAGCGTTTTTCGAAAAAGAGATTTTGAGGAAAATGAGATTTTGACTAAAAAAGGTTTTTGACGAAAAAAAGGTTTTGACGAAAAAAAGCTTAGGACGGAAATGAGTTTTTTTCCGAAAAAGAGCCATTGACGAAAATGAGCTTTTGATAAAAATAAGACTTACGAAAATAAGCTTTTAATGAAAATGAGCTTGCAGGTTTAATAGGTTTTATTAATAAACTGCAGGTTAATTTAATTACAGTAACCGTGATGGGTAATGAATTATAAATATATTACAATCTGGCCCCTTATTAACGGGTTTCCAATCTTGTAATATATAAGTAAATATAAATTTAGACATACATAAGTACTGAATATATACAAATGTTTAATTTTTATTATTATTTTGGAAAACTTCTTAACGCATCTATTTATATTTTTACTTTCCGGTAGAAGTAATGTGGCGTCGCACAATATTTTTCGTTGGAAATTATTTACGATTCATGTTATTAGTGGCGAGTACGCTCAACCCTGTTCTGACAGAACGTGAAACACTTCAGAAATACCCGCCCGGGACTTTATTAGCCGTGAAGCGAGCGAGCCGCCGTCAAAGGGTTAACAGACGGACGCTTACTTATAAAAATACAAAATGGCGCCTCTTCGACCCGCGAGCCGTCGGCGGGTTCGCGGGTTCGAAAACGCCGCGCGATTTCAGGGTGAACTGAGGTCAGCTGAGGTCAGCTTTTGGGGCGATTCTGGACATAAATTTAACAACTTTTCAAATAAAGGGTCACGAAATCGCGACCCAACCAACCGTATCTACAAACGTATTGACGAAAGTAAACGACGGGTAGTTTAGGGCGGGCAAATATTGTAATGTAGGTCAGTTGGTTAGGTTAGGTAGACACTTACGCTGACTGAACCATTAGAGATACATCTAATGAATTTTAGATTTTAAAGAGGCCTACAGAAAATTTTGCAATCTTCTAAGGATGACCCGCGGTAAATGTTTTGGAAAACTCTCGGAATTTCTAGGTCAAGTTCTCCCGAGTGCCACAGGCACGAGTTGTTGGGCGCCGAAAAATCGAGGGACAGGACATCATGCTACTGATAAGTATTTTTTTTACGACCTTATTTAACCTATAACCATGCCGAATCGTATTTTGTAGTACTGACCTTTCTAAGTTATTAAAATATAATCTAGAAATTATAATAACAAAACGTCGAAAGGCCCAGTCACGACTTAGGCTAGGACTTAAGTGAAAAGGAAGGCTGAGTAAAAACACACGCCTATGCATCACAAATGGCCGCCGTTATTAATGATTTCCCGCCATCAAGATGGCGCCGCGTCGCCGCCATGATGGATCGCCGCGTTCGATTTTCGAAAATTCAAATTTAACCGTGGAAGCCGAACACAATTAAATAGCAATTGATATACTTACGAACTATAAGGACAGGATACATTATTTCAACATTTCTATTTTTTTTTATAATTAGCAATTATTAATTTAGATTAAAAATAATGTGTGATAATAAAAGGACTTTATATTGGCAGGAATTGATTTTATTTATTTAATTTTAAAAGGAACCTACAGATTTACATAGTAATTTACATTAACATACAAGGAGAATTTATCTTTTTTGATTTTAACCTAGTTCTCTGTGTTTTTTTGTCAGTCAGTTCATTCATTACTCCGTTTGTACAGTAGGCAAGCCCTAACGCGGGGTTAAAGGGGGGGTGGCAGTGTGGTTTCCGTATCCTCAGGAGATTTTTTTGAGGTACCTAGCAATTTTTCTGTTTCGTTCGTTTCTTATTTGATGATAGATGGCGCCTCAGGGCTTAAAGGCGAATGAAGTGTTTATTTGCGTTTGGGTTTTTTTTCGTTAAAAATCTAGGCAAGGTAGCAATAAATCAAGAAGTACGTTTTAGGTGAGATTAGGTTTTTTTTGAGTATTTTTTCTGGATCTAGTTATGAGATTGTAGTTATTTATCTAGAATTACAGCGACCAATTAAAAGCCAGGAGAACAAAACCTGATGGCGGTTATAATCATGGTCGCGGCGGGTAGTTCAAACTGGCGGATACACGACCAACAATATTTGAATACACGACATAGCACTTAGTACTTAGTGGGGCGTTTATTTGTACGAGCATCAATATTAATACAGGACGTGAAAATCTACGTCGAGCTAATGTTGCCTCGGCTCCATTCCGTGGACCCGGTGACGTCATGATTATTTCCAATAACCTAAAAGTGTGTTGAAGGGTTTCGTGCGGACATTCAAACAACTTACTAACAGTTATTTTTAACCCAAAATAATATGTTATTACGAAACCTAAACTATATATATTAACTAAAAATATCAAATATTAAAAATTTAAAAAACCCCCGACACACCACTCTGCGTCGGCGGCTAAAAAGGGAACGATTTGGAATTAGGTGCGACACATTGAGAAAAAAAAACTAGATGTACTATTTTTATATATATCAAAAACTGAAATAAAGCCATTATTTATAATATACATTTTATTATTATATAAATAATAATACCGGAACCTACTTTCCTAATGAAAAATATGTATGCATATTAAATCAATGTATTAAATTTAAAGAGCTTTAGTTTTTAATACCTATATTTACCTTATTATATATTAATAATCTAGATGTTTACATTGATTATATGACTTTTATTTAATTCGTGCAATATTTACATAACCATATATTTTCGTTTATTAATGTTTTTATTATTCATGCAATGCAAAATATGGCCTACCTTGGAAAAGGCGATAGCCAGTGAAATATTTGGCCAACACACAAACAGATGATATATCTTTCTCTCTTACTCACACATCCTCTATGTATGTAAATCTTTTATATACTCGTTTGTATTTGAATAATTTAATTGAGTTTGAAAACACTTTGAAACAATTTAGATTAAAAACATCGTACCTACGGTGTAATAATATGTTTGTAAATATGAGGAGAAATCCAAAATCGTTTTTTTTTAACTAAAAATTTCTTAATTTTAGCTAATGTAATATTGTCGACATTTTTCGTTTTTCGATTCTTTTTTGGGGTTTTGCTCGCATCTGCGGAAGTGAATGTTAGCTAGTACGTAAAAACAATGGTTCTTCATGCTTTTGATTAGCACTACTTCTTGGGACATCCTGTACTCATAAATAGGGTATCCTGGAACGATAAAGCAAACGTATTTTTCAAAATAAAAAAAAACATTTTTTTTTGGATAAATGAATAACATATATTATTATTACAAATGGGTTAGTTTAACGAAGTCTGTTTTCCGTTTTTGATTGTTATTAACAATACATTTTGAAGTCATTTCGACCAACTCGAATATTAACGTTTTTACGCATATAAAAAGGAAAAAAAAAATGCAATTGTTATAGCGTGTATCAAAATAAGTGTCAAAATTGAATTCATAGTAGATTTTTCTATTTTCCTCATATTTCCCTTAAATCTCCTTTAAAATATTTTTTCTGTACATCTACGATCTGCGAAAAGCCAAACACATAAAGTCTTGCTTTTTTTAAACTTATGTAATAATTTTAAGGATGTTTATGCAGTGGAAAAAAAATACATTTTTAAATTTTTGTCAATCTCTATATTTTATTTTCGTTCTTAAATATGTTATTTAGACGATGTTATTAATTATATTATCAGCACGATACAGAAATCTGTGTTTAGATTTATGTAGATTTAAATATGTGAATCGGTAGATTTCTTTAATTTTAATTGTAAGCGCGGTGAAAATTCAAAATCTTTATTATTTAACAAGATTTCCGAATAATTCTTTCACTCCGAACGCGACGAGACTTTTGTACCAAAGGATTATTTTTTTAAAATATGTTGCATACCTACCAGATTTAAAGAATACATTATTGTTTTTAGTAGATATCTACTCAAAATATTTTTTAGGTGATTTTTTTTTTGTATAGGGTGTTTTTTTTAGAGGCGCGGTTTTCAATCTGGCACTACTTTTTTCGTAGTTGGTGTTTTTGACAGCTGTCATTTGATTTATGCTCAGTTTGGTTTGCCATTTCATAATTAATAGACTTACTCCTGAACAACGTTTGCACACAGTGCAAATTTAGAAAAAATCACTCTAATTTTTTTTTAAATCACTCTAAAATAAAGTAAAAATCGCGTCGTGGGCCTGTGGCGTGGCCTCCAAGATCGTGCGATTTAACACCGCTGGACTATTTTTTGTGGGGTTATGTGAAGTCGCTTGTCTACGCAGATAAGCCGGACACGATTAACGCCTTGGAAGAGAATATTCGGCGCGTTATTGCTGAGATACGCCCCTTGCAACAACTTGCTGCAAAAAGTGGTTGAAAATTGGGCCTCTCGGCTGGAATTTGTTCGAGACAGCCGCGGCGGCCACTTACCCGAAATCATTTTTAAAACATAATGGCAAACCCTTATCTTTATAATGAAACTAAATTCTTAGCCATAACATCAAATTATATGCGTTTTATCTCTTCTAGAAAACCACGCCTCTAAGTTCATCACCCTATATATCAGCATGAATACATATTTTAAATATTTGTATACTTAAAGGTGATGTTCTAAACCGGCGCGTTCAATTTCGAGTGTTCGCCAAATAAATGACTTGCGGATTTGCCGAAACTCAATACGAATACTTAGAATATTGAAGATTATTTGTATTCAAAGATTTACATGGCACGAGCCATTCGGACCGGTATTGGTCGGACCTCCGGCGCCCTGAAGAACTCGATAACTACGAAGGATTTTAAAAATGGTCTTGGGATACGGTGTTCACATAAAAACAAAAAAATGGGTCTGCGTCGACCAGAAGGTGGAAGTTATACTTCTTTGGCCGTTCGCACACACAGACAGAAAGGCACTCTACGGATTTACTCCTAACGCGTGACGCGGTTTCTCGACCAACATCCCATCCCAATGTGTACAACGGGCGCAAAGAAGTATAACTTCAAAAATGTTACTCATTATTTTAGGTAAAATCCCCCTACTAAAAAATAAATCGTGCTAGGTTTTGGCATTGGATCTACTATGCTGGATATTAATTTGCAAACCTGTTCTTGACATGACGTTTAGTAGGACAGGGACGGCATATGTTAGAGGAGAGCGGTCGTGTCCGCGCTAAGTGGCACTTGTGCGTACTACACCGGGGACCACGTGACCTCAAATTTAAGCACCGCGATTCGCGTACAGGCGGGGTACATTTTGGGAATACAGTTACGTGTTGCGTATGAAATCGCATTGAGTTTGCGGCAGTTAAAAATATAGAGTGTTTTTTTTAGAGGCGTGGTTTTCAAACTAACACTACTTTTTTCGTAGTTGGTGTTTTTGACAGCTGTCACTCGATTTATGCTCAGTTTGGTTTGCCATTTCACAATGAATAGACTTACTCCTGAACAACGTTTGCAAATAGTGCAAATTTAGACAAAATCACTTTAAATTTTTTTAAAATCGCGTCGTGGGCCTGTGGCGTGGCCTCCAAGATCGTGCGATTTAATACCGCTGGACTATTTTTTGTGGGGTTATGTGAAGTCGCTTGTCTACGCAGATAAGCCGGACACGAGTAACGCCTTGGAAGAGAATATTCGGCGCGTTATTGCTGACATACTGCTGACAACTTGCTGCAAAAAGTGGTTGAAAATTGGGCCTCTCGGCTGGAATTTGTTCGAGTCAGCCGCGGCGGCCACTTACCCGAAATCATTTTTAAAACATAATGGCAAACCCTTATCTTTATAATAAAACTAAATTCTTAGCCATAACATCAAATTATATGCGTTTTATCTCTTCTTGAAAACCACGCCTCTAAAAACATCACCTATATAATGTTCGGAAATATCACTGCCAAATTAATGGGCCTAACTTGGCACAAATGTTTAACTAATGTGGTTAGGTAGATTTCATTAGGAAAGCTATCTATTGCAATGGGTAACATGTAATGGCTTCCGGAAAATTTATTTTATTAATTTCAAAGTATTTGTAACACATTATAGATAAATTTTAGTTTTCTGCGCACCTTCTCCATATAAACTTTAGTGCTTTAAAAGGAGTACAAAGTTCTGTACTACAGATGTGACGTTGCAAAAAGACGTGCGCGTTAAAGGCGACACCGTTAAAATCACACTATTATTCTAACGCAAAGAATAGCAGAGTTACTGAAGCTGGCGGTGACGAAATCGCGTCACAAATTCCACAAATTACACAGACGGACACCGCACGATGCGCATTCAGGTGCATCGCCCGCCGTAACTATTTTAACAGTGAAGCTGCAAATCACGCTGTTTAAGTATTAGGCTGTTTTGAAATCGCGTATAACTTAACCTGAGCTATATGCTTATCGCCGTACAATAATAAAATACCCTGGTTCAACAAAGAAAAATCACGTTTGTTTGTTTTACTTCCCGCGAGGCGCAGGCCAAGCAATTAGCATTTAAATTGATAAATGGTCAAACAGCGAATGTACTCGCAGTATAATAGCACAACGGTACACCTGATAACTTCGTGGCAAAAGCTAATTACCAGGTAATATCCTCGGTAATACCGCCGAGATGGTGGCGTCTGTGGTATATGTGCGCCTTTAATGAAACACGTGCGCGGATTAGCGAGTTGTGTTGTGAGATTTCGCCAGAGACCTGAGCCTCTAAAACTTTAGAAATGCCAGAGAATCGCGGACAAATGCATCAGCTTTATTAACACTATCATTACATAGACCTCTTAAACTACAGTTTAAATTCATTAAAAATATATATATATATTATATACTCGTCTCATACAGGCAAACTGTCATAATTGTCTGAAATTCAAAACGGCCTGACAGCTGACAGCTATTTGGCAAACATTTCAACAACAGCGACTAGTAATAAAGAGTATATGTCAGTATTGCGTGATCCATTTGAACAAAGGTCCTATTGTATGATGAAAATATGTATTTTTGTTTTTTCTTAAATGCGCCTTCGGCGCCCATCAACTCGTGCCTGTGGCACACGGGAGAACTGAAAATAGTTGCGTTGATCTAGAAATTCCGAGAGGTTCCAAAAATGCCCCAAAACACCTTACGTAAAAAAATCCCACACGAAAAAGCGATCAAATTTTGAAAGATAAAAAAAAAATGGGTCCGACCAGACGGTGGAAGTTATACTTCTTTAGCCATTTGCACACACCCACTCACACACACAGAAAGATAAGATATATAAATGAAATAAAACACATTTTTCTCTGTTATTCAATATATTATTATAAGTCACTTCATTATTATACCATACATTATCATTATCAATAATTTCTTCTATAATAATTCTTTGATCTTGGTTATTTTCCGGCTGTTCATTAGAAATCGTACTCTATTCCATTCCAAGAGACACAATCGGTTTATGATAACTAAAGTAACCAAAAAATATTCTAGATTGAAACTTCTCAAGATATCTACTAAATACAGCATCGATACGGCAGATCTACGGATTTTACTCCTAACGCGTGACGCGGTTTCTCGACCAACTGCATCCCATCCCAATGAGTACAACGGGCGCAAAGAAGTATCACTTCAAAAATAGTTACTGTGGACCATCCTTAATCGGTGTCCATCTGTGTAACGCGATTCTGTAGCTATAACTGTGAACGAATGTGATTTCGTCACCGCCAGCTTCAGTAACGCTGCTATTCGTTGCGTTAGGAATAATAGTGTGATTTAAACGGTATCGCCTTTAACGCGCACGTCTTTTTGCAAAGTTCCATCTGAACTACAGAACTTTGTACTCCTTTTTAAGTACTAAAGTTTATATGGAGAAGTTGCGCAGAAAATTAAATTTATCTATAATGTGTTACAAATACCTTGAATGTAATAAAATAAATTATCCGGAAGTCATAACACGATACCCATTGCAATAGATAGCTTTCCTGATGAAATCTACCACATCTAACACCAATTGGTTAAACATTTGTGCCAAGTTAAGCTAATTATTTTGGCAGTGATATCTCCGAACATTACATTTTTAACTGCTGATAAGATAAGCTTTTGCAGAATCCTAACCTAACCTAGTCGGTACGATGGGCAGGTAAATTCCGTAAGTTACACGCAGCGGCCACCGCGCAGATGTGTTCGCACCCTAATAGCGTAAGTGACGAATCTGTCCGTCGCTGTAGCGAATTTTCGTAAAATAGCCCGTCGGTCGCCGGCATACGGGCGTGCTTAATGATGACGGATCTCCGCAATTAACGCTACTCAGAAACTGTCCGAAAGTTGCCTCCAATAATTCGAGATTCTCAAGGAACGTCCTTCACGTCAACCAAAGCACCTTTAGGTTCGTTCTATGAAAACTCCAAATCAATTTCGTATTGTGAAGTATTAAGGCCGGTTATCACCACAAACGAAAATTATACAAATAAAATAAAAGAGACTTCAGGTAAAAGTGATTACATGCATAAATTAACAATATTTATGTGATCAATAATACAAACAAAAATAAAATGTGGTATAATAATTAACTGAATATGAAAGAGAATTATATATATATATATATATATATACATAAGTAGATGTGCGAAGTCCTCGACACATATAATGAAAAATTCAGCGCAATCGATATATTTTAAGAGAATAAGGGGTTATTTATGCATGAAATTCATAAAAGTCAGTTAATATAGTAATTAATGTAAAGGTATAAAATAAATAAAGAAATGTTAAGTTAAATATAAATTTGAGCATTGGTAATAAATATATGTTATTAACACTAAAGATAAATAAAAAACAATTTTTTAATATATAAATATTTTTTAATATTATAAATAGATTATTATTGCATATAATTACTTGTAATTATATATTTTAATCATACACATACATAAACTACTCACATATACACACCCTCAATTATTCAAATTAGCATCAATACATTCTATTACATAAATACATATTGTATATATAATATTCATAATCTATATATGTTTTTAAGAAAAGAACCACTTTTCTAATTTTTTTATAATTAATCCTAATATTAACTATGAAAAATTATGAAAATACATAATTGGCTTCATACGCTAGAAATAAGCCATATTGAATATAAATTTTTATTATGCTATAATTAATTATATAATTTAATTCTATTGTATTTATCAATAAAAAATAAATATTGGATAAATTTTATACGTAGGGTGTGTGTACTATATATGTGCCGTAAAACCATTCCCGATAAAAGATTCAGCATATTGGTCCTGCGATTTCAAACATGATTTGTATTGACGTCATGTCAAAATTCATCATGGTTTACGAGAAAAAAAAATGTAAACTGTACGTGATAATATTAGATCGTTGTCATGAGTGCGAGGACGCGCCGGAACGTGGGCCGGACTCGGTCGAGCGCGAGCGAGCAAACGAAAGAGCGGATTAGAAAAAAGGGAATTTACACGAGCGCATAAACGATTTTCCGCATTTTTTTATACAATTTCTTACGCGCGATAGGGAACATAAACGCCCCTGAATTGTATACAGATTGCAGAGTAATGAATTTACAGGGGGCGTGGCTTGCACTAATGGCCCTTGCGGAAAGAACCCAGGCCAGGCAATTAGGCACACGTGTATAGTCAACCCTTCCGACGCTCAATAAAAATACGGCCGTCGACGCATTACACTGATGTAAAAAAATATTTATGAATAATTTATGTATTTATTCATTATGATACAATAAGAAGTTACAACAATAAATGATATAATAACACTGATCAAGGAATTAGTTAAATCGAAGCCTTAAACTCATTTCATTAAATCTAGGATCTAAATTAGTATCATAACTATCAGGTTTTTAATCGTCTAATTTTTGTTTGTGTAAAAAATTTAAGAAAAACTGATTAGATATCGATAAAATCTGAATGGCAGTATTTTCGACGAGATTAGCCTAGTTTAGTTAGACGCTATCGTGTTCAAGTCAACAATACACACCTCAGTAAGCAAATATTTTTATTACTCTAACGATGTGTTTTTTAACAATAAATATTACATAAATAAATATGAATACTTTTATTTATTTATTAATTTTTATAAATACAATACATTTAATTTTACATCAACTTTATAGCGCGTACTGTTGTTTTAAAGTGATTTAATCAGTTATAGAAACATAGATCCTCAGCTGACAATTCATAAACTAAAAAAGAGAAATTTTTCAACATTTTTATGATATAATGCATGGTTTAGGAGGGATAGTTTTTTTTAAACATTCA
This sequence comes from Neomicropteryx cornuta, assembly GCA_020383195.1. Classification (NCBI taxonomy): domain Eukaryota; kingdom Metazoa; phylum Arthropoda; class Insecta; order Lepidoptera; family Micropterigidae; genus Neomicropteryx; species Neomicropteryx cornuta. Next base: position 8,181,400 of record JAHKQU010000010.1, on the reverse strand, counting down.
AATCATTTTCATTATAAAAGCTTCTAATCTTTTTTATTAGAATTTCTTTTTTTACTTAAAACAGATTTAAAAAAAAAGATCTCAATTCAAATATACGTTTGTTTATTTTTAGCAAAAATAAAAGTAGCATAAATAAATAATTTATATATACCAGTTTTACAAGAACCTAGTATTATAAAATATGAAAACAACATTAAAACAACATTTTAACCAATTCGTGTGTGTAAGCAGTGCACTTTTCCAAACCTACTTTAACTTGTTTTTTCGGATAGTTAATGCTATTTTAAGTGTTGAAGTTTTTTGTGTTGTTTTTTTTGCATTTATCTCTACGTTAAATATTGTATGTAATTTTAATACGCAATTTTGTAATACTTGCCATAAAGCTGAGTTTCTGGCAGCGTAGATCCATTAAATATAATATGTGTCTTTAATGAATAAATAGTTTTATAAAAAAAAAGATAGATGTCAGGATTGGCTCTTCAACGGTCAACAAGCACGGACAAGAAATTTTGTATGCGCACTCAAGCACCAAATCCGATCGTGTAATGCGCTCTTACTCATCATAAAAGGGTACATATATACTGTATAATCTGCCGCGATGCGTCGAAGAAATAATTAGAGGGGGTATGACGAAGCCTTCTGCAGACGATATTGTTATACTTTTTAAGCGTCGAAATTGAAAATGTGCGAACGGGTCCCGCCCGGGTTGATCCGCGTGTGCTTGGAGGGGGGGGGGGGGGGTATTAAATCTCTGCTGAATAATAGCAGGGATGCTGCGAGCCGCCGCACGCGGGATGAATTCAATTAGCGGTATTAGCGCCGTCGAAAATATGATCGATTGCACCGATTGAGATAAGTTAATAATAATTATGTATTTTACAGAGAACGTCCATATTTTTTACGCCTGACGAGCGTTGGCGTACACCGTTTATATAATAAATAGATAAGATTAAGTTTTAGCATTGTTTCGAGGTTTAATTATATATTTTTAAAAGGTACTCTAATAAAATATTGAAATAAATAACACGTTAACAATTATTCTTAGGCACTAATGTAAAAAAACCTTATCAATATTTAAATGAAATGAGAACAGCTTATTAAATTGCTTAACTGCTAACAGGAAATTAAAATCCACCGTTCAGTAACTAAAAATGTCCATAAAACATTGTAGTTTATCGGAAAGAATACAAAATTTTATAATTTTAATGACAGATGGCAATATTACAGGAACTTATGATTAAAATTGAAAAATATTTACAAAAACAGTGCGCTATCTGTAAATTGGCAAGACATTTCTATACAGTTTGCGTCCGGACTATCAGCCAGCGAAATATTAATAATAAAATATGATTGCCATTTCCTTGGCAAAACATTAGTGCCATTTTACATCTCGAAAGTATTTTTTATACTATTTTTTTAAAGTTTAGGGTCACTATACAGGTAAAACTTATTCTCAGGCACATCATTTTATGGTATAAATAGTTTACTTGTCAAAGTGACATCGTTTGACGCCAGAGTAAACTGGTTTAGTTCAAATATGTAATATGTATCAATCGAATATCTAGAAAAATACTAGAGTTCTCTAGCGGTTTAAGTTCAAACTACATCGTAGTTATGGCGAAACACACCTATATCAAAATATGTATATAGGTATGCGTTACTTTTTATAGCTAATATGTATTTAAACGGGTCATGTCCATACGAATAAGCATATAAATTGGGAGATGTTTCGAGTAAGGGAAATTATTCCGCATTTCAAGTTTTCATAAGAGCGTGAATTGCCTGCAGTTGACAGAAAGCATTGAAATGACAGCTGTCGTCGAATTATTTGGCACAGCCGTAATTAAAACGCTAGACCGCAATCCGGCGTATTAATTTTGTTATAATAATATTGTCAATTGCAAAACGGGAAAATTGCATTTAAAACGCATTTTTTAGAAATATAGCGTCGAAAATATCGAATGAGGTACGCCCTAATAAAATACGATTAAAAATTATGTTACAATACTAATTTAATAAAAAGTTTGTACAGTCATGTAAACAATTAATCTTTAAAATTTTGATCAAATTTCTCTCTCACCTCCATGGTAAGAGTAAAAATTGAGTAATTATCCTGCACTTCACTGTAAGTTATGTGACCGATATTTTTATGAATTGGAATGACAAAGTATATGGCCACCTCTAACATGCTCCGTACGTTCATCCCTAACAAAATGGCGGAAAGCATATCCGCGTAAAAACAAGACATCCGGCAAAAGTGCGGAATTAATTTGGCACTAAGCTAAAAGGGTTGCGCAGGAGAAAAGATCTTCGCTTTCTGATGTCCCTTTTCAGAATTTCTGAATTCTGAAACGCTTTTTTTTACACCGAAATTTTAAACAGTTGTCAATAAAACCTTGGAAATTCCAGGCCATTAATCAGCATTCTAGAATTGCCAATTTTTCTAATTATTTGAATACAAAGGGCTCTATCCGAAAAGCGCTCTTCTTTGCTTGCGCGTGATCTTAAATCGTTCTATCTTATTTGACGGCTTGTAAAAGGTATAATTTTGAGAAAAAAAACAATGTATTTTAAAAAAAATCTTAGTTGTATTTGCATTTTTATGAAATCGACTATACCTCCGTTTAAAGTTTTGGTAAAATATATGAAAAAATATACAAACGATAGGTGTATTTCATTCTATATCAACAAATAACACAACACTACAATTTTTGTATGCAGAAATGACCGTGCCCTATATTCGACCTTAATATGTAAAATAGGTCATTTAGTATCCGCGAGATTTGGACGGATAGAATATCTGCTTATTTCATATTTTATTCTGTTTTTTTTGTCATATTTTATTTATTAAATTAACATATTTTTTTGTAATAATATTATTTATTAATTGTACGGTACTTCTAGATTATTTATTTATACAAGTATGCATTGTACTGTAGTGAAACGTAGACATTAACGCGAGGCTGGAAGATGTGTACCATTGAAAACAGAAGAGGGAAGATGTTAGGGCACTTAAAATATTATAAATAAATTAAATATGTACCCCCAAGTTTAGACGCTATTAACATCAAGACATTATATTGCGTCTCGCGTACTCAATTATCCAAAAACAAAATTTGTTTCCATAAATCTCGGCGCCCCACCCCCGGACCCCCGTAATCCGCGCACGTCACGGCAATATGTCAAAAACACCCGTCTCGCTCTACTCTATGGCAAACGATGAATGAATGGATCATTTTGCAGCAATTTATGGATCTATCAATTATTGCTTTGGCGCTCCTACCCCTCAGGTTTACAAACAGGGGTGCGTTCGGGTGTGTACGCTTCATTATTGCGCAATAAAATTAATTAATTCACCCCCCCCGGCAGCCTTAAAAAAATCACCTTCACTTCTCTCCGGAGTAATACAAGAATCATTTGGAAAAATAAACAGGTGTGATTAAATATTTATTCAATCATTTATCATCGATACAATTGTGGACAATATGCCATATTTATTTTCATAAAATAAGGTAGAAATCTGTTGGTAGCTTTTTAATAATCTTTGCTGGATGTATTTAAAATCCCTGTGGTCCATTTATTTATTTATTTATTTATCCATATAACAATACAGTACGAACAAAGTACATTCATAATTCCCTTTTTTTAAAATATAAATTTCACGGTCTCAATATAATTAGCTATAGAAAAGAGTTTCAGGCATATTGGATTATAATCACTTCACCAGGCGTAATGCCTGTGTCGACGTGATAAATATTTGAGGCACTCAGTATTTTATTTGGAGGTGCTCTAGTATATACATATGTATATATATATAAAAATATATATACATATTTATTTATTCAGTTAATGTTATATTACTATTAGATGCTTAGAAATTATAGCAGATTTGAATACCATACTAATACATACTATTACAAAAGATATTTATTTTCTAAAAATATATAAATAAAAATAATAAATACATATAATTAATATAATATGAATATATACACAATATAATTCACGAGAAAAACTGTGAGATCTTATCAGAAGTGTATCGGAATGGCTTTCTAAAATAATCATGAACTGATATAGTCTACCAAGTATAATAAATAAAATTTAAATATACAGGGTGCTTTTACGGCGTGATTTTGAGCAACTTTGTAAATAAAGCAAAAATACTAGTCTAAAATGGCAAATGAAAGAATCCTAAAAACATTTTAAAGTATGGTCACTTAACAAAATATCAGAGCGCGCGGCGTCACGACACAACGTTGAGACCCAGAAACCGACTACCCCACGGACACCGTACGTACCTACAAATGTATTGACGACGATTGGCGGGTAGTTCACCGCGCCCAAATATTATAATGTAGGTCAGGAACACAACAATACGCGTACCAAACGTTCAATAGAGAATTTATATTTGTAAATAGTCCAGCGGTGTTAAATCGCACGATCTTGGAGGCCACGCCACAGGCCCACGACGCGATTTTTACTTTAGTTTAGAGTGATTTAAAAAAAATGTTTTTAGAGTGTTTTTTTCTAAATTTGCACTATTTGCAAACGTTGTTCAGGAGTAAGTCTATTCATTATGAAATGGCAAACCAAATTGAGCATAAATTAAGTGACAGCTGTCAAAAACACCAACTACGAAAAAAGTAGTGCCAGATTGAAAACCACGCCTCTAAAAAAACATCCTATATATGGATTTTTTTGTCCGCTGTATGAAAGCTTGCTGCACAAAAGTAGTTTAGATTCATGCCCAGAATGACCCCTTAAAAGGATACTGCGGACTTTAAGTTCGCCCTGTATAGACCAAGACATAAATATTTATATTTTCCTAACACACTATGGATCGAACCACCCCACTTGTGTTGTGAAATGTTTTTACAAGCTTTTATTTGGCTTGGTATGTTTGTATGCCGCTTTAGGTCAAATCTTGCAAGCTGAATTAGAACCACTTCCTCTTATCCTACGGAGTTGAAATTTGACATGTTGGTTCAGTTCCGATGACAATACATTTTTATGGTAGGCATGATCTGATTCTGCACCCAGGAATGGCTCCAGATGAAGGAACTCCTCAACTCCTCAAAAGCACAGACACGAAATTTTGCAAGCACTTAAATAAAAAAATGTATTTTTTTTATTACTGTATACACGAGTTTAACCACTGGCAAAAAGGATTATTTACTGTCAGCGCATCCGTCTCAGGGATTCGCCTTCGGCGCCGAATGCCTCCGTGCGTCGGCCCTTCGGTCTGCGTCGCACTTAACCGCCTACGACGGCAGCGTCAATTTCAATTAGTCTGCAATTTGTCGTTGGTTTTAATAAGCGTGGCTCCAATCCCGCCCTGTCATAACCGAGTGCGTTCCGGGAGTCTTGAACGCTCTTCACATTTTTCCTTGTGACAGGGATGGATTATTGATTTTTTGGTTTTTTTGTTATACGCAGTAGAGAATTCGCGACGGGATTATTTATTTTATTTTATTTTTATTTATTCTTTATTGAAAAATCCAACAGTATTATTTTTATAATTACAAACAAAACTTATTACTAGTATACAAAACCAATTATGAATTTCGGACATTTTACATATTAACATTAGCATAAAAGTTTGGAACAGTGTTCTTAAGATATATATATATTATGAATATTATATACATATACAGTAAATTTTTTTGATATGTTATGTGTAAATTGTGAGTGATATTTGTGGTAGTTGTGAGTGTGATTTGTATGTATATGTTAAAATAAAGTAATAAATTAAGTATGGTTTTAGTATGTATAAAATTGTATGTATATTCTATATGTAATTGCAATTACAAGTACTTATATGTTACAATTAACCATGAAAAACATAAAAATCTAACAATACAATTAGGTTTTATTAGTCTTTACTATTAATGATATCGGAAATCTTTTTTTTGAATGATAATAAGGAGGTATTTAATATATCGATTTTTGAAATATCTTTATTGTTATAAAGGGAGCAGATACGGGGTATGGTGCTATTGGTCATTGAATTAGTATGATAACGGTATTATTATATCGTTATCATACATTAAGTTCTTACCGTCATTAAGTTTTTAACATATTTTGAGGGAATTACTCATTATAAGATGACCACGCTTTAATTTAGGCGTACTCTCGCAGATATGGCATTTCTATATAATGTAATTAACTAGAAACTCGATAGCACGGTAGCATCCCTTTCAGAGTTTCGTACAGGAATACCTGAAACACCCTATTTCACATCACCCGGCGTAATACTAACCTGAAAAATTCAGCGCAATTGATATATTTCAAGAGAAATATGCAATATGGTTATTAACGCATGTTATGTGGTTGAATTTCGTTGATTTTCCCCTGTAATACTAACATAGACCTCTGATGTCACATAACCCAATGTTCAATAATGAAAACACGTTGTTGTATCGTGTAACGCTCCATTTTTACTAACTCTAAATTCTCAGCTGTCAAATTGTTTTATTTTTCAGGGTTGCCAACAATTCACTGCTTCCAATCTTACTCCAATTTTGGGACACCTTTATATGTACCTAAAAAATACTAGGAAATCCAGAAATCACGTCGTGGCAATACTATTAAATTCGCCAGTTCATTAGACCAGCAATACCTTGCTGAAACTGCGACTATTTTTTTTGCACATCCGCCAAATTTGCATTCTTCTTCGCGCGTCACTTTTGGAAGGGCGGTGGCGCGTCTATAAAACATAAAACGTCGATAGATACGTGACCAGATCGCGGAAGCATAGTCCGATTGGGAGAGCAGTCGAATTATTAAATTCCATTTCGCCCAATAAAATCGGGGAAAGAATTTCTTAATTTTTTTTTAATTAGTTGATCCTTTAACGTACTTATTTTTTTATTTTTTTTTTAATATTCTTTATTTATAAACAAAATATACAGGTTCTATTTGATTGTTCACTAAACCCTTGCGGGTTTTATGTGTTGTGTATTGTGGTGGTAATACTTGAATGTTCGTTTTCTGAAGCAGATGTTATGAACATAGCGTAAATATGATACGCGGTTATAACTTCAAAACTTGATACTCCGGCAGTATATGCTATACCGAGACGTTTGGCGCCGAAGCCATTTTCAATAGCACTGCGCCATAACTCACGGGATGCGTCGTAGTTTTCGACCGTTCGCGCTAACATTCCCGGAAATTCCGGTCCAGACTAACGCTTCCAGAACTCCAGGAGTGGAGCAGAATACATTTCGGCCTGCGAGTTTATGGTAGCTATATTTATGGTCGTTATTAAATACAACAGAGTGGGTTGGTTATATGTGGTTACGGCGAGCGCCACGCTATAATGTATGCATTTTGCAGAAACGAGTTAACTGTCACCTATTTTATCTTTTTATTGTGTTATGTAATATTTATGCGAGGTTTCCCGAGGACATTTTCGAAGACTTAATCGCAACGTTAACTACTATACTCGTATAGTAACCACGATGCATGTAGTTTCTAAAAAAAGTTTATCGGTAAAGTATTGCAAGTCCCAAAAACAGCCTTATTTTTTTGAAAATTGGTATTTTTTATCTAACACTAGACTTAAATGAATATTTACTGTTAAAAACTATTATATAAAAAAAAATAATAGTAAAAATACATCGTTATTGAAACTAAACTAACATGTCAAATTTGAACTTCGTAGGTCAAGAGGAAATGGTTCTAATTCAGCTTGCAAGATTTGACCTAAAGCGACATACAAACATGTTCAAAGTAATTTGAATAGCATGTTAAATATACTAGGTAAAACAAGTGTTTATTTATAATGGCTAATATAATTTATTACTGAAGTAGATAGATGATAAAAAACGAAATTTTAAATAATAAAAAAAAAGAACGTTGTACGCTACATTTACGCCGGCATGCATACAACTACTTATTTATTTATTTTATTTCAGGAAACTACTGCTTACATAGAAGTAAAATTACAATAAAAAAAAACAATGAAAACACAAAGCCAATGAGAGTATCCTCCAAACTTAAAAAATAGAAAACACATTCGGGAGCGAGGCCGGGACCAGGACCCGGGACCAGGGGTCGGTATAAGTTTATACCCTCACAGAACGGGCTCGCCTAGTGTTGACGGTATAGAAAATCTTTTGCACGGTATCATTTGAATATTGTTTATAATACTGTAATATAATACAAATTTTATTTTTTACTGTGCGTCTGTACTTGATACATCAATAAAAAAAGATTGAATTGAATTGAAACTTTGCAAGCTAAATAAAAGCTTGTAAAAATATTTCCTTTTTTCTTCATGTGCACATTTAGTAAAGTGTGACTTGTGACAGGTATACCTCTGAGCAGGATTATTGTCTGCCTTGGAAAATAGGTCATTTTGCGGGCATTTTACGGAACCCCCCTAGAAGGGACATTCGCTCGAGTCGTCACCGTGAGGGGGCGCGCTGTCTCGCGGGGCGCTCAATGGGTGGGCGGCGAGGGCGTCGCACAACATAATAATTATCTGATAAACCGCTTGTTTATTGAGCGACCCACCCTACCTACCGCAGCAACAGACGAACGCTTATCTCGCGAACGATTTTGCCCGCAGATTCGATCAGAATATGTATTCGTTTCGCGGAGAATGGTGCAAATTAAACTAAATATGAAAAAAAAACTTTACAAATCCCCCTCTTTCCAATAAATTGCATTCTTCTCTGTCTTGCGTGTGGTTTCAAATCGTCCTATCTCATCTAACGCATAAAAAACATAGTCAATTTATATCTAAAAACTTACTTGAATTTGCATCTTTATAAAATAAACTATGCTTCTATAGTTTTATTTTCTCGATTCATGTATTCAGACAATAAGATATATTTACGTTTAAGCTTTTGATAAAATGCATAAACTTCTTGAGGCTCTTAAAATTTATAATAACTATTCCAATAAACCCGGATATTTAGAAGACAAAACGTTACCTAGTAATATTTTTCTTTTACATATACAAAATAAATAAATAAAACACTATAGCGTTTGTAATGACCGGGTTGAGTCTTTTTTAGGCAAATAATCAGTTAATAAAGTTTCACGAAAAACCTATATTTAGGATTAAAAAAAAACCACTATATTATTTTATTTTAATAAAAATGAACTAAAAAATATCGTATTAAATTAATAATAGGCGACCTTGCACCTTGTCCCGCTCCACTCGCAAACATTAAAACAATTTCGATTTCATTTAAAATTGATAAGAAAATAAATAAATATTTATTATACAACAAAATACGACCCTTAACAAAAAGTCTGCCTCGGTACGGGTTTTGCTTAGTTTATCTATCAATAAGTTAAATAAAAATGTACTCAATTTAAAAAATATTGAAATGATAGAAAAAAATAAACACTTCTATAAAAATATTTATCTAACATTAACTATTATAACAGTTGTATGAGGACCTTTTGTATAGATGCACGGTCAGCTGATAACATTAGAACTTATGGGTTGTATTAGAACAGTATTTTTGGCTAAAAAGGCAATACAAGAAATGCGAGTAACTGTCTGCAAAAAAAAATAAAAAAACGTGAACACAGAACATAAACGTAACATATGGGTTGTATTAGATGTATGCCCAAATATTTGTATGTCCAAATATTATTCAATCTATAGTGCATATTGTCTAAAATATGCACTATTTTTCGGGTAAATCGCATGGTGCATTATCGAACGCGAGTCGAGAAATAAAAGTGAACAAATTATCATATTTATTTTATATTTCAAAGACGAAAATTAATTTCGAAAAGTACAAGATAAGTCTTCAATGCGATTTAGTCGATATGATAGTCCATCTGAATTAATTTAAATTCTTAATTGGGGAGCCACTAAGTAGACGGCGTTTTGAATTCAGATTAACTAGTTCATATAAGACTATAGGGAATGCAACTGCCTGGCCTGGTTTCAGCTCCCAACTCTCTAAGCCTCCTTATGTTGGTCGCAATGACCATCCTTCCAAGATAAAACCTATATCGAAAATTATTTTCTTTCCAGAACAATTCGCCAGTGGAATGCTCTTCATAGGTCAATATTTGACCCTTTTCCTAGTTCTAAGGCGGTTTTTTAGGCTGCGAGTTGCTAAACTTTACAGTATCACCGTAGCTAACTCCTAAATTTTGAAATTACTTAATAATTATAATCAGTGTCAATAAAATAATGTTTTTAACCGCTCGTCTAAATACTTAGTGGTTGAGGAGTCGAACATTTGGATTTTTTGAAGATTTTCCAATTTTGCCCATAAACTGCGTCTTAAAAACGTCATTTAGAAATTACACGTCTCGCTTGCTTCGACATGACTCGAACGTTCGGTTCAAATTCACATTCTAAAGTATCAATTTTACACCTAAATGATATCATTAAATAATTTGCCCGCAGCCCACGTTAAAAATGTCCACCGCCTAAGCCCGGGACGTGGGTTTGAGCAATTTACGCTTTATTGTCTGCGCGCGACGCTGGGCGGGTGCCGAGATGACGGCAGATTTTTGACGATCCGCGCAGATCGACTCGAAGATTCTGCATCCGCGGACCAAGAACGCTTTGCGTGTGACCTCGGCGAAAAGTCGGAAACGAAGAAGGCGCCCCGGGACGCATTTGTCCTTGAGATTAGAAAGAGTAGGCTTTATTCGACATTGACGTGTAGAAAAGAGACGGAGACGGATATACTCGCCGACCGCGAATTCGTTACATTTGGAATCGATGAAACATGTTTTTTGTATTTAAATCATTATTATCATTTGAAAAAAATGTTTTTTTATGTAATGGCCTAGATTATTATATTGTCTATCTTTAGAAAGAAAAATTAGGTTCGCGTCACTTACACAACTTAAAAGAAAATCGTTGCAAGAAAAAAACAACACTTTCTTATTTATTTATTTTCATTACTATAATAAGGTGTATTTCGTTTTTTTTAAGCAAAGGACTAAATTAATATATGTAGAATATTGTGGTATTTTTAGTTTTAGCCATTTGTTGGGAATAACTTCAACAAAATGCTCCAAAATATGTTACAAAACACGTTTTAGGGACTGGTGGTGACTTAAGTTAGTTACTTATGAAAGAGAACATCGAAATCTAAGTTTGCCGGAAAGCAGATATTAAAATTTTATAAATAAATTTTTTTGTACCTAAATTATGTGAGCAAATAGCTATGTTGTGTTATACAGATGGTTACATAATATTTTACACTAAAGAGGGGAGTTAAAAATGCATTTTTATAAAACTCGGCGTTGGGTTTAAACCGACATCCCGCACTTTCGAGTACAGGACCTCTTTAGTACCTTTATAATTCAAATCTTTATCAAAAAATTACTTAATTGTAATTGTAATATAAATTGTTAATTCTAACATACAAGTACTTGTAATTGCAATTAGACATTGAATATACTTACTCGTACATATTATATTTATATTACCTTCATCATAAATTATTTTTATACATACTAAAACCATACTTAATTTATTACTTTGTTTTAACTTACACATACAAATCACACACACTCGCAACTACTACAAACATCACTCACAAGTTACACATAACACATCTAATACTTTATACGTATGTAATATTCATGATCGATATATGTTTTAAGAACACTGTTTCAATTTTTTATGCTAATGTTAATATGTAAAATGACCGAAATCCATAATTGGTTTTGTATACTAGTAATAAGTTTTGTTAATAATTATAAAAATTAATACTGTTGTATTTTTCAATATAGAATAAAAAACAAACTTAATAAACTTTTGTAAATTTATCAATATTGTCAAAGATTGTGTTATTTATCTTTTCAGAAGGTTAGCCGTTATTAAAAATAATAATCTAGATAGACGTATATATTTAGATAAAATAGATGCTGCAATAATGTAACGTAATCTCTTAAATCCTAGAAGGAGAGGATAAAACACTGCAAAGGGCGACTTATGGCGAAGTATATTGAGCTTATTTTTAGAGACAGTCAGGTTTTACTCTTTGCGCGGTTAGTAAGCAATTGTTGGTTTTTATTTAATTACAGCTTCATAATATAGAAATAAAAAAAATAAACTTTACTATGTTTTAGACCTTCATTTTCCTTTTAACTACTATTTTTTCTAAGGCTCTTTTATAAAAGAGCAATTCAACAAAAAAAGAACTATAGAGTGATGATTTTAGAGGCGTGTTTTTCAAGAAGAGATAAAACGCAGATAATTTGATGTTATGGCTAAGAATTTAGTTTTATTATAAAGATAAGGGTTTGCCATTATGTTTTAAAAATGATTTCGGGTAAGTGGCCGCCGCGGCTGACTCGAACAAATTCCAGCCGAGAGGCCCAATTTTCAACCACTTTTTGCAGCAAGTTGGGCCGTATGTCAGCAATAACGCGCCGAATATTCTCTTCCAAGGCGTTAATCGTGTCCGGCTTATCTGCGTAGACAAGCGACTTCACATAACCCCACAAAAAATAGTCCAGCGGTGTTAAATCGCACGATCTTGGAGGCCACGCCACGTTGTTCAGGAGTAAGTATATTCATTATGAAATGGCACACCAAACTGAGCATAAATCAAGTGACAGCTGTCAAAAACACCAACTACGAAAAAAGTAGTGCCAGATTGAAAACCACGCCTCTAAAAAAATCATCCTATATTAGCAGTTTATCATTTATAAAATTTCTAAGAAATAGAATTGAATTTAAAAAATCTGTCATTGTTGAAGACATAATATAAAGGTATCTAAACTTATTTTTTTATGATTATATATAATGGTTATTAAATGCTAGCCATAGAAAAATGGGTTTAAATTAATCGAATTTAATATTTATGGTCGGTTCATTCCGATTTTTCCAATCCGTGATATATATATAAATATATATTTTATTTATTTATTTATTATTAACAGGTAAGCATACAGCGAAATAGTAGCATATACATTTTCCCAAAGGGTTATAAGGCCATAAGGCCAATTAAAGCTCACGCCTATAAACAAAAATATTTAAAACTTTGTTGAGTTTAACGCTATTTTATTTATTTATTTATTTATTTCAGGAAACAACAGCTTACATAGTAATTACAATAGAAAAAAACAATTAAAACACAAAGCCAATAATAGTTTCCTCCAAAAAAAAAAAAATATAGAAAACCCATTCGGTGGCGAGGCCGGGACCAGGACGTAGGAGGGGTTGGGGGTTGGGGGTAGGGGACAATCACCAGAATATAATATAAAACCCAATATAATAAAAAATATAAATAATTCAACACATACATATGAAATAAATATACTATCAAGGGCTAGAGTAGACACTCTCTTAAATGCCGGGAAAGTAGTGTTAAATATATCGATGTCACTTAACATGCTGTTGTAAAGCTCACATGCTCGATGTATATATGAATTCTGTGCATAATTCGTACTCAACCGTGACAGATGGAATGTCTCACACTGGCGAGTGGGTCTAGATGGAACCCTTAAATCTATGAGCCCCAGAAGATCAGAGCAGTCGATGTGAGCATTGACAATTTTATATAAAAGTAACACATCAGCTCGCGATCTTCTAAGCTCAAGACTCTGGAGTGGAGAAGGTATAAAAGTGTTAGTGAGGGTGTGTGGTTGTGTCTGTGCATGTATGTATGAACATCGTATATGTTGCGTATAGATAAATTAATTTTAATATGCAACGCTTTTATTTTGAATCAGATTGGCATGAAATACTTCGGATTTTTGAAAGAAACTCGCCACGATTTAGGTCAAGTACATCAACCTCGCTGAATTTGGTGTTATAGGTATCGAGTAAACGGTACAGAATAGAGTTCCTGACATAGTTTGCATTGCGCCTTGGCACCTGGAACAGAGTAGATGCGTGCGTGGTGCGAGAAGGCACTCGCAGGTTGATTGATACCTGATACCAAATATGGACTGTCCGTTCTGTTATGTATATGTTATGTATAACGAAACAGTCGAAGGCAGAGATGTCTCCCGGTACAGCGACTACGGCCGGTGAAAAGACAAGTCAAGCTATTCTCCGCGTATAACAGTAATTTGCTTTATCTCGAGAACGGCCACGCGACGGCGGTCGAAACGTCCGGCGCCCAGAGTGACACAGCTGACTTATCTACCTTCTAAGTTTATTTGCGTCGTAAAGACGCGGCGTCAGGTCGATGATTCAACCCGTTGGAGCCGGTCGCAACGCGCCCGTGGCGACCGTGGGCGCGCAACGGGTTAATTATACCGGCGGGGGCGCGCAAGTGCCCCTCGGGTACACAACGCGGATGCTTTTTCTTAAATAATTCTATTTTACTTTTTTTTTTTATTTATTTTTATTAAAAAAAAAGACACATAATACATACATGGGTTCTGGCAAAAATATGGTTTTGGCTGCCAGAAACTCAATTTGATGACAAGTCTTAGAAACTATACGTACTAAATTTACATACACTATTTAATTAGGTAAAAAAGCACCAAAAATGAACAATTAAGCAACATTTAACACAAAGAAAAAGAGTACATGAAAAATAAAAAACTAACTTTACAACATAACATTAACACTATTCAAGAGTATTCTATGTAGTAGATTACTATATAATAACCCAATTGATATTTAATCAATTAATCACAGCATGTATAAGTAATCATTGAGAAAAAAATTATAATGTTTATTGACTTTGGTTACATCTTTCAAATGCTTTGGCATTTTGTTAAATAGGCGTGCTATAATAATTTTTAGTGATCTTTCGCCATATGAATTATTGTACTTTTGTATTACCAAAGTTTTGTTTTGTTTTTGTCGAGTTATGTACCGATTTTGAAATAACTGTTGATTCATTTGACGTTTTTTATGTGATCGATAATAATTTGACAAACATTTGAAAGATATTTAGGACCTTACAATACTGGAATGTCATTGTCATTATTTTGAAATCTAGCTTTTATATATTTTGGCACAATTAAGTATTCTATGTTGTAGGTTTTTTATCTTCTCAAGATATGACTTGAATGTCCTACCATACGTGCTGAGAGCATGAGCCACAACCGGATCAACGGCTAAGAAAAGAGAAACACGTTATAGTATAATCCTGAGAAACAGATATGATATACACCGTGTCGAAAGACCATAATCGATTAAAGAAAATCCCTTTCGGGGGAGGTAGATTTCACTGGATCAAAGTATCAAACTCTGCGCGAGCTGCCGCGCGAACCACTCCCTGCGCGTTTTCAAACAAAAATTGTATGGAAATTAAAGGCCTAAAAAAAAAAAAAGATTTTTGAGATAAGTTTTAGGCCCTTATCTGAGGAATAAAATAAAATTTAAATTAATTCGATATCTTATAGACTAAGCAAGTTATAGACAAATTTCACTTATTCGAAAAAAACTTGACCGAGATTTTGTGCTCTTAAATTTTATGTATCAATTTGAAAGTGATTGGTGTAAAATTACGGCAGTTATAGTGTCCACAAGAAAGTGATATAGATAGATTGAGGGTGGTTTTGGGTCCTAGGGGATGTGAAACACGAAGATATGTGGAAATTTTCCAGAAGTCAATCAGAAGGTATCCATTGCACAGTTATACCAAAAAATCACTTTTTCGAAACCCCACCATCTGTTAAAAAATATAATAAATTTCAGAATGTTTATTTTGTATTTATTTATAACATTTCTTACTGATAACAGGTAAAACGTCTTTACTAAAAAGTCTTTGGGAATGGTCTTGGAACAGCCTGTATACAGGTTGACCCAAAGCCATTCTCGGAGACTTTAGAAGGTTTTATGTTCTCTATTACGCGTAAGAAATTATCTAAAAAAAAAGCGAAATAATTCATCTCCAAAATTAATCATTTATAAAAGCGCTGGTGTGAATTCGCTTAATCTCGTTTTGCTATGCTAAGGCCTTGAACGATAAAGTTCATTCACACGCGTTAGTGCGGACGCATAACAATAAACGGTTTATTATAATCACGTTAAGTTTACTTTTTTTTATTTCTCGAAGCCATGATGAATTTTGATATGACGTCAATACAAGCCATGTAAAGCCGGACCGATTAGATGGTGTTTTTATGGGGAATGGTATTGGGACACTGTGTGTCACGTTTACAAAGTGAACTTAAAGTCAGCAATATCCTTTTAAGGGGTGATTCTGGGCTTGAAATTAAGCAACTTTCGTTCAACAAATTTTTATGTAGCTAACAAAAAAATAAATGAAAATATTTTATCTAGAATGTGTATAGAGCTGTTCATCATCATCACATCATCATCATATTTCGGATCGTTATAGGTACACCCAAAAACCATAAAATTAAACATTATTTTATTTGTGGTATTCGTGTGTGTTCTGTGTTCAACGAACGCGCACTTCGATCAAAACGCATCGAAACAAAAGCACTCATACGTTCATTAATGACTCGATTCATTTTGGCATGTCGTTCGTTTATTGAGTCATTTCGCACAGCGCCAACAAAGAGCGAACGAGATAAGCTTAATTGATTCGTTCGGGAGTACCTCAGGGCGCGTATCTCGGACCTGTTGCCACTCGAATTTATTGAATTAATTTCCCATTTGATTTGTATTTCTGTTTTATGCACTGGTTCCATTTAATATTCAACGGGTTAGTGGCCTAAAATAAAGTGGTGATTTGTAGATTATTATTTTATAAAATGGTAATTTGGTCGAGCTACCGTTCTCCGTTAAGTTATAGTGTATTCTTTTACTTGTGATATTATATTATATTAAATAAATAAATACTGAAGACGTGAAGTGGGTAATGTACGCCATTAGAAGTGTAAGAACAATCTATGTCCCACCAATCTACATCTATCGAATCTTAGAAACATTTATAATAAATTAATTAAAACAACCTTTTATTTAAGTGCTTGAATGCGTATACAAAATTTCGTGCCTGTTGACCGTTGAGGAGTTACTTCGTCTGGAGTCATTCGTTCAGGTCATGATTACCATAAAACTGACATGTCAAATTTCAACTCAGTAGGATAAGAGGAGGTGGTTCTAATTCAGCTTGCAAAATTTTATTAAAACCGACATACCAAGCAAGTAAACTGATAAAAGTTTCTAAAAACTATTCGTCATTAATTTATTTAACATTATTGTTACGTTTGAGTTCAATGCACCTTTCACAATTATGCAAAATTAGGAATATATTCATGGTAAAAGCACAAACGTCAGTAAGTGAAGATTGCTTTTAAATTACAAGGTAAAGCCTCTTCTGGTTAAAATTACGAGGATTAAGTTATTTTGAATGACAGCGAAACTAAAAAGTCAATTAAAAAAAATATGCAAAAACAAGTTTCTTTATTTTTTTTAGATTTCTGGCGTGCCAGGCTTATTTTCCATCTGCAACAATTAGCCAGACTGCTCTCACTCTGTTTTATGATTGGTACGTCAAGTACAAAAGGTAGCATTCGTGAGAAAATAGTTTCAACGTATTTTCTTATGTTTCAGTTTTTTGAAGGCTTCCCGCCCTAGCTCGATCCATTGGGCAGAAACCCGAAAAAAATATTCATCAGCTCCCGGGATCTTTTTTCTCATTACCATCATCTAACGGATAAGCACTCTGTACCGTTTATAATTAATTATGAAAAACAGAATAGTCTAAAAGCATAGTTGAATTTGCATCTTTATGAGATAAACTACGTTTCTCTCATAATTCGTCTTAACTTTTGATAAAATGTATGGAAAATTCCAAACCTTTAGAGGTTTTAATTTCTAGGCAAAATAGAAAATTAACTTTTTAATTCTATAGAAGCCTAGGTAATTACGTGATAGAACGATACTTGGTATTATTTTTCTTCTATTTCTACAGAAAAGTGAGTCACAACACGGAGAAATGACCGGGTTGAGTCGTCTAAAGAATCGATGTAATCTACGACAAAATCTCCTATCACCCACCTATTACTATGAAAATCCGGTGATATCTTTAAAACTTATTATTTCAACTTTAAAACTAATATAAAATTATTTCAAGATATAACAGTTGTTACAACTATAAAACTACAATAAAAACCATCAAAACTAATGATAGTTTCCTCGAAACTTAATACAATAGAAAAATACATTTGGAAACAAGTTTCGAAATTAGGAGGGGTTTGAGGAATTTACAACAATATGATATATAGTGTACCTCTTTACAAATAACAAAATTTTAGCCATACTACTCTAGGGTTAGAGTTAGAATAGGCACTCTCTTGAATTCCGAGAAGGTAGTCTTGAATATATCGATGGTGCTCAAGATGCTGTTGTTAAGCTTACATGCTCGTCGATGTATATATGAATTCTGTGCATAATTCGTACCCAACCGTGACAGATGGAATGTTCACACTGGCGAATAGGTCTAGATGGACCCCGGCACTCTATGAGCCCTAGAAAATCCGATCAGTCGATGTGACCATTGATAGCTTTATGAAAGTAAAATAACTTTCGATCTTCTGAGATTAAGATTCTGGAGTCCGCAAATAATGTGGAGTTATGCAAATAATGCAAGAGGTAATGGAGGTATGCTATTATTTCGCTGTAAGCTTACCTGTTAATAAATAAAATAAAATAAATAATAAAACGATAGTTTGGCACACACAATAGTCAGCGGCGGAGCGCGTCTGACTGCCTATTCTATTCACGATGCACATATTCGATTAATATTGGCCCGCAGGCCGGCGCGCGGCGGCCCCGCAAGTAGCGGTCGCTCAGTGATTTATATAATAAAATAACGTGCGCAGGAGTCTGCGCAGACGGGAGCCGACAACCGCCCGAGGCTATAGACGATGCAGTCGATCCGATAATGCACTCGAGTCAGGAGCGATCTAGCTGATGCGTAGATTGGCGTGCCACAGGGATCGTAGCTGGGGCCGTATCTTTTATATTATAAAAGCAATTTATTTATTTATTTTTTTATGGCGTTCAAAGACACTAGGTTCACTTAGAGATAAAAGAGACGTTGCTAGGATACCGCGAAATACAAATAGGATGATTCTTGTTACTGTTGTATACAGCCTAAATAAATAGTGCTATTGGTCCACAAGCGGTTTTGGTGGCACTGCTTTTTTAGGAATGTGTAATTAGTTTACTAAGGGTCTGTAAAATATTTCATGAGTCAGATGTTAAAAGGGTATTAGGGTATCAAAAGGAGTGAAATAAGATAAGGCGTAAAAAAACATTTTTTTTATGAAAGGATATAACCTAAAATCATTCAGTGCATCTGTTCTTTATTAGGATTTTCTCCTAATAAAGTCGTGAAGTTAGACATGAACCCACATTCATATTTAACTCCTTACTAACAACTTTTTTTAGTCAACCGGAGTGGAAATATGCTAGTAGGATTTACATACTACTATCATATTAACAAAACTTCTGCACGATCTACTGCATAACAGAATAGACAGTCCATATCTGGTATCAAGTGTCAACCTGCGAGTGCCTTCTCGCACCACGCGCGCAACTACTCTATTCCAGGTGCCAAGGCGCAGTGCAAACTATGCCAGAAACTCTGTTCTGTACCGTTTACTTAATACCTACAACACGAAATTCGGCGAGGTTGATGTACTTGCTCTAAATCGTGGCGAGTTTCTTTCAAAAATCCGGAGTATTTCATGCCAATCTGACTCAAAATAAAAGCGTTGCTTAATAAAATTAATTATCTATGCGCAACACATATGATGTTCATACATACAAACATGCACACACGCAACCACACACCATCTCACACAACCACACACCCTCACTGACACTTTTACACCGTACACACATACACCTTCTAAAGTAGCGTTAAGCTCAAAATATTTTGTACAAAGGCGTAAGCTTTAATTGGCCTTATAATTAACCCTTTGTAAAATGTATATACTAATATTGTTACGCTGTATGCTTACATGTCAATAATAAATAAATAATAAATAAATAAATAAATAAATAAATAAAACAAAATTGCTTAAGGGACTACGAGGTAATAAGTCAGAACCACCAAATTGTTTTCATTAAATTATTATTGCGCTTAAATAACATTAAAGTAAACGTATTTAAGTTTAAACTTTTATATAAGAGAATATAAGAGTCTTTCAAAACATGTTGTTAAACATAAAATATATTTAGATATTTATATCTTATATATTTAAAGGCAGATTTTTAAAATTCAATTCTTTTTCTGAGAATTTTAATAAATGATAAACTGCCAATAGTTTTTTTTAGTTAAATTTCTCTCTTTAAGCCTTAGAAAAAATAGTAATTGAAAGGTAAATGAAGGGTCTAAAATATAGAAAACTTTGTTTTTTTAATTTTTATGTTATGAATCTGTAATTAAATAAAAACTGACCGCGCAAAGAGTAAAACCTGACGCCCCATAAAAATAAAGCACCGAATTTTAAGGTCGGCTTTCAATTTAAACATGAATGCTACTCTTTCACAATTAATTATAATACGAGAAGATTATGTCAAAAAAACAATAACTCACCATCTCATCAAAAGTCGACACCGTCGCCAAGGCATTTCCAAATTATTTATGAAAGGCCTTTCGAAACATCGCCTTAATGGACACTTTATCAGGGCCCTTTCTTGTCGGGCTCACGAGAGATAATAATTACGCCGAGGAGAGCTAAAGGCCATTAATTTGCCCCTCTAACGGCCCTGTTAAGAGCAATTTTGCCCGCTTATCGGGTCACACGGTGATAAGAAAAATCCGACAGAATTCTTTATTGAGTTTTCGAATGCGTATCGAAGCGCATTTGTTATAACAAATAAAACGTGTTTAGAAATTGATGCGATTTAATCGTGAGATGTTCCATTATCGTCATTCAACTTAATTAAATCGAATTGAAATAGTTAAAGTGACTAATTGTGAATACAAAAGCGTATGCAAATAACTTGACGACCACGAGTTTTCATTCTTTCTACTAAATTTAAAATTTATGAAATATTGCATACCGTATATAAGAAAATTGAAACCAGACTTAAATACTGTTTTCAGAAAGCACTCTGCACAATTTAAAAGTAAATTTCGTGTATTTTGAACGTCGAATGAATCAATTGAGATAAATCTGTCCAAGTACAGGAATGAAACGATACAAGTGGAGTTAATAGTCAACGGCATGTTGATTTACCACGTTTGGAAAGAATATGTTACGGGTTTTTGATCATTTTAGATGAATAGAAGATATTTATTAAGGATCTATTTAAATGTTCCTAGAGGTATGAGTACAAGTCTATAACCTTCCTAACTAGGTAAGAAATACCTGTTCTAAGGAATGTTCATTAGTGTTTGACTTTTGTATCCAGTAATTGTTTGAAATATTTTAGTCAGAATAGGTGAAAGGTGTAGTGAACATTTCCTTAATATTAAATGTTTGTTACTTTGAGAGGTATCGACGGTCAGGCAATCAAGGGCTGATCCAGAAGTCTTTCTCGTGGCGAGCACACGGGGAGGGGGGGGGTATGGATACCCACTCCCGGAAAATTTTAAAAAGAAATGAGGCCTATACACTTCAGAATACACAGTTTTAGGCTACTTTTTAGTGTTTTTAGACCCTAGTAAAAATAGTTTGAAATAGTGTTTTATACCAGTATTTTTTCCTCAACTCGATGAAAAAAATCATTAATTCTCAGTATTGTTCTTCCCCAATGAGAAATTGATATGCTGCCGATACCTTGATTCATTTATGTGTTATTCCAATAAAGAGTGACAGTGAACAAGTCTCAAGGTTGATCTTTACAATAATCATAATACTGAATGACAAATTACCTACCTAAATGTTCAAGAAATAATAATATAAACGAAAAAAGTGACTTCTCAATGTGGTTCGTCTAAATAAGAAAATAAGAAGGACCTAGTGAGCAACCTTGTGGAACTCCCTGAGCTACGAACGGCGGAGGGACTCGCCGTATTTAAAGATTTCACGCGATTTTAAGCGGGCGCCGCGCACGCGCAGCCCGGGGCGGGCGGCCGCGGCGTCAGCTGATCGCAAATGTCACACGGAAAACGGCGACTATATACAACGCGTTAAAATATTTTGTTGATTAAATTAACCTTAATATTCATTGAATATATTGAGGTATATTTTAAAATACTACATATTATATATACGCCCAAGCTACTCCAGAGATTCCTACTCTAGATGGGTCGTCTGGAAATTATGTAATGCTTTTAAGCGAGGGGAGGGGTGTCAGATTATGTTACGAAATGTTATTATAGAAGGGGGGGGGGGTTAAAAATGGGTTACGTAACGCAAAAGATCATAAAAGCAAATTTTAATAACCTCTGTCGAAATTTGGTTTCCAATGGGAACACGATTGTGCTAAAAAAAACTAAAATGAACCACCTTTATTTTCTAAATTGAATCAAATATACAGATTTTTAATGTTTTATAAGAAAATATTAATTTAATGTCTTTTTGTAGCAATTTTTAATTATGTATACCTACCTAAAGAAATAACAAACGTGTGGGAGGGGTAGGACTGAAATGTTACTCACTTTTACATAGTGACCCAAAATCCGTGAATCAAAATTACTGTAGCGGGCCCAAAGAAGTTTTACTTCAAAAAAGTAAAATAGTTTGAGAAACGTTGTTATAAGGTACACATTTCTAGTTGACTTTGAGCCGCTTGCGAGTTAAAATTGCATTTTTTCAGTGTCCTACTTTATCTCTCCCTCTGTAACGGGTATATTACATTTTCCACCAATCACACTAAGTGTATTTAAGATGTATGGCTTTATTATTATAAAACCTATTAGTATATATCGAAGTCAGGTAGATAAGAAAGGGTTACTAATACCTGTTATATATTTCCTAATATTAAATAGGTACATATGGTGAGTTATCAGTTGCTTTTTAACAGTATATAATGATGAATGTCAAATCCGCTATGAAAGTGCATATCAGAAGTAAGCGTCTGATATGCAACCTAATTCTGTAGGAAAAGATTGCGTTGGCGTTTAGAGCAAAGTTTATTGTGCGTTACCTTTAATTTTCACATAGTGCATCATGTGCAAAACTCACTGTAACGAAACTTATAGATGGCTATTGAATCATGAAGAGGTAAATTTAGACAATGCATTATTAATTACAGCTAAAGGGACGTGTTTTCCTGAAAGGTTTCCGCCTGCAAGCTAAAATGTTGATGATTGGCGTATTAGGTAAAAATGATCTTAAGAAAAGATTTAGTACACTGAAAAAAATATCGAGCTCTGACATAACTGAAAAGTTCAGTAAAATCATAATTTATCGTGGTTATTGAATTTTAGAAAGCCCAACCGAAGTATGTATAAATGTAAGTTCACTCATTGCCTTCAGCGATTTCGAAAATATTTTTTTAAACGATAAAGGATTTCTCATTGATAGTTTCGATTTACTTTAGTTAAGTTACCTTTAGTGTAAGGTAGGAAAAATAAATAAATACTAAGTTTTTCGTCAGCATAAAGCACTCAAACTTGAACTGCTGGCGATCTACCTCAATATTTTTAGACTACTTACGATCGCCTCTGAGAGACTGCAAGTGTGTGTGATGCAGGGTTGTCGTACATACACGATACACCCTACCTACCTAGGTAGGGCGTACCGTAGCATATATAGATATTAGCTTTCTGCACGGTGCTCAAACGGTCGATCGCGATCGACCAGTCGATCGTGATCGACCGTTTGAGCACTCCTGGCATAAAGGATTTACCAATATTAAATACGATTATTACTTAGAAAATATATACCATTGGACTGCCAACGAATTGTATAAAAAATACAAGCTGTAATTGTGTTTTTTTTTCAAACAACACACGCTAAAGACGTATTTGTGCACGCTCGCAGCTGAAGTAATAAAACAAAATTAAAATTATTATAGAGGTATACTCACCGTAATATTTATTAATTTATCTTTATTGTAAAAACCAACAGTTTTACACAGTAACATAGAAGGAAATATACATTTAATTAAAATAATAAAAACCTATGTAAAACTAAAAATAGGTTTCTACTAACAAAAAGCATTACCATTAACAACAAATATTTTTTATTTTATTTATTTATTCTTTATTGAAAAGGTCACAGTATTACATTTTTACAATTACAAACAAAACTTATTACTAGTATATAAAACCAATTATGGATTTCGGTCATTTTAATTAGCATAAAAATTTGAACAGCGTTCTTAAAATATATATAGATTATTAATATTATATAGGTATACGGTAGATTTTTTTTTTTTTTAAGTTTTATGTGTAATTTGTGAGTGATGTTTGTGGTAGTCGTGAGTGTGTGACACTTGTATGTTAATAAAAATAAATTAAGTATGGTTTTAGTATGTATAAAAATAATTTATGATGAATGTGATAAAAATATAGTATGTACGTATATTCTATATGTAATTGCAATTACAAGTACTTATATGTTACTATTAATCATTAATAACATAACAATCTAACAATACAATTAAGTTTTATTTATCTTTACTATTGATGATATTGGAAATCTCTTTTTTGAATATTACAATACAATTTTTTTATATCTATATTTACACATCTATTTTCACGATTTAGGAAAAACTAATTTGCCCTGTTTATTTTTTACACAATAAATTATTGCTAAACATAAGAACCTCACGAATGCTCAAGCTAATTTTTTTAATGAATTACAGTCGAATTTCGACCACTGGGCGACCAGTGGTAGGTATATGTATCACTTATAAGACACATGAATTTATTTGCATGCATATAAATTCAAGACGTCTAGAAGGCGTCTCGTAGTAAGGCGTATTTAAAGTTAACGAAATCCTCCACTTTTCGTTGGGAGTAAGCCCGCCGAGAGCGTTGCCTCAGCGCGCTAGGCCCTGCGGGGCGCAAAGCGGCATGTCGATTAATTTGAACGATTGCTTAGAAATGCGTACGATAAATAAGTAGCACGGACCCGGAACAAGTTGTACGATAATGCGCGCCGTCCTCACTAGTTATGACACACGTCACGGTTGGGACCAGCCTCATTTTAATTTACATACAATACAACCAGAATCTATGCAAAACAAGAATTACCTTATAATAAAGCTCATTTGAAAATTTTTGTAACAATGTCTTGTGCTCTAGGAGTTACCTATTTAGGTATTTTTGGTCTGGAATCGCATAGCGCAACAATCTGCAAAAATTATCATTAAAAGTTTTTTTTTTATCGATTTTGAAGCAAGAAATAATAATCTAAAACAGCAATCTGACCCTATAAAACGTATTTAAAATATTAGATTGGAATCAAAACAAGCAATCTGTAGCCACGTTAGAATTACTATGTTAACTACACCTCTGTGTTTTATTGTGACATTATTAGCAACATGTTGGAAACAAAAAACAGCAATTTGCAATTTCAGTTGAATCAAAAAATATTGATTATATTACCTTATTATAGATGTAACTTGTTTTTAATAAATTAATTAGAACACACATTTACTGCAGATTGTTGCTTTTGATTATATACGATTCAATTATGAATGAGTTGATTGCATTCTCTTAAGGCGACTACACACGTGAGCGAAGGACACCAAACGATTCTGACCTGATTCAATTGTTGCCTGCGAAAAGAAGCCTTGTGCGATGAACGGAAAGGTGTAAACACTATGTCGGGCATAACGGCGCTTATAACATAAACCGCGGCTTATTTTGTTTGAAATATTGATAGCATTTAGGTGTTTTTTAAAAATTGAGATATATTTTCTATATCAATTTTTTAAAAAATAAACACCAATCACATATTTTTTGACAATTTAAAAACATTTAGGATATGTTATCATTTTCATATTTAAAAACTAAAACAAAAACCTCCAATTTTAGGCAAAATTTTGTTATTTTATTTCTAAGATGTTATACCATACATCTCAAAGAGTTCACTTTATTTTCATCATGTTGTCATCATTTAGTAAACATAAAATCAGATATTTTTACGGAATAAATTAACTGAATTTTATCGAGTTGAAATTGAACAGGATATATGCCTTTTTGTTCGATACTGTTTAAGACGTATAACTTTTTAAATAGGATATGTGCCTAATTGACACAACTTTCGTTTAAAATATCATGAGCTTTCTGATAGCTATTGTATTTGTGCCGTTTTGTTCCGATATGCACTTTTCAATGTCAAAAGTTAACGGGATTTGTACACCTTTTACATATTCGGAGAACAAATCTTTAAATATTGTACACGTGCCTTTTTGTTTCTGATTTCCTAAGCGGGTTGCTTCAAAAAATGCTATCTCAAAACATGTTTTTTTTATGTTTTCTGAATATCTCTAACCAAACGCATTTGAAAACCTTTAAAATACGTATTTGTATAGCATTCAGGTATGCAGGCGCCCTAATATAGAGCATGTATATTTTATTATATTATTTCTAATACAAAATACAACGCTAACCTCAAAGTGAGCAAACGTCAAAGGCGGCGTTGGCACGGCGCGTGCGCATTCAAGATGGCGTCGCCCTAAGCTCGAAAAGGCGCCGCCGCGTCGCGACACTTCAAGCGAGAAAAAGCTAGTTTTCTAACTGCGTTTTCGCGTGGTTGCACTGATTACGATTATTTCACGAGACGCGTTTCGAGATGATCAACAACTGTTTTTAGTAACACGAAATGAAGAGAAAAATAAACGTAAAAAATGTTGAGCTTTAACGAGATTCAGTGGCCGAGGGTTCCGTAATTATATCAATTTTACTAAATCTATAATAGACACCTACATAGATTTAACATCTTTATTTAGGAGATGATCAAAATTGCCTAGTTTAGACACATAAAATCGGTAACACTACTTAGATCCAACCAACCATCGCTATTAGAGCATACGCTACGAGTTGGCCGATACACAATAACATATTATTTCTTCTTAGATTAAAATATATATATATTTTTATTGTAAGATGTTTGTCTCTTTGTTAATATCACACAAAATATGCTGTATTATTTTATTACTAAAGAATTATTATTATAGATGCAGAAAACGTCGTCATAAAAACATGTGTTTTGTATTAATGAATAATTCAAAACAACAATAAATGATTGGTATTACTATTTGTGACTTCCTATTGCGGCATTATGAATAAATAAATGATTTAACAATCTTTTTAACACTGGTTAAAGTATACCAGTTACAGAATAGATGCATTTACGAGTTTATCGCATGTACCGTGGGTCCGTGGTAGTATTGATTTAATTTAATTTAATTTAATTTATCTTTATTAGGGAAATAAACAGTTCACGAGAAAAATTATAAACAGACAGTACATGTACAATCATAACAAAAAAAAAAAAAACAAATAAATAAAAAGAATAAATACAATAGTACCAACTTAAAGTATAACATAAAACCAAATAAATATTTCCACCGAGTGAGTATACAATTAGTGCTTAACCTAAGAAACGCAAGATGAAGAGATTAGAAGGGGAGGGAGAGTAAAGGGAAAAGGGAAATTTCACATCAACATATCATATTTACCAATTGATAACCGACATTGGCAACACCCGACGCTGTCGTAGACCCTGAACTTTTTAAGTTTCTCGGATTCGTTTTGGATGTTTAGAGTTTTCCTCCGTTTTGCGTTTTCTATAATTCCGAGCATATTTACAAGTCGTATCTTTATATCTCACTTTAGGCCCTAGTAGTACTTCGCCAGATCTTTACGATGGCACTTGAATCAAGGTGCTAGCTAAACGCGTTCTCATGCTACACAACATACTAATTTTACACAACGCTAACAAATGCGAGCATGCACTTACTAATCCGATGACGTCACAGGCAACACAACACACGACAAACTCGTACAGAACAACTCTAGAGTCGACCTTGGAATTCGATTTTTATTTTTATGTGGCGTCAGATTTACTCTGCCCGGTCAGTAGGCAATTATTGGTTTTTATTTAATTACAGTTTTATAATAAAGAAATTAAAAAAACAAACTTTACTATGTTTAGACCCTTCATTTGCCTTTCAATTACTGTTTTTCCTAAGGTTCTAATATCTTTTATAAGAAGAGAGCGATTCAACTAAAAAATAAGTATTAGAAGTTTATCATTTATTAAATTTCTCAAAAATAGAAATGAATTTTAAAAATCTGCCTTTACTATATTGAAGACATGAAATCAACGTATTTAATTAATCATATTTTTTCGTAACTAAATATCCAATGGTTAACAAATGCCAGGTATAAAAAAAGGGTCTAACTGAATCGAAATTAATATTTATCCCTTGGCTTCGCCTTAACGCACCATTAGACTCCTAGTTATTATCAATTCAAATCTGACGGATTTTTTTATAAACCATTCACATCAAAATAAACATCTACATAATTATTGTACTTTAATTACTATACTTGTAATAATAGAGATCGTGGTAGTCTAGTGGTTAAGGCGTTGGACTACTGACCAGATGGACACAAATGGTCATACCATTTTTAACGCTTCATTACCACCATAGTACAGGCACATTTGGCCTCGTTGAGTAGGGTCCAGAATAATTGTATATGACCTAGGTCATAGCAAATATTAAAAAAAATAACCCAAAAGTCCTCGTTGGCTCCCCGGCTGCATGTCGGACGGTGACGCGAATCCATTACATTTTCCCCACACTAAATCTTTTTCTCATACGAAAATTCGCCCTGACCGGTGCCTATAAAAGTTTTCACCTCAAAAATCGCCACTACGCTTAAGTATCAAGGAGGTATATTTGCGGATGACCAACTCGAGAGCAGAATTTGCGATTGGAGTCATTCCGTCACCGCTAGGATAACCGGTACCGGTTTATTTATCGCGTAGTGGTCTAGGCGACAGAACTAATTCCACGACACTTGCCTTTCTCGAAATCGAATCGATAACTAGGGCTGTCGCATACAATATTTATTATTTATTTATTGCTACCTGTCTTACACTAGATTTATTAGTTTTACAAAACGAATATGCCACCCCCGAACATTTCATTTCATTATCATTAAAAATATATTTTAAATGCGTAATAAGCGAGTTAAAAAAACCGTTTAAATAACTTACATATCAAATTGGGAAACCCCTCCTTTTTTTTAAATTCGGTTAAAAAGGGAAATTATATTTCCACTTATGGTCATGGAAAGTCATGGATGGATCAGCAATTGAGGTTCTTATACCTCTATAATACGGTGAGTTTACCTCTTTAATCAATGCATATATAGGATGTTTTTTTAGAGGCGTGGTTTTCAATCTGGCACTACTTTCTTCGTAGTTGGTGTTTTTGACAGCTGTCACTTGATTTATGCTCAGTTTGGTTTGCCATTTCATAATGAATAGACTTACTCCTGAACAACATTTGCAAATAGTGCAAATTTAGAAAAAATCACTAAATTTTTTTAAAATCACTCTAAAATAAAGTAAAAATCGCGTCGTGGGCCTGTGGCGTGGCCTCCAAGATCGTGCGATTTAACACCGCTGGACTATTTTTTGTGGGGTTATGTGAAGTCGCTTGTCTACGCAGATAAGCCGGACACGATTAACGCCTTGGAAGAGAATATTCGGCGCGTTATTGCTGACATACGGCCAACGTAGTGTGTGACACATATAAGAAAAGTCGTTCGTCCTACCTTAACTTAAGGATCTTCGAAGATCTTAACATAAGCTTTCAAATTAAATAGCTAAACAGGCGGGTTTTCCTAATACATATACAACGTGTTCCAAGACCATTCCCGAAGACTTCAAGGGGTGTTAAGTTCCCTCTTACGAGTAAAAAATTGTAGATATAAAAAATGCGAATGTAATTCATGCCCAAATTTATTTGTTCATCTAAGCGTTCGTGTAAATTCCCATTTTTCTTGCAGGCGCTCGGCAAGGCCGGCCAGTGACCCAGCACGGCGCGGCCTCCCTAGCGATCGAACTTATGACAAGAGCGATTTTATATTATCACAATTTTTTTACTCGGAAACTATGATAAATTTTGATATGAGGTCAATACAAATCATGTTTAAAATCACAGGGCCAATAAGCTAGATATTTTATAGGGAATGATGTTGAAACACGGCGTAATTTATTAATCCCTTCTCACGAACAGTTTTTGCCATTTTCTAAGAGAAAACATACTTATATTCTTTTATTGTCAATACATCAATTTAGTAGGTAAGGCGCGAGTGTAATGTTTGCAGTTGTCTAGTTGTTCAGGTGTTTGACTATGCAACACCACCTCAATAACTCTAGCATAAGCAAATTTAGCTTAAATAACAAATCCGTAGAATAATTGAATAATCAACTTACGTTAATAGCACAGCTTTCATACGTTTCCTTAATTTCTTACCTGTAAACAAAAGCAAAACAGTCTTTGGTACATGAAAAATATAGTATAAAATAATTACGCTTATAGCATAATTAGTTGTTTTAATTTTTTTAAATTCAAAGTTAAAATCAACAACAAACGACAACAAAATGTTCAGTTTTACACTAAATATTAAAATAAAATACAATATCCAAATATATAAATTCGAGTACCTGGGTACTCGTTCTAAGAAAGGTCATTTATAAAGCGTTATAGTGTGAGTATAAAAGACCTGCGCAAAACCCTGTGAAAAATGATAAAAATCAACTTTAAGCACAAATGTACACACGTATATATATACAAACACACACACACACCTAACGATACACACAAATTAATGCAACTTCTAACCGTTAAATACTTAATACACTTAAAATATATAAATAAACATATTAAAGAATATGGTATGAAGTACAGTTTTTTTTTCCAAAATTTGAAACCATTTCATCAATTATATTTGTACTAAGCATGTTAATACTGAGCAAAGTAAATAAAAAATACAGAGATTTTTTTTTATAATAAATAAATTTATATATTGTATGTAATACACGTATCATGATTTGTATTTATGATATTTATCCTATGATCCTTCTTATTAGTAACGTCTCGCGTACGTAATAAGTATTTTATTTTTTTTGCAACTTTCGTTTGACCGCCCTTAGAACATGCCTTTTTTAACCTAGTTAGAATTGCCATATTACATCAAAGCAACAATAAATGACTTATATTTATTTATTTATTTTTAGATGGTACTCTAAAAAAATATTGAAATAGGTAACATCCATATTAACAATTAATCTTAGACACTAAAGTAAAAAAAAAAACCCTTATGAATATTCAAATAAAAAAAAAAGAACATGCATGCATTTAATTTGTGTATATGATAATAATTTCTTTTTTTTTGAGTGTAAATCATTTATTTTTGTGACTTCCAATTGTGCCATTATAAATAAATAATTGTAAATCGATTGTTTGTGGCTTGTGGGTTTCAGGTATTTTTTTATAGAGTGGCACCCTTTGAATATACAACAATTATAAACTATCTCGCGAATAGATAAACAGTTGGTATTTCGTAACATTTTAGGATAACAACAAAGTTTTTTTGAAGGGTTTCTTTCTGAAATATGCATTTATTTCTTGTTTTTTAAGACTGTTCCTCTAAACTTAATTTATTAGTATTTTTTTTCAATATAACGATGTATTTTTTAAATCACTACTCAGTCCCATGAAATCATAACAGAATTGTTAATTGTCTGGCCTAACCCCTAAGGTCTTATAGCAAGGGTAATAAATACTATACCTACCCGAATAATTAGGAACCGGCTATTTGTTACAATAATTCAAGTATTGAACGTAGCGCAAAAGAGACCCAAATCGGACATGAAGCCGGCTGGACACGCGACGCAGCTGTCACGGCTGTCACCGGTCGCGTGTGTGCAACCCGCCTTGGGCGTGGGCGGGCGGGACGGGGTGAGGTTGCTCAGATTTGCATTGGACGTTGAACGATTTAGTGCGTGCTGTTTGGATGGCGATTTATGTTATTAGCTGTTGTAAGCTACCAAATAAAATAAGCGCTGTAACTGTAACCAATCGTGAAAAGTAAAAAAAATAATAATAAGACCGTGTGTTTCGCGCTTGCACACGACATAAGGATGTTTTTGCCCACGACAGGGTCTCGAACGCTCAGTTGACGTTTCAGTATGAAATAATCATTAATAGTTTAAAATACAATACATACACCAACATATTTTATTTTATTTTTTTATATGCAACATTACGACAAACATTAACGCAACATCCAGTAATTTAATATTAATATTTTTGCTTGCATATAAATTACATTTATTTTTGAAACAAAGGTATTACCTATAAATAACCATTGTTTAGTTTTTTATGTAGATTTCATCAGAAATCTGTCTATTGTAATGGGTTCCATCTCATGGCTTCCGAAAAACTTCGAAATATCTTCAATTTCACATCCCCTAGAACCCAAAACCACCCTCAGTTTAAAAGCTTAAATATAATTTTATATATCTATCGGGGTTCGTAATATTTTTCACGGGGTTTTGCGCAGCTCTTTTGTACTCACTCTATAATAGTTACTTCATAAATAATCTTTCTTAGAACAGGTAACTATTTCCTAGTTAGGAAGGTAACAGATCTTGTACTCATTGGCCAACAAGATTGGTACCCAGGTACTTGATTTTATATCTATATCACTTTCTTGTGGACCTGATAACTGCTGTAATTATACATTAATAACTTTCAAATTGATACATACAACTTAAGGCGTGGGGGGGGGGTAAATTTCGAAAAAGTGAAATTTTGCTATAACTTTCTTATTAAATTTTTCTATAACTTTTGCTATAACGATGCCTTCCCGGTGCCCCACTCTAGCTCGGAGGCGCCTAGAAGTAGGAATGCGATTTTTCGTTACACGTTCAGTCCCACGGATTCCAGTTACTCGACGCGCTTAAAGAAGTTTTACTATAAGCTATGAGTTTTTATGTGCATGAGAAAAAGTTCAACCTGTATAAATAGAAAATGAGTGAAATAACGATAGATATTTAGATATTATTATAAAATAATACATCATCTTCAAACAATACATCAACTTAATATAATAATGTTATACCTAATTTATGCCATGTTATATTGTGTTATAGATTAAATGTTTCAGAGCGCCCTTTACTAGCCGCAGACATAGATACTCGTATAGTCCTATGTCAAAATGAAGTATGTGACTTTACCAGATGAAAATATGAGGCGAGGTCCAATCTTCATTTGTGACAGTGATAGTTGGCAATGTCTCCGGCATCTAGTGCGTGGCTATAAAATTGGAACAGAAACTTGTATGCACATGAGTTGAGACGAATGTTGTCTCCCGTTTGGGTCGTAAATCCGCTGGCCTGGCGGGCCGGTCCACGTGGGAAGAGGCTGCGTCGAGAGCAAACTCGGAGATCGAACGGGTACTCTCGGGCAAAAAAACACGGGCGCTTTTCGAACTTGAAGGATATTTTATGCTAATTTGTATATTTTATATTAGTGCTTATCAATTAAACCCATACCTAATGCACATAAAACATTATTTTTATACCCAAAAACAATAAACCTCTATCCATTTATGTATCCTACATTAAACTTAACTATTTTGCCGATACACAATATCCCTCTCTCTTACACACACACACACACACACACACACACACGGCACGTCCTCTACGTACTAATTTAAATAATTTAATTTAGTTTGAAAACAATTTGCAACAATTTAGTTTAAAAACATCATACATACTGTATAATATTTTATGTAACTATGAAGGGAATTCATATTATATAAAAATAATAGAAGAATGAAATTTAAAAAAAAAATAATGAACCCGGTATCAATTTTCATGATCGAAAAGATATAAAACATGTATAAATACATATATGGGAGTTATATGTATTAAAAACAAAACATCGTAAAATACCTATTCTATAAAATTTATTACATTTTAATACGAAAAGCATTCAATTAGTTTAAGGAGTGTGCCGAGATTAGGAATTTTTAAAATCTTTTTTAAATAGTTTTAATTTAGTCTCTACTAACCGTGTACCTGTTTGTGTCAATGTGTACAACGCACAGTTCTGCGAAAGCGAACGAGTTTTGGTTTACGATAATCTCAGATTTTTGATTAAAATAATAATAGTTCGAAAAATTCGAAATCAACTATAAAGAATACAGAATACCCTATCCGCAAACAAACTATGTATAGGGTAATACATAGTTAATGTTAATAAACGTTTTATTTTAATAATGAAACTCAATGTTGGTTAATGTGCAAAACAAGAAATTAGGCGAGTCAGAAAATATAGAAATATTTAAAAATATACGCGTTTAGACCGCATAAAACTAAATTAATTTAACAATATCATCTATAAAAAAGTAAAAATGCAATTATCTTTGAAGATCCATCAATGAACATTTTGCCAATAGTTTCAGCAATAACTTAAATTATAATGCACATTTGTTGAATTATAATCACTTTGCGCGCTGTTAGTTGTAATGTCTCTGCGCGTTACTTTGCTATGCCTTCAAACTCTACAAATATTAAGCTAATTAATATATATATTTTTGTTTTTCTATTTAATTTATATCATCAGCAGTATCCCTCGACATAAGAATAACCTATTAAAATAAAATCGCAATAGTTAAAATAATCGCAAA
Source organism: Neomicropteryx cornuta (assembly GCA_020383195.1). Lineage (NCBI taxonomy): Eukaryota > Metazoa > Arthropoda > Insecta > Lepidoptera > Micropterigidae > Neomicropteryx > Neomicropteryx cornuta. The sequence goes on along the minus strand of JAHKQU010000010.1, from coordinate 8,146,943 downwards.
TTTATATTTTGCATTTCGAAGTATGCCCCTGTGAAAAAATTCAACTGAAGACATCCCTGAAAGATGAAAAAGACATCTGAAAAAACCCTACCCCGTTCTCTAACCGAAAATAGACCTCTTTTTATTGTTACATTTTCGTCTCTTGTTAACATCACATAAAATATACTGCATTAAAGTAATATTATTTTTTTCCATTTTGTGAAATAGCCTTTATTTCATAAACCAAGGCATTTCATGATATGCTAGCCCAAATCCAGCTCAGTTTTATCGGGCTGAGTAGAATTATCTGAAAAATTACAACTAATTATCTTAAACATTATGCCGGGGAGGTTCCAGGTCCAGGAATGATGGAGGATAAATGATGAACTTCTCCGAGTTCTGGATCCGTTTATTCCTCACGCGGCAATATCTGACCAATGCGGCGTTCCAATGCGCGCCTGCGCAGATGCCGTCCAATCAGATGCGCCCGGCGGCGATCGCCCGTCGCCGGCCAAAACGACGCTGCCAGCCGCAGTCCAAGTATGTAGCGCCGCTACAACATCACAATTTACTAAGCCCAGAGAACCGAAGGGTAATCAATGGTATGACCTGATTGCACAACGTGCTACATAACCAGACAGACAGCTCCCATTTGCTAAGCAGTTTGCGCCTGAGGGTTCCGTCAAGTCTAACTCGAAATAGAGAATTATTTTTTTTGCCTAAGTGCAATACGAATTACGCAATGAATTCAGTTATAAACCGTATTGGTACAACATTTCAGCGAAATGGACATTTTTCATTTGCATAAAGGCGACTTTATACTCAACATAAAAAAAACTTTCTTTGAACATACACAATATTAGTAATAGTATACTCGTCACCACACACGCACACACACACACATATGCATACACATTAACACACTCTTACATTCCACACCCTATTATATTCACAGATTATAACACTCATACAATGTTATCACTATAAATTAGACCCTAGTTCGTTTTGTTAAAACTATATGTTAAATTGGAGATGCCTGTAGTCGGCTTAAGCTGTTATTTATCTATTTCTATGTAACTGTCATTATGTATAGCTGTAAGCATTTCTCATACAAATAAACAAATAATCAAATAAAATTATGAGCAGGTTTATCTGAATAAGAAGAATGATTCCAGAAGCGATTAAGCTACCTTAGAACAGCATTCAACGCTATAAAGGCAACGCGAAAACCCGTGTACTACCCGCTGCGTTTGTAAAAATGCAATGCCCACCGCGCGGGTACAACAAACCTCCTGAAATTGAGCGATCCCACGAAATCGCAACCTTTAAATGCACTTATAAGCGTGCCTTCGATAAGGCAACCCCTGAGCGGTAATTGCGAGGCGACGGGCCGTTGAAAAAGCGACCTTAAATAAGTGGTACTTGAGGCGGAACGATAAAAATATTAATTTAAGCCGCGGTTTCATGTGCGGCGCTTAATTTCGTTATCTCGGAGTGTGTTTGTTGAACACGTTGACGTATGATAATGAGCGCTTTGCGTGCGCTTGAAAGCGGGACTTAAGGCGCGCGTGACTCGGCCTGCAAAGGCGATGTTAAAAAAATTTATTATTATACTTAAGGACGTTTTGCATACATGAATGCTAAATGAGGGTAGTATAAAGGAATAAAGCGGTGTGGGCTTAAGGTACAAAAAATAACCTATGTAAGGTTAAACTGCCTGTGTAAATTACCTGCCTTAGTAGCAAGGAAGGCACAATAACCACCTAGATTTCGTCAGTGGTCGAAATTCGACCGTTATTCATAAAACTTTTAATTTTGAGCATTATTGAGGTTAGTATACCTCTATAATGAGGTAAGTTTACCTCTATAATCATTGCAAATATATTTTTTTAAATTTTATATCAACTGCGAGCGTGTACAAATACGTAATTAGCGTGTATTTGCCCTTAATCCCTGCAATACCTATGAAATATAAAATTTAATGTTAGTAATAGTAGTAAAAAAAAAACAATAATTACTACATTACCATTGTCAGACTATTGGAAAAGGAACATTTGAAATCACACAAAATTCACAGCTCGAAACTCATCCAGTCAATTAGCTGTCAGTAATAAACACTGTTGGTAATAAGTCAATGGTAATATGAACATTTTATATTTAATTTAATATATTTGTAATAGATATTAAATATACATTTTAGCTATCTGTAATCCTCCATATAAATTTTAACTATGATAAATCTCACAATTTACAAATTCAACAGTAAAGAAACTAATTTAAAAAAATATTGTCAAAATAACTAATTTTCCAAGGCATAGGTTATTATGAGATATCTATTTTCGCGTAAATACGACTAAATTATAAAAAAAAATCTGTAACTAGGCACCACATAAATTTTATATTACAACCGAATTAAAGTAATCAGTACCTACCTTTATAAAAAAATAAATAAGTAACTATGGGTAGTTATTTTAGTAACTATTCAAGTACCTAAGTTTTATTAAGCTTAGTTTTATTTATGTATTAGTATGTTGGTATCTAATTATTATTGTATAATATTTAGTTCTAATATTATATAGTAGTGTATTAGTGTTTAGTAAAATGTTGTAAACGTAACAAAACAGTCTTGTGATGTGTACGCAACTTTTCATTTGAACGCGCATCTACCGATTGTTACAAAACAGTTTTGTTAGGTGAACGATTTATTAATCTACAAGCATTGGTCTAAGCGGTCTATCAAATAGATTACATACACTACAACATACTTTGGTTGGGCCTACTAAAATTCAGTAGCCGCAACAAATCATGAATCTACTGAATTTGTCGATTAACTCAGAGCTCAATATTTTTTTCAGTTCGGGGGTTTTTTAAATTTTCTGAATTAGTTTTTTATTGCTGGACAGCAGAGATCGTAAAGGCAACTATCTTTGTATTGCTTGAGTACAACGATTTAAATAGAAGAATTAACAATGTAACTAACAAATTTAGATGAGTTTCAGCTTTTTATGACACTGCGACCGTGTCTTTGCAAAACACAAAAACACTTATCTTACCGATCTAAAGGTTTAATAGATCATACTATAAACGCGAAATAATATAGGACCAAGGACATTTCCCTGCGGTACGCCACAACTAGCAGGTATTCAAGTGTTTTAAGATGCTCTTGTAAGTATCACGGATTGATTTCGTTGGTTAGGCAATCTTTAAACCAAAACAGGAAGAAATTTCTGGCTTGATTTATAATAACTGCACGATAACAATAAATAAACAATAAATAAAATTTTCTCAAGATTTACGATGTCGTAATATAAATAAATAACGATTATAGCATGAAAACTTTCAATGGGCGGGGGTTAATTGTTAAAATACGCGGCGCGTCGAATTGTAAACTGCTTTACCGACGCGACGCGACGCCCGTGCTCAGTCGATAACTTCGAACGGCGATTGGTCACGGCGGCGGCGAACGGCCGATCACGTCGCGCCGTTAAATACGGCCGACGTTTGACAGCGGTGCAATCAGCTGATTGTCAAACGCCCGTCAAAACACGCTGTGATCGCTGCGTCGATTTCCGAGGCGGAATTACTGCAGCGTTGCGGCACTCGAGATGGTTCGCTTCTCCTCCGCCTCGAGGTCCTCTGCGCGTTCGACTCTTCATTCCGGTCCTCGATTTTCGTTAATTTTTTCCACGGAAAACGAATTTTACGCGTTTCGGTCTGACCTCGACGCTCCTGAACCTGGAAGGAGTTCAGCATTCGTATCCTTCTCAAAATTCGTGATTTTGTGGAATGTCTAATAGCCTTGTACTGAAAACTTTACTCAGTATTATGTATTACCCCTATTTGTTTATCCGGTGAGTTTTTTCTATTTTCTATTAGTTTTCTCATTAATGCAATGCCTTTCCTCGTAAAATAATTGTAATTATCGTCTTAAGCGAAGTAATTTCAATAAAAAATTAAACCTAGATGTTATAAATAACTGAAAAATGTGAATATGTATATTTAAGTTTAAAAATTGGAAATTGGAGCAAGAAGACATCCATCGCGGCGTCCTACTCTATCGTTCGCGTCACGGCATATTCCGACAATGGTGCGAAGAGAGCGCCATGCACACTACTACTGCGCGCTTCTTCTCGGTCTGTCGCCGGTCCCAATACGGATAATCACAAAATAATTAATTTTGAACTATTGAAACACATTTTAAACAAAAGTAATCAGGAATTGAACTTTGTTACCTTTATCTCTACGTGAGTCTTTTTTTTCAATAATCTACGAACAAAAATGGCTAAAAAAGCCCACATCGCATGATTATTTTTTTTATTCAGGTCACAGAATATATTTCCAAAAAATAACCAGGAATGGTACTAGACATAAGTTCAGTGTATTTAATTTCATTTTTTTTTATCATTGTAGTCATCATCACTTCTGAGAAATCCTTTATCTAAAATGCATCTTAATTTGTTTCACTCTCATTAAATGTTTTATTTAAAAGATATTTATTTATAATTGTATTATCAAAAGTACCATAATGTAGGAATCTGTGTTTAGATTTTTGTGGTATTCACTTTTTTCTAGTCGTTTGTACTTAAATGTAAATCTGTAGATATTTTATAATTAAATAAATTATGTTTGCCTCCTTCCTAAAGTCAAATGGTTGTTTTTTAATTTTAAACATTTTCGCAAATATTATAAGCTTACTATTTATTATTTGAGGCGGTGAGAAACAAACGGTGATATATTTTTCTCACGATCAATAAAAATACTATCCTAAATGCAGGTCATAAACGCTAAAAATATCATTTTCAATTAGATAGAAATTTACAAATCTATCCAAATTAGCTAATTTAGATTTTTTTCCTCTCGTACTGAAATCGAATGGTTGTAAAAGTGTTCCAGTCGGAGTTGCAGTTTCTGAGTTATTCAACGGTTTTGTACCACTTTTTTTGTTTACTCCTAGAAAAACTAGGTATCTTTTTGTAACATACGAACAAAAAGTGGGTGAAAAAATTTAACATGGGATTTCCCACAGAGAAAATATTTTTAAACATAACTTTTTTATTATTTTTAATTTTAAAATTCTGGTTTTAAAATTCTAAAATCAGCGGTGAAATCTTTGAGATCTGGCATCCCAAACATTTCGCTATTGGAGTCGATCCATGGGAGCTGTGCAAAAATAGTTTTTGAGCGTGCGTACAGTTTGAGAAATGTGTCCCTAGAGCATAACCTGCACCCATGCACTCCATAAGTACTCGAATTGTGTGGCGAGCAAGTCCTAGACGGGCGGACAAGACTATCACATGTTCGAATCGCCCAGGCGAGTTCGATTTGTTCCTATTTATGACCGCAAACCAGTTTTCAGCGAGGACGACATATATCGAGATAACACGCGAGAACTCGCAGGCGATTAAAGAAATGCTGGATTGTACTGTTCGCCCTAACACATTGGCAATCCTTGGTGCAAAGATATATTTGCAAAATATATGTCGTTACAGGTAGACGAGACTTTAATATCATTTATCCTGATAATAGATGCATAGTTTATGCGGTTGATGATAAATTTTTGGTATCTTTCTATTATAGTTTATTTTTTTTTGTTCTTGCAGTTGCGTTTCTAAACAATGTTAGGTAATATTAAGCAGCTATTTAGCTGATATGCACATATCTCATTCTCAGTTACTAGCGATATGCCTAGATTCAAGAGAAATGTATCATGGCGGTTCTTGAACTGGTATGCACTTATAGCATCCACCACTTCCTGTGATAGTCGATTCCAATTATCCACAACTCTATTGGGGATAAAGTTCTTCCTAGGATTAGTTTAGTTTTTTACAAAATATGTACACTTTTTATTTGTTAGTATATTTAACTACTTTTCGAGTAGTTTTAACAAAAAATAATGAATAGTAAAAATACATTTTATTTAAGTTTACTATCGTTGAAGTGTCTCCCATTACGGATTCATGTAAATTGCCGCGTGAGGAATAAAAGGATCCAGAGCATCAGAGAAGACTTCTTTATTTCGCTTCCACCAACCCTGGACCTAGAACCTCCCCGGCATAGAGTAGAATACGCTAAATAAAGCGTTTTTTGTGAGGTTACTCATATATTGTCGTCGGCTGTTAAACGGTGTGTCAAAAAAAAAGTTCTTAAATTTATGTTCGTACGGGAGTTTCCAACTCATAACAATGAAGTAGCGACGTAATACGTTTTCCATTAGGATAACGTTAATCCTAACGCCCATGCATTAGGCGACGATCTTTCTAAGATAGTCGATTGTGGCTTGAATAACGAAAACCGGATCGATAAGGCAACCGATAATAGTCCGACACTAGTTTACGACCTGTCGATGTTTCGTTATCTGGGAACATTGGTCCGGTGTTAATTTTGTAGGGAGGTCGTGAAGTCGACATCGCCATGGCCGGTAATATTGATTGTTATAGTTCAGGTTAAAGCGCATAATTTATTTATTTATTATAAAGAATTTCAAACAGCGAAGGTGAACAAAGTTAACATTAGTGATTAGTAAAGAATTAACTTCTACGTACTTGCTCAGTTCAGTTATGTACGACGGTTAAGGAAATACAGTTCACCTTAGAATAGATGTTTACATCTAGTTAGGTAATCGTTAAAGTTACGGTGCCCTTTAAGAAACTGTGTTTTATAAGAAAAATCTTTTTTTCCAAGATTAGCTTATTATAGTGTTAAACATTTAAAGATCCGTGAAATGAGTGTGTGAGAGTAGCGCAAATTGTGAAATAATTGAGCGTATGAATTGAGTGGGAAAGAAAAAAAGTGGAAAGTGGAATGTCGATATGTTAGGATGAGTGACAAGCGCAGATCGCAAAAATAATTATTTAATGGTTATAGTCAGAAAAGGCATAAATCACAAACAGTCTTAATAAATTGATTACGTCTAAGATTGAATAAATCAACGGTTTGAAAAGTATCCTGAATTCTATCAGGCACGGAATTCTGTGCGTAACTTGACTTACATTCAGCCAATTGAAACAAGTTACGGAGTGCGTGAGAGATAATCTAGCCATTTCTAATAATGTCCGACATCGGGATATAAAACAAAACATGTGTCTCAAGAATTATTCTGAATATATAAAAGGGTGTTTTCTACTACTATTCTAATTAGGAAATTGAGTCTTATTTGGAGAATTACTTTCTGTCCTAACCCAGCCTCGTGTTACACGATCACTTTATCAATCTATTATTTTCTGTAAAACCAATTAATTTTAATATATTTATTTAAGTACAAGAATGAAATTAATTATATAAATCACGTAGTCTAGCCAAACTACGCAAACTGCATGTTTCAAAGTAGACTTTTTTTGTCATTTTTAAATATTGCGTACAGCTTCTAAGCAATGCTGTTGGATCATACACAATAAAATAATAACTTTTATAGAACAAATAGATATGCTTTCTTATGTACATTAAAAATAAATATTACAAATATACAAACATAATGAAATATAAGTTAAAAATATCCATTATAACAATATAAAATACTAATTTCTTATTTACAATACCGTATCAGCATAATTAATGCCTTCATCTATTAGCAGTTTAATTAGGTGCACTTTATTTAGTTCTGTTCTAAGGAAGGTTATATATGAAGTGTTACAGTGAGCATACAACAGACCAGCGCAAAACCCTGTGAAATTATATAAAAATTAACTAAGGCACAAATATACACACCCACACACACACACACACGCGAATACAATTTAAGCGTCTACTTGTTTACACGTTTAATATAATTATTAAATAAATGAATAAACAATTTTTGAATATATAGGTAAATAAATATTCGATATAAGTAAATAAATATTCAATATAAAATAGTGTTATACTACATATATTATAGTAACATATATTTATATATATACATTGGTCATAAACATATTAAAGTATGAGGTATGACGTATCTTAGTAAGCATATATTTTTTTTGAAACATTCGAGGTTACTAAAATAATGCAGAGATTTTTTTACTTAGTAGATATGCCGTTTAAATTACAGTAATTGACATTTAGAATTGATGCAAAGAGTCCTTTTTTATGGAATTTTCCGTCACTTTTCCATGTTTTTTATTTTCTTCTTTCAGGGCATTAAGTCTGCGACTCGCTCGCATAGACCAACGGACTTAAAACAACCCCAAAGAAAGAATTCTGGTAAATTAAAACAAAGAAGGTAGTTTTGTATTAAACAAAACAAATAAAATTCAATCATTATAAAGTGATCCAAACACGAGTGCTTGCGGCTGAAACGCGCCGATCGTTAAGCGAAGTTTAACCGGACGGTAATCGTAAAGTTTTACAGTTTAACAGCCTCCGAGCGATAAAATTATCGAGTTATATTGGTCGGCCGCGGACCAATTAGACGCGCGAGATTATTGAATTTTGACAGTTATTTATATGTACAATTTTAAGACGGTGGGATTTATCTAGGGGATAATTTATGAATACGTGCACTTTCTTACCGAGAAGAATAATTTATATATTTTTGATTCCAAGTATTAATTACCGTACGCAACATTTAATTAACTGTATCCATTAATTATCTTAATGCCTACATTTAAAAAATAGATTATCGTATGTGAATGCACCATAATTTATTTGAATAGCTTTATCAATGACATATTGGTTTTTTCGAAACATTGTGATAATTATCGTATAATATCAAATGCTTGTATATATTGTTTAGTAGTAGTAAATTATTTAACCAGAACCTGACGTCTTAAAGCTTGCCTACAGGCATCTCCCACCCACCAGGTATTATGACACTTTCAATTGATTATAAATTTTAACACATTTTTTTTTTGTAAATTTTATTGTGTGTCTAGTAATGAAATAACACGATATATTATTTCAATTTATAATAATTATAATGTGTCACTGAACATTCTTTTCCATCATTCTAATAGCGCACGTAGAAAGATGAGATTGTATTAATTTTAACTGGTCACCACTAAATAATACGTTCCAACAGCTGTGCTGTCATATGTTTGAAATTCATCATATATTTGAGCGCTCTGACGAACTTTTAATGTTTCATTAATCAGGACAAAAAAAAAATGTTATATATCTATATTATTCGACCAGCCTCCGATGTGATCAAAACGGCTATGGTTGTTTTTTAAGTGCATCAATCTACACACAAAAATTTAACTCCTTTTGTACTTTTTGAGTTGTAAGATGCAACAGACGGACGGGGATAGTAGATTCTTATACATAAATGTATAGAAGCTAAGTACCTTATTAAATAAATAGAATTAAAGATAGGTAAAAGACTTCATTAATTCGGTTAAAATACCCACTCGATCTGCTAAACTTTTTGTAACATACTAATATGAATATTTTAATTTTATATTTACTAAAAAAAAATTAAACAATGGTTGTCGATACCTTATACTGAATAATAAAAACTTTGCATTTGAATTTGACACAAAAATATTGAGCATTCTTAAAGGAGTTGTGGATATAGACAAGGTTTTATTTTGTCGTTTTATAAGTTGGGGTGCGAAGGGAGCCGTGCGGGGAGGGAAAAAGTGTTTGTCGCGTTCAACCAGTTCACGTTGCGCCTGAAGGCCTCTATTTTTGTTTGTCTTTTCTCCGCGTGGGTTTTGCTACTCGGTTGCCCTATAGCAGGGGTGCTCAAACTTGAACTGCTGGCGATCTACCTCAATATTTTTAGACTACTTACGATCGCCTCTGAGAGACTGCAAGTGTGTGTGATGCAGGGTTGTCGTACATACACGATACACCCTACCTACCTAGGTAGGGCGTACCGAAGCATATATAGATATTAGCTTTCTGCACGGTGCTCAAACGGTCGATCGCGATCGACCGTTTGAGCACCCCTGCCCTAGACTGTCGCTGGTGATTCCCACACTTCTTGCGCTGCAGATACGTCACCAATTATCACACCATTGTTTAGTGGTCAAAAACAAAATAAAAAAATTTGCTCAATTTTATTGAGGCTTGATTGTTAAAAATATGTAGCGTGGCTATGTTGCCATACGCACATCACTCATATTCCCCTAACCATAGACAACACATCAGCGCTCGCCCGCGGTACAGTCTCAATAAACTCGCCGCTTGCGCACTACACCAGCCTATTATTTTACCTGTCGCGACCTTCATAGTGGAGTACCGGGTGTGGTCTCGGAGAATCACACTTCCGCGACATCAATAATAATATCCACATACAGTTCATATTTTAATCTGTTTATTCTTATAATGGTACATTGGTGACCCCGACGTGATAAACGTTAGACGCCATTAGAACTATTCCAAAAAGCAAAATGGCGACAAATACAAAATGGCCGCTACAAAATGGCGTTCGATATGAATCAAAGATGGCCGATAACGCACATAAACCGACAACCCGGTTAGGTACTCAAAATACCCCTGAATAATCCTTAGACTTCACCCCTGAATAATCCTTAGACTTTATTTTCAATGTTTCAATACTAGTTTCTAATTTAAATAAAATGTTGAAGTTTTTACAATGGAAAAAAAAATAAGTTTTATTTTGTTTAAATGTTTTTACTACCCAATATTAACACCCATGTTTTTGATTAAACTTGAAACCCTACAAACCTAATTGAGATCTATCGTTCGAGACCAAACGAACCAGTTCCATAGCTGCTCGGGGTCTTGAGCTGTACTATTTTGAAATTTTCGTTACAGGGGGAAATTTCGACCTCATTTTCAATGTTGTCCTCCGTCGAGTGGTCTTTGAGTATTAGAAGTCTCAAAGTCGACCGCTGTGTCGCTCATAATTTGAGCGAAAACGGCTCGAAGGACCAAGAATCGAAATTATTCGAAAGTGAATACGCCCTACCACACACTCTCACACACAACCACACCTTCACTAACACTTTTTCGTCCAACCTTGGAGTATTGTTCATCTGTTTGGGACCCTCATATTTCCCATCTAAATTCTGACCTTGAAGCAATTCAGCGGTTAGTAAGCAGACACGTGTTTAGGCGCTTTCGCAGATTTGACAGTCCGACGAAATTTCTATCTGACCTTAAATGGGAGCCTTTAAGTTCAAGGCGAAAAATATGTCGTCTCATTAACTTATTTGAGGCCTACTTCAAGCTCCCAGCATGGTTCTCCATTAGCGAGCAACTTCAGAAAGCGTTCTATATTGGACGAAAGGACCATTCTCACAAAATAAAGGAAATTTTTAGGAGAAAGAATGTCGGATTTCATTTCTTTCTTCCGCGCAAGCCTTCAAGCCATTCCCTAAGACCACTTCCCAACTAAGAAAAAGGGTAAAAAACTTTAAAATAACTTAGTTGCATCACCTGCCAATCAGCTATACCACCGGAGGAATGGTACCTTTAAAGTATATGTAATTTTTAAATAAATAAATAAATACCGTACACATCACAGATACACCTTCTAAAATAGCGTTAAGCTCAACAAAGTTTTAAATATTTTTGTACATAGGCCTAAGCTTTAATTGGCCTTATTATTAACCCTTCGGGAAAATGTATATGCTATTATTTCGCTGTATGCTTACCTGTTAATAAATAAATAAATAAATTACGTAAAATAAAGGTTTTTCTTAAAAAAAACTCTCCAAAACACCTACGCACTAAACACACCTCGTTCAACACTTGCATTCGGAAACTACGCGGCTAGGGCGTTCGCGGTCGATACGTTATAATATAATTTTGAGATGAATCTCTGCTACCGAACGAACAGGTCGCCCACCGCAAGAGTTAACCGGACAGTTAAGATTATCTCCTCGGTTTGTAGCCGTGCTTATAATAACTCTTTCTATCAATATAAAAGCGTTGGGTAAGATCGATTTATTTAAGGCGCATCTAAGGGTTAAGTAACATTGGAAAATCTTAAAAAAATCCTCATTTTGGTGATGCACCACTCCTCAACCACTAATTTTATAGACGAGAGGTTTATAGCATTACGTACATTGAAGAATTATCTTATGTTTCTTGGGGGCTGATTTTTTAAATCAATTTTCGTTTTTGAAATATAAAATAAATAAAAAAATATGTTCACTTTTATTTTTTGTTCGAAAATGCTGCATACGATTTACCCGAAAATTAGTGCATATTGTAGGGAAAATAATGTTGTGGTTGTTATTAAAGGCACAATTTTATTCTTATTGTAGAGATAATTTAAAGTAGTAAGTTTAAAGACAAATTTAGACATAATTTATTTCGACAACACCGTAGATCTCGCCCTCACTCGCCCTCACGCCGCGGCAACTATCGATCAACACTTTTACGGGTAAGGATTTAAGGTCGACATTAGCACGATCCAACTCTTCAATCAAGCGACAAACAAGCATCGCATCGCATATTTTGTATTCTTTATTACTTTATTAAACTATATTTATAGATAAACGTAGATACCACCAAACGCAGTATAAATTAATAATTAGGGTTAAGAAAAGAACAGAGATAAAAAGAACATAAAAGCAGATAAACTTATCCGTACTATAAACGTACGTAAATAAAGTACTATAAACGTAAATTAAATTCCTAACATAAGTTATGATAATATTTAATGTAAAATGTGTAAATAAATATTATTATTTTTAATTATTTATTATATCGCTAATAATATGTAGGTTTATATACACACACTAAACACATTGTTTAAGTTTGATTTATTAATCTGATGTTTTCAACCATATTTATATTTGGCACATTTTTCTGGCCATGTAAATGTAATATTAGATAATTATCTTTTTGTGTCGCTCTTTTGTACAAATAAAAAAATAATAGTTTTTAGTGAAGTAATATAGTTTAATGTGTTTTAAAAGAGAGAGAGAATGTAAAAATATATACAAAATAAAGAGTGGCACATTTAGGAATAACAGCCCTGAGTTAAAAATAAATTATAATTAAAAAAATATTTTTAAACAAGCTTTTAAATGCGTATATAAATTTCGCGTCTGTGCTGTTGTCCGTTGAGGAGTTCCTTCATCTGAAGCCATTCCTGGGTGTGGAATCAGCTCATGCTCACCATAAAAATGCATAGTCATCGGAACTCAACCAACAGGTCAAATTTCACTAATGTGCATGATTGGAAACATAGAAATTAATTATTCTGACTTAATCCGACCGAACTCAATGAGTCAATGTTTTATCAGCATTTTTAACATATTACTCCATATTGTTAAATTAGAATCCCGGTTTAATTTATTATACATACAAGCTGACCCGACGAACTTAGTACCGCCTCAAAATCAATAAATGTTGCGTGAACTTATGAGCTGAATTAAGTTCAGTTTTTTCTAAGAATTAAGTTCAATAAATGAATAAAAATCTAAATGACAAATGTGTTAACCTCACAAAGTGAACATCTTCGAGGCAAGTTACCGTTTGAAAATAGATTTCCACAATACAAAGCCGTTACATACAAAAATGTATGAGAGAATGAATTTTATTTATAATTTTTTTATTCGTGAATTTTCCGATATCATAAGAGTTATTTTGCTATTCGGAGCGGAGACAAATCCGACAAATCAAAGATCATAAAAATCGGTCCAACCGTTCTTGAGTTATAAATGATGTAACTAATTTGACTTTGTTGTATATATAAAGTAAAGTCAAAGTTTATTTCCAAGAACAACTTAATGCATATGAATGACCATTTTCAATTTTCAATTGGTTCACAAAAATTGATATAATGCAATATATAGATACATCATGCCTAGAGTGTTCGACATTTATACTACTCGTACTCGTATTACATAGCTAAAAATACATCACATAAAATATATATATATTTATATTTATAACAATCATTAAATATAAGTCAAATAACTTTACAACTCAATTACACAATTATATAAATAATACGCACACATAACATGTGCTTTAATTTTACATTTTTACATTTCCATTATTTTTATATTTTTTTCATCAACTTCATACACTCATAAAATCATCTCATTTCACCATCATCCTTCATCGTAATCACAAATCCATTATTTTTATTTTTTTTTTAAAATATCATCCTTTCCTTATTTCATCTAATTAGATGGTTACATAATATTTGATAATATTTTACACTAAAGAGGACAGGTGAGAGTGAGCTATCTAGCACTTTATCAAAAAATTAAAAAAATATTCAAAATTTTTCAATATTTTCAAAGATTGTGTCATTTATCTTTTCAGGCGATTTGCCGCTATTAAAAGACAAACATCAAATATAAGTCAAATGTACATATATATAAATTGTAAATTGAAGTTTTATAATTATGCTTAAATATACTATTTTAGAATTAGTATGAAGAATAACTGCCACATAACATTTCTTCCTTTCAATTATAGGTCTTTGAATTCTTACTCCCGGTAATTTATTGAACATTTTTAGTCCTCTATATAAACTAGTTTTTTGAAATTTAGACGTACGAGGGGTTACCTGCTGAATAAAATTATCTTTGTTCCTTGTGTTGTGGAAATAAACCGATCTATGGGTAATATTATCTTCCTTAGTTCGGATAAATTCGCAAAGGGCTTCTTGTACATATATACCATACACAGTTAATATTCCAAGGGTTTGGAAGTGTGATCTGCAAGATTTCCGCTGACTGATATAGTAGATATAGATGAAGCGATATTTACAACAAAAATCTTTTTTGTGACGGTTTGTTATTAGGGCCCGTTTTGCACGGCGTTAGTTGAGTCTAGAGTGACTCGTGTATTGTGTAACCGCGCGTACCAAAAAAGATGGTATTACTATTCACGGATATATGATTGTAGAGGCTTGATTAAATGTTTACCGTTTCGCTAGGCGGCATTTAGAAGTTCGCCTGGCCAAGGCAGTGATATTTATCCTAATGACAAATCGTATATTAATAATTGAAAATAAAAACAGCTATAACAATTGCTTCTCACACTGTGGCTAACTTAACCCGCCAAGTCTTTGATCGTGAAGTTGTCCGTGGTAATAATCGACCCGCACAGCAATCAGTCATCGACCGCGTTTCGTCATGATGTATGTATCGTTCAAGTGTGTCTATTCCTAGATAGTAAATACCTATGCTATTTTAACTTATCATTGGCTCTCAAACTTTTCAAGAAAAAACGAACAATGTTTCTCCATGAAAAGGGTTCGATTCATTTAGACATTTTTTTTTATGGCAGGCATTTGGCAACCATTGCATATTATAAATATGTTTAGTTACCTAGATCTTTTCTCTTCAACATAGTAAAGACAGTTTTTTAAAATTCAATTTTATTCCTGAGAAATTTAATAAATAATAAACTGTTAATAGTTCTTTTATAGTTGAATTTCTCTCTTATAAAATATAGTAGTCTTGGAAAAAAAAAACAATCGAAAGGCAAATGCAGGGTTAAAACATAGTAAAGTTTATTTTTTTAATTTCTATATTATGTAGCTGTAATTAAATAAAAACCAAAAATTGCTTATCGACCGCGCAGTGAGTAGAACCTGACGCCATATAAAAATAAATTTCAAGGTTCACTGTCAATTAGCCGAGGGATTTAATAAGGTTATAGTCACGTGGATTTCAACAGCTCTTCACAAATTTTTCGATGTGTAAACATTTATACCGGAACCCGAGGATTTTTTTGAGGCTAGGGTTAATTGCGATTTGGTTCAGGGAGGTTGGTATTTATTTGCTTAGTAACCGACATTTTTTCATTGGAATCAAAATAAAATAATAGGACAGGAAGGAAAGATTGGTCTTCGATTACTTAGTAACTAACAAGACCATTCCCGAATAAAAAAATGTATACTTCGCTAAGTTATAGGAAAATATATTTTTTTCTGCCAGAGCCTGAAGGGTTCATCTGACAGAAACCTAATTAGGATTATTTATTCGTCAAGCAGCCTATAACATATCCTTAAAAATACTATAATTGTACAGTACATAACAAAAACCTAATAAAAACAAAACTTTTTGATCTGCCAGTGATCGCTTAATATATATAGGGTGATGTTTTTAGAGGCGTGGTTTTCAAGAAGAGATAAAACGCATATAATTTGATGTTATGGCTAAGAATTTAGTTTTATTATAAAGATAAGGGTTTGCCATTATGTTTTAAAAATGATTTCGGGTAAGTGGCCGCCGCGGCTGACTCGAACAAATTCCAGCCGAGAGGCCCAATTTTCAACCACTTTTTGCAGCAAGTCAGCAATATGTCAGCAATAACGCGCCGAATATTCTCTTCCAAGGCGTTAATCGTGTCCGGCTTATCTGCGTAGACAAGCGACTTCACATAACCCCACAAAAAATAGTCCAGCGGTGTTAAATCGCACGATCTTGGAGGTCACGCCACAGGCCCACGACGCGATTTTTACTTTATTTTAGTGATTTTAAAAAAAATTGCACTATTTGCAAACGTTGTTCAGGAGTAAGTCTATTCATTATGAAATGGCAAACCAAACTGAGCATAAATCAAGTGACAGCTGTCAAAACAACCAACTACGAAAAAAGTAGTGCCAGATTGAAAACCACGCCTCTAAAAAAAACACCTTATAGATACAAACCGTTCGATTAATTCAGCTAAACATTTAGTTTCTGCATTTTAAAGTTTGAGAATACGCGCTCTCCTCCGTCGAACACACGCAACGCGAGCGAGTGATTGACGGCGCTAATGTCCTTTTAAAAGTTCATTTAAAACGCACCCGACCGAGTTCCTCCGCCTTTTTTTTGCACGACTTTAAAAATGCCACAACCGACGCGGAAGCGCGTCGGCTTCACCAAAATAGTCCTAATTTCATTTCAATTAGCTCAACATTTTGGTGTAACATATTGCTTGTTTTATATATAAGAATGCTATTGATACGGAAAGACTTCAATGAGTCGTTTGTATACTCTATAAGGAAATTACGATCGAAGATTACTATAAAGAGTGTTTGGTAGTTCGTTGCAAACCTTTTAGGAGCTGATAGAATGCGTCATTTAGACCATATTTAGCCATACTTACCTCAGTACTAAGTTTTACGGTTTAGGAGATATTTACCATTTTAAACTTAATTAAAATAATTCCGTAAAAAGCAGTTATAAGCCAATTACACAATAAAGAAAGGTAGTATATTTGAAAAATAATATTGGCATTTTATTTTCGCAAAAAGTTGTAGTATTATCTTGTAAAATCTTATAATTGGTAACAGATTTGTAAAACAAGCTTAAATCATTTGAAAAAAACAAATCCACAAACGTAAAACTTTGTACTGAGGTGAGTATGGCCCAATATGTTCTAAATGAAGTACTCTATCATCTCCTAAAAAGTTTAAAATTGCTTCGAATTTGTGCTGGTACGATTGTATAATAAAGTACGATTAAAAATAAAAAAAGTTTAGGCATAAAAAAAATGTGATATAAAAAGATATAGGTACATAATATAAAGGTATAATAATATAAAATGAACCTCATAATTTGGAATCACTTTAAGACAGACGCCAGCCTGGTGAAGTGATACATTCCATGCAAACCTGTACTGCTATAATAAGGAACCTTTACATAGTAGTTCTAGATTACCTAGTTTAATAAGAAATATGGATGTCCTCCGTCTGTAACGGAATGAGTGTTTTTTGGTGTGTGTCTTGTTACTTAACTCAGTCGAAAGCGATGAGTAAAGCGCCGTTGGAAATTCTCAGCGGCGAAAAATGACCTGGCCGGATTTGAACCACTGGAGGATTCGAACCCAGGACCTCTGAATTAGTACCAGGCACTTATATCACCGCACCACGGCCTTCATAAGAAATATGGATATTTGTTTAAATAAATAAATAAAATATACTAATTATATTCATCACTTCATTCTTCTTGTACGGGATAATAGGTTGGGGGTGTGTGAATTTAATAAATAGTTGCTAGATTTTATATTTATATATGTCCTTCGGTCATATATACCTTATTATTATGTAATTACTTTAAATCGCCTTAGTAATGGTATTTTTTTGTGTTTGTAACATATATTGTAACGCTGTTTGTAATTCAGATAAATAAATATTAGTAGACGAGTCGGCAGACGATTCCAGAACATTTCAACTTGGACGTTATAGCATATCTGCGATAAAGGTCACATTGAACTTGATGAGGCGAAAACTCGTGTTAAGCGTGTGCGGATTAGATGCGCGAAATGAAGAGACTCAATGATAGTCACGTAGCATAAATATAATCTTTTTCACGACGAAACCATAAAGAAAGTTTATATGCCAAAGAAGTTTAGATTTTATTAATATTCATGAAGTTTACTCAAAAAATAACCTAAATTCTACTGAAAATTGTTTTAAATGACCAAAAAGTTTGAAGGAAGTCTATTTTATTAAATCTTAAAATGGATGTCACCCCATAAATTACGTTTTATAAATATTGTATAATAATAATATTCATTCTATAAATGTGTATTATGTATTTTGCGATATTACGATTCTTCAATTTTCCCAATGTTATTACTGGCCACCTTTTCCACTTTTTACAGCTGTCGGCAAGTGTCAGTTGGAAGAAAAAAAGAGATACCCGCGCTTCTCTGCGGTGCGTCGAACAGAGGCACCAATTCCTGTATCCGCGGCATCCCGTCAAGGAAACAGGGAGAAAACAGTAAAGGCAGGTCTTTTGTTTTCCTGTTGATTGCCAATTATTCTAAGCTGTGAACCTTCCCGAATCCCGTCCATCATAACCTACAGTCCGCTTTCCTTAACCATATACAACGGCACATGTATAGATTAATAGCTAGGGAGTTCCGTTCTGAAATCTTGACTATATTGGTCAAACTATTATTGCCCGAAGTTCACCTTTCGTGTGCGGGCAATGTTTGCAGCAACATGGCACTGCAATGGGAAAAGTTTGCCAGCGAAAATAAAGTTATAAACAAGGGAGCGAACCGTAATCGCTAATGCCGTTACTTTCGACGCGGCCAAAGTTACACACGAGTTTTAGCGTAATTTCTAAAACTACCCTCCGGTTTTAGCGTAGTTCTGTCGGCGCGGCGAGCTCGGGCGAAAATTAATATGGAAAATAATTGTTAGTTACTCATACAATTTTCGCATATTTTTTAGTGTTTACGAACTAAAACACTGGATCTGCACATTTAGGTATCTCAAAAATAAATTAAGGGCCATAACGCACTCGAATTGCATTTTATGCATGTTTTTGAGGTCTACTGCCAAGATAGCTTTTCATACCAGGCATATATAAAAAATATAATTAGATTAACTGAACATTTCTCTAGCAAACCTTTAAGCTGGTTTTTTAAATAAACAATCCTATGTTTACATAAAAAAATATTGAAATGGTTAAGTTTTATTTTTTAAAATTCTCATAAACCAAACTACATAAGTGTCGTAAGCCTAATTTATACATAAAAATGTACGCAATAAAATTCTACAGAAAACCTTAAACTTAGATTTTTTTTAAATTGTCTTATATTTTTAATATAAATAAAAAACTGTCAAATGTTTATTTTTTGATGTTGTCGACGGATGCTTGGACTGCACGTGGCCGACACCATTTGCAAAGGAACTTCAAGGTCACCTCACGTTAAACTGGCTCTTAACACAAGCTTTTAAATGCGTATACGAAATCTCGTGTCTGTGCTGTTGACCGTTGAGGAGTTCCTTCATCTGGGGCCAATCCTGGGCGTGGAATCAGGTCATGCTTACCATAAAAACGCATCATCATCGAAACTGCACCAACGTGTCAAATTTCAACTCTGTAAGTTAAGAGGAAGTGGTTCTAATTCAGCTTAGCATAATAAAAACTTGTAAATAAACTTTTACATACGTAAAACTGATGATCTTATTACCGTAGCGTATTACCTAAGTAATACGCTATAAAGGCGACGTAAAATTAAATGTATTGTGTTTTATAAAAAATAATAAATAAATTAAATTAAATTATTCCCTTTTCATCAGATTCCCGATATGACAGAACGGATTGCAGATGGAGATTTACTCTCGCGAGCATTGAGAATATTAATCTCACTAAATCTAGTGTCACGCTAATAGTTGTTTATGTAAGTGGTCAGGTGTAATGATTTATTTATTTATTTATTCTTTATTGAAAAATCCACAGTATTACATTTTATAATTACAAACAAAACTTATTACTAATATATAAAACCAATTAAGGATTTCGGTCATTTTACATGATAAGATTAGCATAAAAATTTGAACAGTGTCCTTAAAATATATATAGATTATTAATATTATATACGTATACAGTAGATTTTTTTTTTTTTGAAGTGTTATGTGTAATTTGTGAGTGATGTTTGTGGTAGTTGTGAGAGTGTGACATTTGTATGTATTTATTAAAATAAAGTAATAAATTAAGTATGGTTTTAGTATGTATAAAGATATAAAATGGTTTTGTTATTTTTGTTATTAACTTTAATACTTTTTGTTAGTAGAAACCTATTTTTAGTTTTACATAGTTTTTTTTATCGATCCATCAAATGTATTTTTTTTTTATATGTTCTGTGTAAAATTGTTGGTTTCTCCAATAAAGATAAATAAAATAAATAAAATATGTGATATATGTGTTTGTGTATAACAGAGTTGTGAGCATAAATAAAATATGATCTACTAAATATTTACAACCGCAATTTAACACACTGGGCGAACTAAAAGTTGAACACGGTCTGTGTATAAAACTAAACAACTTTTGGTCAACAAGTTTTCATATAGCTAACAAAAAAAAAATCCTTATAGAAAAATAAATACCTTATTTATTTATTTACAATAGGAAGTCGCTACAATAATTGATATGATGAAACTAAAAAAAAATTTTATTATAATATAGACAAATTAAACATCAGAAATGTATTGTTGCTTTGAAGTAACATGGCCACTATAAATAGGTTAAAAAAACATGTTCTAAGACCGGTCAGATATCATAAATACAATAAATAGTGCGTATTATTGTCTATACATTACATACAATATAAACATTGGTTAGATATATTATCGCGGGAAACTACCCGTTGTTCACTGTCGTCAACAGGTGACCGTAGTTTTTTTTTGCTTTATTATAAAATACAGAAGCATATTTTATTTTGTAAACATGCAAATTCATAGATTGAGTAAAAAATAACGGTAAAAAATGCTATCTAATAACATACAATTTCATTACATGAGTTTTTTATTCATATGTTTTACCACGAACGGTAAATATTTTTCTGTAAAATTCTGTTTATAGGAAACTAACCCTTTTAAAAAGTCACTCTCAGATAAATTTTTTTTTTTTTATTACTTCGTACACTGTTAAGAGTATCAGATTAAACTAAATTAAAATCAAAAAAATAACCTCAAAATAATTTTCGTTTTGACTAGCCGATCAGACGTCCTGATATATTATCACATCATATTTTACACAGAAAAATCACTTAACGTGTGCAAACACCACAATGCACACAATTGCACAATTCATAATAGAAAACCGGAAACGTTGCGAAGTACGATTGTTAAAGGCCTATGCATAGTCGCATTAGTTTGCCGCTGAAGTGACAACGTCTGCTTTGCTTATGGTAAGTGGTTTATTTTACTTTAGCAACGTATTAACGCGATTATGCATACGGCTGTTGGTCACATTTGACAATAACGTCAACCTGTAAATTATATTCATATTTTTACGCATTAAACGGCGTTGCGTTATTCCTTTATACGACTTTTTTAAAATCAATTCGTCAACCACCTCATGCAAAATAGTAGGTTTTTATTTGTAAGCATTTGCTTTGTGATTAATTAATAAATTATTAATAAGTTTGTGAATAGATTACGAACGCGCTATGAATAAATTCGCAGTGAAATTGCCCATGGCCTAAAGCCTGGTTTACACGTGTATAGTAATCAGGAGAGTTTTTATAGTTTCAGGAGAGTAATCAGGAGAGTTTTTTTATAATAATCAGGAGGACCACTTTTGATTTTTTTCGTTTAAACAAGTATAGTACAGTAGTACTATACTTGTTCAGTAGTACAGTAGTCGCAGTACCTTTTAGCCTACTGCGACTAACTAAGTAGTCGGGTGGTCAAACTCCAGAAATTACATAATTAGGTGCTGGTAAAAAAGAAACATTAATACTTAATATGTTAGATAATAGTTAGTTGATCATGGCCATGTTGATACTAAAATATGTAAAACCCAGCCTATTTAATAACATACCCCTTGAAATTAGAAAACTTAAAAGGAAATCGGAAATAAAAATTAAATTAAAAGAATTTATGGAAAAAACATATTAAAAATGATTTAGGGTTTAGTTAAATTTGTTTGTAATCAGATAAGTTACGTCAACTTAATTTTTAAGTACTTTGTATTATATTGTATGCATGTTAAAATAATTTATTTAGTTAAGATTAAGAAACCGGCAGATAACACAATGTCTTACCTGGATCAATTTACATTGTAATTGTATATATTTGAATGATAAAAGTTGCTTCTGGCAACATTGAAATTGAAAAATTGAAATTATATTATGTGATTAATATATATTTTACGTAATATTCAGAATTTTTAATGAAATACAAACAAAACCCTCCCCCCCCCCCTGTGGGTTTGTTTAGCTACACGGGGCAGATATGTACAATGGGTAGCTTAAACCCTTTTCGGTGTGGGATCCGGGCGGCCGGCTGTACCGTACCTTGGGGTATAATCCCGTTCGATGGGGGCGATAAACTTTTCGTGTAAATCCTGAAAATGCGCCGCGCGACCCTCCCGAAACGTTAACGTCGGCGAAACGGGTATCCGCCCACGCGCGCGATTCGTTTTGCGAGTCTGTTCGCAGGATGTTTGCGGTGGTCGCAATCTCGACTTAGACGTGGGCATATTTTCCCCTTATTTAGTTTGTATAATCAATTCTTATTGTATGAGGTTCCGTTGATATATTACGCTATCGATTTTTTCAATTTTTTGACACCCCGCCTTATGTGAAAAACTGAAAAAAAAAACAAAAAATGAATTGCAATTTTAAGAAAAAATGTTACAATAAAATAATCTGTTTATTTTTTCGTTAACAATTAATTGTAAAGATGACGTCAATTTGGCAAGGTCATATACGTCCCCCCCCCCCCCGTCCCTACGTCATATAATCATCACTCGTAGACCAGCTCCCCCCCCCCATTTCATGGACGAACGGAACGCTATAAAAATGCTGCCAACCATCCAGTAAAATAGGTCTTTAATATATGCTTAAAAACAAAAAAAAAAATAATAAAAAAAGAAAATATGTTACTATTCGATATTATTCACTATCTTTTCAATATTACAGCACTGCATAAATGCATATTCGGTGAACATATCGTTAACAATTTAAATAATTGACATATTTAAACAATTTATTTAATTATTACGATGTTTTATATTTAAATATATTTTGTTTCAGATTATTACTTATATCTAAATAATAGTTGCTTTGATGCACCTTTTGAATAAATTTGTTTGCTCGAATATTTCAAATATTAGTTTTTTAATATTTTTAAGTGTGGATAACAGTTGAAGGGTACAGGGGTTCAAAAGCATAATTTTACAGGAGATTTATTAAAAAATTTTTTTTACTCTAAGGCTGAATAAATAAAACATTCATCCATTATTGCTTGTATCTAAAGACTTTATATTATAGTTAAGCAATTATCTAGAAATTAAATAAAAATCGTCAGAAATCCATTTATAGCCGGAAAGAAACGTGATATGTTTGAAATAAATAAAAAAAATGTTCCTTACAATGTGTCCCTTAGTTAGAATTGTTTTATTATATAATTTTTACAATTCAGGTAAATTTTCTTAAAATTCTTGAACCGCCAGTGAACGCAATTTTCCGAGTGCTGGGTTGTCCTGGTATACTACAGAACTCGGCTCCAACGAGTTCAGACCGGTTAAATCGCAGTGACAGATGTCAGGTGTCAAAATTTTGAAAATTGTGTCTATGGATGCTAAGACAAAATACGGGTTTTCCCTGCCTGTCAAAATATTCATACGTTTGTTACCCGGATACATCTAACACTGGCTCTTGAACTGTTTGAAAATGCCAAAAAGACTGATATTTTATGTTTTCACCTAAATCAATGAATGTCAATTTACTGTCATTTATTTTCATTAACATACGTATCATTTGGATATTACTTTAATACCGTATTTTATCAAAAAAAAAAAAAAAAATGTTTGTTTCGGTAAACGCCGTAAATTTAATCCTCATAAGGAAATCTAGAAAAAAGTAATTAAAAAGTAGTCAATGATTGAAGAATGCGTTGAATTAAATGCTATAATTTGTATATATGCTTGATTGGGTAAGTATATGCATATCAATTTGATTTGTTAGGTAGGGTCAGGTTATTGTAAAATTCTTTTTCTAAATTAATTGAAGTAATTGAATAGCATATTAAATAAACCTAGGTAAAAACAAGTGTTTTTTTTTATAATGACTGCTGTAATATCATTTCTATCACTATTTGTGTATTGGTTACTGTGCTTACTATTGAATTGAATACAGTGTGAATGAACGCACACACGCAGATTTTTTCTTCAGACTAATCGACTGAGGTATTATAGTAAAACTTTTTTTTCCTCCGTGTAATAAACGTAGATTTAGTTTCAAATGTGTCCCATCCTGTTTTGGATTGAATTATGATCGAACTTAAACGGGCTGACATATCTGTTTGATGTATTAAAATCTTGTCCCAAATTAGCTCGACTCGTGCGACTGTTTGCTTTTCGGGTGGAAACGCGCTTTGAAAACGCTTCTCATATTTCGTTAATTGAAAAATATCCGGTGTATCGCCGCGCACGTATCGTCCGTTAATACATTTCAATGTTGCCAGCTGTAGCGTTGAAATAAACTTCCATATTCACAATGGAGAAAAAAAAAACTTATTTTTCATTCGATATCCATAATATGAAGTTTAAAACCTAATTTGTGTGTGAAAATTTTGATAATCTATTTATAAATGACTTTATAGCAGCGATTTAAAAAGTGCATCAATACGACGCGTCGCCTAGGCATGATGACGTCACCTCGCACATTAGACGCTCCGCGCGACGTTACTCTGCTTACCACGAAATGACGTCACGGAGCTATTGTGGTCTTGGCCAGCTTATCTCAATAACTACGTGTCCTAAAAGAAATCCAAAACACAGGTATTTAAGTCGAATACTACTAAGATCATAAAAAATGGTAGATTCGTGCCGTTACGATGATCTTTTTTATTTTTTTTTAAACATCTATATACCTCCTATGTAATCCAACATAATATAATATAAACAGTGGCGTAGCTAGGTAACGTAGGGCCCTGGTGTAAAAATGAAATTGGGCCCCTACCTAAACTGGTTGAGTTTTATCAAATAAATATATAAATACATATCTTCATCATCAGCTCTTCATCGCCCACTACAAAGCAAAGTATATGCTTAATGCAGTAGATAATATTTTCGTCCAACATGCGACATATCACACTTAGAAATGTGCGTATGTGAGTTTTTTTATGTTTATAGTAGTTAGAGCAAAATAGATTACCCCAACTCGTGGATCATCCGTTCGCGAAATGAAGGATCATCCGTTTAGCGAAATTCCCTATAACTTTCGAATTTCTTTCAATTGAGTTGCCATGCTTAAAGCCGTGTTGCAATCTGTTATATTTATGTTCTAAAGGTGGGAGAAATTTTCAACAAAGGGGACAAAAATTATTTATTTTATTTGGCAAATAAACAGTTTGTATATACATAAAAAAACCTACTTTAAAGATTAGAATGTTAACCTTTATGTAAATACATAACATACATGTTGCACACTAGTTATATTTTTAACAGTTCAAATGAACTGTTAAAAATATAACTAGTGTGCAACAACAGTAATTCGCAAAAACTAAAACTAAAGAAACAAAGATTTAACAAATACTTTTTAACAAAGGGTAGATAGACAAATAATACATTGCATATTTAAACTAAATTACAAGTATATATATCAATCGCGTTATTATTATTAGACAGTTTATTATAATTATACACATTACAAACTCTGCAAATGTAACTCTCTTTTGGCAGTAATTACTTTTGCAAATGAGATGAGATTACTTTTGAATGAGATGGGCAGATGAGATCGCTCTTTATATCTAGTAAATCGAGCGTGTATGCAATTAATACAATTATTTAAGATTTTGTATAATTACAATAAGCCAAAGATAATTTTTCTATCTGAAATACTGCTCATATTAATAACTCTTTCGGTGAGGGCCCCGGGGCCCGCCCAGTAGCACGCCCAGTAACCCGCCCAGTAACCCGCCTAGTATAGTCGATAGCCACGCCACTGAATACAAAACGAATACGTCTGGCAATACTCTTCGAGCTGTCAGTGAGCGCTCAGTCGGCGCATCGCTCATAAGCTGCGCTCGCGCCGCACGCACACATCCGCGCCGTCCACATCGCGTACGCTCGCGCCGTTCCAGGAAGGTGTGCGTAAACACGAATGTTCAATTTGTACCGGCCACGGGCGGGCGGCGCGTATTTGCCGCGCGTCGAAATATCAAAGAATCTCTGTCGATATTTTCCTAGAAAACGCTGCGAGCGCGCCGTTGTCGCATCAGCCGGGAAGGAAATCATTAATAAATATTACTAATGGATAGTTCACATAAGATTTCGTGGGTTTCTACGTAATTTATTTGAGTTTTGTTTCGTAGTACGTTCCACCACAAACTATGAACGGCTTCAATGACAACGTGCCTGTTTCACCTTCAGATCATATTTAGATAAAATTAAAAAAATCAATACCGAATATTAAAAATAATAAAACAAAAATACGATGGCAATGAAATCGGCCCTTTTAGACACTGCAATATCCTACCAGTTCATGCTTTATTTACATATAGAATGGTTCTGCACTTCTTCGAATTGGACACTTATAAAATAATTGTAGAAAACGCTTATAGTAGAAGACAGTTAGAAAACGAAAGATTATTCATACCTTCGTACAATAATTTCTACGGTAAATTCTTCTTTATTTTCTTCCATCTCTATTTAACAAGTGCCAATTTCATAAAAACAGAAAAAAAAACGTCAGTCAAAAAGTCCTATAATCGAAACGCCATGAATTTGTTAAGGAATAAATACTGAATAGTATAGTCGATTCGATAAGTAGTATGAAAATATTTCCATTATAGTATTATTACTGAATATATTTCCATTATAGTATTATAATTATTACTGAATACTATTATAGTATTATTACTGAATATATTATGAAAATATTTCCATTATAGTATTATAGTATATTTCCATTTTTCTACTTCAAAACGAAATTTTAACAAAATATTATTATTGCATCTATTCAGAATGCAGCAAAGAAGGTTTTAGTGGAATTAGTTTATTCTTCTAGATAGCCACTTGTTCACACGGGGCTCGCAAAGATGCTACAATTTATGCAGAAAAAAAGATTTTTCATCATCACTTAAATATTTATTAAAAAATCCATTTTCCCGGCAATCGTAGATTTCGATGAGTTCTTTCTATATAAAAATTAATTTTACGCCAAATTTTAACAATGTTGTAAATTAAGGTGAATCCAAAGGATAAACATTAATTTCGACTCATTTAGACACTTTTTTTATTTTTTTATGGTAACCATTGGGTATTTAATAATAAAAATATAATAAATATGTTTAGATACTTTCTTCTTATGTCTTCGACATAGTAAAGGCAGTTTTTTTTAATTTAATTGTATTCCTGAGAAATTTAATAAATGATAAACTCCTAATAGTTATTTTTTAGTTGAATCACTCTCTTATAAAAGACATTATAGCCTTAGGAAAAATAATAAATGAAAGGTCTAAAACATAGAGAAGTTAGTTTTTTTAATTTCTATATTATGAAGTTGTAATTAAATAAAAACCAAAAATTGCTTTCCGACCCACGCAAAGAACAAAACCTGACACCCTATAAACATAATGCACTGAACTTCAAGGTCTACTGTCAATATTCTTCGCCTTAAGAACAGCGTTTCTATAAAGGTTCGAAGTGAAGATAACCCTTAAAAACTTGTTGGGTCCTAGCCATGGCGTTTAGGGTTTATTTTTTTGCAAACGATACCTAAATGTTCCGAAACGTACTTTGATACAGCGGTCTTACATTTTATAATTTTGAAAGTTATCCTTCCGTCAAAATATACTGCACGTGGACAAAATAATAGCTAAGAGCAAAGGGTCATTGCGATGTTGCCATACGTTGGTACGTTGTTATAATATTAGTTGGAAATTTAAGAAAATAAGGGTTCATGTTTTTACGGGTAGTATCAGTTAAGTTATTTTCGGTAAACGGTGGTCCGCGCGTATCGCGTCCTTTGCAGAACTACTCTACTGCGAGTTACGCAGAATGCAAAAAAAAAGTGTTCGAACTGCAATCCAAATTGCGCCCGTTCGAAATAACGCGAATTTCAAACAAAACGTTGCAATAACCGCTCGTTATAACGAGCCGTTATTCGGCAGATAACGACTCGGCAGTCGTTAGGGGCATTAGAAGGGCCCACGTGTTCCAGAGGTGCTCTAGCCCCATCCCCGCCCCATGCGCCGCCCAACCCTCTCTTAATTACTTTGAACAGCGTAATGAAGTTTACAGGAATATTTCGAAGGGGATATGAGGTGGCTCGTTTCCGACCGGATTTGGATTAAATTTCTAGTGTATAAACATTGATAGTATATATGCATTAATTTCTTTTGAATGTTGTTCAGTACAGTATGATATCGCACTTAATACATTATGGCGCGTTCAGAGCGAGCTGACCAACGCGCTCCCGAGACGACCAATTCGCCTCGCTCGCACGCGTCGTTTGTCTATCGGGATGTCTCGCTCTTTCGACAATTACGCACTTATGGCTAAAGTCATAACTTAAGGCGCCACCAGTCCCTAAAACGTGTTTTGTAACGTATTTTGGTGCATTTTGTTGAAGTTATTCCCAACAAATGGCTAAAACTAAAAATACCACAATATTCTACATATATTAATTTAGTACTTTGCTTAAAAAAAAAACGAAATACACCTTATTATAGTAATGAAAAAAAATAAATAAGAAAGTGTTGTTTTTTTCTTGCAACGATTTTCTTTTAAGCTGTGTAAATGACGCGACCTAATTTTTCTTTCTAAAAATAGACAATATAATAATCTAGGCCATTACATAAAAAAAAACATTTTTTTCCAATGATAATAATTATTTAAATACAAAAAACATGTTTCATCGATTCCAAATGTAACGAAATCGCGGTCGGCGAGTATATCCGTCTCTTTTCTACACGTCAATGTTCGATTAAAGACTACTTTTAATTTGTATTTTTCTCTAGACATGCTCTGAAAAAAAAAAATATTTTAACACATTTCGAATATTTAAAATTACATAAAAATTTTGCACGCATGTTTCTATCTACAATATCTTTCAATACATTATGGTTTATTACTTATGCGAGTAAATACCGCCGCATTTGTTAATACCGGCCGACAGAAGTGTAACAACTGACAACTTAGGGCCAAATTCAGAATCGTCACTTTCGTTTTACTAAGTGTATATTTTGTCTTCCCTTGACTTTTCCTGCACTAAGGGAAACAAAAGTGTAAGTGGACACTTATCATTATATTGGTATTCAAAGTTCATTTTCAGGGCAGCCGAGTGACGATACGAGTTTAGCAACACTTAGCAGGAATAAATATTTTCGGCCAATCAGCGTGCCACTCACGAAAAAAGTGAACGAACGAAGTTTATCTGACATTTCTTTAGACCAAGCATCAGCTGACAGTGACACGTGCTTTGTAGGTTATATTTTTGTTTGTGGTTTTTTTTATAGAGAATGGCTTGAATGCAATAAATCAGATGTACCATAATTATAATACAATACCATAATATTTCCTAGTATGTTATTTATTTATTAAATTTTAAAAGAAATCTACAGATTCACATAGTAGTTTTCATTAACATACAAAGAAAGAAAAAAATAAGTTAATGCTACATAAATCTAAACAAAGATTCCAACATTATGCTACTTCGATGATAGTATAATTAATAAACGTCGTCTAAATAAACCATTTAAAAATAAAACTAAAATATAGAGTGTAAAAAGAAAACTTGAATATAAATATTATTTACATTTTTCAGTTATTTATAACATTAAGATATTTTTTTAAATTGAAATTTACTTATCTTTAGGCAATCATGACAATTAATTAATTCATTAAACAAGAGGGAGATTCGAGGAACAAATTGGTGTATGAAATAGATAAATAAAGATATTTTTGAATGCGAATTTGAATTTGAAACTCATTTTTTTGAAGTTATTAATGTAGCGGTTTGAAATTGCCCTTATGGCGGGATTAGCGCAGTGGATTTGCTGAAATTTATGTAATCTAATAGTCTCGGGATCTGGGATCTGAGATCGTCTGAGGAAAGTTGTAATCAAGATGAAGTATGAAGCAATTTAGATAAATTTCCTGAGTGTCATGAAGTTTTCAGAGGTATTTTATCGGCGGCCTTTTGATATGAACCAGGAACTCAGAATGCTCACACGAGAAGCGAAATGATAAAGGTGATCATTAGGGTACTTTAATTTACTCTGAAATGCAATATTTATTTGTTTTTATTTTTTATAAATTTTTTGGGTCCTTCACACATAAACATATATGTGTGAGCGTTCACTAAAAAAAAATATGGTATTGGCAACCATAAAGTATAAGTTGGTTTAGTGACAGCGATAGTTTTTGTGGGAGTTACAAATCGGTTATTGTTAAACATGGTAGCAAGTACCATAATTTTCTAACATCTTTCTCAATGCAAGTACCATAATTTTTGAGTGTCTGTAACATAATATCTAGTAATTGCTACAATATTTTTTGGAACTTGCTAATTTCACAATGTAGCTGTTCAGACACACCGCCATTTTGATTTGAATCACAGCTAAATAAAATTATTGCTGCTACCAAACTCTCAGGTAACGTCGTTTTATTTCGTCAGCTGTTCACCCACGACGCCATATTGTTTTGTAATCATAGCAAAACGTTTTTGCTAAAATATTTTTAACTACATCTCTTGCTGTCATAACAAGAAATATGGTAAATCTATCAAAAAATTATTTAATCAATCAGTCGTACGTACGACTTTACGATTTGCTTAGACTTATGTGCGATTAGCACACTGCTAAAAATAGAATTAGGTCGTAACAAAGAAATATCAGGCGTAATGTTAAATTTTCATGCTTCATCATTTAATATCAGTCAGTATGAATGAAATCATTTACCCTGTACGCTGTATGAACTGTATGCTTAAGGTCAACTGAATTATATGAACCGTATTTGAAATGAAAACTAAACATCTGCGTGTCTGTGCCTGTGCGTCTAATCAAGGCCACGAAATTACTCCAAATTTTGAATTAAAGTTAGGTTAGGTTTAGTTATGACAATATATCAGAACTAATTTTAGACTTAAGTCTTATAAATAACTCAAAAAAGCGTCGTTGAGTTCAAAGTTTACATTTTATTTTGAAAACCTTTAAAAACATTTTATAGAATCATACAGAATAAAATTTTAATTTACAAAATATTTACAAATTTAATAAATAAAAAAAAAACGGATACGGAATTTTAAATTCGAAATAATAAAAATTAATGTTTAGAAATATTTTGTCCATGGGCTATCCCCATGTTAAATTTTTTTGCGCACTTTTTATTCGACTTTGATAAAGAGAATTATTTATTTGAAGTTTGCATTTCACAGCGCCAATATGCTGCTAGCATGGTTTTCACCATACGACCTAATATTTTATTTTAATCAAACAAGAGCATTTTTATCAGAAATGTATGTAAACTTACTTTCTATTAAGATTTTATTTATTTATTTATTGTTATTTTCACAGAAAAAATTTACAGCTAGACATACACTTATTATTAAAAAAAAACATTTTATCTATAAACATACAAAGAGAAAATGAGATAAATCTCCTCTCATCTAAATTCGCACTTAGTGGCATGTCAGAAACTTCACCGTGTCCAACTAGGTGCTGAAGACCTGTCCTAAGATTAGATTGTGCATTAAATGTGTACCAATGCTCAAGTGATACATGATGATATCCGTAAAGATCTTGTCGGAAGATTGCAAGATTGTAAGGCCCGAGATATATGACCATAAAGTTACCACTATTTCAGCACAATGACAAAGTGTCTAAGATGAAAGTTGAACATTGGCCCGATGAGGTTATCGTTATAGTACGCAATCCATCACCTACTCTTAGTCTATACTGCTAGAGCCCCAACAAAAACCGATGACAAATAGAGCCCGCCCAAGTTCGGAGCCGCACGGCTCCAAGTTAGGGCCGTTACCGCGGCGACGAGCTAAACCGGAGGTCGTAAATTAACTCCGCGAGTTTAAACTAAAGCGGATCTGACAGGGCAACTTGGCGTTATCTACGAATGCAAATTAAGTTTATCTGCGGGGCGTGAGGGTAGACGCCGCGCCGTTGTGTGCGTAATTCTGGACATGCGCACTGACACTAGTTGGCACATATTATCGTCATATGGCAATTAAGAAACGTCAAGCCTTTATTAACGCTTAAATGGTATGAATGAAACAAATTATTTGACCGACGAAAGAGTTCAAAAAATGCACTCACCGTCACAGACATGCTAGGTTAGGTTAGGTTACCTCCGAAACTACCTGTCCGATTTCAAAAACTCTTTCACCAATATTTAGAATAGACCTTCAGGGTGGAGTAGGACGTTCATTATCCCGTTAAAATAAAAGGAATTTTCGTGGAGAGCAATTTAGCAAAAAATGGCCGAGGGAATGCTATCGGTAGGAGATATATGTCGGCACGTAAGTGGCCAGAAGCGCCCAAGATAGGGAGCAACGGGATCCATTCCGAGTGCCGCAGGTACGCACCGAAGGCGCCTACAGTTTTCGCTTCAATGACTGCCCATATTTCTTTTGTGTGCCGTGTGGTTTTTTAGCAGCGAACACGCGTTTTTTAAATTAGAAAATGCCATGTCAAAAAAGAATATTGTAATTAGGAATACATTCGGTTAAATAAAAAAAAAGATTGCCTGAATTTAAGTAAAAAAAGGCTAGTTTCACCTGCCTATAATGGGATAGGGCGTGTTGGTGTGCGACATTCGCGTGAGTGCGTAAGTGGTGGTCACACA
Source organism: Neomicropteryx cornuta (assembly GCA_020383195.1). Lineage (NCBI taxonomy): Eukaryota > Metazoa > Arthropoda > Insecta > Lepidoptera > Micropterigidae > Neomicropteryx > Neomicropteryx cornuta. The sequence goes on along the minus strand of JAHKQU010000010.1, from coordinate 8,113,848 downwards.
CACATTGACGCTTTACATTATTTTCATATAAATCTGTCAATTTCTGTATTTATTTTTTTATATTGTACCGGTTATGTTTACATTACATTAAAAGGTACATATAACAACAAATGAAAATAATAGTACCAACTTATAAGTTTAAAATAAAATCAATTAAATATTTCCACTTAAAAATAGAAAGAGAGATGAAAGGAAGGGGAGGGAGACAAAAAAAGAATTTTAAGTTAAAGTATGGTTCCTTATACCGGTAGGTTTACATTAAATACATCAATACCTGGACGTTTTTTGTTTAAGGTAAAACACAATCTTTATATGGGGTTAATTTTGTCCATAGTTGGTTTTACGACGTGGGATTTCTAGCAAATCGTTTGATCTTGTCACACGTGAAGGTACCCACCCTGAGACGCATTAGCTCAAGTAGAGAGCTGCAGTTAACTACACCTGACATTATTTTGCCCTTATTTCAACTTTTGCCCTTATTTCAGCTAAGGATTCAACTTAAGTCGGAATTTATTTTGAACCGCTTCTATTTTGGTGGCATGTGCCACGTACTTAAGATTCCAAATTTGCGAGCCATGTTCTACGACACTACGCACATATGAGAAACAACAGATCTTTAGAGAGGTTTACCGATTTTTAACACCGTAAAATGTAACACTAGTTCAATGGTAAACTTTTTATGTATGGTTAATACATAAAAAGTTTTGTTTCCATGAGATTTAAAAATATATGTTATCGTTAATGCGAGATAGACGATAATGTGCACATTAACTGGTTAATGTGCAGATTACCGGGTGCACATGTGTGCTGTTAAAGTACGAAATTTCCTTTTAAGTATTTTTTTTTAAGTACCTTTAAAAAATTTCTAGCGTATTTTGCGTGACACTCAGAGATCGTGTAGTTTATCATTATGTTTATTGTTTTTTTCCTCCGTGGCTACCCCCACAGCTATCAAAGCTAACGATCGAACTATACTCGACCTCTCCACGTTACTTTTTCCGCCCATACTCTCCTTGGGCGGCGCAATCCTACACATCCAACGCCCGACGGTATTATTACACTCAACGTTTCCGCCTCCTCGCAAGATCCATTCTCATCAATCACGGAACATAATTACGAGGGTAGGCGACCCGGGCGAATCTTCGTATGTAATAAAGAAATTCAGAGAAAAAACATCTTCGGATTAGCGGAAATTAATCGCGCAGATTGACGTAAATCGTAGCAAAAACAGACCTCGGCGCTACCATTAAAGTTGTAATATTATGATTTTGTAACGGGGGATGTTAATCTCTCGTTAACGTGAGGATAGAGTTTAAATCAGAGTCACCAAGTAGTTTATTGAGTTTCCCACACTTATCCTAATCAATTTCTGACTCAGTAGGAATGCAAATAGAAATTAATATAGAACGACTCTATACAAAGTAAAGACTTGTATGTTAGTTTGACTACCTAGGGAGGTGTCTAGGAGATCGGTGAGAAAATACTGAAGACTGAAAGTTTCGTCTTCGATTATGAAAACTTAACCGTGAGAAAGGAATTTATAACTCGTCTCAGGAAGGTCTATGTTTGACGTCACGTGGTGAAAAATGCTAACATTTTTCCAAACAACGCAAATGCTTGTAACTTTCAAGGTGTAAGTTAGGCTGTATGTTTCCCTAAAATATATTAAATAAATAATATAGACAGCTATCAGGCTATGTAGATTTCAGAGTCTCTATAAGAGGCTTTGTTTCATAACTATAATAATATTAGTAATCCGATGACGTCAGGACGATACGATGCCATAATCGGCGATTACGGAACCCTGAAAAATCTCCCCATAAATTCGAGGAATACATTTAAGCCGATAAGGGCCGACAATACGATTCGAAAAGCGCATTTTGCGTAAAAACCCGCGCTCGAAAAAAACACGAGAGAAATTCTTATCAAAAGACCGGGAGAAATGCGAAACGGATGTATCCCTTTTTTTCCCCCCGAGGGCTAGGAAAAGGGTTTCCGTCAGCCGCCAGGACAGGGGCGGAAATAGAGGGGGTGGGGTTGGGGGTTGGGAGGAGGAAAATCCTTTGTCTGTGTGAATGATGAAATGTGGGTGTAAGTTATTGTTGAATGAAAGCATAATAGCACCTCAAAAAAACAATCAAATTTTTAAATGGTGCAAAGGGTTAAGATCTAGAAACTCTAAGGGTGGGTGCACACTATTATTATAAATATTTTCTTTGTAAAATATATGTCAAATTAATATTTTTTTAAGGCAGTGGCCTAGTTGTTGAATCGTTGAAATCGAGGTTACCGTTGTGGGTTCGAAACAGCGCACCGAGACGCGATTTTTAAGGGGCCTCTTACCGAAAGAGCTCTTCTTTGTCTTGCGCGTGGCCTCAAATCATTCTAACTCGTCTAACTATATATTTTACTATACAATAGCGATATTTCAAAAATCGATATATTGAATACCTCCTTATTATCATTCAAAAAAGAGATTTCCAATATCATTAATAGTAAAGACAAATAAAACCTAATTGTACCGTTAGATTGTTATGTTGTTAATGGTTAATTGTAACATATAAGTACTTGTAATTGCAATTATATATAAAATATACACACATATTATATTTATATTACCTTCATCATAAATTATTTTATACATACTAAAACCGTACTTAATTTATTACTTTATTTTAACATATACATACAAATCACACACACTCACAAACACCACTTACAAATTACACATAACACATCAAAAAAATCTACTGTATACGTATATAATATTCATGATCTATATATATTTTAAGAACACTGTTCCAAATTTTTTATGCTAATGTAAATATGTAAAATATCCGAATTCCATAATTCTTTTTGTATACTAGTAATAAGTTTTGTTAGTAATTATAAAAATTAATCCTGTTGGATTTTTCAATAAAGAATAAATAAATAAACTTGTTTAAAGGGGAACAGTCTGTGACGCTATAGGATAATTTAGAAAAATATAATTAGCGTATTTGAAAAACCTGTATGAAATCAACTATGCCTCTGTGTTTTAAATATCCGGTCAGTAGAATATTTACGTCTAAAGTTTTGATAAAATATATGGAAAAATAGACTCTTGCAGGATCCTAACTTTTAGACAGACTAGAAATTTATCTATTTAAATATATTTAAACGTAGATAATTATGAATTAAAAGCATTATTTTTAAAGTTTATTTTTAATTTTATTGAGTTCATTTTAAAAGTTACTAAATAAGACAATTTTTAGGCCGTAAATTATCACTCGCGCGCACGTCGCGGCAACTATCGATCAACACTATTGCGTTGAATAATATATGGCCACAGGATACGTTTTAACGCCAAATACTCTGTTTGCGCGGATACGCAGAATAAAGAACTAAATTAATAAATCCACTGCTTCATGTTACGTTATTTTATTTTATTTTTATACGGTAACAAAATATTGAATATATAACATGTTTATATTAATTTTTGACGCTTAAGTAAGAAAAACCTTATCAATATTTATATAAAAAGAGAACACTGCACGCAAATAAAAGATAAAACACAGATTATATTATATATAAATAATATAAATTATATATTATATAAAAATACATACACTATAAATATGGATATTTATATATTATTTATTTATTTATTCATGTACAATTAGAAGTTACAACAATAAATGATATAATAAAACTGAATAAGGAATTAAATTAATATAATATAGACAAATTAAACACCAGTCATTTATTGTTGCTCTGAAGTAACATGGCTACTCTAACTAGAATACTAGGATATGATTACATGATGATGATAATTTATTATGGTTACTAGTTACAGCGTTCGTGGAAATATTGATAAATCATTACGAAATTGTACGAACAGATTGTGCGTTCGAGCGCCTATGTAATTTTCGAGTACACATAGCTTAACCGTGGATCATTTTACCTCGGATCAACTTAAAATGTACCGCCGTGCTAGGATCAACATAGATGCATTTAAAAGAAATGTATATAAATTCATAGGCCCATTCGCCCACTGTCGAAATGGCCTAAGTAAAATATAGGGCGTATCTGATATGGCCTTCTTTCATGAGAATGCCATAAGTATAAGAATTGCACAGCCCTGCCGGTCGGCATGCGATGCGCGTAAACAGTAACACAACTCCCTATTGCCGTCCCGCTCGCTCCGGGACGGTTCCAAGTGCGCTCCAGGTGTCGACAACCCTCTCGGAGGGCTCTCGAGCGCTCTGTCAACTGAGTACGTTTAAAGGCTACGAGTGCCTGTGGGAGTTGTACAGGTTGTCCCGAAACGATTGGGACGTTTTCATATGTTAAGGTATTTGACTATTGACTCAGCGGACAAAATCTTACAATTTTTAATGCTTCATCAACACCACCTCCCCTGAATTTAGCCCAAGCAAAATTAGCTGAGTTAAATCAGGTCCGAAATAATTACTTAGATCATGACAATTCTTTAAAAAAAATGCATAGTCTAGTCCTCATGCATGGCTTAAGAGAAAAATTAAATATTATTTTATTTTTTTTTTATCAATGAAAAATTTAAATGCCAATTTCAACCATTGACGTGATCATTATTGAAATGTTTTAAATTTTAGCTTTGTCCATCTGTAACAATTCTATCGAAATCAATATGTATTTATTTATGTATTAGGTATACAAACATCTTTAAATTCTGTAATAATAACACTTTCCATTGACCATTAATTAAAAGTATAGAAAATAAAATGAATTAATTACTAAAATAATTAACCAGACTATGCATGTTTGTAGCCACCATTTCACCCCCTTTGAGGATTTCCAATCTTCAGGAACACACTCCATATAATATACAGATCAGTTTTTAAATATAGGGCACTCCTTTTAGGAGGTCGATGTGAGCGCAAGAGCAATGAACTCATTTGGGAATTTAAAAAAAAAAAACTTTTTTATTAAGAAACATAAGTAATTCACGTAACTGTTAAATAAAAAAAAATATACCTACGGTAAAAAGGTAATAAAGTTTTGTTAGTTATTAACGAAATTATATTTTTGTTTAAAGTTTTGCTAATAATTTTAAATTTATTTTTTTTTAAATGTCTTCGTTTTTTTATTAGTTTCCCCTTCCAAAAAATATTCAAAATCGTCCTAACTACTGGGTAGTAATGAGTGAAAATACACGAGAAAAAAAAACCACATTCAATTCATTTATTATTTTTAAATAAACAATATATTTAATTTTACATCACCATTATAGCGCGTACTGCTATTCTAAGGTAATATAATCAATTATAGAAACATAGATCCTCAGCTGACAATTCATAAACTAAAAAGACGAAATTTTCATAACTAAAACAATTAAATAACAAATCGTGCAACTTAAAATTTAACTAGACACTCAGATTTATACAAAATACAGAATTCATAAATATTGCGCAAGAGCAAGAGATAACTTAAGAGGGTAATTTGTATGTGTGTAAAGTTTTTTTATAAAAGTTTTTCCCAAAAAGTGTTTTAAGTGTTTATGTGTTTGTGTGGTGTTTTGTAGTACTTATAATTATATATAAAATAATATAATACTCGTATATCTAATATCCACATAAAATAGTATAATAAGTATATATTTTGAAATATAAGTTTGGTTCGCAGATAGAGAATTAATATAGTTAATATGTCGTTTAAAAATAATTGCTTTTTGAGATTTTGCATAAAATAACGATGTGAAGCAATGAAAACAAATATTCTTCGAAAGCATGTCATAAAAAACGTTTTTTCTAGTCAATATTTTAGTTTCGTTTTTAAATGTTTTATTTAGGCGATGTTATTATTTATATTATTATATAAGTAGCATAATGTCGGAATATGTGTTTAGATTTATGTAGTAACAACTTATTTTTTTCTATCTTAGTATGTGACTCTGTAGAAACTACAATGTGTATCTGTAGATTTCTTTTAAAAAAAAATAAATATCAAAAATATTTTTAACTAATATTTTTAACAGACAATCTATAAATGATTAGGTATTGCAATTTATATATTTTTTTAAGAGAACTCACCATTAATGCTCCCATAGTGTAATTTTGTCGATAATATTACATAAATAAATACATAGAATATTATATAATAATTTTATTTATTTATTTATATCGTCATTAACATGCACTCTTGTAAAAATAGCAAAATAGTGTTTACACAATAAATACATTGTTTATACGCACATTACCCTAATGTGTGCATCTATATATAATTTAAAACTAACATAGATAAAATGTTTGCGAGTCGCGTCTGCGGCGGAATTTGGCTTTTTCTCCTTACGTCCACAATTCTCGTCACATATGAGGCATTCCCCGGCAACGTCCGCAGATTCCTCGCGATGTTTTCCCTCCTCCTACCCCCGTCGCGTTAACGAGAACCCCGTTCGCTTGGGCGGTGATTTGGACGCGTCGCCGCCCAAGAGAGCCTGAATTTAAAACGGCGTCGTTCGAACGCGCCTTTTCGCTCGACGTATTGCGGATTGTTGCCGCTTCACTTTGAGATGAAAATTGACTCGCATTGCTGAGGCATTTCAAAAATAATATTAATCAACTAGAGTAAAATTGATACAAATTAAACCGTGTCCCAAGACCAGTCCCGATAAAAAATCAGCTAATTGATCCTGCGATTTCTAGTGGTCTCTGTTAATAAAACTATATTACGTTTCATCATGGTTACCGTGAAAAAAAAATGTAAACTATACATGAAAATTGTCTAATAATGTTTTTGTTGTGAGCGCACAGCTGTCGCCGTACGCCGCAACGCTGTCAAGGCCATTATCGATTGGAATTCGCGCGCACACCGAATTCACAACATCTGTTATAAAATAATAAATTTGGTGATGATTCTTATTCGCATTTCATACTCATAATAGGTTACACAACACCGCCCTTAAGTATTCAGGAATAATCTTGGGACACCTGTATATATTTATTAATTTATTTATTTTAACGTCATTTACATACACTCTTATAATATAAAACAGTAATTACTGTTTACATAACAGATACGCCACGCTATGCTTGTACATAGGTTATTGTAATTTGTAATCACGTGCAATGGATTACTTTTGTGCATCACCTTAATAGCACAATGTGCTATTCCAAGGAGATGCAAATTATTTATGGATCTAGTTTAGGATTTTGACGTAAGCTACGGGACTTCTTAATAAACCTATAAATAAATAATATTAATATTATAATATAAATAAATTAAATAACCTATAGATAAATATATAAAAGTTAATATAAATATAAATATACATAAATACTACAAATATACACATATTTTATTAATTTAAATACAATAGAAATACTTAATTATTTACACCTGTTTAAATGACAATTCACAATTTTTAACTCCCCTTTCCAGTAACCATTTAGTAATTACAACAGACCTATTTTTTATATTTTTAGGATGATTTATTTCTTTGATTTATATATAAGACAAATATTTAATTATAAAATTTTATATAATATATTATATAGAAAAAACTAGATTGTTTGACGTTTCAGCGCCAGATGCTGCCTTCTTCAGGGGCGCTTTGACGAATCATTTTCCACCTGAAAATCTGAAGTTAATTACCGAAAGAACTTAAAAAAAACTGTAAAACTATTTGTGGACAGGCATTCATCTTTCGTTTTATTTGTATCTATCTTAGTCAGTCAGCCGCTTGACATACGGTTTTGACGTGGTCCAGAAAAATAAAATAATATTATATGCGCTTTGATTGATTATTTACAATGCTGAACGTGTTACTTTTGTACGGACGACATTACACCCCTCGCACATACGAGATTTTTCATTGCCCGTTCGCTCCTAAACCAACTCCTCACCCCCCCCCCCCCTCCCGTCGCTTGCTATTCCTGGCACGTGCGGAATTAAGGTCCGAAGAAATGGAGTCACCTTACTGCTTCCAGATCCCCGTCCGACGAACCTTGGGGCGCGGGCGAAGGAGTCACATTAGACAATCTTCACATTTTTGGTGACGCACCACTCTCCAACCACTAAGTATTTAGTTCAGTGGTTTATAGCATTATGCACATTGAAACCTTATCTTGAACTTCCCGGAGGTTATTTTTATAAACTAATTTTCGTTTTTGAAATATAAATTAAATAAAAAAATGTCTTTTTTTTTAACCGATTTACCCGAAAAATAGTGCATATTGTAGACACGTAGATAAAGGAATACTTTTATTTTTATTTCTTGTTTTAGAGATTACTAAATTTAGACATGATATATTTCGACGACAGGTTTTCAAACTATCGATCAACACTTTTATGGCTGAGGATTTAAGGTCGACATTAGCATGATCGAAAACAGTGTGTTACGATGTCTCGATTGAAAAATATTCGGGCATTAATAAAGACGTTTCGGAGATAAGCATACGACTAGGGAAGAGTTCGACGCGTCCGTCCGATGCGAGCTAACAACGGGTACTGGTGCACATTTGAAGTCACGAACGATAAAAGATTACCCAACATTACCGACTACCATGACTTAAAAACAGAATACATTTATTTTTAATATAACAAATATTTTCTTCTATTGAACGTTCGATATGTAACGCAATGTTGCTTTTAATCTGATTAGGGATTTTTTCTCCGACGAGAGTCAGCAGAATCTGGTTCTCCTCCGTAATTAGATCTGTCCATGGACCGCAAAAAATCCTAGCAGGGTTGGTCGAATGCTAAGAGGTCGTAATTTAGCCGGGCTGAATTCGCTTAGTCGTCGCAGCAATTCCGGTAACGAAGACAGAGACCGCAATAACCATTTGTAAGACGAAACGAGCGAGAGGGGAAGAGGGCGGGGGAGTGGGGGGTGGGGCGGGTAGGGCGCCGCCATTTTGCTTACAAACGTCAATCTGACAGCCGGCATTTATCTCGCGCGTCGGAGAAATAAAATATATGTGAGACATAATGAAATAATACATTGCGAGCAATGTCGGTGGGCAGAATTATATTTATTTTTTTTTATTTATTATGCACACCGGTGTCCTAAGATTTATATGTTCCCCAAATTTATTAAAGCGTCGGTGTAAATACCCCTAAGCGTAGCAAAACGTGATATCGATCGCATTTTGCGACGCCAGTTCACGCTCGGGAGGAAATAAAGTTACGCAAGCCTCTGTCATGAGTTCAAAGTTATAATATTATATATAATTCAATAGTTCTTTACTAATTAAGTTACTTTATTAAAACAGGTTACTGTCTTTAACACAACATTCTTAAATTCACCGGTAATTCGAGATATGGTAACACTGAAATATAATAATAATAATTAATATATGTCAAAAGAATATGTATGAATAAATAGATACACCTCAGAGTATTTGGTAACCATTGGATATTTAATCACAAAAAAAATATGTTTAGATAGTTTTATCTTATATTTTCAATATAGTAAAGTTAGTTTTTTTTTTTTATATGTTTTGAAGCGGTAATTAAATAACACCCAACAATTGCTTACTAGCCGCGCAAAGAGGTTTTAACCTGACACCCTATAAAAATAGTGCCCCGAATTTCGATATCATTCCCCTTATCAAAAATTCACTGGCGCTTCACCTTTTATAAATCAAATTGCAGGGTGGCGCACTGATATCAAACGCCTATAAGCGCCATCTCTTGGCAGAAAAGCAAACTACAAGTTAACCGAAAAGTTCAGTAGAATCATAATTTGTTGTGGCTACTAAATTTTAGTAGACACAACCGAAGTGTATACAAATTGTTTGATAGACTGTACACACCAATTACCCCTAGATTCATTAATCGTTCACCTAGCAAAACTTTTACCGGTACACTTACAATACTGTTTTGTTAAGTCTACCAAACAATCTGTGGATGCGCTTTCAAATGAAAAGTTGCGTACACCTCACAACCGTATTAACCAAATCGTTGTTAAGGTTACAGGACTCGTCCGTTTGAGCTTACAGGATTTTTTGTCAGTATTACGGTATTCCTGATTTGCATAGTTAATGTACTAAAATATAAGAATGTATGCTCTAGTAAAATCTATTAATAAACGCTCTATTTACATTTACTAACGTTTTAGCATTATAGGCGCCGTCAGCTAACGACCGCAGTGAGAGTACGTAAACTATCCCCGGGGTGTCAGCGCAGGGTTAGGCCGGCGGCCATCTTGTGCCAAACGTCAATCTGACAGTTCGCATTTATAACGGCGTCGCTTTGGTTATCTCTCGCGCGGCTGACAGGGCGGCAGAAAGCGACGCGGGGTTATTAATCTCGAATTCCGGCAGGGTGGATTCGACTTATAAGTCCATTGGGATACTTTGAATCGCGTGGTTTGTTTTTTTGAAGTTATACTTCTTTGCGCCCGTTGGGATGGGATGCAGTTGGTCGAGAAACCAAGCCACGCGTTAGGAGTATTTTTTACGTTTGTCGAGTTATAGAGTTCAATTGCTTTTTTACGAAATACGTTTGTCGTGTTGTAGAGTCCCTATCGAAATTTGAAGCTAGTTGTCTGTGTTTTTTTCACAAATTATACGAAAGTATACGAATATACGAACTTAATCATGATAATGTATAGGTGTATAGTATAATAATGAAGTGACTTATAATAATATATTAAATAACAGAGAAAAATGTCTTATATTTCATTTATATATCCTGTCGGTGTGTGTGCGAATGGCCAAAGAAGTATAACTTCCACCGTCTGGTCCAAAGCAGACCCATTTTTTTTTGTTTAAAAATGTATAAAAAAAAAATAGTGGTTAAGTAAACTAATGCTATTAATTACGCTAATTAATTCTAATTTTTAGGGTGTTTGACTACAGACTTAGCTGTCGCGGGTTCGAAACCGCATATTATATGTTCAAACATTAGATTTGAATCGCAAGCAAATTTAGTTTAGTAGAGTGGCATCCAAAATAAGTGTGCGTGATATAGGTCAAACTCAAAATTTAAAAAAAAAAAACACCTAATGAATGCCATAACTAAAATAAAAGGTTGCCCATTGCATATGCGACTTTATCTTCAAGCCCTTCGGGCCATTTTGCGTACCTATTAATTTTGTATAACGTAATGGCACTTTCGGCGCCCGACAACTCGACCCCGCGGAATTTGGGTAAACTGAAAATAGTTGCGTAGACCTATAAATTCCTTTTCAAAGGTTAGCTTAAGAAAAAATTAGCCAATGTCCTTCCTAAAACACATTAAAATCTATTTCAAGTGAATAAATAAATCATGTTATTTTAATTTCAGCATGCCACTTCCGTGACTTACGGAAAATGCAATGCACGCTAAATTACTCAAATAGCCTCATATTACGGTGTGGGTGCACACCGTACCCACATATTACTAGGCTACCGACTACTCTAATAAATGTGTTTGTGCCGGGACTAACGGTTAAGATGTGCAAACATCAAAGTTTATCTGTGAATGTAACGGGAAATTAAAAAAATGAAAATTAATTTGAATTGAATTAAGTGTTCTACAATGACCTATTGTGTAAAAATAATAGGGCAAATTAGCTGTTTTAAATTCGTGTAAGTAGATATATAAAATGTAATGTAAATGTGTGTATATATGTAATGTATAGATATAAAATGGTTTTGTTATTTAAGTTATTAGTTTTAATACTTTTTGTTAGTAGAAACCTATTTTTAGTTTTACATAGTTTTTTATCGATCAATCAAATGTATTTGCTCAGCGCAATTGCATGTAACCAATCTATTAAATAACTATTAAAATTAGCCTATCTTAGTACGGGCAATGTCCAGTTAGGTATGGTTATGTTATTCATTATCTAAGAAATATGTAAAACAAAAATCAATAAATAAATAAATAAATATTTTTTTTTGTTGTGTGTACTGTGTTATTGTTGGTTTTTCCAATAAAAATAAATAAATAAACGCAAAATTTCAAAAACTATAGCGACATACGAACATTGCAAGCTTGTTAAAATAAAATAAATGTATAGGTTTAGTGAAATATTTCCCTATTTTCATCGTGCCATGGGACAGAAAAGGTTAGCCGTTTTAATTCTTTTTTCAGTATTTTCGCCGATCCCTTTCAGTTTTTCAGCTGTCACGTTAAATGTCGCCTTTAATATGTCGCCTTTCAAGTTTTCAAATGGGCACACAGAAAGGCGAATTACGTATCGACTTTCTACGACAGCTAATGCCGACGACAGCTAACCGTGGCGCCGTATAATTTTAACATTTAATGACGGATAACAGCCGGACGGCACGCTATCACTTAAGGTGCGTTTTAAAGATAGAAATGGAATATCATTCTATTTTCTATTGTATTAATTTGAGCAGTCGATATTCTTGATCCAGCTCTAAATGCTCAGAAAGCAGTTTTAAAAACCATCACAAAGGGAAGACTTGATGGTGATGGTATGGCATCGCGCCGAAGACTGAAGTTACCAGGTACCTATTTCGGTCAGGAAAACTTATCGTGGGAAAGGTATTTATTTATTAACAGGTAAGCATACAGTGAAATAGTAGCATATATATTTTCCCAAATGGTTAATAATAAGGCCAATTAAAGCTTAAGCCTATATACAAAAATATTTAAAACTTTGTTGAGCTTAACGCTATTTTAGAAGGTGTATGTGTAATGGTGTAAGGTATAAAAGTGTTAGTGAGGGTGTGTTGTTGCGTGTGTGCATGTATGTATGAACATCGTATATGATGCGTATAGATAAATTAATTTTAATATGCAAGGCTTTCATTTTGAATCACCATACTCGAGTATACTGTTTGCCTCTAGTGACGTCGAACGGTGTGCAAACTGCAACTGTACATTTTCGACACAATGGATTTCTGAAATATGAAATGTGAGAAATAGTCGGCTGCCTTTATCGAGTCGTTAATTAAATTTTTAAGGAAATTTACAGCGTGCGAATCGTCTATTAGGCGATTTCACAAGGCGCTGAATTTGTAACGAGGCAATCCACCTCCATTACTTTTTCTGTCCTCCGAATGGTGAGTGCATTTGATCAACATAATTATAAATATTATGAACAAAAATATATAATAACCCTCGTAAAAATATGAAATTAGCCGCTAGCATTTTATTATGAAATAAGTATATAATTATCATTTATTTCCAAAGCTGTTTTTAAGCGTAGGCTGAAAGTTGTTAAACAGTATTTTTTATATATATTTTATAACCTAACCTAACCTACTGAACTCAACAGTATCACCGCAGCTAGCTCCTAAATATTATAATTACCTAATAATAATAATAAGATTAATTGGTATGACTTTATGTAGCTATGCAGGCCAAATAAAATGTTTATTATTATTTTTATTAAGATAAAGTATTAAATAAATAAATACAAACGAAGCGCACAAAGTCATTCGGATGGGGTGACAGCGCGTCTGGACGTTTTTGAGACGACAGCGTGTCAAAATTTAAGAGCGCCATGTGCGCTGCGCGAACTCCCCTAATTGCCGACCGCCGTTAATTCCCTCGGGGGGGAGAGACATGCTGCGGGGGTAAGGGGGTGTATGTAAGGGCGGTTTTTAGAGAGGGACAGATGACACCCTGAATCGAAATTAGCCACTATGGGGGATGCAAAACATTGAAAAGCATTTTTAAAAGAGTATTTTTTGTCTCTATTCAATTTTAATACAAATAAAATCATTTAAAATGTTACAGATTGTTTACAGTAAAAGAACCTGCCGTACGGAATATATATATATTTTTTTAATTTTAGTACATTTCACTAGGTTTTCTTTATTCTTTTTGAATACTACAGGACTATAACCTAACTACCAAACTTAACTAAAAAGTTGGGAATACCTGTTCTAAGCAGTTTTAAGGTAACGTGATGTGAGGAGTAAGGTCACTACCATATATAAACACTTTCGAACGTGACTTGAATTCATGCGACCTAACGTGTAACGAAACGCTGCACCCCATTCTTAAGCGCCGTTGAGCTAGAACAGGGTACTGAGAAGGCGGCGTTGCAAAAAATAGTTACAGGCAGCTTAGGCGCATGAACGCGTACAACGCTCTGAAAATATTGAATGGTATACAATAATTATTCATTATAGCACAATAACATACTCGCATTAATTTGTGTATTTTGTCCTGTATAAGTTTCACTTCTGTAGTTCGCTTTTTAACTTCTACTTACTAAGAAATAATAAAAAAAATAGGACTATGTTTTAATGATTTTGGTAAAATATAAAAGAAACATTAAACTATTGACAAAACCAAAGGTTTCCAGCGCATGAAGAATACCAGATCACTGGTCCAGCGCACGCGTCGCCCCAAACTGTAACAGAGGACTTAATTCGTCCAATATTTGCAAACATTTAGATAAAGGTATTAGCGGGGTTTCCCCCCGCTAAGCTTATTATGGTCACCCCACCGGAGCGACTGGCTATCTAATTGACGATAGGAAAATTGTGGGGGTTAGGGAGGTTTTATGGGATTTGAGATGATGCACTTTACCTAGTGCATCGTAAGTAGAGATGTTGTTATATGATAATAGTCTTTTTAGGTCCTTTTTTTAATAAAAATAATCTTTAATTTCAAGAACTATTTAAGATCTTTTTATCTAATCTTAAATGGGAGCCTTTAAGTTTAAGGCATAAAATATATCGTCTTAATAATTTATTCAAGGCCGACTTTAAGCTCCTAGCATGGTCCTCCATTAGCGAACTACTTCAGAAACCCTTCTATATTGGACGGAAGGACCATTCCCACAAAATAAATAAAATTTTAGGAGGAAGAATATCGGATTTCATTCTTTTCTTCCGTGTACTATTAGAGAATAGAATAGTCTTAACTGTAGCGTCTTCAAAGCTTTCTCTAAGACCCCTTCCCAGCTAAGAAGGATAAAAATTTGTTAAAAAAATAACGTAGCATCACCTGCCAATCAGCTATACTACCGGAGGAATAGATACCTCCAAAGTAATATGTAATTTTAAATAAATAAATAAATAACATACCGAATATAATAATTTAAAAAAACGCCTTTATGGAACTTTCTAATTTGATATCACTTTAAGACAGGCACCAGCCTAGTAAAGTGATAAAATCTATGAAAACCTGTACTACATTATAAGGATCCGTTATACGCAAATAGGTATGTCTTGTTTTGTTTAAAATAGTCTTAATTTAGCTAGTTTAATTAGAAATAAGGATATTTAAATAAATAAATAAATATTAATTTACAGCTTTTATCGTTTTAAACTGATTTTAAACTGTCACGGTCTCAATAATTACATACTGCGTGCACTATTATTAAATCTTGAAGTTTTGGAAACAAACACAGATCCGATGTAAGTTCGACACGTTTTGTCTCATAATAATCCATTTTTTAAGCGTTTCCGTCTTATGTTGAAGCTAAACCGATATCGTTTAGTTGTGCTAACCCTGACAATGAATATATACTGCCAACGAAAATGAATCATGTGTATTATTCTGTAATTCAAGATGGCCGCCTTGCCCAGCTTAAGCACACAAACTGAACGGAGCTGACAGTGACATCCATCTCTCGTCGGATTACCAAAACTGTGTACACAAATAAGGCGCGACGGACGGCCACCCTACTGAAGAAACAAAACGGGTTGTGGTGGGGGAGATCCGGTTATTTCTGGATCGTTTTGCCTCAAATGTCACTTTCGCTCGGACGAGGTACACGAGAGCCACATTTTGTGGGCACCTACTAACACTATTAATGCTATCACATAGTTCCAGAGTGTCTCCTAACTAAATCGCTACTAAAATAGTTACGTGTCGAGCGAGTTGCGCCGTTAGGCCAAATTAGGTTATAAACAATCACGCGACTCGGATATAACGAAATTAGTCGAGCGACACGCGCGTCGCGTCGCGTTTCGCTCCGTTGCGACGCGCGTCGCGTGCGTGCGCGGCTTAATGAGCGCATACAATTAAATGCGAAACATACGCTCGACGTAACTTAAGGGGGCTATGATACTACGTTATCATACTAATTCAATGACCAATAGCACCATACCACGTATCTACTCCCTTTATAACAAAAGTGATATTTCAAAAATCGATATATTGAATAGCTCATTATCATTCAAAAAAGAGATTTCCATATCATTAAACCTAAATAAACACAAATAAAACCTAATTGTATTGTTAGATTTTTATGTTGTTAATGGTTAATTGTAACATATAAGTACTTGTAATTGCAATTACAATTATATTACCTTCATCATAATTTATTTTTGTGTTTATACATACTAAAACCATACTTAATTTATTACTTTATTTTAAAATATACATACAAATCACACACACAACTACCACAAATATAACTCACAAATTACACATAACACAACAAAAAAATCTACTGTATACGTATATAATATTCATAATCTTTATATATTTTAAGAACACTGTTCCAAATTTTTTATGGTAATGTTAATACGTAAAATGTCCGAAATCCATAATTGGTTTTGTATACTAGTAATAAGTTTTGTTTGTAATTATAAAAATTAATACTGTAGGATTTTTCAATAAAGAATAAATCAATAAAAAAAAATAAAATACCCGAACGATGGACACCATTCGAACGATTCTGACCTACAAATTGTTGCCTGCGAAAAGAAGCCTTGCACGATGAACGGAAAGGTGTAAAATCTATGACGGGCATAACGGCGCTTATAACGGAAACCGCGGCCTACCATATTGTATGAAATATTGATAGAATTTAGATGTTTTTTTTAAAAAAAAAGGGATGTTTTTTAATTTCATTTTTTTTAAATAATAAAACGAAAAACATAGATTTAATAATTATCATTTTCATATTTAAAAACTATATACCATGTATATTATATATATATCTCAAATCGCTTAGGTTCCTTTCCTACCCTTTTCCGCTTTATTCTCGTTATAAATTATATATATTTTATATAGAATTGACTTCAAAAAATGCTATTTCAAAAACATGGTAGTGTTGTTTTTTTTATGTTCGTTACATAATGTTTAATTAAATTTTCTTAGGTAATTCCCTATAACAATAAAATATCTTCAAAGTAAAGAAACTAGATCACTCATATCCCTAACGCCTCTGAAAACCTGAAAAATTACATTTTTCTAACATTCAGGTATGTAGGCGCCTTAAGTTGACACACACTGAACAAAATCATATCTATGTTTTTTATAAAAAGCCTTCTACTTTTGTCTTAAATATATACAGGTGTGCCAAGACATTTACCGATAAAAAATCCAACAAATTGTCCTGCGATTTGAGACATTTGTGTGACAATGCTCGTATTAGAGAGGGCCATATAATGTTTACGTCTGTATATCTGTAACTAGATTTTAAAATCTTAGTAAATTTTAAATTCGTCTTCAAAGCTAGCGTCTTCGCGTTACGCGCACGCGTAGAGAAAGTTGGCACTATTTTTGATTGTAATAATGCCTTTGTTACAATGTTTTTGTAGAACTGACAGCTTTATCATTTTTTTTTAGTCTATCATTATTTTTTTTTAAATTCTTCATTTGTGTGACTTTTGTTGTCAGAGGAGAGCTATTGGGCGCAGTTCCGACTGCCTTATTGTTGTTTTCATGATGCAAACAACATCTCGCAAGTGTGTAACTGAATGGGTATTTTTTTTGTGTATGTCCTGTTACTTAGCCCAGCCGACCTGGCCGGATTTGTCCCACTGGGGATTCGAACTCGGGTTCTCTTGACTTAGAAGCAGGCGCATATACCACTGCGCCACCAGGTTTTAACATTAAAAAAGAAACTTAAATGACTCTTAAGGTGGGGCTGCCCATAATGTGAGACTTAAAATCCTATCCTGTAAAAAGAGGTTTATTTATGTGCGTACTTTTGTTAAAAAATCGTTACCTATCGAGATATCTACGGATACATACATACATAAATAATGAATAAAACAATTGATAAGAAGCATTTTAGTTAAATGTAATATAAAAATGTTCCGTTAATTCAATTATGTATTCGCTGGGAAAAGTTAGGTTAGGTGTGTATGTAACCTAAATAGGGAGTGAGTGTGTATGTTTGTAAATGGGGGAGGGAGGAGTGTGTGGTTAAAAACGTGCTCCGTTTTCGTAAACAAAATGTCCTACCCTCCCGTAGCAAATTAACTCATCAGCGCGGCTACGAGTTTATTTTTCGACATGCGTGCCTTTTCTCGGATAAATGCGATCGGGCAATTGTACAGTCGAGGGCAATTGAAGCTTTACCTCGACTACGCTCAGTCGGAGATGCGTAAGCGGTGGTTCTCATAGATACACTACACACACAAGTACTATATCTTTTTTTTTGCGAGTTTCAGTTCAACTTTAAAATCTCGGGCTAAAGCTCCGAGTGCCTTTGACCACATTCGTAAAAGGATATGCAAGAGGAAAAATTTATCTTGTATTTAAGGCGGAGTCAAAAGGTAAATATTAATTCCGATTCATTCGTCATGAAAAAAATACAAGTGTAACAGTAGGGTTTTTTTTCAGTAAAAAGACCGCCAAACTACTAAGGAGAAGGCATTTAGATGTTAAAATACCCCAATTATTCAATCAAATACCAAAAGAACTTCAATGCACGAAATAAAAAAATTAAGCTCAGGAGAGGTTAAACGATTTCTTTTTTAGCTCATTCTAATTGAACCACTCTTCTCTTCGTTTCTTTATTTATCATCACTTTCTTTTTCTTTGTTCACTAACTTTATTATGGATTTGTAATTTGATAAGATTTCGGAAATTTCATTGGTGTTTAAACGTTTTAAAAACTTACTGTGAAAAATACAAGCAATACGAAAAGAAACATTATACCTACAGCAAGATCCTGTGAACTTTGAAGGTTATGTGATTTGAATTTTGAATAAAATATATTGTATTTGTAAAATAAAAATATATAAAATAAATTGAGCCAAAAAATACACATACAAATATTACCAGGTGTAAAATGAAATATAAAAATAAAAAAAGATTATCATTTACTAAGAACACACATGTGTGTATGGCTGCGAATATATCACATGATGTTGAAGTAATGTTAGATACTCAAATTTTTAGACTCGTTAGTGTGGAAAAATAATGAGAAATATTAATAATGAGAAGGGTATATTAAATTTCATATCATCATTGACAAGGATTTTCATACAAGGCGTTGGTGTATGTAGGTACTTCTGTTAAGATTGAAAATATCTACATCGGCAAATTTATTCTTTTATGTATTTAAAAGGTGATTAACAACTGTTTTTTAGTAAAGTTGTTATTTAACCTAATGGCGTATTTAGTAAAATACTTATTGTTTGCTAAAATTTCACACTAGAATCCTAAAAATACAATTTTCTAAAACTTTGCGCTGGTTTTAAATCGACATCTAGAAACTTTTTAGTAACGATTATAATTATCTTTAAGTATGACTCCTTATTCGAAATTTATAAAAAGACAATATGTGTAATTTTTTTTAAATTAATAGCCTATAATTTGTTTGTATTTTTTTTCCACAATGTGAACATTTAAGTGTAGGTAACTTTTTAAATTATTTGTTGACTAGAGCCACAATCTAAGGCTAATATTGTAGTATATTTTAAAATGGATTATTCGTTTAATTACTTACTTTCAGTCCACTTGAGACAAGCATTATGCTTCTTCAAATCGTAGACGGTATTAAACTGTCCTTCTTTGTCGCCGTTTATGTTTCTGACGCAAACTACCGCCGTAAATTGTGTTTCCGCCCAAACACATCTGAACGGCCTGCAGTCAGTGTCCTTAGACCTCATTTCGGCAGCGGATCATAGATTCCCACGGTATTATCGACACTATTGTCGGACTAAACGACGCTATGTTTAGTATAGTCGGACCGAGGGATGATATAAATTGAATGATCGGATAGATCAGTTTTGTCGGACCGATCAAAGTTTGGCTTGATATCAGTAAGACCATAGCTATCCATACCTATATAAATGATGTTTATTTATTTATTTATCTTTATTGGAGAAACCAACAATTTTACACAGTACATATAAAAAAAAATACATTTGATGGATCGATAAAAAACTATGTAAAACTAAAAATAGGTTTCTACTAACGATGTTATCAATATTTTTATTCTTGATATTTGAATGACCATATTTGCCATTGCCTCTCATGTTATCCATGCTAGTGTCAGACTGAGGGACCGTATAAATGATATGATCAGGATGATATGATCAGGCTATAGTAATTACCCATTCTGTTTGCAGACCGTCGGTCATTTCTCTGCTATATTGTCAGACTGGGGGACGATGTAAATGCTATCAGATTGATCAACGTTAGGCGCGATATTTCCAGGATAACCCACGCCAACAGATATATAAGTAAAGAAAAATACATGCAATTTTTCAATTTATTTCTAAATATCATAACGGTTATTTTGACGCCCAAAATTCTGATGCAATATTTGATTATAATATGGACTTTGACAGATTTGCATGTTTACAACAAAATGAATTACACATTCAATCCATGTAACACACAACATTATCCAATTATCCAATTTACAAATAATATTCACATATAAACGTGAAAAACTAAGCAATCACATGCGGCCGAAGCACTATCCTGGATCTTAGACAAGCTGAAGAACGTGGCTGGAGCTCAAAGCTATATCTAAATTACACACATGTGTAACCTAACCATAATACTTAAAATCAAGGTTTTAATAGGCTTTTAAATACTGGCTGGCTTTCGTGTGGGCTTTAGAAATTTATAACGCTATCCCTAAAGATTCAAACGTTACGCGTGACGCGTCGGCGACGTGCGATCGCCGCCAGGCGCATCTGATTGGTTGGCGCCTGCGCAGGCGCGCATTGGATCGGTGCACGGGTGATTCGCCAGCGACGCAGCAGTCGGAAGACAGACGACTTTTCAGTACCTAATTTATATTTAATTCATTGTTGTTATCTTAATCTTCTGTTGTTTTACACTTGTTATTTAGTTTAAACTTGTTTGTAGGATGCAATTATTGAAGTGAACCCTATTTGGAATCACGTAGATAAAATAATACCGCCGGCCTCTAACGGTTCAATGATCATCTGAGTTCGTCATTTCTTCTCGTCCTGGACCCTAGAACTCCCAGGCATAATTTAATACATTTTAGAGGCATTTTTCCGGCGGTGTAATAACGTTTTTTTTTTTGACAAATATGTAATTCTTTCCTTTACCTGAGATATAAAATATTTATATAAAAAAACAATTTTGGAAAACATAGATTTTGATGAGGTCTTTCATAATAAGAAATAATTTCATGCCAAATTTTAACAACAACATTGTGAATTACTTTATTTTTTACAGAAAAACTTACAGCTAGACATACAATTATTACAAAAAAAAACATTTTATCTATACACATACAAAGAGAAAATGCGATACATCTCATCTCGTCTAAATTCGCACTTAGTGGCATGTCAGAAACTTCACCGTCTCCATCTAACCAGGTGCTGAAGACCTGTCCTAAGATGGACTATCTATCTGTTTCCAATAAAAATGTACTTGAATGCGGAGTATATGGAGCAGAAAGGGTAGAAATATAAGGTTCCTAATAACTTTTTTTTTTAAATTTACACGAACACACATTTCAGTTTATTTTAAAAATTTCTAAATAATTGAGGTTAAGAGAGAAAAAAAAGAAGAGAGAGAGAGAAAAAAGAGCATAAAAGGAGATGCCTAACGTCAATAATAAATAAATACAGTGTTATTATTGAGAAGTACAGTAAAAAAATGTAGTCTGTAGTGTAGTGTCGTGTAGTGTAGTGTAATATAGTGTAGTTAAACATATTAATGTGTTTTAAAAGTCTGATGTGAGAGTAATGGTATTTATGAGGGCGCGCTGTGGAAATGAAGAGATAAATAGAGAGAGAGAGAGTTGTAATAATATTATACAAAAGGAAAAAATAAACTATATTTATACAATTGGGTACAGCGTTTGAATGAAGGTTTTCTTAAGACTATTTTATTCTCAAGTAGTACACGAAAGGAAGACTTTATTCCTCCTAAAAATATATTTGTAGAAATGGTATTTTCGTCCAATAGTGAAGTGGTCTTTGAAGTGGTTTACAAAACAGCGATTATGCTGGAAGTTTTTAGTAGGACTTAATAGGTTTAGTTTAATGCAAAAGCACAAAACATGTCCAATTTATACTTCTTACAGTTTCAGTAAAGGGTATACCAATCGTACGCAAAATTACGTCAGCCATGTCAAACTATAGAAAAGAGCGATTTTTGTGCATCGTGAATATTTCAAGGAAGAGGCTTCCTTCTTTTTTTTTTGCGAATTCTTACCAAATAATAATGCACGCCCTCGAGTGCACAGACACACTCGCACACCAAACATGGTACGCGAGAAGAGAGTGTGCCCGCGGCGTTCTCTTTCGATGCGGTTGAACTTTGCATGCGTAATTCCCGCTATTATCTGCGGGTAGTTAGGCTTCAGGGATTACCAAAGGAGGAATCGAACACAGAACACTATTACATAGCTGTCAAATTAAGCAATACATCGGTATAGTTAACATGGTTTGCATAGCATGTATGTAACATTCGTTTTTAAGATGAGGGGCAAAGGAAGAAATATATTAGTATTAAATATATTTTCCCATGGGTCGACTCCGATAGCGAAATGTTTGTGAGTACATGCCTTAAAAATATGTTCATTTCATTATACCTATTAATCAGTTTACAATTTGACATGATAAATATACATTTTACAATGATAGTTAAAGTAATCTACCTTCAATTATCGTAGGTACACCACTAAGGTTAACAGTACTAGGTGGACTTTTTATTCATAACGTGCCAGTGTGCCCGCTAGTTGCCAGGCAAAGCACTAAGTAAACCTGTTCTGCAATAGCGAAAGAAGCGCGTATACTATATTGTATTAATGTTGGCGCATTACCGATCAAGAAACTTACTTTTAGAAGGTAATAGTATAATATAAAGCTCTATTATTTGTTTATTTTTATTATATAATGTCATTTAGTGAAAAATAAAGTGTATATAACATATAAAAATTATAAAAAATAAAAAAAATAATAATTCTATAAAAAGCGTAAATCAAGTAAAAATAATTATGAAAATATACTATAATATAAATGATTATCCTGGGCCTAAATATTTTTTAATATTAAATGTAGATTTTTATTTTAATAGCTGTGCTAGTTATCGCTATTGTATTTTGTTGTAAATTAGGTCTTTGGATTTAGAGCTTTCTATATCTAGGTTTCACCTTTGCGACCGCGGCTACCTAGTATTATACGTAGTCGTTACGTTCCTACAAAATAATAGATTTTATTGAAAGGAAAAATGTTTGTTTTATTTATTTTCTTCTGCGTACGTGCAAAGACTGGAAAAGTCCTAACTGTAACGCGTTTAACACTTTCCATAAGAGCAAAAGTGGTCTAAAGACTCAACGCGATACGAAAGGTCGAATTTATGTTAATTGTATCATTTTGAATGTTTTGTTTCCCCGCATTATATATTTTTAAAGGCGTTACTTTTTCGGAATTCGCCTTCGAATCTCGTTCATTTAATCGGACGGAGAAATTTTGAGATTTTGTCAACAATAGTCGAACTGTGGATTATATAAATTTACGTGGATCGATAATCAAGTTTTCACTTTCCACCTTCCTGCCTATATACTTCTTTCACATGGACACAATTAAATCATTATAATTATAATTCTATTTCACAATTATTCACGCTTCACTTAAGACACTATCTCCAAACTTATTAGGAATTGCGAAATAAACAATTGCGTTGCTCTGAAATCAAAGTTTTTAATTTAGTACTTACATACACAATGATAATTACATCGTTTAACTTAAATCATTCTATCCTACCTGAAAACAAAGAAACGACATTTAAAGACTATTATTTAAATTGTCAATTCCTTTTAAAGAGTTCTTATAATAACCAAACAATATGCTTAATCACGGTGGTATCTGTCAACTTCTAACATAAACTGCTTTACCGATCGTGTTGGCCGCCATTACTCACAGCGCCATTTATGGAGTACATAAGTACACGTTCAGTATAAACAAATTAAAGAAATATAGTTTCTTTACACACATATTTCATGACTTTAAATGTATAACAATTACACAATAATAATCCGTTAATCTTTGAAATATATGGCCATATGTTATGTGTAATATTAACTGTTTAATTTCTCTGTTTATAATTCTTTAAAAACTTTAATAAATAAATAACATTTTTATCATTAACTGGCCAAGCCGGAGGGTGCTAAAATATTTGGTATCCACTGTGTTCGTGTGCATTTAATTCGGCGCGAATGCCTTGGGAGTTTCGCAGTCCGCAGTTTATTCTGTTTGACTTTCCTCGCTTAGCGCGCGGCTAATATCGTTACTCTTTTATAGTGTGCAACTTGTACACCTGCGTCTACCCCCTCGCACTCCGTTCGTCTCCCTTACCACCCCCTTACCCACCCCACCACCCGCCCTAACACTTCTTAAGGCGAAGCCAAAGGCTAAATATTAATTTCGATTCATTTAGACCCTTTTTTTTATTGCCGGCATTTGGTAACCATTAGATGTTTAATCAAAAAAAAAAATATGTTTAAATACCTTGATTTTATATCTTCAACATAGTAAACACAGATTTTTAAAATTCAATTCTATTTGTGAGAAATTTAATAAATGATAAACTCCTAATAGTTATTTTTTTGTTGAATTGCTTTCTTATAAAAAACATTAGAGTCTTAGAAAAAATAGTAATTAAAGGCAAATGAAGGGTTTAAACATAGTAAATTTTGTTTTTTTAATTTCTATATTATGAAGCTATAATTGAATAAAAAACTAACAATTGCTTACTTAAAAATGCTTTGCTTCATAGAATTCTATATACCTCTACATGCAATTGTAATTTTGGTGAGATTGACATTTTTCACATAAGTCGTTTTGTGAAGTCTGTTAGCACGCTGGTTTAAACACATCACACGCGAAAACACACGCACACTTTTTTACACACACTCATACATGTACTTTTTTCAAATTCGTTTTACTATTACTTGGTTTTCCTTTTCCTTTATTTCCCTTACGACTTCTTCAGCCATATATATACCCATATATATAGCCATATATTATTGTGTAATTACTGTTAATCGGCCTTAGAAATTGTATTTTTTTTTATTTTTGTAACATATATTGTAACGTTGTTTGTAATTCTAATAAATACATAAATATATATGGTATCATTTTCTCGCATTCTTAAAAACCTATATGTTAAATTAGATATCCCTTGAAATTGTTAATTGATGTGTTTTTCGTGTAACTTAACTGTACCTATATAAAATATCCATACATTAATATATTTAATATTAACTTAGTGGCGTTCAAAAAACCTAACTTTAACATGAATTTTTCCTTTCCTCTCCCTCCCCCTCTCTTCATCTCAACGTCTTGCATTTCTTAGGTTAAACACTGATTTTATAGTCACTCGGTGCAAATATTTAATTGGTTTTATTTTATACTTGTAAGTTGGTACCATTGTTTTATTATTTCTTTGTTACGCTACTGTTTTATTTCCCAAATAAAGATAAATAATGAAATTATTGAGTTTTTGTATGAATAATTAAGCCCCGCTCAGCTAAGCTAAGTTTGCTTTGTCGAGCGGACTCGAATCGACTATCGTTGGATCAGTAAATGGCTGAGTCTAAAACAATATTCGAAGCTGTTGGCAAGTCGGATACAACCGCAGACAATATCGAAACCGCCACAAAGTTGAGTGCGCCATAAACGTTCGCAGCTCCAAGGACTCAATGAAGTTTGGCTCTGCGAGTTTGAACTTTGCTAAAGAGGTCTGTAAGTGTCATTGTTCTGCAACCGGCATGCCGGAGTTTGCCTTCGGAACTCGACACAATGCGCATTCGCTGTAAATTTAACTTACTCGCGGGAACGTTGAACGGCGACGTTATATTGTTATCAAATTAACGAAATATCACATCTAAACTTAACTTATTTTGTGTGCTGAGTAAAAAAAATAATCTTGCGGTGTATATATTTATATTTATAGGGTTTTAAAAACATTTTTGGTCGTAGACTATTGAAGAAAAAAAGCTCATGTAGAAATAAAGGTAACAAAGTTCCATTCCCGATAACTTTTTTAAAAAGTATTTCAATAGTTCAATTTGTAATAATCGGCAATGGGATAACATACCAATAACATTATCGGCAAGTCCATATAATAAGACAACAAAATGTTTTGTAAAGTATTACAATATTCCTACTACAATTAGGTACTACAAATACGGTATTATACAAAAATAAAATAAAATTTTAAAATATTTATTAATTATTTTAACGTTTTGTTCATTACGTTTCTACGTTTTAGTAGAAATAAAAGGATTTGTGCGATAATATAATTAGAATTTAAGAAATGTTCTCGTCAGATTGAGACTTACAATTAGGGATTTATTTGCGAGGTAGACAATTTTACTAACTCGACCTAAAAAACAGGTTTCGTCGAAAATAAATATATCCTTCTATTGTAAAAACTAAGAAAGAAAAACCACATATTTTTGTATGTTTTTAATTTATTGAAATAGATAGTTTGTAGAGTTTATTGATTAAATTAAGTTATATTAATGAAAATATTAACTGATTCGATAAATTGACTCTGAATAAGTCGTAATTTAAAGTGTTCAGCAATGATCTATTTTGTAAAAATAATAGGGCAAATTAGCTGTTTTAAATTCGTGTAGGTAGATATATAAAATGTAATGTAATATAAATGTAATGTAAATGTGTGTATATATGTAATGTATAGATATAAAATGGTTTTGTTATTTAAGTTATTAGTTTTAATACTTTTTGTTAGTAGAAACCTATTTTTAGTTTTACATAGTTTTTTATCGATCAATCAAATGTATTTTTTTGTTGTATGTACTGTGTAAAATTGTTGGTTTTTTCAATAAAGATAAATACAAAAATAAAATATGGAATTTTAATTATTTATTAAAATAATGGCTCGTAAATATGTCATTACAATAACACTTGGCTTGGTTGGACTGTATATAATATACAATAATTAAATAAAATTACGAAATAAAAAAAATATATATTATAATGAAGACAAATTAAATACTTACTTGTCGTTTATTGCGACTATTTTAGGTGTACATAAAAAATACTAGATAGGTTAAAAATATCCAAAGAGAAAAGAAAAGATCTGCCCAAGAGAGTCTTCATCCGAGCGTTTCCTTTGGCCGAGCATTATGCAGATCTGGAACACAAATCCATTGCAGCGTTTGACCGAACTCCCGAGGGAGGAAAAACCGGAGGAACGCGCTCGGCAATCCTAATGGACGTGCCCGTTTTGCATTCGAGACGGAGGATTTCCCGGGAGCAAACAGCGCGGCGCGGCGTGTTGAACACACAGATGGGCACGTCCACATTTCATTAGGCCCACTGAATCTATAAGGCTGTTACGGAAAGAGCAAAATTTCAGCAGGGAAATTTCAGGCTTGATTAAAAGATACATAATGAACGAACGAAATTTGACTTCACGTATTAACACAATGTTTAGACAGCTGTCAAAAAACCTTAAGTCATAAAAATATTGAATAATCCCAAGGTTTATGAGCGTTATAATGCTAATATATATTTATTTTGTTTAAATATTAACGTATACAGGCTGTCCCAAGACCATTTCCTAAGATTTAAGGGGGGTATTGTGAAACCTATTATGAGTAAAAACAACGAAAAAAAATCGTTTATTAATAATTAAAATTTTGTATATTTTTTAATAGATGGTGTCAGTTCGGTCAGCGTGCGAATTCCGATGCCGCGCCGATCTGTAACGGCCTTGACACCGTTACGGGCGTACGGGGACAGCTGAGCTCTTACAACAAATACATTATACTTTTCTATTTTTCACGTAAAGTTTACATTTTTTTTCTCAGTATTTTGATAATGTGTAGTTTTTTAACAAATAACACTAGAAATCTTAGGACCAATTAGTTTTTTTTTTATCGGGACTAGTCTTGGGACACGGTGTATACATTTTTTATTAAGGTTTGTTATTAAATATTTATTTGAAGACATAAAATCATTTTAATATTCATACAAATAAAAAGACTTATGACTTAATTATAAACATAAAAAAGGGTACCGTCAAAAGTAAAAAAAAATCTTTTTCTGTTTTTATATAAAGTGTGTTTGTACTCGTATATAATAAGTATGTGTATTATGCTGGGATTGTAAAGAGCGTAATGATTTATATATGAGTCTAAGTATGCATTTTTTTTTAATTATTTGCTATGGTAATTATTTTGGGCCCTACTCAACTAGGCCAAATATGCCTGTCCTAGAGTCAGAGGAGATGGTGGTAATGAAGTGTTAAAAATGGTATGACTATGTGCGGTTTCCAACCCCCGTGACCTTTGCGTCATTAGTCCAAGGCCTGGCGTGTTATATAGGTATATGTGAGTGTAAACTATTGTCAGTTTGAGTTTGAGAGCATAAAATAAAAAATGCTGTGTTGAATAAATTACATCAGAAGTTGGTTGTTTTGGTTCAGAGTGGCGGGCATCGAATGTAACCATCTGCAACTGGTGTTGCCATAAATACCGCAATACGACGCGCATTAATACCCCGCACGCGCAGATGGCGTGCCGAGTTGACGTTTTTAAGGGTGGCAGCACTTAGGTCGCGGCTGCCAAAACATTGGGGAGTTTCGATACACAAATAACACCTGTTTTATATACTTTATGTCTTTTGGACGTGGGTGCATTTTGATTGGTGTATTGATATAATGGAATTACGTGAATTATTAAGTCGGGCAATATTTTAAAGTTCGGTGTACCGCAGGGTTAGGATTTGGGACCTCTTATTTCTAGGAGATATTTATGTGATATATAAAAACATATAAATATAAGTATTGTGTATTTTGTCGCTTATACATTTATTAAAATAAAATAAACATCATTTGTTATGTTATTCGAAAGATACAATTTTTTTTTGCAAGATTGTTTCTTAATAATCCTGAATTAATTGTGATAAAAATGCTTCAAACAATGACTTTCAACTCATAAGCATTGAGCTGGGTTAGATCTGAGATTATGTGAATATAAAAAAATATGTGAAATGGTAATAAAATGTGAAAAACATTAATAGAGTTTCTACCCCTGAAAGTTCAGAACGTGACTTATTAGCTGCTATTTGGCATGGAACAAAAATAGATTAATAATTTAATGTTCCTAATTCACTTTAAATATTTGTAGACATCAAAAAATTTACGTGGTATTAAATATATATATCGTCGAGATATACTCGATATTTATTTTTTTGTTAAAATTACATTTAAAAATACAATTGTTTCTTTATAATAAAAACATAATATTTTTTATTCTTATTGTATGTTTATTTATAAAATTTTATGTTTGTGTTGACATTTTTCAATTTAAGCCATAAAGACTTAAATACTCTTAAAGACTTAAAACCTTAAATATGGCTTAAGTCTTTATGGACTTAAGCCATAAGTCCATAAAGACTTTTTTTTAGCTTAAGACTAATTTTAGCTAAATCTAGTCGGCTAGAGAATCACTGGCAACTTCTACATCACTTGTATCACCGGCGTACTGAGCTGAGGAATTTTAAAATAATCCGAGTTTGCACTTAATTAATGATAAACAAAAGTGTTCCTAGAATAGGTTCTTGAGGGACGCCGATGAAAATGGGAATTTCACTTGAAATAGTAACAACTTCATGAAATCGTTGGTATAGAATTAATGAATGAATGAATATGTATTTAAAAACAAAACTTGTATATATTAAAAATATATTTAAAAAGAAAAATATATATATATATTAAAAATAAAAAATAAACGCGTTGATTAAATTGACTAAACTGACATTTTGAAAGTATAAATCTCATAAAAAGAAATATATTTTTGATTAGCTTGACTATAAGTGGATGTACACGCCCGTGACTATGAAACCCTATAAATATTTCAAACCAAACGTTTATGCAATGAAGGAAAGATAAAAAAATTGGACGAATAATTTAAATAAAGTTTAGAAATTTTATAAATTATATAAAAAATTGCGTGTTTTTAAAATCACAATGTTTTAAAATCGCTACTATCCTTTAACGAGGTTTTTATACTCCTTTTGCGAACTAAACTTTGGTTTATTTTTTATTTTATTTATTAACAGTATTTTTACTGCAGTAATAAATTGTAGTTTGCTGGTCTATGTGGACGATGTGAAGATTTACCGATCAGTGACTTCACTATCTGACGCGCAGCTTTTACAAGATGACATCAATCGTCTTGTAGAATGGGCTGACGATAACAAATTACAATTTAATGCTTCTAAATGTATCGCAGTATCCTTCTCGCGAGCTGTGCGTGAAAAAATAAGTTGTGAGTACTCTCTGGGTAATGAGATCATTCGCAGATGCGACGAAATTCGCGACTTGGGGGTTGTGTTTGATTCGCGTCTAACATTTCATTTGCACATGCGGAGCATAGCTACGCGTGCAAATAAAATGTTGGGATTCGTGCTCCGAACCAGTCGATCTTTGAATAAACCGAAATCCATCTCGCTTTTATACTGCACGTTCGTGAGGAGCATATTGGAGTATAGTTCTATTATCTGGAGTCCTCATGAGGTTACTTACGGTAATATCCTGGAGGTTATTCAGAGGAGGTTCCTTAGATACCTTTATCTCCGTAGGTATGGATATTATCCAGAAATGTTTCCTAATACGTATCCATCAGCATTCGTATTAGGGATGTTAGGCTTTAACACACTCGAGTTTAGGCGACAAATCCATACTTTGTGTTATTTTTATAAGGTTATTCGCGGTTTCATCGAGAATCCCGTAATACTCGGTGATATTGGAATCTTTGTTCCGGACCGTCGTACTAGAGCGCGGAAGCACACGTTATTTAAGCGGTTAGCGTGTCGTACCGACGTATACAAGTATAGTCCGATTGGGAGAGCAGTCGAATTATTAAATTCCATTTCCGTGGAGATTGATATTTTCGTCTGTTCGCCCAATGGGATTAAAAATCTGCTTTCTATTACGCCGTTGTAGGATCGGCGTGATTTATTTATGCATTAATGTTTGCCTGGAGGCATTATTTTAATTTTTTAGTTTAGTATGTTTCATGCTATTGTTTTTTGTTTTTAATGCTTTTTGTTTTTCTTTTGGTAATTTAATTTGTTTTACTGTAATTATAATGTACATGGGGAAACCTGTTAAATAAATAAATAAATAAATAAAATAAACCAGAATTACAAAATAAAACTATATTAAATTAAAGATATTATAAAACTACTTTAGATGTGGTCGGGAACAGCCAGGCAGTATTTGGTACTGCTCTCGTGCCCTCCATTAGCTCCCCCCTTCGCGGCCCACCGCATCAAATAAGAAACATTTAAACGCTTTTGATTAAATGTGAAATTAGTTTTTCTCGTAATTGGGGAACATTTTTCCGATATATTTTGCTGATTAATGTTTGATCGTTGGTATATCCTGTAGATAACAAATGAAAAGGAGCAAAAACAGCCAATACAGATTATTAAACTGTGAAATAATTGTGATTTTTGAGTATTTCACTTTTAGTTACACAGATAGATATAAAATATTCATTTGATATTTTTATTACTAGCAAATTCCAAACATAGATTCATTTGCTGTCATTTTCATTATGACAGACAGGAAGTAAGAATAACAAACATGTCATAAAAAAAAAACACTGAAATGTCATTCGTCACCAGGGTGAGCGAAAGTTTCAACGGTGCGACCTCATCAAAACAAACCACGGTCATGTGCAGTCGGTATCTCCTAAAATACACACCTCCGTGACGAACGCGCGGGCGTTTCTAATGTAGCATTTTAGCCAGACCTTTTAGGGGTGCGAGAAAAGATTTTCAGTTTAAGAGCCCGCGACGAATTTATTAATAATATTTACTATTTCAATGTTATATCATACTCACAGAATAGGCATATATTTATATTACATATAATATTATATTTGTTGAGTAACGGCCTTAAAAATCACCATAAAATAATTATAAATGTACTGAAGAGTTTATAAAATAAAAATAAAAGAATCTCAGTTTAAACCCAGCTGTTTTATAAAAATCAATTTTTACAAGCTTTTATTTAGATCGCAATGTTTCTATGCCCGTTCAGTTCAATCCTAGCAAGCTGAATTAGAACCACTTATGGTATGACCTGATTCTATACCCAGGAATGGCTCCATATAAAGGAACTCCTCAACGGTCAACAGCACAGATAGGAAATTTTGTATACGCATTCAAGCACTTAAATAAAAACTTGTTTTTACTATTAATGTGTTATTTTGAACTTTTGGTATTAAATATCGTCAAATATTATGTACGAGTGCCTCATATAGAGGTTGTTCAGAAAACCTTTGAATATTATCTAACTACTAATAGGTCTCAGCGTGTACTATTTTAATATTAAATGACTTTAGCAAATCGGTGGAAATCGCTTGTGGTAAGGTGATTTGACTATTAAACCAGCGGTAGCGGGTTCGAATCCGCGCGCGGTCATATTATTTATAGCGCTTCATTACCACCATCTTCCCCGACTCTGGCACAAGCACATTTCGCTTAGTTAAGTAGATTTCAAAATAATTTTGTATTTCTTTAAAAAAAAAACGTAAAAAAAAAGAAAAGGCTTACTATTATTATAATTGCCTGACATTTCAGTGAAATAATTCCACCCTTATCGATATAAATCGCTTAACTTTCTCTATTCGTAAAGATAGGATAGTTAATTCAAAAATAAATTATTTTATGTCGCTGACTCGCGGCCTATGAATTTTAGTGCAGTGAATAATATGTCCCTAGGGAAACAGAAAATATTTGTACCAAGGGGATTTGGTAGATTATAGTATAATATCATTCCAAAGATCTAATGAATAGAATTCCGTGATTAAATTGTGATTAATTGTGCAGTATAACAATTTAGCATGATTTATGTAATATTTACCCTTGTAAACATTTACTAGAAGGAATAATTTATCGAAATACTTACAGCTGTATATATTCGATAACTTTGACAAATTAAAAGTATTTTTCCATCAACAAATTAAAATAATTGTCCGGTATCCATTAAGTATGCCCAAAAATGCCTGCGTAATATTATTTCACCCTTATCACATCTTTTACTTTACCACGAATATCTTTAGTTTAGAAAACTAACTCTAAACTAATATATATTTCATTGCTCATGAAATATGCCCATAAATAACAAAAAATGCTTTATTTGTAATATTTTTTTGTTTAAATACTAACATTAGATTATGTATAAACCATAATTTAGACCGTGTTATAACGAGTTGTCTAAAATTAAACCCCTAAGTAATATTTTAAAAAAAAACATTGAATGTGACAAAAATATATTTATTTATATATGTAAACTTCACTGTGCTTGGTGGTCATAACAGGAATTATTTGTGCTAGGGCGACCTTTTATTATTGGCCGCCCTAAACACAAATTGAGAAAAAAAAACAATCTGCCCAAAGCGGTTTAGCAGCCTGCAATTTAAAAAATAAAATAAATAATAAGAAACAACGAAATGCCGAGGGGATGAGTGCCTAATAATATACGTTCTTTGCGCTTGCCTCAGGGAATTAGCAGAGAAATAACGAACGGTAGTAGTTTTTTAAAGGTTTATAGAGTTTGCTTCTTTAATTATATTAAACCTTTCAAAAAATTTAACAATCGAATTCAAAAAGCCTTCACAAAACAAACTTACAGGCATTTGCAAAAAAAAAACCAAAAAAATTTTATATTATACTAGCTGACCCGGCCACGCGTTGCTGTGGCTAAAGTTTTTGTTATATTACATTATAGTAAACAATCTAAGAGGAACAATAAGAGAACATCAGTCAC
The DNA here is from genome assembly GCA_020383195.1 of Neomicropteryx cornuta. Lineage (NCBI taxonomy): Eukaryota > Metazoa > Arthropoda > Insecta > Lepidoptera > Micropterigidae > Neomicropteryx > Neomicropteryx cornuta. The sequence goes on along the minus strand of JAHKQU010000010.1, from coordinate 8,079,972 downwards.
GGAGTCCACTATGCTTTTTCACACAGATGGTATTTGTAAAAAAATATGGTGATCTCCTTATTTGACTTTCTACTACTATAACCCTTTAGTACAATGAAATTATTTACGAACTAAGACGACAATGTTGATGTTGGTATACAAATTCACTGGATTGAGATTGATTTGAAGGGGAAGTACGTTGAACACAATTAATTAAAATGTTCTTACACTTGATACTAAGCAGAAATCAATAGGTAAAAAATAAAAATTTATCAGATTTATTATTTCCATTTAATTTTATAACAAATATAAGTATATTACAGTATAATACAGTAAATAACATGTGACGCTTAAACTCATGAATGAGGTAGGCAAGGCAGACAGTCTTAAACTTTTAAACATTAATATCTTTTTTTTTGAATTATAAATACTTTCAATTTCAATTTAATTTAACACCAATCGGTGCACAATGTTTTTGGTTAACCTGTCTTTAGCTAACACAAATAGATTCGACGGTTTCCCAACACGTGAACACGCAACATATAGTTGCCCATGAGAAAAACATGGATTTTCCAAATCTAAACCACAAATGGACATTGTTTGACCTTGAGATTTATTTATAGACATGGCGAAAGCTAAACGAATTGGAAACTGTAGCCTTTTGAAGGGTATGGTAGAATCTGATGGTATCATCGGAATACGTGGCAGCAGGACCACTTTTCCTTTAAACTTCCCAGCCAAAATGGTTGCTTCAAGAATGTTTCCGGTGATCTTTTTGATGACCAAACGCGTACCGTTACATAATTGAGGTGGATTCAAATTACGGAGGAGAATAATAGGGGAACCAATCTTTAATCGAAGATTATGTGGTGGCATTCCAGGGATATCTAATGAATTTAAAAATTCAATCGGAAAATTTACACTTTCATTTTCATCAACAACAGTATCGATTGATTTAAAAGACATCAGATCGCCTGGTAACAACTGTTGTATCTGGAAGTTAATTTCGTCAACATCAACGTTTTTGGCTGCCAAAATCGCCCGTTGACTAAGCCATTCATGATTCAAATAATTATTCTGTATATCCGGGAAAATACTCTGAATCAATTCAGTTTTATCCTGAACAACAGTGCAAAAATTGTCTGGTAGTTTAATGCATTGCGTATTTGGTTGCAGTTTTATTTTACCGTTCCCAATATCTAGTAGTTGTTCGGAAAATATTAGTGCTGATGGATCATTTTGCAATTGTACTCGCATATTTATGGTCAATCGAAGTGTTTCAACACTTCGCCATAAGAATGATTGTTTCAAACATGCATTAATCTCATCCGCGAAAGTAGAGCGAGGTATAACCGGTAAGGTCTGCCGGAAGTCACCAGACAAAAGTAAGATAGCACCACCGAAAAGTTTATTATTGCTGTTTAAATCTTGCATAGTTCTGTTTAATGCTTCAAGTGAATATTTGTGTGCCATTGTGCACTCATCCCAAATTATTATAGAACTCTTCCGCAACACTGCAGCTATTCCACTATTCTTTTTGATGTTACACATTGCATCTGGTTTATTATGAACGTCCAATGGCAGCTTGAATGTTGAATGTGCTGTTCGCCCACCATCCAGTAAAGTAGCCGCAATGCCTGACGATGCTAATGCTAATGCGATTTTTTGTTGCGACCGTATTTTGGCAAGAATCAACGATATTAAAAATGTCTTACCTGTTCCACCGGGTGCATCCAAGAAAAAAAAACCGCCTTGTTCAGCAGCAACAGCCAGCATAATCCGATCATAAATATTTTTTTGTTCTGCTGTCAGTAATGGTTCACTGTTCATGATAATTGTTGCTAAACTTCCATGGTCATATTGATTTTCTCGTTGTAAATCGGTATTGACTAAGTCGGTGGCTGGACGATTAGGTGATGGCATACCATAATGATTAAGTGGTAAATTTGAAATAAGAACACATAAATCCTCGATCAAGACCAATGCTTCATTGTACATCTCTGGTGTATAATCTATGTTTTGGCATTGATTTGTTTGTCTAATTCGGTGCAAGATGTCTTCTGTCATACAATTTTTATATTTTTCCCACAAAGTTTGTGCTTGCGAGGGATAACATGTCGCCAAAATAATTGCAAACAACTGACGAATGTTATTCGGTGTTGATGTCAACGCAGCATCAGCAAGCGTTAAGTCCCAATGGTTATCGTCTTCTAGCAATTGCAGTTCACGACATGCATCCTGGTATGTATTGAATACTCGACCATTAGCTGTTCGTAAAAATTCAAAAGACGTTGGTCCGGGAACATTCACCAATAACAAACGTAAATAGAAGCACTCACGTTGCTTTGGATGTACCGTGTAAAGTCTCCCCAATGTCTTAGCTTTGAATATGCCTGTAATGGAAGGATGTGGTTTTCCTTGTTTCCGTGGCTCCCATTTTTTACTGGATTTGTTCCATGTGAAATAACGTGGAACATCACCATACACCAATGTCTTCGCGAATTGGCCAAAAACATCAGGTTTTTGACACAATGTAAAAAATTCAGTTAGAGTCGTTTTCGGAGCTTCGAACGCTCTTTGGAGAACATTTTCTTCAGTGAAGTATACACGTTGACCGTTTTCAAGATGTATTGCCAGATGTTGGACAGCAGGATCTCTTTCGTGGATGGGAAAGCTGAGAATATGCCAAATAGCTTCATTGCTGCTAATGTATCTGCCCATTTGGTATCGTGCTATTTCGTCATTTTTATTTATGTTTTTTACTTCAAATATGGCCAAATCACTGTCTTTGTTTACATATTTACAAATATACTTAATTGATTTAACAGAACTGCAAAGCTCAACATTGATATGAGCTTTGTAAGTTTTTGAAAGTAGTGGTGAGTATGGTACCACCCACTGATTATCAAACTCAACTTGATTTGGAAAGTTCGGCAGTCGCATTGTAAATGTGTGGCCACCATTCTCAGTACTTCTGCGGCGATACATTGGATAACCATCAATATCCGTGATCGTGTCATTCGTATGCGGCTTTGGGAAGTTTTTTTACATTTTCCATTTTCCATGCACGGTGACGTCATGTTGAAAACACCGCATGGCCCATGGATCATGTGTTTGGTGACAATATCAAATAATTCTTGATCAATTAATGGGTCTGGAATTTCGGCTGAAATTATTTGATCGATTTCTTCAGGACGGATTCTATCTTTAAGCCAAACCAAAATGTGGGCATGAGGCAAACCTCGCTTTTGCCACTCTATCGTATACAGCCAACAACGTGTGATACCAAAAATTGTATATTTAACAATAAAATCAATTAAGGATTTCAATTTTTGTTTAAACACACGTGCAGTTAAATCATGACGACGAATGGCTTGTTGTCCTGGCAATAGTAAAGTTTGTATCTCTTCCCAATTCGGATTACATGTGAATGTAATAAATAAATCCGGTCGGCCGTAATGACGTACGTAAGTCATCGCATCTTGTATGTATTCCTGCATGTTCCGTGGACTGCCGATGTAGCTTGAAGGTAAAATGAAAGCATTACCGATGTCATTGGGATTTAAATTTCCATCGATGTTTCCAGCAACAGCATCTCGTAAGTGAATATATTCTTCCGATCGTAGTTTTGCCTGGTTGAATCGAAGGAATCGCAAGCGTTCGCTTTCGACCTTAGCATACATATCAACAATGTATTGATGGAACAGCTGACGATATCGAAGGATATAATTGTCTTGATGTTGTCTAACCATTATTCGGTGTGCGTAGTAGTTCATTGAGCTAACTTTATTATTTCTGTAATCACCTAAAAAAATAAATAATAAAATGCAATACGAAATTAAAATCTATACATACAGTAAGAAAGTAAATAGATAATTGTCAAATTTACCGGTATTTGGATCATACTGATTGATATTAAGGTGATATTCATCTTGTCCTTGCCAAAATATCAATGGATATTGTAGTGCGTCATATGAACGGTGTAGATCCGAAATCGTACTGACAGTGTTGTCTCGCCGTGTAATGTTTATAGATCTTTTGTCAACTGGATCACCAACCATGATAACAGCAACCTCATCAACAGTTGGAGCGTTGAATCTACCAGCATGTTCACCTAATGGTACTTTGTCGGCTTTTATGACGATTTGATAATTGTCATTTTGCAGTCGTGGCGAAACTCTTTTGATCAATTGAATTAGTTGATTGTGATCTTCTAAAAAATTTCCAATAATATCACAATTGCTCTTTCCTCTGCTTGTTCAATAAAATTATACAGGCACCGAGTCGTCACGCGCTCTTCACAATCGCCCATAAAATAAAAAGTTATCGACATCTGTCAGTTTTATGACTGCCAAATAATATCAGACAAATAATTAGCGATAAATTAAAATTGCGACTATAATTTGAGATTTAAACTATCCTATCTCTCAAGTGCACATCGAACTGCACATGGTGTTCAAATTTTATTATAATCGGTTAAGTGGTTCAGCCGTCCATTGAGGACAAACATTGTGACACGAGATCTATATATATTAAGATTAGCAATAACAATTTAGAATAAACATTTGAAATAAATGAAAGTGTCTGATGAATCTGATGAACAGAATTAATAAAATAGAAGATGAAATTACCATTTTTTTAAATAAAATATAAATAAACCACAGGATCTTTATACTACTGGTGAAGTTTCGACATGCCTACCAGTAAGATTAAGTTCAATTTCAATGTTGCCATAAGCAACTTTTATTATTCAAATATATACAATTACAATGTATAGATCCAGCTAAGACATTGTCTTATCTGCCGGTATCTTAATCTTAACTAAGAACAATTTATTTAAACACGCATAAAATATAATACAAAATACTTAAAAATTAAGTTAACGTAACTCATGTGATTTACAAACAAAATTAACTTAATTTAACTAAACCTAAATAATTTTTACTATGTTTTTTTCCCATAAATTCTTTTGATTTAATTTTTATTACCGATTTTCTTTTAAGTTGTCTAACTTCAAGCGGTATACTATTAAATAGGCTGGGTATTATATATTTTAATTGCGGATATCCATACGTATTTATACATCTTTCGACAATATATTTTTCATTTGACATTTGTCTAGTAGAGTACTTATTAGTGACAAGATTTTTCCATGTTTCATCTGAAAAGTGGTTAATTACAATTCTATAATAGCAAAGTTGACGTACCGGAAGAACATTGAAATGGGTGAACAACTTTTCTATTTCTCAACTTATTATATATATATATATATTAGTTTATTATATATATTAATAAATATATATGTATAGTTTTATGTATTCGTATTACATGTACGTGTCTGTATATCAATGTTAATTTTCGTAGTTTTTTTTGTAATTACAAAAAAGCTCAGCGCAATTGCATATAACCAATCTATTAAATAACTATTAAAATTAGCCTACCTTAGTACGGGTTAGGTATGGTTATGTTATTCATTATCTAAGAAATATGTAAAAACAAAAATCAATAAATAAATAAAATAAATTTAGAGTAGTCGCCTTGCATTGATTTTTTTTTACTTTTTGGAATAATTATTTTTAAGATATGAATTTGTAGAATATAAATTCGCTGTATTATGTTTCATAAGTAAGACCCCAAATTGTAATATCATACACAATAATAGATTAAACTAAAAATATATAAATATTAAGTAAAATTGACTCATTTAAGTACGGTTTCAGATGCACAAATTTTATCAAACAAAGTCTAAGCACAGTAAGTAAGTTCAATTGTTCGTTCCAATATAGATATTTTAAATGGGAGATGCCGTCTGTTGTCTTTTGGTGTTAACAATTGTATTTTTTGTGTAAATTTTATGGTTTTTTTGATATCTTAACTCTATTTAGTGTTAAAGTACTCCCCCACGTTCATCCCTAAATGGTGCATGCACCATAACGAAACGCGGTTATGGTGGTATATCTGTTTGGCCGCACTATGCCAATACCCCGGGGTATTTGCGAACGTCGTCCTCCTAATTGAGACGCCTGCATATAAATAGACCGCGTATTATACCATAAACCAATAGCTCTATACCCCGGGGTATGGAAGACCTCGCGGGGACGTGGCTTGCTTCATATTAATTTACGTCCCCCGGGACGCGGGTGTGTGGAATCAATACCACAATGGTTTTATACCTAGGAGTGGATAGATATTAATAAACCCGCCCTTTTTCCCTGAGCTATTATGTATTTACAAGAAGTTTGCATATTTTAAAATATTTTATATTTAATTTTTGGATGACGCTCAAAACTAACTCATAGCACGTGATTACAAATTACAATAATGTACTTACAAGTAATGTAATTATTTTTAAATCACTATTTTACTGTTATTATATTATAAGAGTGCATGTAAATTACGTTAATTAAATAAATTATTCGCAGCGTAATTTATTTATTTATGGAAGTACAAACAAGCGATACAATAAGATAATTCCCTAATACTACATTTACATGGCCTAAAAAATGTACTAAATATGAATATGGTTGAAAAAAAAAACAAATTAAAAAATCAAACTAAAACAATGTGTACTGAGTAGAGTGAGTGTGGTGCCATTTGCGGCTTGGACATGTTTGCATGTGTGTGTGTATATAAACCTACATATTAATAGCGATATAATAAATTAAAAATAACAAAATATACTTACGAATGTTTAATAATTATAATGAATATAATATTTATTTATACATTTTATACTAAATATTATCATAACTTACGTCACGAATTTCACGCATAAATAAACCCTTATTCTCTTGAAATATATCAACTGCGTTGAACTGTTCATTATATGCGCTCAGGACTCTACACATCGTCGCGTTTTGTGCATGTTCAGTATTACGCCGGGCGACGTGAAATAATTGGTGTGTTTCTGGATGCTGCCAATCAAGTGTGAGCTATCGAATTTCTAGTTAATCACATTATATAGAAAAGCCATATATAATATTAGATTTTATTTATTTATTCTTTATTGAAAAATCCTACAGTATTAATTTTTATAATTACAAACAAAACTTATTACTAGTATACAAAACCAATTATGGATTTCGTAAATTAACAATCTTACTGATTTGAGGTGACACTGTGGTATTTTTTTAACCACGTTCACAAAATATTAAGGCGCCACCAGCCCCTAAAACGTGTTTTGTAACGTATTTTGACGCATTTTGTTGAAGTTATTTCCAACAAATGGCTAAAACTAAAAATAACACAATATTCTACATATATTAATTTAGTCCTTTGCTTAAAAAATACGAAATACACCTTATTATAGTAATGAAAATAAATAAATAAGAAAGTGTTGTTTTTTTCTTGCAACGATTTTCTTATAAGTTGTGTAAGTGACGCGAACCTAATTTTTCTTTCTAAAGATAGACAATATAATAATCTAGGCCATTACATAAAAAAACATTTTTTTCAAATGATAATAATGATTTAAATACAAAAAACATGTTTCATCGATTCCAAATGTAACGAATTCGCGTTCGGCGAGTATATCCGTCTCTTTTCTACACGTCAAAGTTCGAATAAAACCTACTCTTTCTAATCTCAAGGACAAATGCGTCCCGGGGCGCCTTAAATTCATTCGTTTTCATTCGGCTTTTTAATTTTATTGTAATTTTTTTGTGATCTCTTTGCTGCGTTTAAACGCTATCGTGTTCATAGGCATACATACATACAGACGTCATTTAAAAGATAGTAAAAATGGCTTTGAGTTTTAAAAAGGATATATCTGTTGAAAACGTAGTGATTTAAGTTTTTACAAACGCGGTGCACTAAGTGTACATATAGGTAAACAAAAGATGATAGTACGTGGGGAACATAAACACCCTTCTGGGAATGGTCTTAGAACACTCTGTATATAGGCAAAGAATCGGGTTAGGTTGTGAGAGATTATAAGGTATTTGGGAATCTCAATCTATAGACGCTTTCAGTAATCCTCGTCTGAAACTACTTAATCTCAGCCATCCGCCCTTCGGCTTGAGGGCCTAATAAATCCCAAGTTTACGAAGGTTTGAGGCGACGCGATAAGGCGGAGCGAATCGAATTTACATGAAATATCTTCCGGAATAGAGTGTGTCCCAAATCTTGGGGTTCGTCATAAACCAACGTAGAAAAGGCCCAGGATTCTTTGACGTGCTTTATTACAGCACAGCGCGCGTTCCGCTATCTGCGCGGCTGCCCGTATGTTGAAATCGGTCAGTCAAAATAAAAAAAATCACTGCAATAGAAACCGAACCGAGCTAAAATAGAATTTAAGGTGAAATTAACCAGTGCTACGGGTAGTTTTAAAAATAAAATCTCTCAAACAGGGGGTAATTCATATATCACGAAAGAAATATTTTTTCTAAAATCTCTCAAACAAGGGGTAGTCCATGTATAACGTAAGCGATATTTCTTCTAAAATCTCTCAAACAAGGGGTAATCCATCTATCACGAAAGTGATATTTCTTCTAAAATCTCTCAAATAAGGGGTAGTCCATCTATCGCGAAAGTGATATTTCTTCTAAAATCTCTTAAACAAGGGGTAGTCCATCTATCGCGAAAGTCATATTTCTTCTAAAATCTCTCAAACGAGGGGTAATCCATCAATCACGTAAGTGATATTTCTTCTAAAATCTCTCAAACGAGGGGTAATACATCTATCACACAAGTGATATTTCTTCTAAAATCTCTCAAACGAGGGGTATAATGACAATAATTCAGTAGCAAGACTGCCATAAGGCAACAACTCTATCGACAAGCCCTTTCAATATTTTTTCTTAATAATAAAAAACACGTTTTTTTATTTCAGGTCAGGTGTAAGGTTTTTTACTACAAATAAAAACCAAAAATAAACAGAACAGAATAAAAAAAAATAACTTAAAATGGCGACCGTTACTTCGTCTAATGATTGCCGTTTGACGTATATTTTTTTTAGGGGATTCGTACTTATATTTAATTTAATATAGAATAGCAAACATTCCGCTTTCGTCGGACGCTTCAAATATGAAAACAAAAGAGACTCACCTGCGACTGTCAACGTGGCGTTTCTGCTGACTGCCTTGCCGGCTGAGTTTCGGGCGACGCACCAATACACGCCGCCATCTTGCTCCTTCTTGCCGTGCACGACCCTGAGGACGAGCAATTTAATATTATATTAATCAATAAAACCTCGTTAATTTAATTTTTAGGTAGCCCATGAAATCGATTTTGAATAGTTGGTACTGTAGCGACCCCAGCAAAGTACGTCAGAAGTCAATCCACCATCACGCCACTACAGAACACACACGACTTGGAACTTGGGAATTTTCACAATATATGTGATTCTTTCTTAAAGAAAGGTTGGTTCTACGCATAGAAATCTTCATTCGCACGTCACAAAACAATTATATTCAATCAATTAAAGCTCGTTTAACTCAATTTCAGACTACTAGTGTTTATAGGGGGGTAGATTTATTAATAATCGCTCCAAAAATATAAAAAAAAATCACAGCTTTAAGACTAAATTAAAAAAATATTCAATTGAAAAAACTTTGTACAGTCTCGATGATCTTAATTGATTTTTATTGCTTTCACTGTTATTTTATTGTTTTAATAATTTAATAATTTTACTGTACTATTATTTTATACTATATTTACACCCTTTTCCTTGCTCTCTCTTCTACTAATGTATACGACTTACTGTGTATAAAGTGATGTCTAGGCTTAATTGTTACTCTTGTTATTGTTGTATTGTTCTATGTACTTTTATTGTTTTATGTTGTACTTTTATCGTTCTATGTTGTACTTTTATTGTTCTCAGTCATTCATACACAACTGAAAAGTTCTTTTTTTGAAATAAATATACTGAATACTAACGCGATCTGCCCCTTATAATCGTAGTCCAAAAAACACGTTGAAACATAACTAAAGTAACTGTATATTATGTAAAATCATGTGAGAATTTTTCTGCCAGCTCTCTGTCTAAAATCATGCATGCCAACATACAATCATGTTTAGCTATATGCAATGAATGGTGATTTGTCGGACGTAATTCCGATACAGAATGACGTCTTAACCGGTAACAGAGTTTCTGTACCTGGAAAAACGCCACCGTAGATGTTTACACATTAAAAACAACTTAGGTCATATTTTGTTATTATGACAATATCATATGCGCTTTATTGTGTTTTTAAGAAAACTTTTATTTGTCTTGTTATTGTTAACCGTTTTAACGAATCTGTCATAATGACAGTTCAGTTATTTCCCGAGTTAGAAAGTGAAAAGTTTCGTCGCCTGTCAAAAGTCGAACAAAACACGTTCGTCTACAGACGGAGGGGTTCGACCGACGAACTTATTCGCTTGGGCGGGCAACAAATTTGGCAGAAAATTCGTTTCATTACTGAAAAACTGAAAGAAATATATTTATGACATAACAAAATTGTATGTTTATGGTTAAAATAAATTAATATCAAAAACAAGCTTTTATTTAAGTGTCGTATCTGTGCTGTTGACCGTTGAGGAGTTCCTTCGTCTGGAGTCATTCCTGGGCGTAGAATCAGGTCATGCATACCATAAAAATGCATCGTCATCGCAACTGAACCAACATGTCAAATTTCAACTCCGTAGGACAAGAGGAAGTGGTTCTAATTCAGCTTGCAAGATTTGACCTAAGCTGACATACCTACATATATTGCAAGTTAAATAAAAGCTTGTTAAAACAAGGCTACTATTGAAAAGTCTAACTCAGGATGGGCATTACCCAGTTAGATATAAATTTACATATTTATTATATAATTTAATCTTAAAAATTACTACATAAATAAATCACATACTTAATTCCTACTTTTTCCATAGTTTTTATAATAATATAATATCATATAACTTTACAGGTAAACTGTAGTGGTTAGCAACACAAAAAAAATGAACAAGTGAAATAAATCCTTTAAATAGTAAACCATTTATTTCAAAGATTCCCAAAAACTAAATTCTTTCCTCGTTGGAGATTTTTTCTTTTCGATTAACAGTATAAATGCGTTAATTTTTTAATTTCACAAAATTCACATTATTTTTAGATTTTACGCAATGGACGGTTTTATAATTAAACATACACATTTGAATGTACAAAATACGTATTATACTATATTTTTAAATTGTATATTTTTTTACTATAATATTTATACATATTTCGATAGTAAAATAAAATTTAAAATATGCAGCTACTACATATAAAAGAAATAACTTAAATATATATATATATATCATGAGCCAAAATAAAAAGGGATTACTTTCAGTGCTCATAGTTTTAGTTAGTTAATATAATATTAATAAGCTATTGCATAAGTATAATATATATTAATAAATTATGTATAGTATATATTTGAGGCATTGTCGACATTTATTAGTTTTTTTTAGATATGTTTTAAATTCACGAAACTTTTTTCTAACCAAAGTCTTGCAGTTTGGCGAGATTGAAAAAATGTAATTCTTTGAATAATTTTGTTTAAATAAATAATATATATATATATATATAGCCAAAAGCGTACAGCAGACGCACGGACACCCGAGCAAGATAAAACGTCCATAGGGTTCTCATAGCAACAAGTACACCGAAACGTTAATGAAAATCCAAGGCATTTGGCAAGTATTCTACTCGCCTAGAATGGAGAATAATTCCCTCCCGAGGGCGGGCGGGTTAAGGGAGGATTCTTGGCACACATCCATGACTCCCATTTCATTAAGGTGCAAAAACATTCTAATTACCTAAAGCGCCACGCAAAATTAAATATTCTGTAAACGGCGATGTTTACATGGGCCATTCTCCCTAATATTTGTGTAATTTATTGTAAAGTATTTATTGTTTACTGATTTGCTATATTTATTTTAGACATTAAGCAAACGTAACCAAACTGCTTCCCTTAGTAAAGATCCGTCTAGTTGGGGAGGCAGGAAACATCAGTACAATGTAACAGTCGCTTGTCGCTTTAATTAAAATATTTAATAATACTGTGGAGGTCACAAGTCCGCATGACGTCCGCGCCAGGTTTACGCCACCCGTCCACAGTCAGTCCAACAAGAGTGACGTCAACCGAACGCACCGAATGCACCAGGGCTGAGGTAGAGGGTTTCCACTCCGTCGCAGTCTATAAAAGCGGAGGTCGTCCGCTAGTACGAGGCCTATTCCATCCGAGTTCGCGCGCCGTCGATACCTACCCGTCTGCCTGGCGTCACGACGGTCCGTGCCCATACATCATGGAGTCAGGCATTACATTATATATTGGAGTTCTTATGTAATCAGTGGATTAGTAATAAACGCTTTAACAAGTTCTCAAGTTATTATTTATCCCACGGGACCCACTCGCTTGGGTTCCGTTACAATACTTATATGTTGCATAGTTTTAATGTACTTCTTAAGAGTTGTAATATTATATTTTCAATAAATAAATAAGTATATATATATATATATATACTTTCTTAAAAATAACACGTGGGAATTAACTCTGATTTAATTTCTTTACTTGATTACACCCGAATTTAATGGCGATGTGGACTTTCCAATAGTCGATTCACTAAGCAATTCTAATCTTATAATACGTCTATAAAACCGATACGATTTTTCCGCCCAATTGCAAGCTTACGAAGTCGATATCCTTCGACGTAGCTTCCGGCTGCGTTCGGCCATCGCGCCGCCCGCCCACTTCCGCTTGGGCGGGAAACGGTCGCCGTGACGCCGCTTATATTGTAGCGTCTACCCGATATGAGGGTTGCCCACTTTATTTTATTGTCTATTCCGCCCACAGACGTTTATGGGCTCGTTTATGTTGGGCGAAAGTCGTGTTTTTTTTTTCTTCAGCGGCGTGCATTTCTATTGACGTATCATTTTTATCGGAAAACTTTTTTCACGTTTTATTACAAATACGTAAAAATATGACATATGTTTTCAGTTTTTTTTTTATGAAGATCTCCGTGACGACATGGTAAAACGGAAACCTTTAAAGCGAGACACTTGTCTGCAAGTAAAATATTGCAGTCACTCTCTTTTATATTTCAGGTGTCCAATTTAAACACCGGCGTTGCTGTATACAGGCTGGTTTTAAATTTAGGGTACTTCTTTTAGGTTGTTGATTTATAGCGAAAAATATAAGAAAATGTTCCCCAATTACGAGAAAATCGACGTTAAAATTAAATATTAATCGTTTTAATACTTGAGAATGCGGTTGAACGCATGGCGCGAGCTCGGTCAATGACCCGCGAGCGAGCGGCTTGCGGAGCAATTCGCTGTAGTCGCTGCAGTACTGACAATAGCGTCTTTTGTAATATTGACATTTTTGACAGATCCTAATTAATTGTTTTCAAGACAACCGTCAGAAATGTACGATATCAACGGCATGGTAGCCATTAAATTCTTTCCCATACAAGAATGACTTCGAAACACGAATGTACGCCAATCTAATTTGTAGAAGGCCAGTGTGTAGCATTAGAGCACGCACACAAACGTAGCATTAGATCTATAAAACCACGGACGCAAGCACACGCCAGAGTCTCTTCGCCAGTCCACTGGTGCCTTGGGATATTGTATATTTAATTAATTTTATTTATTTTTATTTCTTTAACAACTAAGAATTACGAGTGTTTTTGAAATGTTGAATTTATTAATAATAAATAGTTTACTCAATTTTATATTATTTGCACTAATAACGACGCTCTGTAACAGTACTATGAACCAGTTTCAGTCAATTATGTATTTGATAGTAATATATAATAGTATTACGGTGTTAAAATAATCATTTTCTCTTTCCTTTCAATTTTTTATATTCCTAAACATTTTTAAACTTGTTCAATTATATAGGTATAGGTATAGGTGAGATCGTGGTAGTCTAGTGGTTAAGGCGTTCGACTATTGGCCCAAAGGTCGCGGGTTCGATTCCGCACATGGTCATACCATTTTTAACGCTTCGTTACCACCATCTCCCCTGACTCTAGTACAGGCATATTTGGCCTAGTTGAGTAGGGCCGTAAATAATTGTATATGACCTAGGTCATGGCAATTATTAAAAAAAAAATGTAAACATCTCCACTAATAAATTAAATAAGGATCGCTGAAATTGTGAATGAATCTGTTTATCTCAGCAGTTTGATCTACCTCACACTAGGTAAATTCATGGCTGAGGCCAATCCAATATACCTGTTCATTTAGCTGCCTGGCTGAAGATTCAAGGTTCCTCATTGTGAGGGTAAGAGATAGAGTTCGGACAGGGTCGCCAAGTTATTTACTGAGGTTACTAATCCTAACCAGTTTTTCTAAGTCCGTGTGAATATGAATAGATATTAATAAAGAAGAGCTTCGACGATTAGCAAGATAAATAATGACTTATCAGTTGGTTAATTACCTTGATGAGGTGTCCAGTCCTGGAGCGCGGTAGATGGAAACTTAAGTCTCTTTGTATTGATTTCTATTAGGAATTTGCATTATAATTAGTTAGTTGCCTCTGACGTTAATATAAATTATTGTTACACTAGGTGGGAGAACTGAGAAGCTAGCAAATTCGCAAGTGCAAACTATGTTGAACTTACAATTTGTGGCGTATGGGTATCGACAATTAAAATATGTAATACCGAGCCTGTTTAATAATAAATCTCTTGAAGTTAGACAACTTAAAAGAAAATCGGTAATAAAACTTAAATTAAAAGAATTTATGGAAAAAAACACATTAAAAATTATTTAGGTTTTAGCTAAATTAAGTTAATTTTGTTTGTAATCACATGAGTTACGTTAACTTAATTTTTAAGTATTTTATATTATATTTTATGCATGTTTAAATAAATTGTTTTTATTCAAGATTAAGAAACCGCCAGATAAGACAATGTTTTAGCTGGATCTATACATTATAGTTGTATATAGTTGAATAATAAAAGTTACTTCTGGCAACATTGAAATTGAACTTAATCTTACTGTTAGGCTGGCAATGACATATGCGTTTTTATAGAGTAGTATAATAAATATATGAACTGCAATATAAGCTCTAATTCTCTGATCCAGGTGTTGCCTTTGATTGTTTCTGAACTAAAAAATGCGAGTCAGACAGAGACCTTTATCTAGTGTACGGAATACTGAACGTAATAATGTTTATAAAACAGGTTGCTCGCCATAAATAAGAACAGCGGCGGCCGCGCTGAAAATTCCCGCTCGCTAAAAAGGCTAATCCGCGGATGAAACTTTCAGAGCCTGAAAAGCGCATCAATTGAAACTTTTGCCGACTTAAAAAGAGCGCGCCGAGAACTTTTTTACGCGCCCGCCCGCCTTCCGGTGATTCAAAAAAGGAAGGCGGAAGTGGCCGGCCGCCATTTTTAATAAAACTTTAGCCCGTAACACTGGCGGGTTAGGTTGGCTCTGTAGGTTTGTTTTTGCACTGTTACTTTTGAATAAAACTTGCGCCTAGGAATTCCTTCCGTCGAAACGGTAACTATATGAAATATACGGTAATTCAGAGAATTGAATTGTCAAATACTTGCGTATATTGATTATAATATAAGGTGATGATTTTAGAGGCGTGGTTTTCAAGAAGAGATAAAACGCATATAATTTGATGTTATGGCTAAGAATTTAGTTTTATTATAAAGATAAGGGTTTGCCATTATGTTTTAAAAATGATTTCGGGTAAGTGGCCGCCGCGGCTGACTCGAACAAATTCCAGCCGAGAGGCCCAATTTTCAACCACTTTTTGCAGCAAGTTGGGCCGTATGTCAGCAATAACGCGCCGAATATTCTCTTCCAAGGCGTTAATCGTGTCCGGCTTATCTGCGTAGACAAACGACTTCACATAACCCCACAAAAAATAGTCCAGCGGTGTTAAATCGCACGATCTTGGAGGCCACGCCACAGGCCCACGACGCGATTTTTATTTTATTTTAGAGTGATTTTAAAAAAATTTAGAGTGATTTTTTCTAAATTTGCATAATTGCAAACGTTGTTCAGGAGTAAGTCTATTCATTATGAAATGGCAAACCAAACTGAGCATAAATCAAGTGACAGCTGTCAAAAACACCAACTACGAAAAAAGTAGTGCCAGATTGAAAACCACGCCTCTAAAAAAAACATCCTATATTTTGCATTTGAAACAATACGATTACATACGATACGCCATGTCAGCATTTTGATATAATTAAGGGTTAAATGCATAATTTAACCATACATGTTTAGTTTCTAACTTAGTCTTTAGTGTTTATATTAACAGTAGAAATCTTTGATTAGTTTTACAAATACTTTTTAAGAATGTAAACTTATCATTAATACCAATTGTAAGACTGTTGATTTCTCTCAATAAAGAATAAAGAATACGCTTTTAATTGTTTTCCATTTTACACAAGAGAAAAGATTGCTTTAAAAATAAAATATTCCTCTATTTTATTTATTTATTTATAAGAATTACAGCGTCACCATATATACATACAATAATGTATGTATAAGCAATGTATAATTATAATAATAAATAATTAATAATTAATTATAATTATTCTTATAATTGTGTAAACACTATTATAAGAGTTAATGGAAATGACGAATAAATAAATAGATTAAAAATCAATAAATTAATATTAATAAGGCCGATTAAACGAAATTACATTAAAATAAGGCATATTGTTTATTATACACATATTATTCTAGCGCAACGAATAGCCGCATTACCGAAGCAGTTACTATTTTAATAGTCACCCTATTATTTTTTTCCTATCCAACCCGATTCCAGCATCGCTTCAGTGACACGGAAACCTCGTTGCAAGCGACACCATGACAACAAATCGCCCAGTTATTTTGTAGCCGTTTAAATAATAGGTTATTTTTAACCTACATGTGTGTGGGTACAATTGCTTGCCCTCATAATGTAAAGCGTAAAATAAGAAAAAATACCTTAGAAAAAAGAGGCTTCCTTCGAGCAGAACTCGGTGACTCTTGGGGTCCGTGGTGACGACGGGCAGTCCATCCTTGTACCATTCGACCTGGGGCTTCGGCTTGCCCTCAGCCTTGCAGTTCAGGGTGACGGGTTCGTTCCTGGCGACGACAGTGTCTGACGGGTGCTCGGTGATGCGCGGCGATCGGAATTGGCCTGGAAACAAAAGAAAAAAACTACAGGTCAGTTTGATCTCAAGTGCTCAATCCACCGGGCTCGACGTTTTTTTCTTGCATACTACCCTCCTAATATTCATGTGTAATGTACCTAGGTTTAACCAAAACATATTCAAATTAGATATTTTAAACGTATTTCAGTGAAATCTTGGTTTCGAGATTTTTAACAATCACTGTATAATAAAATAATCTTAAGTAAAAAAATAAAAATATTAATTATTATTATTTTGCTTGGTTAAAATGTTAAAATGCACTGTAAATATTTCGGCTTGAGGACAGGTTAAAAACTATATAATTGGACAAAATTAAAAATAATTATATTATAATGTAATAATAAAGAAACGAAAATGATGTAACAAATTGGAAGACAAACCTATTTCTTTAAGTTAATCTTAATTTATTTATTTATTCTTTATTGAAAAATCCAACAGTATTAATTTTTATAATTACAAACAAAACTTATTACTAGTATACAAAACCAATTATGGATTTCGGACATTTTATATATTAACATTAGCATAAAAAATTGGAACAGTGTTCTTAAAATATATATAGATTATGAATATTACATACGTATACATTAAAATTTTTTGATGTGTTATATGTAATTTGTGAGTGATGTTTGCGGTAGTTTTGAGTGTGTGTGATTTGTATGTATATGTTAAAATAAATTAATAAATTAGGTATCGTTTTAGTATGTATAAAAATAATATAAGATGAAGGTAATATAAACATAATAAGTATGTATATTCTATATGTAATTGCAATTACAAGTACTTGTATGTTACAATTAACCATTAGCAATATAACAATCTAACAATACAATTAGGTTGAACAATACAATACAATTTGTCTTTACTATTAATGATATTGGAAATCTCTTTTTTGAATGATAATAAGGAGTTATTCAATATATCAATTTTTGAAATATCACTTTTGTTATAAAGGGAGCAGATACGTGGTATGGTGCTATGGTGCTATTAATTGATTAATCTAAATAATAAAATTGGTTTAATTTACCTATATTTGTGTCTCTCTAGGTTAACCCTAAAACTCATGAGGTTCCGCCTAACCACGGCACGGTATAATTTACCTCTCAAAAATTTAATAAGACGAAGGACGAACGTAAATTTAAAATAAGGTAAAATGCCCCGAACAACCCTCGAACGCCGTGTAGCATAATATGATTAGCCGACGTCTGCACTTTTTCCCAACCACGCCGTAATACCCACCCTTCTGCACTATCATAAAGAATACGTAGGCACACCCTGTATAATCCAGAAGGCCCGCTTCGAAGCGCCGCCCGTAAAGTGAGCCATAAAAAACGAGAGAAAATGAATAAAAAAACATAAAGTACGAACGGGACGAAACATTTTCAGCGCGAGGCAATTATTTTGCTGGGCCGATTTGGAATTCAGGAGGCGTCGCGACGGCGGCGTCCGGCGCAAAAATATGAAAGGACAGCGGTGCCGCGTAACTGTCGCGGGCAATGGGGGGTTAGCAGGTGTAATTTTTTTTTTTTAAGTAAAACACACATTTTTCTATGCGGTAATTGAATCTGATTGCGACACGCTCATTCGTGTAAATGGTGTATTCAATAGGCTTAAGTCATTACGCTAATTTGTCAAGTTGATTTTCTTCCTATACAGGTTGTTTCAACACCATTATTCCATTAAAAGAATACTTTAAAGTAACAGTGGTAATAATACTAGGTCAAAACGATTTTTTCTAGTATGCTCGCTTATTAGTCCGTTAATAAATACATTATTCTTGCAAATAAAAATAAATTTCTTGAGTTCGTTTAGTGTAAGGTAGCAAAACTCAAAAATTAAGTTTTTCGTTCAAAATATTTTTGTGTTTAGTTTTTAGTTTGCATATATATATATTTTTTTATTTTTTTCCTATAACGTTAGCTGCAAGCGTGTACAAATACGTTATTAGCGTGTGTTATTTGACTTAATTTCCTGCAAGTGACAGTTGAAAAAAAAACACGATTACAGCTTGTATTTGTATTTATTTTTTAATAAAATTCTTTGTCAGTTTTAATTTTTCGTGTAAAAATGAGACTTTACATTCATAGAAGTATTTTTTCTTGGCATTTTTGCTACATTGACATTGAAAGACTATTGAAAAAGGTTATTTAAAATCACACAAAATTCACAGCTCGAAACTCAATCTGTTAATCAACTGTCAGTAGTACGGTAATGGTAATTTTATAACACATGTAATTTAATAAATTATAGATATTACTTGTATTAATTTAAATTTTTATGTAAACATTTTATCCAATTGAAACTAAGAAACTCTTTAAAATAAAAAAATTGAAAAAAAAAGTTAATTTACAACCGGCATCATGGGCCTTTGCTTCTATTCTAAATTTGTGTCTAAATCTTTGGATTTTGATAAAAATTTTTAGATTAAAAACCCAGAAAATTTAAAAGATTTCATTTTCTTTTTGCTTTTCTTTTTTTCTTCTTTTAATGTCATTTCTAAATTATGTCTTAAAAAATATGAATATAATTTTTTTGGCGATAAGGAGCGTTTTATTTTGTACATGTAAGCTTTTTTTTTTTATTTTATTTATTTATTTTTTTTTGTTCATTTCAATATGTCTAATTGTTTAAGTTGATCTGTTTACACTTTTTATATTAGTTATAATAATTATTATTTTATTTTAAGAGAGTTCAGAGTGCTCAGATCAGACTGCTAAATGTCACTAACCTAGTTATTAAATATTGTGAATAATATTTTAAACTTATTAATGTTTTAAGTACTTACACGCCACGAAACACAACGTGTATCCATTCCCTAAAAATCGAACCGTCCCGAAGGAACGGATGCGGTAAGATTGCATTATGTAAATTCCCGGTTTGAGGTCTCCCTCGAGTTATCCCAGGTAGGGAGAGGTGGATGAAAGGAGACTGAACTGAATACCAAATGAGCCGATGGCTCATATTTGCATGATAGAAACGGAGTATTGAATCGCTTCGGAACCAACACTTTTCAAAGTGCGTACAAATTGAAAGAGCTGGTAAAATAAATGATTTTAGCGATAACTAGAGATGAATTAATGCATTATTTGAATAAATACTCGCGCCTGCCTGCCTCGCACTGCGGCACTCGGAATAGGTTACTTCTCTCCCTCCATACGGGCAGCTTTGACGTCAATTTTTTTTTTGCAAATTTTTGTCATTTCTTTTTTGTCAGAAACCTTCGTAGCCATCCGCCAAACAACTTACACAAGTTTATTTTTTAATCGGATGACGTAATGGCTCTTATGTGGCACCATTTTTTTTTTTTTTTTGCCAATTTTTGATATTGTTTTCGAGTGCTTTCGCACCAAAGTTTCATCGCAATCGGATGGATTATTTAGGAATGCATAGAAGACGAACACACAAACAAACATTATGCTGGATTACACATATGTTATCTATAACTATTGATGTAATTAGAATATTTTAGGAACAGCCTGTATGTACACACGCACACATAAACCCTCGTGTGTTCATCTGAACGTTCCACAGTGTTGCTAAATGGTCAGTTACTAAGTTCTTTTTAGATTATAAATTATTGTTGATGTTGATAGATGTTAATTTATATTTATATATATATATATATATATATATTTATTTAATATATAATTTATTAATATATATTTATTGAAAAAATTTCTAAAATTAAATCTTTTCAATAAAATCCAGTTAAAAAAGGTAATCCACAAAAAACCTATTTTTGCAATATTTATAAATATTGTATTTATTGGTAATAATTTAATGTTTTTACCTGAGTAACGAATATCTTGATAAGAATTTATATTAAGAAT
Source organism: Neomicropteryx cornuta (assembly GCA_020383195.1). Lineage (NCBI taxonomy): Eukaryota > Metazoa > Arthropoda > Insecta > Lepidoptera > Micropterigidae > Neomicropteryx > Neomicropteryx cornuta. Next base: position 8,059,048 of record JAHKQU010000010.1, on the reverse strand, counting down.
AATATTACCAGTACAATAAAATAATAATGCTTTAAATAAAGCATGTATAATTAAATGAAAAAAAGCTAATTTTATATTTATATATAAATTAACAGCTGAAGATCAATGTTCATAACAGATTACATCATCTTAAAACAGTGTCTTTTTTTTTTCATAATATTCGAAGCATGAGTAATTAAGCAATGCTATAAAATTAGTTGGTGAGAACCACATAAATATCTGTATATATAAAACATAGTTGGGTTAGTGACACCATTTATAACTCAAGAACGGATGGAACGATTTTTATGATCTTTGATTTGTTGGATTTGTCTCCGCCTCGAATAGCAAAATAACTATTGAAACATCGAAAAAATTCACGAAAAAAAAAGTTATACGAAAAATTCATTTTCTCACACGTTTTGTAGGAAAAGGCTTTGTATTCTGTGGAATTTTATTTTCAAACGGTAAGTTGCCTTCGAAGATGTTCACTTTGTGAGGTTAACACATTTGTCATTGTGCGCGCATCTTTTGTACATTTATTGAAGTTAATTCATTTTGAGTTTTCTTAATAAAAAAGCTAATAAGCTAACAAAACATTTATTAATTCTGATGCGGTGCGAAGTTCGTCGGGTCAGATTGTTAGAAATATACGTTCATTTTGTTTTTTTAATAAATACTGACCACATATTTGCCACCACTGTTATAAACACTTGCACACAAACGATTAAAGGTCATAATATTATACTACTTAGTATAGCTTACTTTAAAAGACCATAGAAGTTGTAATAAAAGGATTACAATCACAAAAACACAATATTTTTATTTAAAAGTTCCAAAAACCTTTTTCGCTGCTACAGGTGCTGGACAAATAATTGTAAGCGGAAAAAATGTGCCGCTTGGCCTGTTAAAGGTTTGCGGCGTCGGCAGCTTGGCAACGAGCTGAGTTCATCGTAATAATATTTAATAATTTTGAATTCAAAAGTCAAAAGTGAAATATTTCCCACGTCGTTGAACTCGCAGAAATACCGTCCCGGCTTATTACTTTCTAAATAATTATTCTTCACTTCAATTTTAAATTTTGTTTCCAAGGCAATTTTGAGTCCAGAGTCAAGTGAAAATTTATCTAATTAAATTCAGTTTTTTTTTTGTTTTTTTTTTTAAATAATTGCAATGACCTAGGTCATATACAATTATTTTGGGTCATACTCAACTAGGCCAAATATGCCTGTCCTAGAGTCAGGCAAGATGGTGGTAATGAAGCGTTAAAAATGGTATGACCGTATGCGGATTCGAACCTGCGACCTTTGGGTCAATAGTTCAGCGCCCTAACCACTAGACTACCACGATCTCTACCATGTTAAACCTATATTTTTTATAAAATATTTTAACAGGTAATAGGTAATGTATAGCTGTAAGCATTTCTTATACAAATAAATAAATAAATAAATAATTTCTTATCATCATAGGTATTTAATGCATATTCTAGACCACCCGCCGACCGAACAGTTTTAAAGACCAAAGTATTTATATCTGCCCAACCAATGAGTAGCTATCATTTATTTATTTATTTATCAAACAGGTTTCCCCATGTACACATTACAATTACAGTAAAAAAATAAACTACATTAAAAACAAAAAATAATAACAATAAAAAACAAAAAATAAGTTAAAAATTAAAATAATGCCTCCAGGCGCACAATAACAAATAAACAATTTACGCAGATTTTTAATCCCATTGGGCGAACAGACAAGATATCAATCTCCGCGGAAATGGAATTTAATAATTCGACTGCTCTCCCAATAGGACTATATGTTACATTAATTATGTTTTGACGCGTTTCTGGATTGCGATTACGGCAGTATAGCAACTGAGCGCCGTTGGGTTTGGTTAAAAATGTGGTAAGTTATTTTTTCTTATTTGCAATTAATTTGTAAAAAACTAGTGTTTCAGAGGGGAGGGGGTTTGTAATCTTAAACATAGTAAAACCAAAATTTTAAAATTCAATTCTATTTCTGAGAAATTTAATAAATGATAAACTGCTAATAGTTCTTTTTTAGTTGAATTGCTCTCTTATAAAAGATATTTGAGTCTTGGGAAAAATAGTGATTGAAAGGCAAATGAAAGGTCTCAAACATAGTAAAGTTTGTTTTTTTAATTACTATATTATGAAGCTGTAATTAAATAAAAACCAAAAACTGCTTACTGACTTAAGTTACATGCATCGCTTGCGTAAGGTAAGGCGATTGAAATCCAAACAGGAAATATTTAACCGTAGTGCTAACGTAAGGCTAAAGTCGTTATCGATATTTTGTCAAATGGTTTCGAATAGAAACTTTCCATTTTTCCATTTGCTCTGTGTACCCAACGTGCGTACACCCGCGCTACCGGTCTTAAACAAATTTATCGCTGTCATAACGCGACGCATAATTTTAAATTCGTAGGCATTGTGAGCGAGCGGAGAATTTCAAAATGGCCAGGCGGCCGTCTGTGTGGCATCTCATTCATGAGTTGCACAAAAAAAAAAAAAAAAAATTGTGTTTATTCTGTCAGTCGCCTTTGTTCGCGCGGGCCCACGCGACCCCGCGCGCGCGTGAGAGGGTTATCTATGGCGCACACAATTTATTCGTAACCCGAAAATATTATAACAACAGCGAACGAAATGTGCATTATTTAAGGAAACCATAAATTAATAAAATACTAAATAAAAACTCTCTTCATTCATATGCCGTGCATTCCTACTAACATATTTATGAGGAGCATAATATCAAGATGTTTTTAATAGGAATATTCAAAATGAATTAAGTTCAATAAATGTACAAAAATCAAAATGACAGATGTGATAACCTCACAAAGTGAACATCTTCGAAGGAAACTTACCGTTTGAAAATAGAATTCCACAGAATACAAATCCGTTCCATACGAAATGTATGAGAAAATGAATTTTCTTATAATTTTTTTTCGTGTTTTTTTCCGATGTTTTAATAGTTATTCTGCTATTCGGGGCGGAGACAAATCCAAAAATTCAGAGACCATAAAAATCGGTCAAGCCGTTCGTGAGTTAAAAATGATGTAACTAAACCGACGCTATTTATACATATATATATATAACACTATAAAAGATTTTTCGGTTGTTTAAACACTTGTTATTGTTAGTCAACAGATGGAGAAAAAAAGTAGAAGAAGATAGAGATTGGGTGAGTACCTCTGCTGGACGTTTCGGAGCTACGTGGCCCCTTCTTTAACAGCTAAACGAAGACTGGTCTAGGTACATCATCTGTCACCTGAAGTACCTACACGTTGGTTTACCTGTTAGTGGTCGTAGTGAAATGGTGGGATTGATATAAAATACATACAATATAATACCTAAAAAAATAATATTAGAAATTTCCATACCAAAATAATAATAATTACACGTTAAAACTATAAATCATGTTAAATAAACTTAAAAAATAAATCAAAAAAAATAAAATGAAGTAAAAAAATAATAAAAATAAAAAAGAATAAAAATTAAAAATATATATCTATATATACTAACGATGTTAAGCGTTAGGTAAGAACGATTTATTTCTACAAAGTTACAGGAATAAACGTAGTTTTTGCATTTCATAAATAAACCAATTTATTTTATTTATTTCTTATGTTTATTTAACATGATTTATAGTTTTAACGTGTAATTATTATTATTTTGGTATGGAAATTTCTAATATTATTTTTTTAGGTATTATATTGTATGTATTTTATATCAAACCCACCATCTCACTACGACCACTAACAGGTAAACCAACGTGTAGGTACTTCAGGTGACAGATGATGTACCTAGACCAGTCTTCGTTTAGCTGTTAAAGAAGGGGCCACGGTGCTCCAAAACGTCCAGCAGAGGTACTCACCTAATCTATATCTTCTTCTACTTTCCATCTGTTTACTTAACAATAACAAGTATATATAAATATATAGATAATTATTTTTATTAGTTATTTAATTTGGATGTGTTCGGGTTCGATTCGCAGACTCGTCAATAAGCTATAATATCTATTACAAGATCCGTAGAATTTTCATTTTAGAAACCATAATGAATTTCGATATATCTTCACCACAAATAATACTAGATATAACCGGGTAATTGGGTGATTATCATGGTGAAAACATCAACTGAGCGATCGACAGTATGTTTCACTATTTGCATAGCGTTGGCACATCTAATATGTACTGTTATTATGCCAAATTTATATTAAACATTTACATAATTACACATTAGTTATTAATTTTACATTTTAGTTAAAATATATTAGTTTTCCCATTGAGTTATATTATTTTACATAATAACACTGCATATCTCACGGGAATGTATGTACTGTCGCGGTGATAAATTAGTCGGCACTAGCGAGGTGTGCCCGACTAGCATTTTCACTATTGTTTGCCTTCATAATTAGTTTTTAAGCGCACTGGGATTTCAATAATAGGTTATGTTTGCTATGCGTCATAGCATCATTAAAAAAGATTTATTTATGTATTTATATCTTACTCTTATATATAACAGTAAATAGTGTTTACACAATAATACAATAATTTTTTTTATATGTAGTAATTTGTAGAAGTCATTAGAAGAATGGTCTTGGGACACGGTGTATAAACAGGGTATTTTTAAATTTAGGGCACCCCTGTTAGGATGTTCATCTATATTAGGGTTCCCAAACAACGCGGCTTGCGAAGCACTTAGAAGAAAAATGATGTTTTTTAATAATATAACTATTTTAGCGTGAATTCTTTTTTTCGAAAGTATATTTTTTTTGTGAGACCGGTTTAGTTATCAATATAGATCAACCTACTAAAAGAAGTACCTTTATTTAAAAACATCCTGTACTTATAAACAAACACGAGTAGTTAAAGCCATGCTATGTAACATTGCAAGTAACGATTTTATTAATTTTTATCTACGAGCAAAAACAATATTCAATTTTAATTTTAAATTTTAATATTAATTTTAATTTTAATCAATTAAAAATGACATTCGTCAGGATTGATGAGATATTAATATACTGTTTTTTAAACAAATGTATTAGCCATACTTACAATAACAGTAAAAATAATAAATCAAATAAAGTACATTTATGGCGGTTTGTAACATTTATGGTAAATGGTGATTGAAAAACTTTGTTTTTCGCATTAGCTTTCCCGGTAGATATATTTTATTTTTTAGCCTAAAAAGGCGGCCTCTTAGTCAGCCATTAGTTTTTTAAAATATTTTGAATTATCGTTAAAATAATAATAAAAAAAAACACATTATATTCCGCCATTCTGGTGTTAATTCAAATCGATTTAGTCGAGCGGGTCAAATCGCTTGAGGGCAGGAATTTTAAAACTCATGTTATTATACAACCAATTTTGATATAGTTCAGAGAATGACAACATTTTTTCATAATATAAAAGACTTTTTATTATTTTACTTCTAGTATATATTTAAATACATCCTAAATAGACATCCATTTTTCATTTAGAAACGTTTGGCTATTATCCATTATAACTCTAATCAGGTTTAATTTTAAGTGCGTTGAATTACAACTCTTATGATCTTAATGTATAGGGTGTCCCAATGTCCCAAGCAATAAAAAAACAGCTAATAGGTCCTACGATTCCTAGTGTTATTTGTTAAGAAACTATATCAAAATTCATTATGGTATTCGAGAAAAAAAAATGTTGAAGTTTCTATTCTAAATCGTGAAAAACAGATATTTTTCAATGGCTCCTCCCTCCGATAACTACGCCACTGGGTCACTAGGCCGCGTTCAGTCAAGATCGAGGTTAATGACCTGCCGCGTTGTTCGATACGCCCAATTAGGGCGGAGCTAAATGATCACTGTCAGATGTTACTGGTCGGACAGAGGTCGGTCTAAGAAGAAGGGGTAACTCCTTTCCCCTTCTCTGGGGTTGTAAGAGGGGTGCTATTGGTCGACAGATAATATTGATTTATCGATTGATAAGATCGATTTACACCAATTTTATTACAAAAATAATAAATTTGGTGATGAAAATTTTTCGCATTTTGTTACATAATTTCTTACGCTTAATAGGGAACTTAAACACCCCCTAAAGTTTGTGGGATTGACCTTGGAAAATCCTGTATATAGGATGTTTTGAGACCATTTAAAACTATATAACACAATGCGAAAAATGCGAAAATAATCTGAATTTATCGAGGCGCTGGTGTAAATTACCATTAATGTGGTAACACGCGATCAATATCTCGTAAACATAGCCACGAGCGGTCAATGGTGTCGCGAGCGGACGATCAGCTGGCATTCGCATTACAACCATTGCGCCATAAGGTGTTTACACGACGTAGAACGAGGAGAAGTGTTCTCTTGTTGAGGTTTGGTCATAAGTAAGCAGTGGTATGAGGGGGTTCGAATCCCCAGCGGGTCAAATTCGGTCAGGTCATTTTTCGCCTTTGAGAATATTCAACGGCGCTTTTCTCAACAAGTTAAGTAACGATACATCAAAAAAAAATCATTCATTTAGATACAGACGCGAAATGTTGTTTACCTGTAATGAACGGCCCCGCATCATGAAAGCAACAATAAGGCAGACGAAACTGCGCCCAATAGCGCCTCCCCAACAACATAAAACATACGAATTAAAAAGACTATGAAAAAAGTTTGAAAAAGCGACCGGACATTGATTTCTTATCATTAAATAAGTTAAAATAGGTTTTTTAACTTAATATTACATTTAAAAAATATTTTTTATAGTAATATTGAGTTTTATTTAAGTGCATGAATGCGTATACAAAATTTGATATCTGTGCTGTGGGTCATTGAGGAGTTCCATCGTCTGGAGCCATTCTTGGCTGCAGAATCAGGTCAAGCTTACCATAAAAATGCATTGGCATCAGAACTGAGCCAACCTGTCAAATTTCAACTCCATAGAATAAGAGGAAGTGGTTCTAATTCAGCTTGCAAAGTTTGACCTAAACCGTCATACAATGCAAGCTGAATAAAAAAAGCTTGTAGCTACGTATTATAGCTAAAACGTTGCTATACCTCGGACTATTGGGGGAACTCTCTCAAGTATTTTGATTTCGACTAAAAGGTATTAATTCCAAGAAGATTGGGAGGAGGCTTTTGATCCTCATAAAAACTGTCATTTATTAATATCTTATATTAATTTTTCATAAATATCAAATATTTTAAGGGCGAAAAACTCGACTTCGAAACACGTGTTATGAGCCTGAACTCACTTTGTATAAGTGATTTAAGGTTAAAAAGGAAAGGTGTAAAATTGTATGCGCTATTACACCATACGTTATATTTTAAATGTGTAAACGATGCAGCGATCTTTCAACTGTCATTTTAACAATATTTTTAATGTATCGTTTATTAAATTATTTTAAAACTATTTATGCTTATGTAAATTTTTACAAAAAAAAGTGTTTTTTTTTTTTGTTTTAAAGCGAAATTATTTTGATAGCCGTTTTCTCGTCAAACCTATTTCATATAGCAAAAATTAGATGAGTTTGTATATGTTTTAACTGGTCAGTAATAAATAATAAGTCCCAAGAGCCATATTTTAGAAAGTCGAATATGATGTTTGTGCTTTCTATCAAACTCTGTCAATGTTTTATTAATAAGTACTAAAAAAATCGTCGATTTTAATGTTATTTATCTATATTCACACACAAACTCAAACTCACAGCACACTTATGCACATTTTATTACACGCACTGATGTACTTCCTTGCAATTTCGTTTTTGTATTATTGTATAATAGGTTTTCCTTCGGTCATATATACAAATATTATTATGTTATTACTTTTAATCGGCTTTTTAATGGTATTTTTATGTGTTTGTAACATTTATTGTAACGCTGTTTGTAATTCAAATAAATAAATAAATAATATTCGCAGAGCATCAATCTTCACGGACGGGGATAGTAACTTCTTATTGATCTAGGACAGAATTTGCATTTGATCGCGGTACGAGCCTATCTGCTGTCATAAACCATACTATACCAGTCTCCATTGTCGATGGTTCCGTGTAATTTCTATCCCAACACCCACCTGCCTCGGCTCGACTGGTGGAATTACTCATAAATATATCAAGGCGCCTTTGTAGGGTCCATACAATAATCTCGAACATCTTTACAATATCAGATATTCGCCATGTCGACTGCACGCTGCACAACAAGATTCATCTCACATGAACGCAATTTATCTTTCAATCCGTCTAAAATAACTTTAGTATCTTTTGTCCTGGATAGAGTATACTGTGGATTTCATTACTATTGGCTTTATATGTTTTAATCATTTAGCAGCTTCATAAATAGATAAATAATTTCATTTCAATGAATCGTATTGCAAAATGTATCATCGTGGTCGATCGAAATACTTATATTATAACTAATATATATTTTTTTGCCTTTTTCGAGAAATGTGTCGTTATTAAAGTCTTCTACCGAGTAAAGAAATATACCTAATAATATTTTTTTTAATGTACTATAAAACCGTTTTCCTTTTATGCAAACTATTTTTAAAAATACTTGTATTTGATTTTGTTAAGTGCAAAAGTGATTTATTGTGTGTGCGCTAGGCTTTTCTTTATACAGAATGTCCCAAGACCATTTGCGATTTCTAGTGTTATTTGTTAAGAAACTATATTAAAATTCAGCATGGTTACCGAGAAAAAAAATGTAAACATTACACGAAAATAGTAAAAGGATCGTGTAATGTCTTTATTGTCAGCTGTCCTATCTGCTTTATTAAATAAAAAAAATAAAATAACGCTTTAAAAAATGTTAACAATCGAAAACAATAGATGCGATGCACTGATTCCTCGCAATAAACTGATATTGTATCTTATTTTGCGTTTGTGTGGGGCTATGTTTCTTTGTCTGTAAGCTGGGTGATGAACGGCGTTGTCACGGCCTTTAACACTAAATCTATATATTAATATGTGAAGGGGAAACTTTGTACCTCTTTTTAGGGATAGCGCGTGCACGGAGGAGTGTGAAATTAGACATAGTTAAAGTTTATATGCAGAAGGAGTGCAGAAAGCTAAAATGTATCTATAATATATGTTACAAGTACATTAAATAAACAGATTGACAGAATGAGTTTCGAGCTGTACATTTTGTGTGATTTCAAATGTTCCTTATTCAATAATCTGTCAATGTTAATAAAGTAATGCCAAGGAATAAATATTTCTTAATGCCATCTTATACTTTTATGAATGTCAAGTCTCTTCAAGAATAAATGAAAATCGATTGTGAATTGTATCAAAAAATAAACACAAATACAAGCTGTAATTGTGTTTTTTTTCAACTGTTACTAATAGTTATTAATTTTTAAATTATTAAATGTAATGAAGGTAATTAAGGTAAACTACACACGCTAATGGCGTATTTGTACACGCTCGCAGCTGACGTAAAACAACGAATTAAAAAAATACATATGCAATTATTATAGAGGTATACTCACCTTAATGTAGAGGTAAACTCTCAAACTAAAAAGTTTAATGAATTGCGGTCGAATTTCGACCAATGGGCGACCGCTAATCTAAATAAATACTTCTAAATAAACTTGTACTAAATACTGAGCAAATAAAATATCTTTTTCCCTTACGTCGCGGGAAGATCGAAATATATCTTTTAGGAGATCGTTTCATCCGGGTTTCCGGTGATAGTGTTGGGACGCTAAATTAGACATAAAAATAATTAAAATACGACCTTCTGCGTGTGAAGATGTTCTTAGCCTGAGTAAATAAATTCCATCGTTAATTGTGTGATACTTAATTGGTGCAGTAAAATAAATACTTCTTTACGAGTTTGTTTTTTTACGATCATACTAAATTAAGGGTCCACTGCGTATAGCTGGTGCTGAAACTGACCATTTATTTATCATTTTTAAGTGGAATTAATTTAATAACCATATAATCACCAGTAACAACAAAATAACCACGAGTCGCTAACTAGGAGGCGTTTTGAAGTCAGTTCAACACAGTTTTAACGTTGCCAAAAGCCAGTTTTATTCAACAAATATATACAAATACATTGTAAAAAGACCCAGTTAATACAATGTCCTTTGTGCCGGTTTCTTAAGCTTAACTAAAATATAATTAATTTACACACGCATAAAATGAAATAAAATAAAATTCAAAATAAGTAAACATATTTCATGTAATGTAAGTGTTAATTTAATTGAGATATCAAAATATTTTTAGTTGGTTTTTTCCATAACTACTAACTTATAGTTTATATAGGACTATGACAACTCTCTAAACCTTCTTATATTGGTCACAATGACCATACTTCCGAGATATATATATTAAGGCACAAGTAGTGGGTGAAATTGGTAAATCTTCAAAAAAAACACTTTTTTGGGGATGCACCACTCCTCAACCACTAAGTGTTTAGACGAGTGGTTTATAGCTTTAACTAAGTTGAAAACTTATTTTGTACTTCTTGAAGGCTGTTTTTTGAAATTGATTTTCCATTTTGAAATATAAATTAAATAAAAAAGTGCATTCACTTTTATTATTCGCTTCGCGTTCGATTATGCAGCGTACGATTTACACGAAAAATAGTCCATATTGTAGACAAAATAATTTTCACTTTTAAGCCCACTTAAATTTTATTATTATTTTAGAGATGATTAAGTTACTGAATTTAAACATAAAATAAGTATTTCGACGAGGCCTTAAATCAAAGGTCGACATTAGCATTATTAGAAACAGCGTATTACGGTTTGATTGAATAATATTTGGGAATAGAATGCGTGTTAAAAGAAAATAGAACATTGGGTTTGATTTTCTTCTTTCCTGGACAATTTGTGTTTCTGCGAGTTGCTTGTTTTTTTCATATATTTCTTTCTCGCCTACTAAACTCAACAGTATCACCGGCCAATCTAGCTTATAAGTATTGTAATTAAAATAATAATAATAATAATAATAAAATAATAACCCACCAAAACGCTGAAGTCGGCCTAGAAACACTTCGCGTGGACTATGGTAAATTTATTATTTTTATTTTATATTATGATTTGTATTAGGTAGAAAAAAATAATTGCGTTAAATAAAATTTACAAAAAAAAAAGAGTATCACGTTTTTTTTTTTTTTTTTTTTTTTTTTTTTTTTGTTATGGAATATAAATTGGCCGATGAGTGTAAGTCAATAACCTTCCTAACTAGGTAATAGTTACCTGTTCTAAGGAAGGTTATATATGAAGTGATAAAGTGCATAGCAGAGACCAGCGCAAAACCCTGAGAAAATATAAAAAAATAATAAGGCACAAACAAATATACACACTGATATACACACCCACACACACATACACACATGAGTACAATTTAAATGTGTAATCAAGAATACTTAATATATGAAAAAATAAAATGAATAAATTAAAAAATAACAAATAAATGAATAAACAATTATTAAATATATAGGTAAATAAATATTCGATATAAATAAATAAATATTCAATATAAAAATAGTGTTATACTACATATAGTATAGAAACATATCTTATAGTGATATATATATACATTGGGCATAAACATATTGGTATGACATATCTAAGTAAGCATATTTTTTTTTTTTATTTTTTTAAACATTCTAGGTAACTAAAATAATATTTTTTACTCAGTAGCTAAAGTCGCTTAAATTACAGTATTAATAAATGTTATCTAAACAACTATTTCAGAAATTAATTTCTCAGCAGCATCTCTACCCAAAGCGATTAACCATTTTAAGATAGATTTAGCGAGGCACGCTTTAGTTTTAGCATCCCTAATTTCATCGCTTATCTGGTTATATATTTTTGGGCCCAGAAAAATGAGATGTCTCTGTACAAAAGAAGTTTTCATTATTGGTGCCACTAAGTGACCTCTATCGTTCGATCTTGTCTTCATAGCTTTAGTGCACTGTATATTACTAATTTTATTTTGCCAAACATGTATGACTACTTTTTTAATAAAAGATTGTCTAATATCTAGCACCCTGTAATTTGAGAAAAGGATTTCCGAACTAAATCTAAAAGGCTTTTTATTGATCACGCGAAGAACTAATTTTTGAACTTTGATCAATGGTTCAAGGGCTTTTCGAGTTGCACCGCCCCACACAATTAACGCATAGGTGATTAAAGAGTTAGTTAAGCAATTGTAAACCATTTTTAAAGTTTGGGAAGATAAACAGTTTCTAAGATTTTTATAAACTACAATTTGCGAACGAACTCTTTTAGCAATTGAATCAATGTGATGGTTCCAGCGAAGGTGCCTGTCTATTACAATTCCTAAGTATCTAATATGGTCAACATTCTCCAGAGGAAGACAATCACATTTTATTCGGTTCTGACAGTCATGGATGCGAAGATGAAAGCCCGTATCAACTAAACCGGCGGAAGTAATACTGAAAGTAACATATTTAGTTTTGCTAATGTTTAGAGTTAAAAGATTATTGTCCAGCCAATTGGTAATAGTTTCCAAATTATGTTGCATCTTACATTGTAACTCAGTCCACGTGTCACTAGAACATACAATCACAGTATCGTCTGCGAAACTTATAATTTTTCCTTTAAGTTGCAAGTTACATAATGCATTAATGTAAATTAAAAACAAAAGAGGCCCTAAAACACTACCCTGTGGCACACCAAATGTTGTTATTTCAGTATCGCTCTCCTGCTCATTAATCCTGACTACATGACTTCTATCAGTTAGATATGATTTAAACCAATCATATTCGCTACCCTTGATCCCTATGCAATCTAATTTTTTAAGAAGAATGCTAAACGAGACAGTATCAAATGCCTTAGCCAGGTCGAGAAACACGGCAACGCATTTTTTCCCTTTGTCGATGTTTCTAGTTATATATTCTGTTAAATCAAGCGCCGCATCTTGCGTACCTCGATTCTGCCTAAATCCATATTGGTTTGTAGATAATAAATTATTTTGCTCTAGGAACATTGTCAAGCGATGTTTGATAATTTTTTCAATAATCTTTGAGAATGTAGGCAGCAATGAGATGGGTCTAAAGTTTTTTATTTCCGCCATATCACCATTTTTATGTAATGGTATAATGACAGCCTTCTTTAAGCTATTAGGAAAAACACCATTTGACATGCTAAGATTTATAATATGGCACAGGGGTATTAAAATATTGGATTTTAATCTCTTTATTATATCAGCATTAATTAAGTCGGATCCTTTCCCAAGTTTAAGACTATCAATAACTTTAGAGACTTCTAAATGATTTGTTGAACTAAATATTAGTCTATATGGTGAGATAAGAGAGTCAGACTCTAAAGCTAATTGCATTTCAGTTTTGTTGAGACGTTTTAGGATTTTACTCGCAAGGTCCGATCCTACAGTGGAATAAAATTTATTTGCATAGTCTACAATTAATTTGCCATCTGATTCCATATTCTTTAGGGATTCTTTTACACGCATTTTGTCAATGCTGGATGCTTTTTTTGAGTTAAGATGGCCGATCTCTTTAATAGTTGTCCAAAGCTGTTTACTAGTATCAGATTTTTTTATTTTCTCCTTATAGTATAAGTTTTTAGTTTTTTGAATCAGAGCATTGCAAGTGTTTCGATATTTCTTAAATTTTAGACACAATTCTATGTTATAAGGATCTCTCCTTAGGGTGCGGTGCATATGGTCTCTAGTGTGAATGCTTTTAATGAGTCCAGGAGTAATCCAAGGCGTTAGTTTTAGTCTTTTATGAGATAAATGCCTAACAGTGGTATTATTTTTAATAAAGTTAGTTAATATATTATTAAATAGCTCTAAACATTTATCAACATCACGGATAGCTAACACCGAAGACCATGACTCTTTTTTAACATCATTCATTAAAGCGACATGATCAATTATAGATATATTTTTTATTTTAATTTTAATTTTTGGTTCTGGATTAATTGCGTGTAAAAATAGTAAAGTCGAATAGTGGTCGGTCACTGTAGACGAAAATACAATACCATTATAACAACTCTTAGTTTTAATGAATATGTGGTCAATGCATGATTCTGTACCTTCGGCAACTCTAGTGGGAATGTTTATTGCAGGGGACAGACCATATTGAGCTAGCATGCCTGTATAATCATCACTTTGAAAATGTTTAGGTTGTGTTATGGAAATATTTAAATCACCTGCCAAAACGAGTTCCTTGTGACTATTAGCGTTTTTTAGAATATCTTCCAATTCATCTAGGAAGCAATTAATATTGTGAATAGACGGAGATCTGTAAAAACACAGAATGCACAGATCATTAGGTAATACTAGCTTTAGGCAATTAGAGTTAGTCATATATATTTCAACTACTGTCAGACTTAGATCTTTCTTAGTAAAAACGACAATACCACTGTTTTGATTGAAATTGATGGATGTATGGAAGCTAGTATATTCGGGTAACACATTGTTATTATAATTGTTTCCTAGCCAGCACTCTGTTAAAATAATAACGTCTAATTGAAGAAAGGAAAGGTCGTGCAAGAGGAGAAGAAAGTTATCGTAGTTTTTGTTTATGCTGCGGATATTTAGGTTTAATATTTTAAAGTCATTTCTAATCTGTTTAGCTTTTAAATCTGATACAGATGTGGCGAAAGAACAAGATGCATTAATGATATTGTCTCCAATATCATACGTGGTTTCATCAAAGCCTGTATACGTAGTGTTTGAGTGACATTAGGAAGTTTATTTTACTAATATAGTATGAGTAAAACTTACGCATATTTTCCTGATAGTTTTGATTTTGACAGCAATTATACGGAATTGCCAGAAAATTATTCATAATATATTTTAGTCTATTTATTAACAATATTAGGTTGAAAATATTAACGATATGATAATAGTGTTTAATTGTTAAATAGTTAATAATTAATAATAGGTATACACCATATAATTGTGCATAACTAATAATATTAGGATTATTCAGATATTTGACTTTAGTCAACATTATATTATTATACGAGTATATTGTGAACGGAATAAATACCTTATGATTATAACTGATACAATTACTAAAAGGAATAGGTTTAAAGCATATAAAAAGGTATGTACTTTTGTTATGCTCAAAAATAAGAATATAGTATTTTGTAAATAAATAATTAATATAAATATAGTATACAAGTAATATTGCCCTTATAAGTGCTAATAATAAATATGATATAGCAAATAAATAAAATATGTATGATATATTGAAAATTATAATTAATATATTTATGTAGAGAGATGATATTTGTGTAGTATAATAATGGTAATGTACTTTAATAATAAAAATTAAAGTACTAATAATTATGTGGCTAAATTTATGATGCAAGCCCGAGAAAGTTATTAATAAAATCCTTATTGAGCAAGTAAAAACAAAAGTCCAGCGAGAAGCAGATAAGTCGAGATGTATTTTGTTGGAGATCAGGTGATGGCAAGAAAGCAGTCACAGGTCAGCTAATTGATTTTCATGCTTAATGAGAACGGGAGGCGTGCTTTGATTTTTCCTCATGTAAATCCTACCAGATTTATGCCAAGTATACATATACGACTTATCCTTCGCCGCTTTCCTCGCTAAAGAAAACAGTCGTTTTTGGTTTGGACTGAGATGTTCTGAGATGTAGATGGGTAAGGGATCTTGCGGTAGGCGAACATGACTGCTATTCAGTTTGTCACAATGATTTTTTAGAGAGATGTTAAATTCTTTAACAGCACATAGAAACTTATATTTTAAAACGTTTGAGGTAAGTTGACACACTATGGACTTAGGTTGCGAAGAAGACATCTTAGAAGCGACACGATGAATTGACACGACGTCACCCTGCTTTATCTCACAATTAATTTTCTTGCTGATTAGGGAAACCAATTCTGTAAGACTTTCTTGCTTGGTTTCGGGTAAATTTCTAATTTCAATGTTGTTTCGACGCCCCATTTGTTCAAATTTCTCTAGTTTTTCTTCATAATAGGATAATTTTAACTCCAATCCATTTAGTTTATCGCTTAATTGTTGTGTTTGTTTATTAGAGTTTTCCAACGTTACAAGCTTTTGTGCAAGGTTATCATATTTTTCAGATAAGAACGTTAGAGCTTTGAGAGCTTCCTTGTTTTGAGCAAATAGTACATCATATTTTTTGTTGTACGTGTATATGATTTCGTCAATTTTAGAGTTAAGAATTTCTTTTAATTCATCAAATTTGTTCATGAAGAGGTTCATTAATCGGGGAGAATCGGCATTCTCTCTGTTTTCATCCCTATTATAGGAAGGCGGAGTTTGAGAAGTCAAAGCTTCAGGCTGTGTACTGCTGTCAAAAGATTTTTCACTTTTACAATTAAGACACTGGAACGCCTTCTTTTTTTTAGCTGACATGCTTTTAAAAGTGGTATGTGACTTACCACCACAAGTATAGTGAATTTCGCTTTTGCAGTTTATACATCTTAATGTTTCCGCTGGTGTTAAATTATTTTTGCATTCGGCGCAGTTCTTCATTATAATTACAAATTATTTAGTATGTGTTGAGAAAAAATGACAGCAGATTTTGGTGGAGAAGGTCTGAAGTTATTGTAACTGTTTATATACTCAACAACAACAATGGTTAACGGTCTAAACCACTAATTTCCCTCAATGACTTTGTTTTCGAGTTACACCCAAAGACGTGAAAACATTATAATGGAAGCTGTAGTACACATATACCGGGAAATGTCTATTTTGAGAGCGATATGTATCAATTCACATATAATAATAATACGTAATCATACCATTCTGTCAATATCCAGTTTGACAGTTACCACATTCACAGAACACAGAGATTTGCACTTATCCATGGAAGATAAACAAAGATAATACACTCAAACCACAAAAAGAATATTAGAAACTATATAAAATAATTTAATTTCTAATTATAGCTCACTATCACAATTTAATACAACAATAAACAACAGAGACGTGCAGATGGGTTTCGCGCGGGTAGTTTTGTCTAAAAAAAAAAAAAAGTCTTTGTAAAGTTAAACGAGTGTAAGAAAATCCCTTGGAAAAATAAAAATAATCCTTTAAAAAAAAACTACACGTACACGTATTTAAGTAACATATTTCAAAAATGTCCAAAAAAGACGGCCTGCTGGCGCAGTGGTATAAGCGCCTGCCTCTAAATGCAGAGGTCCCGGGTTCGAATTCCCAGTGGGTCAAATCTGGCCAGGTCATTTTTCGCCGTTGAGAATATTCAACGGCTTTTTTCTCAACACTGTCGACTGAGTTGAGTAACAACACATACACTAAAAAGAACCACTGAATTCAGTTCAATTGCAGACTTGGGAGATGTTGTTTGCCTGTAATGAACGGCCTCGCATCATGAAAACAACAATAAAACAGTCGGAACTTCGCCCAATAACGCCTCCCCGACAACACAAGCCATACGAATGAAGAAGAACTCAATGTGACAGTGCCAGGACTCACGGTCAAGATGTGTAATCGCATTGTCGCATTGTACATAACATTACACTTAATTCACCGACACACAATATCTTTCTCTTACACACATACACACCCAACACATACTTTATACACAAATCCTATACCTACGTGTTTGTATTTAAATAATTTCATTTAGTTTGAAAACATTTAACAACAATTTAGTTTGAAAACATCATTCCTACTGTGTATGAAGGAATTCTTATTTGTTTAAATATTTCTCAGAAAACAAACTAAGCGCGATATATAAGAATTAATAATGAACAAAAATATCTGTTTTTTTTTATTAATATTCATAAATTTATTTGTTTCAAATTGATTCCGACTGTAGCCCTCAGCGCACAGGGCGATTCAGATGAAGTCGTTCGCCGCAGCGCCGTGGGCCTCCTCGTAAATAAACGTCTCTGCAGTCGTCTTTATGGGACACCCTGTGGCTTACTATTGGCTACGGCGGTGCAGGGAGAGTCGACGCACGGTCAATGACACATTCATTTTTTTATTATTAGGTTCAGTAACTGATACGGGAACGTTCATTTTATTTATAAATATTTTTTAAAACAAGCATTAATTTAAGTGCTTGAATGCGTATACAAAATTTCGCGTCTGTGCTGTTGACCGTTGAGGAATTCCTTCATCTGGAGCCATTCCTGGATGTGGAATCAGGTCATGCTAACCATAAAAATACATTGTCATCGGAACAAAATCTAGATGTCAAATATCAACTCCGTAGGATAGGAGGAAGTAGTTTTCAAGATGCAAGATTCAGTTTGCAAGATTTGACCTGAACCGACATACAAACGTGGTAAGGTAGTCTAGTGGTTAAGGCGTTGGACTATTGACCCATAGGTCGCGGGTTCGAATGGGTATAAGGTCAAACCATTTTTAAAGCTTCATTACCACCATCTTCTCTGACTTTAGGACAGGCAATTATTTAAAAAAAAACATTGCAAGCTAAATACAAGCTTGTGTGTATGTTAATTATAAAAAGAAATATTAAAAAAAAAAAGCTTTCTCAAAAAGATATATATTTCTTATCGTCCCGGCATTACTCTTTTTTTTGTATCTCACTAATAAGAAGTATAGTCATGAAATAAATGTATAATTAATTAGATCGGGTAGTAATTTCAACATATTTAAATGAATAAAGTAAAAAATTATTTGAATACAATAATAACGATAAATATTCCCATTAAAAACTCGTAGAAAAGGTTTATTTCAAATCTTCTATAATCTATATATATATATATATATATAAAACATATATAAAAAACAAAGTCGGGTTAATTATACCATTTACAACTCAAGAACGGCTCAACCGATTTTTATGATCTTTGATTTGTTGAATTTGTCTCTGCCCCGAATAGCAGAATAACTATTAAAACTCAATTCATTTTGAGTATTCTTAATAAAAAAACACAGAATTTTATTCAGCTAAGTTAACACAATATTTATTGATCTGGGGCGGTACGAAGTTCGTCGGGTCCGCTATTCATACTATAAAATTAAAACTAAGTATAGTAAGGACAAAACCCGTTATCTCGTAAAATATCGTATGTAGATCTTAATCCGCCCCACTTAAGTAGGAAAGCCGTAACTCCGTACTTTATTATCCGCGGTTTAATCTCGAAGTAAATTTGTGGATCGGAGATCTTAGGGCCTGACTGGAATCTATCTGGCGTGTTATCTACAAAATTGGACAATTCAATTTCGATTCAGATAAGATCGAAGAAGGAGGATTCCGGTGGACGTTAACCGTGTAAAGTGCGCGGGGGTTGGAAGTTTTAATAACTCGAGAAAACGTGGGAGAATTAAATTATTCTATTCGCATTTGTGATACCGAAAACTAAATCATAATGATATTAGTCATGGCACCACACTCACTCCACGCACAGGTTTTATGCATGGCATGGTTTTAGTTTGATTTTTTAATTTGTTTTTTTAACCATATTCATATTTAGTACATTTTTTGGCCATATAAATGTAGTATTAGGGAATTATCTTATTGTATCGCTGTTTTGTACTTTCATAAATAAATAAATAATAATAAAACTAAACGGCGCAAACCCATTAATAAGATTAGTTTGACTATATACACACAGTATATTTTTACGTGTATTTATTATTTTTTTGGTAGGGTAATTTTACTGACACATACGGACGGATTTTACTGACAACAGTCACATGAAAAATTTTTTATTTAAAATCAGGTATTTTTATTTAAGCATAATAAAAAAGAAAGCATTTATTGTATGTAATTATATGTATACAGGGTGTCCCAAGACCATTCGCGCAGACTTCAGGGGGTGTTTCTGTTCCCTATTGAGAGTAAGAAATTATATAACAAAATGCAAAAATTTTTCTTTGGCAAATTTATTATTTTTTGAACAAAATTTGTGTAAATCAATCTTATCAATCAATAAATCAATATAATCTATCGATCAATAGCATCCCTCTTACAACCCCAGAGAAGGGGTAAAGAAATGTTTACCCCTTCTTCTTAGATCGACCTCTGTTCGACCAGTGACATCTGCCAGCGATCATTTAGCTCCACCCTAATAGGACGTTTCGAACAAAGCGGAAGGTTATAGACCTCGATCTTGACTCACCGCGGCCCGGCGACCCAGTGACATAGTTATCCGTGGGAGGAGCCTACGAAAAATAGCCGTTTTACACGATTTAGAATAGACACTATTTCTTTGAAACTATTATGAATTTTGATATAGTTTCTTAACAAATAACACTAGAAATCGAAGGACCAATTCGCTGTTTTTTTTTAACGGGAATGGTCTTGGGACATCCTGTATATTCATTTAGAATAGATAAAATAATCAAAATCTGCCTAAATTAGCGCGGCTTTTAGCCAGTTAAATAACAAACGTATGCTCCTCAGACTATGAATTTCCTAGTATGGGGAGCATCGTATATATACAGGTGTCCCAAAATTATTAACTGTTCCCTGAAATTGTATAAAAAAAAATGCGTATAAAATTCATGCCCAAAATTATTCATTTTATGGAAGCGTTTGTGTAAATCCCTTTATGCGGTTCACGTCCGCCAAGGCAGGTCAATAGACTCGGTGCGGGCGCGGTCACGCGAGCAAACGAACTTATGACAAGAGCAATTTAGTATTATCGCGTCAAGTTTACACTTTTTTTTTCTCAGACACCATGATGATGTTCTCATGAAGCACTATTTGTCTAATTATGGTGTCTAAATATGTGCGATTATCAAAGAGTTGTAAATAAAATTTCAAAACGAATAAAATGAGGACGTCGCTCGTATTGCAGGGTTAAAATTCTCCTTGTCGGCCCGGTGTAAAAGGAAGGGCCAGACGTCAGTAAAAAAAAACACGCTGACCATTCAAGATGGGAGGGTTGGGTTAGGTTTATTCCTCCTTAACAAATTGCTCGGACGCTAAATCAATTTCGACA
The DNA here is from genome assembly GCA_020383195.1 of Neomicropteryx cornuta. Taxonomy (NCBI): domain Eukaryota; kingdom Metazoa; phylum Arthropoda; class Insecta; order Lepidoptera; family Micropterigidae; genus Neomicropteryx; species Neomicropteryx cornuta. The sequence continues at coordinate 8,038,199 of JAHKQU010000010.1, read as the reverse complement.
ATTTGAGTTAAATGAAACATGTCATGAACGCTTTTAATACTTGTTTAATATGTGCACACGTTTAACCGTAATCGCGGATAATACTGTGATATTTGTGGTAGGGTGGCTATACGTCCGATTTTGTACGGACGGTTTGTATTATACAACGTTACGTAGAGACTTGAGTGTGAGAGTGGTGTATCTTACACTTACTTACATACACTTATTTATTTATTCACTTACACACCCCCAGTCGCATCAAAAATGGGCTCGCCTGCCCGGTGCGCTGTCAGTCAGTTTTTTTGTGTTAGTAAAAACAGCATTTAAAATCCATCGTGGATGGCAATCTTACTCAAATCAGCCTACTTCATTACGATTTTTACTTTATTAAAAAAAAATTTTTTTGGATGCAAGTTATTATATTTTTGAAATCTCTAAGTTTTGAAGGTTTACTGATTTACTGTACCCATTTGTGTAGTAAAAGTTGTGAAATTTCAAATTATTGTAAAGAATTTAAACAGGTTTTTACAATTTAGTATCTCTAAAAGTGGCCTAAAATTGCACCATTACAAGGATAGGTGTCAAAAAAAACGTCTTTTGAAAAATATTTTCAAAAACAAGCTTTTATCTGTCGAGGAGTTCCTTCAACTGGAGCCATTCCTGGGTGTGGAATCAGGTCATACTTAGTCATCGCAACTGAACCAATATGTCAAAGTTCCACTCAGCAGGATAAGAGGAAGTGGCTCCAATTCAGCTTGCAAGATTTGACCTAAACCAACATACAAACATTGGAAGCTGTATGTTTTTGACATATTGCAGTACGATCACAAAACAATATAACAGACGAATGTGGTCTTCGGAGCCTCGCTTGACGGCCCTTCGCACCTTATTTTGTTGGTCGCCTACGGCGTCTCACATCACGACCCTTCAGACTACGTCACAATCGAATGCGGTCGAAATCCAACTTATAGCAATAGTGTACGCACACAACAAAGACTAAACAATGCCTGTTCTTAAATTTCATAATCGATCGAGATTATAGTCTTGGATTTCTGAATAATTGTTATTATTTCGATATTATGTAGAATAATAAACCTTTGTTATATAAATTAAGTCAATCATCTCATTTAGATAAATTTTAATTGTGATTTTATGACAGATCAATGCATTGTGATTCAGTGGAGGCTCAAGCGCAAGTTTTTATTTTTAATGTTACATACATAAACGTAATTAACTTGACTTGTATATTATTTTTTGTGTGTTACGTTATTTTCAAATGAAAATATTTTATTGTACAAAATAAATGTAAGGGAATATTAATTTTCAGTTTTAATTAAAGTTAATATCGAAATAAAATTTAAATATTCATTAGTAAATTATAAAAAAAATAGCAAATCGGGTTAGGTACCTGTTATGGTAGTCGATTCAATATCTGTTACCTTTCTAACTACGTGAGTGTTCGTTGTTCTAAGAAAGGTTATTTACCGAGTGCAACAGTGTGAGTATACCTAGGCAAAACCCTGTGAAAACTTCTCGTTATAAACACATAAAGTGTAGTTTGTATAAATATATTTATTTATTTAGTCGTTCATTTATTATTACAATTGTACTGCCAAAAACATATTTTGGGCTGCCATGACAGCTGACCGTTCCAGATTAAAAATCTGGCTTATTGGTCCTGCGATTTCAAACATGATTTGTTTTGACTTCATAGCAAAATTCATCAAGGTTTCCCAGTAAAAAACATGCTTTACTGGATAATATTAAATCATTCTTGTCATAAGTCGCAAACGGCGCATAACCTCCTTATTAACTGTACGACCTTGTGGTAAGAACTCCTGATGCACTACGCCATGATAATCAAACAAACAGTGAGCAACACCTTGACATTTGACTGAACTTGGCGTGCTTTTTCGAGGTTCCTCATTGGTGTCTTCTCGGCCTTCTTGGAAGAGTTTATACCACTTGTAAACATTTTTTTACTTAAAGTAGACTCATAGTATGCCACCGTCAACATTTCAAGAGTTTTATAGCACTTGATTCCATTTTTTACACAAAATTTAATGCAATCTCTTTGATGCATGTTTTTATTTTATTTTTATTTATTTATTGACAGTAACTTAACATTAATTTCACATTATGCAAAGTACTACCTAACTAGGCAATGCCGTAGACTTTACTAGAAGCATCGTTCTTATAAGCATAACCGTCTCACTGCGCAATATATAATTACAATTATTTGAATTAAATTGTGTGCAATAATACATAATATATAAATCATAATAATACATTAATAATAAAAATATATATAATACTATATACTATATATACAAATAATAATACCTAAATATACCGTTAATAACTAATACATAATTTTAATAATAATGTATTTATTATAAAAATATAATATAGTAATAATACACATATATACACTCAAACTAATAAACCTCAATCAACTCAAACTTCAAACCTTAATGCCTCTCACAAACAAACAAAAAATGCTATACTATTGAAACTTTTCACAGATGTTAAAAACAAGTGCACCAACACAAAACAAGTGTACCATAACAAAAAAAAAAAAACTATGATCGAACGGACGTAGCCCGCGAAATTTGATAAGTCACCTTATTTTTTGATCACACCTCGTATATTAATAATGATACTACGAACACACGAATTATTCACGCACAAATAATTAAATATCGCTTTTCGTGAATGCCTAGTTTTGGATTTTAAAGTCGCCACTGAAATGTAATGTATCAGCCTGACAACTATTATGGTTTAATAAGACGATTGATCTGGGCGTAAATTCCACGGCATAATACTGTAATAATTGTTACGATTGATCGATGATTGATATTGTCATCGATGCTTACAGTATGTAAGGGATAGGGGTCACGCCTCATAAAATAAGATCGACCTCGATGCGAGCCGATGAGCTTGCATCATAACAACATAACTATCGAATGAGCAACGAGACAAATCGAGTGACGGATCGTCATCGATTTTCGACGAATATTCAATCGATTCGTGACCTCATGTCATTTGATTTTTACAAGCGTTTATTTAGCTTGCAATGTTCGCTAGTCTGTTTAGGTCAAAACTTGACTTGGTGGTTCAGTTCCGAGGACAATGCATTTTTATTGTAATCATGACCTGATTCCACACCCAGGAATGGCTCCAGATGAGGAACTCCTCAACGGTCAACAGCACAGACACGACATTTTGTATACGCATTCAAGCACTTAAATAAAAGATTGTTTTTAAAAATGTTTCTTATTTACAGCACGGCACGGCGCGGTGAACCAAACGTTGAACCCAATATTCTGGGATATTATTTTTTTTTTTCGGGAAAATAATATGTCACATTTGGAATGCAACGTTGTACGGATATATGAAAGTATGTAACATCAACTAAGTAAGGATTTATTTATTAAACTGATCAGGGAAAATATTTAAGAGCTATAACGCACTCGAATTGCATTTTAAGCATGTTTTTGAGGTCTACTGCCAAGATAGCTTTTCATACCAGGCATAAATAAAAAATATAATTAGATGAACTGAACATTTTTCTAGAAACCTTTAAGCTAGTTTTTTAAATAAATAGTCCTATGTATACATAAAAAAATATTGAAATTGGTAAGTTTTATTTTTTAAAATTCTCATAAACCAAACTACATATGTGACGTAAGCCTGATTTATACATATAAATGTCCGCAATAAAATTTTACAGAAAACCTTGAACTTAGATTTTTTTTTAAATTGCCTTATATTTTTAATATAAATAAAAAAGTGTCAAATGTTTATTCTTTGATGTTGTCGACGGATGCTCGAAGTGCACGTGGCCGACACAATTTGCAAAGGTCACTTCAAGGTCACCTCACGATATACTGGCTCTTAACATCTACAATCATTAGTATTTCTCACTCGCACATTTAAACCCTCACACACACACACCCTCTCACACACACCTTTCTTCACAAAACTCATCATACTACACATTCTATGTGTACAAATTGTTTATTGTTTATTGTTATTTTTTACAGAAAAACTTACAGCTAGACATACAATTATTACAAAAAAGCATTTTATCTATAAATATACAAAGAGAAAATGTGATGTTACTTAGATGTTATTATAATTCAAACTACTAATACATCTCCTCTCATCTAAATTCGCACTTAGTGGCATGTCAGAAACTTCACCGTGTGTCCATCTAACTAGGTGCTGAACACCTGTCCTAAGATGGACTATCTGTCTGTTTCCAATAAAAATGTTCCTGAATGCGAAGTATACGGAGCAGAAAGGGTAGAAATCTAAGGTTCCTAATAACTTTTTTTTTTTAAATTTACACGAACATACATTTCAGTTTATTTTATAAATTTGTACATAGATGAGATTCAGAAAAACAAAACAAAAAAAAAGAAGAGAGAGAAAAAAAGAAAAAGAACATAAAAAGAGATACCTAACGCTAATAAAAAATAAATACAGTGTAATTATTGTGTAGTATAGTAAAAAATGTAGTCTGTAATGTGAGAGAAAGGGTATTAATGAGGGCGCGCTGTGGAAATGAAGAGAGAGATGTGAGATGTTTATTTTTTTTCATGATTTATTAATATAAATGCAATGTTAATATGATTTAAGTATCGCTGTTTTTATACATCTATTAAATAAATAAATAAATAAAATAAAGTGTAGAATAACCTCCCCCCCCCCCCCGTAAAAGCACGTGCAAGAGGAAAAGTTCAGCCAGTATATCATCAGAACAGCATGCATAAATTGCAGTTCGCACTCCACGGGTTAAATGCTCCAATACCGAAGGACTTAATAAAGAAAAAATCAGCAGATATTTCGCAGAGTTAACCCTTCCAATTCCGTTCGCAGCCTCCCATCTATTAATGTCCCACGTAACAAAAGGACGTTGCATTCGTTCGCGAAACAAAACGGACAACTCAATTTCGAGGAAAGGTGTTTTTAATTGGATGCGCGTTGGCGCCCTTAAGGCGAAGCATATTGCCTGTCGAAAATGCTCCGTTCGGTTGAATCGTCTTCTAATATGGTTACTTAAGGCGAAGCGTATTGATAGTTGACCTTGAAATTCAGCGCTTTATTTTTATAGGGTGTCAGGTTTTACTCTTTGCGCGGTCATTAAGCAATTTTTGGTTTTTATTTAATTACAGCTTCATAATATAGAAATTAAAAAAACTAACGTTTCTATGTTTTAGAACCGTCATTTGCCTTTTAATTACTATTTTTTCTAAGGCTCTAATATGTTTTATAAGAGAGTAATTCAACTAAATACAAACTATTAACAGTTAATCATTGATTAAATTCCTTAGGAATAGAATTTAAGCAATAAGATCAAGGTATGTGAACATATTTTTTTATAATTAAATATCCAATGGTTACTGTACCGTTATAGAATATAAAACTGTATGTATAATTAATGATGTCGTCGAAGTGTGGCTCTCCGAGACCACACCCGGTACTCCACTATGAAGGTCGCGACAGGTAAAATAATAGACTGGCGTAGTGCGCGAGCGGCGAGTTTATTGAGACTGTACCGCGGCCGAGCGCTGACCATAGACAATGTGTTGTCTATGTTTAGGGGAATATGAGTGTATGGCAACATTGCCACGCTACATTACTAAATTCCGTCCATAGAAGCTTTCCCGGCATTCAAGAGAGTGTCTACTCTAGCCCTTGAATAGTATATTTATATTCATATGTATATGTAGAATTTATTATATTTTATATTATATTGTGTTTCATATTATATTCTGGTGATTGTCCCCAACCCCCAAACCCCAATCCCTCCTGCTTCCTGGTCCCGGCCTCGCGCCCGAATTGGTTTTCTATTTTTTTAAGTTTGGAGGAGGCTGTTATTGGCTTTGTGTTTTAATTGTTTTTTTTATTATCTTAATAACTATGTAAACTGTTGTCTCCTGAAATGAAATAAAATAAAATAAATAAAATAAAATAGAAAAAAAGGTCCAAATGAATCGAAATTAATATTTGTCCTTTGGCGTCGCCTTAAATCCCTCATACCGGCGGGCGTCCGCACAATGATACATCGCTGCTACCGCCGATATGGCGAGATTATACCGTGTGGGTCGCGGATGGGTTAAGGGGCATGCAGTCCTGTTTAAAAATTGGAAATTGGCTCAAAAAGGACATTTATCGCTGCGTCCCGCTCTATCGTTCACGTCGCGGCGGATTCCGACACTGGTGCGAAGAGAGCGCCGCGCACACTACTATCGCACTCTTCTTCTTCTTGCTACTTTAAACTATTGAAACACATTTTAAAAAAGTAATCAGGAATGAACCTTTGTTACCATTATCTCTATATGAGGTTTTTTTTTCAAAAACCTAGGACTTAAAATGGCTTAAAAATCCATATAAATATAAATATAGACATCGCAAAATTATATTTTTTATTCAGCACGCACAATAAATTTACAATAAAATAGCCAGGAATGGTTTAGTGTATATATATTTTTTTTTAATGTTTTAATCATTATCTTTAAAATTTCTAAGATCTCCTTAAACCTTTATAAATAAAATGCAAAAAACGACTACTTAGGACTGTATTGTAGCATTGTACAAATAGCACCCAGGTGGTCCATTTCGGTCGCTTCTCAAACTTTTTACAGTGAACTTGTGAACCTTCGCAACTGTGAACGTCGTTCACGCGCATTATGATCGCACCAGGCCAGTACGTATAACTTACTGTTCTAAGGTTACAAACTTCAGCTGACAATTTTATTTATTTATTCTTTATTGAAACAGTGTTCTTAAAATATATATAGATTATGAATATTATATCCGTATACAGTAGATTTTTTTGATGTGTTATAAATGTGAGTGATGTTTGCGGTAGTTGTAAGTGTGTGTGATTTGTATGTATATGTTAAAATAAAGTAATAAATTGAGTATGGTTTTAGTATGTATAAAAATAATTAATGATGAAGGTAATATAAATATAATATGTACGAGGTGTGATCAAAAAGTAATTTATAATTATTACTACTAGTAATTGTAATTAAAAAACAAAGTGAAGTGTTGCGTTTTGAGCATAATTTGTGTTTGTTTTATGCAATAAATAAAAAATCTGTTGATCTAGTAAATCGTTGGGGATACTCTAAAGTGGATACGTTATAGAAGCTCTGGGCAGTCTGTTGTGTAGTTTATATAGCAGCATCGAGCACTTCCCTTCTGGTATCCTGGTCATGAGAGTATATAATATTATAAAAATTAAATACTGCAGTCGCCCTAATGACTCATAGGCACTTTTGTCTCCGAACTAACGACCCGGGAGCGGCGAACGGGCCCTCGTGAATAATTTATAACCTGTCTATAATTAATTAATATTAACTCGGGTCACGCCCGGCGCGGGTAGACGCCAACGAAAATAACACAACAAAGCAACCAAGTTACGGCCGCATTGTTAATTTAACTATTGCACTGTTAAGTTTACGACACAAAGACCGCATGCGGTTGTGTCATAGTTAGTAAAGCGTTAGGTTTACGCCAAGTCAATAAAGCATTGAAATCGTTCTGAACAATAAATGCTAATCGAACGCGCGCTGAATATTCGCACCGCGTCAATACACGATCGTGTCGCGTCTGTGTAGAAATAAAACTTAAATAAAAAAACCACTTTAAAATTAAACCAAAAATAAAAAATTAAGAAGTAAACCCTCACACACATAGCTTGAAATTATTCAATTCAAATTAGGCACAGTGTGCCTCTAGTTAAGTTTTCAGTTGCCATCAAAATTTGAATTTGACTTAAATTTATTATTTTTTAGTTTATGAATTGTCAATAAAGATCCATATTTAAACAAATTTAAAAATCACCCTAGAATAGCAGTAAACGCTATATAGGTGATATATAAATAATAAATAAATGAAATGAATGAACTTCATTATTGACGTATTGGTTATTAACGGTACATTTATGTATTATTATTTATATATATAGTATATAGTATTATATATTATTATTATTATTATTGTTTATGTACTATTATTATTTATATATTATGTATTATTGCATACAATTAAATTCAAATAATTGTAATTGTATGTTGCGCAGTGAGACGGTTATACTTATAAGAACGATGCTTCTAGTAAAGTCTACTTTAGTACGGGCATTCCCTAGTTAGGTAGTACTTTGCATAATGTGAAACTAATGTTATGTTACTGTCAATAAATAAATAAATAATTATGCAGAGTTAACTTAAAGTCAGCAGCGTCCTTTTAAGGGATGATTCTGGTCATAAATCTGAACAGCTTTTGTTTAACAAGTTTTCAAGTAGCTAACAAAAAAGATAATGACCAATGCAATTACAGTTACTGGGTCGCGACACCGTGTCTTTATTTTGTTATTATAGACCAGTTTTTATTTACAAAGTTGTTGAACAAAAGTTAATCAATTGCATGTTCATAATAACCCATTAAAAGGATACTTTAAGTTCAACCTAACCCTGATTAAAGACCAAAAAACACTTAAAAAAAGCATTATCGGATTTTCTGACCTACGCCTTCAAAACCAAACATTTAGGCGCATTCACGTTAAAAGATAATCATAATAATAATATCTATTTATTCTTTTCTGAGTAAATGCCTTAGATTCAGGAAGTATATTATGAATTTTGGGGCCTATGTACTTAAGAGATCTCTGCCCAAATGTGGTAGTCATTTTTGGAACTTGTAAATGGTCGCAGCTGCTCTAGTATGGTGGCTATGTTAAACCTTATCATGCACATTAAGATTTTTACTAGTATATAATATTACACTTAACGTATAATTGCCTAATATCTAATATATTAAATTCTGCATATAGTTTATCAGAGGAATATATATGAGGCAGTTTCATATATATATGCCTTTGAGGTTTTCGCGTGGATGCCCTGCAAAAACTGCCCACTGTAGCGCAGATATTCGCGTCGGAGAGTTTGCCAGGCCCACGGGCGAGATCGTGCCCGGCAATCTCAGCGCGCAGATGCAAGAGATAACTAATCCCTTACCTTGTACCTTGGTCCATTTTCCGACTTCCGGATCCAAATATGGCTTCCATATGAATGGCATCGATATGTCCGCAGTCAAAGGATAACAGTGTGGTTAATAAGCATTCTACGTCCAAATATTCAATCGAGACATCGTAACCACACTGTTAAGTAGATTTCATTAGGAAATAACTTTCCTATCACATGCTATGACTTCCGAAAAATTTAGAAACCTAAAGAATAAATAAATAAATAAGCGATTAATACTAAGGAGCATCGAATAGAAGAACATTCCATATAACTCATCTATGAGTGCAGGTCGCCGACAGAAGTAGCCGCCTCGCGTCTCGAGACTACTTATTATGAGTCGGATGCTGCAACTGGCAATTATACTATCTCCGTTCAAGATTGAGCCGACGAACCAATAAAACATATCGGCCCATAGCAACATTTGTGATATTGAAATAACTAACATAGTATAGTTAATATGATCCTGTTAAACCAACGGTAGGTTTCCGCAAGTAAATATTTTAAAAGAAAAGCTTTTTTAATATATATTTTAAACGGTATTCTAAATTCCCTATACTAATGTTATTATTAAAAATGTCAGAAATCCATAATGTAATGAAATCTGAATAAACTCGCAGGATGTCGTCGTCCAAAACAAATCTTTTTAACGAGTGTATACCAACAGTATTAATTTATTACAATTACATTAAATATGCAATTTAAAATCCCTACTCCAATTGTAGGGTTTTCAAAAGCATGTTAATTATTTTATTTTATTTTGTTTTTATTCGGTACTCTAACAAAATATTGAACATATAACATGTTTAAATTAATTTTAGAGACTTAAGTAAGAAAAACCTTATCAATATTTAAATAAAGAGAGAACACCACATGCATATAAAAGATAAAACACAGATTATACTAAATAGAAATTATATGATTACATAATGCAATTACATAATGCATAATGAATTGTGTGTTTATTATTTATATAAATAAATAAAATTTATTAACAAAAATATGTAGTTTTATATTTTTATCTCGGAAGAAATTCAAAAATATGCCTTTGAATTGACTAAGACTAAGACTATCATGGAAAATGTCAATGCGACTATCTATATAAAGACGACAGATGTTATTAATGGCTATGTTGTTATATGATATAGGGGTTCTAAACAGATCAGGGCTCTTAAATTATGCGACGTCGTATTAAATGATATTTTATGATAATGATATTAAATGATATTAATATGATTAGTTAGTAAAAAAACGAAAAGTGAACAATAAAAAAAGTAGATAAAAAAAAAATAAGGTTGACTAATATTTATGGTTAATTTAAGTTAACTAGTACTTAGAGTCATGAAGAAAAATTAAAAATATAATTATTTTATAAAGGTTTACATGTTACCTCTAAAAGCGCGAGGTAAAAAGTGGTCATTAAGAATATAATTCGAATTTAAAATAAGATACATAACATAACCATTGTATTACTACGTTTATAAAAAACGGGTTAAGAGTAGGTTTTTCATTAACTATAACGAGATAATAATATAGTAGGTTGTAAATGGTAGGAATAATTAGGTATAATCAATAAAAGATGCCCTTATTAAAACTGTTAAATTTGATATCGCTTTAAATAAAAAAAGTATGCATAGGCTATAATGATGACTCTTATGAGTATTACTCATAAATTTATTTTTATTGTATCACAAACATTGAGAAATTCGTTCGTCAATACCACCGTTTATCGGAACCTTCGCTTTTACACACAAAATCCCTCCTTAGTACCTAAACGTTTTAGTTATTTTATCACACACCGTGTATAACTATCACTATTCCAATTATGTGCCGTTTTGGGGGGAAAACTCTACATAAATAGGGAATTAAAAGTACACGTAGCCCACGCACAAAAATCCCTGGCTTTCATGCATTGTTTCACCGTCACAAAATAAAATCGCTTTAATTAGCCGGGTTTGATGGGAAAAAATCGAATATACCGGCGTATAGTATGATTTCTCTGTGCATTGATTAATGATTTTTGATCCATTCGGAAACAATTAATTTTGTATTTGTGACGTTACGATCTTGTTTTTATTGACATTATTAGCAATACGTTCATTACATTCATTACTATTGTCTAATTTTCATCGATAGAGAAATTTTACATATCAATGCGCATAATTCATAATTGACAAAGAAATAGAATATTAGTAGTACAAATCACAGTTACAAATGAATATTATAAATGCACCGGGAGCGATTAGCACTGCTACATTTTGTGCCCTGCCTTCTTTACTACACTATATCTGTACTAAGGAAGGCAGTGTTATATTGTGCTATAACTAAGAATGTCAAACCGTCAATGCACTTATAGAGAAATATGAAGATGTCTATTTGTAAGAAAATAAATTTAAAAATATATATATATATATATATAGACAAATATGTCTATATTTATAGTTGGATTAAAAGAAAAATAAAATACACAATGAGTATACGAATAGAGCTCATGCTAAAGTAGCAAACAAAAAATTGCATATTTGAGTAAATTTAACTATATACATACATACAATATTATTATTTTTATTTTTATATATATGCATTTCCATATGTGATATAAAAGATATAGTGATGTAATTCTTATTTGTTTATGTAAAAAATAATAATACTAGATATATTTCTTAACTCACATTTATCTAGATTCGCGTGGAATTAAAAAGGTAAGTTTCTACTGTTAGACGTAAATATTTTTCTCGTTTTAATATATTGCATGTCGCATCGACCTTAGCTAAACTAAACAGCCGTCAGACGAAATAGCGTCATTTGTGACCACGTCCAATACAGACAGCGGGTCGAGTCCCATTGATTTAACATTATTAAAACTACGTCAACGATATAAAAATCTATTTACCAATTGTTTTATGGTGGTTAAAGTAAAGTAGATTATTATTGTTTAAATGAATATTTGATTTGCAGGTGGCATACCCACCAGAGATGCCAGATTTATTATTTGCAGCAATTTCTCATTCTCCATGCGTTTGAAGAATCTCATTTCCATGGCTATAGTGTTTTTTCTTCAGCGTCCAGAATTCACTGCTATAATTTGAGGAGCGATATACGTTAGGCAAGTTTGGTTTTCCTAGAAATTAGATAGTGAAACAGTTTTCCGAACGAATTTCCACGTTTTTCTTTCCCTTGTAAAATTGAAATCGAGTTTTCCATCCAATTAGACAGTCGTTCGAAGCGAATCGAACGGAACAAGTTTCCGCCCCGTGTCTCAAGAGCTTTCGGTCGGCCAACACAGCCGGTCGAACTTTAATTCGGCGCGCGGGCTGGTGCCCAGTACACGTGAAAAGCCAATTAGAGCGAGTCGGCGGCGGTCGCTTCATTTGCATCCGTCTCGCTCCGATACGAAAATGTTCGTTTTTCTGATTAACTTATTCACTTTTTCGAAAATTGTACTTTGCTAAGCGTGGCTAAACGTGCGATTTTCTTGTGCTCTCTCAATTAACCCTGATCATGTAGTTAAGTACTTAATTAGGATGCTGAATGATTCATTTATTTCATTAAAATTAGATATTACTTTGGAGGTACCTATTCCTCCGGTGGTATGATTGGCAGGTGATGCAACGAAGTTATTTTAAAGCCAAGTTCTTTATCCTTTTTCTTAGCTGGGAAGGGGTTTTAGGGAATGGCTTGAAGACGCTGCAGTTGAGACTATTCCACTCTCTTATGGTACGTTCACTTATGTTTCAATAGTAATGGTATGAATAATATATATAACAGCTGGTGTCACCTAACATAATTGGATTTAGTAATAAGATGCATAATATAATAACGAACTAAATTAGTTTGCACTTAAAAATGTTAAATTTCTAAATAAAATCATGAGAGAATGTAATATGTGTACATAAATCATTCTGAAAATACATTATTACTGAAGTTGCGTGTAAATTAATTGTCAATGTGCGGTTGTTAACATTTTCTGACAAGTTAAATTTATTTAGATTTAAATATTAACTTATTTGGCCAAAAATACACTTCAATATAATAAAAAAAACATTTTGTGCGTTTAGCTAACGATATTATACATAATTAATGAAGTGTTTTTTTCCTTTCTGAAGGTAAAAAGTCGACATAGACTCTCTCCGCACTCCTGTGCGATACGAACAGAACATTAATTTTGTTTTATGGATTAAAATTCATATTTATTATTTATTTTTTAAGTACAAAAATAATATAAGTCACATAGTCTATTCTAACTAGAGAAGCTGGTGACTTTATTTAAATTATAATATATATATATTAGTACAATACGAGTACAAGTAGAAAGTACGAAGATTTTGAGACTGAAAGCTTTCGAGAGCAAAATGTTTCAAAAGTGTAAGGTTTCAAGAATGAAAGGTCTCAGGACTGAAACGTTTTAAGGCTGAAAAGTTCTGGAGTGAATGTTTTCAAGAGTTGAAAGTTTCACGATCGAAACATTTCAGGATTAAAGGGATTCAAGAGTGAAAGTATTTTTAGCGCAGAGGAAAAACTAATGCAGTGACATGCGCACGCATACAGCTGTAAGTAGAAAATTAGTGACACTTTTGAATCCCATGAGACAGCCCATGACAGCCCATGAGAGTCTATAAAGAGCTTTGCACGTATATAGTCAATTTTAAAAACTCGTTAATAAATTAATAATAAAAATACATTTATAAAAATAAGCGTTTATTTAGGTGATTTAATGGGTATATAAAATTTCGTGTCTGTGCTGTTGACCGTTGAGGAGTTCCTTCGCGTGGAGCCATTCCTGGGTCAGGAATCAGGTGATGCTCACCATAAAAATGCATCGTCATCGCAGCTGAACCAACATGTCAAATCTCAACTCCGCAGGATAGGAGGAAGTGGTTCTAATTCAGCTTGCAAGATTTGACTTATAAGTCAGGTCTTACGAACAAATTACACTTTTTTTGAAAAAACCCCCTGGTATAATTTTGCCCATTAACGAATTTGAGCGAGATTTTGTGCCCTTAAATTTTGTGTTAATTTGAAAGTGATTGCTGTAAAATTATGGTAGTTATCTTGTATAGGGTGATGATTTTAGAGGCGTGGTTTTCAAGAAGAGATAAAACGCATATAATTTGATGTTATGGCTAAGAATTTAGTTTTATTATAAAGATAAGGGTTTGCCATTATGTTTTAAAAATGATTTCGGGTAAGTAGCCGCCGCGGCTGACTCGAACAAATTCCAGCCGAGAGGCCCAATTTTCAACCACTTTTTGCAGCAAGTTGGGCCGTATGTCAGCAATAACGCGCCGAATATTCTCTTCCAAGGCGTTAATCGTGTCCGGCTTATCTGCGTAGACAAGCGACTTCACATAACCCCACAAAAAATAGTCCAGCGGTGTTAAATCGCACGATCTTGGTGGCCACACCACAGGCCCACGACGCGATTTTTACTTTATTTTAGAGTGATTTAAAAAAAAATAGAGTGATTTTTTCTAAATTTGCACTATTTGCAAACGTTATTCAGGAGTAAGTCTATTCATTATGAAATGGCAAACCAAACTGAGCATAAATCAAGTGACAGCTGTCAAAAACACCAACTACGAAAAAAGTAGTGCCAGATTGAAAACCACGCCTCTAAAAAAAACACCCTTATATGAACTTTTTAACTGAAGGTGGTTTTGAGTTCTAGGGGATGCGAAACGGGAAGATATGTCGAAATATTCCGGTAGTAATGAAATGGTACCCATTGCAATAGTTAGTCGTATGTTTATCGATAAAATAATTACCTATATTTGTTGCGGACGCCTTGTAGAGCCCGCGCGCTCACAATTTTGTGTCAGGTTTAATTATCTTTAAATTACACACACATGTGCACACATAAACGCGGGCGCTAAACGTCAAAGGCCCCGGAGAACAATACAGGCACACCGGTGCAGCCCCCGCACATTCAAATTGCGACAGATGGGGCGTTGCCATGCCAACGCGGGGCGGCCGGGATGTGCGCTGACCGTTGCAGCCTAAACTGGTAAACCCGCAAAAGAAGACAGTGCCTAGATTCTACATATTAAGGTCAGGTTTTACTCTCTGAGCGGTCAGTAAGCATTTGTTGGTTATTATAATTCAACTTCATAATATAGAAATTAATAAAACCAACTTTCCTATTCACCCTTCCCCTTCATTTGCCTTTCAATTACTATTTTTTCTAAGGTCCAATGTCTTTAATAAGAGATAAATTCAACTAAAAAAGAACTATTGGCAGTTTATCATTTATTTAATTTCTCAGAAATAGAATTGAATTTAAAAAATCTGCCTTTACTATGTCCCCTTATATAAGCATATTGCCTCGCTCACGAATGTATTTTCTATTTTTTTAAGTTTGGTGGAAACAGTTATTGGCTTTGTTTTGTTTTTTTTTTGTTTATTGTAATTACTATGTAAGCTGTTGTTTCCTTAAATAAATAAATAAATATTTGCACACACGGAGGAGTGTGAGGTAAAATAAAGCGTACATACTACTGACAGCTAATCGACAGATTGAGTTTCTAGCTGTGAATTTTGAGTGATTTCAAATGTTCCCTTTTCAATAATCTGTCTATATCAATGCCATTTTATAAGTGAAAAAAATATAACTCATAATGAATTGTATAAAAAAAAATACAAACACGCTCACAGCTAACGTAATAAAAAAAACTTAAAATAAATTATATGGAATGATAATAGGGGTTCTCAATAATGTTCAAACTTAAAATTTTCTTGAATTATGGTCGAATTTCGACCGCTGGGCTACCACTAGTAAATTTAAATAGTTCGAAATCTGTTCGCCCTATACCATTCCCGAAGATCAAAGGGGTTTATGTATATGTTGAGAGTATGAAATTTAGGCATCATAGTAATATTTGCTTGACATGTCTCGCCACTTGAAACAAAGACCGGTTCCCGAACGCGCCCGCGAATGGTAGATACACGTGGACGAGATGAAAGGGAAGCTGGGTCCGTTTGGGCGGGGGAGCAAATTTTAGTTCCGGTCCGGGTCCTATTTTTATCTAATTCAATTCGACACAATAACACCGGAATGGCTTCAGGCCGTGACGTCAATATCGAGGCGAAGGGTTTCCAGAACTAAGATCGTCTTTACCCGAAGAAAATGACCAATTTCTAAAAGTGTAAAATAAGGTTTACGTGAGTATTTTATGGTCATTTATTTATTAAAAAATATATTTAGGTGAAAAAAGCAAATCAAAACATCGTAGCCTCTTGAATTATGAATATAGGTACAAAAAATAGAAGTGTTTCTCAAAATTATATTTAATTTTTTCAAATATTTATTTATTTAATATTAAAAATTTAAAAACCACCGACACACCTTCGAGAAAACATCCGCTTCTTAGAATATTTTGTTATACGTTTGGTTTAATCTGTCAAACGATGCTGTCAAACCTGCGTTGGACTTGGATGGTATAGTCTCAAAGAGTAGTTGTTGAAATGTGTTCAAGTAATGAGGACAATCGAAGTCATTAATACATATTTTAAACGATACCGTCATTTTTAACACTATAGTGAAAGAGTTATAAGTCAGTTCTTTAAACATAGACAATCGTGTTTCTTCAATAAATTAGATTATTATATAGATTTCGTGGATTCTACACTGTAACGATAAAAAAACCTCTTCTTGTAATGTATGAATAAGTGTAAAAGTGACAGTACCAGCAATAACTGTTTAATAAGCCTAGCTTAGTTAAGTTATGTAAAGAATAAATAATGTTATTGTTTAAGTAACATTTTTGCAAAAGATTAAAATTAATTACTTATACTTACATAATACTTATATAATTGCAATTACATATAGAATATACACACATTTTATATTTATATTACCTTCATCATAAATTATTTTTATACATACTAAAACCATATTTAATTTATTACTTTATTTTAACATATACATACAAATCACACACACTTACAACTACCACAAACACCACTCACAATTTACACATAACACATCAAAAAATTCTACTGTATACGTATGTAATATTTATGATCTATATATATTTTAAGAACACTGTTTTTTTTTATGCTAGTGTTAATATGTAAAATGTCCGAAATCCATAATTGGTTTTGTATACTAGTAATAAGTTTTGTTTGTAATTATAAAAATTAAAACTGTTGGATTTTTCAATAAAGAATAAATAAATAAATAGATAAAAATACTAAGCGACCCATAAGTAGATTTAAGAACAATAGTAATTGAAAGGCAAATGAAGGGTTTAAAACACACAAAAATTTGTTTTTTTAATTTATATATTATGAAGCTGTAATTAAATAAAAGCCAAAAATTGCTTACTGACCGCGCAGAGAGGAAAACCTGACGCCCTATGAAAATTAAGCACCGAATAAAAATAAAGCACGACGCGCATCGGACTTATTATAGTCTATTACGGAAATTCTTCATTTCTGTTCAATTGTTCATTTTTCCACCGGCCGGGTCTGCCAGTGCGCGCTCGGCCTAATCCCGCCCCGCCGCCCGCCCGCAAATGGGAAAAGTCTGAAACACGATTTCGCGGGATGTACATATTGCAGGAGGGACGCCGGAGGAAATAATGGAATTTTAAATTTTCCGTACGTAATGAAAACACACACCTCCGCGATGACACTCGACTGGTGATATTGCGGAATGAGGAATTATGGGGAGCGTCTAGTGTGCGGTGTCCTTAACATTCCACGGCATCTGAAGGCGGACAGACGGACAGGGTAACTTTTAATATTCATGGCACGATGACTGGAACCATTGGAAATGCCAAAACATTTGAAGGAGGTAACCAAAATTATTATTCAAAATAAAATTCGCCTCAGAGATTACCTATACACACTGTGACTTGTAACGGAACCCATCGCTGACAGGGTCCCGTGGGATAAAGGTAATTACTTGATAACTTGTTAAAGCGTTTATTACCGATCCACTGATTACATAAGAACTCAGATATTCAATATAGTGTCTGACTCCATAATGTATGTACACGGACCGGCGTGACGTCAGGCAGACGAGTAGGTATAGATGGCGCAAGAACTCGGATGGAATAGGCCTCGTACTAGCGGACGACCTCCGCTCTTATAGACTGCGTCGGAGGGGAAACCCTCTACCTCAGCCGTGTTGCATTCGGTGCGTTCGGTTGACGTCACTCTCGTGGACTTGTGACCTCCACAGATTAATAGATTAAATATGCATAGTATTTATTCATAGCTTTTAGTAATTTACATACACTTAAAATAATTTATATTAACATTTCGGGATTAGGAAATCCTAAATTACGCATACCTAATAAAATACTACAAATAAGAAATATATTAGGTAATATTTAGTAATAGTCCTTTCCCAAACCTACTTTGACTTGTTTTTTCTTGGATAGTGAATTGTGTTTCTCTTTGTGTTAATGTTATTTTATGTTTAGCTAATTTATTTTTTGTTGTTAAATATTGTATGTAATTTGGCACACAATTTTCTAAGAATTGCCATAAAGTCGAGTTTCTGGCAGCCAGAACCATGTTTTTGCCAGAACCCATTTAATGTAATTTGTCTTTTTTTTAATAAATCTTAATATATATAAATCTCGTGTCACAATGTTTGTCCTCAATGGACTAATAATAAAATAATGGACTAATAATAAAATTTGAACACCATGTGCAGTTCGATGTGCACTTGAGAGATAGGATAGTTTAAATCTCAAATTATAGTCGCAATTTTAATTTATCGCTAATTTTTTGTCCGTTATTATTTGGCAGTCATAAAACTGACAGATGTTGATACCTTTTTATTTTATGGGCGATTGTGAAGAGCGCGTGACGACTCGGTGCCTGTATAATTTTATTGAACAAGCAGAGGAAAGAGCAATTGTGATATTATTGGAAAATTTTTTAGAAGATCACAATCAACTAATTCAATTGATCAAAAGAGTTTCGCCACGACTGCAAAATGACAATTATCAAATCGTCATAAAAGCCGACAAAGTACCATTAGGTGAACATGCTGGTAGATTCAGTCGTAAAACTGACAGATGTCGATACGGAACGGCACGGAACATGCATGCATACAAGATGCGATGACTTACGTACGTCATTACGGCCGACCGGATTTATTTATTACATTTACATGTAATCCGAATTGGGAAGAGATACAAACTTTACTATTGCCAGGACAACAAGCCATTCATCGTCATGAACTGCACGTGTGTTTAAACAAAAATTGAAATCCTTAATTGATTTTATTGTTAAATATACAATTTTTGGTATCACACGTTGTTGGCTGTATACGATAGAGTGGCAAAAGCGAGGTTTGCCTCATGCCCACATTTTGGTTTGGCTTAAAGATAGAATCCGTCCTGAAGAAATCGATCAAATAATTTCAGCCGAAATTCCAGACCCATTAATTGATCAAGAATTATTTGATATTGTCACCAAACACATGATCCATGGGCCATGCGGTGTTTTCAACATGACGTCACCGTGCATGGAAAATGGAAAATGTAAAAAAAACTTCCCAAAGCCGCATACGAATGACACGATCACGGATATTGATGGTTATCCAATGTATCGCCGCAGAAGTACTGAGAATGGTGGCCACACATTTACAATGCGACTGCCGAACTTTCCAAATCAAGTTGAGTTTGATAATCAGTGGGTGGTACCATACTCACCACTACTTTCAAAAACTTACAAAGCTCATATCAATGTTGAGCTTTGCAGTTCTGTTAAATCAATTAAGTATATTTGTAAATATGTAAACAAAGGCAGTGATTTGGCCATATTTGAAGTAAAAAACATAAATAAAAATGACGAAATAGCACGATACCAAATGGGCAGATACATTAGCAGCAATGAAGCTATTTGGCATATTCTCAGCTTTCCCATCCACGAAAGAGATCCTGCTGTCCAACATCTGGCAATACATCTTGAAAACGGTCAACGTGTATACTTCACTGAAGAAAATGTTCTCCAAAGAGCGTTCGAAGCTCCGAAAACGACTCTAACTGAATTTTTTACATTGTGTCAAAAACCTGATGTTTTTGGCCAATTCGCGAAGACATTGGTGTATGGTGATGTTCCACGTTATTTCACATGGAACAAATCCAGTAAAAAATAGGAGCCACGGAAACAAGGAAAACCACATCCTTCCATTACAGGCATATTCAAAGCTAAGACATTGGGGAGACTTTACACGGTACATCCAAAGCAACGTGAGTGCTTCTATTTACGTTTGTTATTGGTGAATGTTCCCGGACCAACGTCTTTTGAATTTTTACGAACAGCTAATGGTCGAGTATTCAATACATACCAGGATGCATGTCGTGAACTGCAATTGCTAGAAGACGATAACCATTGGGACTTAACGCTTGCTGATGCTGCGTTGACATCAACACCGAATAACATTCGTCAGTTGTTTGCAATTATTTTGGCGACATGTTATCCCTCGCAAGCACAAACTTTGTGGGAAAAATATAAAAATTGTATGACAGAAGACATCTTGCACCGAATTAGACAAACAAATCAATGCCAAAACATAGATTATACACCAGAGATGTACAATGAAGCATTGGTCTTGATCGAGGATTTATGTGTTCTTAGTTCAAATTTACCATTTAATCATTATGGTATGCCATCACCTAATCGTCCAGCCACCGACTTAGTCAATACCGATTTACAACGAGAAAATCAATATGACCATGGAAGTTTAGCAACAATTATCATGAACAGTGAACCATTACTGACAGCAGAACAAAAAATTATTTATGATCGGATTATGCTGGCTGTTGCTGCTGAACAAGGCGGTTTTTTTTTCTTGGATGCACCCGGTGGAACCGGTAAGACATTTTTAATATCGTTGATTCTTGCCAAAATACGGTCGCAACAAAAAATCGCATTAGCATTAGCATCGTCAGGCATTGCGGCTACTTTACTGGATGGTGGGCGAACAGCACATTCAACATTCAAGCTGCCATTGGACGTTCATAATAAACCAGATGCAATGTGTAACATCAAAAAGAATAGTGGAATAGCTGCAGTGTTGCGGAAGAGTTCTATAATAATTTGGGATGAGTGCACAATGGCACACAAATATTCACTTGAAGCATTAAACAGAACTATGCAAGATTTAAACAGCAATAATAAACTTTTCGGTGGTGCTATCTTACTTTTGTCTGGTGACTTCCGGCAGACCTTACCGGTTATACCTCGCTCTACTTTCGCGGATGAGATTAATGCATGTTTGAAACAATCATTCTTATGGCGAAGTGTTGAAACACTTCGATTGACCATAAATATGCGAGTACAATTGCAAAATGATCCATCAGCACTAATATTTTCCGAACAACTACTAGATATTGGGAACGGTAAAATAAAACTGCAACCAAATACGCAATGCATTAAACTACCAGACAATTTTTGCACTGTTGTTCAGGATAAAACTGAATTGATTCAGAGTATTTTCCCGGATATACAGAATAATTATTTGAATCATGAATGGCTTAGTCAACGGGCGATTTTGGCAGCCAAAAACGTTGATGTTGACGAAATTAACTTCCAGATACAACAGTTGTTACCAGGCGATCTGATGTCTTTTAAATCAATCGATACTGTTGTTGATGAAAATGAAAGTGTAAATTTTCCGATTGAATTTTTAAATTCATTAGATATCCCTGGAATGCCACCACATAATCTTCGATTAAAGATTGGTTCCCCTATTATTCTCCTCCGTAATTTGAATCCACCTCAATTATGTAACGGTACGCGTTTGGTCATCAAAAAGATCACCGGAAACATTCTTGAAGCAACCATTTTGGCTGGGAAGTTTAAAGGAAAAGTGGTCCTGCTGCCACGTATTCCGATGATACTATCAGATTCTACCATACCCTTCAAAAGGCTACAGTTTCCAATTCGTTTAGCTTTCGCCATGTCTATAAATAAATCTCAAGGTCAAACAATGTCCATTTGTGGTTTAGATTTGGAAAATCCATGTTTTTCTCATGGGCAACTATATGTTGCGTGTTCACGTGTTGGGAAACCGTCGAATCTATTTGTGTTAGCTAAAGACAGGTTAACCAAAAACATTGTGCACCGATTGGTGTTAAATTAAATTGAAATTGAAAGTATTTATAATTCAAAAAAAAGATATTAATGTTTAAAAGTTTAAGACTGTCTGCCTTGCCTACCTCATTCATGAGTTTAAGCGTCACATGTTATTTACTGTATTATACTGTAATATACTTATATTTGTTATAAAATTAAATGGAAATAATAAATCTGATAAATTTTTATTTTTTACCTATTGATTTCTGCTTAGTATCAAGTGTAAGAACATTTTAATTAATTGTGTTCAACGTACTTCCCCTTCAAATCTCAATCCAGTGAATTTGTATACCAACATCAACATTTTCGTCTTAGTTCGTAAATAATTTCATTGTACTAAAGGGTTATAGTAGTAGAAAGTCAAATAAGGAGATCAGCATATTTTTTTACAAATACCATCTGTGTGAAAAAGCATAGTGGACTCCGTGACTGATGTTCTCTTATTGTTCCTCTTAGATTGTTTACTATAATGTAATATAACAAAAACTTTAGCCACAGCAACGCGTGGCCGGGTCAGCTAGTACTTTATAAAATAATAACAAAGAAAGTGTATTTCGAGGTAATAAAGAATAAATATTTTTATCGATTCATTTCAACCCTATTTTTTTTATGGCTGGCATATAGTAACCATTGGATATGTAATCATAAAAAAAAATTTAGATACCTTCATCTTATATCTTCAACATAGTAAAGGCAGATTTTTTAAATTCAATTCTATTTCCTGAGAAATTGAATAAATGATAAACTGCCAATAGTTCGTTTTTAGTTGAATTGCTCTCTTATAAAAGACATTTAGAGTCTTAGGAAAAATTGAAAGGCAAATGAAGGGTTTAAAACATAGAAAAGTTTGGTTTTTAATTTCTATATTATGATATTGTAATTAAATAAAAATTAACAATTGCTTACTGACCGGGCAAAGAGTAAAACCTAACACCCTATAAAAATAAAGAGCCTAACTTAAATGTCGACTGTTAAATTCTTCGCCCTAATTTTTCATGGGAAAACCTAAATAGAATCAAGTAACGCCGAATTGAAAACTTTTTTAAAACGTCATTAAATGCCTATTTCAGTGGCCATTTCAACCCCTTCACTATTCAAATTCACCTTCTGTTGCTGATTTTCATTGTGATAATTAAATATTACTCATAGGTTTTATTTGATACAAATTACAAAGGCATATGTTTCTTATATATCCCGATTAATATATTTATATTACCTAAGACACTTACCTGAATGCTACAAAAATGCGAATTTTACATATTTTCAAAGGCGTTAGGAGAGATATTTATTTATTTATTTTAAAAAGATTAACATCCTTTTTTGTAACCAGAAACATCCTATATAAAAAGTCCTAAATATTTGTTTCTCATAATAACATTAACAAACCCATATTTTAATTATTACATATTTTTTCAGTGTAAATATGCAAAACTAAATTATTTTATTTACGCTTCAAATCTATTTACTTTTTTTATGTAATCAGTTTTAGGTGAACCTACCTTTCAATTAATTGTTAAGCAATGGATTTATGTAATTGGCCAAATTAATAACTATGTATTAAGTTTGTTTCCCTAAAATATGTTTATATTTTTATCAAGGCAATAGAGTCTAGGAGGAATTTACCTAAGCGATTTGAGATACCGCGATGTCATTTTTTTTATGAATCCTGTAAAATTATTTGAAATAAATCTAAAGTGTGCCTCTTGTTAAATCTTCAGTTGGACGTTTTATGTTTTATAATAAATTACATCACCTTAGACCATTACACGCTATAAAGGCGATGTCAAAAAAAATAAAATGAAGGTAGGCCCGGTAAAAACGCACGGCCAAGTCAACGAATGTACAGCGTGATGTTTTTTTTCTCCTCCCGTTTTGAGAGCGGGATTAAGCCGCGCGCGCGGCGTAATCCCCCAAAAGAGTAAATTGGAAAAATAAATGGAGTTCTGCGATCAATTCGGCCGGCAGTAACAGGATTGCCTTATAAGAGAGAAAATGAAATGTTTTCGCGCTGTTGTTTTGGGGTGGGTTTTGTTTTTTGTTTTTTTTGTGTTCGGTTGTTTGTTTTTTTGGGGTTCCAAACAAACACAAGAAAACATTTTTTTATTTATTTTTGTTTTTGTGCACACGTCATTTTTAATGATAATATTTTTTATTGTTAATATAAGGAAAATTATTTGTCATAGTGTATCAGTCATTTTAAAATGCTCATTGTCTATCGAGTGATCACATAAATAATTGGTATTTTACTGTATCGCGGTAAATGACACAATTTCGGTTTTTTGATGAGTGTCATTTACCGCTATATTTCCGTGCGAGGACGGTTAATTTCTATGAAACCATGATGAATTTTGATATACGTTCTTCACAAAAATAAATAGAAATCGCAATACTAGTAAGCTGGATTTTTATCGTAAAAGGTCGTTGGACACGGATAGTAGTGCTGAACTGTAGATGGCGCTATTTTTCGCCAACGAAATACTAATCATGATGACATTACGTTGACAGATATAAGATTAACAAAATGTTTTGTATATAAATAATAATTTTGCCCATTCACAGATGGCGCCTATCTACTTCATTTATTTGCAGTTTAAGCTAGCGGAATACATGAAGGTCCGTCGCTTGCAACAAGATGAGGTCTTCTTGGAATAGCACAGTGTGCTATTAACGTGATGCCTAACCATTGATGTGATGTGAAGATTAACCTAATCCATTGCAAGTGAATAGGAATTACGTTTTAATTATCGTGTTTTCTATACAGGGATGTTCTAAGACCATTCCCGAAGACTTAAGGGGGTGTTTATGTGTTTATGTTCCCTGTTATATTCACTTTATGTATTTCACTCGACCGTGACCCGGCGGTTTGGCGCGATCTTGAGAGCGAACCAGCGTTTGACAAGAATGATTTAATATTACCTAATGTTTACATTTTTTTTTCTGAAACCATGATGAATTTTGGTACAAGGTATATATATCGCAGGACCAATAAGCTGTTTTTTTTATAGGTTTTAATGATCTTGGAACACGGTGTATGTAAATGACGAAATAAATATAGCAATCTGTCACAGAAATTATGAAGCTGTGAGCTTTTTCCAGTAAATTGTGATGTTTGAGACTTGACGCGACGTGTGTATAGTGTTTTAGATACTAAAGAGTGGTTGTCGAATTCTTCTTAGATGTGGTAAGATTTCGTCGGGATCAGAAAACTGAAACCCGAACCCAATTTCCGGACAAATAAACACATAAATGTTCACGACCAAGAGAGCGTTCACAAAAACCTACCCTCCCCCGAGCAATCAAAGGGAATATAAAGTTAGGAATCGAATGGGGGGGGGGGGGGGGGCGGCCTAAGCCGCGCTGCGTGTAGCGATAATGTGTTGAATTATTCATTTCTTAAGTAGCCTCTAATATGTCAGTCTACCCTCTTTGGTTTATAGTCTATTCTGTTTGTTGATGCAGGATATTCGCTTGTGGTCTCTACAGGGTGGGTTATAGACTGATTGATTGATAGGCGGCGCTTTCGTGAAATGCGCAATACAGTGCCGGAATAGTTATTTATTATTGAACGTTCTTAGTGTTTATTTTTTATAGTAGAATATTGATCAAACTGTATTTATTTATTTATTTGATTTACAAATAACGTTACAATACAAACATACCGAATATATGTATATATGAACGAAGGAGAAGGGATAAAGAAAGGGAAAACCTATTATACAATAATATTGAAACGAGATAACCAGTGTTAAGGACCATGAATGAGTGTGAGTAATAAAGTGTGCATGAGTGTGAGTGTGATGTGCGTAAACCAGCATACTAACTCCCTCATTAACAGGCTCTCAAAACTTTCACGACTTAGGTGAAAAATGTTAATTTCATCAAAATTACAAGTGTACTTAAACTTAAAGTCAGCAGTATCCTTTTAAGGGGTCATTCCGGACACAAAATAAGGCAACTTTTGTTCAACAACTTGTAAATAAGGCAAAAAAAAAAAACTAGTCTAAAATAACAAAAGAAAGAGTCCTAAAACATTATGTTCACCTTACAAAATACCAGACCGCGCGGCGTCACAACGTCGCGACCCAGTAGCCGTACCGGACAACAGTGAATAACGGATGGCTTCCCGCGCGCTAATATTGTAATGTAGGTCAATTGGATAGGTCAGCAACACAACAATATACGCACTAAACGTTCTATAGAGTATTTATATTTTTAGATGGATTTTTATTGGTTAGCTATATGAAAACTTGTTAAACAAAAGATGTTCAGATTCATCCATTAATCAGATACTGCTGACTTTAAGTTCAGCCTGTATATATATAATTTATATTGTTTCTAAATATTATAATCATGTGAATTTGAATATTAATAAGATTTTTTTTTACTTTAGTGTCTAAGAAGTTAATATGTTAAATATTTCAATATTCTGTTAGAGTATCATTTAAAAATAGATTAAATTAAATTAAATAGCGTCTAGTTGTGTTAGATATATTTTATTAGAAAAGCTACCTATTGCAATGCGTACCAAGTTATGACTTCCGGAAAATTTTGACATATCTTCGCTTTTCACATCCCCTAGAACCCAAAACCACCCTCAGTTATCTATCTATCTATCTATATTACTTTTTTGTGGACACAATAACTGCCTTAATTTTACACCAATCATTTTCAAATTGATACATAAAATTTAAGGGAACAAATTCGGAAAAATCAGACCGGGGGGGGAGGGAGGATGAAGTGAAATTTAGCTATAACTTTCTCAGTATATAAGTTATCGAATTTATTTAAATTTTATTAAAATTTATTTATTATCCTTAGATAAGGGGCTAAAACTTACTTAAGTCAACTTTTTTGATAGCACCAACCATTGGTCCTAAGGGTAGGGAAGTGGTTCTTCAAAATACAAAAAATCATAACTCCCTTCAACGGCACAGGATTAAAACCGGTAAAAATATTAATTGAAGGCCTATAATTTTACTGCAACTTTTGTTTGCAACAATTTTTGATATGAGCAACCCTTACGCTAAGGGATGACCAAAATGTTTCATCACTTTGATCCGTTGAAATCTATTTTCGCATGTTACATATTGTGGTGAAGGTTTCTATAATTTAATATAGTTATTTTTTTATGTACTTAATATGCTATCGTATGGATAGATATTACTCTAAATATATTGTGGAATTACACATATTTCTAATAATTACTGCAGCACTCCTCACCTGTCGCATTCAAACTCAACCGTACGTAAAGCACTTTCCGAAGCGAGCATTTCAAATTCTCTCGAACTAGAAAATGGAAATGCGAACAGACCGAGAGTGAGCAATGTAATCATATTTTGATTTTCTTTAAATTAATAAAATAAGTATCTTGAAATTATTTTTATTATTACCTAATTTTTATTATTAATAATCTGAATTCAAAACGCCTTCTACTTAGTGACTCCCAATCAGGAATTTAAATGAATTCAGAAGGACTATCACATCGACTAAAACGCATAAAGATATATCTGCTTGCTGATAAAAAGTAATTGCATTTCGATGAACCTAACCGATTTATTAACCGATATAACCGATTTATTAACTATTGCAATAAACTTAATAATATAAATACGAGGGTTTTAATAAGCGATTGCTATCGACTTCCGACTTCTCGCACCAGAGACTACCCATAACTTTAGTGTCTGTTCGTCTGTATGCAACTCATAATTTTAGTATTGTTTTAGCTTCTACCATCCTTGATCTTATCTTGACGATATTTTGACCACATAAGGCGCCACCAGTCCCTAAAACGTGTTTTGTAACGTATTTTGGTGCATTTTGTTGAAGTTATTCCCAACAAATGGCTAAAACTAAAAATACCACAATATTCTACATATATTAATTTAGTACTTTGCTTAAAAAAAAACCGAAATACACCTTATTATAGTAATGAAAATAAATAAATAAGTAAGTGTTGTTTTTTTCTTGCAATAATTTCTTTTAAGTTGTGTAAGTGACGCGAACCTAATTTTTCTTTCTAAAGATAGACAATATAATAATCTAGGACATTAATTTAAAAAAAAACTTTTTTTTCATATGATAATAATTATTTAAATACAAAAAACATGTTTCATCGATTCCAAATGTGACGAATTCGCGGTCGGCGAGTATATCCGTCTCTTTTCTACACGTCAATTTTAGAATAGAGCCTACTCTTTCAAATCTCAAGGACAAATGCGTCCCGGGGCGCCTTAAGGAAGAGGTTTTAAATTGAATGCCATTTCTGAGAAATTTAATAAATGATAAACTGCTAATAGTTCTTTTTTACTTGAATTGCTCTCTTATAAAATACATTAGAACCTTAGGAAAAATAGTAATTAAAAGGTAAATGAAGGATCTAAAATATACTAAAGTTAGTTTTTGTTAATTTCTATATTATGAAGCTGTAATTAAAAAAAAACCAACAATTGCTTACCGACCGCGAAGAGTAAAACCTGACGTCCTATAAAAATTAAGCGCCGAATTTCAATTTGCTTAGCAGATTTTACAAACATGTTATGTTATATTATAAGTACTCAATTCTAACATATCTGGATGGGGCAAAATTTCCCTTTTTTTAGATGGTATATTTTAATAATTTTGTGGGTGTTTTCGATATTAATAATGATTGATAATTAGTTATTTCCGCCGTTGGCTTTCGTCTGTGAGGGGAAAACGTCTCATTCGGGAACGTTTCGGCGAACTCGAAGACGGCCCGTCGTCTGCGGGAATCTGAGCGTAAAATTTCATCTGTCGTCTGCAAGGGGTGCCACTTGAGCGGCGGAAACGATGCCGGGCTGCACGGGAATGGGCATAAGATTAAACTTAATTCGTGCCGGTGGGGAGATTCTGATGTACGCCCTGTGGGGTTGCACAGGGCGCCCGTCTCGCTCCTCTTCCCGTGTTGTTATAGGCAGATTTTAGACTGCTGATGATTTCGGGAATAGCTTATTCTAGGTATTTCTATACGAAGCGTAAGAGGCATACTCAACTATTAAAAAAAAAATTAACTAATTCGGTATAACGTTATTTGTTTTTTCTTCCGAAAGCTCATATTTATTAGGGAAATTAATAAAATTATTGGTTATTAGTATAAGGTAATCGTTTTTTAATCTGTATAAAATTGCTTACAAGTTGTGAATTAAAAAAAGCGATTACAGTATTTTACCTTTTAGAGTTTCGAGTGAAGCCTATTAAAATCTACTTAAGCACAGATGTAACACGCATCCTGGGTAAAGTTATTCGCCTATATACAGAATTTTAAATACCCGATCACACCGATCACCAATGTCTATTTAAATACAATGCTTGACTTTCCTATTATAAGGAATACATTGCTAACATACGTATCGTATATAATAAAAAAACATTACCACTATTACATAATAATATAATACTACCGAGTAAAGTAATAGGTACATTTATATATAAAAAATAAGTAGTAAGTGTAGTTCTTTTAGTGAGTATTTAAGTATCTTATTTTAATATATACATTTGTATGTTCTTATTAACATATATTTGATGATTGTTTTTTAATAAATGACACAATCTTTGACAATTTTGAAAAATTTAGTAAAGTTTATTAATTTTAATTAAAGTGTAGGATACCAAAATATTTATAAAGGTACTAAAGAGGTCCTGTACTTAAGAGCGCTAAATGTCGGTTTAAACCCAGCGCTGAGTTTTATTTAAATGCGTTTTTAACTCTCACCTGTCCTAAAGCAAAGGTGTCCAAACTACGGCCCGCGGGCCAAACCCGGCCCGACAGGCGATTTTATCCGGCCCGCCAAGGATTTTGAAAAATTTCATTGCAAATTTCGTTAAAGCAATTGGCTGGTAAATTTATTTCTATGTATGGCACTACCTATATTGTCGAACACACTTTTTCCAGGATGAAGTATCTGAAATCTAAATATAGGGCAAATTTATCGGATGATCATTTGCAATCATTGCTAATAATTGGTGTTTCCGATTTGAATCCCAACTTTGAAGAAACTCTCCAGGAAAAAACCCAGTTCCACCATTCCATTAAAAATTGCATGAAATAATTTTATAATAATATAATTTAGACATGTTTGTTTAGTATTGTTATATCTGTAATTTACTATAAAAAAAAAATTATAGTATATATATGTGGCAACAATAAAAAAATTCAATGCTGCTTTACTTGTAATAAGGTTTTTTAATTCACATATTTACAATGCTTGGCCCCCGCTAATGAATTTAAATACCAAACTGGCCCTCGCAGCAAAAAGTTTGGACGCCTCTGTCCTAAAGAGGACAGGTGAGAGTTAAAAACGCATTTAAAATATTGTCAAATATTATGTAACCATCTAATTAGATGAAATAAAAAAAAGGATAATATTTTAATAAAACGTATAAAAATATTGGATATGTAAAAGTGTCAAATTATAGCATATGATTAGTGTGCGTATTATTTATACTAATACATTATATACGAATACAAGAAATAAATATATATATGGGAAATACCTTTACAACTCAATTATACAATAAAAAAAAATAACCATATACTCGACGTAATTTACGTTTTATCTATACTTAGAACGTCTTTCAATATGGCTGACGTCTTCAAGATTAACAGAAACCTAAATTAAAATTTACGTTTAAGATGACCGTACTAAATTGAGACAATGAAAATCCCGCCGGAACATTTTAATCATCCTGTACCCGCATTTATACGTAGGGGCAAAAACGCAATCGAGCTGTTATCTCGCGCGGCGGAAAGAAGTGACCCGGGAGGCTGAGTTATGGACCGCAGTTGTGTACCTTTTTATCTCGGATAACGAGACGACGACAGGACAACTACTTAAGTATATTTTCTGATTCGTTAAATCATTGATAAGGAATTATATTAAACGGCTATTTTACTTAAGGTCTGATGGATTTTAAACAGGTGGAAATTTAAATACTAGGTTTTACTTACAGACTATTTTTTACACTGAGATACAGATAACGCTTCAACGATATCTATTATGGCCTAAATAAATGTATTCTATCCTATACAAATATAATCCTAATAATATAATCCTTGTACAAAGTATTCTTGTACAATCATTATTATAATTTGGCTCTTACGCGTAGTGCTGGACTAACTGATTCATCATTACCTAACTCAAACAATGCAATGCAAGGCAATTACTCTAAATTGTTCACCCATTTCAAAGTTCTTCCGGTGCGTCAACTTTGTTATTACAGAATTGTAATTAACCACTTTTCAGATGAAACATGGAAAAATCTTATTACTAATAAGTACTCTACTAGACAAATGTCGAATGAAAAGTATATGGTCGGAAGATGTATAAATATGGTATCGTATGGGTATCGTCAATTAAATATGTAATATTAAAGAAAATACCTCTTGAAGTTAAAATAAAACTTATTGAAAAAAACCAATTAAAAAGTATTTAGTTATCTTAATTAAATTAACTCGTGGGTCTCGCCATTTTTCTCTTTTTAGATTACACGAATTATGTTAACTTATTTTGTATTTAATTTTATTAATTTTGTGCATTTGTAAATTAATTATATTTAAGATTAAAAAATCGACAGAAAATACAGTGTCTTAGCTGGATCTATTTAAAATGTATTGATATATATTTGCTGAATAAAAGTTGCTTCTGGCAACGTTGAAATTAAAAAATAAAACAATCTTTTAGGCTATTAAAAAATGTTTGTTGTTGAAACTTTGTTGAAAATTTGGTATTAAAATTCTTTAAAAATAAAGGAATACG
Organism: Neomicropteryx cornuta; assembly: GCA_020383195.1. Taxonomy (NCBI): domain Eukaryota; kingdom Metazoa; phylum Arthropoda; class Insecta; order Lepidoptera; family Micropterigidae; genus Neomicropteryx; species Neomicropteryx cornuta. The sequence continues at coordinate 8,006,311 of JAHKQU010000010.1, read as the reverse complement.
TGTTTCACTATTTTTCTTAAATCTAGTAATCTATATGGTATTTCTGAGGCAGTGGTATTTAAATACTATGCAGGGTTAGCAGAAAATTAATGATTTTCATACTTTTGTAATATTTGAGGTATTTCTAACAATTCACTAGAAATTAATCACCGCCGAGTAAGAATATTCTACGTCGGACATACATCAACCACATAATATGTATTTTTTTTAACGAATGACAATTTTTTTTTAGTTTATTTTGGTAAAATAAAAACGTTTAATTTTAAAAAAAAAAATATTTAAAAAAAAAACGGTTTCACTACGATGTTAATAAAATATTAGTCAATAGTAATAATAATAAATGTTTTTATAGTTTATAAAAGTCGCTAGTACTAATAAGGAGGCACTTTCTATTATAATTCGTATTTTTTTTCTTATTCATATAATTTAACTAGCAAAGGCCTTCGATGTCGGCGATATATAAATTTAAATGAAGAAAATGTGATACCTTTTTAGATATTGCCATATGGGATATGCGTTGAAATATTTGTTTTCAGAACTTTTACCTGAAAAGACAGAAAAGTTAATATTAGACATGGACAAAAACATAATATTTATAAGGCGATATGAAAAATAAAGTATGCCATATCTACTAAATGATCACGATTAATAAAAGTGCATTTCTTTCTAATTGATATCCTTTTATGGTATTATTCTACACATCAAACCTAATAACTTTTGTTTTACAAGTTATTTGCCTTACCCACCCACTAGACACTATGATATTTTTGAAGAAACAATTTTTCCTATATAGCGAATGAATCTAAAGCGGCTCGCTCATTCGGCTAAATTCTTGTCAGGTTGATTTTAAGCTATTTGTCACGTTGATTTTTTTTTTCTATATAAATAAATAGGAATGCTGAAACATTTTTGAATGTGCATGCGAGTATGAGTGATCATTTTGAAAAATAGATTAATTATTGTAAATTTCATGGCATATCTTAACTTCCTTGTAGAAGTTTTGACACATACTGTTTTTTTTTTTTAAGTAGCGAAATATCGTAGCGAAGTAAAAAAATTTAAATATAAATGTACCATACAGATCAACTAGGCAACAAGAATTATTCCTTATACCCTGTTATCATACTAATTCAATGAACAATAGCACCATACCACGTTTTTGCTCCCTTTATAACAACAGCGATATTTCAAAAATCGATCAAAAAAGATCAAAAATCGATCAAAATTCATTCAAAAAAGAGATTTCCAATATCATTAATAGTAAAGACAAATAAAACTTAATTGCATTGTTAGATTTTTATGTTGTTAATGGTTAATTGTAACATACTCGTATAAGTACTTGTAATTGCAATTACGTATAGAATATACATACATATTATATATATTTAAATTACCTTCATCATAACTTATTTTTATTTTTATTCATACTAAAACCATACTTAATTTGTTACTTTATTTTAACACATACATACAAATCACACACACTCACAACTACCACAAACATTAGTCACAAATTACACATAACATATCAAAAAAATCTACATTATACGTATATAATATTCATGATCGATATATGTTTTAAGGACACTGTTCCAAATTTTTTATGATAATGTTAATATGTAAAATATCCGAAATCCATGATTGGTTTTGTATACTAGTAATAAGTTTTGTTTGTAATTATAAAAATTAATACTGTTGGATTTTTCAATAACGAATAAATAATTAAATAAATATCTCTGTAAACTTTACTTACCATACGATTAATACGTTAATTATATACCAATAGCAGATCACACGTGTAATTGACTCTTGCTCAGATCGTATGACATTTGAATGCAGACGATTTGAAAAATGTCGCTTTAAGATGCTGTGGTTTTTTATTCAGTGTGAAAAAAGGCGATAAATTCCAAAGTGTCTTAGTTTTTTCGAGTTGCGCGTCGTCGCGTCGCCCCGGAGGGCCGGCGGAGGGTAGGTGGCGAGAGTGCTCCTCGAATAATTTATTGCGGCCGATGAGTTTTTTATTTGCGCCGAGGGAGCGCAGAGGACTCCCTTTGTTAACGGTTACTTCGTAGGTACTTCATTAAGGAAAGATTGCCGGGCGAGAAAAAGAAACTCGACGGAATGAGAAAGGTAAGTCTCAGAGTCATTTTCCTCAACAGAAAAATCGTTAATCAAAATAACTTTTGTTTATATTTTATTCACCCATTTTTTCTCAATAATATATATTCTTTAAGGCGATGATACTACTAGCGTTTAAAATGAACCAAAACTAGTAATCAAAATACGGAATACTATAATTTCAATTTTTTTAAAATTCAGATATAATAAAAGATACAAATTATTAAAATGTCCTTACTTACCTTTGTGAAAACATGGCGGATGGCTTAGTCGAGGTTCGGCACAAACAACACATTTATTTTTTTACTTCTGTGACACTTTTATCCACAGAAACACTAAATTTATGTAATATTATAAATAAATAATAACTTCTAATTACTTATAAACGCTAAAAACGAAACAACGGAAGATATTTGAGAATTATTTTGACATTTAAAAGCAGAGACAAAGTGTTTTTGTTCCTAAACATCAGGTGTAGAATTTAACGGAGATTATTATAGAATTGAAAACGAAAAGATCGATTCTACCAATATTTAATAAACAAAAAAAAGCAAATGTATTGACCTTAGGCCGCTGTACAGAGGCTTGGGCGCTCTACGGATGTTTTCTATACGGCCTGAGCGCTCGTCAGGATAACTTGTCTTTAAAGTGTTTATTTTAAAACTAAAACTATTTCAGATTGTCTGTGCCTTATTCATTATTCCTCAATTTCTGCCTGCAACCTTTATAGGCGAAGTTCATTGAAAAATAAATTTATTCGTTTCGGTATTTTTTACCCATCACTACCATTTAACTGTCAACGTCCTTTGACATGCAGCGTCAGTTCGAAATACGAAAAAAAGCGCGGCGCAGCCAACCTTATATCATTTGAGTGTGGAACATGATTTTGATTTTAGAACGCGGCGCGACTTCACAACAACATGGCGGCCGACGCGTTAAGAGCCATAACGCACTCGAATTGCATTTTATCCATGTTTTTGAGGTCTACCGCCAAGATAGCTTTTCATACCAGGCATATATAAAAAATATTATTAGATTAACTGAACATTTTTCTAGAAAACCTTTAAGCTGGTTTTTTAAACAAATAATCCTATATTTACATAAAAAAATATTGAAATTATTAAGTTTTAATTTTTAAAACTCTCATAAACCAAACTACATATGTGACGTAAGCCTAATTTATACATAGAAATGTCCGCAATAAAATTCTACAGAAAACCTTAAACTTAGATTTTTTTTAAATTGCCTTATATTTTTAATATAAATAAAAAACTGTCAAATGTTTATTCTTTGATGTTGTCGACGGATGTTTGAAGTGCACGTGGCCGACGCCATTTGCAAAGGCCGAATTTCAAGGACATCTCACGATATACTGGCTCTTAAGAGTGAGTATACCCCTGGCCAGAATTGAGTTTTAACCGTAACAGGGCATTTGAGGGGAATCAAGAGAGGCAAAGTGCGGTAACGAGGGTTGGGCGAGCTTTGAAGACAAACGCACGACTAGAAACATTTATAGAAAATGATCACGTAGTAACTATTTTAGTAGAGCTGTTTTAGATTAATGGTAATATAATTAATTTTGTAAAAAAAATTAGCAAAACGATTGCTCAAAACCGTTAAAAATTGCAAAATATCTGCTAATTTTACGTCTACGAAGATAGACGTAGTGAATTTGAGTATTCGATGCCTGTACTTTTGTACATCAGCTGTACATATATTTATTTATTTAATTTAGTTTATTCATCAAATTTACAATTCCTTCCTCTTATGTACCAGCCAAGCCCAAGGCTTATCTGCCGAAAACCGGGTGTGTAAAATACAGATATTATTAAGTGTGAAGTATGTTCAGATTATTTTTTCTGTATTTTACACGTCCTTTACAATATAAATATTCACATACCTTGAGATACATTTTTATATTTTAGTAGTATATTACAAACCAAAAATAAGTATACTTAAAATACATTTTAAAATAATAATTAGCACGCTAAGTCAATTTATCTACAAACAATTAAAGAGAGTGTTTTTGTGCGATTTCATAGCAAATATTTCTAACTTCATATTTATTTTTTTTTAGATTTAATATTACTTTTAATTACATATCTTGGCAAATTATTAAAAAAGAATGGTACAATGTATTGCAACGCTCGTTTACCGTAAACATTTTTAAATGCAGGTATAAACAACATTTCATTTTGTATTTGCCGTTACAAAGATGGTTATATTTTTGTTTTACAGATGAGGCGTAACAACCCCTCTGAAAGTGATGCATAAGGCAAAAAATAGCATACCTACGTAAAAAAAACGTTCGAGATCTATTTCTCTCTAGCGAATCTATTTCAAAAGTCTGTTAAAACTATTAATTAATAAACGAATAAATTAAAACGCTAAAAATTCATTACAAATAGGTGTCGGGAGAACGAATCGTAAATTCCATAATTTAGCTCAAATATTACGAATATAAAAATGCAAATCCGTTGCGTTCATTTCACATTAAGCCTGACAAAGCGATCACGGCGGGAGTTTATGCAGAGATTATCGCGAAATGAGATGCGATTAAGTCGCAGCATTTGAAGAACGCATCAGCTGTTGGCTGTTGGCGCGCAATGAACGATTCCCGTTATACGTTTACGTGTTAATATATAAAGACATCTGTATATATTTTTAGATATTGTTCAAACGCTCGCACAACACACTTCAGTTTCTAGTGTCTTTAGGTATTTAACTCCATTTTAATTAGTTTCAATTCATAATGGGAGCCACTAAGTAGAAGGCGTTTTGAATTCAGATTAACTAGTTCATAGGGACTATAGGGAATGCAACTGCCTGGTCTGGTTTCAGCTCCCAGCTCTCTAAGCCTTCTTAGCCTTCCAAGATAAAACCTATCTTGAAATAACCGATTGAGTTCAATTCGTTTCTTTCCAGAACAATTCGGCAGTGGAATGCTCTTCGTAGGTCAGTATTTGATCTTTTTCCTTATTCCAAGGCTGTTTTTAAGCGTACCTTGAAATTCGATGTTTTAATTTTATAGGGCGTCAGATTTTACTCTCTAAGCAAGCAATAAGCAATTATTGGTTTTTATATAATTACAGCTTCATAATATATAAATTAAAAAACGAACTTTTCTATGTTTTAGACGTTTCATTTGCCTTTCAATTACTATTTTTCCTAAGGCTGTAATTTCTTATATAAAAGAGCAATTTAACTAAAAAAGAACTATTAGCATTTTATCATTTATTAAATTTCTCAGAAATAGAATTGAATTTAAAAAATCTGCCTTTACTATGTTGAAGATATAAGATAAAGGTATCTAAACATATTTTTTTTATGATTAAATATCCAATTGTTACCAAATGTAAAAAAGAAAAAAAATGGTCTAAATGAATTGAAATTAATATTTATTCTTTGGCTTCGCCTTATGTATTATTTTTTCCTCACCTACTAAACTTAACAGTATCTCCGGAGCTATCTCTTAAATCTTCAATCTATTAGCCCTTTGAATCACAGTTTTTTTTATATTTATTAAATTATCTATTTATTTTATAGAATGAGTTTGAATTTTATTATTATGTGTTGGTTAACTAGTAGGTACATTCTATTTGCGACTCGTATTGTATTGGTGCAGCATTGTGTATATTTGGGACTCTACAGGTTGTCCTAAGACCATTCCCGGAGACTTAATTGGGTGTTTATGTTTCCTATTATGAGTAGAAATTACATAAACATGCGAAATTATTTCATTTACATTTTTTTTTTAAAGCGCTTTTGTAAATGGCCTAATTACCAATAACATAACCTTGGCCGCGTTTGCGTACAATGCGCCACTAACGGCCCCGAAATTAATGCTTATGACGCGTCTATCAGGTACCTACTGCGCGAACCATATAATATTACCACGTAAAGTTTTCTCGGTTACCATGATGAATTTTTATATAACTAGTTGCCTGACAAATAAAACTATAAATCGCAGAACCTATTAGCTGTGTTTTTTATCGGGAGTAGTCTTGGGACAACCTGTATAATATTTTTTTTTAATGGTACATTTGTTTTTTTTTACATTAAATAATAGTAAAACTAAAATATTATAATTAATGTAAAATATTTTATTTCAGCCGCCATATCGCATCCTTTAATTTTGCAAAATCGGTCCTCTCTTAAGGCGCCTACATACCTAAACGCCTCAAAAATGCGAATTTTACAGGTTTTCAAATGCGTTAGTGGAGATATCTAGAAGAAATACAAGTAAACTAGTTTATTTATATTAAATATAATTTATTATTCTACGGAATTAAACAAAACCACCATGTTTTTGCGATAGCATTTTTGAAGTCAACTCGCTTATGAAATCAGAGACATCCCATATAAAATAAATATAGTTTATGATGAGAATAAAGTAGAGGAGGTATTTACCTAAGCGACTTGAGATAAATGGAAAAACAACACAATTTTTGTTTTAGTTTTTAAATATGAAAATGATAATTTATGCTAAACTATCAATATTTCATAAGAAATGGTAGGTCGCGGTTTGTGCTGTAAGCGTCGTTACACCCGTTATAGGGTTTACACCTTTTCGTTCACCGTGCAAGGCTTCTTTTCGCAGGCAACAATTTGTAGGTTACAATCAATCGAATGGTGCCCTTCATTCACGGATCGTATTTGCATATCGGTTGAGTTCGCCTGGACCTCAAAAGGAACATTCAAGTAAAATAACATATGATACAAGGGATTGGACCCCATTACACGGTCGTTTGAAACATCTGCAAATGTCATTTCCTTTGGAGTCATTCTGCGCGTGCGCCGCTCAACGAGATCGAGATATTCAAAGTGAAATTTCACTGCGAAGGAGCGCTGTGATTTCATACTGCTTTCTAATTAACGGCGCCATCGATCTTTAAATTCATCATCGGCAGAGCGACGCATGCTATCATAAATCTCTCGCGGAAATATATAGTTAAATGTACTATAATGATTGCTTCAGTCATGCTGAATGGTCATTATTGATCAAAAACTTTCACTCGAATGAAACTTTCACTTTCGTGCTAGGGCACTTGCGTATAAATCACTGGTTCTTCCAACCTTGGAGTATTGTTCATATGTTTGGGACCCTCATATTTCCTATCTAAATTCTGACCTTGAAGCAATTCAGTGGTTATCAAGCAGACACGTCATTAGGCGCTTTCGCAGATTTGACAGTCCGACGAAATTTCTATCTGACCTTAAATGGGCCTTTAAGTTTAAGGCGTAAAATATGTCGTCTTATTAACTGTTTTAAGGCCTACTTGAAGCTCCCAGCATGGTCCTCCATTAGTGAGCAACTTCAGGAACCGTTCTATATTGGACGAAAGGACCATTCTCACAAAATAAAGGAAATTTTTAGGAGAAAGAATGTCGGATTTCATTCCTTTCTTCCGCGCACCATACGAGAGTGGAATAGTCTCAACTGCAGCGTCTTAAAGCCATTCCCTAAGACCCCTTCCCAGCTAAGAAAAAGGATAAAGGACTTGGCTTTAAAATAACTTAGTTGCATCACCTGCCAATCAGCTATACCACCGGAGGAATGCTACCTCCAAAGTATATGTTATTTTAAATAAAAAAAAATAATAATAAAGAGAGACGCTTTCAGTCAGTCCACGATTACGCACTTAGACCCATCTCATAAGCACAAATTCAGAAAATTTAAAAAAACCCCCGACACACAGGTGAACAAATATTCTCGAACTTTAAGTCATCTTCGTTCGTTGAGTTACGATGCCACAGACAGACACACACATATACAGGTTAAACTTATAACACCCCTCTGTTTGCGTCGTGGGTTCAAAACATTAGTATAAATCTTTAATTTTTAATAAATAACAAAAAAAAATGTGATATCAATCAGAAGATAAAAAAAAAAATATATCATTCTTCATTTTTAATTATTTTTTTTCACGGCAGATGTCAATGTCAGAAATACGTCATATACGCATAACCCGTGTTATAGAAAAATAAAAACATGTTACAATTTAAAAAATAATCTAATCTTAAGGACAAAAAATTCATCAACGATTTTTGAATCATTCTGTATTATCTGTCGACTGCATATAGCCGTTTGTGAAACGTTTTGTGAAACGTTTTTTGACAGCGATTCGAAAACATTTCACAGCGTTTAAATTCATAAACGTCAACGTCAATTATCTCTCATTCGCTGCACTTGCGTGTTATTAATTTTGATCGTCGAGCTAAAATTTAGCTTACATTAATAAATTATAGGAGAGAATTAATAATATGATCAACGATTAAAAGCGGTGAAATGACAAATTCGAAATTAATTTATTTATAGTCATTTGCATGCACTCTTAAATATAACAACAAATAGTGTTTACACAATAAATTCTTATACAGCACGGTACAGTATTGTAATCAGTGGATTAGTTTTGCTCATCACCTTAATAGCATAATGTTCTGTTCCAAGGAGACACCAATCATTTGAGTTGTAGTTTAGCATTTTGACGCAAGCTATGGGACTTATAAATATTTTAATATACGAGATGTGATCAAAAAGTAAGGTGACTTTTTATTTTTATCAAAAAATATTAATTCATTCATCAATATTTTTTTTGTCCCCTTCAAAGTAACCCCCTCCCCCCTCAGATACAATACACTTGTGCCAACGTTTTTTCCAATCCTCAAAGCACTTTTTGGTATAACCTTCAGCTCATCCAGCGATGCGGACTTTATGTCCTCAATCGTTGCAAAACGCCGTCGTTTCATGGGTTTCTTGAGTTTCGGGCACAGGAAAAAGTCACAGGCACAAGCAATGACGTGTGAGCTGGTGCATTATCGTGGTGCAATTTCACTTCACATTCACTTCTTCACTTCTTCGATGTTCTCATCAGTTGATGAGGTGCTTGGGCGTCCAGAGCGAGGTTCCTCATTGGTGTCTTCTCGGCCTTCTTGGAAGAGTTTATACCACTTGTTAACATTTTTTTTACTTAAAGTAGACTCACCGTATGCCACTGTCAACATTTCAAGAGTTCTAGAGCACTTGATTCCATTTTTTATAAAAAATTTAATGCAAACTCTTTGATCCGCGTTTTTCGACAGTAGAAAATCGTTGAGCACGCAAAAGACTTCAAACTTTAATGCCTCTCACAAACAAACAAACAAACAAACAATGCTATACTCTTGAAACTTTTCACAGATGTTAAAAACAAGTGTACCAACATAACAAAAAAAAAACGAAGATCGAACGGACGTAGCCCGCGAAATTTGAAAAGTCACCTTACTTTTTGATCACACCTCGTATAAGTAAATACAAATATACATAATTTATACATATAAGCACATTATTGATATTTAAATACAAGACTAATCTATTACAAGAACGCCCCTTATATTATTTACGTCTGTTTAAATAACATTTCAGAATTTTTGACTCTCTTTTCAAGTAACCATTGAGTTATTATACCAGAACTAACTTGTGTATTACTTTAATTATTAAATTATACGATTTTGGTGCTAAAGAGGTAAAATTTTTTGACCAAAAGTCGTACCCTTTTTGGAGGATCTAGCCATTCTTTCGTTCCGCGTGTGTGTATTTAAAATATGATTGTAAATCGCCCCGGCATCGGAGTGTGATTTTTTGTGGCGCACCGCAAGGATCGCTCATACGCCCTCACCTCGAGTAGGCCAAGATGTGAGGGTCCAGTTCATTACCCACCCGCATCCGCTCCTTATTTATGTCCACTTATTGTGGCCAAGCAAAATGGCCATTGCATTATTTCTCCATTTTTACTGCGGGACGTTCGCCATTTACGTCGCGCGCTGACAAGCACCGGGAGCGGTCCGCCTCCGGCGCTCAAAAGGCGGGCGCGTGGGCGCCTTTACCACTGGACCATTGTCCGTCGCGGCAGCACCTTGTTCGTAGACTTGTACGGACCGCGGAGCTCCTAATCTGAAATCGTACGCTTTTCTCTCGATACCTTCGTATTGAGGTTTAAATGCGTTGAGATTAATTCACATTTAGTTTAAAATAAACGTGGGTCGATAATTAGCGATAATTTGCGGCCTTGTTGAAATATTTATTTATTTATCAACGTATAAAACAGCGATACAATAAAATAACACTCCAATACTACATTAATATGGCCAGATTAAACAATGCGTAACAACATATGCGTGTAGTGTGTGGTGTGTTATCTGAAGAATGTCTACAGTGTATAGTGCCTATATTTATGGCATGGAAATGTTTGTGTGTAAATGCATTACGAATAGTTAATATTTATATTCAAAAATATAATAACAATCCTATAATAATTATTTATACATTTTATAATGCATAGTCGCATTTGTCCTTGACCACCGATCGCGTCATAATCGTAACAACAAATTCGACAAAATTCGGGAACAGGGTTCACTAGTTTCCACATTTCCCCTTAAAACGAAGTTTTAGGAAAACTTTATTACTTTTATCTATTCGGAATTGGGAATTAGTTTATATAGATATTTGCTCAGATGGGGCACGTACAGATGCCACAACTTATTTATTTATTTCAGAAAACAACATTTATAATGGGATTCTCGCAAAATAACTATCATAGCCACTACAACTTAGATGAAACCAATTAAAAGGTTATAACCAAAATCTAAACAAATACCTACCTACACTAGATCAAAATATGATAATTGCAGCTTCCGCCATAGAAAAGCTATGGATTCTGCCCTAAAATCCCAGAAACTCCAGTTGCATTTAGTCGGTGGATGTTGCCCTCTATTCCGCAAAAGATAGCAGATTTTCGGCGATCACCATCCAAGTTATGAATAGATCTATCTATCGAACCCCACACGATACACTTAACTCTACCAGCAGTAGAGTTAAGTGTACCAGCAGCAGAGATCTGGAGGGCGTAATTTAAATAGACGATTTAAGCACAACAGTATATATCCACTAACGAATAATTATTCATTTCAATATCCGTCAATGACAAGCAAAAATAATTATTATTACCACCTTATAAAAAATTAAAAATGATAATTAATTGTATCAAAAAATAAATACAAATACAACTGTAATTGTGTTTTTTTTATTTCATAAGTATTGCAGGGAATTAAGGCAAACAACACACGCTAATGACGTATTTGTACACGCTCGCAGCTGATGTAATAAAACAAAATTAAAAACAATATATATGCAATGATTATAGAGGTAAACTCACCGTATTATAGAGATTTAAGAATCGCAAGAAAGCTCAAACTTAAAAGTTTAATTAACTATGGCCGAATTTCGAACACTGGGCTATCTCTAGTATAAATTAATTTCTTTACGCCCGTTTTAGATTCTCACAAATGAAGAAGATTTTTAAAATAATTAGATTCTTGTCGAACCTGGCCGTGTAACCAATATCTATATATATATTTAAGATCAGTTAATGCACTTTTAGGATGCGGTTCAAAAATTCAAAACTTGCCGAAGGGGTACTAAAAGCGTGTTTTACGAGCGAACGGCGGATGGGGAAGGTATAAAGAAACCACGTGGTACAAACGCACAGCCAATCACACGACGGCGACATAAAAGCGAACCGAAACCAGCGATCGGCACGCTGCACGTTAATATATATATATTCAAATGTTAATATAATATATACAGAGTGTCCCATAAGTGGTGGATCAAACGAAACGAGGTGATAGGAGAGGTCATTAGCAATCAAACTTAATATAAACATGGTCTACCAATTCTCAATGGTTTAGAACCACTTACAACCACTTTTTTGAAAATACTTACCCCGTCTTACATAAAAAATCATGAATAAAAAATTATCTATTTTTCAACATTTTTTTTCATGTTTCGTGCTTATTAGTAATTTATCTTTCTAGTAAATGTATTTTTGTGAACTTTTCCTCGATATTAAAATAGTAAACTTGAATTTTGTCATAATTTACTATTTTCATAAAAAAAATACCATAAAAAAAATCAACTTTGTATAAAGTGTATGTATGTATATTTTAAAAAAACCAACAACTTAATTTTCAGGTTTAATCATCAAGTTTTACATAGTACAATATTTCCCAAAATTAATTATACATATTTAATTACACACACACGGATTAATCCACGTTTATTATACATATTTGATTTTTTGTCTCTTTTTATGTATTATCTACCACGGTGGTATAGAGTAACAATACTAAGATTATAAAAACAAATCTAAAAATATTTATTTATTTAGGTTAGTTATTGATAGTTTTCATGTTCTTTGATTTTTGGAATTATACTAGCTGTGCATAATTGGATATAACATACTGTTATCTATAAACAGGTTCTTTTAAATCGGTTTATTGGAACATTTTAAGTTGAACAATTATTATTTAATTATGATTTTATTTTATATATTCTTTGTTTTGTGTTTCACTTTCGTAGTGATAGTGTAAATAAATACAGTGTCTCTTTTGTTTAGCTATCCCACTAAACGCAATGCGTTCGCGGACCAAATGTTGCCGACCGCACGGCCGAGCGCAGACGACATAATCCGTCGTAAAATTCAGATTGAACATTGTTGCTGGGCTGAGCTTCGAATTTATGCGATTTTTACAAGCGAAACACCCGAGGCTCACTTCAAAGGCGCAAATATACGCCTCGAGACGTTTTTGGCCTCGCAAAAACAACAAATACTCACATTCTGACATTTCGAGCTGAAACCATAGATAGACTACGACGCAATAATATTTGATAGTTGCCCATTTGCCGCCGTTTTACGCGGGCTCGTGAGACGCACACGGCGAAAAATGATACATACTTAGGGCCGAAATTTCAAGTCCTACTTAAGACCAACCTAAATTTTAAGTTAGACAACCGATAAACATCGTATTTCAACTCACTCTTATCGTTAAGTCAAACATAAAAGTCCGCCTTAGCTAAGAATCAAATCAACTACTACTTAAGCCTTAAGTCAAACTTAAGTCAGTATTAAAATACGCTGCTAGGAGCGATTTCAGTACATTAACGTGTGCGAGTGTATTGCAATCTGTGCTTTTCGTCTCGTACTTGATTTTATATTTTCTAACTAATTAAAATTGACTGGATTTGCATATTTTGAACATCTTCAATTCGAGCAAACACGCATGGCAAAATCCTAGTAATCCTACAGCTGACAACATAACCTCAAAACGTCAGATGACGTGTCATATGTCAAAAGTGATGCGACAGATATTGTATACATAAACCATAGCGGCGAGTAGCGAACTAATCACGAGTTCGAAACATATTCCTAACAAAGTCGAACTTAAATACACAATTCAATTTAGGTGATGCTTAAAAGTTAAGTTGGTCCTAACTAAGAACGACTTTAAGCAAGGACTGAAATTTCGGCCCTTACTTTTATAATAACATTGAGTTTAAAAAAGTATGCATATTTGAACATCTTACCCAAACGTAATATTTAAAAATGACGTGTTTCTTTTATTAAAAAATATGTGACACTTTTTATACGTTAGTAGATGAACCTAGTTTTAGGAAAACAAAAATGGCTATTTTATTTTATTTTTATACGGTACTCCAACAAAATATTGAATATATTACATGTTTACATTAATTTTAGACACTTAAGTAAGAAAAAACCTCATTTACGGCCTAGATACTTATTAACCTAGTAGCGGCAACTAAGGGTGAGAAACGCACCTCGCCAAGTGCGCTACTTTGCGTCGAGTGCACTCCTCGCGTGTTGTGCGTCTCGCTTGCTCGCATATGTCATTTTTTTTTAATTTTGAAAAACCAATTTTTCCTACCCCTAGGTCGGTGTAATCAAAAAAGTTTCCTTCGATAAGTTTTAAGCCCTTATCTAAGGAATAATATAAAATTTAAATGAATTCGATATCTTATGTACTAAGAAAGTTATACCAAAATTTCACTTTTTGGAAAAAAATTCCCGCCCTTCTGGTCTGATTTTGGCCAATACCGAACTGGACCGAGATTTTGTGCCCTCAAATTTTATGTATCAATTTGAAAGTGATGGTGTAAAATTACGGCAGTTATAGTGTCCACAAGAAAGTGATATAGATAGATTGAGGGTGGTTTTGGGTCCTAGGGGATGTGAAACGCGAAGATATGCCGAAATTTTCTGGAAGTAATGGGATGGTACCCATTGCAATAGGTAACTTTCCTAATGAAATCTACTTAAAATTTATGAATTGAAAATTAATACGATTCAGTAGCACGCAACAAAATGGCTGCCGGCTTCATTCCGCTACGTTTGTGACGAAAAATTGAATAGGTATTCTTTCAATTTCGTTTTTCATATTGGTACGCCCGTCACGGACGTTATGAGGGGCGCACTTAGCGAGAATTTTGCAGGGCTATAGTCATTTGGAAAATGATTTAAATTAAATTGAAATTTTAAACAATCGTTTTTTTTTGATTGCATTGTTAAATTTAAATAGTATTTGCCGTCTATATATGTACTATATATAGTATAGTCTAGTTTAGATAACTATAGTTTATATTCCAACCGCGTACCTGCGCACACTGTTAGTTGATATTATATATCTATGCATTGAAAATCGTCCGGGTATTATAATCAGGCGAGGTACAAAATTCATTTTACCGGACGAAGACAGAATACGTATGGTGCTAGGTTAAATTTAATTATTTTACTAATATTTTTTATATTCATAATGAATATTCATGAATTTATTTGTATCTATTACCATTTTACATAAGTATTGGTTTTATTTGTTTTGTAATATAAAAAAATGTAAGGTCGCATAATAACATAGAAAATGATATCACATATATGGTACAGATATATCAATATTATATATTGAATAACGGAAATAATACAATAATTAATTAAATTAAATAAATATATTATGTGGACATAATATAAGCCCACATATTATATACGTAATATTATTTTTGCATTCATATAAGTTTTGATTTTCTGTGTTTTGTCAGAACAACTTGATTTATTAATTATTTATAAGATTATAAATTTTTATCTAACTGACCCATAGAAAGAGTTTTTAAATTATTTCAAATTAGTTGAATTATATGTAAACTTTTTGTATTGTTTTTATTGTAACACACTCTAAGAATTTTATGGTTTAAAACTCAAGAGTAATATTGTACCTACGTAAATTGTATGTGGTACATTATTACTAAATCCCTTAACAATTAATTACGCCGAAACCACACACACGGACTCTACCCCTAATGTGGTAGAAAGCGTGTATGTAAAAATAAATTAAACCAATACAAAGATTTTTTTTACATCTATTTGTAATTAAAGTCCGTCCAGCGACTATATTTAAAGCTTTAGTACATTTTTAAATTTTTAACAAAAAAAAAATAATCGTGCTTCAATTTTTTATGACCTAAGTCATATAAAATTGTTTTGCGCCCGACTTAAAGCCAAATTTGCTTGTGCTAGAGTCATGAGAGGTGGTGCTAATGGAGCGTTAAAAATGTATAAAATACACTAATGAGGGCATTCGAACCCACGAGCACCGGGTCAGTAGTCAAACGCCCCAAACAACTAGACTACTATATGTGATATTCACGCATTCAGGTTTGCTAACGACACGCGACGCTATCAAAGAAGACCGATCCGTTCACATGATCCGAATCTAATTTATTCCATCGGCGAATTCGCAGCCGTCCCAGCATCCCGAGCATGCGAGAGATCTCCGCGTCCCGGGACTGTCGAACGACTGAACGGGTTCGAGCTTTTTTATTTCTGGTCCGGAACCCGCGGGATGCCTCACATCGCTCTCTGGCAACGAAACGTTCGCAGATTGCTAATGGGACCTAAAATCTTTGCGGGGAGCGAAATCAAACTATACAGAAGGCACCGTTCTATCGTGCCGCAGTCCCACCGGCTAATATTGTAGCTCACTATCTTAGTAAATAACATTCCACAAGATCGGTCTAAAAACGGCCTTGTAATGTGTAGATGTTTTATACTCTTAATGATTGTAACACTCTGGTCTCCGCAAAACAGTTGACTATGTGCTGACTAGTTATAAATTAACTGGCAAAACTCAATAGTTATAACTTAACCTTCAAAACTCACATTGCACTTTCGGGTAGGTTTTATGAAAATGTTGGTTGACAACATAACAAAAGATGATTGTAACAAAGCATACCAAATATTATTTGAAATTTATGAAATTTTGCCAATCGTCAAAAAATAAAATATAACTTGGGTTTGGTTTGGTTTGAAAGAGGGATAAACCATAGCTATTTTTTTTTTAATATTCTTTATTTATAAACAAAATATACATGTTCTATTTGATTGTTCACTAAACCCTTGCAGGTTTTTATGTGTAATTATATAATAAATAAAAGATTTTTTTACTTTAGTGTCACATGAATTTCAATATTTTTCAGACTGCCATTTAAAAATAAATAAGTCGGTCGTTCGCGACACTTATAGAAAGTCCATTATAACGGTCCATTTTTCGAAGTAAATGTGAGCGTCACCTAATCACAACATCGGCAGACGCCTCATACGTATTCTCTCCGCCAAACGCGCCCGCGGGCGGGTATGTCCGCATCCTTATAGAGGTGGACGCAAACATCCAGGACCGCCTTACGCCGATGCTCACTTTTAAAATGGAAATAGTCCCTCGGGCCGCGGGCGATAACCATTTCTAGACTATCGAACCATTTCTAGAATTGGCTCGATCTTATAAAAGCAGTCGTTCGCGTGCCGCATTGAGAGAACAGGAAAGCAGTGATCGCATAAAAGCACGAATGCTCTGGAGTTGTCGGCTACGAGACAAGAATTTAAAAAAAACCTATTTATTTAGATAATTAACTAATAAATTTAATTCTTCGACATGCTCACACCTACTGTAAGCATATTCTATTCTAAACATTCTGTATCAAAATATACACCAATAATATTGTAATTTATATTTTCAGGCGATTTGCCTTAATTATACAATTATATAAATAATACGCACACTAATCATGTGCTTTATTTTACACTTTTAACATATTTTTTGTTAAAAATATCATCCATTTCTTATTTCATCTAAATAGATGGTTACATAATATTTGACAATATTTTACACTAAAGAGGACAGGTGAGAGTTAAAAATGCATTTTTATAAAACTCAGCGCTGGGTTTAAACCGACATACTGCGCTCTCAAGTACAGGACCTCTTTAGAACCTTTATAAATATTTTACTTCCCTATGCTTTATCAAAGAAATAAATACACTTTTCTAAATTTTTCATTTGTCTTTTCAGGCGATTTGCGGCTATTAAAAAAATAATAATCAAATGTAAGTCATATATATATATTATATATTAACTTAAATTACTTTGAAACATTAATAGTTCAAACTGTCGGAGGTCAAAGAAAAAAAAATTACGTCTAAAGATTACTATTATTTAGTTTAAATTCAATTTGTTTCTTAAATTTAGAGTTTTTCGTAACTCAGCACACATCATGTCGCCCAGTTACAAATCAGCCTGTGAAAAAGTTACATCTTTGATTAATATAAGAAGCTCTTATTTAAATAATTATAATAATATGTGCTTTGCAATAATCAAATCCAATTAGTTTAATTTAAGGCAACTTCACTATGGCAACCTCACCCCCGCCATTGTTTGAATGCGTTATTTATATTCATTTAATTAAGTCGCGGGCACACTTCACATATAATTTAAAGTTTATATTATCTCTCATATCTTTGGTGTGGTCTGAATCTTAATCAGTGGGGAGTCGGAATGGGCATGCGTAATAATTGCGTGCGCTTTTTCTTAATTTCCTGAAGAACAAAATTGCAAGGATATCACTTGCGCTATGAAGCTAATAATAATTAAAGTTTTTATTTAGAAAAGATGTAATTAATAGTATTAAATGCTTATCTTACCGGGAAGATTAAATATAAAATAAAAATATAAAGCTAATGTCGCAAATGATCCCTTCTACGACCTCTTAAAAAAATTTCTGCTATTTACTGAACACTCTGAATATGCCAGAATATTTGTTCTCAAAGCAACAAAGCAATGTTTTCAACTTTAATTTAAAATATCACATATATTGCAAATGATAGAATCGTGGTTTTAAACTGTAACAATGTAGGATATATAAAAATAACTTCTATTTTTCAAATAATAATAACACAAAAATATTGTTTAATTATAACTAAATATAGGGAAAAAAAACAAATATGCAGTTACAGAGAATTACCTATAAGTTACGTGAGTAGCAAGCAACATTCGATATGTTTTTACTGTGTACTTTTAAAGAAAATCAAAATACAGTTTTAAAAAAAATATCAAGTTGAGTTAACTCAAGTCACAGGGTATTTTAACGTACCTGCTATATCTACATTTCATCTTACCAATGTACTTCTTATTAGGGAAATTTGAAGGTGCTTTTTAAAAATTAATGAAGTAGGTAGTATATAAAAAACATATAAATTTAAATTATTAAAAAAATAAATATGTTAGCCAACTGAAAAAAGTACTAAAAATTAACCAAACGATATAAATTTCCTGTAGTCTATAAAATATCTGTTATGTTATATAAATTATGAAAATAACTAAATGAACCTGAAAGTAGTTAATTAATATCTGCAGTGCTCGCATGCCCAGTCTGGCCCCCTAAGCACAATAACACGATCTTTGACAGCGTCTACTGAGGCGTCACGTCAAAGTATTACCATTAATTTTACGATGTTATGTTAATGGATGTAGCTGTCTCATTTCTAAATGTTCCTGTCTTACTCTTTCTGCATTCGTTTCTGTGTAGTTTCCGATATTTATTTTGTTTAGTTCGTCCGTTCTGTCGATAATTTGTAATAAGTTTGACAAAGTATTTAAAATTCACCACGTTTATTGCAAACTGTACTTGATTTCAAAAATCATAGATCCTACGTATTTCTATATTTATTATTTATTACTCTAAATAAATAAATATAACAAATCATGTGGTACCTATGTTTTTGAAGGCAGTAAACTCACACAAAGAAACAAATAATAATCAAATAAACTAAAAATCAGGAATAAAAGCCTAAATGCTAAATAATATAAAATATATCAGGAAGTTAATCTGCGTGGGGTAGTATGTAGTGTGGGAGGATATATTAATTGGACGCACATGTTTGTGTGTGTGCGCGCAAGAGAGAGAGTGTTAGTAACGAAAGTTTATTTTAGCTTAAAGGTGTTATTTTTTATTTATAGCAATCGTGTCCTGAATACAATTCATACAGAATGATTTTTCTAATAATTAAAATATGTATATATCCATGGACATAATTGTTTACTTTTCTATATTTTTACTTTATTTTATAGTATAATAATCAATTTATTTTATTTTTGATCCGAGTGAATAAATGAAAAAAAAGGCTTTGAGTTAAATAAAACAATTAGTTACTAAAATATATAGGCTTACAACACCCATTACTTCGATACAACCAAACACTCTCCCTTGTAAGCAGTGTTGCCAGCTAATGGAACTATCGCTGTTTTTGAGCTTTGCCCTCATATATTTTCACGCAACCCGCCCGCGGTTGGCGGGCTTGCGCCAGACAGTAAAATAAAAAGGAGATGCCTGCTTGTATTTATTTTTCCTTTTTTTACATTTTAAGCGATGTAATTTACATATACATGGCGACGCGAAGGTAATGAAATGGCGGAATAAAAAAGGTTTTTTTTTATTTCATTTCCTTGATATACGAGTTTTACTTCCCGTTCTTGAAAATATTTTATAACTACTGATTTATAATGTTACTCTAATTCACATATGGTCTATCTTCCCCGCATTGAGGTTTATCATGGATATATTTAAAGAACATAAAAATCTACTAGCAAAGTATGAAAGTCTAAGGATCTAGTTAATTGGTGTTAATGTTAACCCTGTAGTGGTGGTAATATTTGAAATGATTCCCTATTGGGTTCGTGTAAATAAATTAAATACCGTCGGAGATATCCCGGATGTTCAAAGCTGTCTTCATTTTTGTATTCAGCACCTCTTCCAGAACATATTCCCGGTCATAGCGGTATAACCCATTCCCTATGTTGCGAAATAGAACTGGTCGAAAAAAGGTCAGAGACCCGTGGTAAAACTCTAACACATTTTCTTCCTAATACCTACTTACTTATATATAGTTAATAAAGTAACAAATTATTCGTATAACTCTAATATTTTGTGTCTATGCTGTTGACCTTTGAGGAGTACCTTTGAGGAATCCCGGATGTGGAATCAGGTCATGCTTACCATAAAAATGCATTGCCATCGGAACTGAACTGACGTGTCAAATTTCAACTCCACACGATAAGAGGTAGTGGTTCTAATTCAGTTTGCAAGATTTGACCTAAGCTAAATAAAAGCTTGAAAAATGAGCCTGTGTATTTCAAACTACACGCCGCAGTTTAGCTTAATTCATGCAAAACCTACCCTTAATGTGTATGCAAAATTTCTATCAAATACTTCTATCATTACGATGTTTGCGTAGATTTAAATTTCGGAAGAAATACAATTATCTTATGATAACTAAAGATTATTATTGAATTTAATTTGATTGTTAATTTATCTAAGTATTTAACGAAAACATTTTCTTATTTCGATAACTTTTTTTTCGGGTATACCAGACAAATAATTAAAAAAAAACTTATTTTTCTTCGATTAATTTTGATCGACTTAAATCTTTTAATGAATGGGCACTTTTCTTAGGGACAGATTGTATGGTAAACATACAAGTTAGTGTAAGTATATCTATTTAAATTCCAATTTCATTTATTTTCCGTGAATACAACATAAGTGTAATGTAGGAATGACATTAAATAAATTAAACAAAAATTGTCTGCCTATTTAAACAAGACTATCAAATTATATGCAATAAAAAGAAACAGGAAATACAAATAAATACGCGTTAAAAACAAAATAAGACAAAACAAATTTTAAAAAAAAAAGTAAAAATTAAATAACTTTTAAAATTGGTGTCAACAAGCAGAATAATATTACAGCCTATTAATAATAAAGATTAATTCTGCAAATGACAGGCAAAAAAAAACTAAAATTGTATGAATAATTTTACAACGAATGCGATGATTACTAAATTAATTCCTTTTTTTAGGTTGGGGGCTTGTAAATTTCAAATGAAGGTGCTAAAGTAATTAATATGAACCAATCTCAAGTTGGCAGCCCAACTTGAGATTGTCCACGGTGCCAAAGTAACCATTGGGATAAAATTTACAGTGCAGTGCGTCTGCCTCCAGGCCTACCCACAAACGGCATTAACCTGTAGTTTTAGCTTCTACGTAGAAATGCACTTACTCACTCTGCGGAAGCCTAAACCCAAGTCAATGTCGAACGACTTACGCCCAGGAAGCTAGCGATCATCTAGGGCTGTTCTTGTGAAGCATTAAGCGAAATTAGGATAAATGTATAATAAATCATCAAATAAATGTATTTATAAAAAAAACTTAGATTAACTTAACTTACGTTTTGTTACCTTAATTAATTCTTTATGTTAAATGTTTTCCTGATTTTTTTTTTCTCACCTGAAACGAGAGAAAAAAAATGTCAAAAGAGTAAAATTTAATATTTATAGAATAATGATAAAATTAAGTTTATTTCAAAAAATATAAATACATCATATTTTTCACCATTTTCTTAGCTCTACCTAATTAGTCAGTGCCCGTGGTAAGGGCTCATTAGACTCTAATAAAAATTAAACGAGCTTAAAGGTGTTATTATTTATTTATAGCAATCGTGTCCTGAATACAATTCATACAGGTTGATTTTTCTAATAATTAAAATATGTATATCGATGGACATAATTTTTTACTTTCCAATATTTTTACATTATTTTATAGTAAAATAATCAATTTATTTCATTTCTGATGGGAGTAATTAATTTTAAAAGAGCTATGATTTAAATAAAACAATTAGTTACTAAAATACATAGGCTTACAACACCCATTACTTCGATACAACCAAACACCCCCCCCCCCCTCCTCCTCCACACTCTTCCTTGTAAGCAGTGTTGCCAGCTAATGGAACTATCGCTATTTTTGAATGGAATCAGACTGTCTATTTCTGTTACTGAAAATGTTACATAAAAAGATTATATTAAAAAAAGTATGTATTTCCTTAGTAGATGATAAATTAAACGTATTTAGCAGAATTATGTAGTACCTTTTTACAAGTTCCTGTAATAATTTTAGGTTAATTAATTTTTTAAACAAAAAAATACCATATCTAACCTCTAAATTAAAAGTTTATTTTGAATTTATCATTTTTTGATTTTTTTGTGTAACATAAATTTCATAATTTTGTGTTCATAAATCAAGTTAGTTTGTTTTCATATTCCATTTACAGGTTGGTCACTGGAAAAGTAAGGAAATTTTTAATATAGGTAAAATGTCTAGAGTTAGCCGTCAATGAAAATGAAAAAAAGTATAGGTCCAAGCGCACTACCTTGAGGTGCGCCAAATTTGAGCTTTGCGCCATTGTCGCTAGTTTTAACTTTATGCGTTGTTTTTTTTCGTTAGGTCTATCCTACCATATTTAAATACCTACTCGATCCACTTTGTTAGTGACAGCGTAAAAAGCCTCGACTAAATCGATAATTATGGCCGAAACTTTCTGTCACTGTCAAAACTACGATCAATAAATTTAGTATTTGTTAACAAGGCGACCTGTAATTTCAGACCATTCCTGAAGCCAAATTGATTACATGAATATTTTCTACATTATATATATTTTTTAATTTGCAGCATTGAGGTATTATGTTTCGAGAGAGAAGATATAATAAAATAGAAATCCACCAGTCAAAACGTGTCCTAAAATTAGCGACGCTAGATATGCTTGTATAAATCCACCTACAAAAATTTAATAGGCGAAGTAAGAGTTAGCAGGTAGTAAAGTAAAGTAAAGTAAAGTAAAGTAAAGTAAAAGTTTATTTCCAAGAACAACTTAATGCATAGGAATGATAATTTTCAATTGGTTCACAAAAATTGATATAATGCAATACATCATACCTAGAGTGTTCGACATTTATACTACTCGTACTCGTATTACATAGCTAAAAATACATCACAATATATATATATATATATAAATTATAAATAGAAGTTTTATAATTATGCTTAAATATACTATTTTAGAATTAGTATGAAGCATAACTGCCACATTTTCTTCATTTCAATTATAGGTCTTTGAATTCATACAGATTATTTTTAATTAAATATGTTTTGATGTTTTTTTGAAAATAAATATATTTTTTATGTTTTTATATTTTCCCGGTAATTTATTGAACATTTCTAGTCCTCTATATAAACTAGTTTTTTGAAATTAGACGTACGAGGAGGTACCGGCTGAAAAAAAATATCTTTGTTCCTTGTGTTGTGGGAATTAACCGATGTATGGGTGATATTATCTTCCTTAGTTCGGATAAATTCGCAAAGGGCTTCTTGTACATATATACCATACACAGTTAATATTCCACGGGTTTGGAAGTGTGATCTGCAAGATTCCCTCTGACTAATACCTAAAATTGCTCGAATGGCTCTGTTTTGGAGGACAAATATGCCTTTAACGCAGGATGCTGATCCCCATAAAAGAATGCCATATCGGAGATGAGATTCCACGAGAGCAAAATAAAGTGAAATGACTTGAGATGAGAGGTGTTCAATAATTAGAGCGCGTCAGACTAAACCAATTTCTGGGAAACGACAGCAACTGATGTGAAATTGTTTTATAGTCTTAATTTGTTTTTAGTAAAAGGTTGTTAATTGGAAATTAATCTGGCAACGTTGAAACCAACTGAAAAAGCTTAGATTATGTGTACATTTGTTGGCAATATCGTTCAAACACATATCGTATTTTTAATACACAGAAAGCATAGTCGCAAACAATGACTTTTGGAATCTGGTCGACAGTGAAGATATCAAAGCTAATCGAGTCGCCGCCAGTCTTGCCTGCGGGTGATTGAAATATGCCCCGTCATTGATTTGGGGAATTAATCCAACCACCAGGGGGTTACTAGAGAACATTTTAACTTCTACGATTATTGAGTTGGAAGTAAGCAATCCGGTATTTGAAATATATTTTCTGTTATTATATTACTATATATTATAATTAGATAATTATAATAGAAATATATTTCTATTTATTTTATTTATTTATTTATTGTACATAATTAATTTGACAAATAAAATAGAAATGTAGTAGTAGAAATACACAGTTATAAAAGAATATTGCAAATGCACAGGGAGCGATTAGCACTGCTACATTTTGTGCCCTGCCTTCTTTACTAGACTATGTCTGTACTAAGGAAGGCAGGGTTGTATTGTGCTACAACTGAGATTGTCAAACCGTCAGAAATATGACTGAAAGGAAAACTTTTGGAAAAGTTACACGCGTAAATAAACTATAAGAACAAATATTGCAAATTTATAAACATTTGCATAATAAAAGGTATATATATTTATATAATACATTATCGATTATAAATACACACATAGATATATATACATAATTTATAATATATAAAAGTATTTGTACCATATATATAACATATAAATGAATATATAACTATACATGTTATCAGTAAAAGAGATAACCATGGGTATCTCTAGTAAGCGTGATATTATAAATAGTTTTATATTACAATTGCTGAGTTCATTTAACTACACCAGATTAGCTTATTATTACTATTATACTATTATTATATTACTATTATTTTCTCTTGTGTAATCACATCTACGATATGGTATACTTCGATGGGGATCGGCATTCTGCGTTAAGGACATATTTGTCCTCCAAAAAAGGCCCATTCGAGCAATTTTAGGTATTAAAAGGGTTTGGAAGTGTAATCTTGCAGATCCTTGGAATCTCTTGGAATCCTTGGAATCTCCAAACCCTTGGAATATTAGCTGTGTATGGTATATATGCCCTTTGGCATTTTTTTTCAGGAAAAACATAATTTTATTCAGCAGGTACCCCCTCGTACGTCTAAATTTCAAAAAACTAGTTTATATAGAGGACTCGAAGTGTTCAATAAATTACCAGGAGAATTTAAAAACATAAAAACTACCTATTATTATTTTCAAAAAAGCCATCAAAACATCTGTATTAATGAAGAAATAATATGTAGCACTTATTTTTCACAGCAATTCTATAACAGTATATTCAAAGCTAATTTATAAAATTTGTTATTTACAATTTATATCATTTAGCTATACAATATTAATAGTATAAATATGAACTCTAGGATGATGTAGCATATATCGATGTAACTAATATCTAAATATTATATTATGTATTTTTTTGTGAATTAATTGAAAATTGACATTCATATGCGTTAAGTAGCTCTTGGAAGTAATTTTTTACTTTACTCATAAGAAAAAGACCGCAATAGCTCTCACTCTTATGTGCCAGCGGTGCGGTTTTGTTTGGTTTAGAATTGCGAGTATATTAGTAATAATTACAGTTTGACGTGGTTAGTGTCTCCGGTGCGAATATTCATTAGGAAAAACAGTTTTGCTTATTCCACTATAAAATGCAAAACGCATGCGTCACCCCGCGCTTCTCGTCAGGTGTTGTATGTAAAACCACCGCCGGTGGGGTGTCCATAATTACAGGGGGCGTGGTGGGACGCGGAGCGACCACATGTGCACAGCGAGTGCAAGATCTGCCAGGATAAGCTATGCAGTGCCGATGTACCTGGATGGCTATCTAAATAAGTATATAACAGCTCGAATACTAAAAAGTGTACCAGTATACAGTAACACTGCAGGTAGTGAAATAACAGTTTAAAAAGAGCACATGTTTATTAAAACGTTTTCGTTTTTTAAAGGATGTATTTTTTTTCTTTTGAATATAAAAATAACCTGTTACAAAAAAATATTATAAATACATCTCTGCTCATACTTTTATTTAGCTTGCAATATTTGTATGTCGGCTTAGCTCAATCTCTCCGGTTGAATTAGAATCACTTCCTCTTATCCTACGGAGTTGAAATTTAAGATGTTGGTTCAGTTGCGATGACAAAGCATTTTTGTGGTAATCACGACCTGATTCCACACCCAGGATTGGCTCCATACGAAGGAACTCCTCAACGGTCAACAGCACAGACACAAAATTTTGTATACGTATTCAAGCACCTAAATAAAAGTAAGTTTTTTTTAATATTAATTTATTTTAACTACTGATGCATTTATAATATATAACCCCTTTTATTTTTACAACAGATTGTTAGTTGCTGTTGTTGTGTGGTTGTTGAAGCAACATGCAAATTTGTCTAGAAATTCAAAAAATGAATTCTTATACCCGAGACCTTTCTTGAAGACTTAAGGGGATGTTTATGTTCCCATTAGGAGTAAGAAATTATATAAAAAAAAATGCGAAAATATTTCTACCTCAAATTTAATAGTTTTATTAAAGCCTTGGTCGACCGTGGTCAAAGACCCACGTTGCGAGCGGACGATCTGCTGGTGTACGTATGACGATTAAATATTATCACGTAAAGTTTACAATTTTCATTCTCGGAAAGCATGTTTAATTTTGGTATGTTGTCTTTACAAATATTGTTTGAAATCGTAGGACTAACTAACTGGATTTTTTTTATCTCAAATGGTCACTGAACATCCTGTATATATAAAAACAAATTATGTAAAATAATTAATATTATAAATTTAACAATTTTAATGGCCTTTAGGATTATATATTTTGCATCGGTCTAATAAGATAAAATAAAAAATTGTAAGTTTACAACAAAATATTAAGAATATTTTATTTGTGATTTTATTAGAATATTAAGATTTGTGAATAAAATGAAAGATTAGAAGTAAAATAGAAGATCTTATGTGTGACTTTTGTATGAGGTTAATAATTGAAAGAAAAAATGGTAATGTAAAAATGAAAGCATATATTAGCATGCGTATCATTTAAATAATAATTGAATTAATTATAATTTTACTAATTATTGACTTTAGACATTATTTATTGATCCTACATAAACGTTTAAAATGTATATTTAAAAAATATTAAGCATATGTAATGACGAATCTTGTAACCTTAACAGACTATTTAGTTACCGTTACTAATGGTTACCGTTAGATAATATGAAAATGTCGAATTCTATCGAAACGTTAACAAAAGACTGTCAGTATTCATAGAAAATCCAAATTTGTCATTTGTGGTTCAGAAGCCGCTGTCAAAACAGTACGAACTTACGAAACAAATTAATACACTCAAATTACCCAATGATCTGAATTACAGGGTAATTATTTATTTGGAGATGTAAAAATGGCGGCTATTACATGGAATAAGTTATAAGTACGAGTATGCGACGGGGGGTGAAAATCTCTCGATAACGTGTGGTAAGGATAAGGTGAGGATAAAGATCAGGGTCACTAAGTAATTTATTGAGTTTCACACACTTATCCTAACCAATTTATGACACAGTAGGAATGCAAATAGAAATTAATAAATGACCGGTATAGCTTCGAATACAAAGTAAAGACTTGTATGTTATTTGACTACCTAGGAAGGTGGTTATTCCGGGAGTGCGGTGAATAAAGTCTGAAGACTGAAAATCCCGTCTAAACCGTGAGAAAGGAATTAATAACTCGTCTCAGAACGGTCTGATTTGACGTCACAACGTGTGAAATGCAACTTATCATTTTTACAAACAAAGCAAATGCTCGTGACTTTTAATTGAGAATTTGCAAAGTAATTAGGTCTAGTTGTCTTTGACGTCAATAGAAAACTTCCAGTTAAACTGGCCATGAGAACTGTATATCTGGCAGTTTCGAAGGTGTGCAAAATGCCTACATTGTAATGGGTATCTCGCAATCGGAGTAGTTTCGTAACCCCATTATTTGAAGTTAGTCTTCGGTCGTAACGGCCCAAGTATACGAGACATTGTTATCAAGTGCGCCATGCCCAAAAGATAGTCCTGACAATGCGGGTCTCCCCGCCAATATATCCCGGGATCATCAAATCTTATCTGGCGCCAGCTATTCCCCTTAATAGCTCATCGGCGACGCGCGGAACCCTCGCCTAGCGAGTTATAAAGGTGGTATATCATAGCGCATCACGCGATATTGCGTAGACGACAGGAGGGTCGCCCTAGCGTAGCCGGGTGTATTCTGTAAATCCTATAAAACAAATATCACACGGAGCTAGAACAGTGAGCAAAGATATTAGCAATGCATTGAAACAAACATATCTTCATATTGAAGACGGTTCGAAGTTCTACCGGTTTGTCAAATTTTCTGCATTTTAGGATATTTTAGAGAAAATATAGTGGGTAAAATATTAAACCATCGCAAACGCTTCAAAAGATAAAATAATAATAATTATTAGGATTATTTTCTGCACACCCTGGTATATATTTACTCAACACACGTTATATTGGAAATTATATAATCAAAATACTGTAGGTATTATTGTAACGAACACCCGTGAAATTGCCATATACACAGTTCTTATTTCCAGTTTAATCACAGACGATTTATAAATTCCTTTCTCGCGGTTTAGTTTTCATAATCGAAGACAGTACTTTCAGTCCTCAATCTTTGCTTACTGTGCTCCCGGACTAGACGCCTTCCTGGGTAGTCAAAGTAACATATGAGTCTTTACTTTGTATGGAGTCGAAGCTATTACCGGTCATTCATTAATTTCTATTTGTTTTCCTACTTAGTCAGAAACTGGTTAGGGTAAGTGTCTAAATTCAACAAACTACTTAGTGGCCCTGATCTGAACTCATCTCTTATCCCTTACCTACAGATAACGAGGGCACTGTTGCATATATTTTATTTCGATCTTAATAACGAATACGACGACTGAAATTACGATCGCTGTACAACATAATCCTACAATTTAATAAATGTTCCTTGGCCAAGTAGCGTGAAATGTAAGTATGATTTTTCCTATGGTAGAATTATGGAAACTGTTTTCTTGTTATTTTATATTGCTATGACTCATTGATTCTATCATTTTAATTGCATATTTTATATTCGGCGGTAGTAAAAAGGGAAAAAACATCAAAAACACATTAGTCAACCCCGCGCGCGAAGTTACAACAAACGAAAGTAATCGTTATTTTAATGTTTTGAATATTTTTGACGTGTAAACATTTATACACGAATCTCCGCTTTAAATCATTTTTTTTAATACTTTAATTAAAGTTTGACCGTATTGCATAATCGCACAGATAGATAGGTGAGAGTGAAAAGCTTTCATGAAATACAGATATCTCAAGCGATGCAACTATCTGTGCGTTCGGTATTAATTTTTCTTTTAACATTCTGGCTACATAATTTGTTTGAAAATTTTAAATCTGTAAAAATATTAAAAAGCATTCGAATTTTCCAAATGTCAATACTGTCAGACTTTTATATAAGTAATGTAAACTAACGGCGAACGCCTTTTATAACGTAAGGAATCATCTAAATACGGTATTTAAGTAAAACATTATACAATTTTACTATATACAACTTTATTATACCTCAAAATTATCGCTGAATATAATAAATATTACAAATTCATAAATTTAATTACACGTTGGTTATATTTACTTACAAAAGTGGGCGTATTTATGTATTGCTTATTGTACACGGCTATAATCAGTATAGGATGATCGTAGTTCGATGTACGAGGGGGCCGGTTTCCTTAAGAAAAGGCCAAGTCCACAACAGCGGCCCGTATAATAGTCAAAAGTGGCGATAGCACTCCCTTATCTGGCGACACGCAGATCGCGTGACGTACGAGTCTAGCGTTAGTCACTGGACTATTAATTGGTGACCGCGGCAATAGACCGCCCCTCACGACAAATTAAATACTATTCGAGGCGACCCACTCTTAAATCATCGCGATAATTGTAGGCCACAATGTGCCGAAGGCGCGTCTATGGACAATTAGAGATACTCGCGCCAGTCGCTAAAAATACGCGGGCTAAATGGTCAACTAAATATTTGTTATCCATGCTGTTATGTGCCATTAGAAGAATTTATACTATTTTAAGGCCACGCCAGCGCCGTTCGCCGCCCAGCGAACAGACAAAGATAGCGCTATGGGAACGTTCCGAGCGCAAAGAAAATGAATGAAAGAGAATTTCAGTTTTTTCAATAATTTAAAACGTAATTTATACGAACATGTGGAAAAAATCCTATTATTTTTTTAAATCAAAGCTTAAAATAATATAGAACCAGGATATACAATATACGGGTGAATTTTTTCGCAAACACACCATTTCACGGGATTATTCTACACTTCAAACCGGACAACTTTTGCTTTACGGCTCTTTCAATGTATCGAAAAAAGTAGGCAAAATAAGCAATAGAAAAGAATCCCAGAAACATTTAAACGCATAGTCACTTGACGGGTATGTGCCTCTTTCGGGAAGCGTATTTGAACCCATTATTTTGCGATATTATTTATTTTTTATACGGGACAAAATAAAAAAATTGTAAATTTGTTGAATTTGAAGTGTAGAATAACGTCGTAAAGGGACGTGCACGAGAAAAAGTTTACTCTGTATAATATGAAATGTATTGTTATTCTAAAAAGTAATCGATAAATGTAATTTCGTTTTTTTTTTGTTTTAAAAAAATATATTTATACCGTGTTAGTCTAGTGGTTAAGGCGTTGGACTATTGATTCAAAGGTCGCACTTTCGAATCCGCACATGCTCATATCAGTTTTAGCGTTTCATTACCACCATCTCCCCTGACTCTAGGCACACTTGGAGCATTTGGCCTAGTTGAGTAGAGCCCAAAATTATTATTGTATCAACTAGGTCATAGCAATAACCTTAAAATTTAATACCCTAGTTAAAGGATTGCATACAATTTAAAAATAATTCCTTCCGTCGAAGACACAAAAAACAAACCGAAGGATAATAAAAAAATATAATACAGCCAGAGTAACTTAACCGAGAGTGAACTAACTCTGAAGTTTAACGTTTCCCTTACACGGTGGTTAACTTTCAGTTGTGATTTATAATTTCGTGAAAGTTTACGGGCATCCAGGTGAAAGTTTCCCGAACGTATACAAACGTCCATACAACGCCGCGGCGGGTAGGCGGCGATAAAACAAAACGAACATAAACGCACCTTATCCAACGACAAAGTTGGCAACAATGGCTGGAGTCGATAAGGTCACCAAATTTTCCGGTTAATTATTGGTGGCATTATTTTTAATTACGAGCCCGACCCGCGGAACCTCTGATGATAAGAACGTTGCTTTCTTGGCGAGTGAAATATTTCCTTTTATCTACCCTCCTTTGATGTCGCTTTCTTTTTGTATAATAAAGTGGAGGAAGCATTCTTCTTCACAATTTGTGACTTCCAAGCATTACGAATACTCTGTCGTATTAGAACAAAAAACAAATAAAGTATTCTCAGTTTCTAATCGCAATACGGCCAGGGTAATATGTTTGAGCCATTATTAAAACGCATTCAAACTAAGTAACCAAGGATATACTTGTCTCTTTCCTACCCACAAATATTCCCCCGTCTCGCTCTTCCACACCAAACCAACAGAGACGTTTCGGCAATTGAACGGTGCGGTTGTATGAACCCCTTTGTTGGACCATATACCGTGTCACCTGTGAAACTCATCAATGCCGGTTGCAGCATCCGGATTCATCAGTGAGCCTGGCAACAAAAGGTTGGTGAATCTATTTGTAATTTCGTGTATTCCGTGTAACCTAATTCCTTTCTGGTTAGATATAATCCAAACCTATATACCTAAACCTACAGTCCACTAGTATATCGAAAATATCTACCACGAAACAGAGTTTTGCAGGGGGGCCAAAATTGTTCAAAAACCGCACAGGACTTACTATACTAAACATATTTGTGTGTAGTGTTCACCGGCTATTATATAAACAGAAATACGCATAGTTTTTCAGCGCATCCTTGATTCAGCACAGCCTTACCGATAAAAACTAATGAAAAAAGTACGCATTTCGTATGCAAAAACAAACAAATTGATACATACTTTTTTCTTCGTTAGAAAATGGATTGAAAATGCAGTTGCTTTTTTGCAAACTCAAAACTCCGGTTTTCCAAATGATTTTATGCATTTACTTTAATTTGGCAAATGTAACAATCCTAAATATAATAAAATATTGATTTCGGAAAAAATACTGGATACTTTGATTGTATATTAAACTTAATTGGTTGCAAGTATCATAAATTATGGTTGCCTTTTTTGCGTATGTACGATGGTTTGTATCAGGGTTGAGAAGATGATTGAAGCTGGTATCTTTTGTGAAACAGAGGTCCACATTCACTGGGTTGTGCTGAAGACCAGCGCTTTGTTGAAGTTGGAAGTTGAGAGTGACCCATTTATTGAACGAAAAAATGTAAATTGCACTTACGTCAAACTTATAAGACCCCTCTGTTTGCGTCGGGGGTTAAAATAGGTACAGTGTAACATTTTAACTTTTTTTTAGGGTAATATATTATATTTTCGACTATTTTTTATTCTATATAACTTATTTGGGTAATTTTGGGGGGGAGATGCTCAGATACAAACGAGAAACGATTAATGTGTTAATATCATAAAACAAAGTATTTTTAGCACACTCCTTAGAGATGTTTCCAATAAAATAGATTTAGACGTAATATACCTGAATTCACTAATGTACCGGTATTTATCGCGAGCTCATCAAAGGCTCTCGCGCAATCGCGATAAATGCATCACCGTAGGGCAGAGCGCTTAAAAAAGTACACATTTTTTCGTCGAGCCTTTCCCGACCGACCCGATACGATCTCGCCCGGGGGTAGTTGTAACACAATAAAATGCAAATGGCGCCCGGCCGCTGATACTTGATCGATAGCGCGCTTTCTACCCGCGCGCATTGAGATGCTATCGGCGCGACGTAATGCCGAAGCGATCGCACGCGACGCGCGGGTAGCGGTTAACGGACAAACGGGAAAAAAGGGGAGAGAACACACATCGTGTCCAACAAATTGGAGATAGCCTGCAGACACAACCAACTTATGACATTCGAACGGACGAATCAAGCAGAGAGGACGTCTTCATGCTGCCTCGTATCCTTCTATAACCGTTGAGAAAAGTTGTCCTTAGAATTTATCGGTTTTGTTGGAAGTTTAATCCTACAAATTGTTTCGTCTGTAAAAGTCAAAACGCAAGTGACGTTTATTAGGTTAGGTTAACTTGAGACGTAAATATCTTATTGACTAAGAAACAAGAATTTAAAACTACAAAGGTTGATTTCATAAAGATGCAAATTCAACAAAGCTTTTTGAAATACTTTGATTCAGCACCTTTTTTTTAGCCAATAGCATGATGATGACGATGGAAGAGTGCTTATGATAGGAGGGACCTTAAATTTTAAAAACGAACCCACCTACAATTTCAAATTAAAATAGGGATATTAAAATACTTACACCTGACGTTAATACCAAATAGCAATAAAAAGAGATGCTCAGATATATTTATTAAATAAGAATAACAAAACACTAAGATTATAAATTATAAAAATTTGTATATTTAAATTATCAACTATTATTAATTATTATAATAATTATGAATGAGTTGAATTATTAGTATTTCATTCTGTTTACGAATTCGTCGCGTCATTTGAACGACGCACGACGCAATGCCATTGATTTGAAGATCCACCGCCTGCCTCCATTTTACATATTTTTGTTATTTACATTTAGTAGTTGCCGAATTGTAATACAATAGCGATACAAAATTTATATTAAGAGCTGTTCTTCAGCCCGATAATCCCGAAACTGGAAAAAATATACATAAATTGGGAATTATTGGTAATTCAAGCATTTAAAGTTGTAAGGCGTTTAGGAAGCTTTTTTAAAAACAAGGAAAAACAGTAAAATATTTCGTGCTTGCTTACTCTGTGTGCAGTAGGAAAAATAATAGAGGCTTTTATTAATTGTGCCTAATAGTAATTGAAAAATAGGTGAACGTAAAAAGATAGTTTGTTAAAATTTGCATAGTGTAATGATATTTATAGATTATGGGAAAGCATTCGACAATGTGAAAACAAACGCAAAAGTTCAACCATGTCAAAGGTAGGAATTTATTTATTAAATAAATTCCGGGAAATTTTAATTTTGTTACATTAAAATGTGTAGAGTCCATTGCCGCATCGAATAGTAATCGCTACTCTTTTTTTTTAACTCAGTGGACCAGAATTATTCTCTTTTAAACTCACTGGAAACCAAATTATATTATCATTTTTATAAAACTCACTTGGAAGTAGTCAACCAGAGCATAATAATTATACAGGTTGGTACAATTTTTTTAACATTAATCACACTATTGATCTAAATAATTTTAAGGATACTCTCTTGTTGGTGGAGTAAACGCCATTTTTCTCGTTCTCCTGCCAAAGACCTGACTTCCTGATATGACATTAACTTCTCCTCCACTTGGGTAAGCTAGGAGCGTCCAGGTCTTCATCTTACTTTACTTCTTCCTCACTTCCTCATTAGACCTTTTCTCTGTTCAGCTGATCCCTGATATCCCCCTTCAACCCAAATCTGAAACGCTTCCAGCATCTCTTTATCTCATTGCGTTAATGCCCATAATTTACTGTGATATATATGTTTTTTTTTTGGAATTTCCGGACTTTTCTTGATATCTTACATTTTAAAGATGTGTTTTGTTATTAAAGGCCGTTGCAATTCTGGAGACGACGTCGGTTACAACACTATCGGTATATATTTAAAATACTTAGCGATTAGTTACGTCTTCATCTATCTCTTTTCATATATTTGAATAACTGTGTATAAAGTGTAGGTATACGAGTACTTAGGCTTAATTATTACTCTTGATGTTTGTATCGTGTTATTGTTATATTGCTCTATTTACTTTTATTGTTTTTTATGTTACTCATTTCTGCCTTTCATACATAACTGCAAAGTTGTTTCTTGAAAATAAATATACTGAAACTGAAACATCAGCCAATTCACCTATAAAATGTTCAAAGCGTACGAAAGGTGCAAATAATACCAACTCAATAATAGAAATTTCTTCGGAAAACACAAAAGTCCGCGGATTGAAGGCCGTCGGGGAAAGTGGATATAAGCGAAGGCAAAACAACAAACGATGCGGAAAATAACGAGCCATAACAAAGGGAAACGAACGGCAGACATGCAAATTTGAGTACGCCACGTGTACCCACCCTCCCCAGGCGGCGACTCAGTCGACGGTTTCGAAACGTCGATATAATATTGAACATAATTCGTTTCGAATACTTTTGAAGATTATCGATACATTTACGAAAAATATGTCGTCTCATTAACTTATTTAAGGCCTACTTGAAGCTCCCAGCATGGTCCTCCATTGGTGAGCAACTTCAGAAACCGTTCTATATTGGACGAAAGGACCATTCTCACAAAATAAAGGATTTTTTAGGAGAAAGAATGTCGGATTTCATTCTTTTCTTCTGCGTACCATACGAGAGTGGAATAGTCTTAACTGCAGCGTCTTCAAGCCATTCCCAGCTAAGAAAAAGGATAAAAAACTTGGCTTTAAAATAACTTAGTTGCATCACCTGCCAATCAGCTATACCACCGGAGGAATGGCACCCCCAAAGTATATGTAATTTTTAAATAAATAAATAAATCATATTTTCTTCAAAATGTTAATTATCATCCGTATGCCAATCATCTTTGTCAGATTTGCAGAAGTACCTACTTTAATAAAAGTAAGTTAGGAAAAGTGTCGTTGATTCACAACAGCGAAAGATGTCATAGAAGGTCTAAATCATCTGAAGTTTAAACCGGGGGCCTGTGACCTACTGCTCCACAAAACTGACAAAGGAAACTCCATATTTTCAAAATCCTAAAGGGTTTTAGTTTAGAATTCCATCAAATAACCGGGTTTATTAAACCCATCGTGTTTTATATGATAAACTAACAGCCTGTATTAAGTGAATCAAAATAACACCAAGATCCTGTCGACTCTATCTCACTTCTATATATGTACATATGGCAGTATATATTATGTTTGGCATATGTAAGATTCTCAAGAGGGTAAATAAATAATAAAATTCAGCTGATTCTAATGAACTGATTTTAAAATGCAGATTTATTTGTGATTTAGTCCGGGATTTCTTTGTGAAAAATTGAAAAAATATGTTCTAATTTTGTAATATGAAAGGAAATTCATTTAGAATATTTTTATGCAAGGGGTGCAATACGCAAGTGGGGCAACACAAAAAAAACACATATATTTTTTTTTTGATATATGGTGTTAAAATAAAAAAAAAATGAAAATTCTAAACAACAGAAAGATTGGGTACGACCTCCGCTATGATTTCATTTCGTTTGGACCTCAAGTTTTAAGACTCCTGTCTGTATGCTTGTATGCGAAATTTGGAAACATTTTCATTATATCGATAAAATTAAATAAAAGAATCGATAAACTCACATCTCTTTTAGCTAAAACTCAAGTCGTAAAGTGTCCTCCACCAATGTGTCTGAGGATTTCGCAGAGTTATTAAAATAATAGACGAGGGACGTGTTGGTGAAGCACACTCAAACATCAGACAATTTTAACGCATTCCTCTCCCCCCCCCCCACTCTCTACGCTTCAGTGACTACATTCCAGCTATTCTGTTATCTGTTAAGTAAATATACTAATAGTATTATAGCTAGTCTAGATATTTATTTTACTATATAGGGTGTATTTAAATCCACTGATGTCATTTTAGGGGGTCGATCTATATCGACAACTATACCGGTCTCACGAAAAAAAATAATTATTTCGAAAAAGAAAATTTTATACTTTGTTTTTCTTTAAAGTACTTCCGACTGACCTTGCGCCATGCGTTCTCAAACATAAAACGATTTCTAATCAATCTTCAATTCGTTTTTCTCGTAATAGGGAAAAATTAAAAAAAATCAACAAAAAGAACCTAAAATACACCAATTTAAACTTTTATTATTTATATATATTTATAATATAAGTATTTCATGAGCATTTATTTCACATATATGATGTATATATTATGTACGTACACTATTTATCAAAATAAAATAAAAATATAACAAGTAAAGCAAACGTGTCAAATTGGAGCAGGTATCACCCCAGAACAGACCTTGTCTAGTGGGTTGATAAAATCCACACCACCTATCTATTTTGCTTTGTATGAGATAGTTTAAGATTACTTGTAACTAGTTTTATTTAAATTGTTTTATGCTATTTCATATGTATTGTTTTGGATAAAATTAAAAAAAAAAAAAAAATATATCGAAAAAAATAAAAAAAAAAATGACTTAATGCGGAACTCAACTAGGAATTTTGTCCGTGGTTCTGTGCATTCGTATAGTATTTGTATGTTTGTATGTTTAGTATTTTTGTGTGTGTATTTTGTGTAGTGTGTGTGTTGTGTTATTGGTATAATATACAGTGTTGCGAAACTTTTGCAGAGTTTTTGGAAAAAGGTCAATTTGAGAGAAGTTAGTATTAAATATATCAAAAAAATAGTAAATAGTAAGGAAAGATGTCATTAATGACGCCTGTAGGGCCTAGCCGTAAGACGTCAGGTTCTGGTTAAATAATTTACTACTACTAAACAATGTATAGAAGCAGTTGATATTAAATGATAGCTACGGGGTCATAGCTATTCTTGTGATTTTAAATACACCTGTAACGTAAATAACATATGAATTTTCGACTGTAACAATGGCGTGTTTCGTGAGCACTTTAACGGCTTCATATAACACGAAAGACTTATAATATAAATAAAAATAATTTAAAAAAAAATACTTCATCATTTTTTATTTTTTTTTATTTAATGAGACAAATAACCATGATAGGGTCTGTAAATAGGAAGATAGTTTATCGAGCTGTTATGGCCACAAAACAATTCACAAAGCCAGAGAGATTTTTTTTTAATTACTGTGAAATCTTCGTCCGAGAGGGCAGAGTTTATCACATGAGGTCTCGAAAAATGCCGCGCACCCGCAACGTAACACCCTACAAAAAATGCTCGTTAAATCTCTGTTTGAAACGAAAAATGTAAACATAGGCGATCTCCTCCGTCGTCTTTTTAGTATGCAAGGAAAAATATAAATTTGTAAACATCGCGAAATATGTTTGAATGTGTTAGTTAAGAATTAGAAGTAAAATTACAATTAAAACATAAAGCCAATGAGAGTTTCCTTCAAACTTAATACAATAGAAAAATATAGGGTGACGCTTTTAGAGGCGTGGTTTTCAAGAAGAGATAAAACGCATATAATTTGATGTTATGGCTAAGAATTTAGTTTTATTATAAAGATAAGGGTTTGCCATTATGTTTTAAAAATGATTTCGGGTAAGTGGCCGCCGCGGCTGACTCGAACAAATTCCAGCCGAGAGGCCCAATTTTCAACCACTTTTTGCAGCAAGTTGGGCCGTATGTCAGCAATAACGCGCCGAATATTCTCTTCCAAGACGTTAATCGTGTCCGGCTTATCTGCGTAGACAAGCGACTTCACATAACCCCACAAAAAATAGTCCAGTGGTGTTAAATCGCACGATCTTGGAGGCCACGCCACAGGCCCACGACGCGATTCACTATTTGCAAACGTTGTTCAGGAGTAAGTCTATTCATTATGAAATGGCAAACCAAACTGAGCATAAATCAAGTGACAGCTTTCAAAAACACCAACTACGAAAAAAGTAGTGCCAGATTAAAAACCACGCCTCTAAAAAAAAATACCCTATGCATTCGGGAGCGAGGTTAGGAAGTAGGAGGGATTGGGGAATTTACATAATTACCAGAATATAAAATACAGCATAACTCCTTAAAAATAATAGATTTTACATATGCATATAAATATACTACTCTAAGGCTATATATTAGCTAGAGTATTACACTCTCCTGAATGCCGGGAAGTTAGTGTTGAATATATCGATCTTACATAGTCGATGTATGTATGAATTCTGTGCATAATTCGTACTCAACCGTGACAGATGGAATGTCCCACGTGTAAACCGTCGTCCGGCCAGCGCGTTTCGCGAGCTCGCGAAACTAGTAACTTATCAAAACGTGATTCTTATTCTATACTTAAAGGAGATATTTAGAACGTAAACATATGTTTATGAAAAATTCAGTCACAAAGATTAAAGATTAGGGTATATATTTCAATATTTGATTAAAATAATGGTGAGGTTTTATTTTATAACAACAAAATAAGAGTGCAAAAATGGTCGGTAATTTAACATAAACGCAGCGCGTGAACGTCGTCAATACTAACCTCGCAGAGAACGCGCTCCGTGAGAAACGTTTCGGGCGCGCCGCTAATCACCCGTTGTCCGCACTAATTGAAGCGATATACGGATGTAAATCTTAGCGACTCCGTAGGATAAGATGAAGAAACGGATTTATGACTTTTTGGGAAACGGAATAAAAAACCTGGTATGCGACAAGGTTTCCGGTCGTGATGATAATCAGTGCGGCTGCGAGGCTATAGGAAATTTGAGGAGAAAAATACCCACGTTTAACGGTAGACCTCTGTCCGGGGACGTAACACCGTCTGCCATCGTACGTAACACCCCCTCCCCTCCTTCGGACAAATTGCAGTTTATCGATTGCCAAATTGAAAGAAAGAAAATCTAAATAATCTGTTGAAACTTTGAACAGTAAACAGTAGACAGTGGCAGTGGGCGTTAACGCGATAATCATGTAACTGAGGTTACGTTATCCGCGATTTCAAAATAGCGTATTACTTTTACAGCTACAAAATAACTGCGTGATTTGTATAACTTGTGGAATGTGCGAGCCAGGCAATGCGTCACCGCTATGTGCCAGCTTCAATAGCGCGAATATTCGTTGCGCTTGAATAATAAGGGTGATTTAACGATGTCGCCCTATAACACGCAAGTTCAATAGACAGAGAGTACATTTATATGGTATTTGACCCATTTTTATGTGTCTAAATGAATGGGTTCAGCTTAGGTACTTTTCATTCATTTTTCAGCACAAAGTTGTGCAACTAACTGTTAAAATTTATGATGAGTTGAAAGAAAGTACATAATTTACTAATTAACGTTTGGTTAAATAATTTACTACTACTAGTACTAAACAATTAATAAAAACAGTAGATATTAAATGATAGCTGCAGGTGTCATAGCCATTCTTGTTTTTTAATGATAACAGAAACATATATTTTCTGAAAATTTAAAAACGTTTAGCATAAATTATCATTTTCATAATTAAAAATCAAACCATAATCGCCAATTTTAGGCAAACTTTGTTATTTTATTTCCAAGTTGTTATAGCACTATCTTAAATACCTTAGGTAAATCCCTATATTCTCATCATAAAAATATATTTATTTTATATGGGATGTTTATGGTTTCAGAAGCGGGTGACTTCAAAAAAGCTATTTAAAGAACATAGAAATTTAGGTTTGTATTTTGTATAATAATTAAAGAGATTTGTTTGGGTAATTCTCTAGTATAATAAATAAATGAAATTACTCATATCTCCAGTGGATATCTCTCCGAACACCTCTGAAAGGCTGTAAAATTCACATTTTTGTAGCATTCAGGTACATAGCCGCCCGCCTTAAGAAACGTATGATATGGGCGTGCCCCTGGATAACGTAGGTAAAAATCAAGTTGTGTTGATACACTGTTGATATTTATCCTGGTGACTCCCGTTGCATTGATACAGTGTTGATATTTATCCTGGTGACTACCGTTGCATTGATACAGTGTTGTTGATACAGTGATGTGTTGTGTTGTGATACAGTGTTGTGATACAAGTTGTGTTGATACAGTGTTGATATTTATCCTGGTGACTACCGTTGCGTTCCCTACGCTCGTTAAATAATTAATATATATATTACTTTGATATAAATGGAGGCGCGGAAGCCGATATTAACTAAGTAATGGACGTTCGGGTAAGCAGATGCCAGCTATAATAATTGAGGTGGATCCTCGCTTGATTAATAAAGACGGGTAGGCGAATGTTTTGACGCCATATTGCAGCGGCAGGCCGCAGGGCACAGTGCTTCTCAATTATACTAGGCGATCTATATTTCATAATTATCACACCATATAATTTAGAATTCGTTTTTCTCGTGCTTGGGAAACATTTTCCCAATATCTACACACTCCTTCACAACTCCAATTAAAACAACTTCACAATTGAATAGAATTCCAAGCGCGCGGCTCGCAAAGTAAGTTTTTTAATAATATAATAATTTTAATTTGAAAATGTATTTTTTCGGAGTTATATTTTTTTTTATTAGATCGGTTTAGTTATCGATATAGATCAACCTCCTGAAAAGAGTGCCCTAAATTTAAAAACACTATCAACGTGACAGCTGGGCACACCAAATTTAACCGAATGAGCGTGTCGCAATTATATTCACGAGTAAGGTGCGCCGAGATAAAAACATTGAAAGCTAAATTAAAGCTAGTAAAAAAATCGTGTCCAAACACTTATATTCTTCATTGATAATGTACCTGATTTTTTTATATAGGGTGTTTTTTTTTAGAGGCGTGGTTTTTAATCTGGTACTACTTTTTTCGTAGTTGGTGTTTTTGACAGCTGTCACTTGATTTATGCTCAGTTTGGTTTGCCATTTCATAATGAATAGACTTACTCCTGAACAACGTTTGCAAATAGTGCAAATTTAGAAAAAATCACGTGGCGTGGCCTCCAAGATCGTGCGATTTAACACCGCTGGACTATTTTTTGTGGGGTTATGTGAAGTCGCTTGTCTACGCAGATAAGCCGGACACGATTAACGCCTTGGAAGAGAATATTCGGCGCGTTATTGCTGACATAACTGGCCCAACTTGCTGCAAAAAGTGGTTGAAAATTGGGCCTCTCGGCTGGAATTTGTTCGAGTCAGCCGCGGCGGCCACTTACCCGAAACATAATGGCAAACCCTTATCTTTATAATAAAACTAAATTCTCAGCCATAACATCAAATTATATGCGTTTTATCTCTTCTTGAAAACCACGTCTCTAAAAACATCACCCTATACTATAGGATCACCAAAGGTCAGTACGTGAATAAAGTAAAAATAAACCTATAACTTTGGGGCTTCCAAAAGTAACTTTTTAGTTTACTTTGCTATCTATCCAATAGTGATTAGACATTTAA
The DNA here is from genome assembly GCA_020383195.1 of Neomicropteryx cornuta. Lineage (NCBI taxonomy): Eukaryota > Metazoa > Arthropoda > Insecta > Lepidoptera > Micropterigidae > Neomicropteryx > Neomicropteryx cornuta. Next base: position 7,964,137 of record JAHKQU010000010.1, on the reverse strand, counting down.
GCGGGTTCTTAAGGAGTTCTTAAGCGAGTGCTTATGACCTGAAAGGTTCTACGATCGGAAGGAATTGCCTCCTATTTAGATAAGTGATAGAAAGCTAAGTAATACAAATAGAAGTAGTCTTTTGTTTCCCATCAAATCACTTTCGTTACAATACCAATTCCACTCACATAGTTTGAGAGGCGCAGATTTTGATCTGAAGCTTTTGAGCTTAAGTAGGTCTCACATTAAAAATACAAATTCATAGTTTTATCTGAGATCTTAATTACACGTATCATTGTAGCAACGCGCTACGACGTCTAATTGGGTCCATTTTAATTAATTTAATAATCCTGCGAATTCGTAACATTAATAAACTTAACTTATGTCAAACTGTTAATTTATGCTGCTTCTAAGCTATTTTGCCTTTGAGCGCAGTTCCGTCGGCCACGTTGTTGTCTTGCTCGCAACAACATCGACTTCTTTTACGAAGTGGCAAGTCACTGACCGCATTTCTAGTCACATATACGTTCTGAAGTCAAATAAAAAACTTTAAATCCTAAGGCGCTGCCTAGTAGACCTTTGTGAAAATAAGAATTGCTATGCCCTAGGTCATAAACAATTTTGTGGGTCCTACTCAACTAAGCCAAATGATTCAGTGCTACATTCAGGGGAGAAAGTGGTAAAAATGTTAAGACCTTTGGGTCAATAGTCCAACGTCTTAACCACTAGACTACCACGGTCTCTACGATTTGGCAAATCAACAGTATTATAAATAAGACTTAAAACCTTTATAATATAGTTTTGCACTGTTAAATATTATCTATATCTATCTTTCTTCTGCCAAAGATTTAACTTCTTGATAGGACATGACATTAACTCTCTCCTTCACTTGAGCAAGGTATCAAGTACCATAACATCTTCCCTCTTCCGTTTTTAGTGATTCATAGTACACATCTCTTCCCCCTGCAATTCTCAGCATTGGTCATTAGACCTTTCCTCTGCCAGGCCGATACTTTCATCTTCCTGCAGTACCACATCTCAAATGCTTCCAATTCAATGGCAACGTTGCCAGAAGCAACTTTTATTCATAAAATATATACAAATACATTCTTAACCCTAACTAAAATACAAATTAATTTACACATGCATAAAATTAAATATTTCTAAAGATATTTTATTTAATCGGCTGGGTATTACATATTTTATTTGTCGATATCCATAAGTGTTTAGACATCTCTCGACAACATAATTAAATTGTTATTTATTCACATAATTATTAATTAAATTGTGTATAATTTCACTTAAGTTTTATTATGTATGTATAGTTAGTATTTTTAAGGATTTAAGGATTAACTGAGTTTCAAACCCTTCAGACTGGTAGGACAAGATATATTTTGTTTGTAATGTTATCTGATGAAAAATAAACGTCACTTATGGTGGCATTGAACTGATCTGAACTGAACATACATTTTATTAGACATTTGTCTAGTAGAGTACTTTTTAGTAACAATATTCAGATCGGGACAGATGGAAAATAAAATACTTCTAATGCAGTTTCAGCTTGAGCGCTCGTAAATAGCCCCGCTTAATTCCGCGCGCCGCTGAGGGGGTTCCGTAACTCCTTGGCGCCGATTAATTTCACTCCAAGACAGGCCCCTGGCGCGCGCCACCAGAACTGATAACATATCTCTTCCAGCAGCACTTGGCAGTGCTGCGAAGTAGCATTGCAGCGTGCCATTATTCTCAAGTTAAGTATCTTCTAAGCAATATTAACATCTAAGCAACTACATACAGGGTATACTTGAAGTCAGCAAAACCTTTCAAAGGGGTGATACTGCTGACTTTAAGTTCACCGTGTATGACGCCTGGTCGTTGACCGGCCTTGGCCGAGCGCGATCAAGCGAAACACCGAAATACAAAAAGGGGATTTACACGCGCTTGACGCGAATTATTTTTGCGTTTTTTATACACGTAATAGGGCACATAAACACCTCCTTACGTCTTTGGGAATGGTCTTAGGGCAACCTGTATACAATTTATTAAATAATTCGATTTATTATTACATAGACGCCATGCCACTAAGTGCGAATTTAGATGAGAGGAGATGTATCCCATTTTCTCTTTGTATGTTTAAAGATAAAATGTTTTTTCTGTAAAAATTACAATAAATAAATAAAAACATAAAACATAAATAAATAGATTTATATTCCAGAAACGAGACAATTGCGTTACGACAAATAAGGAATGAAATTATTGTATTAAGAGGCCTCTTTCCGGTGGCGCTTTTCTCTGTCTTGCGCGTGCTTTTAAATCATTCTGTCTCATCTAACGCATAAACACTCGTGAATTATGAAAAACAGAATCAATTTATGTCCAAAAACTCGAATTTGCATCTCTATAAAATAAACTATGCTTCTGTAATTTAATTTCTCGATTCTTGTATTCAGACAATAAGATATTTACATCTAAACTTTTGATAAAATATATAGGAAAAAAAGGCTTTTGAGGAGAACTTTTAATCAAAAAAAAGTTTGACTAATTAATTCCATAGAAGCCTAAATATTTAGGAGATAAAACGATACCTAGTAATGTTTACTTCTACATTTATAAATAATAGTCCCAACACTACAGCGTTTTTATGGAGAAATTATCGGGTTGAGTTCATTTAACTTTATCGTATATTAAATTATTTTGTATGAACAGGTGTGAAAACGCGCGCAGCGGATTGGCATGTTTAATTTTAAAATATTTATGGAGTATTTCTCACGTGAAGCAATTAGCATCCCAATACTTATTATACCGAAATTCAAAAATGCATATGGAGAAATCCAAATTAAAGTTGTGCTGGCACGATTATTTAATAAGGTGCCTTTAGAAATTAAGAAATTAAAAAAAAATAGTGAGGTAAAAAAAGATCTAAAATTATACTTATATTTTTCAATACATTCTTCTTATTAATGTAATGTTTTTAACAATAGGTAAAGGTGTGTATCAATATAAAAAATAATTAATTAACATGTTGCTAGATAATGTCTATACTAAGTGAGTATCTGGTAGACGAGTCGACAGGCTCTTCCAGGACTTGTAAACTAAGCAGTTTACAAGTCCTACCAGCAACCTAAGCAGGTTGAATATGACATTGAATTAGAATTTGTGGTACGTCTTCGGAAACCAATGAATGTATTTTTCATAAGGTTTTCACTATTTAATGGAGAATTGTTCCAAGTAAGTTTGGGTAAATAAGATTTTTTTTTTACGAAAATAAAACGTCGCAAAGCAGCTTAGCAATGGATGAAATGTATTGTGATGTGTACAAATTCTCAAGCGTAGTGAACGAACAAACGCCATTATTCAGGGTAACAATCCCATAACGAGCCGGCCCAAGTCGGAAGACGCATATTTGAATGCGAGCGCGGCGGCCGGCACCGTGCAGCCTACAACGCGGGGGTGCATAGGCAATCATTCTCGCTCCTGCGTCGGAGACGGTATTACGCGGTGATATTGCTAGCAATTTCCTAACAATAACATATATCACACGCCTAAGGTATATCAACATTTTTTGTGATGCATCACTCCTCAACCACTAAGTATTTATATAATAGCATTATATACATTGAAGACTTATCTTGTACTTAACCACAATGTTGCATAAAGGCGACTTTATACTCAACATAAACGAAACTCTCTTTGAATATATATAATATTAGTATTAGTATTCTCCTCTATACTATATACATACACATACACATTAACACACTCTTACATTCCACACCTTAATATACTCACAGATTACAACACTCACATTATTATCACTTATAAATTAGAAACTAGTTCGTTCTGTTAAATGCATATGTTAAATTGGAGATGCCTGTAGTCGGCTTAAGTTATTGATGAATGTATTTTTATGTAACTGTCATTATGTATAGCTGTAAGCATTTCTAGAATTAAATCAATAAATACAAACTTAGTAACTGTCAGAAAGTGGCAAAAGTACGATAATTTAAATACTTGAGGCGAAGCATATTGCCTATCGACCTCCAAATTCAGCGCTTTATTTTTATAGGGTGTCAGGTTTTACTCTTTGCGCGGTCAGTAAGCAATTGTTAGTTTTTATTTAATTACAGCTTCATAATATATGAATTAAAAAAACAAACTTTTGTATATTTTAAACCCTTCATTTGCCTTTCAATTACTATTTTTTCTAAGGTTATGTGTTTTATAGAAGAGCAATTCAACAAAAAAAGAACTATTAGCAGTTTATCATTTGTTAAATTTCTCAAAAATACAATTGAATTTTTAAAATCTGCCTTTACTATGTTGAAGATATAAGTACAAGGTATCTAAACGTATTTTTTTTATGATTAAATATCCAATGGTTACTAAATGCCAGAAATTCTAAATGTATAGAAATTAATAGTTATAATTTAACCCAAGCCGATCTTAAAGTTAAAATCTTTACGACGGCGTAATGCAGCTCGTCTTTAGTCTGTGGTTCGAATGTATTCCACCTCTCCTTTGTGCCACACTAAATTACGCCCAGCGACACACCATCGCGTACACCGGGGTGTGTTCAAGTCTGGCGGGGTCGAAATTAAAATTCTGAACGTCTCCGAATATTACAGCGGCTTTTGGCCTCGGCGAGTATCGTGTCGTCTCTGTGTGAAATATATATATGTACTACCGTCTGGTCGGGGGAGATATTACACACTTTTATCATCGGCCTAACTCGGGAGGACGCTCGGCGGCGATGTGCCCATTCAGCCAAAGTCGGTCGATATATTTCAAATATCGTCGAAAATAGATGCCAGTATGTGGCGACACTTTTAAAATGCAGCGAATGAATCCAATGCGGCACGCTCATTTGGCTAAGCTCTCGAGGGTGCTGAAGTCAGTGTGCCCAGCTGTCACGTTGATTTTCTACTTATATAAATAGACATCCAAAAATATGCTTGAAAGTAGATGCCAGTATGTGGCGACACTTTTAAAATGCAGCGAATGAATCCAATGCGGCACGCTCATTTGGCTAAGCTCTCGAGGGTGCTGAAGTCAGTGTGCCCAGCTGTCACGTTGATTTTCTTCAAATATAAATAAATAGGTGTGCGAAAACATTATTATGCAGATGATGACAAACTTAATGAAGTTCTGCTTGTGAGGCACGTGTTGTGACCACACATTAACCTGAAAGTGAAACATGATTTTTTTTTTTTATATCTAAATATTTATTTTCAAATTATGTGAAATGATCTAGGTAATATTTTTAAAAACAAAATAACGTTCGCTTTCATAAATTCCATTCATACGATAATATAAAATACGATGAATCGAGTGAAGATTTTCTTTGCTAAAAATTAAATTTAAATTATGACCCATAAATTTGTCTAGCTCTTACAGTTACAGCGGAGCTATGCAAAACAGTGGCGATACTTAAGCAATGCTAATTAATTGCAGGCCACGGAGAGTGGAGATGTGCCCCCCCCCCCACTACATCCCCTCATCTGGGAGGGTGCTGGATGCTGGGTGCTTTATGAATAACGAATTAATGGGGGCAAATCAGACGGTGGTCTTGCTGACTTAGAAATTACTAGACCTGCGAGGTTTTCATTCGTTGGAGTGCATTTTTTGCAATTAGTTAATCTACCCAAATTGTACCAAAATAACATTGTCTATAACGAATTGTCTAGGGTGAACAGTATCCTATTAAAGAGTGAATTTTAACAACTTGGTAAATAGCAAAAAATAAAGTCTAAAAAGGCAAAAGAAAGAGTCCTAAAAACATTTCAAAGCACGGTCACCCAACAAAATATCAGACCCAGTAAGCACGGGGCACAGTACCTACAAATGCATTGACGACAATGGACGACGGGTAGTTTCCCGCGCGCAAATATTGCAATGTGAGTCAAATGGATAGGTTATGAGCACAACAATACGCCCACCAAGTGTTCGGTAGTATTTATATTTTTTTGTTGGCTGTATGAAATCTTCTTAAACAGAAGTGGTTCAGTTTTATGATCAGAAATGCGCCTTAAAGGGATACTGCTGACTTTAAGTTCACGCTCAAGGTTTGCTAATCGAAACCTAAATAATTATTAAATGCTTTAAATCTCTGTGGTTATATTTCCGTTTTAAATTTCAACCCAAAACCACCCTCAGTTATAAGTTTGTATATATGTTTATATATCTACCTTTCTATCTATCTATATCACTTTTTGGATACGATAACTCGTTATCTTTTTGGATAAGAACATCGGAAAAATTCAATAAAAAAAAAATTATAAAATCCATTTTCTCATACATTTTGTATGTAACGGTTTTGTATTCTGTGGAATTTTATTTTCAAACGGTAAGTTTCCTCGAAGATGTTCACTTTGTGAGGTTAACACATTTGTCATTTAGATTTTTATACATTTATCGGACTTGATTCATTTTGAGTATTCTCAATAAAACACTGAATTTAATTCAGCTAACAAGTTAACACAACATTTATTGATTCTGAGGCGGTAAGAAGTTCGCTGGTTAGCTGGTTTTAAATAAGTTCAAAGTGGTAAATATCTCCTAAACCGTAAAACTGTATACTGAGGTTAAATATGTGTCCACCTATCAAACACCCTGTATATTTTGTGAGGAGAATACTACTAATATTATTTGTGTTCAAAGAGAGTTTTTTTTTATTTCGAGTATAAAGTCAAGTAAAGTATTCTTCTTCCACTAGGGTTTATTACTGAATTTATTACATAATCATTAACATTGCATTGCATTGTCATTAGTACCAGTATCACCCATCCTCATAACAAAGAAAAAAACACTCATAACAGCATCCGGAGACAAACAGAACTCCTTGCCAAAGTGGTATCTTGAACCGGGGCGGCGCCCAAAGTGTGACATATTGTACAATTTTCCTCTCAGCGCGGAGACAAAACACATTCGTACGGTTTTCCATGTTTCCTAGCGGAAAACTTGGCTCGCGGCAGTAAGAACGGAAAATGCCCGTAGTTCCAAGTGATTTGCGAATATTACCGAATTAAATTTAACACTGCGACAACAAGGCGAAGTCGGTTATTCGTATTTCCATATTGCCTTAAAATGAATTCAAATACAGGATGGATAATATAAGGGTGATTCTGAACTTAAAATCAAATAACTTTTGTCCTTAAATGGACTTAAGGGGGGGTTTTGTGTTATCTAAGTAGGAAATTACATAAAAAAAAATCGAAAAAAAAACATACACAAATTTATTATATTTCGATGTCGATTCGGTCAGCGGGTAAATTCCTTGACATCTTGACACCGTTACGGCGCACGGTGACAGCAGAGCGCTCACAATATAGACATTACACGTTTTACCAGTTTCACGTAAAGTTTACATTTTTTTTTCTCGGTAACCATGATTAATTTATTTAATAGTTTATTGGCAAATAACTTTAAAAAACGTAAGACCAAATAGCTTTTTTTTTATCCCGAAAGGGACACGGTAACATTTGTTTCAAAAATATGTTTTTATTAATTCATTCATTAATTAAAGGACAAGTTGTGCCAAAATAAAATTAAGCTATTAGATACAGATATTAAATTTTAAAGGTTCACAATAGCAGATCAAAAAAAATATATAACTGTGTAGCGGCGCTACATATTTGGACTGCGGCTGGCAGCGTCGCTTTGGCCGGCGACGTGCGATCGCCGCCGGGCGCATCTGATTGGTCGGCATCTGCGCAGGCGCGCATTGGAACGGCGCACGGGCGATTCGCCAGCGAAACATTAGGCTTGCCAGCCACCGTGCGCATTTGCGCCGACAACTTTATCATTCCTAATTTATATTTTATTCATTGTTACATCTTAATTTCCGTTGTTTTTATACTTGTTATTTAGTTTTTATTCCTTTTATACGACGCAATTGTTGAAGTTATTCCCTATTGGAAATCACGTTAATAAATAATACCTCTAGCGGTTCAACAGAGTGGGTCATTTCTACTCATCCTAGACCCTAGACATCCCCATAGACATAAAATAGAAATTTACTACTCTAAATATATATTTCTAAAAAACTAGTACTATATAAATTGTTATATGCTTATAAGAATTAATCTATTGGTTATTGTTTTAAGTTAATGTTTAAAGAACGTTTTAAGAAGTCGCACTTTCAACAATTGCGTATTTTTTTTAAATTTACTTTTTTTTATATTTTAAATATTTGGAAAGTTTTAACGTTTTGGTGGATTTGTTTTTTTGTTGTTTATGGTACAATGAGAAGGTGCCACGGCATGGACTCGTAAGGCCACCCGATAGCAATATTTATACAGCCCCTGAGACCAGCAACAACTCCGATTTCCGGCTTTTTCCTCTTGCATAGGTACTCCGGCCTCCAGCCTCCAGCCTCCAGCCTCCAGCACTAAATCATATCTCCCGTCGCGATCTTTCCGTACTTCCGAACGAGATGCAAACCAGGATAAAGAAACCTTCGCTTTTTCTCGACTCTTAGAGAGCGTTTGCACGTGACGGAAAAATCTATCAGGACAAAAATAAATACAGATGCTTATCAAATGTTTATTTTTATTTATTTCAATTTTACGATATATTACAGAATTAGAAAAGTTTTATAAATTTACACGAAACTTAAACCTAACTAACTGTTGTTTTTGAGCGGGAAAAATGTAACTGAGTTCGCTATAAGGTTTATTACTTGATCCACTATCTATATAAATACTCCGATATACGATATACTGTTACGACGTCGGCAGTCGAGCGTAGGTATTAGCGGCGCGGCAAACTCAGGTGAAAAGGCCGCGCACTGGCGGGCGACCTCCGGTCTTATAGACTGCCGAATGTGTCGGAGGGGAAACCCTTTACCTCAGCCCTGGCGCATTCGGTCGGCATCTCTCTCGGTCGACGGACTTTGTATCTGGCGTCTGAAGCTGTCGTCAGCGGAAACCTGGCGCGGTCGTCGTGTGAACTCTTGACCCCACAATACTAACCCTAATTTTCAAACAAAAATTTATATTGCATTTAGCTGCTTTAAGTGAGGAGAATTATGTGAAAAATGTTGTAGGCAACAGATACAGTTCTTAACCTTGAGCAGTGCTCCACCAGTCTTAGGAATGAGCTGAGATTGAATCAAATGAAAACTGCCTTTGGACAGAGGAGTATTTACTATCTCTCTGGTAAATTATTCGAGGAATTCTGTGCTCATTTATCGGCAGTGTAATGTAACTAAATCAATTCATAAAGCAGGTATTAACAAAAAGATCTCTACGTAGTTATTAAATTAATTAAGTGAAGAATTCGTTGCAATAGTAAAGAAATTTTTATGGTATTACTGAATGGAATTAGTTGTATGATTCTCTTTGTATTTAGACTCGATGTTCATTCTAGAACAGATTAAAGCCTAGTTGAGTAACCAAAAAAACCTTATTGTAAAATATTATCTCTGTATGTTATAATTAATAAAGAGAATTTTGAATTATAAATTCTGATGTTTTGAACTTACGGTTTTCGGGTGCGGTATCGTAGAGCTGCGGCCACTGATCTAAAATATAATGCAGCGTAAAATTATGTAGGTTGGCCGACTTGAAAACGGCGCTTTAGTCCGTCGCGACACGTGAAATCGCGCCATAAGGGGCAATCTTTTTTCTCATTTTGTGATCATTTATGCGAAAGCCCGTGAAATATTATATATTTGAATATAAGAAAGCCCCGGGCAAATGTGCCTGGATAAACAAATACTTTTCCTGCGATAGAGAAGTCGCGACGAGCCTGTTTCGTCTCTCTCGCTCTTTTGAATGCGTCTGTAAGTTCAAAGTTACAGGGTGTTTGTTCTACAGGGGTTTTTTTACACGGCATTATAGTGATTTTAGTGTAGATTTGTCTGACATCAAGCGCACTAAACTCACCATAGAGCTTCATCAGTAGAGTACCCGTAGGGCTTATAGGATATATTAGTAGAACGTTTTTGGATTTAATTGTGTTTATTAATCTTAATAATTAACATGTTTCTGGGCAAATGTTATCTGGTTGCGTTCCTTCACCTTCGAGCCGTCTCTTTGCCTCCCGAACGCAGATGAATCTCAGTCGGAGGCTGGGAGGGGATTACGTATTCAATGAATTTTACAAGGAATCGTTTGTTTATTTGTGTCTCGTCTAAAAAGTACGCGATCCAAGGCGGGCTTCTTTGTTCGTGGCGGCAAATGAAACCACGTCAAAGGCGCGTCGCTTCTATAAAAAAAAGTCATTACATATTCCGTGACCCCGTGAATGCGCTAAGCCTGGCTTTTTTATTCGCCTTTTTGTGGACACCAAAATCAACCTTTTTGACCGCAATCACATCAGTATTGTGCCAACTGTTTGAAGACAGAAGATGGGAGATAAAAGGCACTTGATACGACTTGACAGTTTCTTAAAAAACTTCATCGAAGGAAAGGGAAACTTCATCGAGGGTAAAAGAGGAAGAGGGAGACCTAGAAGGTTTATGTCATGTCGTACCAAGAAGTCAGAAAAGAGAGGAATGGCCTTTTTTACCTTGACATTACTTTAATGATAGTGACAGATTATTGAAAAAGGAACATATGAAATCACACAAAATTCACAGCTCGAAACGTTTATCTCTTTTGAAAGCCGTTTAGATCACATCGGAAGATTGTCAAATAATATAATATATATATATATGGTATTACAGTCAATAAATTTTTAGTACTGTTAAATAAATGATTTCAAAAATATGACAAAACGGCTGTTATATTCACAGGAAAAAAATCAAAATGGTGTTAAAATTTATGACGATTTGACCGAATTCGTGGCATGCGATTATATGACTTAAAAAAAACAACCAACTGTCAATATGGACTTCTAAAATGCTCATCGAATGAACTAAAAGTGCCGCAGGCATAAAAGGAGAAATTAAACAACCTATCACTAGTTGGTACCACAAGCGCGTGTAGTCTGGGGGCAAGATGCCGATAATGACGTCTTAGGGCCTAGCTGTAAGATGTCGGGTTCTAGTTAAATAATTTACTACTACTAAACAATGTATAGAAGCAGTTGATATTAAATGATAGCTGCAGGTATTATAGCCCAACGTTTTAATAAACATTTTTATTTCCCGTTTTTTATTTCATAAACAGTCAAGAGGAAGCCACTGTATGAAAGTTGTGAGAGTAGAAGTCCTTTGTGTCGTTTATAACTTGTAAAACGTAACAATTGAATACGTAAGGACGTAAGACGTAAGGATTACGTCAGTGTTCATGAAAAACTGAAAAGCATCCTTCAGTTTAACATTAAAATCTTCAATTTTTCGGTTTTTCACTTCAATGATATGCGCGGTGGTGAAATTAAAATGAAAATTGAGCGCGTATTTTTTTTCTGTAGAAATTTTCGCCATCAGACAAAGAGACTGAGTAATGATTGCGTGTTTTTTTTTTAATGGAAGCCAATTTATCCACTTAACCTCAGTTTTGTTGGAACACCGTACAAATTACACGCCATTTAAATTTGCATTCTGTACGGCCGGCGAGCGGATGGATTGCGCTCCATCAGTAATAAATTCATATAAAATAAGCATTTTTCTTACGATATTTCTCTGTATATACCACATTAATAGGGAATAAAATAGCGTTTTAAAACGACAAACGCATAGTCCATTTTATAAAGATGCAAATTCAAGTAAGCTTTTTAAAATACATCGATTTTTCAAGATTAATTTGTAACCTCACAGTGTTTGTCTTTCTAAAAGCCGTTTTTCGGAGAGGGGCCCCTTAAGTAGAAATCGAGAAAACGCACAGTAAGTGCTCTGTAATAAAATTATATTTACAGTCGACGTCTTAGACCGCGGATAAATACATAAATAATGGAATTATGCACCCCAACCTTCGCTGCATATGCTTCGAAATTCAAGTTGATTGTTGCAAGGGTGTTTGGGCGTGTACAGTCGCAGAAAAACGCTGAGTTCCACGGTCCCATAGAACGTTAGGTGGGTTCTTCAACACAAATACAATTTAAATAATATAGGTACAGTTAAGAATTAAACTAAATTACGAGGTTTGGGACCCCGTGGCCATATGTACGACCCATGAGATCCGATTTTAATCAACTGTAAAATACTCGTAACTTAGAGTTTTTTACTTTTTTTTTATTCGTATGTGTTGACGGGGAGGCCTTATTGTTGTTAGGTAACTTAAGTCTGTAACCGAATGAATGTTTTTATTTTATGTATGTCTTGATACTTAACTCAGTCGATAGTGTTGAGAAAAGCTCCGTTGAATACTTTCAACGGCAAAAAATGACCTGGTCTGATTTAACGCACTGGGGATTCGAACCCGGACCTCTGGATTTAGAAGCAGGCCCTTATTGCACTGCGCCACCAGGTTTACTGGTGATTAGGGAAAAGTGCATTTACCTAAAAACACCATTATTTTATTTACTCGATGATTTTAATTTTGTATAAGTTTAGTAATAAAAAGTATAATTCCCTTTTTTCTATTTAAACAGAATTAAATTAAATTATTGAATAGTTCAAAAATCACGTATAAATCAAAAACCACCTTTTTTTTGCAGTTTTACACACAGTTCACAATAGTAACATAAATTTCTATATCATGGCGTGTTTATATATAAAAAGACGAAAAATATACTTAAAAGGCTTAAAAACTAAACATACGTTCAATTTTAAGCCTATTTTAAGTTGACTTCCATTCCTAATCATTTAAATTCAAAGGTTGGCAATATTTTGGACAACAAATAAAAATATATAAAAATGTTAAAACTAACATTTTATACATATATATATCAACTTTACTGATGATTTAATTATTTATTGTTATTTCATTTAATAAATTTAACAAGGTTACAATAGGGGAACCGTGCGAACTCAGTAATAAAAGCATGCGGAGACGAAAAATTTCAAAGCGAAATCATGAGGCTCCGGGGAATTTTTTTTTTTTGAACACAGAATCCATTCAGTGAATTTCTAAAATTTCCTAATATTTATGAAATTTACATGTAATGAATAGTAAAATTTTTGTAATAATAGCGATGTCAATAAAATACTTACACTCAACGAATTAAAGCAAAAATGGCCTTTTAAATACCTCTAAAAATTTATTATACGTACATCTTAAGTAGGAGTTAAATTAAACTTAAAACACACTAAAACTTAGTCAACAATATACTCGTATAGAACGAAATAATCCGGCTGAGATGAAAGTAAACCATCAAAGATTATTTAAAGTTTACAAATACATTTCATCATTTCCAAAAGCGCTGTTAACTCTCTTGTGCGTGGTCTAAAATCATTATATCTTATCTCAAGAGCAACACTCTGTGGTATTATAGGATAATCTAGTTATGATAAAATGTATGAATAAAACCCTTTCGGCACACCGGAAGGCGGAGGTAGATTTCAACGGAACAAAGTGGTGAAACATTTCGGTAATTTATTTTATATTATTTATTTATTCTTTATTGAAAAATTCAACAGTATTAAGTTCTATAATTACAAACAAAACTTATTGCTAGTATACAAAACCAATTATGGATTTCGGTCATTTTACATATTAACATTAGCATAAAAAAATTGGAACAGTGTTCTTAAAGTATAAATAGATTATGTATATTATATACGTATAAACTAGAATTTTTTGATGTGTTATGTGTAATTTGTGAGTGATGTTTGTGGTAGTTGTGAGTGTGTGTAATTTGTATGTATATGTTAAAATAAAGTAATAAATTAAGTATAGTTTTAGTATGTATAAAAATAATTTATGATGAAGGTAATATAAATATAATATGTCTGTATATTCTATATGTAATGCAATTACAAGAACTTATATGTTAAAATTGACTATTAACAATATAATCATACAATTAGGTTTTATTTGTCTTTACTATTAATGATATTGGAAATCTTTTTTTTGGATGATAATAAGGAGGTATTCAATATATCGAATTTTGAAATATCTTTATTGTTATAAAGGGAGCAGATACGTGGTATGGTGCTATTGGTCATTGAATTAGTATGATAACGGGGAATACGGAATAATTCTTGCTGTCTAGTTGATCTGTATCCCTTAGCGTGAGGGTTGCTCATATCAAAAATTTTCTCAACCAAAAGTTGCAGGGAAATTATAGAACTACAATTAACATTTTGACCTGATATGATTCTGTGCTTATTAAGGAAGGTATGATTTTTTAAATGTTGAAAAACATAAGATAAGTTTTAGGCCGTTTTAATATATTTAATACGCCCCCCCTGGTCTGATTTTTCCCATTAACGAACTAACTTGTCCGAGATTTTGTGAATCAATTTGAAAGTGATTGCTATAAAATTACTGCAGTTATCGTGTCCACAAGAAAGTGATATAGATAGATATATATAAACTTTTAAACTGAGAGTGGTTTTGAGTTCTAGGGGATGTGAAACGCGAAGATATGACTCGTAATCCATTGCAATAGATAACTTTCCTAATGAAATCTGTCTAGAATATAGATTTTTCAGTCGAGATCGCTTGAGAAATGCTTCTAATAAAATGCCCTTTTTATGAGAAAAGACCAGGTCGAGTCCTCTCAAGTTGCAGATTTCAGTCTGCGAGTGTACAATTTCCCTCTCCTGCGAGGCGCCCGTCGCAATTACATTATCCTGAAACGCGGAGGGTAGATCCCCAAGGAAAATGACGACTAGCCCACGCTATTGATTTTTCCCGTACATTTTCCTACCGGCCGGGGAAAATTCTCCTCCGACGCTTGATTGGAGTCGCGCTCCATATTATATTGCAGGCCGATCAAATTGCACGCTATAAAAACGCAGTAGGTGAGGACGGAACCGAGATCGGTTCACAGAGGGGACCCTGGGACAGTTGACCTACCCCCCCTCTACCCCCCGTCCCTCTCACCCCGAAACAAAAAAATATAAAAATAAATAAGAACGTGAGTGGTTCACTGTCACCACTATTGAGAAATATGTATTTTTTCACCGCGATGAGAAATAAAAATACCAGCACAAAACGCTATTATTTCCAGGGTCAAAAACACTTAAAAGTAGCCTAAAACTGCGTTCTATACCTCGTTGCTTTTTATAATTTTCCGGGGGGGAGGGGGGTAGTTTCTCGGAACCTAGATGGGATCGAGCGAACTCCATACCCCCTGAAGAACCCGCCGAGAAAGACTTCTGGATCCACACTTGGACGGAACCTATTTTGAGAGGCCGAAATCATCTTAAAAACAAGAATGGCTATTACACCCTGTAGCCATCATATAATATCAACTGCTTCTATACATTGTTTAGTAGTAGTAAATTATTTAACCAGAACCTGGCGTCTTACAGCTAGGCCCGGCCCTACGACACTTTTAGCCTATTCGATGTGCGTTTTGGACTCATTCTAAGTAATTTGGCACCGAGCGTGCAGCAAAATTATAGATTTTTCTAACTCTGTAAGGAGTTCGGTTCGAGGACGCACTTGGATACGAGCCAGCTTCATGAGGGTAATCATAATTACGCGAGATAAATCTGCCATCTAAGAAGCTGCGCCGGGGCCGTAGTAGCCGGGGAAGTGGCAATGTTAAGAGGGAGTAAGTATTACATAACCTCCAAAAATTGAGTATACTAAAACAATTCGTAAATAATTAATTATCGATGTAGTATATATAAATCTGAATATGATAACGAATATAATAAGATAGTAGAAAAACTGTTTTCTAACCTATAATAACGTATTAAAAAAGTGTAATTTCGAAGTGAAAACTTTGATCCTCTTTATAAATTATGACCAACAAATTGTGTGCAGTCAATGATGTGCTGAGAAAGAAATCCTGTACCTAGAAGAAATTTCTGTAGATATTTAATTATAACTATAAAAATAAAAGACAAAAAAAAACCAGAACTAATCAAGAAAAATACAAAGTTAAAAACTAAAAATAATGCCTCCAGTCGCACAATAACAAATAAACAATTCACGCAGATTTTTAATCCTATTGGGCGAATATATATCAATCTCCGCGGAAATGGAATTTAATAATTCTGGAATGTTCCGAACAAAGAAAACAATCTCTCTAAAACTTAAAAAAAAATAGAATAATGTATGGACTTGCCGCCTAAACTCGAGTGTATCAAAGCTGACATCCCTAATACAACTGATGGATACGTATTGGGAAAAAAATCAGGATAATATCCATACCTACGGAGATAAAGGGATCTTAGAAACCTCCTCTGAGTAACCTCCAGAATAGTAGGACTCTCAACTTATAGTAGGATTCTCGCAAAAAAAATTCTCGGAACTATTGAAGTTAAGCCGAAACCAAATAAGAACCTTAAGAGGCTACTGCAAGCGAAATATCCATCTACACAAATTAAACCTATCAACCGACGACAGGTGCAGACTTTGCCAAGAGAGACCAGAAACCCCGTTACACCTACTGAGGGAATGTGGGCCCCTCATTTACCAAAGGACCTGCTTCTAGGCAACCATCTCCTCCAGCCAGAAGAGATTAGAACCATGGTACCCAAAAGATACTTAACTTTATCTACAGTACGGGACTAGAGGGCGAACTATAAGTGGATTTAATTGTGCAATAGTTCTGGAAATGGCGCGGTACACGGGGGGCAAACCCCCACATCAACTAACATACATAACATAACCTCCAGGATATTATAGTATGTCATTTCATGTGGACTCCAGATAATGGAACTATACTCTAACATACTCCTCACGGACGTGAGTAGAAGAGCGAATTTGTGATAGTTGAAACATACCTCAATCAATCTTAGTCACATTAACTCGGAGAGCAGCATTTAAGATAAAATCTCGATTTCATTCCTTTTGGCGAAGTAGCCAAATGATTCTTCATAACAAATATTCATAGTTCATTCATTAATATCTTACCGTCTACTATGAACTACAGACAGCGAGCAAGGAGGTGAAGACAGCTGGAAATTAATAGCTTCAGCAAAGTGAAAAGATACCTCATTTGTCATTTAACCGCCGGAACGGTGGCTAAATAGCATCTTCTTGTTAAAACACCCACTCGGATACCGCAGTGAAGCTAGCTATAATGCTACGTCTTTATAGCATTGTGGCAATTTATTTCACAGCGTGCTGCCGTACAAAAAATCCTGACTCCCGTGAGGATGCGACAGGAATTAATGGGGATTAAATCTTATGAGGCGATCCTAGCGGAGGGCGGAAGATGAATTAAGGAGTTTCGCTGTGTGGGGTCCTGAAATGTCTGTGAATTGAATACTAGCGACTTGGGTAAGCGTCCGTTGTAAGTCATCTTACTTTTTTTTTACAAACTTATATGTGCATTAACTGACTTAATAAACGTAAATCACTCCAGGACAAGTAGCGCGCACGCTGTGTAATTTATTTTTATATACAGGCTGAACCTTTTTCCAAACACACCATTTTATGGGGTTGTTCCACACTTCAAACTAAACAACTGTTATTTTCAATAAGTCGAAATAGTAGGTAAAAATACTGCGTTTTACAGTAACTACTATTTAAATCTCGTGTTTCAGTTAACGAAAACTTAATAAAGTGTTTTTTTCACTATTCTAATTATGAATTTGAATAAAAAATACTATAAATACCTTATAACCAACTTTGATTCATTTTTTTTAAAGAGTGTAAATTACCGCTATAGTATTTCTGTGCGAAGGGATGAAACCTGAATTCATCATGGTTTCTCTGAAACCACGATGTATTTTGACATACTTTCTTTGCAAATATTATTGGAAATCGCAATCACTACGCTACAAAATATTTCCACAATGATTCCGGATGAGGTGCTTACCATAAAAATGCATTTTCATCGGAACTGAACCAACATGTCAAATTTATTCTACGGAATTGAATCCGTAGAATAAAAGGAAGTGGTTCGCATTAATCATGCAAGATTTAACCTTAACCGACATACAAATACATTGCAAGTTAAATAAAAAGGACTACACTTGAAAAATTCCTTATCATATGCAAAAAACCCCCGAAATCAGTAAACCTACATGAAAAACATAAATAAATAAATATAAAGTGTCGCAAAATTAAATAGAACTCGTTTTAATGTTTGAGAGCGCGCTCGAACGGTCAGTGGACCCCGAGCGCGCGGTTCTTAAAAGAAAAACCATAATTGCTTTAGTATGAAATGTTTTTTTTTCGTGAGACCGGTTTAGCTATCGATATAGACCAACATCCTTAAAGGAGTGCCCTAAATTTGAAAACCTCCTGTAGAGAGTAGTCCGTTTAATACGTCATGCTTTTTTCTTATTATTTCTTACTCATGATAAGTTATACAAACCCCCCCTTAAGTTTTCGGAACACCCTGTCTTCCTGTATATGAAGACGGTTAAGAGGAATTCTCAGCTCAGGTCAAATGATTATTTTACCTTCTCATATACGTTAACATTGTAATTTAGCGTTGGATTCCGCCTTCAATACGTGTAAGAATAGATTAAGAAGAATGCCTCCTGCCACAGCAGCGAATGGTCCATCTTGTCAGCTTCTGAAATAGCCATTTATGAGGTGGACCATTAAAATATGCGCCGTAAATACCGATCAGCTCGTAGAGCTGTAAATTTTATGCTGGGAATAAAAGTGGTGCATTTATGGACGGGCGCGGAGAAGTGTCTGCATAGGGTGGGCCCCAGAATGAGAACTCGAGGACAATATTTCATTCTTACACCCGCTGACACTTACAGATATAACTCCGCCTCCAGTGTTCAAATCCTGCAAATACTAATCAATCAAATACTGATCTGTGTGTTTAAGGGCCGAAATTTCAGTCTTGCTTTTAAAGTCGTTCTTAGTTAGGATCAACTTAACTTTTAAGCATGACCTAAATTGAATTGTGTATTTAAGTTCGACTTTGTTAGGAATATGTTTTCGCACTCGTGATTAGTTCGTTACTCGCCGCTATGGTGTGTGTCTGTCGCCATTGTCGCATCACTTTTGACATATGACGCGTCATCTGACGTTTTGAGGTTATGTTGTCAGCTGTAGGATTACTAGGACTTTGCCATGCGTGTTTGCTCGAATTGAAGATGTTCAAAATATGCAAATCCAGTCAATTTTAATTAGTTAGAAAATATAAAATTAAGTACGAGAGGAAAACCACAGATGGCAATACACGTCGACTGTAGCGCCGTTAATGTACTGAAATCGCTCCTAGCAGCGTATTTTAACACTCACTTAAGTTTGACTTAAGGCTTAAGTAGTAGTTCTTTTGATTGTTAGCCAAGGCGGACTTTTATGTTCGACTTAACGCTAAGAGTGAGTTGAAATACGATGTTTATCGGTTAAGTCTAACTTAAAATTTAGGTTAGTCTTAAGTAGGACATAAAATTTCACAGTAATACTTGAGAAGCATGCATTAATACAAACTAGTGGTCGCCCAGTGGTCGAAATTCGATAGTAATTCATTAAACTTAAGTTTGAGTATTATTGAGGTTCTTATACCTATACAATCACCTATACCTCTTATACCTATATATTCTATTGTTTTATTACGCCAGTTGCGAGCATGTACAAGCACGTCATTAGCGTGTGTTGTTTGCCTTAATTCCCTGCAATACTTATGAAATAAAAAAAACACAATTACAGGTGTATTTGTATTTATTTTTTGATACATTTTTTTTCGTTTAAAACATTACCACATTGACATTCACAGACTATTGAAATAGGGACATTTGAAATCATACAAAATTCACAGCTCGAAACTCATTCTGTCAATCGGCTGTCAGTAGTATGAACGTTTTATTTTAATGTATTTGTAACACATATAATAGATAAATAGGTAAAAATCTTGCCAGCTGAATTAGAATCACTTAGAGTTGAAAATTGAAATGTTGGTTCAGTTCCAAGGACAATGTATTTTTATGGTAAGCATGACCTGATTCCACACCCAAGATTGGCTCCAGATAAAGGAACTCCTCAACGGTCAGACACGAAATTTTGTATACGCATTTTGTATTAATTAATTTATTTCTTCATAATGGCACAATAAGAAGTCACAACAAGAAATCATATAATATAACTGACTTTTTTTTATTATAATATAAACAAATTAAATAGAAGTCATTTATTTTTGCTTTGAAGTAACATGGCAACTCTAATTAAGTTATAAAAACCTGCTCTAAGAGCATTAAAAATACAATACTTATTACGTACGTGAGACGTTACTAATAAAAAAGGTTCATAGGATAAATATCACAAATACAAAAAGTCAGACATAATACAATTATTAAATATATAATTCTAATAATTGTGTTACGTATAATTTACGAGATATATAAAAAACTTAACATAAAAAATATATAAAATGACCTGTTTGTTATATTGAGTCCATATTATGTTAGCTATTCTATTGCAATAAACTGCTCAGCATCTTTTCAGATGCGTCTCTGCCGCTTCATTACCACCATCTCCTATGACTCTGACACAGGTACATTTGGCCTAGTTGAGTAGGGCTATAAAAAAAAGTATAGGACCTAAGTTATGGCAATATTTTGTATAAAAAAAAAATATGCGTGCGAGAATTGAACCTTAGATTGGTCGCAGTCGAAAAAAATTGCGATTAATTTATACTTAAAAAGTTGCGAAAACGTCAAAACATTGAACATTGTCTAAAAAAATCAAGGTCATTATTTTTATATTTTGATTTCGGTACTATTTATAGATAGGTTTTGATAAATCTGGGTAGTGGGGCAAAATTATTAGACATGAATTATTAGATAAAGTTACATAAAATGTTTTTATTTATTGATAATATGTATTTATAGTTATTTTTTACTTTATGTATATTCTTGGACTTTTCTAAATTAGTACAGCCAGTTAAATAACAAATGGATTCTCCTCGTAGAACGAGAATTTCCTAGTGTGCGGATTCCTCAGCAATTAGTCTTAAGTTTCAAATTATGATGTTTTAGTTATTGTATTACTTTTAATGAATAAAATAAATAAAGTTAAAAGAACGAATAAACAATATACAGAAAATCGTTTTCGCTTAACCGAGAAAAATGCAGAACTCGTTTGAATTTATACATAAAGCCTGTATAGTTAGTATACAGGCTGAGTCATAGTTCTAACATTCGACATCGCTTTACGAGCGAATACGTTCAATGAACTACAAAACCCTTGTGGTGTCCGAAGTCACGTCTTCAAGGGTACGGTGATTACTTAAATAACTAATGAACACAGTGCAGGAAAAAATACCACCATTTTATATATGAACAATTTATTTAGGCTAGGTTAACGTTATAGCAACGGTATAATAGTTAAACAATTAAAGAATTATCTGTTTTGTTTTAATACGTTGCCATCTAAACATAGTCAACATCAATTTGTTTAAATATTTGTTATACTTCTGGGTCAGTAATACAAAACCCATGGTATGGGTTAAAAGAGCGAAAGTTTACGAGAAAATCTGGAGGGTAGATGAAATTTATTTTTTTCGTGTAGTTGAGGACAATTGATAGTGGGATTATGACGTCGCACAGCCGCAAGGAAGATGTTCAGGTAATTTGAACGGAGAACTAACAATATTGACAAAGGACTAATCCTCAGTGATAAAAATCTAGACTCAGGCACTCAACTCTTTCCTGGCCTGTCGGAAAAGAGACGAATCCTCAAATATAGAAGAATAGCTAAAATTTCAAAAATAAGATTAAATGGCAAAAAATTAAATACAGCAATTGTGTAAAAGTAAAAAAAGTAAACTATGGTACTACCTAATATAGTAATACCGGCTGTGTATCTGTTATAGCAGGATATTAAAAAATAAATTATTTTTAAAACCATACTACAATAATTATATCGACTCTTGGCAAAAATTCACTCATTTATATTATTGCTAAGAGTTAATATTATTATTTATAAAAAACAATATTTTGTAGTCAGTTTCATTAGATTAACTAAATGCAACTATAATATATAAAAACAAGTGTGACTTTTAGACCAACTCGTTCCAGTAGCTCGACCGAGCATTAGGCATTAATTTTTTCCTCGCCTACTAAACTCAAATATAATTTAAAATATACGACATGGTGTTAGTTTTCCATTTTAAATGTTTTATTAGGTAACTGCACTCACAAATACACACATAAGTACATTTTCTTCGACCACAACCAAAACTATCAGGGCCACTCAAATAAAAGTCAAATTAAATGAATTTATAAGAAAAAATCAAATAAAACTTATTTAGGTATCTAATTAAAATAACTTGACATTTTCGCTGTATCCTTTTTTTCCTTTTGTAAGTATTTTGTATTTACTTTATTTCGTTTAATGCGTGAATAAATTAATTGTATTTTAATTAAGATTAAGAAGCCGACAGAAAAGACAGTGTATATAGCTGAATCTATTTGAATTGTATTTTTATATTTGTCGAATAAAAGTTACTTATGGCAACGTTGAAATTAAATTAAATTGAAATTTGATGACGTCATAACTACTAACGTCACGTATCCGGTCCCTCTCGCGGACTAGCGGCCGTAGCGACAGAGCAGGATTTGTGACGTCAGCGCGCGTGATTTGAGATGATCTTTAAAACTGAATAACTCTGTTTATAATATATATAAAAACAAAATAAAAACTATTATTTTCTAGATTTTATATTTTATTTTTTTATTGCAATCATTGCCACTTTTCGGACTTGGTCAACTACGGTATTGCAACACCGTTTTTATTAGGTAGGACTATTGTGTTGCAATCTCAGTTGGAGGTCAAGAAGATTGATCATAGTCCAATAGTAATATATTAAGCGCAATATTAATTCAATTACAATTCAAATCAAATAATTGTAATTGTATATTGCGCAGTGAGACGGTCATGCTTATAAGAACGATGCTTCTAGTAAAGTATACTTTAGTACGGGCATTGCCTCGTTAGGTTTGCCTAATGTGAAATTAATGTTAAGTTACTGTCAATAAATAAAAATGAAAAAATATGCATCACTTTATCGTTTTTTTTTTAATTTATAACAATTTACGTTTTGTCCCGTCGTGTTCGACAGTCTTTTGCATGAAAAAAAAACGCGAGACGGACGGCTTTCGAACCCACGCCTCCAAATTAGATTGCTAGTGACTTCGGGAGAACTGCAGCGGGATGTTTTTCGGCGGTAAAATTACTTATTCAAATTCGATTTTTCCGTAAAAGCCCAGGGGTGGCAGGATAGGATGGTCACCCTAACGGGAAATCGATTCCTTAACGCGATTAGTTTCATTGATTCATCGAGTTTTGAACTGTTTTCAGCACTATTTGTAGCAATGAAAATGGCCTCGGAATGATGACTTCTTTATTTATTTAATTCTTAGAAATGCTTACATACACAAAATAAATAAGTTACATAAAAACACATTTATCAACTACTTACCGTTTATATATTTAAAAGAACAGGAGAACATAAACTAGCATGGTATAAAGAGATGTGTAAACACTATAAGCTGCAATGGTCAAAATAACAAAAATAAAATGTTTAAAAAAAGGCTATAATGCTATAAAATGTTATAATTTGAAAATGCATTAAGGTGTGTATACGAGAGTGTCAACGTGTTAATATATATACAATACTGTGTACTCAGGATGAATTTTTATCATGCACGTACTTTTATTTATTATAATAATTAGTATTTTAAGCCAACCACATATTGCCGTGTGTGTGAAAAATCGGGTTTTGTAGTTATTGAAGACTTGAACTTGAACATTCGTATTTTTATTTTGTGTTGGTGGCAAGAGTAAAGCCATTATAACGTTTAAAAATACTGATAAAGCGATACTGTACGAAACGTATGGTCGACTTATTAAATATTTAAAATATGCTACTGTAAAAAAAAAACAATCTAAATACCTTCAGAATCAAACCATCCTTTGTGCTAAGCCGTCGTCGGCGTAAGGTGCACTTTTCCGATACCGAAGATCGTGAAAAGATTTACAAATTTTCGGGGGAAAATGCAATCGAAACTCACACGCCAGTATTCCGTGGGCGTAGAAAGCTTTTCCTGATTGAGGCGATGACACACGGTTGAAAAAGTACGCGACGAGCTATTGCCCTTAATATCTACGAGTGTAAATTCTACACTAATCTAAATCTAAATTAACATTATAATCTACATTACATTATAATGAAGAGATTAATCATTATCTCTCGAGTTACAGTAATTACAGACTATGATACTACTATACAAAATTTAAATTACATCACCATAATATGGAATCTATTTGTACTAAAGCTGACATACTTCTAGGTTTTATTTTGTGTAATGGTAGATATTTCTATGACATTTAATCGATTTTTGAGGTTATTTATACATTACAATTATTAAAAACTCCCTGAAAATTATCCAAAATTCTCTTATATTAGGTAACTCTTTTAAGATAAGGTTGTTTTAATGTTTAGTTATAATACATTTGCTGAATAAACATACATTTGTTAATTTATTTTTTTTTACAACTAATAATATTGTTTGCTGACAGACTTTCTCATTGAACTTAAGCGTTACAGAGGTCTACCAACGTGGTTTTCATTACAGTCTCTTCAAATGCAATAAGATTTCTGTAAAATTACGTAAAAAATTAAATCATAAAATATACTTATAGCACTATGATTAAACCGTTCATTTGCTATTGCATAATCTTAATATCCAGAGGTCAACGGATCTAAAACCGACCTCCATCCCTCACTCTTTCCCCCACAACCCCTTGGGTGAATTTCGGTGCTACCAACAAAAGACCTGCGGTTTGTCGTGTCCATTCCGAATATTTCGTGTGTTATCCATTCCCTATGGGGGATTTATTATTTGGTTGCCATTAACTATCAACCCCCCCCCCCCCCCCCGATACACACTACTACTCCCACTGCAGTGATTTTAACCATAGATACGTATCTGTTCATCTGCGTGAGATTTATAGTTTATGATTATTATTATTATTAAGTAATTAAAATATTAAGGATCTAGCTTCGGTGATAATGTTGAGTTTAGTAGGCGAGAAAATAAAAATAAATGCTTAACAATTCGCAGCCTACGCTTAAAAACAGTCTTGGATCCAGGAAATAGGTCAATATTCTTTTTTTTAACGTTTTGAACCCATTTTCATTTTTTTTTTTTGTATTTCCTCTAACTAAGCTTATATTATTTGGTACTGGTTTGTAAGAAATAAACATGTATGAGTGTGAGAATGTTAATTTTTTTTATTATAAAATTGATAAATAGTAACAAAACTTATTCTGAATATAATTTATTTATTTGATTATATTACATTCATTTAATATAATATCACCGTACATAATCACCGTACAAAATCAGAAGAGCTTATCTGAAATATATTTTTAGTTATGCATTTTAATACAAAACATAACAACACATAAAATCAACATTATAAAATCGTAACATACTAAACACATTGTGTGTCAGAAGACAAGTCCCCACCCCAAGGTCCCGCTCGCATAAAACTCAAGATCCTCGACGTATCCTTCAAGAAGGGTGCATAGACCTTAAGGAGGGTTATATTGGACGGAAGGAAAGGGGAGAGGGAGGGGGGGGGGGGGGGTAGTAGGGCGGTTGTAACACTAAGCAGCGGGTGAAATTACGCGGACCTTCGGCGCCGGGAGGGACAAACTTCGCACCACGTACGAAAATAATACCACTTATCGGAAAGAGCCTTTGCGTGCGCTGCTAATGTTACTTTCGCGTGTAAGAAATGGATACAATCAGTGGGACGTCAGCAATAAAATAATACGTCATATTATGGATACAACAAAACGAGATTATGTCCGACGGCATGTAGGCGGACATCCGCTTACGACCATTGAAGTCATTGTACAGAATGTAGCAGGTTAATTTAGTGAAATCGAAGGGGCGAATAAATAGTTAACTGTTATAAATAAATTGTTAATAGTTAGCTGAAACATTATTAAACTACGACCCTATTCGTATCATTAGCGAATGCTGAAATGGAAACCTGAAATGGAACCTGAAATGGATCAATAAATGTGATATGAAATTAGGAAAAATCGCTGATTTGAAAAATAATCACGTTTTAACCTTAGTTGCGTTTTTAGCACACACCGTGTCCCAAAGACCAAACCTGCGTATTGGCCCTGCGATTTCATACATGATTTGTTGTGACCACTTATCAAAATTCATCATGGCTTACGAGTAAGAAATTTGTAAATAGTAGGGAACATAAACACCCCCTAAGTCTTCGGGTATGGTCTTGGAACAGCCTGTATATGTACAGTAAAGTATCCATCTAGCTACCTGTCTTGCTGAAACGACGCGGGAGGCTCTGAAGCCAATGCAATTTCTTTTCTACAATACGTTGGAGACAAGGGGAGATGTGATTCGGAAGTTAGCGACAATTTTTTTCTCTTTATTTATTTTTAAAAATTACTTTTTGGTGGTAAAGCTGGTTGGTTTTTTGGATGGGTTCATAGCCGGGATGGGTTCAAATGGAATGATTAAACCATTCCATTCTCTGTAGAAGTCGTTCTTTCGTCCAATTTCAAGAAGTTAAGTATCAAAACTGTGAAAAACATTAGTTTTTTCACTGGAAATACGCGTTTGAAATCTCCCGAGCTAATGAAAGTAAGTTTGAATTAATGGCTGTGTATGGTATAATCAATTTTACACGCTAAATTATACTGATACACATATTATTTATTTTATTTTATTTATTCTTTATTAAAAAATCCACAGTATTACATTTTTACAATTACAAACAAAACTTATTACTAGTATATAAAACTAATTATGGATTTCGGTCATTTTACATAATAACATTAGCATAAAAATTTGAACAGTGTTCTTAAAATATATATAGATTATTAATATTATATACGTATACATTAGATTTTTTTTTTTAAGTTTTATGTGTAATTTGTGGGTGATGTTTGTGGTAGTCGTGAGTGTGTGACACTTGTATGTTAATAAAAATAAATAAAGTAATAAATTAAGTATGGTTTTAGTATCTATAAAAATAATTTATGATGAACGTGATAAAAATATAGTATGTATCTATATTTTATATGTAATTGCAATTACAAGTACTTATATGTTACTATTAATCATTAACAACATAACATTCTAACAACACAATTAGGTTTTATTTATCTTTACTATTGATGATATTGGAAATCTCTTTTTTGAATGATAATAAAGAGGTATTCAATATATCTATTTTGAAATATCTTTATTATATAATATTAGGCGTCACATCAAGAAACGTCTAGATTTGTAGTATCGCACTGCACGGCAGTGAAGCGTGGACATTAACGCGAGGAGATAAAGAGCTGCTGGAAGCGATTGAGATGTGGTGCTGGAAAGGGACGGAAAGGATCCGTTGGACAGAGAAAGAGTGTAATGAGGATGTGCTGAGAATAATATAGGAAAAAAGATGTACTGATAAGATTTCTCGTATACTGAGAAACACTGAAAACAGAACAGGTAAAATGAAAGGTCACTGGATATGACTTGACACTTGAGGCTCCAACCTTGTTCAAGTGAGGGAGAAAGTTACTGTCATGTCGTATCAAGAAGTCAGGTATCCACCGATTAGAGCTCTTAAATTATACAGATATATTTAATTTAATCATATCAGACTTTAATTAATTATATCTGATATTATTTGAATAACGGTAAATCACATGACACACTATGGTAAACATAATATGGTTGGATTTAATGGCAAATATAAAATTTGTATTAATAGCCTGTGTTCGCTCAGTTAGGCTAGGATTTGTGTTTTGTATGTATGAAAAAAAAATTAAAAATATTAAAATAATTGTGGGCTCGCGCTCTACAACACTAGTCTAGGAGTGTAAGCACAGTACATTTTCCTTCGAGAAGTTTATAGGTTTGGTTCTTCAAGGAAAACGTTTGCGTTGGTGCGGGGTGCGGTGGGAGGCTGGGGGTGTGGTGGGGTGGGGGAGTCGAGAGCGAAAGTGTCTGCCGGTATTAAATCTCTGACGCCGCAATGGCGGCTAGATCACGAATTCTTTTAACCTTTCAGTTTATTTAATAAATTATGTTGAGTACTTATAAAATGAACCATTATTTATTCACGCTTCACGCAAACGGCGCATAACCTCAAGGTAATACTCCTTATTAACTGCACGATACTTCTCTTATGGTAATTCGACGACTCCTCAACAATATTTTCTTCACTTCTTCAACGTTCTCATCAGCTGATGACGTGCTTGGGCGTCCAGAGCGAGGTTCCTCATTGGTGTCTTCTCGGCCTTCTTGGAAGAGTTTATACCACTTGTAAACATTTTTTTTACTTAAAGTAGACTCACCGTATGCCCACTGTCAACATTTCAAGAGTTTTATAGCACTTGATTCCATTTTTTACACAAAATTTAATGCAAACTCTGATCCATGTTTTTCGACAGTAGAAAATCGCCGAGCATGCAAAACACTTCCAACCTTAATACCTCTCACAAGCAAACAAAAAATGCTATACTCTTGAAACTTTTCACAGATGTTAAAAACAAGTGTACCAACATAACAAAGAAAAACCAAGATCGAACGGACGTAGCCCGCGATATTTGAAAAGTCACCTTACTTTTTGATCACACCTCGTACATAAAATACACAAATTAATAAATGTTTCTTACAATAATATTATTATTAATATTACACAGTCGCAAAGATGAAACCTATGCTGGCCGCATATTGGAGTGGAGAAATGCAAACTTCAAATAAGTAATTAATTCTTTTTCGAAAATTCGAACAAAAAGCGCACGGAAAAATTTAACATGGGATTTCCCACAGAGAAAATATTTTTGAATATAACTTTTTATTATTAAGAATTTTAAAAATCCGGCTTTGGCACGACCTAATATTTTTCATGTGGATTAGATTAAAACTTTAAAATCCTAAAATCGGCGGTGAAATCATTGAGATCTGACATCACAAACATTTCGCTATTGGGGTAGTTCCATGGGATCTACACTTCGCTCCGATTAAGGAAATAGCTTAATAATTAATATCACAAGATAAGGGTGTGCGTGATAAGGGGGTGTTAAAATATAGTGCGTTAAGTACGTACGACGTACCGTGTAACGTGAGTCTGTGATTGATCTTAATGAGTAGATACTGATATCATCATTTAGAAAGGTTTTTATACGCCCGCAGGGCCTGTATACTTGTCCGAATTACACATACGCACCTATCATAGAAACAGTATAGTATAATAAATATAAATATGTTTTTTTCCTTTCTGTTCACCACTCCGAGCGGAATATTATACTACTCTCCGAGCCAATAAAATGCCCCCTTTAGTACGGTGGGCCGTATAATAGAGCCCTGTTCACAGCGTGTTCCATAAATGTAACGTAGTCAGGTATGACGGCACTCGGGATGATTTCGAAGCGAACAATTTTCTTAGTGTCACACCCGTCTCGTTGGCCTCATCCATTCCGGTGATTTATGGCTCACCCTGTGCGTGAGTCGTTACGGGACCCTTACACCTCGGGGTTATAGGGGTGATCTTAGGTGTCCCTTTGTTTAATAATATACGAGTCACGTTTATTGGCCCTAAAAATAATATAAATAACAAAAGCCTGTTTCGTCGAAGGCGCTTTTTTAGGGTTTTGATTCAAAGCCGTAGAATGAAAAATTATTAGAATGTTCGTAAAACAGTTAATGCGCGGGTTATCTAGTTAATCTGCAGATTAACTGTGCAAGTACGTTAAAGTACGAAAAATGGTTTTACTTAGATTACCTAGTTATTCTACAGATGCCCTAGAAAATTTACAGTTTAACGACCAAGCATTCGTTAATGTGAAGGTTCTTTTCAATAATAAAACATGACTTGATTGTAAAATTAAATTTATTTTGGTAGTTGCAATTTTCATTCGTTAATTCTCACAGTTTTAAGACTTTATCGTAATGAAATTAACTTAATTTAAACTAAATAAGTGGTTACAATTTTTTTAACACTACGACATTAAATTTATTATTTATTGGTATAATCTAAAAATTGGTCACATTTAGAGCTACATAGAAATTTGTCTTTGCGACAAGCACACCTATTTGTGGTACAGTCACAACTTCAAAACTGTAATAACCTTAAAAATAGCATTTTGATTTCTTAAATATTTTTTCGCACTTTAACGGTTTACAATACACTGGTGTGCAGATTAACTGGGTAAAGTTCGGAGACATACTATTTAGACTGAAATTTTGTTGTTTAACGGAACACACCGGGTAACCTGCAGATTAACCAGTTAAGGTGCACTTTATCGTCTACCTCACATTAACGGTAACATATACAAGAAATAATCCTGAAGGTAGCGTTGAACTCTCTCCTGTAGATGGGACGTTTGATCATCTCCGAAACTTCAGGATTAATTCTTTTATACACGACTTGAATACCTTGGTGTTCATTAATTATTTTTAGAAAAAAATGCATTTTAAGTTTTAAAACCATAAAACTCTTAATATCTTAGGGCCGAAATTTCATGTCCTACTTAAGACTAACCTAAATTTTATGTTAGACTTAACCGATAAACATCGTATTTCAACTCACTCTTAGCGTTAAGTCGAACATAAAAATCCGCCTTAGCTAAGAATCAAAACAACTACTACTTAAACCTTAAGTCAGTGTTAAAATAAGCTGCTAGGAGCGATTTCAGTACATTAACGGCGCTACATTCGCCGTGACCCGTGTGCCATCTGTGGTTTTCGTCTCGTACTTTATTTTATATTTTCTAACTAAATAAAATTGACTGAATTTGCATATTTGGAACATTTTCAATTCAAGCAAACACGGATGGCAAAATCCTAGTAATCCTACAGCTGACAACATAACCTCAAAACGACAGATGACGCGTCATATGTCAAAAGTGATGCGACAGTGGCGACAGATATTGTATACACAAACCATAGCGGCGAGTGGCAAACTAATCACGAGCGCGAAAACATATTCTTAACAAAGTCGATCTTAAAAAGTTACTGAAATACACAATTCAATTTAGGTCATGCTTAAAAGTTAAGTTGATCCTAACTAAGAACGAGTTTAAGCGAGGACTGAAATTTCGGCTTTTAGTGTTTGATTTGATGAAAAAGCCATTTTGTAGCTACCATCTGTATATGACATACTCACCCGTGATACAGACATACCCGCTTTTGAAATAGGTCGCCTTTGAATGGAAATTTCAACCTTAGGAAACACCTTTTCCTAACGTGGAATCCCAACACAACCTGCGTTGAGTTTGTTCGGTCGCCCGGTAATAACGGTAGAAATATTTGTATATACACGAAATAAAATTACCCTATCTAGTCTTCAGGCAGCTTAAATCTTTAATCTTGGAAAATCTTCAAGGGTCGAAAAGGCCCCGCGGATAGGCCATTAAAAAGGGAACAGTGGCTGTTTTCGCGTGCGTTATACCACCCTTCGGGTACTACAAAGAAAATTGCTGTGCGTTAGAGAATCACCGCTTTCAAATGCTTTCCGAGGAGGCCAGTTGGCTAAACGAAAACTCGAGGCGAGTATACACAACGCAGTAACTATCCACTAGTAAAAAAAATGATTTGTGTATTAGCATAATAATAAGACTTATAGTAACTCCATAGCGTTCAACTGTGGTTTTGATCGATAAATCAGTGCAGAGTTGCCGCGTCGCACGCGAGATACTTCGTTCATCAGATCGAGCATCGAACTGGCAACTCTCGCAAATTATTTTATTCCTAGGAGGAAGCAAGATTATGTTTTGCGATGGCGTTTGAACATGGCAATATCAAAATCCAAATAAAAAATATAAAGTTCCAATATTTTTATGATTTGTTGAAAATAATCATTTACTCAGCAGTATTATTTATAATTAATATAAATTATATATATATTATATATATAAATATATATAGGTATATATTACATAATAAATAAAATATCAGTTTTATGTAAAAAAAATAAATGTAATAAAATTATTATAAATAAAATAAAAGGTATTAAAAAATGAAAAGAAAAAAATCGAACTTAAGTAGAATTATTAATAGCAAACCCTCCTCATAATCAATTTACTAAGAGCCTCTCTAATGCCATCAGGGAGTTCTGTTCACAATCTAGCCACATGAACGGCGAAGGATTTTCTGAAGGCCACCGATTTATGGCTTGGTCAA
This sequence comes from Neomicropteryx cornuta, assembly GCA_020383195.1. NCBI lineage: Eukaryota > Metazoa > Arthropoda > Insecta > Lepidoptera > Micropterigidae > Neomicropteryx > Neomicropteryx cornuta. The sequence continues at coordinate 7,932,072 of JAHKQU010000010.1, read as the reverse complement.
ATTAATGTTTTTTTAGATTCTCTTCTGTTACGGAAAGATAACCGCCAAAGAAATGGGGCTGAATCTATAACTTGAGCTAAGAAAAAAAAAAACACAAACGAGAAAGGTTGTGAGAAGTCTTGTGTCTTGGTTTAGTTTTGAATTCACAATAAATATATAAATTGATTGAAAATATATTGTTCCTTTGTTTTTATTTAAGATCCAATAAAATTGTCAATCATAAAATTTAATAAATTGTCAATATTAGTTAGCAATTACCTGAATAGAAACAATAGTGTCTGTTCAACTTAACCAATTTAGTTCATCAATATAAAAATCATAAATCGATAAATATTTCTGAACAGCTGAAATTACCTTTCATTAATAATTAGCCAACTGTGATCTACTCTTCATACAGAAATCGAGTATAAGTTCAATTAAGACATATAATATTTTTGAAGTATCCGACTAACTCTTGCATTGTAAGCGATGACCAACTAGTGAACGAGAAATTGCACAGGATTTTCGAGGGTATGCCTAATTTACGTTCATGAGCCTGAGCCGTAATTATACCGAATAAGTGCGTCCCTATCTGATCGTGAGTTTGAAAACTCTCCTCCACGAGTGTTGAAGAAAACTGTGGAAAGATTTGATTACTTCGGAAGGGAGAAATTAAAAATGGCTGGAAAATATTATAAAATTTTACTGATGATTAGAAAGTTATCTACGCAAGAGAATTTAGGTACCTTTATCCTTCGCGCGTGAAATGTATGTGTCAACCTAATATTATAAAACAAAACAAGATTTATTATTATGACATTTTACAATAAATCTAAAATTTGTGATAAATCTTAGAAATTTACCTAAATCTGTGGTTTTCGTCTCGTACTTTTTTTATATATTCTAACTAAATAAAATTGACTGGATTTGCATATTTTGAACATCTTCAATTCAAGCAAACACGCATGGCAAAATCCTAGTAATCCTACAGCTGACAACATAACCTCAAAACGACAGATGACGCGTTATATGTGATAAATTTTAGAAAAATATTTTGTTCGTGTAATAGGTACGTGTGTAAATTCACACTATAAGTATATAATTTAGCATTTCATACTAAAACAGAACATGATTGTTCTTTAGACAAACAATTAATAATAAAAATATTGTGAATTATCAGTAAGAGGATTCTCGCAAAAAAAGACTCTTTGAGCCTGTAAAATTAAGCATCTACGAGCAAGTTGAATACACATTACAATATGGTTTTGTTGAGTCTACCAAACAATCGCTAGACGCGCTTTCAAGTGAAACGTTGCGTACACATTACAAGACATTTTGTTACGACAACCAAACAATCAGTTGTAGAGTCGCGAACAAGCTTCGCGCTTCTCGCCTATTCAACCATTTTGTTTCACTACCGAACAGTTCTTACAAAACCGTTTGTTTATTAAACGTTGGTTAAGCCCACTAAATACTTTAGTAACGGTAACCACAGGTTACGAGAGGAATTTAATCTCAGTGTTACTATTTTTTTTTTTAAAATCATCGTTGATTTTAGCCAAATTTTGCTCGCAATTTTTTTTAATAAATAAACAACCAACTGAAACCTGATCGCGCCCAGCGAACCCAAACAAAATAACTTGGGCGGGCGGATTATAGCAAAACGGAACGTATTCCGATCGTAAAAGTAATATTTTAAATATTAATATTTCATCGTCGGCTTCGTAAAACATATCTCCTAACCTGCAATCAGGTGTTGGGCGGGTTCAATAGATTCGTTGACCCGCGACTGTAATTTCTTCGGCATTAATAATAGACCACTGTTCCATTATTCCGTGCCCGCGACACCACACAATATGTTATCACGGCAAGTTCACATTACGAATTCCGTACCGGTAATACCATACACATACGGTTTGATACCACGCAATAATGGTAGAAATTTGATACGTAGGTTAACTTCCGGGCTATTATTTTCATTATCGCAATACTGCAGTTACAATAATTCGTAGATAATATAATAAAGTATCCAAAAAATTGGGTCTGCTTCGAACCATATGGTGGAAGTTATACTTCTTTAGCCATTCGCACACACCCACTCAATATAAATGAAATATAAGACATTTTTCTCTGTTATTCAATATATTATTATACGAGTAAGTCACTTCATTATTATACTATACACCTATACATTATCATTATCAATAATTTTTTCTGTAAGAGTGTACGAAAAACGTATAAAAAGGCACTCTACGGATTTTACTCCTAATGCGTGACGCGGTTTCTCGACCAACATCCCATCCCAATGAGTACAACGGGCGCAAAGAAGTATAAAGTCAAAAATAAAGCGGCTTCAAAATAAACCTACAGCCTTTGAAGGTATTATTTTTGCGATTGGTTTTGGTTTTATTTTTGTGTAATGAAAATATAAAATGTATTTATAATACATTATATTTAAACAGCTTTAAGATGTTATTATAGCATCGATCAGATGACGGAGAGCCACATTAAGCAAACCAAACAAAATTGCTTCCCTCAATACAGATTCGTCTAGTTAGGGATGCGGGTAACATCTGTATATTTGTATGTTAGTTATATTACACTACTTAAGAGAGTTGTAATATTACATTTAAAAAATATATATATAGGATATTTTTTTTAGAGGCGTGGTTTTCAATCTGGCACTACTTTTTTCGTAGTTGGTGTTTTTGACAGCTGTCAGTTGATTTATGCTCAGTTTGGTTTGCCATTTCATAATGAATAGACTTACTCCTGAACAACGTTTGCAAATAGTGCAAATTTGCAATAGTGTAAAGTAAAAATCGCGTCGTGGGCCTGTGGCGTGGCCTCCAAGATCGTGCGATTTAACACCGCTGGACTATTTTTTGTGGGGTTATGTGAAGTCGCTTGTCTACGCAGATAAGCCGGACACGATTAACGCCTTGGAAGAGAATATTCGGCGCGTTATTGCTGACATACGGCCCAACTTGCTGCAAAAAGTGGTTGAAAATTGGGCCTCTCGGCTGGAATTTGTTCGAGTCAGCCGCGGCGGCCACTTACCCGAAATCATTTTTAAAACATAATGGCAAACCCTTATCTTTATAATAAAACTAAATTCTTAGCCATAACATCAAATTATATGCGTTTTATCTCTTATTGAAAACCACGCCTCTAAATCATCACTATAAAACGCTCGCAAATCTCTTTTGCGTGCCTACCACCCTCAACCTGCACTTTAACACTGGATATAGTAAACCAGATACAACACATTAAAAGACAAGACATCAATTCGATAACTTTTCTATTTCTAAGTATTTACAATCTATTTATACATAAAACAAAGTTGGGTTAGTTACACCATTTATAACTCAAGAACGGCTGGGCCGATTTTTACGATCTTTGATTTGTTGGATTTGTCTCCGCCCCGAATAGCAGAATAATTAATTAAAACGTCGGAAAAAAAAATATATATTCTCATAAATTTTGTATGGAACGGTTTTGTATTCTGTCGAATTCTATTGTCAACGGTAAGTTGCCTAATGAGGCGGTTAGAAGCTCGTCGGGTCAGCTTGTAACAAATTTTCCAAAACTTTTCTTCTCTGATTTTGTTTTCTATCAATCTGACAGAAAACTTCCAAAACTCTACTCTTTTCAACATTCGAAAGTATAGAACAGTCCAGGCCGTTTCGCGGGGTTGACAACATCGTGACAGGAACTGCCTAAGGCTAAGTAGATATTTGATGTTTTAATAATTTCATTTCCCATTTTTTTTTTTATGACTTTTCTACGCCGACATTAACTCGATATATATTGACCTCTCTGGTTTAATTGGTAGAGATTATCTTGCGGCAATAAACTCGCTCTTCAAATAAAAAGTTTAATATTATTATTTTTCAATCCCAGTTGCAAAAGATTTTGACAGTCGTTTAAGTATTAGGCTATTTTGAAATCGCGTATTACTCAAAGAATAGCAATGCGTTAAATATTAAAGTTAACTATATACAATTAATTTACAACGCTCAATACGACATAAAAAAAATATAATCGCGTAATAAAAGCGTTGCATAATAAAATTAATTATCTATGCGCATATGATGTTATACATACAAACATGCACACACGCAGCCACACACCATCTCACACAACCACACACCCTCACTGACACTTTTACACCGTACACACATACACCTTCTAAAGTAGCGTTAAGCTCAAAATATTTGTACAAAGGCGTAAGCTTTAATTGGCCTTATAATTAACCCTTTGTAAAATGTATATACTAATATTGTTACGCTGTATGCTTACATGTCAATAATAAATAAATAAATAATAAATATTGAAAACAATTTACTAACATTTTGTAACAGCGAATCGAGTAATATTTTTATCAGATCCTCAAGTCTTCTCTAAAACACGACACGAACAAGATTTTGTCCATAATTTAAACACACACACGCAAAAAAAATAGATATGTGTAATAACCAACTTGTGTCCACCCATACAAGGGTAACCACTTACAAAATCATATGTGTTACATATGTCTATTCGCCGGGGTTTTTGGATTTTACTGTACAGTTTATTGTGTAGCCAACGTAATAAACTGCACATGAAATATTCATACGCGGTTACTACCGTTTGTTACGTGACACGTCACGTAACACGTCACGTAACAAACGGTACTCATTTATAAATAACACGTTAACGACGTCTATAAACGTAAGCAGCTACGGTGTTCGAAATTATTATCCACAACTTTCGACAAAAAGGTATTAGCTTTTAAGTCGTGGAGAGATCGTGGTAGTCCAGTGGTAAAGGCGTTGGACTATTGAGCCGAAGGTCGCGGGTTCGAATCCGCATCATACCATTTTAACGCTTTTTTTATTTAAAAATTGCACATACTTTGGAGGTACCTATTCCTCCGGCGGTACAACGGAAGACGCTGCAGTTAAGACCATTACAATCATCGTCCCTGTCCCTAGCTCAGGCACATTTGGCCTAGTTGAGTAGGGTTTTATTTTTAATATTAAGATACGTACGGTCGAGTGCAAACGAAGCTTGACCTTGAAAGACGCTTCGATAGAGTGTGTAGGTATGTATACGCTAATACTAAAATTAATAATATGAAATAGAAAACTTTTGTTCGACAACTGTGTAAATAAAGCAAAAAAACTACTCTAAAAAGACAAAAGAAACATTTTAAATGCATTGACGATAGTGAACGACGGTTAGTATCCCCGCGCGCAGATATTATAAATGTAGGTCATCAGTTTCATGTCAATAATGACCCCATAAAAGGATACTGCTTACTTAAAGTTCATTCTTCTTCCCTTATCCGTACTGGATACGTGCTGTCGACGGTATGTTGACGGTATTATAGAGGGGTTTTTGACGGTATAAGATGTCGCCACCCTAGTCGACAACTTTGCATTACCGCGGATAAAACACGACTCTCAGCGCCCCGGCGAAAAAAAATATTAATCATAGCACCTACCCGCCTTTCATTTCTACCTTTGAAACAATGAAAGAGACACCCCCCCCCCCTTCCTCGCCATCGTTTTCTTCATCCCGCGGGAAGTCATTTTTCAAAGACCAGGGAATAAGTTTTCGAGGGTGATTTTTCCGGGTTTTTCGCGCCAAGGACTCCTCCCTCAAAGGTCCTCATCAATGCTTAAATATTTTGCCTTGCTTTAGGCTTCAGATTGAAGGAGATAAGTTTGGCATATAAGTAAGTGTGAAATCTACTATATACTTTATTCTACTGGGGGGTTACAGTTGTCCCGAGAATGGAGGTGTTGCTTGGCTAGGTCAGGTAAGGAGATGAGAGCGGGTAGGTATAGGTAGTGCCTAATGACATAAGTAGGACATGATACGCAATGATTTCGTCTGCTTTTGACAGGTCAAAAGTTTTTATAATTTTTTCTACAGTTTTTCAAACTTTCTGCCTGATGTAATAATTTACCGAAACGACCCGAGACCACCCGATCTTCAAAGATTTAGTTTTTTTTTACCTGCGCGCTCAGTGACATCAAAACAAGTCATGTCCATTTGGGCAAGATAATTATTTCAAGATGTCTGTTAGTTCAAGTTAAAATACAAAAGTGGACTTGAATACACTAAAGTTCTAATCCGCATTTATCACCACCAAAAAATATCTAGAAAAATGAGGGTTCCGTATGAGAATATCTTCACAGGTAGACAATTTTATGTTTCGCCTATCTATCTTGCAAAATATGATGCAATTTATTATAAAATATCGATGAAATTATAATTTATTATAAGATAGGGTGTAAAAATATTTTAAACACTTACAAAGTCTGGCTTTGTGATGGTTCATCTAATTATTGGTGACGTAATCTCTTACCTGAAAAAAAGAATGAAAAATTAAATGTTAGAACTATTTAAGTAATGAAGAAAGATTAGTGGTTATTTAACATACTTAAAATGATATTTTATAAATGATTTGTTTTGACCTCATATCAAAATTTAGCATGTTTTCCTAGAAAAAAAATATAAATTTGACGTGTAATATCAAATCGTTGTGCCGTTGTGACCGGCCATGGTTGAGCGCGAGTAGCAAACGGAGAGCGCAGTAAAAAAATGGAATTTACGCCACCCCTTTCATAAAATTAATAAATTTGCTATTAAATAATCAAAAAATTTATAAATAGTATTAGATATTATATTATGAACCTACTTTGGCAAAAAACGCACTTACAGACAGACGAATGAAAAACGAAACGTTGTTTTTAGGTTTTAAAGATATGCCTCGTTAAAATGTCACTATATTTCCTGGACGCATTTTGTTAGCCTTATCCGGGATAAGGGTGTCCAGCCCTGGATTAACTTCATCCAGATTAATGGTCAGGGATTCCAGGATAAACAGGAGGACGGTCGGAGCGACGCGGCCGCCAACGCCGGGTTTAGAGGCCGACGTTTAACACGCTTTTATATGGGACAATGTCAGGCGTCGCCATTTGCGGATCGCGAGCGCGGTGTTTTAAATTCATTATTATAATTGGCCACCACATGCGATTCTATTACCCTAGTAACGTCAATTTTTTACATTCTATTGTTTTTATTATATTGTAACATATGCATTTCGTTTCGCTGTTCATTATTTTGGTATTTCGCAAAAAAAATTGTAAAATAGAAAATGTAATTGGGATATGCAGAAAATTATAAAATTAAGATGTATTTACAAAAATATTTCGACATATCATCTTCCATCATTGAAGTCTTTACGATAAACGGGTTGATTTGTTGATAGTCCCAAAAATAATGTTATGATACAAAATATCTTGCCTTACTAGGCTTTCACCTGTTCTAAGGAAGTCATTCTGTCTATTAATTAAAAAATCTTGTTGTTAATTACGTCTGTTATTAAAAATAATTCGAAACCAAATTTGACTTGTATAATATCGGATATTATTAAGAATTTTAGTTACTTTTATGGAATCAAATTAAAGTAAAAATTCGAAATCCGACTCTGATCATTCTTAAGTGTGAAATCGATTATTAAAATGTCGCTCTCTTTCGTCGAAAAATGTTGGAAACCCCTGGTATTTGCAAGAGCCAAAAGGCGGTTACACTTTTACTCATGAGATTAGTTTGAAACTCGGAAGGAACAGGCATTTTCCACCAAAAACAGCATGACGCACATGCTCGATTAATAAATACCTTATTAAGCAGGTGAAGCGACCCACCCATTATCTCAGAGTTGTTCGTGGTTTATTTTTATATCAAAATATGCACCGTGTTTCAAGACAAAAATTCATCATGATTTTCGAGAAAAAAAAAATGCAAACTTTACGCGATAATATCAAATCGTTCCTGTCATAAGCGCGTCCGCTCACCGCGTCAGGTCATTGACCGGCCTCGGTAGAGCGCGAGCGAGCGAGCGAAAGAATATAGAGAACATAAAAACCGCTATAGTTTATTATGCGAAAAATGTTTACAGATACAGTTCGTAACCTTGACCAGTTTATACATTGTCTTTGGTTAATTATTCAATTAATTTTGTGCTCATTTATCGGCAGTGAACTGTAAATCAATTCATAAAGTAGGTATTAAAAAAAGATCTCTACATGGTTAATAAAATTGGGTATTAAATTAATTAAGTGAAAAATCAATTGTCAATTTAAGAAATTTTAGTGGTATTTATGAATATATATATTTATATCTTAATATATATAAATCTCGTGTCACAATGTTTGTCCTCAATGGACGGCTGAACCACTTAACCGATTATAATAAAATTTGAACACCATGTGCAGTTCGATGTGCACTTGAGAGATAGGATAGTTTAAATCTCAAATTATAGTCGCAATTTTAATTTATCGCTAATTATTTGTCTGTTATTATTTGGCAGTCATAAAACTGACAGATGTCGATACCTTTCGACTGGGTTGATGGCGCTAATGTCTGTTATTATTTGACAGTGACAGTTATTCGACGCAAACGTATTAAAAGAGCCCATCAGTTGGCAGAACAAATTGAATCAAGAAATCCAGCTCAAAGAATCAGGACAGCAGGTCATGCACAAGAATCTCAAGAACAGTGTAACGAACGTCTTCAAGAGAATATCATAAGAACAAGAAAATTATTATTTTCAGTCAAATGCCACCGAAAAAATCTAACCTCAACAACGCGAGCGGCAAACGTCAAAACTACGATCGGAATAATATATTCACTTACGAGATGCTGTTGCTGGAAACATCGATGGAAATTTAAATCCCAATGACATCGGTAATGCTTTCATTTTACCTTCAAGCTACATCGGCAGTCCACGGAACATGCAGGAATACATACAAGATGCGATGACTTACGTACGTCATTACGGCCGACCGGATTTATTTATTACATTCACATGTAATCCGAATTGGGAAGAGATACAAACTTTACTATTGCCAGGACAACAAGCCATTCATCGTCATGATTTAACTGCACGTGTGTTTAAACAAAAATTGAAATCCTTAATTGATTTTATTGTTAAATATACAATTTTTGGTATCACACGTTGTTGGCTGTATACGATAGAGTGGCAAAAGCGAGGTTTGCCTCATGCCCACATTTTGGTTTGGCTTAAAGATAGAATCCGTCCTGAAGAAATCGATCAAATAATTTCAGCCGAAATTCCAGACCCATTAATTGATCAAGAATTATTTGATATTGTCACCAAACACATGATCCATGGGCCATGCGGTGTTTTCAACATGACGTCACCGTGCATGGAAAATGGAAAATGTAAAAAAAACTTCCCAAAGCCGCATACGAATGACACGATCACGGATATTGATGGTTATCCAATGTATCGCCGCAGAAGTACTGAGAATGGTGGCCACACATTTACAATGCGACTGCCGAACTTTCCAAATCAAGTTGAGTTTGATAATCAGTGGGTGGTACCATACTCACCACTACTTTCAAAAACTTACAAAGCTCATATCAATGTTGAGCTTTGCAGTTCTGTTAAATCAATTAAGTATATTTGTAAATATGTAAACAAAGGCAGTGATTTGGCCATATTTGAAGTAAAAAACATAAATAAAAATGACGAAATAGCACGATACCAAATGGGCAGATACATTAGCAGCAATGAAGCTATTTGGCATATTCTCAGCTTTCCCATCCACGAAAGAGATCCTGCTGTCCAACATCTGGCAATACATCTTGAAAACGGTCAACGTGTATACTTCACTGAAGAAAATGTTCTCCAAAGAGCGTTCGAAGCTCCGAAAACGACTCTAACTGAATTTTTTACATTGTGTCAAAAACCTGATGTTTTTGGCCAATTCGCGAAGACATTGGTGTATGGTGATGTTCCACGTTATTTCACATGGAACAAATCCAGTAAAAAATGGGAGCCACGGAAACAAGGAAAACCACATCCTTCCATTACAGGCATATTCAAAGCTAAGACATTGGGGAGACTTTACACGGTACATCCAAAGCAACGTGAGTGCTTCTATTTACGTTTGTTATTGGTGAATGTTCCCGGACCAACGTCTTTTGAATTTTTACGAACAGCTAATGGTCGAGTATTCAATACATACCAGGATGCATGTCGTGAACTGCAATTGCTAGAAGACGATAACCATTGGGACTTAACGCTTGCTGATGCTGCGTTGACATCAACACCGAATAACATTCGTCAGTTGTTTGCAATTATTTTGGCGACATGTTATCCCTCGCAAGCACAAACTTTGTGGGAAAAATATAAAAATTGTATGACAGAAGACATCTTGCACCGAATTAGACAAACAAATCAATGCCAAAACATAGATTATACACCAGAGATGTACAATGAAGCATTGGTCTTGATCGAGGATTTATGTGTTCTTATTTCAAATTTACCACTTAATCATTATGGTATGCCATCACCTAATCGTCCAGCCACCGACTTAGTCAATACCGATTTACAACGAGAAAATCAATATGACCATGGAAGTTTAGCAACAATTATCATGAACAGTGAACCATTACTGACAGCAGAACAAAAAATTATTTATGATCGGATTATGCTGGCTGTTGCTGCTGAACAAGGCGGTTTTTTTTTCTTGGATGCACCCGGTGGAACCGGTAAGACATTTTTAATATCGTTGATTCTTGCCAAAATACGGTCGCAACAAAAAATCGCATTAGCATTAGCATCGTCAGGCATTGCGGCTACTTTACTGGATGGTGGGCGAACAGCACATTCAACATTCAAGCTGCCATTGGACGTTCATAATAAACCAGATGCAATGTGTAACATCAAAAAGAATAGTGGAATAGCTGCAGTGTTGCGGAAGAGTTCTATAATAATTTGGGATGAGTGCACAATGGCACACAAATATTCACTTGAAGCATTAAACAGAACTATGCAAGATTTAAACAGCAATAATAAACTTTTCGGTGGTGCTATCTTACTTTTGTCTGGTGACTTCCGGCAGACCTTACCGGTTATACCTCGCTCTACTTTCGCGGATGAGATTAATGCATGTTTGAAACAATCATTCTTATGGCGAAGTGTTGAAACACTTCGATTGACCATAAATATGCGAGTACAATTGCAAAATGATCCATCAGCACTAATATTTTCCGAACAACTACTAGATATTGGGAACGGTAAAATAAAACTGCAACCAAATACGCAATGCATTAAACTACCAGACAATTTTTGCACTGTTGTTCAGGATAAAACTGAATTGATTCAGAGTATTTTCCCGGATATACAGAATAATTATTTGAATCATGAATGGCTTAGTCAACGGGCGATTTTGGCAGCCAAAAACGTTGATGTTGACGAAATTAACTTCCAGATACAACAGTTGTTACCAGGCGATCTGATGTCTTTTAAATCAATCGATACTGTTGTTGATGAAAATGAAAGTGTAAATTTTCCGATTGAATTTTTAAATTCATTAGATATCCCTGGAATGCCACCACATAATCTTCGATTAAAGATTGGTTCCCCTATTATTCTCCTCCGTAATTTGAATCCACCTCAATTATGTAACGGTACGCGTTTGGTCATCAAAAAGATCACCGGAAACATTCTTGAAGCAACCATTTTGGCTGGGAAGTTTAAAGGAAAAGTGGTCCTGCTGCCACGTATTCCGATGATACCATCAGATTCTACCATACCCTTCAAAAGGCTACAGTTTCCAATTCGTTTAGCTTTCGCCATGTCTATAAATAAATCTCAAGGTCAAACAATGTCCATTTGTGGTTTAGATTTGGAAAATCCATGTTTTTCTCATGGGCAACTATATGTTGCGTGTTCACGTGTTGGGAAACCGTCGAATCTATTTGTGTTAGCTAAAGACAGGTTAACCAAAAACATTGTGCACCGATTGGTGTTAAATTAAATTGAAATTGAAAGTATTTATAATTCAAAAAAAAGATATTAATGTTTAAAAGTTTAAGACTGTCTGCCTTGCCTACCTCATTCATGAGTTTAAGCGTCACATGTAATTTACTGTATTATACTGTAATATACTTATATTTGTTATAAAATTAAATGGAAATAATAAATCTGATAAATTTTTATTTTTTACCTATTGATTTCTGCTTAGTATCAAGTGTAAGAACATTTTAATTAATTGTGTTCAACGTACTTCCCCTTCAAATCTCAATCCAGTGAATTTGTATACCAACATCAACATTTTCGTCTTTGTTCGTAAATAATTTCATTGTACTAAAGGGTTATAGTAGTAGAAAGTCAAATAAGGAGATCACCATATTTTTTTACAAATACCATCTGTGTGAAAAAGCATAGTGGACTCCGTGACTGATGTTCTCTTATTGTTCCTCTTAGATTGTTTACTATAATGTAATATAACAAAAACTTTAGCCACAGCAACGCGTGGCCGGGTCAGCTAGTATATATATAAAAAGTATTTTATACGATTTACTGGAACAAAACGATGGTCACTCTAAAATAGATTAGTCTAGTTGAGGAACCATCAACCCTTATTAAGGATAATTATATTGTATTGTAAAAATTTCCTCTGTATATTTACAATTAATAAAGAAAACTTGGAATTTGGAAGCACGAGAGTGGCAACCCTGCAACATGTTTACCGATAAATGCGACAACAACCGAACGGTAGCATTTCGCGCTTTCCTACTAGCAAACCAACGGATGAACGACAGATGACGGCCAGTGGCGCCCGCGCCGGTTACCGACTCGTTAACTCGCGCAATAACAAACAACGCGAAACAAAACACGAGTCGATGTGTCGCCTCTGCGCAAACCGCGGCCAAACGTCAAGCGTTGGACCATAAATCACAGACCAACCATGGACTCCGATGCGACGCCATTGAACCGCGCGCTCATTCCCCTTTTGTAATAATTCAGTTAGTGCCGCTATCAATTGATTCCGACTTCAAAACACTTCCTGTGTATGAGTTATACAGCGCATTCACTATAATAATCACAGTAAGTTAGTACCTACACTAGCAGTAGGCGTTAACGCGATGATCATATAACTGCGGTTTCAAAATAGCCTAATATTTAAACGGCTTCGAAATAACTACGTGATTTGTAGTTGAACTCGGTGATTATATGAGGGTGTGTAATATGTGAGTGATTTATGTATGTGTATGTTAAAACAGACTAATAAACTATGGGTGGTTTTAGTATGCTTAAATATATATTTTATGAATGAAGGTAATATAAATATAACAATGTGTATGTAATTGCAATTAAAAGTACTTATATGTTACAATTAACCATTAACTATTAACAATATAACAAAACAATTAATTTTTATTTGTATTTACTATTAACGATATTGGAAATCTCTTTTTGAAATTATAATAAAGAGGTATTCAGTATATTAATTTTTGAAATATCACTATTGTTATAAAGGGAGCAGATACATGGGTATGGTGCTATTGTTTATTGCAAATGAAGCGACTTCGTTCGCATTTCGTCACCGCTATGAGCCAGCTTCAGTAACGCTGCTATTCGTAGCGCTAGAGTAATAGCGTGATTTCAACGGTCTCGCTTTATAACGAGCATGTCTCACCTATATCACCTAGTAAGTATCAATTACTACAACAACAACAACTATTACTACATCAACAACCTATTCAGCTTAGGGTCACATCTAAGGAGTTTATCACGCAGCTAACAGACAAAGATAGCTTTAAGAATGCGTTCGACGCGTCAAAGAGACGCAAGATAAAGCAAATTTCTGTTCGTTTCTTAGTTTAAATTGTAATATATATATATTTTTTATAATATTCCTTTAGTTTTTTTTGCAAAGAATATATACATGTTCTAAAAGAATCCGGCCTGATAAACCACTAATACATAATGTGAATGGAGGTGAAGTTGTTTAAGAAAACGTGGAAAATAAAATTCGCGGCATGACAATTTAACTTTTTAATTTGATAATTTAATTTACAACTTTTATATTGAATATTGACAGGGTTGCGTTCTTATAATGGCTCGGTCACATTTGTCATATTATATTATTTATTTAACTAACGCATAGCACTACATTGATAATACATTGAACTAAAAATAAAAAGTACACATCATAAAAAAATAATTACCAATGAGTGCAAAACTAGATACCGTGAGAATGTGTAAAAAAGTAAAAACTTGTTCTAGGGCAAACATTATGTGCATATATTTAAGTCACGCGTACGGTTAATTATATGTCATATATTATTTACCTAACCAATGTCATTGATTAAACATATAAAAATCTATGTCCTAAAATAATTAAATCTAAGTAATTAAAATGATATATATAATTTCAAACAATATATATTGTTAATAAATGTATCTATATGATAAGTAGTACATAATAAATCTACAAATATACACATATAGATAGTCATATATACATAGTCATAAGACATAAACATATATACATATATAGACGGGGCTTACTAAGTGCCCCCCCCCCACCTCCACCCTCTTTTAAAATCTCCTCATCCTACCCACTGTATATTCGGGTGAATGCCGGAAGCATCAGTGCCAAATCGTCACCGAAGAAGGCAGCATCTCGCGCCGAAACGTCTGGCATTCACTCAGTAAACCCTGTCAATTTTTCTACCACCCGTACTAACAGTTAAAAAGTATATATATATATGAGATAAACCTAAAACTTGACGCTGAATTCACTCTCAATTAACCACTTCAGATGAAACATGGAAAAATCTTGTTATTAAAAAGTACTTTACTAGACAAATGTCTAATGAAAAGTATATGGTCGAAGGATGTATAAATACGTATGGGTATCGGCAATTAAAATATTTAATACCCAGCCTGTTTGTACGACACCTTTAGAAGTTAGATAATTGAAAAAAAAACTTTAATTAAACACAAATTAATCAATTTTTACATTACACGAATTACCCTAAGCTTAATTTGTATTTCATTTTATGCATGTAAATGTTATTTTAGTTAAGATTAAGAAATCGGCAGAAAATACAATGTTTTAGCTGGATCTATTTACAATGTATTTGTATATATTTGTTGAATCTAGCAGCGTTGAAATTGAAATAAGATGAAAAATTCAAAGTACTTAGGTGGCGAACGTGGCGCGCTGTTTCGACGAGGCAATACGCTCAAGTGTGGACGCAGCCTTAACGAGACGAATGCTGGTAGCGGTCGCCTGTCGAGTAGGTATTCACGTCGCGCATCCGGGAATACTAATATCGCCAAATGGACAGCATTAGTGCCGGATTTATGGTCGGTGATAGGAATACAATCGACATCGATGTCCGATTTCAAAATTATAATACAATAGTGCTGGGTGCATCCATCGCGGTTTGAGTAACTGCCTGCATCCGCAACAGGTACCAGTTTCGGTTACTAAGCGTTTTTTACATTATACTTGTACCATAACTGTTTTTGAAATTCGGTGCTCTGTGTCAGATTTTACTCTCTGCGCGGTCAGTAAGCGATTGTTGATATTTATAATATAGAAATTTAAAAAAAAAACAATCTTCAGCGCTGAGAATATTCAACGGCGCTTTTCAAAACGGCGCTTTTCAAAAACACTCATTCGGTCACAAGGGCCGTTAAAATATGTGGCCTAAATGTAGCCAATTCGTCGACAATTATATTATGTTTCTTTATCCTTGACCTCAGCGTACGAACTCACAGCTTCCTCCTCAACCCATAAATCAGGATATACAACCCACGTGGTTCTATAGTTAACAACCGGATTTCATTCATAAAATGATAGCAAGGGCAAATGACCTTATATTGGTGTAATGATCATCACAATTTAAAGTATAATTGTTTAATAGTTCGAAGAGAATGATAAACCGTTTGAGTCATATTACGATTTAGTTGGCGAGAACCTCTAAAATTAGTGTCAATCAAAATGTTTAACCAATATTATGAAACCATCGCTAAATCGCTAAATGGTATCAACACGGTTATTTCTACACACAAACATTTTTAAAAACAAGCTTGTATTTAAGTGCTTAATGCGTATACAAAATTTCGCGTCTGTGCTGTTGACCGTTGGGGAATTCCTTCATCTGGAGCCATTCATGGGTGTCGAATCAGGTCATGCTAACCATAAAAATGCATTGTCATCGCAACTGAACCAACATGTCAAATTTCAACTCCGTAGGATAAGAGGAAGTGGTTCTAATTCAGCTTGCAAGATTTGACCTAAACCGACATGCAAACATTGCAAGCTAAATACTTAATACTTAAAAATTTTAGACATAAATCATCATATTGACCGAAACAAAAATCAGGAAAATAAAACGTCAGTGACGTAGATTTCCTGAAGATGTAAATTCAAATACATTGATTTTCAAGATTTGTCTTAGACGAAAAAAAAGAATGATTTAAGACCTAGAGCGAAGACAGAGATGAGCGCATTCGGGAAGAGCCCCTTAAGGCGAAGCCAAAAGATAAATATTAATTTCGATTCATTTAGAACTTTTTTTTATAGCTGGCATTTGGTAACCATCAGATATTTAATCATAAAAAAATATGTTAAGATACCTTGATCTTTTGTCTTCAACATAGTAAAGACAGATTTTTTAAATTCAATTCTATTTCTGAGAAATTTAATAAATGATAAACTGCAAATAGTTCTTTTTTAATTGAATTGCTCTCTTAAAAAAGATATTTGAGTCCTAGGAAAAATAGTAATTGAAACGCAAATGAAGGGTCTAAAATATAGAAAAGTTTGTTTTTTTAATTTCTATATTATGAAGCTGTAATTAAATAAAACCCAACAACTGACGTCCTAGAAAAATAAAACCCTGAATTTCAAGGGCGGGAACATTACTATAAATGGACGTGCGGAAATGTAGATACCGGTAAGAGGGGATTTTGAAGTGAATCTTCTTAATTCGCGGTAGAATAATTTGGTTTACGAACGAAACGCTTAAAAGGTAAGGTTACGAACATTCGATCGAGGCGTTTCCTTTGCAACTCTCCTTAAGATATGTTCCATTGTGTGTGAGTGTGTGCGTTGGTAAGTTGCTTTGTCGGCTGAGCCACACGCGGATATATATTTGGACTATTAATAAAAATGCTATGACGCCCATCTTGAAAGCGGTACAAGGCCTGTTATTATATTAGCCTAACTCTGAATCGCCATTAGGTGACCCGAAGTAGCTTCTTAAACGGCCTAAAAATAGTACAATATTTTATTTATTTATTTACTTTCACAATAATTTTGACAATATAGAATAGCTATTAGGAATAATGGTACCAGCAATTTATGCTACTATACGCTGTTTCCTGTCCCCTTAAATAAACTATCGTATATACTAAAGAAGGCAGGTATCTTTTCTAGTTTCAAATGATACGCGATACACAGGTTTTTATTAGTAATTTTTAGCCGCTGAGAATATTCAATGGCGTTTTACTCAGCACTGTCGAATGGTTAAGTAACAAGACACACACATAAACAGCCTAAGTGTAGCAGCCATCTGGCTGTACTCCAATCCAATCCATCCATATTCCACACACTACACACACTCTTCTATATATATTTTTTTTTGTACAGTAAAAATATTATTATATAAAATAAAACGACCCACTTAGCGCAGCCCCTTGCTAGATACCAGAATATGCATTAAAAGTAAGAAACTGAGTCCTTAAATGTGAGTGTAAATCGTGTGCATTGTGAGGACCTGTGACAGAGGCAAACCCACCACTTTCCCGGGCCGTTTTAGCGACAGAAGGTCGCCATATCGTCCACGCAATCTTTCCAGAAGCTGAAAACCTGGGTGTGTGATAGGTGCACACCTAGGGGGGTCTCTAAACAGGACATCCTCTACCTGCCTCTGTAACCACAACCCAAATGAAGTACAAGGGCCCAAAATTTATTTCAATTTTGCATACACTCACATATTCACACTACTTAAACTATTTTTAAATTAACACACAGTATAACACAATAATTAACAAAAGAGCATATTGAATGCGTTTAAATTATTTTCGCCGATGTGAGAACCTAGCCGCGCGCGCCTCTAAGAGCGTGGTCGCACGTGCGTAAAATTCTCCCGACTAGCAAAAAACACGCCGCCGAAACGCCTCTCGACGGGCGGGAAACTTTAGACGTGAATGCGGTCTTTAATGCCGTTTGGCACATTCGCACGTTAGTCCCGACGGAATGAGCGTCTATTTATTCGTATGTTAATCCCTAACAAGAAACATTGTAAAGGTTACGTTTGTATATGTCACAGGAACATCGTAAACGCCGGCTAAAGCTCTTTTAAGCCCTGTAAATGACATTTTAACATTAAAACGAGTCGCGAAAAACATTTATTTATGCATATAATATGCTACATACATCGAGTTCCAAGACCTTTCCCGTTAAAAAATCCCCCTGGCCCTGCGATTTCAAATATGATTCGTTTTGACCTCATATATGTGGTTTCCAAGAAAAAAAAATGTAGACTACGTGATCATTTCTTTTAGAAATTTAATCTTATCGCAAAAAAAATATATATATGTCGTTTTACAGTGGTATTCCGTGTATAAATTCTGCTACAAATAACATTGTATGTAACTTCTTTGTAACTTATGTTTTTATAATATGCGATGCTAAGTGTTATATTACAAGATAGAATTAATAGTAGGAAAATTACGAAATATGTAACATGCATTAAGGCCTTTTAACCTAAGTTAAACATTAAGACTTACGTTGTCGATAAATACCGTAATAAAAAATATATTGTATGCACCTCTCAAAAATATTTATAATTATTTTCTATTAACCTAAATTATTTAAATCAAACCACTAATATTATTTAAATAAACTTCTATTATGCCAAACGATTATCAATGATGGAAATAACATAATAATAAGTATTACATATAACAAAAGTTGAATTACCTACTATCAAAGTTACCAGAAATTTCAAGGATTTAAATTACTATATTATAATAAATAAAGAACTATTATTATTAAATTATATTATATAATATATATTAATTATAAGAAATTAAGTTGAATTACCTACTATCAAAGTCACCAGAAATTTCAAGGATTTAAATTACTATATTATGCAATAAAAATCGTTTGAGTAAGTGTAAATAATATTTCTAGAAAGAATATTGTAAATCGAAATGCAAATATTTTAAGACGTGCAAAATTTTAACTTTGGTTACGGGACATACAATGTTTTTTTTAACAATAGACTTGAAAAATGCTGCCAGTACCAACGAGGAACATGTAATTCTTTGGGGTATATCTATGAATAAAAAAAAAGATAATTTTTGACGGTTAATTCCTAACTCCAAACCAGCTAGATAAAGGCATACGTTCAAATACAAGAAATAAACAAATATGAAAGAAAAACAAACTAAACAAGTGTTACCACAAACATCCGAGGAAACGCGGCTTATACTTGATTTGTTTAGCAATTATATTTGTTTATTTAAAAGTGTTGCAAGAGTTATCTGATAACTTCTCGTATGCATTTATTTAACGTGGGTAAATGCATTTAGTTTGATAAGGGCCGCGCTGCGGTACAAATCAAAAGACAGTTTTTTTAATAATCGGGAGATTAGTAACACGATTCTTAGCAACCTGCCGTCAAATCGTGTTGTGATACAATTTGACTCGACGGGTACAAAAATAATACGTATTGTTGGCCCAAAATATATTTTTTTAATAAACGGATAGATACATAATTGTAGATTTGCAATCATAGTCTATCTTAGAACAGGCGGGAATAGTTAGATAAAGCTAATTGTAAAATAAGTATTGTAAGTACTTTATGATGGTCGAATAAATAAATAATCCATAGCAACATTTCTTGCAAAAAAAGACTTCGAGAATAAATAAAGCAAAACGTTAGTATTGAATTAATTTACAGGTTTTACTATGTACATTTTTTATGGTTACACAAAAATAACAATTTAATTAAAAAAATATATAAAATCACAAGATACCATAAACACAAAAAAAATAACAATAAAAAACAAAGAACAACAAGGATTAAAAAATAAATATTGGAACGGAAACTAAATTTAATTTTTAAAAAAATCAGATGGTTTGAATGATTCCCGATTTTTTAAAATGCGTAGCTACAAATTAGAAAAAAGATCGTAAACATTTGAATTTCGTGCAAATAGACCTATTTTTGATAACCACTAGAAATTACCACATTTTATATTTTTTTTTTTTTATTATTGTGTTTCTTATATCTTGAACTCGGTCGCAATGACCGCTTTTGATTATATAAGACTTATATACAAAATATTCGGAAAAGTTGACTTAATAATTATATGACTTATATTAAGTTATATGACTTAATAAAAGAAAGAATAAAGTAAAATGAAAGGAAAAGTGGTAGCAATTACTTTCTTTCGTAGCTAAAGTGTATTTAAAAAACTGTGTGAGTGTTGGGACTCACAGTTAGATGTGTAAACATCAGATAAAATTAATATTTCATTTACTGATATTTCATTTTATTTTTCAAATCTCAGTTACTAAGTAAAAAATTAAATACCAGCCTCTTTAATCAGTTAATTATTTCTTAAAAATCAGTAAATGAATATGAAGTGCTCTCTCGCTCGCATTAGCGTCACTGTCACCAGTGTCGCCGTTTACACATCATAAAATGACTTCACCACATCTTGGTTTATTTTTTCGTTCAAATTTTAGCTGCTTTCTGAAAACTTTAATGTAAAGCCAAAGGATAAATATTAGTTTTGATTCATTTAGATCTTTTTTTACTATGGCCGGCATTTGGTAACTGATAGGTATTTAAATATAAAAAAAATATTATTAGATACCTTGATTTTATGTCTTCAACATTGTAAAGGTAGATTTTTAAAATTCAATTCTATTCCTGAGAAATTTAATAAATTATAAACTGCTAATAGTTATTTTTCAGTTGAACTGCTCTCTTATAAAATACATTAGTGCTTTAAGAAAAATAGTAATTGAAAGGCAAATGAAGGGTTTAAAATATACAAAAGTTTGTTTTTTTAATTTATATGTTATGAAGCTATAATTAAATAAAAACCAAAAATTGGTTACTGACCGCGTAGAGGGTAAAACCTGACGGTCTATAAAAACAATAGACCGAATTTCAAGGTGGATTGTGAATATGCTTCGCCTTAAATCGTTTTTAATTTATTTAATACCCAATAAAATTGCTGACATATTGGTGTTTAAATCGTAAAATTGAGTTTCCAAAATAAGACAGTCCACTCGATAGCGTTCACGGGGATTTCAGACTCCAGTGTGGGTATTTTTTAATTTGATTCTTGGACACCAAACATTGTAACATCCGTTCTAAGTAACAAATTGCAAGTTTCAATGTTTAAACGGTTCACTATCGGATCGCGCGAGTGATTTCAGTGAGGTTTCATAAACCCTTTTTCCCCGCTCATCCCCTAAAGACGCTTAGGTAAGATAAAACCAAGAACACATTTTACACACATCGCCCAGTTGTGGGTTTAAGACACGGCTGTTATCTGTGCGCGAACGTAAACGGTCGGATGACAGTTTGTAAATATTTGTCAGCGAGGGCCACATGCTATGAACCGCTATCAAGTCTCTTTCGTCATAAATATTACGCGCGAACGCGCCTTAAGATACAGGGCCGGATTGGACTAGCGCACTACAGGGTGGATATAGCTTCTACTGTACGGTTCTGGTCCTCCGCTCGCTGATAATCTTCGCACTTATTAAATATTACAAAACTGTAAAATGTATAATTAAGATAATTAAATTATTGTTTCACCTGTATTATTTTGTCCTATTGTGTTTCTGCATTGTTCTAAACTTTATTTTGTTATCCTGTATTGTTTTTATGTTTCTTATTTGTTGAACCGCATTTTTTGTATGCTTTTTAGAGAAATAAACGATGGTTATTCTTTGGTTGGGCTGATTTAAAGACTAGGTCTAATAGTACACTATAATTACACAAGGAGTGATAAGTATAATTACAAATTCAGATAAACAACTATGTAAAATAAACATTTCGTTAAAAAACATATAATAGACTTTAAAAAATATATGTAGGTTAAATAAACACAACCTTAAGAGTAAGCATATGGCATTCATGAAAACATTTCGAACGGAAAACTTATTTTTTGATCTTTGCTTCATTGCACTACACGAAATTAATATAATATATTTTCAGTAACCAATGCACAAAACCACGGACACAATTCCAATTTTAGTTCTATATTATTGTTTTTGTTTTTTGTTCGTTTCGTGAAATTCGTGAACATCTCGTTCTTGTTTTGTAATTTTGTTTAAATTTAAAAACCCCTTTAACTTTGTTTTAATTTAAGATCTTACTTCTTAGAATACGTTTATTATATTTGAATATTATTCTTTTTTACCTCTAATTATCTTTACTAGTTTAAGGATTGTGTATACTTCAATTTATATTTTCTTTACGTCATTACTGCAGTCGAGCGACACGGACGCATCAATTTTGAAACGCTCCTGCCTACCTACCTCACGCGATAAAAAAAAAAAATGAAATGTTTGAAGTGCAAATTATCAGTGCCGTCAAATGGTGAATATATGACATGTAACGGTTCCTGCAAAAGTTTATTTCACTATAACTGCCTGAAGGGACGTGACTCAACATTAAAGCGAAATCGCCATCAGTGGAAGTGCCTAAATTGCATGGAGGGTAGCGAAGACATTGCAAATGCAGAGACCTACGCGGCCTCGTCGGCAAGCACGGCTAAGACTTTCACCGATGATGTTTCTATGAGAGATATCCACGTAATGATAGTACAGATAAATAAAAAACTATCTACTCTCGATGAAATGAGATCGCAAATCAATGACATTGCGAAATTCACGGAGTTCCTGGAAGGCAAATATGAAGATGTCCTAAAAGCCGTGGATGAAAACAAGGCTGCGATTAACACATTGCATCTGAACTGTCAGGATTTGCAAGACTCTAATAAAAATAAGGATAAAATTATCACTGATCTGAACGAACGTGTGCTTGATTTAGAACAAAGGTCAAGGGAAAGGAACGTTGAATTAACTGGAGTGGAATGTCAGGACAACGAGGACCTCCAACATGTCATTTCTGCCATCGCTAATACCATTAAAGTACAGGATAAAGGTATCGATAAAATCTTCCGCGTACCAACAAAAAACAAAAAAAGATATCCGTCCATTATTGTACAATTTAATAATGTATGCAGCCGAAACGAATGGATGTCTAATCGCAAAAAAATAATAACAAATGATGACGTGTTTCGAAATGGCAATGCTAGCCGAATTTTTGTAAATGAACACCTACCTGCTTCGACTAAGGAACTATTCTGGAAAACTAAAACTTACGCCAGAAATAATAATATAAGATTTTCTTGGGTAAAAAATGGCGTAATATTTATAAAAAAATCCGAAGAGTGTAAAAACGCTACAAAAATTAAATCTGAAAGTGACCTGCGCATTTTGCAGTGAACGGACGGTGACTTTTGTTTTTTTTTTACGATTTGTAATATTATCTATACTCCGGTCAGAAGATGATGCTCAAGAAAAATTCATTACATATTTTTCTTCTCAAAATACATTTGACAATTGGTTTATGGAAATACCTGTCAGCAAAGTTCACGTGTTTACATTTTAATGTACGGTCTTCAAAAAAAATTAATGTGAATCAGTTACAATTAGAAACGTGCAAGGCAAGAAAATATCTAGACTGTATTAGCTGAAATAAATATTAAAAGCAGTGCCGCTAATCTCTATAATATTCCTGTTTTTGATTTAATGATGACTACGCGAGAATCGAAGCGCGGCGGTGCATCGCTGATTACATTCGAATAGAGCATCGAGCGGACCTCCGACCGACAGCGCCATCTACATGGACACTTTCTCATACATCTGATCGCCATCTACAGGTCATCTAATCAAATTACGCGTTTGTTTATAAACGAATTGGATGACATTTTAATAGCATACCGGGTAATGAAGCGACCTGCCTCACCGGCGATGCAAATATTGATCTGCTCGAAAACAGAAACCACTGCCACGTACTGCGATCTGTTGGCGAACTATGCATTGATGTGCTGCAGACGTGAAATTACCGGAGAAGAAATTAGGTACGGGGAAGTGACAGCTAGCTGTATCGATCACTTTTTTTGTTAGATCTAGGAATTATTATCAAGCTTATTCGGCAATCATACACAATAAAATATCGGATCACTACCCCATTTTGTGTGCTAGATAAATAAAAAATCTATACAATTGTCAATCTATAATACAGGAAAGACTGGTTGTTAATGTACATATAATTCTATCATTTCATTCTTCTTGTCAATGTAATGTTTTTTTTTTAACACTAGGTTAAGGGTGTAATAAAAAAATATTTGTATATATATAATGAAGTAACATGTTGCTAAACAAGTCTATACGAGTGAGTATCTGGTAGACGAGTCGGCAGACTCTTCCAGAACATGTAAAGTGCTTACCTTGAATATGTGAAATAAAGGTCGCGAAAGCGACATTGAATTTGAATTTGATTTGATTTGACTTCTATTATGTACAATTTCTCTTGGGTAACCAGAATAAATAAATATTGTAGGCGATTGCTTGACGATGATTCCATTTATCATTAGTAATTAAAAAAATATAACCAATTTAAATATTTTAATGCAGTTATTATTTTTTACGTTATCCAATCCGCCCCTGCCTATCTTAAAGTATCATGACCTGTCTAGCATTGAATACGTGACCTCGCTCTTGTAAGTTTCAAACCACCCTTATTACGCCCAGGGCGTCTCTCGGTTATATAAACAACTCGTTTTTTTTTAACAAAAGCGAAACATTTTAGTGACTTTAGAAACAGTACTTTAGAGTCGTAACTGTTTAGGAAATAAATCGTTTGGTTGAGTGGTTAAAGGGCCTCGTAAATTATGATCAAGAAAGGGTTCGCCAAGGGGGTTTTTTTATATGACATAATTCAAAACAAAATTATACAAAATTAAATAATGAATTACTCGAGTGCATCAAAATGGATTCTTGCATTCAAAATAAGTAAAATGGCCGCCAAAATTCGCATATTATTTTTTAGTTTACGTTTTTTTAATAATAATATTTCAACGAATAATTTAAAATAATAACACAAATTAAATTCCTTTAATTGGCTTTTAATGTGTTTATTCTCTGCGTAAGCAACTATAGGAACGCGCTGAGGATTTATCGCTATGATTTACCTACATGTTTCTCTATTTAATGAATGAATTTTTAAAAACATTATTTAAAAAAAAATATATACATTCTTTAAATTAAAATGTGTCCAATATGTGTGTCAAAAATGTGTCAAATATTTCCAAATCTAAGATGATGTGCAAAACATGTAGTTTCTTACAATTTGACATATTATTTAAATTAATTTTATGCTTCTCAGTACATATAAATGTATAAATAATTCTGTATAAATGTTCAAAATAAACGCCCTTCTGGTAAATTAAAAAATATTTAAAAAAAACGAATTGATGTAGTAATATGATAATTCAACGATTTAGTTTCAAACGCGGCGGTCGTATTATTAACTAATAGCTTGTGGTAAATGCATACATTCAGGTATCGCGTGAAGATTGTCCATCATCACGGATTAAGTGACAACTTGTAAAACTATTACCTTTGGTCCGAAAGTGGGCGACCTAAGTCTATAGATGATTGCCGACGAGAATATACATTGAAAATTATTTTCGAAATAATAATGGCTGTTTCTGTAAGTTTTCAAATTTGACCCAAACAAAGATTCAAGTTGAGTGTATTCTGAAATGTCACTATTTTCTGACATGTGGCATATCATGTGAATTCAAGCCACGTCAGCATTTTGATATGATCAAGAGTTAATAGCATAATTTGTATACATATTTAGTCTCTAACTTAGTTTTTAGTGTTTATATTAACAGTAGAAATCTCTGATTAGTTTTACAGATACTTTTTAAGAATGTAAACTTATCATTATTACCAATTCTTTGTAAGACTGTTGATTTCTCCCAATAAAGAATAAAGACAGTGATAAATGAAAATAAATTACGTGCATTCTCTGTTATTGGAGAAAATCATTAGGCCTCGCACACACTACCAACTAAATTCACTCGCTCTGCGCGCATCTTGACGTGTTTTCCGAATCATTGTTCTAAAGCAAAGGTGTCCAAACTACGGCCCGCGGGCCAAACCCGGCCCGGCAGGCGATTTTATCCGGCCCGCCAAGGATTTTGAAAAATTTCGTTGCAAATTTCGTTAAAGCAATTGGCTGGTAAATTTATTTCTATGTATGGCACTACCTATATGTGCGAACAAACTTTTTCCAGGATGAAGTATCTGAAATCTAAATATAGGGCAAATTTATCGGATGATCATTTGCAATCATTGCTAATAATTGGTGTTTCCGATTTGAATCCCAACTTTGAAGAAACTCTCCAGGAAAAAACCCAGTTCCACCATTCCCATTAAAAATTGCATTAAATAATTTTATAATAATATAATTTAGACATGTTTGTTTAGTATTGTTATATCTGTAATTTACTATAAAAAAAAATTATAGTATATATATGTGGCAACAATAAAAAAATTCAATGCTGCTTTACTTGTAATAAGGTTTTTTAATTCACATATTTACAATGCTTGGCCCCCGCTAATGAATTTAAATACCAAACTGGCCCTCGCAGCAAAAAGTTTGGACGCCTCTGTTCTAAAGAGATGCTGCGCTCGATTAGGGCGGTTTTAATTCCAAGTGCGCGCGCACTGAACGAAACCCCGTCGTTCCGGAACACCGGCTAATTCCCGTCTTTCGGCGGGCGTATTAATAAGAAGACGCACCGAAAATACCGCGAGGCGCCCGTGACTAATGCGCGACAATTAATCGTCGACGGGTCTCTAATGCATCGGATCGTTTGAACGAAACGAACGAATCGCGACCACCCGGCACACGGCCGCTAGAGTGCCTTATTTATAGAAAACGCGTTAAGGAAGAAGTGGCGATTAATCAAATTTAAAAGCATTCTTTAAAAAGTCGTTTCGGTAGAGCCAAATTTCTGTTAGAAATACGAAAAAAAAAAAATGAAACGATAAGTCTTATCGATCTGTACGATAAATATACTGCTGCCCCAGGTACTCACAGACAGATGACGTTAAAACACCGTCAATGATGTTCGTCAAGAGATCCTTTTATCGTCATTGGAAAAGAAGAAAAAAAAGTTAAAAATAAACGATAAAACACGGTATGACCACTACCACTATGGTCACTAGATTACTTTTTAACAGCATATGATTTCTGTACAGCTTTTTAACCAGTTAAGTCTTTTGTTCATTTGTAACTTCAACTTTATTTAACTACTAGTTGGCGTTCGATACGAACAATAATTTTAGCTGCAATACAAACTCTATAACTACCCATATTTCGTTATTCGATTAATCCTGACGTTTCGGAGATGATCACACAGCTTGTCTTCGGGTGGCATTGTACACGGTATATTTTCAAGATCGGACAACCATTGACAATCGATTTTTGCTTTCCTGGTGTTGAAATTCTGCTGTGTATCCATCCTAAAAAATCTGATCTACAAGTAGGCCTTATAATATTCTGATCATAGTAGGTAGGTAGGACTCTACTTTTTGCATGTACTTAACTTATTACCTTATTTATTTATTTATTTACATTGCCAACATTTGACGCTATGTCTCAAAAAACACAGAAATAAAAAAAACACGTTATTTTGAGTTATTTAAAAGATTTGGGTATATACTAATCCGTCCCTTTTCTGCAAAACTACAATAAACCTACATCTCTTTCGCACGTAGTTTAGATAAACTATCGGTAGCAGATTAGTAATACTTTAAGTCCAATAAAGTGATTGCAAATTTTACTCAACAAAAAAATTTAAGCTTCGTTCACTGATTTATCAATATTTTAATTATGCACATTCATTTAA
Source organism: Neomicropteryx cornuta (assembly GCA_020383195.1). NCBI lineage: Eukaryota > Metazoa > Arthropoda > Insecta > Lepidoptera > Micropterigidae > Neomicropteryx > Neomicropteryx cornuta. The sequence goes on along the minus strand of JAHKQU010000010.1, from coordinate 7,904,231 downwards.
AAGGGAAAACGTTGCTCGGATTAATGCGTAGATGTACGAGTAATAAAAGAATGTCTAAATTACAAGTAGACTAAGTCAAATAAATAATAAAATATAAAAATAAGTGAGTCGGTCCCAGAACGTTACCTTGTGGCACACCGCACGCGTCTCGTCCGCAGCATGTAATAGTTCCCAGGCCAACTTGCCTTCGTCCGTCCGCCCAGCGCGTCGCCGCGTCGCCGCGTCGCAACCCGTTGACGTTTTAAAAATAATCATTCGCCTGTAATCACAAGTTATTACGGGGCCTTGTAAGACATTACCGTGCTCGTGTTACATGGCTCCAACTATTCCCGCGTTGCTATTTTAGAGTTCGCTTTCGAGCCCTTGCACTAGCCCAGGGGTCTCCAAACCACGGCCAGCGGCAAAATATAAAAAAATAATCGTCTGAGTTGTAGACAGCTGTTGATGCCAAGCATTCCTAATGCAGTCCGATTGGAAGAGCAGTCGAATTATTAAATTCCATTTTCGCGGAGATTGATATATTCGTTTTTACGCCCGATAGGATTTTAAAACTGTTTTCTATTACGCCTTTGTGAGATCAGCGTAAATTATTAATTTGTTATATTCGTCTGGGAGCATTATTTTTAATTATATGTAGTTACTTTGTATTTTTCTTTATTAGTTGTGGTAATTTTTTGTTTTTTTTTTATTATTGTTTTTTTTTAGTATTATAATTTTTTACTTGTATGTCATGAATTAAATGTGTACATGGGAAACCCGTTAAATATATAAAACAAATGCTAAACGATAAAGCATTTTCAAATGTATAAAAATTGTATATAATTTGCTTTCCAGAAAAAATCCATCCATAGAGAAGAATGAATGAATGAATCCATGAAGAATGTGGTAGATAAATATAGAAAGTTCTGGAATATTCCTCCCTGGACAGTTTCACAAGGTTCTACGGATTTGTTTTTAAATATTTTTTTGTATATAGAAACACGAACTTCACTAATCCTGAAAAGGACATAAATCAAATCACTTTACTGAGGAAAAATTGGAATATATCTTTATATGCTTACTTTGTAGCTTGAAATAAAACGTAAGATATCGAAAGCAATATTTGATTCAAGTTTGTACAATACTTCCGGATCCGGTGTAATCTAATATTTTTTTTTAAAACTAAGTTTTTAAAATCAACGGAATATAAAAAATAATCTACCTTCTTAACACAAAACAAAAAATAATCACAAATGAATGCCACGTAACCTTAGGCTATAAGTAATGCAATCCTGTCGTAAATCAGGAGCGAGATGTCTTGATCCGATGATGATTTTTGTATGAATAGAAATATTCGAAACGGCCAACAGTTGACGGCTATTTGGCGAACATTTTAACAGCAACCAGTGCAATAAAGGTACGACCAGTACTGCGTGATCCGTTTGCCATTTGCGACCAGCTCTCATGTGAAGGAAAAAGCGCTGTCTTATAAAATTGTTTGATGAAAATACAACGCTACGTACTTAAACTTCAACATTTTTATTTTTTAATTATACAGCGACGAGGATCAAGTTTAGGGCGAAGTACAAACAAGCCATTGAATCGTAACAATGAGTCGGTAAAGTAGGGAGATACGCGTTTGTCAAAGACAGAGGAAACAAACCATCTGTGAACCGACATTAAAACCCTTCTCTAGATTGCGAGAACGGTCCCATGGTAGCGTTCAGTACAATGTCTGAAGTACAATGTCTGAACACAATTTGTTCTTCATTACGATGGAAGTCCTTCCAACTCGTCCGAGTTAGAATATTTTTCTCGTGAACGGTTATTTGGGGGCATTGTGCCGTGTAATATAAAAATAATACTTCTATGTATTAACAAATGGCTTCCTTAAGGCGATGCCAAAGGATAAATATTAATTTCGATTCTTTAGACCATTTTTGTATAGGTACCATTAGTTATTTAATCACAAAAAAAAAATATGTTTAGATACCCTGATCTTATATCTTCAACATAGTCGAAGCAGATTTTTATTATTCAATTTTATTTCTAGAAATTTAATCAATGCTAAACCACTAATAGTTCTTTACTGCGCAGAGAGTAAACTGACGCACTATAAAATTTAAGCGCCGAATTTCAAGGTCGCGACTGCCAATATCGTCAATATTGTTTATTTCAATAATTTACGATCAAAAATTGTTCAAAAAAACCTATAAATATATATATATATACAGGGTGTTTGGTGCATCGTTTGTCAAAATGAATTGGCCGAAAGAGGGGGTCATTTGCTATGTCTTGAGGCACAATAACTTTTTTTTAGCCCCATGGTTTTTTTTTATTTTAACATTTTATTATTTTTTTGAAAAATTCCAGAATTCAGCATATAAATTTAGATTAAAAAAAAAGTTATTGGTATAGCACCCCGATTTAATTTTTATTTGTATGTGCACTGTTGTATGGTTCTATGAAATTCAGTATTACTTGCGAATACTGTCTAGTTTTATTTTTATTAAATCACAAATTTGTTGGCAGAGGTAAAAATAATTTTAAGACTCAGCTTTACATTGCAATTAAAAAAAAACTTAAAGCGATCATGATCTTCGAATTCTTTAAAAAACTTTTTCTGTTTATCCCCTTTCCAACGGTATGCATTATGCCATAGAAACCTGCTAATAACTTTACTAATTTACTAAATTTGCGAATCGGGACACATCGGGTTGATATTCGATATTCAGGATGAAAACTTGTTTTTGCGGAAATAACACGGGCGAGACAGGTAGAAAGTACTATCTCACTCTTGCGCTGTAAAATCTATCTATCTTCTTCTTACATAGGGTACTGATGTTCCTCGAATTTGAAATTAAAAAACAAAATTCCCTTATTATTCTTAATGTCACAAATCTTGCTCGAATTGGTGACCTCTGTTGTGTATGCATGCACGACTTCTTACAGATACATTGCATACAGATGTGGATGATCCCGACTTTTTAAGAAGTATTCTCTGGACGGATTAGTCCAAATTTACTAAAGAGTGAATTCTTAGTTTACACAACCTTCACCACTGGTCGCCGAAAGATCAGAACCCACATGTGAAAAGACAAAGGGCATTCCAGAGAAGATTTAGCATAAATATTTGGGCAGGAGTTATAGGAAATCATGTAATTGGCCCACACTACTTACCTAATCATCTCAACGGGGATAATTACCTTGAATTTTTACATAATGACTTGCCCGAATTGTTAGCTACGGTGCCAATTTTCCATCAAGAGAGACGTATTGTGTTTCAAAATGACGGTTGTCCCGCACACTGGAGATTATCCGTTAGGGATTACCTTAATAATGTATTCCCTAATTCATGGATTGGGAGGGGTGGCCCTATTCCATGGCCTCCACGTTCCCCAGACCTAACTCCATTAGATTTTTACGTGTGGGAACGGGCCTAAGAACTTATATACGCCACAGAAGTTGAAACTAGGGATGATTTAGTTCAACGATTGAGCAGGCTTTCGTCGTTATTAAAGAAGAAATGCGTTTACACACCACTACAGTGGAAATAAGGCGAAGATGTCGCGCATGCATACACAACAGATCACCAATTCGAGCAAGATTTGTGACATTAAGAATAATAAGGGAATTTTGTTTTTTTAATTTCAAATTCGAGGTACATCAGTACCCTATGTAAGAAGAAGATAATAAGATAATAAGAAGAAGATTTTACAGCGCAAGAGTGAGATAGTACTTTCTACCTGTCTCGCCCGTGTTATTTCGCAAAAACAAGTTTTCATCCTGAATATCGAATATCAACCCGATGTGTCCCGATACGCAAATTTAGTAAATTAGTAAAGTTATTAGCAGGTTTCTATGGCATAATGCATACCGTTGGAAAGGGGATAAACAGAAGAAGTTTTTTAAAGAATTCGAAGATCATGATCGCTTTAAGTTTTTTTTTAATTGCAATGTAAACCTGAGTCTTAAAATTATTTTTACCTCTGCCAACAAATTTGTGATTTAATAAAAATAAAACTAGACAGTATTCGCAAGTAATACTGAATTTCATAGAACCATACAACAGTGCACATACAAATAAAAATTAAATCGGGGTGCTATACCAATAACTTTTTTTTTAATCTAAATTTATATGCTGAATTCTGGAATTTTTCAAAAAAATAATAAAATGTTAAAATAAAAAAAAACCATGGGGCTAAAAAAAAGTTATTGCGCCTCAAGACATAGCAAATGACCCCCTCTATCGGCCAATTCATTTTGACAAACGATGCACCAAACACCCTGTATACCGCAATATATTTACTAAGAACACAAAATAAATTTACAAACAATAGCCAGGAACGGTACTCGACAAAGGTTCAATGTATTTAATATCTTTATAAATATAATCACTTCTGAGAAATCTTTTAACTAAAATGCATAAACGACTGTATATCCGTATATTCCGTAATACGGAACCCTAAAAAGAATGCCGCAATGTTATTTTATGCACAATATGTTAATATTAAAAACATCTCGGATGTTACGAGCGCGCATTACACCCACCGGTATTTTTTTTTATAAAGCCGCGTAAACACTGTAATTACAGCGTGTTTTAATACCTCAAGACACCGAGGTACGGCATTAAGGCTCGTGTAATAGCGACTTTATTAAAAACGTCGTTTATACGTGTAATGACAGACATTTAACTTTTATCAAAGGTTATGTTGTGCGTTTAATCTCTGCTAAAATCTCTGGATTATCATTAAAAAAAAATAACATTGCCCTCAATTGAAAGTACCGACTGCATAACCTTTTGACTGATTACTTTGAATATTATCACTTTAGCCTTTATCTAGATGTTTTATATTATATATAGTATATATGCAATCCCTTTCGGCACGCCGAAGGGCGGAGGTAAATTTCACCGGATCGAAGTGGTGAAACATTTTGGTCATCCCTTACCGTAAGGGTTGCTCATATCAAAAAAATGCCTGAAACAAAAGTTGTAGGGAAATCATAGGCATTTTGAACTGTTTTGATCCTGTGCGTAAGGGAGGTATGATTATTTTTGAAATTTAAAAAAATCAATTTTTCCCACCCCTAGGACCTTGCTATCAAAAAAATATTACTTAGATAAGTTTTAGGGACTTATTTAAGAAATAATATAAAATTTATTTTAATTAGATATCTTATATACTAAGAAAAAATCCCCATTCCTGCCCCCCTGGTCAGATTTTATAGAGGTTTTGGGTTCTAGGGGATGTGAAACGCGAAGATATGTCGAAATTTGAAAGAAATCTACCTAAAAATGTAAAATCGTGTTGCTTTTCAGGTCAGCATTATTTTAATATTGGGGCCACCAAAAAGTTTTCAGAAATACATGACTGCGTAATATGAATACGTTACAGTAACATAATATTTGATTGTACTATTTTTACAAAACAGCGTATGAAAATCAACTTATTTCTTTTACTATGTTAAGTGTTGCTTATTAAGTACGTTTGTACTGTATTTATAATAAAATACATAAATGTATAAAAAAAATATTAATCTAAAATAAAGTTGTCTATTAGTAGTAAAAAAACCTAACTTAGTAAAATTATGTTATTGTATCATATGGTTTATATTTGGATTTTTTTAACATGAAACGCTCGTTATTGATAGTTAATGAATATTTAATAAATAAGAAGAAATTGAATTGCCTTCTTTAGGACAGACATTCAATAATTTTTAATATGTATACATAAATATGTAATCTCACAAAAGTATATGTTCAATAAATAAATAAGTAACTAAATAAAGTAGGTACCTAATTAAGATTAACATTTCCTATATATAGCGATATAAGAAATACGTTTACTACATCGATTTTGTTCTATAATTATTATCAAAAATAAATATATAAAATTGTATGTTTTTCTCGAATACCGTATTTAAATGATTTTTTACGTTATAAGAGGCGTTCGCCGTAAGGTTGTATACAAGTCTGAGAGTATATTGTTATTTAGAAAATTCTAATTCTTTTTAAAATATTTACAGATTGAAAATTTTCAAATAAATTATATAGCCAGAATGTTCAAAGAAAAATTAATACCGAAAGCACAGATAGTTGCATCACTTGAGGAAATGCACGCTGGTTTAAGGCGCCACCAGTCCCTAAAACGTGTATTGTAACGTATTTTGGTGCATTTTGTTGATGTTATTCCCAACAAATGGCTAAAACTAAAAATACCACAATATTCTACATATATTAATTTAGTCCTTTGCTTAAAAAAAAACGAAATACACCTTATTATAGTAATGAAAATAAATAAATAAGAAAGCGTTGTTTTTTTCTTGCAACGATTTTCTTTTAAGTTGTGTAAGTGACGCGAACCTAATTTTTCTTTCTAAAGATAGACAATATAATAATCTAGGCCATTACATAAAAAAAAACATTTTTTTCAAATGATAATAATTATTTAAATACAAAAAACATGTTTCATCGATTCCAAATGTAACGAATTCGCGGTCGGCGAGTATATCCGTCTCTTTTCTACACGTCAATGTTTGATTAAAGCCTACTCTTTCTAATCTCAAGGACGAATGCGTCCCGGGGCGCCTTAAATGCAGGCCTGTATTTTATGAAAGCTTTTCACTCTCACCTATCTATCTGTGCGATATAAAATACGGTCAAACTTTTATTAAAATAGTAAAAAAAATGATTTAAAAAGGAAACGTAACGAATGTGATGTATAATGAATGAGAAGTGAATATTTTAATGATTATTTACAAGAATTACTTACAATATAGTCACAATTTTTCGTTAGTGTGTGTATAATAAATTTATAATTTGCACATTATATGTATGGGGTGAAATTTGATATTTGTTATAAGTGAAAATAGCATGTTTTTAAAACATTTAGATCCCAGCCAATATTTATTAAAATTATTTTTTCTTCCCAGCTTATACCTGATCGCATTCAAAAAGACGCTTCCAAAATGTCGGCCTTATTGTAAGAATTCAATAAAATATCACATATCCAAAATGGGAGGGTCGCCGGATATCCTTTTACTGGAAAGGGGATAGGGGATGATGTGGGATTCCTAGCCGAAAAGGAATGAATGGGGATGAGCACTATAAAGACCAGCGTATTGGGGTGAATTGGGGCTTATTTCCGGATTCGCGTGTATCAGCTGAGAGCTGAATGGTCCCGAGTCCCGTAGCTAAGGCCTAATAATGGCCTTCAGCGTAAGTGGTTCAAAAGGTAAGCTGTACCGGTCCTAATTATTATACCGTGGTATTTATTGTACAATAAATCCGTTGCGTAATGACCAGGAAAAAATAATAATTTCACAAAATTTAGACAATTAAAAAAAATTACGTTGCTAATGGTTCTTGTCTATTAGGCTGGGTTAGTTGTTTGCGAACATACCCTGTTCACAGATTAAGGAATCTTTAGACTAACCGTTGCTGCGGCCAGTTGAAAAGTCTACCCGAACGAAGTTTTCTGCTGAACTGTTACCGCAGTACGCTCGTCCTGTAAGGAGGAGGGACGTCGGTTGAAATCGGGAACCTAAAAGTTCACCCATAAAATCTAATTATTTTGTAATGAAATAATGAATCTATGTTATTGTGTTAATATCAAGGAAGATTATTGCCTAGTTGAAATATTTTACCCATTGAGTTAAATATTAAAATTATTTATAATACAGCATCAGGATTCGAACCTAAGATCTCATGTCTATCAACGACGTGATAAACCATTACATATTTTAATGAGCGAGTAAAGCTTATTTTATTTATCGTATAAAGCTATTTTATTCAGCGATTAAATCTTATTCAATTCAGAGAGTAAAGTTATTCTATTCAGCAAATAAATGTTATTTTATTCAGCGAGTTAAGTTTATTTTATTCAGTGAGTTAGGCTTATTTTATTAAGCGAATGAAGATTATTTGTATAGTTCTTTATGTACGAGTTTCGAGGTTCTATTCCTGATGTCATTAAAATTAATATAGATATGTTTTTTAAATATCACACAATAAACGCTACAATGTAATACACATGTAATAATATTACTTCAAATTTACAATTACTAAAGTTTGGCCGATTTCCATAATTGTATCTAATGAGCTATTCAATTTAATTACAGTGAAATTTACAATAACGAAGGGAGTTATACAGTTTTTCGTAACAAGACGAAAGTATCACTGCTTTTAAAAGTATTATATAATCTAGACATTAAATTTGAAAACGTCTAAAGTATGGTTCAATTACAATAACATGATAAATTATGAACTATGACGTTCAACTGAAGACCAATTGTTGTAAGTTCCTAATAACAATATAGTATGGCTGTATTAATGGTTTACTTTTTTAAACATGTTTTTTTATTTTCTAAAAGTATGTCATTTTTTTATAAAAGAAAACTATAATCCAAATGTGGCGTCGGCGAATAATATGTTAGAATACCGCCAATTCTCGAACATATCGATTATTTAGATCGAGGCTTTCTCGTATTTGCTCATAATCTTTCTGGTAGTTCTTATTTTCGATCTGAAACAGGTGAACATGCGGTTTAGTTCAATGTTTATTTTCATATTGCTTTATATTCTTTTAAATAGCCAATGATTTTTTTTATGTTATTGAGAAAACATGTTGACCGATGAGTACAAGTCTATAACCTTCCTAACTAGGTAAGAGTTACCTGTTCTAAGGAAGGTTATATATGAAGTGTTACAGTGAGCATACAAGAGACCAGCGCAAAACCATGTGAAAATATAAAAATTAACTAAGGCACAATTATACACACCCACACACATTTATCTTTAATTTATGGTATTTTGACATGAACTGCGGCAGTGCCGACTGATGAGGCATAATTCTTTTTAAAAACAAATGCGTTACCCAAATCAAACCTAACCTACAAAAGAAGTGACATTGCCCGAACGCCACCCGCTCCGATATACCTAAGACGGATTTGTTAAATATCCCGCCGATCCAAATCTAGTCCCGAGCACAAAATTTATCCCCGTAATCCGAACGGGAGAGAGCAGCGGCCATTTAAAAATATCTCCGAGGCCCATTAACAAGGCGAACAGAGATTTTTTCCTTTTCCCGCCATAATGAATCGACAATGGCCGCCATTGTTGTCCCCCCCCCCCTCACTCCTGAGCCCCCCAGACGCCACGATGACGTTTATCGAATCTTTTTAAATTTGGAACCGCGCTTATTTTCTTTAAGCGGTCGCGGCTTTTTAAGCTGTCCAATGCGACCGCTGCTATAGGGTAACATTCGATGCTTCATTACATTGACATTAAATAACGTGTTAGTGTCACGAAAATAAATATTAATATATTTATTTTCGTGACACTAACACGTTATTTAATATCAATATAATGAAGCATCGAATGTTACCCTATTTGACATTTCGCATTTGACAGCTTAAAAAGACGCGACCGCTTAAAGAAAATAAGCGCGAAAATAAGCGATGTCATTTTAGGGGGGTAGATCTATATTCTATACCAACAATCGAACATGAATCAGTGAAAAATATTTCCCAATAACGAGAAAATAGAATTAATACGCAAAGGGAAAACTTTGAAGGATGAGTTTCGAGCTGTGAATTTTGTATGATTTCAAATGTTCCCTTTTCAATAGTTTGTCAATGTCAAGCAAAAATAATGCCATATTATTTATTTATTTAATTTACTCATCAAATTTACAATTTCTTCCTTTTTGTACCAACCGAGCCCAAGGCTTATCTGCCGAAAACCAGGTGTGTAAAATACAGAATTGTGAAGTATGTTCAGATTATTTTTTTCTGTATTTTACACGTCCATTACAATATACATATTCACATATATTTAGATACATTTTTAAATCTTATTAGTAGATTACAAACCAAAAATAGTATACTTATAATACATTTTAACATACAATTAAAGAGAGTGTTTTTGTGCGATTTCATAGCAAATATTTCTAACTTCGTATTTAATTTTTTAGATTTAATAATACTTTTAATTAAAGATCTTGGCAAATTATTAAAAAAGAATGGTACAAGAATTGCAACGCCCGTTTACTTCGTTTACTTCTATGAATGTCAAATCTTATTTTTACATAAAAAAAATAAAACTGACAATGAATTGTATGAAAAATAACTAAATTTTGGTTTCTTTTTCAATAAACATTAAATTTTACATTTCATAGGTATTGCAGGGAATTAAGGCAAACAACAGACGCTAATGACCTCTTGTACACGCTCGCAGCTGATGTGATAAAACAAAATTAAAAAATATATACAGGATGTCCCAAGACCATTCCCCAAGACTTAAGGGGAGTGTTGTGTAGTCTATTATGAGTAAGAAATGATATAAAATAAAGCGAAAAAAAAATCATCCCCAAATTTACTACATTTTTAAACAGATGGTGTCAATTCGGCTGGCGCGCGAATTCCGATACCACGCCGATCGATAATGGCTTTAACACCGTCACAGCTGAGCGCTCACAACAAACACATTATTATATGATTTTTTACTATTTTCACGTAAAGTTCACATTTATTTTCTCGGTAGCCATGATGAATTTTGATAAAGTTTCTTAACAAATAACGCTAGAAATAACAGGACCATTTTATTTTTTTATTGGGAATAGTCTTGGGACACGGCGTATATGCAATGATTATAGAGGTATACTCACCTCATTATAGAGGTATAAGAACTTTAACCACGCTCAAACTTAAAATTGTGAGTTATGGTCGAGTTTTGACCACTAGTCACTATAAAAGCTTGAGAACGCGGTTAAACGCAAGGCGAGAGGTCGTTCGAGGACAGCTCGTGCGAGCGGGTCACAAAGTACTTCGAAAAAATTAAGTTTTTTAATAATTTTAGTATAAATTATTATTTTATGAGACTGGTTTAGTTGTCGATATAGATCAACCCTCTTAAAGGACATCGGTGATTTTAAATACACCCTGTATATCTTATTCACAGACCATAAGATTTAGCCGTTACCTTATTATAAAAGATGAATTTAAAACACTATATACAGTTTGCGATCGAATATTTCGATCATTGTGAACGATATTTGCAAGAATTTACTTGATAAAATGGGATCGTTTAATTGAGTCGTTTATGATTTTAACAATTGATTTGGTGAGAGTATTTTAATAGACATCAACGTATCACGATTCCAAAATTTATTTGGAACTGTAACAGGCTATTTAAATCAATAGTGAACTAGCATTAGTAGCTGGTATTAGTGTAAGTAGGGACGCAATGAGTGCATCTCGTTCGAGGGCGATATTTGTGCATATAACATTATACTGGGTATAAAATGCATTTGACTCGTGAAATCTCTTCCTTTGTTCAATAATTGAAAAGACGAAACGAACCCAAGACATTTCGAGCGATAAGGACAGAAGATAACCCTCGCCCTATCTCACCCGACTCGCTTACATAAATTATACCTACGGGCACACAGTCCGTTTAGCTGTAATACTATGGAGAATTCGTTTTCTTTTTATTTATTTAATTACCTAAGGTCATGGACTACGGGTGTATTGTATATGTTCGGACCCCATATGTCTACAGGTTGTCCCAAGAAGTTAAAACTGATATTTTTTAACATTAATTCATTTCTTTTTAATATAATTTATAAAAAAACTAAAGAAGGCACTTCCCGAAATCATTTTTCCCTGTGTTAAATCATTCTATAGGGTGATGATTTTAGAGGCGTGGTTTTCAAGAAGAGATAAAACGCATATAATTTGATGTTATGGCTAAGAATTTAGTTTTATTATAAAGATAAGGGTTTGCCATTATGTTTTAAAAATGATTTCGGGTAAGTGGCCGCCGCGGCTGACTCGAACAAATTCCAGCCGAGAGGCCCAATTTTCAACCACTTTTTGCAGCAAGTTGGGCCGGGCCGTATGTCAGCAATAACGCGCCGAATATTCTCTTCCAAGGCGTTAATCGTGTCCGGCTTATCTGCGTAGACAAGCGACTTCACATAACCCCACAAAAAATAGTCCAGCGGTGTTAAATCGCACGATCTTGGAGGCCACGCCACAGGCCCACGACGCGATTTTTACTTTATTTTAGAGTGATTTTAAAAAAAAATATAGTGATTTTTTCCAAATTTGCACTGTTTGCAAACGTTGTTCAGGAGTAAGTCTATTCATTATGAAATGGCAAACCAAACTGAGCATAAATCAAGTGACAGCTGTCAAAAACACCAACTACGAAAAAAGTAGTGCCAGATTGAAAACCACGCCTCTAAAAAAAACATACTTTCTCTTCAAATATAAGATACAAAACGCTCGCTACAAACTTACAATAGTGTTCAATAGTAGCTTCCTATGAAAAATCCTGTTTAGGAATTAGTTATTTTTTATATCAGTGTATCGCATTTTTTGAATTAATTGCGTCGCCCCATACTCGGATGGGGGCAAAAAACGTCGGCGCGAGCTTCTGCAGAAGGCCTTTTGAGATTTATCTCAATTCGATTCAGAAGCGTTCGCGAGGAAGGGACGCGCAAAAAGCGCGCGCCGCCCGCCCGCTCTCGTTACGCCGTTTTTTATCTCGTTGACATTGCGTTCGTTTTTCGAATATTTTTTTTTTTTTTTTAATGGCCTTGTCGCCAACCCTAAAAGTCAGCATCGTTAATTTCGCGCGCGAATTAATTTTGATATTTTTTTTTCAATGCAATCATGTTTTGATCGCTTTAGGTCAGGTCAAGTTGAGCGATTCAATCGGATGTTGACCCCAAAACTATGCGACAGTCCTGAGAGATGGGATAGAGAAATAAGTATTGTCGAATTTGGTATAAAAAATTCAATATCCCGATCCATAAATGACTCACCTAGCAGATTATTGTTTGGGATAAATCAGATAGGTGAAATAAATGACAAAATCAGAATGATTCTTAGTAATAGTCTATCACCAGATATGGACGTTCGTGCCATCCGCGAATACGCTTCGAAAAATATAGTCAGAAGCCAAGGTGATAATGAGAGATATTACTGCCTTAGACTTAGATTACTGCCCTTTCTGCTCCGTATGCTTGGCATTCAGGTACTTTTTTATTGGAAACAGATAGATAGTCCATCTTAGGACTAGTTAGATGGAGACGGTGAAGATTCTGAGATGCCACTAAGTGCGAATTTAGATGAGATGATATATATTAGTAGTTTGAATTACGATAACATCTAAATAACATCACATTTTGTCTTTATATGTTTATAGATAAAATGTTTTTTTTTGTAATAATTGTATGTCTAGCTGTAAGTTTTTTCTGTGAAAATAACAATAAATAAATTATAACCGAACGAGGAAACGAGCGACTATATATAATGTACTGATTAAAAACGTTGATACCAGTGTCGGCGTCAACAAGAAATTGATACCTAAATTCAAGGGGCCGTATATTGTTCAGAAGGTTCTCGATTCTGATAGATATCTGGTAACGGATATTGAAGGATTTCAGGTTATGCAAAAACCATAAAACGGTGTGGTAGCTCCTGATCAGATGAAGTATTTGACGCGAATATAGCTCCATTTCTTTATGGTAATAAATGCATACAATGCACTTTATGCAACTGTCTGCATAACTAATCTATGCACATAAGCTACAAAGTAGTAAATGTTTCGTTACAATTCATTTATTATATCTATGTTTACGCTCATTTTGGATATTAATGTTCTTGTTTTATTATTTGGAAAATATAACCCATGTCGGCTGAGGACAGCTAGAAGGTCAGTATTGGCCGAGCTGTAGTCATTTTAATTTGTCATCTATTTGAATTTGCCTCCACAGTGTACTAGGTGACATTTGATTGTATTAAGTCTTGTATATGTGTGTGTAAGCAATGTGTCAGTGGCTAGCTAAAGAGAGGGTAGATTGGAAGATTTTTCTTGGACAACTGTGGGTATTAAGATAAGTAAAAAGAACAGTGGAATAATCAAGCGTTTATTCAGTTCACCCTGATGCCCACAAATAAATATTTCATTCTGATTTCTTAAACAAAAGCAAAAAAAAAATATCAATGTGCTGTAATCATACAAAAAAATTAAAATTTTCGTTTAGAATAAAACTGAAATGTTTCTTAATGAATTTTAGTAAAAAAGAATATTCATCATTCATCATTTCACGGATTTTTTACATACCGTGTTTACAAGAATATTTAATTTCGACGTTTCTGAGATTATTACAAATTCAGCCCTCGGGTGAAGATGTTCAGATTTATGCCCAGAATGACCTCTTTAAAGGATGCTGCTGACTTTAAGTTCACCCTGTATTCGTTTGTACAATGTCCATTAAATGTTTGCAATGCGAAAAATGTGGGACTCACCAGCGGCGGTCAAGGGCAAACGAGTAGCAAAACCCCACAAGGAAATGATGAACAAAAAAAAGCAGGTCTTCGAGGCGACGAAGCACCCGCATTGGTATAGTATAGATTACACGACTCTTACGGGAGTACTAAAAGTCTCCTGGAGAAGTTCCTCGTTCTATTCTTTCTATTCGCATGCTGTGGGCATGACGTAAAAGTACCCGCGCATGCATTCGAGGGTTGATATGTCGCCCTTTAGCGTGTTGTATAGTCGATCCGACGCAAAAAGTGCCTTTGTTGCAATTTTATTTATTTTTCTCGAAAAGCGTTTTAATTTGACAGCGGCATTGGAACAAACTTAAAACGGAACTTGAATTAAAAGCACCCGACAAAGCTGATTTTATACTTAAGCTTAGCTTAAACTTTATTTTATTTATTTATTTATTGTACATAATTAATTTGACAAAGAAATAGAATTATTATTATTATTATTAGTTTTAGGCGGGCAGCTTATGCTGATAAGCCTAATTCTAGTAGTACAAATCACAGTTACAAATGAATATTATAAATATTGCACGGGGAGCGATTAGCACTGCTACATTTTGTGCCCTGCCTTCTTTGCTATACAATGTCTGTACTAAGGAAGGCAGTGTTGTATTGTGCTACAACTAAGAATGTCAATATACAATGTAACATTCATTATTTTCTAAACCCCTATGTACTATGCATAGGCCTGGAAAGCATTGTTATCAGACGAATGCTAAACCTCACTTTTCCGACAGTTGTTCACGTTTTAAGATCACCCGCGTAAAATGTGTGTGTGTGGTATTAACGAAATTACGCCAAATTCAAACATATATTGTTTGTAGTAGTAAATTATTTAGCCAGAAGCTGACGTCTTACAGCTAGGCACTACAGGCGTCATTAACGGCACCCCCCCCCTTCCAGACTACTCGCGCCTGCGGTACCCGAATTACACGACACTCTTTCAATTCATCATAAATTTAAACACCATTATCGTTTTTTTTTTTGTAATTTTTTTTGCTTCTAATAACTCCCATCCTCCCTATTTACTGAATTGAGAAAAATCGTGTGAAATTGGCCCTAAGACCGCCGATTTTATATATATTTTTTTTTTAAATAAACTGAAAGTGATAAAATAAGCATTTTTATATTTTCCCATCATTCATTCCCTAATATTATAGATTCAAAAGCATTCTTCAGTGCCTTATCAATCATACTTTAAGAGGGCACAAAAAAGTCAAAAGGTGACAACGTATTAAAATATTATTTTTTTTGAATAAAAAATATTTATATTTTGTGGTGCCTATTAATTTAAAATGTACGTAAGAACATTCCTTAGTATATATATGTAAATTATACATAGGTAATACAATAGCGTTGTTCCGAGACCATTCCCAATAAAAAAAAAACAGCTGATTGGACCTGCGATTTCCAGCATAGTTTGATACAACGACATAGCAAAATCCATCATGGCTCCAGAAACAAAAAAGTAAACTTTACTTGATAATATTAAATCGTTGTTACTTGCCCCGGTTGACGGTTAAAAAAAGGTAATTTGAATTTTACCAGCGGCGAAAAAGTTTCGTTTCGATTTGACCCGCTGGGGTTCAAATGCAGATCATCTAAATCAGAAGCAGGCATGCATACCACCACTCTGACACAAATTTAAAATAACACAAAAAGTGACACACAATTTAATACTTAAAATACTTAATTGTAGTAAAAAAAAACTGTTTTTTTTTTATTGTCCACAAATTAGTTACACTTTCATGGAAATTATAACTGAATCTTCTTAAATAAAAAATAACAATCAAAATGTGTTGATCGGAGGCCAAAAGCTAGCAATATTAGGGATAATAACATTGTTTTACCACGATCAATGACACTGTGGCTTCAACTATCCCACAAGGGTCCATGTTTTAATAAGCTTTTATTTAACCTGCAATGTTTGTATGTCGGTATGTTGGTTTAGGTACCAGGCCACTCAGGCATTGATGGCAACGAGAAAGCAAACGAACTGGCCAAGAAAGGGGCTAGCATGACTATGATAGGCCCAGAAGCGGCCTACGTCATAGCTAAAAGCACCACCAGTTGGCTGCTAAAAATTTGGGCTTGGAAGCAAAGCCAAAAATACTGGCAAGAACTGCCCGGACAAAAGCAAGCCAAAGAACTCATAGTAGGATTCTCGCAAAAAAGACTCTCGGAGCTATTGAAGTTAAGCCGAAACCAACTAAGGATCTTAACCAGAGCCTGAACAGGCCACTGCAAGCTGAATCAACATCTGCACAGATTAAACCTATCGACCGACGACAGGTGCAGACTTTGCACGAAAGGTACCAGCTTCTAGGCAACCATCTCCTCAGGCCAGAAGAGATTAGAATCATCGCACCCAAAAAGAAACTTAACTTTATCTACAGTACGGGACTAGAGGGCGAACTATAAGTGGATTTAAATGTACAATCGTTCTGGAAAGGATGCAGTACACGGGGGGCAAACCCCCCACATACATAACATGTCGGTTTAGGTCAAATCTTGCAAATTGCAATAGATCAGCTTCCTCTTGAATTTGACCTGTTGGTTCAGTCCCGATGACAATACATTTGTATGATAAGCATGACCTGATTCTACACCCAGGAATGGCTCCAGACGAAAAAACTCCTCAACTGTCAATTTTGTATACGCGTTTTGTATAAGCTTGTTTCAAAAATGTAGTTTTACTGTTTTTTTTATTTAACATATTTTAAACGCGGTTATTATAATATTTACTCTGTGCACTATAAAAAAAAACTTTAATAGCTAAAATTTATATGTAATTAAATATTATTTTTTTTCAACAATAACATGAAATTTCACTTTTATCTCCCTCCCCTTCTCTTCACCTCTTCATCTTGCATTTCTTAGGTTCAATACTAATTTTATACTCGGTGGAAATATTTCATTGGTTTTATTTTATACTCGTTAGTGGGTATCATTGTTTTTTCTTTTTTTATTATTTTATTATTGCCTACCGCCTACTTATGATTCCTTTGTGTGCAACTGTTTTATTTCCCATATAAAGACAAAAAAAAAATGGGTTTGCGTCGGATCAGAAGGTGGAAGTTATACTTCTTTGGCCGTTCGCACACACAGACAGACAGGATATATAAATGAAATATAAGATATTCTTCTCTGTTATCCAATACATTTATCTTCAATATATTATTATAAGTCACTTCATTATTATACTATACACCTATACATTATCATTATTAAGTTCGTATATTCGTATAATTTGTGAAAAAAAAACACAGACAACTAGCTTCAAATTTCGGAACGGACTCTACAACGCGACAAACATATTTCGTAAATAAAGCAATTGGACTCTACAACGTAAAAATTACTCCTAACGCGTGACGCGGTTTCTCGACCAACATCCCATCCCAATGAGTACAACGGGCCCAAAGAAGTATAACTTCAAAAAAATAAATAAATAAGGTTTGTCAAAAATGTTGCTATAGCTCTGACTCATTGCTGGGTGTCGGTTGAGTCCATTGGATTTGGTATCAGTGGCGCACATTTTTTATCAATATTTACCCAGCAATCAATAACATTGCCCAGGCATTACACCATTGTATCAGCTGACGGCCGTGCGTGTGTCTGAATGTACGCACGCGACATTTCGGATCATCAATTCGGAGCGGCTTTCACTCCGGCACCCATGGCGTGTCCCCTTTTTCGACGGCGGGAAGGGTTCCATCGATCACGCGTTCGAAAAATACGACCGAAAACCGTTGCGTTGTAAACAGCCTTGACAAATTATCAAATTAAGTACTCATCGGATACTTATCGAAACTCGCGTCAATATACGTTCATACGAGTTGTTAAGAGTTGCGAAATTGCCAGATATACACTTATTGACATCGAAGGCATGCATTTGCTTCGTTTGGAAAAATGCTAAGTTGCATTTCACACGGCATGACGTCAATCATAGACGATTTATAAATTCCCTTCACACGGGGTGTTTTCATAATCGAAGACAGTACGTTTCAGTCTTCGGTTTTTAATCGCCGTGCCCCCAAAATAGACCCTTTCCTAGGTAATTAAATTAACACACAAGTCTTTACTTTGTATCGAGTCGTTCATTTATTAATTTCTATTTGCATTCCTACTGTGTCATAAATTGGTTAGGATAAGTGTATGAAACTCAATAAATTACTTAGTGATCCTGACTTTATCCTCACCTTATCCTTACCACACTTTAACGAGAGACTTTTACATTTTTTTATAAAATGTTCATAGATTATTTCTAACGGAAGAATTCAGAACCATTTTTACAAATTTCCTAATTATAAACAGAACTAATTATGGATTTCCGACACATTTCATAGTACAATCTAAAATAATCAAAAAAATACAGCCAAGAATGTTAAATGATTTGTGACATGTAAACGCCTGTTCTGAGGAAGTGCAACCACTGCAAGTATTCTTAGATATAATATTAATTCGTAATGTAGATTCTGTTCAAAAAATAGCACAAAATAAGATATTTTTGCCTCTCTAGTTATTAATATTAAGATAGCATAAGTAATTTAGAACAGTGTTCCCTTCTTAATACACGTGTGGTTTTAGTACGTATATATTTTACTTTAAAACTAGTGATGTGCCGGAGATCTCTATCAGTATCCGCGAGGGGGACGAAAGATCCGTATCGCATCCGTTACTTTTTGGCGGATTTTGAACGGATCCTTTACATTATTTTAAATTTCATTACATATGCGAAATTCTAAATTTAGATTATTAGGTAGCAATGAAATACTTTTAAATTACATTTTTTTTTATTTCCTAAAATCACATATTTAGCACATTTATATTGCAAAATCAAATTAATATTATTATTATTTATTAAAATATCCATACAAATTTATATCATTAAATATGTCGCATTTTATTGATATTCTATAGAAGTAAAAAAATTACTCCTAGAAGAAAAGTATAATTTGTGTGGATTATTAATACCTCACTAGGCAAATGCCTGTGTCTAGGTGATACCTATTTGAAATATATAAGTAGATAATAAGACGATATTTAAACATTTATTGTAGCGAATTACTAATAGTACTAATTAAACTATCTTTAAAATGAGATTAATCTCAAATGATTGTGATATTAGTAAAATTATGAAATATTTAAACATTTATTATAGAAAGTTTTAGGGTATTAATTAAATTATGAGTCAATTCTCGTGGGTTACACGCATCGACCCGAGTAAGGTATCGTATCCGCGGATCAGGACACCAATGATCCGTATCGGCGGATCAGGACACCAATGATCCGTATCCGCGGATCAGGACACCAATGATCCGTATCCGCGGATCAGGACATCAATGATCCGTATTTGTCCGTTCCGGCACATCACTATTACAACCTATAGCACAGTTCACACATGTGCATGTATTTGTGCGGTGTTATTATAAATATATATGTGTGGTTATAAATTACTATGCCCGCGTTCGCGCTCGTGATGACTACACCAATAGGTGAAACAAATATCAAAGGCGATTCCGATTTCGCGACCGCATTATATAAATTATGGCGCTTTGTTTCGGATCCGACTGACGTGGCAACAAAATTTAAAGATGGCGGCCGCGCGTCAGACGGAATAATAACAAACGCTTTTTATCGTCTTTTGTTTGTGGCTCTTATAGTATATATGCCATAATGAAACACGCACTTTCGGAGCGGGCGACGCGCAAAAAATAAGCCCCGGTGCGCGATAGAATTTCAAATGAGCGCCATCTTGAGGAAAAAATCGGACAAGAACAAAGATGGCGGCGGCCCGCTCTGTAATGATCGCCCGCTAGAGGGCACTCGAAAAATGTATTATTTATACATTTCGTGTGGATTGAGATTTTTCACACCAAAACGGAACTGCGTAGGTACGTACCTAATTGCATTCATTAAAGAGCGATTATTATAATATTCATTTTATATTATTAATACGATAACCTAAGTACTAGACCCAAGCCGTTTAGAAGCATAAATTGCCAATTTTGTATGACAGTTCGTAAACATCGTATAATACGACATTATTATCGTTGATTAGAAGAAAAAATAATGTTCTGTTCAATAATTTGGAGTTTAAACTTGAAATTGACTGAATCACGAAACTGTACTTTTTTTAATTAATTACGATGTTTTATAGACGTTTGATACCTAAGTACGACTTTCATTTAATTTGTTTCCTTTTTGTGTTTACTAGTTGTCGAAATTAGACCGTAATTCTATTTTTTAGTTTGAGCGTTATTAAGGTTTTTAAACCTTTATAATTGCATATACTTTTTTTTAATTTGGTTCTATTATAAATGCGTCATTAGCGTGTATTGTTTGCCTAATTCCCTGCAATACCTATTAAATTTAAAATTTAATGTTAGTAAGATCTTTATTTTTGATGCAATTCATTGTCAGTTTTAATTTTTTTATCTAAAAATGAGATTCGACGTTCATAGAAGTTTAAAATGGGATTAATAATTATTTTTGCTTGACATTAACACACTATTGAAAATGGAACATTTGAAATCACACAAAATTCACAGCTATCATTAGTATGAACGTAGATTGTTTTATTTTATTTTATTTAATGTATTTGTAACACGTATTACAAACTCCTCCAATCTATTAATTGCAAAACGCCAAATTCTTTTGTATCTTAACGAAATAAATTTTACATACAAAAAGTTACATTTTCAATTTACAATTTATGGTGAACATCGTTCATATACTATGTAAATTATTTATAGATAAAATTAATAATAATTTAACCCTGCGCTCAAGTTAAAAATTCGTTTGATTCATTTGAGATAGTTTTATGTGCCTCTTGTAAAATTTTGTTTTTTGTGCGATATGACATGTTGCAGAATATTACTAGCGAAGTGTTATTTTTTGTAAAATAGGTTATTATCTGTCAAATTTTTAATATTGAGAAAATAGATTCTATAACTTTTTTTAACGATTTTCGACTCTGTGAGATTCATTTCCTGACTCTGACAAATCAACCAGACTTCTTTCTTTCCGAGTTTTGGTATGATGTTAACTATAGGTTGAACGTTTTCTCATGCACATCATTTTATAAGGTTGTTCTACATACCAAACTAAACAAGTTTTGTTCTACAAGTTTTCTTAATTTTGACATATTTTTTTCCGTACAAAATAAATACTATCCCAGGACACGTTTGGTTCGCAACACGTGTATTTTGTTTTACTTCCTTTCTTTGACACATTAAAAAACTTGCAAAGCAAAAGTTGATCAGTTTGAAGTATGCGACGAATAAAAGGATGTGCAACTAGTTTCGCTTATGGGAACATATGTACGGGACATCCGCGAAATATCCAGGTTGTTGGAAATCAAACCATTCGCTTTTCCAACTCCGAAAATAGGACCGCCCCTGGAAAAGTCCCTATCATATGCAAAAAATAATCAATGAACACACAGATTTTTTTAAAACAATGATTTGGTGTCTGTGCTGTCGAGCGTTGAGGAGTTCCTTCGTTTGGAGCCATTCCTGGGTGTGGAATCAGGTCATGCTCACCATAAAAATGCATTGTCATCGCAGCTGAACCAACACCTCAAACTTCAAGAAGCGGTTCTAATTCAGCTCGCGAGATTTGACCCAAATCGACGCACAAATATTGCAAGCTAAATAAAAACTTGTAAAATAACTCACGCGTCGAATTAAAAACCTTTCTTATTTGGCTAAATTAAATAAATGATAAATTATGTTTACATTCTAAGAGCACATTTTTTGGCACATATCAAATTTTTGGCGATAATTTGAAAAGAACAGCATAGTGTGAAATAAATGAAGATACGTTAATATTAAAAATCGCCACATTTCTTAATTTATTACAATGGTGAATGTTAATAAATGTAAACATAGTAACTTAAGTAGTAAAAAAAAAATCAAGTGTACAAATCTAGGATTATTAATTCCCTGATTTTATCGAACAAAATATAAATAACCTATATATTAATAACGAGTTATCAAATGCCATAACTTCATTTATTTTTTTTTAATCTTTGGAAAAAGTGATCGCATAATATTTTATGTTGACCTGTGGTTGACACATTATCTTGGCCGCAATGCGTTTATGTATGAGAATAGTCGCACGTCATCATTGTTAAAAGACTCGTTTACGGAATTTGGTACAATTATCATTACAACTATCACATTAATTCGTCGTTTTTTTTAAAGGCAATGTTTAGGTCAAATCTTGCGAGCTGAATTAGAACCACTTCCTCTTATCATACGGAGTTGAAATTTGACATGGTGGTTCAGTTACAATGACAATGCATTTTTCATGGTAACATGACCTGATTCCACACCCAGGAATGGCTCCAGATGAAGGAACTCCTCAACGGTCAACAGCACAGGCGCGAAATTTTGTATACGCATTCAAGCTTGTTTTTAAAAATGTATTTTTACTATAAATTATCAATATTGCTGGGTTTATTTGTACTCGTACTTAAGCATTTAAGGTTTTAATACCTGAAATCTTCTATAAATGTAATGTGTTAATCCCAAGTTCTTTAATATAACTTAGGGGGGATTGTAATATGTGCTAATCCTTCAGAAGTCTAATGTTCAAGTTCAAGTTAGTTCAAGTTATTTATTTTCCACAATATTTTAAAATATACAAGAATATCATAATACATTATAAACATTAAAAACAACTGTTAACAATTCAAGATAATGGTAAAAAAGAAAAAAAAAAGAAGGTAAAGA
The DNA here is from genome assembly GCA_020383195.1 of Neomicropteryx cornuta. Classification (NCBI taxonomy): domain Eukaryota; kingdom Metazoa; phylum Arthropoda; class Insecta; order Lepidoptera; family Micropterigidae; genus Neomicropteryx; species Neomicropteryx cornuta. The sequence goes on along the minus strand of JAHKQU010000010.1, from coordinate 7,881,171 downwards.
AAAGGTACAGAGAAGGTATATAAAGTAAAATTACTTACACAGATATAACATAATGAATATAACAGGTGTGTGAAGGCTACTTATCTGGAGATAAGGGTTGGTTCAGAGAGGGGGGCACTGGGGTTAATCCCCCCCCCCCTCAAAGACAACAAAAACAAAAAAATGAGAATCGCGAGGTTTTACACCAGAGGTTCCTAAACTTTTTTGTGTCGTAGACCCCTTGCCATGTTTTTCGGTTTTGGGTAGACCCCCGTCCTTACCTGATATTGATTTTTTACAGTTTCCTTTCTAGGATTCAGGAAACTAATAAACGTATTTGTCTCACATTCGTATTTATAGAGTGACGAATTGAATAAGTCAGTGCAAGTACGCGAAGCTCTGGACTGCGCGTATGCTTGTAACAAGATGATACTGGTATATCATTATGTGCAGGTTTTTACAAGTTCAAAATGTCTTGCGACCACAAAGCGAATGCCTACATCCTACAACTTCCACAATTTTATAAACATATATAATAATTTTATTACTTCATAGGTACTTTTATAAATAATGTATATGTCTTTATTTATTTATTTCAGGAAACAACAGCTTACATAGTAATTACAATAAACAAAAAAAACAATTAAAACACAAAGCCAATAATAGTCTCCTCGAAACTTAAAAAAATAGAAAACACATTCGGGAGCGAGGCCGGGACCAGGAAGTAGGAGGGGTTGTGGGTTAGGTACTATCAGTGTATGTTGAGATCTACTATCGTGGACCCCGTTTTCATTTCATGGACCCCAAATTTTTTTTCCCTGACGTAGACCCCTTACAGGTTGTCATAGACCCCTGGGCGTCGATATTGACCACTTTGGGAATCACTGTTTTAAACTGTAAATTAGGGAATTTTTTTCACCGATCCCCCGGACAGCTTTCCCCCATCCACCCCTCCGTTTAAACATCTAAAGAAAATGAACATAAATCGTTTCGAACCTGTGGCGAAATCGACGCAGACCAGCGCCGCGAACGCCCAGAGAAGAATCCCGCCAGCGGGGGCCATGGTGATGGTGCTCGGGAGTCTCCCGCGAGTTTCCGAGGAGCACAGGATTTCACTCGCACACAGAATGCCACGACCACAATTCACCGAGACATTTTGCACACATTCGCTCCAACCTTTGTACAATTTTCACACTGCACTATTATTATCCACTATTAGCGAATCCCTCTGAAAGTATCGAGAGTGCACGGTAATTGAAGTGTTTAGCGAAACGCATCTATTTACACAGGGTGTTCACAATGACTATAACACTATGCATACTCAATTCAAAACATTGCACTTTCGCGTATTCGTATTAAAATGTCGCCTTTAGAAGTAATATTTGAAGTGGAAGCATAATCAAAAATTGTATTTCACTGAACGAATACTTTTTTTTTGTCGACAGTCGCCATTTTAATTTTCGAAAAAATTTTCACAATTTAAAAAACATCGCGGCCGAAAAGTCGGTATCGCGACGGCGAGCGACACAACCGCCGCGCCGGAGGCTCGAAACGCAACTGACCAAGCGACGTGAAGTGAGCGATGAAAACAAAACAAAAAGCTCGCTCGCGCGCGCGACGGAGACGGCGATACCCGATACGTCTTCGTCGGGGTGCGAGCGGCGACGCGATAGTCGCGCGCCGCCCGGAGAGCGTTGGTCGGAGCGAGACGGCTGTATGTGCCTCGGATGCGCGCCCGTTTTAGTCAGGCGGTCTCTTTTGAAACTGATAAGGTTCGATTTTGAATTGAAATAATTGGCGCTAGTTACTCTTGTTAGTGACTAAGCACGAGTGCTTATGATACGATCCAGACGAATTCAAACGAATATTTTCCGACGGTTTATAATACGCGTGTTATATAAGTACTTTGAATAATATTATTTGAACGTTAAAACAATGATAAGACATAAAATAAAAAAAAAACAATCAAATGAAATACATCATAAAAAAATATTTAAGCAGAAATAGAAGTTATACTCTTTATAATCAGTAAAAAATATTGGAAAAATGTTACGAGAAAAACGAATTCGATATTTCAACGAAATTGTTTTAATGTTTGTGAGGTTGATACACATATATACAATATACAATAATAATTGTAGATATTTTATCTTTTACTTGAAAATGCGATTTATTTTCTGAGAACGCCGAATGGCGAAAGGTTAAAATATTTTATCATCCAATCTATGAAATGTATACCAAATGTATATGTATAGTTCGCGTATTATTGTGTTCCTGACCTACCCAACATTTGTTCGCGGGAAACTACCCGTCATTCACTAGTGTCAATACATTTGTAAGTATGAGGTTAGGAGCGTCGGCAGACCAGACTAGGCCCACTGCGAGGTTGCCAGGTTTCAAAACTCTGGTATACGGGCTTACAAACCTACGTGCGCCATAAAAAAAATAAACGAAAGTTGGCACGCGCCATAGAAAATAGAATGACGTTGACGCTTTTAAAACCCGATAAAAAATATTTCAGACCCCACCGTCAAAAAACGACCACCCTTTCAACCCTTCAATAAGCGCGGTTCCAACTTGTGTCGGATTCGCTGGGGTCAAATTCGGACTGAATTCGTAATAAACGATCAGCATGACGGTTGACTATGACAACCTGTAACTATAATATAATATCATTGCTTACTAGTAGTAATTTATTTACCCAGGACCTGAAGTCTTACAGCTAGACCCTACAGGCGACATTAACGACATCTTCCCCACAAACTACTCATGCCTGTAATACCAATTTATGATGGATGGATGATATACTTTCTTCATAAATGGTACTGGAAATCGCAAGACTATTGCTGAATTTTTAAACGTAAAAGGTCGCGGGAAAAAGCTATGTGTATAAATCCATTATTTTAGAATTTGTACCTGTATGAAATGAGGCGTGCTTATTAAATTGTATGTATATTTATTTAAATATTACAGAAATAATTGATTCTGAACGACCCCCGCGAAATCGCAGGGTTAAATAGGGCCAGGTGCTACAAAACCCCTCTATTCTCTTCCCCACTCCCTCCCTCTATTCTATTCATAGTAACCCGTAGATATTGGGGAGTGAAAATTGTTAACACGAAAGAATAATGCAGCTCTATTACGCAGTACACTATCTAATTGATGCATTGATTGTAGGGTGACAAAACGATAGAGAAATTGAGGATTTATTTTCAATAAATATTTTTTTATTTTAAATTCATACTGACCGACGCACTCACAACTTTAAATTCATATTCAAAGAGAGTTTTCACATTCACAAATATCTTCTGCGTGATTTCGCTTAAATAAATAACAAAAAAAAAAAAATAAATTAACATAACAAAAAAAAGAAGAAAATGTGGTAAGGTGATATATGTTTGCATCGTTACAACAGAACTAATACTAAAAATCTTTTACACTGTATAAGTTAAGTTCTAATAAATATTCTTTAACTGCTTTTTTGAAATCCTTTAGAAACGTCAGATTTCTTATGTGGATCGGAAATGTGGATGTGAATTTCTTGTATATAAAAGGAAAGACTATTATATATGTATTATACAAGTACAGAGAGCTGCCATACTAAAAATAAATAGCGCGAAAGTTATCATTTTTCAACCTATCTACACTTGAACTACCTCTATCTTTAAATGGAGGACAAACAATACAGAATAATAAAAAATATACTGCCACGCATGAATACAGGCTTCAGCCAACGGCACTATACTTTCCTAGCTCTAAAAATATACAAAACTTATAGTTCTTCGCTAGGTTAGGTTCCAGTGTTGCAATTGGCTAATGACGTCTACAAGAAACGATTGTGAAACGCTACTCTTAAATATTCTTACACAGACTTATTATATCAGCATTAACATAACAAAACAATATACTTACGTAATAATATTTATATTAATTATCAGCTTAAAATAAAAAAAACTATATATATATACAGTAAACATAAAAGCATCTATTGTGCTTTGAATGAGATAGTTTTATTTATTTATTTTTTCTTTATTGAAAAATCCACAGTATTACATTTTTACAATTACAAACAAAACTTATTACCAGTATATAAAACCAATTATGGATTTCGGTCATTAAACATTATTACATTAGCATAAAAATTTGAACAGTGTTCTTAAAATATATATAGATTATTAATATTATATACGTATACAGTAGTTTTTTTTTTTTTTTTTTAAGTTTTATGTGTAATTTGTGAGTGATGTTTGTGGTAGTCATGAGTGTGTGACACTTGTATGTTAATAAAAATAAATAAAGCAATAAATTAAGTATGGTTTTAGTATGTATAAAAATAATTCATGATGAATGTGATAAAAATATAGTATGTATGTATATTCTATATGTAATACTTTTAAGTTACTATTAATCATTAACAACATAACAATCTAACAATACAATTAGGTTTTATTGGTCTTTACTATTGATGATATTGGAAATCTCTTTTTTGAATGGTAATAAGGAGGTATTCAATTTTAGATTGCCATGTATGGTTAGTTAATAACTAGATTGTTTTATGCTTTTAATAAAATATATTCATATAATACGACACCGTGTCCCAAGCCCATTAGATATTCTAGTGTTATTTGTTAAGCATAGTCAAAATTCATCATGGTTACTGAAAAAAAAAAATGTAAACGTGATAATCGTAAAAACCTAACCCCTTTAAGTCTTCGGGATTTGTCTTAGGACACTGTGTATGTTGGATGTAACCACGTCGCTATGGTTCAAGTTGGAAATTTTGGTATTAAGCGTCCCAGTCGTTTGTTTAGACGTGGTCACCCTACGTGCGTGCAACGTACGGAACCTGCATAAACGTACCTATGCTTTCATTTATGACAGCGGGGCGGCGGCGGTAGCTAGTTTCAACTTTAATTATTATGCATATGACAAGTCAGCGTTTTGAGTATCATTTTGTGTGTATAACAAATTTTCAAAATGTTTCGAAATAATGTTTGTTTTATTATTATTATAAAGCGCAGTACCGGCTGCCTTCATATGGCGCAGGCCAATCATATGTTAAGTATGCAATGGAACTGTTATTTATTATAAGTATGCAATGTTGAATATTGTCATCGATGCAAAATGATCTGGTTGGGTTTGACCCACTGGGGACATATTTTCGCTTCTCACATCCCCTAAAACCCAAATCAATCCACTTTACCTAAAAATAGTAAAAGGATTATGCAATAATGATTTTTTATGAATGCTTAGTTGTCACCGTACGCCGTAACGATGTCAAGGCCATTATCGATCGGCTAGCAGTCAGCTGTATCCTTTTAGTTTTGTTTGAAAACTTCTAAACTGGCAAAATAGTCCTAGAAATATATTAAATTGTGGTCACCCAATAAAATATCAGACTGCGCGGCGTCGCGACCCAGAAACTGACTCAACGGGGCACCGCACCTATAAGTGTATTGACAACGTTGAACGACGGGTAGGTTCCCGCGCGGGTTTTAGGTCAGCTGGATATCAGGAACACAGCAATACGGGTTACCAAACGTTCAATAGAATAATTAGATTTCTATATGGTTCATACCCAGAATGACCTGTTAAAAAAATACTGCTGACTTTAAGTTCAACCTGTATAATACATTTGGGATGTGTTTTTGAGCATTTTTTTATAATAGGTCTCAGGGAATGGATTTGGGACATCCTGTATTTATGTTTCAAGTATATTATCAAACTAATTCAATGACCAATAGCACCATACCACGTATCTGCCACCTTTATAACAAAAGTGATATATTGAATACCTCCTTATTTTCATTTAAAAAAGAGATTTCCGATATCATTAATAGTAAAAACAAATAAATCCTAATTGTATTGTTATATTGCTAATGGTACATTGTAACATATAAGTACTTATAATTGCAATTACATATAGAATACATATTATATTTATATTACCTTCATCATAAATTATTTTTATTTTTATACATACTAAAACCATACTTAATTTATTACTTTATTTTAACATATACATACAAATCACACACACTCACAACTACCACATATATCACTCACAAATTGCACATAAATTAAAAAATTCTACTGTATACGTATATAATATTCATAATCTTTATATATTTTAAGAACACTGTTTCAATTTTTTTATGCTAATGTTAATATGTAAAATGTCCGAAATCCAGCATTGGTTTTGTATACTAGTAATAAGTTTTGTTTGTAATTATAAAAATTAATACTGTGGGATTTTTCAATAAAGAATAAATAAAAAATAAATAAATATTTATTGTATTGCGTGAATATTACAATCCTGTATGACGAATGTGAATGACGAAAAAACATACGCTAATGATTAATATATAGATTTAGTAACACATTGATAAATTTTTGTCTGAGAGGGCGCAGCACGCTCTCGTCGATCGGTTTTTCTTAGAATCGCTCGGTAAGCATAGACAAGCCAGCGAGGCGCGCTCCCCAAGGATCAACTTCCATAATCAACAGACTAGTTTCGGGACCAAATGTCGGGTAGGCGGTTCACAAACAAATAAACGCTCTCGTCTCCCGTCCCCCTCCCCGCGACAAATTGGCCACTTCCTGTCGGCGACGAAATAAATGTATTTCTATATTTTTTTGTTACAAGCTTGCAATATTTGTGCGTCGATTTGGGTCAAATCTCGCGAGCTGAACTAGAACCACCACCCCTTATCCTACGGAGTTGAAATTTGACATGGTGTTGGTAAGCATGAGCTGATTATACACCCAGGATTGGCTCCAGAAGAAGGAACTCCTCAACGGTTAACACCACAGCAAGCACTTAAAAGCCTGTTTTTAAAAATGTATTTTTTAATGATTTATGATGTCATATATCATTTGAATTCAAGCCGTGTCAGCATTTTGATATGATTGAGAGTTAAAAGCATAATTTAACTATACATGCTTAGTTTCTAACTTAGTTTTTAGTGTTTATATTAACAGTAGAAATCTTTGATTAATTTTACAAATAGTTTTTAAGAATGTAAACTTATCATTAATACCAATTGTTTGTAAGACTGCTGATTTCTCTTAATAAAGAATAAAGAATAATATTTAGGAGCTAGCTCCAGTGATTGTGTTTCTTCTTTAGAACACGATCAAACATTGGCCAATCGAAAGATGGGAGATTAAATCAAACCAAACTGAAAAAAATATGGTATAGTGACAGGAATATTTTTTGTTAGATACACGTCGATTTTTGTTAAACTTACTTGGTTGCGAGTACCATAATTTTTGGTTACCTCTAACATAATATCCGGCTATCGATACAATAGTTTTTGGTTGCTGTTTAAATCACAGCAAATTAAAATAATAACAAGTAAAAACAACAACATATTATGGTTGCTGCTACCAAATATTCAGATAACGTCGTTTTATCTCGTCAGCTGTTCACCCACGACGCCATATTGTTTTGTAATCATATCATATTTTTTTGTTAAAACATTTTTTAACTACCTTTCTTGTGGCCACAGCAAGACATGTGGTAAATCTAACCAAAAATTATTTAAAAATAATCACTATGTATGCACAACTATGCGTTTTGTTTTCTTTAGGTTTACTATGGTATAACACGAAATAGGCGGAGATTTTGAAGGGGGTTCTGCAGCATATATTCAAGAAATTTTTATAATCGAAAAGAGGGCTGTGAAGGGTTATCCTGAGTTTAGGCCCAGGCGAGTCTTGCCAATCACACTTTCGGAACTTAGGAATTCTCACAATATATGGTATCTTCATCTACGAAACCCTTTGTGATTTTTTCTTAAAGAAAGAGGCTGCTTCTATACATAGCAATGTTCATTCGCACGACACAAAAACAATTATGTTCAACCGATTAAAGCCCGAACAACTCAATTCCAGAATACAAGAGTTTATAGGGGGGTAGATTTATTTAATAATCTCCCCAATAATATAAAAACATTACAAAAATATCCTTAAGTCTGCATTGAAAAAATATCTGATTGAAAAAACTTTGTACAGTCTCGACGATCTTAATTGATGTTTATTTAATTTTTATTGCATTTACTGTTTCATTATTGTTTTTCTATAAATTTTGCAATATTTATTATACTATTTAGTTTATACAAGATTTACGCTCTTTAACTTGTATTTGAATAACTGTGTATAAAGTGTAGGTAAGCTAGTCTTAATTACTATAATTGTTGTTTGTGTCTTGTTATTGTTATATTGTTCTATTTATTTATTTATTTATTGTGACATATTTAATTTGACAAAGAAAGAGAATTGTAGTAGTACAAATCACAGTTACGAATGAATATTATAAATGCACAGGGAGCGATTAGCACTGCTACATTTTGTGCCCTGCCTTCTTTACTAGACTAGGTCTGTACTAAGGAAGGCAGTGTTATATTGTGCTACAACTAAGAAAGTCAAACCGTCAATGCATCTATAGAGAAATATGAAGATGTCTATTTGTAAGAAAATAAATTAAAATATATAAATATATTTATTTTATCTAATTAGATGGTTACATAATATTTGACAATATTTTACACTAAAGAGAGAGTTAAAGGTGAGAGTTAAAAATGCATTTTTATAAAACTCAGCGCTGGGTTTAAACCGACATCCTGGGCTCTCAAGTACAGGACCTCTTTAGAACCTTTATAAATATTATGCTATCCAAAACTTTATCAAAAAATTAAAAAAATCTTCAAAATTGTACAATATTGTCATTTATCTTTTCAGACGATTTGCCGCTATTAAAAAAACAATTATCTAATATAATATAATATCATCAATCATCATATTATAAATATACATATATATATAAATAAATATACAATGTTGTCGCATAGAATGTTTATGTTCAGACAAATATGTCTATATTTATAGTTGGATTAAAAAAAAACGAAAAATAAAATACATAATGATTATACTAATAGAGCTCATGCTAAAGTAGCAAACAAAAAAATGCATATATGAGTACATTTAGACTATATACATACATACAATATTATTATTTTTATATATATGCATTTCTATATGCGATATATGCGCCTCTTTAATTACGTTGTCATTTATAGTTTGGATATTACCTAAGAAATATAATAATAATGATGGTCAATTAAATGTTTAACAAATCAGCAGATTCTTCTCTTCCTTTATCTATCAGTCAAACATTAATTTACTTTTATTGTTTTTATGTTACTCATTTCTGCCTTTCATACACAACTGCAAAATTGTTTTTTGAAATAAACAGTTAATTTTACAAACAATTGTATGTACCATTCTTTTTTCATATACTATACTGTTGGTTTTACGAATAAACGATAAATAAATAAATATACTGAATACTGTCAGTCGGTTCGTATAGCCGTCCCATACGTTCCCGTTAATAAGATATCACCCGCACGCATTCAGACGAATGTGTGCATTAAGATTCACGCCCGTAGCGACAAATTGGCCTCTTCCTGTCTCGGTTTCGGGGATTTTGAAAAATAGACGCCAATGGCGTCGGGTTGGCATTCGGGTGGAGATTTACTCGACGCCATATGGCGGGGGTGCGCGGGCGCACGCGACGCTTCTCAAACTGTAACGCCGCCATCTTTGTCACTTTGTATGGCAGATATACAGAGAGTATTAATAGCTCACGACAAAAAATGACAGACAAAAGACAAGTAAAGTAAAAGTTTATTTCCAAGAACAACTTAATGCATAGGAATGACAATTTCAATTTTCAATTGGTTCACAAAAAATGATATAATGCAATATATAGATACATCATGCCTAGAGTGTTCGACATTTATACTACTCGTACTCGTATTACATAGCTAAAAATACATCACATAAAATATACATATACGAGTATATATATACAGGTTGTCCCAAGGTCAATCCCAATAAAAACAACAGCTAAAAACGTTGAAGTTTCTATTCTAAATCATGTAAAACAGATATTTTTCAATGGCTCCTCCCTCGGATAACTACGTCACTGGGTCACTAGGCTGCGGTCAGTCAAGATCGAGGTTAATGACCTGCCGCGTTGTTCGAAACGGCCTATTAGGGCGGAGCTAAATGATTGCTGTCAGATGCCACCGGTCGAACAGAGGTCGGTCTAAGAAGAAGGGGTAACTCCTTTTCCCTTCTCTGGGGTTGTAAGAGGGATGCTATCGGTCGACAGATAATATTGATTTATCGATTGATAAGATCGATTTACACCGATTTTATTACAAAAATAATAAATTTGGTGATGAAAATGTTGCGCATTTTGTAACATAATTTCTTACTCGTAATAGGGAACTTAAACACCCCTAAAGTTTGTGGGATTGGTATTGGGACAGCCCTGTATATAAATTGTAAATAGAAGTTTTATAATTATGCTTAAATATACTATTTTAGAATTAGTATGAAGCATAACTGCCACATTTTCTTCATTTCAATTATAGGTCTTTGAATTTATACAGATTTTTTTTAATTAAATATGTTTTGATGGCTCTTTTGAAAGTAAATATATTTTTTATGTTTTTATATTCTCTCTGTAATTTATTGAACATTTTTAGTCCTCTATATAAACTAGTTTTTTGAAATGTGGACGTACGAGGAGGTACCGGCTGAATAAAATTATCTTTGTTCCTTGTGTTGTGGAAATAAACCGATCTATGGGTTATATTATCTTCCTTAGTTCGGATAAATTCGCAAAGGGCTTCTTGTACATATATAACATACACAGTTAATATCCCAAGGGTTTGGAAATGTGATCTGCAAGATTCCCGCTGACTAATACCTAAAATTGCTCGAATGGCTCTTTTTTGGAGGACAAATATGTTTTTAAAGCAGGATGCTGATCCCCATAAAAGAATGCCATAACGGAGAGCCGACTATACTTCTCACAGTTCAGATTTCGGAAATTCATTGGGTCGAAATCGCGCAATTGCATTTCTCACGAATTTAAATACATACGCAATTTAATTTAATTTACAATAATATTATCTATCGAAAAAACGCCATAAGTTGTGGTAGCACTGGTCGTTGGGAAAAAATCCCCCGTCAGCTGTAAGTGACGTTTCGTCGCTGCGATTGTCGACCATGCGGGCTCACCGAACAGCCCCCCCCCCACCCAGTGCCCAACGTCAAGTAGCCCAGTAGCCAGCGACATCATAAAATATTATCTTTATTTGGGTTAATTTACTGGTTGCGTAGGTACTCCTTCAGCATGGTACAAAAACGTTTTTTTTTATGTTAAAATAATCTTAATTATCTCTTGAATAACTTTCATTATAATAACTTTCAATAACACGATCAGATAAAATCGTGCTCACTTTATGCACGATAAATGAAGAAAAAAAGTTTGCCTTAGAACAGATGTTTATGTATAGCGAGATAAACATGATACCAGCTTCCTCGACACTGCCTAGTGTGCTGAATTCACGTGAAAGCTAAATATTTTATAGTATAGTATAGGGTGATGATTTTAGAAGCGTGGTTTTCAAGAAGAGATAAAACGCATATAATTTGATGTTATGGCTAAGAATTTAGTTTTATTATAAAGATAAGGGTTTGCCATTATGTTTTAAAAATGATTTCGGGTAAGTGGCCGCCGCGGCTGACTCGAACAAATTCCAGCCGAGAGGCCCAATTTTCAACCACTTTTTGCAGCAAGTTGGGCCGTATGTCAGCAATAACGCGCCGAATATTCTCTTCCAAGGCGTTAATCGTGTCCGGCTTATCTGCGTAGACAAGCGACTTCACATAACCCCACAAAAAATAGTCCAGCGGTGTTAAATCGCACGATCTTGGAGGCCACGCCACAAGCCCACGACGCGATTTTTACTTTATTTTAGAGTGTTTTTTTCTAAATTTGCACTATTTGCAAACGTTGTTCAGGAGTAAGTCTATTCATTATTAAATGGCAAACCAAACTGAGCATAAATCAAGTGACAGCTGTCAAAAACACTAACTACGTAAAAAGTAGTGCCAGATTGAAAACCACGCCTCTAAAAAAAACAGCCTATATAAGAAATTGCATTTTAGTGCATAATTACCAGTGAATTTTAAGAACTATTTTTTTTTATGTATCGCACACAACAATATTCTACATTACTACATAAATGTTACATACAAAACTGTAAAGATACCTTTTTATTATTATTATTATTCATTGCCACATTATTGAGGATTATGATCTCCAGGTAACTTGATGTCTTCACAAGTGGCCTCCATCTTTCACGGTATTGGGTAATCCGGAATGCAGTCATCACAGGGGATCCCGTCAAGGCGACGACATACGTGAACGAAGAACACCCTTGAACGATTCTGTCCTTTCAAATCGTTGCCGCAAAAATAATCTATATGTATGTATATGTAACTATTTTTACAGATTGAAAATTTTCAAGTAAATTATGTTTAAAGAAAAAATAATACCGAATACAGTTAGTTGCATCGCTTGATGTAATGCACGCTGGGTTAAATACAGGCCTGTATTTTATGAAAGCTTTCACTCTCACCTATCTATCTGTGCGCTTATGCAATACGGTTAAAATTTCATTAAAGTAGTAAAAAAATCACTTAAAAAGAAGCAATAAATATGAAAAATGGTGAAAATGTAACGAATATGACGTATAATGAATGAGAAGTGAATGGTGTATATATATATACGTATACAGTAGAATTTATTGATTTAACTGTGCTTATTTGAGAGTGTGTAAATATGTGAGTGGTTTATTTATGTGTTTGTTATTATACATTTTAATATTTTCTTTGTTAGTCACATATTCATATGTTTATTTGTAATATGTACTGTTTTTTTCTTCTTGTATTTAAAGGTGTGCACTTGCACAACCGACGAATGACTTAAATCGCTGGCTCTTGGGCTGGGCGCCCGCGGCGTTTGAACTTGGAATCGGGAATGCAAATTCCAATTTTAAATTGTTTGAAAAAAAGTGGCGCGTGACTGTTGTGGCCTCGGGGAAGATGCCGTGCTGCCAGACGTGTTATTTTTTTTAAACGTTCCTTTTTGTTTTAGATTACCGAGGCAATGAGAATAGCATTGATATTTATACCATATTGCTGATAATAAATTATAAACCAATTTTGTAGTAAAAAGTTTTTTTATTTTAATCAAACTTTAATAGAATCAATTTTGATCGGAAAATGAATATTTCGACTTTTTACTACCTTCCGAGTGTGAAGATGTTCTGAGCTTGAGTAAATAAATTCCATCGTTAATTGTGTGATACTTAATTGGTGCAATAAAATAAATACTTCTTTACGAGTTTGTTTTTTTACGATCATACTAAATTAAGGGTCCACTGCGTATAGCTGGTGCTGAAATTGACCATTTATTTATCATTTTTAAGAGGAATTAATTTAATAACCTTAAAATCAATCACCAGTAACACAAAATAACCACGAGTTTTGAAGTCAGTTAAGTTCAGTTTCAACGTTGCCAGAAGCAACTTTTATTCAACAAATAAATACATTGTAAATAGATCCAGCTAAGACACTGTCCTTTCTGCCGGATTCTTAAGCTTAACTAAAATACAATTAATTTAGACAAGCATAAACTGAAATAAAATTAAATTCAAAATAAGTAAACATATTTCATGTAATGTAAGTGTTAATTTAATTGATATCAAAATATTTTTAGTTGGTTTTTTTCCATAACTACTTAGTTTATGTAGGACTGTGACACTCTAAACCTTCTTATATTGGTCATAATGATCATACTTCCGAGATATAGGTATTAACGCACAGGTAAGGGGTAACATTGGTAAACCTTAAAAAAAAAACACATTTTTGGTGATGCGCCACTCCTCAACCACTAAGTATTAGGACGAGTGGTTTATAGCATTAAGTACATTGAAGAATTATCTTGTACTCTATGGAGGCTGATATTTGAAATTAATTTTCGTTTTTGAAATATTAATTAAATAAAAAAATGTCTTCATTTTTATTTTTCGCTTCGCGTTCGATAATAAAGTGTACGATTTACCCGAAAAATAGTGCATATTGTAGACAAAATAATAGTGTAGGTGTTAGCAAAGGCACACATTTAAATTTTATTCTTATTTTAGAGATAATTAAAATATACTAAATTTAGTCATAATATATTTCGACGAGGCCAGTCGATAAACACTTTTACGGCTAAAGATTTAAGGCTCAATTAAAAATATTGAATATACTATAAAATTTACCCATCAACAATATTCCAACAATATTTCCAACAATATTTTCTTATCGATAAAAAAATAAAGACCTAAACGCGTTGACCAATTAATAGGTTATTAAAGTCACGTCATATTTTGTGTAAGCTTCTGACTTACGCGAGTCAGTTGGAACGACGGAAAGAGTCCCCTGGCTCCATTCATGACCAGACAGTTATTTATGACCGTTCCTGTGGTCCCATTGTTTGTCCTAAAGACGTCCCATTCACGCCAATGGGCCCGCCATTTTGAATATTGGTTAACATGGGCTTTTGGACGCCGCATTCCAGGCTTCCCTTTTTTTCGACGGGTTTTGTTAAAGAAAAACGCCGGACTGAATGTAACCACTATTGTAATGTTAATTATAAAATATTTATTGCTACTCCGGAAAAGTATCAATTTATTGTGAAATATTCTAATATTTTTATTAGGTTGTCTAAGTTTTTTTACAGTGGGCGTTAATGTGATAATCATATAGCTGAGGTTACGTTATACGCGATTTCAAAATAGCCTAATACTTAAATAGGTGCAAACAACGCTGTTATTTTGTAACTCGTCACCGTGCTTCATAGTCATGGTGTCATGTAAAAATACAACAGTATTCCCTTTCATAATTACAATCATAACTTATTACTAACGAATAAAACTAATTAAGGAAATCCGACATTTTTCGTACGGCATACGAAAGTTATAAAAATGTTTCTTTTCGTAAAAATATGTATATAAATGGTGAAGTACATATGAATACATATGAAATGTGAAGTTCGAGGGTGTGTTGTATATATTTGTATGTGTATGTTAAAACAGAGTAATATAATCCGAGTACTTTTAGTATGTATATACAAAATATATCAATATCTATATTATACATAATTAAATGTGCTTTTATGATACTCTAAGTTTTTTTACTATCTTATTTATAACGTACTTATTTTAATAAATAACAGTCCATTTTTGGAGTTATTTAATATATTATAATTATTTCCATGTATTATAAACTTAGTCAGCGTGGTGATCTAGCAGGATCAAAAGATATTTTAAGTAATTATCAAATGGTGGTCAGCTCTCGAACTGCCAGAAGGCATGATAACCACTTTGTAAACAAGCCAAAAAAATATATGACAATCATTAAGTGCGGGGTATATTTTTACAATACGCCTTGAAATTATATTAATAGCTTTTTAGGTGCGATAATGAAATCTTTATGAATGTTTAGACATACTCGACACACAATGCAAAAGTAATCATTTTATTTTTAGTGCGCTGTCGAATATTTTCTTTCAACTGCTTCTCTTTACTCCTATTTGTTTTATAATAATTTGTTTTATAATAATTTGTTTTATAAAAAAAATTACTATCATGTGCCAGTAACTTACTTTATAATATTTTCTTATTATTATTAAAAAAAAAAAAATCCCTTCCATTGCAATAGTTCTTATTTTTCTAAAATATCAACAAATAAACAATATTTGTAACGTTCACTTTCATAGCTCAAGCTGCTTAAAAAAATAAGTTGACACTTGAAGCTAGTCCATTGCAAAGCTAGTAACTTTCTTAATAGTCCACCGTACTAGCTCCATGGCTTTTACTCTTCAAAATATATAAATTAATAGTGTCGTATTGAAATCGAAGAATATTTTCTACTAAATAAACGAGGAATTCAATTTTTACAGCATTTGATATTATTCTGAAAAATACTAACCAATAATATTATAGAGAATACGTTAACGTGAACGTAACATGATACGTTACGTGAACTGTGTGTTGGTGTGTTTGTTTGGAAGTGTGTTTGTCCTAAATAAAAACTTTACAGATTAAGTTAACATAATTCGTGGAATGTAAAAACAGAATGTAGCGAAGAAGTACGATTTAAAAGAATTCGTTTTTAAATTTTTAGAGCTAAATAATTTTTAGTTGGTTTTTTTTCATTTATTCATTCAGTTTGAGAACAGTTCAGTTTCATTGAGTTTCAGTTTCAGTTTGAGTTGAGTTCATTCATTAACGATTTTATTTTCAGTTGTCTTTTAGAGATATTTTATTAAATACCATTACAACAATAAATTATGCTGGGGATTCATAACTGCATTTAAAATACCGATTTTCACATATTTATGAATGTTTCAAAATTTTTGATATCAAAATGTTCATCAAACTTTACGTTTTCCAAATTCCATGAAATGCACACTATATCGATGAGATGAAATGCAGCTGAGGGTAGAAAAAGTGAAAAAAGGGAGATATAATGTGTCCCAAATAAATATTTTCGCTTTTTCGGTGTGAGAGTGTTAATTTTGTTGTTTGTTCAGAAATGTTGCAACGATTGGGTGCGCCGAGGACCGTCCAGCGAATGGCAACCTTTTTGCTATGCTAGGGATATGTACCTATAATTCAATTAGTACACAATATTTATAAATTGGTGCTTTAAATAAGGGTATTTTTTCGAATACTTTGTATCTGACTGCACGATTTAAAAAAAATGTTTTTATCAACAAAAAGATATTAAATCATCTCTAAAATACCGTATCAAATACTATAATAAACATAGGTAAATGTAACATCCAGCGGTCTCAAATCCAAGTACTATTTGGTACCTTAGTAATTAGGTTTCCATTTGGCTTCGTATCTAGCTATATAAAAAAAAATGAATAAAGGATTTCTATTTTTTTTTAAATTTTAATAAAATAGTTATTAAGCTATTTCTGATAAAAAAAAATATATCGTAAATACTGTATCTCTCGCATTTTTGAAAACTAAGCACAATAAGTTTTTAAATATATACATTGAAATATTCCTTTATATATATATATAATTGTTTTTTTTAATGGAATAGAGTAAATGTGAAAGTATTTTTAATCGTGTTTCATTACTGTAGTTATTTGCTTTGTTTCTTGTAATTATATAGTAACCTAAATAAATTAGGAATAAATTAATGCCTTTTGACTCTCTTTAAAAATAAAACTCAGAGGAGGTTCTCAATTATTTTTAAGGCTCACTCATTAGGACGATTTAGTTTTTTTTCAAAGCATTTTTTTAAAAGTACGTTTTTCTTTCAATTTTTTTATGTCGAATATGTTTTAGAAGTCGGTTTTGGTTTAATAAATAGCTGTTTAATGTTGTTGGCACTAAAATTGTTTATAGCAGTTTAAAAAAATCAGTAAAACATAACCTGATATTACAATAAATGTTTAAAAGCCTATGTATTTTACCGAGGTTATAAATAGCATAGTATAGGTTAGGCAGTGGCCAATCTGCAATTAAATTTATAAATTATTCCGTCCGTGCATCTCGCCGCCGGTTCCCCACCCCTGGCGCATAGGAAAAAATACCAAACATGTTTGTTTAGCGATGCTGGCTCTCAATGGCACCCCTGATGCACTATCAGCGGTGCCATTTTACAAGGATCAGCCGAAAATATTCCAGGGGGTATCGCCCGCTAAACAAACATGGACTCCGTTCCTCTCCGACACACGAGCAAAACTGCACATGTCCTTTTTAAAACCCTCGCAGGAAACACAGCGTCTTGAGAGCCGATTCTATGAAAACCGAACTAATTTTGACGTGCTGATGAATGTACAAATTTAAAAAATAAATGCATTGGCAGTAGTAAAAGTAATCTTAAAAATCACTGATATATCACGCTTGTAAACTAGTACTAATACTCTGTATAGAATTATAGCGAGGCTACATATTTGGACTGCGGCGGGCAGCGTCGTTTTGGCCGGCGACGTGCGATCGCCGCCGGGCGCATCTGATTGGTCGGCATCTGCGCAGGCGCAGTCCAAATATGTACTGGAACGGCGCACGGGCGATCCACCAGCGACGCAGGAAGTCAGTCGAAACATTGGGCTTGCAAGCCACCGCGCGCATTTGCGCCGACGACTTTATCATACCTAATTTATATTTTATTCATTGTTACATCTTAATTTCCGTTGTTTTTACACTTGTTATTTAGTTTTTATTCCTGTTATACGACGCAATTGTTGTAGTGATTCCCTATTAGGAAGCACGTAAATAAATAATACCGCCGGCCTCTAGCGGTTCAATGATCAACTGAGTTCGTCATTTCTACTCATCCTGGACCCTAGACATCCCCGGCATAGAATCAAAAGCAGTAATCTGCCAAAATTATCAATTACAAGGTTTTGTATCGATCTTCAAACTTCTTCACCTTTACCACAAATTGAAGCAAGAATTAATAATCTAAAACAGCAATCTGACCCTATAAAACGTGTTTAAAATATTAGGGGTTGGAATCAAAACATGCAATCTGCAGCCATGTTAGAATTACTTATGTTAACTACACTACAGCTATGTGTTTTATTGTGACGTCATTAGCAACATGTTGGGAACAAGCAACCGCAATTTGCAAGACTCAGTTTCTAAAAAAACAGGAATAAAAAAATATTGATGCAATTAATTACATTATTGTAGATGTAAATTGTTTTTATTAAATGCAACAAAACGCATTTACTGCAGATTACTGTTGTCGATTCTATGCGACTCACATGTACGTAAGTTTTTGAATTAATTCAGCTTGCAAGAATTGACTTGAACAGAATAACAAACATTGCAATTAATATATATATATATATATATATACAAAAAATATAGTATATAATAATCCTTCTGGTGCTATGTAAAATTTGTCGGAAATAACTTTCAGCAAATTCTATAAATTATTTCAGAATTGAAATTGAAATTGAAACACAACACCTCTTAAGTTTTTATTTTATTTTTATTTAAATTTTTATTTTTTTATATTCCAGCTAACCCAGGGCTTATCTACCGGATACCGTGAGTGTAAGATGTATAACGTTTGTAGGTATTTAATTTTAGTCGTGTTTCACTTTTATATGTATATTTCAAAAGTTACGCAATGTGTTACTACTACGTTTACAATATTAAAAACTACTAACAATCAGCAAAATTTAACATTTATAGTGAAAATACTTCAGCTTATATAAAGCCTTAGAGAAACGATAAAGGATAACAGATAAAATAGTATATAATAGCAAATAAAATTTTCGTTTTGCATTTTTATGTCATGTGAATTTTATTAATTTCAAAACAACACGTTTTTATTTTACTTTTTGTGGTCTTGTTCAATTTACTATTAGGTAGATTTTAATAGGAAAGCTAGGGCACCTGAAAATTTCGACAAATCTTCGCGTTTCGCATCCCCTAGAACCCAAAACCACCCTCAGTTTTGAAATTTATATCACTTTCTTGTGGACACGATAACTGCCGCAATTTTACTCCAATCACTTTGAAATTGATACATAAAATTTAAGGGCACAAAATCTCGGTCAAGTTCGCTAATGGGTAAAATCATGCCAGGGGGCGGGGGGAAATTCAAAAAGTGGCGTGCGGGGAGTGGATTCGGTGAAATCCACCTCCGCCTTCCGGCGTGCCGAAAGGGATTTTTTTTAAATTCCAATGAGATATTATTAGAAAACAATGAAGTCGAGAAATTCAATGTGAATAATAGAACAGCCTGTATACTCGTAGTTAGATGATGACGCAGTTGAATTCTTCAATGCTGAGCATACCTCTCTTCTCGTGTTTGCTTTGCGCGTGAGCACGAGCGTGTTTATACAGAATCAAACACCTGTCTAGTTGTTGCAATGATGAGAAAATAAATATTAAACGGAGATAAATCCTCGAGTAACAGTAAACCATTTTTTTTGGGTCGTGTTTTTAAATTGAAAACTTAATGAAATTTCTTGAATAAGTTTCTCCCCCTATCGCATATAACTGTGGTTACGTTATACGACATTTATAAATATTACCAGCTACAGTAACGCTGCTATTCGTTGCGCTAGATTAATAGGGTGATTTAAACGGTGTCGCCTTATAACGCACACGTTTAATCGTCATTATCTATCTTATTAAAGTCTACCTTCAAACATACGATAGCCTAATTAGGTTTTGTTAGGGAATTTCATTAAATGTGTAGAGGTACATTCTTATAGTGTTAGTGGTACCCCGCGTCGCAAATGCAGATCTAAAACGTACGGTACAGTTTTGATCAGAGTGTGAAGTGGTGGATTTATTAAAAATAACTATTCAAATTAGATATTTTTATAATTGGTATAGTTATCACTTTACAATAAAAATTTAAAGAACTTAAATATAAATACACAATATCTCTCCCTCTACCTCACACACACACACAACACATCCTCTATGACATTATACCTACTCGTTTATATTTAAATAATTTAATTTAATTTGAAAACATTTTGAAACAATTTCTTAATTATATCTTAATCTTTTTTAATGTTATATTGATATGAATGTATGTTTTCCAGTAAGAAAAATAAATGATACCCACAATATTTTTGCCCTATAAATTTACTTGTAAATTTTGCATATTCGTAAGACAACGAAAATGATATTTAGAAACTAAAGGGTTTCCCCAAGAATACTCTTCTAAATACTTTAAGTAAGCTGAAAGGACTGAAGATTTAGCCTTTAAGACGGCCCGCAATAAAGGTGTTTAAATCTGAACCCGATTTTTACCCACAGAGCCTATTAAACATCATAATATTTAAATAGACCATAAAAATTTGGACCCTATCATATATATATATATATATGACTTATATTTGATGATTGTTTTTTAATAGCGGCAAATCGCCTGAAAAGATAAATACACAATCTTTGACAATATTGAAAAAGTTTTTAATTATTTGATAAAGTGCTGGATAGCATAATATTTATAAAGGTTCTAAAGAGGTCCTGTACTTGAGAGCGCAGGATGTCGGTTTAAACCCAGCGCTGAGTTTTATAAAAATGCATTTTTAACTCTCACCTGTCCTCTTTAGTGTAAAATATTGTCAAATATTATGTAACCATCTAATTAGATGAAATAAGGAAAGGATGATATTTAAAAAAAAAAAAATATATATAAAAATAATGGATTTGTGATTACGATGAAGGATGGTGGTGAAATGAGATGATTTTATGAGTGATTTATGTATGAAGTTGATGAAAATAAAAATAATGGATATGTAAAAGTGTAAAATTAAAAAACATAATTAGTGTGCGTATTATTTATATATATATATAATATTTGCAATGACCTTTTCATTAGACTGAAACCAGGTGTAGTCTATACGCGATATGCCCAAGCATGAACGCAGTGCGTTTAAAAGGTATTTGCCCTCGAATACTCGAGTGGAGTGGCCCGCTAGTCTAGTGCCACTAGAATATTGCATTTCAATGGCGTCTCCGTTTTTAGTTCCAATTCGTGCACTCGAAATCGTACAGACGGCAGGCGTGTTGGCGCAGTGGGTAAACTACTGAACTTCTGTACGCGTTTAGCCTCTCCGAATTTCTATATTCATTGTGAGAGGGTTTCGTACCAGTAGTTTCGAACTAAGCGATCACAAGAAAACTGTCAATTTTACGAATACCTAATACTTATAATATAGAATACTTAATATATAAATATATATAAAAACTTAGTAAAATTCACGCCTCATAAAAACAAGAATGGCTATGACACCCGTAGCTATACATTGTTTAGTATTAGTAAATTATTTTACCAAAACGTGACGTCAAACAGCTAGGCCCTACAGGCGTCATCAAATGCCTGCCTATGGTTAAAAAAATCTTAATTCATCATAAAGTTTAACAGTAGTAATTAAACTATTTATTACATCTTACTTAATATAGTTTATTATTATATTTACTTATTGTGTACAATTTCTGTTGGGTAACCGCAATAAATAAATAAATAAAGACGGACATGACATTTCAATTCGGAGGGGGGGGGGTCAAAACATTACAACGAGTTAGTTCAAAAATGTGTCAATGTGATTTGAAAAAGCAAAAATTAAATCAGCTACATAAAAATCTATATTAATCCGGTTAATCTCTTTGGGTAGAGATGCTGATGAGAAAATAATTTCTAAAATATTTGTTTAGATAAAATTTAATAATACTGTAATTTAAACGACGCATATCTAAGTAAAAAATATCTCTGTTTTATTTTAGTTACCTAGATGTTACCTAGATAAAAAAAATATGTTTACTTAGATACGCCATACCTCATACTTAAATGTTTGTGCCCAATGTATATATACAATTATATATATATCACTACTTTACCATATATAAATATATGTTACTATACTATATGTAGTTATAAAACAATTGCACAAACAAACAAACAAAATTTTACAAACAATTCTACAAACAATTTTACAAAATACTCAAAATAAAACACTATTTTATATTGAATATTTATTTACCTATATATTTAAAAATTGTTTATTCATTTATTTAATAAGTATATTAAGTGTTAACGAGTAGATACTTAAATTGCATTCATGTGTATGTGGGTGTGTATATTTGTGCCTTAGTTAATTTTAATATATTTTCAAAGGGTTTTGCATTGGTCTCTTATATGCTCGCTGTAACACTCATATATAACCTTCCTTAGAACAGGTAACTCTTACCTAGTTAGGAAGGTTATAGACTTGTACTCATCGGCCAACTTGAATTCTTAATAAAAAAAAAAGATTTCTCAATTTCACAAACATTAACTTTTCCGTTCAAATGTCGATGTCACACAAATACCAGAAAAAGTTTTAAAAATATTATATTTTATTGTGCATATTATCGTAAATCACGCTAAAAATTCAACCAGTTATTTCAGCTATTATTAAAAATTAATATTTTGATTGTATTCAGTCATTCTGTGGTCTGTCATTCTTGAATGTTGTGTACCTAATGATATTTTACTTTCACAATCTCTCGACCATGATGAGGTTGAAACGGTGGGCAAACATGAGCGTCTCTCGAGTGCTGGGCGCAAACATTCGTCGAGGGGCGAGGCGTTAGAAAAACGCGTTTAAATAATTCTTATCATGTTTGTTTGAATTATTATTTAGAAAAACATGTTTTATTTGGGAGTTTGCGTTTTAAATTCACACCGATGCGCCACAGGTGTGAAGTGATTATCTCGTGCATAACGGTTGAAAAATCTAACTGGTCGTGCGTTGTCTTTCATAAGTAGCCAGTTATTTACGCGTCATGATCTAATGGGATATGATAACATTAAATAGGTTGAAATGGCGGCTAAAAATTTGTATACACATAGCAATTTGCAGTACCGTGTTCCAAGACCTTATCCATTGAAAAAATCCAGAATGACCGCATATCATAATTCATCATGGCTCCCGAGTTAAAAATTTGAATTTTTTTTATATAATTTCTAACGCGTAATAGGGACCATAAACACCCCCTTAAATCTCCGGGAGTTTGCAGTACCGTGTTCCAAGACCTTATCCATTGAAAAAATCCAGAAT
Source organism: Neomicropteryx cornuta (assembly GCA_020383195.1). Classification (NCBI taxonomy): domain Eukaryota; kingdom Metazoa; phylum Arthropoda; class Insecta; order Lepidoptera; family Micropterigidae; genus Neomicropteryx; species Neomicropteryx cornuta. Next base: position 7,857,677 of record JAHKQU010000010.1, on the reverse strand, counting down.
GACCGCATATCATAATTCATCATGGCTCCCGAGCAAAAAATTTGAATGTTTTTATATAATTTCTAACGCGTAATAGGGAACATAAACACCCCCTTAAATCTCCGGGAATGATATTGGAACAACCCGTATATCGAAATCGCGATAGTCTAGCGGTTAGGGAGATTGGCTATCGAGCCAGAGGCCGCGGGATCGAATCCGCACATGGTCATTTAACGCTTCACTACCGCCGTCTCCCCTGGCTCTGGCGCAAGCACATTTTGCTTAGTTGAGAAGAGCCCAATACAATATTATACTTTCTTGATATTCCGATCACCCCTTTACCCCGCTTGCCACTCGCCGGCATTTTCACTTTGCCATTTTCTCATTCTATGTGCAATTTTGAGATTTCTAGATAGGAAGACATGAATTGCGAGCTTTATGGTTTTCAATCTAGTCCACAATTGAAAGGATGCAGCTACGCTCAAATAAATACAATGAACGCAAGATCTCTCTCTCTCCGTCGCGAGATGAAATTTTATATGCATTCGTACTGGCGATAGCGTTTTAAGATTGTGCGTTTATATTTATTAATGTCCAGAAAAGATATAAAATACCGGCGTATTTCTTAAAAACCTACCTAATATAATGTTCTTTTAACCGACTTCACAAATAGGAAGAAACTCTCATTTTTTAGTGTTTAGGTTGTAGGTTTAGTTTGTTTGAATTTCTTTGAGTTTATTTTATTACATATATTGTAATCAAATATTGATTTGAGGCGTGGTTTTCAAGAAGAGATAAAACGCATATAATTTGATGTTATGGCTAAGAATTTAGTTTTATTATAAAGATAAGGGTTTGCCATTATGTTTTAAAAATGATTTCGGGTAAGTGGCCGCCGCGGCTGACTCGAACAAATTCCAGCCGAGAGGCCCAATTTTCAACCACTTTTTGCGGCAAGTTGGGCCGTATGTCAGCAATAACGCGCCGAATATTCTCTTCCAAGGCGTTACTCGTGTCCGGCTTATCTGCGTAGACAAGCGACTTCACATAACCCCACAAAAAATAGTCCAGCGGTGTTAAATCGCACGATCTTGGAGGCCACGCCACAGGCCCACGACGCGATTTTTACTTTATTTTAGAGTGATTTTAAAAAAAAATAGAGTGAATTTTTCTAAATTTGCACTATTTGCAAACGTTGTTCAGGAGTAAGTCTATTCATTATGAAATGGCAAACCAAACTGAGCATAAATCAAGTGACAGCTGTCAAAAACGCCAACTACGAAAAAAGTAGTGCCAGATTAAAAACCACGCCTCTAAAAAAAACACCCTATACTATATTAATACGTAAAGGGAAAACTTCAGAGTGTGAGATTTGGCACGGTTAAAGTTTATATGGAGAAGAAGTGCAGAAAGCTAAAATTATATCTATAATTTAATAGAATAAAACGTTTATTAGACTGAATGAGTTTCGAGCTGTGAATTTTGTGTGCCTTCGAATAATGTCAGGGCAAAAAAGTATAATTATTAGGTTAAAAACATGACTATATTTTATTATTTCAATTAAGCCCTGTCTAATCTTAATTTCAGTAATTTTATTTTACATATTATATTTCAGATATTCGCACCTATCTTCGATTATACCTCCACATAGAACTGACGAGAGACACAAAGAAGAAGGTACATTCGCGTGAAAGTCGAAATGATGTTAGGACAAATGCAAATTTAAATAGTGTAAATAGTATTACAAAATGATGAAATAATTTTGAGGGATACATTTAAATGTGCACTGAATGTCATTCCAAGAAATTTGAATACTTTTGATTGTGGATTAATGCATTTACAATGCAAAACTTTCGAATCTGAAGTCACTTTATTCACTGTTACTAACATTTTTTTTTCCACTACCTGTTGCTAAATAATTTATAAACCAATTTTTCAAAATGATTACCCCATACTGGCATCTACATTCAGCAATGTTTCCCTACACCCATTTATTTACGTTAGAGGTCGCCCAGTGGTCAAATTCGACCTTAATTCATTAAACTTTAAAGTTTGAGCGTTATTGAGGGGTTCTTATACCTCTATAATACGGTCAGTTTACCTCTATAATCATTGCATATATATTTTTAAAATTTTTTAGTATTACGTCAGCTGCGAGCGTGTACAAATACGTCATTAGCGCGTGTTGTTTGCCTTAATTCCCTGCAAAACCTATAAAATTTAAAATTGAATGTTAGTAACAGTGAACAGTTTTCATATAAAAAACAGACTTGACCTTCATAGAAGTATAAGACGGCATTAATAATTATTTTTGCTTGACATTGACAGACTATTGAAAAAGGCACATTTAAAATCAGTCAGCTGTCAGTAGTATGAACGTTTGATTTTTAAAATTTAATGTATTTCTAACACATATTATAGATAATTTTAGCTTTCTGCACTCCTTCTCTTTAACCATGCCAAACAAATCTCATACTTATATGCTTAAAAAGGTGTACAAAGTTTTCTCTACACGTGTTGATATATAGATAAGAATAAAATAAACGTGACAGATAACCAATAAACGAACGCGCATCATCTCGAGTTTAGCAAATGAGCGTGTCGCAATTGGATTCATTCGCTGTCTAGGAAATATTGTGTAAGATCTACTTCAATAACTTCAAACCTTTTTCGAAATATCAGTAATTTGTATTACAATCGCAGGGCAGTGTGTGCCTGCATTATAAACAAAATCACACTGCTAGTGATTGTGTTTAGCCCGCAGGCACACGTCCGTTCCGCGCATAAGGGCCTGTTAGAGATTTTAGCAGTGCTGTCAAATCCAGCGAGCAGCAAACAAGGGCTTGTCTAAACGGAACGATCAAAGTCGTTTAATCCCGCTGCGCTTATTGCGACGTCGCGATCGCTTCGACCCATTCGCACGGCGGCTGATCCGCGCGTCGTGTCTCTCTTCGCAATCATCGCTTCGCCACCCACGGAGGGCGATTGTGGTGCGTTCGAAATGTTTTCATCCGTGGCTGTACAGTTTACACGTTAAATACTGGTTTTTTAAAGCATTTTCTGACTACTCTTATATAAATATTTTTAATAATAATAAAAACTAGATAAAACAGACCTGTTACTTACTACATTTGCGAATAGCATTGTATAACTTATTTATTTATTTGTATGAGAAATGCTTACAGCTATACATAATGACAGTTACATAGAAATAGATAAATAAAACAACTTAAGCCGACTACAGGCATTTCCAATTTAACATATTTGTTTCATAGAATAAGCTAGCATCTAATTTATAGTGATAACATTGTATGAGTGTTATAATCTGTGAATATAATAGGGTGTAGAATGTAAGAGTGTGTTGTTGTGTATGTATAATATATATAGGTTGTCCCAAGGTCAATCACAATAAAAAAAAACAGCTAATAGGTCCTACGATTCCTAGTATTATTTGTTAAGAAACTATATCAAAATTCATAACTCTTTCAAAGAAATACAACGTTAAAGTTTCTATTCTCAATCATGTAAAGCAGTTATTTTTCAATGGCTCCTCTTTCGGATAACTACGTCACTGGGTCACTAGGCCGCGGTCAGTCAAGATCGAGGTTAATGACCTGCCCCGTTGTTCGAAACGCCCCACTAGAGCGGAGCTAAATGATTGCTGTCAGATGCCACTGGTCGAACAGAGGTCGGTCTAAGAAGAAGGAGTAACTCCTTTCCCCTTCTCTGGGGTTGTAAGAGGGATGCTATTGGTCGATAGATAATATTGATTTATCGATTGATAAGATCGATTTACACCAATTTTTATACAAAAATATTAAATTTGGTGATGAAAATTTTTCGCATTTTGTTACATAATTTCTTACTCTTAATAGGGAACTTAAACACCTCCTAAAGTTTGTGGGATTGGTCTTGGGGCACCCTTATGTGTGTGTGTGGTGACAAGAATACTATTACTAATATTATGTATGTTCAAAGAAAGTTTTTTTTAACTAAACTTATTTTAACATATTTACTTATTTTTAAACATTATAAACCGTGTCTCTGCGCTGACTTCAATGTTTTGATATACCGTTTTTTTTAACCGCTCTCAACTCCGAGCATTACGGTACAATTTGCAAAAATAATAATAAACGCAAACGCAAACATTCTAAACAAAAAAAACTGTTTTTGATTTTTTGGCTACATTACCAAAAAAAAAACTAAAATGGGGCGAACCTCAAAGAAATTCTCAATCATACGATAAAAAATCGAATTGGGGAACCTCCTACTTTTTTTGAGATCGGCTAAAAAGAATATTGACCACAAAAAATAAATATTTTTTTCTGACTTTTGCAAAATAAGACGATTGAAGAGTTTCTTATTTCTTGTTTTCTAAATGTCAATCACTTTTATTACAAAATATGGAAATAAGTCCCTTTTTTCACATGGAAAAAAAAATTAAACACTAGTAATAATAAATAGTAATAATAGCGATTTTGTATTAATTAAAAAAATATTTTAACGTAGTAGGATACTAGTACAATTGAATAATTTGTACAATTTGTGGTATATGGAATTGTGTATGCTGAAGCTACCCTCATTATGCGTGTTATATGGATATTATGGACCGATATTTAAAATTATTTCTAATTATTAAATTTCAATTGATCAAAAACCGAGGTCCGACCACGTCGTTTAAGGTAGAGCTAAATCAACATGGTTTATACGAAAAGCAACACTCAGGACGAAACAGTACAACCTTTATGTCGCCTGTCTCCCGTGTCGAGGACAAATTGACATTTTTTTATTATTTTTATATGCATCTATATTAAAAACTGGTTCCCAAACTTGCGGTCGAATTTCAGATAGTTTACTATTATATAGTTTGTTGCCTTGTTTTGTTTGTAATCTTGTACCTTCAACGATCTTTTAAACGTGTCGTATTAAATACCGTAGTAAATTTCGCAAATTTTGGTCAATCACACGATGCCCCCCTATCTGCTCAGTAGTGTACAATAATGATTTCGTGTATTTAGACCTTAATAGGAGTTTCTGGACTAACTAGGACGTCTACAAATCCTGTGGATTAGGTACTTTTTTCATAATTATGATATAAGCTGAAAATTTCACCTATCCGCTTCAAAAGAAAAACCTTCGAAAACCCAAATCATAAGTCATCGTTTTAGGTAGATTTCATTAGGAAAGCCACTCATTGCAATGGGTGGCTTTCCTAAATAAGACCAGAGGGCGGGAATGGAAGGGTTTTTTCGAAAAAGTGAATAAATCGAAATAAAATCGATTGGGAAATGTTTCAATGAAATAAAAAATGGCGCATAAAAATCTCAAAGGTCTAATTTGCTAGACGAACCTATAATTCAAGGTGCATTGTAATATGTGTGTGATCTCTCCTCATCTACAGAATCTATATATTAATACGCGAAGAGAAAACTTTGTACCCCTTTTTAAGCATATAAGTGTGAGATTTGGCATGGTTACAGTTTATATGGAGAAGGAATACAGATTACTAAAATTATCTATAATATGTTTTATAAATACACTAACTTAAATAAAATAAAACTTTTATACAACTTACAGCTGACTAATTTTAAATGTTCCTTTTTCAGTAATCTGTCAATATCAAGCAAAAATAAAATATCAAACAAATTCTAGTAAAGTCAAGAAAAATAATGAATAATGCTGTGCGACCACTAGTATCTATTAACATGCACCGAGCCACGTGTCCAATGGATGATTGGTAAATCACTGTGATAACAACTAATAACAGGAGCGACTCCGTAAAATAATAAAAAAATAGTTCCCTAGCTTGAAAGTATGTGTCAATTGAACGGGTGAATAGTGATTAGATTAGTGATCGATAGATCACGACCACCCGTCAAAAACAGCTGATTGATTCATAACCTTATCACATCGACAATTACTGATAGCAGAATTGTCTCTCCAAACAAAAATGAGAATTTTACCCTCGATACTCTCGTTTCATTCCGATCCTTGCATTTAACTACCCAACGTAGAGTTAACGTGTTTAATTAATTTTTATTTTTGTTAAGTCGTTAGGACTTTTGTTAAGTTGTTAAGGCGACCTCTCCTGGTAAAGATTGTTATACGGCAATAAGCTCGCCCTTTTTGTAACGTATTTATTGCATTGACGTTTTTAATTGTACTTTGAATTTATTCAAAAACGAGGTAAGTAAAATATACACGTCTCATACAGGTAATTAGAGGTAAAAGTCCTAAATATTTATGTTTATCATAATAACTCTATACAACCCATATTCTATTTAATATATATATAGTAAAATTGTATAATTTATTGCTTAAATACCGTATTTAGATGATTTCTTACGTTATAATAGGAGTTCGCTGTTAGTTTACATTACTACTTATAAAATAGTTTAACAATACTGACATTTGGAAAATTCGAATGCTTTTTAATAATTTTATAGATAGAAAATTTTCAAATAAATTATATAGCCAGAATGTTCAAAGAAAAATTAATATTGAAAGCACAGATAGTTACATCGCTTGAGGTAATGCACGCTGGTTTAAATACGGGCCTGTATTTTGTGAAAGCTTTTCACTTTAACCTATCTATCTGTGCGGGTATGCAATACGGTCAAACTTTCATTAAAGTAGTAAATAAATGATTTAAAAAAGAAACAATAATCTTGAAAAACGGTGAAAATGTAACGAATATGACGTATAAATGAAACCATTCACTTCTCATTAATTTATACGACATATTCGTTACATTTTCACCGTTTTTCAAGATTATTATTGCCGACATCCTGCGCTGTCAAGTACAGGACCTCTTTAGTACCTTTGCTATCCTACACTTTATCCAAAACAAAAAATTGTTCAACGTTGTAAAAAAAATTGTAATTTTTCTTTTCAGGCGATTTGCCGCTATCAAAAAAACAATCATCAAATATAAGTCATATATATATCTTAATATATATAAATCTCGTGTCACAATGTTTGTCCTCAATGGACTCCTAAACCACTTAACCGATTATAATAAAATTTGAACACCATGTGCAGTTCGATGTGCACTTGAGAGATAGGATAGTTTAAATCTCAAATTATAGTCGCAATTTTAATTTATCGCTAATTTTTTGTCCGTTATTATTTGGCAGTCATAAAACTGACAGATGTCGATACCTTTTTATTTTATGGGCGATTGTGAAGAGCGCGTGACGACTCGGTGCCTGTATAATTTTATTGAACAAGCAGAGGAAAGAGCAATTGTGATATTATTGGAAAATTTTTTAGAAGATCACAATCAACTAATTCAATTGATCAAAAGAGTTTCGCCACGACTGCAAAATGACAATTATCAAATCGTCATAAAAGCCGACAAAGTACCATTAGGTGAACATGCTGGTAGATTCAACGCTCCAACTGTTGATGAGGTTGCTGTTATCATGGTTGGTGATCCAGTTGACAAAAGATCTATAAACATTACACGGCGAGACAACACTGTCAGTACGATTTCGGATCTACACCGTTCATATGACGCACTACAATATCCATTGATATTTTGGCAAGGACAAGATGAATATCACCTTAATATCAAACAGTATGATCCAAATACCGGTAAATTTGACAATTATCTATTTACTTTCTTACTGTGTGTATAGATTTTAATTTCGTATTGCATTTTATTTTTTATTTTTTTAGGTGATTACAGAAATAATAAAGTTAGCTCAATGAACTACTACGCACACCGAATAATGGTTAGACAACATCAAGACAATTATATCCTTCGATATCGTCAGCTGTTCCATCAATACATTGTTGATATGTATGCTAAGGTCGAAAGCGAACGCTTGCGATTCCTTCGATTCAACCAGGCAAAACTACGATCGGAAGAATATATTCACTTACGAGATGCTGTTGCTGGAAACATCGATGGAAATTTAAATCCCAATGACATCGGTAATGCTTTCATTTTACCTTCAAGCTACATCGGCAGTCCACGGAACATGCAGGAATACATACAAGATGCGATGACTTACGTACGTCATTACGGCCGACCGGATTTATTTATTACATTCACATGTAATCCGAATTGGGAAGAGATACAAACTTTACTATTGCCAGGACAACAAGCCATTCATCGTCATGATTTAACTGCACGTGTGTTTAAACAAAAATTGAAATCCTTAATTGATTTTATTGTTAAATATACAATTTTTGGTATCACACGTTGTTGGCTGTATACGATAGAGTGGCAAAAGCGAGGTTTGCCTCATGCCCACATTTTGGTTTGGCTTAAAGATAGAATCCGTCCTGAAGAAATCGATCAAATAATTTCAGCCGAAATTCCAGACCCATTAATTGATCAAGAATTATTTGATATTGTCACCAAACACATGATCCATGGGCCATGCGGTGTTTTCAACATGACCTCACCGTGCATGGAAAATGGAAAATGTAAAAAAAACTTCCCAAAGCCGCATACGAATGACACGATCACGGATATTGATGGTTATCCAATGTATCGCCGCAGAAGTACTGAGAATGGTGGCCACACATTTACAATGCGACTGCCGAACTTTCCAAATCAAGTTGAGTTTGATAATCAGTGGGTGGTACCATACTCACCACTACTTTCAAAAACTTACAAAGCTCATATCAATGTTGAGCTTTGCAGTTCTGTTAAATCAATTAAGTATATTTGTAAATATGTAAACAAAGGCAGTGATTTGGCCATATTTGAAGTAAAAAACATAAATAAAAATGACGAAATAGCACGATACCAAATGGGCAGATACATTAGCAGCAATGAAGCTATTTGGCATATTCTCAGCTTTCCCATCCACGAAAGAGATCCTGCTGTCCAACATCTGGCAATACATCTTGAAAACGGTCAACGTGTATACTTCACTGAAGAAAATGTTCTCCAAAGAGCGTTCGAAGCTCCGAAAACGACTCTAACTGAATTTTTTACATTGTGTCAAAAACCTGATGTTTTTGGCCAATTCGCGAAGACATTGGTGTATGGTGATGTTCCACGTTATTTCACATGGAACAAATCCAGTAAAAAATGGGAGCCACGGAAACAAGGAAAACCACATCCTTCCATTACAGGCATATTCAAAGCTAAGACATTGGGGAGACTTTACACGGTACATCCAAAGCAACGTGAGTGCTTCTATTTACGTTTGTTATTGGTGAATGTTCCCGGACCAACGTCTTTTGAATTTTTACGAACAGCTAATGGTCGAGTATTCAATACATACCAGGATGCATGTCGTGAACTGCAATTGCTAGAAGACGATAACCATTGGGACTTAACGCTTGCTGATGCTGCGTTGACATCAACACCGAATAACATTCGTCAGTTGTTTGCAATTATTTTGGCGACATGTTATCCCTCGCAAGCACAAACTTTGTGGGAAAAATATAAAAATTGTATGACAGAAGACATCTTGCACCGAATTAGACAAACAAATCAATGCCAAAACATAGATTATACACCAGAGATGTACAATGAAGCATTGGTCTTGATCGAGGATTTATGTGTTCTTATTTCAAATTTACCACTTAATCATTATGGTATGCCATCACCTAATCGTCCAGCCACCGACTTAGTCAATACCGATTTACAACGAGAAAATCAATATGACCATGGAAGTTTAGCAACAATTATCATGAACAGTGAACCATTACTGACAGCAGAACAAAAAATTATTTATGATCGGATTATGCTGGCTGTTGCTGCTGAACAAGGCGGTTTTTTTTTCTTGGATGCACCCGGTGGAACCGGTAAGACATTTTTAATATCGTTGATTCTTGCCAAAATACGGTCGCAACAAAAAATCGCATTAGCATTAGCATCGTCAGGCATTGCGGCTACTTTACTGGATGGTGGGCGAACAGCACATTCAACATTCAAGCTGCCATTGGACGTTCATAATAAACCAGATGCAATGTGTAACATCAAAAAGAATAGTGGAATAGCTGCAGTGTTGCGGAAGAGTTCTATAATAATTTGGGATGAGTGCACAATGGCACACAAATATTCACTTGAAGCATTAAACAGAACTATGCAAGATTTAAACAGCAATAATAAACTTTTCGGTGGTGCTATCTTACTTTTGTCTGGTGACTTCCGGCAGACCTTACCGGTTATACCTCGCTCTACTTTCGCGGATGAGATTAATGCATGTTTGAAACAATCATTCTTATGGCGAAGTGTTGAAACACTTCGATTGACCATAAATATGCGAGTACAATTGCAAAATGATCCATCAGCACTAATATTTTCCGAACAACTACTAGATATTGGGAACGGTAAAATAAAACTGCAACCAAATACGCAATGCATTAAACTACCAGACAATTTTTGCACTGTTGTTCAGGATAAAACTGAATTGATTCAGAGTATTTTCCCGGATATACAGAATAATTATTTGAATCATGAATGGCTTAGTCAACGGGCGATTTTGGCAGCCAAAAACGTTGATGTTGACGAAATTAACTTCCAGATACAACAGTTGTTACCAGGCGATCTGATGTCTTTTAAATCAATCGATACTGTTGTTGATGAAAATGAAAGTGTAAATTTTCCGATTGAATTTTTAAATTCATTAGATATCCCTGGAATGCCACCACATAATCTTCGATTAAAGATTGGTTCCCCTATTATTCTCCTCCGTAATTTGAATCCACCTCAATTATGTAACGGTACGCGTTTGGTCATCAAAAAGATCACCGGAAACATTCTTGAAGCAACCATTTTGGCTGGGAAGTTTAAAGGAAAAGTGGTCCTGCTGCCACGTATTCCGATGATACCATCAGATTCTACCATACCCTTCAAAAGGCTACAGTTTCCAATTCGTTTAGCTTTCGCCATGTCTATAAATAAATCTCAAGGTCAAACAATGTCCATTTGTGGTTTAGATTTGGAAAATCCATGTTTTTCTCATGGGCAACTATATGTTGCGTGTTCACGTGTTGGGAAACCGTCGAATCTATTTGTGTTAGCTAAAGACAGGTTAACCAAAAACATTGTGCACCGATTGGTGTTAAATTAAATTGAAATTGAAAGTATTTATAATTCAAAAAAAAAGATATTAATGTTTAAAAGTTTAAGACTGTCTGCCTTGCCTACCTCATTCATGAGTTTAAGCGTCACATGTTATTTACTGTATTATACTGTAATATACTTATATTTGTTATAAAATTAAATGGAAATAATAAATCTGATAAATTTTTATTTTTTACCTATTGATTTCTGCTTAGTATCAAGTGTAAGAACATTTTAATTAATTGTGTTCAACGTACTTCCCCTTCAAATCTCAATCCAGTGAATTTGTATACCAACATCAACATTTTCGTCTTTGTTCGTAAATAATTTCATTGTACTAAAGGGTTATAGTAGTAGAAAGTCAAATAAGGAGATCAGCATATTTTTTTACAAATACCATCTGTGTGAAAAAGCATAGTGGACTCCGTGACTGATGTTCTCTTATTGTTCCTCTTAGATTGTTTACTATAATGTAATATAACAAAAACTTTAGCCACAGCAACGCGTGGCCGGGTCAGCTAGTATTATTATATATATTTACAAGTGTAAATATGCAAAAACGAAACTATTTTATTTTATTTACGTTTCTCGTCATTTTCTTTTTTTTTATTTAATCAGTTTAGTTGAACCGACATCTCAATTATGAGTATATTGTTAAACAGTGGATTCATGTAATTAGCCAAATTTGTAACTATTTATTTACAGTTTTATAGACTAAGTTACGCTGTGTGTTTCCCTAAAATAAATAAATAAACTACTTATTTAGTTTGCACTAAAACGTGCCGTGAGGATCTGGATCGTTGCATATTTTTTTTATTATGTTCAATCGTTTTTTATTATATTCACGGTTCATGCCATAACTAAAATGACTTTTGGCTAAAGCGTCAACTGTCCCCTAATGCCAATAATATTTTATTATATTAATTGGCTTTTTCTCGAGAAATTTAAGATTATTATTCTAGCATTCTGAAATAAATAATGGAAGACGAATCAAAATGAAACGTTTGAGAATCTCTGGTTTGTGAGCTTACACTGTGGCATACCCACATTGTCCAATGTTTAAATGGCGATGAATGAATGCAATCAAAAAGGACACAACACGGATAATTTATGGTAGATTGTATCCACTTTTAAAAGCCCTGACCTTTATGTCACTTCCTGTTAGAAATTAATCTTCCATTGAGGAACATTTCGTATTGTTAGAGAACGCATACACCTCGACGGACAATATTTATCATTAATATTATTTAAACAAAAATGAAATCAAACAATACATATTCACAGAAAATTTGGAGAAAAACAAACTATTTTAGCATTGACATTTTTTTTTCGAAATAATTATTACTTGCGACAGCCCGGTTTAGTTATCGATATAGATCTACCCCCTAAAAGGACTCCAGTGAATTTAAATCACTGACAAGTTCAAAACACTCATTCATCATACATACAGTACGCGGCAAATACAAAATGAAATCTTGTTTATACCTGCATTTAAAAATGTTTATGGTAAACGAGCGTTGAAATTCATTATACCATTCTTTTTTAATAATTTGCCAAGATCTTTAATTAAAAATAATATTAAATCTAAAAAAATTAAATATAAAGTTAGAAATATTTGCTATGAAATCTCACAAAAACACTCTCTTTAATTGTTTGTAAATAAATTGACTTAGCGTGTTAAATATTATTTCAATATGTCATTATAAGTATACTTATTTTTTGTTTGTAAAATACTACTAAACTATAAACATGTATATAATATATGTGTGTATGTATATTGTAAAGGACGTGTAAAATACAGAACAAAATAATTTGATCATATTTCACAATTATAAATATCTGTATTTTACACACCTGGCAGTTAACTGGTACATAAAAGAAAGGAATTGTAAATTTGTTGAATAAACTAAATAAATAAATACACCCTGTACTATGCCACACGCAACAATTTCATTACAGCGCTTATTTTCTCATTTTTCAGTGTATTTTATTATAAGCGTTGTTTCAATTAGATTTAAATAAAATAAATGGCTTAATATATAAGTACAGGGCTGAACTTATAGTCAGTAGTATCTAATGAATACTAAGATAATTGCTACTTAATTGCAATTACTTAATTTATCTGTTTATTATATTAGAATTTTAATATGTTATTATATAGCATAGTTCATATTATTTTTTATGATGAAACGCTCGCTATTGGTAGTTGGTAAATATTAAAAATATAAGAACAAACTAAACTGCCTTCTTTAGGGCAGTTAAAAGTTAGGAAGGCAGCGAACAGAAGTTGCAGAGGTACCGAACTATTGATGATACTGATGGTACTGATGATGATAATTTTTTTTTTTTTTGTTAGCTATATAAAAACACGTTAAACAAAAGTTGTCAGATTCATACCCATAATCAGCCTGTATAAATAATTATGATCTACCTTTGTTTTCGGGCAGACAGCGATACAATCGTTACAAATAATGCGTTTGCGGTTTGGAATGGTTCAAGAGGTGTTCCGCGGAAGGAACAAGAAATGATATTGTGCCGTATTTAAGATCGCTGTCCAAGGCATATCGTAGACCAGCTAGATCTTAGATTTATACACTCGTATATAATCCGAGTGTATATTTGGGTTTTATGGATTTCGAGTGTAAAACAAGCTGTCGCGTGTCGCTTTATCGCCCTTTTAATGGACGAGAAAGGACTCGAAGGCGACACATTCCTCCGAATTTATTTGACATTGTTCCTGCAGCCCGCTAGGAAAACAAAAGGGCGGACGACACATTTATGCGATCGCTAGTTAAAAGCGCACTCGGCTCGAGGGGTCGTCAACCATCGACCCTGAGCGACCCTTCCGAAAATATCGCTAATTTTTCACGAAATCTCTTTAAAGTTTTTCGCATTTTTAGTATTACCACGGTGTGTCGCTAAAACTACCAAAACTACGTGTAACCATAATAATTCAAATAACTATGCAAATTCTACCAAACTCCAGGCGTTATCTTTGAATATCCCAGTACGCTATTTCTATGGAATTAATTATAACATGTCTATTCTTTAGATTAAAAATGTCGATCTGAGAGAAAGCGTGGTTGAGCAGAAATAATGCCCAAAAGAATCTGTGAATCTGTGTGTGGAATCTGTGTGAGAGTGTGTATGTATTTATATTTAAAACTTCCTTCTACATGATTTATAACTTGTACAATAAAAAACCTTGAATGCTTTAATCATGTATAATATAATATATATTATATAATACATATAATACCTATACCTAAAACTAATATAACTTTTTTTTCTTGGATAGTGAATTATGTTTCTCTTTCTGTTAATGTTATTTTATGTTTAGCTTCATGCTTCATGTTTCATGTATTTTTTTTATTGCTAAATATTTTTTCTTTATATCTAATTAAAATATTGTATGTAAATTTGGTATGCTATTTTATGAAACTTACCCATAAACTACTCATTTAATATATGTGTATTTTTTCTAAAATATACTTATAATAATATATAATATACATAAAATAAACATGCCACAAGGTTATGCTATTAAATTCACCAAAATCATAGAGGTTAAAGTACTTGACCTGAATTGTGGCAGATTTCTCTCAAAAGTCCGCACTTTTTCATCAAAAATCCGCACACACAACCACGAACACCCTCACACACACAACCACGAAGACCCTCACTCACACTTTTCTACCATAAACGTCACACATACACTTTCTAAAATATTGTTAATCGCATCAAAGTTTTTAGTATTATTATTATGTATTATGTGTGAGTTTAATTAACCTTATCATTAACTATCCATGTTCAAAATACATATGCAACTATTTCGCTGTGTGCTTACCTGTTTAATAAATAATAATATTAATAAAAAATGCTATCTATAAACTACGTGTGTGTGAACTGTGTATTTTTGTGTGTTGTAAAAAAAGAGTGTGATGTAAGCGTTGTGTATTCTAAAAGATGTTTTGTTAATATACATTGTTATGTTCTATAACTCTGAAATAAAAAAAAAACACGTTTAATTGTTTATTTATTTATTTATTCAATATGGTACAATAAGAAGGTACAACAATAAATGATATTAATGATACTGAATAAATTAAATTATTATTATATAAACAAATTAAACACCAGTCATTAACTTTAAAAAACCTGTTCTAAGAGCTGCCAGAAGAAGGTTGTAGAAAAATACAATACATATTACGTACGCGAGACGTTACTAATTATTAATTATTCAAGTTATTTAAAATGTATATACAACCTTTTACTATCTAGTAGAAATAAACTAAATCTACATTTATTTCATAAGTAGTTTTATTAAAAATGTTTTAGATATACGCGAAAGAGAAATAAATTACAAAATATTAAAATTAAAGAAATAACACACGAACGTTAAAAAAAAGCTTGTTTGTGTATATTTTTAGTTATGCAGGGCAAACTTTTTTGCCACGAAACCTTTTCTCAAATTGCTTAGTTTAGCATAAATATCGCCTTGGTAATATTTGAGTAGTTTCAGTACCTTTGTTCTGCAAAGAAAAAGTATTATAAGGATTATCGATAAAGTGAGTAAAAAAAAATATTTCAAATCGTAATTAGTAATCGAATGCTTAATCCAAAATGTTGCCGACCCAACATCCTAATCGTAAAATTTATTAGCCCCTCTTCACACGGTCGTTCCCTTCGTTGAGAATGTTAATTTCCCCGTCTTGATGCGACACCCCACCGCATTTATATGTAGCTTATACCACTGCACCAATTCGACATGTCGATAAATACTTTAATCGGTGTATTTTGTTTTTGTAACAGTAGAATAAATGTTTATTTGTTAGGGGAAGATGGTCGCTGTCACTTGAAAATTGCGATAATAAATTGAATTAGGGAATCATGATGGCCTAGTAATTATTAAAACGGTTTGGGTATATTTCCGATACTGGTAATAATGATACAATAATCTTTTAGCTACAAAAGATTATTACAAAAGCTCTCATCTCACACATATAGACACCCCATTAATCATATCTTCATATTACACGTCATAATATTCTTAGAACATTCACAATAAAAAAAAAAACAACAATTAATGAATTTTCGAAAAAAAAGCTTGGTACCAAAACGAAGATATTATAAATAAACTTTGTTGTCGTCGACCGTATCCAGGTCAAATACGTAGCCTAGGCCGGGAACAGCCAGTCAGTGGAACAGTGCCGTGGCCGTCCCTCCGTGACCAGGCCCTAACTCCGCCCCTTCAAACCCAACGCAACAAACATATAACGTTCTCAAACATTCGAACGCTTTTATTAAATTTGAAATTCGTTTTTCTTGTACATTTTTCCAATATATTATGCTGATGTTTGATTGTAGGTATCAACCACATACAGGGACAGTATATAAAAATACTTTTAAAATAATCATTATGTTTTGTTAGCGGATATGTGGTTACTTGCCCCATGTGAACCGCGTCCTCTGTAGAACTATTGTACTTTAAAATCCACTTTTAGTGTGCCTTCTAGTCCCGTACTGTAGATAAAGTTGAGTATCTTTTTGGGTGCGATGGTTTGTATAACTTCGGGGTTGAGAAAATGATTGCCTAGAAGAGTACCTTTTGTAAATGAGGGTCCCACATGCATCCAGTAGGTGTATAGGGGTTCTGGGCTCTCTTGGCATGCTAGCACCTTTCCTGGCCAGCTCGTCTGCTTTTTCATTGCCATCAATACCCGAGTGACCTGGTACCCACATAAGCGTGACTCTATTTTGTTTTGTGTGTTGAGCACTATCTTCGACTTAATAGGATTGAAGTTAATGACCTTCTGAGCTGCTTGGCTGTCTGAAAGTATGTATCTTTAAGCCTTTGTTTCTAAAGGATCGCTCGATGCTTTTATACGCAGTTTCAATGATGGCATATTAGCTCTGCTTGGGATATGCTGGAGTGCATTCCCAGATTGGTCGATTTCTCGAGTCCTACTCGAATGTTCTATGCACAGCGATTTAAGAAGCAAAACAGTTTACCTTAGAACAGACGGACAAAATGAGTCTAAAATGCACGATTATGGCAAAAATCTTGAATAGCACATAGAAAGATTAAGGCGATGCCTAAGGATAAATATTAATTTCGATTCATTCCCTATTTTCTATGGATGGCATTTGGTACCCATTGGATATTTAATCACAAAAAAAAAATATATTTAGATACTTTAATTTTATGTCTTCAACATAGTATAGGTAGATTTTTTAAATTATATTCTATTTCTGAGAAATTTAATAAATAATAAACTGCTAATAGTTATTTTTTAGTTGAATTGCTCTCTTATAAAAGACAAGGGCCTAAAACGTACTAAAGTTAGTTTTTTTAATTTCTATATTATGAAGCTGTTATTATATAAAAACCAGCAATTGCTTAGTGACCGTTTTCATGGTTGACTGTCAATACTGCTGCTCGCCTATCAAACGACAAACGGGTTAGGAACCATTTTGCGCGCCGTCTAAAGAACATTCTGAAGTGACATAAAGCCTTATTACACTGTGAAATTGTGCGAAAAAAAAAGTCGCCGCGCGCACTTTGTACCTACCTTAACACACGCGATGTATCCCGACTTTCGATATGGTACACCCGAAGGTCTGCCTCGACAACTCGAGGCTACTTTATATTAATCGTATGACCGCTATATCTTCTTTAGCTAACCTTTTAACCCGCTTCAAAGGAGCTGGCGCGCTAAAAAATGGACGATTTGGTCGGAATCAATATTCAGGCTCGGGTGTCAACGCGAAACACCTTTCAAACACAGAGCTGCATAGCAGATAAACGCTTTCAAATAAAACTTTGTGCATAATTTAACTAGGTAGCATATATTGGAGCGGAGAAATGCAAACTTCAAATAAATAATTCCTTTACTAAAATTCAAGCAAAAAGCACGCGAAAAAAATTAACATGGATTATCCCATAGAAAAAATATTTATTAAATATAACTTTTTTATTATTCAGAATTCTAAAATTCCGGCTTTGTCACGACCTAATATTTTTCATGTAGATTCGATTAAAACTTTAAAATCCTAAAATCGGCGGTGAAATCGTTGAGATCTGACATCGCAAACATTTCATTATTGGAGTAGATCCATGGGAGCTAAAGGCGGATCGACTAATGCTGGATTAAATACACCTTGATATACAGGGTGAACTCTTTCTCGCGCACATTATGAGGTTATTCTAGACGCCGAACTAAAAAAAAATTGTTTTATAAGTTTCCAATAAAAAAATAAATAATATCCAAACCTAGTCAGGAGGAGTAACGTTTTAACGCTAATAGGATTTTGTTTTCTAATATTTTTTTACTTACTTTTTTTGACGTGTTAAAAAACATGTATTTCAAAAGTTGATCAGTTTGAAGTTATGACAATCGAATGCTCGGGCGTGTTCCGAAATTTCCGTTTCTGTGAATGAACGCGATTTCGTCACCGCTATGAACCAGCTTCAGTAACGCTGCTATTCGTAGCGCTAGAATAATAGCGTGATTTAAAAGGTGTCGCCTTACCAGGTACACGGCTAGTTTGAAGTATGACCCCATAAAAGGATGTGAAAAAGAAAAGTTAACCTGTATAATGCGAAATATGTGGTTAATAATAGGTATATTATACCAATGATGATGGTTATAGAGGTGACCACTTTAGAAACTTTAAACTTTAACAGAAACTTTATTATCTAGGAGTTACGGTTTTCTTAATTTAATTTTATAGTTGGCAGGCAACAACGTGTGCGCGTGGTACAGTCAAGTGCATAAGTATCACTCACATTTCTCGATAAAATCGCATGCCATGATTTCGTAAGCTCCTCTCTCCCCGCCGCGGCGATGATTAATTTATTGTTGTCAGCTCGTAAAAACGATATTAACAATTAACTATTTATCTCAACGTGATGCTTCTGATTAATAAACCAATTAATAAACCCTTTTTATTTCTGTGTTTAGTCATTGAGATTTCATTTTAAAATATCAACACAAACGTATGTTATTCTTTCTGTAAATATTTCTTTAAACGTATTTTCGGTTTTCTATCACTTTTTTTGTTTTTTAAACTTATTTCTGTTAAACATTTTGATAAGATTTATTTTAGAAGCTGGATTTCAATCTAAGTATAACATATTTTTTAAGTACTTCATATCAAAATAAATATTTGTATATATTTTTTTTTGTTTTAAATAGGAAAATTTTAAGTATTCACTCTGTTCGCTAAGAAACAATCCTTTCAGTCAGCCGCCACTAATGCTATTATTAAGCAATACAATTATATGAATAATTAATAATACATTTAAACCGATTTATTATTCCATATATCATGTGAATTCAAGCCATGTCAGCATTTTGATATGATTAAGAGTTAAAAGCATCATTTAACTATACATGTTTAGTTTCTAACTTAGTTTTTTAGTGTTTATATTAACAGTAGAAATCTTTGATTAGTTTTAGAAATACTTTTTAAGAATGTAAACTTATCATAAATACCAATTGTTTGTAAGACTGCTGATTTCTCTTAATAAAAAATAAAGAATTCATTATTTTCTCTATAAACCCAAAATGAAATTACAAATTTTAAATATATTGCGTGCAAATTTCACACAGTTTTCTGGATACAAAAAGCATTTGCATAAAACCACTCTGAAGTAAGGAATGGCAGATATATAGGAATAAAGTCTGGGTAAATCTCCAGTTGATATCGGGCACGTACTTGAATTTGTTGCTCAGTGCGCACGTGAAGTTGTGCCCCCGCACTATCATGATGACATTAAAAACCGTACAAACCCCTTCCCCCTTGTTTTTTTTACGATTGGTATTCAAATATTTGTAATCATTCAAATGTTTGAATGCAACATCGACTGTAGCTTTTTGTAAGCGGCTTCAAAAAGGGAGACGATCTCAATACGATGTGTTTCTTTTTTAATGTATTCATTTTTAATAATTAAATATTTTTTATTGGCTTGAGCGATTCGATTTTTTTTTTCTTTATGATTGAGAATTTTTCAAGGAGTGATCACATTAAAATTTAGTTAAGTTACATCTAATACAAAATAGAGAAAATTAATAAAACCTGATTTTTGTTAAAAAAAAAACAGTACTAGAGGGTGAATTATAAGTGAATTTTAAAGTATAATAGTTCTGCAAAGGACGCGGTACACAAGGGGGGGGGGTGCAACACCCGATAGCTACTAACATACTCGTACATAACATACTATAAGCGTCTCGTTATGTTATTTTTTTATTTATTTATTTATTTATTGACAGTAACTTAACATTAATTTTACATTATGGGAAGTACTGTCTAACTAGGCAATGCCCGTACTAAGGTAGATTATACTAAAAGCATCGTTCTTATAAGCATAACTATCTCACTGCGCAACATACAATTACAATTATTTGAATTAAATTGTATACAATAATACATAATACATAAATAATAATAATATGTATAATACTATATACTGTATATATAAATAATAATACATAAATATACCGTTAATAACTAATATATAATGTATTTATGTATGTTATGTTATTATGTTAGTGGATACGGGGGTTTATTTGCCCGCGGTTTATTTACCGCAGAACTATTGTACTTTTAAATCCACTTGTAGTTCACCCGATTTGAGTTATTGGGTTACTAAGGTAATACAATAACTAAAAGCTAACAGCTAATAACTAGTAAGCTATGATTTGATAAAAAAATAACAACTTCAAAGTTCAAAGCTACAACTTCAACTTTAAGTACGACTTCAAACCTACAATCAAAACATCCAAGAAATTTGAGTAGGTTTGAGACCTTTCCAACCGTCATGCTCTCAAAATATAAAACATCTATGTTACTCAACACTGAGTTACAGGCCTAAGAAACCGATAGAAGACGAAGAATTGCGTATATGCAGGTTGTCACGAGACCATTCCCCATTTCAAATATGATTTGTTCAAAAATCATGATGATTTACAACTTTAGGTGATAACATCAAACTTTATGTAATATATCGACTCGCTGTTATCATACGTGCGCCAGTTGGCGTTCGTTCACCACGCCGGGTGATTGACCGTGAACGAGGGTGGCAAAACGGAATTTACACCAGCGGTTCATTAAAATGCATAAATTTAGAGATTTTCATATAATTTCTCACTCATAGGGAACATAGTGTACAGTAACTAAAAGATGTACAACCTCACGCACATTGCTCGCAAGGTGGATTCGGCGGGAAGCACGTGCGACGAACGAACGGTAGACGGTATAAATTGCATATCCAGCGCGATCAGACAATATAAAAGCGACCCATGCAGCCCCCCCCCCCTCTCCATCCGCCCCTGACTTCGTCCGATTCAATTCCCTCCACTTTCGAAGACGCCGCGACGACTACGAAAATTCGAGGGTAGTTTTGATAAGAGTTCGCTCGGATTGATATATTAATAAAATAGTTTGTAAGCAATGAAACTTCGATGATCATCTCTAAGCAATAAAAAAAAAATAAATAGAAATTTAACCACGTGGCACTCAGATAGGGATATTTATACATACAGTATATATAATTTAATAAGCAAGGAAATAAATCATCCTAAAACTAAAATTAGGTCTGGTGCAGTAGGTGCCGGTCGCTTGTTGGTTACATCGAACTGTTACTACTGTTCTGTACATATATTTATTTTGGTTTATAAGAAAAAATAAATAAATAAAAATAACAAAATGGTTGATTGAAAAGGAAGTTAAAAATTCCGAATTGCTATTTAAGAGACGTTCTTGTATGAAATAGTTTAGTGTTTCTATTGTATTTAAATAAAAAATATGTGTATGTAAGTAGTATTTAATTTATATTTGATGATTGTTTTTTAAAAGCGGCAAATCGCCTTAAAAGATAAATGACAATATTGAAAAATTGAAAGTTTTATAAAGGTACAAAATATTTATAAAGGTTCTAAAGAGGTCCTGTACTTGAGAGCGCAGGATGTCGGTTCAAACCCAGCGCTGAGTTTTATAAAAAAGCATTTTTAACTCCCACCTGTCCTCTTTAGTGTATAATATTTTAACAAAAAATATAAAAATGATGGATATGTGATTAAGATGATGGATGACGGTGAAATGAGATGATTTTTGTCGGTGACTTATGTATGAAGTTGAAGAAAATAAAAATATTGGATATGTAAAAAGTGTTAAATTGACGCACAAAAGTATTTATATATTTACCTAAATATATATATATATATATATATATAATATATCTATAGTTTATTTACATTATAATATTTATATAGTCACGTAGATTGTTGCGTGAAATACTAACTTCTTTTACAAAAAATTGACGTCTCCTTAGAATAGCACATTGTGCTATTAGGGTAATGCTCAAAACGAATCCATTGCATGTAAATAAACATTAAAATAATGTACGTATAAGCAATGTATTTATTGCTAAACATAATTTGCTGTTATATATAAGAGTGCATGAAAATGACGATAAAAATAAATAAATTTAGTATGTATTCACAATTACCTATGTATAAAGCTAAAATAATGAATTATGTGTTTGGTTTGGCAAAAAAAAATATTTTAAAACGCTTAGAAATAAAACAGTTTTTTTATTTATTTTTATTATTATTATACACACATGAACGTATCAAAAACACGATCGATTCTATTAAAAGTCGTTAATATAATAAAACTAACGTCAAAAATATTCCAAAACCAAATAAACTAAAAATATAATTCTTTTTTTACCCCCCTTTTTTTCAGGTTTTATTTACAATAAAATTATTAATTTTTATCAGCCATCGAATAAAGTTTTTTTTTTGAGCAGGATTGAAAATTGCAGATTTTTTTAAGTTAATAATTATTAAGTATAATAATTTACGTATTCATTGCACTTTCTAAATAAGCAATGTCTGTTCTAAGGTAGACTTATGAATTTGTAAAGTTCTCTATTAGAAGAAGGTATATGCAATGCCTTTATTGTAAAAAAAAATATATTTTATGTTTATTAGGTACACTCAAGCCTAAAAGTTAATATCTAATAATAAAAAAAAACAGATGAAATGAGATGAACTTAAGATGAACGGTAAAGATGTCTCCTCGCTCATGCGCAACACTCTGCGCTAATTTTGAGTACTAAATGTTACCCACATTTAGTCATCAACGTAGTGAGGAAAATATTCTATCGTACGTACGACAAGTTGAAGTTGAATAAAATTGAAAAGCATTTTAAATGTAAAATAAAACGGAATACGTTAAAAATAATACCAGCCTCAAAATAAAAAAAAACGTATGCGTTGTAAAATCGATGTGTATTTTTTATACGATTATTGGATACATTTTTAGAAAATGTTTTTTCATGTAATAATAAACAGACTGGTATTATGTCCGCCTAATAATATTATATTATAAAATACTTACGTCTTGGCTAAATATCTAATTATGCTAATCTGCTAGCATAATTATGGAATCTGGTAAGTATATTAAAAGCTGTCTACTTTATTTTGCTTTATTATTATTCTATTCTTTAGATTAAAAACACCAGTAATTTTATAAATTTTACGGCCAATTTTAAAAGTATTGTGAAAATTAACTAACGAAAATTGCAACTACCAAATTGGAGTTAATTTTAATAATCGAGTCATACTTTATTGAAGAAAATAACTTATTATCTTCACATTAATCGTCGTTAATCTGTAGATTATCTAGAGCATCTGCAGAATAACTAGGTAATCTAAGGAAAACCGTCTTTCGTACTTTAACCTACTCGCCTAGTTAATCTGCAGATTAACTAGATAGTCCGAGCATTAACTCGTTTACGAAAATTAACGGTAGCAGTACGATATATTTCGAGCGATGGCCAACCCTAGCGTCATGTGAGGTCGTCTGCATTTAGCTCTGGGAAGCGATATCGCAATGATCTTCCTGAGCAAATCCGACGGGGCGTACTGTAATTTAGACTCGGTCGCTTTTTATCCCGGTTTTAGACTCGGTCGGGGCTTTATCCCGAGACAGGGAGACAGCCCTATACTATTTCGGTCTTGCTTCGATTGCAATTAGCAATTTTAGACAGTGTTAAGAGTCTGTAGTTTATTGATTACAATTACAATACATATTTTTTTTTTTGAAAAAAATGTATACAGGGTAAACCTAAAGTCAGCAGTATCCCTGTAAAAGGTTATTTTCTACAGGAAAATTAATATTTTTGTTCGATAAATTTTCATACAGCTAACAAAAAATGTTTGGTGCGCGTATTGTTGTGTTTCTGACCTATCCAAATGACCTACATTACAATATTTGCGAGCGGGAAATTATCCGTCATTCATAGGTATGGTTACTGGTTCGCAACGTCCGGTGACCATACTTTAAAAGGTTTTAAGGACTCTTTCTTTTGTCATTTTAGACCAGTTTTTTTTACTTTATTTACAAAGTTGTTGAACAAAAGTTTTTCAAATTCATCTGCAGAGTCACCACTTAAAAAGGATACTTATCTTTTACGGAGTTATTCTACACTTACAAATTATTACATTTTTTCTGTTTTTTTTTTATCCCATAATAATGAGTCCAACGTTTGGTTTTCCTCACCGTGCCTTGTAGAAGGTATCCGTGTACCCCCTCCCCCATACATATTGCATGAGTAGGAGGCACGTACCCGTAAAGTGACTATGCGTTTAAATGTTCCTAGGAATTTTCCATTTCTCATTGCAATACTTTTTTCGACACGTTTAAAAACTATATTTGGATATATCTATGACCACAATATATCAAATATATACGCTCGTATATAATATAAATATTTATAATTTAGCTTCCTATCACATCCTATAAGGTACCTTGTTTTAGATTAAATATTTTTAAATGACCTTTATTTTAAAAACGTTGATTTTATTAAATTAATGATTTTCTATTTCTATTAAACAATTAAACGAATTTGGCCATAAATTATTTTAGTATTTTTTATTCAATTTTAAATATAGCGCGTTCCACGACGTAAAACGTCGTGGAACGCGCTATATAAGAGGTTTAATTAATTTTTATATGTTTAAATCAAAATTAATGCAAATTTAAATAAAATCATTATTCATAGTTAAGTAGCATTTAACATAGATAGCGAAATTAAATACGGAACGTGTATTTAATAATCAATTAAGTTTATCGTACGTTATTAGAATGTTAAAATGTAAAACTTGACAAAATCGTCGATTAAATGAAATTATTTTAAATTTAAAAAATAGGGTTTGGGTCACGGAGGGGGTGTGGTAAAAGGGTGTGGCGCTGGTATTCTTTGATTTGCAGGTTACTAAGAAGTATATGTGAACTACTATATGTATGTGTATCTACTATGCAACTGTTATATACGCCATTCTTCCGGCAAATATCTACGATTCAATGTAGGGTTTAAATCGTCCGTTTTTATTTATTTTATCGCATTGATTACGTCACAATACCCATTATATCCAAATCTGTTCTTCCAGACCATTAGATCGACAATTTTACAATCCAAATGGACCATAAAACGCACTCCACAATCCGTTCTAGACGAATTTCATTCTAGCGCTCGCGGGAAAAACATCGTACACGACATTCTTGAGGACAAATCGTACCTATAAAAAAAATCTACCTATGAAAAAATAAAAATCTACTCTAATTATGCGAACGAAAAAAAAGCATGTTTTCTTATTAAAAAAAGAAATATACCCCGTGTAAAATACTAGTTTATTTTAGTTTTGACATATTTTTTACATACAAAATAAATAATATCCTTTGGTTTTCTCGCCGATCGCGCGAAGATCAAGATCGCGCGGCGGCCGCCCCCAGTCAGAAGGAGTAACCATGCGTTTAAACGCGAATAGGATTTTTTTTTTCTACTGTTTTTAAATTACTTTTTTTGACACTTTGATAAACTTTTAAAGCAAAGGTTGATCAGTTTGATGTATAGAATGATACCATAAAAGGTGTGCTTGATAAAGACGTTGATGAATAAAATTAACCCAGAGCGACGTTTTCTATCGAAGATCAATTAAACATTTAAACAACTGAAAAGTGACTACTAAGACGCTAAACTATGTTAATGTAATATTTATGGGCGCTACACGCTTTTAGTTGTAGTCACCAATGTCACGATTTTATTTAAATTTATTTTCCCTTTTTTAGTGTATTTTAATATAAGTGTGGTTTTTAAAATGTTTTTTTATGGTCTTGTCTTTTCTATTGGGTAGCAGTTTCATGTTTTATCTTTTTTTATGTCATTAAATTTTTTTTTGTTTAATTTGATTTTTGATTCCACAAGACGGCGGTAAATATTGTCACCGGAGGCAAACCTTTATAGAAAATTTCAGCCAAATCTAAAATACAATTATAAAACTAATAACAACTAATTATAAAAATAATTAATAAGCAATAAAGCAAACGTGTAAAATTGGAGCAGGTATCACCCCAGAACAGACCTTGTCTAGTGGGGTGATAAAATCCACACCACCTATCTATTTTGCTTTGTATGAGATAGTTTAAGATTACTTGTAACTAGTTTTATTATTTAAATTGTTTTGTGCTATTTCATATATATTGTTTTTTGGATAAAACAAAAAAAAAAAAAAAAAATCGGACTATAGCAAGTCGTCTAAAATTCGATTACAAGATTTGACGCAACAACATGGCAAGTTAATAAAGCAAATAACAGAATTATATGCATTTAAGGCCGCCAATTCGCTTCACTCTAGTTTTTGGAACCTGTGAAAAGAATGTGTCTCGGAGGATGGTGATTATGAAGCCTGCATCTTCGATAATATTAGGAACAAATTGCTCTTCGGCAGTAAGCACGCCTGTTTCACATAATTGTATCTATATATCTGTGTTTTGTATATCTTAGAATATAGCATTAAATATATTTATAAATAAAATGAAACAGAAAGCACATACACATAAAAAAACAAACAAAATAATAATAAAAATGCATTTTTATTCACACACCATTTGACATGAATACATTCGATTTTACCATTTTTTTAGTTACAATCTTTTTACTGTAATGGCCAGTTCGATTTTATATGGACATATTTGGTGTCGTAAAGTCTGGGGAATTTCGTTGCATTTTGTTCGAGTCATGCTTGTTTTGAACAATTGTATGGAATAAAATATTTACATAATTGTTTTGTTCAAAGTTTAGTTAATTTCTCGCTAGGTGATTCTTTCAGCTGAACACTAGTAAATTAAAACTGAAGTTTAAATATTACCTTAAAGCGAATCTTTTTTTTGTGAATTTGTTCATTTGTCTGTCAGCGATATGTTTGTAATTGAATGCGTGTTCTTTGGTGTGTCATGTTACTTAGCGCAGTCGACAGCGCTGGGAAAAGAGCCGTTAAAAGTAAGGTATAGAACCCAGGACCTTTGGTTCGAAACCTCCGTGCCGCCAGGTCGAAAATATTTTGGATATGCACCGTATCCAAGACCATTCCCGAAAAAAAAAACAGTTAATTGGTACTGCGATTTCTAGCGTTATTTGTTAGGAAAGTATAACAAAATTCGTGTCATAATGTCTCTATGTGAGCGCTCAGCTGTCGACGTATGCCGTAACGGTGTCAAGGACTATGACTTTATTATAAATAAAATCAATTAAATAAGGAACGCAATGCATGGCGGGGAATTTAAATCCGCTAAATTAAAAAAATGTGTATTAAGACGTTTTCTACGCAAATATGTTTTATCAGAATAAAAAATGAAAGAGCGAGACGGACGGTATATATTTTCCCGTTGAAAGAACGCGATGCGGCTGTTGTGTGGGCCTATCAACACTTTTAGCGCTTATAAATAGCCGGTGAAGTCGTGACAAATTGAGCCATATGCGGTGAAGACGTTACGTCGCGGCCAAACTGCAAAACGGGGAAACTTTGTAAAGTGTCCTGTCATTGTCATTTTTAACAAGACACGCTTTCTGCCTATCGTCACTCGGTCAATTAAGAAAGGAAAGTCACATACACTAAGAAAGGATTTTTAAAAATTCCCCCTCTAAGGGGGTAAATACTTTCATATTGAAACCAATATCTCAGAAACCAAAGATGTTTCAGAGTTAAGAAATAATTGTAGTCTCTTGTAATCATCGGTTTACGAGAAGAAAACTTCAAACGCGTTTTACTCATTTTCATGTTTTTGGTTTGGTTGGTTACTGCATAAATATTCTGAGGTTAATTTTATTAAAGGTACTTATTTAAGTTAAATTCAGCACTGTGCATCTGAAACATAGCGCAGTAACCGCACCCACCTTATTGAACAACCTGTTTATATAAAAAACGTATGTGTTTTTTGAAGTTATATGGATGTCATCATATTTGTCTGTTTAAAAATATATGTGTATGTTACTAGTTTATATACGCACCTTTATAGGATAAAGGTGCGTAAATGATTTTTCTTATGTTTTAACCGCTGTTTTATGTATTTACTGTTTTAAATTACAAATGTCATTCCTATACAATTTATGTTTGTTTTTGGAAAATAAAAGTTATCTTATCTTATCTTATACTTCTTTGCGCCCGTTGTACTCATTGGGATGGGATGTTGGTCGAGAAACCGCGTCACGCGTTAGGAGTAAAATCCGTAGAGTGCCTTTTTATACGTTTTCTACCAAAGTAAAGTAAAAGTTTATTTCCAAGAACAACTTAATGCATAGGAATGACAATTTTCAATTTTCAATTGGTTCACAAAAATTGATATATTGCAATATATAGATACATCATGCCTAGAGTGTTCGACATTTATACTACTCGTACTCTTATTAAGTAGCTAAAAATACATCAGAAAAATATATATATATATATAAATTGTAAATAGAAGTTTTATAATTATGCTTAAATATACTATTTTAAAATGAGTATAAAGAATAACTGGCACATAGCATTTCTTCCTTTCAATTACAGGTCTTTGAATTCATATAGTTTTTTTTTAATTAAATATGTTTTGGCCATTCCCATTCGCAAAGATACCCCAAGAGTTTCGGCGGGTCAGCGGTTAACGCACTCGTCTCCCACGCTAGAGTCTCTGGCTCGATCCCCGGCTGGGATTTTTTTTTTTTACAAATCATATGAAAGTATACGAATATACGAACTTAATAATGATAATGTATAGGTGGATAGTATAATATTGAAGTAACTTATAATAATAAACATATTGAAGAGAAATATATTGATTAACAGAAAAAAATGTCTTATATTTCATTTATACATCCTGCCTGTGTGTGTGTGTGTGTGAGTGGGTGTGTGCGAATGGCCAAAGAACTATAACTTCCACCGTCTGGTCCGACGCAAACACATTATTTTTTTAATAAATTTATTTATTTATCTTTATTAGGCAAATAATACCAATTAAATATTTCCACCGAGTGAGTATACAATTAGTGCTTAACCTAAGAAATGCAAGATGAAGAGATGAGGAAAAGGGGAGGGAGAGGAAAGGAAAATTTCACGTAAACGTTTCATTTTTTATAAATTTTTTGAACGTCACTAAATTAACATTGAATCTGGATATTTTGATATTTAACTTCAATCAAGTTTCGATTAGTCCACTTTCCCCCTTTGTCCGCGACGCACCGCATCTCGATGATTTATCCGGGCGTGTAGTTGCATATGTTTCGCTCTCAAAAGAATGAAATCCCGCCGAATCTAAATTTAACCCATTCTCATGAGCATCCTTGCCGCCTGGGCTGGTGGCCATATTTCACGCACTTACTGCGACCAAACAATTGCATTAATCCGTGTCGCCTTATAAGAATATTTCGCGGTGAAGTCTGCAACATAATATTAATCGCGTTGTCATTTCCGTGACGACTTTAAGGCGCCTACACACCTGAATGCTGAAAAATGCGAATTTTAGAGGTTTTCAAAGGTGTAAAGGATAGGATAGATGTTTTATTTATATTAAAGTTAATTTATTATTCTATCTCTTTAAACATTATGAAAAAAATCTAGAAAAAACCAAACCACCATGTTTTTGAAAGATATATGGTATAACAACTTAGAAATAAAATAACAAAATTTACTTTTAAAAATGAATATGATCGTTTATCCTAAAAGTTTAGGAATGTAAAAATGGATTTAAAAAAAAGGTCTCTTATTTTTTTAAGAACAACTAAATGCTGTCAATATACAAAATGGTAGGCCGCGGTTTGTGTTATAAGCGCCGTTATGCCCGTCGTAGAGTTTACCAGCTTTCCGTTCATCGCGCAAGGCTTCTTTTCGCAGGCAACAATTTGTAGGTCAGAATCGTTCAAATTGTATTTTTTTACCGCCATTTAAGGGGAAATTTAAACCTAAGGCGGGGGCAGAAAACGAGGATGTCAATTTTCAAAACACATGTTTCGTAAAAATAGTGCGACATGTGTTTGTCAGGTAGTTACCATCGCTTTACACGAATGATATTATTTACATAATATTGTCTAAAATTGCGAAAATCAATCTGTGTGAAAAGGGGTTGAACGTAAAAAAAATAGTGTGAAACGGGCTTAAAAAAAACTGCATATACTGAATTCATCTATAAGGGTTGCTCATATCAAAATTAATGGAAATTAGAGGCCTAAGATACTTACTAATTGCGTGGCTTTGAATCTGATACGAATAATTTATTTATTTATTTTTAAAGTAAAAGCAAAATCAACATTTAAAAATTTAAAAATAACCGCAACTTTAATTAAGAAAAATACAAAGTAACTACCTATAATTAAATAAGTCACGCTGATCTCACAAAGGTGTAGTAGAAAGCAGATTTTTAAGCCTATTTATTTATTTATTGTGACATAATTAATTTGACAAAGAAATAGAATTGTAGGGCACAAAATTAGCACTGCTACATTTTGTGCCCTGCCTTCTTTACTAGACTATGTCTGTACTAAGGAAGGCAGTGTTATATTGTGCTACAACTAAGAATGTCAAACCGTCAATGCACCTATAGAGAAATATAAAAGGTGTGTCTCTTTGTAAAAGAAACAAATTGGGCGAACAGATGAGGTATCAATCTCCGCGGAAATGGAATTTAATAATTCGACTGCTCTCCCAATCGGACTATAATCACCTAAATAGCGTTTTATCCGGAACAAAGAAGCCAATCTCTCCGAGTACCTACTAATGGACGTGCTGTGGACGCGACGCAGGGAACAATCATCATATTAATAGATCAAGGGTGTGTTTAGGACGGCTTTTAGCATTGTGGACCGTCAAATGACCGCCCGCAGGGCTATATTTATACCATCAAAGACTATCGGGTTTGACGCGCGCGACGTTCGGCCCGGAGACGGGAGCCAGACACCTCTCCGAGTCTTCACCAGCCAGCTGGACTTGCAGACTTTCAAATTAAAAATTCCTCCATAGGGCGTCAGGTTTTACTCTTAGCGAGGTCAGTAAGCAATTGGTTTTTATTTAAATACAGCTTCATAATAGAGAAAACTTCATTTTCATTTCAATTAATATATTTTATAAGACCCTAATGTCTTTTATAAGAAAGCAATTCAACAAAAAAATAACTATCAGCAGTTTATCATTTATAAAATTTCTCAGAAATAGAAATGAATTTTTAAAATCTGCCTTTACTATGTTGAAGATTATCGAGGTATCTAAACGTATTTTTTTTCATGATTAAATATGCAATGGTTAGCACATGCCAGCCATAAAAAATAAGGGTCTAAATGCACACCCCCAGTAGCCTCGAAAATGGGCTCCAAATCTCTAAGTTTTGATTTACCGTACCCACTTAGTACTAAAATTTGTTGACACTTAAAATTATTGTATAGAATATATATACAAAATTAAAATTAATTTAAGGAGGTGAGTGGGTATACGCAACACCTTATACGATAACCTCGTAATAGGTTAGGGTGCGGCCACAATACCACACACGCTGTCTCGCTCTTTGACATGAGTATTGATAGTGCTAAGAAGAAATTTTAGTTACAAAAACACAATGCAGGTGCATATTGTATGTTTTATTGGGAAAAGCACACATATGGCAATAATATATATAAAACAGGTTTGATTATCGTTCCTAAATTGGAAAAAATTCTAAATCCGGCTTCTATGCGGTTTAGATAGAAATCAATTTTAATAATTTATATTTCAAAATTATCGACTATAGTCAAATGAGCGTGTTGCAAATAGTTCAGCACTGTCTAGGAAGAAATGTCCAAGGGCGCCTAAAGAAGTTTTACTTCGAAAGAGGTCCGTAGTAAAAACTATGTAGTGATATATATTATATGTAGTGAGCTATATAGTGATATTCATGAGTTTAATACACGCCATAAAAGTAACTATGTTCAATCTGTGTCAGCCCGTACCGCCAAATACCAATCTACATGTCATTATTTAGGCTTAAGATATTTTAATATGCTACCTAAAAGCTTTAAAAGTATAAATAATTTTCGTGAGTTTAAGCTTAGGTTGAAGAAATATATTCTGGAAAAAAATATTTATAGTTTTAAGGAATTTAGATAGTAAGTGATAAATTTATGAATACATCAATGCACATGTAACTTCTGTTCATATATTTTTTTTAATTTCTTTTTTTTTTTGTTATTATTGTATTCTTTATTCTAATTTCTCTATTGTCTTATTCTGTTGTTTTTTTTTTATATATAACTGAAATGTAACGGTATGTACAAATATGTAATTGTCATTCCTGTACAATAACTTTGTTCATGGAAAATAAATTATCTTATCTTATCTTATCTTATCTATGTCTATGAAGAATTATTTATTTATTATATTTTAGGGAAACATCCAGCGTAACTTAGTTTATAAAACAATAAATGCATAGTTATAGATTTGGCCTATTACATGAATCCAACGTTTAACAATATAATTGAGATGTCGGTTACTTTACTCTGATTAGATAAAAAAAGAAAATTATGAGAATCGTACATAAAATAAAATAAATAGTTTCGTTTTTGCATATTTACACTTATAAATAAAAAATATATATATTAATTAGAATATGGGTTGTATAGAGTTAATCGCCTAAAGTGAGAGCAAAACTAATCTCAAGGCGAAAGTGAGAGGCAATTTGAAATCCGCTGAAAGATATACTGCGGTGTCGGAAATTCCAAATTTAGTATGTTTGCATAATTTTAAGTAGTCAGCACGACGCATTAGTAGCTTCGGCTGCTAATTCATAGACTGCATTCCGAGTTTAATCAAAACATATTTTATATTTTCGCGATAGTATGACGTTTTCGACCTTTTACAAAATCAAAATATTAGGGAATGACACTTCTGAAGGTAATAGTTCCCCGAATTCTCAATACTCTACCTATGGAATTAAATAAATTGCTTTTATTTAACCCTTTCAATACTGTAGGGACAAATTGTCCCAGAGAATTTCTAAAATAATTTAAGAGCCAGTTTAACGTGAGGTGACCTTGAAGTTCCTTTGCAAATTGTGTCGACCACGTGCACTTCGAGCGTCCGTCGACAACATCAAAGAATAAAAATTTGTCATTTTTTTATTTATATTAAAAATATAAGGCAATAAAAAAAATTAAGTTTAAGGTTTTCTGTAGAATTTTATTGCGGACATTTCTACGTATAAATTAGGCTTACGTCACATATGTAGTTTAGTTTATGCGAATTTTAAAAAATAGAACTTAACAATTTCAATATTTTTTTATGTTAACATAGGATTATTTATTTAAAATACCAGCTTAAAGGTTTTCTAGAGAAATGTTCATTTAATCTAATTATATTTTTTATATATGCCTGGTATGAAAAGCTATCTTGGCAGAAGACCTCAAAAATATGCATAAAATGCAATTCGAGTGCGTTATGGCTCTTAAATGCTTACAAATGCATTGGGAACTGGGATTTTTAGTACTGTACGGTCATAGGCTTCTAACCAAACAAGTTTTTTATTTCCAAAAATAAAAATGGGACTTATATGTCCCTATAGTGTTAAATTATTGGGATATTTTGTCCCATCAGTATTGAATAATCTATATATTCAAAATATGCTTCACTATTTTACTATCATAAAATACTGTTGGGACACATACGACCCACTCACCAATACTATTGGGACAATAGTTATTATTTTGCAATAAATAATATGATCATTTATTTAAATATTTGTTTTTCCCGGCAAACTAAATTAGCAATAAATATTACATGAATTATTCAAATAAAAAAAATCGTACTGAAAGGGTTAAGCGCTTGAATGCGTGTACAAGATTTCGCGTCCGTGCTGTTGGCCGTTGAGGAGTTCCTTCATCTGAAGCCATTCCTGGGCGTGGAATCAGGTCATGCTCGCCATAAAAATGCATTGCCGTCGGAACTGAACCCACATGTCATATTTCTACTCCGTAGGATAAGAGGAAGTGGTTCTAATTCAGATTGTAAGATTTGACCTTAACCGACATACGAACATTGCAAGCTTATATATTGTATTTATTATGTGCCGTCTATATCTGTATATATAGAAAGTCGGGTTAGTTACATCATTTATAACTCAAGAACGGCTGGACCGATTTTTATGATCTTTGATTTGTTGGATTGGTCTCCGCCTCGAATAGCAGAATAACTATTTAAACACCGGAAAAAATCACGAAAAAAAAAACATAAAGAAAATTCATTTTCCCATACGTTTTGTATGGAACGGCTTTGTATTCTGTGGAATTATATTGTCAAACGGTAAGTTTAAGACATTTTGATTTTTGTACATTTATTACACTTAGTTAATTTTGAGTATTATATAAAAAAACTGAATTTGCTACGGCAATCTCTATGGGTGCATTAACGGTTTGACATTCTTAGTTGTAGCACAATACAACACTGCCTTCCTTAGTACAGACATAGTGTAGTAAAGAAGGCAGGGCGCAAAATGTAGCAGTGCTAATCGCTCCCTGTGCATTTGCAATATTCTTTTATAACTGTGATTTCTACTACTACAATTCTATTTCTTTGTCAAATTAATTATGTCACAATAAATAAATAAATAAAATAAATAATTCAAAACCCGTTTTGTTTTAATTTGGTTACAGTACATTTTATTATAACATATACTTGGCCATCTAGGAAGATGCTTTTGCGTGTGTTGCAAAGACGATTTCGCATGTCCTGAGTTATTTTCGTGGCACGAATTGCGACGGGTTCCATTCCAGCTTTCCGAGAATAATGCCAGTGAGTCGAATCGGGAACGCATAGTTCGCTAATCGAATCATCAGTCGCGTGCGTTTAGAGTTTGGGCGCGTTTCTTGGACCATTCCAAAACGGAAACGCATTGTTCGCGGCCCTTGCAGACGACAAAATTTGGCGATTCCAACTTCCAACGGAACAGATTAGTTACAATGAAACCGTAACACAATTATTATATTTATATATTGTATGTAATATAATTACGATATTTATCCTATGATACATCTTATTAGTAACAAGTTTTTTTTAGAGTGGCCATTTTACTTTTGAATTTGTCTAAATGGTCATTTATTTTTTTTATTTAAATATCATTTATCGTTGTGCTATTATGAGTAAATAAATAAATATATTTTCTACAGTATACAAAATATATTGTATAAATTATTCGAATACCCTAGTTTCAGCGTATATATTGTATGTTTATTATTAATCTAATGAGTAGATACTTAAATTGTATTCATGTGTGTGGGTGTGTATATTTGTGCCTTAGTTAATTTTTATATTTTCACAGGGTTTTGCGATTTATTGATTCATTCAAAAAGGGTACACCCTATTTTTTAGTGCGAAACTGAACCGACATGTCAAATTCGTACTCCGTAGGATAAAAGGAAGTGTCCGATGCGGATGGGAGATGAGTGAATTCGACGCGGTTTTTCAAACAACTTCCGGAATTGATTTAAAAATGGTTTTTTTTTCCACGAGACCGGTTTAGATAGACCAACACCCTAAAGTAAAGTCGCGTATAAATGTAACCAAACAAGGTTTTGTAGGTGAAAAACAAACTCCATATGAGCGCACATGTTTCGGGATCTGAACTCAGTACATGATTTTAGATTTATTCTGAAGACTTGGCGACGCGGTCTGATTCAAATGCTTAGTCAAACAATAGAGTTCGTTGTTGTGGAGCAGGGGAATGTCGTTTGCGGCATTTTGGAAACGAGCCAAGGATACGACAGCGACGCCCGTAGGGCGTCCACGCGTTTCCGTAAAGAGACACTGTCTGTAAATCAAAACTCACATTGCCTTTCGGACATTCAAGTAAGTTTTCGAAAAACATTCGTTGAATTGTGTTCACGATCGTTAACACGTGGTACGTGGGTAAGTTATAAATATTTTTGCTTTATACACTTTATTTTAAAAAAATTATGTTAGTTTAGTTGTAATTAAATATTTTTTAAAATGGTTGATTTCTATAAAATATAAATAATGCAAAAGTGTATTTACACTTCGCAAAGCGACTCATCCCGAGTGCCGCAGGTACGAGACGACACGTACCGAAGGTGCCTTTAAATCCACCTGTAGGGCCTAGCTGCTAGCCAACCAAACACAAATATAACTGACGGCAGCCTCGCAAGTGACCCAAAGCGGGTGAAGGGATCCATTTCGAGTGCACAAGTCATCCGGCGCCCGAGAGACGATACGAGACGCCGTTAGCGCTTAGCTACCAACCCCGGAAGGAACTATTAGTTATTTTCTTCAAACGAAATTGATATTTTGTTCATTTTGTATGACTCCCAGCTCTTATTCACATGTGCATTAATGTTATTAAATGATATATCATTACAAGTGCACTATTATTTATAATGTTATTAAATGATATATCATTACAAGTGCACTATTATTTTTAATCCCGCGTAGTAGAAAAGTTCGGATGGTCGCCCTAAGTTGGAACATCTTACGTCCGAGTAATGGAATGGACCCAACTGTCAACGCTATACTGCAAAGAGAATTATTCGGAAAGTGCTTATGTCGTGAAATTGAACTGTTTATCGGACAGAATGTGCGATGAATATGAGAGATCAAAAACCAGATTCTCCGTTAAATCTAAAATTCATTATTTTCGGAGGTTAAGTACGCCCTGAGGGCAAGATACCTAGAATTTAATATAGATACCTAAAATAGCGTAGAGTAGTAAAAGAATCGTGTAAAAAAAAACAATATTACACACAAATAGAGCGTATAAGAACGGAGTGTGTATAAAATCACATTACGAGCGACATCTGGTCAATTATTCAAATATGCCTTTTATTTTCTTTTTTTATAAACTTGCACACGTGATTACAATTGCAAAATTATTCAAATTACGACAGTTTAAAGTCATATTATTAACGATATAAAGAAAAAAAATGCGTAAAACCCGTGATAGTTATTTATTTATTTATTTCAAGAGACAACAGCTAACACAAAAAATAAACTTACAATTAGCAGTTTTTTTCTTATTCTCAATACATTGAGTATTGAGTATACACAATATTAATGAACGCTGTAAGTGCCACGCATTTTATAGCTAAGCAGTTAAGCTAGTATCTGCTCTTTTGAATTACCAAACAAAAACCATTGGCCATATAAAGTTTAGTTACTTATACAAAATTTTTATATAAAAAATCTTTTAAGTTTACCATCTATCGAGGAATCGCGTAACTTCTGCGCAATACTTATATTCAAAATTATAAATTTAAATAAAATTTTCAGGCAGGCTGACTAGATATCCAACAGATATCGGTTCCTTATTATTATTTTTTTTTAATCGAAAATAAAACAATTTACGAGTAAATTAAATATTTTTAACATTTATAATATATATATAAATACCTACTTTTTGAAGCATGTCATCTAGCGGATAGTAGGAAAACTTCTCCGCAAAACATTTTAATAAACATGCTAAAAAATAATCTAACCCGCGTTCATTAGAAATCCAGCAGATGTCAGCAGCTAAACTGTTTATCAACCTAATATCCCATTACATACTCAAAACAACTGTACTTTCATTGTATATTTTAGGGTAACATACATTTCAATTTGCATTACAATATATGAATGTTTAAATTAATTATATAGGTATAATATTATTATCAATTAATATATAATATTTAAAAACGCAATCTAAACATCATCTTAACGGCTTGTTAGGGTATGTGAGAAACCGATAGATGGCGACAAACGCTGTCGATTGAAATGAAAACGAGCATCGAGTCAGAAATTATACTGCGCAGAAAGACCATAAACTCTATGGTCTTTCGGTATATTTTGATTTTGGATATATTCAATCGTTTTTGTTATCATCGAATTTTCTGATCCTCTGAAGAGTAAATTCATAATCGTAATCATTTAAAAAAGAATTAGGAATTCTTTATTCTCAGAATATAGTGCATTTTCGATGATATTAAAGTCATTCGCGGATTCATCGAGAAAACCATAGTACTCGGAGAGATTGGTTTCTTTGTACCGGAGCGTTTCACTAGATCGCGGGAGTACACGCTATTTAGGCAATTAGCGTGTCATACCGACGTATAGTCCAATTGGGAGAGCAGTCGAATTATTAAATTCCATTTCCGCTGAGATTGATATATTTGTCTGTTCTCACAATAGGATTAAAAATCTGCTTTCTACTACATCTTTGCGAGATCAGTATGAATTATTTATTTGTTATTGTTTTATTTTAGGATTCAATTTTTTTGCAATGGTAAATCTGTTAAATAAATAAATAAATTTTAACTTATTCTTCAAGTGAGTCGATTGAAAAATGAAATTTGTTCTGAAAGTCCTCTTTAACACGCTAAAATGTCGAAGTTTTTAAAAACTAAAGTTTACTTGAATTTAAATTACAAGTTGCCCATCAACGAAGGTAGGATTAAATGTGAACTCCTAGAAACGGCTAAAACGACACAACGTAACTAAGCTAAATTTTGCTTGTGCTGCAGTCAGGTGAGATGGGGGTGATGAAGCGTTAATATGTTGCATTCCCACGGGACTGCAGCGTCGAACAGCTGTTTGTCGGCTGGACGCGCGGCGCGGCTTTCAGCCCGACGCTTTCAGTAGTTTCAGTTTTCATCTGCGGGACGCTTTTAAGTACCGAAGCGACCGTTTTCACACGGACCGGAGGTTTTTCGGTTAGAAAAAAACGCAATCGCACAGTTGGCTGTTATTTCTGGGATATACGTCACACTAGTGCGGTGTATTGGCGAGCGAATCAATAGTACGATATTATTTTTGAACGCCAAAAAAACAACAATATTTGAACTTTATTTTAATTTCTTTATTGATAGTCAATTGAATTTATTTATTTATTTATTAAAATATTCATACAAATTAATATTATTAAATGTGTAATACTTTCTAGCATTTTATTGATTTCCAGAGAAGAAAAGTACAGTTTGTGTGGATTAGTAACACCTCACTAGGCAAATGCCTGTGTCGAGGTGTTACCTATTTAAAATATATAAGTAGGGAGATAATAAGAGCGCGAGGTCTATATTACATAACTTTGATAAATATATATGTATAGATAAAAACTTATTTAAATACCTTTATTTCTAAATTCTTTAGTATAAATAAAAGGGTGACCATTAGAGACGTTACAAAGAGGACTCAACCCGATTATTTCTCGATACAAACGCTGTAGTATTGTGATTCTACTGTTAATTGATATAGAAAATACTAGGGGATATCGTTTATCTCATACCGATCTGAGCTTAAATATGTTTAAACCCCTTATCAAATATAATATCAACGGCTTCTATACATTGCTTAATAGAAGTAAATTATTTAACCAGAACCTAAAGTCTTACAGCTAGGCTCTACAGGCATCTTCGACCCAGACTACTGGCGCCTGTGGTAACAACTTGTGATGGGTTGCTTCATTTCCTATTTCTACTTTTAGTCCATTTGATGTTCGTTTTGGATGGCCATAGAGGCGACAGTGGATTATTTTTTAGTTCTAAAGAGATGAATATTTAAAAAAAGCATACAATGATACAATCGCCATTTTAGTTTTTTTTTGTAAATTTTGACGCACGGCTACTAATGAAACCCAGTAATAAATAATATGATCCAACAGCCGTGGTGTCATATTTTTTGAAAATCGAAAATCATATCTAAGCGTTTTACCCAACTGTCAATATTTCATTAATTGGTACTAAAAAATCAATGTTCTATAATAATCTGTAGGTTCGACAAGCCTTGAATGTTATGGTCGTTTTTTAAGAGCATCAATCCGCGCACACAAATTCAACTCTTTCGCTTTTGTACTATTATATTGAAAGGGTCAACGGACAGACGGACAGACGGACAGACGGCCAACGGACGAGAATAGTAGCTTATTATACATGAGAGTAGAGATAATAGCATTTTGCAGGTCTGCATTTTTCCATACCTTTTTTTCAAAACTTTAGTCGCAAATATCTTATTGACTTAACACAAGAATCGATAAAGTAAAACTGCAGATGTGTATTTGATTTTATGAAGGTGCATATTCAACTAAGTTTATTTAAATACCGTTTTTTATGATTATCCGATAATCTCACACAGTGTTTCTATTTTATCAAACTTTTTAATAAAATAGAACTATTCAAGACCACTCGCAAGTACGCTTTATACATTAATAT
The DNA here is from genome assembly GCA_020383195.1 of Neomicropteryx cornuta. Taxonomy (NCBI): domain Eukaryota; kingdom Metazoa; phylum Arthropoda; class Insecta; order Lepidoptera; family Micropterigidae; genus Neomicropteryx; species Neomicropteryx cornuta. Next base: position 7,817,133 of record JAHKQU010000010.1, on the reverse strand, counting down.
GTACCTATATCAAATAAAAAGGAATAAAGTAATTCGTAAAAACATAATATTTGATTGATATTATTGATTGATTCTCATACCAGACATAACAAAGTTCCTTTTATGTGTATTGATATAAAATAGATTTTATTATTTTTTAGAGAAGAATGTCGTGTCACTTATTCTATTCTATCTAAGATATTCTTTTTTAAATATTGACCATTCACAAAAAAAAAAAATACATTTTAAAAATATTGAACGAAGCGAAGCCGTATTTTTTAATATTTCTGAATGTGCGATAAACATAAAAATATTTTATGTTTATCGTAAATTTTCATCGCACGTGTGACATCACTATTTTACAAAATCATGCGATACTAGACGAAATATCGGCGCCCGCTTGGCCGTTCAGTTTGTGAACGATTCCCGCAGCCGCGGCGCGATTCGCGATGAGAGCGCGTGAAGTTAGCCGTTTGTCATTTTGACACATTTGAAAGCGATCCGAAAGTCGCAAAATATATTGTGCATTTGTGAGGAAAGAAAAAAAATACCCATCATCTATTTTAATGTGATTATTTTAGATAAACCTATTTTATATATAGATTCCTATATTTATATGAAAATAATTTAACATTTAAAATAATTATTTATAATCATTTAAAAAAAGTCTAACTTAAGATTGTGCTGACATGCGTAAAAATAAATATTTGTCTTCTCTTCAAATTGCTCCACCTACCTCAATATAGTTTATACGAAACAAAAAACGCTTTCTATGTAGCGAACACATTTTTAGTGGGGAATGGTAAGCAAAAATTTGTATTGAATTCATCCACATTTTCTGGCACTGTTGTCAGAACGGATCGTTAACTTCTTACCGTACTGTAAAAAAAATACTTTATTAATGGTACGCGTTCGTCTGTCGATTGCCTAAAACCCCAAAAACTACCGCCCCCCCCCCTCTACCCTGTCACCCGCCAGTGTTATTGAAAGGTTAAATCTACACCTAATTTACCAATCAATTTATGAATCTAAATCATTCAATGAATTCAGTTGGTCGCTTTTGGTTCTGGATTAAAAGAAAGGCACGATTCACCAGTGGCGTAGATACTATGTAGGGGCAGGGTTCCCCTCCTCCAGAAAAATATTGCCTTCTCATTCGAGATTGGTACAGCACACCAATGCTCCTAGGCTCACCAGAAAAAAAATCTGGATACGCCCATGCGCTTTCACTGTGACCACACTATTGAGTACATACAATGAATGCTCGAAGTAAGAACTAAACGATGAACAAAGAACATGTTTTGATATGGACACTACATTTAATATTGTCTATTGAAACAATCTCCATATATTTATTACAACCAATTTAGAGAGGTAATTAAAGCATTGCTAAAAGAAAAATAAAAAGTTTTGTTTGTTGTTTTAACGTCACATATTTATTGACGATTTACACATATTCCTTTAATAACTGTTTTTATTTTTTTCTCAGTTTTCTGAGTATAAATGTATTTTAAAAGGGATTTATGAAGTGCGTTGAAGATTTAACGCGACAGGTATAATTACATAAGACCAGAAGTGAAGAGTAATTGTATTTTTTAAGATCTACACTCCATCATAAGAGTCGTTCAGAATACAGTGCGTGATTATTTATGAAAAACTGCATTAGACTATGCAAAATTAAATGGCATATGAAGGGATACTAAAAAAATACTAGTGAGACACAATGGAAAAAATTGTCATACTATAGTAGTATAAATATAGTGTTGATCATAAGTACAACGTTACACCATATTAAAATATAATTATTATTAGCTTGTTGGGTATCTACTTTTCTTTAATAAGCAAAACTTTAAATCTGGTACGTGGATGTAGTTTTAACACGGATCTTTTACTATAGAGGGATGATAACTTAATTAGTCATCTTATTATTTTTCTTAAAAAATATGTCTTAAACACGAATTCTGTACTCAAAAACTTTTATTATACCGTCACATCATTGTTTATTTTTTTTAAAATATTTCTGAATATTTTTCTTATTATTAGCCATTTCATCACATTCCTATTTCTATTTACCGCGACTAAATATTTTTTTAGCATATTTTTTTATTTAATTATCTTATTTCAGGAAACTAACAGTTACATAGAAGTTTATAGACACTATTAGAAAATTTAAAGATCAAGAATAATAGCAGTATAAAACATATGGAACCAGTGGAAAAAATATTATGTAAAATTAACACAAATTCAACTTACAAGATGCGATGTGAAAGAGAGATAGAGAAATTATTAATTTATGTTATAAAAGCACCTTTACATTATTATTATGTTTGAAAAAAAGAAACGTTATAATTCCTTATGGCCGCTGTAAATCAAAACGAGAACGCGTGTGAAGTTAACCGCTTGTCACTTTGACATATTTGGCAGCGATCCGAAAATTGTAGTAAAGTACGCACAAACTCTCGCCATTTTATTATTGTATTTATAACGAAAGATACTTAGTTCTTTTGCAATTCGACGGTTGGTAGTTAAATTATTTATATTTTATTTGTGTGAATTATATTTCTTATTACAAAATATACATTTTATTTGTATAATTGCATTTAATATGAAGTACCCACCTATCTGACGTCTTACATCCAGTCGTTGCGCCTCGATTAAAATTAAAAAAAAAACATACGATATCATGAAATTCTTTCAATTCCTTATAAATTTGAACACCATTATGGGTTTTTTTTGTAAAGTTTTACGCGCGGTTAGTAACAAAACAACATGGATATAATATTTCAATTTATAATAATTATATTGTGGTACTAAATATTCTTTTACGCAAATAAATGAGTTTGTATTCATTTTAACCGACCAGTAATGCGTGTAATAATACGAGTACGTGTAAATACCGGTAATAAAAAGCCGTGCTGTCATATTTTTAACGTTCGATTACGACATTTGAGCGCTCTGTCGAACTGACAATGTTTTATTAAATAGCCTACTAAAAATTAGTTGACTTAAATGTTAAATATCTATATTATTCGACCAGCCTCCGATTTGATCGATCTAAACGGCTATAAGTAGTTGTTTTTCAAGAGCATCAATTTACACACAAAAATTATACACAGTTCAACTCTTTTGCATTTGTACTCTTCGAGCTGAAAGATACACAAAAGATAAACAAAGATAGAGAAAGATAAACAAAAAAATAGAGTTATTTTTTTGTAGAACCATAAATAAACTCCTTCAACCGTTCAACTATCACATAGGCAAATGCCAAATAAAAAAAATAAAGATAATCAAATTAAAAAATATAACTATTTGGAATTAAAAAAAAAAATCGACGCTGAAACGCAGTCGATGGTTGTGAAATAAAAAAATTGAATTTAAATTATTACATCACCTTTAACGGTGATCCCCAAAAGTCCGACCCCTTTTCTCTGCCGGTTAACCTCAAATGTTGTCCCAGGAAAAATCAAACGGTCTTGTACGCCGCAGCTGTTTCCAAAAAGTTAAATCCGAAAGAAGAAGCCTGGTACAAAAAGAGAAACAAGAATTACCACGAGGCACCCGCAAAAAGGCTACCTCCAAGAAAGAAAAAAAAGGAAACTTACCACCTAGTTTAGTGGCTTTAAAAAAAGATATCCAAAATGGAAAAAACAGCGCGGCTATACAGGAACAATCTAGTCGACTTGTCGGGTCCAAAATCCAGAAGGAAAAGAAGGAATTGGCAAAAGAGATCGTCCCTTTATCGCTTCAGCTGAACCTGAAAGCCAGAGTTGTCGGCTGTCAAATTTCGAGAAGAAGAGAAACAAAAACTGAAATTCATAAGAGCGAATTACTCTTTTAATGAAATAAAAAAAAAACATTAAATTATGTCTAATTTCCAAATGAAAAAAAAATAAATAGAAGCTGATTGAAGCCTTAATTAAATGATTTCAGAATTTTAGGGTTGCTAGAACCCCGAGAATATAATTCACTATAAAAAATTGCTAGCGGGTTATAAAATCAAACTGCTACAATCTAAATCACTTTCTCGTGGACACGACAAATGCCATAATTTTGGATCAATCACTTTCAAATTGATACACAAAATTTCAGGGGAGAAAAATTTCGTCCAAGCATGAAAAAGTAAAAATGATGGGAGGCGGAAATAGTGGTTTTTTTTCGAAAAAGTGAAATTTTTGCTATAACTTTTTTAGTATTTAAGAGATCGAATTAATTTATATTTTTTTTTATTCCTCAGATAAGGGCCTAAAACTAATCTAAATAAACTTTTTTATAGCACCAATCATTGGTCAAAATTTTAATTGCAGGCCTATAATTTACCTACATTTTTGTTTAAAACAATTTTTGATACGAGCAACCCTTACTGCATAGTATAAAGAGGAATTCAGTAAGTTGATATAAGTTCGTTTTATTTTATATATTAATCAATCGACTACCTAAAGTACATTATTAAAATGTTTCCAGTCGTTCGATAGGTCGTTTATGGTTGTATGTGATTCTATTTTGAGGTCATACCTATGTGTACTGTAAAAACTCGTATGATATAGAGCCGGCACATATTCGAAAGGCGTGTTCACACGACGCGGAAGCCGTCCGCTCGTCTGGTGGCCGCGTTTACACGGTTTCCAGCGAAACAAACAATCAAAGATGTCTAAATTTAGACGCCCTTAAATATTATAGTGGCCGCCCGGACCACCCGGCTAATTATAATAATACGTTTGGCGTCTCGCTCTGGCAACAGCACGAAGCGATGCTTTCATTCGCTCTTGCTCTTGCGACGTCACGTCCATTTCGTAATAGGCAGGTTTCCGAAAACACTGCATGTTTGTAGAAAGATTAATAAAAAAAAATTACCGTCAACGTCGCGTTAGCGCGACGTTTTACCTGCATAATTAAAAAAAAATTTTTTTTTTCAATTTGTGTGTAAAATAATATCGTGTAAGAAAATGCCTAGACATAAAAAATAGTGTTTAACGCTGTTTGTCACGCAATTAACATAGATGGCTTCGTTATAACATTCTTGCGTAAACGAGGCGAAATTCATTTTAGTATATTTATTTATTAATTGACATAGTAACATAATAAAAAATTGACATATGCAATAATACTATATCAGTATTTAATTTTTATGCAAAAACATACGTGCTGAGCCGCACTTTTATTAGGTCATAAATATTGAATATTTGTTTTTCTTTCTATAATATTACCTTCATTTTTATTTCGCGCATCTGTTGGGTTGTCATATTTTTGATGATAAAACATTTCTGAGAACGGCCCCCTTAATGTTTTTATATTTTATTATTAAAGCAGATAGTTTGTTTCTTTTTCTCTTGTTGGATAAGAAACTCCAAATATATTGTTTGATTACTTTTTATGAAATAAAACATTTAACAATTCGTATTTTCTTCCATACTTTTGAATGAGATTGCTAAAATATAGAAACACCATTATAGAAATATAGAAACAATCTGTAGATTGTGAAATATTATATATGGATTAAGTGAACATATATAAACATGTGATTATATGACAGAACTTTTTCGTTCTACAACATTTGGAATGTGAATGCCAACTGTATTCGTCTTTTCCTGTAGTGAACATATGGGTAAGTCAGTCGAATCAGATAGTGAATTAACTAACGAAAGATAAACAAAAATATATGCAACATATTGTGCAAATTAATTAATATGATATAATATGTTGTATCCACTAACAATATTATTATTATTTATGTCATAAATGGTTATATAATATTCATGTTTAGTTTTTTTTTGTACCCTATACATTTATGCATGACGATTCATTTGAACTTAAGTTATTCTTGTAACTCATATTCGTTACATTTTCACCGTTTTTCATAATTATTGTTTCTTTTTTAAATGCATTTTTTTACTACTTTAATGAAATTTTGACCGTATTGCATAAGCACACAGATAGATAGGTGAGAGTGAAAAGCATTCATAAAATACAGGCCTGTATTTAAACCAGCGTGCATTACCTCAAGCGATGCAACTATCTGTGCGTTCAATATTAATTTTTCTTTGAACATTCTGGCTATATAATTTGTTTGAAACTTTCAATCTGTAAAAACATTAAAAAGAATTCGAATTTTCCAAATGTCAATACTGTCAGACTTTTATATAAGTAATGTAAACTAACGGCGAACGCCTGTTATAACGCAAGGAATCATCTAAATATAATATATATGTAAATAGATTAAAAAAATATTTTCTTGGCAAAATACACCGTCAAAATAATAAGCGGTTATTTCATAATCTGGACGTTCAAAAGGAATAAAGTCTATTATGGTTATCAACACCTTCCTAACAATGTATAGTGATTTATTGCGTTCGGATTACTTTTAAATGTGAAAACTAACTGTGTGTGAAAATCCGCTGTAAATAGTTCTCTTCTAGTTCAATAAATTCGCAATATTTTTCGTGTAAATATCATAATCGTAAATTTAACGTAATAATTGATAAAATTATTGGTAATTAATGATAAAAATTGAAATTTAAAAGAAATAATAGGTACAATAAACTTATTATTGTTAGTGAAGATACGTTAAAAAAAATATGATTAGATTTGGAATCTCCTCTTTTATTTTTTATTTGGTTGAAAAGGGAATGTATGGGCATCTGCACCCTGAACCCGGGGTTGAACAGATAGTTTCAAATAAAAAATAATTTCTTAATTAGACGTTGATTTCTTAAATAATTTATTTCGCAATAAATTCTTAATAGACGACAAATATCGAAAATTTGTGTGAACATCGCTTATACAATAGGTATTGGTTAAGGTAAAACCAAAAGATAAATATGAATTTCGATTCATTTAGACATTTTTTTGTATAGCTGGCATTTGGTAACCATTGGATATTTAATTATAAAAAATATATGTTTAGATACCTTCATCCTATGTCGTCAATATAGTAAAGGCAAATTTATAAAATTCAATTATATTTCTGAGAAATTTAATAAATGATAAACTTCTAATAGTTCTTTTTTTGTTGATTTGCTCTCTTATAAAAATCATTAGGAAAAAATTAGCCTTAGGAAAAATAGTAATTGAAAGGCAAATTAAGGGTTTAAAACTTAGAAAAGTTTGTTTTTTTAATTTCTTTATTATGAAGTTGTAATTAAATATAAACGGACAATCGCTTGCTGACCAAACATAGGGTAAACCCTAACACCCTATGCGGGTATAGAGCAAAGGCCTCCGACTGGTTCAGACCGCTACGACGTGAGCGGCGAATAACGCAAAGAATATTATATTTTCATTACAATTCGCTGTTTTATCTCGCAAATAACCCGAATGATTCATTCAACGCGTCAGGATGATTACTAAACAGTGATGCTGCGATGATCGCTAACGCTTTTTTAGAATTTGGGAACGGAAAACAAACACGCGAAATGATTGTCAAGATATTGTTAAACAAAGACGGATTGTATTTTTTTCGATTAGTTTGTGATTCGTTTCCGCGAATAAATTGAGATTTCCATTTTTCGCGTTGTTTTCTTGTGCTGTGCGCTACTGAATCGGCTCGTGTAGATTTTGGACCGGAAATTTGACGTGACAAACATATGGAAAAATCAAAACAACGCTTTGAGGATTCTACTTAAGGCGCCCCGGGACGCATTTGTCCTTGAGATTAGAAAGAGTAGGCTTTATTCAAACATTGACGTGTAGAAAAGAGACGGATATACTCGCCGGCTCATTTGGAATCGATGAAACATGTTTTTTGTATTTAAATAATTATTATCATTTGAAAAAAGTGTTTTTTTTATGTAATGGCCTAGATTATTATATTGTCTATCTTTAGAAAGAAAAATTAGGTTCGCGTCACTTACACAACTTAAAAGAAAATCGTTGCAAGAAAAAACAACACTTTCTTATTTATTTATTTTCATTACTATAATAAGGTGTATTTCGTTTTTTTTTTAAGCAAAGGACTAAATTAATATATGTAGAATATTGTGGTATTTTTAGTTTTAGCCATTTGTTGGGAATAACCTCAACAAAATGCACCAAAATACGTTACAAAACACGTTTTAGGGACTGGTGGCGCCTTAAATAAATCAGCGCGGTTTATGACACTGACATTGCCCATTAAGATGAGCGTAGTGGGATACTCTAAGATAACTTCTGAAGTTTAGTAGCTTTGCTCAGTGATAACTGAGGTTACGTAACACGCGATTTCAAAATAGCCTAATGCTTAAACGGTTACAAAATAACTGCGTGATTTGTAGCTGTACTCGTCATGTGTTTCATTATCACGTTGTCGCTTCCAACGCGGTTTCCCTGTCACTGAAGCTGGAGTCTGGCCGAAAAGAGTAAAAAATAATAGGGCGACTGTCAAAATAGTTACGGCCGTCGATACACCTGATATACGGTGCCCATCCGATTTCCAACTGATAAGCCTTGGGCTTGGTTGGATTTTACATAATATACAATATTTAAATAAATGAATAAAAAAAAAAAAAAAAAAAACTGTGTAATTTGTGCGATGGGCAATGCAGGATTCGTTGCGTTGGAATAATAGGGTGATTTAAACGGTAAAACGCACGTCTAATTATAACTAACTTTCCGGTTGTTGGTTACATACTTGAGTAGTTCACGACGGAAAGTAGTAAATGTAACTTCGAAACAGTAGAAAGTTGTCATTTAGATTGCAAGACCAATTTAACCAAAAATACGACATATCGTCGTCCAAGTGGGTCGATAAAGTAATGTCAAATATTCTGATTAATAGCTTAGCATATTGTTTGTTAAATGTATAGCAAAACATCTCTCTTACCCACACACACACCAACACATCCTCTGTATAATGTATATGTTACTGTAAATGCCCGAAATCAGTAAGAACCAGTTTTTAACATATATAAATACAACTTTCTACTGTGTTGAAGTTACATTTCTGCAAGGGACGGGCAGACATTTTTAACATACGTAAATCTTTTATATGTTTATATTTAAATAGTTTGAAAGCATTATACCAACGGTGTTTGTAAATATAAAGAAGATCCATAATTGATTTTGCTATATAAATATTTTTAATATGTAATATAATATGAGTATGTGTAATAGCTTTCTTATTTTTGGATTTAACTACCCCACGGGAAAGGCACCAGTTGTTGTGCAGGGGGAAGGGAGGTGTCAGAGGTGCCATTTAAGGCGCAGCTAAGGTATAACATTGGAAAATCTTCAAAAAATCCACATTTAAGGTGATGCACTACTCCTCAACCACTAAGTATTTAGACGAGTGGCTTATAGCATTATGTACACTGAAGACATTTTGTACTTGCCGTAGGCTGATTTGCGAAATTGAATTTCATTTTTAAAATATAAATTAAATAAAAAAATGTGGTCACTTTTATTTTTTGCCTCGCGTTCAATAATGCAGCATAGATTTACCCGATAAAAAGTGGTTATTGTAGACAAAATAATAGTTTAGTTTTTACCAAAGCCACACATTGCAATTTTATTCTAATTTTAGAGATAATTAAAAGTTCCTAAATTTAGACAGTATATTTCGACGAGTTGTGTAGGGTAGACCGGGGACAATTGAACCATTTTTCCTTTACAAATAAATTGTAAAAAAAATATAAAATATATATGTATGCTTATATCTATATTATATAGATAGTTTAATTGGCTATAATATAAGCGTGTCTATGTGTCATAAAATTATATAGAACGAAAATTATTGGCATTTTAAAAGATCGAAGGAAATGGTACATCGGACCACATATCTAGGGTTAGTTGTACCAGATGTTCAATTAAATAAAACACATAGTTTTTGAGCTCAAACAGTTATTTCATTATATGCGTTCAAGTTATGAAATATTAAGTTTTTTAATTAAAGTTACTAAAATGTATGAAGTAGGGAATTTTCTCAAAATGTTAAAACTATTAACATTAAATTTCACGCCGCGGTAACCATCGATCGACACTTTTACGGCCAAGGATTTAAGGTCGATATTAGCATGATCAAAAACAGTGTGTTACGATGTCTCGATTGAATAACATTTGGGTAAAGGATCCATCTTAACCCAAATGAAGAAATATTACACAACAAAAAAAAGATATTAGAGAGCTCATGTGTGAGGGTTACAGTTTTAATGCCAATATATAAATAAATAACGCTTTAAGATTTGATTTTGGCGTTGTTCCGTAACAAATCCCAGTTTTACCTTTTCTCATGGTCAGCCTTGTTAGTTTTGTGTATAATTAGTGGTTTTTGTTGCGCGTTGACCTTGTCAGTTACAGAAAAAGATTCGACAAGGTTTAACGCAAGTAGGCAGGTACTTATAGAAAAGCGACAGTTTCCAGCACAAATTTAGTCCATTTGTTTCAATTTAGTATTATAACAGCTGTTTTGCGATATACCGTTACGTAAATTGGACGTAATACACCTAAGACGTAATAAAACTTAAGTACATACCATAGCCGTTTAGATCACATCGAAAGCTAGTCGGATAATATAGTTATTTAACATTACAGTTAACAATGTTTTAGTATGAAATGACATAGCGCTCATCATTAGGGCGCGATCATATTCGAATTTCAAACATATGACAGCGCGGCTATTGGAACGTTTTATTTATTGCTGGCCAGTTAGAGTTAATATAAACTCATCTATGAGCGCAAATAGAAATATGTAAAAGAATGATCAGTGTCATGTTATAATTATTATAAAATGAAATATTATGTCCGTATTTATTTAATTATTTATATAATTATTTATTTACTGTGGTTAACCAAGAGAAATTGTACACAATATATACGTAAAGACAATAACGTAATAAAGAATATTATTTATATACAATTTTGTTTATATAAATAAACAAAAAGAACATGAAATACACCAAATTATACTTTGATTGATAAATAGAAAAACTGATTTAATAGGCAACTAAACTAGGAATTTTATCCGTGATAAAATATAGTATAGTGTAGTATAATATTTGTATTGATGTTTTGGTATAGTATTTGTATTGATGTTGGTATAATATATAGATACCTATTGTCGACACTTTTGCCAAGTTATTGAATAAAAGGTCAATTTGGGAGAAGTTAGTATTAAATAAATCACAAATTCAGTAAATTGAAAGGAGGGGGAAGGATTGTTTCCCCCTCTTCTTTGATTGTTTGGTGTTAAAATTTACGGCGAATTGAAAAAACGTCATAAAACCATTGTACCTATGTTTTTTTTTAATTTTAATCTTATCCATCACAAGTTGAAAGCACAGACAGGCGCATGGCGCCTGCCTGTCTGTTAAATAATTTACTACTACTAAAAATCGTATAGAAGCAGTTGATATTATATTATATTACATTATACGATTATTAAAAAAATACCTACTTCATCTTGAGTTGCGAAAAGCCTTAAATTTAAGGAACAGTTTAAATTAGCAAAACTGTCAAATAGTAATCTTTGGACATTATTTTCTTTCCTTTGGCCTCTGACCTACTATTGTTTCAAAATAATATATGTTATGTTTTACAGGTAATTATGTTATTTAGATTATCTAGAAATTTATATTTATTTTACTTAGGCGCTGGTACATTTAAAATAAATCATATTTAATCCGACCCCGTGTGCGCCGTTAATGCAAATTCAAATTCAAATGATTTTATTCCATAAACACAAGATAAATGCATATAGGAATGACATTTTAATTTAGGTACAATAATATTTTGAAGTTAGTATAGTGGTGTGGCATCAACGATCATAATAATAACGATATATATATATTTTTTTATTTATGATCATCCATGTTTAATAAAAACAAATAAAGTTTAATACCACAATAACAGAAATTAGGACAGAGTTCTAAAAAAAAAGCTAGATTTGATTCAATAACACTGCTATGGAGCTAATTCTTATGTAAACCTGTGACTAGGTGTTTTCAAATTCCTTAAAACTATATAATTTTTTTTCTAATACGTATGACTGCATTGCACATTTAAATTTGTTGAATCTTTTTATATTTTTTAGCGCCTCTGGTAGCATGTTATAATATTTTAGCTGTTTTTATTTTATTTTTTTTTATGTTATATAACTATAAGTTTTTTGAAATTTGACAGTACGAGCTGCTATTGGTTGAACATAATTTTCCTTTTTTCTAGTATCATGAGTGTGCAGATCATTGTGTTTAATTGCATGATCCTTGTTTAAGTGAAACATACAAATGGCTTCTGAAACAAATATCCCGTAGCGTAGAGGTTCCATTAAACATAGCAATAAATCCTCTATTAATAGTACTTGGTATCATGTCTATACTAGTGAGTATCTGGTAGACTCTTCCAGAATACTTTCCAGTTCTAGCACGAATTTCCCCGTCTTTCTTCCCCTTTTTATTCACTGTATCCCTCAAATATTGAAAATCACTAACCGGGTGTAATTATTCGTTTCAGGAGTTAACTAACTGATGTCTCTGCTAGCGAGGCCGCTGGAAGTCAACATGAAGTGGTATTTTCTTTCGTTACTAAAATTTAAATATTATAATTTATCGCAGGCGCATGCGCATTTATGATCATGATTAACTTTATGATCATGGAAAATTGATGCTTCGCTTGCTGTCGCTTTGTTTACAATCTTGTTTATTTACACAGTTAAACCGTACGATTTAAACGCTGTATCATAATGTATTTATTAAATAAAAAATATCAAACATACGCCAAATAATTTTAAATGAGTTAATTTTTAAAAGCTTTTATTTAGCTTGCATTGTTTCATTTCATTATTATTATTTATAAAAAACAAAACATTTTTATAGCGTATACTACTGTTCTAAGGTGATGTTTCAGTGGTACAAACAAAGAACCTCAGCTGACATTTCATGAACTAAAAAAGACAAAAAAAAATATAATTTAAAAAATAAAATAACAAAATGTGCAAATGAAAATTTACCTAGAGGCCCGCTGTGGACCTGGATTTATATAAATAATTATGCAGGCTTTATTGTGCGAGAGCAAGAGATTAAATAATTTGAAGCTATGTGTGATTTGTGTGTGTGGAACCTAAAAAGTTTGTATCTGGCTTAGGTCAAATGTTAGAATCACTTCCTCTTATCCTACCGAGTTCCGATATCAATGCATTTTTATGGTAAGCACGACCTGATCCTACACCCAGGAATGGCTCCATACGAAGGAACTCCTCAACGGTCAAAGGCACAGACACGAAATTTTGCATGCACTTAAAAGATTGTTTTTAAAAAAATATTTATACTCAAATTACACCTCAAACACACCAAAACCAAAAAAAAAAATGTTTTTAATGATTTTATCGAGTGTGATATTAAATCCTATCAATACGCAGATCTTACATTCGTGATACAATACAAGAGATAGCAACGCTTCCGATGCATATTCATAAAGATACATTAATTTGGAAAGATTCGCGGGCGAACGGATTCGATTAATGTTTTCGACAAAATGGCGCTGCGAGCGACGCGTCGGCAACACTTTTCTATTTTTCATTTGCCGAACGAAAATAATTTCAGACGTTGCCGAGGGGAAAAGACCGCGTGCGCCGGTTCACACCGCGGCGGTGCGCGCGCGAACGAATCGTTATGATGCTTTGAAATGATGTCTTCGTAATTATCAATATGCACATGACCGCTAAAATTTCATTAAAAGACATTCAATTATACAGGATGTCTCAAGGTCAATCCCAATAAAAAACAGCTAATAGGTCCTACGATTCCTAGTGTTATTCGTTAAGAAACTATGTCAAAATTCATTATGGTATTCGAGAAAAAAAAAATATTGTAGTTTCTATTTAAAACCTAATATATTTGTGTAAAACGAGTTTACGTCCGCTCGACCTTGAGTTGCATTTGGTCTGGTATTTTGTTAGGTGACCATACTTTAAAATATTTTTAGGACTCTCTCTTTTGTCATTTTAGACCAGTTTTTTTTTCTTTATTTACAGGGTTGTTAAACACAGGTTGTTAAATTTCATGTCTTTACGATATCTTTATCTTTACGATAAACATCTAAACAAATATTATTTATTTCAGGAAACAACAGCTATTAAAATATAATACAAATAATACTAATTATAAAAATGAGAAAATACATTCGGGAACGAGGTTGGGATTAGAAAGTAAGAGGGTTGGGGAATTTACATAATTATAAGAATATACTGTTGTAAAGCTTACATGCACGATGTATATATGAATCTACCTTGATATATACATAATATTAAAAACAAAACAGTATTTTTATTACGTACTCATAATATGTTTATAATTAATATATAAATATATATTTGCTTGTATACAAGAATCGTGAAATAAAACTTTTGAAATACATTAATTCTGTTTATATAGACGATCCCATAAAATTAAGGTTATTTAACATTTTGTTTTCTTAACAAATCGCGTGCCTCATCAAGCTTAGCTAAACTAAACGGCTGTTAGTTGAAATAGCACAATTTTCATATGGCCCTTCGGGCATACCAAACTAATGTCGGTGCTAGAATTTGACACCCGCGGTACAGAAGAGAGTGTCGGTAGCTGACTTACCGCCATTGCCATCTCGCTCTCTCCTCGCCATACTTCCGCTCCGTTCACGAGCAGATCCGGATCAATTAACGGTCCAGTGAAAAAACCAATTTCGAGCTTGAATCAATGAAATGAAACTAATTATTTGCTTACCCGTGAAACGTAATTCCCATCGTTCTTGCTATGTTCATTTATATCGATTTTGCACGATTTCCAATACAAGATCACTAAGATGTTTTTTAGACTGTGTTCGCGCAGTATGAAAATGCAAGCGAAGTAAGGCACCCCCAGCCAAACCCCCCTTCTTTATTCTATGAAATCAGCAGCTAAAAGCATTGAATGACAGCGCAGTATGAAAATACCTCCGAAATAAATTCACCTCTGAATTACTATGAAAACGATCAATACTCAATCTAATTTCCCGCTAAAGTCGACAGCGCAACGGAGAAAGGCGAATGGAACGCCGGTGAAAAAACCGTTACAATTCAAATTTTTGGCCATAAAGGGCGACAGACCGCGCGGAAGGCGCGACGTCGGCCGCAAAAAATTTATGTCAATAAACTGAATTTGGATTTTGATCACGAATGTTCGCGCAGTATGAAAATGCAAGCGAAGTAAGGCACCCCCAGCCAAACCCCCCTTCTTTATTCTATGAAATCAGCAGCTTAAAGAAATTTGGCAATTAAATGTCAAAACAGTACGAAAATATCAGCGAAATAAAATCGCCTCTAAATTACGATGAGAACAATCAACATTCAATCCAATCCCGCAGAATTCGGCCGCGCTACGGAGAAAGGCGACTGTGGAAGGGAGATACGCAAATGGAACGCCCGAGAAAAAACCGTTACAATTCAAATTTTTGGCCATAAAGGGCGACAGACCGCGCAGACGACACCAAATTTTATGTCAATAAGCCGTATTTGGATTTCTTTAAAAACTCTGATAAATCAGGTTTGCAGAGTCAAAATCCTGGAAAAATAATCATTGCACGCAGAAACTATTAGAGCATCTTTGTGCTAAAATTTGAAAACTTTCATCGACCCATTTTTGAACTAATGAGTTTTTTGCCAAACTGTAGGTGGTCACTGGCAGGGCGATTTGAAAATAAAGTGAGTTTTTTAAAAACTCATATAAAATCAGTTTTAAGAGCTAAAACTCTGAAAAAATACTCATTAGCTAGCTATGCTAATGGACTAGCGAATGGTCCGAAATTCGGACGCCGCAAACGTGACCCTTTGAAACTATTGAGTTTTCTAACAAAGGAAGAGCTATAAAAATGGCTGAAATAAACCTCAAAAGATGAATAACTACAAATATCTTGCTGGAGGTGACATGGGGGATGTCGACGCTCATCAAAGCCTTAAGGACGGATTCAAAAATCCTATTGGAAATTACGCCGGACGCACCGCTGCAAAGATGCTGACGGCCAAAGTTGCATGACAAAACTTGGACTTATGATTGCTTATAACTTTTGATATATTAATGTCACGACAAAATTGTCATACAATTATCTTTCAGAAATGTTGTTTTGAACATTTTTAAACAATAAAATTTTTTGAAAACTGAAACCGTTCTATCTTTTTAGTCTCTGGTCCGATAATGAATTTTATTGCAGATTCGAGATCAGCTCGATGGGGCGCTTCGTTTGAGCTATAATTTACATAGATTAGACGAAAATCGAAAAATGCGCTCCGCAAAAAACTCGAGTTTTTATAGATGTTGACTGACACGTGTCGCCAAAAAGTACCAGTCACGGCGCAGCGCGAGCAAATTGCGGCGAGGCGCGAGCCGAATTTTGAGAGCGCAGAAAAGACGGTACGTCGGGGGCTAATTTATTCAGTTGAAATTATCTAGCTGTTGTTGACCCGTGTCAAGGCTAGCTCCGCAAGTACGTGCAAAGCTCCGCCTGAAATATCTTGGCGATTTCTAGCGTTGAGCGACCCATAGCTAAATTCAGTGTTTACAAAGCCATCGTCGAGTAGAGTCAGTGTTAAAGGCGGGTGATCGCTAAGAAGTAAATTCTTTCAAAATTAAATATTGCGTTTAGAATCATTAAGGCCTCGGTCGGCCACGTCACATACGTCTTCTCGGTCGCGAATTTAATAACTTTAAAAAATTCGATAATATTTTTAGAAATTAGAAGTAAAAGTCGGGAATTTTGGAAATAATTAAAATAAATTAAAATAATTATTTTTTATAGTAGATTCGTTGACAACGTAATAAAACGGTTGAAATTTAATAGGCTTTGAAATTTCTTAAAGTTTAAATTATTCAATTATCTAACTAGATTTGTTAAAGCCGTGACCTATCAAGTAATTCGTTTCTAACCAGATAAAAATCGGATAACTTTGAAAATTTTTGAAATTTATTCCGGAGTTTAACTGATAGTCGAATTTTTCATCGGAAATTAAAATGTTAAAAAATATTCAAATTTTCCGGTGAATTCGGTACCACCGCATCCGGGCGGTTGAAAAATAATAGCCTTTGAAAAAGATCTAACTATAAATAAACTTTTATAAGTAACTTAAGTTTTTGGCGGCAAAACTTCAAAATGTTAGAATTTATCAATTATCTTGCTAGATTCGTTGACACCATGTCCGTTTTAGGCAATTAGCTTCTAACCAGATAAAATCGGGCAACTTTGAAAATCTTTGAAATTTTTCAAAAATAAAATAATAAAATAAATATTCCTCCCTAAGCGTCGATAGCTGATGAAATACTTCACAGCTATAGTGTTTGAATAACTAATATTTTAAATTTTCTTGTGATCGGAAGTGAATAGATTTTAAGAAAATATTTATAGTGAGAAAAAGAATCAAGTTTAGTTGAGTGAAATAGGAGTGCCCGGACGGGGCGCCTCAGCCGCTGATCACGACAAGCGACTGCAAGCAGTAAGGTAGGACTAAGTTTAACTGTGTTTAACCTGTCTTTTGTGTCACATCATTCATAATAACACACGGGGTTTACACGCCTTTCAAGGCTAGTTAAATTCAAGGAGGGGCTTGTGAGGATCTGTGTCCTTCCGTGATGAGCGGGTGATTGACCATATCAGCCGAAGAGCGTTGACATGTCAAAAAAGCGTGGCTTTAATTCGGACTTCAGGTCGCAATCCCTGAACTGATACAAAGGTCTCACCAGGCTGCACCGAAGCACGTTGACTCCAAACTTGCAAAATAAAAAAAAAAAAATTTTTTTTTTTTTTTTTTTTTTTTTTTTTTTTTTTTTTTTTTTTTTTTTTTGAAAAAGCATAATACACAACACAAACACTTTGTAAATTTCAATGTTTATTATTATGTGTGGTTACTAGGTATTAGGAATGGAACCTACCAGAGCATGGCCGGCAGGTCCAACCGGCTTCAAGTAGCCGGGTCTCAGCCATCTCCGTCTTCATTCCCAACTGCCTATGAGTCATGATCGAGCGATTTCGTTCATCTATGAGGGTCATCAAATATCATTCAAATCCCCTTTTTATTTTAGATGCCCTCTGCAATCAAATGTCAAAGCCAACCCAAGGTCCAGTGGGTACATGGCTAGATGAGGAGATTGAAGAAACAGATACCTTAACAATCGACTCATAATCTTATAATCTTTAAATATAATTTATAATGATTTTTTCCTGTTGGACTTTGATTAATAATATTTTTCTTGGGGACTGGTCCTACCTTATAGCAATGCCATAGAATAAAGCCTGAACCCCAACCAGATGTGATTTACGACCACGATCTGGGAGTTGGAGAAATAACACTGGTGTTCCGTGACCCGTACGACAGATTCGTGATTACAAGCGACCTTGACTACCTAACGGGCGGTGCCAAAAAATTGTGTTGAATTGAACTGAACTGACTGGACTATTGAGATAAGATAGAACGGCGCGTTACAAGTAAAATCTGTATTTGAATTGAATCTGGGACAAGTATACGGTAGCTGTCAGAACTTACCCGAGCTATATATCGCTCCCTGTACTCTTTGGTCGGCAACGGATGTGGGCACGTGGTGTCCTTCTCTCCGCCCGACAGAATCATGAAGCCCGACATGTGTCGGGGAACCGGGCGCTGGTACATGATACCTTCAGTCCGCCCATGTGGGTCATGAGTTGTAATTACAGGCTGGGAACGACCATGTGGGGCTCTTCGGACTCCACTTGGAACCCAGCGGGCAAGATAGCCCTATCCCGTTAAATCCGGAAGGCGGGCGATGACCACGGGATGAGAAACCGATTGGGTCAGCCTAGCAGAGTTGCGCCACTCACCTTGTCGGCCGTGCGTTCGGAAGGCGGGATACTGCGGGTCCTCCTCGACGTTCGGCCGGGGCAATGATTGCCTCCCCCGTTTTGACCGGGAAGGCCGGGATTCCGGAAACATGAAACAAGATTTCTCGCTTTCCGCCCGGTAGGTCGTTGTGTAACGACAGGCGCCTGGGTTGGGAGGCGGGTGCTTCGGACCCGCCTTACGCCCAAAGCCCGTGTAACACGGAAGTGATCAGTGTCAGGGCGGCCGACTGTGTAAAGCTCCGACCGAGTCCAGAATGACCCTGGCCGACTGCAGTTTCAGCGGTCTATCAATGGGTACTAAGGTCCCTGAATACTTTTCAAAGCTGAGGCCTTATTGAAGCTCCCGGTCCGACCCCTTCTCTCCAGGTCTCCGTTATGGGTAAAGATGTAACGGAATGAGTGGAACAATCGATTTGTAAAGCTAAGTGGGGGTGGTCCACACAAAACATCAACCAGGTCAGTGGGCCATACCCCTTTAGTATCCGACCACGCAAGAGAAGGCAGATTGACCAACTCATTAATTATCGTCCCTTCTCGGGGGGGCAATAGTTAGTGAACCAACGAGCCGACTCTGGTGAAAGTATACTCGCCATATGAGGTCGCCCATGAGAATGGAAGGCCGCCGTCATCCCTGCAAGGTGACGTATTTAATGCCGGATCGGAATCCCAAGTGGGAGGACGGTCGTACAATGCTCACAAGTGTATCTCATGCCAACTTGCAAAGTAGAAGCAAAAGATAAATAAATAGAGCCGGGGAGGGCAGCCGCACCACGGTAGTATCCCAAACCGGCTCGCCACGCAAACGAAAAGTTGTGCGTTTGTTTGAAAATTAACTGGAGAGAGAGCATCCAATCATGTTGAATTCTTGATTGATGAAATTACGCTTTTCCGCTTAACGATTGTAAATCGATACAAGCATTAGCTGTGACTGAGTTAAATCTCGGTAGTTTGCCTTGATGCAAAGGGGCAGACCTAAATGTGTGGGACAGGGCCAATAACCCCTCACACGTTGGCATGCAGTCACTAAGTGAGGACACGTACAGGAGAGTTTGTGGGATGGACTGGAAATTTAATAAAAAATTTGAACGCCTATCACCCCTATGACAGTTGCCGTGATACTAGCTGGTTATTCCATAACTAAATAGCATGAACCCAATGACTGACTGTTACTCATTGAAAAATCGCGGGTACATTGATGTGCATCTTTGTAAAACTCTCCGATGATGCACTTTCATTAAGGAACAATTGACGGGTAGGAAACTATGGTACGGTACAGTACATTTTGTTATGGGGAGGTCGGTAAGGTCAACACCGCGGTATCCGAATAATTACGATATTGGCAATTTCAGTGACACCGGCCTCCTTTCGGTCACCACGTGTGACACCCAGTCGCAGAGCCGCGACGACGGCAGCGAACATTGGTCCTTCGAGCCGGATCTACGCCAACGAGCTACTCCAAAGACCCGGTCAATTGGTGGTTGAAAGGCTAGGAGCGCGAAATGAGTGATAACGAAGACGACCAGGTCAGTGAGACCGAGTCGATTGAAGACGACCACGAAGTGAGTCGCAGAGCATTGCAAGCTCAATTGAAACAAGTAAGGCGAGCAAGAACCGAGAAGGTTATGTCGAAGACCCCCGCAAGACAAAAGAAGACCCCATTACCATGTCACCCATTGGAGCCGGCCAGTGAGGCCAGATTGAATGAAGCATCAGCTGTTTTCAATAAGGGCTCAACCATGAAAGCTGACGTTTGCACCAGAGACGGGCAAACAACCGCCGGACAAACAATTCTGGAAGATGTGCGCGATGCGCTGGAATTCCAAACTGCTTCAGCGGGTGAAACGACCACTATGCTGAAGGTGCGTGAACGCACACCGACTGAACACTCGTCAGTCGAAGTCGGTGAACCACATGACAGTGAGTTCTACCGCCTAATAAGAGAACTAGAAGCTGTTATCAATGAGAGTGACACAACAGGACCAGAGGTGGTCGAAGTTTCAAAATTTGCACCAGAAACTAATCAACAGATCAAGAAATCGCCGATCACAGTTGAACCCGACACCTCAAGCAGCCGCCAGAAGCGAAAGCTGAAGGGCTGGTCCGACGAGAACTCCAAAGGGAAAAGGAGCCGAAAGGTTCACAAAAGCGTGCACCAGAATGGACCAGACCCTGTCGATTCGCCGAAGGCATGGTGGAAAAATGTGATATTGGAAGAGATCAACAACCATGAATCAGCGACAGTGAAAAATATGATTTTTCCCCGAAAACCCAATACGCCTCAAAGGCGTAGATTTCCCCTGAACGCGGTCATCAACTCATACGAGTGTGATTACTGCCTGAAAAAGGGACACCCGACAGCCAAATGTCGAAAATTGCTAAAAGGCACGGTGGCCGACAAACGCCGTTGGGCGTACAGAACAGGGGCTTGCTACAACTGTTTGCGTCAGGGGCACACTGCCCGGCAGTGCAAACAAGGGCCAGCTGGAGTATCAAAGTGCCACGCCATGCACAATAAACCACTCCACCCACAGAGGCAGCAACAGCAACCCAAGAACAAGCTTAGGCCGAAGCACGCAAGGCTGAGAGCTACGAAATCTAAAGGTTTCCAACCTTCGACTGCGAAGGGCGGAAACTACTAAAGTGTATGCCAGCGCTAGACTACGAAACAAGAGAAGAGCCTTCTCAGAGTCGACGACATAACAGTTAAAAGAAATGAAGGGCACGGCCAACATACTGGCCCTGATCAACGAAGGCTCAACGATAACGGTAATGGATTGGGACCATAGCCGAATCGATCGGAGCCGAAAGAAAGCGAATAGCCCTAAAAACACAACGGCGCAGGAACGATGCGACCAACCAAAAGGGACTCTGAGTTAATAAACTTCTCAGTGTGAGGAAGTGAAAAGACACTTACACAACAGTCAAGCGGGCAAGGACCATCAACAATCTGAAGCTGCCAGGGGCAGAAACGAAGATGGCCACACTTGGCCGATCTACCCGTTCGAAACATAATGCCGACCTCAGCTACTCATCGGACAAGATAAATGAAACTTGATAATTCCACTGGAGATTCGTAGAGCAGAGAGGAACGCACCCGTGGCGACGCTATCACAACTTGGCTAGGTGATACACAGCAGATTGCCACTGGTTTCGATGCCCCCGAAGGACGTCTATGGCAAACCAATACCTTACGAACATCATGTGAATGATGACCTGGATGGTGCTGTCAACAACGCAGAAAAGACTCCATACAACCCATAAATGTGCATAAAGCTGACCTAATGTCCAACTCAACGAGCAGCGACGGCGCGATTCTCGAACACACTCGAGAACAACCTGAACATGACTTCCGAAACGGACTTACAACCCGTAGCTGATAAAGGCACTAGCAACGACGGTACAATTAAACCAAATCAGGTACCGTTCGGCCTGAAGTACAATGGAGTAATCCTTTGAGGTAAAAGTGAAGGTAATGTACCTTGAGGTATAGTGAAGGTAAAGTGAAGGTAAAGTACCTGGAGGTATAGTGAAGGTAAAGTAAAGGTACAGTGAAGTGAAACACTGTGCAAAGGAGACCCACGTAGCGCCAAATGATAAGCGTGTAGATGTCGGTCTTCAGACGCGGGGAACTACCTCCATTGTACAACTCAGGTCGGAGATACTGATGCAGTGCAAGCAGCGATCGGACAAGTCATGAGGGAATGATGAACCAAATTTATAATCTGGATGCCGAACCACGAACATTGAAAATTCAATCAATGATCTTCGGAGCAAAATCATCTCCTTGCTCAGCCCAATATACCAAGAACATCAATGCCAAGGAATTGGCCAACAAGTATCCTCGAGCCGTCAAACCGATACCCTTTAAACACTATATGAACGACTATTTAGATAGCGTCGACGACGTCGCGACTGCAAAAGAATTGATAACTCAAGTGTCAGGAGCACACAGTGAGGGAGGTTCTGACTTATATAATTGGGCCTGCAGTAGCAGCGAAGTACTGAAAATATAACTCATGGAGAAACACTCTAAGTCGAGCGTAAAGCTGAACATCACATCGGAAAAGGGGGCAACATTGCCGAGCGAACGAGTGCTCGGGTTGCAGTGGAATCACCTAGAAGACGAGCTGTCGTTTGACTTGAAGTTTAGCAGAGTGCCTCCAATGGTGCTGACCGGAGCTGTCAGACCAACGAAAAGACAGATGCTAAGTATCACAATGTCAGTATTCGACCCGCTGGGACTGCTGTCCCCATTCACGATAAAAGCGAAGATCCTAATGCAGGATGTATGGCGTACGGGCACGTCATGGGACGAAAAACTAAGCGACGCAGCAAACACAAAATGGACGAGATGGATGGAGGAGCTGAAGACGATCTCGGGCATCAAAATCCCGAGATGGTACCAACTCCAGGCTAATAAAGCAGTGCAACTCCACATCTTCTGCGACGCAAGCGAACAAGCCTATGCGGCAGTGGCCTACTTCCGACAGGAGACTGATGCAGGAGTGAAGGTCAGTTTTGTAACGAGTAAAACTCGGGTTGCCCCATTAAAACCCATGAGCATCCCGAGACTCGAGTTACAAGGAGCACATTTGGCCAGCCGGCTAGCGACCGCTATCAAAGAAGCACATGAATTCAAGATCGAGAGATTAGTATTATGGAGTGACTCCAAGACGATACTTCAGTGGATACATTCAGATCCCAGAAACTATAAAACGTTCGTTGCACACCGCCTCGGCGAAATAGACGAAGTGACGACTCCCGACGACTGGCGTTGGGTGCCGACGAAAGAAAATATTGCAGACGAAGCAACGCGTGATAACGCACCCATTGACCTAAAACCTAACTCACGATGGTTCGCCGGGCCAGAATTCCTGCGGCTGCCCGAGAGTCAATGGCCAATAGCAAAGCCCTCCAAGCCGATAACGACTGAGGAGGAAATCAGAAGAGAAATAGTACTGATGACAAACGTTGAGGTTGAAGGGGAAACACAGGGACAGGCAAGGAGGTCGCTATCAAAAAGCTTTCCGACGAACCTGTCCAATCTGTGTGAACCAGATACCGAAGTAAAGGCTCATGAACATACTGACAGCCTACCAAACATCAGTAGATTCTCATCCTGGATACGCCTGGTGAGAGCAACGGCTTGGTGCCTAAGATTTATCAAACGCTGCAGGAAGCAACCAGTGGACGGACCACTGAATATTAATGATGTGGACGAAGCTGAAACATTGTGGATAAAATCCAGCCAACGGAATCACTTCCCAGCCGAATTGAAAGCCCTAGCGGAAGGGCGAGCCATACACCCTAGCAGCCGTCTGAAACTACTCATGCCGTATATCGATGAGGACGGAGTTTTAAGGATGGAAGGCCGCACAAGCTTGGCAGAGAACATCCCTATTGAAACGAGAAAGCCGGCAATTATGGATCCCAAAGATCAATATACGCGTCTGATAATCAAACACGCGCACGAGAAGTCCCTGCACCACGGGCACGAGAGAGTGCTCAACGAACTAAGGCAAAGGTTCTGGATTTTAAACGCCAGATCCGCAATTCGTCAGATCGTGCGAAGCTGCCAACAATGCAAGGTGCGAAAAAATGAGGCGCCTGCTCAAATGATGGGAAAGCTGCCGCAGGTGAGAATGGCACACCACATCCGACCATTTACGAACTGCGGATGTGACTACTTCGGACCCTATGAGGTAACCATCGGGAGGCGTCATGAGAAGAGATATGGGGTACTATTCACGTGCTTAAGCACGCGAGCAATTCATCTGGAATTGGCAGCGTCTTTGTCTACAGACTCAGCCATAATGGCCATCCGCCGGATGGCAGCCAGAAGGGGCACACCAAGGCACATGTATTCTGACAACGGTACTAACCTGAGGGGAGCTGACAACGAGATCAGGAAAGCCCTAGAGGAAATCGACCATACACGAATGCAAGAGGACCTTTCCATGCGTGGTATAACCTGGCACTTTATACCACCAGCCTCACCCCATATGGGGGGCTCATGGGAGAGATTGGTGCGCTCCGTGAAGGTTGCACTAAGTAGCACCTTAAAAGAAAGGGCTCCTAAAGAAGAAGCCCTGGCAACACTCTTCACTGAAGTCGAACATATGGTGAACAGCCGACCACTGACACAAGTGTCATTGAATCACGAAGATGATGAAAGCTTGACGCCAAATCATTTCCTGATTGGAGCGTCATCAGGGCACATGGTAATGGGAGAGCATAACAGCGAGGATTTTGACTCTAAGAAGCAATGGAGAATTTCTCAAGCTTTAGCGGACATGTTTTGGAACCGATGGGTAAAGGAATATCTACCCACACTGAACCAAACGACCAAATGGCACAAGGAGGGACTGCAGTTGAAGAAGGGTGATCTAGTGCTGATAGCAGACAATAACCTACCGCGCAACGCGTGGCCAAGGGGCATCATAATCAATACATACCCCGGCAAAGACGATCAAGTGCGAGTAGTAGAAATCAGAACAAGAGCAGGCACAATGAAACGACCGGTCAACAAAGTCATACCGCTCGAAGTGCAGACACGAGAGAGTACTGTAGATGCAGTCTAAGTACGGGGGGGGGAATGTTCGCGCAGTATGAAAATGCAAGCGAAGTAAGGCACCCCCAGCCAAACCCCCCTTCTTTATTCTATGAAATCAGCAGCTAAAAGCATTGAATGACAGCGCAGTATGAAAATACCTCCGAAATAAATTCACCTCTGAATTACTATGAAAACGATCAATACTCAATCTAATTTCCCGCTAAAGTCGACAGCGCAACGGAGAAAGGCGAATGGAACGCCGGTGAAAAAACCGTTACAATTCAAATTTTTGGCCATAAAGGGCGACAGACCGCGCGGAAGGCGCGACGTCGGCCGCAAAAAATTTATGTCAATAAACTGAATTTGGATTTTGATCACGAATGTTCGCGCAGTATGAAAATGCAAGCGAAGTAAGGCACCCCCAGCCAAACCCCCCTTCTTTATTCTATGAAATCAGCAGCTTAAAGAAATTTGGCAATTAAATGTCAAAACAGTACGAAAATATCAGCGAAATAAAATCGCCTCTAAATTACGATGAGAACAATCAACATTCAATCCAATCCCGCAGAATTCGGCCGCGCTACGGAGAAAGGCGACTGTGGAAGGGAGATACGCAAATGGAACGCCCGAGAAAAAACCGTTACAATTCAAATTTTTGGCCATAAAGGGCGACAGACCGCGCAGACGACACCAAATTTTATGTCAATAAGCCGTATTTGGATTTCTTTAAAAACTCTGATAAATCAGGTTTGCAGAGTCAAAATCCTGGAAAAATAATCATTGCACGCAGAAACTATTAGAGCATCTTTGTGCTAAAATTTGAAAACTTTCATCGACCCATTTTTGAACTAATGAGTTTTTTGCCAAACTGTAGGTGGTCACTGGCAGGGCGATTTGAAAATAAAGTGAGTTTTTTAAAAACTCATATAAAATCAGTTTTAAGAGCTAAAACTCTGAAAAAATACTCATTAGCTAGCTATGCTAATGGACTAGCGAATGGTCCGAAATTCGGACGCCGCAAACGTGACCCTTTGAAACTATTGAGTTTTCTAACAAAGGAAGAGCTATAAAAATGGCTGAAATAAACCTCAAAAGATGAATAACTACAAATATCTTGCTGGAGGTGACATGGGGGATGTCGACGCTCATCAAAGCCTTAAGGACGGATTCAAAAATCCTATTGGAAATTACGCCGGACGCACCGCTGCAAAGATGCTGACGGCCAAAGTTGCATGACAAAACTTGGACTTATGATTGCTTATAACTTTTGATATATTAATGTCACGACAAAATTGTCATACAATTATCTTTCAGAAATGTTGTTTTGAACATTTTTAAACAATAAAATTTTTTGAAAACTGAAACCGTTCTATCTTTTTAGTCTCTGGTCCGATAATGAATTTTATTGCAGATTCGAGATCAGCTCGATGGGGCGCTTCGTTTGAGCTATAATTTACATAGATTAGACGAAAATCGAAAAATGCGCTCCGCAAAAAACTCGAGTTTTTATAGATGTTGACTGACACGTGTCGCCAAAAAGTACCAGTCACGGCGCAGCGCGAGCAAATTGCGGCGAGGCGCGAGCCGAATTTTGAGATCGCAGAAAAGACGGTACGTCGGGGGCTAATTTATTCAGTTGAAATTATCTAGCTGTTGTTGACCCGTGTCAAGGCTAGCTCCGCAAGTACGTGCAAAGCTCCGCCTGAAATATCTTGGCGATTTCTAGCGTTGAGCGACCCATAGCTAAATTCAGTGTTTACAAAGCCATCGTCGAGTAGAGTCAGTGTTAAAGGCGGGTGATCGCTAAGAAGTAAATTCTTTCAAAATTAAATATTGCGTTTAGAATCATTAAGGCCTCGGTCGGCCACGTCACATACGTCTTCTCGGTCGCGAATTTAATAACTTTAAAAAATTCGATAATATTTTTAGAAATTAGAAGTAAAAGTCGGGAATTTTGGAAATAATTAAAATAAATTAAAATAATTATTTTTTATAGTAGATTCGTTGACAACGTAATAAAACGGTTGAAATTTAATAGGCTTTGAAATTTCTTAAAGTTTAAATTATTCAATTATCTAACTAGATTTGTTAAAGCCGTGACCTATCAAGTAATTCGTTTCTAACCAGATAAAAATCGGATAACTTTGAAAATTTTTGAAATTTATTCCGGAGTTTAACTGATAGTCGAATTTTTCATCGGAAATTAAAATGTTAAAAAATATTCAAATTTTCCGGTGAATTCGGTACCACCGCATCCGGGCGGTTGAAAAATAATAGCCTTTGAAAAAGATCTAACTATAAATAAACTTTTATAAGTAACTTAAGTTTTTGGCGGCAAAACTTCAAAATGTTAGAATTTATCAATTATCTTGCTAGATTCGTTGACACCATGTCCGTTTTAGGCAATTAGCTTCTAACCAGATAAAATCGGGCAACTTTGAAAATCTTTGAAATTTTTCAAAAATAAAATAATAAAATAAATATTCCTCCCTAAGCGTCGATAGCTGATGAAATACTTCACAGCTATAGTGTTTGAATAACTAATATTTTAAATTTTCTTGTGATCGGAAGTGAATAGATTTTAAGAAAATATTTATAGTGAGAAAAAGAATCAAGTTTAGTTGAGTGAAATAGGAGTGCCCGGACGGGGCGCCTCAGCCGCTGATCACGACAAGCGACTGCAAGCAGTAAGGTAGGACTAAGTTTAACTGTGTTTAACCTGTCTTTTGTGTCACATCATTCATAATAACACACGGGGTTTACACGCCTTTCAAGGCTAGTTAAATTCAAGGAGGGGCTTGTGAGGATCTGTGTCCTTCCGTGATGAGCGGGTGATTGACCATATCAGCCGAAGAGCGTTGACATGTCAAAAAAGCGTGGCTTTAATTCGGACTTCAGGTCGCAATCCCTGAACTGATACAAAGGTCTCACCAGGCTGCACCGAAGCACGTTGACTCCAAACTTGCAAAATAAAAAAAAAAAATTTTTTTTTTTTTTTTTTTTTTTTTTTTTTTTTTTTTTTTTTTTTTTTGAAAAAGCATAATACACAACACAAACACTTTGTAAATTTCAATGTTTATTATTATGTGTGGTTACTAGGTATTAGGAATGGAACCTACCAGAGCATGGCCGGCAGGTCCAACCGGCTTCAAGTAGCCGGGTCTCAGCCATCTCCGTCTTCATTCCCAACTGCCTATGAGTCATGATCGAGCGATTTCGTTCATCTATGAGGGTCATCAAATATCATTCAAATCCCCTTTTTATTTTAGATGCCCTCTGCAATCAAATGTCAAAGCCAACCCAAGGTCCAGTGGGTACATGGCTAGATGAGGAGATTGAAGAAACAGATACCTTAACAATCGACTCATAATCTTATAATCTTTAAATATAATTTATAATGATTTTTTCCTGTTGGACTTTGATTAATAATATTTTTCTTGGGGACTGGTCCTACCTTATAGCAATGCCATAGAATAAAGCCTGAACCCCAACCAGATGTGATTTACGACCACGATCTGGGAGTTGGAGAAATAACACTGGTGTTCCGTGACCCGTACGACAGATTCGTGATTACAAGCGACCTTGACTACCTAACGGGCGGTGCCAAAAAATTGTGTTGAATTGAACTGAACTGACTGGACTATTGAGATAAGATAGAACGGCGCGTTACAAGTAAAATCTGTATTTGAATTGAATCTGGGACAAGTATACGGTAGCTGTCAGAACTTACCCGAGCTATATATCGCTCCCTGTACTCTTTGGTCGGCAACGGATGTGGGCACGTGGTGTCCTTCTCTCCGCCCGACAGAATCATGAAGCCCGACATGTGTCGGGGAACCGGGCGCTGGTACATGATACCTTCAGTCCGCCCATGTGGGTCATGAGTTGTAATTACAGGCTGGGAACGACCATGTGGGGCTCTTCGGACTCCACTTGGAACCCAGCGGGCAAGATAGCCCTATCCCGTTAAATCCGGAAGGCGGGCGATGACCACGGGATGAGAAACCGATTGGGTCAGCCTAGCAGAGTTGCGCCACTCACCTTGTCGGCCGTGCGTTCGGAAGGCGGGATACTGCGGGTCCTCCTCGACGTTCGGCCGGGGCAATGATTGCCTCCCCCGTTTTGACCGGGAAGGCCGGGATTCCGGAAACATGAAACAAGATTTCTCGCTTTCCGCCCGGTAGGTCGTTGTGTAACGACAGGCGCCTGGGTTGGGAGGCGGGTGCTTCGGACCCGCCTTACGCCCAAAGCCCGTGTAACACGGAAGTGATCAGTGTCAGGGCGGCCGACTGTGTAAAGCTCCGACCGAGTCCAGAATGACCCTGGCCGACTGCAGTTTCAGCGGTCTATCAATGGGTACTAAGGTCCCTGAATACTTTTCAAAGCTGAGGCCTTATTGAAGCTCCCGGTCCGACCCCTTCTCTCCAGGTCTCCGTTATGGGTAAAGATGTAACGGAATGAGTGGAACAATCGATTTGTAAAGCTAAGTGGGGGTGGTCCACACAAAACATCAACCAGGTCAGTGGGCCATACCCCTTTAGTATCCGACCACGCAAGAGAAGGCAGATTGACCAACTCATTAATTATCGTCCCTTCTCGGGGGGGCAATAGTTAGTGAACCAACGAGCCGACTCTGGTGAAAGTATACTCGCCATATGAGGTCGCCCATGAGAATGGAAGGCCGCCGTCATCCCTGCAAGGTGACGTATTTAATGCCGGATCGGAATCCCAAGTGGGAGGACGGTCGTACAATGCTCACAAGTGTATCTCATGCCAACTTGCAAAGTAGAAGCAAAAGATAAATAAATAGAGCCGGGGAGGGCAGCCGCACCACGGTAGTATCCCAAACCGGCTCGCCACGCAAACGAAAAGTTGTGCGTTTGTTTGAAAATTAACTGGAGAGAGAGCATCCAATCATGTTGAATTCTTGATTGATGAAATTACGCTTTTCCGCTTAACGATTGTAAATCGATACAAGCATTAGCTGTGACTGAGTTAAATCTCGGTAGTTTGCCTTGATGCAAAGGGGCAGACCTAAATGTGTGGGACAGGGCCAATAACCCCTCACACGTTGGCATGCAGTCACTAAGTGAGGACACGTACAGGAGAGTTTGTGGGATGGACTGGAAATTTAATAAAAAATTTGAACGCCTATCACCCCTATGACAGTTGCCGTGATACTAGCTGGTTATTCCATAACTAAATAGCATGAACCCAATGACTGACTGTTACTCATTGAAAAATCGCGGGTACATTGATGTGCATCTTTGTAAAACTCTCCGATGATGCACTTTCATTAAGGAACAATTGACGGGTAGGAAACTATGGTACGGTACAGTACATTTTGTTATGGGGAGGTCGGTAAGGTCAACACCGCGGTATCCGAATAATTACGATATTGGCAATTTCAGTGACACCGGCCTCCTTTCGGTCACCACGTGTGACACCCAGTCGCAGAGCCGCGACGACGGCAGCGAACAGACTGAACCAAAATACATTTTGAATTATAATAGAAAGATCTTAAGGGATAGGTGTATTTATAACACTTAGATGGACATAGTGCACAATTCAACATGCACTAAATGTAAATTAAAAGCATGTGTGCGATATAACAAAACATTTAACTGTCGGCTGACGTTAATTAAATTTCTATGGAAATTTAAACTGTGCGAATCGTATATTAAGCACTCTCGCACTGCACTGGATTTGTAACTGGAATGTTGTACCAGTCGGCACAATATACAGGATGACCCAAGGTCAATCCCAATAAAAAAAAACCGCTCATAGGTCCTACAATTCCTAGTGTTATTTGTTAAGAAACTATATCAAAATTCACTATGGTATTCGAGAAAAAAAATGTTGAAGTTTCTATTTAAAACCTAATATATTTGTGTAAAACGAGTTTACGTCCGCTCGACCTTGAGTTGCATTCACGATGTGGCGCCCGAAGTGTTTTCAGCGGGTTTAGTATGCCTGGCGAACGCTGCCGTAATATTATGATTGTTTTACGCAAATTTAGTTTAAAAAATAATTAATTTGGATATCAAATATTTTTGCATTTTTTTATATAATTTCTTACTCGTAACAGGGAACATATACACCCCCTTAAAATTACGGGAATGATCTTGGGACTCCCTGTATGTAAGTTAACCTCCACGCCAACATATTTATGCATAAAAAAACACACATCGTTCAATTTTTTAATGTAAAACTGTACTTTAATGAATATTGAAATGACATGAATAGTAACACTTATATGTATCATAGCATAGTCTGTCATCATGAAACAAGGCCTTTACGGCCTCGTTTCAAAAACCAAATATATTGATTAGGATCAATCATTTTTTTTTTATCGATATTTTTTCAAAAGGGGTCGTGAGTCTATTCAAATTATAGCCTTTTCTTTTGAATTCTCTATTCATTTTGGGCCTCTCTCTACCACGTGTTTAATTTGAGATGTGTGGTTTTTTTATCGAAATATGAATTATGACAACACATTTAACTAACAGGACAGCTAAATAAATACATGTGTCAAAGTTAAATGAAGATACCACAAATTATTAAAATAACTAGGCACCTAAAATGACATAATACAGATATATTACATAAATAAGTTGCCAGACTATGTTGTATTTCAATTTTAATGTAGGATTATATATTTTTTTTATTTGTACTTTTACAATATTCTTATATTTTCCCTTTTCTAAATGGATTTAAAAAATAAATTCTAGAGCCCGGTTGAATGTACGTATATAACCTATATAAGTCCTTATATAACCTATATAAGTATATAACCTATAAAAATAAATATTATATTCATTAAAATATTAGGTAAACATTCGTAGGTTTATTTTGTTATTTTTAAATTATTTATTATATCCCTAATAATATGTAGGTTTATATACACGCACTAAACACACACGCAGGCACATCACACACACGCGCACACATACATAAACACACACCACACTCCACACACAGTACACATTATTTAAGTTTAATTTATTAATTTGTTATTGTCAACCATTTTCATGTTTGGTTCATTTTTTTGGCCATTTTAGAGAATTATCTTCCTGTATCGCTGTTATGTACTTTCAAAATAAATAAATAAATAAATAACCCAGCTAAGGCGCATATTGCTTTATGGTTTTCGTGTTCCGATCTGAAACGGGACGCACGAAGTGATCGCCCTTGAATAGAGTACACGATCGGTGTGTTTTTAGATATAAGAGATATTGCGTTCGGGCGCAAAGCTGATCACATGATAGTATCACAGACACGATATTTATTATATGGGAACGTATGTATTGTAAAGAGTACGGCTACGATAATTTGAAGTAAGGGATTTTAAAATGCAACACATTGACAAATATTTTACTTTAATTCAGACTACAGTTTTTTACGGTGATTAATAATTAACATCTACCCTAGGTAGAATACTTTTATGAAACATTAAATCCTGTGTTCTTTACCCAGTAACAGAATAATTTTGAAAATCTTATGCAAACACATTTTTAAAAACATAAATACACCGTTTTTAGCTAAAAAAATATTTCTCACTTGATGTATGCTATGTAAAAAACATGGTCATTAATCTATATATATATAAAACAAAGTCGGGTTAATTACACCATGTAACGGCTCAAGAACGGCTTTACCGATTTGTATCATCTTTGATTTGTTGGATTTGACTCCGCCCTGAATAGCAGAATAAGTATTAAAACATCGGAAAATAATAATTAAAAAAAAACCTTTTTTCATACATATTGTATGAAACGACTTTGAATTCTGTGGAATATGATTTTGAAACGGTAAGTTGCGTTCGAAGATGTTCACTTTGTGAGGTTATCACATTTGTCATTTTGATTTTTGTACATTTATTGGACTTAATTCATTTTGGGTATACTTAATACAAAACTGAATAGTTAACACAACATTTACTGATCCTGAGGCGGTACGAAGTTCGCCGGGACAGCTTGTTTTAGATAAAAAAAAAACCGAAAATTACATTTTTGTGGTTTTAAAAAATGCAGATTAAACATTTGTTAGATAAACAACCCATTAGTATTTCACTTAGGCGTACTTTCGAGTGAATAAAAAAAATAGGTAGTCTGAATTAAACCACGCTAATGCCTTAATTTTAATAGCCTATATTTTGTGAGAATGTGTGAATAGTTTTAAAAAATCATGAATTTAAAAACAAAAGATTGTCAGCATTTATAGATAATAAAATATATGTAAACGTCATAATATTATAAATTATTTAAAAAAAAACGCTTATTAGTGGGTTATGGGATTAATACATTTTATTGTGATGTTAAAGGTATTTCAGAACTTTGCACAAACATGTTAAATCGTTTAACACATTAAAAGGCTAGTAACAATTTTAATTTTGTAAAGGTGTTTCAATTAACTTGACAGGCGACTAACCAATTGATTGTCAGATTAGTGATTAATGTTGACCAGTAAAAATACATTTATTTAAATAACACAATCCTAACTGACAATACGATTCTGATATTGGTTTAAACCCAGTGCTAAGTAATCTAATTTAATAATAATAATAATAAAAAAAATAAGAACTTGTAATAAATATGAAATATGGAGTAAATGTTTACTTATTATAACTATATATGTATCGTATAACAAACAATATATTAAATTAATAGTAAAAATAAATTTTTAAAAACAATCTTTTATTTAATTAAATTAATTTTATTTATTTCATTTTATTCGTGTACAAAATTTCATGACTGTGGTGTGGTATTGACCCTTGAGGGGTTCTTTCGTCTGGAGTTATTCCTAAGTATAGAACCAGATCATGCTTTACCATACAAATGCATTGTCATCGGCAAGTAGGATAGGAGGAAGTGGTTCAAATTACTTGCAAGATTTCACATAAGCCAACATACAAATATTGCAAGTTTAATAAAAGCTCGTAAAAATAATTAAGAATATGTGATAGGAATAATTGATTATTTTAAAATGAGATAATTTTTATTATTGAAATTGATAAAAATAAAAAAAAATGTGGATTCGCGTTCGTTTATTAAGACAATTATTTAAGACGCTTGTAGAAGTATTTGACTTCATTATATTTGATTATTGATTTTTCAATAGCGGCTAATTGCATGAAAAGATGAATGACATAATTTTCGACAATAAATTTAGAATTTAGTTTTTTTTTCAATTGTTTATTAGATAAGTAGGTTTAAAATTTAAAATAAAACTTACTAGAAAACACAAGATCGTTAAGAATAACATCAATATCGTTTATTTTTTAATGGTATTTAGATCATCGTATGGATTAGTTTACTTTTCAGTAATACTTTGGCTTATCTTATGAAAATTAAAATTTAATTTTAGCAATAGGTGAAAATATTAGTAACAGTGAATGCAGCCTTTCACCTAAAGTGACTTCAGATTCGAAATGTTTTGCAGTGTAAATGCATTAATCCACAATCAAAAGTATTCCAATTTCTTGGAATGACATTCAGTGCACATTTAAATGTATCCCTCAAAATTATTTCATCATTTTGTAATAGTATTACACTATTTAAATTTGCATTTGTCCCATACTATATTTATTTCACCTTCAGCATAAATTATTTTTATACATTTATTTATTTATTTGTTGACAGTATTTTAACATCAATTACATATAATGCAAAGTACTACTTAACTAGGCAATGCCCGTACTAAAACCATACTTAATTTATCACTTTATTGTAATATATACATACAAATGTCACACTCTCACAACTACCACAAACATCACTCACAAATTACACATAAAACTTAAAAAAAAAAAATCTACTGTATACGTATATAATATTAATAATCTATATATATTTTAAGGACACTGTTCAAATTTTTATGCTAATCTTAACATGTAAAATGACCGAAATCTTTAATTGGTTTTATATATTAGTAATAAATTTGTTTGTAATTATAAAATGTAATACTGTGGATTTTTCAATAAAGAATAAATAAATAAATAAATTATCATTTCGACTTTCACGCGAATAGATATTCCTCCTTCTTCTTTGTGTCTCACGTCAGTCCTATGTGAACGCATAATGGAAGATAGGTGCGAATATCTAAAATGTAACATGTAAAATGAAATCACTGAAACTACCATTGGACAGGGTTTAGTTTATATAATAAAATCTACTCCTTTTTTTAACCTAATGATAATGATTTTTTGCTGACATTACTTTATTAACATTGTCAGATTATTGAACAAGGAACATTTGAAATCACACAAAAGTCACAGCTCTAAACTCCTTTAGCCAATTTGTCAGTTAGTATGGAGGTCATATTTATTTAAATTTAATGTATTTATAACGCATATTAAATATAATTTTAGCTTTCCGCAATTCTTTTCCATATAAACTTTAACTATACCAAAAATCACACACAATATGCTTAAAAAGGGGTAAAAAATTTTCGCCTTACGTTTAAATAATATTAGCTAACAATGACACGTTCACCTGGCGTATTTTTTATAATCGTTTTTTTTTACCCAATGTAGATGTCTTTCGATGACTTTACTTGGAAATTTTCTTCGGGAAAATAGCTTCAAAAAGTATTTTTTTTTTAATATCTCTTTTGTGATTTACAAATGAGTCTTTTTTTATTTTCGAAAGCACAAAGTATTTTATTCGCGGAAGGAAACATTTGTCTCGCGTTTGAACGCAAGCCGTTGACCGAACGAATAAAACGCTAAAATGGCCGCTTTTACAAACGGCAAGCGCATGTCGAACACAGAACATTATGAACAGAAATAATGGTGATAATTTCTCTTATGAATGTAGTGATGTAAAATACCCGGGTGTTTATAATTCGGGGTAAATACCCGGGCCCCGAAATGTATAAATGCACGGGTATTTTTAAAACCCATTTTTTAAACAAAATATTATTTTAACGCTAGGCAAGGAATAGGTAACGCTACGCTGCAGACAACAATAAAATTCAGCACATTATCATTTTTCTCCACAAAATTAATTTTAAGATATTTCAAACATTCAAGTGATAACCTAACTTTTTGTTATTGCTATACATGTCAAAAATTAATTGTATTTCAGCTATGAAGGGAAAACAAATATTAACATATTGAATATTTAATATTTATTTACTTATCTCGAATATTTATTTACCTATATATTTAAAAATTGTTTATTCATTTATTTAATAAGTATATTAAGTGTTAACGAGTAGACACTTAAATTATATTCATGTGTGTGTGTGGGTGGGTGTGTATATTTGTGCTTTGTTATTTTTTATATTTTCACAGGGTTTTGCGCTGGTCTCTTGTATGCTCACTATAACACTCATATATAACCTTCCTTAGAACAGGTAACTCTTATCTAGTTAGGAAGGTTACTTGAATAGACTTGTACTCATCGGCCAACATAATTTCTCAATGAAAAAAAAAATTGGTATGATGAAGACCTTAATTAAAATTAATTAAATCTTTTTTTAATCTTTTGTTGTTTTTATATTATATCAGCAACAAATAATGATAAATACCCGTTCATAAATACCCAACTCACCGGGTATTTACCCTGGTGAAATTTAAAAATATCGGCAATTAACGGGCATCTTCCCGATAGAGCTATTCTTTTGTTAGCGCGTGGCTTGAAGAAAGAAAAACTCTATGACGTTATAAGTTAATCTTGAAAAACAGATGTAATTTTTCTACAATGAATATGCATATTTTGACATTAACTATGCCTTTCTAGTTTAATTTTCTCAATTTTTATAAACAGTCAACAAAATATAAAGAAAGGTTTAATTTTGATTGTGCTTAGAGTAAGGGCAGAATGGTGGTTAAAAAAGTGGAGAATGTGTGAATTCGAACCCGCGACAACTACATCAATAGTCAAACGCAATAACCATTATAAATACAACAAATATAAGTAATCTGTTTTATTTACATTAAAGATAATTTATCTTTTTAGGGAATAACCTAAGGAAATTTATTTAAACATTATGCGAAAAATATAATAAAAAAAAAAACAGAACCACCATGTTTTTGAAATAGTATTTTTTGAAGTGCCCTGCATATGAAACTAGATACAACCCATATAAAGTAAATATACTTTCATGATGAGAATAAAGTGGAGAATAGATTTACCTTAGGGATTTTAAGATATATAGTGAAACAATTTAGAAATAAAATAAAAATATTTGCCTAAAATTGGAGATTTTTGTTTTAGTTTATAAATATGAAAATGATAACATATGCTAAAAGTTTTTAAATTTTCAGAAAATATGTGTTGTTGTGTCATTATTTAGGAAAAATTGTTTTAAAAAAGTTGTCCCTCATTAAAAAAAAAAAACAATTAAATGCTATCAATATTTCATACAAAATGGAAGGCCGCGGTTTGTGTTACAAGCGCCGTTATACCCGTCATACAGTTCACACCTTTCCGTTCATCGTGCAAGGCTTCTTTTCGCAGGCAACAATTTGTAGATCAGAATGATAGAGGGCGAAAGTGTTAGGCGACTTCGAGTCGCTTAAAGTTTGATTTGTATTATACCGTCATTTTGGAGGTACAGGTTGGTGAACTGTGCTCCGCCCGTTGATCATAATATTATCCTATTAATGCGGCCTTTGGGAACATCTGAACAGAAGGTAGTCCATTTCTTCCAGGAAATTCCAGGAAGATTGGTTGGATAAGAAATGTAAATAATGGTTCTGCTCTACATACTTCCAAATAAACGAAGGTATAATTTATCGAAGCGTTGCTCCCACGGTTCGACTCCAATAGCGAAATGTTTGCGATATCAGATCTCAATGATTTCACCGCCGATTTTAGAATTTTAAGGTTAGGTTAGGTTAGGTCGAATCTACATGAAAAATACTAGGGCGAATTTTCATTTCATTTCACTTCATTTCTCCGCTCCAAAATGCTGCTAGCATAGGTTTCACCTTTGCGACTGGGGGCTAGTATATATACTTTTGATGTGTACAATTATACAATTTATTTCAATTTGGTAAATATCTATCTGACCTGTATTTAAAAAAATATAGGTTATGAGTGAGTTCGGTATCGATTTGATTTTTATTCCTAGAGAGGTCGACGCTCTAGCGTTTGGTCGTCGAACTATCGTCGTATTTTTGCTCGTAAATATGGATGCGCCCCAAATAGTGCGTAAGTTGTATTTTGGCAAGCTGTCATTTTCGCGGTTCACGTGCAAAATATATATTCCGCATCATTTAATAACTTCGTCCGCGGGCCGATATTTCCCGTGAATATATTAACGCGCCAAGAACTGTCGCCAGACATTTAATACGTGTCGCGATTATGAATATGACATGCTATATCGCTATTATTTCGCAATGATTTGGTGTGGATTATTTTAGGTTAGTAATATTTTATCGAGGCAAGGAACGATTGGAAATGACCCAAATTAAGTTCAACGACTATGGGGCCGTCCGATTATTATTTTTTTCAATTTTCGACTCCCCCCCTCCCCCCCCCCCCTCCCTGTAATCATCCTATCGTCATAATCTAATGACCCACCCGTTTTTCACCATACTAACGTCATAATCTAATGCCCCACTCGTCTTTCACCATACTAACGTCATAATCTAATGACCCACCCATCTTTCACCATACTAACGTCATAATCTAATGAGCCACTCGTCTTTCACAATATTAACGTCATAATTTGATGACCCACTCGTCTTTCACCATACTAACGTCCTAATCTAATGACCCACTCGTCTTTCACCATACTAACGTCATTTTCATGAACTGCATAACAAAGTCCATATCGTTCAAATTCAACGTCACTGTCGCGACCTTTATTTCATTTTTTTTTAATTACACACCTTAACCTATTGTTATAATATATACATTGCATTAGAAGAATGAAGTGAAGAATATAAGTATCTTTTAGATAGATTTCTTTAGGAAAGGTATCTATATCACTTCCTTGTGGACACGATTACTGCCGTAATTTTACACCTTTCGGTGGGGGATTCGAAAAAGTGAAATTTTGTTATAACTTTCTTAATATATAAGATATCGAATTCATTTAAATTTTATATTATTCCTTAGATAAGGGCCTAGAACTTATCTCAGCGGACTTTTTTGATAGCACCAACCATTGGACCTAGGGGTGGGAAAAATTGATTTTTCAAAATTCAAAAAATCATACCTCCCTTAATAGTCACAGGATTAAATCAGTTCAAAATGTTAATTATAGGCACCTACAACAACCTACCTACAACTTTTGTTTAAAACATTTTTTGATATGAGCAACTCTCACGGCACAGTATACTTTAGGGATACTTTAAAATAGTTCGCCCTCTAGTCCCGTACTGTAGTTAAAGTTAAGTATATTTTTGGGTGCGATGCTTTTAATCTCTTCAGAATTAAGAAGCTGATACAATTTGTAAATGAGGGGCCCACATTGACCCAGTAATACGTTAGCCCAATGCGTAATACGAACGCTTATTTGCGATGTATTTAATTTACATCGATTATTAACAAAAAAAATTGTGTCGTGCCCAGCTGACGTGACGTCTACAATGTCATGTGTCAGGGCGCGGTGCAGCGATTTTCTTGCGGTCCCTACACAGCTGGCAACATTACTGAATTGCTGACAATGCGGTCTATCTAACTCCACGTTTTTTTTGCATTTCGGCTTAGCTTTTTGGCCAGTATAGTCCGTAATAACTAATCGTCGGTGTATACGATTTTCTCCTCGCATGGACGAGTGACGCACATTTGATTGACACGCAGAGCGCTAGATGTCGCGCAAGTCGCGCGCCTCGCACGCGACGGCCGATCGCAGCGCGACCTTGCGGGAGGTTGCGAAAACAGCGTTGAATGATGCGACGGGAATAAATCGCCGACTCGCGCGCATAACATTCACAGACAGGCGATTTCTGTCAAAATCAACATTCGGATTAAAATCACGAAATCTTAGCTTTAATGTTCACCAGTCTTCCGAGAATGACCCGCGGGCATTGAATGCTTTTTCACCGCCCTCTATCCTTATTGACTGGAAAATATACAACGGTCCGGAAAAAATGTAAAAATCCTTCAATTTAATAGGTATGTCTAAACAATCTAAAAATATCTCCAATAGATAAAGCCAAACGTCAATATCTTTTTCTTTATTCATTATCCTAATCTCTTTAAGGCGAATCATTTGATAAATATTAATTTCGATTCAATTCGACCCTTTCATTTATGGTTGGAATTTGGTAACCATTGGATATTTAATCATAAAAAAAATATGATTAGATGCCCTAATCTTACGTCGTCAACATAATAAAGGCAATTTTTAAAATTCAATTCTATTCCTGAGAAATTTAATAAATGATAAACTGCTAATAGTAGTTTTTAGTCGAATTACTCTCTTATAAGAGACATTATAGCATTAGTAAAAATAGTAATTGAAAGGTAAATGAAGGGTCTAAAGTCTAAACCATAGAAAAGTTATTTTTTTAAATTTCTATATTATGAAACTAACCTAACCTAACCTCACGCCCTACAAAAATAAAGCGCCGCATTCCAAGGTCGACTGTCAATACGCTACGCCTTAAGGCGCCACCAGTCCCTAAAACGTGTTTTGTAACGTATTTTGGTGCATTTTGTTGAAGTTATTCCCAACAAATGGCTAAAACTAAAAATACCACAATATTCTACATATATTAATTTAGTACTTTGCTTAAAAAAAAACGAAATACACCTTATTATAGTAATGAAAATAAATAAATAAGAAAGTGTTGTTTTTTTCTTGCAACGATTTTCTTTTAAGTTGTGTAAGTGACGCGAACCTAATTTTTATTTCTAAAGATAGACAATATAATAATCTAGGACATTACTTAAAAAAAACATTTTTTTCAAATGATAATAATTATTTAAATACAAAAAACATGTTTCATCGATTCCAAATGTAACGAATTCGCGGTCGGCGAGTATATCCGTCTCTTTTCTACACGTCAATGTTCGAATAAAGCCTACTCTTTCAAATCTCAAGGACAAACGCGTCCCGGGGCGACTAGGGTTGCCACACGTCCGCACTTTGTACGGACGGTTTCTATTT
The DNA here is from genome assembly GCA_020383195.1 of Neomicropteryx cornuta. NCBI lineage: Eukaryota > Metazoa > Arthropoda > Insecta > Lepidoptera > Micropterigidae > Neomicropteryx > Neomicropteryx cornuta. Next base: position 7,775,750 of record JAHKQU010000010.1, on the reverse strand, counting down.
ATTAAGCCGAGTCTGTGGCCGTACCGTAGAAATTAAAAAAGAAAGAAATGTCCCTAATTTAAGCTTTTACGTACAGTTTTGAGTGTAAGAGTGGTGTATCGTATAAATCGCTTAAACTTACTTGTCACTAGCGACACAGTGCGCTGTCATTCGGTCGTATGTGTTCGTAAAACCAGCGTTTAAAATCAATTGTCGATGGCAATCTTACTCAATTCAACCTACTACATGATAATTTTTACTATATTTTAGATAAATTTTGTTTGTATGGAAGTAATTGTAAAAAACTTATATCTTTATTATAGTTTTTAAGGTTTTAACCGTATTAACCGTACCAACTGTTTGTGGTAAAAATTGTGCCATTTTAAATTATTGCATACAATTTATACAGGTTATTAGAATTTATTTTCTCTAATATTGACCTAAAAGTGCGTCATTTAAGGATAGGTTTTAAAAAAAAATCCGGGGGACTCCAAACCCCCTGCGCCCTCGGTATGTTTGGAGCAGCAGGCGGACTGGAACAGATTTTAATTATTTTATATAACGACACTATGGTCAAAAAAATATATATTTGTTTTTAAAATTATATACCTACTGATTTATAAACGCAAGATTTTCGTAACGTGATGAATATTAAAACAAATATCTTCAGCAATTTATTTTTTTTTTAAATTTCTGTCTACTTAGTTCCAAGGATTTTGCTAGGATAGCTTGCAGTTACTTTCGAAGACAAAGCCATTTTTCAGCGTCACCATTATAAATACTTAAATTCATTAAGTACATAAATATATTAAGTACATTAGAACAAAGGAGAGTTTAAAATAAATGGTGGCCTTAAAAAAATACAACCTATTTTATGAATATAATATTTTTTTACATGTTATTTTTTTTTTTTATCAAAACACTTTACATTCCTCAAAAAGACGGTGTCTTTTCTGTGGGTGAAAAAATCATTCTTTATAATAACACAATAGATTCAATAGTTTAAAAATAGATAAGAGAAAGGCAATAAAAAACAATAAAAAAAGTAAATAACTACCAAAAACAAATTTAAAGAAAATAGTCATGCAATGTATATTTTTATATTTATAGAATATATGTGTTTTTCGTAGAGATCAGTGTGTTTTCGTACACTATAAGTACTTTTCGCGTGTATAGACATGCCGAAATAAAAAAAATAACATTATATATAGCTAATGTGAAACAAAATATTTCAAAAATATATATACCTAATGCCAAAGTCGTGAAACCATCAGTGACGCCAGTAAAACCTAGCTTTCAACCTGGGTACGGTATCCAACCAACATAATTAATTCTAACATACACAAAAACGAATTCAGACGGAACTATAAGTAATGGCTTTTTTTTTATTTACTTACTTCTATTTCCCGGATATTGGCAGAAATTTTTCACGAGAAAAAGTAAAAGTTTAAAGTGACGCATCCGGGCGACCAAATAAATACGCAAATTACGCGTTTGTTTTAATGAAAGTTTGACATTCGCCGGTTCCTTAAAATTTCCGCAATACTTTTCCGGCTGATTGATGATAATAGCAGCGCTTCCCAAAATAGCGATCCATTAGGCGTTATAACAAGGTCACTATCAAGATTACATGCAAATCGCAGTAATTTGTATTAAATTAATACTGTTGGATTTTTCAATAAAGAATAAATAAATAAATAAAACGAATGGGATCAATTCTAGGGACGTACTGCGCCATCCAGTGGGGTGCGAGAGTACTTCTAAACAAGAATGGCTTTTGCACCGTAGCTATCATTCAATATCAACTGCTTCTATACATTGTTTATTAGTAGTGAATTATGTAACATACCTACGGGCGTCTAATTATACCAACACAAATACCTATATGAATGCACAAACCGCGGATAAAATTTCTAATTTAGTTGCCTATTAAATCAGTTTTTTTTATTTTTTTCAATATATATATTTGTTGCATTTCATGTCCTTTTTGTTTGTTTTTTTCTCTATGTTTTTATTTTTTTCAATTTCTTTAATATATTTTAGTATTATTCTTTTTTGCGTCATTACCTGTATTGTGTACAATTTCTGTTGTGTAACCAAAATAAATAAATAATTATATAAACATTCTTTTTACATATGTCTATTTGCGCTCATAGATGAGTTTAAATTAAATTTAACTGGCCAGCAATTAATAAAACGTTTTAATAGCAATTCCAATATAATCGCGCCCTAATGATGGGCGCTGTCAGTTTCATAGTAAAAATTGGTTGACTTTAATGTTAACAGATGGCCAAAGGACGGGGATAGCAGGCAAACATAAACCTTTGTAACTTTTTTGTTTTTGCTCATACAAAATATTACTAGGTAATATTAGGTAGATTTCATTAGGAAAGTTACCTATTGCAATGGTGGGTACCATGTCATGACTTCAAATGATATCTGTGACGTTCGTGCGGTTGAACGGCACCGCCCGCGTCGGCGCCAATGTCACGTCGTCACAATATCTTGTATACTAAGAAAGTTATTTATTTGTTTATTTCGGGAAACAACAGCTTACATAGTAATTACAATAAACAAAAAAAACAATTAAAACACAAAGCCAATAATAGTTTCCTCCAAACTTAAAAAAATAGAAAATCAATTCGGGAGCGAGGCCGGGACCAGGAAGTAGGAGGGGTTGGGGACAATCACCAGAATATAATATAAAACACAATATAATATAAATATAATAAATTCTACATATACATATGAATATAAATATACTATTCAAGGGCTAGAGTAGACACTCTCTTGAATGCCGGGAAAGTAGTGTTAAATATATCGATGTCACTTAACATGCTGCTGAATGAATTTGTTATGAATTCTGTGCATAATTCGTACTCAACCGTGACAGATGGAATGTCCCACACTGGCGAGTGGGTCTGGATGGAACCCTCAAATCTATGAGCCCCAGAAGATCAGAGCAGTCGATGTGAGCATTGACAATTTTATATAAAAGTAACACATCAGCTCGCGATCTTCTAAGCTCAAGACTGGAGTCCGTAGAATTCGGCGCATTGAGCATATTCGTCAGGAAATTTCAAATAATACCGGAAATTTAAATTTTTAAGAAATAAATTCTGAATCCGCTCAATACGATCGATGAAATCTTTATAGAGCGGTGACCAGGCTTGAGATGCATCTTCCAAATGACTCCGAACGTAAGAAAAATATAAAGTAAGTAGAGCTTCCCTATTAGTGAAATGATGTGTGATACGTATCAAAAGACCCAGCATAGCAAAATTTCACTTTTTCGGACCCCCTGCCCCTTCCAAACCCTTTGGTCTGATTTTGCTCGTTAACAAACTTGACCGAGATTTTATGCCCTTAAATATTATGCATGTGAAATTTACCTAAAATCCCCGTAAGCTGGCCATATTTAAAGAAAATGTTATTTTGACGGAATGGTTAGGTTAGGTTAGGTGATGAATCTAATCAAAAAATTCCGGTTCGAACTCTTTTTTATGGAGATTTATAAACAGGCGAACAGACAGGAAACTGTTCCTGGAATATAATATCGACCTTCGCCGTCATCCCACTGAAATCTCGTTATCAACTAAGTTGCTGTTTCTGGACACGACGTCAATCGGACGAAACAAATAGCGTACCCTACGTAATCCGGTGATATACATTTTTTTTTTATCCTTAGTTGTGTTTATTATATTGTGAAGTGTAAACCACGGCGTGCGAATTTCCCGAAAGTAAGTCGTTTAGATTTTCGATTGAATCACATTCGCGCGGATACATCGTGGATAAATGGTCAACACAGTCGACGTATTGGTAACGTTAAATTTTAAATTGATATTGTACGGTTGTGCATGGATGGTGGATTGGAAGGTTCACAGCTGAGAGTAAATGGCAATCAACAAAAAAAACAAACGACCGACCTTTGCTGTGCTATGATGGCCGTCTGTGGTTCGCCTGCCTTACCCTTTCTGAGTTGGTTTCACGAGCTCGGTGAACGATGTGACGAGATGTCACGGATTGCAGGAATAGTTCGCGGCGAAAAGGGGTGTTATTTTACACGCGCGATCACGGATTGAGAGGCGCCGGTATACCCTCTTGCGTTTCTTTTTCAACTGACACTACCGACTGCTGTGATAATGCCAAGAGTTGCCAGTAACGAAAACTGGGGAAATAGGAGAATGGTGATTTTGCAATATATAATAAACACTAGCTGACCCGGCCACGCGTTGCTGTGGCTAAAGTTTTTGTTATATTACATTATAGTAAACAATCTAAGAGGAACAATAAGAGAACATCAGTCACGGAGTCCACTATGCTTTTTCACACAGATGGTATTTGTAAAAAAATATGGTGATCTCCTTATTTGACTTTCTACTACTATAACCCTTTAGTACAATGAAATTATTTACGAACAAAGACGAAAATGTTGATGTTGGTATACAAATTCACTGGATTGAGATTTGAAGGGGAAGTACGTTGAACACAATTAATTAAAATGTTCTTACACTTGATACTAAGCAGAAATCAATAGGTAAAAAATAAAAATTTATCAGATTTATTATTTCCATTTAATTTTATAACAAATATAAGTATATTACAGTATAATACAGTAAATAATATGTGACGCTTAAACTCATGAATGAGGTAGGCAAGGCAGACAGTCTTAAACTTTTAAACATTAATATCTTTTTTTTTGAATTATAAATACTTTCAATTTCAATTTAATTTAACACCAATCGGTGCACAATGTTTTTGGTTAACCTGTCTTTAGCTTACACAAATAGATTCGACGGTTTCCCAACACGTGAACACGCAACATATAGTTGCCCATGAGAAAAACATGGATTTTCCAAATCTAAACCACAAATGGACATTGTTTGACCTTGAGATTTATTTATAGACATGGCGAAAGCTAAACGAATTGGAAACTGTAGCCTTTTGAAGGGTATGGTAGAATCTGATGGTATCATCGGAATACGTGGCAGCAGGACCACTTTTCCTTTAAACTTCCCAGCCAAAATGGTTGCTTCAAGAATGTTTCCGGTGATCTTTTTGATGACCAAACGCGTACCGTTACATAATTGAGGTGGATTCAAATTACGGAGGAGAATAATAGGGGAACCAATCTTTAATCGAAGATTATGTGGTGGCATTCCAGGGATATCTAATGAATTTAAAAATTCAATCGGAAAATTTACACTTTCATTTTCATCAACAACAGTATCGATTGATTTAAAAGACATCAGATCGCCTGGTAACAACTGTTGTATCTGGAAGTTAATTTCGTCAACATCAACGTTTTTGGCTGCCAAAATCGCCCGTTGACTAAGCCATTCATGATTCAAATAATTATTCTGTATATCCGGGAAAATACTCTGAATCAATTCAGTTTTATCCTGAACAACAGTGCAAAAATTGTCTGCTAGTTTAATGCATTGCGTATTTGGTTGCAGTTTTATTTTACCGTTCCCAATATCTAGTAGTTGTTCGGAAAATATTAGTGCTGATGGATCATTTTGCAATTGTACTCGCATATTTATGGTCAATCGAAGTGTTTCAACACTTCGCCATAAGAATGATTGTTTCAAACATGCATTAATCTCATCCGCGAAAGTAGAGCGATGTATAACCGGTAAGGTCTGCCGGAAGTCACCAGACAAAAGTAAGATAGCACCACCGAAAAGTTTATTATTGCTGTTTAAATCTTGCATAGTTCTGTTTAATGCTTCAAGTGAATATTTGTGTGCCATTGTGCACTCATCCCAAATTATTATAGAACTCTTCCGCAACACTGCAGCTATTCCACTATTCTTTTTGATGTTACACATTGCATCTGGTTTATTATGAACGTCCAATGGCAGCTTGAATGTTGAATGTGCTGTTCGCCCACCATCCAGTAAAGTAGCCGCAATGCCTGACGATGCTAATGCTAATGCGATTTTTTGTTGCGACCGTATTTTGGCAAGAATCAACGATATTAAAAATGTCTTACCGGTTCCACCGGGTGCATCCAAGAAAAAAAAACCGCCTTGTTCAGCAGCAACAGCCAGCATAATCCGATCATAAATAATTTTTTGTTCTGCTGTCAGTAATGGTTCACTGTTCATGATAATTGTTGCTAAACTTCCATGGTCATATTGATTTTCTCGTTGTAAATCGGTATTGACTAAGTCGGTGGCTGGACGATTAGGTGATGGCATACCATAATGATTAAGTGGTAAATTTGAAATAAGAACACATAAATCCTCGATCAAGACCAATGCTTCATTGTACATCTCTGGTGTATAATCTATGTTTTGGCATTGATTTGTTTGTCTAATTCGGTGCAAGATGTCTTCTGTCATACAATTTTTATATTTTTCCCACAAAGTTTGTGCTTGCGAGGGATAACATGTCGCCAAAATAATTGCAAACAACTAACGAATGTTATTCGGTGTTGATGTCAACGCAGCATCAGCAAGCGTTAAGTCCCAATGGTTATCGTCTTCTAGCAATTGCAGTTCACGACATGCATCCTGGTATGTATTGAATACTCGACCATTAGCTGTTCGTAAAAATTCAAAAGACGTTGGTCCGGGAACATTCACCAATAACAAACGTAAATAGAAGCACTCACGTTGCTTTGGATGTACCGTGTAAAGTCTCCCCAATGTCTTAGCTTTGAATATGCCTGTAATGGAAGGATGTGGTTTTCCTTGTTTCCGTGGCTCCCATTTTTTACTGGATTTGTTCCATGTGAAATAACGTGGAACATCACCATACACCAATGTCTTCGCGAATTGGCCAAAAACATCAGGTTTTTGACACAATGTAAAAAATTCAGTTAGAGTCGTTTTCGGAGCTTCGAACGCTCTTTGGAGAACATTTTCTTCAGTGAAGTATACACGTTGACCGTTTTCAAGATGTATTGCCAGATGTTGGACAGCAGGATCTCTTTCGTGGATGGGAAAGCTGAGAATATGCCAAATAGCTTCATTGCTGCTAATGTATCTGCCCATTTGGTATCGTGCTATTTCGTCATTTTTATTTATGTTTTTTACTTCAAATATGGCCAAATCACTGCCTTTGTTTACATATTTACAAATATACTTAATTGATTTAACAGAACTGCAAAGCTCAACATTGATATGAGCTTTGTAAGTTTTTGAAAGTAGTGGTGAGTATGGTACCACCCACTGATTATCAAACTCAACTTGATTTGGAAAGTTCGGCAGTCGCATTGTAAATGTGTGGCCACCATTCTCAGTACTTCTGCGGCGATACATTGGATAACCATCAATATCCGTGATCGTGTCATTCGTATGCGGCTTTGGGAAGTTTTTTTTACATTTTCCATTTTCCATGCACGGTGACGTCATGTTGAAAACACCGCATGGCCCATGGATCATGTGTTTGGTGACAATATCAAATAATTCTTGATCAATTAATGGGTCTGGAATTTCGGCTGAAATTATTTGATCGATTTCTTCAGGACGGATTCTATCTTTAAGCCAAACCAAAATGTGGGCATGAGGCAAACCTCGCTTTTGCCACTCTATCGTATACAGCCAACAACGTGTGATACCAAAAATTGTATATTTAACAATAAAATCAATTAAGGATTTCAATTTTTGTTTAAACACACGTGCAGTTAAATCATGACGATGAATGGCTTGTTGTCCTGGCAATAGTAAAGTTTGTATCTCTTCCCAATTCGGATTACATGTGAATGTAATAAATAAATCCGGTCGGCCGTAATGACGTACGTAAGTCATCGCATCTTGTATGTATTCCTGCATGTTCCGTGGACTGCCGATGTAGCTTGAAGGTAAAATGAAAGCATTACCGATGTCATTGGGATTTAAATTTCCATCGATGTTTCCAGCAACAGCATCTCGTAAGTGAATATATTCTTCCGATCGTAGTTTTGCCTGGTTGAATCGAAGGAATCGCAAGCGTTCGCTTTCGACCTTAGCATACATATCAACAATGTATTGATGGAACAGCTGACGATATCGAAGGATATAATTGTCTTGATGTTGTCTAACCATTATTCGGTGTGCGTAGTAGTTCATTGAGCTAACTTTATTATTTCTGTAATCACCTAAAAAAATAAAAAATAAAATGCAATACGAAATTAAAATCTATACATACAGTAAGAAAGTAAATAGATAATTGTCAAATTTACCGGTATTTGGATCATACTGATTGATTTTAAGGTGATATTCATCTTGTCCTTGCCAAAATATCAATGGATATTGTAGTGCGTCATATGAACGGTGTAGATCCGAAATCGTACTGACAGTGTTGTCTCGCCGTGTAATGTTTATAGATCTTTTGTCAACTGGATCACCAACCATGATAACAGCAACCTCATCAACAGTTGGAGCGTTGAATCTACCAGCATGTTCACCTAATGGTACTTTGTCGGCTTTTATGACGATTTGATAATTGTCATTTTGCAGTCGTGGCGAAACTCTTTTGATCAATTGAATTAGTTGATTGTGATCTTCTAAAAAATTTTCCAATAATATCACAATTGCTCTTTCCTCTGCTTGTTCAATAAAATTATACAGGCACCGAGTCGTCACGCGCTCTTCACAATCGCCCATAAAATAAAAAGGTATCGACATCTGTCAGTTTTATGACTGCCAAATAATAACGGACAAAAAATTAGCGATAAATTAAAATTGCGACTATAATTTGAGATTTAAACTATCCTATCTCTCAAGTGCACATCGAACTGCACATGGTGTGCAAATTTTATTATAATCGGTTAAGTGGTTTAGGAGTCCATTGAGGACAAACATTGTGACACGAGATTTATATATATTAAGATTTATAGAATAAATATTAATATGATAGAATATTGAATTAAATAGCTTAATTTATATGGTGACAGCGGAACAGATATTGTAACGACCCTTCGAATGTTGAAAATAAGTACTGTTTCGGCCGGGATGAATTTAAGTGGAGAAAAAAACAAAACTCGTGCACAGAAGAAAATTGTAAACTTATATTTTTAACAGTATTTACACTTGACGTAACCTAATGAAATTAAAATGACACCATGATTCCCTGTCATGACGCAAAAAATATTTGAAATCGCCTAAAGCCACTCATAAAGCAACCGACGTTCATCGTAACTTCACATAAATAATAGACTAATAAAATAGTGTCTGCCATCTAGTGTCAAACTTTAAACTAACGTAGCAGTTGGTTGTCAATTGAAAACCTTTGTTTTTTTTCGCGAAAATTACGTTTTTCATATTATTTTGAATTTTAACTATTTAATTGGCCTTGATTGAGTTAGAGTCATGCTTTGAAGATTTATTTTGATTCAAAAAATGAGTTTGATTGCTTACAATAAAATTAAAACTTAAATTGTTCCGTACAACAAATCGAATGGTGCCTATTTAATGTCCATCTTTTCCAAAAAATCAAAAAGTTGAAAGTGGATAGTTGCGCTAATATATCAAATTTGCTCGAGTATTTTGTAGATGATTTTCATCCAGCAGATATCATATATCATAACCTAAGATATTCGTGTATATTGTTTTTATTATGATAGATGGCGTTCGTCCCCGTTCCGCAAGCGGCTAACAGCGCCGTCTGTTATTTATGAATTTCGCGAATTTGGTATAAAGAATTTTAGGTCGTACGTCGGCGAAAAAAATTAAATAATAAATTATTCGTATCATATTTGAATCAAATCGTACTCCACCCCGTGACAGCATCTTGCTATATTCACTCCTCGCTAGTTTGTTAACCGTTTCGGCGAAACGGTGTAAATTACTATTCGGTGTAATCCGGCTAAAACGAACGAAACAATATTGTCGGTAAAGCGCAGAAAAAACTTAGACTGCACTTTTAAAGAATCAATTGTTTAAGTAAAATGTTAAAATTGGACATTAGTGAAAAAAACGAAGCGGCCAAAATCGATTAGTCCCGTAACAATACCACGATTCAAAATAAAAATAAAAATCATATCGTCTGTTTATTTAAAAAAAAACAAGTCAAATATAAAATGTCACATCTGAGAGAAATCGAATTGAAAGTTTGATTTCTTGTTGAGTTTTTTCTATGGACGATGCCACACTGAAAACATTAATAATGTTATTAATTTGTAATCTCGTAATATTATAAAGTGATATTGATGTAATAAGAATATAGTTTATTTACAAAATAATTTAAAAACAAAGAAGGAAGTTAATTTAACTTCTTTTACCTGAAAATGTTAAATACACCTAATACAAAGTTTTGGGTTTTACTTGTATAATCTAATATCTAAATAAGGGATTAAAATAAATTATATCTATCGGTGCCGACTTGCCAATATGGTCAGTTCGGCACTGGTATTACAATCCCTTATTCTCAATAATTATCGTATTGTCGTAATTTAAGTGACATAGTCAATATTTAGAGTGATTATAAAACTTGCAGTGTATGTTTAATATAACACATTTTAAGGGGCCCACAAAGCTGCCATTGCGGCACTGATTTGGAGGTAGGATACGCGAAATTCATATATTATGCGTCTAACTTTAGGCACGGGGATTAAATCTATAATTATTTATGATTTTCGAGAATCGGAGAAGTGCAAAATTTTATGTGAACCTCGAACATTTAATTTTCAATTGAAGCCGACAATATAATTTAAGTACTAAAAAATATGTAGTTTTTCGAGTGCGCGTGTCGATGGATAGAAAAATGTAAACTACTTATAAATCAGTTTCGTTGGAACTTTACAATATCTATTACACATACGTACCTTCATAGCAGCAAAATCAATTGTAAAACAGGGTATCAAAACACAAGCGAGAGGAGATGTTTTAGTTTTACAAAAAATCAGAGCATATCATATTTAGTATTTTATTATATACTAAAATAATATTTTTTTCCAGATCTCACCATTGATGTGATTTCGAGAAAAAACTAATTTATGTACCACGTATGCTGCTGTACGTGTGCTATCTCGTGGCTAGTAGCATAATAAAAAAACTATTTTATTAATCAATTTTCCTCGCAAAATATGACCTTAAAAAAACCGACCTATAAAGAAGTCGCCTTAATTTTTAAATTAGGGATAAAAATTAATTTTAAAAGCAAACTAAATGCTAGGTAAAATTATTATGAAATCGATCGCAATGAAGTCAGTCGCCGCAGTGCGCCAACTTGGCCGGCCGCCGGACGATTTGTGTTTTCTGGTTGGATTCTTGCTCGCTCGCAATGGCCGCACGGCTGTGGTCGATCGGGTTTTGACGTATTGCCGTTTGGCGAAATATAATATTTTTATGCACCAAATGTAATTGTGAATAGACGAATTGTGTAAAAAGTTACAGACACGCTAAGACTTTTGTAACTGTTCATTTATTTGTGGACTCTGTGTCATAATTGTGTTAGAAATATAAGTTTATTTATTTTTGTACGATTCAAGTGAACTACAAAGTACGTACCAATTCATTATATTTATCGATTTTAATTACTTTTCGCTTTGGGTTGGGTTATGTACATTTAGGAGCAAGCGATAAGTAATCCCAAAGCTTAAATATCCTTGTCGTGCCTACGTTTAAAATCGATCTTTTGTGGGCGGAGCGGGCTCAATCGCACTTTTCTCTCCCTTCCGCTTTCGCAAGTCATCCATGCGCCGTCTCGCTCGTCTGTCCGAAAAGTTTAAACGAGATGAATGTTGACTGACATACGATTGACATTTTGTGAGGTTCTTTATTATTTTTAGACAATTTTGTGAGTGTCGCTCTTGGCTGCAATTCTGTTTTCGCGGGTCGGTTATCAGGTAAATTGTTAATGGCGTGACTCTTTGCGTGCATGACTCTTTTCACTGCGGAAACGCATTTTCGTGTGAATAAATATATTTATCTTACCTATATCATAAAGTTACCCTACCTTGGCTTGGTATTATTCACAAAAAATGTCGAATAGGTATTAAGGACCAACATATTGTCTTCCTTAATGCGGCAATGTATTAATTGAGACAGTTTTGTATTGTGACATTTCATTTGGACTTTATTGATTTTCCTGAGCAGAAAGGGAATTCCTCTTTCTTCCTGAGACACTTTATTTGTATTAACTGTTTCTAGTTATTGAATACTTACATATTGAGTGTAATGTTTCTTTATTTATCATAATTGTGTAATTCAAAATGTATTTTATTGCTTTTTATAAATTAATCGATTTTGTCTTATTTACATATAAAGAATTACATATTCATCAAATATTCGTTTTTTATTAACTATGATATACTGGATGCCTGAATTGTGTTGTAAGCATAACTAACATCTATACCTACTTTATTTTATAACATTAAAGGTAAAATTTTATTTCATTAATTATGCATTTAGTAATTCGGATATTATACAGGTGTTCCAAGACCAGCCCCGAAGACTTGAGGGGGTGTTTAGGTTTAAAAAAATTAAAAATAATTCGTGCTAAATTTATTAATTTTATCAAAGTGCTCATGTAAATTCCCTTTATGCCCGCGGGATAATTGGCTAATAAGCGATTTCATATTAAAATGTACAGTTAATTAATTTTTTATTTGGAAATCACAATGAATTTTAATGAGGTCAAAACAAATCGTGTTTGAAATCGCAGGGCCAATAAGCAAAACTTTTTATCGGGAATGGTCTTGGAAAATATTTTTTATATAAATATTGTATGACTGTATATCTCATTATAAAACAAACTTCTTCCTATTTTTAAAATGAAATATATTATAAAATGAAAAATGTCCAATTTTCGATTTCACCGCTTTACATAGTCTTACTACCATACTATAAATGGAGGGGGTCGTATAATGGAGAGGGGTTTAATGTGGTTTGTTGTTCATTCAGAATAATTCAATTAGTTTATTTGTCACAAGCAAAACATACTTTAATATATTTCCAGACATTTGTGATTATGATAGTGTAAATTTAACTAGGTATATTAAACTAACATTAAAAAACGGCAAATGTCATAGTATGCAAAATATTGAGGTTATAATAATGATACTGGAATGTAATGTTCAATTATTGCACGCATGTCCTCAACATGTTTTTATATTAATGTATCTTATATTTTTTTTTTAAATTAAAATTAAATTAAATTCAAAGCCGTAACACAATAATTGTCGCTTTAGTCCCAGAACGATTGATCTAATCGAAAACAGTGAACTGCTCGTTAAACTGTACGATACTCACCTCACTTACAAAAGACAATTCTTCGAAAAATAAACTAAAAACATAAACAATTTAAATCTTCTCATATAGGGAATATTTTCACCCCTAACAATTAAATGATTAGGTACACGAATGAATATAGGTGAATAGGTTTTTTTTTTAGTTCAAACAATTGAGAGTAGTTTTAGATTAAAATTTTAAAAAGTAAATAGTTTATTTTATGGTTTTCTGTAACATCCAAAATTTCATCCGTATGCATAGTATTGTTAAAATGATTTTTTATTGTACACTATTTTATCCTTTAAAATAAAATATTTATTATATTTTTTTTTAGGCAACGTGACGTAGTTGGCGGTCATCAGGCGGCACATGAGCAAATTTGTTTATCAGGCAAACAGACAGCTGCTCTCACTGCAGGTACACATATTGTATTATTTATTTTTATTTAATAGCAGTCAATCATAAGGAATTGAGAGGCGTTTAATTTTAATTAAATATTTTAATTGACAACCCCGAGGGCAAAATGTCTCTTTAAAGGTAAACCCTCGGTCTCTTTATCTGTCATTTCTTATTATGGTGTGAATACACCATGTCCCGAGACCATTCTCGATAAAAATCCAGCTAATTGGCCCTGCTCTTTCGAACATGATTGTATTTACATAATTTCTGAGAAAAATAATTGTAAACTCTACGTAAAACGTTTTTATCATAAGTTCGTTCTCTCGCGAGGCCGCATCGGGTCAGCGACCAGCCTCGGCACGAGCAAATAGCAAAATATAAAATTGGAATTACACGAGCGATTGCTTCGATAAAATTAACAAATTTGGGCATGATTTTGTTATACGTAATAGGGAACATAAAACACCACCATAAGTCTTCGGGAATGGTCTTGGGACATCCTGTATAAAGCGAATCTATATCTCTACACCGAATGTTTCCACTGCGTTGTTGTACGGATGTGGTTGTAGTTTGAGTGTCTTGTTAATTTATAAAAAAATACAAGTTATATTTACACTGAATTTCCCGTGGGTGCTAAAAATAATAACGTTAATCCAGAAGGTTAACTCGAAAAATAGTTGCACTTTGTATGCAGATCAGATTCTTCTATATTTCATAAAGGTGAATCCTTAAATGAAAGTGGGGCAAAATCTGATGCTGTATAAGCATTCAAGGTTATGTCGGGTGTAGTTAACTATAGCTTTTATAATTACTTGAGCAAATAGGTCTCGAAGGTCTCTTCATGTATTACAAGAACGAACAAAGATAATTCAGAGAATTTCCATAGTTTAAGTATTAAATCTTAGTTTTTCTATTTTCAGAAACACATTCCACTAAATCGTCTCTCCGAGAGGGATCGAGCTCAGAATATAGTTCTAGAAACAAGCCAGACAGACGTCTAGATGGACAAAGATCGGCCGTAGTCAGAGGTGGGGGTAAGTAAAATGTGGTCTTTCAATCGGGCATTCAGAATCACTCTTAATCGCGAACTCGAGTCGTATGATAACATTAAAACATTTTATTACTTTACTGGCTTCAGTCACTCATATTTATTTTGTTGAAGTTGAAACCGTTCTATATTGGACGAAAGGACCATTCTCACAAAATAAAGGAAATTTTTAGGAGAAAGAATGTCGGATTTCATTCTTTTCTTCCGCGCACTATTAGAGAGTGGGATAGTCTCAACTGCAGCGTCTTCAAGCCATTCCCTAAGACCCCTTCCCAGCTAAGAAAAAGGATAAAAAACTTGGCTTTAAAATAACTTAGTTGCATCACCTGCCATTCAGCTATACCACCGGAGGAATGGTACCTCCAAAGTATATGTAATTTTTAAATAAATAAAATAAATGTCGAAGTGACAATTGTACGAGGAAAGCATTGTCATATCTTCATTGTCATAGCTGCTTGCTCAGCGAATAATAATTGAACTGTAAATCGTTCAATTAAACTTATAGACATTGAACTCACGATCTCCGCAGACGCCAGGCGCGCCTTTTCTTCATTCTCGCCACACACAGTTTTGGCGGCTCCCTCTCAGTAGGTTTAGGGCTTTGTCCCGATGCGTGCGCTCTCTCCTTGGGGAATAAAAGCCTGTTCTGATGCGGAAAACCACAGCAAGACGGTTTAGTGCAGGCAAGTTACTTTGACAACTGAAGACCGAAATATGCCGGATACGGCCGGAAAATTAATGTAATTGACAGCCCATTCGTCAATATAACAATAATAATAATAAAATATGTTTATAGTATAGTCAGATAAAAGTAATTATACAGTAGTCTCGATTATTCGAACTATTAAAAAAAGAGCCCTTCCGCTTTGAAGAAGGTACTGGACTACTATATAAAATAAAACCAAAACAAATAATATGGCATAATTTTTCATTTATACTAAATTTTCCATTAGATAATTTTAGTTTAAAAAGTTGTGTTGTGTTTTAAAAAAATAAGTTGTGTTTGTTTCACATATGCGTTGTCGGGTAATGGCATTCAAAAAAACTAAGAAAGTACAGATTCAGTGAATCATGAAGCTACAGTTGGCAGGCCGACGGCCGGTGCCTTGCACTGCTTGTAATAAAATGAATGTACACTCTTTCAGACGCTGACCACTTGTTGCCTGGAGTTTTCGGAGTTCGGATTACTGAGACTATGCTGTATAATTTTTAAATTTAAAACATAATCATCAGTCCGTGTTATCCTGAAATTTTTCCTAACACGTATTAGGGATGTTAGGTTTTAACACACTCGAGTTTAAGCGGCAAGTCCATACAGTGTTCTATTTTTTTTCAAGTTATTCATGGATTCATCGAGAATCCCCTAATACTTGAAGAGATTGACCTGATTGGGGAAGCAGACGCTATTTAAGCGGTTAGAATGTCGTATCTAAGTATAAATAAATAAAACCACTGGATGTAGGCGTCTCTTAATAGCACCAATTTTAAGCTGTTTCACGTCTTTTTAATTTTGCTAATTTGTTACGTTACAATCTGTGTTTGAAGCCGCTAACGAGAATAACGTTGATATATTGCCGTCGCAGATGGAGCGGAGGTACGCGGCGCGTTGGGGCTGCGGCGTTGCAAAAGTGGCGTCGCGCGAACGCCCCACGTCCCCTTTGAGGCTCCGTTGAGCGCGAGCGGCCACCGCAACATCACCATGGCGAGCGAGGACCTCCTGCAGCCCGGGCACGTCGTCAAAGAACGATGGAAAGTAAGGCTACAATATACAATTATACAATGGCTGGTGAAAAGTTGCCCAGGGTTGCAACTATAAATGATTTGGGTGTCATATGCATTATTGGGTTTTCTCAAAAGGCTTTCAAGGGAATTTTCCAACCCTCGGACTATTGAATTTCTATATGCGGTTTAATAACGAGGAAATTAAATTTTCCTGTACAATGCAAGTGCAGACAAAATTCCTCCAGTTTCTTCATCTCAAGCGCTATGGTGAGTACCTAACATTTATGCACCACCAGGATCTATTGAATCATTTTAACTACAGGTCCCTGGAAATGAGCAGAAACGCAAGTTTAGTTGTCATTGCATACAAAATCATTAATGTCTTCCAGATTGTCCACATTTATTGGAAATATTTGAGCTATAGGCGCCCATCGTGGCTTTCATGTGCTTCTAGAAATGCAGGACCGATGTACTAAGACAGCACACCCTCATTCGGGCAATGGAATTACTCAACAAACTGCCTCCCGATATCAAAGTATTCTATACACCACTCTCATCAATTAGGTTACACCTGCAGGGCTTGGAGGAAACAACACTAAATAAGATGGTTAGACAAAAGGGTAGTTGTAAAAGGGCTAGAACATGTAACAAACCCTATTAAAAAAAAATGAAGGTATACCTAACAAATTAAAGCGAGCACAGATTTTGGTTCATCAGCATAGCTGACGATAATAATAATATAATACGTTAAAATCTCCATAGAAGATATGCGATATTAAGTTCTGTACAATTTCCAATATGCGTGTAGCAAAAGTATTTTACATTGCAGGTCATAAGGAAGATTGGCGGTGGAGGTTTTGGGGAGATCTACGAAGGCCTGGACATGATCACCAGGGAACCGGTCAGTACAATTCCTATCATTACAAATCATCATCAGCAATCCGTATCTTTCCACTGCAGTGCATAGGTCTCCGCGAGTATATGCTTTGTGCCTGTGCTTTTGGTACCACACATTGGTTACTTCACTGGAGGCCTTTATGTGATTCCAAAGTGTCATTGTAAGACGTTAATCCATCTTTTTTTAGCAGTTCTTGCGATAAGCCCGGTTCCATTACGCTGTAGTTTCTACGACATACCAAAGCCCTTTTATGTACTTTTTTATTCTTTATTCGGTCGTGTTGCTCGTCTTAGCTCTTTGAGCAAATCGGTTAAATGCTTTCTGAAGTAATGGTTTCTGCACCATATGATAAAACTTTTATTTATTTATATATTTATAAACTAGCAGGACATATTGAATGAAACCAGCGTTAGTCTTCATCAGTAAACTATTCAAGTTATTCAGTTGATTTGCCTAAATTGTGTATAATTTCAACATGAAACTGACGTTGGTTGAAAGGATAATAAATTATACTAGTGGTCGCTCCGTGGTCGAAATTCGACCGTAATTCCTTAAACTTTTAATTTTGAGCACTATTGAGGTTCTTTACACCTCTATAATATGGTTAGTTTACCTCTATAATCATTGCATATATATTTTTTTTAATATTGTCCTATTACATCAGCTGCGAGCGTGTACAAATATGTGTTTAGCCCGTGTTGTTTGCCTTAATTCCTTAATTCCTATGAAATTTAAAATTTAATCTTAGTAATAGTTGAAAAAAAAGTACAATTACAGCTTGTATTTGTATTTATTTTTGACACAATTTTTTTGATACAATTCAATGTCAGTTTTATTGTTTCATTTAAAAATGAGATTTGATTAGTAGTAGTATGAACATTTTATTTTATTAAATTTAATGCATTTGTAACACAATTTGTGTTGTAACACATAGATATAGATAAATTATAGATAAATTTTAACTTTCTGCAAGCCTCTATATAAGCTTTTACTATGCCAAATCTCACACTGGCGCGCTTATACTTAGAAAGGGTAGAAAATGTTCTCTTTATGTATTAATATATAGATACTTCAAAGAATAACAAGAGTTGGTACTCACTCCCAATGTTTATAGCGCAACGTCCCTTGCGACATTTTCGCAGGCTGCTTCGGTCAAATTATGCAGCACGGTGGATTGATTTAAGAGTGGTTATTATGCACGACCATGCAGATTCGCCTCTGTGGGAACTACTTTCACAATAGTCATTTTTTTTTCAAGGTCGCTCTAAAAGTAGAATCTGCCAGGCAACCGAAGCAGGTGTTGAAGATGGAGGTCGCAGTGCTGAAGAAATTACAAGGTATTTTTTTTTACTTATGCACAATTTTGAAAGTCTATCTCTTTTGAATTGGCCGTTTTGAAAATCACTAAGTATGTATACTTAAAAGAAATGATTTCGAGGCATAAGACATTCAACCAATACAGATCACGAAAGTACGCTGATAAGTTATTGTTCTCTTATTGCAATGAAGCACCTGCACGGGCCACGGGCTGGTGGTAGACCAGACCAGAAGAGTATATGTACGCAAGGAAAGGAAGACATTCGCCGAATTAGCATTCCTGATGCCTCTAGAGTAGATTAACGGTGCCACTTCTACCAATTTTTTTGATTTGATTTATGATTTGTGTGTATTTTTATAGTTTTTTATTTTAATAATTTTAGTTTTGTATATTTTCTAAATATTAATCAAAATAATGTTAATCACTTCGACTAAAAATATTTTGAAAAGAATATACTATCATAATCTCTCACACATATCATAATCACCACTACACTCAACGCCGAGAAATTATCTGGTTATCTCTGTGCCATGTTTTTCACTTTTCTATTTATACGATTGCTAAATCTAAAAGAAGATTTCTATTAAATTCGGATTATACAGGTGAACTTTTTGTCATGCACATCCTTTTATGGGGTCATTGTATACTTCATACCAACCAACTTTTGTTCTACAAGTTTTTCAATATATCAAAAAAAGTAACTAAAAGCAGCAGAAAACAAAATCCATTTAAAGTAGCGTTTAAACGCTACTCCTTCTAACTAAGGCGGCCAGCGCGCGATCTTGACCTTCACGCGGAGTTTAGTTTGCTCGCGGCGAGCGAACCAATCGTTTCCTGGGATATTATTTAATTTGTATGGACCAAATATGTCAAAATTAAAAAAAATTGTAGAACAAATCTTGTTCAGTTTGGTGTATAGAATAATCCCATAAAAGGATGTGCATGAGAAAAAGTTCATCCTGTATAATATATTATTAGTGTGGTTTCAAATACAGGTTTTACATTTCTATAATAAATAAGTCCTTTATACAGTTCATGTGAGCCTAACAAATCTCTGGTTAACAAACTACCCTTATTGGTAAATTAGTATAAATTTGACAGAAGAATCATGGTTGATTCTGCATTTTAGGCAAGGAGCACGTGTGTCGATTCATCGGCTGCGGAAGGAACGACCGATTCAACTACGTGGTGATGCAGCTGCAGGGCAGGAACCTGGCGGAATTGAGGAGGGCTCAGCCCAGGGGCGCCTTTAGTCTCAGCACCACTTTAAGGTATACAGAGTGTTCAAAGACGATTCCCGAGGACTTAAGGGGGTGTTTGTGTTCCCTATTATGCGTAAGAAATCATATAAAAAAAATGCAAAAATAATTCATGCCCAAAATTTATTAATTTTATCAGAGCGTTCCCTTTTTGCTCGCAGGTGCTCGGCAAGGCCGCTTAGAGCGATTTTATGTTGTACAAACTTTTTACTCGTAAACCACGATGAAATTTGATTTGAGGTCATCATGTTTGAAATCACAGGGCCAATAAGCTGGTTTCTTTATCTAGAATGGTCTTGGAACACGGTGTATATTAGACTAACCGATGATGCTGCGCTACAAACCTGAATGCTACAAAAATGCGAATTTTACAGGTTTTCAAATGATTTCCAGAAGAAATATATGTAAGTAGAAATCTAGTTTAGTACCTGAGGGAATTTCTTTAAGCATTATGCAAAAAATATAAAAATAAAAACAAAACCATCATATTTTTGAGATATTTTTTATTTATTTATCGTTTATTCGGAAAACCAACAGTATAATTTAAGAAGAAAGAATGGTACATACAGTTGTTTGTAAAATTAACTGATGACAGGTTTTCGCTAAAGTACAGAGATACATATAAAGATTAAAATTAAATTAAGTTACACTCGCACTAGCACTCTAAATACAGATATATTTATATATTGAGTAGATACAAATTCTTTATTAGTTTTTTAAAAATTTTTGTAATTTTTAAAACATTCCGCTCAGTACGTAAAACGCGCTACCACACGATGCTGTCATTCCGCGAAAGTCGTTTACTGCGCGCGAATATCGCACGCAGAGTCACCGCCCGCTTTTTAGTTTCTTTATTATTGGCAAATAACAAGTTCAAAACTATGAATATGTTTGTTTGTTATTATATTGACATGCTTTTGTAAATAAAACTCGAATTATTTACCACCAAAACCAAACTAAAATGAAATAAAATTGACGATTAACCTTTCATGAATTCAGGTATACGCTACACACACGTTTTTTAATATTAATGGCACCTCCTGTCATCAGCGTTGAGTGTATTAAAAAGATTTAATACGTTTTAATATAATGATAGCTTAGTATGATTTCAGAAGTCTTATTTACATATATGACAATTTTAATATTTGAGTCAAAATGTCACCGGTTCCATCAGGGTCAATATAGACGGGATTTTTTAAATGTTTATTTTATTAAATTTATCCTTTTTAAATTAATTTTATGGATATTTTTTTCACTAGCCTTCAAAGTGTTATTTCATCTATATTTCAGACTAGGCCTGCAGATACTGAAGGCAATAGACTCCATCCATTCTGTTGGGTTTCTGCACCGTGATATCAAACCGGTAATTATTTTTTTCAATGATGTTCAAAACATGGGACCGAAAGGAGTATCTCGTAATGAACAAAAGATTGTTACAAAAAATTTGTTTTGCATTGCACCAACTCCGAAGTCCACGTATACGGGGCTCCGGACAGGTTAAAGGGGCTCTTTCCGGAGAGCTGTTGTCTTTGTGGGGCATGGTCATAAAGCATGCTAGTTCATCTAACGGCTATTTAGTTTAGCTAAGCTTGACGAGACATGTGATATTTTCAAACAAATACATTGTTCGCAAAATGATAACCCAACTTATTTTTATAGGATAAGTTTGAAAAACAATCAATGCATTTTGAAATTGCTAAGCTTGGCTTTTTTTAAAATGTTTATTATTAATATTAAGTGTGTTGTATATCTCGATATGCTATAACCAATATTATTTTACAATATTCCGGAAGTAGGAACCTGGGTTTTAGTGCAAATGAGTCACTGTGAATGAGTCAGGTTTCAAATATTGTCTTTTTCTAGCCTTCAACGCAATTATATTTGACCTATGAATTATGCCAAACATAATAAATGATATACCATTATAGCGGTGGCATAGCTACGTAAACAAAGCCCCAGGTGCATAAATAAAGTTGGGTCCCTATCTAAACTGATTAAGTTTTATTAAGTAAAAAATATAAATACTTAAAGGTGCAAAGCTGCTTACTAAGTATGTGCAATGCAGTAGATAATCTTTTCATTCGTATCACACATAGACATGTGCTTGTGTGAGGTTTTTGTGTGTTTATAGTATAAATAGATTACCCCAACTCGGTGCTATTCTACTCTATCCGGGGCTGTGACCCTGAAGGAAGATTATAAATCCTTTTCAATTTCAACGCTGCCAGAAGCAACTTTTATTCAACTAAATTATATACAAATACATTTTAAATAGATCCAGTTTAGACTCTGTCTTTTCTCCGGTTTCTTACCCTTTACTAAAATACCATTAATTTACACAAGCATAAAATAAAATACAAAATACTTACAAATTAAGTTAACGTAATTCGTGTAATGTAAAAAAGGAATGCAGCGAGAATGTGAAGTTAATTTAATTAAGGTACCTTATGATATATTAAAATAAGTTACGTTAGTATGTACTATCTATGAGGAAGGATCATTCGTTTAGGGGAATTCCCTCAACTTTCGAATTTCTTTCAACTGAGTTGCCATGCTTTTATGTTCTGGGAGAAATTTTCGCGAGGTTTGCTGCCCACTGGCCAAAAATTCTTTATTCGATTAGGATATTTTTATAACTCTTTCGAATGTCGCTCAGGGGGTCAAGGGGCCCCCTAAACTTGGGGGCACTGTCCCGCCTAGCCCTCCGATAGCTATGCCACTGCATTATAGGCACGCTATTTGTTGTGTTTCAGAGTAACTTTAGTATGGGTCGTTTGCCGCACAACGCTCGCCGCGTTTACATGCTCGACTTTGGTCTGGCTCGACAGTACACCACCGGGCTGGGGGCTGTCAGGCCGCCCAGGGCAGCCGCCGGATTTAGAGGTATTTTTCTTGTCGCAGGTTGCCTAACAGTCTAGTTGAAATCATTTAACCTTACTACAATATTTAATATTAATTTAATGAATTTAAAAATAAATTTTGAAGATATTATCAGATTTATTATAGGTATTATTAAAAATCTGAAATACACATAATATTAGTTGAAATTAACATAAAAGCAGATCAAAGTAAGTGTAAAAATGTTATTATTGACCTGGGGAACGCCCGTAATAAATATGGCGAAAAATAGCCAACCCAGCCAATTCGCATATTTTGATAGTTTTACTTACGGGTGTTGAGATTTTTGGAAAAATATGTAGTATAAATGGTACTATTTGAAATAGCTTATAAAAT
Source organism: Neomicropteryx cornuta (assembly GCA_020383195.1). Taxonomy (NCBI): domain Eukaryota; kingdom Metazoa; phylum Arthropoda; class Insecta; order Lepidoptera; family Micropterigidae; genus Neomicropteryx; species Neomicropteryx cornuta. The sequence continues at coordinate 7,752,730 of JAHKQU010000010.1, read as the reverse complement.
TCTCTAAAATATAGTGCTATTTTTAATGCTATATTATTCGTAAGTATTTGTGGAAAAATTAAATGTCAAATATTGTCTTTACAAGCGGCGGCCACGCTTGGCTCCAGCATGAGAAAACAAAATGTATGATTTTCAGTATGATAGACCTAGACCTTACATGGCCAAAACGCTTGTAAAACAACTTATCACATTCTAATCTTGTAATATCAGAAGAAATTTAATAAAATTACTCACCATTTTTATAAAAATCTGGCCAAATGGCATTTTCAATAAATACTGTCTAAAATAATTTGTACTGGAGCTATTTGTCTCTCTCGTACAATCCCTACGGCTATCTATCGATGTAATATTTGATGTGGCCATAAGGAAACAAATATTATCTCCATTTTAATGAATAAAGATTTATAAATAAATGCGCCCTGTCGATAAGCATCAGCATGCGGGCTCTCTGTGGATACACTTTTGGCGCCGATGGGTATCAGCACGGGAATTCGGCAGACTGGGATGGGTTAACCTTAAGGACAGTGGTTTATAAACCTGCTTCTGACATGGCCAGGTTAAAAAAAATAATTATAAAAGGTAATTCTTGTCGTAGGCACGGTCCGATACGCTTCAATCAACGCCCATAAAAACAAGGAGATGGGTCGCCATGACGATCTATGGTCCCTCTTTTATATGCTGGTCGAATTTGTTAACGGTCAGCTGCCGTGGAGGAAAATCAAGGACAAGGAACAGGTACTTAAATTACTAAACCACAGCAATTGCATGCGCTACTTTCATAGGTTTTGTTATCTATATCAGCGAACCCTTCTCAAATCTAGAATGCTTTAAAGTTTTATCCTGTCTGCTTATACGGAATAAACTGCTGTACATATATACAACTGGAAAATAAATTTCTAAAATATTTACACATAAAATGACATAGCAATGATGGAAAGCTGAGTTACGTTAGGTTAATTTAACCCGACACGTGGCACAACCACTCCTAAGTGGTGTCATTTTATCTTCCTAAGGCCCATTAATTCTTCCACAAAAAACTACCAAATGTCTTATATCCAATCGCTTTAAATCATTTGAGCCAGAAATCGAATAAAGGAGCGAATCGTACTCTTGTCGAACTCTTCCGTAAAAAGAGGATCAATGCTGAATCTTTCGTGCAAGCCAAAATATTTTCTTGGTCCATGATAATGGCCCAAATTCAACCAAAGATTTGATAAGCCGTTATGCGGTAGATCAGATATCCACATAAATCTTTTTTTCTTAATGCTCCCTATTAATATCGATTTATTTTTTTGTAGGTTGGCCTGATGAAGGAAAACTACAACCACCGATTGCTACTAAAACACCTTCCTTCTGACTTCCGGCAGTTTCTCGATCACATACAGGAGTTGGAGTACCATGACAAGCCTGATTATCAGGTCAGTTTAATCAGTACGTGAGATCGAGAAAGAGGCCGTGCCCACATTTTTACTTTAACAGTCAAACCATAGCAGATATACAATAACATTTATTATGCAATGTTAAGTTGACTGAGAATGAGGTATGAGCAAATCAGCTCAATTGTTGCTCGCTCAGCAAATAATAATATCTTTACACCCGTATGCTGAGTCGATCCTTAACTTATTCTTGAGGAAGGTTTGTCCTTAATTAGAAAATATGTCATTCCTTATCTTATAAATGTTAAAAAGTTTTCATTTCATTAAGGTCACCGTCAATCATGAATAATCACCAACATTAAGGTTTGCAGGGACAAATCTTAAAAGGGGGTGGATATCTTAAGAGAAACATTTGTTTAACTGTTTAATTTTAAGGTTACAAGAGACTGCCAATATTCAAATACACAAAACGACAACTCCGCCTCACAAATGACCTCACACCTTGGAGGTGCCTAAAAAAGTATATTCTTTGTTTTAGCAATGTAAATTTATAGGTTAGAAATTGAATGCCTTGAAGGCTCTTCTCGAAGAAATGAAATGGGAAATTGCCGATAAGGCACATATTGATCGAGTGGTGCTGTTAAGCGCTTGATGTTTTTGAATGCCTAGCCATGTTTATTATTCTAATACTACACAATAAAAATTGGTTTTGATTGGTAGATGCTGGTGGGCCTCTTTGAAAAATGCATGAAGCGGCGCGGAGTCAAGGATTCGGATCCCTTCGACTGGGAAAGACAACCGATGGTCGGCTCCACCAACGCCGTCTCTGGCGTTCCGAACCCCGCCACGACCAACGACGCGAAGGCGTCGCCGATCAACGTGCCGGCCACGGCGCCGATTCACCACCACCATAACAATGTTAATGACAATTTGACCGTTAGTAGTGAACGCTTTAGTTTCTTTTACTGTGGTTGTCCGAATGCATGCTTTATCACATGTTTGTTTCAGAGAAACGTACTTTGCTTTTTAGTGGATAGGTATCAAAATAGCATATAATTCAATAAGCAAAGTTAACTAGCTACAGACGGTTTGGCAATTTGTCACTTGTCAAAACATCAAGGTACTAGTGTGTTTGCTTGCGACCGTTTACGTGTTTTGTTTTTAACATAGAGTTAGCACCCCGGGCAATAAAAGGGTACATAAGGTTAAGTAGACACGATACTGAAGAAAAGGTAAACTGCTATCTCATATTTAAGGTTTCATATAAGTTTGGGAAGATAATAAGGTTTTTATTGTAAGGTAAAAATGCAACAAAAAGATATGCTTGAAATTTTGCACTACGGCTAAAGAAACCAATTTGGCTTACATCACGTTTTATAAACGTGACAAAAAACTAACAAACAAATAATCTTCCTCAAGAACTTGGACAAAAGTTATTTTATTTACTAAATATTCAAAGAACAAATGATGTCAAATAATAAAATTCACCTGTATTTAGTATTGTATATATTTTTGTAACATATTTCGTAACAAGTTTTTCATTCGCTTTGTTATTCTATCTGCTTTCTCCTCACATTTGAGATACTCGTATGGTATAATATTGTGCCATGTCTTTTTCCCTTCCACACATTTCAATATAATATTGTGTCATGTATTTTTCCCTTCCACACATTTCAATATAATATTGTGTCATGTCTTTTTCCCTTCCACATATTTCAATATAATATTGTGCCATGTCTTTTTCCCTTCCACACATTTCAATATAATATTGTGTCATGTATTTTTCCCTTCCACACATTTCAATCTAATCTTGATGCATACATATTTTCTTATTCGCCAAGTAGTTTTTTTTTCTTTAGTATATTTTTTTGTGTACCAAGTTTTATCTAGCTCTATATTTTTGTTTGATTCTATTTGTATAACTCTGGTACTATTTCCAAGGCGCATGCAATTTTCCTGGTAGATTATAGAGTGTCAATAGTAAAAAACTTTCTTTTTTTTTAAAAAAAAATATCACTTTTATCAAAATAGTAAGCACACTAAATGTATTTAGTGATATACATAATAAACGCTTGCACGTCTAATAAAGACTTGTATTATACTGCAGTCATTTATTTACAAACACATAATAAAGTTCAAAATATCCACAGTTTAAATTAAAATGACGAATAACTAAGCTTAATCACTGGATGATTTTTGATCGGCAATGACCGTTGCCTTTTTCACACATAACAGAAAATTGATTTTCTCTTTCACTAAGCACATGACTGTAATACCATAATCGCATGCATGCGTGCGATCTATTTTTAAAATCTATTTGTCATAACTCTTTTTCTTTTTCTACAATATAGTTTCTGTAATCCGAACCTCTAAAAATCAGACCTCAAAAATTTAAATAAATTGGTGAGGTGATAAATCGCCTGAATAATAATTTGGTGAGGTTCCACACAGCACAAAAATGAAACTGTGGAAAATCATCGCCAAATTACGCTTTTACTTAATTACGTGTCATGAGAAAGAACCAAAACTATTTTAACTATAAAAGAAACAAATATATCGTATTATTTATTCTGGTTTTATTTTATGTAGGAGGAGTCCAGTTCGAGCGAGCTCTATTTTTAATAGTTCGGATAATCTGTATAAAAAAAATTAAAGAAATATACTTTCCTAAATTTATTCCCAATTAGAAATACTATCATTAAAATACAATATTATTTGGAAAACTTTATGTGGATCATTGTTTTTTTATTATAATCTTAGTAATAATTAATACATAGTTAAGATAAAGTTTAGTTTGTGTTATAATCAATATTTATTATTTATTGTTACCGCAGGACAGAAGAAGGCAAGAAGTGACGGTTGCACCTCAAACAGAGACCAGTGCAGGTGGAGCAATAAAGGATAAGGTAAATGAAATACAAGTTTTGACATATTACAATTATTTCAAAATTTTTATTTATTTGCTGAAACCTTTGTGTTACTTGTGTATTTTCTTTTCGTAAAATATAAAAAAATAAAAATTCAAGGCACGTCTGTATTGGGCGTGGTCATAAATCATTCTATTTCGTCGTAGCGGCTGTTAGGATAATCTTGAAAACAAAATAATGTATTTAAAAAATTCTTTGTTGAAATTGCATCTTTATACATGCTGAACTTCTTCTCATGCACAGCCTTTTCCGGGGTTATTCTACACACCAAACTGAACAAGTTTTGTTCTAGAAATTTTCTTCATTTTGACATACTTTTTCCATACAAAATATATAATATCCCAGGTAACATTCGGTTCGCTCGCCGCTAGCAAACCAAATGCCGCAGGTCAAGATTGCAAGGTGCATCGGTCGGCCCACTCAGGAGGAGTAACTATACGTTTAAACGCTAATAGGATTTTGTTTACTCACTTTTTTTGACACATTGAAAAACTTGTAGAACAAAAGTTGGTCAGTTTAAAGTATAGAATGGCCCCATAAAAGAATGTACCTCAGAAAAAGTTCACCGTGTATAATCAACTATACTACTGTAGTTGTATTTTCTCGATTCATGTATTCAGTCAATAATATATTTACATCTATGGTTTTGATAAAATGTATGGAGAATTACATACTTTTGGAGGCTCTTAACTTTCAGTAAAAGTAGAAATTTGCCCTTTTCATTTAACCCACGTAATTGGGAGATGAAACGATATCCAATATTATTTTCCTTTATATCTACAAAAAAAAAGTTACAACTTTTCAACTATTATATTGAGAAATGGCCGGGTTGTGTCCTTTTAATTAATCCGTCCAGCAACCTAAAATATAATTAATTGTACTCAGCTTATTATAAAGAAAGATATGCATTTACAGCAACTGCAGTCCGGCGCAACAACGGTGAATGACCCGTGCAACAACCACACCCAACTGCAGACGACCGCACAGCCGACAACGCAACCGCTGCCCAACAACGAGAACAATCTTAACAACAACCACGCGCAGGTGCGGCAATCGCGCGATGCGCGGCATCCAACGAATGTACCTTCTTCGCAAGTTGGCAGTGTGGCGGCCGCCGTGCCTGTTCAAAACGGCACTGCTAAACCTACCACTGTGAGTTTTTTAGCGTTTTATGTAAATATTACACTAATATTTACACACTACACACCAATTGGAACCTTAATATTTTGGATATTTATTTTTTTTTTATATTTGATAGGAAATTTCTCATGGGTGGTCCCATATTAGTTATGTAAGCGGAGGTCGTCCGCTAGTACGAGGCCTATTCCACCTGAGTTCTCGCGCCGCCGATACCTACTCGTCGACCTGACATCACGCCGGTTTGCGACCGTACATAATGGGTCAGACACTATATTGAATATCGGAGTACTTATGCAATCAGTGGATCAGTAATAAATGCAACAAGTTCTCAAGTTATTACCTTAATCCCACGGGACCCACTCGGTGGGTTCCGTTATAGTTGTTTAGTGTAAAGTACCAAATATTAAAAAGTAACTTTTCCATTAAAAAGGTTTTTATTTAGATGTTTAATTTGCCTACTTTTTAGGTTAATGTTTATTTTTTGTATATTTTTTTTTTGGAACGTCGTTTAATTTTTTCTTTTAAAAAATTCTGTTTTTTTTATCTCTACAAGTTACTCATTTCATTATTTTTTTTTATTATTTTAATTTCTATCTGTTCTATTAAAAAAATATTTGTTGTACCGACACTGTGCTTTTAACTATCTCAAGGGCTGATTATTATTAAAACGTGTCCGCCAGGCGCCAACATATGAGATTGTGGTAGTCTAGTGGTTAAGGCATTGGACTACTTACCCAAAGGTCACGGGTTCGAATTCGCACATGGTTATTTAAAGTGTGATTGTTCGGACACCTATTTGTGAAACATTTGCTGCGGCTCCGTAAGAATCACAATAAGCCAAAGTAGTAAACCTCATTTGTATGCTAAGAGCTTAGCTTCCATAGAAATTGCTTACCGAGGTCAACGTTCGCCATATGATAATTAATTGAAGCGTCAGTCACTTTAAAAGTCTCAATTGGATCACCACATTTGCAACTATCCATTTTTCATTTGCTTATGTCAATTTTATATCTTCCAGGATTATCATAAACTTGATTTAGTATCTTTAATAAATAATTCCTACGTCTACACTTAAGGGACCTCTTCCAGGTGGCTTCCTTCTCTGTCTTGCGCATGCTCTTGAATCATTCTGTCTCATCTAACGCATAGACACTCTGTACCGTTATTGGTTAATTATGAAAACTTAGTTGAATAGGCACCTTAATGAAATCAACTATGCTTCTGTCGTTTCATTTTCTCGATTCTTGTAATTAGTTAATAAGATATTTACTTCTAAAGGTTTGATAAAAAAAAATATGGAAAACTATAGACTTGTTGAAGTTCTTTATACCTCAAATACACCGAAACATATTCTTATTGTTTGAGCATTTTAGTGGCTTGCTGTGCATATGACGCTAGAATCTTCTATGATTCCATGTATGATTTCAGGAAACTGGCCGTCCTGAGAAGGATCGCCCGCCAACTGCAGAGCGATCTTCGCGGAGCGGCCGGCCACCGCAGCCACCTGTCAACCAAGTGGTTAACAACGCGGCGACCAATCAACAAGCGATGCACGCTACGCACACACATCACCATGGTTGGTTCTATAACATAATATCTTTATAGTGCAAAGCAGTAGATTTAATCCCTTGATAGTAGGGTCTATCAACATCGTGACCAAGGCCGAAACTCCAGCCGCACTGCAAAAAAACTTTATTTAGCACTGTTTATTTTAAAAATCAGTTGTATGTAATACTTTTATGAAAGCCAATTGTTATTCTTACAGAAGCCCATTAAATTTACTTAAATCACTTTCAAAATGTGACTCGCAATACTATGAAAACCGCTTACTTTTACATTTCTATTTTTTATATAAAAAGAAATTTGATTTATAAAGCTAACCCTTTGTTCGAGTTACCAAAACCATAATCATGTCAGATTTTGGTCGAAGTGTATGCAAATTGTAATCTATTTAAAAATTTAGTTTAATTTTAATGCTGATGTCATCAAGAATTATTTTTATGGATTTAAAAACTGCATGGGTTTTGTTTATTAGTTCTGTTGTATGTATAATCATAGTAATAATAATATTAATATAAAAAGTAATAATATTTATTTTTTATTTTTTTACAGGTGGATCGGCAACACTAGGCAGGCTTAGAGTAGTCACAGCACCACCGACCTGTGTGCAAGACCTGGCAACACCGCCCACTCCAGGTACTTCGACTATTTAAAATATAATAAAAACAGAATTCAAAAATTGCAGTTTTGATCTGCTAACTTCAAAAATTTAACCTCAAAATTCTTTTTTTGGTGGACGTATTTAAAATAGTATGTTTAGCCTGTGCTTTGTCTTTTTTTTTTACTTCCATTTTTAATTACTAAATATCTTCTTTTATTATAGGTACTGCTGGTAGTCCAAGAGTGCAGGATGCTGACAGCGCATATTCGTTTGAGATGAGAACGACACACGATCGTAGAGGTAGGTAACATTATAAAGATATTAAAATATTTCAGCTAACACCTATGACTTAAAAATGTGGGTAATATTGACGGTGCAGTGAAAATTTGTTATACTCAGTTACTGTGGTTTAATTCTAGCTCGTCGTTCGGCACGGCCAGGTTCGGGCGGCGTCTCGTGTGCGCCCTCCAGTCGCGCCAGCGGCACCGCGAACACTGGCTCAGCCAACACGGCCACCGGTGGGTCTGGCAGGGGCGCCGGCGATAATAGTTACACCACACAGTTTGCAGTCATCGACGACGACAATGTGTCCGCTTTACAACAGGTACTGTTTACCAAAGCTTCATTTAATTAATTAATTAATTAGACATTAATTAATTTTTTCCTTATCTCGTTTATTACTGAAATTCAATATATATCTTGCTTTGTCTTTTTTGCTTGCTTTTGAACGCTGTAAAGTTAATGGACATCATTTTTGATGCATTCTTCGTGTTGCTCTCTCCCCAGGTGACCAGAGGCGCTGGCGCATTGACGCTCGCCTCGCAATGGAAGTCCGTCTTCGACGACTCCGAGGAGACGGACAGCGAATGGCGCCACGAGCCCAACGTGCACACATCGCCCGACCACAACCAATCGCATCACCATCATCATCACAGGCGGTCGCACGCTCGAAGAAAGGAAACCATGGTATCTATCGTCATTGCTATATAATTCTCTATCTTGCGAAGTAGAAGAACCGAAAGTGTAGATGTACAATTTTAATAGCAGTGTATTCCCAATTTTCCTTCGATCACATGTATTCCGGAAAAAAATCATTTTAATGCTATGCATACATAGGCATTGATTATATACAGTGTCCTGCAATGAGTGAACCAACGGAATGTTGGTGATAGGAAAGGTTATTATCTAACAGAAACAGTAAATTTTATTGTCCTAGGTTTAGAAGTTTTAAATTATGTTTTTTTTTATTATTTTGGTAAAATTTTATTATCCACATAAAACTAAAAATTTAATGATTAATTTAAAATTAGCATCATGTTGGAAACAAAACAGCAATTTGTAATTTCAGTTTCAAAAACACCAGAAATCAAAAAATATTGATATTACCTTATAGAGATGTAAAATGTTTTTATTAAATTGCCACAAAACACAATTATTGCGGATCGCTGCTTTTGATTCTATATGACTCATGTAATATTTTTTGCTGTGGAGAAATAGGAGGATCATGCTTTTTTCCCCTCGTAGCTTCTCTGAGGCCTAATGCATTTTTAAGTAACCTAAAAACAAATTACGCCAACCAGTGTGACGAAGCTATAAAGAGGCTCCCTACGGCTGATATATATATATACATTTTTTTGCAGAACAAGAATCCAATAAAGATCCGTCCGTGTGTGAGTGTTGTAGCGATAGCAGCTAAATACCCTGAACTGAGAGAAATTCTGCCCAGGTGTTGGAGTCTACCCGCCATCGGTAAGCTATTTTTTTTTTGTCGGTGCGACAGTTCCGGTCAGTTCGTTATTTATAGCGAATATCTCTCGTTCTCTACTGTTATTTAAATTAGTGTGTCCAGATGTTTTTGTATCTTTACAAATTTACCATTTTACGTAAAACTTTCACTCTTGAATTAATTATTGTTCTAGTTTGAAAATTGGCCATGTAGCATTGAACTACCGCGTAATTAGTAAGCGAAAAGCAAACCAAGTTTTAGGCCAGTCAAAATAAAAATTTAATTTACAAAAAAGCAAATCTTTCCAAATTTCACTAATTTATTATGAATCATTTATTCAATTTTTAAATAAATTTTCAACTCATTTACGAATACGGAAATCGCAAATATTTTGAAAAAAGTGTTATAAGCATTTATAATTTTCACTCATCTTCAAATTTGCAACCCGATTGAGACGCCGAAAGAATAGAAAATTAAGATTGGTAAGTATTCAATTTTGCCTCATTCCGGCAATATTCCCCGTTTGCCTAGTTAAGCGCACAGCCGTGACCAGGCGGGGAGGTGTTTCGTTTATGCGTAGATTCGTTCAGTCACATTTACCGATTTTTGATTCGGTTCCGTTTGTAAGCGCATGTTGCAAATTTATATTTATAATTGTAAACTCTACTTGAATTGATATATAGTTTACAAAACTTTTGTTGTGAAAAATAAACGCTTATAACAAAATTTTTGCGATTTGAGTTCGTAAATGAGTTGCAAATTTAGTACATAAACAAATACATAATGCTGTGTACATATAAAATATTTGAAAACTTTTGCAATTAAAGGTAAATTACATATTTTTCACCCTCTTTTTGATTGGCCTATGATTGGTAATTTTTTTATTAAAAGCCTGATATCCAGTACTGTATTCCACTTTCTGCTTTTAACTCATCCTGAAAAGCACTTCTGCGATTGTCACTGTCTTTCCTATAAAGCGCACACCTCTATCTCACGAAGAAATATTGACATATACACCTTCTGAGCGCATTTTGAAGTTTTATTATGCGTTTTATAATTTGTTCTTTGGTTTTAACAGGTCAGTGCGTGCGTGGCAGTGTGTGTTCGGTGCGTTTGAACGTCGCTGACAGCCTCTGTGATCGTAATTCGTACACATTGGACATTTCGAGAAACGTCGCAGCCAGGAACCCACATCCTCCCCGTAAGTTGAAGTTTGCTTAATAAATGTATTTGTCATTTTTTTTCCATAAATTCACTGATACTCGTACATGCATCTTATTCCATTTCGGAACTTGACATTGACATGAAATTTACAAAATTTATCACAATGCAATAATTTTAACTATGTAACACTCGATTTGTGGATAATTTTCACTTTGGAACTATATTTTTAAAATGCTCCGTTTACGAGATATACTTAAGATAAATTAAGATGTATTTTATAAGTATTGCAATCCCTGCCTTCGTGATGCTGTGTTAAGCACCGCTAGCCGGCCGCGGTCCAGACAATTAAGTAAAACTCACCTTTCTATATATTGATTTTTAGTGTGAAATTGTCTGATTGAACTATAGAACTTAAAATGGAAATTACGACATACCAAATATTAAGTTAATCTTCACAATGAATACAAACGGGAGACTAATTCAAATCCAAGAAAATAAAATAATAAAATGAATGCTACTTCTGATTTCCAGCTACCCCTCAGCCGAAACGCTCCATTAGTGCGCCGATGTACATAAACTCCGCTCCACACCTCCTAGTCAAGGCCGCCCCGCCTCCCGTACAGCCCGCGCAGAATACCTCCACGCAACCGCCATTGACCGGTGTCCATCCGACCACTACAACTGCACCACCTTCAACAGCCTCCCTGCAACCGCCCATCACCAACAAAGACGACAGCGTCGAGAAAGACACTCAGGTATGATACTAACTAATCTTCTAGAATGCCTTAACTTATGGATAAATAACTTTGATAACCATCAGCCGACAGATGTTATATATCTTAATTATGAAAAAGCTTTCGATGAGGTACCACTTAAGCGTTTATTATATAAATTAGAACATGTAGGAATAGTAGGCCGTTTACTTGAGTGGTTCGAAGTTTTTCTCATTGGTCATACAATGCATGTTCTCAACCTCACGCAGAGATTATATTATTTATATTGTTTGCTGAGCAAGAAGCTATTTAGCTGATATGCTCACATCTCATTCTCAGTTACTAGCGATTGGCCTAGATTCAAGAAATTTATCAAGGCTGCTCTTGAACTGGTTTACACTTATAGCTTCCACCACTTCCTGTGGTAGCCGATTCCAATTATCCACAACTCTATTGGAGATAAAATTCTTCATAGGATTAATGGAACAAAGAGATTTAGATAACTTCATTGAATGGCCGCAAAGTTGCATGTTTTGGTTAAACATGAATATATCCTTAATGTCTACACAATTATAATTAGTTTAGAAAAGCTTATCTAGCCAATTCACAGATGGCGCACTGTTTTGTAAATAATTTTTGGTTTAAACGTAAATTATTTCGATTATAAAACTATGTGCAATCCAATAAATTAAGATGTTTTATGAACTTTTTGTAACATCTTATCTTGCCCCAAGGGTTAGGACAGGAATGCCTTTAAGGCTAGGGTTGGGGGACTGTGTTCATTCGAGGAACGACTCAGCGTGTGTGCGAAATGAACATATAAATTGACCTGTTCAGGAAACGAGCGCAGTTTCGGGCCGCCTGGAGATCCGTATACAGCGGCCGCAGGAGCGCCACTCGCCCATACAGTGCGTCGCCAACAAGATTGAGGTTAAGGAGTGCGTGGAACGTGCCTCTGTCAAGGACCCCGAGCAGTCCGTCTACTACGATGCCAAGGATGACAAGAGGTATGCCGTATATTTGTCATCATTTTGTGGGATTCACCATTATTTCATACAAACATACAGACTAGGCATTACGGGAAATACACGCATCAGCTTTAAGCTGCCATTGTATATAAAATAAATACATTATAAGGCCGATTATGAGTTTATACATTTAAATCTAACAATAAGGTCACAGTTGAAAAACAAAAGAAATAGAATGGCAAAATGGATAAAATAGAAAAAAAGTAATAATGTTTTTATGCTTCTACAAGGTATGGAATGCTTATGCGTGTATGGTTGCAGGTATGTGTGTGTGTGAGAGAATATAAGATAAGATTTATTTTCCGAGATATACAAAAATATACATAATGACTTATAACATACGAGGTGTGTTCAAAAAGTAAGGTGACTTTTCAAATTTCGCGGGCTACGTCCGTTCGATCCTCGTTTTTTTTTTTGTTATGTTGGTACACTTGTTTTTAACATCTGTGAAAGGTTTCAAGAGTATAGCATTTTTGGTTTGTTTCTGAGAGGCATTAAGGTTAGAAGTGTTTTGCGTTCTCGGCGATTTTCCACTGAAAAACATGGATCAGTGACTTTGCATTAAATTTTGTGTAAAAAATGGAATCAAGTGCTCTAATTTTTTTTAGGGTACCTAGTAATTTAGGTGTAATAATTAATAAAAAAAGCAAAAATAAATGAAAAAAAAAATAGTCTTACCTAAACAATGTAGATGACATATTTTTACATTAAAAGGCTAGGCAAGCCGGGCTTTTCGGCTTCCATAGGTATTCACACCACTGGGCGTAACCATCAACTCAACCGACTAAAAATATAGATTTCTGCATTCCACCCCTAGTGCAGCCTGTAAGCGTTTCGGTCTTTTATTCCATGAATAAAAGCCGGCCTTTTATGCGGTTGGTTTCGAACCCAGGTCATTTCCCGCGTAGTACGTTTCCCGACGTTTCTCTAATATAATTTGAATCACCAGATCGCCGGCCGAACGGAGCTTTGCCGAGAAGAGCCCCAGCCCCCTAAGGGCGGAGCTGTGCAGCGGAATCGGAGTCATTCCACCTCTTCCTGAGCTGCCTTCGAGGGCCGAGGAAGAACTGGCGAGGGTCACGCAAGAAATCAAATCACTTGTCTTGGAGATGAAAAACAATCAGGAGAGGTATGACACGGTTCTCAATTCCCCATTTTTATTTTAGATTTCATTTTAAAAAAAATACAACGCCGAACTACGAAACTTCTTTAGGATTTTATAAGAAATCCTACGAAATATACTGATTTCTTCAGTTTTAATTGTAATTACCCAGTATTTACTTTAAATAAGTTATGTAAGTAAAAAAAAACATACTTTTAAAATTATAATGATTAAAAAAAATATATGAAATCGCTTTAAAATTATTTTATAAATTGGCTATTAAATACATCACTTTTTGGGATATTGAGCATATTCTTCGTCAAGTATTTTGTTTTATAAATAACTTTTCCTAAAAAAAAGAAAAAAATTGGAAGGATGTCTCTTGCGCTTCATTATGTAAAAATGTAGTTTATTATTAATTGTTGAATATAGAAAAATAAAATTCAAATTTAGCAAATAATCACAAGACCAAAATATGTAGTAAATGGTGAGATTCATATGTGCCGTATAATCGCACCTTCACCCCAAATATCCTTAGTCTATGTTCAATAAATTAATTTCCCCCTCCCCTTCTACTGTAACTGTCAAGTAGTGTTAAATGGTCTGTCGTAGCACCAACAGCTCACTTCTAGCATTTGCGGAAGCTAGCAAAAAACCGTGTGGATTCGTGCGAGGCATCAGCGTCCTCCACAACCTATAAAGACAGTCGCAGAGGCACCTGAATTCCATAAACCATCAGCAAAATTCCAGCACCTAAATTCGACCATTAGGTGTGTGATTTGCGATTCATTTACAAATTTCGCCGCATTTCCTACATTAAATAAATGCATATCTTATTGAAAAATATAGAAAATATAAAGCGGAAAGTAATCATCTCCAAAATAGCTGAAATTGAACTAACATTGACTGAAACTTTTTTGTTGCAAATGATCCCTTCTAACCTAACCTAACCTTCTTAAGTCTTATCCACTATTTACTGAATGTACCCCTGTATAGTAGCGTACCATAATTAAAGTTGATGTATCTATAGCTATTTATTATTCCAATATATTTTTGTTTTTTTTAGAAAGCAGGACAACTTAATTTGCGGCGTTACAATACAAGGAACCGATGACGCAGATGAACAACCATCTTCAAAATTAAAGGATGTAAGTTGCATACATAATTTCCTCCACTTCCATACTCTGAACTCTACTTATCCTGACCTATCCTCGAAATACAGAATAAACGTCCAGTATAACTTGCTTGTTCATCATATTCAGGTGATTTTAAATTTAGGCCACTCCTTTTAGGAGGTTAATCTATATCGATAACTAGACCGGGTCTCACAAAAAAAAAATATATAACTTACAAAGTGTTAACTGGACATTACAATTGTGCAAGCATTAAGGACATATTCATGTTTAACCAAAACACGCAACTTCGCGGTTATTCAATGAAGTTATCTAAATCTCCTTGTTCCACTAATCCTAGGAAGAATTTTATCTCCAATAGAGTTGTGGATAATTGGAATCGGCTCCCACAGGAAGTGGTGGAAGCTATAAGTGTAAACCAGTTCAAGAACCGCCTTGATAAAATTCTTGAATCTAGGCAAATCGCTAATAACTGATATCAGCTAAATAGCTGCTCGCTCAACAAACAATAATAATAATAACTTTGAAAAAAAAATTTCATACCAAAATAATTATATTATTAATATACTTTGTTTTTCTTCAATGTGCTTTTCGAGCTGAGGGGTCAATGACCGGTCTCGCACCATGCGTTCTCAAACATTAAAACAATTTCTATTCAACCTTGAAGTTGTTTTTCTCGTAATTAAGAAAGTTTGATGTTTGTCGATATAAATCAACATCCTAAAAGGAGTGCCCTAAATATAAAAACACCCTTTAGATCAACCTGTATGTTGTATTACGCTTTGGTTGGATCTGTTATAGGTTAATTTTCAAAACTCACACTGATGATATTAAACACTTCCAGGTAGGTTTGATGAGACTAATGTGGTTTTGAAAGAATTTTGATCTGGTGAGTTTAGAAGAGGGATTAGCCGTGACTATGTGCCTTTAAACAGACTTCGCAAATACCAAGTCTACCAATTTTTATGGTTACACGACAAAAAGATGATTAATACCGAAGTTGTTGCGGAAAAAAATTTAAGAATAAACTAGTAGCAAGAGATCGCAGTAGTCTAGTGGTTAAGGCGTTAACTATTGGCCTAAAGGTCGCAGGTTCGAATCCGCACACGGTCATACAATTTTTAACACTTCATTACCACCATCTCCCCTGACTCTAGCACAGACATATTTGGCCTAGTTGAGTAGAGCCCAAAATAATTGTATAAGACTTAGGTCATAGTACTTATTAAAATAAAAAATATACTAAATAAGCATTATTTAACAAGTATTTGAGGTATTTTTTACTTTTTTTAAATTATGTGTTAAATTTATTGTTTTTATTTATTTCAACAAAATATGCTCCTTTCAACAAACTGTCTTGCAGTTTGGAATTATGATTTGTAATTAATTTATTGTATTTTTTTTTTAAATAAAAAAAATATTTGTAGACAATTGCCTCTTTTTATTTACAGCAACTGCCTCGCTTTCATGTCTCTATACCCAGAAATTAGGGCTATTGGAGCCATTCCAGGTATTAAACTTGGATTAATCCTGTACTGAAAAAAAAAGGCAAGGCTTATAGTTTCAACCGCAGTTGCAATGCAGAACTACATTGTATGAGGAACTTAGTGTATTACTTACACAGATGAGGTCGGAGTTAACAGTAAATCTGTATTTGCAGATGCCGTCAATCGCGCTGCCTCTTAGTCGCATCCCGATATTCCAGATGACGAATCCGGGAGGTCACAGGCTGGCCAAATGCCTGTCCTGGAGCGGAGGGGAGACGCCGCCACCCCCGCAGTGCTTGCCACCACCTGTGCCGGCGCCCGATAGTCCCGATCAACCCAGCATGTCGGATCTCACACCAGGTACGCGATTATTAATATTTATTTATTGGTGTGGAGTTCGGATCTGTTAAAGACGCTTGTCGTTGCTCTATGAGCTTTTGAGCTTTCATGAGGGAGCCGATGCATCTGAACGCGAGTATTGGTAATCAATTAGTAAGTAACTGACTTTTATTACCTAAATAGAGCATTTTTTTAACTAAGTTTTATTTGGGGAAGGGAGTTTGGTATTCATTACTTAGTAATATATTAACCCGTTTGTAGTCCATGCCACTTACATGATAAATACACCGATTGGCCATAGAGATTTTTTAAAAAATGACATAATTACGGGCGCCTACTAAATTGCTTATGTTTGAAAAACTTGTATGTTATCCTGGATAACCTGCAGGTTTTTTTGAATTATCGCATTATATAATATTTTTTATATATATATATATCATTTTTAAAAAATAAAAAAACTAATCAAAAAAATAACTTATTTCAAAAATTTAATTTGTTCCTTAAGTAATAAAAAATTAAGTATCTCTTCTATAATCAGTTAGGAAGATATATATCCAATCATTTATATTTTGAAAGTATTGTCGGAGAATATTTGTTGGCACGGAATAGATTTGTAAACATGGCCGCGACTGAATTGTGATGTTTATCATTTTATACGGAATACTTTCTCCAAATGTATTACATACAAATATATTACTCACACATTTTTTTTTTATCTCTTAGTTGAAATATCCAAAACGTTGCGCTCAAGTATGTAACCAATAATCCGTTTTAACTACTAAGCAAGTGCTAACAAACTTTGAAAGTTATCGAATATTCTAGTACGCTCTCTGTGGCTATAATTATACTAGGGTACGTTAGTACTCTTTAGATGGAAAATATCAGTCTGAAGGATGTGTGGTTGAGTGGAAATGTTGCCCTGGTAATAGTCACAAATTTCAGTATGTTCGTTTTGCAATGAACAGGTCTTAAAAGGTTGAAGTTATGACTATGGCATTTGTGGCTGGATGCACGGTCGCTAAGCTTAAAAGTGTCCATTTACCATAGTAAAATTAGTTGGTTTGTTAATTATTCAAGCTGGCCATCAAGATTATTAGTTTTTTATTTTTTTGCTTTAAATAAAAATTGGTTAGCTGTTAGAGATTATCTTACGGCCCTATACAGATTGTTCCAAGATGTTAGCTATCAACCTATCCTTTTGTACCGTTGTTATGCGTGTCAACTAAAGTGAATATTATTGTAAAAATTAATTTCTACAGGTGTATTTAAAATCACTATTATTTTAAGGAGTTGATCTACATTGACAAATAACTGGCCTCTTGAAAAATAAATATTAAATTAAAAAAATAAAAATCCTATGTACGACGTAGCGCTCTACTGAACATGACGTAACGTTTGTTTTTGTTTGAGACAGGTCAATGCGCTCGCGCAATGGCGGCGCCACTTTCCAAACTTTCGTACATTTTTATAATATTTTTTGCCGATTAATGTTTAATGGTTGACATAGATCCACCTCCCGAGAGGAAAGTAGTGATTTTAAATACATCCTGTACATATCTAAATCTTTTTTAAATATTTCAGTTTAGTTTCTATGAATTATCACATTGCTTATATTGCGAAAGAGAGCAGTTTGCAATTCCGTCGGCCGTATTGTTTCATTATGGAAGTTGGTATATTATTTTAGTTGAATGAGTGTCGTGTGTTTACAGCGCTTTTAAATATTTTGGTCAGCTAGGATCCGCGTGACCAAGCAAGTGGTGATATTATTTTTTGTTTCAAGATTAGCATACCATTATTATCTTGAAACCGTGCTTTCAGCGCTGCGCCGTCGGAGACAACGTCAGAGAGGGTTTGAGAAGTACTGCAATGATCCCAACAAAGAATTGCAGCTTAGGTTCACCAGGCCAGCCATGAGGTGAGAGAATAATCTAAAACTGACAAAATCTTTATGAGGAATTAGTGTTTATTTTTTGAGCATAAATAACTTCAGTTTGAATGCATAATTGAACCATTTTCTCATAAGTTTTTAAAGCAAAGTTGCAAATACTACTCAAGTTAAAAAAAATAATCAGCCAGTAAGAACACCAATACTAAAGATGCCTACGGTAAGAGCACCAGCTTTTTTATGGTATGTAAATGTTGAATTAATCAGTAAAAAAGGTTCATTCTATAAATAAATAATAATAATTAAATTAAGTAAACATCTATGAACTTCTACAGCTGTCAAATAAAACACTTCTTATTAATTCTATCATCATTTTAGATGTTTAAGCCGTGTTTAAGTATGAGATTATTATTAATATTGTTCACTGAGCAAGCAGCTATTTAGCTGATATGCCCATATCTCATTCACAGTTACTAGCGATTTGCCTAGATTCAAGAAATTTATCAAGGCGGTTCTTGAACTGGTTCACACATATAGCTTCCACCACTTCCTGTGGTAGCCGATTCCAATTATCCACAAATCTATTGGAGATAAAGTTACAATGTCAACAATTAACGTGGACAATTATAATGTCCAGTTGTATCAGCCAAAACGCCGTTGAAATAGCACTGATAGGTAAGTATCCAAAATAAAAACATTTATATGAGTTTGAAACATTTGCTGGACTGAATTGTGGACTGAATGGGTTTATTCTTTGCGTTGAAATGTATGTATTCTGTCAACGATAATATTCCTTCTGATACAGGTCAAACTCGATGCGCGGAGTCCCTACACACCTAGTATCGGGTGCCGCGGCAAACCCTACCGCCAACTCGGGCTCCGACAGCAGCTCGAACGGCTCGAACCAGAACCGCAGCCCACCGGGCGGCCCCGCGCCGCCGGTGCCCCCGGGCGTGCCGCCGGCCGTGCAGAACGCGGCGAGAGTGCGCCGGTTTCGACCACTGTCGGCTGCGGATGCGTGAAGCGCGTTCTACGACAGTGAAGTGTTTTGACTCACGTACCGAGAGCTATTGATGTTTTAAATTGTCTCCGATAATGGAAGTCTATTCAGGTAGTGTAGAGTTCAAATTTCGAGTGAGAAAACGCTCATCAATTCGTGACTGCTGACCATTCTTTTCCTTGACTATCGACGCACGCTTTCTAGAGAGGAAACATCGCTTTGTTTCTATGTGCTGGCAAGCCAGTGCACTTTTCGGATGATTGCGAGCAAATCAAGTATATGTGTGTGTAACTAATCATTAGCTAATTTGTAAATATCGTAATAGATAAATTTAAAATCAACTCCTATTTAGTCGGTAAGTGCATTTATAACAATTTTATTTTCTTATCTTAGAATATGATATTTAGCTGCTCGCCTGTCCTGCAATAATTTATTGGTTTCTATAGCTCCTATGCAAAGTATAGGGTATTAACAAGACGCGGTTACAGCTTCTGACACGAACCCTGTGGGCATCGTTTCAGAGCTGGTTAGGCCATATTGGGTTTTGAGGGTTCGAGGAACACCTGTGTACTTTGTGTTAAAGGTCCTTCCGTCTGTCGCATCTTTACATTCCTCTTCAAGATATATGGTTTGGTCTAGCGCGGTATGCGATACGATGGACAAGTATTGCATAGCTATACAAAGGCAATTCCTGCCTTTTGAATTATATACCTTCTCCCTGCCTGGTAGTAAATAAACAAATAAATATATGAAAAAATAAATAAAATACTCACATATAAGCATTAGTTGTGTAAATATAATATGTGGAAAATTTAAAAAATCGTGTGAATACTCAATCTTTCATAGCAACTTTTACGTGTGCTGGCAATTCGTAGCAAACCTATCAAAATAACAGTACTTATTTAGTGTGAGCCTGATCTGTCGGCAGCCGGCTAATTTATATGGAGCGGGTCGCACTCTTCTTCCTCTCTAGAAAGCGCATTGTTGCGATTCCCAAATGAAAATCCCCGTCGATTATAATGAACAAAAAGTTTACTATTTTTTTGAGAGTTTGTGCCGATATTTTGAGAGTAGTGATTTTGGGCCCGACAAGCCCTGTCCAGTTTTACTAATGTTCGTTTACTGTTCGATCGGCAAACTTTGTAAAAAAAAAAATGTAGTTGACACAGGAGTCATTTTGTAAATTAAAAATTGACACCCTATTGATAATGAGTTCACTCTGGTAGTGTCATGACCGAATTGACACCTCTGTTAAAAAATATAATCATTTTGGTGATGATTTTTTTTTGCATTTTTTTTTAAATCATTTCTTACTCTTAATAGGTCCCCCACAACCCCCCCTTAAGTCTTCGGGTATCCTGTATAAACACTCAACAAGTTTACTTCTTTAACATTGAGTGTTTTGTATGTAAATTATATCGATGCAGAATATTAGCCGACGTTATCACAATCAAAAAGTACAGGATGATTTGTTATTCTATTGGTCAAACCTCGCAGGTTAGAGCCGGACACTATATAAAAATAGTTCCGTGCTTTACAGTCTTCCGTGAACAAAGTTTTTTTTTGTCGAAAAAGGGATCAGTTTTTAGATAGCTCAACTTCCTACAAGTTAATGTTTCCGAGATGTAGATGGAGCTATTTTTTCCGTTGACGAATTATTAATCATATTTTGTTGGAGGTTAGCGTAGACACAAACCGCATAGAAGCGTAAACGTTTACAGTTCAGAAAAGCTAATTTTGCCGAGTCACAAATGGGGCACGGTTTTTAAATAATTTTCAGTTTAAACTTGAAGAATCAATCGCCATCTGTCGTTAAAATT
The DNA here is from genome assembly GCA_020383195.1 of Neomicropteryx cornuta. Lineage (NCBI taxonomy): Eukaryota > Metazoa > Arthropoda > Insecta > Lepidoptera > Micropterigidae > Neomicropteryx > Neomicropteryx cornuta. Next base: position 7,731,729 of record JAHKQU010000010.1, on the reverse strand, counting down.
ATGAAACTGTATGCTGTTTCCAATAAATTACTATGTTTTGTGAATGGTTGAGACTTGTTGCAACAGCTGCTTCTTGGTTTAGTTACTAAAAAGTGAGGTTCAACTCTTCTTAGCAGTTGAGCAATGTGCAATTAGGAAACTACTACTAAAAATAAAAAAAAATAAAATAAAAAAAATCTGTTCCCCTAGTTATGAATATTAAGCTTCTAGCGGTGGCGTATGTATACTCAATGAAATAAACACAGTCATTTTTATTTCATTCGCAGTTTATTTTCGCCCGAAAATTCGGATGTATTCAGCAATCCAGTTTTTTTTTTGATAGGCTACCGGTGGTTTGACCATTGTATTTCATGACTGTACTTTTTTATTCATTTTCAAAAACATTTTATTTATGTTTACTCCTTTATGGTATGACTTTCCCGCCAAAAATTTTGGCGCCAAAAGCGCTTGAGACAGGATTAATTCCTAAGGAAAATTTAAAGAACTCATCCGTCTACTGTAAAATCCTTAGTGCAGGCATGAGTCGTCCGATCTTAACAAATCAAGTGTCATCTGATTTGCCATGAAATTGTCTATTAAGAAATAATACTTAGGTATTTTTAACCTTTGCACTTTTTTTTTAAAAAAAAAACAAAATTGCTTTTATCGATTTTTTCCTGTTGGACACACAATTTTTCTCTATTTTGACAAATTTTGTCAAATAATTGTCACTTTTACACTTTCAAATATTTGTTAGATATATTCACTATACATTATCATGTAAATATAATTTTTCCAAAAAATGTACAGTTGTCGAAAAAAAAAATCCAAATGTTAAAAAATCGATTACGCAATCATACTGAAATAATAGCAGAAATAATCAAATCAAGTGGAAGGATGCTGTCTCGCTCTAACGAATATATTCATCATGACGTAAATGCGACGTATGGGCTCCCGGCCGGGTTTGCGAATATTTTCGGCTGTACGCGTATAAGGGTTAAATTATTTACGTGCAATTTTGTTCAAATTTTGATGATTTTTTTCTTAATAACAAATACTCTTAATTCGAGACGCCTTATACCAACCGAATCTCTAGTCCGAAATGTAAAATATGGTGTGAAAAACCACCATTTACAAGATTGAATATTTCAGGTATTGAAAATTGAACTGTGCTTACCTAAAAGTACGTATAAATAGATTGACTCACACAAATATTTAGATTTATAAGTTTTATATTTGACGAATATCAAGGTAAATCTCATTTTTACCGTTGTAATATCCTGTAACGAGTGTCTTATTTACAGCGCTGAGATCTAGTCATGTAAAAAAAACAATTATGTAAAATGCAACCCAGCCATTTTTTTTATAGGTGAACTTTCGTGCACATCGCTCTATGGGGTTTATTCTACACTTCAAACTGAACTATTTTCCTTAATTTTGATCTAATTTTTTTCCATACAAAATGAATAATAACCCAAAAACGATTGGTTTGCCATTTCATTGCGAATATCGAATTGCGCATGTCTTGAAGGCCGCCAGTCAGTAACCGTGTGCGTTTAATTATTAATAGGATTTACTTGTAGAACAAAACTTGTCCGGTTTGAAGTGTAGAATATACCCATGGAAGGACGTGCATGAAAAAAGACCACCTGTATTATTATGATGGTAAAATCTGAACACAAAATGTATTAATATAAGTACGGGAAGATCCCTCAATTTACAATCACAAAGGTTAAGATTTTTAATTTAAAAATTATCTAGTGGCTATGTGATATGATCACAAATACTATCCTTGTAAATTACATTGCTTTAGTGCGTATAGATAGGAATTAATGTAATATTATACAGGCTGTTTCAAATGATGACATTAATGCGGGGGTCACATAGCAGAGGTTACACCGAGTCAAGGAAACCTATTTTTTTTTTTTTTAAATAATATGATTTTGCTACTCGGGGTGTCCTACCTGAATATTTTCACTGCACTTCAGCCTGTATCGCTCTCGCATAATAGACATGTACGGATAATTTATTTTTAAAATAATGTGTTATTTATATATATAATTTTTAAGTGCCGAAATTTGTAGATTGCCACGGAATTCGAAGGCCGTTTTCGAACGGAATTACGAAGGGAATTTGTTACATATTTCTAATATCCATCCCTCGGAACTCATTCCCCTCGGCGCTCAGGAGTTGTCTAAGGGCGTAAGACGTACTGCGATATTATTAGGTAGTGACTTTTCTTGCTTTTAGAGTGAAAATGTTACTCAATAACACAAAAGGAACTGAATGCTACGCAAATATATTCAGAATGACTGGATTGTGTGAAGGGAATACGAAATCATTTATAAGCGCTTTAAAATTTATCGAAATTAAATTGTAAGGACATTGTGCTTCTGAATACATATTTTTTTCTAAGATTTAGTTATTTATTTTCCCGAGACTATTAGTGCAGGACTCCATGTTGCATATTATAAAGTACAAGATTTTGGAGGGTAGGATTTTTCAATTATGCTCGTGCTGACTTTTTGGACGGAATATTTGTTAAAGCTAAGACAAAAATTACTATAAAGTGAATCTGTAATGGCGTCTATCGTGGTGCAATACTGCGGAACGAGATATGATAAAAATTAAAATAAATGCTTACGAGTAGATCATAATGGGCTTACATTACAAACTCTACCGTCGACGTTACGGCTCAAAAGTAATCATGCCGGCCGTGATAGCCGTTTGAGTCCTTAGGTCAATAACAGTGATTGTGGTCTTACTAAAGTGATTTGATTCGACTTAGCAAGGGTTATTTGCGCTGTTTTATGCATAAAACAATAAAGTTAAATCATAAATAATTAAACTAAAATGCAGAATGTCACTTTCAGCCAGTCACGGTGACCGTGCCTTGTAAACGACACTTTTATTTAAATTTCAAAATGACATGTCATTGAGCTAACTAAAAAAAAAAACATTTAAGTGTCTTAGTCCCACAACGATGTAAACGTCCAACCACTGTAAAACAACTCGAGTTTTTTTATTTTTACTAAAATTTAGCGGCAACTTCAAACGCGTATAGCCCGTACACTATAGTGGTTTTATAGTGAAATCGAGTGTCGCTCGTGCGAGTGGTACACGAGTTACACTCGTTTGACAGATCGAAGTGTTAAACTCGACTTGAACTCCAATGAACTGTATTTTATTGTGAACTTCTGTACCATTATTGTGTAATTAAAAGTTTTTTTTATCTATAGGTTATATTATTATCGCTGGTTTGCTTTACATGCTTGCACTGTCTACCTAATGTATTCTGCTCTGAGTGCAGATATATCGCTGAAATACTCAATATTGACTGAAAGTTGATTTATGTATAATGCTTTCGAGGAAATTTATATTTTTTTTAAACGACTGAAATATAAGGTCTCTAGGACATTTTTCAATTGAATATGTTGCCGGAGCAATGCTTGAAATTAAAGTGTACTTTGTGATATTGACATTTATTGTTTGCTCAATGTTTTTTTCTTAAATTGTATTTGTATGTTTAGAACATATTTCATTTTTTTTTTTTATAGAGCTTTTTCGTCCAGCTCGTGACAAATATTAGAAAATTGTGAAATATTAGAAAAAACAAAAAAGATTCATTTCAAACACTTTCGATTGATTCTCAAACCAGATTCTTGTACACCATACCACTTTACATATAATGAATATATATTTTGGTAATTAAAAAAAAAAAACATACATTATAATGCAAACATCTTATTATAATTTTATGTCAATTTTCAACTAAATTATGTATATTAAGACAAGGCTATTGTAAGAGAAAATTATTTTTGAAATTTTAGTTATTTTGAGCAATGTGAAGTTAATTTAGACTCATAATTATATGCCAGTGATTTTTGTATGTTAAATGTGTTTTCTTATTTCATAGTTTTATATTTATTTCTAGATTATAAAAAAGATCTTGTATTGTGTGTCCCAGCCAATTGTGGGGTCAGTCCGGACCGCCTGGATCAAATGAAGACATACATTTGAACACCTTTTTACAGAGAAATATGTAGGTGGAATTTGTTCTCATTAAATAAATTTCGTATGTGCTTTTTGAAACTAACGTAAAAAAATTACAGCTAACCTGTAAATTTTAGTCTTGTCTATACGGTAGTCGTCTCTTTAAGAACTGCAATAATAAGTTATAAGTTGCTTCCGTTGTCTGGGTAAATTTTTTATTTTAAGTTCATGAATAGGTATATCTTTAAACACCGAAATGACAAATTAAAATTTATGGTAATCTTGTTAATTTAACCATAATCTTGTAACATTCACAGATTCCATGCACGAAAGCACAAATTCAAAGGCACTCGGAGCTTTACCCCGAACATTTAAGTTGAAGTGAGATGCGTAAAAAAGAGGAGATAGTACGGGTGAGTGTACTGTAACACTTTCGCACTCCGTATGAGCGTAGATGAGGTTCTACGCACTCTGTTGAGTCACCTTTCTAGGTAAAGCTTTATTTGCCCTCGAATGTACAAATTTTTAATTTTTTACAATTTGCATATATATTTTTTTGTCTTTTATGTAATAAATATAATCAATTTAAATATAAATTACACCTTTACCCCATCATTTTCTTAAAGCATACATATTTGTTTTTATTTTTAATTGTGGTTTGTCCACAATAAAACAATAAATTCATCCCCTCCCCCCCCCTCCCCCCAGAAGACACATATTTATTTATTTGCATATCATGTGATGCTTTTCTTAAATAATTTATTAATAGGGATCATATTTAAAAGACAAAAAAATATTCTGAATACAAATTAATATAAAAACATAATGAATATTTTAGCTTGATATCTCTGTTTTTATTTTTAATATTGGATCCGTTTATTTAAAATAATTGGTGATATTATAGTCAACTGTTAATATGGTCTTTAAAAGGTTCAGTCCTGCGATATAATCTTGCCAAACTATTATATCACCAATTTTGTCAAAAAAACACATGAGATCTACCCTATGTCGCATAAATAACATTGAAACAGTTAATGAATAGAGCTAGGTAGTTAATATTTTTACAGAATGCTATAGTTATATAAAAAGTGTACTGCAAACGGTACATAGTTTCGATTTCGGCGCTCATTGTTTTAAAATGGGACGCATAATGCACCTGCCGTTGTATGAACGAAACAAAATCTAGTCAAGTTGTACAGTCAGCTATCGTAAAAACGTAGATCTTAATGTATATAATACATAGTAATAACAAATGACCGAGGTGGTACTGGAAACCGCTTTCGACGAACAATTAAAATGATTAAAAAACAAACTATTGATGTCTCTCGATTTTAATTTTATATTTATATGTAGAAAAACGTGCGCTCTGTCTGTTTTGAAGGCTTTTTCACTTTAATCATAGTTTAACTCGTTAAAAGATTCATATAATAATTCAATCTGTGAGGGTAGAGCCATAGTTGCATAAATAAATGAGCGCTAAATGTTATCGGGAGGTACCGATTATAGAACACCTCATTTCTCAAGTATATCTTTACCCTCACAAGGCTGAGTATTAATAACGGCTTGGGTTCCTGAAAATTTGCGTTTTTCAGAGTACCTTCCTATAGCTATTAACAAAAGTATACCAAAAATAAAACGTACAAATTCTTGCCGTAAAGACGACAGCCACTCTGCACATATTTTGAGGTTATGCTAACGGAGTCAAACTCGCGTTACTTATATATTAATGTGACTTAGCACGTAATCACACGTAGCCCATTGGCTGTCGATATTATAATAATATTTAGGTAATTTTTAACATTAAATAATATGTATGGTAACATTTTTGAACTTGAAAACAACAATGTGCCCTTCTTACGATATTTTTTAATTTGAAAGCTTTTTGTAAAATAAATATTTTCTATGTGTCTACAACAGGTAAGCCAGTTCTTTAAAACAGCAACATGTATGAACCAAATCGCCATTGACCAATCGCAGTTTAATTTATTTATTTATTATGACATAATTCATTTTACAAAGAAACAGAATTATAGTAAAGCAAATCAGTTACAAATGAATATTGTAAATGCACCGGGAGCGATTAGCACTGCTACATTTTGTGCCCTGCCTTCTTTACCAGACTATGTCCGTACTAAGGAAGGCAGTTAGGAGTGTGTTTTGTTTCTCAATTAACCAGGTTTGACCACACAACCATATGTGACACTGAGGTGACTATTGATTTAAATAATTTAGATTTTAAAATTGCTATCACACTTTAAACACAGAAAACACTAATTTACGTATTCTTTATGATTGTCGTTATTTCTACATCCAGTGCAATAATTATACCGTAACACAGGCTCAACGAAAAATATAATAAGACATTTTTCATATCTATTTTCAGACAATAATTTTATGAAACTGAGCTTAAAAAACACTTTTGCCCTTTTGTCTCTAACAACGATTAAAACATTAATCAAAAAATATTAGTTTTCTTAATTACGAGAAAACTAATTAAAAATTTACCAGTTCGGAATCGCAATGTCATGTCTCAACGTAACTAACATGACCTTGTCACGTCGCAGATAGATAAGATAGGATTGTCAAACAATTCGGTAATTAATTTAAAATTGAATATATTTTTTCCAGGGTTGATTTTTTTTTATTTGACCGGTTTAGTAGACACCAAATTTTTAGTAATTTTATTTGCGTTTGAATAAAATAGAAATTTTTAATATTTCCTAAAACAACTTCTACGCTTGAACTGAAAATTAAGCCATGGCGTCTATATTAACAGGAGGGTCAACTCGATAGGTGGGGGTAAGCCGAAAAACGTCCGCTTGGGTTTGAACTGCGCAGTAGGGATCTGCGCACGTCGAGTACTAAGCCGAACCGAACGAAAGTTACAGCGCACTTGTGTGTTTGAGCGTTGTGTATACGTGAGTCATCTTCCCCCCCCGCCCTCATGGGGACGTTTTGCGTCGCATTGCCTGTCATACATTTGGGGCCGAGTTGATCCTCCTGTGTATAGACTCCATGAACTAAGCACATGAAAAAGAGAGAATCAGATTTTTTAAACAATTTTAGACATAACTTGCTGGCCTGTCTGTTGTATTCATTCTAAAATGACAATGCTTTGGAATCTTCATGAATGTATTTTGCACCAGTTATACTTATTATAAAATTAAAAAAAAAAACACTAATTTTTTACATTCTAGGCTTATTTATTATATATGACAAAATAAAAAACACGAAATTTTGCCTGCCGATCATGTGTTAAAAGTAACTATTATGATATTGTACTTATTTAGAGTAAAAATATTTTGCTGTTTTTTTTTTTTAAATAATATTAGGCACAAGCAAGAATCTCATTCTAAATCTTGACCACAATGTGATTTTATTATTTGTAAGGTCAATTGTTTTTTTTCTATAGCTGTTGTACGAAGGTAATATATAAATATGCTTGGAAATTGTGACATGCTGATGATGAATATATTGTTTTTAAATTAAATGTTGGTTTTATTTTTAACCTTTTGACGGCTACTGTGGCAATATATTATGACAATGGGATATCTCGTTATCGTCGTATACGACAGGTGCCGTCTCCAGGAAAGTCAGTCATCATCATTTGGCGGTAAATAATTCGAGTTTATTGAATAATGTTGAGTTTAATTTCTATGGAAAATCACCCATCTACTATAAAATCCATAGTGCAGGCATGAGACAAATCTGGTATCATCTGATTCACCATCAAATTCTCTATTATATCACTTTGATTTTTTTTGTAAATTTAAAAAAATAATGCTATTGATGTTTTTTTATTAACCACCCAATTTTTCACTATTTTGACAAATTTTGTCAAATATTACTTTTTTTTTAAATTTTCAAATATTTAAACTATACGCTACCATTTATAACTCTTCTAAAATATGTAGTTTTCGAAAAAAAAAATAAAGTTAAAAAAAAATAACGGAGCTGATGGCTTGGGACGGAAGTGCGTCAGTGTATTTTCAATACAAATTTATAAATAGTATTAGATACTGCATTGAATTGAAAAAAAAAATAAAACAAAATTGGCTCGTTGTGTTTTTTAATGGTGCAAACGTCAAGTTAATAAATAATACTGAAATAATAGCAGAAATAATCAAATCAAGTGGGCAATGCTTGCGTATATATACGTCTGCATGCCGATGGCGACCATTGGCTGGCCGGACGGGTTCGCATGTAATGACGTCATGCTGATACGGGTTAAAGTTAAAATGTAAACGTCATGCAGCCGTCAGCGCTGTTTGATCGACACCTAATAGACGTTACATCACACTATCACCGACCGCCATTGTCACAAACACGGTTACATTTTGTGACAATTCCTCCATGAAGGTCGTCTGCATTTCTCCATTTTAAATTGCTTTAAAAAAATATTTTTTAATTATTATTACATTTCCAAAATAAAATAATTCACCTTCTCTTTTCAATTTTATTTAAAATAAAACATGAAACAATATAATTTTAAATAAGGCTCAACACACACATCCACGGAGAAATATTTCAAAAGTTGGGATAGAGCAAATTTACAAAAAGTTTATAAGAATGAGAAAGTACACAAGTTAAAGTCTATATATATATATATAAATAATGTCAGACTAAATTAAGGGTATCTACGAGCTAAATTAGACATAAGGCACAGCGGTACTATTTAATTTAAAACAAGGCAGACTTTTTGCATCAAACTGAATTGATTTTTTTTTAAAAAATAAAACTAGCGAGGCAGGTCATTCGTTTCTCCAAGTGCTGAAGTAGTGGAACACGACTTTCTACATGAGAATCGTGACATACTTGCATCTTTACAGTTTAAAATTTCTCTTTGTTCATTTAATAGGCCGACTAAAAATTAATCCAAGATTAGCAGGAAGTCGGGTCACGGAAACGTCCTTCCCAATACAACTATAAAAAATACATAAAAAAATCGCCTCACAAAATTGCGTAACTACTGAAAATTGTCCTTTTTGTATTTTAATTGATGCAATAATCCCATATTTGATGCTCGAAAATCCTTAAAAAGTAAAATAGAATGTTACAGTTACATATTTAATGTTAGAAATAAAAAAAAAGTAAAGAATTAAAAAACTATTTAACTCTTCAAGCATTGAAACCTCCATCACTGGTACTATATGAAATAATATTAATAAAAATATGCCTTAGGTATACATAAGGTGCTTTTTTTTCTATCTGTTTCCTGTACCATTGATTATAAAGTGGTTTTTAGATTGCTTAACTCGTAAGAAAAAAATTACAACCTCTAGTAAATCACGATGCACATACTTTCATCATTTTAGTGAGATGGCAATATATTCTGTAAGTTTATACTATAAAGCAATGATGGAAATAGGCGCCGCCTATGAACGGGCAAGATTATCGTTTACAAACTGTAAACAATCGTTAAACTTGACGTCTGTGCGGTTTACGAAAGGGTAATATGATAAATATTTAATTTGCAATAAATAGCTACATCTCGGCATCATAGGCATCGGTATGAGTTCTACCAAAAACCACTATTATAATGTCCGTACCAACCACCTGTTACGGGAAACGTAACGCCGGCAGACAGCGATGGTTTTTGCTAGTAGTGAGCACCATTTCAATTCCCAAAGAATGAATTATTTTTTACTTATATTATTATTGTAATACGAAAGACTACGCGGAAAAGACTCAATAGGTTTATATTACTGGTGCCTTGGACCACCACTTATTATAAAAACATTAGAGTTAAGGACATTGCTTAAATATTAACTAAAATCGATCAAAAATGTTATCCGTATTGTCACACATATAGGTATTTAAAAATTACTATATTATATCAATATTCAACATAGTATAAACGTAAGTCAATCTACAGTTGCGCCCGTTGGCGCGAACGTGAATCCTATGAATACATCTCACTATTGAATTTCGCATTCACCAAAATACATATTTAATGAAAACAAAAAAAAAAAAAACAAAATGGCCAATCGCTCCTTAGAAAAGTAATAATTAATAAAAATAAAATACACCACTAAGTCTACGCGTTACGTTACTTTGCTTACAATTATCTATCACCGTTTTAATTTTTTTTCTTACTATCCTATAGGTTTAGTTATTTATACACGATGAAAAGTTTCAATATAAAAAGATATGGTTAGAGATTTACCGTACCATACCGACAGGGAATAACTACAGGGCACGAGGTGAAAAACATAGCATATGAATTAGCGTAAAGCTGACAGAATGATAATTCGACAAAATACTGAAACAAACCACACGGGCTATTTCCCGCAATTCGCACTGGTCAATTGTCTATAAACCATTAAAATAGTCGACTTTTTATGAGGTTCATGATAGTGCACAAACGCAAGAATCCTTAAAAAGGAGAGATTGTGCATATTTACATAAAAAAAGACTTAATGATATTCTTCATATTCAAAGTGCCCAACAGATGCTCCCTCAAAAATTACGAAAATCTAACTTTAAACATTTTATTCATATGTATTATTTAAAATATATCAAAAATTAAGCAAAACTACAAGAAGACCCTAGTATCACACTTATGTTGACTCATTCCATATAATATCAAGTAAAAGTCGTTTGAGATTTTCACGGGGGAATAAACGTTCAACTCAATGGTATAGCTGTGTTTATTTATATAAAATTTTATTACAATAGCATATTAATCACACGCCTTAGGTTTTTTTTTATATTCACAGGAAAAAAAACCTACGGCGTTAGCTTAGCTGCGTGTTGTATATATATAGGGTGAACTTAAAGTCAGCAGTATCCTTTTAAGGGGTGACTCTGGGCATGACACTAAACTTTCCATATAATTTACAAAAAAAATCCATACAATACAATATTTGCGCGCGGGAAACTACCCGTCGTCCACGTCATCAATATATTTGAAGGTAAGGTGCCCCATGGAGTCAGTCGGTTACTTTTTTTGTTAATTTCATGTCCAGAATAACCCTTAAAAAGATACTGCTTCAAGTATATCCCTGTATATCGAATATCGAGACTAAACCATCAATCGGTTCCTATCGATCATTCATTTGTCTCCCGAGAAAACCTCAACTTACAAACGTATAAATAATATAATATACAAATAGTTAAAAATATCTATATTAAAAAAAATAAAACAGCCAAGTTATACACGAATTGGTAAAATCTTAACACTGACTAAGAGAGCAGACGTCGCATAATCCGGAATCGTGACGTTCTGTCAAGTTTCGTGTAGCATTTATAACACTTAACAAAACCGCTAAAACTTTATTCACGTTTGATTTTAAAACAGCGAGCAAACTTTCGAAATGTGAGAGGACGCAACTTCAAAGGACGTAATTTTTCCATACTTTAATCAAAACTTTAGACGTAAATATCATATAATAATAATAAACACTACGCAATAAAAGGGCGAGCTTATTGCCGCAAGACAATCTCTATCAACTAATCCAGAGAAATTGCGCAATATATACCGAGCCCCAAGACCATGACCGATAAAAAAAAAACCATCATGGTTTCCGACAAAAAAAATTGTAAACTTTGCGTGATAACATTAAATCGTTATTACAAAAAGGAGCTTTGATTTTAATGAATACATTTGGGAATTAATTACTTCCAATTTTCCTCAACAATTTCTTACTTATGTGTAAGAAATAGGGAACATAATCACCCCCCTTCGGGAAGGATCTTGGGACACCTGTGTATTGTCTTAATGACTTAATAGAAGAATCCGAAAAAATATACCTAGTGATATAAAGAAAAGAAACAAATTCAACTGTTATCAAGCTTAGCTAAACTAAATGACCGTTAGATGAAATAGCATAATTTATGACCACGCCCAATGCAGGCAAAAGCTGATCTGGGGAGAGGCCCCTTAAAATTTACACTAATACATATGCGAAATCTGTTACAGTGAAAATTGCTACACGAGACGCTAAAACAAAAAGACGTCACACTGCGTTTGCTGAAAATGTAACATCTGCCCTTTGAAACATCAAATATATGATAAAAATTGACTACGAGAGCGAAAACGAACACCACAATACGTACGTGCAAATTTATTAATGTCACACAATATTGGCCAATGTCACACATTTTGTACCCGAGTTTAAAACTTACAGGCAGGTGATTGTTTTTTTTTTTTTTCAAATTTGCGATTGGGAAAAATATCAACGATTTTGTTAAGATATTATTTTAGCAGCCCAACTAGCGGTGCAGTATTATAGAAGTAGCTTTAGTGACACTTTTCAGAGCACTGTCGAACGAGTTGAGTATATTTGTGCAGATGTTGCTTTCCTGTAATGAACGATGTGACAACAAGGCGGTGGGAAGATAGAAAAGGTAACAGACATTATTAAATCGGCCAATACGAGTAGTACCTACTCGATTTGTTTAACTTACCTATTAACACACTCAGCGCCGATGACGGAATATTCCGTAACCGCTGTATACGACAGGTGCCGTTTCCGGGCAAAACTGCTACCGTCGTAATGCATGCATGCAAGCGTTGCATGTCGCGTATGCCTGAATTCATGAAAGGCATAGACTAATTGTCGATTTTTTTTATTTTAGTTCGGTTTTGAGGTTTAATTATTTATGTGAAAAGTGCGCTAGTGGATTGAAAGTGTTTTTGAAGCATTTGGTGGTAATACTTAGAATTTTATTTACGAAAGCTGTCAGTATAATTTTAAATATAAAAAACTAATATTTTCATAGTTTTGTACTTATTATTTACCAATAATAAGAAACTGAAAAATCGACAATCGCGGAATGGCGACGTGTGGTAAGCGCGTTTTACGTACGGAGCGGAATGTGTTAATGGATATTTGTACTTTAAGCACAACCATTTACCATGTTATTCCGAGATGTAGGTGGCGCTATTTTTTGCCAACGAAATATTTTTCATACTTTAAACATCATTATTATTTCGTTGGCAAATAGGCCAGGAGAAAACCGCGTAGAAAGACAAATGTTTAGAAAAGTTTGAGAACCGTAAAAACCACTGTATAAACAACGCCGATACCTTATTTTTGAAATTTAAAATTATTTTGTTTTTGGAGGTGTTCAAACATACAAATTACATTTTATGTTGCAACTATAAGGCGAGTTAAGGAAAGCGCAAATACCAACAATTCTGGAAGATTTTTCCCAATTACCTAAAAAAGTTAATAAAGTTCATACGATTTTAAAATATCTGCGAGTGTTTAATTACCTCAATGAGATCGGATACTTTGGGAAACAAAGGGAACCCTGTAACAGTTTTAACATAGTATTTATGCTAGTAGATTGCTACGACGATTAAATCGAAATGAGTAGAATCACAAACTGTACAGTAATTGAAAAAAGATTGTATTAATATATTTTTTTTACTTTTTCTTTCTAGTAAAGCGTACTCGCAAGTATTTTTCATTTAAACAAAACGCACTCAATTTTTAGTAGATAAAAGTAACTCGGAGTAAAAATATATACACTATATGTAATATTCTGATTCGTGTAATCCAATTGTTGATTTCGGTCCTCCCAAAAAAGGTTGACTGCCACTGGTCAGAAGTAAGGCGGTGCATGTTATAACATATATCCCATTAACACCATGTCATTCCATCCATTTCGATACTTTTATATAATATTATGTCATTGTGTGTATTACATTCTAAGAATATGCATCATCGAGATAAATGAGTAGATACAACACATTACATTAACGTTGTATGATGCAACATGCATCGATCACATTAAAAAAAAAGAAAAGCATTTTTTTCTAAATTCTAGCTCTTTTTTTAACATAAATACATATTACTTAATTTTATATTATAGGCGAGCGTAATACTCTGAGCTCGGGTTAGTACCAGTGTGCCTGTGGTAGAGATTCGGTCGCGTTGCGTACTAATTTAGAAGTTGAGGTTGCTGTTGGATCGGTTGAACTTGGCGCTGCGCGTGAGCCGGCGGTTGTCGAGGTCTGCGCGGATGTTTGTTATAGTCTTGAACGCTTCGACGACAACGCCAGTACCAGCTGAAATAAATAAACATATCTTTTACAAGGTACATTTATTATTACTAGTGGTCGAAATTCGATCGTAATTGGTCCACCATTGCTATACACACACACACACCTACAGATATATGTAGATAGGTATATAGGACGGTACAATCCTATAGCAACAACATACCTTGTTCCTTATTATCGCCGGTCCGGCTCTTGGTCTGCCGGAGCTGTCTCCTCGGATTGGAGTTCTGCTCCGACTTCAGTTTGTGCTGCTGCGATTTATGGCTGGCTTGCAGGAGTTTCTCCGTGGACAGGATGTCTATACACCTGCGAAATAGGAATGTTTCAAACTGTATATTTTCATAATATTAAAAACGCTACGAGGTCATATTTATGTGAATTTATTTTTATGAGTATGAGATTTGTCACTCACGGCCTCAGGTTTAAACAATATAGGCACTGTTCGACTTCGACTCATGCATATCTCGGCATTTTTCCGGCGTATCGGCTCCAATATCGAAATGTTTGTGATGTCAGATCTAAATGATTTCACCGCCAATTTTGGAATTGAAAAATACTAGGTCGTGACGGAGCCGGAGTTTTTACATTTGAAATACAAAAGTTATGTTTAAAAATATTCTCTCCCTGGAAAATCCTACGTTAATTTTTTTCACGCGGTTTTTTTCGAATTTTAGTCAAAGAATTATTTCTGTGGCTTGGTAAAAGAAGTGCCTATGTCATTTTTTAAATTATTGAGTATTATGATGCAATATACTTAAAAAACCCCAAATTTTATAACCCAAATTTTAATTTTAATTTTTTTTTGGTTTTTTAAATCTTTAAATTAGGAATAGGAATTTTGACATGGACACTTGTACTGAAAATTTGGGGATTTTTAAGCATATTGCATCATAATACTCAATAATTAAAAAAAATGACATAGGCACTTCTTTTACCAAGCCACAGATTTATTTGAAGTTTGCGTTTCGTCGAAGCATGGAAGAGTCGTGGAAGCATGGAATGGATTACCAGAAAAGTGTCATAGAATCAAAGACAGTCAACCAATTTAAAAACAATCTAGACGAACATATAAGAAAAATAAAAACAAAGAAAAAATAATAACAATTTGATATTGATTAAGATATAGGCTTATCGGCTATGCTGCCTGCCTATTAGGAAATTATAATAATTTCTCAGTTTCAATATGCTGCTAGCATAAGCTTCACCTTTGCGACTTTGGCTACCTAATTTTATTTAGCATATTTTTTTATATATCCGCTTAACCATTCCTCTACTCCTGGATGCTTATTATGGTGTTAAATTTTAAAATATATCTTTATTTATATCTTTAATTCTATGTACGGTCAAGTGCATAATAACCACTCAAAAATGGATACAAAATTGCGTGGCGGATACAGCTGCCCGCGCTGCACCATGAAATACCGTAAGCGACAGTCACAGTAGCGTCATGACTAGCAGTGGGCGTTAACGCGATAATCACATAACGGAGGTTACGTTATACACAAATTCAAAATAACCTAATACTAAAACGGCTACAAAATAACTGCGCGATTTGTAGATGAACTCGTCACCGTGCTTCGTTGTTATAGTGTCACGAGATTTCCGTGTCACTGAAGCTGAGTCAGGCCGGACAGGGCGACATAAAAGGGCGACCGTTGATATAATTACGGCCGGCGATGTATCTGAATGCACCATACGGTGTCCACCTGTGTAACATGTGGAATGTGCAAGCTAGGAAATGGGGAATTATAGGCAAGCGAAGCGATTTCGCTGGACGTGACTGTAGCTATGGCTGTGAATGAACGCGATTTCGTCACCGCTATTAGCCAGCTTCAGTAACGCGGCTATTCGTTGACTAGAATAATAGTGTAACTTCTCAATTTGATGTAGGGATAAGGTCAGAGGGAGGGCGATATAATCATGACGGATAGTTATTGCCTTACCTCTTGGCGTCGGCCAACTTCTGCGTCAGCATTGTATTTCTCTGCGTGGCCAATGCGAGCTCTTTCAATAGTTGTTCTTTTGATGATGTGAATTCGTGACTGTCGCCGGTCTGCAGTTGACTTTTTCTCCACTTTTGGGCTGTTCTGTAAAGAACCGAGGCGCGCGGTCGGGACTTCGTGTCTGGGTGTACCATACGCTGAAAAGCAACCAATGCAAATTCCATTTATTATGCACACAAGGTTTTTATATTATTTATTTATTTATGCATACATATAAAAAACTAACAATAGCAAAAAAATTACAAATCTGTCCTAAGCATTGCTCATAAGTAGAGCTACATTTTTTTTCCAACTTTTAGTTAAACAACATCATCAACTATGGTCCAGTAGTTGCTGGTAATTTTGTTTAATCCCTAAGAGGGCACAATCCGGTCGTTTCGTCATACAAAAGTTGTAGCGTTTACATACATATAAATGAAAAATAGTACTGGATATCGCTTCATCGTATAATTGGGTAAATGAATGAAAACGGCAAATTTTTAATAGTTATGAAAATAAAATGATAGTGACATAGTTATTTCATAAAGATGCAAAATTTAATTAGTTTTTTGCTTCACCGATTCTGTTTTATAAGGTTATTTTATAAAGAAAAGTAGACCTATCATTTATGACGGTCTTAAAAATATTGCATGTCTCATCAAGCTCCCCTAAACTAAACAAAAATGAAATTGCATGATTTATGACCACGCCCAGCGCAGACAACAGCTCTTCGGGAAGAGGTCGCTTAACTTAAAAATAGGTAATTGTATATCAACCTTTAATAATTTATTGAATCTATCCGAGCAGAGCGGCAGGTCGGGCAACTCTCCATCCCTTATCGCGTGCCACTGTGGTCCGTTCTTAGGTAGAGGGCCACCGCCACCTGCCTCATACAATGTCAAACCTAGAAATAAAATTAATACGTTAATGTGTTACAAACTCAGTAGCCGTGGGTAACAAATGATTTAGGTCGAGGTCAGGTACATCATAAGAGTGTAGTCGGGAGGTCAATTTAAGCAATCATTGAGGAGGGTGGGGGTCAATTTGAGGGGGGAGAAATGTGAGAGGCCTTAGAAACATATGTAATCAGAGCGATCGGCTTGCAATCCATAAGCAAACCAATTAACCTGTCCAGAGCCCATGTCATTAAATCGCGGCCTGAAAAAAAAACATTGATAGATTGCCCAGGTCGCGGCCTAAGATCCATCCATTCGCCTTTTTTGTTTCTTAAATGTTGGTAGCATCGACCTTTTTGTTTCCAATTCTATAATAATCTCCGTTAAATTTTACATCTGATTTTAGGGAAAAAAAAACTAATGTTTTTTAGCGTTTAGAAGTTATCAGAAGCTATTATTTTTTCATAATGAAATAGTGCAAAAATGTACCTAAGGCAAATATGTCCGCTTTGGTCAGGCAAGAGAAATCTTCGTGTAGCACTTCCTTGGGCAGATATCGACAGTCGCCCTCTTCGACTTGAGGGGATGATACACACGTCACGTGACCTAAATCACCTAGAAGGCAAAAGTGCACATTATCAGTTGAGGCAAGCAGTACTAAGATAGTATACCGTACAGCCTTTCATTTATATCAAAAGTAACAGGTTTCACAAATATTAAAAAAAAAAAATAATTAAAAATATTTGATAGTATGGTAATTATATTATAAATACGCTTTGTTTCTTAAACTACATCCTTTGCCACTCCCCTCCCACGCATAGCTAGGACAAGGTTAGTTTTTCAAACGTTTGAACGGTTTTAACAATTTTAAAAAGTTGTTTTTCTCGTAATCAAGAAACATCTTTCCGATACTTTTTGCTGATTAATGTTTGTCGATATAGATCATGAACATATTTCTTGTTGGTCATATTTGTCGAATATGTTTGTTTTTAATTCTATTGGCAGGGTAATGTTTTGGTGGATTTGTTGGGAACAACGACTCAAAATTAATTAACTCGAGCTCATAACCGCCGCCGGAGTTTTTCTCACGCTAGCTTACATTTCATACAACTCGGCTCAATGTCAGATCTTAGATTTACACGGGATTTTCACTAAGTCTTTGCAATTTACTTCAATTTATTTTAATCGAGGAGCATGCGCGTGTTATAACTTTTGCTGGCATATTGGCGCTTATATGTATCAGAGCGAGAACGCATTCCCACTTCGTTTGATCATTTCTACCAATATAACAGTATGATTGATCGACTTGAAGTTTGCACCATTGGAATCGCAATGAGCCAATCAGCACCTCAGAATTTTTGCAAGTCAATGCAGTGTCCAATACTATTTATAAATTTGTATTGAAAAGACACTGATACACTTCCGCCCCAACCATTAGCTACCTAGTATTTTTTTATTAGTATTTTTTTTTTTTCGACAACTACATTATTTGGAAGAGTTATACAAGGTAGTGTATAGTGTAAATATCTAACGTATATTTGAAAGTGTAAACAAAAAAAAAATTAAAGCAATTTTGTTTTTTTTTAAAAAAAAAAATAAAAAGATAAAAAAATCAAAGTGATATTTTATAATAGAGGATTTCATGGTGAATCAGATGATACATGATTTGTAAAGATTGAACGATTCATGTCTGCACTATGGATTTTATAGTAGACGAGTGAGTTTATAAAATTTTCCTTAGAAATGAATCCGTTCTCAAGCCCCTTTGGCGCCAAATCTAATGGGTTCTCTATGAGTTAAATCAAGAATTAAGTATAAACTTCAAAAGAAAAAAAAATGATTTCCTTGACTAAATTAAAAATAAAACAAACTGACAAAGTATGGCAAATACATAAAACATATTTTATTAAATATTCAGCGCTATAGCCCTTTATGTCATACATACTTTTGTTATATTGGAAACAGGTTCTTACCAATTTTATAAGCGAGGACTTTCCCCTGTGCATCGTGCGCACTAGGCGTCTCTTCCTCTTCGTCGTCAGTCTCGTCCATGAATCCATCGTCGGCCGAGTCGTGAGTGAGGTCACAGGGGACGCCCGCGTCACTGCCGGCCGGCGTCTCCGTGGGGGACGCACTCAGCGGTTGCTCCTCCGACACAAATATGTTCGCTGGTTTTATATCCATGTGCACGAGGTGCATTGAATGGATGTACCTGGAAAAAGGTAAAGTTGTTTAAGCACTGATAATTCCTATGCCACACAAACGGCGACAGCGGATGGAATAATTTCAGGATGTATTCATACTTTTCCCCGATTAGCCCTATAGTATTGGTGTTACAAACACCATTACCGGGCACTAGTATCGGTAGAGAACGATGTGGTTAACACATTAATATCAACCAGAATGTAAAAAATGAGGCAGCCCTGATTTGGCAGTCTGGACTACCTCAAGCAGCAAGGGGTCACGATTTTGAATGGAATTGGAATGAGCGAGCAGTTTCAGCTGATAAACTCATATCTGTAGTGTGTTGGTCTGATCTTAAATTGATTCACCATCAATGCACTAATCTTATTGGATGGTAAACTCTTCCAAGCGTCAACCACTCTTTTGATAAGCAAATGCAATGAATTTGTGTTGAATTTAATACGGAAGTTTGATTGGGGTTTTCGTCAAAATTTTACTGCATCCCGGACAAAGATAAATTCTTCCCTAAATCCTAGCAAATTCTTGGAATTGCAAACATGCATCGACCTACCAAACACCTGTATATATATTTTTTATCGTGAGAAAAAAAAAGATCGGTAATTTCTCAATACAGCTAAGTATCAGGAAAGATGAGAGAGGGTGTATATATAAATAAAAACTCAGGTTACCTCAGGCCATCAGCTATGTGCTCGAGTAAGACGATGAGATCTGCCTCGGAGAAGGGTCCTTTCTCAATGACGCCCTGGAGGGAGCCACCCGAGCAGTATTCGTTCTGAATTATCATAT
The DNA here is from genome assembly GCA_020383195.1 of Neomicropteryx cornuta. Taxonomy (NCBI): domain Eukaryota; kingdom Metazoa; phylum Arthropoda; class Insecta; order Lepidoptera; family Micropterigidae; genus Neomicropteryx; species Neomicropteryx cornuta. The sequence goes on along the minus strand of JAHKQU010000010.1, from coordinate 7,711,876 downwards.
GATCATCTTCAGCCCACGCTGAATAGTACCTATAAACACGCATTGATGATGATTAGCCATTATATTGCTGGCGTTCAAATAACATATGTCCTATCTGTTTGTCCCTCAGTCTTTGAAAAAAAAAAATTAAGCTTTCTTAAATGTAAGATAGTGTTCTAGTAAATTAAAGTGAACGTTTAAAAAATATATATTTATTAATTTAGCATATGGTTTTTGAGAAGGACAATAGCGATTTTGAGTACATGACTCAAAGCACGTAAAAATTCAAAATGCCAGGACTGTAATTATTCATTTTATTAGTATTTATCACATAACCTTCAGGAAAACCATACCGTCACGAGCAAAAAAAACAGTAAAAGATTATAAAATGTTCCAAAAATTAGCACAAAGTATTTGCGATCATACCTCTTCACGAATAAGGCAGAAATAAGCAGGTAACTCCGTTGAAACTTTTGATTTAAGAAAAAGATGAAAAATAAAAAGGTCATGAACGAAAAATACAATTAGAGTATCTGCAAAGTGACATTGCGTAGGTTCCTGAAAAAAAACATTCTAACTGTACGAATGCAACATCTCTGAAATAAGCCAAATGCTTTATACACCGAGTTCCAAGACCATTGCCGATAAAAAAACCAGCTTATTTATCCTGAGATTTCAAACATGATTTGTTTTGACCTCACATCAAAATTCATCATGGTTTCCGAGAAAAAAAAAATGTAAACATATGATAATATTAAATCGCTCTTTTGTCCGATGATGAAGATGGTCCGCTCTCGAAGCCACTTCACACCGCCGGGTCGTTGCTGACCGCGATTGAACGCGAGAAGCAGACGGAGGAGTGAATTACAAAAAGGGAATTTACACGAGCGCTTTGATAAAATTAATAAATTTGGGCATGAATTATTTTCGCATTATTTTTATACAATTTCTTACATGCAATAGGGAACATAAACATCCCTCTAAGTCTTCGAAACGGTCTTGGAACAATCTGTATAATTATAAAATATAATATAAAAAAAATGCAAGCGTATATATTTTAATAAGACAGCTAACCTGACAACATGTGGATGTTTGCCCAATACAGCGTGTGCGTATACTTCATTCAACGCCGATCGTTCGCCAGTACTTCCAGCCACAGGCCGGAGGGATCTGAAGAACAAAAAGGTTTATTATCCAATGAACTCTCCACAATTTATTACAGCTTTGCAGAATTTTACCCTCTTCTTTAGACGTGTAAAATGTCAGTATTAAAAGATACTTCCCTTTTTCCGATCACACCAATAAAAGAAATGTGTTTAGAAGTTATAAGCTCAAAACTGTACATATCTATATAAAACAAAGTCGGGTTAGTTACAACAATTATAACTCAAGAACTGCTGGACTGATTTTTATAATCTTAATTTGTTGGATTTGCCTTCGTCCCGAATAGCAGAATACCTATACAAAACTAAATTTAATTCAGCTAATAAGTTAACACAACATTTGTTGATTCTCAGGCGGTACGAAGTTCGTCAGGTCATTTTGTTATTACTACTAATGATTTTTAAAATGACTTATTTTTAGAATAATTTTGCCAATTTAACTAAGAATATACGAATGATTATTAAGTTAATTTTTAAATGTTACCTTTTAAGTGCGTACTGGCAGCCGTCAAGCCTGTTGAGACAATGTGTTACCAGACCAAATTGTCCTTTGCCGAGAACGCCAATCTCGTGAAATTCTTTATAATATCGTGATATGTTTGATTCCTAAAAAAAATACATAAAAAAAATTATTTTATATATTATATATGCAAGTTGTTATTTTTTAAAACCATGTTGATAAATATTAAAACATATTTATTATTTTTTAATGAAACAATATTGGAGGCACTTAGGATAAAATCAATTTGTGTCATACAGTGATTGGCAAATAAAGTACCTATCCGAAATTCCAGTAGTTGGTTAAAGTATTTAATTACCAACCCAGTGGTTCGAATCCGCTCAGTCATACCATTTTTTACGCTTCATTACCACCATCTCCCCTGACTCTAGCACAAGCACATTTAGTTAAGTTGAATAAAGCCCAAAATAAATGTATATGAACAAGGTGTCGGCAATTCTTGGGGAAAAAAATGAATAAAGTACCTATAAAGTTAAGAGTCCTGTGTTAACTTTGAACATATAAACCCTATCAGGTGTACAACTAAAATATATTTGATATCTTATGGAGCGGAAAAGAATGTATGCATAAATCTTGTATACACTTTTAATTTCATCATAATGCAAACTACGATGACAGGGTTGCAAGACGTCAAGCATTGTCATAATTTGCCTCGCATTTGGTAACAAACTAGTCATAAACGCAAACCATGTTTTAGGTTCCCGTAATATATTTTTTCAATGAAGCAATGTTTTTTAGGAAAATAACAGCATAGGAACCTTCAATCTCTTAGCGGGCTGTGTGATGATTTCGGTCTCTTGGTCCATTTCATCATCCGATTGGGGCTGAGCAGCTCCCGGAGAAAAGAGGCTGCTCTTGGAAAGGGTTCTCTTTTTCTTGTTCAGTAGCATACCTTTAAAATAAAGAACACCTTAACACACTCAGCTCTTATAACGGTAATTGCCGTATACGACAGGTGTCGTTTCCGGGTAAATACGTTACGGTTTTAATGAATTTTAATTAATATTTAAAAGCGTGATATAGACTGTCAGTTTTTTATTATTATTTTAGTTCCGTTTTGACATTTGATTGTTATTTACAAAAGCTATGTCAATATACACATAAACATTTTCATAGTTTTGTACATATTGTTTGCCAATTATAAGAAATTTTAACTTCCTGCGTGGGATATTCCGTTCGGCCAATGTATTTCTCCGATCGGGCGGCAACCCGTAGTCTGCACGTTTGACGTACGGAGCTGATTGTCTTAAAGCTCGATTACGCCCCAACTGTCGAATATATTAAGAAGCCGATTCGAATATTTCCCCCTTTCATACAGTCAATCCAATCGTCAACTAAACACAATCACAAACAAGCTTATTTTTGCTCAATCATCTCAAAGCTAGGATATGCGGGCGGCGTTTGGCGATATTTTATGTAAAGATAAACAGATTTCATTCTAACTAAAGGGCAAACAAAGTAAATTAAAGCCTCATTCGATAATGCTTAACGTGCAGAGTGTTTTATGCTCACATACGTCATTGCTCATCTCAAAATATTTTAGTCTGAGTAAAAGGTGTACACAATAAATATTTGGATCATTATGATAATGCTTAATGTGCCAATAGTTTTAAGCACATCCACATTAAAAGATCTTGTTGATTTTAAATATTAATATACAAAGATGATTTATTGAGTATTTAGATGCTAGCTCTAATGCTATTGCTGGAATCGGCAGGTAGCAGCATTAATTACTTTTAAAAATACTTATTACTTACTTATTTACTTTTTTTAGGCAGTGGGAAAGAAGTAAATAAGGCATTAAAATTGTAATTTACAAAAATTAGACCATGGCGCAAAAGTCGCAAGTTTGGCTTCATTTTACAATAATGGAAGAGCAGCTTTTTATGATATTCACGCCATATCCACTAACGTAACATAACATAGTTCGCGAAGACGGCTGGAAATCGACAATCTAAAAAAACTGTAGAATTGGAAAAAGATGAAAGAAAACCTTTAGTCATTGTTTCTGCAAAATATCTTACGAAAACTGGCTATTATTTTGTAATTGCTGATTTCAATAATCCGGCACACGCAAACATTTCATGGTGTCAATAAGTGTACCGTCAAAAATAAAGATGCTATCTACAAAATATAAATAATGCACACAATATTGCTAGCTTGAACTTTCCTTATACTTTCTTGTTAATATTTAAATTAAGTAAATTTAGCCACAAAATTTTATTTAATGAAAGGATTGGTATACGAACAATGGGGAGTTTATTTTAAGTCGCATTCCCCGGAAATGTATGTTTAAACAGATGCCACAACAATAGATGGCGGTTCCTGCGTTAAGAATGTTTGCACAGACTGTGTCCAAGCTGTCAATAGTTTCTTATGTCATTATGGTAATAAGGCCTACGGAAACACTGCGAGAAACATGTTGAAAGTTTAATACTTTTTAACATTGAAAAAAAAAACACAAAGTAAAACAAATTAAATAAAAATACCAATATTGGTAACATAAACTAGATCTCACCGTCCGGCGTAAAGGGATTAATGTTAGCGGTGGGCGGTTTCATCGTTCTCGACCTGTTGAGGATGCATTCGTCCCCGGAGTGGGAGAACGGCTCAGCGAGCACTTCTTCATGGCCCCTGTTGTCGCAGTGCCTCACCTGAATGGATTTAATACCAATCAGAAAGACAAAAAAAAAAAAGAAACTTTTATAATAGCATTATTTGATATAGTCCTATTATTGATGACAGAGAAAAACTGTACCTACTCATAAATTTAATAATTTTGTCACAATTAATGAACATAATGCCATCTCATTTAAAATCTAAAACTAAGCTTTCACAAAAATCCAAGTGATATTAAATTAATTTTGCGTGATTCATCTCTGTATTCGTAATATTATTTTTTTGATGTTATTTACAATTAGATTATTTTGTAGTAAGAATACACTAGTTCATAAAAAAGAGACATGTATGTTTTAGGTATATCTATTTAATATTTGTAAAAAACTGTATTACGTGTCTGAATTACTATAATTTCTGTTTAATGTGAGTTTCTGGCAGCCAAAACAGTGTTATTGCCAGAAACAATATTACAATATTTTCTATATCTAAATGAAATAAATAAATAAATACTCCAATTCCAAGTCTAAAACATTACTGTTATATTTATGGCATATCCTATTATTTAATAAAAAAGATCTGTTGATCTAGTAATTCGTTACTCTTCGGGTACTCTTCTAAAGTGGATACTTTGTAAAAGCTCTAGACAGTTAACACGTTGACTGCCAAGGCAATTTTCAGAAATCTGGCCTAAAATGACAATTTGATTTAATCACATTATATTATTAAAAACTCTAATTTGTTGTTTTTTGTTCGTTTTTTAATAAATTTTCTGTTCATTGCCAGCATTGATTTTTTGTTTTTTTCCCAGAAGCCATCTATCGATATTAGCACTGATATATTTCAAGTTTATTGTAGCTGCACAAAAATGGCAATTAAACACAAGAGGAGATAACTCGTAGTTGGCGTCCTAGAAAAGAACGCAATCTACGAGTTATCTCGTAGTTGGCAGTCAACGTGTTAAAAATTAGTCTCGTTTCGCTTTAATATTGTCTCCAGAATATTCTCACCGTTATGGCTGGTATGGAGGAGAAGAGTCTAGATCTAGGTCCAGGGGCGGTAGGCGTGCTGCTGCACTTCTCCAAAATTGTCTTCGGTGTCGCCGGCGAATCAAATAATCTGAAATACAAGCAAAATTTATATTATTAAATTAAGTGGGCCACAGCGAAAATAGCTTAGTAATTTATAGATTACATTCATTCAACATACACGAGATATAATTTTGTAACCTAACATGGACGCTTCATAATTTCGCAAGCTCTAATTCCTTTATGAGTTCTAAGCAGAATTACAAGTTCCAACATAATGCGCACTTCCCCTATTTATGGAATTTGTGATTTATTTAATACTAACTTCCCCAAATTGATCATTTTTCAATAACTTTTTAAAAGTTTCGCAACGCTGTCTTATAATATTATACCAATGCACAAAACCCACGGACACAATTCCTATTTTAGTTCTATATTAGATCATTTTTTTTAAAATAAAAGGCACAATAACATATAGGGGAGACTAGACATTCGGGTGAACGTTTGTGTTCAGTGAAGATAACCTTAAATCCATATTAATGTGTGTGTGTCCCCTTAATGGTGGTCTTTGCGTTCACTAGTGACTACCATGGTCGACTTTGACTTAGGACTATATGAAAAGGCTTGTCCAAACCTGCTTATCACCGCCAAACTCGTTAATAGGTAAACAGTAATCATTGGAGATGTCCCAAGACCATTCCGGAAGACTTAAGTATATGTTTATGTTCCCTAAGACGAGTAAGAAATCGTATAAAATAATTCATACCCAAATTTATTAACTTTATCAAAGCGCACGTGTAAATATCCTTTGCTCTTTTGCTCACTCGCTCGCGCTCTTTCAAGGCCGGTGAATGACCCGGCGCGAACGGACGGACTTATAACAAGACCGATTTAAATTAACATGTAAAGTTTCCAATGTTTTTTTCTCGGAAACAATGATGAATTTCGATGAGGTCAAAACAAATTGTTTGAAATCACAGGATTTTTTATCGGGATAGGTCTTGGGACACGGTGTATAGTGGTACTTATTCTTCAATAATAGTAATTTGTGAGAATTGTATACGGTAATCTTCTCACAACCGCCTTTTCTTCATGTCTACAGTAACTGGATAAGATGTCAAAAATATACTAATTTATAAAGACAAATCGCAGTGCAGAAAAGTATGTAAAAATGTAATTATTAATGATGACTGTCTATTGATGACGCCTACTGGAAACTAGCAACGAGCACTCTTATCCACCCTTATTTCCGTGAACATTAAAAAAAGTTATCGTTTAATAATTAAGGTACTTTGAAAGTTGGAAAAAAATTATGATGACAAATTCTTTATACAATACTAATATTTTATTTAAAATACCCATGTTCATAGGCAGACAAGAGTTTGTTAAATATTGGTATTTTTCCAGGGGGCCGATTCTTAAAAGCAATCTAAAATTTTAGTATGCTAAAACTATCGCTTACAGCGCAAAACCGAACCAGCCGAACTGAAATGCGGTCAGTACAAAACCGAACTAAAATAGTCTAATTTGGCATACTAAATATTTAGATAGCTTTCAAGAATTGTCCCCCAGGAATCAGATTCAGCATCGGAAAATCAAATTTTTCAATAATTCGATTCAACGTGACAAAAAAATACCTCAAGTAATGCATTTAAGGTAATTTCGTAGAAGGTACTCAATTTTTTTATGGCAGAGCTTACCACCCACTAAACTCTGGTTAAGATTGTTAAACTAAGCCATCTTGTGAGTTTGAAAATAATATTTCTAAAAGAATCCATCTACACCGCAATTGAATGCAATTTACAAAGATCAATAATTTGGCAAAGTTCTAATTATAAATAAAAAATTACAACATAAAAGAGAAAAAAAACAACCCTATCGGAATTCAATTAGAGTCAATTCCAGGATAAATTCTTAATGATTTTCTGTTTTTTTTTTAAATGTATTAATACTCATATTGTGCAAGTAGTATGTATGAAGTAAGTGTTTGGAGCATATAAATAAAAAAACGGATTTTATAATCCGCTAAACTTGGCTCTAAATAACTCCAACATTATGGTGAGATAGTTTAGGAAAGTGAAAGCGCTAGACTTTTTTTAAGGTTTAATTCCTGGTGCGGTTATATTTCTGTTTTTGATTTGTATTTTGCAACTGATCGATTTTAATACATTCAAATATTACCAGTATTTGTTGGGTAAAAAACTTTATAACAATTCTGTGTGATTGGGTAAGACTGCTTTATTTATATGATTTGGCTTTGTTACACAAGCGCATTATTTAAAACCGACGCGTGAAAAAACTAACTAATCATAACATTCAACCATAACGTTCATTAATTAATAACAATCAAAATACGCAAGCGATACAGAATGTTATTTCTGTATTCTTGTGAATACAGAAATAACATTCTGTTTGAGTATCTGTTTCCAAACCTTGTGGTTTGGAAACATTTGCTATAAATAAAATATAGCTTTCTTGACTCGAGTACAGGAGACTTTTATTTAAAAGTAGGCCAAAGGTAACAGCTGCTGACAGGAGAAAGTCCGGTGAATTTCTTTGCAATATTATTTGGGTTGTATTCAAAAACTAAAACGAAGGAGAATAAAATATAGCGATAATATAAAAATAGTATGTATTTGTTTATAACGATAAATTCATAATTATTTGCCCGCTATAATCATGCAGTAATGCGAAATAAATCAAGGCGACTTGTTGATTTTTGCAGATGGCGTCTGAATGCAAACTTACGGCAGTGACACTGTCAAATTGGGTTGCAAATATTTTGAACACAAATATTTTATGTAGTACATACCGAAACTAAGCGATTACTGCGTCGCCGTAATCTTGAATGAAAACCAGTTCTGTTTACGTAGAGTTTCACTATCAATAATTGTGTTATTATAGTTTAATGATAAAATATAAAAAAAAAAACAATTGATGAACTAACCTTAGAGCCCTGACCCTTTTATAGGGCGGAGAAAGGGAAGCTTTCTTGACGGGTGATGCATTTGGCGGAGTATCTCCTTCTTCATGAGAAAAGTCAAGCTTTCTTGGCATTACCGGGCTCGAACCATCAATAATGCTCCCAAATGAATCCGACATATCGCAACAAGCACTTTCTATCGATGAATTGATCGCACTCCACGCTATTTCTTTGTCGCATTCCCCAAAATTTAGTCTCTGAACACAATTCATACTTATAAAACATATATTTCAACACTTTATCACTATTAAAACACTTTAACGTCCACAAAACTTATTCACAAACAGAGAGTTCGCCTCCGTGATATCCCCGAAACACGTTTATTCTCGGCAAAATTCGGGCGATTTCGGCGAATGGCGGCGGCGGATGACGCATGATGGCCGCGAGAGCTCGGCCAATCACAGCCTTCGCTTCGGGTATTCGATTGTCATTGGTTGAAAGCGGCAAGTCAAGCGACATTTTACTACAATATAGTCATGTGACTTTTCCGTTAACAATAATACTCGTTTTATGAATCATTGCTCAAAAAAATAAAATATATCCGTTGGTAAATTCGTATCTAGCTATACTCGTTCCTTTAATGGCGTAGGACATTGTCCGTCACAAGGTAAATTATCCTTTTTCGAAAGAATGTCGTCATCATACATCGATGACAAGTCGAGTCTTGTCAAAAATGACCGTTAAAAATGAATATTGCTTTTGTTGAAACTTTCAAAGCGCTCATTCGTACGATCCTGTAAGGTGAATAGATTAATATAACAATTGAACATATATCAATTTAATTGTTACCACAATTATCTTCTTGCTAGAACACTCTAAGTACTGATAATAATAACTAATTTGTTAGAAGTATCACTGGTTGTGTATTAACTATTATATTAAAATAACTGAATAGTTATAATACGATACTATAAAACGTGGTTATTACTATGCACGAGTACTTTACATCTTTACTTTTCGTTTTACTTTTTCGTCTAATTACATACCTCTTTATTTTTTACGTGTTGTCACTTGTCACCAACGATCTTTTAAAACTTATAGATACGGCATGTCGTACGAATCGTCATTGTCAAAATACTCCACCGTGCATGTCTCGCTTGCTCGCAAGCTATACTCATTCCTTTTGGGAGGGGGGGAGGCCTACGAGTCCTCCCGAAAAAAATTAAAACCTCTCAAATGGTGCAATTTTAGGCCGAATTAAAGAAAATAACCTGTATAAATTCTAAACAATAATAAAATGTCAACAACTTTTACCGCAAAAATCAGCGGTAAATCAGTATTAACACCTTCAAAACTTAAAGATATAACATGAGACTATTTCTTTAACATATACCACTAAACTAAACTAAACTGACACTAAACTGATCAAAAGCGCGGCACCGAGCCAGGCCATTAGCCAGGCGAGCGCATTTTCGAGGAGACTGTTCAAGTTCTAGTTCGAAATCTCCCCTTTAAAGGATACTGTTGAATTTAAGTTCATCTTTTCTCTTTGACTTCAGTTTGTCTTTGAGTTTTTTCAGAATTTGAGTTTCTCTTTCACTTCATGTATCACGTCAGCTGTCTCCGAGACAAGTTTATATTCAGGTTCAGTTTTTGCAAGCAGCCCCGCCAGCCCCGGAACCTTTTATCATTTATGAACCACCCGTTTATACGTGCTCAAAGACATTCCAGATAAAAAATCAAGCTTATTGGCCTTACGGTTTTTTGCTGTTGCGGTTTTATTTGAACTCATATCAAAATTCATCATGGTTTCCGAGAAAAGAATATTATCACATTATATTATTATCTATGGTTGAGGCCGAGGAGCAAACGGAAGAGTGAAGTACAAAAAGGGAATTTACACGAGCGCTTTGATAAAATTAATAAATTTGGGTATGAATTATTTTCGCATTTTTTTATACAATTTCCTACACTTAATAGGAAACATAAACACCATCTTAAATCTTCGGGAATGGTCTTGGAACATCATGTATGTTTGCGATTCTCGTTCGTTAGAGGTGGAATCCATATGTTTTTGATGCAGGGAAGTATCCGGAAACTAGGCTAAGATAGGTGTCGGTTTTATTTCTTACCTTACCTGAATTGTTTATTAGATCCGGTTGTTGTAGTCGAAGGCCAATTTTGCCGCTCTCTGCTGTATAAACAGTTCAAGAGGTGGAAGGTACTAAATGGTCTCCAAGACTTCAACAGTGGTTAAAATGCAAGCAATTCTCTAAATGCTTTGAAGTTTTTATGCCGTTGTAATTTTGTGTGTTCTATCCCAGCCAACTAGTGTGGAGTTTATAATTACTGTACAAAGCCAAAAGGTGATTCAATCACAAAGCAAGTCAACATTTTGGGCCCGAGGCTCTCATTTAATTTATTTAATAAATCTCATAAGGAAAGGTATTGGATAAGGAATGTTATTGAAAGGTAAAGGGAGATGTTTCAATAAATGCCCACGCGAGGGCTGCCACCCGTTTTTTAGTTCAGGTTATAATTTTTTATAATTGCCAAATAATATGTACAAAACTACGAAAATGTTTGTTTTTATATTTAATATTATATTGACATAGCTTTTGTAAATAAAACTCGAATTATTTACCGCCAAATCCATCAAAAACACTTTAAATTCAGTAGCGCACTTTTCACATAAGCAATCAAACGACGTGCCACTCTTTTAAATATTAATAGAAATGCAGTATGCCAATGACGCTTTTAAGCGCACACGGCAACTGGTGTGTGTGCGCAAAAGATAATGAGATATCTCTCCGTCGTCACTGAGTTTGTTAAAATACCTTATTTAGTTTTTAATATCAATAAGTAAGTTGATGCTTTTAAACTGCAATTACAAAAAACTAATGAATTGTTTTTTTAAAGATCTGCTTGATACATTCTAATTTAACTCCTAAGTTACATGTATTTGTCTTCTAATCACTTCAAAGAAATGTTATTTTGAAACAAACCACCACAAATTTTTTATAATATTTGTTATCGACAGTAAGAGGTCAAATGATAATTTTATTATTATTAGTTTTAGGCAGGCTTTATTATTTATTATTATTAGCTTATGCTGATAAGCCTAAATCTGCACTTGTATCGTCTCTGATAAACTTGTCCAGTCTGTTCTTAAATTCGTTCACTGCGCTTGGTAACTCCATGCATTCACCACTCTGTTTGACACGAAATTCTTCCTCAGAACTAAAGGTTGTACTTGAGATAACTTTGCTATGGATATTGAAAATTTGAAAAGAAATTTCACAAAAGAATTTTTATTCACAAAATATATTTTAATAATAATCTAAAAATATACACATACCTATATGAATCTATTTACATTTTTTTAAAATAAATTTATATTCATCTGTATACATATTCTTTTATACAGGAATTTAAATCACTGGGCCGTATTTTACAATTTGTATTTAGCAATTTAAAAAAATATATTTTTGGTGTGTTTCCACCTGTTGCATCCATTCCCGCCCGGGGCAGTGAACGCGTTAATCCGTCAACCGAACTGGAGACTGAACAGTAAGGTTGGGCAGGTAAAGCGTCTATCCTTTACCACTTCTAAGGTTCACAAGTTCTCGTAAGGCCTTTGCTCCATCACATCCTTTTATGATAGGCCTAATCTGCATCAGGCTGCATGGAAAAACTTATTTTTTTTTCTAGCTTTTCACTAGCTTATTGTAAAGTAAATGTCAGGTCGGATCGGTTATGTTTAAAACATCCAATTAAAGCGGTAAATTTTCATATGAGGTGCGTGCGAGTGGATATCATACAGAGTTCATTTTTAAGTACTTCTCACATTTGCCGACAAGCACGTCATTTCATTTCATAGGTAAAGCATAATTGTAACATATATATATATATATTTCAAATGGTCTATCGCCATAATATTACCAGCAGTCTTATTTGCACTTTCAAATAAGCGGAAGTTGCCAAACTTGCTCGCATGAATGATAAATGAATCAAATTAATGTTTGAGTACCTCAGTTTTTTTCAGGTATTAGAATATTTTTGGAAATAATTTATTTGTGCTTCCGAAATATTTTATCACGCATGAATAATCACAAAATATGTCCAAAATATGTTCCATATAGTGCTCGTATATTGCTTTGCTTTAGTTTAAATATTTAAGTATTTTTTCCCTAATACTACCTTAAACCTACTATTTGTATAATATATTAAATTTCTTTAATCGGCAGTGCAGTTCGCGTTGGAGTAAATGTTGTCGAGGCCTTTGTCTCCGTTTGAAGGAAGTAATTGAAGAAGGTCGAGAAGAAGTCGGTGAAGCACCAGATGAGGAACCCAAAGAAGCACAGCTTGGTAAGCCTGTCCACCCACCACATCCTGAAAGAAAATAAATATAAATACCATCAGCTGGATACGTAGTATGTGTCCAATAAAATTCTCCTTTACAACAAATATACAAAGAACTTATTATACACCGTGTTTTTTTTAACTTCCCATAACTTCGCCATTCCCATAAAGACGAAATCTGTTTCATTTTTTTTCTTAGATCGTTTACATTCCGTAATATTCGACATTTATTTAAATTAGAATTCGGTTATGAATATATGGGCAATATGGCCTCGTCTGCCCATCACCTATTTCTGTTTTTTTCTTGGAACTACCCTGTGTTAACAAAGATATACCCCTATCTTTTTTATTTGAAGAGAAGCATGTTTTTTGTTTCCAGTTCCAGCAAAAGTGTGACATAAACACAATTAAAATGTGACTAATCCAGCTTAACGGACTTGCTAATTTGTTCCACCTTGTTATAGTAGATATATTTTTGACATGTGCCATAACATTTAAACACCTTATAAAATACATAGTAATATTCATAAAAAATAAAAAAAATATATTCAAAATAAATTACAACAAAAAAAAAAGAAGATGTGATTTTTTAAGAATTAATATTTTTTGTTTTTAGTTATTTTTTTTTAATTTTAGCTATTTTACACCAGAAGTACCTTCATAAAACTAATAAAATCAACTGCAAACATTCTGATACAATTTGCAAAAATAATGACTGAAATCGCTTAAACCAATTCGACAAGAAAACATTTTGATTTTAAAACTCATTTTTTTATTTTTGGCTACCTTAACGTAACTTAATGAAACTAAAATAGGACTATTCCTTTAAATTACCCATTTTAATAATATGTAAAAAAATAATAAACAAATTGAGAACCTCCTCCATTTTTCAAAATCTTTAAAAGAGCAATGAGGTATGGCTAAGTGTAATATATTTATTGTGAATATTTCTTTCGTAGCGGATAAAAATATAAAATTTAAAAAAATACAGAATAGTATACTAACACATTCATGTGCCTCCTAGCTGCTGGTAAAGTGTCTTCAGGCTCCTTCAGTATGTACAGACGGGCTGCCCGGATGCAGTTTTCAAAGTATCCTGATATGTCAAGGCCTGAAAATTTAGTGAACAGTAAGAAAAACCATATTTTAGATTTTTACATAGATCCACAAATTTTCTTAGTTAAAGTGAAATGTAACGCATAAAGTGCCACGCAGGGCTGTGAAATCATGAAACCATTATGCTCTGCTCTGTACATAAAGCGCGCGTACCACACGATGCCGCCATTCCGCTAAGGTCATTCGCTGCACGCGAAATATCGCACGCGGAGTCACAACCCATTTTTTTTGTTTCTTATTATTGGCAAGTAAAACTATGACAATGTTGTTCTTTATACTTAATATTGTATTGACATGGCTTTTGTAAAAAAAACTCGAATTATTACCGCCAAAAGCTTCAAAACACTTTCAATTCACTAACGCACTTTTCACATAAACATTCAAACGTCAAAACCGAACTAAAATAGAAAAAGAAACTACTATTAGTTTATGCCTTTCATGAATTCAAGTATATACTACATACCGCGCTTTTAAATATTTATAGAAATTCAATGAGCCGATGATGTATTTATACATCACATGGCATCTGGTGTATCATTGATGGGATATCCTATCATCAGCACTGTGTCTTAAAGTAAACACCTACCTATCTAAAAACACTGCTTATGTGGGTCGAGCTACGACACTCGCACTCTTAAATTCAGAAACTATAGCGCTATTTTACAAGAGGCCTGAATCTCCGAAGTATAGTATATCCGCAGGGTCTAGCTGTGAAAGCTTCCCGGGTTGTATTTAATAGCAGAGTATCATAGTTACTGAGCTTCATCCTAACTTCAATGCAATCTAAAGTAATATACATTCTGAACATCCCCTAATAGGTAAGTTTAACCTCTTGGTAAATTACTTAAATTTATTATGATAAAATTTATTTACCAAAAATTGTAAACTACTATTAAACAATTTACTATTTTGAAGTGTAAAAGGCACTAATGAAAACAAATGTAAAAATGAATATATTAGTTTTATTATCCGGTAAGGTTTTTGATACTATGGTGCTATGTTTAGTTTAACACAATCTATTTTCCAATAACCTATAGGACTCAGTTTTACATAACTTCAAAGATGTTTTTTTATTATTTCATATTACAGTGAGATTATAATATTTATTTATTTTTTTAAATGATTTTTTTGCACATGGTCAGTCAAGGGGTCGCTTCCCGAAGACTGGTCATAAATCATGCTATTTAATCTAATGTAGGCAGAGTAGAAATTTACCCTTTTTATTCTTAGATGAGATGAAACGATATCCAGTATTATTTTTCTTCTGTATCTACAAAAAAGAAAGTTACAACACCACCAATTTCTTAAAAGAAGTTGCTCACCATTGGCGTCAATTTTATAGATGATTCTTTCTCTATCGTTCAGTATTGGCCGACACTCTTGTATGTTGTCCGATTTGAAATCCCATTGATTGTTCGCGTAGTACTCAAATACTTCGAAGCCTTTATTTATTCGCCTCTGCACTCGCATTAATCTGTAACGCACAAATAATTTTGAGCGTACAGACCGTTTATATGTTGAACGCATTTAACTCCTTTGCTGAATAGTTTTTAATCGCGCTGTTGACGTGAAACGTGGATAATCTTAAACACTATTATCCGATGTGTTAGAATAGAGCGACTTTACATATGCTAAATTTACTGTCTCTTTCATGCGTCACTTTTGGGGGGGGGGGTGAAGCCGTGTCTAAATAGTCTAATACGTCAATGACTAAAAACCGAAAATGAAACTGGAGAAAAAGTGATAAACTATCTCCCTGGGAATCACCAGTACGGTTAGTGAAACAGGGATTAAATTCAATGCATTCTTAAAGAACCAAGGGTAACATTTGAAAAAATCCTTATCGGTGAGTGATACTTAAGCTCGTGCTGGTCCGTGACTAAACTATATAGCTAGACCATTTTTACCGGAAGGAAATTTAACATTACCAAGCCTGTATCTTTTTTTTATATGTATGTATTTTTATAGGTAGTCACCTAACACTCTCTGTCACTCTCTCTTCTCAGAATATAATTGTCCACTGTTGGACGTATGCTTCTTCACTAACTCTCTATTTTGATCTGTTTAAGTGGTTCTGGTCCAGGTCGGCCCCGCCATCTTCTTGATATCGTCCGACCATCTGGCTGGTGGTCTGCCAACACTTCTACTTCCCGCTTCCCTCGTTCCCCAACATCGGTGTCTTTGGTGCATTGGCTTCATTCCGTGTTTTATCTAAGAGAGTGATCCCAAGCATAGAGAGTTCCATTGCAACTTTGAGGCGGCGGTAAGCGCTCATGTTTCGCAAGCTTATGTCATTACTGGAAGAACATATTGATTATAGACCCGGGTTTTTAGGGACTGCGGTATCTTGGATTGAAACACATCTTTGAGTTTTCCAAACGCTGCGCAAGCTAGCTGTATTCGTCTATCCATTTCGCACTGTTATTGTATTATAGTTCAATAAAATAAAAGGTTTAGTGAAGTACTTACATAGGTTTATTCCCGGTTAGAAATAGTAATGTGTCTACGAAAACGGCCGGCAAAAAGTGAAAGAAGAAAACGCACATACTATGAATTAGTCGAGAGTTTTTCATTGAACCCCCGGGATACCTGTAAAAACCAACCAATTTATTTATTTGAGTAGATATGCCGACAGCTGTCGAATGAACAAAATCTAAATGATAACATTCACTAGCAACTTATCTGAGCCGCCTAAAAGTATTTCTTATTTTTAACTATCTAACTTGAATAACATTCTATTTGATTTAGGATGTAATTCAAACAAATTGCAAATAAAAATAAAATATCTTCTACATCATACTCCAGAACCTGTACACGGGTTCAGAAAACATTTTCCCTGCTAGATACGTTATTCTTCCAATTAAAACATAATTATTCTAATATAACCCCACCCATAAATTTTTTTTCTTTTCACCATACTAAAATAATAAATGGGAAATTAATAGAAATTAACGTTTTATAAGAAAAAGTAGCATTATATTTCTAAACAAAATATGGAAATATGGTCCACTTTTTGAACTGAAAAATTCAAAACGCTCTATAAACACTAATACAAAACGAAACGTTGTTTATACCTTCATTTAAAAATATTTACGGTTAACGAGCGTTGCAATTCATTAAACCATTCTTTTTTAATAATTTGCCAATAACTTTACTCAAAAGTAACATTAAATCTAAAAAAAATAAATATGAAGTTAGAAATATTTGCTATCATATCTCACAAAAATACTCTCAGTAATTATTTGTCGATAAATTGACGCGTGTTAATTATTGTTTTAAAATGTTAATATAATTATACTTATTTTTTGTTTGTAATTAACTACTAAGCTATAAAAATGAATATCAATATATGTATGTTTAAATTAATATTAATGTATCTTGTAAAGGATGTGTTAAATACAGAACAAAATAATTTGAACATATTTCACAATTATTAATATCTGTATATTAAATTTATTTAATAAACGAATACAAAAAAAACGTAAAAGTTTAGTTATAAACTAGAATCCTAAAAAAATTCAAAAGTTTTAAATTTGAAACTCCTCACTTAACACCCAGCTGTAAACTTGGCAGGCTCAAAGAATGTAGATAATAGTTAAAACTATTAAAATAAATGTTCCCGATTTTATTGACTCACCAAACGACTCCATTTAGGGGCACTTTTTCCATTACGATCTTCCTGCCGGTATCGATGAGCTCCTGCCACGAAACCTTTACCTCGGCCGAGCTCGTTATATTGTAGATCGACTTCTCGGTTTGTCTGAAATATCCGTAATAATATTATTACAATATTGTATAATGCCGCATGTTTCCGTGGAAAATTACTCTTTAACGCTGCCCACTTTTCCATGGGGTCGTCTTTTTAATACTTCACACTTTTTCACATATTTTCGGCCCACTCACCCCTACCCATCCTCGTCACACTTCATCATAATCTGCTAACCCTTCCCTGAAAAATACGTCATGCTTAGGTTATACTATTTATGTATATTATTTCACACTATCACTGACCCCTTATCTCCATTGTCACAGATGCTTACTTTTTGTGTGACCCCCCACCCTCACTTAAAAGCGTAGCGGAAGACTTCCGTAGCGCAGTACATTTTAACTATCACAGCAATAGTTATGGTAAACTCTTGAGTTTAGTGACATGGAAATCACTAAACAAGGAGAGGCCTATCGTGCAAAAGGGGAAATAGTATAGAAAGGGGATAGAAATTGTTGTCCTTAGAATTAAATAGGAGGTTCACAGTTTTTTTTTAGGGTAAACAAGAGAGAGACTGAAGAGAGACACTTTGTTAGTCTTATTTCTTTCGTTAATTTGATTACCCTATTTTTAACAGTATCTAAAATAACATTTTTTTTCAAACATAATTGCTATGACCTAGGTCATATACAATTATTTTGGGCCCTACTCAACGAGGCTAAATATGCCTGTACTAGGATCAGGAGAGATGGCGGTAATGAAGCTTTAAAAATGGTATGACCAATGGGTAAATTACTTTACAATGGGTAAAGTAATACTTTTCCCATTGTATAGGAAATTTCAATAAAATACAATAATCTAATTTTAGTTCAGTTTAAATTGATTTGTTTTTAATAAACTGGGAAATCTTTGTGTCCATGACTTACCCATTGCTCACGTAGTTCCATGAGGCGACCAGCATTCCATTGACTGTGATGTCCACCGGGAGGTAGTCGGCATATCCGTTGCTGTGACAGTACATCGTACGAAGCACACCTTTACCTGCCCCTAAACATATTGAATGTAACAAACGGATTTAAAGATATTATCGAAATACAAGTTTTAAAAATTCACTAAATATTACTAATAAAAATTTCAACTGCTCTGACCGGAGAACATTGATTGCTAAACAAGCAGCCACATTGGAAATCTATTTTCATAAAAAAATAAGAAAAAAAGAGGAGAGAAAAAAGACAATGTTTCTTTATTAAAAAAAGTTAAAACAAAATGGTTTTTACAGCGATGGCAATATCGCAATAACACATAACTCATAAAAATACTTTTTTACGGGAAAAATATATAATTGACCAAAGAAATTAAAGATGTATGAATGCATAGATCTTTAGTTGTGATTAGTCGCCAAATATTGTAGAGATTTTACATTATTGTGTTTCTGACTTTGCCAAATTTTTACAGCAATGCACATGACTCGTAGATACAGGTTTTGTATGGAGTTTTGAACAAATAAACTATTTACAGATAGTTGCATAGTACGAAGTCCGATGAAATGTATTTATACTTCTCATACCAATTAATAAGCCAACAGGTCCGTTGACATTATCCGTCCATCCAGGTAGGGGTTCTTTCCATATTGGAACCACTAAAAAATACATAAGAATTTTCATAAGAATTTTGGCTTCATATTGCTAAAAAATATGTATGTATACATATATGCTCTTTAATACATTTTATAAAATGTAGAACATTATAATATAAAATTTTTAATAACAATAAAATATTTTTTACAAATCTAAATCAAATATACACCCATATGGTGAGTCGATCTTCCACTTTTTCTTGAGGTAGATTTGGTCTTAATCAAAAAATTTCAAACTAAGGCCGTTCAAAATGTCAGTCGTCAACATTTTGACCAGCAGAGACCAATTTTTAAAAGGGGGCCTATATCTTTAGGAAAATATAAACATTTAACTGTTTCATATTTTAAGGTTACTAATGAGCTATACGGCAGACTACCAATATTCAAATGAAAACTTACTGACAGCTCTGATATCAATGACGTCGCCAACGATCTTTTAAAATATAGATACAAAACGTCCTTGCGAGAACCCGACACCGGCGATTCCCCCCGCCATTCCGCACGCTGCAACACTCCGCCATGCATGTCTCGCTTGCTCACATGGCGAGCAAGTGAGACGTATGATACGCAAAGTGGCGTACTCGACGCATACTTGAAGTGGCGCATTTTTCACCCTCAGTTGCGGTATCTATATGTTTTAAGAGATCGTTGGACTTCGCACCTTGAAGATGCCTAAAACAGTGGGGCAAACATATGTCAAACTAACCCCACATGTGAGACTAGTCCCACAGACCCTCGCATCATTGTGTTCATTCTTTGTTTCCCTAATATACGGTTAGGACCGTGTTTCATCAAGAAACGGCTCAACACATGAGTGTATACTTCGCTGACATAAAGAATTCTATCCTTTTAGATATTTTGTTTAGTAAAATTATAGCTGGACCAACACGCACTAACGTTGGTTATTTACATATAAAGTACTGAAAAGTAGAAATAATATAAAACCTAACATGATACATAGCACTGATATTATTTGCAAATTTTGATTTTTTAGTATTTAAGTGGTATCATAAGTGGTGGTTAATATTTTAGTGGTTTATTTTACATGCTTCTAAAAAATATTTTTAAAAAGTGATAATGCAACACTCACTTTAATATCACCGGGCAATTAAGAATCCCAGAATCAAAAAACATAGTATTTCTATTGCAATTTTAAACTATATAAACCATTCTTTAAAATAAATGACGGCCAAACTTCACAGAAATGGTACAATATGATATGCAACATCCATTTCTATTATTAGACATTCCGTATTTATCAACTTTCCTATAGTTTCCTATATTAGTGGTACTAAATAGCCAATAGTGGTCTCCAATAAAAGATTATCGTCATTGCTTCGTGTCATGTAGCGGGTTGCCCTGCCTTGTGTTATCTGTATCATTAATTATATAGTGGTTTATCGATTCAATATACAAATTCATTCATTACACACTTCATTTATTAATATATATCTCTTTAGTACTAAAACCAAAAGTAGATGTCGCACAAAGTCTCAAACATCCATAAAACATCGTAATTATTTGGAAAAAAGCACGCAATTTCATTATTTTAATGACGATGGCCATATATTCTTATGGTTTATATCGAAAATTATTTACAAAATATTACACCATTCGTGTATTGGCAGGATAAGCTTAAACATCTGAGGTTTGCATCTGGACTATTTGCCAATGAAATATTGTTTTTTTTTTGCGGAATTTGTAAGAGGCTGAGCTTCCTAAAACCACTATATAATCAATGCTATGGTATCCAAATACCTCCGGCCATTTTACGGAACTAAACATCTTCTAGTTTGAGGTTTTCCCACCGCATAAGAAAAAGAGGAATAGAAGATGGTAGGTCGTTTTACCTCTGATGTCCAATAACTTTTCCTTGATACAAGATTTGTGATAATAGTTTTGCAGAAGTTAATAAATAGAATATTTCATAATTAGACTCCTTACCAATAGATGGCCTAACGATCAACACAGGAACAGTTCCCATCTGTTCAACGACAAGGCCTTCAGACAACGACTTGGTGAATGCGTAGGTATTCGGAAGGGTGTCAAGAATCCTGCAAATTTTTAATTATAAATATAATATTTTTAATTATTCCCAATAAACATTTGAGTCATGCATAAGGTAACACATTTTTCTATTTATGAGACTTTGTAAAGTTGCAAATGAAAACAAAAACCAGAAGTTCAATTCTATATATATATATATATATATATATATATATATTTAAGAAAGGTTATACCACTAACCACTTTTAAGGGTTTAATCCATCTGACCTAGAGGGGATTAGGGTGGATGTTTCAGAGCGGCTTGGGATCTTTTACAAAGTAACATGAATGTTGATGACAAAGGAAACTAAATTTTTTGATCAAAATGTTTAATATCGACAAAACAAAACATAACTACAAATTAAGTTTTACTATACATACAAAGTAAACAAATAAAAACTATGTTTTTTTTATATAAAATGAAAATCTATTAGATAAATCGTGGAGATCGTGGTAGTCTAGTAGAGATCGTGGTAGTCTAGTGGAGATCGTGGTAGTCTAGTGGTTAAGGCGTTCGACTATTGGCCCAAAGGTCGCGGGTTCGATTCCGCACATGGTCATACCATTTTTAACGCTTCATTACCACCATCTCCCCTGACTCTAGTACAGGCATATTTGGCCTAGTTGAGTAGGGCCCAAAATAATTGTATATGACCTAGGTCATAGCAATTATTTAAAAAAAAAAAAAAAATGTCAAAAAAAATACTACACACGTACTTTGCGAACTTTCATGGGCGGTATTATAATAATCGTATTTTGGAAGTCCATATAAGTCAGTTATTTCCAGAGGGACCTAGGGAGGTTTAGGGGGAGGAGGTGCCTTCTCTGTAGTTACGCCGGTGTTGACCGTTCAAAAATTCATGATCTTTAGATGATTTAGATGTTTTTGAAGTCTTTGAACGAATCCAGATTAAAGTCTTTTTGATGTTTGTATGATTGAAGGTTAATTCCTAATCTCGCATTGTTTGCAATCTTTTATTGTCTGAACTCTTATCTGTCAATATAAACAATAATAACTAGTGATTAAATAATCTTACTTGGCTTCCATGGAGTTGACTGTGGCGTCGTCCATCCACTCCATACACTTGATGATATTGTGCGGGTTTGCTGGTGGGGGGTACGGCTTCTCTTCTAGGAGCTTCTCATGCAGATGGCAGTACGAGGTTGATACGTGGCAGAATAACTAAGAATTCAATAATAAATACTATTATTGTGTTTTAAAAGCCATTTTGTAAGCATGCGAAATCGGTAACTCGCGACTTGCTAGCTGTCAGTTTGATGTTTGTTTAATGCATTAAACGTAATACGGCTTGAGCTAGCCCCAGATTTACTATTTCTTTTCCTCGGTACAGCTAATGAATAAAAAATAAAAAATTTCTGGAGTTTGATTAGCCAACTACTCAGCTGGTCGGAGTCATGGCAAGCTCAAGGGAAAGCTTGCTGAATTTGGGCTCAGCGAGGACCCCTGGTCGGGGTGTTCAGATGGAATTGCTGGAATTGCAACTATTTGACCGACGAACGGGACATACCTTTGGACCTTGAGCCTTGACGTGACGACCAGACCCGTTTGGTACACCGAGTTTGTATCTTTCTCCACAATTTTTGCTTCCTTTAAGACGCCGCCCGTAAAGAGTTGGGTGACATAATGACAAAATGATAAGATAGTTATCATACAAATTATAGGTGCCCAAGAAATGAGGTTGAGATATAGAAGGCGTTTTTTTTTGTTTATAGTATGTTTATCTGTAACATAGTAGTACTGTGATGCAATAGTTGCTTTTATTGTCCAGGGAAGTAGGTAATAATTGCAGATTAAAACATCATAAATACCTTGAGTTTCTTGCAGCCTCTTGCCAGTTCCAACACGAGCTTTGTGCCTCTGGTATTGAGCATGACCGCTTTTCGCAATTCCTCGTCAAACCTGAAATTATTTAATATTTAAGCTTCAAAAATATAAACTTTGTCACAGTTTAACATCAGGAGCACTGAGGTGTTAAAATTCAAAAAGATAGAAGGTCCTGCTTTCAAACATGATTTGTTTTGACCTCATATCAAAATTCATCATGGTGTCCAAGTAAAAAAATTGTAAAGTTTACGCGATTATATGAAATCGCTCTAATCATAAGTTCGGTCGTTAGCGAGGGTGTGCCGCGCCGGGTCATTGATCGGCCTTGGCCAAGCGCCCGCAAGCAAAAAGGGAATTACACAAGCTCTTTCAAAAAATTAATAAATTTGGGCATGAATTATTTTCGCATTTTTTATACAATTTCTTATGCGTAATAGGGAATATAAGTCTTCAGGAATAGTCTTGGAACACTCTGTATAATAGAGCAGAGGTCTCCAAACTTTTTACCTTAAGGGCCACACTAAGTCCCAAGAGCCAAAACCTAGCTACCTCATCATACTAACATAATCATTGATTAGTATTGTAACTGACATATTATTGTTAGTGTTACGTATTTTTATAACTAACGACCATTCTAAATGTTCAGTAGTGACATCTTGCAAAAATTAGAGAAGTTAAATAGTACAGCGCCATCTTGTGGGGGGTGGCGGAATTACTTTCTTAAAATTGCAGAATAAAATATTACGCATGACATTTGAAAATAGAACAAATTCAATTCAATAAATTCTAATGCCACACGTTCGTTTAAAAAGTAGATTTTTAAGGTTAAAGGAAACGATCACTAATTAATAAACCGCCGTTAGATGGCGTTGTTTAACTAGAAAAATATAAATTGTCCCGAAGCAAAAAGGTCTGTGAAGTCACGAAATGCTCACCTCCGATGACTTCTATAATTTAAGCGTGGGATGGTGGTTTATCGTTAGTTCGTACCCCTTATTTTTATTATCACCCCTTATTATCGTATTTTTTTGATGTGCTAACTACCGACGAAAATGCCTAACGCACGCAAATTAATTGGCTTGAATTCAGCTAATTCAGGGCCGAAATTTCAGTCCTTGCTTAAAGTCGTTCTTAGTTAGGATCAACTTAACTTTTAAGCATGACCTAAATTGAATTGTATATTTCAGTTACTTTTTAAGTTCAACTTTGTTAATAATATGTTTTCGCACTCGGGATTAATTCGGTACTCGCCGCTATGGTTTGTGTATACATTATCTGTCGCCACTGTCGTGTCACTTTTGACATATGACAAGTCATCTGTCGTTTTGAGGTTATGTTGTCAGCTGTAGGATTACTAGGATCTTGCCATGCGTGTTTGCTTGAATTGAAGATGTTCAAAATATGCAAATCCAGTCAATTTTAATTAGTTAGAAAATATAAAATCAAGTACGAGACGATAACCACAGATGGCAATACACGGCGACTGTAGCGCCGTTAATGTACTGAAATCGCTCCTAGCAGCGTATTTTAACACTCACTTAAGTTTGACTTAAGGCTTAAGTAGTAGTTGTTTTGATTTTTAGCTAAGGCGGACTTTTATGTTCAACTTAACGCTAAGAGTGTGAAATACGATGTTTATCGGTTAAGTCTAACTTAAAATTTAGGTTAGTCTTAAGTAGGCCATGAAATTTCGTTCCTCAGTCAACGAATGGCCCAAAAAAGAGCGCATGAGCAGGGACCTAAGCGATTTTTTTCAGAAACTTAATCAGTGTGCTTAGGGAGTGAACATACTAAAGTCCAGACGTTTTGGTGGGGAGCGGGAAAGGCGGGGGTGAGGGTACTTAGAAGGTCGGGTTTTTCGCTAATATTTTGAAAACGGTACGTCCTAGAGAAAAAATCTAAAGACCAAATGAAAGCTCTATAACTTTTATTTTTTACACTTTTTTTGAATTCTCAACCGTCTTCGAGCCATACGCTCCGGAAAGTGAAATTTTTCGAAAAAAAGATTTTTATCCCACATTTTTTTATCTAACATTCCTTCATATCATTCCTCATATTTCCCGAATGAAAATTTTATTGAATTGAGTTTGCCTCAAATTTTTCGAGATGTCCCAACGCCCTGACACCGTTTTTTGACTCGTGGCAAATGACAAGTTTATCATGGTTCGTATGATAATGTCATGGTCTCGTGTGCGTGCCTCGTTTATCTAATTTTTCATTTCAATGTTGCATAACGATCTTTATTTGATCAGTACAGAGAGATTGTATGCTACAAAACACTGCGCTACAATAAAAAAAAGTACTAAATAATTAGTTAAAACAGAAAGATATTAAATGGAGGTAGTCGGCCTTTGCGCAGTTCGTTAGACCAAAAAGACATCGATGCCTGAAGAGTACCCAACCTGATGGTGGCCGCGCTGTGGTATATGAAGTCGACGTCCCTCTGAAGCATCGACCTGTCCTCCTCGCTGATGCCAAGGTCCGGTTCGGTGACGTCACCGCTTATGATGTCCACGTGCTTCATGACCTGGGCCACGCCTCCGCGCGACGCCTTCAGCGTGTCGAACAGCTGGAAATATAAACGAAACTTGGAGTGCTGTTGGCGTAATGAAACCTGTAGAAAATGCAAAAAAAAATCGCTATTTGCTAGAAATGCGTTTTGCGTGATTTCTAAAATGGCGGGCAATTCCCAACATGTTCTGATCCTTTCTTCTGCGATGAAATTAGCTTTTATCAATTTCGGATGTGCCGGGATTGACAACGAAACATTTGGCTTTACAACATCGGACCGAATGATCTTGAACGTTTATAGAATCGATTTATCAATTTTCGTACTGTTCGTGCGCTATGCTTTCCACTACCGTTTTCATACTATTTAAGCTGAAAATATGTTTACTATAATAAAACAAAAATAATCACCCATAAATAAGGTATTTAAATAAAGTATTTGTTAATAAATAAGATCGGTACTTAGGTAGGACGGAAACCTTATGCGTGAACAAAAAAATGGTTATGAACCATTGTTTTTTATGACATGTAACATGAAAAAATTATTTATTTAAATGTTATTGGGTACGAATATTAAGTTCTTTTCGAAGCCATCGACGAATTCTGAATGTAAATAAAACCTTATGTTCGTTAATCAATATATATAAAACAAAGTTGGGTTAGTTACACCATTTATAACTCAAGAACGGCTGGACCGATTTTTATGATCTTTAATTTGTCGGATTTGTCTCCGCCCCGAATAGCCAAATAACTCTTAAAATATCGGAAAATTCACGAATAAAAAAATTATAAAGAAAAACCATTTTCTCATACATTTTGTATGTAACGGCTTTGTATTCTGTGGTATTTTATTTGCAAACGGTAAGTTGCCTTCGAAGATGTTCACTTTATCACATTTGTCATTGTGTCAAAATACCTAAATATTTTGATTTTTATACATTTATTGAACTTAATTCATTTCGAGTATTCTTACTAAACAACTTAATTTAATTTAGCTAATAATTGAACGCAACATTTATTGATTCTGAGGCGGTACGAAGTTCGTCAGGTCAGCTTGTTAAAAGCCATAACGCACCCGAATTGCATTTTATGCATGTTTTTGAGGTCTACTGCCAAGATAGCTTTTCATACCAGGCATATATAAAAAATACAATTAGATTAACTAAACATATTTCTAGAAAACCTTTAAGCTGGTTTTTTAAATAAATAATCCTATGTTTACATAAAAAAATGTTGAAATTGTTAAGTTTTATTTTTTAAAATTCTCATAAACCAAACTACATATGTGACGTAAGCCTAATTTTTACCTAGAAATGTCCGCAATAAAATTCTACAGAAACCTTAAACTTAGATTTTTTTAAATTGCCTTATATTTTTAATATAAATAAAAAAGTGTCAAATGTTTATTCTTTGATGTTGTGGACGGATGCTAGAAGTGCACATGGCCGACACCATTTGCAAAGGTCGAACTTCAAGGTGGTCACCTCACGTTAAACTGGCTCTTAATAATATAAGAAAAGACTAAAATGGCCGCCGTAAACAGTCCATCTCTTTCTCATCAGAGATGTCTCTTCTGTTGAAGTTCATAAGCACCGGTAATACAAAAGACCCGACCGAGTATGAAATAAATTCTTATGTAAATCTGCCGACACAGATTCTATACTCGCGCGAACGAGACATGTCACAATTCCATAACTTCATAATAAAGATGCGGACACACTCGCGCGATTGCGAAACGTTCAATTATTTTAACATTTTGAGGCTTACAAACGCTTGCAAATACAATATTCTGCTATGCAAAGTAAACGACTGTCTAAACTTTAGCAAATCGCACTCGTCGTAAGATCCTAATGAGGTTACATTGTAAAAATCATGCACATTTCTACAATTATAATATTTCAATACAGTTTCTATAATAATTATTATTTATTTATTGGTTTTTAAATTACTTAAAAATATATTTCAAAACTCTACCTAAACTAGGCAACGCTCGGACTAAGGTAGGTTTTATTTGTTGTAGTTTTTTTATTTATTTCAGGAAACAACAGCTTACATAGTAATTACAATAAACAAAAAAAACAATTAAAACACAAAGCCAATAATAGTTTCCTCCAAACTTAAAAAAATAGAAACCCATTCGGGAGCGAGGCCGGGACCAGGAAGTCGGAGGGGATGTGGGGACAATCGCCAGAATATAATATAAAACACAATATAATATAAAATATAATAAATTCTACATATATATATGAATATAAATATACTACTCAAGGGCTAGAGTAGACACTCTCTTGAATGCCGGGAAAGTAGTGTTAAATATATCGATGTCACTTAACATGCTGTTGTAAAGCATTTGTTGTCATTTATTTATGGTATTTTATTTTATTTTCTAATGGGAAAACACATAGTTATACAATAACATTAAAACAATTAAGAATTAAACAGATACCCAAACTGATTGTCGATTTCCTACATATTCGATTCACAAACAATAATATGTTTGGTAAACAGTAGGTATGAACCTGATGTTATCAAACATTGTTGCATATTTTTTTTTCAACTAAATAAAATTATTTAAATACAAACAGGTAGGTATTACATTTGTATGCGGAGGATGTGATGTGTGCGTGTGCGAGGAAACTCTTATTAAATATGCTATAAAATACTTATGAAAATTCGAGTATTCCTGATTTCTATACATATGTACAGTGTACAGGGTATATTTAAAAAAAAATACTTATTGCTTTATGTAATTAATTAACGTTTATGTTTGCATTTTATCGAGCGCAAGAAATTCATTTTTTACCAACAATTGCTTATCTTATGTTATGCATGTTAGCGGATATGGGGGTTTATTTACCCCCTTAGTACCGCGTCCTTTGCAGAACTATTGTACTTTTAAATCCACTTATATTTCGCCCTCTAGTCCCCGTACTGATAAAGTTAAGTACTTTTCGGTGCGACGGTTCTAATCTCCTCTGGCTTGAGGAGATGGTTGCCTAGAAGCTGGTACCTTTTGTAGATGAGGGGCCCACATTCACCCATTAGGTGTATAGGGGTTTCTGTGCTCTCGTGGCAGAATCTGCACCTGTCATCGATCGATAGGCTCAATTTGTGCATGTGTTTGTTCAGCTTGCAGTGGCCTGTTAAGGTTCAGGATCCTTAGTTGGTTAGCTGGTTCAATAGTGCAGAGAGTCTTCTTGCGAGAATCCTACAATGAGTTCTTTGGCTTGTTTTTGTGCGGACATTTCTTGCCAGTGATTTTGGTTTTGATTTCTAGTCCAAATTTTTAGCAGTCTGCTGGTAGTGCTTTTTGCACCTTAGCACCTTTCTTGGACAGCTCGTCTGGTACCCATATAAATGTGGCCCTGTTGTGTGTTGCATGAGTTTTAAGGCAAACCAGATATTGACAGTCCTTGAAATTCAGTGCTTTATTTTTATATGACGTCAGGTTTTGTTCTTTGCCCGGTCAGAAAGCAATTGTCGGTTTTTATTTAATACAGCTTCATTAAATAGAAATTAAAAAAACTACTTCACTATGTTTTAGAATCTTCGTTTTCCTTTCAATTACTTTTTTTGCTAAGGCTCAATGTATTTTATAAGAGAGTGATTAAATTAAAAAATAACTATTAAGAGTTTATCAATTATTAAATTCTCAGAAATAGAATAAAATTTAAAAAATCTGCCTTTTGTTACGTCGAAGATATAAGAACAAGGTATCTAAACATATTTTTTTTATTATTAAATATCCAATAGTTACTAAATGCCAGCCATAATAAAAAAAGTTTAAATGAGTTGTAATTAATATTTATCCTTTGGCCACGCCTTAAGTAGTTTCACACAGTTTAGCACTAGCTTTGATTTGATAGCATTTGAGCTACATACAATTGCTTACTAACCGCGCAAAGAGTAAAACCTAACACCCTATAAAGATAAAGCACATAATTTCAAGGACTTAAATAATTCAACAGAAATTGCAATTCTAAAGCGCCTTTTTGTATTCATTAATGATTTTCCGCTAATGAATATGAACGCCAATTCGCTGATGCGACGCGATCGGGGGAATCACCGTTGATCACCGTTGATTGCTGGCATGGCCTTGAACCGGAGATTATGCGATCTGGCACGGATGCTATTAGCTATTAACAATAGATTAACCTCACGTCTTATAAGATCGTGGCGATTGGCGCGATCGATGTACTTGAACTAAGTTAGCAATTTTATTTTCATATACAATAATGTAAAAATGCATCTATATCACAACAATAAATCATATAACACTAAAAAAGTAATTGACATATATACAAATTAAATACAAGAGATTTATTGTTGCTTTGAAGTAACATGGCCACTCTAGGTTAAAAAAAACCTGTTCTAAGAGCGGCCAGAAGAAGGTTACTAAAAGATCATAGGATAAATATCATAAATCAAAATTTCAAAAATCGATATATTGAGTACCTCCTTATTATCATTCAAAAAAGAGATTTTCAATATCATTAATAGTAAAGACAAATAAAACCTAATAGTATTGATAGATTTTTGTGTTTCTAATGGTTAATTGTAAGATATAAGTACTTGTAATTGCAATTACATATAGAATATACATACATACTATATTTATATCACCTTCATCATAATTTTTTTATACATACTAAAACCATACTTAATTTATTACTTTATTTATTTTTATTAACATACAAATGTCACACACTCACAACTACCACAAACATCACTCCGAAATTACACATAACACTTCAAAAAAAAAACAAATTCTACTATATACGTATATAATATTAATAATCTATATATATTTTAAGAACACTGTTCAAATTTTTATGCTAATCTTAACATGTAAAATGACCGAAATCCATAATTGATTTTATATACTAGTAATAAGTTTTGTTTGTAATTATAAAAATTTAATACTGTGGATTTTTCATTAAAGAATAAATAAATAAAAATACAAAAAATCATACATACATTAAAAAGTGCATATTTTCTATCAAGCAATTTGCCTAAAACCTTTTTATTAACAGTCGACCGTCATTCCCCTTTTATTCAATTGTATTCTTTGGGACTTCTCTGTCCAAAGCTAATTCTCATTTTAGGAATGTCGAGATATATAATGTCTATTAATATTTTATGTAGAACACTATGAAATCAATATTAGCACAGAAGACTGCGTTTGCGCATAGCGCATTATTGCGCAAACGCTTCGCACAACAAACCGTCCGCGCCGTTTGCAAACATGTTATCAGTAAATTCAAGATATTTTCCTAATTTTTTGTGATTACGCGGAGCGCCTAAAACGAGTTTGGCCTAAGTAAACTCAAGCTCGAGTTTTTTCCTGATTCGCGGTTCGGACGTAAAAAAAAGATTTTAGGAACCTACAATTCGGCCCTCCGTACACTTCGCATTCAGGCATATTTTTAATGGAAACAGATGTCCATCTCAGGACAGGTGTTTGGCACCTACTTGGATGGACACGGTGAAGATTCTGACAATTCATTTTTTTTTTTATTTATTTTTCATTTATTAAACATTGTATTGGTGATTTTTTTAGAGGCGTGGTTTTCATGAAGAGATAAAACGCATATAATTTGATGTTATGGCTAAGAATTTAGTTTTATTATAAAGATAATGGTTTGCCATTATGTTTTAAAAATGATTTCGGGTAAGTGGCCGCCGCGGCTGACTCGAACAAATTCCAGCCGAGAGGCCCAATTTTCAACCACTTTTTGCAGCAAGTTGGGCCGTATGTCAGCAATAACGCGCCGAATATTCTCTTCCAAGGCGTTAATCGTGTCCGGCTTATCTGCGTAGACATGCGACTTCACATAACCCCACAAAAAATAGTCCAGCGGTGTTAAATCGCACGATCTTGGAGGCCACGCCACAGGCCCACGACGCGACTATTTGCAAACGTTGTTCAGGAGTAAGTCTATTCATTATGAAATTGCAAACCAAACTGAGCATAAATCAAGTGACAGCTGTCAAAAACACAAACTACGAAAAAAGTAGTGCCAGATTGAAAACCACGCCTCTAAAAAAAACGTCCCTATATATTATATAAAATCCAACCAAGCCCAAGGCTTATCAGTTGGAAATCATGGAGCGAAGCATGTTTTGAAGGTTCTATGATTGAGTAGGTCTGTACAGAGCATGCTTCCCACTCACAATTTAATCTTAACATTGTTTTATTATATTTTAATAATAGTAAGTAGAGATAAATATCTTATATAACTAAATTTTTGCGCTTATTTATCAAGTGTCCAATCTCGGTATTATTCGTTAACAAATTCATAGGATTTCGATTTTAGGTCATTTTTGACTAACGTTTTTTCTCTATGTTTCCATGAAATTGGCAACTTATTAAATAGAGTTGGGATTAAATAAGGAAGTTTCCGTTTACCATCGAAATTATTGTACGAAGGTATGAATAATCTTTCGTTTTTTATCTGTCTTATACTATATATAAGCGTGTTAACTATTATAACTATTTTATAAGTGTCCAATTCGAAGAAGTGAAGAACTATTCTATAGGTAAATAAAGCATGAACTGGTATGATATTGCAGTGTTTAAAAAGGTCGGTTTCACTGCCATGGTATTTTTGTTTTATTTGTTTAGGTACTGTTATTTTTATGCCTTTAAATGCGAATTTAGATGAGCTGTGTTATTAGTTCATTTTTGTTAACATTATTATTCATCGTTAACATACAAATCATAAGGTTGACAGTTTTTAATGTTATGTACTTAATACTTATGGATAAATAAATAAATTTGTGCCAAGACGTACCTACCTAGTCCGACTATAGTGTGACCGCTAACAACCGGCGTTACTACAGGGGAAGCTCCCCCTAGACTTCGCTTCCCCCCTCCCCCAGGAAATATTTAAAATTCACCCGCTATTTTTTGGCGTTTGACTAATAGACTTTCATTATATAAAAAAAAAAATAGTTTTTACTCGTTTACTTTGAGGTATAGCGAAAAAAAATGTGGTTGTGTTTTGTTTCGTCGATATTAAACGTTTTGATCAACAAAATTGGTGTATTTTATCAACGTGCATTTTACTTTTGTTGCCAAGTCGCAAAGACAGGCCCACCCTGTGCGAATCTACGAATTGCCTTTTTGTTTGTAGTCTGAAAACTTTTATTGAATATGGCACCGTAC
This sequence comes from Neomicropteryx cornuta, assembly GCA_020383195.1. NCBI lineage: Eukaryota > Metazoa > Arthropoda > Insecta > Lepidoptera > Micropterigidae > Neomicropteryx > Neomicropteryx cornuta. The sequence continues at coordinate 7,679,259 of JAHKQU010000010.1, read as the reverse complement.
GAATACGAGATCCAACGACGGCATAATATGAGGAGTTCCTTTGTCTGGAGCCATTCCTGGATGCAGAATCAGGTCATGCTTACCATAAAAATGCATTGTCATTGTAACTGACCTAACATGTCAAATTTCAACTCCGTAGGATGAGAGGAAGTGGTTTAATTCAGCTTGCAAGATTTGATCTAAAGAGACTATTAAGTAAAAGAATGTGAAAAATCAGTGTTTCATGGAGTTTCTCAAAAAATTTGATTATTTTGAAGATTTGCCTGCTCCGAGTTGTCTTAATTCCGTAAAAAAAATCTATTTATACCCGCAGAACCTAACCTAAATTCGGCCGAGTAAACTAATAATTTTCTATAAACCGATTCGGCGCCAGGAGGCCCTTCAGACAAGATCGATACGATCTGGGGATAAAATATGCCGCCAGCGGAAGCTGGGTACATCTCTGTGGGATGTGGGAAAGTTGGTCCAAAAAGGACCAAAGAAGGTGGCAGATACGACGCACATCCTCTAACACTAGCATTTATTTTACTTTTCGTATGGATTTTTTATCTGATAAGTTATGTCAAGCGCAGTTCCGACCGCCATTTTGTTGTATTCATTCTGCGATAACATCCTGCAACTGAATAATGAGTGGCCGTGTGTCTTCATTGTCGAGGAAGGCGTCGTTGAATATTAACAGCGTTGGGGATAGAACCCGAGACAACTGCATTAGAAGCAGGCGTTTATACCACTGTGCCCCTACACCGTAGTGTATAATATACTTGTGTGTGAGAGGGAGAGGATGATTATCTCTACGCCCTTGTTAATGGCAAAAACATTAGTTTTGATTGTAAAAATACTAGAGAACAAACATAGTTACTTTATTACTATATTTTAACATATACATACAAATCACACACACTCACAACTATCACAAACATCACTCACAAATTACTCACAACACAACAAAAAAATCTACTGTATAGGTATATAATATTCATAATCTATATATATCTTAAGAACACTGTTCCAAAAATTTTATGCTAATGTTAATATGTAAAATGTCCGAAATCCATAATTGGTTTGTATACTAGTAATAAGTTTTGTTTGTAATTATAAAAATGAAAATACTGTTGGATTTTTCAATAAAGAATAAATAAATAAAATAAATAAATAAATAGTTACAGATATACCGACGTAAAAAGTCACAGGATTGCCAAAAAACTCATATATTTAACAAAAATATTCACAAATCGGTCCTCTCAATAAACCTAGGTGTAGTTTTATTTTTTGTCCAACATTAAAAATGTTACAACCAGAGAGGTGGGTCAAAAAACTGGTTAAAATTACTCCTAGAGTCTCAGAATGTCCCTTATGTCCCTTATCCTATCGGATACAAGCCGTCATAAAACGGGATGCAGCGTGAAAGAGATGAAATCATGTCACATATTATTTTGAAATGCCACGCTTTAAAATTTCATAACAATCGCAATGACTGGCCATAAATTCAAACCGCAAACGCTAATACGTGGTCAGCGAAAATGCCGCAACAGTCAAACTGTTAAATGTAGTTATTTCTTCAGAAGACCGATTGCAGTCGAGGTTTATTTATTATTATTTATAAGTCAAACGATCCAATTAAAATTATCTAAAACTATTTGTGTTTTTAATGCAGTGCGAAAAAAGAAATTTTTTGTTACAAAAATTACAAATTAAAACTATGTTTACAAAAATCAATGTTAAAGTACGGAAAAAAGTACTATAAAAGATAAAGGTGTATCAACAAATAGATAATCAGTTATTATTTTTTTAAAAGAATTGCTATGATCTAGGTCATATACAATTATTTTGGGACCTTACTCAACTAGGCCAGGGGAGATGTTGGTAATGAAGCGCTAAAAATGATATGACCATGTGCGGATTCGAACCCGCGACCTTTGGTTCATTAGTCAAACTCCTTAACCACTACGCCCAAGCGATGGGCACTATCGTACAGCTGTTCCTTGCCTAATTAATTAGTATTTAACTAGACCTGCGTCTGTACTAAATAAGGCATTGTTAGTATTTTTTTTACTTGTTTTTAAAATACATTTGGATTATAAGTACTTTACAAAAATATATTTTAACTAATCAATTATTTTTAAATCGTTTCGGCAACGGCAAGGTTTATTGTGGCCAACAAATTGGAGAATGCCTACAGACCGATTTGTCATCGTGCCTCCTATTCTTTTGAAACGTTGAAAAAAAAATGTATTCTCTAGTGTATTCGTACCATTCTCTTACCTATAATAAATTAGAAAAATATAGCAATAGATCTACAAGTTATAATATATCGTATGGTTGGCTCAAGTTGGATGGTCGGTCCGACCAGCCGAAAATATTGGATAATAATAATAGTTCAGTTGGATAACTAACCTACAGACGTTACAATTTATCGGTTTTGTGGGAAGTTGGTTCCGAGAAATTGTGAAATCTGTAAGGTGTAGCTGGTCAAATGAATGAATGACTATTTTCCGAGTTATTCCGTCGCAACATAACACCTCCGCTATAGCCCCGTCTCATATATTTCACTTAGCCACAAACAGGTGTTTTAAAAACCCAACCGTAGACAGACCACTAATAATGTCTATTGACTTATTGATTTTCTATGTAAACCTTAGTTCTATGACGTTAGAAACCGTCGTGCGTGCCCACTAACTAGAGTAAACATAAAACTCACATATACACCATTTTTTTCTCTAAACAGTTCACGCGTCATCCTGTGCTTAACTCCAGTTTTCTACAGTTTTGTACAGAAATATTCTCCGCGAAAGAATCTAACTCATCTTGGTAGTATTACATTTCCTAAACAGGCATAAAGCCCGTTCTTAGGTAAATATAATTGTACAAAAGTATTATTACGCGTACGTTGAACTAAAGAGAACAGTAAAAACAAAATTATAATTAAAATTAATCTGAAAAATTCCTTTCGGCACGCCGGAAGGCGGAGGTAGATTTCACCGGATCAAAGTAGAGGGTATGCGAACTCCAATTGTACGAACTTGTATCAAACATTGCGCAGCGAGAGTACGTATACTAATCCCTCTTTAAACTGTGCTGCAAGGGTTGCTCATATCAAAAATTGTAAGGAAATATAGGTCTACAATTAACATTTTGAACTGATTTGATTTGGTATGTATTAAGGAAAGTATGGTTTTTTATTAATTTTTGAAGAACCATTTTTTCCACCCCTAGGACCAAGGGTTGGTGCTATCAAAAAAGTTTACTTTAATAAGTTTTAGGTTCTTATTTGAGAAATAATATAAAATTTATATAAATTTGATATCTTATACACTAAGAAAGTTATAACAAAATTTCACTTGTTTGGAAAAAATCACCCCATTCCCACCCCCCTAGTGTGATTTTACCCATTAACGAACTTCACCGAGATTTTGTGCCCTTAAATTTTATGTTTAAATTAAAAGTGATTGGTGCAAAATTACGGCAGTTATCGTTATAGATAGATAGATATATAAACTTTAAAACTGAGGGTGGTTTTGGGTTCTAGGGGATGTGAAACGCGAAGATATGTCGAAATTTCTCGGATATCATGACTTGGTATCCATTGCAATAGGTAACTTTCCTAAAGAAATCTACCTAAAAAAGGTAGGTACTTACACACTTTTTCCAGCTTTTTGGCACGGCCTCGGCCGAGCGCCAACGAGGAAATGAATGCGCGAATACAACAAGGGAATTTACATGAATGCTTTGATAAAAATATAATAAATTTGGATAGGGTGATGATTTTATAGGCGTGGTTTTCAAGAAGAGATAAAACGCATATAATTTGATGTTATGGCTAAGAATTTAGTTTTATTATAAAGATAAGGGTTTGCCATTATGTTTTAAAAATGATTTCGGGTAAGTGGCCGCCGCGGCTGACTCGAACAAATTCCAGCCGAGAGGCCCAATTTTCAACCACTTTTTGCAGCAAGTTGGGCCGTATGTCAGCAATAACGCGCCGAATATTCTCTTCCAAGGCGTTAATCGTGTCCGGCTTATCTGCGTAGACAAGCGACTTCACATAACCCCACAAAAAATAGTCCAGCGGTGTTAAATCGCACGATCTTGGAGGCCACGCCACGTTGTTCAGGAGTAAGTCTATTCATTATGAAATGGCAAACCAAACTGAGCATAAATCAAGTGACAGCTGTCAAAAACACCAACTACGAAAAAGGTAGTGCCAGATTAAAAACCACGCCTCTAAAAAAAACACCCTAAATTGTACCTTAGAAACTAAGGAATTTTGATACAAAGATTATTTTGACGACTTTATAAACATGTTGCGAATGCTCTGTGTTCAATTCGACTGTTGTTAATCAGTACCGTCGGCAACTAAATGTGCTCACAAAATCCTATAATGTGCCTGCAATACATGTCGCTTTCGTTTCGCGGCGGACATTACACGAAAGTGTGTCTCGCGTGAATCAGCAAATGCGCTGACCGCATTTTTGAGTTTTTTTTTACTTTCGACCGCGTGTAGTGCACGCAGGCACACCTTGCGATCTTACGACACGATAAAAATGGTCAGGTTGCGTTTTTTTTTTTTTTTGTTACCTTACGCAACACTTTAACTTAACCTTGGCGACCCGCGAGGAATTTACTGACATGATTACATATAACGTTAGCTGTCGTCACATCCGACCCACGAGGTTTTTTTTCAGTGCGATGTACTGAATACGAGATCTATATTCATCTCGTCAGCACATACGTGTATACAAAGATGAGTTTAGCACATACGTGTATGTATGACACCCAAACGTCACATACATACATCTATTTCCCGAAAAATATTCAAATTAATATTTTTAATTAGAGCCACTAACTAGAAAACAAGTCAAAGACTGTAGCGAATAATCTGCAGTAACTTTGGGTTCAATTTTGTAATCAAATCGTATTAAATCACAGTTCACAGTACTGTGATTGTATGTTCTAGTGACACGTGGACTGATTTCATACAATTCGATTCAAATAATTGTAATTGTATGTTGCGCAGTGTGACGGTTATGTTTATAAGAACGATGCTTTTAGTAAAGTCTACTTTAGTACGGGCATTGCCTAGTTAGGTAGTACTTTGCATTATATGTAATTGATGTTAAGTTACTGTCAACAAGTAAAATAAATAAATAAATAAAGAAACTTTAGAGTTTCATCACACACAAAACACACACATCACAAGAGTCACATTAGCAAAACTAAACATGTTACTTTCAGTGTTACTTCAGCCGGTTTAGTTAATACGGACTTTCAGCTTCGCATCTCTGAAGAATGACGACCATATTAGATACTTAGAAGTTGAAATAACAGTTATCTTCGCTGGAATCATCACATGATTGAATTACTAAGAGAGTCCGTTCGCAAATTGTAGTTTATAAAAATCTTAGAAACTGTTTAACTTTACAATTGCTTAACTAACTCTTTAATCCCCTATGCGTTAATTATGTGGGGCGGGTGCTACTCGAAAAGCCCTTGAACCATTAATCAAAGTTTAAAAATTGGTTCTTCGTGTGATCAATAAAAAGCCTTTTAGGTTTAGTTCGGAAATCCTTTTCTCAAAGTACAGGGTGCTAGATATTAGACAATCTTTTATTAAAAAAGTAGTCATACATGTTTGGCAAAATAAAATAAGTAATATACAGTGCACTAAAGCTATGAAGACAAGATCGAATAATAGAGGGCACTTAGTGGCACCAAAAATGAAAATACCTTTTGACCAAGACATTTTCTAGGGCCCAAAAATATTTAATCAGATATGTGATGAAATTAGGGATGATAAAACTGAAGCTAGTCTCGCTACATACAAGTATATATTAAACTGATCAACCTCTTTGGGTAGAGATGATGTTGAGAAAATAATCTCGGAAATATTTGTTTAGATAAAATTATTAAATACTGCAATTTAAACGACTTATATTTATTAAATAAAAAAAACTGTATTATTTTATTTACCTAAAATGGTTTCAAATATAAAAAATAAAAACCCTTACTTAGGTACTTCAATGTTATAACAATAAAAAAAACAAATGCAACCTATTTTATTTAGTTTCAGGACACTCATGTAACGGTTATTTTTACATAATGATATAGTAAATTTAATGTTTGTTATCCATTAAAAAATGCATGTTTAAATATTACGGGAAAAATGCGGGAGGAGTAGGTTTATATTTTCTCAAAAAACAGGGAAATCATTTGTTCGATATCTTAAAAATGACAGAAGTAATAGAATCTTTGGGCGTTTTAAAAACGTCGTTTTATTCCCGCTAGGTTATTCCGATGACGTCACAACTGCTAAACTCAGCCCATCCGGGCCAATTAGCAACAGAGCAACAGCTGTGACGTCAAATCAACTCAATAGTTCGGGTTTATTAGAGATATAAAGAAAAAGGATGATTGCGTATAGGGAAATATATTAGGTGATATTTTTTGATTATAATTTACTTGAACCTAAATTATAGTTTTCATAAATTGTACTTTTCAAAGTACCTACTTACCGTATCGATGTTACAGGCACTAAATTAAAATTTATATTAATTACTATTAAGAAAAATATCCAAAATGATAGTATTTTTAAAATCAAGTAATCACGCATCTCGCACATTGGATACATCATTACGTCACAGTCACAGAGCATTGGTAATTCAATTAAAGCAATGTCAACATTTTTTTTTTTAATATTTTACGACTGATATCATCATCATTTGATAATTATTTATGACTACGCAATGCATTTGGAAACTGAACTGTCAGATTGGTATTCCAAACATGATGGCAATATTTTGAAATTTCGACACATATGCACGCAGAGTATCAAATTTATTCCATATAAATAGTTTAAGGTTACAACCACACAATTTTAATTTTTAGGTAAGAGAGTGAGACGCCAATTGGCGACGATACCTGTTTGTCGTTTGATAAGCGAGCAGCATGATTAAAACAAATCAGCACGATTCGCCCGACGAGTGTTTTGCAATCGGTCAGCCTACCTATGTGTTTTATGCACAGTTCTTACCGGACTTGTGAACATCTCCTCGAGTCTCTGTTTGGGATCTTTACCCTTTTTCGGACGGACGAGCAAATAGATCTTCTTGATCTTCGGGCATGATCTAGAACCAGAGAAAAATAACATTATTATAATATAAATCAAAGTATAATTGGCGGCTTGCGCTTCAATTTCTCGCGTTTGCCTCCGTTGGATCTGACAGTTAGGCCCAACGGCTGATTTTTCCGCCCGCAGTGCCTCACGGCTCGGTCATTTAATTTTTATTTAATTACGGCTTCATATTATAGAAATTTAAAAACAAACTTTACTATATTTTAGACCTTCATTTGCCTTTCAATTACTATTTTTCTCAAGACCCTAAAGTCGTTTATAAGAGAGAAATTCTACTAAAAAAGAACTATTAGCAAGTTACCATTTATAAAATTTCTCAGAAAAAGAATTGAATTTTTAAAATCTGCTTTTACTATGTTGAAAACATAAAATTAAGGTATATAAACATATTTTTTTGTGTTTAAATATCCAATAATTACCAAATGCGAGCCGTAACAAAAAAGGGTCTAAATAAATCGATATCAATAATTTCGGCAGGAATAATTTCGCTCTATTTCTTAATTAAATTGAACCTATCGTTTGAAGTGTCTGCGTATCAAATCATTTGTCCGTGATGACGTTGAATCATCGGCGAAAGTAACAATGAATTGCAGCTAGTATTCGCTAGCGCGAATCAAAACTGACGAAACGGTTAAATAACTGATTATCAGAACGGGTTGCACAAGCCCAACGCAACGCCAGGCGCTGTTTGCTCTACAAATTCCCAGTTTACTAATAAAACCCGCGCCCATTGAATAGTTTAATATCCATCTCTATAAGGAAAAAGATAATAATTAATATTTATTGAAAACTTTAGATATTTGTCTATTTGTTTGGATCAAATCTGGCACGTGTCGTTAGCTGAAAAATGATGGGAACTCTACAACGTCGTGAAGTAAACCCCTCGAGTTTGGGCTCATTTATGAGTATTGTTTCTAGACGAAGAAGTGTCTATACAACGCGTACTATACTATATTAAAATAATTGCAAAGATATTTATCTACATCTCGTATAGCAATGTAATTAAGGCCCAATATCAAATTTAAAGAAATACAATACAAATCATTTAAATTCGCCAATTAGAATTTTAATATTTAGAGTTGTGTAATATCCATTAATACAAGAGTTTGGTAAAATAAATATTCAGATGTACTAGCCACAATAAATCAAATATTATTGACATTTTGACATAAGAAAATTGTAACACCGGAAAGCATTCCAATGTCAAAAAATATATTCAACATTTTTTTTTAAATAAATAAAACCAACCTTAAATAAAATTATAACTACAACCATGAAACTAAGAAATAGTTGGTATATATAACCTTCTTTTGCTAGTAAACATTAAAAAAAAAAACGGATCCATCAAAACGTCAAAGTCGGTGCAGAGATATGGTTTGCATGTACTGTTTTATATATAATACGAGTATAAGGAGTTTTTTTGGTTATTTTACACTAAAAGTTTTTAATCAAACTTAAATAGAATCATCCTCAAGCAATCGTCCACAGTATGCAAAAAAAAATAAATAAATAATCGAATATTAGAAAATTGGTTTATAATTTTTAACATTAAAACATAAATAATTTCGTGTAGCGCACAAAAATATGTCAGAAAGATAAAGGTTAGATAAAATCAGAAAGAATAGGTACCTCAGCAGCTTTTCGACAAGAACCTTCCCCAAAAACCCAGTGCCTCCTGTTAGGAAAAGCGTGCCATCCGCAAACATGTCCGCTATCCGATCCGGGAGATCGTCGTTGACAGATGACGCCATCTTGAATTACGCTCTGAAACAAAGATGGCGGATTTAGAAAATAGATTTTTTTCCAGGGAATAACAATAGTTAAAAATAATTTTATTAAAATATGCTAAGTTAATAATAATACAAATAGAGTTAATTTAAATTATTTTAATAATAACTGTATCATTTATGTATACTACAATTACATACGTGTGTGACTCCGAATATTTGATGTTTTGCTAATTTATTAGTAACAATTTTGACTGTGTTTAATTTAAAAGCGAATACTCAATTGCCTTTAGTGCTAGGCAAGTTAAAAACGAAACTTACACGTAAAAAAATGTTAGGTTATGCACCTTCTAACAGTTATATCTGTCTAAATGATTGCTTTACCCAACACACTAGCTTGCCAATCTGAAAGAGTCTGTGAAGGTAACGCAAAGATATATGTAATAAATTTACAAGAAAACGATAATGATTGTATGCAGTTTTTTTTTATTGCCTATCATGACCCTGAAAATCCATTTCAATGGGTTTTTTTTATTAATATTTAAACTTAACTTCGTAACTGACGTAGGTACCTTACTAGTCTATATAGGTACCTTCATTACACTCTGTAGAGGTATTTGTTTTTCTGATTGTGTATAGTACTCTTATGATTACTAGGTATTAGGTTCTGCAAATGAATGTAACCCTAAAATTTTATTATTTTTATACATTTTATTATTTATTTTTTATATTTTAAATGGCACCTCATTCTTATTACGTATTATCTTTTTTCTTTCACACTGTAAATATGTTAAAAATTATAAAAAACTAAAATCAAATGTATTAAATTTGTATATACGAGTATATTTAACGTATTTAATTATAATGTTTATAATTAAACAAACTGACTCGACGAACTTCGTACCGCCTCGGAATCAATAAATGTTGTGTTAACTTATTAGCTGAATTTAATTCAGTTTTTATTAAGAATACTCAAAATTAATTTAGCTCAATAAATTTACAAAAATCAAAACGACAAATGTGATAACCACACAAAGTGAACATCTTCGAAGGCAACTAACTCACCGTTTTAAAATAGAATTCCCCAGAATACAAAGCCGTTCCATACAAAATATATGAGAAAATGAATTTTCTTTATATTTTTTGTGTGATTTTTTCCAATGTTTTGAGTTATTCTGCTATTCGGAGCGGAAACAATTTTAACAAATAAAGATCATAAAAATAGGTCCCGCCGTTCTTGAGTTATGTTATAACTAAGGAATGGTGTAACTAACACGACTTTGCTTTATATATATAGATAATAAAATACACATGCATGTTTTGTAAACATACAGTTGAAGAGTATCGATTACTGGTAACCTGCGTATGAAATATTAGAAAATTATTACCGTTATACTCTTTATAAAATAAGTAACGAAATTGGATGTTGCACAGCATCCAATATAGTATATTATAGACTATAATAAAATCTACTTTAAGACGGGCTGTACCCAGTTCAGTATAACTTTGCATAGATGTAAATTAATGTTTAAAATTACTGTTAATAAAAATAAATAAATAAATTTAAAATTCACAATTTTTTTTAAGAGTTAAAATAAAAAATATATACATATGTATATTTATAAGCTTAAAACCTTCATATTTATTGTTGCTATTTAAGTGTTGAAATACTTCGCCTTGAACTCGGTTTGAATAAAAGGAAGATTTGTTTATGAACAAGATAATTATATAATGAATAAATCGTCGTAACATAGTCTACACAATAGCGATTACTCTACTAAAAAAAATATAAGGATAAAAACATATCTTTCCTTAAAAAGATTTTTTAAAAAAATTGAACACTGTATGTATACTAATGCTTTATGTAAAGACAGTTTATCTCCATTGCTCATCTTTTTTTTACTCAATCTGTGAAATATTTATTTATTTATTAAAATAGGTTCATAATTTTTAAGCCTATTTAAAACTTTTTAAAACATAACACACAATTAAGCTAACAAAACACAACACACAAATTAACACCACAGATAAATATTGTATTACTATAGCTAACTAAATTGATAAGTGTATTTTGAATTAAAGTATGTTTCTAATGTATGTATGTATATTCGTATATATATATTTGTGTGTGTGTGTGTATATATATATATTAAATGTTTTTATCTATATATATATATATTTATCACGGATCTCTAATATAGACCTCGCGCTCCTATTATCCCTCTACTTATATATTTCAAATAGGTAACACCTCGACACAGGCATTTGCCTAGTGAGGTGTTACTAATCCACACAAACTGTACTTTTCTTGTATAGAATATCAATAACATGCGATATAGTAATATACATGTAATTATATTAATTTGTATGGATATTATAATAAATAAATAAATAATATTCATACAAAAGTTAATTGTGCGTTAGCCATATTCTACATACAGGGTGCACCGAAAACAATCCCGTAGACTTAATGGGCCGTTTATCTTGTCTATTACGAGTCAGAAATTATTTAAAATAATGCGGAAGTAAAACACCCCCATCATTTTTATTGGTGTATCGTTATGTGTCGAGCGCGGTAAATGACCTGCGCGCTGCGAGTGGACGATCAGCTGTTATGTGATTTTTGGGCTAAATATTTGCTAATGGTTTAAGATAAACTTTAAGATTTCATTTTACACTTCTTTAAGATCACATTTATTAACTAGTTAATCTTCAACATCGGTGACTTTGGCACGGTATTTTTTGCCTAAAAATTGGTGCCTAAAGTACGCATGATTACCAAATATACAAACATATTTTACGATAAACTCTACCTAACTAGGCAGCGCCCGCACTAAGTATGGCTTTATATCTTGTATATTATTAAATGTTTCAGTTCGAAAAACGAACAATTATATTGTTTTTGATTTAAAAACTCAGTTAAAATATTTAAAAAAAAACAATTTTTAGTACAGAAATATAATATTATATAGCAATAATACATATACACACATCATTCTTATAAATAGATATTATTAAATAGGAAATAAAATATTTATAATTCACGTTTCAAAATTTTTATTCTATCGGGTGAAAGGCGGTATTTTTTATCAATGGTATTTAGTGTTTTGACTGGGTATTTATTAGGTAGGGAATATACCTAATCAGATTATAATTTATGCACGTTGGTACACCACGCTATTTGACGAAACGGTGTGTGTGTTTCAGTATTGTGTGATAAAATGAACCAGAATATATAAACAAATCACACCGAGTTTAAGTGATTATCGATGAATCCGCGTTTAAGATAAAAAAGTAAAAAAAGGCATACGATAAGAAAGGTGCGGTAATTACACTGGTAAGATATTTAAAAAAAACGCGTTTACAGGAAAAAGATTTAGTCGTTTATTCAGGCACTAGTTATCTTGAAACTCACTCATGCTCGAGAGACATTCAGGAATAGACAGTGTCTATGGTTTGTGAATAATTGCAAAAATGCACCAAGATTAACGAGAGCTCGAAAAAAAAACGCGAAGCGATTGAATTCGTCTCGTAATTAAAACGCATTTGCCGTATAATGAAGAAAATAGGTTCTTTTCACATTAACAATTAAAAGATAAAAACGAAATAAAATGAAAAAAAAACACCGATTAGTTTACTTCTTTTTTTTTATTGAGAAATCAAGTTGGCCCATGAGTAGAAGTCTATAACCTTCCTAACTAGCTAAGAGTTACCTGTTCATTAATTACATAATAAAATTACCTACAAATGTCATACTGTTTTTGGGTGTATTCCCGCCCCTTCTCCCAAATTTTAAGGATCAAACAACTATACTATATTTTCTCCGCTACCCCATAATGACAGCCTGACCTCTGTCGGTGACCATAGCAACTCTTAATAAGCTCAAAAGAAAGGTTTAAACGTTTACGAGGACCGGCGGTTTACCTTGAATCACAATCGGTTTCGTAATTCAGCGACCTCCTTCGCGAAGCCGAGATAAATAATCATAACGCGCATTGTGCGATTCTCTCCGTAGAAACCAGACATTTCCATTTTTTCAAAATTAAATTAATTTAAACTTAAAAAAAAAAATCTAACGCTCACGACACGCCATCTTGTGTGAATTTTTCAACTTTCCCAAGCCCCTAGAGTAGGGTTGCCATACGTCCCGGTACACCGGGACATGTCACCGATTTAGAGCCTCCATGTGTCCTGGTAAACGAATAATCATGGTTTTATATTATTGCTAAAATTATGCGAATAATTCGTGTGACGACGTTAGATTCACGTTGGCTCGCGGTGAAAGTGTGGGGTCGAGGGATGTACTGACATTTTACAAATATTTTTCCATATTTACAGTACGGAATGAAAGACTGAAATACCTTCGTGAGGGTGCTGATGTAATTCATGGTAATTTACGATCTCACTAAAAAACTAAGTGGTTAACCGTCTTTGTTGCCGGCCATTGAACGTATTTTGAAAATGTGGGAACCATTGAAAGATTTCCTTTTTATCACAAACCAGATTGCGGCGCTATGGAGGCGGTAGGCCCCCCCCCCCCCCTCCTCCTATAACTCCCATATATTTCCTCCTATATTAGTACCGGTCGGAGCCAAACCATTTATGGTAACCCTACCCTAGAGTCATGTCCGGCCGTTGGAACGGCGAGGGGGGTAAACGAGAGGGGATAGTGCATAGGCGAAAAGGCTATGCGTAAGAAAACGACGGCAAGTCAAGTGTTGCACTTCTATCACTAATAGCAACCATGAATTAGTGATAACATCTAGTTCCTATGAAACTGCTGAGTTTAGCAGACGAGGAAAATTGAATGTATAAACACCTCGCAGCCTAAGTTTAAAAACAGCCTTGAAACGCGGAAAAGGTCAGTAAGCAATTGTTGGTTTTTATTTAATTACAGCTTCATAATATAGCAATTTAAAAAACTAACTTTATTATGTTTTAGACCATTCATTTGCCTTTCAATTACTATTTTTTCTAAGGCTCTAGCGCCCTTTATAAGAGAGTAATTCAACTAAATACGAACTATTAGCAGTCTATCAAATCTGCCTTTACTATGTTGAAGATACGAAGATATAAGATCAAGGTATCTAATTATATTTTTTCATGATTAAATATCCATAAATGCCAGCTATAGGAAAAAAGTCTAAATGAATCAAAATTAATATTTACCTTTAGGTTCGCCTTAAGTGCTAACCCATGCGCGAGTTGTACCGCGTCGAATTCTTTTCTTCATTCCGACTGCCTTATTGTTGTATTTATGATGCGAGGCCGTTCAATAGGCAAAGAACATCTCGCAAGTCTCTAACTGAATGTGTTTTTTTTTTAAAAGAGCGGTTGAATATTCTCAACGGCGAAAAATATCTTGGCCGGATTTGGCCCCACTGGGGATTCGAAACTGGGACCTCGGGATATAGAAGCAGGCGCTTACACCACTGCGCTACCAGGCCGTTAATAAATTAATAGTCAAATAATAATAATATCCGAATTTATATAATAATGAAACATTTATCCAATATAATGTGCTGTTAAATATTTGATTGTTGGTAGTGATTTTAAATACACCCTGTGTATATATACTTGTGATCGTCTGTGAAGATGTTTATATTAGGCGTAAGACACCAGTTTTTGTTTCTTCAAAGTATATTATATACTCAAAAAAATAGGGTTTATTTTCGATTGGACCATTTTTTGGTTCCTTCAATTTTTCCTTTCGCAAGGTCCAAAATAAAAACGAGTTTAGATATTATTAGTAACGAAATTAAACAAGAATTTGATATGAAACCATGTAGCTATCAACGGCTTCTAATACATTGATTAGTAGTAGTAAATTATTTAACCAGAACATGACGTCTACTAGGCTCCACAAGCGACGTTAAAATTATCTCCTCGCGCCTGTGGTGCCAACTTATAATGGGTTACTTCATTTCCTATCTCCATAGAGGCGACAGTGGCTTTTTTTTAAGTCTGAGTAGATTAAAATAAAAAAACCTACGACGGTATCAGGACATTCTTTCAATTCATCATAAATTTTAAAACCATTTTAGTTTTTCTTTTTGGAAATTTTGTTATATTTCAATTTATTAATGTTATAATAATTATAACGTGGCACTGAACATTCTTTTACATGTTTCTATTTACGCACATAAATGAGTTTGTATTTTATTTTAATTTAAACTAGCCAATAATAAAAAATACGTTTCAACAGCCGTGCTGTCAGATTTTAAATTCGAATATGATATTTGAAGCACTCAACCGAACTGTCAGATTCATTAATAAATTAATTATTTCAAAAGTAATCATAAATAAACTACAAATTTAACAACTGGAAAAGCACCGTTCTGATCGTAAGTTCCTCATTCGATCGACGTGACATTTTACGAGTTTTTTTTTACACTGTTAAATAGTTCAATGGCATACATCAACTGTGAATGAATTCAATTTTAACGATTAAACATTTTACGACATATTATTTACATAGGTTTTTTGGATTTTTTTCTACTAAGTGAAAAATACGTTCGTTGATGTTTTAGAAATGAGATTCGCTCACTGATTTTTGCACGAAGTCGTGAAAAATATTCACACGAAATTTGTCGGATAAAAAAACCATAATTATTGTAATAAGACAAAATAATTTGTTAAAATGAAGCTGGTTGAGCGACAACGAATATATGTACATCACAATTCCCTTGTGTTATATTGTCCATCTAATACGTTCCTTACGTGAATCCACCGACAACCAATCCCATATATTTTACCCAAACTCCCTTGTCGTGCGAAGACTACACACCGCTACTACCGCCGCTCGCGCGCGGAAGTGTCAAGTTTCGAACGAACGTTATCTGTGCGACCCGCACCGCTGTATTGTCGAAGAAGTAATACACAAAACCCGCGTTAGACAGTGTAATAAACACTGCAATTATAAAAAACATTAATCTTTAAGAACAAGTGAATAAGTGAGTGCCGAACCCCAGAGGAGTCTTCGAACATTATACCTAATTACACCCGCGCCGAGAGCGAATCTGGTAAGTCTGCACATCTCCTTCATTTGTTTCCCAAAGGTTAAAACCCCGCACCGCCCCCCATTTATGGTTATGTCAACCCGCCTACAGTCCACTAAAAATCAACCCTCGGCGCAACCATAAAAGTGTTCCTTCTCCCCAAATAATAACATTGGTATCAGCCCTCTCTCAAAACTACCTACCTAAAATTGTGTTTGTCATAGTTTCGTTTCGTAGTGAACTCATCAACAAAAAATATACGTGAAGTTATCAATTTTTGTGGGAAGTTAGCTTCATTCATTTTGTGTTTAGCTAGTTTCACCCTCTCTTTTAGCGCTTTGCTATATTATGAAATTCAGCTAACTTCACCAACATTTTACCGCGAATACAAAAAAAAAAATAATTTTATGTTTTTTCATGGTTTATGAATAAAATAATACAAAATAACGGAAATTTATTTATCAAATTATTAAAATCTAAATATTATTTCCTGCAAAATATTTTGTAAATTCCACAACAAATTGTCTGTATAAAATCAATTACGAGTAGGTACATACAAAATTCAACATGACTTCTGTTCAAACACGTTCGCAAATACCGCCCCCTCCCCCTAACGTCTCGACTGAATCTGTAAAAAAGTCAGTTAGTCATGAAATTTTAAAATTAATAAAAAAACGAGAGTTTTTATTTCGTAAAGTTCAGTCACTTTATGATATTCGAGAAAACCTCGATACTGAAATCAGTCGCGATACTTTCATTGTTAAGTCCAGTTTGATATCAGAAACTCGGCAACAGTTTTCAACTGTCATTGACGAATATAACTCGCAAATGCTCAACGAAAACCCAAATTATGAACCGAGTTATGAAGTTCTTGATGCATTTGACGATTTGTACTGTTATGTTATGGCAGTTCGCGACAACCTTTTGAAAAATAACTCAACACCCGCTCATAAAAATACAAGCAAACTTCCACCGTTGCAGTTACCTTCATTTAACGGCGATCCTACGCAGTGGACCGTATTTTATGAATCTTTTAAAGCCGCCATACATGACAATCACGACTTGACAGATACCGAAAAAAATTCAATATTTATTAGGTAAACTGTCCCAAAAAGCTCTAGCTATTTGTCAAGGCGTTGCGCCAGTTGGAAAAAATTACCCAATAATTTGGAAGTTACTAGTAACGCGTTTTCAAGATAAGCGCTCACTTGCAACGTCTTATCTAGATCAGATTATTGATTTAAAACCACTTACATCGTGCAACTTCACGTCGTTGGAAAATTTTATGCATAAATTTTTGCCTGCTGTGTCAGCTTTAAAAGAGCTTGAAATTGAAGACCTCACGGATTTCATTCTTTTATTTATAGCATTGAGAAAGTTAGACACAGAGACTGTGCAAAGTTTTGAATCGCTTCATCGTAAGGAAGAGTTACCTACTTACGACCAATTAAGTGATTTTCTGCACGAACAGTTAAAAATCGTACAACGTGCGCGATCTAAACCTAATACCCCCGCTGTTAGTACTCAAAAATCTGTACCTAACAAACTTTTGAAGCCGCAATCTTTTGTGGTAAACAAACCGAGTATCCCATGTTGCAAAATATGTTCAAATGATGCTCATTTATTATATCAATGTCCCGCCTTTTCTAACATGTCCCAAACTAATCGTTTCAATTTTGTGAAAGAAAATTCATACTGTGTGAATTGTCTAAGTGATCGGCACAGAACCGCCAAATGTAAATCGAAACACAATTGTTCGACTTGCAAACGCAGACATCATTCGTCATTGCATTTTTATAATAATGCTTCTGAAGGTGCTGAATCGCCACAAGCTGGAACAAATTCCACAGTAGCAATGTGTAACTTAAATACAGCTTTGCCGCGCACCAATACCCGTACTGTACTTTTAAGCACTGTCAAAGTACATATCAGCCTTCCGTCCGGTGATCATTCATCTGAACGGTTTCTTTTGGACACAGGCAGCATGTGTAATTTTTTGACAGAGTCTACGTGTAAAAAATATGGTTTTCATATCAACCGCTTTAAATCGTCAGTAATGGGGCTCGGTGCCTCTTCGCGTCCTGTCAAAGGAACAGTTAATTTTACTTTTACGTCCCGATTTAACAAAAATGATCAACATACTATCAATGCGCTCGTCATAGATAAGATCAGTGAAAACTTACCAACTACTGCAGTTGATACCTCCGCTCTAAGCTATCTTAATCAGGTGCAATTGGCCGATGATAGCTATCACACTCCAGGGGCCATTTCGGGAATATTAGGCGCCGAAATGTGTTCGCACTTGATAGGTCAAGGAAAAATAATGAGCAGCGCAAACATGCCTACAGCTTTGCAGACCTCCTTAGGTTATGTAGTATTAGGTGAAGCGCCCATACAACCCTTTAATCAAAACGAAACAATAAATATGCAAACGTTTTGCACTATTGTTGAAACACCCTTAGAAGGCGTCCTCGAGAAATTTTGGCAGTTAGAAGATGTACCTGCTACATCACAAACATTTCTAAGTCCCGATGAGCAAGAGTGTGAGAATCATTTCCAATCCACTTGTAAACGTGATAGTACCGGCCGATACGTAGTATCACTTCCCTTCAAACAGGAACCTATTGCATTGGGCAATTCGTTCCAAGTAGCAAAAAGACGTTTTTTATCATTAGAAAAAAGATTAGATGCCGATTCAACACTTCGCAAAAATTACAACGAAGTAATGAAGGAGTATCTAAACAAAGGTTACATGTTTCCAGTTCCAGAAGCACAACCTAACGAAAAACCGCACTATATTATTCCTCATTTTGCCGTTTTGCGCCCCGATAGTTTAACAACCAAGACTCGGGTAGTATTTGACGCGAGTCAAAAGACAACGTCTGGCTTATCACTAAACGATGTTATGCATGCGGGTGTAAAATTACAAAATGATATTTTACGCATTTTATTAAACTTTCGCTTATTTCCGTTCGCTGTTACAGCTGATATATCTCAGATGTACTTGCGCATTTCTGTGCATGAACCGCACCAACGCTTCCAGAGAATTTTATTTCGATTTAATTCATCTGACCCGCTAATGACATACCAAATAACACGAGTTGTATTTGGCATGAATTCAAGTCCCTTTTTGGCTATTCGTACGCTACATAAGCTAGTGGCAGACGAAGGGTCCTCCTACCCTTTAGCCGCCGAAGCTTTAATGCGTGATTTCTATGTAGATGATCTAGTATCATCCGTACTAACTTCAGACGGAGCGACTAAACTGTATGATCAATTGATCAGTCTACTTTCGTCCGCAGACATGAGTTTGCTTAAATGGAACTCAAATTCCTCTGATATTCTCACGCATATTTCAGAAGAACACCGCGTACACCGAGTCGTAGATTTTGATTCTGACTCATCTTCAAAAATCTTAGGACTCCAATGGCAACCCTCCGCAGATATTTTCTCCTTTAGAGTATCCACAACGGTTTCAAACTGTACCAAGCGTCAAATGCTATCAACAATAGCTAGGCTGTTTGACCCGTTATCACTAGCCGGTCCTTGTATACTGTTTGCGAAACTACTTATACAAGAGTTGTGGCTCACAAAGATAGACTGGGACAATAAGCCACCGCCCCACATCGTCAACGCTTGGGATCAGTTTCAAAACGAATTACCTCTCTTAGAAAATTATCACGTACCACGTCATATAGGTGTAGCCAAGGGCTGCTCTATCACTTTATTAGGCTTCTGTGATGCCTCAAGTAAAGCATACGGAGCAGTGGTATATTGTCATACCGTTCACAAAAGTGGTGAATCGTATACAAGTCTCGTTTGTGCGAAGTCCAAGGTAGCCCCTCTAAAAATAGAATCCATCCCGCGCCTGGAAATCTGTGGTGCCGTTTTGTTGTCAAAATTACTTCGTCTAGTTTTAGACACCTACTCACCGCGCGTATCCATTGACAACTTCTTCGCTTTTACCGATTCAATGGTAACGCTCCATTGGATACATTCGTCTCCCCACAGATGGAAAACCTTCATTGCAAACCGAGTCTCGAAGATTCAAGAGAACACCCCGCCTTCGAATTGGCACTTTATTCAAGGAATTGATAACCCCGCAGATTGTTTATCTAGAGGACTTACCCCAAAACAACTGATGGATCACAATATGTGGACATCGGGACCCCCTTGGTTAAACCAACCCCGCAACGAATGGCCAATTTCACCTTTCATCGAGCAAACTGATGACATTCCCGAAGCCAAACTTCTTTCTTTTCCAGTTGTCAGCTCCGCATCGGACCACCCGTTTTATAAACTGGCCTTACGCGTATCTTCATGGCCTAAGCTTCTGCGCTCTATGACTTACGTGCTAAGGTTCCTCAAGAAATTACCAACTCGAGGCGAGGTCACCGCGTCTGACCTAGACCTGACAGAGGTTAAAATTCTCGAGGTGGTTCAGTCTGTACATTTTGCCAATGAATTAACCGCTCTTAAAAGGCAAAAATGTGTCAGTATGAGATTTCGCAAACTGAATCCCTTTTTAGATAAATCTCTTATCCGTGTCGGAGGTCGTATTTCAAATGCACAACTTGAATATGACCAAATGCACCCTGTGATTCTGCCGAAAAAGGATCACGTCGCAGAATTGATTGTACGATATTATCACCGTAAATACTGCCATACTGGCCCGCATCTGCTGCTCAGTTTGCTGAGGCAGAAATTTTGGATACTTTCTGCACGATCACTTGTGCGAAAAGTAGTCCAGTCGTGTAATCTTTGCTTTCGAACTAAACCAAAGCCTACTTATCCTTTTATGGCTGACTTACCCGCATACCGCGTCCAACAAGCAAAAGCGTTTACTACCACCGGAGTTGACTATGCAGGACCGATATCTATACTTAAGTCTAGATATAGAGGTGCTCGAGTGCAAAAAGCGTACTTGTGCCTATTCGTATGCATGAGCACAAAGTGCTTGCACTTAGAAGTGGCATCCGACTTATCCACTCCTACTTTTCTAGACGCTTTCAAGCGCTTTCTCGCCCGCCGCGGACCCTGCTCTATTATGATGAGCGACAATGGCACTAATTTCATCGGTGCTAAATCCTATCTTAAGGATCTATATGATTTCATTGCTTCTGAATCTTTTAATGAATCTGTCACTCGAGAACTAGCCGACATGCGAATAACATGGCGCAATATAGTCCCTAGAGCCAGTCATTATGGAGGTTTGTGGGAAAGTAACGTCCGCAGTGTTAAAATGCACTTAAGAAGAATAATGGGTGATCAACTACTGACCTATGAGGAGCTGAACACCGTTTTAATCCAAATAGAGGCACTGCTGAACTCACGTCCTCTATGCGTTTTAAGTACAGATCCTGATGTCAGTGCATTAACCCCCGCACACTTTCTTACCTTGACCCCGCTAAAACATTTACCCGCTGCCGATGTAACGGCAACGCCTTTAAATCGACTCACTAGGCATTCCCTTTTGGACAATCTAGTCCAGTCGTTTTGGCGACGTTGGAGTTTGGAGTATCTTCACACGTTACAAACACGCGAGAAATGGAATACCCAATCCAATCCTATAACGAAAGGCATGATTGTCATCATCAAAGAGGATAAACCCGCTCCACTTCAATGGCCGCTAGGGGTTATTGAAGACATCTTTCCCGGAAAAGATGGAGTCGTAAGAGCCGCCTTGGTGCGAACAAAACACGGCTCTTATAAACGACCAGCCGTCCGTTTGTGCCCATTACCAACACAGTAAATTAA
Organism: Neomicropteryx cornuta; assembly: GCA_020383195.1. Taxonomy (NCBI): domain Eukaryota; kingdom Metazoa; phylum Arthropoda; class Insecta; order Lepidoptera; family Micropterigidae; genus Neomicropteryx; species Neomicropteryx cornuta. Next base: position 7,657,648 of record JAHKQU010000010.1, on the reverse strand, counting down.
ATTAAACTCACCCGCTAGTTTTAAGTTTTAGTTTTAATCAAACCGCTTCTCAAACCATTAGTTACTAGGTCAAATTGACTAAACCGCTTCCGCATTTTATTGTTAATATCTATCTATACATTTAAACCAAGAAATTTCGCGATAAGGGGATTTTAGAATCAAATATTCTAACGCCGGGGGGAATGGTTGAGCGACAACGAATATATGTACATCACAATTCCCTTGTGTTATATTGTCCATCTAATACGTTCCTTACGTGAATCCACCGACAACCAATCCCATATATTTTACCCAAACTCCCTTGTCGTGCGAAGACTACACACCGCTACTACCGCCGCTCGCGCGCGGAAGTGTCAAGTTTCGAACGAACGTTATCTGTGCGACCCGCACCGCTGTATTGTCGAAGAAGTAATACACAAAACCCGCGTTAGACAGTGTAATAAACACTGCAATTATAAAAAACATTAATCTTTAAGAACAAGTGAATAAGTGAGTGCCGAACCCCAGAGGAGTCTTCGAACATTATACCTAATTACACCCGCGCCGAGAGCGAATCTGGTAAGTCTGCACATCTCCTTCATTTGTTTCCCAAAGGTTAAAACCCCGCACCGCCCCCCATTTATGGTTATGTCAACCCGCCTACAGTCCACTAAAAATCAACCCTCGGCGCAACCAGAAGCTGTTATTTAAGTGCTTGAATGCGTATACAAAATTTCGCGTCTGTGCCGTTGACCGTTGAGGAGTTCCTTCGTCTGCAGCCATTCCTGGATGAGGAATCAGGTCATGCTTACCATAAAAATGCATTGTCATCGGAACTGAACCCACATGTCAAATTTCAACTCCGTATGATAAGAGGAAGTGGTTCTAAATCAGCTTGCAAGATTCGACCTAAGCCGACATTGCAAGCTAAATAAAAGGTTTTAAAAAATAAATTAAAGCATGCTCAAGCATTAATTTTACTCGCATAGCCTTGAGGACTTCAGACTCCTTGAGGATTGTCTGATGAAGGTGGCTGCAGAAGATTAAGTATCGAAAGAAAATCTCACCATCGCGGCGGTTATGACCTAAGCTAAGCTAATTACGACGAAACATTTTTAATAATGTATTTAATCCCCAGATTGCGGTTTGGAGCGGTCGTATTTCGTAAGTTTTTTTTTAAGATAATGACTTGTTATGACAATTATGTTTTTAAATGAAATAAAAAACCTTCAACGGGCAATTATTAGGAATGGAATTTTTAAATTTCAATTATTTTATGTTACTTGCAGGTGTGTTAAGTGCACAAGAGATATCTATTAAAAAAAAAACAGTCAAGTGTAAACAGATTTAACACGCCGAGGGATCCGTTCTGAACATTTTTTGCTTTACAACGAAATAAATATACTCAATTAAGTTTAAGTAGTTCTTTTAGTAAGTATTTATGATTAATAAGTATGTTATGTTATGTATGTTAGTGGATGTGGGGGTTTGCCCCCCGCATACAGCGTCTTTTCCAGAACTATTGTACTTTTAAATCCACTTATAGTTCGCCCTCTAGTCCCGTACTGTAGATAAAATTAAGTATCTTTTTAGGTGCGCTGGTTCTAATCTCTTCTGGCTTGAGGAGATGGTTGCCTAGAAGCTGGTATCTTTTGTGAGGGGGCCACATTTACCCAGTAGGTGTATGGGGGTTTCTGGGCTCACTTGGTATTTATGATTAATCAGTAACTATTCGTATATAATTATAACACTTATTTCTTATATATTACATCGAATATAAATATTCATAATAAATATATATTAATTATTTATTATACCGCTATTAATAAGTAGGTTGAACACACACGCTAAACACACACACGCACGCACACACAAACATTTTCATGCAATACTACTTTCATGCACACTACACGCACATTACACATTGTTTTATTAATTTGATGTTTTCAATCATATTCAGATTTTGTAGGTTTTTTTAGCCATATAATTGTAGTAATAGAAAAGTATCCTCTTGTATCGATGTTTTGTACGATGATAAATAAATAAAGAAATATAGTATATTAGTAAATATATTTATTATAGTATATTCCATGTATATCAAAATTTATTGTGTAGATGTATTTTTCAAATGTTTTCGACGCGGTAACAAGGCTTTAAATAATAGAGAGAATGCCTTCCTTAGAACAGGCGTTAGCCTAGTATGACTATGGACAGACGGGCACTCGGATGGACAGACAAAAGGTATCACCTTAGGGTTCCCGATATTTACCATTTAGATCCGGATCCTGAAAACAAACGCAGTTTACAAAATACAGGATGAACTTAAAGTCATCAGTATCCTTTAAGGGGTGATTTTCGATATAAAATTGATCAACTTTTGTTCGACAACTACATCAATAAATTAAAAAAAACTGGCTAAAAAGACAAAAGAAAGAGAAATAAAAAAATTTAAAGTATTGTCACCTACAAATATTTACATTTTTACCAACACTACATATTTATTTATTTATTTATTTATTTAATCACGGAAAAACAACAGATACAAGAGATGAGAAGAAAACTTAGAAACACTTATGATATAGGTTAGTCTTGTATCCTACAGTCTACAAGTAGGTTAGTTGTGTCTTGTGTCTTGTATATATATTCATAACTACAAGAAATACATACGTGTTTCATTTAATCTTATCTTTTATTTATTTTCTTTTACATCCTAATTATTTAGACATTACATTATATTCTGTTTATATCCGTCTTTAATATTAATCCATTTATTGTATGCCATCTTAATGTAAAATTAGTACTATTGCAGGACTGGTATCCACCTAGTCAAATAGTAAATTCCATTTTATTAAAATCTATATATTGTAAGATTAATTATTACTTTTATATATTACGCGTTTTATATATAAGTATGTATCAATTTGAATTTGGAAATAAAATATATTTAATTAAGACCCGCAGATAAATGCATAGATAGATACATTAATATTGCAACACTTCTAAAGAGCGTAAAGCTAGGTCGCGAAAGGTACCTTGCGGTGCACAATTAATAGTTTTAATTATTTTTTTTTTCTTAAATCGAAAATTTATGCTATTTAATAGCATTTTGAGCTGACTTTAAAATAGATATTTTTTCATATACTTACTGCAAATTTCTAAAGAGATTTGACAGAAGATAATGCTTAGAGTGATAATCTATATACGAAGTGGAATACTGATTAAAATTCGAACCTACTGTGGTTCTAAACAATCATAAAATCAGTGGGGAATTTTCGTTTGTTCGTTTTGAGTGTTCATTTTGCTTGAAAAGTTCTTAAGAGTCCTTATTGCCAATTTTTTTAAACATTGGACGTCAGTATTTTCACATCACGCAAAAGTTACAAAAATCACGGATATTTCAGATTTTACTGTAAGAGAGTTCAACGATCGGATAAGATCGTTTCAGCTAGAGCTAATAAATATTATTAATAATATTAAAACTCGACAATCTACTTGTTAAGAAGGTGTTAAAAGGTCATTTCGACATTCGATATAATTATTTGACTTACGAGTTAGTAGTTTATTTTCCTGCAGAATCGTCGAAATCGAGCGTCGAAATTTGGTCTTCATGAACAGAATACGCTTCGAACAAGTCAGTGTTTCATTATCATGCATTCACAGATGAACACTTATGTTTACACGCACATTTTAATACTGCACGTGTCTACAAATGTACTTTTGAAACTAAAAAAAAAACATTATGTTTTCGCTTTATTAAACTTAAATATTCACATTTAAAAGAATTGCTATAACCTGCTTAAATGTGCTCACGGTTATTATGGGCTCAACTAAGCTCAACTACTCAACTAAGCTTATAATTAAATAAAAAATAACACCCTAAAATGAAAAAAAAACGCTTTAAATCTATATCAACAGAACCGGTCTCAACAAAAAAAAAATATTATTTTATTTCAGGAAACAACAGCTTACATAGTAATATTACAATAAACAAAATACAATTAAAACACAAAGCTAATAATAGTTTCCTCCAAACTTAAAAAAATAGAAAATCCATTCGGGAGCGAGGCCGGGACCAGGAAGTAGGAGGGGTTGGGGAATCCAGACAATCACCAGAATATAATATAAACACAATTTAATATAAATATAATCAATTCTACATATAAATATACTACTCAAGGGCTAGAGTAGACACTCTCGTGAATGCCGGGGGAGTTATAAAATCGAAAAATAAAAAAATCATACTAAAATAATTATATTATTAAAAAACTTAGTTTTTCTTCGAAGTGTTTTACAAACCGCGCGTTCAAACGCCTTCTCAAACCTTAAAACAATTTCTTTGAAATTTCGAAATCGTTTTCCTCGTGATTGGGAAATATTTTTCCAATATTTTTTGGTCATTAATGATTGATCTATATCAATCCCCTAAAAGGACATCAGTGGATATAAATACATCCTGTATAAATGTAGGTCTCAAACTAAGTTCCAATACACTATGTTCCATGAATATAATAATTTATAGTACGATTCAGAGAGCAGGTGAATGATTAAACTCCATTTCTGCGCAGATTGATAAATATTCAAATCTGGTTTCTATTACACTTTTGTAATATCGCGGTGGATTATTAGATTGTTATTTGACCCCTGCGTGTTTTATTATTAATTATATTTCTATAGTTGTAATGAGCTTTTTTACAAGCTTTTATTTAGCTTGCAATGTTTGCATGTCGGTTTAGGTCAAATCTTGCAAGCTGAATTAGAACCACTTCCACTTATCCTACGCAGTTGAAGTTTGACATGTTGGTTAAGTTCCGATGACAATGCATTTTTTATAATAAGCATGACCTGATTACAGGCCCAGGATTGGCTCCAAACGAAGAAACTCCTCAACGTCACGACACGAAATTTTGAATACGCATTCAAGTACCTTAAATAAGAGCTTGTTTTTAAAAATATATTTCTAATATTGATTTATTTTTAAATTTAATTGAAACAATGTCTAATTCTTTATACCTTACATAAACTAAGATGTCGCCACCGATGAGAAATTCGCTATCATATGCAAAAAAAATATATTCGAAATCGCTCAAACAAATCCAATCTGAACTGAGCACCTCCCATAAATGAAAATGCATGAGCTGTCACTTTAGCAGCGAACCAATGCTTCTGCGCGTGTTTGACAGAGGTCGAAAAGTGCCAGAATCATAGTTTTATCCTAGGGTTTTCAAAGCCAACAAAATTAACAGAAAAAAATCAGTAAATCGAACGGCCGCGCACTTCACGCGCAAAACAGAATGGAGGAGAATGAATTAACCTATAAATCAAACAATTTAGGTCAGTGGACTAAGTTGGGTAACGTCGCACAATATGCGATACATTTTGTAACGAATGCACACCGGTAAGATAATTTAAATTGATATAACGTTTGCATTTCATTCAGTTCGTTATACTTAATCACTAAGCTAGTGTCACATAAATCCTAAAACTACCACACTCTATTTACGCTAATACATTATACGCTGAGGAAAAATTACATTATTGGAATGATATTTCAGTTTTATATGTAATAAATATGGTTCGTACGTAATTTTTGGTATTTATTTATTTCATTCATTTATCAATACAATAACGTTATCATTGCCCTGGCAAACACCGATAAATAGCTGATTTATATTGACTTCCGAAATACGAGTATTATAAATCGCCCATTCATTTAAGAAAATTATTACTGAAAAGTCATATACTGAAAATTTGTTAATTTTTGTTTCGTCGATATTAAACGTTTTGATCAAAATTTTAAGATCCCAATTCGCAATGACCTAGCCCCCCCCCCCTCCAGGTTAGATGGCTAGTTACGCCATTATGTTTTAAGTTATGTACAAATATCTAAATAATGTGCACACTAATGAGTTTAATTTTTTTTACATTTCCATTATTTTTATTTTCATCAACTTCATGCACAGGTCACTCATAAAATCATCAAATTAAAGCACAATCTTGAACATATATTCATTATTTTCCTAAAATATAATCTTGTTATTATTTCATATAATTAGATGGTCACATATTTGACAATATTCTATACTAAACAGGACAGGTGAGAGTTAGAAATGCATTTTTGTAAAACTCAGCGCTGAGTTTAACATCCTGCGCTCTCAAGGACCTCTTTAGTACCTTTATTTGCTATATGGCTACGTTGTTGTGTCATTTATCCTTTCAGGTGATTTACTGCTATTAAAAATACATCATCTAGGTATATATTAAAAAACAATTATATATAATTACATAGTGTATATTGAAATTGGCCATAATTTCGTTTGGTATGTTATTTTCGTAACAGTTGACTATCGCCGTATGTTGACCATATTTTTATTTATTTATTTTACATTAACAAACTTATGAACATATAGATGAGCGTTTGGTGCCACTCTGTAACTACTGTTACCTATCTTCTTAGCTGACTTAACAGGCAGTTAGTTTGTTTGTAATTTTTCAATTTGACAATAATCATGATAAGTAAAATAAAATAAGTTTAGTATAAAAAAAAATGTAGACGCTGTAACATTACGAAGGGAGTCTTTTTGTATTCCCAAAATGCGCTGCGTTTCGACCGCCGTTCACCATCCGTTATCCCTTCCCCTCCCCACAACCACCAATCGCCCGATAATCATAGACTATTTCGACAACAAAAAAAAAGATGTTTTATTTTTTTTTGCCAAAATTTAACAAGGTCGTTGTAAATTGGGAACAGAGCGTTTATATGAAGGTTCCGAAAATGTTTACACAAACATATGCATATTTATTATTGTGATAATTATTTATATTTTTATAAAAAAAATAATAAATATGAGACCTGTTATAGTTCCCGTTAACAAAAAACTCACCTGTATAACAGTTGAAAAAAATCCACACGCCCAGTTATGTTAGTCGTATTTTAACAGCCCCTTACGAAAGTGAAACTAGCACAAACAGACTGACTAAGTGCGACTTAAGGTATGTGTACGCAGGCGCAGGCGCGTGCACTGCCGCAACGAATTCCGAAGGCGGACTGGTAGCGAGCGGCAGTGCTAGTCGGGCACGGCAGTGCGATGTGCCAGCGGCTATTGCGATTGCGAAGTCGCCGGGGACGGTTTACAGCGTGGCAGTTGCTCGCGTTGACACTTTCACTTTCGATTACATGTTAAATTTAACGTAGACCAATTTAAAATAAAAATTGGGTGGTTACACCGAGCGCGTTAGTGTATGTCGTATCGGAGGCGTACCCGATTAGCGCTACTAAAGAAGTTTTACTTCAAACAGTATTGACAAAGTGGCTAATTTTCTAAGGATATTAAAAGAAATCTATTTTTTGTAAAATATCCAGGGTATCCCAAGACCAATCCCACAAACTCTAGGGGGTGTTCAAGTTCCCTATTAAGAGTAAGAAATGATGTAACAAAATGCGAAAAATTTTCATCGAAAATTTATTATTTTTGTAATTTAATTGGTGTAAATCGATCTTATCAATCGATTAATCAATATTATCTGTCGACCAATAGCATCCCTCTTACAACCCCAGATAAGGGTAAAGGAGTTACCCCTTCTTCTTAGACCGACCTCTGTTCGACTAGTGGCATCTGACAGCAATCATTTAGCTCCGCCCTTATAGGGCGTTTCGAACAACGCGGCAGGTCATTGACTGACCGCGGCCTAGTGACCCAGTGACGTAGTTATCCGAGGGAGGAGCCATTGAAACATACCTATTTTACACGATTTATAATAGAAACTTCAACATTTTTTTTCTCGAATACCATAATGAATTTTGATATTGTTTCTTAACGAATACCACTAGGAATCGTAGGACCTATTAGCTGTTTTTTTTATTGGGATTGACCTTGGGACATCCCTGTATGTCATGTTTTGTCATTTTTGAGTAATGGTTAATTGAACGTTCTGAGTGATAACATTTCTTTATTTATAGGTGGTGAATTGAAACAATAAATGAATACTAATGAGAGTTTCTTCAACTAGATAATAGCGGACATTATTTCAAAAAGAATACATATAACATGATATTAATGAATTTAAAAAAAACTAATGAATTTAAAAAATTAACACATATTCTAAAACTTAGTATAAAATAGAAAAAAAATATAATGTTTGCAATAAAATAATTACTAATCTGATGAAATTTTCCAGAATTGTATCGAGATATTACATCAGGATACTAGAGCAATTAGCTCATTTGACACCAATCAAAACAGGGTTGGAATAGAGAGCAAAACGAGATATGCTCATTTATGATGCCAGGATAATTTATTTAATTCCTGCAAATGTTATAATGTAAAATATCTTGCCTAAATAGGCTTTCGACTGTTATAAGGATGACATTCTGTCTATTAAATACCAAGTACTAAAATATATTAGTCTAAGATACTCAAATAATCACTAAAAGAACTACTTAAACTTACTATTTTTGTATAAATGTACTAATTACTTTAAATGAGTAGTAAATTAAGGCGCCCCGGGACGCATTTGTCCTTGAGATTAGAAAGAGAAGGCTTTATTCGAACATTGACGCGTAGAAAAGAGACGGATATACTCGCCGAACGCGAATTCGTTACATTTGGAATCGATGAAACATGTTTTTTGTATTTAAATAATTATTATCATTTGAAAAAAATGTTTTTTTTTATGTAATGTCCTAGATTATTATATTGTCTATCTTTAGAAAGAAAAATTAGGTTCGCGTCACTTACACAACTTAAAAGAAAATCGTTGCAAGAAAAAAACAACACTTTCTTATTTATTTATTTTCATTACTATAATAAGGTGTATTTCGTTTTTTTTTAAGCAAAGTACTAAATTAATATATGTAGAATATTGTGGTATTTTTAGTTTTAGCCATTTGTTGGGAATAACTTCAACAAAATGCACCAAAATACGTTACAAAACACGTTTTAGGGACTGGTGGCGCCTTAAATGAGTAGTAAACTACCAAGTAAGGTTCTGTAACCAGTCCTTCTTGGCTTCATCCAGTTACTCTCGCGAGTATAGCTCACGTTTCAACGCGCCCCTTAGACTATTCCGCAAGTAGTCTCAAATGTACGTAGCAATGCTTACAACACCCGGTAAAGACGCATTGGCTTGTCACCCAAGTAGGGCTAAGTCGACTATAGTAGCATAATTGAAGATACTAAACATATCACCTATTTCATCTCTTTTTACTATAGCGTGCAATTTATCGACACACGGAAGAGTTAGCGTACAAAAAATACGTTCGCCATTATGAGTAAAAAATTATATAAAAAGAAGCGAAAATAATTTATCTCCACATTTATTTTTACCCTTACCGTGCCGACAATATATTGTTAGCCAAGACCGCGCGCGATGCCTAATTAGATACTTTTGGGTGTTTTATCATAAAAAATAATCACATAAGTATTGCAATTATATTATTTATTTATTCTTTATTGAAAAATCCACAGTATTACATTTTATAATTACAAACAAAACTTATTACGGATTTCGGTCATTTTATATGTTAAGATTAGCATAAAAATTTGAACAGTGTTCATAAAATATATATAGATTATTAATATTATATACGTATACAGTAGATTTTTTTTTTTTTAAGTGTTATGTGTAATTTGTGAGTGATGTTTTTGGTAGTTGTGAGAGTGTGACATTTGTATGTATATATTAAAATAAAGTAATAAATTAAGTATGGTTTTAGTATGTATAAAAATAATTTATAATGAAGGTGATATAAATATAGTATGTATGTATATTCTATATGTAATTGCAATTACAGTACTTATATGTTACAATTAACCATTAACAACACAACAATCTAACAATACTATTAATTTTTATTAGTCTTTACTATTATTATTATTATTATTATAGCGTTAAATGTTTTTCGATTACATTCGAACAAAATAAATCAAAATGGCGGTTTGACCTTTTTACGTATTGATTTTTTTTTTTAATAAAGTATTTATTCATAAAAGATGCATGCTGCACTAAATGGGTTCTGTCAAAAACACAATTTTGGCTGACAGAAACTCAACTTTGGGTCTTATAAAATTGCGTACATAATTTAAGTTAGGGGTAACACAAAAAAAAAAACAAAAAACAAGTAAAGGTAAATTTAGAGAAGTGTTAAATAATTATTGAACATTACAGTTAGCATGTAATGTTTTATATTATTATATATAACTACTATAGACACTACTATATAATTACTACTAGTTATAACGTAGAAACGATTAAAAAATAACCGCTGGGATTTCTCTGTGTTGCTCCATTAAATTATTCAAAATTAAAAAAAAAAACAAAATTTTGCGCTTTTCCTACCGTTTTCTTATAGATCTAGTTAAAAAAACGGGATCATTTTATTGTATTATTCGTTTATTAAAATAGCCGCACAATACGGGTGTAGAAGGTTCATTTTGCCGTTGCTACTCGTATATGCTAAATATGTAACATATAAAATTACACGTTAATTTGCCTTATTACACATATTATATATATATATATATATCTACATATAGTAAAATTGTATAGTATATTGATTAAATATAAGATGATTATTTACGTTTTGGAAAATTCGAATTCTTTTTAATATTTTTAAGCATTGGAATTTTTCAAATAAATTATATAGCCAGAATGTTCTTAGAAAAATTAATGCACGCTGGTTTTAAATACAGGCCTGTATTTTATGAAAGCCTTTCACACTCACCAATCCATCTGTGCGCTTATGAAATATGGTCAAACTTTCATTAAAGTAGTAAAAAAATGATTTAAAAGGGAAATAAAGATAAAAAACGATGAAAATGTAACGAATATGATGTTTAATGAATGAGAAGTGAAAAATTTAATGAATATTTACGAGAATAACTTGCGTTCAACGTAGGGTATATGCAAATGAATCGTCATTATTATATTATAATATATTATATTATGTTGTATCATTATCGTATATGTTGATTATGCTTCGAACTATGATTTGTCAAGTAAAATATATATAAACAGTTACATATTTTGTTATTGTGGTAACATTTATTAAACGATGAACATAATAGGTTATTAACTTTTAATTACCGATTATTTTTAATATTCAGCTGTCATTTTATATATTATAATGACATCGATATAAAATAAAAATATCGCCAAAATTAACATATTAGTTATGTTATATTATATTGTTACGTATTTATTATTGGGAAATTCCTTATCATGGATCTTATTATTAAACGTTAACCATTAACCTAGAAAGTGACAATCTCCGATGTATTTTTTTTACAACGCCAGCCGCTGTCGCGGGCAGTTTTAGCGATTTGTATCGTGGTTTTTTGGTTGTAGATTATTGTAAACAAAAAAAAACATGTGGAGATAAAGGTAATTAACTTTCATTCCTGATTACTTACTTAAAATGTGTTTCAACGGTTCAAAATAAATTATTTTGTGATTATCCACATTGGGACCGGCGGCAGAGCGAGAAGAACTATGCGCTCTCTTCGCACCAGTGTCGGGATATGCCGTGACGCGAAAGATAGAGCAGGACGCCGCGATGAATGTATTTTTTAGGCCAATTTCGAATTTTTAAACACGACTTTATGACTTAGGGCGAAACCAAAGGATAAACGTTAATTTCGACTCATCTGGACTCTTTTTTTCTACGCCTGGCATTTGGTAACCATTGGATATATATTTTAAAAAAATATATGTTTAGATACCTTGGCCTTATGCCTTTAACATAGTATAGGTAGACTCTCAAAATTCAATTCCATTCCTGAGAAATTGAATAAATAATAAACTGCTAATAGTTTTTTTTAGTTAAATTTTTCTCTTTTAAAAGACATTAGAGTCTCAAATATAGAAAAGTTTGTTTTTTTTAGTTTCTATATTATGAAGCTGTTATTATATAAAAACCAACAATTGCTTACTGACCGCGCAGAGAGTAAAACCCGACGTCCTATAAAAATAAAGCACTAAATTACAATGTCGACCCTCGCCTTAATAATTTACCAACTTTTTCAGCAAATCGCGCCCAAAGTTTCTTCAGCGAACGCAACGGAATTTTTTTTACTAATAATGTTAACGTATTTTCGTTTATTTAGAAGTGATGATGATACTAGGAAAAAGGAAAATTATGTTCAACCTATAGCAGCTTGTACTGTCAAATTTCAAAAAACTTATAGTTATGAAAGCCTAAAATATTATAACATGCTACCGGAGGCGCTAAAAAATATAAAAAGATTCAACAAGTTTAAGTGCAGTCCATAAGTATCAGAAAAACCTAACCTAGTCCATAGGTTTACATAAGATTTAGCTCCATAAGCCCGTTTTAGTGAAGTGTTATTTAATTAAATCTGGTTTTCTTTTAAGAACTATGTCCTATGTCCTGTTATTGTTGTATTAAACTTTGTTTGTTTTTAATAAACATGGATGATCATAAAAAAAAAAAAAAAATATATTATATATCGTTATTATTATGATCGTCGATGCCACACCACTATACTAACTTCAAAATATTATTGTAACTAAATTAAAATGTCATTCTTATATGTGTTTATGGAATAAAATTATTTGAATTTGAATTTGTAGATACGCGCTGCAGTGTCAACGATCTCGAGGAGTTCCAGTTGTGAAGGTGGCTCGATGCGACCGTGCCAGGATTCCCAGGACAAAGCTTTGCCATGACTCCATGGTATAATAATGATGATATCTCGAGGCCTGCTAGGTTTAATTAAAAGTAAATTTATAGCGTTTTGAAAGACCACGAAGAGCATATAAAATTTACGCTGTACCAAAATAAATAAAACAATAAATTAAATCATTTAAAATAAATAAATAAACGGTATAATTTAATTTTTCATTATAGAAAAAATATTTTATAATGAAATTATTTAACGGAGCTGATCGAAGCGTAGCTCCCACGGTTCGACTCCAATAGCGAAATGTTAGTGATGTCAGATCTCAATGATTTTACTACCGATTTAAGAATTCTAAAGTTTTAATCGAATCTTCGTGAAAAATAGTTGGTAGTGACGGAGCTGGAAAAATCGAAATAATAAAGAAAATACGTTTAAATATATTTTCTCTATGGGAAATCTCATGTTAATTTTTTTTTGTGCGTTTTTTGTTCGATCTTTAGAAAAAGATTTATTTATTCGAAGTTTGCATTTCTCCTCTCCGATATGCTGCTGTAAGACATTTTACTAAGAGGTTTTCGATTGATTTATCTATTTTTATATGGTTCTCTATCAAAATATTGAAAATATAACATGTTTTCATTAATCTTAGACACTAAAGTAAAAGGTAAAGTAAAAAGTAATACATTTTTTGCGGCATACGACTGAAACTGAAGTCTTGGAAATATAATTTGTCAAAAGTGTCGTTATAATTATGATAATATTTAAAATGTATAAATAAATATTATATTCATTATAAATATTAAACATTAGTAAGTATATTTTGTTATTTTTAATTTATTATATCGCTTTTTGTTATTTTTAATTTATTATGTAGCTTTTTCACACACACATGCAAACATGTCCATGCCACAAATGGCACCGCACTCACTCCACGCACAGTACACATTGTTTTAGTTTGATTTTTTAATTTGTTTTTTTCAACCATATTCATATTTGGTACATTTTTTTGGCCATGTAAATGTAGTGTTAGGGAATTATCTTATTGTGTCGCTGTTTTGTACTTTCATAAATAAATAAATCAATTAAACAACCGGCCATTCCTAATATGTTTTGACCGTTCGTTTTTCTATGAAATTAGCCTGTACGCCGGACCGTGTGATCTTGAACGGCTAGAAACTACCATTACGGGACTTGCATAACGTTTCGTAATGTCCGCTGTGTTTCTTACAACCGTTTTTATATGAAAATGAAAATAAATACAGAATAAAACACGAGAAATTGTATTTTAAATTACAAATCTTAATAATATTTAAAAAAATATATAATTAATTAAAATGCGCGCGTAGCGGCACTCGCGGTTAGGATGTGTAAACATCCGCGCTGTGAATGCATTGCAATAAAATTTTGTTTCCACACGCTGGCCGGTTTACCAATGGCAGAAAGCCTCAACTGACAGATCCGTTTACAAATCAAAAATATATTTTAAAGATCATAAACATATATAATATTATAATGTAGGTATGTATTTATTTAGGCACTAGGCACTCAGCACTCAGCAGTCTAAAAAAAAATATTATTTGAGAAATTCAATTTTAAACGAACTAATTTACATAAATAATTGGCCATCGGTTGAGTCTAAGTGCCGGTTGAGTAATGGTTGTGAAAGAAATATATTTCAATATAGTTTTTGCAGTGGTGGTCAGATATAACCTTCGGTTGACCCTTCGGTTGACCTTCGGTTGAACCTTCGACCAGTAAACGTACGTACAGAACCAAATTAATACATACAGCAATAATCTCTTCTAATTTTATTGTAAATAGTATTAAATTTCTTTGCCACTCCCACGCTGGCGCACAACACATTAAAATCCCATTTTCAAAAGGTTAATTTACCACTAAGTCCCATTTCCAGTTCCAAAATTAAAAAATATATTATGTTACAAATTAAAAATGCAATATAAACGTGTGGACTATCAAACAAAATCTACTGAATTGTGGTGTTGAGAAGTCTCAATATTAGGCCAAGAATGTTTATTAGAGGAGGTGGGTAGTTTCTCAGATGTTATTGGGAAATGCAAGAAATTTGATTAAAAATGACCTATGACTAGGTAATTTACGATTTTATTCTTTCGAATTCCTGAAAATAATTGGTAATAATGAAGTCCCACAATTCACACAGTATGGTGAAAATATTATTGAAATACCTCAGAAATTAATAGGAGATGAAAATAATATTATTAATGAGGTGTATGGAAATATTTCCGAAAACATACTCTCAGATTATATATTAAGTTCAGTTATTTTAGCACCTAAAAATGATGATTGTACTTTTTAATACTGATATACCAGGTGCTTAATCGAAGGTTTATCGAAGGAAATAAATTTTATCACTTTACTAGGGGATCGTGTCTTAGTAATTATTTATAATTAACTTTTTTAAGTAAGGGATTTTTTTTAAATATAAATTGTTTTTATTTTTATTTAAATTAATATTTTTTTAATGATTTTGTACTATGTAATGTGTAGTTGATATGGGTATTACGGACATTTTATTTTAAAAAAATATTCGCATAATACCTACGTAATCGTAAAAATTGTAATTAAATTTAAGATTTTGCTATTCATCCTTAAAATATGTTTATGTGTGTATTATTAATACGATTTTTGTTAATTTTATTACTATCTACATAAGTAGTATAAAATACGAATCTATGTCTAATTTTATGTAGTATATTTTTTTTTCGTATCTAAAATTAAACCGTTATTTTAACCATACTTTTCTTAAATATAATTGTATACAATAAATAAAAATAGTAATGTTAATTTGATTAAGTAATTGGAAAAGAGGCTAAATACAAAGGTAATTCAACTAATAAATAGATAGAATATTGCAGCTGATAGGTAAATAAGAGAATATATATTTAGTTAGTGAGATTATGAATATGAAAATGTGTGTAGGAAAATATTTTAAAGTAAAATTTTAGTTTAAAAAGTTGTTTTAACGCCTAAATTGATAGTTTATTGAAAATGATAAAACATTTGTCCAATTTACGCGTTTATATAATCACATGGTGCTTTAGTGTTTTATTCTGCGAGTTTTTTTATTTTTCGGTCTTCGAGTTGACCATCATTTGACTACAATTCAATGCCGGATTTCTAACTAGGTGCTAGGCACGTTCCTAGTGGCGGTAGTTTTTTAATAAAACGTTTGAATATGGACCTACCATAATAAAAAAAAAATAACTGGTGTCTTGTGTGATCTAGACAAACGACCTATGACCAAATACAGTATGGAACGGTAAGCTATTATTATTTTATCATTTTTTCGTAGAAAACGTTTATAAATGATATTATATAGATATGTAGATATTTTTTTTAAAGAAAGCGGCTATAAAAATAGTGCCAAGGGGTGGAAAAATTCTTAAATCCGACCCTGACATGCATTTATGTAAATTAAATATATTCTATGTGTGCAACCGTCGCTTTTAGGTGTAAACCAAATTAACCGGTTTTCATTTTTTTTTTATTTGACTCGGTTCATTATCATTACAAGTTAATACATCTTTTTTTATGCAATTAATTGTATTTTTAACTGCGCGCGTACCTTTTTTAATAATTATTAGTTAACATCTATATAAAGAACTGTGTTTTTTTATTTATTATAATATCGAACTAAAACAGTATCGAACGTTCATCGTTTTTTCCTATGACCGTGGATTGCAACACAGACTTAACGAATACAAAAAAAAATTGTGCCAGTGTCACACCGGCGCATTTTTTTTTCTTAATTTTCATTTTTGTATTAATATAAGAATACGACTAATGAAAAAAACAATATACGCATATCGTTTTTATAATGAAATTTATTTTAAATAACCCATATTTTTATCAGTGTAAATATGCAAAAACTAAACTATTTTAATTACGTGCCTCATTTATTTTGTTTTTTATGTAATCAGTTCTAGGACCTACCTTTCAATTCAATTGTCAAACAGTGGATTCATCTAATTGGCCAAATTAATAACTGTGTAGGTATTTCCTGTTTTATAAATTATGTTACGCTGCATGTTTCCCTAAAATAGATTAAATAAAAAAGAACCATTTCTCTTCATCAGTTTACCCTAGAACTGATGTTTATATATAGTTAGGTAAGCATGGTACCAGCTTCTTCGACACTACCTAGTGTGCCGAGTTCACGTTAAAGCTAAACATTTTATGCTGCCTTGTATGAAATTATGTTTTAAAAAAACTATTTTTTTACTGAGAGGAAGTGTTACCTAATTACCAGGCAATTGTATATTATATTTTTAATGATAAATAAATAAACTATACATTTCGTAGTTAAACAGATAGACTATGCATATTTTAAGCCTTCATTTCACTCCATTCAATCGCTCTATTTGTATTTAATTACATATTTTTATTGAAAGTTTTAAATGGCAAGCCAGAGACATTTATTGTAGGACCTTTGTCCGTACAAATCCTTGACTATTGATCCAACGGACGCGGGTTTGAATTCACACAATACGAATAAAAGATAAATCAGAATAGTTGGACAACACACTACAACGAGCGATTTCGGGTGAAAAGGTGCACGTCTCGCGCACTTAGCCCGGGAATACCTAATATTTTCATAACACCTATTAGCTTTAGGGTTTTCCTTGGCCTGCGCTAGTTTTAAAATCTCACTCATACCTAAATGTTTTTTTTATTATTTTTCGTATTAAAAACATTTTTATAGCCACTGATTTATTACCCGCTAATAAAAAAGTATTGTAATGCTAAAACCGTTTATTATGTAAAATTATGATAGTGGCTAAGTCTGAAACCGGACAACATATAGTCGGACCGTATGTTGGTTAAATATCGAAAATTTGGGTTAATAATCCAAGGCCACGACTCATGTTGGACTTTCTACAGCTAGCGATGAGTACTTATATCGTGTACAGTCGCGGACATACATTCGTACACATTCCTCTTTTAGGTGATACTATTTATAAGCACATATTCAGATTTATGTATTTTCAGAAGTGCTGCAAATGGCGTGATATACATTATAGAAAAAAATATTTTTATATAAAGGAAAAATTAAGCCGGCCCAAAATAAAAAAATATATCTATTATAATAATTATTAATATCTATTTTTAATATCTTATACTTATACCGCCCGCTTATACTTTATCTTATACTTTAATGCATGTCAAGTCTCATTTTACAAAAAAAAACCTGTCAATGAATTGTATCAAAGAATACATAAATACAGGCTGTAATTGTGTTTTTTTTTTCAGCTGTCACTAACATTAAATTTTAAATTTCATAGGATTTACAGGAAATTAAGGCAAACAACACACGCTAATGACATATTTGTACACGCCCGCAGCTGAGGTAATAAAACAATATTAAAAAAAATATATATACAATGACTATATATATATTATATATATATATATAATAACGATAATACCAACAAACCATGATACCAAAATAATGAATTACGATCGAATTTCGATCACTGTGATACCACTAGTATTTTTTATAGAGTGGGCACATGAAAAGGTATGTTTTCAGTTTATTTAATTTTTTTATCTATTCATAATGGTACAATAAATGATATAATACACTGTTTTTTAGAATCAATTAGACAAATGCTTTAAGTTAGTTGCTTTGAAGTAACATGGCAAGGTTGCAGAAAAAATAAAATATTTAATACGTACGTGTAAATAAATGTATACAATAAATACATTTATCAAATATATAATTTAAATAATTGTGTTACGTATAATTTATATACTAAATATAAAGAAAATATATAACATTACTTATTTATAGTCCATATTATGTAATTAAAAACATTAAACATTAAAAAAACGGATTCACCAAAAGGATGAATTTGGCCCAGAAACATTATAATACAACTTCAATACAAGTAAACCTTAACTGCACCGTCCGCTCACACTAACCTAAACTGGCGTAGGAATTTTTGAAAATCAATTGCAATTTTTTAAAATATTTTAATTAATTCACATTTATTATTCAATCACACGCTGTTGCAAAAACGAGGTATTTTCATTTTCAAAAATTCATAAAAATCAATAAGTTACAGCAGATTTTATTTTCGCTGATGCGCTGATGCCAAATGCCGTGACGTCAGAACGTTCTTACCGTGTTGTGACGTCACGCGGCGTTTACGCTTATTAGCGTCGAGCAACAGAATATCGTTCTATGACTGTATTTTACAACATTTACAACAGTTAAAAAAAATATATATAAATCATTGAAAAACAAAAATCTTGCAAGACCCAATTAACTCACGGATTGTACAATTGTACCAAATACCCGATGATATTTCGACGACGCCTTGCATCCTATCATCGGATATTTTTATGAAATTTTGTCGATGGCCTTCGCATCTATACAATATTATTACTAGATTTCCATAAATTATGCATACCACCGCAATAATAATATTAATAGCATTGTCAATGGCGAAAAAAAATTAAGTAATATTCTTAGAACCAATATTCAAGACGTATCATTTCATTAGAAATATTTAGACATTAAACTTCAGAAAGCATTGTATTAAGCACCCATTTCCCACATATTCTATTTTTTATTTATAAACAATTGCTATGGCCTAGGCCGTATGCAATTATTCTGTACCCTACTCAACTAGGCCAAAGTGCCTGTTGAGTAGATGGTAATCAAGCGTTAAAATGGTATGACCATGTGCGGATTCGAACCCACGATCTTTGGCTCAATAATCTAACGCCTTAACCACCAGACTATCGCGATTGTGAAGAATAGCTTTTTCAGCGTCGGTAGACTTAGGTACGTGGAAATAAAAAAATAGGAAAATACTGTAACTGAAAGTCTGGTACGATATTTATTAACTTTATTGCAGTTTTAAGCTTGCATAATAATGACCTCAAGACTAGGGTTACATTTATTTTTGGTTTATTTCGTGTATTTGCAATAGATTTCAGAAAAAAGATCTGACGGGAAAAAATCCCCATAGAAATGCTAAATGTTAAATAACTTTTTTGGGCATTTTTTTGGACCCCCTAAAAGACATCAACCCCCTAAAAGATCAGTGAATACAAATACACTTCTGCATAATAAAGGCTGTCTCGGATTATAAAACGGATTTGGATGCAATCATCAATCAAATTGATGTAACCACAATATAATGCGATGTAATCTTCGAGGATGTACGGCTCTCGGTCTCTCGTTGACCTTGTGTACAAGTTAGCCGGTTTAGAGTTGACGAAAACCCTTGCATAATCCTCCATTGATGATTGACCCTCAATTGATGATTGACCCTCCATTGATGATTGACCCTCCATTAATGATTGACCCACCATTAATGATTGACCCTCCATTAATGATTGACCCTCCATTGAATGGTCTTTCTTAGCCTGCGCCCAGTATGGATCGCGTGCTATGTAATTATGAACGTATTTGACAAATAAATTATCGCGTTTGCTCACCGAGTATTCTAGGAGATTACACATTGATCGTTTGAAGATGTCGGTTTTCACTTTTTAGTCAAATATGTAGCGGCGGTGACGTGATAATAAAAAAAATACGCAAAAAAAATAGTTACGAAATGAATATCAGATGGCAGTCAAAAATTCATAACCGACCGCAGGTAGGGTTGTCAAAATAAAGTTTGAAATATTTTTATTTGAAAAATAGGAAATGGAAATAATGCAAGATTGTGCATTTCTAAATATAGTTTCTTTAACTCTAACCCCTTCGAGGTAGAAACAAATAAACGAGAATTATCGAGATACGGAACCCCTACGACCGAAAAATCAGTGTTCAGGAATGATTGACTTCATGTGTAGGTACCTAATTCAAACCTATTTATTTCGATACAACACGAAATTGTAATGTAAAATAATTATTAGATAATATATACAGATGTCCCCGAAATGCGAAAATAGTACGTGCCCAAGTTTATTAATTTTATCAAAGCGCTCGTGCAAATTCTGCTTTTGCTCGCACGCGCTCGACCAAGGCCGACAATGACAATTTATGACGAGAGCGATTTCATGTTATCACGTAAAGTTTCCAATTTTGTTTTTGGAAACAATGATGAATTTTGATTTGACGTCAAAACAAATCATGTTTGAAATCGCAGGGCCATTAGAATATTTTAAATATCAATAATCCCTCTGCGCCTACCTCGTACTGCAAAAAAAAAATTCAAGAAAGCCATCAAAACATATTTGCTTAGGAAAAGCTTTTATAAATACGCTGATCCGAGTGACACTCATTTCTGGAGAGATTAAGTTTAAAATAGATTTTTCTTACAGTATAATAGGGGAAAATGGTGTTTTTTTTATATTGAAGTATATTTTATTTATTGCTATTAAATACTCCTACTAAATTATTATTTTTTAAGGTACCTTATTTAAATGTGTAGAATAAAATGTTTGGAACGCTATATAAAATGTAAAGCCATTCCTATGTATTAAATTAGATTTTGTTGAAATGTAAATATTGTTTACAATAGTGTAGATTTTGGCAACCCTGTATCGTGCCGCGGCTCCTATGCCACCAAAAAAAACCGGCCATTGACCCAAGTGGCAGGCCTTGGCCAATATTTATATTGACCAATCGCACTCACTTTCGAGAGAGGCTCTCGCATTTCTGTCGCGAGCAAACAAAAAAATCTCCATCCGCCCAAATGACAATTGCATAACGATTTTAGGCGGAATTAATTTCTGTTTTCTTATGAAGCATTCGTCCGTCAAAACATTGTTCATATATTAGGAACTACTATCACTGATTTTGGAATATTTTTCGTGTTATAATTGTCTCAGAGACCTTGAAATTCGGTGCACTATTTTTTTAGGGCGTCAGGTTTCACTCTCTGCGCGGTCAGTAAGCAATTATTAGTTTTTATTTAATTATAGCTTCATAATATATAAATTAAAAAAAACAAACATTACTATGTTTAGACCCTTCTTTTGCCTTTCGATTACTATTTTTCCCAGGGCTATAACATCTTTTATAAGAAAGCAATATTCAACAAAAAAAGAACTATTAGCAGTTAATCATTTAATAAAATTCCCAGAAATAGAATTGAATAATTGGTTATAATTGGTAATAATTGGTGTGTAATTTATGTCATTCATTTTTAGGGCTGTGTTGAAAATAAATATTTTGTATAATATTCTAATTGTAGAATAATAATAATACGGAAATAATATATAATTTACCAGCGTAATTCGGGGTGTTCTAAGACCAGTCCCCATTACGACTAAGAAATTAGATATATAATTTTTTTTTTTGATGAAATATTTATATCATTCTGCCACCCTTACAGTTCCCTATCTCCTTACTACTTCCTCCTAAACCGAAGTCCGTTCTACCCGTACTGTTATCGGCGACCCCGAGGGTGCAGCGACCACAGTACGGCGGGTAGGTATTACACGAAAAACTGTGATGAATTTTTATATACCGTCTTAACAAAATGTACCTAAAATCGCAGGTTCTATCGCCTGCATAGGAAATGGTCTTGGGACAAGGTGTCTTAAGATATCAAAACTGGTAAATATATTCTTTTACCTCAACCCTTATAAACTAAGATAGTGCTTAATATTAGGGTGCGATCATATTCGAATTTCAAGCATTTGACAACTTATCTATGGTCGAAAATAGTATAGTATACGATAGCATTTTCCATTGAAAATTACGAGTTAGACATAAAGTATTAGTTTCTCTTCAACCATGTACTCAAAGTTCCCTAATTCAACTTTGCTCGATTGATCTGTGACATCTGTATAGTAAGAAACCCTGGGAAAATGCTTACTAAACGCTTGTTTTCCTCTTAATTACTACAGAAACGTGAAAGTATCCAAATTAATTGCCAATTTAAATCGATTTAGTGCTTCGGAAGTTTTTTTGACGTGAACCGGTCGATAAAATATTTAACCGTAACGTTGATGACACAATATCGTTAAAAACAAAAAGAAACATGTTTTTTTATCGATTTTATTATTATCTAATAACAAAATCATTATAAGATCACATAAGGCATAATATATGACGGCTTAGACACGACGCATTATATTATCTTCAGTAGGCAAGTTCATTAAACAAATTTGCGTTTGCGTTTTTTTCGTTAGAAATCTAGGAAAGCCCGGCTTTTCGGCTTCTATGAAAATACCCCCACACTGACAGGATGTGTCAAAATCACCACTGTACTTTTAGTAGTAATATCATTTAAATTAATTACATTATTATTTGTTTATTTGGATATTTTATTGTTTGTTCTTTTAAACTGAGAAGCCTGTAGTCGGCTTAAGCTGTTGTTTTTATAACTGTCTTTATTAATAGTCGTTGTAGGAATTATTAAGAATTAAATTAATAAAAAAAACTGATATTTTACTCCCGTAATAACAAATAACACATTATATATAAAAAAAACCGTTTAATTTGACTTTTTTTGGTACTAACATAATAGTATTAAAAAAAAAATACTAGCTTGTTTCCATTTGCATTATTTTTACCTGAAGAATTTCATATGACGAATCTTACAGTGTTCTTAAGCTATATTTTGTGTCATCGTTGCTAACGTCTGAAAAAAAATCCTAATTGGTGACTTGATGTAATTCACTAAGGAAATATTTTTACACTAATGAGCTCGTAAGTACTATAATGGGCGCACGAAAAGATGATTTTTATGGTAATTTAGCAATTAAGAGTTTCAGAACATATTACGCACTTATTTCAGACTTTCGTTTTTTTTTATTTATCGAAACTATAAGTGATTACAATACTGACTTACTTATTCAATTGCTTCCCGAAAATTTAAGAATAAATCTTTTCCTTCAAAATAAAGGTTTCAGTTAAACAATGCTCAAAAATCAAATAAAAACTTGTCACAGCCCTCAAATACGATTTTGATAATGACTCGTTGGGAAAAAAGCTACAGCCGCGCTATTCTTGCAAATGAAAGATTTGACAGAACGCGTTTCCGTCTCGCTCTTCTGTGCTACGGCGAGCGAGAGAGCTGCAGTTTGAATTGTATTGACAAACGTCACATCGATAGCGAGCGAGCGGCGGCCGGCAAAACAACTTCAGACTGGTAACCCTACATAACCTAACAACAAACGCTCTCTTCTCATGAGTTCCAATCCAATAACTTCTTCGAAGACGTGTCGCATACGACGTTCTGATTAAATTTATCTTATATCAAATCAAAGTCCCTTCTTTGCGTCTCTCTCGATTATACTATTTTGCTCGCTGAGCATCTTCTGATATTCCTTCATCTTAGAAGTCGTCGGCGACATCTTCTTGTACCACTTTTCGTACTTCTCGCGTTCCTGAAACACAAATTGGCGTAATAACTATAATCTCTATCACAGTGAGTACATATTGTATTATACGGTATGTCATACAAATCTTTCTTGTAAAAACCTGACACCGGTAGATTCCCCCCTTCGTTCCGCGCACCGCAACACTCCGCCATGCTGGATAAAGACTTATCGCGATGACATTTATTTAATTATTTATTCATTAAAAATAATTATAAACAGCATAATAGAAACATGATTACAATTAATATTATACATAATATATGGCCAACAAGTATAATTCCCAGATTAACAGTGTATCGTGCAATTGTTATACATTTTAAAAAAACATGTAATGGGTGCGTGTGTTAAGCATGAATAACTGTGAGATAAGTGAGAATGAAGTGTAGGTAGAAGAGAGAGGAATTGAAAGCCGATATGTGACATATGCGAGCAAGCGAGACGTATGATACGCGAGGAGTCTAGTCGACGTAAAGTGACGCACTGGGCGTGGTGCGTTTTTCATGATTTAAACGATCGTTGCCAAATAATAAAAAAAAATAGCCTACGAAAATAAAATAAAAAATAGTGCGTTTAAGAGGTAGATTAAGGTTAAGTAAAACTGAAATCCTGTAACACTTACACAAGATAATATTTTAGTATTATTTTTTTTATACCTACTGCAAGTGAATGCAATGCTAGGTAGTGCTTGTTAAGTTTAAATTCGCATGGCAATTTACAACACCGATACGCCATTTTAACAGGTATAAAGGTACCTACACAAATTGAATTTATAGACATTAAATAGAGCAAAAAACATAAATCGAGCAATTTTGAGCGCTAGAGAAAAGGAGAAACTGAATTAGGTGCTAATAGCTCTACCCATGTATAATTTGATGTTATTTGTACATTCATTTTTGGCAATCGGAATGTGGTTTTAAATTAGGTTATAAATAAATAAATATTGGGCACGCCCGCCTCGTAACCCGTACCCCCATGAAAAGTATGAATCTGTAGTCAATAGATAATAATCAAATTGCTATTTTACAATTATTTTATGTCATTTTTGTTTTTTCTTAACGGCATTACGGTGGAGCGATGGTCTGTCAAAATTAATACGTTGGATATAAAATGAAGTCAATTAATTGAAATAAATATTGTTTATTTTTAACCTTACCTCCTTGTTTCGCGTACTATGAGGAATTAGATAAAAGGTATGCACAATAAAAACAATCTTTATAACAGCATTCATAGAATAATACATAACCCTAAAAGTTGAAATAATTTTCCTCGAATGTCTCAATTTGTCTGTACTGCTTTCAGCGTTGATCTGATAAGGTGATGTGGTAATTAGTACTTCTTGACGTTTTGATTATTATCGATTATTAAAATGACAAGGATACAATGGTTTATAGCCGGGATGTAAAAAATAAATAAATACGACTAAAACGATGGATGGCATCTATCGGCGGGAATTCGAACTCGTTTAGTAAACTTGATTGAAAAATTAGATGTAGTTATAAATAGTTACCTGTATAGCCGCTAGAGCGCAAGGTTATGTTAGGTAAGAATAAACAAAAAACTTAGTTTCACAATGTCAATATATTTTCATTAAATGTACAAAGTGGAGCAAAAACAAAGTGTTAAAGCGTTCTGTTTTGACACTTTGTCAAAGTGTCAAAGTGACAAAGTGTCAAAAAGTACGTGCGGGCGGGTGCGGCGAGTCCTACGAGCATTTCCGTCAGGTTGTTAGTCATACGGCCGGCAGATGTGCGTTGGAGCTGTTTCAATTCCAACATTACAAGAATGTAGAATATTTGCGAAAAACATCAAAAACGCATCTCCAAAAGTTCACCAAGAATAACAGGACTAAACCGCGAACGATGGGTTAAAATAAATGATTTTAGCACTTGACACTCTTTTTATTTTTAGGAAACAAGGCCAGATGTTAGTCCCCGATGACGATGAATAACCCCAGGAAGATACGATAAAAACTATTTAATCTCATTAAAGAAAACCTCTCCTTTTTAACAGAATAATTTCTCGAAAAATGTGACACAAAAGTTCGTGAAGTTCCGCGGTATCAAAGAGTTTTCAGTCGAATCCATCACTCTTGGGACCGATCAGAAGATCCGCCACTAGATAACTGCACCAGTAAAAACAGCCCAAAATGGCTTCATCATCTGAAACCACCACTTTCTAATGGCTGATGGCTAAAATGCAGTATAAAAGTCCATCTCGCTTTTATACTGCACGTTCGTGAGGAGTATATTGGAGTATAGTTCCATTACCTGGAGTCCTCGTGAGGTTACTTACTGTAATATCCTGGAGGTTACTCAGAGGAGGTTCTTTAGATACCTTTATCTCCGTAGGTATGGATATTATCCAGAAATGTTTCCCATCAGCATTTGTGTTATTTTTATAAGGTTATTCGCGGTTTCATCGAGAATCCCGTAATACTCGGTGATATCGGTCTCTTTGTTCCGGACCGTCGCACTAGAGTGCGGAAGCACACGTTATTTAGGCGGTTAGCGTGTACAAGCATAGTCCGATTGGGAGAGCAGCCGAATTATTAAATTCCATTTCCGCGTAGATTGATATTTTTGTCACTTCGCCCAATAGGGTTAAAAATCTGCTTTCTATTACGCCGTTGTAAGATCAGCGTGAATTATTTATTTGTAAATGTTTGCCTGGAGGCATTATTTTAATTTTTTATCTTAGTATGTTTCATGTTATTGTTTTTTGTTTTTAATGCTTTTTGTACTGCTTTTTGTTTTTGTTTTTGTGCTTTGGGTAGTTTAATTTGTTTTTACTTTAATTATAATGTACACGGGGAAACCTGTTAAATAAATAAATAAATAAAATATCTTAATTTAGCCTTTACTTTGAGTAGTGTGTGTGGTGTTACTATGTATCTATTTATCTATATAAAATAGTGTTTTTTTACTTTCGGCGTCATAGGCGGATCAAGTTCCAGGAATGGCTCCAAAACTTCTTGAGGTTTCAAAGGATCCCAGCGCAACCTTAAATCATAAGATAAAAATTGCCAATCAGAGCACCGAAATAAATGAAATAAACAATTATTAAATATAAAAATAAATATTAAAATAAATATTCAATATAAAAATAGTGTTATACTACATATAGTATAAAACATATCTTATATATAGTGAAGTAGTGATATATATATACATTGGGCATAAACATATTGGTATGACATATCTAAGTAAGCATTTTTTTTTGTTTGAACATTCTAGGTAACTAAAATAATGCAGAGATATTTTTTACTTAGTAGCTATAAGTCGCTTAAATTACAGTATTATAAAATTTTATCTAAACAACTATTTCAGAAATTAATTTCTCAGCAGCATCTCTACCCAAAGCGATTAACCATTTTAAGATAGATTTAGCGAGGCACGCTTTAGTTTTAGCATCCCTAATTTCATCGCTTATCTGATTATATATTTTTGGGCCCAGAAAAATGAGATGTCTCTGTCCAAAAGATGTTTTCATTATTGGTTTTCGTAATTGCTTTAGTTTTTTGTGTATAAAGAGTTATCGGGTAAAAACTGGAAATATTATTCATAGGCTATATTTAAAAAAAATCTGTTATATCAATTTTTTCGTCAATAAAGCCACCTGAAGTTTCCAAAAATATGCCGCAATTTGAAGTCGCCGTTTCGCCTCTTTCAAGAACGCTCAATCGTTCTGGAGTAACCTGTGTATAATTATTATGAAGTTTAACCAGAACCAGTACCAGTTGAATTCAGTACCTAATAATCCTATCGGCATTCATAACCTTTTCCACGCAACTCTTAATCGAAGATATTTGGTAACCCTGCAACACCATGGCGAGGGAGTGACAGTCGAATCCACGATCCACCTCGTGATATCTGAAAATTAAAAACAACATAAGTTATTAATACATAATTATAAAACTTATAATTGTTATAGACAGAGTCCCAAATTTGAACTAGATGGCCATGCGATTTCAAAAATGTTTTGTTATGACGTCACATCAAAATTCGCCATGGTATGCGAGAAAAAAAATTATACACTTTACACGACTACAACACTAAATCGTTCTTGTCATAAGTTCGTCCGCTCGCGAGGCCACGCCGCGCCGGGTCATTGACCGCCACGGCTGAGCGCGAGCGGGCAAACGAAAGGGAATTTGCAGGAGCGCTATTACAAAATTAATATTTTTTTATGGTCTTGGGACACCCTGTATAAATTTGCTAACACCCTCTTTCTCATCAACTTTCTATAGCCTACCAGAAAGTCGTAGTGTCCTCTCTCTGAAAGTTTCAGAGTTTTTTTTTTATTCTATCTATCTATATATATAAAAATGACTGTATCTTTCTTAATCCTTTATGCATTCCTAAAGCGTCGGTCCGATTGCGATTACGAGTTTGGGAAGTTGTCGTGAGTACACCCGATTAGGTTTGTGAATTAAAACAAACATGAAATTCAACCTTTAAGGGGGGGGGGGGGGGGTAATGCTGGTTTGAAGTTTGTATGGAACTTTTAAACCGTTGGTTATAAAAACACCAACCAACAGTGTATTTTACGAAATTCAACCATTAATGGGGGTTTTAAGTTTGTGTGGAAGTTATAAACCGTCGGGTTTAGAAACTCGAAAAATGGCATGTCACTTGTTTACATAACATAGACATCGAATGAGAAACGAAAAATCAAATTTAGGCACGTGGAAGGGCCTAGAGATGGGGATCGAAGCGACCCATCCCTAGTTCCGCAGTAACGAGTTGTCACGCGATGAAACCGCCTTCAAAGGTTGAACCGACCGTGTAATAATGTCTTCGTTGTGAGCGCTTAGCTGTCGCCATAAGCCGTGACGGTGTCAAGGCCATCGATAGGCGCAGTATCATAATTCGCGAGCTGATCGAATTGACACTATCTGTTAAAGAATATGATAAATATTAGGACGATTCCTTTATTCCTTTCATATAATTTCTTAGTTATAATAGGTTATACAACACCCCCTCCCCCTCGCTCAAGTCATACGGAATGGTCTTGGGACATCCTATATAATGTAATAAGTTATGTGAATTATTTCATACGGTGATTTGTCGTCTTTAAAATTCAATGATTATCAATCAGAAAAAGTCTAATTCTGAAGAACTGATTGCATTATCATTCAATCAAAAAAACAAAGAACATAAGTTTTTTTTTTCTTTTTTAAGTAGATTTTTAAGTGCAAGCCATATTTTAATCGAAAGTACTCATTAACATCTCGACATGAGAACGGACGGACGCATTTGTTTATTATTGTATTTATTACAAATATATAACAAATTTTACAAATATAAGAAATACTATCAGTGATTTTCTCACTTCATGAGCAACTGATGCAGCACCAGGAAGACGGTCCCGTAATCTGTCATCGGCAGTAGAATTCCCGAGGGAAAAATCTTCTTAAATTTACCCGGAGGGCACATCCACGGATAGGTGACTGTAGCTAAGAAAAAAAAAATACAAATAGAGTACATCAGTCCATCTTAGGACAGGTCTTCAGCACCTAGTTAGATGGACAGGGTGAAGATTCTGACTGACATGCCACTAAGTGCGAATTTAGATGAGAGGAGATGTATTAGTAGTTTGAATTACAATAACATCTAAGTAACATCACATTTTCTCTTTATATGTTTATAAATAGTTTTTTTTTGTAATAATTGTATGTCTAGCTGTAAATTTTTCTGTAAAAAATAAAGTATTAAAGTACACATAAAATACATAATTGTGGTAAAATAGGTTATTATAAGGTAAGGCAAGGTAAGATTTTCAAAAGTCCAGTAAAGTGCGGACAAAACACAAACCTTAAGTAGATAAGAAAGAGTGGATCATTTGCAGCAAAAAAGTTTTTTTATTCTCAACAGATTTACTTTTAAATATTTCATGGAGATGATATAAAAATTGGACGTGACTGACGCTTTGCACTAATCACAAAATTCGTAACAGTTACACGCATACTGTGACATACGTCACACCATACAAATGTTGCACACACATATTTATTTCTATTATATTGTACAAACAGTACCTAAACGGATTTATGACGTAAAACCTGTTGTGTAAACATAGCCTTAACTGTTCTGAGGTAATACGATCAATTCTAAAAACAATAGGACGTCTTTCTGTGATTAAGCGAAGTCAAAGGATAAATTTATTTCATGTATATGATATGTATATATTTAAGTTGTAAAGTTATTTGACTTATATTTGATGATAAATGACACAATCTTTGACAATATTGAAAAATTTGGAAAAAGTTTTTAATTATTTGATAAAGTACTGGATAGCATAATATTTATAAAGGTTCTAAAGAGGTCCTGTACTTGAGAGCGCAGGATGTCGGTTTAAACCCAGCGCTGAGTTTTATAAAAATGCATTTTTAACTCTCACCTGTCCTCTTTAGTGTAAAATATTGTCAAATAGTATGTAACCATCTAATTAGATGAAATAAGGAAAGGATGATATTTTAACAAAAAATATAAAAATAATGGATTTGTGATTACGATGAAGGATGATGGTGAAATGAGATGATTTTATGAGTGATTTATGTATGAAGTTGATGAAAATAAAAATAATGTATATGTATAAGTGTAAAATTAAAGCACATGATTAGTGTGCGTATTATTTATATAATTGTAGAGTTGTAAAGTTATTTGACGATTGTTTTTTAGTAGCGGCGTATACTAATTATCAAAATAGAATAAAAATAATAAAAAATATATATACACAGTAAAGCAAACGTGTAAAATTGGAGCAGGTATCACCCCAGAACAGACCTTGTCTAGTGGGGTGATAAAATCCACACCACCTATCTATTTTGCTTTGTATGAGATAGTTTAAGATTATTTTGTAACTAGTTTTATTCATTTGTTTTATGCTATTTCATATGTATTGTTTTGGATAAAAAAAATATGTTTAAATACCTTGATATTAAGCCTTCAACATAGTAAAGGCAGATTTTAAAAAAAATATTACATTTGTGAGAACATTAATAAATGATAAACTGCTAATAGCTCTTTTTTAGTTGAATTTCTCTCTTATAAATGACACTAATGTCATTTAAAAGCCATGACACTAATGTCATTGGCTCTAAAGCCTTAGGAAAAATAGTCTCGTATAGAAGTTGCTCTAATGATTACTTACTCAAACTTAAGACCTTGTCCTCGGGCGTGAGAAGCTTCACCAGAAGCTTCTGGTACATACCGCCAAGTTTCTTTGGGTTCAAGTACTTCTCTGGCTTGGGCACCTAAATTATTTACAAACGAAATAGGTCTATAAAAAACCGCCCTACTTTGACACTAAATGGTGCTTGCAAGTTTGTGTAACCTTTCGACGAATCCGGCCATTTATTTTTTTTTATTTTTGCATTAATAATATGTAATCATAATTTGTGAAATAAATATTAATAATATACCGCGCGACAAAGTCTGTTTATCTATGTGTCTGACAAATAAAAGCTTTCAACTCTCCCTTAAGGCAGGAATATGTGATCATCTCCAAAACGTCGAAACGCAACCATTCATAAAGAAAGATTAATTTATTTGTATGATTCTTTTTACATTTATACTATAACATATTAAAGTTTAGTTGAGTAACCATCAAGCCTCATTAAGAATAATTTATATTGATTCCAATGTATTTTAAAATATATCTAACAATAAATTATCAGTAAAAATAGTAAAAAGAGGGTTTTATTTAAGTGCTTGAATGCGAATAGAAAATTTCGTGTCTGTGCTATTGACCGTTGAGGAGTTCCTTCGTCTGGAGCCATTCCTGGGTGTGGAATCAGGTCATGATTACCATAAAAATGCATCGTCATTGAAAGTGAACCATCATATCAAATTTCAACTCCGTAGGTTAAGAGGAAGTGGTTTTAATTCACCTAAACCAACACACAAACATTGCAAGCTAAATAAAAACAAATTAAAATGATATTTGGACATATAATCACAAGCTTAAATACTAAATATTAAATAATAAAACAAAAATTAAATCATAATTGTGCGTGATATGTGTATGTAGTGTAAAAAATATTGCAGTGTTTATGTGTGTCTGTGAGAGAAAGAAAGTAGTGCATGAAATTGGTGTTCTAGGATGCCCCTACATAGCCCTTTAACAGCAGGGCTTTTTTCAGTAAAAAGATGGAATAACTATGGCAAAAGGCAATTTGAGGTTAAAATACCCCAATTATTTAGTCAAATACCAAAAGAAATTGAACTAGACATGAAATCAAAAAATCAAACTCAGGGGAGGATTTCTTTGTTCACTATTGTTATGGATTTCTAATTTGATATGATTTGAAGAATTTATTCACCTAGTTGTGAAAAATACAAGAAACTCGAAAAAATATATACCTACAGCCAAGATCCTGTGAACTTTGTAGGTTAGGTGATTTATGTAAAAAATAAATAAATAAATAAAATGTGATATGAGGTTTATTTACTCGTTTAGTATATATATTTTCACTTGTTTAGGGTTATCAGTTTTGATACATTGGAAATTTTGTATCTCTTGGACGAATCATAAAAACTCACAGAGCCGTACAGCATTCGTTCGCCCCTG
Source organism: Neomicropteryx cornuta (assembly GCA_020383195.1). Taxonomy (NCBI): domain Eukaryota; kingdom Metazoa; phylum Arthropoda; class Insecta; order Lepidoptera; family Micropterigidae; genus Neomicropteryx; species Neomicropteryx cornuta. The sequence goes on along the minus strand of JAHKQU010000010.1, from coordinate 7,625,129 downwards.
TAGACAAATATGACGCTGGGTCCGACCAATTTGGCCACCTTCAGAACGATATGAAGTAGCATCTCACCGCCCTTGGTACCGGGGTATTTCTCTTCGCAATCGTACACGACCTCCGGAGACAGATCAAACAAGACGGCATCTAAACAGAAACTTTATTTATTTATTAATTTATATATAAACAAAACAGTAGAAGTGTACTTAAGGGCCTTAACTTTTATAAATCAGAAATTGGTTTAAACCGGTAAAATAAAAAAAAAACCCGATCGCTACCCTAACCAGGGACAGAGTCAGAAAGTCGACAAACCTCTACGTGGTCAGGTTTACGCTAACAAACTTGCACCACAACAAGCCTAATGTCACCGAAAACAACTGATAATGTCACCGAAATAGCAACCTTGAAATGCATGCACCAGCTATGACGAATGCCCGTTGTGTGATGCAGTTACGCAAACAGCAACGGGATCCATTTTGAAATGCATGCGCCAGCTGTGACGAATGTCCGTTGTGTGACGGGATTACGCAAAAGCAACGGCATCCATCTTGAAATGCATGCGCCAGCTGTGACGAATGTTCGTTGTGTGACGGAGTTACGCAAATAGCAACGGCATCCATTTAGAAATGCATGCGCCAGCTGTGACGAATGTCCGTTGTGTGACGGGATTACGCAAAAGCAACGGAATCCATCTTGAAATGCATGCGCCAGCTGTGACGAATGTCCATTGTGTGACGCAGTTTCGCAAATAGCAACGGCATCCATTTTGAAATGCATGCGCCAGCTGTGACGAATGTCCGTTGTGTGACGGGATTACGCAAAAGCAACGGCATCCATCTTGAAATGCAAGCGCCAGCTGTGACGAATGTCCGTTGTGTGATGGGATTACGCGAAAACAACGGCATCCATCTTGAAATGCATGCGCCAGCTGTGACGAATGTTCGTTGTGTGACGGAGTTACGCAAATAGCAACGGCATCCATTTAGAAATGCATGCGCCAGCTGTGACGAATGTCCATTGTGTGACGCAGTTTCGCAAATAGCAACGGCATCCATTTTGAAATGCATGCGCCAGCTGTGACGAATGTCCGTTGTGTGACGGGATTACGCAAAAGCAACGGCATCCATCTTGAAATGCAAGCGCCAGCTGTGACGAATGTCCGTTGTGTGATGGGATTACGCGAAAACAACGGCATTCATCTTGAAATGCATGCGCCAGCTGTGACGAATGCCCGTTGTGTGACGGGATTACGCAAAAGCAACGGCATACATTTTGAAATGCAAGCGCCAGCTGTGACGAATGTCCGTTGTGTGACGCAGTTACGCAAACAGCAACGGCATCCATTTTGAAATGCATGCGGCAGCTGTGACGAATGCCCGTTGTGTGACGCGATTACGCATCGACATCCATCTTGAAATGCATCCACCAGTTATTACGAACACTCACATATGTCGCGATTATGCAAGTGTGAATGTTTTTTTTTGGCGAATGTTCGTACGGAAGAGCTCAAAGTGACAAACTTGTCTCGTTGCAAATGGCGTGCGCAAGTAACTTCTTCCCCGATTGCGGCGGTCCGACCAGCGCCACGGACTTGGGTTTGTTGGAGACGTTCGTGCCCAACGGAATGATGCACTGCTCCATCACTCGACTGCGAACGTCGCCCAGGCTCGAAGGCGGGAATTGGGGGTACCTAAATAAGAAATAGATTATTTGTTTTTTTTTGTGAGAATCATTTAAATAGAAATTAACAAAATTACACAATACATAATCGCTCGAATAAACAAATAATTTACCTTGATACATTATTAATTATAATGGATTAGATTAGTAATTTATTTATACAACAGGTTACCAATGCACATTTTTTTCAAAAGTGAAATAAAGAAAAACAACAAATCACGCAGTAATCAAATAATTAAAAAAAATAACAACAAAAACAAAGGATAACGACATTCTTAAATACAAACTTAAAGTTATCATTGTCTTCATTTCATTGCCTGTTTTGAGTACAATTCCTGATGGGTAACCATAAATAAAAAATAAATCTTGTCAGTTTCTAAGCAATCATGACAGATTATGTCACGATTGCTCAGAATGACAGGAAATACTTATTTATAGAATCAAACAATTACTGTTTTTTGTGTTTTTTTTTTTAATGCGAAGCAACTTACTGCGGTATCGCTCTCAAATCGGCGCATATGTAGTTCAAATCGCCTAGGAAGTCATTCAAATAAACCTTTGGGTATGTTTTTATGATCCCAAAATCGACCAGTTCCTGCGAAAAAACGTTTCTTAAAAAAAATGTACAAAAAAAGGCAAGCGCTTGAGATTTTGTACACTAGAAAATAAATACAAAATTAAAGTTCTTTTTTGTATAACTGACATGAAGAAAAATTTGTACGAAAAATTTAGATTTTGATTTATTTTGTAAGGTAACCGTTTGAGCCATTATTAAAATGCGTTCAAACTAAGTAATTTACTCTTCGTGGCAAGGATACATCTGTCTCTTTCCTACCCACAAATATTCCCCCGTCTCGCCAATTTCAGACGTTTCAGCAATTGAACGGTGCGGTTGTATGAACCCTTTGCTCTCGCGCAACGCGTCAAGTACTTGCCGGTTGCAGTATCCGAACTCATGCGCCTGGCAACTAAAGGTTGGTGAATCTATTTGCAGTTTGGTGTATTCCTTGTAACCCAATTCCTTTCTGGTTAGATATAATCCAAACCTATATACCTAAACCTATACAGTCCACTAGTATATCGAAAATATTTACCAGTAACCTTAGACTAGATGTAAATTTACATAACGACTATGAGACACCAGCCCCAGAGAAATTCCCTATCATTTGCACAAAATATACGAAATCAACTAAACCACTACCGGAGTACTTAATGTTTGGACATATATCGAATTGCGAAACCCCTTTTTTTAAAGACTTAAAAAGTAGTATTGAGTACTCTAACTATCGCTACAAACAGATATTACCGGAAATAGCGCTCGAAATATTCTTGAATGTTTATTTGAATGGGTTTCACGCCTTAAAACGTATTTTAATATATAATGGTATTAACCTGAAAGAGGCTCTCCGCCGTTCTGTCCGGCGTCTTGTCGATGACCTTTTTGACCTTCTTGACTTTTGGCTTTGGCCTCTTCTTTGCCTTGTGCTCTTTAATCTTCAGTTTCTTGTTGTCCTTCTTCAAAGCTTTTACCAATAATTTATGCTCTAACCTGGAAAAATACTTTTATATTTTACCTTCCTTTATGATATAGGAAATTAACTGTTTTCGTTACAAAATTTATAAATACGAAAAAGTAACGAAAGCATTTGTAGGAACATTAAAAAAATGACAACTTAAGTAATTATGAAATATTTTGTACTGTTAAGTTACGAAGAAAGAGATAATAGTAAGGGAATTGTAGGTAGCTAATAGTCTTTAAGTTTTAACACGGTGTAGAAGGAAAGAATATAAAAATAAGGGAATTGTAGGAATATATTTCTTTTTCAATATGAAGAAAGAAAGAATTTAAAGTTAGCATATTTGTAACAAATTTTAAAATTTTCGGTATAAATAACATAAACTGGTGACAAAAAAATATATACTAATGACAGAACAGCAGATTTCCTCGCCTTAAACCTTCATCGACAATTTCCCTGAGGGTCATATTCATCTTGGCCAGAATATCTTCGACTATGGGCGTCCTTAAATAACCAGCAATCACATCAGGACTATCCATCACATTTTCGTAGTAGGTAAAATCTCTGTTGTATGCTTCAATTTCCTTTACAACACAAAAATATTCTTATAAAAAGCACGTTTTTTTTAAAAAAAAAGCTAATTTGATATTATTTTTTTCCCATTTCTAAAATACCGCGATGAAGTTGGATGTCATGGCAGTAAAAAAATACCTTTTTGAATTTTGCTCGTATAAAAAGCTTTGCACTTAAGCAAAGTGATATGAGGTTATGCAACACATTAAAATTAATACCTTTTATTCCACTTTTCCTAACTTTGATATCTTTTTTTTTCATTTAAAAGAAATATTTAATATTCCAGGAAACGTTTGGTTTACTCGTGACATCTCATCCAGGCGACATGCTTTCGTGTATCTCAATGCGTGGCGAATTGTGTGGGTCAGGTTTAAGTATTGTAACGGACCCAACTGCGTGGGTTACAAAGCTACTTAGCATCCACCGGTTACAGAAATACTCCGATATACGATATAATGAAAAGACTCCATTATCTAAGGACGCGTTCCAGCGCGGCGGGGCGACGTCAGACGAGAGTAGGTATTAGCGGCGCGCGAACTCAGGTGAAAAGGCCGTGCACTGGCGGGCGACCTCCGGTCTTATAGACTGCCAGTTGTGTCGGAGGGAAAACCCTCTACCTCAGCCCGGGCGCATTCGCTTGGAGTTATCCTCGGTCGACGGACTTTGTACCTGGCGTCTGATGCTGTCGTCGGCGGAAACCTGGCGAGGACGTCATGTGAACTCGTGACCCCACAGGATTTTACACTGCCCATTATTCCTTACACACATAAATCATACACACTTGAAAATTCCTAAAAATACAAAGTTGGTTGACAGTCAAAGGCAATAATTCCGCTTTCCACTGTTCCCTCTTTTTCTGCTAGCCTATTCCTCAAATATTTTGTTTCAGGAATAGGGTTGTTGACTTAGATAAATGTTATAGTTCTTGATATTTTAAATTAGGTACACCATCTCCATATATTATTAGAAGTACCTACCCACAGGGACGTACTTAGCTTACACTGTTTATTTTGTAATTTTTATTTATTTATTTGTTGACAGTAAATTAACATCAATTACATAAAATTCAAAGTACTACCTAACTAGGCAATGCCCGTACTAAAGTAGACTTTACTAAAAGCATCGTTCTTATAAGCATAACCGTGACACTGCGTAACATACAATTACAATTAAGTGAATTGAATTGTATGAAATAATACATAATATATAAATAATAATATGTAATATATAAATAAAACTAAAAATAATACTGAAATAATAATAATAACAATAGATATAAAACTATATAATATATATATATATATATATATATATATATAAATAATAATACCTAAATGTACGGTTAATAACTAATACATAATTTTAATAATAATTTATATATTAAAAAAAATATAGTAATAATACACATATATACACTCAATATAAAATCCAAATACTAAACTAATATTAAATCAATACAAGATATAGTATCTACCCCCTAGACTCCGTACAACGCGAGTAGACGTCGTGAATATCTGCTTGATTTTGATTATTTTTGGTATTATTTCAGTATTATTCATTAACTTGACGTTTTTTTCATTGAAAATCATAACGAAACCATTTTGTTTTTTTTTTTTTTTCATTTTAATGTAGTTTCTACTACTATTTATAAATTTGTATTGAAAATACACTAATGTTCTACCGTTCCAATATCTATAACTTTTTTTTAACTTTTTTCTTTTTTCCGAAATATGTACCAATTTTTGGAAGACTTTTAAATTATAATGTATAGTTATAAATATATGAAAATGTAAAAAAAAGTGTTGATTTTGTTTATTTCGTAATTTAAAAAAAATAAAATAAAAAAAATGGCAACATTTTTATTTTTTTCTTCTTTAATTTACGAGACAAACATAATCAAAGTGATATGGCCTAATAGAAAATTTTAAGGTGAATCCGATGATACCAGATTTGTAAAAATTGAACGACTCATGCCTGCACTATGGATTTTATAGTAGTGAGTGATTTTTTAAGGTCAATAACTACGGCTCAGCGGGTTTTGGCGCCAAAATAAACTACATAGTACACAGAAAAGAAGTTTATCTTGGTATTATTCCTCTAATGAATGCTGCATATGATCCGATCCGACTATCTACACTAGCAATAGTCGGATCGGATTGGATTCGACGTCAGTTGTGGCCCTTAGAGGGTAGTTTTTTTTAACAAGTAGTCCGTTACATATTTTAGGAGCAATGTTGCTATAGTGTGCTTGACCACATGCAGCATTCATTAGGGGAATAATGAAAATGGCAAAATAAACAGTGTAAGCTAAGTACGTCCCTGTGGGTAGGTACTTCTAATAATATGTGGAGATGGTGTGTGAGACTAGCAATGGACCGTACTAGCGCACACGTCCGGATAATCGTATCCAATTTAAAATGTAAAATCAAAATGGACGATGTGAAATTGTCGGCGATTGGTTTCTTACTGTCACAGAAGAAAAGTAAGAAACGTCGTTACTGGATACAGGGAACGAACCATTTGAACGATTCTAACCTACAAATTTTTGCCCGCGAAAAGCAGCTTTGCACGATGAACGGAAAGGTGTAAACTCTATGACGGGCATAACGGCGCTTATAACACAAACCGCGGCATACCATTTTGTATGAAACATTGATAGCATTTAGATGAATTTAGAAAAAATAACGTTTTTTAAATCTTTTTTTTAAAATAATAACACAAAAACATGTATTTTCAAACAAATATCTCAATTCTCTTAGGTAAATCCCTCCTCCGCTTTATTCTCATCGTAAAATTATATTTACTTTATATGTGGTGTTTCTTGTTTCATAAGCGGGTAAGATCAAAAAATGCTATGCAAAAATATGATGGTTTTGTTTATTTTAATATATTTTTTGCATAATGCTTAAAGAAATTGACTTAGAAAGTCTTTGAAAACCTTTAAAATCGCCTTAAATGCGTAAAAACGTTTCTGACAGTATAGAACCCGTCCGCTCAAAAGGGTTTTTGCGCAAAACTGCAAACAATCGAATCGGGTGCCAAATACATCCGATCCGATCGGTCGAAATATAACATAAATCGTAGGGTGCCAAATACATCCGATCCGATCGGTCGAAATATAACATAAATCGTAGGGTGCCAAATACATCCGATCCGATCGGTCGAAATATAATATAATTCGTAGGGTGCCAAATACATCCGATCCGATCGGTCGAAATATAACATAAATCATAAAGAATCCGGAAAAAACATAGATTCGTTTTTTGTTTTGTATAAAAAAGTTGTCACCTCAAGTATCTTATTTGTGTAGAGACCCGGTTCCATTATGTATCCGGGGTCGGTGTATGGACTCAACCTCGATACTTTATACATTTCCCTCTCTATCTTTATCATATAATTTTCTTGTTGAGCGCGGGCCTGTTCTAGACTTTTCTTCCCGGCCTTTTCCTCTTTCAGCTAAAATAATAATCATATCATCAACATACAGGTTGTCCCAAGAGTATTCCCGAAAATTTAAGGGGGTGTTTATGTTCTCTATACGTCTAAGAACTTATATAAAAAAATGCGAAAATGCGTTCGTGTAAATTCCCTATTTGTATTTTACTTTTGCATAACTTTGCCATTGGTATATCGTTTTTTTTTCTTGTTGTTTATATATATATCTCGGTTTAATTCCTTGGGCGCTTGCTAATCTTACGAGGTTGAGCTATCTAAAAACTACCGTAACGTAAAACATATTATTTTTATTTACAGTGTAATCCTCACACGCTCTTATGTAACATATACAAAATAAAATACAAAATGTATGCCCAGCATAGAAAACTATATTGTAACTAAATGTACCAACACTCAGTTACGTTTTATATAGTTTTCTATACTGGTCATACATTTTTAATTTTGTTTTGTTAAGCCTGGCCTCCTTAGCGGTGGAGACAAATCTTTCCAGATCTTCGATGCCGATCTTCGTATTACTACTATAATTGATTGTTTATGATAGTTTTTATACATATTTATTCTATTTCTCTCCAAATGTTTTAGTATCTTAAGGTGATAAAGGTGTTGCATCTTTCTGTCACTAATATTGATCTAAATAAAGGTATACAAAAACGCCGTTACATTCTTAACAATAAACAATTGCTATCGGGACAAATTAGATCAAAGACTTGTTAGATTTATGTACTATGTAAAATTGTTGGTTTCTCCAATGAAGATAAATAAATTAGTTGTTATTAGAGAATATAAAGGTTTAAAGGAGAATTAAATCCAACCGCTGCTAATTTTTCTGATTCTGATGATGATTTTGAGATATAATATAACTGAAAAGAATGACCACCAAGCTTATAAAGTTTATATCATAAGGGTGAAGAGTGCCGATTTTCATTTTATTATTTTTCAGTTAAATTCAGCACTAATATTAAATAACTAGTAATGTTTAATTTAAGTCGTAATGACATAAAAAATATTTGGTTAGAATTTATTTAAATTAATTGACAGCAATTTTTTTTTCGGAAACATTTTTGTTTTTTTTTCTCGAATGATTTCGTGTTCACACTCATATGTCACTAAAGCCTCGAATTATGATAGTATGCTTTATGTTAGTATTCTTTCACCTGTTCTTTTGTCTTCCCTGCATTCTCAGCTTTCTCCTTGATCATGGCAACCTCCCACTCCAGGTACTCTGGTATGGTCATCGTTTCCCCCTTGACAATTAGTATAGAGCCCCCCTCAGCGGGCCATGGGTATTCGTCGAAGACATTGGCACTGTCGTACCTGGAATGTGCTCAATAAGTTCGTAACCGGCAATATATGCACATCTCAGATTGGGAGCACAGTATGTGTAACGGGCCCCTGGGATATAAGTAATAACTTGTGAGTTTGTCATAAATACTCCGAGATACGATATAATGTAACGACTCCATTATGTGAGGACGCGGACCGGCGTGACGTCGGCAGTCGAGGGTAGGTATTAGCGGCGCGACGAACTCAGGTGAAAAGGCCGTGCACTGGCGGGTGACCCCCGGTCTTATAGACTGCCAGTTGTGTCGGAGGGGAAACCCTCTACCTCAGCCCGGGCGCATTCGGTTGGAGTTATCCTCGGTCGACGGACTTTGTGCCTGGCGTCTGATGCTGTCGTCGGCGGAAACCTGGCGCGGCCATCATGTGAACTCGTGACCCTTACATATGAAACGGAATGTTATCACGTATCATGTGCGTTAAGAATTGAGCCAGTAGGTGGTAACTGCACTCTACAATGAACAAAGTAGGCTCGTTTGACTGGTCTCGATGAGTACTGTGTTTATAGATTGTGACCAGAGTTTGATACAAGCTTGAACTAATGAACTAATGGTTTGTTGAACTATTAAAATTGATTTTGATTTAAGCACTACAAAATACTCGTATTACTACCTATACTATAAGTATTGACAGCTGGTTTTCCAAGTAAATTCACTTCTTTAAATGTGAATCGATCATTCTTTTAAGTAGGTATACTTCAGGCCACATGTGTAACTTGGTTCATAACTAGCAAACCAAAAACCAGCAAATCCTGGAAAGATGAGAAGTCGAAGAATACCATCTAACCATTCCCTGAACCACTGACGCACTTCGTCGCCAATATCCTCCATGACATTGTCCCTGCGGAGCAGCAGTATCCTGGCCTCCTGTTCCATCTGGGCAGCAACGAACTGCCTATAATACTCTTCTCGGATGCTGCGCTTCTTAGCACGGTACTGGATAGTAAGAACAATTATTTAACTTTTTTTTTGTATGGTGGTACAAAGAAGTTATTTTTAGCTGAAGTTTTAACCCTTTTTCTTAGCTGGGTTTGGGAAACCGGTTTAGTTGACGATATAAATCAACCCGCTAAAAGGATATCACTGAATATAAATACATTCTAAATGTGATTGTTTATATTTTTTGTTTCACATTAAATATCAAAAAGTCAAAATGATCAGTGTCAAAATTAGGATAAAATGACTGAAACACTTAGAGATCTGTCAAATAAGTGCTTCATAAAAGACCTGGACTTAATTGTTAGGTTTTTTTGGTATCTTTTAGTTGACAGATACTAACGGACGACCGAATGACTATTAAAATTCCTACCGTCTTTTTAGGAAGTTGATCGATATAGGCTAATAAACCGGCCTCATGAAAAAAATATTTAATTTCGAAAACCGCAAAAGGTGTTGTATGTGACCACAACAAAGCGTTTATACCAGTAGGCAGTAGACAAGCCATATAGCGGTGGAAGTCCACCCTGACCGCCGAATGCGATTTTTGATGTCCCTAGTTATTTTTGTTAAGAAATCTAGGCAAGCCCGGCTTTTCGGCTTCTATGAAAGTACCATAATCTTACTGCAATTTCGCCAGCGCGGCGATCGTTTTTAGGGAGCGACGGAGTCACCATGCCAAGTATACTCTTTCTCTTTCGATCTTCTATTTTCAGCCTTTTCAGACGCATAAAGTGCCTGTTGGAACGGAAGACAAACATTCGTTATGACACCTAGAAAAATAACTATATTTTAATGTTTTGTTAGACGGTTTAAATTTGAGGTTAGGCTGTGATTTTTATTAATATTATTTAAATGCATACACGCACAAATACACATTTGACCTGAACACGGTGAGGATGCACAGCTTCGCCATCTTCTCGGCTTCGGTTATGATCTTGACGAAAACGGCCGCCCTTGGCTTTTTGGACCCTCGCGCCGCTTTGGGGGTCTTCTTTTTCTTCCAGGTCTTCAGCTGCATGCGTTTGATTGCGGCGCGCCTGCGCAGGATGGCGCGGTCAACCCTTGAACAATGAACATTCTGAGAATACCCCTCGTCACACGCACGGCCAGCTGCCTTCGCAGAAGTAGATAATGAAACAAAGTAGACCGTCCATATCTGGTGCCAGGTATCAACCTGCGAGTGCCTTCTACTCTGTTCCAGGTGCCAAAGCGAATTGCAAACTATGCCAGGAACTCTGTTCTGTAACGTTTCAAATTTAGCGAGGTTGATGTACTTGACCTGATCGTAGTAGTCTAGTGGCTAAGGCGTTGGACTATTGATCTAAAGGTTGTGGGTTCGAATCCGCACATAGTCATACCATTTTAATTGCTTCTGTTCCGACGTCACCCTATTAATTACGTTATTTAAATTCAATATTGTATCATATTAATATTTATTCAATAAATGTTTATTATTGTTTTATGTTTATTGTATTGCAATATCACCATTCTCGAATATCCCCAGTTTTTGTTACTGGCAACCCTTTTCCATAATCAGGGCTGTCGGTAAGTGTCAGTTGAAAAAGAAACGCAAGAGGGATACCCGCGCCTCTGCAATCCGTGACATCTCGTCACATCGTTCACCGAGCTCGTGAAACCATCTCAAAACCTTAAGGAAGCAGTGAGAAAAATAAGCTAAGGCAGGCGAACCACAGACCGCCATCATAGAACAGCACAGTTGGTCTTTCATTTTCTTGTTGATTGCCATTTACTTTCAGCTGTGAACCTTCTAATCCATTATAACCTACAGTCCGCTTACCCTAATCCAACTACAACTGTACAGCTTCATTACCACCATCTCCCCTAACTCTAGGACAGGCATATTTGGCCTAGTTGAGTACGGCCCAAAATAGGGGAATATGAGTGATGTGCGTATGGCAACATAGCCCGCTACAATAACCTAGGTAATAGCAATAATCTTATATTGGTCCATCATCAACTCTTTGAAAAAAATAAATTCTTAAAAAAAGATTAATAAATTAACATGACATGTGACATGCAAAGAAGTTTTCATTTATGATAATGGAGGATATACAATGGTCTTAAAAAATATAGGAAAATTCAAATATAAAAGGCCTGCTTTTAAATGGAAAGTCTTTCATGAAAACATTATTGAAAAACAAAATTATTATAAGTTCAAGCATACTACGAATGGACGAATATACTTAATGGACATTAGTGATATGACCTTGGTAGAATAGGGTTCTCATGAATACTTGACATATCATAGAAAACGAAGCGTAATGGAAAAAAAACACAAAGGACACACTGAAGAAAATTAGGATAAAAAGATGTTTATGTTGATTTTATCTTTACGATATCTATATTTTATCTAACGGAACAATAACAAAGAAAAAGTGCACCTACCGTGCTTTTTCGTGAGCTTGAATCATGACCAACAGATCGCGTTGTAACTTCTTCAAGCGCGAGTTCTCCTCCTCCTCCGGCGTGTTTTGTCTCGCAACTTCGACAACTTATCACAAATTAAGTACACAATTATAATATGGGTCGAAATTTCAGTCCTTGCTTAAAGTCATTCTTAGTTAGGATCAACTTAACTTTTAAGCATGCCCTAAATTGAATTGTTTATTTCAGTTACTTTTTAAGTTCGACTTTGTTATGAATATGTTTTCGCATTCGTGATTAGTTCGCTACTCGCCGCTATGGTTTGTGTCTACAATATCTGTCGCCACTATCGCATCACTTTTGACATGACGCGTCATCTGACATTTTGAGGTTATGTTGTCAGCTGTAGGATTTAGCCATGCATGTTTGCATAAATTGAAGATGTTCAAAATATGCAAATCCAGTCAATTTTAATTAGTTAGAAAATATAAAATCAAGTACGAGACGAAAACCACAGATGGCAATACACTCGCACATGGGTCACGGCAACTGTAGTGCCTCGCTCCTAGCAGCGTATTTTATTTATTTATTTTATTTATTTATTTATTCTTTATTGAAAAATCCAACAGTATTCATTTTTATCATTACAAAAAAAACTTATTACTAGTATACAAAACCAATTATGGATTTCGGACATTTTACAATATTAACATTAGCATAAAAAAAAATTGTGGTAGTGTTCTTAAAATATACATAGATTTCATAATCTATGTATATACGTATATATTACGACGTATATATTATATACGTCGTATACAGTAGAATTTTTTGATGTGTTATGTGTAATTTGTGAGTGATGTTTGTGGTAATTGTGAGTGTGTGTGATTTGTATGTATATGTTCAAATAAAAACACTTTAACACTGACTTAAGTTTAACTTGAGGCTTAAGTCGAGGTTGTTTTGATTCTTAGCTAAGACGGACTTTTATATTCGACTTAACGTTAAAAATGAGTTCAAATACAATATTTATAGGTTAAGTCTGACTTAAAATTTAGGTTAGTCTTAAGTAGGACCTGAAATTTCGGGCCTAAGTGACATTCAATAATGATTATTCAAACAGTAAAAAAAAACTTTAGAAATTTGAGTCTAATAATATTTTAATAAAACAATTAATTCAGAATTGACAAGAATTAAGAAAAAATGCATTCAGGCTTAAAACCAGAATAAATAGAAGTGCTTCCCGTATAAATAAAAATACGACATGACGACATTTTTTCAATTTATTATAAATATTAACAATATTACTACTATAGTGAAAATTCTGTCAATAATAAAAAGCATACTATACCATTCGGCTCTGATTCGATTCCTAGCATTTTATTTCTCTTCCTTTCAAAAGCCTTGCGTTGCTCTTCAGCTGCAAATATAAAAAAATCCGTGTATTTTACACTTATATATATTATAGTATATAGGCTGTTCCAAAATCATTCGCGAAGATTTAAGGGGATGTACTCGTATATGTTCCCTATTACGAATAAGAAATTATTTTTAAAAATGCGAAAATATTTTATCCCTAAAATTAGTAATTTTATTAAAGCGCTGGTCTCAATTCCATTTGGCCTTGACCCATAGCACGGTCATTCAACTGAATCTCAGCTGGCAACGAATATTTCATGTTTGAAATCGCAAGACCAATTAACTGATTTTTTTATCAGGAATGATCTTGGAACACGCTGTATATACTACAGAAGTGATACGTATTTACCCAAAATCGACATACACGGGAAGTAATAAACAAGTTTGGTTTGAGTACCTATAACCAATTCATTGAATATTTCTATGTATTAATATGAAGTTTCCATTAATTCATATTAAAAAAAAACGTTATAACGAATAACTAGTATTCACCGACTAAATAGTAACGATGAACGCAGCCTTGCACGGTATAAGTATTCGCAAGCTCAAGCTGCGTGTAACTATTGCTGCAGCGATGTCTTCACAGCACCCGACCCCAGCTCGACGGCGCAGAGGAGTGAGGGTGCAGCGTTTCGTTACCGTTCAGTCGCATAAATACAAGTCGCTCTATTGTTGCTTTCAGGCTGCGACGCACAGAATCTGCCTAAATCTATCTAGAAACTATCATAATCCAGGTTACGTTATACGCGATTTCAAAATAGCCTATTATTAAACGGCTACAAAATAACTACTTGATTTGGAACTAGTATTTGGGATGGGATGTTGGTCGAGAAACCGCGTCACGCGTTAGGAGTAATTTTTACGTGTCTAGTTGTAGAGTCCAATTACTTTATTTATGAAATATGTTTGTCGCGTTGTAGAGTCCATTCGGAAGTTTGAAGCTAGTTGTCTGTCTTTTTTGAAGTTATACTTCTTTGCGCCCGTTGTACGCATTGGGATGGGATGTTGGTGAGAAACCGCGTCACGCGTTAGGAGTAATTTTTACGTGCCGAGTTGTAGAGTCCAATTACTTTATTTATGAAATATGTTTGTCGCGTTGTAGAGTCCATTCGGAAGTTTGAAGCTAGTTGTCTGTCTTTTTTGAAGTGATACTTCTTTGCGCCCGTTGTACTCATTGGGATGGGATGTTGGTCGAGAAAATGCGTATGCGTATGTGTAGTTCCTAAGGGCATATCTAGACCTTTCTAAATCTATGTTTAGGACCTTGATATGAGTGAAAGATAATTTTTGTTTTAGGAATGTCAAGATCTCTTTTATTTATTTTATCAAATGAAGAGTTTAGTTGCGTCTAATTTAAATCCAACAACCATCTTAGGTACATATAAAGTCCGACTTTACCAATTCTTTCGTTTTCTTCCCTTTCAATTTCCGAAACAGTGGGAGACGGATCTGCTATCCTATTACCAGACATGATCTCATCGACAATGTACTGCATCTGAGGCTTCCGCAGCTCAAGGGGATAAAAGAAGGGGCAGAGAATCTGGAATCGGCAAAAACAAACAAATATATATTAATTCGCGGATTCATCGATAATTCTGCAATGTATAACAATAATATAAATATTATATACTAATTATATAACAAGTTGCATCGATGGGACGTGTTGCGGACCATTTACCAGATCGCGGAAACGTGCGCTTTTTAAATTAGGTAATTAATTTGCCTGTTTGGATTAGTAATCTATTTTCTTATTATTTTTTAAAAAGAATAGGGCTTACTTACAATAACATACTTTTTAAATTAGTTTGACTTGAATGTATGATATTTAAACCACCGTAGAGACATTTCATTACGGCCTGCCTGTCTATTTTGAGTGGAGTGGTAATTAACCAACTTAAAAAAAAATAGTTTTTTTTTTTAATGTATGTTGTACGTTAAGTTTGTTGTCGCCTGTTCCCGGAAATGTATGTTGTACGTTAAGTTTGTTGTCGCCTGTTCCCGGAAATGTATGTTGTACGTTAAGTTTGATTTCGCCTGTTCCCGGAAATGTATGTAGTGCGTTAAGTTTGATGTCGCCTGTTCCCGGAAATGTATGTTGTACACGTTAAGTTTGTTTTCACCTGTTCCCGGAAATTCTTCTAATAACATTGTCCAAATTCGTGTTAAGTTCTGAATGGTGGCTGTACAGATCTCAAGCTAATTACGTTGAATTCAACGTGGCCCTGCGGGAAAAGTCCGTGCCCACATTATTCGTCATTGTATTCAACACTTTCTTGTCATTGGACGCTAGATCTTAATAATTGTTAGAACTGTGGCAGGAGCAGGCAATATATGCTGTCAGCGTGAGAAACATGGAGAGCTTATCCTTAACATTGACAGTTTTACCTCAATCGGTTCCTAAGTTTCTCTGGTATTATACGATACGTCAGACGCGTGCATACAAAGTAGTGCGAACCTGTACATCGTCGGCTATGAGATGTCTCTCTATGAGTGCGTTGTCGATGTATGTGTATTCACACGCCTCCACGGTCTGAAGTTCGTTGTGAATCTCGTAGATCCTGCAAATTTATCAGTAATCAAAAATGTATTTTAATTGTTTTTAAATGGATAATGCTATCAAAAATTTCCTCTTTCAATCAGATTATTCAACCAAAGCAATGTTTATTGTAAAAGTTGTTGCTTACTAAGCAACAACTATATTTTATTGGGAGGTAGTCGATATACTCGTATCCTCGTCTTTTCGTCCAATCGGATTATTCTATTACACCTTTGTGATACCAGGGTGAATTATTTGGTTGATATTTTGCGTCTGAAGACGTTATTTTTTATTATACATAGTTAGTTAGCGTATTTTGTGTATACTTGTATTTGTAATTTATTAATATCGATGTTGTATCTTTTATTACAAATTTTCTGGTTTGTAGCGGCGCTTCATATTTGGCCTAGCGGCGACGTGCGATCGCCGCCAGGTGCTTCGGATTGGTCGACACCTGCGCAGGCGCGCATTGGAACGGCGCACGGGCGATTCTCCAGCGACGCAGACAGTCGAAACAATGGGCGCTATCTAATGCGTCATTTCTGAGTCCTACTGAGCCAATATTTAAACAATATCAGCTATTAGAAATGAGGCAATTATATATCATCTCGACCATAAAGTATTTTATAACAAATCAGCATACCCACATCCCACTACCACACTCAAAGCATACTAGAGCAAATGCTTCTAAGCACGTAGCAGTACCAAAGGCAAACAAAACTTTCACGAAAAGGTTTTTGATGTACCTAGCGCCTCATATTTACAATAAATTAAACCGGGACTGGAATTTAACAAAATGGACCAACAAGTTAAAATTGATGATAAAAGAGTGGCTCATTGAGCTAGGTCGATTTAAGTCAGAGCAATTAGTCTCTTCATCATTTGTGTAATCATGCTCTATTGCGACTTACTAATATAGTTTCTTTTTCCTATGGTATAATCCCATTATAATCCCATTACAACCCTTTCTCTATCTCTCTCTTCATTTCCACAGCGCGCCCTCATAAATACCTTTTCTCTCATATTAAAATTTTAAAATATATAAGAATGTTTTTTTTTACTACACTACTCTACACTACACTACATTACACTACACTACACGACGCTAAACTACAGACTACATTTTTACTATTCTATACAATAACAACACTGTATTTATTTTATTAGCGTTAGATATCTCCGTATACTTCGCATTCAGGTCATTTTTATTGGAAACAGATAAATAGTCCATCTTAGGACAGGTGTTCAGCACCTAGTTAGATGGACATGGTGAAGTTTCTGACATGCCACTAAGTGCGATTTTAAATGAGAGGAGATGTATCTCATTTTCTCTTTGTATGTTTATAAATAAAATGTTTTTTTTTGTAATAAGTGTATGTCTAGCTGTAAGTTTTTTCTGTGAAACAATAAATAAAATAAATAAAAAATAAAATTATGCGCCGACGACCTTTCAGTACCTGATTTATATTTTATTCATTGTTGTATCTTAATTTCCATGGTTTTACACTTGTTATTTAGTTTTATTCTTGTTGTACGATAATAAGATACGATAAGTTCATAATTTTTACTCATCCTGGACCCTAGACATCCCCGGCATAGGTTTTATTATTCTTTGAAATAGAATGTGTAAATTGAGAAATATGTAAAATAAATAAATAATATAAAAACGTTCTAAAATAGATTTTAGTTCGTTAATTCTAATATAATGTGCAGCATTCAAACTGTTTTTCCCACTGAAATCAAACTAGGGACGTCAGTATATCAGACAACTGCGCCGCAAGGCCGGCAAAAAGTATACTCTAATTTTAGCTTATATAAGTATAACGCAGCTTATAGAAACCTGGCCACCACAGCTTCTATTAAGTTCCAAATGTACGGCCGCTTTTGCACCTGCAGCATCTCATCATATACTGCGCACAGCTGGTTGTACATCCTGCAGTAATCTCCATATATCGCGCCGATATTGAGAATCGCTTGGCTTTGCGGTTTCAGCCCGTGCTTTATGGTAAATTGCTGTATAATTTTAAGCATATTAATATAATTCTGTCTCCGTACGTAAAATGCGCAGACCACATGTTGACACCCGCTCATTGAACATATGAATGAACGAAATATCCCCGCGTTGGCCCGCAAGCCCAAAGCTATGAAAATGTTCGTCGTTTATATTAATATATTGACATAGCTTTTGTAAATAATCTTGAATTATTTACCGCCAAATCAATTAAACATTAAGACCTAACTAAAATACTAAAAGAACCAACGATTATTATATGCTTTTCATGAATTCAGGTATAGTTACAAGCCGCGCCTTTAAATATTAATAGAAATCCAATGAGTGGATGACGTTTTTAAGCGCACTCGGCAACTGGCCTATACAGCAATAACGAGATATCTCGTTATTGCCACTCAGTGTGACTTTTAAGAGTTCAGCCTCACGCTCCGAGTGTTATAATAAGCGCATTAAAAACCTAACATTTAGATTATACTATATTTTGTATATACTGGCAAGTATGCTAATTACAGTTGTATATCGACAAATTTTGTATGTGCGTTTCTTATAGTATATTTTTTCTTATAGTATAACGAGTAAAAATCTAGTTAAATCTATTGTTTCTTAACTTAAAAGATAAGCCAAAAATAATAATAGTATAATGATTTTAGCTAAACAAAATGTAGATCGGTTTTTGTTTTATTTTAATGTAAAAATATTTTTTTGATTTTTTGGTATACATTAAGATAATGTTTTTTTATATATTATAATTTATATAAAAAAAAAAATGGTTTAACAACCCATAAGTTTTGCAATTAGAAATAATTATGACTAAATAAACAAATTCGCTGGTCTGATCTGAATCATGCTGAAACGTTAGTTTTACTGGCATATTTAAGTGGTCGATCTGGTGGTAAATGACCTAGGGTGGCAAATGACCTAGGGTGGTCGGATTTCAGCGTGACGTCATCAGATGCCATTTTACATTAGTTTTCAAGGTCATTTGCCTTAGAGTTACTTGAGGCCACACCTTCCCACTATTGCCTACTAAAATACAAAATAAAAAATATTTTTGAATGTCAAGTTTACCCCTTTTGAATTATATACCTAAATGTGTATTTTCGTCATTTGAATTGGATGTTCAAAAATAACGAAATCTTGAGGCTTAATTGTCAAATGTATCAATTTATTAGTATTGCATGAATTGACAATTTTAAGCGATGCGTTTACGATTTGAAATGGCCCAAGAGTAGCTCAGCTTCCATTAGAACTGGCAAATAAATCAGTACATTTAAATCTATTCCCATAATTAGTTGTATTCAAAATTGTTACCTTTAAAAAGTTATCCTTCTGTGCTAGTTCGCTTAATTGATTTTTGGTTGCGAGCCAGAATTTGTGAGTTCTATCGTCCTCGGTCATTTTTTTTTTATTTTTAACTTTTTACCTCGACGAAAAAAGGGGTTATTTTACCGACTGCCGAGGATTTTACATTTTTTTCTATCAAATAGTTTAATTTATTTTTCGACGCTTTTTGACGTGTGGTTGACTTAACATTTTTCTTTTGTGGCTTTGTTAATTTACGGCGATAAATAGTTACCTAGCAGTATTTTCATATATTTGTAATCGGTTATATTTTTACGAGACTCCGTTGGCTAGGGCCCTTGGGGGGCTTTCGGCGCCTTATGGCTTGCACGCTCGGTGCTCGCCGCATTATACCTAACGCAATAGTTTCTGAGTTGCCACAATACACGGACAGAAATAGACCAGGTTTCTCTTATTAATAATGCAAAACTATATCACTTTATTCATAATCCCTTTTGCTTTTCTCTTCAGGTATTTTTAAAATATCATTGTTTATTATTTCTTTTTATCGTGGATTAAGTGTTGCATTTTAAAATTAGAAAAATTTCAAATAGCCGTTGGGTGTGGCAAACCAGACAATTTTTACAAAAAATTACCGATTCATTAGAAAATGCATTTTGAAAGTGTTTTGAATCCTGTAGGAGCAATTTTACTATCTTCGTAATCTCCATGAAATTTGCAATAACTGCAGTTGGTTTTATTAAAAATAGTCAAAGGTGGATATTTATAATGAAATTATCATTCTGTAAACAAACATTTATTCACTTTTGATATTTTTTTTATAGTTTCGGGCGATTTTACATGAGTACTAATATGAATAAACAATACTATAATACATATTTTAAAAAAAATCTAACAATTATTTTCTTACACGGTTGTGAAAAAAATAATTAAAAAAGCTCAAAATTAGAAAGCCGAAATTTCTTGCTTAAAGTCGTTCTTAGTTAGGATCAACTTAACTTTTAAGCATGACCTAAATTGAATTTTGTATTTCAGTTACTTTTTAAGTTCGACTTTGTTAAGAATATGCCGCTATGGTTTATGTATACAAGATCTGTCGCCACTGTCGCATCACTTTTGACATGACGCGTCATCTGACATTTTGAGGTTATGTTGTCAGCTTAGGATTACTAGGATCTTGCGATGCGTGTTTGCTTGAATTTAAGATGTTCAAAATATACAAATCCAGTCAATTTAAATTAGTTAGAAAATATAAAATCAAGTACGAAACGAAAACCACAGATGGCAATACACTCGCGACTGTAGCACCGTTAATGTACTGAAATCGCTCCTAGCAGCGTGTTTTAACACTGACTGTTTAGTAGTTGTTTTGATTATTAGCTAAGGCGGACTTTTATGTTCGACTTAACGCTAAGAGTGAGTTGTAATACGATGTTTATCGGTTAAGTCTAACTTAAAATTTAGGTTAGTCGTAAGTAGGACATGAAATTTCGACCCTAAATATAGCATTTGGGTTGATGATAATGAAGATAAATCCTTATCTGTACAGTTTTATTCTCCATAAAATTGTACATCGATTTATTATTTTGTGTATATTTTAAAACCTTTATAACGCATAAATGCGTTACGACGATGCACAGGTTATTTCTTCATAAATTGGCATAATCGCCAGGAAATTCTACGTCTGATGCATATTCTGTGTACACTACAAATGTTTTATATATTGTTTCCAAGTTAATTTTGTTGATGGAGTCGTTATTTTTGGCGGCAAAATAACTATTTGACGTATGTACGACAGCCGCCATTGCTCGCACGCCAATTTTTGGTACTGCTAAGGGTTAGTGATCACATTTAAGCTTAGAGGTGTACTAAAGCGACTATGCATAAGGCCGATCGTGAATGCGACAGTTGCACAGAGCCAATCTATTCGGTTATATTGCGAGCAACGATCTTTTAAGCATATAGATACGGCAACTGACCACTTTGCGTCGAGTACACTCCTCGCGTATCATGGCATGCATGGCCGAGTGTGGAATCGTCGGTGTCGGGTTTTTACAACGACGATTCATATGACATGCCGTATCTCTAAGTTTTTAAAGATATTTGGTTGTTAGGTTCGCTTGCTGTTTGTTCAGGGTACGCTGGATAGGTACCAGCTCTCTACATAGGAGACAACACAAAAAGTACACCATTTGATAATCTCTTCATCCCTCTCACTACGCAGACTATCGCCTGTAGTAAATACTACTTACAAATAAAATAAGTAAATGTAACGATATTTGCAGCGATTTGAGCAAATGATACAACACATTTAACATTATATACATTTTTATTAGTTCATATATTCAATTTTACATCTGTCAAAACTGCTACATACACAATGCTTCTATACAACTGATAAAATATCAATAAAATGAATGTCCGAAACGCGGAAAGCGGTATTACAGCCATCTGCTAGAAAATTTTGCAGTTGCAAAGCACAAATAAATAAATAAATTATAAGTACAGTCAAAGGCACTCGAAGCTTTACTCTGAATATTTTAAATTGAACTCAAATGCGTAAAAAAAGAGACAGTACGTGTGTATGGGAACCACCGCTTTCGCATCTCCGTATGAGCGTAGATGAGGTTTACATTGTGGTGGTTACAAGGTCGCTGTCGTCCACACCTAGTTTCTCACATCGGCGGAGCGCGAGGTCACGCCACATCACGCCACTCGAGACCACCCGGTCAGCAGTTCGAGTATGACGTCAGCCGGCCGACCGAATGCAACACAGCTGAGGTAGAGGGTCTCCCCGCCGGCGTAGGTTATAAGAACGGAGGTCGACGCTTCCAAGATGCCTATTCCATCGAAGTCTCGCGCCGCCCAACACCTGCTCGCCGGGTGGTCGTAACGCGCGTCGTACGCGCGTAGTATGGAGTCAGATATTTAATTAAGTAACGAAGTTATATTGTAATGGTCGAATCATAATAAACTAATTAATCATCCTTGCATCGTATAATTATGGCCGTTACAACATATATATACCTACACACTCTGTCCAATTGTCTTTAAAGGTAAAGCTTCATTTGCCCTCGACCGTACCTACATACTTACATACGTAACTACTGCTAGGGTTACTACAGGTATTTTTTTTTTATTGTGTTGTTGGTTGCTTTTGCGTAATGGTACCCCAGCATCGATCCGAACATAAACGCAAGTAAACCCACGGAGCGGTTTTCATTAAAGGCATCATAATATTATTTACTATCTTCCCAGGTAACATTTACAAGTATGTAGTTAAATTTGAAGGACCTAAACAATGCTTTATTGCGGGTATGCCGCCGCCACGAGTTGGTAACGTTAGCATGTTTCACACCTGTGACATTGCCAAATACACGGTTCTCATGTCCAGTTTAACTGGAAGTTTTGTATCGAGGACAAAGGCAACAAGTGTCCTTCTCGAAAGACACAAGCATTTGCTTTGTTCAGAAAAATGGTAAGATGCATTTCACACGTTTAGAAATTCCTTTCTCACGGTTTAGTTTTCATAATCGAAGAAGGAACTTTCAGTCTTCAGTCTTTAGTCAATGCACTCCCGGACTAGACCTCTAATAGGTAGAGTACCACCTCACGTCGGACCCCATTACATGGAAAACAGTTTCAAATTCTAACACACAGCAAAACTAAAAATAAATATTTTCTGACGTTTGTTTAATATATCCATCACTTCACAATCACCGTGCAATGTGCATACAAGTTGTAAAACCGCACCGTGTGTTCCGGGTTAGCGTTTGCGACACGGTATATCATAACATAATCAACAGTTGCGACTCTAGTTTAGGGTTGCCATACGTCCCGGTAGACCGGGACTTGTCACCGGTTTAGAGCCTCGGTCCCGGTTGTCCCGTTTGACCCGCCATATGTCCCGGTGAACGAATAATCATGGTTTTATATTATTGCTAAAATTATGCGAATAATTCGTGCAACGACGTTAGATCACGTTGGCTGGCGGTGAAAGTGTGGGGTCGAGGGTTGTACTGACATCTTACAAATATTTTTCCATATTTACAGTACGGAATGAAAGACTGAAATACCTTCGTGAGGGTGCTGATGTAATTCATGGTAATTTACGATCTCACTCAAAAACTAGGCGGTTAACCGTCTTTGTTGCCGGCCATTGAACGTATTCTGAAAATGTGGGAACCATTGAAAGATTTCCTTTTTATCACAAACCAGTTGGCGGCGCTATGGGGGGCGGTACCCTCCCCCCCCCCTCCTATAACTCCCCTATAATTCCTCCTATATTGATATCAGTCCCGGTCGAAGCCAAACCATTTATGGCAACCCTACTCTAGTTCGACTTGTAAATTTATGATAAGTCACTTAAATTACAATTATTTATATAAATATATTTATATTTAGCATTTCTTTAAAATATCTTTTAATCTATGGCCCGGCTCTTTTGTTACCGTGCGGATAAGTGTAGACCCTTCTAAACAAAAGGCGATCTCTTCTCTATGGATAATATCCAACTCCTGGCGATAGCTGAACCAATCAGGAGTGGCAACCACACGCTCAGGTTATGCGACAAGATCAGAGCCCATAGACACAGGCTGAGAACTCTCTGAAAAAAAATAATTAACGTTAAGTTTGTGTTGATAGGATTGTATTATTTATTTATTTATGCATTCATATTTTTTAATTATATTTTATTTTTTCAGTAAACATATATGTGCGTTTTCTTATACAGAATGTTCCTAGACCATTACAGTAGGCTTAATGGGGTGTTTGTTTCCTATTATGGGTAATAAATTACACAGAATGAAGGGGTGGTTCTGGACACGATGTACCTATAATATTAAAATAATATTATTAAAAAAGTTTGTTTTGATTCAAACACTTTTTACTATTTTTTTTTATTTCTGATCTATATTAATCCCCCAAAAGGACCTCAGTGAATATAAATACACCAGTAGAGTATTTAACTTATATTTGATGATTGTTTTTTAATATCGGCAAATCGCCTGAAAAGATAAATGACACAATCTTTGACAATATTGTTTTTTTTTTTTAATTTTTTGATAAAGTGCTGGATAGCATAATATTTATAAAGGTTCTAAAGAGGTCCTGTACTTGAGAGCGCAGGATGTCGGTTTAAACCCAGCGCTGAGTTTTATAAGAATGCATTTTTAACTCTCAGGCTATTTATCGATTGGCACGGCAACGGAATTTGCGCGCTAACCGAAATGACACCATCTGGTAAGAAGTATAATAAATTTAAGGATATTTTTTTTCACATTTTTTTATTTCATGTCATACTCACAGTAGGTTACGCAAAACCCCCCGTTAGTCTTCGGGAATGGTCTTGGGACATCCTGTAAGTATCTTCGAGACAAAGATGTTAGTTACAAATGGCCATTGAAAAGATTTCATACTTTTATATAAGTAGTAGTAGGTATTAGAATAACTTAAGCTAAAAATGTAAAATTAATAAATATTTTATGTTTGTCAGTGTAAAACGTATGGATTCAAAATATGTCGTCATTCAGCTGCTAAACTTTACCTCTGCTGAGTACATCACTGTAGTCAACACCTCAAGCCCCTGTACGTTGCTTGGAATTCGGAAGGGATAGGCCTTCTGTCGAACACACTCGTCTACCCTCCTCGAAAAACCTTCGAAGCAGCCTTGCAGGCAAAAGAGCGAAAGACCGCCGTCAAGACCTGTATAGTAAAAAAAAAACCAAAATAATTAAAGTAATAAGTCAAACTATGAAAGTTTTAATTAAAAAACAACAAATGACACAAAACGCAGAATCGTTGCTTAACTTATTTTTGTGAAGGTCCGGTTCTAATTCGAAAATTTCATTAAAAAGGTGTTCATATCATTAGGGTCAACATTCATTTATCTTAATCTTAACAATCTTATAAGGGGGTGGATGTTATAAAGAAACGTCATACATTTAGCTGTTTAACTTGAAGGTTACAAGTTAAACAGCTAACTTGAAGGTTACTAGTCAGCAATACGGCAGACTGCCAATGTTCAAGTAAATTGAATGGTCAGGATTAGAATACACTGAAGGCTTCTTCAGTTAAGGTTAGGATTATGTTCCATGAAGAACGACTCTGGATATAGTGATAAGCTGACAAATTAGGATGATGCTGTAAGTAACAGACTAGCAAACTTGAATGACCTCTGAGTGTCAAACTAAGAAATTTGGATGATACTTTGAGTGACAAACTAACAAATTAGGATGATGCTGTAAGTAACACCCTAGCAAACTTGAATGACCTCTGAGTGTCAAACTAAGAAATTTGGATGATACTTTGAGTGACAAACTAACAAATTCGGATGATGTTCTGAGTAACACACTAGCAAACTTGAATGAGGCCCTGAGTGACAAACTAAGAAATTTGGACGATGTTTTGAGTGACAAACTAACAAATTTGGATGATGCTGTAAGTAACATACTAGCAAACCTGAATGACACTCTTGAGTGACAAACTAAAAAAATTGGATGTTGTTTTGAGTGACAAACTAACAAATTCGGATGATGTTCTGAGTAACACACTAGCAAACCTGAATGACGCCCTGAGTGACAAACAAATTTGGATCATGTCCTAGGAAACATGGTAACACATCTGGATGCAAGTTGGCAAACCAGGGAAAAAGGAAGAAAATACGTAAATACGACAGTAAAAGTGTCGCTATTAAGACCAACTATCAAATACTTTGACTACGAACCCCATTCCTCGTGCCTCGTCCTATACAGCAACACCTCGTACTTGAATCGCCATAGCCTCAAAAGCTGGTTGATTGAACTGAATGCACCGATTCCAATGCACGCGATCATCCAGGACATGTTTCCCTTGATCGCGACTATCGACACTGCCACTTTCTGCTTCCTGTAGAACTTGAGCTGCAAACAAAACGGAGTGGGTATTGTCAACATTGAATTGAAGAAAATATCGTATCGTGGTTGACAGGAGTAAATACAACTTTGAAAAATTGGCCTAGATGGAAAGTAAGAGTATGCAGAGTTGCGATTAGTAGCATAGACGACATTGAGACTTTTTTCACCACTATTTAATTCTTCCTTAAGAGCCAACGCCATTATTGGGTTTGGTGATCAATAACTTATGCTCCGCTTTAATCTCTTTTAATCCGCACAATTCATATGGGACCCATCCATGGGGTCATCCAACCATTTTCTACACTGACGGCTTCTCGCTCGCTTTTCCTCTATTCGATTTTCTAGAAAGCTCGAACTGATTTCCCCTATGGTAAAGGTGGAAAGCCACTTTTCACTTTTTTTACAGTGGAAATCAGTTCCCGTTCGCAATTGGCTCTGTTAAGTACTGGAGCATAATTTGCTTGTCCATTTTATCCCTTTTTATACAAAATATGGCAGCGTTTTTTAAGGTAGAATTTTATCTAAATAAATTTAAATAAATAAAAAAGCATACCACTCGTCGCCGCCAGGAAGCCTGAAAATCAAATTGGAAAATATTACAAATTTATCCACATGTTGAACTAAAAAAAAAGTGCGAGTTCCTTAAAAATATGCATCGATATTTCATTTGATTTTTTATTCATTTTATTTATTTCAAGTTTAATAAAAATCAGTGTTCTCAAACAACTTCATAGGTCTAAGTAATCTTCGATTACTGAACAAAAAAGCCAATGGTCAGATATTGCGTAGGTACTGTTAAAATTTGTTTTTATATTCCATTTAAAATATACTAACCTACTTAACGGTATTTCGTGACATTCTATGAGTGTTCAAAAGAAGATTCTTTACGAGAATATCTCAAAATATTACAAAAGGAAATTCGAAAGTGGCCAAATTCTTCAACAATGAATGTGGCAAAAGAAGGCTGGAGAGAATTGTTCCAATTTTATTTAATAACCTGCCGAGTAATCTAAAGGAAACAAATAAGTTATCAAAATACGTTTTAAAAAAATAATTAAAAAAATATGTTCTAAATAGTATTTTTGTAGATGAATGTACTCGCACCGACTTTATAATAAGACCAACGCGAGTGGACGTGACCGTTTAAAAAAACCTAATAGATAGGGTGGATAGATTATGATAATGAATATGTAATAAAATATATTATATCAATTTTATTAAATAAGTAAACAGTGGGAACTAACTAGTTCACATAAAAACCCGCAAGGGTTAAGTGAACAATCAAATAGAAACTGTATGTTTTATTTATAAATAAATAATATTCAAAAAAAAAAACATAATTTACCCAACAACTGATTTATCGATATAATTTAATAATAAATAAAAAATATAGTTTTTTCCAGAGGAGTGGGAAAACAATAAAAGAAATATTACTTTCAGGTGTGCTATGTACAATGTACCTACATTTGTGTGATTAATATAGGTATAAGTCTGTATGATATTAAGCTAGTTTCAATACACACGAGTAATGTAGATAAATGTTCACAGATCACTACTCACAGATTTCACAGTTTCCAAGATGAGGGTCGAATTTTCATGGTAAGATCGCTGCTTCATCTGAAACGGAAAAATGAAACTATAGGGAAATAAAAAATTGGAAAATTCAAATAAATGCAACTGCACGGAAAATTAGAAAGCTGATATATACCTTTAAGCAACCCAGAAATAATATATTATCGAAAAAACATATCAGTCTATTAAGACTGATAGTGTTTTTTCTTTACAGCAAAAAACAGCATTTGAACAACACAATCAATTAATGTATCGGCAGCAGGTTAATTTCTCATTGGTGAAGAAATAATCGCCAATATTGAGAATTAGGGAATTTTTTCACCGAGTTGGGAAACACTCAAAAATCCTCATTTATGTGTGTCCCCCCCGTGTGCCCTCCCTGAGAAAGACTTTCGGGATCCGCCTTTGACTCGTGTATCTCTGACATAATTTAAGAACGCTTAATAACAAAAGACTGCTAACGATTGTATTATTGAGAAAAAAAGTCATTAAAAACTGTACAAACCTCAAGATTCTTGGCACCAGCTTTCTTGACCCTCGAAATTATCACAGCATCGGAGGAAGATTCTGTACGCTGAGACGTAATTACTGCATCAGTTACAACCTTTATTAGCAATTTGATCTCGTCATGTTCATATTCCTCATCAGAATCAGTGGCATATTTATCATCTCTACCTATCGTGTCCATTGGTGGATCGTTGAGCGAATAATGTTTGTCGGAGACAATGAATCTACCAGATGAAGTACCTTGTAGTATATATGGATTCAAGGAGTCATTTTTGAGAAATTGCGTCTGTTCGGCAGACGCTTCTTTTAATATCAAATCATCGCCAGTAAGAATTTGATCGTGAGAGCGCTTTCTCGATATGGTGTCTGACAATGTCGCATCCAAATCGGACCAGATTTTACTGGAGAGCATGACTTTGAGCTTATCCCACTTTGACTTTATTTTTTTTATCCTTAGAGGATCCGGGATGAGAGTGGCCAATACAATTGTCCTTCTTGACTGATTTAAGTTATTCGTTTTATCTATTTCATTGCTGTCAAAATCCAGATCGCCGTAAAATGTTTCATATCTATTAAACTTAATTACATTCGAATCTGTTGTTAGTTCAGTTATAAATGGAGCTAATGATTCCGTTATTATTGGTATTGTGTCAGTTTTGAACATTTTAGTAGGATCTATTGTGAAATTATTGGGATCTGTTATATTATTTATCGCAGTTACTGTAATTAGTTCAGTCGATGTTAAATTATTCATAATTTCTTCTGTTGGCTTTTCTGTTGATATTTGATCAAATTTGTTATATGGAATAGTTTTCTTAAAATGATCTATTTGACTACTATTATCAGTAACTGTAAATGAACGCGTCTGACTTATAATTATTTTGGATTGTTCCATAATTGTTGCATCAATGCTGACTTTCAATTGAGAGTGCGTTTTATTTCGTGGTTTTAGAATTTCGCTTGTTTTAAAATGTCCTTCTGTTGTGGTTGCGTTTTTACTATAATGTTTTTTTCTCATTGTTGATGATACTTCATCAGAGTACAAATAATAGTTTATAGCCGAACGGTGTAGGTCGTCATAGTAATCCCCGTAGGTAATTTTTTCCGTGCGCCCTTCGGTGTTCACGGGGAGTTTCCACTCTAATTTATAGCATATTAAGTAATTGGTTCCATCGCAGGGTACGCTTTTAAAATGCGTCAGCTTTGCGACTCTCCTCAGTCTCGCGCCAAAATGCAGGAAAGTCGTATCTGTTTGATGCTTTTTCTCGAGTAAGCTGCACTTCTCAAACAGGCCTTGGTGAAAGTAGTTTTCATTCGAAAAGAATTTGTAGAGAAAGCAAATTAGAGTTTTCGTGCGCTTAACGGCAACACGACGCCAAATGCTTATTTCAGAAATGTTGTAAATCTGAAAAATTAAAACAAACAATTATTTACTGTGATAATCAAATTCAACATGTATTTATAATCTCTACGGTTTTTTCTACTAATAGAGAGTCATATTTTACGGAAACTAATTTAATGGTTGAGACTGTAACGGCCGTACAATAATTAATTGCAAGCGACTGATGACGTACGGAAAGTCACCCACCACGTAGAAACTTCTAGAACATTCGACGGTCGATCTTACCCCTCACACATACCACCAAACACTGTGGGCCGTCGACGACCCCCTCAGCTCATCCGGAAGAAAGACCTGTCATCCCCAAAGCAAGTCGGCCCGTGGGGCCGACTCACCCGAATTCCCAGACAAAGGGGGCCTAACAGCCCCTCGCTGGAAGACTGCCTCAAAGTAGTTTACACACTACCCTCGAGCGCAGATACAACTTGTGCGGTAAGGCCAGTCCATCTACCATCACCGAGCTAGCCACACTAGTTGACTAAACATCACAATGTAGTGTGGGTCTAGTACATCCACTGCGCCACGAGACCGGAGTTCCCGCACCCAACAACACCTACTGGACGAATCTGAAGAGAGTCATATTGTGATGCGGGAATTGTCTGGAATAAATCTGTTTTTACAACCATTGTCTCGCCTTATTGTCCCACAGGCCCCAACACCTAAGAGACCTGTACAAGACGTGTTCTTTACAGTTGTAATAGTTCATCTTGTTTAAATTTGTTTAATATATTTTAAATTATTCCTAAAATTATTATTTTAAATTATAAATTAATATATTTTAAATTATTTAAATTTAAATTGCGAAGTGCATGAGAAAAATTTCTGCATGTAAATAAAGTTATGCAATAAAGTTATAGGATGATACATGTAAGGGCGACCTGTTACGGTGAGATCCATACTAAAGTATGGGCTTGTGTGACCGGTTGGATGCATCCTAACCAATCACATACGCATCAGATTTTCTTTTGGATTTGATTTTGATTTTCTTTTCAGAGGTAAGTTTTGGATATGAATATCGGTATAAATTTTGATAGGTACGATTTCTGCGCGATCGCAAAGAAACAGCCTCTTGGCGTGTGATCACGGGTCGGATTTGAAACGGAACGAGGAAAACCTTTCATTTCTTGAACGTGCGATTCTTTCTAACCTAACGGAGCAACTTCCAAAGCGTATACAAATGAGAGTGGTCATATTACGTTTATTTTACTGGGAACAAAACCAAAAATTTAAGATTTTATATAGTTTTATAGTATAGCTTCATAAGTATAATAAAACTACTCTCTAAATATTAACGATAATCTAGCAATTCATATAACTTACATTTTTATGCATGACTTTTTTCACAGTGCTGCCATATGGTTCGATATATGCTTTTTCCTGAAAAAAAAAATGCTTACTTTCATTGTAGAAGTCAATAGCGACATTTTTAAGTACACATTATCCTATACGTATAAAGTACGTTTGTTTTTCATGATCTATGTGAATCTGACTTGAAGTGTATAGTTCCCTTAAGAACTTTTAGTGTGAGTCAGTGACGACACCTCTCACCTTGACTTTCACCTTGACTGTAATCGAACTTCACGATATAAAGGAGACAAATTTACCGTTTGAAATTTGCCCTTACTTCTGTGGCCTCTTGAAACTCCCAATAACAGATGCCTTTCGGAATCCTGCAGATTAACAAAAGATTTCATATTAAAACCCCACTAGCGCTGTTACCACTTTAAACGGTGTACCCATCACCAAAACTCGAGTTGAGGCGGTAAGTCCATGCATTATTGTATTTTTTTAATCCCATTGTACTCGGAGAGATTGACTTCTTTATTCCGGAAGTATAGGAAGTATATTCCGTTTGGGAGAGCAGTCGAATTATTAAATTATATTTCGTCTGTTCACCCGATAGGATTAAAAATCTGCTTTTAATTACACCTTTGTGAGAACAACGTGAATTATTTATTTGTTACTTTGATTTTTTTTAGCATTATATTTTTTTGCATGCATGTAATAAATTAAATGTGTACAAAGGGAAACCTGTTAAATAAATACAAATTGTTGCTGATTAAAGGTCCAGGGAGGAGACATCTTAATAAAGCATAGTCGTGTGTGAAAGAGAGTGTGTGTGTAAAAAAAATATCATAGTCGATCATTCCGGTATAACATGGTATGTGTTAAAGGGCTTTAAAGTATATTGTGTATTGCTTAGGTCAGAATCGGGGGGGCAGGGGGGGCGAGTGACTTTCTTCACTCCTACACTTAAAAAAAATACTTACACCAGTATGAATTCTTGGCCATTTTAAGTCATATATCACCTGCAATAGAAAAAAATGATTGTATGTTTTTAATTCATTCTTCTCCAGAAGGGTTTACAAATATGTTTGGACATCGAATTGTAAAATACTAGTTGGTAAGGATGAGTCATCTCCTCGCACCCTGGTTATAAGCGACGGACCTAACCTAACTTTTAACAAATTTTAATCGTAGGCTTTATATTTCTGTTATTTCTAAAGTATCCGTGATTTGTGCAGTAAAACAACTTCTTTTTATATAGAACTACCGAACAATCCATACGACAAAGTGTTCACAAATTTGGGGGGGGGGGATTTATTGAATTTGTAATTTATTTAATACTAACTTCTCCAAAAATGATCTTTTTTCAATAACTCAGCAAAAGTTTCCCAACGCTGTCTTAAAATACTTACCAAAGCACAAAAACACGAAAATAATAAGTTTAGTTCTATTTTTAGACAATAGCTTAATATTTATTAAAAATATAAGCCAACCTTTGGTGCTGCACTTGTTAAATTATTCCTGGGGGTTTGACTTTTATGATGAAAATCTCGTATTGATGATACCTGAAATTATATCATTTATTTTTACAGACAGTAAACACAGTAATTACCAAATTTAAAATTATACATTTTGACAGCAATGTTTACAAAAGATGCAAAATTTGTTTTTAATCGATTGACATAAACATACAAAGCTTACACACCAATATAGAAATGCATACGTGACTTGGATATTTATTTATTTATTGACAGTAACTTAACATTAATTTCACATTATGCAAAGTACTACCTAACTAGGCAATGCCCGTACTAAGGTAGACTATACTAAAAGCATAATTCTTATAAGCATTGTTTCATTTATTTATTATAACATAGTATAACTACTTTTCAACAAAACATATTTGTATGTAAAGGTTTCTTATTATGATAGCACAGATTTTTTTATTTTATATTAATTTTTGAGGCACTTGACAAACTTTCAGATGGTTCCCCTTTTTTTAATTACTACAAATTAACTGTCCGACAAAAAAGTTAAAACTGGGTCATGGCTGTTGACCGATAACCATTTTTATTTTAATAAATAATAATTTTAAAATTACAAAAATTTAGCTTGGAAAAAAATAATACAAATATGCTGTATTCATTACAAACCCAATATGACGATGTTGGTTTCTTGAACCAATGCAGCTTATGGGTGTCGTACGTGTGTTTTTCATCATTGTTGGAAATAGTTGAGGGCCCATCTGACGAGAATCTGCCATGAGATGTGTCGGATGCGTTTTCATACTGAAACCCAAGGGCATATTATTATTTTAATAAACTGGTCACATTCACGGGTGCCAGATTACCTGGGCTTGTTTAGAATTGAAACAGTTCGGAAAACTTAAACTTAAGAGTCTCAAAAGTCTGTATTTTATCAAAATTGATGTAAATATTTTAAGTTTAGATAGGATCGTGATCGAGAAAATAAAACTACAGAATATGCAAAAAAGCATAAACACGATTCCACGATTAACAGGCATATAGTGTTTCTGTTTTTACGAGCAGTTAGGTGAATAGAATAATTAAAGATCACGCACAAGACAGAGAAAAGCGCTTTCGGAAGGAGGGGTTTCTCAATTTAATATTTCACTATCTTGAACGCTTCTAAGATACTCTGTGATGGCATACCTCTCACCTTAGAGTCCATAAATCGCGACCGCGTACGAACAGCTGATGCAGAGGTCAGCATATCTCTGCATAGGGCCGGAAGCCTGGGGTATTGTTCACGGCACACGGCACGAAGCTGTTCGGCCACGTGCTGGTTGACCGGGGTCGTCCCTCCGCCGCGCCATGACAGGTATATAAGTAGTACCCCGGTTGAAGTTCCAGGAGTAGTAACAGGAGGTGCTAGTTAAGGAATCTTCCATGGCCTTATTTCTATGGAGTCTAATATGTAATATGTAACCTAGTTAATATTGCAAGTCATCGGCAATATCAAAGATCGCTACTCCATCTCTACATTATCACTACGTCCCTTACCCCAAACCCCAAAAGGGATGTTACAACTCCAAGAAATCTCTATTTTGATACCAAGTAAAGTAATTAATAATATTAGGAATAACTGTACTCTGAAAAAGGTGTGTCTTTCGTTCAGGAAATTGTGGCGGAATCTTAAATTGCGCAGATGATCTACGAGATCTGTTGTTATCCGTTCATTTTTTGCATCATCACGACTTTCTTTGACTGGTGACGTTTCGATTTTATTAATCATCTGAAAGAAAGAACTCATGTATTTGTAACTAACCTTCTGCGACGCGACTTCTACTCTAAAAGTCACCATATATAACTTAGAAATTTTAAACTTGACAAATATAGGCACCGACACGGTTCAAAACAGAAATAATACTTTCCATAGGGATGTTTTTTTAATGTTTTTTTTTAAATTTACTAATATAGGTGTCAACATTCGACATCAGCGG
Organism: Neomicropteryx cornuta; assembly: GCA_020383195.1. NCBI lineage: Eukaryota > Metazoa > Arthropoda > Insecta > Lepidoptera > Micropterigidae > Neomicropteryx > Neomicropteryx cornuta. Next base: position 7,590,864 of record JAHKQU010000010.1, on the reverse strand, counting down.
TACAAAGGAGAGAGACTTCAACAGTTAACAGACTGCTATTGCCATCTGTCTCTCTACTGTACTAGCGGTGCGGTGCGTGTACCTCCTCAACCTGTCCGCAGTCCTGTCCTACAAGCGCCACATCTCCCACTTCTTTCGCAAACTAATCGGAATCAATGAACAGACTATATCAAAAATATTTTTTAAACTTCAATTAATGAAATAAAACTAATTATTTAGTATTACAAAACTTGTTCCTCATAATTTATCGGAAAATATGTTTTATAATTTTTTACAGTTAATAGTTTTTCTGTAAAGTTAGAACTGCGGGCGGCGATGCCCGGAGTTCCAACTTAACAGGAGCTATTTATTTAAACAGGACACGTCCTACAGGGCTTAGCTGTAGGAATGGTTTTTCCAAGAGTGAATTCACAGAAAATCGTATTCGACTTCTACGCGTCGATGCAGCGCTGAAAACTGTCTGAACTGTACATACCTTTATCACGTATAACAAAATAAACATTCTCGCAACATCCATTATAAAACATTTATCATTTAGGAGAAATACATTTCCGCATTATATTTCAGATTAATTATATTATTTATTTATTTACATTATCCTGTAAATGAGAAATTAATAAATTATTTACAAAACCCAACCGCCAATACGATTATATTTTTGACTTTTGATCCGTCAACACGTCAAAATAGGTTATGAATTTTAGTCAAATTATTATTTTTCAGTTTTTGAAAATGTTTAAAGGTTTAAATGTAAAATAAATTAAATGCGCTTGTGTGGTAATTTCTGAACCTAGGCCTTTTAGTAAAATAGGTACCTACTTATTTCTAATTAATAATATAGTAGTCGTTTATATTCAATTTATAATATTATTCATTAGGTACTCATTACGTCCAATTTAGGATTATTTATAATAGTATTATTAAGATGTAGATAGTATGCTGAGATATTTTCGCTTTCAAAATTATTAAATGAAATAAAACTCTACACGATACCCCGACACGTTGACCTAGTGGAGTGGTTTAACACACAGGACCACGGCTGGTTATGGTGTTAGAATATTAATCTTATTATTCTGAACCGATTGCTGCCAATTAATAAATTGTTAGGTTATTGTGGTGCGTTTTTAAAACATTACTGCGGTGTCAATTAGCAATATCTTGCACTGCGATTTAGATGTCCCTGTTTCCCACGGGCATACCACTTTATAACCCGGGTATTAAAACATGGGTTTGGGGCATTCGGTACTGTGTGCCACGGCTGCTCCATCTGACGGTGAGCGGGTAACTGTTGCTAGCCTGTCTATTACGCTTGTGCGGTGGGGTGGGTGTCACATGATCAGATCGTGATGGTGTCAATTCCAATTTGCATGTCGAGGATGCCTTACAAGTGCAAAACCAAATAAAAAAATCTTCATTCAACATTTACTTCGACTTCCCACAGCAATGTGCCACGTTTCTGATCAAATCGACCAACTCAAACCATTCTCTTTGTATACTGGCCAATGAACAGAGTAATGCCATCTTAAGAGTACGTCGATCTTTTTGAGTTCGTTTGGCCTACTCAACAAATTCACTGCTTTGTATGTTTTCACATCATGAAAGTTGAGATGCTGATTTACAGTCAAAAACCTCTAAAATTGCTGGTGATGGAGCATTAAAACCGCATGACTAACATATTATTACTTGGTGAGTAATTGACCCCAACATCCACCGCCATAATGTCTAATTTGCACGTGGCGAAGTAAAAAACAACAACAGCTTCTATGATTTATTAGTTATATATTTAACATTACTTGTACACACCTAATACAAATATGTTATCTGACAATGCTGTCACATTTAAATAAAGATGAATTCAATGTCAATTGGTGACATTTTTCTGTAATCTGACTTTATACATATTATAGATCGACCATTTACCAACGAACTCTCCTAAAGTCATGTCCGGTTGGTAAAGCGGAGAAGGGGAACAATGCATATGCGAAAAGTCTATGCGTAAGAAACGGTTAAACGGCTGTGTGAAAAAAACGGTTAAACTTTATAAACAGTTTTTTATCGGTTGTTGTCATAAACTTGTCGGCCGGTATTACACGCTCACATGAATTCGTCGTTCGCGACATAAACTTCAAATATTCAAATAATGATCATATATAAAATGAATATTTGTTTGTCGTTTGTTTATCTTCATGCAATCCTAAACCATTAATCCGATTACAATGAATGAGTGCTTTGGTAATATTAATATTTTCACTTTAAATAATATTGCTATGAATCTTTGGATAGATACGTAGATGCATTTTTCTTGTAAGTTCAGTATCATTCTCAAAAGCACCACCCTTTTGCCCCGCACTTCATACCTAAAAAGTATAGTAGGGTTCTTCAGTTAGCGGTCACACTATAATACGGAGCAGACACAAAAATTCAAGATCCTTGCATTGTGGTTTGGGTTGAAACATATGAACGGACGGACGAATGGACATTATGCTGGTTTCTTCTTTGTCTTCTTCATATTTTCCTTCTCCATGAAGTTTCTCTGGTGGCCCAAGAGTGCATTCATCGCCTTCACATCCTTCGACACGAACGTAAACTTTGAGTACCATCTGAGGTACTTGTCGAACTCCTGAAATCAAACAGTGCAACAATCATAAACCTGCCTGCACATTAGTACACGTAGTGTAGTGTAGCTACATCATAGAAATCACCAGTCAAAATGTCTACTAAAAACAGCGTCACCAGGCGTACGTGCCACATGTGTGTAGTATAAACAATGTCTGATAAACTCCTAAGTGCAAGTAGGCACACATGTGTTATCGTATGTGCGAGTGAACGATTTCCATATTAAGAAAGCGACAGTGAGCTGTCAATGGTCATGATCATCTAAAGCTATTGTTACTAAACGACCGCAACTGATGAGACATAATTTGAACTCTCAGTGGCGACTCATGATACCTCAATGAATAAAGGGGATTTTATTAGTTTAATTCAGACTAGCATTTTTGAATTTTTTTTACGTTTTAGGCTAAAAAAAATTGGATTAGATCTTTTGGATTTTCTTATACTTGATGAAGAGCACGGTCTTTAATGTTTCATAAATCTATTATAATTATTACCCAATTTAAAATGTGAAAAATATTAATATAAAAATGCACATATAAAGTTTGCATACGATAGGCAATTTCTTAGGCGGTGGTGCTAATTTAATTTACTTAAGTTACGCCTAGTGTAAGGTAGGACAAATAACTAATAACTAAGTCTATGGTTCAAAATGTTATTTATCAATATTAATGCGATTATGTAGCAAAAAATAAAATAAAACCGAAATATAATAAAATAAACTTCTTAATGTTGTTAAACTCGTCTCAGTTTTTCCATTTAGAGTAAATAATAATAATAACTTTCCCACATGACCTACCTTGCTGCTAGTTACAATTTAGGTTTTGTAAGTAAGTGACTAAAAAAAATATCTTTTTACAGTGAACAGGTTTAAGATTTTACATATAAAATGAAATTCGCTTACTTCCGGTTTCATGACATTAAAATCATCTCGTCTGCAAAGTGACTCAAATATTTCTTCCGCCGTCAACGGCTTTACGCCGAGGCTGTGAAAACAGGAAAAATATTAATTTTAGCAAATATGCGTCTTTTTTCCACATTTTTGTTGCCTTGGTAAAGCTATCAATCTATCTAAATCACACCGGTAGAGTTTATCGTTTATCTTTATACATACTGGCACATAATACTCAAACAATTTTGCATTTTTGCGTACTAATTTTAAGCTGGTAAGCAAACTCGGTCGATATGAATCATTCAGTATATTTATTCTTCGCTTAGTGGAATTTTAAGGCGATTTAAGACTCAGTTACGGTAAGAGCTATATGAATGGTCTTGTCAAAATTATGACCAATATACAGTGTATTAGAGACATTGAGATTTTTTAATATATATAAAAAAAGAAAAAAATATATATACTATTTTTTTTAAATTTAGGGCACTTCTTTTAGGAGGTTAATGTCGATAACTAAACCGGTCTCAAAAATTACGATAAAAAAAAAAATTATGATAAATTTACATACTCAAATAATTATATTATTAAAAACATCATGCCAACTCGCCACCATGCATTAAACCGCATTCTAAAACATTATAACGATTTTTTTACAACTTAGAAGTCGTTTTTGAGAAAAAAAAAACAATATTTTTTAAGATCGTGAGATCGTCTCCTAAAAACGTTGAGATCGTGGTAGTCTAGAGGTTATGGCGTTCGACTATTGGCCCAAAGGTCGCGGGTTCGATTCCGCACATGGTCATACCATTTTTAAAGCTTCATTACCACCATCTCCCCTGACTCTAGTACAGGCATATTTGGCCTAGTTGAGTAGGGCCCAAAATAATTGTATATGACCTAGGTCATAGCAATTATTTTATAAAAAAAAAACAATATAGATCAATAAAATTGTATGGTGCTATGCATTTAATATAAATAAGGAATTAAGTTTATTTTAATTTAATATTCTTAATAGGAGAATTTAGCATACAAATATGTGTGAAATTTGTATTCTATTTAATGCTACATAAAATAACTTTAGCAGACCTCAGTAGAGATACTAAAATAATATTATAAACATTGAATAGATTTTTTTCTCTATTTAATGTTTTTAATATTATTTTAGTATAATTATCTACAAAATTTTGTAAAAATCTAACAGCATTATCCTCTCTGCCGTAAATATAGAGTCTATTCCGGCCCTTATAAGGCCGACGCTAGCGCCCGTGAGGCACTTTGCCAGCGAATGCACGTCCAGATTGTGGTCAACTTGAAAGTACCTTAAAAGGTCACAATGGATTATTTTTATATATAAAAACAAGAATTACTATGATAAACTTAAAGCTATCAAATAATTGTTTCGTAGTACAGTAGAGGTAATCGGGGGCGGGGGGGGGGTGATATTTTTTACACATTATTTTTCATACAGCAAATAAAAAAAATATGTATATGTAAATAAGTTTGTAGAAATATGTTATGTTATAACATATTTTATATTGAGATATATTCAGTCAGAAGGGAAGGCACTTATTCTTATATATATTTTTTAAGTTAACAATACAGTGCACGGCAAATACAAAATGAAACATTGTTTGTACCTCCATTTAAAAACGTTTACGGTAAACGAGTGTTATAATTTATTATACCGTTCTTTTATAATAATTTACCAAGAGCTTTACTAAAATGTAATATCAAATCTAAAAAAAATAAATAAGATGTTAAAAGCATTTGCTACGAAATCTCTGAAAAACCCTCTCTTTAATTGTTCTTAGATAAACCAACGTCGCTTGTTAATTATTGTGTTATAATGTTATTACTAATATTTATTTTTTATTTCTAATTACTACTATGGTATAAAAATGTATATGAGGTTATTATTTTGTAAAGGACGTGTAAAATACAGAACCAAATAATGTGAAAATATTTCACAAATATTAATATCTGTATTTTACACACCTGGTTTCCAGCAGATAAGCCTTGGGCTTGGCTGGTACATTAAAAAAAATGTATATTTACTGAATATATAAATAAAATAAATTATAGGACATTCCACTTTTCTTAATGCTAATAATTTAACTATAATTAATGTCTTTTTGTTGTTCAAGGTACTCTAATAAAGTTTCTCTAATAAAAACAATTATTTGGCTTCTACAGTTAGTAACAAAAAAAAAAATCTTAGTTTTGACATTTGAGATCACGATGAACATTGCAAGAGTAGCAATCGTGGACTTATAAGGAAAACATTTATTCGAGAGTAACTCATTGCTCCTACTATGATAAAAATCAGTACGACGGGAAACACATACTACTTTCCTACCACTAGGACATACGCCACTCACTGGGATAGTATTTGAAGAATGATGAGGAATGCGGACCCATAATCGGTTCTCGGAACCAGGATTCCGATCGGAAAGATCTTCTTGAACTTTCTGGGACGAGAGAGGAGGGGATAGGTTAGAGCGCCTGTAACAAAAATGAACGGATGAATGTGCTAAATAAATTATACTGTTATTAGAAACTGTGTATACTGTGTTAGAAAGAACGCCTTTTTGTTATTGATTTTTTTTATTTAGAAAACATCAATAGCAATTTAACTCGACTAATGTATTTGTTTAACACATATTAGAAAATACTAAATTATACATTACATATTAAAATCACACATAATTACATGATACTCTGTTTTTTACAAACCCCGTTTTGACACACCCAGGCCTTTTACACACCCTTTAATATAACAACATAAACCACTCGCCCATATACAGCATGTTCACAGACCATTTCCGGTAAAAAAACAGCTTATTGGCCCTGCGATTTAAACACGATTTGTTTTGACCTCATATCAAAATCCATCATGGCTTCCGAGAAAAAAAATGGAAACTTTACGCGATAAATGAAATCACTCTTGTCATAAGTTCGGCTGCTAGGGAGGCTGCACTGCGTGCGCTTTGATAAAATTAAAAAAATATTTTCACATTTTTCCATAGAATTTCTTATAAGTAATAGGGAACATAAACACCCTTTTAAGTCTTCGGGAATGGTCTTGGAACACCGGTATACTTTTGCGCAAACACCTAACCATAAATAAATTCGACAAAAGTAAACACTATTACAAGTATTATATACAATATTATTACATTTTATATATAAAAGTATATAAAATTTTACCCTTTTAATAAAATCTAGAGAGGTCTTTACAGAGGTGGGTAACTCTTGGCGGTCGTTGTTATTAAATTTTACATTTGCCAATTTCCTTACCTATAACAACAATTTTAACCTTCGGAGTGATCATTTTGATAACCTTTTTCTTCATCAGGGGGCCCAGCCTCTTTGGATCGAGTATCTTCTCGTCCTTCGGAACCTGGAATCGAGTTAGATCAGTGGTAGTTGAGATCATTTTATTTCTCACGTGAAAATTTAATTTAAGAGATAAAACAATGAAAATGATTATTTTTATTATTAAATATGTCCATATTGAGATCACAAATTCATTGATGACGACTGGATTCAGTGTGATTGTCCAGTAGATTTTTAAATTGGTTAAAATCGGTTAAATTAGAATTTTTAAATTACTATTTTAGATTGATTTTTAAACTAGCTTTGATGATTGATTGTGGGAGTTGATTCCACAGGTCAACGATTCTATTAGCTAAGAAATATTTTCTTAGGTTTGTAGAGAAAGGGGTTTTTATGAGTTTTAAAGCAAATATGTCCTTCATATTATCACAATTGTAGTGTCCTGAAATCCCAAGGTCACCACGTTAACGTCTCTCTTGCAATGTTGGCAGTTTTAAATCAAAATCAAAATCAAAATTAATCGTCAAATCAAAATTAAAATACAGTAGGACCTTGGTTAGCTGGACCCCAGGTGTTCGTGACGGCTGTGGCGGGCGGTGCAGCCATCCACCGTCGTAGTCCTGGTAGTTATTCCAATCGAGTCATCTTGCGTAAAGGTGTTCATGCTGATAGACCTGTGAATTCCCCAGTCGCAAGCTATCTAACCCTAATGTGTATACAGTAGGTGCATTTCGGTAAAGTAAACCGTGTCCCAAGACACGTGAAGATCCTGCGATTTCTAGAGTTATTTTTTAGTAAACTTTATAAAAATTCATCATTGTTACTGAAAAAAAAATGTAAACTTTACGTGAAAATAGTAAAAAGATTATGTTATAATGTCTTTGTTGCGAGCGCTCAGCCGTACGCCGTAACAGTGTCAAGGCCATTATCGATCGGCGAAAATTTTGTTCTACCTATTGTCAATAAAGAAACATTTACATTCTTTATTACTTTCTTTCTTCGAAATCAGCAGTTATACCTTTCGATCGGCGTCCCAGAAAGCGCAGACTGGAAGACAATATTGGAGTCAGACGGCCGTGTTCAGCATATCCGTGATACATAATGCGGGAAAAACAAATTACCTTCTTGTAGAAAAGTCGCTCTGCTCTTTTGATAAATATAATACTGGGCGATACAGTTGTGGCGACCCTCATGATAATCATAAGTAGCTTAGTCAAGCCTTTCTTTCCAGGATATTGCTCAGAAGTTTTCAGCAGAACTTCAGCAGATAGGTCGAAAAGAACAGCATCTGCAAGTATAGGTTTTTAGTACAAAATAATGTTTTTGCTACCTTTAGGTGATTTAAGTTAAACGTGGTTAACGTTTTCTCATGCACATCCTACGCTTAAATCTCAACAACTTTTGTTGAAAACTAACAATAACAACTAATAACAATTTGGTTTAAATAAAAAATATTTACAAAATAAAGAACCATCTGCGAGTTTGCAAGATAAACTTTTCTAAATGTGCATATGCTTCTATACGGTTCACGTCCAGGTTTTTTTTAGGTACTACTCATTGAATTAGGTTGAGGTATCTAAAACCACTGTATAATCAACGCCCAAGTCGATATTTAGCAGCCGATGCGACTACTAACTGGCTTCGGTGCAGACGGCGTGCACGAGCAGGGTCTTTCCGCTCCGCGGCGGTCCAACCAGGGCGACCGTGCGTGGCTTCTTTGGATATTCAGTTCCCAGGGGGAGAACACAGCTCTCCAGCACGCGCTGGCGGACGTCTCCCAGGCAGGGTGGCGGGAACTTGGGATCCCTGCAGAAACTCAAATATTATTTAGTAATTCTGCATGATTTCGATTCGTAACTTTTATGATAATTACAATAATTTACTATATTCAACTGCAAAAATAAATTGCAAATTAAATATACTAATAATTAATTAATTAGTTAATTAAATTATAATATATCTATATAATTAATATGTGAAGAGAAAACTTTGTACCAAATTTTAAGCATATCGAGGAGTGTGAGATTTGGACAAAGCTAAAATTATCTATAATATGTGTTAAAAATACATTAAATTAAATAAAATAAAATGATCATACTAAGTGCTGACAGAGCTTTGAATTTTGTATGATTTCAAATGTTTCTTTTTCAATAATCTCTCAATGTCAATATATAGGTAAAAAAGTGGTATTATTAGGTTTGTTGCATTTTTAATTTCAGTAATTTACTTTTTTTAACATCCAGATATTCACACCTTTCTTCCATTAGTGGAAGAAGCCTCCACATAGTGGCGTATTGGAGTAAGACACAAAGAAGAAGGAGGAATATATATTCACATGAAAGTCGAAATGATAACTGGACAAATGCAAATTTAAATAGTGTAAATAATATTACAAAATCATGAAACTGTTTTGAGAGATGCATTTAAATGTACACTGAGTGTCATTCCAAGAAATTTGAATACTTTTGAATGTGGATTAAAGCATTTAAAATGCAGGTTTTGCAATGCAAAACATTTCAAATCTGAAGTCACTTTAAGTGAAAGAAGTCACTTCATATTGCCATAGGGGTAAATCATTGTAGGATGAACTTCTGTAATTATGTTTTTTTATTTTTTAACTGTTGCTAACAGTAAATTTCAGGGAATTAAGGCAAACAACACACGCTAATGACGTATTTGTACACGCTCGCAGCTGACGTAAAACAACGAATTAAAAAAATACATATGCAATTATTATGGAGCTAATGATTATAGGCTAAATATAAAGGAAAAACTAACCATAAAGAAAATATATAAACAATACATTTAGTTATTGGAGCAATAGTAAACTCACATAGGAATGGATCTCAGATGGGCAGCTATGTAGTTGAGGTCTCCCCAATAGTCTTCCATGGTGACCTTGGGGTATGATTTTATGATGCCCACATCAGCCAGTTCCTATAAATATTTAGTTTTTATATAAACCCTTTACAGTGGCGGTGTGTGAGAAAGATATATGGGGAAAGAAAAGGGTTGATTTCCAATGCTTTAATGGTATTACATAATACAGCAATTAGCATGTAATACAAGGATAAGGTTTATTGGAAGGTTTGATCCAAAAAACCCACCTGAAACATTGATTCGGTCGACCTGTTTCCGAGTGGATCTTTCTTCTTTCTCTTCTTCTTGTTCTTCTTCTTTTTAGGCTTCTTTCTCTTCGGCTTCTTACGCACTTTCTTCCTCTTCTTCTTGTGATCGCGTTTGTTCGCCTTGACCAGCTGTCGTAGCTCCAAACTGAACACAAAAAATATTCTCAGGTGACGTGTGCGGGTATATCCGTCATCAGGTAATTGAACATGTTTTTGACGGATTTGGTGGTAAATAATTCGGGTGATATTTAAAAAGATATGTCAATATAATATTAAACATAAAAAATAAAAATTTTCGTAGTATTGTACTTATTTTTTCCCAATAATAAGAAACTAAAAAACGGTTGGCGGCGTGTAGTGACAACCTTTGTGGAATGACGGTATCGTGTGGTACGAGCGTTTTAAGTACGGAGCAGAATGTGCTAAGGATCTCAACCCGATCATTTCTTCATACAAAGGTTTTAGTGGTGTCGTTCTCTTTTTTTTTAAACATAGAAAAAAACCAATACCGGATATTGTTCTAAAAATTGTACACTTTCCCAAAACTATCTTATTAGGAACGAGAAAATAATATTACCGTGATATACCCACAAAGTTGATTTCATAAACATGCAAATCCAGTGAGTCTTTTAAAATACATTAATTCTGTTTATAAAGATTAGCATCTAAAGAGGAGTTAACTTTTTGGAACTGTTTATGTTTAAAAATATCGCGTATCTCAAACTTTGCTAAAACTAAACAGCAGTTAGATGAAATAGCTTAATTTATGGCCGCGCCTAACACAGACAAAAGCTCTTCGAAAAGTCGAAAGTTGTGCATTTAAATTACAACTTTTAAACGAATCAAGGTGTACAAACCGCGATCCTTAAACCCGGAAAACATGTTGTGATGCGTATTTCCTCATGAAAAACAAAGAAGTAGACTATGCGCAATTTACCGCATCATTTCATCGACAGCCGGTCTCAGTTCTACGTTCCTCTTGGCGTACAGGTCTTCCTTGATTATCTCAGAGATGAAACCAAACACTGCTTCACTGTTGTCGTCTTTCTCATCGTGAACCTTGAAATGGCGGTTATATTTTACAAGACCCTGTGGAATTAAAAAAGAGGATAATTATGTTTGTTTTCAAAACAAATGCAATCTTTGTTTTAAATAATTCTACAATTATTTTTGTAAAATTAAAGCAAAAATTGATCCACTTATAAAATATATATTTTTGTAATAGTCTAATAGTCATTTAATTTCAATGATATATTTATTTATTTAATCAAGGAAAAACAACGGGTACAAGAGATGAAAAGAAATCCTAAAGAAACTTATAATTTAGGTTGGTCCTTACAAGTTTCTCACATACAGAGTGATTTGTTTCATATCTAATGATAATCAATTATATAAATTTTCTGACATTGAGTACTAACGCAGTAATACTTTAAATACACAAAAATAAAAATAGTGGCAAGCAAAGTGACTATGGGGGTGAATTAAAATTAACGTTAAAGAGAACCGAGTTCAGGATGCTGTATTTTGAAAAGACTTTAGAAGAGTAAATACAGATTTCTTAAAAACTGTGGTCTTCGAGAAAACATCCACCTCTAGGCATAATCTATCAAGCGGTGCTCTAAAACCTACGTTGGACCTGTGCGTTATGGGCTCAAAGACTAATTGTCGACGGGAGAGTCTCGGCGGTCCATGGAAGTTGATTTGTTCAAGTAATTTAGGACAGTCAAAGTAATTATTACATACTTTGAACAGTACAGTCGTATCTAACAATATGCGTTGATTCTATAGATTTAAACAGTCATGTTTTTTCAATATAATTACAATACAACAAAATTTGAAAGTGCATTTATATTATTAATTTTCACATTTTTGTATTGAATTAAAACCATAATAGGTGATTTTTTTCTAAAACAATAAAGACTGTGTCTTTTACCCAAAGATCCGAGGCAAACATTATGTTTTTACTTACAATAGGCCTTAATCATAGGCAAATTAGATCATTACAAAAAACTAGAGCAAAATGTCCTAAAATATTTCGGTAGAAAGATTCCAATAGTTCCCATATTAGTATTACTTTTATCTATTCAGAACGAAACAGGTTTCTGCAAAATTAAGTTTTTTTTTCTTCATAGCTATTTGCTCACACGAGGGTAGCAAAGATGTTCACTAAATAATGTTCACTAAAATAATGTTCACTAGTTAATGTTCACTAAAATTATTTTCTTGTAACATAGATTTTGATGAGCTGTTTTATAATAAGAATTAATTTTATGTCAACTTTTAACAATGTGTTCTAATGTTGTAATAAATAACTAAAATCAAATGTATTACATTTTTACGTATAATTAACTTAAGTTTATATGAAATGATTAAATATACATTTATTTATTTAACAGTTAATGTGTATATGTAATCACGAATAATACAAAGTTAAAAACTAAAAATAACGCTACCTGGTGAACAATAAGAAATAAATAATTCACGCTGATCTCACAAAGGTGTAATAGAAAGCAGATTTTTAATCCCATTGGGCGAACAGAAAAAGATATCAACTTCGCAGAAATGGAATTTAATAATTCAACTGCTCTCCCAATCGGACTTGCATGATTTGTAAACATGAAATGAGAGGGTATCGAGTGCTGGCAACCTGTGTATGAAATCTTTGAAAATGATTATGGTTACTCTGTGTATGTTTGCTTAATAAAATAAATAAATCGGGAGCACTTTGTGTATGGAGGTTCCGAGAGAAAGTGAGAGGTTTTTATTTGGATACAATAACTACAAATTAAAAAGAAAACCTCCCGCAGCAGCTCCGCAATACTCGACTGGTAGACGTAATGTCCAGGGTCCGTGATGGGATTCCTTCTGGCCATTTGGTAGGCGTTCTCTTCCTTGGTCTTCTTCTCTTTCGCCGCCTTTTTGAGGGCCGCCTTCAGCTCGCGTCGCTCCTTCTTCTCCTGCTTGAGCTAAATTAGAAAGGACACAGAGTTTCAGCGGGCCGCCTGCAATGAGCAATTGGGGGCCACGCAGGCCCCATGTTATGACTTGAACCACAAGTAATTACGAACATTACGCTGAGCTGTAGGAATTATTATACACAGGATGTTTTTAAATTTAGGGCACTCCTTTTAGGATGTTGATCTATATCGACAACCAAGCATCAGCAAAACATATTTGGATACTGTTTCTCAATTACGAGAAAAATGACTTCAAAGTTGTATAGAATTCGTTTTAATGTTTGAGAATGCAGTTGACCCCTGATCAGGCGGCTCGCGAAGGACATTCAGGAAAAACAAAAGTTTTTTTATAACATTAAAAATTTTAATGTTAATTTTTTTATTTTTTTTTTTTTCGTGAGAGCAATTAAGTTATTGATATAAATCAACCTCCTAACAGGAGTGCCCTAAATTTAATAACATCCTGTATACATAAAAAATAAAATGTTACTTTAATACTCTTTTTACAAGTTGCGTAAGTACCACAGCGATGACAACTCAGAAAGTGTAGTTACGCCACTGGCACCTTTTCTATAGTGCAGAAGATACATAGTTGGGTCTTGTGGGAGATATAGTGTGTCGACGATCCAGTTAATCTTAAGCAATGTAATTTACCTGTTCTTTGGATTTCTTCTCTTTCTTTTTCTTGTAAATCAAGTTTTTTTCCCATTCCAGGTATTCGTCTATCGACATTGTCTGGCCCGTCACAACCAGGATGGAGCCGCCCTCCTTGGGATATGGATAATCATCGAATACTGTCAAATTCTGATACCTGGAAAAATATAACATAGCCGTAGGTACATTCCATTGACAATAAGATAATGTGATATTGTCATTTATATGACTTTACAGACAATATTCCTATTATATAAGTTTTATAAAATCAACGCTTAAATTAATATATTTCATGTTTTTCTGTTAACATTTGTAATCGTTTCTCTCATTTAAATTCATACATTTCCATAATGACTGACTATTTTTAATAGCTTACGGATTACTCAAGTTTAAGGATCAACTTTAAGTAATTACTTATAAGTAATAGTAATTTGTCGAAATTTTGTTTTGAAATAGAAATAAAGAAACTACGGAACCCTTTCATCTGAAATATTTTCAGAAATTTTGCTCTGATGCTTTGTAATTCTCAAATTTGCCTACGATTATAGGACGATGGGTGGTTGGAAGGACAGTGGATCTTGAACAGCGATCCAGACGCAGCGCTTTTGTGAAGACAAATATTGACTACTACCCTCTACTTGACTACTAAGATATAAATGTTATTTAAATAAATTGCCGTTATGTGCATCAGAAATAAAAAATGCGGTAGCCAATACTCGCCATAGAAGAAACCATTCCCTGACTTCATCGCTAATATCCTCCATGATTTTGCCTTCCTTCAGCCAAAGGATGCGGGAATCAATCTTTACGTGTTCTTCAATCCATTTCTTATAATATTCTTTTCGTATGTTGCGTCGGATTTGTCGAACCTTTGAAGGAAAGCATTTTCTCGAATGTAATGTCAGGGTTATAAAGATGTCAAAATTTTAACATCTGGTCATGTTAGGTTAAAATTTTGCCTCGATTTGTAAGTTCTTAGATGCTCGTAGTAATTAGCTGAAGTAATTTAAGTTTATATTTTCAATTAGCAAATAAAAGTAAAAACACGGAGTAAATATTTTATTTTTTTTATTTTACCTTACATATAGAGGGGGTCCCAAAACGTTTGAGCACCTTGAAGGGGGTTCTAGATATTCGTTTGATATACATAACATGTAGTTCGGACTTAAACAGCTAGAGAGCACTAGTAAATTTATTTCTAAATATTTGATTGATACACATAACATGTACTATGGAATTAAACCGTTAGAGAGAGTTAGTAAATTAATTTTACAATTTTTTCAGTCAATATTACACGCAATTGTATGTACCATTTCTTATATATTGTACTGTTAGTCTTCTAAATAAACAATAAATAAATTTGTAGATATTCGATTGATACACTTGTAGTTTGGAATTAAACCGCAAGAGAGCGCTTGTAATTTTATTTCTAGATCTAATGATCAATTGATAGACTTACCATATAGTTAAAGTGCGAACGACTGATGTTACTGTGACAAGTAAACTATTTAACGAAAAAGCGATATCGTACTTCAGTTATTGCAAACTCATTAATACGTGTAAACCTAAAAGAGACCGAACTTCCGATGAAAAAAAATTGTCAATCTTCAATCAAATTCTAAGAAAATCACATTTTGTTACATTTCCTAATTGTCAATCCTCCAATTACATTCACAGAAGAACAATGTTGTTTATTTTAAAATGTGTGAACACACACATTTTGTTTGTTTTGTACTTTATATTTATTTCTTAAATAAACAAATAGCTTAACCATCAATTAAAATTTTTGATCAATAATATAACCTGAATATTGAAAAGTTTACGTTATTTTAAAACCCACAATATACCTCTTCGAGTAGTTTTCTGTATTTATCCATCGGCCTCTCAAATGATACAACCATCCCCATCATCTGTTTGTATTCGGAATCTCGCTTCAAATTTTTTCTCATCTCAGTGAATCCTCTAAAACAATCAAAATGATCAATCTCAGCTTTAGTACTTTTATGCGTTAGAGATAGCACAAAGCCTATGTAGCTAAATTAAGATACGCCAGTTTCACACACTTTGATGCAGTCTATTAGTTTTTTCTAAATCTTTTTACACATTCACTGATACACCACTGATTCATTCACTCACTCACTCACTTCTGATTCATTCACTGATTCACTGTATATGCTGATACATTTACTGATAATTTCTCAATATCCGTGGAATTCAAAGTACGCTTTTCACTTATTTCAATGATTTATGGTTTATACCTGGTTGAGCATGAGAATACATTTTTTTGTTTTATTATTATTATTGGATAATGGGCGAGCAGCTGGGGCTGATATGCCCATATCGAGATCACAACTGGATTCAGTGCGATTGTCCAGTATATTTTTAAATTGATTGGTATTGCTGGCTTCGATGATTGATTGTGGGAGTTGATTCCACAGATCAATTAGTTATCAGTTTGCGTTTGTAGAGAAAGTGGTTTTTGAGAGTTTTAATTTGAGTCTGCGGAAATGAGGACTATATTTGAAAGTAAACATGTCCTTTATATTATCACAATTTTAGTGTACTGAAATCACTTTGAATGTCTCAATAAGGTCACCACGTTCGCGCCTCTCTTGCAATGCTGGCAGTTTTAAATTTAAGAATTTCATTAATTGCTATGGAACTGCCCCGAGTGGTTATCTATTCGGGAGGAATACTTATCGTAGAAACTCCGACTAGTGTCGAAGATGTTGCTTGCACTGATGATGGTAAAGTAACCGTGTGGGTATACGCAATGCCTTATAAAACCGTGTATTAGGTTAGAGTGCAGCCACACTGCCTAATCCGCACTAAGGATGCGTACACACTACCACTAGACTATCAAAGAACAGAAATGAACACGGTAAAGCATGTTTTCGAAGCTAGCAAAATCCAACCTGAACACTTTCTTGATTACACTGACTGCCAACGCTTGTGTCTCCATTGTGGCCTTGTATACCATTGGGTATTCTTTTAAACCGAGGGTAACTTGCTTCTTAAAGTATTTATCTTTATACAGACCACGTCCTTGCCTAAAAAAAAACTTTAAGCTAAATCCATATCTAAATATAAAACAAGACATGATTAAACAAATTATAACAGAATAATATATGTAAAAGAAGTTGCATACCTGTTCTATTCTTTATCTTTCCACGTAAAAAAATAATTTACGAATGGTCATTTGACTACTATTAAAAAAAAGCAGGTAAATTATTACAAATATTGTAGTAAAAACATAAAAAATCCAAGCATGAGACAAGAATTGATCCTTGAGGTACGCCTGAAAAGTTTCCAATTCCAAAAGACGGATATTGTTATAGGTATCGAAATAGTAATTGATAAAAAAAAAACAAGAACAGTACAAAATATGTGTACCTTGCTTTTTCGTGACTTTGTATGAGGCTGGCCTTCACAAAACTTTCGGGTATCACATTTTCCTTGGGTTTCCTTTCAACATTTTCAACTAGAGGAATAAAATTGAATACCTAGTTTATAACAAGGTTAAAAACACATTTATTTTATTATTAAACATATTTATTAATTCTCGGTAATAAAGAGGATCGCAAGAAAAATACTAAGTATAGTTTAATAAAAAAAAACAAGTCTACAGTAATTACTGGGTTACATACATTCGACTGCGCATTGCATCACTTTCATTTTACTAATATAATACACAAAATAAAAAATTTAAACTAATCATATAACCACCCCTCCCCCCCCCCACCCCCACCCCCCTTGTGCTCACGGTATTTTCGATTCTCATTTTATTAATATTTGATAAACTAGCCGATAGCTTTCCCGCAGTTCAGACCACCACGACGGCTATATTTAGGTCAATTACTAGCCAATGTGTGGTCATGTTCGGGAACAGCCAGTCAGTACTCAGTATCCCGCCCGTCCCCTCCTCCACCGCGATGAGCATTCAAATCTTCCCAAACATTTATATGATCTTTATTGCATTTTACATTATTTTAAAAACAAATAAGCTTGTTCGTCGAGGGCTTTCAACGGCGCTTTCTTTTTAAAAAAACTAGTTCCACGGTTTTCCCACGAAGAACTCAAGTACGACAAAAATCGGACGAACCTTTGGGCTCGTCACCTGCATACATATGGAAAGGTTTCTTCTTTACCTTCGCAGCCTCCTCAGCTTCCTGCTCCAGCCGTTCCCTCTCTGTAAATGATGGCTATATAAAATCTTTGCAGCACTGTACGGTGTGTTTGTTCAGGAAGCTCTATGTGAGTTCTTTTACAATAAAGATTGTATTAATGAACACGAGATAGTTCACAGCCACAATACAAGATAAGATCAGTTAGATCTCGAACAAAAGTTTATTTTTGTGACTTATATCATATATAATTATTTTTGGCCCTAACTTGGCCTTTAGCCTGAACTAGAGAGTCAGGCGAGATGGTGGTAACGAAGCATTATAAATGGTATGACCATGTGTGAATTTGAACACACGACCTTTAGGTCAACAGTCCAATGCCTTAACCACTAGACTACCACGATAAATGTACAATATAGCGTAAAATTAATAAAATTTTTAATCATTCCTTTTTCCTCTCTTATTAAATAATAGGACATACTTATATTTTAAATTTATATTTGCTGTGAATTTTATTGCTTTTGTTTTTGATTGATTAATTGATTTAATTATTTGTAAAAGTAAAATATTGTTGCATTATTGTAAAGACTTAAGGGGGTGTTGTGAACCCTATTATGAGTGAGAAATGATATAAAATAAAGCGAAAAAAAAACATCCCCAAATTTATTATATTTTTAAACAGATGGTGTCGTGGAAAAGAGTTTTTTGCGCGGTATTCCGATGCCATGCTGATCGATAATGCCTTTGACACCGTAACGGCATACAGCGACAGCTGAGCGCTCACAATACTATGTTTTTTTATTATTTTCACATAAAGTTTACATTTTTTTTTCTCGGTAACCATGATGAATTTTGATATAATTTCTTAACAAATAACACTAGAAATTGCAGGACCAATTAGCTGATTTTTTTTTATCGTACTAGTCTTGGGACACGGTGTATTTTTCTCCGTGGTGCCTAAATACATTGTATTATAGTTTTATATTATATTGTAATGTCATTCCCATACATTCATACATTATGGAAATTAACAATCTTATCTTATCTATAAATCGGAATCGTGGTGAGGATATTGTATATACAGTTATGCACAAAACAATAAAACTGTTAACCTAATTTCCAATGCAGGAGGATGATAGGGTTCAGTTTAGACTTATAACATCTTCGAGAAAAGAACTACTGATTAATGTTATCATTAGATGCCAATCGGATGTTAATACAACGGCCTGCTGGCGCAGTGATATAAGCGCCAGCTTCTAAATCCAGAGGTTCCGGGTTCGAATCCCCAGTGGGTTAAATACGGCCAGGTAATTTTTCACCGTTGAGAATATTCAACTAATTTATTGCATAGATCACGCTTATAAAAATCAGAAAGATCCTTTTCGCATAAAATCTGAGACTGGAATACTATAACACTTCCAACGTTAAAATACGCCTGGTATTAAGTGCAAGCTTGCAAGCATACTAAAAAGTGGTTATTTTGATGGCAATACCTTCTCTATCGAGTTCTTCCTGTCTCATGATCTCGGAGGGAGTAGGTCCCGGATCGCCGAGTCTGTTCCCTGAGAGGATCTCGTCGACAATATACTGGTTTTCCTCCGATCTGAGCTCGACGGGATAGAAGAAGGGGCAGAAGATCTTCACGTCGTCCGGAATCATGTGTCTTTCCACCAGGCCGCTATCGATGTAAGTGTATTCGCTGGCTTCGATTTTCTGCAGCTCCAATTTCAACTCAAACAGCCTGTGAATATTAATTTGGTCATTAGTCATCACAAATTATCGAAGCATATTGAGAGGCAATGTAAAGGTACACATTTTACTACACATCTACCTAGCGACATATGCACGTTGGTGCACTACTCGACTCAACCTCAGCTGCATGTAAATTTCGATTCGTCCTCAATGCATCCTCATCGATTCAATGCATCTCAAACTTTCGGTTACTTTTGATTGAATTTTAAATTAGTTCTTTTCGTTTGAAACATTTTTACTTCACAATTTAGGAGTTTCATTTTGTTGCGAGTAGTGAAAAAAAAATACACTCTGTATAATGAGTCTTAACAAAACAATTCAGTGTGTGGTTACACCCCGCCTTTAAAAGTAACTTCTGTAAGGAAGTTGATTAAATTGGTCATCAACTGCATAATAATGTATTAATAAGTATTTCAAAATTATCATCTGGCTTCTAAATCCAATAATGTTTCCGCATGCCTATTTATAAAAGAAAATAAGCCGGATAAGAATGTCGCAATTAGTTCGATTAGAATAGGAAAAATAAAACTTTTACTTAAAAAACACTAAAATATAATTATATGAATATAATGATACATAACTTGCGATAACTCCTTCAATCAGAGCCCATACGTATGGCCTCTTCTGAGTCTGAAGACTTTGATCGTAGTACAAACACAGATCGTTGTACAGGAACATGTAATCCACATACAACATTCCTATTGTCTCCACGGCTTTGCAATGTGGAGCCAGGCCCAAGGGTCCATGCTTGGTTTCCTGAAAGCTTTCCAAATTTCAATCGGACGCCCGTGCATCTTTGTTCGATACGTGGGTCGATTAATTACCTACCCAACCGAAATTACTTTAACATTCTTAGTGCCGATGATGAGATATCTCGATGAGATGCCGTGTGCGCTTAAAAGCGTCAATAGCTTACCGCATTTCTATTAATATTTAAAAGTGCGACATGTAGCGTATACCTGAATTCATGAAAGGCATTGACTAATCGTCGATTTTTTTTCATTTTAGTTCGGTTTTGACGGATTTGGTGGTAAATAATTCGAGTTTTATTTACAAAAGCTATGTCATTATAATATTAAATATAAAAAACCACACATTTTCATAGTTTTTTACTTATTATTTGCCAATAATAAGATACTAAAAAACGGGCGGCCCGTTTGCGATATTTCTTTCGGTCAACCTTCGCTGAATGGCGGCATCGTGTGGTCCACGCGTTTTACGTACGGAATGAAATATGTTAGGGCATTTGAATATTGACCCAGCGGCCGTGGTTTTGAAACTGCACATTATAGTCAAATACTATTTTCAACACTTCATCACAACCATCTCCCCGACTCTAGCACAAGCAAATTTAATAGGTTCAATCTTTTGAAGATAGAATTATACAGGATCCCGACACCATTTACGATAAAAATCCAGCTAATTTGACGACATGTCAAAACTAATCATGATTTCCTAGAAAACAAATGTAAACTATATTCTATAATATTATTGAACAGTGATACGCCTTCAGCCGATCGTCACTATGACCATCTACTAATATAATCACTAACGCCATCTATGACATGGACAGATTATCATTATAAACATTTGTAAAAAACATACTTGAGGTTTGCGTCTAACCTATCTGGCCTTGAATAAATAGCATTGCAACAATATTTCTTCGACGCCTACTTAATGTTAGGTTACTAAAAACCACTATATGTAATAGTAATAGTAGTATGTACTTAAAGTCAATCTTTGGGAGCAACGAGCGAAATCTTACCATCTATTATATTTGTAGATCACCGATGTTAGTAGTCTATCGATTGATACCTAACAAAGCCCATCCGATATTGGGTCATCTCTACGTGGGTCGCTGTTGAACCAATCGTCTTGGGCAATAGTTCTCGCTTTAATCAAATACACAAATGCTGAACCCACATTCTATAACTTGTATATTTGCAAACCTAAAAAGTCAGCCATGCTGCATATGGGTATCGATATGTATTAATTTTTCTACAAAACTATAAAAATACAAAGACAAAAATTATAAACAAATTTTATGAAAAAGATGAACCTGAAGAAGCCTATCTCTTTCTGCCAATGCTGCCAGCTGCTCGCGAGTTCTCTCAAAGCCTTTGTAGTATAAATCGTCAAGAAATGTTTTGAAGTAAGTTTTGTCCATTATACGGATTTGGAGGTTATTAAAAAGGTAGTATGTCGCCCTAACAACAAATTATATTTATTTTATGATTTAATACAGATTTTATTATCACTGAAATTTAACCACCGATTTGTGACATTTATTCAACAGCTGTTATATTTTAAATCTATGTTTTTAAATTCTTAAATGACCTACTTTCAATATTTTTAGTGGCCAAGCGGTTAAATCTGTGATGCCAAGTAAAAAAAAATCCCTTTCGGCATGCCGGTAGGCGCAAGTAGATTTCACCGGATTAAAGTAGGGAATAGGCGGACTCCAATTACTGTAGAAACATGTATGAAACATTGCGTGAGCTGCCGTGCGTCCCACCCCCGAGCGGCATCTGGCTCCCCTCAACCAGCCGCCGCGCTGTGCCCTTGGGCAGCGAGAGTGCGCATACTAAATTCCTCTTTATATTGTGATGTAAGGGTTGCTTATATCGAAATATAACTAGTTGGCTCTATGCCAAAACAAGTTCAATAGATTTTCTAAGCTAAGGGTGGACGTAGTAAATATAGTAGATATTTTTAAAACATCCATAAAATTATTTTAAACATAAAATATGCTTTGTTTACATTAATTTGCTCAAGATTATATATTCATAGAATTATAATTATAAAATGAAAAGGAGAGATTTCACATTTGATAGCCGTGTCAATAGTTATGTGAAGATATGAGGTGAATAATTATTTGGTTATGAACTCCGATATGGAAAATTGATCCATAGTAAAAATGAATAAGAGCGAATACAGTAATAAAATGAAACACAGAAAAAGAATTCAAGTCATAAATATGAATTCTGCAATTGGCGGGATTCAAACTTAAAAGCCATTATTCCGAAGATCACATAAAGAAACCATCATTTACTATTTGACTATGAGAAGTTACTGAATAGACTCATCTCTATCTCTAATATATGTCATCCTACAGTATACACACACTTCTTCCATGTTACGATCCAAAACAGTTTTCTTCAGCTTCGTCGATGGCAACATTCCATCTTATAAGATTTCGTTTACGTGCTAGTAAGAGTAAAAAAAAATTTTTTTTAAATTATTTATTTGCAAAAAATCACAAGACATCTCGATTTACAAAACTGCAAAATTCTTACATTTATTACAAAGTCCTACAATATTGTTTACATTTGTTGAGATTCCTTATTCAATATGTCATTTAGTTTAGAACTGAAAACAGTTATAATTTCATATAAAATAATCAATAATAAATAAAAAAATGCTACAAGTTTAATAAGATTGGCAATTCAACTGTTTCATTAAAAGGTAAAATACCAAGACTAAACCTTAGTTCATCTTATTTTGAGACTTAATACACATATATAAATTGTGATAAAAAAAGTTAAAACCGATTGGTTTCAGCATAACTCTGAACACCCAACTTTGACTTGATGGCCAGATAGTAATGAATACCTCAAATTAAACAAACGTAGAGTGCCAAATGAAAAATTAGTTTTTTTTATAACTGTTACCATCATCGGATTAAAACTCAGAAATGTTTAATTTCAATAGAGGACACAACATGTGTGCAAAGACACATTTGATTATGTTATGTGAGCACTCTTATTATAATTCGGTTGCCAAAAATAAAAAAAAACTGATAATTCGTTATTTAAGATTGCTAAAATATAGATTTTTGGAGCAAGTGAACGTAGCTCCCATGCAATGTCGATTTTCGAAATTTTTGATAATTATTAAACAGTAAAATAAAAACTAGGTTCTGACGAAGCGAATATTTAAAATATGGGTCGTAATTAACCAAAAATGCCATGCACTATGTGAACGAAAATCGAATCTAAAAATTTTAGTAAGAAAAGAATTGAGTCGGCTAATTTATCTCAGTCTCCAATAACCGTATTCAACTCTTGCTTCATATTATTTAAGTTTTGTTCAATAAATGTTTCATTTTATCACTTATATATTGGTTTCACACATCAAATTGTCATGGAAGCTAAATTTCCCTACTTCTCTCCAATAAATGTTGCAGCTTACAGTACAAGTAACTGTGGCGATCATAGTTATATTTGCACTAAGTCTGGTGATTACGAAACTTTAATTAGTTGGATGATGTAGCTTATAGTAAACAAACCATTCCGTTCCGTCACACTTGATAAGTTAAACGTCAAGTCCAGCGACTCACCAGAGAAATATTTCACGCATTTTAATATAACGTTAGATGTCAGTGTAAATTATGTCTACAATAGGAAAGTCTCATTTTTTTTAAAGTTTAAATAATCACATTTTATTAAGTTTATAAATATACTGTGTATTTTTTTTTTTTTAATATTTTAATAAATGACGGAGTTATAGCATTATTTCCTTTTTAATATAAAAAAATAGAGCAGGGCAGCGCTATACTACAATTTTGCGCTCATTGAGGGTTGTGATGTAACTTCTGCTCATAAAATAGAGTAGAATCAGTAAAATTTGAATATCTTTGTTATTTATCAAAATATCCGAATAATTCTTTCACCACTGATGAGGAAATCCATATTCCCAATGAATTATAATACGAAAAAAGACTTATGTACCAAAGAAGACTTCCTAGTGTAACACATTATTTTCTAACTTGTTTCCAACCTAAAAGGGAGATGTTTGATAACAGTCCACCATACTAACGAAAAAAAATAAAATTACATTTAAATATAAAACGTACGCATTTGAGAGTAGTTTAAATTAGTATGACAAACAATCCTGCATATACCGCAAACAGAAAAAATGCCGAGTCACCTATGTTAAAAGATTAAAAAACGAACACGATCCATTTTAAAAATAAACTAATAAATATAAATAAAAATTGAACTTACAATCTAAGTTCTTATAAGTAAAGAATAATTATTATTTGTACATCAATTGTCAAAATATTGTTACGAAATAACATCGATAACTTACACACCTTTTACATTGATCTTTAATAACATATAGTAATTTTAGAACCCTTAAATTCTGCCAGTTAAATTTTCAGTAAAATTTCAATACGTGTAAAACATAGTGATGGCATATTTCATTGGTAGCCTATAAAAAATATACAAAATTGTGTATCATAACATAGGCAGTGAAAAATCATATTGTATCCACGTTGTTCGACCCCCTCTCGCTCAAGGACATATCGTCGGTTATTGTTCTTCTCACTGCTTACCATCAATTACGGTATTCACAGTTGTGACATTTCATTTTACCACTATGTAAAAAAGGTCACTCTAATTGGTCAGGGAATTTCACTGGTGAAAATAAAAGGAATTTCTTCAAATGAAAATAAAATAGCAATCATTGCCATCACTAGACTGTAATGAGACTGGACGGTAAATATTGAGGTTATCCAAGTAAGTGTTAAAAATAAGTGGAATTTTCGGAATTAAATATCATTACGATTTCACTATTGTCACAATTAAAAAAACAAAAATGAAAATTTCTTTCAGAAATAAATAAAAATAAAAGGCAAATAAATACCTAATCTTATATATATAAATATATATAATCCGCATGGATTTTAAATCGAATACATAAACTTTATGGAATGTACATAAATTTTGTATCCTACATATTAATATCCTAGCATATTATTATGTATACGAAATTGTTCACAAATTTAATTATCATTATCAGTTTATTCTCCAAATAAAATGTAAACAAATAAATAAATTGGTGATAAAAAAAACCCACAAAAAAGTATACAGAAACAAAATTACAACTAATTGACAGTTCTTAGTTCAATATTTGTCTAATATTATATAAATGAGATTACAATAATTGGAATAAAAAAATATTATTCAATGAAAAAATCATTTTTGGTGCCTTGTAAAACAAGCTATTTATATATAAAAATCCGTTTTAAAACCATTTGAACCAAATTAATGAAAGGGCTTGTATTTGTGTTGTCGCACAAACACGCAATATTAGTACTTGAATAAAATGGTGCATAAAATCAGAAGTAATATAAAACTGAGGCATTTAAATACCTACAGTTTTTCCATTGTTGTCATCCGTACTGACAAACCAGATCTAACCTGTTAGTCGACAGTTGATTTTGAGACGGCTAGCTGATAGGTTCAGAACATAAATAAGTGCCAGTTTATTCAACATAATACAATATTTTCATTAATTTGGTCAAAAGTAATTTTTGAAAGGTGCGAATAAAGTCGCACGGTCGTAAAAAAAATGCATCAAGCAGTAATAAAAAACTGCTAGTACTTAAAAACCATTTAAAATGTATGTAATTAAAACGTCAGTCCGTAAAAACTGCTTGAAATCTTAAAACTAAACATCGCCTTAAAAGCTAAGCTTATTAATAAATGTTAAGCTTGTCATATTTGGAGTTTCTACCATACATGTACAAAAAGGCTGATTTGCCATATGCAAAGCACATAAATTAAACTTTTGACTCATTATTTGGTAAACCAAAATTTACTTCGCCTTTCCTTTTAAGACAATTTGTCTTTCGCGTTCTTTAAGTGCTTAGACACACAATTCAATGTAAAATTAAATCCAAAAACGAATTATTTAATTTAAGTAAGAATGAACGTCATATTACGTGAAATAATTCATTAAAATGAAAATAATAGTTGGCACAATACACGTGTCCAAAAAGCTACTACAAGTGTATATATTTTTATATAATAAGGTTATTTAAATCAAAAATTAATTATTTAAGATACCGTTTTATTTTTAAACTTTGATTTCATGCGTTTCGCTGCCACTAGATGCCGCAATTGCTTTGAAATAATAAAAAAACAAAATACGTACAAAACTGGGAGCTGTGTTCATATTTACTTGCTGGGATTCGACTGTAATGTATTCACAAACCCGATATTAAGCCAATCGTCATTTACTAATTAATGAAATTGACTCCAAAATTACCTGTAGAAACCGCCTAACATATAATGATCCCTCGAAACTCACTTTTAGAACGTACGAATCTATACCTATGTATTGCATATAAACAATATTGAAATAATTCAACGTTTCAAGGCGTGGAATATTATTAATTTGATATTGGTGTAAAAAACAAATAAATTTACGATTGAGTTATAACTGAATATTGCTTATTTATCATCTGGTTGTAACGAAGCTATGCTTACAGTCGAGGGCAACTGAAGCTTTACCATGAAAAGCATTGCGACAGAGACCGACTCCCATGAACAATGGAGGAACTCCCAATTTTATTACGAAGGCGCAACAATGCAAATATTTTTTCTTTTTTTACGCGTTTCAGTTCAACTTTAAACGCTCGAGGTAAAATTCAGAGCACTTTCGGCTGTACATATATGAACACACGTTTAATTAAAATTTACAGGAAATTTATCATTCGGACGGTCTTGCCACATCTCTCGTATGCAAATATTTCAGAATTTAAAGAATAGATTTCTATGAATCGAGGTTTATCAGACGCTATTGCATGATGCATTAGTCTCTATGTTCATAATTTGTGACTTATGTTTCTATTGATATGTGCGATTCTAGATAATTGAAGGGAGTATTTTGACCGCTAGAGTATTAATTGTCACGATTAACGTCAGCGGGCGAATTGTGTTCACTGAAGAGTAAGGGGGGTCCCACTGCAATCCGGGAAAATTAATGTCCGGTATCACGGTTTCTGTAACAAATTAATTCATTAAATTTAAAATAAACATTCATTCGTTCTTAATATTAGACAGTTTTATGTTAAAAAAGCAATGACAACATTTTATCGGGAAAAGCACGAGACACTTCCATTACTTTTTCTGTCCCCCGAATGGTTAGTGCATTTGGTCAACAGCATTATAAATACTAAGGACCAAAAATATATAACCCCTAGAGGGCGTAGAACGTGATAGGACGTCGATCCGCGCGGACATTTCTATGTCCGTTGAGAGCGTACGACGTGATAGGACGTCCTGACTACCTGCTTGATTTTGATTATTTTTGGTATTATTTCTGTATTATTCATTAACTTGACGTTTTTTTCATTAAAATCTTAACGAAACAATTTTGTTTTTTTTTTTTTTTCATTTTAATGTAGTTTCTACTACTATTTATAAATGTGTATTGAAAATACACTAATGTACTACCTTTCCAATATCTATAACTTTTTTTTAACTTTTTTCTTTTTTCCGAAAAATGTACATATTTTGGAAGACTTTTAAATTATAATTTATAGTTATAAATATATGAAAATGTAAATAAAAGTGTTGATTTTGTTTATTTCGTAATTTAAAAAAAAAAAAAAAAAAAAAAATGGCAACATTTTTATTTTTTTCTTCTTTAATTTACGAGACAAACATAATCAAAGTGATATGGTGTAATAGAAAATTTTACGGTGAATCCGATGATACCAGATTTGTAAAGATTGAACGACTCATGCCTGCACTATGAATTTTATAGTAGATGAGTGAGTTTCAAGGTCAATAACCATGTCTCAACGGGTTTTGGCGCCAAAATAAACTACGCTCTCTAGGGGATAATAACCTTCCTAAATAATAGCATTGGGAAAATCTATTGGATACTAATTTTAAATCTCCTTTTTTCGAGGAGGAAATTCCACACTACCATTTTGAGATGAGTGCCGTTCCGCAATCTCCTCCAGATGACGAGATGATCATTACTTTATCATTATTCTACAATTTGCACAATTTCTAGAATAATAAAGTTAATTGTTTTAAATACAAAATTTGACATTCAAAATAAAGAATAATTGGAAATGTATGCTCCAAACTTCTTTCATCATATCCCGAAGGATAGAACAATGTTTACCAAACACTACGACGTATAAATAAACAAACACATACCTTCTCATTCCGTTGGCGGCATAGTAAACTCCGACTAAGGATACCAACATGGCGAGTGTCGTTTTGTCGGCGACGGCCGTCGCGGAACCTCCGTATCTTGCCTGTCCACACGCCGGCGGGCAAACGGGGATGATCGATTCTGTACGTGGCACATACGCATATCAACGGGCCATGCAAGCGAGCGAGAAAAATAGAAAAATAAACAACACATATTATTACAGGCGCTACGCAAAACGTACATACAGATTCCACTAACAAAAAATACATTTGAATAAAAATATCCGATACAAACTACTCAATTTTAAAATTCATTCAAACACTATTATTAAAATAATAATAACAGTATATTACATAACAAAAGGGTGAGTTTATTGCTGCAAGACAATCTACCAGTTAACCCAGAGAGATTGCGCAATATATATTGATTTTGTGTCCGCGAAGGGGACTTGAATAAAAATTAATGGGGAAATTAAATTATTTTTGTTAATCAACTCTAATAATAAAAAAATAAAAACAATACACTATTCGGTGTTTAAAATTACAAATTCATGGATCTATTCAAAGTATTTGGATGCGTCCTATTAGCTCGCCATCAGTTTACTTTGAAATTGATTTTGATATCTTTGAATATAATTTGAGTACGCTAGGAATCATTATTCTTTCTAATCAAAAACAAAATATTTTAGAAAAAAATAAGTTTTAAGTCTCCGTACAAATTATTAAGACTCGATTTCGTGCTTAGAATGTTTCTATCTCACTCGTACGCGCTTCTCACGACTTCCCGCGTCATGAAATAGCACTCTTCTATGCCACTCCCATATCAGAGTTCCTCGACAGTAGCACTCTCAACTACTGTGAACTATGTATTATCGTAATGATCAAGTACATTTGACAGGTGTGGTGCAGTGATTTTGCTTGTTTAATTAAATCAGGCGCAATCCTGTTATGCACCCATACATACCTTTGATCGATCCATTTAAAAACCCATTTATTATTATCTAACATCGCATCTACATTTTACACACGAAAAAGTCACTCAAGTTCATACCAACATTTTAAAGTGAGAATGATTTTTACCTCAGTGTACCTTAATGGCAATCAACGTAACGGCAGTCATGGACAAGATTGCCATTAATAGTAAATCACATAAAAGATGTACCTAGATACTTTAGACGTTTTGAAAAATCACAAATTACTTGCCTAATTATTAGGTTGATAAATCACACCTACCCAAAAATTTGAATATTGCGATACATCAAAAAAAACATACGTCAAACTTTTAACCGACGCGTCAAACTAGCATTCAAACAATTCTACACTACATTTATATGCTAAATATGGTAAAAGTGGAATTCTCATAGCGTATTTTAAATAATCTTCTAATGATATATATATATATATATATCATTAGAATGTCAGTACTGTCAAACTTTTATATATGTTAAACTAAAGGTGTTTACCTATTTTAACATAGAAATCATCTAATTAACGGTATTTAAACAATACATTTTACTATTTTACTATATCTTAACGATTTGCACGTAATGTGCATATATTTTACACTTTTCTTTTTATTTTTAACCATGACGATTCATTTTCAGATAAACTACGTTGAACGTAAGTTATTCTTGTAAATATCCATTAAACCATTCACTTCTCATTCATTATACGTCATATTCGTTACATTTTCACACTTTTTTTCATAATTATTGTTTAATTTTTAAATCATTTATTCACTACTTTAATGAAAGTTTGACCGTATTGCATATCGCACAGATAGGTAGGTGAGAGTGAAAGACTTTCATAAAATACAGGCCTGTATTTAAACCAGCGTGCATTACCTCAAGCGATGCAACTATCTGTGCTTTCGGTATTAATTTTTCTTTGAACATTCTGGCTATATATTTTATTTCCAAAAAATTTCAATCCTTAAAATATTAAAAAGCATTCGTATTTTCCAAATGTCAGTACTGTCAAACTTTTTTATATATGTTAAACTAAAGGTGTTTACCTATTTTAACAAAGAAATCATCTAATTAACGGTATTTAAACAATACATTTTACTATTTTACTATATCTTAACGATTTGCACGTAATGTGCATTTATTTTACACTTTTCTTTTCTTTTTAGCCATAACGACTCATTTTCATATAAACTACGTTGAACGTAAGTTATTCTTGTAAATATCCATTAAACCATTCACTTCTCATTCATTATACGTCATATTCGTTACATTTTCACACTTTTTTTCATAATTATTGTTTAATTTTTAAATCATTTATTCACTACTTTAATGAAAGTTTGACCGTATTGCATATCACACAGATAGGTAGGTGAGAGTGAAAGACTTTCATAAAATACAGGCCTGTATTTAAACCAGCGTGCATTACCTCAAGCGATGCAACTATCTGTGCTTTCGGTATTAATTTTTCTTTGAACATTCTGGCTATATATTTTATTTGCAAAAAATTTCAATCCTTAAAATATTAAAAAGCATTCGTATTTTCCAAATGTCAGTACTGTCAAACTTTTATATATGTTAAACTAAAGGTGTTTACCTATTTTAACATAGAAATCATCTAATTAACGGTATTTAAACAATACATTTTACTATTTTACTATATCTTAACGATTTGCACGTAATGTGCATATATTTTACACTTTTCTTTTTATTTTTAACCATGACGATTCATTTTCAGATAAACTACGTTGAACGTAAGTTATTCTTGTAAATATCCATTAAACCATTCACTTCTCATTCATTATACGTCATATTCGTTACATTTTCACACTTTTTTTCATAATTATTGTTTAATTTTTAAATCATTTATTCACTACTTTAATGAAAGTTTGACCGTATTGCATATCGCACAGATAGGTAGGTGAGAGTGAAAGACTTTCATAAAATACAGGCCTGTATTTAAACCAGCGTGCATTACCTCAAGCGATGCAACTATCTGTGCTTTCGGTATTAATTTTTCTTTGAACATTCTGGCTATATATTTTATTTCCAAAAAATTTCAATCCTTAAAATATTAAAAAGCATTCGTATTTTCCAAATGTCAGTACTGTCAAACTTTTTTATATATGTTAAACTAAAGGTGTTTACCTATTTTAACAAAGAAATCATCTAATTAACGGTATTTAAACAATACATTTTACTATTTTACTATATCTTAACGATTTGCACGTAATGTGCATTTATTTTACACTTTTCTTTTCTTTTTAGCCATAACGACTCATTTTCATATAAACTACGTTGAACGTAAGTTATTCTTGTAAATATCCATTAAACCATTCACTTCTCATTCATTATACGTCATATTCGTTACATTTTCACACTTTTTTTCATAATTATTGTTTAATTTTTAAATCATTTATTCACTACTTTAATGAAAGTTTGACCGTATTGCATATCACACAGATAGGTAGGTGAGAGTGAAAGACTTTCATAAAATACAGGCCTGTATTTAAACCAGCGTGCATTACCTCAAGCGATGCAACTATCTGTGCTTTCGGTATTAATTTTTCTTTGAACATTCTGGCTATATATTTTATTTGCAAAAAATTTCAATCCTTAAAATATTAAAAAGCATTCGTATTTTCCAAATGTCAGTACTGTCAAACTTTTATATATGTTAAACTAAAGGTGTTTACCTATTTTAACATAGAAATCATCTAATTAACGGTATTTAAACAATACATTTTACTATTTTACTATATCTTAACGATTTGCACGTAATGTGCATATATTTTACACTTTTCTTTTTATTTTTAACCATGACGATTCATTTTCAGATAAACTACGTTGAACGTAAGTTATTCTTGTAAATATCCATTAAACCATTCACTTCTCATTCATTATACGTCATATTCGTTACATTTTCACACTTTTTTTCATAATTATTGTTTAATTTTTAAATCATTTATTCACTACTTTAATGAAAGTTTGACCGTATTGCATATCGCACAGATAGGTAGGTGAGAGTGAAAGACTTTCATAAAATACAGGCCTGTATTTAAACCAGAGTGCATTACCTCAAGCGATGCAACTATCTGTGCTTTCGGTATTAATTTTTCTTTGAACATTCTGGCTATATATTTTATTTCCAAAAAATTTCAATCCTTAAAATATTAAAAAGCATTCGTATTTTCCAAATGTCAGTACTGTCAAACTTTTTTATATATGTTAAACTAAAGGTGTTTACCTATTTTAACAAAGAAATCATCTAATTAACGGTATTTAAACAATACATTTTACTATTTTACTATATATATATATATATATATATGAAGAACAATTTATAAATTAATTTGAAACAGAAAAGTCATGCCAATGACCTACTAAAAAAAAACACTACGATAATTTACTTTTTTATACTTTATACAGTGGAGCCTCGGTAATCCAAAATGTGAGTTTAGTGAGAGAAAATTGTGATCTTTATAGGCCAGTAAAAAAAGTAAGGTTTGAGGTTGCTTTAATTTACACCCATATGCAGTCGTTCCTTAAGTCAACACAGTCCTAACCTTAGCTGAAGGAGCCTTCAAGGTATTCGATTTACTTGAATATTGGCAGTCTGCTTAAAGCTCTCTAAAGCCTTAAAATTAACTTGCAAGCCAAATTTTTACAATTGTTCACGATTGACGTCTCAAGTGAACAGTGAACTCAAGGAACGAAACACCTTAGTTTTGACATTTTTAAGGTAAGGCATCAGTTAGAAAAGTTAAGGAATGACTCTGTGTATGGGTATCAGATTATTTTTTTTTTAATTGAAAATTGTACCTAATTGCTTATGAGTTATCCTATGAGGTATCCAAAAAGTTGAAAAAAAAAAAAAATCTGTTCCCGTTTACATAATTTTGATAGTTTTTGAAAAAGGGGAATAAAATATATTGCTACTATTTAAGAGTGTCCACACATTGCAAGGGAGTTTTGCATGAAATGATTATAACCCCCAATAGGAGTAAGCATGAATCTATCCCCGGAGTGCAAGAAAGACAAATTTGACATCCTCATTTGTTCGTCAAACAGTCAAGGTGCACGCGTCCTATGCGTAACTCCCGATGATTGGGCTTAAACTGTTTAAAATGATTAATTGTGTAGAAATTTTTCTCCGCAAAATAATCTTACTTATTTTGGTATTACGTAATAAAGGCTTATTAATATAATAAAATATTGATGGCTTTAAATGACTCAACTCTTTAGACAGTAGATGGCTGAACTGTTGACTTTGAAGAGATGGCGAGAGAGATGGCTTTTATTTTCTAATCATTCATTATCGTCAACTTCTAGTTTGTAATAAATCTTAGTTATCAAAACTCCACCGAATTATCAAATTACAAAAACAATAAAATCCTGAAACTGCGAAAGCACCAAGCTTCAACGAAATACGATCTGAGCAAAGAACCCACCAAAGAGCTCCACCTGCGCCTCTGACTGTCCCAACTTGTTGGCCGCTTTGCAGGTGTACAGGCCAAACTGTTTCTTTTCAACTGTTATCACCCTGATGGTGGTGTCAGTGAACTCGTCGGCGACCGCAAAGTGAGAAATCCTGAAAATACATATCTTTATTATTATACCTGCTAATTTTAATAATGTACATATATGCTTTAAGAGTTTTAAAAAATACATATAATTTCATTGTTCCATAAATACATTGTCGATTTTGGGCAGTCGAAAGTATCAATAATAAAAAAGTAAATCTAT
This sequence comes from Neomicropteryx cornuta, assembly GCA_020383195.1. Taxonomy (NCBI): domain Eukaryota; kingdom Metazoa; phylum Arthropoda; class Insecta; order Lepidoptera; family Micropterigidae; genus Neomicropteryx; species Neomicropteryx cornuta. The sequence continues at coordinate 7,556,737 of JAHKQU010000010.1, read as the reverse complement.
TTTTATGCCTTCTTTCATTTGACAATTCGAAACAAGTCATTATTACTCTTGTTTTTTTAAATATTTTTTTTTAGTTTTATTTTAGTTTATGTATTTTTGGTAAAAATGTGAAACACTTTTAACCAGTTTTCAATTTATTTATCTAATAAATTATCCAAATGACGCAAACTGATGAAATTACTTTAGTTGTTTATTTATACAAATCTAAATTAAAATTTATTTTGGCAAAATCAAATGTTGTTTGTAGAATTTTAGCACCATATTTTAGAGAATTTTATATGTTATTAAGTAATATAGGACAATTATAAGTTTTGATGGATAGTTTTCCCAGAATCATAACTTTGGTCAATAGCTGTGGAAATTCCCGCTGGAGTAAAAATGGGGTGGGCACACGTTAACACAGTAGTAATTGGAAGCTGTCATAAATACCTAAAATGCTGATTGTTGGACAACTGAATTTCGTCTTTGAGCCACGAAATGGCCGGAGGAGGATATGCTTCAATATGGCACTCAAGATCCATGTCATATTGTAGGGCCTGTAAAAAAAATATACATATATATTCACAAACAAAACCCATCAAAACTGATAAACCTTCGACTGAATGGACAAGCTGATACGAGGTTTTATCACCGACAGACATTGCTACTTTACCACACAGCACTTTCATCAACATGTTTTAATACCCTACAACCTACCCTACATATCTAACCTACAAATTATTATGATCTTCAGTGTTTCCATAATCTTTAGGCACTTCAATTGGTGCAGATGAAAAATTCAATTAATGAAAGGTAAAATTAATGCATCCAATAAGTTTTATATTTAACAATTAATCCATATTATAATATATAAAACCTTCGCAGATTCTCTTTAAAGTTTACCTAAATTACACCTCTATTGTTTAATAGTTTTATTCTATAAGTTAAAGAATATATATTTTTAAAAGCAAAACATTTTTTGATAGGCACACGTCGATGCTAAGTATGATCCTGTTTTTTTATATATATATATTTATTAAAATATTAATTATACTGAATCTCTTGTATTTCATGAAAGATTAAGTTTAGCAGATAGGCGTAGTTTTCTAAAATGTCATTTTTACATAAAATACTCTCAAACAACATAGATTGCGCGCAACCCTTCTACAGTCGATTCCTCTATGAATTCCAAACAAACAACAAGATAAAACGCAAACAAATTCTGGATTAACATCCCCTATTTACCGAATTTGGATTTATTTAATTTTAACTTCTCCCAAATTGATCTATTTTAATAACTCAGAAAAAGTTTCGCAACGCTGTCTTAAAATATTATAACGATGCACAAAATCACGGGTTAAACTAGTATAAATTATATTCTTTTTTTGTATTTTTGTTTAAATTTAAAATCAATTAATTTTGTTAAAAGTTAAACCTTACATAAATTCCTTTGTTATATTTTGATATTATTCTTTTTTATCTCTAATTATATTTATAAGTCAATTGAGCTACCCTAGTTTAAGGATTGTATACTTTAATTTATATTGTCATAACGTTATTACCTGTATTACGTAAAATTTCTGTTAGGTAACAAAAATAAATAAATTTCTAAAATATAAAAGCATCTAGAATACAAAAAAAAAGTTATGTGTGATTTTCCAGCAGTATTATTAATGTTTTAAAATAGATCCTTTTCAACCTTGAATATCGTTACCATTAGGTAAAATTTTAGACTATTTGGTCCTTATATACAAAATTATTTCGTACCGTAAAAATGCTTGCGTACCTGTCCGAGCCTGGGTCTTGGTACAGTAATCACGGGCGCAAACTCAACTTCCACGGCGATATTCCGCCTCGCACCCTTCCCCACGCCGTTCTCGGCCACGCAGTAGTAGGTGCCGCGGTCTTCCTTCGTTATCGCCGCTATCTTCAGGATGTTGCCCCTGCAAACCGACAATGCAATTTATTAGCCTCTCATTTATCCAGGGTGCCAACTCTAAAGTTTACAACCGTCCTAATCACGGTGTAAAAAAATCATTTGTACACCTTCATTTCAGTATAATTTTTAAAATAAAAAAAAAAAAAAACTAAAGTAAGGTAGAAAAAAGAATAGATATTTTTTAAATATATTTTTTTGATAAAGTGATTAAATATGTAATATCTTTTCTATTTATTTTGATAAAGAATGACATTTCTAAATGAAATTAATCAGAAAGATGTTATATTTATTTAAAAATTGATATAAAATGTTGTTTGTTGATTATTTGTCTGTAAACAGTACCGGTAAACACTTAAACAAAGTGACAACCGTCATTATTATTAAATACAAGCGACACGCATTATTATTATGAAATAATAAAAAAAATATATTACGGCACCAGTAACGATCTGCCTTAATTTATGGGTACTTTTTTTTAAATTTTCTATTTATGGTAAAAAATACATATTACTTATAAATAGTCTTAAATGATATCTAGGATCGTAAGTAAAAAATTGGTGTTGTTTTATATTTTCTTTAATTAAGTAAAAAAAAATTTTTTTGACAAAAAAAAATAATTTTCGATTCATTATTTAGAGTTAGTAATAAAACTATATTCTAGACAATTTAGTAAGCTATTCCAAATAGTGCAGGTTATCAAGATAGCATACATAGTTTTATAAAATAAGTATTCTACTAAGCGCGGTAATTAGGCCATTTTTCGAAAATCTCCGTGGAGTCTGCGGTTGTTTTTCTTATAGGGGCTTGGACGTTTGACAGGTTAAGAGGACGCAACATTGAGGATTCCAAACAATTTATCAAAACGTAATTATTATCTTATTGACTGAATACAAGGATCGAGAAAATAAACAGTGACATAGTTAATTTAAGTTTTTTAAAAAACAAAGATATCAGTTTGTGATACGCTGTTTTTGTTTGAAAATATTGTCTCATTAAGCATAGCTAAACTAAACAGACGGATGAAATATAATTTATTGTGAGATTCCATGGTCTACCTTTCTGTTCCCAGGACTTTATCTTCTAATTGTTTGATCATACAAAGTTGGGATTTAGTTTACATACAGAATTTAGTGCACATACATTATAGATCATTTTATCAAAAATATATTCATTTGAAGCTTTTTATTATCAAATTGTATAAAAAAAAATATCATTTTTATTATTAAATTGTATTCCTCGTTATCTCCGAAAGTACATTTTGTAAATGAAATGAAAAATGTACAGGGACTGAAAAAAATGGTAGATTGAAAGAAAACCTATAAAATTGTCGATGTTCCTCTCTAACCTCCCTATATTCCAACTCAAAAAGTTAAAATGCCAGGAAGTAAATTTTTTGTATTATTACGAAAACTCTCGAAAAGCGTAAAAATCATGTCAACAAAAATATGAGTATAATGTATACATTTAATACTATAAGCATCGATTATTCATATTTCTTGTCTTTATTTTTTTGTGTTTTTAAACATATATGATTTAAGTGTTTTTGTATTCATTGACACTTATATTTTTTTTATTTCAGTTAAAGCTTAATTGTATATTTAAATAAAAACATTCATATGAATATTAAGAAATTTAGAAATATGTATTTTAATTGTAAATAAGAGAAAATAAATATTTGTCATAGAACCCTAGGTGTGTTAAATCTTGACTTGACTTTTTTTATAAGAATGCAATTCGATGTAATCAAAATAAACCTGTTTAAATTGTTACTAGCATTGACCATATTATCTCAGTATATTGACTAACTTTTTACTAATTATCTTCGATGTTTAAAAATAGGTTTAAGCGTGATAAGTAAGGTCAACTCAACTGTCAACTGATTGGTTTACACTGATAGAGCTCTGTGTTTGTTTTTTTAAAAAATAAATATAAAGTGTGTTATTAAATATAAAAATATCATAATTTTGTAGATTGCTATGTATTTATAGTGTATATCTTTCTATCAATATAACACTAAGTAAAAAAAATATTATTGGTAATCATCCTACCCTCATTTTAAAAACAAGCTAAGAAAACATACTAAAACTTACATATAAACATTATATACGATGGCATTCTGTTTTAAATGTAAAGTTGATGTGAAATCCGTGAGTGGCATTTTAATTGTGATGGTTGTGGCAGAAATTACTGTAATAAATGCAGTGGTCTATCTGCAACAGAACTTCGTTGTTTAGACCTCAAATAAGGATGAAAACTTAAATATCTCTGTCCAGACTGTGAGGATGGACTTCCGCAAGTTCCTACTTTACGGAAAATGATCTTCGATCTCCAATAAGTAGAAAAATATAAAAAAAAAATAATCAGAATTCCATTACAGAGGTAATGATATCGGAACTAAATGAAAGACAATACCGAGCAAACAACGTACTAATTTACGACATACCGGAATCATCATCAACTATCATAGCAGACCGTAAGTGTCATGATGAAAACAAATGCATAAAAGTCATGAAAAACATATGTGATGTGCCTACAGATAATCTGCTGTGCTACCGTCTCGAGAAACCTGGACAAACCGGGAAGGATAAACCAATTAAAATGGTAATGAAATCAACTATGTATGCAATACAAGTCCTCAAAAACAAAAAAAACCTAAGCACACCGACAATGATCAAGGCAGATTTAACACCAATGCAAAGGCAGCACTTGAGTGACTTTAGAGAAGAACTGGCTGAAAGGACAAATAAAGGTGAGACGGACTTAACAATTAAAAAAATATATAAGAGGCTATCCTCAGATAATAAAACTGCCAAAAAACAATTATACAGCTCTGTACTCGAATATAAAATATTTTATACGAACCTGGACTCGCTACTTGCAAAATTTGATTTGATTCTTGCACAAATAAACATTTATCAACCTAATTTTATAATTTGCTTGAGTATGGGTATCAGATATGGAATCCATACTTTGTGAAAGACATACAGTTGCTAGAAGGAGTTCAAAGGAGATTCACAAAACTACCCGCACAACTATAACGCTTGGAATATGAAGAAAGGCTGTCCGTGTTAAAATTGACCTCATTACTGGAGCAACGTGATCGTGGAAATCTCATCGAGACTTACGAAGTGTTAACTGGACATTACAATTGTGCAAGCATAAAGGACATATTAATGTTTAATCAAAACACGCAACTTCACGGCCATTCAATGAAGTTATCTAAATCTCTTTGTTCCACTAATCCTTGGGAGAATTTTATCTCCAATAGAGTTGTGGATAATTAGAAGCGGCTACCACAGGAAGTGGTGGAAGCTATAAGTGTAAACCAGTTCAAGAACCGCCTTGATAAATTTCTTGAATCTAGGCAAATCACTAGTAACTGTGAATGAGATATCAGCTAAATAGCTGCTTGCTCAACGAACAATAATAATAATAAATAATAAGTAGCAGATTTAAAAAATAAAAAAACAAAAAAAAAAGATGGTACCTGTAGATAGAACCACCGGTGGGCAGTATGGCGTTATTCTCCCTTCTCCAGGATATCCTCGGCGGGGGGAAACCAGCAGAGTAGCATTCCATTTGTACGCCTGGTGGAAAAAAAAAATTTTTGAATATATATTTCCTTTAAAAGGGTATCTTTAAAAGATTGTATAATTTTAAAAAAGCATAACCTGAGAATGTATCACTGCAACGGTCTGTGTTCAGAGTTCAGTCAACAGATCTCACGTTATAATTTTATGATTTTATACTTTTCTGATCGATTTTCCTAGTTGAATTTATCGTACATAGGTTAACATTTATAGCCATAACATTTTTGCTTCGTCGAACCTAGTTTTTATTTTGCTGTTTAATAATTACCTAAAATTTCAAAAATCAGCCGACTAATTAGAGATATGCGTATAGGGTGCATTTCACCATTGGAGTCATCACATGGAGTTTCACACCAACAAGATGCTCTGAGACAGTGGACAATATACGCATGCTGTTGCGTCTCTATGCCCACTAGGGATTTGAAAGGAAGACAGAAGAATAGATATAATTAATATAACAATACGCACTTTCTCCCTCGCTGGCAACGATTGACCTTGTAGAGTTGTCGAATATGACAGGAGATCGTCTCACTTGCAGCTCCACTTCTGCTGTTATTTTGTTGCTCAAAGATATGATTACTTGGCACACATACCAGCCTGCATCCGTCTCCTGTATATCCTTAACCTAAAAATAAAAAACATAATATGATTAATTATGTTAATAGAGAACTACTATCTGAGGACTAATCACAGAGAGAGTTTAGATTGCATTTAAGATCAGTCTTTTGGCGCCTAACCCTTTACGAAACAGGCGGGGTTTTACCTGGAAATGGATTCATACACATGTGTAACGTATAGAGGGTTAAAGTGAGCCTAGTTTCGTTTACAGTAATATAATGGAATTTTGGATGATGTACTATACTAAGAAACATTGTATTTTTTCCATCTCTCTTATTGTGACTATTTTAATTGCTTTTCATAATAATCAACATAAATTTTAAACTACAATATTGCGGTAGTATCTTAACACACTCAGCGCAGATGATGAGATATCTTGTCATTGATGTATATGCCAAATGCCGTGTGCGCTTAAAAACGTCATCGGCTCAATGCATTACTATTAATATTTAAAAGCATATAGTGGATTTGGCAGTAAATAAATCGAGTTTTATTCACAAAAGCTATGTCAATATAATATTAAATATAAAAAACAAACATTTTCATATTATTATTTGCCAATAATAAGAAACTAAAAAACGGGTGGCGACTCCGTATGCTATATTTCGTTCAGTGAATGACCTTCGCGGAATGGCGACATCGTGTGGTCCGCGCGTTTTACGTATGGAGCGGAATGTGCTAATAGGATATTCCACTAGTGACCCAGAGGTCTCGAGTTTAAATCGGCATAGAACTACAAAAAATTCAAGTAAAAAGTTGTAACTCTATTATTAATACTCTAATATAAGTTTGTTCATAAGATAAGATATTTTTTATTTCCAAAAATACATTAGTGTACATAAGAATGACATATAATTTACAACAATTAGGTAACAAAAATACGTGATGAAGATAGTGATTACACAATAAATTTTCTATACGTAAATAAACAAATTTAGATAACATGAATAATAATGGTTAATGAGATCGAAGGACCTACGCAGGAAATAACAAAAACAAAAGATAAAAAAAAAACGATTAAACTAACATAACAAAAATACTAAAATTAAAATACAAAAATAATAAAATATAGGTTTATATTAAGTATGTGTAATAGTTATATGAGATTGAAATAATCATAATATTGTATTTCTTTATAATTAATAAGAACTTTTTGTATTATGTAAATATAATTTCATAAAATATATAAATAAGGTTAACCAGCTTTAAAGTTGATATCCTATAAGGGACAATAATGAGCATTTAGATTACCTGAAGAGTGTATGTTGACGATGCCACATCGTATCGCAAAGAGAATCTCGAATCACGGATGATAAGGGACGACCCTGTTGATATCGGCAATAGTTCCGTTTGCCTCGTTCTGTCCAATTTTAACTGAAAATATACATTTAATGTAATACTTAAGAGATCGTGGTGGTTTACCACCCCCTATTAGCCCAGTGGTTGCGGGTTCGAATTCGCGAATGGTCGTACTATTTTTAATGCTTCATTACCACCATCTCCCCTGATTTAAAGTGGTTGAGTAGGGTCCAAAATATGACCTAGGTTAAAGCAATTCTTTTCATAAAAAAAATACACTATTATGGGAAAATAAATAAATTAGCTGTAGCATGCGCTTAAGAGCATGTTAATTTCATGAGGCGGAGACCCACAACAAGAGCATGCGGTAAGATAGGAACATTTTAAGCGCAAAATCAGAGGCTCAAAAAATGGTATCCAGAGACTATAGCATTTTCTATTTATTTATTTATCAAACAGGTTTACCCGTGTACACATTACATGGGAAAATCCATTTTATTTTTTAATAGAGTTTGTTACGGGTACTAGACCATTTACAACTACCCTTAAACTTAACCATCTGATTTAGTGTTCTGCTTCCGAAAATAATAGCATAAATTAAACTATAAATTGCATTTTAAATGCCTAATAACTGTAAAGGTATTTTTTTCAAAAATTTATTATAATACATCAGAAAATAATGCCAAGAAACACACCTCAAACACCGAAACTTGACACCAAGCTATGACAGTCGAGCGCACCACAATTTGAGCTAAATATTGCAAATAATTAACTAATAGTTTAAGTTTGGTACAAATTCCTCGTGATTTAAAGACGATATCTCAATCTGTTCTGTGGAACTAGGGTTATTACAGACCTTCGACTCCTACTCCGAAAGGTCAGAACTTTCGATTGAATGTAAACCTCAGACTTTGATAATTTTGAATTGGAGGTTAAAATGAAGATCGAAATGCGGCTAGCGACCTCGGCCAGAATGCATACTCACAAGATTTCATCGCTACTCATCAATATAATGTTAACACCACAATCGGCAGCTATTCTGTTGATATAGTCATTGTATGGGAGAGCTTACTTAATGAGTACAATAAAGAAAAACGAATTCCAATCAGCGATGATCTCTTACTATGGTGGAGAGTAAATACAAAATTCCAAACATTGTTCATTGTTCGCCAATATTTATCGTGTCCACTAAGGGCGCTAGCAATGTTTCCTTCAATTAATTCGTTTATAAAGAATGAGTCTTTCTAAAATCAAGTGACAAAAATGTTGCCAGCTCCCGTACTATTACCTCAAACAGCCAGCGAGCGAACCAGAGACCAGACCTGCTGGTTACGATTAAACAAATAATAGGTTTCACTTGGCGAGAACATTCCGGAGAGTTAAAGCGATTGTCAGCCATTGCAACATTGCAATATGTTACATTTCTACATCAAGGTAAAAAAAATGTCAATGGATAAAGAAAAACATTTAGAGTATGTTTACCCATAAAACGGGATAATCCTGCGCGTACTGCACGGAGCAATCCAACTCTACTACACCCCCAATGTCTTTGATTTGTTCCTGCGTTATGTGCGAGATTGTCGGAGTCCTTTGCGCCAGCACTAAGGGAAGAGAAACAAAATATGATCAGTTCAATGTTTTTACTTAAACGTTATGTCAATTGCTTAAAAAAAATTAAGCGCTTAACACACTCAGCGGCGACGGCGGGATATCCCGTCATTGCTGTATACGCAGGTGCCGTGTGCGGGTAAACACATCATCCTCGTACTGCATTTCATTGATATTTAAAAGCGAGGCATGTGGCGTATACCAAAATTCATGAAAGGCATAGACTAATCAACTTTTTATTTTCATTTTAATTCGGTTTTGAGGTTTAATTATTTATGTGAGAAATGTACTAGTGAATTTTAAGTGTTTTTGATGGTAAATAATTTGGGTTTAAAAATGGTATGACCATGTGCGAATTTGAACCCGCGACCTTTGGATCAATAGTCCAACGCCTTAACCATAATCTCAATATTACCTCTTTCTCTTGGTATGTCAACCTTGGAACAAGTTTAACCTAGTTATGCAATATCCATTTTTTATATAAATTATGCTAAATATAATAATATTAAATGTGAACGCAATGTTAAGGTGAGGGAGGGGGATTGAAGCATTGTATAACAAAGTACATTTTATACATAAAGGCCACAACAAATGAATTGAGAGTAATGGGGGAGTTTCAATTCAAAAAATTACTCCCAGAGGGGGACTGAATAGATGTCTTATTATGAGGTCATTGCCACACAATATGGGACTATTCAAGTTTGACCTTCTATTCGGAAAGTGTCGTTTAGGTGAGTGACATTGATTTAATCCGATGGTTGTAGGTTAAATGAAATGTAGAAAGTCTAATAGGTATTTAGGATGCGCTTTCAGGCCACATTTGACCCTCGACTGTATGGAATAGACCTTTGCTATTCTTCTTTGAGAGAACTCAACCTAGTTATTTCTTCATATAAACGTTGTAGTGTTATGACTTCCTTATTTGTAGATATAGAAGAAAAAAGTTAAAGTACTACAAGTTTAGAGCCTCGAAAAGTCTGTATTTTTTCACACATTTTATCAAAACTTTGGATGTAAATATCTTATTCATTGAATACAAGAATCGAGAAAATAAAACTACAGAGAGGCATTGTTAATTTCATACACCTAGATGCAAATTCAAATATATAAAAAAAAACTGTTTTTTAAGATTATCGTGGAATCGATGAGATAGAATGACTAAAGACCACTTTCAAGACAGGGAAGAGCTCTTCGGGAAAGAGAATAAGGCATCTTTAAGGCAGAAATTATATTGTTATAATTCGATTTAAATATGTGGTCTTTAGGGTATTGCTTTTCCGTGGGATGGATATCTAAACTATTTAGGCAGTTGTACAGTAAAATATAATGCAACGCAGTGTAATGCACAAAAATATCATTGAATCAGCACGTCATACTTAGGAAAATAGAATGCATTCTCTAAATATCCTTGAAGAAACTCAAGGTCACCTACCTTAAATCATCAATAACAAATTCAGAATAACGTAACTAATTAGTAACAAGGAAAAACAATAACCTGCATAAAAAAAAGTTACATATTGGTGTTATTAACTTGATATTGTCGGATAACCTTCAGTTTGTGTTACGAATTTGTTCCCTAAGCAATATTCAACGTGAATAATTCTGGGGACAATAACTTGTTTTTCCTTTAATTTAATAGTGGCAACTGTTAGATTCAATAAATATGATATTTTCATTAAAATTTACGTTTATTTTAAAACACTAAGGCATACCAGAAGATACAGGAATATTAAACTTTTATTTTTTTACTTGGTTGGTCGGTACAATTAATTTGTAATTATGTTATATAACTTAGTGGTATATTATATAGTATACAGAATGTCCCTGAGACTTATGTCCCTATAATGATAAAGCGCGCGTTGCGGCCAATGACCTCGCCACGGCTGTGTCGATCAGTTGTACATTTTACAAGAAGCGTATTATATTAATCATAGTTTTTTTTTTCTCGGAAACCATGCCCAATTGTGGTTCACTCGGGTGAGAGAATCCGAATCGTTTTGTTTTGCCTGTGTGACGCTAGGATGACACGTATTCAAGCTAGGAAGTTCATTTATACATAAATGTTTACAATCTGAATATTTATAATTCTACTTTTGATTTTCTACTTATATCGTAATTACCTCGTTTCGTATTTATAAACATATATATCGTGGGTGTTTTGCTAAAAACATGAATGCGCTAAAAATCTGCTTTTAAAGAGAATTCAAAAACTACTAAGGCTTTATCTATATACTATATCGTGGTGGTATAAGGAAAATATTTCATTCATTTTATCCGGGTACAGGGTACATAAAACTATATACATAAATTCTCATAATTGTATTTAGAAACATGGATAAATCACTACATAAGCTTAAAGTTTAGTGGATGTTAATTAATCTAATGTGGAACAGCACTACTGCATAAGTTTCCAAAATATTTTGGCGCTCTTACTATGCCTTGAATGGCCGGTAGAATAGTGATACGAACGCTAGCTTCTAACCCAAAGGTCTCAATTTAGAAACCCAGGTGGTTAAAAATGGATTGACTCGGGATTCAGAATAGTTATATATTGGTAACATTCCTTATTTTTATTACAATTAAATATTATAGGGTATTTTTTTAACAATGCGTGTTGCCAGGAGAGGTAGCAAGCGGTAAAAAAAACCATCATAACATAAACCCCCTTCGTCCATTTTCGTCCCAAAGCTAACTGAACAACTCTGAAACGGAATTCATATTCTAGAAATCCAAAACATTCTTTTAGCCTGCCAAAGCGTGGCGACTCACTAGCCATTTCACAATTTAATTACGTTTTTAGCAAGCCATATAGGTCCCCCCAATGAAAAAAGAAACAAAACGTTTGTAATTTTTGCGAATTCAAATATTATGTTACATCAAAAATGGGCGTGACACCCCAGATAGGTGACTTCATTAGGTTTCTCGTAAACAAATGAGTTACACCTGCCCAACCAAATCGTGATGTTGATTTTCTACAAACAAACGATCACAGGTTAAGTGAATTTTATCAAATAGATGAATTGTAAGTCTTGTTTTATAAAAAAAAACACTACGATCTTTATTTACTTACCATATTGCAGACAAATGCTAAGAACGAAACAAACAAATTCAGTGCTACACGCCATTCCGACAAATTGACAAACGAATAACTGACTGTCTGACTGACTACTGACAAGAGTGCTAGAGCAGCTAGCTGCAAACTGTAAGACTAGGGATGGGCGATTGTACGATGGTACACCATTATTATAATGGGTATTAGTAGACTTATTTAGAAGCTAACTCCAATCTAACTACAGTAGGGTTTGGTACACAAAATTAATATTTATCAAATCGTAGACAGAGTGTAAAAATGGCTACTTTTTTCATTTTTTGTTAGTGGATCACGGATGGGCAGTGTAAGTGATAGAGGCGAATTAGCTCCCTAGACAATAAAGTTTACAAATTTGAAAATAGTATGAATATAACTGTAAATGTGTCTGTATTAATATTTCAATTATTTGGTGATGCCGAAAGGCAGCAACGGAATGTAGAGCAAAATGTTTTTGCAGACGAACAAATTCATTAGTTCATTTTCTTGGTGTTTCTTAGTGTATTTGAGTTATTGTTGGGGGCGTTGTTGGTAATAGGTATATCTATGTTGGATGTGTTTGGATCGTAATATACTTGGAGTGTGTTTATGTGGTTTTCGTAGCTTTTGGAAAAAGTTGTTGACATAGTTTTGATGTGTATTGTGGGCAAGGCGTAAGTTTTTGTGAAGTTGTAATTTCCCGTCTTTTAAATTAAAGAATGAAGATGACTTAATACAACCGTTAATTTACCTTTTCAACCTTAGCTTTTGATGACGCCGTGTTTCTACTAGTCTGAACAATGCGCTCAGAAAACGAAAACGCTAACCGTCGTACGAGGATTCAATTAAGAGCGTGTAATTTGCGTAACCACCTGGGATGACCCAAGAGCAGAAGTTAGAATACGGGAAGAGAATGGATGTCGGTACTCATTGTCAATCCAATCCTCCGTGGCAGCTCTGTAATGTTGGTTTCTGCTTGGCTGGCACGGCACTTTACTTTAACACATCTAACTTGTGCGATAGTAAACGATAACTGGTGCTGAGTTAAAGAGTTTGTTATAATAAAGAATGTATCTCACAATTGACACATAAAATGCGCGCGGCGAGCGAATGATCTCTTGAGAGAGTCTAAGGACAATTGACAGTACCCGCAATTTTTCAATACCACTGCTTGTTTCAGTAGCGACAAGGTAATTAGGAGAGCAGGAAATGGAAAAGGTGTTCGCAAATAACGCTTAAGCCATAGGGTGCCGTTGAGGTTAAAATAGCGTAAATTCCTAGGAATATATTTAGACAATAAACTTAACTGCCAAGAGCATCTTAAATCTAAGCTTTCCTCAGCCTCTTATCCTCTTTCACGCATAAGAAAATATATGGATGAATCTGTAGTGCTATCATTTTATTACGGTCTCGTTAATTCTTAGCCAGAGCTATTGTAGGGGCGACCAACGCATATCATCCGTAGACCTTGTTTAAACGACTTGGAATCTAATAATCTATGCCTTGTATATTCAGGATTTTTTGTGTGAGTTCTATGTTAATAACGACAAAGCAGTAACACAGCCAGATTCATGATTATGAAATCGCAATAAGGATATTTACGCACAATCGGTTTTTCCCAAACCAATTAAATAATAAAAAAACATTATTTATGTCTCCACACATTTTTATAAAAAATCCAGAGCAAATAAAACTATTTTCTAAATTTAATAATAAAAAAAAGTAGGTAAAGAAATTAGTTTTGGAAAAAAAATGTACAATTTTGGGTAGTATTTTATTATTTCTCATTTATTATTATTGTAATGTGTTAAATTTAATTAATTTTATTTTCTGTTTAAAAAGTTTACTTTTGCAATGTTATTGTCTTCATTATATATGTTTGTTTGCACATTGTTGTGTTATTAAATAATATGTCGTTCCTAAGTACATTTTTGTATGTTTCGGAAAAATAAATTATTTTATCTTATAAAGACACCAATTTTCATGTATTGTCTTTTTTAATCGATTTTAAGGCAAGTGGAAGAAACCATATTTTTTCTTTCATATTTTAGAGGGATTAAGCGTGTTTGATAAAAAAAGAACTACTAATTTTAAAAGGCTTACACTTAATTAGGAAACAGAAAACTTTCTTAGAAAGTTCAATTAAATATTTTAATACTAAGCTGAAAAAAAATATATTTTAAAATTTATGTGGGAAATAATTTAAATTAAATCGATCGGGCGGTTTCAGCACAAAGATATATTTTTATTTATAGGTACACACAAAAAAAAAATCACGAGATAAATTTAGTTCAACTTGTTTCAACATAAATATGTAGAGATGTCAACATAAAGAAAGCACAGGCCACAACTTCAAAGTAATTTACCAGTATAGGCTTCAAAAAAACATTTATGTTTCAAATTTAACACAATTTTCGTAGGTTTAGAAACTAGAGGGTTGTGACGGCACCGACATCAGTCAGAAAGAAACTTAGTTTGGTCAAAATTATAAGAGCTACAATAAACATTTTCAATTTACTTAACCAAATTTAATGACGAAAATGACATGAAATTACCTTACACAGGTGAAAATTATTACAGAGAAAATCGGCCATTCCCGGGTAACGGCAGCATCGTTTGATAGAGTGTGTCAATTAATCGTTTCGAAGATGTCAGCACTGTCACTTCTCAAATAACTTCTCTTCAGATTGAGATTGGCAGCATTGTGCACTTGGAATATTTTTTTGTCAAAATTTTCGATTCTGCCTTTTGTAGATTTAATACTGTATTTGTAATAAATTTGTCATCAAAATGTCGGAAAATCAAAATGATACTAAACCTACTAACGCAGATGGTGACAAAGAATTGGATGACCTATTAGACAGTAAGTTATCGTTTTGACATGAAATTCCCTAAATAGTTATGCAATGAAAATCCGCAGATATAAACTTATCAAAGAATCGTAGAGTTCTGACTGGTAACGTGGAGAAATTGCGATATTTATTTAGCCAAGGTAGTGTTTCCAGTGAATGGCGTTTCTGTTTTTAACCTAACCTACTTTGGTTCTAACCTCAAAATCCGTGTCTAAATTAAAAGTAAACAAAGTGATTGCTAAATTTTCTTCGTGCGCCTATAACGGGAACGGACCTTGTCAACTGTATTAACAATGCTATAAGTACAGATAAGTAGGTAAACCCCTTTTTGTACAATTATAAGACAAATATAAAAAAAAAACTTCCCTGATTGATTTCTTAGTTTTGGACACATTGAATAAATTTCTTAGTTTTTATTTTTAATTATATATTGAAGATCCAATCTGTTTTTTAAATTTTCTGGTTCATTAATTTGCTGTCATTCCTGGTTTTTGCATGAAAAGACTCGCAATATTAAATACAGATTAAAATAGGAGCTGCCCTGATGGTTTTTAATAAAACTGTCATTTCCTTGGTTACATAGGTTGTAAAGCTTCTTAAAAGGGTTTGCAACCCATTCTGTGAAAACAACACCCATTTTAATTGGCTTTATTTAAAAAAAATATCTACCCTAGGTACACTTTATGGCTACTATGTAGGGTTGCCATATGTCCGTAGTTAGTATGGAAGGTTTGTATTTTATAAGCCGTGTCCGTATCGTACAAAGGAAACAAAAAGAGGTCTTGTTTTGGAAGCTTCGTCAAACGTTACCTATTTATCTATTTATCGTTTATTCGGAAAACCAACAGTATAATACGAAAAAATGGTACATACAATTGTTTATAAAATTAACTGATGACTGATGAATTTTTGAGGTTAATCATATTTTCTTTATTCGTAAGCAAATAAATAATATCTGTTTGTTGGTTGACTTGCGTAATAATAGCTTTTCTTTTTTTTTCATATAAAACCACTTTTATGCATTCACACGAAAGTGGCGACTTTTCTATGCCCTTTCAAAAAACAAAATTGAGTGGCATTTATTAATGAGCGGAAGAAAAAAACATACGGTTTGATTAGGTTATTGCATTTTTGAGAAAAATTGTCTGATGCGTATATGTGACAGGCGCCCTCCAGGACATGACGAAGCCCCAGCAGCTTCCCGTCGAGAGTCCCTCCGTGAATCCTTCCGGAGAAGTGGCCGAAGCGCAGCCCTTTAATCCCGAATCGCTCTGGTCGGATGAGTTCATCCGAGAGGCTGCTAAGCAGTTTGAAACCAATATGGCATCACTTCTCGGCAATGCCAACGGTGTGGAAGGTATGGTTATACACTGTTTTATTTATTTTATCTTTGTATATGTATAAATATGTGGGTAGTCCCATAGAACAGTTTGATTGTATGGAATCGCCCTTACCTCAATTCTAGGTATTGTGCCGTGTATCCAAAATTTTACATCGCATCGGCGATGGTGTGAATTTGTGTGACGTTTAGCGTGTGAATGCGAGTCCGGCACGGGAATAACGCCTATAAAAGCATCCCGTTGACCGCGAGCATAGCCTCATATCGCTGTCAATGCCGGCTGCACAAAATGGCGGGCATGTTGTCTTCGACAATCGACTGAAGGCAAACTGACATTTTTGTCATAGTTGCCATAGTTCGCTTACAACGCTACTATGCAAATAATATAATAATATTTGTAAATATGAAGGAAATCCATAGTCGGGATTTGTAATCAAATTTTTAATTTTTTTTAATGGAACTGTTTGTTTTCCCATAAGAAAAATAAATAAAAATTAAAAAAATAAACTTCTATTGTAGATGACATGAAAATTGATGACCGTGGTCAGACCCGTCATCTAAGATTATAGAGAAAAAAAAATAGAACAGCTAATTAGCATTCACTGAAAAAGTGCCGTGTTCACCATAATATTGTTACCATCCGTATATTATGCTATTATTTTGTCTACTTCCATACAATTTAGTGCTACATTTTAGTTTTTTCAAAAACTAATATATATAAATTATATTGAAATTAAATTACTCAATACTAAAAAAAAACTTAATAAGTAGGTACACAAGGTTTTACATAAAGCAAATAATATTATAATTTATTACATAAAACTTTAATATTTGTACAATAATCTATAATACCATTCATCCGATTAGATGAAACTTTGGTGAGTTATTTTCCACACGTCCGTGAAATTATTTTAAGAAAAAAAAAACATTCCCGCGCAAAGCCGGGACATAACAGCCATTGTAATCTATATAACAAAGTCAGGTTAGTTACACCATTTATACCTCAAAAACAGCTGAACCGATTTTTATGATCTTTGGTTTGTTCAATTTGTCTCCGCCCCGAATAGCAGAATTAAAACAGGAAAAATAGTCAAAAAAAAAAAATATAAAGTAAATTCATTTTCTCATACATTTTGTATGGAACGGCTCTGTATTCTGTGGAATTCTATCCTCAACGGTAAGCTGCCTTCGAAGATGTTCACTTTGTGAGGTTATCACATTTGTTATTTTGATTTTTATACATTTATTGAACTTAATTCATTTTGAGTATTCTCAATAAAACATTGAATTTAATTCGGCTAATAAGTTAATACAACATTTATTGATTCTGAGGCGGCACGAAATTTATCGGGTCAGCTTGTATTAAATAAAATATAGTTTTAAGTAAAATAATTGATTGTATAGTTAAAATAACAAGGTAGAGAATTTTAGTAATTTAAAAAAAAACTGTTATTAAATTAAGCCGGTGATCTATTATTTAAAAAATAAACTATGTTTTATATTATTTTTCTTTGATTACCTATAGGAAAAGTAATAGTGTTCTAAATTTCTGTAATTTGTCTACGACTTAGTTTTCTGACATGAATAAAATATCCCAATGGTCATTAAACTAACAAAAGATCACTAAATTTTTAAGGTCTGGATAAAAAAATAATAGGTTTTTACTTTTTTACAAATATCGATCTATCATAAATATTTTTTATAAAGCAACCAGCCTCTAAAGTATGGAGGAGTCGAAATATATGAACAAATGTTTTTTTTTGTTTGTAAACAAAAACAACAAAAAACTCTCGTTTTCAAATTTTGTATTAACATTTCGTAAAATTTATTTGTTATATGATAACAAAAAAACGTACTATATCTCATGTAATTTTTGTTTATATACTCCACTAAGCTGTCTATAAACTTTGTTTTTTTATTAACAAAATAAAAAATAGACATATATTTTCTTTTATCTCGACTCTTTCATACTTCAGAACTTTGTTGCCATATTAACCTAAAATTGAGATATGTTTCATTAATGGCCGCTCTAAAAATAAAATTTGGTTAAAAATGAGTGATCTCAATTAGTGTTCCTATGATTTCAGGCTGATATAAACATATTTACAGTTGTGAAATAAGTGGCATAAGCACGTGTGTAATAAGATGATGTCTCTTTCAGATTCCCAAATCTCACAAGAGCAAATCGCGGCGACATTCCAAAAGATGGCAGGTTTGTTTCCACAAAATAATATATACAGGATAATTTTACACAATTTTATTTTATTGCATAATTATTTGTTAATAGCGTTCAACGGGAAGTTAGTCCGTCTGTCGGCGAATAATCTCCCATATCAGCTTGTCAGTATAAACTCCAGCATCAATTTGCTCTTCCTTACTGCAATATGCCAAATCAGAAAAAGTTTTTTTTTATGCATTCCTTAAGACCCCAAGACCATTCCTGATGAAAATCCAGCTAATTGGCCCTACGATTTCAAGTATTAATTGCGATATGTCAAATTATGAGAAAAAAAAATGTAAACTACATGATAATATTATACGGTTCTTGTAATAGGTACATCAGTTGATCGACACGTCGTAAACGGCTTTGTCCGGCCGTGGGGAGCACTCATTTTGGGTTTTTGTACGCAAATGCGGCCAAAGTACACACAAACACCGTATTAAGTCTTTGAGAATGGTCTTGGGACACCCTGTATTATTATGTTTCCCTAACGATGGATGGACAAGAATTAATTGACTATTTTATAAAATTACAGAAGCGGCCGCTCAAGTAATGCAACCAATTGCGAACGATGCGAAAGAAACAACCACACAGACACAATCTGCACCTTTACAAGTTGATAATGAGGTAACATTAGTCATTTTCCTATAGAAAACTTAATCTCCCCCTCCTCCCCTCTTTATTATTGATGTTTAAAGATCTCCAAATTGATCTCCGATGTTTGTAATATTACAGTTACATTCAGCTCTGTATGTCAAATGCGCGGACTACGCGCTGCCGCCCGATCGGCGAAGTACGTTTGACCGAACGGAATATTCCACGCGGGACTGATACCCGTTTTTTAGTTTGTTATAATCGGCGAATAATATGTGCAAAACTACGATAATGTTTGTTTTTAAATTTAATATATTGACATAGCTTTTGTAAACAAAACTCGAAATATTTATCGCCAAATCCATCAAAAACACTTTCAATTCACTCACAAGCATCAAAACCGAACTAAAATGAAAAAAAAAATGTCGATTAGTCTATGCTTTTCATGAATTCAGGTTTACGCGACATGCCACGCTTTTAAATATTTGTACCATATTTATGTTAACTGTAGTTAATTTATTATTGATTGACGTGGAAGTGTGGCTCCCCGAGACCACACCTGGTACTCCACTATGAATGAGGCGACAGGTAAAATAAAAGGCAGTCTCGAGCGCTCGAGCGGCGGATGACTGAATGAGACTGAATGTTACTACCTACCGCGGCCGAGCACTGACCACAGACAATGTGTTGTCTCTATGATTAGGGGAATATAAGTGATGTGCGTATGGCAACATAGCCACTCTACATATTAATAGAAATGTGTGAACGTAACGTATTTACCCGGAAACGGCACGGCGATTACGGGATATCCTATTATCGGCACTGAGCGTGTTAATAGGACAGGTTTTTAATAATTCTCAATGTTTACACATCATTTGCGAGTACCAGCCATTGGTTTCTCGGATAATGTATTAATCCTGTTAATTGAATAATTTAAATTAACCTCAATTATTTACAACACTGTCTTGAGTTCTTGTTGCTGCTGAAATCTCAGACTTATTTACTGTTTATAGATCCTAACTATACTATGTAAACTGATTATCAAAAATTGAATTTTACCGATTGTTATAAGACTTATTCCTAACATTTCTGGGATCTAATAACCTGACATTGTATTTGTAATAATCCATATTTTTTTGTAATAAGTGAACTAAATAATAACATTCGGGGGTCATGGCAAGCTTAAAGGAAAGCTTACTGAATTTGGGCTCAGCGAGGAGCCCTGGTGCGTATGTGGTCGTGGTGTTAGATGGCGGAACACATTGTTTGGAATTGCGACTACTTGACCGACGAACGGAACATACTTTTGGAGAGCCTTGATGCGATGACCAGACCCTCTTGGTTCACTGACTTAGTATCATCCCCGACAAATTTTGCTTCTTTTAAGACGTTCGTGAAGAGCTGGGTGACAAAATGGATCGTCTTAGCGGGGCCGGGTGCCCCTCCCGAGGAGCTTGCCGGAAGCGCGTAAATAAAGTTCGCGTATGTGCATGTCTTCTTCGCCCCGAGAAACAGCACCACTTTTGTTTGCACCGTCCCTCTTCCCTTTTAGGGGAAACCGAGTTCTATGGTTTTGGTCCTTCGCCCGCTGGTAATCGCCAGCAGTCAATAGTATTAAGTTTTAGAATAAGTAATATTATTGTAAATAGTTATAACAAATGTAAATTAGTAAATTTTAATAAACGATGGCTATACCTTGTTCGGGCAGACATAAAGATTTTAATCTTTTTAACTGCCCGCAACAGCGGCTAGTCTGTATTATTTTTTTTCATGAAAAATGAATAAATGGCGATAAATTACTTGAATACGTCTCGAGAGCCGTGGAAATTTACATAATTTGATACGGCATTTATTATTACGATCAAAAATGTTTACTAAATAAATAGTAAATAGTTTTTAATAAAAAAAAAGACAATTTTATTTCATTTGACTGACCTAGCTTTGTTTGAGTATGTGTGAAATTTGTAACGAGAAAATAATTTTGATTTTTTTTATCTAGATATCTGCAGCGATAACCCAGACATTGCAGAGCTTAAACACGAATACAGATAATATCCAGACGCCGTTTTCGGACCAGGATTTGGCCAATATGTTTGCCAACTTCAATATGGACGGACAGGTATGATTCTAATAATAATTATGGGTTATAACAGGACAAGTTGGTAAAGATACAACTGTCAAAAATGGGGCAAAGAGAAAATGTTAACACCATATTTATAATATCACTTTTTTAAAAGTTTTTAACACATGTAAGCATTGTCTATTGTTACCGAGTTTATTGGTCTTCAGCTTCTAAATTTACTACTGTCTTTATCTGTCCGTGTGAAGACCTAACTTTCGTATGAACATGCCTTTATTGTGTAAAGGAAAACTGAAAGTAATCGTACAAAGCTGTTACTTAGGACTCGACCTGGTCATTTCTCCATACAAAAGTTGGAGTGTGTTGACTCTCTTTTTTGTAGATTTAGAGGAAAAATAATACTGGATATCGTACCTCAAAATGATTTAGGCTTATATAAAATTAAAATTTGTCTAAAAGTCGAGAAACTCAATTAGGCTGTATTTTTCCATACATCTTATTAAAACTTAAGATGTAAATATTTTATTGACTGAGTACAAGAACTGAGAAAATGAAACTACAGAGACTTAGCTGATTTCATAATGATGCAAGTTCAGCTAAGTTTTTCAAAATGCATTAATTTTGTTTATCAAGATTATCCTATAAAAGCAAGTTGAGTTATCATTTTGTGATGTTATGTTTTTGTTTGAAAATATTGCGTGTTTCATCAAGCTTAGCCCCACGATGAACGAATGGATTTATATCCACTCCCCACAAGGAAAAGAGTTCTTCGGGAAGGGCCCGCCTAATATTTGCTTTCGTTTCCTTTTCAGGATGGGGAAAATATGTTCGTCCCTTTCATGCAAGGCATGATGCAGTCTTTACTATCGAAAGAGGTGCTCTATCCGTCGCTCAAGGAGCTCGCCGACAAATACCCCTCCTGGTTCGAAGAGAATAAAGCTAAAGGTGATACCGCCGACATGGAGAGGTGGGATTTTGAAAATTCATTTTAAATCCATTTACGATAACAAAATAAAAATGAAACGGCACATTATCTTTTATACAAATAAAAAAAATAATATTTTTAAAACATTTACAAATCAAAGGTTCTATTATTGTGGAATGGGGAAATATTACAGTATACATACTTCGTGTGTATTTCGTTCATATTATATACGTGCATTATTTGTGTTGAGTAAGTGAATATGTGCACCTGCAAAAGTATGCGAGCGGTCGTCCATTCCTTCAGTTTGTTGATTCTTGCAAAATTTCTAGTTAACTTACTTTAAAATCAGACTCTGTTGTATTAAAATTGTACTTTATGTAATAAACAATAAGTTATGGGTATGGCTTAGTATTACCAATGCGTTATACTCATACTTAGTAATACTAAGCCACCTTCATCGATCTGGCATCTCCTTAATTTTATTATAGTTTAGTTTAAATTACAGGATGACTTAAATAGATTTTCTGATTATTGCCTTGAAAACTGTCTGTTTTTAAATGCGGGCAAATGTGCTCATATTTGCTTCACAAGAAACTAATAAAATCAAGTTTACATTTAGGCTCGGTAATTCTCAGATATCTTCAACCAATTGTATTAAAGATCTTGGAATTGTGTTGGATAGTAAGATGCTGTACGATAAACATGTTGACTATATTACTGCAAAAGCGTTCAAACTTTAAGGGTTCATTTTACGAATCTGCAGGGAGTTTAAATCGGGTATTGCTCTAAAGACCTTGTTTTTTTCTTATGTGCGTAGTGTCCTGGAATATGGCTCCCAAATTTGGAATCCTAAGTACGCGACACATATATCTAAAATTGAGGCGGTTCAACACAAATTCCTTAAATACATGGATCGTAAATCCTCCATGCAGTTTGCAAATAGATCCGAATCATCTTTATTTTATAAAGTTGAATCCTTAGCTGAAAGAAGGTCTAAAGCTGATGCTGTATATGCCTACAAAATAATCTCAGGTGCAGTTAACTGTAGTTCTCTGCTTGAGCTAATGCGTCTCAGGGTACCTTCACGTGTGACAAGATCAAACGTTTTGTTAGACATCCCACGTCGAAGAACCAATTATGGGCAAAATGAACCCATTCATAGAATGTGTTCAACCTTAAATTCAAAGTACCCACATATTGATGTATTCAATATTAATTTAGTGGCGTTCAAAAGGCTTATAAAATATGATATATTGATGTGAAATTTCCCTTTTCCCTTTACTCTCCCTCCTCTTCATCTTGCGTTTCTTAGGTTAAGCACTAATTGTATACTCACTCGGTGGAAATATTTAATTGGTTTTATTTTTTTTACTCATAAGTTGGTACCATTGTTTTAATTCTTGTTATTTATTTATTTTTTATATGATTGTATATGTACTGCCTGTATATAATTTTTCTCGTGTAACTGTTTATTTCCCTAATAAAGATAAATTAAAATTAAATTAAATTAAAACATGTAGATTTAGACTGCAACACTCATTTGACACAGTCATGAATAAGTGTGAATTCTTTAAACCTCAATCATTGTAGTGGCCATGACTCAATTGCAATTTGGCTGTGTCTTATATTTTACGTTCTAATACTATGTAGTTTTCAGGTATCAGAAGCAATACGACATAATACTGGACGTCTGTACGGAACTTGAAAAAGAAACGGAGCAGGACAGCGAGGAAACGAAGAAGAACAGATTTAATGTTGTATTGGAGAAAATGCAGCAGGTTGGGAAACAAAATATTTTACATTCATATTGTTGCTATTATGATAATGACGTCCAGCTGTTCCCGGAGCTATCGATCATCGATGAGTCTGCGCATCAAGAGTTATACCATAAAAATGATCAAAACCTCCTTATATATACCAATCCTTATAAATATATAAATAATGCGGATGATTGTACAGCTATAGTTTGCTTAAGGATCACCAGTGAGGAGGTATCCGATTTAAATTTAGACACATATGTAAATACTACTTCAGTGAAATAGAACCTATGTATAATGTACAAAAATGGAAAACTGATGTTTTATGTGTTTTTTTTTTCATCAGATGCAAGACCTGGGCCAGCCGCCAGCGGAATTAGCCGGCGAGCTGGGCGAAATGCCAACGGGCCTGATCCCGCCGAGTATCATGGAAGGCGGACAGGACAACGCCCAGTGCTCCATCATGTAACGCCTCCGGCTATCCGGTCACTGCAAAAAAATGTGCGCTAAATATGACACACGAGAGTGCTATAGCTGGAAAATGATTCCGTATAATTAGCCGCAGGTAAATCTACTCAAAGGGATCGCCTTCGAAAAGATCGCTGCAAAATATCTTAGCAGTACAATAAATCAACTTTAACTTTCGGTGGTAGTAAATTGTGCAATTTAATTAACCAGTACATTGATTACGCTTTAGAGAAACCCAATTTGAATGTGTTAGTGCAAATTGATCATCGGACACGAACTCTGAAATGGGAGTGGCATTAAAGCATGGTATTTCATGAGGCAGAGACTCGTGAGAAGCGTGTGCGGGTGAGGTGAAAACATTGTAAGCACGAAATCGAGACGTTCAATAATCGTTACAGAGGCCTTGGGCTTTTCTTTTTTTACCGTATAGACTATATATTTTATTTCGTGACGTTTTCTTCTAATTTATAGTAACATTTCTAAAAAATAGCAGCTGTTTGAAAATAATAGTTGGAAATGAACCAAAATTGGCTTGTTGAATGCCTAATAACATTGAAGGTCATTTTTTGAAAAATTCTTTTACTATACATTGAATATAATATACACCAAAAACTTATTTAACTTGAATGTTTTCCAAAAATACGCTTGTATGGACGGAGCTACAAAATTCACACTCAAATCCTGGAGTACAAGGAACATTCAGGCATTGTCACATACAATGTCCTTATGATCACCAATACATTCAACGGAGGTTCCTCTAGCGTAACTACATCAGGTTCGAGTATATTTACTGAAGACCTGAGAATTTTCGTTCATTTATTTACGTCACTGTACCTACGGGAAAGTGCCGAATGCTTAGGATGCTGTTTCATATTGAACACCGCTACATTTGTATGAAATAATTTTGACAGCTAGCTTTGGAATATAGAGTACTTTTTACTAATTTTCGGACATTCTGGTAAAGTACCACCCTAACTCAATCGCTGCCGTGGGCGCCGACAATATCACCACGCCGACCACAATATCACCGCTGATTGCCCAAGATTTTTTTATCTTACGTTTTTACAAGATTCAATGACAAAAATATAGTATGGTTGATATCTTCTCAGTTGGCATGTATAGGGATGCTTTTTTCAGAGGCGTGGTTTTCAATCTGGCACTACTTTTTTCGTAGTTGGTGTTTTCGACAGCTGTCACTTGATTTATGCTCAGTTTGGTTTGCCATTTCATAATGAATAGACTTACTCCTGAACAACGTTTGCAAATAGTGCAAATTTAGAAAGTATCACTCTAAATTTTTTTAAAATCACTCTAAAATAAAGTAAAAATCGCGTCGTGGGCCTGTGGCGTGGCCTCCAAGATCGTGCGATTTAACACCGCTGGACTATTTTTTGTGGGGTTATGTGAAGTCGCTTGTCTACGCAGATAAGCCGGACACGATTAACGCCTTGGAAGAGAATATTCGGCGCGTTATTGCTGATTATTCGGCCCAACTTGCTGCAAAAAGTGGTTGAAAATTGGGCCTCTCGGCTGGAATTTGTTCGAGTCAGCCGCGGCGGCCACTTACCCGAAATCATTTTTAAAACATAATGGCAAACCCTTATCTTTATAATAAAACTAAATTCTTAGCCATAACATCAAATTATATGCGTTTTATCTCTTCTTGAAAACCACGCCTCTAAAAAAAACACCCTATATATTAACTAGCTATCATTGTTCTATAGAATGGTGGGTTTTTGGCCTTATTTAGAGTATTTTAAATGTTGCTCTGCATGCCAAATATTTCTGGTTTATTTAGAGGGAATTTGCGATTTCTAAACGGCTCCCCCCGCCCCCCCCCGTGAACAACCCGTGTTAAAATGCCCAGTTCGAAGTAATTTATTTACATTATGCATAAAAATCATACATTTTAAATCGGCGGTTATTAAGAAAACAATCACCTAGTTAGTGTGAATCTATATATGATAAACCAGTGTAAAAAGTAAAAATCTTTTTAGCTATCACAAGATAGATGTACAATGAGTTAGTATTTGATTTTTTATCAATAATTTTTTTTATTTATTATATAATCAACCGTATTTACTCACCCTCCATTCAATTTGCTACGAAATATCTTGTTAGGGATCAATCTGACTTATCTTTTCGAAATATACCAAGGTTTATATTTTTCCTACAGCACATAGTGATTTGTTAGATCGCTCAACTCCTAAGAAGATTTAACACAATGCATGCAATTATAAACAGCTTGATTTAACTAATATTTACAGTTTAGAAACGATAATCTTGCCCACACCTAGATAGCGTTTATGTAGTTCACTGATTTGCAGTTCCATAATTTTAATGACTGATGGCAATTTATTCGGAAAGTTTAAACTGCAAATCAGCGAACTACATAAACGCTATCTAGGTGTGGGCAAGATTATCATTTCTAAACTAAATATTAATTAAATCTGAATTCTATGCGGTTTGCTTCTGCCAATGAAAAAAAAACGCCATCTTTTAAGTGCTAATTAAAGAAACCAATATTGTCATTGTAGGATCACATTCTTAAAGCTATTTCTTGAAGCGTAAATCATTCAATATATCAAAAAGTATAAGTTGGATCCAAAAATAGTGTTTTATAGCAAATTTAATGAGGAAGCTCATGCCGTGTGCTGAAGAAATACAGAGCTGTAATATTGACCAGATAATAAATATAATTATTCTTTTATCGTTCGTTTTACTGAACGTTAGACGAACTGTTTAATTGCTAAAGCGCGATTTACAGCATCTTTGTAGCTATCTCGAAAGCGATCTACGAGATTTTTTGTAAATAAATTTTAAGTAATGATGACATACGTACTATATTTGTCATTAAAAATACCTAATATGTAAAAATATTGTGACAATTTTAATGTGTGTAAAAATAATTATTTGTTGGGTTGCTGGTAATTTTTTTTTAAATATGACATGGTTTGTCTATGGTACTAACAAAATAAAATGAAAGTTTGACGCAAAGCAGATGATAGTTTACGTAAGGTTGCATTAATAGAAGTAGAGCGATGCAGCTGAATTCGAGTACATTTCTTAGGTCTAGTATTACGAATAAGGGTGCTGATGAAATGTCTTTCAGGACTTGATTTCTTGGTGGTCGCCGTACATTATTTGGAAATTGTTTTAATATTTTTCTTATTACCCGCGTTGATATCCGCTACAGGTAAAAAAAAAATATTAGGCAATCCACGGACATTTTGAAAAAGATGGATCTTCAAGTGATTTATTTCTTGCGAGCGCCTCCAATAGTGAATTCAAATAAGACTCATAAATGGGCGGACTATGGACTTACTTAAAGATACTGTAAAATACGAGAGCTTGTAAAATAGGTTTCCAATCTTTAAGCTTTTTACGATCAACAAAAATATCTGCATTTTTAACCCTTTTCAGCATACGGACGAATATATCCGCACGCCCGGCCGACGGCCCAAACGTTGGATTTGCAGGGCGACGGGTATATCCGTTAGAGCGAGAAAGCATCCCCCATTTGATTTAATTATTTCTGCCAACTTAACAGTATGATTGATTAACTTGACGTTTGCACCATTGAAATCGCAACGAGCCAATCAGTACCTCAGATTTT
The DNA here is from genome assembly GCA_020383195.1 of Neomicropteryx cornuta. Taxonomy (NCBI): domain Eukaryota; kingdom Metazoa; phylum Arthropoda; class Insecta; order Lepidoptera; family Micropterigidae; genus Neomicropteryx; species Neomicropteryx cornuta. Next base: position 7,528,785 of record JAHKQU010000010.1, on the reverse strand, counting down.
ATTCAAGTCAATGCAGTGTCTAATACTATTTATAAATTTGTATTGAAAACACACTGACGCACTTCCGTCCCAAGTCATCAGCTGCGCCGTAATTTTTTTTTCGACAACTAAATTTTTGGAGACATAAATATATCTAAGTATATTTGAAAATGTAATCAAAAAGTGTAATATTTGACTATTTTGTCAAAATAGTGAAAAATTGTGTGGCCAACAGGAAAAAATCGTTAAGAGCAGTTTTTTTTTAAAGAATTACGAGGGTGGTCCGATAAGCACTTAGCCTACAAATGAAAAAACGAAAGTTTTGGAAAAATGGCGATTTATTTCTTAACATATTCTCCTTTTAGCTCGATACACTTGACCCATCGATGCTCCAACTTCTTTAACCCATCTGAAAAATACGTTTTCTCGAGGTCTGCAAAGTAGGCCTCTGTGTCGGCGATGACCTCTTCATTCGACTCAAACTTTTTTTTTTCTTTTTCTTTTTCAAGTTTGGAAACAAAAAGAAGTCGCATGGGGCTAAACTTGGAGAATACAGTGGATGGGACAGCAGTTCGTAGCCCAATTTGACCAATTTGGCTGTGGCGACGGTGGAGGTGTGAGCCGGTGCGTTGTCATCGTGGAAGAGCACTTTTTCTTCTCCAAATGGGGCCGTTTTTTCTGCAATTCGGCGTCGAATTGGCCCAATAATTCGGTATAGTAGAGACCTGTGACCGTTTTGCCCTTCTCCAGGTAGTCCATGTAGATCACACCTTGTGAATCCCAGGAAACGGTGGCCATTACCTTTTCGGCCTTTTCGCCTTCTTCGGAGCACGTTCGCCGGTTAAAGTCCACTGTTTCTTGGTCTCTGTTGTGTACCAGTGGATTTGTGACAGTCGACGTATCGACTGTCACAAATCGACGCAGAAACTCCTTCGAATTGCGCTTAACAGCGTCAAACACTGCTCTGAAGTGGTCTCACGGTTGCGCTTGTTGTCCGGAGGGAGCAAACGCGGCACACATCGCGCCGACAGCTTACTCATGCCCAAAATTTTATGCAGGATATGACCCATACGGTCTTTTGAGATGCCTACTGTCTTAGCCATCTCGCGCACCTTCTATCGGCGGACCGCCAACACGCACGAGATCGTGGATTTGTGTTGTGTTATCCACCGTGGTAGCCATTTTCAGGGCACCTGGGCGTGGCGACCACGTTGAAACTCAATAATCAATTTTTGACGATCGCCATCGAAGAGGAAGAGTCACCATACACAGCATCCAAGCGCTCTTTGATTTCGCTGCGCGATTTCTCTATCAGAAACAAGAATCGAATCACTGACCGATATTGCTTTTTTTCCATTTTTCTAAAATCCGCTGACACGTCCGATTCGGCTGAAATTTTGACAGTAGCAGTCTACGAGAATGTACTACACAATAGTAAATTTCTCTTGCGATAGTGGCGCCATCTGGCGGTGAGGTTAAGTACTTATCGAACCAACCTCGTAAGAGATAAAAAAATTAAAATGATATTTTATAATAGAGAATTTCATGGTGGATTAGATGAATATATAAAGATTGAACGACTCATGCCTGCACTATGGATTTTATAGTAGACGAGTGAGTTTTTTAAATTTTCCTTAAAAATTAATCGGTTCTCAAGCATGTTTGGCGCCAAAATTTTTTACCGCGAGATCCTTCCTTAACGGGCATTGCCATTAAAAGGTATAACCTAAATAAAGGTCTCAAACATTTTTATGGGTGCTTTCCACTATCATGTATTTTATTTTTTTACATTTGACTCATTACTCGAAGCTGACTTTCACAACTGGGTGATATTTTCTAGCATATATGTATCATTTGATATTATAATAAATTATTTAAAAGTTATCTCAAGGTGATCGCTGTGATGCCGCCTGCCGCTAGGCGCACTTTTCACATGAAATAAGTATGTGCTAAAATTGTATTATCTACATGTCTATAAATATTGTAAATTAAATTAGTGTTCTAGCACTAATTATTCTTCTCATTGCATTTTGTATAAAATTTTGTATTATGGAAATATTCTTTTGAAAAATCACTCCTCAACTGAAAAGTCACTACATTGATGTGCAATCACTCGGCTCGACAGCAGTCAAATTCCGAGAAACTTTACTCATGAAAGATGATTTTTGTTAGTTAAAACAAAGGTAATGTACTAGTAGTTTTAGTGAATTGTCAATATAACTTATTGTTAAATTAATTCGTAGCTTTGTACTTTTTCAAATGTGTAGCTTATTGATAAAAATATAATACATGCAGGAGAACTTTTTATCTTGCACTTCCCTTAAAGGGAAGGGGGGGGGGGGGATTCTACATTTCAAATCGGACAATTTTTGTTCTACAAGTTTTTCAATGTGTCAAAAAAAGATGATAAAATGAGCAGTAGTTTTTTTTCTACTGCTCATTTTATCTACTTTTTTTTTGACACATTGAAAAACTTGTAGAACAAAGTTGCTGAGTTTGATGTGTAGAATCAGAAAAAGTTGATATGTATATTATCACTTTCAAGAGTGGCAATGTTTTATATAGTTATTTTCATTTTCTGTTTTGAACATTTAGTGCCACTTGCACTTAACCAGACCATAGATTCCTCAAGCCACGGACGACTGCATTTTTTACACATTTGTTATCTATGTTTGTTTGATTAACTGCAGGATGAACCGCTGGTGCGCCGTTGATTTTGGACATAGAAAAAATAATGATTGATACTGTGCGGGTTTGAACTTATTGAATGTGTCCAAAAGTCATTTAAAATGGTGGCTTTAATTTAAAATGTTTGAAATGAGTTGATTTGAACGACGTTTAGCATTTTTCAAAATGTGGGCTAAGTTTTAAAATAATAATCATTTCGAGCACGCACATGCAGGTACCCTGCGCTCGCCACTAGACTGTCACAACTGTTTTACCGCCTCATATCACGGCCGTATAAATCACACGATGTGGTCAGTTCAGAGCTTATTGAGTCCACGGTCTTCAGAGTGTTAAAGATTTCATCGATTGTAAATAATATTTACTAAAATTACCATGTAACAAATATTTATTTATGTTGTAACCTTGTTTTGAATTATATAGGAAATTATGTTGAGTTAAATGGACTTCTTTCGAAACTGTGTTTATTTTATCCTTTTTTTTGCCTTTGATTGCGTAAGACCTCCTTTATTATTATTGTATAATACAATTAATTGCTAACAATTTCGGATAAAATACTGAGACACAAAACATCTCTTGGAAAGCTTTCAATTTTTTCTATAGGGTTCACATTGTCACTACTAATATATTTCTATAATGTGCGCTAGTGTATTGAAAGTGTTTTTGGCAGTAAATATTATTATTATTATTATATTAACAGACAGCATAGCTGATGGGTCTGTTTCCGTTTCTGTTACTGAGATAGTTGAATATCAAGACAGTTCTTACATTGGTTGATGTTGTTTGCGCTAACGACCGAACCCTGAAGTTGATTCCACGCGTCCACCACTCTATTGCCAATCAGACTATGTTTTCTAGGATTCGTTTGGAAGCTTGTTTTCCTGAGTTTCAGATGTTGGCCTCGTAGGTGTGTGTTCTCATTAGCTGACAATCATAGTGCCCTGACAGCATTTTATATGTCTCAATGAGATCACCACGCTTTCACCTTTTTTGAGAGTAGGCAATAATACGAGTTTTATTTCCAAAATCTACGTCAATATAATATTTAATATAAAAAATAAACATTTTTTTCTAATTTTGTACTTATTATTTGCCAATAAGAAATTAAATATTTCGCGTGCAGTGAAAGACCTTTGCGGAATGGCGGCATCGTATGGTACGTGCGTTTTACGTACGGAACAGAATGTGTTAATGAATATGGTAGCTTCATTAATGGCATTTTCAATAAATGAAACATTAAAATATGTCTAAAATTAGTTTCAAAATTTGAAATACGATTTTCTGCAAGAAAGGTTTTTGTGACATCCCTCCCTCTTACATATTTTCCCTCTTTAAGTCTTCTAAATAGGCTTTGCGCCGTGTGTAGGTAACATTATACTAAAGTACATTGTTATAAATGAATCATTATATTTTTTGGTTATTAATTTATTACTTGTATTATCAACTTTGTTATCTGCAATAACTGATAAGTAAATAGGTATGCAAAATGTTATGATCAATTGTGACTTGACATAAATGCTCGGTAATATAATCATGATTTTTGTTGACAAAATAATACACAGATTAAAATGACATTACGTCAACAGCGAACAAATCATGTACGAATGTAAAAATACATCTGAAAGAAATACTGTAGAGTGTAAACTGAGTTTACACGCCGAGTCAGTGTATATTCGGTGTAGTGAACAGTTTCATCTGTGGTAACTTATATTTGTCAATGGTAAGCTTTGCTAAACAATTGGGTGGTACCAGTCTTAGTAATTAGTAAGATACTAAAACCGTTTCTGTTCATAACGAACAGCTTAGGGTGTGGCGTAACTATTTTTTCTTTCTATTCTATCTAATGTCATAAATTTTCAATTTATTTAGGTACACTCACTCAGCACACATTTTTGTGATCTGGATCTGTACCAAGTTGGAGGTCACATATCTTGAGATCCTGGCTGTCTTTTGAGGCGATCTTTACGGATTTTAGTTCTCCTCGAGAATTTTAATAATCCTGAAAAAAAAAAAGAACAATTTCCTCGCACTAAAATGAAAATGGGAGGGCAGACAGACGGATATGTCGATAATCTCCTCTTCGATATAGTTTTTTCTGTAATCTTTACCAATCTTCTCGATTCGATCGTGGTAGTCTTGTGAGATAGTGGTGGTTCAGATAGGGCGTTTGACTTATTGACGCTTCATCCCCCCTCCCTCGCTCCCTTGGCTTTAGCACAAGCAAAATTAGCTTAACGGAGTATATACTAAAATAATTGCATATACAGCCTAGGTCTTAGCAATATTTTTTTAAAATGTTATATCCAAGTTTTATGGCATATTTAAAAAAAACAGTCATTTAAAAAGAAATGACAATATTTTTAGAATATCCAACAAAAAATCCTAAAATTTTCTATATTATAATAATAGATTAAAGAGAGATGCTATAATTAATTAGAAAGCTTTGAATTAAATGGATAAATACAATCGAACTACCTACCTATAAAACTGCATTTCAAAAGAGTTACAAATTGAGATTCGAATCTGCACATTAGTCATTGTAATTATGAGAAAAATGAATTTCAAATTTAATAAAAACCATTTGAATGGTTGAGAAAGTTAGGTATATTTTTGTTGCGGCGGAGCACAGATCCGAGGGGCGGAGTTATGTTCCTGGCCGAGGAGAGAACTGGCATGGTTCTGAGTACGGACTGGCTGTTACCGACCTTGGACACACCTTGGATAAATATTTGACCCAGATGTAGTCGGTGTGACGTGGTGCGGCGGACAGAATAACCGAATAACAGCAAAAAATAAGTTTCTGTTTCGGAATTAAATAATAATTAGGCGTAGATTTAAGTAGTTAGTTTATTTATTTTTCCTATTATTTATTAAATTTTTTTCCCCAACATTGATCTAAGAATTTTATGCATTCATAACGACTATCCGATATAGAGTTGATAATTTATCACGGATGTGGATTTAACATAGAACAATTAAATAAAATATATTTAAAAATTATTCATTTAAATTTTTTAGACATTTAAAAAAATAAATCTATTTAGGGGCCATCCCCCCCTCCTATACTTTCATAATGAGAATTGGGTTACTGACTGCCTATTACTCCAACTCTAAATCCTCTGATAATCTTGACAGACCCAAATGAAATTGTGAATCTGGCCTTGCCTCCGATTGCAGATAAAACTCAGTCGGAGAATTCTAGGTGGCAACATAAATTACGTAACTCATTTTTAAGATAATTTTTACTCCTCCACCCCCTCTTTGAAGATGTACCTAATGTAACCATTTTTTTTAGGTAGGTATACAATATTAAATATTATTGCAAAAGACGATTATTAAGATATATTTACACTTATAAGGCATTCAAAAAACTGTGTAATTAATTCAATTTAAAAAATGAACATGTTCTATCAATATTTTTTCAACTTTTATATTGTGATCTTTAGCGTTACGCAGGTAACCCTTATTTAATCCCCCCCCCCCTCCTATTATAACATTCCGTAACACAATCTAACACCCCTCTCTCCTAAGAGCATTACGTAATAATTTATGGACGGCCCATAACACGACTTGGGCCGTCTGACTCATTGCCATCCGTCTGGGATGACTTGCTTGATTTGATAAAGCTATTGAACTTTGAGTTTGCCCGATCTCACGTAATAACATAAGATCTAAGATTGTAGATATATTTAGCAACATCAGATATCTAGGTTTTTTGACATGTCATCGGATTACAAGACAGAAATGTCAGGGCTGGCGATAAAGACTACACCCGTCAAAACATTATGTCATTTTATTTCAAGAGCAATTCTTTTGATTAATTTATTACATATTATGTAGGTAGGTAGAATATATACGTCGGCGACCCTTTATTTTTTTCCAAGCAATATTTTACCTAATCCCTACTTTTCACGCATATTCTTACTTTTCACGTCGACCTTGCAATTCCGGGGCTTTATTTTTTAGGGTGTCAGGTTTTACCAACGATCTCGTTGGGTTTTACTCTCTGCGCGGTCAGTAACAAACTTTACCATGTTTTAGACCCGTCATTTGGCTTTCAATTGCTTTTTTCCTAAGGTTGTAATGTCTTTTATAAGAGAGCAATTCAATTAAAAAACAACTATTAGCAGTTTATCATTTATTAAATTTCTCAGAAATAAAATTGAATTGTAAAATCTGCCTTTACTATGTTGAACACATAGATCATTAAATATCCTATGGTTATCAAATGCCAGCCTTAGAAAAAAGGGTCTAAATAAAGGGGGTAACGGTAAAAAAAACCACTCTCGTTTGTATACGGTTTGGTCTTGGCAGAAAGAGAGAATCGCGGGTGCCTTCACCCGTGATTCTCTCCTTAGATCGATAGTTTTCCGTGGCCGGTGATAGCACACTATTTATTTGCGAACGTTCACGTTTGTCAACCGGCAGCGACTGTGACTAGCGATTCAGCATATTACAAAGCGCCGACTCGTCGCCCGCCCGATTGTAAAATTTAATTTTATTTTTAAACACTTGTGGCACCGCTGTAGACCGATTGTCCGCGCGGCAGCGGCGTTAGCGTTATAAAATAGAGACCTGGTTACACAAGAAACAGTTAATTAACTGTTAAATGCTGGCGATCGAGTGGACCAAAATAGTACATCTGAAGAAAAGTTTATTGTAGGGATGATGGAGTACTACCGTGATCACTCTAAGAATAAAAATCACCTAAAAATATTGTAAAACACTTTGGAACGGCATTCTGCCTGATCATGAATCGCTTTAATGTAAAATGTCGTCGTTTTGTAATTCGCCTCAGCACTATTTATAATTATTATTATACAATCATGCGAAATACACATATTATGGTAGGTCTCTAAAGTTTTAGGTAAACCATTTAAAACAAAGTAATTAAATTGTTTTTTTTAGGTTAGGTTAGGTTACTAGTTTATTCATTCTTTTTCATAACAGGCAGTGGGATTAATGCAATCTCAAGACTCGCCGCTGTCAGTTTGACATTGCATTAAACGTCAAACCGACAGCGAGCGAGTCGCGAGTCAGCGTGAGACTGATCCCACAAGTGCCACAGGTTAGTTTTTAATAATGCTCTGTAGTAGCAGTGGGCGTTAACGCGATAATCACATAATGGAGGTTGCGTTATACGCAATTTCAAAATAACCTAATACTAAAACGGCTACATTTAACTGCGTGATTTGTAGCTGAACTCGTCACCATTGTCATGGTGTCGTTCGCATTTCCGTATCACTGAAGCTGGAGTCTGGCCGGAAAGGGTAAAAATAATAGGGCGACTGTCAAAATAGTTACGGCCGCTGAACCACACGGACTTCGTTGAACGCGACTCTGTAGTCTATGGCTGCGAATGAGCGCGGTTTAGCCACTGCTACAGTACGCGGCTATGCCCGTAGGTAGGCAACAAGAAATATTACAATCTTAGAAATATTTTTTTCCTTTATTTTAGGCACCAAATAATGATTTAGCTTCATGAAATCACCTGCCCTATCCGCCGCCAAACCACTAGTTATATTTTAAATTGTTTACCTACAGAGTTGGATATCTGCAAGTCCACGTAGGTAGATTTTCGTAAGACTTAAAAAGATTTTCGGAAGATTTAAAGGTAGGTATATATTAGCTGTACAATTCTGCCACCATTACCTAAAAAGTGACAAATCCAAATTGTCATTTTTTGAGAAACAGTCAAAAACCATTTAGTGAAGGATTTATGCACGAAAACGACACAATGCTAAAATATTTTTTTGTAGTAGTAATAAAAATAATCATGATTTTAAAGTTTTTATTTTTATTGTTACATTTTTTAATAATTATTACTGAAATGGTTATTACTTAATTCTAACTTTGCATAATTAAATCACAAAAAATATTGAAACAATGTAATAGAGTGGTAAAATTCCACATCCACTTTTTAGGTCAGCTAGGGTACATTTGAAAAATTACTAAGAAAATAATTGAATAAAAATAAATCAAGTTAATGTGTGTAGATGTTATTATGTATAATGTTTAATTTTTTAATTTTAATCATCAATGTCATGATGAGATTAACACTTTGATTATTAATCACCAAGTCATGCCAAAATTTCATTGTTAAATATCTTTTATTGGGAGCATGGTCACGCCGATAGTGTGAATGGGTTGAATGATTCCACATGTTTATTGAGTATATTTCTATCAATTTTTTCCCTTTTTGCATGTTTACCCCGTTTATGGAAAAAAATATTATTTTTGTAATTTTTTTCCCGAGGTATTTTGTATAATCCTGTCATTCGTTCTTGAAAATCCCAAAGTTTTTTCTCCAGTGGAATTTGTTAGCATATACTTAAACGAATTATTCCGTATGGTATTGTCCTCACTCCGACGTCGTCTAATAGGCATTCTAATAGACATTGCTGGAAATAAATACATGCCTCAGCAAAAGAAAAGTTCTCGAGGTCAGCACTAAAATTGCATTCAAGTTTGCACGGTTGCTTGAGTTTATGCTTAAGTTTTTGATCCTCTTTATGAGCGATTGATCGATCTTTTAATGGCATATCAAATTTTCTCCGTTTTGTTTCTCCACAATAATTTCATTGAATTCTTCGGTATTTTCTGTTCCGATTTGCTGGATTTCATTGTTGGTTATATGGTCCGATGTTTCAATTGCAATGAGACTGATTTCGATTGAAGATTCTGACATATTTCCAGGATCAAAATCAGCATCTTGACATGAATCATTGGAATTAAAATCTAGCGGTTCAGGGAAGATTTTGCTAATCTTGATCCGACATAACCTCTAAATGTTGAGATCGACTTAAGTACGGTTGTATGTAATTTATTAATCTCGGGCTCCCATAAAGCAAGTCTTAATAGTTTTCTTCCTCTGCTCTCCATTTTGAATTAGTATATCACTATTATAGTTTATAATACACCGTTAACTCCATAATTTAAGAAAGAAATGCACACAATGGTCGAGTCGAGGGATGTACTGACATTTTACAAATATTTTTCCATATTTACAGTATTGAATAAAACACTGAAAAATCTCTGTGAGGGAGCTCATGTAATTCATGGTAATTTACGATCTCACTTAAAAACTAGGTGGTTAACCGTTTTTGTTTATGTATTCTGAAAATGTGGGATCCATTGAAAGATTTCCTTTTTTCTCAAACCAGATTGCGGCGCTATGGGGGGGACGGTAACCCCTCCCCCCTCCTCCTACTATAACTACCTTATATTTCCTTCTATTTGATATCAGTCCCGGTTGGAGCCAAACCATTTATGGCAACCCTACACCAGTAATTAATGTCAAAGGCAAAAGCCAAATACATACCATAAAGGTGGCAAATCCAAGATGCAAATTAAGAAAGTTGCAAGTGCAATGGATATGCCCTTTTCTAGTAAATGACGGCAGAGTTATATGGGTAATTGCTTTAAGAAAATGTGAAAATAAAAATAAATAAAAAAGAAGCATATTAAACAGAAAAATCTCAAACACAGAAATATACATACACAGGTCCTTTTAGATTTTTGAACCGAAATGGTAAAAAACGCAATCCACGATTGCGCCTGCGCCTTGCAGAAATGCCTCTTTGGTTCCGAGATGAACAATGTGGTTCTAAAATGTATTTTATAAATATAATAGTGAATCATTTCATGTTGTTTGATATAGTGTTATTTACTCTCCGTCTAAAATATTGTATAGTGCAGAAGTATTGTATTTTTATCATCCACTAGTTCATTCTCTAGTCCTGTCAATCATTTGATATAATTTATATAGTTCACTTGTATATTTTAATTTTTGTATTAAAACACATCAAAACCGATGATAACATATCATAAATGTGTTGTCATTGAATCCTATTATCGATAAAAAAATATTCAATGGCAGAAGTTGTCAACCGTTGGTATTTTTACTTTTTCTTTTTTGTATATTAGATAAATAGAACTCAAGGAAACCGGATGTATTTAAAAGGACTAGTGGTCGATTTCGATTGTACTTAAATCAATATTTTTTTTAAGTTTGAGTTTTGTTTGTAAATATATTTTTTTTATTCTGTTCTGCTGCGAGCGTGTAAAAATAAGTCATTAGCGTGTAATTCACTGCAATACCTATGAAATGTAAAATTTAATGTTAGTTGAAAAAAAAAACACAATTTCAGCTTGTATTTGTATTTATTTTTTGATACAATTCAATGTCAGCTTTTTTGTTTCATTCAAAAATGAGATTTGACATTCATAGAAGTATAATATTAATAATTATTTTTGCCTTAACCTTATTACATTGACATTGACAGACTATTGAAAAAGGAACATTTGAAATTACGCAAAATTGACAGCTCGAAACCCATTATGTCAGTCAGCGATCAGTAAAATGAGCATTTTATTTTATTTAATTTAATGCACATATTATAGATAAATTTTAGCTTTCTGCAAGCCTCTATATAAGCTTTTACTATGCCAAATCTGACACTCCTCCGTGCGCGCAATATGCTTGAAAAGGGGTACAAAGATTTCTCTTCGCGTATTTTTATTTAATGATTTCCGTATTTTAATTTAACGTACGACTTGTGTTGTATTTTTACTACCTCGTGCTTGTCAACGTACTGTGAGGCAAATCATTGGAGGCAGCAACATCTCCAAATGCGTCTCGGTGCGTAACTCGGTCGAGTGGCGAGAAAAGCGCCGATGAATTTTGTCAACGGGGAAAAAAAAATAATTCCGGATTCGACTCATTCGGTGGTTGTTTTTTAATAGCGGTAAATCGCCTAAAAAACAAAAAAAAACCGACATATTTTTGACAATTTTGAAAAATGTAGAGAAGGGGGTTTTTTTTAAATAAAATAATTACTATGACCTAGTTCATATACAATTATTTTGGGCCCTACTCAACTAGGCAATGAAGCGTTAAAAATGATATAACCGTGTGCGGATTCGAACCCGAGACCTTAAGTATTTATTTTTTACTAAAGCGTTGGATTTCCTGTGTATTCAAAGGTCTAAGCTCGATTTTAAGGTAATTGTATTATTTATTGCATAATTTACCGGTAACACAAAAATAAATAAAATAAAAACCGGTGTTGCCAGTGTATTTAACAGCATTTAGAAATATTAAAAAAAGTCAAAATAGTCGAGAAACGAACGTTAACTGAAACTTTTTTATTGCAAATGATAATATTTTATTGAACTTTATTGTCTCTGTGTCAAAATGGTTGACGACCCCTCAGATACGAATTATCTTAACGGTCACACACTGCTGGGATTCGAAATAAGGAAATGAGACTAACAATCATTTGATTGTATCAAACGAATTTAGTCCTTCGGGCAGGAAGACCTAAAGACCCGTGGATCTGTTAAAAGCACCCAGACCTGTGCGCTTTAGTTGGACGTCCAAAAAAAAGGTACTCTTTTTATGTATATAATATATAAAATATTTATGACAAAAGTAAAGGTTTAACGAAATGATTAAGCATTACTAATTTTTTTTTTAGTTGAACTTAAATGGCCAACTAATTTTATTAAACCACAACATTACCGATGACCTGTTATAGTTATAATTACTCGTATATTGCGCAAATCGAATATTTGACGCACAAAGCACAAAAAAAAATTTTTATTAGCTGTTTAGTTGTAATGTAGGTAATTTTATCATTTCGAAATATTTTCGCGGTTATTATATTATAAACACACACATGATAACATTTTACGATTTTTTGATGTGTAAACATTTATACCGGCACCAAAGAATGTCTTCGGGCTCGAGTGAATTGCGATTTGGTTACGGTCGTAAGGGTATATTTCATAGGGAAAAGAGTACTGTATTGGAAGGAGAAGGTCGCATTGAATTACTTGTATTGATATTCATTGTTTGGATCCAAAATAAATGTATTATCAATATATATATTATCTTAAATTTAATTTAATTTAAATTTTCATTCCTCCCATTCCTTCCCACAGACGAACACTGATGATTACACATCTATACCGCGAGTCCCAATGCCCATACATTTTTTTTATGTTCAATACTCAACAGTGAGTTTTAAACATTCTTATATTCAAAGACTTGAAAATAAGATTCTATAAAAATTACACATTGCCTAAAGGGTGTGAAATTATAGTCATTTAAATATAATCACGTGAAATGGACACAAATCCGCGGGCGATTCGCGAATTTTTTAAAAACTTATAAGCGATAAATAAAAAAAAATATATTATAAAAATGAAAGATTTAAAAATGATAATCAAATTAAAAAAATAAAATCAAACAGGACTGAACATTCAAACTCCTCACAGACGCTAACATACACACAACAGAAATATACGAAAAAATGTTTATTTTTTATCCATTATTCGATCCATTTTTTATCATTATTTTATTCGTTATTCATTAAACATTTTTTATTATTAATTAAATAAAACGAAATAAAACATATCAAAGTTCAATAAAAACTGAGTATATTTGAGATCTTGGTAGTCTAGTTGCTAAGGTGTTTGATTATTGGTCCAAAAGTCTGTTATTATAGACATACCACTTTTAAACCTTCAACGCCACCATTTCCCGGAATCTAGCGCAAGAAAATTTAGTTTAGTTTAGTGGGGTCGAAAATAATTATATGTGACCTTCGTCAATAAAATGATTTCTATCATCAGAATTTGATTTATACGCCGATGATATGAAAATATATCATAATGACATCCGCACGAGTGATGAAATTAAAATAATTTAAAGTTAAATCTCAATGAATGAAATCATATGATTTTCAGCAGAAACCGAACCCCTAAATAGTAACACACCCTTAAAGCAAGTGAGCACCGTGAAAGGAGGAAGTAATAATATTTGACGACAAATTAATTTACACGTTGAAACCTGTTGTTGAAACAATTTATGGCTACAATACAATGAACAGTATTAAAGAACAATGTATAACTACAGTTTTCAATTTTACACGAGCCATAACATTATATAACAAATAATTACACATGTTAATTAAATAAATAAATCAATTAATCAAACTTGACAATAATAGGACGTTAAAAAACAATGAAATCGTATTAAATAGTTAAAAAGGAAAACGGAAAAATAGGAAATTTAAAAAATCTCAACTTAAATCACGCCTATATAACGATTTTTCTACCAAATACTTTTTCACTATTCTTCTAAATGTTTTTATTTGAACTATTTCTTTGACTGCGGCAATTGATTATAAAAATGTAGACAAAGTTGGCTATGGACAATCTCTTGTTTCAAAGCATACTTTATATTGTTGAAGAACTCTCAAAGAGCTTCCTGAACAAATAAACCTCACAGCGCAAGAAGACAGAGATCTTTAAAGTGGGATCTACAGGATTCTCTTTTTTAGGTAGATTTCATCAGGAAAGTTACCTATTGCAATGGGTACCATGACTTCCGGAAAATTTCGACATATCTACTCGTTTCACATCTCCTATAACCCAAAACCACCCTTTAAATGTTTATATATTACTTTTTTTGTGGACACGATAACTGCTGTAATTTTACACCAATCGCTTTCAAATTGATACATAAGATTTAAGGGTATAATATCTCGGTCAAGTTCGTTAATGGGAAAAATCAGACCAATGGGGCGAGAATGGGGGGGTTTTTCGAAGAAGTGAAATTTTACTATAACTTTCTTAGTATATAAGATATCGAATTCATTTTAATTTTTCAGATAAGGGCCTGAAACTTATCGCAGACAACTTGTTTGATGGCAGCAACCTTCATACCAACGCTGTTCCAACAGTGTTGTTAAAATTTGGCATAATTTTATACCAAACTTAGCAAAAAATAAATATCTAACCCTATTATACCATACCACCTACCAACCAGCTTTACCGCCGTAGATGTAATAAATAAATATAATGTTTCAGAAATAGAGTTCCTAAAAAAGATCGTTAAACACTCGAAATGGCTTTCATTGAACCAGATAATTCTGTCACAGTAGTGTGGAGCAGGTTTAAGGGTAAGAGACCCTTGGCAGATGGTCGAGTTCCCAGTTTTAGAGTACAGAACTGCACTGAGGACATTAAAGAGGACGTTATCAACTTCATGTTTGAAGTATTCGCTGAGGACGAGGTGGCATGCAAGGCAACGAGTGAGTATCTTATAATATTTAAAAGAAAAAGTTTGTTTTTGTTACTAAAATTGGAACTACTTTGATTAGTTTTGAGAACACTAAAATGCAATTGGGCTGGGCATATTACAAGAATAGCGGTAGACCAAAAAAATCTTGCAATGGCGCCCTACAACCACACGAAGTTTACAAGGTCGAAAAGTACTCTCAGTGGGCAGACACAGGCTGATGGTGATGATGCACAATAATAAAATAATAATAATGCCTTTGCAAAGCGTTTGCAAACGCATTGGCGAAACGGAACTCCTTTACGCACGGCAGTTTGACATGGATTCATGCCATTGGGCGTGCAACAAAACGTTGCATCGCATTCTTCACGGCGTCGGACTAGAGTAGGGCGCTGGGATGGCATTGCTGCTGCAGCAATCGTTACAAGCGTGTCTACAAAATTATCGTCTGCTTGCTACGCTCTATCACGTATAAGAACTTGCATGGACAGGTCATCTCTTGTGGGGTTCTGCAGCATATATTCGAGAATTTTTTATAATCCAAAATAGGGCTGTGAGGGGTATCCTGTGTTTAGGCCCAGGTGAGTCTTGCCAATCACACTTTCGGAACTTAGGAATTCTCATAATATATGGTATCTTCATCTACGAAACCCTTTGTGATTTTTTCTTAAAGAAAGAGGCTGCTTCTATACATAGCAATGTTCATTCGCACGACACAAGACACAAAAACAATTATGTTCAACCGATTAAAGCTCGTACAACACAATTTCAGAACACAAGTATTTATAGGGGCGTAGATTTATTTAATAATCTCCCCAATAATATAAAAACATTGCAAAGATATCACAGCTTTAAGTCTGCTTTGAAAAAATATCTGATTGATAAAACTTTGTACAGTCTTGACCTTAATTGAAGTTTATTTAGTTTTTATTGCATCTACTGTTTTTTTTTTTACTGTTTTTCTATAAATTTTATAATATTATTGTACTATTTAGTTTATACATCTCTTTTCACGCATTTGAATAACTGTGTATAAAGTGTAGGTATGTTAGTCTTAATTACTATAGTTGTTGTTTGTATCTTGTTTTTGTTATATCGTTCTATTTACTTTTATTGTTTTATTGTATTTTGTTACTCATTTCTGTCTTTCATACACAACTGCATAGTTGTTTTTTTGAAAATAAATATACTGAATACTGAATACTGGGTAGTTATAACGACCGAATTGACCACCATGAGATTCCTCGTTTAATTTGGTACAAAAGAGATAGATATATTTATATTTAATTAATAATTTTTGAGATATTTGTGGTTTTATGCGTCGGAAAATGGATGAGGATCCCTTAAGGAAACATTATTTATCTCGACAAGTGATTTAGTGAAATCAATTATTTGGAGCAATGTTATTAAACTAATGATGAAGGTACAAGCTATGCGCGGACCTCTCATATATGTATATCTATCTATATGTATGCTTACAAATATTAATAATTATTGCTAGAAGTGACAAATTGAATAAAATATTATAAAGAAACAAAAATAAAAAACCTTTTTGTAGCTTTAATGAGGAATCTCATGGTATCAAGCAAATTCGGCTAAAGTGAATCATTCTGTATATCGGATTAATCATTTTAACCGGGTACTATCAGCTGTCAGAATCGAATCGATTTTTAAAAATGTAATTCATTCGGAATCGATTCTAAATTTGTCGAATTCGTTCTTGCAAATATTTTTTTTTATTGCAGACTTAAAAAGCTGCCCCAAATCATTGAAGCTCCTAGACAAGCTCTGGAGGGACAGCCTGGAACCAAACGTGGCGCTGGTCTGCGTCATAGACGAAGACCTGCAACCTGGACAGAAGCCCTTCATAGCCGGCGTCAACATTACTTCTATTTCGAGAAAAAGCAACAAACCTGATGACGAAACAGAAAATGTAAGATAAGTAGTAGTAGATTAATTTTAGAGTGGATTACGAAGGCAATAACTGATCTATGGAAGGTCATAACATACTCACTTGGTGGGAGGGGGGAGGGGGGGGGAAATCGCCTGAGGTGCTATTGGGGGAAGCAGAGGCACCAGGGCGCCATCTCGAGACCGGACCTGATTGTGATCTCTCAGGTAACTTGATCATCACAAATTAACTCCATCTATCGAGGTAAGGCACTCCAGTATGCATCGGAATGGATCACGTTATCAATTAGACCTTATCGCCCCATCTTAATGGGCTCCTTCTAGGACTCATGAGTCCATTCGCATCTTCACGAATCTTTCCAGGTTATCGTCGGCTCTGCGGTGGGCCGAAAAATCGGAGGATACGTTGCGAGCAAACTGTCGAGAGCCTGTGTTCGATTCCCAACTGGTGAAAAAGGAAAACATTGGTACTTTTAGCGATTCGATGTTTCCCAACATCCTTCACCAGCACCACATCTCCAGAGCGTGGGTGTATCCTCTACATCTCTCGCTCTGAGAGTTTACCCTCCAGCTCAAGTACGTGAATGAATGTGACACGATGGTGACACATGATTCACCCTAATAACCTACTCCATATCGTATACTCTCTTTAGATGCATCCCGTAGGGGTTTAAAGATGTAGTAGCTCCAATCTTCGTGGTGGTTCCATGTACTTGGCTTTGTCAACTGCATCATGAAACTAAAATCCATGGCTAGCTCGAGGTTGATAGTTGACTGGTGATATTTTGAAGCAGACTGCACCTGCGTAAACGTAGTTTTATAGTATGCTTGGCGATTGTTCTAGAATGTTCCAACCAACAGGTTGGCGCGATCTTGCGTGACGCCATTATGACGCAAATCCTTCGGTTGATTTACTGTTGCCAGGAGAAGTGATCTGTACCGTTTCACGTCCAATTTAGTTGTCTTTTTTTGTTACAGTGGAATGACATACCATTCGGACACTCATATGGAGCGGTGGTCCTGATATCAAAAATGGTGGACGTTTATCAAAAATACGACGTCGATGTGTATATGACCGCCAATGGGTTGGCTGTCAGACCAGAGTACCGAGGTCAGAATATAGGCGGGGAATTGCTCAACGCTAGGTATGGCTTCGAATCATTTGATTCAATATTATTATATTTATTCTTTTATTATAGTGACCAGTGTCGTTATAACACAAATTGAAAATCAGCAATTGAGAAGTCTTCTTAGGCACAAAAATCTTTTCTTAGTATATAATCCGTTACAGATGATGATTTCCTTATCAGTGGTCCAAGAAATATGCGGATATATTGATAAATAACAAATATATTTAACTTTTACCGAGTCCGCGCCTGATATTATTTTACTAACGGAAAATTCGTTGCTGACGTCACAATGAGCTTATAAATCGAGAACAGCCCGCTGACGTCTTATGACGTCACGGCAAGGTCAGCAGATCGCATTCGGAATTTTGTAAATTTTGAAGCTAAAAATACTATAACTAAGTATTTTTTTATGATATGAATTATTTTACGCCTGAAAGCGTTATTTTAAGTCAATTTTTCTTTCTTCATTGCTGTTATTGTAGTTTTTTCTTTGTATAATTTATGACTTATTCCTTATTTTTTGTTTTGCAAAGTTTAATGGTTAAAAATAAATAATCTCGGATAAGGGGTAACTGATATTGTTAAGAATACATTCTTGTCCTATTACGACGAAGTTTAAAGACATTGTGAATGGTTCAGAAACGTGATAGTTTATTAATTTTAGTATATCAGCATTGTCTCTGACGTAATATTATTCTCCACGTATAAAAAAAGCTTTAAATTTGCAGGGTTCCGCTAATGAAGACCCTGGGAATAGTGGCGACGGCCACGGTCTTCACTGGGATAGCGTCCCAAAAGGTCGCCGAGAAAGCTGGTTACGAATTGCTGGTAGAGGTTCTGTACGAGGATATGCTGAAGAAACACGGGTTGAACGTTCAGAATGTTACTGAAAAGTCTTCGAAATATATGGGCAGAAGGATTTAATTAAAATTACGAAAGTCTGTACCTTTCTGCGAACGGGTACAGTAACTAAGTCAGAATATTTATATTTGAGATGTAGAATGCAGTTAAATTATTGTAAATAGATTGTTAATATGTTACTTATTTTACTATTAAATGTGTGAGAATTATTATGTTTATTTAAAGAAATCATGTAACCATTCATTCTTTGTATCGACCATGACTTTTAAAACACGTCGATATAATCTTTAAACTTGCAATTATTTGCACGTTGGGTTGTTGTTGGGTTCGATATATATGGACATTGAATTTATCTGATCTCGCGAAATAACATATCTATGATTGTAGATATGCTATTTTGCAAGATCACATATTTAGATTTTACACATTGTCACCAGGTTAGGGTGAAAGGGAGCGAAATAATTAAGATGGTTTGGGTTTTTGAATCGAAATGTTTAAATCGGAATCCATTGTAATTGTAACTTCTAAACAGTAATTCAAAATTCACAAATGAGGAAACGCAGATATTTGGTTTTTCATCTTTCTATTTCGAAAAATAGAAAATGTGGTTTTACAATTTTTTCTTCATAATTTTTTTTAGGCTTAATTTATTATTATTATTATTGTTTGTTGAGCAAGCAGCTATTTAGCTGATGTGCTCATCTCATTCACAGTTACTAGTGATTTGCCTAGATTCAAGAAATACTATAAATACTATACTACTACTACTACTACTACTACTACTACTACTACTGTTACTACTATACTATTTGAATATACTATATTATTTATTTTATTTATAAAAACGCATCTAAATCGCTGATAAGTAAAATGAATATCTCGCATGTTTTGTCGATAAAATGATAATCAATTGCTGAAATGGTCAACCGTTGGTAATTTTCCCGGTGTTTTTCATTTGGTTATTTTTCAGCCTTTTAAATTATGTAGATAAGTAAAATAAAAAAAAATGAGTGAGTTTAAAAAGATTCTGGGATATTTTAATAATTGATTTCTGTTTTTTCATTATTATATAGATATAAAATAAAAAAATAAGTGATATTAATTTATCTTTCGTAGCATATTATTGATTATTATTATTTTAACTCAGTCGACGGTGTAGAAAAAAGCACAGTTGAACATTCTCAACGGCAAAATACACAGCCTGAATTAACCCAGCGCGGATTTGAACCAGGTACCTTTGGATTATAAGCGCACACCTAATAAATGAACGCCACCAGGCCTTCAATTTAATAAACGAAATGCGCGTATTCTAACGATGACTAATTTATCTTAATTTAATAAATATTTACTAATTTTATCTGATCGTGTATAAGAACCTTCAATTCATTTAAACAAAATTTGCTTTTGAAAAACAAAATCAAGTATTTTGCCAAAATTTTTCCGGAAAACTAATCCCGCGGTAATAGTTAGAGACGCGTGTGCGTGTTGTCAGATATCGTAAGCTTTTACCACTGTTCTAGAAATGTTTTTGAGAAACATACTTTACGTTAGTTTTGGGAACTCAAACATGACTTGCCACACAGACGTTCCGTGGTGGACCAAGTAAACCGGGGAGCGAAGGTGTTGTCTTTGGAGTCAGATGTTCCAGGCCTTGCGTAGGCTAGCATAGATTTAAAAAAATATTGTTTAAACTTTAAACCATTTAAATTATCATTAAATCAAAATGGTTGACTATCCCTATCTGAACGATCTCACACTGCTGGGATTTGCAATAAGAAAAGACACTGACAAAGCATTTGATTGTATCAAACGAATTTAGTCCTTCGGGCAGGAAGACCTAAAGACCCGTGGATCTGTTAAAAGAACCCAGACCTGTGCATTTGGGTGCGCTTTCGTTGGATTTAAAGTAGAAAGGTATTCATTTAATTTTTATAAAACATTATTGAAATCTTTTTCGTTAGTTGAACTGGAACGAAAAAATTAATGCCATTACTTTACAATCGGGTTGACCTGTGTACGATCAATGACCTGTTTTCATCATTTCATCGGTTGCCAATTTTTTAAAATGTATTTATTAATCAGGAAAATTTATTGAAAAAACGTTTCTTAATTGCGAGAACCGCGAATTTCAAATTTTAATAAGAATGTATGAGAACGCGGACGGGATGGGCGGAGTTAGGCGCCTGGCGACGTTGGGACGGGCCCTGTAATGAGCGCTGACTGGCGGTATCCGATCTTGTACTTAAAGTTGTACCACCGGCCAACCAAATATTTTATATTTTTTTCTATGGAATTATTACTTTCGTAGATACTATTACTAATAATATGTACTTAAACAGGAAATAAATTCCCACAGTGCACAATATAAATCGATAAATACTTCCGAAATGGTTTCCATCGAACCGGATAATTCTGTCACAGTAGTGTGGAGCAGGTTTAAGGGCAGGAGACCCTTGGCAGACGGTCGAGTTCCCAGTTTTAGAATACAAAACTGCACGGATGACATTAAAGAAGATGTCATCAACTTCATGGTTGAAGTATTCACTGAGGACGAGGTGACGTGCAAGGCTTCGAGTGAGTATCTTATAATTTAAAAAAAAAAAATTACAATAAAATCTGTGTTTGTTATAGTTAAATTTAAAATTCTTTGATAAATTACAATAATGACGATGTTCTTTCTGGGTTAGCTGGTAGAGTTTGTATTGCGGCAATAAGCTCGCCCTTTTGCTGCGTATGTTTTGTTTAGTGTTTTAGGTATAGATTTCATTATTTGAAAATTCTTTAAGCGCGGTAGAGCGATGTGGATTTATACGACTGAATGTGTAACGAAAAGGCGCTGCACGGAAAAGTTACAGCCAGTATGAATACGCATACCGCGTTGAAAAACATTCGCTGCGTTTATCGTTACATTGACGACTCTAATATTTCGCAGACATTAAAAGCTGCCCTAAATCGCTGAAGCTCTTTGAGAAGCTCTGGAGGGACAGCCTGGAACCAAACGTGGCGCTGGTCTGCGTCATAGACGAAGACCTGCAACCTGGACAGAAGCCCGTCATAGCCGGCGCTAACATTACTTCTATTTCGAGAAAAAGCGACAAAGATCAAGGCGAAACAGCAAATGTAAGGTAGTATTATTCTTTTTTATACAAGATCGATGTTTCAAAGAAGTGAAATCTATTAACTATTAAGAAAATTTAATAACTGAATCTATATCTAAACAGCGCGTAGGATTTTCAGGGTTGAGTAATTTGCTATTTGATGACCGTAAGTTGATGATGTTGGTGATGATCGATTAATACACTTGTTGGTAATTAACCGCTAGAGGTAATTTATAGATTTAATAATCGATTTTCATACCTAACATCTAGTTTAGAATTAAACCGCTAGAGATTGCTAGTAATTTTATTTATTGATACACTTTTTATTGATACTTTTCACAATTTGTAACAATATTTGTAGCTACTTAATATAGTCTTTAAAATATCTCGTGTGTACAATGTCGGTGGACTATTAACATTTTTTTTGGCGGCTTAGAAAACTGACTTCCTTAGAACAGACCTTAGCATAGTTAGGTCGTAAGGGAACATCATACAGGGATGCTCATCACTCCCTATTACCTACAGTGAAAACATCTTTAAGTATTTCTGTATATTTATCAAGATCTATGAATATTACAGTACATAAATAAATAAACCAATAGAGAGTGCATTGATTTGCGCGAAACGAATGAGGTTTTTCAAGAAAAATGCATTTCCTTTCGTTTCCAAGTTTTCAATCCATCCATTCAGGCTTTCATACATTTTAGGTAGATTTCATTTAGAAAGTTACCTATTGCAATGGGTACCATGTCGTGACTTCCGAGAAATTTTGACATATCTTCGAGTTTCACATCCCCTAGAACCCAAAACCACCCTCAGTTATCTATCTATCTATATTACTTTTTTGTGGACACGATAACTGCCGTAATTTACACCTATCACTTTCAAAAGGTTACATAAAATTTAAGGCACAAAATCTCGGTCAAAAGTTCGTAATGGGCAAAATCAGAGGGGGGGGGGGGGTTGAGTTTCGAAAAAGTGAAATTTTGCTATAACTTTCTTAGTATATAAGATATGAAATTCATTTAAATTTTACATATTTCTTAGATAAAGGCCTAAAACTTATCTCGGTACGATTTTTTGATAGCACCAATCATCAGTCCTAGAGGTGGAAAGAATTGGTTTTTCAACGTTCAAAAAATCTCTCTACAACTTTTGTTTGAAATAATTTTTGATATGAGCAACTCTTACGGCACGGTATAAAGAGTAAGGTGAGGCAACGTTTGATACAAGTTCGTACGATTGGAGTTCGCCTATCCCCTACTTCGATCCCGTGAAATCTACCTCCGCCTATGGCGTACCGAAAGGGATTTTTTTTTATTACAGTATGACGACATACCGTTTGGAGCCTCATACGGTGACGTGGTCCTGATAACAAAAATGGTGGACGTTTATCAAAAATACGACGTCGATGTGTATATGACCGCCAATGGGATGGCTGTCAGACCAGAGTTCCGGGGTCAGAATATAGGCGGGGAATTGCTCAACGCTAGGTATGGCTTCGAATCAATTTGTTAAATGGTATTAAGGGTATATATAGGGTGCTTTTTTCAGAGGCGTGGTTTTCAATCTGGCACTACTTTTTTCGTAGTTGGTGTTTTTGACAGCTGTCACTTGATTTATGCTCAGTTTGGTTTGCCATTTCATAATGAATAGACTTACTCCTGAACAACGTTTGCAAATAGTGCAAATTTAGAAAAAAACACTCTAATTTTTTTTAAAATCACTCTAAAATAAAGTAAAAATCGCGTCGTGGGCCTGTGGCGTGGCCTCCAAGATCGTGCGATTTAACACCGCTGGACTATTTTTTGTGGGGTTATGTGAAGTCGCTTGTCTACGCAGATAAGCCGGACACGATTAACGCCTTGGAAGAGAATATTCGGCGCGTTATTGCTGACATACGGCCCAACTTGCTGCAAAAAGTGGTTGAAAATTGGGCCTCTCGGCTGGAATTTGTTCGAGTCAGCCGCGGCGGCCACTTACCCGAAATCATTTTTAAAACATAATGGCAAACCCTTATCTTTATAATAAAACTAAATTCTTAGCCATAACATCAAATTATATGCGTTTTATCTCTTCTTGAA
Organism: Neomicropteryx cornuta; assembly: GCA_020383195.1. Classification (NCBI taxonomy): domain Eukaryota; kingdom Metazoa; phylum Arthropoda; class Insecta; order Lepidoptera; family Micropterigidae; genus Neomicropteryx; species Neomicropteryx cornuta. The sequence continues at coordinate 7,504,949 of JAHKQU010000010.1, read as the reverse complement.
AACCACGCCTCTAAAAAAAACACCTTTATATCCTTTATAATTCCCAACAATTGTAATCATAATTCAAAACAATTGTATTGCGTGTACATACCTAAGCAAATGGGTTAAGTGAAAGTTACGGCCACAGGATGAGTAAAATAAATAAATAAATAATATACATACTCACCCTTCCTTATGCTATGAGTATTAGCTTGTACCCATTTTGAATGCACTCGGAATACTGTAGGAACGCAATTCGGCTCTACAACATCGGACCGTATGATCTTGAACAATTATAAACTACCTATAGTATTCACACTGTTACTACGCTTACTAGTTCAGTTTTTATAGCATTAACATAAATAATAAACCATAAACGTGCGTTTTTGTACTCTTGTTTAATATGTAAATTATATAAATATTTTTGATTGATTTAAACTACGCGCTGAACAGTAAATCAAAAAGACAGTTTATGACAAAATATATTTCTATGACTGCACAATGCACATGCTTTCCTACTCCCTCTTATAGGCGAAAGATGAGATGAAACGCCGTTCCAGAAGACCTCTTTTCAGTGGCGCTCTTCTCTGTCTTGGGCGTGATTTTAAATCGTTCTGTCTCATCTAACGCATAAACACTGTACCTTGTTGGTTAATTATGAAAATCAGAATCAATTTATATCTAAAAACTTACTGGAATTTGCATCTCTATAAAATAAACTATGATTCTTTTATTTATTTTCTCGATTATTGTATTCAGACAATACGATATTTACGTCTGAAATATTGAGGTTCCTAACTTTTAGACAAAATAAAAATTTAACTTATTAATTCTATAGAAGCCTAGATATTTAGGAGATAAAACGATACCGGATATAATTCTACAAATAAGTCACATCACTGTATGGAGAAATGAACGGTTTGAGTCCTTTTAACTGACCAATCTTGCAATTGTATCGTGGCCATGTAAGCGATGCGTTTGCGATTTGGAATAAACCAACATGCCATTTCTCAAGCAGGCCGTCAAATTCCCATTAGCATTCTACGTGTCTCTGACGTAATATTATCCTCCACGTATAAAAACAGCTTTAAATTTGCAGGGTTCCGCTAATGGAGTCCCTGGGAATAGTGGCGACGGCCACGGTCTTCACGGGGATAGCGTCCCAAAAGCTCGCGGAGAGAGCTGGCTACGAATTGCTGGTGGAGGTTCTGTACGAGGATATGCTGAAGAAACACGGTTTGAACGTTCGAAATGTTACTGAAAAATCTTCGAAATATATGGGCAAAAGGATTTAATCAAAATTAGGAAGGTCTATCATAATATTCAATAATTATTTTAACCTTTTATTCTAACGGTTACAGTAACTAAGTGAGAGCTTTTCTATACTTTTTCAAAATGAGATTGTTAGCTCATTTAATATGTTACTTATTTGTTATTAAATATGTTATGTTTATTAATTTTGTATGAATAAATAACGATTATTTGATATTGGACAGTAGTTTTTATTTTTCCTAAGTATTATTTATAAAATCCGTTTACTCTACATAATAAAAAAGTTCAAATAAGTCGCCTTGTACTTTCCATACATCTAAATGGTCTTACTAAAATATTTTAAAGTTATAAAATAAAACAAACTCCAGGAAAGTGGATTTTTGGCTACAAGCTTGAAACGATTTTCACTAAAATTATTACACATTCGTTAATAAATACGGTTTGGTGGCGCAGTGGTATAAGCGCCTGCTTCTAAATAAAAAAGTTAACGATAGTATTATTGGACATTGTAAGGTAAGAAAAATACGTATTATTTTATCGATGGTTTTATAAATAATAATAAAACCTAGTATTTTTGCTGAATTAAAAAGAGGCGCACTGCAAATTATTTCAGTTACCAATCAATCCTTATTAAATAATCGGGAATATTGCGTCGTCTCATAAAACTTAGCTAAAATAAATAGCGGTTAGATGAAATAGAATTATTTAAGTCCAAGCCCAATCAACACTGGAAAGAGCCTTCTTAAGTTTAATATTGATCGAGGATCTCTAGGAATTAATATTAATTTTAAACAGGTGAATTTTGAAAAATAAATAAATAGATAATAGAGTAGGTAATAACCGCGCCGAGAATTTAATCTCTATCCTATTTTCTGGCTCCGGTCCAATTAAGTTGAGGAATCTAGAATATTGAGAGCACTGCCGCAGGCGTTTGAGGTGAAAACGAGGGAATCCAGGATGGGAAGTTTCTCCAAACGCCCCATGAACACATTTAAGGCGATGTCAAAGGATAAACATTAATTTCGACTCAATTAGACCCTTTTGTCTATTTCTGGCATTTGGTAACCATTTGATATTTAATAATAAAAAATATATGTTTAGATACCTTATTCTTATATCTTCGACATAGTAAAGGCAGATTTTTTAAATTTAATTCTGTTTCTGAGAAATTTAATAAACGATAAACTCCTAATAGTTATTTTTTAATTGAATTGCTCTCTTATAAAAGGCATTACAGCCTTAGGAAAAATAGTAATTGAAAGGCAAATGAAAGGTCTCAAACATAGTAAAGTTTGTTTTTTTAATTTCTATATAATGAAGCTGTAATTAAATAAAAACCAACAATTGCTTTCTGACCGTGCAAAGCACTATAAAAATAAAGCACTGATTTTCAAGGTCAACTGTCTAAATCAAAATTGGAAAGTAATGTTCATGTTCTTGAAAAGACAACAATTTGCTATGATAACTATAGTATAAAATGATTGTTGTTAATTATTGTACTTTCCGATTTAGTGGTGGATAATTATACTGTAGGCCGAGTGGTATAATTCAGCGCGGGGACACACGCGCCGGTTCAATTTCATTTCAGCTGATGTATTTGTGCCACCTAACATGTTTTGCCATACAATTCCAGACCGGGTGGTCAAAAACTGGTCGAGAACCGGTGCGTGTGTCTCTGCGCTAAGATCTTCACGAAGTGCTTGGGCCGATTACAAAAAGGAGGTATTTTTTAATAAGAGAAACTATACCTGAACGATCTTCTTTGCGCCCGTTGTACTCTTTGGGATGGGATGTCGGTCGAAGAACCGCGTCACGCGTTAGGAGTAAAATCCGTAGAGTGCCTTTTATAAGTTTTTTCATATATTCGTATACTTTCGTATAATTTAAACGAAAGGAATCGTAAATTTGTTGAATAAACCAAACTAAGATTTATTAAATATATGTGCCCCTTAAATACAATACACAAACATTATGCACGAAGTAATGCTAATAGATTAATGTGAGTACATTATTACGTCATAACGACGTAACGTCTATTGTTTTCAATTCACCGTTTATACTAAACGTTCTGTGCATAGTCGCTTTTGCAAGTCAACCTCCCTCTGGTGATTGTGGAGGCAGAGGGAGTCTCCTCCATTCTCATCCCTCTACCCGGACATTTTCAGCCAGTATAAATAAAGCCCTCTCCTTATCTTCAAGGGTAGTTTTTGTCGGGAGGTCGCGCCGCCAAGTTTCCCACCGAGCTGTAAGCGGCTTCCGTACGAAAGGTAGGCCAAATATTTACTCGACACTTAGGAAATCATTTAGGCGAAAGGCATTCTTGCGGCTTCGCCTTTGGGGTGACTTTAGCTTAACGATAACAAATAATATGATTTATTTATAAATCCTTCAATATTTGTTAGGTTATGTATTAGATGTAGTAAAACGTGTCTTCGGAATTACTCAAAAGGATGTTTCTAACCATCCACCACAGCTAAAGCGTTTAAGGTGGCAATTTACAATATTTATTAATTTTGCTCTCGTGAAATCGCATCTCAGTTATGGTTTTCTTCTATGGGGTTTGGCCCCTTAGTTGTTGACATATTTATCCTTAAGAATAGGTCCTTAGTTCACCCATATACATCAGATTATTTCCACAAAACAAGGATCTAATTTTTATAGAGACTGTAGGTATATTTCACTAAATTTCATAACATTAGGTAATGGACGACGAGATATATATAATTAATTGCAGGGATAATTTAAATACATTATGCGACAACATAACTTCACTTTCTTAGCGCCGCGAATTTATAACAAAATTAAAGATATTCTAAGAATGTCTTCATCTCTGTTTATATATATATATATATATATAAAACGAGTTTTTTGTTACTTTCTTGAGCTCGTTGGAAAGTAAACAGAAATATTAATTAATTACATACTGCAATAAACTTCGTTTTTGAGTAGGTACTTCGAGAATATACCACGTGGACTTACATATAAATATCAGTAATACTCATATTTTAAGTATTTTATTTCATATGGAATAATATTTATTAATAAATTTATACGTTTACAACATATGTCATATCTACTCTATAACAATATTATTATACTATAAATTCAACTTTTGTATAATATTGGGAGTTTTAAATTTAAAACAATATTAATAAAGCTTACCTTAGTACGGGCGCTGCCTAGGTCGATTACGAGATGTTTTGTGGATAATATTTCTGTACTTAAAAAACCAGTAAATAAATTATTATTATTATATTTAAAATTATTATTATTATGGTGTGTATATAATTATAACACTGCCTTCCTTAGTACAGACAAAGCCCAGTAATGAAGGTAGGGCACAAAATAAAGCAGTGAAAATCGCTCCCGCGACGCTTATGGCTGCGTTTATTTATCATAATGTGATTTTTAAAAACAAATAAAAAAATATGCCTTCTTAAAAAAATAACGAATATTATGTTTAATACGGCAATTATTAATAAACGTAATACTGTTTTTATTTATAAAATAATTGTTATGATCTAGGTATAACAGTTATTTTGGGCCCTACTCAACTAAGCTACTTGACTAGAGTCAGGGGAGATGCAAACCTGCGACCTCTGGGTAATAGTCAAACAAAGAAAAACATTTATTCAAAAAAGCTTTAAAATTACAACTTAATAATACGAATTTGTATAATAAAGGTGAATTTAGGTATTTAAATTAAAAATTGTTTCTGTTTATTTTTTCTTATGTATTACTCGTCTTTTATAAGATAGCAATTCAACTAAAAAAGAACTATTAGCAGTTTATCATTTATTATTTATTTCTCAGAAATAGAATTGAATTTTAAAAATCTGTCTTTACTATGTTGTAGACTTAAGATAAAGGTATCTAAACATATTTTTTTATGATTAAATATTTAATGGTTGCCAAATGCTAGCTATAGAAAAAAAATCTAAATAAATCGAAATTAATATTTATCCTTTGACAATGTAATTCAATGCGTTTGGTACAAAATATAGCGGTTGCCCGCTTTTGTACTCGTAGACAAAATATTCACGAAAGCAAACAAAGCGCTTGGATTAATTTCCAGAATTACGAAATCCTTTGAACTCTCAGAATTTAATTCTCTTATATAATACCCTGGTAAGATCGCATTTAGAATATGGCAGTGTGATTTGGAATCCTTATTATGTGAGTCCCAAAGTCTTGCATCCACTATGATGTGACCCGTACAAAAATAACGATTTTAAAACGGTTTATTTGCGTTCTAAATTGGTTTTCGAACCATAAAAACGTAACAGATCTCTAATTTCAGCAAATTTTATGAACACAAAGGCACTTGAGTTAGTGGTAACTGGTAATGTGGTTGTTAAGGTATCTGACTACTGACCCCAGGGATCGCGTGTTCGAATCAGCACAAGCGAGTTCGGCTTAGTTGAGTAGGGCCCAAAACAAATGAATAATATAACCAATGTCAAGGGCATTATTATTGTCATACTTATTAATATAAGCGCTTGAGACTTTTATGATTATTTTGATAAAATAGATGTTTCCTTATCGTTTATCTCGCCATACAACTTCACATTGTAATGACGGGCAAAATTTGTTACCAAGTTGGCAACCGTCTTGATAAGATAAGACCATTTATTTTCCGAGAAACATAAAAATGTACATAGGAATGACATATTAACCTATAATAATATGTGAAAACAAAAATACATGTTTATGATAATAAAATTATACAAATAAATTTCATAAAAAGAAAGTAAAGCAAATTCAATATAACATGTTAGAAAAATAAATAATTAATAAGGTCTAATAAAGTGCCTACGCAGGATATAACAAAAACAAAAATATTATTAAAACTAAAAAGAGAATACTAGTAATTAAAAATTCCAATACTGCATACATTATTTTCTAATAGTAATTTTGTATACCCCTATGTTAAATGTAGAAATTATTTTTATTTTCTCTGGCAATTTGTTACAAAAATGAGTGGCTAGATGATTATTGGTTTTTTTTAATTAAAATGACTTGAGGAAGGCAGTTTGTACATAATTGCCCTAATTGCGAGTGTCATAATCATTAATTTGGCTATGTTTTAATGCTTTGTCCTTATTAACGTAGAACTCACACAAACATTCCTGAATATACTATAAACCATATATTGTCAGAATTCCGAGTTCATTCCTACAATAGCTTTGACAAATAGTTTCGAAGCTGTGCCCCAAGCGATTATACCATATCTAAGGTGTGATTCAACGAGACCGTAATAAGCTGATAACACTGCAGATCCATCCGTATGTTTTCTTATGCGCGAAAGGGCATAACACGCTGAGGAAAGTTTAGATTTGATATATTGAAGATGCTCTTCCTAGGGATTTAATTCTGTTTTCAACCTCAAGCAGCATTGTTGAAGTTGACTATACCTATCTTTGACATGTTTAGTGACATCTTGTTAGCCTTGAACCGATCTTCTAGCTCATTGGGTGTGATGCCTATTTAAGTACCCAGTTTGTCCATTTCATTGGTTATAATTACCCCAGTAGTGTCGTCAGCAAACTAAACAATTTCCGCACTTATGTTTGAACTGAGGTCATTGGTATATATTATAAGAGGTCCCAATATGGATCCCCGTGTAACACCGTGTAACGTGTTTAGATACCTTATTCTTATATCTTCGACATAGTAAAGGCAGATTTTTTAAATTTAATTCTGTTTCTGAGAAATTTAATAAACGATAAACTCCTAATAGTTATTTTTTAATTGAATTGCTCTCTTATAAAAGGCATTACAGCCTTAGGAAAAATAGTAATTGAAAGGCAAATGAAAGGTCTCAAACATAGTAAAGTTTGTTTTTTTAATTTCTATATAATGAAGCTGTAATTAAATAAAAACCAACAATTGCTTTCTGACCGTGCAAAGCACTATAAAAATAAAGCACTGATTTTCAAGGTCAACTGTCTAAATCAAAATTGGAAAGTAATGTTCATGTTCTTGAAAAGACAACAATTTGCTATGATAACTATAGTATAAAATGATTGTTGTTAATTATTGTACTTTCCGATTTAGTGGTGGATAATTATACTGTAGGCCGAGTGGTATAATTCAGCGCGGGGACACACGCGCCGGTTCAATTTCATTTCAGCTGATGTATTTGTGCCACCTAACATGTTTTGCCATACAATTCCAGACCGGGTGGTCAAAAACTGGTCGAGAACCGGTGCGTGTGTCTCTGCGCTAAGATCTTCACGAAGTGCTTGGGCCGATTACAAAAAGGAGGTATTTTTTAATAAGAGAAACTATACCTGAACGATCTTCTTTGCGCCCGTTGTACTCTTTGGGATGGGATGTCGGTCGAAGAACCGCGTCACGCGTTAGGAGTAAAATCCGTAGAGTGCCTTTTATAAGTTTTTTCATATATTCGTATACTTTCGTATAATTTAAACGAAAGGAATCGTAAATTTGTTGAATAAACCAAACTAAGATTTATTAAATATATGTGCCCCTTAAATACAATACACAAACATTATGCACGAAGTAATGCTAATAGATTAATGTGAGTACATTATTACGTCATAACGACGTAACGTCTATTGTTTTCAATTCACCGTTTATACTAAACGTTCTGTGCATAGTCGCTTTTGCAAGTCAACCTCCCTCTGGTGATTGTGGAGGCAGAGGGAGTCTCCTCCATTCTCATCCCTCTACCCGGACATTTTCAGCCAGTATAAATAAAGCCCTCTCCTTATCTTCAAGGGTAGTTTTTGTCGGGAGGTCGCGCCGCCAAGTTTCCCACCGAGCTGTAAGCGGCTTCCGTACGAAAGGTAGGCCAAATATTTACTCGACACTTAGGAAATCATTTAGGCGAAAGGCATTCTTGCGGCTTCGCCTTTGGGGTGACTTTAGCTTAACGATAACAAATAATATGATTTATTTATAAATCCTTCAATATTTGTTAGGTTATGTATTAGATGTAGTAAAACGTGTCTTCGGAATTACTCAAAAGGATGTTTCTAACCATCCACCACAGCTAAAGCGTTTAAGGTGGCAATTTACAATATTTATTAATTTTGCTCTCGTGAAATCGCATCTCAGTTATGGTTTTCTTCTATGGGGTTTGGCCCCTTAGTTGTTGACATATTTATCCTTAAGAATAGGTCCTTAGTTCACCCATATACATCAGATTATTTCCACAAAACAAGGATCTAATTTTTATAGAGACTGTAGGTATATTTCACTAAATTTCATAACATTAGGTAATGGACGACGAGATATATATAATTAATTGCAGGGATAATTTAAATACATTATGCGACAACATAACTTCACTTTCTTAGCGCCGCGAATTTATAACAAAATTAAAGATATTCTAAGAATGTCTTCATCTCTGTTTATATATATATATATATATATAAAACGAGTTTTTTGTTACTTTCTTGAGCTCGTTGGAAAGTAAACAGAAATATTAATTAATTACATACTGCAATAAACTTCGTTTTTGAGTAGGTACTTCGAGAATATACCACGTGGACTTACATATAAATATCAGTAATACTCATATTTTAAGTATTTTATTTCATATGGAATAATATTTATTAATAAATTTATACGTTTACAACATATGTCATATCTACTCTATAACAATATTATTATACTATAAATTCAACTTTTGTATAATATTGGGAGTTTTAAATTTAAAACAATATTAATAAAGCTTACCTTAGTACGGGCGCTGCCTAGGTCGATTACGAGATGTTTTGTGGATAATATTTCTGTACTTAAAAAACCAGTAAATAAATTATTATTATTATATTTAAAATTATTATTATTATGGTGTGTATATAATTATAACACTGCCTTCCTTAGTACAGACAAAGCCCAGTAATGAAGGTAGGGCACAAAATAAAGCAGTGAAAATCGCTCCCGCGACGCTTATGGCTGCGTTTATTTATCATAATGTGATTTTTAAAAACAAATAAAAAAATATGCCTTCTTAAAAAAATAACGAATATTATGTTTAATACGGCAATTATTAATAAACGTAATACTGTTTTTATTTATAAAATAATTGTTATGATCTAGGTATAACAGTTATTTTGGGCCCTACTCAACTAAGCTACTTGACTAGAGTCAGGGGAGATGCAAACCTGCGACCTCTGGGTAATAGTCAAACAAAGAAAAACATTTATTCAAAAAAGCTTTAAAATTACAACTTAATAATACGAATTTGTATAATAAAGGTGAATTTAGGTATTTAAATTAAAAATTGTTTCTGTTTATTTTTTCTTATGTATTACTCGTCTTTTATAAGATAGCAATTCAACTAAAAAAGAACTATTAGCAGTTTATCATTTATTATTTATTTCTCAGAAATAGAATTGAATTTTAAAAATCTGTCTTTACTATGTTGTAGACTTAAGATAAAGGTATCTAAACATATTTTTTTATGATTAAATATTTAATGGTTGCCAAATGCTAGCTATAGAAAAAAAATCTAAATAAATCGAAATTAATATTTATCCTTTGACAATGTAATTCAATGCGTTTGGTACAAAATATAGCGGTTGCCCGCTTTTGTACTCGTAGACAAAATATTCACGAAAGCAAACAAAGCGCTTGGATTAATTTCCAGAATTACGAAATCCTTTGAACTCTCAGAATTTAATTCTCTTATATAATACCCTGGTAAGATCGCATTTAGAATATGGCAGTGTGATTTGGAATCCTTATTATGTGAGTCCCAAAGTCTTGCATCCACTATGATGTGACCCGTACAAAAATAACGATTTTAAAACGGTTTATTTGCGTTCTAAATTGGTTTTCGAACCATAAAAACGTAACAGATCTCTAATTTCAGCAAATTTTATGAACACAAAGGCACTTGAGTTAGTGGTAACTGGTAATGTGGTTGTTAAGGTATCTGACTACTGACCCCAGGGATCGCGTGTTCGAATCAGCACAAGCGAGTTCGGCTTAGTTGAGTAGGGCCCAAAACAAATGAATAATATAACCAATGTCAAGGGCATTATTATTGTCATACTTATTAATATAAGCGCTTGAGACTTTTATGATTATTTTGATAAAATAGATGTTTCCTTATCGTTTATCTCGCCATACAACTTCACATTGTAATGACGGGCAAAATTTGTTACCAAGTTGGCAACCGTCTTGATAAGATAAGACCATTTATTTTCCGAGAAACATAAAAATGTACATAGGAATGACATATTAACCTATAATAATATGTGAAAACAAAAATACATGTTTATGATAATAAAATTATACAAATAAATTTCATAAAAAGAAAGTAAAGCAAATTCAATATAACATGTTAGAAAAATAAATAATTAATAAGGTCTAATAAAGTGCCTACGCAGGATATAACAAAAACAAAAATATTATTAAAACTAAAAAGAGAATACTAGTAATTAAAAATTCCAATACTGCATACATTATTTTCTAATAGTAATTTTGTATACCCCTATGTTAAATGTAGAAATTATTTTTATTTTCTCTGGCAATTTGTTACAAAAATGAGTGGCTAGATGATTATTGGTTTTTTTTAATTAAAATGACTTGAGGAAGGCAGTTTGTACATAATTGCCCTAATTGCGAGTGTCATAATCATTAATTTGGCTATGTTTTAATGCTTTGTCCTTATTAACGTAGAACTCACACAAACATTCCTGAATATACTATAAACCATATATTGTCAGAATTCCGAGTTCATTCCTACAATAGCTTTGACAAATAGTTTCGAAGCTGTGCCCCAAGCGATTATACCATATCTAAGGTGTGATTCAACGAGACCGTAATAAGCTGATAACACTGCAGATCCATCCGTATGTTTTCTTATGCGCGAAAGGGCATAACACGCTGAGGAAAGTTTAGATTTGATATATTGAAGATGCTCTTCCTAGGGATTTAATTCTGTTTTCAACCTCAAGCAGCATTGTTGAAGTTGACTATACCTATCTTTGACATGTTTAGTGACATCTTGTTAGCCTTGAACCGATCTTCTAGCTCATTGGGTGTGATGCCTATTTAAGTACCCAGTTTGTCCATTTCATTGGTTATAATTACCCCAGTAGTGTCGTCAGCAAACTAAACAATTTCCGCACTTATGTTTGAACTGAGGTCATTGGTATATATTATAAGAGGTCCCAATATGGATCCCCGTGTAACACCGATGTTATTCGAACTAGTGTCAGATTGTATTGCAGTTTAGATTTGGTTGTTTGGGATGTATCGTATTTCCGCAGACTGCTTGCGACCTACTATTAGCAATATGTCAATATCAACACAGTTAAACGCCCTGCTCAAATCGCAAAATACTTTTTAGGATCTCTTGTTGAGTAAAACTATTATTCCTCAATCCAAATTGATTTTTCGTTAAAATCACGAATTAACGCGATTTAACGAATTAACGAGTAAGTCTTTTCTCTAACAGTTTCTCCAATAATTTTGAGGAAACCTTAGAAGGGAGATTGGACGATAATTCTCTACATCGTTTTCATTGCATTTTTTGTAGAAAGGAATAATTTTAAAGATTTAAATTAATGGATGGATTGGGTCATCTTTTTGTTTTTTTTAAAAGATGGGAAAGGTATACTTTTCAATATTTTTATAAAATACTATAAATATTTTATACTATAAAGTAAAGAAAATACTCGGATTTTCGTCTCAACTAACATTACTTAGATAATGCTTAGATCTACGCGACAGATCTACCCCCGTTTATGTACAAGCGCGATTGTCTCCATGAAGTCGGCAATAATCAGAGTACAATGCACGTAACACTTGACTGGTTAAATGTTTGTTCCTGCTTTGCCAGGCCAAGGATGAAAGGGAGAGAGCTATCATTCAAGGTCACTAGCATCCTTGTCTCCGTTTTTCGTCCGTTTTCCAAAATCTGTCGAACACATTAATTCGAAGGCGTTGTATAATGAACCTAATGATTTTGTAGATTTCATGTTATTTATTTATTTCATTTTAAAGAAATCTACAGATTTACGATTTTTATATTATAATTACTGCCTGGATATTAAGGCAATTGTGGCAATTCATTAGTTCATTATACATAAGGGAGATTCGAGGAACAGGGAAGATAGAGCATTATTCCAGGTACAAATCAGTGTATGAAATGCATTTATATTACGTATTTTGTACTTTGTTGGCACATTGCATTGATAGTATGGCCGGACAGTTGATTTTGTTTAAAAAGAGGGTAGGTGTTTAAAAATGAAAGCTCGATCAGAGATTGTAACTAGCAGTGGGTGTTAATGCGATAATCATATAACTAAGGTTAAGTTATACGCGATTCCAAAATAGCCTAATACTTAAGTGGCTATAAAATAACTGCGTGATTTTTAGCTGAACCCGTCGCCGTGCTTCCTTGTTATGGTTTAGTGCAACAAGATTACGTCACTGTTATGAGCTAGCTTCAGTAACGCGGCTAATTCGTTGCGCTAGAATAACAGGGTGATTTAAACGGTGTCGCCTTATAAGGTTTCTGCGTTCTGTTTTTATACTTACCGATTTAAATGTAAAATGTTGCAGATGATAGTAGTTTTTAATATTGTAAACGGAGTGTAAAGCCATTACGTAACTTTTAAAATATACATATAAAATTGAATTTAAAGACGATATAATACCTACATATGTAATGCATCTTACACACACGGTATCCAGCAGATAAGCCCTGGGCTTAGCTGGAACATAAAAAAAAATAAATAATGAAAACCCGCTCTAAAGTCCACAAGTAAATGACAAAATTGTAGATAATTATCCGGAAATATGTATTATAAGTATAATCGCTTTAACTGCAGGCGGTTTTAATTGCGCTAAAAGTCATATTTGTGAACGGCACTTGATTCGACGGGCCTTTACGAATTACCTCCACTCCCCCAACCTCATTCTTTGTGTCCTAAACGCTACCCTAAAGATATGATACGCTCGTGTTATTAATTTTATTTCCGGGTTTCCTAAACCCAAGGGCGAACCCTGGGGGCGATATCGGCAGCTTGAGAAACATAAACATCTGAGAAACATAAAAATACTGGTACAAAACACCATTTCAAACTATTTTTAGTAATACACTCAAAAGTAGGCCTCATTTAAAAGACTTTCGGATCCACCCCTGCCTAACCAACCGTATGCACTTTCCTATTGGTATATATAAACCGTATCTTAAGACCATTTTCGATAAAAAAAAAAACGCTAATTGGTCCTGCGATTTCTAGTGTTAATTGTTAAGAAACGATGTCAAAATTCATCACCTTACAGAGGAAAAAAAAATTGTTAACTCAACGTGAAAATAGCAAAATGATCTTTGTTGTGAGCGTACCGCGACGGTGTCAGGGCCATAATCGATCGTAATAGGGAACATAAACACCCCCTTAAGTCTCCGGTAATGGTCTTGAGACAGCCTGTATACCAAAGGACTATATGGGCCGAAATTTCAGTCCTTGCTTAAAGTCGTTAGGATCAACTTAACTGTTAAGCATGACCTAAAATGAATTGTGTATTTAAGTTCGACTTTGTTAGTAATATTTTTTCGCTCTCGTGATTAGTTCGCTACTCGCCGCTATGGTTTGTGTATACAATATCTGTCGCCACTGTCGCATCACTTTTGAGGTTATGTTGTCAGCTGTAGGATTACTAGGATGTTGCCATGCGTGTTTGCTTGAATGAAGATGTTCAAAATATGCAAATCCAGTCAATTTTAATTAGTTAGAAAATATAAAATCAAGTACGAGTCGAAAACCACAGATTGCAATACACTCGCACACGTTAATGTACTGAAATCGCTCCTAGCAGCGTATTTTAACACTGACTTAAGTTTGATTTAAGGCTTAAGTGGTAGTTATTATGATTCTTAGCTAAGGCAGACGTTTATGTTCGGCTTAACGCTAGAGTGAGTTGAAATACGATGTTATTCGGTTAAGTCTAACTTAAAATTTAGGTTGGTCTTAAGTAGGACATGAAAGTTCAATATTATTTATCATCGTACACGCTCTCATTTTGGGTTTGTTTCACTCCATATAGACATTTCTGCGCAGTATAACTTTTGACTCGAAAGCTTCGATCCTCGTTTTAATTCAATCGACAGCTATTATTCCAGATCTATCGGTTCATAAAAAAAAAAATTGCCGAGTAGTGTCTAAGTTCTCGTAGAGTTGAAAAACGTCAGACAGTACTGGTCGAAATGCAGGAATTGTATGCGGCTGAAACTACCTTCACGCCAGCATCCCAGCCGGTACGAGCGAGTAAAGCCGTATCGGGAACGCGAGCAAACCGCGGCGCGTGCACAACGCCACATCTCCCGCAGACGACGTTCGATTGTGAATTTATTTACGCCTCAATTTTGCATCCCGACAGTCACGCCCAGTTTTTATTTTTCGTTTATTATTACCTTTTTGTACAGGGTGTACTGGAACCATTTCCGGAGACGTAAGGATTAAATTGTATAAAAAAAATGCGATAATTATTCACGCCCTAATTTATTAATTTTATCAAAGCGCTCGTGTAAATTCCCTTTTTGCTCGTAGGCGCTCGACGAAGCCGGTTATTTAGTATTTAGAATTTAGTAATAAGCATAAAAAAGGTATCAGCTTGAGGGCCCTAAATGTAGAGAACGATATATTTAATACATCAAATTAAAATCAAAATAAATTAAATAATTATATGTAATAAATGAGCGCCATCTGTGGGCGGAGTTGATAGGTGGGTAATGAAATAACTGCGTTAATAAAAATACCAAATAAAAATAACAGATAGCCATCTAACAAAATTAACAAGATTTATTTTCTCTATTAGCAAAATAATTACCCGAAATAATATCAAATAATTCACAGAGATATACTAGTATCTGTTATATTTTGTTGTTTTTTAATTCCTTTTTTTGTGTATAAATTCTAGTCGGTTGTAAAAGATATTTGTTAAACAACATTGCTACAATGTGTGTATGTCTTACAGTTTTAGACGGGCCTTGAACTTATGGTTTTCATGGGTATATTTATGAATATTTTTTAAAAAAAATTGTAACATTTTTATTGTTCATAAATATCTAAAAAATCAGGTTGGATATAATATTAAATAATATCCATATTTGCAACTAAAAGCCATAAATAAAAATAACATTATGTTTTTAACTAAAAAAAATAATGTTTCCTAGGTCAGATGTTTAGGGATTTTTTTTATACCGGGAAGACAGGGGTAAAAAGACTTCCCACCTATTACGATTTTAACTCGATACGAAAATTGAAAAATAATACTTTTATAATAATATTTTTATAATAATGCACATACAATATTTGTTGGATCAACAACCCACAAGCCATTATTAAAAAATATGTATTGTTGTCACATCAGTGAAAATATTCAAAATTAATTAAATTATAAATAAATCATATGACAGGTAAACTTTCTATGGGACTGTCAATTGCGGAAAAGAATACTATCTCTTTCTAACCTTCTACCCTTAAACGAAAGAGAGATACAACACACTTTTTTTTAAATGCCTTTTTCGCGCTATATTAATTTCGAAAAATCACTATCGTCTTAAACAATGTATAATATATACAATGGATGTGTGTCTGTCTGAAGCGTTATAACTAGTTTTTTACAATATGTCTGTAAATTGAAGATAGTTTTTCGGGAAAATATATTAGTATATTCTACATCGGAGGAACCATCTTCAAAGCCGCCTGCGTAGAATTGGACGGTAGGCATGTAATGGCCCGCAGGTCCTCGAAATGGGAAGCGAAACGACCTATCCTTAGTGCAGCAGCTGATGTCGCCCTCAAAGCCGCCCACAGGGCCTGGTTGAACAGCTATAGAATTCGCAAGCAAATCCGTCTAGAACGCTTTAGTATACAATCTAAAAATAAACACGGTTTAGTGCCATAGATACAAAAAAAAAAAATACATTTGAATTTATCTTACAAATTTATTTTTTAAGTAATTTAATTTAATATTTGTTTTACATTCAATCGCGGAGATCATTATTACCTTACAAATTAAACCATTTTCACTTATTTCCTGTTAAATCAGGAAATTGATTTCTGTATCCGCGTAATTCAATACGCGATACTTGATTATTATAGTACAAAATTATAAATATGTAAGTGCATTCTAATAGCAGACCTGTTATTTCTAATGCATAAGTCAACAAGGTTGTTATAAAATATATAAAACGACATGTACTAACTACCTAAGTTAAACGACAAAATTTTCAAAAGAGATAACACATTGATAGTAATAAAGTAATAAAAACATAGGTATTTCTTTATGGTTTTATTTTAATCTCCACCTGGGCTAATATTTTTTCTTTGATACCGCTTCCACATCTCACTTAGGCATCGACAGGGCTTACCAACGCGCGGTATCGCGGCCCGCGGTCGTCGTGTCTTTTAATTTTTCAATTTAAACATTATTTTAAAACCTGGGTATTATTATCGATATTTTTTTATATTAGTCATGTTTTTATCTGCTGTATAATGTGTGTAAGATGCGTTATATAATTGCTCTTCACCTTCGAATTCTTTCAATAACCCATTTATACAATTACCTGATTAATTGCAGGATTGCCTTAAATTAAATAATATTCATTCAAGAAAAAATATGTGTGCGTGTGTGTGTGTGTGTATTATTTATTATAATAAATAACTATGATTATGTTTTTTGTTATTCATAACTAATATCTAAGTTTATTTGCATTGCAAATGTAGTACTTAGACGACATGGAATATGTTTTTACATTTACGTTCACTTTACTTTATTCACCATTATATAAATGTTAATTTCTTTAAAATTAAATAAATAAATATTTGATAATATTATAGCTAGTAGGTATAAATGAACACGGATTGGTACTTTTTAAAAGTTCATTTATCTTTTCAGGCGATTTGCCGCTATTAAAAAACAATCATCAAATATAAGTTAAATAACTTTACAACTCAATTATACAATTATATATATTTATATATATATACATATATATTTATTGCATCAATATTATTATCAAACGCTTAGAAATTATAGCAGATTTGAATAACATACTAATGCATATTACAAAAGGTATATATTTCCATACATGTATACATACTAAAAAATATACAAATGTATATTAATAAATACATGTAATATAATATATACATACTAAAAAATATACCCAGTTAGGTAGAAATTTACATTATATCTATGTTTAAAATACTCTTGTCAATGAATGAATAAAAAAAATATCAAAAATTTCACTTGAAAACCACTGCTAAACTTAAACGGCAATTTCACGTTTGACTTCTAGTGTGTTGTATAAATTCGGTTTGAATTCAAGCCAGCGAGTTGCTCTTGTGACCAGCGCGCTGTTATCGAAACATATTAAGAAAATAAATTCTCTAATTCTTTAGAGAATTTATTCTAATCGAGTTATTTGTGAAATTTAACTAATATAGCAAAAGAAAGTTTGTTAAAAAAAAAACTTACGCGACGTTTTGTATAAGTTTAAACTGGTGTGGCTGGTATTTAGGGAAAATATTACTATCGAATAAGGGTCATTAAAAATCCCTCAAGATGGATATGTTCAGGAACTTCTTCATGTTTGAAACCACCCCCAGAATGGGATGGGTGAGGCCGAAGGACGTGCCCTTCCCGGCGGTGTGGAGGCGCTTCGAGGGCAGGAAACCCGGGTCCGACGGCAGGCTTCCCAGGTTCAAGGTGCAGGACTTGACGGACGACCTGGTGGACGAGGCCATTGGCCTGCTGCTGAAACATTTCGTCAACGACGAACCGCCCTGCAAGCAAATTGGTGAGTGCACATATTCTCTTTTACGTTTCAAGATGGCAGTAGTCACTATTCCTGTATTATGTCGTCGCTGATAAGCCAGGTGAAAATTAATCTATCTTAGGATCCCCAACATTGTCCAGCTTCCTGGTTTTAGGATCAGAAGGCTGGACAATGTTGCACTCGCTTATTTATCTGTTACTCAACTTGCTAGGTATGAAGAAAATGGAGATTTTTGATAGTTCTACAAAAAAGTGTATATACAGGGATGTCCCAAGATCATTTCCGAATACTCAAAGGGGGTGTTTATGTTCCCTATTAGGATATTACAAGTTTTACTTACCCGAAGAATCAGGTGGCGAGCGCATTACAAATGCTGTCAATTATTATTAAGTAAAGTCATTTTTTTTTCTCGGAAACCATGATGAATTGAAAAATGTACGCAAGACCATTTTGCTAGACTTTTTATCGGAAATGGTCTTGGGACACGGGGTATCTATCCTAACTATACTAAAATATGCATATTTGAAGCCGTTTTTTCACCACCTTCAATCGTTGTGGGACATCCTGTAAATTATCGATTTATTTTAATATTTACCATAACAACCTCAAGGTGTAAAAAAAAGGCCGAATTGCCCATTAAATATCTACAGTAGGTACTCCAAATTACAATATTGTATGATACCATATTTAGAAGTTACAGGTCTGGGACAGTAGGACAGACCAAGATACAACGAAGTCTCACCACAAGGGTTCCTGTTTTGACCATTTTGGTCCAGAACCCTAAAATTAGGTTACTTATAAAATAATACGAGTCTGTTATCAATCCTCAAAAACTACTGGATTAATTCTGATGGGGTTTTTACTGTTGGATCGTGAGTAATGCAATACAATCATTTTCATACTCAAAAACAATCTTATTTCATTTACTCATTGTACTTAAACGTACTTATATTCAGTTTAATTAATTTACCAACACATAATACCTTTATCTCTTTCTCTTAGCCACACTCACCCAACACATTCTCCACGTGTATTATTATTTTATACCCCTTGTATATAATTTATTTTATGTAACTGTCTTATTTCCTAAAAAAATAATTAATAATATGCTTGAAAATATGAAGGCGATCCATAATCCATAGGGTTTTGTAATCTAATTAATACTTAAACTAATGTAGGAGAATATAACATAATTAATGAATAATTAATACTTAATAAAAAAAATAAAAATACCTATTAGAAGCGTGAATACTGCCCCTCGTTTTTTGCATGAAGAGGTGTGATGGAGGTCATTGAATGAGGATTGACACGTACGGCGTACGTTCCTTGGAAACAGATGGATGGATTTTAGCATCTTCAGATGTAGGGTTGTGTGCATACGAGTATATGAGGAAAGATTGCATTTAAGATACAATCCGGGACTCCTGTCATCCTGAAAACATGTTTTTTTCAAGATGTTTTAGGCTAATTTACGAACAGTTATTGAATTATAGGTAATGTACTTAATTAAAACTCACCAGTTCAATAATAATCAATTCTTTTTGTAACACAGCTATATTTATTTATTTATTGTACATAATTAATTTGACAAAAAAAATATAAATGTAGTAGTAGAAATCACAATAACAAATGAATATTATATATGCACCGGGAGCGATTAGCACTGCTACATTTTGTGCCCTGTCTTCTTTACTAGACTAGTCTGTACTAAGGAAGGCAGTGTTGTATTGTGCTATACATAATATATTAAACAAATTTAAATAAGAAAAAATAAATTAAAATAAAGATTTTAAATTAAAAAAAAATGCAACAAAAAGAACAAGAAATACACCACTTTATACTTTGATTATTTATATAATATATTGATTAATATATATAAAAACTGGTTTATTACAGAACTAAACTAGGAATTTAATCCGTGGTTGTGTGCATTCACATAATAGACAGCGTTGCGAAACTTTTGCAGAGTTATTGAAAAAAAGGCAAAAAAGCAGCGTACATCGCCGCATACATACCAAATAATATGCTAAGTGTGGAAAAACCCTGCAGACCAGCTCGTGCCTACAGTAGTCATGTTTCTCGCAGGTTTGAGCAAATGCCCGAACGCGCTCAGGGAGATCGAACAGATGTGGAGGGAGGCTGTGGCCGATGGAGTGAGTCTCGTGTGCCTCACCGACGAACCCACATCCAGCGGAAGACCCAGGGTCGTCGGGGTCAACATCCTCAATGTGAACTTACGCGGACAGAAGGATACTTTGGAGGTAAGTTCGACTGTTGCATACAGTTACCTTTACTTATTATAGGGTGTTTTTTTTAGAGGCAAGGTTTTCAATTTGGCACTACTTTTTTCGTAGTTGGTGTTTTTGACAGCTGTCACTTGATTTATGCTCAGTTTGGTTTGCCATTTCATAATGAATAGACTTACTCCTGAACAACAATTGCAAATAGTGCAAATTTAGAAAAAAATCACTCTTAATTTTTTTTAAATCACTCTAAAATAAAGTAAAAATCGCGTCGTGGGCCTGTGGCGTGGCCTCCAAGATCGTGCGATTTAACACCGCTGGACTATTTTTTGTGGGGTTATGTGAAGTCGCTTGTCTACGCAGATAAGCCGGACACGAGTAACGCCTTGGAAGAGAATATTCGGCGCGTTATTGCTGACATACTGCTGACAACTTGCTGCAAAAAGTGGTTGAAAATTGGGCCTCTCGGCTGGAATTTGTTCGAGTCAGCCGCGGCGGCCACTTACCCGAAATCATTTTTAAAACATAATGGCAAACCCTTATCTTTATAATAAAACTAAATTCTTAGCCATAACATCAAATTATATGCGTTTTATCTCTTCTTGAAAACCACGCCTCTAAAATCATCACCCTACAAAGACAGTTACCATCCCCAAATTAACATATATGTTTAACAGAACAAACTAGCATCTATGTTTAAATATGTGATAAAAGTGTTAGTGTGTTAGTATATAAGGGTGTGGAATATAAGAATGTTAATGTGTATGTATGTGAATGGTGTTTTATATGTTGCTGGTCGGGTCCGGGTGCGTGTAAATGGCTCATTCATTACAAGCAACGGCGACCCTCTAAGCACTAGACGGACCCTCAGTCTTGGTTCAGTCGTTTGTGCATTACGGTGAGCCCCGTGCATACATGTGCTCACCATGCCGCCAGTACTATCGAAAAAACCCTTGTGGCACACCGGAGGCAGAGGTATATAGGTACTCTTGCTATATATACTTGATCAGTCTTTATACTGTGGCGTAAGGGTTGCTCATATCAATTTTTTTTTTTACATTTTGAATAACTTTTTCCCACCCCTAGGACCAATAGTTGGTGCTATCAAAACACTTTGCTGAGATAAGCTTTAGGTCCTTATTTACGAAATTAAATAGCATTTAAATCACATCGATATCTTTTATACTAAGAAAGTTATAGCAAACATTCACTTTTTCGCAAACCCCTCCCCTTCCATTCCCGCCCCTGTGGGACTGATTTTGCCCGTTAACTTTAATTTTATGCATCAATTTGTGTCGAGGTGCGCGAGCTGCCCCGCACGGGGAGTGAATCGCTCGACAACCTAATATTTGATACAAGTTTGTAAAATTGGAGTTCGCCTATCACCTACTTTGATCAGCTTTTGTATTAGGGATGTTAGGTTTAACACACTCGAGTTTAGGCGGCAAGTCCATACATACTTAGCGATATTGTTTCATTTGTTCCGGACCGTCGTACTAGAGCGCGGAAGCACACGTTATTTAGGCGGTTAGCGTGTCGTACCGACGTATACAAGTATAGTCCGATTGGGAGAGCAGTCGAATTATTAAATTCCATTTCCACGGAGATTGATATCTTTGTCTGTTCGCCCAATGGGATTAAAAATCTGTTTTCTATTAGACCTTTGTAAGATCAGCGCGAATCATTTATTTGTTAATGTTTGCCTGGAGGGATTATTTTAATTTTTAACGTTGTATTTTTCATGATTAGTATTTTTTTTGTTTTTTAATGTTGTTTTTTTTTCTTTTAGTAGTTTAATTATTTTGGAACCTGGTTAATAAATAAATGAATGTTGCTCGTTTATTTTTACTTATAAATATAATATTATACGTAATAAATGAAATGGGAGAAGGTTGAACCTACTCTTTTCTGCTCGCAGACCACGGACCCAGTGTGGAAGCAGCTCTTCGGCGCTGTGCTCTTCGTGGCCAACTCAGTGGATGTCTGCGAGATGTACCAGGTCGATAAGTACCTCGGCGCCGTGGGACTCGTCGTGGAGCCGGAGTATAGAGGGCAAAATTTGGGACTGGAAATATTAAAGGCCAGGTCAGTCCCGCTTTTCAAATTCCTTAACTAAATGATTCATACCTACGAGAGTACGGCAAAATATTATAATTCCTAGACTCGTCATTCAAATAATTATTTTATTAATACACGAGTATAAAAATGCCAAAAAATAATAAAAATAATATATTTTTATGTATTCGTATTACATGTACGTGTATGTATCAATGTTAGTTTCGTAGTTTTTATTTTATACTTACAAAAAAGCAATTGCATTTAAACAATCTATTAAATAACTATTAAAATTAGCCTACCTTAGTATGTCCAGTTAGGTTCGTTCATTATCTAATAAATATGTAATAAGAAACATTAATAAATATATAAATTATAAATTAAATACAAAAGTTTAAATACAATAATAGTATCTCTATAAATAGGCTGTGCCCAGCTGCTTTTCTCATTCTTAAAACAATAAGGCGCTGGTTTTCAGTACAACCCTTTCAATTTTTTTTTATTAATTTAAACATAGTAAAGGAGTACTTAAACATTCTAAAAGTCTGGGGTCAGTAAACATTTGATCATAACATTATGGTTGGGATATAACTTTAAATTTGAACAATAGATAAAATAAATATCAGTAAAAATATATAATAAATAAGTTACTTAAAATTATAAAAAAAAACCTTGACCACTAAGTTCAAGTTAATGAAAACCGAAAAAAAAGCAACTGGTCACGTAACGTTTTCGTAATTTGATAAAATAAACATCGCTATTAAAACAAGTTAAACCGGGAATTCGATAACAATTTGATAGCAAAGTTGTTTCCAAACGAGTGATAATTATCACTATTCGGAGAGGTTATCATGTCATGTCAGAATTATTTAATATCTAACCACACCCACAAACGCCCGGACACAAAAAAGTACTGTTTTTTTACGGAAATTTGCATGATGATTTCTCGCAGAGTGATACGGATGCTGTAACCGAAGTGAGCATTGATCTATCTAAACGGAAGCGAGATCAGCCTATCCGCATAATATGCATATATTAAAAATAACCTACATTTTATAGATATACGAAAGCTGTTAAACTCTCACTTTGGTTTTTAAGAGTGCCGATCGACTATGAAGCGCCGGTTAGAGATTTATTTATCTATTAAAATAAATTATTTCTTTATTTATTTATCAGCGAAATTAAACAACTATATACAGCTAA
Organism: Neomicropteryx cornuta; assembly: GCA_020383195.1. NCBI lineage: Eukaryota > Metazoa > Arthropoda > Insecta > Lepidoptera > Micropterigidae > Neomicropteryx > Neomicropteryx cornuta. Next base: position 7,481,423 of record JAHKQU010000010.1, on the reverse strand, counting down.
TATGGCCAACGAGTATAATTTACAGTTTAACAGATATCATCGTGTAATTGCTATACATTTAAAGTCATTGAAATGAGCGTATGGGATATGCGAGCGTGTGAAAGAAGGATGGAATTAAATGTTGATATGATAGGATAAGTGACAGCGCACATCGCAGTGATACAGGTATTTAATGATTTCAAAAAGTTAAGGTGGCATATAGTTAGTTTTATATCTATATATATATATTTGATGATTGTTTTTTAATAGCGGCAAATCGCCTGAAAAGATAAATGACACAATCTTTGACAATATTGAAAAATTTTGAAAAGTTTTTAATTATTTGATAAAGTGCTGGATAGCATAATATTTATAAAGGTTCTAAAGAGGTCCTGCACTTGAGAGCGCAGGATGTCGGTTTAAACCCAGCGCTGAGTTTTGCATTTTTTGCATTTAAAAATGCATTTTTAACTCTCACCTGTCCTCTTTAGTGTAAAATATTATCAAATATTATGAACCATCCAATTAGATAGTAATTTCCTTAGTAATATATTAAATTATGTCATTGATCTTTTCAAGCGATTTGCCGCTATTAAAAAAACCATCATCAAATATAGGTCAAATATCATTACAACTCCATTATACAATTATATATGTGTTTTGAGATATATGTATCTTCCAAAACAATTGAATTGAAATCGAATTGAGCAAATACGCGGGTGGTTGGGTTTCTAAGGGTGTTTCGGGTCGAATTGACCCGAAACACCCTTAAAAAACTTGCAATTCACCTACCAAATTATCAAACATTCTGTATCAGTGGTAACAAATTGCCAAAATGTCATTAAGACGGCAAAACGGGTTTGTAAATTTTACAAAAAGCAACCTAAAAACGCTTCTCAGATCCGCAAACGTTTTTTCGTTTTCTGTACGATTTTAAATAAGGCTGTTTTGTCTCCTATCCTAAACGATATCGATTTGCATAATTTATTTCTTACTTTTTTGACTATTTTCCCATTCCTTACATAATTTTTAAAATAGTCAGAATGTCACTTTTGTCACACAGAACTATTATTGTCTTTGCATTAATCCGTGTTTATTGTATTTCTAAAAATCGGGTTGCATATCACCTCTTTTTATTTTTCACTAATGGCTTCAAAATTTACATTCAAATATTCTCAATAAATGATCCAGTCATAAATTCCAGAATGATCTTAATAATTTGTATGGAACTTGTAAGGCTAATTAGATGGAACTAAAATTAAGTGTAAGGTTTTATCATTTATAAGACGCACAACTACAATCATGTTTAATTATAAGTTTATTTATTTATTAACAATGCTTATCCTATACATAAAGACAGTTAAATAAAAAATAAGCCTAGTACGGGCATCTCCAATTTAACATAATAGTTTAAAACAACATGAACTATTGGACAACTGGTAATTAAGGATATTTTAAGTACTACTGTTTGTAATGGTTTAAGATAACAAACATAATTAGGTATATAAATTTTTAAAAAAAAGTATGTGATTGTTGTATTTTGGTCATGTCTAGAAAGTGAAGGTGAATAATTTTAAAGATTTGGGTAAAAAATTCGTACGATCGCCGCCGGGCGCATCGGATTGGCCGGCATCTGCGCAAGCGCGCACGGGCGATCCGCCAGCAGCGCAGGCAGTCAGTCGGGTTAAGTTTAAAACTATTGAAATGTTCCCCTATTGGGATACATATATAATAGCATCCCTGAACCTTCTACCCCCCGGAATAATCTCTGTATTGATTATATGACCTCAAAATGTAGTTAGTTTAGTTCTTTTAGTTTTATCTATGGTTGGTATTTGGTAACCATAAGACATTTAATAATAAAAAAATATGTTTAAATACTTTAATCTTAAGTCTTCAACATAGTGGAGGCAGTTTAAAAATTCAATCTCATTTCTGAGAAATTTAATAAATGATAAACTGCTAATAGTTCTTTTTTAATTGAATTGCTCTCTTATAAAATACATTACAGCCTTAGGAAAAATAGTAATTGAAAGGCAAATGAACGGTCTAAAACATAGTAAAGTTTGTTTTTTTAATTTATATATTATTAAGCTATAATTATATAAAAACCAACAATTGCCCGCGCAGAGAGTAAAGCCTGACGCCATATAAAATTAAAACGTCGAATTTCAAGGGCGATCATGAATATGTTTCGCCATGAGTAAATTTTATTTAAAAAAATATGTGATGTAATAAAGATCTGTGAAAAATATGAATAATCTTTACATCTATTTAATTTTTTGCTCGTTTTTAAACGTTTTATTTGGACGATGTTTATTAATTGTATTAGAAGGAATGTATTATTATTATTTTTTTCATTTCGTATTTATATGTGAACCGCTATGTAAATTTGTAGATGTCGTTTAAAATGAAATAATAATGTGTTTTGTACAAATGTCTCGTTTTAACACTAATGCTTATGACGTGACTCGTGTCCATATATCTCTCGTTCTTACGCAGTTAAGTCCCTAAAACGTGTTTTGTAACGTATTTTGGTGCATTTTGTTGAAGTTATTCCCAACAAATGTCTAAAACTAAAAATACCACAATATTCTACATATATTAATTTAGTCCTTTGCTTAAAAAAAACGAAATACACCTTATTATAGTAATGAAAATAAATAAATAAGAAAGTGTTGTTTTTTTCTTGCAACGATTTTCTTTTAAGTTGTGTAAGTGACGCGAACCTAATTTTTCTTTCTAAAGATAGACAATATAATAATCTAGGACATTACTTAAAAAAAACATTTTTTTCAAATGATAATAATTATTTAAATACAAAAAACATATTTCATCGATTCCAAATGTAACGAATAAACAAAGGCGTCCCGGGGCGCCTTAAGGCGCCCCGGGACGCATTTGTCCTTGAGATTAGAAAGAGTAGGCTTTATTCGAACATTGACGTGTAGAAAAGAGACGGATATACTCGCCGACCGCGAATTCGTTACATTTGGAATCGATCAAACATGTTTTTTGTATTTAAATAATTATTATCACTTGAAAAAAATGTTTTTTTTTAAGTAATGTCCTAGATTATTATATTGTCTATCTTTAGAAAGAAAAATTAGGTTCGCGTCACTTACACAACTTAAAAGAAAATCGTTGCAAGAAAAAAACAACACTTTCTTATTTATTTATTTTCATTACTATAATAAGGTGTATTTCGTTTTTTTTTTAAGCAAAGTACTAAATTAATATATGTAGAATATTGTGGTAATTTTAGTTTTAGCCATTTGTTGGGAATAACTTCAACAAAATGCACCAAAATACGTTACAAAACACGTTGTGTAATGCATGTAACATGTAAGCTTGAGTAGGAGATTCGAATGCCATCGATGATAAAGTATGGGGACACCTCTGGCAAATATAGCATACAGCACTGGTATCGCGTACGGATTTATTTATTTTTTTTAAGTATTTGGCATGTTTTTACAATTATTTCGGGCTCTACACAACTAACCTAAATTAGACTGCGCTAGAGTCATATTTTTATCGCTTCATCACCACCATCTGGTGGTGATGAAGCGTTTATAACTCAAGTTTATAACTCAAGAACGGCTGGACCGATTTTTATGATCTTTGATTTGTTGGATTTGTCTCCGCTCCGAATAGCAGAATAACTATTAAAAAATTAAAAAAAAAACATTTTCTCATAAATTTACGGTTTTTTTATCCTATTTTCAAACGGTAGGTTACCTTCGAAGATGTTCATTTTGTGTGGTCATTGTGCGCGCATCGATAATTAAAATACATACCATTTTGATTTTTTTTCATTTATTGAACTTAATTAATTTTGAGCATTCTTAATAAAAAACTTAATTTAATTCAGCTAAGTTAACACAATATTTATTAATTCTGATGCGGTACGAAGTTCGTCGGGTCAGCTTGTGTAATATATATTCATTTGACATAATTATATTTCATGATATTTTTTTAATAACGGCAATTGAAAATAGACCTGACGAAATGAAATAGGAAATATAAATAATATATATCAACCTACATATTTTTTACAATATTAAAAAAGTTGAAAAGTTTTATCATTTTTTTAAAAAGTGTAATTTTTATAAAGGTACTAAAGAGGTCGTGCATTTCGGTTTGAACCCAATGCTGAGTTTTATAAAAATGCATTACCTCGTGCCTGCCGCACTCGGAATGAGTCTCTTCGCGACTCATCTTCAGGCCCTGCAGACGATGAGCGATAATGTGCAGTGTCAACTATCAGTGTCAGCGTACGTTGACGTTTATGTATTTAAATATAACACATAATTTAAATTTGGAATAGAAATAAAATACTTCCAGTTTTTCCAGAATTTTTCAATTTTCCGGGCAACTTTTATACACTCTGAAAAAAATATTTTAGCGAAACGTACGGTGGTTTAAAAATTCGCAACCGCAGAAAGAAATTTGCCAATCGAACATCGTATAGTTGTACAGAATGATTATTGTTAAATATTTTTTGGTTAGATTTACCATTTTTCTTGCTATAGCAGCAAGAGATTTAATTGAAAAATATTTTGCTATGATTACAAAACAATATGGCGTCGTGGGTGAACAGCTGACCAATTAAAATGTCGTTTCCTGAAAATTTGATAGACGAAACCATAATATTTTGTTGTTTTTACTTGTTACCATTTTAGTTTGCTGTGATTCGATTTTTGAGATCGTGGTAGTCTAGTGGTTAAAGCGTTTGGCTATTGGCCCAAAGGTCGCAGGTTCGATTCCGCACATGGTCATACCATTTTTAACGCTTCATTACCACCATCTCCCCTGGCTCTAGTACAGGCAATGCCTAGTTGAGTAGGGCCCAAAATAATTGTATATGACCTAGGTCATTAGGTATTTTAAAAAAAAAAAAAGGCGGTATGAACGAACAGCTGATGGTGACATTGACAGTTAGCTGATGTTAATTGTAGCGATAGCTCGATATTAAGTTAAAGGCGACCAAAAATATGACACATTGAGAAATATGTTTAAAGTAACTTTAACTACAATCGATGTGTAACTCCAACAAAAAATATTGCTGTCACTATATTGACCATACCAAGAATTCCATTCCATATTGAATGTCTGATGGAATGCGAGCGAGTTCTTGACGTTCGTTATGAGAAATTCCCGCCCTCCCTCCCCCCGCCCTCGCAGCCTCACTAATGGGCGGGCGATAATATGGGAGACGAAATCTTAAAAAGAATTTCTATAGAAACGGTCGGTATCGAGCGAAGAAGAGATATTGGAATATTTTCTTTTGTTTGGGAGACCGCACTAAAATGACACTTCGCTGTCCGACTTTATCCTTTATTAAGAGAAATCAACAGTCTTACGAACAATTGGTATTAATGATAAGTTTACATTCTTAAAAAGTATCTGTAAAACTAATCAATGATTTCTACTGTTAATATAAACACTAAAAACTAAGTTAGAAACTAAACGTTTTGGCGCAGAACAAATAATATTTACATAGATCGGTTACTAACACTAGGAAGATTTACTTCACATCTTACAACACCTAAGCTCAATCCACACTTAATCAAAATAACTACGAACACAGAATTAAAATAATGTTAATAAATATTCTATAACAGAATTACAGCTTGTATTTATTTTAATTTTTTGACACATTTTATTGTAAGTTTTAATTTATTCATAGACGAATAAGATGGCATTAATAATAACTACATTGACATTGACAGATTATTTAAAAAGGAACATTTGAATTCACACAAAATTAGCAGCTTGAAACCATTCAGTTAATCTGTCAGTATGAACGTTTTATTTTATTTAATTTAACGTTTTTCTAAGACTTATTATAGATAAATTTTAGCTATCTGCACTCCTTCTCCATATAAACTTTAACTATGCCAAATGTCACACTCCTCCGTGGGCGCAATATGCTTAAAAAGGGGTACAAAGTTTTTCCTTCATGCATTAATATTGTAAAGAACATCGCTTGGCAGTGGCTTCTCAAATTTAAGGAAACTTCCTAATCTTTTACAGCACTGAGCTTTACAGGACTAAATCACAGCTGTAAGGGTTGAGCCAGTAAAACGCCAGTTTGGTGCCATTTTCTACATATATTCAAGGCTTAGGAGTATACAATTCAATAAGAACTTTACAGTATTGTAATGAGAATGTATAAAAAGAAGTAAAATTGATACCTAAACGTATAGAATTTTACAAAGAATATTCTACTCTTCATTTAATTAATACCTGACAGTTATTCAAAGAATTATATTTTTATTCAAATATGAATTTATGAACTCCTTTAATCCCAAGTATAAAACATTAAAAGCATTTTAATGGCCAGATACATCCATGTGTAACATGGATACATACATAGATACATGTGTTAAAACATATTTATGATCTTAAGTACTATATTGATTTGTATAATTTGATTAATATATATTTTTAATCGTATAGGATTCCGCTGTGCCGCGCTCTCGATATCAAACTCACAGCGACTGTTTTCACGGCCGCAGCTTCGCAGGTCGTCGCCAAGAAGTGCGGCTTCAAGGTCATCAGCGAGTTCACCTACGACGAGCTGGCCGAAGAACACGGCTTCGTATTCCCCGGAGTCACGTCATTGACCAAGAGCTCTCAGCTGATGGTCATGGAAATATAGTGATGGCAACCCTCGCGAATGCTGTCAAATTTAATGTATAGCCAGGCCTTCGGGCGTCTTCCGGGGTTTCATCGCTGAATGCACACACACGGAATCATCGAATGAGGGGGGGGTTTCTGATGTGTGGAGGTGATCGGTTGATCACCAAATGCTCGAAAAAAAAACAGATAAATACAAGTTATTAGATTTATTAAGTTTTTAATTAATTTATAAAGTTTTTAATTTTAATAAGTTAAAAGGCACGGAATCATACAACACCTGCGGATGATTTCGTACAGTAAAAAATGAATAACGGTGGAATGAATTGGCTTGTGTCGCTCATGGAACAGCAGACTGGCTTATGGACGGTTCTCGTCAACATTAACAATTCTATTCTGAGGTATGGTATGTTTTTCAAGTTCTGGACAAATAACTTCATTCCAGTCCGGTTAAAAGCAGTAATCCTGTTCAAGGTGATAGATTCTCTGATTGCTGGGTTGCGTTTTAGGAAACCAGTCCATTCCAGCTTCTACCTTCTCTCTGTGAAATGGGTGCTTAATTCTACTGATAAACGCCCCTTTGCGGAGTTTTACGGCCCTTTATCAGCTCATCCCGGAGTAGTAAGTACAGGTTTCCGCCCAAGTCTGGGCTTATATTCAGATCCCCTTTTTTGGTGATCGTGGAGATTCATTATTGGAACTCCAAAGTTCTCTGCTGCTTTGCGTAATTTGGAGCTCACTTTTACTTCTATCATTTTACTCATTTTACTAGGAGACCAGGTAAGCTACTTTCCTCGTGGCGTCTGAAGATAAAGACAAAATAATAAAAAACTGAATCAAAACATGCGGGTGATATTGTACAAAAACGGATGAACCGATCCAAAGCCGCCATTTTGTCAGAAATGTTTCAACAAACGAAATCGATCTGTGATTTCAATGAAAAATTACTGTTAATCTAAGTCTAAATCGATATCGTACAAAGTAGATACAAATACAAGATACAAATAACACAATTTAAGAAAGATTAAGTACGTCCAGCGCGTAAAATCTTCACCGCATTTTTTATAAAAATTGGCGCAAATCTCTGACACGCGAAACCTGACAGTCACTGGCGCGGGCGCGAAGGAGGACGCAGCCGGTAGCAGTAGGCTGTTGATTCTCTGTCAAATATTTGCGCTCTCTGTCAAATATATTTTATGCGCTTTCTGTCAATATATGCACTCTCCGTCAAATATAACGTACGGAATATGCCGCCGCTTCCCTACTAAAATTTCATTAAAGATATTAAGATGATGTTTCGTAAAGAATAAGTGGACGGCGTTTTGTTTTTCATAATCTCTCTGATTAATATTTTTCTAAAAATAGAGTCTGATAATAAAATAGTGTTAAAAACATTGCCTGAATTCAACCAAATTTGGTTTTTAAATGGCCAATAATCTTGTTTTTGGTATTCTTTTGCTAATATTTATTGTTGCACGTTTTATAGCATATAACGATTTATACCATTCAAATTAAACCAACAAACCCAAATATAGTCAACGTGAAATGATGTAAGACAGAAAATTTTAAAGATCGACTCTGTAAATATAAAAAAAACCTATGTTATATAAGAATGTAGATATATCAATGCATGTTATAATGTTATTGTAAACATTAAAATATAATCGCTAGTAAATTAACAAATTTTGTTTTTATTTGACCTCCAAAAGAATAATGTTATAATGCAAAATATCTTTCCTAACTAGGCTGTCGCCTGTTCTAAGGAAGGCATTCTTTCTATTAATTATATAAGCAGCCTTGTTACCGCGTTGAAACAATTTGAAAAATACACATGCATAATAACCACAAATAAATATGGATATACAAGGAATATATATATATGTATATATATTCCTTTAATTAGATGATTGCATAATATTTGACACTAAAGAGTTAAAAATGCATTTTTGTAAATTCAGCGCTGGGTTTAAACCGACATCCTGCGCTCTCAAGTACAGGACCTCTTTAGAACCTTTATAAATATTATGCTATCCAGCACTTTATCAAAAAAATAAATCTTTTTCAAAATTTTTCAATATTGTCAAAGATTGTGTCATTTATCTTTTCAGGCGATTTGCCGCTATTAAAAAACAATCATCAAATATAAGTCAAATAACTTTACAACTCAATTATACAATTATATAAAATAATAATACGCAAACTAACCATTTGCTTTAATTTTACACTTTTACATATTCATCATTTTTATTTTCTACTTCATACCATTGACTAGCCTTGGCCGTGCCCGAGCAAGCACACAAAATAGCGAAACACAAAAAGGGAATTTACACGAGCGCTTTGATAAAATTAATAAATTTGAGTATGAATTATTTTCGCATTTATTTATACAATTTCTTACTCGTAATAGGGTAGATAAACACCCCTTTAAGTCTTCTTAAAATGTTAACAAAAATAAATAAATATTGCAATTTTTGGTAAATATTTGAAGTGCGCATGAAACGTATTATAAATTATTGATCAAGATCTTTTATGTTACCATATTTCTTTTCGGCCACCGTCTTAATAAATTGATAAAAAGGTCAGCTTATCGTTACTCAACTACACAAATGATGCCAATACACTAATTATACTTGGTAGTCTCCCACTACCCTACAAGTTTACGAGGGGCGTGGTGAAGCCACCATTCAATCTCGTATGAATATCTCCACGTCTCGTTCACTCAAAATCTATCCATCTCTTTCTCTATTCTATTCATGTTATAATCCCTTACAAGTTTAGCCGACATTTCATTGTCGTGTAACGATGTGTAAAATTGTTTGTGGTTGTTGTGCGAACACATTGTAATAGATACATATTACATCTATCGGGGCGCACTTTGGTATAACAACCATTTAAAATAATTATATTTTAATGGGCACTTTTGTATGAAAAGTGGGCTGGTCCGACCTACCACGACAAAGGGCCACGAAGGGCCGGTTGTGTGATCCGTAGTAATAGTAAAAAATATGTTACTATAGTTAACATTCATTGGTAATGGTTAGTTTTCGCAAAAAAGAGTTGTTTGATCACTTACCTTGGTTAAATTTCGTTAACAGATGGTAATAGTAGAATCGCTGGTTAAAAATGGCGGCCGACGCACAGCCGATCGCTTGCTCTGACGGGCGAGCGGGTCTGCTGTTTATTGCCAGTAAATAAAAATACGTTTTCACAGATTTGGTGCGTTTTGGGGATATTTTGCGTTTTATGTAATTGCAACATATTTAACTATAGTTAAATAGTTACTATAATAACGTTCGAGTTGAAACAAGCCTTTTCGCGAGTTAACCTTGGTAACTTGCTGACCAATGGTTAAAAGTTACTAGTGTTAAATCGAATTTGACCATTGATCGCACAACCGGCCCTAAGAGTGTGGTATCAGTAGATTGGTCTCGACCTTATATTTACTAATCACAGTTTTTTTTTAACTATAACCTATATCTCGCAAGATCGACTCCGATATCGAAATGTTTGTGATGTCAGATCTCAATGATTTCACCGCCGATTTTAGAATTTTCAAGTTTTAATCGAATCTACATGAAAAATACTAGGTCGTTACATAGTCGGCATTTTAAAATTCAAAATAATAAAAAAGTTATGTTTAAAAAAAAATCTCTAAGGGAGATCCCATGTTAAACCTTATCGCGCGCTTTTTGTACGAATTTTACAAAAAATAATCATTTATTTGAAGTTTACATTTCTCCGCTCAAAGATGCTGCTAGCATAGGTTTCACCTTTGTGACTGCGGCTATTAATTATTTACTAACTACTTTATATTATCGAAATTTCTCTTAAAACGTAGTTGACTCTTTGATTATGTTCTACGATACAGGCGCGTAGCAAAAAATATAATTTCAGATAGATTCTTTCGGACACCAGATACTTTCGATATCGTTTGTGAAATACTTACCTAATTAATTCTGAAATTAAAACAGTCAGTAATATACTACACTTTTGTGTCTATAAATGTGGTTTTGGGTTCTAGGGGATGTAAAACCCATTGTAATAGGTGGCGTTTCTAATAAAATCTACCTAATGCGCGCGACACATCTGAGCTTGGGAATATGAGATAATAACACGGCGGCAAATGAATAAAGATCAAGTGCATATCCTCTCCATGCATTTTTTAGATTATCCTACCTACGTATAGCTGACACAACACTATTTGTCTCGCTCTGACGTCAGCCTGTCTGTCACTGCATTCCAGGTTGTAATATGAAAGCTGTATCTATATCAACGCCGGAGGACCGTTTGGTGATACTTCAGGTAGCGTTCGGATAGCTAAATGTTTAAATTTCAGACAAATACTATACACTTTTTTTGTAGGTAGTGTAAACCATTTTTTTTTCATCTAGTACTTTCATATAAGTTCACTAAATAACACACGACCAAAGAGACGACATTCAAATGCTAGCGAGTACACAACACGAACGGAACAGTACAATTATTTCCTTAAAACAGTGTTTTTCAACCTGTGGGTCGCGACCCCCTGATTAAAAATTAAAAAGCAAAGAACAGTAAAAAAACAATATTTTTTTCATAAAAATTAAGGGTCCTATTTTCAATGGCGCTCTTCTCTGTAAATTTATGTCCAAAAAGGTTGAAAAACACTGCCTTTAAGGTCTCTTTTAAGGGACCTCTTACCGAAAGCTCTCTTCTCCGTCCTGCGCGTTAGTAACTTATGCTAAATTCTTCAAAATCTTCAAGAAAGACTAAGTGAAGAGATCGACTTTGCAAGTCAAATAAAAATCCAAGAAAATATCTCTTGTATCGCAATGGCATTTTTAAATATGTTCGCATTATATGTAAATATATATATAAAAAAAATTACTATAATATTAATATTATATTCATTCCTGTTGATTATTAACTTTTCTCTAAATCGAGCCCCATATTTTGTCCTAAAGCGTCACGGGCTCCCACATTGGCTTAAGAGCCACCTTGAGGTGACCTTGAAGATCGACCTTTGCAAATGGCGTCGGCCACGTGCACTTCGAGCATCCGTCGATAACATCAAAAAATAAACATTTGACAGTTTTTTATTTATATTAAAAATATATGGCAATTTAAAAAAAAACTAAGAGTAAGGTTTTCTGTAGAATTTTATTGCGGACATTTCTATGTATAAATTAGGCTTACGTCACATATGTAGTTTGGTTTATGAGAATTTTAAAAAATAAAACTTACCAATTTCAATTTTTTTTTTATGTTAACATAGGATTATTTATTTAAAAAACCAGCTTAAAGATTTTCTAGAAAAATGTTCATTTAATCTAATTATATTTTTTAAACAGTGTGTCCCAAGAGCATTCCCGTAAATTTAAGGGGGTGTATATGTTCCCTGTTACGAGTAAGAAATTATATTAAAAAATGCAAAAATATTTGATACCCAAATTAATTATTTTTTTAACTAAATTTGTGTGAAACTTGAACACTTTTTTTCTCGAATACCATAATGAATTTTGATATAGTTTCTTAACAAATAACACTAGGAATCGTAGGACCTATTAGCTGTTTTTTTTATTGGGATTGACCTTGGGACACCCTGTATATGCCTGGTATGAAAAGCTATCTTGGCAATAGACCTCAAAAACATGCATAAAATGCAATTCGAGTGCGTTATGGCTCTTAAGACGGCTATGCATATCACTAAAAAACAATCGCAATGACTATGAAAATAATGGAATTTATGTGTATATAAAATAATATATAAATTCCTAACCATACTAACCATGTAACACACAACAGCACTTGCATTTAATGTCTACAATTGATTGCCGTTCACTATACATACAAACGGAAAATTGATAGTTTAATTCAGAATGAACACTGTGTTACACCGTCATTTGGCCAATGCTAGAAAGTGGGGCAGATGGGCGTTTTAGAAAAACGGTCAGTCGTAGTGGAACTCAATCACTGGAATAATTATTGTCAATTTATCCGTTGACATAATTGCAACGATGTTAAGTGTTTTGTTTGCTTTTGAGTAAATACACGTCTGCTATTAAAACGGCGGTACCTTTGGAAATTCTTGGAGGGGCTCTACTTGTCAATCCCCCCCCCCCCCCCATACATAACTCCCATAGTCATTTAACAGAAAACATAATAAGTTCATAGGTTCATTTATCGAGTTAAAAAATACAGTGAGAATTACAATATTAAACTAAAAAAACATACGAATGTACTAGCATCTAACCTCACAAATGTCGCTGAAAATGTTAGGCGTTTGAAGCGCTTTGACATTTCAGACTTGGTCAGCAGACAATAGCTTAGGCTCCATATGAAGGTCGACTCCTTGATGAAGGAGTTAACCTGCACGCCATCTATCGCTCAACACATCTGATTATGGTCCAAAGGACTCATTACAGAAAAAAAAAAAAAATCGAGTACACAGAATGTTACAATTTTGTACGATTACATGTTTTATGTGTCTCGATAAATAGGTTAAGTAGGTATAGGTACAAGTTTCACACAAGTAAAAGATTATACTACAAAAAGAAACAAATAACAATAAAAAACAAAAAATAACAAAGGAAAAATACAAAGTTAAAAAATAAAAATAATAAATAATTCGCGTTGATCTCACGAAGGTGTATCTCACTCTCTCACTGGACGGTTACTCAACTAGGCTTTGATCTGTTCTAGAGTGACCATCGTTTTGTTTTAGTAAATCGTATGAAATAGTGCACTATAGTTTACATGTAAAAAATAGAATCATACAAATATTTCTATTCAGTGATTCAATAATAGAAGAATCATATTATTAAAAAAAAAATAGGAAAATAGAGAAACGGTAAACAGGCATTATGCTTTGAGAATTGATAATACTTCTTAAAAAGTGTGTTATTCGCACAAAAGGCACATATTTGTATTTGATGTTAACCGAATAGGTATCGTATTCCACTTAAGGCCGGATGTGATTATTTTCAAAGAAAGTTAAATAATCTGATTGTTACATAATATGTTTAATTAATTTCCTATACACAATTTTCCATTTACTATATCAATGGATGCAAGTATTATTTCGCCTAGTAGTAAATCGGATAATCTGAAAGAGATAATTCTGCTGCCCGTTACTTCAACCCATCAGTGCATGCGAACGGGTCAAATGGACCAATAAAAATCCAAAATAAAAGTATTTTATGAAATATACCATATCAAACATTATACCATCTAAACATTTAATAAATAAGATTAATTATCACAATTTAACGTTTACATAATAATAATTATTATTTATTAAAAAAGTTCTTTCAATACATCCCGACAGTGATAAAGATAGATATTATTGACGTATGATTCTTTCAAACTTAAATCACCTAGAATCATTAGACCATATGACGAATTTATTGTTTTTTAACGTTAAGTTCTGGTTTTACAGTATTAAATATGCAGATATGATATGATAATGATATGACCATGATATGTTATAGGGTCCTTATTGCGTGGTGATTTAAATGAATTTGACGGTAGTTAGGTTATTTTTCTTGGTTTTTTATTGCTGTTATATTCTAGTTGCTATCGCTGTTAAACTTGTAATTAATTTAACTTTATATTATTACCTTCCCTTGAATTTTTAATCGTCATTATTTTAATGTTTATGAAGCATTATATATATGGCATTCCTATGTATTATAATATATTGTGGAAATAAATAACTTGAACTTGAAATTGAAAATAGTATAGCCCATAGCTTCGAGTCCCTTAATATTTTACAATTAATCGATGTTTGTGAAGAGAAAGAAAAAGAAATCTATCGAGTATTTTATTTCATAATAATCAAAACAATTACGCTAACCAGTTTGTATTGAGTACTGATATACATATTATGATACTGATAGGACTGATGTATTACAAAAACCTGCATTGTTTGTATACCAAACCACAACTGGAATAATTATGGGATTTTAGACGCTGCAACAATATTAGGGATTAAATATATACGGGAACGCTAAAAGATTTATTTCTATTTAAATAAACAGTCTACGAAAAAAGTTTCACAAATAAATAATTTGTTTCTGTTTTATCACATCGTTTAATATAATATTTCAATTATCTTTTAATTTATCTATTATATCAATCTCACACGTGCGTGTTCAAAAATATTACACGCACCCTAATATGCCACATACCAACATAATATTTAACCCCTCAATCCCACACCCATACACCGTTATACACACTCACATGAATGAAATAAATGAATTGATGAGCATTGCTTTTAGCTAGATAAATATAATTTTACTTTATTTATTATATCGTACAAGCCATCGTACATTACTTTTACTTTACTAAATGTATTTCGTTGTATTACTGTTGAGGAATTCTTACATGCTCGTACAAGTGGTCAAAATATACGTTTTCCAAATAAATAAATATAATACTTACTGCATAGGAAATTTCTTTAAATTATTTTTTTTGCGATTAAAACCACAAAATTATCTATAAATATACAATACATTGGCGGTTACATTAATTTGACGGCTGATCAAGCGAAGAAGAAAAAGCGATTGAAAAAGAGCATCTTCTAAACATGCTTCTAAATAAAATTTCGTTTCTTACCACAGATCCGACCGTGCAACATCTCGTTTATGGTTTTTAAATATAATACTGAGGAAATATTCCCAATTACCGGGTTTTAAATATAATATAAAATATAATTAAAAATTAACCAAATGTATCGGAGGGTTGCTCACCATTCACAAACTCAAGTATCGGCGCTATCGTTTTCCTAATCTCCTGCGGTCTATACAACAAATAAACATATCAAATTAACAAATAGTACGCGCAATGAACGGTTAAACCGCACACAAAAGCACAAAACATGTTATAGCATAAGAGTACGTGGCATTTTTGAAAAATACTGATTTAAAAATTGATTTAACAAAGATGGCAGCTTCAACTCATCAAATAGTAGTTTTTAAACAGCTTATCGCCATACAAATTGTAGGCGCTCAAGTAATGGCGTTGACATCCAAATCCTGACATTTTTTTTTCAACGTCAGATTTTTCTATAGAGATCATATCGACGTCAGATAGATTCGTCAATTCGTCAATTTAAACTTTTACATTAAGAGCCACTATATCGTGAGGTCACCTTGAAATTCGGCCTTTGCAAATTGTGTCGGCTTCGAGCGTCCATCGACAACATCAAAGAATAAACATTTGACACTTTTTTATTTATATTAAAAATATAGGGCTATTTAAAAAAATCTAAGTTTAAGGTTTTCTGTAGAATTTTATTGCGGACATTTCTATGTATAAATTAGGCTTACGTCACATATGTAGTTTGGTTTATGAGAATTTTAAAAAATAAACTTATATATTTCAATATTTTTTTATTTAAATATAGGATTATTTATTTAAAAAACCAGCTTAAAGGTATTCTAGAAATATGTTTAGTTAATCTAATTGTATTTTTTATATATGCCTGGTATGAAAAGCTTTCTTGGCAGTTGACCTCATGCATAAAATGCAATTCGAGTTAATTATATTTTTTTTTTTTTATATCAATTATAAAAAAAAACATCAAATCGTGTGTAACTGTAATTTAACCTAACCAAATTATTATGGTACATACCTAAAAACCAAACAAAACAGCGCCTTTTGCCTGGCATTTTAGCGGTTAAAGAGGTGTCGGTGGACCAAGGAGTGTTGGTTTTAGGGGGTAATTGTTTAATAAAAAAAAAATAATAATATATCGCCGGCTCTGTGTCTAAACCGCCACAAAAGATATTTTGTAACACACCCTTATTGAATTACAATTATTGCATCTGAACGGTTCACAAATTTGGGGTAGTGGGGTAGTTTTTGTTGCAATTTCAAGGGGGCGTGGTTTGATAGGACCACGCCCGTTTCGTCTTTATATTATTGGGTGAACTTGATTTGATGATCAGTCCTGTTGTAAAAGACGATGTGGGTTTTTGTTTTATATCATTGGTGGTGATTTTCAAAAGCTTGCTAGAACCTTCAAGCAAATAGTTGACCAATTAGCGTTTTTTTAACCTCATGATACCTTTAGTTTTCATTTAAAAATATTTTTTTAAAAAAAACCATCGTCTAGTCATATTTTAGTATATTTATTTATAACCATTAATATTATATTTTAATCGACATTCATTATTTATAACGATTATTATAAAACCAGTCAATTGACAGTTAAAATGAATGCGGTCGAAGAAATTGTGAAAGTTAGACGCAATGCATCCGTTAGCGGAAGCAACTGTGTAAATAAGCAAAACAAAAATAAAATAGAAGGTAAAATGACAAATTATAACACGGAAAGTTCTCAAGAGGCCGTTCCCGCATGCAGTTCGGCCAAGAGCGACTTCAGCATTGAGCACATATTGACCAAGGCCGGCGAGAAGAACTTAGCAGCAGCGAAACCCGCCTGGCTGGCGTGCACTCGCTACCGACCGCCGAATATACCAAGTAAGCAATTGGACTATTGGCCATTTTAACGCTTCATCACCACCATCTCCCCTGACTCTTGGGGCCGAAATTTCAGTCCTTGCATATAGTCGTTCTTAGTTAGGATCAACTTAACTGTTAAGCATGACCTAAACTGAATTTAAGTTCGACTTTGTTAAGAATATGTTTCCGCTATGGTTTGTATATACAATATCTGTCGCCACTGTCGCATAACTTTTGACAGATGACGCGTCATCTGTCGTTTTGAGGTTATGCTGTCAGCTGTAGGATTACTAGGATCTTGCCATGCGTGTTTGCTTGAATTGAAGATGTTCAAAATATGCAAATCCAGACAATTTTAATTAGTTAGAAAATATAAAAACAAGAAAGAGACGAAACCACAGATGGCAATACACTCGCAAACGGGTCACGGTGACTGCAGCGCCGTTAATATACTCAACCTAACCTAACCTAGCAGCGTATTTTAATACTGACTTAAGTTTGACTTAAGGCTTAAGTCGTAGTTGTTTTGATTCTTAGCTAAGGCGGACTTTTATGTTCGACTTAACGCTAAGAGTGAGTTGACGCGATGTTTAACGGTTAAGTCTAACTTAAAATTTAGGTTAGTCTTAAGTAGGACATAAAATTAAAAGGTAATGACGTACTGGATTCAGTGGCGGTACTCCTTAGAAGCCGAAAAGCCGGGCTTGCCTAGATTTTTTAACAAAAATTACTAGGTACCTCAAAAATAAATAACCTCCTGCGCTTAGGGTGGACTCCCGCCGCTCACCCGCGATATAGCTTGTCTACTGTCGAGATCCTGGACTCCCCACTGACTGGAACACTCCTTTCGCAGGACGAAAGGACTCCCAGGTGTTCGGGAAGCGCGCGCGGCGCTCCAACTGCCACGCCCGCATTCCATTCACGGCACAGCAGAGCCTCTCCCTGGAGGAGAGCTTCGCCAGATCGAAGTACCTGTCTCCAGCGCAGCTGACGACCTTGGCCAACGAGCTGCACATAAGGGAACAGAGGGTGGGTCCTATCATTTATCTTCAGCTAACCTTCCTACATGTCTACCATTTTGTTTCAAATTGTTTCATATCTAAAATAAGGCACAATTACAATGTTTAGTTTTACTTAAAATAAATAATAATATACAAATATTCATTAGTAAGTTACACGAGGCAGTTGAACTATGTTAAACACCAATATCAAATTCAATTGTTTATTATACTAACTAACAAAATACTAACAAAATTATAATAACACAATAAATAACATTACAATAAAAAAATTATAATAGCATTATAATAACAAAATTATAATAACAAAGAATTCTTTCGGCACGCCAGAAGACGGAGGTAGATTTTTCCGGAACAACGTAGGGGACAGGTGAACTCCAATTGTACGAACTTGTATCAAACATTCCTTTCGGCGAAAACTATGAAAATTACATTACTGATTAAGCATTGTGATTTTCCTAGAGATATTTTCGAAATCATCTTAAAAAAATGAGTCTGTTTTACCAACATACATAAGTAGAGTGATTGTTTCCAGTTCGCTACCATTGAAATTTTCCAAAAAAACATTTTTAATTTGTGTCTTGTGATGGCTTGCTTCATTCCCGATCTCCAGTTGTGCTTGCGGCACTTTGATGTGCGTTTTGGATGGCCATAGAGGCGACAGTGGGCTATTTTTTAGGTACGAGTAGATTAAAATAAAAAAAATATACAACGCATCATAACATTTTTTTTATTTTAAACACGGACATATTATATAAGTTTAATAATTATAATATGGCACTGAACATTCTTTTATATGTTTCTATTTGCGCACATAAATGAGTTTGTATTAAATTTAACTGGCCAGTAATAACTAATATTTCCTCAGTTTCCAACAGCTGTGCAGTCATATTTTTGAAATTCGAATATGATATTTGAGCGCTCTATCAAACTGTCAATTTTTCATTAATCACTATTAAATATTTATTGTTTTTTTTTTATATTATTCGACCGACTTCCGATGTGATCTAAGCGGTTATATTGTTTTTCGAAGGTATTAATCTACAGACAAAAATTCAACTCTATCGCATTTGTATTTTTCGAGTTGAAAGACGGCCAATGGACGGGGATAGTAGGAATGTATAAGACCCGGACCCTATGGTCCGATTGAGTAAATTATTGAATTCCATTCCTGCGGATAAAGATGAAGGCGTCGTCTCCTGAATATTATTTTTTACTTTATTTTTCACTAAATGACATTATACAGGGTGTTTGGTGCATCGTTTGTCAAAATGAATTGGCCGAAAGAGGAAGATTATCCCCTTTGAGATGATTAGGTAAGTAGTGTGGTCCAATTACATGATTTCCTATAACTCCTGCCCAAATATTTATGCTAAACCTTCTCTGGAATGCCCTTTGTCTTTTCACATGTGGGTTCTGATCTTTCGGAGACCAGTAGTGAAGGTTGTGTAAACTAAGAATTCCCTCTTTAGTAAATTTGGACTCATCCGTCCAGAGAATACTTCTAAAAAACTTCGGGATCATCCACATCTGTATGCAATGTATCTGTAAGAAGTCGCGCATGCATACACAACAGAGGTCACCAATTCGAGCAAGATTTGTGACAGGGCGAGGTGAATAATAAGGGAATTTTGTTTTTTAATTTCAAATTCGAGGAACTTCAGTACCCTATGTAAGAAGAAGATAGATAGATTTTACAGCGCAAGAGTGAGATAGTACTTTCTACCTGTCTCGCCCATGTTATTTCCGCAAAAACAAGTTTTCATCCTGAATATCGAATATCAACCCGATGTGTCCCGATACGCAAATTTAGTAAATTAGTAAAGTTATTAGCAGGTTTCTATGGCATAATGAATACCGTTGGAAAGGGGATAAACAGAAGAAGTTTTTCAAAGAATTCGAAGATCATGATCGCTTTAAGTTTTTTTTTAATTGCAATGTAAAGCCGAGTCTTAAAATTATTTTTACCTCTTCCAAAAAATTTATGATTTAATAAAAATAAAACTAGACAATATTCGCAAGTAATACTGAATTTCATAGAACCATACAACAGAGCACATACAAATAAAAATTAAATCGGGGTGCTATACCAATAACTTTTTTTTAAATCTAAATTTATATGCTGAATTCTGGAATTTTTCAAAAAAATAATAAAATGTTAAAATAAAAAAAAACCATGGGGCTAAAAAAAAGTTATTGCACCTCAAGACATAGCAAATGACCCCCTCTTTCGGCCAATTCATTTTGACAAACGATGCACCAAACATCCTGTATAATAATAAAAAAAATAAGTAATAGAGCTTTATATTGTACTATTACTTTCTAAAAATAAGTTTCTTGATCGGTAATGCGCCAACATTAATACAATATAGTATACGCGCTTCTTTCGCTATTGCAGAACAGGTTTACCTAGTGCAATAGCACAGTACGCTTTACCTGGCAACTAGCGGGCTCACACACACACACACACTGGCACTCTATTTATTTATTTCAGGAAACAACAGCTTACATAGTAATTACAATAAACAAAAAAAAAACAATTAAAACACAAAGCCAATAATAGTTTCCTCCAAACTTAAAAAAATAGAAACCTATTCGGGAGCGAGGCCGGGACCAGGACGTCGGAGGGGTTGGGGGTTGGGGGTTGGGGACAATCACCAGAATATAACATAAAACACAATATAATATAAATATAATAAATTCAACATATACATATGAATATAAATATACTAGTCAAGGGCTAGAGTAGACACTCTCTTGAATGCCGGAAAAGTAGTGTTAAATATATCGATGTCACTTAACATGCTATTGTAAAGCTTACATACTCGATCTATATATGAATTCTGTGCATAATTCGTGATCAACAGTGACAGATGGAATGTCTCACCCTGGCGAGTGGGTCTAGATGGAACCCTCAAATCTATGAGCCCCAGAAGATGAGCAGTCGATGTGAGCATTGACAAAAAGCTATGAATAAAAAAACCGCTTAGTACTGTTAACCTTAGAGTACCTACGATAATTGAAGGTAGATTACTTCAACTATCATTGTAAAATGCTATTTATCATGTAAAAATGTAAACTGATTAAAAGGTATAATGAAATGAACATATTTGTAAGTCATGTATTCAGAAAAGAATAAATAAATATTATTATTATAGTATTCTTTTTAATGTTTTTACTTTTATTCTCATTGCAGATAAAAATCTGGTTTCAAAATCGCCGAGCGCGCGAAAGGCGAGAATCTGGCCTGGGGCAGGGGCACCTGAGCGAAGGCCCTCTGCACGAAAAACGCGGACCAACTAAAAATAATTATGAATATTACGAACTCCGATATTAGTACGGAATTTTCTGGTATTAGACCCGGGCAAAAGCAAGCCAAAGAACTCATAGGATTCTCGCAAAAAAGACTGAAAAATTGAGCCTATCGATCGATGGCAGGTGCAGACTCTGCCAAGAGAGCCCAGAACCCCTCCCTACACTGGGTGAATGTGGGCCCCTCACTCACAAAAGATATCAGCTTCTAGGCAACCATCTCCTTAAGCCAGAAGAGATTAGAATCATCGCACCCAAAGAGATACATAACTTTATCTACAGTACGGGACTAGAGGGTGACCTATAAAAGGATTTAAAACAAGACTAGCCGCCGACTTCCCCTACAGACAACTCTCTCTGGAAGACACAGAAAGCACTCAAACTCAAAGACACAAAACCCGTACCCCCACTACACGGCCCGAGAGGCCTAGTCTACACTGAGGAAGACAAGGCCGAGGTCTTCGCGGAAACAATTGAGCGTCAATGCTCGCCCAACTGGTCCCGCGCAGACCTCGACCACATCGAGACAGTCGACCGCACGATACGACGAAACAGACTCAAACCGACCGACCCGGACACACTCCCCCGCCCCACCGCACTCTCAGAAATCATAAGCATAGTCTCACACTTAGAAAACAAAAAGTCACCCGGCCCGGACGGAATCACGAACAAAGCAGTTAAGCTTCTCCCGGCCTCTGCCCTTCAGGCTCTCGTTGATCTCCTCAACGCTTGTCTAAAATTCAAATATTTCCCACCTCAGTGGAAAACTGCCAATGTAGTCATGATTCCGAAACCAGGCCAAAATCACACTTTCCCACAGAACTACCGCCCCATCAGTCTTCTTTCCTGCTTTTGCAAAATATACGAAAAAATCATACACATTAGAATTAGCGACTTCCTCACCGACAACAACTTACAAATTGACGAACAATTTGGCTTCCGACCACAACACTCTACTTGCCACCAACTCCTGAGAGTGACCGAATACGTCCTCAAAGGAAACGACACAAAGACACCCACCGGAGGCATCTTCCTGGATGTCTCCAAAGCCTTCGATAAAGTATGGCATAACGGCCTGCTGTACAAAATGTACCAACTCGGCTTCCCCCCACCACTCATACACCTCATACAATCATACCTACACCACAGAAAAATACGTATGAAACTAGGCAATACACTCTCTTCCGAAAAGACACTTGAATCTGGAGCCCCACAAGGCTCCGTTCTAGCCCCAATTCTTTTTGCCATCTTCATCAACGACTTGCCCAAATTTCCGGGCGTCGAACGAGCACTATACGCCGACGACACTGCCATACTATACCAGAACAAAAACTTACGCTACTTACAACTAAGACTTCAAAAAGCCGCCGACCAAATAGCCGACTGGTTCCGGAAATGGCGAATCGACATTAACCCCGACAAAAGCCAAGCCATCATATTCACCAGACGTAGAACAGACACTCTCCCCAATATACAGATTTTCGACAAAGACGTCCCGTGGGTCGACGAGGTCAAATACCTCGGAGTCACACTAGACAAACACCTCACATGGAACAAACACATAACCACAGCTCGAAACAAAGCCACCGGAGTAGTAGCCCAGCTATTCCCACTTCTGAAAAACACACACCTCAGTATATTTAACAAGACACTTCTATACAAAACAGTCATCCGCCCCGTCATGACCTACGCATGTCCCGTCTGGGGCTACGCGGCCGCGTCACACATTAACAAATTACAAATAAGACAGAACAGAGCACTCAGACTGATAACAGGAGCCCCGTGGTTCGTTCGAAACTCACAACTACACAAAGACCTACGCATGGACACGATAGAAGAACATATCAGGTCAACATCAGTAACTTTCTTCAAAAGTTGCGATAACCACACAAACCCACTCATAAACACACTCCAAACCTACTACGAGACAAACACAACAACTAATAAACCCAGACACATCATCTCAACTACACCCCCACAACAATAATTCCAGACACATTAATCTAATAATACTTTTCGACTTTCCTCTGTTTCAGGACTCCAAGAAGGACATCGTCCTAGCCCTCGCCCTCCCCTACTTGCCGCCTCCGGCATCCCTAGATATATTAAAAAAAAAAAAAAAAAAAAAAAAAAAAAAAAAAAAAAAAAAAAAAAAAAAAAAAAAAAAAAAATCCCTTTCTTGTTAGACTCACTTCTTCTAAATTATACTCACTTCATTTTCTTATCGCTCTATCAAAGAGCTGTTTTCGATCGGTAGTAAATACGCCACTGTCGCGTTCACTATCCACCCGCCTATAAAAAGGTAAAAAAAGGTAGCCGCCGACTGAGCAGTTTCAAAGACTTAGTCTTTATATCTGCCCAACCATAGAATATCCATCGTTTCATTTTATATATAAAAAAAAACAATACAAACATAAAAGCAATACAGAGTAACAAAATAAGTTTAAAACAATCCAGAAATACAATAATACAACTAGGACAAAACAATACAGGTGAACCATTGATTCTTTTAGTTTTATAACCTTAAATAAGTGCGAAGATTATCAGCGAGCGGAGGACTAGAACCGTAGAAGACTCATATCCCCTAGGACAAGCAACAAAGTGTTGATTTCCCGGGCGAAGTAAAGGATTTAAAAGTACAATAGTTGTTTGTGCAAAGAGCGCGGTACACTATTAATCATTAATTAATTATATGTTTAAAAGATCGCTGAGCGCAACGAATAGCCGCGTTACCGAAGCTGGCTAATAGCTCAGCCATAACTACAGAGTCGCGTTCAACGAAGTCGCTTCGCTCGTTCAGTGACAACGTGACACGGAATCTCGTCACAAGTGACTCCGCTCGAACACATCCGAGAATTCTATTGTCATAGATATGTGTCATATCGTCGGTTTGGAGCATAAAGTCACTAACTCACAAAAAGAAAAAATACAGATATCACTCAAGTTTTGTGGGGCTTTGGAGTACAATAAATGTAATAATTAAAAACTATTGTACATATATTTAAGGCGCCACCAGTCCCTAAAACGTGTTTTGTAACGTATTTTGGCGCATTTTGTTGAAGTTATTCCCAACAAATGGCTAAAACTAAAAATACCACAATATTCTACATATATTAATTCAGTATTTTGCTTAAAAAAAAACGAAATACACCTTATTATAGTAATGAAAATAAATAAATAAGAACGTGTTGTTTTTTTTCTTGCAACGATTTTCTTTTAAGTTGTGTAAGTGACGCGAACCTATTTTTTCTTTCTAAAGATAGACAATATAATAATCTAGGACATTACTTAAAAAAAACATTTTTTTCAAATGATAATAATTATTTAAATACAAAAAACATATTTCATCGATTCCAAATGTAACGAATTCGCGGTCGGCGAGTATATCCGTCTCTTTTCTACACGTCAATGTTCGAATAAAGCCTACTCTTTCTAATCTCAAGGACAAATGCGTCCCGGGGCGCCTTAAACAATAGTTTGTCATTATTACATTTATTGTATTCCAAAGCCCACCAAAAATGAGCGAGATCTGTCACATTTTCTTATTGTTAGTTAATGACTTTTTGCTCTAAACCGACAATATTTGTCTGTGAGTGAATATTCCGATATGCTACTAAATGCGAATGTAGATAAGTTATGTGATTTTTAAAACCTTATTACTACGTTTGATGGTATCTATGTTTATCTATAAATATAGTTTAATATTGTAATAAATATATGTAATGTATTAAATAATAAAAAATAAGAATAAAGCTACACAGTCGCGTTCAACGACTCCGAAGCGAAGTGATGGCTTGTTCGTTCACGGAAATCTCGTTATAAGTGACACCATGACAATTTAACATTGTGACGAGTTCGGCTACAAATTACGCAGATATTGCGTTGTAAAATTTGAAAATTGTTAGAACAAAAATAAGTGTAATTTTCCACACACAACACATTTATCATAAGGCCTAAATATAATAAGTACTTATGTAAATTTTATCATATTTAAGCAGGCAGCTGTTGCACTAAATTTGAAATTTTGTAAAATTAAAGAATGTAGACGCATTTAACTCTATTAAACGATTTATGTAATATGTATTTTTAGATTTATTCATAATGTATCATAGGTAAAGTAACATATACTCATATTTATTGATAAACATTACAAGGTCTGTTTTAAATAAACAGATACTATGTGTAAAAATAAAGATGTGAGTTAAACGTTAAACAGTTGGTTATGTTTAGTGTGTCAAATATGAAATTAACTGCTTTATTGTATATAATTATCCTTTTAAACATTACTTAATTGAGGAAAGAATCGTTCTTGCCTAGAACCTTCTTAAATAACAAAGAAACTATGTATAACTATACATTTTTGTTTATATTTACACCCAAATATATAATGGGGGAAATTAACAAAATTTAGGCAGATATATATTTTTATCACTTTTAGTATAATTTATTTATTTATAAAAATTAAAATGGTTGCCAAGCATGGAAATTGGTTAATGGAGATTCAGACGCAATTCCCTATCAAAAGAAAAAAACTTTGTTAGGATGTTTGTTTCTAAACTTGTTAATTCTACGCAAAACTTGAACTTAAACTAAAGTAAATGGTTCAAATATATTAGAATGTTTCGAAGTGGAATGGATAATTAACCTGCCGCCATAGAATAACTACCTAGTAAAATGTGGTAGTATCTAGGTACTTACCTACTCAAAAGTATAAATCAAACTAAAAATCATAGATATAGAAAGCTATATCTATGCTAAAAATATGAAACCTAATGGATTATGAAATAAGGCACCACTCCATAGACATTCAGGAGCCTATAGATTATAAATTATGAAAATGTTGCCAGTTGATAGGTATTATGATTACATAAGGAAATCAAATCTATTTCTAAAAATATTACAGCCCCAGAGTTAATTTAAAAAAAAAAACGAACTTCAAAAAGTTGAGTTAAATCATTTAACCATAAAGCGGCGAGGCTTAAAACAATAAAAATATTTTTTACCATTAGGATATTAAAGTAAAAAAGTATATCCTTTTGCTTTTGCCGTTCATCGAAATATAATTGCTATTTGTTATTTTTGGGTTAATTCATTATTATATTTTGGGGTTGTTTCATTACTAGCCGTGCGTCAATATTTAGAAAATAACAGAATGAATAACATGTGTCGTGCCGCAGTCACTCCATATCTACCTATTATAAAAACATATTTTTGACAATTAATATTTAAAGGCTTTCTCCATTTTGATGTGTTTTGTTCGAATTCTCGCAACAAAAAATAAGTTTATTTAGTCAACCAAATTTCCTTATAGTTTTTTATTACAGCAGTTTGTCTGCGGTACACAATTAATGCTCGGTCTGGCAACACTGCCGCTGTCCCATAAAATTCCGATTCCGACCAACTGTCAAATGTCAGCACTGACAAGTGACAACTGACATTGACAAGGCAAGCGAGCATTTTCGAGATTTGATAACATACAACAAGAATGAAAGAAAGACAAAAGTCACGAAAAGAACTTAAATTGCGCTTGGAAAAATACAGTGTCTGTGGGAAAATCAATAAATCAAAACAGGAAATCTAACGTACTGCGCCATTACATTGTTTGTTATTGCAATTGGCATTACAGGACAAAAATAGAAACCCGATTGGGTACTTACCATTGTAGAAAATATGGAGAACCACATTTTAACAGAGGATGAAATCGAAACTGATAATTATGTAATAATATGTATCCAACCAGAAGATACGCCAGTGAGCGATGAAGAGACAGTGTATTCTACAGCGCATAATGCAGAAGAATTCTTCGAAGATTCGAATCCTGCTAGCACTGAAACATCACTGATTCCTACGAATACCCAATCCGTCGAAATAAATGAGGAAATTGTTCCTTCTTGTACTGAATTGTACACGAATTATCATTCCGTTGAAATAAATGAAGATATTGATTCTTCTTGTACTGAAGTATCATATTCGAATGTTCAATCCGTCGAAATAAAAGAAGATATCGATTCCACTTGTACCGAATTGTCATATTCGAATGTTCAATCTGTTGAAATAAAGGAAGAAATTGATTCATCTTGTAGCGAATTGTACTCTTATTCGGTTGATGTAAATAATTGCACGTTTGTGATTAAAAAGTTCGAGTGTAGTTTGTGCCAACATGTGTTCCTAGACAAACTGACTTTAAATAGACACATTCAATCTGTCCACGAGTTGAAGACTTGTATCTGTTTGGAGTGCAATAAGGCATTTTCCAGTCAGGGAAATTTGAACGTTCACATCGATTATGTTCATAAAAAAACAAAAGTTTTCAAGTGTACGTCCTGTGATTACGCATGTAAAACTAAAGGTCACTTAAATCAACATGTAGACAGCGTTCACAGGAAAATTAAGTATAAATGTAATAAGTGCGATTATGCGTGTGCTGCTAGGAGTAAATTGAAAAATCATATTGATAAAAATAATTGCAAAGTCACGATAAAAAAGTTCGAGTGCAGAAATTGCGATCGCGTATGCACGGATAAAACGGCTTTAAATAGACATATTCAAGCTGTTCACTTGAAATTGCGGAATTATGTGTGCAATGAGTGTAATAAGTGTTTTTCAACTCAGGGCAATTTAAACGGCCACGTAAATGGAGTTCATAAAAAAATAAAAGAATTCATATGTATAGAATGTAATTATGCAGGGACGACAAAAGGTCATTTAAATCAACACATAGATTGTGTTCACAGGAAAATAAGAAAATATAGGTGTAGTGAGTGTGATTATGCGTGTACTGCTAGAAATAAATTGAATAAACATATTGATTCCAAACACATGCAAAATTTTGTATGTAACCTCTGTGGTAACACTTTTTCTTCGAAATCAACCTTGAATGAACACAATGGTGTTTGTCTTCTTCGAACATGAGTCTGCTTTGAAACTTGTAAATTTTATAAATAACTCAAATTGTTTAGTAGATAGTTTTGTGTTAAAAACACTTTGTTTTTACCAATTTTTTATCACAATGATTTTGTTTCCTCAGTGGTGGACTTTACGAATTACAAATATAATAAATTCAAAGAACTGAGAAATATACCGAATAACTAAAGGATAAGGGCGGAAGCTATTATGAAACTAAACATAATTATTCATACCTAGTTAAATGATAATAGTAAAAAACGGCGTGACTTAAAAAAAAGACAAACAAAAATTAATGGTTTATTCACAGTAAAATTTCACGTTATTTATAACACTTCCACGTTATCGCACATTCTGTCTAACGTAATTAGTACTAAAACACAATATTTTCCGAGATTTAAAAGCATATTAGCATAAAGAATATGGGCGAAGCCGTTTTTAAATAATATAAATAAATGATAGACATTTTAAATATGAAAAACACGTTAAAAATAAAAAAGAAGATAGCAAATAAACAACATTGTAATTAGAGAATAGTAAAGTGATATGCTCATTTGTCAAATATGCCGCTGGCTAAATTTTATGCGTCTTTGCAAATGTTCGTAAAATTTAGGCCTAATTTTTTATGGATTATTGAAAAATAAACCAAAGAAATCAATTAAAAACCAAAAGAATTATTAAATATATGATTAATTTGAGCAGACATTTTACTTTATTTTTTTCACATCTGTATATCACAAGTGACTTTCTTTGAATAAGTTTTTTTTTTCACTTTCAATGTTTTTTTATGATGTATAAGTTATTAGTATTATGTTATTTGTATTGCCCATTACTCTACTGAATTTGTGGAATTAATAAAAAGTAAAAAATGCTACTAAAATTCACATTTTATAGGTTTTTATATGATGACTGATTGGTATCTAAATTATTTATTTTAGCAAAACGAAATACTTCACATCGTTGTAGAGTGAAAACTATGTATGTCAAAATAATCCGACTTTTCAATAATGAAATACTCTTTTTCACAAATGCTTAAATAAAAAAGATATTTTCGGTTTTCGACTTGATAGCTCTATTTACAATATAAAATTTTCTTCTTTGCCGGGGACATTCTGTACAAGGTATTCTTTGCAATATGGGGTATTCTTTGCAATAATGTATTCTTTGCAAATTTAATGAAAATGGACCAAATTTTAACATATAAGGTTTTTATTCTACAACGTTGTTATTATGATTTTATAAATAAGTAAAAGGTATTAATTGGCTTTGCCAGTACACCTATATTTCTTGGTTCATGATACATTTTATAAAATGAACACATAGTTAACCTATTTTTTGTATATACTTAGTTTAGTTTTTCAGAATAATTTAATTAATCATTCTGTAGAATTTTAAATGTTATATTCAGGTTTTATATTTAATATAAAAGGGTTAGCATGTTTAAAGGAAGCGAAACGCTACCTCAAATGAGCATAACGTCTTTATAAAGCTAGATACTGCAAGCGACATTTTTTTTTGGAAAAAATGCTCGAATACATATCATCTATGACTGCAAAATGTTTTATGTTCGTAATGAGCATCTCTTCGATCTCAGAATGATTGCTCTGCTTACCGTCCATCCTTTTGCACATAACATTTTTCACAGATTCATTTACTGTCCACAATGCCCGCTTGTGAAATTATCTTGAGGTTAAAACAGGTTAAGAATATCTATTAGTATACTCAAACTGTATTAGGATTAGTATATTCAAATTGTTATTTAAAAAAAATATTTTGTGTCGGAGTTACTTTTTCTTATTTTTAATACTTATATCCGCATTATGTACACCATCCTATTCCCGTCAGATACCTTTACTGACAATAATATTATAATTAGTTAAAATTGCAAATAATTTATTGCTGTCATTTAATTGTAATACAGTAATAGTTGACAAATTGTAATGTAATGGTTAACTGCTAAATATTGCCTTCGGGGTAGTAAGTACTGTATGTATCTATTGCTAAATGTTGTAATTTTCTATTGAACGGGCACACTAGAGCCATGCTGACTACTCATTAACATATAGATAAATAAAAATCATGAATATTTTATGGTTTTTTGAGGCCATTTTATCATCATATCCTGTGCGTTTTGTATGCAGAAAATGTTGCACAATTTAATTTATTTAGTGTAATAAATAATAAGACAAAAAAAATGAGTTTTCATTTGCTTTTTTTTCTACGATAAATTATTTCTCAATCAATTTATTATTTTATGAGAGTAAGCAATGCCTCGCAGTTGATAACTTCTTGAAAATAAAATTGTGTGTAGTAATTTTTACATGCACGCATAGTTAAATGAAAATGGCTTTTACATCCAGTAGCTATCATATAATATCAACTGCTTGTATAGATTGTTTAGTAGTAGTAAATTATTCAACCAGAACCTGACATTTTACGGCTAGACCCTGCAGGCGTCATTAACGGCACCTTTCCCCCAAACTACACGCACTTGTGGTACCAACTTGTGATAGGTTGCTTCATTTCCTATTTCCACTTATGCCTGCGGCGCTTTTAGCCCATTCGATGTTCGTCTTGGATGGCCATAGAGGCGACAGCAGGTTATTTTTTAGGTCTGAGTAGATTAAAATAAAAAATATACAATGGCTTTTTTGACGCATAATGAAACAACTTGGACATAATATTTCAGTTTAATAATCATAATAATTTTATAATTAAGTATAATAATATACATTTTAGAACTTAACATTCTTTTACATCTTTTTATTTGCGTCAGTAATAAATAATACGTTCCAACAGCTGTGCTATTTATATTTTTGAAATTTGAGCACTCTATCGAAATGTCAATGTTTCATATATTTAGTTCTAAAAATTTGTATACTTTTATTATATATCTGTATTATCCGACCAGCCTCCGATGGGATCTAAACGGCAATGGTTGTTTTTCAAAAGCGTCAATCTACACACAAAAATTAGATTATTTCACGTTTGTACTTTTCGAGACGAAAGATTTAACATACAGTTGGGATAGTAGTTTCTTATACATGAATGTATAGATGTTATAAGTAGTCAAATGCAAAATGACTACTCAATGTTTCGTTGGTATTCTTTGGCAAGTGTTCGCCACTTTGTTCGCTGCTCGACGACGATAGTATCTTACCAATCAGCACACAGAAACTCAATATAAGTGTTTCAAAAAAATGTTTTTGAAACACTTATTTTGAAACACTTATTTTGAAACACTTGTTTTTGAAACACTTATTTTGTTTAACTTTTACAATGGTAAAAGTTAAACAAAATAACCATTATCTTTAGAGCAGGCAAGATGTAAGGCTTCTATCATAATAATATTTTTTTCAATAAGTAAATTGCTATAATTTATTTTTTCTGCCTTTAGTTAAACAACGCCATCTAGCGGCAGTTTAGGTATAGTAGTACCTCAAGAGTAATCAAAACCCCTGCACATGCGGGAACATCTGAAGATATTTTATTTATATTTATTGAAATAGTAATTAAAACATAAATTTACATGTTATTCAAAGATCTACCTAACTAGGCAATTCCCGCACTAAGGTAGACATTATATTATAGGTATTATATTAAGTGAAAAAAGGAAATCGAGTTTAGGTGGATTTTTGTGGAGTTTTCCAGAACCACCTATCCTTGCACTTGTCATTCTCATAAACCCAGTGACTGGCCAGTTCGAGGGTTGCAGCTCCTCTGTTGACGAGCCTGCGTCTCAGCTGTGCCTTTTGACGATCTTCGAACGTTACTGGTATAGGACAACAATTAAAAAAAAAAGTGTATTTATACTACAGAGGTGAAACTTACTACATATTTGAGCAAAATCTACACACACACATTTGCGAAGTACTTTTTAATGCATATAAGTACATAATCTATTAAATTTATTTATGCACAAACGGGATATTAAAATGCACAAGCGAATGAAACGAATAACTGGTACATAAAATGCTAAAAGTGTAACAATTGATTTTTAGCACACAATACGAGTACATCCTAACTGTAATGTCTGCTGCAGCGATGCCTTTCCAGTCGCCCACTCTATATTGCCGGCGAAGAGGAATGGGGGTTCAGCATTTTACCTATTCTGTGGTTTTACTACAAGTGCCACGATGAATCCAAGTCACTTTACCGTATGTAAATCAGTTTCACTTAAAAAATCTTAGTTATTTCATTTGTATTATAATGTATTTTATAGACCAGGTATTATAATGTATTTTTTGGATATTTGTTGATATCAAACCCTTGGGGTTGAAATCCAACGATCTTTTAAAACAAAAGATCATTATCGAAATCGGTTTCCCAGGGGCGACATAAACAAAAACTAATTTTGGGGGTTAACGAGGTCTAAAAATTGACCCCTATTAATTAACACAAGTTCATATTTGAAACTTTCAAGTTGCTGTATAAGTTGTGTTACTTATACCAACTTGTTATAAGAATGACTAATATTTTAGTAGGAAGTATCATTGTACTTTTTAAAAACTCAACAAGTCGATAAGCGTGCACAAGTTCGTACAAGTCTTTCAGGTAACTTTTGACTTGCTCTGTATTCGACGCATATATGCGATTTAACACGAACGAAATCATGATCAAGTAAAAAAAAGATAGAATTTTGAAAGTAATTTGGCTATGGGGGGTCTGAGGTATCAGTTAATTTTGGAAAAGGGGTCTCTTGCCTAAAATAATTTGGGAATCCCTGTTTTAGACGATAT
The DNA here is from genome assembly GCA_020383195.1 of Neomicropteryx cornuta. Classification (NCBI taxonomy): domain Eukaryota; kingdom Metazoa; phylum Arthropoda; class Insecta; order Lepidoptera; family Micropterigidae; genus Neomicropteryx; species Neomicropteryx cornuta. The sequence continues at coordinate 7,448,380 of JAHKQU010000010.1, read as the reverse complement.
TACAATACAACAATATTTATTATTTTTATTATTATTTAAGTAGTATATTAAGGAATCTGTACCTAGATTTATGTATCTAGTATTAGGAATTCTGACAATGCCCTTCCATTTCACCAGTGGGATGGAAGCGCATTATCGGCTGCAAACTTTTATTAAGCTCGATTAAAATGCTTTTAGATATGAAACTTCAAGTCAATCAATAAACGCGTGTGCCTGTAATTATGGACGACAACAATAAATAAATGCTCCACGAATGTTCTGTGGCACTTGAAGGAGTTCTGATAGAGGAGATCTGACCGAGGAAAAAGCAATTGGAAAAATAAAAAAATTTAACGTATACATTACTGTACACAAAAAAAGACTATGTGGATTCAATTTTCCCAAAGGGTTGGGATAGTTGTAATCACATACGATCATCTTTATAAAATGTATGTATTTTAAAAAATGCCATGTTCACCTTTTGTAGGTTTGAAAACTGTTTTAACTGATGATAAGGCGGTTAAAATATTAATCTGTTCAACGTTTTACTAAACTAAAATATCTTAAAAGTCAATGGAGTTAACAATAAAATATAGTTGGCTTAAAACACCCAAGACGTTAGAAATTATTGAATGAAATGATTCGGTTAATTTAGATCATATGTTGGTCCAAATGTTCACTTTAAGCTTTGAGCACATAATAAAGTCAAAAAATATTATATTTTTCAAGAACTGGAAAGAAAATAATAACTTTCCTACTTTTTATTAAGTTGAATATACGCTCTCTCGTGCCCCTGCTTTTACTTACAGGGAATTTGCTTGGAGTGCAAGATGAGAGCAATAACACCTACCTATTTATTGATAACTAAGTAATAATAAAATTAATAATAATATTTCTTTATTCTTTTCTGAATACTTGCCTTACAAATATGTTCATTTCATTATACCTATTAATCAGTTTACATTTTTACATGATAAATAACATTTTACAATGATAGTTGAAGTAATCTCCCTTCAATTATCGTAGGTACACTAAATTAACAGTACTAGGCGGACTTTTTATTCAAAGCGTGCCAGTGTGTGCGTGTGTGTGTGTGTGTGTGTGTGTGTGTGTGTGAGCCCGCTAGTTGCCAGGAAAAGTGTACTGTGCTATTGCACTAGGAAAACATAGGCTAGGTTATAGCCTAGGCTATTGCACTAGGCTATATCACTCATAACATTCATGGAGCTACGAGGCGCGTCCGAAATAGGTAAAAATCTTTTGTAAAAACCCGACACCGGTAGATTCCCCCCGCCATGTTGTATAGACTTATCGCGATGACATATGCGAGACGTAAGATACGCGAGAAGTGTACTCGACGCAAAGTGGCGTACTTGGGCGTGGTGCGTTTTTCACCATAAGTTGCCGTATCTTTATATTTTAAAATATCGTTGGTAAAAATACACCAGCCAGGCTAAGTGCGTCTTTCAAAACGCCTTCCTCTCAAATATACAAAAACAATAAAATGTTTGTACCTAAATCAACCAAAGAAATTGATAAAAATAATACATCGATATTTTGTTTGAAGCTAGAACCAAACTCCATATATATAAAAAATAAATAAGTATGTACATATTACGGACGTAAATACGACTTTAAGTGGTCTTTCTGTTTTTTCATTTTTTTTCTTTCTATTCATTTTGTTTACTAGGTACATTATTTTATTAAAACAGTAAGTTTTACTATAACTTTGTATCAATAAAAATAAACAAGAAATCGTAGTAGAAGAAAACAGCCCCAGCGTTGGTGTCCTTGAGTAATATTATATTAATTTGCTTATTAATATTTAGTTTGTGTTGGTTCTATAGTTTTGTCGTCAAAAATAATAAAGGTAAGAATCACAAAAATAATATTGCACACTTCAATAGAACAAAAAAAAAAAAAAAAATGGTACCTATCTAAGCAAACAAGTATCTAGTCACAGCCACCTGTAAATCTGTAAAAGTCACCACGCCATGCTAACATGATTAATGAATGTATCTGATACAGATTTATGTACATATTTACTAAGTTAGAAGCATATTTTATTTAAAATATAATACTTACATAAAGAGCAGACCACGCAGTTACATGGAATGAATAAAAGCAAAGAAAAACACCTATTATCAATTCGTTTTCAAAATTTTAAATTTAATATTTTATGATAACGACTCTTAATCATAAATTTTAATCATATTAAGTAAATATTAAAAACAAAAAAGTTTCTACCCACGTAGTCACTACTTTCTAGAAACATTATTTGTAAATAATAACAAAAAAAAAATTAAAAAACCGTTCATCATTAGTGTATCTAGCGAATTACCTACCGGGTATTAAAAATCATAATCGATTTGATTCTCATTGCCATAAAATGTTTGACTTCTTTCTTTCCGTTTTTGACGTTCCAACTAAATATTTTGAAATTTTGATTTACGATCGTGGATCTAATAAAATAAAAACAAAATGGAAAAATTGCAAGGAGTGACTTCATAAATTTTTATCTTTTCGGAATATCAAAAATATCTGGGTTTATCTTCAAAATTTATCGTTTGGTAAGTGAATATGAGTTTAACTTACGGTTTCTGTTTAAGTTTGTGAAAATGCACTATTCAAAATTGTTTTGTGCCACTATTGATGTACTTTCTAAACGTGCATCTTTTATAAATGATATAAAACATATATTTTAATAGTACCATTTAATAGTACTAATGTACGCAATGTACTAAAGTGTTTTAATGTACGTTTATAATCGTGGGCCTCATCCTCATCAGTCTTTAATTTGTTTCTAGATTAAATATGGCGACCGTTCGTGTAAACTAGACAATGAAAAAGAAGAAAAGGTTACGTTTTTTAGTAATGACGAGGGAATAGTCGCGATTCCTTTACCATGGGCGTTGAACAGCGAATGTAAGTTTTATTTTTGTTAGGAGAATAATATAGCATTATGTGGTTGATGCGATTGTGTAGACATTTAAATTATCAGCATAGCTGTGTTTTTATGATTGCAATGTTTATTATAAATGTAAATTTAAAAAGTTTATTGTTTCCTGAAAAAAAAAGATGCAGTTACTTGTTACTGCATACCTCAATTCCACAATCAATTTCACATAAAATTTAAAAAACTTTCAGCAAGCCTGTGCCGTCTACACCCGTGAAATTTACAATGTGTCGAGAACAAGCATCAAGCAAAATGTGACCATAAAAATGCCCGTAAAGGGCCAATCCCCGGCTAGGCCAAAACCACTTGTTTATAATAAAACGATGCATAATAGAGCTAATACTCTGCCCAGTAGAGCAAAATTACCAAATAAAAATGTTAAACAGCACCCGGTAGACCACCACCACCAGGCACCAGGTAGTACAAAATCATCATCTAGTAGAAGCTGATCGCCAACTCGAAGAGGAAAGACATCACCAGGTGAAATATTTATACTGGTACTACTTAAATACATAAATGAATTAGATATCTTATATACTAAGAAAGTTATATCAAAATTTTACTTTTCTTAAAACCCCCCGATTCCCTTCCCTTGGTCTGATTTTGCTCATTAATGAACTTGACTGAGATTGTGTACCCTTAAATTTTATGTATCCATTTTAAAGTCATTGGTGTAAAATTATGCAGTTTTCATGTCCAATAGACAGTAATGTAGATAGATAGATAGATAGATAACTTTTAAACTGAGGGTGGCTTTGGGTTCTAGGGGATGTGAAATGCGAAGATATGTCAAAAGTTTCCGAAAGTCATGATATGGTACCCATTGCAATAGGTAGCTTTCCTAGTGAAATCTACCTAATAATCTATATAATCTGCTTTGTTATACTCGTAGAATGCTTTATTATTTATCACCGAAGTACCAAGTATTTGACCACCAAAATTTATTTTTTAAGAGCTAATTTTATAAATTTTGGTTTAGAATACGTTTTAAAAACTGTATGACGTTACTGGTAGGCTGCTAGTCCATAGTCACTCACTTCATACAGTGATTTATACAATACATCCATGGTTTTACGCTGTGTGTTCAAAAAGTAAGGTGACTTTGTATTGTTAAGAAAAAATATTTATTTATTTATCAATATTTATGTTGTCCCTTCAAAGTAATCCCCCTCAGATACAAAACACTTATGCCAATGGTTTTTCCAATCCTCAAAGTACTTCTCATAAGCACTTTTCGGTATAGCCTTGAGCTCTTCCAGCGATGCGGTCTTTATCTCTTCAATCGTTGCAAATCTCCATCCTTTCATAGGTCTCTTTAGTTTTGGGAACAAGAAAAAGTCACATGGGGCCAAATCCGGTAAATATGGTGGCTGAGGCATGACGTTGACGTCATTCAACAGCTCTTGAGCGATGCTCATGCGACGGTTCTTTTGGTCAAAATTTAGCAATTTCGGAACAAACTTCGCTGACACATGTCTCATGCCCAAAATGTTAGAAAAAATTTCATGGCACGAGCCAAGCGATATACCAACATCCTCAGCAACTTCTCTGATAGTGATTCGATGATTTTCCAAAACAATTTTCTTCACTGCTTGAACGTTTTCATCAGTTGTTGACGTGCTTGGGCGTCCAGAGCGAGGCTCGTCATTGGCATCTTCCCGGCCATCTTGGAAGAGTTTGTACCACTTGTAAACATTTCTTGTACTCAGAACAGTTTCACCGTATGCCACTGTCAACATTTCAAGTGTTACGGAGCACTTCATTTTATTTTTTACACAAAATTTGATGCAAATCCTTTGATCCATATTTTTCAATAGCAAAAAATCGCCGAGCACGCAAAACACTTATAACCTTTACGCCTCTCACAACCAAACAAAAAAGCCATTCACTTGAAATTTGGTACAGATGTTCGGGAAGAGTGTACCAACATAACAAAACAAAAAAAATCGATAATCGAAAATACATTGCCCGCGAAATTTGAAAAGTCACCTTACTTTTTGAACACACCTCGTATATTTATTTTTTATTCAATCAAGGAAAAACAATGGGTACAAGAAGTGAAAAGAAATCTTATTGAAACAGTTCATTTACATTTCCGAGCAAATAAATCGAGCCACTTTACAGTTGTGTCTTTGAATGCAAAACTTTCAATATTTTCAAAGATTGTCGGCCATTTTCACCAATCCCACCTTAGGTCTTCCCTTACTAAGGGACTCTTAAGCATAAGTTATTCTTAGGCAAACATTCGACGTATCTCAATTTAAGGGACTCTTAGCCCTAAGTGAGGTTTGATGAAACGGCTCTGTCATTTATTTTTTCAGGTGATTTGCCATTATTAAAAAACTATAAAATTGAATAAGTTAAATACCTTTATAACTCAATTATATACTTATTTATATATGCACTGTGTCCCAAAACCGTTCCCGATAAAAAAATCAAGGTAATTGGTCGTGTGATTTCTAGGCACTATGTAAAAATTCATCATGGTTACCGTGAACAAAAATGTAAACCTTACGTGAAAATAGTAAAAGGGAAGTAATTAATGTCTTTGTTGTGAGCGCTAAACTGTCCCCGCACGCCATAATAGTGTCAAGGCCATTATCGATAGACGCGGCATTGGAATTTGCATTCTGAACGAATTTACACAAACTGTTAAAAAATATAATTGTTTTTTTCGCATTTCTTACGCATAATAGGTTACCGAAACTTCCCTTAAGTCTTCGAGGGAAAAGTTCGAGCAGTGAAAAAGGCAGGAAGTAAGCCTGGCAGCGCAAGATCAAGGACCAAATCTTCCTACAAAGAAGAGTGCGTCGCAGGTGAAGAAAGTCACTACAAAGATGAGGCTACACGGTATGGTTTCAGTTTACACGTAACGTAAATTTTATAGAATTGATGGTCAAATTACCAATCTATCCAGACTTTAGAAGATGGGCGAGCGGTTACAGACATGGATTTTTCTAAATAAGAATACATAACGCTATAGACTTTCCTTATTTATTGCCCAATATCGTGCCGAACTAGTCATACAATAAAATATCTAAATACAAATACAAATTACGCTATGCTGTTATGGCATTAGGGATGACAATAGACTACCAAGTAAAATTTGTTAGCTATAATAAAGTATAAAAACCTAAATATAATATACAAACTGTAACCGACGTATATATACGTACGGTACATCTGTTCTCTATTTCCCCTTCTCACTCTTGCCACCCCGCACCACATTGTCGTGGCGTGCGGGCAACAACGCCATCAAGCCGCCATCTTGTCATCAGTTGTCAGTAAACACTCAACTCGCAGTTACGTGTTTCATTCACTTACCTACTCGGTTGTACCTATACAGTGGAACACCGCTGTGGTCTCGGAGAGTCACACTTCCACTATAACACATTGGGATAGTTATTTATCATATAACATTAACCCTAAATATATTAACCGATGCAAAATATATATTTTTTATCGAAAATACGTATATAAAATGGGATTATTAATTAGTTATAATGAAGCCATTGTTAAATATTCAATATTTAGCGCGAAAAAAGCCAACCAACTAACCAAATCAGTAAAATTAAAGTTCTTTCAGATTAACTAAAAATAAGAGAAACATAGTCGTTAGCGATGTCCCAAAGGTCCGTTTCAAAAGGGAAAAAAGAAAAAAAAAATATATATTTGTACAAGTGGCCGTCCGCATGTGCACGCATGTGAGAGCGTCGGATTTCGGCGGGAAGCGGAGACAGAGGGTCCTACTTTCGAAAGTTGAAAGAAAAGAACTGGACCGCCAGCGTCTCAAGCTCTGCTATGGGACGCCAGTTAGGAACAAACGCCATCGGTGGTCGGTTTATATGGTTACCTAGCTCCGAGCTTGCGTTACGCGCCGATTTATAGACGTAATTATCGGATTTTAATAATAATTGTAAGCGTACTGTAACAGTAGAATATAAGCTCGTAAAATATAGACTGTAATTGTATGTAGACATAATTAAGTGTTATAAACTGCTCTACTTATCAACATTGTGTTTTTTAAAATTGTGCTGCGCTAAAATAAAATATTCTTGTGCTCAACTCAAGCGTTTCAGTCTTTGAGAAATACCTACCTGAACTAAAAGTATTTACTAGGCGATCTGTCACATTTCTTAGGGATGATCTCTCTGGCGTTCTGTTCGGGAATCATTTCAAAGCCGCAGTAGTGCTTACATTGGTTGGCGAAAACTGTCGTCAACAATAGTTTTACAACAAAAAATAGGAAATTCAAAATGCAATGACATACATAATATCAGTAAACTAATTGCTTTATGGTCTTTTTGTATATTCTTGTATGTTACATATATTTTGACAGGATAACGCTCAACCGTTTTTTGAAGAGAGAATTGTCGTTTTCTGTTTTCATTCTATTCTTCTCTTATTTATGTCCTATTTTATGGTTTCATTTTCATCCTGTTCTTTTTTTCTCCGTAAACTATGAGCTTGCAAATTACAGGCTGTTTCTTTTCTTATACGGGTTGAACTTTTTCTCATGAACATTTTCTTCTACACTTCAATCTGAACAACTTCAGTTTTACAAGTTTTCAGTGTGTTAAATAAAGTTGGTAAAATGAAACAGTAGAAGAAAATCACGCACTGAGATAGATAGCTTAACGTTTCCCTCAATATTATATGTTGAATGTAAAAAAAAATGTCAAAATTAAGAAAACTTGTGTAATGTTTAGTTTAGTTAAGATATAACATATTCAGGAGCAATCCCCGTTGCTTTCGTTGGGTTTAGTAGTTGAGAAAAAATGAATTCTTATGAAATATCAATTGAGTATACTCAGCCTAAGTTAAATCTTCGTATGGCCGAGTGTTTCCATTATCAGACATCGGAACGGTATTGATGATGATATACTGATACAACTAACTCCGACGCAATCACTGCTTGACACAGGGTGGAGGAGCGGAGCTTAATTTTTAACTGACGCTTTTGTCACGATTTTGTCATATCCGCTGCTCTACATAAATACATAAAAAAAGCAAATTTTATTTATTAATCGAAGCAATGATCTATCATTAGACAGCTGAAGACGAACTGTCTTCTTTATTATTAAATGTTAATTGTTTTATTACAGGTAAAAATCTGGCTGTCTGTTTCGTTTACAATTCACCAAAGGTCGAGGATATTCTCGTCATGAAGACGCTGTCGGGGAAGAAGCGCATTTTGAAGTATCTCACGCACAAATTTGTCATATACGCCCGTTGACGTAAGGGTTCTAGCTAAAAAACTATTTTTTTTTCTCATTCCTAAACAAACTTCTTGAAAAAAAAAATTGTAAAATATCAATAATTTTTTAACTGAAAGTTATATTTTTATTCTCAAATATTAACCAATCTGAGATTGCATCGATGGTAAATGCGTAACCGTTGCCGCAATTTCAAAGATTGACCAAGATTTTAGAAAATTAATATAAGTTTTTAAAGTGGGCGTCACGTGGGCTGTGTAACGAACGAGTTATGTTTGGCCTTGTGAAATTTTTAGAGTGTTCATTTTATAAAATTCCTGACCTTATGCATTATCCAAAATTAGCCGTAAAAAGTTACTGGGTTGTTAGTATCGACCTTAGTAAAGGTATTACATGCGTTTCTCGAAATTCGTTGTGTGTTAGTAAATTATGATGTCAATTATATATTTTGCTTCAATTTGCTAAAGTTACACGTTCGATTACGAATGGCATACGTTAAAAATAACCTCAAATAACAAATCGAATAGTTGTTGATAAAAAAATATAAAAAATTGCAAGTATTAGTGAGCGCACGCAACTCGCAAATAAAAATTTATAAAGTGGCAAAACCTCTCAAAAAATTATCCCTTAGATCCGTTGTAAACTTGTACTCCCGGGTAACAGTTTTAACCAACATTGGGCGAGATTTGCAATGTCAGCAGGTGGAAATAGCCGCTATTTGACCGTTGACGTAAAATAATACGGTTACCCCTTTCGAAGGACACCAATTAGAAAGCCTACCTAAGCTGCAGTATTTTTTTGTGGGTTAATTCTACACATCAAACTGGACAACTTTTGTTTTACAAGTTTTTTTAATGTGTCAAACACAGTTGGTAAAAAAAAATCTATTAATATTTAAACGCATTGTGTGCCGACCTGCTCAATGCGCCACGCATTCAAATAGATACGGGAGCGTATCGAGGATGGAATAACGTTTTCTGGGATATTACTTATTTTGTATGCCGAAATATATGTGAAAATTTAATTTTCTCATTTAATTATTCCTTTTATTTTCTTGAATAAATATTATTTTTTACTAAATCCAATTGTCGTTGCTGGCAGTAGAAATTCCAATCGCGATGAAACATATTTCTAGTATTATTTTATTTATATCTGTCGTAAATACCTGTTTTTATATTTTGTCAGTTTCTCTTTGATTTGACGAAAAGTGAAGGTTTTTTAAACACGTGGAATTTGAGGTGCACTAAAACCGTTCAATGAAAAATAGTTTATATTACGGATTGAACCGTGGCGATGGCACATTATCGTTGACCGATTGACATTATTATTTTCCTTACGAGTTTGATATTTTCTCTCCCACTGGATGAGTTAGCAAATGCAATTGTAAAATCCCAGCCGATATAGCATTAATATAAATGTAATTAAACAATACCGCTATTGTTTTGGAAAAGGATAGTTTTAGAAGTATTTTTGCAATAAAAATATGTCGATTTCCTTAGATGTATTTCCCAGCAAAAAAGGAGAATATTAAATTGATCACCCTGGGCCAACATCAGTAGTGTTTTTCAACTTGCATTGATAGAGTTTTCTAGCAAACTGTTTATTTATGTAATCGTTATTATTTACTATGTAAAAAATATCTTGTTTAGTTTGCAATGGGATCGTAGTTTTAGGATTACAAATTTTTCAATGACAACTTTCCAAACAATGTCACTTCCGAAAGCAAAAACCGTGCATCCATTCGGAGATGTGAAGAGAGTTTCAACGGGAAATAGTGCCGAGTTTGACACGTGCGTGCGTGCTTGTCAGAAAAATTTAAACCGTATCGGTCTTGAGTATAGTCTGTTTTGTTAAAATTTGTGATTGTTTTGGGTGCTATGTGGAAATAAAACTTTAAATTACCATAAACAGTGACGTCATAAATTTAGAATAATTAATATTAGGTATAAAATTTTAAATCTCAAAAAAGTATACTTTATATCTTTTAAAAACAAAAAAATCTAAAAACTATAAATTTTAAAGTATTCTCCTAAAATTGAATATAGTTTTAAGGAATAATAATTATAGTTAGTGAATTATTGTTTAGTGCTATTTGTAGTTAATAAAATATATTAATTTAAAATAAAACCTGAACGATGCAGTGTCAATATATAAGAAGGTAGTGCTTTTAAGTGAATCAATATTTCTTATATTTTGCAAACTAACCAATATTCTTGTCTACCTCAAAATTATTTAAATAAATAAATAATATTTGTATGAATTATGTCATGAGACAGCTCTATATTTCGACTAAATATTTTTTTCTTTTTTATTTAGAGAGGCATGCATTAAGAATTTCAGTTTTTAGAAGGTTTTTTTTTATTATTAAAAACACATTTTATGGGTATACCAATTGTGTATAATTAAAAAATATAATTAATTATATTCAATTGTTATAAATGTTAGGGGAGCTATTTATTTTTTAATTGGATTATATGGCCACTTAATTTTTTTTTTCTTACTGATTTATCACATTGCTGCCTCTCTACTGATTGCTATTTGTCAGCGCCGATCTTTCGATTTGAAAATCCTGCTCAATTTTTTTTTATTTTTTTTTTAAACTCTTGCAGGTCCTTTGTGCTCTGTTTTACAGAGAATTTATTTATTGGCCTGGCGTTTTAAATAATTTATACATTTTTTTTTTGAATATTCGAAACACGAGCTGTCCCTCGACGATGGTGTGCATTGAGAAAAGTGGTTTATATTAAGGTCTACCTCAGACTACCTTCCTATTCAAAACTTATCAATATTTCACTTTTCAGTGCATAAATTCCACATTCTCATTTTAAAAAATCTTCACTGAAAATGTGAAAAAAATATTTATTACCTAATATTGACAATGTTTTCAATTTCTTTATCTTTTAGAGTTCGACACTTATAAACTCTATAAATGAGTAACTCAATAACCGGGTAACTCATTTACCAAGCACCTCAATGATCAAGTAACTCACTTACCGAGCACCTTAATAACTGAGTAATTTAATAAATGAAAGAAAATATAACTACTGCCAGGAGAAGAATGATTTAACGTTTATTGTTTTTCTAAATAATTCTACAAATGATCAGTGTAGTTTATTATTCTAATATAAATTTAACCACTTTACCCCCCTTTCCCCTTACCATGATAGTATAAATCTCGCCCTTATGTTCCTTTTGCCTCGCTGAAGTGGCGGCTCGGGCATACTGGGTCAATGCGACGGATATATCTTTTTTAATTAAATATTAAATGGTATAGGTTTCGGTTTGATCGCTCAACGCGGTCCTAGTAATTTTGTCTAAATTGGATAAGTGCATAGTGCAATATTTCTAACAAGGTGTCAACGTCCTTTCAAATTTGGGAATCCTCTATTATTTTTGCTATATTTGTTACTAACTGTATTTGTCTTTTAATAATAATGTTATCATTTGGTAACTGAATATATCATCCTACAAGTTTTCTTTGCGTAAATTAAAATTTGGATCCCTTAAAGGGAAAACACAATTTTTATACTTTCTTTTTATGTAGAACATTTATTTTGGTAATATAGGTATTATTACTTTAAATTATTTTGGTATTATAGGTATATATTAGAACAAAATCAAATATTGTAATTCTTTTAATAAGCGAATAATTTTCAGAAGTTTAAAAGGTAAAAAGTTACCTTCAGGTTTGTTAATTATGTTGAGAAGCCATTTTCTAAAAATGGGTTTATAAAGTAGTACATGGTAAAAACGCTAGTAACGTATGTAACTCAATATCAATTCAAAATTAAATTAGTTATATTTTTGTATATTCCAATATTTCTCTTTTTGCTTGTAATATTCATTCATATATTGTGTACCTTAATAAAACTGCATAAATTTAAATATTATGTTTAGTATATTATTTTGATTTATATATAAGTTTACGGTATTATATTTCATCCCAAATTCGTAAAAAAAATATTGCAATCAAATAGTATTGCAATCAAAGTTTTATCTCAGAATTTGAAAAAGTTACTTACTCACTTATTTAAAAAGTATAGTAAATATAAAGTGGGTTTTTTAGAGTATTAAGAAGTGATTTTTATTAGTATTAGGAAGCTTTTAAGTGATTTTTATTGGTAATTTAGTTTTATAATACGTAATTTGTCGTGAGGACGATTTGAAAGCATTTTTTTTTATCTTTAGATGTAAGTTTTCTTTGTATTAATAAATTTATTTTTCACCTAAACTTTAAGATGGCATTTAGGGTTACCTTTATTTTAACTTTAGGGCTTTTCAACTTAAGATTTAAGAGTTTTGTCTTCCTGTAGGCCTCTATTTGGAGTCATTTCTCGCAAAGTTTCCCATTGAAATTTGAGTAAATTTGATTGCAATATATTTGGATGTTGACACTAGATTCTAATTGATTCTACAGGTTTTAAAATACTTATGAATATTTGAGTTACCTTCTTTAATATGATAATTACATTTAATAAGTATCCACCTAAGTAATTTTATATTACGAAGTAACTCAAATGAATATTTTTTTATTTTTTTAATTTAACAAAAGTTGTTGAACAGCCCACGTGACGTCCATTGCACCAAAAATAACTTTTTTTTATTAATATAACGGTTTTGCTATTTGTTGTATTTTCTAAAAGTTTAGCCCAAATTCCTTATACACTAAGATATTATAATATTAATTTTGATCTCAATAAATTTTACAATGCATAATCTGTCGTATTTATTTCTAGCGTATTTATTTGACATTTTTATAATAGCTCTCTAACCAAAACCATCGATATTGCTTCATTACATTTTGTAAAACAATTGAGTGATATCTGTAACATTTCTTTTTGTTAGTTAATGACTTTATGCTCCAAACCGACGATATTTAACAAGTAAAAATGCTTGATATTTTTTTTTAATATATCGTTATTCACAGATATGGACCATAATTTTCTTAGTCGCATCCCGTTTTTAATCGATTTTGGCCAAAAAAAGTTATATCCGTCTTCACTGGAGAACGAGAAATATCCTGCAGTGGTGTAAAAGGCTGATTAGATTCTTAGATTCTGTGATTTTCATTTCGACTCGTATGTCAAGGACCTTAATTGATACACAGTGTTCCAAGACCATTCCCGATAAAAAAAATCCCAAAAGCCCTGCGATTTCAAGCATGATTTTTTTAGACCTCATCAATATTCACTATGGTTTCCGAGTAAAAAATTTGTATACTACATTATAATAATGAAATTGTTCTTATAAGTTTGGTCATTAGCGAGGTCGCTCCGCGCCGGGCCATTGATCAGTCTTGCCGAGTGCCTGTGAGCAAAAAGGGAATTTACACGAGCCCTTTGGTAAAATTGATAAATTTATGCATGAATTATTTTTGTCATTTTTTTTAAACAATTACACGTAATTGGGAACAGAAACACCCCCTTAAGTCTTGGAGAATGGTCTTGGAACAGTGAAGTTTCACTGAAAATTTTACTACACTAGTAATGCTGTACTTCCTGTGTAGTTTCATCTCAGAATATGACCATAGAGATTCCAATAGATGTAAATGAAAGAAAAATCCTGCAAATGGATGCAAAAGTAAGAAAACAAACTGCCATTGATTTAGAAATGTTCAGACTTATTATATTAGTGAATTTAGATGGCTCAATCTTATGAGATTGAAAGTAGCCCAAAAATTGATTGAGAGATTGATTTTGAAATGCAGAATAATCCCTGTCTCTTGCATTTTATATTTACAGGTGTGTCTGTTTAATTCAACCAAGTAATCAGTTCCTGAGGGCATAGCCTTGTTAAATCGAAGTAAGTTGCGTATAACTTTGTTGCATATAACAAAATTGGGCTAATAAGCTCTAATTGAGAAATTGCATTTTTGGGCTATGTTCGGACATATTCTTATTATGGTAAAAATTAAATGTATTGAATTAATTTTCTCTGCTTAACTTTTTTGCTTTTCTTTGGCGGCAATTTTGCATTCATAACTGAAAACTGCCGAAAACTAAATTCTTTAGAACCTATTACTTCAAAGGCAATATCTACCAGTTAACCAACTTTAGATCAACGGTTGAATTTAGTTATAAGAAACAGGCTTTTAAACTAATTATAATATTGTCAATTAACATTTTTTTAGATAATTAATAATTACAATAATGAACCATCAAACTTTTTCAAGTTCTGCATTCGAAGTGTTGGATCCACCTTTTTTTTGGGTTGGGTAAACGAAAGTCTAGTTTTTTCTATCGAGTTTTAATAAAATTAATAAAATATAATTTAGGTATTAATAAAATTAGCTTGTGTGTTTATTCTAAAAGAACCTTTAAAAAAATGAGGCAATTACCCAGAGAAATCTTAATAGTAAGGCGATGAGAATGAGGCACAGGGTATTATGGATGACCTTCATCCTGAAGACCTTTTTGGCCCCTTGCGGTATGGTTTCCATGGGGTCTTTAATGAGGTACATCCTCAATCCCTTGACGTATGTCTCGAAGTACATCTCCCAGCTCAGACCGGATATGTCGAAGTTGAAAAACTCCTTGTCGTCGCTGTTGAGTTCCGTGAACAGCCTCTGTACGTTCTTGTTGCTGAACTTCCATTTTTGCGTGCTGAAGTACGAGATGATACTCGAAAACTTGTTAATCTTTTGGTATCCTTTGATTAGCCTGGAAATTTGTACGGTCAATTATGAATACCGGAGTATCTCGTGATAAAAAAATTGGAATGGAATTTACTATTTTTGAAACACAACCTGAAAACAGAAGCATTCTGAAAAGATGCACGCATTGCAAAGTCAAAACACCAAACCAAATTAATTGAAAAACTGCCTGTTCGTGGCAGCTATGATTTAGGCCATGCCTAAGTGGTTTCGCATATTTAACAATAATTGAACCCATATTTGAACCAAAATATATATTAATTAAATATGTAATATGTATTTAGAAAAAAACTAAAATATTCCAGTGATAACATATTTACTGAACTTAATGAAATTTGCAACTAGAATAATTTAATTAAATAATTAATTAGTATTAGGGCAACATTTCTACTCAACCACTTCCTCTCTAAGGTCAGACCGAACCACCTTTTTTAGTCTCGGCCAAGACCGAGACTTTTTTCATCATAGAAATGATTTTATGTTACTATTTTCAGTCTTCAGTCAGACGATAATACTAATACGAAGATAACAGTTGACTTGAAAATTATTATAATGGCTCTCATTGGCCGCTCGGTCAGTAGTTGGTGCATCCTGCAGCGAATGGGATCCTAACGGCTGCGCGCGTCAAAAATGCGATAAATTCAAATAACTTATTGCGTTTCTCGACGCCCGACGAATAGCAGGGTAATCTCGGCCAGGGTATGTATGGTCACCTAACAAAATATCCAACTGCGCAGCATTGAGACCCAGTAACCGACTAATTCCAAACGGCACAGTGCCTACAAATGCATTGATGGTAGTGGATGATGGATAGTTTCGGCGAATAATGTATTACGTAGGTAAATTAGATAGGTCAGACAACAACGGGGCGTTTGACACCAAACCAAACTTTCAGTAGAGTATTTAAATTTTTAAATTAAATTTTTTCGTTGGCTATTTGAAAGCTTGTTGAACAAAAGTTGTTAATTTTTATGTTCAGAATCACCCCTTAAAAGGATACTGCTGACTTTAAGTTCATCCTGTATTCAAAATCTCTCTGTAAATCTCTTGAATAAATAAATATGCATTCATGTGACATCTAGAAACATGACAGGCAACTTACATTGGTTGTTTGCCAATACAGTAGAGAACGCCGTCCACCAGATAAGATGGTATCGTGTGCAGGAAAAACACGAACAACAGATGCAAAAATCTATATTTGTTCAGAGTAAAACAGTACGACCATATAATCTTGTCACTCGGCACACTCACTGCATTTTTCTCGTTCAGCTTCATAAACTCGCCTGTGGACATATTTAAACGACATTAATATCGGAAATAAAAAAATAAAACAAAGGCATACGATAGGAATGTTAGCCGATCAACCATCGTTTCTCTAGTTTAAATTAAACACTAGATGGTTAACTTTTAACTATTAACTATCCGATTAACTATTGCGTTTGGGTTAGCAGATTGATTGCATTCTTAAAAAATAACATTTTGTTAGCCTATATTTACAAAAAAAAATAAAAACCTAATATTGTTGTAGTCCAAACAATAATTGCAGTTAAATTAAGGTGAGGGAAAAAATTCTTCTCAACTCGCTTAAAAACCACCTTGGAGCAAGGTAAAGGGTCAAAAATCAAAAACTGACCTATGAAGAGCATTCCACTGACGAATTGTTCTGGAAAGAAATGGATTGAACCTAATATGTATATATATAATAAAGTAACTAAGTTGTAACAAATGGCAGCTAATTGTGTCAGAAAAACTGTTTATAAAATAAAATTTAAATTTTAAATGTTATATTTAAAAAATAGCATCTTGTGGGGACCCCTCAGTTGGGGCGTTTCCCCCCCCCTCGTGCTACGCCACTGTCTGTGAGCCTTTTTCACCACATGACCAATACGAATTCCCCAATGGAGATTAGATAGTCCTGTTTGCATACCCCACGTGATTGGCTTCTGTTCCGAGCTCACGTAATTGTAGATCGGCAAGTCGGAGTGGTCCGTCATTTCCGAAGCGTGGCTTAGAGGGTTTTCGTCATTTTCTCGGTGCTTCCTGTGCTCTGTGCCCGTTTTCCAGGCAGCTGCGATTGTGGCATTGATGGCGTAGTCCACGGGGATCATGTCTGCGATGATGTCCTTGTCGGCGTGCAGCGTGTGAATCAGACCGAGGGCAGCTCCGAGCACGACCTTACATTAAAAACGACAATTGTTCAGTCATACAAATTTAATATAGTTGCTTGTCTGTTTTGGGCGTGCTCATGAATCATTTTATTTCATCTAACGGCTCTTTACTTTAGGTAATATTATCTAAATATATTAACTTCTCATTATAGAATAACATAGAAAAAGAGAATAAAAAACTGTATTTTGAAAAACTCAACTATGTCACTATAGCTTTATTAACTTGATTCTTGTTTCGGTTAATAAGATATTTAGGTCTAAAGTTTTAAAAAAATGTATAGAAAATATTGACAAAGTGGAAATTTTTATTTTAATTCTATACAGGTGTAATTATTATCTCGTTGGCAGATTGGCTAGACGCAAACCACATAGTTTAGGAACGATAATAAAGACAAGTCACGGATGGTTCTACTGCATTGTTTTGTTAGTAATTTGCAGTTTAAACTTAAATAATATATTGCCATCTGTCATAAAAATGATAAAACGCGTGCTTTTTCTAGTAAAGCACAGCTTTTATGGTGTGTATGCCATGGTGCGTCGTTTTTTGCGTAGTAACTTACTAAAGAGTGGTTGACATTTTTTTGTAAACGGTTGAGCAAACTAAACAACTACCTATTATCAATGATTTCAAAGAAACTTGGCCGTTACTAATAAAAATTACCTAGGAGAAAAAACAGCGTTCACCTTTCATTTGCATAATAAAAATTGTGCGATATATTTTAGAAATTTCAATGTTTTAAAAGCATACACTTACTCCAGTTGGTCCATATACATTGTCTATCCAGCCAGCTATGGGTTCCATAGAAGTTGCAATTACTGAAATATAATACATTTTAAAGAAGTTGCAATTACTGAAATATAATACATTTTAAAGAAGTTGCAATTACTGAAATATAATACATTTTATAGAAGTTGCAATTACTGAAATATAATACGTTTTATAGAAGTTGCAATTACTGAAATATAATACATTTTATAGAAGTTGCAATTACTGAAATATAATACGTTTTGTAAAAGTTGCAATTACTGAAATATAATACATTTAATGAAACGTCACAAATGGTATGACTCGAACCTGTGACCTTTAGGTTAATAGTACCTTATGGGTAATGGGTAATAGGTTAAAAGTTAATAATAATAAACACCTTAACCACTAGATCACCATGATCCCAGTGATTGTTCAGTAAAAGAAAATTTTGTATGTTTAATTTGTATGTTTGTATGGTTATCAAATTTATTTTTTGAAAATATATATACAAAAAAAGGTCTTAAGTTGCATTTTAGAAAATACTGTGAAAGTAAAAATTTATAAATAC
Organism: Neomicropteryx cornuta; assembly: GCA_020383195.1. Classification (NCBI taxonomy): domain Eukaryota; kingdom Metazoa; phylum Arthropoda; class Insecta; order Lepidoptera; family Micropterigidae; genus Neomicropteryx; species Neomicropteryx cornuta. The sequence goes on along the minus strand of JAHKQU010000010.1, from coordinate 7,430,093 downwards.
ATATAGAATATGATAGAATGCTGTGTTCGTGTTGCATTTGAGCGCTGTAGGAGTTTTATCTCTTCATTCGTGGCTCGTTGGTTCAAAGATATCTTTTGAGGTCAAATTTGTGAATTTTGAAAATTGATAGTTTTTCGTTTAGGATTTTCAAACTTACCAATAGCCGGTCGCATAATGGCCACCGGGAGGCCCTCCGATAAGTCCTTCACGACGGCTTCTGATAAGGCCTTTGTATAGGCGTATGTGTTAGGAAATTGGTCAATCAATCTGAAAATTTACCAAATGGGTCTTAGTGAATTTATTTAGCAAATTTGAGCTTGTAATATAAATATAAGCCATTTTTAAAATACATTGAATTTATTACTTATGGTTCACTTGTCGTGGTAAGGAAATGCCTCTCTCTTTCCTACCCACAAATATTCCCCTGTCTCGCAACACCCAGAGAGGTTTCAGCAATTGAACGGTACGGTTGTATGAACCTCATTACTCTTGCGCAATGCTACAAGTATTGCGTTGCGAGTGCAGATATACCAAAGTGACACCAGTGAAACCAACCAGGATTCATCAGTGCACCTGTCATCGAAAGGCTGGTGAATCTCTTTGTAATTTGGTGTATTACGCTTAACCCTATTCCTTTCTGGTTAGATTTAATCCAAAACGTCTTCAATATAAAACGTTATATTATTAAAAAGCCTACCTACAAATAAACACACACGCACACTTTAATAATATAATATACTATAAACTATAATGGATATATTATTTATTGTATGGATATATTTTTATTCACAAGATTTACGCTTACAGTTTGTACGAAGAATGGTGCTGAATTTTTAAAGGTTCAAAATTTTAAATATTGCATACAGGTTGTATTTAAAATACAAAAATCCTTTCAGATGTTCCTAACAGTCGAACATTATTCAGAAAAATAAACTGTAAAAATATTTCTCAAATAAGAGAAAAACGAATTTTTACTTTTAATGAAAACCGTTCGAATGTTTGAGAGTGTTGTATGTTTGTCGAGGGGGGGTAAGCAGGGTCTTACCTAAGTGTCTGGAGACGAAGGAAATTGGAGCAGTACTGAATATTGACCAGCTGTTTCCGACCTTGGCCCACACATTGGTTAAGTATTGGCTTACATATGGTTTTATATTTTATCCTATACTAAATAAATAAACAGGTAAATGCATTTATTTATTCATTCAAATTTTAGTTTTTTATTTTCGCAATAAATTATAAAATTTATTGTGGACTTAATCTGATTAATATATGTAAAGAAACTATATTTCTTTAGCTTGTTTATACTGCACAGCGCTCTTCTGTCGGTAAACAGTGAACGCGTACTTATATACTCCATAGATGGCGCTGTGAGTAATGGCGGCCGACAGATGGGTAAAGCAGCTTATGTTAGAGGTTGACAGAACCAGCGTGATTGAGCATATTCTTTGGTTATAATAAAATCTTTCTAAGGAATTGGCAATTTAAATAATAAACTTTAAATGTCGTTTCTTTGTTTTCAGGTAGGATAGAATGATATAAGTTAAACTCTGTAATTATCATTGTGTGTAATTATAATTGTATACTAAAATAAAAACTTTGTTTTCAGAGCAACGCAATTGTTTATTCCTAATAAATTTGAAGATAGTGTCTTATATATATATAAATAAAAAAGACATTTCTCCTAAAATTTGATTAAAAATGGCTACGTCAAGTCCTAAAATGTAGGCAATATTTTATTTAGCTTCGATTATCAATACACGTTACACACACAAATACACACTATTTCAGGCCATGAATATTGCAAGGTAGAAAAGAGTGAATTGTACAGACTCACGCTGGTGTCATCCTGTTAAGCAAATCTTCGTCCAGCGTTTCCGTCATCTCGATGAGCTTCTCCCAGGATATCGGAGCATCGTACAACTTCTCATCGATTTCTTTAATGATGCAATTAGAGTATGCGCTCGATATGTGCATCAAACATTTCAGTTTTTGCATTTCCCTGGACAATCTGTTTACAAATATATATATATTTAAGGCGAAGTATATTGATATATTTTTATAGGGCGTCAGATTTTACTCTTCAGTCAGTAAGCAATTATTGGTTTTTATTTAATTACAGCTTCATAATATAGAAATTAAAAAAACAAACTTTACTATGTTTAGACCCTTCATTTGCCTTTCAATTACTATTTTTCCTAAAACTCTAATGTCTTTTTTAAGATAGTAATTCAACTAAATACGAACTATTAGCAGTTTATCATTTATTAATTTTAACTATAATCCTTCATTTTAATCACTAATCGCATCCATTATTTTAATGGTTTTTGTTGGTTCAATTGTCATCCTTTCCTGATTTAATCTAATTAGATAGTTGAATAATATTTGACAATATTTTATATCTAAAAGAGTTAAAATGCATTTTTATAAAACTCAGTACGTTTATAACTATTTTTCAATTATTCATTAAAGGCTACACCTTAGAAAAAAAATCAAAAATAATTGAGTAAAATAGTTGTACGATCAATTAAATGTGGACTATTTGAATAAAGATGTATAGAGGGGGGGGGGGGGGGTTCCAGAATCACAAAACTCTCAAAAAACGCAAAAAATATAATAACTTCAGACAGGAGATATATATATGTATATATATTTTTGCCTTTTGCAAAGAAAAGAAATGAAATTCATGAATATGTTACGTTTTGATCCAAACCACACATTTTGACCAATATTTTTAATAAGAAATATTGCGTTTTGATACAAACTAATATTCATATTTAGATGAGGCGTAAAATTTTGGATACCTAGACCTCATATAGGGTAAGGGTGATTTGTGCATAACTAACTGTGACTACTCGCAGTGAACGGAGTAAAAAAGAATTCTTCTTCCTGGTTATTTAATTTAGATTCTTTTATTTTATTTATCCTAATTTAAAAATGTTGACTTCTCACCTAAACACGTCTCTAGTTCCTCTCACGTTGACTTCAACGGCTGTTTTAATTTTCTCATCGAAACGAACGGTCGCTGCCATGTGGAATATAATATCTACCTATAAGATATTCAATTTTAGTTAAGTTATTTTATAATGTAGACATTCAACGATACTAAAGTTAAGACAATATATGAAACCACAATATAATCCTTGTTCCACTAATCCTAGGAAGAATTTTATCTCCAATAGAGTTGTGGATAATTGGAATCGGCTACCACAGGAAGTGGTGGAAGCTATAAGTGTAAACCACTTCAAGAACCGCCTTGATAAATTTCTTGAATCTAGGCAAATCGCTAGTAACTGTGAATGAGATATCAGCTAAATAGCTGCTTGCTCAACAAACAATAATAATAATAATAATAATGATAAATTACTTATATTACAGGTTATACTCGTTCAACCACAGTGCGTTAATTTGAGTATAGATTAGTACTCACCTAAAAAGTACACTTGTACCACGTACCAATTAATTTTATTTTTTGTGAGCTATGTAAATAAAATTATTTTATCAGCCACTGCAAAGCAGTGGAGTGTCGTGTTTGCTGCGTTGACACCTCATGTTATTACCACCTACCTGCGGGGCTAGTCTGAATCTGACTCGCGACTCGCACGCTGTCAGTTTAACGTTTATATACTTATAGCATTATTGCATTAGAAAAACTTCAAACTTCAAATAGCGAGCTAAACCGTCTCAATTAAAGGCTTATTAAGTTTATATGTTAACAATATTCCTTCATAGCGAAAATTTATCTACACGTCGAGTAGGTACTAGACTATTTTAAAATGATTGCACTATGGTTATAAGCTTTCTGTATGTACAGTCAAGTGCAAAAGAGTTACTTGCCCATGACGATTTATGAGTGGCTATTATGCACTCGACTGTACTTACACATGTCAAAACAAAATGTTTTTCGACAAACCCTCACCTCGAGTGACCTGTTAGTTGGTTTGCTGGACACCGCTACTGCACGATTGGCGACTCCCGTCGACCAACATTCTATTGTTTTAATACCGACACAAATATTGGAAAAAATAATATGAAAATATAAAAGCATTCATGCTGACCTCATTAATCAAGATCGACCTGTCTTCCTGGCTTAATCCTAGATCTGTGGCCCCAATATCGCCTGATATTGCAGTTAATTTTGACAGGAAATTTGGTTGCTGCTTCTTCAGGAGGTTGTAGAGCTGGAACAATAGTAAATCGTAAATAATTCGAAGGTCTGGTTGCTGGCAGGGCCCGCGCACGACCCGGGCCAACGGATGCGAGGCGGCGACCGGCAACGGGCGAGAGTTGCCGATGTCATCCGATCGGGTGCGCTTGCGCAGGACAGCGAGCTATCATTTAACGTTATAAAATATAACGTACCTACCTGATTTCTGTTATATCTCTTTAGAACCATAACGCACTCGAATTGCATTTTATGGATGTTTTTGAGGTCTACTGCCAAGATAGCTTTTCATACCAGGCATATATAAAAAATATGATTAGATTAACTAAACATATTTCTAGAAAACCTTTAAGGTGGTTTTTTAAATAAATAATCCTATGTTTACATAAAAAATATTGAAATTGGTAAGTTTTATTTATTAAAATTCTCATAAATCGAACTACATATGTGACGTAAGCCTAATTTATACATAGAAATGTCCGCAATAAAATTCTACAGAAAACCTTAAACTTAAATTTTTTTTAAATTGCTTTATATTTTTAATATAAATAAAAAACTGTCAAATGTTTATTTTTGATGTTGTCGACGGATGCTCGAAGTGCACGTGGCCGACACCATTTGCAAAGGTCGAATTTCAAGGTCACCTCACGTTATACTGGCTCTTAATGTACTCCGTTTTACTTTTACATATGTTATTAGTTTTATAAGTTTTACTCCAGTATTGAATTGTTTCTTTTTGGACATAAATAAATACATATAGAGGAATCGCCGGAGGAATAAAACGCAATCAAATATCGGTGACTTTAGTCATTTTGTCGCATCACCTACTCTACCTGAACCCATTCATTCAAAATGCTGCAAAATATTAATAATAAAATATGATTAATATTTCGTTGGCAACACAATAGCGCCATCTACATCTCAGTACTTATCATTTTTTCGGCGCCTACTAATTTATGGAGTTGAGCAATCTAAAACCGTTATATAATCAACGATTCTGCATACATAATTTCCTTTTACGAATTCAACTATAACCCTTAGATGTCAATTTCGGTCAGTCATTTATACAATGCTAATCGGGCTCTAAATGCAAATTTAATGAAACTTTTGGTACAAAAGTTTGAAAACAGCTAATCGGCAATTCAAAATGAGGTAGCGTGTCATTCACACCGATCATTAAACAAAAAAAACAAAAAAATTTTACATAATTCACAAAAAAAATCAAATAAAAACTATTATTTTGGAACGCAAGTTTTTAAACACTAATACTATATATTTACTATATTTCTATACTTTCTTTCTGGCCATGACTTACTTAGGTCATATCTATGCGAAATATTTAAGGTTCTATACATCTAAGCTAGATTTTCTCATGCTAGACCAAGAAAGATGATGGTTAAGTGCGGATTCGAACCCATCAAAAGCATAAGCACATTTGGCTTAGTTGTGTGGGGCCCGAAGTGTGGATTAGTACCGATATGCCTGGGGACGCAATCGGAAATTAAATTCGACCAACTTACCGGTTCGTCGAACTGCTCTTCCAGCCTCTTCGCGATTTCTTTCCCCTTTTTTGGTCGAACCAGGATGTATATTCGACATAAATCTGAGCATGATCTGGGGAAAAAATAAAAAAAGTGTATTGCTAAAATGTATGTTTTGATGAGACTCAAAGAACATATTTCTCTGACTGTTACCCTGACGTCATAACTAGCAGTGGACGCGATAATCATATGAGGTTGCGTTTCACGCGATTTCAAAATAGCCTAATACTTACAAAAGGTTACAAAATAACTGCGTGATTTGTAGCTGAACTCGTCGCCGTACAAACCTTCAAGTCGCTTCCGACTTCGTTCGATGAGTACGCCTTTGTAGTTTTTTTTTCTGCGCATCTTATATGAGTTCAACGCAACCTTGGAAGTTACTTGATGAAGTTACTTAGAATTTAGACCTAAGTCAGTACCGAATATAATTATGTATGTATTAATATGTCAACACTTGACAAAGAAACGACGTAATTACTATTTATTTAGCGGGCACTTAATGTTAATAAATAAAGTTTGTTTTAACAGTGCCTACATACGTACGTAAAGAATGCGTACTTGTGGTTTTAAAAAAAGACAGAATAATTAATTGCGGCGCTATAACGGCTGAAAATAAGCGAATATTGTATTTAAGAATCTTCAATCTTTAAAAAAAAACTTTAAAACAAAAAAATTAAAAAAGTCTAACTGCAAAAAAACACAATTTAAGTAAACGTTTGGTTGCTTAAAAATTTGCACCCGCAGCAAGAAATTTGCTAATCGAACATCGTATAGTTGTATGTACAGAATGATTATTGTTAAATATTTTTTGGTTAGATTTACCATATTTCTTGCTATGGCAGCAAGAGATTTAATTTTAAAAAAAAATTGCTATGATTACAAAACAAAATGGCGTCGTGGGTGAACAGCTGACGAAATAAAATGGCGTCACCGGAAAATTTAGTAGCAGCAACCATTTTATTTTACTGTGATTCAAATCAAAATGGCGGTGTGATTGAAGAGCTGATCGTGACATTTATTATAGCTATTAAGTTAAAGGCGACCAAAAATTATGGTACATTGAGAAATGTTAGAAAATTATGGTACCTGCAACCAAGTAAGTTTAACTATATTCGATGTGTAATTCCAACAAAAATGATTGCTGTCACTTTATGGTTGCCAATACCATATTTTTGCTGCCATTATCATTTTTTTCAGTGCTAAACTGGAATTTAAATAAAAACGAGAACCAAATATTATGATAGAGAATAAAACACAGGTAGACAGGTGATATTATTTTGGAATATATTTTCAATTATATTTATGATTTATTATAATATAATACCTTTAAGTTTAAATCGCTTATGTTGACTAATATTTAATTTGTGTAATATGTACTTAACCTGGACCAATAGCAAACATCTTACCTTAGAACAGGCGGTTATGGATAATTATTTTAAGTACTTTATGATGAATGAATAAATTTATTATTTTGGTACAACCGTTGAAATGCTGAGTTACTAATAGACCAATGAAGAAATTTTACAACAAAGCTTTCGGTAATTTAAACCGATTTAAAATTCGCTTGAGTATTGAAAAATCTTTGCAAGCGTAATAGTGCGGGACGAGGTATGTAGGGGTGACCTTATAAAAGTTATGTGTGTGTAACCTTATAAAAGTACCATGTAATTGTCAAATAAATAAATAAAAAAAAAAAAATGTCTTTATTGATAAAATAATAGAGCTTAGCAACAGTACATCATCTTTTGAATGATGTTATCTAAGAGACAACATCTTACAATAATAATAGGTCTATTTTAAATCTATTTAAACAACAATAAGTTATTTAATAACTATTCCGTTTAGGTTCAATTTAAAATTAATCACGAATGTCCCAAAAATATACGTAAGACGTAATGACACGCAAAAGTCCAAGATATTGCCATTGGTATTTTTTTTAATTTAATTTTATAATAATTTCATACCTGAGTAACTTTTCAATGAGCACTTTCCCCATAAAACCCGTTCCCCCCGTCACGAAGACCGACGAACCAGCGAAGAACCTTTTAATTTGCGAGTTTCCCGGTTCTGGGGATAGGGAGTCCCCGAACAGGACACTCTCCTTGTCGGATTCGACGTCCACTACGGGTTTCGTCATCATCGAAGGATTCGAGTTCTGGAAATAAAAAAAAAGTTATTATTTATTAATTTCTTTCGGTGCGGTTTTAAACAACTTCGGTATTAAACACCCTTTTATCCTGTCATCATGACAATGGTGGACTTATTTGCAAAGTAGGTTAAATAGCCATGACCGTACACGTGGTGTCTCGACATTGATGTTTAAGCTAGTTGCCACGGATTATTGCATTTCTATTAATATTTCAAAGCGCGGCAGGTCGCGTATACCTGAATTCACGAAAAGCATAGAAGTATAGAAAATAGAATATATTTTCAAGTCAAAATAACAGTAGACTTTCCAGGATAACATTATTTTGTAAAATATTGGTAAAACGTTTTAAAATTATTGGCAATACTAAATAGGTTTAATTGATAAAACTTTAGATGCATTCTTTAAAATTTATTATGTGACACCTGTAGCTGTAATATAGCATATATTTTTAACGATTTCTTCTCAATATAATAACAAATTGTAAGTTTAATATATAAACCTACAATTTATTATTATTAAATATATATATGTATATTAACTGCACATTAAGAGAGGTTGCATTTTTAGTTTTTTTTATGAATCAAAATAATTTTAAGTTAATGATTTATTATTTCACTATCTATATAGGTACTTCTAATTTGTATTTCAGTTTAACCCTCTAGGTATCCGAAAATCATATTTGGTACTGACTTATAAAGGGCCCCATATCTCACATAGCTTAGCGCCTTACAGTCGAACCTTGAAATTCAGTGCTTTATTTTTATAGGGCGTTAGGTTTTGTTCTTTGCGCGGTCAGAAAGCAATTTTTGGTTTTTATTTAATTCATTATATAAAAATTAAAAAAACTAAATTTACTATGTTTTAGAGCATTCATTTTCCTTCCAATGACTTTTTTTCCTAAGACTTTAAATGTCTTTTATAAGAGAGCAATTTAACTATTAAAGAACTATTAGCATTTTATCATTTAATAAATTTCTCAGAAATAGAATTAAATTTAAAAAATCTGCCTTTACTATGTCGATGACATAAGAACAGGGTATCTAAACTTATTTTTTTTATTATTAAATATCCAATTATTAGCAAATGCCAGCCTGAAAGAAAGGGTCTAAATGAGTCGAAATTAATGTTTATACTTTAGCTTCGCCTTAAGTCTAAATCCGGCCCTGATTGTCGGAATATTTTAATATGAAATCGTACCCGTAATATAGTGTAACCCGTAGGCTATGCTACAAATGTCTCAAGTTCAAGAAAAAGTGCATGTCATACAACTTCAAAAAAATTCACGAACAAGAAACGAGCGATACCGACTGAAAGCCAGTGACATAAGTCAAAACGTTATCTGACATATGACTACTCGGATTGCATTACCGAGAAGCTGTCATCTGCTCTCCATAGAAGCACTTTAAGTGCGAAAATTGGGCATTTTCACAAGCTATATTGCTGAATTCCATAAACCTCCAGAATTAAAAAAAACATAACCTATTTTATAGAATATACCGAAGTAAATTAAAAAGAAACACCAACTAAATATCTAAGGTGCAGATGGCGTGAAAATAGTCTGGACGCAAACCGCATGGAAGTAAATTGTTTATTATTTAATTTTTAGAAATGCTTACAGGTATACATAAAGACAGTTACATAAAAATATATCAATCAACAACTTAAGCGAACTACAGGCATCTACAATTTAACATATAAGTTCAACAAAACACGAGAACATGATTATGTGATAATGTGATAATGATGTGTGTGCATGTGTGTGATGTGATGTGATGATATGATTATGTGATAATAGTGTGAGTGTTGTAATTTCTATAAGGGTGCGAAATATAAGAGAGTCTTAACGTGTATGTATGTGAATATAATATATAGAGGCAAATCAAATTTTTAGTTTCATCAAGTTCATACATAAATCACTCATAAAATCATCTCATTTCATCAAAATCTTTCATCATAATCACATATCCATTATTTTTATATTTTTTGTTAAAATATCACCCTTTTTTATTTCATCTAATTTGATGGGTATATAATATTTACGAATATTTTACACTAAAGAGGTGAGAGTTTAAAATGCATTTTTATAAAACTCAGCGCTGGGTTTAAACCGACATCTTGCGCTATCAAGTACAGGACCTCTTTAGTACCTTATAAATATTATGCTATCCAGCACTTTATCAAAACATTAAAAAACTTTTCTAAATTTTTCAATATTTTCAAAGATTGTGTCATTTATCTTTTCAGGCGATATGCCGCTATTGAAAAACAATCATCAAATATAAGTCAAATACCTTGACAACTCAATTATATGGTGACGAAAATACTATTTACTAATATTATTAATGTTTAAAGAGAGTTTCTTTTATGTTGAGTGTATCTTCGCCTTTATGCAAATGAAAAATGTCTATATCGCTAAACTTGTGGTTATGTTTTACCTATACGGTTTATTACTAAATTCATTGCATAATTCGTATTGCGAAGAATAATTCTCTATTTCGAGTTAGACGCGAGGGAACCCTTAAGCACAAACTGTCTATTTAGTTATGTAGCACGTTGTGCAATAAGGTTTACAACTTAGAATAAGCTTATCTCGCCAATTCACAGATGGCACACTGTTTTGTAAATCATTTTCAATTCCAACCTAAAATATATGCCATCTGTAAGTAAAATTATGAAACTGTGTTGTTTTTCCAATAAATTACGACGTTTTATGTGTGTCTGAGACTTGGTGCGACATCTTCAACTTGTTTTAGTTACTAAAAAGTGTTTTGCGATTTCGGCTAGCAGTTGAGTATTTATAAACAAATAGTATGATTATGTAAACAGTAAAAATAGAGTGAAGGCAATCGAATCGCGTCACTGACTCTCCGCCTGCGAATGACTTGCGGAATCCCAATGCCAATACCAGACGAAAACTTGAGTTGAGCTTCGCTGTGCATTACTCAGAAACTGAGAAGATTGGAGATGTCATCTAAAGACGTTTTCAAATTGAGTGGGGATGCTGAGATGCTTTGTGGACCATAATCACTCCATACTCAGTGGCTTAAACCCCTACTCCACACCGTTCGTTGGTTTAAAACTACGCTGAAAATAGTTCATTGCGCTTTTATTAGCACCGGCGACTGAGTTGAGTGCGTTTCAATGCGTGTAGATACGTTACACTTTATTGCTGGCAAAAAAATTCTCGGAATAATAAAGATATATTTTTTTTCCATCAAATGTTTCCTCCCGCATTGATAAAGATTTAAAAATCCTTGCTTTGTTCGATTAATGTTAAATAAAGTTTAAAACATTTTTATCAAAAAAAAATTAAATCCTGTTTGGCGCTCTTAAAAGCAGAGAAGTGGTTCTTAAATTGCCATTATTTAAATTGATAGTTCTTAGCAAACAGCGTTGCTTATAAGCAGTTTAATACAAATTAGTGATGTGTGTGACGAGAATGTATTTTTAGATTAAACATAAAAAAAAATATTTAAAAGCGAGTCGGGCTTGCGTATCAGAACTTTATCAACAAACAGTCAATCTATCGAATTAAAGTATATTTAAATCTAAGTATTAAAAATGATTTTGTTGATGAAAAAAACTACAGTTACATCTTGTTATCTATGAATCAATACTTACTACTCCTGAAATTTTACGTTGAAAACCCAGAATATTTGCACATTTAAGTCAAAATTTTGAAAAATATTTTTTAGTAATCCATATAAGTATCTAGTATCCCTTCCGAATATCACCAATATCATATTTTTACTCTTGTAAAACAAGTTATATATATTTTTAAATTAATAGTAGTTGTTTTTTAGAAATTGCAACGGTAGAACATGTGGATGTTTACAAATAGTTTATTCTTTATAAAATACTTTTCTATTCTTAATTATTACATTTTAAAACTGTGAACGTCCAGAATAAAATTTAAATAATTAAAATGTTTCATTTGTGCTGGCGTAACGAATAAACTTACTTAATTTTTTTTTATGTTACGCCAATGTTTCTTTTTAATGAAAAGACGAGTTCAATGCTTCAATGCCATCATATTCACCGACTCTAGTACAACCAAATTACCTTTGTTGAGAAGATCAAGAAATTACCATACACTGAACCGAAATGAGCCTTAAATATATATTTTTTTGCTATTTTGGTATTTTTCCAAGCAATTTGTGGTTGATATTTCATAGCTTTCATATACTTTTTACCAATAACACAAAATACTTTCTGAAACCGAAGGAAATAACATTTTACCGTGTCATTAAACGTTATATCAATTACTTATATCGTTATATCAGCCTATAATAAAAACTAAGAAAATAGGTACAAAATTATGGTTTGCGTTTATTTTTGGCGTGAGATATTGCAAAGAAGCAATAAATCTATTTAAAAACAAGAAATAAGATATACGCCCTGCGAACAGTACAAATCCATGTAGGTCATTTTCCTATGTTTTCTTATTAATAAAATGTTTAGCAATAAATTATTGTGCAATTTTTGTTAGTAGGAACCTATTTTTAGTTTTACATAGGGTTTTTTTTCAATTATTAAGCGTATTTTTTGTGTGTTACCGTGTAAAACTGTTGGTTTTTCCAACAAAGATAAATAAAAAATATTAATTCACATCAAATTGAAACTTCAAGTTCAATATGACATAACATATTATTTGTTGATACGGTTTTTATTCAGAAGAGCATCAATCCAAAATATTTTATTATTTTATTATAAAAATCTAATGAAATAGCAAATCGCAGCCATACCTAATTGGTGGTCGATAGGTAACACATTTAATTAACATTTAAAACCATTACCACTATTTTTCTTAAGGCTATTTATAAAATATATATATATCCGTAAACTATCAACATATCAATGTCTTACATACTACTTTGATTTAATATATTTTACACTTTATTTTTTTTATTTTTAGCCATGACGATTCATTCGCATATATCCTACGTTGAACGTAAGTTATTATTATGAATATTCATTAAATTATTCACTTCTCATTCATCATATTCACATCATATCATATTCGCTACATTTTCATCATTTTTTAACATTTTGATTTCCTTTTTAAATCTTTTTTTACTACTTTAATAAAAGTTTGACCGTATTTCATAAGCGATTGGATAGGTTAGTGAAAGACTTTCATAAAATACAGGCTCCTATTTAAACCAGCGTGCATTAACTCAAGCGATGCAACACTGTGTGTTTCGGTATTAATTTTTCCTTAAACAATCTGACTATATAATTTGTTTTAAAAAAAGTTTAATCTTAAAATATTAAAAAGAGTTCGAATTTTCCAAATGTCAATACACTGTCGGACTTTTATATAATATAAATTTGCGGCGAACGCCTTTTATAACTTAAGGAGTCATCTAAATACGGTATTTGAGAAATACATTATACAATTTTACTATATCTAAACCTTGATATAATATGTATATAAAAATAGTGCTTTTTATTCCCGATTTCTCCTCAATTATTAAATTGTTTGTAATAGTATTTATTTAATTATATTTAGTTTTAATAATAGTTTCTTTAATACCAGCGAATCGCCTTGAAGGCTGATTTTTTATTTACATAATTTTCATATTATTTTATGATTTGCCGCTATTAAAAACTTTCATCAATCATAATTAAATATATACAGTTATTTATCCACATAATATTAAACTATAAGAATAATTATAGCTAAATTCTTTTAGGGATAATAAAAAAAAACATACAAGATTGGCGACCCCTGGCTACGATGTTTGCTTCTTTGGATCGAACCACGCCACTGTGTCAGGGTGTCAGTTTGATTTTTTTAAATATTTTTTTAATAGCGAGATATCTCAGTATACTATATCTAAAATATGCATTAACATATGAATACATAATATAGCAATAATTTAATTATAATATATACCCTTATAGTATTTATTTTTTATTTATTTATATCGTCATTTACATGCACTCTTACACATAATAACAAATAGTATTTACACAATAAATACATTACTTATACGCACATTATTATAATGTGTAATTATTATTCATTATTATTATTGTGTGTATTACTAAATACATAAATTGTTTTGACACTCTGTTCGCTAAGAAGCAATCCTTTCAGTCAGCTGCCATTAAGGCTATCACTAGGCAATACAATTATATGAATAATTAATATATATATTTAAACCTATTTATTATGTCATATATCATGTGAATTCAAGCCATGTCAGCATTTTGATATGATTAAGAGTTAAAAGCATAATTTAACTATACACGTTTAGTTTCTAACTTAGTTTTTAGTGTTTATATTAACAGTAGAAATCTCTGATTAGTTTTACAGATACTTTTTAAGAATGTAAACTTATTATTAATACCAATTGTTTGTAAGACTGCTGATTTCTCTAATAAAGAATAAATAAATAAATTGTATTCACGTGCAATGAATTAGTTTAGTACAATGTGCTGTTGCAAGGAGACGCCAATCATTTGTAGAAGTTGTTAAGCATTTCTACGCCAGCTACAAGCCTTCATAATAGTTTATATTTAATCGTTAAATTATATTTTATATAAATATTATAATATAAAATAAAGTAAATAACCTATAGAGAAATAATATATAAGTATGCTGTAGTACTCACTTTTATTAATGATCCTTTGAATACCATTTAAATTGTAAATTAAAAACAGTAGAAAATAAATGATTGTAACACTCACGAGGTACAAAAAAAAAACTTGCTGTACTAATCGGGCGGTGCGCGTGCGATTGAAACCCGACTCAAAATAACGCTCGTAACCTCTGACGATATAGTACGCAGCGTAACGCCTTAAAATATTATGCGTTTTTTATTCAGGCACAAAAGTGTCCGAGGGTCAGCGGCGAACAATTTATTACGGCGGAATTTGAAAAGGCGGAAAAAAAAACATTTTAATCCGCGATATTGATACAAAAATAATTATTGATAATTTGAAAGTATATTAATTGCTTTGACCTTAGAGGTCACACGCGTTTGGCATTTCGGGTACTGGGTATAACCGGGCAAAATTAATTGATCATAACACACCGCGCGCCTAACAAAACCCCCTTTTGCAAGCCCACGCGAATACACCCTTCTACACAACCTCACTCAGCAGTACCTAGATAGCATTTTATTTTAATTATAAATCCATAAATTTGTAAATACATACCTAGGTCATATATAATTATTTTTGAGTCCTGATCAACTAGGCCAAATGTCCTGTCCTAGAGTCAGGGGAGATGGTGGAAATGAAGCATTAAAAATGATATAATATGTGCGTATCGAACCCGCAACCTTTGGGTCAGAAGTTCAACGCCTTAACCACTAGACAAACACAATGTGAAATCGCTCTTGTCGTAAGTTCGGCCGCTGGCGAGGCCGCGCCGCGCCGGGGCATTGATCGGCCATGCCGAGAGCGTTTTAATAAAATTAATAAATTTGGGCATGAACTATTTTGTACAGTTTTCGTTAGTAGGTTTTGTAACAACCTGTATAATATTTGGATTTTTTTTTATGCCGATAACGAAATAATTATTATATTTATCGTAAGACATTACTCATATTAAATATGCTCGATACCATATACGCCGACAGAGGTGCTTTAAACAAACTTACCTTAGAACAGTTGTTTTCGCCTAGTTTGGCAAACCTAGTGTGTTAGTTCAAGTAATGTGCCTATTAATAAGTAATTCTATGCTGGTCAAACGAGTAATATTTTTGTTTGTGTTACGTTTGATTAACAAATAGATTTTTTACTGTAAAATGTAAGTAATATTTACATATAAATCTATTCTAATAAAACATAAACATAGTGTGTATTATTTGTAATATTTGTTTTTTTTGCATCGGAATGTCGGACTGACATATCTCGTCTTAGGACGCAAAATTTATTAATATTGATATGAAAAATCGGTAAAAAACTCACCCTTAGGGTCTAGGGTATCATTATCTATCTCATACCGTCAATTTTGCTAGTTACGTTAAGTAAACTCAGAACGGTAATGTCGGAAATAAATAAAACAATCTATTTTATTTTATTTAAATCAGCTAACTATCGCGAACAGTTCTCTTAAATAAATAATAAATGCTTGAATGCGTATACACAA
Organism: Neomicropteryx cornuta; assembly: GCA_020383195.1. Classification (NCBI taxonomy): domain Eukaryota; kingdom Metazoa; phylum Arthropoda; class Insecta; order Lepidoptera; family Micropterigidae; genus Neomicropteryx; species Neomicropteryx cornuta. The sequence goes on along the minus strand of JAHKQU010000010.1, from coordinate 7,414,137 downwards.
TTTCGTGTCTGCGCCGTTGACCGTTGAGGAGTTCCTTCTTCTGGAGCCATTCCTGGATGAGGAATCAGGTCATGCTTACCATCAAAATGCACTGTCATCGAAACTAAACCAACATGTCAAATTTCAACGCCGTAGGATAAGAGGAAGTGGTTCTAATTCAGCTTGCAAGATTTGACTTAAATCGATGAACAAACATTGTAAGCTAAATACAAAAACAAAAATAATAATAAATAAAATCATATTTCCGCCATTCTTTGCTAGTTTCGTAAGAACAAAACCTGCTCTAAGAGTACTTACCTAGTCAGAACAAAATTGTTGAATTAATTTAACGCGTCAACAAAACCAGTTTACATAATTTAGTTAATTTTACTCAGATAGCAGTTAGTTGGCACCGGTATTTAAAAACAATGCGTAAAAATTAAAATAGAATATTTTGCATGAAATATTTTTGTATCAAATTATATTTATATATTTTTATCTAATCGAGTGTAAAATTATTTGATTAAATTAAATTTTATTATATTTTTTGTCAATATCGAAATAATACGAAGTGTTATTAATTTTTTGAAAACGCGGTGAAATTAATTTAATTAATAGATTACTTTTTTTTCTAAATTTAATTTAATTTTATTAATAATTCTGCTTAGTAATTATTAATAAGTCTGTTTTGCGTTTTTTTACTAAAAAAAGAAATTTAAATTAAAATCAGGTATCGTTTGCGTTAAATGTGTAAAAAAAACGTGTATTTTTAGAAAAGCCAATTTTAATAAAATTAAACGGTTGTCTAAAAGACATTTTAATTGACTATTTTTGTTTTTGCATCATCTAATACATTTTTATTATGCATTAGATTTTTTTTTATTTTTTTTATTTATTGACAGTAACATAACATTAATTTCACATTATACAAAGAACTATGTAAGTAGGCAATGCCCGTACTAAAGTAGACTTTACTAGAAGCATCGTTCTTATAATATAACCATCAATACATAACATATAAATAATAATAATACATAAATAATAGTAATAATAATAATACATAAATGTACCGTTAATAACTAGTAAATATTAATTATAATAATTTATTTATTATAAAAGTATAATATATTAATATTACACATATATACACTCAAACTAATAAATAGGTATTACCCATTGTTAAGAAAGTACATGACCTATGTTGTAAACGTAAAACCCAAATAATAATAATAATGGAATTGGACACCTCATTCGTTTCACCTCTACACGTTCTCGTAGTTTTGCAAACGGAAATAGTTATCTACATAAGCGTGTGTAAATATTTTCATATGTGTTTTTCGTGTTTTAACACGTACCTGCGTACGGTTTCCGATTAGCTAGCCGATACACAAAAAAATGTATTTGGCATTTGTTCGTGCAGACATGGCCCAGGTACCGAGAGAGCTTTAAACGCTAGCTTTAACTTCCTTTGAAATAATTTAATTAAGGCGCCACCAGTCCCTAAAACGTGTTTTGTGACGTATTTTGGTGCATTTTGTTGAAGTTATTCCCAACAAATGGCTAAAACTAAAAATACCACAATATTCTACATATATTAATTTAGTCCTTTGCTTAAAAAAAACGAAATACACCTTATTATAGTAATGAAAATAAAAAAATAAGAAAGCGTTGTTTTTTTCTTGCAACGATTTTCTTTTAAGTTGTGTAAGTGACGCGAACCTATTTTTTCTTTCTAAAGATAGACAATATAATAATCTAGGACATTACTTAAAAAAAAACATTTTTTTCAAATGATAATAATCATTTAAATACAAAAAACATGTTTGATCGATTCCAAATGTAACGAATTCGCGGTCGGCGAGTATATCCGTCTCTTTTCTACACGTCAATGTTCGAATAAAGCCTACTCTTATCTCAAGGACAAATGCGTCCCGGGGCGCCTTAAATAAATAAATAGTTTAATTTAGTAGACTGCCCAGAGCTTCGATAAAGTATCCACTTTAGAGTACCATCAGGAATTACTATTAACATAGTTAACACACAAACACACTATTGTGACTATTGTTACTATTTGTGTTAACACACAAACTATGCTCAAAATGCAACACTTCGCAGAATATGCCATGAATATAAAATATACTTAATTGAAGGTAAAAGTCCTAAATATTTATGTTTATCACAATAACTTCACCAAACACATATTTTAATTATTACACATTTTTATCGCTGCAAATATGCAAAAACTAAAGTAGGTTTTTTTACGTTTCTCATTGAATTTCTTTTTTTATGTAATCAGTTCTAGGCGAACTTACCTTTCAAATCAATTGTCAAACGTAGATTCACGCAATTAACCAAATTAGTAACTATGTATTTGCTATTTTATAAATTAAGTTTCACTCTATGTTTCCCTAAAAAATATTAAATAACTAAATAAAAACATTGCCTAACCTAACCTGGCTTAGTTTCGGCTGATTTTCAGAATTAAATGCATTTTAACAATATAACTATAGGTAACACTGTATAACTGTAGGTATGTACAAGAAAACCTTTGCGAATTTTTTCGAACTAAGGAATGTACTAACGCCCATACATCAGTTCATTTCCACAGCACTAAGAAAAAAGATATTTTTATTAAGCCGGTATGTCTAAATTTCTAAATTTTATAAAAAGGACTCGAAATGTAAAATAAATTACAGGGAGATTATAAAACTTAAAAATTATATTTATTATCAAAAAAGGCATTAAAATCCGTATGATTTTAAAGAGCAATAATTTAAAGGAACAAATGTTATGTGGCAGTTATTTTTCAGATCAATTCTAAAATAGTATATTTAATCATAAGTTTATAAAATTTGTTTTTTACGATATATATCTTTTAGCTATTCGAGTAGTATAAATATCTGTATCTTGGTAATAAACTTTACTTTTATTTTACAATTGAAATTGATTAAACAATATTTTAGTTTTTGTAAGAAATATATTTATAAAATATATACTTACAACTAGCTAGAACGTATGCATTCATACGTAGGTACAATTACGTTTTCCTTGCAAACAAATTAATTAATATTTTGACAATGATGTTTCGTAATTTAATTCGCAACAGAATATTAATTATCAGTCTTAAATTAAAATCATATTACAAGGTCATTAACCTTCAAAAGCGAGTCCAACAAACTGATGGGTCATTCTGAAAGGGAATTTATTGCATCTTTTATTAGTATTTAGTTTAACAATTTCCTCGTACAAAATTATTTATAGCAAAAATTACAATATCTGATTTTAAATTGAATGACATTAAAATGAGCGCTTAATTTTACACGCCTAAATACATTACAAAAGGGCGAGCTTACAGCTGTGGGACAATCCCTACCCGACACACTTCCCCTACTTCAATGTTTTAATTGAAAGCGGATTTGGACAATTGCCTACAATTTTAATAAAGGTGTGATGGAAATATGAAAAACGAATAAAGTACGTTGAAAAATAGCTTTTGTGGAAAATCATGATTGTGGTGTCGAAAAATTGGTAATTTATCAATTGTCGTCGATATCCAAACTTATCGATCGAAGATCCAGATTATTGATTTTGTTAAAAAAATCATAAAATTGTAAATCCTCACTCTATTTTATATATCAGCGTGAGAACAAATACGACTCTTAAATAACAAAGGTCAATTAAATTGGGGTTAAGTGATTAGGCTATTAAACCTACTTGTTATATTTTATCTGTTTTTTATTTAATTAATTAATTAATTTATTTATTGTTTATTAGGAAAACCAAAAGTATAATTTAAGAAGAAAGAATGGTACATACAGTTGTTTGTAAAATTAACTGATGACAGGTTTTCGCAAAAATACAGATTAAAATTAAATTAAATTACACTCGCATTAGCACTCTAAATACATTTTAATATTGAAACAATATTTAACAATAAAGAAATTATATATTTTTTTAAATTAACATAAAGTACAACAAAAGTAGACTATATTTGTATAATATATATATAAATAATATATACATAATTATATATTTATTTGTATGTAATCATATAATATCCATATTTATAGTGTATATTTATTCTATTAGTATAATCTATTTAGTATTTAGTATATCTTTTATATGCATTTGGTGTTCTCTTTTTATTTAAATACTGATAAGGTTTTTATTACTTAATTGTATAATAGTAAAGAAGTTATATATTCAACATTTTGTTAGAATACCAAATAAAAAAAATAAAAAAAAATGTTTTCGAATATGCTCATAAATAATCTACCATCTGAATACTTAAGCTAAACGCATAAATTAAAAACGCGGAATATAATATTCGAAACAATAATTTGCTCTGATAATAATAAATATGACAGATCATATGCTTTATGTGTTTAAAAATTTCCTTGCCAAATTAAATATATTCAAGCTTTTGAAAAAAACTGTAATAGATTTTAATGGTTTTACACGAAAAGTATTTTTATTTTAATTTTATTCATGCTTAATATATCTATATCATTACCGATTTCCTAGTCTTTTGCAATATTAGTTTTTTTTTAATTATTATATTTAGGAGTATCTTAAAAAACACTTAATATTAAAAAAAAAACGCCATTACGTGGTATTTCTTACGATGATTTTTGTAGCCTTCGGCTAACATCACAAATCCATCGACGCAAAATTTTATTTTACAACATGTTGCTCTTGCTATCTGACGCTCTTAGTGGGTTGTTAAAAGAGTGGTACAAAAAAATAAATGGATAAAATTTTTTTTGCCGGCATGTTATCACATAGTTTATTATTTATTTGAGAATACATATTTAAATAAAGATGCGTGTTAAATATATACTTATTGTAAATAGAAGTTTTATACTTTAGATGTGACCTGTCGATTTTCACTACGCAATCAAATTACGTTATTTTTTTCAATCGGCGGGTTGAGTTATTTATTTATTTATATATTTATTTAATAGGTTTCACCCATGTAAACATTTTGTTCATTCATAACATACAAAAAAAAAAACACTTAAAAAAAAAACAACAGTAAAAACCAAAACCAATAAAAAACAAAAATTGAATCAGAACTAATCAGGAAAAAATCAAAGTAACTATCTATAATCAAAAATAACACTCCCAGGCGAATAATACCAAATGAATATTTCACGCTGATCTCACAAAAGTGTAGTAAAAAGCAGATTTTTAATCCTATTTTTTATGCTATTTTTATCAATCTCCGCGGAAATGAATTTAATAATTCGACTGCTCTCCCAATTGGACTTTACTTGTATAGGTCGGTGCGACACGCCAATCGCCTAAATAGCGTGTGCTTCCGCGCTCTAGTAAAACGGTCCGAAACAAAGAAACCAATATCTCTGAGTATTACGGGATTGTCGATGAAACCGCGAATAACTTTATAAAAATAAAACAATGTATGGATTTGTCGCCTAAACTAATCATTAATACAAATCCTGATGGATATTTATTGGGAAAATTTTCAGGATAATATCCATACCTGCGGAGATAAAGGTATTTAGGAACCTCCTCTGAGTAACCTCCAGAATATTACAGGAGGTAATCTCATGAGGACTCCAGTTAAAGGAACTATACTCTAACATACTTCGTCGTCTGCAGCCCACTCTAGGAGACGATTTAGTTCATCTTGAATAAGGTTTGGTAGGTTAGAGAATAGCATGCTCGTTCACTAGCATTGGGCGTTAAGGCGATAATCATATAATAATAATATAATCGAGGTTACGTTATACGCGATTTCAACATGGCCTACTACTTAAACGGCTACAAAATAACTGCGTGATTTGTAGCTGAACCCGTCACCGTGCTTCACGCTCATGTTGTCTGTCACTTCCAACGAGATTTCCGAGTCTGGCCGGATAGGGTATAAATTAATAGGGCGACTGTCAAAATAGTGATACGTTGTCCATCTGTGCAACTTGTGGAATGTGCAAGCCAGGCAATAAAGGCAATAAATATAAAAGGCAATAAATTTAAAAAAGGCCTTAAACCATTTAGTCCAGAAACTATGGTTAGAGTATGATTTGTTTCAACTAGCGATTATTATTATTAATCTAAATTGTGTTATTACAATACTCGTGGGTTGATTATGAAACAAATTATTTATTAATTTCATAGATGTCAACACGGCGATTATTAAATCATTTTCACACTGTGTACCTTTTATAAAAAAAACTACCAGTGGCGTATATATACAAATTACCTAATTATAAGACAGGAGTACATATTTAAAAAAACATAAAAAAAAATATATTTTTGTTTCAAATAAAGTGTGTTTGTATAAGAGTGTTTGTAGTGTGCTGGGAGTGTAAAGAGCCGAAGGGTGTGTGTGTGTGTGAGAGAGCCTGAGAGTTTATGTGAGCGTATGGGAAATAATAATCATTGTGTATATTATATATTAGATCGTGGTAGTGATTAAGGCTTTGGACTATTGACCGATAGGTCGCGGGTTCGAATCCGCACATGGTCATACCATTTTTACCGCTTCATTATCACCATCTCTCATAACTCTAGGACAGATAAATTTGTCCTAGTTGAGTAGGGGCCAAAATAATTGTATATGAACTAGGTCATAGCAATTATTTAAAAAAAATAATCCCTGATCTCTTTAATAAATAAATCCTTGTTTAATTCCTTATTATTTTCGCATAATAAAGGCCGCTTTCTTTACCCAATATAAGAAAATCCAAAATCACAAACAAAATTTATTGATACTGATACCTGCTATCGATTAAATTAAAGAAATCTCCAGTGGGCATTAAAGTAAACAAAAACCATTGTTAATATGCGTTTACTGGTATTGAAAATATTCAAACAAACAAAACATTGTCAAACAATAAAATAATCGGTTTTATCGTGATTTAGAATCGGATACGTAGATAAAATATTATATATTACTATATTAAAATAACATTTATTCCATGCAAGTGAGTACCTATGACACCTAGATACGATTAGTTACAATATTACCTTAATTAGTTCTCGTAGGTGATACGTAAATCTACCAAACCATAGACAAAATTTACAGACCGGTGTAGTAGGAACGAACCATAAAGCTCCAGCTGCGGCCTCGACCATGGCGGCAATAAGCATCAACAGTATTGTTTATGGTACCCACGCTGTAACCCAAACTAACTCCGACCGTACCCTATGACAATTATAAGGGTGCGCTTTCATTACGGTACAAACTTGTATAATTTATATTCATATGTACGGCTGATTATAAAATGAATAATATCGAGTATAGCTTTGCCTCTACCTGATTTTATTTAATAAGTGAAAAGGTACGCATATTTATGGTAAAATATTAAGCCTGTCTCACCTTTATTATTTATTATCTATTAATAACATATATTATATATTATTTGTCTTGTATCCTGCTTTGTTATTTCGTGTTATTCTTTTTTTAACATATTATTTTTGTCTTTATTAATAAATATGATATATGCTATAGACGAAAATTTTGTTTTTGATAAAAAGATACTATTTTTGTACACAAAAAGATATTGAAACACTAATGCGAGTACAATAATGAGTGCTACACTTTTAGTATTAAGGCGCCTACATATTTGTATGCTACAAAAATGCGAATTATACACTTTTTCAAAGACGTTAGGTGAGATATCCACAGGAGATATGAGTAATCTATTTTTTTTGGAATAAAGGTAATTTATTATTCTAGGGAATCATCTATAAAAATTTCCTTATACATAATGCTAAAATAAAAATATATAAAAAAAAAAACATATTTTTGAAATAGCATGTTTTGAAGTCACCCGCTTATGAAACCAGAAACATCACATATAAAATAAATGTAGTTTTATGATAAGCGGAGGAGGGATTTACCTAAGCGATTTGAGATTATATGGTATAACAACTTAGAAATAAAATAACAATATAACAATAACAAGATACAAACAACAAGAGTAATAATTAAGCCTAAGCATACTTTATACACAGTTATTCAAATACATGACAAGAGATTAAGTTACAGAGCGTAAATCTTGTATAAACTAAATAGTATAATAAAATTATAAAATATATAGAAAAAAAAACAATAAAAAAATAGTAAATGCAATAAAAATTAAATAAACATCAGTTAAGGTCATCGAGACTGTACATAGTTTTTTCAATAAGATATTTTTTCAATGCAGTCTTAAAGCTGGGATATTTTTTAATGTTTTTATATCAATGTTCGCGTATGTAGTTCCCTTAAGGCGCCCCGGGACGCATTTGTCCTTGAGATTTGAAAGAGTAGGCTTTATTCGAACATTGACGTGTAGAAAAGAGACGGATATACTCGCCGACCGCGAATTCGTTACATTTGGAATCGATCAAACATGTTTTTTGTATTTAAATAATTATTATCATTTGAAAAAAATGTTTTTTTTTAAGTAATGTCCTAGATTATTATATTGTCTATCTTTAGAAAGAAAAATTAGGTTCGCGTCACTTACACAACTTAAAAGAAAATCGTTGCAGGAAAAAATCAGCACTTTCTTATTTATTTATTTTCATTACTATAATAAGGTGTATTTCGTTTTTTTTTAAGCAAAGGACTAAAATGTAATATGTAGAATATTGTGGTATTTTTAGTTTTAGCCATTTGTTGGGAATAACTTCAACAAAATGCACCAAAATACGTTACAAAACACGTTTTAGGGACTGGTGGCGCCTTAAAACCGAAATTACTCCACCGTACGCAAGCAAGATTCATTCAGCGAAAGTAGCTTGCGCGACAGCGCTCCCCAACTCGTCCGGAGAGTGAAATCGCGCCCTTAGATCAATTCCACCCTTTATCGAGGTCATATCGCAGGCAAATGATAGAGCCCTACAGAGATTGGGCACAAATTGGGTAAACTGTGAATTGTGAATATGTCAGAGTTACGAACGACCTGTCATCCGGAATCTCCACTCATTTTGTGTGCGTTATGCGTGAGAGCGGTCAGCGAGCGAAGATCTCATCTTGCGTAATGCGTCATCGAATTGCGAAGAAGAATTGAATAGAGACAAATTACGACAAACATGTGGAAATAAATGAAAATTTAGTTACAACTTAAATTAGGGGATGTAATCCCTTGATTCTTTTGGCATTTAGTCGCTGCTGATTGTTTTCCCCACAAAAATGATACCAAAAAAGAAAGTACGTTGTATAGAATCAATGGATAACCCGATCGCAGATTAGGTTGATGTGCTGAAACTCTTCTCTGCTGATTCTCTGGAAACTAAAGTCGCTACGGTAGGTACAAAACATATTTTTAATTTAATTTTTCAAGTTTTTTCGAGTATTTTTTCGAACAGAAATCATGTTGGCCGATGTTGGGCAGTACAAGTCTATAACCTTCCTAACTAGGTAAGAGTTACCTGTTCTAAGGAAGGTTATATATGAAGTGTTACAGTGAGCATACTTATCTTTTCAGGCGATTTGCCGCTATTAAAAAACAATCATCAAATATAAGTCAAATATCTTTACAACTTCAATTATACAATTATATATATAATTGTATTATATATGTACATTGAGCATAAACATATTAAAGTATGAGGTATGACGTATCTAAGCATATATATATATTTTTAAACATTCTAGGTAACTAAAATAATGTAGAGATATTTTTTACTTAGTAGTTTAAATGAGTTAGTCAGAATGAAAAATCATATTAAGCTTTGTTATGTTTAGGTAGTCGATAGGATTAATCGTAAAAGGCAAATATTAGAATTTAAAGGCACGATTAGAACAACGAGTATTTAAAGGTCGAGTTTTTTATTAATAAATGTAAAATATATTTAAATAGAACTCGGCAAAACCGGAGCGCGACGGCCGGTTTTCGAACGAAATATCAGGAAAGTTTTTTTTTAAAAAAATTCATAAATAATTTGACCATGAAATAAAATTAACTAAATCTTTTTTCTGTGACAGTAGGATTGTTTTGGGCCCTACTCAACCAGAGGGAAGTTGCTGGCGCTAGTCGGCGACAATGTGCGAATTCGAACCCGCAGTCGCTAATACGAGTCAATGGGTACTCTCTCGTACGCCTAAATTTCAGAATACTGGTTTATATAAAGGACTAGAAATATATAGTAAATTACAGGAAGAATATATAAACATCAATAACGTATTCAAATAAAAAAAAACCCAGAAAAACTTATTTGTTAAGAAAAAAACTGCATGCATTTAAAGAGCCATATAATATATGTATTAATTTTAGATACAAATAAATAATATATCAATCAACCTGCATATTTTGTTGTGTAAACTTTAATCTGTGAAATGATAATAACTCTAATACTTATTGACATCAGTATAAAATACAAATTTAAAATGTGAGCTTTCATTGAAACATCAAACAAAAAAAAAAAATTTTTTTTATTTTCTCCGGCTGTAGTATTAAACTGTCCAAATTTGCATAGAATATGCCTGTTTAAAAAAAAAAAATGTATTTCTGTACACTCATTGATATTGTTCGAAACGCCTTGACATCGAAAAGGTTAAATAGATTCACGGATTCCTAGGAACATCTATGCAATTGTATATAAAACGCACGATTATGTATGTACGCGCCTTTATAGTTACTGGGCACGTTCATATGGACAATGGATTTTAATTTTTAATTTCCGTGTTTATTTTATTATCATTAAATGAATACAGTTGAATCGTAAATGTAATATAAAATCTAAGATATTTTAATAATGTAAATTATTGGAAAAATGTAGTTCTTAGTAAAGCCACACTAAATTTAAAAGTTGGCTATTAAAAGTTGGTAAATTTAGACATACATATTTGGAGGCCCACAAATCATCGTTCGCACGCATCTCTCACCAACGAACGTTTTTATGGAAAATAGTGTTGTAACATTACTGCATCGGGGACTATGTTTGGATGATTCCTGTATCCTATTGAGCTTTACTTTTTGCAGTAGGTCTATAGTAGGTTATACTCTATAGTCTTCATACTACGAGTGTATTTTTCGTAATTAATTGTATAGGTACTCATTCTTTGTTTTTATTATTTTAAAGATAGAAAATGTAAAATAAATAAATATAATAATACAGTCCGCTATTAAGCTATGAAATGAATTAAGAAAAAAACGTTAAGTTGCCAAAATATTTTCGAGTGCTTGAAAATAATAATCAATGATATTTGAATTAGTTTTACCTATCACAACGGCCATTAGTTTAGTGCCATCACAACATATAAAAAAAATGTAAAATTCCCTTTCCAATGTAATAAAAATATCTATGATTACATTATCTATGGTTTATCTGATGTACTAAACGTGTTATGTGTAATACAAGTATTAAATCACTACTTTTTATAAACGACCGTTGCGAAGATACGGGCCTGGGACAGGACTAGCCGCTACTGCGGGCAGTTACAAAGATTAAAATCTTTATTTCGGCCCGAACAAGGTATAGCCATCGTTTATTAAATTCTACTAATTACATAAAAACTCACCAATCACTAATTATTCTACTAATTAGAAAAAAAATATTACACATATCCTAAATACCTATTAAACCCCAATGAATTTTAATGCAATATTTCATGTAGTAAAATAAAAATGTAATTAGTTTATCGCCTAATCAATATTTAGACTTTACCGCCATCTTACATTTGAAAATACAGTCAATTGCAAAATATCCGATAATGCTCCGGCAAGTATCCCGGAGCGGGGGCAGGGAAAACGACCTAACAAAGGATTTTTTTCAAATCATTGTGTGGTTGTTTTGCACTCGACTGTACTGGACTCGTGTTAATGAACGGAGCGAGGACGCATTGTCCCCAGTTTCGTGGTTATGTAAAAAAAAATCATCATTCAGTTTGTTAATCAGGGTTATAAATAGGGCGGTTACATTGAATTTAAATTACCTGTTATTTTTAAATAAAACAGTTACTTGAGTTAACGTCCACTATACAATATTAAATTACAATATTATTATTAAGTTAATTAAATTACAATATTAATTAATTAAAGTACAATATTAAAAGTCACACTGTTAGGTTTTACAGGTTGTAACGGCAGGTGGGTGGTTCATAGTTTTGTTATATGTTTTACTGTGATATGTATGATTTATACTGTATAAGAAAATTGTCATTATTTACTTTTGTGTAATAAATAAATTATGTAACGTAACGTAACGGTCATTTCTTCATACAAACGCAACTGTTGATACTCTCTTATTTGTAGATGTAGAAGAAAAATAATACTAGGTATCGTTTGATCTCCTAAGTATGTAGGCTTCTTTGGAGTTAAAAAGTTAAATTTTTATTTGGTCTAAAATTTAAGAGCCTTAAAAAGTCAGTATTTTTCTATGCATTTTATCAAAAGTTTAGACGTAAATATCTTATAGTCTGAATACAAAAATCGAAAATATATTACTACAGAAGCATAGTCCATTTTATAAAGATGCTAATTCATATAAGTTTTTAGACATTGATTCTGTTTTTCATTCTGGAGACAGAGAACAGCGTCACCGAAAAGACGAGAAGGATTAATATGGAATCACCTCCATATCAAACCAATATTGTCTGTAATATTGTCTGTAATATTGAAAGATGCCAATCTTACCCGAACTACCAGACTATAAAGTTCGTTCTGTGAATTTACAGGACAAAATTAATGCAGGCTTAATGGAGGCAATTCCGTCTTGTTTATTATTTTTTTTTAAAATTAACTATGCAGATATGATTATAGTGATGTCGATGAGTGATATTTTTATTATTGAAAATTTGGTTACATCGAAAATAGGCAAAAGAAATAAAATTATAAGAAACTAACAAACAAGTATAAATAAATAATAATATAGATTAATGTGTTATCGTAGATACACTGATACATTCGTTTTCAAGGTTTTTTTAAAATATTGTTTCCTTTTTAAACCTTTTTTTTACTATTTTAATGAAAGATTGACCGTATTTCATAAGCTCAAGGATGAGGTGAGAGTTAGAAGGCTGTCATAAAATACAGTATTAACAGTGCAAGATTTACGTACAAGCTACACAAACTATAGCTTAGGGCCTCCGGTTTCTTGGGGCCCCCAAAAAAATTGTCCCAGTGAGCAATTGTCATATTTGGCCCATAGCCGCGCGTCTGGAACATCCCATACTCTTCACCCAATTTTTTCGAAGAACTAAGCGCTATTGTGCCGAGGGTGTGCATTACCGATGACCGGCTAACCAGTATTACCGGATTTGTAATCTGTGGAATTCTATTCTAATCAAACGGTAAGTTGCCTTCGAAGATGTTCACTTTGTGAGGTTATCACATTTGACATTGTGTCAAATGAAATGTGTCAAAATACATATCATTTTGATTTTTGTACATTTCTTGGGCTTAATTCATTTTGAGTATTCTTAATAAAAACTCATTTAATTCAGCTTAACAATTTAGGGCGTAGAATATTGACAAGCGACCTTGAAATTCGGTGCATTATTTTTATAGGGCGTTTTAAAGGTTTTGTTCTCTGCGCGGTCAGAAAGTAATTGTTGGATTTTATTTAATTACAGCTTCATAATATAAAAATTAAAAAAACAAACTATTCTATGTTATAGACCCTTCATTCGCCTTTCAATTACTATTTTTTCTAAGGCTCTAATATTTTTATAAGAGAAAAATTCAACTAAAAAAGAACTATTAGCAGTTTATCATTTATTAAATTTCTCAGAAATAGAATTTCATATTAAAATTCTGCCTTTTCTGTGTTGAAAGCATAAGATCAAGGTATCTAAACATATTTTTTTTATGATTAAATATCTGATGGTTACCAATGGTTATCTATGGTGGTTTATGGTACAGCATTTCGAATGGCGTTTGAAGTTTTTGAAATTTTGAAGTCAAAGTGCGAATACAAAATGAAATATGAAAGGAGAAGCAATAAAATGCATAATACATACCATTATTATTATGGTATTACGACTAAGCTGGAGTGAGGTTTTCAATGGATTCACTAATCAATCCTCGGAGGAAGTATCGCTACGAGTTACTGCCTTAGAACAACGAGAAGAGTGCACAGTACGAGGAAACGAATTCAACTGCCTCTGCCTGTATGTATGTAAGTGATTACAATACAAGTCGGCATTTTGTAACTGAGATAAAAAACGACTGAACACAGAGCGATCGATACAAGTTAAAATATTGATTGATTGATTGACGTTAATATTATAGCCGCTGAGGCGTTTGGCAATAACACAGACATTTTAAACAAAAAAAATAAAAAATGAGTGGATTGTATCGGATAGGATAAAATTGATCACACAGCCCAATAGGTAACAGCATTACTGGGACGTCAACAAGGAGGTGTTTAAAAAATCAGAGTTTTGCTCTTTGCAATGCGAAATTTAAGTAGTAAAATAGTTTAAAATGCTGTTCACATGACATAATTTATACTAGGTACCCAATTATACCCCGTGAATCTAATATACCGGCACCCAAGTCGGGTGGGTACCTCTGCCAAATTACGAAATATCAATAAAATTTATATACCACATAAAATATTATTTTTATACCCAACAAACACTAAATCCATTCCCGCATTGTAAATAAGCATACTTATATTAATCTTAATTAATTCACCGCCATAAAATATATCTCTTACACACACACCCAACACAGCCTCTATTTTTATTTTATTTTTATACGATACTCCAATAAAATATTGAACATATAACACGTTTACATTAATTTTAGACACTTAAGTAAGAAAAACCTTATCGATATTCAAATAAAAAGAGAACACCACATGCATATAAAAGATAAAACACAGATTATACTAAATAGAAACAATACATATTATATAATACATACACTAAAAATATGGATATTAGATGATTATATACACATAAATATGTACTTTCATATTTTTATTATATCGGAAGCAATTCAAAAATATGCCTTTTGAATTGACTAGGGCTCTATGTAAGGTATTATAAAGACGACAGATGCGAGGTATTATGTTATTAAAGGCTATGTTTCTTATATAATATACAAATCCTATGCCTACTTGTTTGTATTTAAATAATTTAATTTAGTTTAAATACATTTTGCAATAATTTAGTTTGAAAAAAACATCATACCTACTCCATAATAATATGTTTGTAAATATGAAGGAAATCCACAATCGATTTTGTTATCTAATTAATTCTTAATTTTTGTTAATGCCCTATCGATATGTTTTTTTATATTAAAAATAAATAAATAAAATCCACCTTTTGATTTTAAACAAACGCTTACCAGGGACTTTTATTATAATATATTTCAAACAGATAAGAATGACGTGTTCATCCACAAGTAGATACAAAATGACATAAATGACAAAAAACAAATAATTTTATAATTTAATTTTATTAAAATATAATATATAATTTTATTGTAATATATTGAATTTGTAATAATAAATAAGTAGTATTGAATGCTCTGTATTCAGTAGTTTTTATTAATTTGGACCTTGACATACGTGCTCAGGTCGAAATGAGTTCAAGTGCTTTTGTATTGAAATGCGGTTATAAGTTACCGAGGCGGTGATATAAAGAAAAAATCAGTCAAGTTGGAGCGTTGTTCATTCACGGAGGAAGAATTATTTACCCCTAACTCCAGAAAGTATCTATGAAAGATATAGCCATATTGAAGGGTGTGATATGGCCGATTAAAATAAGCAAATATTCTCATTTTATTTGTTTATATAATATTTTAAAAGAATAAATCGCCCTTTGAATAAATCGTTGTTGACAGGTTGTTTAGTAAATATTAAATGAAACATTAAAAAATCCTTTTCGACACACCGAATGGGGCGAATTCCGATTGTACGAACTTGTATCAAAGCTCAATTTTTCCACCCCCAGCACTAATGTTTGGTGCTATCAAAAAAGTTTACCTAAATAAGTTTTAGGCCATTACCTAAAGAATAAAATAAAATTTAAATAAATTCGATATCTTATATACTAAGAAAGTTATAGCGAATTTTCACTTTTTTGAACCTAACACCCCCATTACCCCCCCCCCTCCAAAATCAGACCAGGGGTATTCCCCTGGTCTGATTTTGCCCATTAACGAAATTAACCAATATTTTGTGTCATTCAAATTTGAAAGTGATTGGTGTAAAATTATGGCAGTTATCGCGTCCACAAGAAAGTGATATAGATAGATATATAAACTTTAAAACTGAGGGTGGTTTTGGGTTCTAGGGGATGTGAAACCTGAAGATAAGTCAAAATTTTCCGGAAGTCACGACATGGTACCCATTGCAATAGGTAACTTTCCTAATGAACTCTAATTAACAATTTAAATTTCTTGGTGATTCTCTTCGTTGATTAGGCAATTATACCGGCAACACCACTTTATAGTTATTTATTTTTCTGATTTGCTAGTCAAATAAGTATTTAGTTATTTAATAACCACATTTTTACCTAATAAAAATTATAATTAGCAACCGACTGCAAGTGACATTCCTATATTTTTTTTTTCTGATTTTCTAAAAACAAAATAAAACAAATTTAATTTAACAAATCGGAGAAATAAATATTTAAAGAGATCCAATAAAGTACCCAAAATACAAAAAACACAGGAAATACAAAAGACAAAATTTACATAAATATAATTAAAACTAAAAAGTGAAACTGAAAAGAGATTATTTAAAACTCTTCAAAACTGTATATATTTTTTTCTAAAAGTAATTCCTTAATCTCTTTTTTTAAAAATGCTAAATTTAGAAATAAGTTTTATTTTCTCTGGAAATTTGTTAAAGAAATCAGCGGCTGGATAATTCTTGGTTTTTTTTAATCTAACTGACTTGGCGATGACCGTTTCTACATAAATGCTCTTGTAGCGAGTGTTATGATCATGAATCTGGCTCATTAAACTCACACAAACACTCCTGGACATTCAAGCCATAGATTGTCAGAACTCCAAGTCGGTTAAATGGTACACAGTGGTTCACCCTTACAATTTTTTAATTTTAAGGTTTATATTTAATGTCCATTCTCAAACAAAACAATCAATTTATTTGCTCCTTAATAATGATAAAATAAAAAAAAACTGTTTGCATACCTGTCTAATAAATCCTAACATTCTGCTAGCACGATTGTAGAAATGAACTGACCCACGCGGACTCAACTTCTCCTCAATTGCTTTATCAGGATACTGCCAATTTTTTCGTTTATAGTTTAGCATTAAAAAAAAAAAACTGAATATTTTTTAAGCCTTTTTTATTCATTTTGGATTCATTAATTTGTATTGTCCGCATGCGAATCGACAATGCACAATCATTCCGAATTCGGTAGAAGAAACATTGAATTGCAAAATTTCCCAAACGCTGTCATAATAATTTTATTATAATTATTGGTAAGGTGTCAACGCACCTACCTGCATAATATTGAGAAATACTCAGTACTTAGTAATATTTCGAAGCGGGCGGCCCCGTGTCGGCTTAGATGTACAGTCATGTGCAAAATCATGTGTAAAAAAAAAAACGAACAAAAATATTTCTTACAGTGAAAATATTTTTAAACATAACTTTTTTATTATTTGGAATTTTTAAATTCGTGCTCAATCACACCTAGTATTTTTCATTTAAATTTGATTAAAATCATTTAGATCTGATACTTCTATGTACATTTTTACTTATTTATGCATAAGCATAAATAAATAAATCTATATAGGACGAAAGGACCATTCTCAAAAATAAAAGAATTTTTTAGGAGAAAGAATGTCGGATTTCATTCATTTCTACGCACCATTAGAGAGTGGAATAGTCTCAACTGCAGCATCTTCAAGCCATTCCCTAAGACCCCTTCCCAGCTAAGAAAAAGGGTAAAGAACTTGGCTTTAAAATGACTTAGTTGCACCACCTGCCAATCAGCTATATCACCGGAGGAATGGTACCTCCAAAGTATATGTAATTTTTAAATAAATAAATAAGGATAAAAGCACATAAGCGCCTGCTTCTAGAGTTCTCGGGTTCGAATCCTCAGTAACTCAAATCCGACCAGGTCATTTTTCGCCGTTGAGAATATTCAATGGCACTTTTCTCAACACTGTCGACTGAGTTGATTAACAATACATACACAAAAAAAAACTACTCATTCAGTTACAGACTTGCGAGATGTTCTTTGCCTATATAATGAACAGCCTCGCATCATGAAAACAATAATAAGGCAGTCGGTACTACGCATAATAGTGCCTCCCCGACAACACAAACCATACGAATCAAGAATTAAAATTGTTTGTGTAAAAAATAAATAAGCCATATTCTATATTTCTGCTCAACACTTTAGGGATATTAATGTTCAAATTTGTTCTCCATTATCATACTTAACGAATTTAAGTTTTTCGAGTGGAACTTTCCCCATGGTTTCCAATTATCGATGAGTGATGTGCCGGATATCTGTGACCGAATCCGTATCCGCGGATATCCGAGGCTGATATCTGTATCTGGATCCGTATTCCCGGATATCCGAGGCGGATATCTGTATCTGTATCCGTATCCGCGGATATCCGAGGCGGATATCTGTATCTGTATCCGTATCCGCGGATATCCGAGGGGGACGAAAGATCCGTATCGTATCCGTTACTTTTTGGCGGATCTTGAACGGATCTTTTACATTATTTTACATTTCATGACATACGAAATTCTAAATGTAGATGATTAGGTAGCAATGAAATACGTTTAAAATCTATTTGAATTATTTTTTATTTCTTAAAATATTTAGCATCTTGGAAAAATGGAGATGAATTTTAAAGAAGTTTTGCCTTTACCCTTAAGGGAATACTTTCAATCAGAAATTGAACACTTGGCACATCCATCATTTATCATCGTAAAATACCTCCATATTACAATACTAAACTTCTTTGTAGACATTTTTTAATTTAATTTAGTTACTCCATAACTAAAAACACAAACGTAATCTACGCTGTCACGCTAAACTATAAAACCTACAAGTCGAAACATGTCCCGCCTGTCAGTCCTACCAATAGCAAAGCGTCGACTGTCGTTTCAAGGTTACACGCACCGACGCATCCGTATATGCGGATCTAGACATCAATGATCCGTATATTTTTATACGATCACTGTTATGGACCTATTTCATCAGTATCGTTTCCAGGTTGTTTCAAAAGGCTGTTAAAACCCGTTCAGCATAGAGAGGAATTCTCTGGTGTCGCCGGATTTATATGGGTTTTGGAGAGGTCGTGATACACAGGATGTAATTCTGCAAGTGACTGATTTTATATCGCGCAATTTTAGCTGCAGCATTTGAGTAGGTACATCTAAGTGACTTGCAATGTGTGCCTTGGTGCGTTTTGTGCGCAGAAAGTCTTCATTGCTTTCCAAATCGGTTCGAAATCATTTTTGTTCAACCTGCATCCATATAGTTTAGGTGTGTGTATTAACTCGAGAACCGTTGCTTCGCCGCGGCCGTCACACTAAAACAAGGCTTCACAATGTTTTTGTTGGGTAAATCTCAACACGAACTCTGAACTCCGAGCGTCGGACTCTACAAACATCACTGGAGTAAGTTCACTGGAAAGTTTACGAGTTTATCAGTCTTGGGTACAGCAACACTTCTTTCAATAATATTTAACAGCTAGTAATAGTTAAAATAAAAAATGAGACCGTGTACTTTAGAGTTTAGAGTACTCACTACAGAAATGAAAGTCATTTACCCAAAATCTACATATGTACATCAGTTTATTAAATATCTCGATTTATTATGAGGTTTTCCGGAAAAGAGTAGTTAATTGAAGACAATATGATACCTAAAATATGAAATTTTTATTTTTGTTTGTATCAACTTACCTAATAATAAAAAAACCTAAAAAATAAAAAAAATATTCTAAATACAATAAATAAAAAATACACAATAATACAATAAATTATAAAGTTTGAAAGCATTGATTTGTGCCATCTTACCCGCAACCAATTTATTGAGGTTGTCTGTGATATTTTTCAGAACTATATGCCACCTTTTACTTCACAAACCATTAAATACCTATATTACTTTGCGATGCGCCCTTGTCTCTCAGCCTAACATATAAACATTTAACTTTTCACTCTTCTACCTACACACTTCTTCCACACTTCACTCACCCACTCACTTATTTCACATTTTTTCACACACACTCATTTTATGATATATATCGCCGGTTGTAACTATTTCGACAGTCGCCCTATTAATTTATACCCTATCAGGCCAAACTCAGAGCTTCAGTGACACGGAAATCTCGTTGGAAGTGACACCATGACCGTGAAACACGGTGACGGGTTCAGCTACCAATCACGCAGTTATTTTGTAGCCGTTTCAGTATTAGGCTATTTTGAAATGGCGTATAAACTAAACTCAGTTATATGATTATTGCGTTGACTCCCACTCGTAATTGCTATAGTAAATTTTAAAGTAAGCTATTTTTTTTGCGGTTTTTTTTTTATAGTGGTATGCAACTCAACGGTGGCAGTTTTTTTTACAAAACTTGTATTATTTTTTCATATATGTGAATAAAATAATGTCCATTATAAAACCATAATTTTGAATATTTAAGGATGAGCATACTATTTGAATAAAAACTAAAAGGTTTCTATCACTCGCAACAGGAAACCTTAACTATGACGCTTCCACGCCAAACTAATTTTCTATTAGCTAGGTTTCGTGGAAAAGTTTCTCCACAATTTTCTCTATCGATTTCTTACTTGTTAAGAGTGAAATTTGGCAAAATGCGTCCGTAAGAGTAAGAGAGTAACGATAAATATTTATTTATATATTTATAAATGGTACTTTAACAAAATATCAAAATGCAGGTTATTTTAATTTTCAATATTTTTTTTTATTTTTAAAATAAGTGCTATCACCTAGATCATATACAATTATTTTGGGCCCTACGCCAAAGTGCCAGGGGAGATGGTGGTAATGAAGCGTTAAAAATGGTATGACCGTCTGCGGATTCGAACTTGAGACCTTTTGGATTAATAGTCCAATGCCTTAACCTTTAGACTACCACGATATCAAATTAAGTATTTAATTAAGTAAGCAAATTAGTTAGATTCATTTGAAGTTCATACTTTTCCTTTTAAGCACTGATTGAATCCTATGTTTTAGGTAAGATTCCATAAGAATATTTGGTAAACTTCTGAATCCATAATGATTGAGTTTAGTTTATAGTACATTACGCTGTTCACACTCAAACGGACGGTTTAAGTCACAGAAAATTGCAATTGTGTATTTTTTTATGATTAAGACCTTTTTGAATGTAATTATGGGGATAACTTGCCAGGTTAACCGTGTTTTTATATATATATAAGGATAGACGTTATATTTAGTATCTTACGTGACTCCAGTACAAGAAAATTAAGCGTAGTTGGGTTAGGTCCAAGACCACGAGAATTTTGATAAAAATTACAATCTGCGTTCACTCTCCTAGGATTCGATAGAATACGCGAGCACATTGCACCAGAAATAAAAGAGGGTATTTTTTGGCTTTACTGGCTGGCGATTAGCTTTATTCATAAATTGACTCCGTAAATTCAGGGAGGCTAATTGGATTCAAAAGATAGTTTCAAATTTAAATTGCCATAAGCCTGATCAGCTCTGCGAAGTTTCTAGTTCTTATATTATACTTTTATGCTCGAGGCAAAGAGCGAATTTGTGATTTCGAGTCATTTCTAATTGGACAGTTTTATTTCGAAGAATTACGCTTTTGTGTTTGGATTATGATTTACCGGATCGTTAAAATATATATCCGCGGATGCGGATACAAATACGGATCATTGGTGTCCAGATCCGCGGATACGGACACGGACCTTACTCAGTCGGGTCGGTGCGTTTAACCTTGACACGACAATTGACTCATAATTTAATTAATATAACTTTCTATAATAAATCTTTAAATATTTCATTATTTTATTAAGCATATTCAAGATTTGAGATTGATGTCATTATAAAGTTTTTTTTTTTTAGTACCTTTGAGGTACTATTAGTAATTCACTATAATTCATATTTAAATATTTAATTTTTGCTATATAAGTGCTAAATATGTGATTTTAAGAAATAAAAAATAATATAAATGGAATTTAAAGTATTTCATTGCTACCTAATCATCTATATTTAGAATTTCACACGAATAAAAATATAAATAAATAAATCGCGTTTCTTTGAGGCGTTTGCCGGCGCGTGCGGAATTCGCATTGAAATTCGTCGCTTTTTGTATACAGGCTGATTGCGAAATCCAATAATGACAGCCCAATTCGCGGGGAATCCAAGGCAACGAGCATTGATTATATCTCGCAGGAATGTATCAGGAGATGTGCTCTCAAAATGCAAATTGGCGCGCCGTCCCGCTCGCACTCGCCCTCTCTCTCTCCCCCGGCTGTGGGCGGGCGTTTGTGGCATGACTTCGCATACGACAATCTAATCAGCCTGTAGAGTGGTCTAGTTGAATATTCAGGCGGATTTGATTGTGGTAAGCGGTTAAGGATGGAAATCGTCTCATTCCGTATATGCTCTAAAAAGGGGGAGTCATTTTGAGTAAGTGATGGCAATTCACGACAAATTATTTATCTTTATTTGGGAAATAACACATTTATTTATTTATTTATTAGCAGGTAAGCATACAGCGAAATAGTAGCATATACATTTTCCCAAAGGGTTAATAATAAGACCAATTAAAGCTTACGCCTATGTACAAAAATATTTAAAACTTTGTGTAACAAAGAAATCATATACAGGCTGCTACAAAAATAAAAACAATGGTACCAACTTACAAGTATAAAACAAAACTTACCATCATCGCCGAGTGAGTAAAAAAATAGTGTTTAACCTAAGGGTTAAACACTAAAAAATAAGAAAAATAAAAAAGCAAGAAAAATAAAGAGGAAAGGGATTTTTTTTATGTTAACGTTTGGTTTTTGATATGATTTTTGAACGTCGCTAGATTACTTAATATTAAATATATCAATTTCTGAATATTTCAAATTTAAGGTTGAACACATTCTATAAATGGGTTCGTTCTGCCCATACTTGGTTCTACGAATCTAGTTGCAAAGTGCTTAGAGGACTTACGATCCAGGTGTTTAAGGAATTTGTGTTGAACCGATTCAATTTCGGATGGATCTTAGGTTTCCAAATTTGGAAGCCATATTCAGGAAACAACAAAAATAATATTAGAATAAATACAGTCAAAACATAAAGCAACTTCAAACTTAATAAAATGGGAAAATACATTCAGGAATTAGGAATCCCCCGTTGGGGAATTTACACAATTACCAGAATACAAAATACACCATTGCTCTTTAATACAATAAGAGTTTAAATAAATACATATACTACTCCAGGGTTGGAGCTAGAGTAGACCGTCTTGAATTCCGGGAAGGTAGTGTTGAATATATCTATGGTGCTCAACATGCTGTTACGTGCTCGATGAATATACAGGATGTTTCAAAGACATAGTGGGGTTTTTATGTTCCCTATTACGTATAAAAAATTGTATAAAAAAATGCGAAAATAGTTCATGCCTAAATTTATTAATTTGGGCATGAATTTGATCAAACTAATGACAAGACCGATTTCATAATATCGCTTAAAGTTTACAAACTTTTTACTATGAAAATATGAAGAATTTTGATATGAGGTCAAAACAAATCAT
Source organism: Neomicropteryx cornuta (assembly GCA_020383195.1). NCBI lineage: Eukaryota > Metazoa > Arthropoda > Insecta > Lepidoptera > Micropterigidae > Neomicropteryx > Neomicropteryx cornuta. The sequence goes on along the minus strand of JAHKQU010000010.1, from coordinate 7,390,513 downwards.
TTTTGAAATCGCAGGGCAAATAAGCTGTATTTTTTATCGGGAATGGACTTGGAACAGTGTATGAATTTTTTGACGCGTTTGTAAGCGAAAATTTAGGTTGGTTAAAATATTTCATTTTTGCCTATACTTGGGGAAAAGTCAATCGATATCTTTAATTTATTAATATTTATAAACATATATTTATCTATTAAATTATGATTAACTATGCATAAAGTTTTACAATTTGACACCATATATACGAGTATCACATTAATATCTGATCGAATAATAGAGAGACACTTTAGTTATGTTTTGACGTGTTTCTGGACTATAGTCCAGAACTGTGGCAGTCTGGCAACTGAGCGCCGTTGGGTTTGGAGGGGGGCAGTGGGGGGGGGGGGGGTGAAATGTAGTTAAATTCAATAACCAATATTATAAAGGATGTTTTTTTTATTTGCAATTAATTTGTAAAATAAACAATCATTAATGAGTGTTGGTAGTCTATTTACATTGTCAAAATTGACAAGAAATTTAGGTAATTTTATAAAAGTTGGAATAAACTATTTTTAGTGCCTTATATTATCGAGGTACAACTGGATTGTCCAGCAACATCCCTTAAAAGGATACTGCTGATTTTAAGTTCAGCCTGTACAGTCGACCCTGTAGCAAGCGGTAGCCCAGTTAGTTATGGCCAAATGTGAAATATTTATTGTATTTTTTTATAAATAAATGAAATATAAGTTTTCGAAATTATTTTTGCTGTCAATTTGGGTAGAGATAATATCACGTAGTTAATACAGCTTAACAATGTACGGCGAGCGCTCTAACGTTTATCTCGCGGCGTGTCCGCAAAGTTGGTCTTCTCCGAGTTATAACTCAACCCTTGGAAATATTTCGTTGTCTACCCGACGGAGGGGTTAAAATCCGGGATTAGTCACTGTTTTGGCCTTTATCTCCCCGACCTCATTCTATTAATCGCCGAGGATTTGAAGATGATGACAATGTCGTCGTTCACTTTGTCGAATGCATTTGCCAAATCGATCATGCGGTCATGCCGTAATTAAATATTTTTTATATCTGGAGTCCTCATGAGATTACTTACTGTAATATCCTGGAGGTTACTCAGAGGAGGGTCCTTGGATACCTTTATCTCCGTAGGTATGGATATTATCCTGACATGTTTCCCAATACGTATCCATCAGCGTTTGTATTAGGGATGTTAACACACTCGAGTTTAGGCGACAAGTCCATACATTATTCTATTTATTTTAAAGTTATACTCACAAATATTGGTTTCTTTATTCCGGACCGTTTAACTAGAGCGCGGAAGCACACGTTATTTAGACGATTAGCGACGTATACAAGTATAGTCCAATTGGGAGAGCAGTCGAATTATTAAATTCCATTTCCGCGGAGCTTGATATGTTCGTCTGTTCGCCCAATGGGGTTAAAAATATGCTTTCTATTACACCGTTGTTGAAAGATCAGCGTGAATTATTTATTTGTTTTTTTCATGATTAGTTCTAGTTATATTTTGTTTTTTTTTAAATGTTGTTTTACTTTATTTGTAATGTGTACATGGGGAACCTGTTAAATAAATAAATAAATACCGACATTTACCGAACTCCAATTTAATATGCACTATTTATGATATTTATTCTATGATCCTTCGCCTTAGTAACGTCTGAAGTACGTAATAAGTATTTTATTTTTTCTGCAATCTTCTTCTGGTCCTACTTAGAACAGGTTATTTTTAACCTAGTTAGAGTGGTCATGTTATTTCAAAGCAACAATAAATATTGGTATTACGTTTGATTTTTTTTTCAGTGTTATTGTATCATTTATTGTTAAGCCATTATGGATAAATAAATTAATTTCGAACAGGATCAAACGACCGTCCGATGCGAACTATTGACTGAAAATGGTTCACTGGAGCAAGATTTTTAGGACATTAACGACGTTTGTGATACAACTTGCATGTGTTTATTTTAGGCAATATTTGTTATGCAGCAAATAACCTTGAATTTGAAAAATCAGCTGAAAAATGTGAACCGATTTTGGGTTAAATGAAAATGTAAAGACACCAAAAACAAAACTTACCTTTATGTTTTGAAATAAAAATAAAGCGAAGTTTTTTTGAAAGTTTTGATTAACAAAAAATGCCATCTCGACCAAACCTGAAATGTTTTAAAGTTTTTTTACCTTACAACTCCGGTAAAAATGTTACAAGTGAAAACGCGTTGAATTTTCTGTGCTGACAGTCGGACACTTACGCAGATGTGGAAACTATCACAATTTCACTAATTTACTAATTTAAAAAATTTATGTTTTTCTTTAACTGTGCGAGTTGTTTTATTATTTATTTATTTATGGTTTATTTGGAAACCAACAATACAATATATATAAAAAATGGTACACACAATTGACTAAAATTGACAGGTTTTCGCTAAGGTATAGAATTAATTCTAATAATATAATGATTATAATAATTAAAATAATTTTCTCTATTCGCTTAAAATAATTTATCTTTTCGACCGTATCGTTTTATGAAAACACACCTTATGCCTCGTTCCTAATTCGCCCTAATTTCGCAAGTATTCTGATCACGTTTTAGCTTTATTGACAGTATATCGAAAGGCAACTAGGAATGGTTTGATGTCTGAATGCCAAATTAATGATTCGTGTTTGTTTCAGTAGACAAATAAATGAAATATTATAGTAGGTAATTGATGTCGGCCTTTTTTTAAGGCGACACAGTTAAATCGCCCTATTATTCTAGCGCAATGAATAGCCGCGTTACTGAAGCTGACTCATAGCGGTGACGAAATCGCGGTCATTCGCAGCTATAACTAAATTGCCATCTATTGTCATTACTCGCAATGGTTATACAGTTATCGCCGGCCGTAGCTATTTTGCCAGTCGCCCTATTATTTTTTACCCTATCCGCAAAGCACCGTGGCGAGTTCGGCTACAAATCACGCAGCTATTTTGTAGATTCGGTTATATGATTATCGCGTTAACGCCCACTGCTACACACGCTAAAAAATGTTGCAGACTCAAGTCTAAATATTGTCGGCACTGCGTAGTATTGTAATTTAAATGTATCGTACACTGATTCGTTTTTATATTCTCAGCATCAAAATGGTGTTTTAAATATCATGGAAATTATAGTATAAACCCGTCTAAGTCAGCAAAGGTGTCAGCTGTCCGTATGCATAGTAGAATAAAGAACGTATCCAAACACAAGGTTCACGATTCGATTCCGTATGGACCATTTCATAAAAATTGATCTGCTGACATAATTGCACACAAGTTAATTACAGGTTCAATAACGTATTTAAATAATAATTATGAGCATATTTTAGATAATTATGGCGATTTCTGTAAATACAATTTAAAGTTAACCATCCTATAGTGCACTGAAATAAGTTATGGTTTATGAACCGAAGATTTAGAAATCGAATCGGACATGAGTGGAGTTTCATAATTTTTATATGCCTAATGACTAATGATTGAAAAAGATTTCTAGCACAATGGAATAAGTCTTATGATATATTTTTATGAAATTCTAATATTCTTATGAAATAATGAATAAAATATGGGTTTGGTTAACTTATTTATTAATCAACTAATCAGGAAAAATACAAAGTTACAATTAAAATAATGCCTCCAACTAATAAGTTTAGTATTGAAACTATTTTACTATATTATTATTTTTTTAGTAAAGTAACTAAATAACATATATGTTAAATATACTTACCTAAGAGTATTTCTAAGGTTGTGCTAAAGCTAAGCCCTTCTCCAGATGGATTCACTTAGTTGTTAATTCGATTTTGATTTGGCTATATTGATTTTGAGTTCTAATGCATGGATTTCGAGTTGAAGGCACATGCGCTGCGCCCGCTTGTAGTTACCGTGTATGAAGTTATTTTCTGCGTACCTATCTAACAGACTGAGGGTAGGCATTAGTTGTATGATTTATTTATCTATTTTAATAAAAATATTAGCTACGCTTCTATTATAAAAAGCATACGAAAATATCATTAAAACACTCGATTTGATCATTACTGCCAACTTAACAGTATGATTTATTAACTTGACATTTGCACCATTGGAATCGCAACGAGCCAATCACTACCTCAGATTTTATTCAAGTTAATGCAGTGTGTAATACTATTTATAAATTTGTATTGAAAACCACTGACGCACTTCCGTCCCAGCCATCAGCTGTACCGTATTTTTTTTTAACTTATTTTTTTTTTTCGACAACTGTACATTTTTTTGGGAGAGTTATAAATGGTAGTGTATAGTGTATATATCTATAGTATATTTGAAAATGTAAACAAAAAGTGTAATATTTGACAAAACTGTGAAAAATTGTGTGGCCAACTGGAAAAAATCGATAAGAGCAGTTTTTTCTTTTAAATTACGAGATAAAAAAATCAAAATGATATTTTATAATAGAGAATTTCATGGCGAATCAGATGATATGTAAGGATTAAACGACTTATGCCTGCACTATGTATTTTATAGTAGACGAGTGAGTTTTTGAATTTTCCTTAGGAAATTAATCGGTTCTCAAGCCCGATATTACGTGCGACATGGATTTCTGTTGAGATTACCCTCGGACGCATGCATACTCACTACTCGGGCCGTCAGTACAGCCGCGTGCAGCATCCCATATTATATACAGCAGAATTAGTGTGGACGCGTCATTAAGCGCTTGCAATTTGTAAGATTAGAGCATGTTTTAGTGGGCCGTTTGAGTGAGGAACGGACCGTGATGAATGGACCACGGAGGCGGCATTAATTAGTGGGGAGGCTGGGGAGGAGTTGGACGCCGGAGAGAGCGATCGCTGCAGTGCAAACACGACTAATGCTGCGATCATTAAAATGAAATGGATCGTGGTTCGAAAACCTGATATGCAACGTAATCCTTGGACAGAAAAGTTTTTACTCTGGTAAATTATTCAGGGATTTTCGCGTGCTCATGTATCGACAGTCAAATGTAGCTCAAAATATGTATTAATAAAAAGATAAAAAAAAAACACACTGTGAAGAATTAATTACAATAGTAAAATAATTTAAATAGCATTGCTAAGTAGAATTTGTTGTATGATTCGCTTTATATTTAGACCATATCGCACTATTATTTCATACGATTTACTTGTACAAAACTATGGTCACTCTAGAACAGATTAAAGTCTAGCTGAGTGACCATCAACCCTTATTGAGGATAAAAAAAACATACTAGCATCTATAGAACGGACGGAACGGAATAATGAAATTACCCGAAAAAAGTAAAAAAAAAAATGCAAGGCGACTATTCTAAATTTTTCACCCATTTCAAAGTTCTTCCGGTACGTCAACTTTGCTTTTATAGAATTGCAATCAACTACTCTTCAGATGAAACATGGTTAAACCTTGTCACTAACAAGTACTCTACTAGACAAATGTCAAATGAAAAGTATATTGTCGAAACATGTAGAAACACGTATGGATTCGGCAATTGAAATATGTCATACCGAGCCTAGCCTATATACCTCTTGAAGTTAGACAACTTAAAAGGAAATCGGTAATAAAACTTAAATTAAAAGAGTTTATGGGACAAAACGTAGTAAAAATGATTTAAGGTTTAGTTAAATTAAGTTAATTTTGTTTGTAAATCACAGGAGTTACGTTAACTAATTTTTAAGTATTTTGTTTTATATTTTATGCATGTTTAAATAAATTGTTCATAGTTAAGATTAAGAAACCGGCAGATAAGACAATGTCTTAGCTGGATCTATACATTGTAATTAATCTATCATTTGAATAATAAAAGTTGCTTCTGACAACATTGAAATTGAATTGAATTGAATTGAATTTAGTACCAAGGACATTATAATATTATGATACATAATGACTTATTTTGTCCTTATATTATAAATAGACCTATTTTTATTGTAAGATGTCTCTTAGATATAAAATAACTCAAAATGCTGTACTATTTTATCATTAAAAAAAAATATATTAATTTGGTTCAATCCCAATGTATTTTTAGATATATACTCTGTATACCCGAAATATACCGAAATAATTTCAATTAACAAAAATCGTCAAGTACAAGTTAAAAAGGCAGGGAATATCAGTGCAGTAGGTGACGGTCGCTTGTTGGTTACGTTAATTGGCATTTAACTGTTACTACTGCTCCGTAAATATATGTATTTTGGTCTATACGAATAAATAAATAAATAATTAAAATATTCTAAAAATGAAGATAATTTTGAATTCGAATTAAAATGAAAGTACTGAAAAATAAACAATTCTGAGGTTAGTGAGAACCCCGTGGCGCGCATTAATTTCCCGTTTTCCTCTACCAGGACCGTTTCCTGAAGAAGCGAAGTGGCTTCTTTGTTATATTTTTATGAAATGTCGAGAGGGTAGCTTTTAAGTATATTATGCGATCGATGCATTTTCTGTAGCAACTCTGGGCGCGTGGTCACCCGTTTGCTGAAAAGGTTGGCCAATTATTAAGAGAGAAGTCGGGATTTAGACGCGCGCGTTGTAAAGCGGTACCGTTTAAATCAACGCGACGGACAGCCGCGTTACTGAAGCTGCAAACTGCAACCTGCTACCTGCAACCTGCAACCTGCAACCTGTAACCTGCCTGGCCGCACAATCCACAAGTTACACAGACGGACACCGTATTGTGTATCACAAGCTCCGTAAGTCTTTACATTACAAGACAGTCTTACAGTTACGGATTTTTATGAAACTGGGCCCTGTCGTCTGTTTTACCTTCCGTCGAGGGACTGCTTCGACGCACTTTAAAGGTATTTTTACTAAGTACAGTAATTTTATGTAATGTATAATAATGTAATTGTAAATAACAAATGTAAATTAGTAAAATTTTAATAAATGATGGCTATACCTTGTTCGGGCAGATATAAAGATTTTAATCTTTTTAACTGCCCGCAACAGCGGCTAGTCTGTAAGTACAATGAAAAAAAAATATCGCGACCATATAAATATTCACATTATTACTTTTTTTAACCGGATCGAAAATGTACAAAAAAATTAAAGTGGTATTTAAAAGTTTGACTAAATAGAGGTAGAGCTTACCATGGGTTTCAGCGAAAATGTATTTTGTCTAGATTACACGTTTTTTTGAGTAATGTGATCGATATGAAACGTTTAAAAAGAGACAGCGCTAAATTACTTATTAAAATACTTTTTTTTTCCATAAAAAAAAAAAAGATTTTCGCCTTAATTTATAGGCCAGTGTTGTAATTGTATGTAACATCTTCCTTCACTCACTCGATCGTGCAACGTGCTTTGACTAGCAGCACCTATGGATTCTAGTCTGAGAGTTAACTACTAATTAGGGATTTATCATCTAAACATTTTAATTACCTAGTTTTGAAAAAGTTGTTTTTATGTACGGCAAGTTTAATGGGATGCTGGTGGTTTCTGATATTAGATCTTGATTATATTAAAGTAACTCACATTAGTTACGGAAAGAACTCCCGAAAAAGAAACTGTCTAGATTTGACATTTAAGGTCATTCCCATTAATACGAAATGCAAATAGTTTAGGTTAGGTTATAGAAAAAATGTATAAAACATGCTTTAATGTTTAACATATATAGTTGCAGATGCTTGATATTAGAAGCGGTAAAATAAAAACAATAAGACAATAATTCACTACAGTTTACAGTTACTACACACAGTTTACAGTTTACAGTTACAGTTACTACACACTACGCATATTTACTACAGTTAAGTAACTAAAAATTACAATCACCTAACTATTAATTACACCTTAAGCACAAAAGAAAAGACCGGAAGAGAAAAAAATCAAATAAACACATAAAAATAAAAGTAATTAAATTAAAATATAGAAAAAGACAGAAAATAAGAAAGAAAGAAAAAAAATAATGTAATTTAATGGTAAACATAATTTAGATAAAATAGGCAAATAAATAATACAAAAATAAACACAAAAAAAAACTAAGAAAAACAGATCATTTATATAAAGATACACTTAAAATCAGAACACGAATACTAGTAGTATCTAATATTTAATTAGAAAGAATAAAAAATCTAAGATGGGACTCAATGAGCGGATAATATCCCAATAAAACTGTTTTAAAACTATTTTTTTTTATTTTTTTTATTTATAAGATTAAATTTAGGACTCCGATTTTACAGACCTTTTAAGAATTTTACTAGGTGACTCGGTTACCTAATTTCATGATTGATAACTGACATGATGATAACTGATTGCTACATAACATGTAACGATCTGTTTGAATAATAGTCATCACTCGGACTTTTGCTCAAAATGACTGAAATTCGAATAATGCTCGTTTTGGGAGCAATTTACTTTGAATGAAGTGGGACTAGATCATTTATTCTGAGTTTTTTTTTTATTATGATCGAGGGGTTTTTTTAATACTACCGATCAGGTTAACCGACTGTCTGCCACCGCTTTCTCTTTTTCTCTACAGCTGTAACTGTTTTGCTCTCTTTTACACATAGGTATATCTCTTTTATCCAAGGTATGCTTTACCATCGATTAATGGTATACCACTTTATAAATTTAGTAACTAAAATACAATGCAGATGGCGCCCAAACTCCCAAATATCGTAATTTAGTAGAAAAAGCACAGTTTCACAATATTAAAAATAGATGGCAATGCACTGTGTTCAAAGACATTCCAGATAAAAGAATTCCGAGGATTGTTGAAAGGCGACTTGACTTTTCAGAGGGTAAGTTTGTCTTAAAATCCATCTTTAGAAGATACAGACAGACAGTAATACCAGGAACGAAGTAATACCACAAGGATTCCCGTGTTCCACCATTTTGGTCCAGAACTCATTATTGGCACGATTTCCATGCTCAGTATGACGTCCGATGTACAAACCTCCTCGCTATTCCCGCTTTATCGTATATTTTCTCCTTAACCTGTTTCTATGGAGTCAATTTACCTTCGACCCTTCCGCCAACTTCTGAAAGTCTTCAGACTTTCAGGCAGGAGGAGAAAGTGCCGATATTACCTTTCAATACTGTTTGCTCTCTATAATAATCGCATTAACGTGATGAAAAAAGTTTCGCCGCGAGTTGCCCTCGGACAGATTCAATGAGAGAGTCGAAACTTTGCGATTTTTTTTCGCGTTATCAATATTAACGCGCTCGAAGTTTGAGCTGCGCAAAGGGAAAATTGGTTTATTTAATATTTGCATTTATTTTATTCACCATTTTTTTTTAATGCTAAAGTGACGTTTATTATTCATCTGATAATAGTACAAGGAAAATAGATCCTGTCCTAATAATAGAGGAAAATAGAGCCTGAAGGTCTCAACTGGCAGCAACTCAGTTTAGGTTATTTATTCGTAAAGCGGCTTGTAATATATCCCTAAATATACTATAATTTTATAATACATCGAATAATAACAATTTATCTACCCGCAAAATTTAAGCTCTAATTTATTTTTTTTATTAAGCTTGGCACTCTTGATAGCAATAGGTAAAAGCATTGAAAATTTTTGGTATCAAAGTAGAATGTAATGTTTATATATATATATTTAAAACGTTTTTATATTTATTTAACAAATTTGTTTCGTTTTGCATTTGTCGAGTACAATATGCGCGCGAGAATTGAACATTAAATTGGTCACAGTCGAAAAACGTAAAGTTTAATTTATACCTAAAAAATTGCGAAACCGTCAAAACATTGAACATTGCCTAAATAAATCAAGATCATTATTTTTATATTTTGAGCGAATTAATCTCGTTACTATTCATTTAGGGATTCTGCCTTTTAGATCTTGAATTTTGTCAAGATATCATATCATATTTTTGTATTAATAGTTAGGTAGTAGTTTTTTTTAGTTAGGTACGTGTAATGTAACAAGAACAGATTTTTACGGAACGATAATCCTGAAATTGAGTTTAATCCGTCATATATTGTATATGCGCTATGAAAATAAATAAGAATGAATATGTGTTATAATAACTTCGTATTTTAAATAAGAAATATACATAAATATGTGCATAATATTTATTTATTTATCGTTTATTCGGAAAACCAACAGTATAATTTAAGAAGAAAGAATGGTACATACAGTTGTTTGTAAAATTGACTGATGACAGGTTTTCGCTAAAGTACAGTGATACATGTAAAGATTAAAATTAAATTAAATTACACTCGCACAGATATATATATGAATATAAATATACATTTTTTGTTTTTTTTTTAATAACATCTATCTATTTAATGATCTATCTATGTTATATTATTAATTGCATTTTTGTTTTCAATATTTCCCGAATCTGTTTTCAATACTTTAGAGTATAAACACGTTAATTATATAAAATATTTATTTTATTTCGGTGATGAAAGGCACCTTTTAGCAATATTGGAATATTCTCACAAGCGTTTATTTTCCTTTTCTCCTAATTAAAACAACAAATATTTTTACTATATTTCTTTATGTATGAACATATAAACTATTACACATATATTTTACAAGCAGAAGTTCTGAATTTTCTTAGAATAAATGTGAGTATTAGGTAAAGACACTTTAATACATTCTAAACACTATTTTTATTAACTTCTTTAGGTGATGAATTAGTTCTAAAAAATACCACTATGCAAGTATTGCAAATATTCACTATGTTTTTTTTTAAATTGATATTTATATTATATCTCATACTATTGTGCGTATTAAGGCCATGTCAACGCCGTTCGTCACGATAGTTTAAAGGATACGTTCCACGCCCAAACGGGACGCAAGGTAAGATAAATATGCCTAATGAAAGAAAAAAAAACAGTTTTATTGATTAATTTAAATAATAATTTATATTTTTTTCTATAATTTCAGTTTTTCACGAGCGATGTGATGGTATATCTATTTTTTTACGCATCTTTTGGTTTTCGTGTATTTCATGATTCAACATTTTGAATAGCTTCTTTATTATATCTCGTATATATAAATATATGATTCCTTACATTATAATAGGCTTTCGCCGTTAGTTTACATTACTTATATAAAAGTCTGACAGTATTGACATTTGGAAAATTCGAATGCTTTTTAATATTTTTACAGATTGAAAATTTTCAAACAAATTATATAGCCAGAATGTTCAAAGAAAAATTAATACTGAACGCACAGATAGTTGCATCGCTTGAGGTAATGCACGCTGGTTTAAATACAGGCCTGTATTTTATGAAAGCTTTTCACTCCGCATTATGAAAGTCCGCATAAACACAGAAAGAATCTGTTTATCGAGGGTATTATTGGTATATTAGTTCACGAAGTTTGTCCACTTCTACTTAGATTTCACCATCCGTTCCGTGTACTTGCGTTGTATAGCAATTTTCAGTATTTCCACGCCAAACGCTATCGTAGATATGGCAACACCGCCCGCCCATAAGAGTAAAGTCCCCTTGAACTGCCCCATCTGCAGAATCCTAGGCGCATTTGACGGCGCTGAACGGCTGAAGGCTATTCCTTGCTGAACCCTGAAATTCATGTGCTTCAAGGCGACCTGAAAAAAAAGTGATTGTGCTTTTAGGGGGTTGATCCGAACCGGTCTAATGGAAAAAAATATCTGATTTCGCCTAACCGTTCCAAGCCGCTAAAGTAACAAAAACGTAGCGCAGGTCTTGGTTTGGAACAAATTAATGCGTTCGCCGACTGCGCGACGTCGGGATTCGAAATTTTTGATTAAATTTGAAATTCGTTATTATCGTAATTATTTTTTTTTTCTAATTTTTTGTTGATTTACAAGTAGAACCACTTGATAGGAAATTCGTGATTTTGAAATACACCTTTAAAACATGTTCCAAAAAAGGGAGTTTTTTATTACAGTTCAATACAATAGGTATTTAATATATATTTTTTTTAAAATAATTGCTATGACCTAGGTCATATACAATTATTTTGAGCCCTACTCAATTAGGCCAAATATGCCTGTACTAGAGTCAGGCGAGATGGTGGTAATGAAGCGTTAAAAATGGTATGACCATGTGCGGAATCGAACCTGCGACCTTTGGGCTAATAGCCGAACGCCCTTACCACTAGACTACCACGATCTGGGATACCACGATATCCCAGCCTTAACCTATCTAAAATATGTATCGCTAATTAATCCACATTACAAAAAATACGTAAGTTATTACTCACTATAAAAAGATGAGACGTAGTATTTTAGTTAATAGGTCAAAGTTATTAACAAATGATGCCGCGCTCTAATGGTAGGTAGTTTTAACGTTTATTTATTTATTTATTATGGAAATAGTTTAAGAAGATATACCAATAAAAAATATAATAAAATTACACAAATTTAATATCGCGGGGACAAATAAAATACCAGCTATTTATTGTTAATTTTGGAGTAACACGGCCGGAAGGAGGCACACACATTTTTATTACTTATTACGTACGCTAGACTAACTATTAGTGCGTAAGGCGATATATATTCGATTAAACATTCGAGTTTGCGTCTTGGATAAGTTCTTTTAGTCGCAGTGTTACTATATACCGCTGGGCAGGGCTAGCTAATTTGATAACAATAAAAAAAAAATGCGTATCATTTAGAAAATTCTTTCAATGATTATAAAAGTATTTAAAGTATTGATATTTTTTTATCCTAAAATAAAATATTTCCAGTGGCGGATAAAGGTAGTTCGGTTTACCTGTGTCTCGAACGCGAGCGGCAACCCTCCGGCCCAGAGGCGGCTTCCAATCAGGTTGAATCTCTCTAAAAACGGAGAACTTTTTCTAAAGACCGCCACTATGATGGTCCAGTACAGATCCTCGGACAGGAGTCTGTGGGTGGTCGCGATGTCTTCTGTGATGTAATCCGCGACCGCGAAGTACCCTGAAAAATAAAAAATAGTACTTGCAATTTTAATACTGCTAGTATCGTCTACTTTAAAGGCAGTATTACACTTGTGTATTTATAAATATTATATCTTATTTATACCGGATCTCTCAGAACGATTGCGAATCCTTGAAGGTGGTGATATGGTGGCTTTGAATATGGGTAGTCCTAGTTCTCTGCTTCATTATTGTAAGTGTCAAAAATACAAACAGATATACCATAGATTCTTAAGATTCCGTACTATTAAACTAACGCAATCTAAAAAAAAAAAATCACCTTTTTTTGTGTAATTATAAAAAAAACGGATTTAAAAATCTTATCAGCTATTTTTCAAAAAAAAAAAACAAAATGCTATCAATATTTCGTACAAAATGGTAGGCTAAAATTTGTGTAATAAGCGCCGTTATGCCCGCCATAATTTACACCTTTCCGTTAATCGTACAAGGCTTCTTTTTGCGGGCAACCATTTGTAAGTTAGAATCGGTCAAAGGGTATTCTTCGACACGTATGTAGTCGCCTTATAACGTTTTCTATATAAACTATGCATATTCAATGCCACCATTTCAACCTTTCCAAGGGCGCACAATTGTTTTGGGACAACCTGTATAGACAAGAATAATGTTATGCAAAACGGAAGAATGTAGAAAGTAAAATAGAATGTAGAATAGAATGAAAACAAAGAGAAGAATCTAGGTCGAATGATTTCAAGTTTCTGGTATAAAAAAATAAGCACCTAAGCAAATAAGCCTTACCCTGCATGACTTTTTCCAGCGCAAAGGCGAAGTCGTTCTCGAATCGCAAACCATGAAGTTTTTCAGGACTCAAAGCTCTGAAGTTTTCCCTGATCGTCACTATTACTGGCTGAAATAAAACGAAAGAAGTTATCCCGTAATCAATATAACATACAGCAGAGTAATGCTGAAATTTAAGATAAGATAATATAAGACAATTTATTTCCATAAACAAATTTATTGTACTGGAATGACAAATACAAATTATTTGTACATACCGTTATATTTAAATCTTAAAAAAAAACAACGGAATTTAACCGAATAAGACATTAGAAAAACAGATTGATATAGATCTAGATTAATGTACCTTTATCTAATTTAGTGTGTATTTGATTTCTGCATAGCAATCGCTTTACAGGGCTATAGCAGTCCTGTAAAGTAATTGGTGACATATCTCTAATTGTAGATAGTTACTTTAATATACATGGTGTCCCAAGGTTCCACGCAATAAAAAAAACAGCTAATAGGTCCTACGATTCTTAGTGTTATTTGTTAAGAAACTATATCAAAATTCATTATGGTATTCGAGAAAAAAAATGTTGAAGTTTCTATTCTCAATCATGTAAAACAGCCATTTTCAATGGCTCCTCCCTCCGATAACTACGCCACTGGGTCACTAGGCCGCGTTCAGTCAAGATCGAGGTTAATAACCTGTCGCGTTGTTCGATACGCCCAATTAGGGCGGAGCTAAATTATCGCTGTCAGATGTTACTGGTCGGACAGCGATCGGTCTAAGAAGAAGGGGTAATTCCTTTCCCCTTCTCTGGGGTTGTAAGAGGGATGCTATTGGTCGACAGATAATATTGATTTATCGATTGATAAGATCGATTTACACCAATTTTATTACAAAAATAATAAATTTGGTGATGAAAATTTTTCGCATTTTGTTACATAATTTCTTACTCTTAATAGGGAAGTTAAACACCCCCTAAAGTTTGTGGGATTGACCTCGGGACACCTTGAATATATATTTAATTTGTAAATTATATTTTTTAAATACCGTTCAGATTATTTTTAACATTATTAGAGGCATATGCCAGCATTAATGTTTTCAAATTCGAAATAATTATTTAATATTTTTATAGAGATTGAAATTTTTCAAACAAATTGTAGAGCCAGAATGTATTATAGAAAATAAATAGCGAAACTTACAGATAATTGCATCGCTTGAGTGCAATGCAAGCTGGTTTAAATACAGCGCTGTATTTTATGAAAGATAGGTAATAATATTTACTAATAATAGGATAGGAAAGATAGATAATATTTTTAAACATAACATTTTTATTAGTTGCAATTTTCTATCGTCACGACCTAGTATTATTCATTTAGATTCGAGTAAAACTTTAAAATTCTAAAATCGGTGGTGAAATCGTTGAGATATGACATCACAAACATTTCGCTATTGGAGTCGATCAATGGATGCTACGCTTCGATAAAAGACAGTCCGGACATGCATGTATACCCTTCTCAGTTGCCAGTATTTCGGAATCTAGTAATAAAAAAGGAATCTAGTGCGTAGTATAAATGGATAACTTCAATGGCAAGGATGTATGCAATCATGGCGGTATAAAACAATTTAGAAGAAAAATGGGTGTGAAGTATGGTATTTTTAACATCCGCATACATTAAATGCAAGGAGTAAATGTCCAGAGAATTGAAGCCCGTTCGCCTCTCCGTCCCGCAACAACCCTTTTTTATATACCACCATTTGTAGCACCTAAATCACCGGCGGGATTTTTTTTTTTAATTTTAAATTTATCAGCATAGGGTGTGTGCTGTGAGTTTAATTAAAATAAACCGTACCTCGGTGGCGTCATTAATAGAGAGAGTCCAGACTGCATGCGTCGCTCCCCATTTCATATTGGCTTCAGCCATTTCTTCCCGTGTGTTTATTATTTTTGTGTATCTGAATTACAATATTATCTTTAAGTTTTTTATTTTACTCCTACAATAAATTATATTCATAAAAAAATAACCTATTTTTAGTCAGTGAACGTTCTTTTAAAATCAGTACTTATTACACCAAGTCAAGTTAATTTTATAAATGCACACAAATCGGCAATATATTTTTTTTTAATATATATAAAAGTAACCAATAAAATTTGCAATTAATAATTTTGAAGTTTATATATGTTGTACAAGGTAGCGATAAGATAAGAAGATAAGAATCTGTATTTCCATCACATGTATAAATGTATAGGAATGTCTTTACAATACAATACCTAAAATACAATAAAAAATGAGAATACAATGTAATACAGCAATATTAAATTTTACATTAACAGAAAAAATCATTGATTAAAAATAAGATCACAAAGTTTTAAATATTAATATAAATTTAATTACGAAGTATGTTTTAAAAAGTGTAATTTATTTTAATCAATTGAGCACATTTATACAACGCAAGTTGAAACTCTTTATGATTCGATAATAAAAACACCCTTTAAACTTTTTGAATTAAATTAATTAGTTCATTAATCCTTTGTAGAATGTGATAAACCTAAAAGGCAGTTTGAACATAATATTTACAAAGGTAGATAATATTTAATGAAAACGATTTAAAATTAGTATATTTTTGACATGACCACCACGAATGGGAACTATTAAAATTCATTAAAGCTATAAATGTTTTGCTCAGTAATATATTTCTTCAATGCACCTTTAAATTGATTGAACTCAGTTATTTTTTTAATGTTTTCAGGCAACATATATAAGCGACCTCAATAGTAACATTGTTTCCCATGCGAATCATCAAGTCCAATCCTCACGCCCAGCAATACATAGTTTTTTTATTAACAGAAAAGTCGCGGACAACTTTCCACACTGTATTTAAAATGAATTATTTTCATGAACACTTCTAGTAAATTTTACTGAATGCAATACTTTTCTAGGCACTCATTTTTCAATGTATTGTAACGGAACCCCAGCGAGTGGGTCCCGCGGGATAAAGGTAATAACTTGAGAACTTGTTAAAGCGTTTATTACTGATCCACTGATTACATAAGTACTCCGATATACAATGTAATGCCTGACTCCATAATGTACGGACGCGGACCGGTGTGACGTCAGGCAGACGAGTAGGTATCGGCGGCACACTAGCGGATGACTTCCGCTCATAAGAGCCGCCCGCCGTCTATAAAGACGGCGTCGGAGGGGAAACCCTCTACCTCAGCCCCGGTGCATTCGGTGCGTTCGGTTGACGTCACTCTCGGTCGACGGACTTTGTACGTGGTGGCGTGATGTAGTCGTCAGCGTAAACCTGGCGCGGACGTCATGTGGACTTGTGACCTCCTCAGTATAATTCTGAAGGACAGATACCTTTCGAAGAAGCAAGCCGTATGACGTCAGGACAAAGTGTTACGTGGGTATTTAGGCTCACACCTGTGCAGTAGCTTATCGGCTCTTCAAGGAGACTTCAGTTGGTTTTCAGCTCCCGCACGAGTAACATCTGAATTTAATAGTCAGTGGACCCTATCTTCCGCACCCTAACTCGATTGTATCAGAACTGCATTTCGGAGTCAATAATTTTATTGAATCGTTACAACATAATCATTTGTCACATACATATCTAGTCCCGTGGGTGCCATTTCGACCTGAGACTGCTGGAGAGGAGAGTCTACCAATATGAGAGCCCATTAAGTCTAATTAACCTATAATTTTGTACTTCCAATAATATCTATAAAACATTTACTTTTTTGATCAATGTGTTAAAGATATTTCATTATTAGGTTATTAAGATCGAAAATCCTATAATATGTGATCAAATTTACCCGTTAAGACGCTGTTGACATACTTATTCACTAAAAAAAATATATCGAGAGCTGAAATCAATGCTGATTTCTACGTTTTATATGAAATATATTCACCTAGGTAAAGTCATGGTCGACATAAGTCCACATATGTAAGCGTTTGATAGGAAAAATGCTGATACAAGTAGAAAACTCCTCATAAACAAACCATGTCTTCCACCGCCGAAGCCGCCACCCTAAAAAAAAAACAGTCCGGATTCTTTCTAAATTGAGTATCCTTGAGATTCCTTGTAGGACATAATACGGTCGCAGGAATTATTAAAAAAAAATAAATAAATATGTAAATTTCATTGATAGTATGTATTTGAATAATCCTGTACGTACCTGGGATAGAAATATATCCATAACACTTAAAAATGAATCGGATATGAAATACGTTGTAGATCTACCAGATATGTCAGAGCTTCTTGAATTTTGGCTAGTAGACCCGCTATGATTTCTCATATTGTTTCTAAGAGCTGAAACGTAAAATATTTCAGTATAAATGAAAACGCTTTATTAATTTTTCTTCATCAAATGAAAACCATAGAAACATCGCGAAAAACTGACTAACTGCATATAAGGCGCCTAGATGCAAAACCCGCAATCTCAAAAAAACATAATTTTTAATGTGAGCATATTGCGTGGTAAATTTTTTGGTGTCCAATTCAGCCAAGTGCAGTAAAACTTTAGTAAATTACGCACTTGAATTACGTAGGTAAGTAAAAAAAAAATGATTGTTTTTTAACAACCTTTTTATTTTCGTTAGTGGAAGAAAATAAAATATTTTAAATCTAAATTATGTAAAAAAATAATGGAAGGACGTAGTTTATGCGAAAATTAAATAAAACATATTTTTAATTCGTTTATTCACAGTTTTTCTTTCCTCCTGGACATTTGGACTTTTTGGAGAAAGCAGAAATAGGAAAATATACGACTGGAACAATTATGATATCACTTTTCTTCATACGAAATTATAATCGGTAATAGCTTGCATATTAAATTACCATTCGATTTGCTTTTACATAGTAGATTTCTGCATAGACCCATTAGACATTCTGCATTCCCATTCTGCATTCTGCATTCCCAATAGACGTCTCACAACTGGTGAATTTTAGAAATCTTTAATTCTATGTAACCTTATGCGTTTATGAATGAGATATTTTATATTACAATTTTTTATTTTTAATTAAATATTTTTCTTTATATTTCAATAAATATTTACTGAATATCGGCACAAGCTATTTGAAATAGTTAATCTATAGTTCATATAGTTATAGTTCATTTAGCTTGGAATGTTCGTATGTCGGCTTAGATCAAATCTTGCAAGCTGAATTAGAACCACTTCCTCTTATCCTACGGAGTTGAAATTTGACATGGTGGTTCAGTTGCGATGACAAAGCATTTTTATGGTAAGCATGACCTGATTCCACACCCAGGAATGGCTCCAAACGAAGGAACTCCTCAACGGTCAACAGCACAGATACGAAATTTTGTATACGCATTCGAGCACTTATATAAAAACTTGTGTTTAAAAATGTATTTTTACTATTAACTTATTTATTTAAGACTCATATTTGATTTGGAACTTTCACTGCACAATGTAATGGGTGTTTTTTTTTTAGAGACGTGGTTTTCAATCTGGCACTACTTTTTTCGTAGTTGGTGTTTTTGACAGCTGTCACTTGATTTATGCTCAGTTTGGTTTGCCATTTCATAATGAATAGACTTACTCCTGAAAGTAAAAATCGCGTCGTGGGCCTGTGGCGTGGCCTCCAAGATCGTGCGATTTAACACCGCTGGACTATTTTTTGTGGGGCTATGTGAAGTCGCTTGTCTACGCAGATAAGCCGGACACGATTAACGCCTTGGAAGAGAATATTCGGCGCGTTATTGCTGACATACGGCCCAACTTGCTGCAAAAAGTGGTTGAAAATTGGGCCTCTCGGCTGGAATTTGTTCGAGTCAGCCGCGGCGGCCACTTACCCGAAATCATTTTTAAAACATAATGGCAAACCCTTATCTTTATAATAAAACTAAATTCTTAGCCATAACATCAAATTATATGCGTTTTATCTCTTCTCGAAAACCACTCCTCTAAAATCATCACCCTTTAGTTCGTATTTAGGTTTATAATATTTTTTTAACTTTCAATTTATTATTATTTTTTTGTACATAATAAGGTCTAATACAGTGCAAAATATAGTCTAACTAATCCATAACTATCTACACTTAATAGACTGTACCAAAGAAGGCGAGTCGTCTTGTTTTATAAGAAAAAAGATATTATGCAGACATGATGAGTTAGTATATTTATTTATTTAGCGTGGTTTACATTCACTCTTTTAATATTAAGCAATAAAATAGTATTAACATAATAAATACATTGCTTGTACATTTATTATTGTAATTTGTAATCACGTTATAAATAACAAGTTACAATTTAGGTTGGGGAAGGTTAGATAAGGATAGAGACGTTATTATAACCTATAAGTTTAATTTGAAATGGAAAAAAAAAAATAGAAATTATATAAATGAAATAAGAATATTCATAAATAATATTAACACCAATATAAAAGTGAGGTAAATTAATAAAGTTTTGGATAGATACATACTTTTAATTTGGTCTATGAATAATATAAAATTTTATGAAAAGTAGTCACCGACCACTCCTTAACGTGTTCGCTTCTCTTTCGACATCTTTTTTTTTTCGATATAAATCCCTTCCAAATAAGGCGAGACATGCAATTGATACTGCGATCGCGAGAGAAGTCGCCAACCACACATTTAGCGAGAATGGAAGAAATGGCATTGAGAAGTCTTCAAGCAGTCTGCAAATAAAAACGTATGGACCATTATTTTATAAAAATGAAGGAATTGTCATACGTTTTCAACACACAATGGCGTGAAGGGATTATCATACGTTTTCCCTCTTCATTAAAAAATCCTAATTTTATTTTAATTCGATGACTTGTAATTTTAACTAGCTGCGGCGAATTGTTCGTCAAATTATATTTATTATTTTTTAATAGCACATAGTTTTTAATGTAAAAATATATATTTTTATTTTAACACCTTTCAGATATACTCCATCCAAAATACGCTCGATCACTATTATAAAAGTTTGTAATATTAAACAAACTATTAAATTAAATATATTAACTATTAAACAAGTGCTACCTGAATCCAGGAGTTATAATTTTGTACAACATACTCGGTCTGTCAATATCATTATTTACGTATAGTAGGCAATATCAGTGCAATTTGCTACTTAAAGAGGGATTGAAAATGTTGATATATAATTAAATATAAATAAATTATCTATATATATTTTTTTTATATTATAAGTAGTAATTTGTTTCGATTTGGAGCCTTTTTTCCTGTAATACAAGCGCGAATATAAATTAAGGAAAATTAGTTGTAGTGTAATACTACTATCCAATAGTAAAAAAAATAATGAAATGATTTAAGATACATTTCCGAAAATGGTATTTTCTTTTGTAAGTGAAATAAGATTATTTGCTTCGGGACGTATGCAACCAGTTTTATATATAACCGTTTTAGAAAAATGTAGTTTTTTTGTCAGTATTTATTTATATGAAAATTAAAACGACCGTTGTATTTACCTTGGGCCTGGTGTAATGACTGTAACAGCTGTTCTGGTTGTGAGCGTTGAGAAATCTAGTAATTGGAATATGCTGTGCCACAGGGATAATGATGCTAAAATAAATAAATAAAATATGTTTAGTGGATCCTAATCATAAATCATAACAGTTTACAATGGCTTGTAGTATCCACTGTGAATTCAAGAGGTTCGGAATGGTATTATGGAGTAAATACATCCTACCTTTCCACCAGGGCGACCATCATAAAAAGTAAAATGTTTAGAAATACTATAAATAAAACAAAAAAAAAAAATCATGGTGAGATAAATAAAAAATAATAATTAATTGTTGTAAATAATACTACGGCTATTTTATTGTAGGGCTTGCCTCCACTTGCTTGCGTCCACTAATCGTACAGACGTCCCCTAATCGTACTGGCGTCCACTAATCGTACTGGCGTCCACTAATCGTACTGGCGTCCACTAATCGTACTGGCGTCCACTAATCGTACTGGCGTCCACTAATCGTACTGGCGTCCACTAATCGTACTGGCGTTCACTCTTCGTACTGGCGTCCACTAATCGTACTGGCATCCACTAATCGTACTGGCGTCCACTAATCGTATTGGCGTCCACTAATCCTCATGGCGTCTACTAATCGTACTGGCGTCCAATAATCGTCATAAAGTCCACTAATCGTCATAGCGTCCAGGCATCCCTATAGTTTTGAATTTAATAGTAATAGTAATAATTTTAATAGTAATTTGATGGTAATAATAAAACTATTAAGTTTTTGGGTTTAAAAATATGCTTCGTACCTTCGTGCAAATAAAACAAATGCAACAGCTGAGTCAACTATTGATTGGCAGTAGCAGTGAAAAAAAATGTATTTTTTTTATCATAAGCATAAATTAGTTATTTCGGCGAATGGCATTTTACATAAATAATCACCATAGGCTAGATCCGCCCTATCTTCCACGACATTTCCCATAATCCCATTCCCTGTATGGTTGGAAAATACGTCCCCCCACTGGTTTTCGATATCGTATAGGTTGTAGATTAAGGTGCAATTGGAATATCTGAAAAAAAAATATTTACGTTCTTCTTTGGTTTCTAAGGTTTGATAAAAAAAAATGTAAAAGCTCGTGACAGACAACAAAATTTTTGAATATTTTAATAGCCATTTTTTACGTTCTCCATTGATCGAAGGTGATATTTGAAGTGCGCTATCGCCTATAACGTTTACCTGTCATTAGGATATTAATGAAAATCGATGCACTCTCTAGTGGTTTAAGTCTAAACTTCTACGTGGTAAGTATAGGTACTAACCGATTATGATATTTCGAGTTAATATTACCAGCGCTCTCTAGCAATTTAAGTCCAAACTTAATACAAGTAGAGTACGATGTTATCGACTTACTCTGACGTCACGAGCGTCACTGACAGATACGTACCATATCGAAATTCACTCCACTTTGAAGGTCCGCGCAATATATTTATTTATTTATCGTTTATTCGGAAAACCAACAGTATCATTTAAGAAGAATGGTACATACAGGTGTTTGCAAAATTGACTGATGACAGGTTTTCGCTAAAGTACAGAGATACATGTAAAGATTAAAATTAATTAAATTACACTCGCACTAGCACTTTAAATACAGATATATATATACAGGATGTTTGGTGCATCGTTTGCCAAAATGAATTGGCCGAAAGGGGGGGTCATTTGCTATGTCTTCAGCCCCAATAACTTGTTTTTAGTCCCATGGTTTTTTTTTATTTTAACATTTTATTATTTTTTTGTAAAATTCCAGAATTCAGCATATAAATTTAAATTTAAATTTATATGCTGAATTCTGGAATTATATTATAAATAAATTTAAATTTAAATTTATATGCTGAATTCTGGAATTTTACAAAAAAATAATAAAATGTTAAAATAAAAAAAAACCATGGGACTAAAAACAAGTTATTGGGGCTGAAGACATAGCAAATGACCCCCCCTTTCGGCCAATTCATTTTGGCAAACGATGCACGAAACACCCTGTATATTTGTTAACATATATTATTCTACAATAATAGTAAGTATAAAATAGTCAGAGGCCAAAGGAAAGAAAATGAAAATGATGTCCGAAGAATTACTATTATTTTATTTATTTTTTGTTTTTGTTTTGCTAATTTTTTCTGTTTTTTAAATTTAAGGTTTTTCGCAATTCAAGATGAAAAGGGGATTTGTTAAAAATAAAATGTTAATATAATCACAAGCTTACCTGCAAAATTCGATAGCAAATCTTGTCTCAATTCCATCAAAATGTAGATTGTCGCTATCATCAAACCAGTACAACGTTTGGGGTTTGTAAGAAAAAGTCGACGCGGTAATTGGGCGACCTACAGAATCATTATAAAATTAAATTATATTAATTTTAAAATGATATCCATGTCCTACTTAAGACTAATCTAAATTTTAAGTTAGACTTAACCGATAAACATCGTATTGCAACTCACTCTTAGCGTTAAATTAATCATAAAAGTCCGCCTTAGCTAAGAATCAAAACAACTACGACTTAAGCCTTAAGTCAAACTTAAGTCAGTATTAAAATACGCTGCTAGGTTAGGTTAGGTTGAGTATATTAACGGTGCTACAGTCGCCGTGACCCGTGTGCGAGTGTATTGCCATCTGTGGTTTTCGTCTCGTACTTGATTTTATATTTTCTAACTAATTAAAATTGACTGGATTTGCATATTTTGAACATCTTCAATTCAAGCAAACACGCATGGCAAAATCCTAGTAATCCCACAGCTGACAACATAACCTCAAAACTTCAGAGGACGCGTCATATGTCAAAAGTGATGCGACAGTGGCGACAGATATTGTATACACAAACCATAGCGGCAAGTAGCGAACTAATCAAGAATGCAAAAACATATTCTTAACAAAGTCGAACTTAAAAAGTAACTGAAATACACAATTCAATTTAGGTCATGCTTAAAAGTTAAGTTGATCCTAACTAAGAACGACTTTAAGCAAGGACTGAAATTTCGGCCCTTAGATACTCAAATACTTACTATAAGAACTACGTAAACTTACTTATAGTGTTTTATAATTATTTGTGTTTAAATAATAATATACTAGTTTGACATGTTGACAAGCTTGTAGAACAAAAGTTGTCCAGTTTGATGTGAATAAACCCATAAAATGGTGTGCACGAAAAGAGTTAATCTGTAAATTGAAACAAATTAAAAATGACATTTTGTCTTTTTTTGGTAAATTGTAAAAACAAAGATAACGTGTCAAGTCCAACAATATGTCTCACGAATAAGTTTAAAAAAGTAAAATAATGTATGGCGTTGTCTTCTAAATAATTAGCATCCCTTACTCCTAAGTACTCTCCCTTACTCCTTTCCCCTCCTACTGTCTCTTACTCCTTACTCATATGTACTCCTAAGTATCCATCAATTGCCCTTCGAGATTTAAATATAGTGCTAGATTCCTAGAGATATTCATGTATAGTATGCAAAATTTGTTAAATGTTTCTAAGTCATAACTACAAGTAAAATAAGAGATTAAAATTATTGTGAAATTGGTAAAGTTATAATAATATTTAAGAGGTAGATGAGAAAATTGGTTTTAATTTTATTACACAAAATAAAGTAAAAAACACGGTTTTAATTTTTTTCCATATCTCTAATACAATCCGAGTTATTAAGTTTTAAAATCCCGCGCGGTTTTCAGCGCTGAAAATTCAACTGCTATACTCTATCCAGTACGAATTGCGAAAGGGACGGACACGTGACGTTATCAGTTGTGACGTCATCGCCTAACGAGAAAATATAACAAAACCATTTTAAAATACCTAACTTTGAGGTTCTAAAACGTCATCCAATTTTAAGATGCATTACATTTCAATAAAACGGAGGATTCCCGATGAAATCTTGACGTGTTTCATTACGATCTTAATATTAAATTACATGTTCAAAAGGAACCCACCCATCATATTAGAAATTTTATCCGGGAACAAATTCACTCCGAGTTCAAAAGTTGCATTTACGCCGAACCATCTATCCAACAACACGGGATTGCTGTTATTCTCCAGTCCAACAAATTGCACAGTATATATTTCGAATACTGTACCGGAATCCAAATGGTCTATTGTAGTTTTATTATATTCATCCGTTTCCATATTATCTGCTATGGGTATAACAAACAATACATTCGGTATATAGGTTGCAGCGTGTGTATTAAAAGTATCCCTCATATCTTGAGTGAAATTATCTGTGTTTTTTGAGGGAATAAATACCAACTTTCTAGAAGAACATCTGTGCATTATATCTGCCACCATATTGTCGAAATCATCAATAAAATCGACTGGATTCGATAGTTGTATAATAATATTGTGTGCTCCGTTCTCCAAAACGGTTCTAAGGTTGTCATAATAGGGTTTGTCTCTGTTAGCAGAGACGCGGATGTGTGACATAGGAACGGACCCTGTGTATAAATCTTCATCATCTTCTCTAAAAATAACGGTGTATGTATCATTGATGAAGTATTGATTTACTATGATTGTAGTAAGAGTATGCAAGTAGGTTTCAAGTTCCATATTGATCACTTTAATTCAAACAGAAAATTCTACAAATTTCACAGTTAACTGCCGGACGGATGTTTGTAAATAAAGTTATTATATGCAGTTACACTTACTTTTATACAAGCATGCAACAATCAGGGGATAAATACTACAGAGCTGCATTCTTATTTTTGTTATTTTTTAAAGATGCAATAAAATTATCGTGTCTGTGTATTTACACAGACACGAAAAAAATATAATTATGATGGCGTATTCAATTTAATTTGCAACGGCAGTAAAAAATCTGGCGCCCAGTAAAAAAATCTCTTAAAATAATAATCTTGACTTATAGAATGTTAGGAAATATTATCTACTATGCTTACAATCTACTGTGCGAACACGTTCAGTACGACAACTACGAGGACTCATTATTCCATCACAATTTACTAAGCCCAGAGAACCGAAGGGTCATCAATGACATGACCTTATTGCACAGCGTGCTACATAACCAGATAGACAGCTCCTATTTGCTAAGTAGTTTGTGCTTAAGGGTTCCGTCACATCTAACTCGAAATAGGGAATTATTTTTGTGCCTAAGTGCAATACGAATTACGCAATGAATTCAGTAATAAACCGTAATGGTAAAACATATAACCACAATTTCAGCGAAATGGACATTTTTCATTTGCATAAAGGCGAATTTATATTCAACATAATATTGAACGTACAGATAGTTGCATCGCTTGAGGTAATGCACGCTGGTTTAAATACAGGCCTGTATTTTATGAAAGATTTTCACTCTCACCTATCTATCTGTGCGATTATGCAATACGGTCAAACCTTCATTAAAGTAGTAAAAAATGATTTTAAAAAGAAACAATAATTACGAAAAACAGTGAAAATGTAATGAAAATAAAAGAATAAAATATTCAATACCCAGTTCATCCACCCTTACGGAGACAAATAATCCAACCCGTAATCAAGAAAATTGCCATACATTTTATACTAGGTATTTTCCCTAGTAAACAAGCGAATAGCTGTAATGTGTTGATATTTACGTAATAGAAAGAACTTTTCTAATTTTTATTTATTTAACCGACAAAAGGGAAAATTATAATAAACATGTCGAAATTAGGTCTAATGTATGACAAGGTTAGGTTAAAATATCATTACTTTTGGTTTGATAATAATTTATTAACCGATTTCGAAAAAGGAGTAGTTTTATTTCAATCCCTTAGGTCATTTTTTTAATGCATGTTCACTCATTTCTCCAAAATTGCAACGATTTCGATAATTTTGCATGTGATAGAGAATTTCTCGGAAATTGAATATTATTAATTTTATAAGTTTATTCCAGTTTTTCAGATATGTTATATTTCTCAATGATTTTAATGCCCCATTAGTGATCAACCGATTTAAATAATACAGTCATATACAAAACAAAGGTTTTATTAAATAAAATTAGGTATCGGCAACGTACCTACAATGGATATGAATACATTTCCAGATGAATACATGATAAAAAAAAAAACAGGTAATTGGCACCTGCGATTTTGAGTATTATTTGTAAAGACGATATATCCAAATTCATCATAGTTTCTGAGCGAAAAATTCTGAACTTTACGTGGTAATATTATAAGGTTCTTGTAAGAGACACCGCAGCGGATCGACGCGTCATAAACGGATTTATACGGTCGCGGCGGGCAAGCTTATTAGCTGCAGATTGTACGCAAATACAGCCAAGGTGACGCGCCGCTTACAAGAAAGATAACTTACATTTTCTTTATATAATTTCTTACTCATAATAGGGAGCATAAACATTCAGTCTTCGGAAAATCTGCATAAGTTGAAGCGGTAACACTACATAATGAATAGATGAAAAATGATTACGATTTCCAAAAATATAAGTCATTTTGGCCGATTATATTATATATA
The DNA here is from genome assembly GCA_020383195.1 of Neomicropteryx cornuta. Classification (NCBI taxonomy): domain Eukaryota; kingdom Metazoa; phylum Arthropoda; class Insecta; order Lepidoptera; family Micropterigidae; genus Neomicropteryx; species Neomicropteryx cornuta. Next base: position 7,362,981 of record JAHKQU010000010.1, on the reverse strand, counting down.
AAGTGTTACAGTGTGAGTACCTGCGCAAAACCCTCTGAAAAATATTAAAAACTAATTTTAAGCACAAATATACACACCGATATTTACACACACATACACTAATGATACACACAAATGAATGTAGCTTAAATGACTACCCGTTAAACACTCAATATACTTTTTTTTTCTGTGTGCGAACGGCCAAAGAAGTTATACTTCTTTGGTCGTTCGCACACACCCACTCAATATAAATGAAATATAAGACAATTTTCTCTGTTATTCAATATATTATTATAAGTTACTTCATTATTATACTATACACCTAAAGATTATCATCATTGAGTTCGTATATTCGTATACTTTCGTATAATTTGTGAAAAAAAACACAGACAACTAGCTTCAAATTTCGGAAGGGACCAACGCGACAAACATATTTCCTAAAAAAGCAATTGGACTCTACAACTCGACAAATACTTCTAACGCGTGACGCGGTTTTTTCGACCAACATCCCATCCCAACGGGCAACTGTGAAAAAAATTATCAGACTTTCCTTAAATTCATCTCAAGTCTAAGGATGAAGTGAGTTCTCCTCAAATGGATCTCATCCAACGAGGATAGGCCCGCCCGCCTTCAGTTTTGATGACCGAGTGCACGGCGAGCTGGAAAACTTTATTAACGCGGGAAAGTTTAGCAATCTCCGCAAACGCCCGGCTAGCTAATGCAAACGGTAAACGCGTGCGGTAAATTCATTAGGATAAAACCGTCGAAAATACAGAAAACGTGCTAAAACCGGGTTAGGTCGTTTTGGACTTAATACCGAAATGGTAAAACGCGGAAAAACTTATTTTATTTATAAATTAACCAGTTCGTAAAAATGCCGGTGTGAGAAATTACTTATACAGGTTGTCCCAAGACAAATCCCACAAACTTTAGGGGGTGTTTAAGTTCCCTATTAAGAGTAAGAAATTATGTAACAAAATGCGAAAAATTTTCATCACCAAATTTATTATTTTTGTAATAAAATTGGTGTAAATCGATCTTATCAATCGATAAATCAGTATTATCTGTCAACCAATAGCATCCCTCTTACAACCCCAGAGAAGGGGAAAGGAGTTACCCTTTGACACAAACCTTTGAGACAACCCTTTGTTGGAGGATCAAGTCATTCTTTCATCGCTACATTCTTCAGTATTTGGTTTGCATTTATCGTAATGTAAAATCGATGCTTTTATTGAGGGCTGACGAAGTTTAGAGCATTAAATAACTCTTTAATAAGTTTTAAGAGCTTTAATCGTTGCAAGTTTTAGACTTAATATATACGAAAGTTTTCTAAGCTTATTGAATAATTCCTGCGAGTGCAATTTCCATATAAGTTTACATTTATGTATGGTTTTTTAAGTTCAAGTTATTTTTATTTCCAAAATATTTTATAATATACAGGAATATCATATATATAAACTATTATTATAAACATTAAAATAACGACTATTAAAAATTCAAGAGAAGGTAAAAAAGAAAAAAGAAGGTAAAGAGAAGGTATATAAAGTTAAATTACTTACAAGTTTAACAGCGACAAACAATAACCTAACTACCGTCAAATTCATTTAAATCACCGTGCAAATAGTTTGGATAAATGATATGCTTAAATACAATAAAACCAGAAACTGGTTTTATCATCAGTGACCGTGAATAACGCACTAGGGTGCACATCCATAAATCTAGACAATGGGATCTAAGAAAGAAATATTTATTTATTTATTCTTTATTGAAAAATCCAACAGTATTAATTTTTATAATTACAAACAAAACTTATTATTAGTATACAAAACCAATTATGGATTTCGGACATTTTACATATTAACATACACATAAACAATTTGGAACGGTGTTCTTAAAATATATATCTTAATATATATAAATCTCGTGTCACAATGTTTGTCCTCAATGGACTCCTAAACCACTTAACCGATTATAATAAAATTTGAACACCATGTGCAGTTCGATGTGCACTTGAGAGATAGGATAGTTTAAATCTCAAATTATAGTCGCAATTTTAATTTATCGCTAATTTTTTGTCCGTTATTATTTGGCAGTCATAAAACTGACAGATGTCGATACCTTTTTATTTTATGGGCGATTGTGAAGAGCGCGTGACGACTCGGTGCCTGTATAATTTTATTGAACAAGCAGAGGAAAGAGCAATTGTGATATTATTGGAAAATTTTTTAGAAGATCACAATCAACTAATTCAATTGATCAAAAGAGTTTCGCCACGACTGCAAAATGACAATTATCAAATCGTCATATTTTAATTTATTGCTAATTATTTGTCTGATATTATTTGGCAGTCATAAAACTGACAGATGTCGATACCTTTTTATTTTATGGGCGATTGTGAAGAGCGCGTGACGACTCGGTGCCTGTATAATTTTATTGAACAAGCAGAGGAAAGAGCAATTGTGATATTATTGGAAATTTTTTAGAAGATCACAATCAACTAATTCAATTGATCAAAAGAGTTTCGCCACGACTGCAAAATGACAATTATCAAATCGTCATAAAAGCCGACAAAGTACCATTAGGTGAACATGCTGGTAGATTCAACGCTCCAACTGTTGATGAGGTTGCTGTTATCATGGTTGGTGATCCAGTTGACAAAAGATCTATAAACATTACACGGCGAGACAACACTGTCAGTACGATTTCGGATCTACACCGTTCATATGACGCACTACAATATCCATTGATATTTTGGCAAGGACAAGATGAATATCACCTTAATATCAATCAGTATGATCCAAATACCGGTAAATTTGACAATTATCTATTTACTTTCTTACTGTATGTATAGATTTTAATTTCGTATTGCATTTTATTATTTATTTTTTTAGGTGATTACAGAAATAATAAAGTTAGCTCAATGAACTACTACGCACACCGAATAATGGTTAGACAACATCAAGACAATTATATCCTTCGATATCGTCAGCTGTTCCATCAATACATTGTTGATATGTATGCTAAGGTCGAAAGCGAACGCTTGCGATTCCTTCGATTCAACCAGGCAAAACTACGATCGGAAGAATATATTCACTTACGAGATGCTGTTGCTGGAAACATCGATGGAAATTTAAATCCCAATGACATCGGTAATGCTTTCATTTTACCTTCAAGCTACATCGGCAGTCCACGGAACATGCAGGAATACATACAAGATGCGATGACTTACGTACGTCATTACGGCCGACCGGATTTATTTATTACATTCACATGTAATCCGAATTGGGAAGAGATACAAACTTTACTATTGCCAGGACAACAAGCCATTCATCGTCATGATTTAACTGCACGTGTGTTTAAACAAAAATTGAAATCCTTAATTGATTTTATTGTTAAATATACAATTTTTGGTATCACACGTTGTTGGCTGTATACGATAGAGTGGCAAAAGCGAGGTTTGCCTCATGCCCACATTTTGGTTTGGCTTAAAGATAGAATCCGTCCTGAAGAAATCGATCAAATAATTTCAGCCGAAATTCCAGACCCATTAATTGATCAAGAATTATTTGATATTGTCACCAAACACATGATCCATGGGCCATGCGGTGTTTTCAACATGACGTCACCGTGCATGGAAAATGGAAAATGTAAAAAAACTTCCCAAAGCCGCATACGAATGACACGATCACGGATATTGATGGTTATCCAATGTATCGCCGCAGAAGTACTGAGAATGGTGGCCACACATTTACAATGCGACTGCCGAACTTTCCAAATCAAGTTGAGTTTGATAATCAGTGGGTGGTACCATACTCACCACTACTTTCAAAAACTTACAAAGCTCATATCAATGTTGAGCTTTGCAGTTCTGTTAAATCAATTAAGTATATTTGTAAATATGTAAACAAAGGCAGTGATTTGGCCATATTTGAAGTAAAAAACATAAATAAAAATGATGAAATAGCACGATACCAAATGGGCAGATACATTAGCAGCAATGAAGCTATTTGGCATATTCTCAGCTTTCCCATCCACGAAAGAGATCCTGCTGTCCAACATCTGGCAATACATCTTGAAAACGGTCAACGTGTATACTTCACTGAAGAAAATGTTCTCCAAAGAGCGTTCGAAGCTCCGAAAACGACTCTAACTGAATTTTTTACATTGTGTCAAAAACCTGATGTTTTTGGCCAATTCGCGAAGACATTGGTGTATGGTGATGTTCCACGTTATTTCACATGGAACAAATCCAGTAAAAAATGGGAGCCACGGAAACAAGGAAAACCACATCCTTCCATTACAGGCATATTCAAAGCTAAGACATTGGGGAGACTTTACACGGTACATCCAAAGCAACGTGAGTGCTTCTATTTACGTTTGTTATTGGTGAATGTTCCCGGACCAACGTCTTTTGAATTTTTACGAACAGCTAATGGTCGAGTATTCAATACATACCAGGATGCATGTCGTGAACTGCAATTGCTAGAAGACGATAACCATTGGGACTTAACGCTTGCTGATGCTGCGTTGACATCAACACCGAATAACATTCGTCAGTTGTTTGCAATTATTTTGGCGACATGTTATCCCTCGCAAGCACAAACTTTGTGGGAAAAATATAAAAATTGTATGACAGAAGACATCTTGCACCGAATTAGACAAACAAATCAATGCCAAAACATAGATTATACACCAGAGATGTACAATGAAGCATTGGTCTTGATCGAGGATTTATGTGTTCTTATTTCAAATTTACCACTTAATCATTATGGTATGCCATCACCTAATCGTCCAGCCACCGACTTAGTCAATACCGATTTACAACGAGAAAATCAATATGACCATGGAAGTTTAGCAACAATTATCATGAACAGTGAACCATTACTGACAGCAGAACAAAAAATTATTTATGATCGGATTATGCTGGCTGTTGCTGCTGAACAAGGCGGTTTTTTTTTCTTGGATGCACCCGGTGGAACCGGTAAGACATTTTTAATATCGTTGATTCTTGCCAAAATACGGTCGCAACAAAAAATCGCATTAGCATTAGCATCGTCAGGCATTGCGGCTACTTTACTGGATGGTGGGCGAACAGCACATTCAACATTCAAGCTGCCATTGGACGTTCATAATAAACCAGATGCAATGTGTAACATCAAAAAGAATAGTGGAATAGCTGCAGTGTTGCGGAAGAGTTCTATAATAATTTGGGATGAGTGCACAATGGCACACAAATATTCACTTGAAGCATTAAACAGAACTATGCAAGATTTAAACAGCAATAATAAACTTTTCGGTGGTGCTATCTTACTTTTGTCTGGTGACTTCCGGCAGACCTTACCGGTTATACCTCGCTCTACTTTCGCGGATGAGATTAATGCATGTTTGAAACAATCATTCTTATGGCGAAGTGTTGAAACACTTCGATTGACCATAAATATGCGAGTACAATTGCAAAATGATCCATCAGCACTAATATTTTCCGAACAACTACTAGATATTGGGAACGGTAAAATAAAACTGCAACCAAATACGCAATGCATTAAACTACCAGACAATTTTTGCACTGTTGTTCAGGATAAAACTGAATTGATTCAGAGTATTTTCCCGGATATACAGAATAATTATTTGAATCATGAATGGCTTAGTCAACGGGCGATTTTGGCAGCCAAAAACGTTGATGTTGACGAAATTAACTTCCAGATACAACAGTTGTTACCAGGCGATCTGATGTCTTTTAAATCAATCGATACTGTTGTTGATGAAAATGAAAGTGTAAATTTTCCGATTGAATTTTTAAATTCATTAGATATCCCTGGAATGCCACCACATAATCTTCGATTAAAGATTGGTTCCCCTATTATTCTCCTCCGTAATTTGAATCCACCTCAATTATGTAACGGTACGCGTTTGGTCATCAAAAAGATCACCGGAAACATTCTTGAAGCAACCATTTTGGCTGGGAAGTTTAAAGGAAAAGTGGTCCTGCTGCCACGTATTCCGATGATACCATCAGATTCTACCATACCCTTCAAAAGGCTACAGTTTCCAATTCGTTTAGCTTTCGCCATGTCTATAAATAAATCTCAAGGTCAAACAATGTCCATTTGTGGTTTAGATTTGGAAAATCCATGTTTTTCTCATGGGCAACTATATGTTGCGTGTTCACGTGTTGGGAAACCGTCGAATCTATTTGTGTTAGCTAAAGACAGGTTAACCAAAAACATTGTGCACCGATTGGTGTTAAATTAAATTGAAATTGAAAGTATTTATAATTCAAAAAAAAAGATATTAATGTTTAAAAGTTTAAGACTGTCTGCCTTGCCTACCTCATTCATGAGTTTAAGCGTCACATGTTATTTACTGTATTATACTGTAATATACTTATATTTGTTATAAAATTAAATGGAAATAATAAATCTGATAAATTTTTATTTTTTACCTATTGATTTCTGCTTAGTATCAAGTGTAAGAACATTTTAATTAATTGTGTTCAACGTACTTCCCCTTCAAATCTCAATCCAGTGAATTTGTATACCAACATCAACATTTTCGTCTTTGTTCGTAAATAATTTCATTGTACTAAAGGGTTATAGTAGTAGAAAGTCAAATAAGGAGATCACCATATTTTTTTACAAATACCATCTGTGTGAAAAAGCATAGTGGACTCCGTGACTGATGTTCTCTTATTGTTCCTCTTAGATTGTTTACTATAATGTAATATAACAAAAACTTTAGCCACAGCAACGCGTGGCCGGGTCAGCTAGTATATATATATATAGTTATTAGAATTAATAATCATAGATTATCCTGTACCAAATTACTTTCCGCTTTACTCGTTCCAATTCACGCGAGAACTCACGGCAGGGATTTCGATGCTTGCTTTAATGTAAAAGTTTTGAAGTCTTGCCCGCGAAATTGATTTAAAGACTGAAATTGATTTTTCAAGAGAGTCTCTACTCTAGCCCTTGAGTAGTATATTTATATTCATATGTATATGTAGAATTTATTATATTTTATATTATATTGTGTTTTATATTATATTCTGGTGATTGTCCCCTACCCCCAACCCCCAACCCCTCCTACGTCCTGGTCCCGGCCTCGCCCCCGAATGGGTTTTATATTTTTTTTAATTTTGGAGGAAACTATTATTGGCTTTGTGTTTTAATTGTTGTTTTTTATTGTAATTACTATGTAAGCTGTTGTTTCCTGAAATAAATAAATAAAGACATGGGAATTCTCTCATATTTGGGTCTTGGGCGCTTGCAGTTCTGTAGGTCTAACTAGACAAAATTAAACTAACTTAACAGCATTTAATGCGTGATGCTTTATATATTCATTTAAGAAATTAGTTTCATTTCATAATACTGATTGATTTATCTAGCAAAACTGCAATTGTATAATAATAATTGTAGTGGCTGGATATATTGATCTTTTAGTTGAAAATGCGATTTTCGAATTTATGAAGGTTGCATTTTAAACGTCATCTTTCATATATTTTCTGAAGACGCCGAATTGTGAAAGCTTAAAAATATCGTTTCATCCAATCTATAGGTGTTTTTTTTAGAGGCGTGGTTTTCAATCTGGCACTACTTTTTTCGTAGTTGGTGTTTTTGACAGCTGTCACTTGATTTATGCTCAGTTTGATTTGCCATTTCATAATGAATACACTTACTCCTGAACAACTTTTGCAAATAGTGCAAATTTAGAAAAAATCACTCTAAATTTTTTTAAAATCACTCTAAAATAAAGTAAAAATCGCGTCGTGGGCCTGTGGCGTGGCCTCCAAGATCGTGCGATTTAACACCGCTGGACTATTTTTTGTGGGGTTATGTGAAGTCGCTTGTCTACGCAGATAAGCCGGACGCGATTAACGCCTTGGAAGAGAATATTCGGCGCGTTATTGCTGACATACGGCCCAACTTGCTGCAAAAAGTGGTTGAAAATTGGGCCTCTCGGCTGGAATTTGTTCGAGTCAGCCGTGGCGGCCACTTACCCGAAATCATTTTTAAAACATAATGGCAAACCCTTATCTTTATAATAAAACTAAATATATACATACCTACATTATACATTTACGCATAAAATATATGCACAAACACATGTTTGGGTTCTAGGGTGGCTTATCGCGCCCTGTTAAAGAAGTTTTACGTCAATAAAACGCACGCTTGTAATTTTTCACGTTAGATCGGGTATCAAAGTGCGCCCGGAAATGCCGGGAAGTAGCCGGGATCATTTTCGCAGACCCATCTCGCAAAACACGCTAATGGACGGGTCGGGTGTCGTCAGGGGGGCACGGGGGACGACGCGTGATCCTCATTTGCACAATTTATGTTTTGCGCCATCTACCGCGCGCCGACCGCACTTCTTCGACCGAGTTGGGAGTTCGGCAGATGCCCGCTACGCGGCGCTCCGCGGCAAATGGACATTTCCTAGTGATTATTTATTTATCCATAATGGCACAATAAGAAATCGTAATATGCTAGCAGCTATTGGAGCGGAGAAACGCAAACTTCAAACAAATAAACCTTTTACGCTTAACATGGGATTTCCCATAGAGAAAATATGTTTAAACAAATAAATTCCGTGCCCACATAACCTAGTATTTTTTCATGAAGATTCGATTAAAACTTTAAAATTCCAAACCTATGGCCACACTCTATAACATATAGATCAACCTCCTAAAAGGAGCGCCCTTAATATAAAAGCACGCTATATACAGGCTGTCCCAAGGTCAATCCCACAAACTTTAGGGGGTGTCTAAGTTCCTTATTAAGATTAAGAAATTATGTAACCAAATGCGAAAAATTTTCTTCGCCAAATTTATTATTTTTGTAATAAAATTGGTGTAAATCGATCTTATCAATCGATAAATCAATATTATCTGTCGACCAACAGCATCCCTCTTACAACCCCAGAGAAGGGGATAGGAGTTACCCCTTCTTCATTGACCGACCTCTGTTCGACCAGTGGTGTCTGAGAGCAATCATTTAGCTCCGCCCTTATAGGGCGTTTCGAACAACGCGGCAGGTCATTAACCTCGATATTGACTGACCGCGGCCTAGTGACCCAGTGACGTAGTTATCGGAGGGAGGAGCCATTGAAAAATATCTGTTTTACATGATTGAGAATAGAAACTTAAACATTTTTTTCTCGAATACCATAATGAGTTTTGATATAGTTTCTTAACAAATAACACTAGGAATCGTAGGACCTATTAGCTGTTTTTTTTTATTACGATTGACCTTGGGACATCTTGTATACACCGTGTCCCAAAACCATTTCCGATAAAAAAATCCGATGGTGTTGTTTCTGAAGAAACTACATCAAAATTCAAGAAAAAAAGTAAACTTTACATGAAAATAGCAAAAGGATCATGTAATGTCTTTGTTGTGAGTACAAACAGTGGCCAGGCCGTTATCGATCGGTGCGACGTAGCGAATTGACACCATCTGTTAAAAACTATTATAAATTTAAGAAAATTTTTTTAATATCATTTCTTACTCATAATAGGTTACGCAAAACCCGTTTTAAATCTTCAGGTATGGTCCGGAAGTATTGCCAATAATTTTAAATCATATGTAACTAATCAGATAGAAATTAAAAAACAATTTTGTCTATGTTGTAGACCTTTCATTTGCCTTTTAATTACTTTTTCCCTTTAGACTTTAATGTATTTTATAAGAGAGTAATTCAACTAAAAACAACTATTATCATTTATTAAATTTCTCAGAAATAGAATTGAATTTTAAAAAGCCTTTACTATGTTGAAGACTTAAGTTCAAGGTATTTAAACATATTTTTTTATGATTATCTATCTAATGGCTTTAAATTTGTAGTATTTATTATATTTAATGCGTCCTCTCCGAGTTAAACCGAACTAGAGTGTCGCTATTCAAGGTCCTACCGAGTTCACCCGAATGTACCCGAGCGATATTGTCGCAACTGATTCATTCGCTGCGTTCGAAAAATTGTATAGACCGCCATAAGTTTCACTTATAATTATACGTGTACCTAATAATATAAAAGATATTCCGTGTATTAAGGTATCGTTGCTATGTTGCGACCCTTAGAACTGGTGTAAACCGGATACATATAAATACATTTATCATAAACTTTATATTCCACTCTGGGGTCCTGCCTCAGACCTCACATCAAAATGCCATTTATATGTAATAATATGTTTGCCTAAGCGCCGTATCCAAATGACTAGGGCGACACTCATGCAAGTTGTAGAGCACTCTGCGGCCAAAACTTTCTGGGACCAAAATAAAATATTTTTATTTACATAAATATAATAACTAATTTACGTAACTAATTATAAAAATAATTTAAGGCGAAAAATGGCGGCATATTATAATAGCCGAGAAATTTAAGCTTCACGGGTACTAAGGTACGTTGGTTTACGCTGACTAAACAATGAGATTAATGATCTTAAAGCCATGCACAAAACGCAAAGATGTTCAGATATAATGAAAAATTCAGTCCAATCAACATATTTCAAGGGAATGGCGGGTTGCATGAAACTCGTAATTATGAATTTTAATTAATGTAAAAGTTAAAAAATATATAAATAAATATCATCTTGAATATTACAAAATTATTTATTTTTTATTATAAGACTAATATTTTAAAGTGTGTATTTTTATTCACGGATATCCTTTTAGAAGGTTGATCTTGACAACTAACCCGGTCTCACGAAAAAAAAGAAATAATTTAAATTCTGGACCTGAAACTGAACAGCCTGTGCGCAACACGTTTTTAAATAGCTAATTAACGAAAATCCATAAAAAAATATAAATACTCTATTGAAAGTATGATCTGTTTTAAACGCGCGGCTGTTGTGTTCCTGACGATCTAATTGACCTACATAAACTACCTGTCGTCTACTACCGTCAATGCATTTGGGGTTACGGTGACGGTTGGAGTTTGTCGGCTGGATATTTTGTTAGATGACCATGCTTTCAAATGTTTTTAGGACTTTTTCTTTTACCTTTTAAGGCCAGTTTTTTTTATTTATTTAGAAAGTTGTTCAAAATCATGTCCAAAATCACCTTTTACAAGGATACTGCTGACTTTAAGTTCATCCTATATTTAAAAGCTTTGTTTTTCTTCGGAGTACTTCGCGAGCAGCGCACTCGGGGTCACTGACCGACTTCAAGTGCGCTCTCAAACATTAAAACGATTTCTAACAAAATTCGAATTCGTTTTTCTCGTAATTGAGAAAAAATTCTCAATATTTTTGGCTGATAAAACAGAATATGAATGCATTCTCAGTTTATTAGTTAAAACCAAAAACATTATTTAAAAAAAAATAAAAACTTTTTAATTTATTTTAAAGATATTTTGCCATGTATCTCTAATCGCTTAAATTAATCTCTCCTCGACTCTATTCCCATATTAATAGGCTGAACTACACAGGAAGATGGTAATGTACAGGATGATCCTTTTAAGGGACGATTCTGTTTTTAGGACACGTTTTGACCGGTAAAGTAGCTTCTCTAGTATCTGGAATTAGGAATCCCTCAGAACCGCTGACACAATATTGGTGCTAAATTGGTCGAATCTCGCAAAATTGGTTTTGTCAGTCTATGAAATTCCATTAAAAATATTAGGATCTGCCTGATTTCTCAAAGTTTCTTCCCTTTCGGCCATATAATTTTATCGAAGAAATCGTCTACCACAGAAAGGCCCCAATAATGCGAATACATTGCGAAAATAATTGGAATACGATTAAAACAAATAGGAAAACTATCAGATATTATTTAATAAAAAAATCTTTCTGTTGTAATTTGCGGGTCTAAGTCTAGATCGTAGTCTAGTGGTTAAGGCGTATGACTATTAACCCAGCGGTAACCACTAGACTGCCGCGATCTCTAATGTATATTATAATTTTATATAGGGTGATGCTTTTAGAGGCGTGGTTTTCAAGAAGAGATAAAACGCATATAATTTGATGTTATGGCTAAGAATTTAGTTTTATTATAAAGATAAGGGTTTGCCATTATGTTTTAAAAATGATTTCGGGTAAGTGGCCGCCGCGGCTGACTCGAACAAATTCCAGCCGAGAGGCCCAATTTTCAACCACTTTTTGCAGCAAGTTGGGCCGTATGTCAGCAATAACGCGCCGAATATTCTCTTCCAAGGCGTTAATCGTGTCCGGCTTATCTGCGTAGACAAGCGACTTCACATAACCCCACAAAAAATAGTCCAGCGGTGTTAAATCGCACGATCTTGGAGGCCACGCCACGTTGTTCAGGAGTAAGTCTATTCATTATGAAATGGCAAACCAAACTGAGCATAAATCAAGTGACAGCTTTCAAAAACACCAACTACGAAAAAAGTAGTGCTAGATTGAAAACCACGCCTCTAAAAAAAACACCTATATTACGTGAATTCGTGAGGCCGTTATATTCCTAAACCGAATGCGTTTGATTTCAGTCAAACCTTAATAAATCTAAACAGATTGAGATGGATTCTTTATTCTTTATTAGAGAAATCAACAGTCTTACAAACAATTGGTATTAATGATAAGTTTACATTCTTAAAAAGTATTTGTAAAACTAATCAAAGATTTCTACTGTTAATATAAACACTAAAAACTAAGTTAGAAACTAAACATGTATAGTTAAATTATGCTTTTAACTCTTAATCATATCAAAATGCTGACATGGCTTGAATTCACATGATATATGATATAATAAATCAATTTAAATATATATATTAAGATTATTCATATAATTGTATTGCCTAGTGATATAATTGTATAGCCTTAACTGGATTCGACGCATCCGGGCGTACAATAATAGTCTACTGGTTTAAGATACGGGCACCATCAGCTTAGGCCGGGGGGCTGCAGTTTTATATATTTATAAATCCTTAGAAATGCTTACTGCTATTAAATAATGAGAATTTAAAAAAAATACATTAGTCAACGCCTTAAGGGACTATTCCCCTGCCTTGAAAAAAAAAATAGGTGAGTTAGTTAAAAAAAATAATAATGCATATGACGTAGAGTGTAACACTTTAAAATATAATGTATTAGCTATGAAAGTTGTATTAATATTTCACGATTTTTTTTAAAATTAATGTCTGTTCTACCTGTTTCGTTCATGACAATAAAAAAAAAATGGAGTATGTGAAATAAAGGCTACGTTTGAATTTAAAGACGGCGGTGACAGGCAGGCACACAAACAAATAAGACGTGCTATTGAATAGGGTTTCATTACCTATGCGCCGGGTTCCCTATACCCTATCAACATCAGCTAACTCATAATTGCCAATAAATTAAAATTGCTGAATTACTTGCTATTAAAAATAGCGAGTTCAATGGACAGAGCTCACAGTTGACACGTCGCGCACACGCGATCATGGAGTATATAATAATAACGCTGTTTTAGAAGCGACACATCTTTGATTGATTCATATTCCCCATTCCCAACTTATTCCCGACTCGGAAGAATGGATGAGATTAACGCGGTGGCAAAATCAATGTCGCTGTTTGCAGACATCCTGAGAAATTGTGAAAGGACAAAGGAGTCTACCTCGGAACAAACAGTACTGTGGTTCGATTAGATTCCTGTAAAGGTTTTATTTATGCAAAATAAAGTATAACAACATTAAAATGTTTAATTTTACTTAGCGTGTCCCAAGACCATTCCCGTTAAAAAAACAGCGAATTGGTCCTTCGATTTCTAGTGTTATTTGTTAAGAAACTATATCAAAATTCATAATAGTTTCTAAGAAATACAATGTTATAGTTTCTATTCTAAAACGTGTTAAATAGCTGTTTCAATGGCTCCTCCCTCGGATAACTATGTCACTGGGTCACTGGGCCGCGGTCAGTCACGATCGAGGTTAATGACCAGCCGCGTTGTTCGAAACGCCCTATTAGGGCGGAGCTAAATGATTGCTGTCAGATGCCACTGGTCAAACAGAGGTCGGTCTATGAAGAGGGGGTAGCTTCTTACCCCTTCTCTGGGGTTGTAAGAGGGATGCTATTGGCCGACAGATAGCATTGATTTATCGATTGATAAGATCGATTTACACAAATTTTGTCCAAAAAATAATAAAAACTGTGATGAAATTATTTTGCATTTTGTTATATAATTTCTTACTCTTAATAGGGAACATGAATATCCCCTAAAGTCTGCGGGATTGATCTTGGGACATCCTGTTTATGTAATAAAATAAAATACAAATACCGCTTACCAAGATAAAAATAAAAATTGTTTGAGTAGATACCAGCCATGATTATCCGTTCGGAGAAGAAAAAAAATAATTTGACAGCTAGGCGCACCGACGTCAGCCGAATGAGCGTGTGACACATTAGATTCTTTCACTGCCTAGTAAAAAAAATTGTAATAAAAAGAAGTTATACTTTAAAAAAAAATGGGTCTACGTCGGACCAGACAGTGGAAGTTATACTTCTTTAGCCATTCGCACACACCCACTCAATATAAATGAAATATAAGACATTTTTCTCTGTTATTCAATATATTTCTCCTCAATAAGTTACTCTATTATTATAAATTATTATTGTTACTATACACCTATACATTATCAATATTAAGTTCGTATATTCGTATACTTTCGTATAATTTGTCAAAAAAAAACCCAGCCGGGGATCGAATCAGGGACTCTAGCGTGGGTGATGAGTGTGTTAACCACTGGCCCACTGAGTTTTCTGCACACCATATTTCTCCGAGATGGTTGCCGATTCAATGAGGTCAGAGTTTTTTTTTATAGTTTTTTATAAATCGATTGTAAATGATACATTACTATTAGTTTATGAAACTTGTAGTTTTATTATTTTTTTAATGCTGTTTTTACCCGATACGCTACTTATTTGTCTAAATTTTAGTTGTTTACTTTTGCCTGAATCCCTTAAAAAGATACTGCTGACTTTAAGTTATCTCTCTTGGGGTATCTTTGGTAGAGAACGTATATAAAGGAGTACGATTTGCCCAACGTTGGGATAAGGGTGTATAACCCAGTAGGATTAGTCTGACCTGCCAATCGTCAATCGAATCGAAGGTGTCATCACCTTCATGCGCTACCCGCACCGCGACAAAGAAAAAGAGACGACGCTTACCGTTTGGGTTGATTTTCGAGCGCCGATGGGCGACTCGGTAACGCCGCGGCAAATGAGCAAATATAGAACGAGTGTTGCCTCTATGTGATTATTGTTTACTCTATGCCGCGATTTGCGAGTTTCTTTGTTGTGCATTATAGGCAAATACGGCCAGGGGAAACCTAACAATGCGAGCACGAAAGACGACGCCAATATGTTAAACATATCACATGACATATTAATATGGCGATCAACATTATTAACTATGTTATAGAAGTAAACGTTTAAGCGTTGATATCGAATATCTGGGGCATTAATTAGTCGCGTTTAATGTTATAATTACTTTCGTTTTCTGCACACCATGTTTTCTCCGAGATTGTTGCCGATCAATGAGGTCAGTTTTTTTTATTGTTTTTTATAAATCGATTGTAAATTATAGTTTACTATTAGTTTATGTAACTTGTATTTTTATTATTTTTTTAATGCTGTTTTTACCCGATACGCTACTTATTTGTCTAAATTTTAGTTGTTTACTTTTGCCTGTTTTTACAGAATATTTTTCTGTTTGTTGGCACTATGCGATTTAAACGTTTACGCGTTCAAAACGATTGCCAATAGGTTTAAAATATTTAAATGTGTTATCCTTTGTTACAACAAACCGTTTTATGGTTTTGATAATTTTGTTTTGTTTGTTTTTCTTGTCAAAATTTTTTATACTCTTTTTAATTTTATATTGTCTTTTTACATTCTTTTTGTATTAATGGAAATAAATACTTGAATTTGAATGTTTAAAGTTATTTTATTTTTTAATGTGTTGTCATTCCTTTTAACTTATTTTGTTTCGATGCGTATTTAAATGTATTGCTTGTTAATATAAGAATACTAAAATTGAAAATTTTATGAATTATGTAAAATCCAACCAAGCCCAAGGCTTATCAGTTGGAAATCATAGAGCGAAACATGTTTTGAAGGTTCCATGATTGAGTAGGTCTGTACAGAGCATGCTTCCCACTCACAATTTATTCATAACATTGTTTTACTTATATCTAAAACATTATTTGAGACTAGCAAATTAGTATAGTACAATAATAAGTAATATAATACCTAGTATATTGCCATAGAGATATTTTTACCATAAGTTTTTAGAGATTTTTTACATTCAAATTATATTTTAATAATAGTAAGTAGAGATTAATATCTTATGTAACTATTTTTTTGCGCTTATTTATCAAGTGTCCAATCTCGGTATTATTCGTTAACAAATTCATAGCATTTCGATTTTAGGTCATTTTTGACTAACGTTTTTTTTTCTGTTTCCATGAAATTGGCAACTTGTTAAATAGAGAAGGAATTAGGGGATAATAAATTATTAGGGGATATATAGGGTATGTATTTGTTATTTGCAAAGTAATACTTGTGCATGTTTTATCCTTAGCGTATATTTTGCTCTTAGAAGTCGCTGATATCCATTTCGATAAAAGTTTGCCTTAAAAGAAAGAGAAAGTATCATTTTTCTTTGCGAGGCACGTCGACCAGCCGGAACACCTCTCTGAGTGTTGGGTTTCCACCGCCGGCCTTAAGAATATTAAAAAATACTAGAAAACGCGGTATTCCCCTTATGTGTTTTGCGGACCTACATTTTTAGGGTTCCGCAAATAGACATTTAGAACCGATGTTCAGTATGGTCACCCCACTATATTGTAATACTACTGTACCATTACCGAAGATTTAAAGGGGCGTTCATGTTCCCTATTACGTGCAATTCAAACCCAAATTTATTAATTTTATCAAAGCGCTCGTGTAAGTTCCCCCTTTGTGGTCGCTCTTCGTTTGCTCGCTCGCGGTCGGCCAAGGCCGGTCAGTGACCCGGCGTGCGAGCACGATTTAATATTGTCACGTAAAGTTTACATTTCTTTGACAAGGAACCCACGATGAATTTTGTTATGAGGTCGGATTTGATATATAATACTTCTTTTTGAACCATGCATTCAGTAGTAAAACAGATTAAACTATGCACGAGGATTTAAATTAAGTAGCGACGCTTTTTACACAAAAAAAAGTTAGGATAAAAACTCCTAAGAGGTAAACAAACGAAAAACTTGGAAACCATTTATTCCTCTTTTATGATTCTAAATCGTTTTAAATTTATATACATAATTTTATTATAATAATTATACGTATATAAAAAATTCACATTTATAAAGATTACAGATAAATATTGTAATATTATAGTTTAACTAATATTTATAAAGTTATATATAAGTATTAACCTATATATATTTATAAGTATTAATTGAATACCATATGTCAAATTTCAAATACAAGCATTTGCCTAGTGATGTGTTACTAATCCACACAAACTGTATTTTTCCTTTTCTGGAAACCAATAAAATATTACAAACTAATACAAACGTATTACTAATAAATTGTATATTGGATATATAAAAATAAAATATATTTGCTTAATAAAAAATATAGTACTTCATTATTATACTATACACCTATAGATTATCATTATTAAGTTCGTATATTCGTATACTTTCGTATAATTTGTGAAAAAAAAATCCCAGCTGGGGATCGAACCAGGGACCAACATCCCATCCCAATGAGTACAACGGGCACAAAGAAGTATAACTTCAAAAAAATATATATTTAAGCAAAAAAAATAATATATTTCTGCAATGATGATACCTACATATTTATTTTTTTTAAATAAATAAGAGTTGCAGTGATCTAAGGTTCTAAGGTATTTATGTTTCAAATTTAAAACGGTATAGTAAAGCTAGATTCAATTCATGAACACTGCGAGCATTGATGTGTCGATATTTCCGTGCATCTCGCCGAGCGGAGACCAGCTAACTCTTGGGTTTATGGCAAATTCATGAATAAATGTAATAATCGTGAATTTGATATTTTATGGCGGCCAAACCCGAGCGATTCGCATCAAAAGGCAGTTTAAATTTTCCACGCTTTTTGGGGTAGTCGAGGGAAATGCGCGCCGGATGTGCAGTGCGACCAACACGCGGTGGGATATGTTATTTTTATTTATTTGGTTTCCAAAAGATTTATATAATGTGTGAAAACAAGAGCATTCTATAAGTATGCATATGACTATGCGTGTAACATTTTAGCAAAATATCCAGGACAAATCACTCCAGTCGTTGGTGGAAAATGTGTTTTTCTTTATGTAAATGTGGTAACTTTTAGTTATAAGTACTACTTTCTGCATTACCTACCATTTTGGTTTAGTGTTGTTTATTAGATTGGAGATATTTATGTACTTTAAATTTTCGAAATAATTGCTCGCTAGGATACCTAAATGTTTTTTATTTATTAAACGTTTATAATTTGGTATAGAGAAAGGAGCACCCCTTCCCTCTTTTGGTTTAGACTACTTTAGACAACTGTTCCGTAGGCCTGACAATACCGTAAGTCTAAATTTCAAAAAACTAGTTTATATAGAGGACTAGAAAATTGTCATTCCTATGCATTAAGTTGTTCTTGGAAATAAACTTTTACTTTACTTTACTTTGCTTTACTAATATAGGTTCTGATAGGTAATGCATATTAGACCGTTTAAAATATACCTAATATTTTTTAGGGACTTGACTAAAAAGTCTAAAGGATATCATTAATTGTATTTAAATGTTTATTTTTTGTTGCTTTTAAGTGTCAAAGATTTAGTGTTGCATATGTTTTAAGTTATTAGATCAAATGATAATGATATCATATTATCCTTTATATCGAATCCGTCTATATTTATTCGTATCCTCATATAGGTACCCTAATATCACATTATGCTGTTACTTTTTAAAATGCATATATTTCGCAGCGCGTACCCACATAGTAACTAAGTCCTAGTAGTAGTTCTAAGAAAGTTTCGAAAGGACAATATTATTTCAGTTTTTCTAATAACTATTAGAAAATAAAATTTATTTTATTTTATAAACTTATCATGTCAGTTAATAAGATATCTTATCGATTTGTAAATTTAAGCCTCACTAAACATTAGGGTTACAAAATATTTTAACCGTAATCTTTTTTTTACCTATATTTTAATGAAGTTAAAAAACATTTAATTGAAAATTTTTGTTGTTCGTATATTTTTTTTCCAGTAATAATAATATATACATATATATACTGTATAATTTATAGTATATATGATTTTTAATATTATTAGAGGCATACCGTAACCTTTATAAACGCCTGACCGTAATTATCGGTATGAAACTATTAACTGCTTCGATAAATTGACTCTGAAAAGTCGCCATTTAAAGTGTTCAGCAATGATTTATTGTGTGAAAAATAATAGAGCAAATTTGCTGTCCTAAATTCGTGTAATATTTATATATAAATATAAAATGGTTTAGTAATATTTGTTATTAACTTTAACACTTTTTGTTAGTAAAAACCTATTTTTAGTTTTACATAGGTTTTTATCGTTCAATCAAATGTATTTTCTTTTTATTGTATGTTACTGTGAAAAGTTGTTGGTTTTTCCAATAAAGATAAATAAAATAAAATAATTATTATTGTTTTCTTTTTAAATATTTTTTTTTACTACTCTAATGAAAGTTTGGCCATATTTCATAAAACTAGGCGAGAATTGAAGGCTTTCATAAAATACAGCGCTATATTTAAACCAGCTTGCAGCTTGCACTCTAGCGATGCAACCATTTGTGCTTTCGGTATTAATTTTCTCTACAACATTTTGGTTATATATATAATTCGTTTGAAAAATTTCAATTCTTAAAAATATTAAAAAGAATTCGAATAATAACGTAAGGAATCATCTAAATACGATATTTAAACAATAAATTATACAATTTTATTATATCTAAACGATTTACACGTAATGTGCATATATTTTACACTTTTCTTTTTATTTTTAGCCATGATTCATTTGCATATATTTGTTATGTTATTTAATGTTAGTTGAATGTAAGTTATTCTTGTAAATATTCATTAAACTATTCACTTCTCATTCATTATACGTCATATTCTTTACATTCATACCGTTTTTCATAATCATTGTTTCTGTTTTAAATTATTTTTTTACTACTTTGATGGAAGTTTGACCGTATTGCATACTCGCACAGATAGATAGGTTAAAGTGAAAAACTTTCATAAAATACAGGCCTGTATTTAAACCAGCGTGCATTACCCCAAGCGATGCAACTTTCTGTGCGTTCGGTATTCATTTTTCTTTGAATATTCTGGCTATATAATTTGTTTAAAAATTTTCAATCTGTAAAAATAATTTTCCAAATGTCAATACTGTCAGACTTTTATATAAGAAATGTAAACTTAACGGCGAACACCTATTATAACGTAAGAAATCGACTAATTACGGTATTTAAGCAATACATTATACAATTTTACTATATATATCCTGATACCAAGTTCTATCAGGCCCACGATACGCGCATGCGCTCGGTAACTTTAGAATTTCCTTGCAACGGAACCAAAACGGCGTAAACTAGGTAGGATTCAAATTTGCACGCAGTCTTTCCCGCGGCGCAGACGAGTGCGGACGTGCCCTCTATTTCCGTCTCGCTTCCGCATTCGACGCAGCAATCGCGCCGAGCGTCGATTAACTCGCACGCGGGTGAAAATGGTCTCGCGATGTGATTTATGGTGATCGAGTGAGGTTCGTTTTTTAAGAGAGTGCGGTTTTTTAATTGTACACAAACGCCAGCCATTTTGTAAAATTTATTTGACATTTTGCATTTATTATTTCATTTCAAATACTAACCCTAAATTGGTAACATCGTAATCGTCATTATAACCGAAACAGAAGTTTATTAACCGACCAATAAATACTAGGATTAGATTTATCCGCATACGCGGATCCGAGTTCTTCTTAAAATGGTAGGTACCTTAGAAATTCGGTTTCTGTGACAAATCGACCGAAACTAGTTAAATATAAAAATAACATATATTAAATTTATTTTAAATAATTTTCGAATCTTGACATGTAATCTTATTTATTTATGAAAGTACAATACAGCGATACAATAAGATAATTCCCTAATACTACATTTACATGGCCAAAAAAATGTACTAAATATGAATATGGTTGAAAAAAACAAATTAAAAAATCAAACTAAAACAATGTACTGTGTGTGAAGTGAGTGTGGGGCCATTTCTGGCATGGACATGTTTGCATGTGTGTGTGCATATAAACCTACATATTAGCGATATAATAAATTAAAAGTTACAAAATATACTTACAAATGTTTTATACATATTTATAATGAATATAATATTTATTTATACATTTTATACTAAATATTATGAATTTTACGCATAACAAACCCCTTATTCTCTTAAAATATATCAACTGCGCTGATTTTTTCATTATATACACTCAGGACTCTACTCTTACAAAATAAACCCCATTTTAATGAATAAATATTAGCATAAAAACATAGAATTTTATTTAATAAATATTCACACTACATTATCAATACATACATTATTAGTAATGTAATCTATAGTTTTTGTTAATGCTAAAAAGTTGTGAAAAAAATACTGTGCTATTTACCATCAATATATATTTATATATATACCAGGATATCGCAAGTAAACCGTACATTGTTACTACAAAAATCATAGTACATAATGATTTATTACGGGATCTGACTTAAAGGTCTTTAAATATTCGTTAAGTTTTAAGGTTTCGTAACAAAAAAAGAGACCCATTGTAAGATCACTGTAAGTTCCTAGACGTTTGCCTCGAAAAATATTTGACCTAGGAGTTTGGGCATAAAGTAAGGTATTTGAGACGCGCACATATTTCGTCAGTTAATATTTAAAAAAAATATATATTTTAATGTGGATGAAAAAAAAATTTTTTTGCTTATTTGTCGTTTGGAAGGACTAGTTTTAGGGATTTTTTTATATATTTTATTTTTTTATTTAAAAATATCCAACATTATTCAGTGCTGTAACAACTCTGCTTACATTTAAGGTAATTTATATTCTGTCCGCAATGAAAAGTGGTTTATGCGGTTTTCATTTTTTTAAATTACCTGATTGGTTATTTTTTGTTGCACATATAAAACGTAACGTCGTTTAATGCGTAATAAATATCGAATTTAATAACACTACATGTGTCTCTGTCACTACATGTTGATCGACGTCACCTGTTGGTAGACATGAAAATTATCTCCATATATTTGACACACAAAAAAATATATATATTTATTTAATAAATCAATTATAACCACCGAAATTGAACATGTTTACAGTTTATGGCCAACAAATATAATTTTAAGATTAACAGATTATAAACGTGTATTTGTTATGCATTTAAAGTGTCATGAACAGTATAGGATTTACGTATAAGCTACACAGGCCCCACTTTGTTGGGGGCCCCCAAAACAATTATCCGAGTGAGCAATTGTCATATATACTTAAATATACTGAGCATTATTTGCCCATATACCGCAATAATAAAAAATAAAGAACCCATTTTCAAGGCAAAATAACAGTAGACTTTGGATGATAACATTTTTTCCTAAATAAAAAACCGGTAAACGTTTTGAAATTAATGACATATTGTCCTAAATAGGTTTATGTGATAAAACATTAGATTTAACAATATTTGACATTTATAGATAGGTCTATCCTATGCGGACACCTGTAGCTGTGTATAGCATATATTTTCGTTTTTTTCCAATATAATAACAGACTGTAAGATTAATATATAAACCTACAATTTAGGAGAGAGTTATTTATTATACCAGACCTATTTTTGATATTTGCAGGATGATTTATTTCCTTGATTATCAAATTATATAATATTGGTGCTAAAGAGGTGAAATAAGTAGTCTTGACCAAAAGTAGTCTTCTGTTTAGGTACACTAGACAACCCTTTTTTGGAGGATCAAGTTTCTTTCGTCGCTGGTATTCTTCAGTAATTGGTTTGCATTTGTCGTAATTTATGCTTTTATTGTCTGACGAAGTTAAAAGAATATTCAGTTCATTAAACAACTCGGTAGAATTAAATCTCCAAGGTTTATTTAAGCCCTATTTATTATATTTTTTAACAGATGGTGTCAATTCGGTCAGCGCGCAATTACGATTCCGCGCCGATCGGTAATGGCCTTAACGCCGTTGCGGCGTACGGCGACAGCTGAGCGCTCACACGAAGACATTATTACATGATCCTTCTACAATTTTCTCATAAAGTTTGCATTTTTTTCTCGGTAGTTATGATGAATTTAGACATAGTTTCTATTCAAACAACACCAGGAATCGCAGTACCAATTAGTTGTATTTCATTTTATTTATTTATTAAAAAATATTAAACGAATTTAAACAAGATAAAATTAAAAAAAAATATATTTTAAATTTAAACCAAGATACAAAGAAAAGAAAATGAAATACACCAATTTAAGGTTTGATTACTTATCTAAATAAAGAAACTGAGGTGTGGTAGTCTAGTGGTTAAGGTGTTAGGCTAATGACCCGAAGATGGTCAAAGCGGTTTTGAATGCGCACATGGTCATACAATTTTTAGCGCTTCACTACCACTAGAACAGGCACATTTGGCCTAGTTGAGTAGGGACCTAGGTCAAAAAGGTCAATTTTGGAGTAGTAACATATTCAGTAAATAGGAAGGAGGGGTAGTTGTTTCGTTACTAGCCGCTAGGAAAAAAAACTGAAATTGTGTTAAAATTTCTGATGAATGAAGATGAAGTAGTCTTAAATGACGCCTGTAGGGCCTAGCTGTAAGACGTCAGGGAAATCTACATGGTGTCATAGACATTTTTGTTTTCTTCTAATTTTCAAAGAAATCTTATGTTTTTTTTAACGTTTCGTGTTTCTTAAATATAGCTTCCAAATTCGCCAGGTATCTGGAAAATAATCTGAAATCTTTTAAAAGTGGCCTGATAAATTAATTATTCATTAAATTATCATTTTCAACCTTCGAATTATGCATTACTATATTTTTACCTTGTATGGCATCACTATCGGAGTGAAGCGTAGCTCCCATGGATCGACTCCAATAGTGAAATGTTAGTGATGTCAAATTTTAATGATTTCACGATCGATTTTAGGATTTTAAAATTTTAATCGAATCTACACGAAAAATGCTAGGTCGCAACGGAGCCGGAATTATAAAATTCGAAACAATAAAAAAGTTATGTTCAAAAATATTTTCGCTATGGGAAATCCCATATTAATTTTTTTCGCACGCTTTCTGTAAGAATTTTAGAAATAGAATTATTTATTTGATCTTTGAATTTCTCCACTCCAATACGCTGCTAGTATAGGTTTCACCTTTGTAACAGCGGCAACCTAGTATATTTAATGGTATAGTAAAATTGTAAGTCTTAGGTATAGTAAAATTGTATAATGTATTGCTTAAATACCGTATTTAGATGATTTCTTGCGTTATAATAGGCGTTCGCCGTTAGTTAACATTACTTATATAAAAGTCTGACAGTATTAACATTTAGAAAATTATTTTTACAGTTTGAAAATTTTTAAACAAATTATATAGCCAGAATGTTCAAAGAAAAATTAATATTGAACGCACAGATAGTTGCATCGCTTGAGGTAATGGACGCTGGTTTAAATACAGGCCTGTATTTTATGAATGCTTTTCACTCTCACCTATCTATCTGTGCGCTTATGCAATACGGTCAAAGTATCATTAAAGTAGTAAAAAATGATTTAAAAAACAAACAATGATTATGAAAAACGGTGAAAATGTAACGAATATGACGTATAATGAATGAGAAGTGAATGGTTTAATGAATATTTACAAGAATCACTTACGTCCAAAGCTATTATTATTTTATAATAATCATCTAAATACGGTATTTAAGCAATACATTATACAATTTTACTATTTATAGTCTTAGGTATATATATATATAAATTTCTGTAATAGTAGTTATAAGTATGCCGACTATGATACGGAATTAATAATAGGTATTATTCGAAGGTAATAATATAGTAGCCATCATTAATTATGTCCGACCAGCCGTACAGCCAAATGTAGTACTTCCGGAGGGAGACTATCGTCATATTTACTTGGGCTGTTTGTATAGCAGAGAGACAATACTGCTGAATAACTGCTTAATCCAGACGATAATCCTACACACTATGGCTTCTCTCTATTATTTTCGAGGGTAGAATGTGTCCTATGAGCATTCATTTCATTACATAGGTACAGTCAACCTCCGAATACCATTCTGACCAATTTTAATTATCCAATCGCCATGTTAAAAACAGGAACCCGCAACTCCGTTGACTGTATTTATTGTAAGCCAATAAATTATAGACCTGAAAAAAAATATGGTAATGGCAGCGGAAATATGGTATTGGTAACCATAAACTATGGTTGATATAGTGACAGCTTGTTAAATTTACTTGGTTGCTAGTACCAACATTTTCTAGCATATTTCTTCAATCATTTTCGGTTGCCTTTAACATAATATCTAGCTATCGATACAATTAAACATCAGCTAACTCTAAATGTCACGATCAGTTGTTCAATCACACCGCCATTTTGATTTGAATCACAGCAAAATAAAATGGTTGCTGCTACCAAATATTCAGGTAACGTCGTTTTATTTCGTCAGCTGTTCGCCCATGACGCCATATTGTTTTGTAATCATAGCAAAATATTTTTGGTAAAATATTTCTTGCTGCCATAGCAAGAAATATGTTAAATCTAACCAAAAAATATTTAACAAAAATATTTAATGTACGATTTGCTTACACTTATGTCGGATTAGTAATTTTTTTGCTGCGGGTGTAAATTATTAAACTACCAAACGTTTTGTAAAATATTTTTTTCAGTGTACATATATATACTCAATATTCAGTATTCGTATATTTCAGTGTACTATATAATCAATCTACTGTAGAAGTATAGGTATCGTAAAATATCGCTAATCAAAAGACATTTTAATTTTAATCAACATCCATAGGTCCCGGGTGCAAATCCCTATAGGGTCCCTGAGAATATTTAACGGCGCTTTTCTTAATACAGTCACTAGACAAGATGCTGTTTGCCCTTAGAGAATGGCCCCGCATCGTAAAAACAATAAAAGGGCAGTTGAAACGGGCCGTAATAGCCTTCCCGTTAACACAGTACGCTAAATGAATAATACAGAAATAAAAAAGAATGGCCATGCCACTTAGTAGCTATCATAATAATATCAGCAGCTTCTCTATATTGTTTAGTGGTAGTAAATTATTTAACCAGAACGTCTTACAGCTAGGCCCTACAGTCGTCATTAAAGTCATCTCCCACCCAGACTACTAGGGCCAACTTGTGATCTACATTTATGCATGCGGCACTTTTAGCTCATTTTTTAGTTCATATAAAAAAGATTTCTGAACGAAAATTTAACTGATGGTAACTTTATTATTTTTTTTTCTTGTATTGTGTGAATATCTATCTGAATTTACAACGCATTGGTCGAGACTGCTTCTAGCATAAATGAGACATTTTAAAATATATTTTGATTTAAATGTCATCATTTTGTATTTCTTAAAAAGTTTAAACATAGTTTATTTGGTAATAAACAAATAATATCTGATGTTACACGCAATGATGCAACGAAATAATAATATTACGTATAATTTATCATAATTATATAATAAAAAAAATCTACAGATTTAATAAGTAGTTACATTTACATACGAGGAGAATAAAATATTAATACTATTTAAATCAAAACACAGATTCATAAATTATGTAATAAAATTAATAAACCTCTCTTAAATAAAATATTTAAAAACGAAAATAAGATATTGCGAGTGAAACAAAAACTTAAATATTAATTTGATTCACATTTTACAGTTATTTATAACATCTAGACATCATAATAATTCAATAGACTGAATTACATAGATCTGTACTGACTATTGCACAAAAAAAATACCTGGCAACTCGTTAGGTATAGTACAGATGTATTCAAATTGAGAATAAAATTTAAATGACGAAAAAATCTTTAATAAAATGATATTAAAAAGTTTAAACACCAAATAAATCTGCCTAAATCTGCTAGAAAGCGTCGAAAATCTCTATGAAGTAACAATAATTACACCCGCAAAGCGTCATTCGTGACGTATTCACTAATTTTCAGCCAATTTCAGGCGGTGTTTTCATTTGATCAATTATTTCAGTCGAGTGGATACACTGCGATTGTGGATTTAGGTGAAATAAATGGTGTTTACAAAAGACATGCTACATTTTACGTATGAGGGTTTTCCGTTAATGGAATGGTATGAGTAGGTGGGTATTACAGGTAATGAAATATTACGTAACACGCAATAAACAGCTTTGCGTTGTTCTATGTATTTTAATGTTTCCGTCGTAATGTTTCCGGCAATGAAAATTCATTGATTGAGCATATCGTCGCTGTAGAGTGAAAACCTGGTATGTCAAATTTGGTTAATTATCGTTTATTTGCTGATTGCAAAGAATATCTCACTAAGAACGTCCCTAGCAAAGCAGAAAATTTTAGGCACCATACAAGGCCACCTGGTGGCGTGCATGAAAACCACGTATTAAATGGATACCGTCATTTTGGTGGAAAATTTTCGTATTTTTAGCGAGATTTATTGAAAACAAAGTGAAAAACGTAAGTATTGGTTCTGATAATGATTCGCCTTTGTTTTTTTTTGCCAAAATGTTTTCACACAATTCAAAATTACATTATGAAATGTGAAAAATGACAAATGTGATAACCTCACAAAGTGAACATCTTCGAAGGCAACCGACTTACCGTTTGAAAATAGAATTCCACAGAATACAAAATGTATGAGGAAATGATTTTTCTTTATTTTATTTTGGTTTAATATCGATGGTTAATAGTTAATCTACTATTCGGGGCGGAGAGAAATCCAATAAATCAAAAATCATAAAAATCGGTCCAGCCGTTCTTGACTTAAATGGTGTATCTAACCCGACTTTGTTTTATATATATAGATTTAAATATACTGTGCTTTAGTTTCACATTGATATTTTAATTAAAATTTTGTAAATAAAGATCGATGATTAGAATACCTCTTATGCCAAGATTTAGAACTGATAAGTAAACCTCGTAAGTTTGACATAATACGACTATTTCTTTTTAAACAAATTTGATCAAGTTGCCTAATATATCGGACATACAAGGTCAATCTTGAAATATTTCATACCAATTAAGTAGATCATTTAATTACTTTCAGGTATACAAATAAATATATTGTAAATCATCAAACTATTGAATTTGTGAAAAAAGTTTTATATTCATCTCTTAAAAAGTTGGATTACTCCATAGAAGCCATATTTAGGAGTTAAAACGATAATAGTAGTATTATTTTCTTCTACAAATAAGAGAGTTACAACACTATTGAGTTTTTATGTAGAAATGACTAGGTTGAGTCCTCAAACACTGACGGACATTTGCAAAAGTAAAATAGCTCCAAACGAGGATGCACTCGTTCGCGATGCAGGAAGGCCAGTCGAAGTGACCGAAAACAGAAGAAACTTTGGAGGGAAAAATAAAATATTTGCTATATGTCGATTGACTTGTTAAAAATCATAGCAATTAATTAGTTAATTTTAAATGGAATGCATTCATTTACAGTAATGGCAATCTTAAGTTTATTTAATCATTGGCCATTAACAAGAGCGATCGACCGGCTATAGGCGAAAGCCAACCATTTGGCTCTCGACAGTTTATAGATTGGTTGAAGTTCTTATGCGTATTAACTACTAAAAAGGTACAGGCTTCTCAATTCAATATTTATATTTTTTTTCACTCTAAAGTGGCATTTTCGATCGCGAATATGATTTGCCTAATATGATAGGAAATTTCTCAGGGGAAATCCCATTTACTTCGGATGAGTTACGTCTAGTGTTTGTTGGGTAGTTAAAATCGATTATATGATGTTGAATTATTGACTTCGCGTTATACAACCTAATTAGGATCGTATATTCGTATATCCTATAATTAGTTATAGTTAAACATTCAAGACGAAAGATTTATCCTAGATTTGCATTTTAAACGGAGAGGCGGAGGCTGGTGCTGCCGAAAACATAAAAAAAGACGACTTAGCAAGTTGCAAACTTGTGTAATCTTTTCGCATCTCAACCCTATCGGTGCGTCGATTCCAAAACGGATGTATCCGTCAAGCAACTCTTCAGACCAATTTGTTACGATTCTACTTACAAGTTCTCTCCCCCAGGTTCGATTTCCCCTTAAAGACAGCACATTTATTAAAGAGATAACTAGCCCGTGGAGGGGAAGAAATCCATCAACAGTACGGGAGCTAGCGATTCAAATTCCGTTTTCAAATTAAATAAATTACGTCAACTTAATACCGTCCATTAGTTACAAATCAACCCAAATCCGTAAACAAAAAAATATCGTCTAAACGTTTAGCATTATAGTTTATACATTCTGTAAGTATTTGCATATAGATCATTTTTAAATATTTTTTTTCTACTATAGTGAAGGTTTAAATACATTGAGCTATATTTAACCCAGAATGTAAGCGATGTATTTGTGCGTTTCAGTATTTAATTTTTATTAAATATTCTGGTACTTACTTCACAGTCGTTTTTTTCTTACAGCATTTCCCGATATGCACAATTTTCTTAATTTTTATACGTTTCGGTAAGTATTCATAAATTTAAGGTTATTATAATCGGAATAATAACACCCGATGAGTGGTGATTTCAACGATCAAATATGAACTATTTTGAATCCTACCCGCAATGTGTACAATTTTGACAGATCGAAATACTAAAGGTAGATTTCTCAACAAGTTATTCCAAAAAACTGTTACTGATACGTAAGTGTGCGTAGTTATTTTAATATTATTGATATAAAAACCTAAATACAAAACTTTAAGACGAAAAAAAGCACTAATTAAGCGGGGTCCTTCGCAAGAAAAAGTTTTTTATTTTCAAATTTTCATAAACACATATAGTAGATTCCATTTACGCTGATGCCAAAATGTAGCGTACAATCTTATTGCGTTCTGACGTCACGGGGCGCTTATACACGATGTTTTATAACAGTTATTTTACAATCTTTCTCGAAATAATAATAAAAAAAAAGAATTTTATTTTTTATAATCGCTGGCCCACAGATGATTACAACTGGGGCGATTCGGTAACCGCCTCTTCCCTCCACCCCCTCTCCCGCTTAGGCCTGCCAAATTCACGTTCTTATAAAGGCAATCATTTTTTATTAAAGGCCACATTTCTAGATCGCTTCGAAAGGGGCCAGGGGCTCAGCATCTCCCATCTAGATCACTATCGCGCCTTCTAGAACGGATCTCAACTGTAATGGTGATGATAATTCACTTTATTAAAATTCTTGCAATGATATCCAGTGGATATAACCTATCTTCGAGGAAATGCTCAAGAAAATGCGAACGACTAGACCATCAGTGAAAAAATACCTCAGTCCTAAAGTAACGTCCACACCCGAAAGTCGTTTGACCTCATTTTAGGTAGATTTCATAAGAGAGTTACCTATTGCAATGGGTACCATGTCATGACTTCGACATATCATAGTGTTTCACATCTCCTAGAACCCAAAACAACCCTCACACTTTCTTGTGGACACGATAACTGCCGCAATTTTACACCAATCACTTTCGAATTGATGCATACAATTTAAGGTCATAAAATTTCGGGCAAGTTCGTTAACGGGCAAAATCAGACGCGAAAATAAGGGGTTTTTTTCGAAAAAGTGAAATTTTGCTATAACTTTCTTCATATTATGTAAGATATCGATTTAATTACGATAATACGGGCCTAAAACTTATCATCATAAACTTTTTTGATAGAATTAAAAAATGTATTGGAAAATAACAAAGATTTGATAGGCAAGATAAAAATGCGGTAAAAACTGGGAAATGCCTGTTCTGATAGCATTTTTGTGACAACTTTTTTGTATATACGGTAAATTATTATTTTATCTCAAAGTCAAGAACCATGAAAAGTCTGTATTTTTTCAAAACTTCATTCGTAAATATCTTATTAACTGTCGGATAGTTGAGTTAGTAAAGACACAAACTCGACGAGGTTATTTAAAAGTACATTAATTCTGTTCTCGATATGAAAGCTGTTAGATGTTTTAGATCACGACGGACAAGGCAAAAAAAAACTCTTCGGGAAGAGCTCCCTGAATCATTACGTTTTCCATGTGTTAATTGTAGTTATTTTATTTTAGGTTTGTATTATTAAATTAAACATTGTTATATGAGTTTATTGTGATCCGAGCGCCGCATAAACTATAAGTGCCCGCAATATCGAAAAACATAAACTGGTGATGTCATTCGTGTGTGAAAATCGTAATGAAAATGTGGGAAAGTTATAAGAAAATCTCATCGTTTTTCCTCTCACTGCTGCTTGGAATTCACATACGAGGTAATATATGCATATATTTTTTTAATATTTAAATATACACGCTGTCCTAAGACCATTCCCAAAGACACAAAGGGGGTTTTGTGTAACCAATTACGGGTAAGAAATAATATGAAGAAATACGAGAAGAAAATCATCCCCGCCGCGCCGATTAATATGGCCTTGACACCGTTATGGCGTACGGCGACAGCTGTGCACCACGAATCTACTTAACTACTTAAGCTCATCCTGTATACAAATATTCATTTGTAAGTTATGAAAAACATACCAAATTGAGTAGGTACCAGTTATGGTATCCTATTTACCAGTCGTGAAATGAAATTACTAGCGATCTCTAGCGGTTAAGGCCCAAACTACAGAGTACAACTTAGTAGTTCCATATAGGTGCGAGCGCATCTTCTTGCATCGCGTACGATGTTATCGATTTACCCGGACATTAGGAGCGTCACTGACACACGCCTCAATGTCACCAAATAGTAACCTTGAATAATGCTAAGGGTGCCGATATAAATGTTTACACATCACTGTAACTTTTTTTTTTGTCTGTACAAGAAGGTAAATACAAGACCCTATGTTTAAATATTTACTGTAATTATTACCGCGAAGCATCGAACTTATAATCTTCGCAACAAAGTTTGACGTGGGAAGGAAAATTTAACCCTTAACATGCTAGTATTATATAAATAGGTTTGAATATTTCTATGCCTAAAGTATATTGACCTTTTTCTTAGAACAATTAAGTCATACCTAACGACTAATTTAAATAAACGCTATACAAAGGTCACTTTAATTAATTACCGAATCTAACAACAGGTTTCTTCGTGTACACATTTTAATTCGTAACACTTAAGCAAAAACTTATAATACTTAAAGAAAAAACAACATAAAAAAAACGAAAAATTAGCAGAACGAATCAGGAAAAATAAAAAGTGACTACCTGTAATTAAAAATAATGCTCTCGGGCGAATAATAACAAATAAATAATTCGCGTTGATATCACAAAGGTGTAATAGAAAGCAGATATTTAATCCTACTGGGCGAACAGATAAAGATATCAATCTCCGCGGAAATGGAATTTAATAATTCGATTACTCTCCCCCAATCGGACTATACTTGTATGCGACGGTGCGACACGCTAATCATCTCATAGCGTTTCAAACGGTCCGGAACAAAGAAACCAATCTCTCTGTGTATTATGGGATTCTAGATTAATCTGCGAAAAAATAGCCTAAAGAGTTGACCTTAAAATCACTGCTTTATAGGGCGTCAGGTTTTACTCTCTGCGCGGTCAGTAAGCAATTATTAGATTTTATTTAATTACAGCTTTATAATATAGAAATTAAAAAAACTAACTTTACTATATTTTAGACCCTTCATTTGTCTATCCATTAATATTTTTCCTAAGGCTGTAATGTCTTTTATAAGAGAGCAATTCAACTAAAAAAGAAATATTAACAGTTTATCATTTGGTCTGAATAAATCTAAATTAATATTTATCCTATGGCTTCGCCTTTACGTATTGGGAATAATTTCAGGACAATATCCATACCTACGGAGATAGAGGTATCTTAGGAACCTCCTCTGAATAACCTCCAGGATATTACCGCAAGTAACCTCATGAGGACTCCAGATAATTGAACTATACTCCTTACGAACGTGCAGTATAAAAGCGGTGGGTACATGCGGAGAGGGTTCCGTCATGGAACAGGTTCCTGTCCTATGAGTTCCATAAATATCTCACTAACCAATTTGGTACAGTGACATTCAGAGAAATCCGCGGGGTTTATTGTAGATCGTAGTGCTGTACATGTTCGAGGGATTTGGATAAACGATTATGACAAAAGGCAACCCTTTACTGGGACTGTCGGACCATTGCTATCGCACTAGTTTTACGATAAATAGCCTGCATAGTGGATGTGCGAATTGATACGAAGTGCTTGAATACCAGTTACTTAGTACTTGAATTACAGTTACTTGTTACTTGAATACTACTTATTTAGTACCTGAATACCAGTTACTTAGTACTCGAATACCAAGTACTTAGTACTTGAATATTAATTACCACCATAATAATACTACTAGTGTTTGAATACCAGTTAGGTTATCTTACTTGAATACCAGACGCACCTCCCAGTTCAACGCGCTCTTTCTCTAAGAGATATACCCTTACCACCTTCGAAATATTCTGGGGATATTGAAGTTTACACATTAAGATAAAAAAATTAGTAATAAATACGTTTCAATCTTAAGCCCTTATCCGTGCAACCGACGCGAAATGAGGGAAAGGGGAGGTTGAGTCAAAACCCCAGCAATTATAGTTAATATTTTCTTGCATCGTTGTTCAGAAATAACATCCGATTACTTTTATTGAAATACATTTTCCTTTAATTTCAGAATCAATATGTCTTCGCATGCTGGAGGTCATAGTGCCTACGTACAGGGTGCGCGGAGAAACAGCCCTGCTAGAGTGTCAGTACGACCTGGAAAGGGACACCCTGTACTCGGTCAAATGGTACAGAGACGACGTGGAGTTCTATAGATTTCTACCGAAGCTGGACCCCATGCAGAAGAGTTATTTTGTGGACGGCGTGAAAGTGGATGTAAGTTACATAACTTCGTCGTAATCAATAATTAAATTATTTTTATTTTATTGTTTATAAGAAAATAATAGTAAAAATTAATTATATTGACCCAATATCATTAAAATTACAACCGTTAATTGTTCTAATAGGTAATTTTAGAACGCCCTTTGTCTCCACTGAAAATGTACAGTCAAAGGCTCTCGGAGCTTTACCCCGAGCATTTAAGGCGCCCCGGGACGCATTTGTCCTTGAGATCTGAAAGAGTAGGCTTTATTCGAACATTGACGTGTAGAAAAGAGACGGATATACTCGCCGACCGCGAATTCGTTACATTTGGAATCGATGAAACATGTTTTTTGTATTTAAATAATTATTATCATTTGAAAAAAGTGTTTTTTTTTATGTAATGGCCTAGATTATTATATTGTCTATTTTTAGAAAGAAAAATTAGGTTCGCGTCACTTACACAACTTAAAAGAAAATCGTTGCAAGAAAAAAACAACACTTTCTTATTTATTTATTTTCATTACTATAATAAGGTGTATTTGGTTTTTTTTTAAGCAAAGTACTAAATTAATATATGTAGAATATTGTGGTATTTTTAGTTTTAGCCATTTGTTGGGAATAACTTCAACAAAATGCACCAAAATACGTTACAAAACACGTTTTAGGGACTGGTGACGCCTTAGTTAAACTGAAACGCGTAAAAAAAAAAGAGATAATACGTGTTACTTGCATCTCGCTTTCGCATCTCCGTATGAGCGTAGATGAGGTTAATATTTACCTATGCACATACCATACGTGATTTATTTCTGGTTTGTTTAATCTCATGGACATAATCTCAGTTAATAGATATTTTGCTCAATTACAAATTCCACTTTCGTTCAATATCTACTTATGAAGTAAAAATAACACCAAACTATCGAATGATTTTACCAAAATATATGTATTTATATTTATTATACTATAAACATAAAAAAAACATTATTTTCATTAATTCTGTACATACAGTCGACGAGATAACCTATTAAGTAAAATTTCGAATATTTGAACGACGACGAAATAGTAAATAGAAAGTTATTAGAAATATAGAAATTAAATAAAAAAAATAAATGTGCTAAGATTTATGCCAATTCAGAATTAATATGTCATGAAGAAGCTTGAACATTATGTTTGGTAAATTTTAAAAATTAAACGAAAGTTAATTCTTATTCATAATTTATTTTTATTGAAAAATCCAACAGTAATAATTTTCATATTTACAAACAGAACTTATTACTAGTATATAAAACTAAATATGGATTTCTGACATTTTACATATTAACAAGCATAAGAAAGTTGCCTTCTTAAAATATTTATAGATTATGAATAGTATATATGAATACAGTGGAATTTATTGATGTTACGGTGCTTATTTGAGGGTGTGTAATGCGTGCGTGATTTATGTGTGTGTATATTAAATAAAATAAAGTAATAAATTACGTGTGGTTTTAGTATGTATAAATATAGTTTACGATTGAAGGTAATATAAACATAATATGTTTATTATATATGTAATTGCGATTGCAAGTACTTATATGTTACAAATAATCATTATTATTAACCATTAACTAATAACAATATAACAATACAATTAGTTTTCATTTGTCTTTACTATTAATGATATTGGAAATCTCTTTTTTGAATGATAATAAGGAGTTATTCAGTATATCAATTTTTGAAATATCGCTATTGTTATATAGGGGCAGATACGTAATCATATGTTTATTATTATTATTTATTTATTTTATTCAGTATATATACAGTTATTTAGATCATATTATAGTTACGGGGTTCTATGGGGTATGCCCGTTAACGGTTGATGAGTAGATTGGAAATATAAGTTCTTTATTAGTTACGATAATTCACTTAAACTAAAAGTTACATTTTACTCCAAAGTATGTAATTGATTATTAAAGTACACGGAAGAGTGATTTACTAGCAGACGCAGGCAGGTGTTGTCGGGGCATGAGCTTGAAGAAACTAACTTTTCTATTCCAATTTAGTAAAGTAGTCATGTGAAAATGTTTCTACCGATTTCACACGGTATGACTAATAAAGTTGAAGTCATTCGTCGCATTTCAAGCCCGAAGTCACTTCAGAGAATTGGAATGGATTTAATATTTGATAGAAAATATAATGTGGGAAAATGTCGACGTCTTTAGTTTTGTCGATTTCTAATAAATGCATACTAGCATCCGGAATGAGACGCCATAGTATAAAATTTTAGCATTATTCAAGAATAAACCATCCTTATGGGCATTTAAGATGAGAAAGCCGCAAAAGGTTAATTTTAGATTATTTTAACGAGTGAAAAGTAGAAGATCTAAAAATATGGAACTTTCAGGACTCCTTGTCGGACGACAAAAGGGTAACGCTCAAGTCAGTCAACCTGAAGACATCTGGCATTTTCACCTGCGAAGTGTCAGCCGAGAAGCCCAGCTTTAAATCCGTCCAGGGAGGCGGGCGAATGGAGGTAGTCTGTAAGTATTAATACTCAACCTTTGCCTGACTCGAAGGGATGCCGTAGGCGTGTAGCGCACCTTAAAGGTCACTAATAATAAATGTATCACCCATGCGAGCAAACTTCATTCATCATCAAACATTCATCTTTGGATGTTAAATTAAAATACAAATATATATCTGTCAAATTTTAACACACGCGCACTTGTTATTTTTTAGAAGCTTTTAATTAACTTGCAATGTTTGTATGTCGGCTTAGGTCAAATCTTGCAAACTGAATTAGAACCGCTTCCAACCCGTAGGATAAGAGGAAGCGGTTCTACCGTTTCCTCTTATCCTACGGGTTGAAATTGATTCTACACCCAGGAATGGCTCTAGACGAAAGAACTCCTCAAAGGTTAATAGCACAGACACGAAACGTTGTAGCATTTAAAAGCTTGTTTTTAAAAATGTATTTCGTCAGTTTTGTGCGTAAAGTCTATGAAAAAGAAAATGTTACAGATATAACTCAATTTTTGTGGGGCCTAAATTCAAAAATCTAAACGCTGCCTAATGCGATTTTTTGTATATAGCAACACAGAAGTGTTAAACTCTCCCTTGTGTTAAATCTGTTTTGAGGGAGGGCTGTCAACATTTTTTCATACAAAAGTAACTTTTTTGACGATCTACCAATTGTATTTTGACCTGTTTAAATTCCTGGATTGTAAAAACCTCAAATTTAGTTAATGCTCGTAAGTATTTAATGTTAGAAATACAGCGATTAAGTCATATTTTCTATAACCTCAAATTGGCATAATTCAGTAATATAATAATATAGTTAAAATTATGTGACTTCGGAGAGACGATAAATTATATGTTTGACCACATTTTTGTATACTTTATGATGATAAAGTAATGGAAAAACACATTTCAATTACTCTATGGTCTGTTTCAGTGGGGTGGAACAAGACAAAAATGAAGACTTGTTTGTGTGTCAAAATTGTTAAAATAAACGATTCCAATGATTCTGTAGACTATAGAATTAATTGTACTGTGGTATTATTAAAGGATTTTGACTATTTGTGTTAGACTTATTTTTATTTTTCTCATATCATTGTCACTAATGCGTCACCAACCCATTGCACAAATGTTGTCCCAACGTACAAACGCCTTGTCCGTAGGTACAATCATGCAGTGTACATTCGAACAAAAATACACTTTTTATGGAATATAGAAAAACTCTGTAATTAGACAAAATTTCTTTAAAAGAAAAATTGTTTTGTGACTGCCATTTCACTAGTTTTCAAAATTTTGTAATAGTTTTATCGTAACTGTCTTAAAATCTCGAGGACTAAAAAATATGTTCCTCCAAAATGCGGAAGTTGTACGATGGTACACGACTTACTAATTGGTGCATACTAAATTTATAAGCAAATAATCATAGAATTACTGAAACAGAGTCTTAGAGCTTGCTTCAAAATCATCTAAACTGTAAAGAGAAATGTGATCGTACAAATATCTTAATATAAATCCATGACTTTATAGCCTAACTGCGCAGAAGATGATATAAATCCACGACTTTATAGCCTAACTGCGCAGAGGAGGATATAGATCCATGACTTTATAGCATAACTGCACAGAGGAGGATATAAATCCATGACTTTATAGCATAACTTCGCAGAGAAGGATATAAATCCATGCACATCGTCCTTGCTTATTGTTCTGCATTGTTACAGATCTGCCGAAAGACGGACCGCAGATAACGGGCAAGGACAAGGAGTACCAATCGGGGGAAATGCTCAACCTGAACTGCACGTCAGGCCGCTCCTATCCAGCTTCCACTCTGCATTGGTACATCAACGATGAGAAGGTAAACGATCTTGGATGCTTCTTACGTCATATTTGAGTCGTATAGACAATACCGTTCCGATGTCTGACAATGGATACATTGCGCAGTACTTAGACTACACCACCACAGGATTTAGACCAAGTCCACTCAATTCAAGTGGGGAGGGGGTGAGCAAAAAGGGACACCTTAGCTTACCTTGCATTATGACAACAAATACGTCACATAGAGGAACGCGATAATATTAAATCGTTCTTGTCATAAGTTCGTCAGCTCGTGCACTCGGGTCGTTGACCGGCACTGGCCGAGCGCGAACGAGCGAATCAAAGAGCAAAGGGAATTTAATAAATTTAAGTTGAAATTGACAAATTTAGGCACGATTTTTAATGTCTTACACGTCTTAAGGATCATAAAAACCCCTTAAGTCTTCGGGAATGTTCTTGGGACACCCTATACTTTGATGACGTGTCTTTTAATTGTGTCTCTCTCAAATAAGCTATTGATATTAATATTACAGGTCGTTATATATTTTGCGTGACTTCCATATCAGCACCGTTATTAACCCTACAACGCTGTAATCGGGTCAAAATCGTTTTTTTTTTAAATCTTTATTATTTTTTTACAAAACACCTTTACATTTCCCCACAAAGACGGTGCCTTTTCTGTGGGTGAAAAAAAAATCTATATTACAGTACAAAAGTTTCAATAGGTTTACATCAATAAGAAAAAGGAAAAAAAAATCAATATAACAAATGTAAAACCAGTGAATCAATAAAAACCAAAAAAGTAAAAACCTACCAAAAGCAAATTGAGAGTAAAATAGACAAACAATATATTTTTATATTTATATATATATATGTGTTTTTCGCCTACACGTACTTAACTAACCTACTCTCTATCCATCTCAAGCAGATAGAGAGGGAGCAGGTATACAACTTTTTTATATACCTTTTTTAGAAAGCAGCGTAATAGCTAAAGTTAACATACTTTTAGGTGACGGACCAATCGCAGCTGACCGAATACCCGACGATGGTTCACAGCCACGGTCTGCTGACCACGAAGCTGGGTCTCAGGACCCAGCTGTCCTCGAGGTACTTCGGCCGCGCGCCGGTGAGGGTGAAGTGCGTGGCGCACATATCTCCGGTGCTCTGGGAAGGCGACAGTAGTACCACTGTTCCTGCAGCGCCCCTGATTGATAATCGGGAAGCTCTTCTATTGGGTGAGCGATATTTTAAGGTTATGTAGGTTTTAAAGTTATACTTTTAGCATATGTGGATTTAAGGTTTTATTTATTTATTTATTTTATTCGTATAAACCAAAATATATACATGTACAGAGTAGTTGAATGCCAATTAATGTATAATAACGCTATGACAGCCGTGCCGCTTGTAAACTAGGTCAAGGTTCGTTTTGCTTTGAGACGCGCGCTCAACCGCTTTATCAAACATTTGAACGGT
The DNA here is from genome assembly GCA_020383195.1 of Neomicropteryx cornuta. Taxonomy (NCBI): domain Eukaryota; kingdom Metazoa; phylum Arthropoda; class Insecta; order Lepidoptera; family Micropterigidae; genus Neomicropteryx; species Neomicropteryx cornuta. Next base: position 7,323,164 of record JAHKQU010000010.1, on the reverse strand, counting down.
TTTGATTAAATTTAATATTTTTTTCTCGCAATTGGGTGACACCTTTCAAAATTTTCTGCTTTAAACGTCAGTTTCACTTTACAATCCTATGATTAAAAGCTTCGTTACCAATAAGGAATAAAAATACATTCTGTGTATCACCATCGGCTAACCATAGATGCACACAAACAAAATCCCTCATTCAAATACCCTCTTCTGCATTATCCCACTATAAAATAGAATAATTCACACATATTTTTTATTTTTTATTTAACTATTTAAAAAAAAACTTTATTTCTTAATAATGTTTCCGTGTTTGTATGCCGAAATCTTGTTACTAGAACTGACTGTATATCCTTGAACGTTAATTTTAAATGTAATGCCATAAGTCCGTGTTTTTAAAAAACAACAAATTTCGCGACTATTCTAGGGTTAGGACTGGCGTTTGCGTGCTATGGGCCGGGTCCAGAGCGCGATATGGATTTATAATATAACAAGGTGGGTAGACGTGAGGCATTCCGGTCGGTGGAGGGTTGCGTGAGGATGATTGAAGTTAATAAATGATGTCCAATTTTTCATCATACGAATTAGCTGCCAAGCAAACGGGTCGTGTCAAAAGCATCTTTACACGTTGTTATATGATCCACTTTTGAGCCACCCAATCTAACCACACACACCACAAGATTACAGAATTGTCTTTAACGGAAGCATTGAATATCTTTAAAATAATAAACACTTTAATCAAGTCATTAAGTTTTCAAAGCAAAGTATTTTCTTATCGCGAGGGATTTTTGTCATTTTAAGTGCCAATTACTTGGTTTTGAAGTAGTTGTAATAATTCATTGTATTATTGGCGGCAGTTTATAGAATTAAACTGTGTTCTAAATCTTACACATTAGGCAACTCTATTGTGATAAGAAACGAAAATCGAAAAAAATGTGGTTTTGCTCGGGCCCGCCGCATTTTTACCGGTATTTATTACATTTTATTTTAATGTTATTGTTATACAAATATTACACATAATCACAACAATACACAAAGATTACACACACACATAAAAAATCTTTTTTTAATATTTTTTTTTTTTTACGATCGGCATTATAGATATGCCATGCTAATAAAATATAAAGTAATAGGTATCACGAATTTATTATTAAAATAAATATTATATAAGCTTACTCGGACTATATGTGTATTGAATATTATCCTATATGGTTGCCTATCGCTGATCGAGTTGCGACACGGAACTCGCTTCAAAGCCACCCGTCTAATATAAATGGCCTTTAACCGTGCGCTGAAAGGAATGGGCGAAATGGACCACACAAATAACAAAAATATGTCAGCGTAATGTCTTAAGATGCTTTACAAAATATGTGACGAAATTAATCACAACTAAAATGTTCATAATTATGAACATTTTATAAACTAAACTATTTGGCAGATTATCATTATATAAAGTATTTTGACAGTCGCCCTATTATTTTTTAGCCTGTCCGGCCAGACTCCAGCTTTAATGACACGGAAATCTCGTTGCAAGCGACACCGTGACAATAGCACTGTGACGAGTTCAGCACGCAATACACGCAATACGCATATCACGCAATTATTTTATAACCGCTTAAGTAATAGGCTATTTTTAACGCCCACTGCTAATAGTAACCCTATTCGTAAGCCTTCTACATCTTAATACTGTTATAATAACATAATTTTCCTGTGCTTATGTACTGTTTAATTAAAAAGTTCGATTTAATTTGGTTTTTTTTTTCAGTGAGGAGTTCGAGTACACGGATATCTGCAGATACGCCTGCAATCATAGTGTTAATATCATTGCACCAGATATTCCTTAGGTCTTCGTTGCTATGAGACATCGGGGCTTACAGACCCGTTGGTTTACAGGGTTAAAAAATGAGATGTAAAATATGGACATTCAACATGGACAATTTATTAATTATATTGTAATAGCTAGCTTTAGTATTTATAGCTCCAAAATAAGAGATGACTGTCAATTTGAATGAAGATTGTGATTTTGTATGAGATAAACATAGCCGCTTTGTACATGCGTAAGTATAAGATTGTAATAATTAATTACCTCTAAAAATAAATTTAACAATTTTAATTTATCTTTTTGCAAAACGTTATAACGATTCTCAGCCATTTTTACCTAAGTATTTGTTATGTAGGGTAACAGGTAAAGATTTTTTTTCTGTTGTATTTCTTTTTACTCATTTCACGTGAAAAAAAGTATATCTTCTGTCACATTTTTATGTGACTTGCTTGTTACCTATATTAATTTATTCCAAGTGCATTAAAAAAATAATAATGAGTACCAAAAATACGGTATTATATTAAAAATATGTTACGATTTGTTATTTTTTACATAAAAATGTGAAGATTTACCATGAGCTTGATATAACTTATGGTTTCATTTAAAAAAATCTAATATGCAAACATTGGTCACTGCAAAATTAAAAGTATTTTAAAGGGAAAAAATGTATGAAACCCCTTATATAATTGAATCATAAAATCTCCTTTTTTGATTTATTACTGACCACTCCGAATGCTCTGTAAATATTAAACAAATTTCAATAAATAAATAAATAAAAAGGAATTTTCTTCCTCTTCAGTATCTTTCAATAGTAGCCCCATGCTAAATCGAAACATATTCCCAAAAAAAAAATATTTAGTCGATATAAGAAAATCAGAAATATCAAGGAATAAATATTAATATAGTGTACTTTTAAAGTAAATCTATGTATAAGTGTATGTATCTACCAAAGAATGTAGTTTAATGTGATATTACCATGAAGTTGTGAACGAGGTCCTTAAGGAAGGAGAGGTCATTGTCATACTTTGCAAACGTGACCCTTTTTTGGGATGCCGCTTCGTCGCGCTTACCCCATCCCAACGCTATCAGCCAATGCCGGAGAGAGAATACAGCGAGGCCACGCCCATTCGAGAATAAAGCATCATGCTTAACGAACTATTCGTTCAGAGCTTCATGTGTTATTGCGCAAAAAATAGTTCAATATCGAAACCAAACAGTCAATTTCTGTATTTTATTGTCTAAGCCTATAGAATTACGATAAATGAAAAACGAAATATATAGTTTAAGTATTTTTGTAAATTTATAAGCATACCTTTATATAGTTATACCTGGTTTCGCTTATATCTCCTATACAAGTCTTCCTTTTCAGCTGTCTAGTGGCCTTCTTAAATTTTGCTAAAAACGTTGATTTTTATCATTATTAGACCACTCGAAATTGAAATTAAATTATGAACTTTGTAAATATGAACATAGAAAATGTATGTAATATATTTGTTTGTATATGGTTAAAAAAAAAAGAAAAAAAAAGAGTCAAATTTTGATTCCAGAATTTTTATTTCTGCTAAATGATTTAAAAATGCGATCGGTTTATTATAATGTCACTACACCAATGTAAATATTTTGCTGATTCTAAGGACGCTACATTTTAAATTAGAAGTTCTCTATTGTGAAACTAGTTTTTTTTTTGCGTCTTAGAATGTGATAATGTGCTAAGTGCAATCCAAAATGCAGGTACATGAGTAAAGAGGTATTTAGACATTATGCGCGAACCGTTTTATGCCTGTCTCGCGTGTAGTACGAGATAAAATCAGTTTGGTGTTATCATATTGACAGTCGAGCGCAGTTAGTGAGCAATTGTTGGTTTTTATATGAGTTTTAGACCCTTAATTTGCCTTTCAATTACTATTTTTACTGAGGATCTAATATCTTTTATAAAAGAGTAATTCAATTAAAAAGAATTTTGAAAGAATTTTGTATGATTAAATATCTAATGGTTACCAAATGCCAACTATAAAAAAAGGGGGGAATTGGAATGAATATTTATCGTTTGGCTTATAACCTAGACGATGGCGGCAGTGATAAACTTTATAAATAGTATGAATACAATGTGCAGATTCGAACAGGCGACCGTTATCTCAACAGTAAAACGTCTCGACACCTGTACCACTGCGATCTTTTATATGTTGATCTATACTTTATCATCTTTTGTACACGTTATAATATTTAACGAAAGATTTAAAATTATATTTTATAAGTGAAAGTTACTTATTATAATATCATGCTTGCAAAATTAATTCAGACGTCATGTTAATAGATATTACCACTTTTAAACGTGTCACGTTAACAAAACTATTATTTATTTCGATGGATTCGTTGATATCTCAGCCGCATATAGTAACTTTTTTAAACAGTGGCACCCTATGAATGTTTTAATGATACCCCGTGTAACAAACGCAGGCCCAGAACACACGGTGCGGTTTTCAGCGCCGCATCGCGGCGACATGACACACCGCAATTCGGATATACGCACGTGCACAATGAAAACCATTTAATGAAGAGCGATGGATTTATTAAAAATAACAAGAAAATTTTACCTTTTCATTATTTTTACTTACTAAACAAGAATAAAATATAAATTTGAAAATGATACAATAAAATATTGTTTTTATCCTTTAAATTAAACGATATCCTTACGTGTAAATTTTACCCATTCGCGAGCGATTTACTCAAAAATATCTTACGTGCTGTAAATGAAAACCACACCGTGTGTTCTGTACCTTAGCGCTTATGTTCGGATCCACGCACATGCAACTAAGACAAATCATTTTTTTATGCATTTTGTATTTTGGTAGCATAAAAAAATGAATTAGAATAATTTGAACTAAACTTTTGAGTACTGTTTAAAAATTGTTTTAAAAATAAAACTGTTTACAGTACTTTTTTTAAAAATTATATACCGATATTGTGAATTTTAACAACTTTTAATTTTTCGTTCGGGACACGCAATTTTATTTAAAAGGCACTTTTATATCTAAAATCTTGAAAGTTTTACTGTAAATTAAAAATGTGAATAAATAAATTTAAATATTACATTTTTGATTAAGGTTTTAAATAAAATAGTTTCTGTGTACACTGTTTTTAAAATATGCTTTAACTTTTTTTAATTTAATTGACTTGCAATTTAAAATAAACGTATTATATGAGATTTTAAGATTATTTTTGTTAGTACATATAAATCAGACTAGTTTAAATGATTGTTTATTAGAATTATTTGCATGTTTAATGCAATTATGTATGTTAAAAGGTAAGCTTAATATTAACATAAACAGTAACATTTTATTGTAAACTCAAAAATTCATGATTTCATTCATACGTTATTCAATTATTTGTACTTAGTTAGGAAATTGTCTAATTTTGTGTGATTATTTTGAAAAAATATGTGTAATAAAACTGTTTTGGATCTAAGTGAATTTGTTTTATTATAAAATAACGGTTCCGTATGTGGAAACTCATCGTGTAGATGGGCACCTGGAATGCGTTGACAGGATGTCCCAGGAGCATTTCCAAAAACTTGATGGGGCGTTTGTGTTTTCTATTATGAGTAATTGAAAAGACGATTCATTTCTATTATGAATTATAAAAAAAAAACGAAATTTCTTTCATAGACTACTCGCGTCTGTGGTACCGACTTGTGATGGGTTGCTTCATTTCCTATCTCTACTATTTTAACACATTAGTTATGCGTTTTCGATGGCCATAGAGGCGCATACCCTTCACCCTTTACCCTTTGTCCAGGCAATAATGTTATAGGTTTAGCGTTGAGAATTTGCGTTGGGTATTTTCCCCATGCTATAACAATAGGTATCTAAGTTATCCGATCAGCCTCCGATGTACTCTAAACGGCTATGATAGTTTTTCAAAAGCGTCAATTTACACACAAAAATTCAACTCATTCGCATTTTTACTTTTCGAATTGAAAGTTGCAATCGACAGACGGCCAAAAGACTTGTGAAGTGAGATTTTACATCAAAATTATAATGTTGAAATTTTTATTTCTTTTGTACACATTTAACCATTTTTACCAGTATGTCGGTTTAGGTCGAATCTTGCAAGCTGAATTAGAACCACTTCCTTTTATCCTACGGAGTTGAAATTTGACATGTTGGTTCAGTTCCGATGACAATGCATTTTTATGGTCAGCATGACCGGATTCCACGCCCAGGAATGCCTTCTGTAAGACAGACTTTTAAGTCTATATAAGGACAGGAAGCAGGGATTGCAGTGGTTGAGGTTGTGTATGAAAAATAAATAATTCAAAGCAAAACATATATAATTATAGTCAAAACCGTGAGCATATAAACGCTAGTTGTCTTAGAAATTATAGTAGACAATGACCACTTTTTTACAATATTTTCGACATTCTAGGGTCAATTACTCCGGTAAAATTTTATTAATAGTCGATTTTACCATTCGAATAACTTAAACGTTTAATTCATCAATTATTCGTATGGTGTTTTTTTTAGAACAAAGCAAATTGCACTAAAATAGTTTAGAAGGGTTTTAACAAGTACTAACATCAAACTTTAACTATTTATTAACGATACATTTATGTTATATTCAAAAGTATCCATACATCCTGATACAAAATATATTCCAATTACTTGGTTATACATTCTGCTCGCGTAAAACGCGCGGACCACGCGTTGGGCAAAAAATGGAATTATTATATTTAAGTTTTTGTTATTGGTAACCGAGACGACATGAGTTGCAATCGTTCGCACGGTTCAGCGTTTTCCAGCGATCGCCTTGGCGGCAGGACCATACACGTGCCCTGGGGAATGGTTTTCCAGTTTGCCACTCCGCTTCACACTGCGACCGAGATACCAAACAAGTCATCATCAGCCCGCGTTTAGCAGTCCTGTCAGAGTAGCTTCCGAGGCAAGTCGCCTTCAGTCAGAGCAACAGTGTAGAACTTGACCGTAATCCTAACGTAGATTGTACTTATAGGTAATGAGTAATATCACTGTAACTTCACATTCACAAAACCCTTGCGGGTTTTGTGAACAAACAAATACAATAAAACCCCATACAATAAACCTATATTTAATCAACTCTCATCTCCAATAATCTTGGACTGGATCGTTTCAGTATTATTTAGGCGATATTTGTAAGTTTAAATATCGTCTATATAATATAATATAATATATATAAAATAGGAATCTGTACCTAGATTTTCATCTCTCTCGCATTTCTTAGGCTAAACACTAATTTTATAGTCATTCGGTGGAAATATTAAAATTATTTTATTCTATAATTGTAAGTTGGAACCATTGTTTTCATTGTTTTATTATTTTATTATTGTGTACCGTCTGTTTATGATTTCTTTTATCGGAACTGTTTTTTTCAAATTAAAATAAATAAATAAGTAATCAACGGCCTGAAAACGAGAATAAGGAACTGCGTCCAATAGCGCCTCCCCGATAACACAAGCTATACGAATCATGAAAAAGACCGATTTTGGGTGGGCTGAATGCGAGCACTATTACATCCGACACTACAGTCGCAACGCAATACAGGATTGTTCAAAATTACAAACCGTGCCCCAAAACCGCCCTAAACCCGATTCATTATGTTTGATCTCTCGCCGTGCGTGAAACAATGTGGTTACAGCAGCCGCCCGCCCTAGCCGCCGCCCGCCCTAGCCGCCGCCCGCCCTAGCCGCCGCCCGCCCTAGCCGGCGCACGCTTCGCCGCGCGCCGTGACTAACCCCCCGACAGAATTCAATTTCCTGCCTCCGCCGCACACATTCGTCACACGTCCGTCCCGCGCGGGAATGCGCCTAAACCTACGCATATCGGGCCTGAAACTGTAAAACTATGGTTTGACTAAGATCCACGCTTCTACGCTGAAACTGCGCTCGAAATTATTTATTAGGTTATCATTTTTAAGGCGAAGCATATTAAATTCGTTGCTTTATTATATAGGGCGTCAGGTTTTACTCTCTGCGCGGTCAGAAAGCATTTGTTGGTTTTTATTTAATTACAGCTTCATTATATAGAAATTAAAAAAACAAACTTTACTATATTTTAAACCCTTCATTTGACTTCCAATTACTATTTTCCATAAGGATCTAACCCAGTAAACATTTTAGGTTGAAAAACACATTTTTCACCTATTTTAAGTTACTTTTCGTTTGGTGACCGCTCTAAAATTAGTCAATTCTACGTGGATTCGACGTCCATTTCACCTAAGTGGGAAAAATTGGCACCTCCCTGCGACGTCGAGTCGACATACCTATTGGTAAATTTAACCTCAAGGTTGAAAGCTAGGTGACTCGTTCTATGTCGATCCGACGTAATTATGTTATATGGTCGTAATTACTTGTTAGGTAATCACAACCACGATTCAACGTCGATTAAATGTAAATATTACGTAGAAATTACCTATAAAGGTATAAATTACCAACAACTTTGCGAGCATATTTATGATCTTCAATTGAATTCAGATCTTTATTAAATTCTATTATTAAAATTATATTCTAACAATGGCGACTAAAATATTCATCCTAATAAATTAACACACGGATATCGTTGATTTCGGGTTTATATCCGGTAAAAATGCTATGCGATGAAAATGTTATCGTATATTTTGATAGTTGTAGTTCGAAAAATACATTAAAGTCATTAATGTCTTTTATAAGAAAGCAATTTAACTAAAAAATGACTATTAGCAGTTTAAAAATTATTAAATTTCTCAGAAATAGATTTGAATTTTTTAAAACCTGCTCTTACTATGTTGTTACTTACTTACTCTTACTATGTATGCTATACTTTGACTTAAGATCAAGGTATTTAAAAATATTTTTGTATGATTAAATATCAAATATATATCCAATTACCACATGACACCTGTAGAAAAAAGGGTCTAAATTAATCGACATTAATATTTATCATTTTTCTTCGCCTTAAAGTAAAGTCGAAATAATTCTGAAACTCACTTCACTTGTTATCAGATATAGATCTGTTTTTCGACTGGAGGAAAGTGGTAAGTGACGTTATGGTTTGTTGGCTCGCTTACTGCGCGCACCACTCTACGACTTTTTCCCATCTAACTCGTCGCGTTGGCGTTTGCATAAGATTAATTGTTTGAAAAATTGGCCCATTTAGTGGATTACACCCAAAATGTAGTAGATTATCACGGCGGAGTGTATTTTCGTGTCAGACACGTGGGCGGGCGGCGCCCTTTCAGCGGTTTCAGCGCCCGGAGGTGCCATTTAATTTCGCAGCCGAGCGAGATTAGCGCTTTTCGGGAAGTTGAACAATTACGACCGGCGGAAAAACCGTTGTGTGGAATTATCCTTCATATTCAGAAATTATCCGTCATAATAATTCACGTGAAATTCCTTTCAAAATATCGAAACAAAATTCAATTCCTTTAGTTTTTTACTGGTTAGTTATATATTATGCAGAAACGACACCGGAGAAATACTCACAGATCCAATGGCGTCTTAGCGTAAAATAAAAAAAAATCTAGTAAATAATTTACAAATATATATTTATTTATCCAAAAGCACGTAAGTACATAATTTTACAAATTTCTTTTTTTTTTAATTTTTAAGAATAAATTTCAAAGTGCTAAATATGATTTCAGAAAAGATGTATAGGTATATTGGTATATAGATATATTTACTAGGCATAGTGCCCGTGTCGAAGTGATAATATTCGACGCACTTAATAATTTTATTTGGAGATATATGGTCGGAATAGTGTTTTAAGTTCGTCAACTGCAACTCTACTTTTACTAACTTTAAACTCTCACTTTCAAATTGTTTTTTTCAGGTTTGCCAACAATTTACTGCACAAATAACGGCAAATTCAAATATTGTATTAATTTTGGGATATAAACACCTCCTAAGTCTTCGCGAATATTTTAAATACACTCTGTATATAGTATCCGAAGTATATGTCGTTTCCGCTCAAACTCACGCTTGATAGAACGAAAACCTAAAACGTGAAAAAAAAGATAATATACTGTGAATCTATATCCGCCACTTTTCGCCTGAGTACGTTTTCAAATATCAACAAAAGGAAAAGGGGAAGGGGGTAGAGGGGAGGGAGGGTTGGGGGGTGTTTTCAGGGGAGAAAACATCAACATATGAATAAAAACGCATCACTCGCGTTGCGAGTTATTTTTATTATAATATAAATAAGTTTAATTTTATTTTTCCTGAGTGGCTCGATACTGCGTCATCGTTATCACGTTTCGACTTCAACGCACGCGTTATAAGTATACAGGGTGATCTTTTCTCATGCCCATACTGTTATGGGGTTATTCTACACACCAAACTGAACACAAATTTTGTTCTGCGAGTTTAACGTAGAACAGACACTCTCCTAAACATACCTACAGATATTCGACAAAGACGTCCCGTGGGTCGAAGAGGTCAAGTACCTCGGAGTCATACTAGATAAACACCTCATATGGAACAAACGTAATAAAGCCACAGGAGTAGTAGTCCAGCTATACCCTCTTCTGAAAAACACTCACCTTAGCATATTTAACAAAACACTTCTATACAAAACTTACGCATGTCCCGTCTGGTGCTATGCGGCCATGTCACACATTACCACAATACAAGTAAGTCAGAACAGAGCACTCAGGGTTAATACCTTGAGTGCTCTGTTCTGACTTACTTGCTTACTTGCTTGACTTACGGGGCTCCTGGTAATACAGGAGCCCCGTAGTTCGTCCGAAACTCACAACTACACAAAGACACAATCAATGTTGAAATCCTCTACCACGAAGCATCATATTATCTCTATTGGGGTACTCATGTTGGTGATGCGGTGAAAAAGGTTTACAGATAATTATGGTTTGTTATACGAAGTCTTAAAGGTGCTGATTTTAAAGCGCGAGCATTTGGTTATAAAACGTTGGTTCGTCCTACCCTCGAATACCGCTCATCAGTATGGGATCTTCACACCCAGTGTCTTAAAGACGAACTAACCGCAATTCAAAGGAAAGAAGCAGACATGTCTTCAGGCGTTTTAGTCGATATGGTAGTCCATCTGAATTCATTGCGATTCTTAATTGGGAGCCACTAAATAGAAGGCGTTTTGAATTCAGATTAATTAGTCTATATAACACTGTGACGAATGAGTCTGCCTGGTCTTCTTTAAGATCCCTACTATCTAAGCCTCCTTATATTGGCCGTAATGACCATCCTTCCAAGATGAAACCTATCTTGAGAAAACGGAACATTGGGGTTAATTCGTTTCTTTCCAGAACAAGAAGACGCTTGCAGTTGGAAATTGGCGCAAGAAAAACATTTATCTCGGCGTCCTACTCTATCTTTCACGTCATGTCACTGGTGGGAAGAGAGCGCCGTGCGCACTACTATTGCACGCTTCTTAATCTGTCGCTAGTCCCAAAGCGGATAATCAGAATGTAATTTATTTTGGACTACTGAAACACATTTTTAAAAAATTAATCAGGAATTGAACTTTGTTACCTTTATCTCTGCATGAGGTTTTTTTTTTCAATAGCGTACGACTATAGATGACTCAAATAACCCTATAAATATAAATATAAACACCGCAGGATTATTTTTTTTACTCAACATACAGAATAAATTTACAAAAAATAGTCAATAATAACAGTTAGACGTGTTCAGTGTATTTAATTTCACTTTTTTTATCTTTTATAATCATCGTAACTTCTATGAAATCTTTTTTCTAAAATACAAAACGACGGAATAGTTTGCAACATGCATGTATTTAAATTTCGTTTTGTAATCGAGCCCGTGTAGGGTTGCCTTTACGCGTTTGACAAACGATATTAACATTCCCGCACGGTAAATCAAACCAACCTACCCTCATTATAGAATGTAACACCTCATTAATTTTGAAGATAACCATAAATCAATGATATGAGTCTACCGGGGGCGTGGCTATGGCTATATAAACACGGCCGACATTATATGTGTTAGGTAGGTATTGTTTTGTTTTTCCTGAAACATTACTAATAGTAAACAGTATAATAGGCGGGGTGGCTCTCCCGGAAAATTTTAAAAAGAAAGTAATTTTAGACCCTAGTCAAAATAGTGTTTTGTGACTGTATTTTTATTTCCCAACTCTGTGAACAAATCCCTGATCTCAAAATTGGTGTTTCTTCCCCAATGAGAATTAGTATACTTAACTCATTCATTCATTCATTTATTGTGTAATTTCAATGGAGATTTTAGGTAGATTTCATTATGAAAGCTACCTAATGCAATGAGTACAATGTCATTACTTCGGAGAAATTTCGACATATTTCACATCCCCTAGAACCCAAAATCACCCTAAGTTTGTCTATCTATATCACTTTATTGTGGACACTATAAATGCCGTAATTTTGCACCAATCACTTTCAAATTGATACATAAAATTTAGGGTACAAAATCTCAGTAAAGTTCTTTAATGGGCAAAATTAGACCCTATGGTCCCCTATGGGCGGGATTTTTCGGGATGTAGGTTTTTTTCGAAAAAGTAAAATTTTGCTATAACTTTCTTAGTATAATATAAGATATTGAATTTATTAAAATTTTATGTTATTTGTTAAATAAAAGCGTATAACTTTTTTGATAGCACTAACCATTAGTCCTAGGGATAGAAAAAATCGTTTTTAAAATTCAAAAAATCATAGATTTAAGTAGTATCAATTAAAACAATTTTATGGTTAGCATTTAGTGTGTTTAACATAACATGGTTGCAGAATCTGCTGTATAGTGATTTAAATAAAAAATAATTGAAATTGAGCCGGTCTGAATTGGGTTAATCTTCTTACGGAATATAATTCATTATTAATACTTTATCCGGTAGGCTAATCTAATAATGAAAACGAATTATTTTCCGAGACCAGATTATAAGGATATTACAATAATTAGGTGTTATTGTTCTCGTTACAATAGAATAAACCTTAGGAGATATATATTACAAATTACGCGCTACAAAAGCGGTTGGACACATTCTCATCAGAACGAAGGAGATTATAAGATTAGTGCTAGAATGATCTTTGGGGGGGGGGGGGGGGTTTGAGCAGGAAATTATTTCTTTAATAATAATAATAAAAAAATTATAATGAACGCTACGAAAGGCCGAGCTTCTTGCCGTAGCCAACAACTATGGACAACAGTACTATGACAATAGTGTCATTTTGCCGCCGGTCATATGGTCGAAGTTAACCATGCCTGCCAATTTGTGCAGCCAAAAAAATAAAAATAAATACACCGACCGCCCTAGTAGATACAATAACGTCTATAAAAAATCTAGCTAATTTATTGTTTTGTAATAAACGGATCTTGTAATAACGGACCTTTATTGTGAGCGCTCAGCTATAGCTGTGGCCGCAGGTTGGTAACGGGGTCAAGGTTACATTACCGTCGGGATTCACGCGCTGACCAAATTTATACCATACATATAATTAATTAGTAATGTGTTTTTATCGCATTGCTTTATATAATTTTACTCGTAATAGGTAACACAAGCCCCCTCTTAAGTATTCTGGAATGGTCCTGGGACATCCTGTGTAATTATAGGGAATCAGCACAGAGCCGAGGTCACATTCCTGTTTAAATGTGAAAAGCGTGTAAAGTCGTTTTTATGACGACTGTTCATCATAATATCAACTCGTTATCCTCATTCGCACATGATTTTGTTTGTATGTGTTACCGTAAATTAAATTTTAAAATTAAGCAAAAATACAAAAGATTTTAATTTTAAACAAAAATATAAAAAAATAGCACACGAAATGTATCAATGCTTATATTATTTATATATCTAGAAACCAAAAAAATATTTAATAAGAACTAAACTAAGAATTGTGTCCATTGGTATGTGTATTATTTTAAGGCAGTATTGAGAAGAACTTCTCCTAAATATCAATTTAGGAGAAGTTAGTTATTAACAAATTACAAATTTAGTAATTGGGGGAGAACTAAAATGGTGTTAAAACTTATGATGTATGCCGGGGGGGTTGAAGGCCCAGGGTTGATGGATGTGAAATAGGGAAGACTTCGATGTGCTGGTAGGTCTTCATTCTCTGTGGAAATATTTACATTTACGATTAATTCCTTATGGGAGACAAGTATGTAACGGATAAATAAAACTAGATAACAATTGTAAAATATAACGAAAGTAGAAGATAACAGAGAATAAAATATAAAAGTCAGGTACAATAATCTCGCCGGCGCGGCTGCGCAGATGCCGACCAATCCGATGCGCCCGGCGGCGATAGCACGCAGTCCGAATATGTAGCTCCGCTACAGATAATTTGAAAGAATGTCATGATAACATTGTGTTTTTTATTTTAATCTACTCAGACATAAAAAATAACCAACTTCCGCCTTTATAGCACATCGAATGAAGCAAAGTACCACAGTCTAGAGGTAAGATGCCGTTAATGACGCCTGTTATACGTCAGGTTCTGGTTAAATAATTTACTACTACTAAACAATATATAGAAGCGGTTGGTATTGTTTTGATAGCTATAGGGTGTCATAGCAATTATTGCTTATTCTAGACACGGGAAAGGTTGTAAGAAAAGGTCGCGGAACGAGAGGAAAATCGCGTCACGATGACAAGCTAACGCCGGAGAAAAAACGCGCCCGTAGCGAGATCGTTTTTCACGTCGGACGTTTTATATAAAAAGGTGCGCGTCACGCGAGGCACAGCGCCGCCGGCGCCGGGCGTGCCGGCCGAAAGTCACGCGATTGTGGGGTAAATAATCACGTGGGCACAGTGCTATGGGTAATTTAAACCCGCATCTTGAAAGAGGCGATCTTGTAAATGGTATTTTATTTGTCTAATTCTTAATTTATTTTATTTTTCATTCATTGAGAAATCCAACAGAACATATAGAATATACCAATTTATAAGGCATTTTTTTTTTGGTTTTAATGTCTTCCGTACCCCACACTGTTCCACAAATAATACCTTGTTTTCACCATTACCTCGTTCTTACAATACCTACAATAATTAATATACATTTATCAATTGTCACGATACTCTAAAACTTGGTAAGGACGTTTTCAAGAAACGTGCTCTAAATGTGTATTATTATTTAAAATAACATATACTTTGGAGGTACCATTCCTCCGGTGGTATAGCTGATTGGCAGTTGGTGCAACGAAGTTATTTTAAAGCCAAGTTCTTCATCCTTTTTCTTAGCTGGGAAGGGGTCTTAGGGAATGGTTTGAAAACGCTGCAGTTGAGACTATTCCACTCTCTTATGGTACGTGGAAAGAAAGAATGAAATCCGACATTCTTTCTCCTAAAAATTTCCTTTATTTTGTGAGAATGGTCCTTTCGTCCAATATAGAACGGTTTCTGAAGTTGCTCACTAATGGAGGACCATGCTGAGAGATTCAAGTAGGCCTTAAATAAGCTAACTAATGTACTACACAATTTGTTTTTTTTTTGTTTTTAGAATTTTTTTAAAAATGTTATTGTTAGGTAGCAATATATTTTAGTTTTATAGATTGGTAACTATTCATTGTTTATATCCATGTATGTTTTTGAACTTGTAAATTTGTATAACTGTTATTTTCTCAAATACACAAATTAATAAATAAATTACACATATAAAATTTAAATATGATGCTCTATTTCGCTAAAGTATTTTAAAATATGTAACAGTGATATTTAAAAAGTAAAAATTATGGCAGTGGGTAAAAAATAAGTATTATGAGTAAGAATCCATCATAAAATTTATTATTTTTATTATGGCTGTTAATTAACTTTCTTAAAAGTATCAAAGTAACATTGGCCGTTACAATAACCGTATAATATTATTACGTAAATTTTAAATTTATACTCTCTGAAACCATGATCAATTTTGATATATCGTCTAGCCCTGGGTTCCAATCCCCAGTGAGCCAAATCCGGCCAGGTCATTTTTTCCTCAATACTGTCGACTGAGTTAAGTAACTAGACGTACTAAATAAAAAAAATCTCATTCAGATACAGATTGCCGAGATTTTATTTGCTTGTAATGAACGGTCTCACATCATAAAAACAACAATAAGGCAGTCGGAACTGCGGCCAATAGCGCCTCTCCGACAACACAAGACATAATAATGAAAAAGAATACGAATGAATTGGATAAAGTACTATAAAATTAATGTGTATATTTTATTTATTTATAAAATAAATATTTAATTTGAATCAAACCGCTGTCAGAAATTGAATCGATCGACAGGCAACGGTATAACTTGTAGAAAGTTATATTTCCTAGTGGCAGTGAGGGTAAATTTTTGAACACGAAAATGAGCTTGTCGACTGGAATATACAGGCGACGGTAACCCTTCTGCCTTCATAACATATTGATTGGAGACATCGTAATGGATGTGCGCTGAGTCAGACCGTAACATAAATTTTTTTTAATAACATCAAACTATGTATAGTCAAAGGCACTCGGAGCTTTACCCGGAGCATTTGAAGTTGAACTGAAACGCGTAAAATAAAAAGAGACGTGTGTGTAATTGTATATCGCTTTCGCATCTCCGTATGAGCGTAGGTGAGGTTCGTATTTATTTATTGTTTATTTGGAAAACCAACACTACAATGTGTTTATTTATTTATTTATTAAAAATGATTCCCCATGTACACATTACTATTAAAACACTAAAAGAAAAACTAATAAAGAAAAATACAAAGTTAAAATTAAAATAATGCCTCCAGGCAAACAAGAAATAAGAAATAGGACATAAAATTACCTGTTTACAGGTTTTCGCTAAAGTACAAAAATACATAAAAAGATTCAAAATATATTAAAATTGTACTAGCATTTTATATATATATTTAAATACATTATTTTGAAACAATAATGGTTCAAACTGTCAGAGGCCAAAGGAAAGAAATTGCCTAAAGATTACTATTATTTTGTTTTACTAATTTATTTTTTCTTAAATTTAGAGTTTTCGCAGCTCAAGATGAAATGGGTATATGTTTAATAAAAATATATCAACCGAGGAGAATAATTCAGCATAATAAAAATTAAATAAATAAATAATGACGGCATAATCGCGTGACAGCAAACAGCTGTCTCACTGTCGCACGTGCTGTCTCTCTCGAACACTTGGCCGACCCGCCCGCCATACAACACCAGCTTTTAAACACTCGGCCGAGCTACTGGACCGAGTTGGCTTGATTCATACACTTCATATCTGCATTTAGTGTTCCTTTTTGTGCAGATGAGGCACACTCACTAGCAACTCCTACCCTCTCTTACGATTGGAAACAACTTCACAAAAAAACGCTATTTTCGCCTTCTATGTGAAGGAACGTTGAGTTAAACATTTTGATGAAAATCGATATATAACTCGATATATAACATGTTTAACATAAATATTTAAATAAAAATATAATACCACATGCATATGAAAGATAAAACACAGATTATAACTAAATAGAAACAATATAAATTATATATTCAATGATACATACACTACAAATATGTATATTACATGATTTATATACTCGTATATATATATATATATATATATATATAATTGTGTATGTACTATATATAAATATATAATAATATAATAAATATAATAATATTCATTGTGTCGTACGCTGTGTCACACTCTGTCGAATCGCCTTTCATTTGTCCGTAAATTCACCGTAAATTGGACAAAATGATACATACACCAATAAAAGTTTTAATATTATTGTAATGTATGTAAATAAAATAATGTATGGCATGCAAATTTAGGAAAAAGTTTATTATACTTCTGACTACCTATATTATCGAAAGTCCATGTTAAATATTTGTTTATACTCAAAAGTAATTTAAAAAAATAGATTAATGTCATGTACATATATTTTAAATAATGTTTATTATAAATAATATTTTTTAGGGTTTCTGTTAGCGTAATGTAAATAGCGTCATCTGTGCGCAAATCTAGAAATGTATGTAATCTATAACATTATTTCTTATAATTTTAAGCCCTATTTCACATGAAAATTTATGTACCGTATTTTGTTGATTTTCTAAATAACCTGTACATATATTTATGTAGAAATTTATATTTGTGTAGATATATTTATGAGGTTATTATACGCAACGCGACCAGCCACGTTTCGAACTGTCGTTAAAATTAATACAAATTTAATACGTTTATTTTTGTGCATATTTTTGATGATTAAACATTTTAAAGGGCCTCATTTCAATATACATTTTTTAAATATTGAATTGAATATATTTTAATTAACTTCGGTATATTCTCAAAAATGGTTTTTTTCAATATTGCTTGTGAATATACTCAATTTTGCTATTCTGACGTAATTATTATCGTATAATAATTATACGAACATAATTTGTTAATCTTGGAATTATACTGGTTGGTTGTAAACCGAATTAAACTTACTAAATTAATTAACTAAGTAAACTAATGAACTGTAAACTTGTTCAAATTCCTTGTTTATATTTCTTTTAATAAATAAATAAATATATAATAAATTAAAACATTCTGTCATGGCCTGAATCGGGAGAGCAGAAAACGTGGACACGTAAGGTAGGCTTGTCTTGTTATAAAATATAGATCAGGGCGGGCGACCCGTAGATAGATATACCTGACTGTACGCTGTTCAAACAAGTGCGTTTGACAAGCTATAGTCGAACAGCAAACACGAGGAATAAAATAATTATAAGTAAAAGATAATAATTATTAAATTGTTGCTGTGTGTAATTTTTTGTAATGGACATCTTTATAAAATATGTTACAAAATTATCCTTTTAAAAAATATTTTCAGAAAAACATTTGTATAAAACTTAAATCAATTATGAGAAAATTTTATAGGAACTATGTTTATAAATATTGTTAAAAAGTCCAAAGTTTAAAACTAACTTTTAAATTAGGGAATGACTCACGTGGACCCTGCCCGGCTATTTCTCCATAAAAACGTTTAAGTATTGTGACTGACTTTTTTATTGTTTTGTAGATTTGGAAAAAATAAAGTGTCGTTTTATTTTCAAATTATCTAGAATAAAGATAAAACGATATTGTCTAAAAGTTAGGTCTTTATTTTTCAAACGTTTATTACAAAATTATAGACTGAAAGATCTTATTTATTAGATACATCATCAATGTAAACGGTGTTCCAAGACCATTCCGGAAGACTTAAGGGTGTGTTTATGTTCCCTATTACGTGTAAGAAATTGTATAAAAAAATAATAAAATAATTTGTACTCAAATTTATTAATCTTATCAAAGCGCTAGTGTAAATTCCTTTTTTGCTTGCGGGCGTTTGGCCAATGCCGGCCAATGACCGGGCACGGCGCGGCTTCGCCAGTGACTTTATTTAGTTATTTGATCCTAAAATCTTTTTTTAAATTCACAAAAACATATACTAAAATATACAACATATATATAATTTATAAAATATACGTTTGTATATTTTATAAATGAATGAGGTTAAGAAAAGAAGAGAGAAATAAGAAAAAGAACATAAAAGGAGATAAACTGATGCTAATAATAATTACAGTGTAATTATAGCGTAGTATAGTGAAATATGTAGTCTGTAGTATAGTGTAGTGTAGTGTAGTAATACGCTTTAGTATGTTTTAAAGTTTTAGTGCGTGAGAAAGAGTATTTATGTGGGCACTCTGTGGAATGACGGAGAGAGGTAGAGAGAAAATTGTAATGCAAAAATAAAAGAAAAGAAAAAAACATATATATATATATATATATATATAAAAAAAAGAGGACTATATTTGTAAGGAACATTACTGAACTTATGACAAGAGCGTTTTCATATTATCGCGTAAAACTTACAATTTTTTTACTCGGAAACCATGCCGAATTTTGATATGAGGTCAAAACAAATCATATTGCAAATCGCAAGGCAAATTAGCAGAATTCTTTATCGGTAATGGTCTGATGGTAAGATGGTAAGATGTTTACTGTACAAACGCAATTCTCCACCCTCTATAAGTAGATTTGATAATATGGAAAATTATTAAATATTCAAGTAGAAACAAACCTATCTGAATATTTAATAATTTTCGATCTTTTCGTATACAGGGATTACGATGATAGGGATAGGTCGCGGAAATGTGGTTATTTCGTTAATGAACTATTTAATAATGTAGTGTTTAATGACTATCGGTAGCGAGCGATGGCCGGGTTACTGTTGTTACTATAAAAGCAAGCAAAGGATTCTCTAATATATAAATTTTATTTGCCTTACAGGGCTGTCCTAAGGTTTGACATTTTGACACAATTTATTAAACTTGTGTGCATTTTAGGTAGATTTCAATAGAAAAGTTACCTATTGCAATGGGTACTGTGTCATGACTTCCGGAACCCAAAACCACCCTCAGTTTAAAAGTTTATATATCTACCTATCCATAGCACTTTCTTGTCGACATGATAACTGTTGTAATTTTACACCAATTATTTTCAAATTGATACATACAATTTTAGGGCACAAAATCTCGGTCAAATTCGTCAATGGGCAAAATTAGAAGGGTTTTTTCGAAAATATGATTTTTTGCAATAACTTCGTTATTATTTAAGATATCGAATTCATTTTAGTATTAGATTATTTCTCAGATAACGGCCTAAAATGCCTGAAAAAACTTTTTTGATAGCATCAATCATTGCTCTTAGGGATGGAAAAAAATATTTTTTCAGGTATCAGAATATCATACCTTCTTTCTAAGTAATCAAATAGATTCTAAGTAATCAGTTACTTTCTAAGTAATCAAGGCACAGCTTTAATAGACTCCAAAAGTAGACTCCATAGACTCCATAAGGCCGTGAAAGATTCTTCACCCTCCTGAAAGATGCCTCCTGGCATGAAATGATTTTCATGTTCATCATGTTTTCCAAATTTTTTAATGTGATAATATTAAATTGTTATCGTCATACGTCCGCCATCCGATAGTCCGCTCGCGACGCAAAGGTCGTTGACCGAGCTCAGTCTAGGGAATTGATACTTACTCCAGTTCCGGGGAGGGGATGGTGGACGCAAACTATGAATTCATGGTCGTGTTATTTTTGAAGTATTTTATTTTTTTTATCGTAGCACATTACCCATTATAAAAAAAATAAAATAATAATAATAATTATTATTATTATTGTATAAAAAATAATGTGTGTCTGTTTGAAGCATTTGTATAAACAGTGTATAGAAATAAATAAGTAAAATAAATACGTATTTTTTATATGTTTATATATGTCTTATAATTTTTTTGTTAAATCTAATTATTAATTTTTCATAATGTATAGGCTGTTTTTTTTAGAGGCGTGGTTTTCAATCTGGCACTACTTTTTTCGTAGTTGGTGTTTTTGTCAGCTGTCACTTGATTTATTCTCAGTTTGGTTTGCCATTTCATAATGAATAGACTTACTCCTGAACAACGTTTGCAAATAGTGCAAATTTAGAAAAAATCACTCTAAAATAAAGTAAAAATCGCCTCGTGGGCCTGTGGCGTGGCCTCCAAGATCGTGCGATTTAACACCGCTGGACTATTTTTTGTGGGGTTATGTGAAGTCGCTTGTCTACGCAGATAAGCCGGACACGATTAACGCCTTGGAAGAGAATATTCGGCGCGTTATTGCTGACATACGGCCCAACTTGCTGCAAAAAGTGGTTGAATATTGGGCCTCTCGGCTGGAATTTGTTCGAGTCAGCCGCGGCGGCCACTTACCCGAAATCATTTTTAAAACATAATGGCAAACCCTTATCTTTATAATAAAACTAAATTCTTAGCCATAACATCAAATTATATGCGTTTTATCTCTTCTTGAAAACCACGCCTCTAAAATCATCACCCTATATAAGAAGCAAAGGATTGCACTATCCTCCTTACTTCTTGGAATAAACGATTTAGTATTATTATTATTCGAAGATGGTTTTACCTAAGGGCCAAAGGCACCTAGAGATATGAGCGAAGCGACCCATCCCGAGTGCCGCAGTTATCCTCGAAGATGCCAACCCAAGGCGAGCCCGGGGTTGAACAGCTAATAATAGATAAGTCTAACTAGGCATTGCCTAAATGTGAGCGGATCGCTTTTAGCGAACGTTGCTCTGGGTTAAATGCGCACATCGCGAATGAATCAACGTGTGTCAATCGTAAATGTCACATTTTTAACTGGTAACGCTAGATCCTTGTTGTCTATGCCTTGTGTCAGCGCTCTGTCAATCGAAGGCGTGCTTTCGTTTTTCCTTTGTTCTCTATGGGATTTTTTACGTTCTAGATTTTTTTTTTTATTGTAGTAGGAACTTATTTATTTACGCTTGACCGTCATTATATATCAAATTATTATATAAGTGTATCGATTATGTATGCACCTATTAATATAAATATCTATTTTTATGGACGTATTTCTTTTAGTTTATTTAATTGTGTATACTTTTACTTCATAGATAAGGGCCTAAAATTTACATATGTAAACTTTTTTGATAACTCCAACCATTGATCCAAGAGCTGGGAAAAAGTGGTTTTTCAAAATTCAAAAAACATACCTACCTTAATAAGTACATATTATATACATAGTTTAATCGCAAATCGAAATGTTTACTACCCATTCTAGGGCGTATCTCGGTATAGGCGATGGCTAAGTTAAGTTTTCCAGGGAAAAAAAGCTGGTTTTACGGGTTTTTATTTAGCTTGCAATGTTTGTAGTTTTAGGTCATGCCTCTCAGACTGAATTAGAACCACTTCCTCTTCTATGATAATCATCACCTGATTCTACATCCAGGAGTGGCTCTAGATGAAGGAACTCCTCAACGGTCAACAGCACAGTCAAGAAATTTTGTATGCGCATTCAAGCAGATAAAAGCTTGTTTTTAAAAATATGTTTTTCGTATTTATAACAAATTATTATGGTCTGGTGATATAGATCATTCTCAGCTTTAAAATTATACAAATCGCACCTACTTAAGAGAACTTAACTTATTTTATATAATATTGATCTTTATCTTTATCTTTTCTTTTTTAATATTGATATATTGTCCCAACTTTGAATCAATTTATCAAAGCTATAATCAATTGATTCAAAGCTGAGACACCCTAATAGGAATGACTTTGGATAGTAGGTGAAATAAATGTACAAATAAGAGTTTACGAAGGCATTTGATTGACTATACTTTTATTGTCTGACGACCAGATAATATGAAAAATATGTAGAATGACGGTATTTTTGTAACTGTATACTGCGATCAAAGATAGAGACCGTTGATATGTATGAAACGGATAAAACAGAATAATAAATAATAAACAGCGCGTAAAGCAACCCGGCTGCCCAAAATCAAAACCTAGTAACTGACAATTTCATAAAAAAAACAGATTTTTTGCATTTTTCGACACACAGTTGATGAACTAATCTTACAATTTACAATTCCGGCGTACAATTGCGCAGCGAGAGTGCGTATACGGAATCCCTCTTTATACTGCGTGCCGCAAGGGTTGCTTATATCAAAGTTTGTTTCAAACAAAAATTGTAGGGAAATTATAGGTCTAAAATTTACATTTCGATTGAATTTGATCCTGTATGAGGTATGATTTTTTGAATTTTGAAAAACTACTTTCCCCATCTCTAGAACCAACGGTTGGTGCTATCAAAAGGCCCTTTTCACATTTTCGAAAAAACCCTCCCATTCCCACTCTCCTAATCTAATTTTGCCCATTGGCAAACTTGACCAGTGATATAGATAGATAAATATATAAACTTTTTAACTGAGGTAGGTTTTGGGTTGTAGGGATGTGAAACGCGAAGATATGTCGAAATTATCCGGAAGTCACGACATAAAACCCATTGCAATAGGTAGCATTTATAATGAAATCTACCTAAAATACACACAAGTTTAATAAATTGAAGTGTCAAACCTAAGGACCGCCCTGCAAAACAAATAAAATTTATATATCAGAGAATCCTCTGCAAGCTTTTATAGAAATAACAGTTAACCATTAACGAACTTGACCGTGATTTTGTGCTCTTATTTATTTATTTGTTTATTTAACAGGCTTCCCCATGTACACATTATTATTAATGTAAAAACAAATGAAACTACTAAAAGAAAAACAAACCACATCAAAAATAAAAAACAACAACAATGAAAAAAAAACAAAAATATAACTAGAACTAATCATAAAACGTACTATGTTAAAAAAATAAAATAATGCCTCCATGCAAACATTAACAAATAAATAATTCGCGTTGATCTCACAAAGGTGTAATAGAAAGCAGATTTTTAAATATATCAATCTCCGCGGAAATGGGATTTAATAATTCGAATGCTCCCCCAATTGGACTATACTTATATACGTCGGTACGACACGCCAACCGCCTAAATAGCGTGTGCTTCCGCGCTCTAGTAAAACGGTCCGTAACAAAGAAACCAATATCTCTGAGTATTACGGGATCCTCGAATTAAATTCTTAAATTTTATGTATCAATTTGAAAGTGATTGGTGTAAAATTTCGGCACTTATCGGGTCTACAACACACGATAAGTGAGTTTTTTGAGTTCTAGGAGATGTGAAACGCGAAGATATGTCGAAATTATCTGAAAGTCATGACATGGTATCCATTGCAATAGGTATTCCTAATGAAATCTATCTAAAATACACGTTTTACCAATTAACATAAACTTCAAACTGCTATCGACTATATACTGATATTATAAAATATGTAGGTTTTTTTTCGCTTTATACCTTTCCTCGAATTGTATAAATTAATGATAAAAAACGTTGGTTGGCAGAAACATCCCCGTGCTAATTGCTGCGAATTTCAGTAGGTTTGCTATGCTACGATGAAAGTTTGAGTAGACTATTTATGGCGATATCGCCGGTACGTGTCGGGAACGTAAAAGCATATTTATGTTAGGATATCAGGTTTATTAGCAAAATAAATTAGCAAATAAAAGTTTAATTTTAGGGATAACAGTAAAATAAATCCATCGATGATATTTGCGCACTGTTATCTTCCTACCTAGCTCACAAAATGAGTAATACTCGATGAGCTGAAAATTACACTGAAAACAGCTGAGCGAACCGATTTTTTTCGAAAGCCATGACGCATTGCAAATAGTAACTTTTCTGAAGAAATCTATCTAAAAACAAACATTTCTATAGTTTTTTTTACATATTATTTGCCTATTATAACGTGGCAGCACCCGCGTGGAATATTCCGTTCGGTCAATGTAAAAACGCATGGCTAGTACTACATTTATATGGCCATAAAATGTACCAAATATAAATATGGTTAACAACATCAAATTACTAAAACATTGTGTAATGTGCGCGTAGTGTATGGTGTGTAATGTGAAATATGTACGTAGTGTGTGGTGCCTCTATTAGTGGCAAGGATAATTTTAAAATATTGACATTTATATTTATTACGAATGATTAATTTTTAAATTCAATATAATATATAGGTTTAAAAATATAGGCCCTAGATTTGATCCTTGTGGAGCTCCTGATTTTAAAAGTTTTGTTTTGGAATAAACCAAAAGTTAGGCAGTAAAAGCGATTACGTAAATAAGGGTAGGATCGAGCGGGTATTAATGTTCGAGCTAATTCGCATTGCATACCAATGTGCGGACGTGGTTTATTCGACGATACGTCCCGAATCTTCCCGGACGTCCCGTTCATATTAGCATCGCGCCAAATTTAGGATAATGCCTCGAGTACGGTTTTCCGATTAGATTTATGCCAAATGGGCCCTCTTCATACGTCAACGTCCTGTTTGGTATAAATTGTGAAACAATCTCTCGCCTCTAGGCCTATTCCAGAATCCAACGCCGCTTTTACACACGACGCACGTTAACGGTATCGAGCCAACGATAATATCGCTCGTGACCCGCCGATAAACGATAACGATATACTAACAACCTCGCGGACATTGCCATAAAATGATCATAGATACCTTTCAATTTAATTCGACAGTGCTTGACACTTATTTATTTATTTAACAAGTTTCCCCATGTACAAATTCACAACATACGAGCAATAAATTATAATATAACAGAAGAAGTTAAAATTAAAATTCGTAAGTCGGATCACATGCAAAAGTCACCAGTTTTTGTAGTTTTCTGAAAAAGTTTCAAAAATGCAAATGTGCGGTATTGATTCTATCTAACTCGGTTTAAAATATGTATTTTTTTAAGTTAATCTTTACTATGGTTAACGAATTGAGCTAAATTTAGGTTAGCTATATTTATATATTTTTAGTTAGTTGTTGTAAATTGTTTTGTTGTATCATAAACGTTTTGAAACCTAACATTAAATAGTACAAATTTATCTGAAAATGATGAATAATTGTAAAAACAAAACATTACAATATAGTAAACACAGAACATATAACTGTCTGTAAAATTGGCCGGCTTAATTGAATTGATGGTACTAAAATATTTCAAATTCAATTTATTTCCATGAATTAAATAAGATATTTATTAAAACAAGATATTTAAAAGAATTATTAAAATAAGATAAACAAAAATTAACTCACTATTTAAAGACAATTTTACGTAGTATAGACAAACAGTAAAAGAAGAAATAAAACTAAAGTAAACATATCAAATCCTGCAAATGCAGGAGAAATAATAAACATAAAAATAGAGAAAAGAAAAAAATAAAATAAAATAAACAAAAACCTACAGACATATGAAAATGTACATAGGATAGGCATATATTATAATTTATAACATACATTAATCTGACGGAACAAAAATACATATCGTAGGTAGTGAAGCTATTTAATTAAAACACATAGAAAAAACTATTCTATTTACTATTACTATTTTAAAAAATCGCCTATTTCACTAAACCAAATAATACACTTTGCGTTCTTTCAGAACGCAAAGTGTTGGCCGAATACTGCTTACAAATATTTCTGCGGAGTATTCCGGACTGACGTCTCTAATAGGGGTTGAAAACCACATGTGTCAATTTTGATTAACGGTTCACATGCTAAATCTCCGTTGAATTATTTTGCGCATAGAAAATACAAAAAGGATAATTGGGAACATTCCCATATCCTACGTAACAAAACATTTAAGTACAATTCAAAGATTTCACGCTATGCTCAAAATAAGCTTATTAATTTTGTTTTTTCACAAACAATTAATTACTTTGTCATTATTAAGTACGTTAATTACTTACTATGACTTTCATAAACTCTAGATTATGCACGACGAACAGTGTTTCTTCTTGGGTTCTTGCGTAGTGCAGTCCCGCATCAGAACCTGCATATAAAGGCATTTCACAATTTTTTTTTTTTATTGAGAAATCATTTTGGCCGATGAGTACAAGTCTATAACCTTCCTAACTAGGTAAGAGTTACCTGTTCTAAGGAAGGTTATATATGAAGTGTGACGGTGAGCATACAAGAGACCAGCGCAAAACCCTGTGAAAATATAAAAATTAACTAAGCCACAAATACACACATAGATATACACACCCACACACACCCTCACTTAACACTTAATATACTTTAATTTAAAATATTTCCTCGAAAACCGTTTAAATAGTTTAAGTAGAGCACATTTGTTGAATTGTGACTAGTTTAGTTGATCTTTTTTTATTTTTAATATCAATCTATTTTTTTTTTAAATCACTCTAAAATAAAGTAAAAATCGCGTCGTGGGCCTGTGGCGTGGCCTCCAAGATCGTGCGATTTAACACCGCTGGACTATTTTTTGTGGGGTTGTGTGAAGTCGCATGTCTACGCAGATAAGCCGGACACGATTAACGCCTTGGAAGAGAATATTCGGCGCGTTATTGCTGACATACCTGCATACTTGCTGCAAAAAGTGGTTGAAAATTGGGCCTCTCGGCTGGAATTTGTTCGAGTCAGCCGCGGCGGCCACTTACCCGAAATCATTTTTAAAACATAATGGCAAACCCTTATCTTTATAATAAAACTAAATTCTTAGCCATAACATCAAATGATATGCGTTTTATCCCTTCTTGAAAACCACGCCTCTAAAATCATCACCCTATACATTAAATATTTTTTAATAAAACTGTTTTAAAGTGTACGTACTTACATAATTATATAATCGCTTTAAATTATTGTCATCTAAATAAAATTATATATATAAAAATACCGTTTTGAATAGTTTGCTTTTGTGTTGGTGCGTCTTGTTTGTATGGAAACATCCGCTTTTATTGCAAAGTAAAATCAGCAGTTGCAAAGGCAAAAGTTGCTATGGTCGAGGTGCCCTTGAAGAGTAGGGCGGTGTCGTGTCACCTCTCGCCGCTGAGTCACCGCCCCCACGTAAGAAGATTACAGCATCATTATGATAAAAGCGCCTACAACCTCGTACGATCGTCACAATATCTTGTCCAGAATAACCTCTTAAAAGGATACTGCTAATTTTAAATTCGCCCTGTATTAATGTGTACTTTATAAATTCAATGCTACCAGATTTAAATTTAATGCTTAAAGGTATGTTAAGTTCAATAAAAGCGTGAAGTCGTACGATTTTTTTTATGTTATATATTTTATGCTTAAGGCTCCCCAGAGATGAGATAGGCAGGAAAGGCAGGAGCAATTAGGACAAATCCCTGATGGCAGTCATCTGTTCAGTTATTAGTAAAATTTTCTCCGACCGCTTTGGGCCGAGTAGAATTTATACCGCGGAGAAGGGGTTACGAAAATTAAAAAGCTATATTGTTTAGACTCCCTTAGTACCACATAAGCTATATTTTGAACCGACTTTAAATGTAAATCTGTCTTCTACCCTTTCTACCAGTGTACGTATAGTTTTTAATGTTAATAACAGAAATTATGCTGTTTTGAGGAAAGTATTTGATGGGAGCTAAAATCTGAGCACGACGACTGATTAGAAAGCGTCATTAGGGCGCCTACATACCTGAATGCCACAAAAATGCTAATTTTACAGATTTTCAAAGGCGATAGGAGAAATTTCCACTAGAACTATAAGTAATCTAGTTGATTTATCTATTATTCTGTGGAATTACCTAGGGAAACTTACTAGTCAAAAATATATTTAAAAAAAATTACACTACCATGTTTTGGAGATAGCAATTTTTGAAAACACCCGCTTATGAAACCAGACATATCGCATATAAAACAAATTTGCTTTAGACCCGTACAAATACCTCTTCCATTTCCTAAAATCCTGAGCATAGCAAGTTAGAGTGGTGAAGCTAAGTGCCAGCCATAGAAACCATAGAAGCGTAGACGCATAGACGCGTACACGCGTAGACACGTAGACGCGTAGACGCGTAGACACGTAGACGCGTAGACACGTAGACGCGTAGACACGTAGACGCGTAGACACGTAGACGCGTAGACACGCGCGGATTACTCAAAGAAGACCACAAAGTTTTCCGCTCTCTATGTGAGTGTACGAGTATTTTTGACCAACTTTAAAAATGAAGCTACCAGACTGTCCTTTAGTTGGATAGTCCATAAAAAAATGTTGTATTATGGGAAAACAGTGCAAACCACCCAACTGATTTCTATATAGGTTTTTTTTCAATTACTGTACCTGTGTTTTTTTTTAATAAATTAATTGCTATTACCTAGGTCATATACAATTATTTTGAGCCCTACTCAACTAGGCCAAATGTGCCTGTCTTAGAATCAGGGGTGGTGGTAATAATGAAGCGTTAAAAATGGTATGAACATGTGCGGATTCGAACATAGTTCAATGCCGTAACCACTAGACTACCACAATTATGGTAATAGTCTCCTGCACCATTTAGCCGGCGTAGTCTGGTCTGCCAATCGACTCGTTAATGTGGGTTTAAATATATTTATATCTACATATATTATGACTATTTATCCTCGGGCTTCGTTGCGAGCTAATAAATCTGGGCTTTGCAGTCGAGGAGGTTTACAGGTGCCATCCTGATAATGTGACACTTATGAAATTATAGGTATGTAACCTTATGTTCCTTCGAAATGGGTTCGGAGGTATTTTGATATGCGTAAAACTGAGCTTTAATATTTAAAAGATATTTTATATATAAAAAATGTTTTTATTTTGAATAAATAGATTAGGGTATTTTATTAGGCATAAAATGGAATCCCGGATCACTAATTGGACTTGTTCTGCGATAATATCTTATTTATTGGGATTAATAGTTAAGCGATATAAAATAATATATCTCAATTTTGCTTTTCTGAATTGCTCACATATTTTAACTAAAAATAAAAAATTAGAAACAAAAAAATATCAACATTTTTCCATTACAATCCCTACAACATAAGATAGGAATGTTGACCTTAGAGCAGTTTCAAAGGGCAGAGGCCACTTTATTTATTTATTTAACAGGTTTCCTCACGTACACATTTTTCTACACATATATCCACATATATATATATATATCTACCCACGCATACAATAAGTCGAATTACTTCATCCATAGGCCGGTTGATAACACAAAGGACTCCCATGAGTCTGTCCCCTATTATCTTGATTATATAAGTTATTTGAGTAAAATATACAGTAGAGAACGCCGAAAGTAGAATAGAAACGTATCTAGGTTAACTACAACAATAAAAACAAACAGAAAAAATTGTTAAAACTGGCCTACAAAATATTTTGTACTGGTTGTTTAACCGACTCGTGACTGCG
Organism: Neomicropteryx cornuta; assembly: GCA_020383195.1. NCBI lineage: Eukaryota > Metazoa > Arthropoda > Insecta > Lepidoptera > Micropterigidae > Neomicropteryx > Neomicropteryx cornuta. Next base: position 7,292,757 of record JAHKQU010000010.1, on the reverse strand, counting down.
GCACTCGGCACGAGTCACAGGCCCTACAGACAACTAAACTCATGTCTTTATTAATAATGTACAGTGTAGTAGATGACGGAGAAAATTTTAGGAATTTAAATATGACACAAAATTTAATTTAAATCGTTGTCAAAATTGATTCTAGACTGACTGTCTGGTAATACATAACTACTTTTGTATTTTACAATATAGTCGATTGTGTCGTAACTAGTATAATTTTGTCTATGTAAAAATCAGGGTGCGAGTGCAATGACCGACAGTAATTAAGATGTGTAAACATCAGCATTCGACTGTGAATGTAATGGTTACTTGATATAGGAGGTATTATTTGTTAATAAACGAATTAATAATTACATGTTTGGACATACGCAATTTAGGAGTCACAAAGAACTTATAATAACCACAAGTATCTAATTGCAATGGGGCCCGGTCAACGTACGAATTGTAACGTTCAGCGCACACCGAGTGTGTTTTCTTTAATGAAAACGTGTTCTAAGGCAGGCAATGCGTCTTTCTTTTGCGCCGTGGACGGCGTTATAAATTGTCTCACGTCACGCAGGGGCCATTTCACGTGTGGTGTAGTTCTCTGAAAATTACTAACTATGCAAAATTAAAAATTACGAGTTAAGTTTCAGACTTTTATAGCTTTTTTCTGTCCCGGTGGTTTGTGGTTTTATCGAGTTTCCTTTGTAAAAAACTGGTTTTCTTTTAATGTTTCACTAGTGATCGACAAAAATCTAAATAAATTCATATATGAACCGCGCGCTGAAAGGGACGATAATATTGGAATAAATAAAAACGACTTTGATGAATGAAATTAACCCTAATATGGTTTTCTATTGAATATTAATTAAATATATTAAAAAAAATCTCATCTACAAAACATTCAACCGTAAAACAGGTAACTGGGTTATGAATCTATCTATTAATACTTATCAATAATCTGTCAGTGTCAATGTAGTAATGTCAATCGAAAATAATAATTATTGTTATCTTATACTTTTATGATTGTTATATCACATTTTTACATGAAAAAATTAAAATTGTCAATGAACTAACATAAAATTTTAAATGTCATAGGTATTGAAACGAATTAATCAAACAACACATGCTAATGACGTATTTGTACACGCTTGCAGCTGACGTAATATTTTTTTTTTTTAAAATATGCAATGATTATAGAAGTAAACTCACCTTATAATTTATTTTAAAAGAGTTATAAGAGGTATAAGAACCTCAATAATGCTCAAAATACTAAAAAGTTTAATGTATTATACTGTCGAATTTCAACTAATCGGCGACCATTAGTCCATATAAATCCATTGTCTCATTGTCAACTCAATAGTCACAGCACTCATCATTTACTACAAAATATTGTACTATTTTTACGTAAAAATAAAAAAAATCATAATATTCCATAATGTCCAATTAGAGGTGACTGCTTTGTGACTTCATTGGAAGAATAGCGGTGGACGGGTTATCCGTTACTCGTGAACGGTTCTATTCAATGAGCATCAATAGATAACAGCGCTGTCGAATGAAACCCGCAACAGCCCATCACTACACCTGTGGCGCCGTTAACAGAATATCGACTGCAGATAGCGTGCCTACTTATTCTAATCTCGTCGACAAGTTCGGCGGAGATTGGGACAAGCCAAAACGGTTCAAAACACTTAAAGAATGATCGCTGTACATTTTAAACTAAAAGCACCTTAAACAATAATTTACGACTCAGGAAATATTTTTAAATCTCGGTATATACAGAGTGTCCCAAGACCATTCTCGTTAAAAAAAATCAGCAAATTGGTCTTTCAATATCTAGTGTTATTTCTTAAGAAACTATATCAAAATTCATAATACTTTCAAAGAAATACAATGTTGAAGTTTCTATTCTAAATCGTGTAAAACAGCTATTTTTCAATGGGTCCTCCATAGGATAACTATGTCACTGGGTCACTGGGCTGCGGTCAGTCAATATCGAGGTCAATGACCTGCCGCGTTGTTCGAAACGCCCATTAGGGCGGAGCTAAATGATTGCTATCAGATGTCACTGGTCGAACAGAATATATAAATTCTGAAATTAATTCAGAGGTTGGTTTTTTTTTCTGTGTAGGTAATAAATATGTAATACATTTTGTATAGGGTGTAACATAAATTTTCTTTTTACACTTTTAGTTATTAAAGTGAACGTAAGCCGAAGAAATGATAGGAAAGAGACATTCCTTCTTTTTTTTTACTGTGATATTTACGTCACAAAGGGATCCTTAAGTTGTCGCGTATCGAGGGCCAAATAGAAACTTAGAATATAGAGGCTTCAATTGACTAGGGCGTACACAAGACCTCAAACGGTCAAGAATAAGTATACTGCGTAGGTATTTCACACAGCTGTAAGTAAACGTGCAAGAATGATATAAATAAGACGTTGCGTGTCAAGTCCCCTTTATATTAGCTCGCTAAGGAAGGAAATCGGGAAAAGGCACCCCTAATTATAGCTCACGAACCACCTACATGCGGATGCGTTCTAACCTCACACAATTTGAGCAATATAAAAATTAACATATTGAACAAAATTAATTACCATATTAAATAAAACATAATAAGGTTCCGAAAACATATGAAAATGAAAAATAGAACGTTTCCGTTATCTGTTGTCTGCCTGTCACAGGCCGGTAACTTTCAAACGGTTGGTCATACACAGTTATCCAAAAACATTTAAAAAGCTTATCAACAGTAATCAAAATTTGTATTTTATTTAATTTAATTTTGTCTTTTAAAATATCTCGAACATTATTGAATATATTTCTATCTTATAATAAAACTGAAAGACATATATAGTTCCATTATAAAATTGTATGTTGCTAAGAGCGTATGTTTAAAAAAACCAAAGCTATTTCGTTAAACTGCGGTTTGGTCAGGTACAACTTTACATACTTTTATTTATTTTGATAAAACACATTTTTATTTAATTTAATCTTTCAACTAAATGCTTATCAATAAACAAACAAATAAAATTCTGTCTACAAATTAACGCATAGTCTAAAAATAATTATTATTAAAGTCAGGTAACTGGTCCCTCTCGCAACTCGTACTAAACTAGCAGTGCATGAACTACTTCTAGTTGCGACTTCAGCGCTGAAAACCGTGCGTGATTTGAGATGTTCGACTTTGAAACATAATGAGGTTGTATTAGAGATATAACAACATAATAAAAATCATTATTTTTTAAGTTTTTTTACTACACCAAAGTTATTATTTACTGATAGTTATTTAATTAAAATACATATACTTTTGAGGGATACCTATTTCTCCGGTGGTATAGCTGCTTGGCAGATGGTGTAACGAAGTTATTTCAAAGCCAAATTTTATAGCAGCACCGAGTTCATATGGTAAGTTTTTCTTCATATCTGTTTTAACTTAACTTTTAAAAATATTTTTTAATATTTAAATATTTTTTAATCATAATTCCAAAAACAAGACATCTTCAACGACTTAGCAAATTCCAAAAGTAAGGAAGTAATTGAAAGGAGAGTCCAAACCGAAAAGTCAACCGTTTCGATGAGGGTGACTTTATAATTTCAAGTTAACATCGTTTTCCAACTTTCTAATTGAAATTTTAATACGAACAATCACCTCGGGCTTGCCTTGACCAGGTTAGCTCGGCTAGCAACGTTTCTAAATACATTTCGAATCGGTCTCACGCTATATTTATTTCTTTAACAGGTTTCCCCGTGTACACATTTAATTCATAACATACAAGAAAATAATTATAAAATCAACATTAAAATCCAAAAACAAAAAATAACCACAACTAATCAAGAAAAATACAAAGTAAGTACCTTAAACTTGATATCAGCAGCGCCATTTTACAAAAAAAAAATATTTTTATTTAGCTGCAACGTTTGTATGTCGATTTAGGTCAAATCTTGCGAGCTGAATTAGAACCACTTCCTTTTATCCTACGGAGTTGAAACTTGACGTCATGGTTCAGTTCCGATATCAATGCATTTTTATGGTAAGCACGACCAGATTCTACAACTAGGAATGGCTCCAGACGAAGGAACTCTTCAACGGTCAACAGCACAGACACGAAATTTTGTATACGCATTCAAGCACTTAAATATTTAAATGTGTTTTTACTAATAATTTATTATTTTAATAACGAAAGAGATATGTAAATATTTTTTTTAAAATTACTAACGAGAATTCAACCGATGAAGCAATCTTTACATAAAATAACAATATACTTAAAGTACATAATTCTTAATATTATTATGATTGGTTTACATTTCTTTTAAGCGCATCATTTTTCCTTTTTTCATCTGCATGTATGCGTTCTACTTATAATCTATCCTAAAAATTACAATAACTACACAGCAATAACTGTACTAACGCCATTTTTGCACTTGATCGAATTCGAAAAAAATAAAAGTCATCCGAATTACGACCTGTCCACTGTCGAGAGCCAAATGGTTGGCTTTCGTCTATAGCCGGCCGAGTGCTCTTGTTTATGACCGACGATTAAATAAACGTAAGGTTGGCATTACTGTAAATGAATGCATTCCATTCAAAATTAACTAATTAATCGCTGTGATTTTTGACACGTCAATCGGCATACTGCAAATATTTTATTTTTCCCTCCAAAGTTTTTTTTGTTTTCGGTCACTTCGACTGGCCTTCCTGATATTTTTGAAAAAGTATTTTTTTTTCTGAACTGTGTTAGAAAAAAAAAAAAATTAGATATTTTTTAAAATGTGAATAAGTATATTTTATTGATATTAGTGCATAAAATTGTGAAAAAGTATACAAAAGTTATCAAAATTGAATAAAATATTGCAAATTTCTTTGGCGATTTTTTATAAATATATAATTACTGTATATAAAAACCAAATTTAGTTTAGTACATTGCAAATGTCACGGAGATTACAAGGACACCAAAAATAGATTTTTTGGATGAAAACTACCTTCAAAACTACGTCTTCAATGAACCGGTGAGTTTTTCATTTTTTTCTTATTTAGCTCGATTTTTGACAGTCGAAATTCGACAGTCATTAGGTTGCAACACGGCTAACTTCAAATTAAAGAAATGCTAATGTAAAGGTGTGTAAAATTAGCACTGCATCTCCCCCCTAATCGACATTACCGGCACCCCATTTTTTTCAGGCATTATAGAGCTTTGCTATGTGGCAAGGATAGTCCATTCGAATTATCTTCAAGACTTAATTGGAAGCCATTACCTGAAGCCGTTGTAAATACAGATTAATTTATTATGGTAGTTAATGACCAGCCTGCACTGATTGTTTGGTTGACTAACAAAATGGTCTTGTACGAAACTTATCATTTGAAAGCGTATCTACCGATTGTTTGTTAAACTCAACAAAACAGTATTGTAATGTGTAAACAATTTTTCACTCATTCATGAGAAAACGTTCATCACAGCTTTTATTACATTAAAAATATAAAGTAAAATTATGGTATAGTATTTATATGTTTATCTTCTATTATTTGATATAAAATATTGAAATTAAAGACAAAAAGTTGTTAACCCACGCCAGAAGGACACGCTGTTGTTGAGCTTTTAACAAAATCAAAGTTTTTAAGTAACTTTTTGATTAAGTTTTGTAAAATAAACATTTCTTTAGGGATATAAGTTATCAAGCAGGTAGCCAGCCACCTCGTTTAATTTCCTGGAACCTTAACAGTTAATATCTATATTTCGGCAATGAATACATTTTTAATAGAATGACATATCAACTTAATATCAATTAAGTACCCAGCTTCTGTTTCAGACAATACGTAACTTTTTACTGCGAATTTTATTTTGTAACATCTATACCTATTATTAATTGGTAATTAAGAATACTACATATAGATAAAAAAAAACCATTTTAATTTTATTTTTTTTTATTCAAAAGAGTACTTATTCCTGCAACCTATTTGCCTTTTCTCGGAACAGATTTTAAACATAGCCTAAAATAAATAATGAATGACTCATATTTCTTTTCTATAATGTAGAAAATATAGGTATTATTTAATAGGTAATAATATTTTCTGTTCAATTTAATTATGTCATTTTTTTTATATAATAGGCAAAATCCTTTTTTGTTAATAAATAAATTAAAAAGAAGACATTGAGAACTGTTACTTATACAGAAAATAATCAATGTTGAACAAATAAAAACAGTGTTCGTTGCCTAACTGAATAATGAATTTACAGCTTGTTGTGTTTCTTAGTTCTAACTTTAAAGGATCAAAAAGGATATTTTTAATTAAACTGTAAAAAAAAAACTTCCTTCATGTCGTAAATAAAAAAAATAACGCACCGTTTTTAGGTGCGTTATTAAAATACTGTGTTATTTTATTCAGGCTTTTAAAGTAGTTTTCAGATTTCAGTTTACACACGGTGTAAAAGCTACTTGCGGCAACGACCTCACGTGCCGTCTCAGTGGGCCTAGTCTAAGCTGCCAACCGCGACTCAAATGTGTCATCGCTTTCATCCGCTGTCAACGCGCTGACACGAAGGAAAAAAAAATAGCGCTTACCGATTGGATCGATTTTCGCGCAAAGTACAAGTAAGTTACGACCGTGCGGTTTTAGAGGATGTATGAAACCGTAGCGTGGCAATGTTGCCATATGCACATCACTCATTTTCCCCTAATCATAGACAACACATTGTCTGTGGTCTGCGCTCAGCCGCGGTACGGTCGAAGCGCGTAGTAAAAATCAGTCTCAATAATTCCGCCGCTCGAGCACTACGCCTGCCTATTATTTTACCTATCGCGACCTTCATAGTGGAGTACCGGGTGTGGTCTCGGAGAGCCACACTTCCACGTAAATCATTTGTAATAAACAAACATAATATAATTATTAATCTTCGTAACGGTACACTGGTGACCCCTACATTTAAAAAGAACACTAAACCGCGAAAGTAAAAAATCGCCACGAGGAAGCAACCGCGCACCACGTGATCGGACCACCTCGTGTTTTCGCAGCAAACAAGAGCTATCAAAGTGAAAGTGACAATTTTCAGTGATTAAATAAAGTGACTGCAGCAAAATATAGACTCATTAAAACCGCCATGCAGCAGTACAACCCAAAAGTGTCAGTGCCAGCGGCGCCAACGCCAGCCACCCCAGTGAAAACCTCCTATGATGCAGCAGGAATGGCTGCCACGTCAATTGCACTCAATACTCAGCACTCTCTATAGGTCCTAGGATGTTATAGACTAGTAATACTTTAAGAAGATTCAAATCGGTCATTTCTCCATACAAACAAAAAATATATCGTTTTATTTCATAATTATCTAGGCTTAATGCGAAACACGATGTGATTTAGTAATTCGCGGGCAGTGGGTCTGAAGGTTAGCTTAACCGATTAGCAGATCCCTCGTTTAACAGCGAGAGCAGCCACGAAGTAAATGGTGTCTGGTAGTGCATAGCGCATTGTAGTGTCCCGGGAAGAGATCTATCGGCTAGCGATCACTAGGTCGATAGAATATTCCTGTATCGTGTCCTGCTAACTTCCTAAGAGGAGAGACAATGCCGTTTGCCGGGACATTGACGCCCCCATAGTTTGAAACCTAAAAGTTACATTTTTACTTTATTTAAAGTTAAGAACTACTTTATTTAAAGTTAAGAATGTTCCGGTTTTTTGCAAGATAGAGAGTCACTCTACCCAACAAGCGTAGAATTGCAATTGCTTATTCGGATGACACAGGTCCGTTAGAGTGGTTTGTTATTGAAATTATCCCTAAGTCGAGCGAATCGTTAAAAAGTTTTTTATCTCACCTCGGGGTATGGGCTTTAAAAGCTCTCTTTATAGAAATAGAAAGTTAATTTTAATCCCTCCGAAAATATTTTGAAAACTGCGAGGATATTAGGGTCACATCCCCGGGGGGAATATCGAGGGAATAAGCTCGCTTCGATTCCTCTCGATATTTTCCCCGTTTCCGCTCTTCCGCTTTGTGTTGCCGCGGGGGAAGGTGGGGCAAAATGAATAATAAATTGACAGAATTGACGCCTTTGAGCAATCGTACCCTCACTGAAGGACTTCGTAAGGAAGTCAATGTATGTATTTTGGAACTTTGATACGTGAATTATTTCACAATGGAAAATATATATATAAGAAAAGGAAAGGCGCTAACGGTCGATGCGGCTCGCGCCTGCGGCACTCGGCACCGGTCCAGGGGTACTAGAGTGATATTCGTGTGGGAACCACATATTCTTTAGGACCAAGTAATGCATAAAATAGTATTTTTATCGTACTTGTTTGCAATCTATGCTTTTTAATGACCTAGATCATAAACGTAAAAATAAATAAAATAAATCAATTGTAAAAGTGTTTGTTTTTTGTTTAGTAGTAATTTGTAAATTTTTAGTTTGTTTTGTTTAAAAATAAAATTGTTCGAAATTTTCAGGTAAGTACCTGAATAATAATAATTTATTGAATTTAAAATTTTACAATTGTCTAAGTACCTAACTAGGCGCGTCCGTGCTAAATTTAGGCTTACGATTTAAAATGTACTGAAATTATGCTGATCGATATGTAGGTATATCTTAAAATTAATATAGCATTATTATATAATTAATTTTAGATAGGAAAAATTAGAAAATAAAATAAATTTATCGCTAAAGGTATGATTGATTTTTGTAAACATTTAGATGTAATTTGTTCTTGATTGGCACTTGAGCAGGTGTTAAGGCTCTGAGGTGGAACTATTGGTCCAGTTAAAGGAAACTTTAAGTCCGGCGAAGTCGTCCTTAACGACGCGGTTCACCTCCGCAAATAAACTATTGAGCGTTACTTAGAACTTCGCCTTAAATTACAACTTAACTTGCCCGGCATCCCGCTTAAGGTGGGAGGGTTATCGCACTAAGGACGGATTACGGACGATCTTCAAGGGAGTTGGAAAATACGCAGATAGAACAAAAATCATTGAGTAAAAATCTTCAGCTTCGATGCATAGCCCTAAGAAAATGCATGCGCGCTGTTACTTTAGAAGCAAAACTAACGCAACTATGCATAAGGCCGCTACAGCCCTATGCATATTTAAGTTAGTGACCATTAAGTTCCTTAAGGCGACTACATTCGTGAACGAAGAAGGAAAAAGTGTAAACTCTATGCGGGGCGTGAGCGGCGCTTATAACAAAACCCGCGGCTTACCATTATGTATGAAATATTAATAGCATATTTTTTTTCCGATAAGTAACAGACGTTCACAAAAATAGGTATTTTCTGAAAATTTAAAAGCTTTTGCCATAAATTAATATTTAAAAGCTAAAACAAAAATCCTATTTTAGGCAATTATTATTTTATTTTTAAGTTGTTTTACCATATATCTTAAATCGCTAGATAAATCCCTCCTCTATTCTATTCTAATAAAAATATATGTATTTAACATGGGATGTTTCTGGTTTCAGAAGCAGGTGACTTTAAAAATACTATTGTAAAAACACGGGGTTTTTTTTGTGTATTTTGGATAATATTTAAAAAAAAGTTTAATGAATTCCCTAGAAATACAAATTATGTTTAATGTAATTAATATCTCTTTTGAAAACCTGTAAAATTTATATTTTTGTAAAATTCAGGCATGAAGGCGCCTTAAGGGGCCTCTTCCCGTAGGCGCTCTTCTCCGTCATGCGCGTGGTTTAAACATCCTGTGCTGTTACTGGTTAATTATGAAAAACAGAATGAATTTATTTAAAAAAACTTAGTTGAATTTGCAACCTAATGTAATTCCCGGGTTGAGTAATGAAACCCATACGCGTATACATAGACATCTTAGTGAGTGGCCTTCTTAAACTGTAATTACAACGTTTCAGCTTCTAAAGAAGCTACTATCCCCGTCCGTCTGTTGGAACTTTCAACATAAAAAGTACAATTGCGAAAGGGTTGAATTTTTGTGTGTAGATAAACAACCATAGCCGTTTAGTTCACATCGGAGGCTAGTCGGATAATATAGACATATAACATTAAAATCTACAAATTTTTAATACTAATTAATGAAACATCGACAGTTCGACAGAGCGTTAAAATATTATATTTGAATTTCAAACGGCAGTACGGCTTTTAAAACGTATTATTTATTACTGACCAGTTAAAATTGGTATAAACTCGTTTATGTGCGCAAATAGAAATAAGTAAAAGAATGTTAAGGGCCACATTTTAATTATTTTTATTATTAAACTCAAATATTATGTCTGTATTTTTTAATTAACTAGCCGAGCGTCAAAAATTGTCAAAAAAAAAATTGGAACAGTGTTCTTAAAATATATATAGATTATGAATATTATACTCGTATACGTATACAGTAGATTTTTTTTGTTGTGTTATGAGTAATTTGTGAGTGATATTTGTGGTAGTTGTGAGTGTATGTGATTTGTATGTATATGTTAAAATAAAGTAATAAATTAAGTATGGTTTTAGTATGTATAAAAATAAAAATAATTTATGATGAAGGTAATATAAATATGATATGTATGTATATTCTATATTCTATGTATATTCTATATTCTATATTCTGTATTCTATATGTTGTACCGTAAAATAGTAGACGGGATTCCAACAAAGCAAAGTTGCAACGAACTCTAGTTGAAAGCGTAAATTTTCAGAAGCCCTTAAGACTGAAACCAAATTTGTATAATGAACTCTTCTAGTTTAACACTTTCACGACAACAAATCAGCCTGCCGAAAAGTGAGTAATGTTATATACACAGTTAAATCGTTAAGTAGAAATATTTACTACCCATCATAAATCGTACAGTCGATGGTTAGTTAGGTTAAGTTTTCCAGGAAATTTATTTAGCTCGCAATGTTTGTATGTAGATTTAGTTCAAATCTTACAATCTGAATTAGAACCACGTCCTCTTATTCTACGGAGTAGAAATTTGATATGTTGGCTCAGTTCCAATGACAGTGCATTTTTATGGTAAGCATGACCTGATGATGATACGCATTCAAGCACTTAAATAAAAGCTTGTTTTTAAAAATGTATTTTTACTATTAATTTATTGTAAATATTATTATTTATTGAATGAAAAACTTTCTGTATACACACCTGCTTACAAATACAAAAAAAAATGTGAATTATTTTATGAAATATACTCAATATTTCACAGTATTCGAAACTCGTATTGGGCTAATATGCATTCCGGAACGCATTGGATTTTGTTTTCCGCGAAAACATATTCTCATTGTGAAATTTTGACAGGGTGTTAAAGAATTTTGATCCAACGTCAACAGAGCGTTGATAATACAGATTTACAACAAATACAAATACAAATACGAGTTGATCGCACCAATGCGCCACACATCAAAATTGAAATTTGCCAGTCGGCTGAAAGCCGATATTAATAATTCACGCTTGTTTTGTAAACAAAAATAACAATCTGATTGCATTAACGATGCAAGTGTCATGTTGAAATTGCTCGTCACATAAGTCTAATTTCATACTTGTAAATATACAACACTGGCACTTATTTGCAATCCAAATTAGCTAGACGTAAACCCAACATTTACGGTACTGTGAGAAACGGAGCGGGTAGGTTTGACTCCACCCGCGGGGACAAATTTGACACAGAAAATACCTAGGTACCTAGGTATCATTTTTGAAGTGAAACTTCTTCACGCGAACTACACACAGTTTTTCCTAGCTGGTGGAAATACAGTAAAGAAGTGAGAAACTATCTATTCAAATATTTCATTGTTTTATTATTCAGATATTCATTGTTTTATTTTTATAAAGTTAGTCGCGATTTCTAAGAGAATCCCGTAATACTCAGAGATATTGTTTTTTTTATTCCGGACCGTTTTACTAGAGCGCGGAAGCACACGCTATTTAGGCGGTTAGCGTGTCGTACCGGCGTATACAAGTATAGTCCATTGGGAGAGCAGTCGAATTATTAAATTCCATTTCCGCGGAGATTGATATTTTTGTCACTTCGCCCAATAGGGTTAAAAATCTGCTTTCTATTACACCGTTGTAAGATCAGCGTGAATTATTTATTTGTTAATGTTTGATTTTTGTTTTTTTTATTGTTATTGGTTTTAGTAGTTTAATTTGTTTTTACTTTAATTATAATGTGTACATGGGGAAACCTGTTAAATAAATAAATAGATGTTTTATCGAAATGTATCATGGTATCCGAGAAAAATACTAAATCGTGGTATACGAACGCCAGCTGACCGCCCGTTCGCAGCGCTAAGTCATCCGACCGCGCTCAGTCAAGGCTACGAGATATTGACCGAGTTTTCCCACTGTAAACACCGGCGCTTTAATAAAATTAATAAATTTGAGGATGAATTATTTTCATTGTTTTTTTTATAATAATTTCCAACATAGAGAACTTAACCACCCCGTAAGTCTTCGGAACAGCCTGTATATGAACTGTACTTACCTTCGCGACGCGCAAGTAATGTATTTTTTGTTCACAAACACCATTATGATTTTATTTGATAAACTTTTCGGCCTCTCTCTGGGGTCGAACTACACACGTTGAATATAGCCAAACAAACTTTTGCCAAAAACTGACATGGCGGCTATGCCAGTAGGACATGTTATGTTATGTTATGCATACCTTTACAATAAAATCGTTTTTTTTTGTTTTTTGTCTATGCTCTGTCAGCTTGAGGTTAGAGTGACTGCGTAATTAGACAACTGCGTGGTAGATCGAAGATGACCGAATTTACCAGGTACCTACTTCGGCCAAGAAAACTTATCGTAAGAAAGGAATTTCTTCAATATCTACCTGTTTGTCTTTTATGACGTCAGAAGGCGTGCGAACTGCAATCTATGCAATTTTGACAAGAAGGATTTCTGAAATACGAAGTGTAAGAAATCGTCGGCTGCGTTTTGACCAGCCGCTAATAATTTTAAGTGTGCGAATTGTATATTCAGCACTCTCGAACGGCAATTGAAGCTCTTTTTTATCTTTCTTGAGGTCACATTTGAGGGGTATACAGTCGTATTTAAAAATTAGAAATGGGCACAAAAACGACATTTATCGTGGCGTCCTACTTTATCGTTCACGTCGAGGCGGATTCCGACACTGGTGCGAAGAGAGCGGCGTGCGCACAACTATTGCGCGCTTCTTCTCGGTCTGTCGCCGGTCCCAATGAGCATAATCACAAAAATATTTATTTTAAACCATTGAAACACATTTTAAAAAATCTAAATGAAGGTTCAGTGTATTTAATTACATTTTTTTTATCTGTAATCATCGTCACTTCTGAGAAATGGTTTATCTAAAATGCAAAAAAACTCTAATAAAAAATAAGAAAGAAAAACAGAATTTGCATGTATTTGTATAGGTTGTTTTATTTAGAGGTGTGGTTTTCAATCTGGCACTACTTTTTTCGTAGTTAGTGTTTTTGACAGCTGTCACCTGATTTATGCTCAGTTTGGTTTGCCATTTCATAATGAATAGACTTACTCCCGAACAACGTTTGCAAATAGTGCAAATTTAGAAATCACTAAATTTTTTTTTAAATCACTCTAAAATAAGGTAAAAATCGCGTCGTGGGCCTGTGGCGTGGCCTCCAAGATCGTGCGATTTAACACCGCTGGACTATTTTTTGTGGGGTTATGTGAAGTCGCTTGTCTACGCAGATAAGCCGGACACGATTAACGCCTTGGAAGAGAATATTCGGCGCGTTATTGCTGACATACGGCCCAACTTGCTGCAAAAAGTGGTTGAAAATTGGGCCTCTCGGCTGGAATTTGTTCGAGTCAGCCGCGGCGGCCACTTACCCGAAATCATTTTTAAAACATAATGGCAAACCCTTATCTTTATAATAAAACTAAATTCTTAGCCATAACATCAAATTATATGCGTTTTATCTCTTCTTGAAAACCACGCCTCTAAAATCATCACCGTATACTTTTATTTTTTAATTATTTTGTGTCAATCAGTTTCGTATAAAATTTTATAAAATTCATGATAAAATAAAGAATTTTTGAGGCTTGTAACGCTTAGACAAAGTAAAAATTTACCGTTTTAAATTCAGCCTAGCTTATTAGGAGATTAAACACCACATTATTACCAGCATTTGTTACAAAGTTTGTATGGAAAAATGTCCAGGTGGGTTCTTTTAATATCAGCTGTTAAATTCATAACTATGTAAAAGAATAAATATATAAAAAACTTTGTCCATTGCGTGATTCCAGATTGTTAAATATTATGTGGGTCACATCCGTATTTCGGTAATCCCATACAGGCCCATAATATCGCACAATTTGCCCAAAAAAAATCGATACGCCGCTAATATTAAAATACCACTTAGGCCTCTATCGGAACATCAAAGGAGTTATTAGTTTTCGTTTTCGGGGATTTGTTGGAAATTCCCTTTTGATTTTTCCTCGGCGCTCTTTTGTGCGCCGCGAGCATTTTCTTTCAGGAGGCGAGAAACGTAGAAATGAACATTTTTCAGCCCTGCTGCGCTTTGCCGTTTTTTCTTTAACTGAAAAACACTGTAAATTACATAACGAAAACCGCAAGCAACTTTTTTTATTAATGGCGGTGCTATTATAACTAGTATACGGGTCTAACAGCATTGCCATACATAATTTTGAGTTGGTCTCAACTCAAAATTATGTATGGCAATGCTGTTAGACCCGTATACTAGTTATAATAGCACCGCCATTAATAAAAAAAGTTGCTTGCGGTTTTCGTTATGTAATTTGCAGTGTGTTGCGAATGTCTATTCGCAACACAGAAATACTCATTTATGACACTTTTCAGGAGAGCCAAATATAAGTAGAATTTAAATAAAAGAATTTTAAGTATACAATGTTATTAGATGTCAGAGTAATGTAATCGTCTAACCAAATTTTTAGCTTCCATATAACTATTTAACCTACTATCCACGTTCTTTGTAGATTGATGCTTTGGAGTGTCGAATAATATAGATATATAACATTTAAGACAATATTTTTTAGTAGTATATTAATGAAACATTGACAGTTCGATGGAGTATTCAAATATCTTATACGAATTTCAAAAAATTGACAGCAAGGCTGTTGGTAACTTGAGGATGTATTATTTATTACTGTCCATTTAAAATTAATACAAATTGATTTATGTGCGCAACTAGAAATGTGGTAAAGAATGTTCAATGCCACATTATACCTAATTATTATTATAAATTAAAATATTATATTCGTGTGTCAAATTTACAAAAAAAAAATAAAATGATCTTAAAATTTATGATGAATATACTTTTTTTATTTTAATCTACTCAGACCTAAAAAATAGGCAACTGTCGCCATCCAAGACGGATATCGAATAGGCTAAAAGTGCCGCAGGCACAAATGGAGATTGGAAATAAAGCGACTCATCACAAGTTGGTAACACATGCGCTTGTATTCTGGGTAAAGTCTAGGCTGGAAATGCCATTAACGACAACTGTAGGGACTAGCTGTAATACGTCAGGTTAACGTATAGAAGCAGTTGATATTTTATGAGAGCTACAGGTGTCATAACCATTCTTATTTTAAGACTGTGTCTGTGTACTGGCGAGTGAGTTAAGTAACAAGACATATACAAGAAATAAAACACATTCAGTTACAAGATGTTATTTGCCTAATTGTTTTTCTGTACAATTGTTACGATTTCAAACCACTTGGGTGATTCTCGCGACAGACGGCGGTACTTCCCGACCAGGTTATCGCTTATGACTTATTCCTGAATATTTCCCGGTTCGCTGATGAACCTGGCCTTTGCGAGTATTTTTTCCCATTTCATGAATAATACATTTTGATAAGAACGGCTCTGCTTCTAAATTGCTGTTTTTCAAAGGTAAGTACGACTGAAGCATTTTATTCATAAATCTTTTGATGTCGGAGAAAATACGAGGGCATAATAAAAATATGAAACCGGACAAGTTTGGGCGTCTAGTTTTTCCACGTCTTCGGTACAACTGTAAAAAAAATGATTTAATAATTTAATGCGCTAAACAAACTAATTACATGCACCATATATATATATATATATATATATATATATATATATATATATATTTGATGATTGTTTTTAATAGCGGCAAATCGCCTGAAAAGATAAATGATATAATATTTGACAACATTGAACATTTTTTTAATTTTTTGTTAAAGTGCTGGATAGCATAATATTTATAAAGGTTCTAAAGAGGTCCTGTACTTGAGAGCGCAGAATGTCGGTTTAAACCCAGCGCTGAGTTTAATAAAAATGCATTTTTAACTCTCACCTGTTCTCTTTAGTGTAAAATATTGTCAAATATTATGTAACCATCTAATTAGATGAAATAAGGAAAGGATGATATTTTAACAAAAAATATAAAAATAATGGATATGTGATTACGATGAAGGATGATGGTGAAATGAGATGATTTATGCATTTTTAACTCTCACCTGTCCTGTTATATACATATATATATCATTACATTATACAATTTTACCATATCTAAACGTTTTGCACGTAATGTGCATATATTTTACACTTTTCTTTTTATTTTTAGCCATGACGATTCATTTTCACATATCCTACGTTGAACGTAAGTTATTCTTGTAAATATTCATTAAACCATTCACTTCTCATTCATTACACGTCATATTCGTTACATTTTCACTGTTTTTCATAATAATTGTTTCTTTTTTAAAATAATTTTTTACTACTTTAATGAAGGTTTGACCGTATTGCGTAAGCGCAGATAGATAGGTGAGAGTGAAAAGCTTTCATAAAATACAGGCCTGTATTTAAACCAACGTGCATTAATTACCTCAAGCAATATTTTTTCTTTGAACATTCTGGCTATATAGTTTGTTTGAAAATTTTCAATCTGTAAAAATATTAAAAAGCATTCGAATTTTCCAAATATCAATACTGTCAGACTTTTATATAAGTAATGTAAACTATCGGCGAATGCCTATTATAACGTAATGGAGAAATGTATCCTCTGAAGTTCAAGTATTAGAGAAAAATTGTCATTTCTAAAAAAATCGCCTTTTAAACCTTGTCAGAAAAAAACCTGGTAACAAACCGTAGTCTCAAAATATACTTAAACCGTAAGTTTGATCCAGAGCATCAATTTAAGTACAAGAATTAGGTATAGTAGTAGTAGTTTATGTACCTATGTTCTGATTGATAATAGGGAAACGTTGTCATATCTAAAGAAACCGGCTTTTAACCCTTATCAGAAAAGAAATGTGGTAATTTGTCAAAATAAACTCAGACTTTAAGTTAAGCCAGAACGTCGATTTAAGTAAAGGAAAATATGTATGTACCTATGATTTTATAGATATTGGAAAAACATTGTCATGTACCACGCATTGACGTCATTTATTTATTTATTTATTTATTCTTTATTAGAGAAATCAGCAGTCTTACAAACAAATGCTATTAATAATAAGACTAAATTCTTAAAAAGTATCTGTAGAACTAATCAGAGATTTCTACTGTTAATATAAACACTAAAAACTAAGTTAGAAACTAAACATGCATACAAATTATGCTATTAACTCTTAATCATATCAAAATGCTGACATGGCTTGAATTCACATGATATATGTAATAATAACACAGTTTAAATATACATATATATTAATTCTTCACTTTAATGGCGGCTGACTGGCGGCGGTTACTGTGTAAGAACGACTAACGAAGCGGTTCTTTTGTACTTCTTATATTATTAAAGAAAATAGAAAAATTATACCATTTAAATTAAGTTTCTTGAGACATGATGGCTTCTTGAATTAACTAGAATTCTATATTCAAAAAGAGCGTGGAAAATAATCGGCTACTTTAATTGCAAGTATTCCATGTTAATTAAAAATTATATGTAAAACTAACGTTAGAATTTATACTTAAATATTTGCGTGAGAAATGTGTTGCTCTGACGTAGTTGGTCATTGTTAGGTAAGTGGTCGTTTATCACCGACCTTACAGACATTAGAGGAACATTGTCATGCCTAAAGAAACCGCCTTTTAACCCTTGTCACAAAAAATGTAGCAAATTCTGGTCAAGTGAAGGAAAATATATATGTGCCTAAGCTCGTAGATATTAGAAAAAGATGTAACTGAACCCAACAAAATCACAAACGCACTCACACACTTTGACACATTCTCTTATTAAAGCCAGACAATTTTATTAATTTTATTTTACACTTTATTGCTATATATTACTCACGAGAATATTACCTGAAGTTATTGAAGCAAAATTTAAACTGCTATAAATATGCAACATAACTTTATTTTTATTATTAGGTGGGTGTAATATTTTTGAAATTAATACTAAAATGGTTTTATGTCATATTTTAGAAAGAAAAATAATACAAATATAACACAAAAACTGATTTTTTAAGAAATATATTTAGATAATAATTATAAAATATTATTATTATGATTGAAATTGGTAATAATAATAAAAGGTGAACCGTTTCATATTATAGAAGGAAATTTTAATTAAATAAATGTGTTGTCTTATTTTAGAAAAAAAAACAACACAAACATGATATCTCACTTTTTTTTTAATATTATTATATTTTAAGAAATACCTACAAAAGATCGTATTGCAATATTACAATTTAAAACATGTGAAAGATTTAATAGTAATTAAAAATTTTGTAATTAAAAAGATTTAAATACATCAAAAATTGGGGTGGTCCTTAGGAATTACACCTTTAAGCGATTGTAAGCCACTGTACTTTTTCGTATTTATAGGCAGAGGTCCTGAATACAGTTTTTGGGCTGGGAAATTATCAACCCTTGTCTGTGCCTATATCCAATAATCATCAACACGAAGTTTATATTTAGGCTTTTCTGACTTAAGAGATCTAATATCGAGGCTTCCCTTATAAGCTTCACAAAAACGCCAAAAACATACATTTTCCGATGTTTTTTCTTCTTTCGATTGTAGCATACACATCAGTAACACAAAAACCCCCTTAAGTTTTAGGGAATGATCTTGGGGTACCTGTATACATATTACAATTATAAATAAATAATATTAATTTAAAAGAATTAGGATTAATACAAGCGAACATCTATCCAATAGCCAATTCTCGAAGGCGAAGGAAGGAAAATACTTTGAAAGTGCTTAGCAATGATTCATTGTGTAAAAAATAATAGTGTAAATTAGTTGTTCTAAATTCGTGTAAGTAGATATATTATTATAGATATAAAATGGTTTTGTAATATTTGTTACAAATGTTAATACTTATTGTTAGTAGAAACCTACAATTTTACACAGTAACATATGTATGTTACTGTGTAAAACTGTTGGTTTTTCCAGTAAAGATAAATAAAATAAAATAAAAACAAGGCTTTCATAAGAATTTTTATCCAAAAAATCGAAAATAATTAATGCCCTTTATTAATTGATTCAATGTGCTCGTGTATTAATTTAATCGAAATTCTCGATTTTATATTACTACGTACAGTTTACAATTTTTTTACTCGTAAACTATCATGAATTTTATACGAATTTTGATACGAGGCCAAAACAAATCATATCTAAAATTGCAGGGTCAATATCGCAAATAATCTTGGAACACAGTTTATATAATAAATTATTGAAAATAGTGATATTATTAATAATTGCCAGGTGTGTTAAAAAGTGTGTCATTATAGAAATATGTCATTATATAATTGTGATTTTTGTTACAATTGACACCAGTGCTCGATTACACATAGGTAGGTATTCGTATAGTTCTCATATTTATTTAATATCTACATTAAATATTATATTTATAAGATACTAGGTCGCCGCAGTCGCTCGCATTTTGCTTCGCTGCAGCACATATTAGAGCGAAGCGATTTACTAAAATTTTCTAAATAAAATTTAGTCTGTGACAATAACTTTTTAACGACGGGATAGATTTAAAAAGCGCGTGACTTTTTTATAATGGATATTCCCATAGACAATTTTCTTTTGACCCCAAAAATTTTATTTTTGACAATATTTAAAATCAAGCTCCGTCACGACCTTCACTTTTTCATGTAGATTCTCTCAAAATCAAAAATTTTTCAAATCGGTCAAGGAATGACCAAGTTAGCCCGTGACAAAGTTCTAATTGGAGTCTCCTTATGAGAGCTTCGCTCGCTACGCTCGCTTCGCTCTAATTAAGTATTAAATTTAGAATAATTATCGAATTGTTTCCCTCGTCGATTATTCAATCTTTAGTTGGCCAAATGGCGCCTGATTGATATGCAAATTGGCCGCTAAAATGGCCGCCATGGCGAATATTAAAATGCTAATATGAAAATCGTTTTAAGATTAAAATTTTAATCTTCCTGAGAATTTTCTCGGAATTCCTATCGACCGTTTTAATAAACCGTGGCATGGGAACAGAATTATTAGCCCCAAAGGATTCTATTATTATTAAGTAATAACAGTATTTAGGACCTAGCTCCGGTGATACTGTTGAGTTTAGTAGGCGAGGAAAAAAAAATGCTTAACAACTCTCAGCCTACGCTTAAAAACAGCCTTGGAAAAAGGAAAAGGATCAAAAAAAGGATGACCTATGAAGAACATTCCACTGGCGAATTGATCTGGAAAGAAACGAATTGAATCCAATGTTCCGTTTTCTCAAGATAGGTTTTATCTTGGAAGGATGGTCATTACGGCCAATATAAGGAGGCTTGGAGAGTTGGGATCTTAAAGAAGACCAGGCAGACTCATTCGTCACAGTCTTATATAAACTAGTTAACCTGAATTCGAAACGCCTTCTACTTAGTGGCTCCCAATTAAGAGTTGAAATTAATTCAGATGGACTATCATAATGGCTAAAACGCCTAAACACATACCGGCTTGCTTTTCTCTAAAAGTAAAGTATTAAGTTAAGTTAGTGTTCTAGTTAAGTATGATTTTTACGTTAATATTTACTTTGTTGTCTTATTTAATAAAATAAATAAATGATTACTATAATTTGTGCATAAAACAACTACAAATATTTGAAAAAAAACTAGTAACATTACGAATTTATTAATATACTTATATCGTCAGCACAAACGCGAGGCCGTGTGAAATCTTCTACTAGACGATTCGCACACTATAAATTTTCTTAGAAATTTAACCGACGAATGGTTTCAGTTTTCAGAAAGCTATTTATTGTGAAGCAGAGTGGCAGTTCTCACAACGTTTGGCCTCATCGACGACGAGCGGTGCGACACTTCAGAAATTCCATTCTTACAATAAGTTTTCTTAACTGAAGTATGTACTTGCCATTTCCAGTCTTCTTGTCTGCGAATTATTATTAATAACATTTTAATACTTCACGTAAGTTTATACAGAATAATAAAATAGAATATCTCTTCAACCAATTCATCACTAACCTAAAATTGATATTTCGAGACCCCCCCGTTACCTACTAAAGAATTTGTAAAATAATTTTGAACTAGCATTAGATTATAGTTAAAATGTAGTGATGGCTCTTAGATTATTATGGTAAAATTTTAATTGGCATAAGGTTGAATTCCTGCAAAGTAAAAACACGATTCGTGGAATATTTTAATTTGTGGTTTGGCTCTGAAATCTTCGTTCAATAATCGTTATACTGACGCGAATTTTTCATCTGTATTTTTATCTAAATATTATATTTTAATGTCATGAAAGTCATATAGATCAAACTTACCTCTCAGCCGACTGGGCAAATGGAGGGTGTGTTTTAACACATACAGGGCGTCCCAAAAACTAGTGAAAGACCCAATGCATGAATGTAAAGAACCTCAAGGCCCAAACGAAACTTCCTCATGTAGGTTTAGCGATTTTGTATAGTTTCTCACTTAGTTTTTTTTTTTGCCTATAACCTGGGACAGTCTGTAATAAGCTTACAAACGGGTAAAGATGCAATATTGATATCGATAAAACTATACTGCTATTAGTAAAAGGATCTGTTTAAAAATTTTCAAAAGAAATTATTACAACTTGTGGTCGCCCAGTGGTCGAAATTCAACCTTAATTCATTAAACTTTTGAGTTTGAACATTTTTGAGGTTCTTATATCTCTTTAATACAGTGAGTTTACCTCTGTAATCATTACATCTATATTTTTTTTTATTTTGATGTAATTACGTCAGCTGCGAGCGTTTACAAATAAGTGTGTTGTTGCCTTAACTCCCTGCAATACTTATGAACAATAAAATTTAATGAATTAATGTTAAATTAATAAAAATAACAACAAAAAAAACACAATTAAAGCTTGTATTTGCATTTATTTTTGATACATTTTTTTTATATACTTAAGTCATTGTCAGTTTTAATTTTTTCATGTAAAAATGTGACCGGATTTCATCCATCGAAGTATTAATAGTCATGTTTACTCGATATTACTAATTTGACATTGACAGACTATTGAAAAGGGAACATTTGAAATCACACAAAATTCACAGCTCCAAACTCATTTTGTCAATCAGCTGTCAGTAGTGTGAGCATTTTATTTAATGTATTTGTAAAAATATTAAAGATACATTTTAGCTTTCTGCACTCCTTCTCCATATAACCTTAAACTATGCCAAATCTCACACAAAAAAGGCTACAAAGATTTCTCTTCACGTATTTATATACTCGTATATATAAAATATGTCCACAAATATGATTTTTTTTTGTTGTAGAAGGGTTTTAAGTTAGAGACCAGCCAAAGAATATTATATAGGTTCTCAATATGTATCATTTTCGATATTATATTTTTCAATTAACCTTAATCAATCTTGGCAGTAGTCGAATTGACTACCATTTGAATTACATACTACTTCTTTCTTCAAAGTATTTTTATGGTTGTGCTTTTTTTTGTTACAAGGTGCTTAAGGGTTTCAGATGATATGGCTAGTCTATCTGGAGTCATTTTAAATATTAATTGGGAGCCACTAAGTGGAAGCCGTTTTGAATTTAGATTAATTAGTCTATATAAGACTGTGACGAACGCCTGATGTGCTTTCAGCTCCCAACTCTCTAAGCCTTCTTATATTAGTCGTAATGAGCATCCTTCCGAGATAAAACCTAATTGCAATATTTAGGAGCTAGCTCTGGTGATACTGTTGAGTTTAGTAGGTGAGGAAAAAATAATGCTTAACAACTCGCAGCCCATGCTTAACAACAATTAAGCAATTAACGCTTAATAAGTAATAATTTGCTTCTATATTTAACTCGGCTGCTTGTTTGAAAGAGTTTACAGATAAAAGTTTAGGAAAGTTTAATAGCGGTGAACTGCTTACGCTCAAAATAACCCTCCAAAGTTCTGAAACGGCGGAGTGGGTCCAATAGTTAAACAACTCTCGTTGCATACAGGTACAGTAGTGTTACGCCGAGCTAGCAAGGAAGTGACGGTTGCTCCAACTTTCGAGAGTTGCGCATGCGCAGAAACCAGCCAATCACCGACGCACTGACGCCGCGCTGCAACATGCGCCGCGAGCGAACGCTGCAAGTTCCGACAGAACCAAAATTGGTTCAAAGAAGATTAAATGTGCTATAAATCATTTCAAATTGCATTTGTGTAACTTTAAAATTAAAGAAGATACGAGGCTGTCAATTTGAAAAAGTCTGAAAATTTCCAGTTTTTCCGAAAATGACGCGATATAGGTTTTTTGTGAAAGAAATAAATCGAAAGAAAAAGCATCCCTTAATTCATTGCGTTTTTAAGAGATCGTGTCAATTCGGTCAGCGCGCGAATTCCGACGCCGGGCCGATCGATAATGGCCTTGACACCGTTAGAGCGTACGGTAAAGCTAAGCATCCATATTAAGATATTATTAGATGATCCTTTTACTATTTTCACGTAAAGTTTACGTTTATTTTTTGGTAATCATTATGAATTTTTATATAGTTTCCCACAAATAACACTCGGGGTGGTCTTACAACCAGAATCACAGAAGTCTAGCTCGAATGGGTAGAGCACACAATTCGAAATAGAATGACAATGAATTGCATTCACTCCGGCCTCTGAAATACTCGAGTCACGGTATAAATGAATACACATCAAAAAAATGTCTCCTATATTGCGCGCACGCAGGAGTGTGACATTTGGCATAGTTAAAGTTTATATGGAGAAGGAGTGAAGAAAGCTAAAATCTATAATATGTGTTACAAATACATTAAATTAAATAAAACGTTCATACTACTGACAGCTGATTGACTGAATGAGTTTCGAGCTGTGAATTTTGTGTAATTTCAAATGTTTGTTTTTCAATAGTCTGTATAATGTTAATGTAGTTATTATTAATGCCATCTTATACATCGATGATACATCTTATACATCGAAATCTCATTTTTATATGGAAAAATACTGACAATGAATTGTTTAAAAAAATAAATATAAATACAAGCTGTAATTATGTTTCTTTTTCTACTGTTACTGTATAGGTATTGCAAGTAATTAAGGCAAACTTCACATGCTAATGATTTACTGAATAACAACTATAGAACAAAATTAAAAAAAATATATATGCAATGATTATAGAGGTACCTCAATAAGGCTCAAACATAAAAGTTTAAACGAATACGGTCAAATTTCGGCCACTAGTTTTACAAGTACTATTTTTAATATTGCCCGGGCATTAACGACTCTGCACACCCTGCGGACTTTGCCCGTAACATACACATTAGACGAGCGTAGGCAGTACTTGCAGTCGACAGCAGTTCTACTGTCTTACCCGCTGTTAAGCCGCGCGCACACGACGAGATTGACTGGCCAATAGCAGTCAACCGACCACCTAACTGCGCGGTGGTCGCGTTTGGTGGTGTCGCGTTTACACGATGCGAGTAGCTATGTAATAGCGCCCTTCGGTTTGCTCAGCATATGACCAACTATCGTACTGTAAACCGACCCTGTCAAATGGTATTCGAACATATCGCGTCTTGTGAACTACCGTAAATGCCAGAACTATGGATGTATGGGTGTATGGTGTACGTACAACATAACATGATACATCGCATTTAACATGAAATATTTGAACGTTATATGGAACTGTCAATGTTTCATTAATTAGTACTGAAGAATAATACTTTTTATTTATTTATTTATTTATTTATTTGTTGACAGTATTTTAACATCAATTTCATATAATGCAAAGTACTATCTAACTAGGCAATGCCCGTAGACTTTACTAAAAGCATCGTTCTTATAGGCATAACCGTCACACTGCGCAACATACAATTACAGTTATTAGAATTGAATTGTATGAAATAATACATAATATATAAATAATAATATGTTGTTTATATGTAATATATAAATAAAACTAAAAGTAATACTGAGATAATAATAATAATAACAATAAATATAATACTATATAGATATATATATGAATAATAATACATAAATGTACGGTTAATAACTAATACATAAATTTTAATAATAATTTATTTATTATAAAAATATAATATAGTAATCATACACATATAAAACCCAAATAATAAACTAATATTAAATCAATACAGGGTATAGTATCTACACAGAAAAATGAATTTCTTTAAATTTTATATTCCTATATTATTCGACCAGCCTCCGATGTGATCTGTGGACCGGCTGTGGTTGTTTTCAAGAGCATCAATCTACACACAAAAATTCAACCCTTTCGCACATGTGCTTTTCGTGTTGAAACATGCAACAGACGGACAAAGGACGAAAGTTGAAAGTTTTAAAGTTGAAAACTATCCCCTTCTATCAAGGGTTGAACGATTAAAAAGAACGCCTGAAATATTTTTTACACACGAGACTGTTTATATAAGTGTGCTTTCCGATGTCTTTTGTATTTAAACCCATAAGTTTTTTTGTAATAATAAGTATAAAATATTTCATTTTATTCAGAATTTTTTTTTTCAGAACGAAATCTTTTCAGCCTTCATCGGAAGAAACTTCAATGATGCATGCGAGACTTTCACAAACAGAGCTGTCAGTATAAATAACTTCAAAATGCTCAGTTCCGACACTTTTCAACGAGCTTTTAAACCCGCTGAAGTTTTAATTTGGAAAAGTTCAACGGCCTCATGCATAATCGAGTTAGTGGCCGCAAATTCTGTGTTGCTAAGCGTTAAACTGATCTAGTACTAGACTTAAAATCGTACTTATAGGTATTTAAAAAGTCTTATTTAAAAGATAACTAACCAAATCGTATACATAGACAAAATTTAAATGTATTTTAACGCCAGTTATCTATTATCGATTATTAGGGCTACATTATCTTAAATAAAAAGTTAACTTGGTTAAAAAGCCTACAACCTAAAACTAAAAATAAGATATGACGGGGAGGTTCCAGGTCCAGGGATAATAGAGGTGAAATGATGAAGACCTCTGCGATGTTCTGAATCCTCCTATTCCTCACGCGGCAATCGGGAGACACTTCAACGATAGTAAACTTAAAGACTAAATAACAAATGTATAACGGAAATAACAGTGTAAAAGATATAAATAGTCAGGTACAATTTAAAGTCGTCGGCGCATAATTTTTCGCTGGCGGATCGCCCGTGCGCCGTTCCAATGCGCGCCTGCGCAGGCGGCGACCAATCAGATTCGCCCGGCGGCGATCGCTCGTCGCGGCCAGCCACAGTCTAAATTTGTAGCGCCGCTACAAACACGTTACAAATGTTTTATATTAAAGGTATTTAAAACACTTGGTTTCGTAATAATAACATGTAAACCATTCTATAATAACGATTTATAACGCGGTTGCTAGAAGTGTCAATGATCAGCACAATATAAGATGCATATCAGTCGAATCGAAAATGTTCAAAAATGATTAATAAAACGTGTTGATTTCCGAATATTTTCAAGTTTTTCAACAGAAACTGAAGGAATTCCTCATTTTAAGATGACCACACTTGAATTGAAACGAACTGTCGCAGTTAAATCACCATTCGCCAAAAAATTGACAGCTCGTGCTTAATTGGCAAAATCCCCTTCCGAGCTACGTACAGGAATACCAGAATCACCCAATTATTTCACATCACCCGAAGGAATACTAACCATACATAAAACGCACCGATGCTCAAAGTCCTTGACACATTTAATGAAAAATTCAGCGTAATCGATATTTTTCAAGAGTATAAAGGATGTCAAAGGTATAAAGTATTTAAATAAATATTATATTTAGTTGTAATGGCCAGGATGGTGTGTGTGTGAACCATTAGTCAAGAATGTGACCATTCCGAGGTACGAAGCACAGTTGCAGGTTTCAAAAAATTGACGAGTTACATATGAAAGAACTTCATGTCAATGAACTAAGGAAACAATTGGGTGTACCAACTACCGATGGTCCGGTGTGCCTTGCGCGGCGACTGAAGATTGACTGTCTGGTGCGAACCATTGACCCTGTACTGTACTGTTTTATACTAATTTATACTATTATTTATAACATTTATACTAAATTCTACAATGTTATGTACTTCATAAGTATCTGCTTTTGAATATGCTATGCCGCCGTCACGAGTTGGTAACGTAAGCATACCCTCATGCCCAATTTAACCAGAAGTTTTGTATTGACGTCAAAGGCAACTAGAATTAATAAGTTTTTAATTTCCTTCTTGAAAGACACAAGCACGTGACGTCAATTATAGACCGTCATGAGATGATTTATAAATTCCTTTCTCACGGTTAATTTTCATAATCGAATAGAATACTTTCAATCTTCAGTCTTTATTTACCGCACTCCCGATCTTATAGATAGTCGTCTAACCCACAACACCTTTACCTTGTATCGAGTCGATACTATTATTTGTTATTTATTAATTTTTATTTATATATCTATTGAGTCAGAAACTGGTTTTCATTAACGGTTAGTGGAAACTGTCTAAACTCTATCCTCACCTTATTCATTACTGTGCGTCACTTTTGAACCAATCACCTTCTATTACAATGTCTTTGGAAATAATTTAAACCATTTTTAATGTGGGAATCGGGTTATCCTTAGAGAACTTCTTCAAAGTTATTGGGCATTTAAATAACTTTAAGTTAAATTTAAAATATTTTTTTAATGTAATATTATAGTTAAAACTAAATTTCACAAAGATAAAAATGCATAAAGATTTTGATACATTCTTCGTGTTTTCTTCGTGAAAAATAAAATGCTGAGGTCTTCGTATCAGCTATAGAGTCTCTTGATATCGTGCTTATAATATTTCTATTTCTTCCAGCACACACTTGTTACGAGTCCTCGCCTCATTTTCATGAGGCAAGCTTTTAGCTGCTCCCAGTTCGGTGTTCGTGCGTCCAACAGCAGCGATCTAAAGCGTTGCGGATCGGCTCGTGAATTTTTAAAGTAAAGAAAATAAACAATAGTCTATACAATTTACTGAATACCCCCTCCCCCCCCCCCCCCTCCATCCCGGGCTCATCTGTGCTCGAAAGCCTCGATGGGACAAGAAGACGGCGGCAAATGAGCAAAGATCAAAAGGGCGGCGCTCCATGAGATCATTGTCTACTCGTTGACAATAGAGTGCGATTTGCCATTGTAGCGCGATGGTCAAATTTCTATAAAATAATACCTCGGCCGCTGAGGAGGAAATAAAAGGTGATCGGCATTTTATTGTAATCTTTAAGGCACGGACTTTAAAATGAACTTAATTATTACTCCTAGATTTCAATAAGGGCGGGGGAAAAGGGGTGCAGTCGTGACGGTCATTGCATAGATATTATGTGTCCAAGCATCTAAGAATAAAATCGTTTTTTTTTTAATTATTATTAAAAAAATCAATAAATAATAATAAATACTTTTACTCATTGTATGATTTTATAAAATCTCGAAGAGCCTTACCAGAATTAACAGATTCTTTAATTGGTATATATATTTAAGATAACTATTATGCCACAAACATTCTTTGAATATTGACAGTTAACATTTGAACATTATGTTTACATAGAGGTAAGTAAACTTACCTCTATGTCTAGGTACCTATATACCTAGAGGTAAGTAAACTTGGTAACACCTTCTTAACCAGCTAGCTAGTGTGCTTAGTAGTAAATTAGAGGTATAAACTAAAGTTTTTACAAATACACCCTGCATCTTGTTAATATAAATCTGTGGCTTGGTAAAAGAAGTGCCTATGACATTTTTTTCATTGTTGAGTATTATGATGCAATACGTATACTTAAAAATCCCCAAATTTTCAGTACAAGTGCCCATGTCAAAATTCCTATTCCTAATTTAAAGTGTTAAAAAACAAAAAACAAATTAAAACTAAAATTTGGGTTTTGAAATTTGGGGATTTTTAAGTATATTGCATCATAATACTCAACAATGAAAAAAATGTCATAGGCACTTCTTTTACCAAGCCCTAGAGAAAAAAGTTGTATACAGGATGCATTTATATTCACTGATATCCTTTTAGGGGATTGAACTGTATCAACAATCGAACATCAATCAGCAAAAAATATTTGAAAAATATGTACCAATTATGAGAAAAACGGATTTGAAATATAATAGAAATCGTTTTAATGTTTGAGAACGATGTTGAACGCACAGCGCGACATCGGTCAACGACCCCCCGGGCGTTTCCCTCGTAATAATATAATAATTTTAGTTCCTATGAACGTTTTTTTTTTAAATTATTATTTTTTTTCGTGAGAACGGTTTAGTTATCGATATAGGACGTCGGTGATTTTCAATACAACCTGTAGAAATAAAAATAAATCATGATTTTTTAAGGATTCAGTTAAAAACGGAACTTGCTAATGCTCAGGGAATATTAATTAATATATTTAATTTATATTTATCACACAAAAGTCGAGTCTGTCGCATTTGTACTTTTCGAAAAAAAGTGAAATTTCGCTATAACTTTCTTAGTATATAAGATATCGAATTTATTACAATTTTATATTATTTCTTAGATAAGGGTCTAAAACTTACTTCAATAAACTTTTTTGATAGAACTAACCATTGGTCCTAGGGGTGGGAAAAAATGGTTTTCAAATTTCAAAAAAAATCATACCTCATTTAATCAAATCAATCAATAAGTTCAGGATCAAATAAGTTTAAGATTTTAATTATAGGCCTATAATTTTTCTACAACATTTATTTTAAAAAAAAATTGATATAAGCAACCCTTACGGTAAGGGATGACCAAAATGTTTTACCTCTTGGATCCGGTTAAATCTACCGAAAGGATTTTTTTTTTTTGTAATCTGACAGCATCTGCATTCGCGATTATCTTTTTTTTTTGTTTTTCTTAGACGCAGGCTAATGCACATACATAGGATTGCATTTGCTGGACAAGTTTTCAAATGAAGTATCAAACGAGTGTAAAACTTTACGCGAACAACAAACACACGCGATGACAAGCGTGTAGGAAAACTTTTACATTTTATGACTCGATCGTGGACTTCAGTGCGCTTTTCAGGAAATCTCGCGGCGGGCGGGGCGAGAGAATTTCATCTCGTATGGCTCTCAAAACGACCTTATTTTGAGATGATGTAACGAAAGTTATTAGTTATACATTACACCGTTCACATCACATATATTTGTTTGATAATATTGTATGCTTACTTGTTTAATAAATACATGAATTAATTAAGTATACTCATTTTAAGCCTGAAAAAAAAAACTTTAAATCGAGACTATTTAACGCCAAACTGGCTATTCGGGTTTTTTTTTAAATTGATGAGCATCATGTTAGCTGATACATTATGTATCAGCGAGGTGAGAGTTGAACGCGTGCGTTTCGGTATTAGTTTTCTATAAAACATTCTAGATCTTTTCATTCTTTTTAAAAATAACAAAAAATTATTTCTAAATTTTGTCTTTTGGCATATGTTAATAAGAAGAAGAAAATGTTTCTTTATTGAAAAATGTAAAACAAAACTAAAGTGTAGTTACATAAGCTTAATCTCATTTTCCAATAAAGGAACTGTGCGCAGCTGCCCTCCTTTCTAGGAGAGGAGGATGCTGAATTTCAGCACGTGCCGTTTTATTTTATTATATATAATATATAATATACACGTAACTTATAAACATATTATTTTTATTTATAGTGAATTGTAATCCTCACATGCTCTTATATAACATGTACAAAACAAAATACAAAATGTATGACCAGCATAGAAAACTATATAAAACGTAACTAAGTGTTGGTAGTTTGCAGCTCCAGAAGCCATTGTCGACACCTAGTCCTGAAGGAGGCCGGGCTTGTTTTGCTCCTTAGCGGTGAAGGCAAGTTGTTCCAGATCTTCTAATTATGGTCAAAGGGTATTTAACCAATACAATTTCCCCCCAATACTTCTTCCCTTTTAGAGGAAACCGATTTCAATGATTCTGGTACTTTGCCCGCTGGTAATCGTCAGCAGTTAATAGTATTAAGTTTTAGAATAAGTAATATTATTGTGAATAGTTATTAGAAATGTAAATTTAGTAGAATTTAATAAATGATGGCTAAACCTTGTTCGGACAAACATAAAGATTTTAATCTTTTTAACTGCCCGCAGCAGCGGCTAGTCTGTAATACAATTTATCATTAAACTATATATATATATATATATATATAGTAAAATTGTATAATGTATTATTTGTATAATTATAATGTATAACCTTCATTAAACCATTCACTTCTCATTAATTATACGTCATAGTCGTTACATTTTCACTGTTTGTGATAATTATTATTTCTTTTTTAAATCATTTTTTTACTACTTTAATGAAAGTTTGACCGTATTGCATAATCGCACAGATAAAATGCGAAGGTGAGTGAAAATCTTTCATAAAATACAGCGCTGTATTTAAACCAGCGTGCATTACCTCAAGCGATTCAACTATCTGTGCGTTCTTATTAATTTTTCTTTTAACATTCTGGCTATATAATTTGTTTGAAAATTTTCAATCTTTCCAAATGTCAATACTTTGAGTTTTCCAAATGTCAATACTGTCAGACTTTTATATAAGTAATGTAAACTAACGGCGAACGCCTATAATAACATAAGAAATCATCTAAATAATATATATATTCTTTTCTAAAATTATAATTAAAACCTACAATAAACGTAAAGAATAGGATATAAACTCTAGACGGTTACGTAGGTCATTCTCAGTGGGCCGAGAAGAATATTGCCGTCAACTCTCACTGGACCAGCTGGCTCGGAAACTGTGATTGTACGGATAAGTAGAGGTAGAGAGGAAGAGGGTATAGTGCTATACTTTGTGTTTGTCTATACAAACACTATACTGGCACTAGTATAGCACTATTGCTATTAATTAACTCACCGACACCCAATATCTCTCTCTCTTACTCACACACACACAACACATTTTCTATATACAAATCTTATACCTGCGTGTTTGTATTATAATAATTTGATGTAGTATGAAAACATTTTGCAACAATTTAGTTTGAAAACATCGTACCTACTGTATATGTTTGTAAATATGAAGGAAACCATTAATCGCTTTGTTATGTAATTAATTCTTATTTTTTTTAATGTAATATTTATTTATGTATTTATAAACGTACAAGATAGCGATACTATAAAATAACACAAATAACATTTTTTGGCGTGTAAGCGACATCTATCGTTTGCGTCAAAACCAGTGTCTTTGTTGCTCGGAATTTCGAGCCTGATTGAAATGTTAGTTGGGAATCCACCTTTGTACGGTGGTGATTTGATATTTTGGAGAAACAAAGATATTTGCATGTTTGAATGTTAGCAAAGTCGTACGAATCAGAGATTTATGTTTCCAGAAATAGATGTTTTAAATAAATTAAAAACAGTATCATTATTCAAAGCTTTTATCGAGATTTCTGTGTCGCCCAGTGCTGGATTCGATCCGAGGATAGGTGTGCGGGAAAACACAGAATTTAATTTATGCGCGATCTTATCGTCTCGTGGGCGCGGCTTGTCAAAATAATAAAAATAACCTCTCGCGTAATCTTAAATTAAAATGTACCTCTGTCATGCTTTCCTCCTTTTTCAGCGCCGCACTTCAGAGACTGATTACCTGCTGGCAATTGTTTTTCAGGCATTTGAACAACAAAGGCTGTCGCGAGGCGAACGGACGAAATAGTCCGGGCGACAGAAACGTTTCTTATTTATAAGAGCAACATATTAAATTAATATATATCCTGCATTTGTGCCTACCAATCTGGTCTTTCTCTATATAAGATGTTTTTAATTTTAAGGCACTACTATTATCGCATGATGCTAGATCTACGAGATTGTGTGGTAGAGGTTACAAGAAAGTTGTGTTAGTAGAGCGATTTATCAATCTACATGGTTTTAAGGTCTATTAAACAGATTTTATGCACTACAACACACTTCGGTTGGGTCTACTAAAATTCAGTAGCCACAACGAATTATGATTCTACAGAACTTCGGTTAAATGAGACCTAGATATTTTTTTCAGTGTACTCGACAAACATACTCGAAGTACCTACTGCTGGTAGCTGCGATGTGGAAGGGAAAACAGTATTTGGCTGAGTATTTGCCCATTATGATAGTTTTCAGTATGTTCCTTGTATCCTTGTATGTTCTATCTTTAGTCAGGATAATGATTTTTAAAAATACAATATATAAATTAAAGATTATGTGTAAATGAGAGCTCGGACCAAAATTTAAGCCTTAAAATTTAGGCCTCTTCCCGGTGGCACTCTTCTCTGCTTGAGCGTGCTTATAAATCGTTCATCTAACACACACACTTTATACTAGCAGTGGGCGTTAACGCGATAAACATATAACTGAGGTTACGTTACACGCGATTTCAAAATAGCCTAATACTTAAACGGCTACAAAATAACTGCGCGATTTGTACTTGAACTCATCACCGTGCTTTATTGTCATGGTGTTTGGCCGGATAGGGTATACATTAATAGGGCGACTGGCGAAATAGTTACGGCCGGGGATATACCTGAACGCACCATACTTTGTAACTTGCCAGGCAATGCGAGGCGACTTCGTTGAACGCGACTCTGCAGCCTATGGCTGTGAATGAAATGAACGCGATATTAGCCAGCTTCAGTAACAGGGCTATTCGTTGCGCTAGAATAATAGGGCGATTTAAAAGGTGTCGCCTTATAACGCGCACGTGAACTCTGTACCGTTAGTTAATTATGAAAAACACAATCAAATACTTGAATTTGCATCTTATAAAATACACTGCGCTTCTGAAATTTTATATTCTCGATTCGGACAATTTACGTCTAAAATTTTGTTAAAATGTATAGAAAAATACAGACCTTTCGAGGTTCTTAAATTTCTTATAACCAAAAATAATTAACTTATTAATTCCGTAAAAGCCTAGATGTTTAGGAGATAAGCGATAAATAGTATTATTTTTCTTCTACATCTACAAATAAGGAAATCAGAACATTAAATAAGTTCAAAAGTTAGCAGCGGCTGCTTCCAACTGCCAGAGGAAAATATTAAAAAATATCAACGCTGTCCGGAAACACATTCAATAATGCAATTTCAATAATGCATTTTTCTATCAGTCTGCAGGCAAGTTGGTACGATGAACTGACGGATAAAATAGCAAAATTTATTCCTTTATAATAAATAGTTAACTGGGCTAAAAGATTAATTGATAAGATATTTGACCGTGTGAGACGTTAGTTGTCAAATTATAGGAGAAATAAATTAGGATGGAATTAGCAATTATGTTTCACAAATCAAATTTAACTAAACAATAGTGTTAATTGTTGCAAAAACAAGTTGGTGAACAAATGAGTGTATAAAACACATTTAAATTGCACGTTCCGTACTTAGTGTGGTCGTAATTTTGGTTTTGTTTAAAAAAAAAAGTGCATTTAGAAATGACACTTTGTTGCTGTTGACTTTTGTTACTAAAGTATTTTGTGACTGCTGCCAACAAAAAAAAAATGTCAACTGTCATATTATAATATTTATTTATTTAACAGGTCTCCCCATGTACATATTATAATTAAAGTAAAAACAAATTAAACTACTAAAAGAAAAACAAACAAATCAAAAACAAAAAACAATAACAATTAAAAAATTATAATCATGCCTCCCGGCCAACATTAACAAATAAATAATTCAAAATAATTAACTGTTCTATACATTGTTTAGTAGTAGTTCATTATTTACCCAGAACCTGATGTCTTAACGCTAGGTCACGTTTTCCCCCCAGACTACTTGCGCCTGTTTGTGGTGCCTACTTGTGATGGGTTGCTTCATTTCCTATCTCCGCTTGTGCCCGCGGCACTTTTAGCCCATTCGATGTGCGGCTAGAAATTTTTTGACTTTAATGTTATGTATCTATATTTTCCGGACAGCCCCCTATGTAATCTAAACGGTTTTATAATATCAATCAATAGACAAAAAATCAACCTCTACAGACAGACGGCCAAGGACGGGCATAGCAGCTTCTTATATGAATGTATAGAAGCCAAATCTAATTGAATCGAAAATGCTTGGATCCGTGAAAATCGTGTTGTCGTCACCTGTCAGTTGCCATCGCTTGACGTTTGATTCAATAAAGGAAAGGCAAAGGGAATACTGGAGTTTTCATTATAGAAGATCGTGCTAAGTACTATAATTGTTCCCTGAATGCCTTCGGGAAGGCATCCGCGCCGCCGGCTACAAAGTACCTCTTTTTTTTCGCCTTTTTTCCCCTTTGTTCTTTTGTTGTTCGTCCGAGGGATAAGCTCCGTGGAGGAGACCTTTTATTGACTTTACTTTAAGGAGTCTTAAATAATATATCGAGGTAAATTGACTGAGATAAAAGTGCTTCTTTTTTGTTTTAGGAATCTACTCCTTGAGTTTTATACAAGTAATCATGACACCTAAGTGATGGTTAGCTTTTACTCACTCCTATACATTATTACTAAATAATATATTAATATCTTTTTAGAGTGAGTTTTCGAAAAAGAAAAATAAAATAAAGGGATTAATTGAAATAGGTTTGATATAAAAATTCAGACTTTAGCACTATAGTCAAAAATAAAAAATATTAGAATGTATTAAGTATTTAAAACAATAACGTAAAAATAATAAACTCTTTAATTTTATGTTAGCGCAAAAATAGTCTTTTCAAGAACACATCTCGTAAATTAAATGTTTGTCATTTGATGAAATCTGCTGGATATAACAAATTAAATTATAATAATACATTGATTTTAACCGTTCAGTTAATATTTCTGAGTTCAGAATAATATTGCTAAATCCTTACCCTTTTCATAAAATTATTGCTAGTCTTTTAGATCATTCTTTGTATAAGTATGTTTTATGTAGATTAAAGTTTCGTACCTACTATGTTTTAAATGGTCTAACAATCAGAGTGTTTTTTAAATGATCAAAATTATGCCTTTTATTTGTGAGTCAATAGTTTTATTTTAACCCATATATATTATTATTATTAGAATTCGGGTGAGAAACGGTTTGACGATAATAATAACTTTAAAACTAATGACTTATTTTTACAATCATAAGTGTATTTGGTTTGTGTCGAGATGATACGTGATGTAGGTATAATGTCTACTAGGGGGTGTTCTCATTTTATTTATCTTTATTAGGGAAATAAAACAGTGAAACAAAAACAAAACCGCGTAATAACAAGTGAAAAGGTGTATATTCCGGGAGCGAGTCAGAAAAGACTGAAGACCGTGAGAAAGGAATTTATAACTCGTCTCAGGTGTGACGTCAAATCAGACCGATTTGACGTCACAACGTGTGAAATACAACTTAGCATTTTTCCAAACAAAACAAATGCTTTTGACTTTCAATAAGGAATTTACAAACTAATTAAGTCTAGTTGCCTTTGATGTCAATTGTAATTTTCCAGTTAAGCTGGGTATGAGAACTGCATCTTTGGCTATTTCGCAGGCGTGCAAAATACATTAACAACCTACTTTATTTTATTACTTAGAAGATGTAAAATCAATTAAATTTCTAGGTATTTTGACCGATAGTAATATTACCTAAAAGGATCATATTCAATATCTGCACTCAAAGTTGGGTAGTTTTTAGTATGCTCTTCTTTTTCATTCGTATGGATTATGTTGTCAAGGAGGCGCTATTGGGTGCAGTTCCGACTGCCTTTTTGATGTTTTCATGATGCGAGGCCGTTCAATACAGGCAAACAACATCTCGCAAGTCATGTCTTGTTACTTCTTAGTCGACAGTATTGAGAAAAGAGTCGTTAAATGAGTTTAGAAGCAGGCGCGCTTGACCCACTGCACCACCAGGCTGTGTTAATGTACTTAAACAGGTTAAGGCACATTGAAGCAGTCGTTTCCCTTTAATATTCCCATTTAAGGTATGGTATAATTTTATGGGGTAATTCAGTCGATGCTAAGAGAGTCTTGGAATAATTTCAGGTGTAGAGCAATAGTAATTATGCAAGCTCTTTATTTCAATACTCACTGGAATATAACAGTAATTAGTAAGTAATGGAATATAATAAAATAGTAAAAGTACTAGAAATATGTAAATTTGTTAAAATGAGTTATTCTAAACTAAGGAAAGTTTGACAACCCATAATATTAGAAAAGGTAAAACTCCTAACATGCCTCATGTTCATACGAATAGAAATATAATCCCTTAAGTGCTAAATTATATTCTCTCAATAACGTGAGGTGAGGATAAGGTGAGGATAAAGATAGAGTTCAAACAAGGTCACCAAATAGTTTATTGAGGTTCACACTTATCCTAACCAATTTCTGACTCAGTAGGAATGCAAATAGAAAATAGTAAATGACCGGTAATAGCTTCGACTCGATTACAAAGTAAATACTTGTATAACAGTGAGAAAGGAATTCATAACCGATCTCAGGACTGTCTGATTTGACGCCACGACGTGTGAAATGCAACTTAGCATTTTTCCAAACAAGCAAATGCTTGTGATTTTCAAGAATAAATTTGCAAACTCACCCTCTGTTAAAAAATATGTTCTCTTCTTCATAATAGGTTACCCGAACCCTCCTTAAGTCCGAGTATGGTCTTGGGACACTCTTTATACGCATTTAGTAATGATAAACATTCGTTAAAAATCATTAAAATCCATTTCACGGCTAGCATAGATTTTGATGACGATTTTCCTAACAATAACGTTGTAAAATAAAAATAGCGTTTGCATGAAAATTCTGAAGGTCTCTTAAATATCCAATATGCATAGTCTATTTTATCTGCCTGCCGGCAGGCTCATAGTAATATATTACATTAGATTCGAGGCACCTTCGGGAACGCGGCACTGTGCACTTCTTGCATTATTTACACAACTATTAAGCGGCCATTTTAGGTTGCCATTGTACGAGTTCAGGTAGGGTAGAATTGGTGGCGAGTTGAAATATTCAATAGTCAAATTACGCCAACGGCTGGAGCGACCTTATAAAATATGAAAGGCAGCAGACGACTTCGAAGCCATCGCGCTGATAAAATATGGAGGTAGGAGCGATCCCGTTTGCGAATGCGTCGCGGGGCGTGTGTGACCATACACAAATACGCTCGTATTGGCGCGACGGGGATTTTTTTTTAGGGTCATTGTTCGACTAGCCGCCGCTGCGGGCAGCTTTAACGATTAAAATATTTGTACCCGCCCGAAGCGAAGGCAGCCACAAAGCCACAGACCTATTTATTTATTTATAATAAATACAATAATCCTACACTACAATTTTAACAAAAATCGGAAAAGAAAAAAATAAAACATTTCAACAATATTTTTTTTATTAAATGTGGTATCAGCGTAGAATTATAGGCGTATTATTTAAGCTCACCACACTAGGTTTAGTTGAGAAAGGGATAACTGTGTAATGAAAACATCTTTTGGACAGAGACATCTCATTTTCTCGGCCCCAGAAATATATAATCAGATAAGTGATGAAACTAGGTATGTTAAAACTAAAGCTAGTCTTGTTAAATCCATATTAAATTGGTTAAATCTCTTTGGAGTTACAATTTGTTAAATTCACAACCATGACATGTAACATGTAACTGATAATGAATATGAAAGTGAAAATGAGTTTAAAATATTAATCTTTCAAGGAACCCCGGTGTTAGCGACAAGAACAGCCTAGCTGTAGGACCCGGCTGCTAATGTACGGCCTAACAAATATGGCGTGCCCGACGGTGAGTCGCGTGTCGGTCAGTCGTATCGGCTGCGTTGCATAAAATGTCGTGGCCGCGCTGTGGCATTTATTTTCTAGCCTTAATTATAAACGTGTCAAGACTTAAGATTGATGAACGTTGACATTAATTCAGTTTTTATTATATTTCGAGTTTTGATAAAAAAAATATGATATTTATGTATTCGCATAAAGCGCTGCCTCCGGACCGCTGTTCACGATTCAGAGAATTTGCTCAAATTCAGAGAATCTGACCAAAATTTTCGAAAATATATCGAGAGAAAGAGTTGAGCGGTTTACATATACGCAGTGGCGGTACTTTCATGGAAGTCGAAAAGACGGGCTTGCCTAGATTTTTTAACTAAAAATTACTAAGTACCTCAAAAAACAATCACTTCCGGCGGTTAGGGTAGATTCTAGAACAGTAGGTATTTTTACAAATTACAATCCCAGAGCCTGTGCTATAAACCCAGAGCCTGTGCTGTAAACTTTACATTCTAACAGCATTCTAACGTCAAATTTTAACGTTCATCAAGTCTGAACTAGCGGTTAAATACGCTTTCCAGTTGCTTCATCTGCAGTCACGACAAAGTTATTGTTAAAAGTGTTGTAAGAACAAAGATTGCAACAAATCCCCAATAAAGTGCAAAGTATCATTTACACATTTTTTCCAATGACCCGAATGACATCGAAGTCGCTCGACGGCGGTAGTCAGCTGAACTGTGAGTGTGAACTGTCACTTGTCAACATAAGTTAAAAATATAGGATTACAAATAAATGAGGTATTTATGTTATGAACCTAGTAAAAAATGAATTAATAAAAATATGTTGAACATTCTGGTTATCATTTGAAGCGTTTAATGGGGTAGATATATGATCATATACATATATTGCCCACTTCCTTCGATGTAAAGAAATCAGGCAGCTGGTCAATATTAGCCAAATGATAAATTATATGTAAAAGGTAACTGCAACATCGTAAAGCCGTAATTTCGGTGATCGATCTTCATACGAAACTGTTTTTTTTTTCTATTGCATACGTATGTATTATTAATCCCTCGTTTGATAAAGATGATTCCGAAAAAAAATAATCCAAGTCATACTGTTGAAGCTGACACTTTTGATTAACACTGACGTTTACTTTAAGCCGTTTACGTGATCTTAAAAAAACGATTTATTGTAACTACTAGTATGTAGTGTGTAGTTGGAGTACTATTGTACTTAGCGGCTCATATAAGTTTTAAGTTTATTTTACCTACTGCAACACACTACAAAAAATATTCAGAAACGATATATTCTTTGCGTACATTTAAAAAGCAACATTATAAATTTATAGTAATTTAGCGGTGATTTGTAATAATAAAATTCTTCAAAATTAAGTATTAAAAACAAAATGAAAATGAAAAATAAAGTGAATAAACAGATATTTAAACAAAAGTACACACCTTTGATAAATTAAAAAAAAAAATAAAAACATAATATAAGTAGGTACCAACAAAAATTTCTTATCACACTTTTATTCTTATTACGTATTCAAAATATTGGTGGTGGTGGTGGTGGTGCCACAATTTAGGTGCAATTACTCAAATATATATAAAAAGATCCATCCTTTATCTAAAATTCGAAAGTAAAGCGCGCGATAAAAATTAACGTGAGCTTCTAATAGAGAAAGTATTTTTAAACGTAACTTTTTTATTATTTCGTATTTTAAAATTCCGGCACCATTACGACCTAGTATTTTTCATGGAGATTCGATCAAAACTTTAAAATTCTAAAATCGGCGGTGATATCATCCACGGGAGCTACGCTTCGCTATTGGAGTCGAATCATGGGAGCTACGCTTCGCTATTGGAGTCGATCCATGGAAGCTACACTTCGCTATTGGAGTCGATCCATGGGAGCTACGCTTCGCTATTGCAGTCGATTCATGGGAGCTACGCTTCGATATTGAAGTCGATCCATGGGAACTACGCTTTGATATTGGAGTTGATCCATGGGAGCTACGCTTCGCTATTGGAGTCGAATCATGGGAGCTACGCTTCGCTATTGGAGTCGATCCATGGGAGCTACGCTTCGATATTGGAGTCTATCCATGGGAGCTACGCTTCGCTATTGGAGTCGATTCATGGGAGCTACGCTTCGCTATTGAAGTCGATTCATGGGAGCTACGCTTCGCTATTGGAGTCGATTCATGAGAGCTACGCTTCGATATTGGAGTTGATTCATGGGAGCTACGCTTCGCTATTAGAGTTGATCCATGGTAGCTACGCTTCGATATTGGATTCGATCCATGGGAGCTACGCTTCGCTATTGGAGTCGATTCATGGGAGCTACGCTTCGATATTGGAGTCGATTCATGAAGGCTACGCTTCGCTATTAGAGTTGATCCATGGTAGCTACGCTTCGATATTGGATTCGATCCATGGGAGCTACGCTTCGCTATTGGAGTCGATTCATGGGAGCTACGCTTCGATATTGGAGTCGATTCATGAAGGCTACGCTTCGCTATTAGAGTCGATCCATGGGGGCTACGCTTCGATATTGGATTCGATCTATGGGAGCTACGCTTCGCTCCCCTCCGATAAAACAATCCGTGGGATTTTTTTCTGATTACTGGCTGTTAACAGAGTATTTTCATTATTGTAAGTGAAATATTTCGTTCATTGGCGAGCCGTACAAAGGCGCGTCGCGACAATTTCATCCACGCCTATTCGAACGGGCCATTTTGATCCCAGCTAGGAATTTTCTCGAAACAAAAACCCCTTCAATCAGTATGAGAGCTTTGACAAATAACTAGCATAATAGGGGACCTTTGGGAAATCAAAACCTGACCGGATACGAAGCCAAAGGCACGTGATTACATGAAAATAACTTATAAGGCACACAAAAGATGTATTTTACCAAAAAAATATTTTTATTATGATTGTATTATTAAAGTTTGCATTGCCTTTATTATTCAAACATTTCCTCGAGCACGGTTGATTGATTAATTTTTATTATTAAGTAGCTGTTTAAGCCCAAGCTTCGCCCCTGGTTGGCTCTTCGGCACACGATAACCCGTACTATGGCACTCGGAATGGGTCGCCTCGTTTCCTATCTCTAGGCCCTTCGGGCTATTACGTGCCTAACGTCCTATTTCTTGCAGGCGGCTTGAAGATCAGACCAAGGGAGCGTAATGGGGGTTTTTTTTAAATAAGAGAAATTTTACTGTTATTTTCTTAGTATGTAAGATATCGAATTCATTAAAATTTTATATTATTACCACCCCTGAACAATTTCATATAATATACGAAAAAAACAATTTCAATTTCATTTATTTTCCATGAATACATGGGATTCCAGGAATTACATTAAAATAAAATAAACAAAAAATGACTCACTATTTAAATAAACTAGATAGTATATAGATTATGCAGTATAGAACAGTAAAAGCAGAAAGAACGAAAAAAAAAACTAAAGTAAACATATGAAATCATGCAAATGCAGGAGAAAATATAAACATAAAACTAGAGAAAAATAAAATAAACAAAAATATAAAGACATACAAAAATGTACATCGGATAGGCATATATTATAATTTATAACATACAATAATCTGATGGTAGTGAAGCTATTAAAATGATAGTACACAAGAAAAAAAAAACGGTTAAACCCGGTTAGTGAGGTGACGTATTAGAGCGTACACTAGATTTATTTAGACATCGCAATATTTTAGGTATAAATTAATCGTATTGTTTTTCGACTGTGACCAATTTAAAATTCAATTCTCCCACGCATATTGTAAAAACCGCCCTCACAGCGGAGCGGAGGGCGGAGCTCAGACGGGCCGAAGGTACCCACATTATATACTTGCAAATAAATACGGGAAAGACACTACTGGAATGTGTCGGATTCAGATCATCGCCTGTCATGGATTCAACGACTTACTAATATGACAAACATGAAAAGTATTACGCAAAAGTGCGAGTTTTTCTTCCATCCCACGCGAATCCAATAACCCCGACCAAAACCGTACACTTTTCAATATTCGAAAGCATAGAACTGTACTGGCCGTTTCGCGGAGTTGCCAACATCGCTACAATGTTGTACTCGACAAGTTCAAAACTAAACATATTTGTTAAATAAATATAAAAAATTGGGTCTGCGTCGAACCAGACGGTGGAAGTTATACTTCTTTAGCCATTCGCACATACCCACTCACACACACACAGACAGGATATATAAATGAAATATAAAACATTTTTCTCTGTTATTCAATATATTTATCTTCAATATATTATTATAAGTCACTTCATTATTATACTATACACCTAGACATTATCATTATTAAGTTCGTATATTCGTATAATTTGTGAAAAAAAAATCCCAGCCGGGGATCGAACCAGGGACTCTAGCGTGGGAGACAAGTGCGTTTACCACTGACCCACCGAGACTCTTGGTAGAGAACGTATAAAAAGGCACTCTACGGATTTTACTCCTAACGCGTGACGCGGTTTCTCGACCAACATCCCACCACAACGGGCGCAAAGAAGTATAACTTCAAAAAAAAAAATAACGAATTACCTAAGGCTATCAAGAGTGCCAAGCTTAATAAAAAATCTAAATTAGAGCTTAAATATTGCGGGTAGATAAATTGTTATTATTTGATGTATTATACAATTTAAGTATATTTAAGGATATATTATAGGCCGCTTTACGAATAAATAATCCAAATTGAGTTTCTTCCAGATGAGCCTTTTAGGCTCAGGCAGGTCAAAATATATTTCCTTCTACTTTTATCAAATGAATAATGAACGTCGCTTATGGTGGGGCATCGAACTGAATTTACCTAAATGTAATTCAAGCTACGCACAGAACGCCGTGCTTAATAGAATTCAGGATACTTATAATAAAAAGTTTCAAAGCATTGATTAATTCCATCATAACCGTAACCAATTTATTAAGGCTGCTAATTTCATGACACTTCATGACATGATATGTAATATATAATTGAGTTCTAAAGTTATTTGACTTATATTTGATGATTGTTTTTTAATAGCGGCAAATAGCCTGAAAAGATAAATGACACAATCTTTGACAATAGAGAAAAATTTTGAAAAAGTTTTTAATTATTTGATAAAGTGCTGGATAGCATAATATTTATAAAGGTTCTAAAGAGTACATATATATATCACTACTTTACTATATATAAATATATGTTACTATACTATATGTCGTATAACACTATTTTTATATTGAATATTTATCTACTTATATCGAATATTTATTTACCTATATATATATTTAATAATTGTTTATTCATTTCATTTATTTGTTTTTTCATTTATTCCTTTTATTCTTTTCATATATTAAGTGTTAACGAGAAGACACTTAAATTGTATTCATGTGTGAGGGTGTGCGTGGGTGTGTATATCAGTGTGTATATTTGTGCCTTAGTTAATTTTTATATTTTCACAGCGTTTTGCGCTGGTC
Organism: Neomicropteryx cornuta; assembly: GCA_020383195.1. Classification (NCBI taxonomy): domain Eukaryota; kingdom Metazoa; phylum Arthropoda; class Insecta; order Lepidoptera; family Micropterigidae; genus Neomicropteryx; species Neomicropteryx cornuta. The sequence goes on along the minus strand of JAHKQU010000010.1, from coordinate 7,248,328 downwards.
TATTGTATGCTCACTGCAACACGTTATATATCACCTTCCTTAGAACAGGTAACTCTTACTTAGTTAGGAAGATTACAGACTTGTACTCATCGGCCAACATGTTTTCTCAATAAAAATATATATATATACTAGCTGACCCGGCCACGCGTTGCTGTGGCTAAAGTTTTTGTTATATTACATTATAGTAAACAATCTAAGAGGAACAATAAGAGAACATCAGTCACGGAGTCCACTATGCTTTTTCACACAGATGGTATTTGTAAAAAAATATGGTGATCTCCTTATTTGACTTTCTACTACTATAACCCTTTAGTACAATGAAATTATTTACGAACAAAGACGAAAATGTTGATGTTGGTATACAAATTCACTGGATTGAGATTTGAAGGGGAAGTACGTTGAACACAATTAATTAAAATGTTCTTACACTTGATACTAAGCAGAAATCAATAGGTAAAAAATAAAAATTTATCAGATTTATTATTTCCATTTAATTTTATAACAAATATAAGTATATTACAGTATAATACAGTAAATAACATGTGACGCTTAAACTCATGAATGAGGTAGGCAAGGCAGACAGTCTTAAACTTTTAAACATTAATATCTTTTTTTTGAATTATAAATACTTTCAATTTCAATTTAATTTAACACCAATCGGTGCACAATGTTTTTGGTTAACCTGTCTTTAGCTAACACAAATAGATTCGACGGTTTCCCAACACGTGAACACGCAACATATAGTTGCCCATGAGAAAAACATGGATTTTCCAAATCTAAACCACAAATGGACATTGTTTGACCTTGAGATTTATTTATAGACATGGCGAAAGCTAAACGAATTGGAAACTGTAGCCTTTTGAAGGGTATGGTAGAATCTGATGGTATCATCGGAATACGTGGCAGCAGGACCACTTTTCCTTTAAACTTCCCAGCCAAAATGGTTGCTTCAAGAATGTTTCCGGTGATCTTTTTGATGACCAAACGCGTACCGTTACATAATTGAGGTGGATTCAAATTACGGAGGAGAATAATAGGGGAACCAATCTTTAATCGAAGATTATGTGGTGGCATTCCAGGGATATCTAATGAATTTAAAAATTCAATCGGAAAATTTACACTTTCATTTTCATCAACAACAGTATCGATTGATTTAAAAGACATCAGATCGCCTGGTAACAACTGTTGTATCTGGAAGTTAATTTCGTCAACATCAACGTTTTTGGCTGCCAAAATCGCCCGTTGACTAAGCCATTCATGATTCAAATAATTATTCTGTATATCCGGGAAAATACTCTGAATCAATTCAGTTTTATCCTGAACAACAGTGCAAAAATTGTCTGGTAGTTTAATGCATTGCGTATTTGGTTGCAGTTTTATTTTACCGTTCCCAATATCTAGTAGTTGTTCGGAAAATATTAGTGCTGATGGATCATTTTGCAATTGTACTCGCATATTTATGGTCAATCGAAGTGTTTCAACACTTCGCCATAAGAATGATTGTTTCAAACATGCATTAATCTCATCCGCGAAAGTAGAGCGAGGTATAACCGGTAAGGTCTGCCGGAAGTCACCAGACAAAAGTAAGATAGCACCACCGAAAAGTTTATTATTGCTGTTTAAATCTTGCATAGTTCTGTTTAATGCTTCAAGTGAATATTTGTGTGCCATTGTGCACTCATCCCAAATTATTATAGAACTCTTCCGCAACACTGCAGCTACTCCACTATTCTTTTTGATGTTACACATTGCATCTGGTTTATTATGAACGTCCAATGGCAGCTTGAATGTTGAATGTGCTGTTCGCCCACCATCCAGTAAAGTAGCCGCAATGCCTGACGATGCTAATGCTAATGCGATTTTTTGTTGCGACCGTATTTTGGCAAGAATCAACGATATTAAAAATGTCTTACCGGTTCCACCGGGTGCATCCAAGAAAAAAAAACCGCCTTGTTCAGCAGCAACAGCCAGCATAATCCGATCATAAATAATTTTTTGTTCTGCTGTCAGTAATGGTTCACTGTTCATGATAATTGTTGCTAAACTTCCATGGTCATATTGATTTTCTCGTTGTAAATCGGTATTGACTAAGTCGGTGGCTGGACGATTAGGTGATGGCATACCATAATGATTAAGTGGTAAATTTGAAATAAGAACACATAAATCCTCGATCAAGACCAATGCTTCATTGTACATCTCTGGTGTATAATCTATGTTTTGGCATTGATTTGTTTGTCTAATTCGGTGCAAGATGTCTTCTGTCATACAATTTTTATATTTTTCCCACAAAGTTTGTGCTTGCGAGGGATAACATGTCGCCAAAATAATTGCAAACAACTGACGAATGTTATTCGGTGTTGATGTCAACGCAGCATCAGCAAGCGTTAAGTCCCAATGGTTATCGTCTTCTAGCAATTGCAGTTCACGACATGCATCCTGGTATGTATTGAATACTCGACCATTAGCTGTTCGTAAAAATTCAAAAGACGTTGGTCCGGGAACATTCACCAATAACAAACGTAAATAGAAGCACTCACGTTGCTTTGGATGTACCGTGTAAAGTCTCCCCAATGTCTTAGCTTTGAATATGCCTGTAATGGAAGGATGTGGTTTTCCTTGTTTCCGTGGCTCCCATTTTTTACTGGATTTGTTCCATGTGAAATAACGTGGAACATCACCATACACCAATGTCTTCGCGAATTGGCCAAAAACATCAGGTTTTTGACACAATGTAAAAAATTCAGTTAGAGTCGTTTTCGGAGCTTCGAACGCTCTTTGGAGAACATTTTCTTCAGTGAAGTATACACGTTGACCGTTTTCAAGATGTATTGCCAGATGTTGGACAGCAGGATCTCTTTCGTGGATGGGAAAGCTGAGAATATGCCAAATAGCTTCATTGCTGCTAATGTATCTGCCCATTTGGTATCGTGCTATTTCGTCATTTTTATTTATGTTTTTTACTTCAAATATGGCCAAATCACTGCCTTTGTTTACATATTTACAAATATACTTAATTGATTTAACAGAACTGCAAAGCTCAACATTGATATGAGCTTTGTAAGTTTTTGAAAGTAGTGGTGAGTATGGTACCACCCACTGATTATCAAACTCAACTTGATTTGGAAAGTTCGGCAGTCGCATTGTAAATGTGTGGCCACCATTCTCAGTACTTCTGCGGCGATACATTGGATAACCATCAATATCCGTGATCGTGTCATTCGTATGCGGCTTTGGGAAGTTTTTTTTACATTTTCCATTTTCCATGCACGGTGACGTCATGTTGAAAACACCGCATGGCCCATGGATCATGTGTTTGGTGACAATATCAAATAATTCTTGATCAATTAATGGGTCTGGAATTTCGGCTGAAATTATTTGATCGATTTCTTCAGGACGGATTCTATCTTTAAGCCAAACCAAAATGTGGGCATGAGGCAAACCTCGCTTTTGCCACTCTATCGTATACAGCCAACAACGTGTGATACCAAAAATTGTATATTTAACAATAAAATCAATTAAGGATTTCAATTTTTGTTTAAACACACGTGCAGTTAAATCATGACGATGAATGGCTTGTTGTCCTGGCAATAGTAAAGTTTGTATCTCTTCCCAATTCGGATTACATGTGAATGTAATAAATAAATCCGGTCGGCCGTAATGACGTACGTAAGTCATCGCATCTTGTATGCATGCATGTTCCGTGCCGTTCCGTATCGACATCTGTCAGTTTTATGACTGAATCTACCAGCATGTTCACCTAATGGTACTTTGTCGGCTTTTATGACGATTTGATAATTGTCATTTTGCAGTCGTGGCGAAACTCTTTTGATCAATTGAATTAGTTGATTGTGATCTTCTAAAAAATTTTCCAATAATATCACAATTGCTCTTTCCTCTGCTTGTTCAATAAAATTATACTGGCACCGAGTCGTCACGCGCTCTTCACAATCGCCCATAAAATAAAAAGGTATCGACATCTGTCAGTTTTATGACTGCCAAATAATAACGGACAAAAAATTAGCGATAAATTAAAATTGCGACTATAATTTGAGATTTAAACTATCCTATCTCTCAAGTGCACATCGAACTGCACATGGTGTTCAAATTTTATTATTAGTCCATTATTTTATTATTAGTCCATTGAGGACAAACATTGTGACACGAGATTTATATATATTAAGACTAGCTGACCCGGCCACGCGTTGCTGTGGCTAAAGTTTTTGTTATATTACATTATAGTAAACAATCTAAGAGGAACAATAAGAGAACATCAGTCACGGAGTCCACTATGCTTTTTCACACAGATGGTATTTGTAAAAAAATATGGTGATCTCCTTATTTGACTTTCTACTACTATAACCCTTTAGTACAATGAAATTATTTACGAACAAAGACGAAAATGTTGATGTTGGTATACAAATTCACTGGATTGAGATTTGAAGGGGAAGTACGTTGAACACAATTAATTAAAATGTTCTTACACTTGATACTAAGCAGAAATCAATAGATAAAAAATAAAAATTTATCAGATTTATTATTTCCATTTAATTTTATAACAAATATAAGTATATTACAGTAAATAACATGTGACGCTTAAACTCATGAATGAGGTAGGCAAGGCAGACAGTCTTAAACTTTTAAACATTAATAATTTTTTTTTTGAATTATAAATACTTTCAATTTCAATTTAATTTAACACCAATCGGTGCACAATGTTTTTGGTTAACCTGTCTTTAGCTAACACAAATAGATTCGACGGTTTCCCAACATGTGAACACGCAACATATAGTTGCCCATGAGAAAAACATGGATTTTCCAAATCTAAACCACAAATGGACATTGTTTGACCTTGAGATTTATTTATAGACGTGGCGAAAGCTAAACGAATTGGAAACTGTAGCCTTTTGAAGGGTATGGTAGAATCTGATGGTATCATCGGAATACGTGGCAGCAGGACCACTTTTCCTTTAAACTTCCCAGCCAAAATGGTTGCTTCAAGAATGTTTCCGGTGATCTTTTTGATGACCAAACGCGTACCGTTACATAATTGAGGTGGATTCAAATTACGGAGGAGAATAATAGGGGAACCAATCTTTGATCGAAGATTATGTGGTGGCATTCCAGGGATATCTAATTAATTTAAAAATTCAATCGGAAAATTTACACTTTCATTTTCATCAACAACAGTATCGATTGATTTAAAAGACATCAGATCGCCTGGTAACAACTGTTGTATCTGGAAGTTAATTTCGTCAACATCAACGTTTTTGGCTGCCAAAATCGCCCGTTGACTAAGCCATTCATGATTCAAATAATTATTCTGTATATCCGGGAAAATACTCTGAATCAATTCAGTTTTATCCTGAACAACAGTGCAAAAATTGTCTGGTAGTTTAATGCATTGCGTATTTGGTTGCAGTTTTATTTTACCGTTCCCAATATCTAGTAGTTGTTCGGAAAATATTAGTGCTGATGGATCATTTTGCAATTGTACTCGCATATTTATGGTCAATCGAAGTGTTTCAACACTTCGCCATAAGAATGATTGTTTCAAACATGCATTAATCTCATCCGCGAAAGTAGAGCGAGGTATAACCGGTAAGGTCTGCCGGAAGTCACCAGACAAAAGTAAGATAGCACCACCGAAAAGTTTATTATTGCTGTTTAAATCTTGCATAGTTCTGTTTAATGCTTCAAGTGAATATTTGTGTGCCATTGTGCACTCATCCCAAATTATTATAGAACATGTATACCAACATCATCATTGTCGTCTTTGTTCGTAAATAATTTCATTGTACTAAAGGGTTATAGTAGTAGAAAGTCAAATAAGGAGATCACCATATTTTTTTACAAATAACATCTTGCTCGAGATAAAAAATTATGATGGAAAATCAGTGACTACTCGTATGAGTTAGATTTTGAGATTTGAACAGCTAAGGTAAATGTCTAGTAGTTGATGCTTTGAGGTTAATCATAAAGAATTAAGAATATAAATAGCAGCGCCATCTATTGATTACTTACTCAACCCAGTCGAAAGGTATCGACATCTGTTAGAATCATTTGGAGTTAACAGATAATTGTGACTGTCAAATAATATCAGACAAATAATTAGCAATAAATTAAAATTGCGACTATAATTTGAGATTTAAACTATCCTATCTCTCAAGTTGGATCGAACTGCACATGGTGTGCAAATTTTATTATAATCGGTTAAGTGGTTTAGGAGTCCATTGAGGACAAACATTGTGACACGAGATTTATATATATATAAAACGAGATTTATATATATTAAGATAAAGATAAAGATTTATATTTATATATATATATATTTAAGAATGCTCCTAACGGTTTGTCTAAATTAGCTGGTTGCGACCGGTAGCTCCATGCGACTGGAGATTAGACCAATGCGACCCATCTCGAGTGCCGTGCAGTATCGACAGTAGAGATTACAACTTTCGAAACAGGGGGTGACAGGGGGGTATTCAATAATTAAAATGGCCAGCCGTGCGTGTCAATCGGATCGTCCCGCGGCGGTGTGACACAGTTCAAATGCCGAAAACAAAAGCACGGCGTAAACAATATTATAAACGGGCCACTATGGATAGATTCTTTGTTTACGATTTGACACTGACAGTGACAAACGACTCGTCCGTCGAGCTAACCATAAATACACGTGAATAATGTAAAACACAGCCAGTCCTTCATTCGATAAGCATCGTTCTAAGTGGTCAATACTAATGAGATAGGTAAACTCGTGCTAGAGTTAAAAAGGGCCTACCAAACGCGCTAAAAACAGACTTTCGATTCTTTACTTTCACGTATTGTTCTCAAAACTTAAAAAAGATTGGGTAAATTAGATTATTCATTAATTAATTATATTAGTTTAATTAATCACAATTAGTATACGAGTATAACACGTTTGCCTGTTTATTAATTACCTTGTGTCAACTGGTACGGAACATGATTTTAACGTGAAATCACTCCAGTACAGGGTGATACTTTGTATATATTCATACAACTTTTGCGTGGGGATTGAAAAGAGTACTGAATAAGCTGCATCCAAAACAGGGGGTGATAGTCGACGCACAACTTCCATTTTTGGGCATCGGTTGGGAAATTTTCAATCAGCGCAGACGGAGACTCCGAGCAGCTGAGATGTGTTTTCATTCGCGAACAATAGATCTCAATCACATCGACGATTTATGAGTAAAAATAATCTGAAAAATGAAATCCGTTTAAGTTTATAATACCTACTTGAGAATATAGAGATATGTGACCTGAAAGTGGTCACAACTGCAGTATTCATACTTAATAATTTCGGACACGGACAAACGGACAACGGGGTACTACTGTAATAATTCTAAATAATTGAATTTTAAAATAAAAGAAACTAGAAACTAGAGGTATTCTAGTTCCATAGCCCATGGACGACGGTATAGTAGCACTTGATCAACATTTAAACCAGAGATTTCCAAGCTATTTTGGGCATTTCCAAAATAAACTGATACCTCTGACCATAGCCAAATTACTTTATAAATCTAGTTTTTTTCTTATTGTTACAAAATACTTACCAATTTAAAAACTTTGCCGTTAATTAAGTGACCAAACTTCACATCATTTTCCCATCAAAATTTAACAAAATAATAGACAAAATTAATTCAGTAATAATTATTTATTTATTTGCTTAATTATTTAATCATGAAAAAACAACAGGTATAAGAGATGAAAAGAAATCCTAAAGAATCTTATAAAATAAGTTAGACTTGCATCCTCACAAGTTTTTCACATATAGAGTGATTTGTTTCATATCTAATGCTAATAAATTATATAAATTTATATATTGAGTACTAATGCAGTAATACTTTAAATACACAAAAATAAAAATAGTGGCAAGCAAAGTGACTATGGAGAGGTGAATTAAAATTAACGTTAAAGAGAACCGAGTTCAGGATGCTGTATTTTGAAAAGACTTTAGAAGAGTAAATACAGATTTCTTAAAAACTGTGGCCTTAAGACAAATTACATAAAAATATTTAGGTAGGTAATTATTTTTTGAAAAAAAAAATTAAAATCGCAAAGTAAAGATAAAATAATAGAAAAATCAGTGTGACGTTAAAATTCCGCCTTCGTTGATAACTTGTGTTTCAGTTTTCGTTTATGTCGACCCCTGGAAAACCCAAGTAGTCGATATCGATCACTTTGGGAATCCTTGATTTAAACTATACTATTTAAATTACTATTTAAACTGTATATTTGCATAGGATAAAATACACACGTGTCTATTACATTTAGGTTATCACCGAATTCACGGCAGTAAGATAAAGTTTGCTTTGTAGTTGTGATACGCTTTGATAATAATGTATCTCGGGAGAAATTTACATAAGTTAAGACAACAATAACAGGGAATTATATAATTTCCCTTTGAGGGCTGCTTTCCCTAGCTTCGCTGCTTGTTGCTAGGCACTCGCGTCGTAGGCGGTATAGCAACTGTAAATTTTCAGGCACTTGCCTGAATTTACTGAAGCTGTTGACGTGTAAACTTAAAGTCAACATTATGCTTTTAAGGGGTGATTCTTGATCTTTTAAATTTTGTATAAAAAACTAGTCTAAAAAGATAAAAAAAAGAGTCTTAGAACAATTTTAAAGTACGGTCACCTAACAAAATATCAGTCCGCGCGGCGTCGCGACTTCGCGACCCGGTAACCGACTGACTCCACGAGGCACCGTACCTACAAATGAAAAACGGGTAATTCCCCGCGTGCAAAAATTGAAACGCAACCAAGATAGGCGTAATTGGTTCAATAGATATATGAAAACTTGTTGAACAAACATTGTTCAAATGATACTACTGACTTTAAGTACAGCCTGTATTATGTTCTTGGGGTTAAGTATCATGTCTTTAACCATCAAAAACACGAGAACCAAAAGGTGCCCAAAATAATCTCACCGAATCTAGTGCCATATTATGTATGTATCAAGATGTGTGTGTGTGTGATTTAAGATTTTTTGATTGTTTAGATAAAATATAATTTATTATGTATAAACTAGGAATGCCTATAAATGTTGTGTTTTTTTTCTTTTTTTTTATACAAATAATGAATTGTTTCGGGTATTAAGGCGAGGCCAAAGGATAAATATTAATTTCGATTCATTTAGACCCCTTTTTTTATATCTGGCATTTGGTGACCATTGGATATTTAATCATAAAAAAAATATATATTTAGTTAATTTGATAATAGTAAAATAGTAAAGACAGATTTTTAATATTCAATTATATTTTTCAGAAATGTAATAAATGATAAACTGCTAATAGTTATTTTAGTTGAATTGCTCTCTGATAAAAAACATTAGAGCCTTAAGAAAAATAGTAATTGAAAGGAAAAAGAAGGGTATATCATAGTAAAGTTTGTTTTTTTATTTTCTGTATTATGAAGCTGTAATTAAATAAAAACCAACAATTGCTTACTGACTGCGCAGAGATTAAAACCTGACGCCCTATAAAAACAAACCAACGAATTCTTCTAGAATCCACATCCCGCCCTGATTTGCCCGTATAATGATCGCCGGCATCCAGGGAGCAACGCACGGTTCCCACAAATTCATTAAAAAACCCACACATGGCAAACCCCCTCCCGAAACCGCATTACACATTTCCCCGAGCGTTATTTGCGTGTATTTCTCCCAACATGGCTTAATATTGCCATACACAAAAGACGATTTTATTAGCGCTTTAGGGGCGGCGGCGGGGGCGGGTAATGTTATGGGCATATCGCGTGCTTCCGTCGCGAGATGCTTATCTGACTGACGGCTGGAGGGGCGATCGATTATGCTAAACAACCCCTTCGCAGTGAAAAACCCCTTCTGTTCGAGTGGCGGGTTGGGAAAGGGGGTTGGCGCGGCCCGGGGGTAGTTTAAACTTCACGCAGTCACGTGATCGCGACGGATAAGTAAGTGGTATTAGCGCGTTCGATGCGATTTCGGTGCGGAATTGCGTAATTATGTAATTAAAGCCTCTTACATTTTTGAATTACCGTTTTTGTTAACATGTCAGCAAAATTATGCATCGGTAGGGTAAACGCGGGTTACTTTGTGATATTAAGATTTAAAATAAAACAAAAAAATCGAATAACTATTAATTAATCAAATACAAAAAAAATATTAAATATAATTCTGCCCTTTCTATTCCGTATAAGTACTTCGTATTCAACATATTTTAATAAGATAAGATTGTAGTGTACATAGGAATGACATATAATTTACAACAATTAGTTAACAAAAATAGATAATTACGCAATAAATTTTCTAAACGTAAATAAAAAAATTTAAATAACATGAATAATAATAGTTAATGAGGTCGAAGGACCTACGCAGGAAATAACAAAAACAAAAGAATATAAAAGATACAAAAAAAGAAACGATTAAACTAAAATAACAAAAAAAAAGAAGAAAAGGTGGTAAGGTGATATCTGCTTGCATCGTTACAACAGAAATGATACTAAAACTCTTTTACACTGTATAAGTTAAGTTCTAATAAATATTCTTTAGACGCTTTTTTGATATGTTTTAAAAACGTCAGGTTTCTTATGTGGATCGGTAATCTATTATAGAAGGAAAGACTCATATAATTACTGGAAGATATAAGTAGATAGACGGTCCATCTTTGAACAGGTGCTTAGCACCTGAACGGAGCGTCGCAGGGGATCCAGCCAACGACGCAGGCGGTCTTGGAAGTCTTGACACAGTCTCCAACCTCAAATATAAAGGTTTGCACCTTCCACATACCTCCGAAACCGATAGAAAACACTAGTTAGAGGGAAGTAGCCAGTTCTCATAGATATAATTTAAGGAAAAATTTTGTAAAAAAAAAAGAAAAATAAATTTTAATATTTTTAAGAGTAAACACACGTCTGATGTAAAAGTATGGACTGAAATATTTAAGATCAAATTATGGCTTGTAGTTAAATATGTGTGGGAGAGATGTAGTATATACATACACCATACACACGTGTATACACATGCATACATAGGTACATACCTACATAATGAGATGCAGTTAATTATGCCGTAAAGTTTAGCTACCCGCCAGTATTAAATCGTATATTGCAATGTCAACGTGGTTTCATTACGCCGGTCCAATACATTTCATATATCAATAATTTTGTCATGTTAGATATACGCTGATGCTTTCACGTCATCAGTATTACTAAAATGGCCGCCCTCAGCGACTCGTTTGAGCTACCCGCTCCTTTCAAAACTCAAATCAAAACCCTATTGTGTCGCCATCTATTAAGAAATTATAAAAACAGTCAGTCATTCTAGTTACTCCGATATGTCACAGAAACATTTTATCACGAAGTTAGTTGATATCACGGAATGACCTGAATCTACCCGTTTCCGTATGACGTCATAAAGCGCGCGTAAAAATTTGTTTCAATACCTTCAGAGGTTCCGTGCCTGAAAAGGATAATACGGAACCCTCATAACATCACAGCGTAGCAATTTAAAATTTGCCCTAATGATATGTAGCTCTCCGTGAGGTGCACATATTTCGACAGCCAAAGTTTAGATTTTTTTATGGTGGTGAGTTCTTGAGAGCCCTCAAAAAAAAAGTTTTCTTTACCGTATCATTTCTATAGGCTTGAGGATTTTTTTTTAAATTTGTTGATTTGGGTATATATGGCTCAAATATTAAAAAAAAAGAATACTGTACCCCACCCCCTCCCCCGTAATTTTCTAGGGTTATAATGGTAACATTTAGATCATGTTAGGGTTGGCAGGTAGTATTGAATCATAAATTACAGAAAAACGGGTGTTTTTTTCGTTTGTTGACCCTATCTATATAAAAAAGCAAATTTGAAATACTAGATTTCTATTTAGTACATATGTTTTATCTTTTAAATGCACGTGTGTTTTATGTGAATACTGATAGGATTTTTTTTTTACTTTAGTGTCTAAGACGAATTGTTAACATGTTATGTATTTCAATATTTTGTTAAAGTACCATCTAAAAATAATTAAATAAAGTCTTTACAAATAAATAGGAAGAGTGCGCGATTTTAATTGAATTTCAACAGAAGATTTCAACCCGCGATTTTCCGGAATACGTATATAGGTCAAGTGAAGATAGCATTATTTCAATAATGGGGTCATTCGACGATACCTATTGTTCCAAAAACATATCCTCTTAAACAATACACTCGAAAATGATATTATGCGTGCGATGTAAGCGGGCCTTTAGCCATTGAAAACATTCCTAGCGCGTTGGACCCAACTCAGAAATTTTGAGCGACCAAAACAATTTATCATACGATTCTGTGCGTTTACTCCGCGCGAGGGAATGTTCTCGGCAAACTTTTGAGTGTTGCTAAATATCGGTCGTTAGTTTGAGGGCTTTGAGTATCTTTAGTACTTACGAAACGTGTATATATGATAATATGTTGATATTATACATATCATTTTTTTAATACACTGAAAAAAATATATTAGCAAAACGTTTAGTTGTTTAAAATTTGCAACCCGCAGCGAGAAATTTGCTAATCGAACATAAGTGTAAGCAAATCGTATACAGACTGATTTACCATATTTCTTACTATGGTAGCAAGAGATGTGGTTGAAAAATATTTTAGCAAAAACATTTTGCTATGATTACAAAACAATATGGCGTCGTGGTTGAACAGCTGACGAAATAAAATGACGTTAGTATTCAGTATTCGGTATATTTATTTCAAAAAACAACTTTGCAATTGTGTATACAATATAACCATAACAACATACGAGTACAAACAACAAATATAGTAATTAAGACTAGTATACACAGTTATTCAAATACATTAAAAGAGATAGCAAGTTAAAGAGCGTAAATCTTTTATAAACTAAATAGTATAATAATATTACAAAATTTATAGAAAAACAATAATAAAACAGTAAAAGCAATAAAAATTAAATAAACATGAGAGCGCGGTGAGTTAAGACTGAAAGCTACATCTTCGATTATAAAAACTAAACCGTGTGAAATGCAATTTAGCATTTTTTCAAACAAAGCAAATGCTTGTGTCTTTCAATAAGAAATTTGCAAATTAATTCATTCCAGATGCCTTTGACGTCAATACAAAACTTCCAGTTCAACTGGGCACGAGAACTGTTTCACAGGTGTGAAATATGCTTACGTTACCAACTCGCGGGGCGGCGCAGGTTCAAATCAGATAATTAAAAGATACAGAAAGTCTTACTCCATAAAATATCCCAGAGACCGGCTGCCTTTCCCGACTTTTTTCCTACCTGGCATAATTTCCCCACGAAAGGGGGGAAAATAATTCCAGTGAAACTTTAAAATACAAGTCGCACCGTGGCCACGGAATAATCTCGAAAACGCCAAGAAAATAGCAACCTTAATGTAATGTACTTTTCTTTATTAAGAGAGGAATATTTCTTTGAAAAATATATCTTGCTTCCGGCGTTGTCAATCTGTTGTAAAAAAAAACAATGTTTTCAATTATTAAAGATTTGCGAATATCTCAGTAAAATAATCTTTGTAAAAATATAATATTAGACTTACCATCGAAAAAGTTGTCTAGGTGACTCAACCCGGTCATTTCTCCATACAAACGCTGTATGACTATTATTGAAGCGTAGCGAGCGAAGCTCCCATGTGGTGACTCAAATGTCACTCTGTTCACGGACTAAAGCTCTAGAACTACAAGACCGATTTTGATAATTATTTTTTTAAAATGACCATGACAATGTCTTCTGTGCATAGATACTAAAAAACATACACATTTGATTGCGCAAAGAATTATAAAAAAATAAATGGTAATCCCTAGGGAGAAATACATTTATATACTAAACTCCGCTCCAATGTATGCCGCAGCGAAGCAAAGCGGCGCCCTAGTACTAGTTATCGTTGTATCTCCCAAATATCTAGGCTTCTATTTAATTAATATGTTCTTTTTTTATTTTGTCTAAAAGTTAAAAACCTCAAAAGTTTCAAAAAGTTTCGACGAAAATATCTTATTATCTAAATACAAGAATCGAGAAAATAAAACTACAAAAGTTGCCTCCCGCGATGTTCGTGTTTCTGCGCTCAAGAGTAGTGCGGGCACTATCTCGAAGCACTCTTCCAGCGAGGGGCTTATTAGGCCCCCTCGGTCTGGGGGTACGGGTGAGTCGGCCCCGCGGGCCGTTGGGTTGGCGAGTTAAACCCAAATAGCATACTATGAATAAAGATTTATACCACTGTGCACAAATCATTTTCTGACCATGAAGCACCAGGCCAGGCCACGGTACAATTTTAAAATGTTATTTATATCCATGGTTTTGTTTTTGTGTGTTCTTGTGTATGTGTGTGTGTGTGTAAGTATTAGGTTATTATTTATTCCTAATATAACTAGGCAGTAAAAACTTGAAAGCTGTTTTTACCGTTTTTAACCACTTCGTATGTTATTTTACAACTTTTAAAAAATTAAATAAATAAATATCAGTATTGATTTCAACTTTTAATAAGTACTAAACTTTATCTAAATGGAAACAAAGATTTAGTAACAGACACCACTTAATAGATTGTTAAATACTCGGTATATGGAAAGAGGGTTTCTTGTGCAACCAAGAATGAAAATAACTTTTGGCTAAAAACATCTAATTTTCTTTTACTCGGGCCCTAAACTTTTTAATATTTTGACAATGGAACTCAATACATCTACAAAGATATACAAAAAAAAAATACTTTCTAGTGGTTAATCGATAAAGGAATAACGAGTCATAAATATAAGTGCTAATTGTATAATTTCCGTAATGTTTAATTTCACATAGCTAAATGTGTGATGGCAACCAACTTGTTATGTTGACCAATAGGTGGCGCGCTGGTCGCGAACTAATTGACGACCTGTAACCATAGCAACCAATAATGACAACAGAAGGGCTCGAGCGCGAATCGTGCAAAAAATCAAATGATAATAAAGAGTTGTTGTGACAAAAGTGTGTGGTTTTATTCAAAAGGCAAGTGAGTTTGACAATAAGTCTGTATTTAAATTTATTTTTCTGTAATCTATTTCTTTTCATATAGATGATTTCGTATAGAGCAACTTTTTAACTGAGGGTAGTTTTGGGTTCTAGGGGATGTGAAACGCGAAGATATGTTGAAATTTTCCGTAAATCATTACAGGAGTCTTACACGAAAATGAGTCTCCATTTCAATGTAGGCTTCATCGTTCCGCTAAACCCCGTACGAACGAGAGAATTATAAAAAGAATAAATGAGCATCCACGCGACCTGCGGCGACAGTATCGGCGGTCGCATCGCTCCCCGCCCCCGCCCGCCCAACTCGCGACCCTCGCCGGGCGCGCCGCCCTGGCCCGCGCCAGATAAGAAAACAACCTTTTTCCGGCCCTTGTCCGACAGATAAGGGACCCTCTTTAAACTCGCCTGAGGACGCACTCACTTGACTCGATTTTCAAATTGAAACACTCACAGAATACCATCGACACGTCATCCGTTAGAAAATTCAGTCGAATTATGAAAGTCCGGGATTGCATAAGTTAGGTAAGTTTTGAAAATATGTTTAAATTATTATTTTTTATTTGATTCTTGGCAAAATTATGTCTTCTGATAAAAAAAAATAACAAACTAAAATCTGTGCGCTTGGTACCACTGTCGCTGCCCTTTTAATAAGACCTAAAAGTCTGTACTAGAGAAGGCAAATCATCTGTGTATAACTACTTATTTTTCAACTGTCAGTAGTATATAGATATACATCTATTAAAAGTAACATGAGATTGATTGGTATAGAAAACATGAATGGCTATGACGCTCTAATTTTTTTTTTATTTATTTATTTTTTATTTTTTTTACAAAACACCTTTTCTGTGGGTGAAAAAAAAATAAAAAATAAATAAATAAAAAAAAAATTAGAGCGTCATAGCCATTCATGTTTTCTATACCAATCAATCTCATGTTACTTTTAATAGATGTATATCTATATACTACTGACAGTTGAAAAATAAGTAGTTATACACAGATGATTTGCCTTCTCTAGTACAGACTTTTAGGTCTTATTAAAAGGGCAGCGACAGTGGTACCAAGCGCACAGATTTTAGTTTGTTATTTTTTTTTATCAGAAGACATAATTTTGCCAAGAATCAAATAAAAAATAATAATTTAAACATATTTTCAAAACTTACCTAACTTATGCAATCCCGGACTTTCATAATTCGACTGAATTTTCTAACGGATGACGTGTCGATGGTATTCTGTGAGTGTTTCAATTTGAAAATCGAGTCAAGTGAGTGCGTCCTCAGGCGAGTTTAAAGAGGGTCCCTTATCTGTCGGACAAGGGCCGGAAAAAGGTTGTTTTCTTATCTGGCGCGGGCCAGGGCGGCGCGCCCGGCGAGGGTCGCGAGTTGGGCGGGCGGGGGCGGGGAGCGATGCGACCGCCGATACTGTCGCCGCAGGTCGCGTGGATGCTCATTTATTCTTTTTATAATTCTCTCGTTCGTACGGGGTTTAGCGGAACGATGAAGCCTACATTGAAATGGAGACTCATTTTCGTGTAAGACTCCTGTAATGATTTACGGAAAATTTCAACATATCTTCGCGTTTCACATCCCCTAGAACCCAAAACTACCCTCAGTTAAAAAGTTGCTCTATACGAAATCATCTATATGAAAAGAAATAGATTACAGAAAAATAAATTTAAATACAGACTTATTGTCAAACTCACTTGCCTTTTGAATAAAACCACACACTTTTGTCACAACAACTCTTTATTATCATTTGATTTTTTGCACGATTCGCGCTCGAGCCCTTCTGTTGTCATTATTGGTTGCTATGGTTACAGGTCGTCAATTAGTTCGCGACCAGCGCGCCACCTATTGGTCAACATAACAAGTTGGTTGCCATCACACATTTAGCTATGTGAAATTAAACATTACGGAAATTATACAATTAGCACTTATATTTATGACTCGTTATTCCTTTATCGATTAACCACTAGAAAGTATTTTTTTTTTGTATATCTTTGTAGATGTATTGAGTTCCATTGTCAAAATATTAAAAAGTTTAGGGCCCGAGTAAAAGAAAATTAGATGTTTTTAGCCAAAAGTTATTTTCATTCTTGGTTGCACAAGAAACCCTCTTTCCATATACCGAGTATTTAACAATCTATTAAGTGGTGTCTGTTACTAAATCTTTGTTTCCATTTAGATAAAGTTTAGTACTTATTAAAAGTTGAAATCAATACTGATATTTATTTATTTAATTTTTTAAAAGTTGTAAAATAACATACGAAGTGGTTAAAAACGGTAAAAACAGCTTTCAAGTTTTTACTGCCTAGTTATATTAGGAATAAATAATAACCTAATACTTACACACACACACACATACACAAGAACACACAAAAACAAAACCATGGATATAAATAACATTTTAAAATTGTACCGTGGCCTGGCCTGGTGCTTCATGGTCAGAAAATGATTTGTGCACAGTGGTATAAATCTTTATTCATAGTATGCTATTTGGGTTTAACTCGCCAACCCAACGGCCCGCGGGGCCGACTCACCCGTACCCCCAGACCGAGGGGGCCTAATAAGCCCCTCGCTGGAAGAGTGCTTCGAGATAGTGCCCGCACTACTCTTGAGCGCAGAAACACGAACATCGCGGGAGGCAACTTTTGTAGTTTTATTTTCTCGATTCTTGTATTTAGATAATAAGATATTTTCGTCGAAACTTTTTGAAACTTTTGAGGTTTTTAACTTTTAGACAAAATAAAAAAAGAACATATTAATTAAATAGAAGCCTAGATATTTGGGAGATACAACGATAACTAGTACTAGGGCGCCGCTTTGCTTCGCTGCGGCATACATTGGAGCGGAGTTTAGTATATAAATGTATTTCTCCCTAGGGATTACCATTTATTTTTTTATAATTCTTTGCGCAATCAAATGTGTATGTTTTTTAGTATCTATGCACAGAAGACATTGTCATGGTCATTTTAAAAAAATAATTATCAAAATCGGTCTTGTAGTTCTAGAGCTTTAGTCCGTGAACAGAGTGACATTTGAGTCACCACATGGGAGCTTCGCTCGCTACGCTTCAATAATAGTCATACAGCGTTTGTATGGAGAAATGACCGGGTTGAGTCACCTAGACAACTTTTTCGATGGTAAGTCTAATATTATATTTTTACAAAGATTATTTTACTGAGATATTCGCAAATCTTTAATAATTGAAAACATTGTTTTTTTTTACAACAGATTGACAACGCCGGAAGCAAGATATATTTTTCAAAGAAATATTCCTCTCTTAATAAAGAAAAGTACATTACATTAAGGTTGCTATTTTCTTGGCGTTTTCGAGATTATTCCGTGGCCACGGTGCGACTTGTATTTTAAAGTTTCACTGGAATTATTTTCCCCCCTTTCGTGGGGAAATTATGCCAGGTAGGAAAAAAGTCGGGAAAGGCAGCCGGTCTCTGGGATATTTTATGGAGTAAGACTTTCTGTATCTTTTAATTATCTGATTTGAACCTGCGCCGCCCCGCGAGTTGGTAACGTAAGCATATTTCACACCTGTGAAACAGTTCTCGTGCCCAGTTGAACTGGAAGTTTTGTATTGACGTCAAAGGCATCTGGAATGAATTAATTTGCAAATTTCTTATTGAAAGACACAAGCATTTGCTTTGTTTGAAAAAATGCTAAATTGCATTTCACACGGTTTAGTTTTTATAATCGAAGATGTAGCTTTCAGTCTTAACTCACCGCGCTCTCATGTTTATTTAATTTTTATTGCTTTTACTGTTTTATTATTGTTTTTCTATAAATTTTATCGGCGGTCGCATCGCTCCCCGCCCCCGCCCGCCCAACTCGCGACCCTCGCCGGGCGCGCCGCCCTGGCCCGCGCCAGATAAGAAAACAACCTTTTTCCGGCCCTTGTCCGACAGATAAGGGACCCTCTTTAAACTCGCCTGAGGACGCACTCACTTGACTCGATTTTCAAATTGAAACACTCACAGAATACCATCGACACGTCATCCGTTAGAAAATTCAGTCGAATTATGAAAGTCCGGGATTGCATAAGTTAGGTAAGTTTTGAAAATATGTTTAAATTATTATTTTTTATTTGATTCTTGGCAAAATTATGTCTTCTGATAAAAAAAAATAACAAACTAAAATCTGTGCGCTTGGTACCACTGTCGCTGCCCTTTTAATAAGACCTAAAAGTCTGTACTAGAGAAGGCAAATCATCTGTGTATAACTACTTATTTTTCAACTGTCAGTAGTATATAGATATACATCTATTAAAAGTAACATGAGATTGATTGGTATAGAAAACATGAATGGCTATGACGCTCTAATTTTTTTTTTATTTATTTATTTTTTATTTTTTTTACAAAACACCTTTTCTGTGGGTGAAAAAAAAACATTCTATATTACAATACAAAAGTTTAAATAGGTTCGCATAAATAAGAGAAAGGAAAAAACAATATAATAAAATGCAAAAGCAGTAAATCAATAACAACCAAAAAAGTAAAAACCTACCAAAAGCAAGTTTAGAGAAAAATAGACAATGTATTTTTATATTTATATATATATGAGTTTTTCATACCGATCTAACTAATTACTCTCCTCCCCGAGTACTTAACTACTCCGAGTACACTCCGAGTACTTAACTAACCTACTCTCTTGCCATCTTAAGCAGATAGGGAAGTAGCAGGTATACAACTTTTTTACATACCTCTCTCAGAAAATTTTCCTATTATATTTTCCTTTTCGTGTCTTTGACCTTATATTTACGCTCTGTAGCTATCATATAATATCAACTGATTCATAAATTGTTTGTAATAGTAAATTATTTACCCAGAGTCTTACAGCTATGCCCTACATACTACTCTCAGCTGTGGTACCAACTTGCGCTGGGTTGCTTCATTTCTTATCTCTATTTATGCCTGCAGCACTTTTAGCCCATTCGATGTGCGTTTTGGACATGGACGTTTTCGCCAGAGGCGTCAGTGGGTTATTTTTTAATTCTGAGTAAGTTAAAATAAAAAAACATTCTTTCAGTTCATCATAAATTATTTTAATACCATTTAGTTTCTATATTTTGTGCACATAGGATGAGTTTTTATTAATTTCGACCGGCGATACATTGCAGTCATTTTTCAAATTCGAATATTTTAAGAGTTCTATCGGAAAACTAATGAGAGTTTCCATCAAACTCAATAAAATAGAAAAATACATTCAGGAACGAGGTTGGGATTAGGAGATAGGAGGGGTTGGGGAATTCATAACACACTCTTTCAAAACTCTTACATACATAACTCTTTAAAAATAATAGATTTTACAAATACATATACTACTCTAGGGTTAGAGGTAGATTAGACTCTCTTAAATTGAGCCTTGTGCTAGTTACCTAGTTTTATTCGTCTCGGTGAAATATTTGCGAAGCAATTTATTTATGTGCAATTTGATCGATCCTGGCGAGACTTTGGCTTATATCCAACTACCCGGAGATACATTTGGCTAGGAGTAGATACGTGTATAGCCAAGATAAATCTGCCGAGCTGAATTCTAATGAAACTAGCATAATCCCCTGTGCGCTCAGCTCTTTATGCAATATTAATGATACGAGGATACCGACCGTAAAATATGCTATCATCGCGTTTTAGGGTTTATTATTAGACGTGCGCGTTATACGGCGATTCGGTTTGAATCACCCTGTTATTCTAGCGTAACGAATAACCGCGTTACTGCCATAGCTACAGAGTCGCGTTGCCTGGCTTGCACATTCCGCAAGTTACACAATCGGACATCGCATGGTGCATTCCGGTACATCGCCAGCCGTGACTATTTTGACAGTCGCCCTATTATTTTTTTTCCCTGTCCGGCCAGACTCCAACTTCAGTAACACCTAAATCTCGTTGGAAGCTATAAATCGCGCGTTATTTTGTTGCCGTTTAAGAATAAGGCTATTTTGAAATCGCGTATAACGTAATCGTGTTAACGCCCACTGCAATTTATTACCAGGAGTATGAAATATTATTACGAAAGTTCAGCTAAATACTTCATATTTCTAAACACTAACACTGATTTAAATTCAGTTTTTTATTAAGAATATTCGAAATGAATTAGGTTCAATAAATGTACAAAAATCAAAATGATATGTAATTTAATTATCGATGCGCAAACGACAAATATGATAACCTCACAAAGTTAACATTTTCCAAGAGAACTTACCGTTTGAAAATCGAATTCCACAGAATAGAAAGCCATTCCACACAAAATGTATGATAAAATGAATTTTCTATATATTTTTTTTTTCGTGATTTTTTCCTATTTGTTAATAGTTATTCTGCTATTCGTGGCGGATACATATCCAACAAATCAAAGATCATAAAAATCGGTCAAGCTGTTCTTGAGTTATAAATGGTGTAACTAACCCGACTTTGTCTTATATACGTAGTAGATACGTACACATAAAATGCGGGCGCATTAGTAACGTACACCGTAGATACATACACAATAGATGCGTACACAGTAGATTCGTACGCGTTAGATATAAACACAGTAGATACATACGCTGTCGATACATACACGTATATGTGTACATAGTAGATACATACTCAATTGATACGTGACAGTAGATCCGTGCGCAGTGAATATACACAAAGTAGATGCATAAACTGTAGATGCGTACACGGTATATGCGTACACAGTAGATACATACACAATTGGTACGTGCACAGTAGGTACGCAGTAGATATAAACACAGCAGATGAATAAACTGTTGATACGTACACGGTATCTCGTATGCGTACACAGTAGATACACACACAATAGATGCGTACGCGGTAGATAGTGCACAGTAGATGCGTATATAGTGCATGCATACACAATAGATACGTACACAACAAATTCCTTTTCATTTTTTGATTACAGCTTGTAAGATAATTCTAGTCTATTCTTTTGTATTCTACGATTTTATATTTTGATTTCGAATTAAAAAAGCATATTAATGTTTCCTGGTATATTGTATATTTATAAAACCTTATAAATAAGGAATATTATAAAATAGATATAGCCTAACCTAACAGCTGGGGCATTTTATCAACGTGGTTTCGCCGTATTTGTTTAGTGAGGTTAAATTGCAGTTCTCCGCGCATGCAGACTTTCGTTCATATTACATGAGATGACTTTAATGGCTTCTAACTCCAATGGAATCTACCCCCTTTACATATGAGACGCTCACAGCATATTTACTGGAGGAATATTAAAAGGACGTTATTTTATTTGGACTTCAGAATAAACTCGACCGTATTGGCCGTAGTGACTGTGATTGCACTACAATTTCTAAACATATACCACTTTAGCATACATCGCTAGTACAATTATTTATTTATTTTTTTTTACTTATGAATAACATAACCATACCTAACTGGAATTTGCCTGTACTAAGGTAGGCTAATTATAATAGTTATTTAATAGATTGAGTAAATGCAATTACCTTCCTTCCTTCCTTAGAACAGGCAACTCTTACCTAGTTAGTAAGGTACTCATCGGCCAACATGATTTCTCAATAAAAAAAAAACCAAAAAAAATTGCGATGACCTTTTTTTGAAAATATTGATAGAATAAAAACTAACATTGACATATACTATACATGTATATACATGTAATACGTTACATGTTTTTATAATAATTATATGGTTAATAATTTATTCTAATGACACCATTATCTTTTTCGATAAGTTTAAATTTGGACGGTTTTTTAAAGATAGCGGCGTTTTAAAAATATACTAATTATATATATTTTTTAATAAATATTATAATGATGTAGCAGTATGTACACTAGGTGTTCTTTTATTTAATTTATTTGTAATAGCGCGAAAAAGTTTACTAACATGATAGAACAAAAACTAAAAAATAAATTAATAACATGTAAACAATACATACTGATATTGATAATTGTTTTAATAAATATATTAATGTAGTTAGATAATAATATATGTTTCACAAACTAATAAATAATTAATTATCTTACAAATGTATAAAATGATTGCCATGTAATAACATACCATTTTACGTCTTATTTTAGCTCAAACGGTTTAGCTCGGTTGGGTAGGGCAAATAATATTTGTGTCACCTAAAAATAAAGAAAAATAAATAGATTTAAGGCAATTTAAATGACGTACGTACAGTACGGTAGCTACTGTTTACATTCCGGATGTCCTCTTATTGCCTTCCAAATTCGAAATGGCTCCATTTCCGGTTGATCGGCTGAGATTGGAAGTCGCTTGACCGTTAAGACTTCACTCGGCCGCTCGAAATTAACTCCAACTTGACAATACCTACTCTAAAACAGGCTTTTGGGGATTTCTTGTCTTCGTGATACACCCATCGATATTTATTGAGTATGAATGAGTATCATAAGATTTTTTTATTTATTTATTTTTAAAAGAAATCTACAGATTTACATACGAAGAGAAAAAAAATGAATACTACATAAATCTCAGCACAGTTACATTATGCTACTTAGATAATATTACAATAATAACTTCCTCTAAATAAAAGAATTAAAAACCAAACTAAGATTTGAAAGTGAAATATATTTTTCACAGTTATTTATAACATCTTAACATTTATTTAAACTGAAATTTATTTAAATTATAGCAACCATACCAGTTATTAAATTCATTCCTCATTCCTCACAATAATTAAACCATTTATTTTTTAACCAAATGTAATAAGTTTTATGTACTTTAATACTAATGCATTACTAATGTGAATTAAAATATTTTTATTCACAATTTTAAATTTAGGTTTCTTTCAGAAATATAAATTAAAATTTTATTATTATTGGTTTAAAAATAAATATTTTTTTTAATAAATACTATTGTTTAATTAAACATGGGAATGTTAAGTTTTATAAACGCCAAAATAAATATGTAACATCATGCCTTTTGGGGAGATATAGTAAGGATATATATGCTCCTAGTACTTTAGATTTTCATAATATAGTACTTCTTAAATTTTATGTACTTTTATATATAATATAGTTCAGTGGTAACTTAAAACCATAATTATTTATTCATTATTTGTATATAATATATCTATGCTTGCTTATTTGTTTTTTATAATTTTCCTATTTTCGTTAAAAGTCAAATTTTTAATAATAATAATATCTTAAACCTAACCAAAACAAGTAACTATAATAATGTCTGCATAGTTTACCTCTTTTATTCAAAGAAGACGGTCCTTCTTTGCCTTCTTTGGTACAGAATATTGTCTAATTGTATCCTCTTAAAACACACAGCCGGTGTACAGCTGTACTACACAGTACTAAAGTTGTACACATGAGCAGTGGTCGTTAACCTTATAATCATATAGCTGAGGTTACGTATACGTGATTTCAAAATAACCTACAAAATAACTGCGTGATTTTAGCTGTACTGTGTTGTGTAACTTGTGGAATGTGCAAGCCAGGCAATGGGCAATTCGGTGAAAGCGACTCTGTAGCTATGGCTGTGTAACGCAGCTATTCTTAGCGCTAAAATAATAGGGCGATTTAAACGGTATCGCCTTATAACACTGACGTCTAGTGACATACTGGTACTACAGATATCTAGGTATGTTTCATCGCTTACCATGTCGCAATGATTGAAGAGGAAAATGTGCTTAAATGAGCTTTTGAGTAGTTACATGCAGGGTTACATGGTCATCTACTGGGAGTTATAAATGGTTAATGTATGTCTGCAAATACTGTCACTATCCTGACCGAAAACATTCTGTTTACCTAGGGAAAATGCCACCATTAGGCGGGCGAATTTTCGCATCACGCCTTTCGCGCTAAACTCTATGCAAGTCCGCTCGTTTGCGGTCTGTTAAATAGACCTAGTGGACAAAGCGTAATTGAAATGGGTACAAAGGTTTCGTCAGTAGAACTAACCACTTTTCAGGGATAGTCGAAAAGTCAACGTTTCCCGCGAAATTTATTTATATATTTAATTAAACGTTCAGCTCCGCACTCGGAGGCGCGGAGCACGCGTTGTCGCCCGATCGGTCTGACATCCTCTTTTTAGTATGTGTTATAATTGGTAAACAATATTGTCGCGATACTGGCAGCCCCGCGAAACGTTCAAGACTGTTCTATACTTTCGAATGTTGAAAATAAATAACTGTCAGAATTATTTTAGGACAAAACAACGAAACAACAAATATGAAAAGAATTTTACATTCGCGAATTTGTACATTCATACATAAATACATTTTTACTTAAATACAAATAGACGGGTGAATATAGGTTTGTGAAATTATGCTACCTGACTATAGATGGCAATATAAGTTTAAAATAATCATAAATAGGTTTTATACTATTTTTTACGTATCTTTTCCGTTGGTTTTCCGTTCCAAATAAACAAATAAAAAAAGATTGCCATCACTAAGTTCGTGGCAACATGTCAGTTTGATGTATTAGTCTACAGATTATTTGAACGACGTATGTGTTGCCTGTGATGTTTATTTAAATAATGCGGTTTTACACAGATACACCCGGTTCCGAATTGTAAATGTCAATCTTTGAAAAGTTGCTATTAATTCTATAGGAACTATAGATAGCACATAATATGATGTAGACGATAATCTCAATTACAAATAAAGCTGTTATAATAAACTGTCTCCCAAGACGATTCCTTATAAAAAAATCCGATAATTGCTCTTCCATATTCAAGTATTATTAGTGAAAACGGTATATCAAAATTCATCACTTTTACTGAGAAGAAAAAAAGCTTTATATGATAATATTAAACGGTTCACGTAATACGTCTTTATTACGTGTCTAACATCACCCTAGCTGGTTATTAAAAATCTAGTAGGTAATTTAATCAATCTCAGTAAAAAAAATAAAAAAGTTGATACTATTTTTCGCATTATTTCATATGATTTCTTACTTATAAACACACACACTGCATTCATAGGGAAATATCTTGGGACACTTGGTATAGTGGTATAAACGATTAACATGATTATCAAACGAGATAATGTTTCTCAAACCTTACCTGGTATATATATCAGGCGTTATTTTTATAAATTATGTTAGGTAATAATAATTATTATAAATAACCACATTAGGCGCTTTCGGTGCGATACACGATCGGTCCTTCGGGACTCAAATTGTTCTGCGAATAATTTCCAAAAATTGCCTGGCGTTACTCTATTTTATTTCACTAATCACAGTCTGATGGTCGATATTTAGGAAAAAATACTTATAAAATATAAAACAAGTCGATTTCGAATGATGCGCATTTTTTTTTTTTTGAGAAATCAAGTTGGCCGATGAGTACAAGTCTATATAACCTTCCTAACTAGGTAAGAGTTACCTGTTCTAAGGAAGGTTATATATGAAGTGTTACAGTGAGCATACAAGAGACCAGCGCAAAACCCTGTGAAAATATAAAAATTAACTAAGGCACAAATATACACACTGATATACAATTTAAGTTTCTACTCTTTAACACTTAATATACTTATTCAATAAATGAATAAACAATTTTAAATATATAGGTAAATAAATATTCGATATAAGTAAATAAATATTCAATATAAAATATTGTTATACTATAGTATAGTAACATATATTTATATATAGTAAAGTAGTATTCTCAGCAGCATCTCTACCCAAAGTGATTAACCAGTTTAATATAGATTTAACGAGACTAGCTTTAGTTTTAGCATCCCTAATTTCATCGCTTATCTGATAATTGGACCACTTTCTTTTATATCGTAAATAATAATTGTTCAGATTTATAGGGAATATTGTCCGATTTCTCAAACACAAGAATCCATACGTCTAACAGTGATAAACTGGTTTTTTAATCTTTTTTTACTATGGCCATATATCGAAAATGTATAAGGGTAGGTACATATTAGTATTTGTATAAGGGTAGGTAGTCTAGTTTTAGCCGCAGTAACAACATTTTTCACGCATACGTTATTGGCTTATCTGAGCGAAGAAGCAGATATATTAGATAAGTTGGGGCTCCCTTGAAATGTGACAACTTAGTGTGGAGACATGGAGTATCAAGCTATCGAAAGTGCAAAATATATGTACTTCGTGTTATTATTTGCGTAGTTTAGTTTCGAGGCGATTGCGACATGTCTAAGTTATTAATATATTTTTTAATTAAAATATAACGACATTACATTCATAGCCCGCCAGGGCGCGGGACATATAAAAAAATTGTCATTTTAAATATAATAGGGAGCAACAAAGGACACAAAGTTAAAGCTGGGATGTTAATTAAAACGGTCTGGTGGCATAACACCTGCTTCTAAATCCAGAGGGCCCTCAACGGGGAATACTCAACGGCGGTTTTCTCACCATTGTCGATTGAGTTAAGTAACAAGACATACACAAGAAAAACACAATAAGGTAGTCGGGACTGCGCCCAATAGCACCTCCCCGATAACACAAGCTATTCCAATGAAGAAGAAGTTAAACAAATGAAATTAGATAAAATAAATGTAAAATAATTAAAATCATAAAATTTTTAGTACCGACATGTTAAATTTTCTCAAAAGTTCAGATAGTTACCATACAAGGATATTAATTAACCGCTTGATATTTTTCTAAGACAATAAAACTACTTCTCAGTACGATACCGTAATATAGCTAAAAAACAAAGGTTTTTTTGGATCAGTTTTGCCTACTACTGAAATATTCCTCATTAAATTTGCTAAAAAAAAGAAATAGTTACATATTTTTATATACGATTAATAATTTTTGAGATATATTTTTGTTGTGCCGTTAATAACTGGATTGAAACATTTATTTGTTTGCACATCAGTGGTCAATAGCCGTAAAAGAAAAGATGCATATGGTAACTAAATCTAATAATTAAAATAAAATTGTTGACTTACCACATTTTTGTTTTGTAGTTTTAACGAAACCACAGAATAAAGTTGCGACTAAATGACCGACGAATTATAAGCACTTTGTTTTTTTATAACGCCGTCAAAAATAATACCGATAACATCGATTTTCTTTAATTTTTTTATAAAAATATCCCTTCACATAGAATGCGAGAATACCTAGTAAAAAAAAATAATTAAATTAACTAAGATAAAACCTTTAGATATCATTTAATTTCCTTTGGCCTCTGACACTTTGTCCCTATTATTTTTTCAAAATATTCTATTTTAAAAAAATATATATATTATTACGCTGTAAATTCATTTTAATATTTTCTGCTATTTCTGTACTTTGGTGAAAACCTGGTATCAGTCAACTTTATACGCAATTGTATATACTATTTCTTTCATATTTTACTGTTGGTTTTTTAAATAAATAAATATTCTCACTGTGCTGGTTCTATAGGTTCGGTACCTGACTATAGGGCGTGACTAAACATTGAATCGACACTTGAATCGCCGCGCCACCATGTCCGCACGCTTAGTGTAATATCGCGAAGAGCGTTACTTGCGGCGGGCGGAAATGTCTCAACAGATCAAATCAATAGAGGAGAAAATCGGGAATATGGGAGATATAAACACTTTACACGCCTCGAAATCTAAGAAGGCTTCCTAGTATCGTTTTCTATAATAATGATAGAGTCACTTTCGTGAATTTGTAAAATTCCTAGATTAAATAATATACATATATGTAAGGCTTTAACCGGACGGTAATATTTTTTTTTGTCTCATTAACTCGTGTCTAATTAGTCGAGTTAATGAGATAAAAAAAAATGTAAGTCAAGTTTTAACTACTTAAAGTGTACTCAGGGTTAAGATGTTTAAACATCAGCGTTCGTCTGTGACGGAATGGAAGGAATGAGAATTTATAAAATAACATATTTATTATTACTAGTGGTCGAAATTCGACCGTTCTCATTAAATTTTTAAATGTATGCATTGTTGAGATTCTTATACCTCTATAATATGGTGAGTTTACCTCTATACTCATTGCATATATTTTTGTTAATTTTGTTTGTGTTTTGTTGTTGTTTTGTTTTGTTTGTTTGTTTTGTTGTTTTTGGTTTTTTTATTTTGTTGTTTTGTTTAGTGTTGTTTTAATGTTGTTGTTTTGTTTTGGTTTAGTTTGTTTTAATCAGCTGCGAGAGTGTAAAAATACGTCACTAGTGTGTGGTGTTGTCTCTGCAATACCCGTAAAAATTAAAATTTAATGTTAGTAACAGTTGAAAAAAAAACACAATGACAGCTCTTGGATTTGTATTTGTTT
Source organism: Neomicropteryx cornuta (assembly GCA_020383195.1). NCBI lineage: Eukaryota > Metazoa > Arthropoda > Insecta > Lepidoptera > Micropterigidae > Neomicropteryx > Neomicropteryx cornuta. Next base: position 7,219,111 of record JAHKQU010000010.1, on the reverse strand, counting down.
GTTAATACAATTCATTGTCGGTTTTAATTTTTTCGTTTAAATATGAGATTTTAGAGTCATAGAAGTATTAGATGGCATTAATAATTGTTTTTGATTGACATTATTATTACATTGACATTGAAAGACTAAGCTATCAGAAGTATAATTTAATTTAATTTTAGTTTTCTGCAATCCTTCTCAATTATTACCGGAGAGTTTCTTCTATATGGAGACCTTTCTTATGAGCGGTAATGTCCGACAAAGGGGTGCAAAATTTATGGTGTATTCTAACGATCTGTAGACGCGTGCACGAAGTGATAACCTAGCTGTAAGACCCGGCAAAGTAGGTATATGCCGAGCTAGCCAGATATAAATAACTGAAACGTGCGGTGTCATTGTCATTTTTACCGGCGAAATTTATGGTTGTCGTTATTTCGTCCGCGTTTATTTGCGTCGTAAAAGAGTGATCGGACACAGGAACACGGCCATATATTTTCAGCGGCTGAAAAAAGCGAGGGCGGGCGGACTGCGAGCCGCTCGTCGCTCGTCGCACTTATCTCTTACCGGACATTAGTTCCGCGTTTGACCACCATTTGTCCGCCTTCCGAGCGGAAAACTACAAACTATTATATAACGCTATATCCGAAGGACCTTTAAGATTATTATCTATTCTATACAGGTTGTTCCAAAACGACTGAGCGTCATGCCGCCGCCATGAGTTGGTAACAGTTCTCATACCCAGTTTTCTATTTACGTCAAAGGCAATTAAACTTAATAAGCTTACAAATTCCTAATTGAAAGTCACAAGCATTTGCTTTGTTTGAATATGGTCTTGAGACGAGTTATACCTTTCTCGTGGTTTAATTTTCATAATCAAAGACAGTACTTTCAGTCTTAAATCTTTACTCACTGCGCTCCCGGACTGGACACCTCCCTAGGAAGTCAAATTAACATAACTTCGACTCGATACGAGTCGAAGCTATTATTAGCGGTTATTTATTACAAATAAACTACTTGGTGACCCTGATCTGAACTCTATCTCTATCCACACCTTATCCTTACCACATGTTAATGGGAGAACATCCCCGTTATAGTAATCCAGTAAGCTGTAAGGATTTTTCAAGACCTTCCCGTGTGACTTAAGGGGGTATTTATGTTCCTAATAGGTAAAACTGTATTAAAAAAAAGCAAAAACAAATCATGACCAAATTTATTAATTTCATCAAAGCGCTCGTATAAATTCCCCTTTTGCGTGCGGGCGCTTGGCTAATGCCGGTAACTAACCCGGCGCGGCGTGGCTTAGTAGCGATTTCATATTATCACGTAAAGTTTACAATTTTTTTACCCGGAAACCATGATGAATTTAAATATGCGGTCAATAGAAATCATGTTTGAAATCTCGGGGCCAATAAGCCGGTTTTTTTATCGGGAAAAGTGTAAATGCATATCCTTGTAAATTGTTTACTATTAAAAAAATATATATGTTTAAAACATCTTAAAGCGTGGTACGGAGTTAATTCACCTTAAGGCGACTACATACGTGAAAGAAGAATACCCTTTGAACGATTCTGACCTGGTTGTCTGCGAGAAGAAGCCTTGTACAATGAACGGAAAGGTGTAAACTCTATAACGCGCATAACGGCGCTTATAACACAAACTGCCGCCTACCATTCTGTATGAAATATTGATAGCAATTAGTTTATTTTTAAAACAACGGATATGAGTTTTAATCTCAAAAACATATATTTTAAATACTTTTGACCAAAATTATCATTTACATTTTTAAAACCAAAAAAAAAACTCCAATTTAGACAAATTTTGTTATTTTATTTCTAAGGTCATATATCTCGAGTCGCTTAGGTAAATCCCTCCTCGATTAATACCAAGAAACACCATAAGATCCCTTAATATAGCTGAAATTAAACTAAGCGAAGAATAATTTTCTCATAGACAGCTATTCGTATAATATTGCACTGTCCCGTGTAAATATAAAACATGAATGGCTATGATATTCTTCAGCTATCATACAATATCAACTGCTTTCATACATTGTTTATTTATTTATATTTATTTATTTATTGTTTATTTGAAAAACCAACAGTACAATATATAAAAATGGTACATACAATTGCGTGTAAAATTAACTGATGACAGGTTTTCGCTAAAGTATAGAAATACATGAAAAGATTAAAATTAAATTTCATTCGCACTAAGCTATTATAATACAAATATGAATTAATATGAATTATATTATTTTGAAACACTAATAGGTTCAAACTGTCAGAGGCCAAAGGGAAAAAAAATGTTGTCCAAATATTACTATTTTTTAGTTTAGCTAATTTAATCTGTTTCTTAAATTTAAGGCTTTTCGCAACTCAAGATGAAATGGGTATTTTTTTTAATAAAAATAGTTTAATAGTAGTAATCTCCCACCACGCGCCTGTGTTAGCAACTTTCTATGGGTTGCTCCCCATAGATTTAGCCTATTCGATATGCGTTTTTTATTTATTTTATATTTCAAAAACGAAAACCAATTTCAAAAATCAGCCTCCAAGAAGTACAAGATAAATCTTTAGTGTACATAATTCTATTAACCATTCGTTTAAATACTTAGTGGTTGAGGAGTAGTGCATCACCAAATGTGGTTTTTTTTTTTGAAGATTTTTCAATGTTACCTCTGCTGCGTCTGAGTATTTTTCTTCTATATATAAATGAGTCTACAACACTACGTTTGTATGGAAAATTACCGGGTTGAGTGCTCTTATGAAAACTCCTGTGTTATATATTGTGCCCCTTGAAATGCTGCGGTGCCGCGTTGACTATTGTTTATTAACTAATTCCCGTTTTCCCGAATGAACCCGGTACCGAATTAAGTCGACGGAATACACGACCGCAATTCCAGGTTTCGCGTATTAAAGTCTAAATCGCGATGCGGAGAATACATCTCGGTCGTTTGTCTAGCCAGAGTTGCGGATTCGCTTTATTAAGGGCAACGCCCACGCAGCACGCCGTAACATAACGACTACCTCATAGGGGAATCCGGATATTAATACCTCCTCAGATTCTGTACGTTCGTTCGTGCGTATCGGTAGTTTGAGCATATAATTATTAATCCCTCTTCGGATTCTGTACGTTCGTTCGTGCGTATCGGTAGTTTGAGCATATTTTTATGAATCCCTCTTCGGATTCTGTACGTTCATTCGTGCGTATCGGTAGTTTGAGCATATTTTTATGAATCCCTCTTCGGATTCTGTACGTTCGTTCGTGCGTATCGGTATTTTGAGCATATTATTATTAATCCTTCTTCGAATTCTGTACGTTCCGTTCGTGCGTATCGGTAGTTTGAGCATATAATTATTAACCCCTCTTCGAATTCTATACGGTCGTTCATGCGTATCTGTAGCTTGAGCATATTTTTATCAAGCCTTCTTCGGATTATATACGTTCGTTCGTGCGTATCGGTAGTTAGAGCCAAAGTATACATATTAATTTCGATTCATTTAGACTCATTTATTCATAGATTTGATGATAAGATATATTTTAGCTTTCGCCATTCGTCGTCGTCAGAAAATATATGTAAGATGACGTTTAAAATGCAACCTTCATAAATTCGAAAAACGCATTTTCTACTAAAAGATAAACTATTCAAAAGCTATTCAAAATAGTGCAATTTATCGAGATGACGTGCATAGTTTTTCTAATATAATCATTTAAGTAAACGCCCGTAATGAGGCCATTTTTTTGAAAATATTTTTGAAAATCGACGAACAGTTTCGTCAACACGGTAAAGGTAACAGGAAGGAATGCACCTGTAAATAAATAAAAACCAACCATTGCTCACTGACCGCGCAGAGTAAAACGACGTCCATATGAAAATAATGCACCGAATTTCGACTGTCGCCTATGCTTCGCCTTAAGGGTGGAACGGAAGTGTTTCACATAAGTAATTGTGGTCGCAATTGTGTCGTCTTTAAAGTCGTAAAGTCGATACGACGTTACGTACTTATCACTGGGGTAGGTACCTCTTTATTTCACAGTGAAAACTACCCTCTAGTCTTTCTCGTTCTCGCCCCCATATAATTTGTCTTCCAGATACCCGCCCGCCCTGCCCAGCGCGAGCAATGCCGCTTACGAAATGTTCGACCAGCTTATTTCCGGATCTTGCTGTCAACGACATAAAGGCTTACGTCGTCTCGCCGGGCTACTTACGAGGCGACAGGACTTATTTCTTCTTCTTTTTAAGCGATTTAAATGTCACAGGACACATTCTATAACTTCTGTCCTGATCAACTGAGCTAAAATGCTTGTACAGCGGAGACGGCAGTGTTGAAGCATCAAGACTTAGTCGTACGTGAACGAAGAACATCTTACGATTCTAACCAACAAATTGCCCGCAAAAAGCCTCGTACCGGAAAGGTGCAGTCCACTATTTTATAAGACATATTGATAGCATTAATATGTTTTTCACTAAACGCTAAAACATATAATTTCAGAAAATTATTTTTTTTTTAATATAAATTAATAAATTTATTTATATCATACAGACAAATTACCAGCCATTTATTGTTGTTCTAAGGTAAGGTAAGGTTGGTTATTAAGGTTTTAAGGTTGTGGTAAGGTAGGTTATATACACCGATTTATTATTCCATATATCATGTGAATTCAAGCCATGTCAGCATTTTGATATGATTAAGAGTTAAAAAGCATAATTTAACTATACATGTTTAGTTTCTAACTTAGTTTTTAGTGTTTATATTAACAGTAAAAATCTTTGATTAGTTTTACAAATACTTTTTAGGAATGTAAAGTTATCATTAATACCAATTGTTTGTAAGACTGTTGATTTCTCTCAATAAATAACATGGCCACTTTAACTAGGTTAAAAAAAACCTGTTCTAAGATGGGCCAGAAGAAGGTTGTAGAAAAAATTAAATACTTATTACGTACTAAGAAGGGTGATAGGATGAATATCATAAATATAAAATAGCATATATACAATAAATAGTACACATTATTTATTATCTTTATACAATATATACAATACTTTACATTGAAAAGTAATATGTGGGTATTCTAAAAATTTTGGTAAAATTACATTCGACGGATTATTGGGCCGTAAGCTTATGTTAATTACAATAGATTATAAAGTGATTACGATTTGAAATTACCCCGATTAATGCTTAATTATTATCGCACTTCTGTAGCGCTGTCGGTAATTAATTATTGAGGCGAAGTGACTCTTGGCTTATGTTTCTGATCGAAAAACATTGTTTTCCGTGGAAACGTTGACGAGCTGATAGACGTCAATCATTACACTCATTAGTCTGTCGCGGGCTAACGACCTTAAGGGCACGTTTTATAAGTACAGTCGGGGATACATTTTAGAATACAAACTCACTTGCCTTTCGAATAAAACCACACACTTTTGTCACAACAACTTTTTATTCAAATTTGATTTCTCGCCCGATTCGCGATCGAGCCTTTATGTTGTCATTTTTAGTCGCCATTAACAGGTCGCCATTAGCGCGTCGATTGGTTTAACAGTAGTGGTTCTAATTCAGCATGCAAGATTGGACCTAAGCCGACACATTGCAAGCTAAATAAAAGCTTGTAAAAATATTCGATTTAAGGCGAAAAATCAGTTATTTCAATCTTTTTTTTAAAATAGCCAGGTTATATAGAATTATTTTGAACCCTCCTCAACTAGACCAAATGTGGCTTTGCAGAGTCAGGGAGGTGGTGGTAATGAAGCGTTAAAAATGATATGATCATGTGCGGATTCGAACCCGCGACCTTTGGGACAATAGTCCAACGCCTTAACCACTAGACTACCACAATCTAGTGTAATACTTTAATTTACATTTTATTTATATATAATAAAACAGTTTTTGAAAACGGTATATAAAAATTAGGCATGGTTTTTTTGAAAAAAAAAATATGTAAAATCGGATAATATTGAACGTTTCTTGTAATAGGTTATTTTATACGCGGCAGATGTTAGACACCATAAATAGTAGGTGAGTTAATGCGCACACCATACATGTTCGTCAGAGGTCAAGGTTAGGTTAGGTTAGGTCATAATTCACTCGACTGGTAATTTTCACCATCTCGTTAAAAATATATATAAATTAAGGTACAAATGATGTATTTTATATTTTTTCTTACTCATAATAGGTAACACAAACACCCCGTTAAGTCTTGGGATGTCACACTTTGCCATAACTACACCATTATTTTGTCTATACTATGCACTGTTTTTCGGTTGAATCGTACGGTGCATTATCAAACGCGAAGCGAAAACTAAAAGTGAATACATTTTTTTATTCAATTTATATATTTTAAAAACGAAAATCCATTTCAAAAATCAGCCCCCAAGAAGTATAAGATAAGTCTTAAATATACTTAATGCTATAAACCACTGGTCTAAATACTTAGTGGTCGGGGAGTGGTTCATCACCAAAAATGTGGATGATTTGAAGATTTTCCAATGTTATCTCTTAGTTAGGCCTTGAAAAAAATTGTTTTAGGTCAATTTTTCTAAAAATATACCCGTTCAGCGCGCTCCAGCTATTCTAGCACCACCAATGGGAGGATCTCTAGGAAATGAGGGTCATTGCTTTGTAGGTCATACGCTGTACAGAATATTTCCGGCATTTGCCGGGCGAATGAGAACATATTGATTGCAACGATAAGCTACCTGCAAAGGACGTGCATAGAACTCTCACTTTATTGAGGTATAAAATATGCAGAGCTCTTCTAACGTTATGATTGTTTTTTTATTTTAAGTCAGAAGATGCAAACTTTAAAGATATTCCTTTTTTTAATCGTATGGATTGTACTGTCGGTACCGTTAAAAGCAAACGGCTGTAACTGCATTAGGGGGTGTTTATTTTCCCTATTACCACTAAGAAATTATATAAAACAATACAAAAATAATTTATCCCTAAATTTGAGCGCAGTCAATGATTCGACTTGATCAGCTGGCTAACTTATGTCAACAACGGTTTAATATTATCGCGTAAAGTTTACATTTTTTTCTCGGAAACCATGATGAAGTGTGATATGTCTGTTTAACAAATCTCAGGGTCAGTTAGCTAGGACAACCTTTATAAAACGCCTAGTTTGGAGTGCATACTCTGAATGTATTTTTATTTGGGACTAGGTTTTTAGAAACTAAGTAGGACACATACAGATTTGATCCCCAAACTGAAGGAAATATATTTGGTATATCTTTCACATGAAGTGTTTATAATACGGAAAATGATGTGTAATGCAATGTTTGCAAATTGCGGAAAATTTAGTATTTTTTCAATACAAAAATAGGTAACCAATAACACTGTATAATCCATGACAAAATGGCTTTTAAATATTTTTTATGACATAAGGTCATATACAATTATTTTGAGCCCTACTCAATTGAGCCAAATATGCCTGTGAGTCAATGTGAAAATGGCATGACCATGTGCGGATTCAAACGTGCGACCTTTGGGTTAATAGTCCAACACCTTAATCACTAGACTAGCACGAATAGAGACGACAAATAATTCTCAAATTATTAATTAATACTCTTTATTAATTATAACATACAGAGAAAATATTTCACAATACAATGGAAACAATATAATTATCCTCAATAAGGTTGAATGGCTACTCAACTTTTTATTTATTTATCCATAGTATGCTCAAAGTTCATAATTCTAAGTACATAAGTTCATAGTTCATAAGTACATAATTCTTTTTTTTTTTTAAATATAAATTTCAAGGTATAAATATAATTAGCTATACAAAAGAGGTTCAGGCCTATTGGATTATAATCACTTCACTAGGCGTAATGCCTTAACTACACCTTAACCTGTTCTAGAGAGGTATTTTACTATTGCAATTAATTTCTCACTGTAGTGGTAGTACACGTAGAGGTCTTTTTATTAATACCAACATTTCTAATACTTAATACTTTTTATTAATACCGACCTCGGCTTTATTATTTCCAAATCCCTATTTAGGCCATCGAATAAGATGATTGATACACGATCGGTAAACGTCAATGAATGTATCTAATATTGTAGCATCATCATTTAATTATACCTACCTCAGTCATTAGTCGTTTAATAATTACATAACTAGGTCATTAGTCATGCCTGACTAAATCGCGTCCATACTAAGGTAAACTTTATCATGTGTTCGAGCATTTGATGCGTGTACACTCGTCTTAACAAAATGCCATACCTAAACAAACTTTATTTCATTTTAAAAAATAAACAAATAATCTTCAAGTTAATTCTGTTAAATATAGTGTGTGTATAACGACACACCCAATTTTACTCTGTACTATAAACGTTAGGCTAGGGTGATTTTATTTGTAGACATCGCGGCTACAAAATAAATTTTATATTTTTTTATTAAAAATTCAATTCAATGCAATTCGTACATTAGTTGGAAAAACTCCAATGGATCTTGTAAACCATATTTTAGTAAGCTCAGAATCATCAAAATTCAACCTATATGACCAAAACTAAAGTAAATTTAGTAAAACCAGTTCTTATTAGGGTCTTAAATTTTATAACAAACTACCAAATATTTTACAAAACATTTTTACAGATTGAAAATTATACAGCCAGAATCTTAAAAGAAAAATTAATACCGAACGCACAGATAGTTGCATCGCTTGAGGTAATGCACGCTGGTTTAAATAGAGGCCTTTATTTTATTACAGCTTTTCACTCTCACCTATCTATCTGTGCGCTTATGCAATACGGTCAAACTTTCATTAAAGTAGTAAAAAAATAATTTTCAAAAAGAAACAATAATTATGAAAAACAGTGAAAATGTAACGAATATGACGTATAAGGAATGAGAAGTGAATGGTTTAATGAATATTTACAAGGATAACTTACGTTCAACGTAGGATATATGCAAATTACTCGTCATGGCTAAAAATAAAAAGAAAAGTGTAAAATATATGCCATGTAATCATATAAATGGGGGAATCTTATAAATACGGTGCTTAAGCAATACATTATACAATTTTACTATATTCAAGTATATGAATATAGAAATCCGATTTTTTTTTTTCGGAAAACGGTTCTCGTTGTTTTGTTCAAAAATAATTCCAACATTGTAAAAAATTGTTATGGAAATAAATAGCTTGTATCTTGTATCAAAACTATGCTCAGATTAGACTCACGACCAAACTTTATTCCGAGTGGGAAAACAAATATTTTCCTTCGGTAGATAAATATGTCATTACGGAAATATTTTCGTTTGTGTATCGGCGGCGACCCCTGCCGTCGATATATACTCACTTCCAATATGAGGAACGCTCGGAAGCCATTAGGAAAATTAAATCCCCAAGGCAGATAGAAATCTTTTTCAGGAACATCGGACAACATAATGAAATTCATACACTTTTCCAGTTCGTGGCGACAATCTTGCCTCGCCATTCATATATTTTCCCGTTTGCGTGACTGAAATAGCGACATACATTTCTGACTTTGACACTAATCGCATTAGCTGATTTGATTTCTGATCGCTTTATAGTTAGAGTTTTTTTTTAACTATTCAGACCAACCGCTGCTTCGGTCGGTTATAAAACCTTGTTTTGAGATAAACGCCTTTGAAATTTTGGACAGAAAACTATTTACTTTTACCGACGAATTATTTCGTAAGCCAGTTCCTATGACGAAACATTTTTCTTTTAACTATATATTTTTTTTTCGAAATATCAATTTCGCTAAAATTGCGAAGCAAAATATAGCTTAACAGGTGAACAGCAGCCAGCGGTGTTCTTTAAAGAAGTGATTCGATTCATGATATCGTACAAGTTTTTAAATGAACTAAAAACAAATTGGCCTTAAAAGATAAAAGAAAGAGTCCTAAAAATATTTTAATGTATGGTTCACCTAACAACATATCCAACCGCGCGGCGTCGCGACCCAGTAACCAACTAACGCATTGGCGGCAGTGGACGACAGGTAGTTTTGGCAAATAATGTAGGTCAATTGGATAGGTTAGGAACACAACAGCCGCGCGTTTAATTACCTCTGTTTTGCCGCGCGTTTAATTACCTCTAAGTTTGAATTACCTCTTATGAAACACTCTATATGTATGCATGCTCTGAATTTAGTATATTGAGACGGTAATAATTATTCTAACTGAAATTGAAAAAACATTTATTTTAAATATTTAATTAAAATACAATTTAATGCATATTTAAAATACAAACTTATATTAAAATAAAATATTCAAAAGGCGCTAATGAAATATTTTTAAGTGAGTTTCTGTCAGATAAGGCCATCAGAATTTTATGTAACTATCATATGTCAAATAAACGTCACATCCGGTGTTATGGAAGTTGAAATAAATAAATTCTAACTTGGTACACGCATGGAACTCCTCAATGGTCAACAGCACAAGCACGTAATTCTGTAAGCTTGTTTTTTTAAATTTATTCTTTTTACTATTCAAATTACTTTACTTTATTAACAAAACTCGCTTTTTAAATAATGCAATTAAAGCCATAATTTATTCCTAGTTTTCACATCACTTCAAGTTCTCCATCAGAGCGAAATGTGCATTTGGGCATGAGGAGAATTTACAAAATTGATTTGACGACATAATCTTTTTAGGATTGGCGGCCAAGGTATCGGCGGTAAATCTCCTGAATGGCTGATACGTCCTTTATATCCTTTCTGTCCTTTCAATCATCCCCTCTATCCCGCAGGAGAGACCTTAAGTTGCGAGGATTTGCTTAGCCATCAGTTTTATATTCAGCATTATGCGCTCTATTGCGGAAAATCACTTGGAGGCAAATTGAGTTATGGGCGGGCGGCCCGCCGTGCTTATATTTATTTATTCGCGCATAAACGTGAACCCATCGGTATAATGCATAGATCCATATGAGCATAGTGTCATTTTTCCACATGGTATTAAAATATAACATGAATGGATATATTACCCTGTAGCTATCATATAATATTATTTACATTGTTCAGTAGAAGTAAATTATTTAAACAGAATCTGACGTCTTACAGTCAGGCCCTACAGGCATCTCCGACCCAGACTACCCGCTAGAGATGGATTGCATCATACAGTGGGTTATTTTTAGTACTGAGTAGATTAAAATAAAAAAACCATACAACGGTTTCATGACATTCTTTCAATTCATTATTTTTTTTAAATGCTATTTAATTTTGTTTTTACACATTTTGTTGCGTGGTTAGTTATGAAAAAAACACAGATATTTCAATTTAATAATAATAATAAAAACATCATTTTATGAGTCAAACAAAACAAATAGAATTACACAAAGTCATGCACAAATTAATACCAAACACCAGTACGTAATTGCGTTATACCAAATGCCTAGTGTATACTGTTCACCGCTTAAAAATATAACGATAAATGTAACGGTTACGGTATACGTAACGTGTGTAACTATTGTTGCAGTTATGCCTTCACAGTGCCCCACTCTAGCTCAACGGCTCCACTACGCGTTCAGTCGCAGGAGTCCAAGTCATTCTACCCGCGTTATTTACTGAATTTTTACTTCAGTAAATGGTAATTTGACGTTATCCAAGTTTAAACCAATGCAGAACGCTCATATTTACAAAACAAGTTAGATTGACAAATGCGTAATTTGTTAACTGGATATCAGTTTTAAAAGACACATTTAGAATTAGGTCATGCAATTATAATTATTTCGACTATATCGTTAATGAACGTACGTAATATGCGGTGAACGTATTTTTATTCCTATTTTTATGTTTAGATATTATTAATTTTCTATGTTATGGCACATTTTTAATTATGCCATAATTAACGATTAATCTTATTTAAGGTGGATTCCGGAATAAAATGGCCAAAAACAGGGAGTCATATGGTGAGATTTCTTTAATGATAAAGTCACAAAATTGTCAGAAAAAAAAAATATTTTTACGAGCTTTTATTTAAAATGTAATATTTGTATCTAGGTTAAATCTTGCAAGCTGAATTAGAACCACATCCTCTTATACTACGGAGTTGAAATTTGACAAGTTGGTTTAGTTCCGATGACAGGGCATTTTTATGGTAAGCATGACCTGATTCTACACCCAGGAATGGCTCCGGACGAAGGAACTCCTCAAAGGTCAACAGCTCATACACGAAATTTTGTATACGCATTCAAGCACCTAAATAAAAGGTTATTTAAAAAATGTATTATTACTATTAATTAATTAATATTTTTCTAGCAATATGAACTTGTATATTTATGAAATAAATTAGCAGAAAAGTATATTTTTAACTTTTATTTTCTACATTAAAAATGAAGCAACCAGGGTGTGCCGCACTAAATCAAAAAAGTGATACCAGTTTAAGATAAAATTACTTTTAACTTACTTTGTAGAAACAGACAAAATAGCGAGAGTGACATGTAGCCTGGTGGCGCAGTGGTTGAGCGCCTGTTTCTAAATCCAGAGGTCCCGGGTTCGAATCATCGGTGGGTCAAATTTCGTCCAGGTCACTTTTCGCCGTTGAGAATATTCAAGGCTGTCAACTGTGTTAAGTAACAAGACATACAAAAAAAAAACACTCATTCAGGTTACAGATTTGCGGGAAGTTGTTTGTTTACCTGTAATGAACTTCTTCGCATCATGAAAACAACAATAAGGCAGTCGGAACTGCGCCCAATAACGTCTCCCTGACAAAACAAGCCATACGAATGGAAAAAATAAACTGCAGTGTTTATTATTATTATATATTTTTTTTCAATGAAATATCGTTTCTTACCGTTTCCTGAAAATATAAAATTTTATTATGATTAAACTCTGTCACACTGGCCTCAGACGTAATGACGAGAAAGACGATTTTTAAGATAAGGGACGTAATGATAACGTGTAACGTTAATGCTCCCAGTCTGGGGGAAAATCGTCTGACTACAAGAAGTATGCGAAAGTCTGCGTAGAACAAAAGCGCGCAGAGGAGATAATCGTTTGATCGGCCTAATGACCGTGAAGCTATGTTAATAGCACTGGAGCGAAGATTAAGCCTCCAGGTCTGGTCGAGTTGCTCTTCGTATCTACACGGAGATACGAAATGCTCTGGCAAGGAGCGGACATAAAAAAGAAACACTTTAAGTCACGAAAACTACATTTATTTTATTTAAACACTAGAGTTTTTTTATTTTGCTTATTATCAACATTATTTATTTATTTAATCAAGGAAAAACAACGCGTGATAAGAAATCCTAAAGAAACTTAGGAATATAGGTTAGTCTTGCATCCTTACAAGTTTTTCATATAAAGAGTAATTTGTTTCATATGTAATGCTAATAAATTATATAATTATTATATGGTACAAGATGAGCATAAAAAAATGGTGAGCATTAAAAACCTAACATAAAATGGGATATAATAAGTAATTTAATATTTTTTTTAATTTGTTAAATAGATTTCACACCACAATTAAAGTAAACAATTAAACTACTAAAAGAAAAAACTAATCAGGAAAAATACATTGTTAAAAATTGCAATAATGCCCCCAAGCAAACGATAACAAATAAATAATTCGCTCTGATCTTACAAAGGTGTAATAGAAAGCAGTTTTTACACTGTTACACTGTTCTTTTGCCCAGTTTAACTGAAAGTTTTGTATTGACGTCAAAGGTAACTAGAATTGGTTATTTTGCAAATTCCTTCCTGAAAGACAAAAGTATTTGCTTTGTTTGGAAAAATGCTAAGATGCATTTCACACGACGTGACGTCAATCATAGAATGTCTTGAGACGATTTATAAATTCCTTTCTCACGGTTTAGTTTTCAGAATCGAACTAGGTCGGTTTTCAGTCTTCAGTCTTCATTTACCGCCTCCTTTTTCCAGACCTCTTATAGGTAGTCATATAAGATGTGTTTATTTTGTATCAAGTCGAAGCTATTAACTGTTATTTATTAATTTCTATTTGGAAACTGGTTAGGATAAGTGTGTAACTTTAATAAACCTTATAAGGTACCTATTCGCTAACGAAGGGATTAATTTTCCTCCTTACAGTAATATAATTACATTGAGAGTAATACTTTTATAACACTAGGTCATTTTCTTTTAAACCATGATGAGAGTGGTCTACTAGTCGAGTGTCAAATAAAACTATATACGTGTGTAAAAAATATACTAATGCATTGTATGACGAATGTTGCTTTTACCGTACTTACTTACCACGCCGAAAATAGCATTGGCCGTATGGTGTACAACGAAGCGCTAAGCACCTAATTCCAAGTTCGGTTACGGAACACACGGCGGGCCATAGTAGGTACACGCGCGTTGATATCCTCGTGGTTAGTAGGTAGTGATATTAACGCAGCTCGCTGTGAACTAAGTAACGTTTTTAGCGCACATTAAATGCAGTGCGCATAAACAGGAAAATTCAGAAAACCATACGGCTTTTCTTAAGCGCTTTCTCTACAAAATTATTTCTTCTGTGCCTACACGTCTCACATAAATTATGTTCCCCATGTTAACCATTTAAGCTTCTTAAAATTCTTGTACGAGTAACCTCTTCATTCCCAACCCCCTCCCTCTACCCTTGCTGCCATACAATATACAAAAGTACATGTTATAAGAAAAAAATAGTGTTTCAATAATGTATCAATTTATGTTCCGAAAAAAATAAAAACATATTTGCATTCCTTATAAAATCGTATTAATTTTCAAATACAAAACAAATATATATAATTTGAATATATATAAACTAATGAGGCTATTAAATTGGTCCTGTTTCCTCAAAAATTACTAGTATGAACATTATAATATTAATCTTTTATTATAGCAATAAAATAATATTTTATTGTCATAATTTACGCATTGGATTTTCCGCGTACAACCAATAAGTTATAAATATTGTAATTCGAACGTATCTGTAAAAATATTGTTTTTAAACAGCATAAAAAAGTGGGAAAAATACGAAAAAAAAATATTTAGTCGAAATAGATACGCACTGGATCAAGCTAGCAAACATTGAAGTATCGTTATGAGTTATATGGTTTTAGACTCTTTTAAATTTTTTCTTTAAACTAAATTACTATATCTTCCTGCTGTTATTATGATTATGTTACATTGTATGATTCCGTAAAATAATAAATATTTATTACTAAGGTTAAAGACGGTATCTTTTTTATTTATTGATATATTATTTTCTTTGTAACGTAATACAAAGGCGATTAAAAAAATAATGATCTCAAGAATGAAAATATTACGAGAGAATGGGGGAATCTCAAACAGCATATTTTAAATAAAATAGGACAGGCTAAATGACATTGACTAATTCCTCTCGATATTGGAATTTCCCTTTCACATTTCCCAATGTTTAATATATAAAAATTATACAACATAATATGGATTAATTTACATCATTTATTTATTTCACATAAAATTACAGGAATACCAATAAGAAAACTATTTATTCAATTTAGTTCGCAATTTAAACTCCCTGAATAATTATATTATACCTATTTAAGTCACAAGCTATATGATTTTATTCTAAGATAAAAAACGAATGGTTTTTATGTAGATTTCATTAGCAAAGCAAATTTATTTATATAAATATATTAATCCAAACCAAAGCAATTTGAGTGCCAAATTGCCACCGAAGAAGGTTGCATCTCACGCCGAAACGTCTGGCATTCACTCCGTAAGCCCTCTCTATTTTTCTACCACCTGTATTAACAGTAAAATAGTATATATATTATATATTTGTATAATTGAGTTGTAAAGTTATTTGACTTATATTTGATGATTGTTTTTTAATAGCAGCAAATCGCCTAAAAAGATAAATGACAGAATCTTTGACAATATTGAAAAATTTTTAATAAGTTTTTAATAATTTGATAAAGTGCTGGATAGCAAAATATTTATAAAGATACTAAAGAGGTCCTGTACTTGAGAGCGCAGGTTGTCGGTTTAAACCCAGCGCTGAGTTTTATAAAAATGCATTTTTAACTCTCACCTCTTTAGTGTAAAATATTCATAAATATTATGTTACCATCAAATTAGATGAAATATGAAAAGGATAAAAATCATATCAATTAATTTCTCATTTCTCATTGCATACATATGCAGTTGATGAAAATAAAAATAATGGATATGTAAAATTAACGCACATGATTTATTTATTTATTTATTTATTGTACATAATTAATTTGACAAAAAAATACAAATGTAGCAGTAGAAATCACAGTTATAAATGAAATGATTATGAGTTATGAGTTATGATTAGTGTGCGTATTATTTATATAATTGTATAATTGAGTTGTAAAAGTATTTGACTCAGTAATATAGATTAATATCACACGATTTATAAAATAATACACACAAATATGTCCATGCCACAAATGGCACCACGCACTGAAAACGTTGTTTAAGTTATACAGGGTGTTTGGTGCATCGTTTGTCAAAATGAATTGTCCGAAAGAGGGGGTCATTTTACCCTAACCATATTCATATTTGGACATTTTTCTGGCCATGTTAATGTAGTATTAGAGAATTATCTTCTTCTATCGCTGTTTTGTACATTTATAAATAAATACATACATAAATAAATAAATAATACATCCCCTTCGGGAATTGAATAAGTTGACTTAACACTCGAAAACCCTCGCGGTTAAAAAATTTGCCGCCATTGCGCTATGTACGAGTATGTTATGGCGACGGCATGTGCTGTGGCACTTAAAACTCAATTATCATAAGTATTGTGACAGACGGCCACGTGCGGCGCGACTGAAGAAGCGACGCAGACCGCGCCGAAACGTGACTCGCCTGAATGATACGCGCTCGCTGCTGAAAAAATTGCACGTCGAGCACACAGCGTTGAACCGGGTGACTTCAACAGTTTTTAGTTCAGTTCAGTTCAATGCCGTCAACAACGGCGTTTATTTTATCATATTGTTTTTATTACAATCAAAATAAGCAAGGACCCATTAGTCAGAGACTGTAGACAGGTCCTTTTGTTAAGTTTCTTTAATAATAATATTGCATACATAATTAAAAGGTATAAGTACATGCATTTACTCTACCAAGTATGCAATACCTCTAAGCAAGGAACTAGATTTTTTTATAAATTTATTTACCTTTTAATAAAATCAACAGTTTTATAAATTTACATAAAGTTCATAAAAATACACGAAAATAAGCAACGAACAGTTTACTAATTTATGAAAATAAAATAAATTTCTACTTAAAAATAACATAGTTAAAGATTTTGATGTAATAACAATAGAATTATTTTTAAAGTTTGATTTAAACATTAGAATTAATTTCTTTTAAATTGAGGTGTTAAGTCGAAAAGTTTATACCAAATAGAGAGTATTTTTTTAATATTTTTTAATTTGCTATACAAAAAATGAGATGTGTTGATGTTTTTGGGGGGAATTTTAACCGTTTTTACAAGCTTTTATTTAGCTTGCAATGTTTGTATGTCGGTTTAGGTCAAATTTTGCAAGCTGAATTGAAATCACTTCCTCTTATCCTACGGATATGCATTTTGTTAGTAAGCATGATCTGATTCTACACCCAGGAATGACTCCCAATGGAGGAACTCCTCAACGGTCAATAACGGCACAGACACGAAATGTTGTATAAGCATTTTGTTCGATTTAGTTAGTGGACTGTCTTTTTTGTTTAATCATTAAGAATAATTAATTTGGTGACGAGATGCAGTGCCAAATATCGGAAAACAGAAAGGAAAGAACAGGGACGTACCTTTGCTGCGATCTGCCTCCTTGACCAACTGGACTCGTCAGTGTGAAGATGTAGGTAACTGAAGATGATCCACCTCACTTCACCACACACACTTGGTTCCTCAAGGAAGAGGCACGAGAGCTCCGTTCACGAGTGTGATTGCGGCGAGAGCGCTATGCATACGTTGCTTGCCGGTCAACGCGCCGTGGTCGTGTGCGTACCACAGCTAGATACCGTGCGGGTACTGGAAAGGGTTGGGTGATAAAGGATTATATCTGGCGCCAACACATTTAGATGAAGGCTTGTCTTTAAAAATGTATTGTATGTAGCTCCTAAATATACTCATATTAGGTTTTATTATGTGTTTGAGGGGATTAGAAAGTACAGTCACAAACGTAGCCGGCCACTAACACGCTCCTTTTCAAGAAACGTAACAAATTAACTTTTGAGGGCATACGTGTCTCCACATCCTGAAGCGCACACACTGGCAGCCTCCTCAATAGGTCACGTATCGTCTTCGCCAGGACGAAGGCATTTACAAGGAATTCAATTTGTGCTCCGCGAGCGAAGCGCTTCTGTACAGTTTATTTAGCGTTTACGCTACAAGCAATAATAATCGACTTTTTATTTAGCGTTTACTAATAATGAATTCCAGTCCCTATTGAAAATTTGCACTTTTCAGAATTAATTTAATGGACCATGCCTGTATTAGTTGCATGTTGACATTTTTAATAATACACTAAAACAGTTTAAAAATGCTGCAGGTGATATAATTGGTATCTAGGTACCTAATTGTATATAATATATATATTTTATTTTCTATTACAGTCTTGTGGATATGTAATACCTATATTTATATATATCAAACAATCTATCTAACGCAAATAAAACGTTATTTTCATACCTACATTAAACTTAATACACTGTCATCAAAATCTCTCTTTTCCTCACACACACACACATGAACACACACACGCACCCTCGCACACAAACACACACCCTCATCCACACACACACACATACGAGATGCTCCCTCCTACGAATGTATACCTGCGTGTTTGTATTTTAATAATTTGATTTGCATCAATTTAGTTTGAAGTCTTCATACCAGGTAATCTTAATATCAGGTCAGGTTATCAGGTAGTCTTAATATCAGGTGCAATTAACTGCAGCTCTCTGCTGGAGCTAATGCGCCTCAGGGTACCTTCACGTGCGACAAGATCAAACGTTTTGTTAGACATCCCACGTCGTAGAACCAACTATGGGCAAAATGAACCCATTTATAGAATGTGTTCAACCTTAAATTCAAAGTACCCAGACATTGATGTATTCAATATTAATTTAGTGGCGTTCAAAAGGCTTATAAAATATGATATGTTGAAGTGAAATTTCCCTTTTCCCTTTACTCTCCCTCCCTTTCTAATCTCTTCATCCTGCGATTCTTAGGTTAAGCACTAATTTTTTTACTCACTCGGTGGAAATATTTATTTGGTTTTATGTTATACTTGAAGTTGGTACTATTGTATTTATTCTTTTTATTTATTTGTTTTTTTTTTGTTATGATTGTACATGTACTGTCGGTTTATAATTTTATCGTGTAACTGTTTATTTCCCTAATAAAGATAAATTAAAATTAAAATTAAATTAAATTAAAATACCTACTGTATAATAGTATGTTTGTGAATATGTAAGAAATCCATAATCGGTTTTGTTATCTGCTTAATTCTTAATTGTTAATATTATTGTTATTACTGTGTGTTTTCCCATAAGAAAATAAATAAATAAATATTTTCAAATTTAAATTCAAAATATTTAATTGTTTAACTGTGGCTAAAATAGGTTTAACAAGTGTTCAAGTTCAAGTAATGCTCAAGAGCTTACAATAAGACATCGCTTAAACATACATTAATACAATAAATTTCCGGTGAACGTTTTAATTTAATTTTTAATTTTTCTTCATTTGGGAAATAAAACAGTTACATGAGAAATTAATCATGTATAGAAGGTATACAATAATAAAATAATAAAAACAATGTTACCAACTTACAAGTATAAAATAAAACCAATGAAATATTTCCACCGAGTGAGTATGAAATTAGTGCTAACCTAAGAAATGCAAGATGAAGAGGTGAAGAGAGGGGGAGGGAGAGGGAAGGAAATTTCACGTTAATGCTTCTTTTTTAATAAGTTTTTTGAACGCCACTAAATTAAACTTAAATATATCAATATCTGGATATTTCAGGAGTTGATCGACTAATAAAGTAACAGATTCCAGCGCGAATCATCTTCACTCATACTCAGGTCGCCACTCATAACGCACTCAAAACAGCATCTCGACGTCTCGCCCAGCGCCCTCTCGTAGCGGTTCGTGCAACTCTCGCCCGCTAATAACTGCCTTCCTTGGTACAGCCTAGTAAGTACCTAGAAGAAGAACTGCATGCCATCGTGCCTACCTTTGTGTGCTTTTCATTTTGTTTCACGTTTTGCAATAATTTAGTAAATATTATTTATTTATTTGCAATGGCACAATAAGAAGTCACAACAATAAATAAACAATATCATGGCCAGTCTAACTAGGTTAAAAAAAACTTTTCTAAGAGCGCTGAGAAGAAGGTTGCAGAAAAAAATAAAATACGTAAGTGAGACTTTCCTAATAAAAAGAATCCTAATGTAATAAAAATAAACAATTATGTATTACAGGATGTTTCAAAACAATTTTCGAATAATCAAGGGGTGTCTTTGTTCCCTATTACGTGTAAGAAATTGATTAAAAAAATGTGAAAATAATTAATTTCCAAATTTATAAATTTTATCAAAGCGCTCGTGTAAATTTCCTTTTTGCTCGCAGGGGCTATATCCGACCAATAAACTGACCCAGCGCGGCCTCACTAGCGACCGAACTTATAACAAGGGCGATTTCATATTATCACCTAGAGTTTACAATTTTTTTACTCGCAAACCATGATGAATTTTGATATGAGCTCAAAACAAAGTATGTTTGAAATCGCAGGGCCAATTTTGGATTTTTTAACAGGAATGGTTTTAAAACATGGTGCATCACTTTTGTAAAACTAATGCCCATCCGGACTACGCACGAAAAGCGCGGTGAGTAGAGACTGAAGACTGAAAGTTCCGTCTTCTATTATCAAGACTAAACAGTGAGAAAGGAATTTAGAACTCGTAGAGTACGATCTGATTTGACTTCACAACGTGTGAAATACAACTTAGCATTTTTCCAAACAAATCAAACGCTTGTGGCTTTCAAGAAGGAATTTGCAAACTAATTAATTCTAGTTCCCTTTGACGTCAATAGAAAACTTCCAGTTAAACAACTGGGCATGAGAACTGTATATCTGGCAATTTCACAGGTGTGAAATATGCTTACGTGGCGGCTGCATAAGCTCATCGGCAAGTGACAGGTGCAAGTTTTGCCAAGAGACTATAAACCCTTGTACCTCAAATTCACAAAAGGTACCAGATTCAAGACCCTGAAGAGATCCCAAAAATATACTCACCTTCATCCACAATACAGGACTAAAGAGTGAACTGTAAGTCGATATTAAAGTACAATAGTTCTTCATAGTACGCGGTCCACGGGGAGAAAATAACATCCCATGTCCACTATTTAATATAACATAATATAGTTACTTAGATATTATTTAAGAATCAAATATGGTCACTTTTGATTATTTTCAGGTTATAATAGGATTTTTTTTTAAAATGCTGTATCTATATTAAGATAAATACGAAACATAATTCTATCTAATGAACAATCTTTCATCGACTACCCTACGAAAACAATGTCTAATCATAATTTAATACAAAACGAATCTGTACCCATTTTACCTGGCAGTGAATAACACTTGAAGTTGATCGAGTGCCAGGAGCAAAATGAGGGAAACTTTCTAAAGGGTCTCTTCAGATCGATTTAGCGTCCAATTAGGAGAGAAGCGAAGGAAATTGGCTCAGCAAAAGGGATGGTTACTTCACAAAGTAAACATCGTGCACTCAACCCTAAATTGACGTTGTGGACTCGAAATGGACACATCGATGAAATACACTCTTCGCTTCCACTGCCTCTGAAGAGGAGGTCCCGGGAGCATAGACCAGATCACCATTGGCCATTATGAATATTTAAAACGAGGTAGGCTAGTCTCAAAAGCTGGTCTTACAATCTATGTTTTGCCACAGTTAACTATCAATATTTGTATGTCGGTTTAGGTTAAATCATACAGTTGAATTAAAACCACTTCCTCGTATCCCACTGAGTTAAAATTTGGCATGTTGTTTCAGTTCCGATGACAATGCATTTTTATGGTAACCATGACCCGTTTCTACAACTAGGAATTGCTCCAGACGAAGGAACTCTTCAACGGTCAACAGCACAGACACGAAATTTTGTATACTCATTCAAGCACTTAAATAAAAGCTTGTGTTTATAAAAGGTATTTCTACTATTAAATAATTTGTTTTAATGACACTCGATTGGTTAGCTTGTATTGGAAATAGCTTAATAGCCTTCTTTTGGTAAATTTTGATAAATTAAAAACAAGAGTTTTATTGTAGGACTTCTTAGTTTTGCGAAGGTAGATTTATTTTGAAGCTGTTTTTATAGGTTCTTATCACCTATTTAAAATACATTAATGGACGGAATTTCTCCCTTAGAACAGGCGATAGCCTAGTTAGGCAAGATATTTTCCATTATAACATTGTTTTTGTGATATTTGCCAGAATTGCGCGAGTGCTATTGCGGCACCCTCGGGTTTCATGATTTAAGTTTTTATTTTTGAAAACAATTTTGATGTACAGGAATGGCTTAATGTATTTAATTAGGACAGAAGTTTGAAATAGCCGAACAATTCTAAATAAGGACTAAGTACAGAGTAGAAGTTAGATTTAAATACATTTAAATAACACCATAAATAACTTTAACATAGAAACGAAAATTCACTGACTGAAATATTTATGGTACTGCCCATGGCATAAACAATATACTAAAGTAAAAACAACAAGGTTAGTAGGAACTTCATACCCGAAGGAAATAACACTTCTCATAGTGTAGAGACAGATGAATTACCCAACATTTCGATAATTTAAAAAAAAAATAGTGTCAACACTGCATCGGAGGGTTATCAGAGGCGACGTTATTTTCTCTGTGATATTTTGCTAAGCACTGAGCACTAGATCAAACTGTTTTCATTATAAGCTCGTCCTACGCGATACGTCAGTACAAGCTTCCAGCAGGCCAATTTTTGTAGGCGTGATTTTTTTTTAAATAAGTAAATTTGTATATAATGCGTAATTATTAAATATATAAATATAACGCATCCGAAGATCATTGCCGATAAAAAAATCCAGTTATTTGGCCGTGCTATTTCAACATTCAAACATTGACATTGATTAATCTTTCTTAATAATAATCGCGTCGGGTCATTGATCGACCTTGGCCGAGTGCGAGCGAGCAAACGTAATTGCGAATTACAAAAAGAGGTTTTACATTTTGCTCTTTGATAAAATTAATATATTTGGTCATGAAATATTTTCGCATGTTTTCATATATTTTCTAACACGTTCCTAAGGCGCTATTGTCTTTTATAAGAGAGTTATTCAACTGAAAAATAACTATTAGGAGTTTATCATTTATTAAGTTTCTTAGAAATAGAATTTAAATTAAAAATTCTGCCTTTCCTATATCGAAGACATAATATAAAGGCATCTAAACATATTTTTTTTTATTATTAAATATTCAATGGTTACCAAATCCCAGCCATTGGAAAAGGGGTCTAAATGAATCGAAATTAATATTTATTCTTTCGTTTCGCTTTAAGGGCATTTGAATATTCTGATTTTTACAACAATAAATAGGCCTTATGAAACGAATGAGAAAACTGAAAATAAATAAAATTTATTGAACAATTACGGTCCCATACCGGATAAGACTACAAGACGAGTTTTTTTGCGACGGATTTTAGAATGTTTTTGTAAATAAATAATTAATAAAAAAACTGCGTTATAAATTATTCTTTTCAAATGGCTTCAATACTAGATTTTTGCCTGTAACGAAACCGCGACACGTATACATTTTTATATGTAATATTAATAAAAAATAAGTAAAATGGAGTTATCCAAATTAAGCGTAAATAATCATATTTCAAACTTTGCTAAAAATTGAATGCACAGTAGGTTTCGACGTTTGAACGCATTAACTATTAGTTGAAATGTATTTCTTTAAAGTTGTATTTATTACGTTCACGTCACTTTTAAGTTTGAGTTCTACGTGTGGTTTTTATCTTGAAGGTATATTTGACCTAAACATATTTTTTTTATTATTAAATATCCAATGGTTACCAAATGGAAGCTATAAAAAAAAAGGGTCTAAATGAGTCGAAATTAATGTTTAACCTTTGGCTTCGCCTTAACTAAATCTAAAATGAACTAATGTTTCATGTGAAAAACGTCATTAGTGACATTTACGTGCAGAACGTAAAGCATGCTTGGTGCAGAACTCCGGCGCGTTTCGATTAAGTAACTCCCTCAGCAGTTACTTAATCGAAACGAAACTCCTCCCGCGGCCGCTCAAACGATCAAAGGCCATTTGCTGAGGGAGAACGTCGACCAGAACAGAATCATTTTTTACGTGACATGAAACTAAATTAAGCGCGTTTTTTTTTTATTTTCTGTAAACGATACAAGCATTTAAGATATCGATGACAGTATTAAACATTAGGTGGGGGAAATGTCTTACATCCCAGTAGATTTTTGGTCGGACGCACTGAGTGACGTTTCAATATTTTTGTGTAACAAAGTACTTACTTTTCTATAACCTTTTAAATGGTACTCTAACAAAATATTGCAATAGATATCAATTTCAATTTATTTATTTTTCCATGAATATATAATATATATATATATATATGAATTACATTAAAATAAGATAAACAAAAACTAACTGACTATTTAAATAGATAAGACAATTCTACGTAGTAATAAAAGCAGAAAGAAAGAAAAGGAAAAAAAATAAAGTAAACATATCAAATCCTGCAAATACCTACAGGAGAAAATATAAACATAAAACTAGAGAAAAAAAATATAATATAAACAAAAACCTAAAGACATACTAAAATGTACATAGGATAGGCGTATATTATAATTTATAACATACAATAATCTGACGGTAGTGAAGCTATTAAAATTAAATTACACGAGAAAAAGTATGTTTCTTAAAAAATGAAACATGTTTATTTGTGTTTCACGTGGATTAGAAAGTTAACCTATATAACACTAAACCATCGTGTTCCATATTTAGGCATTTTACGAAAATACATCGATTACTATTTTAAAAAATCGCCCATTTCACTAAACTGAATAACATATTTTTATTTATTTCTCTTTATTTACCATTTTTTTTATGTTCCAGCTAAGCCCAGGGCTTATTTGCTGGATACCGTGCGTGTAAGATGCATTATATATGTAGGTATTTCATTTATTTTACTTTGAAATATATATTTACACTTTTAAATATATTTCAAAAGTTACTTATAAGCGCTTTATACTCCGTTTACAATATTAAAAGTTCTATCAGTAACATTTTACATTTACAGTGAAAATACTTTACCTTATTTAAAGGCACAGAGAAATGAATTATTGGGTTTATTAGCAAATAAACCCAACAAAACATAGTACTTTTAATATTGTAAACGGAGTATCAAATCCAAAAACTTTATATTGGATTAAGTACTCGTATATAGAGTAAAAGCAGCATGAAAGTAAATAAAAATAAAAAGGTAGATAATATTTAATGAAAACGATTTAAAATTAATATATTTTTGACGAATGAGAACTCTTTAAATTCATTAAAGCTATAAATGTTTTGTTTAATATATTTCTTAAACGCTCCTTGAAATTGTTTGAACTCAGTTATTTTTTTAATGTTTTCAAGCATCATATTAAAATATTTACATACGAGTACAAAACATACATAAACTGCAATTAATATGGATAATAAATCGACTGTCCGGCCACTATGTCTTACTCTCCTTGCCTCGAATCTCACCCTAATTTAATGAATTGATTAATTGTCATGATTGCCTAAAACTAAGTAAAATTCGATCAAAAAAAAAAAATACACCGATAATGATTAAAAAAGTTGATCCGTTTAAACGCGATGAATTGACAATGAAATCAGAGCCACACACGGTAATGGAAAATGTCTGTCCAATGTGACGCACATGTCACGCTTTGACGCCGTGACGTACGAAACCAATTTTAAAAATACCCTCAGAATTTAGCAGTAGACATATTTTGAGACTACGGGGATACATTCAATTTGAGGGCACAAAATCTCGGTCAAGTTCGTTGATGGGCAAAATCGGACCAGGGGGGCGGGAATGGGGGGGTTTATTCGAAAAAGTGAAATATTACTATAACTTTCTTAGTACATAAGATATCGAATTCATTTAAATTTTAGAAAGTTATCTAAGTAAACTTTTTGATATCACCAAGCGTTGGTCCTAGGGTCCACCCCTAGGATGCTTTTTCAAAATTCAATAAATCATACCTCTCCTAATAGGCACCGGGTCAAATTAGTTCAAATTGTTAATTGTAGGCCTGTAATTTCCCTACAACTTTTGTTTGAAATAATTTTTGGTATGAGCAATCCTTACGATAAGGGATGACGGATCCGGTGAAATCTACCTCCGCCTTCCGGCGTGCCGTTGTTTATAAAATAGATTAAATTGTTTCGGTATGTTTCTAATTTCGCTATCGCTTTGAAATTATTGTTTAATAATAATAATTATTGTTATAAGTGACATTATGTATGTGTGGATGTATTTTAAGTAACTCGTGGCAATTTCCTTTAAATTATTAAAGTGAGATAGAGGTATCGGAAAATACGCTTTTCTGTATCGATTGAATTTGGCACGCTCAACCTTGGCCAAGCTGCCAAACAAGGTTGAAAGTTAGTTGTGCAGGTGTAAGAAATTCTGTTTCGCACGTACCTTAAGGTAGATGTAAATATTTTCATTTTAATATTAACTAAATAATATTAAACTAAAAGGACATTATTTAAGGAATAAATCCTATTCAAACATTTTCTTTTTCTTAGCCCAGATTTTTAACAAACAAACTTAAATATTTGTTTTTTCGTTAAACTATCTCAAAATTTAATATTAGAAAAGCCGCCCGTTTTCCAGGGACTAATTTACAATGTTTAACTCTTCATAATTAGTTTAAGGTTAAATTTGTTTATTTTTTTTCATTTATTTTCATAGCATGTGACAAGTTAATTTAGTGATACCACTGTACACTGTACTACAATCAACATTATCTACTAAATTCAGTTCACTTTATTAAAAACTGTCTTCAACCTTACAACTGGGCCGTTACATACCTATTATTTCTAAGTTTTTTTGTTGTAAGTTTATTTTGAAGTTAATAATTTATTAAGTCTAGATTAAATTCAAATTAGAAACGCGTTGCTGTCGGCAAACCTTTGAGAGGAACAAAGAAAAATGTTTCATCTCTTTCATCAGCTTTTCTCGGCTTTGTTCTCAAAGGCGGAAAGTCTGAATCGCGTACACCTGTCCCTCCTGGGAAACTTAATCAAGCAAAAAGAATATATTTTCTATAAATTTAAGACGATCGAAATTCACTAATAAAAACAAATAAAATAATATAATAAAATAATATATTATAATAATATATATTATAATATAATAAAAACGCAATGAAGGATTAAAATTAATTCTGCGATCGGTCTTCAAGATTTGGTATTAGATTTGGTATTTGGTGTTTTCAAATTAATCATTTCTGTATGAACTCTCGCCTATTGAGTTTCATCATTTTTAATTGAATAACATATTTTACCAATATTTATTGCTGCTTTGAGTCTAAATGTAAACATGCTTTTTATATTTAATAATTTACTTTTGGTATAACTCTTACAGTTCAGCAATCGTACGCTATTGCAAGGTAGCGCGGTAATGTTTAACAACCTCCGTACCAACATTTTATTACACTGCTCAGCACCCTCCGATTTTTAAATTTATTTAATATCATCTGGCCTTTTGCGAAGGCATATTTATATCTAAACCTAAAATCTGGTCGTTTACATGCTGTCGTAATCACAGATATACATACAATTGTAATAACAAAAACTGTCAACATTTTTTAAGTACAGTTGACCTCAAAACGTGAACAAAGTGAGGGTTCAACTTTTGTTTGATCTTCGTATACTAACATTTTATATACCCACGGCATATTGGTATTGGAATTTTATACAGTTTTTGAGTTTCGTAATCACACAAAACATTAGGTCGTGAAAATGAACAACCTATTGAACCTTAAACAATAAATAAAAAAAAAATACATTAACATTCCATTACTCAAACTCCTTGTATCTTATTTAGAAACACACCCTCCTTGGTATGTACCTACTAAGGCAAGCCGATTTCTTAGCCTAGTTAGTTCATTAATAAGGGCTTTGTTTGATTTCGCTGGGTTAATGTTTGCACGGATCCTACCCGCTTTTGTCTTCGAATCACTCATTTTACAATAGGATATTGGTCGTATATACGCTCGCGACTGCCTTGGAACGGGAGGCATATGTTTGAATTAGAATACACACAGAGCGACAGGGAAAATTTTAATGAGATGTTTCCACAGTAAACACACATAAGCGTCTATTCAACAAATGGAGAATTTTAATACTACTAGCGAGAATACACCAGTAGATACGCCTTGGAATGAATATTAAACAGACCGTTACTGTATAATACAGTCGGCTATGTTATTATTAGTGTATAAAAGTTGACAGAATATTTAAGTATGTTTATCAGACTTCATAAAAAGGAGAAGTTTCCTTATTCGATGTGTATGTTTGTATTTTTGAAGTTATACTTCTTTGCGCCCGTTGTACTCATTGGGATTGGATGTTGGTCGAGAAACCGCGTCACGCGTTAGGAGTAAAATCCGTAGAGTGCCTTTTTTACGTTCTCTACCAAAGATTCCCCCAAGAGTCTCGGTGGGTCAGTGGTTAACGCACTCGTCTCCCACGCTAGTCCCTGGTTCGATCCCCGGCTAGGATTTTTTTTTCACAAATTATACGAAAGCATACGAATATACGAACTTAATAATGATAATGTATAGATGTATAGTATAATAATGAAGTGACTTATAATAATATATTGAAAAGAAATATATTGAATAACAGAGAAAAATGTCTTATATTTCATTTATATATCCTGTGTGTGTGTGTGTGTGTGTGTGAGTGGGTGTGTGCGTATGGCCAAAGAAGTATAACTTCCACCGTCTCTTCTGACGCAGACCCAATTTCTCTTATACAGGGTGTACCAAACCCTTTTCCGAAGACTTAACGCGTGGTTAAGGGATAACATTGGAAAAGTTTTTGAAATATATGCCTGTCCTAATGTAATTTTTCTTATAAAGGGGAGATGGTGGTAATGAAACGTTAAAAATGGTATGACCATGTTCGGATTCAAACCGACTTTGGGTCAATAGTCCACCGCCTTAACCACTACACTACCACGATCTCGAATATGTTGTTATGTTAGGGATTTTTTTAGTGTTGGTCCCGTATTAGTTGTTTGAGGTTATGTCTTGTTATATTAGCAATACTTCAAAACAGTAAGTTTTCTATTAAAAGCTCTCGAAGATGTCTTATTATGTGTTTAGTTTTTAGGATGGATAATTTGCAATTTTCATTGATTATCCAATTAAACTGAAAATAATCTTTCAGTAATCAAATAATCACGAAAATAGTTTGCGAATACAATTGGCGGCCTATTCTCGAATTGTACGCGACTTTAGAAAATGTTTCGATTCAATTTCGGCTTAGGTGCTTTGTAAACATCCCAACAGGATTCGTCCGGCGATAGGGTATCGTTTTTTCCTCAAACAAGTCACCTAAAATCCCCTCCCTCGGGATTAAATAGCTTTATTCCGCGTGCCGCGCCGGCTAACTATGGGATATTTGGCTCCAAGCCCACATAGCGCCGGATAGATCGGTGAAAATAGAAAAGTTAGAAGCTGATTGAATATTGAAAAGACCTAACCAAACATGGGACGCCATTTTGGGATAATTTGTACAGAGTATGAAGCGATTTACCTGATTTAACATCGTTTTAGCTTCAATACGTTCACATACAATAAGTTGGCCATCTGTCCATTACATCTTTCAACTCGAAAAGTACAAATTAATCCGAAAAAGTTCAATTTTTGAACATATGGATGCTCTTTGGATGATACATATGTTCCGCATTCGAATAATATAGATATATAACATTAAAGCTAACATTTTTAGTAGGTACAAATAAATGAAACATTGTCAGTTCGATAGAGCACTCAAATATCATATTCGAACGTGTTATTACTGGCCAGTTAAAATCAATACAAACTATTTTTTATTTTAATCTACTCAGACCTTAAAAATAACCATCATGGCTATCCAAAACGCACATCGAATGTACTAAAAGTGCCGCAGGCACAAATAAAGATAGTAAAAGAAGCAACCCATCACAGGCGCGCGTGGTCTGGGGGGAAGATGACTTTAATGACACCTGTGGGCCTATCTGTAAGACGTCAGGTTCTTTTACAAATACTAAACAATGCAAAATAGCTACAGGGTGGTCATAACCATTTTGGTTTATTAAAGGCTACGTTTAAAAAAAGCATTATAAGGTGATTCTTCTGATTGCAATCAGTGAGTTCTTTATACCGATTTTGAACCTTTGACCTACAGCCTAAATCAGCTTTGAGTCACATTTTACTCTCGCCTAACGAAATACCACAAATTAAAATTCTACGATTGTGCCATACAACACGGATGACAGGTAGTTGCAATACCCACGTAAAACTTCCTCGGCTTAAAGATCGCCAAGTGTGATTAAGCACGTTTTTGCTCCAGATTTCCACTCTTTCCTGTTCTTTCCTTAAATGAATAATCCGCTGAAAAAGTTTCGAATTATTTGTAGATTTGACTATTGCTGACGCTTTAAATCTCGACCAAGGTGACAAACATTACAACAATGTACAGGAAGTACAACAATAAATATGACCTACTGTTTTTTTTTCAGATAGCTTCAGATAAATTCAGTTATCTGATAACTTTTCAGGTTTCAGGTATATTTGAAGCCACCATTTTACCTTTTTCAAGGATGTGGTAAAATGGCAGATCGAATCCGCACATAGTCATAGATGTTACAATTCATCACATCACCGCCTCTAACCCTAACACAAGCAAATGTAGTTTAATTGGTTGAGCCCAAAATAATTATTTATGACCTAGGTTATATACAATTATTTTTGAGAAAGAAAATAATTAATAACAAAACAAAATCTGGACAAAAAATAGTTTAATATTTTCCGAAAAAAATGGTTTTCGCATTGATTTGAGGATAATAAGAGTGTAATTTAATCTAAATTATTTTTTATTTTATTTGAAAATTAAGATTTGACCATTTTGAGTTTGAAACCTAAAATTAAATATTATCATAGATATTTTTTTAAGTTAATTGTGATATATCACATTAACACTTATCTCATTAAAAATATAATGATTTCATCTTAAAAATAAGCAAACTCATACACCACAAAAATATTTCAGAGATCGTTCGAATTTGCCAAGTAAATTTAATATTTAATGTTATGTTTGCTTTCTTTGTTCTGGTAAAAGCATTAATATTCCTAAACATATTCGAGATCGGTCAAATCATAACAAAGTCAGCCATGTTGGCTTTTTTGAGATGAGCTGTAAAACACTATTGATTTTAATACCAATCAGCACTCTGCAACCTTCGCACTCGAGGCAAGTCGCTTCTGCTTAGCGTCTCTTAGCTGTCGTGTACTATATGTATGTTGAACGAGCGTTTTGAACATGTCAGAGTCGAAGAATTGGACCACCATCCTATATATAAACAAGCGCAATAAACTCACCATAGAGTTTATCAGTAGAGTACCCGTATGGCTTTTTATTTATATGACTTACGGTTAAGGCACATTTAATTTGTACTGTCCTAATAGAGTCATTTCCGATAGCCCTCAAAAATATGTCCGCATCAAACCTCATTAGTTAAGAAAAGCAAAGAATGGTCGGGCCTGTGCCAGGCGCCAATTTTGGAAGGGATAGTCAAATAGGGTAGTGAACTCGAGTCCGTACCAGGTAACCATTGTTCGAACGAGTGATAAATGCGAAACGCAGGTATCGAATCGTACCGGCTCGATTTCGAATGAGACTTCAAGACTTGTTTTCCGATTGCTATTTTATTGAAGTGTGAAGTATTTGAATAGTGTCCGTTTGAAGTCGGACCAGTAGACAGTCGAATTTTTCGATAATATGTTCGTGAGAATTAAACAGCATATCGAATGAATGATAGCTAGGGAAAATAAAAAAAGATTTCTTTCTTCAATCGTCAAACTGTAATATTGACTAATGTTCGCATCTCTATCTAGTGCGAAAACGAGCTAAGGGCTATTTTAGGTATTTTTGAGTTTTGCATTTTCCATTTCTCTCGAGACCCGACATTATGGTACAAAAATATTTTTAGTGAAATTTAAATATCTGTATTCGTTATTCCCAATACGCTATTTTAGAATATATCCCTTTTAGGGAGTAAAATTTTTTGGCGGCGGATCGCGTATGAAGGAATTTAAATTTAAAGGAAGGATTACTTGGGATTGCTGTCAGCGCGCAGTGTTTTAATTTTAATTTAATTAATGTATCGCGAAAAGTGTCACCATAGTGTAGTCATAAGAACAATGTGATATTATGTTGACACGTTTAATTGTTTAATTTGTATGTTAAGATACCTACGGAAAAGGCACCAGCCTTCTGTTATATTACTATGTTATATTCCTATTAGATATTTAGTAATTATAGCAGATTTAAATATCATACTAATACATACTATTACAAAAGATATTTATTTTCAGAATGTATACATACTAAAAATAAATATATAAATACAAGTTTAGACGATGTTATTAATTATATTATCATCTAAGTAGCATCATGTAGGAATCTGTGTTTAGATTTATGTAATATTACCTTTTTTTTCTCTCTTCGTATATTAAGGTAAACTACTATGTGACTTTCTTTAGTAATAAATAAATAAATATAATACATTACTTCATATAATTCTTTCAAAAAGTACAGTGTTAGATTTTTGTTCCAAATGATGAATAATGTGTACTTAGTGTGATGATGATGATGATGATAATGAATTTTTGTCAGTAGATTTGATAGTTTTTTTTTCTATGCCGTTCCAATAAACTGTGCTCTAACATTTTTTTGATAGATTTTATATGATTAAATCATTCATATTTTTATGCGCAATAATCACCTCAACACGCATACATAATCTTTTTGTATAATAAGCGCAAGTGAATAGGTTATAAAAAATACATAAATATCTATCAAATTCGCTTAAAGCGAGCCTGCCCGGTGGAGGTAGTTATTACGCGGTCCGTTATTGCTTGATATTAATGCTAGACAAATTTCGCCCGGCTCAAGACAGCAATATCTCATCCTCTCCGTGGGTTCTTCGAATAAGCGAATATTTTCGAGATTTCCTCTGAAACTACCCCCCGGCACGAGACTCGGTGTAATATTAAATTTATGAAATCTTCTTTAGTGCCCTCCAGGAAAGGTTTACTTTATTGGTATTTCAACTGGAAAATGTATCGGGATTTCGGGTATTGTTGTTCAAATCTTCTACCTAAAATCTCAAGCGTTTTTATCTGTCGTAATCAAAAACTGATGATATAATACTATTTATCGACTCTATCCCAGGGAGTGAAAGGTCCAGGGTTGATGGAAGTGAAATAAGGAAGACGTCTCCGACTCTCTGGATCCTTTTATTCGTCACGCGGCAATTTTCAACATATCAACAATTTGTAAACTTAAAATCTAAATAACAAAATTAGATAACGGAAGTAAAGAAGATAACAGTTAACGAAATATCAATCAATAAAAGTTATTTGCGCATAATGCGCGCGGTGGCTTGCAAGCCCACTGTACTGACCGACTGCCTGCGCAGATGCCGTCCAATCAGATGCACCAGCTGCCAGCCCCAGTCCAAATACGTAGCACCGGTACAACTATTTGATTGGTTAATTACTAGTTATATCTAATTGTTAGACAGATGGGGAAAAAGTAGAAAAGATAAATAGAGATTAGGCGAGTACCTTAACTGTAAGTATCGGCGCTACTTCCCCTTCTTCAACAGCATAAAGAAAACTGAGTGGTCTAGGTATCTCATCTGTTAGCTGAAGTATCTACACAGCAATTTACCTGACAATGGTCGTAGTGAATGGGTGGAATTGTGATGAAATATAACTCTAGCTTCATATCAACACATTTCATTCGAGGCCTCTGACACAAATTTGACGCACCTCTCCACAGACTGGGTGTGAGAGAGAAAATTTTATATTTCTCTGATGGGTTTAGTATCGGAATTGATAAGTAATTTGATATAATCTTCACTTTTTTTGCTATTTTTTTTTATATACGCTTGCTTTAAAAATAATAATAATTTAAACCAGCATCATCAAGAGGATGCAAATAAGTGATCTCTTAACCTTAGTGTACCTACGATAATTGAAGGTAGATTACTTTAAACTATCATTGTAAAATGTATATTTATCATGTACTCAGAACAGAATAAATAAATATTATTATTATTATTATTACTATTTTAACTGGCGCCATCAACCGGTAGATGTAAGCGGCTCACGGGTAGTGGTTCTTTAAATAAAATCTTGTTTTTTTGTGTACTTTTTTTATTACATCATTTATTTATTTATTTCAGGAAGCAACCGCTTACATAGTAATTACAATAAACAAAAAAACAATTAAAACACAAAGCCAATAATAGTTTCCTCCAAATTTAAAAAAATAGAAAACCCATTCGGGAGCGAGGCCGGGACCAGGAAGTAGGAGGGGTTGGGGGTTGGGGACAATTACCAGAATATAACATAAAACACAATATAATATAAAATATAATAAATTCTACATATACATATGAATATAAATATACTATTCAAGGGCTAGAGTAGACACTCTCTTGAATGCCGGGAAAGTAGTGTTAAATATATCGCATGCTGCTGAATGAATTTGTTATGAATTCTGTGCATAATTCGTACTCAACCGTGACAGATGGAATGTCTCACACTGGCGAGTGGGTCTAGATGGAACCCTCAAATCTATGAGCTTCAGAAGATCAGAGCAGTCGATGTGAGCATTGACAATTTTATATAAAAGTAATATATCAGCTCGCGATCTTCTAATCTCAAGACTCTGGAGTCCGTAGAATTTGGCGCATTGAGCATAGTCAGAAAATTTCAAATAATACCGGAAATTTAAATTTTTAAGAAATAAATTCTGAATCCGCTCGATACGATCGATGTAATCTTTATAGAGCGGTGACCAGACTTGAGATGCATATTCCAAATGACTCCGGATGTAAGAAAAATATAAAGTAATTATTATGTAATATGTAATCATTATGTATTGATTTAATGTTGATTAAAATATTATTTCATATTCAAGCGAAAGTTGTTTTTCTCGGCGCTGCGATACCGGCGGCGCTCGAAAAAGTCGCAAAAAAGTCGAACGGCCGATAAGACGGCGAGGAGACATTTCGCCCCGCAAAAAGCCACTGAAACACAATCGTAAAGCATCCCGAAACAGTCGACCCGTTGAATTTATTCGCGGCGGTTTCGCTTTCGAAAAGTTTGCCTATAAATTCAAGGGCTGACTTAAGGCGAGACTCCGTTTTATGGAGACGTTTGATTTACGACGCCGAGATAGACTACGGCCCTCTCTCGGCAGACGCGAAAATCTACCCGCCGACGGCGGCCGTACAGCGGCATTATGATTCGGGCGGTAATCTCAATTTTGAGATAACTTTTAATGGAAAACCGTGCATTTCGAATCGACCTCGTGTTAAATTCTCCATTGAAGCCTGCCATAAATATTCTCAGATGTTTTACTTCTTCGGTAGATTTTCAAAAATAACAAATATGCGAAAGAAAGACTAGATCCTCCAAAAAGGGTATGTCGAGAATACCTTTGTTCAAAAATATTTTAGGTTTTTAGCACGAAAATTTTATAATTTAATACTCAAATAAATAAATTATTCTAAAAATATCAAAATTAGGTCTGGTATAATTACCAAATGGTTACTGGAAAAGGGAGTTAAAAATGAAAGGGCGTAAACGTATTACATACGAGTACATCAACATCTCTAACATAGAGGAGTTGATGTATGTAATAGTTTAATGCAATGCTTCCCAAACTTATTTTCCCCGTGGACCCCTAGCCCAGTATCTTTTATCCTTCGTGGACCCCCTTCCCCAGGATTCCCACACTGTGATAGGTGTTTTTGTATAGTGGAATCATTTTTTTTCTTCCTGTCAGGGATCATCTGGCAGTCCTCACGGACCCCTGGGGGTCCGTGTGGACCACTTTGGGATCCTCTGGTTTAGTGTTTCTATTGTATTTAAATAATAAAACATGTGTATATATTTTTCTTTAAATATTCTGGCTATATAATTTGTTTGAAAATTTTCAATCTGTAAAAATATTAAAAAGCATTCGAGTTTTCCAAATGTCAATATTTATTTATTTATTTTAATATCCAATATACAATTAATATTATTAAATGGGTAATACTTTATAGAATTTTATTGATTTTCTATATTGATTGATTTTTCTTATTATAATGTCAGATTGTTATATAAGAAATGTAAACTTAACGGCGAACACCTCTTATAACGTAAGAAATCATCTAAATACGGTATTTAAGCAATACATTATACAATTTTACTATATGTAGTATTTATATTTATCTATAGATTATTTACTTTATTTATATTATAATATTAATATAATATATTTATAGGTTTATTAAGCACTCCCGTAGCTTGCGTCGAAATCCTTAATTAGATCCATAAATGATTGGCGTCTCCTTGGAACAGCACATTGTGCTATTAACGTTATGCACAAGACTAATCCATTGCACGTGATTACAAATTACAATAATATATGTTCAAGCAATTTATTTATTATGTAAACACTATTTTACTGCTTTATACTATAAGAGTGCATGTAAATGACGTTAAATAAATAAATAAAATAAATGTTGTTTTCAATGCCAGAGATCAGCGGAATTGAACATCGCCTGTGAAAATACCACATTTTCAAGGTTCCTGCGCAATACCTTTGGAAATATCTCGCAATGCAATGGCATTACGTAAGGTTTTTTTTATTACATTACAAGCTAACCCGACGAACTTTGTACCGCCTCAGTATCAATAAATGTGTAATTAGCTAAATTAAATTAATTTTTTTATTAAGAATATTCAAAATGAATAAAGTTCAATAGTTCAAAGTTCAAAATGAATAGTTTTATAGGGCGTCAGGCTTTACTTTTTTGCGCGGTCAGTAAGCAATTGTTGGTTTTTATTTAATTACAGCTTCATAAACTTTTCTATATTTTATACCTTTTAATTACTATTTTCCTGATGTCTTATATAAAAGGACAATTCAACTAAAAAAGAACTATTAGCAGTTTATCGTTTATTAAATTTCTCAGAAATAGAATTGAATTTTAAAATTCTGCCTTTACAATGTTGAAGATATAAAATGAAGGTATCTACGAAATGCTAGCCTTAGAAAAAAGGTAAGTAAGTTGGAAAACGGTGTTAACCGAACCATTTAGAACGTGTGTAATAAGTTGATTCGGTGTCGTCTTCTGCGAAAAAAGTATCAAGATTATTTTCTCAGAAAGTTCATGCTAATGCATAAATCCTTGATTTATTTTAAGTCGCAGGGTCGTCGTGCTGTGATTTAGTATGATATGCAAATCTAAGTAATTGCGCGCCAGTCGAATTTATATTTCCATGTCCTTCTAAAAGTGTGCCGGGAATAAAAATTGACGACACGCAATTTGGATATTAAACATGCAAATGTTCTGAAATAAATTTATATAGGCGATAATGTCAAAAAGTGCTAAGCGCTTACTCGCCTTTGAGTGATAAGCGCACACCCTTTTCGACGGGGTTGTAATATGTAAATATGTTATTAGAAATGGTAGCAATTTGCGAAATTCGCCCAGTGTCTAACTTCTGGGAACGGTAATTCAAACTAATTTAGTGTTATGAATTACGAGCGTGCCAAGTTTCCCTTCGATTACCCCTAAAAAATTATACCTTTGGTGATAAACCACACGTTTGGCAATATTATTTGTCGTATTATTTTTATTTATTTATCCATATAACAATACAGTACGAACAAAGAACATACATAATTCCCTTTTTTTTTTTAATATAAATTTCAAGGCCTTAACTATAATTAGCTATAGAAAAAAGGTTAGGCATATTGGATTATAATCACTTTACTAGGCGTAATGCCTGTATCGAAGTGATAAATATTCGAGGCACTATGTATTTTATTTGGAGGTGCTCTAGTATATACATATGTACACATATTCATACACATATAAATATATATATACATATATGTACATATTTATTTATTGCATTAATGTTATATTACTATTAGAAAACAAACATAGTACTACATATTATTACAAAAGATATTTATTTTCATAATGCATACATACTAAAAATATATAAATACATATAATATAATGTGAATATACACACAATCTGGCGACTTATGTTTTTAGTTACCTCTCAACTTTCAGGTAGCCGTCCTGAAAGTTGCTATGTTGAAATGCGCTAGTCGCGCTGAACTCGAGTTTAGTATGTCCCAAGACCATTCTAAAGTCACAAAGTCAAAGCGACGCGGTCACTCGACTAATACATTTTTATTGCCACACCGGTGTGCACGGATACCAGTGGGGTTAAAGAGCTCGTGTAAATTGCCTTTGCTCTTTCGTTTGCTTGATCGCGCTCGGCCAAGGCCGGTGAGTGACTCGGCGTCACGAACGGAAGAACTTATGACAAGAACGATTTAATATCACGTGAAGCTATCATTTTTTTTCTCGGTAACCATGATGATTTTTTTATATAGTTGCTGAACCTAGAAATCGCAGGACTTATTTTCTGTTTTTTTTTCATCTAGATACAGGGTATCTTGGGACATACATTATATATTGACGTTTGATAATTAATGCATAATTAAAAGTGCAGATTTTTATTTTTGTAATAATCTGGGGAAAACTAGATAGGAAAATTCCTTCGCCTTTGAAATTCCCCCTCGAATCAGCGTAATTGTAAACTTTAATATACGAGTGTGTTTGATAATATAAGCCGAATGTTCACGATGACAATAGAGCCCGCACTAATCCGCATAGAAAACGTGTAAACCTAGACGAAGGTTGTCTATGGTCTGTTGCGTTATACAAAGGAAACTCGGTAATTGTAAGTCGCTGTGATGTGGTCTCTGGGTAACGTCAAATTATTACCAAAGGTGAAAAGGTCTTTCGCGAATGGAGGCTTATAAATAATTCAATTTATTATAGGCCGCGTTGTAGACCGCGTATTCGGTACTTAAATGACATAATTAGGTGATAATATTTAATAAAATATCCTTCATTTAAAATACTTATCAAATTAGAACTAAATTTTTATTATTTTTACATATTAAACGGCCCTACTTTATTTATTTTTATACATATAATATCGTTGAGACTGAAAACTAAAAATTAATAAAATAGGAGTTTTTTTCATATGCAAAATTTTACAGTTAGGTTATGGTGCAATGGGTTAGAATACTGTACGCTATGACATGACATACGTGGCTCAATTCCTTTTGCGCAAGTGTTTCATTCTGCACGACCTCTTTTTTTCAGTTAGTCAACTGACTGATTATCAATATCGTATTTATTTAAAATATATAAAAACTGAAATATTATCGTTTCAGATAGATTTCAGGTGTACAGGATGTCGCAAGACCATTTCCGAAGGCTTAAGCGGTCGCTAATGTTTCCTATTTCGTGTAAAATTGTATGAAAAAACGCGAAAATAACTCCTGCTCATTAATTTTATCAAAGCACTCGTGTAAATTCCCTTTTTATATTTCGCTTTTACGTTTACTCGCTCGCACTCAGCCAAGGCTCGGCACCGTACCGAACAAATGATTACATATTTTATTCAAATAATGAGTCAGTTTTATGTTATTTTTTTACTATATATGCAATATTACTTTTTATACATACTTTTTTGTATATTATTTATGCACCTTTTAAATACGTTGTTATTTATAATTATATATCCTATGACATTAATATCTGGTATGTGGTAGCTAAAAATATATTATTATTATGTTTTATAAGAGGTTTCTTTTGTTTTTTTCTGTGTTTATTTATTTATATTGTTTTTTATAAATTAATAATGCTACAATAGGAAGTCACCACAATAAATGATAAAATAACATTGAAAAAATATGTATTAATATCATATAGAAAAAAATAAACACTACCTATTTATTGTTGTTTTGATGTAAGATGGCCACTCTGAGTTTTAAAAAGTTTATAAAACCTGTTCTAAAAGCGGTCAGAAGAAGGTTGGAGAAAAAATAAAATAGTTTAATACTTGTATAGTTGAATAAGATAGACATTGTAATAAAGAGTAAATATGTGACATTACTTTTATTTTATTTGTTACTTACGGCACTACAGAGTAAGTCAGTGAAAATTCATAAGCATACACATCGAATTGAGGACATTTCTTCTTATTTTTAAAACAGTTAAAACGTGATTTGCAAATTTAAAAAGATTATAAAAAAATGTTTAAAAACGCAACGAATTAATACGGAGCGACGGGAGGTCATTGTCTCTCTGAAGTCCCTCCTTAGAGTAGGCTGAAACATTTTCAGTCCTGTAAATAAGATGTTTTATTCATGGCCCTAAGCGAAGACTCCCGCCTACTCTCATGAATACAAGAGAAAATATTACAATATGAGGCATCGCTCTTTATGGACCATTCGTGCATCATGCTGTATAACGACCGAACCATAACAGTAACGGAACTATAACTGCAACAATATTAAAAAAACAACAGCTTAAGATGGTAATATTGGTAACTTTAGTTTAATATACATATACTTTTATTTTAATAAATATTTTGAGATAGTGGCAGCCTGGTCAGTGGTCAGGGCGTTTGACTATTGATCCAGGGGTCGCGTGTTAGAATTCGCTCGATATCATTTTTAACGCGTCATCACCACCTGAATCTAGCACAAGCAAATTTAGCTAAGTTCATTGTGTCCCATAATTGTATATTTTACAGAATGTTCCAAGACCCATTCCCGGAGACTTAAGGGGGCGTTTATGTTCCCGGTTACGCGTAAGAAGTTGTATAAAAAAATAATGCCTACACAAAATTATTAATTTTATCACGTTCGTGTAAATTCCCTTTTTGATCGCAGGCGCTCGGCAAGGTCGGTCAATGACCCGGCACGGCGCGGCCTCACGTAAAGTTTACATTTTTTTCTCTCGGAAACCATGATTAATTTCGATATGAGGTCAAAACAAATCACGTTTAAAATCGCAGAACCGAAAAGATGGATTTTTTTATCGGGAATGGTCATAAAACACTGTGTATAAATAAGGTTAAAAAAAAATACTAGGTTGCTAAAAAATTAGGTTGCTAAAAATTATAATACACCGTAACTCCCCATTTTATAAATCATTATATAGTCAATTAATTGTTCACAAGTGTTTCTACAACAATATATCTGTCTCTAAAATATGTATAGCGTTCATTTTAAAGACAAAGGAAAATTAATGAGTGCGTCTGTTTAAAACAATACTTTCAAAAACGTGTCAAAATTCAGAAGTGCAGATGCGACTGTGTGTGAGGCATGGTGTTGTAAGGTCTAATGACTCCCCAAAAGTAGAGAATGCAAGAATTTCTGTTGATTTAATGTTAGTTGTAACGGTTGAAAAATGGTGTACTTTCAGAATATCTTTTTCACGATTTAATAACGGTCACATCGAAGGGCTTAAAAATCAGATATATATATATATATAGTAAAATAGTAAAATGTATTGTTTAAATACCGTTAATTAGATGATTTCTATGTTAAAATAGGTAAACCCCCTTAGTTTAACATATATAAAAGTTTGACAGTACTGACATTTGGAAAATACGAATGCTTTTTAATATTTTAAGGATTGAAATTTTTTGCAAATAAAATATATAGCCAGAATGTTCAAAGAAAAATTAAAATTAATACCGAAAGCACAGATAGTTGCATCGCTTGAGGTAATGCACGCTGGTTTAAATACAGGCCTGTATTTTATGAAAGATTTTCACTCTCACCTACCTATCTGTGCGATATGCAATACGGTCAAACTTTCATTAAAGTAGTGAATAAATGATTTAAAAATTAAACAATAATTATGAAAAAAAGTGTGAAAATGTAACGAATATGACGTATAATGAATGAGAAGTGAATGGTTTAATGGATATTTACAAGAATAACTTACGTTAAACGTAGTTTATCTGAAAATGAATCGTCATGGTTAAAAATAAAAAGAAAAGTGTAAAATATATGCACATTACGTGCAATTCATTATACGTCATATTCGTTACATTTTCACACTTTTTTTCATAATTATTGTTTAATTTTTAAATCATTTATTCACTACTTTAATGAAAGTTTGACCGTATTGCATATCGCACAGATAGGTAGGTGAGAGTGAAAGACTTTCATAAAATACAGGCCTGTATTTAAACCAGCGTGCATTACCTCAAGCGATGCAACTATCTGTGCTTTCGGTATTAATTTTAATTTTTCTTTGAACATTCTGGCTATATATTTTATTTGCAAAAAATTTCAATCCTTAAAATATTAAAAAGCATTCGTATTTTCCAAATGTCAGTACTGTCAAACTTTTATATATGTTAAACTAAAGGTGTTTACCTATTTTAATATATATATCTTAATATATATAAATCTCGTGTCACAATGTTTGTCCTCAATGGACGGCTGAACCACTTAACCGATTATAATAAAATTTGAACACCATGTGCAGTTAGTAGTGTATGGAGGAGAGAGCTATGACAATCGCTTTCTGCAAATGCAGCCAGACGGTAGTGGAGTATTGACGCGTACCTTGCTCCTGCTTTTCTAATACCTTGCTATTTTTCTAATATTTGCTCTTTTCTGATGTTTTTTTAATACTTTCTAACATTTTTCTAAGGTACTTGGAATTCCTGTGCCAAACGAATATTACATTGCTATAATGGATGTGTTTTATGTATTCGACTCCAATGCGTCACGAGGGGGTTTGTGTGAAAATGATAAAAAAAAGCAATATCGATAATATATTTATTCAATATAATTGTTCAATATAAATCATAGATACACCACAATGATAACATTTTCAGACTTCGATAAGGTCTCCGTCTTCTTCTACTGAAACACTCCAGATTAGATCACTCAAGTCCTCGAGTACATGGTTGGGTATTTGTGGATACAATAAATCCTTAAAAGAATACTTTTCGAACACGTCCATTCTGTAGACTGGATTGGAATGAAATACTGCAATCCGTACTCAAAAGTTGATCGTGGGCTGCTTATTATTCACCCTCGCAAACTACGCTTGGCTGCACTTGGGTTGACTACGCTTGGCTTGGCTACGCTTGGCTGCTCGTGGAACCTGTTTGTTAGATATTTTGCGATATGATGGCAGGGTGATGTTAGCTATAAAACCCCGCGCATAATAAACATTGACTGTATTCACAGCGAACAGCGGCGATTCAAACGTCTCAAGATTGTGTTTGTTCCACGTGAAATAAAAAAGGTATGTACAATTGAATTAATGTGTTTTTTCTTATATGTTATTAGCTAATGATGTATTTTTAATGTAAAACAATAGTTTTTACCTTATTATTATTATTTTATTTATTTTGAAAGTACATAACAACGATACGGGAAGACAATTATTAAACCGATGCATTATAAAAATCTCATTGCAACATTGATTTGATTATTATATAGGGATGTTTTTTTAGAGACGTGGTTTTTAATCTGGCACTACTTTTCGTAGTTGGTGTTTTTGACAGCTGTCACATGATTTATGCTCAGTTTGGTATACCATTTCATAATGAATAGATTTACTCCTGAACAACGTTTGCAAATAGTACAAATTTTAGAAAAAATCACTCTAAATTTTTTTAAATCACTCTAAAATAAAGTAAAAATCGCGTGGCCTCCAAGATCATGCGATTTAA
The DNA here is from genome assembly GCA_020383195.1 of Neomicropteryx cornuta. Classification (NCBI taxonomy): domain Eukaryota; kingdom Metazoa; phylum Arthropoda; class Insecta; order Lepidoptera; family Micropterigidae; genus Neomicropteryx; species Neomicropteryx cornuta. The sequence continues at coordinate 7,175,204 of JAHKQU010000010.1, read as the reverse complement.
CACCGTTGGACTATTTTTTTTGTGGGGTTATGTGAAGTCACTTGTCTACGCAGATAAGTCGGACACGATTAACGTCTTGGAAGAGAATATTCAGCGCGTTATTGCTGCAAAAAGTGGTTGAAAATTGGACCTCTCGGCTGGAATTTGTTCGAGTCAGCCGCGGCGACCACTTACCCGAAATCATTTTTAAAACATAATGGTAAACCCTTATCATTATAATAAAACTAAATTCTTAGCCATAACATCAAATTATAATGCGTTTTATCTCTTTTTGAAAACCACACCTCTAAAAACATCATTCTATATTTAGATTCAATAAACACTATTTTGTATGTATCTTGACAGTACAAGATATATATATATGTTTTTCTTATATGATATTATTGAAAGAATTTTTTTATATATTTAAATCAATTATAAAAATCTGTTTGTCTGTTTTATTGAATGAAATCTAACTAACATTTTTAATAGTTTGAAAAAGATCTCAGAACATTTTATATATTATTTTAATTCATTTTTCTCTCTCTCTCTCTACAGCTTTAAAATGAAAAGGAATATTCAAAATGAAGAACCATCAACAAGCAAGAAGATGCGATGCGGTACATGCAGTAAAAATCTTGATGTTACAAAATATGCTAGCCACCTGAGAAGTGCCGAACACAGGGCCCTGAGCGTTAGATGTCCACTCAACACGACCACACAAGAGATTCAAAGTGGATTTAAGAGTCGTATCAAAACTTACGAGGTATACAATAACTGTTCTGATGTCGTTCTGCCGGATGTTTTTATGAATTCGATTCAAGACGAGGTAAAAAAATTAATACTGACTCAAATCGAGTCGGTGCACAGCGTTAAAGTTAACCTGGTTCTGTATGGTTCATATCTGCTCCCGACTTCCAATGAAACATCATTAAAAAGTTTCAATACACGGAATGAGGTTATATGTAATAATGTAGACTTTGATAACGCCTATTCCATTTTTAAAAATTCGATAAAGACGCAAAGTGAGCATTTTCAAGAAATGCAAAGCGGGTGGACACTTGTAAATACTAGATTCCTAGAAGTAAATATAAATAAATTTCAACCAATTGCCGGTTCGAGCTATTTAGATTTGCCTCAAAATATTAAGAATAAGAAGGCTATTTTGAATATTATTAACAATGATGAATATTGCTTTTTATATTCCATCGTAGCTTTTTTGAAACCTGCGCAAAGCAATAAAAATAAAAAAAGAACATCTTCTTACCCTCATTTTTCTGAAATTTTAAATGTGGGTGATATTAGTTTTCCAATTAAATTAACTGACATAAATCTTTTTGAAAAACTAAACCCTACTATTTCTGTTACCGTTTTCGGGTTAAAGCTAGGTAACAACGGTAAACATATCGTTTGTGGACCCCTTAGATATAGTAAAATAAAGCGTCAATATCATGTAAATCTTTTATATATAGAAAATGAAGAAACGGATTTTGGTCATTACACCCTTATAACTAATTTGTCGCAGCTAGTTTCAAGTCAAATAAATCATCATAATGGTAAAAAACATTTTTGTGATGGCTGCTTTAATTTTTTCACGACAGAGGTCAAATTACAACATCACCAACGACACGATTGCGGCGAGAGAATAGTCCGCCTTCCTACAACTAAAGAAATCGATGTTAAATTCATCGGTAAAACTCAGGAAAATATTTTACAATTTAAAAATTTCGATAAACAGCTCGAGCATCCATTCGTAATATTTTTTGATTTTGAAAGCGTGCTTCTTCCCATTCAAACGTGCCAACCAGACCCTAAAGCTTGTTATACTCAATATTTAAATAAACACGAAGTTTTTTCTTATGCATTCTATGTCTATTGTAATTACGACACATCTCTATGTAAATTTTTCACATATACGGGTCCCGATGCCGTAAAACATTTTGTAGCCTCTTTGCACGAGCAAGCTCTTATTATTTATAAGCATATGAAAACTGTTGTGGTCATGAAAAAACCTACAACTAGTGATCTGCTTCAGTTGAATTCATCGACCCATTGTCATATTTGTAAAAAAGATTTTGTCGACGGAGACAAATATGTCCTCGATCATTCACACACTACAGGAGCGATACGCTCATGGGCATGCAACTCGTGTAATTTACTTTATAAGTATCCAAATTATCTCCCCATATTCGGTCATAATATAATTAATTATGATATGCATTTTTTAATTAGAGAATTGGCTTACGATAACGGGAGTGTGACTTGCATACCGTCAAGTAAGGAACGCTTTATTTCCATTTCAAAGCGCATAGGTGTCTTCCATCCAAAGACTGGTAAAGCTGGTACTTTTGAGTTGAGATTTTTAGACAGTTATAAGTTTCTTGCTTCATCTCTAGACACTTTAAGACGATAATTCCCTCCTCTTGAAGCTCTTCCAAAATCGATAGGATTTCGTTTTGGTGAGAATTATTCCCTGCAGCCTTTGAAGCCATCAATAAACGTAATCTATCCACCAACTCGTTCACATCATTCCAATACACGAAACCTGACCCGTTCAATGTCATATTCGCGGGGATTAGACCCTCGCCGAGTCTTTCCTTTATTTTAATAATTCTAGACTTATGGTTCTCAATATCGGCCTGATTTCGAGGTTTTGCCTTTGGCGGGAACAGTTTCGCTATTATGTTCAAGTATTTATGTCCTTTATTACTGTTAACGTTCATGTGACTATCATAATTTTTCAAGTGACCGTTCGTGAGTAGCAGAATTTTTTTGTACTCTTCTAAATCTTTCTCATTGTAGACTAAATTGTCCGGTTTCTTTTTAACGAGCAATTCGTACAACCCCATAGTCCCCTCAAATTCATTCTCGTCAATTATTATATCATTTTTATCCAACCTTATCAACTTGTTTCCTATGATTAGATTATCGCCTTCTATCCGGATTCCATATTTTTCATCTCGCTCTTTGGGGTATGTAAAGTAAAATTGCAAATATTTTGCCGCAATATGTCCAAATTCCTTATTCAATTCGAAAAATGTGCTCGTGCTCCCGTGTAACGTTTCCTGTAATTTTTCCACTTTCGATAGGTTGTCCTCGCTTTCCGATTTTGTTTCAAATGTGTCATCTATAAAAGGTTTCAATTCCAACTCTGAATAATCACCCATGGGAACGTGTGCTATGTCGTAAAAGGGTTTTCTATTCACCGTTGACGTTCTCGGTCTGAACCAAGCGCTCACATTAGGTTCGGTGCTTTCATCCTCGGATTTGATGATCACCTCTTCCTTAACAGGCTTAACCTTCTCCAACGCCTCAATCAGAGGATGAAAAGATTTTTTAAAAGAGTCACTATCGCTCACTTCTCGCTGCTTGAAGGATTTAAATTTTTTCCTAATTGTATCGGAGATATCAATTATTTTTCGCTTTAATTTTTTATCATTTTTCTCATAATATGGCAACATTATGATCGAACCTGACGATATGAATCGTTTATCAGCCTTATATATATAGTTTGCGTTGTAAACGCTATACATATGTGTGTTATGATGGGAACACAATTCTTACGTTGACTAACACAACAGAGTGTGTTAGAAACACACATTAGACATTATGTTTTGTGTTGAGAACATTACGTTGAGAACAGCCCCTCAAACATACGATGAGAACAGCTCCTCAAACATTACGCTGAGAACAGCCCCTCAAACATACGATGAGAACAGCCCCCCTCAAACATATTTACTACAAGTAAATAATAGTATCAAATTGATATTTATATCGTCCGCTACTCATAGCCGCTTCTTTATCGATTGTTAGAAATCCATACTGATCCCTCTGCCAACATAGTTTAGCCATTTGGGAAAATTTATCGAATGACATATCTGAACTGACATGATCGTCATAAGCATGTTTTAAATTGAGCATGTCCATTTTAAATAAACAGACAACGTTGCAGGTGTCTCTGATTAGATGTTTACCTATCCTGGCATAGCTCTGACATAGTAGGAAGCAGTCTATATCTGAATGTCTTCCGAGGCTAAAATAAGCCCGCAAATTGCTCTGATTACTAGTGGGAATATCGTCAAAAATACATATAGTATTTTTCTTCATCTCGTGTGGTTGTATAATATTTTCATTTTCGCTGAATGTATGATATTCGACTTCTTTCACATTATTCATAACATCGCGAAGCATTTGATACTTGGGTTGAAATAGAGTTTTGCTATAAACGTAAACGTTTTGAAATCGAAGCCCGTTTGAACTGAATAAGAGCGAAAACAGAGCGTTTGTTTTACCACAGTTTGAAGGACCGGCGAAAATTGCCCTTATGTGATCGGGTAATAGACTTCCATGTCTACTTCTATTTTGAGGTTCATTTAGATCTAAATTGCAAACTTGAATTGAGTTGTCTTGCTTGACAAATCTCATTTTAGTGGATCGATTGATGAAGGGTATTTGCTATATATATAGAGAGAGTAAATTGCATACTCATCGTTAGTATGAAAGTTGGAGGAGGAATAATAAATAGACTTTTAGATAATCTTAATACAGAACTACATCTCCCCGGAGGGTACAGGTACTGCGGCCCTGGAACGGATCTAAATAAACGTGCTAATCAGAGCGGGATAAATCCTCTAGACGAAGCTTGCAAAGAACACGATTTTGCGTACCTTAAATCCAAAGATATTGGGTCAAGACATAAGGCTGATAGGATACTAATTAATAAAGCTTGGGATAGATTTAAATCGAAAAACTCTTCATTTGGTGAAAAAAGCGCTGCTTGGTTAGTTACAAATATAATTAAGGCTAAAGTGAAGATGGGATCGGGCTTATCCACATTACGCCAGGCTATGAAGAGCGTTAAACATGCATTGAAGCATAGCAAGGGCGGGATGAATCCTAGAAATGTCAATATTGCTTATAAAACTGCTAAAAAGTGTTTGAGAGGGAAAAAATGTAAACTACCTCGAATTATTCCTATACCTAAAACAGGTGGCTTTCTCCCCTTTCTATTACCGCTCTTTGCTGGACTTTCAGCTCTCGGAGGAATCGCAGGCGGCGTATCGTCTATCGCTAAAGCTGTAAACAGTGCTCAAGAAGGGAAACAACAATTAGAAGAAGCGAAACGACATAATTTAAAAATGGAATCTGTTGCATTAGGTAAAGGTGTACATTTGAAACCGTACAAATCAGGCTTAGGACTATACATCAATCCGTATATCAAAAGCGGCAAAGGGTTTCGTGAACGTTCCAAGAAGGGCTCTAACAAACATAGAACTTATTAAATATGCAAAATTAATGAAGATACCCCATTTCATAGGAGTTTTTATGCGTGATAGTCTACCCCGGTATCCCAAACGTAAAGAATCGGCCATTGTAAATTTACATAAAAGTACACAGCACGGATCGCATTGGGTATGTTACAGAAAGGACGGCGAGATTATAGAGTACTTTGACTCGTATGGAAATCTCAAGCCTCCTTTAGAACTGATTCGCTACTTTGGGGATAAAAACGTTGTTAAATACAATCATCAGCGCATTCAAAGCTTCAATTCGAGCGAGTGTGGACGTTTATGTCTAAAGTTTTTAACGCAAAATGGAACAAATCGGTGAAGATGTTTGCGGAGGGTATTCGATGAGCTGTCATCCAAGGGATTCGAAGCTCGATCAACCAATCACGCACATGCTGATTTTAGGAAAGAAAGGAATCACGAGAGTAAAGGATATGCTTGTATGCAACTTTTGCTATCATGACATTCCTTTGAAAGAAACTCATATTGATAATTGTGCAATTTGTGAACGGAGACTCTCGAGAATTGAGGAGGAAACGTTTACCGATAGATGTGATGGTATTTTTCACAAGGAGATGTCTAGTATGTGATTGTAGTTCATGAAATTGTATAAAAAGAAAATAAATTATTGAAATAACTTAGTTTGTTGTTATTGCACCATGTCCTATGTGTTTTCATTGTCCGGGAATACATCCACGCTCTCGAGCGACTATTTCCCACCGATAATTTTACAAGATGAGTCTAAATATGAAATTGCCTTTGTAAGTTTAGAGACCTACAACAGCATACCGAACATTGAAGAGAATATTAATAACAAATTTTACTTTGGTGATAAGGTTTTTTCACTAGACCAGGGGACGTATGGGGTGGATGATATTGCTAAATATTTACACAATAAGGTGAGTGAAGAGGATCCTATGCAATATGTTAGAATAAACGCTAACCATAATACTCTAAAATGCGAGATTAAATCCACTAGCACGATTGATTTTTCTAAAGATGATACTTTTGGTCATCTTTTAGGGTATGATAAGAAAATATTGAAGGCAAATACTCTTGAAATCGGTCAACATCCCGTGAACATCTTACCGATAAATGTTATAAAAATAGAGTGTTCGTTGGTAAGGGGCTCATTCCACAACGGTAAGCCTAGACATACAATCCACGACTTTTTTCCGTCCTGCCCTGCTGGTTTTAAGCTTATTGAGAACCCTTCAAATTTAATATATTTACCTATTGAGAGTAAATCTATAACAAACATTGAATTGAAATTAGTTGATCAAAACGAAAAACTGGTCAATTTTAGAAACGAAAATATTACCATCAGACTTCACCTTAGGAGGATAGTGTGATATGCCATTATTATTTAACGACGTTAAGAAGAAGAAAAAGTCACCTAAGACGCCCCTGACCGATGAGAATAAATTATTTTTAAAGTCGATTGGATTGCAGCTTGTAAAATGAACTCGGATATTCTCAACGTTACCGAGGGTGTATCGGTAGATGAGGATATTACATCATACCGATTACATTCCTATTACCCGTATACTAATACCAGCTACTCTAATAGTGATGAAATTAGGATCCCAATCATGACTCAGGACTTTTACACGCATCCACATCAAAGCTATGTATACATCGAGGGATGGGTGGAGGCAGAAGATGGCGTCACGTCGCTGGTGAACAAGGCCACCAATGGTACAGTAACGAAAAAGGTTAAAATGATAAACAATGGGATAAGTCACCTGTTTGAGAGTGCGTCATATGAACTATTTGGACAAGTTATTGAACAAAATCGAAATTTGGGCATTAGCAGTACAATAAAGGCCTATGTATCGTTATCGGACAGTGAGAGTCGAAAACTTAATAATGCAGGATGGTGCTTGAATAATGAGAACATTCTCGATGACAACTTGCATTTTAATGTATGCATTCCTTTAAAATTCTGGCTGAATTTTGCCGGGGATTTTAAAAAAATAGTTGTAAACGCCAAACAAGAGTTGTGTATCCTGCGCAGTAAGAATGATGTGAACGCATTACTTTATGACGAAGATCATATTAAAGATGTTGAAAACAAAAAGGTTAAACCTATAGTGAAAATAAGCAAAATCTGCTGGAGAATGCCGCATGTGGAAGTTAATGATAGACTACGAATGAAGCTTTTGAATATAGTGCAAAAGGATGAAACTCTATTTATCCCGTTCAGAAAGTGGGAAACGTTTGAATATCCTACATTACCTCGTGAGACAACTCAGCTCGAGTGGCAGATTAAGGTGACCAACGCGCTCGAGAGACCTCGATTTATAATACTCGGACTTCAAACCAATAAAATGGGTAAAGCCAACGCTGATGCCTCTAAATTTGATCATTGCACTCTATCTAACGTTAAAGTTTTCCTAAACAATAACATTTATCCCTATAATAATCATAGACTGGATTGGGAAAAAAATATAGTAGCGCAGTTGTTTGAGAGCTATTCATACTTTCAAAAAATTTATCATCAAGATGATACTGTACAACCTTTGCTATCCCTAGATAAGTTTAAGAGTCTAGCGCCGTTGGTAATTATCGACTGTAATAGACAAAGTGAATTGTTAAAGAGTGCACCCATCGACGTTCGACTACAGTTGGAGACGGTGAAAAACATACCGGAGCAAACATCGGCTTATTGCATTCTCTTACATGATGTTATTATTCACTATAAACCATTGTCAAATTTAGTATTCAAATATAATTAAATGAGATCAATTATTATGTTCCAAGTCTAGACAGGATTGTGGTCAACGATCGTGTTGAAGGTTAGAGGATGAGAATGGATGTAGGCTCCGAGACGATATTTAATTATCATAAATAGTTGGACTGGTTTTTGCAAGTCGATGCAGGTTGGGTTGAATGTCCTCTCCGAGTGCAGGTGTATTTTCACGGCCAACAAACCGGTTCCACGAGCAGCCAAGCGTAGCCAAGCCAAGCGCAGCCAAGCGTAGTTTGTGAGAGGGAATAATAAGCAGCCCACGATCAACTTTTATGTACGGATTGCATGCCCACATTCATTCCAATCCAGTCCAGTCTACAGAATGGACGTGTTCGAAAAGTATTCTTTTAAGGATTTATTGTATCCACAAATACCCAACCATGTACTCGAGGACTTGAGTGATCTAATCTGGAGTGTTTCAGTAGAAGACGGGGGCGTTAACGGAGTCTGGACCATTAAAGTTTATCCAGACTTGTTATATTGTGGCAGACACACAGGCAATCAGTGTGTTGGAGGGAGTCTTCTATCCAATAGAAAACAGATGTACGATAAACTAAAATGGCTTCTTGGCTACTATTGGTTGGGCCCCCAACTAGATAGTCTCGAATCAGCCGAGAAGGTAAAGAGGGAATTGGATAGAATATTTAATTTAAAATGTTATCATTGTGGTGTATCTATGATTTATATTGAACAATTATATTGAATAAATATATTACCGATATTGCTTTTTTTAATAATTTTCACACAAACCCCCTCGTATTATTAACACATTGGAGTTGTGTACCTAATTATAGCAAGCAAGCGAAAAGTTGGGGGTCTCGGAACCTTCGTTTGGAGGCCGAAAAGTTGATGTCTCTCGGAACCTTCGTTTGGACGCCGAAAAGTTGAGGTCTCTTGGAACCCTCCTATTGGGCCCCGAAAAGTTGAGGTCTCTCGGAACCTTCGTTTGGACGCCGAAAAGTTGAGGTCTCTTGGAACCCTCCTATTGGGCCCCGAAAAGTTGAGGTCTCTCGGAACCCTCGGTCTCAAAACGATTGGTCTAGAACCCGCCTATCCTTTTTCCATTTCTCACCTATTTACCTACTAAAATCAGTGCTAAACATCAGAAAAACGTTAGAAAAAGAACAAAGTATTAAAAAAATAACAAGGTATTAGAAAAGCAGGAGCAAGGTACGCGTCAATACTCCACTACCGTCTGGCTGCATTTGCAGAAAGCGATTGTCATAGCTCTCTCCTCCATACACTACTGCAGTTCGATGTGCACTTGAGAGATAGGATAGTTTAAATCTCAAATTATAGTCGCAATTTTAATTTATCGCTAATTATTTGTCTGTTATTATTTGGCAGTCATAAAACTGACAGATGTCGATACCTTTTTATTTTATGGGCGATTGTGAAGAGCGCGTGACGACTCGGTGCCTGTATAATTTTATTGAACAAGCAGAGGAAAGAGCAATTGTGATATTATTGGAAAATTTTTTAGAAGATCACAATCAACTAATTCAATTGATCAAAAGAGTTTCGCCACGACTGCAAAATGACAATTATCAAATCGTCATATTTTAATTTATTGCTAATTATTTGTCTGATATTATTTGGCAGTCATAAAACTGACAGATGTCGATACCTTTTTATTTTATGGGCGATTGTGAAGAGCGCGTGACGACTCGGTGCCTGTATAATTTTATTGAACAAGCAGAGGAAAGAGCAATTGTGATATTATTGGAAAATTTTTTAGAAGATCACAATCAACTAATTCAATTGATCAAAAGAGTTTCGCCACGACTGCAAAATGACAATTATCAAATCGTCATAAAAGCCGACAAAGTACCATTAGGTGAACATGCTGGTAGATTCAACGCTCCAACTGTTGATGAGGTTGCTGTTATCATGGTTGGTGATCCAGTTGACAAAAGATCTATAAACATTACACGGCGAGACAACACTGTCAGTACGATTTCGGATCTACACCGTTCATATGACGCACTACAATATCCATTGATATTTTGGCAAGGACAAGATGAATATCACCTTAATATCAATCAGTATGATCCAAATACCGGTAAATTTGACAATTATCTATTTACTTTCTTACTGTATGTATAGATTTTAATTTCGTATTGCATTTTATTTTTTATTTTTTTAGGTGATTACAGAAATAATAAAGTTAGCTCAATGAACTACTACGCACACCGAATAATGGTTAGACAACATCAAGACAATTATATCCTTCGATATCGTCAGCTGTTCCATCAATACATTGTTGATATGTATGCTAAGGTCGAAAGCGAACGCTTGCGATTCCTTCGATTCAACCAGGCAAAACTACGATCGGAAGAATATATTCACTTACGAGATGCTGTTGCTGGAAACATCGATGGAAATTTAAATCTCAATGACATCGGTAATGCTTTCATTTTACCTTCAAGCTACATCGGCAGTCCACGGAACATGCAGGAATACATACAAGATGCGATGACTTACGTACGTCATTACGGCCGACCGGATTTATTTATTACATTCACATGTAATCCGAATTGGGAAGAGATACAAACTTTACTATTGCCAGGACAACAAGCCATTCATCGTCATGATTTAACTGCACGTGTGTTTAAACAAAAATTGAAATCCTTAATTGATTTTATTGTTAAATATACAATTTTTGGTATCACACGTTGTTGGCTGTATACGATAGAGTGGCAAAAGCGAGGTTTGCCTCATGCCCACATTTTGGTTTGGCTTAAAGATAGAATCCGTCCTGAAGAAATCGATCAAATAATTTCAGCCGAAATTCCAGACCCATTAATTGATCAAGAATTATTTGATATTGTCACCAAACACATGATCCATGGGCCATGCGGTGTTTTCAACATGACGTCACCGTGCATGGAAAATGGAAAATGTAAAAAAAACTTCCCAAAGCCGCATACGAATGACACGATCACGGATATTGATGGTTATCCAATGTATCGCCGCAGAAGTACTGAGAATGGTGGCCACACATTTACAATGCGACTGCCGAACTTTCCAAATCAAGTTGAGTTTGATAATCAGTGGGTGGTACCATACTCACCACTACTTTCAAAAACTTACAAAGCTCATATCAATGTTGAGCTTTGCAGTTCTGTTAAATCAATTAAGTATATTTGTAAATATGTAAACAAAGGCAGTGATTTGGCCATATTTGAAGTAAAAAACATAAATAAAAATGACGAAATAGCACGATACCAAATGGGCAGATACATTAGCAGTAATGAAGCTATTTGGCATATTCTCAGCTTTCCCATCCACGAAAGAGATCCTGCTGTCCAACATCTGGCAATACATCTTGAAAACGGTCAACGTGTATACTTCACTGAAGAAAATGTTCTCCAAAGAGCGTTCGAAGCTCCGAAAACGACTCTAACTGAATTTTTTACATTGTGTCAAAAACCTGATGTTTTTGGCCAATTCGCGAAGACATTGGTGTATGGTGATGTTCCACGTTATTTCACATGGAACAAATCCAGTAAAAAATGGGAGCCACGGAAACAAGGAAAACCACATCCTTCCATTACAGGCATATTCAAAGCTAAGACATTGGGGAGACTTTACACGGTACATCCAAAGCAACGTGAGTGCTTCTATTTACGTTTGTTATTGGTGAATGTTCCCGGACCAACGTCTTTTGAATTTTTACGAACAGCTAATGGTCGAGTATTCAATACATACCAGGATGCATGTCGTGAACTGCAATTGCTAGAAGACGATAACCATTGGGACTTAACGCTTGCTGATGCTGCGTTGACATCAACACCGAATAACATTCGTCAGTTGTTTGCAATTATTTTGGCGACATGTTATCCCTCGCAAGCACAAACTTTGTGGGAAAAATATAAAAATTGTATGACAGAAGACATCTTGCACCGAATTAGACAAACAAATCAATGCCAAAACATAGATTATACACCAGAGATGTACAATGAAGCATTGGTCTTGATCGAGGATTTATGTGTTCTTATTTCAAATTTACCACTTAATCATTATGGTATGCCATCACCTAATCGTCCAGCCACCGACTTAGTCAATACCGATTTACAACGAGAAAATCAATATGACCATGGAAGTTTAGCAACAATTATCATGAACAGTGAACCATTACTGACAGCAGAACAAAAAAATATTTATGATCGGATTATGCTGGCTGTTGCTGCTGAACAAGGCGGTTTTTTTTTCTTGGATGCACCCGGTGGAACCGGTAAGACATTTTTAATATCGTTGATTCTTGCCAAAATACGGTCGCAACAAAAAATCGCATTAACATTAGCATCGTCAGGCATTGCGGCTACTTTACTGGATGGTGGGCGAACAGCACATTCAACATTCAAGCTGCCATTGGACGTTCATAATAAACCAGATGCAATGTGTAACATCAAAAAGAATAGTGGAATAGCTGCAGTGTTGCGGAAGAGTTCTATAATAATTTGGGATGAGTGCACAATGGCACACAAATATTCACTTGAAGCATTAAACAGAACTATGCAAGATTTAAACAGCAATAATAAACTTTTCGGTGGTGCTATCTTACTTTTGTCTGGTGACTTCCGGCAGACCTTACCGGTTATACCTCGCTCTACTTTCGCGGATGAGATTAATGCATGTTTGAAACAATCATTCTTATGGCGAAGTGTTGAAACACTTCGATTGACCATAAATATGCGAGTACAATTGCAAAATGATCCATCAGCACTAATATTTTCCGAACAACTACTAGATATTGGGAACGGTAAAATAAAACTGCAACCAAATACGCAATGCATTAAACTACCAGACAATTTTTGCACTGTTGTTCAGGATAAAACTGAATTGATTCAGAGTATTTTCCCGGATATACAGAATAATTATTTGAATCATGAATGGCTTAGTCAACGGGAGATTTTGGCAGCCAAAAACGTTGATGTTGACGAAATTAACTTCCAGATACAACAGTTGTTACCAGGCGATCTGATGTCTTTTAAATCAATCGATACTGTTGTTGATGAAAATGAAAGTGTAAATTTTCCGATTGAATTTTTAAATTCATTAGATATCCCTGGAATGCCACCACATAATCTTCGATTAAAGATTGGTTCCCCTATTATTCTCCTCCGTAATTTGAATCCACCTCAATTATGTAACGGTACGCGTTTGGTCATCAAAAAGATCACCGGAAACATTCTTGAAGCAACCATTTTGGCTGGGAAGTTTAAAGGAAAAGTGGTCCTGCTGCCACGTATTCCGATGATACCATCAGATTCTACCATACCCTTCAAAAGGCTACAGTTTCCAATTCGTTTAGCTTTCGCCATGTCTATAAATAAATCTCAAGGTCAAACAATGTCCATTTGTGGTTTAGATTTGGAAAATCCATGTTTTTCTCATGGGCAACTATATGTTGCGTGTTCACGTGTTGGGAAACCGTCGAATCTATTTGTGTTAGCTAAAGACAGGTTAACCAAAAACATTGTGCACCGATTGGTGTTAAATTAAATTGAAATTGAAAGTATTTATAATTCAAAAAAAAGATATTAATGTTTAAAAGTTTAAGACTGTCTGCCTTGCCTACCTCATTCATGAGTTTAAGCGTCACATGTTATTTACTGTATTATACTGTAATATACTTATATTTGTTATAAAATTAAATGGAAATAATAAATCTGATAAATTTTTATTTTTTACCTATTGATTTCTGCTTAGTATCAAGTGTAAGAACATTTTAATTAATTGTGTTCAACGTACTTCCCCTTCAAATCTCAATCCAGTGAATTTGTATACCAACATCAACATTTTCGTCTTTGTTCGTAAATAATTTCATTGTACTAAAGGGTTATAGTAGTAGAAAGTCAAATAAGGAGATCACCATATTTTTTTACAAATACCATCTGTGTGAAAAAGCATAGTGGACTCCGTGACTGATGTTCTCTTATTGTTCCTCTTAGATTGTTTACTATAATGTAATATAACAAAAACTTTAGCCACAGCAACGCGTGGCCGGGTCAGCTAGTATATATATATATTCCTGATTTTTCGACACGTTATTGTAACAATATTGATTCAAAGCGAGGTAGTAATTAAATCGGGCGTAACCCAACCGATTATTACTCCAAGGTATTTATTTATTTATATTTGATTGTCACATAATTATTGACAAACAAATAGAATTGTAGTAAAACAAATCACAGTTACAAGTTACCGTTATAGATGCACCGGGAGCGATTAGCACTGCTACATTTTGTGCCCTGCCTTCTTTACTAGTCTATGTCTGTACTAAGGAAGGCAGTGGTATGATAAATAATTGTAAATATTACTAGGTATTTCCTAAAATAGGACAGTAGTGTAATACGTGCATTTTAAAAAGTGACAATTTATTTTAAATACATTATATTTAGTTAAACAATCATACAATGAACGTATCAGCATTTAATGTGATTTTTATTTATGCATGTACCATTGTACAGAACTTACGATAAAAAAAAATAAAAAAATCTATCCGATTGAACCATACCCGTACTAAGGTAGATTTTATTTGTGGCGGTGTAGTCATAATTTATATTTATACTTTCCAGCGCTGCGTTTTAAAAAAAAATGCTATTTTAGATTAAATTCTAGTTAAAATATATGCTATGACGTATTTTCACAATATGTTTCTTTTCATAAGTATAAGAATCAAGAATATAAGTATTACAATTTTGGTTATAATAAAAGTATGAATAATAAAAATATAAACGTATTTTAATATTTTCCAGTTCTTTAATTTATGTTGCTTATTAAACCCAAGGAATTGACGTATAGAAATTAGTAGTTTGTTGAACATTCTGGGGCTAGAAAACTAAAAAATCGTTGGGCAAAACTGGTTTTAATTGGGGGTACAACATATTTTTGGTCTACCACATTGCGCGTTGAGATTTATGTTCGAGCTCTCGATGGATAAGAGTTTAATACTGCAATGTAATGATTTTAGTGTAGATTTATCTGACATCACACTAAATTCATCATAAAGCGTATCAGAAGAGTACGGCTTTTTATTAATAACGGGCAATATGGTTTTATGAGCCTTCGTAAGAGGATCAAAGCAACCTTAGGTATACCCTAACAAATAATAATAAATCACAAAATTAAAAGCTTAAAATTAAACAAACATGCAATGGTATCATGACATTATTTCAATTCACCATACGCGCGGCTAGTAATGCTACAACACGTACCTACATAATATATTTCAGTTTTTATAAAAATAAAAATAATTTTATAAAATTTATAATGTGGCACTAAACATTCTTTTATATATTTCTATTTGCGCGCAAAGATGAATTTTTAAATGGCCAGTAATAAATAATACCTTTCAAAAGCCGCGCTGTCATATTTTTGAAACTCGAATATGATATTTGAGCGCTCTATCGAAAAGTAAATTTTACATTAATTAGTACTAAAAATTTGTTAACTATATATTTATAATATTCGACAGCCTCCGATGCGATCTAAACGGCTATGGTTATTTTTCAAGAGCATTTTTCACACACAAAAATTCAACTCTTTCGCATTTGTGATTTTCGGGTTGAACGATGCAACAGACGGACGGTCAAAGGACGGGAGTGTTGCCAAGCGGTACACCCCTATACAGTATCCATAGTTAGTTTCACTAGAGCGCGGAAGCACACGGTATTTAGGCGATTAGCGTGTCGTACCGACGTATAAGTACAAGTATAATCCAATTGGGAGAGCAGTCGAATTGTTAAATTCTATTTCCGTGGAGATTGATATTTTTGTCTGTTGGGGTTAAAAATCTGCTTTCTATTACACCGTTTACACCTTTGTAAGATAGGCGTGAATTATTTATTTGTTAATGTTTGCCATGAGGCATGATTTTAATTTTTTTAGCATTTATTTTTCATGTTATTGTTTTTTATTTTTAATGATGTTTGTTTTTCTTTTGGTAGTTTAATTTGTTTTTACCTTAAATATAATGTGTACATGGAGAAACCTGTTAAATAAATAAATAAATAATGTTTAAATGTGTAATGTGTAATGTAATAATGTGAAAGTCGTAGTCGTAGAAAATATGTATGCGGTTGTGAAAGTTGGCAGCCCCGGCAGGAATATTTAGCCGTCAAAAAGAGCGTTAGGTGGCTTGTTTTCCCGTTGACGTTCGTCCGAGTTGACACTTTGGCGAGTGGACGTGATAATTTTCGCTGGAAATGTCCAACGGCGTCGCGACGCCGGAAGATGACGCCGGCAGATACGGCACGTAGTAACCGACCGGCTGTCAATGGGACGGAGTGTCCCGGCGTCTTTTCCGTGCCCAATCAATTTCCGCCGGATGTGCCCACTCGCCAGCGCCGAAGGGCCGCGCGAAAGTGGAAAATGCATAAGTAATTTCACTGGAAGCTGGAAACCTCTTTGAAATCACACTGTATATTGTATTATGTTTGTTATTGTATACAATTTATGAGACAATAACTTTTTACACAATTACATTTTTTCAAATTTTCATAGATAGATTAGATAACTTTTATTTCCAAAAACAAACATAAATTGTATAGGAATGACATTTGCAATTTAAAACAGTAAATACATAATACAGCGGTTAAAACATACGAACCAGTATTAGCGCACCTTTATCCTGTAAAGGTGCGTATATAAACTAGTATCATACATATATTTTTTTAACAGACAAATATTAAATTAATCTTAAAACATTGAATAATAATAAAATCTTTCAAAAAATAAGAAAAAATAAACAGAAACAGTTTTTAATTTAAATAAATTCACCTATACTACATAAATTCTTATTAGGAAGGTATAAATACGGATATTTGTGTTTTAATATAACATTTACGTTACACTTTGAAGGCGGTTGCGGTATCGAATCCGCACATGGTCGTAACAATTTAACGTTTAATTAACCACTCTCTATTTTTACTCTAGCACAAGCATATTTTGATTAGTTGAGTAGGGAAATAATAATTATATATGAACTTGGTCAGTAATTCTTTAGGGTATGAGAGATTGTTAACTTGTATGGGTATAGAATGTTGATGGCGATGAAAAGTCTAATCCAGTCGATACTAATTTACATCAGTCTGATAATCTATATAAAAACATTAGAGTAATAAAAAATATAGATACCTACTAGGTGATACATTTCTACGGTTAATGTGCTTTATACCTTTTTACACTTTCTTGGAATATTTTCCAAAATCAACAATCATCAAAATAAATTAAATAAATGTTTAATCTAATAAAGTGTCCTATCCATTGATATAGCAGAAGTTAAATGAATAAAATACATTTTTGGTAAATGTCCACATCATTGAACCCAGTTTACACAAAAAAAATGGATTTGATAAGTTGACCTTTAACTACTTAAGTTATGCGCAACTTAAATTTTCAACCAGTATCCCAAAAGATAACTTTTCATGACCAACATGGCAGAGGGCGGCAGAAATACCTTTTACGCACTTTAGGATTATTAAAATAATTTATTTAGATAATATATATATACATACTATAGTAAATAAATAATTATAATTGCGTATATAATTTATTATCATAAAATCATCATATCATTATCGCCATTTCATCCTATATTTAATGTCTTTGAGTTCGCGATTGCTCCTCATAAATAAACTCGATTATGCATAGCCATTAATATTCATAGTTATTTTATGTAAACCAAGAATATAACTTCTAGATAATGGTTAGGTCAATGATGTTAGTCATACAATAACAAAGTATACATTCCAAGTGATAAAGACATTTTATAAATCAATCCAGTAAAAAACCTACTTCAAGTTACAATAATAAATATAAACATAACATATTTTAGATTTCCAAATAATTTGACCAATTAACGCAATCAAATCGAGTCCGTCCAAAAAAGTTTCACGGGAATTGTCAGTTATAGTATTAGCTTCCCCTTTTTAATGAATTTGTGTTTTTTTTTTAAATAATTGTTATGACCTCAGGTCATATACACTTATTTTGGGCCCTACTCAACTAGGCCAAATATGCATGTGCTAAAGAAAGCATTAAAAATGGTATGAGCATGCGCGGATTCGAAATCGCGACCTTTGGGCTTAATAGTCCAACGTCTTAACCACTAGACTACCACGATCTCGTATCGATTACTTAACTCTAACTACTCCCAAATTGATAATAACTTCTCAACGCCATCTTAATATACTATACCAATCCACAAAACCATGGATTAAACTCCTAGTTATATATAAATAACCAAATTTTATAATCTTTTTGTATTTTTTTATTATATTTTGATATTATTCTTTTGTATCTATTATTATCTTTAATAATCAATTGGGCTATCCTAGTTTGGGGATTGTATGTATTCTTAAATTTACTCGTATATGGTCTTTATGTCATTCTTAATCTTAACCGTACGTACTAAATTGTCCCAGCCAGAATTCAAAAGAATCATCGTGAACACACTGGGCCGAAATTTCAGTCCTTGCTTAAAGTCGTTCTTAGTTAGGATCAACTTAACTTTTAAGCACAACTTGAATTGTGTATTTCAGTTACTTTTTAAATTCAACTTTGTTACGAATATGTTTTCGCATTCGTGATTAGTTTGCTACTCGCCGCAATGGTTTGTGTATACAATATCTGTCGCCACTGTCGCATCACTTTTGACAAAATATGACGCGTTATCTGACGTTTTGAGGTTATGTTGTCAGCTGTAGGATTTTTGTTCTGATCTTTGCTTTGTTTTGATCTGTTTTTTTTTACTCTGATTGTAATTACAAAATAACAGAATTATAAAATTGGTGCGCATTCCCGTCGCCAATTTTGACATTTACACGCCCGGCGATAGTAACGCCGTTTAATGTACTGAAATCGCTCCTAGCAGCGTATTTTAACACTGACCTAAGTTTGACTTAAGGCTTAAGTCGAGGTTGTTTTGATTCTTAGCTAAGGCGGACTTTTATGTTCGACTTAGTGCTAAGAGTGAGTTGAAATACGATGCTTATCGGTTAAGTCCAACTTAAAATTTTGGTTAGTCTTAAGTAGGACATAAAATGTTGGGATTCATGCTTCGAACCAGTTGATCTTTGAATAAGCCGAAATCAATCTCGCTTTTATACTGCAAGTTCGTGAGAAGTATATTGGAGTATAGTTCCATTATCTGGAGTCCTCATGATGTTACTTACTGTAATATCCTGGAGGTTATTCAGAGGAGGTTCCTTAGATACCTCTATCTCCGTAGGTATGGATATTATCCAGAAATGTTTGTTTTATTTTTATAAGGTTATTCGCGGTTTCATCGAGAATCCTGTAATACTCGGAGATATTGGTCTCTTTATTCCGGACCGTTTTACTAGAGCGCGGAAGCACACGTTATTCAGGCGGTTAGCGACGTATACAAGTATAGTCCAGTTGGAAGAGTAGTCGAATTATTAAATTCCATTTCCGCGGAGATTGATATCTTTATCTTTTCGCCCAATAGGATTAAAAATCTGCTTTCTATTACACCGTTGTAGGATCGGCGTGCATTATTTATTTGTTAATGTTTATTTGCCTGGAGGCATTATTTTAATTTTTTAGCATAGTATATTTCATGTTATTGTTTTTTGTTATTCTTTTGGTAGTTTAATTTTTTTTTACTTTAATTGTAATGTACACGGGGAAACCTGTTAAATAAATAAATAAATTTAGGCCGTAAAATCGTAAAATTACGATACAACTAATACCGCCCCCAACCCCTCCCCCCCATACGTTGTTTCGAACGTTTAAAAAACTAGTGTCGAAATGAAAAATCGAGGGAAAGGTAATTTTTCACCGGCGCGAGTGGCTTATATTCATCTGGCAGAAACATCTGCCGGATGAAAAATTGCAAAACAAGAGAGGAGTCTGTAGCGCCTGCGTTTCATAGGGCTGCTGGAAATATTTTTCGCCTTTCAGGAATTATTATACTATTTGAGGCCGTTACGTTCTACATAGTTCAGTAGGCCGATTCAAATTAGGAACATGCACGGATTGCTTTACAAACAACGCATATTTCACGATTGTTATTGTGTAGTTTTGTTACTATGCAAAGTAATTAGAAAAGGCACCATTTTGGAAGTCATATAACCGTAACCACATATTTCGCAGTTTGACTTCAACTGCAAGCAAGAAAGCACTATTTATGTTTTATCTCTTTCTGTGCTAATTAAACAACGTTCTATCTGCGATTTTTGCCCGAGAAACATTTTTATTTAACTCGTAACGTTTGTGTGTCTGTTCAGGTTATTCTGATTCTCCACCCAGGGTTGGCTCCAGACGATGGAACTCTTCAGTGGTCAACAGCACAGTCACGAAATTTGGTATACACATTCAAGCACTCAAA
The DNA here is from genome assembly GCA_020383195.1 of Neomicropteryx cornuta. Lineage (NCBI taxonomy): Eukaryota > Metazoa > Arthropoda > Insecta > Lepidoptera > Micropterigidae > Neomicropteryx > Neomicropteryx cornuta. The sequence continues at coordinate 7,154,824 of JAHKQU010000010.1, read as the reverse complement.
TAAAAGCTCGTTTTTAAAAACATACCTTTACTTTTTATTTAGTTTTATTTTTCATAATCAGAAAAGTAATGTGCGCATCAGATAGAATACTGCTGCTCTATGTATGTCGTTGGCGTTTACGAATTTTCGTCCAATAAAGGAAAAATATAGAACGAATGTGTTTTATTTCACATATAATCTCCCTAACTAAGATAATATAGTTGTAACGCGATATGCTCTAAATACAAAACTTGGCTTTATAAATATTTAGAATAATTGGTTATACATAAATGCCCCAACCGTCTTACGCGTAAAGTTTGAAATTGGACAGATAGAACGTTGGTTACCTAACACGACGATTCGTAGAACAGCTCAAAACAATAACGCACTCAAAAATATTAGAAATTCGAAGGTGTCGGTTTAAGTAAAAATTGAATTTTTAAAAGTTATCCGAATACAAATTCCCGTATTTACTACACAACGGTACTTAGCAACAAATGAAATAAATAATAAATATCCGTCTCGCTCGCACAAATAAGCGTTAAGGCTGACAACAGCCTTTTCGCTTTTAGAAACACATTTTAACACCACAAGGTGTTAAAATGTGTTTTTTTTTTCTTGTTTTTTTTCGGTTTTGTTATCTACTTAATTCTAAATTGTTAATGTTACTGTTTTACTGTGTGTTTTCCCTTAAGAAAATAAATAAATAAAAACGCTTTATGTATTTTTAGGTAAAGACAGTCAAACTTAAATCTAAAAACACCAACGGAAATAGTATAAAATCTTGCGATTTCATAATGACATGTGACAAACGGGTGCGAATAAGATTGTAAGAAACATTGTAAGCACGATATAAAGAAGATTAATTTTTGCCACCTTGAAGACTACTTTTTTATGAAGGAACCATCTTAGTGAAATTTATTTTTATAGTAGTTATAAACCTACACTCTAAAAATAATTTTAATCCAAAAACGACATTTTTAATACCAAATAACTCACACTATGCCACCAAATTGAAAATTGGTCAACTAGAATGTAACCTGAAAATGTCGTTTGTATGGACCGAGTGCTATTAATGAAATGCTTGTTTTCTAAATTAGCGGTAACTCATGTCGGAATAAAATAAATACCGATACTTGGCGTTTGGTATATTGACGCTTTTTGGTCATGTCGCATTTGAATTACCGTTATGGAATTATTCACGAGTCCACGCAGAAAATGATTCCCACAGCCGAATTATTTCGAAAGTCCAATTAACGTCATACCAGCTGTCGCAATAAAATTGTAATGCGATTATCGATCCTTCAAACACCTGATATATGGTCTTCTATGCCTATAAATCATCAAGTGATTTACGTAAGCATGACGCAGTCAAGCCACAGCACTCACACTACCAAATGAGGCAGGACTATAAAACCACGGATACAAGCCTCGGACAGAGAGTTTGTCTTCACCGGCCCACTGGAATAGACCTACACCTTGGGGCGATACCCAGATTTGAGAAATCGATCAACCTGGGATTGCATTCCACTATATGCCATCATTGAGACTGCGCATGAAAGCATCGAACGATCCTACAAGTATAAAAACATATACTTGTAGGATCACACTTCCTACACACTTATGTGGGTATCAGGCCACTCGGGCATTGATGGCAACGAGTAATCAGACGAACTGGCCAAGAAAGGGGCTAGCATGACTATGATAGGCCCAGAAGCGGCCTACGGCATAGCTAAAAGCACCACCAGTAGGCTGCTAAAAATTTGGGCTTGGAAGCAAAGCCAAAAATACTGGCAAGAACTGCCCGGACAAAAGCAAGCCAAAGAACTCATAGTAGGATTCTCGCAAAAAAGACTCTCGGAGCTATTGAAGTTAAGCCGAAACCAACTAAGGATCTTAACCAGAGCCTTAACAGGCCACTGCAAGCTGAATCAACATCTGCACATATTAAACCTATCTACCGACGACAGGTGTAGACTTTGCCAAGAGAGCCCAGAAACCGCTTCCATCATCCGATGTAGAATAAAATAATATAACTACGCAAATCTAATAATAGATTTTTATTTTTACGTAGTTAATAATAATAAAATAATATGTCAATGCTACAGTTTCATTAGAATAACGAACTCAGATATTTCTTACAAATAAAAAAACTTGAATATATATTTTTTTAATTTAAATTTACTTAATCTAAGGGAATCTATGCAAGTAGTTACTATATTGTACAATCCGAGATTCAAGGTAGTGGAGAGTAAAGAGCATTTTATTTTAATAACTCATTAATGATGGGTTTAAGTCTAATATCAACAGGCCAGAATATAATTTTTTTAAAGACATTTTTAAATTTATTTAATTTCCTCATCATTTTCATTCAAGTTATAAGATAATAATATTATTAGAAAAAGCTCCGCTTACCAACCTATATACTAATAATGTCTAAATATGATCAGATGTCTAGACATGATAATATTCTTGCAAAAGATACTGTAAAATAGATTGCTCAACCATTCTTCAGACGATTTCATTACGATTCCAAATCAGAATCACAATATTTCCACATATTCTATTTAGATAGAATGCGTTGGTATAAATTCAGGATTACCTCCCGCTTTTTATCGAATTTGCGGTTTATTTATTTTTTTAGGTGACAGAAATATTTTAAATTACTTTTCACGTACTACTAAGGGCCAAAATATATTTTCTAAATAATAAAAAAGCAATAAATAAAATATAAGATGTTAAAGTAAAGTAATAATAATTTCACGTAACGCAATGTTAATTACAAGAAAAATAATGAGGTATGAGACAAATGTCAAACATACAATTAATAAATATTTAATTCTAATTATGTTAGTTATAATTTGTATATTTTCACTAAATATAAAAACCTAGATTGAATCTAGATATTGTAACGTCACGATATTTTTACCTACTATAATGTTTAATTTACCTTATTTAATCAGGGTTTAAAATAATTTAATATAACGCAAATATTTTTAAATTAAAATATATTGTGTAGGAAATGGGTGTGTGTCATTTTTTAAAATTATTACGGTGTATTAAAAAAAAGATTTGATTTCATTCAAAGATATATTACTTATATATAAAATAATAGTTATTGTGACAGGTAATTTAGCTGCAATAAATACAGTGTAGGTACAACAGCTTTAAATTAATAGTTCCGATACGCTACGTTGTTGTTTTTTTAAATTGAATTTTAATTTGAATTTAAATTAAATTTAAACGTGCACATAATTTTGACGGCCATATTTTGTATTCAAATTTGTTTAATTTATATTAGTAATATTTAAAAAAAAAATGATGTTTGAAATTGCAGGGCCAAAGAGCTGTTTTATAGGGAATGGTCTTGGAACATCCTGTATATTTAGCTACCTCAAAAACCAAATCTATGTGTGTATGTGTACGTAGATTACAAATACAATATTATGATTCAGCTTCGTAATGAGCTTCGTATTAAACAAATAAAATATTTTTTTGTTTAATAGCACGCATTTAGTTATTATAATAACATATTAATTACGCATTTAAATCAGTTTTAAAATATTTTGCGTATATCAGCCGCGTTTCCGGATCGTATGAAAACTTATGACAATAATATATTTCACTTTCGGTAAATCCCCCGAGCAACGTATTTCCCAACTTGTGTGGCAGCCCTGGGCCTAGAGCGAGGGCCTGTGGCGCAAATAAAAACAACATATCGACGGCGGCTGTTTTTCAGAACACCTGCCAAACTATAAATCAATCCACGTCATTTTTCATTCTTACTACTTGGCGCGAAGAATTATATCGTAGTTTATATACGCAGCTCTTGAATGATTATACAATAACGTATTTTAACATAGGGTAACTAATATTATTAACTAAAATTTTAATCGGAAAAATATTTGTTTAAAAATGTATTTTTTTTTTATAACAGTTTAGGGTTAAACGAAATGATCACCAATTACTCAATCGCGACTAGATGGCGCTGTTTAACGAAAAGTAGAATAATATATTCAAGACGGTTCAACCTGTATACAGAATGAACCTTAAGTTGAATAAACGCGAAAGAGTTGATTTTATTGTGTGTAGATTGATGCCCTTGAAAACCAATTAAAGTTGTAATTATATAACATTAATATCAACAAATTTTTAGTACCAACAAATGAAACATTGACAGTCCGCAAGAATCACATTCGAATTTCAAAAATATCACAGCAGGGCTGTTGGAACTTAGGATTTATTAGTTATTATTGGTCCGCTTAATATTTGAAATATTATTGTCCGTGCTGTTTTATTCCTAGCCGCGCGTCGAAATTTACATAAAAAGACTAAAATGGTGTTAAAATTTATGATGAATTGAAAGAATGGCGTCATACCATTATAAGTTTCTTTTTATTTTAATCTATTTAGACCTAAAAAATAACCCACTGTCGCCTTTATAGCCATATGTACAAGTGAATATATAAAATGAAGCAAAGTACCACAGTCAGTCTGGAGGAAAGATGCCGTTAATAACGCCTAGTTCTGGTTAAATATTTAACTACTACTAAGCAATGTATAGAAACAGTAATCGCTACAGGTTTCTTGTAAGACCGTATCGAAGTGATGCGTCTAAATTTTCCTAATGTCCTTCGCTTAACCATATTTTTTTTTATGTGCGTGTGTTAAAGCAAAAACATGCAAACCACTTCCAGCGGATGCCTTTCGAGATTGGTAATATGAAAAGGACAGATATCTCTTCGGCGATCTCACGAATAAACTCGACCGAGTGCCGCCGAAGTAAAGTCTTATCGGCGGCCGGAAGGGCGGAAGGGTGTTTTTGTGCCATCTCTCTCTCGCCGGACATTATTACCACCGAGGACAAACTTTCGCCGTGAGCACCATAAATTGAAGACTTTTCAAACTTGCCCAACAAATACTCACCCATTATTAGAGCGACGTAGGCGAATATATTAATAGTACGCATTAAATACCCACATTTGACACTTACAGTATTGATTATTTATATTTGACTATTATTTCATTCCGTCTGGAGTCCTACAGGGTTAACATTTAGGCCCTCGGCTATTTTATGTTTATATCAGTGACATTCACTACTAGAATTCAATTCAAATTCAAAATTCTTTTTATAACTTATAACATGCTGAGAAAATATTTTACAATACAATAGTGCGTTATAGTCTAAATCTAATGAGAATCATACGACTAATTCTATTTAGTAATGACATTAAAATGTCTTTACTATTGCAATTAATTCTTCACTTGCATACCCAAATTTATTAGCTAACCATGAAGGGATCGATTTATTAATACCAACTTTATGATTGAGTTGCAGTTCACTACCGATAAATGAGCATAAAATTGCTTGAATAAATTACCAGAGAGAAAGTAAAAACTCCTCGGTCCCAAGGTAGTTTTCATTTGATTCAACCACGGCTCATTCCTAAGAAATGCCCTGATAGAGAAGACATGGACTGGTCAAGGTTTAGAACTGTATCTGAATGTTCGTTTGATGTACGCTCGTCTGATATTATCTTAAAGGGAATCTGAAAAGTTTAGTGAAAAGTTACTTCAGAATACACCTTTGTGCTACCTTTACCGAATGGAGATATTCTATTAGCGAAGACATAAAACATGATACACAATTCTTTTATTTTTACAATCTAGTACATGCTTCAATGCCTTTATAAAAAATAATAAATTTCTATTTTTTAATGATAAATTATCTAACTGCTTATCAATTATAACTCCTAGGTACTTAACTTCATTTGAGAAGCTTCATTTGAGAAGAGAAGAAACATGGAAATTCCAAACATAACCTTTACGCTGATGATATGAACATTTATTTAGTAGTTGATTTTATTTAGACTAGCTGTACAGGATTGGCGATACGAAGGGAAGGGAAACTGTACGTGTTAGTGATTTGCGTGCAGCTGAAACACTAATTTATCTGCGACCAGCACATATCACTGACGGGGCTTACGAGATGGCCGGGTTTTCTATTTCTAGTGCAATGTTCCTTTTTCTAGTGCTAGAACTCATTCATCTCTATACTTTACTTACGTCCGAGGTTTATTGCAGCTCGCCTATTTGGTCTCCACATATACTGGAGAAGAGTTGAGAGCACGTGTCGTGATCACCCGGATCTCGATACCTACAAATAGAGAATCGGCCACTTAAATTTAATTAATAAACAGGTACAGCGAAATAATAGCATATACTTTTTAATTTTTTGGTTGAGCTTAACTATATTTTAGAAGGTGTATGTGTTGTGTGTATGGAAAGAAAGTGTAAGTGTATGTATGAACATGTATGTATGTGTATGTTGTGTATATGTATGTATGTATATGTTGTGTATATATAAATTAATGTTTAATATGCAACATTCCCGTTTTGAATCAAACTGGCGTGAAATAGTTCGGATTTATGGTGTTGTAGGTATTGAGTAAATGGTATAAAACAGAATTTCTGGCATAGTTTGCATTGCACCTGGAACAGGTTGATACCTGATACCAGATATGGACTGTCTACTCTGTTATGTAAGAGATCGTGAACAAGTGCCATATGCGCTATGGTACTTCGGTCTTCGAGAGGCAAATTCTAACAGACTGCGAACGCACGCAAAGTATAGGGTTGTGTGTGCCTGTGTTCCCGAAAATATAAAGATCAAATGAAAATATGATCAAAATATAAAGCTAGGCGTTTTACATCCATTGTCAACAATATGATCTAAAATAGTTTAATATTCTCGATACTAGCAGAATCTTAATTATCTAGTTGCCGAACCTCATGCCTACCACCTGCTACCTATATACATTCTTTCACTTTCCCCTCTTTTTCACTTTCTAATTCAAGCACGTATACTCACACACACACATTTTATAAAGCCGTCTAAACCCATAACATTTAAAAAAATACTATACTTCGTTTTCTTTAATAATTTTATTAATACATTTTCGATTTTGTGTTTAATGTTTAGATGAGAATTTGGCATTATTTATATTAACTTTCTCACATCCGGAGGAATTTTGTTATGACTTTGTTAATCTTGTTAAATTCGATATCCTGGATAGATGTATGGACCTACACATCGCTGTAATCTAACCGGATCTATTTCTCTATTCCGTTTGCAGGCTTGGATAGAGATCCTATTCGGGATAAGTGTTAACAAATGGCACAGACCTTGTTTATTTATGGCTAAGGCTTAGAGGCTCATTCGAATTCAATACATATACTCAGACGAAATAGCATAGATTATTTATTAAAAGTGGGGGATATAAATCTTTAGAAGTATGGCTATTCCAACGCCCGCGATCCAATATGGTGGAACATTAGGGTTAGTTATCACCTGTTACATCCAAGAAGCTAAATAATAATTTAGTGACAGACGTGTTGAATAAAAAATAAATTAAGTTTTATAGTAAACGATATTAGATTTTTATGTTTTTATTAATATTGTTTTTTTTTGTACTGTTTGTCGGTGATTAAATTCTTAGCCGAATAATCGTTTAAGGCGAAGCCAATAATAATTTCGATTTATTTAAACCCTTTTTTTCCATTGCTGGCATTTGGCAACCATTGGATATTTAATCATAAAAAAAATACGATTAGATTACCTTGATTTTATGTTTTTAACATAGTAAAGACAGATTTTTTAAATTCAATTTTATTTCTGAGAAATTTAGTAAATGCTAATAGTTTTTTTTAGTTGAATTGCTCTCTTATAAAAAAAAAAGCCTTAGCTTATAGCCTTAGGAAAAATAGTAATTGAAAGGCAAATGAAGTGTCTAAGTTTGTTTTTTTTTTTAAATATATAAATTATGAAGCTGTAACTAAATAAAAAACCAACAGTTTCTTACTGAAAGCGCAGAGAGTAAAACCTGATGCCCTATAAAAATAAGGCACCGAATTTGGAAGTCGACTGCCAATATGCTTAAGTCGACTTAAGTATGTTAATTAATATGGTCGAGTTTAAACAGACATGGGCTAATTAATAGTATAAATTTCGTTGGCTTCCCGTTTAATATTCACAAGTCACACGGAATTAGGGTAACGGCGTAGGGGATATTAGATAGGGAGCATCTGCCCCAACTCACGGTAGACGTTTCGGGGAGAGATTTGCCCGACTTAAGTAATTTCCACTCCGCGGAATAGACGGACAGGTGCGGGACGATATGTATCACTTGGCCCCGTTTCATATCACGCATGACGAACATTACAATATGTATCACGTTAATGCACAATTTAAGCAAAGCGAGAATTTAGGAAAATCTTTGATTCCAACGCGTTGCGATCTATAATACCTAATTAAATTTATGTAATGTGACCATTACATGCACTATTTTCTATTCATATTACTTTCACATAATCATTATTTTTTTTTATAGTAAATTATCTTTGATAATATAATATACAGGTGTTCCGAGACCATTTCCGAAGACTTAAGAAGGTGTTTATGTTTCCTATGTTCAGTGACCGGCCTTGCCGAGCTTTTGCGATCAAAAAGGGGAATTTACACAAGCGATTAGATGAAATTAATAAATTTGGGCATGAATTATTTTCGCATTTTTTTTTATGAATATCCCACGCGCCGTGCGCACGGATGTGTAAATGGTATTTATATACTTTTTTATCCGACTAGTTATAATTTTATAATAAAATGTACCCATATTTTACTGATATTATATCAGTGATAACTTCCTGGTAGAGCCGTAAAAATATCAAGTAAATACATATAAACATAAGCAGTAGAGAATTTAAAATTAAAAATATATCCTCATTGTAATAAATATTTTCGTGTAGTATTTAATATTCTATAGAATGTTTATCTACTCAGAATAAAGGTTACATATCAATCCATGTTTTCGCACTCGTGATTAATTCGCTACTCGCCGCTATGGTTTGTGTATACAATATTTGTCGCCACTGTCGCATCACTTTTGACATATGACGCGTCATCTGACATTTTGAGGTTATGTTGTCAGCTGTAGGATTACTAGGATGTTGCCATGCGTGTTTGCTTGAATTGAAGATGTTTAAAATATGCAAATCCAGTCAATTTTAATTAGTTAGAAAACATAAAATCAAGTACGAGACGAAAACCACAGATGGCAATACACTCGCACACGGGTCATGGCGACTGTAGCGCCGTTAATGTACTGAAATCGCTCCTAGCAGCGTATTTTAACACTGACTTAAGGCTTAAGTAGTAGTTGTTTTGATTCTTAGCTAAGGCGGACTTTTAAGTTCGACTTAACGCTAAAAGTGAGTTGAAATACGATGCTTATCGGTTAAGTCTAACTTAAAATTTAGGTTAGTCTTAAGTAGGGCATGAAATTTCGGCCCTTAAAAAGTAACTGAAATACACAATTCAATTTAGGTCATGCTTAAAAATTAAGTAGATCCTAACTAAGAACGACTTTAAGGATGGACTGAATTTTTGACTTTAGGCCCTCAAGTGCGATCGAAATTTGAATGTATTAGGGTACACAGGCCTTAACGTGAATTCCGCGAAAGGCAGCAGTGAATTTCGTAGCTCCTGTGATATTTTTCACGTTTATTGGGTCAATTATAAAGTTACTCGCAGCTGAGCGCCAGTACTGTTGTATCAGATGCTACTGAACGCTGCTATGTTGTTAGCCGGGCAATTACGAACGATTTTATTAGCGCCGTTTCGAGTAAAATGTAAAATAATGAACGTTTTTTGACAGACGCTCTTGCGGATTTATTACTTTTAGCGAAATAAACGAAATTAATTAATAGATGCCTATTTTCAGCGTTGTTTGCCACCAAACCATAATCTGAAACATATTGAATCCACCTTTTTACATTCCATATTATGTCGGAGTGGTTTAATCAGGACTGTAAAAGGTGAAGTCATTAATAAATTAAAAAATAGACAAAAAATCATGTTATCAATGTTCGAAGAGAACTAACAAAGATTTAGTATATTTTAAAATACGGTCATCGTACAAAAAAAATGTATATCAAAAATAGTGTTGGCTATAAATATTTTATAGTCCAGATAGTACGTATATGTGCCTCCATTATAGGGAAAAACTCTTATTAATGCAGGTAACAATTTAGGGCTCCTACATACCTGAATGCTACAAAAAATGCGAAAAATGCGAATCAAAAGTTGATTGACTTGTGGATATTTGTGGATGTGTGGATGACTGAAGTAATCTATTTCATTTACATTAAAGATAATTTATTATTCTAAACAAATTTCTTTAAATATTATGAAAAAAATATATATAAAAAAAACAATCGCACCGTATTTTTGAAATAGCATTATTTAACGTCATCCGCTTTTGAAACCAAAAACATCCCATATAAAATTAATATATTTTTTTATGATGAAAATAGAGCCGAGGCGATACTTACCTAATCGATTTGAGTATAACAACTTAGAAATAAAATAACAAATTTTGTCTAGAATTAGAGATTATTGCATATTTTTTATCTATTTATTTAACAATTAACGAAATAGTAGCAAATATATATTTTCAGAGTTATTAATAAGGCCAATTAAAGCTTACGCTTATGTAGGTACGATAATATTTAAAACTTTGCTGAGCATAACCATATTTAATTAATTTATTTATTTAATATATGCTAGGGAAACATACAGCGTAACTTAGTTTATAAAACAGTAAATACATAGTTATAAATTTGACCAATTACATGAATCCACTGTTTAGCAATATAATTGAGATGTTGGTTCACCTAAAACTGATTACATAAAAAAAAGAAAATTATAAGAATCGTACATAAAATAAAATAAAATAGTTTCGTTTTTGCATATTTACACTTATTGATATAAAAATAATATTTAAGTCAAAAGTTTTTAAATTTTCAGAAATAAATATACGGTTTAAAAAGGTTATCCGATATTTAAAAAAAAACTAAATATTTCATAAAAAATGTTAGGCCACAGTATGTGTTACAAGCGCCGTTCATGCCCGTCATAGAGTTGCACTTTTCCGTTTATCGTAATATGGCTGTGGTGTAATAAGTTGGTATCTTAATATTTAATATTAATATTTAATGTTGGTGGTTTATTTTCTTAAGCTAACATGATCATCAAATCGGGTGGGTTACATTCATTGGTGGACACTATTATAACCCACCCGAAGGGCCAAAATATGGAGAGCGAAGCGACCCAACCCGACCGCTACAGTTGGTTATATTCTTGCGATCTCCGAAGGAATGCAGTTTTATGCAAAGCGCGCAAAAGTAATAAAAAAACTATATACAGGCTGTTCTAGAACGATTGAATTTATATATTTACATGTTAATATAGCATCAATCAAATGACGGAAATTTGAAATTGAACAAAACAAAACTGCCTTCCTTGGTACAAATTCGTCTAGTTAGGGAGGCAGGAAACATTTGTACCTACAGTAACAATGTAACAGTCCCTTGTCGCGTTAATAAATTGACCGCTTTAATATTAAATGCATGGTTAGATATTAAATATTTATTAATCTTCGATTTGGATAATCTAAATCACTTACTTATTACAATAAAAAAATATGTTGGGGGTTACCCCAAGCTAAATACCCCAACTTAAAAATACCTTTATATTTGCTCACATTAAATACATCTATTCCATCAAATTCATTGTTGTATTAGACGATAAAATAATAGAATGTTTGACGTATAGTGCACCGTGACACATGAAACGAATTGTATGTACGCGTGCAACGAGATGGAAGCAAGAATTTGAGAGAAGCTAGCATGTATTCCCTGTCTATATGTTATATAGCAACTTCATGCCTGTCGAAGTCGCCTGTCGACTGAAAAGGTCAAAGGATGATGTTGAAGTCAAGTATCGTAGGAGTCTACTTTGGAATCAGGCATCACATTAAGGTATCGCAAAAAACCCTTTGGACTACTCTCGACTCTGTTTCTATAGACATTTTACTCCATGGACTCCATATTGGTCACGTCAATCCTAAAACATTTCTTACGTAAACGTTATATAATGAGGCCTTTGGTCTAGTAACGTGTTTACAGGATCTAAATAAAAACCAGAGTGTTTTAAAAGCCTTGTCAATACTGATCGTAGAAAACATACATCTAGCATAACACATAGGTCATGGATATAATCTGTTTTGGTAATATTTTCAGGACCCACCCTTTAAATTGTAAGGTATTTTATTTCTTTTTCATAATAAGGTAGTTTGATTACATTTAGTCGGATTGATTTCAATAAATTTTTTATTACAGTATTTTAAAATCATTTGCATATAAAATGTATTCGGAATTTTCTAAACATGAACCGATAAATAATTATAGTCTTAGGTGTGAACCCTGTGGTATACCCGATGGATTAGACACAAACTTAGACCTTGCCGATTTAATATAAGAACAGAACGATCGTTATAGTAAGTCCCATTGGACTCCTATAGCATGTAATTTCATAAGTAAAATAGAGTGATCAACTCGATCAAAGGCCTTCGAAAGGTCCGTATAAACTGCGTCAATTTGACTAGCATAATCCATATTCTTAAGTATAACGTCCGACTGTCTATAACTGTCGAACAAACTAGTATTGATTGCAAACGATTTTTTCGAACATCTTGCTTCTTGCTTGCTTTCGGACCTTTTTTTGAAAATCGGCATAGTAAAGGCATCTTTCCACACACACGGAAATTTACCTTCTTTAAGTGACCGGGAGGCGGTGATAAAGATAATGCTAACTGTTTGGTACGTTGAACTACAAACAATGAACTAATTTCATCGCAACTTGCACCTTTATTTGAATCTAGCATTGAATTATTCTAAGCCCAATCGTTCGCTAATGACAAAATTTCCAATAGCGCAAATGCTGAGTTAGTCTGAGATGAAAAAAGCGATTAAAAAATTAATATTAAATATTTGCAGTATATAAATTGTTTATTGAAGTAAAAATCTTGCGGAAATATGATAAACCTTACAAATTATTAGACACAATATTCTATTACACACACATTTTAAATTTAAAGGCATGTCAGAATCTTCATCGTGTCCATCTAACTAGGTGCTAAATACCTGTCCTAAGATGGATTATTTGTTTCCATTAAAAATGTGCCTCAATGCGAAGTATACGGATCAGAAGGGTCGAATTGTAGGTTTCCTAATATTTTTTTTTAAATCCACACAAACATATACCTACGTTTGTATATTTTATAAATAAATGAGGTTAAGAAAAGAAGAGAGAAAAAAGAAAAGAACAAAAAGGAAGATAAACTTATGCTAATAAAAAATACAGTGTAATTATAGTGTTGTATAGTGAAATATATAGTCTGTAGTGTAGTGTAGTAATACACTTTAGTGTGTTTTAAAATTTTACTGTTGTATGAGGGCACGTTGTAGATAAAGAAGTTATATTTTTTTTTCTGTGTACCAGCGTAATTGGAATGTTATGTGTAAATAATTAATTAATAAATTCTTACTGTGGTGTCAAAAATGCAAAACGTGGGTGATGCGGTTTCGCTCAAAAAAAATCCAACCTCATCGAGAAACGAACCCGCGTCTTTCGAACATCGCGTCGATCGCGTCGACCACTGCACCAAAATATACGAACATAATGGTAATATTGCGCTAAATTTTCTTTGTATACCAGTACTAACCAGAAACACGTTAGGTTCCGATAAGAGTGCACTAGCACGCTAGTCGCAACAGGCCATGTTGCAGTTAAAGCTCGCACGAAACACATAAATTACAAAGTTGCACAGAACAACTTCGCCCTGGATGTGCGCTTTATTCAAACGGGCATTCGGCCGGAAGATCTACAGGTTGTTCAAAAAATAAACACTCATCAATTGAAAGATGGTTACCTTTTTAATAATGCTGATTTAAAATAGTTTTTTTTAACAGCGTTTCATATTTTAATATATTTAAGGTTATACAGCGTAACTTAATTTAGAAAGCTACAAAACATAGTTACTAATTTGACTAATTACATGAATCCAGTATCTACAACAGTAAATGGATAAAATAATTGAGATATCAGTTCACCTAAAACTAATTACATAAAAAATGAAAATATGAGAAACGTACATAAATAAAATAAAATAGTTTCGTTTTTGCATATTTATACTAATAAATAAAAAATATTTAAAAAAATGTATCCATTAGAATATGGGTTTTACCTTCTAATTAGCTGTATGAGACGTGTACTTACCTTGTTTTTAAATAAATTCAAAATACAACTAAAAATCTCTAATTCCGAAAGATTTTCACTTATATTTTGGATAATTAATTAAGTAAGTATTAATTTCGAAGTATTTTGCATTTTATTTTATTTAATTTAATTGTATTTTAGTTAAGGTTAAGAAACCGGAAGAAAAGAAAGTGTCTTAGCTGGATCTATTCAAAATGTATTTGTATATACTCTTATATGGTTGAATAAAAGTTGCTTCTGGCAACGTGGAAATTGAATTGAATATATGGTGACAAAAATATTTTTTTGACTCGGATTGCATAATATATTTGGAGATATAAACATACAGGATGCTCCAAGACCATTTCCAACGACTTGATGGGGTGTTTATTTTATAAAAAAATGCGAAAGTAATTCATGCCCAAATTTATTAATTTTAACAAAACACTCGGGCATGGCCGGTTAATGTACCGGCGCAATACGACCGAACTTATGCCAAGAGCGATTCCATATTATCACTTAAAGTTTACAATTTCTTTACTCCAAGACATTAAAAAAAATATAATAAAAAAATAAAAAAAAAGGAGTTCGATGATAGTTATTTCTGGTTACTAGGCTAGTTGTGGCCGGGTCATATGGGACCGGGTTACATTTACCGAATAATAATGAAAATAGATGCGCGCGGGGTTTTTACCAAATCGGGGCAGTTTCGAACCACGGACAAAAAAAAAATCTTCCCTTAATATACAAAAGACGTTAATTACAAAGAAATATAAATAATTTTATGAATTTAAATCGCCTTATTATTTTATTAAATTTATAACAGTGCGCAATTAACACCCTATATATCACGGTAATGCATGTTGCTAAATTAGGGTAGATTCGCAAGTTTACTAACGAGCTTCTCAATAAATATTAACTTTGCAAGCCCCTTATAAAATTACAAGATCATCAAGATTGATATTGTATTTTTGATAACCCTGAATATTAATTTGAAAAACGTTGAAAATTCGGCAAAAAAAATATTAAATTCTATATACCTACTCAATTGTTTTAGTATTAATATCTATCATTAATATCTATCGTATGTCCGTATGTTTTGTTTTATTTTTAAACTGGATACAAAATACAATTATGAAAAGCACACGCACAAATTTCTTATATAACAATGTACTATTAATTTAACATGAACACATTTATAATTTAATTTCGATACCTACATAAGGATAAATAATTATGAACACACTTTTAATAATATCAAATCTAAAAAAACTGGAAGACGTAATTACAAGAACCGTTTAACGTTATCATTTAAGGTTTACATTTTTTCCCGGGAAAAACACGACGAATTTTGATATATCGTCTTTACAAATAATACTCGAAATCACTGGACACCAATTTATTTATTTATTTAGGTAAAAAAAATGAAATCATTTAAGTAAAGTAAGGTAGACTTATTTGTCATTTTTAAATATTGCGGATTACCACGTTGCTTTATACTATTTTTTGACCATGATTGATATAAAAATGTATTTTTTTTTTCATATTTAATTATTTTGGGCCCTACTCAATGTCACGTTTGTTTTCCTCGACCTTCGCCTTTCGACGTCGGCCGATCCCGCGTCGGGTCTCCGCTTCACCTCGGAGGGTCGCGACGAGGGTAGGACTCGCTTCGACGACCGTCCGCGTCGATTCCGCCTCGGGCGCGCTTTCTCCCGCCGTCTCGCGCTGCACTCTCAACGGGTTCAACCGGTTCGCCGGAGACTCGGACCTCGAGGAGCGAACGGTGACTCGGTCGGGCCACCCTTCGGTTGTAGGATAGTCGTACAACTAAATCGGTGGACGTCGTGATGACGTCAGGGCGCCAGACGGGTGTCCCAAGCGACGTCACGCGCGCGCGCCTCGTCCCACTCGCGCGGCTACGGTGAACGTGGCGGAACCGCCACGGTGTTCGGCGGTCGTTCTCAGCTCGTCCCCGCTACGGCAAGTCCGGTTAGGCCACGGGGCTATAACGCGTCGTGGAGCGTCAACCCCCACCCCCTGAGATCCCGAGCAGCCCCTTCAGCTCCACGACTGCGTCCTCGTAGTAGTGAGGAGTAGCCAGTTTCCCAGCCAAGGTAATAAGTTGCAGTCTGGCCTAACCGGACTTGCCGTAGCGGGGACGAGCTGAGAACGACCGCCGAACACCGTGGCGGTTCCGCCACGTTCACCGTAGCCGCGCGAGTGGGACGAGGCGCGCGCGCGTGACGTCGCTTGGGACACCCGTCTGGCGCCCTGACGTCATCACGACGTCCACCGATTTAGTTGTACGACTATCCTACAACCGAAGGGTGGCCCGACCGAGTCACCGTTCGCTCCTCGAGGTCCGAGTCTCCGGCGAACCGGTTGAACCCGTTGAGAGTGCAGCGCGAGACGGCGGGAGAAAGCGCGCCCGAGGCGGAATCGACGCGGACGGTCGTCGAAGCGAGTCCTACCCTCGTCGCGACCCTCCGAGGTGAAGCGGAGACCCGACGCGGGATCGGCCGACGTCGAAAGACGAAGGACGAGTAAAACAAACGTGACATTTGGCGCCCAACGTGGGGCGTTCTTTGTAGTAAACGTGGAGCGTTCTTTTTAGTAAACGTGTAGCTTTTTCTGTAGTAAACGTGGAGCTTTCTCTGTAGTAAATGTGGAGCTTTTTCTTTAGTGAGCGTGGGGCGTTCGTTCAGTAAACGTGGGTTTCCCTAAAATTGTTTAAATTCGAGAAGCGTAATTTGTTGTCGAGGAGGTCCCTTCAATTATAGAGAGCAACATTGAGTATTAAGTAGTTCAATTTTTTATTTTTTTTCCCCTTTGTTTGTTAGAAGTTGTTGAGTCGAGTGGCCGGCTGGTACCTGACCATCCCGTACAAGTGCAGTTTCATATTTTTCGGTGTTGTTGTTTGTTGTTTTGTTCGCAGCCCTGGCCGATAGTGTTCGAGGAGCGCAGTATACGGCGGAGTAAGTAGTTATTTCTTAATCATGTCTGACCGGGACTTGAGGAAAATTAATAGGGATCTTAAAAAGGACTCTTTGCTACCCAAAGATAAGGCTATGGACGTAGGAACTGACGCGGAGATGGAGACCGAGATGGAGGAGCAAGGTTTTGCTGCAGCGATGAATTTGCCTAATATGGAGCCCCATTATACACCCGTGAACCCAGTTCACAAAGCTGACGCTAATGCCCCGGCGGTAGGGAGAAGACTTGAAGTACATGACACTGTTGGTACAGATACGGAGTACATGTTACCGGTTTCGAATCCAAGAGTCAGAAGAAGATTGGAGCGAGTTCAGTTGGAGACAGATGGAGATTGCGATTCTGAGGATGAGGTGAGAGACACTGGACGTCGTTTTAATCCTAACGTACATCGGTGGAATTTACATTTTGATGGCAGTACTTCGGTGCTTGAATTTTTGGACAATGTGGAGGACATGGCTAGATCGCGCCAAGTGAGGTTAGGATCTATCGTGAATTGTTTCACTGAGTTGTTACAAGGAGGAGCCTTGAAGTGGTACCGTACCGTAAGAGGATCAGTAGATGGTTGGAGACAGCTTCGCGCTATGCTTATTCACAAATTTGAACCCTTGAATTATCAGGTGCGCATGGAAGCGGCCTTAAGGAATACTAAACAGAAGCCTGGACAGAATATGGATGATTTTGTAACGGACGTGAGGTCTATCAACAATCATTTGGATCGCAAGATTCCGGAGGAAGTACTTTTGGAGATAATAAAAATGAATGTTTCAACGCAATATCAGTCGTTACTTGGAAGCCATTTAATTAACAATATTTCTCATTTGTTGCAATTAGCCAAGAATTATGAACAATATAACGTAAACGTAAGTACATTTACGCAAGATGCAAGGAATACGAATCATACCCGCAATTATGCAAGAGGACCTAACAATTACACTCATAGACACCCGCTACATAACAGACGCCCAGCCGTATCGGTTTTGGAGCCGCCTATTCATCGTGAAGAGAGGAGAGCAGATTTTGAACCCCGTAGTTCGTTCGCAGGAGATAGGAGTCGCATGATCGAATGCCCTAAATGTGATGAGAGAGGACATGGCCCTTATGAGTGTCAGAGATATCCTCATTCTATTTGTTTTAGGTGTAAAGCACCGAATACCACAACTAGGACATGCCCAAGTTGTACTCGTCGATCAAATCAACATTTTCAATCTCAAAAAAACTGAAGACAGCACGACCGTTGATGGAGAACCCACTGCAACCGGCCGTGCGCAACTATACATGTATAGTGGGACGTGAGGTAGACGATACCCGTTATCGTGCTACATTTTATATTGGAAGCGTTATGTGTACCGGACTCATCGATACTGGAAGCTCTGGAAGCATTATTGGTGCCAACGCGCACGAATTTTTTATTCGGCAAGAGCACCGTTTGTCGCATGTTCCGATGGAATTGACTACTGCAGATGGACAGGTTCAGCCCGTTTTAGGAACAATGACCTTACCTGTCACGTATGACGATGAAGTTGCTGATGTAACGTTCATAGTAACCCCTTCTATAACGAAAGAGTTCATTTTGGGAGTTGACTTTTTGGAAACCTTCAAAGTAGTGTTGGATTTTGGAAGGTTGAAGCGAGCCAATACTCAGTCATGGAGATGTGCCACGGTCGATCACGTGACACCCATGGAGGAACTGACGCGTTCGCAGACAGCGCAGCTCGAGGATGTGAAGCGCCAGCTCGAAGACATTTCGTACGAGAGGCGAGGACTCGGTTGTACGACACTGGTGAAGCATAAAATCGACACTTATGGTTTGCCCATACGGCAAAAGCCCTATCGCTTGTCACCGGCCAAACAGGAGTTAATAGAGAAGGAAGTAGATGAGATGTTGGCAATGGATGTCATCCAACCCATTCGTTCACCTTGGTGTCATCCCTTGGTAGTTGTGACCAAGAAGGATGGATCAGCTCGTGTGTGTTTAGACTCGCGCAAGCTAAATGAAGTAACTAAAAAGGATCGCTACCCGATGGCATTTTCGCAACGGATTTTGGATCATTTACGAGGAGCCCGTTATTTAAGTTCTATTGATTTGTCAAAGGCCTATTGGCAGATAGAATTGGATGAGGAGTCAATCCCGAAAACCGCATTCGCAGTCTCTGGCCGCGGATTATTCGCTTTTAAAAGACTCCCGTTTGGACTATGTAATGCTAGTGCCGAATTAGGACGGTTAATGGATTATTTATTTGGCCCGGAATTTGAAGAAAAAGTATTCCCGTATGCCGACGATTTGATAATAGTGACTTCCACTTTTGAAGAGCATATGCAGTTGTTGTTACGAGTGAGAGACACGCTCAAGGAAGCAGGTCTGACGATTAACCTCAAAAAATGTGACCTTTGTAAGCCCCAAATACGTTACCTTGGATATGTCGTGGACCGACTAGGACTTAGAACTGACCCGGAGAAGATACAATGTGTAAAGGAATTTCCCGTACCACGCTGCGTCAAAGACGTTCGCAGTTTTGTTGGGTTGTGCTCATATTATCGACGATTTATTAAAGATTTTTCCCAGATAGCTACACCCTTGTGTAAGTTAACCGGTGGAAAACGTGGAGTGAAGAAGGAGTTCTGCTGGGATGAAGAAGCTCAGAAGGCGTTCGAGCATCTGAAGGAGGCGTTAACACAAGCCCCTATAATTACATGTCCAGATTATTCGAAAGAATTTAATTTGCATTGTGACGCGAGTGACATTGCTGTTGGTGCCGTTCTTACTCAAGTATCTGATGAAGATAGTGAAGAACATCCGATTGCATATTTTTCTAAAATTTTGAGTTCTGCGGAGAAGAATTATACCGTTACGGAGAGAGAGCTACTGGCAATGGTAAAAGCCATTCATCATTTTCGACCGTACCTGGAAGGTACGCACTGTACAGTTTACACGGATCATGCAAGTTTAAAATGGTTAACTTCGCTGGAGAGTCCGTCAGGACGACTCGCTCGGTGGAGCACGTTACTGTCACAATATGATATGCAGATTGTACACCGGAAAGGTTCCCTAAATGTTGTCGCTGATGCATTATCTCGGATGCAATGCGCACAGATTGATGCCCGAGACCAGAGCAGTACCGACAAATGGTATGAGAAGCTGGTGGAGAGAGTTAAGTCGTGCCGTGAGGCCGCTGAAGGATATTGTTTAGCTGACGATAAGTTGTTCAAGTATATCACCCCCAGACCGGGAGAGTTAAACACTAACCCGTGGAAGGTAGTGGTACCCCACGAAGAAAGGAGAGGGATTATATCTGATCATCATGAAGGACAATTCGCAGTTCACTTAGGAGTTCGCAAGACTACTAGAAAAGTAAAAGAGATATATCATTGGCCAAATCTGACTGAAGACGTAAATGATTACATTCATGGATGTGACGTGTGTAAAGCACACAAAATAAGTACAGGAGCCCCTCAAGGATTTATGACGCGACCGAAATTGGTCGACCGTCCGCTTCATACGTTAAGTATAGATTTGATTGGTCCACTACCCCGGACAAAAGGACAAAACATTTTTATTTTATCTGTTGTAGATGTTTTCACGAAATTCTGTTGGTTGTTCCCCCTTAAGAAAAGCACTTCGGATCACATAATTCGCGCTTTGGAGCATGACGTGTTCTTACTGTTTGGAACCCCGGCAGTATTGATTTTGGATAACGCGAAATATTTTACGTCCAACAAATTTAAAGAGTTTGCAGAGAAGTATAAAGTCCCCAAGCTGTTCTATTCATGTGTGTATGCCCCTCAGTCGAACACTGTGGAAAGGTATAACCAGGTCGTGGAAACGTCCTTGGCTATTCTAGTGAAAGATGACCAACGCACGTGGGATAAGCATCTGCCCCTGGTGCAGCATGCCCTTAATAACACTGAAAGTTTAGTGACTGGATTTACGCCATCGTATTTAATGTACGGAAGAAATGTAATTGTGGACGGAAGGTTTCATAAAATTCTCAACTTCATTCCCTCGAATCCATCTGACTTGAAAGTAGATGAACCGTTGGCTCATAGTGCTGGACTTGAGACGTTAGCCGAAACCTACAACTTGGTACAACAGCGCATGCTGGAGTCGTTTCAGAAGAATGCCGAAAGGTATAATTTGCGTCGCAAGCGAGTGGTATTTTCCCTTGGAGACACGGTGTGGGTCAAAAACCACATTCAATCGAAGAAGGCGGAATTCTTTTCAGCTAAGCTGGCTCCACGGTTTGTGAAATGCAGAGTGTCTGCCAAGAAATCCGCAGTAGCATATGAGCTGGAAGACTTAAATGGGAAAAGCAAAGGGGTCCATCATATTAAAGATATCCTCAAGGCTGGTTAGTCGTGTGAAAAAGAAACTTACTGTCGTATACTCGTGTATCGAAGAACAGAGGTAAGCCCAGAATAAGCTGTATGAAATTGATTTGTGGCACATGTATGTCGTTGTTTTGTTTTCCAGTAAAATATGAAGATATATTGAGTATTGTTGAGTATCTTGAGGTCGGTCAGTAAAGTAAATCAGTTGTAGTCGACGTCGTTTGTTGTCTTGTTGTTTCGTGCAATACGCATTTTGAAGTTGAGCATCCGTGTAGTTAAATCTTTTTTTTAATTTTTTTTTTTTTATCCCTACTAACCCGGCTAAAGCCGTTAGGTTAGTACTGTTGTGTTTCTGAGTTCTTATATTTCCCGTCGACGATCTCAGCAGTCGACAGTTCGCTACGTTGTTTACCCCCAATCAGACGCAAACCTAAAACTTATTTACTACACTGTTACACTTTACTAATGATATATTGAGGTAGCTAGTGAAAGAGCTACGGTGACACTCTCTTTTGTTGTACGCGGTAGTATTGATGCAGTTGGTTTGGAGTACGCCATGTGAGCGAGTTTTTTTGTTGGTTTCTTGGGCGCAGTTGGCGCGAGTTTTTGAAGTATTGTTGCTAGAGCGCGGTTGCGCGAGTTATTAGGAGTTTCCCTATCATCACACCCCACACCCCCCTACACTGCCATATTGATGAATATGTGCTGAAGGGCCGACGGACCCTTACAACCCTGCCAATAGAGCAGGTAAAAACAATACGTTACACAATCGGTGACGATTCGAGTGTTTTGGAGTAGCGACCATTCCTTGAGTCGGTCATTTGAATTACTAGTATTTCTGAGCATGGACGGTTGGTCCATTGCCTATTTATATATTTACACTTACCCAGTTACACTTACACATTACACACCGGTTTCTATGTTTGCGATTGTTAAGTTAAAGAGGATGCAGTCCTTATTGTTTGCGATCATGTGAGTCCAAACCCTCGTCTTGAAGTCGAGCATTGCGATCCTGATTGGATCACGTTGTGTGACGTGATGTCGTTAGTTCCCTATTCTACTTATGTTTATTGCTGACTAGCAGTTAGAATGAGAAGTTGTCAATGTAAGCTACGGTGTTAAATTCAAGATGTCCAGTTATGTTCTCTATCTGTGCAGTATCAAGTGCTGCTTAGAACACGATTCTTTGGTTTATAATGAGGTGAGCTCTTCGATGGTCTCGGTGTCCTTAGTATGAAAGGGATGAAAGAGGTAAGACCGTGTGAAAGAGGAGGAATGATACGGTCATGAAAGGTAGGTTATCAAGATATTGATGCAGCTTGTCCCTCGAATCTAAATCAGTTCCCGCATTCCAAATTGATGTCGTTTAAAGTAGGAACACCGAAGATGTAATCGTGACAATGAAGAAAGAGAATTCTTGAAGTTTACTGAGATTGCTAACAATTAAACAGCCCATTTGAGTTTAAGATGCGAGCGATTCCTCGCTGGCGTTGCGTCTTGATCCTTGTCAGTCCAATGAGGCCCGCTGTCATCTTTGTCATGATGCAGGCGCTTTCTGGTGTTATAGATGCCAGTCTGAGTAATTACATTTTGTCTAGAAAGTAGTGTGATCTAAGATTTTGCGTTGGTTGTGCCCTTAGTCTAAAATTCTTTCGTTTCCAAGTTGGCACGGCGGCTATGAGACCGACCCAATAAGTCCATCGGTATGGAAGTATTTTCTACTTCATCTGCGCTATGCAGCCAAAGTAGTGTCTAATAGATCTTTCGAATAGAACTAACAAACATTTCCCTGCCATTGTATGTTTTGCGTTAGAAATGACGCAAAGCACTGTACAGAAGCTGAGTTCCCCCTTGAATAGCAGGAGTGATATCTTGTTACTCCCCCCTTTAGTTACACAACAGTATATCCGATGTTTTGGTTAGAGGAGCAGGTCCGGATGTGTATGTCCGCTGCGTGAAGTTTTGAGTTGGTTATTGTTGGAGAGTCATGGAAATAATTTGAAGTTAAAATCCGCGTGTTGTACTGAATAGAAGTGAGATTATTTGAAGGAGTTCGGAATTTTGAAAACTAATTGATATATAGAAGAGGTTCGGTTTATGAGAGAGGGGATGCTCAACGGATGCTAGCTCGTGAGGAGAGCAGTTAAAAATTAGTAATACCCGACGGTTTCGCCAATGTTAAGTAATCTAACAGGCTTAGAAGTATTGATTAAGTAGAGCAAAATAAGTAAAGTCAAAGAGTAAATTGTTCAGTTGATTGTTCGGGAGACTATGTGAAATGATGTGAAGCTAAAGTCCGCGTATTATTCTGTTTAGAAAAGAAGTTTTATTGGAGTAAAGTAGAAAAGTAGATTGTTAATGATGAAGCTTCGATAGGCGATATGGCACGGCAAAGAGAAGGCATAGTCGGGAAAAGATGTAGGCGCGAAGAGTAATAATGACGATTGGTCCATTTTAAATGTAGCCATGCAACTGAGCATGGAAGGGCACGATCCATGACAGGCATTCATATAATTTGAGTAATAATGTTAAATTGAAGTTGGGTTTTGAGAAGCGAACGATTCAGAAGAATCGGAAATTGTCAAAGTAGAGGAAATACAGTTTAATTGAGAAGTTTCATGTTGAATATATGTCGAAGGAGGATAAATATGTGGTGAGGCTAGACCTGGTTTGACATTGAGGAAGTAAGATACATGTTAAAGAGTAGGCTTCGAGGAGACATTGCTATACATTTGAACTTTAGCCCTAAGAAGTGCTGGTGCAAAGCTGCGCACGAAGCGCAAGAGAAAAGTGATCACGGCAAGTGAAATTTAAAAAAAAGCCGTTAAAGTGATAGAGTATAAGAAACAAAATTATCGAACATTCGCGAGGTAGCCTTGAACATTATGTCGTAAGATAGGCCGATGTAGCATGGGATGATTTTATTGTTGGTTGTTAATTGATGAAATTGTTAATCTGTATGAATAACTAAATTATTGTAAAGTTAGTGAAATCTAAATAAGATTCACATGATGAGAAGTGTCTTGAGAAGTAATGCTCCAATTAGAGCAATAAGTGTAAATTTCTCTAAATGGAGATAAGTAAGTTTAAGTATATTGTCTGATATTGCCGACTTTATAATATTTTGTAATTAAGTTATGCTTATGTCTTTTTATGATTAATAGTGGGAAGAAATTCAGAAGTGTGATCTGAGGGCAGATCACGTCCCTACTCCCCGGCATTGTAGCGCTCGGTAATTCGCGCCACAAGGGGATTGATTTTCAAGAGTGGGCACCCTGAAATGAGAGAGAGATAGGTGCGAAAGAGACGAGAATAAAGATCGCGTCCGCACCGCGGGTAAGGGAGAGCGATCGCCGCCGCGAGAGCGCGCTAGCAGACGCGGAAAGAGAATAAAAATAGGCGATAGATGAGAAAGAGCTAGTTAGAGTTAGAGTAGGAAAAGAGAGTGAAAGGAGAGAGGAGGAAGGAAGGAGAACGGAGGTCGGCGTGGTGATTTTGTCGAAGAGTCAATTTTTATTAAAAATCGGTTTTTGTTTTACAAAAGTGCAATATGTAGTACGAAAAGTATTTATTTTTGGCTGCCCCCCGGCCACGGGCCGGGGAGGCAAATGACGTGCGTTAAAGCGAGCGCGATCAGTCGTTTCTGAAAAGAGAAAGTGAATCTAAAATTTTCGTGGCACGCGGGCACGAATCGGCCATCGGCGGATATTGAGTCAATCCGGCGTTATAATATTAATTAAACGGCACGGCAGTGATCGGTTGTAATAAGAAGTCAAAATTTGACCGTAGTTCCGTGGGATTATGATCGGCGTAATTTTTGTATGATATAGAAGTAGCTCGCACGCGAGGGCCGTAATTCACGGCAGGAACCGGGAATAATATCTCCCGATGAGATTACAGGAGTGTTCGTCGCGATCGTTATTCGATCTAATATAACCCTATTCCCCCGCGCAAAAAGAAGATGTAGATATTTCCTCCCCAGGAAGAATAATATGATAAAAGATTGTCTGGATAGTACGTGAACAGATTAAACATTCCCCAGAAGTTTTAAAAGCAAGGCACAGGCCGAAGAATTAGTTTAAAAAGAAGAAGCGGCGATGATGATCAATAGATTTTGAGCGTAATAGGACGTTCCTTATGTCTTACGCCCCAGGGACCAGGATGATCCCGAGGATTGGCGAATTCTAGCAGAATCTGGCGACAACTGGAAGTTGGAGTGAGCAGCGCTCGTCTGACAGGAGTGGGACACAGGACCGAAGCAAGGATGAAGTGTTGAGGTCAGATTTGAAATCTTAATGTATCCTACTCTCTCTGCAGTGTCATAAAACCAGTATAATGTTTATGTTTACATTTGTAGTTCTAAGGAATATTTGTAGTTGAAACCCCTTTCAATATTTTGAGTATAATAATGCAATGTCAAAGGTCAGCCGATTGAAGTAAGATGCCTGAAGTAAATATTGAATAATGACTAAAGAATAACGTAGTTAACCGTGCCATATCTGCCTGAAGTTCGATGAAATTAGTTCGATTAAATGTGTATATTGAAGTTGAGATTTAGGAGTTTCTTTTGTGAGAAAGTCGATTATAATAGCCTGTTAAATAAGATGCCAAATGTTCAAATTAATTTGTAGGGCGGTGTGACCGCCGGTCTAAATCAGGAGTTTGACGTTTTGAGTCGTCAGACGGCCGCACTAGGCGGTATTATTGTATTATTTTGCTGTATTATTGTGTTATTTTGCTGTACTATTGTATTATTTTGCTGTATTATTGTATACTTATATTGTTGTGTGAAGCTACACTTTATTTGTACGGGTGGTCGACAGTTGTCATCGTACCAGTTGGGCCGAAGTGATAGTATAATTATTAATGTCGCCATATTTCTTTGTTTACATTGTGTACCGTAGGACGGATCGATGCGGTTCGAACATAGCACCGGTGCGGCAACGTAGTGAAGTTGGCGTTATCGATTACAGGCGCCTGCGCCGTGCACCGCGCAACCGGTGACGGTGAAGCTTGTAACAAATTGCGGCGGACGCCGGTAGGGCGCGCTGAGGTCGTACGATAGAGCGGGCGGTCCGCAATCGGCGGCCATTGTTTGTTTACATTTTGCATTGTTGACATTAGCGGGTGACAGCCGCCTGTCATTACGCTATATTAGAATTAGGTTACAATGAAAACTATTTTATATAGTAATTAACTGTCATTATATTTTGGTGACTACAACCTTTTACAATATTACTAGCGCATTATGGTAATTAGTTTATATTAAAGAACGAGAATTAAAATCACGTAAATTAAATATTTTTACGTCATAGCATACTTCACTACGGTTGTACGGAAGCATCATCGATCGCCTAGGAACGTTTCGAGCTGCAACGATGCCGTGCATGTTGTATAGGAATTGAATTATCAGAATTATATTTTTACCTTTTCTTTTATAATCGGTTAGAAGTGACGGAGTTGTTCCGTCAGAATGTCATTTGACTATGTCTGGTGATTGTAGAGGAATATTATCGCCGTGTATTATATTTTCTGCTCTCTCGTTTGTAATTGTTTAGAAGTGACGGCGCATACCGTCGAGATTGTCATTTGACTCTGTCTTGCATATGTTGATAAATATTATCACGATATTATAGGGCGACATCTGCCGCCGTGTATGGTATTTGATATAGGAGATTTGAAGTTCAAAATAATGTAACAAATTGTAAATTTCTTCACCGTGGTTAAATAAAGATCAGTTGTTTAGTATCAAACCGTGTTCCTACTTTAAGGTAGATTCCCCCCACCCCTTGAAATTTGATTTGATGGTGAGGAAGCCGGCGTCGTCCCTACTGGCGGGGAAGGCGCACCGGTAAAGGACACGGGGCTATAACGCGTCGTGGAGCGTCAACCCCCACCCCCTGAGATCCCGAGCAGCCCCTTCAGCTCCACGACTGCGTCCTCGTAGTAGTGAGGAGTAGCCAGTTTCCCAGCCAAGGTAATAAGTTGCAGTCTGGCCTAACCGGACTTGCCGTAGCGGGGACGAGCTGAGAACGACCGCCGAACACCGTGGCGGTTCCGCCACGTTCACCGTAGCCGCGCGAGTGGGACGAGGCGCGCGCGCGTGACGTCGCTTGGGACACCCGTCTGGCGCCCTGACGTCATCACGACGTCCACCGATTTAGTTGTACGACTATCCTACAACCGAAGGGTGGCCCGACCGAGTCACCGTTCGCTCCTCGAGGTCCGAGTCTCCGGCGAACCGGTTGAACCCGTTGAGAGTGCAGCGCGAGACGGCGGGAGAAAGCGCGCCCGAGGCGGAATCGACGCGGACGGTCGTCGAAGCGAGTCCTACCCTCGTCGCGACCCTCCGAGGTGAAGCGGAGACCCGACGCGGGATCGGCCGACGTCGAAAGACGAAGGACGAGTAAAACAAACGTGACATCAACTAGGCTAAATATACCTGTCCTCGATTCAGGGGAGATGGTGGCAATGAAGCGTTAAAAATGGTATGACCATGTGCGGATTGAAAGCCTCGACCTTTGGGTCAATTTTGGGTATGTATTTTGGTGTATAAATAAATAAAAAATAAAATAAAATTAATAAAAAATAGTCTAACGCCTTAACCACTAGACTACAACGATCTCTTGTATGGACATATGTTTTATGTAACTAGGATAACAAACTGGTACTTAATAGGGAATTCTTCAATAAAAATATATATTTTTTTAATGAATTCAATTTAATTCAATCTAATCTTACCGAAATTTTGTATGCACACATGCTTCTGATAAAAATATAAATAAAATAATAAATAAATAAAATAAATGGTAACTGTGAATATAGGTTATGACCCACGAATCTATACGTAGATAGCGCTCGAGGCTTTAATATATTTTTTAACGCTTCAATGCTTAATATAAGCGTAACTTTTAAAAAGTTTTTTTTTCTACTCAGATAGTATAGAAACACCGTTTGCGCCTGTGCTAGCGATTACGCATAAATAGCATTTCCATATAATAATTTCAATTTATAAGCCTCGAACGGGGACGACCGTCACACCCGAGATGTTTATTATGCTTCCAACGTAATGAAATTTGAAACTAGGAAAGGATCAAGTTGTCTTGTGCCACTTTGCAGACGATGTTACACAGCGGAAGAAGCGCCCACATAACATGCAAATTGGATGCTACCAACATAATCCCGCCAAATTTATGGTCAGTCTAATTATTGCCGTGTCCAGTAAGGGCCTAATGTCGACCGCAGCGACGTGTAAAGCATTCGCTTTGTTGTATGACTTGATAAGGGTTAGGTTTTTGGTCATAAGAGGACGAGGTCATAATATAACAGCCTAACCTGAAATAGTTTATCCTTTTCACAGAATGAACGAAATTTTACTAGAACTAGATAACCACTTTTATTTGTATTTATAACAGTAATCTAATGAAGCCTTTAACACATTGTACAAAAAAAACCTGTACGCTCTACAAGAAATTCCTATAGATAGAGTGACAGTTAAACGTTCTGTACGTACATGACAGTATGTTAATTATGGTTTATAAATCATTAGTAGAGTCAATAATAAATTATGGTCTTTTGGAATATGATTACACATACCAAACCTACCTCGATAAAATTAAGAATTTACAAAGCAGAATCCTTAAATTAATAGTTCCGAGATCGAGTCTCTCAAAATACAAAAACCATGATCTTGATTTATTTAGATATTGCAATGTTTTGACGGTTTCGCAACTTTTTAGGTATAAATTAATCTCAACTTTTTTTGACTGTGGCCAATTTAAGATTCAATTCTCGCACGCATATGCTACCCGACAAGTGCAAAACTAAACATATTTGTTAAACAAATATAAAAACGTTTATACTTTGCGTCTTCTTTCTACCTTGATACCAAAAATTTTCAATGCTTTACCTAAGTCTATCAAGAGTGCCAAGCTTAATAAAAAAACCAAACTAGAGCTGACAAAGTTTGTAGCGCTGAGTAATCGAGTGGGTAATTAAAATTATTATATATTCACATAAATATTAATAAAATTGTGTATAATTTTCATTTAAGTTGTTACGTATGTACAATTAGTAGTTTTACAGATTTAAGGAGTAAGCCGCTTTAAGAAAAACATAATTCCAATTGAGTTTCTGCCAGATGAGCCCCTCAGGCTCTGGCAGGACAAGATATATTTTTAGGAAAGGATGATATTTTAATAAAAAATATAAAAATAATGGATATGTGATTACGATGAAGGATGAAGGATGATGGTGAAATGAGATGATTTAATGAGTGATTTATGTATGAAGTTGATAAAAATAAAAATAATGGAAATGTAAAAGTATAAAATTAAAGCACATGATTAGTGTGCGTATTATTATATAATTGTATAATTGAGTTGTAAAGTTATTTGACTTATATTTGATGATTGTTTTTTAATAGCGGCAAATCGCCTGAAAAGATAAATCCTTTCCTTGTTTCATCTAATTAGATGGTTACTTAATATTTGACAATATTTTACACTAAAGAGGACAGTACACTAAAGGTGAGAGTGAAAAATGCATTTTTATAAAACTCAGCGCTGGGTTTAAACCGACATCCTGCGCTCTCAAGTACAGGACCTCTTTATAACCTTTATAAATATTATGCTATCCAGCACTTTATAAAATAATTAAAACCTTTTTCAAATTTTTCAATATTGTCAAAGATTGTGTCATGTATATATATATATATATATATATATATATATATATATATATATATATATATATATATTCTACAATTTTGTGGATATGTTGTGCTTACGTATGTATGTATATATGTGTGTATACCTAATAAATCTGTCTAACGCAAATAAAACATTATTTTCATACCTAAATTAAACTTAATACACCGACACAAAATCTCTCTCTCTCTTCCTCACACACACACACACCCTCACAAACACACACACACACATACATCACATCCTTCTCATACAAATGTTATACCTGCGTGTTTGTATTTTAATAATTTGATTTAGTTGAACAATATTTGCAACAATTTAGTTTGAAGACTTCGTACCTGTTGTATAATAATATGTTTGTGAATATGTAGGAAATCCATAATCGGTTTTGTTATCTGTTTAATTCTTAATTGTATTAATGTTGTTATTATAACTATGTGTTTTCCCATAAGAAAATAAATAAATAAATAATACAATCGTTGACAATATTGAAAAATTTAGACAAGTTTTATTCGTTTTTTGACAAAGCGTAGGATATAAAGCCGTACTGTAAGCAAAATAAGTGTTCGCATTAGCAAATTGAGATTTTCAGAGAGGATTTCGGGCGCCGATGGCCCAAATTCGAGCACACAAAATGCACGGGCAAAATATACCATTATTTGCACTTAGCGCGCAATAAACGCCAAACCACATTCGGTACGTCATACATAAATTATATTTAGCGCGCGTGCAATCATTCGTGAGGACTGTGCAAACAATTTACCTATAGTTTGCGCGATAATCCGCTGGGCGGATTAATAAAACTATTCGAAATAATTGCCATCAGTCGACAAGTATTACTTTACCAAAAAAAGGGTAGATCAGATACAAAAAACATGTCGTCCACACGAAGTACTCATTTATGACATATTATGGTGAATATTCACTGAGAAAAATTATTTTATATTTTATTTTATTTTTTTATTTATTCTTTATTGAAAAATCCAACAGTATTAATATTTATAATTACAAACAAAACTGATTACTAGTATACAATATCAATTATGGATTTCGGACATTTTACATATTGATTTTAGCATAAAAAAATTGGAACAGTGTTCTTAAAATCTATATAGATTATGCATATTACATACGTATACAGTAGATTTTTTTGATGTGTTATGTGTAATTTGTGAGTGATGTTTGTGGTAGTTGTGAGTGTGTGTGATTTATATGTATATTTCAAAATATATAGTGACTGTAAACCGTTTTGACACAAACCTACAGTTCGATTTATGTGTTTGCACAAACGAACGAATCTTGTAATCTTGACCGGACTCCGGTAGATAAATATAAAATAACAAAAACATAACATAACAAAAACATGTTATATATAAAAAAAACAAGTTCTAGCAACTAGTCAGGAGTCGAATCAAATAAAATACAGAGCTTTATACTTCAAGCACATATTATGAACTCTGTGAATGCCATATTTTAATCTATATTTTTCCAAAATTAAGATATGCTAGCTAATCCACAATATATGAATTCTATACTATATTTTCGATACTGCGGTTTTTTTTTTATTTAATTGAAAGTATGCATAATAACATTACTTATCGCATTCCTTATATAATATAACAAAACCTAAAAAAACTCTTATTTTTAAGACAAAAAGCTATTTTTATTTTGATTTTAATGTTTATAACCAAAAAAATGTTACCTTGATCAATTACTATGATTTTATACAGGTTAAATACCGCTGTGATCTCCTATTATGATTATTAGATCCGGAAATGTAGTCATATAAAAAATGCACATTCAAAATTTGTTGGATAAACAAATCATACATGTTGTAATTAGTCTAACTTTCTTATAGGCTATTGTTAATAAACTATAAAACATAGTGGAGTGTGACCTCGTTTCTCTGCTGTTAGCAGCGCCATCCGTTATTGAATTTCGTTGTTGTACCAGTTGGACGTGAGTATCTCTGCACCAATTTAGATCTGCAAATAATCAGTTTTCTATTTCTAGACACTTTTGATATCCGCTGTTCGATCATGCTGAAATGATATTAATTCGATTTGGAGAGCAAACAATACAAAACGCCACTAAAAGAGATTTCCATACACTACACAAACGAACGTAAAGCCGGGTGTACATCGACGACGCGTATGAAATATCGCAAACTTTATTTCATGTTATTTTTATTTTATTTACTAAAAATACACTATGTGCATATGACCTTAAATTAAGAAATCGGAAACATTATGATGCCATGAACAATTTTACGCATATAGTTCACATTAAAAAAATATAATTGTTCAATTATATTTCCGTATCTATTAAAAGTATTTTTTTTATAAACTTACTAATATTTCTCTTTTTTTATCCTGAATTTACAGAATGAATATTATTATAAACTGTAATTCTAAACCCCAATATCGAATGACATTTCATTCATTCTGAAATTTTTTAGATAATATTAATTTTTTTTAATTTATTTGGTTTATTCAACAAATTCACAATTCCTTTCTTTTATGTACCAGCCAAGCCCAAGGCTTATCTGCTGGAAACCAGGTGTATAAAATACAGATATTAATAATTGTGAAATATGTTCAATTTATTTTATTCTGTATTTTACACGTCCTTTACAATACGAGTATACATACACATAAATTATTTCATTTTTATAGCTTAGTAGTATTTTACAAACAAAAAATAAGCATACTTATAATAACATTTTAAAATAATAATTCACACGCCAATCAATTTATCTACAAACAATTTATTTTATTTATTCATGATGGTACAATAAGAAGTTACAACAATAAGTGATATAATAACACTGAACAAGGAATTAAATTAATATAATATAGTCAAATTAAACACCAGTCATTTATTTATTAAAGAGAGTGTTTTTGTGAGATTTCATGGCAAATATTTCTAACTTTATATTTAATAATTTTAGATTTAATATTAATTTTAATTAAAGATCTTGCCAAAAGTCTTTTAAATAAAAATCTTGGCAAAGCTTAACAAAGAAGCATGGATGTAACAAATAGGTAAACCATTTAGAACTTAAAAAATCTCTGAAGCACGTGTTAGACTAAGGATTATTTATCTGGACATATAGTCCGGACGGTAAATTGACCAATGAACGGGTTTCACTCACGAGACACTTTTTACTGTATGATCGTGAGAATTTACATGAGAATTTACCATCGTGACAAATAGTCCGGACAAATAATCCTCAGTGTAACCAGTGCTTTATACATTTATAATGAATACGCCGCGCTGGATGGTTCCAGAAAGATTAAATAAATATTTAATAAATAAATATAAACAAATATCTGCGCGCTTATTGACAAACACACTTGTTTTGGTATGGGTAATTATACATTTTAGGTCATGTTTTGTTAGTTACCGTGTTTTTTAGTACTAAATACGCGTCATTTAATAGTATTGTCGCTGTAAAACACACCGCCGTGTTTACTTTTATGTATACATAAATATTTATTATTTATCCATACATTTATGTATACATAAATACTATAAGAAGCTTATAAGAAGCTACTATCCTCGTCTTTGGCCGTCTGTCTGTCTGTCCGTTGCATCTTTCAACTCGAAAGTACAAATTGAAGCGAAAGAATTGTTTTTTTGTGTGTACTGATTTAACATTAAGTTCAACAAATTTTTAGTACTAACAAATAAAATATTGACAGTTCGATAAAAAAAACCCAAATATCATATTCAAATTTTAAAAAATATGACAGCACGCCTGTTGTCATATTTTTTATACTGGCTGGTTAAAATTAATACAAGCTCATCTATGTGCGCCAATAGAAACATGTAAAAGAATGTTCAGTGCCACATTATAATTATTATAAATTGAAAAGTGGTTAAAAGTGCCGCAGGCACAAATGGAGGTAGGAAACGGAGCCACTCATCACAAGTTGGCGCGAGATGGGTGGGAGTCTGGGTGGAAGATGCCTTTAATGATAACTGTATGGCCTGATTCTGGTTGAATAATTTACTACTACTAAACAATGTATAGAAGCAGCTGATACAGGTGTCATAAACATTCTTGTTTTTGATTAAGATTCTCGTTTTAAAGTAAATTGAACAAACGCTTTTTTTACACCCATTTAATTTTTTAATTGGCGGATTGGCTTGAGCGAGTTCAAATATTTGTTCACACTAAGAAAATTCTCAGGGTTTGTCCCAATTTAGTTTAATTAAGTTACGCCCTGTGTATATCGACGATTGAAACATACAAACTGTTGAATACAGTTTTTCTGCGATAACTTATAATTTTTAAAAAATCCTAATTAGGATTTTTGATTATTTACTAACAAAGGTAAATTAGGTAGGTAGGTTTATTTATTGTAATAGGTATTTCTTAGTTTTAAGATTTATTTTATGGTCAGTTGTAATTTTAGTTGAGAGTTCCATTTAATCAATATTGGGTCTTATAAGCTTTTTCCTATGTTTGTAAATCGATTTCGATGGGACATTTACTAGTGGATAGAAGACTCATCCAGGTGTGTTACATACACGCTGTACATAAACTGTTACATGTGTTACATAAACCTTTATTATCGGTGGGTTAAAAGGCATGAAATTGAGCAAGAATAATATTGAAGATATAATATATGCTGCGATGTACATCGGGCTTTATATTAACAATTCGGAAGCGGACCATAGACATGCAAATATTATTTATTCCTCTCAAAATATATGAATTATTGATGAACATTCGTACCGTATTGCATCTGAAAGCTAGGTGAAAAGGAAATTCGTATTGATTTTAAATAATGGTTTAGGAGATTGTTAAATTAAGCGCGCAATATTTCGCTTTAAATTGAAACAATAAATTGGCCGTTGAGCCTTTCAAATGATGTCTCATATATTAGAGTCGGTTGGCGACAATAGTCGATCTGACTGACGCGTTCTTGTTGTCGAAAGCGCTCGCTCGCACATTAGGACGACACGCGTGTGCCCACTCGCAATTAGGGCACCTACATACCTGAATGCTACAAAAATAGGAATACAGGTTTTCAAAGACGTTAGAAGAGATATGAGTAATCCAGTTTATTTATACTGAAGATAATTTATTATTCTAACTAGAAAATTACCTAAGGAAATTTCTTTAAACATGGTGCAAAAAATCTATAAAAAAAAACAAAACCACCATGTTTTTGAAATAGCATGTTTTGAAGTCATATTTTTATGATGAGAATAGCGATTTGACATATAATAGCATAATAACTTTAAAATAACAAAGTTTGCCTATAATTGGAATTGATTGTATTATTTTTAATAAATATAAAAATTATAATTTATGCCAAAGTTTTTTTAATTCATAGAAAATATATTTTTTTGTGATATTATTAAAAAAAAAGGATTTAAAAAACATATTCGTTATTTTAAAAAAAATACACTAAATGCTATCAATATTTTACACAAAACGGTAGGCAGCGGTTTGTGTTATAAGCGCCATTAGGCCGTCATAGAGTTTACACCTTTCGTACTACAAAGATTCTAGGTCAGAATCGTTCTAAGTGTGTTTTCGTGCACATCATCTTTGTAGTAAGGACAGATTTTGACTGGTGAATTTCTTTGGAGTTACCATTCTAGTGAAACATAACACCTCAACACTCGTAACTGATTGTTTTAAATATTTTTAAACAGACAAATTGTGATTAATCGAATAAGAAGATTTATGTACAGACGGTAGGTACTTGTATGAGATGGCTTCTGTTGTCGGAGAGGCGCTATCTTTATGTTGTGTGAAGCCAGTAATTTACTGTGGTTTGCAACAAAAAAAATCGGGCGTTGCACAAAACTATTTTTGTTTTTTATAAAAAAATCTACATTTTTGTTGAAGCAGCACTCCTCAACTACTGAGTATTTAGACGAGTGGCTTATAGCATTATATACACTGAAGACTTATCTTGTACTTCGCGGAACCCGATTTTCGAAGTTAATTATAGTTTTTGAAATATAAATTAAATAAAAAAATGTGTTAATTTTTATTTTTCGCTTCGCGTTCGTTAACCGAAAAATAGTGCATAATGTAGACAAAATAAAAGTGTAGTTCTTAGCAAAGCCACACTTTTAAATTTTGTTCTTATTTTAGACATAATTAAAAGTTTCTTAATTCATGGTTAATCATGGCACGCCGCGGCAACTATCGATCAACAGTTTTACAGGACATTAACATGATCAAAAACAGTGCGTTAGGATGTCTCACTGAATAATATTTGGGCATAGGATGCGTCTTAAGGGGAATAATGTGTTTAAAAATTGGAAATTGGTTCATAAAGACATTTATCGCGGCGTCCTACTCTACTGTTTATGTTATGGTAGATTCCGACACTGGTGCGAAGAGAGCACACAACTATTGCACACTTCTTTTCGGTAGCTGGTCTTAATACGGATAATCACAAAATAATTTATTTTGAACTACTGAAACACATTTAAAAAAAAGTAGCAGGTATGAACCTTTATAGCCTTTATCTCTACAAAAGTTTTTTTTATCAATAACCTACGACTAAAAATGACTTTAAAAAACACTATAAATATAAATAAAAACATCGCATGATTATTTTTTTTACTCAGCACACAGATTAAATTTACAAAAAATAGCCAGGAATATAACTAGACCAGTGTTCAGTGTGTTAAATATCATTTTTTTTTATCTTCTGAGAAATCCTTTACTCACGACCGTTGCACCGAATTCGAACCCGTAACCCTCCGGATCAATAGTCGATAGTCAAACCATAAGTTTTTTTTTCATTTGTCTGCTTATATTTGTTTATATTCTATCAGAAAAAGCTCAATGTCGACCCACATTAACTACATCAATTTTAATCCAATCTCTCTATCTCATTCCATCCCGCGGGATTTGCTCGGCGCCGGCGAGCGGCGAGAGAGATGTAATGATTATTTTACAGCGTGTCAGTAAAAGTCACTTTGATATTTTATACGCCATTTCGCAGCCAATTTCAAAAGAAAATTCTGTAACCGAGAAGAAAATAAAAAATGTATATTTCAATTAGGCCTACTGCAGAGTCGTATCGCTGAGTAAATATGATCTAAAAGGTATAGGTGACACTATTCGGAACATATTCTACCAAAGGTATACTCTAAAATTCATGGAGATCAGGTATTAAATGCCCTGTTATATTTAATTCAAAGTTTTTTAAACAAAATAAGGTATCGAAAACGTAATATTCAGTTGTTAAAGTAAAATATAATATCCAAACATATAAATTCGAGTACCTGGATACCAGTCAAGTTGGACGATTTGATAAGATCTGTTATCTTTCTAACTAGGTAAGAGTTACCTAGTTAGAAGAGTATAAAAGACCTGCGCATATTTTTGAAAAATAATAAAAAATAATTTTAAGCACAAATATACACACGAATGAATGCAACATAGTTGTCTAATTGATAAACACTTAATATACCTACTTTCCGAAAAAATAAATAAACACACTTTTTAAATATATAAATAAATGTTCAACATAAAATAATATTATGTATAAATACGTTGGGCATAAACATATTATAGTATGAAGTATACGGTATGAAGTAAGATCGTGGAAGTCTTGTGATTACCACGATCGCGGGTTCGAATCCGCACATGGTTCATTAACCCCTGACTCTAGGACAGACACACATTTGGCCTAGTTGAGCCCAAAATAATTGTATACGCCCTCCCCCCTCTTACAATAAAACCTTTGTCTGCCACCAGGGAAAAACAGCAGACGGTCAGAGACTTAATTAATTTGTTTTTATTTACGTACGTATTTTAAACAAATAATGTTTTTTTTTCCTAAACTTTGTATGTAATTTTTAACTTTAAAGACAGTTTGTATTCCGTGGAAATACACTTCATAGACAAAGCGGGCTCACAGTAAGTCTAATTTCCATAATAAAAATCCAACGGAAAGCCAGCCTCCCCGCTCATAATGTTATGAATAATGCAGAGATAAATCTGTATCTAAATATTCTGCACTCAAGATAACAATGTGTGGGGCAGACAAGGGGGGGGGGGGGAGGGCGTTAAGCACTCTCTCGCTTTCTGGCGAATGACAGATACGTAGCATTTATCCCTGTCTAACGAATGCCAGTGTTGATTTCTGGCTGACACTTATAAGTTGACTTTAGCTATGTTTTTTTTTTACATTAAAATAAATAATAAAATTTTACTTTCTAGTTTTATTTTTTTTTGTGAAAAATTATATAAAATAATAAAAGTTTAATACTACAAAGGTCACCGAGAACGGACCCATATTCAGACTCAGGCAAACCTCTGTTGCGGGTAGTTTTAATCTTGTTTGTAATGTAATGTAAAGTGCGGCATTCACCGGTGACAGTCGAGGGCATCAGAGCAGCAAACCCCCGCGGGAAAGAGACACACTAAAAAGGCAAGTCTTTAGAACGCGCACACGAGATCCTCTGAGCTGCTTATTCCCAGATTCTGGCGATCAGCGGCGCATGTACTCCAGGGGGCTAGACTCAAACTGACAGCGAGCGAGCCGCGAGTCATATTGAGACTAGCCCCACGGGGAGGTCGTAGTGACGTGGATCTCGATTCAGGTAAAAACGACGTTTTCGAATGTGCAGCATTCAGGTCTATAAAACCACGGACGCAAGGCACGGAGAGAGAGTCACTTCGCCAGTCCACTGAAACTCACGCTACGGTGTCGGCTGATGATTTATATTTAGTTAACTTTATCATATTATCATATTCTGTTTATATAAGAAAGTCGGGTTAGTTACACCATTTATAACTCAAGAACGGCTGGACCGATTTTTATGGTCTTTGATTTGTTGGATTTGTCGTTGGAAAACCACGAAAAAATATAAAGAAAATTCATTTTTTCATACACTTTCTGTGTAATTCTAATATCAAACGGGAAGTTGCCTTCGAAGAAGTTCACTTTGTGAGGTTATCACATTTGTCATTTTGATGTTTGCACATTTATTGAACTTAATTCACTTTGAGTATTCTTAATAAAAATCTGAATTTAATCCAGCTTATAAGTTAACTCAGCATTTATTGATTCTGAGGCGGTACTAAGTTCGTCGGGTCAGCTTGTAAAATATAATCGGCTATTGTGAATGAAATTCACGTGTTTTCACGGCGAATTCTTCTGAAAAGTTTATCTGCGTCACTTCGACTCCCAAAGAAATGTCTAAGTTATCCGAAGACAACTTAACCCGTCATAATAGTTGCTTTGCTTGGCGTCCACTCGACATCCATTGAAAGTCGTTTTCTATAGCTACGGCACGTAGGCGGGGGCATTCGTTCGAATCGACATTCGGACCACGTACGCCTGTGTGTAGGGGCACTTTCTCGGGGAACCATTCCTATGACAATACATGTCGCGTGGACCACGCAATCTCATAGGCTGGGTGAGGACAACGTAACGCCGTCCATCTAAAAAACTAAAAAAAAAATGCTTCAATTACTTACTGATCAGTCAGTATACAGATCAAAGTTAAAAACAGTAGAAAACAAAATACTAGTCTTTCATTCTGAAGTGTAAACTCGCATCCGAAATCTACTTTTTTTATATTATAAAGAATTGCTATGACCTAGGTCATATGCAATTATTTTGGGCCCCTACTATATTATCCATTAAAAACCATGTTGAAGGATTGTGGTGGAATGAGATTATGAGATTGTTTATTTTACGAGTGACTTTTTTATGACATGATGAGTAATAAATTCGCCGATCAGTAAGATTAATCCGCGAATGAAGAATTTGGTTGTATAGTGAATTACCTTCTCTCGATACTTTATGAACTTTATTTGAATATAATAGTATGATCGTGCATTTATGTAATATGTATGCCTGTGAGCGACGGTGCATAAGTTTGTGTGTAAGCAAATATTTATAAATATATACCTATAAATTACCTATATAAAAATATAAAATTAGTACATATATTCTTTATTCTTTATTGAGAGAAATCAACAGTCTTATATACAATTGGTATTAATGATAAGTTTACATTCTTAAAAAGTATTTGTAAAACTAATCAAAGATTTCTACTGTTAATATAAACACTAAAGACTAAGTTAGAAACTAAACATGTATAGTTAAATTATGATTTTAGCTCTTAATGATATCAAAATGCTGACATGGCTTGAATTCACATGATATATGGAATAATAAATCGGTTTATTTATATATATTAATTATTTATATAATGTATTATAAACATTTCCAATAAAATTATTAGGTACATCAAGCATCTATCACTTTAATACAAGGTTTAATTGCGTACAGGATTGATTACGAAATTTAATATCTGTACGTCTTTTCTAAGCAAACTTCATCTAAAAGAGTTGGTAATAAAAATAAAAAGGTATTGGTAATAAAATTAAAGACAGTTAAAATAAGTTAAAGTTAAGGTTATAAAAATAAATAAATTTGCACTTTAGGTATGTTGGATATAAAACTGATCCAGGCAACTTGTGTTTAGACGGCGTTGTTTTCGTGTAAGTTTTATGAATGAAATATTTTAGGATAATTTTAAAAACGCTGTCATCCCTCGGGATTCTTCACTATGATAGAAATATTCCAGAACAGAACCATTGTTTCCCGAGAACTGCGGACAGCCTTACAAATAACGGGAATAAATAATGTGTCACTACAGACGCAAAGGAAAAATACTCACCTCGCCACTATTCGCCGCTCGTGACAAAAAAAAAAAAACCTGTAGATGTAATTCTGTAAATACTGATACGTTAATCACTTTAGAAGTATAGTTAGCTCTAAAAATATATCCTTGTTGTATTATTACACACTTATTTTATTTTATCGTAGATCTATGTTTTTGTATTTGCCTACGTACAGAAATAACGCGGTTTAAGATCATGACAACAACGTATCGCTTGAAACTTTTGTCCCTATATGCTATAAACGTGCTTTTATAAAAAAAATATTTCACGGATTAAATATTTTACACATATATTTCTTTAAAATTATTATTTTTTTTTTTTTTTCTCAGCACGTCCTGAAATAATTCGCTTATTATGATTTTTTTGAACTAAATAATAATTTAAAATATGCAAAACTTACTGAAAAACTAAAAAATAAAGTTATCTATAGATAGTATGCCGGGGATATTCCCGGTCCAGGAATGATGGAGGTTAAATGATGAAGACTTCTCCGAGTTCTAAATCCGTTTATTCCTCACGCGGCAATTTTTACATTCACAATGAATCCCTTATGGGAGACATCTCAACGATTACAAGTAACGGATAATTAAAACTAGATAACAAATTTAAATGTCGAAATTAAGATAACAGTAAAGTAATAGTAAAGAACAGTAAGTAATAATAAAGATAATTATACCAAGCTTATATTTGGGGATAGCTTTTTTAATAGCGGCAAATTGCCTGAATAGATAAATGACTCAATCTTTGATAATATTGAAAAATTTAGAAATGTTTATAAAATTTTGATAAAGCGCTGGGTAGCAAAATATTTATAAGGGTTATAAAGAGGTCTATAAAAATGCATTTCTAACTGAAACAATCTTTAACAATATCTATTATATATAATTATCTAAATAATACCATTTATATATCTATAGAATCTGATAAAATAAACTAACTTTTACAATCTCGTTTACAATTTAATTTTTTTTTTACAATCTCAATTTTTACTCGTAAAATCATCTCTTTTAACCACAATCTTTCATCCTAACCACATGATGTTCCTGAACTTGGATAGGTCAGGAATACAACAATACCAAACATTCAATAGAGTATTTATATTTTTATATGGATTTTTTTTGTTAGCTATATGAAAACTCGTTAAACAAAAGTTGTTTAAAACAATAATGCCTTAAAACTGCGGACTTTGAGTTCGAATTTTGTACACAGCTGTTTTTAATTTAATTATGTTCAATTTTTTATTTTTTATTTTTTTACGTTGACAATCGGTGTAAATTAAACTTATTTATTACACAAAATTTTGCTAGTTTTAAGTATGGTATTTTTGGAGACAATGCTGAAAATTTAGACAATTGATTTTTGGTCAATTTTTGGCTTAACTCAATTTAGCAAAAAAGTTACATCGGCACTCCTTACACCAATTCACATTTCGATTTTTCAGTTAACTTATTACCAATATGCTATTTAAGTTCAATGAAAAGGAGAGTTATCCATGAATTATTAAAGCCAGAACAAATTTGAGGAACTGCGATGTATCTTGACTTCGAAAAAGCTTTTGATTTAATAGATAATGATTTGTTTTGTTATAGATTCAATCAGAAATGTGTCAAGGTTCTAATTTTAGTCCTCTATTTGTTTTTCTATTATTTTTGAAAGTTGGCCAATATCTTTGCTAACAAAATAAAACGCTAATAAAGTGTACTAAATATTTTTTGTTGAAAGCATTTAAGTATGATCCTAACATTATAAAATTAAAATACCAATGGTTTTTATATTATTTATTATATTTTATTTTTAGTTAGCAAATATTGTAACAACAAAACATAAAATTATGTAAATAATAGAATAATATGGTATTTACTCTCAATAAAAAAGAATAACGCAACGCCATTGGATGCATGAGAAAACTAATATAAATTCGACCAAACGCGAAAGGTAGATATTTTTTTTTTGTTTTCAGTAAGTATAGATTGTGATCAGTTTCCTCATGCCCATCGCGTGCTCTCTCGCTCCAACAGCGTCCCGTCCCGTTCAGATTAGCCGGACCGTAGTAACTCATTCCTGCTTCATTTGGTCTTGACGTTAACAGTCGGGTAGAACGAATCGGTATTGTCCGAGGAAATCCCATCATAAAATATCCATCCACAATACATTGTATCGCCTGTGATACTATAATACTCCATTGTCTGGCCGACGCGTTCATTATTCCCAGGCGGCCATATTAGTATAAAATATTGTAAAAGGAAAAAAATACGACATCGAGATTAAGGTGATCATATCATGTCGACAGTCAACCTTGAAATTCTTTGCTTTATCTTTATAGGGCGTCAGGTTTTACTCTTTGCGCTGTCAGAGAGCAATTTTTATTTAAGAGTTTTTTATTTAATTACAGCTACATAATAAAGAAATTAAAAAAAATGGA
This sequence comes from Neomicropteryx cornuta, assembly GCA_020383195.1. Taxonomy (NCBI): domain Eukaryota; kingdom Metazoa; phylum Arthropoda; class Insecta; order Lepidoptera; family Micropterigidae; genus Neomicropteryx; species Neomicropteryx cornuta. The sequence goes on along the minus strand of JAHKQU010000010.1, from coordinate 7,111,553 downwards.
TCTGTGTATCAGACGGATGGATCTGTGTATCAGTAGCAGACGGTGGAAGTTATACTTCTTTAGCCATTCGCACACACCCACTCACACACACACACACACACAGGATATGTAAATGAAATATAAGACATTTTTCTCTATTATTCTATATAACGGGTGTTTTTTTTAGAGGCTTGGTTTTCAATCTGGCACTACTTTTTTCGTAGTTGGTGTTTTTGACAGCTGTCACTTGATTTATGCTCAGTTTGGTTTGCCATTTCATAATGAATAGACTTACTCCTGAACAATTAAATCACTCTAATATAAAGTAAAAATCGCGTCGTAATATATATTATTCGACCAGCCTCCGATGTGATCTAAAAGGCTGTGGTTGTTTTTCATGAGCATCAATCTACAAACAAAAAATCAACTCTTTCGCATTTGTATTTTTCGAGTTGTAAGATTCAACAGACGGACGTCTAAATGACGGGTTTAGTAGGTTCTTATACGTGAATGAATGTATAGAAGCTAAATAAATAAATTTGTAATAAATGGTATCAAAGTCAAATTGCAAGTATTGTAATTGTAATTGCGCAGCGCTCTCGTTCACATTCACAATGCGCAGATCGTAGAACTTGCAGAAATCTTTCCTTCATTCAAATGACCCGGGGTTACAAATCTCTGGAAAAAATGTGACCGATATTGGGTAACCCAGAGACATTTTCGCTAGGCCGTAAAACGGTAATTTGATAGGATCATTAGAATTTACGAGTGCACATATCTTGTTTATTTTAATCTAATGATAATTATTGAAAACTTCCAAAATAAAGTTATCGATAAACCATAAAACATATCCCACTATTCAGTGATAATACTTTAACTATAATCAATATTTTTTATGAGCTGTATAGAAGACAATAAAAAGATAACAGAGTAATAAATCGTGAACCTATCCTAACATAGTGTTATGAATAACAGAAGTGCATATCCATTTATTTGCGTGCATTATTTATGCGTGAATACATTGTGTAATAGACAATTTAGCAACATTGAAAATGAGTTCTTCGAAACAGGCATTTATTTTAAATTATTATTAAAAAAAATAAGGCGATACGCCGAAATAAATATTTTTAACCCTTCATTTTCCTTTCATTTACTATTTATCCTAAGGCACTAATGCCTGTCAATTCCTTAAAAAAGAGAGCAATTCCTTAAAAAATGATTATTAGCAGTTTATCATTTATTAAATTTCTCGGAAATAGAATTGAATTTTAAATATCTGTGTTTAATATGTCGAAGACATAAGAACAAGGTATATAAACATATATTTTTTATGATTAAATATTGAATGGTTACTAAATCTCAGAAATCAATATTTTATTATTAATTTTTATTCTTGGTTTCGCTTTAAGGGCATTTGAATATTTAGATTTTTCAACAATAGGCCTTATGAAACGAATGAGAAAACTGAAAATAAATAAAATTTATTGAACAATTACGGTCCCATACCGGATGAAACTAACTACAAGGCGAGTTTTTTGCTATGGATTTTAGAATGTTCTCGTAAATAAATAATTAATAAAAAAAAACTGTGTTATAAATTATTCTGTAACTTTCTTGTTCTTTTCAAATGGCTTAAATACTAGATTTTTGCCTGTAACGAAACCGCGACACGTATAAATTTTCATATAGAATAAAAAATATAATATTAATAAAAAATAAGTAAAGTGGAGTTATCCAAATTGAGCATACGTAATCATATTTCAAACTTTGCTAAAAATTGAATGCACAGTAGGATTCGACGTTTGAACGCATCAGCTATTAGTTAAAATGTATTCCTTTAAAGTTGTATTTATAACATTCACGTCACTTTTAAGTTTGAGTTCTACGTGTGGTTTTTATCTTGAAGATATTTTTGACATCAGTGTCTTTAAAAACTATGTTCTTGGACCAAATACAAGCACTGGAAGGAATGCAGTCAATGAACCTACTCTACAATGGCCTGGTGCTGTAATACCCTACTTAATTGACGAGAGTTTTGGTAAGAAATATATTTAAAAAAAGTAAAAGTGAGAACCTGGTGGTAACCCTGATGGAATTGAAAACGTACGTTAATAGTTTACAAGGATTAAAAGACCTGAATTTAAGACTAATTTTTAAGCACTTCGTTTATAATATGCGATTTGTTATTTAACTGGTTAAAAGTTATGTTTTCATTGTTTTTTTTTTATATAAAGAACCTAGAAGTGTTTTTATTAGGAGTCAAAGTTGTTTATTATTAAAACCAGAATAAGTTGAGTTACTGTGATGTATCTTGATTTTAAAAAAGCTTTTGATTTAATAGATAATGATTTTCCTCATGTTAACTTGCCGATACCGGTTTCTAAACTTATCTCATTGTATTTTTTTAAAATATTAAATGCACTAAAGTTTGTCCAGTCTGATAAATTTTGTTATAGATTAAATCAAAAGTGAGTAGAGGATCCAATTTTAGGCCAATCCAAATTGTTTTGTTTTGTTATTGTTGTTGAAAGTTGGCTAATGCCTAATCTTTGCTGATAACTACAAAATCAAGAAAACATTCTTTTTAAGTTTTGATAAGAATGTATACAAAATATTTTTTGTAGAAATCATTTATACTCGTAACGTTATAAAATTAAAAATACATTTTTTTACATTCTTTATTATATTTTCTTATTTTAATTCCCAGATATATTGATTGTAAAATATTAAATTAAGTAAATAATACAAATATTTCTTTATTAAAAAATATAAGTGCATTTCTTCTCATCTTATAACTTATAAAAAGAGAAACACTTACTTACTTTATGGTATAATTTTAGATAGATAAAATCATTATATTAAAAAAACTTGGTTTAATATACATCTTTATATAAAATATACTGTACCTCTATATATTGTACTGTAGTATTTATATTCTTGACTTTTGTATTCAGTCATAGGATTTTTTTTTCAAATAATTGTTATGACTTAGGTCATATACAACTCTTTTGGGCCCTACTCAACTAGGCCAAATGTGCCTGTCCTGAGATGGTGGTAATGAAACGTTAAAAGTGGTTTGACTATGTGCGGATTTGAACCCACTTTTTAACACTGGATTGAAAGCATGGCCCTGCAGGCGGCTTTAACGGTGCCTTTGACGCGCCTCAACTCGTGCCCGCGGCACTCGGGAGAATTTTTGAAAATAATGCTATCCGTGACCGTTCATTAGTGTGGTATTTATATTGTCTACTGAGCTTTAGTAACGATAAAAATCTTCATCAAAATATCCATTAGTTTTATATTTTTTTAAATTATTTAAATTTAAATTATTTATTGCGATTTCAGATGAGGAAATACGGCAAAACTTTGTGAATGCTATGATTAACATTGAAGGTGTGTCATGCATAACATTTAGGCCTACGAGATCCTGGGACAGGGACTACATATACATTTTTGTAAGTGGCATGATGATTTATTGATATACGAGTGACCTTCATATATTTTATTACCCTTAATAAATTTTTACGTTTTGTATTAAGCCGCGTTTACACCGAGCGAACGAAGCGCTCGCGAGCGAACTGTAGCTCTAGTCACAAACCCACTCGCGAATCGCTCGCTGGCTCTTTGGTGGTGTTGGTTAGAATCGCCGAGCGTTTGGCACCAATACCATCATAAATATACAATGTGGATACGTGAACCTCTCGCTCGCGGTCCCGGCTAGCCCTGCTGGACAGTACAAACGAGAAGATACTATGAAATCTTTTACTATGGACGCCTACTTCAGGGATGAATTTTGAAATGTATTTCAGTATATTTATTTTTATTTCAAGAAACAACTTTGCAGTTGTGTATGAAAGGCAGAAATAAGTAACATAAGACAATAAAAATAAATAGAACAATAAAACAATAACAAGATACAAACAACAAGAGTAATAATTAAGCCTAAGCATACCTACACTTAACACACACCTATTCAAATACATGAAAAGAGATAGCAAGTTAAAGAGCGTAAATCTTGTATAAACTAAATAGTATAATAAAATTATATAATTTATAGAAAAAAAAATAATAATAAAACAGTAAATGCAATAAAAATTAAATAAACATCAGTTAAGGTCATCGAGACTATACAAAGTTTTTTCAATAAGATATTTTTTCAATGCAGTCTTAAAGCTGTGATATTTTTCTAATGTTTTTATATTATTGGGGAGATTATTGAATAAATCTACCCCCCTATAAACACTTGTATTTTGGAATTTATTTATTAGCGTTAGGCATCTTCTTTTATATTCTTTTTCTTTTATTTCTCTCTTATTTTTTTCTATCATCTATGTACAAATATATAAAATAAAAGGAATTGTATGTTCGTGTAAATTTAAGTTATTAGGAACCTTAGATTTCTGCCCTTTCTTCTCCATATACTTCGCATGCAGGTACATTTTTATTGGAAACAGATAGATAGTCCATCTTAGGACAGGTGTTCAGCACCTAGTTAGATGGACACGGTGAAGATTCTGACATGCCACTAAGTGCGAATTTAAATGAGATGAGATGTATTAGTAGTTTAAATTACAATAACATCTAAGTAAAATCACATTTTCTCTTTGTATATTTATGGATAAAATGCTTTTTTGTAATAATTGTATGTCCAGCTGTAAGTTTTTTTTGTAAAATTTAAAATAAATAAATAAATTGAGTTGTCGAGCTTTAATCGGTTGAACATAATTGTTTTTGTGTCGTGCGAATGAACATTGCTATGTATAGAAGCAGCCTCTTTCTTTAAGAATAAATCACAAAGGGTTTCGTAGATGAAGATACCATATATTGCGAGAATTCCAAGTTCCGAAAGTGTGATTGGCAAGACTCGCCTGAGCCTATACCCCAGGATACAATGTTTATAATTTGAATAAAATCGATTCACCCAAAATATGTTTTTCTTGTGCGCTCTATGGTGTAATTGGACACAAAAATTGAGATACACGCAATAATTTCTTTAAAAAAAATCTTCGCGCAAGGAATTTTATATGACATGCCGATAACTTTTATCATTCCTCAAGATTTGGTCGTAAATTAAATGCACGTAGTATCAATTCTATGTCCAATTCCAACATTTGACAAAGGTTATTAAAATAACCATATTCTGAAATTATTCTCAAATCAGCCACGGAATTACCACAATTATATCTAATTCTGTTAGGAAAACAAGATTCATCGAACATTATATCTTCTTTCTCTTGTACGTCGCTAAATTGTTGATTAATATGAAAGAGGCAGCCGTAATAATTATAATGACATCTTATCACCGGGTGTAGTTAATATTAGGAGTAATCATTTTGGTGTAAATGTTCGAATATTCATTCGCTCGTTAATAACCGAGCGATCGTTCGTTCGGTGTAAACGCGGCCTTAGATGCGACAATAGTATAAATAAGAATTGACAGTACCCATTAAACTGATAACATACATATTCTAACCTAAAATAACTGTGCTCAATATCATACATGTATGAAAAATTAACTGTAATGCGCCACAATGGTTAACTCAAAGAAGCATTAATTAATTACTTATTAACTTATTCAACATGATACGACGTTTTCACTGTATTTTAATGCATGATTTTATTATTTTTTTCACAAATGTACAAAATGGCGATACTTAAATCATATTCATGTTGTATTTAAAAAAAAACGGCCAGTGGCGTGCACATATAACATTACCTAATTATAAGACATAAAAACGTGTAATATGTAAAAAAAAACTTTCGGTTTCAAATAAAGCGTGTGTATGAGTGTGTGTAAAAAAAATATGTAGGTGTTCGTGAAGAAAGATGTGTGCCTGAGTTTGTAAGTGAGAAATTATAACGATTGCGAATGCTAAATATTTTTCCGGATCTCTTTAATAAATAAACCTTTACTTAGATGAAACACGTCAGCGCTACTAAATTTGATTTTATATGTTTTCATAACTCTATACAGAGTTGCATTCAAAACATATTTAGTATGACGCCTCAGTAAATGGAAAAGATTTTGCAGGTTAGAGAGAATATATGAGTCGTCTAGAATCAAAAGCAGTAATCTGCCAAAATTGTCCGTATAAGGTTTTGAATCGATTTTGAATCTTTGTGAATAATTCCATAAATTGAAGCAAAAAATATAACTGCAATCTCAAACAGCAATCTGACCCTACAAAAAGTGTTTAAAATATTAGGTGAAATCAAAACATGCAATCTGCAGCCATGTTAGAATTACTTAGGTTTTTTATTTTATTTTTTTATTCGGTACTCTAACAAAATATTGAACATATAACATATTTACATTAATTTTAGAGACTTAAGTAAGAAAAACCTTATCAATATTTAAATAAAAAGAAAACCCGAAATGCATATAAAAGATAAAACACAGATTATACTAAATAGAAATTATATACATACACTAAATACAAATATTATATGATTACATACAAATAAATATATAATTGTGTATATATTGTTCGAACATAAATATGTACTTTTATATTTTTATCTCGAAAGCAATTCAAAAATATACCTTTTGAATTGTCTAAGGCTATCATGGAAAATGTCAATGCGACTATCTCTATGTAAGGTATTATAAAGACGATAGATGCGAGGTATTATGTTATTAAAGGCTATGTTGTTATATGATATAGGGGTTCTAAACAGATCAGGGCTCTTAAATTATGCGACGTCGTATTAAATGATATTTTTCCTAAACACGTTATTTCGACCTTATAATTACTATAGATTTTATAAAGAAATATATCGGACGACGAGCAAGCGTATCAAAATTAAATCTTATAAGACCTTAATTGACTATAAGACCACACTTAGCAGACAATATTCTCAGAAATCTTTTTTGTACACTTTCAATTATGTCTGAGTACTTAGCATAATAAGTATTCCAAATTACACTGCCATATTCTAAATGCGATCTTACCAAGGTACTTTAAAGGAGAATTAAAGTTTGAGAGTTCTTAAAGGGTTTTGTAATTCTGGAAATGAATCCACCTCTGTGATTAATTGTGACGTCATTAGTAATATGTTGGAAACAAAAACAGTATTTTGCAAGACCGTTTCAAATCAACAGGAATTCAAAAATATTGTCGATATAACCTTATTCTAGAAATGCATTGTTTTTACTAAGTTACCACAAAAAACACATTTACTGCAGATTACTACTTTTGATTCTATACGACCAAATATAAACTCAATGAAGACAATTTTGTGAAGGAAAAACATGCGTTTGTCTTCAAGGGAATCTATACTATATTGTTGAAGGCTGTCGGCATAGTTTTGTACAATTCGGTGCGTGTGCGTTGTTTTTGGACGATGTATCGTAAGCATAATTCCAGAACAACGAAACGGACTGCAGTTCTCCGGCAGGAAGGCGGGGCGGAAGACAGCGCATAGACCTGCTGAACCCCAACTGCACCAGCGAGGGGTTCGCCGTCCACGCCCTGCTGCACGCCGTGGGCTTCGAACACATGCACAACGACAACTCCAGGGACGAGTTCGTCGAGATTATTTGGGAAAACATCCAAGATGGTGGGTATTATAGCATCTATTATTATTACTGCTGTATTTAAATACTGATGTCCTTTTAGGGGGGGGGGGGGGGGGTGATATACAGTCTGTTTAAATTAAAGACACTCATTTTAGGATGTTGATCTATATACGTCTAAATCGAAATAAAGATCTATTCTTTGTGCAATACGAATTATGTAATGAATTCGGTAATAAACCGTATTGCTAAAATATATATATTTCGTACCTTTCATTAATTATATTAATTAAACAGACATTTAGTCTAGTTAAGGCAACGAACATAGGTTGCAGTGGTACCAAACCATCACTTATATTTTTTACTTTACCGTAAATTGTTATCTGTATGTTGGTACCACTACCAATAACCAAATGACAAATAAAATAAATTAAAATTAAGTGCATTTCAAAAACTTGAATGCGTATACAAAATTTCGTGCCTGTGCTGTTGACCGTTGAGGAGTTCCTTCATCTGGAGCCATTCCTGGTTATAGAATCAGGTCATGCTTACCATAAAAATTGTTTGCATCGGAACTGAACCAACAGGTCAAATTTCAACTCCGTAGTTTAGAAGAAGTGGTTCTAATTCAGCTTGCAAGGTTTGACCTAAACCGAAATACACACATTGTAAGCTAAATTAGGAACATTACACTGCAAAAACCCAAAATTCTACTTATATATTATGTGAATATCAATTTTCAGGATACGACCACGAATTTGTGAAAAACGAAAATACGAACAACTACCAATTCCCTTATGACTACAACAGTATAATGCACTTACCATTAAATGATCGATCGAGAAATGGTCTGGATACCATGAGACCACTGGTAAGTATGAAGAAAATAAAATGTCCTTCTAAGTGAATCAAATAGATTTAACTCTAAATAATTATTATCGATCACATAAAAAACGGTAAATTGAATCAACAGTTATTTCAGAACCGGTCAAAAACAAAAACAAAACAGAACTCGTCAAAAACAAAATAAAATTTTGGCAATACAAAAGTACAATAATTCATACGGCGAAAGATCATTAAAAATTATTATAGCACGCCTATTTAACAAAATACCGAAGCATTTGAAAGAGGTAACCAAAGTCAACAAACGCTATAAATTTTCTCTCAGAGATTACTTATACACGCTGTGATTAGTTGATTAAATATCAATAGGATTATTGTATAGTAATTACTACATGGAATACTCTTGAAAAGCGGTTATGTTCTACTGGTGTTAATGTATGTTGTAAAGTTAGTTATTTATTTTACATGTACTCTTTTTCTGTGTGTTAAATGTTGCTTAATTGTTTCTTTTTTTTTTTTTTTCTTTGTCACCTAATTAAAAAAGTGTAGGTAAATTTAGTACGTATAGTTTCTAAGACTTGTCATCAAATTGAGTTTCTGGCAGCCAAAACCATGTTTTTGCCAGAACCCATTTATTGTATTGTGTCTTTTTTTTGAATAAAAAATAAAAATTAAATTAAATTAAAAAAAATATCGTTGCTCAAAATGTTGTCAACTGCTGAGAAACGCGTCTTTTAGTATTAGGTTTATTCATAATGGTAAAAATTAATGTGAAATCTGTAAGACTGGAAGTATGGAAGTGCTTGAGATTTGGAGCTGGAGGGGGATGGAGGGGGTTAGCTGGGCAGAGAAAAAAGCACTGAGAATTGTAGAGGAAAAAAGATGTATTTTAAGAACCATTGAAAATAGAAGAGTGAAGAAGACAGCGCACTTGATACGAAATTACAGTTTCTTAAGAAATTTCATCGAAGGAAAGGTCGAGGGGAAAAGAGGAAGAGAAAACCTGGACACTCCCTGGACCTGCTCAAGTGAAGGAGAAAGTTATTGTCATGTCGTATAAATAAGTCAGGTCTCCAGGTTACTCGTAGCTCTTAAATTATACAGATCGTGGTAATCTAGTGGTTAGAGCGTTGCGCTATTGGCCCAAAATTCGCGGGTTCGAATCCGCCCATGTTCGTATCATTTTTAACACTTCATTACCACCATCTCTCTACTCTAGTGCAGGCACATTTGGCTTAATTGAGTAAGGCTCAAAATAATTGTATATGACCTAGGTCATGGCAATTCAATATAAAAAAATTAATCAAAGCACGATGCCTTATTTCATATTGCTGGGAAGCTTGTATTCAAAACAGACATGTCCACTCCTGGCAAAGTTGACCTTTTAATGGATTTATGGGTAATGGGCATAAACCACAGTCGTTTTATGTTTGTGATTTTTATTTAAATAGCTATAAATCGTCTACTTGTCATTCTGCAGTAAAATATATCTTAAAACATAAAAAAAACAAACAATATGTTATACATACATTTATATTTCAATTGATTTATTTAACTTAGGTCATATAAACTTATTGTAGGCCTTACTAAACTTCGCTAAATTTGCTTATCCAGAGACCCGATGCTAATGAAACGTTAAAAATGGTATGACTATAATCTGTGGATTAGAACCCACGACACTAGGCAAACGCCCAACTAGGTCATGCGACCTCTATAATAATAATAAAGGTGGAAAGATATAAACATTTTTATTCACATATAGCATGAGTTGGACTTTTTTTTCAAATATTGCATTAACAATGTATTACGTTATTTTAGTATGGCATTTAGTTAGGAAGTACACACATCGAATACACTAACCTCATCTTTACGTAGTGCTTAATTATTACTTATTTCATATTGCATTCTTTACATAATAAATAAATGATTAATTCTTAGTATTCTGAATTTAAACAAAAATTAATTTTAATAATAATATTAGTTTTTCCGATCACCTAACGTGAAAAATGATCGATTCGTATCTTGAATACGTGCTCCTCAACTGTATTTAAAATTACCTTTCAGAGACCTTACGATGGAGAAATCGGACTATTACGAGAAATGACCACCATGGACATCGAGAAGATAAATCTGCTGTACCGGTGTGACGCGAAGAGCATTTACAGTGCATCTGTAAAAATAATTATTCTAGGATGTGTGTTTTTCAGTCAACTCTACACCTAACGTGAAAATATGCATAAAGTGAGACTGAATGTTGTAAAAACATCTATTATGAAACTCCACAGTCAGTTAAATTATTATTAAATCGTTAAATGCGTGTATAGTATTTTTTTAATTGTTATTTTTACAGACGATTATTACAAGAGACCTTATACAGTTTAGGAGAAAATAAACCTGTATGCATAAAATTAGTGCATAAAATCGTCAAAAAATATACAAAAGTTATCAAAAGTGAATAAACTATTATAAATTTCTTCAAATCCAACTTTGGCGACTTTTTATAAATATATAATTACTATATTAACAGGGCATTAACCTCGATCTTGAACGACCGCGGCCTAGTGACCCAGTGACGTACTTATGACGAGGGAGGAGCCATTGAAAAATATCTGTTTTACACGAATTAGAATAGAAACTTCAACATTTTTTTTCTCGAATACCATAATGAATTTTGATATAGTTTCTTGACAAATAACACTAAGAATCGTAGGACCTATTAGCTGGTTTTTTTAATGCGTGGAACCTTGGCACACCCTGTATATACGCGACAAGACTGCAAAAGTTTTGATATATCATAGCAGCATAACATACATTAAGTACTTCGTTTATGATGGAAAAATAAATAAATACTTTGCGTCAAAGGTACCAGCTTTTAAAGTATTGTTTGAAATCGGACTAAAGCCTCAGAAGGATATGTGAAAAAAATACTCCTCGGAAAACGAAAAAAAAATACTCAACTTAGCCGATAAATCGCTTTTAATTTACACTGTTAACCTGCGCATGCCTTTACCGCTAACGCCTTTGTTATTGGAGTAAAACTTAGGATGGTGTGTATATGTTTATTGTTTCAGTATGTTTTGGAGGGTACACCAAACCGCATTCGCCGACAGTTGAATCCAAAGTTAAGCTCCTGTTGCGGAGATCGTAGACAGTTAAGATATTCCAAAGCGCCGTGACATATCGCGGTGGCTTTGCGTTACAACAACATGCATGTTGCTGTCAAAGCCCGAACAATGTCGAACTTAAGATTAATTGGTAATTTATAAAATTTATTTCTTTATGTTTTATTTTGACGTGTTAACCTCTCACTCCTCGGGCCTGCAAGCACGAAAAGTTTTTGCGTTACGTAAAATTAGCTTGTCTGTCTGTTAGTCTGTTTCTGATAAACTATCAAAGATATTATCTCTACATATTAGAGCTATACATTTCTTCCATTAAAACATCGCAACCAGATATATATTTTCAGTTACAATAGAAAGATTGTTCATCTTAGTATTAATACCTAGTTGGATAACGCGGTGCATATACCGACGTATTATTTATTTTGGTTACCCAACAGAAATTGTTCAAAATAAGGTAAAGATGTTATAAATTGAAGTATACATTCCTTTAACTACTGTAGTCTAACTGACTAATATAGATAGTTAGAAGAAAAAAGAATAATTTTAAAATATATAAGATAAAATAAATAAAAAAACAATATAAACCATTCTCGACTTCGATTATTTATATATTTTATATAAACAAAAAAAAATGGATTTAATACAGAACTAAACTAGGAATTTTGTCCATTTTGTCTGAGAAATACTATTTTAAGAAATAGTTGCGCAACTTTCGCCAAATTGAAAAAAGATCAATTTGGAAGAAGTTAATGTTAAATTAATAACAAATTCAGTATATAGAGAATGGGGTATTGTTTAATTGTATTGATGCGCGTAAAATTTTACAAAAAAAAAACTAAAATGAGTTAATATTTATGATGGATTGAAAGAATGTCATAATACCATTGCATCTAAGTTTTTTTTATTTTAACCTACTCGACCTAAAAATTAACCAACTGTCGCCTCCATGACCATCTTTTACCACTAAACAATATATAGAAGCAGTTGCTATTATATTATAGCTACGTTTAGACAGATGACTTCTATTGAAAATTGCTAGTAAGATTAATAACTACTAGGTAAAATACCGATATTTCAAACATTCACCGACGCTTTTGATAAATCTTATGAATTTCCATTTTTCGGACTTTTACCGTAACGTCGCTGCCCTTACAGCAAAATCAAGATACAGTATCTTAATTATCTTTGTATTTATGTTTTAAATTTAACCTAATCTGTTAATTTGTTCTGTTGTAATGTAATGTATTTTCATTCATGAAAATTACGTTACTCATGTATTTGCCTAAGTGATTTGAAAGGCAAAGGAAACTCACCTGACTGCTGACGCAGTGTGCCCAACGGGCATTGCACTCTTGACCGTGCACAAATTAGCCCTGTTGGTGGACATCGCCATACGGTAATATGATTGCACTTGAATAACACGTAATAGGGTGTGTCTTACCTCACGCGCGTGTCTTACCTTAATAAGGTCGCACGTGTGTCTTACCTCACGCGCCAGTTTTATACTGACATTTTCCGAGTTACTTACCTGTCAAACTTACCTGAGTCAACTTCCGGACTTCCACATAACCACGTTTGGACACGTTTATATGGCCAACCTAAGCTAAATGTATTTTTAAACTAAAGTAGTTTATGCAAATGCAAGTAACTTCTGGTTTTAACGAATGGATGGAAAGCAAGTCATTTGAAAGGAAAAAAGAAATTTTGAATGATTATTTTATTTAAAAATGGGTAAAAAAAGTACATTTAGGCCATATTGGGAATTCTATGTCCTCAATATGACCTGTAAATGGTTAAGTTAAGTTAAAACTGCAAAATACTTAAATTTGGGCATAGAAATACTTCTTTAACCTCCCTTGACAACCCAAAAGCCTAAGAGTCTTTCGAGGAATAGCAAACTCTTAAACTACTTTAAAATAAGATATTTTTTGCTTTCAATTGCTTTTAAGGCTTGTAAGGGCTTCGTGAGTCCACTTTCCTCTCTTCTTGGCAATTCTTTAGGTCATATCTACAAAAAGATACATTTATTATAAGTAATAAGAAATCAATCCAATATGGCCTACTAGGCCATGTTGTGTCCACCATGCAGGAGAGTACATTTGTCAAAAAAACAATGGAAATAAGAGAAATGTTATAAACACGGTTAAATTCATTGAAAGCCAACCAAACATGCTAAGGACTGGTACTAGGTCATTTTTTAAAACTACTCTAAATAACTGTTACCTTCAAATACTTACTTGCAAAAAATGGAAAGAAGCGTCTTTACGTCAACACTCGAATGCGACATCCCCTTTCAAAAACTTATTGGTTACTGATAGCTGTAAGGAGTCGGGCGATCACTGCTGACACCACTGATTTTCATTGCGTACCTACTAATCTTAGTAGGTACTCAATATGGCCTCATCACTTGATCTAGATAGATCAAATGATGAGTATTGGTTTCAGGTACCCTAGTTGATAGTGCGTACCGTGACTAAATCATCTACAAACTCTGCACGCATTAATTAACTCTAGACAGGCCCGTTACAATAATCTTGAATCTACACTTTTTTGACGAGAATCCTATTATAGAGTTTGGTATCACTTGCCAAGTGATTTAACGAGCATAAGGATTATTGAAATAAATAAAAAAATATAGTATGTATTTATATATTTATTTATTCGTATAAACCAAAATACATATATGTACAGAGCAGTAGTAACAGTTCAATGGCAATTAATGTAACCAACAAGCGACCGGCACCTACTGCGCTGATGTTCCCTGCCTTCTTAACTAGACGCCGTCTGTACCAAAGAAGGCAGTTACCGGTGATTTTTGTTAATTGAAATTATTTCGGTATTACACTAGAAGGAAAACTTTTGAAAAAGTTACACGCTTAAATAAACTAGAAGAATACATATTGCTATAATAATACATCTGTATAATAAAAGGTTCGAGTATAAATACACACATATATATGTATACATAATTTATGATATTTTAAATAATTAACGAAAATTGTTTAATTAACTATACTAGATTAGCTATTACTTGCCGTCCAACATCCATTAATCACTTATTTAATGTTTTTGCCAACTTGTGTGAATTTTTAATTTTAAGAGTTTCAGAAAGTACATTATGAATTTTGGGGCCTATGTACTTAAGAGATCTCTGCCCAAATGTGGTAGTTATTTTGGAACTTGTAAATGGTCGTTAGCATCTGCTCTAGTATGGTGGCTATGTTGAGCCTTATCATGCATATTAAGATTTTTACTAGTTATTTTTACTAGATATGTAAGTTGTCCCTTTTAGTTTGTCTATAATATAACTACCCTTATTTTTAAAGAGATATTCTCGTTGCAGCATTAGACGTCTCCTTGAATTACAGTTTGCACGTAAAACCGCCTCAGAGCGATAACTTCAGCGTCTGCTCGTGAATTTATTGCTACGGGCGGCCGGCTATCTTACTGAACAAAGGACGCCGACTGAACTACAGAATTGAAAACTTTTGCCAAAAGTGACTTTTCGGGAGATATTTCTCCGGGCTTTTGTTCAAAAGTGCCTTCTGCGGGAACCGGTGGCGATATTTATACCATCGCTAATCTAAGTTCTGTGGTTTCAGGTCATTTATCTGTGTTTCGAGATTAAAATAATCAACTCTGAGATTATTACATCGGGCAACGTCGATCAAAAACCTTTAAAACGCTGCATAAAATAGCTTTTCGTAGTATTTATACCTACTAGACGTGCGCATTATAAGGCGACACCATTTAAATCACCCTATTAATCTAGGGCAACGAATAACTGCGTTACTGAAGTCGTTTTTTTATGATTTTAACCAGTGCAAGTTTTGTTTATGCAAAAATAAGTCCCAATACGTTTGTAATGAACGACGGCTGTGAAGTTTGCGTATGATAAATTATTATAAAATTGTTATTCAGAAACCCAAGACATTGAAAAATACTCATGTTGCATTAATTCTAACGAGTTATTTAATGAATTATTTTATTATTTTGACTTCGTCAGCCCTTAATAAAAGCATCAATTTTATATTACGATAAATGTAAACCAAATACTGAAGAAGGTGGCGATGAAAGAATGACTAGGTCCTCTTAAAATGAAGACTAATTTTGCTCAAAAATATTTTAACCTTTTAGGACCAAAATAATCATGAAAATAAGTCATCATACAAGTATAAAAATTAGGTCTGGCGTAATTATAACTGGTTAGGTTAAAAACGACCTGGAACTGGAAAAAGTAGTTCTACATTCTGAATTAGCATTTAAACAGAAGCAAATGACGTAAGAGGTTCTTGTATGAAATAGTTTAGTGTTTGTAATATATTTAAATAATAAATAATAATATATAAATGTAGTATTTATTTATATTTATATTATTATTTACTTATATATATTCATCCGTAGGTTATTTACTTTATTTATATTATATTATAATATTAATATTATATATTTATAAGTATTATATCATTAACTTTAAAATATTAAGAAATCCCGTAGCTTGCGTCAAAATACTAAACTCTTACAAATGATTGCCGTCTCCTTGGAACAGCACATTGTGCTATTAAGGTGATGCACAAAACTAATCCAATGCACGTGATTCCAAATTACCTACAAGCAATGTATTTATTGTGTAAACGCTATTTTGCATTTATTTATAAAAATACATGTAAATGTAGAATAAATAAATAATTTAAAAACCCGCATTTTGAGGAAACGCATAATGAGAACTCAGGCATCGCATTCCAGTGTCCGTGCCACAAGTTCAAGAGTCAGTAGAATCATAATTCGTTGTGTCTACTGAATTTTAGTAGGCCCAACCGAATTATATTGTAGTGTATATAATCTGTTTGATAGACTGCACAAACCAATTCGTGTAGATTGATAAATCGTAAACCTAACAAAACCTGTAACCTGTACCAAACAATCTCGTAGATGCAGCGTTCAAATAATAAACTGTGTACACATTACAAAACAGTTTTGTTACGTCAAACAAACAATCTGTAGTACATTTCACCATTTTGAACTTTGGGCGCAACAAAACGTTTAGCTGTCACTATATTTACAGGATTTTTTTTTCAGTGCTGTTTGCAGGAAAAACCTACGATGATGAAACTTGCGTGTTTCGAAATTCAGAATATCCATCCGGAGGGTTGTCGTATTTGGCGGAAGACGAATTTTCCATCGATTCGCTGCACAATGCTGGCTGGCCACCCGTCAAGACTGAAAATTGGTTTTTCACCCACCCCTCTTCGCCCCCTCAACCCCCCCCCCCCCGCCCCCGCGCCGTATCCGCCCATTTTCTGACCGGATGCTTAAAACGAGGCGCGTTGGGAAAAATGGCAAGGCCATTTCCCGTATTATTGTGTCCGGTGGTGGAATTTCGGGGGTTCGGTATAGATAATAATTCCCGAACAATCTTTTACGAATAATAACAAACCCCCGGGGCTTTTATCGAAATTTAATCATGTCTGTTACTTTTCCTCTGAATTTTTGGTTCGCATATTGCGTGATCCATTTATCAACCGAATTCAGAGGAATGAGCATAATTTTCCATTTTA
Organism: Neomicropteryx cornuta; assembly: GCA_020383195.1. Classification (NCBI taxonomy): domain Eukaryota; kingdom Metazoa; phylum Arthropoda; class Insecta; order Lepidoptera; family Micropterigidae; genus Neomicropteryx; species Neomicropteryx cornuta. Next base: position 7,094,535 of record JAHKQU010000010.1, on the reverse strand, counting down.
TATGAATCTATGTTTGTTTTTTTTTTTGTCATTTATATTCAAAAATTTATGTTCAAAAAAAAAAGGCAGGAATGTGAAATTCAACTAACATCAATTTTGACCTAAGCACATAAATCTGGACATATTATATTATGTGTCTATTATACTGTGTGTATATTCATACACACAGTGTAATACACAATATAATACACAGTATTCAGTTGTTTGTTTTTACTTTAATTATAATGTACATGGGGAAACCTGTTAAATAAGTAAATAAATTATATTATATGTATTTATTAATTTGCATTTGTATATTTTTTAGTATGAATACATGTATGGAAATATGTATATGAATATGTGTATACAACTTATATTTGATGATTGTTTTTTAATAGCGGCATATCGCCTGAAAAGATAAATGACACGATCTTTGACAAAATTGAAAAGTTTGAACATTTTTTTAATTATTTGATAAAGTGCTGGATAGCATAATATTTATAAAGGTTCTAAAGAGGTCCTGTACTTTAGAGCGCAGGATGTCGGCGCTGAGTTTTATAAAAATGCATTTTTAACTTTCATCTGTCCTCTTTAGTGTCAAATATTGTCAAATATTATGTAACCATCTAATTAGATGAAATAAGGAAAGAATGATATTTTAACAAAAAATATAAAAATAATGGATTTGTGATTACGATGAAGGATGATGGTGAAATGAGATGATTTTATGAGTGATTTATGTATGAATTTGATAAAAATAAAAATAATGGAAATGTAAAAGTGTGAAATTAAAGCACATATATATATTATATATATATATATATATATATATATATATATATATATTTATATAGATGATTTCTATGTTAAAATAGGTAAACACCTTTAGTTTAACATATATATAAAGGTTTGACAGTACTGACATTTGGTTTCTTTTTAATATTTTAAGGATTGAAATTTTTTGCAAATAAAATATATAGCCAGAATGTTCAAAGAAAAATTAATACCGAAAGCACAGATAGTTGCATCGCTTGAGGTAATGCACGCTGGTTTAAACACAGGGGCCTGTGTTTTATGAAAGCTTTCACTCTCACCTACCTATCTGTGCTTCAAGCAATATGGTCAAACTTTCATTAAAGTAGTGAATAAATGATTTAAAAAAGAAACAATAATTATGAAAAAAAGCGAAAATGTAACGAATATGATGTTTAATGAATGAGAAGTGAATGGTTTAATGGATATTTACAAGAATAACTTACGTTCAACGTAGTTTATCTGAAAATGAATCGTTATGGTTAAAAATAAAAAGAAAAGTGTAAAATATATGCACATTACGTGCAAATCGTTAAGATATAGTAAAATAGTAAAATGTATTGTTTAAATACCGTTAATTAGATGATTTCTATGTTAAAATAGGTAAACACCTTTAGTTTAACATATATATAAAAGTTTGACAGTACTGACATTTGGTTTCTTTTTAATATTTTAAGGATTGAAATTTTTTGCAAATAAAATATATAGCCAGAATGTTCAAAGAAAAATTAATACCGAAAGCACAGATAGTTGCATCGCTTGAGGTAATGCACGCTGGTTTAAACACAGGCCTGTGTTTTATGAAAGCTTTCACTCTCACCTACCTATCTGTGCTTCAAGCAATATGGTCAAACTTTCATTAAAGTAGTGAATAAATGATTTAAAAAAGAAACAATAATTATGAAAAAAAGCGAAAATGTAACGAATATGATGTTTAATGAATGAGAAGTGAATGGTTTAATGGATATTTACAAGAATAACTTACGTTCAACGTAGTTTATCTGAAAATGAATCGTTATGGTTAAAAATAAAAAGAAAAGTGTAAAATATATGCACATTACGTGCAAATCGTTAAGATATAGTAAAATAGTAAAATGTATTGTTTAAATACCGTTAATTAGATGATTTCTATGTTAAAATAGGTAAACACCTTTAGTTTAACATATATATAAAAGTTTGACAGTACTGACATTTGGTTTCTTTTTAATATTTTAAGGATTGAAATTTTTTGCAAATAAAATATATAGCCAGAATGTTCAAAGAAAAATTAATACCGAAAGCACAGATAGTTGCATCGCTTGAGGTAATGCACGCTGGTTTAAACACAGGCCTGTGTTTTATGAAAGCTTTCACTCTCACCTACCTATCTGTGCTTCAAGCAATATGGTCAAACTTTCATTAAAGTAGTGAATAAATGATTTAAAAAAGAAACAATAATTATGAAAAAAAGCGAAAATGTAACGAATATGATGTTTAATGAATGAGAAGTGAATGGTTTAATGGATATTTACAAGAATAACTTACGTTCAACGTAGTTTATCTGAAAATGAATCGTTATGGTTAAAAATAAAAAGAAAAGTGTAAAATATATGCACATTACGTGCAAATCGTTAAGATATAGTAAAATAGTAAAATGTATTGTTTAAATACCGTTAATTAGATGATTTCTATGTTAAAATAGGTAAACACCTTTAGTTTAACATATATATAAAAGTTTGACAGTACTGACATTTGGTTTCTTTTTAATATTTTAAGGATTGAAATTTTTTGCAAATAAAATATATAGCCAGAATGTTCAAAGAAAAATTAATACCGAAAGCACAGATAGTTGCATCGCTTGAGGTAATGCACGCTGGTTTAAACACAGGCCTGTGTTTTATGAAAGCTTTCACTCTCACCTACCTATCTGTGCTTCAAGCAATATGGTCAAACTTTCATTAAAGTAGTGAATAAATGATTTAAAAAAGAAACAATAATTATGAAAAAAAGCGAAAATGTAACGAATATGATGTTTAATGAATGAGAAGTGAATGGTTTAATGGATATTTACAAGAATAACTTACGTTCAACGTAGTTTATCTGAAAATGAATCGTTATGGTTAAAAATAAAAAGAAAAGTGTAAAATATATGCACATTACGTGCAAATCGTTAAGATATAGTAAAATAGTAAAATGTATTGTTTAAATACCGTTAATTAGATGATTTCTATGTTAAAATAGGTAAACACCTTTAGTTTAACATATATATAAAAGTTTGACAGTACTGACATTTGGTTTCTTTTTAATATTTTAAGGATTGAAATTTTTTGCAAATAAAATATATAGCCAGAATGTTCAAAGAAAAATTAATACCGAAAGCACAGATAGTTGCATCGCTTGAGGTAATGCACGCTGGTTTAAACACAGGCCTGTGTTTTATGAAAGCTTTCACTCTCACCTACCTATCTGTGCTTCAAGCAATATGGTCAAACTTTCATTAAAGTAGTGAATAAATGATTTAAAAAAGAAACAATAATTATGAAAAAAAGCGAAAATGTAACGAATATGATGTTTAATGAATGAGAAGTGAATGGTTTAATGGATATTTACAAGAATAACTTACGTTCAACGTAGTTTATCTGAAAATGAATCGTTATGGTTAAAAATAAAAAGAAAAGTGTAAAATATATGCACATTACGTGCAAATCGTTAAGATATAGTAAAATAGTAAAATGTATTGTTTAAATACCGTTAATTAGATGATTTCTATGTTAAAATAGGTAAACACCTTTAGTTTAACATATATATAAAAGTTTGACAGTACTGACATTTGGTTTCTTTTTAATATTTTAAGGATTGAAATTTTTTGCAAATAAAATATATAGCCAGAATGTTCAAAGAAAAATTAATACCGAAAGCACAGATAGTTGCATCGCTTGAGGTAATGCACGCTGGTTTAAACACAGGCCTGTGTTTTATGAAAGCTTTCACTCTCACCTACCTATCTGTGCTTCAAGCAATATGGTCAAACTTTCATTAAAGTAGTGAATAAATGATTTAAAAAAGAAACAATAATTATGAAAAAAAGCGAAAATGTAACGAATATGATGTTTAATGAATGAGAAGTGAATGGTTTAATGGATATTTACAAGAATAACTTACGTTCAACGTAGTTTATCTGAAAATGAATCGTTATGGTTAAAAATAAAAAGAAAAGTGTAAAATATATGCACATTACGTGCAAATCGTTAAGATATAGTAAAATAGTAAAATGTATTGTTTAAATACCGTTAATTAGATGATTTCTATGTTAAAATAGGTAAACACCTTTAGTTTAACATATATATAAAAGTTTGACAGTACTGACATTTGGTTTCTTTTTAATATTTTAAGGATTGAAATTTTTTGCAAATAAAATATATAGCCAGAATGTTCAAAGAAAAATTAATACCGAAAGCACAGATAGTTGCATCGCTTGAGGTAATGCACGCTGGTTTAAACACAGGCCTGTGTTTTATGAAAGCTTTCACTCTCACCTACCTATCTGTGCTTCAAGCAATATGGTCAAACTTTCATTAAAGTAGTGAATAAATGATTTAAAAAAGAAACAATAATTATGAAAAAAAGCGAAAATGTAACGAATATGATGTTTAATGAATGAGAAGTGAATGGTTTAATGGATATTTACAAGAATAACTTACGTTCAACGTAGTTTATCTGAAAATGAATCGTTATGGTTAAAAATAAAAAGAAAAGTGTAAAATATATGCACATTACGTGCAAATCGTTAAGATATAGTAAAATAGTAAAATGTATTGTTTAAATACCGTTAATTAGATGATTTCTATGTTAAAATAGGTAAACACCTTTAGTTTAACATATATATAAAAGTTTGACAGTACTGACATTTGGTTTCTTTTTAATATTTTAAGGATTGAAATTTTTTGCAAATAAAATATATAGCCAGAATGTTCAAAGAAAAATTAATACCGAAAGCACAGATAGTTGCATCGCTTGAGGTAATGCACGCTGGTTTAAACACAGGCCTGTGTTTTATGAAAGCTTTCACTCTCACCTACCTATCTGTGCTTCAAGCAATATGGTCAAACTTTCATTAAAGTAGTGAATAAATGATTTAAAAAAGAAACAATAATTATGAAAAAAAGCGAAAATGTAACGAATATGATGTTTAATGAATGAGAAGTGAATGGTTTAATGGATATTTACAAGAATAACTTACGTTCAACGTAGTTTATCTGAAAATGAATCGTTATGGTTAAAAATAAAAAGAAAAGTGTAAAATATATGCACATTACGTGCAAATCGTTAAGATATAGTAAAATAGTAAAATGTATTGTTTAAATACCGTTAATTAGATGATTTCTATGTTAAAATAGGTAAACACCTTTAGTTTAACATATATATAAAAGTTTGACAGTACTGACATTTGGTTTCTTTTTAATATTTTAAGGATTGAAATTTTTTGCAAATAAAATATATAGCCAGAATGTTCAAAGAAAAATTAATACCGAAAGCACAGATAGTTGCATCGCTTGAGGTAATGCACGCTGGTTTAAACACAGGCCTGTGTTTTATGAAAGCTTTCACTCTCACCTACCTATCTGTGCTTCAAGCAATATGGTCAAACTTTCATTAAAGTAGTGAATAAATGATTTAAAAAAGAAACAATAATTATGAAAAAAAGCGAAAATGTAACGAATATGATGTTTAATGAATGAGAAGTGAATGGTTTAATGGATATTTACAAGAATAACTTACGTTCAACGTAGTTTATCTGAAAATGAATCGTTATGGTTAAAAATAAAAAGAAAAGTGTAAAATATATGCACATTACGTGCAAATCGTTAAGATATAGTAAAATAGTAAAATGTATTGTTTAAATACCGTTAATTAGATGATTTCTATGTTAAAATAGGTAAACACCTTTAGTTTAACATATATATAAAAGTTTGACAGTACTGACATTTGGTTTCTTTTTAATATTTTAAGGATTGAAATTTTTTGCAAATAAAATATATAGCCAGAATGTTCAAAGAAAAATTAATACCGAAAGCACAGATAGTTGCATCGCTTGAGGTAATGCACGCTGGTTTAAACACAGGCCTGTGTTTTATGAAAGCTTTCACTCTCACCTACCTATCTGTGCTTCAAGCAATATGGTCAAACTTTCATTAAAGTAGTGAATAAATGATTTAAAAAAGAAACAATAATTATGAAAAAAAGCGAAAATGTAACGAATATGATGTTTAATGAATGAGAAGTGAATGGTTTAATGGATATTTACAAGAATAACTTACGTTCAACGTAGTTTATCTGAAAATGAATCGTTATGGTTAAAAATAAAAAGAAAAGTGTAAAATATATGCACATTACGTGCAAATCGTTAAGATATAGTAAAATAGTAAAATGTATTGTTTAAATACCGTTAATTAGATGATTTCTATGTTAAAATAGGTAAACACCTTTAGTTTAACATATATATAAAAGTTTGACAGTACTGACATTTGGTTTCTTTTTAATATTTTAAGGATTGAAATTTTTTGCAAATAAAATATATAGCCAGAATGTTCAAAGAAAAATTAATACCGAAAGCACAGATAGTTGCATCGCTTGAGGTAATGCACGCTGGTTTAAACACAGGCCTGTGTTTTATGAAAGCTTTCACTCTCACCTACCTATCTGTGCTTCAAGCAATATGGTCAAACTTTCATTAAAGTAGTGAATAAATGATTTAAAAAAGAAACAATAATTATGAAAAAAAGCGAAAATGTAACGAATATGATGTTTAATGAATGAGAAGTGAATGGTTTAATGGATATTTACAAGAATAACTTACGTTCAACGTAGTTTATCTGAAAATGAATCGTTATGGTTAAAAATAAAAAGAAAAGTGTAAAATATATGCACATTACGTGCAAATCGTTAAGATATAGTAAAATAGTAAAATGTATTGTTTAAATACCGTTAATTAGATGATTTCTATGTTAAAATAGGTAAACACCTTTAGTTTAACATATATATAAAAGTTTGACAGTACTGACATTTGGTTTCTTTTTAATATTTTAAGGATTGAAATTTTTTGCAAATAAAATATATAGCCAGAATGTTCAAAGAAAAATTAATACCGAAAGCACAGATAGTTGCATCGCTTGAGGTAATGCACGCTGGTTTAAACACAGGCCTGTGTTTTATGAAAGCTTTCACTCTCACCTACCTATCTGTGCTTCAAGCAATATGGTCAAACTTTCATTAAAGTAGTGAATAAATGATTTAAAAAAGAAACAATAATTATGAAAAAAAGCGAAAATGTAACGAATATGATGTTTAATGAATGAGAAGTGAATGGTTTAATGGATATTTACAAGAATAACTTACGTTCAACGTAGTTTATCTGAAAATGAATCGTTATGGTTAAAAATAAAAAGAAAAGTGTAAAATATATGCACATTACGTGCAAATCGTTAAGATATAGTAAAATAGTAAAATGTATTGTTTAAATACCGTTAATTAGATGATTTCTATGTTAAAATAGGTAAACACCTTTAGTTTAACATATATATAAAAGTTTGACAGTACTGACATTTGGTTTCTTTTTAATATTTTAAGGATTGAAATTTTTTGCAAATAAAATATATAGCCAGAATGTTCAAAGAAAAATTAATACCGAAAGCACAGATAGTTGCATCGCTTGAGGTAATGCACGCTGGTTTAAACACAGGCCTGTGTTTTATGAAAGCTTTCACTCTCACCTACCTATCTGTGCTTCAAGCAATATGGTCAAACTTTCATTAAAGTAGTGAATAAATGATTTAAAAAAGAAACAATAATTATGAAAAAAAGCGAAAATGTAACGAATATGATGTTTAATGAATGAGAAGTGAATGGTTTAATGGATATTTACAAGAATAACTTACGTTCAACGTAGTTTATCTGAAAGTTAATATGTTACCTTTAGTTTATATGTTAAACTAAAGGTGTTTACCTATTTTAACATAGAAATCATCTAATTAACGGTATTTAAACAATACATTTTACTATTTTACTATATATATTTATATATATATATATATATATAGTGCTTTATATATCACTACTTTACTATATATAAATATATGTGGTATAACACTATTTTATATTGAATATTTATTTACCTAGATATTTAAAATTTGTTTATTCATTTATTTATTTATTAAGTTTTAATGAATAGTCACTTAAATTTTATTCACGTGTGTGTGTGTGGGTGTGTATATCAGTAAATTACAAATGTACCTTAGTTAATTTTTATAAACACACAGGGTTATTTTCACAGGGTTTGCGCTGGTCTCTTGTATGCTCACTGGAACACTTCATATATAACCTTCCTTAGAACAGGTAACTCTTAGTAGTAAGGAAGGTTATAGACTTGTACTTATCGGCCAACATGATTTCTCAAAATAATATTAAAAAAATCGAATTTTGTGTTCGTATAATTTTTTTCAGGAAACAACAGCTGATATGAAAATAAAAGAACAATAAAAAAACAATTAAGTCATAAAGCCAATGAAAGTTTCCTCTAAACTTAATAAAAGAGAAATACATTCGTGAAAGAGGTTGGTATTAGGAAGTAGGAGAAGTTAGGGAATTTACATAGTTACCAGAATATAAAATACAGCATAACTCTTTAAAAATAATTGATTTTACATATACATATACGAGTACTACTCTATGTTAGAGCTAGAGTAGGCACTCTCTTGAATTCCGGGAAGGTAGTGTTGAATGTATCGATAGCGCTCAACATGATAAGATACATAATAAATACATGATAAATAAATAAATACAACTTATTGCACAGGAATGACAATTACATATTTGTACATACCGTTACATTTTAATTTAAAAAAAAAAACAGAATAAGACAGTAGAGAAACAAGAATAAAGAATACAAATAATAATAATAAAAAAATACAAGCACAGAAGTTACATGTGTGAAGTTAGAAGGTACCTATGTTATCACTTAACTATCTAAATTGCTTAAAACTATAAATATTTGCTGTTGTAAAGCTTACATGCTCGATGTATATATGAATTCTGTGCATAATTCGTAGTCAACCATGACAGATGGCGAGTGGGTTTTAACGGAACCCGGAAATCTAGAAGATCCCAGAAGATCAGAGCAGTCGATGTGACCATTGACAATTTTATATAAAAGCAAACATATCAGGTCGCGATCTTCTAAGCTCAAGACACTTAGCCCAAGCTCAAGACTGGAATCCGTAAAGTTTGGCGCATTGAGCACAGGAAAGTTGATATACTAATCGAGCGAATTCAGGGCTAAGTGTCGACTATAGCACTGCATTAGCGGAAACGTTATAAAAGGGCCTCGCGTTACAAACCACGCCAACGGTAAGAGTAATTAGAGGTAGGAGAATGCCCCGAGGGGTTATTGTTCGTGGGGTAATTCGGACCCGCCCCTACACGCCAGTCATTAACTTGTTGGGCCGACGAGTGGCCGGCGGGGGGTAGGAAGGAGAGAAATGGGGGAAAGGTGATTCACTCGGGGCAGGGTGAGCCAGTGCTGCCAGATACACCGTTTTTCCCCGCTTTTTTGACAACGGACGGAGACCAAATCAATTTCAAATTTCAGTTATTTTTCTATACGAAGGTATGTGTGAAAGAATATTTCACTCGCACAATTTTATTATTTTTAGTAGTAATTTGGGTAAATTCACAATTCCATTCCAAATTAATGCAAAAGAACACATGAAATTCCGTTTCAAAATCCGTGTTTTTCAAGAACCGGTACAGCATTTTTTTGCTACTTTAGCATAAGCTCTATTAGTATACTCATTACGTATTTTACGTTTCTTTTAATCCAACTATAAATATAGACATATTTGACTGAACATAAACATTCTATGTATATATATATATATATATATTGTTTTGAAGTCTGCCCGCGGATGCCCGCGAAATTGATTTAAAGACATGGGAACTATCTCATATTTGGGTTTTGGGCGCTTGCAGATCTGTAGGTCTAAATAGACAAAATTAAACTAACTTAACAGCATTTAACGCATGATGCTTAATATATTCTTTTAAGAAATTAGTTTCATTTCATAATACTGATTGATTTATCTAGCAAAACTGCAATTATATAATAATAATTGTAGTGGCTGGATATATCTATCTTTTAGTTGAAAATGCGATTTTCGAATTTATGAAGGTTTCATATTTTTTCTGACGACGCCGAATGGTGAAAGCTAAATATCGTATCATAAAATCTATATATATATATATATATATTTATATATTTTAATTTATTTTCTTACAAATAGACATCTTCATATTTCTCTATAGGTGCATTGACGGTTTGACTTTCTTAGTTGTAGCACAATATAACACTGCCTTCCTTAGTACAGACATAGTCTAGTAAAGAAGGCAGGGCACAAAATGTAGCAGTGCTAATCGCTCCCGGTGCATATAAAATGTTCATTTGTAACTGTGATTTGTACTACTACAATTCTATTTGTTTGACAAATTAATTATGTCACAATAAATATATAAATAAATAAAAATAAATTTTCTATGTTCCCATCTGGCAACACTGGCGAACGAGAGGCAGAAATCACTCTTTTACGTTGGCGCCGCTGCCGTGGCTTTACCGATAGCTATCAGATACGGATATGTTAGCCATTTATGAGTTCTTTGTTTTACGCGTTTTACAGTAATTTATGTATTAATATAACTAAAAATGACTTGAAGCGAACGAAATGACCTAAATCGGTATTATTATACCACACGCTGGGCTTCGGTAATTTCGGCAGCATCTGAGTCACTAAAAAAAGTCGTTGATAAACACCACATTGATAAATATTTATTTAGACGTATTGCCTGAACCACGGCCCCTCTGCTAAGTCGACAAATAAGCGCTGCAATTTCTCGTGACTTATTGATAGTATTTATTTTATTTATTTATTTCTCTTTATTTAACAAGGCTTATCTGCTGAATACCGTGTGTGTAAGATGCATTACATACATGCATTATCGTCTTTCACTTATAAATATATTTCAAAAGTTACGTAATACGCTTTATACTCCGTTTACAATATTAAAACTACTATCAGCAACATTTTACATTTACAGTGAAAGTACTTTACCTTATTTAAAGGCACAGAGAAATCATTAAGGCAAGCTATTTTCTTGGGGTCGGTTTTCAATTCATTTAAAAGGAAGAACACGTTGTGATTTACTGACCGAGTTTGAGTTTAGATCCACGTTAGAAAATAAATTATTCGTTGTACCTAACGAAATGTCATAGAAGACTGTATTCATTTATGATCACTTTCTGTAATTATAACTAAATGTTAATTTTCCCAGTATAGTAAACGAAAACTGAATTGACAAAAGTGTCGTTAAAATGTAATAAAATAATCAACATATTCCAATCGTCTGGCTTATTGACATACTTCAAATGCGCTCTGGATAGTTTAACGAACGCTGTCGATTTCTATCGGTCACCGCTACGTATCGGCGGACGATTAAATTGAAATATCATTAATGGTGATTAATGGTAATTAATGGTAATTAATCGCTGTAAAACTCAGTTCGTAACGGGCCTACTCTAGTAACAAGTGTGTGACAAAACGCTGCATCCCCACTCCTCTGGGTCTTCCGATCTAGAGTGGGGGCCTGAAAAGGCAGCTATTGTTACAGTAATTTTGGGTATGAATCGTCCATTCCATATATGTTACTCTAAACTCCAATAAAGAGCGGTCAGAGCCATTACAGGCCTGAAATCATGAAGGCCACGTTTCAAACAGCGTGGAATATTTGTTTCAGAAACCATTTATATTTACTTGAATAAGGATCATGAAATTAAAAACAATAATCTGCACACTCAAAATACTAGGCAAAATAAAAATTATGCCTAACCAATAGCAGCTCGTACTATCAAATTAAAAAAACTATACACAAAAAATATTTAAAAAAATAACAAATTTAAAAATGCAGTGCAGTTATACGTATTAAAATGTATATATACATATAGTCTTAAGACTTTGAAAACAACTAGATATAAGTTTAAACAACAGTTAAGCTAAGCCCGTTTTAGTAAACTGTTATTTAATTAATTCTGGCATTCTCTTAACATTTCTGTAACTGTTATTAATCATTGTATGTTATTATAAAATCATGTATGCATGTTTTTGGTAAAAAAAATGTTAAAAAATAATTATTATGTATGCCCCACCACCTTATTATGGAATATGCTTGGTGGCACAGTGGTATAACCGCCTGCTTCTAAGCCCAGAGGTCTCGGGTTCAAATCCCCTGTGGGTCAAATTCGCAAAATCGCCGTTGAGAATATTCAACGGCGCTTTTCTCAACACTGTCGACTGGGTTAAGTAACAAGACATACACACAAAAAGAAAATGCTCATCCAGTTACAGACTTGCGAGATTTTGTTTGCCTGTAATGCACGGCCTCGCATCATGGCATAAAAATAACAATTTAATTTAATTTAACCTATCTTTATTAGGAAAATAAAACAGTTACACGAGAAAAAAAATATATACAGGCAGTACATATGCAATCATATAAAAAATAATAAATAAATAAAAACAATGAAATGAAATGAAATGAAATGAATGGTACCAACTTATAAGTATAAAATAAAACCAATTAAATATTTCCACCGAGAGAGTATACAATTAGTGCTTAACCGAAGAAATGCAATAAGGCAGTCGAAACTGCGCCCAATAGCACCTCTCCGACAATACACCACTATGCTCACCTCAAAATTGTTATTGTACCGAAATATAAATGTCGTTCTTATAAGCCCTTTTTTTGTATTCCTTTATATTGTGTTTATGAAATAAAATAATTTGAATTTACAATTTGAGTACATTTTATTTTTGCCGAGTAAGTTATAAACGTAACCAAAATATAAAAATAACGCGGCAAAGTGGGGAAATTCTCGAGGAAATTACATTTCTTCGGAGGCGAATAGCGAGGAAAATTCCGAGATTACGTTTTCTTTGGGATTTCCGCCTCAATTTGTAGGAATAATGTAAACTTAATCCGCTCGTCGTGTTCTTAAGTGGGACTTAACTAGGAGATCATGTCAAAAGCCGACTCGCCCTTGAGGGAATCCCCTCGATAGAGCTCACTCGGCAGCAACACAAAGGAATGAGCGTGTAAGCCTTTGGGACGAAAATATATTTATTTGCGTCTAGAAATCTACCGATTTATTTTCGTTCATAGCTCTCATATAGCTTGCAATGTTTATATGTCGATTTAGGTGAAATCTTGCAAACTGTTTAGAGCACTTCCTCTTAAGGGGAATACATACGGGCACAACGAACACCTTAGAACGATTCTGACTGCAAAAACGATGAACGGAAAGGTGAAACTCTATAACGGGTATAACGGCGCTTATAACACAAACCGCGTCCAATCATTTTGTATGAAATATTGGGAGCATTTTGTTGTTTATTTTTTTTTAATATAGCGTATGCTTTTTAAATTAAATTTTTTTTTTAATTACACAAAAACATAAATTTTCTGAAAATTTAATAAATTTTAGCATAAATTATTACTTTCACATTTAAAAACTAAAACAAAAATCTCCAAGTTGGAATACCATAGATCTCAAATCGCTTAGGTAAATGCCTCCTACACTTGGGATTTTTTGTTGTTGACATTTGACACGCTGGTTCAGATCCGATGACGATGCATTTTTATGGTCAGCATGACCTGATTCCACACCCAGGAATGACTCCAGATGAAGGAACTCCTCAACGGTCAACAGCACAGACGCGAAATATTGTATACGCATTAAGTATATACACTTAAATAAAAGCTTGTTTTTAGAAATGTATTTTTACTATCAATTTATTTATAGATTAGATTAGGTACGCAATAATATTACAGAATAAATACAGAATAACGAATTATTTTGAATTTCTAAAATATAATCGAGTAACAATAGAGCATCCAACGCACTAGTCAACAAAAAAGCCAAAAATCGATATTTTAGACTGGGCCAACAGTTTTAACGTAGAACCAACTAAACGTATCTTACGTCAAACCTGCTATAAAGCCGTTATAAAAAAATAAATAATTCGTAAACTTTTCCGTTGTAATAATACTTTGTGCTTGAAGTAACACTTGTGCTAAAAGTTTTGTTTTTTTTTTTTATTAAATGATATATATTAACAAGCTGACTCGACCAACTTCGCACTACCTCATAAACAATAAATGTGTTAAATTATTACCTGAATACTCAAAATATATTCAGTTCAATAAATGTTTTCACACAATTCAAAATTACATAATGAAGCAATTATCGATGCGCGCACAATGACAGATGTGAAAACCTCACAAAGTGAACATCTTCGAATGGAACTTACCGTTTGACAATAGAATTTCACAGAATACAAAGCCGTTCCATACAAAATGTATAAGAAAATGAAGATTCTTAATGTTTTTTTTTATGAATTTTTCTGATGTGTAAATAGTTATTCTGCTATTTGGGGCGAAGACAAATTCAACAAATCAAAGATCATAGAAATCGATCCAGCCGCTATTGACTTATAAATGGTGTATATATTATATAGACGATATGATATATTTGATTTAGATATTATATAGATGATTGTGAGTAACTATAGCATACAGCATGTTCGAAGACCATAACCGAAGATTTAAGAAGGTCTTACGTGTAAGAAATTGAATAAAAAATGCGAAAATATTTTTTATCAAGAATGGTCTTGGGACAAAGTGTTAACAGGTTTCTTCATGTACACATTTAATTGATAAAAAAATAAAATACCAAAATAATAAAACAAAATTAAAAACCAAAATTAAAATACAATAAAAAAACAAAAAATCATAGACCACCACAACTAATCATGACATTAAACATTAAAATATCACATTAAACATTAAAATAATGCCTCTAGGCCAACATTAACAAATAAATAATTCAAGCTGATCTTACAAAGGTGTAATGGAAAGCAGATTTTTAATCCTATTGGGCGAACAGACAAATATGTCAATCTGCTTGGAAATGGAGTTTAATAATTCGACTGCTCTCACAATCGGACTGTACCTGTATACGTCGGTACGACGCCCTAACCGCCTAAATAGCGTGTGCTTCCGCGCTCTAGTCATACGGTCCGGAACAAATAAACCAATCTCTCCGAGTCAACGATGTTTTAAAACTTATAGATACGGCATGTCATATGAATCGTCGTTGTAAAAACCCGTCAGGTCGACCCCTCAGGGATTCACGGTGAATTTTGGATCCATCGGTTAAATGAAAACAATTTAAATTAATATATTTTTTTTTTGTAATATCACAGCTGATCTGCGTGTGTTCGAGTATACTGTAGCATATTTATTAGGGTGATATAAAAACACACCTACGTAATTAGCTCGAATCTGTTTTTCTCTTACGGGCTAGTTAGTCTCATGTCGCTTTTGGCCGAGCTAATGTAAGGGTTGAACTCAACACGTGAAAAGGACCCCTTTGACGAAAAGCACGAGCTAATTACTAGCCACCACTTCGGCGGGTTAAAATGGTCAAAGGGTTCGGCGCTATTATAATAAAATCCCCACGGCTATATTCCTGGAGTAATATTTCCGGGAAGTTCTTTGTAAAATAAAATTCGTTGTACCTAGTGCATTAAAGCTAGATATTATTGCGTAATTTTATCAAAAAAAACGGTAGTATAATAATGTATGTTGTTGTTAATTGGTCACACTGATATAATATACGCTCTAAAATTTCTTTAAAGTACGCTCTAAAATCCCTTTAATGTACGCTCTAAAATTTCTTTAACGTACGCTCTAAAATCCTTTTAATGTACGCACTAAAATCCCTTTAATGTACGCTCTAAAATCCCTTTAATGTACGCTCTAAAATCCCTTTAATGTACGCTCTAAAATTTCTTTAACATACGCTCAAAAATCCCTTTAATGTACGCTCTAAAATCCCTTTAATGTACGCTCTAAAATCCCTTTAATGTACGCTCTTAAATCCCTTTAATGTACGCTCTAAAATCCCTTTAATGTACGCTCTTAAATCCCTTTAATGTACGCTCTAAAATTCCTTTAATGTACTCTTTAAATTTTCTTTAACGTACGCTCTAGAATTCTTTTAATGTACGCTCTAAAATTTCTTTATGATTTCCTTTCAATAAAGAATAAATAAAATAAAATAAAATAAAAGAAAAATCTAAGGAAGGCACCAGCCTAGTAAAGTGATAAAATCCATGGAAACCTGTACTACTATAAAAGGAACCTTTATGTACAAATATGATTTGTTTATGTATATGTATTGTATGTAAATAATATAGTGACTGCTTAACGTTTTGTTGCGCCTACAGTTTGATTCTGGTTAAAGTTATTTGTACATAAAAAAACTGTTTTGTAAACGCTACCGAATTGTTTGGTAAAGAAACAAAATGGCGTATTTACGAATCTACCACTGATCGTTTGATTGACGTAACAAAACAATCTTGTAAGGTGTACACAACTTTAATTTAACATTACATCTACCTATTGTCTGCTTATACGAGATTGTTTGGTACAGGTTACAAAAAGTTTTGTTAGGTGCACGATTTATCACTACAATATACTTCGGGTGGGCCTACTAAAATTCAGTAGCCACATCAAAATATTACCATTCTACTGATCTTTTGGGTTAACTCAGATCTCGATATTTTTTTCAATGCAGATCACATATTAGTAGTTTTGAATTAGAAAATACATACCTCTAACCGTATACCATTTTTTTCTTTGAACTTATTTATCATCTTGTTATGTTTCATATTTCACGTTGCTCAACAAATAATGACTAACATTCACGTATTTCTTGAATAACGAAAGCGTTTAGTGATATTGAAATTAAATTGAATTGATTTTTTCACCACACTAGTCAATTTTAATCACACTAGTATTGTTAAAACACACACACGCCTACTATAAACACACATAACATACACACACATATAAATAACACATGCCTACTATAAAATAACATTGGTATTGGAAAATAAATAAGTGTAGGTAGTAGGTTAGCATACAAAGCAGTCAAATCCCTTTACTGGCAAAGTGAGCGTATTCAAGTGGCTATGCCTCGTCAGGAATTGAAGAATGCTGGCTTCGTTCCAACTGGATATATTCCGTTTGAGGTACCTCGAGAACTACTTGAGCCGGACTTACGGTTTTCAGGCATATTGAGTCAATCTTCTGAGGCACAGCATTATTTATATACATCGCCTTAGAGATATAGAGCTATATTGTTCTACAACACTTATATATATATTAGACTTTGTATATTTTTTCTAAGCTGAAATGAATGATTAAGTGTAACATTTTTACCCTAATGGTAATATTTGAAAAATTACCAAACGGCGCCTACATACCTGAATGCTACAAAAATGCGAATTTTACAGGACGTTAGGAGAGATATCCTCAGTAAATATAAGTAATCTAGTTTATTTAAATTAAAGATAATTTATTGTTCTGGGCAATTACCTAAGGCAAAATTATTTAAACATTATGCAAGAATTATAAAAAAAAAAAAAACTAAACCAACATGTTTTTGTAATAGCATTTTTTGAAGCGACCAGCTTATGAAACCAGAAACATTATATATAAAATAAGTATAGTTTTATGATGAGAATAACGCGAAGGAGGGATTTACATGAGCGATTTAAGATATATTTCATAATAACTTAGAAATAAAATAACAAAGTTTGTCTAAAATTAGAGATTTTGTTTTTTATTTTTAAATGATAATTTATGTAAAAAAAATCAGAAAATATTTATTTTTGTGTTATTATTTTAAAAAAATGTATTTAAAAAGATATCCCTTATTTTTTTAAAAAGCAACTAACTACTATCGTTATTTCATACGAAATGGTAGGCCGCGGTTTGTGTTATAAGCGCCGTTTTGCTCGTCATAGAGTTTACACTTTTCCGTTCATCGTGCAAGGCTTCTTTTCGCAGGCAACAATTTGTAGGTCAGAATCGTTCAACTAGTGTCCTTCGTTCGCGTCTGTAGTCCCCTTAAGGGGCCCCTTCGCTAAAGGGCTCTCATCTGTCTTGTGCGTGCTCTTTATTTTTCTGTCTCATCTAACGGCTTATAAAAACAGAAACACGCTGTTCCGTTATTGGTTTATCATGAACAGAATTAATGTATTTAAAAATTTTAAAAAACAATTTAATTTACATATTTATGTTATAAATCATTCCTCTATAGTTTTATTTTAATGATCATGTATTCAGTCATTGATATAATGTATGGAACCAGGCAAATTACATTTAACTGCAATTACAGTAATTACAGCAATCTAAAATTATTTATATATATGTTAATAATTTAAAAAAAAACAATAGGAAAGTTGTAAAAAAATAATCGTTTATGATATAATAATATGTACATATTATATTTGATAAATATTAAATTATGCAGATCTCATGATAATCTGTGATAGAAAAGAACCAGTTATATTATATGTATAATATACAACTGCGATATTGGCAGATGTACAGTTCTCATGCCCAGTTAAATTGGAACTTTCTATTGTCTTAATTAGTTTGCAAATTCCTTCTTTAAAGTCACAAGCATTTGCTTCGTTTGGAAAAATGCTAAGTTGCATTTCACACGTCGTGGCGTCGTATCAGACCGTCTTGAGACGGGTTATAAATGCCTTTCTCACAGTTTAGTTTTCACGGATGGAAGTTTTCAGTCTTCAGTCTTTACTCACCGCACTCCACGACTAGGCACCTCCTTACGTGGTCAACTAACAAACCTTATATCGAGTCGAAGCTATTACCGGTCATTTATTTATTTCTCTTTGCATTCCTACCGAATCAGAAACTGCTTAGGATAAATGTGTAACTTCAATAAACTACTTGGTCTGAACTCTATCTCTATCCTCTTCTTCGGTTATATGTACGACATATTTTCAATAATATATTTAGAGAAAAATTGAAATAAAAAAGAAAATAAATATGTAACCGGCAACCGGCAACCGACAAAAAAAAATTTTTTTTCGGTTTTTTTTTTCACCAGATCAAAGTAGGGGATAGGCGAACTCCAATTGTACGAACTTGTATCAAACATTGCGCGAGCTGCCGCGCGATCCACTTCCCACGCGGCATCTCGCGTAAAAAAATCCGAAATAAGTTTTAAGCCTTTATCTAAGGAATAATATAAAATTTAAATAAACCCGATATCTTATATACTAAAAAAGTTAGAGCAAAAGTTCACTTTTTCGAAAAAATCATCCCATGGTTTGATTTTGCCCATTAACCAATTTGACCGAGATTTGGTGCCCTTAAATTTTAGGTATCAATTTGAAAGTGATTGGTGTAAAATTACGGCAGTTATAGTGTCCACAAGAAAGTGATATAGATTGATTGAGGGTGGATTGGGTTTTAGGGGATGTGAAACGCGAAGATATGTCGACATTTACCGGAAGAAATGACATGGTACCCATTGTAATAGGTATTTTTCCTAACAGGTAGTTACCTAAAAAGGGCTCAGGAAGATGACCAAAGCACTGATTTCCATGGCCCCTTGAGGGGGCCTCAGGAGGAAGAGGAAAGGGAGATTGGCGCTGGTGCGGGCGGGTTAGCTAAGTGAGATAAAGAGACGAAAAGTGCACTCATAAAATATCATTATCAACTTGTATCCATTGGACAAAACTACCGTTGAATCCAGGGCTACTTCGCAATCACAAAATAGCAAGCCAGGTAGTCTTGGTTAACTTAGGACAGGTGTATATTTTATAACACCTAGTTAGATGAACAGGCTATATATAATCCGACAAATAACTTATATTAGATATTTGAGATTTTGAGTAGATATTTGATAAAAAGAGTAATATATATAAATAAAAAACAAAATGAAAACAGTATATTATTAAAAATGCCGACAACTTACCACTATGAGATTTCTTATAAAATTTGGTAAAAAATTTCATTAAAGCGCTGGTGTAAAACGTCTTTGGCATCTCGTAACGCGCTCAATGACCTACGAGTTGATAGCGAATATTTTTTTAAATTATTATTAAGTAACGTTTACATTTTTTTCTCAAAGACCATGATTACATTTTTATATGTCGTCTTTACAAATCATGTTTGAAATCGGATGACCAATTAATTGAATTATTGTTGGGAAGGTCTCGGAAGACCCATACCTATATTAGTTAAAACTAACCTTCATAAAAACTGTCAAAAAAATGTCTACTTTTAAATCATAATCGAAAATATTAAGTATCCTCTGGGCAATTCCATGATTTAAAGCCCTTTCATGCTACCATACAATTGCCGTAAAGTAAAAAGCTCAACGAGATTTCCAGCAATAAATGCGACTTGCCATTGCAATTTATCGGCCGTATTTCAGGGTAGTTTTTGCAGCTGTATTGAGACCGACCAATATTGTAAAGAACATGTTAGCGCTCACTAGAGGCAGCACGCCGTTGGCTGTCGCTATAAAACTGCGCAATATAAAATAATAATGGCTATGACACACTGTAGGTAAAAGTGGAGACTTTGAACGTAACTCGGTCGAGTGCGCAAGCGAGACATCATGCGAGTGTAGTTGTGTGATGCCTCGGGACTCGGCTGGGTGTGAGACAGCATGCGAGTGTAGGCGCAACTCTGCCGAGCGTGTGAGTGAAACAGTGTGCGATTTGTTTGACTGATTTATTTGGCATGCTGTCTCGCTTACGCACTCGGCCGAGTTGCGTTGAAAGTCTCCATTTTTACCTACTTATCAACTGCTTCTATACAATCTTTAGTAGAAGTAAATTATTTAACCAGAACCTGACTTAAAGGTGTTGTCATTGACGGCTTCTTCCCCCAGATTACTCGCGCCTGTGGTACCAACTTGTAATGGGTTGCTTCATTTCCTATCTCCATAGAGACGACAGTGGCATTACCTTAAGCAATGCAACTATCCGTGCGTTCGGTATTAGTTTTTCTTTGAACATTCTGGCTATATAATTTGTTTAAAAATTTTATATAAGTTATGTAAACTAACGGCGAATGCCTATTATGACGTAAGAAATCATCCAAATTTACTTTTATATAATAATCTATAGGTTATTTACTTTATTTATATTATAATAATCTTAATATATATAAATCT
The DNA here is from genome assembly GCA_020383195.1 of Neomicropteryx cornuta. NCBI lineage: Eukaryota > Metazoa > Arthropoda > Insecta > Lepidoptera > Micropterigidae > Neomicropteryx > Neomicropteryx cornuta. The sequence goes on along the minus strand of JAHKQU010000010.1, from coordinate 7,073,597 downwards.
CGTGTCACAATGTTTGTCCTCAATGGACGGCTGAACCACTTAACCGATTATAATAAAATTTGAACACCATGTGCAGTTCGATGTGCACTTGAGAGATAGGATAGTTTAAATCTCAAATTATAGTCGCAATTTTAATTTATCGCTAATCATTTGTCTGTTATTATTTGGCAGTCATAAAACTGACAGATGTCGATACCTTTCGACTGGGTTGATGGCGCTAATGTCTGTTATTATTTGACAGTGACAGTTATTCGACGCAAACGTATTAAAAGAGCCCATCAGTTGGCAGAACAAATTGAATCAAGAAATCCAGCTCAAAGAATCAGGACAGCAGGTCATGCACAAGAATCTCAAGAACAGTGTAACGAACGTCTTCAAGAGAATATCATAAGAACAAGAAAATTATTATTTTCAGTCAAATGCCACCGAAAAAATCTAACCTCAACAACGCGAGCGGCAAACGTCAAAACGCAAACGTCAAAACTACGATCGGAATAATATATTCACTTACGAGATGCTGTTGCTGGAAACATCGATGGAAATTTAAATCCCAATGACATCGGTAATGCTTTCATTTTACCTTCAAGCTACATCGGCAGTCCACGGAACATGCAGGAATACATACAAGATGCGATGACTTACGTACGTCATTACGGCCGACCGGATTTATTTATTACATTCACATGTAATCCGAATTGGGAAGAGATACAAACTTTACTATTGCCAGGACAACAAGCCATTCATCGTCATGATTTAACTGCACGTGTGTTTAAACAAAAATTGAAATCCTTAATTGATTTTATTGTTAAATATACAATTTTTGGTATCACACGTTGTTGGCTGTATACGATAGAGTGGCAAAAGCGAGGTTTGCCTCATGCCCACATTTTGGTTTGGCTTAAAGATAGAATCCGTCCTGAAGAAATCGATCAAATAATTTCAGCCGAAATTCCAGACCCATTAATTGATCAAGAATTATTTGATATTGTCACCAAACACATGATCCATGGGCCATGCGGTGTTTTCAACATGACCTCACCGTGCATGGAAAATGGAAAATGTAAAAAAAACTTCCCAAAGCCGCATACGAATGACACGATCACGGATATTGATGGTTATCCAATGTATCGTCGCAGAAGTACTGAGAATGGTGGCCACACATTTACAATGCGACTGCCGAACTTTCCAAATCAAGTTGAGTTTGATAATCAGTGGGTGGTACCATACTCACCACTACTTTCAAAAACTTACAAAGCTCATATCAATGTTGAGCTTTGCAGTTCTGTTAAATCAATTAAGTATATTTGTAAATATGTAAACAAAGGCAGTGATTTGGCCATATTTGAAGTAAAAAACATAAATAAAAATGACGAAATAGCACGATACCAATGAAGAAGAAAATGTTCTCCAAAGAGCGTTCGAAGCTCCGAAAACGACTCTAACTGAATTTTTTACATTGTGTCAAAAACCTGATGTTTTTGGCCAATTCGCGAAGACATTGGTGTATGGTGATGTTCCACGTTATTTCACATGGAACAAATCCAGTAAAAAATGGGAGCCACGGAAACAAGGAAAACCACATCCTTCCATTACAGGCATATTCAAAGCTAAGACATTGGGGAGACTTTACACGGTACATCCAAAGCAACGTGAGTGCTTCTATTTACGTTTGTTATTGGTGAATGTTCCCGGACCAACGTCTTTTGAATTTTTACGAACAGCTAATGGTCGAGTATTCAATACATACCAGGATGCATGTCGTGAACTGCAATTGCTAGAAGACGATAACCATTGGGACTTAACGCTTGCTGATGCTGCGTTGACATCAACACCGAATAACATTCGTCAGTTGTTTGCAATTATTTTGGCGACATGTTATCCCTCGCAAGCACAAACTTTGTGGGAAAAATATAAAAATTGTATGACAGAAGACATCTTGCACCGAATTAGACAAACAAATCAATGCCAAAACATAGATTATACACCAGAGATGTACAATGAAGCATTGGTCTTGATCGAGGATTTATGTGTTCTTATTTCAAATTTACCACTTAATCATTATGGTATGCCATCACCTAATCGTCCAGCCACCGACTTAGTCAATACCGATTTACAACGAGAAAATCAATATGACCATGGAAGTTTAGCAACAATTATCATGAACAGTGAACCATTACTGACAGCAGAACAAAAAATTATTTATGATCGGATTATGCTGGCTGTTGCTGCTGAACAAGGCGGTTTTTTTTTCTTGGATGCACCCGGTGGAACCGGTAAGACATTTTTAATATCGTTGATTCTTGCCAAAATACGGTCGCAACAAAAAATCGCATTAGCATTAGCATCGTCAGGCATTGCGGCTACTTTACTGGATGGTGGGCGAACAGCACATTCAACATTCAAGCTGCCATTGGACGTTCATAATAAACCAGATGCAATGTGTAACATCAAAAAGAATAGTGGAATAGCTGCAGTGTTGCGGAAGAGTTCTATAATAATTTGGGATGAGTGCACAATGGCACACAAATATTCACTTGAAGCATTAAACAGAACTATGCAAGATTTAAACAGCAATAATAAACTTTTCGGTGGTGCTATCTTACTTTTGTCTGGTGACTTCCGGCAGACCTTACCGGTTATACCTCGCTCTACTTTCGCGGATGAGATTAATGCATGTTTGAAACAATCATTCTTATGGCGAAGGTTTGAAACACTTCGATTGACCATAAATATGCGAGTACAATTGCAAAATGATCCATCAGCACTAATATTTTCCGAACAACTACTAGATATTGGGAACGGTAAAATAAAACTGCAACCAAATACGCAATGCATTAAACTACCAGACAATTTTTGCACTGTTGTTCAGGATAAAAATGAATTGATTCAGAGTATTTTCCCGGATATACAGAATAATTATTTGAATCATGAATGGCTTAGTCAACGGGCGATTTTGGCAGCCAAAAACGTTGATGTTGACGAAATTAACTTCCAGATACAACAGTTGTTACCAGGCGATCTGATGTCTTTTAAATCAATCGATACTGTTGTTGATGAAAATGAAAGTGTAAATTTTCCGATTGAATTTTTAAATTCATTAGATATCCCTGGAATGCCACCACATAATCTTCGATTAAAGATTGGTTCCCCTATTATTCTCCTCCGTAATTTGAATCCACCTCAATTATGTAACGGTACGCGTTTGGTCATCAAAAAGATCACCGGAAACATTCTTGAAGCAACCATTTTGGCTGGGAAGTTTAAAGGAAAAGTGGTCCTGCTGCCACGTATTCCGATGATACCATCAGATTCTACCATACCCTTCAAAAGGCTACAGTTTCCAATTCGTTTAGCTTTCGCCATGTCTATAAATAAATCTCAAGGTCAAACAATGTCCATTTGTGGTTTAGATTTGGAAAATCCATGTTTTTCTCATGGGCAACTATATGTTGCGTGTTCACGTGTTGGGAAACCGTCGAATCTATTTGTGTTAGCTAAAGACAGGTTAACCAAAAACATTGTGCACCGATTGGTGTTAAATTAAATTGAAATTGAAAGTATTTATAATTCAAAAAAAAGATATTAATGTTTAAAAGTTTAAGACTGTCTGCCTTGCCTACCTCATTCATGAGTTTAAGCGTCACATGTAATTTACTGTATTATACTGTTAATATACTTATATTTGTTATAAAATTAAACGGAAATAATAAATCTGATAAATTTTTATTTTTTACCTATTGATTTCTGCTTAGTATCAAGTGTAAGAACATTTTAATTAATTGTGTTCAACGTACTTCCCCTTCAAATCAATCTCAATCCAGTGAATTTGTATACCAACATCATCATTGTCGTCTTAGTTCGTAAATAATTTCATTGTACTAAAGGGTTATAGTAGTAGAAAGTCAAATAAGGAGATCACCATATTTTTTTACAAATACCATCTGTGTGAAAAAGCATAGTGGACTCCGTGACTGATGTTCTCTTATTGTTCCTCTTAGATTGTTTACTATAATGTAATATAACAAAAACTTTAGCCACAGCAACGCGTGGCCGGGTCAGCTAGTAATATTATATATTATAGGTCTATTAAGAAGTCCCGTAGCTTGCGTCATAATCCTAAACTAGATCTATAAATGATTGGCGTCTCCTTGGAACAGCACATTGTGCTATTAACGTGATGCACAAGACTAATCCATTGCACGTGATTACAAAACATAGCGTAGCGTATCTATTATGTAGCGTATTTTACTGTTTCATATTATAAGAGTGCAAGTAAATGACGTTAAAATAAATAAATAAATATACTAGTAATAAATTTGGTTTGTAATTATGAAAATTAATACTGTTGGATTTTTCGATAAAAATAAATAAATAAAATATATCTTCAGGCATTTTTCTTTCAGTTGCAAACGTGCCTGTTAATGGCATGCGAATGTGCCCTTCGTAATGAACGAACGAGAAAAATTTAAAAAAACACCGCGAACGAAAATAATTAACTGAAGGTGCATTTAAACGTAATACATCTCCCCTTTCTATCTATCTTCTCTCCCATCTCAATCCACGTATTAAAATGATGACTCCTCAGTCAGAACCGCGTATCTCAATTTTTTATTTTTTTGCACATTCTTGAAAAGTCAGGTTTTACCTTTGCGCGGTCAGTAATCAATACTTAATTTTATTGCTTGATAATTATTCTTAAAAAGAATTCAATTCTTTACAATTTCTTTCGAGTGAACTTTTTCCTTAGATTTAGTTTAGTCGAAATAAAGGAATGTTCGATGAAAAATGTAAAAAAAAAAACTTTTTTTGAAATTTTTTACTATTTCGAAGCGTGTAGCTCGAAAACGGTTGCGAATTTGAAACCTTTATATAGAATAAAAGTTATATAAAATTTTAAAAGCTTTTATTTGTTATTTAAAAAAAATCCCTAGGTCGCACAGTTTTTGAGATATAAGCGAAAAACGCAAAAGTGGGGCTTCTTCTGCTCCCCCTAGAGATCAGGACTTTTAGTATGTTAACTCCCTGAGCATACTGAACAAGTTTCTCGAGGAATTACTTAGGTTAGGTTCGCGCACTCTACACCCCCTTTTGACTGAACTATTATGAATGTGACTTTTTGCTTTACGAGGTTTTGAAAATGAGTATCTTTATGGCCGTGTTTGTGTTTCATCAAATTAATAAAAGCCAACCTCGTTTACGAGTTTCGTTCGCAAACAGTTAATGAATCAACCGCAGACGAAACTCTTTACTTTTATTTCAGCGTTTGTTTATTTAGTATATTATATTATGTTTTTCAGCCGGATACCACTTACTGTTTTTCAGGATGAGTGGCCATTTTGTTGTTAGTGCCACTAATATCATTAATGAATAATTTATTTCGAACTAGTATAGTATAGTATAGTATAGTAAGTCTACGTACTAGAAATGCGAACATCTTTGCGTAAGATTTTACGATTGAAGATCATTTCAAATTCATTCATAACTGTTGCCTGCTTCTTTGAAAACATACTAAATATGAATCCTAAATGGTAGATTTTTTTTTTATATGCAGCAAGACTCGCTGATGGCTTTAGAGAATCACGACGCGTTCACCTGGGTTCCGCTGACGACATCATAAGACGCCCGGTTCAAAGCCCGTCGACCGAAAGTAACGTCGTTCGATAGCGTTACGACGCAGGCTGAGGGTCTTCCCGCCGTCAAACCTGGCAGGCTATAAGACCGGAGGGCGCCGCCGGCCCATGTCCTTACATAATGGGGTAACGAGGATCGGAATATTTAATATAACCATTGGATAGCGTAATAAATCTTCCAACAACTTCACAACAAATTATTACATATCCTTCGGGCCCACCCCAGTGGATCCGTTACAAAGCAATATAAAATTCGTCTCAAAGATTACCTATACACACTGTGACTCATAGATTAAATATTCATAATATTAATATATAAGTACACTTAAAAGAGTTTATATTAACATTTTGTGACTAGAAAATCTTTTTTTGTTAATGTTATTATGTGTTTAGTTTATTTATTTTTCATGTATTTTTTTTTTTTGTTATTTTTTTTATAACTAACTAAATATTGTAGGTATATTTGGTATGCAATTTTTAAAAGACTTGCCATTAAGTTGAGTTTCTGGCAGCCAAAACCACGTTTTTGCCAAAACCTATTTAATGTAATTTTTTGAATAGATACTTAAAAAAAAAAAAGTCTTAATGAACAACCTTCTTACTTCTTCCTGAATATACAACCTTCCTTTCCTGATGAATATTTAATGGCTAAAGCAAATGTAATTATTTATGATTTATTATCGAAATTTTCTACGATTTTAATGTTTTCGCCGACACGATAATTTAATTTAATAAACGATCTTTCTGGGGTAAATAATAAAGATTGGTTTACGCAATAAAATCGCCCTTAAGTTCCAAGTAGGTACTTATATCAGATGGATAGAAATAATTAAGGATTTTCAGTCAATATGAGTTATGGCAGGTGCTTTTGTACTAAACGCTTATTTGCGTTTTAAATGAGTATACTCTTTTAAGAATACTGTTTTTGATGTCATCTAAATTAAAAGATAACGATTTAAAAAAAATTATACCACAAATATGTACGGTCAAAGGCACTCGGAGCTTTCCCCAGAGTATTTAAAGTTGATCTGAAACTCGTAAAAAAAGAGATAGTACGGGTGTGAGTGTACTGTATCTATGAGAACCACCGCCTTCGCAATTCATCTGGATACTATCCACATCTACAATACTACACTATACTATCCGCATCCGCATACTATACTATACTATCCGCATCCGCTTACTATCTATAATATTAATACGCGAAGGGGAAAACTTTATATATATCTTTAAGCATATTCCGCGCACGGAGGAGAGTGAGATTAAGCATAGTTAAAGTTCATATGGAGAAGTACAGAAAGCAAAAAATGGTCTATTATTTGTTAACAAATATATTAAATTTAATAAAACAAAACGTTCATACTACTGACAGCTGATGGACTAAATAAGTATTGAGCTGCGAATTTTGTGTGATTTCAAATGTTCCTTTTTCAATAGTTTATCAATGTCCATATAGAAATCAAGCAAAAATAATTATTAATTCCGTCTTATACTACGTATCGTTTTTACATGAAGAAAATATTTTTATAGGGGCATCGTATTCTATAGGTATAAGAATCTAAATTATGCCCAAACTTAAAAGTTTAATGAATTAAGGTCGAATTTCGACTAGTAGGCGACCACTAATATTTTTTAAAGAACAAAGGAGAAATTAAAAATGCATTCGTGGCCCGCCGACGTAACCAGGGTGTTGTCGGGGAGGCGACAGCTTTCATAATGCACACAAAAAGGTGGACTCTTTTACATAACGACCGCAACACCAGTTGGACGTATGTACAAGCGGGGAAATAAACGTAACCGCTTTTTCGCATAATGAACATTTTGCATTATTTAAGTCGAAGCATATTAACAGTCGGCCTTGGAGTTGGATGCTTAATTTTCATAGGATTTCAGGTTTTACCCTTTGCTCGGTCAGTTAGTTGGTTTTTAATTAATTACAGCTATATAATATATAAATTAAAAAAGAAAACATGTGTATATTTTACACCCTTCATTTGGCTTTCAATCACTATTTATCCTAAGGCTCTAAAACCTTTTATAAGAGAGTAATTCAACTATTAGCAATTCATCATTATTTAAATTTATATGTGAAGAAATAAGATCAAGGATCTAAACATCTTTTTTTATGATTAAATATAATATTTACCAAATACCAGCCATGAAATTAAAAATTAATTTTTTTAGGAGCTCATAGAAGACCTCATTTAGAACATATTTAGCCACACTTACCTTAGTACAAAGTTTTACAGTTTCGGGGATATTAACCATTTTGAAACGGCAATCGGTAAGGGTACCACCGTACGCCAAATCATGTTAAAAACTAATGATTTTTGATTAATATATCAAAAAAAAAACGAAATGTTTAACAATAAAAAGAATTAACACTCTAAAATGAACACAGATTTAGTCTTAAATATAACTGAATGTGCGAAAAAAAATATAGACGATTGGTTTAAATATTTACTCTATAAAAATGAATTAAATTTATCCATTTTGCATATAAACATATGATCGATGCTATTGAATTCCGAGTTTCAATTACCCCTTAAAACCACTATTGCACTACCAAACACCCGTATATATTTATTGATATTAAAAATAATATTTAATCTAAATTTAAGCGTTGTTATTCACTTTTAACATAGGCTAAAAGTGAATAACAACGCTATTAGTGAAATTGCAATAACAGCAAATGCATGGATTGCTTTAATTTGAAATGCGTAGGCAAGTAATTAACAAACCAGTTTAAATTAGATATCTCTAATCCTCTGAGCCCATGTAAATGACACTCGAATTAAGCTAGCGCATTAGCTACTATATACAGCACAGGCTAAGTTATTTTTACTTTAGATTAGATAGAGCTAACACCAGTTTTACTATAATTCTTTAAATCAATAAATATGTAGGTATATGAATTCGATTATTGAATATATATGGCCTAATTACTAACTACTGACCACTAACCACTAGTTTTACTACTGACCACTAACCACTAGTGACTAATTACTAACCACTAGTTTTGTGGTATTCTATTCGCGAAATTAAAAAACTCTGCCATCTAGCGTTCAACTTCGAACCCATCAAAAACCGTTTTTTTTTTTTTTTATTACTTTCCAGTGTATTTTAGCTGCCTAAGTATACGCGTTAGCTAAATTACGACCTACAAGTTACTGTTTTGTGCGGGAAACAAAAAATCCTCGCGTTTGGCACACCTAAAAAACCAGCGGTGTCACGTCACCAAGGTCCCGCTGAAAAATGAAATTGGGCCCTATCCAAACTGGTTGAGTTTTAACAAGTAAAAAATATGAACAATTTAAAGGTGCAAAGATACCTCATCGTCAGCTCATTGTCGCCCACTGCAGGACATAACGAATCAAAGCTACTTACCAAGTATAGTATGTGTAACCCAGTAGATCTTCTTTTTATTTCAAACACTACATATTACACTTTGTGTGGTTGAGTGTTTATGTAGTTAGAATTAAATAGATTAGCCCAACTCGTTGCTATTCTACAGGGGGTGGTTTTTCCTTCCCCCCAACTTCAGGGGGGGTGTTCCCCCCTTAGCTCGGGGGCCTCGGGGCACTACCCCGCCCCGCCTAGCCCTCCGATAGCTCCACCACTGCTACAAAATACGAATACATATGTAATTTGCAATATGTAATATTTTTTTGTATGAAAATTTTAAATTTGCAATTTACGACATACAACTTGAGTTACATTTGAATATTTAAAATGAAATATTGAGTAAAGGATGTATTTAAATTTACTGTAATGTATTTTCATTTTTTTCGTGAAACCGGTTTAGCTGTCGATATAGATTAACGCCCTAAAAGGACTTCAGTGAATTTAAATACAGCCTGTATAATCAAACATGAGACGCATGTCGCATATGAAGTGCATAAACGCCGTAATGAGTCTACTAAGGTACTTGAGCGCAATTAACCTTAACCCTATACTTATTCTTAAATTGATTTCTTTCTTAAAATAATTAATAAAAATGTTATTAGTCGCCTGCCGCTGATGACTTTTGTTATCACGGATCATTAAGCAAAACACTTAAAGAAATGTCTAATTTAATCTTAATAAACTTGAATAAATATATCCTAATTTTGAGTTAAAGATAACTAAAAATAAAATTAATCTTAGGAGTTAATCAGAACCTACGCTGATTATTTTAAATACATTTTTTTGATGGAGAACTTTTTTCGCTCGCTTACAAAAAGTAAGTAGTTATGCATCGCTTCTAAGTTTAAACCTTCTCAATATTTAGAAATCAAACAACTCGTGAGTGTGTGTGGAGAATAATGATCCTGTTATATTCATTTATTTATTTATTATTTATTTATTTATTTAATTAATTTGACAAAAAAATCGAAATATAGTAGAACAAATCACAGTTACAAATGAATATTATAAATGCACAAGGAGCGATTAGCACTGCTACATTTTGTGCCCTGTCTTCTTTACTACTTTAGACTTTTTATGTCTGTACTAAGAAAGGCAGTGTTATGCCTGAAAAGTTGAAATAAACTTTCAAAACGGCTGATAAGCTGCTGAAAAAGTGCGTTTTTCGAATATTTTCGTCAGTCGTATAAGAAACGACACAAATAAAGTCGAAAACCCAATCTAAAAATACTCTTAGTATATTTTTCACTTACTCTTTATCAGAGCTGTAACTTTCAGCTTCACCTTTTTAGTTTCATTTTTCGTTTTGGCAACGATTATAAAACTAAATAAGAACAAAAATAATAAAAATTGTGGCGGCCGTGTTGCTGGCAACGCCAGAAACAGCGCCTGCGCACGTTTCGAGCCAACGGATGCGAGGCGGCGACCGGCAACGGGCGAGAGTTGCCGAGCGGGGCCGATCTCATCCGATCGGGCGCGCTTGCGCAAGACGGCGAGCATCTAGACGCAAGCGGCTATCATTTATTATATACGTACCTTATTTCTGATATATCTGCAGCTTTAATTATAGCTTTGAAAGTTTTAGAGCTAAAATTTAATATTTTAACATACTGGCAACGTAGGAAGAGTAAGAAGGTTACAGAAATTCGGACATACCTTACTCAATGTTCTTCGGAATGCGTCAATCGACATAAAACACACTTTCGTCAGCTGTTCTGCTATCAATACCGCGGCGGGTAGACATTTCCAAACGCAAAATCATTTCGGCCCCCCTCGTTTTGATATGCAAGGCACGTAACAAATTCCCCAATAGAGGGGAAGATAGTTCCCCGAGTGGCAATAAAATAGACTCGGATATTTTATGAGTCGCTCTCACAACGGCGTGGGCTCACTCGAGCGATACGCCCTGAACGTTATGCGCCTCAGAAATAAACTCGCGATTAAGATCGTACATACAATGTCGTATCTTTGTAAAATTACTGAAGGTAAAAATGTATTTATTTTCAGTAATTATGTAAGCATACTTTGAATCGTATCCTCTAAAGACCGGTGAACATTTAAGCCACTAGGTAAATGTAATTTATTTATTTATTGACAGTAACTTAACATTAATTTCACATTATGCAAAGTACTACCTAACTAGGCAATGCCCGTACTACAGTAGACTTTCCTAGAAGCATCGTTCTTATAAGTATAACAGTCTCACTGCGCAACATACAATTACAATTATTTGAATTGAATTATATGCAATAATACATAATATATAAATAATAATACATACATGTACCGTTAATAACTAATACATGATTTTCATAATTATTTATTTATTATAATATAGTAATAATACACATATATACACTCAAACTAATAAATAGATATTACCCATTGTTATAGAAAATACATGACCTATGTTGTAAACGTAAAACCAAAATAATAACTAATATTAAATCAATCAAGATATAGTATCCACCCAGAAAAGAAGTTTATCTTGGTATGTAATTAATTAAAGTCGCTGTTTGCTTTCTGCCGAGCTCAAAGTAGCCAACAAGAAATTCGTTTTTTATATGTTAACAAAGACAGAGACTTTACCAGAATATCTTTAATTTTATTATAAATACGCTGCGCTAAGAAAGTGAAGTGTCTATGAGCAAACCTTGTCTTCGCTTTCGGTATAGTATGTTGGTGGCTACTAAGTTGCCTCGTAACTATTCTGTGACAAACTACCTTATGGTCTTCTAGTTGTTTTAAATAAATCAAAAGACAGCTTTTGGCGAAGGTTTGTCTTATGTCCAAAACCTCGAAACTTTGAAAGAGTTTTTCTGATGGATAGCGGAAGGGTCTTTTGATAATAACTCTGATAATGGACTTTTGAGCTTTTATGACAGGATCAAGACAACTCAGAGTAGCTCCGCCCCAGCAAATAATTCCATAGGAAAAAATACTATATACCAGCGCAAAATAAATTGTCCTTATTAGGTCTTTAGATAGAATATTTCTTAGTAATTTAAACATATAAAAAAGATTTTTTACTTTTTTACCTGTTATACTAGTATGATCTTCCCAGCAGAGTCTATAGTCAAATGTTAAACCCAGATATTTATAGGAGGAAACTTCTTCTATGTGCGGGCAATGACTTTGATGGCAATATTGAAAACAGGAATCTAATTTTATTCGAAAATTACTACATATGATTCCATACTTTTGTTGTTGTATAAGTTAAACATAATGTATTTAGTTTTATTAATGTTAAGAGATAATAAATTACTATCGAGCCAATGTTTTATTAAATTAAGACCCACCTCAGCATTTTTATAAAGAGTTACCCAATCCCGCTCCTGAAATATAAGAATAGTGTCATCTGCAAAAAATATAGCTTGGCCATTTATTAAAAGAATATTCGCAAGTCCATTCATATAAATCAGGAACAAGATTGGACCCAATACACTGCCCTGAGGGACACCAAAGTCTATTAACCTATCGTCGCTAAGAGCATTGCCTACTTTAACGACTTGGGTCCTGTCGGTAATATAGTCTCTAAACCAAGCCAGGCTCACTCTTCGAATTCCACGTTGTTCGATTTTCTTAAGCAATATGGGGTGAGAAACGGTATCAAACGCTTTAGCGAGGTCTAAAAAGATGGCCATACATTTTTCCTTATTGTATAGAGCTTTGACGATTGTTTGCGAAAAAGAACCAAGCGAATCATTTGTGCCGCAATCAATTTGTGTGCATCAATAAAAACTAATTTACTTAGTATTAATAGTAAAAATCTATTGGTCAGAATCAATGCCTGTTTTATTGTGATTGGTTCAATTTCAAATCGGTCTAGACGAATGAAATCTTTCCAAATTTGGTAGCAGAAAAAAGATACAGAGGTCACTTGTAGTCAATCATCTAGGGCTAAAGAAGAAACCTTAAAAGCGGATAATTTTGGTGAGCAAAAGACCTTTTTATAATTAAAGTTACTTTGAAGCGTTAAACATTATGGAATTTTTCGTGATGATCTAATTAATAATAATTGCCGGCTCTATTTTATTAAATTATTAGATTCGTGTAGAATACTTCAATTTTTTATCTGAAATAGTTAATTAGGGAGCGTAAGCGAAATCACATATCTTGTAGGATTTTTTCTGAAAAATGTTGTATTTCCTTTACCCTTGAATGACCTACGGAAACTTTTGGAGACTGCAAGACGGTCCAGGATTGATCAAAGGCACTGAACGACGCTTTTCTGTCAGTCGAGACTGAAACCATCAGTTTTAGTTATGAAAAATCTGCTGTGACTTCCGTTTCGACTCTGAATGATGTATTTGAAATCAATACTGTCCTTTGATCTAGGAGGTTGATCTATATAAACATTAATCATAAAAAAAATGGAAAAATGTTGACATTTACGAGAGAAACGAATCAAAAAATTTAACAGAAGTCGATTTAATGTTTGAGAACGCGATTGAACGCACGGCTTGAGAAGTAATTCGAATAATACAGAAAATGATGTATTTTTGGGGAAGGAGTAATATTTTTGTATGGGTAGCACTGGTGATATAAAATCGTACGCGATGCGGAAATATTTACCTTTACTCCATGTAATTTGGACCTGCACCGCTAGAGAGCGCTAGTAATTTTAATTCTAGATATTAATCGATTGACATACATACTTTCTTACGTCCGTAGTCATTTGGAATATGCATCTCAAGTCTGGTCACCGCGCTACAAAGATTACATCGATCGTATTAAGGGTATTCAGAATTTATTTCTTAAAAATTGAAATTTCAGGTTTAAAATTTTACGGACTCCAGAGTTTTGAGCTCAGAAGATCGCGAGTTGATATGTTGTTTTTATACAAAACTGTCAATGGTCACATCGACTGATCGATGTTTCTAGGGCTCATAAATTTCCGGGGTCCATCTAGACCTATTCGCCAGTGTGAGACATTCCATCTGTCAGGGTTGAGTACGAATTATGCACAGAAATCATATATACATCGAGCGTGTAAGCTTTTCAACAGCATGTTGAGCACCTATATTCAAGACTACCTTCCCGGAATTCAAGAGTGTCTACTCTAGCTCTAACCCTAGAGTAGTACTCGTATATGTATTTGTAAAATTAATTATTTTTAAAGAGTTATGCTATATTTTATATTCTGGTAATTATGAAAACTCCCCAACTCCTCCTACTTCCTAATACCAACCTCTTTCACGAATTTATTTTATTAAGTTTAGAGGAAACTCTCATTGGCTTTATGACTTAATTGTTTTTTTATTGTAATTTTATTTTTATATCAGCTGTTGTTCCCTGATATAAATAAATACCTATCTGGCAATTTAGACTCAAACTATTATTTATTTATTTTTAAATGGTACCTACTCTAACAAAATATTGTAATACATATCATGTTAACAATTATTTTTAGACACTAAAGTAATATATCTCTATATATATAGAGCGATGATCTGCGTCAATCGACTGAAAACTCAAAGAAAACTATTAAAAAAAATACGCACACAGGCGAACGCATGTTTATGTGTTGCATACATACATATCTATTGTAAAAGAAACCACTTATAGAAAACATTTCATAACCTGACAAATTTTCAATATATGTAGGAAAATGGGTAAAAGCTAATTTGAAACTCACTCTCGGGTGGAAACGTCAACCGATCCTTTAGGCTTATATATAGTAGGTATAACATAATATATATATAAGAAAAATCATTTGCACTTTACGCTAAAACCCCAATATGTCTTACCCGGGCGTCAAGTGCGTATTTCCCTCCAATTTCCACCCACGTGCGTCGTCTTAATACCCTCTCCTCGGCGGGTAGGAAAAATATTTATTCGTATCGATATTTCTAATGGCACGTCGAACACGTCGTTGGGAAACATCTTATTTGACGCAACAGGTAGCTTAGTATATGTTGGATACTCCCGCATTTATTTTAGGTATTTTTTTTAGATTAGAACTTACGTCGGTAGGTTTTTTTTACCTCAATATTTATTCTTTTAATTTTAATTAAAAATTAAAGGATGGTATTCAATGTAACCTTAAAATGGCTTTTGGTAGAAAATACACTAAAACTGGTAATTATATGCCTGAGTATATACTCTAAGAAATCTTTTATGACAAACACTTCATTCACATCTCGCATAATATAATTCTTTAAAATTACCTATTTTAGTACCAAGTTTCAAAAGCCAACATCTGTCTTGCTAAGAACCATGCTAATAAGAGATGAATGCGAATGAACGCATTTCTCTCGCTACTTTATTTTTATATATTCTAAAATAAATAAATAAATACTTATTTAATTATTTTATATACGAAGACCAAAAAATTCTTACTACATAAATCAAAACATATGTTGCAGCAATATGCTAATTATAACATTAATAAAAACCGTCTAAATTAACATTATAAGCGAAACTAAGATATCAAGAGTGAAACCGAATCTTAAATACATATTATTCACATTTCTCACAGTTATTTATTGCATCAAGAATTTTTTTTTTAAATTTAAATTTATTTAACTTAAGGCAATTAAGACAAAGAATTAATTCACTGAGCAAGAGGTAGATTCGTGGAATAAGAGAATGAAGGGCATTATTTTCTAGGAACAAATTGGTGTATGAAATACATTTAAATGACGTGTTCTGTACTTTGAAATTAAATAAAGACAGAATTTGTTCAAAAAGAGGGTATTTACATATCCTACTATAAATGTTTAAACCTCCTCTTTGCGGAGGAATAAAACCCGAAAATATTTACTAACGTTGGTAAGGCAATATTTTTACTCAAGCACGCTTTCTCTCTGATCTACATTTTTAATCTAAAAGAGTACTAACGCCAGAATGGCATTACCTGTTTTATGACGCCATGAACAAAGCAAAATAGGATTGTCTACGATAAGTACAGGTAGTACAGGTAATACGTTCCTAGTAGTTACTTATAACGAACTTTAACAATAAGCATAATGTTTTGAGTATATTTTCTTTGTATATTCACCGTAAAATAAATAAATAACATTGTTCTTAAATATACCTTTAGAACGTCAGCCCTTTACCGTAGTTTGTAACCACGCTTAGAGATAATAAAAAGGCTCCTCAACTTGGCGATGTTCCACATAGCTCCGTGCGACCGCACTTTTCGTCCGAGTGCTTTTTTTCATTTAATCGCACCTCTCTTACCGTTTCGAGTTCCTCCCTAATGTGTGAATAAAAGTTTCGATATTAAACGCGATGCTGACGCACACATAACTCGGGGTGGAACTTTGCCATCGTGTTTACCTAATTCACGGGAATATCAACAAATTCCTGCTTCAATTCAAGAATTATATTATTCAAGGTTATATTATTAGTCGGTTGATTATATGAAATCTTGCAAATCGTTTTTGATCCACTTTCCGTTCAAGTGCCTACACGGGAGCTAGCAACGTTTTCGTCATTTAATTTTAACAAGAATCATTCGTCATAGAGGAATCATTACGAAAACATTGCTAGCTTCCTTACTATTACGTCGAATAGCCAGCGAGCGCTCCAGGGACTGCACCTGCGGGTCTGATGATTGAACCAGAAGGTGGTCACAGAACTCCACAACTACACAAAGTGTACCCCTCGCGTTAGACTTGTCTTGATGATAAATTTGATGATATTTATAAAAACCAAAATCTTAAGCCAGATTAAGTTTTACTCGCGAGTTTTGTTTGTCCGTCCGGGTCGGACGGGAGGTAAAAATTAATAGCAAAATCACTTTTTTAAAAACTAGCTTTTATTACGCGTATACAAAATTTCGTATCTGTGATGTTGACCGTTCAGGGATTCCTTCGTCTGCAGTACGCCGGAAGGCGAAGGTAGATTTTACAGGATCAAAGTAGGAGACAGGCAAACTCTAATTGTGCGTACTTGTATTAAGCATTGAGCTAGCTACCGCGCGATCCGTTCTCCGCGCGGCAGCTCGCGCACCTCAATCCGCCGAACCCATGCGCAGCGAGAGTGCATATCCTGAATCCCTCTTTATACTGTGCAGTATGGGTTGCTCATATCAAAAATTGTTTCAAACAAAAGTCGTAGGGAAATTATTGGCCTACAATTTATATTTTGAACGAATTTTATCAAGTGCCTATTAAGGAAGGTATAATTTTTTTGAATTTTGAAAAACCAATTATTCTTAAACATAAGACCAATAGTTGGTGCCATCAAAATTTTTTTTAAGATAAGTTTTAGGCCCTTATCTAAGGAATAATATAAAATTTAAATGAATTTGATATCTTATATACTAAGAAAGATATAGCTAAATTTCACTTTTTCGAAAAACCTTGCTCCATTCTTGGCCTATTAACAATCTCGACCGAGATTTTATGCCCTTAAATTTTATACATCAATTTGAACTTTTAATGTTAATATTTTTGTTAGTAGAAACCTATTTTTAGATTTACAAAGGTTTTTTTTTGGTCAATCAAATGTATTTTTTTGCATATTACTGTGGAAAACTGTCGGTTTTTCGAATAGTCATAAATAAAATACAAACTATCCACTATATTCTCTTACACTTGTGGGGGTCACAAGTCTGTACGACGCCACGACGTACGACGAGGATGACGTCAGACGGCCGCGCCTAATGCATCACGGCTGAGGTAGAGGACTTCCCCTCCGGCGCAGACTATAAGAGCGGGGGTCAACCCCAGTTCGATGCCTATTCCATCAGAGTCTCGCGTCGTCAATAGCTACTCGCCTGCCAGTCGTCACGCGCGCCCGAGCGCGCACATTATGGAGACGCTATATAGTAATTATCGTAATTATTGTAACGAGTATAATATTGGAGTGAATTATAATAAATCGAATTAACCTCTTTATACCGTATCATTATTGGCCGTTACACACTTAGCTTTTTTATTTATTTAACATTTTTACTCAATACATCACAGCAATTAATTGGACCGCTGAGGATGGTTGAATGTTAACAAAGGCTAAGATATTTCAACCGTAGAAACCTATACTTTACATACAGCTTTGATGATAATAATTTGGATCCTTAATTAATTTTTCTTGTTTTCCAAAAATATGTTTAGCCTCTGGCGCATTTACAAATTTTATACAAGTTGTTTTTTCTACGTCGCTCGCTTTTCAACTTAAGCCTCGATTACACTTAAATATTTTTAGTATTCCTTAGTATTCCTTCTCAGCATTTTTATTACCAATTTAATGCAATTTCGGTAGTTGGTTTGCTGTTTGCAATGTGCAGTCCAATAAAATTGTAATTTGAAAACATTAATTTAATGGGCTGTCCAGAGCTTCTACAAAATATCCACTTTAGAGTGTTTTATATCCCCAACGACCAACAGATCTTTTCTTATTACATAAAACGACAGAAAGTATGCTCAAAACGTAAAACTTTACAGAATATGTCATGAATGTAACAGTAATCATTCAGAATTCATTCAAAAAGGAGGTAAGTAAAATATACACGTCTCACACGGATAATTAAAGGTAAAAGTCCTAATTATTTATGTTTATCATAATAACTCTAACAACACCCATATTATAATTAATGCATATTTTTAATAGTGTAAATATGCAAAAACTAAATTATTTTTTTAACATTTCTCATTATTATCTCTTTTATGTAATCAGTTCTAGGTGAATCTACCTTTCAATTAATTGTTAAACAGTGGATTCATGTAATTGGCCAAATGAATAACTATGTATTTACTGTTCTATAAACTAAATCACGCTGTATGTTTCCCTAAAATATATTAAATAAATATTATTTTCTCTTCCGTTTTTTTTATTTTTTTTTCTGAAGAGTTACTTTTTTTGTAATATGGAATAAGAAATAAATAACATAATAAGTATTGAAGCCATAGTGATAAAAACGGTCGGTAACGTATAAATTGGAAAAAAAAATGTAAATTTTTAATTAAACCTATTTTAAAAAGAAAAAATAGTAAAAATTGCTAATTTTTTTTTTTAATAACTTTTAAGTTAAAATGATCAAAATGTTGGTTTAGAATTATCTGTACCCAATGAGGATTATTTTTTATTCATTAGGTGCAGTTATTATTATCTACCTTTCATTATATTTACATAGTAGTAATCAGCATATTTATTAGTTTTTATATAAGCTAAGCGCAATAGACCGTATTAAAATAAGTAAATATATGTCAAACATGCTCACAATCTAAATTTTAAAACTCAAATTTCAAAATGTAAAAAAGCGCAGAGTAAACTCCAAGTATTCTTAAATTCAAATAGGTTCATTTTGAAAACAAACCGGTTAAAAACATTCGCACTTTAGAGCCATTTCAAATTCAGACAAATTTTATAAAATACATACATAATACTATACTTACTTCTTTGGAAACATAATAGGTACGTAATGTTTAATAATAAATGTTTGTATATATGAAGGAAATCCATAATCAGCTTTGCTATCTAATGAATTGTTTAATTTTTCTAATTTTATATTGATATAACTGTGTATTTTCCCATAAGAATAATATGAAAAATACATTTTTAAAACAAGCTTTTATTTAAGTGCTTGCATGCGTATACAAAATTTCATGTCTGTGCTATTGACAGCTGAGGAGTCCCTTCGTTTGGAGCCATTCCTGGGTGTGGAATCAGGTCACGATTACCATAAAAATGCATTATCATCGGAACTGAACCCACATATCCAATTTCAACTCGGTAGGATAAGAGGAAGCGGTTCTAAGATTCTAATTCTAATTCACCTAAACCGACTAACAAGCATTGCGAGCTAAATAAAAGCTTTACGCTTAACAAAAAAAACACGCTGATACTATATAATCAAGTTATTTGTCTACCTCCGTTTCTGAGCGATTTTCTAAAAATATATTAATAATTATTAAAATAGTGTAAGCGGCGCTTTAGTTTGAATTCAATTAGGTTTGAACGGGGTGGTAATGTTGACGCAAGCTTTCTTGGAGTGTCCGCGCCGCATTTTTTTGCTTTCTGCCAAATTGCGCTTTACTCGTATTGTTCTGTAAGCAGTTTTGTTCCGGCTAGAAATTTAATTCCAATTTCGACGACCTTGTGGTGTAGTGTTATTAACTACCCGAAATTATCAAAACTGGTTTAATATTGTACTTAACAGGTGGGAGATCAATTTGAATTGCCGTCTGAATTCTTAATCTTCTTTGATATTTTCAAGACAGTAAATGGATTTCTTGCAATAACTTCATAGGGTAAAATTCTGTTCTAAGGTAGTTTAAACACAATTCAATCTATGTGAAAACCAAATATACGCGTAGTGCTGTATTGCGGTTGTAGAGGAGTATATGTATGTGTGAGAGAGTGCGAGAGGGACGGTGAGGGTGTGAAAGGGTGCGTTTTAGGGTGTAAGTATGCGTGTGTGCGTACCCCTAATCGATGGTGATATACACATAAAAATATCTTGCAATTTCACAGTCATACACACCTTCGACCGCCCTATTATATTTATATTTTCATTTTCACATAGTTTAAATTTATTTATTTATTATTTATTTATGCATACATTTATAGAGCTTATGATAATAAGAAAATTCAAAGTCCACCCTGAGCCATGTCCGTACTAAGGTAGACTTTATTTGTAACGGTGTAGTTACAACATATGTTTATACTTTCCAGAGCTGCGTGTAAAAAAAATAGCAATTTTAGATTAAATTCTAGTTGAAATATATGCTATATAATATAATATATTTTCTCAATAAAATATTTTTATGAGTATGAGCAAACAACATATTCAACAAAATATTGAAATATATAACATGTTTACTTCTTAGACACTAAAGTAAAAAGCAAAACTTTATCAATATTAAATAAAAAGAGAACACATATGAAAGATAAAACACAGATTATTCTAAATAGTAACAATAAAAATTAATAATAACAAATAAGTATTATTAGCATACGA
This sequence comes from Neomicropteryx cornuta, assembly GCA_020383195.1. NCBI lineage: Eukaryota > Metazoa > Arthropoda > Insecta > Lepidoptera > Micropterigidae > Neomicropteryx > Neomicropteryx cornuta. Next base: position 7,052,651 of record JAHKQU010000010.1, on the reverse strand, counting down.
TTAGTGCTTTGGACTGACACAAATTAAAAAGATTTAATGAGGCTCCTAGTAACAATATTACATAAAAGTTTAAATGTATAAATCATTTTAAATACTTTTTGTGAATTGTACAAATATCCCTAAATTTAAATTTGAAGGAGCTCCTCTTAACAATTAATATTTATTAATACAATTAACATTATTTTTTATCGTTGCATATATGCATATTTAAAACAATATATTCTAGAACTGATTGATCTACTTTAGAACAGATATTTGCTGCACTAAAAGTCAAGTGCTACTGGCCATTCACAAGGCAGGGGCGGGAAGCTGAAAACCTATTTATGACATTTATTTTAGTGATTAGGATAAATAAATTATTTTAATTTATTTTTGATTAATCGGTGGATTTGACATTTATATTTCTAGTGTATTCGATTATGATAAAATATATTTTATCAACCGTCTAACCGTGCCTTTATCGCAGATTCAATTAGCAGCGAATGTAGCCGTTATTGCAAATTAACGGTGCGCTATGCGAGAGCGGAGAGCGTCTGCCTGCTCGTTTTTTTCCTGTTCTTAAGGAAACGCTAAGGTACTATTCTAACTGCAATGGTTTTAGAATAAACTGCTTTGATCTTTCCTTTAATTAAACTCGATTATAAGGTTCATAGGCGACATTGGGTTCATTTTTTTTTCTTCAGTTATATAAATGACGTGCGGTAATAATCTTACCTTCAAAATAGATTTACTGTTAACTTCAGGAAAATACGTACTTATTTGTGAGATTTTCATAAAAAATAATCTATGAAACAATCGATCCAAAGAAGTTCCTTTTTATTGAATTACAATTTTTTTAAACATTCAATATTATAGCAAATCTCCATATCAAATATCTATTTGCATCACTTATCAGTTTTTTTATGACGAATCATTACAAAAATACTAACATAGGTCAAAACCTCACCATATAGGTCCCTGTTTTGATCATTTTGCTACAGAATTTTTCTTTCCAGAAAAATTCGCCAGTATTTCCTTCTATATAAGGGTCCTATATAGTATGGGACCAACCCCCTTGTTCCAAGGTATGTTTTTAAGCGTAGGTTGCGAGTCTCGTCCACTAAAGTCAACCTAACATAGCTCCTAAATATTGTAATTAATTTGTATATATTCAATAATATTAAAATCATAAATGAAAGAATTTAATATTTATTTATTATTTTTTATAAAAAACAATACATTTAATTTTACATTTTATAGCGTATAGTGCTGTTCTAATGTGATATAATCAGTTATAGAAACATAGATCCTCAGCTGACAATTTATAAACTAAAAAAGACATGAAATTTAATAACAAATAATAAAATGTGGAACTGCAAATTTACCTCAGGTTTATACAGATAATTATACAGGCTTCATAAATATTGTGCGAGAGGACATTAAATAATGTGAAGCTATGTGTGATGTGTGCGTGTGAGGAGGAACCTAAAAAGTATTCTTTTTACAACAATAATTATAGATTAAATAATATAACATATCTAATATGCTTTTAAAATAGTATAATAAGTACATATTTTAAAATATATGTTTAGTTCCCATTTTGGATAAGATATAGTATATTAGAAATAGAAAAAGAAAAATAAATTTAAATATAAATAATATATGTTATATATTTGTATTTATAATAGCCTAGTGCGAGTGTAATTTAATTTTAATCTTTTCATGTTTTTTTTTTTTTTTATAAGTTCTTTATTTATAAACAAAATACATATTTAATTTGTTTGTTCACAAAACCCTTGCGGGTTTTTATGTGAACTCATTCGTTCCTAATTTAACTTATTTAATAAAATTTATATATACAAAACATATTCAATATTCACTTAAAACACTTTTGGCAATGATGAGCTACACATGACGGTATCTATCCAGACTGTCATTATTTGTTTATTTATAAAAAAACGGTCACTTCCAATCGCGTCGGTGTAATTATAATGAAATCGGTACGAGTACATCTCACACCGGTCGCTTCGAGTACATTCATCAACAAAAATACTATTTACAATATATTTTTTTTAATTCTTTTTTTAAAACGCAATTAGATAAATTATTAGATTGCTTTATATTACTCGGAAGGTTATTAAATAAAATTGGAACAATTCTCTCCAGCCTTCTTTTGCCATATTCATTGTTGAATTTCGCCACTTCCAAAATTCCTTTTGTTGTTTGCCTTGTTTTTATACTGTGCGGTATTTTCTGTTTATATTCCATAGAGTAAAATTGTTCCAATATTACCTGATAATCAATTTTTTTTTCTATTGGTAATGTATTACAATATTTAAATAACTTATCTTCCTCACTTTTTAATTTATTTTTAATTTTTTTTGGTACTATAGTTTTTATTATTTGAAGCTGAAGTTTTTTAATTTTTTGAATGTATGTTTTAAATGTTAGACCATAAGTACTAATTCCATATGTTATTCGTGTTTCCGCAAGTGATATATATAATAATCTTAGTATTTTATAGGGTACTTTATATCTTAAAACCGATAGTTTGCTTAGTATTGCACGTAGGTTTTTACATACTTGTTCGATATGTGGACCCCAATTAAACTTTTCATCAATGGTCAGTCCTAAATATCTATTTGTAGCGACCTTATTTAAGGAGGGACAAGAGCAAGGCTTTTGTATGCTATGTAGACACGCGTCGAGGTGTGATTTTATTTCTATACTGTGGTTGCTTTTGTTGTGGGTGCTGTGAATATGAATGTAATTAGTTTTACTCGAATTTATGACTAATCCACTATCGTGAGCCCATTTACATATTGAGTCGTATGCATTTTGCATTTTTTTTTTGAGCTTCTACGATATCATTGTCCGCTGTCACTAGACAAGTGTCGTCCGCGAATTTTAGTATCTCACATTCTTTAATAACTCTGGCCATATTATTCACATACATAAGATATAAAATCGGTGCTAATACTGCACCTTGCGGTGCTCCATATTTTACTATTTTGTGATTGCTGACTTTATTCCTAATTTTTACTGATATCTTACGATTATTTAAGTAATTTTTGAACCAATTATGTAGTGGTCCTCTAATTCCGCATGTCTCAATTCTGTTTAATAACAAATCATGTTCTAAAGTATCGAAAGCTTTAGAGAAGTCAATCATGAGTACTATTACATGTTTTTTTATCATTAAGACATGTATTGACATAGTTCCCAAATATCGATAGGAGTTGCGTTGTACTTTTATTACTTTGAAATCCAAATTGCCTTTCGTGCAATATGTTATTTTTACTCAGAAATTGTGCAATTTGGTTCCCAATATGTTTTTCCATAATTTTGTTAATGGCTGATAATATTGATATCGGTCTGTAGTTTCCATAAATTTTATGATTCCCGTTTTTGTATATAGGTCGAACAATTGATATCTTCAATTCGTCTGGAACGTTACCTTCGTACACGGACATGTTTATTAATTTAGCGATATTTTAATTATTTTAATTTAATTAGATTAATTTAGCGATTTTGTATTTCTATACTTTAGCGAAAACCTGTCATAGTCAATTTTACACCCAATTGTATGTACCATTTCTCATATATTGTACTATTGGTTTTCCAAATAAACAATAAATAAACTAAATACAGACTTCTATTTGATTACTCTAAGAATTTTTCATATTATTACATTATCAATAATTTTATCAGACTCGTTTAAGCATTTACCAACCTAACGTAACCTACGGAAAATATCTTTTTTTTTATACTTAAAGGTGTGTTGAGTTCCATTGTCAAAATGTTAAAACATTTTGGACCCTAATAAAAGAAATATTTTTGACCAAATGTTGTTTTCATTCTAGGCTGCAAAAAAAAAACCTTTTTATAGTAAAAATACATTTTTAAAAACAAACCTGTATTTAAATGCTTGAATGCGTATACAAAATTTCGTGGTCCCTCCATTACCGGGTTTAGAATCGGGTCATGCTTATTGTAGGATGAGAGGAATTGATTTAATTCAGCTTGCAAGATTTGACCTAAAACGACATACAAAAATTGCAAGCTAAATAAACGCGTGTAAAAAAAAATGCAAATAAAAATATTCAGTATTTTCATAATAAAAAAGTCGTTTTTTCTATTCCTGAAAAGTGTCTTTTCCTGAAGGCGCGTTCAGAGTGCTGTTGTGGAAAGTTGTCCGCTTATCTCTCGAACGGCGCCGTTATATTGAGTCAACAATAAAGTCGAACAAAGGCGAACACTTTTCTGAAACTCCAAAGTATACGAGGAGCGTAAGGACCCTTTATGACGTCATCAAAGGGAATTTCACCGGCGCACCGCGTTGCGCGCACGATTTATCGCTAAGATGCTTCTTTTTATTTAAATAATTGCAAATATAGGACTCCGGTCCAACGAAACAAACCCCTTTCGGCACGCCGGAAGGCGGATCAATGTAGGGGGTAGGCAAACTCCAATTGTACGAACTCGCGAACTCCGTACCCTTGCACAGCGAGAGTGCGCATACTGAATCACTCATAATACTGTACCGTAAGGGTTGCTCATATCAAAAATTATTTCAAACAAAAAATGTAGGGATATTATAAGCCCACAATTAACATCTTAAATTGATTTGATGCGGTACCTATTTAGAAAGGTATTTTATTTTTATTTATATATCTTTATTTAGGAAATAAGACAGTTACATAAAATAGCTAATATACAGGCAGTATAAAATAATAAAAAGATAAAACAATGAAAACAATGGTAACAACTTACAAGTATAAAATAAAACCAATTAAATATTTCCACCGAGTGAGTATAAATAATGCAAGAGAGATGGTGATTTTTTTATATTTTGAAAAACCTTTTTTCCAACCTCTAGGACTAATGGTTGGTGCTATCAAAAAGTTTACTTAGATAAGTTTTAGACCCTTATCAGAGAAATAATATAAAATTTAAATAAATTCGATATCTTATATACTAAGAAAGTTATAGCAAATTTTCACTTTTTCGACCCCCTCCCATCTGGTCTGATTTTACCCAATTTGAAAGTGTTTGGTGTAAAATTACGGCAGTTATGTATCCACAAGAAAGTGATATCGCTGGATATATACGAGTATATATACACTATTAAACTGAGGGTGGTTTTGGGTTCTAGGGAATGTGAAATGCGACGATATGTCATAATTTTCCAATGAAATCTACGTAACAGCTGTTGCGGGCCGTTTCAGAGAATAAATATTAAAACCATCATTTATAGGTATTATAAAACAAAACATACCCCCTCACATATTCTCACTAATTACAAATACTTATAAATATCAACATTATTTTTTGATTGAAACTATGAATCCATACAAAATGCATTCAAATGGGTATATTTCGTAATCCGTATATATCCATATTTCAGTATTTATATGCGTGCGTGGTATATAAGTAGTAGGTACGTGGGTTTTTAAATTTTCGTTACGCAACACTTACTTTTTAATTAATAGACAGAAAGTTTTCTTTAGAAGAGTTACGTTAGCCTATATATAGATATTTTGCATTATTTTTGTAACAATTGCAAGAATTAAATAAATAAATAAAATATATACAAGAAAAGCATAGTACAAAATATATTTGTAAAATAACAGTAGAACTTAAATGCCTAGTAAGGATATAAAAACGATGATTTACATTTAATTTAATTCGGCGCATTATTTTTACAGGGCGTCAGTTTTTACTCTCTGCGCGGTCAGTAAGCAATTGTTGACTTTTATTTAATTACAGCTTCATAATAAATAAGTTAAAAAAACAAACTTTCGTATGTTTTAGTCCCTTCAATTGCCTTTCAAACACTATTTTTTCTAAGGCTCTAATACTTTATAAGAGAGCAATTCAATTAAAAACGAACTATTAGCAGTTTATCATTTATTACATTTCTCAGAAATAAAATAAAATTTAAAAATCTGCCTTAAATATGTAGAAGATAGATCGAGGTTTATAAATTATTTTTTTTTTATGTTTACCAAATTCCAGCGATAGAAAAAAGGGTCGAAATGAATCGAAATTATTATTTACCCTTTGGCTCACACCAATATGTATAACATTTTTTTTACCTTACTGTACGTTACAGTGAATGTACGCAAAACGACCCACAGTAGACACTCGAATTATAAAATCGAATGTAAAGGGAAAACGCTTCGGAACGCTTCTTTCGTCGCACAAAGGAAGGTAAAAGAGCGAGATGCAAAGGAAAGGAAACGTTGTCCTTTGCAATTCCATTCTCAAACTCAGCCGGAGACAAATTGCTCAAAGGGATCAATGCATTTCCTTGCCTTTGACCACTACCTTCACTACGCTTTAACTTAGACAAATTATAGTATGGTGCATCTACTAAGATATAGCAGTAACGGGGGAATTTATACTCTCATACAGATAAATAGTACAGAGTCGCTTAGGACTTAGGAGTCTCTCACCTGTCCTCTTTAGTGTAAAATATTGTCAAATATTATGTAACCATCTAATCAGATGAAATAAGGAAAGCATGATATTTTAACAAAAAATATAAAAATAATGGATATGTGATTACGATGAAGGATGATGGTGAAATGAGATGATTTTATGAGTGATTTATGTATGAAGTTGATGAAAAAATAAAAATAATGGATACGTAAAAGTGTAAAATTAAAGCACATGATTTGTGTGCGTAATATTTATATAATTGTATAATTGAGTTGTAAAGTTATTTGAATTATATTTGATGATGGTTTTTTAATAGCGGCAAATCGCCTGAAAAGATAAATGACACAATCTTTGACAATATTGAAAATTTTTGAATAATTTTTTAATTATTTGATAAAGTGCTGATAGCATAATATTTATAAAGGTTCTAAAGAGGTCCTGTACTTGAGCGCGCAGGATGTCGGTTTAAACCCAGCGCTGAGTTTTATAAAAATGCATTTTTAACTGACGGACAGGTGAGCCTGTCCTCTTTAGTGTAAAATATTGTCAAATATTATGTAACCATCTAATCAGATGAAATAAGGAAAGGATGATATTTTAACAAAAAATATAAAAATAATGGATATGTGATTAAGATGAAGGATGATGGTGAAATGAGATGATTTTATGAGTGATTTATGTATGAAATTGACGAAAAAATAAAAATAATGGATATGTAAAAGTGTAAAATTAAAGCACATGATTTGTGTGCGTATTATTTATATAATTGTATAATTGAGTTGTAAAGTTATTTGATGATATATATATATATATATATATATATATATATATATTTGTATTTATAATAGCCTAGTGTGAGTGTAATTTAATTTTAATCTTTTCATGTATTTCTATACTTAAAGCGTAAACCTGTCATCAGTCAAATTTACACGCAATTCTATGTACCATTTCTTATATATTGTACCTTTGGTTTTCCAAATAAATAAATTAGTAAAAAATAAGGATGCGTTCATGTTAGTGAAATTATTTATTTTATTAAAAAAAACACTTTTATTTTTCATTTGTTTTCTCTTCTGTTATTGATTCGACGGAGTTCTTTGGCTTCCTGAATAATTCATTGTATATCTGAATAGTCAGCGAGTGACTTGTCCAATTATTTACGGGGTTCAGGGGAGGAGGTGGGGGGGGGGAGGAGAGGGGGAAACGCTGAAAGGCGGACATATTTATATTTCGGGGAGATTTCCTCTCTTTTTTAACTAGCGAATACATTAACAGCATAACTTCTGCCTTTTACATCAAAGGCTCGGTTAATTCTCATTCCTGAAGGGTTTTACAAAGAAATCGATCCCAGGGGCGATTTTCTCCGCCGGCTGTGTGTCAAACAAAACACACGCGGTTTAGGGAGGTTGATCTGTAGAAATAGACTTATCATTTGATTACCTCAATATTCCCGTTCTCTAAAATCTCCCACGCCTACCCACTGGTTTAGCACTGTGTAGTGTATCAGTGCCAAATTGACACCGAAGAAGGCAGCATCTCGCTTTGAAACGTCTGATGATTGTTAGATCTTCCGAATTAGAAGAAATAAGGAAAAAATGAGCCTAATGGGTATGAGATTAGGATGAAGGGTTATGGTACTAACATAAGACGATTTTTCGAATAACCTATTGATGCAAATATATCATTATACTCATTATCCCATCACAATTTACTGAGCCCAGAGAACCGAAGGGTAATCAATGATATGACCTTATGGCACAACGTACTACTTAACCAGATAGACAGGTCTTATTTGCTAAGCAGTTTGTGTTTAAGGGTTCCGTCACGTCTAACTCGAAATAGGGAATTATTTTTTGTGCCTAAGTGCAATACGAATTACGCAATGAATTCAGTTATAAACCGTATCGGTAAAACATATAACCACAATTTCAGCGAAATAGACATTTTTCATTTGCAAAAAGGCGCCTTATACTCAACATAAAAAAAAACTCTCTTTGAACATAAATAATATTAGTATTAGTATTCCTGTCACCACACACACACGCACACACACATATATATATATATTATACATACACATTAACGCACCCTTATAATCCACACCCTAATATACTCACAGATTACAACACTCACATTATTATCACTTATATATATATTAGATCCTAATTAGTTCTGTTAAACTTATATGTTAAATTGGAGATACCTGTAGTCGGCTTAAGCTGTTAATTAATGTATTTCTATGTAACTGTAATTATGTATAGCTGGCATTTCTTATACAAATAAAAATAAAAATAAAATAAAATATATGTGTCCCAGGCAAGTTCAAACATTCAACACATAGCCTAACACAGTTAACACAGTTAACAAGAAGTAGGTTTCCGCTTTGAAGCACTAATAAATTGAATAGACCAGGTTTACTAAATGTGATTTATAATTTATTACACATTTTTCTCTGATGGCGCGTTGTTGTAATCAATAAAGAAATTGGATAAAATTGCTTTTTTTCAACTCTTATTGCTTAAATAACTAGTTTTATGAATCAATAGATTAGCAGTTTTTGATATTTTTCCGATTGAGTTTTACACTTCCACATATTTTTTTTATTATTAATAATTATTTAACATTCTTTAATATCCTGATTATTATTTTTACCGCAGTGGATATTCTATCTAGTATATGAACAAAAAAATATTGGTTTTAATAAAATCGACTGTCTAGCCATTCCGTCTTATTTTAATTTCAATGTGCCAACAAAGTACGTATTTGTACCTCGAATAATAATACTCTTCAATATCCTATTCCTCAAATCTTCCTCTTGTTTAATGGACTAATTAATTGTCATGATTGCCAAAAGCTAATTAAAGTTCAATTTTAATTTTAATTTAGTAATTTTAGTATCGTTATTAGCCTAACGACTGTCGAATTTAGAAGGTCAAAATTTCAAAATAGCCGTCAAGTGTCGAGCAAAATGAGAAAAAAAAAGAAAAACTCACTCACTCATTGAAGAAGTAGTTTTGTAGTTAGTTATCATCCAAAAATATATTTTTGGTGTCCTTGTAATTTCCGTGAAATTTGTAATGCACTGAACTAATTTAGGTTTTTATATATAGTAATTATATATTTATAAAAAATTGCCTAAGTTGGATATAAAAAGGCCAGCTATAGGCAAAAGCCAACCGTTTGGCTCTCGACATTTGACAGCTTTTAATTATGTTATCATCTAAGGAGGAGCATCATGTAGGAATCTGAGTTTAGATTTATGTAGTAATAACTTTTTTTTTCTCTTCGTATGTCAATCTGCAGATTTCTTTTAAAATTAAATAAATTAAGCATTGTTTTGTGCTAGGTGCAATTACCCTACTGTCCGAAGGTACTTGAATATTTGCTTCGAATTGAAGATACTGACTGTCAAGCGCCAACTGCCTCGTACGCTGGAACAAACGTTGCGAAGTCGGTTTTCGAAGAGGGGCCAGGTCTTGGGTCGCCGCGAGTGATTTCCTAATGAGGTAAATCCCCGCGCCAGGCACTCGTCTGATGTGAGACGGCCCTAAGCCGTCTGTTCCTCTCCTAATTAGCGTTCAAGATGGCGGGAATAAAGAGAGGAATCTCCTTCCGCCTTCCGCCCCATTGCAGATCGGGTCAAACGATAATTGTATCATTGCCAACGGTGGCGGGATGGAGGGGGAGCGGCGGAGGGGAGGGGGGAGAGGGTGACTTATCTGACCCTAAAAGACTTCACGCGAACCGCGCGCCGCTAATGGACCGGACGTGGAGTCATTTTTTATTCGTCTCTCACGTGTCCAAAAGGTCTTAGTAAAATTATTATATTTTATAGTGGCAAAATTTCCTTCGAGACATAATTATATTATTTATGATTACATTTATTAAATATTTTATTGTATACGCTGATAAACTAAGGAAGGAAGGGACGGGATCCAGAGAGGGGCATTGAGGATAATTCCACCCCCCCTGCCTCCCCCCTTCGTACTCCCCCCCCCCCCGAGTAATGTAAAGGAAAAACATATCATTGAAACAACATATTAGATAAATCATGCTATCGGCAGCATGAAAGAAGCAATCACCAATATAAACGTAGAATTACAACATCGTTTCTAAAGCATTTAGTTTATTCATTTTTTTTTAACTCACCCTTCCCTTAATAAAATCATTCTATTTCAAATAAAATACCAACTAATAAACTGGTAATACTGGTACAAAATACTATTTTTACTAGGGTCTATAAACACTAAAAATTAGCCTCATATTTTAGGCCTCATTTCTTTTTAATATTTTCCTGGCAAGGCCACCCGGACGCCACGGTTAGGATAGGGTGGTGGGTACTCCTTATCTCCTGGTCCTTTCCTCCCCGAGAAAGACTTCTGGATCTGGCCTCGATGGATGGTAAGCTCCAACAAAGAATAGGGTAGAATGGAGCAGACTGCTCCTCAAGGAGAGGGTCAAGGTACTCAACGGGCTATATATAGTTATATTCTGTGGTGGACATAGCGTAAGGCCTCATCTATCATTGTTTACGACTTAAAAATTGTAGACTTTACGTGACAATATTAAACCGCTGTTCTATGTTCGTCAGCCGATCGTCCACTCGAATTACGTTGGTCGTTGCCTACACTCGGTCGATCGCGTTTTGCCACGGTAAAGGCAATTTACACAATCCCTTTGATAAAAAATCATAAATGTGGGGAACATTTTCGCATTTTTTTATATGACTGTTACTCGCAACAGGAAACACGAATACCCCCTTAAGCCTTAAGTTGAATTTATATTCTTAAGTTGAATTTATATTCTTATAGTTGCACCATATTATTATTTAACAGTGGAAATATATAAAAGTAATAATCAAAATGTATACGGTCCATGGTATTTAGCCAAATAAATAAATATATAACCAACATTCGAATTACCTTCATTGAGCGTTCGGCCATCAAGGATCGCATTAGGAGCGCAATACAACTCGAGCACGGCAATTAGCTCTAAGCGCGCCCGTGTCGCCTAGTTCGACCCTGCCGCGCCGCGAATTCCCTTCTTAGTTTCTTTCTGTATTCTTTCATTTCGTGCGGAGAAAACGTTTTCTCACGTCGGCACTGGATGACATTACCTGTAGATAGAGGGAGTAATCGAGAAAGTAATTCCCCATTCTTCATTTCACGTGCATTTTACGAACCGCATCTATAGTATGTTTGTGTGCGGAACGAGTCACAATGGAAACTGGCAAATTAAATATATAGCACAGTCAAGTGTAAAATAAGTATTACGAGACAGAACGGAAACTGGCAAATTAAATATATAGCACAGTTAAATGGGAAATAAGTCGAACGAGACAAAACGGAAACTGGCAAATTAAATATATAGCACAGTTAAATGGTAAATAATTCGAAGAAGACTCAACGAAAACTGGTAAATTAAATATATAGCACAGTCAAGTGAGAAATAAGTCGAACGAAACACAACGGAAACTGGCAAATTAAATATATAGCACAGTTAAATGGGAAATAAGTCGAAGAAGACTCAACGAAAACTGGTAAATTAAATGTATAGCACAGTCAAGTGTGAAATAAGTCAAACGAGACCAAACGTAAACTGGCAAATTAAATATATAGCACGGTCAAGTGTAAAATAAGTCAAACGAGACCCAACGAAAACTGGCAAATTAAATATATAGCACAGTTAAATGGGAAATAAGTCGAAGAAGACTCAACGAAAACTGGTAAATTAAATGTATAGCACAGTCATGTGTGAAATAAGTCATACGAGACACAACGAAAACCGGCAAATTAAATATATAGCACGGTCAAGTGTAAAATAAGTCAAAATAAGTCAGTGTAAAATGAAATTTAAAACACAGTCAAGTGTGAAATAGGTCAAAAGAGACACAACGATAACTGGCAAATGAAATATATACACAGTCAAGTGTGAAATAAGTCGAACGAGATACAACGGAAACTGGCAAATTAAATTAGTAGATGGAGCCCTAATTTCATTTATGCACCGGGACCCTCAAATTACGTGGCTAGCCACTGTGAAATATGCATGGTTTAATATAATTTTCGTACTGTATAATCAGTATTTTTATGTGTTTACCTCTAAAGAATCGCTCAAATATTAGTTTATATTTGTTCGGCATTTTGCTGGCTATATATACAATAACCACGCGGAACCCGTCGACTTTGATTAAATGTATTTTACCGGCGAAATGGGTTGCACGGCTAATTTATTAGTAGTGGTAGTACTGTCGTCTGCCTACCGGCGAATCTGCTCAAAATATAATCGCCTAAAAGCGCTCGTTTGACAACAAAGCCTTTGTTTTGTTAAACCTCCTGAACAGACACAAGCCTTTGCGTGACTTAAGGATATGGATACACCGATGAAGTCTAATTTGAGGTAGGCTATTTTACGCCGAATTTAGATATCTACCTACACTAATTCTCACGCTTGACACTTGGGCCCAAAAATATATGAATACTTAACTTAGATAAATACGTGACTACTCTGTCAGTACAAGTATGATTGGAATCTATTATCTTAATCCATGTTCAATTTACTGTTTTTTAATAAAACAATGAATTATGACAACAATTCTACTGAAATACATTAAAAATACAAAGAAATAAAACGCACTTAAAATTAAATATTCGTTATAATTACTTATTATTTATATTTTTGTTTTTTCTAATGGCAAAACACGCAGTTATGTCAATATTACATTAAAAAATTAAGAATTAATCAGATAACAAAAACGTTTATGAATTTCCTTCATATTCACAAATATATTATTATACAAGTAAGTATTGATATTTTCAGACTAAATTATTTAAATACAAACACGTAGGTATAAGATTTTTATATAGAAAATGTGTTATGTGTGTGTGTGAGTAAAAGAGAGAGATATTGTGTGTGCCGGGGAATTAATAAGTTTATGTACAATGCTTGAATGTTTTTGGGTATGAAAATAATGTTTTATGCGCATTAGGTATGGATTTCATAAGTACAAACGTTTTAATCGAAAAAAATCTATACAATTAGGTACTTACCTAGGTATCAATTATATCACCTGCAGCTATATGCACAGCATTTTGAAACTATTTTAGTGTAATATATTCGTGGCTTTTATTTCTCTAACCTCGCAATGAAATTCAATTTAAGGGCCCTTAGCCCTAAGTGAGGTTTGGTGAAAATGGCACTAAGTCTTCCTTTGAAATTTTCTTTTATTAAGAAGGAATGGCCCGAAGCTATTCACTAATGCTGGGAGTTTTATATAGTTAAAAAGATGATAATATATTTTACATCCTAAACAAGGCAGGCATCCTAAACTCATGGTCAGGTAAAAATTTCGACGGATTGCCAAATCTGCGTCACGCATCATTTTGCTAACCGCTGAATTGATTTAAGGTCAGCATTTTGATAGGAAATATGAGGGTCTTAAACAGATAAGCAATACAAGGAAGGATATAGCAGTGATTTATAAGCGAGAGCCCTTGTACGCGGTCGGACAGAACGTAGGCTTGGCACCGGCAAAAAAGAAACTATATATAAATTTAGAATGTTCATTTGTCCTATGTTTTGCACATTTTACTGCAAGATAATTTTATTTCCATGAATATAATAATAAACCAAGTTTTTCGGCTAGTATTTACTAAAACTTCGTACCTTTCGAGGTATTTCAGGGTTGTGGACAACTTCTTAGCAAACATTTTTATTTGGACAACAAGGTTATGATTTTTTCGGATGTGCGCAAATTTCCGTGCTTAATTTTAATATGATCTTATAAAATATATTTTTTTTTTTATAATAGCACTAATAATGGTTGTCTTTCTAAAATTCTAATTCTAAATTCTAAAACCAATATTAATGATTGGCAATTTAACAGCACACTCCGTCCGAATGGCTATCAACATTTTAAAAAGTTAACTTCCTAATTAAAAACTCCTTAATCGAATAGCCGTTTTGTAAAAGGCACTCCGTAATGAGTGGAGGGAGAGGAGGTTAACTCATCTCGGCGCGGAGTAAACAAAGGAGAAAAACTCGGCGAAAAGTCGAGGCAATCAACGGTTTATTGTTAAAACGGAGAAAATTCAGTTACCGGTAACTTGCCTATGTACATTTTGGAACTTTTCAGCTTAGAGCGAACTGCGCGGGGCGTTCAAATAGGCAGTAAAATTAGAAAAATTACTTCGGACAATGCGATTAGCGAAGCGCCCCATCGTTCGCAGATCCCAGTTCGGGGGTCCATAATAAAACTACCTAAAAAGGGAAGATAACAAAGGAAAATCGTCTATTAGGTAGATTTCTCCAGGAATGTTACCTATTGCAATGGGTACCATGTCGTGACTTCCAGAAAATTTCGACATATCTTCGCGTTTCACATCCTCTAAAAACCAAAACCACCCTTAATTGAAATGTTTATATATCTATCTATCTATCTATATCACTTTCTTGTGGACACTATAACTTTAAGTTTTGATTTGCCCAATCGCTCCGGGATTAGTCGAGCGCTGACCGCTGACCAGGAAAACATGGCTATAAAGTGCGTTATAAAAATGAAAGTAAAAATGACATTTAAATAAAAAAATTTAATCATTAATATAATATTGTCATTTATGTAGATAATTGATGAGTTAAAATGAAACAAAATTACTCGTTTTGAACCAAATGCCTTCAGATTTATAGACTTTGTTTCTCTTCGTATCAGAGCGATGCGGAAAATTTAATTAGATCTAAGCCACTGGGATGCCTAGTGATGTGCGATTAAAATAAATTCCTATCGATACGTTTAATAACACGCGCATCACTCACTCACTTTATAGTTTTAAGAAATATGATTATTTTCGAACTTTTTTTTTAATTCTTTATTGCTACTTCTTTTACCTCTCAGAAATAAATAAAATATAATCCAATAGTTCTTTTTCAACCCTAGATTAGAGATGGCCTTAAACGCACAATAAATAAATTGTATTTAATTTTTCTTAATAATAATAAATTTCTTCAATTTAATTACAATACCATTTATTGTTGCGACATCTTGAGCAATTTAATTAAATGAAAAATTTATTGTTTTTGTTTGTAGAGAAATAACTGTGAATGTAATCTGTCATTGTATTGTATAAATGCCGCTGCACAAATTTTGTCTTTAGTTTCAGTATAACATGAAATTGGGCGCTAAGTTGCTTTGTAATTATTTTATTTCAAACTATTTTATGTAGATCAAATTAGGCGAAAGTTTGCCTGATATCTATTACCTCTAGTAAGTGTTATTTCTTATGGGACTTTTACAACATTGAGAATTTTTTAAATGAATATTCTTCGTGGTCTTCTATTTTACCAATAATAAAAGCGTCGCTGCTCGCATATTTATATTATGCATATTTATATATTGCATATGCATATTTATATATTGTCATTCTCGGAGTTGTTAACAACAGCTTATTGAAAAGTATTATGTTTAAACAGGTAACATTAAACGAATTGTTGGCATGATTTAGCCTCATTTCTAGTACATTTTTTTACTGTTTGTTTTTTTACCTTTTTCGTTTTTTCTTTTTCTACACATTTGTATCGAATTAATTATTGTAATGAACTAATAATTTAAATCACTGACTATATTCCACTAACCCTTAGTCTCTGTATTTTCTTGATTTAAAATATAGGGACTTAGCTATACATTTTTTAGTATTTTAATTGGTCGATTTTTAATATATTTTCAATAAACGTACTTATCATTTTTCTGACAGAATATTTATTAAATCATACTTTTTCTGTTTAGAGTTTATTTATAATTTTATTATATATTAAATAGCAACACAATGTAGCATGGCAATGTTGCCATATTCCCCTAAACATAAACAACACATTGTCTATGGTCAGCGCTCGGCCGCGGTATGATCTGATGCGCGAAGTATCAAACAGTCTCAATAAACTCGCCGCTCGCGCACTACGCCTGCCTATTATTTAACCTGTCGCGACCTACACAGTGGAGTACCGGGTGTGGTCTCGGAGAGCCACACTTCCACGACAACATTTATAATAATATCAGTTAATATTCTAACAACGGTACACTGGTGACCCCGGCGTGAACAATAAAAACAAAAGCAACAAAAAAAAACATTTGTTAAAAAAGAAAACAAAAAAAAATATATAAAAATAAAGGAATTAGCCATTTACAGAACAAATGATATACTTTTAATATCATATCATAATAACAAATAATATCGATAGCGCTCAACAACCGCCCCCATTCATAAGACCATAACGTCTACATAAAGACCCCGGTAATAAATTTTTCGCGTGCGCGCAGAAAAGTCCGGCGATTTTTTATTAAAAAAAAAACTCATAAATTGTCTATATGCTACGGTTTATGTGGGTGTGACCGGCGATAGCTCTGGATGGAAATATTTCGAGCATTTGTCCAGGAATGCGGGGACGGGCTTGTGCGCAATTACCTAATTATAAATGATGTTCTGGAATATTTTTCAGAACCGAAGAAAATATATATTTTTTTTTGTTTTAATGAAAGGTTTCAAAGGTACTTGGATATTTTGAAGACGAATCCCAAAATGACAAGAATATTTATAGGACTTGATTTAAACTTATAAATTCAACAGATTCATACTTGTATTATAAATGCAAAAGTCTGTCTGTCTGTTATGTTTCCACGGCTAAACCGCTGAAACGATTTTTATGAAATGCGTACGTCAAGTATAGAGTTATGTGTGCCTCTGTCAAAAGATAAAGCCAAGTGTTCTTTCTCGTATAAGATATCTTGTTGCACTTAGTTGAGTTTATATCTATTTTATCTGCACATATGGTATATGTTAGTCATCTCGTCATATATCTCGTCCTGACTATAACTGAAAACCGAAAAAAAAAACCCCCAATCACACATGTCCCGATGACAACTTCCTATGCTTAAGAAGTATATATAAACCGGTATATTACACGCTAGGCAGAGCGACTAAAAGCATTTCGCTAATGGGGCTTTGAGTCCCCAAATGAGATGTTTGTCAAAAGATTAAACTTTTCTAACAATTTCCTTTCGCCGTGTCGGCGAAACTTTCCTTTCCCTTGAGATTTCGAGTCGGGCTCTCGCGGAAATGAGCATTTTGCTTTGATTGAAGGCGATCCTGGTGAAATGATCAATAAAATTTGTGTTACTTTCACTTCTTAATAAACAGCCGCCTAATCAAATTGTTTAACTAAAAGCAGATATTTTAATTTATTTATTTATTATGACAAATTGTCAAATTGAATTTGTCAAAAAAAATCGAAATATAGTGGAAAAAATTACATTTAGGTATTTATCTTACAGTTTTTCGCAAGTATTTAGTTTAAAAAAAAATGTTCCCTAGGCCGAACGTATTGGAATTTTTATATAAGTTGAAAACAAGTTTTTTAAATAAAGATTTTTTTTTCATTTTTTGCATAATGCAAACATGTATAAAGTAATAAAATAAAGATATGTATCCTTCTGATTAAATAAAAAAAGTAGGTATATGTGGTTAGAAGCTAGTTAAAATACAAAATTAAATGTTGTTTATATCTGCATTTAAAAATGTTTATGGTAAACGAGCGTTGTAATTCATAATACCATTCTCTTTTAATAATTTGCCAAGACCTTTAATTAAAAGTAATAGTAAATCTAAAAAAAATAAATATAAAGTTTGAAATATTTGCTATGAAATCTCACAAAAACACCGTCTTTCATTGTTTGTAGATAAATTGACTTAGCGTGTTAAATATTATTTTAAGTATACTTATTTTTTGTTTGTAAAATACTACCAAGCTTTAAAAATGTATATAATATATGTGTATATGTATATTTTAAAGGACGTGTAAAATACAGAACAAAATAATTTGAACATATTTCACAATTATTAATATCTGTATTTTACACACCTACTTTCCAGCAGATAAGCCTTGGGCTTAGCTGGTACATAAAAGAAAGGAATTGTAAATTTGTTGAATAAACTAAATAAATAAATAAATAATAGATACGTTAGCATGTTGAATAAATTCGAAAGTTTTACATAAAAACGAGGCGTTTATAATTTTAATTCGTGATAGGAAATTTTGAAGTAAATTTTGAGTTTAATGCGACACACTCATTTGGCCAAACTCGGGAGGATGATAGGGGGTGATGTGCTCTTTCGGCTAAAGTCACCCAGTCGTCCAGCTGTCACGTTAATTTTCTTCTAATATAAATAAGCGTGCTAAAGTATGTGAGGCGTTTTTCAAATATAAATTTAGATATTAATATGCAGTTGATGACAGCAATCTACCTTTCTACAGTAGTTTTACTCCCAAGGCGCGTGGTGTAGCCACACACAGCGTTTTATGAATGTGCCTTAGCGGCATATTTATCATGTCATATACCCACGGTCAGCTATCGCTAAGACCTTTCCATGTAATGTCTAATAAGCACAAAATTCTCAAAATCCTAGTATCATACTTCACAAAGGGCGACGCGTTCGTGTAAGCGCGCCTTTATGCGTAATATGAATATAGAGTGTGCGTATAATTAACTCCCTGCTAATGCGGTTTTTCAATTAAAGTCAAAGGCGCCATGGCTTTTGGAAACGTTCGGCTTTCAGTGTAATTAGTATTGAAAGGAGACTGAAAACGCGATGAAACGCCGTCAAGCCGGGAAATATTACACTTTTCGTGGGGCGCTAATAATGCCGATAAGAAAGCCAATTTCAGAAATGGAGCCTGGTCGCGCAAAGCGTGTCTCAGGGCTGTCAAAATATTAACAATATTAAATTTATACTAATTCATTTAAAGCTATAATTATCATAACTATTTTACATTAATATTAATTAACTATTAATAATTAGTTTATCATTTTAATTCATGATAGACATCTTTTAAGTAAAATGAGTTTAATGAGACACACTCATTTGGCCAAACTCGGGGAGGACGATAGGGGGTGATGTGCTCTTTCGGCTAAAGTCACCCAGTCGTCCAGCTGTTTATAATTGGCTTCGAATAAAACTGCGCTAAATTTTGTTCTTTGGCGGTTAACAACCTATATTAACTGAGTTACTCTAATTTTGCTAACAATAATATATTTGTAATATACAATTTATAAATTAACACCCGAATATAAATTAAAAAACGATCAAACATATAATTTACCAGAACTGTACTTAAACAGTAAATAAACTAATAGTAAAAATACATTTTAAGGGTAAGCTTTTCAAAACAAACAAAATCTCATATCTGTGCTGTTAAAATCAGGTCGTGCTCACCATAAAAATCCATTGTCATCGGAACTGAACCAACATGTAAAATTTCAACTCCGCAGGATAAGAGGAAGTGGTTCTAATTTAGATTGCAAGATTTGACCCATGCCAACATACAAACATTGAAAGCTAAATAAAAACCTTTAACAAGGAATGTCAAATTATAAATTATATCCTAATATAGATATATATTTCATAATTTGTGTTTAATTATGTGACTAAGTTGAATTTTAGTTTTTTTTTTGTTATTTAATTTTTGAATTTTAAATTTTGTGACAACCCTGCCTGTCCACAAGCAAATAATCCCCTCGAATACCTGAGCAGTCGTATTCTCCTTCCTTTGCTTATTGCCTAATAAAATGAATATTTTCAGCCTGCCTTTGCAAGTGCGACTTTTCAGCGAAGTTCCTTCACGTGGCAAACATTCTTGGGCGAAGTTACATGTTTCGGGCGCAAACTTTTCAGTTGTTTTTCATTTTTATCTGAAGTATTTTCCTTTTCCGTAAAGTTTTTATCTGTCTGATTAATGCTGGTGATTTGTCTCTTCGTTTGGAAATTTTTCGTTATGTTAAATATCAACTCGCCCAATAGATGGCTTTGCTGAAACTCGAAATTTTGCTCATTAATAAAAACAATAAAATTTATGTAGGTAAACGGTAAAGTTATGTTTATATACCATATTTCTTCTCATTTCTACATATAATCAGAAATGTAACTTTATTTAGCAGTAAAAGGGTGTAAATTAAATATTTTTATAGTTTTTTTTATTTTTCGTCCGCTTTTCTGTCCGTTGCATCTTTCAAATCAAAAAGTACATATGCGAAAGAGTTGAATTTTTGTGTATAGATTAATGCTTTCGAAAAAAAACCATAGCCGTTTAAGTCACATCGAAAGCTGGTCGGATATATAGATATTTAACATTAAAGTCAACAAATTTTTAGTATGAAACTGACATAGCGCTCATCGATCTATTCGAATTTCAAAAATTTGTCAGCATAGGTATTGGAACATTTTATTTATTGTTTGCCAGTATAAATGAATATAAACTTATCTATAACCTCAAATATGTAAAAGAATGTTCAGTGCCACGTTATAATTATTATAAATTGAAATATTATGTCCGTATTTATTTATTTGTTTATTGTAGCTACACAACAAACACAATACAGGTAATAGCATAAAAACAATGACGTAAAAAAGAATAATACTAGAACATATTAAACTAATTTAAATAAATAGAAAAAAATATAAGTAAGTAGGAAAAATAAAAAAAAATATATTGCATAAAAAGAATTATAAATAAAACTTTAGTAATTTATTTTTATTTATTATTAATAAACTTTAAAAATAAATATAAACTTTGATTAATTATACATATTGAAAAAAGATAAAAAAAGTGGTTGAGTGCATTCACATGTATTGGTGTTGGTATAATAGACAGTGTTGCGAAACTTTTACCGAGTTATTGAAAAAATATCAATTTGGGATAAGTTAGTATTGAATAAATCACTAATTCAATAAATAGAATGGACGGGGGGGGGGCTGTTTCACTACTAGCCGAGCCTCAAAATTAACAAAAAAAAAACTGAAATGGTGTTAAAATTTATGGTCAATTGAAAGAATGTCATTGTACGATTTTTTTTTCATTTTAATCAGGCCTAAAAAAATAAACCACAGTCGCCTTTATGGCCATCCAAAACGCACATCGAATGGGCTAAAAGTGCCGCAGGAAGAAACGAAGCAAACCCATCACAAGTTGGTTCCACGGGCACGAGTAGTCTTAGGGGAAGATGCCGTAAATGACGCCTGTCCTAGCTGTAAGACGTTACGTTCTGATAAAATAATTTGCAACTACTAAACAATGCGTTGACTAAAATGATACCTACAGGATGACATGGACATTCTATTTTTTATAAGGTGAATAACCGATTATTTGTACTTATATAAAATTTTATATTTAAAAGAATTAATAATTGATATTGCAAAGAATTAAGAGTACAATTTCGAAGTCTTCCGACGAAGAAAGCGACCTTAGGAAAAAGTCTCAATTTTAATTGACTGAAAAATGTTTAATTAGCTCTGAACTCTGCGGCCCCCGTGAGCACGGTAAGCCTACCTTTGAGGTCCCGTCCCTAATTGAGCAGGTAATATCCGACCTGCCAATTAGTGCCATTTAATTAATTTAGGGATTTTAATTATTTTTCGAACGAAAAATCGCCCCGAGGTTAATTCGATTTTCGCGCTGAAACCTTTTTGACATTGAAATTTTATTTTAAATTTACGGTCGGTAGATTGTTCAAACTGGTTACATAAATTAATATATACGATTTTGGGTATATTTCATTAGAAAAGCTAGCTATTGCAATGGGTGCCGTGTCGTGACTTCCGGATAATTTCGACATATCTTCGCGTTTCACATCCCCTAGAACCCAAAACCACCCTCAAATTAAAAGTTTATATATCTATCTATCCGTATCACTTTCTTGTGGACACGATAACTTTCAAATTGTTACATAAAATTTAAGGGCACAAAATCTCGGAAATCAGACCAGTGGGCGGGAATGAGGGGTTTTTAACGAAAAAGTGAAATTTTACTATAACTTTCTTAGTATATAAGATATCGAATTCATATAAATTTTGTATTATTCCTTAGGTAAGGGCCTAAAATTTATCTTAGTAAACATCTTTGATACCACCAACCATTGGCCCAAGGAGTAGATTATTAAAAATGAAATAAAAAAAAATAAAAAATCATACCTCTCTTAATAGTCATCGAATCAAATCCATTTAAAATGCTAATTGTTGGCCTATAATTTTCTCACAACTTTTGTTTGAAACATTTTTTGATATGAGCAACCCTTACGGTGATGAATGACTACAATGTTTCACCACTTTCATCCGGTGAAATCTACCTCCGTCCCGGCGTGCCGACAGCATTTTTTATTGATATGTAAAAGGATAGGAAAGTCCTACCGTAATGTAGTTGGATGCTATTATAATGAAAGATGTGTTCTTTGTTTTTGCGGGGGAAGGGATTCTTTAAACCGGCCTAAAAAACCCCTGTTTTAGGAACCATATCATGCACTTCAATCACGCTAAATCACTCTGTATAATCTTAAAATGCCTTTATACGGGTATCAGACAACTTCAGAGTGTACTCATAATGGCGGGTATTAAGCGGATGCAACTCTAGCAGACGTTTGGCCATAACTTACGCGCAACTTTAAGATTGCCATGAAGTTGGCTCTGGTGAACTTTGAATTGCGACTACATTTCAACTTATATTTGCTTTGAGGTTAAGCGCGTATCAGCCGGCGAGCGTGAAGTTCGTTCGCTTGCTCACCACGTCAACAAATCCAAGTTGGTAAATTATTCTCAATGAAACTTAGACATAGTGTGATATTTATCTAAATGTAAAGCTTTAATTTATTTATCTAATATTTATTATTTATAAACACGGTAAGTGATTTTCTTGCGTTATCTTTTTAGCGTAAAATGCTGTTAAAAAAACTGACAATGCATGAAAATAAACAATAAACAAACAATGATTTTACAAAGTACAGCTGAAGTTTTTTTATCGAAGCACGCTGCAGAACTTTAAAGTAAAATATATACGAATATTTAAATAATATATTAAAAATATTAACAATTAATAAGAGTGCTTATGGTGGTAAAGTTAATTTATTTATTTTTAATTGTAACAAAATTATAGGTAAAGAAAATAATATAAAATTAAGAGTATTATCTAATATTTCAGTTGAGGGTGTTTGTATATAGGGAACTATATACATTCTGTGCCTTACCCTAGATTACTGTAATTTAAAATAAACTAAGTACTAGTACTATAATTCCCTACAGTCTAAGTGAATTACGAACTCCTTCTAGTTGTTGTTTTTTTGTTTTTTTATTAAATTGGGAATTTAAAATTTAAATGAATTCTGCTCAAATAGGTCACATATACTCTAACATCCTTCACGCACACACACACACCCGCTTAACAATAAACTTAATTTTACAAAAGTGCTATCACCTACAAAACACGCATTCAAACATATTTAGGTATACCTTCACTTCCCTAATCATCACAATTCATTTGCTTGAAAATTCATTATTTTTAAAGGCAAAAATATGTTAGTTTTAATTGCCATTATTCAGTTTTCAAATTGTGATTTGCTGTAAATAAATAATTTTCAGCGCCCATATAAACATTCGTTGTGAACAGTTTAATTGTCGGCAAACTGAAAGTTGTCATAGTGTCCGTTATTATTTCATTCATAAGTCATTCGTGATTTGTAGTTCAGGTCCCTCTGGGCTCGTGGGCCCTCGACAATTGCCGATTTGCCAATATGGCCAGTCCGGCACTAAAAAAGGACCTGGAAAAAAATTAGGACACAAAAATAATAAATATTAAGAAATAATCCGTGCCACCTGTCTATATTTCCCAAAAGCTCTATTAAAGAACAATAACACTGAAGCTAGGCTAATACAAAAGTTTCTTCGTTTGAACTGGTCTGCAATAGTACGGATAGATAGTACTTTTATAGTAATTATTAAAAAAAAAATGTTTATTATTTATAAAGTTATTTAAAGAACCTTCAATTTACAATTAAATAATGCTACAAGATATTCTGAATGTATGCTACCACGCTTCTCTCTACTATTGTGCGTAAACCTATTTACCTTAGTGTCTTTACAACATGATTGTTACGACAAGAATGGCTAAGATACCCTAGCTATTATATAATATCAACTGTTTCTATACATTATTTAGTAGAAGTAAATTATTTACCCATAACCTGAGTTCTTATAGAAGCTAAACAGTGATGCCATCTGTGAGCGTATCTAGAAACTAGGTGAATAGTATAATTTTTCATTGGTTTGTAGATGCTACGGGTGTTTGCGATTTTTGTGTCCTTGCTAAGTATGATTGCGCATTATGAACACATTTCTAGTACCGTCAAATCTGGCAAGATTGCTTATCGAAGGTTAACTTTGCCTACACCAAATTAATACATAAATATGACCTTTCATCTATTTAGATCCTTATGAAATTGGAAATAGATCAATATAGACATTTATTGGTGTATGGTAACACTAGCAAAATGATAAGGAGCTAACTTCACATCTAAGCCAGTGGCATCCACCTCAGTTCAGTCAGTTCAATGCCACCATAAGTGACGTTTATTTTTCACCAGATAACATTACAAAGAAAAAAATACATCTTGTCCTGCCAGAGCCTGAAGGGCTCATCTGGCAGAAACTCAAAATGGAATTGTGTTTTTCTTAAAGCGGCTTACTCCTTAAATGCTTAAAACTACTAATTGTACATACATAACAAACTTAAATGAAAGTTATACACAATTTAATTAATAATTATGTAAATAAAGGTATGACACATTTTGGCACATTGGCATTTTGGCACAGGTGGCACATTTTGAGGTATGTGTTTTTCGGTTTTGAGTGAGATCCCACACTTTCGATTACTGGATTAAAAGTTGAAATGGTAGGCAAACAATTTTTTGATAAGTTGTAGTGCAAATTTCCACGGTTCTATTTATAATATATTTTTAGTGTTTTTTTGGTATAAATACAGTTTTTTACAAAGAGGCATAGTTACTCGACACTGCATGTCTTAAGAGGTGGCAACTTTACCTCGATTCAGGGATGTCAATAACACATTCATACAAATTCAAAAAAATACATTATTCACATCAAAATACTTACAAATTCTTTAAATGTTTTTGAAATATTTTTGTGACTCGCGTGTAGTACATATTACATATTGCATATTGGTTTGTAAAATATACTTTCTATATTTCTATAGGTATATAGAAAAACTAAATATTGTTTGTTTTTGACAACCATAGCATGGAATTTCACTAAAGTATGGAAACGAAAATACATCAGCGGTCAATTATGCCTTTTTGCTGTTGCCATTTTTTGAAAAAAATATATTTAAATTATAGTCTTCTTTGAATATAGGAGCATTTAATTTACCAGGGAGATTTTCGAATAACGGAAGAGGTGTAACTGTAAAATGCAATTTTACCAAATTTCTCGTTAAGTTTGCCTAAATAAATTTTCAACGATTCCGGTGTCTATAATATAAAATAAGTATACATAATTATTACCAACATAGAAAATACTACTTTCGAACACCTATGTGATGCGCAATTTAAAAGATTTGAAACATTTTTTAAAAATAAAATCTTTCACTAAAGAGGCAATTTCTAAAAAATTACGGCATAGTTGCCACGTTTGACGGTATAGTTATAAAAGCCAGCTCACATTAAATGCGCAAATTTCAACTCGAAAGTACAAATACGGAAGAGTCAAAATCAAGTTTAGGTAAACGAGGTCGCATAACTCTATCCTCAATCCTAATTTGACATTGTTACATTGTTGATATTTTAGGTTTGCAGCGACAACTTCAAACTCGAAATAAAGTTGTTCAAAAGTATCGCTAGACTGAACCGCAGATTTAAATTTACTATTTTTAGAACATAAACTGAGTTCATAAATATCATCTTGTACTAACCAATAATCTTTATAAACCGTTTCTAATTTTGCATATTTTTCGTTAAAGTGTGAAATCACAGATGTGTCCAACACCACTCTTTTTATGATATCGTATAACATTTAAATTTGACGGAATAAACGTTCCCTTTTAAATAATAATCTGTTAACTTATGGATCTTTATACATTTAATTCTCACAAACCTATAAATATAAACGTATTTCTTACCGGTTCGTATATTAATCCGGCTCGACGGACCAGTGTTTAAGCACGGGTAAAATATCCAAACAAAATTCTCAATAATTAACCTATAAAATTGTTGCTTGGACAAAAGATTATTACAAAGGGAATTTAGTCGGGTACAGACTCACGATTTACTGCCGATCCTAGGAACAAAATCGGACCGAGTGGACTGCCTTGAGGAACGTCAAAGCTTATTCGCATTCTTTGCTAAGATGATTACCTATTTTTATGAATTGGGTGCATTTCGAAAGATAGCTATCAAACCACGCAAGCAGTTTAACTCGCATACCTATAGTGGATAGCTTTTTAAGAAGAATTGCTTTAGATATTGTATCGAAAGCCCAGGAACACAGAGATGCATTTCGAGCCTTTATATAGATTACTGAATGGTAATTGTTAGTTTTGCTGTAGCATTATGTGTTCAAAGATCTGTGCGAAAACCGTATAGATTTTTTGATGAAACACTATTTTTAATCAGGTATGTATGTAACCTTTCGTTTACAAGTTTCTCAATAACTTTGCCCAACAGATTTAGCAAGGAAACCGGTCCATAGTTACTGATGACTGTCCTGGTTCCATTCTTATCAATTGTACAAACTGTTGCTTTTTTAATATGGTGTGGAAAGACATCTCCACATAAACTTAGGTTAAAAATACGAAGCAATGGTTTTGCAATTAATTCGGCGATCCATTTTATAGTGTGAGTGCTAATTCCGTCGGGACCAACAGAATACGACATTATAAGTTCAGCTATGGATTCAATTATATCTGTCTGTCAATGGTTGAAAATTTAATAACTCATAATTTATTTCTTTCTCGGTTGTAGGTAATGTTATTTGTGAGACTAGTTTCGGTAGTATCAAAACTGCTTAAAATGTTCCCACACTCGCAAAATAATTATTACTATAGTTTACACAGATTCCAAGATGCGTATCTTCATTGGCCATTTATTTCTAGTTGGAAAAAATAACAAATTTTATTCTTAAAATATACGCTTCGTGCCTGGCAACATTCAGTCTAGCTCAAGAACAATACAATTATTAATAGCATAAGTACTGCTAGTTTGACGGTTGGCTGATCAGTATCTTCAACAGCAAGCAGGCTGCCGTCATGACACGTATCTTCAATTAATTAATTTGTCATCATGTGTGGTGAAATAGTGTGAAAACCTATTAATACCATTCATAATAAAACATCAACATAACTATGGAATAAAATACTTGTCGCGTTCCGCTCCCATCTGACCAAATAGCGAGACTATTTGATATAAGACGCACTAACCACTACTGTTCTAGAATATCGTTGTTGCAACAATTGTATACAAGAAAGCTTTATTATACACAAGAAAAATTTATTGTATGTAAATATCCTACCTAATAGACCACGACACCATGGATCCAGGTAAATCGGATTTGTCAGAGGTCGCACTTGATCGGTTTGACGACAGTACGAAATTTGTAAAGTTAGAACCACATAATTATAATGTTGCACAAAATATTATTAAACAAGAACATATCAAAATTGAGAATCAAATTGATATTTCGGAAGAAACTCTTCAGTTAAAAAGTGTTTTATCAATGCACAGTGCTTCTGTACATAAAGAAATATTTCAATGTAGCGAATGTAATAAAATATTTACAGCTAGGCATATTTTAAACAGACATGTTGCGGCCGTTCATCAGAAAATAAAAAACTTTAAATGTAGTGAGTGCAGTTATATGGGCTCAAGAGCTTATCATTTACGGACACATATTAATGCCGTTCATAAGAAAATCAAAAACTTTAACTGCAGCTATTGCGAATACAAGAGCTCGTTAAAATGCACTCTGCAAAAGCATATCGATGTCGTACATCGGAAAATTTTAAATAAAAATTTTGAATGCAACGAATGCGAATATAAGAGTTTAACAAGGGCTTATTTGAGGAAACATATTAATGCTGTTCATATGAATATTAAAAAGTTTGAATGCAGCTATTGCAATTACAAAAGTTCTTTAAAAACCACTTTACAGGCACATATTGACGCCATTCATCGAAATATAAGAAAGTTTAAATGCAACGAGTGCAAATATACTAGTTCACAGTTAAGTAATTTACGAACACATATTATTGCTGTTCATATGAACATAAGAAAGTTTGAATGCAGCGAGTGCGAATACAAAGGTTCGTTTAAAGGAAATTTACGAAAACATATTGATACAGTTCATAGGAAAATTAAAAATTTTAAATGCAGCGAGTGCGATTATATGAGTTCACAATCAGTAAGTATACGGACACATATTGAGACTGTTCATATGTTATTAAGAAAGTTTGAATGCAGCTACTGCGATTACAAAAGTGCGTCTAATAGAAATTTACGTAAACATATTGATACCGTTCATCTGAAAATAAAAAACTTTAAATGCAGTGAGTGCGATTACATTAGTGCGCAATCAATTACCATACGTACACATATTGATGCCGTTCATCGGAAAATAAAAAAGTTTGAATGCTGCGATTGCGAATACAAGAGTACGGTAAAACCTACTCTACGAAGACACATCATTGCTTTACATCGAAAATTTAAATCATAAATTTTCATACGTCATACATCAGTTCGTATATTTCAAGAAGATAATTTACTAAAACATATTTATAGCTTTTAATTTAAAATCAAGAATTTAAAACTTACCGAAAAATAAAAAAAAACATTAAATGTGCAAACTCGCCTGTTCGACATAATGTTATTTACGGAGCCATATTTAAGCTCTTTATATGATTATAATAGATTAAATGCAGTGAATGCGAATTTATGAGTGCTTTGAGGAAGTAATTTGAGGTCATTCGTCTAATAAGCAAGTGCGAATTTTAAAAAAAACTTTTTCGTATTTATATTAAAGTTGTTTTAACGCAAAATAAGAACGCTGAAGTAAGTAAGTGAACTATTTAATAATTACGGATATTGATAGCGTATACTACAAAATAAGAATTACATTACATTAGTCCCACCTAAAAAGGAATCAAAGAAAAAATGATGTGGAGAATTAGAATGATTTCACATTGCCTATAACTTTATGATATAGGTTATTAATTACTTGAATTTAATTACTTTCGGCTGGTTGAATTCATATTGCACCTTCCCTTCCTCCCAACGGTAAATATTTCTTTTTTGCACGCCAATGTTTGCAAGTACTCAGCTAACTGCAACAGTAAATAAAACGATATTTGTAATTTTATCGAAAAATATGGTACACTGTAGGTTATTTTTAAGTATTTCTTTGATTAAAAAATCGTTTAATTGCCCTGAGCTTTTCGAAAAGAAAAAAAAAGTAAAATTTCTTTATTTATATAATCTTATTTGTTTTTATTTCTTTAATTTTATATAAAAATAATCCACAAATATATTGTAGGTGGTTCGGTTAGGTTAGGTTTTATGGTTTGACTTCTCCGATTAAAGCTGTGGTTATCGTTAAATTTAACAAACGTCAAATGCGTTTACTGGTTAGAAGCGCTTTGTGGTTGTTTCATCTGCGATCCTCGACTCAAACTGCAATTCTCAAACTAAATATTTTCTTTTCCGATTAATTATTATGCACGCAATAATTAGTTCGTCATCTGAAGAATATTATACTCAAGTCCGACATTGTGGCTTATTACATTACTTGGTTTTGCTTATTTGACTTTTGGTTATGGTCAGTGTCAAATTTTCGATGATTTAAATTTGACCGGCAAACAAACAACTCATTTTTCTGAACATTTGAAGTTGACAAGAGATTTGACGGTGACTTTAGCAATGACGTTTGTCGAAACAACCGGCTTTAATTTAAAGAAATATACATGTGTTTTATATTCAAATTAACCAAATACAATTTAAGTTACTTGTAATATACTATTAATAAAAACTGAAATTTACAAATTATGTGATGTAAAACTTGCTGTTGAAGATTTAACATACCTACCGATAATGTTAACTTTAAACATTTTTTTAAACGTTTGTTTTATTGTGTAGCTTTGTTAGCCATTTTTAATTAGTAATATATATAAATAAGTACATTATTTTGTAAACTTTGAAGTAAAAATAAACCAGTTAGGAGAGATACGTGCAGTATTTTAACTCCCTCAATGATACCCGATCGTTCCGGGCTATCCTGTGCACGAAGTTCAGCGGGCGATATCCCATATCCCGATCGGTTTCCAATGAGTCGACATAAACGAAAACTGATTTTGGGGGTCGACGAGGTTCTAAAAATTAACCACTATTGATTAACACAAGTTCTTATTTGAAACTTTCTAGATACTGTTTAAGTTATGTAAAAAAATCAACAAGTCGATAGGCGTGCACAAGTTCGTGCAAGTCTTTCAGGCAACTTTTGACTTGCTCTGTATTTGACGCATATACGCGATTTAACACGAACGAAATCATGATCAATAGGAAAATAACTAGAGATAGGATTTTTAAAGTAATTTGGCTATGGGCCAAATTACTGTAATTTGGGTGTATCAGTTTATTTTGAAAAGATGGTCCCTTGCCCAAAATAGTTTGGAAATCCCTGGTGTAGTAAATTAATCTTAATATTTATAAAAAATATTCTTTTAAAATACAACGAAGAGAAATTCAAAATAGTAAAACAGAAAAATAGTTTATTTAAAATACAAATTTAATTATCGTAGGTTCATTCTTTTTCAAGTTCAGCGACTTGGAGCTCCGTAACGTTATATATTTGTTAAGCGAATCCAGGTATCAGGTAGAGCAGTTTTATCCTTGTCACAAAAATAAATTTGAATTATTATTTAATATAGATATACAGGGCCAGATTTAGATTTAATAACGCCCTAAGCTATTTGAGATATGAGGAGCAACACAGCAAAATCCTCGAGTTTATAGTAAAATGAATTATATTACTTACACGTTCCATTTCTATTATAAATTAATAATCATATAATTTAAAAAAATACCGAAATTACTGTCGAAATTTATCAGTTATTTCGGTAATCATAATTACTGATAATGGCGGTTATCGGCAATGCAAACTGTAGGCATAATAGCGCTTTGTTTTTCGAAAAGAAGGTCCAAAAAAATTGGGTGAAGAGAATGGGATATTCCGGACGTGCGGCATTGGGACAAATAATGCTGCAGTATTTTTGGATATATTGTATATATTTGTGACAATTGCTCACTCGGACAATTTTTTTTTTTTTTGGCGGGGGGGCGGGTGAAAAAAGTGGGACCCTAAGCTAATGCTTGTGTTGCTATAAATAAATCTTGCACTGTAGATAGACTTTATAAAAGACTCTATTAAAAGTAAATTTATTGTTACGGCCGAATGCTTTTCAATCCAATGCCGTTTATATTATCTATCTGACGAACACACAATCTGACGTTAGCTGATCGGAATGTCAAAATTGACAAATGTTGAATTTCATTTCGCAGATTAATTTAGACAAAAACGGTTTTATGAGAACATCGTGTGAATCCGTGATTATAGTGACACAACACCATTATTTATGTTGGAGTGTTCGCGTTAGTCCTCCTTGCTAGTTATATGTTTAACAGTCTCTGAAAATGTCCGAGAAGCCCCTCGTTCTGGGCCAGCGGGTCAAAGTGGTGGGAAAAGATGTACGCGGAGCCGTCGCGTACGTGGGATATCCCACCTTTGCGTCGGGGAAGTGGGTCGGCGTCATTCTGGACGAGCCAAGAGGGAAGAACAACGGAACTATACGCGGCCATGCGTATTTTACCGTAAGTGGAGTACGGACTACCTAAAAAACAGATTAGACTTAAGGTGCTGACAAAAACCTGAGCTAATAGTCTGACGGTGGCCGGTTAAATCAGTTGAAACTTTGACTCGATAGTATGGAAACAATGGTAAACTTCGGTGTCCTAAACTTCCCACATACAAACGGCACTTTCGTGTTACTTTCACGTTGAATAAGTTGTGGTGTGTTTAATGTATAATTCCAATGGTAATAATCCTAATATTCTAACCCCAAACAAAAAAAAATAGGAAAAATGACCTTCAAAGGTATTAAGCATCTAAAGAGCCATTATTGAACAAATTTGAGCTATTCTTCGAGTATTTTATTAAAGGCGTTATGTTCAAAAAAATCTCACATGTTAGAAGTAAATTTTCATGAAGGTTTCATGAAGGAACAAATTCTAAGGTGCTTACAATTTCCTATCTCATCCGCACACGCTTGTAGTGTCTTCGCCTCATGAAATAGCATACTTTGTGGAGCTTCTGAAATTAAATTCGGTGTCTGAAGATAACATTCTTTAGCAAAGCATTCAAAAAGCAAACTCCTTCAAAAATGTATTTGAAAAAACACACACTTAAAATGTATTCTTAACCAACCAATTATAATTTCAGTGCAATGAGAACTGCGGTATGTTTGTTCGCCAAACTCAGCTCCAGCTGTTGGACGAATATGACAACCCCATTGAGGCGACCCCGACCACCCCAGAAGACGTCAAAGGATCCAGGTCTCGACTCAGTAGGTTGGTAAATAAGCTCACCGGTAACGGATGACCTGCATGAACATTTTAGTCAGTAAATAAATTTAATTTAGCCTATTACTGAAATATACCTACAAATATAAAAATAATAAACGTGTTTAGTTTGGGTTGTAGATTAATAAAATATTTTTTTTTTATGTGGGTAAATCAACCTAAAATTACAGATAAAATTATTGGTTACTGCTACACTTCCTAAAACAATACAGGCATTTTTTTTATAGAGTGGCAGCCTTTGAATATGTTGGTGATACCCTGTACCACAAATGCAGACCAAGAACACGATGCAGTTTATAGTCGCCGCGATTATAGTGATAGCACTATACTTAATCGCGGTGACATGACACACCACAGCCAGCATGCGCTTTGCAAATTCATATCCAAATAATAACATTACATAATATTTATATGACTGATATATTTAATACTTAGAATGTATTAAACAATCTTAATAAATAAATAAAGAATAATATTTAAAAGCAACTTTGAAAATGGTACCAACAATAAAGTATCGATTTAGTCCTACAAATTAAATAATAGGGTGTCCCAAAATTAACACAGGATTTGAATTTGCCTCCATTTGTGCAGTAAATTATTGGCAATTTGGAAAAAAAACAATTTGACAGCTGAGAGTTTAGGGTTAGTAAAAATGGAACAGTACACGATAGAACGTGTTTTCATTATTAAATATTGGGTTATTTGTTATCCAAGTAACCGGATTATTCATATTTGAAGTTGCCATTTCGCCCTCTACAATTTTTTTTTTTTTTTTTTTTTTTTTTTTTTTTTTATTACAGTAATGCACCATGTACAACCCCACGAAGGCTGGTGCCTTTTCCGTGGGTATCTTAGCTTACAATTCAACAATATAATTACACAACACCTTAATTAAATTTAAAATAAAATTAAAACTAAAACACTGCGCGCTGACACCAATCCCAAGTAATCCTTCCTTTATACAATATAATGTAATGTAAGTGTATACTAGAGACGTTGAGTAGTCACTCAATATAATAAACATACATAATAAGACAACAACATAAACAACAGCGTTACAGCATAAGTAATAATTAACAAAAAAAAAAATTATGCGCAATCGTTCTGGGATAACCTGTAAACCCGATTATTATTATAACTTTCGAACCGTTACATTTATTTCACATTTTTTAGAAGCCAATAAGTACCTTCTTGTATATTTATCACAATAATTTTGACCAAGATCATTTTTGTAAGTGATTCTGTTAAAACTTTTTTTATAAAAAAAAATATCTTGACAAATTAAAGGCTATAAATCATTTGAGTAATTAACATTTTTACTTTCATGCTTACCATCCAGTATTACAGCCGCCCAGCGCTCTCGGCCAACGACGTAAGTTCTAAACTGACGTAAAAAAAATATATTCATAAATGTTATTAAGTTGGCTCCTCCCAATGCCCATTTGGCATGGTTATAAATCATTATATACCTATTTCATTTAACGGCTTTTAAAAAGAGATTTTAAAAAGAGATTTAGATTCAATGTATTTAAAAAAGTTGGATTTTCTTGAATGTATAATACTCAGTCAGTAAGATATTTACGAATTAAGTTTTGATAAAATGTATAGAAAAGACAAATTATTAACTTTTAGGCAAAGTAAAAGATTTTTTTTGCATTCAAGTCTAGTTATGGGATAAATTAATATGCAATAATATTTTTCTCTCAAGAATGTACTATTTAATATATTTCCATTGATTTTCTTCTTCACCAACTTTTTAGGACGGCAATTTTAATTCAGCTGCCTTGTTAAGAAAATTAATAGCATCTCTCTCACACCAACATGAGTCTGCACTTTTACAATCTCTCATTCATTCTTATGTACTGTCCCATAATGTACTTATATTAAGATTGTTGTATATCGAAATGTGTGTCATATGAATTGTGAATGTTTTGGCCGCTGCAAACGCTGCACGGACTCCGACCGTTCAGGGTTCGAAGAAAGACATCGCTGGCGCAAGCACCAAAGACCATCTCGCTCTCCATGTCTAGGTAACGAGCGTCGGCTAATTATCCACTCGCTTATAAACCACCTTCGCAAGAGCACTGCACGTACAGGTTGTTCGACGAGAAGCGGCGACGGCCCGAGTGGATTGTTCGAATGATTTCGGTCAAAGAACATTCGAGATTTACGTGCAATTTTCCAACATTTCTGCGGGAGACATTTAAATCAAAGTAGCATCGTTTACCGACGATAGACCACCCTCCATTTCTCTCCAAGCCCATAGTATCCGTTTCTTTCACACAAAAGACACTGGCAATTATTTAAAAATCTAGCGATTAATGATCGTAATGATCGTGGTCTAGTATTATGGCGTTAGTATTATAGCGTTTATAATAATAAAAACTTATTTATATTAATCACATTTCCATTATTACACATTTTTCTATCCCACTATTACAATATCTACACATTTTTGAAATTGAAATTTACCTAATTAAGGCATCGTGGTAATTAATTAGAGTGAATAGTATTATTCGAGGAACAAATTGGTGTATGAAACTTTGCACTTAAAGTCATAACAATCGTTTAAAAATAACTATTTATGTTTATGTTATTATAGTGAATTAGATGGATGATGGGCTTAGCGTAATCCATATTCCTCGTCTTGGAGTTCTGTAATACGAAATGAATTAGACATGGTAAATCGAAAATCAGCGATCGTTTCTCAACACGTTATAGTTAACGGAGAGCCAAAAATTATGGTCATTACCTCTATAATCATAGATAGATACGTAATGAATGAACTTAACCGCGGAACAAGTAATTTTACTAGAAGCGTAATGTTTTTCGCTTAATGGATGTGCTCTGGCCTAAACTCGCTTATTGCACTTCTAATGAAATATCCGCTCTAAGAATTTATCTTTTTGATGCTTTTTCGTTAAAGTGAATATACAAAAAAATACACCAAAAGTTATTCAGGACTAAATTACGAACAGACGAGCCTTTATGGGAGTTTTTGCCAGCTACGTTGGAGCAAACTTGCGTCACCTCATACTTACAATGCATGAAGGGTTGGAAATTTGCATGCAACGCTTGAACATTTTTGGATCCAAATTATGAACGAAACGAATTAATTTAATTTTGCGTTTTTTTCTCCTACACTCTGTACACATCTTTCATTAATTGTTATGGATAAGAAATAATTTTGCTGTCGCTGCTGAATTAACTCTGTGTTTTATGTACATATACCGGATTTTTCCAATTTGACCAGTACACGCATCCACGCTTGCATTTAGTAGGTGGAAGGTTTTCACTGCGAACAAGTTTTTTATAGACATTCTCTTAAATAAAATACATTAACGGGCTACTTGCGTCATTTCAAATAATATTATACTGTTTGCTATAAAATAGTGGATTAAACTTTTGAGAAACTGACAATTTAGTAGGAAGGAGTACAAAAATGTTTAATTTGCTTCTGTATATATTTCCGTGCGTGGTGCATTGAGCAGGTCAGGACTGCGCACCGGCTGTTTGGTTTTTATTTAGCAAGATCACAATAGTGCTACACTGTTCCCCTGCTTCCATAGAAAATCTGTGGTTATGAAGCATTGCTTCTATGAAAAGTTTGTGGGCTGGGATGGGTTAAGAATGGGTGTTAAAATTTCGTATTAATTTTCTAACATGTTCTAATTAATTTCTTTAAACTTTAATTTAACAAATCAGATAGTATTACAAAGTATTTAAAAATGATTTCAATCTTACGATAATATAGTTTTTAAATATTTATTTTACTAAACGATGGTTCAGAGTTGATAGATAACTGTACCGGTAGCGCTTGAAGTCGATGTATTGACATTTTAATTTAAACAAGTATTCAATTCCCAATCTGTGTTTTTCAGTTCTCGCACGTCACTCGCCGGCTCGAGGCAATCTTTGTCTGGTTCGCTTCTACAAGGTTCTCCGACCGTCGACACTCCAGACTCCAGCATCAAGAGGGCTTCTTTCGTTGAGGTAAATTGAGCTACTGTGCAATTTTAGTGTATCTCTCGATGAACTTCGAACTATAGCCGACTTCGCACCTAATAGTTGTGAAATCCATCAGACGATCGCAAAGAGGTGTGGAATCAGAAAAGCGACTGTAGGCAATGCGAAGAAAAAATAATGAAGTTTCATACTTTCACGAAACAAAAGATGCCAGACAATCTAATTTTAGAAGACCCCTAGTCCTAAAACCTAGTTTATGGCTATAAACCTATGAAATTAACTTGAATGGTCTGTCTATTGCTTGAGATGCTTTTACGCATCTGCACGTATTCTGCCCGAATAAAGCCATGACACTTCTTTGTGTTTAGGTTTTTTTTTTAAATATATAAAAAAACAAGGTTCTTTAG
The DNA here is from genome assembly GCA_020383195.1 of Neomicropteryx cornuta. NCBI lineage: Eukaryota > Metazoa > Arthropoda > Insecta > Lepidoptera > Micropterigidae > Neomicropteryx > Neomicropteryx cornuta. Next base: position 7,015,355 of record JAHKQU010000010.1, on the reverse strand, counting down.
AAAAAAACATATTTTGAAAATGTATTTTTTTTTTCATTAATTAATAAAAAGTGTAATATTTATTTCGATAAACAATTACATTTCTAAATAAAATCGGTTAGTTCTGAAAAGGACGCGGTACATGGGGGCAAACCCCCACATCCACTAACGTACATAACATAACATAACATAAGATATTCTACATTTTGAAAGAATTGTCGGAGAATATTATTATTATTATTATTAGTTTTAGGCAGGCAGCTTATGCTGATAAGCCTAAATCTGCACTTGTATCGTCTCTGATAAACTTGTCCATAATATTTGTAAGTACACCATAGATTTGTAAAGAAATCTCTCAGGCCCCGGCTGAATTGTGATGTTTATCATATCAGCATATTGGAGTATATGTATTTTAGAATTCTTATATGATTCGCAATAAAATATTATTCAAAATATTTCCGCCGAAATATATAAAAATAAACTAAATATATAATTAACTTATTTTGCTGACAATGCGGACAAGCTACAGTAAACACCACACAAAAACATTAATTTTTTCAATTCTTTGACACTCCGATGCTCTAAAACACTTGTATAATATTTTTTACACTACATTTATGTAATTGAAAAAAAAAATGCTTATAATTTAGTCTAAAATTACAAGTTCACTCCTCGATGCAAAATTTAAGAGATGAGGAAGTCTACTTTTTACGATTTATTCCCACTTATTTTTTAAATGAACTATGTGATGAACGGATTTGACCGATGTATATATTTGTCTCGAAACCCGATATGGTAACTACATAAATGCCAGCCACAGTCAACAGTTGGGCGGTTGACGGAACATTTTGGGTCCTGCACATTTCCGGGTTGGGCAAAAATATTTTTTATTCTTTATTATTATTATTCACTAAGTAAGCTCTTAAACTGGTTTACAGTTATAGCTTCCACCACTTCTTAATTCCAATTATCTACAACTCTATTGGAGATAAAATTTCTTCTTAGGATTAGTGGAAAAAGATATTTAGATAAATTCATTGAATGGCTGCGAAATTAAGTGTTTTGGTTAAACATGAATATGTCCTTAATGTTAGCGCAAGTATAATATGAGTCTCAATCAGATCTTCACGATCACATCTCTCCTGGAATGAAGTCAATTTTATTTGCTTAAGTCATTTTAATTTGCTTACTCCAATCCCGACGCCTGGATTATTCGACCTTGCCTTGTTTTTTATCCATCCTGATTATCCAGGTCCTGCTGCAATATTTTTTCCAGAGCACCCCTGGAAGACCGGAGAATAGCGGTTAGATTAGTTTGCAAATAACGTGAAATAATACTACTCTAATTAAATAATAATTAATAACACTACTCTAATTGTAAATTTACTTCATTAGGTAAACTTTTGAAACAAGGATAACACTTTAAGAATCGCATTGTTTCTAATTTACAGACGGGTTTTGTGTCGACGCTGAATCCCCAGTTTACACCCGGTCAGAGTATCACTTCCCCCGTTGCCTTGCAGCTGTCGCCGCCGTCACCCGCTACTCCTTCTGGCCCGACGGCCGAAGAGAGACTGGCACTGCTGCAATCGCAACAGGAGGTTTGTATTATACTAATTTTAGAACATAAGAATATATTGTCGGTTAAGAACTAATACCGCGTTAATTATTTTCAATAGATACCTTACACCGATTAAGGTGTAACCTTAACCTGTTAAGATTATCTTAACATAATCCTGTTAAGGCTCGATGTATACGCACCTCGATCTGACTGGCATCCTCATAGCGTTCATTCTTTGGCCAATGAGAAACGTACTGAAATTTATTTTTATTCCTACCCGTATTCAAATGATGGCCTCGTAACTGCATGTTCTCATTAGCTTTGAATATATTCTTAAGCTCTTGAAAATCGTAGCACCCCAACAAAATTTTGTATGTCTCAATGAGATCATCACACTCTCGCCTTCCTTGACCTAAGCGACTTGAGTCGCTTAAGCCTTTCTTCATATTCCAAACCTTCATGGTTAACTAATTAATAATCTTGTATGTCCAGGTTGAAAAGCTGAACAACCAAGTGGAGGACCTCACAGAGAAGCTGGACACCTTGAAGGCGCGACGGATGGAAGACAGAGAAAAGATCAAAGAGCTGGAGAGGGTGAGGCTACAGTTGGACCAGGCCAACGAATTCAAGGCCAGGATTATGGAATCGCAGGCGCAGCTTCAGAGGGATTTGCAGAGAGCCAAACAAGAGGTGTTTGCCAAAATGCTTTGCTTTTAGATCTATCCCGTACTGCACAATTAACTCGTCTATAACCCGAGTGAGTGAGAATCTATGCACAATGTTAGACAATAGTGGTTAAACAACGTAGCTATTAAATTTGCGAGACATTCTTAAAATTCTTCTTGATAATTATTTTAGTTGAAAAGGTAGTCTTTGGAGATTTTGACTTTCATGCGATGGTTTACTCATCTATTAAAACTGATTTCAGGTATATAAAGTATAGTAGAATATTGAAATAGTTAAGTAGAATTATATAATCATTATATTATATTATATTAACAGACAGCATAGCTGATGGGTCTGTTTCCGTTTCTGTTACTGAGATAGTTGAATATCAAGACAGTTCTTATGCTTGATGCTGTTTGCGCTAACGACCGAACCCTGCAGTTGATTCCACGCGGTCCACCACTCTATTGCCAATCGTATGTTTTCTAGGATTGCTTTCTTGTTTTCCTGAGTTTCAGATGATGGCCTTGTAGCTATGTGTTCTCATTCTTTGAATATATTCTTAAGCTCTTGACAATCATAGTGCCCTGACAACATTTTATTTATCAATGAGATCACTACACTCTCACCTTCTTTTGAGAGTAGGCAATTTGAGTCGCTTAAGCCTTTCTTCATACTCAAAACCTTTCAAAGGTCCTGGAATTTTAGTTGATCGCCTTTGCACTTTTTCCAATAAATCGCAGTCCTTAATGAAGTATGGATTCCATAATTGAAAGCCATACAAAATTGGTCTTATCCAAGTCTAATAAATTTTGTAATATTTGCAAATGCTTTCCGTACTACGTACAACATAGAATTAGCCTTTCCCATTATTCTACATATATGATCATTCCACTTCAGATCCGTAGCTATGATGATTCCCAGGTCAGTCTATTTGTTAACTTTATACAGGTTAACTCCGTTCAGGTAATAATCTTTGCGTGGGTTATTTTTACCTATATGTAAAACCGTACATTTGGCTGCATTTAAAGATAGTAGCCACTTCTTAGTCCAGTCAGTGAGTCGATGAAGGCCTCGTTGTCTGAATCTGAATGTATAAGTGGGTTGACGAAGATCTTGGTGTCATCAGCGAATGTTGGATGTTGAAGTATAGAAGTGGTGTTAGAATCCATTTGAGGATATACTTGCCTGCTTTCTCAATGAACACTACATTTGCACAAACTATGGGAAGTCTATCTCGGCTCCGATGACACTGACCTTTGCCGATTTATTATTTTTCACAAAACAGAATTTGATTTAAAGTTGTGATTGTATTGTCGTAGCTGCGCGAATCGCAAGAGGCGATGGCGTCGCGCGCGGACGAGACGGCGGAGCTCGCGGAGGCCTGCGAGATGGCCGCGCTCGACCGCGAGATGGCCGAGGAGCGGGCGGAGACGCTGCAGCTAGAGCTGGACTCGGCGCGGGAACGGCTCGAAGAGGCGCAGCTCGACATGCAGCTGATGAGGGCGGAGATCGATGCGGCGGGAGGTATACGTGAGTAGTGGAGCATGCTAGTGTGCCTCTGTTTGTCCCTTTTTAACACATTTCCATTTGTGACCATACTGCACGATTGGCGCATTTAACTCGTCTCCTGTTAGTATTCCAACTCCAAAAAAGAACCTACAAACTTAAAGTAAATTTAATATTTGACATTTTCAATAGTTTTGTTTATAAATATTTGACAAGTTTACCCGTTTCATCGCAACTTACATTTTTGACCGCTGGCCTGTTACGTTTTGCTTTGTGGCTTGCACCGTGAAAACGTTTAGTTATCCCAGTTCTGAATTTTGTAATTACAGTAGGACCTTGATAAATCCGGATGAATACGGAACCCGGCACGGCCGGATAATCAAGCCGTCCGGATTGCCGTCCGGATTAAAGTAACTTTTTTCAAATATATTTCCTTAGATTTTACATTAAATTAGCTCGAACGGATTAAATGTTTTTAATGGAGTACACCATCGTAAACACAGAGAAATTATATTAAAATTAATAAGTTTTATGTGCACTTTCTGGATTTTAAAAAAAAAATAACAAAGTTCCCTTCATCCTTGCCCATCTAACAACCCTTTTGCTTGATATGCATGCATTTTTTTTTTTTTGCGATTACAGCTAGATATTTTTTTAACAACTATGCATAGTTCAATATTTTAAATATTTGCAGTTATTAGAACTCAAACGTATGGAAGCAGGTATGATGTAAAGACAATATAAATTGAAGTAAAATAGTTTTGATCCATTTAAAAAACCATTTAACTTTTTTAAAAAAGTTAAAATTTGTTTAGTTATATATTTTCAGCCTAAATAGTATACAGACAACAGCGAACAATATTAAATGGTACGTAGTTTTTAAATGTATAATATTACTCGGCTGGATGTTGTGAATCCGAATTGTACGCTGTCGCAGCGTTCTTCAAAGTACTCCGAGCGCGTCACAAAAAGGTACGAGCTACTACATAGAAAAAGAAAGAGTCGGAACATGTTGGGATTTACTGATTATTTAATTGAATTTCAACCACACTTATGACAAATTACATTTCGAAGACTGCGGCACCTATTTAAAAACATAATTTTAAATCAATTTACTAAATTGTGCTCTAAGACCTGCAACCTACTTTACAACCTGCTAAATTTCTTTGCACCAACGCCGAGAAGACAGTTTAGAAATAAATAAACAAATGAGATGTATCACGTTTGTGATTTATCAAAACTTCGACGGAATGTTCATCGATTCATCCCAATCATTTCACCGCCTTAATGTTGCTGAGTCATTTTGTTACTTCTTGTATAACTGGATAGTGGATATGCCTCGCTTTTTCCCTGGGCTCTTTGTTTGTGAAGTATTGTGTTTAATTTTTGTGTTTATCTGTGTTGGAATGTTAATGGTGATATGCAATAGTTATGGTAGTTTTTAATTACCACCAAAGTAAGTTTTTCACTTATAAATTAGTAATAATTGGTTTAATACCGACAAATAACTTCGTTTGATGGAAATCAATAGGAAACATATATTTTTATTCAATATAGAAACACAGCGTCACTGTCAACATCATTTACTCTATACGTTAGCACGATGTGTTGCGACTGAAAAGAATCGACATTGAAATGCGTATTTTGAGGTTACCCGAGTCAGTTTGACCAATGTTTGAAAAAATATCTCTAAATACTCTTATTGTACTCAAAATTCTTTACCCCATAGTGATAAAGACCCAATTATGTTTTGAGTAACCTTAGTTTTTCCTAAGTTATGTATGCTGTTTTGCATATGTTTTCATAAGTTTTGACATTCCCGTTCGCAAGGTTCGAAAGGAGATGGCGCACCACCGGTGGCGGGCGCCTACGAGCTCAAACAACTCGAGCAGCAGAACGCGAGGCTGCGCGACACGCTCGTTCGTCTGCGTGACCTCTCCGCACATGACAAACACCACATGCAGAAAATACAGAAGGTAATGCCCGATCGACTGTTTAAAATCAACGCGGACAATGCATATGTCCGAGAAATCCGTTCACAGAACATCATAAACCCACTCTGAATTTGAATTAAAGCTTCTTTGGATATAAAATAAAAATAAAAACATTCTTTATTCTCATTCTGTATATGGCAACAGATTTTACACAAAGGCTATAACAAATCCAGCAACAAAAGTTTTGTTGCTGGAAAGTTTGTTGAAAATAAGTTATCCGTTCTAGTTTTACAGTTAGGCTCTGTAAAGGATTTTGACGGCATCACAGGTGCCCAGACAGCTTACGTGAATCGCTCGGGATCTAAATTTATAATCTCTGAAGGGCCATAGCCTATATTTCATCGCCCTAATCTTATAAGAGGGCTGAACAGTGAACAAAGTGTAACTCAGAAGCTATTTAATTTGTAAGATATAGAATACAAACATTTTGTATGAAAGTAATTAGTATTTAAATAATTGTGCATATCCAAGGCATCGATTTAGCAAAAATACACATTTTTATCACACACAAACACATTTCGGCTTAATATGCAATTTTGATTATTTCTTCAGGTGGACGATGCTGCTACACCAGAAAGTACGGTAAATGTGGAGTGAGATGTTGTGGATTAATAGTTTCGGTTTTCTACCCTCATTAAAATATTCTGTTGTTATGTATCCGTTCTAATAAACAGGGTGTATTTAAATTCACTTCTGTCAAACATTTAATCAGCAAAAAATATTAGAAAAATGTTTCTCAGTTACGAGAGAAGCTTATTTTAAAATTCAATCAAAAATCTAATGAAAGTTTGTAAATAGCGACGTCGGCCGAGTGCGTCGATCCACCACAAATATAAACGAACCTGACCTCGGTCACTAGTGCCACGTTCAAACTAATTTAGAAATATATGTTTTTTTCTTTTATGAAACCGGTTAAGTTGCCGATATAGATCGACCCCTTAAAAGGACAAAAGTGATTTTAAATACAACCTGTATATTATCATCCATTACCTCCAGCCTCAGTGAATAATTTTATTTACGCATGACCATGAAATGAAAGCCAAATCTCGTCAATCCCGGAAGAATAATGACCGAATTGTGATTTTTTCTTCGTTTGTCACTCAACCAAGGTGTTATTCACCGTGAAATGCACTAATACTGAATTCTGAATAAAGAGTTTTGAGAAGTTATCCGCGGCAAAACGGCAACCGACTCCGTCACTGCAGTAACAACCATTACTCTTATCTCATTTAAGAGTTTCTTACTATCCACATATTGAAGTCCATTTACCTTCAAACAGTTTCAATAGTCCCTTTGCACCTCGGGCTAATTGTGAAGTTGAAATAGACTTTCAAGAAATACCAGTTACGAGGAGCATAGACGGAACTCTCTAATCCGAAAGTTGAATTCAAAAATGCTTCACAATGCGGGAACAGCCCGAGAATACCTTTCTTCCCGAGAGGTAATTCAGATTCAGTTTTGAAAATATTTTCCCTCATTGGCGAACAGGCATATTTCGATATGCTTGTTCATCAACTTGTATAAACCCCATTACAGTACCTCAGTGAATGTGGGCCTCTAGTTCATAAAAGATTCGATCATCTTCTAAACCCTGAAGAGATACAAGCTATCTCCCCCAAAAAGATACTTTAATTTATCTACAGTATAGGATGAACTTTAAGTGGATGATAAAAGTATAATAGTTCTGTTAGGAAATGCGGTTGCCTGGGAGCGCACAGCACCTTTATATCCACTACCCAACATAACATGTGTATTTCTGTTATAATTATACTGACGAGGCAACCTAGACAGCACATCAGTTGTTAACAACGTTCGTATGCACCGCTGACTGTTCAATGTCATTTACCTTTGCATGTTCTACGTGTGCTTCTAGGACCTCGATCAGAAGAGGTCGGAGATCGCGGAGCTGAGCAGGACGAAGGAGAAACTGTCCACGAGGGTGGAACAGCTCGAGGGTCACATCGCGGACCTACAGGAGCAGGTGAGTTTGCATCCTAAAATGCTAAGCGGAGAGGACTCGCTATAGGAATAGTGGTGGTTTGTGTGAAGTATAAATTTTCAAGAGAACCTTATTTATTTATATGCCTTGGAGATGTTCCTCTGATGATGCAGCTTGCTGGTAGGTAAACCCCATTAGTTGGGATTCTTTATAGGAAAAGGTTTAAAAGGTTGCTCATTCTTACCTTCACAGATATAATTATATGTAGGTATTATAAATCTGTGCAACATGCATTTGGATTTCACGGTACAGGTTGATACATCTTACCTTTACAGAAAAAAATATTTAATGTGTACATTTCATTGAACTTAATTTGATATTCTCATCTATTTTTTTACAAATTAAAATAAACTAACAAACTAAACAATACTATCTAAATACAATAATACATGAACATCGACTGCCGTATTTTAGTGTGTTTATTTATTTATAGATTACTTATATTTTATTAAAATAATGGTCTGTAGTCTATTTTTTTAGGCTCTGACATGACTTACGAGGGATTCCTAAGTAATACTTTTTAGAACACTGTAAGTCATGACCATTCCGTGGATATCACCGTGCACACATTCTTGTTAACACCGCATAAGTCATTATCAAAACTGTAGACCATTATAAAACAACACATTACAGCACGGCACAGAATTACAACACATTTTTGTCATTAAATTAGAGAAATTAAACAAAATTGTACGCATCGGTAACAGGCCACTGCAGACTAAACAGACACCTTACACCCTGGGCATCACAGACAGCCCTATCTGCAGAGGCTGCAACATAGAGGAAGAGACTGCGGAACACGTAATCTGTCCATTCCCCCATTCATAATCATTATCACGCATCAGCAACTCCATAGCACGTAATTTTCAAACTACTGTTGTTTTCACCATTATTATAAATTAATTTGTTTATTATGCGTTTGGTTTTAGTATACACCAAGACAAAGTATGGCCGACTACTGACATTCGTTGTGTTAATGTGAACAAAACCATCCCCCCGACATATGCGGTTATGTTTCCCGCGTTTATTGCATTGTTGATTCTTAACAGCGACATGATAGACCAATCAGAGAATGCACTGTCTAGAGAATCCTCTATCCAATGGCATTGAGTGGTGTTAGAACTTAGCGACAATATGTAGTTTTCTGCGACTGATGGAGTGGGAAAAAATGATTTATTGCTAATTGTATGTCTCTGTTCGAAGGTGGATGCCGCCTTGGGCGCCGAGGAGATGGTGGAGCAACTCGGCGAGAAGAAAATGTCCCTCGAGGATGAGGCAAGTTCAATTTTTGTCTGGCTCGCTTGTATTCGACTAAACAATCAGACTTGGAAGCAATGATTGGTTTTGAATTTTCTAGTGAGAAAAAGACGGAAGAATATTATTATCTCCTACAAATATTTTGATTACGCGTCAATACACTGCCGACTTAAACAATGCTTTCGACGCGTGACCGACCACTGTCCGCCGGCATACACGAATGTGCTGTACTAATGGGATTTTAACACTAGGAAAAAAATAAGTTACAATGCTATGCCGAGGGGGTTCCAGGTCCAGGAATGATGGAGGTTAAATGATGAAGACTTCTCCGAGTTCTTGATCCGTTTATTTCTCACGCGGCAATATTTACATTTACCATGAATCCCTTATGGGAGATATCTCAACGATTACAAGTAACGAATAATTAAAACTAGATAACAAATTTAAATGTCGAAATTAAGATAACAGGAAATAACATGTAGTCAGGTACAATAATAATGTCGCCGACGCGTGATGCGCGCAGTGGCTAGCAAGCCTGCCGACCCGACTGCCTGCTTGCGTCGCTGGCGGATCGCCCGTGCGCCGTTCGAATGCGCAGATGCTGTCCAATAAGATGCGCCCGACGGCGATCGCCCGTCGCCGGCCAAAACGACTCTGCCAGCCGCAGTCCGAGTATGTAGCGCCGCCACAATGAAAATAATAAATTATTGAGTTAAACACTTACTACATTTTAATTAGAATTTACAGGGACATTCTCAAAACCTCATAAAAACACCATTCTGGTCAAATCCAAGGAAGAATGTATAGCTAATCGAATGGTTGATGCCTGAAACCAGCTTCCACAAGAAGTTGTGAATGCAGTGAACCGGTTCAAGAACAGACTTGCCTAGATTTATGAACAAAAAAAGTGACACATGAACCAATTTGACACGAGCTTATCAGCTGTATTGCTGCTTGCTCGTTCAATGATAATAATAAGATGGCATATATTTCCAATTGCAAAAATATCTATATATTGCCATTACAAATTGTAAGTAAGGTGGCCATTTGTGTTTCAATTTATTCAGTTTTGGACACCTAATTAATTTAGGGTATAAAAATGCATAGCAAATTGAAATGTTTATAATTTTTTGCAGAACGCTCATACACACTTTTTGCATTTTAGAAAATTAAGAGGTATATAATACTTTTATTATTAGCTACTCATAATATATATGTTTGTTTTTGCATACTACTAATGTATCATTGAAATATCTGTAGCACTCAGCACTCTGCGAAGCCGAATTTAAACTTCTAACGACTAACCGTTTAGAAGTTATAAGCCTATGTTCCCGTTTTTGATACCATTTTAATCCGGTGCTCGCAAGTCTGTAACTGAATGACTGTTTTTTTATTTTGTGTAGGCCTTGTTACTTAACTCGGTCGACAGAGTCGAATAAACCGTCGTTGAATATTCTCAATGGCGAGAAATAACCTGGCCGGATTTGACTCACTGGGGATTCGAACCCAGAACCTCTGGATTTAGAACCAGGCACTTATACCACTGCGCCAACAGGCCAGTTCCAGTTTTTATACGTGTTATTCAACTCGTTGTTTTCAGGTTGTGAGGCTGAAAGAAGAAGTCGCCGAACTGGAAGCGCTGCAGGAGGTGCACGAGCAGCTGGTCGAGTCGAACCGGGAACTGGAGCTGGACTTGAGGGAAGAGCTGGAGTTGGCGCACGCTGCCACCAGAGAGGTCAGTACGCACATGTTCTGCCCAATTTTGGTTCACCTCGAGCTGACTTTTAGACACTAAGGCTATTTACGTATATGAGGTCGCATTTATGTTTGTATGAATGTGTGTGTGCATATTAGACGGCATCGAGGCTGTTTTAATATTAATAAGACCATTCCCGAAGACACAAAGGTTGCTATTATGAGTAAGAAATTATATGAGAAAATGCGAAAATAAGTGATGTCCAAATTTATTTATTTCTAAATAATAGACAAACATTTAGCTTGTTCAACTAACATATGGTGATTTTGCTAGAAGTGACATATGGTTGAAGAATTTGCGATATATGTAGAAGAAGAGACTGCGAAACATATGATCTGCTACTATCCAGCACTCACCACAAAGAGAAGTACAATCTGTCAGCTGCACAAGCTTCCTATGGCTAAAATTATTCCAGCACATATCCTGCGGTTTGTTTGGGACACAAAATGTGGCTCTAATAAACTGTAACTTGAGTAGAAGTGGACCCTTGGTTCAAAATCATCACCATCATCATAATGTATCGTTTTCTCTATCTTCAGGCACTAAGAGAAAGAGAGGCTGGATTCGAGACCATCGTGGACAGAGATAACACCATACAGAAGTTCCGAGAGCTGGTGCAGAAGCTCGGCGAGCAATGTTACGACCTGCGCAAGCGACTCGATGAGAAGGATAACAGAGGTGAGCCTTCCGTGTCTATTTCCGGAGATGAACCATAGGCAATTTACGAATACTCATATTTTTGGGGCCTGATTATACTAGGCTGGTATGGCGAACTAGGTAGGTAAGGTTTTCTGTAAAATTACTCAATGATACTATAAATTTTGGTCTAGTTTCACCTTTCGAACAGATCGCAAGATAAAATATTGTAGTATAGTAGATCTCTTGTATAGCACGGTGCTTCACAGGAGCAGAATGCAGATTGTTCAAGCAATAAAACGCAGAATGTTCTTTTCTATATTGAAGGCTTCGAGGTGTATACAGTACAATAAGAACTTTACAATAATAATTTACATATAAAACTTTAACAAAGTAAAATATAAATATCAAACCGTTGAGAGTCTGTTACTATAATTTTTCTATGATTATATTTCTTATTCAATTTTTTTTTATCCTCTTGACAGTTCCAAAGAATTACATTTTTTGCCCCTGACACTTCCAAAGAATTACATTTTTTGCGTCTGACAGTTCCAAAGAATTACATTTTTTGCGCCTGACAGTTACAAAGAATTACATTTTTTGCCTCTGACAATTCCAAAGAATTACATTTTTTATTCAAATGCGAATATATGAACACAAATATAATTCTTCTAATGCCAAATATAAAACATTAAATTCATTCCAGAAGCGATGTCGTTACAATATTCTCTTGTTTCTTCAGAACTGAGTACGGAACCGGTTTCGGTGGACTTCCGTCAGCTGGTTGCGTCCTCAAAGGCCAGCACAAGAGCCGTGGATCTAGAACTGAGGGCGCTTGCGCTCAGGCAGGCTAAGAGGAGGGCCGATATGCTGGAGAACTGCCTCCCGGAGCACTTCACACAGGCCGGCGGTAAGTGATCCATACATTCTACATTTAACATTAGCACACGAGCCGTATAATCCAAGCGGTATAATATGCCTCACATACAAATACACATACACTAAACTAAATGTGTAGTTGTATTAAATCAGGAATATGATCTTGCTGATCGCAGGATGTCAATTTAAAATATAAAAAAGAATTTTCAAATGTCACTACTTTAGTATAAATTATTATCAAATATTATTTGTACCTACCTATAAGGAAATTATGATAGTAAAATGTGCAGTTTTAAATTAGTATGACTATTGTGCAGTTTTTGTTTTCATTTGTGTCAAAAGTTTGCTTAATCCAATCTTAAGAAAGATAAGATAAGATTCTTTATTTCTGTCACATGTATAAATGTATAGGAATGACATTTTTTTTTGTTAATGCTAATAACTTTGATATATTAATTACAGCAATAAACAATTAATTTATAAATAATTACACATGTTACTTAATCCAATTAATTAATTAATCAAAAGAAAGCAAACTTGACAATAAATGAAGTCCTATTAAATAATTAAAGAGGAAAACGGAAAGATAAGAAATTTAAAAAAAAATCTCATCTTAACTCACAACTTTAAAACAATTTTCTACCAAATATTCTTTTTACTTCTTTTCTAAATGTTTTTATTTTAACTATTTCTTTTTTTTTTTTTATTTATTAAAACATTTTGGCAATTGATTATAAAAATGTAAAGGACGCGTGTATTTTAAGAAAAGCTTGGACGTTAAACTCTAGGAATGGACTACAGAGTTATGCTCAAAAAAGTTGCTAATATGACCACAGCTGTCATTCATTTTAATAATATGAAATTTTGGGATTATTACATACCGTGTTTAAAAGAATTAATCGCTTCGGAGTTGATTGTGCATTCCATCGTCGGAAAAGAGAATATATCCGTCCGATGCGAACTAACGACGGAAGCGTCAGGATTGATTCTTACAAACATGGTATAATGTTCAAATACAAATTCGGCTTACCATCTCGTCATACCTTGAAGGTGCCTGATACATCACCTTCCTTAGAGTCTGTGCATTCTTTGTTTCTACATGCGCATTTTAAGGTTAGGCCAAGATACCGTATTCACAGGTTGCTTCTTCGGTTAGAGTTAGAACTGTGTTCACTTTTCACTCGTTCACTCATGAACGGTTTTTCTCCAGGTGACAACGACGCAGTGCTGCTTCTACTCCTGTTCGAGAGGCTGTCCTGCAAAACTGACATCATCCTCGGACAAATCCGGGAGAGGTGGATATTGACATTTTTTAAAATATCAGGAAACTATTTTGACTTTCACGTCAGGAAATTAGCGAAATTCATGTGTTATAATAGATGGCGCTTGTAAACGCGTAGGAACAGGGATAAACGACACCTACTGCGGGAGACCGACCGAGCGTACTTATCTACCGACTGTTTTGTGGGGTTTTGCTGTGTTTTTTTGTTTGCGATCGAATCGAAACAAAGAACGAATACTTTACTAGCTGTTTAGGATTTAAAATGCAATTCAATGTGCACTAAAAAAGTTTTTCAATAGATTGTTAACTTATCAATTGCCGTTCCTCCAGTTTGAATTTGAAATTAGGTGACAGCCTTTTGCAAATGAACTAACTTGAACTTCATAGGTAGGTACTATACGAGAAACTAGTGAGAAGTTTATCTAAGCTATTCAGTTCAACCATGATGAATTTTGATGTCATCTTAACAAATCATATTGAAAACGATCTCGGAACACCTCTACATAAACGAGTATGTATTATAAGGGCGTAATATTACTGAACTGTATCACCGGAGTTAGCAGCTAAATATTGTCGACTAATTAATGCCTTTAGGAATGCATTTTGTTCGCGAGTTTCCTGATGTATTTCATTGTTGATTGAAAATTATTATTATTATTATTAAGTAATTACAATATTTAGGAGCTAGCTCCGGTGATACTGTTGAGTTTAGTAGGTGAGGAAAAAAAATAACAACTCGCAGCCTACGCTCAAAAACAGCCTTGGAACAAGGAAAATTATCAAATACTAACCTAAGAAGAGTATTCCACTGCCGAATTGTTCTGGAAAGAAACTAATTGAACCCAGTGTTCCGTTTTCTGGAAGTCATGGATGGTCATTAGGGCCAATATAAGGAGGCTTAGAGAGCTGGGATCTTAAAGCAGACCAGGCAGGCTCACTCGTCACAGTCTTATATAAACTAGTTAACCTGAATTCAAAGCGCCTTCTACTAAGTGGCTCCCAATTAAGAGTTGAAATTAATTCAGATGGACTATCATACCAACTAAAACGCCTTAAGACATGCCGGCTTGCTTTTCTCTGAACTGCTTCTAATTCGTCTTAACATTTACAGATTTCCCAATATTACTGGACCCATCGATAGAGAAACACTGTCTAAATCGCACGCTCCTATTCAATACAGCTTCCGGTGCGCCCTGCAATTCTCTCTGCATATGCTACAGGTATGCAATATTACACAAAGAAAACACATATTTCGATTTAAAGACGCTAACATTTTTTTTATTCACAAAAAATCAGCACCGCCAACACTTCAAGACTACTTAAAATGCGTTTCTGTGACTGCGAGAATGGACGACCTATTCAATTATGTTTCAACTGAACTGGATCCAGTCTGCTGCTCAATTCAACAGGCTTGACGTTCACTCCTAATTATATACCTCGCTCATCAGTTCTTATAGAAGATTTACCAAGATTGAAGGAGGTGATTATGAATGGAGGGCTCTTGTAGCCAATCCGTCTTCAATACGAGCCGCAGGATGTACGCCGGATTCTTGCTGCATATTTCGGCCATAGCAAGCCTGGGTACCCCATACTGCACTCATTTTGAGTTGAGGACTAAACAGGCCTTAAAACAGGAAAATCTCTTTGTATTGTGGGGTTTATTCTTTTGCAAATTTATAATGTAATATTTTCACAGTCCTTTGGGTCTAAGATACTCAGAACCCCCCCCCCCCCCACGAATCTCTCGCGCCATTCTTCTTCATTCGTATGGCTTGTGTTGTTAGGGAGGTGCTGTTGAGCGCAGTTCCGACAGCCTTATTGTTGTTTTTATGATGCAAGGCCATTCATTACAGGCAAACAACATCTCGCAAGTCTGTAACTGTATGACTACTTTTTTTGTGTATATCTTATTATTTAACTGGGGATTCGAACCCGGGACCTTTACATTTAGAAGCAGGCGCTCATACCACTGCACCATTGATGAAGAAAAATTTGCCTTAAGTCAGTATTTATCGACTAAAGCTTAACTAGACCGCAATACAGAGACGGTGAGGAAGGAATTCTTATAAGAAACAGTTGGACTGTATTAATTTTACAGAGCACTTTTAACCAATGGTCGTACGGCCTGTCGGTGTGCTCTCCTGACCTGCTCCTGAAGGCGGCCAGCGCCCTGCCGGACGCTGCCACCCAGGAGAGGCAGTTGGACGGCCTGCTCGACCTTCTGAGGACAGCTACACTCGACGAGAACTCTAATGTCGAAGGTACTCCTGCACTGCTCTAATTCTCTTTGACTAAATTCACCACTATCCTGTCAATGCCTGTACGTATTGTGGCACCTATTTGTCACTTTTTTATTTTAGCAATGAATTTATAATGAAATATTACACCATAAGAGTTCTAAATATGTTATAATTAAATGCCCCCGTAATAACTAACGTAGGACAAATTTCCTATCAAGTTATGTATATATTGGACAATATATTTTCTGAATTTCATTTTTACGAACTATTTCAAAATTGGCTTGTTAAAATTTCTTAAGATGTTGTCTTGAAAATAATTTACCTATGTTAGATACCATTTTTAAGCTCGTTCCCTCTATCCCTCTATCGACTGGAACTAAAACCTCTATGCAACAGCCATATAATGGAAATAGTTCAAAACGATTTCTAGAGATAGAGCACTATCACAAAAAAAATATCACCACTTACACCTCGCGCGTATTGTCGCGTGACAGTAGAGCGGTTAAACAAATGTTAACAATTTTCAGCCTGTAATAAAATGGCCTATTTCTAAAACGCTTCTAATGCCCTTGTTTCAATTGAGGGGATTCAACCCGGGAATTTCTCCTTGCAAACGCTGTAATATTGTGACTTATTTGTAGATATAGAAGATCCCTATAATAATATATAAGCTTCTACAGAATAAAAACAGTATAATTCTTTTCTGTCTAAATTTTAAGAGCCTCGAAAAATCTGCATTTATCCATAGATTTTATCAAAACTTTAGATGTAAATATCTTATTGACTGAAAACAAGAATTGAGATAATAAAACTACAGTGACATAGTTGATTTTTAAGCCGCAAATTCAAAGGATTTTAAAGACGTTAATTTGGTTTGGTTTGGTTTGGGTTGAAAAATAAAATAAAATTAACTTCTCTTGAAGTTGATTTATCACTTTGTGTTGATCAAAAGTATTACTGTGGGCTTGCCAAATTGTTAATTCTCAACCTCATAACCAGGTATAGAGAAGTGCTTCCTCTATTTCGCCGCGCTCCGATCGGCCATCTTGTCGTCAGCGCCGAGCGACGAGTGCACCTACCTGAGGGACATCTGCCTGGCCGTCGGCGCAGCGGCCGACGCCGTTGCCAACGATGCCGCGATCGTGTGCGCCCTCGCCGCCGAGGTAAGTTTTCACAAACTTTTCTACAACATTTCCATACTTCTCTCCCTATCGAATCAACCATTTGCATATCATTTTCAGGCACATAAGCTCTCTTATTGAATGTAAACATCGTATCACTCAACTGAAAAACTGAAAAAAAAAATCTTTTTTATATATATTTTTTATTATTTTCAATTACATTCTTGAATTTTGTTCTATTACAAGTAGTATAATATGATGAGCGTCGTTTCCAAATACCAACTTTAACCTCATACACTTTAGACAAAATTTGGTTTAAATCTATTTTTTATATTCTTTTACTCCTCTACACGACTAAAAAAAGCACGGATCAATCAGTGTGCATAAACTGAGCATCATTCACAGTGATTACGCGATTTACAATTTCACTCTAATATTAATTGTATCGTATGTCAAACTGTGTTTAGTAGTTCATTTGCTTGTTTCAAACCGCATTTTGTGCAAATATTTTTTGTATTTTTTCATAGTTTTAGAGGTTCATCAGTGTTTTGCTGAAAACTTTTGATTACCTAATGCCTTTTGAATCTATGAGGATATTTGCACATGTCGCCTAGGTGAGTATTAGGAAAAGTGCTCAAAAGATGTAATGGGTCTGTATTATATTCTTTTTTTTTTCTGAACTCCCAGAGTCAGCTCGTCAAAGGCGTCAGGGAGGAGGCAGATTTACTTCAGCAGCAGCTGAAGATGATGCGAAGACGGCTGCCCACCGATCAGAGCTTCACGAAGATTGGAGTGGATCCCGATGTAAGTAGCAAATAGAAATTACACCACAGTCAGATAGTTCAGCAACTGCCTACCAGACTAAAACTAAAAGACATTTTTCTTAGCACTGTCGTCTGAGTTACTGAGAGACATTAAAATTTCGCTTGAATGAAACGCACGTGCAATGTTAAATAATTACATAGTTATTTTAATACTAAGTTATCAACGTTGCCGGATTTATAAATCATAATTATGGCACTGAGAGTCCTGCAAACCAATCCTCATTTAATAGCCTTTCACACTGAAATATTGTTAAGTTTGACAGTGTGAGAGAGAGAGAGTAGTTTAACGATTTTTCTTAATAAAATTAACATATTTGCATCACAAAGCGTGATTAATTCATTGCGTGTAACAATTCCCTCAAACATTGAATTTAATGTTTTTTGTCTAAGGAAATGGTACTCATGCTGGTCCGTTGAGGGTTTAGATGACAATATTTATGTAATTTATTTAGCAAAAATAACGCATCTCCCCGCCTAATCAAGCGATAAGGCATTGCCAGTGCTATGAATGCGCCCGTGTTCACAATGTTCCCGTGTACTGTTATAAGGTGCTGGAGCGTTTGTGGACTGTGGGCGCCCGTGCCGCATCCCGGGCCGTCCGCACCTCGCATTCGGCCGCCGTCGCCGCTTCTCAAGCCACGTCGTCGTCGCCCGACACCCCAATTACTCATCAAACTGTAAGTAATTTCATTTACCTGCCACTAAAAATTCAAATTCAAATTATTTATTCCATAAATGCGTATAGGATGGACATTTTAATTCAGGTACAATAGCAATTTTGAGGTTAGTATAGTGGTGTGTCACATATTGTCATCCACGTTTAAAACAACAATAATAGAAATTAGGATATAATTTAAAAGAGAAAACCAGAATTGTAGAATTTCAGGTAATGCAGAACGGAACCTACATTGGTTTCCTCTTCATGCGCCTGATTGTTCGATAAAAGCTTCGAAACATATTCGGCGGATGCTTTGAAGCTTATTTGAACAACCTCAAATTCATAGACAATAATGACTTTTGGTCTTATCTGTGTGATGATTAAAGTATCATTACAGATAAGCTTCTATGGGTCAAAAACTTGTGGAAGTTTGCATTTTTTTTTGTCAGTTACCTGTACTAGAATTGTAATTAGTAAGTAACTTAGGTTAGTCAGTGTACATATATTTTAATTTTTTTTGAAGATTTAATTCAACCTAATTTACCTTCTTTCCCTAAACGAAAACTTTGTTTAACAAAACATTCCGTCTAAGTCCTAAATATTACAATAAAAAATCATAATTTATTTATTTAATATAAAAGTAAGTTCACCTATAACTGATTACATTAAAAAAGAAAATAAACGAGAAACGTAAATAAAATAGTTTAGTTTTTGCATATTTACACTGATAAAAATAATATGTTTTAAATAAATAATAAAACCACGCATCTGTGAGCGTTGCCGATTAACAAATATTTCTTATGTTCTCGCAGGACACGGATTCATGGTTGACCGTGAAGGAAATGCTCTCGGAACTGACCAGCGAGGCTTCCACTTTGGTGACCTTCACCCAAGAGCACGAGTATAATATGTTCGACAATCTTCAGGTCAAAGACACCCAAAAGGCAAGTGCTCATCCTTATAAGACATTACTTATTGAGGTATGTTTTTTCAGCAGTGGTAGGCCTTATGTTTGTTATTTAGGGAAACGGGATCCGTATATAATCTTCGACCGCCTCGATCACAGACCATTGAATTAGGTAGGTGTAAGCCAAATGTACGTACTGCGTAGTGTATCCATTTTCAGACATCGGAACAGCATTGGTTATCACCAATGTATTATCTATACCGACACAAATAACACCGACGCAATTACTGAGTGATACCGGGCGGAGCTTAGTTTTCAATTGATGGTAATGTCATATCTGCTGTAGCTCGCTTATATATCTCCTATGGCTATTAACTATTTCTATGGTCTCGATGCAGTGAGGAGTACACTGGATGAGTTCTGGGATGAAAAGTCTTGGTAGAGAAGGTACTGGACCGAGACTTTTTAATGCTGTGCTTACCCCGTGTGATAACTTCCAGTTCCTATATGACTCTCGAATATTAGTTTGAGTAACCAATCGCTGTTTTATGCGGCAGTTTTGAAAGAAGATGATCACCACTTTTTTTTTTAGAATGAATGTCACAGTTCGATCCAGTGTTACTCCTCCTGTAAAAATATAGCAATAATGTATTTTTAACTTTACAGCCGACTCCACCGATCGTACTCCGTGCTCAGTTGGTGAAGAAACAACTCGCAGAGACCAAAACGCTCACACTCAAGTTGGAGAACAAAGACGCAGATCTCAGGGAATTGAAAAAGGCACTTAAGGTAGATCTATTTTTTATTAAATTTTTAAAAGAAATCTACAGATTCACACAGTGGTTTACATTAACATACGAAGAGAAAAAAAGTTAATGCTACATAAATCTAAACACAGATTCCTACATTATGCTACTTATAAGATAATATAATTAATAACATTGTCTAAATAAAACATTTAAGAACGACACTAGAATATTGAGGTTAAAACAAAAACATAAATATACAATATTATTTTTCACAGTTATTTATTATTTATTTATTTATCTTTATTGGAAAAATCAACAGTTTTACACAGTAACATAAAAAGAAATAAAATTAATCGAATTAAAAAAAAAACCTATGTAAAAATAAAAATATTAACAATAATAACAAATAATACAATACCATTTTTTATATTTTATATTTACATATTTACTTTCAGGAATTTAGAAAAACTTATTTGCAATGTTTATTTTTACACAATAAATTATTGCAAATTAAAGTATAGTAAAGTAATACAAGGACAGTAAATGTCATTGTTCACTCGAAACAAAATTCACCCGTTGACTAATAGAATCGTTGACCTATGGAATTAACTGCCACAACCAATCATCGAAGCCAGCAGTACCAACCAATTTATAAATTTCCTGGACAAACCAGTCGTCATCAACGAAGTTGTGATCTCACTATGGGCATATCAGCTTTAGCTGCTTGCCCACTAACCAATTATAATAATAATAACCTTTTAGTTAAGGTCAAATTTCCAGCAAAATTCAACCAATTGAAAAAAACCACCAGAATTTTTTAGCGACTCAGCAATAAATTTAATTTAATTGTAAGTTTTGAATAATATGTGTGTCAGTGTTCTGGAAAAAGTCAGTAACATGTCAAATTTTTTCAGGCCAAGCAAGACGAGGTGTCGGAGATGCAGATCCGCAAGGAGCTCGCCGAGCGTAAGTTGAACTCGACGAACCGCGACGCGGAGCTGAATGTCGAGAAACTCACCAGGAAATATGAGGACGCGCAGATTCAGCTCAAGAGGTTAGAAATTGTTACAGAATGTTAATTGTTTAAGATTATCCTCGCAGTCCGTTTTACCTAATTTTAGTAGACTTCGTGGTTGCCGCCACTGTCCATCTACACAGATTGCCCTAAAAGTCTTCTTGGAGTATTTTGCGTTCAAATACTAGAAGTGTCTGTTCATTATTCCTACTTAAAATCTATGTATCTGAAGTATCTGACTTACCATCTGCCGACATTGTACTACAGGTATTTTACAACAATGCATATTCCCTGTTGCGCCATTGCTTCAACACTTTAGAAGCTGTAGAGATATATATATATAAGCCTAAGAAGGTTGGTTGCATTTATATCCACAGCGTTTAATTTCTGTTTCTGACGATTTTCTGCCTTTATTCTGCAGGAAAGAGAAAGAATTCGAGGAGACGATGGACCACTTGCAGCACGACATCGACTCGCTGGAGTCGGAGCGAGGTGCACTCAGGGACAAGCTCAAGATGTACGCCAAGCGTGGTGGGTCAACGACTCCGAGCGGCACCCCGCACGGTCCGGCGACACCGTTGCGTGGAACTCGTGAGTCCACATTATTATTATTCGATGAGCAAGCTGCTATTTATCTGATATCCTCATATCTCAT
Source organism: Neomicropteryx cornuta (assembly GCA_020383195.1). Lineage (NCBI taxonomy): Eukaryota > Metazoa > Arthropoda > Insecta > Lepidoptera > Micropterigidae > Neomicropteryx > Neomicropteryx cornuta. The sequence continues at coordinate 6,993,668 of JAHKQU010000010.1, read as the reverse complement.
TATCAGTTACTAACGATTTGTCCTTCTGTAGGGTAGCGTCAAGGTGGGGTTCACTCTTAAGCCTACAATCTATCCATTCACCCATCATACCCTACTGTAACCAATTAGACCTCTTTCACCTATCCAACTTCTCATCTACCCACCTACCCATTTACCGATCACACTTACATACTCATATATTCAACAAAGTTTTACCCATCCATCTTACCATCTGCCCTTACCCACCATCCCCTTCTGCCCATTTATCCATTTACTAATTAGCAAAATTCAAAATAGTTATGCCATCTAGTGTCAAACTTTAAACTAACACAGCGGTTGGTTGTCAATCGGCTGACAATTGAAAACCTTTGTTTGAATTTTAACATCCTAATAGTTATGCTTGTGTTGTGTTATGCTTTTACGACTTATTTTTATTAAGAAATAAGTTGATTCCCTTTAATAAAACCAGAAAATATTGTCCCATACCTCGATGTCAGAACTACAAGTCGAATGATATTGCTGTCAATCTATTTCCAAAAGATCTATTATAAGAAAATTGCGCTAAAAATATGAAAATCGTTCGGTCGAGCCATGTTTGGAAGATGATTTTTATCCAGTTCATTTTTATCACATAACTTAACATAAAAATATATTGTTTTTATTATGACAGATGATGTTTGTCGCCCATGGCCAACAGCGCCATCTGTTATTTATAAATTCTGCAAATTTACTTATGATATTCTGCCCATTTACCCATTTCATTCATCTGCCTTTATACCCTTGCTATCTGCATTGAATTCTGATTAAAAAAAATAATAACAATTCAGATTGTAAAGAGTCACTATGCATAAGGAAGGAATAAATAAATAAATAAATATAATATTAAAATAGTAGTAAGAAGCTTACATAACAATCTGTATATATGATGCTTTTTTGTATTTTGCTAGTATAAAATAATGTAGATAATATTAAAGAAACAACTTCAAAAAAATCTTTTTACTAATAAACCTACTTTATCTTGTCTGATAAATAATTTAATGTTTTCCAGAAGAATCACCACTTTCGTCGTTGACATCGGTGAAAGATGTTTACCTACCTTCGGGCGATCTTAACGAATCTCTGCAACGGGAAGTTAAAGTATTGAGTTTGTGAGTATAAATGTATTAACTTTTATTGCACACATTATTAGTTGTAGAATACGCCTAATTGAAGTAATTTCATAGTTTACGCACACGAGAGACAGCCCAATATAACTCCATCCTGCTCTAAGCTCAGTTTAACGTTCGAAAATCGAACTCCTCTCATCACACTTCTTAGTAAACCGACTCTAAGGAGACGTTAAGTCATTGCTACTGACCTAATGACCGCTGAGCAGGTCGGAACTGCTGAAATCAATATTTTCCTTTTCAGCAAAAAATATTGGAAAAATGTTTCCAATCATGAGAAAAACTAATTTAGGATTGAATCAAACGTTAACCAAAGTTTGAAAATTTATTGCGCGAGTGCATCAATTGTCCGAAATGTAGCAAACCTAACCTAGTCACGTCAGCGATGTTCGAACTAATTTCGAAATCGATATAAAAGTGTATAAACATTTTTATTTCCATGAGACCGCTTTAGTTGTCGATATAGATCAACCCCCTAAAAGGACAGTGGTGATAGTAACGGTTGTAATGTAATTTCAGAGCGGTAGAAAACGAGCGGCGCCGGCGTGTGGACACGGAGGCGGCGCGCAACCGCTCCACGCTCCGACGGCTCCGGCCGCTGCACGAGGCGAGGCTCGCCTCCGACAACAATAAAATCGCCGCCGGACTCAAGGCCAAGCTCGACGCCTTCCAATTCGTAAGTCTGAACCTGGCGCTATTTCTTCTCGAGAATACATTACTTTCTGCAGGCCCGCCGTCGACAAATCTACCGCAAGACCAACGATTTTGTGCCCACTCGATGTGTATACTTTTTTCGCCGACCTGAACTACAATACACCAGTCATCACATGTAAATCTACTGTATTATTATTATTTTGAATTAAAGCTTTACAGCTGATAAACCTACATCTTTGATTTTTTTCTTTAAACGGTTCTTGAACTGATTAACTGAATTGGAGGTGACAACACTAGTAGGCAATTTGTGGAATAAATATTCCACAAATCAACCACTCAGTTGGAAGTTCTTTTTTGGGTTAGATTTGAAGAAGTTTTTGGAATGTTTTAACTCATGCCCACGTAGATGGGTATTAGTGCTGAAGGTAAAAATGTCTCTAAGCTCTGAACAATTATAGAATCCCTTTATAATCTTAAAAGTCTCTATGAGATTGCCTCTCTCTCTTCGTTTTTCCAGCGATGTTAAGTTCAAATGTGTCAGACGTTCATCAGAAGTCAAATTCTTGATACTTGCTCCTTTGTAAATGCACCTAATGCCACTAGCATCCTCATAACGCTGGCGCCGGTAGGCGCTGGCCGAAGAATCTTCCGGCTGAGACACTTTGGATCTTCCACTATTATGGAGTCAATATTCGAGTCACATATGTAACGCAGTTAATAATGCCAGATCTCTCATCATCAGCTCTGCATTATTAACTACGGTACCTTGCACCCCAAAGGGACCATTACTAGTCAATATGTTGTGTTTGATGTTTCAGGAATGGACGATGCACGTTGCGAAGGCCGGCCTCTGCAAGTTTCCAAATGACCTGTCGTTGTACGACAAGGTACTAAAGGACCACAAATCGAAGCATAGGACCATCAGGAAGCAGTTACTGGTATGCAATTAAAATGTTATAGCTCGCATGTATACGACTACTGATTACGATATGTCCCTTATCCGTACCGTGCCTGACTAACGTACATGCCGGCGTAGGTAGATACATTATTTCAATTTTAAGTATGCATGATATGAATGTTTTCCTTCCCATGTATGTGCGTCTCATCTATTCGTAACAAACTCCCCCTTAAGTCTTCGGAAATGGTCATGGGACATCTTGTATAGTGATTTTTAATTTTAACCATAAATTAAACCTTTAGGAATATGTATTGCCATCTGTCATTAAAATTACAAAACTATGGTTTTTTTCAAATAAATTACTGAAGAGTGATTGTCCAATTCTCCATAGCAGTTAAGGAATCTAAAAACCACCAATGTCAATATTTTTGAGAAATTGAAATTAAGGACTTTGCTTTTTATGAACATATAAACTTGTAGAGGTTAGAAGTTGTTGAATATAGATTAAAATAATAACATTCAAAATTAGCAAACAATCACAAGACCAAAATAAATGGTGAGGTTTGTATGTGTCGTATAATCGCACCTTTACCTCAAATATCCTTGGTCTATGAACCTTCCAAAATAAATTTCCCCCACCCCTCTACTGTAACGGTCAGCTCTCACTGAGCTAGTAAGAGTGATAAAACAGTCACAACAGGACTATCTGAATTAGGTGAGAATCTATCTGACACTGCACTTCTGCTAACTCTATGAATAAACCTAAACGCTACATGGCAGACTTGATATTTTCCATCTACAGTTTGTAAATGTAATTTTTGAGAACTAAACCTATGGCCTTGACCTGATTACTTGCATCATGAAGGTAGTGAAAAGTCAGTATAACAGCTTTGGCAAGTTTCTAATCGCTTTGTGCCGTTCGCAGGAGCGCCTGTCGGAAATTCAGATAGAGATACGAGAAGAGCTCCTGAGACGCAAGCCTTGGAGGTGTGTGGAGGCCGATTTCGCCAAGTTCCCCACTCCGGAACTCACCGAGGTAATTTTAACGCGAGGTTGCTGGATTTTTTACTTTGTCCAGCTGGAATTGATCGATCAATCGATCGACTAACAAATAAATAAAAATTACCCAGGTTTTTCTTTTCATTGCGAAAAGCCAATAGGCTGGTTGCCGCATATATTGTATGAAAAAGTATGTTCAAATTTCTCAGAAACATTATAAAAATATTACCAAGAACCTGTACTGAACTTGATCCATACGAATTTGAGCTTATGATCGGTTTGTGATTACATTTTGGTTCCACATTCGTTTAATATGCTATCGTCCACAACGTTTTCAAATATTTTATATGTTCATGTCGTAAGAATATCATTGTTATTAGACAAAAGTTGATCCCTTAGTTTTTCACGATAATGTTTAAATTATTCAAAATTTCTATTAAAGGCGAAAACTAAATGAATTATAAAATTAAGCGGTTGAACTGTGCACTTATATATTGTAAAAGAGTGTGAAAAATGGCGCCACGGCACCTTAAATTGAGCACGAAATCTGTTAGTTTTATCATAACTATGTATGAAAGACCTGTATATACGAGGTGTGATCAAAAAGTAAGGTGACTTTTCAAATTTCGCGGGCTACGTCCGTTCGATCTTCGTTTTTATTTTTGTTATGTTGGTACACTTGTTTTTAACATCTGAAAAGTTTCAAGAGTATAGCATTTTTTGTTTGTTTGTGAGAGGCTTTAAGGTTAGAAGTTTTTTGTGTGCTCGGCGATTTTCTACTGTCGAAAAACATGGATCAAAGAGTTTGCATTAAACTTTGTGTAAAAAATGGAATCAAGTGCTCTAAAACTCTTGAAATGTTGACAGTGGCATACGGTGAGTCTATTTTAAGTAAAAAAAATGTTAACAAGTGGTATAAACTCTTCCAAGAAGGCGGAGAAGACACCAATGACGAACCTCGCTCTTGGCGCTCAAGCACGTCATCAACTGATGAGAACGTTGAAGAAGTGAAGAAAATAGTGTTGAGGAATCGTCGAATTAAGAGAAGTTGCTGATGATATCGGCATTTCATTTGGTTCGTGCCAAGCAATTTTAACGGATGTTTTGGGCACGAGACGTGTGGCAGCGAAGTTTGCGCCAGCGCCAGCTTCCACGTCATTGCTTGTTCGTAATATTTTGGCCAAGAATATGACCGTAATCATGCCACAGCCACCGGATTTAGCCCCTTGTGGCTTTTTCCTGTTCCCGAAACTCAAGAAACCCATGAAAGGGCGGTGTTTTGCAACGATTGAGGATATAAAGACCGCATCGCTGGATGAGCTGAAGGCTATACCAAAAAGTGCTTATCAGAGGTGCTTTGAGGATTGGAAAAAGCGTTGGCACAAGTGTATTGTATCCGAGGGGGGTTACTTTGAAGGGGAAAAAATAAATACTGATGAATGAATAAATATTTTTTGATAAAAACAAAAAGTCACCTTACTTTTTGATCATACCTCGTATACGGTTGTATTTACATAAATCTTTTTTTTTCTTCATTTATAGTGTTGATTTTTTTGATTTTCGGAGCCGTTAAAACATACCGTTGAATATAAGCAAAACACAATATAACTAAAAGATATTTAAATAATCACGAATAGAACATGTGCTAACTAGGTTAGGATATAAGATATTTGAGTAGATTCCGAAAGAACAAAGTTGGGAAAGTCCTATGGATTTTTTAAAAATATTAATGTTGTTTTATCCAACAGAGCGTGCTTGCGCCCGAGGTGGCAACGCTGACTTTTCCCTCGTGCAGCCCCGAGGACGTCACAATCTTCGTGACGGCCTCTCAGCTCAAGGCCCTCCGGGAGACCGTCGAGGCATTCTCGAGGCAGGACGTCGACCTTCGCTTCAGCGACGAATTCAAAGAGGGATTCGCCAATGCCGCCGCCTAGACCGCTTTATACATAATTCGGAACAAATATTTTTAAGCATTCGCAATAATCATTATCGTAACTACTATTTGATGACAATCTATATTTGCGGGCAGGTCACAGAACTGTTGAAATAGGTAGAATTCTTCAGCTAGAAAGTGACATTTGGTCACTTTGTCATTTGGTTGACATTTCTGGTATTGGTGAGCATATAAGTAGGGTTTTCTATTGTTAATCAATATTGGGTTACTGTTGTATTTACACCATGTTTACAGTAAAAACAATCGAAATGAACATCACTTGTTTTCGGACAGAGATCCGTTTCTCAACCGGTGTTTCATAACGGAGAGTTATCACCACCTGACTTGAGTTTTAGTAACCCGGCAAGCATACAGTGAGCGAAGGAATATTTTGTTTATTTTTGGTTGGACGCCTGCTCTAGGACGTTACCTTTCATTTTATTATCAATTTAATTTTTTTGGAGATAGTTTTAGGTTGTGTTAGCTACCAATCTTACACTTTTCTTCGCTTGTAGAAAAGTGGTAAATATAGATCTACGTAGGGCATCGACTGACCTAATTCAACATGTACTTAAATATCGGTTGTATGCACATTTTTTCAGTCCTATTCTCTCCTCTTATGCTTCAATTTTTAATATGCCGAATATCTTTAAATGATCCGGGTGAGGGTATGACGAAACAGGCCGACTGGTAATCTGATCTCAGCTTCGATGGATTATAGTTTGATTATCGTGAGCTAGGTCATCATGAAAGGATGCTGCTGTAGGTACAGTATAAGAGTTGTCTGAGGTCTTTTGTGTCTCGGAAGCAAAGCCAGACTCCACTCGGCAAGGTCATACAATAAATACATCTTTCCTGTACTTCAAAAAAAGTTTTTTTTTTAGTGAAACTTCTTTACTCACAGTAGACTGATTTAGATTCATGCAACTGAACGTGTAGAGAAACCCTGTACCCCCTCCCCCAACACCGTTAAGTTACAGTGGGGCGCTTGGAAGGCATAATCGCAGTAATCGTTACGGGCAGCTTTCTGCATCCACTCCAAAGATAGTCGCTGCGTTTATTGTTAGATATTAACTTATGGTATCTATGGATTCATTATCCAAAAGAAATTGTAATGATAAATCGAAATATTCATTATTTTGTGTATACGCATTGAGTTTCCTACCTCATGTCTGTGTAGAGCTAGTGTAAATAAGTTCCACTGCGGCAGTTTGGAGTGTCTCTTCTTTTGGTTTACATCAGCAAGAGCATATTGTAGCTTGTTTTAGCTTTACAAGGCTTGCCATTCTGAAAACGGCTGCTTAATAGGCGAATCAAATTTTCAATGACATTGCCAAAATATATTAATATAAGGCATCTTGACTTTCCATTTTGTAAAATTCAATTTATATTGTAACGGACTATTTGGAGTGTGGCCCGTGGGATAATAGTAATAACTCGAGGGTTTGTTAGAAGGTTTATTACTTGTTCCATTTACTACATAAATACTCCGATATACAATATAATGCCATGATGTGCGGACGCGAACCGGCGTGACGACTGCAAACGAGTAGGTACCGACGGGTAGGTACTGCCTGTGGGTGAACTCAGGTGAAAAAGGCGCTGCACTAGCGGGCGACCTCCGTTCTTATAGACTGTCGTCTTGCGTCAGAGGGGAAACCCTCTTCCTCAGCCCTGGTGCATTCGGTTGCGTCACTCTCGGTCGACGGACTTCGTACCATGTGTCAGATGCTGTCGTCAACGGAAACTCGTCCGGTCCGGTGAACTCGTGACCCCCACAATATCATTGTGATAATATCTGCGTTAATGTTATAAAAAAAATGTGTAAAATAAGTTATTTATTTTGTGAATAATAAAATATGCTATGCAGTACTATACCGTGTTTCAATTTATAAGTAAATTATTGATTTTGTTTGGTGTTCTCTGGATTACAGACCTACATACAGGATTCTGGAAGAAACTGTAAATGTCGAGCTATTTATACTATGATTGCCAAGACAGCAGTCATTGCCTTATTAGGTTTATCAACTTTATTAACCTTCGACTCATCGCTAGGGCTACAACAATTTGAAACTTTGTATATTATTATTTATTTATTATATTATTTTATTATTATTATTGTCTAAGGATATCGTAGATCTTAATTCTCTTACTATGGTTTTTTGCAGCATCTGAATGCATGACAGATTGGATTGGATTGTGCTGTTGTGTAAAATTTATCATATTGACAAAGCAATGCATTTGATAGTTGTTGTCATAGCTAGTCGAGAGCGGTGTCAATTTCTCATTGGCTGGAAAATGGAAAGCTATTTGGTGTTAAATGGTATTTGGAGGACACATTTTGCCACGGGCAAAAAAAAACAATAATAGAGATTGGCGGTCAAAGTGTAAACTTATCACGTTGAAATTGTCGATTATAAAATTGTAAGACAGGAAGGTAAATAAAATTGTGTACTTAATATAATCGATATAAAATTTCAGTTATTGAAAAAAAAAACATAAACCTTGTATCTTAAAAATATATTTTGGCACAAACTCCAAACTAAACGTGTCATAAAAGTATGCTATGTCATTGGAGGCAGACTCGTGACAAGAGTGTGCGGATGAGATGGAAAAATTGTGTGCATATTAATAAGTAAATATATGAATTAAAATCAAATAAAATTGTTAAAATAAAAATACGGATAAATAGGTCCTAAACAAAAGGTTAACCTACAATATGTAGTAGTTGTTTGTGTCAACACAATAAAAAAACCTTTTTTGTTCTAGTTTAAAATGAAACAACATTACTTACACATTTTATATAGCAACATTTTGGATTTATGCAACTATAAAAATAAAATGCAAAATCTGAGACAAGATTACCTCTAGAAAAACTCTTTGTAAAATAAACATTATTTCATTTTTTTTAATAGAAGTAACATAACCATTTAACTTATAAAGATGTATACTTATATCAAAATATGCTAAAATATGTAAATGTTATAAAATTGACTGTGACATCTTTTAGGCAACCTCCCATATTTTTGCACAGACGTTGAAGATCTTTATAGGGTAGGTAAGAGCGACCTATTGTTATACAAACATTTAAAGAAGTGAAAAATATTTCGTATTCAAATCGCTATACCATTCCCAAAAAATAACTTGTTAATTGACCGTGCGATTTCAAACATGGTTTGTTTAGACTTCATATCAAAATACATCATGGTTTCCGAGTGGAAAAAAATGTAAACTTTACATGATAATATTAAACCATTCTTGTCATAAGGTTGCCTAAGAGCGCGCCGGATCATTGATCCGCCTTGGCCGAGCGCGTGCGAGCATAATACAAAAAGGGAATTTACACGAGCGCCTGGTTAAAATTAATACATTTGGGCATGAATTATTTTCGCATTTTTTATACAATTACATACACGTAATAGGGAACATAAACACCCCCTAAGTCTTTTGTAATGGTTAAATTTAATTTTAATGTTGGAGTGATATTTGTGGGTAGGAAAGAAACGGGTACCTATATCCTTACCACGACAAGTGAACCATAAATAATGACTTGGATGTATTTTATAAATGGCTCAAACAGTAACTATTTCATTGAAATAAACTTGATAGAATTAAAAAAATGACATTCCTATATAATATACAAAATAAAGAATCTAATCTTATTGTTTTTTCAGATTTTGAATCCTATTTACAGCCAATAGATCGATTTGAACAGGATCCAACGTCTGGTTATACCCAAATGATACAGAAACATATAGTTTTCACATACGGTTTCTATGTAAAAGTAATTTCAATGACTCCTCTCAGGTTATTTTTCATATTGCGGAGAAGAGGCGGTTAAACACTTCCTAAAATATTTGCACGAGGAGGTAACTATAATATAAATATAAAATATTAAATAAAAATATTCCAATGAGACAACTAAGTGCAGAGGAAAAAAGAAATTTTATTCGTCCAAGTATCGCCACATATGTAAATCGAGTTTGAAGGGCATAGCCACTCATTTTGATCGTGATCATAATATGGCTGGTGAAATGCACGAATTGTCCATGGTACACTTTATAAGAATTCATTGTGCAAACTGGTTGCTGTTACTTCTAGTCTCGGCGGTTCTTGTCTAGCAGCCGTGCTGTCCCTGTCTATCCGATGCCTGTTGAGAATCGCCATCGCTTGGGCGTGCATCAGTCTTCGAGAAATCCGAGCGCTGCTCGGCTGGGTGGTTGCTGCAACGTTCTTGGGTTGACCTGGGCTTCCAGAGTCCAAGTAGGCGTTCTGCCGTAGGTTGTTCATCTAAAAAAATATACTAAAATTCATTTTTCGGCCAACATATGAGTACATATATAGATGTTGATGAGCTTTTGTTATAGTAAAAAATAATATGAATAAGTTTAAGTACGTTGTAAATTATTGAGAACAGCGCTTGTATGAATGTTAAGCCTGACCATATCTGTGGTCAAGGTCGGGTACAGCCGGTTAGTATTCAATACCACTCTCGTCCCCTCCCTTAGCCCCGCCCCTTTGGTGCCCACAATTGTAACTAATTGTTTTTATCCTTGCCAAGTTGAGGGTGAGTATAAAGAATTGTTGGTAAATGAGATGATTTTAGGTAAATATATATGTAACAGTTCGAAATATGATGAAATGATAATGAAGAACAGGTTGATGTAAGTATTTATTGAAACACAATGTTGTCAGAACCGTTACAAGAAATATCTGACTCTAAAGAGGAAATTAATTAAGTCGAGTTGAGACACGGTAGAAGGGTCTACTGCCAAGAGCGAAGATAGGACCTTAGAGTTCGAGCTGAGCGAAGACTGAAGTTTCTACTGCAGACTTATTCAAGAAAATATATCTAACGGTTCTCTCACCGAATGGTTTCGTAATTCAGTATACTTGGCCCTGGTATAGAGTTAATAACACCGTAAACAGAGTGTGGGAAGGCTTTTTTTTTATATGGCGTCAGGTTTTAATCTCTGCGCGGTCACAAAGCAATTGTTGGTTTTTTTTAACTACAGCTTCATAATATAAAAATTTAAAACACTAACTTTACTATGTTTAGACCCTTCATTTTCCTTTCAATTACTTTTTTTCCTAAGGCTATATTGCGTTTTATAAGAGAGCGATTCAACTAAAAAAAAATTATTAGCGGTTTATTATTTATTAAATTTCTTAGAAATAGAATTGAATTTTAAAAATCTGCCTTTACTATGTTGAAGACAAGATCAAAGTATCTAAACATATTTTTTATGATTTAATATCCAATGATTTCTAAATGTCAGCCACAATATTTGTGACAGGTGTCACAAATACTTAAATCAGGAAGATGTATCGGGATACCTGTAAGTAGCATTTTCGATGAGGTTCGTGATAAGAGTCATATCCGCTTGAAGATGTCCCTACGTGGGCAGCAACACATCGTATCTATAAAATATAGAAAAATATAAATAACACAGGTTATTTTCTGAGGCGTTGTGATAAATGTATGATCGTTTATTTGGTACGTGCTACCGCTACGGCAAAAAGTACTTCCAAAAAATTACATTAGATATAACATTATTACCACCATCTCCCCTGACTCTAGGACAAGCACATTTAGCTTATTTGACTAAACTTGCAGAATATATTGAAAGTAATATGTTTAAGATTATGAAACATAGTGATTATTTTGCTAATTATTTTCAGACTCACTCTAAATATACACAACGTGTCCCAAGACCATTTCCGATCCACCTAATTGGTCCTGTTGTTTCAATTAGTAGTTGTTTAGACGCCATACGAAAATTCATCGTGGTTACCGAGAAAAAAAATTGTAAACTTTCAGTGAAAATAGTAAAAAGATCTTGTACCCAATAAAATATTTGCGTGACCACTCTGCTGTCGTAACGGTGTCAAGGTTATATAATCGGAATATTCGCACGTTTAACTAATTTACGCCATTTGTTAAAAATATAATAAATTTGGTGTTTTTTTTTGCGCATTCATACAATTTCTTACTAATAATGGGTTACACAAACTCCTTCTTCGGAAATTTATTTAACACACCCTGTATATTGATTGTATTAAATTAAATTCAGTTAACTATATATATTTCCTTACTCTCTGCTGTTGCCGCGAACTGAGGTCTACTGTTTGTTTGCAAAGCAACTTCTTCAAGGATTTTTTGAAATTTCTTGTCATCAGACAGTACACCATAGGGTTGATTGCAGAATTTGTGTGACCTGTAAAATACATAGAGTAAAATCACTCTTAAAGTACTCATAGAGTAAAAAAAAACATGTTGAAAATATAAAAAAATACATGTTTTGCACGGAGAAGCAAGTCTTGTTGAATTGTCACAACTAAGAATGATATTGAATTATTGATCCAGTTAGAGAGAAAATAAACGAAAATATATTTAAACCACAATTATGTGTATGTATTTAACCACAACTAATATTAATATTAATGTGTACAGACTAGCCGCTGCTGCGGACAAAGATTAAAATCTTTATTTCTGCCCGAACAAGGTATAGCCATCGTTTATTAAATTCTACTAATTACATTTCTTATAACTATTAATGTGTAATAAATATTTTATGTAACGTAAATATGCAACGCGCTAGTCATTTGCGCAACTAAAATCTTGAAAACGACATTGACAGGCCGAGCTGAAAAGAATTAACCAATCGTGCAATGAACGCAGAAAAATCGGTTTTTTCAACACACGACACAGCATTTTAATATTAGTGGGTGGTGTTATAGGAGCCGATTCAACTAAAGACAGTATTACACCACTTATATCTATATATCCTAAACTTATATCTTGTATCTATACCTATATATCCACAATCCGATGTTAATAAACAAATTTCCACTTATTTTATTAGTAAATATTGAGAAATCCACAATCGGCTTATTAATTAGTTTCCATAGATTTATATTCCAGAAAATAAAACTATATTTGGATCGTATAAAATGAATGTTTTTAATCGTAATTTATATAAACAAAAAACCATCAATTGTACTTTCCGATTTAGTTATGAATATGTTGCGATTATTATTATTTAAAATCAATTTAAAAATGTAGCAATTAACGCAGCGGCGATACCTTCCCAGCGCCCCACTCAACGGCATAGAAGAGCGTGGCTGCAGCGTTTCGTTACACGTCTATGAATCCGAACCACTCTACCGGGCTTACTTGGAAAACCTAATATACTTATTTGCCATGTTAGAACCAACCCAACAATAAAGCGTACGGCAGCGCCCCGCTGACCGATTCCGTGCTGATGAAACCCGTATCGAGCAGCAGTTGAATCGTGTTGTAAGGCAGCCAGCAAACGGCGAACAGCACAGCCAGCAGGAGGAGGATCCAGGCCACTCTTTTCCTCTCCTTCACCAGGCGCAAACCCTGGAACCACGGGAAACTAGGATGAAAAGTTCGATCGGCAATATCCTTTTGCGGCAATAGTATTTTTAATACAACGGTGGCTATCATCCAACCTGCTACAAACATATTGTTTATTCATTTTAATTAATTAAGTAATGAATATATAATTAATTAATACTAAATAACACAAAATAAAACACTAAATGTGCCTCTCCTAGAGTTAGGGGTAATGAAGCGCTAAAAATGGTACGACTATGTGCGGATTCGAACCCGCGAGCTTTGAGTCAATAGTCCAACGCCTTAACCACTAGACTACCACAATCTGCAGCCGTGAGTCAAGTGATGGGTGGTAATATTATTTTTTTCTCGCCAGTCACGGAGCAATGGTCGATATTTTCGCACCAAAAATGACGACTCCATCAATAATATTAAATTACAAATTATACACAACATTTATAGTATACACAAAATGTGTATCCAAGGTAGAATTTCATGGCGATTATGCCAAAATATGAAGAAATAACCTGTTTATTGTCATAACGCGATTATGCAGTTTTAATCTGAAAAAGTTTTTATAAAGTTACATCTTTATTTTAAAAAAATATCCACTAAAAAAAAATAAGAAATCGATATAGAATTAATTTTATAGAGAATAAAACTGTAAATAAATATTTATCATCATCACCAACCAAATATGTGATAGCGTCCTAATCGATATTTTTGGCTTTTTTTTATTTGTTAGTAATAAAATAATTGTTAGATATATTTAAAATGTGTAAAAAGTGTTGTTTATTATGTATTATAATGCAAAATCGTCTTAAATTTTACAAAACCTAATAAAAGTTTGTGTAACGAATGAAAATTTCTTTATTTTTTACTTTTGATTATCTGTAATAAATATATAATTACTATATATGAAAACCAATATTAATGCAGTTTTTTTAGTGTATAACTTTTAATCTATACTTATTCTCTCGTTCTCGCTTTACTTTTCTTGCAGCTATTATTATTATTATTTTTTTAATTTAAACCTTTATAGCGTATAAAATAATGAAGTATTGTGTTTATTTATTATATGTAGTGTTTATTGGTAGTGTAATTATATATACGAGAATAAAAAAAACCGATAAATTTACAATTATTTTAACAATTTACAATACCAAAGCCAGATAAATACAGTTACTGTTTTTAAAATGAAACTTTTATTCAAATACTGTATTTTAACAAAAAACAAAACATTTACTAAGAATGCTTATCATTATTTAATTATTTATTTATTTATCCATAGTAGTACAATACAGTACGCACAAAGTTCATAATTCTAAGTACATAGTTCATAAGTACATAATTCTTTTTTTTTCTTTTTAAAAGGATTCATATTAAATGATAACCGTAAGCGTGATTTATATGCACATAATGTCTGCCCTAGAGAACAAGATTTACTTAGTTGGATAGCATTTTTACACACCCTTAGGGTGTCTATTTTTGCACCCATCGGTGATTTTTTGTTTGTGATGCTTTCATCTTTATTATCTTCTTAGTTCAATGCTTTGATGTATGTTTTAATTTAATAAATAAAATGATCTCAAAATATAATAAATGCAACACTAATGAGGTGAGGATTGCGCTTCATAGTGGCTCTACGATAATATTATATCATACAATCGTTAAAAATCGATTGTGTTCATTGGATGTTGACAGCCCTGGGCAAAGAAGAGTGCGGTCACAGAAAGTGACCGTTTATTGCGAAATTTTCCCATTGTTGGACAATTTTACTTATATTTATTTATTTACCTGTCTATTTTTGGTTTCGCCATTCTCCCTGTCAAATGGGGGTTTTATAGAACATAACCGCATTCCCATCAATGAATATGCGACAGCCATTATAATTCCTGAAATGAATTATTATTAAAATCAAACAAATGTTTAATGATTTATAATGATGTTTATTTTGATGTTGTTTGTTTTTCTTTTAGTAGTTTAATTTTTTTTACTTTCATTTTAATGTGTATATGGGGAAACCTGTTAAATAAATAAATTAACAAAATAAATGGACTCCTTTGTCTTTGCAAGCAAAATGTTGGCTACTTTTCATAAACACTTTTTAAGAAATTCGATATATATGTGGGAGAAAAATTAAGCGTAGTAATTCTAACTAATCCGTTTTCTTACAGTAGTCTTATACCAGCTGGGCTAGTCCCAATCTGATTCGTCGCTCGCTCGCTGTCAGCGATCGCCGAGTCATCTTCAAAATGGCTAGTCTAAAGGTGCCCTTAACCGCATTTTACACAACTCCGGCCCTTAACCACAAATATGGTAAGACAGTAAATAAGTCAGAAACAGTGAAACTACCTCAGTGTTGACATCTAACAAATTGTCAAATTAAGTTAGGGTTCGACTTAATATAATATGAATGTTGGTAATTACTCATGGACGAAATTGTTGTGAAGTTTCGTTTTGTGTGGTTATGCCACTAAGTGTAAAATAAGCACCCTATTTGATTTAGCTATGATTCTAACTTACTTTCTATATTAAAAACATATATGTTATTTACACTTTTGTGTAAGCCGTTTTTAAGGGATTTTCCATAGTTTTTCACAATATGTAGCAGTATGTTCTCTATGTCTTGTGAAGACCAGAGTCTTTAAGGGCTTTCAGAACGTGTGGCTTGATCACAATTACTTCAAATATCCCCAATTAATACTTACAGCCGCCATTTGAACGATTTCACACACAGTATTTAACGGAATAAAAAAAATATTCCTAATTAGGAAAAAAGTTATCGCTAATTCAAAATTTAGAGAGACTATTTTGTCTCCACCTTTTATAACTCAATATAACTATTACACATTTTGCTCCACCTCAAAAAAAAATCTTTTTGATGTTTCGGTTTTACCTATTACTTTCAAAGAAAAGAGTGGCATATATTTTTTATTGCTATAACTATTTTTAGAAAATGATTAGTAAAATACTCAACAATATAAAGATTATTTATTTCGATCATAGTGAGTCTTTTCCAAAGATAATATACGTGTTATATATAAAAGTATATATTCGTGTTGTTTTTTTATTTGTATATCATTAACTCTAGAATCTCAGCACTCCAAAGCTTGCCAAATTTCTATATCCTACGACTGGCCGTTCAAAAGTTGCCTGCATAATGTAGGATTTAGGTGTTTAGATTTATGTGGTATTTAACTATTTTTCTCTTGGAGTGATAAATACTTTTGATCAATAATATCCACTCGGAATTACAATATTTGCTACAATAATTACTAGACTAGATTAGATTACATTGTAAAAGCATTTGAGCATATTTTCCATGATGCCAAGCCATTAAACATTTTATATATCATCACAAAAATTTGGTAAAAATGTTTTAAGTGACTTGCCACATAGAAGATGTTTTAAGGATATTACCTGGAACTGAATACACGAGAATGAAACTGAAAATTCCGAAAGCGTTCCGGCTAATCGATATTTTCGACCAATCTTCAGTGCAGAAAATAATCGAGTCGTCTTCTGGCATCTGAAAAAAAATAATTTAAAAGATATTAAAAAGAAAATAAAGCACTGTTTATAATATTTTCTTTGAAATATTGTTTCCTTTGTCTCTATATGTATAAATAATAAAAGCTTAAATTTTTGTACCTCATGTGCTTTTTTGTATTTTTCTTAAATTTAAATAAATGAATAAATAAACACGAACACAATATTTAAAGACCATTTACATGTGTGCGTGTATGGAGCATTGCGTCCTTTTCATCGCGGACGACTTCCCTTTCTAGGCAGTCGTTGATGATATAGAAAGATTTATTAACCACTTAACCACTTAACCACGCCCCTCACAACAGTCAGCTTGCGTTAAGAGACCTCTTAACCATTCTTCTTCGGTAATTTATTTCATTTGAGAAAAGGTATGGTCGCAAAAAATATGCCCCTCATAAATAAAAACAAATAATTTGACTTTGTTTTTAACACAATGCCGATGGTGAGATATCTCTTCAAGCGTCATAGGCTTATTACATTTTTATTAATATTAGAAATTAGGTATTAGGAATTAGGTATTAGGTATTAGGATTTAGGTATTAGGGAATATTTGGTATTAGGAATTAGTCTAATCGTCGTTTTTTCCTTCATTTTAGTTCAGTTTTGAAGTTCAATTGTTTATTTTAAAAGTACGCTAGTGATTTAAAGTGTTTTTGATGGATTTGGCGGTAAATAATTCGAGTTTTATTTACAAAAGCTATGTCAATACAATATTAAATATAAAAATCAAACATTTTTATAGTCTTCTACTTATTGCAAATAATAAAAAACTAAAAACGGTCGAAGTCTTTCGCCGATCGGACGGCAACGTGTAGTCCTGGCGTTTTGCGTACGGAGCGGAATGTGTTAAGTGTCTCGTAATGGTATGTGTTAAATACTAAATACTAATAAAATAAAGGTGTGCCCTCACGTAGAATACTTATACCGTTTCGTTGTGTGTGTAGCTAAGGACCGGAACTCTTTCTTCCTTGGTGACAGCCACGACCAGCAGAGGAGAGAACGTCGCCAGGGCCACCAACCACAGCACGGCCAGGAGAGCGCGGTGCCAAGAAGTGCGGTCGATCATGTTCCTGGGAACACTGAAGCACTGAGCGATCGCCACGTACCTGTCCACGGACATTGCGGCCAACGTGAAGACGCTCGCTGCGACGGACACTCCTGGAACGGAGACACCACCAACCAGAAGTTAGGGATGTTTTTGGGAATAAATTTCAACAACTTTTGTTCAACAAGTTTTCATATAGCTAACAAAAAAAATCATATAAAAAATAAATACTAAAAATTGAACGTTTAATGCGCGTATTGTTGTCTTCCTGACCTATCCGATTGATTATTTATAGGTACAGTTATTGGTTAGGTCACCACACTTTAAACTATTTTTGGGACAATAATTCAATTCTAATTTATTACATTCTCGAAATAGCACTATTACCCCGAGCCACTGTGATCCCGTCACAAATAATTACACCAGGGTAAACGACACATTTATCGACGTCGCTGGTCTCGAAATCGCATGTAATGTCCCGATTAGATCACGATCTTCTCGGCTGGAGTAGATCAGTTTATTCAATTTTAGACGAAGTCACGTCCCAATTCTAGCCCCCGGCGAATGAACGGATATTTGTGGCGAATCCATTCCACGACTGTGGGTCACAAATTGTTGGATCTACCATAAATAAATTGATGATTTACTAAAGGTAAATGACAGTCAGTAAGCAATTGTTGATTTTTATTTAATTACAGCTGCATAATATATAAATTAAAAAAACCGACTTTACTATGTTTTAAACCTTTTATTTGTATTTCAATTACTATTTTTTCTAATGCAATTTAATGTTTAATGTCTTTTATAAGAGAGCAATTCAACTAAAAATAACTATTAGTAATTTATCATTTATTAAATTTCACAGAAATAGAATTGAATTTTAAAAATCCGTCTCTAGTTGTATCTAATTGCTAGACAGTTTGAGAAAAGATAGAAAAAGATAAGTAGAGATTAGGCGAGTCTGTTGGACGTTTCGGAGCTTTGAGAGATTTCAAAATTTAGAAAATTTGAAACTCACACGACGTGCCTTTTCTATGTTATTTATACTCAGTTAAAAAAAGCACCTCACGTTATTTTTTTGTAGAACTAATTAATATCTACTATTCTTTTATATTTCTTTTCTTTTCAATTCTTTTCTTTTATTTTTTTTCTATTTTTGATTGATTCATCTCTATTACAATATGTATCTCATTTATTAAGGTCTCTTTCAGATTTCAATGGAATATTCCTAAACGCGTATAGTAATAGGTTAGTAGCATACCCGTAGCATTTATTCACCTTTCACTGTGAAATATCACGACCAATGGCGACCATAGCCATATAATTTTCATAATTTTCTCATTTATCACACTAGCGCGATGTGGTTGAAGCAGAGAATATGTGAATATTATATTAAAAGGAATATATGTGCAAAATATTCAAGAGGGTGATATCATAGTGAAGACATTTTTATCAAATTTTCAACTGAAGCATTAGCGTCACTTGCCATCGAAAGAAAATTACTTCTATTTTACACACAATAACCAACTTTTACTTTTTTTTTTGTTTGCTCATCTTCGGGAGTGGCTAGTGTATATAAAAAAAATCGAAAATAATCATCCCATTTATCATATTTTATAACAGATTGTGTAAATTCGGTCAGCGCGCGTCTCGGATCATATCGGCGTAAGGTGACAGCTGAGCGCTCACAACAAAGACCTTATTACAAGATCATTCTAATAATTTCACGTTAAGTTTGCTTTTTTTTTCGTTAACCAATTTATATGCCATCTTTGGTCTTGGGGCTCGGTGTATATTAAATATTCTGATCGTGAAAACATCTAACGAGATTATATTGGAAATTTTGGAACCAACCCTTGGTGTGGATGTGGAAGATTCTAATAAACAGATAACAGATAGAATAGGATTCTGTTCACAACATTCCAGTTACAAATTCAATACCGTGCGAAATCGCTTAATAGACGATTCGCACACTTTAAATTTCCGTAGAAATTTAATTAGCAGCTGGTCAAGAGGCAGCCGACTATTTCATATGTGTACAGATTGCATTCTATATACCAGGGGTGCTCAAACTTGAACTGCTGGCGATCTACCTCAATATTTTTAGACTACTTACGATCGACTCTGAGAGACTGCAAGTGTGTGTGATGCAGGGTTGTCGTACATACACGATACACCCTACCTACCTAGGTAAGGCGTACCGTAGCATATATAGATATTAGCTTTCTGCACGGTGCTCAAACGGTCGATCGCGATCGACCGTTTGAGCACCCCTGGTGTACTGTCTATTCTAGAAACAACACGGCTTTTCTTTGAAAAGTGCCGCGCGTTCCTTTGATAAAGCCACCTTTTGCCGCAAGCAGTGTTATTTTATTACGTAATACATTTTTGTAGTTTAGTTACCTACCTACTTATTAAAATTTTTTTTCTTCTCGAGATCTACTCAAAAAGCACTCGCGATCGACCAGTCGATCGCGATCGACCGTTTGAGCACCCCTGCTATATACCGTTTAACGTCATGGGAGACAATCAATGAGATACTCGAGAAATTCCTTTCCTACGATAAGTTTTCTTGACCGAAGTAGGTACCTGGCAACTTCAGTATTTGGTGCGATCTCACACCACCAAGTCTTCAGTTAATACGTATATATTTAAACGCTATTTTTAGTTTCTTATTTATTTGATACTCTGTACTAACAATGAAGTGACAAAGTCGTGTGAACAAAAATTTTAGGTAATTGCACACTGGGAGCTATTTGCCTACCTTGAAAGTAGTTAACCATTTTGCACATCAGTTCCCCATAGAACCAGACCAGGGTCACCGCCTTCCCCAGCTGTATTGGCATGCATAACAGGGTCACCAGGAGGTCTGCTACTGCCAGGTTTACCAAAAATATGTTGGTGACGCTGAAAATTCAAACAAGGTTGTACTACACAAGTTATATTACAAGATAAATACATACCTATTACACACTACATACTGTATTCACATCACATAAATATGTGATGTGAATAAATATTGTAAATATTGTATTTAAATAAATATAGATGCTAGTTCATGAAGTGAATAGAATATGATCGGTTTAGAAGATATTTACCATTTTGAACTATTTTCAAATAATGCCGAAAACACGAAGTTATACGCCAATTGCAGTAATATATTGAAAATATATATATTTTTTTTATTACTCTAATATATGTTTATTCTGCACAATATTGTAACAAATATATAAATTAATATTTATATATTTGTTAAAATATTGTGTGTTGTGTTTGTTTGTTGTTTGTTTGTTGTGTTTGGTGTTTGTTTGTTATATTTGTTGTGTTGTTTGTCGTTTGTTGTTGTACTTAATAATAAACAACAAAATGTTTTAAAATCATGGGAACCTTTGGGTTTTCGGGTAAATTTATATACTTAATTCAGCAAAACTTCTGTAATTTGTACTCTTTCGAACAGTACAAACCAATGTTTGTGCTATCAGGTTTATTTGTTCTGAAATGTTTTGGATAGAAAAATGTTAGGGTCAATTTATTAACCGTGCTTTTTCTAGTAGGGGAAAATGCCAATCGACTTACTTCGACTCTAGGGAAAACCCCTCCCCAGTGTGCATATCGATGTATCGAATTAACTCGCATCGACCGATATATACCTAACCTAATTAGTTACTCGTTATTAATAGAGCAAACAATTCATGGTTGAATACCGCTATTGTGCAAACATAGCAAATGGTCAGCAATTTGCACCTTCACCCGGATGCAAAAAAGGTCCGGGAATCCCGGATGTGTCCATTTGTCCGGGTAAAAATAAACAATGAAGTTCGATTAAAATACACTATATATTTATTAACACCTACTCAGAATCTGTAAAATCAATCAAGTAGCGCGGAGCGCAGGGTGGGACCAATTCGCTGTTTTTTTTTTTTGTTGTTCATAAATAATAACATTGTTGTTAATGTTGTTCACAACAACCGTACAGGATGTTTATGAGTTAGATGAGACAGAGAGAGGAAAATGTTAAGAAACGAAAAAAAGGTGGCATTCGAACACAGAGCGTTCACGGATGGAAATATCCGTGATTGTTGATCCACGGGAATATATTATCGATTATGACGGCGCGCCGCTCCCGGTTTTGTTTCCAAACGTTCAAACTGTTTGTTTGTCCGGGAATAATCCAAGAAGAAATGTTTCTATCCGTAAACTGTGCCAGTGCCCTTGAAAAAAACACACAAGACCAAAATATATACGGCACGGTGAAGCTAGCTACCAATACCGTTGATTGATTCTCAATTTTTCTATTAGGAAAATCATAAAAAAAAATCCCTTAGGAAAATATCACAGCTTTAAGACTGCATTGAAAAAATATCTCATTGAAAAAACTTTGTACAGTCTCGATGACCTTAATTGATGTTTATTTAATTTTTATTGCATTTACTGTTTTATTATGAGAGTGTCTACTCTAGCCCTTAAATAGTATATTTATATTCATATTTATGTGTAGAATTTATTATATTTTATATTATATTGGGTTTTATATTATTTTCTGGTGATTGACTGGATTCCCCAACCCCTCCTACTTCCTCGTCCCGGCCTCGCTCCCGAATGTGTTTTCTATTTTTTTAAGTTTGGAGGAAACTGTTATTGGCATTGTGTTTTAATTGTTTTTTTTTTGTTTATTGTAATTACTATGTAAGCTGTTGTTTCCTGAAATAAATAAATAAATTATTGTCTTTTTATTTCTTTAAATTATATAATATTATACTATTTAGTTTATACAAGATTTACGCTCTATCTCATTTTCAAATATTTTAATATTTACTTTTATTATTTAACTGTTTTATGTTACTCATTTCTGCCTTTCAACACAACTGCAAAGTTGTTTCTTGAAATAAATATAC
This sequence comes from Neomicropteryx cornuta, assembly GCA_020383195.1. Lineage (NCBI taxonomy): Eukaryota > Metazoa > Arthropoda > Insecta > Lepidoptera > Micropterigidae > Neomicropteryx > Neomicropteryx cornuta. The sequence continues at coordinate 6,971,184 of JAHKQU010000010.1, read as the reverse complement.
TGAATACTGAATGCTCAATACTGATAGACGAATTCCAATTGTATCAAACATTCCTCAATTTACGGAATTTTAAAAACTATTTTTTCTCACTCCTAGCACCTTCAGGTCTTCAAACCTTCAAAGAAAATTACATAGGTAAGTTTTAGGCCCTTATGATAAAATAAAATTTAAATAAATTCGATATTTTATATACTCAGGAAGTTATAGTAAAATTTTACTTTTTCGAAAAACCGTCCCTGGTCTAATTTTGCCCATTAAAGAATTTGACCGAGATTTTGTGCCCTTAAATTTTATGTATCAATTTGAAAGTGATTGATGCAAAGTTACGGCAGTTATCGTGTCCACAACAAAGTGATATAGATAGATAGATATATAAATGGTTTTGGTTTCTAGGCATGGTAGCCATTGCAATAGGTAGCTTTCCTAATGAAATCTACCTAAAATTATGTTTTTTGATCTGGTTGTGCCAAATTAAACCTTATAAAATAACTAGCTGTACAAACCCGGGTTGCAGCTGATAATTTATCTACTCTTGAACCGTATTTCTATCTTTCTTAGTTCATTAATATTATTTTTAAAGGCATTTGAGGATGTTCACCAAAACGGTATTCATTAAAGAATTGTGCACTTTTCGTTCTGTTGAACGCAGAAACAGTTCAGCTGAACTTCAAAGAAGCTCAGTTCAAAGAAGTTACACGCTCCGACGCGCAGGTTGGCGTTCTGAAGCGCAGGTAATCTAATCGCAGGCGACGCACAGTCCGACAACTTTCAAAACAAAAACTTTTGTACATTCGCCAAATGTTTGTATTAGGGATTTAGCCTTTAACACACTCGAGTTTAGGCGACAAATCCATACTTTGTTTTATTTTTATAAAGTTATTCGCGGTTTCGTCGAGAATCCTGTATTCTTAGAGATAGTGGGTTCTTTGTTCCGGACCGTTTTACTAGAGCGCGGAAGCACACGCTATTGGGAGAGCAGTCGAATTATTAAATTTTATTTCCGCGGAGATGATATATTTAAAAAACTGCTTTCTATTACACCTCTGTGAGATCAGCGTGAATTATTTATTTGTTATTTTCGCCTGGGAGCATTATTTTTAATTATAGATAGTTACTTTGCATTTTTCTTAGTTTTTGTTAGTTGTGGTAATTTTTTATTTTTTTTATGAATTAAATGTGTATGCGGGGAAACCTGTTAAATAAATAAATAATACGGGCTTATGGAAGATTTTCTTGATTTCACCGTTTTCTAGCGGATAAATCGCTGAGTGCTGACTGATTGTACGAACGGGAAGTCGATAAAATATGCAACAAACGTGAGAATAACAAAGCGTTGAGTGACGGCGGATCCTTGAGGTACGCCAAATTATTCGTTTAGAATTTGATTCGACGTCGCACCTGCGGCCTTATAAAATTCATTTCGACTTTAAAAACACACTCGGCAAGGAAATTATTGCCATCAGAACAAATTTGACCCTTCGGAATGACGTCTGTACATCCAAAAAATCCAGCAAATTGACCCTGCGGTTTCAAACATGATTTCTTTTGACCTTATATCAAAATTCATCATAATTTCCGAGTAAAAATCTCGGTCAAGTTCGTTGATGGGTAAAATTAGACCAGAGGGGAGGGAATGTGGTTTTTTTTCGAAAAAGTGAAAATTTGCTGTAACTAAATAAATAAATGACAATAAATGACGTGTTAATTTATAATAATTTAATTTTTGTTCAGTGTTATTATATTATTTATTGTTCTGACTTCATATTGTACCATAATGAATAAATAAATATTTTTTTGATAGCACCAACCATTGCTCCTACGGGGTGGGAAAATTTGGGTTTTGAAAATTCAAAAAATGATACCTCCGTTAAAAATTTCGTATAATTTCCCTACAATTTTTGATATGTGCAACCCTTACGGCACAGTATAAAGAGGGATTCAGTATGCGAGCGGCGGCGGGGAGCGGATCGCGCGGCAGCTCGCGCAACGTTTGATACAAGTTCGTACAGTTACAGAACAAGATAGCGAATGAGTACTCTCGTGGAGTCGAAAGCACTGGTAAACCACTGGTACCCTACTCCTCAGGTGAGAACCGAATTTGGTTAAAACTGACGTCAGACGGTTAGTTGGAAAGTTAACTTGCAAACGATGCGGCCTAATTATGGAGAATTATACGCCATAAATTATTTAAAAGTAAAATTTTATGAAATACTAGTGACCCACAGGTTGTGGCTTCGAATCCGCACATGGTCATACCATTTTTAACGCTTCATTACCACCATCTCTCCTGACTCTAGCATAGGCACATTTGGCCTAGATGAGTAGGGCCTAAAATAATTGTATATGGCCTAGGTCATAGCTATTATTTAAAAAAAGGCGGCTTTTTAATATTTCATCTAAAATTAACTTTTGGTATTTTTCACTTGAAGTCTGGACTGTAACATTAAAGGCTTGAAATATTCCTCCAATAATTAATTTTAGGACTTGCCGTTAATTTAATTTCAATGTGCTTGAGGAATTGTGCCTTGGACAATGGCGTGGGTTCGTCGCTGCTTGATGCTAAACTGTCAACTCCCCAAGATTGATGATTTGAAAAGTTGTAAAACATCCTTGATGCATTTATTCAAATATTTTAGCTACTTAAGTGAATACCGAGTAATATTTTATAGCGTTTTCCATGCGAATTGTTTCGATTAGTTGCGGTAAAACTAACAAAATGGATATTATTAAGATGTCACCTTCCTACCGCGTTCATTGGTTACTTGAGTAATCCCTCAAGTCGCGTGCGTGAGTCCACGGGCAGAGCTTAATCTTAGTTTCATTTTAAGTAAATTCTCGAGGGTGCCTCACAGCATTTGACCCCAATGCATAATAATTAGGCGCTTTAGTTTTTATTGATTACACCTTTAGGTTATGGTATGGCACGGTATTACGGTAGTAACACAAAAAACACTGGCATTGCATAAAATATATATTTTTTTTTAAGATTGCAATGAAAAAGATAATAAATCGAAATATATTTTTATGAGTTACGCAAACATCAGTGTTCAAATGAGTATTTTTTTTTTATTTCATATGAGACCGTCCATTTGACTTTAGGGGGTCTGGTATGCGGATGATGGTAATATGACGTAGGAGGATGGGGGTCATTGCCAAATTGACGTCATCCTTTCAATTGTTAACGAAAAATAAACAGATAGTTTTTAGTTTTTTATTTATTGTAAGACAATTTTTCCTCAAATTTCAATTCATTTTCTATCATTTTTTAAATTAAGCTATCCATGTATCCAGCTGTCAGTTTACTAAGCTTGCAATAACAAAAGATTATGACGATAGGATTATTATTATTATTATTAAGTAATTACAATATTTAAGATGATATTATGATTGTAGAGGAGAATTTTAAAAATCGATGACGTAATATATGGACGGCGCCTATTCGAGTTTCAAAAATATGACAGCACAGCTGTTGGGACGTAACATATATTACTGGCTAGTTAAAATGATTACAAACCTATCTATGTGCGCGAATAGAAATACGTAAAAGAATATATGAAATATTATGTCAGTATTTATTTATTTATTTATTCTCGTTACTCAGCAGAAATTGTACACAATACGTGTAATGACATAAATACAATTAACTAAACTAAACTAGAAATTTTATCCGTTTCGTTGTTTCTTTGCATAGGGTTCCTTTTGCTAAAGGTTCCTTTAGCAAAATGAAGGCATTTGAAACAAAACTTTAAATATAATATTTTGCGTGAATTCAAGCAGATAAGTCGTTTTCTTGCGGACTAGTATAGTGAAATCCAAATGTGTATATCCTAGCCCAATACTAGAACAGATTAGCTTAAACCATCAAAAGTGTAAATAAACCCTTTTGTATTGACACTCCTCATTTGTGATATTTTTCAATAAAATACAAAAATATAATTAAAAAAATAAAATATTACACACTGTGTACCAAGACCATTCCCAGTACAGAATCCAGATTATTTGCCCTGCGATTTCAAACATGGGTTGTTATGACCTCATATCAAAATTCATCATGGTTTCCGAGTAAAAAATTTTTAAACTTTGGGTGATAATAAAAATCGCTCTTGTCATAAGTTCGGCCGCGCCGGGTTAGCCAAGTGCCCGCGAGCAAAAGGGGATTATTTCTTACACGTAATAGGAAACATAAACGCCCCTATAACTTTTCGGGAATGGTTATGGAGCAACCTGTATATCAATAATAATATTCGTTCTACTCACTTCCTCATATACTGGAACTTGACAACTACTATGATCAGAAGCACGTTTGCCACTATCGATATTACCAGCACTGGCACATACAATCCAATCAGAACAGGATCTGGGTTATAAAGAAGATTGATCGCCTTTTCTCTCTCGCCGGTATACGACCTTAGCCTGGTTCCCAGGTCAAATCCAGGTGTAGTTGCCTTCGCTTCTGTTACATCTTCCAACGCGCTCACAATGCTCGTCGTTGAATACATTATTGGGAAATTAAAAAAAAAAAAAATAAAACCGAATGCCTCTAAAATAGTAACATAACTTCGACCTTTTGGACGATCATATTTCTTATAGATCCCTAATAAAAATCATTCTATCGCAATGTTTATGGTACTATTTAGGTTGAAGGTTTATTTTGAAGTCAATTTAAAAAAAAAAAAATGCTGAGGTTCTCAGTGCGATATCTATGTTTCTTTTTAATGTTTGTTCACTCATTACTACGAACGGTTTCGAATATTATTATTTTTTTTGCATAAGGTAAGCAATCTTTCAGAAATAAGGTAGCTATAATAAAAAAAAAATTGAACAATATATTTAGATAAATAACACTGAATTATTACAATTAAATTAAAAAAAGACCACTTGTGGCAATGTACCGATGAAATGATCTATATCAGAGTGTGAGATTTGGCATGGATAAAGTTTATAATATGTGTATAAATACATTAAATTTAAAATACATTAAATTTAATAATATAAAATGTTCATACTAACAGATTGACTGAATGAGTTTCCAGCTGTGAATTTTGTGTGATTTCAAATGTTCCTTTTCAAGTCAAAAAGTATAAATTTTAGATAAAAAAAGTGAGTACATTTTATTATATAAATTAAACCCTGTCAAGTAATTTATTTTTTTTTAAGATTCAGATATCCGCACCTAGAACTGAGAAAGATATCGATCGCATTGAGAAACCCCTCCTTTTTTGAAGTCGTTTAAAAATTATATATTTCGACGAAATCATTACACTATAAACATACACCGATGAACCTTTGTAAACGTTCTGTTCATACACGGGTTAACCCATCCACTGCAAAAGATTTTCACTGAAACATATTGAGTAATATTTTTTTTTGTTCATAATAATTTTGTATTTTATTATAACTCAAAACAATTTTATCGTATTTTTTTCTAAATAATTATGTTAATTTTGTACTTTCTTTTATAACTGTTTTCAGAATATTGTGTGAACGTGTTTGTGTCGCCCGCCCGCCCGCGCGAAATCCGCCCCCGAGTCCAGCGAACGCGCCGCTCGCGACTGAAGGCCCTGAAAGGTTTTCAGCGACTGATAAGGCTGTCTGAAACCGCCGATAGTTTGAAGAGCGCTTTTGCAAAACCCCCGCGTGCACATATACTCCTAACTTCGAGTTTTTCTTAATATATTTTATTACTTTTTTTATTTAACTTGCAATGTCTGTTTAGGTCGAATCTTGCAGCGCCTTCCTCGTATCCTACAAGGTTGAAATTTCCTGATTGGCTCCAAACGTAGGAACTTCTCAACGGTCAACATCACAGGCACAAAGCTTGTTTTTTTTACTATTAATTCATTTTAACTAGTTCATGAAATAATACTGTAATTTCTGTGTGAATGTAATTTTCAGGGTACATGTGGGTATTATTTTCGGTATATTACACAGAATTAACTTCCCAAAGCTTTTTAATTTTGAAAATCTGTTAGTCTCGAGTCCCGTTTCGTCTAAAGAGAGATAAATCTGTTTCTACTTTTGTTTTTTAAGATAATGTATAGTATATTTGTACATACTACTGGCTTTTTGGTAGCCCTGTCTGTTTTAATTTCCGATCTTTTTTTGTTTGTTTTTTGTTAACGGAAGATGTTGGTTGTGACGTTTATTTTTTCTCATGCAAATTTTATTACGCTTCCTTGAGGACCTGCCGCAATTTTATTTTCTTCCAACGTCCCTTTATTATGCAAAATACAATATCGCCCACATTACAATATTCAATTTTACCTAAATAAAATACTAAATGTCCATTAGCAGGATAATTTTTATAGCAAATCGAGTGCGAGCTATGTTTTCCGATTTTATAAGATCAGCTACATATTTTTTAAGTATATGAGAATTGCTTATTATTAAAAAGGTTATTTGAGTGCAACAGTATGGGTTACGTTGAAGATCTACTTACTATACGCAACACTCTTTCAAAATTAAAAAAAAAACATAATATTACGTTTTTTTTTTGAGAAATCATGTTGGCCGATAAGTCTTTAACCTTCCTAACTAGGTAAGAGTTACCTGTTCTAAGGAAGGTTAGCATTATTGTATGCGGAGTTCAACTTCAGCTGGCTTAGCAAATACATGTATGGATTTAATAAATATAGTTACTATATTTATCTACGTCCGAATGTAGATACAATAAACTCGAGAACCGCTTAACTGATTTCGATCAAATTTTCATCTATAAATAGTATGTGTTTTGAGTTTGAATATTAGGCTAAATACCATGAACCTAACATACCCAGGTACAGAGGAACAAATGAAAATACAGTCAAAAAAAAAAACCTATTTCACTATACTGAGAACAAATAGCGGAACTAAAAGTACTACACTGTGTAAATCGAATGGAAATATAATGCTTACGTTAATGTGCTAAGTGGCACGAAAGGTCCTCTCTCAACCTAGCTTTAGGATCCTGAAACAGGGTTAAAATCACTAGTATTTTGAATATTTATTTTTATTTTAACGTACGTAGTTAGGCTACAAATCTAAATCTACTGTTTTAAATCGCGGTAGTCTATTGGTTAAGGCGTTGGACTATAGACTCAAAGGTAGCGGGTTCGAATCCGCACATGGTCATATCGTTTTTAACGCTTCATTGCCACCATCTCCTCTGACTCTAGGACAGGCACATTTGGCCTAGTTGAGTAAATCTCAAAATAATTGTATATGGCCTAGGTCATAGCAATTATTAAAAAAAAATGATAGATATTATAATGATTGATTAGTTTCTTATATTAATGTATAGAAGTTAAATGTAGAATAGATCGCGCACAAGTCACGAAACAACTTTACGAAACCCCGACATCAGGTTGAATATAAGCTTATGGTTCTGTATATTTATTTTTATTTATTTTATTTATTTATTGTTTTCACAGAAAAAACTTACAGCTAGACTTACAATTATTACAAAAAAAAACATTTTATCTATAAACATACAAAGAGAAAATGAGATACATCTCCTCTCATCCAAATTCGCACTTAGTGGCATGTCAGAAACTTCACCGTGTCCATCTAACTAGGTGCTGAATACCTGTCCTAAGATGGACGATCTATCTGTTTCCAATAAAAATGACCTTCCAAATTTGTCTACTTTGCGCATAGACTAAATAACTTTGTGTTTACCTATGCATGTTTAGAAATGCAGATTATAGCCGTGTAATAGAACTAAACCATAGTTAAAATAGTGGGTTTTTTTTTGAAATATAAATACAATAAAAAAATCCGTTTACTTTTGTTTTTCGCTTCGCGTTCGATAATGTTGCAAACGATTTATCCGAAAAATAGTGCATATTCTAGACAAAATAATCGTTTATTTCTTGGCAAAGCCACACTTTAATTTTGTTCATATTTTGGAGATAATTAAAAGTTACTAATTTAGACAAAATATATTTCGACGAGCCCATAAATCATACTCGCACGCACGGTGCAGCAAATATCGGTAATCACTTTTACGGCTAAGGATTTAAGGTCGACTTTAGCATGATCAAAAACTGTGTGGTACCATGTCTCGAAAGTATAATATTTAAGCATAGACATACACTCAACTATTATTGTTTTATTTATAGTGTACCTATAAATATAACATAATTTTCATCTATGTGTCATTAATAACACAATAAAATATTGTGATTGTAAATTTATAACTTTAATTACCAATAATTTTACTCTAAACCTAAAGTATCATAAGGCTTCATATTTTACCCTTTTTAAATTCATCCGAAGAAGCAGGGAAATTTAAATTGTAATTTGTGTTTGAAGCTAGATTTGGGTCTGATTTTGGGAATTTTGATTTAAGGTGACGATGTGCGTCAAGGCTTAGGTCTCGAAAACCACTTGAGTCCCCAGTTTCAGTACCAATTTAGTTGTAATGGAAGGCACTGATGATTATATATTAACAGGTCAAACCAAGTTATTATTGAAACATCTAGGATTGATAATTAAAACTGAACCTCGTTTACAGCGGAGATTGTCGATGGACCTACGAGATAAGTTAAACAATATATTATTAGCAACCTTTCACATTATAAATACTGCAACCAGAGATTACTGAAAAGGTATGAAAGATTTTTGATAACATTAGAAAGTGAAATCATATTTTTTCCTGCAATATTGATTTAGTTGAATTGCTGAGAAGTTGTATAATTTGATATATACTTATATCTTATATTAGTGATATTTATAAGGTCTAAACGAATTAAAATGAGGTAATTAGATTTCTAGGGGATTGATTTAATGCGATTATTTTGATGCGTCGAATTTTCAGACGCGATAATCTCTCAATAGTACCGAAACAGGAAGCCATAAATTGGTTCGTAAATTTCCACACGAACATAAGCCAGTCAATATAATATTTGGTCGCTGTTAAACAGAAAACCCAACCTATAAATTTTCCAACATAATATTTTAATACGAGGGCGTTTAAAATCGCCGTTTTTATTATTTGCAGAAACCGTCTAATCAAAATGGCAATTATTTGTAAAGATATTACTCATAGTTCCAACCCAAAAGCAGGCTAAAACTGGAGTTTTAAATCACTAATACGTCCAAGTGGTTTGGGTGTAGTAATTACATAATATGTGACATGCCCACGGGCTTCATATTAAATGGTTGAAAGTGTCAAGTGGGTTAGTTTAATATTATCAACAGAAGTAAATAAAAAAATAATATAGCAAATATTAATATCAAAAACGTCCAACCATCTTCGACATTTTCTACTTTTAAAATTCAATCTAATCGCACTCTTTTTTATTTTTCAGAACGCAACCATCTTGGATGAATTTGATTTTTTGTCTATGGTTTATATTTTGATAGCGCTGCCAGTATTTTCTATCCGCTTTCAGCTATCAATCGCGAGTATAGATTAATCTTTGGTTGTTTTCTTAGACAAATAGGTAGTTTATAAATATATTTTCAAGGGTAAAATATATGTGTAAGCCAGTAAAAGTGAAAGAAAAAATAATAAAAGCGAAAATAAATCTAAAATTGAAGCAGGTCCTATTGGAAGAAATACGGGCATTGAAGTAAATTTGTAATTGGTTTTTTAATAAATTTAAGTTTACCAACCTAAGTATAAGTCTTAATTAAGTACTTTTGATTTTTTTCAAAATCACAAAATATAATGGCTGTTTCGATAAAAATAAAAATCTATCAATCCTAATAATCACAATAAAAATAATCAGTTATTATTATAATAGTAGTAATACATGTAATTTTTTATTTATCTGAAACATATCCATCCAAATAACTTATCTTTATGCAAAAAAATAACTAAAATATTACATTGAACAGAAAACATCCAACCTATATTTTTCGAAGAAAACATTTCTAAAGTTTAAAGTTTTAATAAAATGTCAGAACAAGATCATAGCATAAGTTTGAATAAGTAGTACAACAATATTACGTACATTGTAACGCTTACATATAAAAAAGAGCAGATTGATAAACTTTATGTTGAGTTTCTCAAAAATTATAATTTATTTCGTTACTAATTTGGAAGTGATTGGTGTAAAATTACGGAAGTTATCTTGTCCACAAGTATGTGATATAGATAGATTTAAAAACATTTAAACTGAGGATGGGTTTTGGTTCTAGTGGATGTGAAACGCAAAGATATTATGTCGAAATTTTCCGGAAGTCATAACATGGTACCCATTGCAATAGATAGCTTTCTAATGAAATCTACCTAATAGCTTTCTAATCAGCAATACTGTAGAGTTTTAAGGAGACGGCGATTACAATGTTTGTTTTTATATGGTTATGCTATATTGCATTAAATCAGCAAAGTCCTCATTTATATACAATTAAAATATTTATTATATAATTGCAAAATTGCGCTTGTCTAAGTACACGCGTAACTACGAACAGACTGTACTGCGTGAGAGCAACGAACAAGTCGTAGAACACAAGGAATATTAACCATTATACTAGCGGTTAATTGAACCCTAACTGTATACAATACAATAAAAACTATAATAGTAATGCACTGGAAGTTGTGAAACAATAGTATTATACTACCTTATCAAATAAAAAATAAAAGCTGAATTTAAAAATGGTATACACATTAATAGCGGCGGACATCTACCTACCTATTTTCAAAATCATATAATCGAAACGACTTTCATTCTTCGATTACATGTCAGGCAGCGCCATCTGTTATTTATGGTTTTCGCGCATTGCATTGCATGCATTAACGTACCTTATTCCAGCCCGAATCCCTTAAAAGAATTATATTAAAATACACATAATATATTATTTGCTATTTTGATAAATCAAATGCATTTGAAAAGTTTGTTTGAAAAGTAAGCAGAAAAATATATTTGAACTGTTTGTGTAATTTTGGGATTACGTTGAGATCTACTACACGTTTTTATGAAAGTCTTTTTACGTCAATTTCTTTTTATCTATTGAGATTTTTCAACATAACTGAGTTCAAACAATTTAAAGGTGCGTCGAAGAAATATATTACTGAGAAAAACATTTATAGCTTTAATGAATTTAAATATTTCTCATTCGTGGTGGTCATGTCAAAAATATACTAATTTTAAATCGTTTTCATTAAATATTATCTACCTTTGTATATTGTTTTTAATGTGCATTGTTATTTACTTCTATACTGCTTTTACTCGATATACGAGTACTTAATCTAATGTATAGTTTTTGGGTTTGATATGTTATTTGGTTTAGTGAAATAGGCGATTTTTTAAAATAGCAATAGTAAATAGAATAGTTTTTTCCTGTGTGATTTAATTAAATAGCTGCACTACCTATGTATTTTTGTTCCATCAGATTATTGTATGTTATAAATTATAATATATGCCTATCCTATGTACATTTTCGTATGTCTAGGTTTTTGTTTATTTTATTATTTTTTTTTCTCTAGTTTTATGTTTATTTCTTCTTCTGCATTTGCAGGATTTGATAATGTTTACTTTAGTTTTATTTTTTCTTTCTGCTTTTAGTGTTTGTCTATACTGCGTAGAATTGTCTTGTCTATTTAATTTTTGTTTATCCTATTTTAATTTAATTCCTATATACATTATATATTCATGGAAAAATAAAAAATTGAAATTTTAATTGAACATGCCAATAAAATAAATACAATACAGTATAAATAGAAAAAATTTACGTAATATCAAAAATATTTATAAAATATTATAGATAAAACATATCTGCAAAATCGGAGCAAGAGGGCGGAAAAAGAGGTGGTCGGGTTCGACATAGTTTCCAATAACAGGTTTCATAATGTTGAATGTGCTCTCTTCGACTGTGATGACATATAGAGGATTGACCACCTACCTATAGTGGCAAGTTACAGCATAGATATTCTCATAATTATAATGCTAAATAATAAAAATACAAATTATGAGTGAATTTAAATAAAAAGTATTATTAATCCGTTACCATTTATACTTTCACATAAACTGATACAGTTGCATCGCATAAATGTATTTTTTTTTGTTAAAATAGTATTAAAAATATTTTCCGTGATTGCGAAGGGAATTTACGACAATAATATAGTTTTTCTTTTTTTTTCTATTTTTAATAATATTTTTAAGATGATATACAAGTAAAATTTGTCATTAATAAAACATATTTGATGTTGCTGTACTAATTTCGATTAGAATCGTTTTGGTCATGCGACATATATGTGACAAAGTAGCGTTAATGTTAGTAGGGCTACGTATTTTGATTTCAAAGGAAATAACTATAATTTTAGCTACTAATAGGTACACTGGTTGAATGATAAAATGGTTGCACAATGTGAAACATTTTTTCTTATTTTTAAATTCGTATGTTTAAGCTACTTCTTTTATCGTACTGACATTAATTTATTTTTAATATTATTACTTTTATATCTGAAATCATTTGTAAATTTTAAAACACAATACTATATAATATTTGTGTAGAAAATGCAAAGTTTCCTGGAATATGTGCAGAAGCGATATTGGATGTGATGCGATGTTGAGAAAGGAAAATGCGACCACCCAGAAGCCGAAAGCGCTTGTTAAACGCCTCCAAAGCGTTGTGCGATTAGCTTGTAGTGCATGTAGGTACCTAAACGGTGTTATTGCAAAGGACCATAAACCTATTTTTTAGTACAGGCCGATCATAGGAATTTTTTAATCAAAAAAATAATATTCGTAATTTACGAAATAGACGGTATTTCGAATTAAATCAAAAATTTGTTATCAGAAATACTAGGGAGAATAATCGACGAATATTGTCTATAATAATTATTTCAGTATGTGTAACAGCTCCGGCTAGGTACATTTAAATGTTCCTTGCATAAACAAGTTGACAAAACTAAAGATGATTTTAGCAATATTCATAAAGCCTGGTTAATACTTATAACAAAAACCTATCAGATATTTATGGCTATGCAATTCGAATAACTTGTTATTTAAAAATAGCCTTAGGTGAAACGAATTAGTTGTTGCTCGAATAAATTTTTTCGCTGCGCACTTGGCGCTTATATAATTCCCCATAAAAGTTTAGTGTGCCGACATAATAATTGTATATTTTTTATCATACTTTGCTGCTTCTATTTTAAAATAGCAAAAAATAAATTATGCTACATAAAAAAGTTTTCGACTGATTACTCTAGTGAACCAAATTTTAAAGAGCAGATTATTAATTTTCTTCCGATTAATATGTATAGTGGTAAACAAATATTATAAGAGACTTCATCGAAATTTCCGCCCAACACTAAGTGTCTATGGTTGAAATTGTATTTTACAGATTTGTCATCTGGTCATCTATTATCTATGGCAGTTTTTTATTAGTGATATGGGTATGATCAATGATGTGAATGTGAAAAAGTAGTGTTTTGTGATTTGTTTCATAAAATGAGCATACGATAGTGCTTTATTTTGGATATTTAGATATTTCAACGTTGAGCTGTTATTAGTAAAAGTTATTATTCGTTGGATACCTGTCTAATTTGCGGCGCCGCGTCTGCAAACAATCGCAGAACAACAGTTTGTGTTGACAGTTGATGGTGTGTAACGTTATTTGACAATTCGATTTCTTTCGGGATACATATGTACTGCATTTTAAAATTATTTTGTTAATAAGTATGCTAGCTTTCGATCATTTGTGATTTCAGTAATGTTCCCCCCCTAAGTATATCGTTGTCGGCGTGTCGGGTTTGATGCGGCATCCATCTAACAGGTGTTTTTTCTTTCATAGGATTCCAAAAGGGAGCGGATTTCTGATAAGTGTTGTCATTGCACTGCCAATAAGTTTACAAATATGTCGTATCGAAACGGCAAACAGGCGGCGAGTCGACTTTTTTTCAACATTGGCCTATTGTGGCTGATCGTACAATGTACAATATTGTAAACATTAGTAACATATCAAACACAAGCGACATTGTTATTTGGCGCCGTGTTTGAGATAACTTTTATTTATGATCTATTGAAGGGACTCGCTTTTGTGGGGGACTCTGTCTTAACATCCAAGCAAATCATGTTGTTTATAGAAAATAGAAATATACTTACCCAGGAATATATAAATATAAGCAAGTAATGACACAATTTTTGACAATAATTGAAAATATTGAATTTTTGCCAATTTTTAATTTTTCGATAAAGCTAAATTACATGCTATATTTATTTATATATACATAATTATAATAAAATAAAGAAATAAAAGTCCATACAAACCCATAATCCATAATAGACAAATGATAGTTATACAGGTGTCCTAGAACATTCCCAATAAAAAAAACCAGCTGATTGGACCTGCAATTTTAAACATGATTTATTAAATTCATCATGGTTTTCGAGAAAAAAACATTATTGTTATACGACCGCCGCTGATGTCTGCTCGTGACGACGGGTCATTAATCGAAGGCCTTCGAAGGAGCGCAAGCGAGTAAATGAAAGATCGAACACCAGAGGGAATTTACACCAACGCTTTAATAAGATTAATAAATTTGGAGATGAACTATTTTTGCATTTTTTTTTATTTTTTCTTACTCGTAATAGGGAGCATGAACACTCCCTTAAGCATCCGGGAATCTTATCCACAATGTCAGTAATTTTCGCAGGACAAACACTTAGATAGTTAGATATTACAATATATAGCCGTTCTGTTTCTCTGTTCATTTATAATAATTTAAAGGTCGACTGAAACAAATGTAATTTTTCAGTTTCAGGAATAACAGTTCTGATGACGAAGAGAATGAGCAGACACGAAAAAGCAAAATCAGGCTTGGTAAATATCTACCCACATTAATCCTGTTTTTGAACAAATACCTACTTATTTTGCACAAAATATTTTTGACTGATTTATATTTACTTTGTGGTTTTGTTACATCAACACTGAAAGCGGGATCTTAACTGTGAGACTGCTGTTTATGTGTGTTTTGGACTGTCACAGACCTTTAACTTCTAAACGGTTAGTCGTAGGAACTTGAGGATTAGCACTCTTCAATATGTTAGTGATACATAGTACAGTTTTCGTCACGACCGTCGCCGCGACACGTCACACTTTAACTCTCATACACATTGGACATGCACAATGTCACCCTTTTAATCTTGGAAATATGAAAAATAACATCACAAAATATTTATTTTTATTATGGGTTAGGTTAGGTTACTTACTTGCAATGTATTACTTAAACAATCATAAAAAAAATATGAATTAAATGCACCCACCCCACAATAAATCATTAACCCGTAACTACCCGTAGGCCTACTACCTGTAGAATAACAAACTGTAGAGTGATGAGCAGCGCGAGGGTCTTCTCTCAACTCGGGCCAATTAGGTTGGGGGCCGGTAGTGTACGTAACATACACAAACGATATTGAAGAATGTGTGGCTGAGTGCGAATTATTCACATATGCAGGTGACACTTCGTCGATAGCCATACACGGAGACATACATCAGGTAATGCAAATGCTGCAGAAGGATTTTAACAACATTCAAGAATGGACGCATAATAAAGGTCTAATCATCAATAGTGAACAAAACTAAAGTCATACACATCAGGTCAGCGCAATCGACTATTCAAGACCCCAATGTGATAATAATTAAGGCATACACATAGATGATTTACGTAACAAATTGCGTCTAGTCATGACAAAATTTTATAAGTTGAAAGGAATATTAAAATATACAGAGCTGAGAATGTTATATTTTAACTTCGTTGAATTCATAATAGCATATGGAATTATAATTTATGCGAACACATTTAAAACATACATTGATAAAATTAGATATATTAAATTAAGACTCATTAAATTAATTGTTCTTAAACAAATAAAAATGTTATATATATAAAAATAACGAATTGGAACTATTCAAATATTGCGATATTCTGCCTGTAAACGAATTGTTTATTTATAGAATAATTATTTAATTTTTCAATATGGATTCATACAAGGTACTAGTCCAACATAAATAAAGCACAAGGCAAATAACGAACGAAAAAATTTTAGTACCCACGGTCAAAAATTTCTATGGTAAAAGACAACTGCAATTTTTGATACCATTGTTTTTTAATATCCCTTTGGAATTAAAAAACTATAAATTGAAGTAGACCTCAAAAAATAAATTAAAAATGTTTTACTTTGAAATCAGTCAAATTCAAAAGTCATGAAAATGCAAAACGCAAAATTGCAAAATTGTGTTGTTAATTTTACATTTCAATATTACGGCAGTATGCCGTATTGCCCTCTAACCATAAAATTAAACAGCTTAAGGGACGGACGACTTTTCCTTAACACATTCCGCTCTGTACATAAAACGCGCGGGCCACGCGTTGCCGCCTGATCAGGAAGTTCGTTGACCGAACGGAATATGTGACGCATGGGCTGCCACCCATCTTTTTTGTTCAACCTATAATTTCTTATAATTGGCAAAATATATATGTACAAAACTATGAAAATGTTTGATTTTACATTTAATATTATATTGACATAGCTTTTGTAAATAAAATTCGAATTAAATAATTCGAATTTTATTATCATCATTTCGTCATTCGGTAAATACCGAATGACGAAATATCTCATCATCGACGCTGAGTGTATTAGAGTTAAACGAAACAACTATCGCTAGATGGCTAATTTAACTAAAAGTAGTAATATTTAAATTGTACTTCTCTACTTATCGGAAAAAAACACATAATATTATAATGGTGAATTCCACACATCTAGCCTGTTTTTTAAAATATAATATTGATATTAAAATAATGTGCAGCATCAAATATATGGAGAAATATTTTTTAATAGTTCAAAAGTAAGATCTAAAACTTTGTCCATGTATATGATACTTTTTATTATTTTATTATAGTAATATATTTTATAGAATAGGTTATATTTAAGAATTTTCACCTTTATGATGTTGCGATTTTTTAAGGTTTTTTACCATGTTATTGTGATTTTTCCCCGATAAGTGGAGAACTACGGCCCACCCAGACCTTGCTAGCCAGACCTCCAGGAAATAGCTGACTTATATCGACTTCCATAATACGAGTATTATTATTATTTTAATTTTTTTTAAATAATTGCTATGTGTATATAACCTATGTCAAATTCAATTATTTTGGGCCCTACTCAACTAGCCAAATGTGCCTGTCCTAGAGTCAGGGGAGATGGTGGTAATGAAGCGTTAAAAATGGTAACTCTGTATTTAATTTTTCATAATTTGGGCCAGACATTTCTCAAGGAAACGTCTGGCCCTAATTATGAAATAACCCCCTCGTCACTTTCTTTTATTCTAATAAGCCCCTGCTAGCGGTAAAATGCGGCTTTATCAAAGATCACCACCATCCTTCATCGTAATCACAAATCCATTATTTTTATATTTTTTGTTAAAATATCATCCTTTCCTTATTTCATCTAATTAGATGGTTACATAATATTTGACAATATTTTACACTAAAGAGGACAGGTGAGAGTTAAAAATGCATTTTTATAAAACTCACGCTGGGTTTAAACCGACATCCTGCGCTCTCAAGTACAGGACCTCTTTAGAACCTTTATTAATGTTTTGCTATCCTACGCTTTATCAAAAAATTAAAAAATTGTTCAAAATTTTTCAATATCGTCAAAGATAGTGTCATTTATCTTTTCAGGCGATTTGCCGCTATTAAAAAACAATCATCAAATATATATATATATATGTGTATGTGTGCGTGTGTGTGGTGACGAGAATACTATTACTAATATTATGTATGTTCAACGAAAGTTTTTTTATGTTTGATATAAGTTCGTACAATTGGGAATCTACCCCCGCCGCGAAGGGGATTTTTTGTACGGCAATTGCCGTATCATTGTCGGCTCTCTTGTATCCGCGGACGGAACCCTCTTCTCTTCGACCTGCGCGCGTGACATAGCGATTAGCGCTCCGTACCTATGCGGGCGATTTCCTTGAGCGCGCTGATAACAGACGCACGATATTCACGGCACCAGCTATGCGTTGACACATCGTTATCAGTCGACGGTTTTACTCGCCGAGGCGCGGCGCGTTCTCACCTCATTTTTTTTTCAACTTTCGCGGGTGAAAGTGAAAGTGTGTGAAACTAAAACGCTCGCTTAGGCTCGCTTAGGTACGCAGGTCGATATCGTTCGACGCCGTCGGCGCCAAAAGTATTTTTCTATCTAAGCGCGATTAAATTACACGCGTTGCGAGTAGAAAACGGCGATAGCGCAAAGACAACATTGAGTACAGGCTGTTAAAAAAAACAAATGTTAACAATTATATATACAGGGCGTCCCAAGGTTCCAAGCAATAAAAAAACAGCTAATAGGTCCTCCGATTCCTAGTGTTATTTGTTAAGAAACTATATCAAAATTCATTATGGTATTCGAGAAAAAAAATGTTGAAATTTCTATTCTAAATCATGTAAAACAGATATTTTTCAATGGCTCCTCCCTCCGATAACTACGCCACTGGGTCACTGGGCCGCGGTCAGTCAAGATCGAGGTTAAAGACCTGCCGCGTTGTTCGAAACACCCTATTAGGGCGGAGCTAAATGATCGCTGTCAGATGCAGATGTTGGACAGAGGTCGGTCTAAGAAGAAGGGGTAACTCCTTTCCCCTTCTCTGGGGTTGTAAGAGGGATGCTATTGGTCGACATATGATATTGATTTATCGATTGATAAGATCGATTTACACCGATTTTATTACAAAAATAATAAATTTGGTGATGAAAATTTTTCGCATTTCGTTACATTTTGAACTTAAACACCCCCTAAAGTTTGTGGGATTGGTCTTGGGCCACTCTGTATATATTTTTTAATTTGATTTGATTTTGTATCGTTCACCCTGTATGATATTAATGTATTCCCACAAAAACTGCAGTTAAAATTGTAGAAACAAAAATACACGTTCATATTAGCTATTTAAAGAAATAAAAAACTGTTTTTTTTTCCTTTCGTTCAGCGCATTCATCTTAGTGCGTCTCGTTTGCGCGCGGAACGATCCCTAACCGCGATGAACGGCGTTGACATGGCCTTAACCAATCGCCGCGTTGGAAACACACTTTCGCATTATATCGAATAAATCCGAATAGAATCTGTGTCAAGTGAATCGATTATCGAAATCAAAAGTCAGTTTTGCAATAGTTCCCAGCTAAACTGGTTCTGCGGTGATGGATAGATAGATAGATGAGAAATTATCGGACGAATCGCGAAGTTGCTACGCGAGCTCTGCGCCGGCGTGATACTTTTTGGGTGGATTGAGTGAGTGTGGAGGATGCCTCACAATAGCAAGATGAAGCGGAAGGAGAGCTGGAGGGGCAAAACGGTGAGTAGATAGATTATTTATTTATTTCGCTAAACAACACTCAACTACAATTATTTATGTACAAAGGCAAAGGTTTTAAGTTGAACCGAATCGCGTAAAAAAAAAAATTTCGGCACGCCGGAAGGCGGAGGTAGATTTCACCGGATCAAAGTAGGGGATGACGGACTTGTGCGCGCATCTGGACCCGCCGTAGTTTGCGCAGCGATAGTGCGTATACTGAATCCCTCTCGTAAGGGTTGCTCATATCAAAAATTGTAGGGAAAGTATTGGCCTACAATTAATAATTTGTGCATATTAAGAGAGTTATGATTTTTTGAATTTTGAAAAACCAATTTTGCCACCCCTAGGACGAATGGTTGGCGCTATTGAAAAAGTTTACATAGATAAGTTTTAGGCCCTTATCTAAAGAATATTATAATATTTAAATGATTTCGATATCTTATATTCATAGGAAGTTATAGCAAAATTTCACTTTTTTTAAATAACCCCTTCATTCCCGCCCTTTGGTCGGATTTTGCCCATCAACGTACTTGACCTAGGTTTTGTGGCCCTAGAATTTTTAGAATCAATTTGAAAGTGATTGGTGTAGAATTATGGCAGTTATCGTGTCCACAAGAAACTGATATAGATAGATAGATAGATATATAAATGGTTTTGGGTTGTAGGGAATGTGATACGCGAAAATATGCGAAATTTTCTGGAAGTCATGGTACCCATTGCAATAGGTACCATGACAGTCAGGTTTTACTTTTGGCGCGGTCAGCAAGCAATTGTTGGTTTTTATTTAATTATAGCTTCGTGATAGAGAAATAAAAAAAACAAACTTTTCTATATTTTAGACCCTTCATTTGCCTTTCAACTACTATTTTTTCCAAGACTCTAATGTATTTTATAAGAGAGAAATTCAACTAAAAAAGATCTATTAGCAGTTTGTTATTTATTAAATTTCTCAGAAATATAATTGAATTTTAAAAATCTGTCTCTACTATGTTGAAGACCTAAGATTAAGGTATCTAAACATATTTTTTTTGTGATTTAATATCCAATGGTTTCTAAATGTCGGCCATAGAGAAAGGGGTCTAAATGAATCGAAATTAATATTTATCCTTTGTATTCGCCTTAAATATTTCTTACCTACAAGTGTGTGTCGCCTTTATTCTCCGGCAATTCAATAGGCGTTCGTCTAAATTCATGTCTCACAACAATGATATCATCTTAAACCCGTCCAGACAGCCTCCGTTTTTAAGATTTCTTAGAAGATCGATGGAATCATCTTGATTTTTATGAATTTGATTGGGCGCCGTTCGAACGATGCTTATATATAGTTGACATTATTGACATAATATCATCAATGGTCGACATTTATCATCGATGACGGGTCATCCCTGGCATTTTTCAAAGGAGTCATAAGGTCTATATAATTCTGACTTATTACACGTCACAGTAAAGTTGTAATACCTAAGGCTTTGGTCGTATATTCCTAAAATAATCTTTCATTATAATTCTATAATTAGTCTAACTCGAAATAGGGAATTATTTTTTGTGCCTAAGTGCAATACGAATTACGCAATTAATTCAGTTATAAACCGTATTGGTACAACATAAAGGCGACTTTATACTCAACATAAAAAAAACTTTCTTTGAACATACATAATATTAGTAATAGTATACTCGTCACACACATTAACACACTCTTACATTCCGCACCCTATTATATTCACAGAGTATTACACTCAAACACTGTTATCACTATAAATTAGATCCTAGTTTGTTCTGTTAAAAGTATCTGTTAAATTGGAGATGCCTGTAGTCGGCTTAAGTTGTTATTTATCTATTTATATGTAACTGTCATTATGTATAGCTGTAAGCAATTCTCATACAAATGAAAATAAATAAAATAATTGGAACTGGTGGTGGTCCAGTGGTCGAAATTCGATCGTAATTCATTAAACCTTTAAGTACCTCCGTAGTGCAGCTTCAAATCTAGAATTCCCGCACAAAAATAAAAATGAGGCATTAATGCCTCTCCGTTTTTTTCCTTAATCCCAATTAAGATAATAAATAAATAAATAATATTACATATTTCCACTGTTCGGGAGTCATCTGACGGGGGCGGACGAAACGTCCTTAAATGTTTGTCTCTGCATTTTGACTCAAGTATGGAATATATTAAGTATGCGATCTTCAATGCCGTCAACTATGACATCAGCGCGTGCGCGCGCTCTACGCAAAAAAGCGAGTCGTAAGGACAGCCACATCCGCTACTATGTTTATATGGTACGTGTATCACAACAATGTGGGTAGTATTTATTTATTTATATATTTATCCGCGGGTACGTTATTTTTTTTGTATGAATTAATTTAATTTAGTAATAAAACGAGATTTATTCATTCCCGATACGCTGAATGAGGTTTTTACGGAAAGAAAAATTGGAAAAGCACTACGGGCGTGTTTGACGGTCGTCAAAGTCGCTTGCGTAAAATAGTACGCAATGGCCCGAAGGGCCCGGTGATGGGGAGGGACGCGACCCATCCCGAATGCCTCAGGCACGCCGCCCGCAGGGTCTAGCAGCTACCCCGAGGTTGTACAGTTAGTATACAATAAATTTCTTAAATAATAACACGACGAATTGAGACGACGCGTTATTTAAGTTACGTCAATACATTTTTTTGAGAAATATCAAATAATATTTAGCAGCGACACTGTTTAAATCACCCTATTATTCCAGCGCAACGAATAGCTGCGTTACCGAAGCTGGCTCATAGCAGTGACGAAATCGCCGGCCGTAATTATTTCGACAGTCGCCCTGTTATTTTTTACCCCGTGCGGCCAGACTACGGCTTCAGTGAAACAAAATCTCGTTGCACGTGACAACGTTACAATAAAGCACGGTGACGAGTTCAGTTACAAATAACATAGTTATTTTGTAGCCGTTTAAGTAATAGGCTATTTTGAAATCGCGTATAACGTAACCTCGGTTATATGGTTATCGCGCTAACGCCCACTGCTAATTGATATACCGGTTCTTTTTCCGATGATGACCGGGTATTTGTCGTATTGGCATGTTAATTTATCGCAACAACAATTAAGACTTCAAGTATTATAATACTTGAAGTCTATCAATGAAAACAATAAAATAGTACTATAGTACTATTTTATTGTTTTCATTGATATTCTATATTATTTATTCTTTATTAAGAGAATTCAACAGTTTTACCAACAATGATAATTAATAATAAATTTACATTCGTAAAACTAATCAAAGATTTCTACTGTTAATATAAACACTAAAAACTAAGTTAGAAACTAAACATGTATGGTTAAATTATGCTTTTAACTCTTAATCATATCAAAATGCTGACATGGCTTGAAATCACGATACAGACATAGTAAATCGGTTTAAATATATATTTTAGTTTATTTATTTATTTATTAACAGGTAAGCATACAGCGTAATAATAGTATATACACAATTATTCACATAATTGACTGACTCACTATATCGATAACGCAATCGTTTCGTAGATCAACCCGTCGAATACAGGCTGAACTTAAAATCGGCAGTATCCTTTTAAGGGATGATTCTGCACATGAAAATGGCCAACTTTTGTTCGACAAGTTTTCATATAGCTAACAAAAATAATCCATATTAAAATATAATTACTCTTTTGAACGTTTGGTGTGCGTATTGTTGTGTTCCTGGCCTATCCAATTGACGTACGTTACAATATTTGCGCGCAGGAAACTACCCGTCGTTCACTGTCGTCAATACATTTGTAGGTTGTCAATACCCTGGGTCGCGACCTCGCGACGCCGCGCGGTCTGATATTGTATTCGGTGATCATACTTTAAAATGTTTCTAAGACTCTTTTGCCATTTTAGAACAGTTTCCTTTTGCTTTATTTACAAAGTTGTCAAACAAATTCGTTATATTTTTTTTACACAGTGCCGGGGATGGATCAGTTTGCTAGCATATTAACGCGCATACAGTTGCGTTTCCCATAAAACCGGTACTCGAAGGGTTGGAGGGGGGGGGGGGGGGTGTGAAAGAGCTCGACGCCTAGCGCCAGAGGAAATTCACAATCAGTACAGCTCGAGACTCCGAGCAGCCGCGTTGCCGGTTTCGGTCTCAAACGACGTCTTGGATGATCGGTTCGATTAGGGCTATTCTACTAAATATGATGTTCTGTGGCTTGTTGATATATAGCATACATACGGCTATTTTGCATTATGTCACGGCCTGCAATACGATTGTATGACCTCTTTTAAAAGTATTTTCCGCGCCAGGGTCAGACGTCACCTCCGATCTCCAATAATAACCGGCGAAGATTTTGTACTAAAATTAAAGATTCCACTTTAGCGGAGTGTCATTCGGGCGTCGGCCATCTGCGACCGCGGCGTGTACGGTCGGCCGCGGAAACTCGGCCGCTCGTGTCGCGATAACTACTCATTTTAACCCTTTGTTCTGTGGTTAATATACGGTAACCAATCAGATATTTAATCGTAAAAAAGATATGTTTAGATACCTTCATCTTATATCTTCAACATAGTAAAGGCAGATTTTTAAAATTCAATTACATTTCTGTGTAATTTAATAAATGATAAGCTACTAAAAGTTCTTTTTAGTTTAATTGCTTTCTTATACATTAGAGCAGAGGTTCCCAAACTTTTTTGTGATGTAGACCCCTTTCCATGTTTTTCGGTTTTGGGTAGACCCCCCCCCCCCTACTTACCTGATATTGATTTTTTGTAAATTTCTAACTGAAGTTTAGTGTTAAAAACTTAAAGTAAAAACACATGTTAAGTTTTATACATTTATTAATTAAATTTAAATTAAAACTTCTCAAAAGATTTTTTTTTACTTCATAGGTACTTTTATAAATAATGGATATTATAAGATAGTATAATGTAAGTAAATAGGTACTATCAGTGTATGTTGTGATCCACTATTGTGGACCCCCATTTTCATTGGGAAGGAACTAGTTCACATAAAAACCCGCAAGGGTGTGCAATCAAATAGAACCTGTATGTTTTGTTTATAAATAAAGAATATTACAAAAAAAAAAAAAATCATGGACCCCAAATTTTTTTTTCGCTGACGTAGACCCTTTGCAGGTTTTCATAGACCCCTGAGGGTCGATATAGACCACTTTGGGTATCACTGCATTATAGCCTTACGAATACAAGTAATTTAAAGGCAAATTAAGTATCTAAAACATTTAGATTTTATATTATAAAGCTGTAATTAATAAAACCTAACAATTGCTTAGAGAGTAATACCTGACACCCTATAAAAATAATGCACCGAATTTTAAAATACTTCGCCTTAACATGAAACAAGAATGGCTATTATACCCTATAGCTTTCATATAGTATCAACTGCTCATATACATTGTTTGGTAGTAGTAAATTATTTACCCTCACGTCTTACAGCTAGGCCCTACGGGCAGCATTAAAGGCGCCTACCACCCAGACGTCTCGTGCCTGTCGTACCAACCAGTGATGGGGTGCTTTATTTCCTATCTCCATTTGTGCTTGCGGCACTGATGTGCGTTTTTGATGGCCTGGGTGACAGTGGATTATTCTTTAGGTCTGAGTAGATTCAAATAAAAAAAAAACATACAATGGTATCATGACGTTCTTTCAACTCATCATAAATTTTAACACCATTTTAGTTTTTTTTTGTAAATTTTGAAGCGCGGCTAGTAATGAAATAACACGGACTGGTATTTCAATTATAATTGTTATGTGGCACTGAACATTCTTTTGCATTCTTCTAGCTGTCATATTTATGAATTTCATATATGATGTCAAATGTCCCATCTGTCAAAAAAATCTTCAAACTGTCAAAAGTCCCATCTATTTATCGGTTCTATAAAATTGTTGACTTTCAATGGTATAAATCTATATTATTCGGACAGCCTCCGACGTGATCTAAACGACTATGGTTGTTTTATCTCTTTCGCATTTGTATGTTTTAAGTTAAAAAATGAAACGGACAGAAGGAAGGCCAAAGGACGTGGATAGTAGGGTCGCTAACTCGCTCGCGTTTTAAGACTAGCCTCACTGGTACGGGGTAAAAAGACCGTTTTAGCCTTAAAATATTTAATAATAATAATTTATTGATTTTAAGTGTACACAAAACATATTTTTAAAACTCTACCTAACTAGGCAACGTCCGTACTAAGGTAGGCTTTATTTGTTGTAGAGTATTAAATGATGCAGGTCGAAGAACGAACAATTATGTAGTTATAAACCCATTTATAGCAATAATACATATACATACACTCCTACTTATAAATAAGTTATTATTGTTATATATTCGATATGAAATACTGGCTAATAATGGATTCATTTCAGTTAGTGCTTTTTATTTGTGAGTTTGTATTTTTTTTGTGCTTTAAATTAGTAAACTTCAGCAGAAGTACAATCTTACTAACCATAGTCAGTATTTTTTTAATTTTAATAGATATTGACATTTAAAATCAGTAAAATTATGAGAAATCATCGCATCTTACAATCTTTCTAACGCGGCCCAGAATGATAATTATAATTGTGCTAAAATTTACCAGTGAGATTGTGAATTTCAAGTTAGAATTGCAATAATACGAACGATTATAATATTTCTAGTAGAACTGTAGTTTTAGTAATCTTGCAATATTTAAAAAAAAAAAACACTAAAATAGGTTTCCTTAGAATTAGTCATTTTTTCAACATAGCTCTGTGCTCACATGGGGCTTGCAAAGAAGTCACAATATTTGTAGAACGAAAAAATAACTTAATAATCAAAACTCAAATATTTATAAAAAAATCTTTCTCTCGGCGTCATAGATTTTGATGAGCTCTTTCGCAATAAATAATTTTAGGTAAAATGTCAACGTTGTAAATTGGAAACATTATTTGTATGGAGGTGCTTTCTAAATTTTCCATTTCTACGCGTAGTAATAACTAACGCGATAATTGTACAAAAATAACACTTGAAATTCCATTGCGCAGTGTCATTTTCCACGCTGATAGTGATGTGTACAATCGACCGCACAAGTCGCGACACGCGAGCTGCCTCAGAACCAATTTCAATAATAAATCGTTCTTGCACTGATTTTCAAATTCCCCTGAAAGGTGGAAAATACTACAAATGGAAACATCCTAATCTGGCGCCACCGAGGCGGAGTAGTCGCAACAGCGTGGGGCCGTATATACCCAACCAGGCAGAAACTATTTACCGGCTCATTTTTTTTTACAAACCTTTCCTTTAAATTTATGTCAACATTCGTGTTCATTGCAATCGGCCTCTTCCCGAAAGAACTCCCTGTCTTGCGCGTGGTCTTAAATCATTCATCTAGCGACGTTATAGGATAATTTCGAAAAATTAAAATAATGTATTTAAAACATTTGTTGAATTTGCCTGTTTTTAGATCAACCGTGCGTCTGCAGTGTATTTTTTCATTTCCTGTACTTATTTTTATTATATAATATTACATAACAAAAATTAAGAATTAATTAGATAACAAAACCGTTTATGGATTTCCTTCATATTTATAAACATATTATTACACAGTAGGCATGATGTTTTCAAACTAAATTGTTTCAAAATGTTTTCTAACCAAATGAAATTATTTAAATACAAACAAGTAATTATAAGAAATTTGTACGAAAATAGAGGATGTATTGGGTACTCTGCTGGGTAATATATTGGGTAATGTGTTGGGTAATATAAAATACAGCATAATTCCTTAAAAATAATTGATTTTACATATACATATACTTATACTACTCTAGGGTTAGAGCTAGACTAGACACTCTCTTGAATTCCGGGAAGGTAGTGTTGAATATATCGATGTCACTTAACATGCGTTGTAAAGCTTACATACTCGATCTATATATGAATTCTGTGCATAATTCGTGATCAACAGTGACAGATGGAAGGTCTCACACTGGCGAGTGGGTCTAGAGATGGGGAACCCGGAAATCTATGAACCCCAGAAGATCCGGGCATTCGATGGGACCATTGACAGTTTTATATAGTGTGATGATTTTAGAGGCGTGGTTTTCAAGAAGAGATAAAACGCATATAGTTTGATGTTATGGCTAAGAATTTAGTTTTATTATAAAGATAAGGGTTTGCCATTATGTTTTAAAAATGATTTCGGGTAAGAGGCCCAATTTTCAACCACTTTTTGCAGCAAGTTGGGCCGTATGTCAGCAATAACGCGCCGAATATTCTCTTCCAAGGCGTTAATCGTGTCCGGCTTATCTGCGTAGACAAGCGACTTCACATAACCCCACAAAAAATAGTCCAGCGGTGTTAAATCGCACGATCTTGGAGGCCACGCCACAGGCCCACGACGCGATTTTTACTTTCAGGAGTAAGTCTATTCATTATGAAATGGCAAACCAAACTGAGCATAAATCAAGTGACAGCTGTCAAAAACACCAACTACGAAAAAAGTAGTGCCAGATTGAAAACCACGCCTCTAAAAAAAACACCCTATATATCAGATCACGATCTTCTGAGCTCAAAACTGGAACATAAATAATTATGAGATAAAACGATATTCAATATTATATTTTTTCTGTACAAATAAAATAATCACAAGACGTTTGTATGGAGAAATGACCGGGTCGAATTGAATCCGCTTAGCGCAGTTGCGACTGCCTTGTTGTCTGCCTTCTGGTTTGGTACGCTATCTTTAAGGCGAAGCCGGACAAATATTTATTTCGATCTATTTAGACCCTATTTTTTTTTTATTACTGGCATTTGGTAAACTTTGGATATTTAATCATAAAAAAAATATTTTTAGATACCTTGATCTTTATTCTTCAACACAGTAAAGATTTTTAAAATTTAATTCTATTTCTGAGAAATTTAATAAATGGTAAACTGCTAATAGATCTTTTTTAGTTGAATTGCTCTCTCATAAAAGACATTAGAGGTTTAAGAAAAAGAGTAATTGAAAGGTAAATGAAGGATCTAAAACATAGACAAGTTTGTTTTTTTAATATCTATGTTATGAAACTGTCATTAAACAAAAACTAAAAATTGCTTACTGACCGCGCAGAGAGAGTAAAACCTAACGCCCTATAAAAATAATGCACCGAATTTCTAGGTTGACTCGACGATCATTTAAAACATATAGATACGGCAACCGAGGGAATCTACCTGTCGGATTTTGACAACGACGATTCGTATGACATCGTCGGGTATGCTTTGCCTCAATTTTACGAGCCGCCTGTACTCACCAGGTATCAAAAACCTTTCTAAATCGACGGGGCCGTTTTGTGTACCTACGTTTTTGAATCTGCGACGAGTCACACATACCCACGATAGAGCACATATCCACTGCACTAAGTAGGTATATGATGGGTACATATTTTAATGTCTATTTCGTTTGTTTGTCATTCTACCGAATTGGTAGTCAGTTGGCTCAGCGTTGACTCGCTAAGCGGTTGCCTGTGTTTCGACGCGAATCCGCGCGGCGATAAATCGAAACGAAATCGTTCGTGACAAATCGTTTTTTTTCAGATTGTGATATGTTTTAATATATATATATATATTTATATACAAGTGTAGTAATCGATGTATTCATAACTTATGTGTACACATCTTTAGTAGTCCTGCGTTTAATGTGTAGATTTCTGATGCGAATTTCAACGCTAAATCTATAAAATAATCCACAATAAAATTATTATGTGAATGTAAAAATATAATTAATCGAGCGTTTGAAATTAAGAAAAGGTGTCTTTTCAAAAAGGATTATTTCCAGTTTTGGAAAAAAGAAAGTTCTTGAAGCTGATTTACTCTTAAATTTGCGATGCAATATAGTCCTTATCAAAACGACTTTTTGTGAGTTTTATGTTGGTAGTTATTATGTTTAAAGATTTTTCCACCCGTGGTCTTGTGAACATATTTTTAATATTAAAATATACTAATTTGTATTAGAAATCAGCGTAGTATAGATTCCTTGTAGATCAAATTAAGAAATTCTATTTCCAGGCAGCCCAAAAAAAAAGACTTAAATTAAGACTTATATATTGTATAAGTTATTCAAAACCCAATTTATTATTACGTATGTATATGCTGTTTGTTTAATTATGTATGTGTATGTATATGTTTTAATTCAATTATTATATATTTTTCTTTGTTTCATTTAATTGGTTTACTAACATGGGTATACCCTATTGGTTAGTGCAACTGAACTTTAGTATGGTGATTTAAGATACCCACGGAAAAGGCACCAGCCTTCGCGGGGTTGTATATGGTGCATTACTCAAATAAAAAAAAAAAAGTAAAAAAAAATAACTAATTAATTGCTATTTAATAATATACGTGTGCATACATTGCGAGTTATTATCTGCGTTTGTAGCACCTCCCCGACAGCATGGGCCGAACGTTTGCGACTTTTAACTCAGTGCTGCGGGATCCCAGGTTCAAAACCCGACGGGTCTGATACGACAACGATATGAGAGTCAAAGCAAACATGACTATAATAATAGTATTTTTTTTATAGCTACTCGCCATTTTATATTGAATAAAACCGCCCATTCTGTAGAATTAATTTGACCGCGAACTGTCTTTAAAATGACCTACTGCCAGAGAATGACATCACTTATTTTTATACACATCATGTCACATTTTAATCATTGAATTATGACTATTTTTAAAATTAAAAAAAGGTCTATTTGAACACAGCTCATGGGTTAAATCAATCGATGCCCAAATCGAGAATATTAATATATTCTCGATAATATATTCGTGGGGGGGGGGGGGGATAATACATTATATTCGATATTTTACATTTTTAAATTTCTCTTTATTAGCGCTGAAGATTAAACTAACTTGAACGTGAAATTTGCTAACATGGAGGTCGTTGCTTCAGAATAGATACTAAACATGGATTTATAGTTTAGTGCACAGTAGGGAATAGAGTATACTAGCCGCGAACGTTTGACAGCTTTAAAAGTGCCTACGTAGGTAATTTAATCTTATTAAAATATTTAATTTTATTATTTTTTTATTAGGTAACGGTTTTAGCGAATTTCGTATTGAATCTTAGTCTTCATATTTATGTCTTCAGCCATTTTATAAGAATTAACTTTATTGATTTAATTAGTTTTTTTATACATATTTTTTTATTTTATTTTTAACTTTGTTTCAAACAGCTGCATCTTCTTGACCGTACAAATATTGATAAAATGTAATGTGTATTAGAAATCACCAAAAAAAAAATGTATGTCTACACATAAGCGACCCGTCTGCCTATGCGCACTGCTCAACTGAACCCGACATAGTTTGAGTCATGGTTTGTTTATGTTTGGGACAGATCGACTCCCTCGCCCAAATTCAATTTTAGATTCGATTTCCTCGTAATTGAGAAACATTTATTTTTTACTGATTGATTGTTGATATATATCGACCTTCTGAAAGGATAATAGTGATTTTAAATACAGCCTGTATATCATTTTATTGAGCTTTGCCACAAGCAGTATTTATTTGCTATTTATTTAGTTATTATGTGTTTTACAAAAGTTTAAAGTGAATACGTACATTAGTTGTATTAGTAAGAGTGCTTTGTCAGTTTGATAAAAGCATTAAGTGTATTGACATTAATTCTCTGCCAAGGTGACGGTTTCCATTTCAAAATGGAGAGCTTACGTGTCGCCACCGAATACATAAGGGAGCGGTCGCCGTTTTCGGTAAATACTTGTATATTTCTTTTAATGTGTTTGAGCATGATTTCAATCAAGTTTTTATTAAATGACAATGGTTTTATTCCCGTAGCGCTAATCCCCTATTAATCCTACCAGACTCGGCGGTTTTCAATGTCGGAATTACTGGAACGCTGGATCGCACTGTTTGTATCGCCTACCCTAGGTATACGAGTGCCCCAGAACAATTTACCATCATCCGCAGACAGAATTTGAAACGGTCCAAATGAGCTTGTACTAGAGACAGTGGAGATAGCGGTAATGAAGTGTTAAAAATTGTATAACTGAGTGCAGATTCAAACTCCTAACCGCTGGGTAAATGGTTAAACACCTAAACCGCTAGACTACCACAGTTCAAAGGCGCCATTTCTCCCTCTCAAAGATGCTGTCATTCAGGGACATCCTGTATAGAGAGTGGCAAAATTATTTATAACATTAAAGGTTCAAAAGTAGCATATTATGTTTTTTATATTTTTTTTATTAAAAAAAAACGAAATTATGACGAATAATTAATTAAAGCACCAATAATTGAACCTCGGCTTTAACCATTGCACCATACACTAGCTGCAATATTCTACGAAGAATGTATATTTAATCAAATCTTCAAAACCCCATGTCAATGTGGTATCACTGGCTGTTTTTGGAAGTAATTTCGTAGGGTTCACCAGATTTCGATAAAATTTGATTAGACATCCGGGCTATACCTGAATGTAAGGTTTGCCCTTCGTGAGCCGTCTAGCTTAAAGGGTTTCTAGATGGGAATCAACGGTCCAGTAGATGCAAGCCGGGACTGAATGTTTACCAGTTATGGAGAAGTTCTATATGTATTCAGTTTCCATATAATAATTTATATTTAATAAACTATTATTTAAATATCTAGAGAGCCATGGCGCGCTTTTCACCCTCCTTTTGAGATTATAGTAACGGAATAAGCTAGAGTTATCAATAATTTTCTAAACGCTCACTACTTAGCGTAAGCGTAGCTCCTGGGCTCAGGTTCAAGATGCGAAATGAAAGGACACGTATGTCCCGGATTTGGACAGGCAGATAAGAAATTGTTACTAGAACGTGTAACACGTTTCCTGGTTCCTAAATTATCTCTTGCCCTATGAAAGATTTCCATAGTTCGAAGGGATTGTCACAATAGTCGGCTATTTAACAGCTTAATTTCAATTGTTATATTTTACAGATAGAACTCGTATTCTACAGTTGTTACGAGTTATTGTAACTTTGTTTGACTTTTTTATTAGATGTTTAATTTGAGTTTTCCGATTAATAATGTTTTTTTCGCCTATATATTATTTGTATTTTTTTCGTATCTATTTAGTTATATATAACAATTAACTGATTCCATATTGCATACAGTTTGATTTTGCATTTGTATTTAACATGTTTAATAGCAATATTTTTAATAGTGTGTCGTGTGTATTGCTTTTGTAAGTTACCCCTTTTAAGCAAGAGCAGTTATGCTTTAAAAAATATATTAAAAAAAACCTAAACCACGCTTATATTAAAATGCACTAAAAAGGATAAAATAAATTTAAATAAAATCATGACATTATTTACTATAATTAAAAGCGTGGATGTAATATTGGCGTAATCTTCGTGGGAGGTCCATGCTACTTCTTTATTTTTTTTAATATAGTTTTATTTTCTCTGTTTTAGTGCATTCTAATATAAACGTGGTTATTACATTTTTTTAATTTTATTTTTAATATTTGACGTAAGTAGCTCTGTCGAAATATGATGATACTACTTGACCTTAACATTCGAGTAGCTAAGTTTTTTAAGCTACTTAAAAATGGCGCTAGTTTAAATAAATCACATAATTTATTTTAAATATTTCAGTTTTTGTTAACATTCATTTTTTATTCCGTGAGTATGTCGGCAAATAACATATATAATATATAATATCATTGGAAGAAAGTGTGTAAACATAATTTCATAGTTTCAGCAAAATTGGACTATTGGACTAATATTTTTTTATGAATAAAAAAAATATTTTTGTCTTTCACCTTTAATAGTGTGAAGTAAAACTTGGGAAATTTACTCAATAGAAAAAAAAAATATAACTAATTTTTTGTTTAAGTCTTACGTAATTTCCTTAATCTATGTAACACCACTATGACCGGTGGTTTATACTGGATGAGAAAAAATATTGCATTGTGTTTTGTTGTATAGTATATGAAAATAAGGTATTTTTCCTCTTTCCAGCTGGATACATTATTCGGCCGCCCGAAGAAAAATGCCTCGGGCACGGGCGGCGGTCCGTCCAGTCCGTACGGAGCCTATGGCCTCCAGGACTCGCACAACTCGCAGCATCATCAATCGCAGCACGACGACGAGGGCGGGGGGATCGGAGTCACCCTCGACTACAAGGCCCGCTTGGATGCCCTGGACGACACGGCGTTGCAGGAAAAATTCGAGGAGATGCTGGTGAGGCGCATAACATTCAATGGGGGCTCGTCCCGATGCCTGTTGGAAGTGGTCTTAATCATTCTATTTCATCTAATAGCTGTTTAGTTTAGCTAAGCTTTATGAGACACAATATTTTCGCAGAAAAACAGTCAAACAATGATAAATCGACTTCTCGTTATATTTAACTTTATCTTAAAAAACAGAATCAACATATTTTAAAGAACCATTTTTTTGTCAATAATATATTTATTTTTAAAGTTTTGATAAAACGTATGGAAAAAATATGCACTTTTCGAGGTGCTTAACTTTTAGAAAAAGTAAAAATGTAACTTTTTAATTTTATATAAACCCAGATACTTTTTATGAGATAAACTACACTTTTATTTTGCTACTATTTTTACATAAAGCGTGTTCCAAGACCATTCCTGATAAAAAAACCAGCTTATTGGCGCAGCGATTTCAAACATGATTTGTTCTTACCTCATATCAAACTTCATCATCATGGTTTCCGATTAAAAAAAAATGTAAACATTATGTGATAATATGAAATTGCTCTTGTCATAAGTTCAGTCGCTAGCGAGGCTATACCGCGCCGGGTTATTGACCGACCTTGGCCGAGCAAAAAAGGAATTTAGACGAGCGCTTTGATAAAATTAATAAATTTGGGCACGAATTATTTTTGCATTTTTTATACAATTTCTTACACGTAATAGGGAACATTAACACCCCTTAAGTCTTCGGAAACGGTCTTGGAACATTCTGTATAAGGGAGTCGCAACACTACACAACTTTTGTATGGAGAAATGACCGGGTTGCATTGTCTTTGGTGATTGAAGCTTTTGACTGTACAGGTTAACGGTTACGGTTCAAATTTAGTTTATTTTTATTTTCAATTTTAAATATGTTCATTTTCACTTTTTAACTTATTAACTCAAAGTAACCAATTGTCTAAACAATTTTTTTTTATAAAAATACATTTTCAACTCTCATCTGACTTTCTTTAGTATGAAATATTGTCAAATAAAATACCTACTAAATTACCTACTACTCAAATCTACCAAACTTAAATCTATTTATCTACTAAAATTAAAAATGAAAGGGGTAAATAAGATGATTTAATGGGTACAAAGTTGATAAAGAAAACTTATTTCATAATTTTTAATAATACAGTTTAACCTTGGTAAACCAGACTGCTATGGCGGACGGTCATCCACGGTCGCTGCCCGCATTAACTGGCCCAGTCTGGTGGTTTTACCTACTCATCGCTTTACCCGTGCGAACGTGTACGCCAAACCCGAATAAGACAGTTTGTACCTACATGGTTTGGCCTTTTTGACTTATTTATGAAAGAATGGGTTTATTATAAAAAGCCGATGTGAGAATTTTCCAGCTTATTGACTGTGGCGAAAGGTATCTCTTGAAATTGTAGAGGTATGGTATTGAAAAATTGATTGTTAGAATATAGAAGATAAAGAAGATAAAGAAGAATAAAGAATAAAATAATGAAGTTAGGCGCACGTAATGCGACCCTACGACTTGTAAATCGTGACCTTAGAATTCACAAGCCAGATAATTTAATTTTTGATTGAAGACACTATACAAGGAGAAGCAGAGGCCTAAATACTGCCTGGCATACTATAACATTCGGATTATCAAGGTCCTACTGTATTATATTTATTTAAAAAAAAAAAAACAATTTTTAAAATATGGATTACTAACATTTTTTTTTTTAATTTTAGGCCGACATGAATCTATCTGAGGAGAAGAAAGTTCCATTACTAACTCTTTCCAAGGAACAGAAGAAACAGATGCTGGTCGCCTACAAGGGAGTTAACACACAGGTAAAAACATTTTATTTATTCTGTGTCTCACCGTGATACCAAATCCGTAGCGCCATTAGGCATTGTTTACGACAATTTTTTCAATAAGTTTGAACCCATTATACCGAGCGATTGCCGGCTACGGTTGTTGCCTATGCTCGGAAAATAATAATTTCTACGCTCTGTGCTGAAATTTTCACTACCGAGCAAGCTAGCGTACATAAACTAATGGATAGAATATTATCCTGTACCTTAAATATAATTCTACCATCTACAGCGTTTGTATGTATAGCAAGTATTAGGTAATATTACATTACATTTTTATATAATTTTTCAGGAAGGCAAGTCCAAGTTCGAAAAACCTTCTGATTACCTCTCGTACCTCAGTCAGCCCGAACTGTCGGTGACGAAATTACATACCTGCCTAGAGAATCTGCGAATAGCCCTGACGAACAATCCGCTGTCCTGGCTCGAAGAGTTTGGAGTCAAGGGCATACAAAGGCTGTTGTCTACTCTCAATGAATGCTACAAAAAGTAAGTTTTTTTTTGTTATGATGAACCAGCTGTTGAGTAAACCTATTGTGAGAAGTATGAAATCGGTGACACACTCACAACGCACTTTCTTCGAGCCATTGTAGTCTAGACACCATTGGTGATGGTACCTCTAACCACAATAAAATACATCCGCCGGCACCGAACTAAAATGACTGTGCATTATGCCAGGCCGTTTCGTGTAGATCATTCTTTTAAATAGCTTTTCAAAAGGGATTGCAAAAGTGGTGTATCTATTTTGATTATAACCTCAATTATTTCACTTTTAGATTCTCTATAATTTTTGGCACTTACTTCTTAAAGATCAAAATACGAATTATAATGTGAGATATAACTGTCATGTCAGGTAAAAAACACATGTGTTTAATGACACAATAATAAATTTAGATTAAAATAAAAAATCACACTTGCGCCCCAGAGGAGGCACTTAAAATGACATTTACGGATTTAATTTGATTGATATTTTAGGATCAATGAGGTGCTAGATTATTTCATAAATGCTATTTAAAATATGAGCATTATCAAGCAAAATGTCTTAATTAAATATTTTTTTTTAAAGTGTAATTTTGATAAAATGAAGTTTTAGTAATCAAAAATTTATTTCTCAATATTGGCATGCGCCATATTTTTGTATTCATTTTGAATGAGTATAAATTGCCTTACAATATTTTATCTGTGGTATCTCTTTTATTTTTTTATTTAAATTGTTAAATTTATTATTTTTTTTCTTATGCTTCGTCAGTTCTGGAGGTATATTTAGGTTAGTATTTGCATTTTTAATTATTTATAAATTAGAAAATAGGTTAATCGTTTTTTTTTTAGTGAAAAATTAAGTTGGCCCACGAGTAAAGTCTATAACCTTCCTAACTAGGTAAGAGTTACCTGTTCTAAGGAAGGTTATATATGAAGTGTTACAGTGTATACAATAGACCAGCGCAAAATCCTGTGAAAAATATAAAATTACCTAAGGCACAAATATACACACTGATATACACACCCACACGCACCCTCGAACACACACACACACACACACACACACATGAATATAATTTAAATGTTTACTCAAGAACACTTAATATATGAAAAAATAAAATGAATAAATGAAACAATTAAAAAAATAACAAATAAATAAACAAATAAATGAAATGAATAAACAATTATTAAATATATAGGTAAATAAATATTCGATATAAATAAATAAATATTCAATATAAAAATAGTGTTATACTACATACAGTATAGAAACATATCTTATATATACATTGGGCATAAACATATTGGTATGACATATCTTAGTAAGCATATTTTTTTTATTTTTTTTGAAACATTCTAGGTAACTAAAATAATCACAGATATTTTTTACTTAGTAGCTAAAGTCGCTTAAATTACAGTGTTATTAAATTTTATATTACACATTTGTATCTATCGTAAAGTATTATTTGAAATGTATTACAAACTATTTAATTTAGCTAATTTGACCAGTCTGAGCGAGCAATTAAAGAAATCAACGTTTACAAAAGACCACTCAACTGCGGTGGGAAAACTTTTAGCCACATAGTGAATAAGGTTACTTTTTTTTTGTCAGGGTTGCCATTTTTATGAGAGAAAAAATGTATAGGTTTCATAGGTACACTTTACTTTCAAGGTGTTTTTGCTGCAGATCAGAAATCAAATGCAATTAGCGTACAAAATAATTACAACAAAAATAAAACTACATATTGAATACATAAATATGCAAATTCAAGTTTTCAAGCTTCAAGAAAACTTTTATTGGAATAAATTAATGGTATATATGTCAAGATTATCCTATAAATATAAATTCTTGATGCGCTGTTTCTGTGTGAAAATATTGTGTGTCTCATCAAACTAATAGATGCAAAATAGGCATCGGGAAGAGCCCTCTTAAATGCCGGTGCATACATGCCTTTCTCAGTTCTGTATTCCGTAAAAAAAAAGAACCGCCTTTATTGAACATTGTAATTTGATATCACTTTAAGACAGGCACCAGCCTAGTGAAGTGATAAAATCCATGCAACCTGTACTACTATAATAAGGAACCGTTACCCGCAAATATGTGTTGTCTTATTTTACTTAGTTTAATAAGAAATATAGATGTTTAAATAAATAAAATAAAGTAGTTGTCACAATTACATAATCAATTTGTTTTATGTAACTTTTAGTGAAACTCGCTACGACCGGCCACAGTACGAGTGCATACGATGCTTGTCCGCTATCATGAACAATACCGTGGGCATAAGGGCGGTTTTCAACTGTCAAGAGGCCCTGCCAGTGTTGGCCCGAAGCCTCGACGTCAGTAAACCGCACTGCATGCTGGAGGCTGTTAAGGTACGAATGATTTTTGCGACTCAA
This sequence comes from Neomicropteryx cornuta, assembly GCA_020383195.1. Classification (NCBI taxonomy): domain Eukaryota; kingdom Metazoa; phylum Arthropoda; class Insecta; order Lepidoptera; family Micropterigidae; genus Neomicropteryx; species Neomicropteryx cornuta. The sequence goes on along the minus strand of JAHKQU010000010.1, from coordinate 6,933,030 downwards.
ACTAATAATAATAATAATAACTAACATTTATTTCTCGTATGGCAAAGATGTACAATGGTGTTTTAGCTATGTGTAGGTAATTTATAGTTACAGTAGTGTTGATAATCCGGACGTCAAAAATCCGGACCGTCGATAATCCGAATTCAATTAAAGTTGAAGTTTTCATTGTTAGTCGCGCCTTTTGATTATACGCTGTTACACACACAGTTCAAAAATCAATAACAGTTTTTGTTGAGAGCTCTGACAACGTATAAATATGTATATTCTTTAATTAAAATATTATTCTTTTCTGTTTTACAGTTATTTAAAATTAAAAATAAAAATATTCAACACGATAGGCTAAAGAGTCTTTAAATACCAAAAATTGCTACTATAGGCTGATATCCAGAGAATATACCTATTCTATAGCATATTTGGTGTAAGGTTGTGTAAATCTTGTGCAGGGATCCTTTAAAGCATCGAAGTCGTGTCCGGAATTGCATTCGGGCTTTACTGACATCTCCAATTTAAAAAGCATTTCTTTACTTTTTCCGTGACCTGTTAGGTGGTTCAAAGTGCACCAAGTTTTCTAGGAAGGTTAAAACCTGGAACGCATTTAGTTGGGTCTTGATTGTCCGGATTTCTTTTAGACCGTTATTTTTTTCCGTGTTAAAATTATTTAATGTAAGTTGGTGCCCAAGCTTCCCTGATGGTTTGTGTGAGATAATTCGTTGTGGTTGTGACTTCTTTATGTCATTGTGTATAATTGGAAACAACATATTTTTTGTAGAGCGATGTCACTCAGGGCAGGTAGCCGTTCTGTTAGAGTAGTCTCGACGGTCCATGTGATGATTTGCATTGCAGTATTTAGAGACTAAATAAAATAGCGTTGTCAGCTGCGTTTTAACTGCGGAAGAGAGTTTGTATTTATTACTTGGCACCTGACATTATTAATTGCAATAAAAATAAATGAATTATGAAACAAAATAAAAAATCAATCCTCTAAATTCACAGACAAAACCCCACAAACCATTGAATTTGGTAGCTAAATCCAAATCAAATCCAAATCTACCAAAGCCAAATCTACGTACTCCGTAGTTTGATCATTTTCAGACATCGGAATGATATTGGTGATAATATACCGACACAAATACACCGACAGGCAATCACTACCCGATACCGGGTGGAGGGGCGGAGCTAAGTTTTCGACTAACAGCAATGTCATACCGCATGTCATGCGGTTTTGTCATATCCGCTGTAGCTCGCTTACAGCGCTTCTATGCCATTAACTATTTCTATGGACAAACGCTGATATTTACACATTTTTGCCGTGAGTCCCACCACTCGCATATTATTTTTTATTACTATATTGGTATTAATATGTTCCACAGGTCCTAGCGGCAACGTGCCTAATTCCGGGCGGCCACGAAAAGGTTCTGGATGCTATTACTATGGCAGGAGAGACCAAGAGAAGAGATAGGTTTCTGGCAATCATTGAGGGACTATCCGACCGATCGCCAGATAGTTTGAAGGTAATTTACAAAACCTTCCTTGCAGTCGCTATCAATCATTCGACAAAACAGATGATTGCATCCTTGTCCTTTGCCACTTTCCTTAAAGTCAACTGCCTTATTACATACACGGATAGTCTACTGTTCCTTATTCCTTTGAAAACACCACTTAACGTCACACAAGAAGACCGACAGCTTCCTCAAATATATTATCATTTTGTTTTATTTGAAAGTTTTTCTTTAGATGTGAGACATAGGCAAACAGGTGCTCTTGGCTCTAGAAAAGCGATAAAGGGTTGCTCACGTGATCGCTAAGTCTACGTGTGTCTTGCCGAATGGTATTCGCATGGTTTCTGTTCATATATGGACCGTAAAACGTACCAATGTTTCCATTTTTTACCAGCTGTGAATCAAGAACAGGCTCTCAACAATCCTCCATGTTTTCATCCACGTTGCTCGTAGAGGGGACGACAGCCTGGAAAGGCTTGTAGTGAAGGGCAATGTTGATGGACGCAGGAGTCCCGATAAGAGATCCTATGTAGTTGACACGTTTTGGATTGCTCAATGCCGTGAAAGATGAAGGAAGTTGTGATCAAGTTCAAGTTGACTGGAACTTGATCACATGTGTAAGTATGCTCGCAAACACGTAATGTATTGGCGATTGGTGGTTGTGGGGAGCTGAATGACGATGGATGTGAACAGCGGTGTAGACACTTTGCTTTTTGTGAATACATAAATATCGTTAATAGTTATGTTTAAACTGTCATTGTGTGTTAAACGCGTTTGTATTGCACTCTCCGCATGTTAACATAGGGAACTGCGCATCGAATGCCGAAGCCTTCAGTGCTCGTCGATGCACATTGCTTATAACACAACGGATTGCAGATTTTCAAATATATTTTATCTAATACCTTGAACATTTCTCAGGTCGGCTGCATGCAATTGATGAACGCCATTATAACGGAGCCGGATGAACTTGAATTCAGACTGCATCTTCGGAGCGAAATGATGAGGACCGGTTTCTTCAATATTATCGGTAAAATTTCAATCATTTATTCATTGGTGTAATAACATGACGCTAGCTTTAATTAGCAAGGGATAATATAATGACTGCCTCTTTTTAAAAAAAAAAAACATTTTTTAGATTTTCGATTTCTGGATTCTTTAATAAAATATGAAATTACCGAAAAACCACCCTGCTTTATTTTGGAAAGATTCAAAGTCCAATCTAAATGGCTTTACGGACCGGGAAAAGTAGTATATGTATTGAGACTGCCAGCATTCTTGAGGCCAAAGTACGAGCATTGATATATAGTGGTTTATAGGATAGCTCATCGTCTCACAAAACAGGCGCACATGAACTGACGTAGAAATACAGATGGTGCTGCTTTTTGGACATATTTTTCCATAGAGAACCATTACAGTATTATTCCGTCGTCAGATAGGTGAGATGCATAAAATCATGGGGTATCCGTTCGCCAAACGACTCTCGCGGAATGTTGGCATTGCTGTGTCCTCGGCTTTTTCGTTTGGATGTTTTAATACAAGAATCGAGAAAATAAAGCTGCAGAGTCATCGATTTCATGAAGATGCAAATTCACAGATTTTTTTAAATACATTTATTTTTTTTTTCTTGATTAACTAATATTTAAGACCACGCGCAAGAGGCGGAAGAGTGCTTTCGGGGAGAGCCCCCTTAATCCTCACCGAGGGATATGATTCTATTACCTAATGAAATCTAAATTTCAGAGGTCGTTAGAAGCGGAGCCAAAGGAGCACTTGAAATTCAGATGAATGTCTTCGACACACATTCTGAGGAAGATCAGGAAGAGTTCATGGCTAAATTCGATAACGTCAGGTAATCTCATTTCAAATTCTGCCCCGGTATTTTGTATAAAGGCAGGGCTCCCCAACCATTGGCTGATTCATCCCAAGATGAATATAACTTTTAAGAAAACATTAGTCGATTATATTTCAGTTAAATTCTTAATATACAAGTTCCAAGACTATTTTGTGAAAATAATCCATGCCCAAATTTATTAATTTTATCAAAACACTCATTTAAATTCCCTTTTTACTCGCAGGCGCTCGGTAAGGCCGATCAATGACCCTGATCTAGCTTAACTATAGTTATTTAGGTACTTATATATATTTTTTTTATTTGCTCTAAGAAAATAAAGTGTAAAAAAATATTGAAACGTAAAAAATACAATATTTTGTCTTTTTTGTATGTATTTTCATATTTTAATACCTTATTTGATTATCCATCTTTTTCGATTATTCGACAATACTACCCCTTGATTAGCACCTGATTAGATTATGTCTAATTTCTGTTACTTATCGGGTGGGGTGTTTATCCAACAAATTTTTAATTTTTTCATCATTAATGATTTTTGTGCACAATTCCAGGTTAGAACTGGAGGACATTAACGAATGCTTCGAGTTGGTCAAAAACCTCACCATGGAGACGTCGGCGGAGCCTTATTTGCTCTCCATCCTGCAGCACCTGCTTTTCATAAGAGACGACCATCTTATAAGGTGAGCTTTAATGTTTTAGCAATAACTAGCTGTTGTATGTAGCATTGCCCGAGCTAGTATAATCAAACTAGTAAACTATCGTGGAATCTCATACATTCGCAAAAGCCTAACCGAACTGCTTAAATAAATTGTCACAATATTTTAAATTTTATTGCATTGGGTATGGCATGAACACCGAGTGCTCGTTCTCACATCTGGGTACTATTGAAAGCATTGGTTTATGTTATATTTTGGGTAAGCGGGGTTAAGTTAAGAGGGGATATTTATGTATTCACAAAAAGCGCTGTGCCTGGACGCTGTTCACGATCTGTTATCCCCTCCACGCAACCACCAAACGCCCCATAATCATAGATAAATTCAACGAGTATGAAGAACCAAACCAACATTTTCCGAAAATATTTTCGAAGGAACGGTTCAATATTTATTTATTTAAAATAACATATACTTTGGAGGTACCATTCCTCCGGTGTTATAGCTGGTGTGCAACGAAGTTATTTTAAAGCCAAGTTCTTTATCCTTTTCCTTAGCTGGGAAGGGGTCTTAAGGAATGGCTTGAAGACGCTGCAGTAGTTACCCATATTACAAAATGCAATTTTAACAAAAAAATGATCATTTTTATTTATTCAGAATGCAACGAACAGGCTTCATTGGAATTATTTTTTTTGCTGCATAGGTTATTTACTCACATGGGACTTGCAAAGATGCCACAATTTAAGTAGAAAAAATGACTTTTTAAACGCTCGTTAATAATCATTACTCAAATATCTATTTCCCGGCAAACATAGATATTGATAAGCTCTTTGGTAATAAAAAAAAAAATATGGGAAATTTTAACAACGATGTAAATTAGTAAATAGCTAAGTTAACACTAAAGTGATAATTCACTAAAAGTTTCTAGCTAGATATTACTAGATAGTACTAGTCTTCTATGTAGGTTTGTAGGATGTGCTGAATCAGCTGTTAAAAACAAAATTTGGGTCAATAGAAAATTTCATTGAAAGAAATGGCTTTAAGGCCTTAAAACTTCAGTATTATTATTATTATTTTTCAGTATTATAACTGTTTCTTTTTTGCATATTGTGAATTTTTAAAAATAAGTTTTCAAAAATCAGAAATATTAGCAAAAAATCAACTGGCACTTAATTGAAGTCTATGGATAATAAAATTATGTTTAAATAGAGTTATTAGTAAATAATGAACCCGACTGGTAATGTGATAGGTTACAAAACAGGATGATATTAATTGCCAGTATAATTAATTTACTAATGAAAAGTATTATCTGAGAAACGAGTTGAGAATTGACTCAAAGTTTTTATAAGTTTCGGTCCAAAATTATGGTTTATTGATCGAGTTTACTGAGAGTGAATTTAATTGGTATTATGTGCCAATAATGTTTATAATTAATTTCAGGCCAGCGTACTACAAACTCATAGAAGAGTGTGTAACACAAATAGTTCTTCATAGAAACGGATACGATCCAGACTTTAGGGCCACGGCGAGGTTTAACATAGACGTGCAACCCTTGATCGATGGACTCATAGGTTTGTTAAAGTTTATTTTTTCATTTCGTTTTGATAGCAACTTTTCGGCTGTATTTATTTTTAATGTTATAACTGTTTCTCACACTTAATGTCAATGAGAGATATTTTTAACAACGTTGTTGGCTCATAACCTTGTTATTTTTACTCTTAAAAATTGTTGGCACTTTCTTTCAATTGAGTATGTATTGTCATTAGTATTAAGTACCGCACCGGTAGTGAAAAACAGGTGATCACGGGTCAAAAATTTTAATTACTTTTTATGAGTACGGGTGTCTTTGTCTATGTTTTTCGGTGGATAGAAAAAAAGCGTAAAAAAAATAAAAATAGAGAAAAAGCATAAAAATATTTTGTTACGTCGTTTTCTATCATTAATCATTGAGAAATTCGGCATACTTTTTCATTTTCTTAACCAAATCTATTGTGATAAGAGTGGGTTTTTCTTATATACACCGTTTAGAATTATTATGTATTTATTTATTCAAAAATTACATATACTTTGGAGGTACCATTCCTCCGGTGGTATAGATGATTGGCAGGTGATGCAACTAAGTTATTTTAAAGCCAAGTTTTTTATCCTTTTTCTTAGTTGGGAAGGGGTCTTAGGGAATGGCTTGAAGACGCTGCAGTTGAGACTATTCCACTCTCTAATGGTGCGCGGAAGAAAAGAATGAAATCCGACATTCTTTCTCCTAAAAATTTCCTTTATTTTGTGAGAATGGTCCGTTCGTCCAATATAGAACGGTTTCTGAAGTTGCTCACTAATGGAGGACCATGCTGGGAACTTAAAGTAGGCCTTAAATAAGTTAATGAGACGACATATTTTTCGCCTTGAACTTAAAGGCTACCATTTAAGGTCAGATAGAAATTTCGTCGGACTGTCAAATCTGCGAAATGATTATGATATTAATAAATGGGGCTGTCAGTTACATTACATTTTTGGCTATATCCGGCATATTTCGACGTGCGGTTTGCTGTTGTTAAAGTAACTTGCTTGCACTAAATACCTACCCTCACTCCTCTCTAAAACCGTCTTGCTGTGTGGACGTGAGCGCCATGCGGTGACTTCCTGCATGAGAACAGGCTCTTTATTCTCGAAGAAAAGAGTGCACTCCTCGGGACAAATCCTTTTACGCTGCTACTGTGTGGGAGCTGCCAAAATTGTTTGGGCGGGTTGTAAGAAAAGGCATGCATGGTGTCAGAAAAAATGTGCCTGCGGAGATTGCGAGTTCTATGTCTGAGTTTAATTGAATAATTTATAGACAAATTTGATTACTTTTTATACAAAATTATACCTACTCAATTTCACATCTTTGTTACATTCTGAAATATTTCAAATCATGGATATTTCAAAGCACTTGTATAAAGATAACCTTTTAAATAAAATTATCAGGATTTTAATTTTTTTTTTTTCCAAAAATTAAAATAATTTATCTTTATTTATTTTACTCTTCAACAGACAAGACCAGGGCCGAGGAGGAGAAACAAGCCGAAGAGCTAAAGCAGAAATTAGAAGAAGCGATCGCGGCACGGCAGGAAGCCGAAGCTAAAGTAATTTTGCACTTTTTTTGCGTGTATACAGGATGTATTTTTATTCACTTTGCACCTTTCAGGATGTTTATCTGTATCGAGAACCATAACGGTCTCGCGAAAAAATGTTGAAAAAAAATTGTACTAAAAAAGTACTTTGTCACGTGGCCCCCGTTCCTCTCCGCGACTTGCCTGGTAACTAGTTCTCAAACATTAAAACGATTTAGATTCAATTTTAAATTAGTTTTTCTCGTAATTGGGAAACATTTTTCTAATGTATTTTGTTGATTAATGTTTGATTTTTGATATTGGTCAACCCCTTAAAAGGACATCAGGGAATATAAATAAATCTTGTGTAATATAATGTGGCAGTAAACTATTTTGGGCGCTGATCAGATATTAAATTGCTTGTACTTTGCATTAGTGCTTTTATGAACTTCACGGGCTCAAATCTCACTTCAAACACTAATTTAATAACAGTCTTGCAATTATTTTCTGCCTAATCTTCCCTAACGTGAAGACAAAACGTTTCCGGAAAATGACTATATCCATACTATCTTATACACTAGAATTCTCGACTCAACACCAAATATCCCAGATGTCAATTTTTCATCAATAGGTAAAGCGATTTAGATATACAATTTTCCTTAAAAAAAAATGCCATTTAAGTCTAAGAAATGATTTCCACCGGACTCCCACATTCTGGATTCACACTGTAGACTCGATTGGTGATGTGAATAAATTAATAGTAGAGTATATTTTTCAAAAAACAAGTTTTTATTTAAGTGCTTTAATGCTTATACAAAATTTCATGTCTGTGCTGTTGACCGTTGAAGAGTGCCTTCGTCTGAAGCGAATCCTGGGTGTAGAATCGGATCATGCTTACCATAAAAATGTATTGTCATCGGAACTATACCAACAATTTCAACTCCATAGGATAAGAGGAAGTGGTTCTAATTCAGCTCGCAAGATTTAACCTAAACCGACAAACAAACATTGCAAGCTGAATAAAAGCTTTTAAATTGTATGACAAAAATCATTATATTGTCAGGTTGCACACTTGGAGCAGAGGCTAGCGGCTGGCGGTATTAGCACGAGTGGCGGTGTCAACGCCGGTTCAATCGCTGCTATTGCAAAAGTGAGTATCTTTTAGCATGATTGTACATTCAGATATATATTTCTACTTATTGAAATTTGCGACTGTTAGTGGGGCAATATTCCCACTCAACCACACTTTCTCTCAGATCGACATTCTTAACCCAACGAGTGGTAATGTCACCATGGCATTGCCTACTGTAATCAATGTTATAGAAAGAGCGTACTTCTAGACTTACGTATCACTTGATTAGTGGTTATAATGAACATTAGGATTATTGGTTACATACTTAGGGCCGGTTGTGTGATCAATTGTCAAATTCGATTTAACTATAGTAACTATAGTTACCAAGTCAGCAAGTTAACCAAGGTTAACTCGCGAAAAGGGTTGTTTCAACTCAAAAGTTACTATAGTAACTATTTAACTATAGTTAAATATGTTGCAATTACATAAAACGCAAAATATCCCCAAAACGCACCAAATTTGTCAAAACGTATTTTTTTTACTGGCAATAAACAGCAGATAGCATGACGTTTAGCTGTTAGATGGTCGGCGAATGCTTTTTTACTACTTTTGTCTTCATAAGCGAATAAACAAACGAGAAATTTTCACTCGCACCCCCGCCCGCCTCGCCCTCCTCGCACTCGTCGCCGCTCGTCCGTCAGAACAAGCGAACAGCTGTGCGATTCTACTATTACTAGCCGATATCGGTGGGTAACAATTTGCTTACTATAGTAACGAAATTTAATCAAGGTAAGTGATCAACAAACTCTTTTTTTGCGAAAACTTACCATTACCAATGAATTTTAACTATAGTATAGATTTTTTACTATTACTACGGATCACACAACCGGCCCTTGGTATAAGTTTTGGACATTTCTGTGTAATTGTGTGATAAATGTAAACAAATAAATAAACAAATATGGTGAGACCTTTATAACTTCACACCACAGTTATAATAATTACCAAGAAACTAAGCATGTAATGAAAGAAATAGAAGATGAAAGTGAAAATAAATAAATAAACATTAAAACTACGATAAATACGTCAACTAGTGCGGATATGTTGGAAATAATTTAATTTTAATCAGTATTCTTACCTTTTAACCTTTTAATTATTTTAAGCTTAACCGTGAATGTATATGTTTTTATTTGCGTGGTTGGTGTGCGAGTGAATTTACTACATTTTTGTATGGCTAAATTATCCTCCGCTTAGAATCCAGTGATCAAACAACCAGAGGTAATCATTATTTAATTTAAAAATATTGGTATTCGCTCTAGAGTTAAACTGTCAAGTGTCAAGTGGCCTCGTGACCGTGGTCATTGTAGGACAAAAAAATTGGTTCTTCATAAACTCTATACTGTAAGATACGAAATCAATAATAGTTGTAACAGGCTTTAATAATTTTGGCCTTTACTATAGTCGTGACATTTGACTATGCATAATTTTAGGTTTCGCTATATGATCTGAATAATATGTGATTAATTCATTTCCTTGTTTTATTAGTTATATCTTTTTGAAAAACAATAATCTTTTTATTAAAAATACACAGGTACAAATGTGTACAAAATTAATTTCTCGTCGAAAATTGTTTACTCAATGCAGTATTTCTGGCCAAAATTTAATACACTCTTTATATATCTTTTCAAATCAATTAGTACATGCGTTTGTGTTTAATTATCGATGGGAAACCTGACAACGCACACATATGGGCAACTCTTTAAATTGTATCAAGATGAACCGTGGAAACTTATTATTTTTTGTTAACTAAATTTCATATAAAATAATGCAAATTTATACTTTTCAGACGATAGGAACCGGTGGTCCACCTCCACCCGCACCTCCGCCAATGCCAGGTAAATACCGTGTAATTATTTTTTTTATGTTAAAATGTGTGCTGTCGACAGAATGAAAAGTAAAAAATTAAGTGTTTTAAGTGGTCAGTATTTTTTTTAGTAAAAAATACTTCAGTTCCAATTTGAATTGTATAAAAAAGTCTACGTTAACAACTTACAAACATGTACGTCTGCATTGTGCTTACTGTGTGTCCTTTGTGTGCAGGTGGTGGTGCAATGCCCCCGCCTCCCCCTCCAATGCCCGGAATGGGAGGGCCTCCTCCACCGCCCATGCCCGGTAAATATTACTCCTTATAATTTTAGGATAATATTATTTAACTCTGAATGTAATTTAATTTATATTTAAATTTAGGTGGCCTCTTCCCAAAAGAGCTCTTTTCCCTCTTGCGTGTGGTCTTAAATATTTCTATCTCATATTTTTATCTAAAAACAGAAACACCTTGTTTTAAAATCGTTGAATTTGCATCTTATGAAATCAACTAAGCCTCTATAGTTTTATATTCTCGATTCTTGTATTCAGTCTATAAGATATTTACGTCAAATATTTAGAGTGCTTTATCTTGTATTGTTAATTTAGTTATTTGTAGATTTATTTGAGAAGGAAGTTTGATGGGCCATTAACCCAACTGGTGTCGACGGCCTCAAAAAATAACCGTCTTGTGCCGAGGCCGCCTACTGGCACTTTGGCGCTGCCATTGCCAAAATAACCTCCATTAAATTCTTTACCTGGTGAGAGAAAATAGTAAAATTGCCATTTTTAACGATAAAAAATAAAATGTCAAAGCCTTCCATGTTCAGTGTATTGCTGTTTACCTTGTGCCGCGTCACGCTCCTCGTGTACTTCTGTGTTTACGATGGATTTTTACGTGGATGGATGGATGTGATTCCAAACCATTATATCTTTAAAATATTATTTAAGTGTAGTTTCTAACGTGTTACATGTGTGTTTTCATGCATCAAAGTGTCAGAGGATTGTAAAAATTATTATTATTATTATTCGTCGGTCATTATTCGGAGATGTCAACATCACATTAAACTAAGGTATTTGTATATTTATATATATATATAAACATTGAATAAAGTATTCCAAATGAAATTTTATTAAGATCACTTAGGTATCCTAAAATATTTATACTTCGAAATACTGATGCGAGGGCGGTCGCTGACGTGTTGACAAATTCATACTGCGTTTACAAGCAAACACCGCCAATTTCCTTTTTAAAGTATTTAGATATTATAACATCTTTCTAACGGATTTTATTTAGAAATATCATTGTTTATTAACATGGAGAAATATTCCTTTTTTTTATTACTTTATGAAAAAAAAATGTTAGATGTAATTTTATTTGTGACCCTCTTCAGTTTAAAAGATAGAAGAATAACTTATAAAGCGGCAATAAAATGTTAAAAAAAAAATAAAATATTTCGGCACCAGTGACGATTTAACATATATTTTTTGACATGACAAGTATTTATGGGATTTTTTTTATATTTTGTATAATTGGTAATAAAACCCTTTTTCTACAGAATTTTACAAGCTTTTATCAAGATTTTTATCAGTGCAGTATATCAAGATGACGTACATAAAATAAATATTTTATTTAGTAAGCGCTCATAATTAGGCCATTTTTTGAAAACTAACCCACGACTGCGGATATTTTCGCAATGACGGTTTCGACATCAGATGGGTTAAATATCAGTTTCCAGCACTTGAAGAAATGCTCAAATGCTTATTTTGATGTGTCTGAACTTCTACTATATTAAACTATACGGATAGGTTTTTGTATACTACTTATGTAGATATCATCGGTAGTTAAATTTATTTTATGGTCATTTAATATGTCAATTTCAATGTCAATGTACTTTATTTGTCGTTTAATGGTCGTTTATTAAGTGGATATGGCCTCTTTTTTTACCTTCAATGGTAACTGTCGTGTCAGTCTCAGCCCAGGTAAAGTGTTTATTTAATCTTTCAATAAAGGAATGCCTACATTTTTCCAGGAATGGGAGGCCCTCCTATGCCGCCACCCTTCCCCGGGATGGGAGGACCACCTCCGCCGCCACTACCTCCTGGAATGGGAGGTCCACCACCGCCCCCCATGATGGGAGGAATGCCACCACCACCTGTAAGTCAATTCTTAATAATTCAAAACATTATAAAAAAAATAGAATTAGATTTAACACATCACAGTGTATTGAATACTGGTTTTCTTATTTTCTACATTTTATAGTAGCGAAAATAAAAAATATTTTGAATTTTATAACGTATAAATTTCAAGATCTCATTGCGATAAAACGTGGTGAATATACATAGTAGTTGAATTTAGTAAATGTAAGCATGTAATGTGTATGTAAGCATGTAAGCATGTAATGTAAGCATGTAATGTGTATGTAAGCATTCTTCAAATATTATATAACGAAATTAGTTGCAATTATGATAATAAACTAATAATAAATTGTTATTTTAGTTTATTTTTTAAAAGAACTCTAAAAACTTACCACGGTCTTTACCGCACAATTTCATGAAATGCGTTTTCACTTTCACTTTTTTAAGCTTTTGATGTCATTATAATCTCCCTGTTTGCTCGATAAAGTCCTTTACATCTTAATTGTATAGACCACAAATCCTCCATTTTACTATACTGCAAAAAGCACATAGTTTCATAAATTTAATGGGCAAAATTATCGTTTATTAACTGTAAATATTTGTTAAATTAACTTTAATGCGGTTTGTGTCTGGCCTATCTGCCAACGAAATGATAATATTATCAGTATTACGTTAGCAAAAATAAGCGCCAGCTACAACGCCTACCAAATGTATGAGATTAAGCTCTCTAAAAACCACTATATATACATACGGAGTTCAAATTTAACAGTTTGATTCAGTTCTGATGACAATGTATTTTTATAGTAAGCGTGATCTGATTCTACACCCAGAATTAGCTCCAGATGAGGGAACTCCTCGACGGTCAACAGCACAGACACGAAATTTTGTATACGCATTCAAACGCTTAAATAAAAGCTTGTTTTTAAAAATGTATTTTTACTATTAATTTATTAAACTTTCAGTTACCGGACATCTTACCATATGGCCTGAAACCGAAGAAAAAATGGGAAATAGAAGGACCACTCAAAAGGGCAAATTGGAAAACGATAATACCACAAAAGATGTCCGAGAAGTCCTTCTGGATAAAGGTTAGCATTTTGTAATTTGTTTTTCTATCGACCCATTGTGCTTTAAAACCACAAAGTTTTTGACAATTTTTGAGCCCTAATCACAGACAAGCTTTTATAGTGGGCCTTTCACAGGAAAAAATAGCTACTTCTCCAGGAGTCTCATTGCCTAAAGCCGATCTTAATGTCGTTCCTACACGTAATCATCAATCTAAACTATTTTAGGTCCAGGAAGATAAGTTGGCATCGCAAGATATTCTCTCTGGCTTAGCGCAGAAGTTTGCTTCAAAACCAGCTGCAAAGAGAACCGAGGATTCGGTCGACAGGTGAGTGTTATGATTTATAATCATATTTAATAGTTTACTAGCGTCATCAACTTAACAGCTGGACTAGTCTGAACGCAGATGTAATTGGGTAAGCGATTAACACTGACACCAATATGCAGAGTCATTCCTTAACTTTTTCTTGAGGAAGGTCTGGCCTTAATTTGCAAATTTCATTCCTTACCTCATAAATCTCAAATCTAAGGTGTTTATTGGTCACAGTTCACGTAAGACGTCAATCATGAACAATCGCCAACATTGTGGCTCCCAGATACAAATCTTAAAAGGAGGCGGATATCTTAATTATTTCTGTTTATATTGAAGTTACTAGAGGGCAATACTGCCGATATTGAAATGCAAAATGAACAACTCAACTCTGCTAACAATGACATCTCACCTCGAAGGTGCCTAAAACAAACCATCCCCCTTGGTCTGTGCATTCATTGTTTCCGCATTTCTAATTAAAGAGTCAAACAGCCATGGTTGGGGATCAGTCTCGGGAGGGAGGAAATTCGAAGTCGCACTAAGGTCACGGATATCTTGCGACGAATCGCCAGCCAGAAATGGCTCTGGGCGGGTCACGTGGCAAGACAGACCGACACAAGGTGGCCGAAGAAGATTGTCCAGTGGAGACCAAGGACAACCAAGCGTAGAGTCGGAAGACCACAACTGACGTGGATGGATGACAACCTTAGGGCTGCAGCTGGCTTCAAGCAGTAACAAATAGAAATACGTGGAACAAAATGTGACAGGCTGAGGAAGAAGAAGATGAAGAATTACAGAGTTAGAATCGAATGCCTTGAAGGCTTTTTTAGTTAGGTTAGGACTGAGGAACGAATCTGCATATGGGTGTAAGTTGAGACAAAGCCACGTGTTTTTTTTGCTCTATTATGACATTTACATGGGGAAAATAGAATGCAGTACAAGTGACATTTTATATGAAAATATTTTTACGATACATATGGGTACGATATTATGTGTGTTCTAAAGTAATTTCCTAAATATGATGACAATGTATTAATCGCAAATATGTACTTTTATGTTTGCAGAGTGGGTACTCTTAAAAAGGTCAAGGATCTGAAAGTGCTGGACAACAAGGCGGCTCAGAATATTTCCATTTTACTCGGAGGCTCGCTCAAGCACATGGCGCACGAGTCCATACGCAAATGCTTGCTGCGTTGCGACACCAATATTCTTACTTCCAACGTGCTCGATTTACTTATCCAGGTATTTAATAAAGTAACTCTTCATTAACCTCCCTTAAGAAACCTCTTCCGGAAGGTCTGTGATCTAGTATGCCGCCAACACGAGTTGGTAACACAAGCATTTTGCACACCTGTGAAATTACCAGATATACAGTTTTCATGATAGTTTTTTATTGAGGTCAAAAGGCAACTAGACTTAATTAGTTTGCAAATTCCTTCTTGAAAGACACAAGTATTTGTTTTGTGTGGAAAAATTCTAAGTTGCATTTCACACGTTGCGGTGTCAAATTAGACCGTCCTGAGACGAGTTATAAATTCCTTTCTCACGGTTTAGTTTTCATAATCGAAGAAAGAACTTACAGTCTTCAGTCTTTACTCACTGTGTCTCCAACTAAACACCTCCCTAGGTAGTCAACTAACATACAAATCTTTACCTTGTATCGAATCAAAGCTATTACTTGTTATTTATTAATTTCTATTTGTATTCCTACTGAGTCTGAAACTGGTCAGAATGTGTGTAACCAAATAAACTCTTTGGTGACCCTGATCTTGAACTCTATCTCTATCCTCATCTTAGCTTAACGACGGATCTTAATCCACTGTTACACTAGAAATAGCATGATTTTATTTTTGGCTAAACAGCCGTTAAGTAAAAATCTACCAGCGGTTTTAATTTAGCCAAGTGACATTTTCAAACAAACAGTGCATTACAAAATGGTAAATCAATTTCTCTTTATAGGTTAATCTTAGAAAAACAATGTATTTTGAAATACATGGTTGAATTTGCATCTCTTGAAATCAAACATGTCACGGTGGCTTTATTTTCTCATTCCGAG
Source organism: Neomicropteryx cornuta (assembly GCA_020383195.1). Classification (NCBI taxonomy): domain Eukaryota; kingdom Metazoa; phylum Arthropoda; class Insecta; order Lepidoptera; family Micropterigidae; genus Neomicropteryx; species Neomicropteryx cornuta. The sequence continues at coordinate 6,917,444 of JAHKQU010000010.1, read as the reverse complement.
ACCATTCCTGATAAAAAATCTGATAAAACCCATTCCTGATAAAACTTATTCCTGATAAAACATGAGTGTTTCATTCAAAATTCATCATGGTTTCCGAGTAAAAAATTTGTAAACTTTACGTTATACTATGAAATCACTCTTGTCATAAATTCGGTCGCTAGCGAGGCCGCGCCACTCCGCATGGGGTCATTGAGCAGCCTTGGCCGAGTGCCTGCGAGCACTTTGATAGATTTAATAAATTTTGGCATGAATTTATACACAAACACCCCTTTAAGACCTTGGGGAATGGTCTTTGATCAATATTTTTTGACAACCCTATGAATACAGATGAGCGTTTCCGTCAAATCTCTTCCACCTTCAGGTCACTCGGGGAATTCACAACATTATACTTCTTGTTTCCAGTATTTACCGCAAGCAGATCAGATGAAACGCCTGGTTGAATACAAGGAAAACTCGAAGCTGGATGAACTAACGGAGGCGGAAAGATTTGTGGCCGTGGTGGCGGACGTCAAGAGGCTGCAACCCAGACTGAGGAGTCTGGCATTTAGGGAGCATTACACGGACCTCATAAGTGAGGTTAAACCAGTAAGTACAAGCAGTAACGAAAACCTTTGTCGTGTGTTCAAATTCACACCAATCGCTGTGTGACCTTTAATGAGCCTATCTCGATTGAAGTTAAGATACGTCAGCTCGGAGTCTACTTGTCAATAAAATAGTTAATATTATGGTTTTGGTTCAAATTACCTTTAGTTAAAAATAGTTTAATGTACATCAGTATCTATAATCCAGATTGTTTAAAATATAGCTTTTTCGGTTTGAAAAAAATTTGGATTACCGGAAAAATTAACTTATTATTACCTTATTAACTTATTACCTTAACTTAATAAATTAACTTATTATTACCTTAGACAAGGACATTTTTTTTAAAAATATAGACAATAAATAATGTGAAAAATATGATTACAATACTAAAGTTTTTGTTATTTATAAAGAGGTTGTTTGTATTGTAAATATAGTTTGTAGGCAATATTTGTTATTGATTTTATTATTTAAGTAGTAATATTATTATTTAATTAATTAATTATTATTTACGTGGTAATATTAACCATTTTTTTCTTCACATGTCACTCTATCTCTATGTAAATAATTACATAAATAAAATTATAAGTAAGTTATCAAATGACACTAAATTTGTTCCCCCCACCTCGTCTTCCCGATCTAAAACTTCGAATATCTCAAAAATAATTATTAATCAAATAAAAAAAATATATAATTAAATCTTCTATAGCAAACGTTATGAGGAATCTCATAGTGGTAAGCAAATTCAGTTGATATGAATAATTTGTTATATCCAAATTGTTGTGCAGTAAACCTGCTAATTATTTATTTTTCCCCAGGATATAGTATCGGGCACGGCAGCTTGTGAAGAAATCAAGAGCAGCGGCAAGTTTGCGAAGATTCTCGAGCTGGTGCTACTCCTGGGCAACTACATGAACACTGGCTCGAAGAACGCCGGCGCCTACGGCTTCGAGATCAGCTTCCTCACTAAGGTACTTTTCGACTTTTGAACTGATAAGCTTTTTTTTAGTAAAATCCAAAGTCTGCCAAGTTAGGAGGGGTAGCAAGTTGATAAGATTAAAAATATAAACCGTAAACACTTAATACAAAATATGAGAATACTTTAAGAGGACTCAACCCTTTCTCCATACAAACACTATAGTATTGTGACTCTTATTTGTAGATATAGAAGAAAAATAATGCTGAATATTATTTTATCTCATAATAATTACCTCGGTTAATATAGAATGATAAAGGAAAATTTCTACTTTGTGTAAAAGTTAAAATCCTCGAAAAGTTTATAAAAGTACATGGGGAAACCTGTTAAATAAATAAATAAATAAAAACTTTATATGTCAATATCTTATGACTAAATACAAGAATTGCAAATATAAAAATACAGTGGCGTAGTTGATTTCATAAAAATGCAAAAACATTGAATACATTTTTATTTTCTCTTGAATTGTTAATCGTCGTTATTTTAATGTTTATATTATATATATGATATTCCTGTATATTATAACATATTGTGGAAAATAAAATAACTTGAACATTGATTCTGTTTTTCAAGATTATCCTATAAAGCTGTAGCGTGCAGTACCGAATATTAACAGCCATCGTATGCTGAAATCCGGTATTGTCAAATATGTTCATTATTTTGAACTTCAATGACTTATGTGTTTTTTGTACTTTTCCAGCTCACGGCCACGAAAGACCTAGACAACAAGCAGACTCTTCTGCACTACCTCGTAGATACAATTGAGAAGAATTTCCCCGATGTCCAGACCTTCGGAGACGATATACCACATGTTGACAAGTATGTTATATTATTTGCCATACTATCAGACACTATTTAATTCAATATTTTGCCATTTTTTATTAAGGAGATAACTGTATAGTCTATTAATACGTGAAGTTTATCGATTAGTTTAGTAGTATAAGCCTTAAAAGTACGGTTCTTGTACGAAATGTGTTCACAAAAAGCGCTGTAGTCCGAAACGCTGTTTACGATCCATCGTCCTTCTCCCTCCTCGCAATTTTGATTAGCTTGTAACGGCTCATTGAGGTGAGCCGGAGGATAGGTAATAATGCTGTGTGAAGTCGCCAGATGATTTATTAACTATCTACTCGCCACATAAATACTCCGTTTCTAGTTGCAATATTAAGACTCCATGATATACGGACACGGGCCGGCGTGACGGCGACAGGAGAGGTGAGATGTTGTAGGCGCGGCGAACTCAGGTAAAACGGCGCCCCGCTGACGGTGTGCCTTAGTTATATAACCTACCAGGTATGCCGAAGGGGAAACCGTCCGCCTCAGCCCACCCGAATCCGACCGGCGTTACTTCCGGTCGATGGACTTTGTACCTGGCGTCTGATGTCGTCAGCGGAAAACTGGCAAGCGCGTCATGGGCAAGCGCGACCTCTGTACCTTGTGTGCGACCCCCACAAGCTCGTTCATAATAAGAAATAATTGCATCCCAAATTTTAATAGCTTCCGAGTGAAGATAGCCCTCTTAAATAGTCTTGCTCCTAAACTGGTCACTGGTAACTGGTGGTTATTTTTAGGTCACAAAATTGACCGATTTTAATGTGATATTCATATAAAATTTTAATATTTGCAGAGCTTCAAGAGTATCAATGGAGCAATTGCAGAAGTCTCTGAAAAAAATGGATAATGATATCAAAAATTTAGAAACTGATCTTGCCAACGCGAAAGTGCCACAAGGCTCCGATGACAGATTCGCCGAAATCATGACTGTATCCTTTTACATATTATTTCAATGAGTCAACCCTGCCAATTTCTTTTTTGACTCCCATTACAAGTATGCAGCTACATTTATTATACAGATATTTTTGTTATTATTATTATTATTATTATTATTCGCTGAGCAAGCAGCTATTTAGCTGATATGCTTATATCTTATTCTCAGTTACTAGCGATTTGCGTAGATTCAAGAAATTTATCAAGGCGGCTCTTGAACTGGTTTACACTTATAGCTTCCGCCGCTACCTGTGTTAGCCGATTCCAATTATCCACAACTCTATCGGAGATAAAGTTCTTCCTAGGATTAGTGGAACAATGAGATTTAGATAACTTCATTGAATGGCCGCAAAGTTGCGTGTTTTGGTTAAACATGAATATGTCCTTAATGTTTGCGCAATCATAATGTCCAGTTAACACTTTGTAAGTCTTAATGAGATCACCACGATCACGTCGCTCCTGTAATGAGGTCAATTTTAACACAAACAGCTTTTCTTCATATTCCATGCATATGTTTGGTCTACTCTGTTTGCAATTTCAAGAACTTGCTAGGTTACCTACCTGCCTGTGGTTTGTACTTTTTGAAAGAGTGCAAATTACAGAAGTTTTTTAAAGTATTTGACCACCCAAGGTGTTTAATTGGCGTATAACTGCTAGTTTTCGGAATTATTTTAAATAAGTTCAAAATGTTAAATATCTCCTAAACTGTAAAACTTTGTACCGAGGTAAGTATGGCTAAATATTTATTTATTTATCGTTTATTCGGAAAACCAACAGCATAATATGAAAAAATGGTACATACAATTGTTTGTAAAATTAACTGATGACAGGTTTTCGCAAAAGTACAGAGATACATGTAAAGATTAAAATTAAATTAAATTACACTCGCATTAGCACTCTAAATACAGAAATATATATATATATATATTTTTCTAAATAACGTCTTCTATGAGCTGCTAAAAGGTTTGCATCGACCTATTAAATATCAAATTAGAAACCACTCTTTAGTTAACTAAAACACGATGCAGATGTCTTTCTTTTGTCATTTTAGACCAGTTTTTTTGCTTTATTTACAAAGTTATTATTCAGATTCAAGTCCAGAATTGCCCTTAAAAGGATACTGCTTTGAGTTCACCCTTTATATATTTCTGTCACTATCCTTAACGGCCTGATATCCAGCCGTTTGCTCTGGAGGCGCGGACGCAATGCGACGTTCTTCACAGCATGTTCAAGAAGATGGATGCTCTCTACAAAGACCTGGCCGAGTTCTACGCCTTTGATCCTCAGAAGTACACATTGGAGGAGTTCTTCGCAGATATCAAGACATTCAAGGACGCTTTTGGGGTTAGTTTAATATTTTATCCCATACACCAGGGGTGCTCAAACGGTCGATCGCGATCGACTGGTCGATCGCGACCGTTTGAGCACCGTGCAGAAAGCTAATATCTATATATGCTACGGTACGCCCTACCTGGGTAGGTAGGGTGTATCGTGTATGTACGACAACCCTGCATCACACACACTTGCAGTCTCTCAGAGTCGATCGTAAGTAGTCTAAAAATATTGAGGTAGATCGCCAGCAGTTCAAGTTTGAGCACCCCTGCCATACACTGTAAGCAAAATTAATAAAGAATTTAATTTAAAAAAAAATGTATTTCAAAGACCTATAATTTAAAGGAAGAAATGTTATGTGGCAGTTATTTTATAATACTAATTGTAAAATAGTATATTCAAGCATAATTAGAAAACTTCTATCTACAATTTATATATATTTTTTTGTGATCTATATATTTTAGCTATGTAATACGAGTAAGTAGTATAAATGTCGAACACTCTAGGCATGATGTATCTATATATTGAATTATGTCAATTTTTGTGAACCAATTGAAAATTGTCATTCCTATGCATTAAGTTGTTATTCCTATCCAAAGGGATTATTTACCACCACCACCTGACCGCCTGTAAGTGTGAGTTTGTGTTTAAACATTGACCGCTTAACCAACGTTTGCAGGTTCCACCATCTACCCTGATATCAGTATTTTAGCGTAGTTGAGCAGGTTAGGTCTAGAAAACAGTTGATTCTTGGGTAAAATTGCATATTGGATTATGATTAAAAATGACTTATTGTATTCTCTTGTATTTGGTTGGGTTTTAAAAGGTGTTTTACAGAAAACCGAGGAAAAAAAACAATAGCAATGTTCACAGTTCACATTTACGGAAGATATATATATATATAATCTCTTCTTGACGACTTAGCATAACTATGGTTAAACGCTTATAAGTTCTATTTTATTTGAATTGCTCGATCTTAGTTACTTTTCTCAAATAAGTCAATGTCTTTGTTACAGCATATTATTGTTATCCTAAATTATATATTTAATCTTCATTCATTTTGTATAGGCCGCACGAGCTGAGAATATGGCGGCCCGCGAAGCCGAGGAGCGGGCGAGACGCGCGCGAGACCACCGCGCAACGGCCGAGCGAGAGAAGAAAGACCGGGCATCGCGGCACAAGCAACTCGTAGACATGGATAGGGCACAGGAAGGCGTTATGGACAGGTTTGTCATTAACCAAATTGTCTACCATTAAAAAAAAAAATAAATTCCATAATTCCATTGATAAATTTCTTGAATCTAGGCAAATCGCTAGTAACTGAGAATAAGATATGAGCATATCAGCTAAATAGCTGCCTGCTCAACAAACAATAATAATAATAATAATAATAATAATTAAAACTTGTATTACCTACCTTATGTAAAATAGTGTCAACTGTAAGCAGAGAGCTGGCGACTATTAGAGGCTATTAAATTTTCTATTGTTTATACTATAGCTTCTACCCTATAATCAAAGGAAACCATTTTAACTTTTGAATATTTATTTTCGGATCGCAGTTAATTGTTCTCGAATCGCTCTGACTAACAAATACATACTGTTGCATTTTATGATATAGTAGATTCAAAACTTACTAATTAGAATGTTCTATCTCTTTCAGTTTGATGGAAGCCCTACAATCCGGTTCAGCATTCAGCCGGGATAGACAGAGAAAGAAAGCCGGACCGCGGGTAGCGGGAGGTGAGTCATGGCCGTATCTCATATAAAAATGAAATCCCGTACAAATTGATTGTTTTGTTACTGTATCTTTCCCTATTTCGCCACTTATAGATATGTAATTGTAACTTTCATTTCTACTCTTATTTCTATCCTAATGCTTTCACTGAAGTAGACCTCGCTAGTGGAACCATCAAGCTATCACTACACATTTTATCAGGTAGGCTCTTCAAGTTCTTACTATTAACTTAATATAAAAGTTCACATACAGAGATGTTAGAAAAAAAAAACACAGTTATACTGTAATGGATTTACTATTTTCTATTTCGAAAAGAGTACCCATTTTCATATTATTTTACAGCTTTGAAGTGAAATCATTTTATTACTTATGTAATGGTGGATCAGATCCCTCGTTAACGTTAACGATGACGATAAGGTGAGGATAGAGATGGAGTTTAGACATGTTCACCAAATAGTTTATTGAAGTTACACACTTATCCTAACCAGTTTCTGACTCGGTAGGAATGCAAATAGAAATTGATAAATAGCAGTTAATAGCTATGACTTGGTACAAGATAAAGACTTCTATGTTAGTTGACCACCTAGGGAGGTGTCTAATCGAAGAGCGCGGTGAGTAAAGACTGAAGACAAGACTGAAAGTTCCGTCTTCGATCATGAAAACTAAACCGCGAGAAAAGAATTTATGACTCGTCTCTGATTGACGTCACAATGTGTGAAATGCAACTTAGCATTTTTCCAAACAAAGCAAATGCTTGTGTCTTTCAAGAAGGAACTTGCAAACTAATTAAGTCAAGTTGCCTATTGACGTCATTACAAAACTTAGTTAAACTGGGCATTAGATCTGTATATCTGGTCACAGGTGTGCAAAATGCTTACGTTACCAACTCATAGCGACGGCATACTTATGATATGCTTTAATTAAAAAATGCCTGTAACTCGAGTACAGAAAAGAGACTTTTAACACAACCCATAAACATTTATTTATTTATTATTTATTCGAGAAATCAACAGTTGTACAAATTTGATTATAATAGTGGTTTTTGATAGCTCTACCTCATTAGTGGGTGCCGTAACGGTGAGAGGTCATTATCGATCGGTACGGTATCGGAATTTGCGCTTTGACTGAATTGACACCATCTGTTAAACAATATAATAAATTTGGGCTATTTTTTTTTCCGCATTTTTTAAAATCATTTCTTACTCATAATAGGTTATACAACATCCCCATTAAGTCTTAAGGGAATGATTTTGGGACAACCTATATTTGTAATTTATATTTCAATATGTTTGTAATATTTATATTATTATAATGTATAAATCCATATTACAAGTAGCTGCACATAATATTTAAAAACGACAAATAAGTCTACCTTGGAATAGGCAGATTGGCTAGTTAGACTATGTGATTTATAATAAATGATTTAATTTTTTACATCCGCCCGATCGGAGTCACTGAACTATCTCGCACCATGCAATCATGTGTTCTCAAACATTATATACATTTTTTAAATATTTTTTGCTGATTAATGTTTCATCGTCGATATAGATCAACATCTTAAAAGTAATGCCCTAAATTAAAAAACAACCTGTATAATCAACCAAGTTTCAAATTTTAAAATAACAATGATACAGAAATAAATCCACAAAATTAACGCTCAATTTATACATTTTTATAAATATTCTGCCACTATTATGAACAAGTCTACTCAACCTTTGCCTTATTTCTGACTGCAAAGATTTATTTTTGTACATCGCCGTGACTTTATTAGTTTATTCTAAATATATTTTTTTTTGCAGCCGAGCGGAGAGCGCAGTTGAACAGAAGTAGATCGCGATCGGGTCTGGCGGCCAATATAACTGCGAGAGAATTAACTAAGTAAGTAACTATAATCAAAAGCTAAACCCTATAGTAAAAAAAAGACTGTTTAAGGAATATGCACGCAGCAAATATCTAGATGTCATGGTCATACCATTTTTATTGCTTCATTACCGCCATCTCCCTTACTCTAGCACAAACGCATTTGGCCTACTTGAGTAAGGCCCAAAATAATTCTCTATGACCTAGGTTATAGCGATTATTTTCTAAAAAAAACTAATTGTCAATATTTTTTTTTTTCAGTGAACTGCTGGGATCTGCGTAGCCACAGAGCGAGCGGAAAATGATTAGAAAAGACTATATTATTACTTATTAGAATAGTATTGTAAATATTAACATAGCGTCAAATTACTCTAAATACCAATTTGGCCATATTTTTTTAATCTAATTCTGCAATGGTGGACATGAATGAACATGGCACATGAGAATGAAAATTGTTATTTTTAAAGTGCAGTGTCATGTTAGCAACGCTTAACAAGTTTGCTAGCAACACAACTGCCGAGTCCCGTATATATTTTTCAAATTAATTTATAAAAAGAAATATTTTATGAAATAATGTATTTTTTAGTTAGCTTTTTAAGGTTAATCAAGACGGAAATTTAACAAGCTTAGATTAAATTTTATTTATTTCGCAGAATTATTGAAAAGTTTATTGAGAGAATAAAACAAAATTGTTCGTTACGTATTTACAAATTTATAGTTTTATACAGTTAACAATTTTTTATGCTCACTTCTGAAGTTATACGCACGCGTCGGGAAGCTCGTGGTTTACGCATGGTTGATGCTGTACCAAATTCGGAATAAAGCTACTGGAACGAGGAACCGCAGCCACGTGACTTCCTAAAATAAAGTATAAGCAGTCTCCAAAACAATGCACACCGAAGCTAAACCGTCTTGGTATAAATGTACAAAAATCCAGGCCAAGATTAGGTTATGTAGATTATGCAAGTGCAAGTTATATGCTATAAATCTCTTGACGAAATGCTCTCCGAAACCGAACGAAAAAATTGGCATGAGATCTTTTCAGGACCAGTTAGCAATACAGTAAAGGAAGCTAATACTGAGGCAATAGAAAAATTCACACGCTGGCTGTTGTCCGAGTGTGTGTCGCCAATTGCATTTGCACAAAGTATCAAAAGTGCACACACACACGGCATAAGATAAAACACATTACACACCGTAAACAAATCTTTGTAAGTTAACTGAGATTCGTATATTTCTCTGATATGCAAAATATGAAACTCATTACCGAATAACATTTTAATATATATTTTTTTATTAGTACGAAGCTTAAGGATGCAACGCAATCATTTCTCCATACAATTGTAGTCTTGTACTCTCTTTTTTGTAGTTATAGAAGTCAAAAATACTGGATATCGTTTTATCTTTTGTATCGGTTAATGAATAAGGTAAATATCTACTTTGTTATACATTTTATCAAAACTTTAAACGTAAATGTCTCATCGAGCTTTGGTTAAACTAAACAGCCGCTAGATTAAATCGAATGATCTAAGACTGCGCCCAACGCAGACAAAAGCTCTTCGGGACGAAGCCCCTTTAGATCAAGATCTTGGAAGTGGAAGATTGATGAGGAACACTCTAAATAAAGAAAGTCGACCGAACATTTTATTTTACGATCGCTGTACCGCTCGCCAGGATGACCAAAGTATATAGAACTATTTATTACACAAAATATTAGTTACTCATACCTTTGCCCTTTATAACAACACAAGAGGTACGATAACAGGGTCGCAAATCATACATATATTAAATACCACGTAGACTGGGTTAAATATAATTAAATGCAATTCTGTCCATAAATAACTGAGCTACACAATTTTGTGAATTTTATTGGCGGCCATTTTGACGAATGACACAAAATAGTGACACCATCGAAACTATACATCCGTAGTTATAAATAATTCTCATCTATAATGCGCCCATGGGTCATTATTATTTCACATAATTCTCCATAAATCATTTTTTAAAATAAAAAATTAGCAATTTTAAAGAAATAAATGTTTTTGTTCCTCTTTTATACTAAAGAAAACTTTTTTAACATTTTTAACTATTTTTTTCTATTGATTGTGATATAAAAGAAAAGAAATGGCTTTTCCTCACATGCATTTATAATTAACTTCATAAATCGCACAAAATATATACCAATAACTTTAATATAAACTTTTTAAATTTGAATATTTCCATATTTGGAAATTCTTTCCGGTATCTGCACGATTTTTCCTAGTTTACGGAATATTTGAATAATTTTAGCCATGACAAATTACGTACAATAAATATTCAAATCATCCCGTAAAGTGATTAAATCGTAAGCGCATCTCTTCCATGTGAAAATAGGTTAGTTAATTTAAAAGTCGATTATTGATAAGAGTAATAATTCCATCATTAGTGGCTCAATTTTTTTTTTGCATCGTAACCGAGTTTACGAATGTGATACAAATATTTTCGTTGATATTTTCCATACCGAGCGATTAGGCGGTGAGTCGATTGCATGTTTACATTTGTAGATAAACAAAATACACGATGGCACAACTTCCTCGTAAGTAAAAGTTTATTTTCTATAAGCAAAATCATGAATCCATCGACACAATGTTAACACATATATTTGTTACTTAACACGGTCATTTCTCCATACAAATGCTGTGACTTTTATTTGTAGATATAAAGGTAAAATAATACTGTTTATCATTTTGTATCCTAATTATCTAGGCTTCTATCTATTTAAGAAGTTACATTTCTACTTAATCTAAAAGTTAATCAAAACTATAGACGTAAAGATCATATTGATTTAATACATGAATCGAGAAAATAAAACTACGAAAACGTAGTTAAATTCGTAAAGTTTTCAATTCAATTAGGTTTTTTAAAATACACTGTTTTTCATGATTAATCAATAAGGGCAGATTTGTTTTACACGCACAAAAAACAGTCAAATGTAAGATATTTTTTTTAAAATGATTACGATTCTAAAATGTGTTCGCGCCGGTGTGACAACATAGTAAACGAGAAAAAACATTCTCGTATCGCCTGTAACTTTATTTTCTCGAAGACACGCAGGAAACGATTATCAAATCTGTCGGGGTGTATAACTGCAAAGGTACCTTTTACAAATATTTTTATATTATATTGTGAAACACGTCTATTGTAACTTTTGTGTTTGAGCAAGAAATTATGTGATTTTATAGGCGTTAAGGAAATGGGTATATTAGAAAGTATTTTTTGTATATTTTTTTACAATTGTGTGTTGTAAATTATTATAAGAAATGCTTTTATTCCGCACTCATTGTATTAAGTAGTAATAAGAATGTGAACATTTAACCTTTTGGCCGGGAATTGCGGAAACACTATCGATTACTCCAACATGGCTTTTGATGCACCCGGCTACCGGACTGTCGATCTCCTAATTATCTTCATATATGAACGGCCGTAGTCAACACTCCAACGAAATTCATACGTTTTTTATTTTTAAAAAAGTTTATTACTCGAATAAAACTAATTTTGGCTTTGTTTCTGTAAATCATATTCATAAAAAAATGTGGTTCACTACACAATGCGAAAACTGTTTTTTAATTTCTGCACTAATTTTTTGTTGTTTCAAAATAATAACATTTAGAAATTAAACAACTTTTGTTCAGCAACTTTTTAAATAAACAAAAAAAACTGGATTAAAAAGACAAAAGAAAGTCTGGTCACCTAAACTATACAATTGCACGGCATCGCGACCTAGTAACTGACCGATTCCACTAGGCACCATACCTACGAATGTATTGACGACAGTGAATGTTTTTTTTTTCAAAATAAAACAATATAAGTAACAAGTGATTCCATACAAAGTGTTTTCAAATGAAAATGTGAAATAACCATATATTTTTACAATTTCATGGGGAAGTCGAGTGTGATTTCGCCGTTTTGGCCTGAGCGTGCGGTCAAGCCGTGCGGCGGGTTTGTTGATGAAATTTTTCATAGAAACACCAACATTTTGAATATGCGAAATTAAAATATCAGGAAAAATTTACTTTTTTCATTGATGCAAATTTTATTCGCTTTATACCAGTTTTAGTTTTTTTATCTGTATGTAAAGTACACGCAAACTTAATGAAAGCTGTACCTTTTAATATCTTATGCCTTTGTAGCAAAATACTGATACAAATAAAACTAGGAACTATTTATTCAGGTGCCATTTTCTCATTCGCTTTTGTTCTACAAGTTTTTCAACCTGTTAAAAAAGATAGTTAAAATAAACAATAGATGAAAAACCACTGGCGGCTAGTTTGATGTGTAGAAAGGGATGTGCATGAAAAAATTTCACTCTACATAAATGAAATTATTACATTTAAATTGTTCGAATGCTATAAAAGGTCACGGTTTGTAAATAAACCTGAATTTTTAAGATGTTAAACATTTTTTTTGTCTTTGGTGTTCACAACTATTTTGGTTGTGGTACGGTTGACTGGTAATAAACTATATTGGTGACGATTGTGCGTCGAAGTGGATTATATATATTTTATTTCATAATTGTGATATATTAACTTATTCAGTCAAAACTCATCGAAAACACTTTTATTGAGGTAAAAAACTTTAAATGTTTTTACCTGAATAAAAGAATTTTATATATTTTTTCCATTTTCAATGTTGATATTACCTCAAAACAGTACCGAAGGTTTGTTTTTATGTGAAATTTCATTATAGTATAAACGAAATAGATTTCCGTAGACGTAACATATTTAAATATTATTTATTTTTTAATATGAAAATTTTAAGTGTGCCTTTGCGGTAATTTTTAAGAAATGACAAAATGTATTTAAATATTTTGAACAAATCCCCATCAAATCACCGTTCTGTTAATGTAAGGTATGCAGACGTTTTTGCATAAAAACATCAGTTTTAGCAATCAAAATTGAAGTAGGCAATCAAAAAGCAACTAAAATTGAACTAATTTGGTGTTCGATGGGAGATTGAATTCTTTATGACCGCATCTAGATAAGAATACACTATTTTGTAACTGCATTTAATATAACAGCCTTTTTTAAGAAAAAAACTGTGTGTATTCCGCCCTCAGAAACTTCATTCATACATGCGCATTTTACAGGTAGTCCAAATTCCTTTTCGTACATTCGCTAAGCCGGTTTACGTGGAGTAAGTGGCATAAATAATGTCATTGGATCAATATGTGCTTTGTAAAATTCGGCAAATTGTAAATTTTTATTTTTATATTTAAAGCGTTTAAAATTAAAGCAATCATATTTTCTTAATAATTGTTAAATCTGTCTCGAAGCAAAACAATTATCCTTATGAAGGAAGGCCATACAAAAAATTGATAATTATTTATAGTTGGCAAAGCTTTATATTTCGTTCGCTCCTGAATCCGACACATTGCTATCTGCTATCTCTTTTGTCCCACTGACATATGACAAGAACAAAAAAGGTTTAGTTTGAAAATCTAATTACTCAATAAATAACAGTTTTTTGGACACAATTTAGGCATCGTGCAATTGGCTGTTGCTCAAAACACAAAAAAAAATATGTTGCTTGTTCGTCGCCCAAAAGAGCTAAAATTTTACGAGTCGGCCGGTAATATTACCACAAATCATTAAATAGATAAAGCCGCGTAGTACATACAGTATGCTCCAAGACCATTCCCGAAGATTTAAGGGGTGTTTATTACACGTAAGAAATTGTGTAAGAAAACGCAAAAATAATTCTCGCCCAAATTTATTAATTTTATCAAAATGTATGGTGTAAATTCTCTTTTTGCTCAGAGGCTCTCGGCCAAAGCCGGTCGGTGATTCGGTGCGGCACTTCACGGCCTTCGTGACCGAGCAATATCATATCACGTAACGTTTACAAATTTTTTACTCTGAAGCCGTGATAAATTTTGATATGAGGTCAAAAGAAATCATGTTTGAAATCGCAGCGCCAATAAACTGGATTTTTATCAGAAAAATACGGTTTATATCAGTATTTATCTATTTCTTAAGTAATTTGCTTTTAAAAGATTTGTGGTCAGTTTGCAGTTTCTTGTGAAACGTCATTTAATTTTATTATTAGCTTTATACTTTTTCAATCCGACTCGGTGACTTCATAATATGGAAATATAAATTTTGATTCAAACAGATTATATATAGAATATATTCCATTATAGTATAATACTTTCAAATATATATAATGAAGTGACCCAAAGGGTTTGGTTTTGGGTTAGGGTAGTCGCTTTTGTAAAATAGGCGATCGCCAATGAAATGTTATTATTTTTTTAATAAAGTTTACTTTTTATAATTCGAGCAAAATAGTGAAAATAAACAGTGATAAAAGTGTTTTTTGTTTCATTTACTTTTCGTCTTTTATCCAATTTCATATCTATTTTTAATGGTATCGTTTTGTCAGATTGTTGCAAGAAGAATTTGCCGGATAATACTCGTCACCCAGGGAAAACGATGTGACCACCATTAGCATACGAGTATATATGGACAGTATATATCCCTGCTATATTACAGTGGTTATTAGGGTATAATCTCTTCTGGCTTGAGGAGATGGTTGCCTAGAAGCTGGTACCTTTTGTGAACCCAGTAGTTGTAACAGAGTTTCTGGGCTCTCTTGGCAAAGTCTGCATCTGTCGTCGGTTGATAGGCTTAATTTGTGCAGGTGTTTATTCAGCTTGCAGTGGCCTGGTAAGGTTCTGGTTAGGTTCCAGCATATAGATGTCTAAAAGGAATCATCTCGCTGGTACGTGATGCGAGTGGTGTGGTACCGGTTTTTGTATGATAGGACAGAATTCTATAAAGTAAATGAGGAATCTTTTCACTGTGTTCATTTTTAACCACGTTATAGAAGACCTGCTTTTAATCATATGTCTAGAGACTACGAAGAGCAGATTACGTACTCCAGACCAGAGCTTACGGTTTAGTACCAATACCATTAGGGTGCCTTTTCTCAAAATATCATTATTGGAAACTTTAAGAAAAGCAGTCAACTTGCACACATTTAACCAGCTAGTTAAATATGGAGTTTATATAGAGCTAAAAAAAAACAATTTTGAAGACTATCGTTGAGAATTAGCTACCAGGAGCACATAAGCAGTATAAATAACACACTCGAGTTTAAGCGACAAATCCATACATTGTTTTATTTTTATAAGGTTATTCGCGGTTTCATCGAGGATCCCGTAATACTCAGAGATATTGGTTTCTTTGTTCCGGACCGTTTTACTAGAGCGCGGAAGCACACGTTATTTAAGCGGTTAGTGTGTCGTACCGACGTTTACAAGTATAGTCCGATTGGGAGAGCAGTCGAATTATTAAATTCCATTTCCGCGGAGATTGATATTTTTGTCTGTTCGCCCAATGGGATTAAAAATTTGCTTTCTATTACGCCGTTGTAAGATCGGCGTGAATTATTTATTTATTAATGTTTGCCTGGAGGCATTATTTCAATTTTTTTAACATAGTATGTTTCATGATTAGTTCTAACTATATTTTGTTTTTTTTTATTGTTATTGGTTTTTGTTTTTGATGTTGTTTGTTTTCCATTTAGTAGTTTAATTTGTTTTTACTCGAATTATAATGTGTACACGGGAAACCTGTTCAAATAAATAAATAAATCAATTGAAATGGGACGTGAAGAGATACAAATGTATTTTTTTTATTATCAGGAGTGCATAAAGCGTAAAACATCAGGTCACTGGCTGACCTTTACGATTTATTTAATTTATTACACAATTATCATTACGAGATGTCAGAGATCACACCCATGCATGGACTTCATTGATATCTACTGGAGTGTGTAATTGGAGTGTCATCTCGCATGACAGCTGCATGCTGCACCTCAAGGAATATTTATACTAATTGATTCATTATGATTTACTATCGTGAGATGTGTACTCTGCTGTGTTATTGCTCATATTATAACTTTGTATGTTATTAAAATCTATGAGAAAATAACATATTAAAAATTATGGAAGTTAAAATCGCGCGTTTCTATTGCTTTGTGTTACCTTCTCATGTGTAATAAATTAAAACACAAACAGTACAAGTTCACCCGACTCTCTTTATTTTCTCTCCTCGATTACATCTGACAGTTCCCCCCTCTCCACCGTTTCTCTCTTCCTCATCTACCATTCTTATATAACTAAGGCGCGTTTACAATTCATCTATTTGTACGATTTAGTTTTAAAGAAACATATAATAAACAATAGTTCTAACATTTGTGTGCTCTCGATAGCTTGGTGGCTCGTAACATTGACACGTGACAAATTAGTAGTTTAACTTATTACTTTAATACTTTAATAAAACTTTTAAATAAGTTGTTTTTTTTCAATAATTTTCTACTTAAAAAGGTTTATCTAAAGGCCATTACTGATAAATATGTTCGACTTTCAAAATAGGTCTTCAAAATGATTTTAAAATATTTTACTAAAATAAATATAATATAACAACACATTCCGCTCCGTACGTAAAACGCGCGGAGCCACCACCCGTTTTTTAGTTTCTTGGTTAATACTTGGTTAATTACTGGCTAATAATAAGTACAGAACTTTGAAAAATGTTTATTTCCTATATTATATTGACTTTTGTAAATAAAACTCGAAATATTTACCGTCAAATCTATCAAAAAGACGATGACGTGTTTACACGCACACGGCACTTGGCGTATTTATCACTGACAGGATATCCTGGAATCCGTGCTGAGTTTGTTAAAAAACAAGAAAGAATATTCAATATATTATCTTCCTAAGTTGTTTTCAATGAAATTATCAATATATTTTAATGATAAATACGCGTCAAAAAGGTCTAAATGTTATCTAAACTGTTTTGATACGCATTGTTACTATACCGATATCATTTATTTATTGTATATTTAGGAAACCAATAGTACAATATATAAAAAATAGTGCATCATGCAATTGCGTATAAATGCGATATATATTGAACTCAAAAAAAAACCTTCAAAATGCGTAATATTCGTTAGCACCAATCTATTTGGTGCTACGACATAGTTGGGTGGGGTGGATGTGCTGAAAAAATTATATACCCTTTAAAAAAAAACACAGAATGGTATAATTCGAGTTATCAATAAAATATCATTTAGATACGATACTGAAGTATTGTTTAACGAATATAGAATTTTAGACATCTTTCAACTATACACTAAAAACATAATCCTAATGTACTCGTATAGATAGAAATATATAGGAGATAAAGAATGCAAAAGGAAACCAATTTAAAAAGTTAGAATGTTGGAAAAATTCTCTAAGGCCGAGGTTATTATTATGGCATAAATATATAGTACCTACTGAGTTACAGTAATTTGTATATTTGAAAAAATAAGAATGTCTTACTTAGAACAGCCGATAGCATAGTTAGGCAAGATTTTTGCATTATAACACTATTTTTATAACATTTGCAGGAATTACATAAATAAATAAATTCAGTGAAAGTTATGCACAAAGCATGTAATTTATCTTTGACTTTAGTTAAAACAATTTAGAAGCTAATAAGCTGCATTGAAGGTATTGTAAAATAAATTTTATAATACCATTAATCCAGGTAGGTTAACAAACATTTTAACTGACCAGAAAAAAATAAATTCTAACATGTGGATCACATGATTCAACAATCTGAATTTAGAAAGTAACTTACTTAATGGCTCTCAATTGAGAAGCGACTTTAGTTTTGTTAGACTTTCAAATCGACTGAAATGTCTGATACAATAAGCGTAAAATTATTACAATGAGACTAAAAAAAACTTTAATTTTCCGTGTATGCATAGAAATAATTTAAAAATCTTCAATTGCCGGTTTCTTGATTTTTTCCTATTCAAATAAGTACTTTGGTCAGTTTTTTTTAAGTAATTACAATATTTAGGAGCTAGCTCAGGTGATACTGTTGAGTTTAGTAGGTGAGGAAAAAAATAACAACTCGCAGCCTTAAAAACAGCCTTGGAACAAGGAAATTGATCAAATACTGACCTAAGAAGAGTATTCCACTGTTAAAAATTATTAAATGAAAGTAAAAGTTATTAAAAATAGTCATTAGTAGATTTTTGTCTAAAAGTTTTGAAAATCGCCACAAACTGACCCCTATTTTAGGTTATAATTAACATAATTATGTATATTTACCTACGCAAATCGCTAAAATTAAGCTCCTTATATAAAAACAAGTATTTAATAAACAGTATTCTGATATTAGGCCATTTCGTAAATCCTTCAGACCAGATAAAATTGCACTAACGCGGACATTGAAAAAGTTTGCTGATTATTAATATCTGGAACTCTCTAGAGTTCCGGATAGTTCAAAAGTTTACCTAAAGATAGCGTTTTTAATGGAAAGTTTTACTGATTTAAAAGTCGCTAATTACTGACATTTTCCCGCAGCGCCACAAGGCCACCGCGTGCAAATGCGTCCCCGGTTACGGTAGTAAATTTGAAGACATGCGTTTACTTTGATTTCGGCATGGTAGCAATATTACTAGAATAACAACTGATAAGTAATCTATTTTCGGAATATTTATGTATCTTTTTAATAATATATAAAATAAGCAAGGTAGTGATTGCATAACGTCTGGCTCGAATTACACTGTAATATTCCATTAAGTTATTACCCATTTCATAGATCTTCGCATCATCTTCAGCATCTTCGAGCCGAAACGTCTGGCAATTATCACAATCTATGGTAATATTTTTATACTAACTTTATAGCCGCAGTCGCAAAGGTGAAACCTATGCTAGCAGTATACTCGAAAAGTATACTGAAATAAATAATTCTGCGAAAAAAATTAACATGGGATTTCCCATAGAGAAAATATTTTCAGGCATAACTTTTTTAATATTTCGAATTTTAAATTTCCGCCTCCGTGACGATCTAGTATTTTTCGTGTAGATTCGATGAAAACTTTGAAATTCTAAAATCGGTGGTGAAATCATTGAAATCTGACATCACAAACATTTCACTATTGTAGTCGATGCATGGGTCGCTTCACGCCGCTTTGAAAAATTATTTAGTTTATTTGCATATTAAATTTTCTATTCAACTTAACGGCAAATCGCCTAACAAAAAGAATGAGATGATATTTGACAATATTGAAAAATTATACATTTTTCAATTACGATTTTAGCGTTGCCAGAGGGAATTTTTATTAAACAAAGATAAATAAATAGAATAGGTAAACATGTAGGATCCAGCTTAGACATTGTACTTTCTGATGGTTTCTTAATCTTAACTAAAATACGATAATTATAAAACACATGCATAAAATGAAATATTATACAAACATCTCTAACGGGGAATCTCTCGTTAACTTATGGTAAGGATAAGTGAGGATAGAAATAGAGTTTAGATCAGGGTGACTAATTAGTTAATTGAAGTTCATATTTATCCTAACCAATTTCTGACTCAGTAGGAATGCAAATTAAAAGTAAAGACTCGTATGTTAGTTTGACTACCTATGAATTGTAAACTTATTAACCCCTAGTTGCCTTTTTATATCAATAGAAAACTTCCAGTTAAACTGGGCATGATAAGCGGATATCTGGCCAGTTAAACTAAACTTCGAGTTAAATTATTTTAATTAAAATAGTTTACTAATTTTTAGTTGGTTATTTTGCATAAATTAATTACGTTTAACTTCTAGAGGTATTTTATTTAATAGTTACTTGTTTTTTTTGGCCGATAAAATATCATTTGACAGTGTAATACCGGCTCTCAAATAGTTCAGATGACACCAAATATTTATTCAAAGTTCGAAGAAATTGCATTCCTACAGTGCACGTGATGAGTAAAGGTCGCTTATCGTAATAACTAGCGTTGACGTGTTATTAAGCACTCTTTGAAAATGGAGGCTATTGTGTTCGACAAGAAAGCTGGTGTACCCTTGAGGTATGTGAAGAACCACAGCATCCCGGCCATCGTCAACGACACGGATGTCGTGGTTAAAGTCGCTTATTCTGGAGTTTGCGGCACGGACATTCACATAATACAGGTAATTGTACAGTGTTCAAAAACGCGTACAGCACTCCGAGTCCTATAGATTTTCGGTCGCGTCCGTTACCTGTGCAACCCTAGTAATACGCGAATTTTATTATATACCTATTTGGACTAATTTAGTTTATATTCTGTCCTTAAATTGAAATAATATGAGTCCATTCTATATAAAATCGGGTGCTGCCTGAAATCGGTAAAGACTTACAGTAATCTTTATATATTTAATATATTTTACATGTATAAAATAAAAATAAAAAAATTACCGTTTGCGTATGACCGTGTGTTAAGTCTTTATATTTGATTTTTTTGATTTATCCGCCCCGAATAACAGAATAACAATTAAAACATCGGAAAAATTCACGAAAATAAAAATTATTAAGAAAACTCATGTTCTCATATATTTTGTATGGAAAGGCTTTGTATTCTGTGAAAATCTATTTTCAATCGGTAAATTGCCTTTGAAGATGTTCACTTTGTGAGGTTATCACATTTGTCATTTTGATTTTTGTGCATTTATTGAACTTAATTCATTTTGAGTATTCCTAATAAAAACTGAATTTAATTCAGCTAATAAGTTAACACAACCTTTATTGATTCTGAGGCGGTAAGAAGTTTGTCAGATCGGTTTATTAAAAATACATATATAAATAAAAGATCACTATTAACCACAAAACAAATTGTGAACTTAAATCTAACATTCTTCTCTCGCTTAAGCGTGGTTTTAAATCATTCTAAATCATTTAACTAATTTTTAAAACAGACTATCGTTATCGATTATTCATGACAAACAGAATTAATGAAAGTATTCTAAAAAAAAACTACTTGAATTTGCATCTTTATAAAATAAACTTCGCTTCTGTAGTTATATTTTCTTGATTCTTGTATTCAGATAATAAGATGTCTGAAGTTTGTATAAAATATATACATTGAGGTTCTTAAACTTATTAACTTTAAATTCTATATAATTATAAGATAAAGCGATATACGATATTATTTTTTTTTAGATAAGTCAATAAGACAACACGTGCCTGCGGCACTCGATATGGGTTGCTTCCATCTCTAGGTCCTCTGGGCCTCTAGCCTGTATACAGGCTATCCCAAGACCATTTCTGTTAAAAAAAAACAGCGAATTGGTCCTTCGATTTCTAGTGTTATTTGTGAAGAAACTATATCAAAATTCATAATAGTTTCAAAGAAATACAATGTTAATGTTTCTATTCTAAAACAGCTATTTTTTCAATGGCTCCTCCCTCGGATAACTATGACACTGGGTCACTGGGCCGCGGTCAATCAAGATCGAGGTCAATGACCTGCCGCGTTGTTCGAAATGCCCTATTAGGGCGGAGAGATAAATGATCGTTTTCAGATTGGTCTTGCGGGATTGGTCTTGGGACAACCTGTATAGATATTTATATATAGATAAGGATGTATCTGTTTTCACAAGGAGTGGTAATTTCAGGGTATTTTCCCGTCGACCGACCGGGGCCACCTCATATTGGGACACGAATTCTGCGGGACCGTGGTCAAGTCCGGATCGAAAGCCGCCTTCGAAACAGGTCAAAGGGTCGTCGTGGATCCCAACGGGTAGGTTTTTTGGTTTATCCGTGTGAAAGAGACATCTTCATTTTCTACTAAACTGTTTCATAAATATTTACAATTGTTATGACGACGTTATCACATTTCATTAAAAACATTGTCGCAGTTTTATCTCGTTTACACTAGATATGCCATGGATATCTTAGTAAGTAGCAAAATAATTGTTGACAAATATAAAGACTGCTGTCTGTCAAACGTTGATATTTAATGTATTATTAACTTTGACAGATACCTACCTATATATATATAGATATGAACCTATATTGTTAAAAAAATACGTACGTCTCTAGATAACCAACTTAAATAAGAGGAATACTTTCGCTGTTACCATTATGTGTTTAAAATATTTTTCCCTATATTTATCATATATCAGCCAGCCACAGTATAATTAATTTAATTTTTCATAGCTATTTTACATCCATAATCTGGCAACACTGTAATCACCTGTCAAAATGACGTTTCTGGACTACGCTTTTGAACAAGGCTGTAAACATAGATATAGGCTGTAAAGTGTAAACCAAAAGAACTGATAAATACTGCGTGTAATAACATTTCTTTGTTTTAATTTGTGTGTTCAAATGTTAAAATGAAAAAAGACGTTACTATATAGAATTTTAAGACTTTTCTTACGAGTTGTTAATAATGACGTTTAGGTAGATAGACCAATCTGCCCAATTATACTTAAAAACCAAATATGGAGAGAAACAAAAATGAAACTTCTATTAAAATAGAACAAATCGATGACCATATCAGCTTTAAACACGAGGAAGCCATTGATTGCAATTCATTCAACTTTCATTTTGACGGTAAGCAAACGCCATCATGCGAGCATATTCTTGAAACCTCATTAAATACTACTCGTTTTGGTAAATCCGAAATTGATCGCAAAAGATGCGATTGTGTCCAAAAAGAAATGATAAAAACTGAGGATTGTGATTATTTCGAAGAAGAAAATACTAAATTTATTAAATTAGAAACAAATATGTCGAGTTTCCAACATTGTGTTAAAACAGAATCAAATTTTAAATTTTATCGTCCAACACCACAAAAGATGAAGGTTCCCACTTTAATATTGAAGAAAATCGATTTTACTTGTAGCAATTGCAAGTGTACCCTCGATAAAAGTTGTTTTATAAATATAGGGTTAAATAAACAAGATGAATCACAGTTAATATGTTTGGATTGTAAAGACAAAGGAAAAAATCGCTTAAAATTAACATCATATCGTACCAAAGAACGGTTTGAATTAAAATATGATATATGTTCTCGTAAATCACGTTTACCCGAATATATTGCTTCAGTACATCAAATAATAAAACAATTTAAATGCAGTGAGTGCGATCACACATTCTCACGTAAAGCAAATTTACAGACCCATATCGACGTAGTTCATCGGAAAATTAAGGAATTTAAATGCAGTGAGTGCAATCACACATTCTCCCGTAAAGCACATTTGCAGACCCATATCGACGCAGTTCATCGGAAAATTAAGAAATTTAAATGCAGTGAGTGTGAATACACGACTGCATATAAGCAACTATTACAGACCCATATCGACGCAGTTCATCGGAAAATTAAGAAATTTAAATGCAGTGAGTGTGAATACACGACTGCATATAAGCAACTATTACAGACCCATATCGACGCAGTTCATCGGAAAATTAAGGAATTTAAATGCAGTGAGTGTGAATACACGACTGCATATAAGCAACTATTACAGACCCATATCGACGTAGTTCATCGGAAAATTAAGGATTTTAAATGCAGTGAGTGTGAATACACGGCTGCATATAAGCAACTATTACAGACCCATATCGACGTAGTTCATCGGAAAATTAAGGAATTTAAATGCAGTGAGTGCAATCACACATGCTCACGTAAAGCATATTTGCAGACCCATATCGACGTAGTTCATCGGAAAATTAAGGAATTTAAATGCAGTGAGTGCAATCACACGTGCTCACGTAAAGCATATTTGCAGACCCATATCGACGCAGTTCATCGGAAAATTAAGAAATTTAAATGCAGTGAGTGTGAATACACGACTGCATATAAGCAACTATTACAGACCCATATCGACGCAGTTCATCGGAAAATTAAGGAATTTAAATGCAGTGAGTGCAATCACACGTGCTCACGTAAAGCATACTTGCAGACCCATATCGACGCAGTTCATCGGAAAACTAAGAAATTTAAATGCAGTGAGTGTGAATACACGACTGCATATAAGCAACTATTACAGACCCATATCGACGCAGTTCATCGGAAAATTAAGAAATTTAAATGCAGTGAGTGTGAATACACGACTGCATATAAGCAACTATTACAGAACCATATCGATATAGTTCATCATAAAATAATAAAATGATTAATATTTAAATGCTCTGAGTGCAGTGTCACATGTTCACCGAAGTCAGATTTACAGACCCATATCTATGCAGTTCACCAAAAATAAGAAAATTTTAAATACAGCGAATAAGAAAACAGGAATGCATTTATAAACCGAGTACAGAACCATATCGATATAATTCATGGAAAAAATGGAAAATTTAAATGTAGTGAGTGCGAACCGAATACTATTTCATAATAAGTAGTATTTCCGAAGTATTTCATAATAAAACATTCAAATGCAGTTAGTGCATATAAGTAACTGTTACAGTATCATTATAGATACAGCCCATCGTATAGTTAGGTATAAATTTTAAATTATGCTAGTGCGATACCAATAGATACAAAAAAAAAAAATAAAGGACCAATGCAATGCTGTTAATTATGAAATATTTCAAAGCATCATGCGAAGTTTAAAGTTCAGTTAAATCAATGTCACTAAAATACGTTTTGCGATTAAAAACTTAATTATAATTACTTTGTCTATATTTTCTATTTATAAGTTATCTATAATTATCATATCAGCTATATCATAAATGAATTTTATTTTAAGTAATTTTGAATATATTTTTTGCATAAATGTATTATTGATGTTACATTTGGGCTGCGTCTAGCGTAGGGTAGGATAAATAATCGAAAACTTTGTTATCCTATGTTTGATTTCATCGAAATTTTTTTGAGTTAGGTCACCAAAAATTATATTATGAGTAAGCATTTCAATGACAATTTTTGCGAAATTTATGAAAAACAGTTGAAACGTATTTATTACTTAAACTTAAAAGAGCCAGAATATCATGCACAGATCTTTAGTTGCTTTTTTTAGTTTTTAGGTTGTAGGCTTAATTTGAAACGGTTCTATTTTGTAAAATTCAATTTATTTTATTATTTTTTAAAACAAATCTTACTATTTAGGGTCACGTTAGAGGGCAGTAGTCTATATTTATTTTGTATTCACAAAGGCGCTGCGTCTGAACCGCTGTTCACGATCCCTTAACCAAATAGCCCACAATAGTTTACTTTTACTATACGATTCAGAAAGCAGTTTTCCCTGGAATTAGTTTTTCACGTGGGACTTGCGAAGATGCGACGATTTATGTATGAAAAATATTTTTTTAATCTTTTGTTAATAATGATTCAAATATTTTGGTATGGAAAAATCATTTACCAGCAATCATAAATAAATCTCCAGCGCCTTTTATAATAAGAAATAATATTTGCCAAATTTTAACAATAATGTTGTGAATTGGGAAAAGCATTTTTATAAAGAAGAATTTTGTAATATTTCCTAGATTTTTTTTGTCTTTAGTGGTTCGATTGTTAGTTATTTTAGTTTTGAATCTTATTTTATAAATAAAGGCATAAATTCGATATTTAGTTTTATTTTATTACAAATGTTAGTTATATAAGTTATCAACTTATAAGGTAACTGGTGGATTATTTTCCTAATAAATATTTAAGATAAGAAATAGTCAAAAGATTTCCTAACTCGGGCAACGATTTTTGTTGAAGCATTTTTCTGAGAATTGTTTTAAAATCGCCAGAAACGATGGTGGAATTTTGATGATGTCTCTTGCCGAAAATATTCTTTTCCGTCTCATTTAAAAACATGCAAAAAAGAATCACTCATTGCCTACATTGGTTATTAATGAAAAACAGAATTAATGTCTTTGAAAATATTCTGTTGAATGTGTCTTAACTTATCTTAATTTTATTTTAACTTAGTTTAAAATTTATTTTTGTCAATAAAATATTGATGATTAAAGTTTTGTTAAAATGTATAGAAGAATACAGGCTTTTCGAGGCTCCTAACTTTTATGCAAAGTAGAAATTTAACCATTCAATTCTTTACAAGCCTATAGTAATTATTATGAGATAAAACATGTTCAGTATAATTTTTCTTCTATATCTGCAAGTAAAAGAGCCCCAACAAAGTACCCACTTGAAGAAAATTATTAAAAAAACTATTTACAATGTCAAAAATAATAATATTATAATTCACGTTTCTCAAATTATATTATATTATATCTCAAATGAGTAACAGCGGACAAAGTCCAAGACTATTTTGATATATGTGAAGTGAATCCATTTTGACGCCGACTGGTGCCTGCGGGGATAGTCACGGTAGTAAGAGTCAAAATAGTGGTAAATTTAAGTATGTTAAGTTAAGGTTTTTCTGAGAAAATATACCGCTGAGATTATTTGCTTGCTAACTTATCAGACTTCTGAAGTGTTTCAGAAGTCTGATAACTCAGCGCTGGGTTTAAACCGACATCCTGCGGACCTCTTTAGAACCTTTATAAATATTATGCTATCCAGCACTTTATCAAAAAATTAAAAAAATATTCAAAATTTTTCAATATTGTCAAAGATTATGTCATTTATCTTTTCAGGCGATTTGCCGCTATTAAAAAACAATCATCAAATATAAGTCAAATAACTTTACAACTCAATTATACAATTATATAAATAATATGCACACAAATCATATGCTTTAATTTTACACTTTTACATATGCATTATTTTTATTTTTCATCAACTTCATACATAAATCACTCATAACATCATCTCATTTCACCATCATCCTTCATCGTAATCACAAATCCATTTATTTATATTTTTTGTTAAAATATCATCCTTTCCTTATTTCATCAAATTAGATGGTTACATAATATTTGACAATATTTTACACTAAAGAGGACAGATGAGAGTTAAAAATGTATTTTTATAAAACTCAGCGTTGGGTTTAAACCGACATCCTGCGCTCTCAAGTACAGGACCTCTTTAGGACCTTTATAAATATTATGCTATCCAGCACTTTATCAAATAATTAAAAACTTTTTCAAAAATTTTCAATATTGTCAAAGATTGTGTCATTTATCTTTTCAGGCGATTTGCCGCTATTAAAAAACAATCATCAAATATAAGTCAAATAACTTTACAACTCAATTATACAATTATATATATATATATATATATATAAGATCTTTCATATTTTTTCTGACGACGCCGAATGGCGAAAGCTTAAATAATAATCATCAAATCTATTTAACAAATATATATATTTAAACAATACATTTTACTATTTTACTATATCTTAACGATTTGCACGTAATGTGCATATATTTTACACTTTTCTTTTTATTTTTAACCATAACGATTCATTTTCAGATAAACTACGTTGAACGTAAGTTATTCTTGTAAATATCCATTAAACCATTCACTTCTCATTCATTATACGTCATATTCGTTACATTTTCACACTTTTTTTCATAATTATTGTTTAATTTTTAAATCATTTATTCACTACTTTAATGAAAGTTTGACCGTATTGCATATCGCACAGATAGGTAGGTGAGAGTGAAAGACTTTCATAAAATACAGGCCTGTATTTAAACCAGCGTGCATTACCTCAAGCGATGCAACTATCTGTGCTTTCGGTATTAATTTTTCTTTGAACATTCTGGCTATATATTTTATTTGCAAAAAATTTCAATCCTTAAAATATTAAAAAGCATTCGTATTTTCCAAATGTCAGTACTGTCAAACTTTTATATATGTTAAACTAAAGGTGTTTACCTATTTTAACATAGAAATCATATAATTAACGGTATTTAAACAATACATTTTACTATTTTACTATATCTTAACGATTTGCACGTAATGTGCATATATTTTACACTTTTCTTTTTATTTTTAACCATAACGATTCATTTTCAGATAAACTACGTTGAACGTAAGTTATTCTTGTAAATATCCATTAAACCATTCACTTCTCATTCATTATACGTCATATTCGTTACATTTTCACACTTTTTTTCATAATTATTGTTTAATTTTTAAATCATTTATTCACTACTTTAATGAAAGTTTGACCGTATTGCATATCGCACAGATAGGTAGGTGAGAGTGAAAGACTTTCATAAAATACAGGCCTGTATTTAAACCAGCGTGCATTACCTCAAGCGATGCAACTATCTGTGCTTTCGGTATTAATTTTTCTTTGAACATTCTGGCTATATATTTTATTTGCAAAAAATTTCAATCCTTAAAATATTAAAAAGCATTCGTATTTTCCAAATGTCAGTACTGTCAAACTTTTATATATGTTAAACTAAAGGTGTTTACCTATTTTAACATAGAAATCATATAATTAACGGTATTTAAACAATACATTTTACTATTTTACTATATATATATATATATATATATATATATATATATATAATATATTTTAAAAATACTCAGAGGCCAAAGAAAAGAAACTAAAAATGATTACTATTTTATTATTATTTTTTTTTGCTAATTTAGTCTATTTTTTGCATTTAAGGTTCTTCGCAACTCGCAATAAAAAGGATATTTGTTTAATAGAAATATATCTGTCGAGGAGAATAAGTCATATATATAGATATGCAAGTGGTGTTCTCTTTTATTTGAATATTGATATTTTTTTAACTTTAGCGTTTAAGATTAAATGTTAACATGTTATGTATCTCAATATATTGCTATCTGTCATCTAACTGAAACACTGCTTTGTCGCTGAACACTCTCTCTATCGCATTATTATTATTTTTTTAAATTCTTTACCTTGTCAACAATAAATTATTAGAATAATGAACCACCAAACATTTTCTCTATGTTTGTGTATGTGGCACAGTACATTTTGTTTGCAGAGGAATTTTCAGAAGTGATGATTACAAAGATAAAATTAAATACACTGAACCTTTGTCTAGTACCATTCCTGGTTATTTTTTGTAAGTTTATTCTATGTGCTGAGTAAAAGAATATAATTCTGAGATGTCATTTTTTTTTTTTTTAATAATAACTGACCTAGGCCATAGCTTGGTTATTTATATTTATAATCTTTTTTTGAGCTATTTTTCGACGTTATTATTGAAAAAAAATCAGATTTATTCCCATCCAAGCCATGCAATCCATGAATCGATGATGATTCGAATAACTCCGAGGATAGTACGCTCGGCTTCCACCAAGCATGATGTACTTTGAGTGCTCAAACTATTTCCTGAATTGAATTAACATTCCATGTTTTTTTTTCATGGAACCGGCTTAGTTGTCGATACAGATCAACCTTCATAAAGACTAAAAACCTTCATTAACCCTATTTATAATATATGTATAAGTAAGTACATGCAGACAAGATTTTTTTCCACGGTTATTAATAAATGACCAACGTAACGATATTGGATATTTTTTCCAGTGGGTGCAACCTCTGCAAGGTCTGCCATTCGGGCAAGTACCATCTGTGCAAGATTGGCGGTATCAAC
Organism: Neomicropteryx cornuta; assembly: GCA_020383195.1. Taxonomy (NCBI): domain Eukaryota; kingdom Metazoa; phylum Arthropoda; class Insecta; order Lepidoptera; family Micropterigidae; genus Neomicropteryx; species Neomicropteryx cornuta. Next base: position 6,887,921 of record JAHKQU010000010.1, on the reverse strand, counting down.
AACACCCTCGGCATATTCCGCGATGGCGGATGGGGGCAGTACTGCTTGGTTCCGGACCTTCAGGTCTTCGCCCTGCCGGATTCCATCAGCTTCGAGCAAGGTTATTACTGCAGCCTTTTTCATTTCCGCTTCACTTCAAAAAGCGAAGAAACATCGATCCCAGATAATGGTTGAAGGAACTCACCACCACCGCTGTGCTCCAGTATACTTTATACTCATGACAAGTTGTGACTCGTGGCATTGCACAGATTCAGTCTCGACCTTTGGGAGGGAACTTGCAACCGGTGGAGTTCCACATTCATATTATACTGGAAATAAAGAAAACACACACCCTGGTGAAGGGTTTATTTGAGGCACCATTTAGGGCATAACACCGCGTTAGTAGAGTTGTATTGTTAATATTGGCAGTAGCCGCATTGCTCCCTAATTCGCTCTTTTTAAGATATGTCTCCACAAGTCAAAATGTAGGCCACTGTTCATGATTTAAGTCAGTTTTGATGTTTGCAAGGTGAGGTGTGACAAGTCCGAAATTATGTTTTAGAAAAGGTAAAAGATCGAAAAGTATATGAGTGTTAAGATTATTCTTCAGGAGAGCCGAGGTGAATTACCATTCTAATTAAAACGGGTCTACGATAAGGTCAAAAATCAATAAGAGATGGCCCTCCTAATGGGTCGTGACAAGTCCCTGGATCAAAAAGCTCATGGCAATAAAACATACAAACATGGAAACAACCAAAAGGTGATGCGTTTAAATAAAATTAAAGATTGTTTTTTTTGGTCCAGCCGCTCTCTGCGAGCCCCTATCTTGCCTCGCACACGGATGGGACAGGATGAGCCCCGTGAACGTGGGAGACAACATTATGATTGCCGGAGCTGGTATAATTGGTAAGTAACTGAATATGTTGTAAAAAAGAATTATTATTTTTGACTATTGTTATGTTTTAATGTTTTTTTTTATTGACAACTTTATCGTAGAAAAATTAAAAGAAGAAACATTTCCACAAACTTTGAATATTTATTATTGCAGGCAACCTATGGTCTATTCTGTTACATCTGCAAGGACATAGGGATGTCACCGTTTCAGAACCAAATGAAAACCGTCGTTCCCTTGCTAAGGATATGGGTTAGTATTCAGATATTAATTAGACTATGGCCCAGTGGACCTCCCGATAAATTTGTGGCACCAGTCGCAATCTGTCAGTGTTAGCGGAGACATTGATGTTTTCGTTCATTGGCGAATGAACGGGTTTAACTTAAACAGATGCACTTTTTACCGTGCGCATCCTTTTGTAGGGTTATTCTACACGATGTCAACTGTCGAGAGCCAAAAGGTTGGCTTTCGCCTATGGCTGGCCTTTTTATATCCAACTTTGGCGATTTTTTATAAATATATAATTACTATATATAAAACCTAACATTAGTTCAGTGCATTGCAAAGTTCAAGGAAATTACAAGGACACCAAAAATATATTTTTGGATGAAAAATACCTTCAAAACTACGTCTCCAATGAATCTGTGAGTTTTTCATTTTTTTTTCTCATTTCGCTCGACACTTGATGACTATTTTGATATTCAAAATTCAATAGTCGTTAGGTTAAAAGCTAAAAAAATGTTGTTTTAAAAAATTAGTAATATGTTAAATCAGATGGCTTATACATAGATAGGTACATAGTTTCGCTTTCTAATTGAATAATGCTATAACCCATCTTCACTATGACTGGAACCTTTTAATTTAAGTTAATAGATAGACCCTGCGGGTGGCAATTACGGAAGGGTTATTGGTGTTAGTGATTTATTTATCTTATGAAGGAAAGTCGAGTACAAAAACCGTCAAAATAATTATTTCAGAGGGATTATAATCCCTCAAAACAAACATTCTTGCTATAGCAAGAATGTTTTTTTTATTGAAAACAGGTTTTTTTTATGTTTGTGGCAAGAAATATTTGAAGGCAGAGCTAACTTATTATTATTGAAATTACTTTTATATCAGTTTTAAGGTAGTTATCATTTAATATTTTAAAATATTTTTTTTTTGTGCGGGCACTCTCAAAGGCAGTCCCGTAAAATTCGTTGCGTCGTCGCGAGCGTAAAAACGCACAGAAGTACGTATATATAGTATGTATATACAAATCCTAGGATCGAGTGTCGAGTTCAATGAACATCAAAAAGTCGTAAGCGACAGACCCGCGTTTTAACGCCTTCACCCTTATCGGTGAGTGATACTTAAGCTCGCGACTGTACATTTCAGACCTGGGTTTCAAATACGTGACCCCGGAAGAGTTGGAAAAGTCGGGAGAGTTGTTCGACCTGATCATAGACTGCACCGGCGTCTCCAAGGTTCTGGAGTGGAATTTCAAGTTTTTAGATGATGGCGCTAAGTATGTTGTTTTTGGATGCGGATCACCCAATGAGACTTCTAGGTAAGATTAAAAAAAAAAAACATAACCTAAAATAACTATTTACATATAGCATTTTTTTTAAAGCTTCAAATATTTTATTTACATCCAGATATTCGCATCTACTTTAATTATGCCTCGACATAAAACATTGACTTATCGGAGTGAGAGACAAAGAAGGAGGAATATATTGAGATCGTGGTAGTCTAGTGGTTAAGGCGTTCGGCTATTGGCCCAAAGGTCGCAGGTTCGATTCCGCATATGGTCATACCATTTTTAACGCTTCATTACCACCATCTCCCCTGACTCTAGTACAGGTGTATTTGGCCTAGTTGAGTAGGGCCCAAAATAATTGTATATGACCTAGGTCATAGCAATTATTTTATAATAAAAAAAAAAAAAAAAAAAAAAAAAAATATATTCGCGTGAAAGTCGAAATGATAATAGACCAGATGCAAATTTAAATAGCATAAAAAATGAAATTATTTTGAGGGATACATTTAAATTCGTAAATTTAAATTCGTTTTATAGCTTTGATTACGGATTAATGCATTTACAATGCAAAACATTTCGTATTTGAAGTCATTTTAGGTGAAAGGTTGCATTCACTTAATATTGTGATAAGAGTGAAGCAATAATACTGGCCTTGAAGTCAAAAAGAATACTTTTAATCTTATGATGGACTTACTTGAATGAACACACTCACAGTTAAATTTAATATATATATGAGTATAAATACTTTAATAACTCTCAAACTTAAAAAAAACATGTATTATTAATTTAAACTTTATGCTTGCACGATGCAAATATAAATTATAATTGGAATATGGAAATTCAAGTAATTTTCAAATACATTTTGACTCTAATAACTATTTATTGATTGTCTCAAACTCCTAAATATAGAGAAACAGTAATTTCATGAGCAGCGTTTGCGGATGAGATTGTTGACATATTTATTGTAAGCACGAAATCACGAGGCTTAAACATGTTATTCCTACAGATATCTAAGGATTTCCTCCTCTAAAAAATATGCCAAAAACGTTTTATTTTTCATTATTTTTTTGATGCACACGGAAACATTTTTTTTAAATATAGCAGCTTTTAATGAAACAGCTTAAATTCAACGGAGAATTGCTTTTTAAATGCCCAATAACTTTCAAAAGAAATCTTATTTTCTAAAAATATTTTCCTTGACTTTAGAACTGAAATTACAATCAAACTCACCAAAAATGAATCAACGATAATCTGAAAAAACTGCATGTGTGAGTAAGCTACGACAGTGGCACTCAAGTACTTTTCATCTTAAATTTCTTTTATAATTATAAATAAATAATATGAATAATGTTATTTTTGTAAGGCCAATGTAAAACTGGCGGTTAAATAACATATTTTTTTTCAGGATTAACCCATTTGTGATTTACAAAAAAGAGTTGACTATTATCGGGGTCAACATCAACCCATTCACGTTCCCGAAAGCTCTTGGTTTTATAGCCTCTTTGACAGACAGGTATGTTTAAACTACGCTATAGTAACAAACACTATGTATTTTGCCATTCATTTTTAATTATATTGATTACCATAAATTAATTGTGTGGATTTTGTTTTCTCCACTTGATATTATGAACAGGTAATAAATAATATTCTCATGCTAGGGTTGTGAATGTGTTTTATTTACTGCAATTATGAGAATGTTTGTAAAACAATGTATCGTAAGAGATTGATTGAGTACAGTTACAAAAAAATTAACGAACTTCTGATCGACCACCGCTGCGAAGCTATGAGTGAAGGGGTGCGGCGAAGCTATGAGTGAAGGGGTGCGGCGAAGCTATGAGCGAAGGGGTGAGGCGAAGCGCGGAGGGAGTCGACGGTACAAATGGAAAGTGCAACGTTGCTTCGCTATGTCGAAAGGGCGATGTTCGTTATAAGTCGGTTATGTACTTACCCTCTAACCTCTAAATATTAAGTGACTTTCCTCGGATGTCTCAAGGAAAGGCGCGCAAAATGCATCCGAACGCGCGACACCTGTTCGCAGCATTACTGGGATAAATCAGTTGGCGCGACTAATAGCATGCGGCTAGCTACATTTGCCAAAGGTGTCCCTTCACTTTGTCAAGAAAGTCCCGAGATACCGCTAGAGGTAGAACCCTCACCCATCCTCGCTCTGTTCCCGAAAAAAATCTAGCTGTGGTCCCGTTAATTTCAACTAATATATTTTTTTTTTAATGTAACATCAATACATGAACAACATCAAAGTCTACCAAACATCCCTTCTACTCAGAGTTAATATTTCATAAATTAATAGAATACATGATTTCAAATAACGCAATATGTTTACACATCAGATTTACTACAAAGTCTCTTCTAGTCCTCTCAGACATTAGGTTCTATTTGGATTCCTTGTTCTTCAATATTAAAAAAAAAATCAATAGCCAACTTAATTTATAATAATAAACTATTATTTTTAATTAATTATTATTATTTTATATTATATTTATTATTTTTTTTTAAGGTACCTCAGCTTCGAAAAACTAGGAATCAAGACCTTCAGCTTATCTCAATACGAGGAAGCAATTGATGCTCTTAAAGCTGGGATTATTTCGAAAGTAGTTTTTAAAATAGAATAAACACCTAAAAGAATTTAGAGAAAAATATATATTTTTTGCATTTTGTTTCATTATTTTATATACTAATAGTAACAATTTTTGTTTACTGTAATTATTTATAAGTTTGTCCTTATAATAGCAAGCAGTTATACTGTTGATGCATAAACCATAAAATATGGTAAAACTAAAAATGTTTGTTTTTTTTCATCTATTTAATCGAATTCTTTTTGAGTTATTTAAAGGCAAGTTGTTGAAGACAGAAACTGCTTTCATGCTTAATTTGAAATACCTCAAGGTGGTATTAGAACCGTATTTTTTAATCTATAATATTTAAAATAGCACGCCCTGACGGGCCGAATGTCTGATTCATCATCACCCAGTTCAGACCGCTGAACAAATTTTGAAGGTACACCCTATTTATGTCGTAGGCATAAGAAATAAGAAAAGAGATAAGAAAAAATCTTTTGGAAAGCGGGTATGAAAATTTTATAAATATTCTTCAGATTAAAGAAATACGTGTTTTATTCATTCCTTAAAATTCCAGTAAAGGAATCCTCAAGCTTTAACTGAGCGATGTTCGAAAGAGTTATCAGTGCAATCAACATAAAGTAAATAAAGTAAAAAGGTTATTTGAGTTTGCAATATTCGGTACACTTAGAAATAAGCTTCTTTTAGCGGAGTGGTTTATATCGTGCGTATTGCCGCAGGCCCGAGTTCTTCCGGCGCAGAAGGCGCCGTTTATCGCTATTCGTATACTTGTCAATATTTTATTATATACCCATATACTCGACTCTTATTTTACATAACGTTACACAATTATTGCCGCAATAGGTAGACTTATTAGCTTCTATACATTCGTCTATAAGTAGCTACTATCCACGTCCTTTGTCCGTCCGTCCATCCGTCCGTCTGTCTGTTGCATCTTTCAATTCGAAAAGTACAAATGCGAAAGGGTTGAATTTTTGTATGTAGATCGATGCCTCGAAAAACAGGCATAGCCGTTTAAATCACATCGAAAGCTGGTCGGATAATATAGATATTTAACATTAAATTCAAGAAATTTTTAGTATGAAACTGACATAGCCTAACTAAACTAGGTTAAATTTTGTCCGTGTTTTTGTGCGTGTAATATTTGTATTAGTATTGGTATTTGCGTAGCGAAACTTTTCCCGAGTTATTAAAAAAAGGTCAATTCGGGAGAAGTTACTATTAAATAATACTCAAATTCAGTAAATAGAAATTAAGGGGGGGGGGGGAATGTTTCATTATTAGCCGCGCCTCAAAATCTACAAAAAAAAACTGAAATGGTGTTAAAATGAATTGAAAGAGTGTCATCATACCACAGTATCTTTGTTTTTTTTTATTTTAATATTCTCAATCTATCACAAGTTGAAACCACAGATAGACGCGTGTAGTCTGGAGAGAAGATACCTTTAATGAGGCCAACGGCCTAGCTGTAAGACGTCAGGATCTGGTTATATAATTTATAACTACAAAACAATGTATAGAAGCAGCTGATATTAAATGTTTTCCATTCTTGTTGATTTCACAGCAGCTTGGCAACAATCCTTCCGTCAGCGGGACGAAATCTAATCTACTTTACCTAGGTCATATACAATTATCTTGGCTCCAAATTAGGCCAAATGTGCCTGTGCTAGAGTCTGGGGGGATGGTGGTAATGGAGCGTTAAAAGTGCAATGGCCATGAGTGGATTCGAACACGCGAGCTTTGGATACATAGTCCAACTCCTTAACCACGAATTACTGTTATATTGCGAACTGATTAAATTTAGATATTTGGTGCAAGCATCTTAAACAAAGTATTTTTTTTACTATAGGGTTTAGACCACGATTTCTAAAGAATTCCACGATTTCCTTCTAAAGAATTATTTCATGACAGTAACTTTAAAGAAATGTGTTTAATTAGATTTAGTCTCGGTAGCAATAATATAGCATACAACAACTGATAAGTAATCTATGTTCGGAATATTTATGTATCTTTTTAATAAAATATAAAATAAGCAAGGTTATGGTTGCATAACGGCTAGCTCGAATTACACTGTAATATTCCATTAAGTTATTACCTAGGATTCGAACTTCCAAACTTTTAAACTGGTCGTAAAAGTATTTAACTTAACGGCTAATCGCCTGATAAACCGAATGAGATAATTTTTGTGAAGTTGAAAAATATTTAAAAATTATATACAATTTTACTGTCACTTGTCTCCTTAGTATGATTATAGGATTATAGGAATGGAGTAAAATAAAAATATTCTGCTTATATATAAAGTTTATGTAAGCAGAATAGAAGGTATTCAACATAACTTACTCAGACACCTGAATTGGCGTTGTCAAATCTCGTTTGACACCTGGTTTGACGTTTGGATACCAGAAGGATACCTGTCTTCCTATATAAACTACTCAATAATCTAATAGACTGTCTAGAGCTTCTACAAAGAATCCACTTTAGAGTACCTCAACGAATTACCAAATCAACAGATCTTTTCTTATTAAATAAAACGCAATACTTCACAGAATATGTCATAAATATAATAGTAATCTTTCGGAATTAGTCATTTTTAATTGCATTTTGAATTCATTAAAAACAAAGGTAAGTAAAATATACACGTCTCATACAGGTAATTAGAGGTAAAAGTCCTATATATTAATAATAAGTGTAAATATGCAAAAACTAAACTTTTTTTTTTTATATACGTTCCTCATTATTTTCTTTTTTTAAGTAATCAGTTTTAGGTGAACCGTCATCTCAATTATATTGATAAACAATGGATTCATGTAATTGGCCAAATTTATAACTATGTATTTACTGTTCTATAAACTCAGTTACGCTGTATGTTTCCATAAAAAATATATTAATATTAAACATAATTTAGTTATATAACTTAGATAATAATTTAATTTATATATTTATGGTAATTTTGATTTTAATTTATTTCATTTGTCATGAATTATTACCTGTTTTATTATTATTATCAGTTAGGTCAAAGGCATGTAATAACGCGGGGCTTAAATATATGCACATATTATGAATATAGTGCCATGCGTTAGTTAAATAAATATATATATTTGACAGTGTAACACCGGCTCACAAACAGTTTAGATAACACAAAATATTTATTCAAAGTTCGAAGAAATTGCATTCCTACAGTGCACGTGATGAGTAAAGGTCGCTTATCGTAATAACTAGCGTTGACGTGTTATTAAATACTCTGAAAATGGAGGCTATTGTGTTCGACAAGAAAGCTGGTGTACCCTTGAGGTATGTGAAGAACCACAGCATCCCGGCCATCGTCAACGACACGGATGTCGTGGTCAAGGTCGCGTATTCGGGAGTTTGCGGCACGGACATTCACATTATACAGGTAAAATTGTACAGTGTTCAAAAACGCGTACAGCACTCCGAGCCCTATAGACTGTCGGTCGCGTCTGTTACCTGTGCAACCCTAGTAATAAGTGAATTTTATTATTTAGCTATTCGAACTAATTTAGTTTATATTCTGTCCTCAAGTCGAAGTCATGCGTGCTTTCTAAATCCTTTAAGCCTATTTTTGAAGTGAAATCTGAAGGTATGGATCAAAGCAAATGTTTGTATAAGAAAGAAGTTTTGTGTAGGGACAATGGATTCGCGTCACCGTCCGTTACCGTCACCGACATGCTAGGTTAAGTTAGGTTATCTCCGAAACTGCTCAACCGATTTCAAAAATTCTTTCACCAATATTTAGAATGAAGCTTAAGGATATTATCCCGTTATAAAATGTATTTTCGTGGAGCCCAATTTTGCAACTTAAGCCGACCAAAAAGCGGTCGAGCGAATGCGTTTCTTATGAACGCTGCCTTATAGGTAGATATGGAGAGTGAAGAGACTCATCCCGAGTGCCGCAGGCACGAGTCATCGGACGCCAAAGGCGGGTGGGTATCTACCTACCTTCCTAAATACCTACCTGCCCCAAAATGCTCTTATCTGTTTTACGGTTACGGGTACGGTTATCTGGTTTAATTCTAAATCATTCTCAATCATTGGAGCGCTTTTTTAAAAACAAAACATTATATAACCACCAATGTAATAATATTTTCTCGATATTTGTATTCAGCCAATTGTATTTAAGTCTAATGTTTAAACAAAGTTTATGGTTAAATACAGACCGTTCGAAGCTCTTAACTAATAGACAAACTAAAAATTTGTTTTTTTTATTTCTATACAGGATGTATTTATATTCACTGATGTCCTTCTAGGGGTTGATTCAAGATTTCCCTAGAGCATCACAGGATGTTTCTGTTTTTACGAGCAGTGGTGCTTTCAGGGTACTTTTCCGTCGACCGACCGGGGCCACCTCATATTGGGACACGAATTCTGCGGGACCGTGGTCAAGTCCGGATCGAAAGCCGCCTTCGAAACAGGTCAAAGGGTCGTCGTGGATCCCAACGGGTAGGTTTTTTGGTTTATCCGTGTGAAAGAGACATCTTCATTTTCTACTCGTACGACATTTGGGTAAACTGTTTCATAAATATTTACAATTGTTATGACGACGTTATCGCATTTCATTAAAAAAATGTCGCAGTTTTATCTCGTTTACACTAGATATGCCATGGATATCTTAGTAAGTAGCAAAATAATGTGTTTTTTTTTTTCATCATTTTCCTTACAAATATCTCGTTTGAGATTATTTGCTTGATAAGTAATCATCAGGCTTATTTATTTTAGGAAACAACATTAATATAAAAAATAAATTTAGAATAAAAAATAATCAAACCATAAGACCTATGAGAGTTTCCTCCAAATTTAATAAAATGAAAATTACCTTCAGGAACGAGGTTGGGGTTAGGAAGTAGGAGGGAAATACGAAATATAGTATAACTCTTTATAAATAATAAGATTTTATATATACATAATAGAGTAGACATTCTCTTGAATTCTGGGAAGTCAGTGTTCGATTCGACGTTTCTCCGTACTGTTGTAAAACTTGAATGCACGGTGTCCCAAAACCAATCCCGATAAAAAAATAGCTAATAGGTCCTACGATTTCTTAAGAAGTTATTTGTTAAGAAACTATATCAAAACACATCACGGTTACCGAGAAAAAAAAAATGTAAACTTTACGTGAAAATAGTAAAATGCTCATGTAATAATGTTTTTTTTTGTGTGCGCTCAGTTGTCGACAGTTTAAGGCCATTATCGTTCGGTGCGGCTAGTAATAAATGACCAACGTGAAGATATTGGACTTCCGTTTCAGTGGGTGCCACCTCTGCAAGGCTTGCCATTCGGGCAAGTACCATCTGTGCAAGGTTAACGGTGTCAGCAGCACCGGAGTGTTCCGCGATGGCGGATGGGCGCAGTACTGCTCGGTTCCAGACCTTCAGGTCTTTGCCCTGCCGGATTCCATCAGCTTTGAAGAAGGTTATTATTTTTGTCTCTTTCATTTCAGCAGTTCTCGAGAAGTATATTTATTGCCATTCTGTGACACCCACAGACTTCAATCGCGCTATACTTTCGCTGATACTTTAAGCAATTGTTAACATTTCTAATAAAGTTTATGAGTATGAATTGTAACGGAACCCTACTGAGTGGGTCCCGTGGGATAAAGGTAATAACTTGAGAACTTGTTGAAGCGTTTATTAATGATCCACTGATTACATAAGAACTCCGATATTCAATGTAGTGTCTGACTCCATAATGTATGTACACGGTCCGGCGCGACGTCAGGCAAACGAGTAGGTATCGATTGCGCACTAGCGGACGACCTCCGCTCTTAGACTTAGACTGCGTCGGAGGGGAAACCCTCTACCTCAGCCCTGGTGCGTTCGGTTGACGTCACTCTCGGTCGACTGACTGTGTACGGGTGGCATGATGTAGTCGTCAGCGTAAACCTGGTGCGGACGTCATGTGGACATGTGACCTCCACAGAATCATAGGTTCAGGGGGAAATTGATTGTTTAAATTGGACACGTAAATCAAAGAAATGGGGTAGACCAAATAAGAACCAATTACCATCCGCGATGGCCTGTAACCAGCCCCCCTAATGACAGTATATTGATAATTGGAACAATGAAGAAAACCAAAAATTTTTTATGTTTCAGTAAACCATCTTATACAAAATTTCTACAAAATTTTACTGAGACAAACTCTGGAAAACTTGAACCACACAGAAGACCGTTCATTCCTTAAGGAGAATAATGTCCCGTAAAACCCTACAAAAGGTTAAATAGGGTTAAACAGGGGCGTTAGAAACTGTTGCTATCAAAACGCTCTCAGCCGAACCCGTCACTTCTGTGACATACCAAAGAGCTGACCAGCAGATCACTCGTCATGATAAAAGCTCCACCAAGAGAAACAACGCAAAAATGGCTGCATCATCAGAATTCTCGCGCAAAGGCTTAACATAAAAAGTGAAGATCATCATCACAAGTAATGGTCGAAAGAACTCACCACCACCGCTTTGCTCCATTATATTTCACACTAATGACAAGTCGTATGGAGCTGTGCTTATTTAATAGCAATCACAAGTAGATCGTGGTGTATAAGTAACGTATTACCTTATCGCAAACTAGTTTAATAATTTCGCCGATTATCTAGGATTCCACAAACTCAGTCCCGACCTTTGAGAGGGAACTTGCAGCCGGTGGAGTTTCACACTCATATCGTCGTTCCTCAAGTGAACATAGTCCTAGCCCTAAGTGAAGAACCACGCGCCACCTGTTAGTCAATTTACTAAACATAACAAGTTAGTTAACAACATATATAAATATTATGGAGTGAGTATATGTTTTTTTCTAACTTGAAATATATCAATTATGGTTAATTGCCGGTTTTGCATAGCATGATTTTGTTCTGTTTAGGAACATCAAAGTTATCTTGGTTTTGAGTGTAATGAAATTGAACTTTGAGGCATATGCTATCTACCCGAAATGAGGGGCCTAGTTGACTATGTAATATTTTATAAAGTCATCCATAACCCTCCTGTCTTCCAAACTTGATCTCGTATTATATTATATTCACTAAACTCAACTGAATTCAGCTGTCGTCATAGCGTGTATAAGTTTATGGTTATAGATGTGTGGATTTAAATTTTAGCATTATTGCTAAATTATTAATTATTTCAAGAGTTTTTTTTTGGTGCAGCCGCTCTCTGCGAGCCCCTATCTTGCCTCGCACACGGTTGGGACAGGATGAGCCCCGTGAACGTGGGTGACAAAATAATGATTGCTGGAGCTGGTATAATTGGTATGTTGTATTTTTCACATCTTTTATTTAAGATTCCAACCAGTATATCATAGCTTGAGATGTTTAGGTACCCATTTGCAGAAATGCGCTCTTGGCAAAGTTGTTTTGAATTTGCAGACATTAGTTTGTAAAGAAGCTGATGTATTAAGTCCGACTTTTAAAACAACTATTTTATTGTTGAGTCCTACTATTAAAACAACTATTTTATTGTTGAGACCTACTTTTAAAACAACTATTTAATTATTGAGTCCTATTTTTCAAACATTTATTTTATTGTTGAGTCCTACTATTAAAACAACTATCTTATTGTTGAGTCCTACTATTAAAACAACTATTTTATTGTTGAGTCCTACTATTAAAACAACTATTTTATTGTTGAGACCTACTTTTAAAACAACTATTTTATTATTGAGTCCTACTTTTAAAACAACTATTTTATTATTGAGACCTACTTAGTAACGGAGCACGCAAGTAAATGCACAAGCAAATTTCTCGCGCTAGTTTTTCAATAGAATTTTAACCGATAGTCAGACATCGATAATTTAGGACAATTATACTGATTTTTTTCAGCACAGAATTCTACTAAATTCTAGAATCTGCCAATTTCGTAAGCAGGTAATTTAAATTGTACAATTAGTTGAAACAGGAATTAGTTGATTAGTAGGTTCATTTTGTACTTATTATTGCAGGCAACCTATGGTCTATCCTGTTACATCTGCAAGGACACAGGGATGTCACCGTTTCAGAACCAAATGAAAACCGTCGTTCCCTTGCTGAGGATATGGGTAAGTATTGGACTAGTGGACCTCCTGATTAATTTGTGCGACCAGTTTCAATATCTAAGTGAAAAGGGACATTAAAGTTTTCATTCAGTAGCAAATAAATGGGCTTAACCCATACAGGTGAACTTTTATGCACACTTTTATTCTACACTTCAAACTGGAAAACTTTTGTTTTAAAAGTTTTTCAATGTGTCAACAAAAAATTGGTAAAGTGAGAAATAAAAAAAAAATCTATTAACATTTAAAGCACTATTACAAATGAAAAGCCGTCTCACCAGCCCAACTCCCTTATTGTTTATGAATTAATTGTTACATTTTTATGGGAATATAACGATAAATATGGAAAAAATATTTAATTATAATAGTACGATTACTCGGGATTGATTTCATGGATTTGAAACTCATTTTACAGTGAATTTATATATATATATATATATATATATAGTAAATTAATATTTAAACTACAATGTACTAATAAAAAAATATTTTAAATTCTTATTTTATTTTTACTCATCGAAAGGTATATTAACGGTGGACATCGGTAGATATTGCACGATTAAAACACTGCCTTCCTTGGTACAACCATTGTTTAGTAAAGTAAAAACATAATATTTTGTTAAAATTTCTGCTACTTTGTGTAATTATTATTATCAACCATAATTTGATTTTAAATTTATTTTTTTCGATTTAAGTAACTTATACTTTTGACTAAGGAGAATATAAATAATTTTTAATAAAATAGATGAATAATTCTAAAAATACAAACAACCATTTCTAACGAAATCTATTTTCGAAACAAAACAAAAAAATATTTTAGATATTTCCATGTAATAGTCACGTAATAGTTTTCTGTAAAGTTATTTAAATTATTAAAAAAATATATGTAGATTAATATCTCACTTGTCGATATTAATAAATCTGTTATATCATTATTATGACATACATTTCAGATCTGGGTTTCACTTACGTAACTCCGGAAGAGCTGGAAAAATCAAGAGAATTGTTCGACCTGATCGTAGACTGCACCGGCGTCTCCAAGGTTCTGGAGTGGAATTTCAAGTATTTAGGTGATGGCGCTAAGTATGTTGTTTTTGGATGCGGGTCACCCAATGAGACCTCTAAGTAAGATTAAAAGAAAACCATATAACCTAGAATAACTATTTAAATATAGCATTCTTTTAAGCTTCAAATAGAAGCGTTTTTAGGTATATTTTTGTAGTCTTTTTTTTAGAAAAAAAAGGATGTCTTTCTTCATTTATAAAACCAATGCATATGTATGTCTGTCTGTACTTATATAATCATATTAAAACCAGAGATGTGACCAACAATGAATATAACCTCGACTCCACTTACATTTGAGTAAAGACCGGTAAGGGCTTGCGAGAAACTCATTTACTTAAAACACTTTTATTTGTTATAACTAGAACAAAAACATCCAACTGAATTATTCTATTCTTTTTGATGTGAGGTCAGTCTATTTGAACATTATGCTTGGACGATGCAAACATTAATTGTAACTGCTACAGTTGGAGCTGCGAACTCTGATATAGGAGTGATATGAAAGCATAAACGTAATTTCTGTTATATTCAATGGTCGATGCACAACTGGCGAACTTTCAAATATTGTGCATAAAAGATATTTATTTTTTCAGGATCAACCCATTTGAGATTTTCAAAAAAGAACTGACTATTATAGGAGTCAACATAAACCCATTCACGTTCCCGAAAGCTCTTGGATTCATAGCGTCTTTGAAAGACAGGTGTGTTTAAACTACACTTTAGTAATGAACATCATTTATAATATCATTATTATTAAATTATATTTATTAACATACATTTGCCAAAGGTGTTCCTTCACTTTGTCAAGAAAATCCCGAGATACCGCTACTCTCTGTGGACCAGAAATTAGTACGAATACAATTAAATAATAACCCCTAATCTAAATCCGTTACTGAATTTAAAGTCATATCTTTTTTGTTGCCATATGTCTTATTGGGTTCAGGAAGTGTAGGTGATGCGTTTAAATAACTGAATTCACCGATATCTGGTACCGTTTTATTCCTCCGGCGATATCATATATTCATTAAAATGAATCCAACAATAAACAATTCAATAAAACTTATTAAACTAATAACAAAGTTAAAAGAATAACGGAGTAAATTATTATTGCTAGTTTAACAGGAATCAGGTCCAATATAATAACTATTAGCCCCTCGTGTCCTTCAGATGATATCGGCCCCGCTCGGCAACTCTCGGCAGTTGCCGGCCGCCGCCTCGCACCCGTTGGCTCGGATCGGGTGCAAGCGCTGTCATCCCTTCTACTCAGAGTTAATATTTTATAAATTAAAAGGATGCGTGTTTTCAAAGAACTCAATACATCATCATACAATATTTTTATTACGAATCATTTTACATATTACATATATTACAGATTATTTTACATATGACATATATTACAGATTATTATTAAAGTTAAATACTTCCTGACATTTAATTAATTGTTTGTTTTTATTTTATTTTAATTATCAAAATTACATTTTAAACAAATTTTAGTTCAAATTTATTTTTATTACGATTCTTAAGAACGTATGCTTTTTAGTCTTTCTTTAACATTGGATTCTTTTTAGTTTTCTTTAAAAAAATAAAATAAAATAACAACTTCATCATCTATCAACTAATTTATAATTACTTCCTTTTTAGGTATCTCAAATTCGAAAAATTAGGAATCAAGACCTTCAACTTATCTCAATACGAGGAAGCAATTGATGCTCTTAAAACAGGGATAATTTCGAAGGCCGTTTTTAAGATAGAATAAAAAACTTTAAGAATAAATAAAAAATGTTTTTTTGCACGCCATTTAATTTGTTTCATTATTTTATAGAAACAGCATTTTAAATTGCTTTCATGCCTAATTTTGAAGACCGCAAGGTGTTAATATTAGCACTATATTTGTTGATGTACTCGTATATTATTTCAAATAACACATCCCGACTGACTAACCAATTCATCATTGACCAATTCATCATTGAATTCAATATGTGACAGAGGTGAAAATTATCATTTTTATTATTCTTACAAAATAAAAAAATGTGTTTACGATTTTCTGAAAATCCAATTAGGTATGAAGAAAATAACGGGGGGGGGAGGGGTTATTTCGAGAAGATACCATCTGCATCTCACAAACAAAAAATATTATTATTGTGAATATTAATATTGGTAGTTTTATTAAAAATAGAAAAACCAGTTTGTCATTTTCACGAAAATAAAAATCACCAAATCCACACTTTTTTTATAAAGTAGGTATTTAATTAATTAGGTAAGACGTTAACCGTTAAATGGATCCTCGCAAAAATATGGTTTTGGCTGCCAGACGCTCAACTTAATAGCAAGTCTTACATAATTTATATACAATATTGAATTTAAGCTATAAAAGAAAAATAAAAAATAAAGAACTACAAATAATGGGATAACATTAACAAAAAAATCACGGTTTTTGGTGTACGAGTATATTTTACCCGTGCACTTTATCCGATTTACTAAGACCTGATCTAATCTGATATTAATTGTTAACGATCTGATTAAAAATAGTAACTAAAGTTTGTTTTTATTTTTGTAAACCAAACACAGTATAATTGCGAACATTTCTTCACCTCGTTTGTGTCATTACCCGGGTCAAAGAGGTGTGGTGCCGCCATTTCATTTGTTCACTTTAAATTATACCGTAGTTACGTCACAAAGGATACCTTTTATTGCAGCAACGTCAAGTGATACTTAAGCGCGCCATTCACCCATCCGCTTTGCTTAAGTATTATTTTGTTTATTTGGATTCAAAATAAATTTCAATCATACTTTTGCGAAATTAGGTTTGATTTTGTATCGAGTTGACTAAGTTTTGGTGCGTTTGAATTATTATGTATATCAAAAGATTTTTGTAAACATAAATTTGCTATAAAAAACCATTTTTCATTAAAATCAAGCTATTTTCGAGAGTAAGCATTTTATTAACAGCCACTCTTAAATATTACTAAGTAAAGTTAGGTTAATACACTAAGCAAAGTTATTGGTTAAGTAAATTTTAAGAAGACGGCGAAAATTAAACGTTTGTATTTACGATTTCTGAGTAAAAAAGAAATTACTTTTTCTCCGTAGTAACCTCTTGATTCTGTGGCTACAATTTTTCTATCTTATCCGTACACGCTTGTCAGTTGTCACTAGTCTCCGCCTGATGAAATAGTTACTTTTGTGTCGTTCCCAAATCATCAATCCGAACTGGGTCCACTTAATGTACTACGGCCCTATCCTAATTAGATTACATAAATAACAAGATTTTCTTAATTTAAGTGCATTTATATAAAACATGTGAAAAAGTTAAAAGTTTTTTAAACAAAAGCGACATTATTTGTATTGCGAAATATGTGTGTGCTACAATAAAACACATTGGAATCTTTATCGGAATCAAATAGAATATCTATTACAGCGACAAAATGGAGCTAATTGGAAAATAAGAAAATGTTCAAAATAAATGAATCGTTTAAAAATGAATATCAAAAGTTATAAAAATAAAATCTTTACCTATTTCAAAAGCTTATAGAATATTATTAATATTTTTTGTGAGCCGGTGAATGGCGCACTTAATAAATACAAAGGCAAACGACATGATTTAAGCGACCTTCTTTTCTGACACGTTGCAATTCTAGTGCCAATTATTAAGACTGAAATATAGCCTTATACATTATTTTATTTATTACGCTTTATAGAAGACAATAAAATTTCAATGTTAAAATAATAAAATTTTTAAAAGGTCTATGACATGTAAAAATTCAGGCACATCGAATGGAAGACAACGGTTATGTACAAAATGTGTTTTATTTTTTTTAGTATGTTATTTTTTACAAGCTTTAATTTAGCTTGCAATGTGTCGGCTTAGGTCAAATCTTGCAAGCTGAATTAGAACCACTTCCTCTCATCCTACGGAGTTGAAATTTGACATTGATTCAGTTCCGATGACAATGCATTTTTTTTGGTAAGCAAGACCTGATTCTACACCCTGGAATGGTTCCAGACGAAGAAACTCCTCAACGGTCAACAGCACAGATTCGTAATTTTGTATGCGCATTCAATCACTTAAATAAAAGCTTGTTTTATAAATGCATTTTTACTCTTAATTTATTTCTAATATTTTTTTAATGCTGTAAGTTATAGTATATTATTTATTTTGACGTTAAAATGTTTAGGAGCTAGCATAGTAAATACGTTTGGGCTATCAAGGTATTAATGCGTCATTAAAATAGAGTCATTATTTCAGTTCAGTTCAATGCCGTTTATCTCATCATAGTTTTTATTACAATAAAATAATCAAGGCCCATTAGTCAGAGACTGTCGACAGAACCAGCCGATCTTTGAATAAGCTGAAGTCCATCTCGTTTGTGAGGAGTATATTGGAGTATAGTTCCATTATCTGGAGTCCTCGTGAGGTTACTTGCGGTAATATCCTGGAGGTTATTCAGAGGAGGTTCCTTAGATACCTTTATCTCCATAGGTATGGATATTATCCAGAAATGTTTCCTAATACGTAATCCATCAGAATTTGTATTAGGGATGTTAGCCTTTAACACACTCGAGTTTAGGCGACAAATCCATACTTTGTGTTATTTTTATAAAGTTATTCGCGGTTTCATCGAGAATCCCTTAATACTCAGAAATATTGGTTTCTTTGTTCCGGACCGTTTTACTAGAGCGCGGAAGCACACGCTATTTAGGTGGTAAGCGTGTCGTACCGACGTATACAAGTATAGTCCGATTGGGAGAGCAGTCGAATTATTAAATTCCATTTCCGCGGAGATTGATATCTTTGTCTGTTCGCCCAATGGGATTAAAAATGTGCTTTCTATTACACCGTTGTAAAATCAGCGTGAATTATTTACTTGTTAATGTTTAATTTTTGTTTTTTTTATTCTTATTGTTTTTTTTTCTTTTAGTAGTTTAATTTATTTTTACTTTAATTTTAATGTGTACATGAGGAAACCTGTTAAATAAATAAATAAATAGGTCCTATTGTTAAGTTTCTTAACTAATAATATTTCATACATAATTAAAAGGTATAAGTACATGAATTGTTGGACAAGGTAGATTTTGGCAGAACAAAAATAGAACATAAAAACAATAACAGAACAGTAGAAATAATATAAAACCTAACATGACACATAGCACAGATGTTATTTTCAAATTAGCTTTAATCAAGTATAGAGATTTTTTATTTATTCAAATGTATATCTTAATATATATAAATCTCGTGTCACAATGTTTGTCCTCAATGGACTCCTAAACCACTTAACCGATTATAATAAAATTTGCACACCATGTGCAGTTCGATGTGCACTTGAGAGATAGGATAGTTTAAATCTCAAATTATAGTCGCAATTTTAATTTATCGCTAATTTTTTGTCCGTTATTATTTGGCAGTCATAAAACTGACAGATGTCGATACCTTTTTATTTTATGGGCGATTGGGAAGAGCGCGTGACGACTCGGTGCCTGTATAATTTTATTGAACAAGCAGAGGAAAGAGCAATTGTGATATTATTGGAAATTTTTTAGAAGATCACAATCAACTAATTCAATTGATCAAAAGAGTTTCGCCACGACTGCAAAATGACAATTATCAAATCGTCATATTTTAATTTATTGCTAATTATTTGTCTGATATTATTTGGCAGTCATAAAACTGACAGATGTCGATACCTTTTTATTTTATGGGCGATTGGGAAGAGCGCGTGACGACTCGGTGCCTGTATAATTTTATTGAACAAGCAGAGGAAAGAGCAATTGTGATATTATTGGAAATTTTTTAGAAGATCACAATCAACTAATTCAATTGATCAAAAGAGTTTCGCCACGACTGCAAAATGACAATTATCAAATCGTCATAAAAGCCGACAAAGTACCATTAGGTGCACATGCTGGTAGATTCAACGCTCCAACTGTTGATGAGGTTGCTGTTATCATGGTTGGTGATCCAGTTGACAAAAGATCTATAAACATTACACGGCGAGACAACACTGTCAGTACGATTTCGGATCTACACCGTTCATATGACGCACTACAATATCCATTGATATTTTGGCAAGGACAAGATGAATATCACCTTAATATCAATCAGTATGATCCAAATACCGGTAAATTTGACAATTATCTATTTACTTTCTTACTGTATGTATAGATTTTAATTTCGTATTGCATTTTATTATTTATTTTTTTAGGTGATTACAGAAATAATAAAGTTAGCTCAATGAACTACTACGCACACCGAATAATGGTTAGACAACATCAAGACAATTATATCCTTCGATATCGTCAGCTGTTCCATCAATACATTGTTGATATGTATGCTAAGGTCGAAAGCGAACGCTTGCGATTCCTTCGATTCAACCAGGCAAAACTACGATCGGAAGAATATATTCACTTACGAGATGCTGTTGCTGGAAACATCGATGGAAATTTAAATCCCAATGACATCGGTAATGCTTTCATTTTACCTTCAAGCTACATCGGCAGTCCACGGAACATGCAGGAATACATACAAGATGCGATGACTTACGTACGTCATTACGGCCGACCGGATTTATTTATTACATTCACATGTAATCCGAATTGGGAAGAGATACAAACTTTACTATTGCCAGGACAACAAGCCATTCATCGTCATGATTTAACTGCACGTGTGTTTAAACAAAAATTGAAATCCTTAATTGATTTTATTGTTAAATATACAATTTTTGGTATGACACGTTGTTGGCTGTATACGATAGAGTGGCAAAAGCGAGGTTTGCCTCATGCCCACATTTTGGTTTGGCTTAAAGATAGAATCCGTCCTGAAGAAATCGATCAAATAATTTCAGCCGAAATTCCAGACCCATTAATTGATCAAGAATTATTTGATATTGTCACCAAACACATGATCCATGGGCCATGCGGTGTTTTCAACATGACGTCACCGTGCATGGAAAATGGAAAATGTAAAAAAACTTCCCAAAGCCGCATACGAATGACACGATCACGGATATTGATGGTTATCCAATGTATCGCCGCAGAAGTACTGAGAATGGTGGCCACACATTTACAATGCGACTGCCGAACTTTCCAAATCAAGTTGAGTTTGATAATCAGTGGGTGGTACCATACTCACCACTACTTTCAAAAACTTACAAAGCTCATATCAATGTTGAGCTTTGCAGTTCTGTTAAATCAATTAAGTATATTTGTAAATATGTAAACAAAGGCAGTGATTTGGCCATATTTGAAGTAAAAAACATAAATAAAAATGACGAAATAGCACGATACCAAATGGGCAGATACATTAGCAGCAATGAAGCTATTTGGCATATTCTCAGCTTTCCCATCCACGAAAGAGATCCTGCTGTCCAACATCTGGCAATACATCTTGAAAACGGTCAACGTGTATACTTCACTGAAGAAAATGTTCTCCAAAGAGCGTTCGAAGCTCCGAAAACGACTCTAACTGAATTTTTTACATTGTGTCAAAAACCTGATGTTTTTGGCCAATTCGCGAAGACATTGGTGTATGGTGATGTTCCACGTTATTTCACATGGAACAAATCCAGTAAAAAATGGGAGCCACGGAAACAAGGAAAACCACATCCTTCCATTACAGGCATATTCAAAGCTAAGACATTGGGGAGACTTTACACGGTACATCCAAAGCAACGTGAGTGCTTCTATTTACGTTTGTTATTGGTGAATGTTCCCGGACCAACGTCTTTTGAATTTTTATGAACAGCTAATGGTCGAGTATTCAATACATACCAGGATGCATGTCGTGAACTGCAATTGCTAGAAGACGATAACCATTGGGACTTAACGCTTGCTGATGCTGCGTTGACATCAACACCGAATAACATTCGTCAGTTGTTTGCAATTATTTTGGCGACATGTTATCCCTCGCAAGCACAAACTTTGTGGGAAAAATATAAAAATTGTATGACAGAAGACATCTTGCACCGAATTAGACAAACAAATCAATGCCAAAACATAGATTATACACCAGAGATGTACAATGAAGCATTGGTCTTGATCGAGGATTTATGTGTTCTTATTTCAAATTTACCACTTAATCATTATGGTATGCCATCACCTAATCGTCCAGCCACCGACTTAGTCAATACCGATTTACAACGAGAAAATCAATATGACCATGGAAGTTTAGCAACAATTATCATGAACAGAGAACCATTACTGACAGCAGAACAAAAAATTATTTATGATCGGATTATGCTGGCTGTTGCTGCTGAACAAGGCGGTTTTTTTTTCTTGGATGCACCCGGTGGAACCGGTAAGACATTTTTAATATCGTTGATTCTTGCCAAAATACGGTCGCAACAAAAAATCGCATTAGAATTAGCATCGTCAGGCATTGCGGCTACTTTACTGGATGGTGGGCGAACAGCACATTCAACATTCAAGCTGCCATTGGACGTTCATAATAAACCAGATGCAATGTGTAACATCAAAAAGAATAGTGGAATAGCTGCAGTGTTGCGGAAGAGTTCTATAATAATTTGGGATGAGTGCACAATGGCACACAAATATTCACTTGAAGCATTAAACAGAACTATGCAAGATTTAAACAGCAATAATAAACTTTTCGGTGGTGCTATCTTACTTTTGTCTGGTGACTTCCGGCAGACCTTACCGGTTATACCTCGCTCTACTTTCGCGGATGAGATTAATGCATGTTTGAAACAATCATTCTTATGGCGAAGTGTTGAAACACTTCGATTGACCATAAATATGCGAGTACAATTGCAAAATGATCCATCAGCACTAATATTTTCCGAACAACTACTAGATATTGGGAACGGTAAAATAAAACTGCAACCAAATACGCAATGCATTAAACTACCAGACAATTTTTGCACTGTTGTTCAGGATAAAACTGAATTGATTCAGAGTATTTTCCCGGATATACAGAATAATTATTTGAATCATGAATGGCTTAGTCAACGGGCGATTTTGGCAGCCAAAAACGTTGATGTTGACGAAATTAACTTCCAGATACAACAGTTGTTACCAGGCGATCTGATGTCTTTTAAATCAATCGATACTGTTGTTGATGAAAATGAAAGTGTAAATTTTCCGATTGAATTTTTAAATTCATTAGATATCCCTGGAATGCCACCACATAATCTTCGATTAAAGATTGGTTCCCCTATTATTCTCCTCCGTAATTTGAATCCACCTCAATTATGTAACGGTACGCGTTTGGTCATCAAAAAGATCACCGGAAACATTCTTGAAGCAACCATTTTGGCTGGGAAGTTTAAAGGAAAAGTGGTCCTGCTGCCACGTATTCCGATGATACCATCAGATTCTACCATACCCTTCAAAAGGCTACAGTTTCCAATTCGTTTAGCTTTCGCCATGTCTATAAATAAATCTCAAGGTCAAACAATGTCCATTTGTGGTTTAGATTTGGAAAATCCATGTTTTTCTCATGGGCAACTATATGTTGCGTGTTCACGTGTTGGGAAACCGTCGAATCTATTTGTGTTAGCTAAAGACAGGTTAACCAAAAACATTGTGCACCGATTGGTGTTAAATTAAATTGAAATTGAAAGTATTTATAATTAAAAAAAAAAGATATTAATGTTTAAAAGTTTAAGACTGTCTGCCTTGCCTACCTCATTCATGAGTTTAAGCGTCACATGTTATTTACTGTATTATACTGTAATATACTTATATTTGTTATAAAATTAAATGGAAATAATAAATCTGATAAATTTTTATTTTTTACCTATTGATTTCTGCTTAGTATCAAGTGTAAGAACATTTTAATTAATTGTGTTCAACGTACTTCCCCTTCAAATCTCAATCCAGTGAATTTGTATACCAACATCAACATTTTCGTCTTTGTTCGTAAATAATTTCATTGTACTAAAGCGTTATAGTAGTAGAAAGTCAAATAAGGAGATCAGCATATTTTTTTACAAATACCATCTGTGTGAAAAAGCATAGTGGACTCCGTGACTGATGTTCTCTTATTGTTCCTCTTAGATTGTTTACTATAATGTAATATAACAAAAACTTTAGCCACAGCAACGCGTGGCCGGGTCAGCTAGTCTAATTATAATATTTGTGGGTTATTTATTCAAGAAAATGTTGATAAGTGCATTTTTTATATTATTATTTTACCTTTAGATTTATAATTTATACAGAAATCATTTAGGCAGTTTTCTTTTCTATAATATTAAAAAATAATGGCTATGACACACTGTAACTACCATAAAAATTAAACGGATTCTACACATTATTTAGTAGTAGTAAATTATATAAGCAGAACCTAACGTCGAATCTACACTATTAGCGCCTGTGGTACCAACTTGTAATGGGTTGCTTTATTTCTTATCTCTACTTGTGCCTGTGTGCGTTTTGGATGGCTATAGTGTGTTAAAAAAAAAAACATCTAATGGATGAGTTTCTTTAATTGTGGATATTATTAACACCATTTTATTTATTTTTTGTAAATTTTGACGCGCGGGCCGTAATGAAATCATTTTTTTTTAGCGTAAACATTTTTTAATTTTTGTTTTAGCATGTCTGCTAACCCTTATACTCCACCTGCTTCAATATATTGAAGTTAATTAATTGCAAGTTAACAAGTTAATTTTATTGCTATAGCAATAAAATTAACTTGTTCTATGTGCAAAACGGATCTGTAACACTCTGTATAAATGTTAAATGTCAGATGTTAAATAATGTTTAGCAATAATACTCTGAGATCTAGTATTAAACCTTCTGCAGAACGTTTTTACAAAATAAACATAATTAAGACTTCCTTTGTAAACTTGCATAAATTATTACGAAAGTGTGTGAAATCGCAGTTTTTTATTTTTGCAATAAAGAGATGCACTTAAAATTTCACAAAAAATGCACTTAATCTTGCGTTAGTGAACTAACTGTCACTTATTGCGAAATCATCATCTAATGGCGCAATCATGTAGGCCGATCAAAAAACGTAACATTTTTTTTATTTCTACCTATCTTTATAAACTGTAACCCAGATACACATACACTCATATACAAACAGCATCTCAATAACGCAAATTAACATAGTATGTAACAACTTTGCGATAATTTTAGGTATCTTCGTAATAAAAATGAGTGTGTTATAATTATAATATTGATACCTTTGATGTTTTGAAATAGGTCAAAAACATATTATAAAAAAAATATTACCGTAATATTGTAATTTTCCTTAGCTTTTAATTTTTATCCTTGTTTTTTTTTGTTATTTTAAAAGTTTTTTCTTTCTGTTGTAAATTTAAATGTAAAATCTTTATTCTGTAAATGTATTGTAAATTGCATTAAACATTATAAATAAAGTGAAAAGGTGACAAGGTATATAAGCTAAATAAAGAAAAATATATCAAAATTGATCATGAATTTCGAGAAAAAAAAAATCGTGTGATAACGTTTTGTAATAACTTCTTTGCTGTGAGCGCCCAGCTGTGCTGTCGCCGAGCGCCCGTAACGCGGTCAAGGCTAGGCTATCGATCCGCGCGCGCGTCAGGATTCGCGTGCTGGTCGTATTGACACCATCTGCTAAATAAATAAATAAATTTAGGGATGGTTTTTGTCATCTTACTCATAACATGGAACACAAACCCCCATTAAGTCTTAAGGCGTGCTCTTGGGATAGCCTATATTCATTTGCCCATCAATGCAACCATATGTCATTTAAGTTTAACCCTAATACGCATTAATTAAAACTTAATACTTCAGTTTAGAAAAAAAAACATGGAATTTAAGTTAAATAAATAAAAAATCAGCATAGTCCAATTTTAACTTAATGATGGTTACGAAATTTCCTCCAAATATCCATAATACACATTATTTTATACCATAAACAAATTTATACACGCATTTAGGCGAAATGTCGCTCTAGATTACAAATATTTCATACAAATAAGGGTTATTTATTCAAAATGTCGCCACGTTTCCAGGTATTTCAGTAGAATATAGGACTATCAAAGCTATAAAATCGGGAGTCGAGGAGAGCTGAGTGATCATATCGCAATAAGGCCTAGAGCGAACACTTAAGGCTTATTAAGGAAGGAACTAGAGTGTGAACCAAGAATAAAGAGATCAGAGCGATTGAAAGCAGCGCAGGACGTCGCGTGGTTGCAACGCGTACAGTCGGGGATATATTTTAGTATTCAAGAAATACTCGTATATACAGTACAACATTTAGGAATCTTATTTCTAATAATTTGTGACGATTACGTATATACCTATACATTTTTATTGATGTAAATATGTGGGTTATCTCAATGATATCTTATTATCAAAACGCGCTGTGAATGCTTTTGAAAGGGCCATGCATGTTAAATTGATTTATATCGAATTGATTAATATTAGTATGATAAATAATCACAAAATAGATATGTAAATATTAAAATAAAAAAAAAAACAAAAGAAACCACTTGAAAAATAAATCTAATTCATAAAACTAAGAAATAATACAATATTTTTAATAACATTTGGAAATATATTGTATTATTTCTTAGTTTTATGAATTAGATTTATTTTGAAGTGGGTTTTTTATTATTTACTTGTATATTTTGTGATATTTTGTATATTATTAAATAAGTTTCACCATGTACACATTATAATACAAGTAAATTACGTTAAACTACTAAAAGAAAAAAACAACATTAAAAAACAAAAACAATACCTAAAAAAACAAAAAATAACTAGAACTAATCAGGAGAAATACAAAGTTAAAAACTAAAAATAATACCTCCAGGCGAAAATAATAAATAAATAATTCACGTTGATCTTACAAAGGTGTAATAGAAATTAGATTTTTAATCCTATTGGGCCAACAGTCAAAGATATCAATCTCCGCGGAAATGGAATTTAATAATTCGACTGCTCTCCCAATCGGACTATCCTTGGCCGTTAAGGACGGAGGTGTTTCAACTCGAAAAGTTGTATTTTTGTTTGCAGATTGATGCTAACAGCGTTGCGAAACTTCTCCCGAGTTATTGAAAAAAAAACATGTTGGGAGAAGTTCGTATTAAATAAATCACAAATTCAGTAAATAGAATCACAAGTTGGAACCATGGACATGAAACAAGCGCATGTATGCTGGGGTGAAGATTCCGGTAATGAAGCCTGTCGGGCCTAGCTGTAAGACGTTAGATTCTGCTTGAATCATTTACTACTACTAAACAATGTATAGAAGCGGCTGATATTTACAGGTGTCATAGCCATCCTTTATTATAGGTATTAGTTATTTACCCGTTACATCGCTATCAAATCTTTCAGGACTAATTTGTTTTTTGTCTAATTTCAATTTGGCACGCATCTTTAACTGATTTTATAACTGCTCGATTTCTAACACAGTACGTCGGCATGCTTCTCAATCACCTCAATGTATCTGATGAAACTCAGCCATTAGGTGAGTCACTAATGTATTTCAATTTATATCCTCGACTGTACGGCCATTGTACAGAAGATGACTCGAAGAGATTATAGCGTTATTACAGATAAAGAAAACAAGACGAGCATTTAGAGTAACTAACAAATAATAGAGAGTTAGCATCTTAGCGCGTACATATTTGTGAACGTACTCAATACGATGTATTTCCAGTACGAATTATTTTACCCTCTGTAGGTTATGCTTTTTCTAATCGATAATAGTTTTTAGGCTCCCAAAACCCCCTCATGTTAAATAGACCACTAAGGTCAAATCAGGAACTATAAAACCCTGTAAATATTAAAATACGGTTGTATTCACTAATCCCATAAAGGGAATTTCCCTTATTAAAAACGGAAACATATTTTTTTTTTAAGCAAAGGACTAAATTAATATATGTAGAATATTGTGGGATTTTTAGTTTTAGCCATTTGTTGGGAATAACTTCAACAAAATGCACCAAAATACGTTTGTGGCACCCCGGCGATAGCATGACGCTATTTAAGGCGCCACCAGTCCCTAAAACCTGTTTTGTAACGTATTTTGGTGCATTTTGTTTTGTTTGGTGCATCGAAACACGGACGTCGGATTTTACCGTCATCCCGGTCGATAAGCAATTTTTGGTTTTTATTTAATTACAGCTTCATAATATAGAAATTAAAAAAACTAACTTAGCCAAGCAGTAGAACCTTCATTTGCCTTTCAATTACTATATTTCCTAAGGCTCTAACGCATTTTATAAGAGAGCGATTCAACTAAACAAGAACTATTAGCAGTTTATAGTTATTATTATATTATTATATTTCTCAGAAATAATATTTCTCAGAAATTTAAAGAAATATTTTTTTTGAACACCACTAGGTTATTATTAAATATATTAATTTCTGGATATTTTAAATATAGTTTAGGAAATCGTTTGTTCTTGTCACACGTGAAGATGTACCCTGAGACGCATTATCTCAAGTACAGAACTACAGTTAACTGCACCTGAGATTATTTGCATTCGTAGACAATCCCCTTACCAGCTCGACCTTAAAACTTTTCACCGAATATGTTGTTTAAACGTTTTTTTTTATCATGTTAACGAGATCAGGGCAATTTGCCTGTGCAGTCATTATCAGCACGTTCAGCCTTTTGATGTCTTTTCACACGAGCAGTTTTCCGTGATTCGAGATAAAAAAACAACCGTGTAAGAGCCACCGCGAACGTGATTCACGCTCGCGGATTTGCCGCCGTAAGTACTTATTTGTAATAGGGCAAATTTGCGTTGACGTCGGATTTGATTTTAATAGTAGGCGCATAAACAGATCGGTAAATACTCGACATACGGAAATAGGGTTTCTTTTACAACCACGAGCGAAAACAATTTTTGCCCAAAAACATTTTTTTTTTATTTGGACCCAAAATGTTTAATATTTTCAAAATGGAACTTATTGCACCTGGCTACACAAAACAAGGTATTCCAGTCGTTAGTTGATAAAGGCATAAAGTATTTTATTTTTCTATAATTTGTCTTTTTAATACTGTATCTACTTATTGTATATGTAACAAATTTAAAAAAAGGCTTTTTTTTAACATATGTAAGGGTTTTTTTTAGTGTTTGCCCATTTTAATTTCATTTGGTTACGTCAAGTGAAAGGTAGCGAAAAATACGTTTAATTTTTTCTTGTTTGATTTTCGATTTTGATTATTTTTTTTGCATTTTGCCCAGAAACATTGCATAATATTATGTGTGTTTCAAAATCCAATTTTTACTAAACAAAAGAAGATATTCGGAACATAATTTTCAGTTTTACTTAAAGTAAATATTAAAATAACACACAAATAGCCAAGAGTAAATTATAAAAAAAAAAACAGAAATTCGTGTACCAGTCATACCGATTTGATAATGTTACTTTTCTAACTATGTTAGGAGTTACCTGTTCTAAGAAAGGTTGAAGCTAAGAAAGAAAGAAAAAGCTGTTTCTGCACTGACTTCGACGTTTTTGTGGATCCGTTTTTTTATTGTTTACTATCAATAAGAAGTATATTTTACCTATTAATATTATTATTTGTTAATAAACCATCTAAATTTTAAAGAATTTTTTACCGTCAAATCAAACGAGGAAGCTTTAAAATTATCATACTATTCGGACTATGGATGATACGCGACTGATTACAGATCTGGCCTTTTTAAACAAAATTTTACACAACTTTGTAGACTGCCCTTATGTATTGTCTAAAATCGAATTAAAAGCACCATCTTGTCGAACTAGAAACCCTCGTACATTTGAAATACCCAAATTAAAGACCAATTACGCTAATAATTCCTTTTTATGCAGAGCAATCAGCATCTACAATAATAGTTTTAAAGACGAGATATATTTTAGTTTACAGACAAATCATTTATAAGTTGCATTCGGGACAACATTTCTTCCCAAATAAATAACACTTAGTTTATACCCTCTCACACTCACTTACATCCATACACGCACGTACAAATACAAATACATTATTACTTACACTAGACAACGTACAGTAATGATTTACTTTCTCTTGTATGTATTTAGCATTTAGGCTTGAAATTTTATGTCCATTATGTTCATTATCTATTTCTTCCATTTTATTTTATTTTTCAATTGTTATGTTATTGTTAGTTTTATATGTGTAACTCATAATCGGCCTTATTATTGTATTTTTATATTAACATAACGTTCTGAGTATACCGATGAATATAATGTACCGAATTTACCGAAATATCAAATAAGATACAAATAACTAGACATATTTGAACCCGCCTTTTTAGCACCTTCAAGTATTCTCGAAAGGTTTGATACAACCTGTATCAAATATATAGGGCTAAATTTCCCACGTAGTTTCCCTTATATTAAATGACTTTACGCTCAAAATATTTTTATTATCCTAATTAAATAGTAGTTAGCTAAGAAAATTAAAAATAAAATAATGACGTTTGACAATTACAGTCTCTTTAGGTTCCAGTACACTGCCTACCTTCTAAGAAGCAAGGTCAAAAAGTACGTTTAGGTAAGATTTTCTAATGCCATTATAAATATATTAAATAAACGTAAACAATACTTTTTTATATAGTATAATTTCCCTTCTATAATTTATAGTTGAGTAGTTGAGTACAAAAAAAAAGTAAACAAAAAAGTATTATAATCAATGCATATATGAATTAATTGTAAATAGCATTAAATTGCATATAAATAGTTATGTTAAAGAAGGTAGGTATTTTTTACAATTATTACAATTTAAAATACCGTTTTTACAATATTTTCAACCATTATAAGTTATGACTAATTTACACTAAAAGTTATTTTAAAAATGGTGATTTTCTATTAAAAAACAAATAAATACGACCTGTAAAAATGAGCTCACTTACCATTTCAAAATACCGGGGAGGAAAGGGGCACAAGTGACGTATTGAGTATTAAAGATGCGGCGCAACACCTCCGAAAGTGACGCACGAAATAGAAGGCAAATTTGGCATATGTAAAAGAGTCAACTCGCGGTCTATTCGTTTCGAATGATGTCGGATAGTGCGTGTTTACGATTACCTATCTATATACTATTTAAAAATGTTAACTTAACTTGTGTTTTTACAAGAAATTATAAATTTTAACTGGCCATTAGTAAATAGTACTTTTCAACAGTCGTGCTGTCATATTTTTGAAATTCGAATATGATCACGATTAGCGACCTATCTAAAGTTAATTTTATTCCTCAGTACTAAAAATTCGTTGATTTCAATGATAACATCTATATTATCCGACCAGATTCCGATGTGATCTAAACGGCTATGGTTGTGTTTCGAGAGCATCTATCTAGATTTTCTTAAGACGAGGTATTTATTGTTTCATAATTGTAAATGTGAGTGATGTCGAGAAATGCTATGCCTAATTAACTATTGGGTCAAAAACCACAAAGCGTATCAATCGTTTTATTTAATTGTGTTAATGACTATAATTAATTATTATATACTCTTTGTATAATAATAATATTTTGGTAATTAAGACTATTAATGATGCCGTAGAGCGTATTACAAATTACGGTCACAAGAATCGTCCTAAAAACAAAAATAGCTTTGTGTCCATCATAAAATATAATAAAATATCTATTGCATACAGAGAAATAATATTTTTCCAATAAGGTTATGTGCAATTTTTTTTACAAAATAAAATTTTCAAAATTAAGCCAGGCAAAAAGTTTAGGCATAAGAAATAACATTCTACATTATTTTAATCTTTAGTATATTAGATCTGTAGATTAATATTATATAATCATGGAAGTAATCACGTAAACGTAGTACGTAAGAGTACGTACGTATTAGTAGAACGTAAACGTAGGTCCCGCGGCCCTCTGGCTGAACTGTCAATAAATTAAAACCAAACATAATCGTAAAAAATATCAATATTTATTTTATTTTGAACATAAGCCTTAATAATAATAATTCTATGATATTATTTACACACTACAACAAGACTTTGTTGTCTCTTGTCCTCTGTTATCCTTCAATACAAAACGATGGCGATATAAATCCACTATTCGATACAAAATAATGGAGAAATAAATCCATAATCCAATACAAAAAGATGGAGGAATAAATTCATTATCCAATACAGAATAATGGAAGAATAAATCCATTATCCAATACAGAATAATGGAGGAATAAATCCATTGTCCAATACAGAATAATGGAGGAATAAATCCATTATCTAATACAGAATAATGGAGGATTAAATCCATTATCCAATACAGAATAATGTAGGAATAAATCCATTATCCAATACAGAACGATAAAGAAATAAATCTATTATCCAATACAGAACGATGGAGGAATAAATCCATTATCCAATACAGAACGAAAGAGAAATAAATCCATTATCCAATACAGAACGATAGAGAAATAAATTCATTATCCAATACAAAACGACGAAGAAATAAATCCACTGTACAATATAGAGCGATATAGAAATAAATTCATATTCTTACTATCATTCCTTGTGCATAATCTCAGTATCCTAAATAAATACAAGAATGCGTAAATTACGTGGAGGAGTTCAGTTTATGATAATAAGAATAGGAATAAAGCTGTACTGTGCTTCGTTATGGGATTTTTATTAATTTATGAGTGACTTTTCGTTGTATAGTGAATAAAAATCATGTTTATCGAGTTCTATTTAGTCTGAACCTGTGTCCATTAACGTCTCACTTTAGATATCTACAAAAACTCATAAAAATGTCCTTTAATATTAAAAGCATTTATACTATACATTCTTCTTTCCCACAAAGGTGTGCCATTTTCCAAGATGGCGCCGATGGCGTGCAAATATGGTTTTTCTCCGTTTGCGTAACGCCGAGGTGTCGCGTCGCGGCGTGATGCAATAGTGCGAGTGTCACAGACACAATACTAATTAACGGTCGCCGCTGCAGCAGCTGATGTTATTTTTTTACGCTCGAACTGTCACTTTTGCCGAGACGCCATATTGGAAATCAGCTGACGGGCGATTAAATGCGCGCTGCGCCGATGCGGCGCGGTTTGGCTATGTCCAACCCTGCGCTGGATGTGTGCGTCGATCCTTTCAATTTATTAAAAACTTGCTTTTTTAAAAATTTAAGTTTCAGAGGAATTTTTATTGTTTAAACTACGATATTTATGTTAATATGGCCACGGTCACGGTAAATTCTATCTTGTATAATAGTGTGACATTAGAAAAAGGAATCAATTTGAGATCCACTAAATAGTACTTCACTAAATTAATTCAAAATCATTTTTATTTATAAACAGTCAATACTAAAAAAGAGTAAACAATAAACAAATTATATTATATTACAGAATTAAAAACAATAAATAAATCGTAATACGCTATTATTACGCTATATATAACTTTATTATGCCACCTACTTACTTTATTACCTTCAACCAGTGCCACATCAAGGTGACGAAGACACCGTGCAAAATGGTTTCTATACCGTCAACACGAGCGAGGCGGGCCCCTTCTGTAACGGTATAAAATTATACTTATTTGTATAAATGCATGTCGGCGTGAATGTAGCGTCTACTTAGGAAAGAAATTATATTACGGTCATTATAAATAAACCCTTTTTTTTACCTGGGTATATTTAATATGCTATTCAATTACTTTATGTAATGGCAATATTATTTCCTTTTTTTTGTAAAATGTGAATTAGAAAAACTGTTAAAGTAACCTATTTAAAAAGATTTAGATTTTTATTTCCTTTTAAGATATTTTGCACCCCGCGCGCGTTTTGTGGTGTTAAATTCGAGCGCTTACACCTTTCCCTGAGTTTGATGATCGGATGAGTGCTGTTGAGATATCTCAATTATAATATTATCATATTATATTCGAAAGTAAACGGATGCAAAATAAACAAAAGTTATTATTATAATGTATTTAATAGCGCCGTTTAAAATTTCCCAATCCACATCTGTGTTTTCGCCATAACGCGAAAACGACGGAATATTCTGATGAAATAGTGTATATCTATAGATATATTTTGCTTTGTGCTTGAGCTTTCCATATGCTAAGGGCAGTAAAGTGATCGCTTTCGAGTTCCGTAGACATAAACAACAAAATACTAGCGTCGCCGCAGTCGCTCGTCGTACGGCAAGCTAGGGCATGTAGGGAGTTTTAGCTTCCATCTACTCGTCTCGTTCGTTTGAGCGTACAAATAAATTTAACCAGAATAGAACTGTAGACAAAACAAAACGCTATACCAGTCACTATATCAGGTACTATACGGGAATTTCTTGTAGAGCGTACGGGATTTTTTTTCTGTGTAGGTTGACCTATCTGCTTATTTTGATGGTTTTTAATTGGCGCTGGTTATACCGGTTTCGTTTGTTGAGTTTAAACTAAAAAAAAACTTTGTAAGTGTTACAATAAACAATCTATTTCAAATTGTTTCTTAGGATTATGCCAAATCTAATAACTGGTTTTAGAATTGGAAGTAAACCTGTTAGGATTAGTCAGCTTATGCAAATATCCATGCCAGCTGATGTTCTAATTTTATACTAAATTGGTTCGCGTTTAGACAGTTTGAAATGTCAGGTTACATAAAACGCCTGCCTATGTCTCAATGAGATTACGATATTGACAGCTGAAACTTTGTTTTTCGTGTTTATAGTTAATTAATTAGCTAATTTTAAAAGTTAAAAAACCGAGTTAATTACGTAAGTATATTATCGTCCAAAAAGGAGAAAATAAATGACTTATTATCTCAAAAGACTATATTAAATTTGATTACACATGTTAATGAAATCATTTATCTCGCCTAATTAGCATATCACAGGCCCAAGGGATATTTAATTAAGTAATTTAAACGTTTTGTAACCACGTAGAAACCATTTGCCACAAAATTTTATAAAAAATGTATACGCGTATACATAACATATTTGAATTTGAATATATATGTTACCGTTAACACCCAAAATCAATCGAAACAACGCGTTTTTACCAGTAAGAACCCGTTCTTACTAAGGCAGTTGGGTAAATGACGAATAAAATTATTACAATGGCTTTTTACTGCACTTTCAGTTAAAACCTTAGGAGTAAGTAAATTGTTTTGGAGTTTCCCGACTCTCGCTAAAACAATTCACTTACTTTAAGGTTAAAACCTGTTCTTACTAGAAGCATATTAGTAAATATCTGAATTTGAAATAGATATGTCTAATATATTAAACAAATATTTTAGTATTGATATCTTACGTATCATTATAAGAATCGTTTCAGAGTCAGAGTTGCGAAAAATCCGTATACTTTGGGTACCTAGTTACAGTTACTTAGCTATCATTACAGGAACCATTATCATTTTATGCAAGATAGGTTTTTCTGCCATTTTTACCATAAATTACGCAAGACTACTGCAAAAATGGGTTGTTTTTGTATCTGTAATCCAGACTTATCCAACAATATACTAAAAAAAAGGTAATATTTTTTAAAAATATGTCGTTTTTGCACAAAACTGACATGTGTCACTACTGTCACTACTGTAGTTAGGTTATGAAGAAAAACCGGTTTTTACTAGGAATAAAGGCCAAACACCCTGTTTATTTATTTATTTAACAGGTTTCCCCGTGTACACTTTTCAAAACGTAACATTAAAAACCAAAAGCAATAACAATAAAAAAACAAAAAATAACCAGAACTAAACAGGAAATACACAAAATTAAAAATAACGAATATGTCAATCTCCGCGGAAATGGAATTTAATAATTCGATTACTCTCCCTATCGGATTATACTCGTATACGACGCGCTAATCGCCTAAATCTGGTCAAACGGTCCGGAACAAAGAAAACAATGTCTCTAAAACTTAAAAAAAAAATAGAATAATGTATGGACTTGCCGCCTAAACTCGAGTGTGTTAAAGCCTGCCATCCCTAATGCTGATGGATACGTATTGGGAAAAAATCAGGGTCCATACCTACGGAGATAGAGGTATCTTAGGAACCTCCTCTGAGTAACCTCCAGGATATTATAGAAGGTAATCTTATGATGACTCCAGATAATGGAACTATATCCAATATACTCCTCACGAACGTGCAGTATAAAAGCGAGATTGACTTAGACTTACTCAAAGATTGGCTGATTCCAAGCGCGAATCCCAACGATTTATTGGTTTCGTATGTGCGAATGAAATGTTAGACGCGAGTCAAACACAACCCCCAGGTTGCGAATTTCGTCGCATCTGCGAATAATCCCATTGCCAGAGAGAATGCTCTATACTCAGTTTTTAGTGCAAGGCTCGTGAGAAGGATACCTATAGTATACAGTTTGCCCACTCTAAGAGACGATTGATGTCATAATAGTCCACGGGCTGACAAGATATGGCTTAACTCAAAACTCACACTGATCAAATTTAACATTTCCAGTTAGATTTTATGAAAATGTCGATTGACAAGAAGTATAAAGAGATATAACATAGCCTATCAAAAATTATTAAAAATATCTAAAATAAAAAAAACCCTATTTGGTTTTTGAAGCCTGGTGAGTTTTAAGTGAGATGATTCATAGTTATTCGACGCAGTAACCCCTAAACGACTTTAAAAACTATTAAACATATATAAAAAAAAGTCTTACAATAAAAAACAACTAAAATCCATCTGATTATTTTTCGTTAAGGACATGCCAAGGACCCCCCCCCCCCCCTCCTGCGTCACATTACCATCATCCGCAGACCAGACTCTCCCCCTAATTTCAAATGACGGCCTCATAGAGGAAAAGATATCAAATTTGATTATACGAGTATTTCTGAGAAAACTATTGTTTCCAAAACACGTTTAAGGAAAATTTCCTCGATGGAAAAAAAATAATGCGATATTACCTCTTAATTTGGCTTTCAGATCGTTTTACAGACCACCTAATTAATAATGTTCATACTAATTTTAAGAGAATTATAGATAAAGATAAAGAAGATAAAAATCTGTTTATTTTCGGTTATTTCAGCGCGTTACAGATAGCATTAGGTACATATGGATATTTTACCAAAACAAAATTATGTAATTTTCTGGAAGATTGGGAAAATCACACATAAATTGCCGCCCTGAGCAAAATCCTATATCCGTTCCTGAAAAAGTGTTTGTTAGCGAAGTCGTTTAATGGCTCACCGATTGAAATTAAGAAGGAAATTAAAGCATTTTTAAGTTAAAAATTATGCTAATAAAATATCGCCCAAGCAAAATTTGAGGTATTTCAGCTATCCGAGCTTTCAAATTTGTAATTACTTATGTAAAACTATTGAAATAATAAAACATTGTCTTGCAGTTTGGTAAGGAAATCTGTAATGTGTTTTTTTTTTGCATAATTTTGTTTAAAGCGAAGCCAAAAAATAAATATTAATTTCATTGTTTTAAAATATCGTAGACAATCATAAAAAAAAACATGTTTAGATACCTTGATCTTATGTTCTCAACATGTTATGTTATGTATGTTATTGTACTTATAAATCCACTTATAGTTCGCCCTCTAGTCCCGTACTGTAGATAAAGTTAAGTATCTTTTTGGGTGTGATGGTTCTAATCTCTTCTGGCTCGAGGAGATGGTTGCCTAGAAGCTGGTACCTTTTGTAAGTGAGGGGCCCACATTCACCCAGTAGGTGTTACGGGGTTTCTGGGCTCTCTTGGCAGAATCTGCACCTGTCATCGATTGATAGGCTCAGTTTGTTCAGCTTGCAGTGGCCTGTTAAGGTTCTGGCCAGGATCCTTAGTTGGTTCCGGCTTAACTTCAATAGCGCAGAGAGTCTTTTTTGCGAGAATCCTACTATGAGTTCTTTGGCTTTGTTTTCTAGCCCAGATTTTTAGCAGTCTGCTTGTAGTGCTTTTAGTTCCGGGCCTATCATAGTCATGCTAGCCCCTTTCTTGGCCAGTTCGTCTGCTTTCTCGTTGCCATCAATGCCTGGGTGGCCTGGTACCCACATAAGTGTGGTACCCTGTTGTGTGTTGCAAGGGTGTAATATTTGTACACAGTTTAGCACTAGCTTTGACTTGATAGCGTGCCTCAACATACTAAAGGCAGATTTTTAAAATTCATTTTCATTTTTAGGAAATTTAATAAATGATAAACTGCTTAAAAATTTTTTTAAAATTAAATTAGTCTCTTATAAAAGAGCTTTTGGAAAAGTAGTAATTAAAAGACAAATGAAAGGTCTAAAACATAGTTTTTTTTTTTAATTTCTATTTTATGAAGCTATAAATAAATAAAACCAACATTTGCTTATTGACCGCGCAAAGTTAACTTGACGCCCTATAAAATTACAGCACAGAATTTTAAGGACGACTGTCAATATGCCTACCCTTAAATATTATACAATTTCGAAAATGGATATATTGTTTGATTACTTCGTTAGTTATCCGCACGCTGACTGTACAAAAATCAACATTTTGACACGTCCAAATGCATTTGCTATGCGTAGCTAAATTTATCGCACAAGCTTCTCGCCTTATTAATGACCAAACTCAATTTATCGGAGTTCGACATTTTTTTTTTATCCGTTAATGTTTCAATATGTCCAGCGAAAGTCCGACTGATTTAGAAACGTCGCACAAATCGCGAAGGACAATTATATAGATTTTATTCCGCCTTGCAACTGCGTAAAGGAGGCGATAGACTTACCAGCAACTGACAACCATGTGCAGTGGTGATTATGGAATTGCAGAAGCTACGATTTATTCCTTATTATGCAGATGCCAGTAGTGGTGGTGGTGTTACAACACTTGACTTTTGACCCGGCGGTCGCCGTTTCGAATCCGCATTTTAGAGTCATACTATTTTTTACTATATTTGTGTGTGTATATTAATCATTAAACTGTATGTATAAACAGTAATATTTATTTATTTTTTTAACAGGTTTCCCCATGTACACATTAAAATTAAAGTAATTTTTTTTTTTTTTTTTTTTTGTTATGGAATATAAATTGGCCGATGAGTATAAGTCTATAACCTTCCTAACTAGGTAATAGTTACCTGTTCTAAGGAAGGTTATATATGAAGTGATAAAGTGCATAGCAGAGACCAGCGCAAAACCCTGAGAAAATATAAAAAAAATAATAAGGCACAAATATACACACTGATATACACACCCACACACACATACACACATGAATAAAATTTAAATGTGTACTCAAGAATACTTAATATAAAACTAAACTACTAACTACTTAATATAAAATTAAACTACTAAAAGAAAAACAAACAATAAAAAAACACAAATTAAACATTAACAAATAAATAATTCACGCTGATTTTACAACGGTGTAACAATAGAAAGCAGATTTTTAATCCTATTGGGCGAAAAGATAAAGATATCAATCTCCGCGGAAATGGAATTTAATAATGCGACTGCTCTCCCAATTGGACTATACTTGTATGCGTCAGTACGACACGCTAATCGCCTAAATAGCATATGCTTCCGCGCTCTAGTAAAACGGTCCGGAACAAAGAGACCAATCTCTCCGAGTATTACGGGATTCTCGATGAAACCGCGAATAACTTAAAAAAAATAAAACAATGTATGGATTTGTCGCCTAAACTCGAGTGTGACGAGTGTAAGCTAACATCCCTAATACAAATGCTGATGGATTGGGAAACATTTCAGGATAATATCCATACCTACGGAGATAGAGGTATCTAAGGAACCCCCTCTGAGTAACCTCCAGGATATTACAGTAAGTAATCTCATGAGGACTCCAGATAATGGAACTACACTCTAATAATAATCTGATATATAATCTGGTATGGCCCACGCCGTCATGTTATGAAAATTTAAGATTAAATAATTTATTTAAAAGGTTGAATCATTGGTAGCAACATTTGTGGAGATACACTAACTATTGTTGGTTATGTCCATACAAGTTACCGGT
Source organism: Neomicropteryx cornuta (assembly GCA_020383195.1). NCBI lineage: Eukaryota > Metazoa > Arthropoda > Insecta > Lepidoptera > Micropterigidae > Neomicropteryx > Neomicropteryx cornuta. The sequence goes on along the minus strand of JAHKQU010000010.1, from coordinate 6,848,023 downwards.
CGCCAACGAGCAATGAAAGTGAATGAGACGACATGTCGTGGGAGGGAGGGAGACAGCTAGCGCGACCGTTACTATACTGCCGTAATACCAAGCGACAAGGATCATTTTGTGCATAAAATAACATAGCAATCATTTTATTTCCAAAAAAGTTTTGGATTTACCTAATTGAGCAATGCTCGTACTAGTTTCACATCCCCTAGGGCCAAAGGGATTTTTTTTTATTCATTATTGTTAATAAAGCATAATAATAGTAAATGTCGTATAGAACGAGCCCCTAAAAGGACACCAGTGAAAATAACTACAACTCTATACACACTCGGTAGGTATAAATGCGTAAGGCGCGATCACGCGGTCTTGAGCCGCTCGGATTGCGTGGGAGTCATCGATAAAGCGAAGGCGATCTCTCGTCATAATAATATTGCAATGTCAAGATCTTTCGTAAAAAAGGCTATAACCGTTGCCGAAATCGGACGGCGCACTTTCTCTGCATTGCAGACTTGCTGTAGAGTGTAGGTAGATAAAAAAAAAAAAAAACGCCTCACAGAAGTTGTTCATAATAATTCAGGGCCCTCAATAATTTATATTTGGTAAAAAATGTCCATAAAACATAGTAAACCAGAAAGTATTGAACAGGTTTTTAAGCTACATTAGAAGGACCTGGAGGTTTTCGATTTAACTCAATTTAAATTATATTGCATTATTATAAGGGTGTTTTTTTTAGAGGCGTGGTTTTCAATCTGGCACTACTTTTTTCGTAGTTGGTGTATTGACAGCTGTCACATGATTTATGCTCAGTTTGGTTTGCCATTTCATAATGAATAGACTTACTCCTGAACAACGTTTGCAAATAGTGCAAATTTAGAAAAAATCACTCTAAATTTTTTTAAAATCACTCTAAAATAAAGTAAAAATCGCGTCGTGGGCCTGTGGCGTGGCCTCCAAGATCGTGCGATTTAACACCGCTGGACTATTTTTTGTGGGGTTATGTGAAGTCGCTTGTCTACGCAGATAAGCCGGACACGATTAACGCCTTGGAAGAGAATATTCGGCGCGTTATTGCTGACATACGGCCCAACTTGCTGCAAAAAGTGGTTGAAAATTGGGCCTCTCGGCTGGAATTTGTTCGAGTCAGCCGCGGCGGCCACTTACCCGAAATCATTTTTAAAACATAATGGCAAACCCTTTTCTTTATAATAAAACTAAATTATTAGCCATAACATCAAATTATATGCGTTTTATCTCTTCTTGAAAACCACGCCTCTAAAATTAGTTTAATAAAAAAAGATGTAAAGTTAAAATTATTATTACCTACCTAAGTAAAATACAATCTCTACAGTTTCGTATACTTAAAACAATTGTACCTAACAAAGTTAGAACGATTTTAGAGGGTTGTTTGAATTCTGCAAGGTGTTCACGGTATTTCAAATGTTTAATTTTAAAATATTTATGGAGTATTTCTCACGTGAAGAATTCAAAGAGTCTTTTACACATAAGTACTCGACAAGGTAATTAGCATCACAAATACTTATTATAGCGAAATTTAAAAATGTTTATAGAGAAAGGTAAGCTAAAGTTGTGCCGGCACGATTATTTAATAAGATGCCTTTAGAAATTGAGAAATTAAAAAAAAATTGTGATTTAAACAAAGATCTAAAATTACACTTATATTCTTCAATTCATTCTTCTTGTTAATGTAATGTTAGGGCAATAAACTGCTTACTAAAATATATGGAATAAAGTTCGCGAAAGCGACATTGAATTTGAATTTGATTTGATTTGATATGTATTATGAATTAAAGTATGTTTTCCTTGCATATATATGTTTATTTATTTATATATTAGACATGTTTCCCCATCTATACATTACAATACGTAACATAAACATAAACGTAACGTAAAACAATAAAAAACAAGTAATAACAAGAACTAATGAGGAGAAATAAAATGCTAAAAAGAAAAAATAATGCCTCCAACAATAACAAATAAATAATTCACGAACAGACGAATATATCAATCTTTGCGGAAATGGAATTTAATAATTCGACTGCTCTCTCAATCGGACTATAAATATGGACTATATAATATATGTGTGTGTGTGTGTGTTCTGTTATCGCAGCATGCACAGCTTTGTATCAAAATTAAGGACGGTTCGAGTTACAATATTATTACACAGTGGTACTGCAAATGTTTAAATATCTAATGTCCTATTTGCCTATCCACCTTTTGTTAAATATATATGTTAAATATTTTATTTTGTTATATGTTAAATATTTTATATGTTAAATATTTATATGTTAAATATTTTATTTTGTTAGCTTTTGCCAAGTACTGTTGCACAACAATTATATTTTTAAAAGTGCAAATATATAAAGGTTAACACTTTAATTTTTAACATGTATTTTGTTTTGTTTGTTACTAATGTTTTGTTTGTATGTTTATTTGCCAAATAAGTACAATTCAACCAAAACAGAAATGTGTACGGGTGCATTCAATGTACGACAGTTCGCATTTGAACGAATGTTATTGTATTGTATTGTAGAAATGTGATGTCCCCGCATTGTAAATGGCATTACAATGCTCGTTTCGGCACGTTCCAATACTTTTACCTTTGTTAACCGCGTTCGCAGTGAATAAAATTCGAGGGGCGTGTAATTTACGCGCGAAGCCGTGATATACGCTCGAGTAAAAATTTCGGTCAATTTCCTCTCGGAAAAAACTAAGCGTTGAGAAATTTATATATTACCTTAGGTAAAAGCAAATCTCTCCTTAGAGAAATAACTGTTTATTTTTTAATCTTATTATTTTTCTCTAACTTCTAAAGGTCTATAACTTCTAAACGACAGAGAATTGGATAACTACATTTAGGTTGATTCTGATTGGAAACAACCTTCGCTATCACCTCATTTCGTTTGGACGTTGAGTTTTGGGACAACCTGTATATAATATTCTAATCGGTCTTGTATAATTTTAATTTAATTATTTTATTTTATTTGAAAATAATATATGTCAAAACATAATCTTACTTTACGCTACTTTTTAATATTAACTGACCTCCTAACTAAACTATGTTAATGCTAAGGAATGCTAACGAACAAATAAAATGTTCATAGTAAACTGTTAAGACTGAATGATTGAATTGTATAACGAATTACTTATGTCCTAAGTACGGTGTTCATAAGAAAAAAGACAGATTTAACATTTCTTTACAGGTTTGAAACGATATTCTGTCAATTCATAGATGGCGTTTATCTACTTCATTTGTAAGTGCCATTAGTATCGCAAAAAGAAGAGCGTAACAGCGTTACGAACGGTTTTTCCATTATTATTTTTAGGGTAGTAATACTGTTTTTTATAGTTTTTATCAGATTTTGGTACAGTTTAGTTTATACCATTTTTTTTTTGCAGTATTCTTATGTAAATAATAAAGGAAACATTACGTTTCTAGGTTGTTTTTATGTTCCTCATGAAAAGTTCCGGCATTGAACTCAGCAATTGTAATATAAAACTATTTTTAATCACGATATACTAGAGATATCCATGTTTATCTCTTTTACTGGTTATATATTCCTTTATAGTACATATACTTTTATATATTATAAATTATGTATATGTATATGTGTGTATCTATACTCGCTTATGTATTATATAAATATATATACCTTTTATTATGCAAATGTTTTACAAATTTGCAAGCTTAATTCTTTATTTATTTACGCGTGTAACTTGTTCAAAAGTTTTCTTTTAGTTAATACTGAAATAATGTCATTTAACAAAAATCGACGGTCACTGCCTTCTTTGGTACAGACGGCGTCTAGTTAAGAAGGCAGGGAACATCAGCGCAGTAGGTGCCGGTCGCTTGTTGATTACATTAATTGCCATTGAACTGTTACTACTGTTCTGTACATGTATGTATTTTGGTTTATAAGAATAAATAAATAAATAAATATTTGATTCCATGCCACATATTCATACACCTTTATGAGGTAACCTATATTAGTGACGTTTTTATAATCTCACAAAATCTTATCGTGCTTTCGTTACAAAAAAAAAAAACTTACCCGTGCGTAGAACGCGGCCTCGTCGAGGCGCGATCCACTCCCCCACCACTAGAAAGTATTTAAATTCGCGGGCGCGTTCACTCGCACGACAGTCACTCGCCAGCTCACCACTCGTGCACGGTCACGGCAGCCGCTGTTCTTAATTTTAGTTTCTCGATAATTTAAAAAAAAAAAAATGAAAGCCCTCCTGGTCACCGTGGCCGTTCTCGTTGCCATCGCCGGCGCTGCCGAGGAAACGAAGAAAGAAGAACCCAAGGAGACCATCAGAACGTTTAGTAGGCTCATACCCGCCGATGTGCTCAGAGGTTTGTCACCTATATAATATTAAGAATTCATTGAAATATATTAGCTCCAAGAACCACTTCAGACAAATGCGAAAAATTGACGACAAACGACAAACATTGTAAATACTCTACTAAAATATATGTTAAATTATTCAAAGAAAGACCATTAGAAATTTTTATTTATTTGTAAAACAGGTGTCCTCGTGTACACATTAAAAGAAAAAAACAAGATTAAAAAACAAAAAATAATATAAAGTACCTATAATTAAAAATACCGCTAATTAATCATTTGCGTTAATCTCACAAAGGTGTAATCGAAAACAGATTTTTAAACCTACTGGGCAAATAGAAAAATATATCAATCTCCGCGGAAATGGAATTTAATAATTCGACTGCTCTCCCAATCGGACTATACTTGTACGACACGCTCATCGGCTAAATAGCATGTCTTTAGGAATTTTGGCCGGTTTGATAGTGCTACAGAAATAAAATCACAATTTAAATTGGAGTCACTTAGTAAGAGACTAGCTGTGAGTACTTTTAAATTTATTTAAGGCTATTATAAATGACTGTCTGATCTGAAATTAGCTCTAAACTAGCCAAAACAAAACACCTTGGCAAAAATGATCATCCAGCTAAAATTAAACCCATTCTATTCTCGAATAGAATTCCCTAAGTAGACTAGTCAACAACTCTGCTACTAGGCATTCGTCTAACGGAAAAATTCAGAAAATCAACGACATATGTATGTGCACTGAAAAATAAAAACTGGAACTTATTTTTAAGAAAACATAAAAAACAGCCACCATTTCACGAGCTTCATTATAGCAAGTATACACGAATCATTGCACGTAAAAACGCATTATTTTTTTATCATTTATTAATTTCGTAACTGTTGACCGTTGAGGAGTTCCTGGAGCCATTCCTGGGTGTGGAATCTGGTCATGCTTACCATAAACACGCATTGTCATCGGAACTGAACCATCATGTCAAATTTTAACTCTGTAGGATAATTGCAAGTAGTTCTAATTAGGATTGCAATATTTGACCTAAACCGGCATACAAACATTGCAAGCTAAATAAAAGCTTGCAAAAAACTTTTTATTAACTTCATTTGTAGGTTATTAGGAAATATATATATTTTTATAAATTTTTCGCTCCCCCCCACTATTCTACTAAGTTTTAAGTCATAAGTTATCACCAGTTTAAATTTACCCAATAAGTAATATTTTCCTTCTAAATAAACAAAGTCGAGATTCTAGCCAGGTGATCAATACAGTACCTAAGTGAAGGATATACAATTCAAACTTGATTACAATTAAAATTTACAATCTTATCATCATACTAAAATTAACCTGTCATCTATAGAAACCTGCGATAATTATATATGTACTATATAATCGACGCTACAATACTTTGGCAATGGCATGGTTAGAAAATGAACAGATTGACAGTAAGATTTTCAGTTTCTATAATAACTACATTTCTAAATTATTATTTTTTTTGTAAATGCACCTTTTTGCCATCTCATTAAACTTTGTTCGCTATTTACTGAAAACTATGTATATATATATAGAACGGTTTTGTGGTCAAAATTTAACGAAATGCACAAATCAAAAACATCCACAGAGTAAAACAGTACAATTTATTATTCCTAAGCGAATATGTTTCGTGGAAAGATTTTGATAGAATAAGGCTTTGAACTATTTACCCAATGGTCGCGGGTTCGCATCTGCACATGGTCATACAATTTTTAACACTTCATTACCACCATCTACCCTGACTCAGGACAGGCACATTTGGCCTAGTTGAGTAGGGCCCAAAGTTAAGGAATATCTTTTGGAACTTTTTACTCGCCAGCCTTGAGACGGAAATAGGCGAGCTGGATAAACGTTTTATCTCTAACGTAGCCAAGCTGTTATGAAAATATTTTTACAGAATATTAAAAGTCTTCGTTGGTGAGGCAACAAAAGCCAACATGAAAATTACATAAGTGCTCGAACGCACAATCGCTTCACGCACTACAGCTTCACACTAATTTGGGGTCAGTTAAATAACTAAATTAAATACTCTGCATTTCGTTATGTGTCTCATATATTTTACTAAGCAAACGCCCGATACGACTAAAGCGTATTTTTTTTACAGCGTTGGATTGACGCCACATTTAAAAATGTTTATAATTTAAATAAAAAAAAGTAAATTTAATAAAGAATTTTTGAAGTCGGTTGATAATCATCGCTGTCACTTTTAGTATGCCAAAAATGTATGCATATTTACATCTTTAAGAAGATGAAATTAGAAAAATCAAAAATAATTATAAAATAGCGGATTCGAGTAGGGTAAAAATTTAAACAAAATGTATATGTAATCATTTAAATGTTAATAACATAGTGTAACCTCCAAATAAGTTTACGTTCTTCACTATGAAATTTGGGCGCCACTGTGCACTAAGGCACAGAAAACAACATTTTAAAATAAAGAATTATAAAACATAAAGGTAACACACCGACTAGTAACTCCGGAAGGAGAGCAACGGGTCTCCCTCAGGATCGTGGTAAAAAATAAAAAGATCTGGTTTGCAATTCAAAAAAAAGGAATGAAAGATTTAATAAAAAAACTGTTATAAAAAAACAATATAAAAAACACATAACCAAGTTGAACAAAAGATTCCAGGCCGCCTGATCGATCCCTTTAGTTGTGAAATCCCGTTTTTCCTTTCCATACATTTCCTGGAATGCCGTTCGCAAGCCCAAAGGCGCAAGGGTCCTTCCCGAAATGAAATGTATGTTTTTTTTTTTCTTCTTCAAATAAATAAGGGGGTAAATATCCCACGACAACCTATTGGCCTATAGGAGCCTATAGTATTCCATAGTAGCTGATAAAAGTAGCTGTTCAAAAGTAGCTGTCAAAAGTAGCTGGATAAAATAGCTGGATAGAATAGCTGGATAAAACCCTGAAATGCGAGCAAAAAAGAAATTAACTCGACATCAAAAGGTGGAGAACTAGATCAATTGAAAATCGAGTAACTACTTACCGCTTCCATCTGGAGAACGGGTTTATAGATAGCGCAGTCCTGGCTGGCTAGGTGCGTATCTTTTAATTTCCTCGCACAGCAAAATTTATGATTAAAACTGCGGCCGCCATTCGGGAGCCCTTCACAAACGCCCATGCAACCAAAACGAAATGAAAAAATAATATCCAAAAAACTACCTCCGTGAGCGAAACCAGATTACCAGCAGGCAAGCAACAAATTTGCATTACAGCTAGGAATCAAACCGGAGACATAGATAATAATCGAGATAAACGGCAGATGGCGTTTGTTGGTTTAATCAAGGGGGAAATTCGCTATTTCGTTACAGCCTCCCTCCATAAGAAGTGATCTGGTAGGAAAACCAGAGAACGACGAGCATTGCCCTCAATGCAAACCATACCATTGCATCGAAGCATGAAATTAAAGAAAGAGCGATAACTAAAATTACTACTACGTTATCACATAGGAATATAACTACGACATCTGATAGAACAATCACGGTGCTACGTTGACTTACGTTAGCTTAAAACAGGAAAATAACGCATCAGGAAGACCAAAACCAACAGAATATCCTTTGTTTAGATGTTTACAAATAACAAGTAAAGAAGTGACATCGAATAACAAAAACAGGAAATGTGGAAGAGAAATCTAACTGTGAAAGCGTTCCTATTAACAAAGTTAAGAAAGTCATTATTATTTTCAACTCACCCATTCATTCATCATCACTTAAAGGACCTCCCATACAACGTTCGCTCAAGGCTTACAAACTACAGGAAGACTCATAAGATTGAGAACCTTGCTGACCAAACATACTCGCAGCTATAATCACTTCAATAATAGTGAATTACGCCAAACATTGAAAATAAAAAGTAGTAAATGTGATAGGATTGATGCTAACAGAAAAACGAAAGTCTAGTATCGAGTCTAATAGGAATGATTAAGTTTGATTCGGTAACAATTTAAAGTCTTTAACATGCCACTGACCTAATTTACGGCCATTCAAATCCGATAATTCATACACAAGTGAGGATAATTTTCGAACGACACGGCATTTGATGAATTTAGGTGCAAATTTGGCAATGAAATACTGACCAGCTTTACTTTGTTGATAATTCCTTTTCCAAACAAGGTCTCCTACGTTTAAATCAGCATGTCTTCGCTTTTTATCGTAGAAAGCTTTGTTTCTGTCATGCGATTCGACTAGACGAACTCTAACTTGTTGGAAAATGTCGGCCAATTCACCAAGATCTTGCGCAAAGTTTTGGCAACTACCGAATATTACTTCATCTTGCAATACCGGAGGATGAGAATAAAAGGAGCCACATAGTATGGGTTCTTGCCCATGTACTAGGAAATGTGGACTAAAATTCGTAGTCTCATTAACGGCAGAGTTAATACCAAATTGAACTTTTGGAAGGAGTAAATCCCAGCTACGATGGTCATCTTTAATGAATAATGCCAGCGCAGTGACGATTGTCCTGTTAGTTCGTTCGGTTGTATTAACCTGTGGAGTATACAGTGGACAGAATCGGACATTTGGCACTTTATATTTTGCCATCAAATTATGAAAATCCTTACTGACAAACTGTTTTCCATTATCAGCTATTACTGTTTGAGGAATACCAAACCTAAGGAAAACATCATTTTCTAAATGTTGGCAAACTGTGCTTCCCAAGGCACGCTTCAACGGAAATAGAAGGCAATATTTAGAAAAACAGCAAGTTACAACTAAAACATAAATGTTTCTGTTTCTTGTCATTGGATAAGGTCCAAGTAAATCCATGGATATCATCTGGAAGGGTCTAGTACACATTTTAGGATTACCCATTAATCCTAAGGGTGATTTATTTGAATATTTATAAGCTTGACAATTGTCACACTTATTTATAAATTTTGTAACATCACGATACATAGAAGGCCAAAAATATCTCAAACTAAGTCTCTTATGAGTTTTAAATATGCCAAAATGACATGATATTTCGGACTCGTGATTATCTTTAATTAGACCTTCCCTAGCTTCGAATGGAACTACCAATTTCCAATCATGAGAGCTAGTAAGTTGATATTTACTTTTACAAAAACGAAAAAGTTGGTTATCTTTTACATTGAAATTTGCATAACCACTTGGGTTTGAAGACACTGCTTCAAAAAGCTTAGTATACCAGGTATCATTAGATAGTGCTGATATTTGAGTAACTGGTAACAAACGAGATAAGCCATCAGGGACAACATTGTCTACACCCTTACGATGGACAATTTCATAATTAAAAGAAGCAAGACGGAGACCCCATCGAGCTAATCTACCTGTTGGGTTTTTCAATTTTAAAAACCACTTCAAACTAGAATGATCGGTATAAATGGTAAATTTTGGTCCACCTTCCAAATATGGACGAAAACGTTCTACTGCAAAAATGACAGCAAGAGCCTCGCGTTCCGTAGCAGAGTAACGCGTTTCTGCTGGTAGAAGTGAACGAGAACAATACGCAATTGGATGGTCTACGCCATCGAAATTCTGCGTTATCATACCACCCAAGCCAAAGGCTGATGCATCTGTATGAACCGAAAAAGGTTTACTATAGTCAGGACATACTAGAACTGGACTAGTAACCAAAGCAGTTTTTAATTTCTGAAATGAATTTTCTGCTTCATCAGACCATCGAAAAGGTGGTGTACCTTTTTTTGAGCTTGTTAAACGAGAAAGAGGTGCTGCTATAGCAGAAAAGTTACGAATAAAGCGACGATACCAACCAGCGGTACCTAAGAAACCTTTTACTTCTTTAGAAGTTTTGGGCGTAGGAAAATCCATAATAGATTGTACTTTTTGTGGATCTGTACGCAAACCGTTTTCATCAACGATATAGCCTAAATATTTAAGTTCTTTGCGAAAAAACTGTGACTTTTTACTATTAATAGAAAGATTTGCTAATTTCAAACGTTCATAAACGCGATTCAGCAGAGAGAGGTGCTCATCGAAAGTCGAACTCACAATGATTATATCATCAAGGTAGCAAAACACTTTTCCTGCAAAACTGGGATCGAATAGTATGTCCGCTAACCGTTGCATAGTGGCAGGGCTATTACATAGACCAAATGCGGCAACAGTAAATTGAAACAAATTTCGACCAGGTACTGTAAAAGCAGTTTTCTCTTTAGAAGATTCATCCATTGGAAGCTGAAAAAATGCCATGCTCAGATCGATTGATGATAAAAATCGAGCATCCCTTAAACTATCCAAAATAGTTGAAATATATGGTAATGGATACGCATCTGTGCGTGTAACAGAATTAAGTTTTCTACTATCCAAACAAAATCTTAAGGATCCATCTGATTTAGGAACAAACAGTGTTGGATTATTCCACGAACTCTGTGATGGTTCTATTACTTTTAATTCAAGTAATCTGTCAACTTCGTCATTTAATAGTTTTAAACGAGCAGGAGATAAAGGATAATACCTTTGTTTGATCGGAGGAGAATCACCGGTATCTATCGTATGAGTAATTAAAGATGTACGGCCTAAACCCATAACATCTGTGGAAATTCCATCAAACTGTTTTAAAACACAAGTAGCAAGCGATTGCTGTTCTTTAGATAAAGTATTAAAATCGTGAATGACTCGAAGTTTATTCTCAGGATTCCAAAAGTTATCCTTTACATCAACATCAAATTTAATTAATTTTACCAATTCAGGAGCTAATTGGAAATGCTTAAAGAAATCAACTCCTAAAATAAGAGAAGCTGAAATGTCCGGAGCAACTAATGCTTTTATTACATGAGAAATATTATTAAATCTAAAAGGCAAATACATATATCCTAAAGGTTTAACGACAGACGAATTGGCTGTGCTAAGATTAGTATTTTCTATAGGATTAAGAGTATAACCTAATTTTAGTAATCTAAGGTGAGAGTTAGCACCTAATATAGTGGCAACACTTCCACTATCAAGAAGACCACAAACTTTAATATCGCCTAGATCAACTTCTAAATAAGGACGACGAGAATCTTTTTCGTTCTCAAAATAAACAGAGGCTGCTTCCAAAAATGCCGCATAACAACCTCGAGAAGTTAGTTTTTTGAATTGGATGATGAATTGGAAGGTTCATTATCAGAATTCCTGTTTGGATTGCAATCGGGACACGTGAATTTGGTAAATCCAGGTTTATTGCAATTATAGCACTTTTTTGAAAAGTTACGTGCTATATTTTTCTGATTAGCATTACGTTTTTTAAAACATCTGTCAACCACGTGACCTTCCCGCTTACAGAAAGTACAAGATAAAGAAACACTAGAAAGAGGCAGTGGTTGAGCACTTACCTTGCTATAATTACGTCTATTATCCTTTTTTGTAATTTTATTCTCAACTGTCAAAGAGGAACTAAAATTGTCTGTGAGCAATTTCATGTCTTCAATTTTTCTGCCTACAGATAATAAATCAGTAATCGAATCAATAGGAGACAAAGCAAGTTGGCGCAAATAAAATGGTCTAATGTTATGCATATAGATTTTAATCTTTTCAGACTCGGAAAGAGGATTAGATAAACGACCAAAATATCGTTCCATTAGTGGCACGAACACATGCATGGGCTCATCAGGTTCTTGATGTCTGGAGCGCAAAAATCCCAAAAGATTATAATCGTAATCACTAACACCAAAATCTAACCTCAATTTTGAAACTAACTGTGACCAATTAGAAAAATTATTGATATTACCACGATACCAAATTAATGCATTTTCTATAAATAAATTATACCCTTCGCGAAGCAACCGCTCTGTAGGAATATTTCTTGCTAACCGTAATTCTTCAATTAGTTCTAAAAATTCAATAACGCAAGTTTTTCCATTATAATGTATGCCTAAATTCAACGGTTTATTACACTCGTTACTTGAAGTAGGAACATTTAACGGTAAAACAGGAGTAGAAGTAGAAGTTCCCGCGTCAACAACAAAAGAATGTGGTACGACTGGTTCACTCTGAAGAACTAACAACAAAATAGATGAAATGCTTTTTTTCATTTTTTTCAATCTCTCGATCAGCAATGGATCTTCAGTCAAAATCCTATTAAGCCTATGATATAAATGAGCAGATTTAGCACTAACGCGTCTTCGCTGATTTTTATCAGAAATAAAAGAAACATCTTCCAGAAAACAACTTAAATCGTCCAACCTAATTTCGCATTCATGAATTTCAGGTTCGCATAAAAAGCTTGTAGATTTTATAGATTCGCTTGGTTTTTCTTTGCCAAGTGTAACTATTTGTTTACGTAAAATATCCACTGAGTCAGCAGGCGTTTGACCTCTGATGCTAACCTCATATTGCAACTCTGACTTCGAAAGACAGTTCCAGGAAATTAATGGAATCGACATTTTGTATAAAAATGCAATATTTAAAAAATGAATAAAAAAAGAAATTAAATTGAGAGTACGTCACCAATTTACAGGCACAACACTTTGCTTAGCCGCTACTATGTGATCGACCAGTCGGCTTACAAGACAGTAGAAAATATTCAGTTAGGTATCTGAAAATATTTAAAAAAGTTTAAACAATAGCCAAAAAAGCTTAAACACAAAAATAAACACAGTTTAAATATACAATAGCCAAAATGTACTATTCATAATAGGTAGGTATTTGTTTATAAAACCCTTACAAAAAAGAAATGACATTTATGAAATGAAAAAAAATGAACCTCTTCTAACAAAAAAATATAACCAAACATAATAAACATGTTGTCTCTAAACGAAATATAATGGCTTTGTAACCATTAATAACAAAAAAGAAAAAAAATGTGATAAAACATTTTATGGACAGTATCTGACTGTACCCGTTCAAAAGTAATGTACATAATATGTAATTGCAATTGATTACAAATATAGTAAGTTTTTTTTTTTAAAAAAAACATTTAAATATTTACCAATTTACAATGTATATGGGAAGAAACACTCATGGCGTTACTAAAAAATAACTCACGTCAAAAACAATAACAAATTCGTTAAATTTGTAGGTAGCAGTTAACTAAAATGGTACATAATAAACTTACAAAAAAGTTAGGCATTTAAATTACAATCTACAATAATAATTGAAAACCAGATTTTTATTTTTTCAAAAGGCCCCACGTTGGGCGCCAATTTTTTATATGTAACCTCCAAATAAGTTTACGTTCTTCACTATGAAATTTGGGCGCCACTGTGCACTAAGGCACAGAAAACAACATTTTAAAATAAAGAATTATAAAACATAAAGGTAACACACCGACTAGTAACTCCGGAAGGAGAGCAACGGGTCTCCCTCAGGATCGTGGTAAAAAATAAAAAGATCTGGTTTGCAATTCAAAAAAAAGGAATGAAAGATTTAATAAAAAAACTGTTATAAAAAAACAATATAAAAAACACATAACCAAGTTGAACAAAAGATTCCAGGCCGCCTGATCGATCCCTTTAGTTGTGAAATCCCGTTTTTCCTTTCCATACATTTCCTGGAATGCCGTTCGCAAGCCCAAAGGCGCAAGGGTCCTTCCCGAAATGAAATGTATGTTTTTTTTTTTCTTCTTCAAATAAATAAGGGGGTAAATATCCCACGACAACCTATTGGCCTATAGGAGCCTATAGTATTCCATAGTAGCTGATAAAAGTAGCTGTTCAAAAGTAGCTGTCAAAAGTAGCTGGATAAAATAGCTGGATAGAATAGCTGGATAAAACCCTGAAATGCGAGCAAAAAAGAAATTAACTCGACATCAAAAGGTGGAGAACTAGATCAATTGAAAATCGAGTAACTACTTACCGCTTCCATCTGGAGAACGGGTTTATAGATAGCGCAGTCCTGGCTGGCTAGGTGCGTATCTTTTAATTTCCTCGCACAGCAAAATTTATGATTAAAACTGCGGCCGCCATTCGGGAGCCCTTCACAAACGCCCATGCAACCAAAACGAAATGAAAAAATAATATCCAAAAAACTACCTCCGTGAGCGAAACCAGATTACCAGCAGGCAAGCAACAAATTTGCATTACAGCTAGGAATCAAACCGGAGACATAGATAATAATCGAGATAAACGGCAGATGGCGTTTGTTGGTTTAATCAAGGGGGAAATTCGCTATTTCGTTACAATAGCTAAAATGTAATTAAAATCTCGGGCGATTTTTCTTCCTTAAGATAATAAATAAAGACATACAAAAACACAACATACGTAAAAGTTATTTATCTGTAAGTATTTTTTTATAAATAATCAACTATCAAAGATGTAGTTACCGAAAGAATTTTCCGAGAAAATCTAAACAAAAAAAAAATAATAGAAAAAATACATTTTTAAAAAACCAAGATTTTATTTCAGCGCTTGAATGCGTATATAAAATTTCGTATCTGTGCTTTTGACCGTTCCTGGCCAATCCTGGGCGTAGAATCAGGTCATCCTTACCATAAAAATGCATCGCTATCAGAACTGAAACAACATACTAAATTTCAACTCCGCAGGATAAGAGAAAGTGGTTTAATTCAGTTTGCAAGATTTGACCTAAGCCGACACATTGCAGGCTAAATAAAAGCGCGTAAAAATTGCTTTAGAACAGGCAGTGATCCGTCCTTTTAAAGTTTTAAATGATACCCGATATGTTACTGTTTTACAGTTAAAATATTAGCGCTTAGAAAAAAATATACCACATTAAATCTGTGATAGTTTCTGACTGGCTGCTATGGATTCTGGCTGTGACGTTTAGTCGAACGAATTTATTGGAAATATTCACAATCTCAAGTTCATCGAGTGTTTGTCCAAAAGATGCAGTGTCGCATCGAATACGTGAGACAGATGCATTATGTCCACATGGAGCGTGCCTCAGCCCACCTTATGCTCACCTCAAGCCAAGGACTATCCAAGAGTGAAAGTTGACGGACGAGTCGAGCGGCTCAGCGAACAGCTGGTATGCCCCAATAAATTTTAACGACCAGCCAGCTGCACCAAGTGTTGTAGAGTCGTGTTTTGTTTGCACCAACTTAATATTAAAAAAAAAAACTCGCCAATAATTATATTACCAACATTATTCACGCAAAATGCAGGCGACTACATACGTGAAGGAAAACAGCCTTTGAAAGCTTCTGACCTACAAATCGTTTAGCAAAAAAAGCCTTTTACGATGAACGGAAAGGTGTAATCTCTATGATGGCAAACCGGAGCCTACCATTTTGTATGAAATACTGATAGCATTTAGTTTCATTTTACTGACAACGCAAAAATATATATTTCTTGAAAATTCAAGTTCTTTTGAGATACATTATCATTTTCCTAATCTCAAATCGCTTAGATAAACCCCTCCTCGAGTCTATTCTTATAATAAAAATATGTTTATTTTATATGGGATGTTTCTGTTTTCAGAAGCGGGTGACTCCACAATAAGTTATTTTAAAAAGATGGTGATTTGGTTTTTTTTTTATATTTTTTGCATAATATTTGAAGAAATTTGCTCAGGTGATTACCAAAGCGACGATTTTTTTCTAAAATATTTATTATTCTGTTATTTTAATCAGTAAATATGTGAAAATTCAGAAGGTCTGATCCAGGGAAATTTGTTATTCGCGTACCCGCTTTTTTGTGTTATCTACAACGTACTCAATGATTCAAATTTACGCAATTTTTACGCACTGTTAAATTTATTAATTGTGTAATCATTTTCATTTGCAAGGTTGCTCATCAGCGATGCACAATTAAACATGATTATAGGTTATGCAAATAGGTCAGTTTTTTTGACAATTTGTTCGAAGGTTGCCAACCTATGTCGGGTATGTTTTGCAATAAATTCTGTATTTATTTTTGTTAGTTCCTGATATAGTAACTATATTTTTAAGGTGAAACGCTCGGCTATTGTTAGTTAACTAGCCAAAATATAACAAATTAAACTGCCTTCCTTAGAACAGACATTTAGTCTAGTAAAGAAAGCAGCGAACAGAGGTTGCAGTGGTGCCAAACGCTTATACATATGTAACCTTATAAAGTAAGTATGTTATTGTTTTTATTTGATAATTAAAATAAAAATATGTAAAAATACACGCATCTTCACCATAAGATGTGTATTCTTATAATTCATGCGTAGTTACGAGTTAGGGTTTGGTTTATCAATATAAAGAACGGATCGAACAATAATCGAAAAATAAAATAATAATTATTTTTCATTAAAACGAAGAATCTATTATTTTTTTCATTCCTAATTATTTATTCATTTATTGATTCCATTTTAATAATTCTATTTATTTCTAATATTTGCTTTTAGAATCAGAAACACATTGAGATGGTCGCTTGTCACTACTATGTCACAAGACATGAAGGTCGGTGCAGATTCATAGTTAATACTGTTTATTGTTGTTCAACGTTTCGATGAATTGTTTTTTTTTTTGTTTATTTATTCTTTGCAAAGTTTAATGTATTATTTCTCGGCGTTTCATTTTGTTCTACAAATTTTTTGAAGGGTATCTAAAGGGGTGACATGCAAACGGTACATTACTATTTTTTATAAGATTAATAACTTATTAAGAGGCACTGACAAGATGGTAGCATGTTAACGAATATATATTTTTACTTACAATCGTTTTTTACTTACTTGCAGTCGATCAGCTGATTTTAGCAATACAGTTGTATGTACAGGTCTAAAACTACTTTAAATATATTAAAACATAACATAGCATACTAGTATACCATTCTATATATTCCTGAACTTATATGAGTGTATGTGATAACATTAAAACTGACATAGGTCAAGTAGTTACTCAGAAAAAGTAATTTAAAAAAAAACAATACCTCCTAGGTACGAGTACTTGTTATACGCGAATGATGGAAAGTAGAAAAGTATTCAGAATCGAACGAACTGGGTTCATAACCTAACAATGTATGTGTTCCCAATTCACTACACAAATTGTGAGCTATCCTTTGTGATCGCTGTGTGAACCAAAGTTTCCATCAATAAACAATGACTCTATGCATACATACATTCCTATTATATCGAGTTTCGTATGTCGAATTTTCGAACCGTGACGCCTTCAGTTGAAAACCTAACGGTTTTAAACCATTTCGTATCTACTGGGTGCGTTTTTTTTTTTGTGTAACTGGGCAATGTGCAAGCCAGGTAATAATAGACAAGCGAAGCGACTTCGTTGAGCGCGATCTGTAGCTATAGCTGTGAATGAAAGCGATTTCGTCACAGCTTCAGTAACGCGGTTATTCGTTGCGCTAGAATAATAGGGTGATTTAAACTGTGTCGCCTTATAACGCGCAACTTAATTTAACGCATGCGAATTTAGAACGGTAATGTGATATGTGCTTGAGTTTGCTTCCATACGTGTTTCTGAAATGTCTGAAACTGTATTTTTGATGAAACAATTTGTGGAAAGAATATTGTAATGTGATGAATAATATCAAATTGTCCTTTATTTATAAATAATTTAATGTGAAATAAATTAATTTCACAAGAAGTAAAAGTCTTATTGCGATGACCAGGCTGACTACACGATTGTCTCTTGCTTTCCTAAAATATATACATACAACCACACACCCTCACACATACAAACACACACGCAACCACACACCCTCACACATAAACCACACACCCTCACACATAAACCACACACCCCAACAGACACAACCACACACCCTCACTAACACTTTTATACCGTACACATCACACATAACCTTCTAAAATAGCGTTAAGCTCAACAAAGTTTTAAATATTTTTGTACATAGGCGTAAGCTTTAATTGGCCTTATTATTAACCCTTTGGGTAAATATATATTACTTCTTTATTTCTTTCTTTTCTTTATTCTTTTTCTGATAAATATGTCCATTTTATTATACCTATTAATCAGTTACAATTTTACACGATAAATATACATTTTACAATAATTGTTTAAAGTAATCTACCTTCAATTATCGTATATATGCTATTATTAAATTGTATGCTTACCTGTTAATAAATAAATAAATATCATGAAGGTGGGTCGAGCAAAAAAGGCTATTCAGAAATGCGAGAAAGAGACGAGCAACCCAATTTCGAACTCTTTGGTCCATAATGATGCAATACTTGACCACCAGGTCCTTACAACTTTCATTATTCGCGGAAGAGAGGAGAGAATTTGCAGTCTGCATAAATAGTTTCCCAGTCTCCAAACAAGGATATTTTACCTGTTTCTACTGCACCACGTGGCTTGATCCAGTTTTGTGAAGCGGCCCACAGCAGATTGCGTAACGCTGGTTTGCGTAACAGGCCTCGATTTTGGCCGAGTATGAAAACACTGGCTAAAATCGTATTCCGTTACACAGAATTTAAAGGGTTAACTTTACACGGACGAATTTGCTTTGAATAAAAAAAATATTTGACCCCTTACGCCGAAAGTGCAATTTTCTGTCAAAATAAATCGCTTTGTTTGATTGTTTTATTTATTTATAAACTTACAAAACAGCGATACAAGTACATAATACTCTAATGAAACATTTATATGGCCAGAAAATGCACCAAATATAAATACGGTTGAAAACGTCAAATTAATAAAACTATGTGTAATGTGCGTATAGCGTGTGGTTAGAAATCTTTGCGCATGTTTGTGCACGTGTGTGTATATAAACTTCATATTATTAGTGGCATAATAAATAATATTAAAATATTAATATATATTTATTACAAATGCTTAATATTTATTTAATAATAAGCTGACCCGACGAACTTCATACCGCCCCAGAATCAATAAAAGTTGTGTTAACTTATTAGCAGAATTAAATTCACTTTTTTTATTAAGAAAACTCAAAATGAATTAAGTTCAAAAATGTACAAAAATAAAAATGATTTATCCCCCGTGATAGTGTGCCGAAAAGGATTTTTTTTGTATCAATTTGAAAGTGATTGGTGTAAAACTACGGCAGTTATCGTATCCACAAGAAAGTTATATAGATAGATAGATATATAAACGTTTTAACTGAGGGTGGTTTTGGGTTCTAGGGGATGTGAAACGCGTAATTTATGTCGAAATTTTTCGGAAGGCTTGACATGTTACCCATTGAAATAGGTAACTTTCCTAATGAGATATACCTAAACGCCCTTTGGTTATGTAACCGTAAGTATCAGTCACGGAAATGTAGGTAATTTAACATCTGTGAAGATTTTGAAACCGGTTTCGTTCGGCCAAAAGGACAAAAGTTCACGGTCGCCGAGATGCTTACAATAAAGGCATAATTTATTTTAATTCTGACATAAATATACATTTTTGTTACATAAAACACACCTTTTTAAAATGACTGTTCAGTCCAGTGACCTTTCGATAGCGTTTTTTTTTCTAATGTTCTATATCTGTTCATATGCAAACGCAAAACACGTGCGCATAACACAAACTCAATAAAAGTAAACCGGTTAATTAATAAAAAATAATAAAAAAAAAACTGTTCATAGTATATATTTGAAATAGGTTTTTTTACATTGCAGAAACTAGTTTATTTATATACGATACCTATATGTTTAATATTTGAAATGCATTATCACTTGTATTTGGATGATCTGTTACCGGGTGGTTTATTATTGGTTTTTAACGCCCTTTTTCGTAGCTTTTGGAATACTCCTGATTAACCCCACCCTCGCATTCGTTATTAATTTGCCACTAAACCGATAGGTGTCGCGGTCGTATGGTATAAATCTGGTATAAATGGATATTTTATATTTATTTTAAAAACGTCTCAGCGTCGAATATAATCAAATATTTAAATAAAAAAAAAATCCACCTCTATCCCGTGGTTTTAATTGAACCATCACGCTATACCGACTGCAGATTGAATTTATTTTATTTCATTATATTGTAAAAATACAAATTGCACAAATTCATAAAAAATACTACTTGCCATCCAATAATGAACTTTCTGTTATCAAGAAATACCAATAAAAAAAAATATACAGAATGATTTTAAATTTAGGGCAGTCCTTTTAGGGTGTTGATCTATACCGCCAATCAAACATTAATCAGTAAAAAATATTGAAAAATGTTTTCCGATTACGAGAAAAACGACTTCAAAATAAAAAAAAATCGTCTTTACATTTGAGAGCGCGATTAAACGCATGGCGCGAGAACGGTCATTGACTCTTCGAAGAAAAAAAAGTTTATTATTAATATCATTATTATAGTATGATTTTTTTTTCGAAATTATATTTTTTTTCTTGAGATAGAGTGACCTAAATTTAAAAATATTCTGTAGTACATAGAACAAAGTGCATCGATACTTGAACTCAGGTTCGGTTGTAGTCTCGGGGGGGGGGGGGGGGGGGAAGGGGGGAGGGGGGATATTTTATGAAACACTAGTGTGTTTCATAAAATTAATGGCCAGTGATCGAAATTCGACAGTAATTCATTATTTTTTTAGGTTTGAGCGTTATTTTTTTTATTTAAGTTCTTTATTTATAAACAAAGTACATATTTTATTTGTTTGTTCACTAAACCCTTGCGGGTTTTTATGTGAACTCATTCGTTCCCACTTTTAACTTATTTAATAAAATTTATTTATATACAATAACATATTCAATATTAACATATAACACTTTTAGCAATGCTGAGCTACACATGACGGTATCTATCCAGCCTGCCATTATTATATTTGTTTATTTATAAAAAAACGGTCAATTCCAATCGCCTATTAAGGTTCTTATACAATGAGGTGAGTATACCTTTTTTTTTAAATTTTATTCTATAACATTAGCTGCGAGCGTGTATAAATACGTCATTAGCGTGTGTTGTTTGCCGCAATTCTCTGGAATACCTATGAAATTAAAAATTAAAAATTAGTAACAGTTGAAAAAAACATATTTACAGCGTGTAATTGTATTTATTTTTTTGATACAATTCATTGTCAGTTTTAATTTTTTCGCTAAAAAATGAGTCTTGACATTCATAAAAGTATAAGATGGCAGTAATAATTATGTTTACTTGATATTTCTAGATTGAAATACTATTGAAAAATGAATATTTAAAAAGCACACAATATTCACAGATCGAAACTTATTCTATCAAACAGGTGTAAAAACGTTTTATTTAATTTAATTAACTAACTTATATTTATTTATTATTTATGTTTATTGGAAAAACCAACAATTTTACACAGTACACACAACAAAAAAAAAAAAAAAAAATACATTTGATTGATCGATACAAAACTATGTAAAACTAAAAATAGGTTTCTACTAACAAAAAGTATTAAAGTTAATAACAAAAATAACAAAACAATTTATATCTATATGAGGTGTTACTAATCCACACAAAGTATATTTTTCTTCTCTTGAAAATCAATAAAATACTACAAATATTAATACATATGTAATAATATTAATTGTATATTGGATATTTTAATATATAAATAAATATTAATATTAGAGATAAATTTTAGCTTTCTGCATTTCTTCTTCCTATAAACTTTTACTATGCCAAATATGCCTAAAAAGAGATACAAAGTTTTTCCTTCGCGTATTAATCTTCTAATTATTCTGCAGACTTCCCTGGAGTATGCTTCGCGTCCACCCGCTGCGCGACCGTGGACCCCGGCAGCACCTGGAGCCTGGCGCCCTTCTGCGGCCGCAGCACCTGCATCGTCACCGAGGACGCGCTGCCCAGGCTACTGGAGCTGGTCGAGGACTGTGGTCCACTGCCGCTGCCCAACAAGAACTGCGCGATCGACTTGGGTGAGGCATCACTATTGCCAACTAAATTAGGTTTTACATGGATCCATTTGGTCATTGCGCTGTTCGAAAGAGTTGGCAGAGGTTAGAAAATGTTTCGTTGCGCCTACAGACCTCAACAGACTCTTTGGTTACCGTACGTCCAGTACACACGAACCGAGCCGAGAAACAAAACTAAGGTCAACTAAGCATTGTTTGCTTGACGTAGCAAAACAGTTCTGCATTTGAATGCTGCATCTACAGAGATTGTTTGGTAAATGTTACAAAACAGTTTTTTTAGGTCAACGGTTTATCATTCTACATGAATTGGTTTGTACAGTCTAACAAATAGATTGTACACACAACATAATTTCTTTTGTTTTAAAATATCAGAAGATTATTCGTTTAGGATTAATTTAACAATGGCGTCGTGGTTTTGTCATAATGAAACAACATCATTCAACGTAAAAAATTTTTTTATAGTTTTAATGGTTTATTGATAATATTTTGATGGTTTTTTTATAGTTTTTGACAGTCATTCTTCTTATTGAAAAGTTCCTTTATTTTATTAGAATGATCTTTGCGTCCAATATACCCAAAAGGTTTTCTCAAGTTGTGCACTTAGAAATTGTGTACCATACTTGAACTTAATTAAGTTGAAAGCTTTGGTAGGTTATCTTTGAGTAGGTACGGAGTGCAAGCAGTAAACGTTGTGGAAATTTAATTAAAACAATTTAAACCACCTAGAATATTTTTTATTTTCAAAACCCGTCGATTTTGAATGCTGTTTTACAAACTGAGCCTTGCAAATTGCTATTTTGCGTTTACAACATTTTGCTAATGATGTCACAGTAAAACATAAGTAAATCTAACATGACGGCGGATTGCTTTTTTTGATTCTATTTTTATATTTTACACACGTTTTATATTATTATTTATTTATTGAAAATGATTAAATTTTCAACTATGTGACATATAAGTATTATTAAATAGCTTAATTAAAGCACAAGCGAACGTTACATTCTACAGAGGTTTCCTGCCTTCCTAACTAGACAAATTCTGTACTAAGGGAAGCCGTTTGTATAATAATATTTAAAATAATATATATAGCCCATAAATAACAATAAATACATATACATTTTACACAAACATTACATAACAATGAAACCAATTGCAACAACAATAAAGTTAAATTGTGTTTAATTTGTTTAAGTTAAGCTTAAGTTTTGTTTAATAAGTTTTTTTGTACTGTACAATTTGTATTTTTAAGGATATACTATAAGCCCCTTTAAGAATAAAATATAATCTAAATTGAGTTTCTGCCAGATGAGCAGTCTTCAGTCTCTTCAGGACAACATATATTTTCTTTGTACTGTTTCTGATGAACAATCACTTATGGTGGCATTGAACTGAACTGGCTTCAGATTGCTTGTTTTAACTCCAACCATATATTTTAAACACGTTTTATAGGAAAAGATTGCTGTTTTACTTTAATATTTCTTGTTTCAATTTGTAGTAGTAGAGTTTCAAGATCGATGCAAAACCTTGTAATGATAATTTTGGCAGAATGCTGCTTTTGATTCTATACGACTTATTACGTTTTCATTTTTTTTATTATTTATTGAGAAATCAAGTTGGCCGATGAGTACAAGTATATAACCTTCCTAACTAGGTAAGAGTTACCTGTTCTAAGGAAGGTTATATATGAAGTGTTACAGCGAGCATACAAGAGACCAGCGCAAAATCCTGTGAAAATATAAAAATTAACTAAGGCACAAATATACACACTGATATACAAACTACTCACACACACACATAAATACAATTTACGTTTCTACTCGTTAACACTTAATACTTATTAAATAAATGAATAAACAATTTTTAAATATATAGGTAAATAAATATTCGATATAAGTAAATAAATATTCAATATAAAATAGTGTTATACTACATATAGTATAGTAATTACTTCCAGTGTCCAGGATTACCTAACCAGAAACAGCATAGTCATGTTGGATTCACTTTGATTTACCGAAGTTAAGGAAGGACGTCATTAGGTTATCCTAATGACGTCCTTCCTTAAATTCCCCTATTATGAACCCTATTATAGGGTTCATCTTGCTGTCCAGGATCCAATCGGAATTGGAGACATTTCTGAAGCATTCTCTAAAGTTTATCTTCATTCCACAGAGAAAACCAATAAAACAGCCGAATTCCCCCTCTGCTGTCCAGTCTTCACCTGCGAGCCGGGAGCGAAGTTGGAGTATCCGGATGTACCATCACCGGCCGGTTCATCATCACCGCCGCCGCCGCCGCCAGAATCTTCCAGCGCGAAGAGCGCAAAGGCTTAGGTCAAAGTGAAATAAATAAAAATATTTCAATGTATGTATAGCATATTTTAACAGCAAATCCCCACTTTTTTCAAAGCGGAAAAGTGACTTAAGCAACTAAATTTTAAAACAAAAATGTACAAATGCAATCTACACTGACAGTACTCGTACTAGCACAGTTTGATTATTATTATATACTATACCAGTTTTTACGCTTGTTTACAAGAAATATTGTGGTTTTAAAATTCCATTCAATATTCAACGCCAGTGCACAAAAATAATATGAAATGTCAGGCTTTGACAGGTCACAGAATTCTTTTCATGTTAAATTCCAACACAGTAAGTTATTCATTATTTTACAAAAGTGAAAACTTTTACAAAATTAAACTTTAATATATGTTTTCATCGTATCATAATGCATTTTTACACTCTTGATAGTGTTGATTTAGTATGTTTGTCTTCTGGTAAAAAATATTTTTTTTTCAGTACCTTTCATAGCGGAAAGATAGTGCTATCGTAAATTTGTTTTTCTAACCTGGTTAATTTATTATTTTTAATACTCAAAATAATTAGATGAAGTTTCTCTGTAAGCATTTGTGATAATTGTAACGAAGTTGAAATAAATACAATTTATTTTAGAAAGGCGTATTATTCTAATTACATTTAACATTTACGGTCAAAAGTGCAACATATTTTGAGATATCTTTCAAAACCATACCGATGCATTAGAAATTTCGGCGTGAAGGCGTTTTAGGTCAAAAAAAATACATTTTTCCTGTTTTCGTAATTTCCATGAAATTTTCGATGCACTGCAGTAACTTGGTTTTTATAAATAGTAATTATATAGTTATTAAAAATAGTCAATTAAAAATAGTTAAGTTTAATTTCAATTTTCCGAAAATTTGAATTATAGTAGCTTGCTGCCTTGCACTTATTGCAGTACCGTGCTTTTAATAATATTGAGCCTTTTAATATAATATTTAAAATGTTTAATATTAGTATATTGTTTAAAAATATATATTTTACTTTTAACTAAAAATTTATATTATTTTAATGTATATTATATCCTAAAACATTGCTTAGAAACTGTATGCAATAATTTAAAATAACAAATAAGTCTACCTTAGAACGGGCAGTTCGCCTAGTTAGGCTATAGACTACTTGACTTATATTAATGATTTCATTTTTGTACTTAAATATATAAATAAATATACACATCACTTTAATATTATTTAAATTAAAAACATTTTAGAACTGATTTATTTTTATTTGGGAATAATAATCACACACATACGAAATACACATTCTTTTATATATCACCAATAAATGCAGATTCAATATAAAGATAAAATGACACTGTCAAAAAGTGTTGCACAATATTAAAAAAAAAAAATATTAAATAACAATATTCCAAGTTCAAACATAACTGTCAACCCATACTATTTTACTTTTTAATGACTAAGTTTGTAACGTTCATATTTTGTCTATGCAGCTAAAACACAGTGATTTATAACATTTTTTTAATTTAATAATGTACGAATTTGTTACTTCTACTGGCATCAACAAGGATCTCATCTTCTAATTTGACTTCTAACACAACAATATATACATAATGTTCTCGTTAATATAGTGTAGTAGACTATTCTACGCTAATATGTTTTATTTATGTTTTCCAAGAAAATCCATAACAGCGAACTAATACGATAAATCTAAAGAAACTTAATATAATATAACCTCTACTTGATATGGCATTTAGTGGCAGTGATAAATTTGCTAAATTAAAATTGCTAAAGTTTTCATTTGTTAATTACCGATCTTTTTGTATCGCCGTTTTGTTTTAGTAACATCGACGTGAACTCTAAATATAACAAAAAAATATATTCATCACTTTCACGAAACGAATTTGTTTTAAACCACTCCTTGATACTATAATGGTTGTTTAGGAGTTGTATGGAATAATGAGCACCAAATCCCCGGGTCCCATTTTCATTCCCCGATTTATCCCACTCTAGCAGACAGCGAACTTATCAGAAATTACAGGGGAGTGTAAACGTTTAATATATATTTTTTTTATTCATTTTGCACAGTTTAAGGAACTTAGCTAGGAATGCTAACCTCCTCTGAAACGAGACTTCCGTCTCAAAAAATAACGGGGCGACTGTCGAAAGTTACGTGCATCTGTGTAACTTGTGGAATGGGCGATAATAGACAAGCGAAGCGACTTCGTTGAACGCGACTCTGTAGCTACGGCTGCGAATGAACGCGTTTTCGTCACCGCTATGAGCCAGCTTCAGTAACGCTGCTATTCGTTGCTCTAGAATAATAGTGTGATTTAAACGGACTCGCCTTATAACGCGCATGGGTAACGGATAACGGCCGAACTACTTTAACAAACAAGTTAAGTTAAAGCTTAAGTTTGTAAAAAACAATTTATACAGTAATACAAGAATTTGTATTATTACGGTTTTACAGATTTTATTGAGCGCGTATTTTCTGCGGCAAAACAATATTTGTTATTTTTAATTTATTATATTATTCTCTATGCAGTTGTAGTTTATCTTATGTTTTAAATGTAAGATGTAGGGAAATTTCCCTACATCTAACATTATAACAGGCGCAGATATATTTATAAAATCTTCTGATTATGTATAAAAATAGAGAGTACTTTTTGGAATTAAATTCTCGTAGATATAACCTAAAGAAATCCTTCTACTTATTCGAGACAATTTCTATCAAACTGATTTTTTATTAATATTAAATTTAATTATACAATTTGTGTAGCAAAATATTAGCTAAATTCTAAATTCCAACATTCGTATGTAGTTAGTTTGTTGTTTATGTTTTTGTAAGTGCGTTTATGATTTGTTTAGCGTCTTATTGTTGTGCCTTATTTGTTTTTTGTTCTTTCCTGCATACGGAACAAATCAAGTGTTGTCCATAGGAAGTTGAAAAAACCAAAAAAATCGTGAAAACTAAAAAGTTGTTCGTATAAAATCACTGCCACCAATCGCCATTTCAAATATTTATTATTTACATAATATAGAAAATACAGATCTGTGATTACGATAACAAGGCCAACGAAATGTGCTACTCAAAAAATAGTTTTATTTCAACAGCACAAAGTGAACGATTTTCATAATATTTATTTATAACTCAGCTTACATTAATCTACAATTATGAAAATAAACAAAGTCTTCGAGCATCTTACAAAGTACATAAAATATTCTCTTTCGATAATAGCCCATATGTAACAAAATATATATATATATATAATTATATTTCTGTGTTTTGAAAAGTTCTGATATGTATCGGAAAGGAAAATAATTTACATAAGCTTTAATTTGAAAATTTTATCAAAAAATATATCCGGTATCATAGATTAAATGGTAAGTAATTTGAAACAACCTTTTAAAACATAATATGGAAATTAAAGGATCATATCATTTACTTTTTTGTATTTAAAAAAATGTTTTCTATCGTAGATTACATATATGGTTCAGATATTCGCAATTTGTAATGTTATTCGAAAAATGTTAATCTGCGCTTTCGAGGGTTTTAAAAACTACTTCCGTCTTGAATTTGATTACTATTCGTTTCAATCATCCTATTCGCTAAAATATACAATTTGTATGGAATCTGATGTGAACAGTCGCCGGGCAAAATGTTCTAACCGAAGAAAAGTTTACTTTCACTAATATTATAAATTATCTAAATATTTAATACATTTTACGATACGTAACCTTATAAATGAGGAAAATCATATTTTACAATGTCATATTTGATCAATTTTTATTATTTTTTAGATTTTATCAAATCAATAAAAAAAACATGATTTCTTAGATAGGTAATACTACTATAAGCCTTGATTCTTAAATAAATAGCTTCACAAGACTCTGTACTCAAAATAATTAAAAATTACTTAGATAATAGCAAAAATTAAAAAAAAATTGCAACTATTGTAAAGGTAGGTATCAATTCTAATCTTTTTTATATTATTAAAAATCAGATCATTTTAAAATAATTATAAAATACATAACTTATTTCTACATATTCATCATAGTTTATTTTTTTAATAATTTTATTGTAAAATACGAAACAAAACATAAAAATAATATTTTCTGTATTTTAATCACTAATAGTGAGTGTTTTTCCGCGCTTTATCAAAAAAAATTATCTTTATGAACAAATAAAGACGTTATTGCAATTATTGATAGTACTATCGCAATGTTTAGTAACTTTTTTAAAATGATATTGTTATTAAAAAAATAAATAAATAGTAAATTAATTATTTAAGTAAACATATAAATATTCTACTTTGAATATTTTTACGACAAATTAATTCCGTTTGGAAGGTTAAAAAAAAAAGTATTTTCAAAGAGGTAGTTAAGTGGAAGCTATTATTAAAAGTAAATTAGTTTGATGACTACTTTTTTTTAAAGATTGGATCCTAAATCTTGAAAACAATCTTAATTTCATATCATGCTTAACTGGTTAATTACCAACGTTTATGTATAAACAACATACACAGTATGTACCAATCTTTAAAATTTTATATTACGGTGAAAGACGACAGTTTAAGCTTAAAATCAGAAGAGCTGGTATTATTGCGTGTGAATTTACTGTTTAAATTAATTCCTACTTAAATAACATAGATTTCTAATAATGATTAAAAAAAAAATGACTTTTCTAGAGTAAAACAGAATGATCTTTCGATATTTAAGTGAATTTAATGAATTTAGGTTTTTTAAAAAGAGTTTTTCTTATATTATAAACGTTGCAATTTGCTTTACGTCATCTTGTTAAAAAAAATCTCTGTTTTTATTGTGATTTACGCGTAACCGTTCGACTTTTTTGTTGAGTGAAAGCGAGACCGCAATACGGGAGATTACAATTAAAGCTACACAATTAAACAATTAAACCTAACTGATACTAGATGTTTCGTGATCAGACTTTAGAAAACTTTGGACTTTTTGTGGTCAGAATTTAGGTATTATATTTTTGAGTAAAGCTTCTAATCCTCCAGGTAATTCGTAGATACCTAAAAAAAAAGCTAACTTTGTTCTAAATATCTTTCGACCTGCGCAATAAACACTAAAATTAAAAAAAAAAGAATCGTATTAATATCGATCCAATCATATTCGAGTTAACAACCAAACACACAATGCACCCATATTGGTCTAAGTTTAAATTTAACATTTTATTTATGTGTTCACATAAAATATGTCACAAAATATATTTAGGCACCGAAATACTTCGATTCTCATAGGGATAAAACTAAACGTTTTAGGTAAGGCTAAAGTTATAAAAAAGGCATGACTGTGTATGTTGAGTGTTCGAAATTTACAACTTTTGTTTCAGCGATTTATTTCAGCTACTAATTAAAGGTTAATTACATGTGCCGCAGGAACGAATCTTTCAGCCGGTGCCGATGGCGTCGTCAATGCCAGCCGGTGAGCTATGTATATATATATCAGTTTGATAGAAGGTTTTCAAATTATCAATTCAGGAGATATTTTTTACATAATCTATTTGGAAACTGTGTTATATGTTAAAATATAGTTTTGGCACAGTACAAAGGTTTTTATTCTAATGGTTGTGTATGTAAGATGTTCTCTAATGTTTAATTTTGCTACAATAAGCTGTAAATCTACTGCACCAGACAAAAAAAAAAAAATGCATTTCCTGGATACGGTTATAGTTAAATTCCTTTTAAAATATTTTTACCGGGAAATCCAATGGTCTGTTCATCGGTATTATGACAAATGTGTTCGTGACATATCTGACCATCGCCGTCATATATTGCATAAATATTCACCACCCATTTTTATTCGGATTAACTGTGTAATCTTAGAAAAAAAAAATATTTGCGTGCCTATTTTGTATACACCGAACGGTTGAGAAGTAATTTTTACACGTGTTAGACAAAAAAAAAATAAGTTTTAATATATTTTTTTAAATAATTTACGGTTTTTAAATAACGAAAATTTAATTTTTTCGGGGAAATATAAAAAAAACCGCCATTCGCGGAAATCACATTTTTCGTTTTTAATTTATAATAATATATTCGTAGGGAAAAAAAAATAAATCGATCTTTGATATGATTATTAGTAACTCCTGTTACTTTGTTAATTTAATTTGATTTTGACACGAACACCAACTCTTGTTAATAAAAAATTAAGTATAAAATGAAAAAATCATGCTTTATAAGTAAATAAATAATATTTTTTGCAGCTTTGCACACATGCGTGTGTGTGCATTTAGTTTAGATTATGTACGCGTGCACAGCCTTCCTGCTCACTACGATAATGTGTGATACAAAAATCTCATTTGTGAACATATACGTTCGACAGTAGTTATATTTGAATACTCAATGCAAGCACGATCAAACAGTTCATGTTACATCGAAGGTACTATAGTGGTGAAAGAAAGAATGTCTATAGCATAGGTCATAAGCATAGGTCTAATGTTTTACTCATTATTTATCGATATTAAATAAATATTGTGATTTGCCTCCCTAGTCTCTAATTTCAAAACTCGTTAAGCTCAATCCTCAAATCGCGTCCGATTAGATACCATTAAAATCATGTCTAAAATGTGGGCTTTTTTTTAAACTGGCACACTCAACATTAAACGCCTATAATTATTGTTCACTGAAAAGCATGAAACTCTAAAAA
Organism: Neomicropteryx cornuta; assembly: GCA_020383195.1. Classification (NCBI taxonomy): domain Eukaryota; kingdom Metazoa; phylum Arthropoda; class Insecta; order Lepidoptera; family Micropterigidae; genus Neomicropteryx; species Neomicropteryx cornuta. The sequence goes on along the minus strand of JAHKQU010000010.1, from coordinate 6,816,996 downwards.
CAAATATTTGTTCACGGAATATAAAGAGACCATAGTTACTATTTTAATAAAGTGTCTATGTAATGGTGTACAAGAGTTTTAAAATGTTTATATTTTAAAATACGTACAAATTTTAATATTTCAAGTATTTATTGTTTGGATTTATGCCCTGTGGTGGAACTATGTTGTAATATTTATTATTATTTTATTATGTTATGTATTAGATAACAATGAAAAAAAATCTTTTAAAATCTTGCACTAAGCTATATTTTATTAAATTCTAAGTACCTACTATGTTATGTACTATATATGTCAAACAATACCCATTGTATATGGTTATTTATTGTATTTTTAACATCTACTTTAGAGTTCTGTGCAAAAGTACACATAAATTTTATGCCGAAATTCCAGATGTTACCAACAATTTGTTCCCAAAAACGTCAATCTGTATAATCTACTTTAATCTATCCTTTATTGTTTCGCGCGCGGGAAATTTGATATCCGTCCTCTCTCTCTCTCATTGCGCTTTTTAGGGGGTAAGAGCGGGACAAACACAATTTGCGCATCCAAAACAAAAATATTATGAGTTAATTAAAACACATAATATTTCACAATGCAGAAAAAACACAATAATTTAAAACAAAAAACTAAAGTTAAATTATACATACATAGGTCTTAATAACGAAGGAGATAAATTCCAAAGTATTATTTTCTTACAATACCTATAATAAAAAAAACCTGAAAGAAACCTTATTTAATTATTTATTTGCTAATATTAATAAGTTCAAATTTGTGCAGCTCAACATAAAAATATCTCAAAAACAAATATTTGAAGCATAAATGCTGTTTAAATAACATCAAAACCATATTGACTCAAAAATTGAATTTTTAAGCATTTCTTTTTCATAATTAAATAAAGAATTTATGCGACTACAATAATCTATCGAGAATCTACAAAGCTATGCAGGCAACAGATAAAAGCATGTTAATTAACTCAACATACATAGATGGCGTATGCAACAAAATATTTATTTTATTTGTAACGTAACTGGGAGATAACTTTGCAAATCAAATAATATTACATTATTTCTTGTAACAAAACCATTTTTTCTTTTTACTTTGCCAAATTAAAATCTGAGTTTATTTTCGATTCCTCAAAAAAAAAAAAATAAAATCCGTTTTTTATTGATTTAATCAATAAAAAAAATTAAGTTGTAAAAAGTTAATGCAGTGCAAAGTTACCCCCAATTACGTTATTTATCACATAAAACATTAAAACTTACATTATAATTTGTAACTAAATAAGAATGGTCACATACATTACACGTGTATGTATAAAGAATTTATTTTTGATATTATAATTTTGACAATCAGTGACATTCAGTCTTTAGGTGTAAAAGGGGGGGGGGGGGGTCGGTTAAACTTATCCATATCTATATAGACTAGCATAAAAACTAAGTAAAGAAATATACAAAATAAAAGTGCTATATTTTCTACAAGAATAACTAAAGTAAATCATATAAGTATATGATGCCTTAGCATATTTCTTTCTTAAATAAGATGTCTTTTATACTGCGAGTAAGGCTTAAATCACTCTATGCATACAGAGTGTTCCGAGACCATTTCCGAGGGCTTACGAGGGTGTTTATGTACCCTATTAATAAATTTAAAAAAAATTTAAAAGCACTGGGTGTGAATTCATAATAATAATTTTCATTTTTTGGCTTTTAAATTACACTAACATATTTTACAAAACTCTTTCTAACTAGGCAGTGCCTGTACTAATGTAGGCTTTTTTTGTTGTAGATTATTAAATGTTTCAGATTGTAATTAAAAACTCACTTACAATAATACATATAATTTGAATTTATGGTATATTAATATAACTATAATATAGCAATAATATACATATATAAACTCATACTAACAATATGTATACATCTAATAATGAACTATTATTAAATATGAAATAAAATACCTAATATGAAAATCTGAGTATTCTTCATATAAGTACAAATTATCTTATATGTCAAACAATTTTTTTATGGTATGTAATGAATGAATATTTCCGTCTCCTTCCTACCGAGCCAACAAAAAAAAATGATTTTTATATCTGAACAGAGGACTTTCTCAGAATAGTTTAATTTTATTATAAATGCGCTAAAAAATTGAAGTGTCACCGACAAAATCACCTTTCCTTTTGAAAAATTGCCTTTGGCGTCGCTACACGCGACCGATATTCGAGTACCGCGACCGGAGCGCGGTACCCGCGGAGCCCGGCGTCGCGAGCGAACGAAAACTTTTAATATTATCACGTTAAGTTTACATTTTTTTTCTCGCTATGCTAATTTTTGATATGTTGTCTTAACTAATCATATTTGAAATCACAGGGTGAATTAGCGGGATTTTTTTATCGGAATGGCCTCAGGAAATTCTGCATATTGCCTGATTATTATTTTTACTTATCAAAATTAAAATCAGCAAAAGAATCAATAAAAAACCATAATAAAAATAGACGTAAAATAAAGTTCGATGTCATACGGTCGATTTATAATTTATTCCTTTTAATAAAAACAATTAATACCATATTTAAGTCAAATATTCTATGTAACAATTTGACCTAATGTAAACAATTATATACTTAAAATTATATCATTTCAAGTTAAAATTAAAAAAATAAAATATTTAAATTAAAAAACCAAAAAAAAAATTAAAAAACCCCGACACACAAACGAGTGAACAGATTTTCTTGATTTTGATTTTCTTTTTGAACACTTTTTGATCAAGTCAAGCAATTATTAAAATCAGTTCATGCATTTAGGGGCTATGATAATACAGACAGACACATAGATTACACGTTTAACTTATAAAACCCCTCTGTTTGAGTCTGAGGTTAAAAATAGACCTCTATTATGTTAGATTTATATTATTTTCAATAATATAGTTCGAAAAAAAAACAGTATCATAAAATGTATCATTTTTTATAAAATTAATGTATTATGTAATAAAATATCAATAATAAAATAAGCATAAGTAAAATATATTATTTATTTCATTCATTAATTGAAAATTATAAAATTTTTATATACTTTGTTAAATATTATATAGTTATTATGTATTAAAAAGAAATACACTATAAAAATCCTCGTAAAATTTAAACTTGAGAAATATAACAAAATGTTGAAATAATAATCAATGCATTCTCACATACATACACATATTTTGAGCAAACATGTTTAGTTAATATATATCTTTTTATTAGGAGTTAAACGTTGATTTTTAATATTATAAAAATAAATACCCACATATTTATTTATTTTTTTCAAATTAACGTAACAAATTATTGAGTATGTTTGCGTAATTTTTAAACTCGAAGAAAGTAATTGAAACTTAATTTGTTTAATATTCAATAAAAAATTTATTGAAGAATAAACAAATTATAACAGAATTGGAGATTTTGAAAATATGTTCATATGTATTAAACATCACATCAGAATCGTTTATATTAAGGTCAAAATATGCGGTTTGAAAGGCATAAGTTTTAGACGTGTTTGGGAGTTTAGGACATAACGCATTATTTTAATTTCAAATAGGGGGATAGGTCTTGTTCCTTAGAAAATTATAATATGTAAAATATACACCTGGGTATAAAAAACGCAAGCTTATTAAAAAAAAACAAAAAAAATAATACGCCCCCTATGTTGGAACTAGAAAGCGCATCGCTAAAATTTTCGAGTTTACACATGATAATGGTAACATCAACTAATATAAATACAAGGTTAACGGTGAACGAAATGATGGAATGCTAGTCCCTACAGATCGGATAATCCCGCAGTGGAATCCTAACCTCCTTACTCGGGCTTTAACCTGTGCCACTGGACTATCGTCTGCCGGGGTTTTGTGATCATGTCCTGCCAGTGTTTCGTTTCCGACGCTCCCGAGCCGTTTTTGCCTGAAAAAACAATTAAATGACCATACAGGATGTATTATTCAAAACCATATCGGGCGGTTGATCTATGCCGATATCGATATGATCAACTGATATATTTAATTTGAAAATGTTATTTATTATTTGTCTTAAATTATATATTTTTTTATATATCAGCTTTAGTTCACTCATCAACTTTAGTTACTGCAGGAATCTATTTAATGATTCGATTTAATTCTATATTAATAAATTCAAATTTAAATAAAATATTATTAACTATTTCATCGAACATTCATTCGTCGAAAAAATACAGTGGTTTCCAAGAATCATTCCTGAAGCCTTAAGGGGGTGTTTATGTTCCCTATCTCGTGTAAGAAATTGTATAAAAAATGCGAAAATATTTTTTTTTTTTTTGAGAAATGTTGGCCGATGAGTACAAGTCTATAACCTTCTTAACTAGGTAAGAGTTACCTATTCTAAGGAAGTTTATATATGAAGTGTCACAGGGAGCATACAAACCCCTGTGAAAATATAAAAATTAACTAAGGCACAAATATATACACTGATATACACACCCACACATACACACAAATGAATACAATTTAATTGCCTACTCTTTAAGACTTAATACACTCATTAAATAAATGAATAAACAATTTTTATATATGTAGATAAATAAATATTCGACATAAGTAAATAAATTTTCAATTTAAAATAGTGTTATACTACATATAGTATAGTAACATATATTTATATATAGTAAAGTAGTTTCATGCTCAAATTTATTAATTTTATCAAAGCGCTCATTAAATACCCTTTTTGCTCACTTGCCTCACTAGCCAATGAAATTACCTAATAGAAACCTAACCTAACCTAAACTACTTTATTTCAGAATTAATTCTATTTATTGAAGTATCTTTGCAATCGTCGCAATCAGTAAACTGGCTTATTGCGATTTCGTCCGTTATTCAGCTGTATTCGAAGACCACCAACCAAGTCGAGGAAAGTATCTTTCCTGAGCCCAGCGTTTGTAGTGGCGGCCCCGGGGGTAGAGCGATAGGCGCCAAGGGGCACCAAACTGCCCAAAGGCAATTATATAGCGGTAGAAACTAGTATTTATATCAGATGCGAAAGAGTTGACTAAAGACAATCTCGCTCTATTACGATCAGGAGCTAGGTCCTTGCACGATATCCTTAGGTTACCAACCTAAGACAGGTGGCGCCCTGGTGCAATATATCGTTTACCCCCCCCCCCCCCTCCCCCCTCCGCCATGTAAGAAAGTTATTACCCTCCCTAGATCAGTAAATACCTTCGTTATCTACTGTAAAATTAACCTACGCAAATTTCCATGTAATCATGTGCATTTTACATGTAATCATGTGCATTTTACATGTATATATTTTTACATAAAATTATATTATATTTCTGAAATGTAATGTAATAGATTTTTGCATCTCATAAACATTTAAACCTAAGTAAAATGGTTTTTAGACGACAAATAATATTTAGCGTACTAAAAATGAAGTCAGTAATAGCCACTAATTTTTAAAGGTTTTCCCATAGGTATGCAGAATAAATGTTATTATCAAAATATTAGAAGTCGAAACGGTTGAGACCCTAAGGTAAGGTGTGATTGCCAAAGAAAGCGAAGGAACAGACCAATGGAGGATTAATTTTGCGCTAGATCGGATATTCAAATTGTGCACATTAATTTAACCAACCGGCCAAGAGTATCCTGCCGATGAGCTCGTTCCTGCCAATGTTATCGAAGTCCATGACCATGACGTCCAGGGAACACTCCCTTATCTTTTCCCATGGGACGTTGAAGCTGAAGGTCTCGTTGAAGATCGGATTGAGCGTGCACTTGAAGATGGGCGTCTTGCGTTTCTCGATACGCTTGTCGGCGAATTGCAGCCACACCTTAACGTACGGATCTGGAATTTGTTTTATTTTACATTAGGAATAACGCACGTTGAATCGTGCTATTATAAACGTAAAATGTCCCAAAATGTATAAATTGACATGACAGTGGAAAGGTAAATTAGGCCAAATTGAGTTACATAAGTACACCATTTTGATCAGCAATTTTATCCACAGTATCTTTCAAGGGTTTAAAACACTTAAACTTACTTAAGTCACTATACTTGGCAGTACATTTTAAACATTTATCATTTGGGTCATTTCTACAGAGCATGTTTGTCAGACGCGTTATTTATTCTGTATTTCATATCTGTATCATAATATTTTTTTTAAAATTTGGGATATTAATGAAAAATTAGAAGAAAACCTAATTCAATTGCTTTTTATTTTTTTAACCTTATTGATTAAAACATGCAAAAATTCCATACCTTTAGTAAATTCAAAATATGTAAAACATATAATGACATATTACTAATATTTTCATAGATAATTTGAATTAAGCCATTATAATAATATTATTATAATTACATAGCTTTTTGGTTATATAGAATTGTGTAAGTTTATAAAAGTACTACGATTGTGTATAAGTAATTTTACCATGTAATTTTACCATCTTCTGCACATTTTTGATATATACCATATATATAATATATGCCACTTTATCAGATTTTGGTTATAGTGAAAATTGGCAAAAGTGCCAGAAATTATCAAAAATGTAAAAACACTACTTTTTACTAATTATTTAGAAAGAGCAAAAAAAAAAATATTTTAAATTTCAAACAAATAACGTTTTCCCAATAAATGTTACAAATTATCCTTTACAACTGTTCTTCTGTAAAATTCACAATTTTAGTCATTTTATTTTTCCACCGCCATTTTTTACATGATATTAATAGCTGAAACTTTAATTAAATTAAATTATAGAAACAAACTTAATGTAATTTAAACTAATTATAATATTCTCATTAATATCTGATGTATTATAGTATGGGTCAGATCATTTTTTTAATACCTTGTTTATAAGGTTTTAATACTACAAAATGATATTATTGACCATATGTACTACCATACCATATAGCTATTACAGGTTCTAGCCAATCTCTTTTTAGCAGTTCTTTTATTTCATCAGCTCTTTTGCTACATGTAAGCTTCGCTCACCAGATTTCCCGTTGATGTCCTTGGCTTTGAGGTTCCTGGCCTTGAGGAGCGTCAGCGTGAGTATGCTGTTGCTGGGATGGTAGCAGAGGGAGGTCAGCAGCTCACCGCATTTGTCCTTGGCCGGCGGCTTCAGTGCCTTCCAGAACGACGGCTTCTCGCTGAGGTCCACCTGGAATTTAAGATTACGTTGAGCATACTTGACGCAGTTGAAATAAAAGGATAAAAAAATGGTTTTCTTTGTAAATGTCCGCGAGATACAAGAAGGACGAAATGTGGGCCGCGGTGACTCGTTCTATTAAAATTCGAGTGGCCTTCTTCGAATATTATACACAGAGGTAAAGATATATCTTTCATAATTTTATTTAATGAGTTATTTAATGAACTGAATATTCTTTTAACTTCGTCAGCCAATAAAAGCATAAATTTTATATTACGACAAATGCAAACCAAATACTAAATGCAAGACAAATGCTTCTTAGGACCAAAATTTTATAATTTAATAATCAAGAAAATAAATCATCCTACAAATTTAAAAATTAAATCTGGTTTAATAACTAAATGGTTGTTGTTGTTTTTGGTGCATGTCTATTGTATTTAAATAATTAAACATATGTGAGTATATTTGTAGTATTTATGCATATTTATATTATATATTTGTAAGGATTATATGATTAACTTTAAAATATTAAGAAGTCCCGTAGCTTGCGTCAAAATGCTAAATTCTTTTACAAATGATTGGCGTCTCCTTGGAACAGCACATTGTGCTATTAAGGTGATGCACAAAAGTAATCCATTGCACGTGATTACAAATTACCTAAGAAGCAATGTATTTATTGTGTAAACACTATTTGTTGTTACATATAAGAGTGCATATAAATGACGACATAAATAAAAAAGTTTAAGAAGGTATCTCAAATGTTTAATTTTAAAATATTTATGGAGTATTTCTCACGTGAAGAATTCAAAGAATCTTTTTCATATATGTACTCGACAAGGTAATTAGCATCACAAATACTTATTATAGCGAAATTTAAAAATGTTTATGGAGAAAGGTAAGCTAAAGTTGTGCCGGCACGATTATTTAATAAGGTGCCTTTAGAAATTAAGAAATTAAAAAAAAATAGTAAAAAAAGATCTAAAAGATCTATATTCTACAAAAATCAAAAAAGTGTGTTAACAAAAAAAAAAATAATTAAAATAACTAATTTGTTGCTGGATAATGTCTATACTAGTTAGTATCTGGTAGACGAGTCGGCAGGCTCTTTCAGAACATGTAAACTGCTTACTTAAAATATATGAAATAAAGGTCGCGACAGCGACATTTAATTTGAATTTGAATTTGAAGTACTTACTCGCAAAAAAATACCCAGGGCGAAGTCCGACGTTGAACAGCTAGTATTATATATATTTAGGGTAAAACACGACTATAATAAGATTGTATCTAGAGTGTATGAGTTTTTATAATGAAACAATACATAAAGCTGCAACCTAGTGGCTTTAAGCGACACTGCTTGGCTACATTTGAATAACAAATGATTCGTTTTAAGCTCATTAAGTGATTTGTAATATACATACCTACTGGCGCGTTGCTAGGAGTGCCTATAGATGTGAAAACCAGTTTAATGTTAATGATGTTGATTTATAAATTATGAAAGAGTAATTTTTGGTACTGCCTAGTGATTTTTGTTTGAAATCGTATGTATCAGCGGGGGTTCGCGATGAAAATAAAAAAATAGCACCTTATTCTAAATAACCTTAGTTTTTAATTGAGATTCTCACTTAGTAGTAATTAAAAAAAGTATTTTGGGTGACAAAGAGCGCCCTCAATAAAGGCATTTATCTTCCTCTGCTACTTCTTTTAAATTTCACAATCCGTCTCTTTTTTTTTCATTCCCTCAACGCAGCTAGTGACGTCTGCTTTTTAGTTGCGCATTCCATTTGCTTGATAGGTTTTTTAAGTCGATGTAAATCTTCCATTATTAGTATAATTATTATTTTCACAGAATAGTGAACTTTTAACGGCGCCAAATGCCAATATATAGTAATCGGCGATATATTTGTGGCTCTTTAACGTAATTTTCCACTGAAAAAAGAAAAACGCCATACGGCAGTGGAGCGTTCATAACTTCATTATTAAAGGCTGACTGAGTAATAGGGTGACCAAAATTAGGCTTGAAATTAATATTTATCCCTTATTAAGATAAGGTTTATTAGATAAGATAAGGGAAAGGAAAAGAATAATCCCCGTTCTGACATTTACTTCCTCTTACAATACAATCTTGGTGTAGAAACATTTCAGTTCTACAAACAATCAAATTATGATCGTGCGATTTGTCAAGGGTACTTTCGAATAATTCCAATTTCGTACGCATACTCAAATAATCCTATTTTAGATCTAAATTGACAGCACTAAATCTTTATTTTAAATCGCATTTAATGCTGGATTTATTTATTTATTTATTTCAGGAAACAACAGCTTACATAGTAATTACAATAAACAAAAAAAAAAAAACAAAACACAAAGCCAAAAACAGTTTCCTCTAAACTTAAAAAAATAGAAAACACATTCGGGAGCGTGGCCGGGACCAGGAAGTAGGAGGGGTTGGGGAATCCAGACAATCACCAGAATATAATATAAACACAATATAATATAAATTATAATAAATTCTAAGTTAAGTTATTAATAAGTTTTATTTTCGCGTATTATTCTTTTTACATAGAATAAAATACTCAAAAATGAATATTGTCCCAAATATATTTTTTAATTCGGTTACCCTATTGAAATGTCACCGAGACCTCGCTTTTAAAAAATCAATAGGGGACAACAATAATTGAATTTCAAGCAATTCAACTTTGAAAGGCAGAAGATTCGAGCACTCTTTTCTGTGCGTACCCTATAGGTACTAAAAGTACTTAGACGAGCATTATCGAGCGTACCTTTATTTGGACCGAACTTCGCGGGAGGACTTCATAGAATTGGAAATGTTTTAAACCCTTGAAAGATACTGTGGGTGAAAAAAACCCCGGGCTGATTCGTTTGCCTTTTGCGCTTTTCGGTAATCTCTTAACTTTTGTGTCAACTTCGAGTTTAGTAGCACCGCTCGGGTGTTTATTCACCCACGGTAGAGGTTGTACAGACAATACTTTCTCCGTAAAAAAAAATATATCCCAGAATAATGGGTTCAGCGTTATGGTTTGCCGCGCCGCGCCGTACAGTAGGTATCCGCAAACCGCACCCCGCTCCCCTCCAAGGCACGCCTCGCGAGAGTAGGCTGCGCATATTCCTAAAGTGACCAAGCGTTTAATTGTTTCAAGGTTTTTTTTCTATTGCTTATTTGCCTACTTTTTTTGACATAAAAACTGGTAAAGCAAACGTTGTTCAGTTTGATGTGGAGAATAAATAACCCCGTAAAAGGAGCGCATCTTTTACGAGAAAAAGTTCATCCAGGTATTATACTACACAACTTCAGCCTACCTGACTGGTGAACTGACAGAGATTGCAACAAACTATTAAAACATTAACAAAAGCACAAAAGTTTAGAAACATCGAACGGAATACATCATGCATGAAGCTAGAACCCGTTATTGCACCCCTCACTGGAGTAGGCTTCGCATTACTTTCTACTAAAACATGCGATGCCATACTCATGGGCGGCGCGTAGTAAGAAGGGGGAGCGGTGCGTATATTTTACCCTACTCAACTGGATCAAATGTGCTTGTGCTAGACTCAGGGGAAATGGTGGCAATGCAGCGTTAAAAATGGTATGACCATGTGCGGATTCAAACCCGCGACATTTTGGCCAATAGTCCAACGCCGTAACCACTAGACTACCACGATCACAAATTAATCATTGAGACTGTAGCGGCGCTACATATTTGGACTGTGGCTGGCAGCGTCGTTTCGGCCGGCGACGTGCGATCGCCGCCAGGCGCATTTGATTGGTCGGCGTCTGCGCAGGCGCGCATTGGAACGGCGCACGGGCCCAGCGACGCAGGCAGTCAGTCGAAACGTTGGGTTTGCAAAACACTGCGCGCATTTGCGCCGACGACTTTATCATCCCTAATTTATATTTTATTCCTTTTTATATTTTAGTAACCCTATTGGGAAGTTGGCTTATTCCCTAATGGGAATCACGTAAATAAATAATACCGCCGGCCTCTAGCGGTTCAATGATCAACTGAGTTCATCATTTCTACTCATCCTGGACCCTAGGCCTCCCCGGCATAACTTTCGAAATTAGAGTATGTAGACGTATGTAGAGTATATAGCCTGAATACAATAGCCTGATAGGGAGGGAATTAATGGAATTAGATTAAGATTAATTCGAGTGAGGTACCTTAGCAGTAAAACAAAAAGTAAATTTTGTGTATATTTTTTAGGTTGCACGTAGTTTTAAGGTTTATTTTTGTTTTGGGCGCCAAACCGGGCGACAGAGCGAGCAAAAAAAACCTCTAAATATGGGCTTAATAGCGCGACGTTTCTCATTAATATTTCTCGGCGAAACGGGGCGCCATTTCCTCTCAGTGCTTATTCAACCGGAAGTAGTTTTCCTTGGGCGCGAAGCGGGCGCGTGGGCGGGCGGGCGGTTTCAGCCGAGGAGGGCGGGGGAAGGGGTTGTAATTTTAATATCCGCTCATTTTAATTCTCCGTACAAAGGACCTTTGGATAAGACGCAAACGAACTCGCTTATTGAAAACGAGCAAAGGCATTGTGAAGCCGGTAACAATAACAGATTTATGTCCGCTGACGATGATGACAATTGATAAACTCAGTGGGCTAAAATTTTATTTTTGTCCATTATAAGAAAAATTAATTATAAAATTTTAGGTGTATCAGTAATTTAATATGTAAATATGTCAAAATGAATGAATACAAAATAAAATAAACTATTAATTGGTACTGCGATTTTAATGTGATTTTTTAAGAAACTGTATCAGAAGTCATCATGGTTACTGACAAAAAAAAAATGCAAACTTTGGGGTAAAATAGTAAAAGGAGGTAAGCGCTCAGCTATCACCTTACGCCGCAACGGTTTCAAGGCCATTATCGAGCGGCGCGGCATTGGAATTTACACCATCTGTTAAAAAATATAATACATTTACGCGTGATTTTTTTTACATTTTTTCTTATAATTTTTTACTCATAGTAGGTTACACCAAACCGGCATTAAGTCTTTGGAAATGGTCTTGGGACAACTAGTATAAAAAAGATACAGTTTTTAATTTGTGGTTTTTTTTATACTAGATAAAAAAAATACAAATTAAAAAGAAATTCGGTTGCTAAAAAGAAAAAAACCGGCATTAAGTCTTCGGAAATGGTCTTGGGACAAATACTATAAAAAAGAAAAAGAAATTCGGTTGCTAAAAAGAAAAATAATTGTAAATTAAAAAGGTAGATGAAAATATATGTTATTTCACTCTTCTTGCAATTAGGTTAAAATGCGTATTTTTATAGGTTTAACAGTTAGTCAAAACAAAAATCCCAAAACCATTCCGTAAGACTTAAGGAGATGTTTATGTTCCCTACTACAAGTAAAAAATATATACCCAATTCGTCCCCATTTTGTTTTTTTTTAACGGAACGTGTGTAAATCAATCTAATATTGTTATAAGGTGGTATATTGGCAAGGCCGCCCGTCGCTCTACCCCCTTACCCATTCTTCCTAAACTGAAGTCCGTTCGACCCGTAGCGTTATCAGTGTACATACGTCCACGCCCCTTAGTAGCGGAGCGAGGTGTATACGTGGCGGGATAGAGCGTCCTTGTTACACAAAACACGAAAAGCGGATCGCGTCACACTGACCTATTAATCTAGTCACCTTAAATTGACTATTAGAATAGAGACTTTAACATTGTTTATCTGTGCAACTGTGATGATTAGTTATCGTCTTATTAAAATCTGCCTGAAATCGGAGCGTCTATAACCTGGTTCAGTTATGGGACCTGTATAATAAAATACAGTCAAAGACAAGATTTTAATGGTACGGTAAAATTAAATTATTATAGAATATTTTGATAGTATTGGAAACTTTATAAATTATCTTGTATTTATTTTTTAGATATTATAAACGTCCTAAAGATTCTAAAACACGAAAACTGTATGACTTTGACAGAAATTTGAAAAAATAAACAATAAAAAGTTTATAGTAAAAGTCAGGTTTATAGTGCATTCGTTTATACGTCTGCTTAAAATCTTTAAAACTTATATAACCGAATATTATTGTAGGTCCTTACCTGTGTTCTATCGGGTTAATTGGTAGAGATTGTCTTGCGGCAATAATCTCGCCCTTTTGCGATTAAACTTATCCAATAGTGTTTGATATTTTTTTAATAATAATCCCAGAAAAGTAAGAAGATTTTGTCTAAGGATAGTCAGGGTCCTAAATTATACGGCCTCAAAAGCAAATTTTAACGCTGATTTACAGTTTATTTGTACAATCTGCGATATTTGAACATTCACGCAATGATTAATCGTTTTGTTTCAGTGTTGTTAGAGCGCTTTACTATCTAGCTATCTAACTTTGCTATCTAGCGGTAGTAAAGATAACAAACAGGTTTGGATCTCCGCTAAGTACAGTCAATTGATGTTTGAAGAGAATTAATTAATTCATTAGTGTTTTACGATTTTGTTATTTCGATAGAATATTGCATTATTGTGATTTCATTCTGAGATTCAAGACCGCAGTAGGATATGAAATAAACAGGTAGTATTTAAATTACACATTTTCAGCTGCGACGGGCCACAAAATTTTTCATTATAAAACATTTCGGAGGTACACTGAAAAATGTTGAAATGAAGATGTCAGCAATTTGTGCGAATTGGAAATCAGAATATTTTCAACATAAAAAATATGAGATGCCACACATGTAGTTAATCACGTAGTTTTTCAGCAGCCGGAAATGAAAATCCGCCCTTTTGAGAATAACTCGGGTACGGCGCACACGTTCCGGTCATTCGACCGCAAATAACCACATTTTCAGATATTCTGAAAGCAGCCAGATTTTCCTGAAAACGGGCGAAATGCTGGCGATATGATAAAGTACGCATCATATTTTATTTCTAAAAAAAGCCTTTTATTATTTGCTTTTAAAAATAATGTTAAAACAATAATGTTTTATTTTAAACTTCATTGACATCTAAAATGTAAATAATGGTAAAAAATTAAACATTTTTTATTATTTTTTTAACGAAGCATAATACTACTTCCAGTAGTCTTACCTAACTAGGCATGGCCTGTTTCAAGAAAGATAAAAATATAATAAAATACAAATAATATGAAACATACAATATATATAGATTGTAAAATATACAATCTTAATACAAATGATTATTGTTTGTTTTGTTTTTGTTGTCGTTGGTAAATTGTTTTCTTGTTATTTAAAATATTGTATGGATAGAATTGTTGGTTACAAATTATTTGAGTAGAAATTAATTACTTTTCGAATCGCATCCTTGAGCGTGCAAGTACTGGTATCTAATGAAAGCCTCTTTAGATGCGTATTGGGAACGACACCATTTATAGCTAACATAACTATTGGAAACACCAATTTCCCCACTCGACCTCGCGTATTTATTGGCGACCTCGGTTTCACTACATATCGAAAGTGTTACGAATATAAATAATATCACATTTACATGAACCCTATAAAAGTGAATTGATACCAACTCACACAGTACCTATAAACGTATCAAAACTAGCTTTTTATTGACAAATTTTCCAAAATTTGTTAAATCAAATCTACAGAATAGGTGTATTTCAAATGTACTTTAATAAAAACATTAATTTATTATTGTTTGCTTTTAAATTTATTTAATTATTTTTGTATTCAATAAGTTTTGCCAATTTATTATTTATTCATTTGTTTAATAAACAGGTTTCCCCGTATAAACATCACAATTAAAGTAAAAAAACAATAAAAAACAAAAAATAACTAGAACTAATCAGGAAAAATACAAAGGTGTAATAGGAAGCAAATTTTTAATCTATTGGGTGAACAGACAAAGATATCAATATCTGCGGAAATGGATCTGGTGGTTTAAACCCAAGTTTTAAAAATAACACAAATTATGTATGTTTCAGGTGAGACATATTTCTGAAACCCTGGATACGCCAAAACGAACACGTAAGGCGCAATATATTATCGGCCGACAAAGGGTGCCGACCATACGACATGCGCAGATCACATCGTGATGTTCACGTGATTATTGCATCATCTTCGAAGTCGGTTCGTGGAATTATGACGAAATATTGCAAAGGGTTGCGTGATACCGGCGACGAGAAGCACAAGGGAATCAAATGCGCAGATCGCTGACACGTGTAGGCTAAAGACGGCTATCGATATTAATCAGTTTATTCTTGTAGGATTAGATTAATTGTTATATATTAACTGATACCTATATAAAGGATAGCCCACTGTAATGCCAGGATCAATAAGGATTTAAATAATAAGGTGTGTCGATCAGAAAACGTGTTTAAGCCTTACCTAGATGTATTTAAGTTTGATTATGTAAAAAAAAAAGGTTATATTTTGTGTAATACATAAGTTTATGTTGTAATATTAAGTACTATATCTTAAGTAAGCGAGATATAGGGGGGTTTTTATTCTTTAGCAAAATAAATGAGTTATTCAAGGGCTGAAGAGTGAAACCCTCTTATTATCATGTTTTGTTGTGCTTATAAAAAGGGTATGTTTCGCACGAAGGGATTC
The DNA here is from genome assembly GCA_020383195.1 of Neomicropteryx cornuta. Classification (NCBI taxonomy): domain Eukaryota; kingdom Metazoa; phylum Arthropoda; class Insecta; order Lepidoptera; family Micropterigidae; genus Neomicropteryx; species Neomicropteryx cornuta. Next base: position 6,801,301 of record JAHKQU010000010.1, on the reverse strand, counting down.
TCATTCTTGATCAGAGGCTCCGATCGACAACAGTCGCCGAGTAGGCGACTTCAGCCGTACGGAAAAGTCGTCCGTTCGGCGTTCTTGCTTCTTCGTGTGTGAACGTCGTCTTTTCCTTGGGATCGATCCTGGAGTATCCAGAATTTGGTCCATTCGAGTCGGATTTTTGGAACCTGGAGCTGATCATTGAGCAGCACCACAAAAGGAGAAGATGGAATCGACGCATGAAGGCAGCACAAAGAGTTTCCGCAGCGTCGCGGACTCTGTACAGCAGAAGGCAAGATTGGAGGCCTCTGCGACAAATCTGCGCATCACCAGAAGGAAGGCGCAGTTGATGGCAGCCGAGGCCAAATTACAGGCCGAGAAAAAGGCAGCTGAGGCCGAGTTACAGTCCATGAAGAAAGTATGGATACGCCAAAACGAACACGTAAGGCGCAATATATTATCGGCCGACAAAGGGTGCCGACCATACGACATGCGCAGATCACATCGTGATGTTCACGTGATTATTGCATCATCTTCGAAGTCGGTTCGTGGAATTATGACGAAATATTGCAAAGGGTTGCGTGATACCGGCGACGAGAAGCACAAGGGAATCAAATGCGCAGATCGCTGACACGTGTAGGCTAAAGACGGCTATCGATATTAATCAGTTTATTCTTGTAGGATTAGATTAATTGTTATATATTAACTGATACCTATATAAAGGATAGCCCACTGTAATGCCAGGATCAATAAGGATTTAAATAATAAGGTGTGTCGATCAGAAAACGTGTTTAAGCCTTACCTAGATGTATTTAAGTTTGATTATGTAAAAAAAAAAGGTTATATTTTGTGTAATACATAAGTTTATGTTGTAATATTAAGTACTATATCTTAAGTAAGCGAGATATAGGGGGGTTTTTATTCTTTAGCAAAATAAATGAGTTATTCAAGGGCTGAAGAGTGAAACCCTCTTATTATCATGTTTTGTTGTGCTTATAAAAAGGGTATGTTTCGCACGAAGGGATTCTCATTCTTGATCAGAGGCTCCGATCGACAACAGTCGCCGAGTAGGCGACTTCAGCCGTACGGAAAAGTCGTCCGTTCGGCGTTCTTGCTTCTTCGTGTGTGAACGTCGTCTTTTCCTTGGGATCGATCCTGGAGTATCCAAACCCTTTCAAAACGTATCAATGAATAACTGGTATTTAATTTGTCTATATGATATTAATTTATTTTTTTAAATTATGAATAAATCTCCGTAGGTATGATATTATCCTGAAATTTTTCGTAAAATGTTAAGCTTAATCAGTAATCAGTTGTTAATGTTAATCAGTAGATGTTAAGCTTTAAACACACTCGATTTTAGGCGGAAAGTCCATACATTATTCATTTTTTTTTTAATTATTCGCGGTTTCATCGAGAATCCCGTAATACTCAGAGATATTGGTTTCTTTGTTCCGGACCGTTTTGCTAGAGCGCAGAAGCGCACGTTCTTTAGACGGTTAGCGTGTCGTACCGGCGTATACAAGTATAGTCCGATTGGGAGAGCAGTCGAATTATTAAATTCCATTTCCGTGGAGATTGATATCTTTCTCTGTTCGCCCAATGGGATTAAAAATCTGCTTTCTATTACGCCGTTGTAGGATCGGCGTGAGTTATTTATTTGTTAATGTTTGCCTGGAGGCGTTATTTTAATTTTATAGCATAGTTTGTTTCATGTTATTGTTTTTTGTTTTTAATGCTTTTTGTTTTTCTTTCAGTAGTTTAATTTGTTTTTACTTTAATTATAATGTACTTGGGGAAACCCGTTAAATAAATAAATAATCATGTGTTTATTAATCGTTTTAGCAAAACGTTTAGTTGTTAAAAATGTACACCCGCAGCAATAAATTAGCTTATCAAACGTAAGTGTAAGTAAATCATATATTTGTAAGTACTGACTGATTATTGTTAAATAATTTTTGGTTAGATTCACTATATTTATTGCTATGACAGCAAGAGTTGTAGTTAAAAAATATTTTAGCAAAAACATTTTACAAAACAATATGGCGTCGAGGGTGATCAGCTGACGAAATAAAACGACGTTAACCGTTAACGTTAATAAAACGTTTGGTAGTCGCAACCATAATATTTTGTTGTTTTTACTTGTTACCATTTTAATTTGCTATGATTCGAATCAAAATGGCGGTGTGACTGATCAGCTGATCGTGAAATTTACAGTTAGTAAAAGGTATGTTGAAGGTAACAAAAATATGGTAATTAGAAAAATATGTTAATAAATTATGGTGAAGTAAATTTAACAACAATCGATGTGTAGCTCCAACAAAAATTATTGCTGTCTATACTTGCCATTACCATATTTTTTTCAGTGTATTGATTTAACTAAACTAGCTGGGTGTCTTTGTTTCAGAGTCACTTGGGCGGTATAGGTCGCAGATCGTTAAAATCTAAAGTATAGCGAATAAAAACGAAGTTTACCCTATAGTCAGGCCCTCCTCAAGGAGACGTTAGGTCCTACTTAGTTTCTAATCTATATTAATGTTCCCTTGTCGGTCGATACTCAAGGCGTAAGGATTAATTTATGGATTACACTGCACTCCTATTCATACCGAAAGACGAAGCTATAGTTATATACTGTGATTATACCGTGCAATGGAATGCGTATTAATGTGTAGAATCATCAAATATAGTCAATATGCATGTGCTTTAATTTTTGCATTTCTAATATTTTTATTTTCATCTATTTTTATACATAACTCATAAAATCACATCGTGTACCTAACCATAATCCTTCATCCTAATCACATATATATTTTTCTTATTTCATCTATGATAGTTGGTTACATGTTTTTTTTGTATTAGTATTTGTCCTACAAGTTTTTCAATGTGTCAAAAAAAGTATGTAAAAAACAGTAGAAGACAAAATCCTATTAGCTTTTAAACACATGGTTACTCTTCCTGACTTCTTCAAAATAAAATACAATACAGTGTAAAATACAGAACCAAATAATGTGAACATATTTCACAAATATAAATATCTGCCTTGGGCTTGGCTGGTACATAAAATAAAAAAATATGTATTGAATACATAAATGAATAAATAAATATGCATGTCGGCGATAATGAACCGTACAGTGTTTTTTTAAATCTTTATCTCAGTATAATGGTATAATTTTAAACCTGTCGAAGTTTATGACAGGTTATAGCCTAGAACTCGCTGAAACACCAACTGTGCACTTTTTCATAACAGGTCAAAATATAAAAAAAATACTTTTTGAGTCCCTTACTTGGCACAAAGGAAGGAAAACCTCTCCGATTGAGTCGTCTCTTGAAAATCGGTCGTAGTCGAATACGTGCAAGTGTAGAACCTGCGAAAGATGAAACATTATTAAAAAAATAGCTTTCGGTACGCCGGAGGCGGAGGTAGATTTCACGGGATCAAAGTAGGGGATAGGGAAACTCCAATTGTATGAACTTGTATCAAACATTGCGCGAGCTATCGCGCGATCTACTACCCGCGCGGCAGCTCGCTCACGTCAACCCGCCCCGCCGCGCCGTCCTTACCCTTGCGCAGCGAGAGTGCGTATACGGAATCCCTCTTTTTACTGTACCGTAAGAGTTGCTCATATCAAACATTATCATTTCAAACTTTTGTTTGAACTTTGTTTTGTTGTGTTGTAGGTAAATTATAGGTCTATAATTAATATTTTGGACTGATTTGATCCTGTGATTTGGTATGATTTTTTGAATTTTGAAATCATTTTTTCCACCCCTAGGACCAATGGCTGGTGCTATCAAAAAAAACCGAACCAAAATTTTGTACCCTAAAATTTTATGTATCAATTTGAAAGTGATTGATGAAAAATTACATCAAAAAATTGCAAATTCCTCCTCGAAAGTCACAAGATTTGCTTTGTTTGTAAAAATGCTAAGTTGCATTTCACACGTCGTGACATCAATCAGAGACCGTCTTGAGACGAGTTATAAATTCCTTTCTCACGGTTTAGTTTTCATAATCAAAGACAATACTTTCAGTCTTCAGCCTTTACTCACTGCGCTCCCCGATTAGATACCTTCATAGGTAGTAAACTAGAATAGGTATAAATCTTTGCCTTGTATCGAGTCGAAGATATTATCAGTTATTTATTAATTTCTAATTGTATTCCTACCGAGTCAGAAATTGATTAGGATAAGTGTGTGAAGATCAATAACCCTGATGACCCTATCTGAACTCTATTTCTATCCTTATCACACGTTAACGAGAGATTAACATCCCCGGTTACATTTATAATAAATGGTTGATTTTACAACTTGACATTTTTCCTTGCATATTCCAAAATACAAATACTGGTTTCATTAGCCCTCTTTAAAAACAGTTTTATTAGTATTTAGTATCTGTAATAATAACATTATATAAAAATGCGATCTAAAGTATTGTATGTGAGGTTCATGCCATACTTTTCTGTTTATACTCATATTTGAACCATCGCATACCCATGTCAGAGTACTAATTTGTTGAGCGTTAGACAGATACAATACTGTATTGTATCTTTACATAATAATGTAACAAAATTGACTGGTAAAACATTGTATCTGACAAACTTCAAGTTCAATGCCGTCTATAACGGCGCTTATTTCATCATTGTTTTTATACAATAAAAATAAGCAAGGACCCATTAGTGAGAGACCTTAACTAATAATATTTCATACATAATTAAAAGGTATAAGTACATGAATTTTTGGACAAGGTAGATTTTGGCAGAACAAAAATAAAACATGAAAAACAAAAACAGAAAAGTAGAAATAATATAAAACCTAACATGACACCATAGCACAGATATTATTTTCAAATTTTTATTTTAGTGGCACATATTATATCATAATAATTATTTTACATGTGTTTCTAAGAGGTATTTTTTTAACTTATTTTTAAATAGTAAAGTGTAATTTAATCACCATCTTAATTTTATCACCATCGAATTGCGCTTCTAAGTTCATGTTTAATAAATATTTTTCTATATTATTGTCACACAATTTTCAGGCTGTTAATGTGTTAATGAAAAATGTGTTTAGTGCAATTTCCTCAATAATTATATAAAATTATTACACCGTAAAAATATATTTCTATTAATGGTTTCTTAAGAGCCTTTGTAAAACTTGTTTAATTTAGAATATAAAGTTAGATTCCTTTTACTAAGGTAGAATAGTTATTAAAAGGTTTTATTATTATAAGGTATCACTTTTTAAAATAATAACGTCACTTTGTCGAGTTTTACGGCTATGATAATAAGCTTTATGCACTGGTTTAAGATTTCATCTCGAGTGATGTTATTTTTAATTTTATTCTAGAATTTATAACTTTGCAGGGCCGCTTCGCTGAAGGTCCTTAATTTTATTTACATGTTTTGGAAACGTAAACTCCTCTTTAGCAACGAGCCTCACAAACAAAGGCTAAATTGACAAATTATGTTAATGTAAGTTTGTTCTTTAGATAGGCCAAGTTGTTTTATTTACCTGAACGACAGTTCATCACCATTCTAAAAATGAGCCGAGAAAAAAAATGTTGCTATTCCCGAAATTTTTCGCAACATTGCTTTTTAATTTCAGAAATACATGAACCTACACTTTACTACTTTCAGGGGAGGGGGTTGATCTACTTAAACCGACAACTAAAACAATATCACAAAAAAAAATCATACTACAATCATTATATTCTAAATACAGTTTATTTTTATCGAGGATTACAAAAATGAAATTGACATAGATTAAATTTTGAATTAATTTTCCCCCTAATTGGGAAACAGTTTACTAAATGTTTCATTATAGCTATCGATATAGAAAAGGGAGCAAATTCAACTTATGTCACCCTTAGGCTAAGCGACAAACAATCCATTCTAAATCCACCCAATCAATCAAGTTTCCTTGAGGCTACCTTACCACCGCGGAGGACCAGATGACCCATTTTTTGCGGTCAGTGGACCGACAAGATGAATGGGAGAAATAGTATTAGGCTAAGGGTTAAAACACAGTGGATAGCGTTATAAAATAAATTCAAAGTATAGGCGGCTTTTGGGAACTACAGAGATGGAATTCTCCAGTGTATTACAATGAATACGTCCGTCTAAGTTTTTCAGTGTCCAGCTTTACAAACTACCAGAACTAATATTTATATCTAAATAAAAATAATTAGAATTAAAAAATATATTGTTTCACCTATACGTCTAGACATATTTTGTGCGCCCATGCATTTAGTTTAAGTACACACCAGTAAAAACGTGCGATGTCGTTCTCTCAATCGCGCAGACCTCAACTTAATGCGCTAGAGAGAGAGAGAGAGAGAGAGAGAGAGAGAGGTTGCTATTTTCATGTTATGTCAAAGTGAAATATCCCCGTCTACCGGCTAAAGAGACAACTGTCACCTTATATCGAAAATATTGTATTATTTTGATAAGCATTTTATTAAACACTTGAGAAATGTAATACTATGATGAGAAAGATTCTTTCGCGGGGAAAAGTTTCAGCACAATTAACCATTAAATAAGGAACTCCGTACAGGAGAACGCTTGGGTGTACTTCGGCTGTTTGATGAAGATCTGCGTCTATACATTGTTTAGTAGTAGTATATTATTTAACCTGAACCCGAACATCTTACAGCTAGGCCCTACAGGCGTCATTAAAGGTATCTCCCATACCGACTACTCGCGGCTGTAGTACCATCCTATAGAGTTGCTTCATTTCTTATCTTCATTTGTGACTATGGCACTTTTAATCTATTCGATGTGTCTGCAACAGTTGGCAATTTTTTTTGGTCTGAGTAGATTAAAATAAAAAAAAAAAATACAATTGTACATGGCATTTTTTCAATTCATCATTTAATCATAATGTTAAATTATGATGATTGATGGTAGTAATGAAATACAGCTGGTTGAAAAGATGTGTATAATTTAATTAAAAATTTATTGCAAAAACCGTTACATAAAATATCTGACTATGCGGTGGATCAAAGACAACTGAAGACTTTTTTTTAAATTATGTTTTGGCCCATCCACTATGTTTTGCACCAGTTTAAGTACGAAAGGTTAACTTTGCAAATTGAGAAATCGACGATGAAATATGGAAACAAATGATACGGTCCAGTTATGATGGATGGAGTTTCTTTCGCGCAAAGGGAGTCTTATTTTTAGGGGGAAGATTACGTAAATCACCTTTAAATATTCGGAGAACATTACAAGATGTTGATAATTTAGGGAATGAAATTTTCACATACATAAAATAAAATTATGTATATTTATATATACTAGTGGTCGCCCAGTGGTCGAAATTCGACCATAATTTATTAAAATTTATGTTTGAGCATTATTCGGGATTTTTAAGTCTATATACGGTGAGGTTACCTCTATAATAATTGCATATATTTTTTTCTATCTATTACGTCATTAGCGTGTGTTGTTTGGCTTAATTCACTTCAATACCTATGAAATTTAAACGTGAATGTTAGTAACAGTTGAAAAAATTTAATTTAATTTTTTCATGTAAAAATGAGATTCGACATTCATAGAAGTATAAGGGCATTATTCATATGTTTGCTTGACATTGACAGACTATTGAAAAAGGAACATTTGAAATCACACAAAATTCACAGCTCGAAACTAAATTATAAATTATAACTTATAATTTATAAATTATTACTTAAGCTGTTACGTTGTTGTTTATTGTTATTTATCTATTATGTATGTTTATTATGTTGAGTGATTACTCAACGACTTTACTATACATATACATTTATATACGCATTATATTGTATAAAGGAAGGATTACTTGGGATTGCTGTCAGCGCGCAGTGTTTTAATTTTAGTTTAATTAAGGTGTCGTGAAAAGTGTCACCATAGTCATAAGACATTATATTGAGACGTTTAATTGTTTAATGTGTATATTAATATACCTACGGAAAAGGCACCAGCCTTCGTGGGGTTGTATATAGTGCAGTACTCAAAATAAAAAAAAAATAAAAAAACTCATTCCGTCAATTAGCTGTCAGTAGTATGAACGGTTTATTTTATTTAATTTAATTTATTTGTAACACATATTAAAGATAAATTTTAGCTTTCTGCGCTCATTCTCCATATAAAATTTAACTATGCCAAATCTCACATTCCTCCGTGCGCGCAATATGCTAGAAAAGTTTTCTCTCCACGTATTAATATATAGATAAAATAAAGTATTTTTTAGTTAAAAGAATAATAACCACATTTAATTTCGAAATGGGTACAAAATTTAATAACCACGACTACCCTTTAAACACATAATAGTTCATTTTATAACTCTAACATATTTAAGTAATTAATAATAATACTCATTTCAAATTTTAACACACTCAGCGCCGATAACGCGAAATCCCGCAATCGCCGTATACGCCAGGTGCCATTTCCGGGTAAAACCGTTACCGGTCTAATGCATTTCTAAGCGCGGCATGTCGGGTAGACCTGAATCCACGAAAGCCACTCTAATAAGACATTTTAGTTTGGTTTTGATGTTTAATTGTTTATGTGATAAGTGCACTAGTGAATTGGAAGCGATTTTGACGGATTTGGCGGTAGATAATTCGAGTTTTACTTACAAAAGCTTTGTCAATATAATATTATATATAAAAACGTACATTTTTATAGTTTTGTACATATTGTGTGCCAATTGTAAGACATTATAGCTTGAACAACGGGTGTCAGTTTCGTGTGGGACATTCCGATCGGTCAACGTACTACACCGATCGGGCGGCAACGAGTGATCCGCGCGTTCGACGTACGGAGCTGAATGTGTTAAAAATAGTATTTTCTTTAATTTCACCTTACGAACACCTTTTGCTAGCTACAATTAAGTTTGTAGTGAGAATACATTAGTAATTTCAAAAAAAAAATCTAAATTAATCAATTTTATATTTGTATGTATAAAACTGTGTTGGTTATATAAATTTGAGTAATATCTATTAATATCGATACATCATTGGAATATAAAATAATAATTATTTAATGCAGGATAAACTAAACAATCTAATTCTTTTAAAAATTCTTTTAACGTTCCCAGTAAAATATGATGAGAATAATATAATAAAATTAAAAAAAAGAATTAATCTATCCATGACATGTTGGCAATTCTGAATTTTTAGCAATGGAGGATGTTTGAATTTGAATAAAGCAGTAATGACTTATTTTAATACATATGTATGGACTTCTAAACCCGAACCAACATTGACCAAATTCCCATAATCCTAATGACTCTTTGTTTTCTCATTTTTTGATATATTTTCCGATGTCTTTTCGTCAAAATAAGCCCTTTCAGAGTATTTTCCCTCAGTTCACTGATGGATAGATTAATCTTTGGAAAAATGCCTTCCTTTGTCTAGGCAAAGTGAGCGTTGCTTTAGACGAAAAATCTTTTGTTGCCTTTATTCTCGGTTAGGTTTTTTTTTTGTTGATGCCTTTATAAAAACTACGATTTTGCGGGTTTTATCGATTATAACCTTCAAAAAATAAAACATTGTTTGTTACAAAAATAATTAAATGTAATAATAAATTGGCTAACGTGAATATTGCTTACTAACTATTGACTATTGACCCAAAGGTAGCGGGTTCGAATCCGCACTGGTCATACTATTATTAACCCTTCATTAACCTAACCTAACCTAACCGGCCAGTGCGGGGGCAGTCAGGAGTAGCAACATAAGATTTTATTTACTACTATTTTTTTTGAAAACAATTGTAAAGCAAAAGTTGATCAGTTTAAAATGCTGAATGACATTGTGGCGGCAGTATATGACAGCGTTGCGCACGACTCGAGCCAACGAATGCGAATAAATAGGCTGGGTTATAAAAAGGTGAATAATAAAACGAAATCTATTAAGTAAAATAATATTTAATACTATATTCAATGATTTTTCTTAAAACCATAGTTGCAACGTTTGTTCTACACCACAAACTGCATTCATTTAAATTAATTTAGTGTATTTCGACATATTGTTAAGGCGCCTGCATACCTGAATAATACAAAAATGCGAATTTTACAGGTTTTTAAAAAAAGGCACGGGAGTAATGTAGTTTATTTTATTTACACATGTTTTTTATTCTAGGGAATTATCTAAGGTAATTTCTTTTAAGATTATGCAAAAAATATAAAAAAAAAACCATCATATTTTTGAAATAACAAATTACCCTCTTATGAAACCAGAAACATCACATATAAAATAAATATAGTTTTATGATGGGAATAAGGTGAAGGTGGGATTTATCTAAGCGATTTGAGATATATCGTATAACAACTTAAAATTAAATTTAAAAAATTGCCTTAAATTGAAGATTTTTGTTTTAGTTTTTAATTATGAAAATGATTATTATGCTTAAAGTTTTTAAATTTTCAGTAAATATATGTTTTTGTATTATTATTTTAAAAAAATGGATTTATAAAATGTATCCCTTATTTTATTTTTATTTTTTTTTATCAAATATAATATAATTTTTAAATGCGGATTTTTTAGATACTCATATCGAATCGAACCCTTAGTTTTTGTTCGCGTGGAAATTTTACCGTTTAAACAATTTCGGGCAAATACCCAACTCCTCGCTCGCGTGTGTGCAACATTGTCGGCAACTTGTGTTGCCAGAGCGGCCCAATCTATACAACATTAATCTCCTGCCTCTGAAGAATTTGCAACCCTCGCCCTCTTCGATAATTTATCATTAATTTTGGCGAAAATTGTAGGCCGCTGGTCGCGGGATATTTATTACACCTTCTGTGCTCGTCCAATAAAGGTCCGTTCATAAATCTTCCGATTTAGGGTCTAGAAGTGTTTTTTTTCAAGCTCAAGAGGAGCACATCCAAACCCTACTTCCTGATTTCTATCTTGTCTTGACTTTCTAATTTTTAGTGCAAAATTTTATTATGTCCCCAATAAAGTGATTGTGGTCAACTATTATTTTTATGAATATATCATCTAAATGCCGGTGCATTCGACGATATATTTATCTATTTATTTTTCGTTTATTCGGAAAACCAACGGTACAATATATAAAAAAGAATGGTACATACAATTGTATGTAAAATTTACTGATGACAGGTTTTCGCTAAAGTACAGAGATACATGTAAAGATTAAAATTAAATTAAATTACACTCGCACTAGCACTCTAAATACAGATATAAATATGAATATATATATATATTTAACATATATTATTCTGAAATAATAGTAGGTTTTAAAAATAGTCAGAGGCCAAAGGAAATAAAATGAAAATGATGTCCAAATATAACTATTTTTGTTTTTTTGTATCGTTAAAAATAAAAAAAAATATGTATCTCGGTAATAGTTTAAAATAGACCCCTAGTTGACGTGACCTTATTTATAGCTTTTGACCTCCCCTACCTCCCTGTCAAGTTTGGACGTTAGCTTTTGAATGAATAAAAAAATAAATTGTATTTTTCATTCAAAAATTATGTATACTAAAGTTCAGTTGCACTAACCAATAGGGTATACCCATGTTAGTGAACCAATTAAATGAAACACAGAACAAATACAATAATTGAATTAAAACATATACATACACATACATAATAAACTAACAGCATATACATAAGTAAAAATAAATTGGGTTTTGAATAACTTAATTATATATAGAATTTAGAAGCGGTCCTTAGCGCATATTGATTTTCACCATACGCTTGAAAGATTTTTACAATATTTCATTTATGAAAATAGTATAAGTGGGCTTAGCATAATCGTGTATGACTTATGATTTTTAAATTCTACTTTTCTACCTTCAGTTGGAATGTTTTACTCGATTTAGAAATTGCACGTTAGATCAATGTAAGTGATATTTATCACGATCAAACTTACCCGACTCTGTAGTTTCTGTATGGGGAATCCCTCGAAGTAGAAGGTCTCGTTCCAGCGGGGGTTGAGGGTGCGGCGTTTGATCTTCGTCTCCAGGCGGTGTTTCTTGTCGGGTAGGAGAGTGACGCGCACGTAGGGGTCGGACGTACCGCTCAGATCTTTGGCCGGGAGCTCCTTGCCCTGAAATCACGTATGTTTCAATACATAGTAGGATTCATTTTCGAGGAAAGAAAAGAAAGTAGCTAACGAAAGAGACATCAACTATGCCTTACAGTGGTCCTGAACGTTACTCTAAAGTTCTGATTGAATATGAAAGTTTATTCTAAACTCAAGAGTAGTAAATGAAAATTATCACCTTTCAGGCAAAGGTTATTTTAAGTTTATTATCAGTAGGCCAAAATAATAAACCAAGGGCCATTCTGATATATTTCTAAGTGACTTTTACTGCATAAATTAAAACTTAATCGTAGTACAGAATCCGCGTGTACATAAAGTTTATTTAGTGAACAATGTAGTGCTTTAGAAAAATATGAAGGTATTACGTTGTGTCCACCGGCCGCTTAGCAGCGTCAGCTTAGCGACCAGCTAAAGTTATTGAATTCATAAGTGTTAATTTTAAATTAGTTAGAAGCCATCGAATGACTGTAAAAGCGGAATAATTCTCACATAGTTTTGAATTCAAATGACGTCCAAATCGCTGAAATATCTTAATTAACTGTTTTGAAGTTGCACCTGGTCTTCAGGTCTTCTCTTTCCCACAGCTTCAGATCGTGTGTCAATCGATGTCAAAATTACAGGAAATTGGACAGAAGTTATGTACCTCGTTGGCGTCAGATCTATCGCGTGATCAGAGCCGACTTCGGTCGGCACCTGGTGATACAACCCAGTTTGGCGCTCACCTGATCGCAGTCAAGCGCCTCCGGGTGAGTAACACCCGATAATATTTTCTGAGTATTGTATTGTAGTACCTGTGTACTGTACAATAAGCATTACCTACTAAATTCAGATCACTTTATTAACTACGATATTTTCGTCGCTTAATTCGTCATGAGTCTTGCTAAAATCAAGTGATGAAACATTTGTAGCTCCCGTACTATTATTACCTCAAACAGCAAACCGGGAAGATGAGAATGTAAATAAAATAGCTTTAGAATAGTATTCCAATGGGTTGCACAGTCATCGCGGCTGGGTGACAAACCGCGCGGATCTCGCCGTGACACAGTTCGCGACCAGCAGAGCTATATGAAGTGCAGACGGCGCAATCCTCACGCGAGACGGGATAATCAGGCCGCAGCATCCCGGAAGCTAAGCCAATTAGGGAGCTCGTCGAATCGTATCCAATACCAAATTGAATTTCGAACGTGACCAACATTCAGTGTTGACACTTTACAATCGAATTGTTCGTTATTGAAATAAAACAAACGTGGTACGATTCCTATGCTTCTAAAATTGTATAATCTGTCAACAGTTTATGTTTATGTTTATGTTTGTGATAAATTAGTAAAAAAAAACTTATTAAAAAGAGCGTGATGAACACTCACCTTTAAAGTAAAACTTACACGATTAAAGAACTAAACGATACTTATGTTCATACATTTTATTTATATATATATATTTATATACTAAAAAAGTTTTTAAGGTTGTTTAAACACTTGTTATTGTTAGTAAACAGATGGAGAAAAAGTAGAAGAAGATAGAGATTAGGCGAGTACCTCTGATGGAAGTTTCGGAGCTCCGTGACCCCTTCTTCAACGGCTAAACGAAGACTTTAACTACTTTACTAACAATAACAAGTACATATTTATATAAATAATATATACACAATTATATATTTATTTGTATGTTATCATATAATATCCGTATGTATATAATTTCTATTTAGTATAATCTGTGTTTTATCTTTTATATGCATGTGGTGTTCTTTTTTTATTTAAATATTTGTAAGGTTTTTCTTACTTAAGCCTCTAAAATTAATGTAAACGTGTTATATGTTCAATATCTTGTTAGAGTACCGAATAAAAATTAATAAATAAATAAAAACCCTAATAAACTATAATCAAGTATAATTTTATTTCAAAATTATTTGGGCTAATATAACATGAAAAGGTATCGTATTGACTAACATTGGTATCGTATTAATATTTAAACTAATTTTTTTTAAAATGAAATCATTCTATTTTCAAGATTATCTTATAACGACATGTTGATTTATCATTTTATTACGCACTGTTTTAGTTTGATTATATTGCGAATCTAATTCATAGATGTATTATTATTTATCTAGGTACTCGTGTAATTGGTCATATCAAGCTTGGCTTAACGACCGTTATATAAAATAGCATGATTTATGACCACAGATAATACACCGTAAACGACCCCTATGAAATAAATATTGTCACAATGTTGGCAGCCCCGCGAAACGGCCAGGACTGTTTTATACTTTTGAATATTGAAAATAGTACACTTTTGGCCAAATTCGGTGTATTAATATAAATATTATATAAATATTACTTTTACTGGTTTTTTCTCGACTATTCTTAGTCATATGTGAATAACTCTTACCTGGTTAGAACCTAACATGTCTGATATACAACCACACAATTTGTTTATGTTTTTATATCATTTTTTGCATAATATATCAACTTTGAATTTAAAAATATTTAATGAACACAAATTTCAGTGAGCTGAGTCCCCGGGCGAATTAAGATAAAAGGAGCAACTGGATGCTGCGTGGAAACAGAATTTTAAAGAGATAAGCGCCGGAGACAGATTGACCCAATCCATCAGTGTCTTCATAATCCCCAGTTCGCGAGGGACTTATCCGTTATTGGCATTAACTTAAGCTGAGCTTAAGACGAATAATTTGCAAATATCTATAAGGGCGACGAACCGGAGGAAATACTTAACCTAGATAGCGTTGCTTAACCAAAACTAGAAAAGTTCAACGAAATAAATCACAATATTATAACGGCGGAATTGTTACATCTAACCTGTTTTATAGTAATATTCGCCGTTCAACAGCTCAAAAACACGTGCCTAAAAAGTTGCATTGGCCTAAAAATTCCGAATCCTTTCCAAAATCCCCAAAAACACCTACCTAAATAATTCTCGTAAAATTTATACCTATCCCCTTAGAAGATTTTTTTTTTAAGTAGCCTATGTCCTTCCCCAGGGTTAAAGTAAAAAATCTCCATACCAAATTTCATCAAAATATGTTCAGCGGTTTAACCGCGAAAAGCTGTCAGTCATTCGTATGGATTACTTTCCGATTGTCGATAAGTAAAACAATCAATCTATTTGCATATTATTTTAATATCAGTTTATAGAATAGATGTAAGGATTCCGCCATTATAATATTGCGTTTTAATAGAGAGCTAAAAGTTATTTTTATCTACTTTTAGTTAAACAACGCCATCTGGCTGCGCGCTTTAGTGATAGTAGTCGTTTAGTTTAACCTTGAAATTCGGTGAATTATATTAAATAGGACGTCAGGTTTTACTCTTTTCGCGATCAGTAAGCAATTGTTGGTTTTTATTTAATTACAGCTTTATAATTCTATATTATAATTAATTATAATTATAATAATTCTATTCTATAATTTCTATAATTTAAAAAAACAAACTTTTCTATGTTTTAGACCCTTCAGTTGAGCTTCAGTTGTCTACTATTTTTGTTAAGGCCCTAAAGTGTTTTATAAGAGGGAAATTCAACCAAAAAAGAACTATTAGCGGTTTATCATTTAATAAATTTTCCAGAAATAGAATTGAATTTTAAAAATCTGCCTTTACTATGTTGAATACATAAGATCAAGGTATCTAAACGTATTTTTTTTATCATTAAATTGAATTTAAGCGCACAAGAAAGTGATATTCATTTCAATATTTATAATTATCTGATCACCACTATCAGAATGTTAAGTAGGTAATTCCCGAACAACAAAATGAAAAATATACATATAACTATTGATAATACGCGAAATATAAATCTAAATTGCAAATTAATTCATTTATTTGCATATGTTCATCATTAGTGTATTTAACGTCTGGCAAACAGCTCGATAACGTGCATATTAATTATTCCAATCTGCGTGGGTTTTTAATAAATTCGCTTTTATGTCAATAACGAATAATACAATAAATGATATAAAATAATAAACGAGTACAAACATCCATACTCAAACATCATACTCAGTTAGAATTGGTTTTGCACTCGTGATTGGTTTGCTACTCGCCGCTATGGTTTGTGTATACAATATCTGTCGCCACTGTCGCATCACTTTTGACATATGACTCGTGATCTGACGTTTTGAGTTTGCTTGAATTTTGCTTGAATTCAAGATGCCATCGATGTTCAAAAAATTCGAATCAGTCAATTTGAATTAGAAAACATAAAAACAAGCACGAGAAGAGAACTACAAGAGACCAGATTTGCATATTTTGAACATCTTGTATTCAATCAAACACGCTTGACAAAGTCCTAGTAATGCTACAGCTGACAACATAACCTCAAAACGTCAGATAACGCGTCAAAAGTGATGCGACAGTGGCGACAGATATTGTAAGCCACCATACCATGACCATAGCGGCGAGTAGCAAACTAATGCTAGTGTGCGAAAACATATTCTAATAAAGTAACTGAAATACACAATTTAATTTAAGTCATACTTAAAATTACTTAAGTTAATCCTAACTAAGAACGACTTTAAGCAAGGACTGAAATTTCGGCCCTAAAATAGCTCTCTTTTATAGTTTGGGTTCGCAGTCAAATTTTACGCAAAATACTGCAACCATATTGAAGCCGCCAAAAAAGGTTTATGAGAGCTGTTAATTATAAAACAGGTTCAAAGGTCAAAAATTATTCTGAATCTCTTGTGAGTATTTCTTCGTAAGACTTAAGGTCTGGCAGTTAGGCGCAGTTTTTTAGATATGGCATTTTTACATAAAATACTCTCCAATAATATTGATTGCTCAGCCCTTATACACTTATACAGTCGATTCCTCTACGAATTCCACAAGAACCACAAGATCCAACGACATGGTTCTATGGAAACGGCTTCTTCTATTTACCGAATTTGTGATTTATTTAATTATGATATCTCTCAAATGGATCTATTTTCAATAACTCGGCTAATGTTTCGCAACGCTGTCTTAAAATATATACTAATGCACAAAACCACGAACCAAATCCCTAGTTTAGTTCGATAATATTTTTTTTATTTCTACAAAAATACATAAACAACCAAAGCTTAAAGTGTTGACAGTTTCTTTTTTTGCATTTTTTTTTAAATTTAAAATCGTTATCTTACTTATTATTCTTTTTTCTCTCTATTTATCTTTATTAGTCAGTTGGGCTGTACTAGTTTAGGAATGTATAGGTACTTCAATTTATATTGTCTTAACGTCATTACCTCTATTGTGTACAATTTCTATTGGGTAATCACAATAAATAAATTAATTAATAAACGAGGACATAATAATTCAAATTATAATAACTATAACTTGGCATTCTTTTACATATTTCTATTTGAGCTCATAGATGAGTATACAGAGTGTCCCAAGGTCAATCCCAATAAAAAAACAGCTAATAGGTCCTACCATTCCTAGTGTTATTTGTTAAGAAACTATATCAAAACTCATTATGGTATTCGAGAAAAAAAATATTGAAGGTTCTATTTAAAACCTAATATATTTGTGTAAAACGAGTTTACGCCCGCTCGACCTTGAGTTGCATTCACGATGTGGCGCCCGACGTGTTTTCAGCGGGTGAAATCTGCCGTAATATTATGATTGTTTTACACAGATTTAGTTTAAAAAATAATTATTTTGGGTATCAAATATTTTTGCATTTTTTTTATATAATTTCTTATTCGTAACAGGGAATATATACACCCCCTTAAATTTACGGGAATGATCTTGGCCCTGTATATTAATTCTTACTGACCAGCAATAAATAAAACTTTCCAATAACCCAATTTAAATAATATGATCTCGCTCTGATTTTTTACCGTTTCATACTAAAAAAATGTTGACCTTAATGTTAAATATTTATATTATCTGACCAGCCTCCGATGTGATCTAAACGGCTATGGTTGTTTTTAAAGAGCATCAATCTACACAAAAATGCCAAGGGACGTGGATAGTAGCTTCTTATAGAAGATAAAAGGAATACTCATGGGCATAAAGTGGCATTTTTAAAGCAGTTAAGCGTTTATTTAGCAAAATCCGTTATCTAATCAATGTTGCAGGCGGTTGCAATCGTTCCAATACAATGTTACCTCGCAGCCTGATTAACATTTTCATTATCTCGAATGGGCAAACTTCTCGATTGAAGAAGTTTGCTCATACCTGCTCTAGATTCGCAAAATCTGTTGAACAATCCAACACATACAATATTCTTATGGTGTCTACTGTATTTTATATTATGTGTAGCATAATGAAAACATTATGTACTTTTTGAAGCTGTAATTAAACACAAATATTACACAATGTTTTAGTTAGGACCCAAAACTATCTAATGATACAAGTAAACATACAAGTATATATAGGGTCTATATTTTAGAGGCGTGGTTTTCAAGAAGAGATAAAACGCATATAATTTGATGTTATGGCTAAGAATTTAGTTTTATTATAAAGATAAGGGTTTGCCATTATGTTTTAAAAATGATTTCGGGTAAGTGGCCGCCGCGGCTGACTCGAACAAATTCCAGCCGAGAGGCCCAATTTTCAACCACTTTTTGCAGCAAGTTGGGCCGTATGTCAGCAATAACCCGCCGAATATTCTCTTCCAAGGCGTTAATCGTGTCCGGCTTATCTGCGTAGACGAGCGACTTCACATAACCCCACAAGAAATAGTCCAGCGGTGTTAAATCGCACGATCTTGGAGGCCACGCCACAGGCCCACGACGCGATTTTTACTTTATTTTAGAGTGATTTTTACTAAATTTGCACTATTTGCAAACGTTGTTCAGGAGTAAGTCTATTCATTATGAAATGGCAAACCAAACTGAGCATAAATCAAGTGACAGCTGTCAAAAACACCAACTACGAAAAAAGGAGTGCCAGATTGAAAACCACGCCTATAAAAAAAACACTATATAAGTAAGTATACAGAATGTCCCGAAACACATTCTCGAAGACATAGGAGGGAGTTTATGTTCCTTATTACGAGTAATAAATTATATAAAAAAATGCGAAAATAATTCATCCCGAAAATTATATATTTTTTAACGAATGTGTAAATCAATCTAGTATCGTTATTAGACGAAGTTCGTATTACCCGTAACGTTATCGGCATACACGCCCCTTAAGGATGTAGCGAGACGTGGATAGAGCGTCCCTGACAAAACATGAATAGCAGATAGGTCACACTGACCTACTGGCCTAGTCGTTAAGAGAGAAGCGAGTGTAGTATGGTAGGTTTCACATAAGCAATTGCATAGTCGAAACGAATCATTCAGTTTTCGTGAATGGTTTTGGGACAACCTGTATAGTAAGGTTTTTCAAAAATTTGAGTAACTCAGGGGTCCTTCCGAAACGTTAAATGGATGGTGAACGATATTATGATGAAGTTGACATTTACACGGAGTTGAAACTTGACATGTTGGTTAAGTTCCGATGACAATGCATTTTCATGGTAAGCATGACCTGATTCTACACCCAGGAATGGCTCCGAACGAAGGAACTCCTCGACTGTCAACAGCTCGGACGCGGGAAAAGTGGCATAAGCGCAAAAGAGAACTATTTTATGTGCCTAAGTGTACCACGAATTACACCATGTACTCAGTTAACCATATTGAAACCATAACCATATTACCATATTAACCATAACCATATTAACCATAGTTACCATATTAACCATAGTTAACCAGTTAACCATATTAACCATATTGAAACCGACCATATATAATTTTAACAACATAGGCAGTTCTCATTTGCATCAAGGCGGTTTTATACTCAATATTAAGGAATCTGCGAGAGCACAGAAATAATAATAAAAAGTATTACTATTTATCATACGGAATTTTGTATACTAATTCAATCACCTAAATAAAAGCGTTTATAAATGTATTTTTACTATAAATTTTTCTTTATGATGCTGTTATTTAAGTTATTTATTTTGCAAAAGAGAATAATTCGAATTATTATGCAAGGAAATCCTTTAGATAAATGTAGGCCTTTATTTAAGAAACTTTCGTTTTTAACTTTAACCTCTATATATATATTAGAATGTTGTTTATTTGTAAAAAAATATCCAGTATATTTTGAGAAAAATAATTTATACACAAGCCTAAACCATCTTCCAGAAGGGTCCTTATATTCATTTATAAAAATTTATATCTGTCTTCCAAAAAATCTTAAAATGATATCTGAGATGAATACATTCAAAAATTAAATTTAAAAAATAGTTACTTGGTAAAACGTTTTATAATATTGGAGAAAATTTTTATTTTAAAAATGAAGTATAAAAATTAAATAAATGAAAATTTGAAATACATGTTTATTTCTACAATTTAACAATATTTATTTTAATATTCGATGAATGCTTAATTATATTAAGGATGTATTTATAATATATACTGTATACTTAACCTATATTAGATATTATGACCCTACTATGTAAATTATATGTTTACTGGAAATTTATTATATTATTTTATGTTAATGTTTATTTATGCTATTGTAAGCTCTCTGAGAAAATTGAAAAAGTACGCTTACTCTTAATATTTGTAAAACCTTTTTTACACCACAGTTAAACAATAAAATATTTTGAGTTTGTTATGGTGTTCGTCAGCAATCGCGTATGTATTTTAAAGGTAGCCCCCGTCGAGGAAAATATGTTAGTTAATCTTTATAATGTCATAACATCCTCGGTAATACACTTTCTCTGTCAAAGCGAACAATGCACGTCAAAGCGTGCCATTGTTGGTCGATCACAAGCTTTCTAGTTGAAGCATTGTGGCTCGTAGCCTCTCATAGATCGAACGAGCCTTTCAGTACGGTCGAATGCCATTATTAACTATATGAATCGTCATTCAGAAGACTACCATTATGTTCATGGAATATTGAAAACGAACGTGTAAATGGATTATTACAGGACTTACAATGTCTGCGTTTAGGGCGCCTACGTACCTGAATGCTATAAAAAATGCGAATTTTACAGGTTTTTCAGAGTAAAGTGAAGTAAAAGTTTATTTCCAAAAACAACTTAAAGCGCCACCAGTCCCTAAAACGTGTTTTGTAACGTATTTTGGTGCATTTTATTTAAGTTATTCCCAACAAATGGCTAAAACTAAAAATACCACAATATTCTACATATATTAATTTAGTACTTTGCTTAAAAAAAAAACAAAATACACCTTATAATAGTAATGAAAATAAATAAATAAGAAAGTGTTGTTTTTTTCTTGCAACGATTTTCTTTTAAGTTGCGTAAGTGACGCGAACCTAATTTTTCTTTCTAAACATAGACAATATAATAATCTAGGACATTACATAAAATAAAACACTTTTTTCAAATGATAATAATTATTTAAATACAAAAAACATGTTTCATCGATTCCAAATGTAACGAATTCGCGGTCGGCGAGTATATCCGTCTCTTTTCTACAGTCAATGTTCGAATAAAGCCTACTCTTTCTAATCTCAAGGACAAATGCGTCCCGGGGCGCCTTAATGCGTAGTAATGACAATTTTTAATTGATTCACTAACATTTACATAATAAAATATATAGATCGATATATGCTAGATCATACCAAGGGTTCATATTTATACTACTTATATTACATAGCTAAAAGGTATTAATCGTAAATAACAAGTTTTATAAACTTATATTTAAATATATTATTTTAGAATTACTATAAAAATAACTGCCATATAGCATTTCTTCTTATAAATTATAGCTCTTTACAGTTTAAATATAGTTCTCATACAGTTTTTTTAATTAAATAGATTTTGATGGTTTTTTTCAAAATAAATATATTTTTTGTGATTTTATATTTTCTCTGTAATTTATTGTACATTTCTAGTCCTCTTTTTTTTATTTGATATTTAGACGTACTTGAGCTATATGCGTAATCTATTTTTTTAATTTAAGTATTTTTATTGTTCTACAATTTCTTTAAATATTATCCAAAAAATATAAAAAAAAAACAAAATTTCATTTGAAAAAGCAATTTTTCATCACAGTTACCCACTTCTGAAACCAGAAATATCACATATAAAATCCATATTTTTTTATCATGACAATGAAGTAGAGGAGGGGTATACCTAAGCGATTTGAGATATACGGTATAACAACTTAGAAAGAAGATAGGTTTACCTGTATAATCCTCAAGATGAGTGTAGTGTTCTGGAAGTCATATTCCAGCGAGAAGTGTATCTGTCCGACGTTTTCCGACGGCTCAGAGTTATCAATGTACATATCAACTAGTGATATGGATCGATTCTGCAGAAAGGCCATCTGTCGGAGAAAAATAAAAGATAATAACATTATAACAATTTGTTTTTTTTTTATATTTAAAAACCAAAACTTAATCATGCCTAGTTTGGGTCCTTTCAAAGACTTACTTATACATATACCTTTTATGTAGAAATAAAGTGCGGATATACAATGTTTAAAATAAATTTTGTGCTATCCTTCTTAACATATTAGAATACCCCCAGCCCGCTGATTTTGGAATTCATTTATGTTTATCTGGCATCTTGCGAAGACATTTACAAATATAATTAATTCAGAGAACCTCAAAACGTGATAAGTAATGTAGACCTTTTAAGTCTAATATCAGTGACAATTCCGGAAAGTGAAAATGTACTTAATTTCTTTGAAACTATTCCTTTTATTAATTATAACATATAGAGGAAACATTTTACAATACAACGGGAATAATATAATTAGGCTCAATAAGGGTTGATGGTTACTCAACTAGGCTTAAATCTGTTCTAGAGTGAACATTGTTTTGTTGTAGTAAATCGTATGAAATAGTGCTTTATAGTCTAAATATAAAGAGAATCATACACTGAAAAAAAAAATGGTAATGGCAATATATCATTGAAACCATAAAGTATGGTTGATATAGTGACAGCAATTATTTTTGTTGGAGTTACACATCGATAATTGTTAAAAATATTTCTCAATGTCAGTATGGTTACCTATAACATAATTTCTAGCTATCTTTACAATTAACAAGAGTTAACATCAAAATCACGATCAGCTGTTCAGTCACGCCGCAATTTTGAATTGTTGTAACTTCTTATTGTGCCATATTGAATAAATAAATAAATAAATTCTATTCGGTAATGCCATTAAAATTATTTTACTATTACAATTAATTTTTCACCGTGTGAATTGAGTTACAGTTCACTACCGATACATGAGTATAAGATTACTAGAATAACTTTCCAGAAAGAATCTAAAAACTGCTCTGCATAAAGGCAGTTTTCATTTTATTATTTAACCCCTTTAACCCTTTATTGAGGAGGGTGCTGCTGTAGATAGATGTATCACGTACCTCCTTCCCGGAGGTAGGTTGGATGGATAATCCCAGAACACTCAAAAAGGCGTCCTCTTTGACAAGGCGCCCTCTTCGACAATTAATTACCTAACTAATTAATATTAATTTTATTCGTAAGCTCTTCGCACTAGCTTTTATCGCAGTTGGGTTTTTAACCTCTGTCGGTAAAACATATTCATATATTAATTAACCTACAAATAACATACGCCGTGGTCCAAGACCATTTCCGATTAAAAAAAAATGTAAACTTTACGCGATAATCTGAAATCGCTTTTGTCATAAATTCGGTTGCTAGCGAGGACGCACCGCGCTGGGTTATTGATCGGCCTTGGTCGAGCGCCCGCGAGCAAAAAGAAAATTTACACGAGCGCTGCGATAAAATTAATAAATTTCAGCATGAATTATTTTCGCATTTTTTATACAACTTTTTACACGTAATAGGGAACATAAACACCCTTTTAAGTCTTCGGGAATGGTCTTGGGACACTTTGTATGCAAGTTATACATTTCTCTTTCAGCAAGTCTTTCAGAAAATTCATTGTGCTATGAGTAACTAAAAATAAGGAAATTAACACGCGAACACCTAAACGTGAATATTTGTTGATTTTTTTTGCAAATTTTGTGCGTCCATACCTATTCTCAAATTGATCAAATCAATAATAATCGAAGAAACTTGTTCAGGCAGAAATGTCACCAATCTAATTTCAGGATTTTTGACCTGAGGCTGGAATGGCGACCACGTTGATAGACATCAGGCACGTAATAGTAAAATAATTTTAGGATATTAAGGATGTCAGCTATTTAAAACATCTATGTGTGAGTACACGATTTTTATAAAAAAAAATCAAAATGTGTGAAGATTATACCATAGGTTTTTACTGAAGTTGTAGTTTCTGTGCCGACTTCAACGTTTTGACGGAATTGTTTTTCCATTGTTTACTAGCAATAGGAAGTTTATTATATTATTCCTTAGTTTTTTTTTAGTAGTTTCTTAGTTTTATACTATATATAATCCAAGAAGGCCGATGGATGAGTTAATTTCCATTAAAAATTGAAAGCAAAGTACTCCACAATTTCATGCTAAGCGACCTTACTAATTCGGACAGTAACATGTAACAATTCGTACCTACTTATTTGTGTGATAATATCACTCGATACTCTTCAGTAATCTCATCTAATTAGGACTTGTGTATGTTTATCTATTCATTGTGTGAATTTAGTGTGTTTAGAGGTGTGGTATACTTTGTTTATGTATGTGTAAACGTTAAGTAGAAAGAGTATTTATTGTAACACAACATTCCACACAATGTTTATGTCGACGACGCTGCGATCTCTCCTTCGTAAGCAACTCCTTTTTTATAAGATATTTTTTAATAATATTTAAAGTTCTACAATTTTAGGTTAAGCTTCGGTAATGACGATCATCAACATAAATTTAATTACAGGTAATCAATTATGATAATTTCATCTGTTTAGCGTGCTAATTGGCTAGGGATGAATGTTAATTGTCCTCAATTAGGTGGGCGGTTATAATCACCTCCAACGCAACGATTAAGGGTTGCCTATAACTCCTGAAATGAGGCATTTTGCCTCATTTCGTGCATCGAACTCGAGTAGGCGTCAGTGATGGCGCCAAATTAAAGGTCATGTACAGTTAAATTTGAAGATAATGAAATCAGAAAAGAGGGTATCGTGCTGCTGCTCAAAAAATGATTATATTAAATTAAACCACGTGGTGGGGTTGGGGTGCCACGCTACCATTTTAGGTTTTTCTGAAAATTCTGCCCAGTTCTGCGCAGAAAACCTTTTGAACGTTGATTCGATACACATTCAGCTCCGTAAGTCAAACGCACGTGATTGACTTATATCCGTGAAACTCCATATGAGCAAGTAAAACCGTGTGATGAAGCCATGGCGTTACTAATCCTCACGTGTCATATTTAGTATGAAATATTGCTAAATGTTGTAATATAGAAGTAATTTTAGCGATAAGATGAAACCACAATTTTTTCACGTCATTGAACTTAGTTACATGTATGTTTTATAGTTAACGAAAGTGGTGATGACCATTTATTTGAAATCCACCTAACCGGTTCCGTATAGTGATTGGTTTACGAAAAATAAACCTTTATAAAAAAATACAACAAATTTTATACAATCCTTGTGGAAACAATCACAACAAAAATAGTTTGTTTTCATGCACGCAAAGCATTTTTTGTTTTTGTAAACAAAGAAAAAAAATCAATTAAAATATGAAGCACATAACTTTAGTTTTTTTTAATCAGAACAATGAAAATACTTGCTAAGATGTTATTTTAACCGTTATTTTTAAATAATTCGGTTGTTTTCAAATGATGTCTAGTATTGATATGTAAAATAGATAGTAGTTTTAAGTTAAATTTAATACTTTAACACATAGTAATTTAAGACATAGATCATACTGTATTTTTGTATCTGGTATAGTAAGTTCAGTAGAGAGTTTGGATGCTGTGCGCACCCCGTGTCTTTTGCAAAATTATTCTAATATCATTTACATAACGTTCGCGTTTTAGACCTTAGTTAAGTTAAGACCTGATGATTAAGTTTGGTATCTTTTTGGGTGCTACGGCTTCTATTTCTTTAGGATTAAGAAGAAGATTTCCTATAAGCTGGTATCTTCGAATTAGGGGTTCACAAAGGTGTGTGTTAATTGGGTTTTCGGAATTTCATGGCAGAATTTCTCCTTGTCATTTGTTGATATTTTGATTAAGTGCAAGTGTTTGTTTAGCTTACACCGCTAATATTCTAGATTTAGTAGGTCAAATAGGCTTTTTATGGTTATATGGGTTTTATATGGGTTTGGGCGTTGGTTTTATGGGTTTGCATGGTTCCTTTTACTAGTTTACTGGCTTGCTTTAGTCCGAGCAATTCCTTCCAGTGTCTTTGAGGTTTGATCGATAATTTTCCGAAAATATTAACATTCTTTTACTGAAGGTGCTTTGGAGTAATATTTATTTTATTTATCTTTATTGGAAAAACCAACAGTTTCACACAGTGATATACAAAAAATACATTTGATTAAACAAAAAAAGAAACCATTTTAAAACTAAAATTAGGTTTCTATTAACAAAAAATATTGATATTAATAACAAATATTACGATACCATTTTATTTAGAAAAACTAATTTGCAATGTTTATTTTTTACACAATAAATTATTGCTAAATACTTTAAATTGCGACTTATTCAGAGTCAATTATCGAGGCAGTTAATAGAATGATTATAATAATTTTGTAATCGTGGTAACAGTGAATATAGAGCGTTATTCGTAGAGTATAAAGGTATTTTAAAAACGTTATACTAATGTATACGATGTGAAGACGGAATATTGATCGAAAAGAGTTTTAAGTAGTTGCATATAGTTTAGAAGTAAACTCTGATTTGATAGCTTTTATGTTCTTTTTCTTTTTTCACTCTCCTTTTCTTAACCTCATTTATTTATAAAATATACAAACGTAAGTACCTATATGTTTATGTGAATTTAAAAAAGATTTTAGGAACCCTACAATTTTAATGGAAACAGATAGTCCATCTTAGGACAGGTGTTCAGCACTTTGTTAGATGAACACGGTGAAGATTCTGACATGCCTCTAAATGCTATAAATTTTATTATATAATTATATAATTTTAAATAGTATGGTTTGTATATTGTGCTTATATTCTGTAATAATAATAAATAAATAAAATAAATTGTAAATATTCAACCAAGGGTAAGTTATTTCAGATCACTAGTGATGTCACAATCTTTTATAAAACTATATGTGTGTGACGTGATGTACATTTATAAAACTATCTGTCTAATGTACCTAACAAAAATATTAACACATTACTATTATACCATTTTTGACGGCGATAACATATCTAACGTTGCATCCATTATGTCACAACACTTTTTATTGATTACCAATTTGTCATAATAATTCAAGTCACAAGGTCCAATTTAGCAAAACACCAGTACAAGAAACGAAACGAAGTGATCAAATGTCAATATGAGACTAAAAATAATAATCGATAATGGATACAAAATGTATTCAGCACATTTCAAACTTTGCGCCTCGATTGCGATAAGGAAAAATCAACAGCGTGCAAAGGGTAAGCGAATCTGGGTGATGGGTACATCATTAGGAACATTGGAACAATAAAGGTTATCGAGGAAATTTCCAATCAAGTCTTGTGAATCTTTTTACCACTATGGAGGTAAAAAAAGTATTTGATTTTTCTGTCAGGATTTACTTAGAGTTAACTTCGTCTGATGAATTATCACTATTTTCGTTTTTAAGACTCACGCTTACACGAAAGATTACAATAATAAAAATCAGTACAAAATACAAAGCATGCATGTCTATTAAAAGCTTTAAAATAACTAAGAATGTTTGTTGGACTTTGTATAAATAAGTTTCTGCTTTTTGTATTTATTAAATATTAGTTCTTTTATGGCCGCCTTCAATCAACCCCACATAATCAGTTTTCCCAGAACGTATAATCCCAGGATAATGTAGGATACCTCTTTAACGAACGGCATTTCTATATGCCAGATCAAATATTTTGGAAATAAATCTCATCTTATTAAAGACAGAAACCAATATGTTTCACTACACGTGTTCCAGGGCTACTCCATGAAACACGTGCTTCAAGATTACCTATATTTATTATAGGTAACCTTGAAAATCTCGAAGTTGTATGGAAGCTTTTGAACTTTCAAATACTGGATAAAATCGTTGATTTACTCAAAATATTCCTGCTAAATAAATACCACTTTCTTATCATCGAAAATTAAACTACATTGAATTCGTATTTTAATTTTATTGTGTTCTTAGTTTTCCTTCGTTTTTTTTAAATTTTCGTTTCTTAGTTAGAAGGTAGATATTATTTTTTATGCCACATTCACGCTTACGTATCTATCATACTTATCTATCTATCTACACATTAATAAAAATAACAATCTCTCTTCATCTCATTTACTGTTTTTTACTCAAAACTTCTATGCATGTACCTATTTTCTATTTTATTCAATGTTTGTTTGTTTGTGGCAATAAAAATGTGTGTGTTTTATTTATATTTATCATCTATGCATGTGTTATTAAATCTGGTTGACATGTATTTATTCTGTTTTTATTGTAATTCTCAGTTACTAGCGATTTCCCCAGATTCAAGAAATTTATCAAGGCGGTTCTTGAACTGGTTTACACTTATAGCTTCCACCACTTCCTGTGGTAGCCGATTCCAATTATCCACAACTCTATTGCGGATAAAGTTCTTCCTAGGATTAGTGCAACAAAGAGATTTAGATTACTTCATTGAATGGCCGCGAAGTTGCGTGTTTTGGTTAAACATGAATATGTCCTTAATATTTGCACAATTATTATGTCCAGTTAACACTTTGTAAGCTTCAATGAGGTCACCACGATCACGTCGCTTCTGTCATGAGGTCAATTTTAACATCATATTCAGCCTTTCTTCATATTCCAAGTGTTTTAGTTGTGCGGGTATTTTTGTGAATCTCCTTCCATTTTGTCTCATATCTTTTTATTTTTAAATGAGTGTATCTAGCTTGAGATTTAGATTAGTATTAGTTGTTGTGTAGTATAAACTTTTTTCAGGATAAGCAAACTGAAAAAAAAATGTAGAAACACAGGCGGGCAACTTAATGAAGCGACGAACGAAGATTTATTCAACAAATTTATGGCTCCGTCGCGTTGTCCGAACAAATTGGAATTAATTCCGCGCGGGGCTCTAAGCGATTCACACTAGCCGGCGAATTCGTATGCAAACACCTGTGAACACGTCTTTGCATGAATTCATTTAGGATCAACACGTATTTACTCGTATATGTATAAATACTGACTAAATCGTCCCTTCGGGTAGTATTCAGCGGCTCATCGGCTATCGTTAGTTGACCAGCGTTTGAGGGTTACAATTTTTTTACTTTAGTTTTTGAGCGACTTCAAAAAATAGAATGTTCTCAATTCGATCTGTTAATTTACAATTTTCAAATAATTCAATATCGCTTCTTCTTACTTTTTTTATAACTTGAAAACTCTAACTCTAACTAACTAACTCAGCATAATGAGTAGTGTCGAGGAATCTGGTACCATGTTTACCTAACTAGATGTAAGCATCTGTTCTAAGGTAAACTTTTACTTCTTTAGTCATCGTGAATAGAGTATCCGAGCGAGTATGTGGAAGTTTTGAAATTTTGAAAATAAATCTAATGCGACACGCTCATTCTGCCTACGTAAATAGGCGTGCTTCATTATTACGTAGGTTAATGACAAGTTTATAAATTGTGTGTTTAAAAATGTGTGTATATGTGTGTTTGTCGGGTATATGTTATAAAATCGCGTGCGATTTACGCTGTCTAATAGCGTTTGTGAACTAATAGCGTTTGTGATCTAATAGCGTTTGTGATCTAATAGCGTTTATGATCTTCAGCACCTAAATACATGGATCAAAACGTTTCGATTACTCTTTTATGATGTTTCTCTAATACACTATCATTCTGTTTATTTTATGTATATTATTTTAACTCTTTAATGAGTGTGCTTAAAGCACAATAAACTATATTACTACACTACACTAAGCACTGCGACACTATATTCCACTATACTATAGTATATTATGATAAGCTTACTTTTCCTGTCCTTTCTTATCGTTAATTATTAATTTATGTAATATACTCATGTTTTGTGAATTTAAAAAAAAAATCTTAGTTTTCTTAGGAACTCTACACTTCTGTCGAAGCAGATAGATCTTAGGACAGGTGTTCACACGCTAACATTTCCGACATGCCATTAAATGTGAATTTAGGTGAGTTTTTTATTAAATCATCTTCTTTATTTTATTCTGACTGAGGTGCAGCGATAAGGAGTTCTGTTATATTAACTTTTATAGGTAAATTGAACGATAAAGAGCCCCATTCATTAGTCATTTTGTCTCCTTCCTAACAACTCAAGTTCATAATAGCAAAGCAATTTTTAAATTAATAAATATTTTATTTATTTATTTGTTGACAGTAACTTAACATCAATTACATATACTACCCAACTTATATATATATATATATATATATATATAAATAATAATACATACATCTACGGTTAATAACTAATACATAATTTTAATAATAATTTATAAATTATAAAAAAATATATAATATATTATAGTAATAATACACATATATACACTCAATATAAAACCCAAATAATAAACTAATATTAAATCAATACAAGATATAGTATCTACACAGAAAAGATGTTTATCTTGGTATGTAATTGATTAAAGTCTCTGTAATTAATGTTTTAAAGTTTAAACCAAAAAAATATTATGATTATCTCATTTATATTTGATAAAAAAAAAAACGCTCAATGCGTTACGAAACTTATGCCCGTAGCAAAGAATAATTTACATCAGCGCTTTAATAAAAATAATAAATTCGGGGATGAATTATTTTTGCATTTTTTAAACATAATTTTTTACTCTTAATAGGGAATATTAACCTCCTTAAGACTTAGGAATCCGGGCACCCTGTATGTATAATAAACATCGATTTTAACCGTAGTGTGCCATCCCAATAATTATAAAGCTACCCTAATATGGATAATCCGAAATTAAGTGGCGTTAGTTACAGAAGGTCGCATGTGTGGCGGCAGCCGGCAGGCGATAACAGACCCTTCGTGCGCGTACTAAGTAAGTATTAAAATTCAATTTTGGCGAGCAATATCGGGCCGGGCGAGCCGAGCCCATGCGACTTAGTCTTATTGTAGGGATGTGCGCGAGGTTGTTGGGGAAAAGGTGAATTTAGATAAAAGATGCTGTAAATGAGATCAAATGATTTGATACCCCTGCGTATTTTTTATATAATTTAAGCTTACAAAATGATCTAATTGAATATTTCGCTCAAATATATGTAAACAGCGTTTTTGCAGAATAATTGACAATATAACTGCTTTTTGAGATTATTATATATGTTCACAGCGTTTTATTTTTAACAAGCCGTTACATTTATTTTTATTTATGATACATTCAGCGCTGCATTGAATTTTATATTAAACTCTGATTGAAATATATGTTTTATGTACATAATAAAATAAAAAAATCATAACAAAATATTTTTATAAATATAAGGCATATAATTTTGGTTATGATGAGATGAGATAGAATAATTTAACATCACGCGCAAGACATAGAAAAGCGTTTTTGGGAAGTATAAAAAAAAGACCTCAGGTCTTTATAAGGACTTCTTGGTATAGGTGCTCGTAACTATTGAAATTGCCTTGTGTAAATTAATTACAAATTACTATCCGAATTGGAATATTGCTAATCAGCCAAATATCTGCGTTGAATAATCTATCGCAAAGCAGAAGATTTTTGACTGTTGCGGAGAAATACAACAGAAAAAAAATCAATTTCCACTTATTTTATAATGAATTCACATAAAACATAACATTTTTAAAATAATTTCCTTATTCGACGATATAAGTTACAAACAAAAACATTATGTGGTCGCTTTGTTATTTTAGTACAGAGACTAGGTATGTTTGTGAGTGTTACGCAAATATTTATTTGTTCAATGTATTAATCTAGACTGTATATAGAAGGAAGGTTTGCGCTTGTATTAGGGAGAAAGTTGTATTTGTGATATCGTGTTTGAAATTTCCTTCACTATAAGATCATAGATTATAAGTATAGTCGTTTTCAAAAATACAATCTTTTGATTGTATTTAAAGAGAGATTTTTTTTATTCACTTTTATTTTGATATTTTATTGTATTGAAAATATAATAACACAACTTCTAAATAGTACAATATAACTAGCATATAAGTATTATTAAAAAGTTTAATTAATGTGACAAGCGACTATTGCATTGTACAGATGTTTCCAGCCTCCCTAACTAGACGAATCTGTACTAAGGGTAGCAGTTTGGGTTTGTTTGCATAATGTGACGCTTTTGTCATCTGATCGACGCTATAATAATATCTAAAAACTATATAAATATAGCAAATTCATAAAAAATAAATATATATACATTTACACACATATTTCACAACAACAAAACCAATGTTTATATAAAATTGAGTAAAACATAGTTATTAAACACAAATATATAAATTAAATAAAGTTTATCCTAAATGTATATACTAAATACCCTTCATAGCACCCTTTAACCCTTTGGTAGCCCCTTTTACACTCAAGTAGTGTTTAAAAAGGAAAACAAGATATTAAAATAAAATTAATTGTGTTTGATAATACTAAATGTTGTTTTTGTAATGTTGCAATGATATTTTATATTTATTTTATGTAAGGTGTTTAGTTTGGTTATCTACAATGCATCGCACTGTATAGCAGTGAAACGTAAACGACAACGCAAAGAGATAAAGAGAGGTTGGAAGCGTTTGAGATGTGGTGCTGGTGGGGAATGAAAAGGATTAGCTGGACAGAGAAAAGGTCTAATGAGGAAGTGCGGAAAATTATAGAGGATAAAAGATGTGTACTACGAACAATTAAAAACAGAAGAGGGAAGATGATAGGGCACGCGATACGACATCTTCGAAGGAAAGGTCAAGAGGAAAACCTAGACGCACCTACCTTGCTCAAGTGAAGGAGAAAGTTAATGTCATATCATATGAGGAAGTCAGGTCTTCGGCAGAAGAAAGAGAGGCAAAGCGGTTTCTCCATCAACAAGAGCGTAAGCTCCTAAATTATATAGATAGAGAATTGGATATTTTCTTTTTGAACGTATGAGTAAATAATATGATATGCTGTCTGAAAACGGTAGCATAAATTCAATTTCCTAATGATGGTTTGATGTTAACGCACCAAGGCGTTCTGCCTTGGTGCGGTGTGTATGTTATCACTTAGTATCCGGATACTAAGTGATAAGCGAAAAGTATCCGGATGCTGAAATGCTAGCGTTATAAATATGCATAAACCACACACTGCGTAAGAAGAGTGAATAGAATAACTATTGGTTTCAGAATGATTTATCTCTTCTCGCATTATTTGAGTCAATGTGGGTCTGCTAAAAATATACGCGCTAACGAGTTTCGTGCGCGGGGTGTAGTATAAACAATTTAGAAAACTGCCGATAATCTGACCACAGATATCACTTTTCATGTAATCTTTTCGGGCTTTTTTTTTAAACTATATCCCTTTTTTTAAAATATAAGTGAGGAGGCTTGTTTTTTAATAATATTTTTTTATACAAAACCGATATGTCACAATATAAAACAATTAATAATATGTTTTAAATTTTACGAAGGCGTTGCTTACGAAATTACAAACAATTAAATCATATAGAGTTCTGATTCATAAGTAAGCTAATCAATTATTATACTATTTGATTATTTAATCACATAATTGTAATAATTTTATACAAATAAATTGGACAAGAATGAACTAAGTTTGGATGGCGAAGATTTGAATATTATGAATTTTGACACGCATTCATCATTCATCATTATTATCAGCCAGTGTCTATCCGCTGTTGGGCGTAGGCCTATCCGCATCCAGCTATTCAAGCTGACCTGTCCATTGCCACATCAACTGGCTTATTTTTTGCGCAATGTCTTCAACTTTAGTTCTTTGGCGGATGGAATCATTGCAGATTCTGTCACGCAAAGAGATTCGAAAGCATAGCCCTTTCCATAGTTCGCTGTGTAACCTTTAGTTTGTGGATAAGGCCGCACTAATTTTAATAATAAACACATACATACATACAACTGTAAATATACTTTGGGTCATAAGGTTTAACCCCAAAGGGTAATGCTAAGGTGCATGAGACAGAAGTCGTTAGGAAATACCATCCATTGGGATCAATGCATGTTGAGACACATAGTAGTCTTGATCTATAAAAGATTTGACACAATTTGACAGTAATTTTTAATACAAACTTTTAAATGTGTATGCAAAATTTCGCATCCGTGCTGTTGACCGTTGAGGAGTTCTTTCATCTGGAGCCAATCCTGGATGTAGGAACGGGTCATGCTTACCATAAAAATGCATTGTCGTTAGAAAACCAATGTGTCAAATTTCAACTCCGCAGGATAAGGGGAAGTGGTTTAATTGAACTTGCAAGATTTGACTTAACCGCGATTTTCTGGCGTTCCCGACGTGCCTTCACTCGTTTATATGGAGGATTTAAGTTATAGTAAGCAGATGGTTCCATATAGGGCAAAAAAAACTATAATGGAGGCGTAACCTCCACCCCTTTCTTTGGCGTGTGATGCTTAATGATCCTAACCTACAGCAACAAAATACTTTGCCCTATATGGAAACAAAATCTATCGCGTGGTACATTTTATGTTTATTTGTATAAGAAATGCTTACAGCCATACATAATGTCAGTTACATAGAAATACATTAACTAACAGCTTAAGCCGACTAGAGGCATCTTCAATTTGACATAATGACGAATTTTACTTTCCTATTAAACGTTAACATTGGATTTTATATTATACCTCCCCCCCCTCCCTCCTCAACTCACCTCACTCACATCAAAAATAAGTATTTATTGCGTGTATAATAAAATTATTACGAAAACAAAAAAAAAACAAATTCGACAGTGGCGGGTACAACCACTGCAACGAAGATTTAAAACCAATATGGCGGTTGCTGACTCGTGTAAAAAGACGTTAGCGCGCACTAAGCGACATCGGTTTAAATCGAAATATTCCATCGATATAATGTTTTAAGTATTCGGCGACTTTATAGATCATATTAAACTATACGAGTAGGGATCTATACAAAACGATTACTTTACTCGAATACTACATTTGGAACTATCTATGGACATTATGGAAAATCACGCCAGATATCTTATGAAACTTATAAATATGTTATAACAAAGAAACGATATAAGTTTTCTAATTAATAAACTCAAAATATTTATTGTTTATTTTTTTTATTTATTCACATAAAAAGAAGGCACAATAAGAAGTCCCAACAATAAATTATATAATAACACTGAAAAACAAAATATTATCATATAGTCAAATTAAATACTAGTAATTCATTTTTACTTTGAAGTAACATGGCCACTCTGACTAGGTTAAAAATAACTTGTTCTCAGAACGGTCAGAAGAAAGTTGCAGAAAAATAGAATGCTTATTGCGCACGTGAGACGTTACTAATCATAGAATAAATATCATAAATAAAAAACATCATACACTTAATAAATAAAGCATATAATTATCTTTAAAATTTCCGCGCACCATTAGAGAATGGAATAATCTTAACTGCAGCCTTTTTAAGCCATTCCCTAAGACCCCTTCCCAACTAAGAAAATAGATAAAAAACTTGACTTTAAAATAACTTAGTTGCATCACCTACCAATCAACTATATCACCGGAGGAATGGTACCTCCAAAGTATATGTATTTTTTAAATAAATAAATAAATATATATTACATACAATATATACATTTATTAAATATATCATTCTAATATTTGTGTTATGTATAATTTATATAATAAATATATAAAAAACAAAATATAAAAAATATATAAATACATGTATAGACTTCCGTTCATTCCCTCACCTGAATCCATTTTTGGAATGTCTCTGATAACGCCTAAAGGCAGTTATAGACTAGAGAGCTGGTTGCAAAAATCTCACTTAATTTTATAACATATAGATTGTTACTGTAGTTATGTTTTGACGTGTTTTTGTACTACGATTATGACAGTCTGGCAACTTTTTTTTATTTGCAATTAATTTATTTTCATGCTTTTATTATGAATTTTATAATTCTACCGATGTTTACTATTTTTATACCTACTGTCATTAGATTTGTAACGGAACCCCACCGAGTGGGTCCCGTGGGATAAAGGTAATAACTTGAGAACTTCTTAAAGCGTTTATTTATTTATTTTATTTTATTTATTTTGAAAGTACTGGAGAACTTCTTAAAGCGTTTATTTATTTATTTTATTTTATTTATTTTGAAAGTACATAACAGCGATACAGGAAGACAATTCTTTAACACTACATTTACACGGCCAAAAAAATGTACCAAACATGAAAATGGTTGACAACAACAAATTAATAAATGAAACTTAAATAATGTGTACTGTGTGTGGAGTGTCGTGTGTGTTTATGTATGTGTGCGCGTGTGTGTGATGTGTCTGTGTGTGTGTTTAGTGCGTATATATAAACCTACGTATTATTAGTGATATAATAAATAAAATAAAAATAACAAAATAAACTTACGAATGTTTAATATTTTATTGAATTTAATATTTATTTATACATTTTAAATTAAATATTATCATAACTTGCCTTACGAATTTCACGCATAAATAAATCCTTATTCTCTTGGAATATATCAACTGCGCTGAATTTTTCATTATATGCGCTGAGGGACTCACACATCGTCGCGTTCTGTGCATGGTTAGTATTACGCCGGGCGACGTGAAATAATTGGGTGCTTCTGGTATTTCTGTACGGAACCCTGAAGGGGATGCTGCCAATCAAGTATTAGCTATCGAATTTCTGGTTAATCACATTATATAGAAAAGCCATATCAGCGAGAGTACGCCTAAATTCAAGCGGGTCATCTTATAATGAGAAATTCCCTCCGGGTATGTGGAAAGACATGAAAATGTTTTTGAACATTTTCGATGCGACTAATATGAATTCTATATTGCGGTGACCATATTTGTGAGCCATACTCTAAGACGCTCCTAACAAAAGCGTTATAAAGTGTTACAATAGAATCTGTACTGTGAAGTGGTTTACATGCTCTTATAATGAAACCAAGTGTATTAAATGCTTTTTGAACTATATGCTCGAGATCAGCTTGTAACAGTGCGCAGTCGAAATACGTCCTTTTATATAACAGTTTTATATATCTTCAGGTCATCTGCGTATGATATATATTCTGAGTTAAGGGAAACACATATAAATATCATTAATGAAAACGCTAAAAAGCAGCGGACCCAAATGCGACCCTTGCGTTACCCCTGTCGGAATATCCATAAAGTTGGTCTTGAAACCAGTCACGATGACTGCCTGACGGCGCTTGCTAATGTAAGATGCAAACCATCGCAATAAATCACCTAATAAGTATAATTTATTTATTAAAATTGAATGGTTAACCCGATCGAAGGCTTTAGAAAAATCAGTGTCTATCACGTCTACCTGATGACGATTATCCATATTGTAAGTTATATAATCAGTATACTCCGATAAATTGGTAATGATCGACCGTTTTCTCATGAATCCGTGTTGCTGTGTCGAAAGCGACCTGACTATGGAAGGATACAGTTGATCGTATACAATTTTTTCAAACAACTTACTAAAAACATTTAAAATAGAGATTGGTCTATAATTCTCTATGAGATCTTTAGGGCCGCTTTTATGTATCGGTACGACATATGCTTCCTTTCATTTGGATGGGAAGACACCTTCGCCTAAGGACCGATTGAAGATGATCGTCAGCGGCGCGGCTAATTCGGATGCACATTTGCTGACAAAGATAGGTCGAACGGAATCACTACCTGCACCTTTATTTACATCTAAAGCTTTCCATTTTATTTTTTATTACTGATCCACTGATTACATAAGTACTCCGATATTCAATGTAATGCCTGACTCCATTATGTACGGTCTCGGGCCGGCGTGACGAGTAGGTATCGGCGGCGCGAGAACTCAGGTGGAATAGCCTCGTACTAGCGGACGACCTCCGCTCTTATAGGCTGCGTCGGAGGGGAAACCCTCTACCTCTCAGCCTTGGTGCATTCGGAGCGTTCGGTTTACGTCACTCTCGGTCGACGGGTCGACGAGTATATGTAAATCTTATTCATTTTAAAGAGTTAAGCTATATTTCGTATTCTGGTAATTATGTAAATTCTTCCTAATCCCAACCTCGTTTCCGAAGGTATTTTCCTATTTGATTAAGCTCGGAAGAAACTCTCATTGGTTTGATTGTTATTGTAACTTTATTTTTTGTATAAGATTTTATTTCTGAAATAAATGTTTTTTTTTCAGACTTATATCCACGTTTGAACAAAGTATTTTGTAACACTTGCCTCGTTATCGGTTTGAGGTGAATGATGAATTGATTGTAGATAGATAATATTTAATATTCGGTACAAACACTTATGTTACAATTACAAAACCTTATATTACGAAGTATAAAATGTTGTTAATAATAATGAGACGCGTGAGGTGTGCTGTCGACCTGATGTCATACGGTAGATTTTAAAGATAAACGATTGATTTTTGCACAGATTGACAAAAAAGTGGTACAGTAAATATGTGAACGTACCGACGGATGCGGTTCCTGGCCCTTGACGTTCTGCAGCTGCTTGTTGGCGGCGGTCGGAGTGCGGTCGCCGGCGCCCGCGGACCCGCCGGCGCCGGACGACGCTCCGGCGCCGGCCGAGGCGCCGGAGGACGCGCCGGCGCCGGCGGCCGCACCGGCGCTACTGCCCGCCGGCGACTTGGCCTGCGGCGAGCTGCCGGTCGTCCTGAAGGAGATAAACAATTTATTTATTTATTCATCTTAATTTGCGAAATAAAACAGTTACGTAACAAAGAAACCAATACAGGAGATACACAATAATAAAAGTTTTTGATTAAGTTTTTGAACGCCATTAGGTTAACATTAAATTTATCAATTTCTGGATATTTTACACTTTACCAACTCATCCAGGTCACTTACTCTATTCATTTTAAAATTATTGTATAATGTTTATAGTACCCCTTAATATTCCCCTTCTCTTATATTCTTCTTATATGTAATGTTTCCCTTGTTTTTATACACCGTGTCCCGGTAATTTACACGATGACTTTGATAAAATTAATAACTTTGAGCATGAATTATTTTCACATTTTCTTATGCAATGTTGTACACGTAATAGGGATCAAAACCACCCCCTCGTGTCCTCAGACATGGTCTTGGGACATCCTGCATAAGTAATAGTTCTTTAGATAGCGTATATATTTTTTTCTAACTCAATTTCGCATTACTTTTCACATAAATAACCGTAAAAAATATTTTTTTTTTTTATTAAATAATTCCAATGACCTAAGTGATATACAATTGCTTGAGTCAGGGAAGATGGTTGTAATGATGGCCTTAAAATGATATGACCATATGTAGATTCGAACCCGCGACCTTTGGGCCAATAGCCCAACGCCCTAACCACTAGACCACCACGATCTCCACGATTCTTTCTTCGTAATAAATTTAGTATTTTTCGACCAAAAGCGCCCATCGTCCTTAACTCAGTCATTATTCATTTTTATATTCATTTATATTTATTTTATATTCATTCAATGTAAAAAAAATACATAATTTATGATGTAAAAATGTTATTTATTAATAGTTTTAAAATAAAACTGGTTAGGTGTTTACCAATATTTATAAAAGGTAGGATATTTTTAATATATCATTATTAAATCGTATTTCAGCACGGTTACCTAAAAATTAGAAAACTACCTAAATTTATTATTATAAGTGCTTAATTGTACCAAAAATATATTAGGGTAAATCGGTGATATAACAGGTAACTAAAAATGAGAGAGTTGGTTTGAACACATCCCATCAGTACACTCATGCACACTTTATTACACACCCATACATGTGCTTCAATAACACTTGCAATTTCGTTTTAATGTTATTGAATTTAGGTTTTCCTTTCCTTCTAATATAGAATCTGATATATAAAAGTCTACCTTAGGACGGGCATTGCCTAGTTAGATAGAACTTTGCATATACTATATATCAATTATTTTTTAAATTAATTATGTTACTAAATCAATATATAAATAAAAAAAAACCTAACTCCTTCGTTCTTATATACCTTATTAATATGTAATTAATTTTAAACGGCCATAGTAATGATAATTTATTGTGTTTGTATCTATATATTGTAACGCTGTTTGTAATTCAAATAATTAAATGTAAACATATTTTAATTGTAATGTGTATAATTTAAATACGACAAAAGCTTAACTGGTTAAATCCGTTTGACCAGTGGAACAAATAAAGGTATACATTAATTCATTTCTTTTTAATTTTTTCTGGTTATGGGTAACCAGAAAAAATTGTACGCAATACAGGTAATGTCGTAAAGGCAATATAAATTGAAGTAAACAGTCCATAAACTAGGGTATATTGTCCCAATATATTAACTTTGTAAGCCCAATTGACTAATAAAGATAATTAGAGATACAAAATATCGTAATAGAAAATAGTCGAACGAGATAACGGCGTTATCGTTCGGTTAAACGCTGAGCACTGTTAAACTCGTTATGCCGTTGTGCTCATTCAGTGGAAAACTTTACGCTAGAGAATTTATGGCTGACTCTGACAATAAAAACTTTTGCTATTTGAAACTATGCACATAAAATGTCTCGTTTTCTGTGCCCCTCATCAAAACGTGTGCCCGACTGACTCTGAAGGGCGAAATCTAAAACCTTCTTTTCGAATCTATTTATATGATATTTTATTTTCTGTGTAGGTGAGGAAATCAGGGAAAAACTGTTACGAGATCTTAGCTGCCGGATTTAGCTTAGAGCTTTATAAAAAAGTCGATGTCTAATTATATGTATATATAATATGCATATAATTTTGGACAAGGTACTAAAGCTAGGTTTTGGCTGGCATTTAATAAATTTTGTTTTTCGCTGTATTTAATCAAATTGAAAGAAATATACCACTACAACTCCTCCAATCTTATTTTTTTATAAATACAATTGATTGTTTGCATTTATAGATCTTCAGTTTCTCATTTATTTAGTTTATTTATTTATTTAGTTTATTCAACAAATTTACAATATCATAATTTTCCAGCCAAGCCCAAGGCTTATCTGCTGGAAACCAGGTGTGTAAAATACAGATATTAATAATGCTTGTGCTGTATTTTGTTTTGCGAGATTTAGATTTTTCAATTTAATAATATTATATATCATATCATTTACATAAAAAGTGCAGCATATTGGCCCTTCGATTTCAAACATAATTTGCTTTGACTTCATATCGAAAATCATCATGTCTTCCAAGTAAAAAAAATAACTTTAAGTGATAATATGAAATCGCTCTTATCATAAGTTCGGTCATTGTCATTGAACGGCCACCTGCGAGCAAACAGGGAATTTACACGAGCGCTTTGATAAAATTAATAAATTTAGACATGAATTTATTAATTTTTTTACAATTTCTTACGCGTAATATGGAACAATAAACACCCACTTAAGTCTTCGGGAATGGTCTTGGAACACTCTGTATGTGCTATTGAACATTGTGTATGATATCTCAGACTTTCTCTATTACTTATGTTAAATGTGTGATTAGTTATCTGCATAAAAATGTAGGTTTTAAAATTTATTTCAAAATTGGCATCAGGCATACTGGCAACTTCAACAATGTTTCCGCGCGTCTATTTATGGAAGGAGAAAATCTTCAATGAGTACATCACTTCCGAGCATCTTACCGAGTTTAGCCGAACGAGCGCGTCGAATAAGATTCATTCATGCTTAGGAAAAAATGTATAAAGAAGCTTTACATCCAAAATTTGTAATTACAGCTATAGCGAAATAAAGAATAATAGACTCTACCATAATACAGTGACACATAGATCTCTGACTAAAATAACGCAGCCTGTTTGAGGTTGTTACTTACTCGAGTTGTGCTCTGAAGTTCGACCGAAAGCAGGAATTGTCAGGAATTGACAGGAATTGTCAGCAGTTGTCAGCAATTGTCAGGAATTGTCAGCAAATGTCAGGAATTGTCAGCGATTGTCAGCGGGTCGTAGGACGAACGGCAACAGCACATGAAAGAAAAAACAAAACAAATCTTGTTAGCATCACCATGAAGTTCGGTAACAAATATTTATTTAAACCAGTGGTCGAAATTAATCAAACTTTTAAGATTGAGTATTATTGAGGTTCTAATACCTCTACAATACCTCTACAGTTCACCTCTATAATAGTTTCACAATTTCTTTTTTTATGAATTTTTTCATTCACCACCTCTAGAACCAATGGTTTGTGCCATCAAAAAAGTTGGTGCTAAGATAAGTTTTAGACCCTTATCTAAGGAATACTATAAAATTTAAATAATTTAAATATCTTATATTCATTTATTTATTTTGAAAGTACATAACAGCGATACAGGAAGACAATTCTCTAACACTACATTTACATGGCCAAAAAAATGTACTAGGAAAGTTATAGCAAAATTTCACTTTTCGGAAAAAAGAACCAATGGTTTGTGCTATCAAAAAAGTTGGTGCTTAGATAAATTTTAGACCCTTACCTAAGGAATACTATAAAATTTAAATTAGTTCAATATCTTATATACTAAGAAAGTTATAGCAAAATTTCACTTTTCGAAAAAACTTCATATTTTCGCCCCCATGGTCTGATATGCGCATTAAAGAATTTAACCGAGTTTTTGTGCTATTAAATTTTATGTATCAATTTGAAAGTGATGTGTGCAAAATTACGGCCACAAGAAAGTGATATAGATAGATACGACCGACGAATTATCTAATACGCGAGGATTTAAAATGATTCAATTACTTGTACAGGTTGTTTTTAAATTTAGCAAATATATTAAAAGAATATTTCTCAATTATAAGACAGTAAATTAAATTGTTTTATTGTTTGAGAACGCATAGCGCGAGATCGGTCAGTGACCCCCGAGCGCGCGGATCACGAAGTACGTCGAATAACTGTTTTAATGTTTTTTTTTCGTACACTGGTTTAGTTATCGACATAAACCAACCTCCTTGATGGAGTGCCCTAAATTTAAATACATCCTGTATTTAGTGAAAACATAATTGTATATACACATGTCTCTTTCCTTAATATGATGCACAATTATGACACTCACTGTACACATTCATAGAAACACACAACCTCTCATTTTTATCACTTACTGTAATGTACAGTTTGTACCAAAACCATTCCCGAATGCGGTGTTTGTCTATTATGAGTTGGATTTTTTTTACACAGTGGTGTAAATTACCAGTTAATATTACGGTTCGGCGCGGCGCGTTTACTTCGGCGAAATCAACAACAAACAGCTGACAACCTTGACCTTGACCTTGAGGAATGAACCTGGCTGTACGCCCCGTTCCCCGCAACCCACCGTGACGTCTAGTGGCTGGAAAGCGGTACATATTACAATGGTTTTTTTTTATGAAAATGATGTAACAGAGACTCCAACGAAATGCGTACAGCCTGGCATCTCAAGAGTATTGCCGACTGGAATTTAAAAGGTAAAGAGGACAAAATAAAATTTAAATTAGGGAGAGTCAAATCACAGCGTTCGCTCTCGAGTGCTTGGTTGAAATATTTAAAAAGTACACCTGAGATACAACCGATCAACCCAATTTCAATTTTTTGCATTAACATTTTTAAAAGCCACCGTCTTATCAAAATGTTACCGAAATCGAACCGAGGCAATTTAATTAAAAAACATAAGTACCACCAGTGCCGCCAATACCAACCACTCGGAGAGTGGTCGGCCGATTAAATTTTATTTCGTAAGAGCACAATTAGCGAGAGAAGTTGACGTTTTTTTTGCATATTAAATAAAAGAATTCTCAAAAGTG
The DNA here is from genome assembly GCA_020383195.1 of Neomicropteryx cornuta. NCBI lineage: Eukaryota > Metazoa > Arthropoda > Insecta > Lepidoptera > Micropterigidae > Neomicropteryx > Neomicropteryx cornuta. The sequence continues at coordinate 6,757,331 of JAHKQU010000010.1, read as the reverse complement.
ATGATGATTACAAAGATAAAAAAATATATTAAATACACTGAACGAATATCTAGTTATATTTCTGGTAATTTTTTGTAAATTTATTCTGTATGTTGAGTAAAAAAAAAATAATCCTAGGATAATAACTTTAAAATACCGATCGATTACAGTATATTGTATTGCAAATTTATATTTAAATATCCTACTACTATTTTATCTGTTTATCTATTTAAATCGAGTTATATACGACAAAATTACTATAAATACTCGTTACATAGATAGATAGTTAAAATTTGCATTTCATAAAATACAAACATAAGAAAAATATTGAATTATTCATTTTTAAGGGTAAAATGATAAAACTATTTGCATAGGTGCAAAATGCGTCGAAGTGCGTACAGTTAAGTTAATAAATATAAGTACTATATGTGAATCATAAGAATCATAATTTGTCCTAGAGTTCGCTACGGAGTTCACTTCTTATGCTACGGAGTTGAAATTTGACATGTCGGTTAAGTTCCGATGACAATGCGTTTTTATGGTAAGCATGACCTGATTCCACACCCAGGAATGGCTGCAGACGAAGGAACTCCTCAACGGTCACCAGCACAGACACGACATTATGTATACGCATTCAAGCACTTAAGGAAAAACCTATTTTTTTTTAAATATTTATTTCTATTAAATTTATACATTTATTTGGTCACCATTTCACCTTAGGTTAATCATAATGTTTAATTTTCCTTTACAAATAAATCAAGCATAAATGACGGTTTATGTTAAAATATTACTAATTAACGTATTAATTTAGTTTATTGCATAACGCACTATATAACTAAATGACAGTTCTGTAAATAAACTGCGTAGCAGTTTCTTAAGGGCCTCACGACAAAAGCGCAAAAGAGAACTATTTTATGTGCCTAAGTGTAACACGAATTACGCCACGTACTCAGTGATTTCTCATTTGCATAAAGGCGGCTTTACGCTCAATATTAAAGAATCTGTAAGAGCACAAAAATAATAATAATAAGTATTAGCGTTTTCATCACCACCACCGATAACAAAATCAGCTAATCGGCCCCGCGATTTCAAATATGATTTCCAGAAACAAAACGTGATAATATTAAACATTTGTCGTAATACAGCGCCATCTGATCGTCTACTCGCAACGAACAGGTCATTGACCGCGTGCGATCAAGGCAACGAGATATGTTTTAGATATAAGTAAAACAACGTGAAGCATGCTCTGTACCTACATACATCATGGAATCTACAAAACATGCTTCGCTCAATGATTTCCAACCGAAAAGCATTGAGGATATGTTTAAATAAAATGAGAAATAAATAAATAAATTTTAATCGCGTTACCAGTGCTTTAATAAAAATAATAAATTTTGGTTATGAATTATATTCGCATTTTATTACTTATAAATAACATGCGAATATAATTCATACCCAAAATTCTTTATTTTTATTAAAGCGCTGAACATCGAACTGGGGAATTATGTTACATTTGAGAACCTACTCCGAAAACCAGCAAATCATGATCAACTAAACTTAATGCTGCCATACGACTACAATATAATGAGACATAATTTAAACTCTCAATGGCAACATCGATGATTTCGAAGCGAAAATTCACCTACATACAGCTACATACTTGTCGATGAAATCATTTCAGTGGTAATTTAATATGTTGAGATTTTGATGAATCTGCGATTAAGTCGGTTTGCGTACACTCTATGCATACTCTAGGGTCTAATCAAATATTTTATTTATAATATGTTTCACACAGGGGATCGCTAGAGAAGTCATAAAACTTAAGTGCGCTGTATATTTCACGAAATACTCTCGAGTCTACGGTTAAAATGTTACACTCAAATATTTTTAGACCTAAATATTAATGTAGCTATTTCGACAACGCAATGTGTAAAGTTACATACAGTGAAACATGTGCATTACAAAGTTAGGTTAGACATGATGGACTACGACCATATTATATACTTTTAACTCTGAAGAACTACCAAAGAAAATATATTTAAACTTTAGGTGAGAAACAGAAAATAAAAAGATATTAAACAGGAGATCTAGTAAACGGTGGATACAACTTAGGGAGGTAGTAAAAAGGATCGTATTCAACAAATAAGTTTCAGTTAATATTTGACCGATGCATAGCCATTTTAGAGCTATGATTTGTTTTTTATATTTCTTTTAGATGATACTCTTCGTTGATTATGTGATTATTATCACTTTAAACAACACCACTTTAAATTTTGTTTCTTGAATTTAAGATATGCATTTGTTATTTTTTAATAACATTTTTACCTAATTAAAATTATTTTTATAATTACGCGGTACGTGCTTAAAACCGAGCGAAAGTTACTGACAGCCTTGTAATTATTTGGAAAAAAAATTTACAAAGAGAATGTCGAATATCTCAAAAAGTGCCTCTTTTTAGTGGACTATTTAAAAATTGTTTAATTTATAGGATTAAAATGAACAAAATATTTTTAGGAAAATGTAAGGATACTTAAAATGCCAATATGTGCCAAAGTTTACTAAAAATAAAATGATCAAAGCGATTTAAAAATATTTTTTTTTTCTTGCGCAAACGTCATTATTACCTACTATACAATATGTTTATTGTAAAAGAATGTTTATTCTCTATTTCTTAACGTCTTTAAGGTATTATAAAACAATTAAAAAACTACAATTAAAAAACATTATAAATATTTACTTTAAAATCATGTTTCTATAGCCTAATGAAAACTTGACATGTGTCAGCTAGTATAAGTGAAAGTTAAAAAGGTTTTTTAAAATAAGTACCTATAATTAACCCAACTTGCGAAACCTGGCACGTTTCGGTATTAATTTTCTCTTTTATATAAGCTATTCTGGCTCTAAACAATTATTTTGAAGGTTGGAAATTGAAAAATGTCAAAAATAGCTCATATATAGGGTTGTTTTTTTTAGAGGCGTGGTTTTTAATCTGGTACTACTTTTTTCGTAGTTGGTGTTTTTGACAGCTGTCACTTGATTTATGCCCAGTTTGGTTTGCCATTTCATAATGAATAGACTTGAAGAACGTCTGCAAATAGTGCAAATTTAGGAAAAACCACAATTTTTTAAAATCACTCTAAAATAAAGTAAAAATCGCATCGTGGGCCTGTGGCGTGGCCTCCAAGATCGTGCGATTTAACACCGCTGGACTATTTTTTGTGGGGTTATGTGAAGTCGCTTGTCTACGCAGATAAGCCGGACACGATTAACGCCTTGGAAGAGAATATTCGGCGCGTTATTGCTGACATACGGCCCAACTTGCTGCAAAAAGTGGTTGAAAATTGGGCCTCTCGGCTGGAATTTGTTCGAGTCAGCCGCGGCGGCCACTTACCCGAAATCATTTTTAAAACATAATGGCAAACCCTTATCTTTATAATAAAACTAAATTCTTAGCCATAACATCAATTTATATGCGTTTTATCTCTTCTTGAAAACCACGCCTCTAAAAAAAACACCCTATATTTCACGGCGAAAGTCTTTTAAAATAATAAGTAATCAATTACGGTTTTTAAGAAATACATTTTACCTATTTATTATAGATACTAATACATATAATTGAGTTGTAAAGGTATTTGACCTATATTTTATAAGTCAAATGTGTTTATTTGAACAAAATATTTGTTATCGATAGGTTATTTTGTAGGTATTAAATACTTTAAGGACTTCTTAAAGAATGGCATTCGCAGTTAGACTGGATCAAACGATCACAGGCATGAACCACAATATTTTGTAACCCTTTTCAGGTTGACCGACTTCTGCTATGCTGAATAAAAGATGAGTTATTTTGTCCGCATTAAGCTTAAGTAAGTTATAGTTAAGCCTTTTTTTTACGTTACTTATCTCTGTTTTGCGTTTAGAAATGTTTCAGCCATCTGTATCTCCATTAAACATTAAAGCCGTATCATTAGCCGTATCATTATATAAATCTGCCAAACAATAATTTTTAACAGGTCCAACGCATCTAAGTGGATCTCGTATAAGCAGATTACTCGCATGAGATCTCAGCTCGTGGTCTGCGTACGATTTATTACAAATATATTAACCTATTTACCAATATCACCCTATATACTAATGTTATATTAGTTTTTGCAATGAAATTTTATTTGACACGGTATCAAAGGCTTTCGTCAAGTCTAAAAGCCATGGTCTGTATAATTTTGTTTGTTAATGTTGTTAGGAGGAAGATTCGGGAAGCTCAGATGTATCCTCAAGAACCCAATAATGCCCATCAACCCAAAGCAAAAGGTGTATGAGTCTACAAAGGCTAGCAGAAGCTACATACAAGTTCGTACAGTTGGAGTTCGTCTATCCCCTACTTTTGATTCGGCGAAATCTACCTCCGCCTTCCGGTGTGCCGAAAGGGATTCTTTTTTGTAGCGATTCGAGCTCGTATATTTAATAAATAAATAATTAGAAATTGTTCGATCTACGCAATAATATACGTTTTTGACTTTTGTCCGACATTAGCAATAAAGCAACCAGGGTGTGGTCGAAATTGAAGAGAAAATGACTTTCGAGGGCGGACGGCGCCCTAATCCAAACCCCTCCAAAACAAACGCACTGAGATGGAGTGAGAGATGCGACGTCATCATCCGCTGTCTCTGTCACTCGCGTACGGAAAACAGGCGCACAGAATATCGTAATAAAAGAATACTATAATGCTCAGTGAATCTGCTGTTTGCCGCAAATGTATCGTAAAATTTTATCTCTCGCAAATAAGTGTCTGGGTTTTGAGCGAACCTACCTCGCTTTGTAGCCAGTTTTAAGGGGTAACATTGGAAAATACTCAAAAAATCCACATTTTTGATGATGCATCACTCCCCAACCACCCAGTGGCTTATAGCATTACGTACATTGAAGACCTATCTCGCACTTCATGGAGGCTGATTTTTGAAAATGCTTTCGTTTTTGAAATATAGATATAATAAAAATATGTGTTTTATTTCAAAAAATAAAGCAGTATACGATTTACCCGAAAAATAGTGAATATCGTAGACAAAATCTACTTCTTCAGTCTACTTCTTTGCAAAGCAACGCTTTTATATTTTATTATTAATTTAGACCCTATTAAAAATGACTATATTTTGATATAATATATTTCGGTGAACCGTGCGCCACGGCAAGAATCGATCAACACTTTTTTACGGCCAAGGGTTTAAGGTCGACATTAGCATGATCAAAAACAGCGTGTTACGATGTGTCGATTGAATAACATTTAGGCATATGAGCAAAGCAATATTTGGGAGTACCTAGTATTTTTTTTTATTTAATCGAAAGTATGTTTAATAACAGTACTTTCAAGTTGATTATCTTACACATTTTTTGTATATTCACGTTTTTGCATAGGATATAAATATAATAATAGCAGATCTTATGCTTTATGCTTTCGAATAAATAAAAAAAAATCGCTCTAAAGCATACCCAAATCTTAGTTTTTCTGGCTCATTGCATAGAGCAAGTAAGGCAATAGGCAATTCAAATACACATTACATAGAATGTAACTTACATATATGACTACAACCAAGTAAATACCTACATTTATAACTTTAAATTATTTTTTTCCGAATGATTATCTAAAGAAAACTGTGTTATCTGATATTATTCTTAAATATCTAAAATTTAACGTTAGTAACAGTTGAAAAAAAAACATAATTACAGCTTATATTTGTATTTATTCTTTGATACAAATGTTTTGAATGTCCTTTTTTTATTTATTAATGAAATTTCAGACGCAAGATTTTTGCTTAACATTATTACTACATTGACATTGACAGATTATTGAAAAAGGAATATTCGAAATCACACAAAATTCACAATTTTAAAGTCATTCTGTCAATTAGCTACCTATCGATTAGATAAAATAAAACGTTCATACAATAGTATGAAGGTTAATAGTATTTAATGTATTTGTAACACACATTAAAGATACATTTAAGCTTTCTGCACTCCTTCTTCATATATACAGCATCCTGAACTCGAGTCTCTTCTACTGCTATTATATTATATTACTGCTATTAGTTATACTTACAAACTGTAAACACTCTATCACTCATGATCGAAATAGATATGAAATAAATCACTCTACACGCGAAAAACTTGTAAGAATGCAAGACGTTTCTTTAGAATTTATTTACAACCTCTTGTACCCGTTGCTTTTATTTGTTTAAATAAAAAAAAAAACGGTTTCCAGGTAAACAATTTATATTTTTTTCGACGCATGTTATTCTAGTAACACTACGCAAATATTTTAATTGTTTAAAAATTGAACAATAAATACATTAAGGATTAAAACACATATTTTTTTATTATTATTTTAAGCTGTTGAAGAATTATATAATTTGTTTTCTTCTCACGTTTAGTTATTGTTTATGGCAAATGGGAATTAAAATGTTTACGAAATACATTTCGCCGTTTTTGTATCGTGTTATAGAATGACGATTAGCTGTGTCGTAAATTATGTACGAACATTTCCTCTGTAAATGTCACTTATCGGTTAATCAAACGACTCTGTGGCGAAGTCATGTTCTAAAAATGCTGTTTTATAGACCGCCGTAAATGATATACGGACCGGGGGCACGGTCACTTCATAAAAACTGAAAAACAAAACTTAGAATCGACCACTGCGTGCCACCTGAAAACAATAAAACTCTAACATAACCTACCGTTAAAAATATGTAAGCGCCCGACTTACTTGCAAGAAATCTACATTGTTAGACTATTAGCGATAGAATAATCATTTCACTAGTCTACCTCGTACGTATCGCTTGTGTTTTTGGTAAATCGGATCGGGTTTCGGAGTGGTTTTTATAACTATTTATATATATATTATTTATAGCAAAATTGTATAATGTATTGCTTAAATACCTTATAATTCTTACGTTATAATAAGCGTTCTCCGTTAGTTTACATTACTACTTATAAAATAATTTGACAGTACTAGCAATTGGAAAATTCTAATGCTTTTTAATATTTTTACGGATTGAAATTTTTCAAACAAATTATATAGCCAGAATATTCAAAGAAAAATTAATATTGAACGCACAGATAGTTGCATCGCTTGAGGTAATGCACGCTGGTTTAAATACAGGCCTGTATTTTATGAATGCTTTTCACTCTCACCTATCTATCTGTGCGCTTATGCAATACGGTTAAACTTTCATTAAAGTAGTAAATAAATGATTTAAAAAAGAAACAATAATTATGAAAAACAGTGAAAATGTAACGAATCCTTATCCTTGTAAGTATTCATTAAACCATTCCCTTCTCATTCATTATACGCCATATTCGTCATACATATATATATATATATATATAGGTGAGAGTTAAAAATGCATTTTTATAAAACTCAGCGCTGGGTTTAAACCAACATCCTGTGCTCTCAAGTACAGGACCTCTTTAGAACCTTTATAAATATTATGCTATCCAGCACTTTATCAAATAATTAAAAAATTTTTCAAAATTTTTCAATATTGTCAAAGATTGTGTCATTTATCTTTTCAGGCGATTTGCCGCTATTAAAAAACAATCATCAAATATAAGTCAAATAACTTTACAACTAAATATATGTATATATATAGATTTGATGATACGATATTTAGCTTTCGCCATTCGGCGTCGTCAGAAAATATATGAAAATATATATATATATACTAGCTGACCCGGCCACGCGTTGCTGTGGCTAAAGTTTTTGTTATATTACATTATAGTAAACAATCTAAGAGGAACAATAAGAGAACATCAGTCACGGAGTCCACTATGCTTTTTCACACAGATGGTATTTGTAAAAAAATATGCTGATCTCCTTATTTGACTTTCTACTACTATAACCCTTTAGTACAATGAAATTATTTACGAACAAAGACGAAAATGTTGATGTTGGTATACAAATTCACTGGATTGAGATTGATTTGAAGGGGAAGTACGTTGAACACAATTAATTAAAATGTTCTTACACTTGATACTAAGCAGAAATCAATAGGTAAAAAATAAAAATTTATCAGATTTATTATTTCCATTTAATTTTATAACAAATATAAGTATATTACAGTATAATACAGTAAATAACATGTGACGCTTAAACTCATGAATGAGGTAGGCAAGGCAGACAGTCTTAAACTTTTAAACATTAATATCTTTTTTTTTGAATTATAAATACTTTCAATTTCAATTTAATTTAACACCAATCGGTGCACAATGTTTTTGGTTAACCTGTCTTTAGCTAACACAAATAGATTCGACGGTTTTCCAACACGTGAACACGCAACATATAGTTGCCCATGAGAAAAACATGGATTTTCCAAATCTAAACCACAAATGGACATTGTTTGACCTTGAGATTTATTTATAGACATGGCGAAAGCTAAACGAATTGGAAACTGTAGCCTTTTGAAGGGTATGGTAGAATCTGATGGTATAATCGGAATACGTGGCAGCAGGACCACTTTTCCTTTAAACTTCCCAGCCAAAATGGTTGCTTCAAGAATGTTTCCGGTGATCTTTTTGATGACCAAACGCGTACCGTTACATAATTGAGGTGGATTCAAATTACGGAGGAGAATAATAGGGGAACCAATCTTTAATCGAAGATTATGTGGTGGCATTCCAGGGATATCTAATGAATTTAAAAATTCAATCGGAAAATTTACACTTTCATTTTCATCAACAACAGTATCGATTGATTTAAAAGACATCAGATCGCCTGGTAACAACTGTTGTATCTGGAAGTTAATTTCGTCAACATCAACGTTTTTGGCTGCCAAAATCGCCCGTTGACTAAGCCATTCATGATTCAAATAATTATTCTGTATATCCGGGAAAATACTCCGAATCAATTCAGTTTTATCCTGAACAACAGTGCAAAAATTGTCTGGTAGTTTAATGCATTGCGTATTTGGTTGCAGTTTTATTTTACCGTTCCCAATATCTAGTAGTTGTTCGGAAAATATTAGTGCTGATGGATCATTTTGCAATTGTACTCGCATATTTATGGTCAATCGAAGTGTTTCAACACTTCGCCATAAGAATGATTGTTTCAAACATGCATTAATCTCATCCGCGAAAGTAGAGCGAGGTATAACCGGTAAGGTCTGCCGGAAGTCACCAGACAAAAGTAAGATAGCACCACCGAAAAGTTTATTATTGCTGTTTAAATCTTGCATAGTTCTGTTTAATGCTTCAAGTGAATATTTGTGTGCCATTGTGCACTCATCCCAAATTATTATAGAACTCTTCCGCAACACTGCAGCTATTCCACTATTCTTTTTGATGTTACACATTGCATCTGGTTTATTATGAACGTCCAATGGCAGCTTGAATGTTGAATGTGCTGTTCGCCCACCATCCAGTAAAGTAGCCGCAATGCCTGACGATGCTAATTCTAATGCGATTTTTTGTTGCGACCGTATTTTGGCAAGAATCAACGATATTAAAAATGTCTTACCGGTTCCACCGGGTGCATCCAAGAAAAAAAAACCGCCTTGTTCAGCAGCAACAGCCAGCATAATCCGATCATAAATAATTTTTTGTTCTGCTGTCAGTAATGGTTCTCTGTTCATGATAATTGTTGCTAAACTTCCATGGTCATATTGATTTTCTCGTTGTAAATCGGTATTGACTAAGTCGGTGGCTGGACGATTAGGTGATGGCATACCATAATGATTAAGTGGTAAATTTGAAATAAGAACACATAAATCCTCGATCAAGACCAATGCTTCATTGTACATCTCTGGTGTATAATCTATGTTTTGGCATTGATTTGTTTGTCTAATTCGGTGCAAGATGTCTTCTGTCATACAATTTTTATATTTTTCCCACAAAGTTTGTGCTTGCGAGGGATAACATGTCGCCAAAATAATTGCAAACAACTGACGAATGTTATTCGGTGTTGATGTCAACGCAGCATCAGCAAGCGTTAAGTCCCAATGGTTATCGTCTTCTAGCAATTGCAGTTCACGACATGCATCCTGGTATGTATTGAATACTCGACCATTAGCTGTTCATAAAAATTCAAAAGACGTTGGTCCGGGAACATTCACCAATAACAAACGTAAATAGAAGCACTCACGTTGCTTTGGATGTACCGTGTAAAGTCTCCCCAATGTCTTAGCTTTGAATATGCCTGTAATGGAAGGATGTGGTTTTCCTTGTTTCCGTGGCTCCCATTTTTTACTGGATTTGTTCCATGTGAAATAACGTGGAACATCACCATACACCAATGTCTTCGCGAATTGGCCAAAAACATCAGGTTTTTGACACAATGTAAAAAATTCAGTTAGAGTCGTTTTCGGAGCTTCGAACGCTCTTTGGAGAACATTTTCTTCAGTGAAGTATACACGTTGACCGTTTTCAAGATGTATTGCCAGATGTTGGACAGCAGGATCTCTTTCGTGGATGGGAAAGCTGAGAATATGCCAAATAGCTTCATTGCTGCTAATGTATCTGCCCATTTGGTATCGTGCTATTTCGTCATTTTTATTTATGTTTTTTACTTCAAATATGGCCAAATCACTGCCTTTGTTTACATATTTACAAATATACTTAATTGATTTAACAGAACTGCAAAGCTCAACATTGATATGAGCTTTGTAAGTTTTTGAAAGTAGTGGTGAGTATGGTACCACCCACTGATTATCAAACTCAACTTGATTTGGAAAGTTCGGCAGTCGCATTGTAAATGTGTGGCCACCATTCTCAGTACTTCTGCGGCGATACATTGGATAACCATCAATATCCGTGATCGTGTCATTCGTATGCGGCTTTGGGAAGTTTTTTTACATTTTCCATTTTCCATGCACGGTGACGTCATGTTGAAAACACCGCATGGCCCATGGATCATGTGTTTGGTGACAATATCAAATAATTCTTGATCAATTAATGGGTCTGGAATTTCGGCTGAAATTATTTGATCGATTTCTTCAGGACGGATTCTATCTTTAAGCCAAACCAAAATGTGGGCATGAGGCAAACCTCGCTTTTGCCACTCTATCGTATACAGCCAACAACGTGTGATACCAAAAATTGTATATTTAACAATAAAATCAATTAAGGATTTCAATTTTTGTTTAAACACACGTGCAGTTAAATCATGACGATGAATGGCTTGTTGTCCTGGCAATAGTAAAGTTTGTATCTCTTCCCAATTCGGATTACATGTGAATGTAATAAATAAATCCGGTCGGCCGTAATGACGTACGTAAGTCATCGCATCTTGTATGTATTCCTGCATGTTCCGTGGACTGCCGATGTAGCTTGAAGGTAAAATGAAAGCATTACCGATGTCATTGGGATTTAAATTTCCATCGATGTTTCCAGCAACAGCATCTCGTAAGTGAATATATTCTTCCGATCGTAGTTTTGCCTGGTTGAATCGAAGGAATCGCAAGCGTTCGCTTTCGACCTTAGCATACATATCAACAATGTATTGATGGAACAGCTGACGATATCGAAGGATATAATTGTCTTGATGTTGTCTAACCATTATTCGGTGTGCGTAGTAGTTCATTGAGCTAACTTTATTATTTCTGTAATCACCTAAAAAAATAAATAATAAAATGCAATACGAAATTAAAATCTATACATACAGTAAGAAAGTAAATAGATAATTGTCAAATTTACCGGTATTTGGATCATACTGATTGATATTAAGGTGATATTCATCTTGTCCTTGCCAAAATATCAATGGATATTGTAGTGCGTCATATGAACGGTGTAGATCCGAAATCGTACTGACAGTGTTGTCTCGCCGTGTAATGTTTATAGATCTTTTGTCAACTGGATCACCAACCATGATAACAGCAACCTCATCAACAGTTGGAGCGTTGAATCTACCAGCATGTGCACCTAATGGTACTTTGTCGGCTTTTATGACGATTTGATAATTGTCATTTTGCAGTCGTGGCGAAACTCTTTTGATCAATTGAATTAGTTGATTGTGATCTTCTAAAAAATTTCCAATAATATCACAATTGCTCTTTCCTCTGCTTGTTCAATAAAATTATACAGGCACCGAGTCGTCACGCGCTCTTCACAATCGCCCATAAAATAAAAAGGTATCGACATCTGTCAGTTTTATGACTGCCAAATAATATCAGACAAATAATTAGCAATAAATTAAAATATGACGATTTGATAATTGTCATTTTGCAGTCGTGGCGAAACTCTTTTGATCAATTGAATTAGTTGATTGTGATCTTCTAAAAAATTTTCCAATAATATCACAATTGCTCTTTCCTCTGCTTGTTCAATAAAATTATACAGGCACCGAGTCGTCACGCGCTCTTCCCAATCGCCCATAAAATAAAAAGGTATCGACATCTGTCAGTTTTATGACTGCCAAATAATAACAGACAAATAATTAGCGATAAATTAAAATTGCGACTATAATTTGAGATTTAAACTATCCTATCTCTCAAGTGCACATCGAACTGCACATGGTGTTCAAATTTTATTATAATCGGTTAAGTGGTTCAGCCGTCCATTGAGGACAAACATTGTGACACGAGATTTATATATATTAAGATATTGCGACGATGTGCAGAGTCTTAAGCGCATATAATGAAAAAAAGGAATAAAGGATTATATCTGCATGAAATTCGTAAACAGGCATTATTTCTGTAAAAAGCATAAACTATGTAAATAATTATTATATTGAATATAAAGATTAGGTATTCGTAATAAGTATATTATATTAATATTATAAAATTACTTATTATTATTATAGTACGAATAATATGTATATATACAGTTAAAATGTCAAATTATGTATAATATTGTAAGGTATAAATAGAAAACAATATAATTGTTTGCCCTTCGACCTGAAACATTTAATAATATACGAATAAAACGCCTATCTTAGTACGGGCGTCGCTTAGATAGGCAGAGTTTTGAAATATGTTTGTCTAATTTAAAAAACAATAAATAAATTATTAAATTAAATTACACACGCTATACGCACACACAAACAACATTACCACGCCGCAAATGGAAGCACCCATAGAAGTTAATACAGCGGATATGACAAAATCATGACATGCCGTTTGTCGAAAACTAAGCTCCGTCCATCCGCTCGGAGTCAGACAGTAATTGCATCAGTGTTAGTTGCATCGGTATATTATCACCAAATACAGTTCCAATGTTTGAAAATGGATACACCACAATACACATTGTTTTATAAATTTAATGTTTTCGACCAAATTAATATTTCATACATGCTTCTGGCCATATAAATGTAGTACTAGAAAAATAGCTTATTATATCGCTGGTTTGTAGATGAATGTACAAAAATAAAATAATTATAAATAAATTTACCTCGCAATGTTTGTTTAGGTCAAATCTTAATAATCTCAATAATCCTGAAAGTAACTGAGATTCCGAAATAAGTAGGTAACTTAAATTCAGCACAAACTCAGGCATAATAAAATAATATTCAGCGGTTGCGATAGACACCCGTTTTCTAAAAGTATGTAGATTTTTTCATTAAAATATTGCGACATATTGAAACACATTATTTCAAATGAGAATAAAATAATATTCGGAACGGAACCCTCAGAATTTCAACTCAGTTCATGTTGGACTGGTTCTTTTATATGATGTTAATTTTTATATACATTTTTGTTTATTTTTTTTACGTTTTTACTTTTAATTTGTAGATAACTTTTGGTTTTGTCGTAATTTTATCAATTCGGTATTATTACATTTCGATATGCAGACAGTAAAAATGAAAACAAGAATAAAAAAAAAGTATAGTTAATAGAAAGAAACATAAACCTACTTCAAAATAAAACAAAAAATTACGAAAACAACGTTTCTAAAGTAATTTTTTTTTTATTTATTTCTATCTTACATAAGTAGCAACTACTGTGAAAAAAAAAATGGGCGTCATACAGGTAAACTTTTTCTAATGCGGAGTTATTCTAAACTTCAAATTGATCAACTTTTGTTCGATAACTTTTTCAAATTAAAAATATAACTAGATTAATTTATTCAACGTTTGGAGGTATCCGTGCACCGCACGCCGCCCCTCTCGCCCTTACGCCTCGCAGAGTAGGAGGCACATACTCGTAAAGTGACTATGCGGTTAAATGTTTTTAGGACTTTTTTTATTGCTTATTTTTTTTACATATTGTAAAACTGGCAAAGTAAAAGTTGTCCTGTTTGAAGTAAAATGAGGACGGAAGATAGTAATAATATATTTTTACTTCTGTGCATATTAATAATATATTTTTACCTCTGTGCATATTAAATATGTTTTTACCTCTGCGCATATTAATAATATATTTTTACCTCTGCTCATATTAATAATATATTTTTACAACTGTGCATATTAATAATATATTTTACCTCTGCGCATATTAATAATATATTTTTACAACAGTGCATATTAATAATATATATTACCTCTGCGCATATTAATATATATTTTTACAACTATGCATATTAATAATATATTTTTATCTCTGCGCATATTAATAATATATTTTTACAACTGTGCATATTAATAATATATTTTTACAACTGTGCATAATAATAATATATTTTTACCTCTGTGCATAGTACTCGAAGAAGGCCACTAGAATTTCAATAGAACGAGTCATCGCGGCCCACATTTCGTCTTTCTTGCATCTTGCGTTGGACATTTAAAAACCACTTAACACTTATGTAATACATAAACCGACATTGCCGGCACTAACATCGAGCGCTCAAAGCTTGAGATAATTTTGGGCGTAAATCACCTGTTGTTCGACCCCATTAAAACTAACACTAAGAAACTTCAAAGTAAATTCCTCGCCGCGAAAGGACACACACTCAAAACTTCATGAAATATGTAAAGCGTCCTCCTGCAATAACTATATGTTATTACGGCACGTCCAATCAATATTTTACGAATCAAACGGAAACATCAGCACTAGCATGTTTAACAGAGCGAAAATTTCAATCAACAAGCTTACAGACACTATCACAGACGATTTGGTTTTTTCTTATGTCCTAAAATGTCACACGACACATTATAATTGACATTTGTTGCCGCGTAAAAAGATTAAAGCGTTTTTTATCACAAAAAGCACACAGAAGCACATGAATTGTACACAAAATTGCTTAAACAGCGTCTACCTTAAATTAATGATTAAATTGAAGTAATATGATATGAGATTAGATATAATATGTTCGTTTGGTCTATTGTTTAAATTATCCAAATAAATATATGTATTTTATGAAACATATGAAATTCTGTTATTTGTAGTCGACTTACAATAATAAAAACAGTTATTTACAAGGCTGATTTAAATAGTAGGTATTTAAAATTTTAATTAGATTCTGATTTTCATGCAACTATGAACGAAAAACAAACAATTATTTTTTGTCACAACTAAAGTTTTGATGGTAAAAATTGAAGTTTATCAAGAGGTGCTTTGAACTAGTGTGATAAATTACAAGTTAATCAGAAACTGAGTTTGCTAGTAAACGGAAAAAAGATATACTAAGATTACTCTGTTTTCAACCGATTCATATAAACTCAAAATCCGTAATAAAAAAGCTTTAAAATAATTGTTTATCTCTGTCAATCTTTGACTATTTTTATTTTATTCTTTAATACCTTTCTGAAAATCGTAATTATCTGTCTAAATAGATATAGGAAAGATGATATATTTCATTTCATGATCGTGATTCGTACAGAATTCGAAAGATCGTGGTAGTCTAGTGGAGCATTAGACTGTTAGCCCAAAGGTCGCGGGTTCGAAACCGTACAAGGTTATATCATTTTTAACGCTTCATTGCCCTGACTCTAGCATAGGCACATTTGGCATAGTTGAGTAGGGCCCAAAGTAATCGTATATGACATAGGTCATAGTCCCTATTTGAAAAAAAAAAAATTGTGACATGTGAGTGAAATATAGGTAACTATTATTTGTTTGTTAAAGCACACATTTTAGTGTAGTGCACATACATAGTAGTTAAGGCACAAGTTATTTAAAATGTATATTTTCCATGAATATTTTTAATTTTTTATTGGGAAATATTTATTTATTTATTGACAGTAACTTGACATTAATTTCAAATTATGCAAAGTACTATCTAACTTGGAAATGCCCGTACTAAAGTAGACTTTACTAGAAGCATCGTTCTTATAAGCATAACCATCTCACTGAGCAATATACAATTAAAATTATTTCAATTTGAATTGAATTATTTATTTATTTATTTATTAATTTACTGATTTTTGTTATTACATATTTATTAGATTATGAACAATATAACCATACCTAACTGGACATTGCCCGTACTAAGGTAGGCTAATTTTAATAGTTATTTAATAGATTGGTTAAATGCAATTGCGCTGAGCTTTTTTGAAAGTATAAAATAAAAACTACATTATTGAATTGAATATGTAAAATTAGTGATATTATTATTACGTTCACGTGTAGTAACTTGTTAGTCGGTATATAAATACATAAATATATATATTTATAAATCTGTAATATATATATATATATATATATATATCAACGATTTCATAGACAATATTCAATTTGAGATGAATCGACGGTATTAATATAGTCGCGCATTAGCCGCGCCGCGCACTTGACCAACTGCCGACCGCCGCCGAGCGCGTCTCTACAACTGGCGAGCGGCGCTCTACGCTCGCGGGCGTAGAGCGTAGAGGCTGGTTGGCGCCGTGCGGCTGCGCGCTCAGCCCTATTCCACAGTTGGTTATAAATCTACGCCATACGACAACGCACATAGCCCCTAAATGGGTAATATCTAGCGCCGTGTCATTAAAACCGATCTGTTGCGTTGCGTAACGGGAATGAATAATGCGTCCGCGGTTGCGCCGTGGGCGTTACATAACCGCCAACCGCCAACGTGAACACCGCGACATTTCCTTTGACGGATCAAAAAAAAAACAACCTGTATAAGGGAAACCGTTGATATTATTTATCTATTTATTTGAATGTAATTTAACAGCATTATAATATTATTATTAAGGCGAAGCATATACACCGTCGACCTTAAAGTCCATAAACAGTCTCTTTGCACTAACGGTAAGCAATTGTTGGTTTTTATTTAATTACCGACTCATAATTACTCGGTTTATTTAAATATTGTAATATTCTCCCGACAAACGTGATGTTTATACAGGGTGTCCCAAGACCAATCCCACAAACTTTAGGGGGTGTTTAAGTTCCATATTAAGAGTGAGAAATTATGTAACAAAATTTAAATTCATCACCAAATTTATTATTTTTGTAATAAAATTGGTGTAAATCGATCTTATCAATCGATAAATCAATATTATCTGTCGACCATCTCTCTTACAATCGCAGAGAAAGGGAAAGGATTTACCCCTTCTTCTTAGACTGACCTCTGTTCGACCGGTGGCATCTGACAGCAATCATTTAGCTCCGCCCTAATAGGGCGTTTCGAACAACGTGACAGGTCATTAACTTCGATCTTGACTGACCGCGGCCCAGTGACCAAGTGACGTAGTTATCCGAGGAAGGAACCATTGAAAAATATCTGTTTTACATGATTTAGAATAGAAACTTCAACGTTGATTTCTTTAAAAGTATTATGAATTTTGATATAGTTTCTTAACAAATAACAATAGAAATCGAAGGACCAATTCGCTGTTTTTTTTAACGGGAATGGTCTTGGGACACCCCTGTATATATAGGATGGTGGTCCACTTCTTCGACTCTGACAAGTTCAAAACACTCCCTCAACATACATATAGTACAAAATGTAATGTTGTTTATACCTGCATTTAAAAATGTTTACGGTAAACGAGCGTTGCAATTCATTGTACCATTCTTTTTTAAATAATTTGCCAAGATCTTTAATTAAAAGTAATATTAAATCTAAAAAAATTAAATACGAAGTTAGAAATATTTGCCATGAAATCGCACAAAAACACTCTCTTTAATTGTTTGTAGATAAATAAATGTATTATAAGTATACTTATTTTTGGTTTGTAATATACTACTAAGATATAAAAATGTATCTCAATGTATGTGAATATTTATATTGTAAAGGACGTCTAAAATATAGAAAAAATAATCTGAACATACTTCACAATTATTAATATCTGTATTTTACACAACTGGTCTCCAGCAGATAAGCCTTGGGCTTGTCTGGTACATAAAAGAAAGGAATTGTAAATTTGATGAATAAATTAAATAAATAAATAATATACAAATTAAAAAAACAAAATTTCCTATATTTTAGATCCTTCATTTGTCTTTAAATTACTAATTTTCCCAAAGGTCTAATGTCTTACATAAGAGATCAATTTAACCATAAAAGAATCATTATTAGTGTATCATTTATTAAATTTCTCAGAAATAGAATTGAATGTTATAAATCTACCATTACTATGATGAAAACATAAAATGAAGATATCTTAACATATTTTTTTTATGAGTATATATTTAATGGTTACCAAATAGAAAAAAAACTATATAAAGAAAGGGTATAAATGAATCGGATTTCAAATTTATCACTTGTCTTCGCCTTAAGTACTTGCAATATTTAGGAGCTAACTCCGGCGATACCGTCTGATACTGAGTTTAGTAGGTGAGGAAAAAATGAATGCTTAACAACTCGCAGCCAGAAACAGCCTTGGAACGGGGAAAAGGTCAAATACTGACCTACGAAGAGCATTTATTTGGCGAATTGCTCTGGAATGAAAAAAATTAAACCCATTGATTTAATCTCTTTTATCTGTTGCTCTCGCACTTTATTTATGATCATAATCTTGTGTAAATCTGAGTGTCCACAGTGTGCCGCTAATTAAATCTTCAGTTGAACATTTTATTATTTTTTTTTTTTTTTTATTTTTTTTAGTATGTTTCTATAACTGATACCATTACCTTAGAACAGCAGTACACGCTATAAAGGTGGTGTAAAACTTATTTATTTATTTATTCATTATAGTACGATAAGAAGTTACAACAATAAATGATATAATAACACTGAATTAATTAAATTAATATAATATAGACAAATTTAACACCAGTTATTTATTATTGCTCTGAAGTAACATGGTAAAAAATACAATACTTATTACGTACGTGAAACGTTACTAATAACAAAAGGGATCATAGGATAAATATTATAAATACAAAATATAATATATATAGTAAAAAGTGCATAATATTATATATAAAGGTGTTTTTTTTAGAGGCGTGGTTTTCAATCTGGCACTACTTTTTTCGTAGTTGGTGTTTTTGACAGCTGTTACTTGATTAATGCTCAGTTTGGTTTGCCATTTCATAATGAATAGACTTACTCCTGAACAACGTTTGCAAATAGTGCAAATTTAGAAAAAATCACTCTAATTTTTTTTTAAATCACTCTAAAATAAAGTAAAAATCGCGTCGTGGGCCTGTGGCGTGGCCTCCAAGATCGTGCGATTTAACACCGCTGGACTATTTTTTGTGGGGTTATGTGAAGTCGCTTGTCTACGCAGATAAGCCGGACACGATTAACGCCTTGGAAGAGAATATTCGGCGCGTTATTGCTGACATACGGCCCAACTTGCTGCAAAAAGTGGTTGAAAATTGGGCCTCTCGGCTGGAATTTGTTCGAGTCAGCCGCGGCGGCCACTTACCCGAAATCATTTTTAAAACATAATGGCAAACCCTTATCTTTATAATAAAACTAAATTCTTAGCCATAACATCAAATTATATGCGTTTTATCTCTTCTTGAAAACCACGCCTCTAAAAACATCACCCTATATATTATATATATATTACATATAATATATATTTATTAAGTATATAATTCTAATAATTGTTACCTATAATTTATAGGCTAAATATACAGAAAAAATTAAACATAAAGAAAATATATATAATTACTTATAGTCAGTGCTACTTCAGATGCGTCTCTGCAAGGCGCCTTTTGTTGATGCTTTTTGCAAGACTGAATTTAGTATTAAATTAAATGTATTGTGTCTGTAAAAGTTAAATTAATGAAATCAAATAAAATACTTTAATTAATATGAACAAACAAAGAATACGAGATATACTTTCAAACTTTATCTGAGTAAAGAAGGAAGGAAAAGGAAAAGGCGCTTAATAACGCCATTAGTAGCACGTGTTGCCGCTGACATTATCTTCCAGATGAATTTAAATAAATAACAAATATGCTGATTAGTCAAGTTGCTCAAAAAACAAGTCTCCCGGTCGTGGTAGTCTAGTTGTTAGGGCGCTCACTATTGACCCATAGGTCGCGGGTTCGAATCCGCTAATTATAGGTAAACCATTCTTGAAGCTTCATCGCCACAATCTTCCCTGACTCTAGCACGGGCGAATTTAGCGAAGTCGATTTTGAACCAATCGTACCGAATGTGTTTCTAATTCAGCTTGCAAGATTTGACCTAAACCGCCATGCAAACATTGCAAGCTAAATAAAAGTTTGTAATAATAAAATACGTTGATCTTTTATTTTATGTGTAAAGAAAATTGGATCCTACTTATCGGGTTCGAGCCCGTGCACGGTTCCACAATTTTTAACACTTGATTACCACCATCTATTTATTTATTTATTTTATTTAACAGGTTTCCACACACACACACACATTACACACACAGGGTACACATTATAAGTAGAGTAAAAACAAATTAAACTACCAATAGAAAAACAAACAACATAAAAAACAAAAACCAATAACATGAAACATACTATGCTAAAAAATTAAAATAATGCCTTCAGGCAAACATTAACAAATAAATAATTCACGCCGATCCTACAACGGCGTAATAGAAAGCAGATTTTTAATCCCATTGGGCGAACAGACAAAAATATCAATCTCCGCGGAAATGGAATTTAATAATTCGACTGCTCTCTAAATCGGACTACACTTATATAAATCGGTACGACATGCTAACCGCCTAAATAACATATGCTTCCGCGCTCTAGTAGAACGGCCCGGAACAAAGAAACCAATATTTCTGAGTATTAAGGGATTCTCGATGAAACCGCGAATAACCTTATAAAAATAACACAAAATATGGATTTGTCGCCTAAACTCGAGTGCGTTAAAGCCTAACATCTCTAATATAATACCCCAGACTCTAGCACGGGTACATTTGGCCTAGTTGATTATGTCCCAAATTAATTGAATATAATCTAAGTCATAGCAATTCTTTCGGTTTCTAGAATTTCAAGGGTGAACCCGCTATTATCCGTTGCAACGATTTTCTGGGTTAAATTACTTTAAAAATCAATCGTTTTTAATTTTTGTAACCTAGTTACCAACCAGTTAAATTCACAACTGTTTTGAATTTTGTTTGGTTAGAATTTTACATGAAGGTAGTTTGAAAGACTACATTTTTACGTCGGCACGAAAATCAGTAGCCACAACCTATCTATATAAATAAAACAAAGTCGGGTTAGTTACACCATTCATAACTCAAGAACGGCTGGACCGATTTTTATGATCTTCGATTTGTTGGATTTGTCTATAAAGAAAATTATTTTTTTCATATATTTTGTATGGAAAGTTTTGTATTCTGTGGAATTTTATTATCAAACGGTAAGTTGCCTTCGAAGATGTTCACTTGTTGAGGTTTTCCAAATTGTTATTGTGCGCGCATCGATAATTAAAATACATTTTTTTGTACATTTATTGGACTTATTATTCATATTTAATTCAGTTAATAAGTTAACTCAGCATTTATTGATTCTGAGGCGATATGAAGTTCGTCGGGTCAGCTGTTAAATAACAAGTTTTAAGACTTACGGTTTAAAAGTCTTAAAAACTAGACCACTACGATCTCATTATTAGCGCCAAAAAATATATTTAGACCGTGTTCTAAGAAAATATTCTGCTTATTGACCCTGCGATTTCAAACATGATTTATTTTGACCTTACATCAAAATTCATCATGGCTTCCGAGTGAAAAATCTGTAAACTTTATGTGATCGCTCTTGTCATAAGTTCGGTCCGAGGGCCTGTGAACAAAAAGGGAATTTACATAAGTTCTTTGATAAAATTATTTCGCATTTTTACACGTAGTAGGAAAGATAAATACCTCTTCATCCACCATCTCTTCGGGAATGGTCTTGGAACATTCTGTATATAAGATAAGCACCTAAACTCATGTATTGCAACCAAACTAGGTTATGTAAAAGGTTATAGAATAGACTACTGGAATGTCACTAAGGCGTATGTTATAATATTATAGAAAACTCTACAACTATTTATACCCCTTTTATAATAGCCCTTAAGCGTGTATTAAGTTCAATTACCCGCAATAATTTTCATTATTTTTCACCGCTCTGGTCAATTGCGTGTTGGTGTGAAACATGCTAAAATAAAACATACCATCGGGCACAGAGCATTATAGCGAAATTATTTGATCTTCAGTGCGATGCTTCTATATAACAAGGAGCTGTTATAACAGGCCAAACGTATCAATTTGTACCGAAATTCAGAGAAAATTTTGAGTGGAAAATAAGTAAAAATAGTTAGAATGGTTAAAATATCAAAGAAATTAAATATTTTATATGCATATTTATTATGATTGGCAATGATGCTGATCATGGTAAAATAACTTCTCACGCAGCACAGCATCTTAAGTACTTACCTTGAAAAGTCTTATTTACTCTAAATAATATTACATAAATCATTATAGAGTTATAAAAAAACCAATTGTTATAGTTAAGACATTTATTTATTCATTTATAAATTACATCCTCAATATATCGTATTATGAACGAAGATCTTAAATTATTTTATCAATCTCGTAAGTCAATCATATTAATCATCTCATTTGCTCACAATACTTTATTCTAGTAATATTCCCAAATACTATATGCATTTTCCCCATGTATTTAGATTAGTTTATCATAATTTTCCTATTTCATCCTAACTATGTAATATTCAACAATATTGTTGAAAGGAAAAATGCCCATTTTCCCTAAATTAAAAATATTAAAAAAGAAAATTTTGAAGTTCAGGTAGTCGTAAACTCAAAAAACTTTAATAATAACTTTACTACTTGGCCTTTATAAACTATTTAGAAAAAAGAATAATTAAATCACTGTCGTTAATTATTGCAATAATATCATTAAAAATAATTAATAGGCTTATTATTTTGAATATTATTAAATTAGGTATTTTGGTTCTAACCCTAGTACGCTTTTTTGAAATATCTGTGTACTCTATGGGCATTTGCGTCACGCACGACAGGGCTGCCCCACGTCGTGCTAACATGTCATTTGTATTATTAATACTTTTATCGTGCTCCCACTTGACGTTTTTTTTTATGTGAAAATGTGGCCTATCGGGACCCTGCAATATTTAAAGCGACATGTTGTCGCGTACCTTTTATAAGAACTCACGTGTACCTTTTTATTTTATTTAAAATTATAAACCTTTAACTAACTCGTTTGGGATAATTAAATACATACTATTTAATGTACAAATAAGAAAATATCCATATTATTACTGAATGATTGTTATTAAGAAATGTTAAAAAAATAATATGATAATAATACATTACTGAACCTGACTAGATAGATTGCAAAATACTTTGCTTTTAAGATTATTTCTAAGAACTATTTCTTTCTCAATCTTACAGTTAGTTTGCAGAAATTAGGCTCTGCGCTGAGGTGTCATAATATTATTTTTTTGCTGACTGAAAATTATAATTTGTGAAATTCATGCACCCTGCCAGTAATAATAACGTAATCTCAAATATTTTAACCTATTTTAAACAAAGTCGATTTGTAAGAAAAAAAAGAACAATGCTTTTCTAGAAAAGTCCACCTTAAGGCGGACATTCGGGCAGTCGGGTAGAGTTTTCTGTCGTATGTTAATTTAGTAATAAAAATACGTGTAAAGTAACTAACTACCTTATTTTTAGTTGTTTTTATTACTAAGTACTCTTTAAGCCTTCTTAAAATGGTCGTAATGACCATCTTTCCTAGATATTCGGTTCAATTCTTTTCTTTCCATACAATTCGTCAGTGGAATGTTTTTCATAGGTCAGTATTTGACCATTTTTCTGGTTTCTAGGCTACTTTTAAGCGTAGGCTGCGAGTTGTTAAGCATTCATTTTTTCCTCGCCTACTAAACTCAACAGTATCACCGGAGCTAGTCCTGAATATTATAATAACGTAATAATAATAATAATAAATGACATTAAGTTTGCGTCTAATTTTCATCGCCTCAAATTATTCGATAAGTTTCACCGCTGCGGGATGTTTTAAAGATATATTTTTTATATCTGACAACGCAACTGACTCGCTAACTTCCCCTCGGGGAAAAAACATCACAAATAGCTAAGAAGCGTTTACTCGGGAGTCCTGGGAGATTTCCCTGGGGTATCCCGGGACCGCTTTCTAACCCAATAAAGTTATTGAACGCCCAAATCTCTCTATAAGCTTCCGTTTTCGATAAGCTTATACTAGTTTAGGGTAAAACAATCGATGAAATCGATCAGATACACAATCCACTCGACTATTGGCAGTCAAGCGACCCACGGCGAGTTCCGCAGATTCGAAAACTCATGAAGACGATAAGATACGTTCAAACCAAATTTTCAATAACCTCTAACCTAACCTTACCTAAATCTAAAATCATCTCTGATGGAACTACCTCTTTTGGCATGCAGACTTTTCTCGGGGGCAGGGATCACTAGCAAGGTAGTGTCAACCATGTAATCTGTAGGAACATATGTAGAGATGATATATCAAAATTCATCATGAATTCCGAGGAAAAAAAAAGGTAAACTTTACGTGGAAATATTTAACCGTTGTTGTAATTCGCCAACTGCCAACTGGTCGTTCGCTCGCGACGCCGCCGCGCCGGGTCGTTGGCCGCTCGTCGTTCGAGGCTACGAATATGATCGCTCGTCACCGGATAACATTAAAAAAATCTTCAAAACATCCATATTTTGGCGATGCACCACTCCCCGACCACTAAGTATTTAGACGAGCGGTTATGTACATCTAGGACTTATCTTGTACAGTTTAGAGGCTAATTTCTGAAATTGATTTTCGTTTTTGAAATATAAATTAAATAAAAAAAATGTCTTCACTTCGCAAAATGTATTTTTCGCTTCGCATTCAGCATTCAATATACCCGAAAAATAGTGCAAAAATAATACAAAATAATGGTGTAGTTCTTAGCAAAGCCACACAATTAGATTTTATTCTTATTTTAGAGATAATTAAAACTTTCTAAATTTAGACATGATATATTTCGATGAAATCAACCCACCAAAGTAACACTTTTAGATTTTATACTAATTTTAGAGATAATTAAAAGTTTCTAAATTTAGACATAATATATTTCAACAAAATCAACCACCACACACTTTTACGGTTGAGGATTTAAGGTCGACATTAACATGATCAAAAACTGTATATTCCGATGTCTCGATTAAATAATATTTCGGGTATAGGATGCGCCCCAAGGTCCCACGCAATAAAAAAAACAGCTAATAGGTCATACGATTCCTAGTGGTATTTGTTAAGAAACTATATCAAAATTCATTATGGTTTTCAAGAAAAAAAATGTTGAAGTTTCTATTCTCAATCATGTAAAACAGATATTTTCAATGGCTTCTCTCTCCGATAACTACGCCACTGGGTCACTAGGCCGCGTTCAGTCAAGATCGAGGTTAATGACCTGCCGCGTTGTTCGATACGCCCAATTAGGGCGAGGCTAAATGATCGCTGTCAGATGTTACTGGTCGGACAGAGGTCGGTCTAAGAAAAAGGGGTAACTCCTTTCCCCTTCTCTGGGGTTGTAAGAGGGATGCTATTGGTCGACAGATATTGATTTATCGATTGATAAGATCGATTTACACCAATTTTATTACAAAAATAATAAATTTGGTGATGAAAATTTTTCGCATTTTTTTACATAATTTCTTACTCTTAATAGGGGACTTAAACACCCCCTAAAGTTTGTGGGATTGACCTTGGGACACCCTGTATAATTTCCTGCTCGTAAAAAAGGGAACACAAACACAGTTCGCGGGACATTCTGTATATAAAATTATACCGTTCGTCATAACTTTTATTATGTAATCCAAATACCGAATCAGGTAAAGCTGTCATAAATCATAAGGTAGTCTTCTTCGGTAATTTATGCAAATGGAATCATCACATTGTTTACGATGATAATAACGCTAATATTTCAGTTTGCTGGCAAAATTGTCACATAATATTTATGCGTCAGAGTCAGCGCTGATTTGATAAAAATCCGCGTTAAGTGATTGTAATTTTATCTCTTAGAGACATGGGTATACTAACGTAGTGTTACTACAGAATACAGTAGCAATGTTAAGGCGCGTATTTAATTTATTATTCTAGGGAATTACCTAAAGAAATTTCTTTAAATATTTTGTAAAATATATATAAATATAAAAAAAAAATAATACCATCATATTTTTGAAACAGCATTTTTTAAAGTCACCCCCTCAACGATCTTTTAAAACATATAGATGCGGCATGTCACACAATTCGTCCTTGTGAAAATCCGACACCGGTAGATTCACTCCGCCACGCTGGATAGACACGCGCGACGACATATGCGAGCACGCGAGGAGTGTACTCGACGCAAAGTGGCGTACTTGGGAGTGGTGCGTTTTTCACCCTCAATTATTATTGCAGTATCCATATATTTTAAAAGATCGTTGCACCCGCCCCTGAAACCAGAAACATCCCATATAAGGAGGGATTTACATAAGTAATTAGAGATACAAAATAAAATAATAAAATTTGCCTAAAATTGGAGATTTTTGTTTTAGTTTTTGAATAAGAAAATTATTTATTTATGCTTAAAGTTATTAAACATCTGAACCTTAACCATCTCTTATAAACTCTCCTTAAGCTACATTTTCGTCCACACACATTTTTTTATACGCTCTCGTTTGATTCAGGCATGCGTTTGCTTCTCGTCACTCAACTCATTCGACGGTACTCGGAAAAACGAGCTGATTCACTAGGATTTGAGCTCCGGACCTCTGGATCAGAACACAGTCCACTAAAGCAGTGTTCCTTTCTCAACGAAATTACTCAATTCGTAAAGAGTTTTACGACAAATAAAAAAAAAACAGCATTTTTAATAAAAATAAATCCAACCTCAAAAAAATTTTTTTTTACGAAAAATCCATTTTAACCTAAAAACAAACTCCAATTGTTTAATTGTTTCAAAAACTAAAGAAAAAAATATACTAGAATTGAAGAGTTCCTCTTTTTTTTCGTATCCGGTTAAAAAAAAAAATATTACGTACACACAGCGGCAGTCATTACTGAGCATTAAATTTCCACACGAATGCTGAGAAAGGAACTGTCGTTTTTCGCGTTGTCTGCTGCCGAGTGAAGGGCATGGCGTTTGCTTTCAACCAGCTTCCGGCAATCCAGGCCACTACGCCGGCGCAGTAGGCAAATAAGGCATGTGAGTATGTCACACACACCTGCAAGGAACGCTACTCTTCCCTTTTATGTTTCTACCTCAAAAGTGTTGTACCAAATAGAAAACCTATATTACTTTGTTTTTTAAGGTTTTATGTTGGAGCATGTAATCTCATATATCACACGTAACTTCAACTTCATATATTATAAGTAATTATACAACAAATTCGCCTGTAAAAACTTAAGTAAAGGATATTGTAAACTTTTGCCCTGCATAGATAAAAAAAAATAAAAATGATACGTTGCAGGCTCTTTGCCTATTATAACGTCGAGAAGAAGATAAATTATAGCCGAAACTAAACAGAGCCCTGTCTCAGAAAGGGCGTTTGTAATCAAAATGCTTGATTTCATACGAATTATCGCTTGATTTACGTCATGCCATGTGTTCGGAGGGTTTCTTGGAAAGCGTTTTCAGTGGCGGCGCGTGCCTAAATAAATAAGGCTATCGATGCGATTGTTTCACAAAATGTCACTACTTAATTCTGAGTCACTTAAGTACGGATATATTCTATATTCGGATACAGATAGATAATATATACAGGAAGTTTGAAAACGTTACAACTAAATTACATTATTCGTGCCCATTGGCTTAGTTTTTTGGCAAGGGAAAAATAAAAAAATATAGAAGAGTATTTACAAAATTAAACGCTTTGTTTCAATTTTAGTGTGTTTAAAAAAATAAATGAATTCGATTTTATTTTTTATTCTATTTTTTATTAATAAATAGTACATAAATCATACCATTATCACTTCTAGGGTTGCCTAAGGAAATATTTTCATATTAAGGTTAAAATATTACTAATAATATCTGAACTTACCACCTCTTTCAAATAATTATTAATATTAATTTAAATAAAAATATTAGTTATTCTGGAAAGAAAAAACTTTAATTTCTTATCAAATAATGAAAAAATATAGCAAAAAATAATACTAAATAACAAAGGTACAAATAAAAGTTACAAAAAATATATTTGCGTATATTTTAATGTGTATTTGTCCTGACTAAAACACATTTTTACTATTTATTTATTTATTTTCTTATGGGAAAACACACAGTAATAACAATAATATTGGCAATTAAGAATTAAAGCAGATAACAAAACCGATTATGGATTTCCTACATATTCACAAACATACTATTATACAGTAGGTATGAAGACTTCAAACTAAATTGATGCAATTTTGTAACTTTGTTATCGGAAGTATTTTAAATATATATATATATATATATATATATGTTAAAATAGGTAAACACCTTTAGTTTAACATATATAAAAGTTTGACAGTACTGACATTTGGAAAATACGAATGCTTTTTAATATTTTAAGGATTGAAATTTTTTGCAAATAAAATATATAGCCAGAATGTTCAAAGAAAAATTAATACCGAAAGCACAGATAGTTGCATCGCTTGAGGTAATGCACGCTGGTTTAAATACAGGCGGCTATATATTTTATTTGCAAAAAATTTCAATCCTTAAAATATTAAAAAGCATTCGTATTTTCCAAATGTCAGTACTGTCAAACTTTTATATATGTTAAACTAAAGGTGTTTACCTATTTTAACATAGAAATCATCTAATTAACGGTATTTAAACAATACATTTTACTATTTTACTATATATATATATATATATATATGTATTTTTAATACCTAATTTATCCTATTGGAACCAATTGATATCTTAATTCAAACAGGTAATCCTATGTAGAGTAAAAAAAAATTAAGAAAATATGGCAAACACACAACGACCAAATAAAGTAAAATCATATTTTTTTCCATTCGTATGGCTTTTATTGTTGGGGAAGGGCTATTGGGCGCCATTCCGACTGCCTTATTGTTTCATGATGCGAGGCCGTT
This sequence comes from Neomicropteryx cornuta, assembly GCA_020383195.1. Classification (NCBI taxonomy): domain Eukaryota; kingdom Metazoa; phylum Arthropoda; class Insecta; order Lepidoptera; family Micropterigidae; genus Neomicropteryx; species Neomicropteryx cornuta. The sequence continues at coordinate 6,727,998 of JAHKQU010000010.1, read as the reverse complement.
CATTACAGGCAAACAACATCTCGCAAGCTAACTGAATGTTTTTTTGAATGTTTATCAACGGCAAAAAATAACCTGGCCAGATTTAACCCACTGGGGACTCGAACCCGGGACCTTTGGATTTAGAAGCATGCGCTTATATCACTGCGCCACCAGGCCGGAAATAACTATATGGCAAGGTGAAAAATAACAAAAAACACATTTCACGATGATATTACAAGAGTGTAATACACTGTAGATTCTCTACATCGGTCATGAGATTGATAAAGTGTTAAGGTGATACACGTCGATACGATGTAATTATTACTGTCAAAACAGTTTGGTTTAAGGCGAATAATTAATATTAATTTCGATTTATTTAGACCCTTTTTTTCTATGGTAATTATCATTTGGTAATGGCATTTGGTAATTATCAGATATTTTATCATAAAAAAAAATATGTTTAGATATCTTCAACTTATGTCTTCAGCATATTAAAAGCTGATTTTTAAAATTCAATTAGATTTCTGAGAAATTTAATAAATGATAAACTGCTAATAGTTCTTTTTTAGTTGAATTGCTCTCTTAAAAAAAACCTTAGAGCCTTAGGAAAAAAAGTAATTTAAAGGTAAATGAAGGGTCTAAGACATAGAAAAGTTTGTTGTTTAATTTCCATATTATAATAAAAAATAAAAAAAACAAACCTAAAAACCCTGCTGTAATTAAATAAAAACCAACAATTGCTTACGGATTGCGCAAAGAGTAAAACCTAACACCCTATAAAAATAGAGTACCGAATTTCTAGGTCAACTGTCAATATGTTTCACCTTAATGGGCTGAAACATTAATTTAAATCTCACGGGATTATCGATCCCGAAGGAGTTCATAAAACTCCAGTCTCCTAAGCACGAGGGAATTAATTGGCTCCACAGCGGTTGTGTTTTGATGTTAACTTTATAATTTACTCATTTCAACGCCGCCTCTGTCTCGTGGTGCCATGTTCACGCGACATACGGATGCTGGTGCCATCTCTGCGCGCGTGATGAAACTGTCAAAGACTTGGGATGAATGTGGGGATGAGATTACTCGCGTCTATATGTACAGACGAGTCGAGATGTGTAACGCGCGAAGGGTCAATTTACCTGGCATTTTTATTTATATAATATATTATATATACAATAAACTTGAATAACGTTACGCAATAAAAAGTTTTCTACTCAGAGAACAAAATATAGCGTACTTAGCGTTACGTAACAGTTTAATTAATTATTATTGTGTGCCATGTGATAAAATATTTAAACAGCGCCGAATCGCCTGACAAAATAAATGACATAATCTTTGTCAATATTGATTTTTTTATTTAAGGCGGTTGATCTTTAATTTTGTCAAAACAATATACAAAAATTCACGAGAACAACAGTGAAATCGTAAATAATCAATCAATATCTTAAAACTGTTATTGTACCTCAAAGTTGGGATATTTAAAAACGTTACTAGGCGATGACGTCACAAATGTATTCATGTATCCAAGACGTAATGATCGAAATATGTTAAAACGAAAATTATATTGAAAAAAAAAAATACTGAAGGCAATTCTAATTGAAGACAATTTCAATATATAAAAACCTTCTTCAAGTAAATCTTTAAAAACAAACTATGTATTTATTAGTAAAATAGGTAACTAGATAATGCATTTTTAGAACTTAATTTTACTCCACTTCAGAACGCTAAATCGTTTTGAGACACTTCGTCTTTGTCGTGGAAAGCGTTAGTTCGTGTAAATTTATGCTAAGTAACTCAACTTAATTCCCGAGTTATGCGCAACGAACAAATACCGTCCAATGTCTAAGCTTCTAACCAACAACTTCGCCGTGTTACTCGGTTCGTGTGCAGAAATGACGCTGTTGCATTTGTGCACGTTGCACAATGCACGTGTATGTAGGCGCTTTTGTTTGACAGTGAACACCGGGGACATGACGTAAGGGAAACTCCGATCCCTCCATTGTTGCAATTTCGACGTGAATTTCTCCTAAATTTGATTGTGGTTTCGCTCAGGTGGGTATTGTAACAAACTATCTAAGTTTAAATATGACGATTGCGATATTGGACTAAAGTAGCTGTTTTAGGATATTTTATTTAACTGAGGGGTAAAAAACTAGTCTTTATTTTCATTCGTATGCCTTGTGTTGTCGAGGAGGCGAGAAAAGTGCCGTTGAATATTTTCAACTGAATTTAATGTTCTAAAATGAAAAATGAGGTGTAAATTAAATGCACATCATGAAAGTAATACATTATAAAGGGTAACAAGAAGGAAGTTAGTTTTTTTATTTTATATAAAAGTTGTGTGAATCTGTGTGAAAGTGTACAGAAATGTTTCTTCTGCTATCAAGGTGTATTTGCCTATTACGAAAGTGAATGTCTGTCAAGGATTAGGTGAGCGTGTGTGTGTGTGAGAGTGTGAAATAAAATGAATGTGATCTTAAAACCTTTGTATTGACAATATAAAATTATTTAAAAACTATACAGATAAGAGATCGTGGTAGTCTGGTGGTTAAAGCATTTGATTATTAATCCGGCGGTCGCGGATTCAAATTCATACATTATAGTCATACCATTTATAATGCTTCATTATTACTATATTCCCTGACAATGATACAAACAAATTTGGAGGATCGAAAATAAATATGTTTGACCTTGGCTAAAGTAATTCTTTAAAAAACAATATAACTGTTTATTTTATTGATATTTTCTTCAGCGCAGAATATTCCGTAAATAAATACAAACCTAAATATATAAAAACAATCTTAAATACCTTTAATTTAAAAATAATCAATAATTTCTAATAGAATAGTTATACAAACCAAGAAATACGTAAAATGAAAAATATATTGTCGAAAGATGTGTAAATACGTATGGGCATCGACAATTAAAACATGTAATACCCAGCCTATTTAATAATATACCTCTTGAAATTAGACAACTTAAAAGGAAATCGGAAATAAAAATTAAATTAAAAGAATTTATGGAAAAAAACATAGTAAAAATTATTTAGGTTTTAGTTAAATTAGGTTAATTTTGTTTGTAATTTTTAAGTACTTTGTATTATATTTTATGCATGTTAAAATAAATTGTTTTAGTTAAGATTAAGAAACCGGCAGATAAGACAATGTCTTAGCTGGATCTATTTACATTGTAATTGTTTATATTTGAATAATAAAAGTTGCTTCTGCCACATTGAAAAAAAAAAAATAGTGGATTAAATAAGAGAAAAATATATATATTTATATATATCATATTTAAATGATTTTTCACGTTATAAAAGGCGTTCGCCGTATTTTTCATTGTATAAAAGTAAAGTTCTTGTAAATATTCATTAAATTATTCACTATACATCATATTCGTTACATTTTCATCGTGTTATTATTAATTCAACATTATTATTTCTATTTTAAATCATTTTTTTACTCTTTTAATAAAGTTTGACCGTATTTCATAAGCGCACAGATGGATAGGTGAGAGTGAAATACTTTCGAATTAAATTTTCGCTTTAGGTAATGCATCGCTGGTTTAATTACGGGCCTGTATTTTATGATCGCTTTACACTCTCACCTACCTATCTGTGCGTCAAGCAATACGGTCAAACTTTCATTAAAGTAGTGAATAAATGATTTAAAAATTAAACAATAATTATGAAAAAAAGTGAAAATGTAACGAATATGACGTATATGAAAATGAATAACCTAAATCGAGTAGAGATTTACTATACCATGTAAAACAGGCTATACGAAAAATGATCTCTGTTATTCGAAAGCGATGGCCACCTTTCAGTTCATCTTTCGCCGAAGTTGCCACTTTTTCAGGGCCATTTTCCGCCATAGATTCCCGAGGACAAAACGGCCATTATATTTTATTTATCATTTTCATGTTGCCTGAAACCGCTCGTTTTTCAGGCGCCCAGGGCTGGCAATGTGCAATGTAGTATTTATTTTTATATTTCTGTTATGATTAAATGCATTTATTTTTCTCTTCGCCCGCGTTTCTATAGGATCCAACCGTCTTCCTCGAGTTTTAGTTTTTTTTTCCAAAACTGACCTTTGTTTTTTTCTAAACCGCCATAAGTATTCGCATAAACATATAAAATGGTTTGTTATACTTACAATATATTCATTATTAATTTTTAACATGTAATAAAAGCATCACTGCATTATAAACTGAGGCCTAATTCTGTATTTTTAGGATATTAACATAGTTTTCATTTGTTCAACAGGTTTCTCCATGTACATATTTCAAATAACAATAAATATAATAATAAATAAAAAGAACATTAAAAACCTAAAACAATAACAATAAAAAACAAAAAAAAACTAGAACTAATCTGGAAAAATTCACAGCAACTACCTACAATTAGAGTACCATCGACCGAAGCACTTTATCGTCCTTCGAACGTGCAAAAAAAATCACGATCGAAAAATGACGAATGGGGAAGGCATGCTTTTATAATAAGTTTAAGTATTCATAAAGGAAAAAAACTACAAAATTATACATTTTGATATTTAATACATCACACTGCCTTCCTTAGTACAGACTATGTTTAGTTAAAAAAGGAAGATAATTTAATTACAGTAACTGTTCGTCGCTTGGTAGTGGAACTTATTTTAGGGTCAACTTAACAGCATCGTGATAACATTTGTTTCATTTACAACAAACTGTCTCCAACTGTGTACATATGTACGATAAAAATAGTGAAAATAATTCTAAACATAAATAATATATTGTATGTATGTACTCTTTTTTTTAAGTAGGTTGATAAAATAACTTAAAACTATGAAATAATATGTGTAAACTAGGTTTTTAAGGCATTTTGTAATTATTATAAGTTATTTATGGTATACATACCGAAAAATGACTAAAATAAAATAAAACCTAAAATTCTTTATATATTTTTCTTTGATTAATCGTAACATTTTCCTATTGTTCATTTTATATGAAGACATGGTTGGCAAGTGGAATAAGGATATAATAGTTCACAAACGTCTAATTCTATATTTTTAACAGAGATAGATTATCATGCTACGATTCTGACGTATTACAGTTATATAGGACTATTCCATTCGGTTAGGGAAATATATAAATCGATCTGACATTTCTCTATCTAAAAATCCTGTTAAACTTAAGTTAGTTTTGAGTAGGTTAATAAGAGGACGTATTTTACGTCTTAAAATTAAGACGCCTAAGATTAATTTAGGGTCAAAAAAAAAAATGTTTAGCTGTTAAAACTGCAAAAGCGCCCGCAGGCGCTAGTGGCTGTTCGAGGTAATTAATAGTAAGAGAACTAGCAAAGTTACATGATTCTTCCATGAAAAATTAATTTGGCTAAAATCAAGTGTCGAAAACGTTACTAGATCCCTTGCTACTATCAATGATTATAGAGAATATATTGAAAACCACTACTGTCCTTTTAGGTGTTAATCTTCATATTATAATAAAGATATTTAAACAATCTTATTTTTTTTTCACATTTGGCCTAGTTGAGTAGAGCCCAAAAAACTTATATATGACCTAGGTCATAGCAATTATTTGATAAAAAAAAACAAATCTAGGTCTACTTAGAAAAGGTGTGACCGAGGTCGGGGGCAGCCAGTCATTACACGGTCCCTTACCTTTCAGGCGCTTAATTCTGCCCTTCAGGGCCCCACCACAGCAAACACATAACGTTCTCAAACAGTCGAACGGATTTTTTAAATTTTAAATTCGTTTTTCTTTGTAATTAAGAATACGTTAAAAAAAATATTCGCAACCAATTCGCCAACCCTGAAGAGTGAAGTCACTGAAAAGTATGGCATATAGACAAAATATTATACAGCGCGCTTGAAATATCACGGGGGGAATATTTCAGGAAAGGCTTTCACGCTGAATTCGGTGATGTTTTTCAAGTAACTCAATGATATCGGTGCCATTCGCTGGAAAAATATATCCATCAGTATAATAATACATAACTTGGTCATATAAAGGCTGAAAATGGGTTCTGAAATAAGAATATTGTTTTTACAGCTACATGTTAACATGCTAACCCTTAACAAGTATTCTTTTATACATAATCGACGGCGACACTCTCTTTCTAATAATATAATTGATGGCTATACCAATGATATAAAATATAAAATAAACAAATAAATATAAGCAGAGATGAAATAAACATCGGATTAAACTAAGTCAGTACAGAAGTTAGTCGCTTTGCGATTGTTTCTGGTCCAGCCGGGGAATGGATCTGCCGGATGTGGTTCTCTCGTGATTCTCTCGAGTTACGAGATCAGATTTATAATGGACGTCGGTTTAGTCTGTCGAAAAAAAAATGATTGCTTTAAATGTCGGCTGAAAATGAGAATACAATTTTTCCAAAATAGCGAGTAGCGACACTGTTAAACAAGAATGTTACTATAAACGTTAATAATAGTAAAACAGACAGCTAAACTAGGTTAAACTATATATAGCTTAAATAAAACATTAGAACAAGTGGAAATAACTCATAAAAATGTTTACGGCAACGCTATCAAGTTGTTGTTGTGAATAGCCACAAATCGGATTCTTGACCTAATTTTAAAAATATATTTCATTTTATTTTTATTTTAAATTACCTATTATTATTATATTATTATATATATATTGGCATTATTATTATTTATGCCTATTATTTTAAACACGATATCGATGGTTTTAAATTCTCCAAATTTCAATTTTAAAAGTTATATTGCTTCAAGATGCAGTGCACTTAATAATTTATTTCTAAATTAAAATAGATACATGTAAAACGTAATATGTTTTCTCTTATAATATAAGTAATAAGTTATCCTATAACTATTTTAGAGATGTATAAAATGAAATTTACTATTTTACTAGATGAGTTCACTAAATAGGTTTTGAGATAGTACTAGTTTGGCATTAAAATTACATAAAATGAAATAATTTTAAAGATGGGGATATACAGAGAAAATTATAAATATATATTTAAATTTTTATTTATAATTTATATATAGAAACATCGTTAGCTGAGAATGACAAGGTAAAGGTCATTTGGAGAAAAATTACTTTAAAGTTTCAAATTACTGTATCTTTTTTATTCATAAAATATTTTATTATTAGTTACATTACTTGACGAGTAGATCCAAAAAAGCATTTTATCAAAATTTGTTCGAAAAAAAAATGTTTAAATTTATGATTAATTGAAAGAATTACATGATACATAGAATATTTTTTTTATTTTAATCTACTTAGACTTAAAAAAATATCCACTGTCGCCTCTATAGTCATCCAAAACGCACACTGAATGGGTTAGAAGTGCCGCAGGCACAAGTGTAGATAGGAAATGAAGCAACCGATCACATATTGGTACCACAGACGTGAGGCTGAGTAGATGGCATTACTGACACCTTTAGGGCCTAGCTGTAAGATGTCGGGTTCTGGTTAAATAATTTACCAGTACTTAACAATGTATAGAATCAGTTAATATTGAATGATAGATCATAGCCATTCTTACTTTATATATCTATTGTGTTACCATTTTTTAAAAATGTTATAAGTTGGTACCTATTTTATTATTACTGTAATATCGTTGTTCATATTGTTGTAAATTTTGGGTGCTAGGATATCTAAAGTGGATATCTTGAGTGTCGGAGCCCGTGATTGATACGATTGTTGTATTTGTTAGTAAAGAAGTACTTATAAATGATTCGAATGCACAATTCTCTCACATTAAGTTAAGAGAAGAGAAGAGAAGAGAATCGGTTATATTTGTCATAAGACTTTATTTAATATGGTTTCCGATGATCCAGGTAGGTAATAAAAACATGACGCATTGCACACACGCACGCACCGCAACTGCTTCATAGTGTTTAGTAAGATACTTATATTTTACTTCGACAAAAATAAATCTGTAATGCATACTTAACGAGTATAACCTCCACATGAAAAAGTATATAATAATCAGTAAAAGTCTGTGTTCAAATTTATGCACATTTATTTATTTATTAAACAATTGGTAATAGGTACAAGAAGGACATATATCGCAGCGTCCTACTCTATCATTCGCGTCACGTCACTGGTGCGAAGAGAGCGCCGTGCGCACTACTATTGCATGATTCTTCTCGGTCTGTACTGGCCCCAATGCTCATAAATAATTTATTTTAAACCAATAAAACAAATTTTAAAAAAAAGTAATCAGGGAACTCTGCTACCTTTATCTCCGCATGAGGTTTTTTTTTCAATAATCAACGTCGAAAAATAGCGCAAAAAACGTTATAAGTATAAATAACTAACCTGTGACCTAGGTCATAGCAATTATTTAAAAAAAATAAAATATATAGAAACCGCTTTTTACTCAGCACACAGAATAAATTTACAAAAAATAGCCAGAAATGGTACTTGACAAAGGTTCGGTGTATTTAAATTATTTTTTTTTAACTTTGTAATCATCGTTACTTCTGAGAAATCCTTCATCTAAAATGTAAACAAACGCCGTTTATGTCTGTATGCCCCTTAAATGTCAGACTGTTTTGTTGAGTTCGAAATGTAAGCCAGGTTCTTTTGGCCGGCCGCGGGAGAGAGGGTAGACGAATCTTTTTTACCTCTCATCCCTAACGACGCAGACTCCGCTGTACCTAATATCTCGCGAAGCCGAGATGCCTTTCGGTATAAAATGAACGGCGCGAAGCTTTGAGACTAATCTAGAGTCAAACGCAAACAATGGACCTATTGTTTATCTTAGTGGGCTTTAAGGGTTTCGCTCGGCTCAATTAATCATCGTAAAATTTTAAAATATTTTGTTTGCGGTTTGGATAAACTTCAAAAAAGTAATTAATTTCTTAAGAGCAATTTAAAAGTACATCGTATTTGTGAAAAAAATCGACAGATTCAACTATGCGCGTTCGTGGTTATCTGAGTCATGTTTGCTAAGGTTAAAAAGTTAAGAGTACTAGATTTTGTAACCACGATTACGCTAAAACGGCCGTTCAGTTTAATTATTTACTTAAAACCCACGCCGTTGGAACATCCTGTATAGAGTGATTTATTTCAATAGAATATTACTATTATGAAATCATAGGTGAGTTACTACTGTTCACATTGGTCAGCATAATTACAGTAATAATTGAATTCATACCAATAATATAATAACAAGCAAAGCGAATTAATTGAAAGAGTTGATTTTAGAGAGTATGACCATGTGCGGATTCGAACCCGCGACCTTTGGGCTAATAGTCCAATGCCTTAGCCACTAGACTACCACGATCTCACGATTTAGAATAACTATTAATATAATTTTAACATTGACCGACATCTTATAATGTCTACTGATAAAACTCTGCGAGACATATTGGACCAAATAACTATGAACATTACTTTCCTTTAATGCAAACCACAATAATATACGGGTGGAATTTAATGGGATGGAATCTCCAGAGCAATCTATCCCCAGTCATAAGAGGGGAAAAATTCATATTAGTAACAAGCATTTTTAAAACTTACTGTTCCGACGTCACCCTATAAAATAAGCTATTTATTAATATTTATTCTATAAATGTTTATTATAGCCTTATTTTATTATATTGCAATATCACTATTCTTGAATTTCCCCAGTTTTTGTTACCGGCAACTCTTGGCATTATCACAGCTGTCGGTAAGTGTCAGTTGAAAAAGAAATGCAAGAGGGTATACCCACGCCTCTACAATCCGTGACATCTCGTCACATCGTTCACCGAGCTCGTGAAACCAACTCAAAACCTCAAGGAAGCAGCGAGAAAAATAGGCTAGGGCAGGCGAACCACAGACGGCCATCATAGCACAGTAAAGGTTGGTCTTTTGTTTTCTTGTTGATTGCCATTTACTCTCAGCTGTGAACCTTCCAATCCATCAAAACATACAGTCCGCTCCACCTTACTATACATGAATGAAATCCTGTCCATACCTATTGGTGTCACAATAGGCATGGGTGGCATCTAAATATTGCAAACGAGTGTTTTGTGAACCCCTACAAATACCTATTCCAAGTACATTAAAGACAGACATCTAACTCAGTTATTCTAATGTTGAACCCCAAATTTAACTAGCTTAAATTCGGTCTACCCTCAACTTACGATAGATAAGAACTCCCAAACGCGCCCATGTCATTAGGCGGCCGCGAAATAGCGGAAAGTTTCAAACCGAATAGTTCGGCATTTTCCCGCGGAGGTATTTCGGAAAACAGGGTAGAATGTTTCCGGCGACTTATACGAAAACTACGTGTTCGGAATTCGCAAACGCACGGCTGTGCTATCCGTCTGAAGATTTCAGGTTCGCTTTCGTATGTTTGCCGGCGGCGGTCACAAATACGCGGCTTCAATGCGAATATAATTAAAAATAAAATAAGTCAGGGGTAACCTCCATTCCCTCTTCCTCCTGCCAAACACTTAACTCCTTGATACGACATGACATAACATTCTCGTTCACTTAAGCAAGGTATAGGTGCGTCTAGGTCCTCCTCCTCCTAATTTTCCCTCTACCTTAATATGCATCTCCTTCTCATTTGACTTATTTTTTATCCCCTCCAGTACAACACCTCAAATGGTTCCAGCCCCTTTTTATCGCTTTGCGTTAATGCCCATTAAATATATATTCAACTAACATAGTTTACAACATAACATAACAGATGTCGTGATATTATAAATAACTCTGTTTTTCTTTTTAATTTTTTTCTTTTTCTTCAGTTTCGTCCTTAAATATTTTATTTAAACGATGTTATTAATTATATTATCATCTAAGTAGCATAATATAAGAATTTGTTTTTAGATTTACGCAGCATTAACTTTTTTCTCTCTCTAGGTATATTAATGTAAATTACTATGTAAATCTGTAGATTTCTTTTAAAATTAAATAAATAAAATAAAAATAAATAGCAGTCAGGTCTTAGTATATTTATGCTTGACCTTTCTCTGTGGGGGTGTTTGAATTCATCCGTCCATTGACGCCATTTATTTCAGTTCCTTTAGATTAATAAATTTAATTGTTTAAGATAAATATATATATATATATATATAGGTAACTTTTTCTCAGGTACATCCTTTTACGGGTTTATTCTATACTTTAAACTGAATAACTTTTGTTCTGCAAGTTTTCCAAATTATGCCGTGCAGGACGTATCCTTGCATCGTACCCCCCCCCCCCTCCTTGTAAAAACGATGATCTCGTTTTGAAAGGTAAAATTCGTTTAACTAAGTAATTTTATTGCTAAATAAAAAACTATTTTTGGCAACATTTGTGTAATGTAAAAAAAAGAACAAATAAAATTACATCAACTTTACTTTAACTTTTGTTTAAGAAGTTTTTAAATAGCTAACAAAAACAGATTTATTTAAAAATATAAATACTCTATTGACAGTTTGGTGCTCGTATTAAACAAGCGGATATTGTATTCCTGACCTATCCTGAATTGATCTGCATAATACATTATTTGCCAAAACTACCCGTCGTTTACTGCCATCAATGTATTTTTAGGTACGGTGCCGCTTGGAGTAAGACAGTTACTGGGTCGCGAAGCCGTGCGGTTGGATATTTTGTTAGGGGACCATATTTTAAAATGTTTTTAGGATTCTTTCTTTTATCTTTTACGGCCAGTTTTTTTGTTTTATTTACAAATTTAATATACAGAATCACATCTTAAAAGGATACTGCTAACTTTTAGTTCAGTCTGGATAAAAATTTCAAGCATTCATGCAGTCACCATCCCTAAAACACTGAAAAAACATATTTAAGTAATAAAGAGAATGCTCGATTTCAGGTTGAATATACGAGTATTTAGACTGTTATGTTAGACGTACTTGATATAATTATTTATTGAAATTTTATACACACGGTATTAATTTATAAAATATACACAAAATATTTTATTCTAAAATATCATTCGGTCACCTTTGACAAAAATGTACTTAAAATTGAATAAAAATCTGACCGCCTTGAGCTGTGAATGGATTAATAAAGATTTGTAAAAGACTAATTTGTGAATTTCCTAATTTATTTCTATTTTCATTGATAACTTGGTACAGATTTACCATTGGGGTAATTATAATATTATTATTATTAATCTAATAAAAAAAAATAACCTTAAATACGCGGCGGTACTCCTCAGAATTGCACCTGCGGAATTGATGTTAAATAAATTTGCCTTTTTAATTGCACCTAAAAGCGCTATTAGGAGCCACTGAATTTCAATTTCAAACCTTTTACGATTGGCGTTCGCTTGCGCGACTCTCAAATACGACGCTGTTAAACAAAAACGTATAAACGTAAAGATAATAATTTAAAAAAATCATCGTTTTATAACGAGAATTAGCCAGCACGTAGGATGTTTATATTTAGGAGATAGTTCCAGTGATACTGTTGAGTTTAGTAGGAGGAAAAAAATAATGCTTAACAACTCGCAGCTGACATATGAAGAGAATTCCACTGGCGAATTGTCCTGAAAAGAAACGAATTGAACCTAATACTCCATTTTCTCAATATAGGTTTTATCTTGGAAGGATATGATGTTAATGTATTTCAAAGCACATTTTCTAGAAATGCACATATTAAGCAGTTGTTAGTTGAACAATGAAGAATTCCTCAGCGGGGTTTGAAGTATGCTAAATAACAAAGGCCTTACTCTAAAAGACACTATGAGATTTAGCGATATTCTAAACAATGCATTTTACTGTCATGTGCGTCTTTAGGGAATAAGTTTGCATGCATATAAAATACTATTATTCAAAGTAAATAAAAAACCATTTAGATACGCTACTGATGCATTGTTTAACGCATATATAGAGTTTTAAACATTCAACAATTAGCCAAATGAAGTTCACATTTCTTGCACAGAGAGCTTTAAAGACTGCGAAAGGAAACCATTTTTTTGTTTTTTTGACATATTGGTTAATTCTCCAAAGTAGAGATTATTATGAGAGATCTATTGTTGCCATAAATATAGTAGTTGTTGTTATAGTATATTATTATTTAAAAAAAAATACTTACAATCTATTATTGCCGTAAATATATAGTTATAGTATATTATTATATAAAAAAAAATACTTGCATGGTTTTCGCAAAACCGCATCGAGTAGTGAAATTGAGACAAATGAGCCACTTTTAGAGGCTTCAGGCATGCAAATGCACTCACAGCGCAGCGCATCTCCTGAAGTAGGAAGTTTCAGCGGATTGCCTTTTCGCGTTTCGACGAGTGCTATGTACAATTATCACGTGGTTTATGTAGCTTTCAGCTGCACATCGTCAGTAAATTACCACATTAAATCACAACAAAAAAACTAAATATTTCTAGGGGAAAATTGTGTTTTTCCAAATCATGAATATTCTCAAAATCATTTTATTCTTTTATCCCAGATTTTGCAACATTTGCAAACATAGAAAATATTTTTTAAAAAACTTTTTTATTATTTCTGAGTATTTTCCACGTTCATTTGATTAAAACTTTAAAATCTGCGGTGAAATCATTGAGATCTGACATAACAAATATTTCGCTATCGGAGTTAGTCCTTAGGAGCTACGCTTCGCTCCGCTTCGATTAAAGTTAAATTAGAAACTTTGAATAAATGCATAAATACCTAAATTCTAACTCCCACAGTCGCAACCATGTACTTACCAGGGGTGTACTCTCTCTGCGCGAACGGGTTGAAGTTTTTTACTTCTAGCACGCGACCAATGGTTTGCGTTCAATAAACGTTACTACTAAATAAATACATACATTGATTATAAGTTTTACTCCTAAATGCGATAGCATTTCTTGTACATATTTAAATAGAAAACGAATAGAAAAAACTAAAATGGATACAGATATAATAGCGTTTTCACTTTGTTTTTTGTTGTTATTTAATACAAATTTTGATACCGTTGTCTTGAAAGCATTTAAAAAAGTCAGGTTGGACTTTAATACTAAAGTATAATTTATTTAGAGCATGAGAATATAAACACAGGGTGTACCGAGAATATTCGAGATAAAAAAAATATATTTAAGAGACGATTTGTTAAGAAATTAATAAAAATTCATCATTTTCCGAGAACACAAAAAGTAAACTTCCATGTGTCATACGTGTGGCAGGTGATCTTTTGACCGCACTCAAAGATATATCGATAGCGATTTGCTACGGCAAAGACGGTACGACTAAGCTGTTTGCTATTTTTTTACAATTTTTTTTTTTAATTTTTTTACTCGTAATAGCATGCTATGTTTATGCTATAAACACCCTCTTAGGTCTTCGGGAGTGATCTCAGGACATCCTCTATATGAACACGCTTACGACCTCGATTAATAATCAATATGGTATTTAATTAAAATAAAACAAACGAATGTTTTTTTTTGTGAAAATTGAATGAAATAGAATGTAAGAATGAACACATAGTATGCAAATGTGGTTCTCATATATATAGATACGTGGTTTGGGTTGCAATGATCACATTTGCCATCATAAAAGTTTACAGGCTACAGGTATAGAGATTACAAGTTTAGAGCGCATTGTGTTAGAAAGTTTCTTAATCCTGTAAAGGTTATTATTTTTTTTTAAATAATTGCTATGACCTAGGTCATAAACAGTTATTTTGGGCCCTACTCAACTAGGCCAAATATGTCTGTACTAGAGTCATGGGAGATGGTGGTAATAAAGCGTTCAAAATGATATGACCATGTGCGGAATCGAACCCGCGACCTTTGGGCCAATAGTCGAACGCCTTAACCTCTAGACTACCACGATCTCTTATACAAATGATTGGCATTCTCATGACAAAAATCATATCTCTAACATGGCAGTGACATATCCAGGTTTAAAGACGTTGGCATATCGGTTTAAAAAAAAACAAAGCTGCCAACAAATGACAATAACATTTAAAAATTTACACCCCTAATGATACCCCTAATGATTTCAATCGAGATGAAATAAATCTTTAAAAAAACGACCTAGCAAAATTGTTTTCACAAACAATCATAAAAATTATATTTTTATTCTGAAAGATTGCTTTATTTCAAACTAGTTTAGTTCATATTTAAACTGGTTTACATAGCGATCAAACTATTGTATATAAATCTATAAACCAAAGAAATCTCTGCTAGTAGGGTATTAAAATCAATAAACTAAGATTTTGTAGGATACAAAAAAAAAATTTAGGCTTACTATCGCAAGTCACATTTTTGATGAAAATGCGATTTTGACATATTCGAAACCGCAGTATTTGAGTCTACCTCGTAGCATACCCAGGCAAATCCTATAAAACCTTTAAACGGAAATAAATATTTTATAATAATTGTAAGTCCATCTCTGTTCGGAGAGCAAAGAGATGTATATCCCACATACAACAGTTTGCATTTTTTTTTTTTTTTTTTTTTATTTATTTTATCCAAAAACAATACATATGAAATAGCACAAAACAATTTAAATAAAACTAGTTATAAGTAATCTTAAGCTATCTCATACGCAGCAAAATAGATAGGTGGTGTGGATTTTATCACCCCACTAGACAAGGTCTGTTCTGGGGTGATACCTGCTCCAATTTTACACGTTTGCTTTACTGTGTATTTTTAATTATTTTTATTCAATTTTGATAATTAGTTCATAAAAGTTTTTTTATGAAGGAGTTAATTAAAATGGTATAAAAAATTAAATAGTGATTATATGCACATTTTATCAGGATGCCTTTTATACATGGAGATTTTGATATATAATGTGTTATTGTTGGTAGTGTTATACGTTTGTGGTTATGTGTTTTTGTTTTATTATTTGTGATATAGTATGTAGCTTATTCCCATATATAATATTTCCAGGTGGGGTGAAATTGTATTTATTCAAAAGTATTCCTTGAAAATATTTCATGTGTTTTGGTTGGTAATTATTATGTATTCTATTTATATTTAAATGATACAAAAGATTAAACATTGAAGATAATAGAAAAATAAAGAACAAATTACACAATAGAACTATATCCATACATAATAATAATTTCTTAATTTTAAGCTGTATGTATAGATTAAAATAAAAATTAAAATAATGCCTAATACATGGTCCATTCTTTAGTATTTTAAATGGCCGAATAAATGATGTGTTAACATTAGTTTAAGTTTTAGAAAATGCATGTATGTTTATTTGATGATGTACATAAATAAATGATGACTTAAGTGGTATAAAATTTGCCTGTGAGGTATTTAACATTTGAACGCTGTAAATACAATAGAGGCATACAGTGCCACTTACAATTATTATTTAAACTTTAATTTTTTTTAAATTAAGAAGAAGCATATAATTGCAAGCCCATTAAAAACGTATTACTTTATAATTTTCATTATAAATATTTATTCTGTATTTGTTTTTAATGTATCGGAGTTTTATTTATTTTATTGTCGGTAGAACAATGTGTTATAAGAGTGACTTACACTTCCGATGACCTATCAACGGAAAACTATTGTAAGTCCGCCTAAAAGCCTTAAAATATAACATTTTTCTTAAAATATCACATGTATAAAAGACTGTGTCAAAAATAAAGTGTATTGTTATAAGAGTTTATTATGTTTTAAAAAAAATGTATTTCTTCAAAATATTGAGTTTTTTTTTGATTTTTTGCTCACATGTAAAATTATAAAATTGTGACTTATTTGTATTTGGATTTCCTTTTTATATGAGTTGATGTATAAGCACCTGCTGTAAAAGCGCCTGCTTCTAAATCTAGAGATCCTGAGTTCGAATCCCCAGTGAGTCAAATCCGGCGAGGTCATATTTAGCCGTTGAGAATATTCAACTGCGCTAGTAACAAGACACAAAAAAAAACTCATTCTGTTACAGGCTTGCGAGATGTTGTTTGCCCTTAATGAACGGCCTCGCTTCGCGAAAACAATAATAAGGCGGTCGGAACTGCCTCCCCGGCAACACAAGCTGTACGAATGAATGACGAAGAATCTAGTCAAAACGTATCCGATAAAACAACACTAGCAAGTAGTTTTGAAGCGTAACAAATATTATTGTATAGTAAGTATGTTTCAGTAACGGTAATACATAGGCTGAAATTAAAAAAAAAAAAACAACTGAAAGGTTTGCTCTGCGCGGGTCCATATCATGAAAACGGAATATGGGTTCCTCGATTAGGTTCGCCTTATATTTCCATGACTGCCCGCCTTTCCTCCCCCCCACCCGCCACCCGTCGCACCCTCGGTTGCCATGGCAATAAGCAAACTGTATATCGATTGACAGTTGGTCTGTCGTCCCTTTCGCGCGCGATATATCCATCCTTGTCCGCCGCGGCATGTAGGCGAAGAGCCAGCATTGTATATTTTAAAATTATATAATCTAGTTATTTAATATTATTTTTTTTCATCAAACTTCAGTAAGAAGGAAAATCACAATTTTTATTCCTAAATTTTTGTTTGTATAGTTATTGCTAATGTACCAGGTAGTTTGAAGACGAATATGACTACGTAAAAAAAAATAACTATTTTTTGGCTACAAAGTGTCACTTGAGTTCTGTTTTGCGCTGTACACAAACTATTTTACATATTACGCATATATATACAGGATGACCTTAAGTCAGAAGTATCTTTTTAAGGGTGATTTAGGATTTTGGAAATTGAAAAACTTTGAACAACAAAAAAACTGGTCTAAAATGTCAAAAGAAAGAATCCTATGAACATAGTAAAGTATGGTCATCTAATAAAATATCGAGGTCGCGACCCAGAAACCAACTTACTCCACGGGACACCGTACCTACAAATGTATTGACGACAGTGAACGACGGGTAGGTTTCACTGCGCAAATATTGTAATCGAGGTCAATTAGATAGGTTAGCAATATACGCGCATCAAACGTTCAATAGAGTATTTATATTACTATATGGATTTTTATTTTGTTAGATATAAGAAACATGTTGGACTAAAGTTGTTCAGATTAATGCCCAGTATGACCTCTTAAAAGGATGCTACTGACTTTAAATTCATCCTAAGTAATAATGCCAAACTGGTTAATTATATTGAAAACAATATAAATTTAAATGGATTTTGACTAATTCTTTTAATTTTGATTTTTTTTTTTCGCCTCAATAATGCTCAATTCATATTTATTGCGATTTGAAGGGCTCATATGCTCAAAAAATTATGAAGAGTGCTTATATTGTAAATTCTATTACATTTAAATAATAAAAATCAAAGAGGCATTTACGAGTATGTTGTAGTCGCTAGCTCTGCGGCTGGCCGGCGGTACCGGCGACTTTTCAGCAAAACTGAAAAACCGGATGCGTCGCGCTGAAAACGCGCGCGTGGCAGGGCAGGTAAAAACTGTTGCTCGTGGTTGAAAATTTGGGTCAGACGCGCGTAGCAGCCCGGTTATTTATTTATTTTCAACTACTCCGCGAGAGTGGCCTATTGGGATAATTGAACCAGAATTTAAACTATAAATATTGCCTGGAGGCCTTTCGCTTTTATTGCGTAGAAAGAAAACTAAGCAACTCAATATATCTAAACTACATAAGTTAAATCCTTTTAAATCCAGCATATCTTTTATTTTGGAAATAAATAAATAAATAATAAATTTCTTCAAAAGTACATAATGATGTCATCTCTAGTTTATTTTAGTTCGGAACAAGAATTACTTACCTCCGTTCGAAGTTACTGGTTTCCTGTTTCCATGTTCCTTCTTTCCCTCACCTAAGAAGATGACATTTCACATGATGTTAAGTCTTTGCGACGCCAAAAAACTCTTAAGCCGGGAATACACGATACACAAATCGCTGGGGCGGTCATTATTAACAGTTCCGTTTAACAGTAAAAATTGTTTTTTTTATGATATATCTATATATTTAGAACAAAGTCGGGTTAGTTACATCATTTATAGCTCAAGAACGGCTCAACAGATTTTTATGATCTTTGATTTGTATCCGTCCCGAAAAGAAAAATAACTGCGTCGCTGGCGTATCGCCCGTGCACTGTACCAATGCGCGCCTGCGCAGATGCCGACCAATCAGATGCGCCTGGCGGCGATTGCACGTCGCCGGCCAAAACGATGCTGCCAGCCGCAGTCCAAATATATAGCGCCGCTACAGTCTCATAATGGTTTTGAATTTGTTTTGGTAAGAAATTTACATGAAGGTCTGTCCAAACTTGGGTAGTTTGAAAGATTAAATTTTGATTTCGGCACGAAAATACACAACTTTTAAAACATCAGAAAAATTCACGAAAAAAAAGTTCATATTCTCATACATTTTGTATGGAACGGTTTTGTATTCTGTGGAATTCTATTTTCAAATAGGTAAGTTGGCATCGAAGATTTTTACATTTGTCATTGTCATTTGTCATCGATAATTAAAATACATATCATTTTGATTTTTTTATATTTATTGAATCTAATTCATTTTGAGTATTCTTATTAAAAAACTGAATTTAATTCCGTTAATAAGTTAATACAAAATTTATTGATTCTGAGGAGGTAGGAAGTTCGTCGGGTCAACGTCAATGTTAAATTATACCATTTCCAAATAATACAAGAAATATAACAGCAGGGCTTTTTTCAGTAAAAGGACGGCAAAACTACCGTGACGAAAGGCAATAAAATGTTAAAATACCCCAATTATTTAATGAAGTCCCAAAAATACTTTAAGGCACGAAAAAAAAAAAATCGAGCTGTGGGGATGTTAAAAAATATCTTTTTGAGTGCATTCTAACTGAACCACTCTCCTGTTCTTTTTTATTTATTCTTATTTTTCTTTTTTCTTACCAATCTTTTATGTATAGACGTTTAAAAACTTACTCCTATAAACGACTCCAAAATAAAAATGATACCTACAGCTATGATCCTTCTTAGAAGTAATTTAAATGATATATTTTACAGTAAACGTCAAAAAATAAGTAAATTAACAGTTAAACAATATTTTTTACCTATGATTTAATAATATTAATATTATAATTACCACAGTATTGGAAACAAAACACGAAATTATATACCCAGTAACACTTATTTACGATAGTGGTCTTTTTTATTATTTAATCAGGTCAATTACCATGATATCTTTTATTTAATATTTATTTTTTTTCTATATATTTCAGCTGTTCCTCAAATCCTCAATTATTTTTGGTTCAAAATTATGGTAGGTACCCAAAAATATAGGAGACTTTTGATGAACGGAAGAATGACTAGACCGGGTAGCATTTTTAAAATACTAATATATCTATTAGAAAAATAGACAATTTATGTGAAAAAAATTAACAGTAAAAATACATTTTTAAAAACAAGCTTTGCTGATGAATTGAAATTATTTATTTATAATAAATGACACATTTATAATGCATGGTTAATTTGATCAATTACTATACATTCAGAAGTAGTCATATTTTAATTTAAAATATATTTGCTCTGCTGTATCAATATTTCGTTTAACTAAGTTCTATTTCAACGTGATCTATGCTCATTCTATTGAAAACCCTTATTTTGAAACTATTCTAGTGCAGAACACAATTCCAGATAAAGATATTTTCTGATGTATAACCGTAGATCACATTTTTAAATTATTTTCCGCGGAAAATACATTTCAATACAATTTTCTGCCACAATAAATATATGCATTTCAAAGAGCGTATTCTTAAAATTGATATTCATGAATAAATTTCTCGATATTGCATACTTCGATGTATCCACACTGTACTATTCACCTATATTCGTGATTTCGCCGAACGAAAACTATAGAATATGCTATTTTGACTGCACAGGAGTTACGGTAATAAAAGAAATCCTACCTAGAAAATCTAATCCTACTTTCTAATATACAGACATGAATATTAACTATTTTTCAATTTATAATATCATTGTATCATATCATCCTTATTAAAATATATATTGTATTCAAGAACATGTGACATCATTCACCGTTGTTTGACAGGCTTTGAAATATAAATCAATAATATCTATGACACCCTGTAGGTGTCTTATAATGGCTATGACAACCTGTGGCTGTCTTATAATAGCTATGACACCTGTAGCTATCTTATAATGGTTATGACACCTGTAGGTGTCTTATAATGGCTATGAGACTCTGTAGCTGTCTTATAATGGCTATGACACCCTGTAGGTGTCTTATAATGGCTATGACACCCTGTAGGTGTCTTATAATATCAACTTATTATATACATTAATTAGTAGTAGTAAATTATTTAAGCAGACCCTGACGTCTTACGGCTAAGCTCTACAGGCGTCATTTAGGGCATCCTAGCGCCCAGCTAGCCCCTGTGGTACCAACTTGTGATGGGTCGCTTCATTTCCTTTCTCCACTTGTGCTCACGGCACTTCTAGCCCATTCGATGCGCGTTTTGGATAGCCATAGAGTCGACACTGGGTCATCAATTAACGCCGTTTTATTTATTTTTTTGTAAATTTTGACACGCGGCTAGTAATGAAACAACGCTAATATAATATTTCAATTCAATAATAATAATTTATAATAATTATAATGTGTCATTCATGTTTCTATTTGCGTTTGTATGTATTGATTTTAACTGTCCAGCAATAAATAATACGTTCCAATAGCCGTGCTGTCATATTTTTGATATCTGAGTGCTCTATCGAACTGGTAATTTTTTAGT
Organism: Neomicropteryx cornuta; assembly: GCA_020383195.1. Lineage (NCBI taxonomy): Eukaryota > Metazoa > Arthropoda > Insecta > Lepidoptera > Micropterigidae > Neomicropteryx > Neomicropteryx cornuta. The sequence goes on along the minus strand of JAHKQU010000010.1, from coordinate 6,706,409 downwards.
ACTTACATTAGTACTAAAAAATTGTTTATAAATGTTATATAATATCTATATTATTCGAGCAGCCTCCGATGGTCGTCTTACAAGAGCATCAATCTACACACACACATTAAACTCTTTCGCATTTGTGTGTACAATATAATTTCCATATTACAAAATTTTGACATACTCGTATTTCTGACAAATATTAAGCGTGCGTAATTTATGTATCGCGATGTACTTTCTCGACATATTAGTTCAACTCAATTTGATAAACCGTAAATGAAAATTTGGAGCAATTTCGTTATTGTGATCGCATACGCACAGAAGTCTTTTCGAAAACGGATTCAGGTGGCCACAAAACGCAAAAGGGGGGGGGGGGGGGGGTCGACAGTCGGGGTGTCCTATCACGGCAACTCCGGGCGCTGGCTCTTGATCTGGTAAGCAGGTCCTGCGAGCGACGGTTTTGTCGTTTTTAAAACGACATTTCGTGTATGTAAATATAATATTTGGGTTCCATTTTTACTGGACTTCGAGCGATATCGGCAACAGGCACGATTGGTTTTTGCAATACAATTGTCCCGCGCCTGCCTTCGTTAGGTTCCCCCTCTCATATTGAGCGAATTCCCCCTCTCATATTGAGCGAATTCCCCCTCTCATATTGAGCGAATTCCCCCTCAAAGAGGCTTATTATTTCAGAGGAAATTTATAAATCGAGTGGCGTCAATTTTTAGGCGAGGCAATATATTATATATACTTATTTAATATTAAATATTCAATTACAGATTAGATCGATACCCGAATATTAGTAAATCACATTTTCCTATTTGGGAAAAAAATATGTAATTTAGTCATATATTGATTTAATACCAACACATACATTTGAGAATAGCTAGTTGGCAGGTGGTATAAATGAGGTTATTTTCTTTTCCGAATTTATTTATTTATTTGTTTATAATGGCACATTAAGACGCAACAACAATAAATCATATATTAACATTTAAAAGAATATATATTATCATGAAGATAGATTAAATACTAGTACCTTATTATTGCTTTTGGAGTAACGTGGCCACTATAACTCGGTTTAAAAAACTGTTTTAAGAGCGGCCGGAAGAAGATAGTAGAAAATTAAAAAATAAGAAGAAACCTAGGATAAATTTATTTATTTATTTATTGTCACATATTTAATTTGACAAAAAAAGTATTAGAATAAATCACAGTTACAAATGAATATTATAAATGCACGGGGAGCGATTAGCACTGCTACATTTTGTGCCCTGCCTTCTTTGCTGCACTGTCTGTACTAAGGAAGGCAGTGTTATATTGTGCTACAACTAAGAATGTCAAACCGTCAATGCACCTATAGAGAAATATAAAAGGTGGGTCTCTTTTTAAGAAAAACAAATTAAATTATCTTTGTGTTACATACAATATATATAATTCTTATAATTGTGGTACACAAAATTTACATACTAAAGATACAAAAACTAAACATAAAAAAAATAATATAAAATTACTAAGCAACTATTCCTTTTCTTAGGGAAAGTTTTAAAGATGCTGAAGTTAAGATTATTACGTTCTCTGATAGTGTGCGGAGGAAAAGAATGGAAAGCGACATTCTTCCTCGTGAATTATCCTTCATTTTCTTTCAGTCGTTCCTTGATCTATGACCGCGCTGAAAGTTTCAATTAGGCCTAAAATATGTCAATTCGTTATATCACCATTTAGGACAATTAGTAGAATTATCAAACGATTACATTGCACTGTGCCAGTCTCAATGCTAGTTAAGTTTTCTTTTGGTGTTATCTTATATTTTGGCACGGGATAATGACAGATTTGCGGGGTCATTAACCCTTGACTAGACTTACCCAGTAACTTATATTTGTGGTACGCTATTAAAATAGGTAATAGACTACGTATCTAGTAGAGAAAGTCATATCGAAATTGGTGGTGGAGTTTATCGTACACGTTCAAACGAATTTATATAGTACCTTAGATCCGATGCCTGGCTGTGAACTATCACCCCCTTCATTTATTATAGACAGGAATTTGCCGGATTTTAAGATACTGTGTATGAAAGAGTTAATCCCGTGCGTCGTTTCGGAGATGATCAGACATCCCGTCTTCAGGATGTTTTTATAATGAGATTCGATTCGAAAAAAAAAACTAATAGTACGAACCATTAAATCTTCACTAATAAGCTTTTATTAAACCTTTGAAGCAAAAAAAAATAGGGTATCACAAAACAAGTCACCACTGAGATGTCAATCAGCGCTGTGCAATGCAGCCACTGTTTGTGTTAGACTTCATTGTGTCGCCCTTTCTCCCTCCCACTCCCAAAGGCGAGCTGAAAGGCAGAAGAGTGAGCGGAGGAAGATATCTACCCCTCTACTCTAGCCCGTCACCTGTAATAGTTAATGCTTTGTCGTATGACGTCACAACCCACGCCGTCGGCGTAGAACTCGAGTTGACACGAAGGTCCTTTGCGCAGGGCTGGCACAAGCAAATAATACACAGATTAAAAATAAATTGAATAACCGATAATTATACTTTAGGCACTTCCTAACGTGAAAATAATTTGCAGTGTTGTTTAGCACGTGAATTCCCTAATTAATCCCTCATTATTTAATTAATGAGATGTAGGCATTATAAATTCGATTAAATTTTTACCTATAAAGCAAAAAAACAAATAACCTAACTAAATACTATATAATTTGCTAAATAGAAAATATAAAATAACTGCAGGGTTCAGAATTTAATGATGATATAGATTTCAATGATCTATCTATTTTACCACCTAGAAAAAAACAATATTTTATTATCATAGAATACCAAAAATTTAATCGCTAGTTTTTTTACCCCCGATTAATTAAAAAAAAATACGTTTTAAAATCAATTGTGCATTGCAGCATGAAAAAATAGTAATGAACCCGCAACCTATCAGGGAGAAATGAGGGGTTTATTAAACGAAAATAATATAGTTTTTTTTTCGTGACAACCCTGCAGGCGCGACTGTTGGACTATCCATAGAGCATAGAGGACGGAAGACGCGAAAAAGACTACAAAGGCTTCGAGTGCATCCCCTTCCCGCACAATGGCGGGACATTTCCTTGCTTGCTAAATGAGGACAAATCCGTCCGCACGGAGATTTTCTAGAAGATGTTGCAATGTCGCCATAAATATAAACGCATAATATTATTATAATACTTCGTAAGGATTCTTTTTTAATTCGTGTTAATAAAATGTTAACCATTATTAATGGCGCGGCAAACCTACATTTATCTCGTAAACAAACCTATCCAAAAAAAATATAAATATATCTACTACATAAAAAACGGAACCCTCGGCGTGTCAATTCAATTCACATTTGAGCGTTATTTTACAAGCCTTTATTTAGCGTCAAATGTTTGTATGTCGGTTTAGGTGAAATTAGAATTAGAACCACTTCCTATAATCCTCAGTTGAAATTTGACAGGTTGGTTTAGTCCTGATGACTATGATTTTTTTTAGTTAACATGATCTGATTCTACATCCAGGAATTGCTCCAGACGAAGGAAATCCTCAACGGTCAACAGCACAGACGCGAAATTTTGTATACGCATTCAAGCACTTAAATAAAAATCTGTTTTTAAAAATGTTTTTTTTTTTATTATTAATTTAGATTAATATCCGCCTTTAATTGATTAGTCATCTGTCATTAATTACACTCTGACAATGACAAACGCAAATCGAACAGTTAGCGCATGTTTTTAATTTCGCTTTCCGACTTCGACCATTAGTCATCGTCGAATATTTCGGCAGACGTTTCGAAGCTTTACAAATGAACACAGTTTTATTATTTATTGGTTTTTACAATTCTCCTGTCATTCTATGTATACAATCTTGTCAAAGTAGCGTCACAAAGTTTACTATATGTATATATAGTTAAGTATAATTGTTGTGTAATCGGCTTCTAACCCGAAACCACACAAAAACACAGTTAAAAAAAATAATGTTTATATAACTATGTATCTATTTATATCACTTTCTTGTGGATACGAAAACTGCCGTAATTTGAGAACAACCACTTTCAAATTGATACCTAAAATATAAGGGACATAAAATCTCGGAAAAAAAATAAAAATTCGTAAAATCATACCTTCCTTAATAGTACAAGTCCAATTCCACAGTATCAAATCCTTTTAAAATGTTAATTTTAGGCTTATAATTTCCCTACAATTATTGTTTAAATCAATTTTTGATATAAGTAATCCTTACGGCACAATATAAAGAGGGATTCAGTATACGCACAAGTTCTTTTTTGATACAAGATTTTGATACAAGTTCGTGCAATTGGAATTGACCGTTCCCGGATCGATAATAGTCTTGGAATACGGAGTATAACCGTATTTTATAAATGAGTGCCTAATTAATTTCAATGCTAATTGAATAATTAACGCCACGCGCGTGCGGCACTTGGGATGGGTAGGTTGGCCGCCCATCTCGTATAACGCAACAAAATAAAGTACCTCGTCGTCTTCGCGCGATTCTTCTAATTATTGCAGCATCTCACTTCTCAAAAGATGAAACGGATTAAGCCGTCCATCTAAAGCGAGGCTGCGAAACCGCAATTCAACGTCAATTAGAGAATTAACATAATACATTTTTGCATATCCCACTTCAAGATGAATGTTAATTAACTTTTGCAGCTCTCTCCTTGGCAATTAATTAAAAAAAATATTATTTGAAGAACGACAAACGTTCTATTTAACTAATTAATTAAATTATAATGATTTTATTCACGCCCAGCCTAAACAGGTATTTGCATTGTTTTTAAAAATATACGGGATATTTATCCATGTAGCTCTGTGCGAATTCTAAACTAGTAGAGAAAGTATTCTTACACTTAGAAAAATTCACATCCACGCCAAGCAGTCAAGCAGTTAATAAACTGCCTGAAAAATTTAAACAAAAAAATAACCTAAAACGTTTCAGGAATGTCATAAAAAATACCTTATTCAGAAGACACCGCTTCTTGATGTAAATTAATATTCTATAATAATTGTATAATATGGATAAATGTATGTGTACTTAATTATTATAATATGATAGTAATGCCATTCCTGTACAATTTGTTTGTTAATAGAAATAAATTGATTTGTATCTTGTCTTATGCATAGCCGCGTTAGTTATAGCTGATAAAGTGACAGCGCATGTAATTTCATACGGCCAGCGTAACAAGGCCACTATCCATAGGACCGATTGTTTTTGTATATTTATTGAAGTGTATCTCCTATGGATCTTAGAATTTTAATTATAAAATTTTAGAAAAGACTCAATGTTCGCGGACATTTTTTTATTTATTTATTTAACGTCATTTGAACTCTTATAATATATAACAGTAAAATAGTTACTAATAAATAAATTGCTTTTACATATATTATTGTAATGGATTAGTTTTGTGCATCACCTTAATAGCACAATGTGCTGTTCCAAGGAGACGCAAATCATTTATAGATCTAGTTTAGGATTATGACGCTAGCTACGGGACTTCTTAATAGACATATAATATATAATATTAATATTATAAAGTAAATAACCTAGAGATAAATATAAATATAAATATACTTAAATACTACATATACACACATTAAATAAAATTTATATTTTTTTATCCTTATACAATAAATAGTATTTTTTAGTAATCTACTTTTGAAATATACTACTTTTACTACTTAATTATATAGGTAACAAATTTAAGATTTACACATAAATGAATTGGCCAACAATTGACCTTTTTGACATAGGCCATTGTTTTTTAATTTTTACACGATGTTTTAAAATCTGGTGTCCATTTATGGGGTTGGTAATAACTTTGTTATTAAATATATATAATTTATAAAATAAACTTTGTTTTTATTCGAAGTACTCGCAAGGGGGGTCGCTGGTCAACCTCTCAAACATTATATTGATTTCTATCGAGTTTTGAATTCGTTTTTCTCCTAATCGTGAAACATTTTTCCAATATTTTTTGCTGATTTAAATGTGAATCTGTTTAAATTTATTCAAAACGATTTTACTTCTATATTTACAGTATCCGTTACTGTTTGCCGGTTTCTTTTAAATCACGTATGCACGTTGATCACGTGAACGTCAAAATAAAACCGTACGCAGACGTTTCGGGCAGTAAAAACCCGTTGAAAAGGTCGCGTTTTAAAGTCGAGTTCAAGCGCCTCTCAAAGTCACCCCTTCAGCGGTCGCAAACGGGGACACACGTCGTTCGAGCGTCACGTGTATTACTCGCCTAATGAGAAGTATCTCATACGTAACACTAACGCTAGCGTAGTAGCGGTTGTTTGCTAACAAGATGGGTTTGTTTTTAAAACATCATTATTTTTGAGAGTGTCGTGTTTTTATTTATTTATTTATTTTAATTTAATTTAAAAAGAAACAACCTGTATTTCACACATAAATGATTAGAAATACAAAGAGGGTATTACTCAACGATCTTTTAAAACATATAGATACGGCATGTCATACAAATCGTCCTTGTGAAAATTCGCAACACTCCTCCATGCCGAATTAAGATCGTTGTTATTAATAAAAAGATCTCTACACGGTTAATAAATTTGGATAATATACACAGTAAAAAATTAATTGCAATAGTATAATAATTTTCCACCAATCACTTTCAAATTGATACATACAATTTAAGGGCACACAATCTCGGTCAAGTTCGTTAATGGGTAAAATCATACTAGGGGGCGGGATTGGGGGGTTTTTTTTTTCGAAAAATTGTATTTTTGCTATAACTTTCTTAGTATATAAGATATCGTATTTATTTAAATTTTATAATATTGTTTAGATTGTTTTATAATATTGTTAATATTGTTTAAAACTTATTTTAAAAAAACTTTTTTGATAGCACCAACCATTAATCCTAGGGGGTGGAAAAAAGTGTTTTTAACATTAAAAAAATCATACCTCCCTTGCACAGGATCACATCCGTTCAAAATGTAAATTGTAGGCCGATAATCTCCCTGTAACTTTTGTTTGCATCAATTTTTGATATGAGCAACCCCTTAGGGATAGTATAAAAAGGGATTTTTTTAATCCGATCGGGCGAAGGGATGAATATATCAATCTTCCAGAAATTGAATTACGAAATATAGTGACCTCATCCGATGTAATAAAACTTATAAGCAAGCGTTTCTCGCCATAATACTCAAACTAAGCCTTGAGCTAAAATCGTGTTGTCAGAATTAAACGAGGCCCATCGTAAATTCGAGCATAAAATAAGACGTAAAGTAAAAATGTCGGGTAGGGTGTATTAAAAAAAAACGTACCCAGATAGGGTTTTACGAATCCGGGCGGGCAGATGCACTTTATTGCCGTTTGACCGAAAGGCAGTGAAATCTACGTTTTGAGTTTTCTGGGGCGCTTAATTTAGCCCTTTTAATATTTATTAAGTAGATATTTATAGTCTAGCCGGCAAACTAAACTGTGTAGTACATATATAATATTGTACTACACAATATTTTCTAAGACCATTTTCGAAGACCTAAGGGGGTGTTTATGTTCCCTATTACTTATAAGAAATTGTATAGAAAAATGCGAAAATAATTCATGCCTAAATTTATTAATGTTATCAAAATTAATCATCAAAATCAGAACTTATGACAAGAGTGATTTAATATTATCATCTAAAGTTTACAATTTTTTACTCTGAATCCCCCCCTCCCTCGTTTAAGTTTATTTCACAATGATGCAAATTTATTTAAGTTTTAGGGCATATGTTCATACTGTTTTTAATAATCAACCAACAACAAAAATCATCATGGTTATCGAGATAAGCGAATGTAAACTGTACATGAAAATATTAAATCGTTGTTGTAATTCGCTCGCCAGCTGATCGTCCACTCGCGACTCTGGGTCATCGAACGCGCACCGTTCAAGGCCACGAATATCGATTAATTTACACCAGCGCTTTGAAAAAAATAATCAATTGTTAAAATTTTCGTTTTTTTTAAATATAATTTCATACTTGTAATAGGAAACATTGACACACCATTAAGCGTTAGGGAATGGTCCTGTATAGTGGTTTGAGATAGGTAACTTAACCTCATACTGTTACAATTAGTAAGGTTTCAAAAAGTTATTAAAAATGTAGATGGCGCTACTTCTCGTCTAGGACGCAAGCTTTATAAAAACATGTTTACAGTTAGAACAGCTTAAACTGACGATTCACAGTTGAAGAACTGTCTAGGTAAATAATTTTCAAAATAAACTTAAAGAATTTATGGCCATCTGTCATTAAAATTATGAAACTGTGGGGTTTATTCAATAAAATTATTTGGGACTCGATGCGACTTCTGCATCTAGTTTTAGGTACCTAGGTAGGTACTAAAGAGTTGCCGAATGGTAGGTAGTTGGAAACCAAACCGTTTCTCATTATTTGCTATAAAATATCCAGCGCCATCTAGCCGTTAACATTTGCAAGAGAATAAAGAATCTAAATGTGTGTTTCAAACAAATCCGCTAGATGGCTAAGAAATTAAATTAATTTACCTAAAACAAATGAAATTTATTTAACCTTCATTAAATTATTTAATAATGTAATAGTATATAAAAATACTTTAGTACTTTTGTTGTGAGTCGAAATATAAAATATAGTTGACCATAAAAAATCAAACATTCTTTTTTGTGGGCACGACTTCTGACAAATGACAAATTATTGCCAAAATGCCATATTAAAATAATGTCGCCAAATTAGGTTACAAGAAATTACAAAAAAAAACAATTTATTATAATGTTAGATGGTGGAGTGAATTATAAAACTTCATTTTTAAATAAACGCGTTATCTAAGTATCTAAGTCACAGTTATTACAAACTAAATAGTCAATTTAAATTATTTTGCTTAGCGAAGATCCAAACCCTCAGAAAGTGTGTTTTCACTTGTTCAACCAACATCTAGCGCTGTATTAAGTAGTTTATCAATTGTACCGTCAGAGTGCATAGTGATAAAGTGTTGGAATCGAAGCAGCGCCATCATACGTCACCCGGCCGTATTAGTAACTAACAACCCAACTGACGGATGTTCGTACCGACCGATGCAGGATTCGTCGCGCCCGCACGTACTTCACTTCGCATCGGAACTACCTTACAGAATAGCTTGACGAATCTTGTTTTTGGTTTGCTATGAGTATTTATAATATTGCATAATCTAACATAATGAATAATTTTGAAAAAGTACTTAGATAATTTAACGTATTATTGCTATACGTACAAATTTTTCTGAAGCATTGCAAATAGAAATAGTAACCTTTTTACAAATCTATTTATATTTTGTAATTCACCTAATTGTCTTTTCTTTTAACATTTTGGTAACATCGTGTAGTTGGCGACCGTGATGTCAAATGATATCTCTCTGGCTGGTTTTTTTTTCGGGAATACATAAGTTTTTATACAATCAGTGGCTAGTCTAGGAAACGTTTACATGTATTAAAGCGGATAAAAAAAAAACAAGCGTGCATAGTTTTATATAACAGAACTTTATCAATAATTGTTGGCCGAATGTAGTTACGTTTAAATCTAATCCAAAAGATTATGTTGGTATATATCTAGTATTGTTTAGTCGGCGTAAGCCAACGATCTTTTAAAACATATGTTTTATGTTTTAAAAGATCGTTGGCATAAGCCATGTAAGTGCCTAATAAGTGTTTATTTTTCATCCACTTTTATTTTTTTCAGGAGCGCGATATTTATTTTTTCAGCAGATATGAGGCTGATGATAAAAGTGACAGTTTACTCGTTAACTACAACTCAATACCTACTCACAATAGTATCTAAATTTTAATTATACAAACTATTCTGTACGGGGGGGGGGGGTACGGTATCTTTTCTCACATTTTTGCTTATATTCATATAACCAATTCATCAAAAAACTTTGATGAATTGGTTATTTGATGAATTTGGAAAAAGTCATTTGAAATGCAAAGTTTGCAATTTGAAATGTAAATTAAATGCATCGCAAATAAGCGTTCGTATTACGCTCTTATATAGGACGGTGATTTTTTTTTTAAGTGAAATATGTGTCTTTTTTTAGCAAAGATGTAAAATATAATGGTAGGAATGTAAGGGAGGGGGTCGAAAATACACTCTTACTAATAGTTAAACTGAAGTGGGACGTACAAAACATACCTTACAAAATGTCCAAGATTTGTCTCGAGGAAGACTTAAAGCGGGTATTTAAATGCAGAATGAACTTACCTGAAACGAAAAGATACAAAAACATAGATTAATAAAATAAAAATACAGGCTTAGATACTTCGAGGCTGAAAGACGATCAAAGTCGTCATTTTCAGTTTAATTTTCATTACTGCTCAGCTAGGTCGTTTATAATTGTAGTAAATTTGAACAAATTACCATAAAAGTTTCATATTTTAAAAAAAAAATCTTTCTAATGCCTATAACAGGTTAGAAATCGTTATAAATATTTAACATCGATAATTACATAAAAAATAATCAGTCTTTTACTGATTAACGATACTGATTTATAATATCTAGATTCTAGACGATATGACAACACCGCGCTATCGAGCAACGCCGCAACGCACTCGATTTTGCATTTCAACTTCTCCCATATTTTTTTTTTATTTTTTTATTTATTTAACAGGTTTCCCCACGTACATTATAATTAAAGTAAAAACAAATTAAACTACCAAAAGAAAAACAAAAAGCATTAAACACAAAAAACAATAACATGAAACATACTATGCTTAAAATTAAAATAATGCCTCAAGGCAAACATTAACAAATAAATAATTCACGCCGATCCTACAACGGCGTACTAATTATATTAGCCCGAAAGATTAAGGTTACTTTCAAGGACCGTGCGAAAGAGACAAATAGACATTCAACATCATCGTATCCTTTCAGTCGTATTAACAAACACTCATAATAAAGGGTGAGTTATGGCAACATTCTTCTATAAATAGATTTCAAACCAAAGTCTCTCGTTTTACGACCAAAATAAGAAACCTTTAAAAATATAATTTGCACGGGATTTCATTTGAGGTGGTTGGCGTCGATATACGCTCGACTTATAATATATATGTATATCCATTTTTTTTTAGTAACAAGTCAAATAAAAACCTATAGGTTTCTTTAAGAGAACAAAAATTTAATTGGTGGCTCATATCTTGAAAATAACCACCTCAAATGAAATGCGTTATTTCGTCGGCTTAAGTTCCAAAATTGGTCTCCACGAAAATCTCTTTTCAGGATAATATACATCCTATGTCCATTCTAAATACTAGCGAAGGAATTTTTGAAATCGTTTAAGTAGATAACCTAACCTAACCTAGCATGTCGGTGACGGTGAAGAGGTGACGCGCCCTGACGCGTGCTTATAGAAATTTTTACTTTAAAAAAAATCATAGGTTATCTTTCCTTACTGAGTGCCTACATTTTTCTTTTTAATGTTGCCAGAAACAAAACGCCTCTACGGTAAAATCACTGCGGATTTCCTCGTGCCAGTGTTTCATCCCGTAGACTGTCAGCGGAACAGGTTTTTCTCTCATAAAGCTGACATTCTTCCGAGCGTTCCAGATTCGCTCTCCGCGAAACGGCGTAACGTCTTATGCTGCCGCCTGGCAATATGCGAAATTGCCCCTTCAGGCGTCGTTCGCGACGCCCGTCAATGGCTCGGAGTGACGATGGATTTGCGACACTCGCAAAATGCCAACGCGGTTTTTAATATTTGCGTGCTATTTTATTGGTGCTACCCCATTTTTCTCGTATTGTTCACCGGCTTTCATTAGGAATACATATAGGTGACTTCACCGCCTGATCAAGACATTTATTTTACAATAAATACATTGTTATATGTGACTTATTATCCGAAAATCAGTACGGCTTTCGGATAGGTCGAGGAACACGCAATTCTTAGGGCCGAAATTTCTTGTCCTACTTAAGACTAACCTAAATTTTAAGTTGCACTTAACCGATAAACATCGTATTTCAACTCACTCTTAGCGTTAAGTCGAACATAAAAGTCCTCCTTAGCTAAGAATCAAAACAACTACTACTTAAGCCTTAAGTCAAACTTAAGTCAGTGTTAAAATACGCTGCTAGGAGCGATTTCAGTACATTAACGGCGCTACAGTCGCCTTGACCCGTGTGTGAGAGTATTGCCATCTGTGGTTGTCGTCTCGTACTTGATTTTATGTTTTCTAACTGATTAAAATTGACTGGATTTGCATATTTTGAACATCTTCGATTCAAGCAACACGCATGGCAAAATCCTAGTAATCCTACAGCTGACAACATAACCTCAAAATGTCAGATGACGCGTCATATATTGAAAGTGATGCGACAGTGGCGACAGATATTGTATACACAAACCATAGCGGCGAGTAGCGAACTAATCACGAGTGCAAAAACATATTCTTAACAAAGTCGAACTTAAAAAGTAACTAAAATACACAATTCAATTTAGGTCATGCTTAAAAGTTAAGTTAATCCTAACTAAGAACGACTTTAAGCAAAGACTAAAATTTCGGCCCTTAATGTTACTGATTTCATAACTCAGCAACTTGATAATGGTCATCTGTGTATCTTGATCTGGCGAAAGCTTTTGATACGGTATCTCATAGGATTATATATTATCAAATGTTCCCTTTTCAATAGTCTTGTCAATGTTAATGTAGTAATAATGTCAAGCAAAAATAATTAATAATGCCATCTTATATTTCTATGAATGTCATGTCTAATTTTTACACGAAATAATTAAACCTGATAAATTGTATCAAAAAGTAAACACAAACACCAGCTGTGATTGTGTTTTTTTCAAATGTCCTAACATTGAATTTTAAATTTCATAGATATTGCAAGGAATTAAGGCAAACAACACACACTAATGACGTATTGGTACACGCTCGCTGCACAGTCGCGAATAATTTATCGGGGAAGCGATAAATTTTATATGGGAAATTTTATATTTATTATAAAAAAAACAACCCTTTTTATCGAGTAGGACTAAAATGTTTTACGTTACTCTGGACCCTTTTTATAGCGCCTATCCCTGAAGGAGGAAAAGAGGCGGAAGATCTTGATAGAGGCATCTTCGCTTGAGTACCACTTAAGTTCACTCTTATGTTATCGAATATCGGGGCTTCGCTTTCACATGTGATTTATACACACACACACAAACGCTCTCCTAGATCAAGTTGTACTGTGTTTATTTTTCCGTTTCGCTGATAGCAAAACGCTTATATTCACCCGTTCATACAAGCAGCTTGACGATCTGATGATGATCATATTGACTATCATTCCACATTCAGGAAAGACTATGACACCCTATAGCTATCATATAATATCAACTACTTCTATGCAATGATCAAGAACCTGACGCCTTACAGCTAGGCCCTACGGGTGTCATTAACGGCATCTTCCCCCAGACTACTCACGCCTATGGTACCTGATTATTTTAATTCATCATAAATTTTAACACAATTTTAGTTTTTTTTTTTATAAATTTCGACTTAAAATACTAACTTCTTCCAAATTGAACATATTTCAATTCCCCTGTAAAAGTTTCTGCAAAAAAACACGGACAAAACTCCTAGTTTATGTGTTATCGACTTAAATCATTTTTTATTAATTCGTATTTCAGAAGAGTTTTATTACGTCATACGCCTAAAAATGTAACGAAAAATGCAACGAATGTTCGCTGCAGAGTTGCGTCGTTTCGTTACACGAGTCACTCCACCGATATTAAAGAATTACGTAAAATAGACTAATTCATGAAGGCTATTAAGGTATATTTGTTGAATTTGAATTAATATAATATTAATTAATTTTGATTCTCATCCTTTTATTTGTTTTCAAGTATATTGCCGTGCTTATTAGAATTCAGGATCACAGATCTCTAATACAGACCACGCGCTCTTATTATCTCCCTACTTATTATTTCAAATAGGTAACACCTTGCGAGACACCTCGCATTTGCCTAGTGAGGTGTTACTAATCCACACAAATTGTACTTTTCTTCTATAGAATTACAATAAAATGCGACATATTTAATGATATTAAATTGTATGGATATTTTAATAAATAATAATAATTATAGTAAAATATTACAAAGCATTGATTGGTCCACCTTTTCTTTATGAAATCATTAAATACCTCTATTACTTTGCGATGTGTGCTTCTCAGTCATCTTAACATGTCACATTCCATTCTACACTCCTACCTACACACTTCTTTCACACTTCATTCACACACTCACTTATCTCACAGTTATTCACGCTTCTCTCACACACTCATTTCATGACATTAAACGTATAACAATTACACGATAATTGAATTATGTTGGACATATGTTATATATAATTTGAATACCTCCTTATTATCATTCAAAAAAGAGATTTCCAATATCATTAATAGTAAAGACAAATAAAACCTAATTGTATTGTTAGATTGTTAATGGTTAATTGTAACATTAAGTACGTGTAATTGCAAATAATCTAGAAAATACATACATATTATATTTATATTACCTTTATCATAAATTATTTTTAAACATACTAAAACCATACTTAATTTATTACTTCATTTTAACATATACATACAAATCACAACCACTCACAAATCATCACTTACAACTACCACAAATTACAAATACCACATAAAAAAAATCTACTGTATACGTACTTATATAATATTCATTATCTATATATATTTTAAGAACACTGTTTTTTATGCTAATGTTAATATGTAAAATGTCCGCAATCCATAATTGGTTTTATATACTAGTAATAAGTTTTGTGTATAATTAATTTGTTGGATTTTTCAATAAATAATAAATAAAAAATAAAAAAAATAATATTAGCTGTACACTCGTTCAATTTCGCTGTTTATAATTCTTTTAATAAATACATGTGTGAATGTACAAATTCGCAAGTTTAAAATTGTTTTCCGAGTTGATTTTCATCGTTTTGTTCTAAAATAATTTCTACAAGTTTGTTAAAAATTGTTGTGGAAATAAATATCCTGTATCTTGAGGCCTCACTAATAGGCGGTATTTGGCATTTTTTGAGATAAACTATCAGCATCCCGTCTCCTTTCGGTGGTGGGGGGGGGGGTTCCTCCCCTGGATTCCCATCCAGGGCAGGGAGATTATGAGCCCCCGAAATGCCTCAGGGCTTGAGTTGTCGTAATAACAAACAGATCGCTATCAGTTGTGGGACCAAAAACGATCTGGTTGTACGGTACCAATATTATAAGTCCTAAATCGGAAACAAGCTCGGCGACGTACTAATAATATCGCGTCTCGTGGGGTTGCCTACCCTCGGTTATAATTAAAAACATTTAATAATAAACTATTAACTAAATAAATGTGTTAAAACTTACCAAGTTACACCTTATCCTATACTAGTTAAATCTACAGCGCCCTACATTTCGGATATATTTCTTCTTCAAAAAAGAGCAGTCAGAGCGGTTTTAGGTCTCCCAAATAAAAAATCTTGTAGACCTTATTTTAAACAACTGGGCATACTTACAATTTATGGTATATATATACTAGAAGCAATCTGCCTTTTTTATAATAATAAAATATTTGCCAATAAACATAGTGATATTCATGAGTTTAATACACGCCATAAAAGTAACTATGTTCAATCTGTGTCAGCCGTACCGCCAAATACCAATCTACATGTCATTATTTAGGCTTAAGATATTTTAATATGCTACCTAAAAGCTTTAAAAGTATAAATAATTTTCGTGAGTTTAAACTTAGGTTGAAGAAATATATTCTGGAAAAAAATATTTATAGTTTTAAGGAATTTAGATAGTAAGTGATAAATTATGAATACATCAATGCACATGTAACTTCTGTTCATATATTTTTTTAATTTCTTTTTTTTTGTTATTATTGTATTCTTTATTCTAATTTCTCTATTGTCTTATTCTGTTGTTTTTTTTTATATAACTGAAATGTAACGGTATGTACAAATATGTAATTGTCATTCCTGTACAATAACTTTGTTCATGGAAAATAAATTATCTTATCTTATCTTATCTATTTTTGACAACTTTTTTTAAAATTTACTAATTGAAGGGTTGTTGCCGGGTTCTCTTTTTATATAATAAAAACTTTAAATTGGAATATAACGCCTTTACTTTTGTTACACTTTCTCTCCTATGCAGTGAATTAATCTAATTGCGACACGTTCATTCGTTTAAACTCGGGAGATCGCTCGTGATGCGATTCGCTTATTCGGCTAAAGGTTCAGGACACTCGGAGTAGATATGCTCATTCGGCTAAAGTCGAATTGTTATGTTGATGTATGGTTATCTGTCACGTTGATTTATAACCCGTAGTGAATGAACCGATTTTAATTTGTTTCTAATTTAAGGCTTTTATATAAGTTACGAAGTTTGCCTCTAATGACGTTAAAAATCATCTAAACGTTATTTAAGACATACTAAATTATATTCGGTGATAGTTTGGTGGCATTACATACCATTACGCCATAGACATAATTATGTATATTTTTGCGTCATTAGCAAAGATGGCATGGTCGTCCGAAAGGGATTTAAGGTTTAAACCGCTGACGTTCATCCTACCCTGTTAGGGAAAGTGATGCGGTTTAGTTTGGGTTACCTTTTAGATAGTTTATTCAGTCAATTTTATTCAAAGGGTCGCTCGGTGATATGTCAAGATGGAGACAAAAACCAAAATTCGAGAATGTTTTTGAACGATAAGGGCGAACAGGTCCGGACCGAACCCAAATCCATAGTAACCATAAGTATTTAAAGGGTTTCGTAAAAAAAAAATAGTTTGTACTGTTCCGTTTCACACTAAATATTAAAATAAAATATAAAATCGAGTACCAGTTATGTTGATCGTTTTTTTTTTATTATTTTATTTATTGACCGTAACTTTTTTCTATTTCTCAACTTATTATATATATTAATTATATATATATTAGCTAATTATATAAATTAATAAATATATATGTATATTTTTATGTATTCATATTACATGTACGTGTATCAATGTTAGTTTCGTAGTTTTTATTTTATACTTACAAAAAAGCTCAGCGCAATTGCATTTAACCAATCTATTAAATAACTATTAAAATTAGCCTACCTTAGTACGGGCAATGTCCAGTTAGGTATGGTTATGTTGTTCATTATCTAATAAATATGTAATAACAAAAATCAGTAAATTAATAAAAAAATAAAAAATAAATATCTGCAATTCTAACTGCACTTTCACAATAATACGGAATAATTTCCTAATTTTCTAGTCACCTACGTTACATTATTTTAATAATATCCCCTCCTTACATTTTGACATCAAGGCACACACTCACAAACGCCCTAATTTTATATATTCACATACACATACACTTATTCACACAAACCCAACTAGGTCTATCTAAAAGTCTACCTAACTAGGCAGCAAATATACAAATAGTCTGTGATAACCTATCATACGAATATAAATTATTATATTTTGTAAGTCTATGAGATAAAAGATTAAGAAATAGAAGAATAAATTGGAAATAAGTAGTACAGGGTGGTCTTAAGGTCAGCAGTATTCTTTTAAGGGGTGATTCTGGGTTTGAAATTGAACAGGTTTTGATCAATAACTTTATAAATATAGCAAAAAAACTGGTCTAAAATGACAAAAAAAAAGAGTCGTGATCAAGACACAATTAAGAGATTTTAGTGAGAAAATTGTAAAATGTATTTCTCAAATACCGTATTTAGATCATTTTTTTGGTTACAATAGGCAAACGCCGTAAGCTTACATTATACGAACGTCTGACAGTATATTCGATTTTTGGAAAAATCGAATTATTTTTAATATTTTTACAGTTTAAAATTTTCCAAACGAATCGTACAGCCGGAATGCCCATAGGAAAATTAATACTAAATTACACAGATGGTTGCAACGATTGCTGGTATATGGTTAAACTACAAATAAACTAAATTAACATCGTTTAGTTTTTATATTTTGTTGCTTCGGATCAAAAAATCTAGCATTTTTGAAAAAAAAAATAACCAGGATCTTCTTAATATAAGAATATAGGGAAAATTCCCTAAAAAGATATTTCCATGTTTATCTCAAATCAGAAATGATGCAATTTGGGCGCGCGCGGTGAACGTCGGAAGAGCGAACGAAATACATTATGGGCTATAAAAGAGGATTACTTTTAGCTGAAAAAGCGTAGCCCTGCCTGAAACTGAGATGAGCCAGCACTCATGATCCTTGTCTGATGAAAAAGATCTGCTGTCATCGTCGCGCAGGACTAATAAAACATTACACGGCGAGGACCATATCATCAATCTGAATATTTATCCTTCTGGTTGAGGATTTGCAGGATCCCGGGTTGCATATTTTGCAAAGCATTAATCTGTAGTATTTGTATTCTGTGGCAATTTATGTAGAGAAAACTCTTTACCCCTTTTTAACCCCTTCTGAGGAGTGTGACATTTCGCATATTTAAAGTTTATATGGAGAAGAAGAGTGCAGAAAACTAAAATGTATCTATAATAATGCATATATATAAAAATAAAAATAATAATATTGTATGTATGTATATAGTCTAAATGTACTCAAATATGCATTTTTTGTTTGCTACTTTAGCATGAGCTCTACTAGTATACTCATTATGTATAATTTTTCGTTTTCTTTTAATCCAACTATAAATATAGACATATTTGTCTGAACATAAACATTCTATGCGACAACATTGTATATATACCTATATATATATTTTAATTTCATATTTTTACAAATACAAATAGACATTTTCATATTTCTCTATAGGTGCATTGACGGTTTGACTTTCTTAGTTGTAGCACAATATAACACTGCCTTCCTTAGTACAGACATAGTCTAGTAAAGAAGGCAGGGCACAAAATGTAGCAGTGCTAATCGCTCCCCGTGCATTTATAATATTCATTTGTAACTGTGATTTGTCCTACTACAATTCTATTTCTTTGTCAAATAAATAAATGTCACAATAAATAAATATATAAATACAATAAAATAAAATAAATAATAAGTGTTATGAATACATTAAATTAAATTGAATAAAACGTTCATACTAACTGACAGATTGACTGAATGAGTTTCGAACTGTGAATTTTGTGTGATTTCAAATGTCAAGCAAATATAATTAATAATTAATTAATAATTATTAAAATAACTTCTATAATCGAGTAATATTACGCATTAATGCTCCATAAAAATTACACTTGGATACCTATAAATTTAATGTTAGAATAGTTGAAAAAATACACACGAAGTCTCCGAAACTCGATGTTTCCCTTCCAAAGTAGGGTATCTTTTGTCAATAAAACTGTCGGTGATAAATCTCGAAATTTGTGCCAGTTTCCGTATACCTGCAGTTCGGGTACCGAAAATTACATTTATGTATTTCGATCGCTTTTCGCATCAAACGCGTCGGATTCACTTGCGTAGTAAATATAACATTTTTATTCAAACGGCGTTAATACAACGCGCATAAGTGCTATTGCACCGTATGCTTAAGCATACTGTAATGTTTTTTTTTTGTGTACTAAATGGCGATTAAAGTAACAAAAATAGTTTTTGATATATCGAAAAAAATCCAGCTTATTGGCCCTGTGATTTCAAACATTATTTGTTTTGACCTCTAGCTAGCGTATGGTGCAGTGGTTAGCGCACTGTCCTCAAAGAAACATGAAATTCAGGTTTAATTTCTGAAGTGTCGGCGATATATTACGCCTTAAAACGATTTTTTAGTTTTTCAATTGACTGTTTCTCAATGTAGTAAGTAACTGCATACATTCATTTAATTATAAGATTTTTATAAGGTGCCGTTTTATTATTTAACCTATATTCTAAATTATATCGAAATTCACAAATATTTCAAACAATAAAGATGTACCTAATCTTACTGATATTTATATAATAATATTATGTGAATTAAAAAAACATCTAAGGCCTATATCAGACATAAATCTATCTTCTTAATTGATTTTAAAATACTAACATATTATGACGATTAACAAATCTGAATAGGGCAGTTTGTCAATCAATTCAGAATATAATCGATTCGTAGTATAATCGATTCGATTCGAGAGTTACTTTCAGGAAGGGTCTGCTGGCCATTTTCTTCAGAAATACGAATGATCGAATAAGTCAACAGACCAACAGGACGTGATAATTGAAACGGAGTATACTCGTACGAGGCCGGTCTAGTGGAGGGATATTGGAGACCACTCGTGGAGATTAAGATGATGATAGAGTATCAGGAAAAATATCCAAATTAGCTTTTCGTGTTTGTTATTTAGGACGTGTCACTATTATGTAGGTACACTCATACTATAGATAATTTTATTTATATATTGAATAAATAGAATCAGTGATGGACCTGAACGTCTCCACGTATTTATATAGGTTCACAATCATTTTGACAATATGCTATAGCAGTTTAAGATTAATGGAACAATAAATTCATACAAGCGATTGACATTACTATACTCTCTTAACAATGTTGCTATAGCATTTTCAAACATGATTTGTTTTGACCGTAAATCAAAATTCTGAACAAAACGGGAATTTTATACAATTTCTTACACGTAATAGGGAACATAAACACCCCCGTTAAGTCTCTGAGAATGGTTTTGGAGCAAACTGTATGAAAAAAGAAGGTGTAAATTCGGCCGGCGTGCGAATTCCGACGCTGCGCGGATCGGTAATGTAGCCTTGACGCCGTTACCTACGTGCGGTGACAGCTACACCAAAGACGCTTACACCAAAGACGTTATTACAGGATCCGTTTAATATTTATCAGGTATAATTTAAATTTATTTTTCCCGGAAACCATGACGGTTTTTTAAATACAGTCTTCACGAATAATACTAGAAATCGCAGGACCAATTAGGTGGATTTTTTATCAGGAATGGAACATCCTGTATTTATTCTTCTTCTGTAATTCTTGTGAATGACGTTAATTGTTCAATGTGTATTTTGATTATTTTTTGTCCTGTATATGTAATAACTGCTGGTAGCCCTAATAAAATAAAAAGTTTCAAAATGAAACGAAAGATTTAACGGATCTCAAGTTTCATGAACCCTCAATTTATGTAAAAGACGGGCTTCTTCGAGTTAATCAAGAGTTGTCCCTAATTACCATTCAATCCTTCGCGAGTTAGCCAATGAATTGGGCCAGGCATTGAAATAACTTTGGAGTTTCTCAAGTTTGGTCGTCAGAAGGTATGAGATTTCCGCTGGATGCTTTTATTTCAAATGGTCTTCAAATCTTAAAATAAACTACACCTAAATAACAATCATGAAACCTATGATTGTTGTTATTGAAACCTAAGATTAGGGATGAAAGAATTGAACTTTTAGCAAAAAAAATATTTGGTAGTGAATTAAATTACCCTATCAAATATCAATCAACTGAAAATAAGTGAATTGATAAGATATAAATAATACAACAATACAGTTTTTGTTAGGTTAAACCAGTTCTTGTATTTTATTAGTAAATATGTATATTTCCTAATTCGCTTTTAATCATCCGGCAAAATAAACGATTATCTCAACTGAAAAATATAATAAATGGCTTTAACTGCATGATTATAAAATACTTTTGTAAGTACCCTTTGATAGCTTAGATGGTAAGTAATTGATTAAAATGCCTGGTGTAAGGTGTATTCGATTAGCTACCCCGTCACTTAGCGCGTGCAGGCAAACGCTGAACTCCTGCATCAGCTGGAAATGCCTCGTGCCTTCGCCAATGACGCAAATGGTGGTACGGAGTTTGAATCGAGCTTTCAGGAATTTTATCATAGCTACCTTGCCGCTAGTGGTGACGTGTTCATCGAACGATGGCCTGTGCGAAACGGCTGATTCTAGTGTGTATAACCTCGCAAGGGAATGATGAATTAAGTCACAAATATATATATTTTATAACGTGAAATAGATTCACGGTAGGTACAAAATATATTTTATTTTATAAATATAAATATAATTAACCACTTTTTTTTTTAATAAATTACCAAAATATATTATAATAAAATCGCGAGGGAATTAGATAACTTACTCCCGGCTTTTTAGGTGCAATCACAGTCCGGAAAACTGCGTGAAAATAAAACACCCTGTTTATTACAGAAGTTTTATCGCGAAAGTAGACAAAGCCTTTACAACCAGGGCTTTTTATCTTGAGGTCTTATCATCACAAAATGTCTAACTTTAATACGACGGAATATAAAAGTTTCCGGGTAACGCATTTATTTTTATAATAAAGTAAAGCGTAGTGACTAATTACCAACATTGACTACAATATATGTCTCAATGGAAATTCGAACCACGTATTCATTATGGCAACATTATTATTAAAAAACAAATTTTAATAATACCAGCTGTGTTCATACTACCATTGATTAAACGGTGATTTTAGCCTCAACCTCATACACATAATAGGCGCCCAAAAAATAATATTTCGTTGTCAAATAGTCCAGACGCAAACCTTACAGAAGCATAAATGTTTACACTTTAGAAAGCTTATCCTGCCAATACACAGATGGCGCACTGTTTTATAGATACTTTTTAATGTAAAACTAAAGAATATATGGCCAACTGTCATTAAAATTATGAAACTATGCTTTTTCCCATAAATTGCGATGTTTTATACATTTTTGAGATTTGATGCGACATCTTGAATCTGGGGATATCTAAACTTTACCAAATCGATGTTTCTTATACGTATTGCATATAAAAAATAATAAGGAAATGCAACAAAATATAAGAATAAAAATATTCAAACAAATAACCATACAAAACAGAGAATTACCTATTATATCTTAGTTTTTGGGTTATAGGTTATTGGGTAGGGTCAATGAAGTTCCAAAACTACCTTGAAAGGCGTTGCGACAGAATGTTTAGGTATGTATAGGTAAAGCCGTGGTTTTCATAGATACAGTAACACACACGAACCTCTCTTTTACGCGGTTCAGTTCTTCAGTTCAATTTAAATAGTCACGTTTTTTCGGTTAGTTTCTGTGATGGTATCAACAGCACGCGGTGGCACTCCCCGGTCACTATACCATGCTACTGTCATGACCACGTCATGTTAATAAACACGTATGTAGACGAGTTTTGTTTGACAAGCCATAAACCTAACAAAGATATATGTTTTTTTATTCAAATTTATTCTTATTTTTCTACATAGGGTCCTTGTATAATAAAAAAGTCTGTATTCGCCAGTGACGAAGCAAAAACTAATTGGGCGCCGTGCTCAATGTGGCACTTGGGTGCGAGATGTGTGATTGCTGAAGTTTCAGAGGCGATAAGTTTCAGCGGCGTGTTTTCAGTGGATTGGCTTTGACTTTTTAATTTGCTTTCACACTTCGTACAAAATTTTTCCTGAATTTCAATTTACATTTACTCGTGGTTTTGAGGTTTAAAGTATGATTCCAAAGGTTACGTAGATATTGCACAACTTCAGTTTTTTATTTTAAATTTATTTATTTTAAAAACGACAAATATTTGCAATAATGAGCCGCGAAACTTTTTCAAATTTTTAGGTGGACGTCGCACAGTATATTTTATTTATATGGTATGCACTTTTTATTATTACAAATCCTTATTACTATTTTAATAGTTAGTTTTTCATATTTATTTTTTATTGGCATGAATACCAATACATTTAAAAATACTAGTAATGGGACTAAATTTTTACGATAAACTTCCTAACGATATAAAATTAATAAATAATTTAGGGCTATTTAAAAAAACCGTTAAAGAATATTTATTAGGGAGTTCTAATTCTTTGTACCTAGTTTTAATTTAGAATTGTTCTGCTATTTCTAACTATGTACTTTAAGTCTTTCCTGTACATTAAAAATGTTTTCGGAAATAAAAAATTGAAACTTGAAACTTATGTTTAGTTTTAAATTTGTAGTTTTTAGTTGGCCTTGTAACTGGTAATATTATATTTTTTTATGTTTGTAACATTATGAGTATACCAATAAATAAATACATAAATACATACTCCATAAACCACGTTCACATTGTCGAAATACTTCTAGAAGCAGATTCTCGCATACATACCCACATAACCCATATTTATTTATCTTATTACACTTTTACAAAATTACTTGTTCTTATTAATGTTAAAAAAAAATATTATTATAGGAAAACTACCTTAAGTCCTTATTCAGCGGGATTTTTAAATATGCTTCTGGCCTGCACTGAAACTAAGTTGCTCTATAGCAATTCATTACTTAGCTTAAATGCAGGGCCTTTAAGCTAAGTAAAAGCCTATTTATAACATCTTTATTATTAGCTTAGTCTCAAAATTATGAAGATACCTACTGCTATTAAGGAAAATTATTGAATTTAAAGATTCCAATATAAGTTTTCCGAGGATACCTTTACCTATTTCCTCTAGGTACAGTAAGATTCATTTAACTTTGCGGTGATTAGACGTGCTCGTTATAAGGCGACATAGTTTCATTTACTCTAGTAATAATAATAATTAATCTAGGCTAGAATAGGCAAAGGCTGAAATAATCATAGTTTAAATTATTCTAGCGCAACGAATAGCAGCGTTATTGAAGCTGGCTAATAGCGGCGACGAAATCGCGTTCATTTACAGCCATAGCTACAGAATTGCGTTGCCTATTGCCTGCTTTAAACATTTCACAAGTTACACAGATGGACCCCGTTCAGGTACATCGCCAGCTGTAACTATTTTGCCAGTCACCCTATTATTTTTTACCCTATCCGGCCAGACTCAGAGTTTCAGTGACACGTAAATCTCTTTGCAATTGACACGATGACGATGAAGCTCGGTGACGAGTTATTTTGTAGCCCTTTAAATATTAGGCTATTTTGAAATCGCATATAACGTAACCTCAGTTATACGATTATTGCGTTAACGCCCACTGCTATACTATTGATGTATTTAGCGGTAAACGAAAGCTGCAATATTTTGCAATATAAAGCTGCAGATGGACTATTTTTATCACGTCATTTTTAAGATAAGCGTTCTGCGTAGCGAATTTTTTTAGAGATTTTCGTAAATTTGCGAAAAATCATTAGGAAGCCAATCAAAATTTATTTATTATTTATTTACTGATTTTTGTTATTACATATTTATTAGATAATGAAAAACACAATGTTTAAAATGTATTGAAGTTTTAAAAAGTGCCGACATGTCTTCAGTGCTTTTTGAATACGTTTGATTGTATAATAAGATTAAGTTTAATAATAAAATTACACCAATTTATTATTATTTTAGAAAAATAAAAATATTTTTATTAGGAATTATTTTTACCTACCGACACACAAACATTACTATTATAATCCACCTCGCGTAGTTTACTGAATTTGACTGTACTTTACGACGTGTTTTAAAATATTACTAATATGTGGTGCAAGCAACCACGTAACCAGTAATATTATCTCGAGCGTGATTCTATTGCAAATGTCGCTGGTGTATTCAACAGAGATACACATATATTATATCTACAGCCTGAATATTTATTTTAGATCGGTGAAGGCCCAAGGATAAAATAAAATAAATACAAATATTCTTTGCATGTTTGTCCAAAGTGGATCCAATGTATTCGCATGGCCGAAAATAACATTTCATGAGACTGTCTGTGTCACGCGATACGGTAATAAAACAACAGAGGAAACTCGACGAGTTTTATCGTAGCAAAGAAAAAAACGAAAAACCGAGGATTTTTTAACTGGTTATAACAGTCCGTTTAATAATACAACATACAGAATGAAAACCTATTACATACAAACACAAACATACAAACATATTCTTCTTAAAGTTATAATTTATGAACATTAAAAACAATATAATCATTTAAAAGATTAATTTATCAAGCATTTTGAATTTGTAAAGTGTAAAAAAAAATTGTGAATATTTGAATAATATTTTTTATTACGATTTTAAGTATTAAAACCTCTAAAATATTCTGTGATTACGAATGGTATGTTTTGGTAACTAAAAAATAATTATTTACATCAGTTTCTTAAGTTTTCAATTAATGATTTAGGGTTCTTTTTTACCGAATTTCTCACATATACATAATTTTATTAAATAGCATATTAATTTACCATCAGTTTTTTTTATCGATATGTATACAACATCAGTATATATTACAACAGGATATCTTACCGTCGACATTTGTCTTGTAAGGTAAATATAAACAACTAGATATAAAGTGTCCTATGAAAAATAATTAGTTAATTTTACTTAACGGCATTGACGAGAAAGGCGTTTTTGTACAAGTTATAGTAGAGCAAATGAAGAGGGTGAAAAGGCAGCTTAATATACGCACATTATTAATTGTGGGTTGTTTTAAGGTTTTTTTTTTTCGAAATAATTATAATAAACTAATTTTAGCTTTTATTTATTTATTTAATAGGGATTTATTTTTGTTCTAATAGGTATTATCACCCCTGTATAATGTTTCCTGACGTCATACTAAGCGACAAAAAATAAATATTTATAGTCAATCGTCAAGACTGACGATTGACTATAAACGCACCAAAATATTTTAAAGAATATATGAGCACCTAAGTTGTTATATATTTTATGCATGTATATCTATCTATATATACATTCTAATATTATGATTAACTTGTACCGGACCCCACTGCGGTGGGCCCGTAGGATATCTAATAATTTGTTGGTTAATTGGCAGATATTGCCTTTAAAACGACCGCACCAGGTTTTCGCTGACGACAACACCAGGACACCAGGTTCAAAGTCCGTGAAACTAGGATAACTCCAACCGAACGCACGCGGGCTGAGGCAGAGGGTTTCCCCTCCGATACTGGCAGTCTATAAGACCGGAGGTCGCCCGCTAGTGCGCGGCCTTTTCACTTCACCTGAGTTTGCCGCAATACCTACTCTCGTCTGCCGTCGTCAAGCCGGTCCGCGTCCTCACATAATGGAGTCGTAGCATTATATCGTATATCGGAGTATTTATGTAGTCAGTGGATCTGTATTAATGTGTAAATAAATAAATCGTTGTTACAATGTACAAATAGTAGCGGTGACCCCGAACCCAGGACATCTGAGCCTGAAGCCGGCATTTATACCACAGCGCTTGCGTACGCTATGTTATTCCAATTAGGATACGTTCGTAAAAATCAAAAGATAAATAAAAAGGATTCTCACGTCCGCATCTAGAATTTATCTCGCATTTGGCAAAATCGAAAAAGAGGGTAGGGCGCAAAAAGAATTTTTAAACCAATTGGTAGCGACGGGGGCTTGCGAAACGGATCAGTTAAAAAAATCCACGGACATCGAATAAATGATATTTTTTAAGGAAGTTTATTCTTTATTAAATCTAATTATTAGACAGAAACGCAACAGAATGATACATTACATTATCCTTTTCAAATTATGTACGAAATTAAATTATTTGTGGTTAAGGTGTTAGGTTATTGACCCAAAGGTCGCGGGTTCGAATCCGCACATGGTCATACCATTTAAATGCTTCATTATCACCATCTCCCCTGACTCTAGGACAGGCACATTTGGCCTAGATGACCTAGGTCATAGTAATTATTTAAAAAAAAAAAATTACGCTTAACACATTTCACTCTGTAGGTAAAACGCGCGGACTACACGTTGCCGCCGTTCGGCGAAGGTCGTCGGCCGAACGAAATATCGCAAGCGGGGCCGCCAACCGTTTTTTAATTTCCCATTATTGGCAAATATTAAGTACAAAACTGAAAATGTTTGCTCTTTTATATTTAATATTAAATTAATATTGCATTTGGAAATAAAACTAAAATTATTTACCACCAAATTCACCAAGAACACTTTTAACATGGCGCTAACTGTGTTAAACGTAATCTTTATTTGTGAAATGGGCTATGTATCTACTTAGAACCTTCCATTCGCAAAAAGAAGATAAGAAATAAACCCGACATTTATCTTCCTATAAAGAGGTTTAATAATAACTGGATAACCATTCCCGCAAAGTAATTTGGTTCGGCTAGTAGGGATTTCAAAGCGCGCTGGAATATTCGTAACACCCCACTCACAGAACGTCTCTTACTAACTGACAAAACTTTGGTCTGAATTTTTACAAAAATTAACATTGAATCAAGTGAAATTATCAAAAGTATCTGTGAATTAAAAACATCTGCGAGATAAATTTGTATTTAAAAAAAAAATGCATTAGTTTTATACATAATTAACACGTTTATTATACAGGGATGTTCCAAGGTCAATCCCAATAAAAAAAACAGCTAATAGGTCCTACGATTCCTAGTGTTATTTGTTAAGAAACTATAAAACAGATATTTTCAATGGCTCCTCCCTCGGATAACTACGCCACTGGGTCACTAGGCCGCTTTCAGTCAAGATCGAGGTTCGAAACGCCCTATTAAGGCGGAGCTAAAGGATTGCTGTCAGATGCCACTGGTCGAACAGAGGTCGGTCTAAGAAGAAGGGGTAACCCCTTACCCCTTCTTCGCGGTTAAGAGGGATGCTATTGGTCGACAGATAATATTGATTTATCGATTGATAAGATCGATTTACACCAATTTTATTACAAAAATAATAAATTTCTTACTCTTAATAGGGAACTTAAACACCCCTTAAAGTTTGTGGGATGGTCTTGGAACAACCTGTATATTCCTATACTATAGATTATATTTCTACCTATTTCTCATAGTTTTCGCGGAAATGCCTTCAAACTTGAAACTTTCTAAAAGCTAAAAGGGGGTATGCTAAAATTAAAACAAAGCATTTTTTCTACAATGTTTTGCGTTCAATGATTGAAAATGGTTGCACTGTGGAAATCGCACATGTCCATGCCACTAAAAAAAACATTGAGCAACCTGAAGATGAGGATTAAAACTGAGGAAATTGCGCTTATTTATTAGGCATTTCTTGTAAATAGAGTTTATATTTTTTCATATTTTACCCTCACATCTACCTAACCTAACCTAACCTAACCTCATCTACTTAACCTAGACAGTTATCTAGTTAAGGAGTAAAGAAACGTCAATAGAGTCGCATTCGTATAACTCCTTATCCTTATAACTTATACATCTACGCCCGTTTTTATATTTTATTTAGTATTGGAAATTATTGTGCAGTACAAAAATTGAATTAGAATATATATCGACGTTTATTTTGTTTCATACAGAATCACTTACAGCTTACGTGTTATGTAGTTTATAATGCCATTCACAGATCGAGCTGAGCGCAAATAAACGGGCGCTAGCACGTCTCATTGTGGACTTAAGTGCTACTTTGGGCTGTGAAGGAGGATTCGCGGGAGGAGAAGGCAGTTCCTCAGTTCCTGTTAAGAGATACCTCTCGCGAATGTACCTGATAAGTACGTGATTTGACACCAGCTCAGTTGGTCATATGCCCCAACGATCTTTTGAAACGCACCACGCCCAAGTACTCCACTTTGCGTCGAGTACACTCGTCGCGTATCATACGTCCTTATTTTATTTGACTTATATTTGATGATTGTTTTTTAATAGCGGCAAATCGCCTGATAAGATAAATGACACAATCTTTGACAATATTGAAAAATTTTGAATAATTATTTGGTAAAGTGCTGGATAGCATATTTATAAAGGTTCTAAAGAGGTCCTGTACTTGAGAGCGCAGGATGTCGGTTTAATCCCAGCGCTGAGTTTTATAAAAATGCATTTTTAACTCTCACCTGTCCTCTTTAGTGTAAAATATTGACAAATATTATGTAACCATCTAATTAGATGAAATAAGGAAAGGATGATATTTTAACAAAAAATATAAAAATAATGGATTTGTGAATACGATGAAGGATGGTGGTTTCATTCATGTTAATATATATATAAATATATATATATATATGAACATGAATGAAACACACCGGTTGTCTAACGACTCTTGGAGTTGATTTTTGCTTTTTTTTCTAAACCACGCTTTATTTTTTAAAACGCCGGCTGGTATCGCCTAAGGTTACCTTTTCTTAAATTAAAGATTAAACACATCTTACCTTCATATTATGTTTAATTTTAAATATAGGGCTCGTCGATAAAACGTTTTTTTTTTTTTTAAGAATTAAAGCACGGAAAGTTAATGAGCAAAATTCTTTTCATAAAGCGCCGAAGGAGCGCCTCACGATATTTTCACATTATTCCACATTCCACATTATATATTAAAATAATGGATTTGTGATTACGATGAGGGATGGTGGTGAAATGAGATGATTTTATGAGAGATTTATGTATGAAGTTGATTAAAATAAAAATAATTGAACTTGGAAATATGTACTTTTATAAACAAAAACAACACTCATTCATTACAGACTTGCGAGATTTTGTTTGCCTGTAATGAACGGCCTCGCATCATGAAAACAACAATAAGGCAGTCGGAACTGCGCCTAATAGCGACCTCCCGCCGACACATGCCATGCAAATGGAGACGAAGTATCTATGGTTAACACAGCGTGCCTCGACGTAAATTAATAAATTTGTAAAGAATTAAAATAAATTAGTTTTTTCTTTTGCGTGCGGGCGTCCCGCTGGTATACAAATTCACTAAAACACCTTCACGGGGATTACCCTTTTTTCCCCTATATGTAGGTATATATTACACACATTCCCTACATTTTGTCGAGTTTCGTTTATCTTTCGTCGCAATTACGCTCAAAACCCTAATTGAAATTGACCTTATCTTAACTGCTTTGAGGTCTGCTTATCCCCGAATCGGAATGAGGGGAAAATTTTCGGGGCGGAGAAAATGTTGGGAAATTTTAATTGAGAATAGCTCTTTATTACACGGGATGTGTTTCCGTAGCTCTGGAATATGAAATACCAGTGCGTGCCATGTGGTAAATTTAATGACAAAATTTGCCTTTTATCTAAGTATTCGTTAGAATATTCAACAAATTAAGCTAACAGTGGTGCGCGTGTGAGCGGTAGCGCACATTTTGCAGCATTTTATTTATTATTTATTTTTAATCGTCGTTATTTTAATGTTAATGAAGTACTACATATATATTATATTCTTGTATATTATAATATAATTTGGAAATAAATAACATGAACTACACCTAACGAAAAGATATTTTGATATTTTCATTTATTTAGGATCAACAACTCCTATTTTAATATAGATATTATGACTCCAAAATATTAATCAGTACGACGAAAGAGTTTAGATATTTTCAATTGTTATGAGGTTTAATTAAGAAAATTTCGATTAAATATTTTTTATTATTCGTTTTATAAACGATGACAAAGCTCAAATAGTGGTATTTTGTTTATATTTTGCAGGTTTTTTCATTTATGAAGTAACAAAGTCAAATTTTAATATTAGTAGATAAATAATGGTCAAAACCACAATTAAATATTAAAAAAAATATATTAAATGCATACAAATTGATACAAGAAGTTTTTATTTTTGCCGAGGTATAAATATAGCAGAATAATATAATATTGTATTTGCTTATTGTTTATTAAGTTCGTGCCGCCACTGGAATAAGAAGAGAGAAGAAAACTCGTCCGAAAAACCTCATAGTGCGTGCGCGGTCCAATATAGTGGCGATAATTTCACAAAATGAAAAGAATGTTATGTCTGGTGATGTGAAATGTCGCAATTATTCTTTGTGTGTCTTCTGGAATAGTTCTTGCACGATTTGTGCATACTGTCTAACTATAAATAGCACAAAGTACGGAAAAGCTGAGTTCAAATCACGCCACAAATTGACAAATTTAGTAATGAACGCCTTCTACTAAGTGGTTGCGCGCGAACCGTCCATAGCTTCGCGACTTTATTGCAGCATTAAATATCGGGAGAATTACGCGGATTCCCTTACATTTATTGACAAATAAAGATCTACAGGCAGTTTGTAAAGGTGGTATAAATCTCACTTTCCGTCAGCTAAGATTAAGTTAAGCCCGTCGTTTGTGCCAGCGGGACGCAAACTCGCGCAGTTAATCTCGGATAATTGTCTTTGGCGAAAAAACATTCTGCCCGCGCACTTTTAATGACTGACACTCATTAATAAGGTAATAATAATTTCCCCGGCCATAAATCAACCCAACAACATTTGAAGAGTGTAATCTATCACAGTTTCATTGGAATTATAGCGGGTGACATTCATACTAATTAACCGGAAAAAATCGATACCACAATTTTCATTCTACCGTCAGGATTGATATGAAAACTTCGCTTTTTTTGAAAATATACTGAATAATAACTATACTAAACTGGAGAAAACATTATATGCAACAGTTATCCGGTATCTCAGTACAGCCTTAGAAAACATTTGTAATTTATGAAAACGCGCTATCTTTAAATAGTAAAATAAAAAAAGTATTATCAAAAAGCAAATATTGGCTTTTATTATTTTAATTTACGCAATAAATAATTGTAATTTATGCAAAAAAGGATGTCAAAAAAATCCTATATATATTTGATAATTGTTTATCATTCTACTGTTTTTTTTTTTTTTGAAAATCGCAAAAATTGTGATTCATTATGACCCATTATTTTGCAGAAAAAAGTAAACAATGTTTTATAAATAAAATATATTTACTATCTCATATGTCAGGTGAAATAAATATTTGGCATAAAAACATATAGATCTATACCTAACCTAACCTAACCTAGCCTAATTCTCAAATACCTTTACTGTAATTTTATATGAATATCTATATGTGTCAGACATGCTGATGACTTATGGGATTTAAAAAACTAGGCATTATTATATTTGATAAAAGTGAGTACACAGCTATATTTGAATTAGTACAGTATACATAAAGCTGTACATCTTGTTAATCTAACCAATTAGTATATTAGTATAATTTTCGTTCGTTGAATATTACCGAAATGTTTCCAATTCGTTTCCGGGTCACGTATCGGACGTGACAAATTAAAATCTATGATTCCGTTAATATTTAGGCGAAATAAAAAATAAGAAATAATGGCGAAGTATGCAAAAATACGGGAAATTCACCGACGCAAAAGGTAATTAATTATTCTAACAGCCGAACTGGCTCGACGAAAACAAAACTTTTAAACTTGTCTAAAACAACACCTTCAAAAGTTCAATTTCCGACCTACTTTGTTTTCGCCGACGACAGTGGAAAACTTCGTGGAGTTCTCATCCCGCCGGTTGCCATGGCGACACCTTCCGGGGGGCGGCGCCGCCCTCGGCCGCCATATTGATTTTGCGGACGAGTTCAACTTCGGCTGTGTTCGACTCGCGTCGGCGGCGCTCGGGGGTGTTGATGTCGATATGACGGCAGACTGATGTAAGGCGTTGTTTTGTAATTTATTTTTTTAAACGTTATATTTTTTTTCTTTGTCTAGGCACTAGGAAATTCTATAAACTTGGGGCTACTTTTTTAATTTGTCTGTAGAAATAATTTAGTGGAAATTAAATATGTTTTTTTACTATTAACTTTTACACGCATACCTGCTAAGTAGTGTGAATTTCGATTTAATTCGGATCTGTTTGTTACGCGTGCCGTAATTGACGCTCTGACGCCACCTTACAAAATGCGTCGAATTGAATTTAAGCCCGGCTGACATTTCGGATTGGAATAATGTGTGCTTATTATGAACGGAATACGCGACGGACCAGGCAGGGTGTGGGAACGTAGTTTTATTGCAATGCATTTGCAGACGGACGTTGATGTTTATACATCCTAACCGCGAGTCCCGGCATATATATATATATATATATTTCAAATATATTTTCAGTCTTTTATGCGAACAAGAACATTGGTCTACATATCGTCAGTTCGACATTCTTATTATACATCCACATGGGAATTATACAGGTTACCTTACCTCAAAAGTTACCTTGAAGCAATACAAAAAAAACATATACTAAAAACATTAATTCGGAAAGAATTGCCACTTCCAAATTGGGAGCCACTCAGTAGGAAAAGCTTTAACTTCCGATTGGCGTCTTTATATACAAAAGACTGTAACCAATGAACCTGATCTGACCTATGCTCCCAAGTTGCAGTGCATTGCAGTCTTCGAACCGATGTTCAGGACGAAAAGTATTTTGTTCAATTCTTTTACCCCACAACAATTCGCGGATGATACCGCTTAGCAATTAACTCCTCCTGTCCGGAGACTATTTCGAAACGTAGACTGCGCATTGTTGAACAATAATTTAACTTCACCCACAAAAGTCTGGAGGTATATCTTAAAGGGACTTTGATTGGTAATAATAATACTACTAAAACACCCCGACCTACCTACTACTACCTAGTATTACTAAACAAATAATAATACTATGTATTATTTTATCCCTTAAATATCTAGGCTTCTATTAAATTGATTAGTTAAATTTTTATTTTGTCTAAAAGTTAAGAGCCTCAAAAAGTCTGTATTTTACTATACATTTTAACAAAAGTTAAGACGTACAAATCTTATTATCTGAATACTAGAATCGAGAAAATAAAACTACTGTAACTTAGCTTATTTTATAAAGATTTATAAAGATACTAAATTCAAGTATGCAATTAGAGATGGGTGATATAACGTCGGAGAGGTCATTGGCGTGCATTGTACACAAACGAGGCCAAGGTTGCTTTATCGAGCACGCACTGCTTACTCATAATAATGAGCAAAAACAACCCATTAAAATTCGGAAATGTTCTTGGAACAGCCTGTATACAGATAAACTGACAGAATGCTGAAAATAAATCCTGTCACACCACCAGAGTATGCTAAGATAGACAGCCGTGCATACGTTAATGTGTCCAATAAACTCCGAGACTACCTTACTTCAAAGAACGTACGCATCAAAAGGTTTCCAGGATAGCAGGGGAATCCCTTTCGCCCCCCTCCCCCCTCCCTGCCTCCGCCACTCCCCCGACTACCCGTTCTCCGTCTAGTCTTGTATTGAGGTCGAATCCTACCCTACATTTCTAGAATCGTGACAAACAAACCGATCCGTAATGGCTTGGGGTGACGCAAAGTGTACAACATACTTCTATTTATGCGCGTGTTAGGATAGGTCCCGGTTGTACATTTATCGTAACAACTCGCAATAAAAAATATTTCACACATTGTAAATCTTTAAAATCCTACAGTTGAGTGCATAGCGACCACTCATAAATCGACGTGAACCGCGCTTCCGTGTTTATAAAGCGAAAATGCCGTAAGTGACATTCGCTCCATCGCCTTCGGGGTGAGTGACTCTTTTACACTTGACTGTGCGATTAAATGTCATCACGCTAGTTAAACATATTTCTATGAGCCTATTTCAAATCATTTGGAGAAACACAAAAAAAGATTGAAGCGTTTATTTATAATTATTCTTTATTGGTGAACCAACATATGTACGTATGTCAGAGAGTAGTTTAGGTTTTATATTTTATTTTATTTAATAAAAGAATCTAAAAATCAACAACGTTCTATGTGCAACAGCGTTAGGTATAGATGCTTGAACATAATAACGTCTTGTTGCACCGAGAGTTGATAGAGTGTTATTGAGAGTTGATAGAATATTATTGAATGTTGATAGAATGTTATCGAGAGTTGATAGAATGTTGTTGAACTTTTGACTACTTGGGAACATTGATACATTCGTTTTTTATGCAAATATATGGCACGATTGAATGAGATTATTATACAGACGGAATTCAATGAAACTTTGCTTATCTAGCACGACGATATTAATAATTTATTTACTGTCTCTATTCTTTTCTTTTATGGGAATTATACTTGTATATTATAAATATGTATGTACAAATACTTGCAATATTTGCAATATAGATCTGAATTCATCCCCAAACATATTTTGTTTATCAAAGCGCTGGAGTAAAAAATTGTAAATTGTAAAAAAGTAATAAACCACCATGATGAATTCTGATACGTCGTCTTAACTAATCATGTTTGAAATCGCAGGACCAATTAACTGGTTTTATTGCCGGGAATGGTCTTGCGTCACCGTCCAAAGCATTTTATAAATATTGAAAATCTCGAGGTTTGTATCTCCGCAATTGATGAGTTTTAAGTATTCTTCGCGAGAGGAAATCTCTTCTATATCACGGCGCTCCGCAGGACTAGAATGTTGCAGTGGTTGAATCAATAAATCGCAGATTTGTCCCCCTTTCTATATACATTCTTCGAAGTACATGAACTCTCAGGTGAAAATATAAAATCGCTACTATTATTAAAATAACAAAACGTCGAGCTTCTATCGGTTTTTTTCACTAAACCAATCTAACTTTTTTTTATTACCTCCTGACACATCTAAAGAATTACATTTTTTTATTCAAATATATGGACACAAATATAATTCCTCTAATTCTTTTCGGTTAACTCAGAGCTCGATTTTTTTTTCAGTGTACTATAACCACAGCTATAACGAACTTATTACGTACCCATAATTTACTTGAACAAAACCATGGTCACTCTAGAACGGATTAAAGTCTAGTTGAGTTAATCATTACTGAGGATAATTTATATCGATTCCAATGTATTTTAAAATATATCCTCTGTATTTAAGAAAATTTTCAATCTGAATTTTAATTTGTAAAGTTGTGGGCTTACATCCCTAAACCGTAAAGGGTTGTACGAGGTATTTTACAAAAAGTATGCTTTCAGGTAAAGACCTAAAGTGATTTTCTTCTTTAACTTTTTAACTATTTTTTAGACTTTTTAACACGTACACATAGGTACACCATTCTCGATAAAAAAAAAACTATGACTTTAAAAAAACTTTTAAATATGACTAAGCCTGCATTACGGATATTTATAAGAAAATTTTGTTACAAATAATGATGTGGATTCGGTAAAATAAACGTCAACGTGTGTAGGCATAACCAAGCGATTCAAGTATTATTTTCAGCGAAAGGGTATTCTAGTACGCTGTCTTCAGGCCGGATGTAGTCGGATTTCAGGCTGAAAGCTCGGCGGCGCCGGATGTAAGGATTTGGCGACGAAACCGGCTTAAATGACGTAAGAAGATTGTCATCCGGGTGTCGATCTCATTAAAGTGGAGGCTGCTAGTCTTCGTGCACTCAAAAGGGTTGACGACCTCCCCTCCCCTCCGCCTATGAGGTAGACTTTGTCAATTTACTACTACAAAGCTAGAATTTTCTATTTGATGTACAGAATTTGACAGAAAAGCGAAATAATGATAATTTCGTTCAGCATAATAATATTGTAAATTATCTTAATCAAATCATACATCGAACATAAGTATAAGCAAATCGTATATTTATTTGTACCTACAAATTAATTATTGTTAAATAATTTTTGGTTAGATCTACCATATTTATTTCTATGGAATCAAGAGATTTAGTTAAAAAATATTTTAGCAAAAATATTTTGCTATGATTACAAAACAATATGGCGTCGCGGGTGAACAGCTGACTAAATTAAAACGACGCTATCTGAAAATTTGCTCTGATTCAAATCAAAATGGCGGTGTGACTGAACAGCTGATGGTGACATTTACAGTTAGCTGATGTTAATTGTAGCGATAGCTAGATTTATTTTCAAAACGATCAAAAATGATAGTACATAAATTGAGGATTACAACAATTACTAGCAACAATTATCAATGTGTAACTCCAACAAAAATTATTGCTGTCACTATATCAACCATTCTTTAGTTGCTAATACCATATTTTTGCAACCAACACCATTTTTTTTCGGTGTATCTTTGAGTTTCTACGCGTTTTCGCTCCTTCTATGGTGCTAAATAGTGGTAAAAAATGTCGATCATAGAGAAAGCGTGCCCTAAATCTATTTTGTTTGAAGGTGTGGCGTCTGCGTGTACGTATATTATATTTATTTGTATTGTTTCCAAGTTATGACCGATCTGTCTCCCTCGCACTCTGCAAGTGAATGCAGTTATCTATACGGGATTTATAAATTTATACAGTAAATAAAACTAGAAACGCCGTTCTTTAATGTTAAAAAGAATATTCCTACCTAAAACATGAAAAAAAATACAATAAAAGGAAATAAAATTAACCCGTATGATGCTGGTTAGAGAGCCCAATCCAATAAATCGTCTTTATTGCTTTTCGATTCGAAGTTTCCGTCTACTTGAAATACTCCTAGGCTTGTATTATATCACTCGATTACTAAGCAAAAGAGTGGTTTAACCCATATTATTATATGGGTAAGTAAAGAGGTCCGTTTCAAAACGAGGTTATTCCACTTTCTTCTTTTTGTACCTTTTTTTTGTTTGTAGTCCAAAATCTTGAGTCACACAGAATAACATAATTAGGATTATACGAAACACTGATTATTTCTATAGTAAAACATCTTTAAACAAGATGGCTACCAAAATCTGTAGCTATCATCTAATCGGAGCGGAGCGAAGCATAGCTCCCATGGATCAACTCCAATAGCGAAATGTTTGCGATGTCAGATCTTAATGATTTCATCACCGATTCTAAAACTTTTAAATTTTAATTAAATCAAATCAATAAAGTAATTAAGAACTAAAATCAGAAAATTTCTATTACAAATAAGCAACACTATGTGATTATTTTATCTTGACTAAACCAACCATGATTATTGTATTTTTAAATTAAATTAAATTGAAAAGTATTTTTACCAGGTAGAAATTGTAGGTATTCATCATTAATTCCTTATGTTTAGCTCATTATCATGACACCCAGTTTTTTTCAATCATAATTAGTTATGTGATCTTTCTCAGTTTATGAAAAAAAAGAAAAATTTAAATAATGTCGTTTTGAAACAGATCTACCATACGACTGATGTTTTTCATTAGTGAATTTACTAGTGGTAATACGAGTAACATTCATAGTTATAATCTCATAAACCAATTTTTCTCATTTCCAAAATGTATAGAAACTTCTTAATAAATATACATATTCAATAAATTAAGTATACTTATTAGAAATTTTATCACATTTGTTTCCTACAAATAAACATATTATGTTAATGTTTTACATCTGTAGTGTGTTGGTCAAAATACCAGGTATTTTATTTTATGCAACTTCAAAAAAGGAGGAGTTTCTCAATATATACAGGATGTCCCAAGACCACTCCCGAAGACTAAAAGAGGTGTTTATGTTCCCAATTACGCGTAAGAAATTGCAAACATAATTAATTCATGCCAAAAATGTATTAATTTTATAAAAGCGCTCGTGTAAATTCCCTTTTTTCCCGGAGGCCTCGTTAGCGATCGAACTTATGACGAGGGCGATTTCCTATTATTTCCTCGGAAATCATGATGAATTTTGATATTTGTCGTCTTTACAAATCATGTTTGAAAACACAGGGCAAAACTATAGACTCCTCTAACTTCCGCATGCTCTTCTGCTATTATTAATAAGCGTTATTTATGTTTAAAAAAAAACCATTTGACGAAATATAAAATAGATGTTATTAGAGGTACGTGTTATCAGAGGGTTAATAAAAACATTTAATCACAGACAGCTGAATGTGTATCCTTATTTTTTTTTTCCTATAAGGAAAACAAAAATATTATATTAAATAATAATCAATAGTCTATTGCCGTCACTCATGCTGTAATGTTTAGTGTAAAATATACTCATGAACGGAATGTTGCAATCATTTGCATAGTATAATAAAATGGTAAATGGCTGCTATATAATGATGTTTTTAATTCCCGCGATGTTCTTGAGATAAAAGAAAATTTATACACAATTTAATAAAATGTATGGTCGGACCCTGCCCTATCTGCCTTAGTTTATAGAAGTTATATTTTAATTTCCTACATTATTTTCTTGTCAAAATTGTGTAAAATTTCTGAAGGATGGACCGCTGTTCACGATCCGCAGTTTTTCCTTTCCTACAATCACCAATCTCCCCATAACCATAGGTTAATTCGACAAACAAATAATCTAACAATATTTACGAAGATAATTCGGAAGAAAAGGTTCAGTAGTTCTCATGATTTCTACACCTAAACAAAATTCCTGTAAAAAACGTAAAGTTCCTGTTAAAATAAAACAAGAGAGACTATAACAATAAAATAACCTCATAGGACAAATTCACAAAAATATGAAACAGGCATATATAATATAAATATACTCACAGTGACTGCGACAGATACCTCGAAAGGGTTAACTTCGAGATCTTGCTATTCTTGATACCCTCGAACATTGTCACTTGAAGTAGATTCTTCGTCATTTTTTTTAACACTTTGGGGCACACACAAAAATAGCGTGGGTCGTTATAAAAAACACTTCAAAAATGCAACCGGACAAAACTTGAACCATTTATACTAAAGTTTAACAAATATTTTTCAACATGAAAACAGTCCAAAATCAAAGTTCGATAAGTTATGCAAATTATAAAACACATAAATTTTCGTTAACATGTGAAAATATTCTTCAATACGTAACAATGTTTTATCACAGTTATGTTTGTTTCATAATATTTAGTATAATTATTCAACAAATTGTTCGATGTGGAATTGTTGTGATGCGTTCCTCTCTACAAAACAGCGATTAACGCAATTGGAAGAAATTTTAAAATTAAATTATTTTCTATAAAAATATCATTTATATTTAAAAAAAAAAAATGAGGGTTGTGTCAGTAAGAAGCGGAAATTTACATCAGCTACGCCGATCGGTCCAGATATTTTAATATTTTGGTACCCCCCGTTATCAATTGTTTTCATCCAATGTTTATATAAGCTATGTTACAAAAGTAAGTTTTTCGATTTTACATATTAAAAACAAAAAAGTCTATAAAAAAATATATATATATAATTGGATTAACACGATTCGTCCAAGAAAGTTTTTTGTAATGTTTTCCGAAATTGTGGGTGTGTCCAGTGTTTGATAGGTTTTTATTTTTATTTCATTCGTTATTACAAAACATAGTAACTGACCTAGCAGTTTTGACTGCCAGAAACTCAAAATTATATCATTTATTCATGTACACGTGCAATACAATTTTATATTAGGTATGTATTTTTTTTAAAGTTTATTTTTTGTTTGTTTGTCTGTTCCAGGCTTGTCATTACTATACCTAAATAGTTTAGAATAAATATTAGAATTTGAAATTTAGGTAGGTATATAGATACTTCTCTACCTTCCCTAGAATATCTTACTATATCGTAAGTGAATCTAGGATATAATATAATAATCTATTATAATCTATATATATAATTTCTTTAAATATTTATAAAGCAGTCTAATTACGAATAACTTAGGTTGAGTACGGTCAAACAAGTTAGTTTGTCTAAATCTTCTAATGAGTAAATGTGGATACAAGCTGTCTTTCTGTGATTCTGTTTTTCTAATCAGTATT
Source organism: Neomicropteryx cornuta (assembly GCA_020383195.1). Classification (NCBI taxonomy): domain Eukaryota; kingdom Metazoa; phylum Arthropoda; class Insecta; order Lepidoptera; family Micropterigidae; genus Neomicropteryx; species Neomicropteryx cornuta. The sequence continues at coordinate 6,665,156 of JAHKQU010000010.1, read as the reverse complement.
CTGCAGTCCTGGAAGTCTGCAGGCCAGTTCTGCAGGTCCCTGGCTTGGTCTAGTCTCGCCTTTGGAAGTGTCATTTAAATGGGCATCGTATTTGCTCATAAAAAATAAATAATAATTGTATTTAGTTTAGTGTTTGAATATTATTATAGCGTAAATCTAATGACTAAAATGGCACACGTTTAAAAAAAACCATTAGGTGTATAAAAAAAATTCATAGTTAAAATTATATGTCGTATGTTTCAAAATTACTACACTTGAATGAATGACGAACTCCCCTCTTGTGGAGTGGCTTCAAGAATAGTCAAGCCCCATATAGCGAAAGAGCTGAAGTACCTTCAGCACTTAATTACTGAGACCCTCGGCGTCAAGGACGCGGCTTACAGCCATCTTCCGACTAAACTATCCCTGAATAACCCTTGTGCTTTGTACACAGAAAAAGAAGAAGAAGGGAAGACTGCGATTTTATATTTTTTATTATCTATTAGAATTTATATGATAAATACACTTTCTCTGTATTGTTACTGTGAATAAATTTTATTAAAAAATATGTCCATCGAGTGTCCTTACTGGATACATTAGGCACAGAGCACATTATAATATAAATTAATAACGGAAATAAACAGTAACTAAAATATTAATAATAAATTAACTAGTTTTAAATTTAACCATGAAAGAGTGTCCTTTCAAAAAAGCTTATTTCAAAATGAACAATATTCTATAGCAGGTTTTTGGTGTCTTGGTGGTTTCTATCTCCTGTTGTAAGGAAGGCATTCTGTTTATTATTTATAAGTCTATATGCCGCGTCGAAAAAAATTGAAAAAATACACATACATGAAATATATCTGAATGTATACAAACAAACATGCGTACTATTTATATACAAATACAAACTCATATAGGAAATAAATATTATATATAAAAATTACATACGAACATGCTTACATATGATTACATACATATATTTATACGAACATATATATTAATCATAGATATTCAAATACTTACTATACCTAAAAAAAATATTTAATCAAACTTATTAGTTAAACTTATTAGTTTAATTAACCTTAAAGGTTTTATATTTATTTACACTTTAAAAATAATATACTGTATGTAATAATAGTGATTATAATAAGTATTTATTTTTCTGTATTCGTTCAATCATCTGGGATCGATCTTTGGTTTTTTTTGTACGCCAGAATATTTAAGTAGACCACTACTTAAATATTCTTTTGATTAAATTGTTATAAAGCTAATTACCACATTGCAGATAGCTAATTACACTTTGCTAGCGATTATTACAAAACAATTTGCAAATATTTGTTATGTGATGATGAAAGTTTAGCTGTGAATCAAAAATAACACTTAGACAACCAGCAAATATAAGACGTTGGCCGGCGTTTATATAAATGTGTAGGGAACACACGAGCACAGGGCCGAAACAGGAAAAAAACGTAATTACATAAAGTAGGCCCCGCGAGCGGGTCCGGGTCGCTTATTGCATGACGTCACGGGGTGCCGCCCGGAAGCTGTGGCGCTTTTTCCGGCGGCGGATTTGCCGCTGGAAAATTAAATGGAGTCTTGGACGAGATGGATCGCGAGTTGAGGGAAAACCCCTCCGGGAAATTCTCCAGGGACGGATCGCGATTAAAGCGAGATTAACTTCTAGCTAAGCGAAAAGTGCTCACTCTAGGTGATAACCGCACACTATCCTTTTTACGAACATTGCACGAAAAACTAAATAATGCAATCGCCTGTCCTAAGCTTCGTCAAGGCATTAGTGTTCAATGTATTTATTTATTTATTAAAATATCCAATATACACTTAACATTATTACATATGCATTACTTCGTAGCATTTTATTAATTTTCTAGAGAAAAAGTACAGATTGTGTGGAGTAGTTAAAACTCACTAGGCAAATGCCTGTGTCGAGGTGTTACCTATTTGAAATATATAATAAGAGCATATATTGGCATAAATAATTATAGAGTAAATAGTAAATCAATTTTGAAAGGTGAATATCCATTTAACCACAAATATAATCGTGGTTTTTATTTCGCCTTTATATCTCTAATACAACCCGAGTTACTCCATCTAATACAATTTATTTATTAATGTTTATAAAAAAAAACACCTTTATAGCGTGTACTCTTATTCTAAGGTGATGTAATCAGTTATAGAAACATAAATCCGGCAACATGTGCAACTGACATTTTAACTAGAGGCACAGTATGGATTTATACAAAATAACTATACAGGATTTATAAATATTGTGCGACAGCATGAGATAAAAAAGATTGAATAGTTTAGACGTATGTATGTGTGTGTGAGGGTTTATGTGTGTGTACATACAGGTTTTTCCTAAAAAGTGTTCTATTTACAACAATAATTATATAATATATACATATAAATAAGTAGATATATTCAAATATATGTTTAGTTAATATATATTGAGCTTCAAAGTCGAGCATCTGAAACAAAGCGTGGTTTTCAGCGTTGACGTCACAACTGCTGTTATGTCATCTCGCGCTGCTGGTCCTACAAGTCATTCACTTAAACGGAACGTTTCTAAAATGGCCATCTTTGGCATTCTATAACATTGTCCAATTTTATTGAAAAACTGACTTTACCATAGAATGTGTCGTTAATTTTTTTTATAGACATTAGTCAAATTTCTTTTAGTACATCAAACAAATTAGAACCACTTCCTCTTATCCTACGGAGTTGAAATTTAAAATGTTGGTTTAGTTCCGATGACAATGCATGATTTGATGACAAGCATGACCTGATCTTACACCCAGGAATGGTTCCAGACGTTAGAACTCTTCAACGGTCAACAGCACAGACGCGTAATTTTACTATTAATTTATATGTTAATTTTGTTAGTAATGTAACAACCTTCCCTCCATATTTACGGTATTTGTGATTTAAATTATACTAGCTTTTACCAAACTGATCTTTTTTTTAATATGTTTCGCAACGTGTCCTAAAATATTATACCATCGGACAAACCCACGGAAAAAATGACAAGTTTAGTTCTCTATTAGATTTATATATATATCAATAATCAAGACTTAAATTGGTGTATTATTTGTATTTTGGTATATATTTAAAATATTTTTATATTTAGACAAGTTATAAATTATGAAAGTTATTCAGTTTGTATAAAATCTGTATATTGTGTTACTATCTGTTAGACCCTTTTTTATAGCTGGAATTTGGTAACAATTGGATATTTAATAATAAAAAAAATATGCTTAGATGCCTTTTTCTTATGTTTTCGACATAATAAAGGCAGATTTTAAATTTAATTCTATTTCTGAGAAATTTAATAAATGATAAACTGCTAATAGTTATTTTTTAGTTGAATCGCTCTCTTATAAAATACATTATAGCCTTAGGAAAAAAAGTAATTGAATGGAAAATAAAGGTTCTATAACATAGTAAAGTTACTTTTTTTTAATTTCTATATAATGAAGCTGTAATTAAATAAAAACCAACAAATGCTTTCTGACCGCGCAAATAAAATAAACCTACAAAACTCCCTATAAAAATAAAGCACTGAATTCCGAGGTCGACTGTCAATATATAGGTTGTTTTTTTTTAGAGGCGTGGTTTTCAATCTGGCACTACTTTTTTCGTAGTTGGTGTTTTTGAGAGCTGTCACTTGATTTATGCTCAGTTTGGTTTGCCATTTCATAATGAATAGACTTACTCCTGAACAACGTTTGCAAATAGTGCAAATTTAGAAAAAAACACTCTAATTTTTTTTAAATCACTCTAAAATAAAGTAAAAATCGCGTCGTGGGCCTGTAACGTGGCCTCCAAGATCGTGCGATTTAACACAGCTGGACTATTTTTTGTGGGGTTATGTGAAGTCGCTTGTCTACGCAGATAAGCCGGACACGATTAACGCCTTGGAAGAGAATATTCGGCGCGTTATTGCTGACATACGGCCCAACTTGCTGCAAAAAGTGGTTCTCGGCTGGAATTTGTTCGAGTCAGCCGCGGCGGCCACTTACCCGAAATCATTTTTAAAACATAATGGCAAACCCTTATCTTTATAATAAAACTAAATTCTTAGCCATAACATCAAATTATATGCGTTTTATCTCTTCTTGAAAACCACGCCTCTAATAACATCAACCTATATATAAATATACTAAATATCCATAAATTGGCACCAGCAAACTACGAAGAAAGTTATATATGACATTATAAAGTTTGTTATTTTATCTTTGAATAGCTTACCAATGTAATAATACTTACAAGTGGAGAAATGCTTTACACGTCTTTAATAGTGTAAAGTGACGTAAAGCATTTAGCAACGAAAAATGTAGTTTATTTAAAAATGTAACGATCACCGTTAGAAAAATAATTAAATTAAAAATATATATAAAATTATAACCCTGATGCGGCCTTGTCTTTATTCGTTCCCGCGTGTTGCGTTCGGTGACGTCGACTTGACAATAGGTGAGAAAATAATAATTACGCTGCAGTTAGCGTGAGCAAACTCGACCGTGCTGCTTACCGTAATGAACCGCTCGACCTTAACAATTATTATTGAAAGTGGGTCAGACGAACCCTTCGCCCGCGCCGACGGGTTAGTATTTAGAATTGTATTTTAAGAAATATAAACTAAGACGCATAGACAAAGCTGTCAGCAAACTTCTCAACCAGCTGATCGTCCGCTCGCACTGCGTAGGTTGTTGAACGCGCTCAGTCAAGGCTACGAGTATTACGCAATAATAAATTTGGGTTTGACGGTTCCAAGACTATTTCCGATAAAAACAACAGCGATTTGGGCCTGCAATTTCTAGTTTTATTTGTTACGAAAGTATATCAAGTTTCATCATGGTTATCTCGAAAAATATGTGACCTTCAGTCGATAATAATAAACAAATCATGTAACAAGGTCCTTGTGTCAGGTCATTGATCTTCGCGCGCGTCGGAATTATGTCATTTTTGGGCATGTATTTTTTTATATATTTTCTTACTCATAATAGGTAACACGAGCCCCTTGGGACAACCTATATAATTTTTGTATAATAGAACTCTATAAAAATGCATCGTGGTTACCGAGAAAGAAAAAATGTAAACTCTACGTGAAAATAGTAAAAAGATCGTGTCTTCTGTGAGCGCTCAGCTGTAAGTAACTGTAGCCGAAACTGTGTCAAGTCCATTATCAAACGGCGCTGCATCGGAAATCGTGCGCTGACCGAATATACACCATCTATTAAAAATATATATTAAATTTGCTCATTTATTTTTTTATTGTATTTTTACATATATATATATATATATATATATATATAGTTTAAGGATTGAAATTTTTTGCAAATAAAATATATAGCCAGAATGTTCAAAGAAAAATTAATACCGAAAGCACAGATAGTTGCATCGCTTGAGGTAATGCACGCTGGTTTAAATACAGGCCGGTATTTTATGAAAGTCTTTCACTCTCACCTACCTATCTGTGCGATATGCAATACGGTCAAACTTTTATTAAAGTAGTGAATAAATGATTTAAAAATTAAACATTAATTATGAAAAAAGTGTGAAAATGTAACGAATATGACGTATAATGAATGAGAAGTGAATGGTTTAATGGATATTTACAAGAATAACTTACGTTCAACGTAGTTTATATGAAAATGAATCGTCATGGCTAAAAAGAAAAGTGTAAAATAAATGCACATTACGTGCTATATCTTAACGATTTGCACGTAATGTGCATTTATTTTACACTTTTCTTTTCTTTTTAGCCATGACGATTCATTTTCATATAAACTACGTTGAACGTAAGTTATTCTTGTAAATATCCATTAAACCATTCACTTCTCATTCATTATACGTCATATTCGTTACATTTTCACACTTTTTTCATAATTAATGTTTAATTTTTAAATCATTTATTCACTACTTTAATAAAATTTTGGCCGTATTTTATAAGTAGCAAAAATAGATAGGTGAGAGTGAAAGACTTTCATAAAATACAGGCCTGTATTTAAACCAGCGTGCATTACCTCAAGCGATGCAACTATCTGTGCTTTCGGTATTAATTTTTCTTTGAACATTCTGGCTATATATTTTATTTGCAAAAAATTTCAATCCTTAAAATATTAAAAAGCATTCGTATTTTCCAAATGTCAGTACTGTCAAACTTTTATATATGTTAAACTAAAGGTGTTTACCTATTTTAACATAAAAATCATCTAATTAACGGTATTTAAACAATACATTTTACTATTTTACTATATATATATATATATATATATATATATATATAGTAAAATTTTCAAGCGCGAACAATAAAAATACATATAAAATTAACACTAACATAACGTGCACCACCAGAAACGTTGTATATCAGCTTCTATGTAAATTTTGTGATGCGTTCTATGTTGGTGAGACTACGACGCCATTAAACATTAGAATTAATAATCATAGATTATCCTGTACCAAAATACTTTCCGCTTTACCCGTTCCAATTCACGCGAGAACTCACGGCAGGGATTTCGATGCTTGCTTTAATGTAAAAGTTTTGAAGTCTTTGCCCGAGGATGCCCGCGAAATTGATTTAAAGACATGGGAACTCTCTCACATTTGGGTTTTGGGCGCTTGCAGGTCTGTAGGTCTAAATAGACAAAATTAAACTAACTTAACAGCATTTAACGCATGATGCTTGATATATTATTTTAAGAAATTAGTTTCATTTCATAATACTGATTAATTTATCTAGCAAAACTGCAATTATTTAATATAATTGTAGTGGCTGGATATATTTATCTTTTAGTTTAAAATGCGATTTTCGAATTTATGAAGGTTGCATTTTAAACGTCATATCTCATATATTTTCTGACGACGCCGAATGGCGAAAGCTTAAAAAATATTATATCATCAAATCTATATATATATATATATATATATATAATTATTACGTTAAATTAGGTAATCACCGTTAGGTTACCTTATATAAAAGTTTGACAGTACTGACATATGGAAAATTCGAATGCTTTTTAATATTTTAAGGATTGAAATTTTTTGCAAATAAATTATATAGCCAGAATGTTCAAAGAAAAATTAATACCGAAAGCACAGATAGTTGCATCGCTTGAGGTAATGCACGCTGGTTTAAATACAGGCCTGTATTTTATAAAGCTTTTCACTCTCACCTATCTATCTGTGCGATTATGCAATACGGTCAAACTTAACAGCTTTTAGCGCGTGATGCTTGATATATTCTTTTAAGAAATTAGTTTCATTTCATAATACTGATTGATTTATCTAGCAAAACTGCATTTATATAATAATAATTGTAGTGGCTCGATATATTTATCTTTTAGTTGAAAATGCGATTTTCGAATTTTGAAGGTTGCATTTTAAACGTCATCTTTCTGACGACGCCGAATGGCGAAAGCTGAAAAATATCTTATCATCTAATCTATATATATATATATATTATATATATATATTATATATTCTCACTTAACACAAAGCCCCCTTAACTCTTCGGAAATGTTCTTGGAGCAACCTGTATAATATTCAAACGAAATTAACAAACTGTTTCAGAAGCATTGATCTCAATAATTTTCATAGAATATATAACTTCTAGCGCGATCTGATTTCTCCTTGTTAGATCCCGATACAAGGTCCCGCCGAGCACCATCCACGAAGTTGCGGACAAACGCGGTGCAGTTTTGGCACTCGGGGCGCCGGCAAACTCACAAGTGCCGCCTTTTGTGCAAAATGGCCGCTGTGAGAGACGCCATTTTGAAAATGGCGTCCATTTCAGACGAGCAATAACTATTCATTATCGAAATCGCGACGTAGCTAATGTAGGGTGCTTTTATCAGAGGCGTGGTTTTCAATCTGGCACTACTTTTTTCGTAGTTGGTGTTTTTGACAGATGTCACTTGATTTATGCTCAGTTTGGTTTGCCATTTCATAATGAATAGACTTACTCCTGAACAACGTTTGCAAATAGAGCAAATTTAGAAAAAAATAACTCTAAAATAAAGTAAAAATCGCGTCGTGGGCCTTTGGCGTGGCCTCCAAGATCGTGCGATTTAACACCGCTGGACTATTTTTTGTGGAGTTATGTGAAGTCGCTTGTCTACGCAGATAAGCCGGACACGATTAACGCCTTGGAAGAGAATATTCGGCGCGTTATTGCTGACATACGGCCCAACTTGCTGCAAAAAGTGGTTCTCGGCTGGAATTTGTTCGAGTCAGCCGCGGCGGCCACTTACCCGAAATCATTTTTAAAACATAATGGCAAACCCTTATCTTTAGAATAAAACTAAATTCTTAGCCATAACATCAAATTATATGCGTTTTATCTCTTCTTGAAAACCACGCCTCTAAAATCATCACCCTATATATTGATAAGATAATGCTTGGCTTCCTATTCAGGACCCGCACACACTGAAGCTATTCTATTTTTCAATTAATAAAACTAATAAATAAAACTAATAAAAAATAAGAAAACTAAATTCTTAGCCATAACATCAAATTATATATGTTTTATTTCTTCTTGAAAACCACGCCTCTAAAAAAAACACCTATAGAATTCTGAAAATGTTAAGCCTTACAATAGCTAATAATGCATAGGCCTAATGATAGCTTTGTATAGCCACAGGGTGATTTTAGGTGAGCTTCCCATAAGGCGGCGAAATTGCCAAAAGGTTATGCGTACTTTATCTGATTTCGCCACTAAATATTTGTTACAGTTTAGTTTACTGTCAAGTATAATACCCGGTGAGTTGTTTATTGTAAGAATGTATCAAGCATCACGCGTTAAATATATACATATTTATGTGACAATTCATTTTCATATATCCTACGTTGAACGTAAGTTATTCAAGTAAATATTCATTAAACCATTCACATCTCATTCATTATACGTCATATTCGTTACATTTTAACCGTTTTTCATAATTATTGTTTCTTTTTTAAATCATTTTTTTACTACTTTAATGAAAGTTTGACCGTATTGCATACTCGCACAGATAGATAGGTTAAAGTGAAAAGCTTTCATAAAATACAGGCCTGTATTTAAACCAGCGTGCATTACCTCAAGCGATGCAACTATCTGTGTGATCGGTATTAATTTTTCTTTGAACGTTCTTGCAATATAATTCTCTAATCATAAAACTGCATTATCATGATTTATTGTCATGATTGCAAAAACTAAGTAAATTTCAATTTAAAAAAAAACTTGATGTTATAGATAACTGTGAAAAATTAATATGATATATTTGAGTTTTATTTTAACACCCATTATTTTAGTTTCGTTCTTAAATGTTTTTATTAGACGATATTTATTAATTGAATTATCATCTAAGTGGCATAATGTAGGAATCTGTGTTTAGATTTATGTAGTATTAACTTTTTTTCTCTCTTCATATGTTAATGTAAACTACTATGCGAATCTGTAGATTTTTTTGAAATTAAATAAATAAAATAATTATTTGAACATTATTATTTTCTATTCGAGCACACGGTTTTGGGATTATTAATTTTAATACTGCAAACATGAAATATATCTTATAGTTTTATTTGAGCTATGTTTGAGATACATTTAGCATTTCATTTCAGCGGGCTCCATAAATCTAATGCTCTAACTAAAAACACAATCTGTAAAGTCATCTTGACAAATGGGCCTTTGGATGTTAATCCTGTGATATTTGCGCAGCGGCTGGTTCCCAAAGAAGAGACATGTTTAACTATGTTTAAGACCTGTTTACAGCGCATATAAATTACAATTAATTTTATATCTGATTATCTAGCAAATACAATGTATCTTTGTTTATTAAGACTATAGATAAATATTGTACTATTATAGCTAACTAAAATTGATAAGTGTATTTTGAATCTAAGTATATTTCTAATATATGTATATATATATTAAGGAAGGGCACAAAATGTAGCAGTGTTAATCGCTACCTGTATATTTTTAAGGAATTACATTTATAACTGTAAATTGCTCGCCTACTTTTCGATAGGCGATATACCAAATTAAATATGTCACAGTAAATAAATAAATAAATCTATAGCAATAATCTTATCAAACTTTTAGGATTCCGCCTAATAAGTTTATTTTCTACGGAGAGTGATAAGTACAAGAGCGGGCATTTCCCATTTATTTTTAGGGAATATTTTTTTCCTTCGTTCGTCGCTCTCCCTTTTCGGCGAGGGTTCGACCTTACCTAAAAATATCCCCCAATAAGTATTTGCCTCAGAGATTAAAAGAAAATATCGTGAGGCGCTCCTTCGGCGCTTTATGAAAAGAATTTTGCTCATTAACTTTCCGTGCTTTAATTCTTTAAAAAAAAAACGTTTTATCGTTTATCGTTTTATTTAAAATTAAACATAATATGAAGGTAAGATGTGTTTTTTCTTTAATTTGAGTAAAGGTACCTTAGGTGATACCTGCCGGCGTTTTAAAAAATAAAACGTGCTTTAGAAAAAAAAGCAAAAATCAACTCCAAGAGTCGTTAGACAACCGGTGTATTTCATTCATGTTCATATATATATATATATATATATAGTAAAGTTGTAAAATGTATTGCTTAAATACCGTTAATTAGATGATTTTTATGTTAAAATAGGTAAACACCTTTAGATTAACAAATATGAGTATAAAAGTTTGACAGTACTGACATTATTTTGAATGCTTTTAAATATTTTAAGGATTGAAATTTTTTTGCAAATTAAATATATAGCCAGAATGTTAAAAGAAAAATTAATACCGAAAGTACAGATAGTTGCATCGCTTGAGGTAATGCACGCTGGTTTAAATACAGGCCTGTATTTTATGAAAGCTTTTCACTCTCACCTACCTATCTGTGCGATATGCAATACGGTCAAACTTTTATTAAATGATAAATGAATAAATGATTTAAAAATTAAACAATAATTACGAAAAAAAGTGAAAATGTAACGAATATGACGTATAATGAATGAGAAGTGAATGGTTTAATGAATATTTACAAGAATAACTTACGTTCAACGTAGTTTATATGAAAATGAAGCGTCATGGCTAAAAAGAAAAAGAAAATTGTAAAATATATGCACATTACGTGCAAATCTTTAAGATATAGTAAAGTTGTAAAATGTATTGCTTAAATACCGTTAATTAGATGATTTTTATGTTAAAATAGGTAAACACCTTTAGATTAACAAATATGAGTATAAAAGTTTGACAGTACTGACATTATTTTGAATGCTTTTAAATATTTTAAGGATTGAAATTTTTTTGCAAATTAAATATATAGCCAGAATGTTAAAAGAAAAATTAATACCGAAAGTACAGATAGTTGCATCGCTTGAGGTAATGCACGCTGGTTTAAATACAGGCCTGTATTTTATGAAAGCTTTTCACTCTCACCTACCTATCTGTGCGATATGCAATACGGTCAAACTTTTATTAAATGATAAATGAATAAATGATTTAAAAATTAAACAATAATTACGAAAAAAAGTGAAAATGTAACGAATATGACGTATAATGAATGAGAAGTGAATGGTTTAATGAATATTTACAAGAATAACTTACGTTCAACGTAGTTTATATGAAAATGAAGCGTCATGGCTAAAAAGAAAAAGAAAATTGTAAAATATATGCACATTACGTGCAAATCTTTAAGATATAGTAAAGTTGTAAAATGTATTGCTTAAATACCGTTAATTAGATGATTTTTATGTTAAAATAGGTAAACACCTTTAGATTAACAAATATGAGTATAAAAGTTTGACAGTACTGACATTATTTTGAATGCTTTTAAATATTTTAAGGATTGAAATTTTTTTGCAAATTAAATATATAGCCAGAATGTTAAAAGAAAAATTAATACCGAAAGTACAGATAGTTGCATCGCTTGAGGTAATGCACGCTGGTATATATATATATGGTATGGTATGGTATGGTATATATATGGTATGGTATATATATATATATATATATATATATATATATATTTATATATATACTAGCTGACCCGGCCACGCGTTGCTGTGGCTAAAGTTTTTGTTATATTACATTATAGTAAACAATCTAAGAGGAACAATAAGAGAACATCAGTCACGGAGTCCACTATGCTTTTTCACACAGATGGTATTTGTAAAAAAATATGGTGATCTCCTTATTTGACTTTCTACTACTATAACCCTTTAGTACAATGAAATTATTTACGAACAAAGACGAAAATGTTGATGTTGGTATACAAATTCACTGGATTGAGATTTGAAGGGGAAGTACGTTGAACACAATTAATTAAAATGTTCTTACACTTGATACTAAGCAGAAATCAATAGGTAAAAAATAAAAATTGATCAGATTTATTATTTCCATTTAATTTTATAACAAATATAAGTATATCACAGTATAATACAGTAAATAACATGTGACGCTTAAACTCATGAATGAGGTAGGCAAGGCAGACAGTCTTAAACTTTTAAACATTAATATCTTTTTTTTTGAATTATAAATACTTTCAATTTCAATTTAATTTAACACCAATCGGTGCACAATGTTTTTGGTTAACCTGTCTTTAGCTAACACAAATAGATTCGACGGTTTCCCAACACGTGAACACGCAACATATAGTTGCCCATGAGAAAAACATGGATTTTCCAAATCTAAACCACAAATGGACATTGTTTGACCTTGAGATTTATTTATAGACATGGCGAAAGCTAAACGAATTGGAAACTGTAGCCTTTTGAAGGGTATGGTAGAATCTGATGGTATCATCGGAATACGTGGCAGCAGGACCACTTTTCCTTTAAACTTCCCAGCCAAAATGGTTGCTTCAAGAATGTTTCCGGTGATCTTTTTGATGACCAAACGCGTACCGTTACATAATTGAGGTGGATTCAAATTACGGAGGAGAATAATAGGGGAACCAATCTTTAATCGAAGATTATGTGGTGGCATTCCAGGGATATCTAATGAATTTAAAAATTCAATCGGAAAATTTACACTTTCATTTTCATCAACAACAGTATCGATTGATTTAAAAGACATCAGATCGCCTGGTAACAACTGTTGTATCTGGAAGTTAATTTCGTCAACATCAACGTTTTTGGCTGCCAAAATCGCCCGTTGACTAAGCCATTCATGATTCAAATAATTATTCTGTATATCCGGGAAAATACTCTGAATCAATTCAGTTTTATCCTGAACAACAGTGCAAAAATTGTCTGGTAGTTTAATGCATTGCGTATTTGGTTGCAGTTTTATTTTACCGTTCCCAATATCTAGTAGTTGTTCGGAAAATATTAGTGCTGATGGATCATTTTGCAATTGTACTCGCATATTTATGGTCAATCGAAGTGTTTCAACACTTCGCCATAAGAATGATTGTTTCAAACATGCATTAATCTCATCCGCGAAAGTAGAGCGAGGTATAACCGGTAAGGTCTGCCGGAAGTCACCAGACAAAAGTAAGATAGCACCACCGAAAAGTTTATTATTGCTGTTTAAATCTTGCATAGTTCTGTTTAATGCTTCAAGTGAATATTTGTGTGCCATTGTGCACTCATCCCAAATTATTATAGAACTCTTCCGCAACACTGCAGCTATTCCACTATTCTTTTTGATGTTACACATTGCATCTGGTTTATTATGAACGTCCAATGGCAGCTTGAATGTTGAATGTGCTGTTCGCCCACCATCCAGTAAAGTAGCCGCAATGCCTGACGATGCTAATGCTAATGCGATTTTTTGTTGCGACCGTATTTTGGCAAGAATCAACGATATTAAAAATGTCTTACCGGTTCCACCGGGTGCATCCAAGAAAAAAAAACCGCCTTGTTCAGCAGCAACAGCCAGCATAATCCGATCATAAATAATTTTTTGTTCTGCTGTCAGTAATGGTTCACTGTTCATGATAATTGTTGCTAAACTTCCATGGTCATATTGATTTTCTCGTTGTAAATCGGTATTGACTAAGTCGGTGGCTGGACGATTAGGTGATGGCATACCATAATGATTAAGTGGTAAATTTGAAATAAGAACACATAAATCCTCGATCAAGACCAATGCTTCATTGTACATCTCTGGTGTATAATCTATGTTTTGGCATTGATTTGTTTGTCTAATTCGGTGCAAGATGTCTTCTGTCATACAATTTTTATATTTTTCCCACAAAGTTTGTGCTTGCGAGGGATAACATGTCGCCAAAATAATTGCAAACAACTGACGAATGTTATTCGGTGTTGATGTCAACGCAGCATCAGCAAGCGTTAAGTCCCAATGGTTATCGTCTTCTAGCAATTGCAGTTCACGACATGCATCCTGGTATGTATTGAATACTCGACCATTAGCTGTTCGTAAAAATTCAAACGACGTTGGTCCGGGAACATTCACCAATAACAAACGTAAATAGAAGCACTCACGTTGCTTTGGATGTACCGTGTAAAGTCTCCCCAATGTCTTAGCTTTGAATATGCCTGTAATGGAAGGATGTGGTTTTCCTTGTTTCCGTGGCTCCCATTTTTTACTGGATTTGTTCCATGTGAAATAACGTGGAACATCACCATACACCAATGTCTTCGCGAATTGGCCAAAAACATCAGGTTTTTGACACAATGTAAAAAATTCAGTTAGAGTCGTTTTCGGAGCTTCGAACGCTCTTTGGAGAACATTTTCTTCAGTGAAGTATACACGTTGACCGTTTTCAAGATGTATTGCCAGATGTTGGACAGCAGGATCTCTTTCGTGGATGGGAAAGCTGAGAATATGCCAAATAGCTTCATTGCTGCTAATGTATCTGCCCATTTGGTATCGTGCTATTTCGTCATTTTTATTTATGTTTTTTACTTCAAATATGGCCAAATCACTGCCTTTGTTTACATATTTACAAATATACTTAATTGATTTAACAGAACTGCAAAGCTCAACATTGATATGAGCTTTGTAAGTTTTTGAAAGTAGTGGTGAGTATGGTACCACCCAATTGTCATTTTGCAGTCGTGGCGAAACTCTTTTGATCAATTGAATTAGTTGATTGTGATCTTCTAAAAAATTTTCCAATAATATCACAATTGCTCTTTCCTCTGCTTGTTCAATAAAATTATACAGGCACCGAGTCGTCACGCGCTCTTCACAATCGCCCATAAAATAAAAAGGTATCGACATCTGTCAGTTTTATGACTGCCAAATAATAACAGAAAAATAATTAGCAATAAATTAAAATTGCGACTATAAATTGAGATTTAAACTATCCTATCTCTCAAGTTGGATCGAACTGCACATGGTGTGCAAATTTTATTATAATCGGTTAAGTGGTTTAGGAGTCCATTGAGGACAAACATTGTGACACGAGATTTATATATATTAAGATATTAACATGAATGAAACCACCATCCCTTATCGTAATCACAAATCCATTATTTTTATATTTTTTGTTAAAATATCATCCTTTCCTTATTTCATCTAATTAGATGGTTACATAATATTTGACAATATTTTACACTAAAGAGGACAGGTGAGAGTTAAAAATGCATTTTTATAGCACTCAGCGCTGGGTTTAAACCGACATCCTGCGCTTTTAAGTACAGGACCTCTTTAGTATCTTTATTTTGCTTTCTTTATTATCTTAGTATCTTTATTTTATTTTCTTTATTTTGCTATCCAGCACTTTATCAAATTATTAAAAACTTATTTAAAATTTTTCAATATTGTCAAAGATTGTGTCATTTATCTTTTCAGGCGATTTGCCGCTATTAAAAAATAATCATCAAATATAAGTCAAATAACTTTACAACTCAATTATACAATTATGTATATATATATATATATATAATCATATATATTTCTGTATTTAGAGTGCTAATGCGAGTGTAATTTAATTTAATTTTAATCTTTACATGTACCTCTGTACTTTTGCGAAAACCTGTCATCAGTTAATTTTACAAACAATTGTATGTACCATTCTTCCTTCATATATTATACTGTTGGTTTTCCGAATAAACGATAAATAAATAAATAAATAATATTTCATTAGTGGAGTTAGGATTGAGAGCAAAAAATTGATCTGGGGATTAATGAGACAGCTTTTTACCTTTTAAAAAATCTTTACTAATATTTTCTTTCAGACCACATAAACAAAGCCTCGAACAATGCGTTTACTGAATATTTTCAGAACCTTCGAGCAGATAGGTTCAAAAGGGAAATTATCAAACCGACAGATTTACGACAGGGTACACGGCCAACTAAGTGACAAGCAAAAAATTTACTCTTTTCCGATAAAAAATCAAGCCTATTAGCCGCGCAAACATGATTTGTTTTGACCTCATATCAAAATTATCATGAATTTTACGTGATAAAATAAAATCGCTCATGTCATAAGTTCGTTTGCTAGAGAGGCCGCGCCGCGCCTGATCTTTGAACGGCCTTACCGAGCGCCTGCGAGCAAAAGGGGAATTTACACGAGCGATTTGATAAAATTAATAAATTTAGCATGAATTATTTTCGCATTTTTTTATTTAATTTCTTACACGTAATAGGGAACACAAACATCTCCTCAAGTCTTCGGTAATGGTCTTGGAATATCCTCTATAACATATATAAACGATACTCGTATTAAAGAATGTGTGACTGAGTGCAATTTATTCACATGTTCAGATGACATAAATCAGGCAACGCAAATGCTGTTGAAGGATTTTAATAAAATTTAAGAACCTGCGAAAAATAAAGGTGAAATCGCGAATAATGAAAAAACTGAAGTCATATGAATCGCGTCGCGCCTCATCGTAAAATAAAATGGTAATTTACACCGTTGCTTAAAAAAACAAAGACTCACTTCTTTGCGCCTTTTTTCATGTAATTTCTTTCTCATAATGGGAAATGCTCTTACGGGCTCCGCCTGTATAAATGTTTACACATGAAAAAGAGTGTTGTGGCCTGGATAACATATCGTACTTAATATCCCGAAATCGAAAATACGTCATAAGATGGACCCCCTCTGAGATGAGTATACACATACATACAACTTGAGATGAGTATACACATACATACAACTACATACGTTGTACAGTGACAGGTACGTACAATGAATATACCTGCGAGTAGAACACGCCCTTAAATCTTAAGTTATCTGCGAAGCCATAACGCGGCGAGATTCCGCCCGAAATATGCTAATTCACACCGTGTTGACGGAGAGGGTTGACACTTGCCGGGTGACGTTAAGCGCGATAATACAGGATGCTCTAGAAAATCGTAGATAACTCAACTAGTAGGCATGTTTGTACTTCGGTTGAGAAGCCGTCGCTCAAAGGATTTTCCTTGATAGCGTCGGGACACGAAATTGTGTTGAAATAACGAGACAGTTCTCATAGTTAACCTCAACAAAAAATGTGTTCTTCTAAAGGTCGTTTTTTTGTTGTAAGGATGAATGATTCATTAAAATTTAAATAAATAGATAGGTAAATAAAAATGACTATCCCGGGATTAGAGTCCGCACCAGTCATAAATCTAAAATATTCTTTGTAACCATTTTAACTAAGTTTCATTAATAAAAGTTAGACACGACACGACGCGATTCGCATAGCAAATCACAGCAAAGCTAACTTGAAAGTGTCCCGTACTAAATAAAAACATTTTAAGTACAATGTTCACCATTTTTGGCAAGGAACCGTTTTGCGATTTACGATTAATATGACAATTTAAATTGGATTTTAATGATTACTTTTGCGTATCGGCACACGTCATCAAAATACTGAATGGTATAAAAATGCGAAATTTTACAGGTTTTCAAAGGCATTAAGAGATATGGTATAACAACTTAGAAATAAAATAACAAAGTTTGAATAAAATTTGACATATTTGTTTTAGTTTTTAAATATGTAAATGATAATTTATGGCAAAAGTTTTTAAATTTTTTAGAAAATATATGACTTTGTTTCATAATTAAAAAAAATGGATAAAATAATATATCTGCTACTTTTCAAAGAAAATCTAAATGCTATCAATATTCCATACAAAATGTTAGGCCGTGGTTTGTGTTATAAGCGCCGTTATGCCCGTCATGCAGTTTACAACTTTCTGTTCTTGTGCAAGGATTTTTGCATGTAACGATTTGTAGGTCAGAATCGTTCAATGGTATTCTTCATTCCCGTATATAGTCTCCCTAAACATTGTATCATTTTCAATGCCAACTTATACGGCGTTTATTTATTTATTTTTTTTTTTATTCCAACAAATATGATTTAGAAACTGTCGACATTCCCTTTCGATAAGTTTCTACAGGTATCCCGTAAGTAATGGTCGAAACTAATGAAAGAGGACACCGTCCTCTATTAAAGTTCGTTGAAAAGTAATTGATACTTTTGTGATTTTTCACTCATTCCATATTCTTGACAGTAGTGACAGTGAGTTTTTTTTATATCAACACGACAGTGAACAAACAATGTTGACGTTTAATTCCTCGTTAAGCGTAGATATTTGTAGAATAAACGATATACTAAATTAGATATTAATAAATTAAAAACAGAACTACAAGGTTTAACTATCTCCGTTGGTAGTTCGTAACGAACGAACGAGTAGGACTCCTGAGGACAGAACGTGTGATCATCGTCGAAACGCCTGGATTAAATAATTTGCACACGTTGTATGTAAAATCAAAAAATGGTAAGTTTTATAAATACAATAGTATAGAGAAATAAACGTATAAAAATTTCTTTTTAACGAAGTATTTCGAAGTATTGTGTAAATACGGTGTATACAGGTTGTATTTAAATTCACTGATGTTCTTTTAGGTGTTTGATCTATATCAACGATCAAACAATATTCAGCAAAAATACTGGAAACAGTTTTCTTAATTACGAGAAAAACGACTTCAAAATTATTATAGAAATCGTTTTAATGTTTGAGAACCCGGTTAAATGAGTTTTTTAAGGGGCAAAAAGTCGCGTTTAAAAATTGGAAATCGGTGCAACAAAGACCATTTATCGCGGCGTCCTACTCTATCGTTCACGTCGCGGCGGATTCCGGCACTGGTGCGAAGAGAGCGCCCTGCGCACTACTTCTCAGTCTGGCCGCGGTCCCAATGCACAAAAATCACAAAATAATTTATTTTGAACTATCGAAACACATTTTAATCAAAATAATTAGGAATGTATCTTTGTTACCTTTATCTCTACGTGAGGTTTTTTTTTCAATAACCTACCACTAAAAATGGCTCAAAAAAACCCTATAGATTTAAATATAGACACCGCAAGAATATTTTTTTTACTCGGCACACAGAACAAATTTACAAAAAATAACCAGGAATGGTACTAGACAAAGGTTCGGTTAATTTTTTTTTTTTTTTTATAATTCATCATCACTTCTGAGAAATTAACCATCTAAAATGTAAAAAAAAACGACGACTTAGTATGAAATATTTTTGCTTCGTGGGATCGGTATAGTTATCAATGTAGATCAACCCCCTAAAATTACCTGAGATTCAATACAGCCTGTATAACTGTGGATATGGTCTGGGCCATATTTTTTTTTTGGTTACGTATTAACATTCTAAAAACAGATCCGAAACAAGGAAACAAAGAATGAAATTGTCAATTCTACGATACGGAAGATTGTCAATTTGCATTGCCGTAAAAGGATGAAATCGGCTCGGAAACTGTTTTAACGCTTGGAAATTCCACTCGAAATATGCTAATTCAGGATGGATTTGTTTACCGAGAGGGGAATAGAAGGCTTTCGTCGATGCGATTTTCCGGTGGGAAATTTCAAGACAAAGACCAGATAAACATGCTTTGATTCATTTTTTTTTTAAAGTAAAATACTAAAAAGCAACTTATGAAGTGTTCGAAAAATGATATTTCAATTTTAAGAGTACTCTTAGATTATTTTTCAATAGTTAGAGAGTAGTTTGTGCCCACTCGGTTGAGAATATTGAGTCATTTCGGGTTCAATTTCCGGACATTTGACAACCCGTGTATAATGGAAAAAATAAGAAGAAAGCGACTTTACCATAGAAATATTTTTTCAAGATTTAAAAAAAAATAATTTCGTTTGAAGCAGAGTTAGGCAATTAGTAATATAGGAAACTTAGTTAGTACCCAGTTTAAGCATATTGCGCGCACGAGGAGTGTGAAAATCGGCATATTTTATATATAGGAGGAGTGCAGAAAGCTAACATTTATATATAATGGAAATATATTAAAATAAATAAAATGCAACGTTCATCCTACTGACAACTGATTGACAGATTGAGATTTGAGCTGCGAATTTTGTGTGATTTCAAATGATCCTTTTTCAATTGACTGTCAATGTCAACATGAAAACATTAAATCTGATAAAATAATAGCTGTAATTGTGTTTTTTTTTTCGTAGGTATCAACAAAATTTAATAAATTACGACCACTGGGTGACCGCTAGTTATTACAAAAGTGTAAGCGGATTTGGCATTTTTTTTGCGCCCAATCGAGGAAAATTATTTTATGATAATTTCCGCCCCAGAGATTATTTCGCCGCCCCTGCCTGTTCGCGAAGTTTTCGCATGACTTGCTGTTTTTCCGAACGAGTCGCCACTTTAAGCGCGCGCTTTGTCCGTTTTAGATTTACGACTATTTTTGGCGGTCTGTCAAATTACGGTTTCATCGGACGATAAAGCGCGAATGGACCGGGATGCTGTGCGCTTGGGATGGCGCTTAATAGATCATCCTGGGCGCGCGACCTTCGACACCGCGAAGCGTAGAAAATTTTGAGAGAAAATCATACAAATTTAGATTTGATATGAAACGTATTTAAGCTGTTGGAGTGATTTCATTGAATGGAGCTGCCAGTGTAACGAAACGCTGCATACCCACTCCTCTCGCCATGAGTCAGAGCGGTGTACGACTACAAAGACCGTGCTAAAAAGTAGCAGTGGGCGTTAACGCAATAATCATATAATAACTGCTACAAAATAACTGCGTGATTTGTAGCTGAACTCGTCACTGTGCTTGTGTTGTGTAAAAATAATAGGGCGCATACCTGAATGCACCATACGGTGTCCACGTGTGTAAATTATGGAATGTGCAATAATAGACAAGCGAAGCGGCTTCGTTGAACGTGATTCTGTAGCTATAACTGTGTATGAACCCGATTTCGTCACCGCTATGAGCTAGCTTCAGTAGCGCAGCTTTTCGTTGGGCTAAAATAATAGGGTGATTTTCAACGGTATCGCCTTATAACGCGAAGTCTAGGCTCTTTAAAATAGCCCTGTTTCTGACTTTATGAACGGTATATTGTGAGCATATTCACAATACATACATCACTTTCTTTAACAAACACTGTATTTCACACAGTGCCTAGATATTTTATAAACGAGCCACTATAATTATGCAATTAGAGTGGCACGTTAAGTGTTAAATATTTAATCTTATGATTTTTTCTATTATTATTTTTCAAATAATTGTAATTTCTAGCTTTTATCTGAAATTATAATTAAAATGAAGACCGTCTGCAGGGTCTATTTCTGAGGTATAATTTACAATTGTCTAAAAAATGTGCAAAATTATAATAACATTAAATACTTGACGGAATAAATATAATTTAATAAATAAAAAAAATCCTAGTAGCAATTTTTTTATTTTGTCTGCTTACTTGATTCATAAAAATAATAAAAAAGACTCGGTGACCAGTTGAGTTGATTTCGATATAATTTTATCTATTTCGATGTTTCTAAAACCATGCCCATCAGGAAAAAACCAGCTAATTGGGTTAAACATGATTTGTTTTGACCACATATCAAAATTCATCTTGGTTTCCGAAGAAAAAAAATGTAAGCTTTACGTGATAATATTAAATCGTTCTTGTCGTAAGATGACCCGCCGTGGTGGAGTGCGAGAAGCAAACGGAAGACCGAAGTACAAAAAGGGAATAACACGAGCCTTTGAAAAAAATAATAAATATGGGCATAAATTAATTCGCATTTTCTTATACAGTTTCCTACACGTATGAACACAAACATCCCCTAAGTCCCTAAGTCTTCGGGAATGGTCCTGGAACAACCTGTAAATATATTTATTATATCATATTACCTTGTATTTATATTAACATTATATATTATTATGTTAGTAATGCGTACTAAATATATGTATATTAGTTCCTATCTATACATTATATTTAATAAATAAAATTTTATCAAATAAATAATATTATTATTAGCCTCCCTTAGTATAAACTAGCTAAGAAATTCGTTATTATTATATATATTAAAAAAAAACAGCCGTTTAATTTGTATTTTACTATGTTTTGAACCTTTGCGTTTTTTTTTACGATCTGCCTACACTGTCTGACGAGCCGAAGAAATTTATTCATAGATACACGCGAAACAAATTGAACACTCAAACGAAACTAATCGAGCGGGGGAATTCCCCGAGTCGAAAAAATAATGATAAATGGATGAAAATTTGGCGTGATGAATGAAAATATATACAGTTTACTATTTTATCTATTTTGCACAGGGAGTCTTCGATATTTCGGTTAGTAACTTTCGAATATACCATAGTCCGAACTATGGGTATAAGTTAAGTGTACCTAGATTCAAAATAGAAAGAAGATGTCAAGAATACAAAAATAGAAAAAAATCTACAAACTCGCGAACGGAATAGAGAAAGATGGTTCACTCTCGAGCCGTGAGCTTTGCGGTAAGAACCCCAATGCCAAAGGTCTCGGATTGCCCACTTTCCTCTTGGGTATATTAGCAACACGCTGTATATACAAAGCAAACATATTTCTCGGTCGTGGATAATAGGAAATAGTGATCTATCATAATCGCGAACGGGTTAATAATCGTAATATTCTAGTCGAACACATTATTGATTATTTTTAAGTGGTGATGCTGTTGAGGAAAAAATAGGAAAAAATAATGCTTAATAACTTGCAGCCTACGCTTAAAAACAGCCTTGGAACAAGGAAAAGGGTCAAATACTGACCTATGAAGAGCATTTATTTGGCGAATTGTTCTGGAAAGAAAAGAATTGAACCCAAAGTTCCGTTTTCTCAATATAGGTTTTATCTTGGAAAGATGGTCATTACGACCATAAGAAGTTCCCGACAGTTCATTGCCGGATTTTTAAATCTATCTTAGAACAAAGCACTTGTGTGTAAATTCTCAACAGATCAATATTTTTTAGAAAGGTTGTACTAAAAATAATTTAGCTTGGCCAAGTAAATGTTTATAAAAATTGAGTTGGATATATTAATAGTTAATCCCAGTGGATTAGGAAGACAAGAGGTGTTTTTACAGTCAGCTGGTATATTGTGTCTTATATTTCTACCTGCTGTAATTATAGTGTTTATATTTTGGTGTTTTATCAATCGACACGTAGAATCGAAAGGAATTTTTTTGTAAAAAAGTGGACACATTGTAGTATTTGTGTTAGTTAATTACTCCCCCTCCACCATAGGAAATACCTCACTTATATTGCTGAACTATTGCTGAACTATTGCTCACAAAAGAAAAAAAAATTAAAGTATATTTTTTTGAATCCTCGCGGTATTTTTTTGTCTTCTTTCTAACAGATTTTCATTTTATATAAAAAAAAACATAGTTTCATACTTTATAGGTACAGTAAAAAATATTTTGTAGCTATGATTTGTTTCGTCGATATTAAACGTTTTGATTAAAATAATGTTATCTTCGTTTATTAATTTTTAGAAAAACAATACATTTAATTTAACATCACCTTCATAGCGTGCACTGCTGTTCTAAGGTAATCTAATCAGTTATAGAAACATAGATAGATCCTCAGCTGAAAATTTATAAAAATTTTCAAAACAAAAAAAAAACAAAATAATAAAATCTATAGGCACACGTTGGACTTGGATTTTACAAAATCATCAAAATAATTTTACTTTTTAAGAGATCCCCTAGCCTCCCCACCTCTTCTTCTTCAAACATTCTTAGTTTTGTTTTCATAATAACTCAAATATGTTGTAGTATTTGTTACTTGTAGATTAAGAATCATTAAAAAAACTTACTAAATCATTAAAATATAAGCTATACTTATTCTGATGCACATCCTTTTATGGATAATGTTCTACAAATTTTCCTAATTTTGACGTATTTTTTCCATACAAAATAAATAGTATCCCACGAAACGTTTGGTTCGCTCGCCGCGGGCAAACCAAAGGCCGCGCAAAGGTCAAAATCATGTGGCGCGCCTGTCGCCCCAGTCAGAAGGAGTAAATATGCGTTTAAACGCCAATAGGATTTTGTTTTCTACTATTTTTTACTTACTTTTTTGACAAACAAAAACCTTGTAAAACAAAAGTTGATCAGTATAAAAGGAAGTGTGTTAGAAAAAGTTCATCCTGTATGGACAAACTCTTATAGTTAAACTTGGTATCATTTATTATAATAAGTGGTCATATAAGCTTTCTCGTAGATGTAATGGTCTGTTAACACAGAAAACTGCCATAAATCCCAATAAAAATTGACCCTTACGTTGCTGGCCTCACGGCTGAAAATAAATAACAAACTTTGTACGCGATTCTTACCCACTTTTTACCATTTTTCCAAAATAAACAACAATTTTAGCTTTCCTTCGTTCGCTTTGTCGGGCGACCAATTCGTTTCTATCTATGCTTTGGTTTCAACGCGGATTTATATATTATCTGTGGCATAATTTATGGTCTCGCTTTCTCCTGACCACTCGTGCTTAAAAAAGAAGAGACGCAATATTACGTACCACTTTTCGTATTATTTTTTTTATGATATATCTATCTCTCCACGATGAATTGCTCTCTTTTTATCAATATTACATATTTTTTATATAGATCTATTGTCCTTACGAAGTTACTTATTGTAATATTTTGGAGGTTATTCAGAGGATATTGTGCCGACTAGCACAGCATTCTAGTTACAAATTCGTTTGCCGTGCGACAGTGCTGAACATACAGTTCGCAATCTTTTAAATTTCCATAGAAATTTAAACAGCGGCCGGCCACTCACAATTTCTCACTTCATATTTCATATATCCACTGTGTCGAAAATGCAAAATTGCAGTTCGCACACCTCCTGGCGTTATTAGAGACAAACAGTGAGATACTCGAGAAATTCCTTTCTCACGATCAGTTTTCTTTAGCGAAATTAATACCTAGTGACTTCATATCACGAAAAAATACACTGTAAAGAAGTGTGTAGTGTACAAATATAATCCGATTGGGAGATAAGACAATGATTGATGCAGAAATGTAGGTCCATGAGAAATAAATAAATGTCCATGTTTAATAAATAAATAAATATTGCAGGTAGAATGTGTTGGTGTTATTCTATTTACCTACGAATTCAAGTTTAAATGTAGTCTACGTCTAGAAAAAGTGGCTATATAAAGATCTGTATTAATAAATTATCAATTCAAAATGCTTAAGTTCTACTTACTGTACTTAGTATTTATTAAGTATTAACAAAGTATTTAAGTACCAATTGAGAATTGTTTAAGTATCAAAATTGTATCAATGAGTTTTTTTCTAAAAAGTTCTTTTATCTATTTATACATAAATACATGTACTCAATGATTGATACATTTATAAATAAATTAAAATGCGCGGGCAAATTTTAAATAATAACGCTTTAAAATGATTATTTTGTGAGTTAATTAGATATCTTTTTAAGGAAACGTTGTCGCTTCGTTTTTTAACAAAAAAAAACAAATCTAAAGATAAAAGTTGAAAACAAATTTTGTCGTGTAATTAATTAGTCGACAAGAGGTCCGTTTATCCGCTACTGAATGTAAGCGGGTCGCATTCTCCCGGGAGTTCGAAGGCCTTGACGTCACCGGGGCGCTGAGAATTTTTAAATCCGCCTGAGAACAGTCTCTCGCCGTTCCTTTCAGGAAATGAGCATTTTCAGCGGGCGGAAAAACTCGCGTTTTCTTTCGGCGGAATCCTCGCTTCCTGAAGAACAATCTGCTATTTAGAGGAAAATTGTGTATTTACAATGCGACCGCTGACTGAAGAACCCTTTTATACTATTTATAGTTATTTAGTGTTTTTACAAGAAAAATGTAACAACGGATCTATCTCAAAATTCTTAACAATATTATTTAAAATAAAAACAGTGAAAATATTAATATTAACACAACAACTCAAAAAAGCAACAATGTCGTTAGATTAGAGTGTAAAATTCGTATATCGATAAAGGCAAATTTTCATTCTATCGATTGAATTAGCTAGTGTGCGATCTTAGTAACAAAATAGAGTAATAAATTTATAGTAAAAAATACGTTTTTAAAAACAAGCTACTATTTATTTATTAAGTGCTTGAATGCGTATATAAAATTTCGCGTCTGTGCAGTTGACCATTGAGGAGTTCCTTCGTTTGGAGCCATTCCTGGGTGTAAGATCAGGTCGTGCTTACCATAAAATGCATTGTCATTGGAACTGCACCATGTCAAATTTCAATTCCGTAGGATATGAAGAAATGGTTCTAATTCAGCTTGCAAGATTTGACCTAAACCAACATACAAACATTGCAAGCTTGTAAAAATGTGCATTTCAGCAATGTGTTTTGTTTGTTTACTTTTTGTTTATAAGTGTGACTTTTAACTGCGTAGAAATAAAAAATTATAATATACACTTATTAGGAGCTAAAATGGTCTACTTTGGATAGTTTCTGTCGAAGTTATAAAGTAAACTATTAAAAATAACTCAAAACGAGACTTCCCTGTAGTGGGTCACGCGCGGATGTTGACAATTTGGAGAGTAGTCGAATTATTAAATTCCATTTCCGCGGGGATTCATATATTTGTCTGTTCGCCTAGTAGGATTAAAGATCTGCTTTCTAGTACACCTTTGTAAGATCAGTGTAAATTATTTATTTGTTATTGTTTGCCTGGAGGCATTATTTTAATTTTTAACCTGGTAATTTTCATAATTAGTTCTAGGTATTTTTTTTTTAATGTTATTGTTTTATTTTTTTATAATTTTACTTTAATTGTAATGCGTATATGGGGAAACCTGTATAATAAATAAATAAACTCTGTACTTTACAATGAAGTAGAGGAGATATGCTGTTTATTGGTATTAATTATTTATTTATTAAATGCATTTTAAACGGCGAAATTGAACAAGGTTACAGTTAATATTATACATAACATATGTCCAGCAACTATAATTCAATAATCGTGTAATTGTTATACGTTTGAAGTCATGAAATGGGTGACATTTTCAAATTAGCAACATCTAACTAGGTAATTTTTAATTACTGTGTTTTAACTTGTAAACAAAATATTGGTAAAACAATGTTTATTATTATTTAATATTTAAAATTTATTTATTTATTTTAACGTGTAAACTGTCAAATACATGAATTTGTTTATTTTAAAAGGCAAATATTCTTGATAAACAAACCGCACACAATAATATGAGATGTATCTACTTAGAAAATATAAAAAAAAATAGAAAACAAACATATGGTCGCACAATTTATGTATTTTTCGATAAGCTATTTCCATTTGTATTTTTAGTATGTATACAGGAATTTCGTATATTATAGAGTTTACAATAACTAAAAATAAACAAGAATTTATATGCTTGTTTATTTTTAGAGATATAAAACAGGAAAAAAAAATAATATGGAATAATAAAATTAGTGAATATCAATTACATTGTTTTAAATTGTAGTCTAATTTAATTTGCTGTAATAAATCTTAGTTTAATTTAAAAACTTATGACGTGAAAATACTGATGATCAATTAAAAGATTTTGCAGTTTAAAAATAATTTAGAGACAGTTTATATCATAATTTAGACGAAAATAAGAAGATAAAAAAAATTGTTGGCGGCCTGGTGGCGCCTGCTTCTAAATCCAGAGGTTCCGTGTTAGAATCCCCAGTGGGTCGAATCCGGCCAGGTTCACCGTTGAGAATATTCAACGGCGCTTTTCTCAATGCTGTCGAGTGAGTTAAGTAACGAGATATACACAAAAAAAACACACATTCAGTTGCAGACTTACGAGATTTGCCTGCAATGAACAGCCTCGCATCATGAAACAACAATGAGGCAGTCGAAACTGCGCCCAGTAGCGCCTCCCCGACGAATGAATGAAGAATTATAAAAGATAAAATTTCTGATACCCTTTTTCGTTGTCACCGCCATTCTACTTTAGTAGATAATCAGTTTTTTTTTTAAATAATTGCTATAAACTAGGTCATATACAACTATTTTGAAATGTGCCTGTCCTAGAATCAAGGGGAGATGGTGATAATAAAGCGTTAAAAATGGTATGACCATGTACGGATTCAAACCCGCGATCTTTGGGTCAATAGTCCAACGCCTTAACCACTAGACTACTGCGAGTTATTTGAGACAGGGCGGTATTATAGCGATAATACAAAATCTAAAGCTGAACAAACGAAGCTTTTCTCTAAAACCGAAATTAAAACGGTTTTGCGTATAAATATTAAAAAGTACATATAAAACAGATTTATTACGTCATTTTTTTTATACTAGGTATAGTCTACTGACGAGCGGAAACTGGTTCGCCTTAGGGCGTCGGAAATTAAAAGCGCCCCTTTATACACGTCAAGCTAAATGTGCCTGTGCTCTTTTTGGAGATGAGAAATATTAAAAAAAGGAGCAATATCCTCTTATATCCCAGTTTAATTACTCTTGCGCATCTGTTCAACAGATACAACTCTGCAACAGATGCAACTCAAAAGATGCAACTCTGTGGTTCCCGTGAATAACTTTAAGCGAGTAACTTTACAGGAGAGGCAAAATAAAATTTGCATTAAGTAATTATTGAAAATTTAGGATACTAATTTAACAATCTAGGTAAAAGTTTTTATTATTTAAACTTTAATCTTCTTCATTCGTATGGCTGTCGACTGCCTTAGTTGTGGGGCAGTTCATTATAGCAAAACAATAAAACAACATAAATCAGTAACTAAAGGAGTGTTTTTTTTTTGGTTATGTCTTGTTACTTAACTCAGTCGACAGTGAAAAAAAGATTTATGACTGTATTTACAATTTATAAATATCATCCGCAAAATTAGCAGATGACATGGTATCAAGACGAAAACAATTTTGAACGAAAAAGGATAACTACCTTAAGGGTAAATTACCTTACAAATGACTCTAACTACCTTACACATGACCTAAACTACCTTACACTTAGTTTACCGTTAAGTCGTAATAAAACCACCACCGTCAACCAGCTGATTGATTAAATATCCAAACATTTGAATTTTATCTAATAATATTTCTATTTGATGTTCAACCATTTATACCGGGTCCCTATTTATACCGGGTCGGGGTGGAGTGATTTTCCATTTGGCGATTTCGACGCATGCGTCAGTGGATAATATCGCAGCTATGAGGGACTTCTTACTTGAACTTCGTGTAGTTTCGATTTAAACCGTCTGTGAATACATTTACTTATGTGATTTGGCCTTCAAATAGATGTGAAAGTGGAGATGCCTGTAGTTGACTGGAGTTGGTGAAATTATCATTTTGTATTTTTTTAAATAAAATAAATAAACGCTAGAGAGCACCAGTAATTTTATTTCTAGATATAATAATCTATTAATACACTTAACATGTAGTTTAAAATTAAACCACCAGAGTGCGCTTTAAAGATAATAATCGATTAATAAACTTACTATGTTTCAACTTGAACCGCTGGAGAGTGCATTGATGTCACTGTGACAAGTAATGTGGGTATGGAAAAGTCGAACATTCCGATGAGTTCAATCCGTTTACAGACAAACAGTGATGGTTACACATCTTTTTCTTTGTATAACACTAAAATGTATTAAAGAACAGAAATATGCACAAAAGGATCAATGAACCGTGTGAAGAGAGAAGATATATATCTAAGAAACCTTCTTTACCCACTGTATCATATATTTCCCCAGCGATCTTTTCAACTTTCCCGTGTCACATACAAATAACAAGAAAACTTGTTGATACTACTGGCGGTGGTCCAAATATAAAAATCTCGTTGCCAAAACATGCATCTTCCGGGCTGTTTAGCGGAGGAAGAATAAAATAAACCGTAAAATTGTAACGTACGCACGACACTAGCAGAGAAAATAAAAAATAGGTGGGAGAAAAACGAAAAATCGAAAAAAAAACTATTAAATATTATACTGATGCAGCGTTTCTAAATACAACTCGAATTATTTACCGAAAAAAATTGAATACGAAAAAAATGAAGTTATTATAATATATTGATCTATACGATATCGGAAACTCCCAGTATCATAAAGTTTAATTGGATCAATTTTAATTATTGGTTATCATACAATGTTCGGAACCTACACACGAGAACATAATCATTATTTCGACGACAAGCCACTCTTACGGCGCGATGATATTCACAGCCTCCCAACTATATAAATCTGTGCTAGGGGAGGTAGTTTAGATTTTATATCAATGATGAATTGCCATCCATTTATTTTCAAAGGATCGAAATTGCCAATAAATTAATGAATTGTTCTGCGATACGCGTGGCGTAAATTAACTCAGTAATTACGGGTATCCATTTAAAATACTGGCTGTTATTAAACATATATTGTGGACCCAGCGGTCGCAAGTTCAAATGCGCACAATATATTTATACTATTTTTAATAACGCTGCCTTAGAACTATCTTTTTCGACTCTAGCACAAGTTTCGCTTAGTTAAGAGTGCAAATAATTGTATTTAATGTTTAAAGTATAAAAAATATATGTATTCTAATTCCGTCAGTTTGGAAAGTTTTTTGACAGAGATTCGAAAATAAATTTTGTGTCATTTAAATTCATAAATGTCAACGTCACATTTCTACAAATTATGATATGAAAAAAAAACTACATAAGAGTTTCTAAAGTTTATTTATTTATGAATTTGTTTATTTATTTCACGTAACTCCACCGAAAACATATAGCGTAATGACGAAAAATATGAGATCAATTAAATACCGCAAAATTCTATGAAATGAAGAATGGTTGTAAACTACAAAGCTATTGTTGCTCTTTTCAAATTAAATAAATAAATAACATTAATGAATTTAATTTAAAAATAATCAAAAAATACCCCTTTAATTGCTGCAAATGTCAGTAAATTTGTCCTTTCGTCTTTTGTAAATACTATAACTAATATAATCTGCTATCCTCAAACCTTTCCGAGGCTTGTATTGTCAAATCCACAAGTATATCTTAGATCTTATTCTTTTTTTCTTATAATACATTGACTGATTTTCTAATGTAATTTTATTGTATGCACTTCTTGTTCATTCATTTTGCTTATATATTAAGCACTATTATCGCGGCAGAAAACATAGGAATTAAGATCGTCGGTGATAACGCATATAAGGTCATGATTTTTAGGTAGAGAGTTAGGCCGTTTTTGTAATATGTACGAGTTTAGGTATCGAAACGCGAGCCGACGCAAAACTTTCTCTGATCCTTCGGACGAATATCCCGTTAGGACAAGTTAATGACCGGCTATTAAAGTGGCCGACGAAATGCCGACCCTTAACGGCTGCTTTTAAGCCGAAGGCAACTTTCTAAAAACAGACCCCAAATAAGCCAGAAAAGAAATTCATTTATACCTAATAAAAATGTAAAATGTAAAGTATTTTGAATATCATAATATTTAGGTATTGATTTTGCATAGGTATGTAAAACTAGAAACTAGTCTAGTCTAAGGTTTGTTTGTATTTAGAAAAGTAAGAGTGTCAAAACCCAAGGAATAGCGTTTAAGCTATAATCTGTAAAAAGGGCCCATAAGGCGAGCAATTTAAATAATAAGAAAAAAATATATATATCTTTAGTTTAGACGTGGCTAAACTTAAGGAAATAATAAGTTTTAGACATTTAAATAAGCAAAAAACATTGTAATAACCTGCAAAATTAAGTAATTTGAATTTACAAATGTTTAAAAGGGCAAACTTATTATAATTTAGAATATCACTGAACAAGGAAAACTCTAAATGAAAGAAAATTAAAATTTATCTGTGTTATAATCCAATTCAGAAAATAAAATTTAACTATATTTACGGACGTGCGGCGCCATCTATGAGCAAGACGCAAAAGTTCAGCTAAAGCGCTGACCAATGGCGGACGCTCCGTTCGCGCGCTAGCCAATCAGTGAGCAGTACCCTTTCTCAAGACCCCGTCGTGGGCGGGGTAACGAAACGGGGACGAAATCAACGAGCGCCAAGCGGCGCTCATTCTCTTTCAATTCCAGGCTTTGGGACGAACGGTCGTGCCCAAAGACTTATCCTAGTAAGGAATCACGCGGGATTTCTTCCTGAAATTGGACGCTGGTGCACGTGGGCAACCAGTGAAAAGCACAGAAAACAAACTTTAGAGTTTTCTTTAAAACAGTAAATAGTATTTAAATTCAGTGGCCACTCTTTAAGGCATTATTTACATTTATCATTATGGCAAAGTAAGCCTTGTATTCTTGTATTCTTAATCGCCATCACCAGGGCGAGTGAGCTTTAACATTTATTCTTAAGATAACTTCAGTTTCCCTGGACACTCTGTAAGTAGCTTTATATATTGACTTGGTATTTTTGTATGACTTTATTATTTGTGCCAAGTCTGGACAATATTTTTATGTATTTTTTCCGTGTTAGCTACAGCACAGGGAACATTTCTTAAGAAATTTAATGTGAATTTTTATACATTTTGTTTAATTCATCTCAAAGTTGAGATAAAGTTTTGCAAAAATAAGTCTTGCAAGACCCCGTCAGTTAAATCTGAATTTATGTTGTGTTTGCATTCATGTAAAAAAGCAGTGCGGTGCTTTAGTGTGATTACCTGCCGGTCACGTGGTGTTTAGGATCTGCGCATCGCTAAATATTATTGTAATCGTGCAGAAGGTTAATTTTTGCAATAAATTAGTTATTTTTTATATATTGAGTTTCAACACCCTATTACGTCCATTTGAAGTAACCAGATACGCGGGCTGTGGATTCGGTGAACCGCTTAGGCAAATCATCGAATTTCTCGAGCAACCGCTCGAGAGAGGCCACGTAGTCACGGCGTCCAGTATCAAATAAGATAGATCGCCCCGGCGACTGCAGCTGGGGTCTGGCGCCCCCGTCAGTTTGGTCGTCTTCGAGCCGGATTGGGAATCAGCATACACACAAGGTCCTTCGAAGCACGGAATCTTAATATATATAAAAATTAATTTTACAAAAAAATTTAATTTTGCAAAAAAATTAATTTTGCAAAAAAAGTTAATTTTTGCAAAACAAGATGGCGGACCAGCAGACTCCGCGTCAAAGCCAAAGGTTGGCTGAGAAAGCAGCTGCGGACACGAGGCGCGGCACGGGACGTGGCATTAGCGCAGGACGGAGGAGAGAGCGGGCGCAGGAATCGGCACCCTACTTAACAGGGCGAGCGGAAACGCAATCGGCGGCGTTGCCAAACTTACAACTTGGCGACGCCGGGGAGGGCACGTCTGAGCTTACACAAAGGCTTCAGGACGTAACCCTAGACCGCCCTGACTCACGAGCGTCGAATGCCGTGAGTCATAAGTCATACCGATCCACAGCTTCTCGGAACAGCATCGCCGCCCGACAGCTGGAGCTGGAAATCGCAGCGGCCGAAGAAGAAGCACAAGCGCAAGCCGCGCAAATGGCCGCCCAAGCGCAAGCCGCGCAAATGGCCGCCCAAGCGCAAGCCGCGCAAATGGCCGCCCAAGCGCAAGCCGCGCAAGCGGCCGCACAGGCGCAGGCCGCGCAAGCCGAAATTAAATTAGCCTTAATACATAAAAGGCTAGAGCTGCAAAAACGACTCGTTGAAGTCGAAGAAGGAGGACTCGACGACGCCAGTTCACGGTCAACGCATTCGAGGCAAAAATGCGAAAATTGGATGCGGCAGGGACACACGGATGGCGCCGCGAGCACGGACGGCCGACACGCGCACTTCAACGCGCCCAGCGCGCCCAGCGCGCTCAGCGCGCCCAGCGCGCGCCGGGACAACAGGCCGCGCGGCGGCCACGACTTCATCGGGACGGCGACGCGCGACCTACCCCAGTACGAGATGATCGCGCCGAAGCAAGAAATCGTTAGTGCAAACAGTGTCAGTGCGGGAGTGTCGCAAAGTGCGCTATATGCGGCCCGGGCAAAACTCCTAAGGGATTTGCCAAAATTTGACGGGACCGATTTTGTAATTTTTAAATCTATTTTTAAGCAGGGAAACGATGTATGTGGATTTTCAGATGCCGATAATTTATTAAGATTGCAACAGTCACTGACTCACGAGGCCAGAGCGTGTGTGCGCGCGCTACTCAACGAGCCGAAGAACGTGCCAGACATCATGCGTGTCCTAGAACGGCGTTTTGGCAAGGCAAGTGCGCGCATAGACGAGTTATTAAAAGAGGCCCGAAATACACCGTCAATTGGGGTAAGTGATTCTCTTTCTGGCTTAGTAGAATTTGGTACCACAGTTTGTAACATTGTCTATTCTTTAAAAAATATGGGCCATCCTGGCCATTTAATAAATCCCACCCTGCTTAGAGAATTAGTAGAAAAATTACCACAGTATCTGAGACTCCAATGGTATGCTTCAAATAAAAATGACCATCCCTCTCTAGCAGATTTCGGCGAATGGTTAGAGAAAGTTCTAGATGCGGCGTCGCAGGAAGATACAACGCGGGACAAGGTAATTAGCGCCCCGCGGCGATTACCGCGGTCGGAACGAAATACGGCGCTCGCTCCGCGACGACATATGCTAACGACATTCGCGAAATCGGCCGAAAATAAAATGTGTAGGTATTGTAAAAAACCGAATCATGATATAAATATTTGTCGCGCATTTGTAGCCTTAAATTACAAAGATAAGCAAGATTGGGTTAAAGAGTCTAATTCATGTTTTAAATGCTTACGGGGGGGGCACTCATTTCGACAATGCAGGGTAAAAAATGCATGCGGTAAGGACGGATGCACCGGCACGCACCATAAACTATTACATAAGGAGCTTAGAGTAGACGCGGCTACTTCAGAAAACCCGGCGGAACCGGGAGAAAGCTCCAGAGGGCGCGTGACGCACACCTGCATTGACGAAGGGGGAATTCGTCTCAGAGTAGCACCCGTTGAATTAAAAGGGGCCAGGGGCCAAATGACAATCTTAGCACTTTTCGACGAGGCTTCGAACGTCACCTTAATTCATAGCTCCGTAGCAAACAAAATAGGCGCGACAGGGCAAAGGTCACCTCTTGAATTAGTAGGCGTTCACGGGATGACAGCACCGAGACAAAACGACTCACAGACGGTCGATTTACAAATACGCGGTAAAAACAAACGGACTTACTTTGACTTAAAACAAGCGAAAACCGTAGACAATCTCGACTTACCTACCTACACTATTAACATGTCCAAAATAAAAGAAAAATGGCCGCATTTGTCAAGGGTCCCTTTGTTCGACACCAGGGGTCCCATACAAATGCTTTTAGGTATGGATAACTATGATCTGATAGTCCCTCGGCAGATAGTCGGACAACCGACTAAAGGCCCGGTAGGCACCCGGTCAAAATTAGGCTGGACAGTTTGCGGACGTGTAGGTACGGAGATCGTGAACAACCGCGTACTGTACATACGGACTGACGAACGCGACACACAACTACAAAAATTGATTCAGACTTATTTTCAAATAGAAGAGGTGACCGGTCCCGCGCGTCCGTATAAACAAAACGTAAACAAACGTGCGGAACAGATTTTAAAGGAATCTACTAAACGGACCGGGGAGCGTTTTGAGACCGGGCTATTATGGCGCTCCGATGAAACGGCCCTGCCAGCCAGCCGGAGCATGGCCTTAAATCGTCTACAAAACGTCGAAAAGCGCATAAGTAAACGACCGGAGCTCACGGAAGCTTACGGTCAGCTGCTCGAAGATTTTATAAAAAAGGGATACGCACGAAAGCTCACAGTGAATGAGGCAAAAATCATAGGGCCCAGAACATGGTATCTGCCGCATTTCGCGGTTGAAAACCTAAATAAACCCGGAAAATGGAGATTAGTCTT
The DNA here is from genome assembly GCA_020383195.1 of Neomicropteryx cornuta. Classification (NCBI taxonomy): domain Eukaryota; kingdom Metazoa; phylum Arthropoda; class Insecta; order Lepidoptera; family Micropterigidae; genus Neomicropteryx; species Neomicropteryx cornuta. Next base: position 6,629,198 of record JAHKQU010000010.1, on the reverse strand, counting down.
TGACGGAGCAGCGAAGGCGGGAGGCACAAGCCTAAATGAAAATTTATTAACCGGGCCAGACCTGTTAAAACCACTTATGGGGGTTTTATGTCGTTTTCGTCAGGGAACCATAGCCATTACAGCCGACATAAAAGAAATGTTTCTCCAAGTCCGTCTAAGGCCTGAAGACCAACATTCACAGCGTTTTCTATGGCGGAACATGAAAACTAACGAACCTGTTGACGAGTACGTCATGCAGGTAGTTTTATTCGGCGCGACCTCATCACCATGCTCCGCGCAATACGTCAAAAATTTAAATCCCGAGCAGCATAAGTCGAAATACCCCGAAGCGGCCAACGCCATACAAAACTGTCATTACATGGATGACTACCTCGATAGCGCCGACACATTAGTAGAGGCAAGAAAATTAGTGAATGACGTCATCCATGTACATAGACAAGGGGGGTTTGAAATAAGAAATTGGGCCACAAACCACTTGGACGCCTTAAGTCATTTACGCGAAGATGAACGCTCACAAGCGAGCGTAAAATGGACAACGCAAGGCACCGAGGGGGGGGAAAGAATTCTGGGGGTGATGTGGCACCCCGAAAATGACGAATTATCTTTCTCCACCAATTTCAATAAATTACCTTCCGATCTCGTAACCGGCAAAATAATTCCGTCCAAGCGCCAGGCCCTAAGCCTAATCATGTCAATTTTCGACCCATTAGGAATTTAGGCCCCTTTACCATAAAAGCAAAAATATTATTACAGGAAATGTGGCGCGAAAAAACCGGTTGGGACGAATTAATAAGCGAGAAGGTAGCCGACAAATGGTGGGCATGGCTCCGCGAGCTAAACACCATACACAACGTACGTATACCACGTAGTTATCAAACGCAAGGTCGCGTCGCGTCAAAAATACAATTGCATGTGTTCGGTGATGCCAGTCAACAAGGCATCGCAGCCGTGGCGTTCGCTCGGTATATCGACAATACAGGCCGCGTACAGGTAGCTTTTATAGCCGGTAAAACTAAAGTAAGCCCGTTAAAACTTATTTCCATGCCGCGCAAAGAACTTCAAGCGGCCACGATAGCGAGCCGCCTAGCAAACGTCATAAAAAACGAACACTCATGGGTATTCGACACTACTTTCATGTGGTCCGACTCACGCACAGTACTACATTGGATCCGAAACGACCCCCGTCAATACCAGGCATTTGTAGCGCATCGATTAGGAGAAATCGATGAACTCACAAACGGGTCCGATTGGCGGTGGGTCCCGACGGACAAAAACCCGGCCGACGACGCCACCCGTGATAACACGGGTCCGACTGAACTAATACACCAGTCAAAATGGATAAAGGGACCCGGATTTTTATACGAGGATGAAAGTGTATGGCCGACCGAAAATACGAATTCACCGATTTCGGTCGACGATGAGCTTATCGGCCGAGTCAATGTAATTCAAAAGGTGAACGAAACACGACCTTTGATTGACCCGGGTCGATTTTCGAATTGGTCACGACTCATACGTTGTACGGCATGGGTAAAACGAGCGGTCGAGCAATTTCTACGAAGGGGGGCCCGCGGCCCGCTATCAAGCCCCGAATTAGAGGAGGCCCAAAAATTATGGACTAAATGGGTCCAGGCTGAGTCTTTCGCTACGGAAGTAGAAAATCTACGCGAAAATACGCCCCTAAAAAACAATAGTCCGCTATGGCGGTTGAATGCCTACATAGACGGGGAGGGGCTTATACGAGCGGGGGGCAGAATCGACGCGGTAAAGGGCGTGGCCTTACATGTCAAACGGCCGGCCATCTTGAATGCTCGACATCGCTACGTACAATTACTCATAAAAAAGGAACATGAAAAAACCGGCCATCAGGGCCGAGAGTTAGTTCTCAACGAACTGAGACAGCAATATCACATTTTGAAAGCCCGAGGGGCTATACGTCAGGTCGCCCGTGACTGCCAAACGTGCAAAAATGTCCGAGCCAAAGCAAATCCCCCCATGATGGGAGAATTACCTGACGTACGGCTGAAACACCATGTCCGACCCTTCAGTCATGTGGGAATGGACTATTTTGGTCCCATGGAAGTGACAGTGGGACGGCGAAGGGAAAAGCGATATGGGGTATTATTCTCATGCTTCAACACACGCGCAGTCCATTTAGAAATCGCACATTCCCTGACGACCGATTCCACCATAATGGCGTTAAAAAGAATGATTGCTCGGAGAGGCGTTCCCTCTACGATACACTCAGATAACGGAACAAACTTACATGGGGCCAACAATGAGATATCCCGCGCCATGGCGGAGGTAAATCAAAACGAAATGGTAGCGCAGTTCGCTATGCAGCGCATAAAATGGGTTTTCATACCCCCAGCCTCAGCGCACATGGGGGGGGCATGGGAACGCATGGTACAGGCCATAAAACGAGCTTTGTACGCCACTCTAAAGGAACGAGCACCTCGCGACGAAGTCTTGGCCACGCTTTTAACCGAAGCCGAAAACACCGTAAACAGCCGGCCCTTAACACATGTCTCACTAGATCATAAAGACGCCGAAAGTCTGACACCTAACCACTTCCTTGTGGGAAGTTCATCGGGACGGGCAGACATAGGTGCGATAGACGAAAGAGACTTGTGCCTAAGAAAACAATGGCGCATCGCGCAGACGCTGGCAGACCATTTTTGGAGGCGCTGGATAAAAGAATATCTACCTACTCTAATCCACCGGGGAAAATGGCATGAGCCAGTAAAACCAATACAAATCGGAGACGTGGTCATAATAGTCGATGATCAAATGCCACGAAACACTTGGTTACGAGGAATAATAACTCAAACGCATCCCGGTACCGACGGACAAACACGGGCAGTGACAGTCAAATGTCACGGCAAATTATACAAGCGACCCGCGGTCAAAATAATCGTTTTAAATGTCCGCGACGGCAATAAAGAAAAGGCGGGAAAGCCTTTTGAAGGGGGGAAAATATCGCGGCAGAAAACATAGGAATTAAGATCGTCGGTGATAACGCATATAAGGTCATGATTTTTAGGTAGAGAGTTAGGCCGTTTTTGTAATATGTACGAGTTTAGGTATCGAAACGCGAGCCGACGCAAAACTTTCTCTGATCCTTCGGACGAATATCCCGTTAGGACAAGTTAATGACCGGCTATTAAAGTGGCCGACGAAATGCCGACCCTTAACGGCTGCTTTTAAGCCGAAGGCAACTTTCTAAAAACAGACCCCAAATAAGCCAGAAAAGAAATTCATTTATACCTAATAAAAATGTAAAATGTAAAGTATTTTGAATATCATAATATTTAGGTATTGATTTTGCATAGGTATGTAAAACTAGAAACTAGTCTAGTCTAAGGTTTGTTTGTATTTAGAAAAGTAAGAGTGTCAAAACCCAAGGAATAGCGTTTAAGCTATAATCTGTAAAAAGGGCCCATAAGGCGAGCAATTTAAATAATAAGAAAAAAATATATATATCTTTAGTTTAGACGTGGCTAAACTTAAGGAAATAATAAGTTTTAGACATTTAAATAAGCAAAAAACATTGTAATAACCTGCAAAATTAAGTAATTTGAATTTACAAATGTTTAAAAGGGCAAACTTATTATAATTTAGAATATCACTGAACAAGGAAAACTCTAAATGAAAGAAAATTAAAATTTATCTGTGTTATAATCCAATTCAGAAAATAAAATTTAACTATATTTACGGACGTGCGGCGCCATCTATGAGCAAGACGCAAAAGTTCAGCTAAAGCGCTGACCAATGGCGGACGCTCCGTTCGCGCGCTAGCCAATCAGTGAGCAGTACCCTTTCTCAAGACCCCGTCGTGGGCGGGGTAACGAAACGGGGACGAAATCAACGAGCGCCAAGCGGCGCTCATTCTCTTTCAATTCCAGGCTTTGGGACGAACGGTCGTGCCCAAAGACTTATCCTAGTAAGGAATCACGCGGGATTTCTTCCTGAAATTGGACGCTGGTGCACGTGGGCAACCAGTGAAAAGCACAGAAAACAAACTTTAGAGTTTTCTTTAAAACAGTAAATAGTATTTAAATTCAGTGGCCACTCTTTAAGGCATTATTTACATTTATCATTATGGCAAAGTAAGCCTTGTATTCTTGTATTCCTAATCGCCATCACCAGGGCGAGTGAGCTTTAACATTTATTCTTAAGATAACTTCAGTTTCCCTGGACACTCTGTAAGTAGCTTTATATATTGACTTGGTATTTTTGTATGACTTTATTATTTGTGCCAAGTCTGGACAATATTTTTATGTATTTTTTCCGTGTTAGCTACAGCACAGGGAACATTTCTTAAGAAATTTAATGTGAATTTTTATACATTTTGTTTAATTCATCTCAAAGTTGAGATAAAGTTTTGCAAAAATAAGTCTTGCAAGACCCCGTCAGTTAAATCTGAATTTATGTTGTGTTTGCATTCATGTAAAAAAGCAGTGCGGTGCTTTAGTGTGATTACCTGCCGGTCACGTGGTGTTTAGGATCTGCGCATCGCTAAATATTATTGTAATCGTGCAGAAGGTTAATTTTTGCAATAAATTAGTTATTTTTTATATATTGAGTTTCAACACCCTATTACGTCCATTTGAAGTAACCAGATACGCGGGCTGTGGATTCGGTGAACCGCTTAGGCAAATCATCGAATTTCTCGAGCAACCGCTCGAGAGAGGCCACGTAGTCACGGCGTCCAGTATCAAATAAGATAGATCGCCCCGGCGACTGCAGCTGGGGTCTGGCGCCCCCGTCAACTATGTTTTGAAAGGCTCAGAAATTAAAATTTAAGTCGTAACTCAATCACCATAAATTTAAGTTACTCGGATACTTATCTATATACCTACTACCGCATTTCTAAAAGAACTATTAAAAATCTACAACCTACATTCTACTTACTCATAACTATTATTTCGATATACATCCAACAGATCAGCATGTGATCCACCGATTTTAAATTGCATTCGTAAGCAATTTAAAATTGATAAACCTTCCAACCTCCTTGCAAACATAATAATTATCAAAGAATTAGGGCATATGCATTCAAACCTTAATTTAAAATTTGCATTTAGTATTTACAGAGTAAAGGCCAATAGGTTAGAATGGATTCAAGGGACCTCAAAACTTGTTACTTATTTTGGAAAGTTGTATAAATAATAGAACATTCTAAAATATAATTATTTATTTATTATGACATTTAATTTGACAAAAAAATTAAAATGTAGTAAAGCAAACTAGTTACAATTTATATATCCTATTAAAAATTCACAGGGAGCATTTAGCACTGCTACATTTTGTGCCCTGCCTTCTTTACTAGACTATGTCTGTGCTAAGGAAGGCAGTGTTTTATTGTGCTACAACTAAGAATGTCAAACCGTCAATAAATAAAGTCAATATAGAGAATTAGTAAAATAAATCTATTTATAAGAAAAACAAATTTAAAATATATAAATATTCAATGGTATACAATTGTATTCAGCAGAAAAAATATTTTGGTAGTTGCGTGAATATGATTGGAGGTTTAAGATCTTTTTTTTTGTAATATTAAAAACTATGAATTTAGTTTTAGAAATATTGAGGGTTAAACCATTCGCTCACCCTTTTTAAACTTTCATTAATTGGTCGTTAAGCCAAAATGGATCATGTTTTATCCGTAAAAATAATTGCGGCGTCATCTGGAAATGAAGTGATAAGACCAACATTTATTAAATTACAATGATCATTAATATATAAATCAAAAATAACATAGGTTGAAGAAGGCCCTGCGGTACCCTAAAATCTATAAAAGATTATTGCTGGACATGTCACTTATTTAGAATATTATTCGCTCTCGGTCATTAAATATACGGTGTTATAATCCGACCGCGGCGCTTTGATATATTTGCCGGATATTCCAGCAGATTAAATCTGGGCCACAGAGAATACGCCAAAGGTCAATGTAGGCAAAATAGAATTAATAGACCCAATATTGGACTATTACAAACGTCAGCTGTTGCTTTATATATCACGTCTCGTTCATTCTTAGTTATTTTTGTGTGCCTAAAAGCCCAAAATCTGCAATTGGCTAAGTAGCGAATATGAAACACTACTTCTTTTTAACAACATAACACCCACGAAAATTGCACGATTATTTTCACAATTTTTATTTATTTATTTACTATATTTTTGGGAAACATGCAGTATATATTAATGTATAAAACAGCAAATACATAGTTACTAATTTGGCCAATTACATTCCACTGTTTAACAACTGAATTGAAAGGTTCATCTAGAACTCATTACAAAAAAGAGATAATGATGAGAAACGTTAATAAAATAATTTCGTTATTGCATATTTACACTAATAAAAATGTGTATTAATTAGAATATGGGTTTTTAACTATTATGATCAACATAAATATTTAGGACTGTTATCTTCTAATTACCGGTATGAGACGAATATTTTACTTAAATTGTTTTTGAATGAATTCAAAGTACAATTAAAAATGTCTAACTCCGAAAGATTATTGTTATATTCATAACATATTGTGTTGCGTTTTCAACATAGTATGTGTTAGTTTTATGCAATAAAAAAAGAGCTGATGATCCAGTAATTCGTTGGCTACTCTAAAGTGGATACTTTGTAGAAGCTCTGGGCAGTCTATTAAGTTTTTGAGTAGTTTATATAGGAAGATAGCATCAAACTTCTTTCTGATATACAAACTGGGAATTTGGTCAAAATCTTTACGTAAAATTAAAATATTCTGTTTACGTGCACTTTATATATGGGACTCCAAACGACAGAAGAGTTTCTAAGTGGCTCCTGACAATTGAAAAATAGAATAGCTTCAGTGTGTGCGGGTCCTGAATAGGAAGCCAAGCATTATCTTATCAATATATTATCATTCTGTATGTTATGGAAAGAGCGTTCCTCAGTTTATTCTCTAGAATAAGTTAGATAAATCAAACAGTATTATGAAATAAAACTATTTTTTAAAAGATTATATTAAGCATCATGCGTTAAATGCTGTTAAGTTAGTTTAATTTTGTCTATTTAGACCTACAGATCTGCAAGCGCCCAAAACCCAAACATGAGAGAGTTCCCATGTCTTTAAATCAATTTCGCGGCAAAGACTTCAAAACTTTTACATTAAAGCAAGCATCGAAATCCCTGCCGTGAGTTCTCGCGTGAATTGGAACGAGTAAAGCGGAAAGTAGTTTCTTGGATGATAAATCTATGATTATTATCATGATATAAATACAGTTATTTTTCAAAATGATGTTAATTTTTCTACTTGCAGTATTATTATTAACGTTTATTTATTATTTAATATATTAGATATGCATCTGATCTGAAAAATCTTGGGTCTTAAGATTGTTGTTGTCAATTTACCTAACCTAACCCACTTACTAAATCTCTCTATATATTTTGAATAAGTTTTCGTTTCAGATTTTTAATGTTGTATATAAAACCAATTCATCGAGAATAAATTAAATAGTTTAACTAAATAATTATCTCACCAAAATTACTAAAAAAAAATAAACCGCCCTACTAAGAAGAGACAAGTCTAGTTAGAGATACACTGTCAACACATTAATATTTACTCGTGACGCTGTCAATATTAATTAAGTTATACCAACTTCGTTGTAACTAAATTTGGACGCGAATTTAGCCCAGTTATAGAAGTTGCATAACTTGTGCCGTTTCGCCTTGGTTTGCGGCTCATTTGAAATGCTAATAATACACTATTTATATGAACAATAATATTATCATTGAGAAATACTGAACAACAAAATGCGTACTTTATAAAATTTGATATTTAGTATTCACTTTCACAAAAAATTTAAACATTTCACAAAATTCTCACTAGTAATATAATACGTTTAAGTACTGCCCATTCATATTAATGTGGTTTTGTTAGTTATCTTTTATTCTTATGTTTCAAAATTTTAAAAACTTAGTACCCTAGACTGTTTGGTAACAGTTATCAGAATATGATAATACAGAAGTATAATATAAAATAAAAAATACTAAAATGATGTTAATAAGTACATTATTTGCTATGAAAAAAATACTAAATGTACCTATATCAGCAAAGAAATTTTCTGTACAAAGATCAGTAGTGAATGTCAGTGTCGGGATAAATAAAAGTTACGACAAATATGTATTATAAAATCAAAAGAACTTTGATGACTTAAGTTGAAAATTCAGGCTAAGATTTTCTTCTTATTTTTTTTTTAATAAATCATCTGCTACAATAATGTAATTTATTTCTGCCCAGTTACTATTATTAACGTTTGGAATAAACTATTTACTGTTTTACTTGTACTATTTCTTGTGATTTTTTTTCTCGCTTGGTTAGTCAATAACGTGTGCTTCCGCGCTCTAGTGAAACAGTCCGGAACAAAGAAACCAATATCTCTGAGTAATATTGTCTAGTGTCGGTAATTAAATACAGGATGAACTTAAAGTCGGCAGTAACCTTTTAAGGGGGATTCTGGGCAGGAATCTTAATATTTTTTGTTTGAGAAATTTTTATATAGCTAACAAAAACAAATCCATATAAAAATATAAATACACTATTGAACGTTTAATTACCAGGTCGCGACGTCGTGACGCCGCGCGGTCTGGTAATTTGTTAAGTGACCATACTTTTAAATGTTATTAGGACTCTTTATTTTGTCATTTTAGACCAGTTTTTATGCTTTATTCACAATCTTATTTATCAAAATTTGTTCAATTCAACCCTTAAAAGGATACTGCTGATTTTAAGTTCATCCTGTATATTTGAATTATATTTAGCCGCATTATATAGGGTGTTTTTATTAGAGGCGTGGTTTTCAATCTGGCACTACTTTTTTCGTAGTTGGTGTTTTTGACAGCTGTCACTTGATTTATGCTCAGTTTGGTTTGCCATTTCATAATGAATAGACTTACTCCTGAACAACGTTTGCAAATAGTGCAAATTTAGAAAAAATAACTCTAAATTTTTTTTAAATCACTCTAAAATAAAGTAAAAATCGCGTCGTGGGCCTGTGGCGTGGCCTCCAAGATCGTGCGATTTAACACCGCTGGCCTATTTTTTGTGGGGTTATGTGAAGTCGCTTGTCTACGCAGATAAGCCGGACACGATTAACGCCTTGGAAGAGAATATTCGGCGCGTTATTGCTGACATACGGCCCAACTTGCTGCAAAAAGTGGTTGAAAATTGGGCCTCTCGGCTGGAATTTGTTCGAGTCAGCCGCGGCGGCCACTTACCCGAAATCATTTTTAAAACATAATGGCAAACCCTTATCTTTATAATAAAACTAAATTCTTAGCCATAACATCAAATTATATGCGTTTTATCTCTTCTTGAAAGCCACGCCTCTAAAATCATCACCCTATATCATATAAAATTCAGTATTGCACTGTTTTTAAACCTAAGTAATAATATGATATGTTATATATAGAAATCGATTATGTATACAGTTGTTTGTATTTATCCGAAAAACACTATCCACTATGTTTTTATAATAGCGGTCCGCGGAATATGCAAACATGACCCTTTTGGCTTTATTTGACCTTAACGGTGAATTTATGTTTTTGGGTTAAAATTATTGGGTATGCATTGATCGCCAACCAGACGCATGAACGCTACTAAAAATACTTATTTTATTTATGACACCCTACTGGACTGGGCCATTAAATAACTAAATATTTTTGCAAAGCCCCGGTTTCACACGAATGCGTAATATAATAATGTGTAATATAGCAAAGAGCAAATGTCAGTTTTTTTTATGGTTTCGTGTAAAACTGTCCTCTCGGCTGTCAGAGATGAAATTTATGGCCGTTTTTAGTTTCAATATTTACCAGAGAGGTTCGAAATTGTGTTTCCGTCACAGCATGAGGTGAATTGTTCTAGGAGGACGGGTATCTGAACTATTCCCGATGGGCCTCGCATCGCATCGCAATAACTTCTCGGCAGGCCCATAAAATTGATGTAGGTATTCTACTAATGATATAATACTAATGTAAAATGTTAAATAACCTAAAATAATTCATTATTCCTTTTATTCTTTATTGCGAGAAATCAACAGTCCATAAATAAAAATTAAAAAAGTATATGATTTCTTATTATTATCGATTTTGATTTATTTTCTAAACAAATACGAATAAATCGACTATGTAAGTGCTATCAAATTCACAAACTCGGTAAAAATTTGTCAATTTTTTATGATTAGGTACAATTTATGACATAAACGTTTTTGAGTTCAATCTCCAATATTATCATAAATAATCTAAATAGAGCAAAAACTTAATTGGACACTTTATTTCTCATGAGAACTTTTCGTGTATAAAACCACATACATAGTTAGTGAAAGAGAAGTTAGTAGTTAGAAATGCATAGTTAAAATTTATATTTATTATTTGCATAGTTAAAATTTATATGGATGAAGAGTGCAGTATGTTAAAATTGTCTATAATAAGTGTTATAAATACATTAAATTTAATAAAATAAAGCGTTCATACTAATTGACAGATCGACTGAATGAGTTTCGAGCTGTTAATTTTGTGTGTGAAATCAAATGTTCGTTTTTCAATCATCTGTCAATGTCAATAAAGTAACGCCAAGGCAAAATAGCATAATTATTAGGTTAAAAATGTTACATTTTATTATATAAATTAAACCCTGTATAATCTTAGTTTTAATAATTTAATTTTACATGTTACATTTTGATATTTGCACCTATCATATAGAAATGACGTGAGACACAAAGAAGGAGGAATATATATTCGCGTGAAAGTCGAAATGATAATAGGACAAATGCAAGTTTAAATAGTGTAAATAATATTAATGATGAAATTATTTTGAGGGATACATTTAAATGTACACTGAATATCATTCCAAGAAATTTGAATACCTTCAATTGTGTATTAATGCATTTACAATGCAAGTCTTGCAATGCAAAACATTTCGAATCTGAAGTCACTTCAGGTGAAAGGCTGCATTCACTTCATTTTATCATAAGGATAAAGGCCTTATTAGCCTAATCACAATGAATACTTCAAATTATTATGTGATCGACTTACATCACTTGAACCTTCAATAAAAAGAAAGTTAAAAAAATATTTTGAAAAGATTCCTAAATACTTTTTGTTTTTTTTTCAACTCTTATTACGTAACATTGAATTTTGACAATGTAAAAAAATCCCCGAGATTCGATAAAATGAGCGCTGTAATTTTCACAAGAAAATGTTTAATTTTAATGCAGTCCCTGGCTTGGTGGACTGTCACTAAGGTTAAAACGTAATATGCATAACTTTTTAATAATTTTCAGCTTAGAATTCAACATTAATGGAAATTTAATGTAAATAGAAAGATTCGCAGTTCGTGAAAAGTTTTTCAGAAATCAGGGACGTCGGCGTCGAGAAATTTCAGGACAAGGTCCGTTATAAATTCAAATTTGCATCCTTAATTACTGGGGAGAAAATAGAATCTCTCAAGTAATGGCGCATAATTGAAATAAAAATGCCTCTTAATTTCTTTCTTTAAAAAAAAAACGCTGATCATATTTTAGAATATGACGTTTTATGTTATTTCTTGATAAAAAGTTAATTTAAAATATTTTAATTATTTTTCCAAATACGAAGTTCTCGACAATTAATACAATTTCAAGTATCGAAATGCTAAAATTTAAAACATATTTGTTAGTATAAAATCATAGTCTTAGCTGCAAAATCATAATCTAAGAAATCATAATCTAAGAAATGACAAACTGATTAAAAAAGACACAAAATGCTGTAAAAAAGTTTACACACTTATTTACCATGGCACACAATAACCTAAATTTATTTTATCATTTTAGACAACATTTTTACTCTCTTTGTTTTTTATATATATATATATTTCTTTCCCTTCGTTTTAGATCAATAAGATCTTTTTAGATTTTGAAAAAAAGTTTTAAAAATGAAAATAATGAAATTGAGTATTATATATTCCTACCTGAAACCTATGCTGTTATAGAAAACGTTACCTTAGAACGTGCCCTACCCAGTTAAGTAGAACTTTCCATATAGTATTATTTTAATGTTCAAAATACCTATGCTAACGTGTAAATAAATAAAAATAAATGGACAGGTTAACTGGTAGACATTATCTAGCACCATACTGAATTAAGCGTTGATTATTATTTTCCGGGGTGCCCCAAGGAGCTATAGTCGGACCCATTTTGTTTCCAATTTAAGTAAATACTTTGAAGCTATTTCGCGGGACTGTTGTTTCAGATTTGTCCAAAGCTTTCGGAATATTCGATATGGACCCCGATGCGATTTGTTAGCGAAACCGCAATTGAAGACCGATTCAAAGCAGCTGAATCGGTCTTCTAATCGGCGGTTCGGTCGCCAGGGATCCCTTTGCGGACCGCTCGTAAAACCGAACTTGATCTATTCCAAATAAGATGAACCGTCTCTAGACAATTCGGCCTATGTGAGATAGTTATACGCTGAACGTAAAACTTGATAGGCCATCGGGACAAAAAAAGCCAACTCATCTCGGTTGAAACTTGGATAAAGAAACTTGATTTTAAATATTTTATTTGTGAGTCCAATAAATTAATTTTGAACAGCCTGCTAGATCTATCTGGACTAGACGTGCGCGTTGTAAAGCGACACCGTTTAAATCACCCTATTATTCCAGCGCAACGAATAGCAGCGTTACCGAAGCTGGGTAACAGCCATAGCCAGAGAGTAGCGTTGCTTGGCTTGCACATTCCACAAGTTACACTGTTGAACATCGCATGGTGCATTCAGGTATATCGCCGGCCGCAACTATTTTGACAGTCGCCCTATTATTTTTTACCCTATGACACGGAAATATCGTTGTAAGTGACACCATGACAATGAAGCACGGTGACGAGTTCAGCTACAAATCACTCAGTTATTTTGTAACTGTTTAAGTATTAGGTTATTTTTATATCACGTATAACGTAACCTCATTTATATGATTATCGCGTTAACGCCCACTGCTAATCTGAACATTTTAAGTACATAATTAATAATAATTAAGATCAAATCTACAAAATAATAGTAATATTTTAGATACATAAGATATTGACATTAGGCGAAAACGAATATATATTTTTTTACATTAACAAAAGTATAAGATATTGAATGAGGAGTGGAGTTCAGTAAGAGACACTCATAACAAACTAGCACAAATAGGTTGTGGAAAATATTTATTTATTTATTTATTTTCTATATTATTTATATATTATCGTATCGGAGAAAATAAATCTACAGTCAGCGCCGATGACGACATATATCGTCATTGCCGTGTGCACTTAAAAGCGTCATCAGATGAATGCATTTCTATTAATATTTAAAAGCACGGCATTTCGTGTATTAAATGCGAATTCATTAAAGGCGACTAATCGACGATTTTTTTTTTCATTTTGGTTCGCTTTTGACGTTTGTTTGTATATGTGAAAATTGTGCTAGTGAATTGAAAGCGATTTTGATGGATTTGGCGGTAAATAATTCGAGTTTTATTTACAAAAGCTATGTCAATATAATATTAAGATACTAAAAAACGGGTGGTGACGGAACGTGCGATGTTTCGTTCGCTCAACGACTATCGCCGATCGGACGGCAACGTGTGATCCGCGCGTTTTACGTACGGAGTGTGTTAAACAAAACTAAAAAAAACTTTTTCTAAAGAAACATCAATGATCTCCTGTGCTTTAAAAATTTTAATAAGCTGATTCAATAATAAGATTGGTACGAGGATAGGGATGGCAATATTGCTAGTAGTATCGCTATTTCACTCTTTTGTGCTAATGGCATCGTGATTTCATTTCACAGTTTAGCCACATTTACTCATTTGCGAGTTAAAAACATTTTTAACAGTTACGCGAAACTAGCTAAAATTTAATTATCAATCGTATCAATTGTTGTTCAGTATTTTAAGAGAGTGTATGTGTATATATATATATATATATATATATAATATACACATATTTACGCATATTTCTGAGGTTTTGATTATGTTTTTTTTTTCTTTACATTTTATGTTTCGAAATATGCTACGACTATTTGATTAAAATAATTGTTATTCAAGCAGTTTCTAGGCTAGGTTTTAATTACCTTGGCCAGTACTAACTAAAGATCTGCATCTAGGCTGCATTGAATTAATAAGTTAAATTTTTACTTTGTCTAAAGGTTTAGAGCCTCAAAAAGTCTGTATTTTTCTTAACCAATAACTGTTAATAATGAGTGTTTATGAATTAGATGAGATATAACGATTTAAAAGCACACATAATACAGAGAAAAGCGCCACCTGGAAGAGGCCCCTTAACTGGGTAAACTAGTCAACAGGTGCCGTCCGCTATTTTACAAATTAAAACACGAATGTATTTATTTTATTTGTGTATTTAGAACGCCTCAATACAAAGTCTATTACGAACTTATTTTATTTATTTATTGACATAAAAAATAATTGATTTATATGCAAAGATCTTCCTAACTAGGCAATGCCCGTCCTAAGGTAGACTTTTCTATATATTTTTTTTTATTTTTTATCCATATACGTATGCCCTGAGCAGTATACACCTTTGTTATGTTATGAATATATATTTTTCATGTTATTTATAGGATAATACCAATTATAATATGATTATGAATAAAATAATATAAAATTATGAGTTTTTTTTTCTAATAAATTAAATCGTAAAATATTACTTAGGTATATTTGTTATCAAGGTTTCTGTTTCATTTCTTCCCAGTTAAAAGAGCTTTACAATAATATCTACCAAGTTATAACTATCAGTGTGTGAAACTTTAGTTAAATTTAATTATTTAAACCAACTTAATCTAATTATAACTAACATCGAAATAATATTACTCTATAATACTATCAGTAATGAAATCTGAGAGAGGATAGAGGTCAGAAAACGGGTTTAAGGGTTTAAATACAAAAAAAAACAGTATATTGTTGAATACGTATTATAGATATTCGGTATTTATCATGAATATTAAATAAAAAATAAAATAAATGTGGAATATCGTACCGTTAACACTGCCAATTAACAACGTTAAAAAGGCACGCTAATTAAGTGTTCGAGTTCTATAATTAATATTAACAGGACTAGGATCGCTCCATGCAGACCAATTAGGACTGATATCGTCCCGATCGATGCTTCGCGCTAAGTGATTAATGGGCGAAGCGCAGATTGCTAATTGCTCGTCGCTGCTCTAGCGATCAGAGCAACTTCTTATGTTAACAACATAGTCTTTTTATATTTATCATTGAAACAACAGGTTTCGTCGCGATGTTTTTATAAAAAATAACCACTGACCCACCGAGACTCTTGGAGTATCTTTGGCAGAGAACGTTTAAAAAGGCACTTTACGGATTTTACTCCTAACGCGTGACGCGGTTTCTCGACCAACATCCCATCCCAATGAGTACAACGGCCGCAAAGAAGTATAACTTCAAAAATGAAAGACCCACAGTAAACTAATAGGTATCAATTGTAAAGGAAAAACAAATGATAAATAGCCGTTGAAATGATCTTTGTAATGCTATACGTTTCGTTTCAAACCGAACGCCGGTCAAGATCGCGCGGCGAGGTCAGGAGGAGTAACTATGCGTCGAAATGCTAATAGAATTTTATTTTCTAGTGTTTTTACTTACTTTTTCTGACACATTGAAAAACTTGTAGAACGTGGAACGTGAACTGAAGGTGAGGAAAAGTTCATCCTGTATCTTGTTAGCTTTCCATGCATTTTGGACAACAGTGTTTAATTTTTTTTTTTGTTTAAATGTTTTACCTACCACAACTAGTAAGGTTATTTAAAGTAAACTTGTAACGCTGAGGCCTAATCGATATCTATTGTTTGAGACCAGCTGCATAGCTGCACGAGGTCTTAAGCTGTACTGATTTCTCGTCGTTACCCAATTACGTCCCTCACCCTCGAGCCGTAATGAGAGCGAAGGATTACGTTATATATCATTTCAATGGTAATAGTTCGTAAGAGTAATTTCAAATTACACTAAATCTGGAAGAAGGAATCTAGAGGATTAAAAATCTACTTTCTATTACACCTTTGTGAGATCAGTGTGGATTATTTTTAATTTTTAACTGTGTATTTTTCCTTATTAGTTCTGGTTAATTTTTAATGTTGTTTTTGGTGTTTAATATTATTTGTTTCTTTTAGTAGTATATTTTTTTAGTTGTTACGGATTGTAATGTGTAGGTAAATGGGGAAACCTGTTTAATAAATAAATAATTATTAGGTATAGGTGGGACCTACCAGCGATAGTCGAGAGCAACCGAGCAGCTACACCCCCACGGTGAAATACAAACAAAAACAGCTGATTTTCAGGGTGAATAATTCGCCTTAAATTATGTCAACTCATTGCTCGAGTACGGGAAGTTCAGAAGTATCTAATCAACCTAATACATATAACATAAGAAATTGCAATTTGTTAATGTCGAAGGTCGCAATTCGTTTTTGACCCTCGGGTGAACTTACATCAGATGGGGTTGCTTTATACAGATCGCTCTCCGGGGACGAGCGACCCGCTTATGTTTAAATAGCTTGGAAAAAAACTATCAAACCATGTAAGTTACTTTCAATGTATTTTACGAATGCTTATTATATATTGAATTTATTGAATATGACGAAACTTCTATCTGACCTTAAATGGGAGCCTTTAAGTCCAAGGCGAAAAATATGTCGTCTCATTAACTTATTTAAGGCCTACTTGAAGCTCCCAGCATGGTCCTCCATTAGTAAGCAACTTCAGAAACCGTTCTATATTGGACGAAAGGACCATTCTCACAAAATAAAGGAGATTTTTAGGAGAAAGAATGTCGGATTTCATTCTTTTTTTCCACGCACCATTAGAGTGTCCCGGCCGATCCGCTTCCAGCGGATCCGAAGACCAGTCCTCTTCAGTCGGGACACAGCTGGATGGCTTCTGGTGCCACGTTCTCAAGGTGGACTGTAGATCCGAGCTTTCCAAGAGTCAGTCTCCTCAAATCAAGCTAGCCTGATTAATAATGCAACGATTTCAAAAAGTTCAAAATGATTAAAAGTCAATAAAAACAGAATTGAAAGTTATCACACTATTTATTCAAAACAGTATATTCAACGGGTCGTAAATCCGTTGAATAAGCAAAAGGATATTGTCTGAATCACAATTTAAAACACAGAATAAAGTTCAGTACTAATTAAATTAATGCGAACAAACATTGACAGTTTATAATACAGTTCTCCGAACTAGTGACAATTTGTGACTATTTATTTTATAAAATAAATGTCAGATTATCTTCAATTCACTCACCGATATGCTAAATCTCCAGCCTAACTTCGCATCGTTTACTAAACGAGTCTTGAATGCTGAAGTGCATTTGTTTTGGTAATTTGTGACCTCGTTGATTTAGCTCGATTTTATCTCGTTGCGTGATTAACATTTAGCTCTCGTGGTATCCAAAACCTCTGGTTGGATGGTACGTAATTAATAGAGTTACACCAACTTCTAAAAATTTTAAACTAAGTTTAATATTCGCGACGGCTATCGATTGACGTTATAAAAAACTGGCAGCGAAAACGGTGCCTAGTCACGTCTGCTAAAAAAACTAAACAACACTAACTCGCCCGTAGGTACGAGCGCCTCTTTTAAGCATTAGTGAAACCCCCCCCCGTCCCTCGACGGGTGACTGTCTCTCTCCTGTATCTACAGGCGTTTTTGAAATATTTTAAATCACGTAATTTTTATAATACATTTTAACCGTGACTTATTGTTGCTAATATTATGCTAAAACAAATATATTCCCTTAATCTAAAAGATATATTTACATGTTTTCCTTATATTGGATAAAAACGGTTTTGTAATTATAATAATGAAAATAAACAATCCGTTTTTAGCCTTAACCATTACTAAAATTCTATTTTGTTTCTATGACCTACAAACCTAAATCCAGTGACTTTTTCCTTTGAATTAAATATCAAATATAGATTATTTCGCGGCGCGCTAATGATCTGTAATTAGGTTCTCGTTTAACTCCGTCGCGTTTCCGAACGCGTATTTTTAACTCATTAGTCTATTACAAACGCGTAATCCTTTAATGTCTCTTAAATGATATTGTTTTGGCTGAAGATTTAAATATCTTACCTATATTAATGTTACGTATCTACCTTATGGATACTTTAAATAACAACAAATATTATCATTATACAGTTTTACAATCTTACAAGCTAGACAAAAAACATTTATACATATGTGGGTAGTGATCATTTCTCACATTCAGTCAATTTTGGCACCAAAAAACTATAGTTTTCTTATACTATTAAAAATATTAAATAAATGTGAATATTTAGAATTCACCGTTACCAATTTTTGAAAGACCTTCGCGGCGTCTTTAAAAACAAACTTCCCGGTTCGTTATATGACGGTACAAGGGTTTTACAGCCTCTTGCATCTTTATTACGGTCCGGTCGCGTATCCTAATCCGTGCCTAGACGTTTTTGTTTGGCGCGCCGCCTTATGCGTCGTATTTGAAAAATAATGTTAAAACCTAAAACTATATCGTCCGTCTGGGGCTGCCAACTTTATATTTCGCTAAATCAATTTCCTGAATGTGAGTTACCTCATATTTCCCACGACATTCCGCCCTCTCTGAAACGTTACTCTTTCAGCCTTTGATGGTCGTGGACTCGTAAAACTGCCACTTTGACTGCCGGTCGTTTGTAGTGTTTCCCGTGGCTTTTGACGGTTACCGCTCGGGTTTGTCCGTCTGTGCCGGGGTGTGTTTGCACTACTATGTCGCGCAGCCAAGCGTTTTGCGGAAGTCTTTTTTCGATTATGAAATACCACGTCGCTTACTTGTATATGTTTCGCGGGTTGTTGCCATTTTTCTCGGTGCATGAGACGCTCGTGATGCCGGAGTCGTATGGCAGGTAGATCGGCCCTCCGGGTAGGTGTCGCCTTTCCCTGTCGGCCCCGGCAATACGGACACTTTTGAGCCGTTTTCCACACAGCGCTTCGCGCAATGCGACACCTTGCACTGCACTTATGCGGCCGCCTACACGCAGTATTTTTTCGTCATCTAAAAATGCATTTAGATGACGTATTTTACTTGACTTTTTGATCGGCCGATTTGCGCTTAAATCTTTTAGCTCCTCAGCGAAGATTTCGTTTTGCGCTTGTCGTAACCAGTACTTTTCCGAGTTATCGATTTCTTTCGCGGATAGCGCCCCCCGCTCCCCCCTTTTTCGAAAGATATCGACCGCCCTGAACACCCACGCTGTACAACGAATTAGGCGCGTCCATTTTGAATATTTGGACGCGTCTATTAACGCTGTTTCGGTCTCAGCAACGTGAGTGACAAAGACGTTATTTGTCACTTTGTTGTGATAATTTATTTTCACCTTTTGAAAATTAGAAGTTAAATCGTCTCTTAATAGCCCGTCGCGCTCGTTGCGTTGTAAGTGCAACGCGCGCCCGCCATTTGTCCCGGCGTCGAAATTACCGTTTTTTAATTTCGCGTCGCGTTCTTTACATCGTGAATGTGATACGCGATCGCTATTTGCGCCGGCGCCGAAATTACTGTTTTTTAATTTCGCGTCGCGCGCCTTACGTCGTGAATGTAATACACGATCGCTATTAGCGCCCGGTCCGATTTTACCGCTTAATGACCACCCAATTAACGCCTTCGTAACCACAGGGCCCTGACGCCAATTACCATGCACTTCCAGGGGCAAGATGAGGCCATACTGGTCTTGTCCGATAAGCATTTTTATTTTTCCGTGAACCGACTTAATAGGTAACCTAGATATAAACGGATATTTTTCTCGTAATTTATCGATATCTAAATTATGATAAGGTAAATTTAGATTTTTCATAGTTTTCACATGTTTTAAATTATAAATTACGGAATTGTTTTCGGCTTGAATTTTTATATCTACCGACCTAGTACACGAGTTCTGTGATTTCATACCGTTAATACCTACTATTTTTAATGTCGATGTAACGCCCTTTGCGCCGATTTCATTTGCTATTTTTTCGTCGATTAGAGTCAGAGTCGATGCCTCATCCAATAACGCGAGTATATCCCTGGACCCAGCCTCGCCCGTGACCTTCACATTCACAACTCGGAGTCCAATGCTTCCGCTCTCATGACGTGTGTGCGTCACGTGACCTGTCTCGACGGCGGTTGACCCCTCTGGAGAGGCCGCTTGGCTGGGTTCCGAACGTGTTATCGGATGAAGTAACTTATGGTGTTTACTTTTGCATCCGTTAATTCCGCACGACACTTTTCTTTTACATTGAAGTGCGGTGTGTCCTAATTTTAAACAAATAAAACATAAATTCTCTTCCCTGACCCAATCGCGTTTATTATTTAGGCTTAGAGCCGCAAAATTCCTACAAACATTTAAATCATGATTTGTTTTTTTACAGTACAGACATTTTTTAACTTCTAACGATTTTTCGTAGGTATTAAAAATATGCCTACGCGTCGGCTCTAATTTTTTAATCGCGCGCGTTTTTAACTCGCTGCGTTCTTTGACCGCGGGCTTCGAACCACCTGAGTTAGTTTCCTCTTTTGCGGCCGCGTCCAGTAATGACTCTAGCCATTCCCCGAAATCTGTAAGTGTGGGATGTTCTCCCCTAAATTCTTTATACCACTGAAGCCTTAAATATTGAGGTAATTTTAAAATTAATTCTTTCAACAATGGCGGATTAATTAAATATCCGTCATGTCCCATACTTTTAAGTGAGTGTACAATATTGCAAACAATGGTGCCAAAATTAACTAATTGTGAAAGTGAGTCACTTACCCCAATATTCGGAACACTGCGAGCCTCTGTCATCAGTTCATCTATGCGAGCATCTGGTCTGCCGAAGCGTCGATAAAGCACCTTCATGATGGCAGGAACGTTCTCCGGTTCGACTAGCAGCGACCTCACAGCCTCCCTGGCTGGCCCGCTGAGTGAGGCAGCCAAACGGATTAAATTATCTGCATTGGAGTAGCCGCACATCTCGTTCCCCTGATTAAATAAACTAATGAATATCGGAAACTCATTAGTGTTTCCGGTAAACTTCGGCAAGTCTCGTAAAAGTTTTGCACGCGCCGACACTAACATGTTATTTCGATACGAATCACTTGTATTAGGCACTGACACACACACTTTTTCAGTTTTTATCGGCGACCGTTGTCGGTAGCGCGTTGTCTCGCTCTCGCCCGGCCGCTCCTCTTGTGTCGCGCCGATGCGGAGATTTCGAAACGCCTGTTTCAAATCGTCCGCCCTTGTGTCGATTCTCGGTATTTTCGTCGCGGCCCATTCGCGACAATACCTAGACGATGCTGATGAGTCCGCGATGCTGCCCTCATCGTCATCTTCTTCCTCGGCCTCGATCATCTTTTTCTTGATCTCCAGCCTTTTTGCCACCAGATCCATTTGTATCTGGGTGGCTTCTGCAGCGGCCTGTGCCTGCAGCCTGGAGCTCTCTGCAGCGGCTTGTGCCTGCAGCCTGGCACTCTCTTCTGCAGCCTCAAGGTCTGCCGCCAGCAGTTGCCTGGTGACGCTGCTTCTCGATGCGGCTGACGTCCTGGACCTGCGGCTTGCAACGGATGATGCCCGTGACGCAGGGAGTTCCTGGGCCGCTGCCTGCAGCCTCTCCTGGAGCCTGGATGGGCCTGCTTCCGTGCTGACCTGTTCGGCTTCCTGGGAATCCTGTGCCGTCATGCTCAGACGCTCCGTAGTGTATGGCGCTTGTTCCTCGGCTCTGTCCTGTCGGCGTCCTGCGCTGATGGTTCTCCCTGAACCGCGGCTTGTATTGCCTGACAGCCTTTGCCTCAGGCGCTCGCTCTTCCTCTCTCCTGGAGTTGCCTGTTCTGCCATATCCTTTTGGCTCGCTTGACTTTTTGACATCTTGTCAAAGAAAACTCGGAGCTCGTCCAATCTGCGCTCGAAAGGACCAACAAAGATGCTATGTCCCGGCCGATCTGCTTCCAGCGGATCCGAAGACCAGTCCTCTTCAGTCGGGACACAGCTGGATGGCTTCTGGTGCCACGTTCTCAAGGTGGACTGTAGATCCGAGCTTTCCAAGAGTCAGTCTCCTCAAATCAAGCTAGCCTGATTAATAATGCAACGATTTCAAAAAGTTCAAAATGATTAAAAGTCAATAAAAACAGAATTGAAAGTTATCACACTATTTATTCAAAACAGTATATTCAACGGGTCGTAAATCCGTTGAATAAGCAAAAGGATATTGTCTGAATCACAATTTAAAACACAGAATAAAGTTCAGTACTAATTAAATTAATGCGAACAAACATTGACAGTTTATAATACAGTTCTCCGAACTAGTGACAATTTGTGACTATTTATTTTATAAAATAAATGTCAGATTATCTTCAATTCACTCACCGATATGCTAAATCTCCAGCCTAACTTCGCATCGTTTACTAAACGAGTCTTGAATGCTGAAGTGCATTTGTTTTGGTAATTTGTGACCTCGTTGATTTAGCTCGATTTTATCTCGTTGCGTGATTAACATTTAGCTCTCGTGGTATCCAAAACCTCTGGTTGGATGGTACGTAATTAATAGAGTTACACCAACTTCTAAAAATTTTAAACTAAGTTTAATATTCGCGACGGCTATCGATTGACGTTATAAAAAACTGGCAGCGAAAACGGTGCCTAGTCACGTCTGCTAAAAAAACTAAACAACACTAACTCGCCCGTAGGTACGAGCGCCTCTTTTAAGCATTAGTGAAACCCCCCCCCCGTCCCTCGACGGGTGACTGTCTCTCTCCTGTATCTACAGGCGTTTTTGAAATATTTTAAATCACGTAATTTTTATAATACATTTTAACCGTGACTTATTGTTGCTAATATTATGCTAAAACAAATATATTCCCTTAATCTAAAAGATATATTTACATGTTTTCCTTATATTGGATAAAAACGGTTTTGTAATTATAATAATGAAAATAAACAATCCGTTTTTAGCCTTAACCATTACTAAAATTCTATTTTGTTTCTATGACCTACAAACCTAAATCCAGTGACTTTTTCCTTTGAATTAAATATCAAATATAGATTATTTCGCGGCGCGCTAATGATCTGTAATTAGGTTCTCGTTTAACTCCGTCGCGTTTCCGAACGCGTATTTTTAACTCATTAGTCTATTGCAAACGCGTAATCCTTTAATGTCTCTTAAATGATATTGTTTTGGCTGAAGATTTAAATATCTTACCTATATTAATGTTACGTATCTACCTTATGGATACTTTAAATAACAACAAATATTATCATTATACAGTTTTACAATCTTACAAGCTAGACAAAAAACATTTATACATATGTGGGTAGTGATCATTTCTAACATTCAGTCAATTTTGGCACCAAAAAACTATAGTTTTCTTATACTATTAAAAATATTAAATAAATGTGAATATTTAGAATTCACCGTTACCAATTTTTGAAAGACCTTCGGGGCGTCTTTAAAAACAAACTTCCCGGTTCGTTATATGACGGTACAAGGGTTTTACAGCCTCTTGCATCTTTATTACGGTCCGGTCGCGTATCCTAATCCGTGCCTAGACGTTTTTGTTTGGCGCGCCGCCTTATGCGTCGTATTTGAAAAATAATGTTAAAACCTAAAACTATATCGTCCGTCTGGGGCTGCCAACTTTATATTTCGCTAAATCAATTTCCTGAATGTGAGTTACCTCATATTTCCCACGACAAGAGAGTGGAATAGTCTCAACTGCAGCGTCTTCAAGCCATTCCCTAAGACCCCTTCCCAACTAAGAAAAAGGATAAAAAACTTAGCTTTAAAATAACTTAGTTGCATCACCTGCCAATCAGCTATACCACCGGAGGAATGGTACCTCCAAAGTATATGTAATTTTTAAATAAATAAATAAATAAGTATACATAACAACATTTTTCTTGAAATTTAATTAGCATGATTTTATGCAACGAATAGGCTGTTACGGATTAACTCTTTATTAGGTTAATAATATTAAGAGATAAAATCGCTTTTTGGAAAGAACCGCAGAAGAGGAGGACTGAAGGCCAGAACTACAGAGTCGCGTTCAACGAACACAATGTACACCGTATGGTTATGACAGTCGCCTATTATGTGACAGCTTCAATGACACGTAAATCTCGTGCAAGCGACACTATGACAGTGAAGCACGATGACGACGAATTCAGCTACAAATCCCGCAGTTATTTTGTAGCCGTTTAAGTATTAAGCTATTTTGAAATCTCTTTTATCGTAACCTCAGTTATATGCTTATCACATTAACACCCACTACTAGTCTGGATTCAACTTCACTGAATGCCTGAATATTTTTCACCGCCTTCTGGCACCACCTGGTGCTTCTTTGCCCTAAAGATTTCCCCACAGAGGAAACCACACCATCCCACTCACACCCACATCCCACATTCCATCATCACACTTCTGGGACTGATTGAATAAGTTATCTATGAAAATGTGTGTTCTAAGTAAAGCGAATGAAAATAGGTACATTTGATATGCCTTATGAATTGTCTCAGCGGATAACAAATATTGAATCTTTCAGGCTGTAATGTTCAATAATTAACAAAATATGTACTATTTATTATTTTAAAGGTACATAAATTTATTAAAATGGGTCTAGGACTATTTCGACACAAGTTACTTGCACGTTTTAGTTTTTGGAAATAGTTTGTTGAAATAAATATAGAATGCTATTTATGCTAATTTCATACTGCATATTCAAATTTTTAAATATTAGTTTCACAACGGAATTACCAAATTTAAAAGCATTTTAACTTATTTACTTATTACGTATTGTAATTGCAATTTATGCCATAAAGTGACATGTTATTAAAACGTAAAAAAAGTTTTAGCTCCCGTATCCTAAAAGCATTATCTATATCCGCTTACGCAATTTAACGTGATTTTAACGAGCGCGCCACTGAAACAAACCATCAACACGTATTTTAAAGTTGCTTTCAGCTTTTCTCTAATGACCGCTGGCATTTTGACGGGAGGCACATAACATTGTCCTTTTCGTAATATTTTAGAGATTTTTTAGTATACTCTGAAATATACTTTAAATGATGTATTTGCCAAAGTCGCCGCGGGGCATTCAAGTTATGTGGAAATTTAGCAGTAAGAAATTTAACCAATAAATATAAACGTTCACAATTGACTGACGCGTTCTTATTGTCATATGTAAACCTATGTAAGTTTATATATGTATGCCTATCGTTGCTCTTTTTAGGACATGTTTTGACTGGAGAATTTCTTTGAAGTTGCTTCTCTAGTGAAACATATGTTTAAATAGCAGTGTCTTGATTTAAAAACATACACTGCAGTGTCTTGATTTAAAAACATACACCGCAGTGTCATGATTTAAAAACATACACCGCAGTTTCTTGATTTAAAAACATACACTGCGGTGTCTTGATTTAAAAACATATACCGCAGTGTCTTGATATAAAAACATATACCGCAGTGTCATGATTTAAAAACATACACCGCAGTTTCTTGATTTTTAAAAACATACACTGCGGTGTCTTGATTTAAAAACATATACCGCAGTGTCTTGATTTAAAAAAAAACATACAAAAATCATCATCCAGATTTCACCGGGAGTACGTATTTTGAAGTTACCACATTTTACCTAAGGCTAAAATGAACAAAATTAAGTAAACGTTTGCGTTTTGTGTTTTTACAAGGTGAAAATGCTACGATTATTTAAACGTCACGAGGATTTTTACGATTCACACATTAAGATCAAACAATATTTTGAGTAACCTAACTTGGCCTTTGATAGGGTAAGCGTTTTTTTTTAATTTTTGTTGAGTTGACTTAACACTATATACATATGAGAGCTTTCGACCGTACCAAAATTAGAAATTTGTCTAACAAATACTTTTATAAAAGTAAATATTAATAAAAAACAGATATTTTTAATAAATAACAAAAAAATATTTTTCGTTAACGAGTAAAACAACTGCAAAATGAAAGATATAATAATATATAAATTAAATACCAGTCGTTATCTCCTAATGATATTTCTCGTTCAAATAAGTAAAAAAACTTTCATGGGGCATATCCGATATGCCTGGAAAAATTCCCTCTTTTTTTCAATTCAGCGTTCTTGCGAACTAATGTTAATTTTTATTAATATTTTACGTTTGAAAACGAGACGGGAATGCTTAATTTACATAGTACGTTTTAATTTTGTTCTATCCGAATAATCTTTTGTGTTGTCGGGGAGGTGCTGTATTGTTCAGTTTAGCCAACCTATTAGAGCTCGTTGTCTTAATGATGCCGAGCTGAAAACT
Organism: Neomicropteryx cornuta; assembly: GCA_020383195.1. Classification (NCBI taxonomy): domain Eukaryota; kingdom Metazoa; phylum Arthropoda; class Insecta; order Lepidoptera; family Micropterigidae; genus Neomicropteryx; species Neomicropteryx cornuta. The sequence continues at coordinate 6,602,863 of JAHKQU010000010.1, read as the reverse complement.
GCTCGTAATCATATGTTGTTCTTGCTTTTATATTTTATATAATATTATGTTGTGTGACCTACTATGGTCAGAAATGATATGAGAAAAATCATCCCCGAATATAATATATTTTTCCACAGATGGTGTCAATTAGGTTCAGCGCGCGGATTCCGATGACCTTGACCCCGTGACGGTGTACGGTGACAGCTGAGCGCTCACAACAAAGACATGATCCTTTTACTATTTTCATGTAAAGTTTACATTTTTTTTTCTCGTCAATCATGCTAGATGTTGATATATTTCCTTAACAAAAAACACTAGAAATCGCAGGACCAATTAGCTGTTTTTTTTTTGTTAGGTAATAGTATTGGGACATGGTATATACATTGCGAAGATCACCGGGTCCAACCCGTCGTGGCTCCACCCGAGACCTTTGGTTGAAAATAGGCATTTTTCCACTGCGCCAATGGGCCTAAACTATTAACGGCTGTTGATCACTTTTTCCACATAAAGTGGTTAGCGCATGTAAAAAATATCTATCAAAAAAAAGTATCAAAATATGTAACATATCCTGAATACTGCTAAAATATCGGTCGTAACCAATTTTATAGTCAGGTAAAATTACTGCAGTTCCCGCAATAGACTCGGCGTTTACTATAAAAAAAAATACAGGTGGCTATCAATGAATGAATTACAAATTATTACCAACACGTAATAAATTACAGCTACTACTAAACAAAGCAAATGAAACCAGGACCCCCTCCATTTTGCCGTCAGTTACACTCACCGCCGCGCGCGCCATACAGGGAGGGGATTATGTAAGTTCTGAAACTATTCAGTTTATGTAATTTGTTATTCAAACTTCAAAACTAGCTGTTGAATTTTATTTATTTTTATTCTATTGAGATACCTCACCATCTATATGCATAGGATTGTATGTACATATAATTATTATTATGTCCTAAAATTAGGAGATCTGATTTGATTAAGCTAAGGTTGTGTTTTTTTTTGTTTTCCTGAAAAAGTGTTGAAAGTTAAATTAATGCGCTGATGGTATCAAATTTTCAAGATCGAACACCCAAATTCAAAGCTCATTATCTAACAGTCTTAAGTAAGTATTTATTATGTATATTGTATATATATACATATCATTATACCTATGTCAATCGAATGTATTAACATAACGTAATGAAGTTGAAAATAATTAGTTAAGTAAATCTTGTGCAATTTTCACAACCGACATACTTATCAATTTCTACTGTTATAGGTACTTAATGATAAAATTATGCAATTAAACTGCAAAATAGAATCGGGCAAATTCGTACCTTTGTTTCGTGTGAAAATAAACTTTTCAAAATTTCTTCCAATCGCACAAAATAACGATTATATAATAAACGCAACAACGTTGCACACTTTTTAACCAACGTTACATTTCGTTGGTGGTTCATCAACCGTAACACAATTATTTAACGAGTTTGTATTGTTTACTAATAACAAAAACATTGGTGCGATTACGCGTAGATAGTTTTATGAACATTTATTCGATGTAATGTTTCCGAGAAGGAGAGGAGAGGTTGTGTCTTAGGCGTGTGGGCGTTTTTTGTTGTTTTTTTTTTCAGGAGGAGCGTTTCAGAAGTATGTTCAGGAGTTACACAAGCGGAAAGTGTTAGCGTGAAGAGTGTCGAAGACAGTAGCGCGCCGGCCGGCGATCGTAGTCAAACTGGATGTCGGGCGCGCTACGCTCGTCGCTACGGCCGGGGGGCGAGTCGTAGACGCGAGCCGCGGGGGGCGTATGAATTTGTATTGGCTATAATTCGGCTATCCGATGACACTTGTTTACGTCGCCTTTTCGGGTCGGGCGTATGTGCACATGTCAGAAATGATATGGGCTTAAGAATATGATAAAGCGAACACTTTAAATAACACACGTTTATAACAATATCGCGTTAATATAGAGTTTGTACAAAACAAAACAAAAAACTGATCGCTTAAATGTGGTGTCTTTTTATTGGAATATTGATAAGGTTTTTTCTTACTTAAGTGTCTAAAATTAGTTGAAACATGTATTCAATATTTTGTTGGAGTACCGTATAAAAATAAAATAAAATAAACACCCCTAAAGTCTTCGGGAATGGTCTTAGAACAATCTGTATTTAGGCAAAAAATTATAAAAACAAAGAAAAAATACTAACAATTAAAAACAAATATAAATGATAAACTAGCATCGCAGCTAAATATAATTTAAATAATAACAAATTAACGATTACCGCTGATATCACAGAGTATAATAGAAAGCACATTTTGAACCTATCGGATGAAGAAGCGAGTACATTCCACAGGAATGGAATTTAATATTCTGACTGCATACATTTTCTTAATAAATAAGAAACATTTCAAATTGCGTACGCATTTATTATAGCATTATTTTAAATATATTTAACATTCATTTAGAATTTAAAAAATTGAAATAAAAATAAATATATTATGTATAGTTTTTTCTGTACATTTAGCCTATAAATTATAGGTAACACCAATTATTAGAATTATATATTTATTAAATGTATATTGTATATAATATATGCAATATATATACAGGGTGTCCCAAGATCATTCCCGTAAATTTAAGGGGGTGTATATGTTCCCTGCTACGAGAAAGAAATTATGTAAAAAAAATTGATACCCAAATTAATTATTTTTTAAACTAAATTTGTGTAAAACAATCATAATATTACGGCAGCGTTCGCCAGGCATACTAAACCCGCTGAAAACACGTCGGGCGCCACATCGTGAATGCAACTCAAGGTCGAGCGGACGTAAACTCGTTTTACACAAATATATTAGGTTTTAAATAGAAACTTCAACATTTTTTTTCTCGAATACCATAATGAATTATGATATATTTTCTTAACAAATAACACTAGGAATCGTAGGACCTATTAGCTGTTTTTTTTATTGAGATTGACATTGGGATACCCTGTATATATATATATTTATATAATATTATGCACTATTTATTATATGTATCATATTTTGTATTTATGATATTTATCCTATAATCCTTTTTGTTATTAGTAACGTCTCGCGTACGTAATAAGTATTGTATTATTTCATGTTACCATGTGACTTCAGACCAACAATAAATGACTGGTGTTTAATTTGTCTATATTATATTAATTTAATTCCTTTTTTGGTGTTATTATATCATTTATTATTGTATGTATTGTTGTTGTACCATAACGAATAAATAAATAAAAAATAAATATATAGTTTTTTTACAGATATAAAGTGTGCTACAAAAAATACTTATATATTGCTTGGTTTATTTTTAGACTCATTTATAAGTTACTTGACGAAATATATGGATGATAATCCATTTGTTAGAAAACATTTAAAAAAATATATATTTCTACGTGAATGTTAGAAAAAGTTATACTTTAAATAAAAAGGACGTTATGATTTGTTCGTGCACTTATTATTTTCATTCTGAACACAAATGGATGCCATTTGCAAAGATTATGAATAAAAGCGGTCCCGAATCGCGCCTTGTGGTATGCCTCATTTGGCGCTAAAGAATCCTGATTTGTAGTCAGTGATACGGATATTCCTAGCCTCGTTTTCGGGTTACGATTTATTTATGAAACCTGTCCGGTTTAAGAAAAAAATAACATTGAAATTTAATGATAAATATAAACAGTAAAGGTAATATTTTGTCCAATTTGGTATTCGGAATTGGTTTAGACGAAAGAACATATTAATTGTATTTATTTTATTTTATTTTTTTTTTTTATCTTTATTGGAGAAACCAACAATTTTACACAGTACATATAAAATAAAAAAATACATTTGATGGATCGATAAAAAACTATGTAAAACTAAAAATAGGTTTCTACTAACAAAAAGTATTAAAGTTAATAACAAAAATAACAAAACCATTTTATATCTATATATATACATATATATATACATTTTGATTCATTTACACCCTTTTTTCCTATGGCGGGCATTAGGTAACCATTGGATATTTAATCATAAAAAAATATGTTTGATACCTTGATCTTATGTTTTGTACCTATATTAAAAGGAAGATTTTTTAAATATAATTTTATTTCCGAGAAATTTAATAAATGATAAAGTGCTAATAGTATTTTTTAGTTGAATTTCTCTCTTATAAAAGACATTAGAGTCTTGAGAAAAATAATAGTTGAAAGTCAAATGAAGGGTCTAGAACAGAAAAGTTTGTTTTATTAATTTCTATATTATGAAGCTGTAATTAAATAAAAACTAACAATTGCTTACTAACCGCGCAGAGTAAAACCTGACGCCCTATAAAAATAAGGTCGACTGTCAAAATGCTTCGCCTTAAGTGTTTGATTGAGGCTTAGGTCAGAAATCAAGTCTCAGCGGGCCCGAGTCCCCCCGGGGGGCCCCCCGAAAAAGTATGAGTTTTTCCCGCAAAAATTTTATTTTGTTTTCTATTGTAACGATTTATTATTGTTGACCGCTAATCGCTTGTAGATCGTAAGCAGTGAGAGTATGTAAGGGCATAAAGATGTAATCTTTACATGAGTCCACAATAGGGTACGTTTAAAACAACAAAATAAAAAAGTATAAAATTCAAAAATCAATAATAATAATATTCTGATTTTACCTTCATTCGGGTAATTTATTTATTTGCAATAAAAAAATCTAGTAAAAACGTTTACTTATTTATTGTATATTATTATTATATATTATTTACCTATATATATTATATTTATTAATCAAAGTTTTTTTTTAAGCATAAAACCAATATAAAAAAATTAAATCTATGCAGAGGAATCTAGTCTATACATGATATTAATTATTGCTTAATCACAAACCATTTCAACCATAAAGTTTCTCTTCTTTTTACCAATCATTTAAATTTTATACTTTTTATTTTATAAATTTTATACGCGATTTAATTAAAATTCCTTCGAACTACGTGCGAAACACACATTATATAAGTCGTATAGAATGAAAAGCAGCAATCTACCAAAATTATCACTTTAGAGTTTTGTATCGGGTTTTTGAAACTTTTTCATATTTACCCCCAAATTGAAGCAAGAAATAATAATCTATCCCTAATAATAATCTGATCCTATAACACGCGTTTAAAATATTAGGTTGGAATTAAAACCAGCAATCTGGAGCCATGTTAGCATTAACATAAGTGCATAGCCGTGCACTTATGTTGCTGATATTAAATTATTATTACTTATTGTCAAGATGTTAGAAATAAAAACGGCAATTTGCAAAACTCAGTTTCAAAATAGCATTAAAAAAATAATTAAAAAATATTGATGATATTACCTTATTCTAGATGTAAATTGTTTTTATTAAATTGTCACAAAACACATTTACTGCCGACTGATATAATTTGATATACCATATCGAAAAAGACAAATTTTAAAAAAAAACTGAACTTGAATCTGGTCTAAAAATTTAAGCAATTTTGTTTGCCTTTCTTCACAAAGAAATTTAATTGCATAAATAATGTATTTTGTTTTAATTTTACGACTATTACTTACGTAAATTATGTGTCACATTTTCAAAAATGCCTCTTACCTGAAAAAAAAATAAAAACAATATTAGAAATAATCGTGTATCTATTTAATTTATATTATAAAATATTTTTAATAAGAGTTTGGCTCAGAACCTTTATTGGAATTGTGGAAATAGAAAAAAATGTTTATGTACATTAATTAAAAACAAGATTAGAAAAGGTACATTAATCAAAATACTGTAATGGAATGTGTGCCGGGACTCACGGGTAAGATGTGTAAACATCATTTGTCTGTACATTTACAGGGGAGGACTGAAAATTTTAAAATGAAACAAAACATTTTGGGTTTGCGATAACCGAATTATGATATTGCTTTGCCGTTAAATAGTTTACTTGTCACAGTGAATTTGACACAATTCAATGAATTATCTAGTGGTTTCAGTCCACACCACATGTTAGCGTGTCAATCGATTGTCTAAAAATAAAATTACTCGTGCTCTGTAGCGGATTATGTCCAAATTATAAGATAGGTTAGTGTATCTAGCAATCATTACACTCTAGAAATAAAACTACTAATGCTTTCTACCGGTTAAGGTCCATATATATTTTAAACTAAATAATGAGATTTGCACGAATCAGCACGGGTTCCGCGTAGGTCGCTCCACAACGTCAAACTTGCTAGTTTTTACTAATGAAGTTGCCCGCAATCTTGACGTAAATATTCGTATAGATGCGATTTATTTTGATATTTCGAAGGCCTTCGATAAAATAGATCACGATATATTATTGAAATGGCTGTTTGTCGCTGGTTTGTCAATCGATCTTTTAAACTTGGTGGCTAGCTATTTTCGGAATAGAAGGCAATATGTATCTTGCGGAGACTCAAGTTTCTGATACATTCAATGCGTTTCCGGGCTAAATGGTTTATTTTTTATTTTATTTATTAACGATATTTTTACTTCAGTAATAAATTGTAGTTTGCTGGTCTATGTGGACGATGTGAAGATATACCGATCAGTGACTTCACTATCTGACGCGCAGCTTTTACAAGATGACATCAATCGTCTTGTAGAATGGGCTGCCGATAAATGTATCGCAGTATCCTTCTCACGAGCTGTGCGTTAAAAAGTAAGTTGTGAGTAATGAGATCATTCGCAGATGCGACGAAATTCGCGACTTGGGGGTTGTGTTTGATTCGCGTCTAACATTTCATTTGCACATGCGAAGCATAGCTCCGCGTGCCAATAAAATCTTGGGATTCGTACTTCGAACCATCCGATCTTTGAGTAAACCGAAGTCAATCTCGCTTTTATACTGCACGTTCGTGAGGAGTACATTAGAGTATAGTTCCATTATCTGAAGTCGTCATGAAATGATATACTGTAATATCCTGGAGGTTACTCAGAGGAGGTTTCTAAGATACCTTTATCTACGTAGGTATGGACCCTGATTTTTTTCCCAATACGAATCCATCAGCATTTGTATTAGGGATGTTTGTGTTAGGGGTGCTTTAACACACTCGAGTTTAGGTGACAATTCCATACATTTTTTTATAGTTATTATAGTTATTCGTAATAAAGTTATTCGCGGTTTCATCGAGAATCCCGTAATACTCAGAGATATTGGTTTCTTTGTTCCGGACCGTTTTACTAGAGCGCGGAAGCACACGTTATTTAGGCGGTTAGCGTGTCGTACTGATGTATACAAGTATAGTCCAATTGGGAGAGCAGTCGAATTATTAAATTCCATTTCCGCGAAGATTGATATATTTGTCTGTTCGCCCAATAGATTAAAAATTTGCTCTCTATTACACAAGATCAACGTGAATTATTTATTTGTTAATGTTTGTCTGGAGGCTTTATTTTAATTTTTAACGTGGTATTTTTCATGATTAGTTCTAGCTATTTATTGTTTTTTTTTTTCTTTCAGTAGTTTAATTTTTTACTTTGATTGTAATGTGTACAGGGGGAACCCTGTTAAATAAATAAATAAACAAACTACATCAAATATAAGTTAATAGTTAAACGCCCGCATCTTCTAGGATAGGGTACGATGTTATTGATTTATACGTCAAATGCCTCAATATAAAAAAAAACCTGTGGGTCCCACTATAAATGTTTACACATCAAAAAAAAAGGATGACAACTTTTAATATCAACTAAGTTGTAATAGATAAAAGATTCTTAATACATTCGGTGGAGCAACAAATATTTATCATTACTTAGCAGAAATGTAATTTAACAATTGTACTGTTTCGTAATCGAACCATACGCATACGAACATATTTTCACTATAATACGAAGCGCTAATATTATCTGGCCTAACTATACAAAGGTCTGTACGAAGAAAGGCAGTTTTTTAAGCGTGAAAAAAAATGTCTGAAAATCCACCATCAAGACTGGATCAATGAATTTTATAAAAAAATATTTTAATGATTAAGTAAGTTTATGTATCTGAGTTTTATATAGCTAGAAAATTTTTTAATTTACTAAAAATTATTTTTTAATTTTAACATTTTTTCAGCGCATTTGTTTTTAGACAGGCTATATAATATGAAAGTTTATAGTTCATAGAGGAGAGGGAGTATGTATTATTGTCACTACTCGTAATATACTAATATTTTTCGAATACAAAACTATTGAAGCCAAAATAATTTCAATGTGTCACAATTCCTTTATTCTCTGTTAGTAAATTGACTCCTTAAGAGTAAATTTAGTCCTCTGAGAACCTTCTCAAGATTGTCCTTCGGATCTGCGGAATCTCGTGAAAACCCTCCTAAATTTCCTTCACAATAACCTTTTGTCCGGGTAACAATTTTATAGGTTAGTTATTGAGAATTTGGGTTGGGTATTTTAACAGTGCTTAAACACACCACAATAACATGAGATAACATTGTCTGTTTTATGGACCGAAAACGAAAGTTAAGATTAAAATAAATGCCGTTTTTCATTAATGGCACGGACGAGTACAGCATAGCATGTAATTAAAATATGGCCATAAAAGCGAGAATGGAGATTGTGGCTTTTATGTGCGAAAGTTGCGGGGGTTTCCGTTCATAAAATTTTAATAGAACGGCTAACCCCCCCCCCCCTTCTCTCTTTTCTACCCCCCGCAAAAGGGTAGTGGCAAATTTGTTCGCTGAAAATAGCGCAGAAGTTTTGAGAAAGATATATAAATAAACACCACACTATTAAAGCGTGTTATGTAAGCGTAGACGAAAGCTGAAATGTCGTGAAAGTGTCGTTAAAAAGCAATAAACTGACCAACGATTCTCAACATGTTCCAATCGTCTGGTTTACTATTTGAACTTTAGCATAAACATGATTTAAATGCGCCCTGGATAGTTTGAAGAACGCTGTGATTTCTATCGGCCACCGCTTTTCGTATCGGCGGACTACGCAATGTTGAGCCGAAAAGCTATTTTATAATACCGTCTTTTTGCGCTCCCGCGATACAAAGCAAACGCTAACTCGGCGGTCGCGCGATCAATTATTCTCCTCGGCGGATATATTTTTATTAAATAAGTACCCATTTCATCATGAATTGCGAAAAACTCTAAATTTAGGAAACAAATTAAATTAGTAAATTTAAATAATAGTATCTTTAGACATTTTCTTTTCTTTGGCCTAATTTATGTTAAAAAAAATAATATATAAATATATATAATACGCTAGTGGGAATGTCATTTAATTTTAAACTTTTCATGTATTTCTTTACTTTAGCGACAATTTTATACTAAATTTTATACGGTTCTTTTTTTTTGTATGTACCATTTCTTATATATTTTACTGTTGATTTTCCAAATAAACAAAACTTAAAAGTTTTATATAAGTTAAGTTAACAATAGTTAACAATATAAGTTAACAATAAGTTAATTTTAATTAATTTAGGTAAATCGACATATTTTAATAATATCAAAGAAGTATCGTTAAATAAACAAGAAGGTATTCATATACCCATTAAGCATACCATTAATTCTTTGTAGTTTTAATGTACTTATTTCAGTATAAATTTCATTGTATTTATTTTTTTATTTAAAAACAACAAAATGGAAATATTTTTATTGGCTCATGATGGTGAATTCTGACCATATTTGTTAATTGTTAAGACGTTATCCCGCGGGTCAAGCTTTATTGGTTTTTGAAGACACTTTTCTACTAGTTATAAGTCCCTCACAAAGGTCCTAGGTTTCTTTATTATCGATCCCAATCGACCTCTCCCGTCGCTGAACTGTCAAAAGCGTTCCTGCCTATAGTTACTTTTCAGCCAACCGGATGTGAAGCGATTTAGTTTCAGGCGCAGCTTCAAAATCTTCAAAAAAACCACATTTTTGGCGATACACCGCTTTTCAACCACTAAGTATTTAGCATTATGAACATTAAATACTTATTTTATCCTTCTTGGAAGCTGATTTTTAATTTTGAAATATAAAAACATAAAAAAAATGCGTTCAAGTTATTTTTTTTTTTTTACTTTATTTTCACAATTCGAACGTGATTGGTGTAAAATTGCCGGCAGTCATCGTGTCCACAAGAAAGTGATATCGAAAGATATATAAACTTTTTAACTGAGGGTAGTTTTGGGTTCCAGGGGATGTGAAACGCGATGATATGTCGAAATCCCATCGCAATAGGTAGCAATTGCATACATCATTATCTCGACGCCAAAGGCTTTCCGCCTCTGCGAGGATGCAACGCGTTCCGCAATATTACCCTCAACATACCACAACAGCTGCGAAGTTCTAATGCCATCCCACAGATACGACTATACCCCTTTTTAAACGTATTTCCCTTTTTATTTATTAAAATAACCGCTAAAGCCTAGTTCAGATACAATTATTTCGGGTCCTACTCAACTAAGCTAAATTTTTTACCGCTAGAGTCAGCAAAAATGGTAAATTGAATGTTATATGCGGATTCGAACCCGCCACATCTGCTGGATAGTCAAAGGCCCTAATACGAACATTTTTGCATCTTTTCTATATAATAAATATATTATTTGATAAAAGTACAGCAATTGAATACTAGCTTGTTCCTCTGCAAGGTTTTACTAGAATAATATAATTCCTTAATTATTTATTACATTTTTAACTATATTTAAAGATAAACGTAGTAATAAGCTAATAAAAAATCACACATAATCATATAGATCATCTAGATTCGCATTTATTGGCATGTCAGAATATTCATCTTGCCTTGCATTAGGTATTGAAATCTGTCCTAAGAATCTTATGCTTTGTCAAAAAAATAAATAAAATTTTCTAAATTTTAAATATTGTCAAAAATTGTGTTCTTATTTATCATCAAAAATAATATTTAAGTCAAATACCTTTACAACTTAATTATCTACATTTTATATTCATACATACAATACATGTGTAGTGTAACGGGTAACGTACTTATATGATTTTTTTTTTTTGATAAAATATATCCTATACATTATACAGATAAATGCACTGTTTACTATTATTTTTTCTTTATATCGCTATTATTAGGAAAAAATATATTGTTACGCTGTAATAAAAATTAAAATAAACACAAATAAGGTAAAGTAAAGTAAAGTAAAAGTTTATTTCCAAAAACAACATAATGCATAGGAATGACAATTTTCAATTTTCAATTGGTTCACAAAAATTGACAATGCAATATATAGATACATCATGCCTAGAGTGTTCGACATTTATACTACTCGTACTCGTATTACATAACTAAAAATACATCACATAAAATATATATATATAAATATAAATTGTAATTGGAAGTTTTATAATAACACATAACATTTCTTCTTTTCAATTATAGGTCTTTGAATTCATAGAGATTTTTTTAAATTAAATATATTTTGATGGCATTTTTGAAAATAAATATATTTTTATGTTTGGTAGGTATAGTTCACTAGAAGAATATCTTCCTTAGCCGATGTCATAGAGAAGGAATTGGGCGGGCGAGTTACTGGTCATTTCGCAACCACGTCCCCTAACCCGCTACACCCCCCCCCCCCATTCTTCTTCAACAGCTTATTGAAGCTGTTTTACATATATAGTATACGCGCATAGTATTTTCTTTGTGATTCAAATTCTGACGGCTTCACGGGGTGGCATTAGCGCGTTTGACCTACTTCCCGGCGAGATGCGAGCGAGAGCACTGTACGCTCGTCATTGTTCCGTCCCCGTCGCGCCCGTGCGGGCGCGCATCTCGCCGTCTCGCTCGCTTTCGCGTGTTTTCCACAAAACTACGCTTACGAATTAATTATGTCAATTGGCCCGCCGCCGGCGACATTTCCTGCGGCGAATGGACGAATGGATGAATTCGGTAGTACTCGAGAATAAACTCACAATAATTTGCAGATCGGAAAGAATGCTACGAAAGAAAACATTTCAAAAATAATAAACGCTAAAAATAGCCAAACTAAAAAAAAATTGGTCTGCGTCGGAACAGACGGTGGAAGTTAAACTTCTTTGGCCGTTCGCACACACCCACTCACACACACATTTTATTAATATTATACGTAAACGTATTTCTAAATTTTTGATATATAAATGTGTGAATGTGTGAACGTGCTACTCTATCTAGTGGCGATCAAGAGTACTTCAAAACAGTCAGTGAAACCTAAAAACGAAAACTACCCTTATTGACTTTTTGATTAATACGTTTTTTATTCTAAAAGATTTCCATTTTTATGGTTTTCAATTGATTTATTGGCAATTAATAGGGTTTGCATTTACTACGAAAATATAACGAAACATCGTTAATTGCGTAAATAGTTATAATATAAATTGGATTATATCAAATTAAAAGAATCCAAAAAAATTGGGTCTGCGTCGAACCAGAGGGTGGAAGTTATACTTCTTTGGTCGTTCGCACACACCCACTCTCTCACACACACACACAGGATATATAAATGAAATATAAGACATTTTTCTCTGTTATTCAATATATTATTATAAGTCACTTCATTATTATACTATACTATACTTTCGTATAATTTGTGAAAAAAAAAATCTCAGCCGAGGATCGAACCAGGAGACTAGAGGTGGGAGACGAGTGCGTTAACCACTGACCCACCGAGACTCTTGGGGTATCTTTGGTAGAGAACTTATAAAAAGGCACTCTACGGATTTTACTCCTAACGCGTGACGCGGTTTCTCGACCAACATCCCATCCCAATGAGTACAACGGGCGCAAAGAAGTATAACTGTAAAAAAAATATCTGAGTTAACCGAAAATTTCAGTAGAATCATACTTAATTTGTCGTGGCTACTACATTTTAGTAGGCCCAACCGAAGTACAACCTGTTTGATAGACTGTACAAACCGTAGACTGCTAAATTGTACACCTAACAAAACTTTCATGCGTAAAACTCGTAGATGCGGCGTTCAAATGAAAAGTTGTGTACACAATACAATACTGCAAACACGCGTCGCACTTCTCGCCTATTCCGCCATTTTGTTTCTCTACCAAACAGTTCGGCAGCGCTTACAAAGCAGTTTGTTTATGTGTAACGGAGTTCAGTCACCAAACCAATACCAAACGTCGTTTGAGCCTACTAAAAACTTTAGTAACGGTTTAGTTCGTTTGTGTGTACAAATAACTTTGCGTACAAGTAATCAGAAAAATAAATTTAAATATTTTGCCGATGATAACCTAAGCCAGTTAAATAGACACGTACTTATTAACAACAAATTATGGGCTGTTGACATTTATATTAATAAATACACGAAAACAGTTTAAAAATGCTGTTATTTATATTATTATTACGTCATTACAATATTTAGGAGTTAGCTCCGGTGATACTGTTGAGTTTAGTAGGCGAAGAAAATTAACAACTCGCACTAAAACAGCCTTAGAACAAAGAAAAGGGTCAAATGCTGACCTATGAAGAGAATTCCACTGGCAAGAAAGAAAATAACTGAACCCAATGTTCCGTTTTCTCAAGATAGGTTTTATCTTGGAAGGATGGTCATTGCGACCAATATAAAGATGCTTATAGAGTTGGGAACTTAAAGCAGACCAGGCAGGTTCATTTGTCACAGTCTTAGACAAACTAGTTAACCTGAATTCAAAACGCCTTCTGCTTAGTGGCTCTTAATTTAGAATTGAAATTAAACTCACAACTTAAACATTTTTTTTTTTGTTTTAATGTATATACTTTATTATTTTATTTATTTATTAAATAGGTTTCACAATGTACACATTACAATTAAAGTAAAAAATTAAACTACTAAAAAGAAAAAACAATAACAATAAATAAAACAAAAAATAACTAGAGCTAGAACACTCCTCGCGAACGTGCAGTATTAAAAGCGAGATGGACTTCGGCTTATTCAAAGATCGACTGGTTCGAAGCACGAATCCCAACATTTTATTGTCACGCGCAGCTATGCTTCGCGTGTGTAAATGAAATGTTAGACGCGAGCCAAACAAAACCTCCAGGTCGCGAATTTCGTCACATCTGCGAAGAATCTCATTTCCCAGAGAGTACGCAAGGCTCGTGAGAAAGATTTAACAAAACACCACCCCACAAAGACGGTGCCTTTTCTGTGGGTGAAACAAAAAAACCATTCTATATAATAACACAATAGTTTTAATAGGTTAACATAGATAAGAGAAAGGAAAAAAAATACAAGTTAATAAAATTCAAATGCAGTAAATAACTACCAAAAACTAATTTAAAAAAAAAATGTCAAACAATATCTAGTTTATTTATATAAAGGTGTCCCAAAGTTCCGCGCATTAAAAAAACAGCTAATAGGTCTTACGATTCTTAGCGTTATTTGTTAAGAAACTATATCAAAATTCATTATGGTATTCGAGAAAAAAAAAATTGACATTTCTATTCTAATTCGTGTAAAACAGATATTTTTCAATGGCTCCTCCCTCCGATAACTACGTCACTGGGTCGGTAGGCCGCGGTCTTTCAAGATCGAGGTTAATGCCCTGCCGCGTTGTTCGAAATGCCCTATTAGGGCGGAGCTAAATGATTGCTGTCTGATATTACTGGTCGAACAGAGGGCGGTCTCCTGTGCGGTTTTAAGAGGGATGTATTGGTCGACAGATAATATTGATTTATCGATTGATAAGATGAATTTACACCAATTTTATTACAAAAATAATAAATTTGGTGATGAAAAATTTTCGCATTTTGTTACATAATTTCTTACTCTTAATAGGGAACTTAAACACCCCCTAAAGTTTGTGGGATTGACCTTGGGCCACCCTGTATATATATTATAAATAAATACAATACAATAATTTTAGGACCTACTCAACTAAGTTATTTTTTTTTTAGATTTGGTGAAGATAGTTTCTCACTCACCTTTCTGCTTTCGTTTAAATGAGTTTTTATAGTTTACTTTCAGTAATGCGAAAATTGAAGATCTTTTTCTGGATAAACATTCCAACGAGAGTGTTCGACATGAAATTGAAGAGTATCAAGTGCTGGCAACCTGTGGATTCTTAGAGGTAAATCGAATTTAGACCTTGCGTCTAAGCTGAGGAGGCAATTTTAGAGTAGTGAGCTAAGCGAGGCAGAATAGAACAGAATGCGAGAATGCTGACCGCGCTACTAACCGTCCGCCGCAGTGCAACGTTCGTGGAAAAAAACACAATTTGGGCGACGGCAATGTAATTGGAATGCTTAGCATTACCGCCGTACGGTATAGTAGATAAAACCCTAAGGCAGTGAGGGGTTAAACAAGTTGACTATAACTCGTTATTGTATGCTGAATTGATGAAAATGAAAAAAAATACCTGAATTTACGTATTTTTTTTTTTTAGCTTCATCCACTTTTCAGTTTTTGTGTATTTTTATTTAGTTTGCAATATTTGTACGTCGGTTTAGGTTAATTCGTGCAAGCTTGAAACAAATCACTCGTGAAAAACTAGTAAGAACGCAAGACTAGCTTAGATAATATGTTTTAAATGATTTATTTTCACGTCTTGTACCCTTTATTTTTCCTTGATTAAATAAATATGTGAATAAAATGGAAGAAAAACAATATTATGTTTTTATTTTATTTTCGATGAGCTTATGCACAGGTGAATTAGGTGTGTTTGTGTGTGTTTAATCCTCAACCCAAAAACCTATTTTTACCCTTATATTATTTTAGTTTTAATATTCATCTATATGATCTTAGAGTTTAGAACGCACTGTTCTAAGAATTACTAAACAGAATAACGATTTATTTCATTTATAATATTACGATTTTTTTAGTCTTTCATTGACTAATTATGCAAAAAGTATTCATTGTAAAAAAAAGGAAAACATTAGGCTTATTTGATGCTATAAAAAATACAAAAATTGTTTACCGTTTTATTATCACACTTTATGATATTTCTTGTGAAATAAAAAAAAATACATTCTCGCGTTTTTATACGTATAAATTTCACGTTTTTTTTTTAGCTAATAAATAAATTATAATATGTGTATAGTGTAAATGCATAGCACATACTGTTAAAGTTCAGCTTCAGCTGTTATTGAAGCGAGCGTTTCGCTAATGAAACTTATTCACGACAAAGGGGAAATTCGTTGAGTTTCGTGTCGGGCAAGTTTTCGACTGGAAAATCTGACATCCCTTTGATCAACATATTTCATAGATTTTACATAAAAGCCAATCGTTGTACCGATACATTATATCTATCAACTATTATATAGGTACTGAAAAAGTAACACTAAACGATTTAGCATTTTAAAAGAGAATTATAATAATATGAGGAGTTATACAGGATGTAACGAGACCATTTCCGATAAAAATTCCAGCTAATTGGCCCTGCAATCTCAAAAATGATTTGTAAAGACGACATTTCTTAAAATCACCATGAAAAAAAAACTGAACTTTGCGTGATAATATTAAACGCTCGTTGTAATAAGAACGCCAGCTGATTGTCCGCACGCGATATCGCAAAAACCCGTAATTGATACCGCGCGTTAATAAAAATAATATGTTTAGGAATGAACAATTTTTACATTTTTTTACATAATTTATTACTCATAATAGAAAACATAAACATTTCATTTACCTTCAATGTCATGACATAATTAAAAATAAATAGACCTGCGAAGGAAACTGTTTAATATTGTGGGGGTCACGAGTTCACCTGACGGCCGCACCAGGTTTCCGCTGACGACAGCATTTGACGTCAAAAAGTAAGAAGTCCGTCGATCGAGGGTGATGCGACCGAATGCACCAGGGCTGAGGAAGAGGGTTTCCCCTCCGACGCAAGACGATAGTCTATAAGAACGGAGGTCGCGCGCTAGTGCAGCGCCTTTTCAACTATACTCGGGTCCACACATCATTGAATCAAACATTATATTATACATCGGAGTGTTCATCAAGTTATTACTGTTATCCCAGGCGCCACACACAATCGGTCCGTTACAATACTATATCTAATACTCTATAATATTCAAGACCATTTCCGAAGGCTTAAAGGGGTGTTTATGCTGTAACAAATTATTTAAAAAATGCGACAATAATTCATGCACAAATGTATTCATTTCGCCATAGCGCTCGTGTAATCGGCAAGACCGGTTGACTCAATACGGCGCAGCCTCACAAATGAACTTAAGACAAGAGCAATTATATATTATCGCGCAAAGTTTACAATTTTTTTACTCTTAAACCATGATGAATTTTGATACGAAGCCTTTGACTGGGAACACGGTGTACGTGTAGCGAAGCGATCGATTCTTAGCGGCGAACGCATGAGTTGTCGCCTAGCGCCGAAGGCACCAAGTGCCGCAATCACGAGTTGGAAGAGAAACGTATTATTATAGGCTGAATGTAACATTTTACTCATTTCTTCTCATATTGGAGTCCTCTGGTCTGACGCCCGGAGCGGTCGTGTAAAGTAACCCTCAAGTTGGAAAGCAAACGAACACAGTGGCACGAATCTGGCCTTACAGACTGATATTTATTTTGGCAAAGTATTGTAGGCAGCTGAAAGCGCTGGTATCACGCCATCAGTAAACTTTAAATTATATATATTACTATTATATATATTGCTCCCTTTATAACAATAAAGATATTTCAAAAATCTATATATTGAATACCTCCTTATTATCATTCAAAAAAGAGATTTCCAATATCATCAATAGTAAAGATAAATAAAACCTAATTGTATTGTTAGATTGTTATGTTGTTAATGATTAATTAATTTACTTATTTATTTATTTTCTTGTGGGAAAACACACAGTAAAATAATAACATTAACAATTAAGAATTAAGCAGATAACAAAACCGATTATGGATTTCCTACATATTCACAAACATACTTATTATACAGTAGGTATGAAGACTTCAAACTAAATAGATGCAAATTAATTTATTAAAATACAAATACGCAGGTATACATTCGTATGAGGAGCATGTGACATATAAGTACTTGTAACATATAAGTATAGTAATATATAAGTACTTGTAATTGCAATTACATATAGAATATACATACATACTATATTTTTATCACATTCATCATAAATAATTTTTATACATACTAAAACCATACTTAATTTATTACTTTATTTATTTTTATTAACATACAAGTGTCACACACTCACGACTACCACAAACATCACTCACAAATTACACAAAAAACTTTAAAAAAAAAATCTACTGTATACGTATATAATATTAATAATCTATATATATTTTAAGAACACTGTTCAAATTTTTATGCTAATGTTATTATGTAAAATGACCGAAATCCATAATTGGTTTTATATACTAGTAATAAGTTTTGTTTGTAATTATAAAAATGTAATACTGTGGATTTTTTAATAAAGAATAAATAAATAAATAAGTAACATATACGGTGAGATGTATTTTTGTACATATAAGCAGGCTTTACTATTTTTTTCTTCAAGCTTCATGGACAAGATGACCATGCGGGTTTAAGCTAATCTCCTCTTTTAGCCACCTTCCCCGCACGTCCGTGTACCATACGCAGCATCCCTGACAAGTTAATATATTTCATGAATTAGAAGTCGCTTTACTTCTCAGCTCCAGGCCTAGAAGCCAAACCGAACTTTACCCAAATAAATTCAGGTTAATAAAATTGATGAAAATTTGGACCGACCCCCCGGTTGGCGGCTCGACTATGGAGGAGAAAATGCCGGTACCTTCAACTTCCGAAGGTTACAGAGTACATCCAAGATTTTTATAGTATTTCTTATTTTACCTGATGTTAATCAAAAACGTGACGTGTCTTAATTTAATTTATTTATTTGATATGTTTTAGGGAAACACATAGCGTAACTTAATTTTCCACGGTTTAACAATAGAATTGAAAGGTAGGTTCGGCTAGAACTGATTACATGAAAAAATAAATAAATGAGAAACGTAAATAAAATAGCTTAGTTTTTGCATATTTGCACTGATAAAAATATGTAATAATTAAAATATGGGTTTGTTAAAAGTTATTATGATTAAAATAATAATGGATCGTTTGAAATATTGTATGTTTATATAGATATATTGAATAATAATATTATATAATCATTATTTCCGGTGTAAATTGCCTTTACCGTGGCAAAACGCGATCGATATCCGATATCTGGTAAAAGTATGACAACAAAGATTAAATATTATCACGTATAGAATTTGATATGACGTTAAAGCAAGTCATTGTCCCGGGACACATTATACAGAGTGTCCCAAGACCAATCCCGCAGACTTTAGAGGGTTTTAATGTTCCCTATTAAGAGAAAGAAATTATATAACAAATGCGAAAAATTTTCATCACCAAATTTATTGTTTTTTGACAAAATTTGTGTAAATCTATCTTATCAATCGATAAATCAATATTATCTGTCGACCAATGGCATCCCTCTTACAACCCCAGAGAAGGGGTAAGGAGTTATCCCTTCTTCTTAGACCGACCTCTGTTCGACCAGTGACATCTGAAGCGATCATTTAGTGATCGCGAACAACGCGGCAGGTCATTAACCTCGATCTTGACTGACCGCGGCCCAGTGACCCGGTGACATAGTTATCCGAGGAAGGAGCCATTGAAAAATAGCTGTTTTACACGATTTAGAATAGAAACTTTAACGTTGTATTTCTTTGAAAGTATTATGAATTTTGATATAGTTCCTTAACAAATAACACTATAAATCGAAGGACCAATTCGCTGTTTTTTTTAACGGGAATGGTCTTGGGACACCTTGTATAATTAGTAAATGATTTAAATTGTTTTATGTCGACAGCTTAAAAAAAATGTCGTTTGCTTTATGAATCCTTACTGAAAACTATTTGAAACCCCTACCGACTGGCCTATATGCAAATATTATTTATGTACCAAAGCTTGTTTGATGAAAAGTAATTAAATCTAGCGAATGTGTGCGTAAAAAATGCAACATTTCGCCTTAAAATAAATGGCTGTCAAAACTCGTCTAACTCATAATGCGTTATATTAAAAATACTTAAATTTAAACATTATTTTAAAACCCAGGACACATTTGGATTAATTATAAGTATGATAATTTGAAACCAACGTCCGTTACATGAAAATCCTGGAATGATTCACAAAAGAACATTTGCGCGCATTGCACGTTTGCATTTTAATTTTCTTAACATTATCCGTTGATATTTTAGATTTAATTTAGTATATAATCACCTTGGAACATTACATCACTTTGGAACGGCAGTACACACTATAAAGGTGATGTAAAATGAAATATATTTTTGTAAATAAATAATACAACGAATAATATTTTATTAACCCGAGTTATTAAATCTATATATAAAGGTGTTTTTTTAGAGGCGTGGTTTTCGATCTGGCACTACTTTTTTCGTAGTTGGTGTTTTTGACAGCTGTTACTTGATTTATGCTCATTTTGTTTTGCCATTTCATAATGAATAGACTTACTCCTGAACAACGTTTGCAAATAGTGCAAATTTAGAAAAAATCGCTCTAATTTTTTTAAAAATCACTCTAAAATAAAGTAAAAATCGCTTCGTGGGCCTGTGGCGTGGCCTCCACCGCTGGACTATTTTTTGTGGGGTTATGTGAAGTCACTTGTCTACGCAGATAAGCCGGACACGATTAACGCCTTGGAAGAGAATATTCGGCGCGTTATTGCTGACATACGGCCCAACTTGCTGCAAAAAGTGGTTGAAAATTGGGCCTCTCGGCTGGAATTTGTTCGAGTCAGCCGCGGCGGCCACTTACCCGAAATCATTTTTAAAACATAATGGCAAACCCTTATCTTTATAATAAAACTAAATTCTTAGCCATAACATCAAATTATATGCGTTTTATCTCTTCTTGAAACCCACGCCTCTAAAAACATCACCCTATATAAAACAAAGTCGGGTTAGGATTAATTAACGTATTCACGCTGTATAAAAATGCAAAATAAATACATGTGAAATTAGGCCAGCAGTATCGTTTTAAGGGGTGATTCTGAGTATCAAATTAAACAACTTTTGTACGACGACTTTATAAACAAAGTAAAGAAACTAGTCTAAAAAGACAAAACAAGAATCTTTATGTATGGTCACCTAACAAAACATCAAACCGCGACCCAGTAACCGACTGACTCCACGGGGCAACGCAATGTATTGACGACAGTGAACTACAGGTAGTTTCACAGTATTGTGAAGTAGGTCAATAACACAACAACTCGCAAAATCTATATTAAACTGGTTAATCTCTTTGGGTAGAGATGCTGCTGAGAAAATAATTTCGGAAATATTTGTTTAGATAAAATTTAATAATTGTGTAATTTAAACGACTTATATCTACTAAGTAAAAAACATCTGCATTATTTTAGTTACCTAAAATGTTTAAAAAAAAATATGCTTACTTAGATACGTCATACCTCATATATATTATATATCACTACTTTAATATATATAAATATACTAGCTGACCCGGCCACGCGTTGCTGTGGCTAAAGTTTTTGTTATATTACATTATAGTAAACAATCTAAGAGGAACAATAAGAGAACATCAGTCACGGAGTCCACTATGCTTTTTCACACAGATGGTATTTGTAAAAAAATATGGTGATCTCCTTATTTGACTTTCTACTACTATAACCCTTTAGTACAATGAAATTATTTACGAACAAAGACGAAAATGTTGATGTTGGTATACAAATTCACTGGATTGAGATTTGAAGGGGAAGTACGTTGAACACAATTAATTAAAATGTTCTTACACTTGATACTAAGCAGAAATCAATAGGTAAAAAATAAAAATTTATCAGATTTATTATTTCCATTTAATTTTATAACAAATATAAGTATATTACAGTATAATACAGTAAATAACATGTGACGCTTAAACTCATGAATGAGGTAGGCAAGGCAGACAGTCTTAAACTTTTAAACATTAATATCTTTTTTTTGAATTATAAATACTTTCAATTTCAATTTAATTTAACACCAATCGGTGCACAATGTTTTTGGTTAACCTGTCTTTAGCTAACACAAATAGATTCGACGGTTTCCCAACACGTGAACACGCAACATATAGTTGCCCATGAGAAAACATGGATTTTCCAAATCTAAACCACAAATGGACATTGTTTGACCTTGAGATTTATTTATAGACATGGCGAAAGCTAAACGAATTGGAAACTGTAGCCTTTTGAAGGGTATGGTAGAATCTGATGGTATCATCGGAATACGTGGCAGCAGGACCACTTTTCCTTTAAACTTCCCAGCCAAAATGGTTGCTTCAAGAATGTTTCCGGTGATCTTTTTGATGACCAAACGCGTACCGTTACATAATTGAGGTGGATTCAAATTACGGAGGAGAATAATAGGGGAACCAATCTTTAATCGAAGATTATGTGGTGGCATTCCAGGGATATCTAATGAATTTAAAAATTCAATCGGAAAATTTACACTTTCATTTTCATCAACAACAGTATCGATTGATTTAAAAGACATCAGATCGCCTGGTAACAACTGTTGTATCTGGAAGTTAATTTCGTCAACATCAACGTTTTTGGCTGCCAAAATCGCCCGTTGACTAAGCCATTCATGATTCAAATAATTATTCTGTATATCCGGGAAAATACTCTGAATCAATTCAGTTTTATCCTGAACAACAGTGCAAAAATTGTCTGGTAGTTTAATGCATTGCGTATTTGGTTGCAGTTTTATTTTACCGTTCCCAATATCTAGTAGTTGTTCGGAAAATATTAGTGCTGATGGATCATTTTGCAATTGTACTCGCATATTTATGGTCAATCGAAGTGTTTCAACACTTCGCCATAAGAATGATTGTTTCAAACATGCATTAATCTCATCCGCGAAAGTAGAGCGAGGTATAACCGGTAAGGTCTGCCGGAAGTCACCAGACAAAAGTAAGATAGCACCACCGAAAAGTTTATTATTGCTGTTTAAATCTTGCATAGTTCTGTTTAATGCTTCAAGTGAATATTTGTGTGCCATTGTGCACTCATCCCAAATTATTATAGAACTCTTCCGCAACACTGCAGCTATTCCACTATTCTTTTTGATGTTACACATTGCATCTGGTTTATTATGAACGTCCAATGGCAGCTTGAATGTTGAATGTGCTGTTCGCCCACCATCCAGTAAAGTAGCCGCAATGCCTGACGATGCTAATGCTAATGCGATTTTTTGTTGCGACCGTATTTTGGCAAGAATCAACGATATTAAAAATGTCTTACCGGTTCCACCGGGTGCATCCAAGAAAAAAAAACCGCCTTGTTCAGCAGCAACAGCCAGCATAATCCGATCATAAATAATTTTTTGTTCTGCTGTCAGTAATGGTTCACTGTTCATGATAATTGTTGCTAAACTTCCATGGTCATATTGATTTTCTCGTTGTAAATCGGTATTGACTAAGTCGGTGGCTGGACGATTAGGTGATGGCATACCATAATGATTAAATGGTAAATTTGAACTAAGAACACATAAATCCTCGATCAAGACCAATGCTTCATTGTACATCTCTGGTGTATAATCTATGTTTTGGCATTGATTTGTTTGTCTAATTCGGTGCAAGATGTCTTCTGTCATACAATTTTTATATTTTTCCCACAAAGTTTGTGCTTGCGAGGGATAACATGTCGCCAAAATAATTGCAAACAACTGACGAATGTTATTCGGTGTTGATGTCAACGCAGCATCAGCAAGCGTTAAGTCCCAATGGTTATCGTCTTCTAGCAATTGCAGTTCACGACATGCATCCTGGTATGTATTGAATACTCGACCATTAGCTGTTCGTAAAAATTCAAAAGACGTTGGTCCGGGAACATTCACCAATAACAAACGTAAATAGAAGCACTCACGTTGCTTTGGATGTACCGTGTAAAGTCTCCCCAATGTCTTAGCTTTGAATATGCCTGTAATGGAAGGATGTGGTTTTCCTTGTTTCCGTGGCTCCCATTTTTTACTGGATTTGTTCCATGTGAAATAACGTGGAACATCACCATACACCAATGTCTTCGCGAATTGGACAAAAACATCAGGTTTTTGACACAATGTAAAAAATTCAGTTAGAGTCGTTTTCGGAGCTTCGAACGCTCTTTGGAGAACATTTTCTTCAGTGAAGTATACACGTTGACCGTTTTCAAGATGTATTGCCAGATGTTGGACAGCAGGATCTCTTTCGTGGATGGGAAAGCTGAGAATATGCCAAATAGCTTCATTGCTGCTAATGTATCTGCCCATTTGGTATCGTGCTATTTCGTCATTTTTATTTATGTTTTTTACTTCAAATATGGCCAAATCACTGCCTTTGTTTACATATTTACAAATATACTTAATTGATTTAACAGAACTGCAAAGCTCAACATTGATATGAGCTTTGTAAGTTTTTGAAAGTAGTGGTGAGTATGGTACCACCCACTGATTATCAAACTCAACTTGATTTGGAAAGTTCGGCAGTCGCATTGTAAATGTGTGGCCACCATTCTCAGTACTTCTGCGGCGATACATTGGATAACCATCAATATCCGTGATCGTGTCATTCGTATGCGGCTTTGGGAAGTTTTTTTTACATTTTCCATTTTCCATGCACGGTGACGTCATGTTGAAAACACCGCATGGCCCATGGATCATGTGTTTGGTGACAATATCAAATAATTCTTGATCAATTAATGGGTCTGGAATTTCGGCTGAAATTATTTGATCGATTTCTTCAGGACGGATTCTATCTTTAAGCCAAACCAAAATGTGGGCATGAGGCAAACCTCGCTTTTGCCACTCTATCGTATACAGCCAACAACGTGTGATACCAAAAATTGTATATTTAACAATAAAATCAATTAAGGATTTCAATTTTTGTTTAAACACACGTGCAGTTAAATCATGACGATGAATGGCTTGTTGTCCTGGCAATAGTAAAGTTTGTATCTCTTCCCAATTCGGATTACATGTGAATGTAATAAATAAATCCGGTCGGCCGTAATGACGTACGTAAGTCATCGCATCTTGTATGCATGCATGTTCCGTGCCGTTCCGTATCGACATCTGTCAGTTTTATGACTGAATCTACCAGCATGTTCACCTAATGGTACTTTGTCGGCTTTTATGACGATTTGATAATTGTCATTTTGCAGTCGTGGCGAAACTCTTTTGATCAATTGAATTAGTTGATTGTGATCTTCTAAAAAATTTTCCAATAATATCACAATTGCTCTTTCCTCTGCTTGTTCAATAAAATTATACTGGCACCGAGTCGTCACGCGCTCTTCACAATCGCCCATAAAATAAAAAGGTATCGACATCTGTCAGTTTTATGACTGCCAAATAATAACGGACAAAAAATTAGCGATAAATTAAAATTGCGACTATAATTTGAGATTTAAACTATCCTATCTCTCAAGTGCACATCGAACTGCACATGGTGTTCAAATTTTATTATTAGTCCATTATTTTATTATTAGTCCATTGAGGACAAACATTGTGACACGAGATTTATATATATTAAGATGTTACTATACTATATGTAGTATAACACTATTTTATATTAAATATTTATTTACCTATATATTTAAAAATTGTTTATTCATTTATTTAATAAGTATATTAAGTGTTAATGAGTAGACACTTAAGTTGTATTTATGTGTGTGTGTGTGTGTGTATATATCAGTGTGTATATTTGTGCCTTAGTTAATTTTTATATTTTCATAGCGTTTTGCGCTGGTCTCTTGTATGCTCACTGTAACACTTCATATATAACCTTCCTTAGAACAGGTAACTCTTACCTAGTTAGGAAGGTTATAGACTTGTACTCATCGTGAAACATGAATTCTCAATAAAATATAAAAAAAACAAAACATAACAATACGCTATTTATATATTTTTTTTTGTTAGATATATGAAAATTGATGAACAAAAGTTGTTTAATGTCCAGAATCACACCTTAAAAGAATACTACTGACTTTAAGACCAGTATTATATACCTAATAATTAGTATTACTTTCTGTGGAATTTCATAATAAATAAATAATATCGTAATGCTGTTACAACTTATTTATTCCGTGCTCGTAGAATGTGTGCAGAATCACTGAAAAAAAAGTGCGAACTCGACGAACAGAATGTTTATTCTGAAGAGTAGCAATCCGTCTGTTTGTATTGCCTGACGGAACAGAAAAATAAAGGAGAGTGTCAATACACGGACGCGAGCAATTTGCCGCCGCGAATGCCGCGCTCACGGAATACGAAATGTATCGATTCGTCAAACCGTAGACGGTTAAAAAAAAATCCGTAGCCTAGAATCACGATCACGATAGAAACTCCAAATGCCCAATGACTGACGATCCGACCATCTTTTTAAAACCAATCGGCCTTAAGGGGTCTTCTTCCGAAGGTGTTCCTTAAGAAGGTGTTGTTGTCTTATTATGTATGTTTATTATATTGAGTGACTACTCAAAGTCTCTAGTATACATTTACATTATATTGTAAAGGAAGGATTACTTGGGATTGGTGTCAGCGCGCAGTGTTTTAATTTTAATTTAAATTTAATTAAGGTGTCTTAAAAAGTGTCACCATAGTTATAAGAAAAATGTGTAATTATATTATTGAATTGTAAGCTAAGATACCCACGGAAAAGGCACCAGCCTTTGTGGGGTTGTACATGGTGCATTACTGTAATAAAAAAAAAAAAAAAAAAAGGCGAAGCATATTGAAACTCGATGTTTAATTTTTATAGGGCGTCAGGTTTTACTCTTTGCGCGGTCAGTAAGCAATTGTTGGTTTTTATTTAATTACAGCTTCATTATATTTATTTATTTTATTATTTATTTATTTATTTATTGACAGTAACTTAACGTTAATTTCACATTACGCAAAGTACTACCTAACTAGGCAATGCCCGTACTAAAGTAGACTTTACTAGAAGCATCGTTCTTATAAACATAACCGTCTCACTGCGCAACATACCATAACGAATAATTTGAATTGAATTGTATGCAATAATACATAATATATAAATAATAATATTAAAATAATATATATAATACTATATACTATATACTATATATATATATTTAATAATACATAAATGTATCGTTAATAAATAATACATGATTTATTATAAAAAATATAATATATACACTCAAACTAATAAATAGATATTACCCATCATAACCTCTATGTTGTAAACGTAAAACCCAAATAATAAACTAATATTAAATCAATAAAAGATATAGTATCTACGCAGAAAAGAAGTTTATCTTGGTATGTAATTGATTAAAGTCTCTGTTTGCTTTCTGACGAGCTCAAGTCAAGTAGCCAACAAGAAATTTGTTTTTTCTATGTTAACTAAGACAGAGACTTTCCCAGAATATGTTTAATTTTATTATATATAAAAATTAATAAACTAAACTTTAGTATGCTTTAAACCCTTCATTTGCCTTTCAATGATTATTTTTCTTAAGGTTGCAATGTCTTTTATAAGAGAGCAATTAAACTAAAAAAGAAGTATTAGAAGTATATCATTTATTAAATTTCTCAGAAATAGAATTGAATTTTAAAAGTCTGCTTTTACTGTGTTGAAGAAATAAGATCAAGGTATCTAATTATATTTTTTTTATTATTAAATATCTTATGGTTACCAAATGCCAGTGATAGAAAAAAAAGTCTAAATGAATCGAAATTAATATTTATTCTTCGGCTTCCCATTAAATTCACTGATGTAAAATTCACTTAGGGGATTGAAATGTTTCCAATTACGAGATTTTCGTATGAGTTTATTATTATTTTTTTTCGTGAATTCGTCATGTAAAACCCCTATAAAAGGTAGTCGCTGTTACCTTATTACTTTTGTTAATCTGTTCTTAGCCACTATTGAACCTTTTAACGCCTTATTACCAAAATGTACGCGGTTTAAGAACCAAAACAAATAAGCTTCTTCATAGTGTTTTATTTTATAAAACTTATTATTTGTAAAGAGTATTCCAAACTCGTTCCCAAATGCAGTTTTCCATTCACTAATTTTGGAGGAAGCTATTTATTTTATTTATCTTTTTTTGAGAAATAAAAGAGTTACGTAACAAATAAATCATATAGAGGCGGCATACAATAACAAGTTTAAAATGAAACTAATTAAATTTTTTCATTAGGTTAACATTAAATTTATCAAATCTGGATATTTTATATTTAAATTCAAACACATCCTATAAATGGGTTCTACGACGTGATTAGTTCTAGCAACAAATGATTTGCCCACGTGAAGGCAGCTTAAGTATACAGTTACAGTTAACGGCTCCTGAAATTATTTTCAATGCATATCCAGCACCTTTCTTTCAGCTAAGGATACAACTTTATGAAAACGAGCTTGCTTTCTTGAGCACGTTCCTTTATGAGCTTGGCGTTATGTTCCGTTTTATTTATTTATGTAATAACTATTTCCTGAAATAAATAAATAAATACCGCACTGTATAGAAGCGGCCGCGACCTTCGAACTGGAATGGCGCCCCGCGCGGTCGTCGCCATTTTACGAGATGACATAAAATCTTGAACGCATTACTGTGTAGGCGCGCAGGGCAATAATTCAATATATAACGGCCGACATTATACGAACGTTTACATAATATTTAATTGCGGTGGAAATAAAACGAGGAAATTATGTTTTATGCTAATTCGTTTCAACCCTGATTATTCCGAGATCATATTTTCCATTATCGATCTTACTTCTATGGGCAGTACGGATTACCGCGAAGTATAATAAGCATTGTCGCCGTAACGCTCATACTAATCTATGACTATTCTATGACAGCGAATAGAAAGGGAATATAATATTGTTTTTTTTTTGTGTGGAACGGATATTTTTCTCGTAATTAGGCAACATTCTTCCAATATTTTTTGCTGATTAATGTTTGTTTGTCGATATAGATCAACCCTCTAATAGGACACGAGTGAATTTAAATACACCCTGTATCTAACAAGAACAGGCATCTGACGTACCATATGAGCCAAATAATTTATTATTTATTTAAAATTACATATACTTTGGAGGTACCATTCCTCCGGTGGTATAGCTGATTGGCAGATGATGCAACTAAGTTATTTTAAAGTTCATTATCCTTTTTCTTAGCCGGGAAGGGGTCTTAGGGAATGGCTTGAAGGCGCTGCAGTTGAGACTATTCCACTCTCTAATAGTACGCGGAAAAAAGAATAAACTCCGACATTCTTTCTTCTAAAAAATTCAATTATTTTTTGTAAATGGTGCTTTCGTCCAATATAGAACGGTTTCTGAAGTTGCTCACTAATGGAGGACCATTCTGGGAACTAAAAGTTCACCTAAAAAATTCACCTAAAAAGATAGGGATCTCTCAGATATGGAAATATTTTTGTGAATCGACATTCCAATCTCCCGCTATCTTCCGACATCAGAAATAAGGGTGCATGTTATTGCTTGTTATTGCGTCAACCACCTCGACGAGCAGCGTACTACCTACCCCTAGTCTTAAACGTAGAGGCGAGTCGTTTACGATGCGGTTTTAAAATTTATGAAACGTAAACAGCGCTAGCGCCACCGTGGCGACGGATGACGTCATCGTAAAAGTTATAGCTACGATTAAAATAAGACGCAATTGAAAGGCGATTTATTATTGTTGATACTAGACGTGCGCGTTATTAGGCGACACCGTTTAAATCACGCTATTATTCTAGCGCAACGAATAACCGTGTTACTGAAGCTCGCCCATAGCGGTGACGAAATCGCGTTCGCGTTCAACGAAGTTGCTTCCCTTGCCTATTTAAGGGGATGCCAAAGAATAAATATTAATTTCGATTAATTTAGACTTAAGAATTTAATAATAAAAAAAATATAATTAGATACCTTGATCTTATTTCTTCAACACAGTAAAGGCAGACTTTAAAAATTCAATTATATTAATTCAATTAATTTTTACCCTATCCGGCGTGACTCTAGATTCAGCGATACGGAAATCTCGTTACAAATGACACTATGACAATGTATCACGGTGACTAGTTCAGTTGAGTATAGCCGTTTAAATAATAGGCTATTTTGAAATCGCGTATAACATAACCTCGGTTACATGATTATCACGTTAAGGCTAGTTGATTTATATATATATATTTATTACGGTGTTTTATAAAACACTAAGAATTGTACGAGGGATTATATTTCATTTAAATTACTTGTATCATAATACTTTTTAACTGACTTCAAAAACAGGTGGAGGTTTTATTGTATGCTTAATTTTTAATGTATTTCGACATGGCTCAACCGATGATATTTTTACTATATAATTTTTTGGGGTAATCCGATTTAAGTTTAATAAATAAATTATTTAAATGTCGGCTAGTAAAACATTACATTAATATTTCTTATCGAAATATTTTCATTTCGTATTAGTGTGAGCGAATTCAATTATTACTTTTGCAGACTTCACCAAAACTCTTGTATTTGATTTTGTCACTTCCTGACCTAAAAATAGCTAAACATTTTAAAATCAAAAATATCCTAATAAAAGACTTCAAAATAATAAACCAAAAAAACTTAATATATATTACAATAAACTTACCACCGTTTTGGTCTAACCCGATTTTTTTTGTCTAAAAAAAAGGTAAATTCAAGAACATAAAACGTTGTTACATGCCGACTGAACTAAACACAAGTAAAATTTCAAGAGGGCTTTGGCCTGGAGATAGCTATGAAAGATGGATGAGCATGGATTTAAAAGGGATTGGCATGTCCACTTCAATGATGATTTATTAGAAAGCGTAAAGTGGAGTGAACCTACAAAACTTATGACTATAAGCAGTCCACTACAAAAATTTTGCCGCAAAGGCTATATATATCTAACAAATATTTGAATGTCTAAAGGTGACATAGTTTAACAAATATTGTCATAAATAGTGAAAAGTGAGGTGTCAACAGAAATAAAATCGATAAAAACAGATTTATCCCTTTTTTTTAAAAAGTCCAATAATATGAAATTTCATAGCAATCAGATGAAATCTAATTTGTGGCGATTGGACGCCTTATATATATATATATGCCTTATATTTTACCGAAGACGGCCGAGTATTATTTATTTTATTAAAGTAATTAATTAGCACTAATAATGTTATATAATATTTATGATATTTTTTTAAAAAAAATAATTTTATTGACATTTTCATATAGTACTTTTAATAATGCTGATTAGTGTATTTTGCTTTTGGGTTTCCTGTGTTTTACGTTCAACTTAAGCTTATACCCTGTAGAACGAATTAATCACCTGTAACAATTAATGTACTTTATAATTAGATTTTTTTTTCATTAGCAATATTTTATATACAGTGTCTCTTTTTAAAATGTTGTTTTTTTCAATAGCTTACTCTGCGCAATAAAATTTATTATTATAAAGTGTTGTAAAATCTATTTTAGTAAATTATGGCTGTGCAATCAACTACATAAGTAATTATTACAAATATAAATAAATATTTGGTGAATTTATTCAATCAAATTAAGAAATATTTTATAAATAATTTTATTGGAATTAAAAATATTTATTTGGTCGTTAAACGAGCATAAAATAAAGGCTATTAACAAAATAAATAAAAAATATTTCCTAATTTTTTTAATAGCAATAATTATAAATATTGGGGAGAAAGCATAAAGTTATAGTGTAAAAATATTTTTTGAACCACTTGTAAGATAAAAAAATCTTCAAAAATAATATGTATAAAACCATAATCTTATGTATCTGTAGTATTATGTAATCTTCAAATAATATGTATAAAACCATATTATATTAAAATATAATGAACTGACTGTAACGTGACAAGCACCTTTTCAGGGACCTATTTGGCCCCTGAAAATTATTTATAATTTACTTCATGTTATTTTAAATTCTAAAAAATTAAATTTCGCTAATAATAAATACTGTATAAATGATAAATTAGAGTTTTAACGAGAGAACTATTCTCGAAAGAAAAATCGCAATTCACGAAAGATATTTCGTTCGGCACTTTAATGAAAATGTTTCTAGGCTATTCGTCTTGCATAAGGCACGAGCAATTTGTCATACAATTAACTTGGCGATATGGGCATTTGAGCGATGGGCCTAATAAGACGAAAGTAATTTGACCTTGGCCGTTGAGTGAGCCATTAAGTCGACTTATAGCGAAGTAAAGGATCCATTACGACCTCTCGCAAATAGTTGTAATGAGGGAACAACTTAACTAAAATTGCTTTCATGCCATTCTTGAAATACCTAATATTGTTTGAACAATATTAGGTATTTTATGTTTTTACCATGCTCAACGAAATTGTCAAATATGTTTTTTTTTTTTTAAATTATCTCAAGTAAAAAATAAATTCTCATAAAAAGTATCATTTCGAAACCAACAAAATAATATTTAAAAAAATTCTTTTTAATATTTTTTTATAGATGGCATTAATAATAACATTATAGTAGATTAAAGTATGAAAAAAAAAAACGAAAAGTAATCATCCTAAAATATATTATTTTTATTAAAGCGCCAGTGTAAAGTACCTTTTTTATAAGCAGTAACGTAACCTTCAAAAGTCCAACGCCTCAACCACTAGACTCCCACCATCTCATATTTGGTTTTGATTTGGCCTATAAGCATTAGTGGTGTGTTGAGGCCGGTTCAACACCAATCGCTTTTCTAATGGTAGTATATTGTTGCTAACATGTGTGTAAATCTAAAAGGCTACCGTTAAAAAAGGTGGATTGATGTTGAACCAGATTCAATACACTACTAGCATTTACTCTTAAAAGTTTAATATCATTATAAATTATTAACAGA
This sequence comes from Neomicropteryx cornuta, assembly GCA_020383195.1. Lineage (NCBI taxonomy): Eukaryota > Metazoa > Arthropoda > Insecta > Lepidoptera > Micropterigidae > Neomicropteryx > Neomicropteryx cornuta. The sequence continues at coordinate 6,570,143 of JAHKQU010000010.1, read as the reverse complement.
ATTGTTGAACGGCCAACAATTTTCGCTTATTTGACTTTGAAGACGTACGACCCTCGGGCCTGCTCAGATAAGTTTTAACGAGATCTCTTTGCTATGCCAAAGTACATGACTATGGATAATTGAATAGAATATTCGCGGAGAATATTCTGGGTTTGTCAGAGCTTAACAACTGTACGTGTGTGGAATGGTTGAGTTTTCCATTCTATACAAAAGAGCGAAGATTCGTTGTAATCCTATTACGAACAAAAGATGAAGACACGAGTATCGTTTTAATATCCCACACGTAGTCCAGGACATATAGAGAAGCTATACGTATAAAATGTGAATGTTTTATGTAATAAACAGCGTTACATTATTCCCTTTTTAATTAACTCCAATACTATATTGATAATCAGTCAAAATACAACCATAACACTTCAGGAAACGAACTTCGGATCTTATATCATATAATTTTTATATGTTACTTTTAAGTTTCTTTTATGTTTATATATTGTTTTTTATGTATATATATATAATTTTTTACTTTATTTTTCATTAAATGACATTATATAATAATAAAAAAAAAGTAATAGAGCTTTATATTGTACTTTTACTTTCTAAAAATACGTTTCTTGATCGGTAATGCACCAACATTAATGCAATATAGTATACGCGCTTCCGTCGCTATTGCAGAACAGGTTTTCCTAGTGCAATAGCACAGCACGCTTTGCCTGGCAATTAGCGAGTCCGCCTAGTAGTGTTAACCTTAGTGTACCTACGATAATTGAAGGTAGATTACTTCAACGATCATTGTAAAATGTTTATTTATCATGTAAAATTGTAAACTGATTAATGGGTATAATGAAATGAACATATTTGTAAGTCATGTATTCAGAAAAGAATAAATAAATATTATTATTATTATATCATATCTATATAATAAAGCGAGCTAATCATTGCACCATACGCCAACTGTAATATTCTGCGAAGAGAGCATAAGCATATTTTAATTTATATATGTATGTTTGTCTTAAGAGATGCTTACTTAATATTTGTTTTCGACCACTTTTTTTTTGTTAAATGAATTGCTATGACCTAAGTCATATACTAGGGTAGATGGTGGTAATGAAACGTTAAAAATGTTATGACCATGTGCAGATTCGAACCCACGACCTTTGAGTCAATAGTCCAACGCCTTAACCATTAGACTACCACGATCTCTAACGAACGAACGTTTGGAACATGTTAGAATCTATTGATTGAAATTCCATTCGAAAATACCATTCTCACAAAATAAAGGAAATTTTTAGGAGAAAAAATGTCGGATTTCATTCTTTTCTTCCGCGTAACTGCAGCGTTTTCACTGATTTTAAAACAGATGAAGGGAACTTTTATAACAAAAAAAATGTATTTTTACTTGATTTTATAAGTCCACGATTTCGTACAAACGCGTTTATTGATTGGCTTGAAATTAGACAAATTATTCTGAACTACTGAGCTGCTAAAAATTTGTCTAATAGCTTTTAGGTTATTTAAAAATACCTTAAATGATATGTATATTCCCACACCACGCTTCATGCGTTTCGGGAATAATCCGCTCCTGGGAAATTATGTCATTTTCCCAACCGAATTACCCGAAAAACGGGGCGCGAAACGCGGATGGGTAAATTCAATCTAACCGCCCAAAGCCCTGAAAATGTTTTTCAATTTATACGAGCAGAATACGGAGCTTTTATATTTCACAGTCTGAAAATGAACGAAAACTGAAAGGTTGCGGTACACCTGCCTACCGTTCCTGAAAATTTTTCATTCAACAATCCTACTGATTCTAAATGTGAGAATGATTTCAGTACTCGTTTTATCATCTCATATCTAAACTCCGGCATTGAAGCAATTCGGCGCCTAACAAGCAGACATGTCTTAAGGCGCTTTCGTAGATTCGATAGTGGGATAAAATGACCTAAAAGGAAGAGAGAGCGGAGGGAAGGAATTTAGGACATACAATATATCGTCTATTTAACCCTTTGAGATCCTACCTAAAAATCTCAACATGGTTTCAAACAACTCGAAAACCCCGTTTAAATTGGACGTAAAAATCCTATTCCTACAAAATAAGAAGATTGCCGAGAATAGGAGGTAGGGGGGGGGGGGGGGGTTAGATGAACGGCAGTCAAGGTCAAATTGGTCTCCGAGGAATAACTATACCCTACTGTTCAATTTCAATTCAATTTCAATGCTGCCAGAAGCAACTTTTATTACTCACATATATACAATTACAATGTATAGCTATTTCAGCTAAGACATTGTCTTATATGCCGGTTTCTTAATCTTAACTAAAAACAATTTATTTAAACATGCATAAAATATAATACAAAATACGTAAAAATTAGTTAACGTAACTCATGTGTTTTACAAACAAAATTAACTTAATTTAACTAAACCTAAATAATTTTTACTATGTTTTTTTCCATAAATTCTTTTAATTTAAGTTTTATTGCCGATTTTCTTTTAAGTTGTCTAACTTCGAGCGATATATTATCAAATAGGCTGAGTATTACATATTTTAATGGCCGATATCCATACATCTTTCGACAATATACTTTTCACCATCCGTATTGCTCAAAAATGATCATTTTATTACTTACTGCTCAGCGTATGAAGTCGTTAGTTTGTTCAGCGTGTAGGGATGAACAAAAGGGAATGAATTTTGTATTGAGTGTATAATAGGGAATATTCTTTGTTTGAGAAGGGCAACCTAATTGATCCTCTCCTGTTTTATCCTGGTTAAAATTTAGATTCCGTTGTAGGACTAGAATGCTAATACATTGAATATGTAGATTACAATACGCTTGATGCATGAGAATCAGATGTTACTTAAAGGTTCACTTTATTCTTTAGAATCACAAAACAGAAAGGCGGAAGGGTTTATTTTATTTTAGTATATTTTATTTACTATTTATTAAGAAGAAGGCAATTGAAAAATATAAAATTTATAAAAGAATGATAATTTTAGAAATATCTATTTAGCTAGTATAACTTTATTTTTTAATTAAATATTACTAAATTATCACATATTTTACTTTTAAACCATTTTAAAATGAGTAAAATTTTTGACACAAAATTAAAAAAAAATACTATAAACAGCTTTTTAAATAAAATGCTCGAACATTAAAAAAATGTGATCAGGTAGAATTACAATCTGTTCCTTGTTGTTATTTCAGTGCGATTGTACTGGTATGGCACAAAAGTTAAATTAAAGAAATAAAAGTTAAGTTAAATAATTTACGCTTATCGGGATCGTCATCTAAGAAAAAAAGTACCTATATTGTATTGAATTCAATCCTAGACAACAAAATACAAAGAATGCAGGATAATGAATACAGGGTTTATGTTCTGATATATTTTATATTATTTACAAGCTGACCTGGCGAACTTCGTACCTCGTCAAAATCAATAAATGTTATATTAACTTATTAGCTGAATTAAATTTTGATTTTTATTAAGAATACTCAAAATGAATTGAGCTCAATAAAAAAAAAATAAAAAATTACATGAGGCAATTATCGATGCACGCACAATGACAAATGGTTGATACAGTAAAAAAAAATACAATTGTGGCGCGGGCTCCCGGGCTGTCGATCCCAACTGATGCTTTGAGCCTGCGGGTAAAATCGTTGGCAACAGCGTTCGCAGATTATTATTATTATGGGATCGGGAAAACCTTTCAGGTATTGAAGCTACTCATACGATAGCAAGGGATTTCGTTTGTTAGACGACCAGCTTCCAGGTACGTTTCAGCGAATCTACTGAAAGGTCGGTCGGTAATCTTGTTTTTGTTGTTCCGAACGCGCTTAGGAACGTGGTCATTAATTTCCACGACCAATTCATTTAGGGCCGAAATTTTATGTCCTACTTAAGACTAACCTAAATTTTAAGTTGGACTTAACCGATAACATCGTATTTCAACTCACTCTTAGCGTTAAATCAAACATAAAAGTCCTCCTTAGCTAAGAATCATAACAACTACCACTTTAGCCTTAAGTCAAACTTAAGTCAGTGTTAAAATACGCTGCTAGGAGCGATTTCAGTACATTAAACGGCGTTACTATCGCCGGGCGTGTAAATGTCAAAATTGGTCAAAATCTGCACCAATTTTATAATTCTGTTATTTTGTAATTCCAATTAGAGTAAAAGAACACAATAAAATAAATAAACCACAGAAAACATAAGATCAAAAAAAACTTTATATGCTCGCGTCAAAATCCTACAGCTGACAGCATAACCTCAAAATGTCAGATGACGCGTCATATGTCAAAAGTGATGCGACAGTGGCGACAGATATTGTATGCACATACCATTGCGGCGAGTAATAAACTAATCGCGATTGCGAAAACATATTCTTAACAAAGTCAAACTTAAAACTTAACTGAAATACACAATTCAATTTAGGTCATACTTAAAATTTAAGTTGATCTTAGCTAAGAACGACTTTAAGCAAAGACTAAAATTTCGGCCCTTAGTGTGCGGGCATAAATTCTGAACTGTGACCCCGCGCGCGAATTTACTTTAAAACTGCAATGTTCAGTGCTTGTACTCGTGTAGAAAATATCTGAGTACAATAAATAAAAATCCTATACCGACCTAATCTTGAAAACATCAGTCTTACAGACCCTTATTACATAAAGTCATGTTGGCATGTTATCTCCGAATAGCATATCTCCATGTTGACGAATTTTATGTTTTTTTTTTAATAATTAATAAAACTAGCGGTCGCCTAGTGGTCAAAATTCAACCATAATTCATTATTTTTTCTAGTTTGAGCATTATTCAAGTTCTTATACCACTATATTACGGTGAGTATAGCATTGCATATATTTTTTTATTTTATTTTATTACGCTATTAGCTGCGAGCGTGTACAAATTAGTGTGTGTTGTTGGCTATGAAATTTAAAATTTAATACTAGTAACAGTTGACAAATAATCGTTTTATTTAATTATACCGGTATATATTCGATTATAATTTTGTTCCTTTCTTGCCTAATTTCAGAGGCCACACGTAAAGGCTAAATATTTAGGATTTTGCACACTTATAAACTTAAAATAGGTACGGGCCCGAAAAGCGCCGAATACTACCCGAAAGGTTTAGCTGTGAGATCCAGGGTCGGGCCTATTAGTTAACGGACGAAATAGACGTCAATGTGTTCCGGCCACATTCTAAAGCACTTTATGAATAGCAACCTTTGCCCCCTCCCCCACGCGCCGTCGCCATAAAGGCTTATGTGCCCAGCGTCGATCCTAGTGTTTCGGACGTTTTGATTAAGTGCCGCTATAATACGGTCCGTCACACACGATGATTTTTCATTTTACGCTCGACGCAACCATGGCTTCATCGAAACAATAGCCGTCGCTTATTTTGTAGACGGCCCTGCGTTTTTTTTTTTTTTGCTTGATTAATACTAATACACTTAAAATTTGATTTCCTTATTAAATACCGCGATGAAAACTCCGCTTAGTTACATATAATATTTTTAAGTATTCTTTATTGCCAAGCCTAATCTTAAATGTTTTTAATATTAAACTGTGGGGGTCACGAGTTCACCGGATGGCCTCACCAGGTTTCCGCTGATGACTACTACATCACACCACAGGTGCAAAGTCCGTCGACCGAGAGTGACGCAACCGAATGCACCAGGGCTGAGGAAGAGGGTTTCCCCTCCGACGCAAGACGATAGTCTATAAGAACGGAGGTCGCGCGCTAGTGCAGCGCCTTTTCAACTATACTCGTCCGCCGTCGTCACGGCGGTTCGGGTCCACACATCATTGAATCAAACATTATATTGTACATCGGAGTATTTATGTAGTAAGAGTATCAAGTAATAAACCTTCTAACAAACCCTCGAGTTATTACTATTATCCCACGGGCCACACTCCAAACGGTCCGTTACAAAACCAATCAATTAGCTAAGCCAAACTTCTTACAAACAATCACCGGTTAAAATTTATCCTCTACTTAGGAGGAAATGTCGGGCTCAATTCTGTACTTGAACTATTCGCGAATGTAATGTAATGAGAGAGTCACGAATCAGTTATTGTATTAAACAAACCCCAAACTGACAGCGAGCGAGTCGCGAGTCAGCTTGAGACTAGCCCCAAATATTAGAGGTCGTTTTTATGACGTCATTAGCGGTGACATCATTTTATGTAGCCCACGTGACAGGAATGTCTCCATTTACGCGTGGGAAAGAGCTGAAGGCAAAGCGGTGTCTGGCAGCGGGCGTGACCTAGAATTTTCGCGCGCGAATATTATGTAATGCACGCGAGTGAGACATTCGTTTATTTTCCAAATAGTTACATTAACTGGCTTCGCCTACGTAAATTTCGTTGTAAGGGCCTCTTCCCGAAGAGCTGTGCGCGATGTGCGGTCATGATTTATGCCATTTCATCTGCTGTTTAGTTTAGCTAAGCTTGATCAGACGCGCGAAGTGTGTGTGAAGTTGTGGGGTGTAAGAAAAAATATAAAATATTAAAACACTGCTTTTAAACTAAAAAAAAATACGAATGATGCAGGCATCCTGAAAATTAACCCATCGAAACATTTTGAACGAAAACTTACCTTTCGATTTTTTACGAAAACCTTAAAATAGACTTAAATTTACAGATCTATATGAGCTACCTTGCCTGAGATATTTCCTAGCATATCCCTCACTACGAAGTAATGAGTGAATTTACAAATGTATCAATAATTCATATTATCCTAATTGAGGGCATGAAAACATTAAAGTGTTCATCGCAGTTATTAGTTCTATAATAAAAGTAAAATCGCCCTTACAGCTAAAATCCGTTAAATGAAAAACCACGAATTAAAACTAAAGTCAAAGGCACTTTTGTATATTTTGAATGATTAGTACCTACTTATAGATTGGCGCCCAAATTTATTTTGTAAAATTAAATAAAATATCTACCTTGGAAATTTTATTTGCAACGACGAAAATAAAAAAAAACATGTAATTATTACACCGATTAAATTATATAGGGTGAGTTAAAATACAACGGGTTCCCGGGTCCGAGACTCGAGCCACCGACGAAACCTGCCTACAGCTACCCTAGCTGAGTCGAATAAGCTAGTATATACCTACATTTATTTTATCCATAATTTAATTCAATAAAACAAGTTTATTTACTATACCAAAATTTATAAATTATAATAAATTTACATAAAAATAACAACAAATACGAAACATAGGTACCTACTCGGCAAAAGGTCCCTATGTAGATACAAAAAATGATAAAATACCAATAGAATTACAGTCAATTAATTACCTTTAATTTTAAAAGATTAATATAACAAATAATATATTTTACATAGGAATATTATTAATATAATTTTAATTGTTTTTTAACAGATGAAGGTTAAGGTAACCTGTTATATGAAATTGAAACTTGCAGTTGAAAGCAGCAAAGAATCAAACCACGTGACGGTTTTATTTTACAATTCTTAAACGCTTACCGAACTGTCGGCAGATGGCAACCTAATATATAAAATTAGGTTGAATAGATGGCATTAGTATACATACCTATATTTATTACTCAAAACATAAATTTATTCAAACTATTCATAACTTTAAATTGTGGACTGCAATAGGTGGACAGTTAGGTTTTTTCCGATCTACCATATCTAGAAAATTTGAACTGTGTCTTAACTTTGATACTACTTATATCCTTCATAATAAACTTATACTTTTTAAAGATACTTTTTTGCTTACCCCAGTGTCTTAGTGCTGATCAAAGGCGTCTTTAAGTTAAGGAATCCGTTCAACCTCGATTTCTTCTCAGTCACGTGCTCCGTCGAAGCGGAACCCTGGTCCATCCTGGAAATAATTACATACCTATTAATAAACAAATAAATATTTAGGTCCAAACATTTATTTATATATATAAATAATCTCTATATAGAAAAATTGTATAATGTATTGCTTAAATACCGTATTTAGATGATTTTTACGTAATAATAGGCTTTCGCCGATAGTTTTCATTACTTATATAAAAGTCTGACAGTATCGACATTTGGAAAATTCGAATGCTTTTTAATATTTTAAGGATTGATTTTTTTTTCAAATAAATTATATAGCCAGAATGTTCAAAGAAAAATTAATATTGATCGCACAGATACTTGCATCGCTTGAGGTAATGCACGCTGGTTTGAATACAGGCCTGTATTTTATGAGAGCTTTTCACTCTCACCTATCTATCTGTGCGATAATGCAATACGGTCAAACTTTCATTAACGTAGTAAATAAATGATTTAAAAAAAGAAACAATAATTATGAAAAACAGTGAAAATGTAACGAATATGACGTATGAATGGTTTAATGAATATTTTCAAGGATAACTTACGTTCAACGTAAGATATATGAAAATGAATCGCCATGGCTAAAAATATAAGTAATATAAACTATCGGCGAGCGCCTAATCTCTATATAGTTTATAGATGATTCTCAGCGTTATAATAGGTATTCGCCGCAACCTTACATTATATTCGTTACTTTTCATCGTTTTTATAATTAATCTATATTATTCGCCCAGTCTCCATGATCTAACAAAAATCACGACGAGATCGTGGTAGTCTAGTGGTTAAGGCGTTGGACTAAATAGCCCACAGGTCGCGGGTTCGAATCCGCACATGGTCAAACCATTTTTAATGCTTCATTACCACCATCTCCCCTGACTCTAGGACAGGCACATTTGGCCTAGTCGATTAGGGCCCAAAATAATTGTATATGACCTAGGTCCATTCCAATTGTTTTATAAAAAAAAAAAAATGGTAAAGAGCTTTTTTAACAATGCCAATAAATATCTCGCTACTATTGAAACACTATTAAATATCTCAGAAGAAATTCTTACGAAGCAAGCAGCCAATAATACAAGGCCTTCCTCAAAAACAAAACATAACAATGAATGTCACTAAACCGACGGCATAGTAACACAGTTATGGTAGCCCTTAAATTGTTTTCGAACTACTTTGAAACACGAATGTACGTCAATCTAATTTGTAGAAAACCAGTGACGTACATTCGCGATTCTGGCAAAAACGCCGTTGTCGAAATGAAAGTTATACAGTCTACAAAACCACGGACGCAAGCAAACGCCGCCCACACAGAGAGAGTCACTTCGCCAGTCCGCTGAAACTCACGCTACGGTGTCTCGCGACATTTTATATTTACTTAATTTACCTCAAGTTTATACTTCGATTTTACATACTTACGAACTAAGAATTACGAGTGTTTGTTGCAACATTTATTAATAATAAATAGTCTAATCAAGTGTTCATTATTTGCACTAACAAAAAAAAAAATCTTCGTTCATTCGTAACTGTTCGTCGGGGATAGATAATATAAATGCTGAACTAATCAAAACAAATAAAATATATACTCTAGAGATTTACAATTTATATTCAATAAAATCATAGCCCACGAAGTTTTCCCGAATCATCTGAACACAGCAGTGGTTCGAACTCATTTCAAAACCCTTGCTCTTACGAACTTGGTTTTGAACCGTGATGTATATAAATAACTGTTGTGTATATATATATTTTTGTTGCTCATAACGCAATGGTTTACTATAATGTTATGCTATAAATAAATAGCGGCTAACATTGCCGCTTCTACGTTTTTCTTTGTTCTGTAGTTTGAATCATTCTAATCGTGGAGAAGTGGGCGGTAATAACCCCCAGCAATATCCCCCTATACACGTTATCTAACGTGTTAAATAAACAGTTCTATATAAGATTGTGTGAACGAACAAGACGGATCTTTTTATAGTATCGGTTCAGACGCCTTTATTGATTTTTACATTCTGTCACATACTATGTGAGTATAAAATTATTGTGATCGTGCAAAATATACAATTTATTTTCTAGATTTTAACAAATAAAAACACATTTAGAGGTCACTTCGAATATCGAGTTTCTATTCGTGTGATTTTGTAACAATTTAGAGATTAAGGTTCCCAATTCTTTTAATTGATCTAAAAGTGGTCAAAAAAACAATAATATGTACACATCTTGTAATTATATTGTATCGTAAACCTTATAATTATATGCTTAATTTACATAAATTCACATCTTTATTTTACTGAGAAAAAAAACACTCCTATAGTTACATAAAAAAAATAGTATATGATACCTACTCCTAGAACATTTTTCTAATTTTCAAAAATGCTTAAAAAATATCTCTAAAATACCTAATCTTGTAAAAAATATGAAAATAAGAGTTATACCTACTTAAATTTTGAATCTGAATATGTGTTTTTTTAATGTGTGAAATACTTAAAAAATGTAAAGAACAATTATTATTAATTGGAGGTTAATAAAAAATAACGGAAAAATTATATTATTGTTTTACATCTTGGAGTCAAAAAAAGTGCATTAAATTAAAATTTTAAAATTAATAAATATACCTCATAATTAAATAATCAGGCTATGTTAGTATGGGCAATGCCTAGTTACAAATCCTAGTTGTAAGGCCTAGTTAGCCACATTAGGTTTATATAAAAAGGTGAACGTTGCTATTAGTTAGTACTATTGTAAACGGTTCTAAAGGGAGTTTATTTCAAAATCTGAAATTTGATCTTTAGGTCTTCGTTATTTAAGCGATCTTGACGTCCTGAGCGATGGCGTGTGGCCCGTCTGGTTTTCAGGCTTCCTGTAAAATGAGCAAAGTTCTGAAGCTTTCAAGAAATTCGTTCAGTGCCTCGCAAATGATTGATAGGGCGGGGTTTTTCCCTTGGGACTCATTCCGAGCCAATGGTGAGGCGTGCGTTGCACGAGTCGACGGTTGTTGTGTTTGCGTTTTATTCGCATGAGCAGCTCAAGTGAAGTGAGATAATGATACAGTAAAATGTGCCTACATTTTACTGTATTTTACTGTATCATTTTCGTTCAATAACACTATTACTTTTATTATTATCGTATAACTCACGGTTTTATAATATCATTGATAACACTATATAATCAATGATAATATTAGGGTTTTTTTAAGATAACTTTAATAACTGCGTTAAAAGTTTGTTTTTTTTTTTTTTTTTTTTTTTTTTTTTTTTTTTTTTTTTTTTTTTTTTTTTTTTTTTTTTTTTTTTTTTTTTTTTTTTTTTTTTTTTTTTTTTTTTCTTTTTTTTCTTTTTTTTTTTCTTTTTTTTTTTTTTTTTTTTTTTTTTTTTTTTTTTTTTTTTTTTTTTTTTTTTTTTTTTTTTTTTTTTTTTTTTTTTTTTTTTTTTTTTTTTGACCATCTATTCGGTTCGTAGGTGTCTTAATAATCTCGTATAATACCTACATATTTATCTGGTCGCATTTAGCTTAGTCAAATATGACTTATTGTGAGTATTATGCAAGGTAGGTGTCACCATTAGACGGTGAAGTCTCAGTTGCGGTCAATTAGCAAATTAAAGTAAACCTACTAACAGAATCAAAGATATGTCTCTACGCCTCTACGCCAAAGGTGTCCAAACTACGGCCCGCGGGCCAAACTCGGCCCGGCAGGCGATTTTATCCGGCCCGCCAAGGATTTTGAAAAATTTCGTAAAAATAAATGTAGCGTGGCGCGTCGGTATTAGATCTCGCGCAGATGAAGAGCGCATTCGGCTAGCCGTTAGGTTAGAATGAGCTCGAAAAAGTACGACTCGGCCGCTCGACTGCACGAATGATTTTGTACTCTGACTGTACAGCGCTCTGGAGGCGGCGCGGAGCGGCAGACTGCACTCAACTGCAAAGCTACGAGATTGTCCACGTCGCGTCGCGTCAGTCCACGACAAACCAAACATTCGTCGGCCGCGGAGCTTATTTACATTCTTTACAGTTGATATATTGTAAATTGGTATGTTTAAATTTATATTTATTATATTATAACTTAATTATTATGTTAATATTATTTTTTAAAGTTGAACATGGAAACAAAAAGAAGAAAAGTAGATGACGAGTGCCGCGTTTTTAAAGAAGAATGGGGATTCAAATATTTCTTTGTGCAATCGCAGTCAAAGAATGGCAAAGCTATATGTGTAATTTGCAATGACACTGTTGCTGTAATGAAGGAATACAATTTACGTCGACATTATGAAACAAAACATGCTTCAGCTTACTCACAATTTAAGGACCAGCAGTGTCGCGGTAATTTCGAGTAGGTAACTTCGCTAAACGAAACAAAACGGTATTTGGCAAATGCACCTAAGAAATTCCAAAGGCGCGCCTAGCTAAAAAATATAACTAATCCGGGCCTAAGCAAATAGATCAAAGAAAGTCCTTCTAGTAAGTAACGCAGAGCGAGGATTATGAACTAACTGGAATTTATTGCGATAGCACATGACTAACCGAGAAGTCTCAAATGACGGTGCGGGCGGGCCCCTTTCTAAAAACTTTCTATTTCAAAAGTGCCTTAAATTTACCTGTTTCTCATAAGAGTTTATTTGCCTGCATAAAATAAGATGATATGAAAATATATGTAATTTGTTTTAATAAAATGTATTTTAAATTGATTGTAGGTCAATAGGTGAATAAGCGCCCCGTATTAAAAGGTAATTAGTCGAGCGATGACGGCCAGCTTATTCATTGATACCTACAAATTAACGTTTAAGTAATTATTTAAATGCTATGCAAAACAGATAAATATTGTTTATGCACGATTAAGCAATAAGGATTACAGATAAACATATATAGTGTCATTGTTGATAAATGTATAATTTAAGATAAAACATAAGTGAATATGTATTTTTTTCCGAAAATTATTTGTTAACTAGGCAAAACACTTAGACAGTTTAGGTATTTCAGAAAATCAATGAAATATTATAAATTTGTAAATAGACAATAAGGTTAGTCTATAGTATAGTTTTGTATGTTTTTATAACTGTAATTATTGTAAAACTATTTAGTAAACAAATTCGTTAGTTTTAAAAATAAGAATAAGTTTCAAAACGGTACAACTATCGCCACCTATTTCAAAACCAGTAGAAGCTTAAGCCGTTTTTAAGTAGGTAAAATCTAACCATATAAAAAGGGGTCCTGCGACCCTGAAAGGCAGTGTGTTTTCGTAACCGGTTCGAGGCAAACGTGATTCTGCCCGAAAACAGTAGAATTTTAATTGTAAAATTCAAACTAAGGTTTAAAATAAGCTCCGGATAGTAGTTTGATATTCGTTAGAAACTAAATAAGTTTATCTGATATAAACTTCAGTATCACGCTAGATCTGTTATCAGCGTAATTATAGTAAATTTTTGCAAGAGTTTTTAGCTAAAAGTCAAGTGTACAGTACAGTAAATAGTATCCAGTGAAGTGTATTAATTTGGTAAGCCTTGCACCGTGTATACCTATATCTGTTACTGAAATCAGGCCTAACCTAGTAAGACTCATTGTGATTATTTTTGTATTATTTTTTGTGAACTTTATTGTTGTAAGACTTTAAAAATTTAAATAACATTGTCCTGCGCATAAACTGATCCACTATATTTTTGCTAATACCCCAACTGAGATTTACGACCTCAAGTTCGGGTTCTGTGTTTTTTAGTGAATAAAATCGCATTGTTTCCAAATCAAATATTATTTTTCATTTGCTAACTAATCAACGCAGCTGAGCTGAACGACCTACCATTAATTGTCTAATCTAGAAATTAGAAAAGATTCAGGGGCCTGCCAAAGCCAGCAACACAGCGAGGGCTGTATGGATTCCGCTTGCTGGCAGATAACCCCTACGAGTAAATACGATAAAGAGATTTGCCGGCCGTTGTAATCACAAACGACGGTGTCAGCCTGTCTGTGTAAACAGATCGGCTATAGGCGGCACAAATCAAGGGGAAAGGCGTCCGGACACCAGACTCTTTTCGGTCCTCCGAACGCGAACCTGGGACCACCTGAGGATTTGCCCGGACACCCCGTCTCTTTTTGGTCCTTCGAGCCGGATTAAAGACCAGCTGTGGATATCCCGTCTCTTTTTGGTCCTTTCGAACGCGGATTTTAAAACTAGCCTAGATCTCTTGGATCTACAGCAAGGCGTTCAGACAGTTGGCAAAATGGCAGATCAAGATACGCCACAAAGAAGGAGCCAGAGGCTTGTGGAACAAAGCCGTGGCGTAGGCAAAAAGATAAGTGCCGGCAATCGACGTGACAGATCGGACGAAGCCGCTCCGTACTGCAAGGAGCAGCATACAACGGAGCCGCCAACCACTGAACAAGTCAGTGAGGAGGCAGGCCCGTCCACCATCATAGGACTTCCAGTATCGCGAGCCGAGTCAATAGTGAGCCGCGCATCGAAAAGGTCGACCTCCTCAAAAAGCATCACCACAAAGAGGCAATTGGCCGCGGAGCTAGAAGCGGCCGAAGAAAGCGCCAGACTCCAATCACAAATTCAGATGGATTTGATAGCAAAAAGGCTAGAAATTAAAAAAAAAATAATTGAAGCCGAAGAAGACGACCAATGCAGTGAAATCGATTCGACCGCATCTGCTAAATACTGCCGCGATTGGATCGCCGAAAAAATCCCGACAACGCAAGGCCGAACCGATGACATCACTCGGGCGCTACGCGATTTGGGTACTTCGAGCTATGCGCGCGGCGAAAATCAGCGAGACACCAAGCAGAAGCAGCTAGGCAGATATTCACCAAGTCACGAAGAAAAAAGTGAGTGTAAAAAAGTGCAAAGTGTTCCACAGAGTGTGTTATTTTCAGCGCGTGCAAAGTTACTTCGGGATCTTCCTCCATTTAATGGAGAAGGAAATGAGTTCCCAATATTCATTTCCCTGTACAACCAAGGCAATGAAACGTGCGGCTTTTCTGATGCTGACAACCTCTTGAGGCTCCAAAGAAGTCTGTCCGGAAGAGCCAGAGCGTGCGTTAAGTCCTTGTTAGTAGAGCCGAAAAATGTGTCGGCCATACTAAAGGTACTTTACAGGCGCTTCGGGAAGCCTAATGCACGAATCGAACAGCTCATGAAGGAAGCTCGCGAAACACCGGAACTAGGGGTAAGTGACTCGCTTGAGAAACTAGTAAATTTCGGCACTGTAATTTGTAACATTGTATATTCTTTGAAATCTATGGGCCATGAAGGCTATTTGGTCAATCCACCGCTACTCTCAGAGTTAGTTCATAAATTACCTCAATACTTGCGCTTACAATGGTATAGGGAATTCGAAGGTGAACATCCGACTTTAGCCGATTTCGGAGATTGGCTCGAAAACATACTCGACGCGGCGTCTAAGGAAGATTACAAACAAGCGAGTTCGAAGCTCGCGAATCGTACCTCTAGTGAGTTCAAAGGTCGCCAAATAAAAAAAGCGACACCCGAGCACAAGCGCGTATTCGCAACCGTCGAGAAATCTAATGACGTTTCAAAATGCCTACATTGTAACAAAAATAATCATGTGATAAATAATTGTAGAATTTTTTTGGCCCTTAATTCGTCGGATCGCCGACAGGTAGCGGCAAAATTAAAATTATGTTTTTCATGTATGAAAATAGGTCACATGATAAAAAATTGTAAAAATAAAACGGTATGTGGAGAAAATGAATGCGAGCGACGACACCATAAACTTCTCCATTTTGACCAAGGGGAAACCGGCCCCTCGGACTCGACCACAGTGTCAACAGGCCATGTCACGCACACACGTTTAAATGGTGAAGGTATAGGCTTACGTGTCGCGCCTCTAAATTTAAAAGGGCCGAACGGATGTGTAACCATACTAACGTTGTTCGACGAAGGATCTAATGTCACCATATTGGACGAAAACGTAGCAACTGAAATAGGCGCAAAGGGTTCTTGGACAAAATTGAATTTAGCAGGCGCGAATGGAATGCGGCTAGAAAACCAAGACTCCCAAACCATAGATATTCAGGTTCAAGCCGCAAACAGCTCTAAGTTCTATAATTTAACCGGGGTAAAAACTATAAAAAATTTAGATTTACCGAGTCATAACTTAGATAAAAAAAAGTTAGTTGAAAAATATCCTTATTTAGCGAGAGTCCCAATTCAATCGACACATGGGCCAATTAAGATGTTAATTGGATCGGATAATTACGGACTAACGGTCCCGCGACGCATCGTAGGCGATGCACGTAACGGCCCGATTGCTGTTCGATCCTTAATTGGTTGGACCATTTGCGGGCGCGTCGGACTCGACGCTAATAGGCGTCAATTAACCCATATTTACGTAAACAAAAGTGACGTCGATTTACAAAACAAAATTAAAGAATATTTCAAAATCGAAGAAATCATTAGTCCCGCAAGGCCGTATCTTTTCAATTTAAATCAACGGGCTGATAAAATATTACGCGAGACAACGAAAAATATCGGTGGTAGGTATGAAACAGGCCTATTATGGAAAACCGATGACACAGTACTACCGTGTAACAAAATGTCAGCTCTTAAGCGATTAGAAAATGTTGAAAAACGTTTAGGTAGAGACCCCGTAATGGCCGACGCATATAAAAAGTCGATAAACGATCTCTTAACGAACGGATATGCGAGGAAACTAACTGAAAAGGAGGCAGCCGCGAGGGGCCCGAGAACATGGTACCTACCTCACTTCGCGGTGATCAATAAAAATAAGCCGGCAAAGGTGCGCTTAGTTTTTGATGGATCCTCGAAATGCGAGGGTTCCTCACTCAACGACCATTTGTTAAGCGGTCCGGATCAACTAAAACCCTTAATGGGGATATTATGTCGTTTTCGACAGGGAAAAATTGCGCTAACTGCAGACCTCAAAGATTTTTTTCTTAGGGTAAAAATAAGGAAAGAGGACCAACAAGCGCAACGTTTTTTGTGGCGAAACATGCGCACGGAGTTGCCAGCCGAAGAATACGTCATGCAGGTCGTATTGTTCGGGTCAACATGTTCGCCGGCGTCGGCGATGTATGTAAAAAACTTAAATGCCGAAAAACACAAGACATCGTATCCGGACGCTACTAGGGCAATACAGGATTGCCACTACATGGACGACTACCTAGATAGTGTAGACGACATAGAAACCGCCCAACGGCTCGTGTCCGAGATCGTACACGTGCACGAGCAAGGGGGTTTCGAAATCCGAAATTGGGCTTCCAACCGACCACAGGCTTTAAACGGACTGGAAACCGAAAAGCGTTCGCAGGCCAGCGTGACATGGACCACACAAGGAAACGACGGCAGCGAGCGCATTCTAGGTTTAATGTGGCACCCGGAAAAAGACGAACTAGCATTCGACACAAATTTTAATAAAATACCTACAGGTTTGATAAGCGGAGATATTATACCTACGAAACGGCAGGCCTTAAGCCTGCTTATGTCCATTTTCGATCCTCTAGGTATATCAGGTCCGCTTGCAATCAAAGGAAAAATCCTGCTCCAAGAAATGTGGCTGCAGAAGACAGGATGGGACGAGCTCATAAATGAGAAGGTATTGCGAAAATGGGACGACTGGTTGCACGATCTTAAGAGCGTACATACAATCCGGATACCACGTAGCTATCAGGCCTTGGGAGGCGTCGCCTCGGAAATACAACTCCACATTTTCGGTGACGCGAGTGAACAAGGATTCGCGGCGGTGGCATTCGCTCGATACAAGGACGACGCCGGAAATGTAAGGGTGATATTTTTAGCCGGGAAAACAAAAGTTAGCCCCCTGAAAATAATCTCTATGCCCAGGAAAGAGTTACAGGCGGCCCTCTTAAGTAGCCGCTTAGCAGCAACTCTAAAAAGAGAGCATACGTGGAAGTTCGCGCATACAACACTATGGACCGACTCAAAAACAGCGCTGCACTGGATCCGAAATGACCCTAGGCAATACCAGACTTTGTAGCCCACAGGCTGGGCGAGATCGACGAGCTGACAAGCGGGGACAACTGGCGATGGGTTCCATCCGCCGAGAATCCCGCCGATGAAGGCACCCGAGACAATAGGCCATACAAAACAGATGCGTCGTCACAATGGCTTCACGGACCCGCATTTTTGTATGAAGACGAAACAAAATGGCCGTCGGAACCAACCGCCGCACCTGCGTGTGAAGGCATGGAAGAAAGACGCGCACACGTCATTCAGGCACAGGCGCAAGACCAAAGTATGATTGAAGTGGCACGCTTCTCCAAGCTGCCACGACTCATTCGTTGCACTGCCTGGGTGCGCAGAGCCGTCGACGTTTTCCGACGGAGGGGGGAGGGGCGAGGCCCCCTCACAGCTCGAGAAATCAAAAGTGCCGAACTCTACTGGATCCGTTTGTCCCAGACTCAGGCCTTTGCAGAAGACCTAAAAGAAATTAGGGCGGGGCACACAGTAAGAAAAGGCAGTAGAATTCGGCACTTAAATGGATATCTGGACCGAGACGACATTTTGCGAGTAGGGGGGCGTATAAACGCGGTGAAAGGCGTGGCTTTACAAACCACACAGCCGGCCATCTTGGATTCGAACCACCCCTACACACAACTACTCGTAAGATATGAACACGAGTCAAACGGGCATCAAGGCCGCGAACAAGTATTGAACGAACTGCGGCAAAGGTATTTCATACTAAAAGCGCGCGGAGCCATTCGTAAGATCGCCCGAGAGTGTCAGTATTGCAAAATAAAACTGGCAAAGGCGGTCCCACCCATGATGGCCCCATTGCCCGACTACCGACTCCACCACCACATCAAACCGTTCAGTTATGTTGGAGTCGATCTATTTGGACCAATGGAAGTAACCGTAGGACGGCAGAGACATAAGCGCTACGGTGTCTTATTTTCATGTCTAAATACGAGAGCCGTTCACATCGAAATTGCCCACTCATTAACGACCGATTCGGCTGTCATGGCAATTAAGAGGTTTATTGCCCGTCGGGGAGCCCCACTGGCTATTTATTCCGACAACGGGACCAATCTCCATGGAGCAAACAATGAGCTAAAAAGGGCCATGGCAGAATTGGCAGATGAAGCCATGGCGTCAAAATTTGCGCTGCAGGGAATAGAGTGGCATTTCCTGCCCCCCGCTTCACCGCATTGGGCTGGTGCATGGGAACGAATGGTGCAATCGGTAAAAAGGGCATTGCACGCAATTTTAAAGGAAAGAGCGCCCCGAGAAGAGACCCTGGCTACCCTAATGAGCGAGGCTGAAAACGTTGTAAACAGTCGCCCGTTAACGCATGTATCACTCGACCACAAAGATGCCGAGAGCCTCACACCAAATCATTTCTTAATCGGCAGTTCATCGGGTCGAACCGCCATAGGAAAAATAGATCCTAGCGATCTGCATTTGCGCAAGCAATGGCGCATCGCACAGACGCTAGCGGACCATTTCTGGAAGCGTTGGATTCGTGAGTATTTACCTACGCTCATCCATAGAGAGAAATGGCAGGAAAAGGCACAACCTATAAACATAGGAGACCTGGTATTCATCGTAGATGAACACCTACCGCGAAACGCATGGTTACGTGGCATGGTGACACAAGTGTTTCCAGGAAATGACGGACAGACGCGGGCGGTCACCGTAAAGAGTCACGGCAAGTTATATAAACGGCCCACTACAAAAATAGCAGTGCTGCCGGTCCGCGACCAGGCTGAGCTAAAACATTAAGATTTAGGGAAGGGGGTGATGTCGCGGTAATTTCGAGTAGGTAACTTCGCTAAACGAAACAAAACGGTATTTGGCAAATGCACCTAAGAAATTCCAAAGGCGCGCCTAGCTAAAAAATATAACTAATCCGGGCCTAAGCAAATAGATCAAAGAAAGTCCTTCTAGTAAGTAACGCAGAGCGAGGATTATGAACTAACTGGAATTTATTGCGATAGCACATGACTAACCGAGAAGTCTCAAATGACGGTGCGGGCGGGCCCCTTTCTAAAAACTTTCTATTTCAAAAGTGCCTTAAATTTACCTGTTTCTCATAAGAGTTTATTTGCCTGCATAAAATAAGATGATATGAAAATATATGTAATTTGTTTTAATAAAATGTATTTTAAATTGATTGTAGGTCAATAGGTGAATAAGCGCCCCGTATTAAAAGGTAATTAGTCGAGCGATGACGGCCAGCTTATTCATTGATACCTACAAATTAACGTTTAAGTAATTATTTAAATGCTATGCAAAACAGATAAATATTGTTTATGCACGATTAAGCAATAAGGATTACAGATAAACATATATAGTGTCATTGTTGATAAATGTATAATTTAAGATAAAACATAAGTGAATATGTATTTTTTTCCGAAAATTATTTGTTAACTAGGCAAAACACTTAGACAGTTTAGGTATTTCAGAAAATCAATGAAATATTATAAATTTGTAAATAGACAATAAGGTTAGTCTATAGTATAGTTTTGTATGTTTTTATAACTGTAATTATTGTAAAACTATTTAGTAAACAAATTCGTTAGTTTTAAAAATAAGAATAAGTTTCAAAACGGTACAACTATCGCCACCTATTTCAAAACCAGTAGAAGCTTAAGCCGTTTTTAAGTAGGTAAAATCTAACCATATAAAAAGGGGTCCTGCGACCCTGAAAGGCAGTGTGTTTTCGTAACCGGTTCGAGGCAAACGTGATTCTGCCCGAAAACAGTAGAATTTTAATTGTAAAATTCAAACTAAGGTTTAAAATAAGCTCCGGATAGTAGTTTGATATTCGTTAGAAACTAAATAAGTTTATCTGATATAAACTTCAGTATCACGCTAGATCTGTTATCAGCGTAATTATAGTAAATTTTTGCAAGAGTTTTTAGCTAAAAGTCAAGTGTACAGTACAGTAAATAGTATCCAGTGAAGTGTATTAATTTGGTAAGCCTTGCACCGTGTATACCTATATCTGTTACTGAAATCAGGCCTAACCTAGTAAGACTCATTGTGATTATTTTTGTATTATTTTTTGTGAACTTTATTGTTGTAAGACTTTAAAAATTTAAATAACATTGTCCTGCGCATAAACTGATCCACTATATTTTTGCTAATACCCCAACTGAGATTTACGACCTCAAGTTCGGGTTCTGTGTTTTTTAGTGAATAAAATCGCATTGTTTCCAAATCAAATATTATTTTTCATTTGCTAACTAATCAACGCAGCTGAGCTGAACGACCTACCATTAATTGTCTAATCTAGAAATTAGAAAAGATTCAGGGGCCTGCCAAAGCCAGCAACACAGCGAGGGCTGTATGGATTCCGCTTGCTGGCAGATAACCCCTACGAGTAAATACGATAAAGAGATTTGCCGGCCGTTGTAATCACAAACGACGGTGTCAGCCTGTCTGTGTAAACAGATCGGCTATAGGCGGCACAAATCAAGGGGAAAGGCGTCCGGACACCAGACTCTTTTCGGTCCTCCGAACGCGAACCTGGGACCACCTGAGGATTTGCCCGGACAAGCAGCGTGCTGAAAAATTTGAAAAAATGAGTCGTAGTTTGTCTTCTCAGCGAAATTTATTTAGGAAGGCTAACTCGGAAAATGAATCATTGACTTTAGTTAGCATGAAAGTTGCTTATTTGTTGGCGAAAAAAGGGAAACCCTTTATGGATGGAAACATCGTTAAAGAGTGTATGATGGAAGCTGTTGGGGTATTATGTCCGGAAAAGGTGAAACTTTTCAAAACGAAAAGTCTTTCCCGCAATACTGTTGCTCGTCGAATTGACGATATTGGCAATAATATACTCCACCAGATTTCTGGGAAAGCACAGCGTTTCACTCACTATTCTATCGCGATGGATGAATCGACCGACGTTAGAGACACCTCACAACTTTTAATATTTGTTCGTGGAGTTGACGACGATCTTAATGTCACCCAAGAATTAGCATCGGTTAACAGCATGCATGGCACTACAACTGGAGCAGATATTTTTAAGGAACTACAACAGACGTTGACCAAATATAACTTGGACTGGAATCGACTCCAAGGTGTGACAGTTGACGGAGGAAGTAACATGTCTGGTGCAAATATTGGGGTGGTTGGGCTAATAAGAAAAGCTTGTGAAAGCGCAGGAGCAACAGTACCAATTTTTCTGCGCTGTATCATCCACCAACAAGCCCTATGTGTAAAACATGTCGCATGAGCTGCGTTTTGAAACCAGTTGTTTCTGTCGTAAACTTTATTCGATCACGTGCACTCAATCATCGCCAATTTCGATCTTTCCTCGAAGAAATTGAATCTGAGTCTTATACAGCGGTTCGATGGCTTAGCTGTGGAAAAGTCTTATTGCAGTTCTTCAAGCTCAGAAAGGAAATTAAAATTTTTCTTGCGGAAAAGAATCACCCTGAACCGCTTTTATCGGATGCAGAGTGGCTCTGGAAATTGGCAATTTTTGCAGATGTCGTGACACACGTGAATAACTTGAATTTAAAGCTCCAAGGTAAAAACAACTTAATTTTGTGATTTATTCGAGCAAATCAAGGCATTCAGAGCCAAGCTGATATTGCTCGAAAGTCATATGAATGAATGTAATTTTTCCCATTTCACGTGCTGTGAAAAATTTAGTACAGAAACTGGCGAAAGATTTCCCACCATATTTGCAGTAAAAGTAATCGCGGATTTAAAACTAGAATTTCAAAAGCGTTTTTCTGATCTTGACATAAATTCAAGGGAAATTCGGCTGTTTCAAAATCCATATGACTGCAACGTTGGCGACGTTTCAAGTCAGTTTCAAATGGAAATAATTGATCTTCAAGCTAGCGATCAAATCAAGAACAAATACAAGGAAGGAAACTTGATCGATTTTTACAAATTTT
Organism: Neomicropteryx cornuta; assembly: GCA_020383195.1. Classification (NCBI taxonomy): domain Eukaryota; kingdom Metazoa; phylum Arthropoda; class Insecta; order Lepidoptera; family Micropterigidae; genus Neomicropteryx; species Neomicropteryx cornuta. Next base: position 6,547,477 of record JAHKQU010000010.1, on the reverse strand, counting down.
TGGACGCTAAAGAGTTTCCAAATTTAAAGCAATTGGCTGGTAGATTTATTTCTATGTATGGCACTACCTATATGTGCGAACAAACTTTTTCCAGGATGAAGTATCTGAAATCAAAATATAGGGCAAATTTATCGGATGATCATTTGCAATCATTGCTAATAATTGGTGTTTCCGATTTCAATCCCAACTTTGAAGAAACTCTCCAGGAAAAAACCCACCATTCCCATTATAAATTGCATGAAATAATTTTATAATAATATAATTTAGACATGTTTGTTTGGTATTGTTATATCTGTAATTTACTATAAAAAAAAATATAGTATATATATGTGGCAATAATAAAAAAATTCAATGCTGCTTTACTTGTAATAAGGTTTTTTAATTCACATATTTACAATGCTTGGCCCCCGCTAATGAATTTAAATACCAAACTGGCCCTCGCAGCAAAAAGTTTGGACGCCTCTGCTCTACGCGTCTACGTGCGAGTAAAGAAGAAAACATTGCAATCTTTATTTTTTTACTTTTTTTACATTAAAATTGAAACTGTCAAACGAACGTGAAAACCATTGCCCAATAAACCGCTTCTCAAAATTGTAATATTAATGAAGAAAATCATTATTTATCCACAATTAGCATAGTTTTTAGTGAATTGTACACTGATGTACGTAAAGGCAGGGGACATTAACACGATAATCTTATTCCATAACAAAATAACTGCGTGATTTGTAGCTGAACTCGTCACCGTGCGTCATTGTCATGACGTCGCTTGCAACGAGATTTCCGTGTCTCTGAAGCTGAAGTCTGGCCGACAGGCTAAAAAATAATAGGGCTCTGTAGCCTATGGCTGATAATGAGCGCTATTTCGTCACCGCTATGGGCCAGCTTCAGTAACGCGGCTATTCGTTGCGCTAGAGTAATAGGGTGATTTAAACGGTGTCACCTTATAACGAGCACGTCTAGTGCGTACATAATTGAAGGTAAATGAAACACGAAGTTCCTGTGATTTGAGGCGCGAATGGAATGTAATTTGCCCGCTTCTGTGCTCATATCTTACGTTTTATGTATCTATGGTCAAAATTATGGTAAGTATTGCGCGTTAACATAAACCTAATGCAAAATTACTAACGTCAAGACTGATTTTATTTTATTTGTATATATAATTATTTTTTTTATTAAAAACACTTACTGTATCACTTTATTTTATTGTGTGTGTGTGTGTGTGTGTGAATAGGTGCTGTATTAGTAGGTATTGCCATGACATAATGTTTTGCATCAGAATTCATAAAAACACATAAAATAAAATCAAGTCGTTTTAATCCGTAATGTGCACCAACCAGGGAAATGATGCAAAGTTTTTATTATGCATATAATATTCATATTTTTAGTATATGTATTTTAATTTATATAATTTATATTGTTTCTATTTATTATAATCTGTGTTTTACCTTTCATATGCATATTGTGTTATCATTTCATTTAAATATCGAAAAGGTTTTTTTTTCTTTAGTGTCTAAGATTAATTGTTAACATGTTATATATTGCAATATTTTGTTACAGTATCCATCCAAAAATAAATAAAAAGGTAATATTACAATATTTGAAATAAAATATATTATTTAAATAAAAGCGAATAATAGAAAAAGATATATTTTTGAAATATACTATTTTTGATTATTGTGTAATTGGCTTATAAGTGCTTGTTTTCGGCATTATTTTAAATAAGTTTAATAAGGTAAATATCTCTTAAGCTGTCATACTTTGTCCTGAGGTAAGTGTAGCTAAATATGACGTCTTCTATCAGCTCTTAAAAGGTTTGCATCGACCTACCTACGATTAGTCGAGTCAAGACTTCCCAAAAGTGCTCTTCTCTGCCTTGCGCGAGATCTTAAATCACTCTATTTCATTTAATGGCTTGTAGGAGATCACATTTTTCATTCTGTTAAACCCAGATAATTACGAGTTGGTGACGTAAGCACTTTGTACACCTGAGAAATTGCCAGATATACAGTTCGCATGCCTAGTTTAATTATTGGCCTCAAAGGCAAATAGGCTTAATAAGTTTGAAAATTCCTTCTTAAAAGTCACAAGCATTTGATCTGTATGAAAAAATGCTAAGTTGCATTTCACGCGTCTGACGTCAAATCAGACAAATCAAACCTTTACTCACCACGCTCCCGGACTAGACACCTTCCTAGGTAGTCAAACTAGCGTACAAGTATTTACTTTGCTTCGAGTCGAAGCTATTACCGGTCATTCATTATTTTCTATTTGCATTCCTACTGAGTCAGAAATTGGTTAGGATGAGTGTGAACCTCAATAAATTACTTGGTGATCCTGATCTGAACTCTATATCAATCCTCTTCTTATCCTTACCATACGTTAACGAGATAACCAACCGGCGTTATAATATAAGACTATAATAGAAGAATATAAGACTTGTAATTTTTCTTCTATACCCACAAAAAAGAGATTTTCCAACACTACGACTTTTTCGAGATTTTTCGACTACGAAAAAAATGCGATAGCAATTGAGGCTGAAATAAAAGGGCGTCGGGGAAAAAATCCGAAGAAAAATGAAGAGAAAAATGAATCTGTGAAGCATTTCCCTCTCGTAATAACATTTTCATTTTAGCGCTGTGTTTATGCAGATGAGGAGGCTGTTCCGCGTCTCGCGAATGGGAAAAATGCAAATGCTGCGTCAGAGGGGCATGCAGGCGTCATCAGTCGTGACGTTGCCCACTAGCCTAAATATAAATGTCGAACCTGTCCTGTTATTAAATGGACATAAATGCTATTTGCGATTGGTCTATTAATAAACAAAACTCGTTATGGATCGAAAATCAAATGGAAAAGAAAAGAAAAGAATAGGTAGAAGGACATTTAAAAAAATTACAAGCCGTAGATTTGTCCATATGATAATAATTTCTTTTTTTTCAGTGTTATATCAACTATTGTCGTGACTTTCTATTATGCCATTATGAATGAATAAATAAATAAATACCTTCCTCGGTGAAAAAAAAATATTTACTCCGCACGCGTTTGGCTGTCTCTGCTGTGCGCAAGTCATTAATGTAAATCAGGAACAGAGTCGGACCCAATATGCTTCCTTACGGGACGCCAAAGGAGTTACACTGAAAATAATCACTGAATGTTTCACCTAACCGAACGCGTTATCTACGGTTTGAAAGATAATTACGAAACCACGAGAATTCTCTGCCTGTTAGTCCGATCCTACCAAGTTTCTTCAGCAGGATTTCATGTGAAATAGTGTCAAAGGCCTTAGCAAGATCAAGAAACACTGCCAGACATTTTTTATGATTATCTAGGTGCATTGTGAGCGTTTCAGTGATCTTTAAAATTGCGTCCTCGGTACCTATTTGATTTCTAAGCCCAAATTGTCCACTAGCCAATATTACTTTAGATTCTAAACATTTGATTAACTGGTTATTAATCAGTTTTTAAAAATTTTACTAAGTTTATAGTTATAGATTCAGGACGATTTATAGCCTCATGATATTATCCCATTGTATTGGTTTATTGATTACTTCTGGAACTTCCAAATACATATTATTTCTAACGATAGACACATACATTAACACAGGAGAAAATATCAGAACCTCGGGTAAAACACGAGTGGAAATTCAATAAATCTTGCCCCCGGCATAAGCGTGCGGCGTCGACGGTAAAACTTTAAAGTTTCTGAGTTATAACATTCGGAGGCGCCCGGGAACAGGAAACCCTCTGAGACGTTTAGTCCAACAAAATAATCCTTATAATACTGTTATCGTAACATGTGTACGGAAAGGAGAGGGACATAGCAATGCGCAACAACTGAGCAAGCGAGACCACTAATATTAACAACAATACTTAAAGATTAGAATAAATAATAATTCTCTAAACCCAATTTTAAAAATTAATAAACGCGATATTTTCATTAAAAAGTCTCGAGAGGACTATACTAATACGATACATTATAGAATTAATCAATTTGAGATTTTGGGTTAAAAAAAAAATGCAAAAAATTAATGTCTAGCCGATCTGTCATTGAAAAACTCTTTACAATCTTAACGAATATTGGTTAGATTGGTAACTGGTTAGACTGAGTTTATGTAAGCGTTGATCAAACGACACACATTTGGTTATTTGGTTACCTAAATACCTACCTAGATATCCAAAGTTTAAGGATGCATTTTATAAATAAAAAATGTAGGCCAAAGGTAATTGGGCCTTATGCGTGCAAAGTCGTGGTACGCTGCTGAGCTTAAAAACGATCACTCACTATAGGAAAATTCACAAGCTGGTAGTTCAGCAGGGAGGTGACGTGACTATGCATAGGGTCGTCCATCTGTAAGTTAAACTGCATTAAGTTCTTTTTTTTTTGTAGTTGAATGAAAGATTCGAGGGGTCGAATCTTTTCATCGTTAAATATATTAATCGCTTTAACTCTGTACGATAGTAACATTAGAAAGAAATATTATTGATTCGGCACTGGATAAAGATGAATAATGTATTTTACAAAAAAGGTAAATAAAAAGGTAAAAGGTAAAGGTAAGGTGTGACTTTTATCAATTTTTCATTATTTATTTTCTATTCTATTTTCCGTGTTTTCTATTTTCGTATATCCATATTTTCACATAAACATAAAGACATAATATTAGTAATATCTCATGTATTTTATTAGGCAAAATTATTACGATTATATTTTAAACTTAATAATTTCTTTAAAGAAAATATTTTAAAATAATTGTGAATAATTTTCGTATCTACTAAATGTATTTTTTGAGTAATATGGCCTTTCTAACTAGGTTAAAATCCTGTTTTAGAAGAAACCAAAGAAGGTTTCATAAATGATTTTCTAACGCCAACGTACTTAAGACGTAGTAAGACCAGTTCAGAGTGAAAATATATTCACTATAATAACAAAGGAGTGTGTAACATAATGGATGCTACACATTCTATGAAATGTAATGATATGATGGAGACTACTTGTATTTATTGCGTATTTTTACCTAGGAAGTCTACGAAATTGAGAATAAGCTTTGAGCGAACATAAATTATAGCCCTCAGAAGTCAAAATTGCATAATAATACATCGTAAACATTTTCTTTGACATCCATTAGTGCCCATTATAAGCCATTGGGCTTTAGGGAGATTAAAATTTGCAATTCACGCTCGGCTGAAAGCCAAAATACGGCCGACACGTAGTCAAAGAGCCAGCGGACCATTTTCTATTTTTGTCTTTGTATTGTCTACCTATGGGCCAAAATTTCATGTGCTACTCAAGAATAACTTAATTTTAAGTCAGACTTAACCGATAAACATCGTATTTCAACTCACTTATAGCGTTAAGTCGGACATAAAAGTCCGCCTTAGCTATGAATCAAAACAACCATAACTTAAGCCTAAAACTTAAGTTAGTGTTAAAACAAGAGCGATTTCAGTACATTAAAAGCGCATTAACAGCTGTTGTCATCTGTGGTTCTTGCCACATGCTTGTTTTTTTTTTATAATTAAAATTGACTGGATTTGCATATTTTCAACATCTTGGATTCAATCAAACGCGCGAGACAAAATCCTACAGGAAAAATCATAACCACAAAATGTCAGATGACGCGTCATATGTCAAAAGTGATGCGACGGTGGCGACAGATATTGTACACACAAACCATAGCGGCGAGTAGCGAACTAATCACGAGTGCGAAAACATATTCATAACAAAGTCGAACTTAAAAAGTAACTGAAATACACAATTCAATTTGTCATGATTAAAAGTTAAGTTGATCCTAACTAAGAACGACTTTAAGCAAAGACTGACATTTCGGCCCCAAGACATTGTAAATTGTCTCATTCAAATACATACAAACTTACTCATCGGTATCGGTCATACTATGGTTAAACAGTGATTTACTTTACAGTGAGCAACTTTTACAAACTTCTATTGATAGGAATAACTTTATTCTTAGGATCACTTTGGCAGGACCAGTTTATTTAAAAGAATAGAGAGCACGATGCGTCCAACGCTTTTGGGAAATCTAGGAAGATCGCATGGATCGCTTCACTTCCTTGAAAGATCTTCTTACAGTAAAGCTTGTATTTTTAATACATTTTATTTTAAACCGTTATATACATTCAGATACGGGACACTCAACTTCGTTATGCAAATGTCGATTGTTAAAGTAAATTAGACAATAACTTATGTTGCTGGCTATCATACTGAAGGGCCTTATATTATACATAAGAGGTAAATGATGGAAGATTTGGGAGTGGAGGGGGGGAGGCTAATTACCCACCTCATCACGAAACGCATTACGCATGCTTTTTATGTCGATTTGGGAGGAAACGTTAGGAATATAATTTTGCATAATGCTTCGTGGTCTATTTATGTAAATATTAACTCTAGTTATTAGCTGCCGACACCCCCCCCCCCCCTAATTAAGCCTAATTAGGTAAGTTATTTTTTTATGAATATACATAATACGGTTAACGCGGCGTATCTACTACTATTTAATTACTCAATTTAAATGTTCCAAAACGATTGGAAAAATAATGTATTTTATTTATTTATTTTAATTTATTTATAATACAATGATACATTAAAATACTGTTTGCGAGTATATGGCCAAAAATATTTGTACAGTGTGATCAATTTTGTGTCTAGCATGTGACGTGTATGTGAACGTGTATGTGTTACATATAATAATGTGTCATGTCATTTACAATTTCTAATAACTTTTTAATATTTTTACGGAGATGAAAATTTTCCAAATACATTATAGTCCCAGAATACGTAATAATAATGAAAAATTAATACCCAAACGCATAAATAGTTAAAAATCTGTACAAATCCTCTATGACTTCAATGTTTACTACAACTTTTCTCTAAAACCCTTACATAAGGACCTACAAATTATATTATGTACGAGTATAAATGAACTGGCGTATGTAATGAACTGAGTTTGATATTTATACAGGGTTTGACATATTTATATATAATATCCATATTTTTATTGTATATAATATATAATATATAATTTATATTGTTTCTATTTATTATAATCTGTGTTTTATCTTTCATATGCATGTGGTGTTCTCTTTTTATTTGAATATTAATAAGGTTTTTATTACTTAAGTGTCTAAGATTAATGTTAACATGTTATGTATTCAATATTTTGGAGTATTGTATAAAAATAAATAAGCTCGGTACACAACCAAACACTGTCTTATACACTAAAATATTTTTAGTGTATAAGACAAAACACCCACTTTTTTATATTTTTTTTTTTTTTTTTTGATAAGCACAAAATTACCAGTTTAATACTAAATTACTTTATTTTGTTGTCAAATTGTCTTTTAAATATTACGGTGCAGCTAAGGGTAACATTGGAAAATCTTCAAAAAAAAAAATCATTTCGACGAGTGGTTAATAACAGTATCTATATTGAAGACTTATCTTCTACCTCCTGGAGGCGGATTTTTTCAATTGATTTTCGTTTTTGAAATATTAATTAAACAAAAAAATGTGTTCACTTTTATTTTTCGCTTCGCGTTCGATAATGCAGCGTACGATTTACTCGAAAAATAGCGCATATTGTAGACAAAATAATAAAGTATTTCATTCTTATTCTAGAGATATTTAAAAATTATTAAATTGAGACATAATACTCGTATATTATGGAGAGGCCTGCGTACGCACGTCGCGGCAACTATCGATAAACACTTTTACGGCTATAGATTTAAGGTCGACATTAGCGTGATCAAAAACAGTGCGTTACGATGTGTCGATTGAATAATATTTGGGCATCTCAAGCACCCGAAATTTGGGTGCCTAAATTCGGATAATAATACGTACTTAGTAGCAGACAAACCAATCTCTGACCCAGAGTAGTTGCAGCGGTTTAAGGTCGCTATATCTATCCACTTAATATATGGGGGGGTGTCTAACAAAGGGGCAACTAACTGAGTTATGCAAACGGCCAAACATAACTACTTATCGTTTTAAAATAAGCAGAAAAAAATATATCTCAAGTAGAAATAAATATACCTAGGTACGTGTATATATTGTATTAGGAGCTACCAAGAACAAAGCGAAATTATTTCACAAGGGTCTTACAAATTGTTCGACGCAGCTGTTTTAAATTAAATACTCGACATCAAGGGGCAGGTTTCTTTTAAAGTATACTTAAAGCAAGTCGTCCAGGAAAAAAAATATAGCAGTCGCTCAAACTTTACAAATAATTGTATTCGAAATATTTACAAATCATTGATTTATGTAAATTTCAATTACGCCAAAATTCATTTTTATTATAATGGTTTTGTGTTCTCGTAAAATACTCTTTAAAATCTATATGAATAAAACATTTTTTTTTTATCCGAAACGTCAGGATTAAATGTCCGTAAAATAAGTGCTTTAATGTTATCTGTCATTAATGTTTCTGCAGAAGGAAATTGACACAACCAATTTTTTTACTAGTAACTTTGAAACTAAAGGTTTCACACACACAGGTTATTAGTACCAGTGGTCATACATAAAACCAAGTTAAAACTGCCTGTATGATGAGCGTTTTATAAAATTTATATAAAAAAAGGTGAAAACTTAACAATAAAAATAAAATTAATTAAGAGAGTCCATACATAGAAGTAAGATCATAACTGTTTATGTTTGTATAAGATAATTGTGTCCCGAATGCAATTTAAAAATTATTTGTCCGTTAGGAAAAATATCGTTAGGGAAAATGTCGTTAGGAAAAATGTCGTTGGTAAACGAGCGTTGTAATTCATTATACCATTCTTTTTTAATAATTTGCCAAGATCTTTAATTAAAAGTAATATTAAATCTAAAAACATTAAATATAAAGTTAGAAATATTTGCTATGAAATCTCACAAAAACACTCACTTTAATTGTTTGTAGATAAATTGACTTAGCGTGTTAATTATTATTTTAAAATGTTATTATAAGTATACTTATTTTTTGTTTGTAAAATACTACTAAGCTATAAAAATGTATATTGTAAAGGACGTGTAAATTACAGAACCAAATAATGTGAACATATTTCACAAATATTAATATCTGTATTTTACATACCTGGTTTCCAGCAGATAAGCCTTGGGCTTGGCTGGTACATAAAAGATAGGAATTGTAAATTTGTTGAATAAACCAAATAAATAAATAATTACTAAGTTTTTGAAATTAATATTATTAGCGATTTTTGTAAATTTTAGTATTTTTTTTTGTGTATGACAATAAATAAATTGTGAAAAAAATACCTAACCAAAGGCCTGTGATATTTATGTAGATAAATTCTCCAATTCAAAGGAATATTGAAATTTTCCTCTATCTCACTCGTTGGGTTACATCGAATACCTTATCCAGGCGAAAGATTTGTTTATATTTACATCATTAATCTTCACCAAGAATGACAGAGATTGGCTTGGAACTCAGAAATAGGGCTAAACTTTAAAGGCAAGCTGAGGTAATTCGATCAATAAGCATCGCACGTTTAAAGTCACTGTTCAATTGTTACATTTAAACAACTTAAACGACAGTAAATTAGCAAGGTTACAAACGAGAAAAATTACTTACATTCGTGTTATCATATTACAATTTCACTATTTTCAATATATTTTTTTTTATACAATAAAAAAATGAAATCCGAATCCAGAATGAAGTCGCGCGATCTCAACCCTTTTGGAATGGTTGCATAACCAACGCGTCATACAAAAAAGCTCTTTAAAAATATTTAAAAAATGATGCCATTCATTCTTTATTAATTTATTTATTTATTTAACAGGTTTCCCTATGTACACATTATAATTAAAGAAAAAAAAAATAAACTACTAAAAGAAAAACAAACAACATCAAAAACAAAAAACAATAACAATAAAAAAAAACAAAATATAACTAGAACTAATCATGAAACATACTATGTTAAAAAATTAAAATAATGCCTCCAGGCAAACTCTAATAAAAGAATAATTCACGCTGATCCTACAACGGTGTAAGTAATAGAAAGCAGATTTTTAACCACATTGGGCGAACAGACAAAGATATCAATCTCCGCGGAAATAGAATTTAATAATTCGACTGCTCTCGCAACTGGACTATATTTGTATTCTGTCAGGCGATTGACATCACTGAAGCATTATACCAGTTCTAGGCACTGCCTGGCTTACCCAATAATCCTGTCGCTCGCGAACAAACAATACCTGCCTTACCAAAAATCAAGAGTTTGTTAGACATACTAAAAGCTGATTACTAATGCATAGAAGGCCTGCCCGCAGAAAATGCTCGGATTTCAATTCATAGACAGATTTCAGATTCAATATTCAGATTTCTTACCTGATTATAGGAGATTTTTGAGAACATCGTCAAAATATAGGTTAGGAGGTTATATAGGTTATAGCATACACGTGACTCTTTGCTTAAATTTTAATTTTATTTTGTAATTTCTGTTATTTTTATTTTTATCAACGTCGTATGAAAATCATTCATTGTATCGTTGTATTTGTCCATAATCCATCGTACTTATATATATCTGTTAAAAATTACAGGCAAAAGTTTATATCTTTTATTAGTTTTTATCGCATATGTTATATTTATTTTTTTATTCAATATCCAATATACAATTAATATTATTACTATTAATATTAATTACTATTACTACTATTAATTACTATTACTATTAATATTATTAATAGTATTACTTTGTAGCATTTTATTGATAAGTAACATTACATTGCGGTATAAGTAAAGAAAAGAGTTAAACCCAACCCTGGACAAAACAATCCAACATTCTGCAATCTTAGCTTGAGGAAATATTAAGTACATCTATCGAATCGATTGTTATGAAATTGGTTTGACTTAAAAACTAACCATAAATATAGTTTGATAATGTAAATAACTTTATTATATTCAAATACGTATTAAATGTAAATATTATTTTATATAATTAGTCTATTTATAATTTTATTTAAGTGTATTTAAGATTTTCAGTATTGAACTAAAATAATAGAAAATATAATGTAATTCGCATTATTGTAATAATAAATAAAAAAATATCGAACTTTTCCAGCGGCATACTCGCGAAATATCCCAATGGTCACATGTCAGCAAACACGTTTCGATTCGATTCGAGCTGAAACGTCGAACCGGATGTCGATAATCGAACGCTCTCCTGAAAACCGCCCGGCCGGCCGCGCGAGGCTGGCTTTTCAGGCCAACTAGCGCTGAAAACGGCGCTGCGGTCCGCCGAATTCAGTCGCGGTAGCGAAAGTAGGTTCGGTCATTAGCGTTCCGACGTCTGCGATTATTTATGGGCGGGAAATGTACTGAAAGTCTCGGCAGCGCCGCGAACTACCTGCATATTATATGCAAGGGAATATTTTAAATGTGGAATTTTATGAATGTCCTTTAATTTAATTGGAATATGTTTAATTTAATTTCAATAAGTTTTAGTTATTTAGTCAAATAAAGTGTGCATTATAAGCATTAGGTTTACAAGTAAATTATATAATTAAGAGTCTAAATGCTGGATGTTATGACTACCGTTATGACAATGAAATTTAATTTTATGTTTAACACAAACAAAATGCCCTAAATTTAAAAACTTAAGTTAGTTCTAAAAATTGTATAATGATATTTGTTGTTATTTGAAGTGTTCTAAAGGTAGATACGAAATACTAGATACTACGTACATATTTTCGTTCAAATCTAATTTTTAAAATTAGTAACGTCTCAACCCCCCTGCCCCCTCCTAAACCCTCCTCCTAAGCTCCCCTCCTAAGCCAGCCCCCCCCCCCTAAAGATAAAAATTTAATAAACAATCGTCTTAATGTTTGAGAACGCGGTTGAACGCACGGTTTTCTCGTTTATTATGTTAAATCAACCAATCTAATCGAAGGTTTTAGACGCAGAACGTGACCACTAATTCAATTTTTTTTGACAAAAGTATATATATATTACTTATATAAAAGTCTGTCAGTGTATTGACATTTGGAAAATTCGAAAGCTTTTACAACTAAACCAGTCTCACAACTCCGAAAATTCAAAACCGGTCTCACGACACCGAAAATTAAAAAAAAATCGTATTAAAATAATTATATTATTAAAAAATATTGTTTTTCTTCGAAGTACTTCGCGAGCCGGGTTCTGATTGATGTTAGATAGAATTAAAAACATTTTTAGAAATAAAAAAAAAATGGGATTAAAATAATAAAAAAATTGTTCCTAAAAACATTACTTCAAAATATGTCAATCTTAGTTTATTTACAGATTGTAAGATTCTACTGGCAAACGTGAATTTACATATAGAATGGTGGTCCACTTTTTTGACTCTTGACAAGTTCTAAACACTCGTTCAACATACATATAGTACGCGACAAATACAAAATGAAACGTTTATACCTTCATTAAAAATGTTTACAGTAAACGAACGTTGCATTTATACCATTCTTTTTCAATAATTCGCCTAGAAATTTACTAATAAGTAATATTAAATCTCAAAAAAAATAATATTATGTGAGAAATATTTGCTACGAAATCTCCCTCAAACGGCAAGAGTAAATTTAAATACATTCTGTATGTAGTGAACGTGACCAGTTTAATTAGGTTGAATCCATCCTCCACCATCCTAGAAGATTAAAGTATGTCGAGCTTGATCCAGCCAGACTTTCATATATAACAAGCTTATTCCTACCCTCTTTCTTAATATAATAATAATATTTAAAAGAAACAGAGTAGGTTTCAAAGAAAATAATAAAGAATATCACACCATAATATAATATATTTCTTACAATTTTTAATTATTTATTTATTTTCTTTCATAGTTGGTCAATGTAATAATGCTCGCGGTATAATTTATCTTGTTTTTTACTCCCAATGCTCATTATTATTAACGGCCGAGCATTTTTGCAATTTTTGTGTATTTGTGAATTTTTTTACACAAAAAAGTACTAACACTATTACAAAGTTACGAGTTAATTCTATTCATATTTTATAAAATTAGAAATTTTCAACTCGCTCATAGATGGCCCAGCGATTGCATCTGAGATGTCATCTCGATGTATACGGGGCTATGCGGCAATGCTCTGACCTACTTTCTCCCGCTTCTCTCCGATGCAACGGACAGAGAGGGGAGATCGGTGCATGCTTTGATATACGAGTTTATTTGCGGGACCCGGGTTTTGCGAGATTTACGATTCTTTCGAATTTTATCTACCCGCGTTCTGCTGTCAAGAACAAATGCATTCTATATTTCTTTCCGGAGAACGTTGTTCAACTTATATTATATTGTTTTTTTTATGTCTTTAACAACAGGGCAAGGTTTTCTAAGACAAACACCAACTAGTTATTTCTGAGATGATAAAAAATAATAAATATTCACTATCGCGCTATAAAAGAAAATATATCACACAGAATTTTAACAGAATTGACAATAAAACAGTATTTTATGCTAGAAAACAATTTAGACATATTATGTGCAATACAATTTATTTATTTGTGAATAAATCAATTTATACAAAATCATAAAATAAATATGTCCAATAATAAAGTCAAAAGCTAAAAAACTACAATCAAGCTAAAAGTAAAAATTGAATATGTAAATAAAATAAAAAAAAACACAACCGTACTTTATATGTATATATATATGTAGGAAGGCGCAAGGAATGTGTAAATGCGTTATTAAATAAACGTGTATTAAATACGCGTATTTTTATTAAATATGAAGTAAGAATTGTTTATTTAATAATCGACTTTAAAAAAAATGAAGTTTTTCCTTTTTTCGATATGTTTTATTTTTTTAAATAATTGCTATTACAGGCCATATACAATTATTTTGGGACCTACTCAGTTATGTCAAATTTGCCTGTCCTAGAATCAGGGGAGATGATGGTAATGAAACGTTTAAATGGTATGACTATGTGCGGAGAATTGCAATCCACCACCACTTTTCAGATGAAACATGGAAAAATCTTGTTACTAATAAGTACTCTACTGGACAAATGTCGAATTAAAAGTATATTTTCAGAAGATGTATAAATACATATGGGTGTCGACAAATAATATATGTAATACCCAGTCTATTTATTAATATATCTCATAACTTAAAATAAAATCTTTAATAAAGCTCATATTAAAATAATTAATAGAAAAAATCCCACTAAAAATTATTTAGGTATATTAAATAAATTATTTCGTATATTTGCTTTAACATAATTTCTAAGTATTTTCTAAGTAATTTTATATTATTTTATTTAATTCATGTGTAAATTAATTTTATTTTAGTTAGGATTAAGAAACCGACAGTTAAGACAGTGTCTTAGCTGGATATATTTATAATGTATTTGTACATATTTGATGAATAAAAGTTACTTCTGGCAACGTTGAAAATGAATTGAAAAATTGGATTCGAGCTCGCAGGTCAATAGTCTAACGCCTTTAGACTACCACTACTTAGACTATTTTTTTTCCGAGTGTGTGTGTATACTCATTACTATAGTGGTTCATGCTCACATTATTCATAAAATACACACTATGCATAGTCAACCAACGTCAGTCAGAACGGCACTTAATCTGCATACTATTTTCTTTCCCCCGTAATACTGATAACACTAAGCCGCCTTGATTGTCTGTTAGATGTTACTTGAGTTACAATGTCTGCTTCGACGAAACTTCCCCTATCTCAGTTAACTCTACTTGTTACAACGCTAAGGGAATATTTGAATTTGCCTTGTTATATATATATATTAACGGTCATTGTAAACATCCGAGACAAAAATCTCTTCCCTGTGAGAACAGGGCAGAGATTTTTTTAAATGATTTAAAACGGATTAGAAATGTTTACTTTATGTAGAATTTACATAATTATTTATATTTTATATTCTTAAAAAACAGTTAAGACATTTAAAATGACCACAAACTCTCTTAATCTAAGCTACTTTTTAAGTCGTCCTAACTTTAGGGTTATATTTATTTATTTATTTATTCTACATAACTAATTTGACAAAGAAATAGAATTGTAGTAGTAGAAATCACAGTTACAAATGAATATTATAAATGCATAATATAAAATGAGAGTATAAATAACTATTGTAGTAAATTTAAATATTATTATGCAGAATAATATGCATTAAATATGTAATATTTATTAGTTTTTACAACCTCATAGATATATTTTATAACAATATTTTTGGGGCGGTTTATATAATTTTTCTTCATTTGGTTTTCTTTGCAAATTATCGGTGGAAATACCTTTTTATTTATGTATTTGTTTAATATCACAATACAAAATATTTTTTTACGTACATATTTTCACATAAATATTTATATAATAATTGAAATACTATTTTAACATAAATAATAATACATAACCAATTATTATATATCTTCGCGTTTCACATCCCCTAGAACACAAAACCACCCTCAGTTTAAAGTTTAAATTATCTATTTGTATCACTTTCTTGTGGACACGATAATTGCCGTAATTTTACACCAATCACTTTCAAATTATTACATAAAATTTAAGGGCAAAAAATCTCGGTCAAGTTCGTAAATGGGCAATATCAGATCAGAGGGGGTATTTTTTCTATAACTTTATAAGTGAAATTTTGCTATAACTTTCTTAGTATATAAGATATCCAACTCATTTAAATTTTATTTTATTCCTTAGATAAGAGCCTAAAACTTTTATTTATTATTTATTATTTTTTCATTTTATTTATTTATTTAATTACACAAGGTAAAATAGACTACATCTAAACCTAAGTAATCTAAGTAAACTTTTTCGATAGAACTAACCATTAGTTCTAGGGGTGAGAAAATGGCGGGTTGAGGTACGCGGGCTGCCGCGCGGGGAGTGGATCGCTCGGCAGCTCGCGCAATGCTTGAAACAAGTTCGTACGATTGAAGTTTGCCTATTTCCTACTTTGATCCGGTGAAATCTACCTACGCCTTCCGGCGTGCCGAAAGTAATTTTTATTAAAGAATGACAATTTAAGCGCATTTATAAATTCTTGGCAATTGTTATTTCTCGTGTTCGCTTTGCTCGTTATTGTAATTTTGTAAAATCTGTTTTTTTTTCAATTATGTAAATCTATTGATTTTAACACCATTTTAGATTTTTTTTCAAAATTTTTTTTTCAAATACTTGTGTATTTATACATATATACATAAGTTAATAGTAGAAATAAGCAATATAGAGTAAATTGAAGTTATTATACACAAATAGATACATTAAATATATACTATAACATGTGCACCGTTCCTGCTAAAAAAATAGAAATACTTCGCCGGAAATAGACCAACTGAGCTACGCGACCATCATTTCAGCGACATCCGGTTGACATCAATCACTTCAGTAGTGTTCGCGGCGCTCTCTTCGCACCAGTGAACAATAGAGCAGGACGCCGCGATAAATGTCTTTCTTGTTCCAATTTTCCATTTTGAAACACGTCCATACCCCTTAAACGGAGGGAGAGGGGGGTTACAAGGTGATACCTTCAACCGAGTTGGGACTATCTGCCCTATTGTGGACAATCTGCCCTATTGTGGACAATCTGCCCTATTGTGGACAATCTGCCCTATTGTTGACAATTTGCCCTATTGTGGACATTCTGCCCTATTGTGGACAATCTGCCCTATTGTGGACAATGTCGACCAGAAGTCACATATCCGCTTGCATACAATACGTCGACTTTCAAGATTTTGTAGATGGAAGTGGCTCTCTTTGCGAGGCGTTTAACAAATCGATGATATATGTCTCAATTCAATTCAATTCTTGTATACTTCATATGAATTGTGAAGATCACTCATATCTTATATCTACGATTAGTGTGAATTATATTGTTAAAATCGGCGTCGACATTTTGTTTAATTATCTTAAAATACGATCAATAATACATATAACACGAAAATGTTTAAAAGTTATTGAACCCAGAAGCCAACAAGGGTGACATCAATTAGTCGCATTTAATTAAAAATATCTTTTAGTTTAAAATAACATCAGCTGTGAGAATTTTTAATAACTTATTTGGTATGATATATCATTCTCTAACACGGTCGAGATGATGAATGTTATTGTAGTCCATTAAAAGTAGTGGTAAATTAAGCCTTTTTTATTTTTATTTATACTATATGCTAGATATTTTTTTTCATCTATAGTATGTCGTATTACTTATGGGTTATTTATCCAACAAATTTTAAATGAGAACTTGGATTAGATAGCAGAGTATTCCACGCTAATAATAAAAACAGTTAAAGGTAGGAAATTGAAGTAATTAAGTAATTCAATCGTACCCAACAGAGACCTGAAAAAAATTGTTTTTATTAAATAATAATCATTTATTTTTTCTCAAACTCAGAAAAAAATATCGAGCTCTGAGTTAACCGAAAAGTTCAGAAGAATCATAATTCGTTGTGGCTACTGAATTATAGTAGGCCAAACCGAAGTTTATTGTAGTGTATACAATCTGTTTGATAGACTGTACAAACCAATTCATGTAGATTGATAAATCGTATACCTAACAAAACATTCTTGTAACCAGTACCAAACAAACTGCGTAGATACAGAATCATATGAAAAGTTGTGTACACATTACAAAACTGTTTTGTTACATCAACCAAACAATCAGTAGTAGATTCGCAAGCATACCTCGCGCTTTTCGCCTATTTTGCCATTTTGTTTCTCCATCAAATATCCTTAAAACCTCGGAAAATCACGTGTGTTCCGTTAGATGGAATCTGTGACACGTAAAAACGTGAAATTTTACTGTGAATTATGGATTTTTGTTTGAATCTTTTTTTAAATCATTTGCCACGGCGTTTTTTACTATTATCATGATCTACAGATTTAACTACATATGAATAAGTATGTTTAGTTATATAATAGCTTCCTCCCTTATTCTTTAGTTATTTGGAAAATTTAGTAACGGTAACCTGATATTCTATTTAGGTTACGAAACTCGTTAGTTTACGCGTACAAATAATTTTAACCAGAATCGAATTGTGCGCGTACAAAACTTTTAACTGGCACTATATCTACAGTAATTTCTTTTGCAGATTGCACGATTTTTTCTCAGTGTTATTATAACCTCTGCCTTGGAGAATTAACCGTGTTGGCAATAGATAAATTGGTTTTTTTCGAATTCTTTATCTTTGTGTCTAGGAGAGATCCGATGAAGTCGATATTCTCAATGCTCGCAGAAATAAATTTCTATATGTGCAATCTGATGCACATTATCGAAATAATTTTATTGATTTTCTAGTTGCCGAAAATTACACATACGTACATTATACACATAGAATTTATACACATATACATTCTTTTATTTTCCCTCTGTTTCATTTTTTTAATTCCCGAAAGTACACTTACAGTTATTTTCATTTTAAGTAGCCGCCATCACCCACATACACGCATTCACACATTTACACATATACGAGTATAATGCAATTCATATATATTTACCTAGCATATAAATTAATCAAAGGTTAAAGATGTTCCTTATATTTTCCCATTATTTAATTTTTATATTTTGCAACTACAAATCAATAAATAATAGAATAAACCGTAGACGTATAAATAGATCAAAATAATCGTATTTGAATTTCGACTCATAGCTTTACAACATTGCAATGAATATTGGAAGAAAATATATTATTTAATTTGAATTAATAATAGTTATTTTAAAAATTAAGAAAAGATAATTCTGGCAGATCTAATTTTAGGATAAATAATGAACTGCGAGCAGAGTCGAGCTTTGAGTCCCTGCTAAGCAAGAATATTGTATGGGCATCACTCTTAAAATCGTAGTCTATAGTACGCGCGCTGTACGAGCACGCATCGCTAAATGCTAATGCGGAGGTCATCACATCTGTGCACGGAGCGGGAAGCCTAGGGCATTGTTCACGGCACACGGCACGAAGCTGTTTGGCCGCGTGGTATATAAGCAGTACCCCGGTTGAAGTCGAGAGAGTGCCAGCGCCAGTGCCAGGACTCCATTATTATGGAGTGTACTTTTGGGTTCTTATATGTAAACTAGTTAATAGTGCAACTCATCTACTGCAATAAAGATAGCTAATTCCCATCAAATCCATCTCTGCATTATTAACTACGGCCCTTACACACCAAAAACCCATTTAGATATATTTATAGTGTATGTCTTTTCAACTATAGCTAGTTAACTACTGGGCCGACGTTAATCAAACTTGAAACGAAGTTAGCCCCAGGAACAGATTGCTTAACCGCCAACTAAAAGTTTACACATGCGCACAGACCGAGCTCAGCCCGGGCGAAGCCGGCTGACTCGCCCCGTCGATTTCGCACACGATCGTGTTGGTAAAATGCATACGCAAACTTTGCCGGGAAAAAGTTTTGAAGACCATCTAAACCCGGCAACCCTATCCCTCTATTTTAGTATGCAAACACCTCTATTCATGAAGAGTTCTAACTTTAATTTCATCAAAGAGTGGACCGAAATTGAAAAAAAATCTAGTATCCAATAACTGATTTTTAAACGTAATTAATATTACTTCAGTTTTTTATTTATAAAATATTTTGTATTAGGTAAAATTAATAATTTGTAATTTGTATTAGTTATTAATAAGGTTTAGGTTCATCTATTGCATATAACCTATTATACAAATTATACCTTATTTTAATTTAGAATGTTCATATTGAAAACATTTTAAATTTTATTTTAACTGAATATATTTTGGTTTGTTTCTAATTAAAAAACAAATTGAATATTTTTACAGCTTCTTTTGGCCTTTCTTAAAACATTTTTTTTAACTATATAGAGTAGTAATGTAACTCCAAACGTAAAAACAAATATCTGATAGGCACGTACGTGTATTTAATGGGCATGGCATCCTAATGAGCCATTATCGTGATAAATTTGAATAAAATTGTATAACATATATATACAAAACTAGAGAACTCATGTATTTATTACGTTAAAATTTTTATTTTTATTTGTAATCTGCATTTTGGTATATTTTGTTATTTTTATTACCTTTGTTATTTCTATATTGTTGAATGAAAACTTTTGAATGTTGAAAGTTTTATTTTATCGATTGGGACAAATTGAAATAAATTATTTATTCGATGAAAGGTCTTGTAGTGAAATTCGGAACTACATATATTTACTCATATATTAAGGAATTTGAAATAACCATTAAATGAAAATATTAAAAATAAAATTTCATTTTTTACGATTTTTGATTGGATATCTTCTCGAAAAAAGAAACATATGATTACAGGACAATTATTATTTATTTATTGTTAATTTGGTAAGCCAAAAAAAATAATAATCCAGAGAAATAATAATTATAGGTTACATATATTATATATAGTTTTTCCAATTTATACTTAGAGTAAGTTTAGATTTTCTATTAAATCTCTCGATTAATTATTCTTATTTTATACAGTGTGTTTTGAAATTAAGGGCACTCCTTTTAAGGGGTTGATCTATATCAACAATCAAACATTAATCGGCAAAAAAATATTGGAAAAATGATTTTCATTTACGAGAAAAACGACTTCAAAATTAAGTTGAAATCGTTTTTATGTTTAGGAGTGCGGTTGAACGAGACCGATCAGCGAACCCCGACGCGCGGCTTGCAAAGCACTTCGAAGAATAACAATTTTTTTTAATATTATAATTATATTAGTACGAATTTTTTTTTTCGTGATACCGGTTTAGATATCTATTGAGATCAGCCTCCTATAAGGAGTACTCTTAATTTAAAAACAACCTGTATAATTAGTAAATATATGTTTTTATGGTTTAATAAAACGAGGTAGATACTGAAACTCTAGTCATATTTTACTCTGCTCCGATGCATGAAGTATGTACAATCAGGCATGAACGTTTTTTTAATTTTTACTACAAGTTTCCCTTAAATATTTGGACTGGCGTATGCGTTGGTGAATAATGGGACACTTCCTGACCTGATAGCACAGCTGGTGTCCTCGTCGTCGTCGCCGGGCTGGGCCCTCTTGCGTCTCCGGCGCCGCAGGACGCAGCACGCGAGCAACACCAGCGCCAACAGCGCGGCGGCGGCCAGCGTCGAAACGACGCCGGTTATTATAGCGTCGCGGCGTCTCATCTTTGACTGAAAAAAAAACATTTACATTTACCCTCCGAAGAAAGTAGCAGTTTGTGTTAACAAAAAACAGGCAGTCAACGAGGACTGTTGAAAGTGAAAATTTATAAAAAAAAAGAATACGCCCGGAATTGAACCGGCGGCCTTGTCCGGTCTAATATAAGCGACAGCAGGAATAGGGTATTAAAAATAATACTGTTAACATTAGCAGGTCGTGACGCCAACCCATTGAAATTTATTTTTTTTATTTTATTTGTATGAGAAATGCTTACATACATAATGACAATTACATAGAAATAGATAAATAAAACAACTTAAGCCGACTACAGGCATCTCCAATTTAACATATATGTTTTTATATAACGAACTAGCATCTAATTAATAGTGATAACATTGTATGAGTGTTTCCCCATACCTATAGAAGTTTTCACTTAAAAAATATATCTCACAAACGATTATTTATTAATACTTATGTTTATTTTAAACTTTATTTCATATATATTTACAAAGTAAATTACCTCTAATGGAATAGGTTTATAACCTAGTTAAGAGTGACCATGTTACTTTAAAATGAACAGTTGAAAAATACGTATTTACAACGGAATTGAACTCTATTTATGAATAATCGGGTTGGGTTATCTAGAGAAAGTCATCACTTTACATTTGTTTAGATAAAGGCTAAGTTTATTATTCAAGCAGTAAACATATATGAGGTTAAGGTCATATAGTAAGTTTAGAATGAGTCAAAGAGTATTTATAAGGGCGCGCTGTGGAAACGACAGAGAGAGATTTTAACCTTATAACAGTCCTTTGTTTGCGTTGGGAATAAAAAAAAAGAAAATTGACCCCAAAGAATGGAGCAAATGCTGCGATTAGGCCACACTTCGTAAACTTCCTTCAAACAATAATCCCCGGGATCAGGCTGCAAAAACAAAATGCACTTTCTTAAGTAGACATTTAAAATACACCTGGATCAAAAAAAATACAGTAAACAATAGTTTCAACTTAGACTATACAGATATATCAATTGTAACTCATATTACCATGATATTTAATTAATATACATACGTAACTCCATAAAATATTTTACACTTTACAATTCTTTTACATTTAGAAAACGCCTTGCATTTTAAGAAGCAATGGTTAGATTATACAAAAATAAATAAATTGTAAAGTTTTTTTCATCGAATCTTTATAATCTAAAATGTATCCACCCACATATTAAATGCATCAAGCTTTCAATTATCGCATATGTATAGAATAAATAATGACGACCTAGAAGGGTCATGCCTCTTCAATCTATATTTACCCATATTGAATGTTCTATTTGCTTAAATCCAGAACCCTTTCACGCTTCGAATCCTTTGATGATACAAGTAGGTAGACCCCGAGTTACGGCCAAATCCAGAAGACAGTCACTTTCTCAAGTGGCAGTCTGCCTAGTTTATATCCTTTGATCCTTTGGCCGTCTGTTTGTCCGCCCATCCGTCCGTCCGTTGCAACTTTCATATTTATAAGGAGTCAGCATATGACGCTCGGTTTCTTCAGTCTTCGGCGCGATCGCAACCAGCAGTATCAAGTCTTCGGCCAGCACTCTCGACGTCAAGTCTTGCAACAGCAAGCCCCCGCCGCGCTCAGCTCAACCTCGCGTTATCACAATTATTATTTTTATCAATTTAAATTTATATATTTCGTAATTTTAAATCTACATCCTGAAGCACACTTCTTACCCCCCCTCCCCCCCCCCCCCCCCGTCTACAGAAGTATTTCAGCTTCTCCGGCCAAATAATCTTGGTTTTTAGGTTATGTTTTTTTATCTATTAGTTACTTATTCTACATAATACACTGATGTTATAGATGTGAACTGCACATACAATTATAAAAAAATAATAATAAATAAAGTGGTATTCTAAAAAAAACTTGAAATCCCCATTATAGAAATATGTTCTTTGGTTTTAAGGTGACTTTCATGTAGGACTTAATAATAATTACAAAAAATATATTTTTTTTCATAAACTAATGGTGTGTACCGTTGTCTATACTAATCTGTACACACAAGTACACATTTTATACACACAAGTATTAATTATTTTTAATAACCTAGAACTTAATTCGCTTATAAAATCATTAATCTTTTGTTTTCATCGCATTTGTGTCACCTTAGTAAATGCATGCATGCAAGTTTTTTATACTAAAAAGGACAAGGACAAAAGCCATAAATTCTAGAATCCACATATCGAGACAGCTCTGAAATCACTAAAGCTTAAAAAGTATCTTTCAGGTTAATTGTCGAAATTTCGAATCACTTCAAATTGAAGTCGGACATTTTAGATAATGGTCATATTCAGATATTGACTCACACAAGCCTTCTGACTTTGAAATATGGAAATAAAAAGAGAATTGAATGCTAGTGTTCGATTAACTGAAATTTTTTATTATGTTTCATTAAATTAAGCGCTTTTACATAATAAATTGCCGGAAAAGCGGGTACCAGTACTGTGATAGCTTCAAAAAACGACTTTTAATTGAAAAAGTTATTCAAATTGACGAGTAAAATTACTTCAGCCTTAATTTGCTAGATTTTCTTAATTGGTATGCTAATGAAGTTTGCTTAGGTTACATTGAAACATTAAAATATGGCGCGAGATTCAAATATACATAAAAATCTATATTGCTGGTATATCTAACATATTTAAATACCACATTTATTAACTACGCAAATACTAAATTGTATTAAAACTGTAATACATACATATGTAATTTTTTTAATATTTTTCTTAGCTCGGATGGAAAAGGTACAAGATCCTGCAGTTTATATATATTTATTTACAATACAAAATATCTTGCCTAACTATAACTATATATATAACTACGTTATAATAGGCGTTTGCCGTAAGTTTACATTACTTATATAAAAGTATAAGACAAGTATAAGTATAGTATAAGTATAGTAAAGTAGTGACAGTATATTGGACATTTGGATAATTCGAATTCTTTTTAATATTTTTACATATTGAAATTTTTCAAACAAATTATATAGCCAGAATGTTCAAATAAAAATGAATCCCGAACGCACAGATAGTTGCATCGCTTGAGGAAATGCACGCTGGTTTAAATACAGGCCTGTATTTTAAGAAAGCTTTTCACTCTCACCTATCTATCTGTGCGATTATGCAATACGGTCCAAAAAAGAAACAATAATGACGAAAAACGGTGAAAATGTAACGAATACGACGTATACGTCGTATTCATTACATGAATGAGAAGTAAATGATTTAATGCATATTTACAAGAATAACTTACGTTCAACATAGGACTATTCACGTTTGAAAAACAATCTTCCGATATATGTCAAATATCTTTACTTAAACTCCACAATCCAATTATACACATATATTGATTTGTCACACTTATAAAAACAACAAAATACCCATTATTTTAAAATCGAATTAATAATGTAATAACATATGTGTGAGTGTAGGATGAGCTAAATCATGTACCATCAGACATTTTCCGAACATATTTTATATATTATATATAGAACAGTATAGGTAACACTACTAAACAAAAAAAAACTGGTTAAATAGCGACAGTTTAGAAATTTAAATACGAAAAAATAAAACGCCAAAAAATTTTCGACAACATTTTACCAAACAGAGCGTTCGTCCGAAGGTACACGACTTATATAGGTTATATAGAGAAGTATAGGTTAGGTTAGATTTATATTACGTACGATATAGGTAATGGAATGCACGATAGTTACCAATTGCACCGCCTCAACTGCCATCCCGTTCGCAGGTAAGTCGGGAACAAAGAGCTGCCGAGCCCCCCCTCCGTCGCCCCCCTCTTCAGCGAATCCTCTGTCGAACATCCTGCTTTCAGCGGGCGGCTGAACGGCTGAAACGTTCGAAGGCGAACATCGAATGGGACAATCTCATCGTCCGATATCGGAAATCGCGCAGATGTTTTTCTCATTTGGTACGGTAGGGCAGTTTCGTTATTATCTAGCAACCCGCGATTATTTCTCTACTTTTCTATTTATTTAACAGGTTTCCCCATGTACACATATAATTAAAGTAAAAATAAATTAAACTACTAAAAGAAAAACAAACAAATCAAAAACAAAAAACAATAACAATAAAAAAAAACAAAAATTAAACATTAACAAATAAATAATTCACGCTGATCTTACAACGGTCTAATAGAAAGCAGATTTTTAACCCCATTGGGCGAACAGACGAATATATCAATCTCCACGGAAATGGAATTTAATAATTCGACTGCTCTCCCAACTGGACTATACGTCGGTACGACACGCTAACCGGCTAAATAACATATGCTTCTGCGCTCTAGTAAAACGGTCCGGAACAAAGAAACCAATATATCTGGGTATTACGGTTCGGGAATACGTGAAATTAATGAACGGTCAAATTCGGTTCCCGCGCGAGATGAACTCACAAGAATATGTTATCCATCGACGTCATTCGTTTTGTGATCCCAATATAAGAGTAGTATTTTCATTTTATTTATTTAATTCAGGGTACATTAAGTTTAAAAATCAATCCGTCCATTCAGGAGATTGGTCTATCTATATTAACAATCAAATAGTTCAAAAGTTCAAAATATTGGAATAAGTTTTACGATTATATGAATTTTTAATCTATATATATTTATAAAGTTAAAATAAAGATGTACTAGAGGGATAAAATATTGGGAAAATAAATAGAGGTCTTATTGAGTGAATGCCAGACATTTCAGCGCGAGAGGCAACAGCGGCATGGAAACGTCTGGCATTCACTTGGTAAGAGCCCTATCTATTTTCTACCGTCCATAAGTAATTAATCAGAAAAACAATCTAGTGATTTAATAAATGATGAAGTTATTGCATTTTAGGAAAACCTTTTACAAATATAAAAGTACCAAAAGAGACTTCCCTATTGCAAGGTAAAATCTAAGAATGGTTTATCAATTTTAAAAAAAATTTTTTTTTGATAAACCATATGATAATTAAACGCCTGGTGACGTATTATAACATTTCGTTCACAAATTCTAAAGTTACCAAAGAAATACAATGTTAAAACGGTTTTCTTTTTAATTTACCTATAAAAGAACTACTGAAACGTTGAATTGAGAGTCAGAGTGAAGTCGGAAAGTCCATTTCCATTTGAAAAATACCGGAAGCAGTTCGAATGGTCTTAGCGGAATGCCAAGGCGATGGCTAATTTCAAAGGAAATTCTCTAAAGATTTACGTTTTACTTCAAAAGAGGGTATCTGAAAACCCCCTAAGAATATTCGCATATTTTTATCGTGAAATTTACATAAACATCGCGCAGAGATTACTACATCAATCAAGCTAAGCCATGCATAGTGCTATTGATACTCGTA
The DNA here is from genome assembly GCA_020383195.1 of Neomicropteryx cornuta. NCBI lineage: Eukaryota > Metazoa > Arthropoda > Insecta > Lepidoptera > Micropterigidae > Neomicropteryx > Neomicropteryx cornuta. The sequence goes on along the minus strand of JAHKQU010000010.1, from coordinate 6,520,993 downwards.
ATACATATCTATCAAATACGATTACTATTAATTAGGTGGATATTACACCTACAAAGTTATAAAATTCAGTCTTGAAGTCTGTTTAGGCACACGAAACAAACAAATCAAATTGTTAGTTTATTGGAAAAGTTAATACCAAAATAATTGGGGCAGATATTTAGTTTCATCACATTTTCCAATAAAAAACATCCTATTTTTAGAACATACTATTTACTATAAATGCATTGTTTGTAATGCATTTTTATACTTAATTTTAGAGTATTTTATCTACTTTACTTACGAACATATTGCGTACGATGCGTATAGAAAGTAGAAAATTATATAGAAAGTAAACAAAGTGTTCGTAGCTGACAGTTTTAGCCACCATTGTTGAACTTTTGTGAATTCTCAGCCTATGACGAGGGGCGATCAAAGAATCAATAGGAAATATATAAATAAAAATACGAACCTGATAAATCGATCACATTGTTGGAACGATAAACATTAGGTATTTATTTATAAAATGATTCGATTTTTATGATCATTGTTCTAACAAATATTCATTATCACTACTTTAAAAAGTGATTTATTATACAAAATAATATATCAAAACTGTACCGATAATTAGCAACGTATGCTGCGAGATATACCTATCTTATATTTTATTTTTACGGTCTAATACGGTATTAAAGAAATACTTTTTACCATTTTACTACAGATATATATTATATTTTATATACAGATATAAAATAAAAAATACTATATAGTTAACGGGAATGTCATTTAAAATAAATACGGTTAAGACGTTCAAATTTTCATTACCTTGTTATGCAATATCTAAGATTAAATTACTCAATGATGGATCATAAGTTACTAATGATCCCATATTATTTCTTAATAGGATCGGGAACATTTTAAAAAGCTTAAAGGTACATTTGCGTATAAACTATACATTTCGAAAGAGACGTGTTTATTTTTTTCTCGATATCTAAAGAAAAAACAAATAACCATTACGACTTTCAACAACATAAGTAAAATTATATTCAAGTGGTATCGCGACCCGTGTAAAAAAATAATTCAAACATATTTTAATTTCTTGGGTTTAAAGTTTAACAATAGGCTGCTTAGGCTGCTTTTTAATAATAATAAAAAATAAAAAAAAATACGCTGTTAGAGTTTTGAGGAAAAACTGTTGATTTCATTATTAATTGTTTGTTTAAACTTGTTCAGTTGTTCATTTGTGTTTGTTGTTTAGTTATTAGATACCCCGCTCCACCCATCATTAATATTACATATTTATTTTGTAGTAAATTTAATTTATCATCTATTTGAATTTGCCTCCAGAGTGTACTAGCTGACATTGGTTTAATTATAACATTATGCCTTTTATATGCGTGTGTGTCAGTACTTTACTTTACTTTACTTTACTTTACTAATGTGTCAGGGACTAGCTAGAGAGAGGGTAGATTGGAAGATTTTTCTTGGACAACTGCGGGTGTTGAGATAGGTAGAAATAACTAGGTAATAAAAACACAGGGGAATAACCAACCGTATTTTATTCAGTTTATCCTGATGCCCACAGTAATCTCAGAAGTGGGATTATTATTTACTTTCACTCAAACTTAAACTTTCACTATTGGTGTAAATGTGTAAAATATTAATAATCAGAGTAAAGCAAAGCGTAGCTCCCATGGATCGACTCCATGGGATACATGTTTGTGATGTCAGATGTCAATGATTTCACCGCCGATTTTAAAATTTTAAAGTTTTTAATCGAATCTATGTGAACAATACTAGATTGTGACGGGACCAGAATTTTAAAATACGGATTACTAAAAAAGTTATGTTAAAGATATTTTCTCTCGAGAAATCCCATGTTAAATTTTTCACGCGCTTTTTCTTCGAATTTTAGAAAATGAAATATTTATTTGAAGTCTGTATTAATTATCTACTGCTAGGTTCGCAAACTAGGGTTTAGATAATATTTTCAAAAACTTAAAAAAATAGCGGTCGTTCTAGTCGAGAAAATGTTCAATAAAATGAAAGGAAAAATGATGAAATCAACTATATGTGTTTCATTTAAATGCCTTTGCTGATTCTTATCGAAATAATACCACGCGTACAAATGTCTACTGCTAAAAAAATTAAATGCGCCGAAGTTAGCAACGATCTGTCAGTGTCAACTGTTGACACCGGCAACACCGTATGAGCAATAGGCAATGAAAATAAATTGAATTAATTAAATACCAGTGAGACTACTTAATAAGAGTAAGGCTTTAGAATACTTTGAAGGCTAACAGCAATTTACAATATTTATTTATATATATATATTTTCGTAAGTACATTGTTTCTAACTTGTAAAACCAAAAATTGTGAAACTGAACAAACTTAATACCTCGAAATATATACCTCTTCCTTTATCAACATTATACAGGTTGTCCCAAGACCATTCCCGAAGCCTTGAGGGGGGTGTTTTATTATTATGAGTAAAACAAAATCTCAAATTTATTATATTTTTAAATAGATGGTGTCGATTCGGTCAGCGCTTTAATTCCGATGCCGCGCCGATCGATAATGGCCTTGGCACCATTATGGGGTACAACAAAGACATTATTACATGATCCTATTACTATTTTCACGTACAGTTTACATATTTTTTTCTCGGTAACGATGATAAACTTTGTTACAGTTTTTTAATAAACAACACTTCAAATCGGTGTATAGTTTGTTATAAACTTCTTTAGGGTGATACGCAATACAGTTTATAAGAAATTGGATTGTATTGGGGTTTTCTAGAGGGGTTGTGTTGGGGTTTGCATTGTATTGGGGTTTCACATCCGCTAGATCCCAAAACCACCCTCAGAAGGGGTTTTTTTCGAAAAAGTGAAATTTTTCTAAAACTTTCTTAGTATATAAGATATCGAATACATTTAAATTTTATTTTATTCCTCAGATAAGGGCCGAAAACTAATCTCAGTAAACTTTTTTGATAGCACAATGTACTCGCGTAGTGTTCGATATAAGTTCGAACAATTGAAGTTCGCCTATTCCCTACTTTGGTCCGGTGAAATCTACCTCCGCCTTCCGGCATGCCGAAAATTTTCTAAATTATAATTTGGCGGCTAAGGCATTAAAACTCACGAGTAGATTCATATTTACAAATTATAATATCCACATTAGTTAAATTTATGAGCAGTAGAAATAAATTAAACCCTAAAAGGGGACATATTTTAATAAAAAAATGTATAAACAATAATATTTTGAAGTGCTCTTTCATTCCCTTCAATTTTGCTAAATTGCTCTCGTTACAGAATTTATATTTGAGGTTGGATCGATAAGGTTTGCTGTGTATAGAACTTTCCCGTTTTGTCCCGTGTCACATTAGGGAATGACTAATCAAAGGCGAATCTAGGGGAGCGGTCTAAAAGGCTATCTGTAAATTTCACTTTTTGCCAAAGTAACTTTGAATAGGGTATTCGATTACGAACATATTTTTTCGGGTCAAATCGTATTACTTTGGAGATTTGCACTTTGTGGTTCGGTTAGGTTTTGGTCTACGCCTCTACGCGCACGTAGAGCCAAAGCCATAAGCAACATTATTAATTATAAAAATACCTATGACCACTACCTAAAATTTAATTTTTATTTATGACTTTATTTAAACTCACATATTTAATAAATAAATTTACATCTGAGTACAAACCTGTCCTCTTCATTCAGGTGCATTATTATCTTTAGTCCAACGTTTCCTGTAACATATACAACTTTTTTCATATGCCTGTTTTTTTTTCCAAATTTTCAATTTGATTGTAGCGTGGCTATGTTGCCATACGCACATCACTCATATTCTCCTAAACATAGACAAACATTGTCCATTGTACGGTCGAAGCTCGAAGTATCAAACAGTCTCAATAAACTCACCGCTCGAGCACTGCACCTGCCTATTATTTTAACCTGTCGCGACCTCAATAGTGGAGTACCCGGTGTGGTCTCGGAGAGCCACACTTCCACGCCATCATTTGTAATAAACAAACATAATATAACTAATTAACTTCGTAACGGTACATTGGTGACCCCGACGTGATCACGTCGGATACTATGGGGTAGTACACCTTTATTAATAGTTTTTTAAATCAAACGTACGTAGTATTAAACTGGTTAATCTCTTTAGGTAGAGATGCTGCTGAGAAAATAACTTCGGAAATATTTGTTTAGATTTAATTTAATAATACTGCAATTTAGACAACTTATATCTATTAAATAAAAAAAATAACTCTGTAATATTTAATTTACTTAAAATGGTTTCAAATAAAAAAAAATCCTTAATTGGGTACTTTATACCTCAAACTTTAATATGTTTATGCCCAACGTATATAATATATATATATATATATATATATATATATATATAACACTACTTTATATTGAACATTTGTTTACCTATATATTTAAAAAGTATATTAAGCGTTTAACGGGTAGACACTTAAATTGCATTCATGTGTGTGTATCGTTAGTGTGTGTGTGTGGGTATGTATATCAGTGTGTATATTTGTTAAGTTAATTTTTATTATTTTATTATTTTTATACTTTACCTTACTCAATACTCGATTTTATATATTTGAATTTTGTTTTTAGTTTGATATTTAGTGTAATACTGAACATTATATTACCGATACCTTATTTTATTAAATATAAAATAAAAAAAAGTCTCACCATAAAGGTTCCTGTTTTTTTTGACCATTTTGGTCCAGGATACTAAAATGGCCTAATTAGGAGATTTTTTAATACCCTATTTACGAAACTGTGAAATGACTTTGTAGGTCACCAGACATGTGCATTTTATTAAACCGGCCTTGCCTTTGCTTCTATAAATAAATCTGAAGCGACGCAGATCCATTTTGCCTAAGCCGCCCTGGAGTGGGCGCGTTCCCGAAAGGAAAATTTATATCTTCCATGAAATTGGATTTCAGTCACAAAGGACTGTTTCAGATGCGATTTGCGAAAGGGTACCGTTTGTGTACCCGGGGATAGCAAACACCCCCCCCCCCCCCCGGTTCGTATAAGTACTGCGTATGTAAATAGAAAACCAACGGAAAAAACACTATGATAATATTATATTTGAATATTTTATAATATATATAAACAAAAGTATTGTTCAAACAAGTGCATTTTGTACCTGTAATAATGGTGAATCAATTTGAGGCATGGTATAATAGGGTGGGCAATTCTCTTGGAAATTTTTATTACGAAATAAATTATTTACAAGCCCAAAAAGCAATAATTAAAAACCAACAGTTCTATTTCACAATCGCGGTAAGTGCAGTTTTAGCATAAATCAGTTAAATAAACAGTCAGATAATTGATTCTGAGCAACTGCTCATTATAAATTACAAGAAAAACCAATTTATGAAGTCGCACATGTTGTACAAGCCCATACAACAAATGGATTTCTAGGACAGAACAGAAAATGTTACTTAAAACAATTGCGTTCTAAGCCATCTATATATTTCATATGTGCTTATATAAAAATAAATTAATAGCGCTTCAATGCGTATATAAAATTTCGTGTCTGTGCTGTTGACCGTTGAGGAGTTCCTTTATCTGGAGCCAATCCTGGGTGTGGAATCAGGTCATGCTTACCATAAAAATGCACTGTCATTAGAACTGAACTAACTTGTCAAATTTCAACTCCGTAGGATAAGAGCAAGTAGTTTTAATTCAGCTTGTAAGATTTGACCTAAATCGACATACAAACATTACAAGCTAAATAAAAGCTTGTAAGAAAAGGCGATTTGTTTAATACTGATAAATTGGTATTTCCAAGGGCTGTATAATTGTCTATAAACCCTTACAATATATTTTAACATTTTCAATTAGACACACACAATCACACTTACTCTAATTCACTACTACATCCAGCTCATCTGTGCATATAAGCTCATCGAAAATAAAAATATAATTTCGCACACACCCACTCACACACAGCGAAAGATATATAAATGAAATATAGGTAAGACATTTTCCTCTGTTATCCAATATATTTCTCTTCAATATATTATTATAAATCACTTCATTATTATACTGTACAACTATACATTATCATTATTAAGTTCGATATTCATATACTTTCGTATAATTTGTGAAAAAAAAATCCCAGCCGAGGATCTAACCAGGAACTCTAGCGTGGGAGACCGTTAACCACTGACCCACTGAGACTCTTGGGGTATCTTTGGTAGAGAACGTATAAAAAGGCACTCTACGGATTTTACTCCTAACGCGTGACGCGGTTTCTCGACCAACAGCCCATCGCAATGAGTACAACGGGCGCAAAGAAGTATAACTTCAAAAAACACAGACAGCTAGCTTCAAATTTCGGAAGGGACTCTACAACGCGACAAACATATTTCGTAAATAAAGTAATTGGACTCTACAACTCGACAAACGTAAAAATTACTCCTAACGCGTGACGCGGCCTCTCGACCAACATCCCATCCCAATGAGTACAACGGGCACAAGAAGTATTACTTCAAAAATGTGTTCACTTTTATTTTTCTCTTCGCGTTCGATAATGCGATGCGGCACACAATTTACCCGAATAAAAGGGCCAAATAATAGTGTAGTTCTTAGCAAAGCCACACTTTTAGATTTTAAAGTTAGAGACAATTAAAAGTTACTAAATTTATATATAATATATTTCACTCCTCGACAACAATCGATCAAGAGTTGAGATCGACATTAGCATGATCAAAAACGTTGTGTCACGATTTGGTCATACTGAACGTTATAAGTCATTGAACGACTTCCGAATAAATCCGTCGATCGCCGCGTTGCGAACTTATTTTTCGTCGTTCGCTTTTGAAATCCTTTTGCGTTTTGTTTGGAAATTCGCAAAGTTGAAAACGCGCGGAAAATGAATTTATGATTTGACATGGAGTGTTTTAATATTCTTTGAGCGCTTTGAATTTTTCGTTTGAGTGCACAGGGCGCGATTTTTAAAGCTGAACGGTTCGAGTTTTGAGTAAGTAATTTATAAACAGGGTGTACTTTCGGGAAGTTCCTAGGGAGATTTACCACGCAAAAAAAATACCTACCATCGGCGAATTTTGGTCTAGTTATTTACAGGACATTGATAACATTACACACATCTCTACTAAATTAAATTATTTTCAACTGGTAATCAAAATATCACAATAATAATTAGTCAGTAAAATAAATGTAACATAAAATGAGCAAGGTTAAAACTCTACGAATGAAGACAGCGCCAAGAATTGAACCTAGTACCTCGCGTGCGTAAAAGCTATTGCACTACATGTAAGATATAATATTTTGCAAATAAAGCATATTTATTTAATCCTTCGACCCCTTTTGTTACATGTTAGTTTCTATCCTAGTTTTTAGTGTTATATTAACAGTAGAAAGCTTTGATTAGTTTTACGAATACTTTTTAAGAAATTGTTTGTAAAACTGTTGATTTCTAGTAATAAATAATAAAGAATAATATTTATTTAAGTATTTGTTTTATACTCAATATTTTAGTTTCGTTCTTAAATGTTTTATTTAGACGATGTTATCATCTAAGCGGCATAATTTAGGAATCTGTGTTTAGTTTATCTAAAATTAACATTTTTTTTTCTCTTCTTTGTATGTTAATGTAAATTACTATGTGAGTAGATTTCTTTAAAAATTAATATATAGTGTTTCCTCTGTCTTGCGCGTGGTATAACTGAATGTAGAAAAAAAATACTGCGGGGGGTTAGGATTATATTAAAAAAGAGGATCAATATGACTTAAAAAACTTATTTGAAATTTTTTATCAAAACTACTATGTAACTGCACTTTATTTTCCCGATTCATGTATTCGGTAAAAAAGATATTTACGTCTAAAGTTTTGATAAAATCTATTGGAAAATTTAGAATTTACGAGCCTTCAAAACAAATCTATCACTAGGCAATACAATTATATGAATAATTAATAATACATTTAAACCGATTTATTATTCCATATGTCATGTGAATTCAAGCCATGTCAGCATTTTGATATGATTAAGAGTTAAAAGCTTAATTTAACTATACATGTTTAGTTTCTAACTTAGTTTTTAGTTTTATATTAACAGTAGAAATCTTTGATTAGTTTTACAAATACTTTTTAAGAGTGTAAACTTATCATTAATAACAATTGTTTGTAAGACTGATGATTTCTCTCAATAAAGAATAAAGAATAAAGTAGTTTTATCTGTACATAAAGTAGTAAGTTTTTTTATTTGGTAACTCGGATAATTATGAGAAAAAAGTGATTTCAGTGTTATTTTTCTTCTATATTTAACTATTAACCCTGGTTTCGACCCGTGGTTCACCAGCGCGTCTAAATTTATTTTTCGTACCGCCGAACCACTATTACGGCACTCACGAGAACTGAAAATAGTTGCGTTGACCTAGAAATTCTGTGAGGTTTCCAAAATGCCCAAAAATTTAATGATGAGTCACAATATTACGGGGTTTGTATGGAGGAACGCGGGATGAGTTTTCTCATTAGCGCTCAGTAAAAATACCGGCGTTGTGGTTTAGTGCAATGCGGACCCTTCGGGATCGGGTCGGGTGTCGGGTGGGGGGAGGGGGTCGCGTGAGGGAAAGGGAGGGGAAGGGAGGGGCTCGTGCAGGATGCACTGAAATGCCGCCAATCCACTCGTCGATCCTCTTCCGCCCTGCTAATTCTCTCCGTCTCCCTCTACCTCGCGCGCGTAGGCGGAGAAACATACTCAAGCTAGCCAATATAGTAGGTTTATCATTTTGACCTTTCCAAGTTCAAACATTCATCAGAGTATATTATTCATTTAGGGCATATTGGGAAATCATCTGTTTTTTTATTTGTACCTTTCTAATTATTGAATATATTTATTTAGAGTAAATTTCGAAAATAATAAATAAAATATTAACAACGGGGATTTGTTTGTTGAAGGCTTATCGGGTAAAGTAACACTTAAGTTAAAAATAAAACAAAAAAAAATAATTAAATTAGAAAAAAAAAGCATAAATATTATTTAGAAACTGTTTGTATGATAATAACTATGTGTTTGGAAAGGAGTATTTAGTGGGTGTTTTTTAATCAATTTATAACAATTTAAAGATGTCATTACAAAAAAAATATAATATATTTAAATTGAATATTTTTTTATCATGGAGACAATAAATAATTGCTATGACCTAGGTCATGTACAATTATTTTATATCCTACTCAACTAGAGGAAAATTGCCTGTTCTAGATTCAAGGAAGATGAAGCGTTAAAAATTATATGACCATGTGCGGATTCGACCCGCGACCTTTGGGCCAATAGTCCAACGCCTTAACCACTAGGCTACTACGACCTCTACCAGTCAATCGTTGTTACTTTTCGAGTAACATGGCTACTCTAAAAGGTTTACAGTCTGTTCTAAGCGAGGCGAATATATTTTAAATTACTTTTTATGTAGAATTTTAAAATTTTTTACTTACCAGTTTAGATCAAAAATACATTTTTCCGAAAAAATGAAAAAGTTTTACAAAAACACATGATATTCAGAAAAAAATTCTAATAATAATGGTAATTAAAATAAAATAATTTAGTATCAACATAAACGGGAGTAAAGAAAATACGATTAATAGTTTACGTTCAAGTACCGGCTGAAAAAGCGATAGTCATATTTTTTGACTTCTGGACCCCGACGGTTATTAACTGTCAGTTGTCGAGACCGAGTTGTCAAATTCGAGTATTTCGAATTTGACAACTCGGTAAATTAAAAACTAGCTGTAAATTAATTTGTCTCACCCTTTGTCTTTGAGTGTAGCTCTTCCGAGCTTAGAGTTAATAAAAAATGAGATGAAACTTTTATTCCCGGAGACCGGAGAGAAAGGAAAGTTTATTTGCATTCCGTCTGCCCGCCAAGTTGATTTTAATGAGCTCCTGTCGTTTCGTATGAACTCGCTTCCAAAGAAAACTTGTAGAATGAAATATAATATGCAGTCTTTGTGTAGTCCTTGTTAGCTATTATTTTAGGTCAGTGGTGTTACAAATTAGCTGTTATTAATTATTAAGGTTTCGACGTTGATTTAAAATGTGTATGCAATTAATTTAACAGAGACAGATATAATTACGCGTCTTGGCAACATCGAAAACGTCCGAAGGGAAAGAATGACGCGTCGAAGTCTCACCCGAACACACAACGTGTGATCATCTCCGAAACGTCGATAGTAACACTTTAATAAACGGTAGGTTATAGCTTTTAAATTTCGTATTTTTAGAATTTAAATTAAATTTGGTTACGGCAACAAAATATCAATTTTCAATAATTTCTTGTGCATTTCCGGTAATCGCTCACGGTCGTTTCGTGCGTCATTAGACCTACAAGGGTTTTCGTTACCTCGCGGCAGTCATCGATATAAACGCCGGTCCACGCCCCAATCAGCCAGTTGCAAGCATCATCTCGATAATCTTCCTATCGCCTTATATACTTATGTATAACGGATTATCTGCTCTAAAACATCTTACTTATTTAATAAGTATCAATAAATCGACATCTTTATTCATCATCCGCTTGGTCCGTTACAATATATTTAAGTTTTAGATATAAACAATAAATTTTGAGGTAAAATATTATAGAAACATCCCTTATTTCGCTGTCACCGTCATCAACCGTATCAACAAAAAAATGGGTTGGATTTCCAAACATTTTAAAAATGTACCATATATTATTTTTTTAGTTTTTATTGTAATTATTATTACTTAGATAATAATCAACTTCGACCGAGTACATGTAATTAATTTAGATGACGTGGGCTTGTCCTCTTCGTTTAATTTTATATTTTGTAATATTTCGCCTTAAAGTTTAAAGTATTACTTAATCGTTCCGTTTTATGACGCCGATTTGCTTAGCATGTATTTTAATTCCTCTGTCAAATATAAAATACCCGCTCTTGCTCAAAGAATACCCAAAATTCCTTGGTGAGTCCAATCCGCCCGATTAAATTGAGCCCCTAGGCTGAGGAATAAAATTAAACTCAAGGGGAAATTGCCTGAATTAATGTATTTTACGGGCAAAGCAGCCCAATTCGAACAGACTGGGAGCTAGAAATTTATAAAAGTATGTTTTATTTTAATTAAGTAAGATGTTAATTTAGTTTTTTTTTGTAGTTACACAGTAAAGTTTTCTTTAAAAAATAAGATTATCCGATTAAAGTTGCGTGTGAATCCCACTTTAAAAGTTTAGTTTAGAAATTCAAAACGTATGCGGAAAATCGACCTTAACCCAGAAAAAAAAACCAAATTTTAAATACCAAAGCATTAGAGAGTGAAAATTTCATTGTGGTTTCCGAGAAAACTTGTCATGATAATATTAAGTCGTTCTTGTTATTTGATCATCGGCGCTCGCGACGCCGCGCTGCGCGCCGGGTCATTGATCGGCAGATGCAAAGGGAATTTACGCGAGCGCTTTGATAAAATTAATAAATTTGGGCATGAAATATTTCCACACTTTTTTATACAATTTCTTATACGCAATCAGGAACATAAACAAGCCCGGAACATAAGTCTTGGGGCACCCTGTATAACCTAATAATATGTAGGTTTACTCGACTTTTACTTTAATTCTTAGATAACGTTCGATAGTTATATTTTAAACCTTACTTCTCACTAAAATGAATTACATGTCAAACGGTCGTTAAAATTACCTAATTACTTAATTAATTAATCTAACGTTTCGTTATATTTTCACGAACAGTGAACGCGAAAATTTGTTTTTCGTGGCTGGCTCTTGCTTGGCAGCCTTAAACAAACTCATCGTAAATACGAATCACGACGAAGCAAACTTCCTTAAAATGGTAACGTTAATTTACAATAATTCTTGGCGCCTATCGAGCCATCTGCACCATAGGACAATAAAACAAGAATGTCTATGCCTGTAGCTATCATATAACTCCAACTGGGTCTATACGTTATTTAGCAGTATTTATTTCCCCCCCAGACCCTACTAGTCATAGAGGCGATAATGGGATATTTTTTAGAAACGTTAAATAAAAGCTATATTCTATTTTAGGTTGAAAAAAAAATTTTTTTTCAATGTTATTGTCCATAATATTCACAAATATTGATATTGCAGATACGAGTATTTTGATAAAATGTTGCTTTGGTAGTTAGTGTGTACCTACCCTAAGAGTTTGTCAGTATGACGATAGGTCGCTTTTGGACCTCACTGCAATGTGAAATTGTGCCAAACTTGACTTCATTTAGATGTTTTAAGGTCGACCACACACTCCTTGTTTTGATTGATATCTTTTTTTTTTTATTTCGAATTTTGTGATTTGGAACACGACACATTTCAGCGGTTTCTCTGTAATTTGTAATTTTCTTTCTTTTTTAAATATTATCATATTAATTAATTATATTATAATAGTTTATGTTCCATGCGAGACCACGACGATACTTATCCCTTGAGTAATCACTTTTATAAAAATGTTTTCAGTGAATAACAGTGAAATTTATAATCCACCTTTTATGTTGTCTCATATGAAAGCCGCATTGCCTGAAAATAAGATTCAGTGGTTGAACTTTTATCTCTTTAGCTAATCTAACTATATTGGCTAGGTATTTATTTGTCTAACATCCTAAAACAAACGGTTGCTTTTCTTGAATATCTTAAATTTCGAGTTTAGGCGACAAATCCATAGTTTGTTTTATTTTTATAAGGTTATTCGCGGTTTCATCGAGAATCCCGTAATACTCTGTGATATTGGTCTCTTTGTTCCGGACCGTTTTACTAGAGCGCGGAAGCATATGTTATTTAGGCGGTTAGCGTGTCGTACCGACGTATACAAGTATAGTCAGATTGGGAGAGCAGTCTAATTATTAAATTCCATTTCCGCGGAGATTGATATTTTTGTCTGTTCGCCCAATGGGATTAAAAATCTGCTTTCTATTACGCCGTTGTAGGATCGGAGTGAAGTATTTATTTGTGAATGTTTGTCTGGAGGCATTATGTTAATTTTTTAGCATAGTATGTTTCATGTTATTGTTTTTTTGTTTTTAATGCTTTTTGTTTTTCTTTTGGTAGTTTAATTTGTTTTTACTTTAATTATAATCATGGGGAAACCTGTTAAATAAATAAATAAATAAAAATAAATCCTTTCATATGATCTAGTTTGCATACTCTTGCTACGATAACTTCTGTTACTGCATTGAAGGCTTTTTCGTGATCGAACAGTGTATGTTAATTTTTGTTACTAAAAACAACATTTAAAGTGCCTAAAAATGATATAAGTTTTTGATTTAAGCTCGAACCTACCCGCAAACGAACAAAGAAAATAAATGAAAACAATAAATGCTATAACAAATATCTGTTTGTGAAAAACATAGCGTAGCGTGCAAAGCTATTAAAAGTATTATATTAAAAGCGCGAAGCCATATCAACTTTATCAATCTGTTCGCCTACTACGTGGGAGCTATGGAGATAAGCTACCCATAGTATGTGCCAATTGTGTATATCAATCGAGTGGTGAAACTTCCACAAAACGCTCAAATATCAAATATGTAGTTAGAAGTAGCGAATTTGTAATACGACTCGCAAACTGACAAATATAACACATACACGTTGAAAATATTATAGTTCGTTGGTGCCGTAAGCGAAAAAAAAATACAAATATGTCCCTGTTTTTTTACGATAGGATTAACAGTGATCACTCGAAATGCTAGCATGAAACAACCTGTGATGATAAAAGATATATTGCAAAACAATTTAAAAAACTTGAATTTCCATCTTCATGAAATCAACTATTGCGTTAAGTTTTATTTTTCGATTCTTGTATTCAGTTAATATGATATTATTTAGGTCTATTAAATAATACGAGTGTGTGTAGTAATAAACAGGACTTCTTCAGGCTGCTAACTTGTAGAAAAAATAGTTTTTTTTTATTCTACATAAGCCCAAGTAAATATAACCTTACATTGTATTTTTCTGTGAGAGTCACAACCCTAGAACGTTTGTCCAGCGAAATGACCGGGTTGAGTCCTCCTAATTGGTTTTCGTGCGACATTCGCATAACCATAACTCGAAATCGATTACGATTAGGTTATAAAGTGAACCGACATTTCGTTGCGGTAAACAAGTGACTGGCGTTTCACACGAAGCGACACAGCTACCTATTTTTATATGGGGTACATAATAAATAAACCCACGACTTCAAACAAAATACGCAATCATCTCTCAGACTTGAGAGGTGTTTATCAATCCCAATTTGACACTTTACAATAATTTGAGTAGATGGGATGGGAGAGTTCACATCAAACGCTTTTCTAACGGTAGCAATCGTTTCTAATGATTTCTATTATGGCAGCAACTGCTAATATCTAAAAAAAAGGCTACCATTAGATAAGCGATTGATGTTGAACTCTCTTATACCATCCATAAATGTGACATTCGTCAATTGTCAATTTGTGAATCCAAGACTCAATTCGAACTCAAACCTTAAGACGCCTACATATCTGAATGCTACAAAAATCGTATTTTAGAGGTTTTCTAATACATTAGTAGAGTTATCCAGAAGAAATATAAGTAAACTAGTATCTTTATATTAAAGATAATTTATTATTCTAGGGAAATACCTAAGGATTTTTTTAAAAATATTATGCTAAAAATATAAAAAAAAAACAAAACCAGCATGTTTTTAAAATAACATATTTTGAAGCAACCCGCTTAGGGAAGCAAAAACATCCCATATAAAATAAATATAGGGTTACCATGATAATAAAGTGAAGGAAAAATTTACCTAAGCGATTTGAGATGTATGGTATAATAAATTATAGATATTTGTTTTAGTTTTTAACTGTAAAGATGATAATTTATGGTAAAAGTTTTAAAATGTTTATGTGTTATTATTTTAGAAAAAAATTGATTTGAAAAACATATGCTTTATTTTTTGAAATAACAACTAAATGCTATCAATATTTCATACATGCATGTGCATATGAAACAGAACGATCTAAACAGAAGGGCAGTTAGTTCTGTATATGATAAGATGCAACATTTGCATTTACATTCAACGCCGATGTATCCTCCGAAAATTCAAATGCGGTTATCTCAAACCTTTCCACAATAAAATTGGGTGTGGACGAAAAATAGCAGTCGCCAATTAAAGTCACCACATTTGACAAACGACCACCCACACAGCTATCAACCACACAGATACACTATCTTATTTTCTGACTTTTACCTATTATTTTCTACTAGAAGCATTCGGTACTATCTTTTATAAAGCGTATAAATTATGCTCAATATGCTATAAGCATATATACATAATATTATATATTTATAATAAATTATAATATCAGAAAAAAAAACATTCTGCTCGTCCGCGTCGCGTAAAAGTTTACGCGTGGGCTACCTTTTTGCTTTGCAGAATATTCATCAGAGAATTACCGAAGCTTCAATAAGCCCAACGAAGCATCCTTAAGCAACGTAGGATGTTTGAGAAACCATAAAGTATTATAAGACGTTTAGTCATGAGAAAAACTCGGTATCATCGAGGAAATAAACCTGTCGGCCTTCGTGACTAATTGTATTATTTATTCGACTTCGATTACAGCATGAAACTAAATTTGCAACAAGCATACTACAAAGCGTTGTACTAGATTATTTCAATTTAAACTAGCTTTTACCGAGACCATTCCCAAAGACTTAAGGGAGTGGTAATGTTCCCTATTACGAACAAGAAATTAATTTAAAAAAATGACGATAATAATTCACCCTAAATTTATTATTTTTATTGCTGACATATCTCGATAGCCTTGAGCCCGGTTAATGACGCAAAGTTACATTTTTTTCTCTGAAATCATGGTGAATTTTGATATACCGTCTTTATAAATCATGTTTGTAATCGCAGGGCCAATTCGCTTTTTTTATCCTGAATGATTCTACTTATATAGGTTTTTCCGAGACCATTCTTGATAAAAAAAACCTTGGCTAATTGGTCTTCAAATTAAACGATTTCACTAACGACAGCCTTTCAATTGCAGTCTCCGTATAACGTACGTATATCCATTTATTTTCCTGATTGTACATTTAAAATTCGTGTCTAAATTGGATTAAACCGTGTCGTTAAATAAAGATGCCTTTTATAAAATAAAAACATAGGATTTATGTATACAGTTTTACATCATAAAATTTGCAAATTCTCAGTGGAAGTTTTGCTTCGATATTACTATTGGAAGATGTGAGTTTAAGCGTATTTTAAGCTAGAAGGGTTTTGTAGTTCAGTTGTATTTAACAAAATTCATATTTGAAAAGATTGTATAGCCTCTTCATAATATTAGAAACGCAAAACCTAGTCTAAAATTATGTATGCGCTTAAAAAATCAACAACTATGTTAACGTCATAATGATTAGATAGATAACTTTTGATTTTATAACAATTATATAAATTGAGAAAAAAAATTGACGCAAAGGCTACGGTTACCAAGGAATATTGAATATAAATTAGATATTGAAAATCGCGCATAATAAAACGCTAACGCATCAGGAATTGAACTTCGGGTCTCATGGCTATTGCGATAATCATTGCACTATCTGCTAGCTGTAATATTCTACGATGACAGCGATTTTATTATTATTTCAACGCTTCGTGGCAATATTCTTGTATACCTGTTAAAATGCCTGTATTTCGGTTAAGTTGTAGTTATCTACAACTTTAAGTTTAACTTTAGGTTTAATGGTTAAGGCGTTGGACTAATGACACAAAGGTTAATACTGCGATTTCAAGCCAAGAGACATTTGAGTACCTTTATAATTCTTTTTCGATTTGACTTTAAAACCAACGGCTTTTAAAGTCAAATCCCGATATGGTCTTAAATTATGTATTTTGTTTTGTGATGCGAAAAATATATCTCTATATACATCTATCATAAAATCTATTCAAATCAAATTCAAAAACACCTAATTACTTGCCTAAATAATTATTTAAATTTTGAGTTCAATATTTTTACATTCATCGATTTTCTTTCTGTTATTTTTAATTTTAACAACTTCATACTCACCAGTGAATATTTGGCCTTATTGCATGTAAAGTATCAAAAATCAAAGGTCAAAGGTAATTAATATTAATATAAATACAGGCCTGTTTTTAAACCAACACGCAAAGTTTCATGTGCCGCACCTATTCGATAAATTTTGGGAATAATTTTCAATTTTCCATTAGGTATTCTGGACCCTTTAATTTATTCTGATCCTATTGTAATATTAAAAATAATTATCAAAATGTGTATAAGTCAATGTTATTAAATTTTACCGTTGTGTGCTTTTAAAAATATAATTCACTTATATTCAAAAATTCAAATGTGATATGCCAAATTATCTTGACTAACGATAGCCCGGTGGCGAAATTTGACCGTAATTCATTAAAATTTTAAGCTTGAGCATTTTCGAGATTCTTATATCTCTATAACATGGTGAGTTTACCTATATAATCATTGTATTGCGAGCGTGTACAAATACGTTATTAGCGTGTCTTGTTTGCCTTAATTCCTTGTATTACCTATAAAATTTAATGTTAGTAACAGTTGAAAAAAAAACACAATTACACAATGTATTTGTATTTATTTTTTGATACTTTCATTATCAGTTTTTTTTTTTTTCATGTAAACTAGTATTTAAAAAAGTATAAAATGGCATTAATAATTATTTTTGCTTGACATTGACAGACTATTGAAAAAGGAATATTTGAAATCACACAAAATTCACAGTTCGGAATT
Source organism: Neomicropteryx cornuta (assembly GCA_020383195.1). Classification (NCBI taxonomy): domain Eukaryota; kingdom Metazoa; phylum Arthropoda; class Insecta; order Lepidoptera; family Micropterigidae; genus Neomicropteryx; species Neomicropteryx cornuta. Next base: position 6,503,246 of record JAHKQU010000010.1, on the reverse strand, counting down.
AATTTTGTCAATAAGCTGTCAGTTGTATGAATGTTTTATTTATTAAATTTAATTTATTTGTAACATAAATTTTAGCTATCTACTTATAAACTCTAACCATGCCAAATTCAAGTTTTAGATAGATATACCGATGCTTTGACACGGAAATAATTAATCCCCTATAAAGTACGATATGTATTAAACATTTTTGATTTCTAAACTTAATGCACTGGTTTCGTAGAATTGTATCCATGAAGAAATTTTTCATATGGATAGTTTTTAACATTGAGTTACATGCGTTCATATTAAATAAGTTATACCTTTATAAAAGAGTAAACTTGGTGAATATTTTCGTTTAGACCTATGGAAATTTGTAGATTTATAGCAACGTCAAGCAGAAATAGTGCTTTTACTATACACATAGCGTTACCACTCATGATGCCTACATTTTCTAGAATTTGTATTAGAAACCAACCCCGCTAATATAATCCGGGAATTAATGGCAATGGCTCCGTTGAAACTAAAACGACTCTTAATAGCATGGCTTGTATTCAAATAGACCGGGACTATCCAAGTTTACTTGATTTAACCGTTATGAAATCGAGCGTAAATAAATAAATAAAATCCGTAGATTATGCATAACTTTATTCTTTATTTGATTGTTTAAAAAATATTTTCTGTCAGATTTATGGATTTGTAACGGACCCCACTGCGGTGAGTTTGTTAGAAGATTTATTACTCTATCCTCTCGTCACATAAATACTACGATATTCGATATAATAAGACTCCATTATTCAAGGACACGGGCCGGCGTGGTGACGACAGACGAGAGTAAGTGTTAGAGGCGCGGCGAACTCAGGTCTTATAGCCTGCCAGGTGCGACGGCGGGCGTCCGGCGACGGCGGCTTTGAACGGCGTCTTTGAACCGGGCGTCTGATGATGTCGTCAGCGGAACCCAGGTAAACGTGTCGTGTGTACTCGTGACCCCTGTACCCTGTGTGACTCCACAGAACGATACAACAGTGATCATGAAGATTTTTTCCTTAATCCGATATTCGGAGATGCAATCAAATTTGCTCTCAGACCAAGGATGTACCTTGGATGAGAGAATGCGAATGAAACTCGATTCCGCTAATGAGTTCGACTGATCGAATTTAGGCGTACGGGAGTAAACAGTTGCAAAATGCTACCCTCGCATCGGATAACGTGTTTCAGTGATTCATTTGGCGATGCAGAAGATTTTGCCTGTGAGATATAAGATCAACTTAAAACAAAAAAGTTGATTTTAAAATAAACTAATAATATAATATATTTTTGTTTAAGTGCTTGAATGCGTATACAATATTTCGAGTCTGTGGTTTTAATTCAACCCGAAAGATTTGACCTACACCGACATTGCATTGCAAGCTAAAAAGTTTTAGAGTATGCACCTACTATAATAACTGCGTTACAGAGAAAAGAGTATAATATGCTGTTTGTTACTTTATAAACGCTTTTTTCACTTTGGTTTATATCACTTTAATATGCTCTTTTTCGCAGCATTATATCGTACGGCATAATCAGATGGGGTGGAATCCTTAGATGTGCTCAGACGAGCTCAGATCAATAATGGCTAATTGAATGACTGACTGTTGACTGATTTATTTGCTGACTGATCGTTTAGGAGGCTCAAAGTTTTTGTATACGCATTCAAGCACGGTAATAAAAGCTCGTTTTTAAAAATGTATTTTTACTATTAATTTGTTTATTGTAAGGTCAATGAACTGACAAAGAAGAAAGTGTCATGGCCGTAACTGTATATTTTAAATGTGTATATGTTAAATCTATTTTCATGAGATTTTTTTAATAGCACGTTTAATAACAATTGCTCAAATATGTAAATGAGACTTTTTTTAATTGCTTTGTAGTATTCGTTAAGTATATTGTCGACTGTCATGATGTCGTGAATATTTTATTTCATTACCATCAGATTATCATCAGTCGCAGTTTGTTGTCAAGCTTACTGAGATGTCTACTGACAGGTGGTCAAGTCAAGAAATGACGCTCAGGAGTCAGACGGTGGTATTCTGTCCCGTTCTATCCCTTACCTAATTGGGGAGGGAGGCAATTTGACGTGCAGTCGGTCAAAGTTAAGGGTATTTGCAACTTTTACTTTGACTCAGTTTGCCATATTTTCTGGGACAGTTGGCATGGGCTTTTTTATACTTCTTTGCGCCCGTTGTACTCATTGGGATGGAATGTTGGTCGGAAACCGCACCACGTGTTAGGAGTAAAATCCGTAGATGCCGTTTTATACGTTCTCTATCAAAGATACCCCAAGAGTCTCGGTGGGTCAATGGTTAACGCACTCGTCTCCCACGAGTCCCTGTTCGATCCCCGGCTGGGATTTTTTTTTTTACAAATTATACGAAAGTGTACGATCTTAATAATGATAATGTATAGGTGTATAGTATAATAATGAAGTGACTTAGTATTGAAAGGAAATATATTGAATAACAGAGAAAAATGTCTTATATTTCATTTATATATCCTGTCTGCTGTGTGTGTGAGTGGGTGTGTGCATAAATTGAGATAAATTACTAATTAAATGGTCTTCTTCTAAAATAATATCTATTGACAAATATTTCTACCTTTTATCTATTCATAATTACATTATAATAACGACGAAATATCGAATTATTATGAAAATTTGTTAAAGTCGAATAGATATTTGTAATATTTAATAATAAATTTGCAGGGACTGCCGGCGGCGTTCGACCATCACGACTCGTCCTTCCGGCCATCGGCTGACTGGGTTTTATGTTATTCCAACGCACTTTTTCTATGTTTTGATCCACATACGTGTAGTAATTGGGAATAGTCGTAATAAAATAAATCCAGAAGTTTAAAAAAAACATAAATGAAGCAAAGTTTCCTTTTCAACTATTTTCTGCGCGATTGCAGATTCTTTTCTAGACACTAAATAGAGCTAACGGTGTTTTTAGTATATTAGGATAAAATGTCTTCATACAGTTAGATGATTTTTATCATAACTATTAGAAGAGCATCTTTTTTTAGTTTGAGTAAGTAATTCTATTTATTATTATTTTATTTAAATACTTTCTAAACTTACGAACACAATATTGCGTGTAAAAATAAATTAAAACAATCATCAACCGCATTTTATTTCATTTAACCATACCAATTTTCGATATTTTAAAAACTCACGCCTCTCGGTACCAATTCCGATGAAACACTGCACGATTTCCGAATTGTTGAACAACAAAAAAACACTCTTAAACGCGTATGTCGATATTTTTAGGATATTCAAATGTACTGTTCAGATGTTAAAACAGTTTTAAATAATGACGTATTTGACAATGCGTTTGCGTGAAGCGTATTTGAACGCGATTACTAATTCATAACGCGTTCATGCTTGACGTCAATATTTTCACGTGTGAATATCCACAAAACGATCGACATTTCGAATATATTATTTTATATTAATATGTCGATGCGAAGAGTGTGAACTAACCGCGCGAAGCGACAGCGGCGGTGAATTATATTAGCGCGCTTCGAAATCAACAGGCTGCTGCTGCAGCGAGCGGCGCGTGTGTTCTACGGCCGACTTCACCGTCGCGAGGCGACGGCCGGCGTCGGGCGGCGTCGGGCGGCGTCGGCCGCCCTCGGCCGGCGGTCGCCGCTTCCAAGCGCTCGCGGAGCACAGAGCGCGGGCCTATGAATAAATTATATGCATCGAACGCATGAGCACGTCTCGTTTATTATTTAGCGGATGCCTATTGGTCTCGATGAAATATTAGTCTGTGTAATATCGGACTGCAATAAAAACGTTGCAATACCTTAGCTATACAGGGTGTCCCAAAACCAATCCCAAAAACATTAGGGGGTGTTTAAGTTCCCTATTAAAAGTAAGAAATTTATTATTTTTTTAATAAAATTGGTGTAAATCGATAAATCAATATTATCTGTCGACCAATAGCATCCCTCTTACAACCGCAACCGCAGAGAAGGGATAAGGAGTTACCCCTTCTTCTTAGACCGACCTCTGTTCGACTAGTGGCATCTGACAGCAATCATTTAGCTCCGCCCTAATAGGCTGTTTCGAACAACGCGGCAGGTCATTAACCTCGATCTTGACTGACCGCGGCCCAGTGACCCAGTGACGTAGTTATCCGAGGGAGAGGCCATTGAAAAATAGCTACTTTACATGATTTAGAATAGAAACTTAAACATTTTTTTCTCGAATACCATAATGAATTTTGATATAGTTTCTTAACAAATAACACTAGGAATCGTAGGACCTATTAGCTGTTTTTTTATTGGGATTGACCTTGGAACATCCTGTAAATAATCCCTCTTTTAAAAAATATTGCGCGCACGGAGGAGTATCACAGTTGGCATAGTTAAAGTTTATATAGAGAAGAAGTGGATAAAGCTAAAATGAGCTATTATAAATTATCTGTAATATGTGTTTGAAGTACATTAAATTAAATAAAATAAAACGTTCATACTACAGACAGAGCTGATTGACAAAACGAGTTTCGGGCTGTGAATTTTGTGTGATTTCAAATATTCCTATGTCAATAAATATACTCGTAATGTCAAGGCAAAAATAATGATTAATGCCATCTTATACTTCTGTGAATTTTAAGTCTCATTTTTCATGGAAAAATTAAAACTGACAATGAATTGTATCAAAAAATAAATTACTGTTACTAAAACTAAATTTATAGTAGTTTAACGTATTACAGAGAACAAGGCAAACACTATTGACGTATTTGTACACGCTCGCAGCTGACCTAATAGAAATTAAAAAAATTAAATTAAATTAAAAAAATGAATAAAATTAAAAAAATGATATATGCAATAATTATAGAGGTAAACTCACTGTATTATAGAGGTATAAGAACCTCAATAATACTCAAACCTAAAAGTTTAATGAATTGCGGTCCAATTTCGACCACTGGGTGACCACTAATTTTTTTACTATCTTACGAAATAAACATTTCAATACAAAAATAAATGAAACAAATATTTCCGTTATACTGGCCGCCTTTGTTTACATAAATTAAAAAATATTTCTATATTAGAATAAAATAATATTCTCAGCTGATATAATCGTGGTAATTTAGTATTTAAGTTGTTTGACTAATCACCCAGCAGTCGCGGGTTCCAATCCATACAATCATATCATTTTTAACCCTTCATTACCACCATCTCTTCTGAACACAAAAACATGCAGTTTAGTTGAGCAGGGTCCAAAATAAGTGTATTTGACTTACGACACAGCAATTAAAAAAAATATGGAATATAAAATTTAGTAAATTATTGTTATTTCAAATTCCAAAAACACGACAGGTATTCAAGTATAGAGTTCGTTTTTATTAGAAATAAAGAAGTCAGCATTTATTCTGTGATTCATTAATAATAATTGGTTTGCATTAAAAAAAAAAGATGTTTATAATAAATCATTATTACGATCCGTACTAATATAAAATTTCTAACTCTTTGTAATGTTTACACGGTTAAACCGCTGCACCGATTTTGATGAAATTTGGTATGGAAATAGCTTGGACCCTGGAGAGAGGGACGCAGAACTTTTTATAAAAAAAAACAGCCCCTATTTCCTTTTTAGGTCAACGCAACTATTTTCAGTTTCCCCGAGTACCGCAGTAGCGCCGTTACGTAAAACCAAATTTAAAAGCGCAGGTGACCCTAAGGACCTAAATATCCTGAGTGCTGCAAGTCTGAGGTTGAATAGCTAGTTTCTATGTAATTATTTAGCTAAACTAAATAAGAGATGTTAAGCAATGTCACATATACTGAATTGATATTATGATAAAATCATAGAAAGAAATGTAGTTTACGTGTAGTTAACAAAATATTTTTTTTTCTGGAGATCTACAAAAAACGGTTCTACTTTTAGAACCGAAAGCATCTTCAAAGGAAAATAAAACCAGAAAATATTATTTTTTTGTTTATTTATTTATTAAAACAGCTAAATTGACAAACGTACAGATAATATTTTACACACAATATGGCCAACAAATATAATTCCAAGATTAATAGCTTATTATTCTGTAATTAATAAATGTAAAGAGTCCTGAAATGAGAATAATAAATTAAATATCAATATAAACGATAAATTCAAGAGGTGAAATAATTTTATTAGTGTGAAAATAAGAATAATAATATTATGAGTGTAAATTAGGTAAAAATAGCATTATAAAATGTGAGATTCTTCGTAAAATATATGTTGATACTCAAAATTGTATAATAAAAAGGAATTATAATCTGTAAGAATAATATGGCATAGAATATGCTGTCTGGGTAATAAAAAAACACTCAATTCATTAGTGTCTTAGAATATTTATGAGACTAACAAACTGTGAAATAAACTATAAACATAACTAAGAAATATCGCCAACAACTTTAATAAAAACCCTTTTTTTAAATGTATATTCTACTGTAAATTCTGCAATAAAATAAACAAAGATACATGCGGATTCATCACTGTATTTTTCTAAATAAAATAAAAACAAATCTGATATATAATTAATAATCCAATAATCTTATTTTTCTTTAATGTATATATTGTTTATCCCCTAGGAATTGTGGAAATTGAACAATTATATAACTGGTAAATACCATATTCCTTTTAGCCTCATATTATTAGTATTATTCTAAATATTCATTATTATATGAGAATATATGACAGTGAATATCATAAGGATTATGACAATCCCTGACCTCAGTACTTTATATGTTTACCAAGAATTTTAGAAAATTATTTATAGTTATAATTAGAATGCGTTAAAAAAAGAAAATATTGATTTTAAAATCGTAAAAAATACGACGAACTTTATATTTAAAAAGGTATGGTTTATTTAAGCATTTTTCAATCGATAGATTCTTAATATTAGTTATTTTAATTTAGTTTTAGTTTATTATCTATTTAATTTAAGGTATAAAGATATTTTGGAATATCAAAAGCTACTTCTTCCAAGCCAACATTTGTTAAATAAATAACCTTTTGTTTGATCATTTTATTTACACAGTTACCCATTTGCGTGCTTTATAAGTTTGAATAATAAAATATTTAGGAGCTAGTTTCGGCGAAACTTTCGGGTTTAGAAGCTTTGGTAGGTAAGTAGATTCTATAATAATTCGCCGTCCATGTTTGGAAACAGCCTAGGCATAAAGGGATGGATTAACCCTTAAATATGACTATTCGGAGGGAAAGAATCAATTAATAATATTTTTCCCAGATATTAGTTTAATATCAAGCGCTCGAATGAACTCTTAGTATTTGCTTATGTAAAAAAAGCTATACATATTCAGGATTTTAAAAATGGATATAATGCTTTTTGAACACTAATTAATCTATTTTTTTTTTAAATTTTCAATTTTTATTATTAATTCAACTATTAATATTTATATTAAAAATCAATAATTCATGCGAGCGGCTACCGTTTTGATTTGGGTCAATTACCCGACATCGAAGCGTTCAGTCTTTCAGCTTCAGGTGCGGCTTGTTTTCAGCATCGAGCTCCTTACAAAACAACCGGTAATTGGCGTATCGTCAAAAGGAGGCTGCAATAGAACTCAAACATGAGGAGTATTTCAACCTCGCTCTAACCCTACATAGAGTAGTAAAAATCTTATCATTTGTGAAAAGTTACACTAGATTTTATATTCTAGTAATTATGCAAATTCCCCAAACCCTCCTTCATTCCAATTTCAACCTCGTTCTAGAATGTATTTTTTAATTTTATTTTATTAAGTTTGGCTCATTGACTCTCTTTGACTGTTTTTTTTTGTAACTTATTTTTGGTATTAGTTGTTGTTTACTAAAATAAATAATTTAATACGTCTAAAGCGAGGATTATGAGTGACCTCGCATCAAACAAAAAAAAATATCTATAAAACCTTGCGGTTTTAAGCTAAAAATTTTCTAAATTTTATTTGTAAAAATTGAATGGATGGATAAATAAATAAAATCTGCTTGGAGTCTTGAGCTGTACTGATTGTGGACATTTCTACTAATGATAGGTCAAAAGCTTTCCTCCTCGATCGCTCGTCTACTGCGCTTGTGCATCCGTGACATGGTTTTTTTTAAAGTTGGAATGATAGCAAAAACAAATGTTTGTTTTAGTTCATGTTAACGTTAATTTTTCATCGTAGCTGCTTGGAGTCTGCATGGACATTTATATGTTCATTGGCATTTAAATGTTTATAAGTTTATTGTGCATGTTATAACTGGAAAGATTACAGAATGCCCAGAGAATTAACAGCATTAAAACTGCAGGAGAAGTTTGATATGTAACAATGATAAATTGGAGAATTTAGATCGTCTGTTTTGATATAGTCTCTTCGCAACGATTCAGTTTGGAGTTTTGTCCACTTCTAATGTCCTTAATCATAGTCTATCCAACATATCTGGTTACCAGAGATGATACATCAACATTATTAGTCAGACCAGATTTCAAACCTGGGATCCCCAGTTGATGTTTCGGTTTCTTGCGAAACTCTTAAACAATTGACTTCCCAGCAACATAATAAAAGTGATCAATCATACCAGGTCATAAATTTAAAATAATATGGTCCATTTTACACCCACCCAGATGTAAACAAAGTATTGCAATTTGGGAAAACCCCTACATTTTAGGGAAATAGACATGTTGCAAGTCCCATTTTGAGAAGGAATGTCCTAAGTGAAACAACACAGCATTATTTTAGTTTCACGTGTAAAATTATTATTTAAAATTTAATCAAAATTAAATTTATTTTCTTGTTAGGGGGCCTTCCTTATTAAGGATTTTAAATGAGATTGAGAGCCTTTACTATATATATTAATATCTGTTAGTGCCTTTTAAGCCATCGCGTGTTTAATCTTAAGCAATCCCTTAAGTGGGCCTGACAATTTAAATCGACCTTAAGCCTCAATCCTTAAGATGGATACGAAAGATACCATCCTTGTTTTTATAAAAATAAACACAAAGTGGGGTAAATTAGTGTAAGTGTATCCTTATAAATTACATCGAAGTGTGTTTTACTTTTAGGCCTTTTCATTTATTACGGTTTAGTTATGGTTTTTTTTTTATTGAACGAAAAAATTACGTCACATTTAAAAAAGATCTACTTTTTTCAGATATTCCTATACCCCCTAATTGCCCTGAATTTTGGGAAACAGCTCTCATATCTCTCATGACTTTGAATAAGTCGCAATTTAAAGTGTTCAGCAATGATCTATTGTGTAAAAATAATAGGGATAATTAGCTGTTCTAAATTCGTGTATGCATATATAAATATAAAATGGTTTTGTTATTTTTGTTATTAACTTTAATACTTTTTGTTAGTAGAAACCTATTTTTAGTTTTACATAGTTTTTTATCGATTAATCATATGTTTTTTTTTTGTTGTGTGTACTGTGTAAAATTGTTGGTTTTTTCAATAAAGATAAATAAATAAATAAATATCAAATTTTCAAACAGCGAAAACCGACTTCAAAATAAATGCAAAACCAAAATAACTAATAAATAATTTAAACAATGCTGTTAGTGATCCATGTGATGAGTGAACAAACATAAAAAATACAACCGAATTGAGAACCTCCTTCCACTTATGAAGTCTTTTGAAAATACGACACACACACACACACACACCCTCACACACCCTAAACACACACACACTTATTCACTCATTAATTTAAAAATGAATGAATGAGTGTCGAATTCACATGTTTATACATGATAATTTTTTTAAAATTGCATAAGAAAATGAAAATACAACAAAAAAAACAAAAAAAAAACAATGAAAACATGAAAATATGTATTTCCAAAAATAAACAAATAGCGGTAAAAAAAATAACTTGAACAATTCACTGTGACGGCGGTTTGTTCATTTTTATCTACTTAATTATTTATGCAATGAGGTTTCAGTATACTTTTAAATTTGATAATAATTCTACGAGTATCGGTTGAAACGTATTTCTTCAAACCAATGAACGTCTCACTTTTAATTCTTTTACAAAAAACAAAACGGACAAGTGTAAAGTGCTCTAATTTCTACAATTTGTCTAATATTCATAAAAAATACTTAAATAACAACAATTAAATATATATATATATATATAAAATGATGATGAATGATGGATTTAAAATGTCTCTCAATGATTACCTATACACGCTGTGACTAATTGATTAAATATGAATAGTATCATTTTATAGTAATCTACATACAAGGAATTTCTTGAATAGTGATTGTGTTTCTTCTTGTGTAATGTTAGTTATTTATTTTTCATATACTCTTTTTTTTTGTTTCTTTTTCATCTAATTAAAAAAATGAATGTAAATTTAATACGCAAAGTTTGTAAGACTTGCCATGAAGTTGAGTTTCTGCCATGGTTGAGTGCTTTCAAACTAAATTAAATGATTTAAATACAAACAAGTAGGTATAGGATTTGTATATATAGAGAATATGTTGGGTGTGTGTGTGTGAGAGAAGAGAGAGAGAGAGAGAGAGATTGTGTGTATAATAATATAGATTTTGAAGCGAAAAACATTTATTGTCTATTTTTATTTAAGGAATTTAACAAAATTACATTATTTTTCTTTTATGTGCCAACCAAGCCTAAGGCTTATCTGCTGGAAACCAGGTGTGTAATATACAGATATTAATATTTGAGAAATATGTTCACGTTGTATGGTTCTATATTTTAAGATAAATTAACAATCTTAAATACATTTTTATAGCATAGTAGTAATAACAATGAAAAAATAAGTATAATTATAATTAGTAATAACATTGTAAAACGATAATTAACTTACACTTGTCGCACTCAAATTTTCCATGTTTCTAAAGGTAACGCAAATTATGGACAAAATTCTCTGCTTCATAGAATTCTATACACATACTTATTTTATGTATCTTTATTTGGGAAATAAGACAGTTACATATACAGGCGGCATAAAATAATAAAAATATAAAAGAATGTTAACAACTTGTATAAAATAAAAACAATTAAATATTGCCACCGAGTGAGTATCAAATCGGTGTTTAACCTAAAAATGCAATAAAGATGAAGAGATTACGTTTGAGTTTGATACAATTGTAATAATGGTGAGATTGACATTTTTCACATCACACGCGCACACACACACCCTCAAACTAACAGTACACTCATGCACACTTTATTATACGTACTAATTTAGGTATACGTCCTTGCAATTTCGTTTTGTGTTATTGTTATTCATTTTTCTTATTTTGGTGTTTGTAACATATATTGTAACGCTGTTCGTAATTCAAATAAATGATTATACAATGGCTTGGTTTCAGTAATTACAATTAAGATGGTTATTGGAATCCTAGCATAGTTCTCGTACTGTACGGATATTGTTACAATACGGACGTGTGTTTATTTATGCTGTAGTGTGTGAGATATCATTGCAATCATGCGTTTGTTAAAAATGTCTGTAGATGCCACAGTTCGATCAGTGACGTCACGAGTTATGACGTCACCGATACCATTACTGTAATGGTCTTGCGGCAGCGTCAGTATCGATCACGCAACGTGCAGCGCAGTGCGTACTTACCACAGCCCCCCTAATACAAGTATATTATATATTTTCCATACGTTTTCAGTTTATTTTAATGTATTTTACTAAGCACAATTTTTTAACTTTTAAAAAATCAAACAATCCTTCGTTCCGGAATCGATTGCCAAACGTGTTTGTGTAAAGTTAATTCGCCTTCGCTTTATCGTCGAAATTTTTTTAAGTGCGAATTAAGTGTCGCTTTGTTAATCGATCGACCTTTTTATATCTATCCAGGTTATTTTAACGATAAAATACACCTCTTTTCAATAGAATCTTTCCCTGTGTAACTTGTATACGAGGAATGTAGGTTTGATTGTAATCCGCATTTGATTGAGACCTCTGGAATGGAAATAATACGAGCAGAAAGCAGCCGCCCACAGTCGAAGACAAAAATCGGTTTACATGTCGACGCCATCTGTTATTTGAGAATTTCAGCACAAATAAAATTAGATATATGTTTTTAATAATAACATTATCTTTTTAATGTTGTAAAATATAACTTAGCAATAATTATTATATACTTACAGCATTTTTTATGTGAAAGAAGAGAAAAACCTTACAGTAAAAGTAAGTCTATATAATCTAAATTATTGTAATAATAATAATAATGTAATTGTAATAATGATCATGACACTCGCTACAAGACCAATATGTACAAACCGTCATCCCGAAGTCAGTTAGATTAAAAAAAACCAATAATTATCTAGCCGCTGATTTCATTAACAAAAAATATTATTATTAGAAAAAAATATATACAGTTTTGAAGAGTTTTAATTAATCTCTTTTTAGTTTTAATTATATATATGTAAATTTTGTTTTTTGTGTTTCCTGGCAGGTACTTTATTAGATCTCTTTTCATATTTATTTCTCTGATTTTTTAAATTAAATTTGTTTTATTTTGATTTTAGAAAACCTATTTGTCCAATTTTATTTTATTATATTCATCGTCTATTTTTTCTATCTACATTGTTATCTTAATATATATAAATCTCGTGTCACAATGTTTGTTTTCAATGGACGGCTGAACCACTTAACCGATTATAATAAAATTTGCACACCATATGCAGTTCGATCCAACTTGAGCGATAGGATAGTTTAAATCTCAAATTATAGTCGCAATTTTAATTTATTGCTAATTATTTGTCTGTTATTATTTGGCAGTCATAAAACTGACAGATGTCGATACGGAACGGCACGGAACATGCATGCATACAAGATGCGATGACTTACGTACGTCATTACGGCCGACCGGATTTATTTATTACATTCACATGTAATCCGAATTGTGAAGAGATACAAACTTTACTATTGCCAGGACAACAAGCCATTCATCGTCATGATTTAACTGCACGTGTGTTTAAACAAAAATTGAAATCCTTAATTGATTTTATTGTTAAATATACAATTTTTGGTATCACACGTTGTTGGCTGTATACGATAGAGTGGCAAAAGCGAGGTTTGCCTCATGCCCACATTTTGGTTTGGCTTAAAGATAGAATCCGTCCTGAAGAAATCGATCAAATAATTTCAGCCGAAATTCCAGACCCATTAATTGATCAAGAATTATTTGATATTGTCACCAAACACATGATCCATGGGCCATGCGGTGTTTTCAACATGACGTCACCGTGCATGGAAAATGGAAAATGTAAAAAAAACTTCCCAAAGCCGCATACGAATGACACGATCACGGATATTGATGGTTATCCAATGTATCGTCGCAGAAGTACTGAGAATGGTGGCCACACATTTACAATGCGACTGCCGAACTTTCCAAATCAAGTTGAGTTTGATAATCAGTGGGTGGTACCATACTCACCACTACTTTCAAAAACTTACAAAGCTCATATCAATGTTGAGCTTTGCAGTTCTGTTAAATCAATTAAGTATATTTGTAAATATGTAAACAAAGGCAGTGATTTGGCCATATTTGAAGTACAAAACATAAATAAAAATGACGAAATAGCACGATACCAAATGGGCAGATACATTAGCAGCAATGAAGCTATTTGGCATATTCTCAGCTTTCCCATCCACGAAAGAGATCCTGCTGTCCAACATCTGGCAATACATCTTGAAAACGGTCAACGTGTATACTTCACTGAAGAAAATGTTCTCCAAAGAGCGTTCGAAGCTCCGAAAACACTCTAACTGAATTTTTTACATTGTGTCAAAAACCTGATGTTTTTGGCCAATTCGCGAAGACATTGGTGTATGGTGATGTTCCACGTTATTTCACATGGAACAAATCCAGTAAAAAATGGGAGCCACGGAAACAAGGAAAACCACATCCTTCCATTACAGGCATATTCAAAGCTAAGACATTGGGGAGACTTTACACGGTACATCCAAAGCAACGTGAGTGCTTCTATTTACGTTTGTTATTGGTGAATGTTCCCGGACCAACGTCTTTTGAATTTTTACGAACAGCTAATGGTCGAGTATTCAATACATACCAGGATGCATGTCGTGAACTGCAATTGCTAGAAGACGATAACCATTGGGACTTAACGCTTGCTGATGCTGCGTTGACATCAACACCGAATAACATTCGTCAGTTGTTTGCAATTATTTTGGCGACATGTTATCCCTCGCAAGCACAAACTTTGTGGGAAAAATATAAAAATTGTATGACAGAAGACATCTTGCACCGAATTAGACAAACAAATCAATGCCAAAACATAGATTATACACCAGAGATGTACAATGAAGCATTGGTCTTGATCGAGGATTTATGTGTTCTTATTTCAAATTTACCACTTAATCATTATGGTATGCCATCACCTAATCGTCCAGCCACCGACTTAGTCAATACCGATTTACAACGAGAAAATCAATATGACCATGGAAGTTTAGCAACAATTATCATGAACAGTGAACCATTACTGACAGCAGAACAAAAAATTATTTATGATCGGATTATGCTGGCTGTTGCTGCTGAACAAGGCGGTTTTTTTTTCTTGGATGCACCCGGTGGAACCGGTAAGACATTTTTAATATCGTTGATTCTTGCCAAAATACGGTCGCAACAAAAACATCGCATTAGCATTAGCATCGTCAGGCATTGCGGCTACTTTACTGGATGGTGGGCGAACAGCACATTCAACATTCAAGCTGCCATTGGACGTTCATAATAAACCAGATGCAATGTGTAACATCAAAAAGAATAGTGGAATAGCTGCAGTGTTGCGGAAGAGTTCTATAATAATTTGGGATGAGTGCACAATGGCACACAAATATTCACTTGAAGCATTAAACAGAACTATGCAAGATTTAAACAGCAATAATAAACTTTTCGGTGGTGCTATCTTACTTTTGTCTGGTGACTTCCGGCAGACCTTACCGGTTATACCTCGCTCTACTTTCGCGGATGAGATTAATGCATGTTTGAAACAATCATTCTTATGGCGAAGTGTTGAAACACTTCGATTGACCATAAATATGCGAGTACAATTGCAAAATGATCCATCAGCACTAATATTTTCCGAACAACTACTAGATATTGGGAACGGTAAAATAAAACTGCAACCAAATACGCAATGCATTAAACTACCAGACAATTTTTGCACTGTTGTTCAGGATAAAACTGAATTGATTCAGAGTATTTTCCCGGATATACAGAATAATTATTTGAATCATGAATGGCTTAGTTAACGGGCGATTTTGGCAGCCAAAAACGTTGATGTTGACGAAATTAACTTCCAGATACAACAGTTGTTACCAGGCGATCTGATGTCTTTTAAATCAATCGATACTGTTGTTGATGAAAATGAAAGTGTAAATTTTCCGATTGAATTTTTAAATTCATTAGATATCCCTGGAATGCCACCACATAATCTTCGATTAAAGATTGGTTCCCCTATTATTCTCCTCCGTAATTTGAATCCACCTCAATTATGTAACGGTACGCGTTTGGTCATCAAAAAGATCACCGGAAACATTCTTGAAGCAACCATTTTGGCTGGGAAGTTTAAAGGAAAAGTGGTCCTGCTGCCACGTATTCCGATGATACCATCAGATTCTACCATACCCTTCAAAAGGCTACAGTTTCCAATTCGTTTAGCTTTCGCCATGTCTATAAATAAATCTCAAGGTCAAACAATGTCCATTTGTGGTTTAGATTTGGAAAATCCATGTTTTTCTCATGGGCAACTATATGTTGCGTGTTCACGTGTTGGGAAACCGTCGAATCTATTTGTGTTAGCTAAAGACAGGTTAACCAAAAACATTGTGCACCGATTGGTGTTAAATTAAATTGAAATTGAAAGTATTTATAATTCAAAAAAAAAGATATTAATGTTTAAAAGTTTAAGACTGTCTGCCTTGCCTACCTCATTCATGAGTTTAAGCGTCACATGTAATTTACTGTATTATACTGTAATATACTTATATTTGTTATAAAATTAAAAGGAAATAATAAATCTGATAAATTTTTATTTTTTACCTATTGATTTCTGCTTAGTATCAAGTGTAAGAACATTTTAATTAATTGTGTTCAACGTACTTCCCCTTCAAATCTCAATCCAGTGAATTTGTATACCAACATCATCATTGTCGTCTTAGTTCGTAAATAATTTCATTGTACTAAAGGGTTATAGTAGTAGAAAGTCAAATAAGGAGATCACCATATTTTTTTACAAATACCATCTGTGTGAAAAAGCATAGTGGACTCCGTGACTGATGTTCTCTTATTGTTCCTCTTAGATTGTTTACTATAATGTAATATAACAAAAACTTTAGCCACAGCAACGCGTGGCCGGGTCAGCTAGTATGTTATAAGTTATTATGTCATTCCTATGTAAATTTTTGTATATACTCGTACTGGAAAATAAATCTAATCTAATCTTATCTTATCATTAATCGCATAATATCCAATATTTTTGTTAAAATATAATCCTTTTCTTATTTCATCTAATTAGTTATTTACATAATATTTGACAATATAAGACAATTACACAATTATTGACAAAACTGACAAGTTTATTAATTTTTTGATAAAGCGTAGGATAGGCAAAATATAAAGGTACTAAAGAGGTTCTGTACCTACTCGAGAGCACTTTATCAAAAAATTAATAAGCTTTTCTAAATTTTTAATTATTGCCAAAGATTATATATCATTAAATGTTAGTCTTACAGGTGGCGAAAAGAAAAGAAGAGTCTTACTAATAAAATGCCAGACGTTTCGGCGCGAAGGTGGTGCCTGTCTCAGTGGCGACTTGACACTGGTGGGAAAGGCGATAAAATAGCAGATACATATTATGAAGAAATACAATTTACGAAAAATATTCGTTCTAAAATATAAATAATAGAATAAAATATATAATAAATAATAAATTGATGATACTGTTAGATTGGAAATATCTTCAATTCGAAAATTAGAATCCCAAGATTCTAATGATTTGATAAATATTTGGAGGCACTGCTTTGAGGTAACGGAAATGTTTGTAGGGCATATTTCATAAATTATTTTCGAACCCAAAACCTAGCCGTAAAAATGGGCTTTCATATAAAACAACAATACGTATAGTGGATTAGGGGGAGCTGACTGTAGATTTTGATGGATTAGAAGGTTCACAGCTGAGAGTAAATGGCAATCAACAAGAAAACAAAAGACCAACCTTTGCTGTGCTATGATGGCCGTCTGTGGCCTGCCTTAGCCTGCCTGCCTTAGCCTGTTTTTCTCACTGCTTCCTTAAGGTTTTGAGTTGGTTTCACGAGCTCGGTGAACGATGTGACGAGATG
Source organism: Neomicropteryx cornuta (assembly GCA_020383195.1). Classification (NCBI taxonomy): domain Eukaryota; kingdom Metazoa; phylum Arthropoda; class Insecta; order Lepidoptera; family Micropterigidae; genus Neomicropteryx; species Neomicropteryx cornuta. The sequence continues at coordinate 6,485,928 of JAHKQU010000010.1, read as the reverse complement.
TCACGGATTGCAGGAATAGTTCGCGGCGAAAAGGTCGTTGTTTTGCACGCGCGATCACGGATCGCAGAGGCGCGGGTATACCCTCTTGCATTTCTTTTTCAACTGACACTTACCGACTGCTGTGATGATGGGAAAAGGTTGCCAGTAACAAAAACTGGGGAAATTGGAGAATGGTGATTTTGCAATATATAATAAACATAAAATATATAATATTTTTATAATATGTGTATATAATATTTTTGCCTTGACTATATTAAAAGTGGACGGGTGGGATATCTGAAATATCGCGGTATATGGAAATGAGAAAATCACAAAGCAATATGGATTCATTAACGCGAGTGTGTATGGAAAATGAAGCAATAACTTATATAGGTGATCTTTGCATAACTACGGTATTAGCTTTTTCAGTTTATTTTAAACACATTTGTTTTAAATAAACACACATTTGTTTGTTTGAACATTTGTTTGTTTGTTTGTTTAGTACAATTCAAAAAACTTTCAACATTTTAAAATTTTTCGAAATATCAATTTTGAAGATTCAACAAAAAATGAGACAGATTTCAGAGTAAAAAATATATTATTTTTTGTTACCGTACATTAGACGTAACTCGACAAAATTCACTAATTGGCCCTGCGATTTCAACTATTATTTGTGAAGACGATATATCAAAAACCACCATGGTTTCTGACAAAAACATTGTAAACTTTAGGTGATAAAATTACACGTTTCTTGTAATAGGTACGACAGCTGATCGACGCTTAATTAAAAGCTTTAGCATATTTTCGAATTACACACATAACACCTCGTTAAGTCATCAGGAATGTTATCTATTTAAAATATTCAAATCAGACGACAAATTGAAAACTAGAAAATACGCTACGTTTTATGTGAAGTAAAAAAACGAATTAAATCCACATAAAATTCTTAATTAAAAAGATAAATTGTTAAAAAATGTTTTACCTTTTACGTTCTAAATTTCGGTAATTTAAATTCGATGCTGATAATCAGTCAAAAGAAAAACTGATGAATCTAAATTATTCAGAATAAATTAATAACGCGCGGGAAATTAAACCTCGGATCTCATGCCTATCTAGACAGCGTGCTAATTAGATCCATACTCTAGGTATATACGAGTATTCTACAAATTAATAGATAAAAAAAAGAAATATATTTGTTTTCATAAAGGCCTTCATGATTGTACAATTTATAAGATAATACAATTAAATTCTAAATTTTTTAAATTCCAATCCCGCGCCGTTCTTTAATGGCCTTGATACCATCACGGCGTACGGTGATAGCCTCGCACTCACAAACAAAAATATTATTACATGACTCTTTTACTATTTTTACGTAAAGTTTACATATTTTTTTCGGTGACTGATTATTTTTTATATACGAGGTGTGTTCAAAAAGTATCGCGAATTTTGTGTTTTTTCAAAAATTATTTATTTATTCATGAATATCTATTTTGTCCCATTCAAAGTAATCCCCATGAGATATTATACACTTGTGCCAACGGTTTTTCCAATCTTCGAAGCACTTCAAAAAATCATTTTTTTTTATCTTGTTCAGCTCCTCCTTCGATGCCGTCTTTATCTCGTCAAGCGTAGCGTAACGTCAAGCGTAGCAGCTTCCATTGAGATGATTGAGTTTTGGTTTCCACGTCATAACCATAAACCCACGATTCGTCACCAGTTATGACCCTCTGGAGCAAATTTGGGTCGTCGCGGACAGAGTTTAACATCTCATTAGCAATGTTCATGCGATGCTGTTTTTGGTACGAATTTCGCGGCGACCCGTCTCATGCCCAAATCATTGATAAAAATCGAATGGCACGAGCCAATCGATATGTTTAAGTCCTCAGCAACTTCTCTAACGGTGATTCGACGATTGGCCAATACCATTTTCTCCACTTCATTAATTTTTTCGTCTGTTGTTGAAGTGCTCGGGCGTCCGGCACGCTCTTCGTCGTTCACATCTTCTCGGCCTTCTGAGAACATTTTGTACCACCGATAAACGTTGCTTCGGTCCAAGGTAGCTTCTCCGTATGCCACAGTCAACATTCGGAATGCATCCGCGCACTTAATTTCGTTTTTCACACAAAATTTGATACAGGTTCTGTGATCCATTTTTTTGAATAGGTAAAAATCGAAGACGATCCAAAACACGTGCAAGTAAAGCAGCTGTCAACAATTAAGTGAACATTCAAAATAGCCGAGCTTGTCGGCATAAGTGAGAGACATGAGTACCAACATAACGCCACAAAAAAATCGAAATTCGAATATACGTAACCCGCGAAAATTCAAAATTCGCGATACTTTTTGAACACACCTCGTACTTAGCGCCTTATTGAACACTTTAATTTGATATCACTTTAAGACAGGCACCAGCCCAGTGAAGTGACAAAATCCATGCAAATCTGTACTACCATAGTAAGGAACCTTTACTATGGTAATTCCTATGTTTTGTTTAAAAGGAGTTATATATTACCTAGTAAATTAAAAAATATGGTCGCTAAAAATAAATAAAAAAATAATTAAACAGATAGTGGTTAGGGTGTTCGACTATTGACCCAGCGGCCGCGGGTGAGAATCCGCAAATGGTCATACCATTTTACTGCTTCATTACCGCCATCACCCCTGACTCTAGCACAAGCACATTTGGCCTAGCTGATTAGGGCCAAAAACAAAGTATATGGCCTAGGGTACAGATATTGTTTTTTTTTTTAAATGTTATGTTTCTGCATAAAATTGTCAAACACGCTTCACTAAAATAAATTCACTCGCTCTAGAGAAATTCCCAAAGAGGTCTATATCGACCCCCAGGGGTCTATGACAACCTGCAAGGGGTCTATGTCAGCGAAAAAAAAATTGGGGATCCATGAAATGAAAATGGGGGTCCACGATAGTGGATCTCAACATATTAGCTATTAGCTATTTATTTACGCTAATTTTAGCTATTTATTTGATATTAGCTATTTATTTACGTTATACTATCTTATAATATAAAGACATATATATTATTTATAAAAGTACTTGTGAAGTAAAAAAAATATTATATATGTTAATAAAATTGTGTAAGTTGTAGAATGTAGGCATTCGCTTTGTGGTCGTAATACATTTTGAACTTGTAAAAACCTGCACATAATGATGTACCAGTATCATCTTGTTACAAGCATACGCGCAGTTCAGAGTTTCGCGAACTTGCACTGACTTGTTCAATTCGTCACTCTATTAATACGAATGTGAGACAAATACGTTTATTCGTTTCCTGAATCTTGAAAAGGAAAGTGCAAAAAATCAATATCAGGTAAGGAGGGGGTCTACCCAAAACCGAAAAACATGGCAAGGGGTAAACGACACAAAAAAGTTTGGGAACCTCTGATGTAGAGTCAGGGCAGATGCGTTAAAATGCTATGGCTAATGATATTAATTTGTATGCATATGTTAATAAATAAACAAATAATAATGCGCGGATTCGAACCGGCGGCCGCCGGGCTACAGCTGAAAATCCACGAAAATCGCTGAAAAAGCCGCTCGCATTTCGACAAATCGCTAACAGCCACTAAAAGGCGACGGGCGGGCGGGCGGGTCGGGGGCGTTGAAAGGTGGGGTCGGCGGGGGTCGGCGGGGGTCGGCTAAATGACCCTGAACTTTCGACCCGAAGCGCGCTAAGCCAGACCTTCTCAAACTGTTTCCTCTGCGCATCGACTGGCGACGCAATTTCGCGTTCTGAGATCTGGGATAAATATATATATATACTAGCTGACCCGGCCACGCGTTGCTGTGGCTAAAGTTTTTGTTATATTACATTATAAATTATAGTAAACAATCTAAGAGGAACAATAAGAGAACATCAGTCACGGAGTCCACTATGCTTTTTCACACAGATGGTATTTGTAAAAAAATATGGTGATCTCCTTATTTGACTTTCTACTACTATAACCCTTTAGTACAATGAAATTATTTACGAACAAAGACGAAAATGTTGATGTTGGTATACAAATTCACTGGATTGAGATTTGAAGGGGAAGTACGTTGAACACAATTAATTAAAATGTTCTTACACTTGATACTAAGCAGAAATCAATAGGTAAAAAATAAAAATTTATCAGATTTATTATTTCCATTTAATTTTATAACAAATATAAGTATATTACAGTATAATACAGTAAATAACATGTGACGCTTAAACTCATGAATGAGGTAGGCAAGGCAGACAGTCTTAAACTTTTAAACATTAATATCTTTTTTTTTGAATTATAAATACTTTCAATTTCAATTTAATTTAACACCAATCGGTGCACAATATTTTTGGTTAACCTGTCTTTAGCTAACACAAATAGATTCGACGGTTTCCCAACACGTGAACACGCAACATATAGTTAGTTGCCCATGAGAAAAACATGGATTTTCCAAATCTAAACCACAAATGGACATTGTTTGACCTTGAGATTTATTTATAGACATGGCGAAAGCTAAACGAATTGGAAACTGTAGCCTTTTGAAGGGTATGGTAGAATCTGATGGTATCATCGGAATACGTGGCAGCAGGACCACTTTTCCTTTAAACTTCCCAGCCAAAATGGTTGCTTCAAGAATGTTTCCGGTGATCTTTTTGATGACCAAACGCGTACCGTTACATAATTGAGGTGGATTCAAATTACGGAGGAGAATAATAGGGGAACCAATCTTTAATCGAAGATTATGTGGTGGCATTCCAGGGATATCTAATGAATTTAAAAATTCAATCGGAAAATTTACACTTTCATTTTCATCAACAACAGTATCGATTGATTTAAAAGACATCAGATCGCCTGGTAACAACTGTTGTATCTGGAAGTTAATTTCGTCAACATCAACGTTTTTGGCTGCCAAAATCGCCCGTTGACTAAGCCATTCATGATTCAAATAATTATTCTGTATATCCGGGAAAATACTCTGAATCAATTCAGTTTTATCCTGAACAACAGTGCAAAAATTGTCTGGTAGTTTAATGCATTGCGTATTTGGTTGCAGTTTTATTTTACCGTTCCCAATATCTAGTAGTTGTTCGGAAAATATTAGTGCTGATGGATCATTTTGCAATTGTACTCGCATATTTATGGTCAATCGAAGTGTTTCAACACTTCGCCATAAGAATGATTGTTTCAAACATGCATTAATCTCATCCGCGAAAGTAGAGCGAGGTATAACCGGTAAGGTCTGCCGGAAGTCACCAGACAAAAGTAAGATAGCACCACCGAAAAGTTTATTATTGCTGTTTAAATCTTGCATAGTTCTGTTTAATGCTTCAAGTGAATATTTGTGTGCCATTGTGCACTCATCCCAAATTATTATAGAACTCTTCCGCAACACTGCAGCTATTCCACTATTCTTTTTGATGTTACACATTGCATCTGGTTTATTATGAACGTCCAATGGCAGCTTGAATGTTGAATGTGCTGTTCGCCCACCATCCAGTAAAGTAGCCGCAATGCCTGACGATGCTAATGCTAATGCGATGTTTTTGTTGCGACCGTATTTTGGCAAGAATCAACGATATTAAAAATGTCTTACCGGTTCCACCGGGTGCATCCAAGAAAAAAAAACCGCCTTGTTCAGCAGCAACAGCCAGCATAATCCGATCATAAATAATTTTTTGTTCTGCTGTCAGTAATGGTTCACTGTTCATGATAATTGTTGCTAAACTTCCATGGTCATATTGATTTTCTCGTTGTAAATCGGTATTGACTAAGTCGGTGGCTGGACGATTAGGTGATGGCATACCATAATGATTAAGTGGTAAATTTGAAATAAGAACACATAAATCCTCGATCAAGACCAATGCTTCATTGTACATCTCTGGTGTATAATCTATGTTTTGGCATTGATTTGTTTGTCTAATTCGGTGCAAGATGTCTTCTGTCATACAATTTTTATATTTTTCCCACAAAGTTTGTGCTTGCGAGGGATAACATGTCGCCAAAATAATTGCAAACAACTGACGAATGTTATTCGGTGTTGATGTCAACGCAGCATCAGCAAGCGTTAAGTCCCAATGGTTATCGTCTTCTAGCAATTGCAGTTCACGACATGCATCCTGGTATGTATTGAATACTCGACCATTAGCTGTTCGTAAAAATTCAAAAGACGTTGGTCCGGGAACATTCACCAATAACAAACGTAAATAGAAGCACTCACGTTGCTTTGGATGTACCGTGTAAAGTCTCCCCAATGTCTTAGCTTTGAATATGCCTGTAATGGAAGGATGTGGTTTTCCTTGTTTCCGTGGCTCCCATTTTTTACTGGATTTGTTCCATGTGAAATAACGTGGAACATCACCATACACCAATGTCTTCGCGAATTGGCCAAAAACATCAGGTTTTTGACACAATGTAAAAAATTCAGTTAGAGTGTTTTCGGAGCTTCGAACGCTCTTTGGAGAACATTTTCTTCAGTGAAGTATACACGTTGACCGTTTTCAAGATGTATTGCCAGATGTTGGACAGCAGGATCTCTTTCGTGGATGGGAAAGCTGAGAATATGCCAAATAGCTTCATTGCTGCTAATGTATCTGCCCATTTGGTATCGTGCTATTTCGTCATTTTTATTTATGTTTTTTACTTCAAATATGGCCAAATCACTGCCTTTGTTTACATATTTACAAATATACTTAATTGATTTAACAGAACTGCAAAGCTCAACATTGATATGAGCTTTGTAAGTTTTTGAAAGTAGTGGTGAGTATGGTACCACCCACTGATTATCAAACTCAACTTGATTTGGAAAGTTCGGCAGTCGCATTGTAAATGTGTGGCCACCATTCTCAGTACTTCTGCGGCGATACATTGGATAACCATCAATATCCGTGATCGTGTCATTCGTATGCGGCTTTGGGAAGTTTTTTTTACATTTTCCATTTTCCATGCACGGTGACGTCATGTTGAAAACACTGCATGGCCCATGGATCATGTGTTTGGTGACAATATCAAATAATTCTTGATCAATTAATGGGTCTGGAATTTCGGCTGAAATTATTTGATCGATTTCTTCAGGACGGATTCTATCTTTAAGCCAAACCAAAATGTGGGCATGAGGCAAACCTCGCTTTTGCCACTCTATCGTATACAGCCAACAACGTGTGATACCAAAAATTGTATATTTAACAATAAAATCAATTAAGGATTTCAATTTTTGTTTAAACACACGTGCAGTTAAATCATGACGATGAATGGCTTGTTGTCCTGGCAATAGTAAAGTTTGTATCTCTTCCCAATTCGGATTACATGTGAATGTAATAAATAAATCCGGTCGGCCGTAATGACGTACGTAAGTCATCGCATCTTGTATGTATTCCTGCATGTTCCGTGGACTGCCGATGTAGCTTGAAGGTAAAATGAAAGCATTACCGATGTCATTGGGATTTAAATTTCCATCGATGTTTCCAGCAACAGCATCTCGTAAGTGAATATATTCTTCCGATCGTAGTTTTGCCTGGTTGAATCGAAGGAATCGCAAGCGTTCGCTTTCGACCTTAGCATACATATCAACAATGTATTGATGGAACAGCTGACGATATCGAAGGATATAATTGTCTTGATGTTGTCTAACCATTATTCGGTGTGCGTAGTAGTTCATTGAGCTAACTTTATTATTTCTGTAATCACCTAAAAAAATAAAAAATAAAATGCAATACGAAATTAAAATCTATACATACAGTAAGAAAGTAAATAGATAATTGTCAAATTTACCGGTATTTGGATCATACTGATTGATATTAAGGTGATATTCATCTTGTCCTTGCCAAAATATCAATGGATATTGTAGTGCGTCATATGAACGGTGTAGATCCGAAATCGTACTGACAGTGTTGTCTCGCCGTGTAATGTTTATAGATCTTTTGTCAACTGGATCACCAACCATGATAACAGCAACCTCATCAACAGCAACCAACGTTGGAGCGTTGAATCTACCAGCATGTTCACCTAATGGTACTTTGTCGGCTTTTATGACGATTTGATAATTGTCATTTTGCAGTCGTGGCGAAACTCTTTTGATCAATTGAATTAGTTGATTGTGATCTTCTAAAAAATTTTCCAATAATATCACAATTGCTCTTTCCTCTGCTTGTTCAATAAAATTATACAGGCACCGAGTCGTCACGCGCTCTTCACAATCGCCCATAAAATAAAAAGGTATCGACATCTGTCAGTTTTATGACTGCCAAATAATAACAGACAAATAATTAGCAATAAATTAAAATTGCGACTATAATTTGAGATTTAAACTATCCTATCGCTCAAGTTGGATCGAACTGCATATGGTGTGCAAATTTTATTATAATCGGTTAAGTGGTTCAGCCGTCCATTGAAGATAAACATTGTGACACGAGATTTATATATATTAAGAATATAGATAAAAACATTTAATATATTTGCACACATACACACAAATATATATAAACACACACAAAACAAACACACATATATATATATATTAAAATTTCAATATTATCAAAGATTGTGTAATTTATCTTTTCAGGCGATTTGCCGCTATTAAAAAACAATAATCAAATATAAGTCAAATAACTTTACAACTCAATTATTCAATTATATAAATAATACGCAGACAAATCATGTGCTTTGATTTTACACTTTTACATTTCCATTATTTTTATTTTCATCAACTTCATACGCAAATTACTCATAAAATCATCTCATTTCACCATCATCCTTCGGCGTAATCACATATCCATTATTTTTATATTTTTTGTTAAAATATCATCCTTTCCTTATTTTATCTAATTAGATGGTTACATAATATTTGTCAATATTTTACACTAAAGGTCAATCTGTCAACCTCAGTGTAAAATTTGTTATAAATTTATATTAACATATTAACTAACAAAACAGTACTTCAGAGATACTTCACTTTTAGTTTTGGTGCAGACTTAGTAAAATAAAAATTAAATATGCAAAAAAAATATTAGCAAATATTAGACTATAATTCTTAGCATCTTTATTTATTGAAACAAACAAAAATACATTTGAAAATAGACATTAATAAAAATTTACTTTTCTTAATTTACCGTTAGTTTTTTTGTAAATTCTGACGCGCTGATGAAAATTTTGTAAAATAAAAAGAAATAATAATATTTTCATAATTGTAATGTGGCACAGAACATTATTAAACATGTTTTTATTTGCGTAAATAGATGAGTTTGTATTTATTTTAACTGGCCAGTAATAAATGATACGTCCTCAAGTTTATAACAGGCATGCTGTCATATTTTTGAAATTCAAATATTAATATATGCGCTTTCTAAAAAAAATGAGACTCTTTCGCATTTGTACTTTTCTAATTAAAAGACGCAACGGCGAGACGGACAGTATGCCAAAGGACCGGTATAGTACTATATTCTGCTACTCATACTGCTACTTAAATATAAACGTATAATTAGAAGAAAAATATATCGGTGATAAATGAAAGTTTGAGAATTACTAAAGATATAATTTATATTCAGCCCGGCTGCAAATGAACAGAATTGCTGACTATACGAGCAGTTTATAGTACGTTGTGACGTCATTTCCGTTGTAAATCCTACGGCATAAATTAACTAATATTTAATATAGACCATTATGTGATTGTCTGCATTAACGCTAAGTTTTCGTTATATAAAGAGCTTTAAATGTTTTTCATGAATAGAATATCTCTTTACGAAAAAAAAATTCCTGCAACTTATATATTTATTTAGGTTATCACTGATTTCAAAATTCAAACAAACAAGCATACTTGAAAACCTAGTTTTTTATAGAATCTATTACTTTTTAGTTCCTCTATAAAATTCACGCAAGGGAATCTGAATTCTCGTGTTTTTGCTAAAATCTCGATTGCGAGTGTCAAAATAATAATAAATACAAATTGTCTACCCTAGATTTCTTTGTATCTAACGTAGATTTAAAAATATTTAATAAATATTTTTATTTTACCTAATCCAATTTTCCTGAATTTATTGTTAACTACGAGTAAATGAAATTATAAAAAATTAAAATTACTTCTAAATACTATCCTTATTTAAACATATAACTAATATTTATATAATAAGATAAGATAGATTTATTTACCAATATATACAAAAATAGACAATGAATACAATAAAATAAAATTGCACAAAAAGATTTTCAAGATACAAAATAAAACAAATTTAATTTAACAACCCAGAGAAATAAATATTTAAAGAGATCTAATAAAGTATACACAGGAAATACAAAAAAAAACAAAATTTACATAAATATAGTTAAAAATAAAGAGAGAAACTGAAAAGAGATTAATTAAAACTCTTCAAACTCTTATATATTTTTTTCTAAAAGTAGTTTCTTAACTTCTTTTTTAAAAATGCTAAATTTAGAAATAAGTTTGATATTCTCCGGTAATTTGTTAAAGAAATGAGCGGCTAGATAATTATTCGATTTTTTTAATCTAACTAACTTGGGAATGACGGTTTAGTGCTCTTGTAGCGAGTGTCATGATCATGAATCTGACTATGTGTAACTGCTTTGTAATGTAAATTAATTTAATTACTTAAAATTAATGTACTGTCATTTTAAGAATGCTCACCATAAAAATGGTATGGGCCTTATTGAATTATGTTTAAAATACCGATCTTTTTAAGAAAGTGTTAAATTTTTGAAGAATTCAAATCAATCTAATTTTATTAGACAGTAGCACCGCAATAATATACAAATTTGATTTATAATATTTAAACAATATTTATTATAACTATTTATAACATAATTGTATAATCTTCAGTGTGCATTCCTTATTTTATTAAAAAAAATACTTAATACCATCTAGCGGATGTACTTTTAATCTGTGATCTTCGTAGTTACAAGCGCCACCGCTAGATTCTCCAATATAACGCGGCGTCGCAACCAAGACGCAAACCGGCACATGCAGACGTTTGACTGCCAAACGTGAGATGCCAAGCGTTTCGTTTGCGCGGGTTACCATATAACTTTCACTGATTACATAAAATAGTCATGAAAGACAGATTCACGTGAATTTTCTTTGATACCTTTTGCACTTTATTACTGTAGGTAAGATGGAGAAGTTTTTTCCTTCTTTGAAATTCTTACATTGATTAGATTTCTCTCTTAAAACAGCAAAACAAATATCCGCTGTAACAATTTCTCCCAATTAGATGAGCAAAAAAAAACACAATATAAAGAAATATTCATATTCAATGTTTTTATTAAACAAAATAAGGTATCGGGACCATGATGTTCAGTTTTACAGTAATATTATGTTGCTGACAGAAAGATTCTAGAAATAACTATTTCATAGACAGTCTCATATGTGAAAATTCTGGTATGCAACGATTTTTTTTCCTCCAAAAGTTATGTAAATTCGACAATGTCCATTCTTCTTATCAATTCGGGACACGTAAGGGTTGAGTTTGATAAGGATCCTGGCGCGCCTTAATAAATCATGAGGCCGACCTGTTAGAAGTATGTGTACACAACCCGAAGAGTCCTTAATATATCCCAGGGGATATTTATAGGCTACGGGCTGTGCGAAAATGCTGTTTGTATTTAAAAAAGTTTATGATAAATTACACTTCAATTCAACCTCCTGTTATTTTACAAACGATATGTAAAAATTACCTGCATACACATATTTAAATTATTTTTATTCAAGTTAAACCGTCTAATTTTAACGGTCCTACCGTTAAGGTTTACTAAATTACTGTATTATGTGTACTATAGTTACTTTTTTCATCGAAATAACGATATTAAATTAATAAATAAAGTAAGTATATGGGATTTTCTTTTAATTTGAATAATTACTTATTATTATTCTTTTATTTTTTAATAAGTTTAAGTCGCTTAGTTTTGCACTTTTAACGCAAAAGCTAAAGACCCTTGACAAAAAAATTACTTTAGCGATAGTATTAGGTATTTTTAAATTAAATATTTTATATTCCTAAATAAATACATTCTCAATTAATATCCAACCTTATTAGTTATTTATTACTGACTTTAAAACAAAACAATGTATAAAAAACTTTTTAAAAACCACGCTTATATTAAAATGCACCAAATAGGAGAAAATAAATTTTTAGTTTAGCTCGTTATAACAAGCAATAACCGCTATAAGTTAATTGGCAAATTTTAAAATTAATTTGATTAAAACTGATAAACATAAAATTTACATAAACATAAAATCTTTTTCTAAATATATTTTATCAAGTTGATGTCAATAATGTTTACAGGCAAATACAATTATTTTCTAATCGTTCATATTATTGGCTGCACATATTTTCTCGTAATATAAATAAAAATAGTACAGGCAAAACCAGTTATGTTCTATAAACTGACAATTGAGCGTTTTGGATCATATAAATTTCTTTTTTTTTTTCAAAGCAATAAAAAAAATATAGAAACATTTGTTAACCTTAAATTAACCTAGTATTTTTATATGGCATCAAAAGCAAATAATAAGGTAAAACGACAAATTGTCAGATCTTTCCATGTGTTTTATTTATTTATTTAATTATTTCTCGAAGTTTCTTTATTTATGTCAGTACTTACATAAAATGTACTATAATATTTAATACCACCACCACCCTAATGGACTTAGGGGAAAACGGGTGGCTATATCAGGCATTTACAACTGTTTTACGATTTATTGGGGAAAATATCGCAAGTTGTTAAATCGTCAGATCCAGAAATTCACCATATGCTGCTAGGTTTCATCTTTGCGACTGCGGCATCCTAGTTTATTACAGGTTAGAGCTGAAACGCCATTTTTTCAGCGTTCTGAAAGAGTTAGAGGTGTGATGCGAGCGTCCGTAAGCTTTTTATGTATTTTCGTAAAAAGTTTTTTCCGTAGGCTTTCTCCAAACGGAACAATAAATCGTTTAGTGTGAATTGCAATCGAATTATCGTTACATGTGTCAGTCACAGACGCCGCTAAGCTGGGATTGTGCACATTTAACGTCGCACATTTTCTATGTGCGTACAATGGTAATACAATTGGTGGAACATGATTTGACATAAGAGTGACACTGGTACCGATTCGATTATGGGTGCCCGAAGCGCAGAGAGTATTACAGGGTTAGGCAGCGTAATGGATATGTCTAATTGCCCGCAGCGTTATAAATTCTAAACGGTAAAATTCAAGTCATAATTTATTACATTATAAAATAACTGTTATATATTTTTGCGAAAGGTGTTACCGATGACGTCATCAGAGCGAATACACGGTGGTTAAGTTAAGTTAGGTTAGGTCATCCCAAAACCCCGATAAAAACATTCCGAATTTCCCGACAAAAAATCCAGCTAATTAACCCTGTGATTTAGAGCATGATCTGTTAAGATGAAATAGCATTGTGGTTTGCGAGAAAAAAAATATAAACTTTACACGTTAATATTAGATAGTTGTTGTCATACGTGCACCAACTGCTCGTTGACCGCACTCAGTTGAGGATGCGATGTATGGATTGAGGTTTGCCACGGCAAAGGAAATTTAAACTAGCGCATTAGGATGAATTGTTTTCGCATTTTTTATACCATGCGTTCCCAGTGTCAATCCAGCTTATTGGCTCTGCGATTTCAGAGTAAAAAAATTGTAAACTTTGTGTTATAATATGAAATCGCTCTTGTCATAAGTTCGGTCGCTAGCGAGGCCTAGACATGAATTATTTTCGCATTTTTTATACAATTTCTTACAAGTCATAGGAAACATAAACACCCCCTTAAGTTTTCGAAAATGGTCTTGGAACATCCTTTATACATAAAAACTACTGCGCAATAAATGGTATTAACTTCAAAATAAAAAAACACGCGTGCATTAAATAATTCTATTAAGACCTGTCGAGCGAGAAAGTTATAAGCTGTTTGTTGAATTTGCTTGTGCATGAGTTCGCGTTTTGGGGATTAAGTATGAAGGATTTTTGACTTTCACCCTTCTATATGGGTCGCTTCGCTTTTCATATCCGGGCACTTTAAACCACCCGGCGAGAGTTCAGCGCCAGAAATATAAATAATCTTATACGTGAACGTATTTCTAAATTTTTAATATATAAATGTGTGAATGTGTAATCGTTTAATAGATACGTACTCTATCTAGTGACGAACGAGAGTACTTCAAAATAATCAGTGAAATCTAAAAACGAAAACTACTCTTATTGATTTTTTGATTAATACGTTTTTTATTTTAAAAAATTTCCATTTTTAAGGATTTCAATGGACTTATTGGCAATTAATAGGGTTTGCATTTAATACGAAAATATAACGAAACACCGTTAATTGCGTAAATAACTAATAATATAAATTGGATTATATCAAATTAAACGAAACCAAAACGAAAATTATATAGTGTTTAATTTTAACTTTAATTTTAATTGATTATATATTGTTTAACACTATATAATCAATGGTCATACCTTCTAAAAAAATATTTTATATCTTACCTAAAATGAATAAGGAAAAAGAGGAAAATCGGACGGTTAGGTCAAGTTAGATGGAATAATAATTGAGTTAGAAACTAACCTACAGAGGTTAAAATGTATCGGTTTTATTGGACATTGGTTCCGATAAATTGTATTGTCTGTATAAATCAACTGTTTTTACTCAATAAATCCTATATACCTACTAAGGCCTAAGTATATATTTATATATCTAGGTATTTTTGTATGGAAGGTTTTGGTATTGCCGAGTTGACTTTATCATGTTCACGTTTTGAGGTCACCTGAATCCGTTTGTGGAACAACGACTGAATGCATTTAATTAGCGCATACGAATTCCATGGCGGAAACGTGATAAAATGCACCATACGATTTACCGGGAAAATAGTGCATATTTTAGACAAAATAGTATATTTCTTAGCGAAGCCACACTTTTAAATTTTGTTTTATTTTATTGATAATTAAAAGTTACTAAATTTAGACTTGATATATATTTCGACAAGACCCATACATCTTCACTCGCACGCACGCCGCGGTGACTATCGATCGACACTTTTACGGCTAAGGATATAAGGTCGACATTAGCATGATCAAAAACAGTGTGTTACGATGTCTCGATTAATAATAATTCTTTAAGATATCATTTGAATAGCTAGGCTTTATTTACATAAGTTATTTTAAAAATGCAGCCAATTTTAATGGTGGGCCCAATTATTCTCCCGAATCTAATAAACGACATTGGAAATTAGGATTGTATTCAGTGCGTAACTGTATTAATTATTCACAATGCCCAATTTCACTTTATTATCCGAAGTATTCCAACAGATCGCTCTATTCATCACGCGTTCACCAAGTTGGAATGCAAACCGCGGAAATGCCACAAATTAACCCGGTCATTATTATTCCAAGTAATTAAACCAGTACAAAAGATCCAATAGGTTCGCCTAATAATATAATTAGACACGGTAATAAACCAGTCTTCGTTAATTTAGTATTATTTATTCTTTATTATTTATTGAGAGAAATCAACAGTCTTACAAACAATTGGTATTAATGATTAGCTTACATTCTTAAAAAGTATTTGTAAAACTAATTAAAGATTTCTCTACTGTTAAACACTAAAAACTAAGTTAGAAACTAAACATGTATAGTTAAATTATGCGTTTAACTCTTAATCATATCAAAATGCTGACATGGCTTGAATTCACATGATATATAAAATAATAAATCGGTTTAAATGTATTATAATGTATTCATATAATTGTATTGCCTAGTGAAAGCCTTAATGGCGACTGACTGGAAACATTGCTTCTTAGCGAACAGAGTGTCAAAACAATAAAAAATATTATTAATAAAAAAATACTGTGACACATGTAAATCATAAAAAAAAAATATTCAATAATAATCAAATGCCAATTTTATATAATTTCTATAATTGCAATTTTAAATGTATCACAATATTATTAAGTAAAATTGTAAACGTATTTCCTAAATACCTAAATTTATTTTTTTATTTTTTTGTTATAATAATCGTTCGCTGTATGTTTACACCACTTATATACAAGTCTGACAGAATATTGATATTTGGAAAATTCGAATTCTTTTTAATATTATTACAGATTGAAAATTTTCAAACAAATTTTATAACCAGAATGTTTCAAGAAAAATGAATACCGACCGCACAGATATGTATTTTATGAAAGCCTTTCACTCTTGCCTATCCATCTGTGCCCTTATGATATACGGTCAAACTTTAATTAAAGTAGTAAAAAAATGATAAAAAACGGTGAAAATGTAATGAAAATATAATTAATGAGAATTACGTGTAAATCGTTTAGACATAGTAAAATTGTATACCTAATATAAATATTAAATACCGTATTTAGATGTTATATTCTGACTATATAATTTGTTTGAAAATTTTCAATATTTAAATATTAAAAAGAATTCGAATTTTCCAAATTTCAATTTACTGTCAGACAATAATATTAGGAATAGTCTTATCTAATTTGGCATTGTCTGTTCCAAGGTAGTCATCGTATTTGCATAATATCTTAGTGGGGTATTTTATACTCACACTGTAACACTTTATAAATAACCCTCCTTAGGACAGGTAACTCTCATACTCATCGGCCAATATGACTGATGCCCAGGTTTTCGATTTTATATGTTATGTTTCCGATACCGTATTTTGTTTGATAAAAACTTGAATTTCAAATAATTTGATTAGTAATACGTATTTTTAATAAAACCTTTGTATAAAAGTTGATTTGTTTTAATCAAACTGATGTATAAAGGTTGATTTAGTCAATTGGGCTACCCTAGTTTAAGGATTGTGTACTTTAATTTATATTGTCTTTACGTCATAAATAAATAAATAAATACCTAGTAAACTCGCCCGCGCGCTGTCAGTAGTGACCTAGGCGTCACGAGCAGATGATTAGCTGGTTACATTTTTTTTCCATAAACTATATTGAAATTGATATATCGTTTTTATTTGTATACTGTGAATATAAATACATCCTGTATATTTCATTTTTATACAAGGGTTCAGTTGATTTCATGTATCTTATACGCTATCTTCGTGGTTGATTTCTAATATATTTTTAAGAGTTTTTATTTTATATTAAAAAGTAAAATAGTTTATGTTGTAAAATCTTTATGAGCTATGTGTCATTTTGCTGTTCATGGGCTGTCGTATTAAGCATCAAACGAAAAGTCATAAGGCCTTTATGTTCTTCCTGTATTAAATTTAAAGGCATCGTTAACGGAGACAAGCGGATTTGCGATGGTTGAATATAACTGCTTTTATAGCTGATACTAAAAATTTTTAACCCCGTTGTATGAGTAATTGAATTTTACCCAAACTAATATCAAACAGATGTAGACTGTGGTTTGGTGTGGTTTGGTTTGGTTTGGTGTGGTGTGGTGTGGGTGTGGTGTAGTGTGGTGAATATTATATTGTAACGGGCGAATGACATTTCACGGAAATCTACATCACGCCACAGTCAGTCCATCGGGGATGACATCAAACGGCCGTGCCTAATGCATCACGGCTTCCCCTCCGGTGCAGACTATAAGAGCGGGTTCGACCCCAGTACGGTGCCTATTCCATCAGAGTCTCGCGCCGTGAATACCTACCCGCCTGCCGGTCGACACGCGCGCCCGTGCGCGCGCACTATGGAGTCAGACACTATATTAATTACCGAAGTTATATTGTAACGGGCGAATTATAATAAATCGAATTAACCTCTTCATACCGTATACATACCGTTCCTCTTCATACCGTTCTTGGGCCGTTATAACATAAACATACGAGAATAAATTATTTATATATATCCCTCAAGTGTGGTCCCCGGCTCACTTAAGGATTTGCTAGCATTTCTGACGGCTGAACTTTTGCTCGAGTTTGTGATTTTGTTTTAAAAAGTTTAAGCCCTTAAAATTATTTTGTTTTTTATAATTTTCAAATTTATTAACCGTGTAAAGATCTTTTTAATTTTATATTTAAAAATTTTTAACATTTAGTACACACAGCAACTTGCTTTGTTTGAACAGCACTTTGTTTGAAGGTAAATAAACTTGTGATAGTTTTTCATTAACTTCGCTTAGAAATGTCCACGACCTGTCTTTTCTAATTAACCTAATTAATGCACTAACTGAAATGGAAACACGCTGTATTTATTATATACCTACATGAGCTTTATTAATTATGAAACTTTCAACAATTCATATAAGTATTTGTTAAAATATATATATTTTGGGTTGAACTTAAAGTTAGCAGTATCTTTTAAGGGATGATTTTGGTCATGAAATAAAGTAAAAAACTTTGTAAATAAAGTAAAAAAACTGTTCTAAAATGGCATAAGAAAGAGTCCCAAAAACATTTTAAAGTGTGGCCACCTAACAAAGCTGTCAACTGTCGAGAGCCAACCATTTGGCTTTCACCTATAGCCGGCCGATCGCTTTTGTTTATGACCAACGATTATATAAACATAAGGTTGGCATTACTGTAAATGAATGCATTCCATTTAAAATGAACTAATTAATTCGTGTGATTTTTGACAAGTCAATCGACATACTGCAAATATTTTATTTTGCCCTCCAAAGTTTTTTCTGTTTTTGGTCACTTCGATTGGCCTTCCAGACATTTTTTAAAAATTATTTTTTTCACAACTGTCACACAATTTTCACAACAAAAATCGTCAAAAAATATACAAAAGAATATGAATTCGTCATTTTTTTTTTTAGAATTAACTAGCTGATTTGGGAAATTTTTTATTATTGGTAAAATTAAAATAATTTATCCTCTAAAATTATCGGTACCTGTCACACTTTTAGCGCGGGAGTATTGTTAACCGCAATAAATATTTAAATTGAGAGGGTTACAAAGTAATAAAATAAAAAACAGTAAATACATACAATTTAAAAGGTAAGATCGCAAAACATCGACATTTTTAAACAATAACTTACTTATTGACTTAGCACCGCCTTACACTAGATGTTGAGAAATTCCCCATAGAAAATATTACAGAGTAATTAGTGACCATACAAGAGGGAAAAATATACATATCTAATTAGAAAGATCCTGAAACTGAAGCCGAACTCTCCTGTGCCCAACACATTTCAGGCAGACTCATTATAATAACGTAAAAGTTGGGCGCAAGAATATTAATGCTGCGTAGTAATGAAAAGGCCGCCCCTCGTGAGTGGATTTCATAATGAAACGCTGTTATTTAGGACTACCTATGCCAACACTAGGAATAGTCTCATTAGCGCCGAAAACTTATTAAAAAAGTTTCATCCGTTTTGAGATTTTCGACCGCGAGGGAAAAATTGTGTTTGGGATACACGCTAAAATGACCGTTTCCTTTCATATTTTATCCTATTTCAAAAGGCTGCAGTTAGGAATTTGATATTGAATTAGGTGTTCCCCAGGGTAACATACTAGGTTCTTTATTTTTTTTAATATATGTCAACGATTTATGTTATTTATTTATATTTAACAACAAATAGTGATTTTTTTTATTTATTTCATTTATTAATACAACAACATTATAATTGTCCTTGCAAAGATAGAGTTTTGGCTGGCAGAAACTCAAGACTATAATCTTAATTAATCATGTACGAGCAATATAAATATCGAATACAACTAATAGTTTATTTTACGATTTAATAACCTAATTTAAATGACACAAAGCAATATATATAATAATAAATAAAAACTAAGAGAACACGGTCGATTCACGCATAAATAATTTAAGTTTTTAATTGTATTAATAGTTTTTAATTGAGATGGCATTAAGTTCATCGATCGTGGCAAAATGATTTTATTTTGTCGTTCTCCGTAGGCATTTTCAAATTTTGGGATTTAACGGTTAATTTATCAATTTGACGCGTTTTATATTTATGAGTAAAGAAAAATTTACACAATAAATACATTGTTATATTGTATATATAATCAATGTTATATAATCAATCATTTGTAGAAGAAGTTTAGCATTTTGACGCAAGCTACGGGGCCCGTTACCTGTTACCAGGGTAATATTGGAAATCAGTCCTTGCTTAATGACGTTCTTAGTTAGGATCAACTTAACTTTTAAGCATGACCTAAATTAAATTGTGTATTTCAGTTACTTTTTAAGTTCGACTTTGTTAAGAACATGTTTTCGCACTCGACATTAGTTCGCTACTCGCCGCTATGGTTTGTGCATACAATATCTGTCGCCACTGACGCATAACTTTTGACATATGACGCGTCATCTGACGTTTTGAGGTTATGTTGTCAGCTGTAGGATTACTAGGATCATGCCATGCGTGTTTGCTCGAATTGAAGATGTTCAAAATATGCAAAACCAGTCAATTTTAATTAGTTAGAAAATATAAAATCAATTACGAGACGAAAACCACAGACGGCAATACACTCGCGACTGTAGCGCCGTTAATGTACTGAAATCGCTCCTAGCAGCGTATTTTAACATTGACTTAAGTTTGACTTAAGGCTTAAGTAGTAGTTGTTTTGATTCTTAGCTAAGGCTGACTTTTATGTTCGACTTAACACTTCGATTAAGTCTACTTTAAAATTTAGGTTAGTCTTAAGTAGGACATGAAATTTCGGCCTTTACACCATTTGTTAAAAAATATATATATATTTTTCGCATTTTTTTTATATAAATTCTTTCTCATAATATAATAGGGAATACTAACCCCTATTAAGTCTTTGGGTTTGTCTTGGGATATGTTAATAAAATACATCGAACGGAACACCTAGACTCTGTCTTCCGTGTAATTCGATTGAGATGCGACGAACAGTAGCAAAAATTCCTCAGTCAATTTATAAATTATTCCGGGCCGTCGAACTCGCCAATCGGTCTCGCTACATTTTTTCTTGCGTTTTTCCAATTCCCTTCCTAATATTATATCTACCTCAATTCTCTGTCCTATTCGGGAGAAAATATGCCCCTCTTAAGGCAGCAGGCCTTCAGTCGGGAGCGCTTGACACGTAACTCTGGAAAATATTACCAGAACATTGTATTTTATGGTTACTTTTATTTCACAAAGGGTCCGACGCGACGGGGATAAAAGTGCGTTTCACTGCACCGGCTGATTCGTCGCGTATTCCGTTCACAGGGAGCAAACTGGATTTTAAATCCGAAATGTCAGCCGGGCGCAAATTCGATTTGAGACATTTTCTACGATGTTATCGACGTACTCTGACAGAAAGTGTCAATGACAGATCCAAACCGAATCAAATAATAAATCCGCCTAGATGCCCGCGTATAAATAAATGTTTACACATCAATAATAAATATAGATACACATCGAATTGAGAACCGACTTAAAAAAAAAGAGTAGATTTTTCAGTAAGTCGTTCTGCATGTATTTTTTTCAAAGTATTTTCACTAATTACCGATTTTAGTTTATTTTAATTTTAAAAAATACCTTTACGTTTCAGCTTTTTTTCATTTTTGATTGTCAAAATTACGATTATTATTTTTTATATGCAATTGAAGGCGATTGCTTGAGGAGGCGAAGTTTAAAAATCTTTTAACAACTAAAAAAATTAAAATAAATAATAAAACCCTGACTTCAAAATAAACCTAAAACCAATGAAACGAAGAAAGTGCAAACTTCTTGAAACATAATTTTTATATACTAAAATTGCACAATATGGATCCGCTTTTTTATTTATTTTTTCCTAGTAGGTTTATTTTATTTATTTTTTTTTTATGATGTTGGTTTTGAAATATCAACGTATTTCCCGCCGTAGTAATTGCAAATTTCTAACAATGACATCCTGTTGCAGACAAGAGAATGCAAGTATACTTACTTTGCAAATTCGCTAGCATTATTGGATTACAGTCCCAGGGGTAGATGGCGCTGACGTCAAACCAACCAAAGCTGTAATATATTATACGCCACTGCTCTCTGTTTGCGAATAAAGTTGACGGAGTTCATTAGGTTAGCAAGGATATAATTTGCATAGACGGGTAGGGATTTCCAATTGAGTTAGAGTCGTACTTGTCAGCCAATGATCCCTTACAGTTTACTACGGAGCTACAAATACGATAATGCGATTTTCCATTATGCTTGAAATATATTCAAATATTTGTGTAACATAATGAACAAACACACACACACACATCTCATCGCGTTTGCTATGTCACTTTAAAACATAGAAAAAGAAAGAGATTGTCGCTAAACGTACGTCATTTCCATGTTACTTCGTATTTTTGTTCCCTTGTTCACAATATTGGTAGGATTTTCATGATTTTCCTTCTTTTTAAAGAACGTATTGAGAAGTAGTGAGTAGTAGTTTGTGTGGTGTATCTACTCTCGCTCTCTGCTTATTAGGAGAGTACTTTAAATCGTATTTCAACTCACTTTTAGCGTTAAGTCGATCTTAAAGTCCGCTTAAGAATCAAAACAACCTCGACTTAAGCCTTAAGTCAAACTTAAGTCGGTGTTAAAATACGCTGCTAGGAGCGATCTCAGTACATTAACGCCGTGACCCGTGTGCGAGTGTATTGCCATCTGTGCTTTTCGTCTCGTACTTTATTTTATATTTTCTAACTAATTAAAATTGACTGGATTTGCATATTTTGAACATCTTCAATTCGAGCAAACACGGATGGCAAGATCCTAGTAATCCTACAGCTGACAACATAACCTCAAAACGTCAGATGACGCGTCATATGTCAAAAGTGATGCGACAGTGGCGACAGATATTGTATACACAAACCATAGCGGCGAGTAGCGAACTAATCACGAATGCGAAAACATATTCCTAACAAAGTCAAACTTTAAAAGTAACCGAAATAGACAATTCAATTCAAGTTATGCTTAAAAGTTAAGTTGACGCTAAGAACGACTTTAAGCAAGGGTTAAAATTTCGACCCTAATTTCATTGTTTTTAACGTAGGGATATCAGTCCTGGATTTATCAATAGGTTGTATAGACCGCGGCCTAGGGCGGCAGATAACAGAGGTTAGGTTTGTTGACTGTTTTTCTCGTGCAAACTTTTTTAATTGCGGACCTAAATTAACCGTGAGCAACGTTTTTCATTGGAAATTAATTAAATATTAAAAAACTTTCGCAAACGTGCATTTAAACAGATAACTTACAATTTGCGACTGCTATTTGACTACCTCCAACAGTGTAATAGCTTAGGGCACTCACTTTCTTGGGGGCCCCAAAAAAAAAGTGAGCAATACTTAAGTATTTACTTAAGTGATAATACTTAAGTGAGCAGTACTTTATTTATTTATATATTTATTATACTGCAGTATTATTTGTCCCAATGACGCACGTCCGGAACCTCCCATACTTTTCGCCAAATTTTTTTTTTAGCGCGTCTTTTCAAAGAACAAACCGCTATTGTGCCTAGAGTTTGCATTACCGATAACCGGTTAACCGTTATTACCGGTTTTGAGTACCGAAATCACTGATAAATTTCAACAGTAAATGCCGGTAATTTCGGTATTTTTAAAAATTATTTTATAATAGGAATGGAACGGGTAAAATATATAATTTCTTTTACTACAAACGCGCGGATTCCTCTGCGTTACTCCCCATATCTCAAATAGCTTAGGGCGTCATCGAGTCTAAATCCGACCCTGCCTTTCAAGGATGCTCAATCGTTTGGGATACCTGTGTATCTGTAACGTTATTTATTATATTTCATTGAAATAAATACACACGACACATTTACGCGCGTTTAGAAGAATAAAATAAATAAATAAAAACTCGAGAATGTATGTCGGATAAATAATGCTGTCAATAGAACGACAAGTGCAAATTTAAAAGAGGCCTAAGTGCCCCATCCATTACAAGCGAAAACGGTTCACCTTAAATGGAGCGCGCGCAGTCCGCCGTTACGGCTAACAGCTCTATTTGGGTTGAATAATGTGGGTTATAAATTTCGCCGGTGCTTTTTGCCCAAACAAAAACCAAACACCGGACGTTTCCAAACGAAATGTAAATAACTCATTATTCGCCTGTTTCTTTTGCGATAATAAATTATTATTATCGTTTATCATCATTTTCTAAATTATTTTCTTACTACTCTAATGAAACTTGGACCGTATTGCATAACCGCACAGATAGATAGGTGAGAGTGAAAAGCTGTCATAAAATACAGGCCTGTATATTACCTCAAGCGATGCAACTATCTGTGCGTTCAATATTAACTTTTCTTTGAACATTCTGGCTATATAATTTGTTTGAAAATTTTCAATCTGTAAAAATATTAAAAACCATTCGAATTTCCCAAATGTCAATACTGTCAGACTTATATAAGTAATGAAACTAACGTCGAACGCTTATTATAACGTAAGGAATCGTATAAATACTGTATTTAAGCAATACAATATACAATTTTGTTATATCTGAACGATTTGCACGTAATGTGCATATATTTTACACATTTCTTTTTATTTTTAGCCATTACGCATTTTCATATATTTATTTATTTATCTATTTATTTTCTTATGGGAAAACACACAGTAAAACAATAACAATAACAATTAAGAATTAAGTAGATAACAAAACCGATTATGGATTTCCTACATATTCACAAACATTATACAGTTTTATACAGTAGGTATGAAGACTTCAAACTAAATTGATTTAAATCAATTTATTAAAATACAAACACGCAGGTATACATTCGTATGAGGAGCATGTGATGTATGTGTGTGTGGATGAGGGTGTGTGTTTGTGTTTGAGGGTGCGTGTGTGTGATGAAAAGAGAGATTTTGATGACAGTGTATTAAGTTTAAAGTAGGTATGAAAATGACGTTTTATTTGCGTTAGATAGATTTATTTGATACTACGTTGAACGTAAGTTATTCTTGTAAATAATCATTTAACTATTCACTTCTCATTACGCGTCATATTCGTCATATGACAAATAATTACACATGTTAATTAATCAATAAAAATAGAACAAACTTGACAATAAGAGGACGTTAAATTAAAATTAAGTCCTATTAAATAATTAAAGAGGGAAACAGAAAGAAAGGAAATTTAGAAACATAAAAAAATCTCAACTTAATTCACAGCTATATACCGATTATTCTACCCAATATTTTTTATTTTTTTTTTTTTATCTCTACTTACTATTATTAAAATATAATCTGAAATGTACGAAATCTTTAAAAACATATTGTAAAAATGTATCTATGGTAATATACTATTATATTACTTATTATTGTATTATACTAATTTGCTATTCTCGAATAATGTTTTAGATATAAGTAAAACAATGTTAAGAATAAATTGTGAGTGGGAAGCATACTCTGTACAGACCTACTCAATCATGGAACCTACAAAACATGTTTCAATCTATGATTTCCAACTGATAAGCCTTGGGCTTGGTTGGATTTTACATAATATAAAATGTTTAAATAAATAATTAAAAAAAAATGTTTTGCGGCAAGCGATTATGAAAGTGTACAGACGCAAACTAACTTAAGGAACGACAGATGGTAATGACAGTTTCAATTCGCGATTCTTTTAAATCTGTGTAGGCTGACATTACAAAGTCAATATTTTCACATAATAAATATGTGAACTTATGTGCTGCGAAAGGGATTGGTATGTTTGAATCATTGATGGCGGCCTTTCGCGGTCGAAAACGCAAAATATCTCACGCAATAATTGAACGCTGAATTGTTAACGCAATCCGCGCTCGCCATGTCTGACCGGTCGAACATTAAATTATTAACATTTAATTCTCAAAAAGGTTGCCTCAAGGATTAGAGTGTATGGCGCGTTCCCGCACAACCTTTAATTAAGTAGTAACAATTAAGCCCCGTGAAACGGAAAATGGTGAATATACACGGCGATTCACTGCTTAAGTCACTTTCGCTTGAGTCAAAGGAAATATTCTTAATTATGACTGCAAAGGCGGTGAAATCGACCGCAAAGATTAGCATTTTTATGATAATAGGCGACATATCGAATCCATTGAGAAAAAAACCTATTCCTGTAGATATAATGATAGCTAAACGTTTTGTTGCACCTACAGTCCTGTACGCGCAAACGAACTAGTCTTGTAACCTTAACGGACTATTTAGTTACCGTTACTAAAGTTTGTAGTGGGCTCAACCAATGTTTGGCACGTCCAGCCGAACTCCGGTTCACATAAACGAACTTTTCTGTAAACGCTACCGAACTGTTTAATAGAGAAACAAAATCGCGGAATAGGCGAGAAGCGCTAGGTATCTGGTTGACGTAACAAAACATGATTGTAAGGTGGACGCAACTTTTCATTTGAATTCTACGCCTACAGGGATTGTTTGGTACAGGTTACAAAAAAGTGTTTAGTTAGGGGAAGGATTTATTTATCTACAGGAATTGGTGTGTGCGGTCTATCAAACAGATTGTATACACTACAATTTATCGTCTATTCGTGTGACATATTGGAATACGCACACTATGACATCTATAAAATACTGTTTCAGTTTTGACATGTAGAGCGGATTCATAGAACGAGAAAGAGATGGTCGTAAAACGTAGGTACGTCTTTACATAGTGTTACTGTCACAAATATCCATCTCTGTCGTTTGCATGTAACTATCACATTTCTTTCCCATTTTGTTCTCTTCAATAAACTGCCGGCAGCGGATGCCAATCAGCGCCTCCTGTATCCGTAGCCCGGCTAACGTTTTGCCCGGCTAACGTTTTTGCCTGGTTAACGTTTTGCCCGGCTAACGTTTTGCCCGGCTAACGTTTTGCCCGGTTAACGTTTTGCCCGGCTAACGTTTTGCCCGCCTAAAGTTTTGCCCGGCTAACGTTTTGCCCGGCTAAAGTTTTGCCCGGCTAACGTGTTTGCCCGGTTAACGTTTTTGCCCGGCTAACGTTTTGCCCGGCTAACGTTTTGCCTGGCTAACGTTTTGCCCGGCTAACGTTTTGCCCGGCTAACGTTTTGCCCGGCTAACGTTTTTGCCCGGTTAACGTTTTTGCCCAGCTAACGTTTTTGCTCGGTTAAATTTTATTTAATTGAATTGAAAAAACTATTTAATCCAAGAACTACGCGTATGGCTTTTGAGCACCCCAAGATTTTATTTATACTGACATATAAGTGACTCGAATAAAAAATATTTTCTATGTTTTAGCTTCGTTAAATAAAATCGTTAAATTTTGAAGTCGGTTAAAATGCCCTTTAGAAGTGAGAAAGTTAATCATTAAATTTAAGTTTGTCTGTATTTTAAAATTATCACCTGTACTGGCAGCTACTATATTAAACAATGTTTTGTGGACACATTTATTTAAGGAGAAAATCAACGCGAAAATAACCAAAATCCAAAAAAATGAGCACATCACATCCGAGCGTCCTTCAAAGTAGCCGAATGAGCGTGTCGCGTCAGATTCGTTCACTGACTAGGAACAAATTTTACTTCAAAAGCAGAGTGTCCCAAGACCATTCCCGACGACTCAGATTAAAATGAGTAAATAAAATACAAAATAACACCCAAATTTTTTTTTTTTTGCATATTGTGTAAATTCTGTCAGTGGACAAATTTCGACAAGCGTGTATCAACCTAACCTTGTCCGAGTTACTGCGCGCACTGAGTACTCACAACAAAAGAACTTGTGACATGATTTGTTTATTACTATCGACTGAAGTTTACAATTTTTTTTTTTCGAAAACCACGATGAATTTTGATATACATTCTTTACAAGTAACACTCGAAAAAAGTGGGCCAATTAAATGATTTTTTTATCGGTAATGGTCTTGTGACACGGTGTATAACCAATGTACTTACAGGTATTTTAATGCTTAAATATAAAATTGTATGCTATATTTTGTAACTGGTAATTATGTAAATTCCCCAACCCCTCCTACTTCCTAATCCCAACCACGTTCCCGAATGTATTTTTCTATTTTATTCAGTTAGCAGGAAACTCTCATTGGCTTTATGTTTTCATTGTAATTTTATTTTTGTATCAGCTGTTGTTTCCTGAAATAAATAAATAATTATAATGTCGACAAATGATTGGCGCCGCCTTGGAACAGCTCATTGTGCTATTAAGGGGATAAAAAGGAGGTAGAAATGAATCCATTTGCCCGTGATTACAAGTTAATTTATTTCCATTATCAAACAAGTTGTACAGGCATTACTATCAGATTATAATAATTAAGTACACATACATTTATCCATATAAAAATACAATTATTATAGAATATTAATTAAATACAGCAAGAAACGGTGTCTTCTGAATAAGGTATTTTTTTATGAGATTACTGAAACATTTTGGGTTATTTTTTTCTTTGAATTTTTCAGGCAGTTTATTAACTGCTTGACTGCTTGGCGTGGATGTGAATTTTTCTATGGGTAAGAACACTTTCTCTCCTAGTGTAGAATTCGCACAGAGCTACATCGACATATAGAGTATCCCATATAGAGTTATAAGAGTACATAGAAATGACGATACGAGTACAAATGAATAAATTAAACGACCGCGCCCCGCGAAGACGGCGGCTTTTCGGGAAGAGCCCCTCGGAACGAATCGAAGGCGGCGTGCATTATTTGTCTGGATTGGCCCAATCCCTCCGCGCGCGTTTATTTTCCCCAATTCCCCGGCGCGCCGTAAATTCCTCGCCATATGCGCGTCGCACGCCGTTTGTTTTAACTTCCCGAGAGGGACGAAAGGGACCACTTAAGCCGGATTGGTCAGCGACCGTACTTCGTTCCGGACCGACGGACAAAGCCCTTAATTATTTCGCATCGCCAACGGACGGACTAACAAAATCAAAATCGTTGCGTGCGACTTAAAATTTGGGTAAAACATAGGAAATTGAGACTAGTGGTTCAATAAACTTTTAAGTTTGAGTGTAATTGAGGTTCTTAAACCGCTTTTGCGTATATTTTTGAAGTTATAGTTCTTTGCGTCCGTTGTACTCATTGGGATAGGTTGGTCGAGAAACCGCCTCACGCGTTAGGAGTAATTTAGCAGCGGCGAAGCTACCGCCACCTGCATACACTACGCCAACTGGCAAGCAGGTCAAAACTATGTAGTAGCAATGTGTTCCACTAGATAGTAAGCAATGTCATTTTGTTTGATTAATGTCTCAAGTTTCCCTACCCGATAGCATTGATTACTATATAATCAATGCCGATAGCATTATTTAAATAGATAATATTTATACATTCTTTTTGAAGTTATAGTTCTTTGCGCTCGTTGTACTCATTGGGATGGGATGTTGGTCGAGAAACCGCGTCACGCGTTAGGAGTAAAATCCGTTGAGTGCCTTTTTATACGTTTTTTCGTATATTCGTATGAAGAAATTATTGATAATGATAATGTATAGGTGTATAAGTATAACTTCCACCGTCTGGTTCGATACACCCATTTTTTTTTTAATTTTTAATTTTGTTACATCAGCTGCGAGCGTGTAGAAATACGTCATTAGCGTGTGTCGTTTATCTTAATTCCTTGCAATACTTATTGTTAGTAACAGTAAAAAAAAGCGCGTCCGAAGCGCGAACGTTGAACTTAACTAGCGGTTAAAAAAAAAGCATGCGTTTTGATACTATCAAAAAAAATACATAGATAAATTTTAGACCTTTATCTAAGGAAAATTAAAAAAAAAATAATCAATTCGATATCTTAAACATTAAGAAACTTATAAAATTTCAGTTTTTCAAAAAAACCCTCCCATTTCCACCCCTGGTTGATTTACCCCATTAACGAGCTTGACCTATATTTTGTGTCCTTGAATTTTATGTATCAATTTCAAGGTCATTGGTGATAAATTACGGCAGTTATCGTGTCCACAAAAAAGTAATACAGATAGATAGATAGATAAACTTTTAAACTGAGGGTGGTTTTGGGTTCTAGGGGATGTGAAACGCGAAGATATGTCGACATTTCTCGGATATCATGACATGGTACCCACTGCAATAGGTAACTTTCCTAAATACAATGTTATCAATATAAATTAAATCCTAGTTCATTCTGTTAAAAGTATCTGTTAAATTGGAGATGCCTGTAGTCGGCTTAAGTTAAGAGTGTTTTTTTTAGAGGCGTGGTTTTCAATCTGGCACTACTTTTTTCGTAGTTGGTGTTTTTGACAGCTGTCACTTGATTTATGCTCAGTTTGGTTTGCCATTTCATAATGAATAGACTTACTCCTGAACAATGTTTGCAAATAGTGCAAATTTAGAAAAAACCACTTGCTGCAAAAAGTGGTTGAAAATTAGGCCTCTCGGCTGGAATTCGTTCGAGTCAGCCGCGGCGGCCACTTACCCGAAATCATTTTTAAAACATAATGGCAAACCCTTATCTTTATAATAAAACTAAATTCTTAGCCATAACATCAAATTATATGCGTTTTATCTCTTCTTGAAAACCACGCCTCTAGAATCATCACCCTATATATCTATTTCTAAATAACTGTCATTATGTATAGCTGTAAGAATTTCTCATACAAATAAATAATAAATAAATCTACTTAAAATACAAGTAAGTTCCACACCGTACGTTTAATAATGATTTCATTTCTGCTTCGTTAGCAATCTGCAAATATGGGGCTGAACCAATCAAATTGTCGGGATCGGTGTAAATACGAGTCCAATTCGCCCCTGGTCGCCCAATTTTGGCAGATCATAAAATGACGCTCGTAAATTATCATTTTATTGATCGTAAAAACAATAAATATAATTGGTATTGAATTGGTCATAACGTTTGATCAAGGCTAATTAATTTTTAGTACTAAAATGTCGACTTATGCTGGTTTAGTTCGATACTGCGCAGTTTGGATGCGCAGAAGTTAGTTCGATAACTTTGGCGCTGTTTTTGACGGTCCTTCGGGCCTCGCCGCGTTACAGCGGTATAGGATTTTTACGCCACAGAAATGCATTCACAAACTCACACTAAAGATAGATAATGAATACGCGCTCTTTGGCAAATGAGTGGTAATTTTGGACTGGAATTAACTAATTAGGTATTTACTGGTAACGATAATCAGATTGACTTCTATCTCTATACAATACATTTAGGCGGTAAGTGCAGGTTTCGAGTCCGTTTAGTTCAATCTGTAATAGTAAGTATAGAAAGTATACTGGTAACTCGATTCTCGAATAATAAATGCTAAAGGCTTTAAATGCGCTTTATTTTTTTTATTAGAAGCCAAATTTTCTTGTGCTAGAGTCAGGGGAGATGGTGGTAGTGAGGCGTTAAAAATGGTATAACTTTGTGCGGATACAAACCCGCTACCGCTGGGTCAATAGTTAAACGTCCTAAACACTACACCTTTTAATAAGATTTTAGACGTGGTTACTTTATTTATTATTTAATTTCCTGTTTTTTTTATGGTTTCTTCTATATATAAAATAGGTTTTTTGACACAACATAATAAATGACTAAACGCAATAACTAAAAATAATAGTAATATTTAGAATAACTGCATTGGCACGCCACTGTGTAGATAATTCGTGATAATAGTATTACAAAAGTGTACTATAGATCAGATTCCTAATCTGATCGGACGGAGAGGGAGGTATTATCAGTCTTTGCAAAAATGGGATCTAATAATTTAACTGGCCTCCCATTCAGACTTGGACTCGATAGAATTGTGTAACCGGCTGGAATACACTCCAGCATCCGCCTCTGTCGTTTTAAGATTCGAACGATCGCATCTCAAGATCCTTTGATTTATTTCTGTCAAATATCTTTAAAAAATATTAGCTGTCATGACCAACTGCATGGTATTTGTTTGATTGGAGATATTTTTTCTATGTATTTTATTAGACGCATCCGTATTTAATTTATCGTAGGAAACTATTGTAACGCCAGATGATTATCTCTCGTTAACGTGTGGTAAGGATAGAGATAGAGTTCAGATCAGGGTCACCAAGTAGTTTACAAGAGTTTCACACACTTATCCTAACCAATTTATATCTGAGTAGGAATGCAAATATAAATTAATAATAGCTTCGTTATTATTAATTAATAAATGACCGGTAATAGCTTCGACTCGATACAAAGTACAGACTTGTATGTTAGTTTGACTAACTTGGAAGGTGTCTAGTTCGGGAGCGCGGTGAGTAAAAACTGAAGACTGAAAGTTTCGTCTTCGATTATGAAAACTAAACCGTGAGAAAGGAATTTACAACTCGTCTCAAGACGGTCCGATCTGACATCACCGCGTGTGAAATGCAACTTAGCATTTTTCCAAACAAAGCTAATGCTTGTGACTATATTAGGAATTAGGAACTAATAAAATATAGTTGCCTTTGACGTCAATAGAAAACTTCCAGTTGAGCTGAGCATGAGAACTGTATATCTGGCAATTTCGCAGGTGTGCAAAATGCTTATGTTACCAACTAGTGGAGGCGGCATACTATAAAAAGAATAGTTAAAGTCTATTCTTTTCTCTTGATGATTTTAACTACATTTGCGGTTTATACAATCTAGTTTTTTTTTCTCCAACTTCTTATAGGTTTTTCCAACTTCCAAATTTTCTGTGAATTAATGTAGGTTATAAACCCATAGAAAAAGGGGAAATTTATGATGCTTTTTTTTAAAAAATGACTAGAATACATTATTTACAACAGAGGTTCCCAAAGTGTCTGTGAGGTCCGTGAGGACTGCCAGGGGGTCCCTGACAGGAAGAAAAAAATTATTCCACTATACAAAAACACCTATCAGTGTGGGAATTCTGGGGGAGGGGGTCCACGAAGGATAAAAAATACTGGGCTAGGGATCCACGGAGAAAATAAGTTTGGGAAACATTGAATAACAAGATATATTTTTTTTAAGTTAATACCTTAAAAGTCCATTTTGGATTTATTTTTACGTATATTATTATTATTATTATTATTTTATAATAGGCAGGCAGCATAGCTGATAACCCTATATCTTATTCAGTATCAAAATTGTTATTATTTTCTTTTCTTTATTTTTTTTTTTTCTTATATGTTCGTTTAGATTGTTTTTAAATTAGTTGACTGTCTTTGATTCTTTGACACTTTCTGGCATCCACTCCATGCCTCCACGACCCTGTTACTGATGAAGTTCTTCCTGGGGTTGCTTGAAAAGGATGTCCTATCTAACTTCATACAGTGCCCACGCAGTTGGGTGTTTCTATCAAAGGTGAATATTTCTCTCAATTCTGCGCAGTCATAGTGAGGCTTAGTGTCATATGAAAACCAAGTAATAGTGTTACACTTGGCGATGCCAGGAAATAAAAAAAACAGCGAATTAAAATTCAACAAAGCCTGAACTTTCCAGTAATTGTATATATCACTCGCTGTCCGTACAAAAAAGAATTTATTCCAGTGCAGGCACGCGTGCGCCATACACTGAAGTGGATTCCGCTATACGGATAATTGCATTCTCTATATCCGTGACACGACAGCGCGCCGCTGGCACAAATTGCATTTACCCTTCATAATTTTTCAACTGTCAAGTCTTCGTCTATCCATCTGCCTGTGTCTAGATTCTACCTCTAAAAAACATTTATTTTTATGCAATATTTTGTTGTTGGCCGATATTAGCTTAGAAATTACCCAACCCAATTATTAGGTATTCTTTGAATGAATACTTTTAATGAATTCAAGATATTTACTGTTAATTTAAGGCTGATATACACCATTGAAGGCGTCCAATACTGGCAGTTAGACATAAGAAGTATTGCTGTACCATTTAGGGGGGTTGAGAATATTCATCGGCGCTTTTCTCAACACTGTCGATTGGTTAAGTAACAAGACAAACATACACAAAAAAAACACATTCAGTTACAGACTTGCGAGATGTTGTTTGCCTGTAATAAAACTGTAATGGGAAAATAATTCATGGCCAAATTGACTCAAGGTCGGTTAATGACCCGGCGCGGCTGCATCGATTGGCAGTCGTAATATATTTCAAAAAATATTAAAATTATTTTTAGGTAGTCGTAAATTTATTAAAATATTTCTAAATTTAGAAAAATGAACTACACACTCGCATTTAGAATTGTTCAATGTTGTATTTTTTTTTTCATTTTCTCTAAAATATTATTATAACATATTTCAAATACGTATGTGTATCTTATACGTATAAATAAAATTGAAGTGTCTGGCTGTGATTTCGAAATAAATCATTTCTTCTAAGATTATTCACAGGCGCCCAAAACCTAAAACGCATATTTTTGTCTGGGCTAATCTCCGTAAATAATAAAAAAAATAAAAATAATAATAATCTAGGCTACTTTTCATCGCGAAAAAAAACAGCGTTCCTGTGTAGAAATTGAAACAATTTACAAAATCATGACCTCAAAGGCAGTCGAAAATGCTGAGTGCGTCAGGTGGAGTACTGAGCCGCGCATGACAGATTTATTCGTCCCCGATACTCTGGATGAGGTTTTTACGGAAAGAAAAATTGAAATAGCCCCGCGGGCGTATTCGACGGTCAGCAGAGCCGCCTGCATAGAATAGGACAGTAGGCACGAGTTGTCCCGTCCCAAAGCCGCCTAGCTGCTAAACCGTTCGGGTTAGAATCATATCAGTTTTGTTGAATTTTATAAAAAAAAAAAGCGAAAGAAAAGATCGCACGACCTGTGGTCTGGGTTCCATTCAAGCCTCAGGTCCGCGACGGTTTACTAGTGACACCAGCGCTTGCACCACCAGGTTTCCCTGATTAAAATAACCCCGATTCCTCGCACTGCATGGACATCGACCCCGTTGCCAGGCTATAAAAACTGACTCGCTCGCTGGTTAATCGAAAATAACGACGTAAACGTAATAACGGATTGAGACAATTCACAAAGCGTTCTATCGTTAAGTCAAACACTGAATATTGAATAGAAATTAAACAGAATATTGTTAGAGCACGCCTCCATCAAAGGGAGTTTCCTCGGTTACCAACCTTGAGAAACTAAAACGTCGAATGCCAAAATAGTTGCTCGGCACAGCGACAAATTCTCCCTGACAAACAGGTCAACATATATCTCGTATATACAACACTACCGCATGATATTTCTCCAACCTAACTAAGGGCCAGTTGTGTGATCAATGGTCAAATTCGATTTAACTATAGTAACTTTTAACCACTGGTCAGCAAGTTACCAAGGTTAACTCGCGAAAAGGTTTGTTTCAACTCGAACGTTACTATAGTAACTATTTAACTATAGTTAAATATGTTTCAATTACATAAAACGCAAAATATCCCCAAAACGCACCAAATCTGTCAAAACGTATTTTTATTTACTGGCAATAAACAGCAGACCCGCTCGCCCGTCAGACAAGCGAACAGCTGTGCGTCGGCCGCCATTTTTAACCAGCGATTCTACTATTACCATCTGCTTACTATAGTAACGAAATTTAACCAAGGTAAGTGATCAAACAACTCTTTTTTGCGAAAACTAACCATTACCAATGAATGTTAACTATAGTAACAGATTTTTTACTATTACTGTGGATCACACAACCGGCCCTAAAGTAGCCACAGTCGCAAAGGTGAAAGCTATGCTAGTAGCATATTGGAGCGGAGAAATGCAAACTAGCATTTTTTATGTAGATTCGATTAAAACTTTAAAATTCTAAAATCGACGGTGAAATCATTGAGATCTGACATCACAAAGATTTCACTATTGGAGTCGATCCATAGAAGCCATGCTTCCCTCAGCTTCGATGAAAATACACTTATAAAAGCGAAAAAGAACAAAAATACAAACAATAGGTAAATGAGGAGGAAAGAGGCACTAGTGACAAACAAACTACCTAAATATATTGATTATTACAGGTCCTAAAATAATTTAAAGGATCTTAAAATTAGGTCCCCCGAAGCGTGCTCCCATACAAAAGCATTCATATTGATAGCTGTTTTCTCATAAAGAGAAAGCATCTGAACCTACCTAAAAGTCAGCATAGGACTCAAGAATTTCAAGAGTATAATCGCTAATCAGCTGTAATTCGATTCAGTAGCTTTAAACTCACTGGCGGTATAATTCAGATTTGGTATCATTATATGTATTCAAATCTAAAATCTTGGGGTGAAATGGGAATCTTCTTCATCTAGCTTGTGTTGTCACGGTAGGCGCTATTGGACGCAATTCCGACTGCTTATTGTTGTTATCGTGATGCGAGGCCGCTACAGGCAATCAACATCTAGCAAGTTTGTAACCAGGTGTGTTTTTTTTTGTGTATGTCTTGTTATTTTTTGTGTGGAATATTCTCAACGGTGAAAAATTAACCTGGCCAGATTTGACCCACTGGGGAGTCGAACCCGGGGCCTCTGGATTTAGAAATAGGCGCTTATAATACTGCACCACCAGGCTCAAGTATACTTTATTCTATTCTAAAGTATCGTTTTATTATTTATTTTATTTAGTTTATTCAACAAATTTACAATTCCTTTCTTTTATGTACCAGCCAAGCCCAAGGCTTATCTGCTGGAAACCAGGTGTGTAAAATACAGATATTAATAATTGTTAAATATGTTCAAATTATTTTGTTCTATATTTTACACGTCCTTTACAATATACATATACACATACATTATTTAAATAAAATAAAAAATAAGTATACTTTTTTCAGTAAATCTTATAAAATAGTGCGGTATAGTCTAACTATAAAGAGAATCATATAACTAATTCTATTTAGTATGTATATGTCAAATGCCTTGTATTCGTTGTTGCTGCTTGATAAATAAATAAATAGCTAGCACATTTGTGCGTCGCAAGTGCGTATTACGAAGTAAAATAACTCGAGGAACTCATTTTGATAAGATTCAGAAGGTTCCGCAACATTCGCGAGCATCAAAACGTCAAACTCTTTCACGGAACGTCGAGTCGAGGGGGAATTTGTCCGCGTCGTCGGGAAACTCGCCGCGACGCGCGGTGTCAGGGGAAATTACTCCGTAGTAACGCCACGAGATTCACCGCCCTCCGCGAACTAAGTTACGTGTCCGGGAAACAGCGTTCACCGGAAGTTTTGCTTACCTGCAGAGTTTCTTTCGGGCCAGCGCTAAAAAAGACGAAGAAATTATCATAAATTCTTGCTATACTCGTATAGCGTCGTTCTAAAGTACAGGACCCCTTTTGGTATATTTATAAATATTTTGCTATAAAATAATGTCATTCATTTCAGTCGATAAGCCGCCCTCCCATTGGTCTGACATTCGTAGTTATAGCACAATACTGCCTTCCTTAGTACAGGCAGAGTCTAGTAAATAAGCAGTGCGAGAATAGACCCGTTACGAACTGACTCTTTGAGACAAATCATTTTAGCGATAGGAATGTGCAACACCATGTAACTTGTTATCGATAGTTAGCTACCGTGGTCGATTAGCCAATAAACAAAAGACTGTTTTTTTTTTAACAATAAACCTAATTAAAGTTTATTTCATAATGCGTAATATGGTGTAATATATTTAATGATTCGAAACCGCGCGGATATATCCGCTTGACCCTTTTACGTAACAATACAAAGCAATATGTTAAAATAATAAAGAAAACTTCATCCTAAGAAGGTAATTAGGTAAACTATTGCAACCATAGTTTTCGTTACCGAAATAGAATAATTTTACTTTCTTTATAAGGTACTGGGAAAATGAACATCAAAATTAGTGATATATACAGAAAGTGATATATACAGAAAGTTACATAATATATAATGAACGCGTGCGTCTATTATTAATTCTATACCCTCATTAGCACCCCAGCACCACGAGGAGCTTCAGGAGAAGGACCTAAAGAAAGCGATATATAATATTAATCTTACTACCTTTTATTATTTTTTTTAGATAACTAAAAATTATATATCCAAATAAAATTAACTGTTAAAATTGTGGTGCATAGCTAACAATTGATATCATTATTGTATCACCCTATCGATATGCGACTATCCTTCTTACGCACATCACTAGATACATCACATCGTAGGGCCTGTAAGTGCGAGCTAGATAGACGGATAAAAGTAATTTAAGACCCAACGAGTCATATGTTAAGTTAAACATGGCAAGTTATTGTCAAATCAAGTATGTTTTAACAAATAAATATATTTAAAAATATTAGAAATATCCTACACAAATATAATAAAGTATACTCTAAATTATTTACTATGCAATTGCTCAATCTATTCCGACATGTGGACAAATTGGCTAGGGGTTTGCTACCGAGACAATTCTTGATCCATTGACTAAACCTCAAAAATCGCTACTGAGAGTAATCAACAAAAGACCGTATTACTTTTCACTGAAATACTATTATTTAGTGACTTTTACATATATATCACTCAACACTAATTCACTCAGAAGACACGAGTCATTTGAATATATACTAAATGTATTTGATGTTTACTTTTCTTGTATATAACATCTATAACATGTTAAGCAATGAAATTGATAAGATTTATTTTACGGACACTAAGTTCATACATGGTTCAAGCCAAATGCAAAAGCCAAAAAGAATGTGAGCTTATGCTGACGTTCTATAATGCCACCTGGTAAGGAAATTCGACCTAAAATACATTTCTTATAAAAAAATATATATTTTTGGTAACAATTTAGCAGGTGCTAAATTACTTTTGATAAATGTCACAATAATAATTGATGATAAAATAAAATGAAAACAAAAAAATAATATCATGAAGCCAAATTAAATTTATTGCTGCTTTTAGAGTAGTATGGACACTCAAGTTAATAAATAAGACCTATTCTAAGAGAAGATATAAAAAGGCGATAAAAAAGTACTTATTACGTATGTATGTGATACCAGTTTAGATAATAAACAGGCGATCTATGGATTTTTTAAATTATTTATTAAACAGGTAAGCATACTTCGAAATAGTAGCATATACATATATTCAATGACTTAATAATAAGGCCAACTAAAACTTACGCCATGTATTTAAAACTTTGTTGAGCGTAACTATATTTTAGAATGTGTATGTGTGATGTCACATCAAACCCGTTATTATAATGTTTTTAAAACACCTTCTTGCTCTACATTCACCGATACCAGGGCTACAAAATTATTATAATGGTACTATTAACTGCTTCGATAAATTGGCTCTAAATAAGTCGCAATTTAAAGTAAAAGGAATGATTTATCGTCTAAAAAGTAATAGGGCATATTAGTTTCTCTAAATTCGTGTAAGTAGATATGTAAATATAGATATAAAATAGTATTGTAATATTTGTTAAATTAATGTTAATATTTTTTGTTAGTAGAAACCTATTTTTAGTTTTATATAGGTTTTTATTGTTCAATCAAATGTATTTTTTTATATGTTACTGTGTAAAACTGTTGGTTCTTCCAATAAAGATAATTAAAAAAAAAATGTCATTAATTTTAATAAAGATTTGTA
The DNA here is from genome assembly GCA_020383195.1 of Neomicropteryx cornuta. NCBI lineage: Eukaryota > Metazoa > Arthropoda > Insecta > Lepidoptera > Micropterigidae > Neomicropteryx > Neomicropteryx cornuta. Next base: position 6,446,682 of record JAHKQU010000010.1, on the reverse strand, counting down.
ATATTACTTTATTTGTATAAATTTATAATAAATACATTACGTTTTATCTATATTTTAAGCGAGTAGGAAACGATGTTTAATACATAAATGGGCTTAAATATATAAAATTACAAACAAAAATTAAAAAAATGATCAAAATAAATATACTAAGAAACAGTTATCAGCCTAGTAATCTGATAGTACCCACTCAAATCTGTACTCAGATATTATATGTGTAATAAGGAAATCTTACAAAGTATTAGTACCTATTTGGTTAAAGTATTCATATAGAATATAACTGGATGTATAACTAAATAAATAATATAAATAAATGTGACGAATTCGACCCTGCAAGGGAAGAAACTTTATTATCCCCGTAACTTATTAAGATATTAAATGAATGGCTTCTGTCTTATAGCAGAAGAATCCCATCAGAGAAAACGCTTATTCTTTATCTTATTACGTTAATATTAATGCGAGGCTCGCGCCAAAAGGAAGGAATATCATTTTACTCGTAAAATATGTCCTCATCTTCAATATTTATAAGCGTTGTTACCTCGTTTTCATTCTGATTGAGCGTGTCGTGTCTAATAATTACTGATAATGTGATTTACGACGCGGGTGTAACATAATATGTGCACACGCACGCATATACATATTACATATAGGATTAAAAATCTACTTTCTATTACACCTTTGTGAGATCAGCGTGAATTATTTATTTGTACACCTGGGAGCGTTATTTTTTATTATACACGTAGATAGTTACTTTATTATATACGTAGTATATACACGTATTTATTATACACGTAGTATTTTTCTTGATTAGTTATTTATTTTTTATTGTTATTACATTAGGTATTAAATGTTTTTTTTTAGTATTATTTTTATTTATTCTTTATTGAAAAATCCAACAGTATTCATTTTTATCATTACAAACAAAGCTTATACAAAACCAATTATGGATTTCGGACATTTTACAATATTAACATTAGCATAAAAAATTTGCAATTTCTTAAAATATACATAGATTATGAATATTATATACGTCGTATACAGTAGAATTTTTTGATGTGTTATGTGTAATTTGTGAGTGATGTTTGTGGTAATTGTGAGTGTGTGTGTGATTTGTATGTATATGTTCAAATAAAGTAATAAATTAAGTATGGTTTTAGTATGTATAAAAATTATGTATAAAGTATAGTATGTATAAAGTATTATATTTATGTTATGAATAAAGGTGTGCATGGGGAAATTTGAATAAATAAATAAATATTCGAGCGCATGAATTAGAAGAGAGCCTTCTATTCTTTTAAAACATTGAAAAAAGAATGTGTTTCAGCTCATTCCATTCTCTTAACTATAATAAATTAATAATAAAGTGGAAAATCCCCACACGTTACAATTTATCGGACGGTTGCGTCAAGTTAGATGTAATATTGATAATTAAGTTAACAACTAACCTGCAACGATACAATTTATCGTTTTTGTTGGAAGTGGGATCCGACAAATTGTGTCGTCTGTAAGGGCCATCACTCGAGCCTTAGAAGAAAAACAACCTGTACATATCATATAATATCAAATGCTTCTATACATTATTTAGTAGTAGTAATTACCAACTTGTGATTGGTTAGTTAATTAGTTTGGCCTTTCTATCGAACTGTCAATGTTTGATTTATTGGTACTAAAAAAAATTTGAGTAGAGGTCATTGAATCACATTTATCATTATACAAAGTTTAGAGGTATCAGCACTTTTTGATTTCTCAAAATTCGGTAATCAAAGGTGACCACAAACAAATTTAAAGTACTTATAGAATGTAATTATGATTTTTTTCCATTTATAGGCGTTTTGACAGCACCATAGAGATAAAAATATTATATTGAATTGTTAAATTTGTTGTTTGTTTGTTATTTTACTTGATATTTTGTGAGTAACAAAAAATATCTTTTGATTTCAAACACATTTCAAAATTTCTCCATTTTGTTCCTTTTCGAATGGCGTATAACAAATAAAAGCTATTCATATAAACTTAGCCTTAATTAACAAGATTAGTGTAAAAATATAACGTTTATAACATGGTTTAGTTCTTCGTATTATCTTGTTTTGTTGTTTTATAAGATAATTATTACTTATTTTTATTTGTTTAAGTACAATAAAGAAATCATACTGCATTATAGGGTACCGAAAATTGATTTTCCCAATTTTATCGCCAACCCACAGGTTTCAATCTGGTTTTCATCCACCCGAAGAAACGGTAAAAGTATTTTTATTAACTACTTTATTTTTATTGTTATAGCTACACTTGCGTGTTAAGCCAAGCGGTATCACCTATGCGGGTGACACGGATGAATTTAATAAAATATATATATATTTATAATAACCAGATATTATATATATATACAAGTGAATCAAATTTATATTGAATTAATCAATGATAATAAAAAATACGACTATATATAACTTTTTCAATGGCCCAGCAGTTAGTATAAATAACTAACTAACTAACTAACCATACATTTTTCAGTCGGCTTAACATCTTTTTTTTTTAAAGAATTTCTGACCAAGTTCATATTTAATTATTAAATAATAATTAATCAACTAATCAAAATATGCTTGTGCTAGAGTAAAAATAGAGAGTGGTTAAGAAAACGTTAAAAATGGTACGACTATATGCGGATTCGATACCGCAACCACTGTCAATGTGTTTTTAACATAACGTAAATGTTATATTAAAACTCAAATATCCGTAATTTATACCTTCCTAATAAGAATTTATGTAGTATAGGTGAAATACTTTAAATGAAAAACTGTTTCTGTTTATTTTTTGTATGATTTTATTATTGTTCAATGTATAAAGATTAATTTAATATTTATCTGTTTAAAAATACATATGTATGTTACTATTTTATGCTTTTTCATATGTTTAACAGCTGTTTTATGTATTTACTGTTTTAAATTGCAAATGTCATTCCTATACAATTTATGTTTGTTTTTGGAAATAAAAGTTATCTTATCTTATCGTATAAAAAATATATATTAAGGGGCATACTCGTACAAACGTGCTTATAAATTGGAAATTGGCGCAAGAAAGACATTTATCGCGGCGTCCTACTCTAGTGTCCACGTCACGTCACTAGTGCGAAGAGAGCGCCGTTCATACAACTTATTGCCGCCAATGCGGATAATCACGAAATAATTTATTTTGATCTATTGAAACACATTTAAAAAATTTAAGTAGGAATGAACCTTCGTTATCTTTATCTCTACATGAGGTTTTTTTTTCAATAATCTACGATCAAAAATGTCTCAAAATAACCCTATAAATATAAATATAGAAACCGCAATATTATTGTTTTTATTAAGCACACAGAATAAATTTACAAAAAATAGCCATGAACGGAACTAGACAAAGGTCCAATGTAATTAATTTCATCATTTTATCTTTGTAATCATCATCCCTTCTGAGAAATCCTTAATCTAAAATGCAAAAAAAAAATGACGGCTTACGACTTAGGGCATCTTTTATATTAACTATTATTTCAAGCCGTAGTCACATTAAATTTTAATTTAGAGCTCATGACAAGGCGATTTCACGTAATGGTTACATATTTTTTACTCGGAAACTATGATGAATTTTGATATGAGGTCAAATTTTGATATGGGGCACGTTGTACATCATCTGAGCTGAACCTATATAAAATTAAAAGGTTATAAATTTTCACTTTGTTTATTAGTCAACAGCGTCAAAAAGTCTCTATTTTTCAAAACATTAGGTGTACTAAAATATCTTATTAATTCAATACAAGAATTGACAAAATAAAATTACAGAACATAATTAATTTCATAACATGCAAATTCGTGTAAGTTTTTCAAAATACATTGATTCTGTTTGTGAAATTACGTCACAGAGTATTTTTACAAGCCGTTAGATGAGATAGAATGATTTAAAACCATGCTCAAGGCAGAGAAAAGCGCTTACCCTCACAACGAAGCCAAAGTATAAATAATAATTTCGATTCATTTCAACCCTTAATTTTAGGGGTGGTGTTTGGTAAACATTGGATATTTGATAAAAAAAAATAGTGTAGATACCTTGATACCTTTAAGAAAAATAGTAATTTAAAGGTACTAAAACAAAGAAAAGTTTGTTTTTAATTTCTATATAATGAAGCTGTAATTAAATAAAAATCAACAATTGCTTACTAACACGTTGATTTTCTTATTATATAAATTTGTCCATTGTCCATTGAAACATTGTTCAATTTAGATGCCAGCCCGGGGTGATAATTTTGACATATAGATAAATCATTATTACGCAGCTGATGACAAATTCAATCAACTTACTTACAGAAGGTATTCCTTCTGAAGCGCGTGGTCTGAAACACTTGTTTTTTAAATATTTGTAGTGATTTTAATATTTATTTTTACAATTATTATACTCTATATTAAATTTAATATTTATAGTAGATTTATTGCGAATGTTTTATTCATTTGTTTATTAACCTTTATTTTTTTTTTAACGACGTTTGAAAATGTACATTTATTATGGGAAATTGTAAACAGTACAATAACAATGTTAATTGAAGTATCCTTTGATCCTTTGATTAGGGTAGCTTGATTGGATATTAAAGACACTTAGGGATGACATTTCATGTCCTACTTAAGACTAACCTAAATTTTAATTTGGACTTAACCGATAAACATCGTATTTCAACTTACTCTTAGCGTTAAGTCGAATATAAAAGTCCGTGTGCGAATGTATTGCCATCTGTGGTTTTCGTCTCGTACTTGATTTTATATTTTCTAACTAATTAAAATTGACTGGATTTGCATATTTTGAACATCTTCAATTCAAGCAAACACGCATGGCAAAATCCTACGGATGACAACATAACCTCAAAATGTCAAAAGTTATGCGACAGTGGCGACAGATATTGTATAAAACGTATCCTTAACAAAGTCGAACTTAAAAAGTGACCGAAATAAACAATTCAATTTAGGTCATGCTTAAAAGTTAAGTTGATCCTAACTAAGAATGACTTTAAGCAAGGACTGAAATTTCGGCCCTTAGAGGTTCATACAAACAACAATATTTAGACACTTTGAACAAATTTAAATGATACGTAGCAAAGAATACAAATGCTTTTATTATTAATAATTATTTAAAATATCACGGAAGATCCGGTGATATAATCCTGGTATTGGCAGGTGATGGCGTTTTCTTATGTCCATATGCTTAGCCTTAAAGAAAAAACAATAGAGTGACTATCGCGTTTTACCCTTCTCATTCAATTAGATAAAGACTAAACGCCCTCTGCTTACCGCTGTTAGTATAAATACCGTTTTATCACTATCGTCAAACACGCGCCGACATTGATAAGGGACCGCGCGTGTATTGACCATTGAGTACCCCCGCGATGAGTGACGTGCGATGATTGATAAGGTGGGACTTGAAAAATGTACTGAAGGGTGCGCTCAAATTGACGTGATGGGAAAATTAAAAAGCATTGAAATTTAATCGGGTTTTCGCGGCAGATTTTCGTATTATGTTTAACTGACGCGCTTTGTCCCGGGTTGATAGGGCCAAGCGGGCACTGTGGCGCAAGATGACCAGTTCCTGCGGCACTCGAGCTAGGAACATACATATATATACACACTTAGGAAATTTAATATTAAATATTAGTAACAGTTCGAAAAATAAACACAATTACAGCTTGTATATGTATTTAATTTTGATACAATTCATTGTCAGTTTTATTTTTTTCGTGTGAAAATGAGACTTATCATTCATAACAGTATAAGATGGCAACAATAATCATTTTTGCTTGAAAAAGTAACATTTAAAATCACACAAAATTCACAGTTCAAAAATCATTCTGTCAATGAGCTGTCAGTTGATGAACGTTTTATTTCTAACACATACTATAGATACATATTAGTTTTCTGCAATTCTTCTTCATATAAACTTTAACTGTGCCCAATCTCACACTACTCCGTACGCGCAAAATGCTTAAAAAGGGATACAAAGTCTTCACGTATTAATATATAGATTTTTAATATGTTTACTCTTACTTCGAAATGGTTAAGCGATTGCTGAAACCGAAAGCAGATATGGCCGCGGAAAACCCCGCCCAAAAATACTACCGAATATGTATCGCGCCATATTATAAATAATTCACGTACGGCGCTGAAGCAAAGGCTGCTGAAACATCCATCAAAGAATATAAAAGGTATTCTGATATCGGCAGTGTTATTATATGGAATCTATACATACACATTTCACTATACACACTATACATATTTAATTATATGTATATATTTCACTGTAGTTTTAAATTTAAAACCGGTAGTTGTAGATAAATCAATCTGCGCACTCGGTTAGATTTTTCAAACCAATAAACCTGAAATGAAATTTATGACGTGTAAATATTTAAACCGGATTGTATGCGTACCGTTGTGTATGTCCTAAAGCTTAAATTTTAAAAGAAATGAGATGATAAAAGAGATCTTTCCCAAAAAAAAACTATATATCCAAAAATTACTCTATATAAAGTCACTACTACAAAAGTTATGCCTTTTTGTCGATTTTGTCAATTTTATTCTAGTAGGTATGAAAACATTGGCATTCGAAGGACATTTTTTGCTTATATTAAGAGATTTTGAAAAGAATAACTTACTACCTTTCGTTTTCAGATGATATAAAACCACAGAATTAATAACAGTTGTCAATAAGACGTTTAGTCTCTATAAATATAATATTCTTAAACCTTAGTCAAGAAGTAATATTTTGTCTGCATCAAATTTTAATATGGTATTGAATAAACAGATTATTAAATGCCCTTTTGGAATTTTAACAGAGTTTTTTTTAGTGATCATGCAATTGCAACCAGACACTGCTATTTTATTATTTTTTTTATATTTATTTTATTTAAACAAAACTATAAAAATAATTACAAAACGTACTTCTTGCCAAACTGCACGACAGTTTACTGGCAAGAAAGAGCTACCGTTCAGGTACACATTTTGTTAAAATAATTATAAAACAAGAAATATATAACCTAATTTCAAAAAAGTAATAAATAGCTACAATTTTTATAACTTAAATATTGCTTAGGTAGTGTTTTTCTAGTATATTTTTGAATTTAAAAATGCTACAAGTTTCCTCCCTAATTTCTTTCGGCGAACCATTAAACAACTTAGGTATTAAACACCTTTAGTGTATCGCCACCATACAAATTGGTAGATTTAGTACTCACAGTTTTTTTTTTTTTTGAGGCTTGCCGCGTCAAATAGCTATGGATCATCTCTCTTCTCTATACAGGTCATCTTAAGTCCATACATTGGTCTATTTGTTAAAGTTATTCGCGGTTTCATTGACAATCCCGTAATACTCAGAGATATTGGTTTCTTTGTTCCGAACCGTTTTACTAGAGCGCGGAAGCACACGCTATTTAGGTGGTAAGCGTGTCGTACCGACGTATACAAGTATAGTCTGATTGGGAGAGCAGTCGAATTATTAAATTCCATTTCCGCGGAGATTGATATATTCGTCTGTTCGCCCAATAGGATTAAAAATCTGCTTTATATTACACCTCTGTAAGATCAGCGTGAACTATTTATTTGTTTGCCTGGAGGCATTATTTTAATTTTTAACTTTGTTTTTGTAATGTTGTTTTTTTCTTTTAGTAGTTTAATTTTTTACTTTAATTATAACGTGTACATGGGGAAACCTGTCCAATAAATAAACTCACTAGACAAAAAATTCTTCCAAAACCAAGTATTATTTTAATTTTTGGTTGACTGGTAAAATTTTACATATTTTGAATATAGATTGAATGTAAAAGTCGCTAAAATAATTTCATAAGCGTTATAAATGCTTGCAAATTAGGAAGATGCTCGGCGAAGGTGATAAGGAATCCGGGCAAACGAAACGGGAAATGCCCTCGAAATAATTTAGACAGCATTTTTCTCGAATTTCGACAAAATTCAGGTTTGTACAAATAATTTCACCCGGTGGCGATGTTGCGCGACATTACAGCAATTCGGGGAATTTATATAATTTAGCTTAAATCTTGTAAGGATTTTTTTTTATATGGGCACATAAAAAAAGGTTTTTTTTAACAATATTTCATAATAGCGATTACAGTACTTATGAATTGTTAATCTAGCAAATTTTGTGTGTGCAATTTGTTATAATATTATTTTTCACATTAAAAAACACAATTAGCGAATCTCGACTTCTAAATCTACAAAGATCTAAATCGTGTCTTCGCCTGATATAAGAGAATTTAAAAGATCTAACACGGAAACCATTTAAAAAAAAAATATTTATACCGGATTCGAAAATGTGAAATATTTTTTTGTTTTAAAAAAATACACCTAAAAAATTTATCAGATAAACAGTCTATACGATTTGTTAAATCGCTATTGTGAATTAAATCATTATAAATGTTAGTTTTCCTGCTCTAATACGTGAGTCAAAACAAAGCCCTCCTACTTCCTGGTCCCGGCCTCGCGCCCGAATGGGTTTTCTATTTTTTTTAATTTTGGAGGAAACTATTATTGGCTTTGTGTTTTAATTGTTTTTTTTTATTGTAATTACTATGTAAGCTGTTGTTTCCTGAAATAAATAAATAAATAAATAAATAAAGCGAACAAACGAAATGTTTTCAAGATGATCAGAGCTAAATTAATCTTCGATAAGTTCCTTGAGTACCAAAAAGGAAAGTATTTCGAACCGTATAGTCGGCGGCATTCAAACACATATTGAACAGAATAACAAGATGTTTACATCTAGTTAAGTAAACATAATACCAGCTTCCTAACCACTATTTTATGGTGCCAACTGCTAACAGAGCAATTTACGAATAATTTATGTTACACTTCGAAACTTGTGAAACTTCGAAACTTTGGCTGACTCAGGGCATTTTGAGCGCTCAGAGTTGCTCGCCGGGTACTATCATTTATTTTGAATCATTTAATAAATACAATTATCATGATGCCTGTCCAAAGCCCTGATATCCGATCTATAGAAAGATTTCCCACACGCCGCGCTTTCATCTCGACGACTCTGAAAATGTTTCAGCACACAGCGAAGGCCATGTTCACGATATAAACATGTGAAAAGTCTCTCGGGACCTATTGATATCGCATAGTTCTATCTCTCTCTCTTCATCGCGCCGGAAACTCACTTCGTTACGCGTTGTCTCCCTCTGGCAGGAACGTGATCAGGAAGCTCTAATCAAATTTGAGGGCGGGCGAGGCCGAGAATATATTCGAAGTTAACTACCTTACGATAGCACTTAGCAATATCGCCACGAACAAAATACAACAGCCTCGGGGCCAGCCAACTATTTCTATGAAAAGACTGTAAAATATTTTTTGTTGGAGTTACACATCGATTATTGTTAAACTTAATTGGTTGTAAGTACCATAATTTTCTAACATATTTCTCATTGTAAGTACCACAATTTTTAGTTGACTTTAAAATAATATCTTTTCAGGATCAGCTGTTCAGTCACGCCGCCATTTTGATTTAAATCACAGTAAAATGAAATGGTCCCTGCTACCAAACTCTTCAGATAAAGTAAGTCGTTTTACTTCGTCAGCTGTTCGCCCGCGACGCCATATTGTTTTGTAAAAATAGCAAAATGTTTTCGCTAAAATATTTTTTTAATACATCCCTTGACACCATAGCAAGAAATATGGTAAATTTAACCGAAAATAATTAACAATAATCAGTCTGTACGTACAACTGTGCGATTTGCTTACACTTACGTTCGATTAGCAAATTTCTTGCTGCGGGTGTAAATTTTTAAACCACCAAACGTTTTGCTAAAATATTTTTCTCAGTGTTTGACAATAATATTTATACATATCTTATAATAGTTATTACCATTTAGGTAAGTTTTTGTGTTATAAATATAAGAGTGCAAGATGTTTTGTATATAGGTGCATTTATTTCAAACTGAAGAATAATTTAAAATTACTTTCACATTCAATACAAATATGCCAGCTATAAATAGGTGTTGTTTGGTATTTTCATTTTGTAACTTAATAGTAAGAATCGCTCTAGTTTACTGTTATATAGGTATGCGCAGGAATAAAAATCGCGTTGACAGCGTGACATGGTCCGTTTTTGTTGAGTTATAAAAATAACATGTCCACATTTCTATAGCAATAATTTCTAGGTATAAACCGAGCTTTAATCATACATGTACATAACTTAATTTATGAGAATTTTAAACTTAAAAATACATATTATTTTTAACTGTTTTTTTATTTGAAAGCCACGTTAAAGGTTTAGATTATACCTAATATAATTACATCAATGCGCCCAATCCGCCCCCTCCAAAAACCAATAAACACGTACGGACCTAAACCCTTTGTTACAGTAACTGTTACATAAAATTCTATCGATGAGGTAAGGCAAATCGACAGGGGCTCTCAGACTGAAAGCAGTTACTCAGGGAAAGGCACAATCTACGCGCATACATACAAAAGCGAGTATAGGCTAATCGAATAATACAGTAAAGTTTATTATTTTAAGTTAATGTTTTTACGCAATAAGTAAATCCGTGCAGGATTTCGTACAGCAAAAATAAAACTATAATGTGAGGGCACTCCCCACTCACTTTCGTAGAGTCCATAGTTCGCGCGCGTGTACGAACACTCTTCGCTAAATGCTGATGCAGAGGTCAGCATATCTCGGCACGGGGCCGGAGGCCTGGAGCATTGTTCACGGCACACGGCACGGAGTCTTCCACGGCCTTATCACTATGCAGTCTACATTTGGAGGCTACATAAGGATTGGTTTGTTTGTTTGTGCGCACGATACCCGCGTTATTTCAGATACTCTTACTTTTGGTTAAAGTTTTGAGGCACAAATAAATTATTTATAAAATATCATACTCATATTCCGGAGGGTACGTACCTTGTCAGGGCTATTTGGTCAAACCGTTTTAGTACTAGGACGACTTCAGCTTACATACCTGAAAAAAATATTAAAAAAATATATAATTTAGTCTTCAATATGGTAAGTAAAATTTTTTGAATATTGTCACCGCTTATATTATTATGTTCTAGGATAGCATACAGCAGATATTTTTTCTTATTAATTTTTAAATATGAAAATGAGAGTTTTTGCTAAAAGTTTTTCAATTTTTAGAAGTTATATGTTGTGTTATTATTTAAATAAAAATAAATTCAAAATCATATGTTATTTTTCAAAAAAAAAACTAATTTTTAGAAGTTATGTGTTGTGTTATTATTTAAAAAAAAAATAAATTCAAAATCATATCTGTTATTTTTCAAAAAAAAACTAAATACTATCAATATTCCATAAACAATGATAGGCCGCGGTTTGTACTATAAGCGCCGTTCATGTCCGCCAGGTTTTCTGTAGACATTTATTGCGGACATTTCTATGTATAAATTAGGCTTACGTCACATATGTAGTTTGGTTTAAGAGAATTTTAAAAAATAAAACTTACCAATTTCAATATTTTTTTATGGTACATAGGATTATTTATTTAAATAACCAGCTTAAAGGTTTTCTAGAAATACGTTTAGTTAATCTAATTATATTTTTTATATATGCCTGGTATGAAAAGCTATCTTGGCAGTAGACCTCAAAAACATGCATAAAATGCAATTCGAGTGCTTTATGGCTCTTAAATAGAGCAAAGTGAACATATGTACTTCTGTACGACTATAAAAACACCTTCACACGCAAAACTCAAAATAAATCACAAGGCAACTAGGATATAGGGCGAAATGCATCGTTATAACTCGAAATGAATGTCCAAAAAGGCGGTGAAAAGTAAAATATTCCGGTTATACGAGGAGTCAGATTGCATATTTTTTTTCTTTCGTCAAGGGTGCGCAAAATAGGGTCGTACGCCTGACGAGTAGCGAAATACGAAAAAAATAACTACCCTCGTTTGTATTGGACGTGACGTAGCTGGGCTACGCAACGAATATCAAATGATGCTGCAGAGATATTACAAGGTTTTTCGCGTAGATGCGACACGCCTTTAATGCGGTCCTATTTGCTGCCTCAAGGAGGGAGTAATTTTAAGGGCTGGTGATGCTAACAATAAAAAAAGATAAAACTATATATTTTTTTAATGCTTTTTCCCGGTAGTATCTTAGGCCTAGATGAGACACTAGGAAGAAAGGATACATATTAATTTCGATTCATTTAGATCATTTTTCCTATTACTCGTATTTGATAACCATTAGATATTAAATCATAAAAAAAATATAATTAGATACCTTGAACTTATGCCTTCAACACAGTAAAGTCAATTATTTAAAATTCAATTCTATTTCTGAGAAATTTAATAAATGATAACTGTTAATAGTTCTTTTTTAGTTGAATTGCTCTCTTATAAAACACATTAGAGCAGGGGTGCTCAAACGGTCGATCGCGATCGACCGTTTGAGCACCGTGCAGAAAGCTAATATCTATATATGCTACGGTACGCCCTACCTAGGTAGGTAGGGTGTTTCGTGTATGTACGACAACCCTGCATCACACACACTTGCAGTCTCTCAGAGTCGATCGTAAGTAGTCTAAAAATATTGAGGTAGATCGCCAGTAGTTCAAGTTTGAGCACCCCTGCATTAGAGCCTTAGGAAAAATAGTGATTGAAAGGCAAATGAAGGCTCTAAAATATAGTAAAGTTAATTTTTTTAATTTCTATATTGTAAAGCTGTAATTAAATAAAAACCAAGAATTGCTTAATCTACTATATATTCATCGAATAAAAAACAAATATTCATAATTTATTTATTTTGCCATGATGTTGGGAAGTTATTTGAAAATAACCCTTTTCATTAGTATTGTGTTGGCAATCAATTTGGATTATTAACAAATTTTTGTTTAAATAAACTATCGTAAATTGATTTTCTTGATTAGTTTATTGGGTTATTTATATTTTAATAAACTATGCTGCGCCGTTAAGACCTAATTAAATCATTAAACATTTCATTATTACCATCGTCGTAATTAACGTGAATTATCGTAAATTTTTAGGTTTTATATGAGCGTCACTGCCGCGGACGCGGGTTTCGGTTAGTTTTGTAACGCGTGATAAAAGATCTCTTGTTAACGTGTGGTAAGGATAGAGATAGAGTTTAGATTAGTTTAGACCGATTAGTTTATTGAGGTTCGCACACTTATCCTAACCAGTTTCTGACTCGGTAGGAATGCAAATATAAATAAATAACCGGTAATAGTTTCGACTCGATGCAAAGTAAAGACTTGTATATTTGTTTGACTACCTAAGGAGGTGTCTAGACCGGGAGCGCAGTGAGTAAAGAGTTATGACTGAAAGTACTGTCTTCTATTATGAAAACTAAACCGTGAGAAAGGAGTTTACAACTCGTCTCAAGACGGTCTGATCTGACGTCACAACGTGTGAAATGCAACTTAGCATTTTTTCCAAACAAAGCAAATGCTTGTGATTTTCAATTATGAATTTGCAATCTAATTAAGTGCAGTTGTTTTTGACTTTAATAGAACCAGTTAAACTGGGCTTGAGAACTGAATATCTGGAAATTTTGCAGGTGTACAAACCACTTACGTTAGGAACTCGTAACGTGAATTTTAAGGTTCAATATGTTAGTCATTACCGTGGACTGATTTTCTCGGTTAGTTTATTGTATCATATTTTATATTGATTCCAGTTAAAAAACGTATTAAGTTAACCGAAATCTGGCTTTGTTCTGAATGGGCAGATCAACTTAAATGCGAACGATCAAAATTCTTCAAAATGATTTACGACGTTTTGATGTAATGGTTCAGAAAACTTATTTAAACTTTTAATTGGCTCAGTTGAGCGGAGGCCAAAGTAAATATTTGAACATCTTTTAGTTTTAGCGAAGATCGTAATACGTTTTCATCTCGTTGAGATGAGACGTTTACCTAGGCAGTTTAAATGAATAGCGGCGTGATTATTGTACGCAGTCAATTATCGCCCTACTCGGCTAAGAGCCAGAGCCAGCAACAACTAAATATTCGAATTCTCTAAAGTAAATTTCAATTAAAAAAAAAAGTTCTAAAGTTTATAAATAACTCTGAAAAATGTAAATGTTTTTTTTTCTACACTCAATAATTTTGTTTTATTTATACGACGTTATTAATTATATTTATTTATCTTTATTGGCAAAATCAACAATTTTACACAGTACATACACCAAAAAAAATACATTTGATTGATTGATAAAAAACTATGTCAAATTAAAAATAGGTTTCTACTAACAAAAAGTATTAAGGTTAATAACAAATATTACAAAACCATTTATGTTTTAATATGCATATCTACTTATACGAATTTAGAACAGTTAATTTTTACACAATAAATCATTGCTAAACACTTTAAATTGCGATTTATTCGAGTCAATTTATCGAAGCAGTTAATAGTTTCATTAAAATAACTTTGCATCCGTGGTATCGGTGAATGTAGAGCGTTATTTGAGGAGCATGAAGGTATTTTAAAAACATTGTAATGACGGGTACGGGTGGGGGTGGTATATTATCATCTAAGTAGCATAATGTAGGAATCTGTGTTTAGATTTGTGTAGCATTAACTTTTTTTCTCTTCGATGTTAATGTTAACTCTCTAATGTTAATTTATCTATGTCAATTACTCATTACTCCAAAATTGCTCATTCTTTCTAAAAATTTTTTTAGAGTTGGTACTGTGCCACCTGCGAAATTGCCACATACACTCGTGCTCGCGCCCAATTAAACTGGACCCTTTGTATTGACATCAAAGGCAACTAGAATTAATTAGTTTGCAAATTCCTTTTAGGCAGACACAAGCTTTGCTTTGTGTGGAAAAAGTTGCATTTCACACGATGTGACGTCAATCGTAGACGATTTATAAATTCCTTTCTCATGGTTTAAGTTTCATAATCGTTGACGGAACTTTCAGTCTTCAGTCTTAACTCACCGCGCTCTCCGACTAGACACATCCCTAGGTGTCACTAACATACAAGTCTTGTATCGAATCAAAGGTATTTGTATTTCTAGCGAGTCAGAAACTGTTAGGATAAGTGTATAACTTCAATAAATTACTTTTTGATAGTGTCTGAGGTGTATCTCTATCCTCACCTTATCCTTTACCTACAGATAACGAGGGTACTTGTGACTCCCGTTACAGTAATCAAAAAAATAAATAAATTATATTTGTAATTTTGAATACAATAAACTGTTTTTTCGGATTTTTCATTAAAAATAAATAAATAGACAGATTAAAAATATATATATGTCATTGGCTCTCTGACTGTAAGCCGTGGTAATAACAAACTTCCACGACAGAGGTAAAGATTCTGAAAGATTTTTCGCGTTCTCCGTGCCTTTCGTTTGATATCCTCACAAAGGAGACGAGAGCATCGCAGATCTTGTTCATTCCTTAAACATTACGCCTAAGCAGCCGGCATTACATCAAAGGAAGCCATTTCGAGGAGGGGCTGTTTTTGGCTCGAACATGGAGATCAGAAGCGGACAGTGCCGCGAGAGATGATCTCCATTTGTCGTTGTGTAAAAGCTTAAAAAAATATTATTTAAAAAATATATTTTTGAATTGTTTAGCACGAAGCATAATGTAGCTAGGCGGTAAGATATTCTCAAAATAGTATTTATATTTAATTATAAAAATGTTTCTTATAGGTTAAGATCAATCTAGGAATATGTATTTTGCACATTAGAATAAATTGGAATATATATAAATATATATATATATATTAAAAATGTAAACTATAACATACGTGCCTAATAATACAAAATAAAAATGCCTTTAAGTAAGGTAGATTATATTTTTAATTTACAATGTTTTTTATGTTATATTACAATTGTAACGGCCCACTGTGGTGAGCCTGAGTTATTTTATTGCATTACTAACTAGTTACATAATAACTCAAATACATATTAAAATTTTAAATTATTGTTTCTATTTTAAATTTTAATAAATAAAAATTAGGTTTTCCTATGGTAGCCACAATAAAAAAAATATGCAAGTGTTTCGAATATAAATATTTAGGTTTTTGCATGAATGGAAGACAAACTATAGGAATAACAGTAGCATTGTTTGTTTCTAATTCTGTACGATATAGTAAACGTAATATATTTAATTTACATAACTACTCGCTTATAAGCGCGAAAACAGTCTTTTGCTTTATGGTTGACGTTTGACTAACTTTTTTCCACAAAAAATATAACAGTAAATATAAATGTTCTTAAATCAATTCACTGTCTCGGAGCTAGTGAATAGTTAGAAACTCAAGAAATCTGCCTTGTATTCTAACTCAAGAAATCAGTGAGACTGCTTTCTTACTGAGTTTTATTACGATCTTAACCGGCAAAATGAGTTTCGTTTATGCAAAGAGCCATTTTTTTTTTCTTTTGAAACAGTAAAACTCTACCAGACTCACTTTTTAACTCCGCAAATTCGGATAAAAGCGGTTGTGGGGCGGGCGGGCGGTACTAAAGCTACTTTACATAAATTAAAAAGATCACCTCATAGGATTTGACAGTTGAAACTAATGCAATTTATTAACATGGGGAAACCTGTTAAATAAATAAATAAATAAATAAATAAATAAACCAAATCTTCAAGTTAAGTTTTTCAATATGCAATATTGAGTAATTCTTGTCTTTTATAAGAGAGCAATTCAACTAAAAAAGAACTATTAGCAGTTTGTCATTTATTAAATTTCTCAGAAATAGAATTGAATTTTTAAAACCTGCCTTTACTATTTCTATAACATAAGATCAAGATATCGAAACATATTTTTTTATGATTAAATATCCAATAGTTACCAAATGCCGGCCGTAGGAAAAGGGGTTAAATGAATCGAAATTAATTTGAATTATCCTTTGGTTTCGCCTTAACCCATTTATGTTTATATTTTTATGTAATGATGTAATGTAGTCATAACTTGAGACTTAAGAAAGTATGTTAGAAATGTACACTAGCTCTTTTTCTCTGAAAGTGTATGGAAAATAGATATATTGTGATTAAATTTAGATTAAGACGAAGCCAAAGGATAAACATTAATTTCGACTCATTTAGACCCTTTTTTTATGGATGGCATTTGTTAATAATTGAATATTTAATAATAAAAAAAATATGTTTAGATACCTTGTTCTTATGACTTCGACTTAGTATAGGCAGATTTTTTAAATTTAATTCTATTTCTGAGAAATTTAATAAATGATAAACTCCTAATAGTTATTTTTTAGTTGAATCGCTCTCTTATAAAATACAGAGCCTTAGGAAAAAAGTAATTGAAAGGAAAATTAAGGTTCTAAAATATAGTAAAATTAGTTTTTTTAATTTCTATATAATGAAGCTGTAAATAAATAAAAACCAACAATTGCTTTCTGACCGCGGAAAGCACTATAAAAATAAAGCACTGAATTTCAAGGTTGGCTGTCAATATAATTCGCCTTAAGGGCGCCGTTAACTACAACACGCCGAAAGTTGGAGCCCAGCGTTTTGACAGCATCCAATTGGAAACTCCATTCTTCCCTCCGGGAAATGCTCATTTTCCAATTGAAAATCCAATTAAGCGTGGATCAAGTGCCTCTCGACAAATAATTCGAAAGACGAGCGGGCAAACTCTACTTCACTACAAATAAATTAGAGATTTTTTTTTTTAATTTTCCTCAACACCCACTTGGAACTGCTTACAAAGAAATACACACAGTGGTTCTGCTTGCTTTAGGTGAGATTTTGAAAATTTTGAAAAAAAGTATAATAGACTATAATTTAATTACCTTTTGATATAAACTTAAACATAACTCAAAGTAAAAAAATACCATAGTAAGTAAATTAAACACTATCTCCGTCCTTTGACCGTCGTCTGTCCGTGGAGTGCCCTTAATTTAAAAACATCTGTATAGTCGAGTAATGAGAAGCTGACCGTTTTTGAATTAGGACGCAGGTGTGAAATACTAGTGGCAGAAGTGTAAAAAACCACAAAAATGAACAAAGAGATCTTGATCAATAACATATTTCTAACTTAAAATGTTAACCAAAAATACATAGCAATATTTTTTTTAAATAAAAAAAAATAATCTATACGGGTGTATTAAATTCACTGATGTCCTTTTAGGGGTTTGATCTATATCAACGACTAAACCGGTCTCACAAAAGAAAAAAAATAATAATAAATTACTTTTTTAAAAGTACTTCACGAGGTGCGTGTCGCGTCATGCCTTCGCTAACATTAAAACGATTTCTATTAAATTTTGAATTAGTTTGTCTCGTAATTAGGTAACATTTTTCCAATATTTTTTGCTGATTAATATACAGCCTGTAAATTGATAAAATATAATCATTCAACGGCTGGTCTATTATGAATCCTAAGTTAAACGGTTTAATAGTTAGAGGTCCCTGAGGGTAAACATGTTTTAAGATCATTTAATTAACGCACTGAAATCTTAGTTGATTATAAATGCTGTATGCTGCATCTAGTCGCACCGTATTTTTTCGTAGCCATTATGCACAGGGCACTTACACACAGACACGGAAAATTACTTACTTTTTTTTTCATAACAATATATAACTGAAATCGGGCCATGCTCACCTGCGTCACGTGAAACTTTCATGTCACGTTCGATTTGAATATATTATATATCTTGCGACGTAAACTTTAGGTTGTTTCAGAAGGGGTAAATGTTAGATCCACGAAGTTCGTAAATCGTTCGTACAAAATGATTATTGTTAAATATTTTTTGGTTTGATTTACCATAATTCTTGGCCATTCGCACACACCCACTCACACACACACACACATACAGGATATATAAGATATTTCTCTATGTTATTCAATATATTTCTCTTCAATATATTATTATAAGTCACTTCATTATTATACTATAGGTGTTTTTTTTAGAGGCGTGGTTTTCAATCTGCTATCACTTGATTTATGCTCAGTTTGGTTTGCCATTTCATAATGAATAGACTTACTCCTGAACAAATAGTGCAAATTTAGAAAAAAATCACTCTAAATTTTTTTTAAATCACTCTAAAATAAAGTAAAAATCGCGTCGTGGGCCTGTGGCGTGGCCTCCAAGATCGTGCGATTTAACACCGCTGGACTATTTTTTGTGGGGTTATGTGAAGTCGCTTGTCTACGCAGATAAGCCGGACACGATTAACGCCTTGGAAGAGAATATTCGGCGCGTTATTGCTGACATACTTGCTGCAAAAAGTGGTTGAAAATTGGGCCTCTCGGCTGGAATTTGTTCGAGTCAGCCGCGGCGGCCACTTACCCGAAATCATTTTTGAAACATAATGGCAAACCCTTATCTTTATAATAAAACTAAATTCTTAGCCATAACATCAAATTATATGCGTTTTATCTCTTCTTGAAAACCACGCCTCTAAAATCATCACCCAATATACACCTATACATTATCATTATTAAGTTCGTTTATTCGTATAATTTGTGAAAAAAAAAACCCAACTGGGGATCGAATCAGGGACTCTAACGTGGGAGACGAGTGCGTTAACCACTGACCCACCGAGACTCTTGGTAGAGTACGTATAAAAAGGCACTCTACGGATTTTACTCCTAACGCGTGACGCGGTTTCTCGACCAACATCCCATCCCAATGAGTACAACGGGCGCAAAGAACTATAACTTCAAAAATATTTTGCTATGATTACAAAACAACATGGCGTCGTGGGCGAACAGCTGACGAAATAAAACGACGTTATCTGAAAATTTGGTAGCAGCAACCGTAATATTTTGTTGTTTTTACTTATTACCGTTTTATTTTGCTGTGATTCAAATCAAAATGGCGGTGTGACTGAACAGCTGATCGTAAAATTTGCAGTTTGCAAAAAATATTGTAGCAATAGCAATATTTTATTAAAGGCAACCAAAAATTATTGTACTTGCAACCAAGTAAGTTTAACAATTATCAATGTGTAACTTTAACAAAAATTAATGGTGTCACTACAAATTTTTTTTAGTGTGGTTGCTTGGTTTCCAAGTTATGTCTCAAGAAAAAAAATATTAAACAAAAAAACCAGCGTTCTTAGAAAAAAAACACATGTGATTAGTAAATCTCAGAACCACTCTATAATACCACACTCACGTGTGTTGGTAGATTGGATCGGCGCTGATCGAAAATGTCCTCAGAGCGTAGAATAGAAGGACATAAGGTGAAAGTATATCTATGAAAAACGAAGACATAAATTCAAGATATTTTTCAGACGTTAACGTTGTTTTCACTGAATAATAAAATGCCATTCAATATGCCGGGACGAATGTGATCTCAGGTGTATCAAACCCGAGTGCCGTCCTACCCCCGTAGACATTCGAATCAACTTTTGACGTATTCATTGAACCAAAACCGCCCATTTGACATTATATTTAAATCCTTGTTCGCTCTTGAGAAATACCTAAGAAATAAGAAAAACATGGAAAACCGCACGTTTATTCAGATTCAATTTCGGGTAGACATAGTGTTGCCATGCGTCCGTACGAAGCAATTTATTAGGTGAAAATGCCGAAAAACTTTTATTTTTATCTTATAACATGCTAACCCAACGAACTTCGTACCGCCACAGAATGCATAAATGTTGTGCTAAATTATTAGCTGAATTAAATTCTGTTTATAAATTAAGTTCAATAAATGTACAAAAATCAAAATGATATGGTTTTGACACATTTCATTTGACACAATGATAAATGCGATAACCTCACAAAGTGAACATCTTCGAAGGGAACTTACTGTTTGAAAATAGAATTCCACAGAATACAAAGCCATTCCATACAAAATGTAGGAGAAAATGAATTTTCTTTATTAGTTTTTTTCTCGTGATTTTTTCAAATATTTTAATAGTTATTCTGCTATTTGGGGCGGAGACAAATCCAAAAAATTAAGGATCATAAAAATCGGTCCAGCCGTTCTTGAGTTATAAACGGTCTAATTAACCCGACTTTATAGATATAAGGCAATTAAATTTTGATTACTTACTACAACTACTAACTTTTTTCCATTGTACTATTATATTTCTGCATTGTTTTAAACTTTATTTTGTTATTCTGTATTGATTTTATGTTTTCTATTAATGAACCACGTGTTTGTATGCTTTTTATAAAAATAAATTATGGCTATTCTTTGGTTGGGCAGATATAAAGACTAAGTCTTTGAAACGGCTAGTCTAGAATCTTTTCCAATTCAATGAATATTTTTTATAATTACGCCCCTAAATCCATAACACTCTTAGTTTGTATTTGATAACTTCTATAAAGACAATAATTGAAAATGAAAACTAATTATTTGTTTCAATTAGATATAAATTATAATTAGCTTAGTATTAGTTTTAGGCCGTTATAGATTTAAGTCTGGTTTTAAAACGTGCCACATTTTATAATGAACTATACATAATTGCATACTATAGTAAATATATTTCTCCAACTTCCTTCTCGGTTTCGGTTTCGTTTTTTGCCCAAACTGGTACAAAAACCGGTTTCGGTTCTGGCTTAAAAAGTCGGTTTCAGTCGGACGCCAACAGACGGTTTGTATTTTACCAGCAGCGTCCGTGTCTGTACCGGACAAAGGAAAAAGAGAGTAATTTGAAAGCTTTGCACGGTCTGGAGTAAGAGAGTGGTGTATAAGCTATAAGTGTAAGTAAAAGTGTTAGGAAAAACAGCTTTCTAATCAATTGTGGGTAGTTACCTATCTTTATTTATTTATTGAACAGGTTTCCCTATGTACACATTGCAATTAAAGTAAAAAATAAACTACTAAAAAAAAAATAACATCAAAAACAAAAAATAACTAAAACTAATCATGAAAAATATCACATTAAACTTTAAAATAATGCCTCTAGGCAAACATTGACAAATAAATAATTCACGCTGATCTTACAAAGGTGTAATAGAAAGCAGATTTTTAATCCTATTGGGCGAACGGACGAATATATCAATCTCTGCGGAAATAGAATTTAATCATTCGACTGCTCTCACAATCGGACTATACTTGTATACGTCGGTACGAAACGCTAACCGCCTAAATAGCGTGTGCTTCCGCGCTCTAGTGAAACGGTCCGGAACAAAGAAACCAATATCTCTGAGTATTACGGGATTCTCGATAAAACCGCGAATAACTTTATAAAAATAAAACAAAGTATGGATATATGTGCGTATGTGTAATAAATAAATATTATAAACCAACAAATAGCGTATAATTAACCAATAAATGAATGCTTCGAAGCATTCGATACTCTCAGGCGCAAGTATTACGGGATTCTCGATGAGACCGCGAATAACTTTTTAAAAATAAAACTTAATTACTCAATTCAGCCTACTTAATCACACTTTTTACTTTATTAACTATAGATATTGTTTGTATCCAAGTTATTGTATAATTCTTATACTTTTAAAATACAGTTTCATGTTAAATCTCTAAGTTTTGAAGATACAGACGATCGTAGCCAATTTTTGTGCTAAAAGTTGTTGACATTTCAAATTATTGTATAGAATTTATTCGGGTTTACACAATTTATTTTCTCTAAAAGTGGCCTTAAATTGCACCATTACAAGGATAGGTTTAAAACAAAACGGGAGAGTGGTCCCACGGGTATTTTTGGAGTCCATATTTCATAACCTCGAGAGTATATGGCAACCCTAGGTAGGGGGGAAAACGCAAGCAACCGTAAGTCTACCAATTTAAATTTTCGCGCGTCTCGATGCCCGCAAAACAAAATTTGGAAAATGTTTCGCGTTTAGCCGGATCGTAATTTAAATGTTTATCTCTAATATTCCGCGTATTTCATCTCGGCCGTCTCGCGGGGGTGTCTCCATCCTTTGGCCGACTGTCCATCTGTCCGTACGTCCGTTGCATCTTTCAACTATAAAAGTACAAACGCAAAGAGATTAAAAAAATAACCATATCACATCAAGGGCTGATGGAATAATACTAATGATTTAGTACTAATTAAGGAATCATCGACAGTTCGAATCAAATATCATATTCGAATTTCAAAAAAAAATGACAGCACGGCCGTTGGAACGAAATTTTATTATTAGCCATGTAAATTAAAACAAACTCATATGTGTGCGCAAATGGAAACATGTAAAAGAATGTTCAGTGCTACATTATAATTATTTTAATGGTGTTAACATTTATGATGAATTGAAAGAATGTCATGGTACTTGTAAGTAATTTAACTTTAATTACCTTCTCTTACCTTCTCTTTGCCTTCTTTTTTACCTTTTCTTGAATTTTTAATAGTCGTTATTTTATTGTATTATATATATGATATTCCTGTATATTATAAAATATTGTGGAAAAACAATTAACTTGAACTACCATTGTATATTTTAAACAACCCACTGATTCAAACGGATATCAAGCAACCCATCACAAGTTGTTACCACTGCGCGAGAAGCTACAACCTAGCTGTAAGACGTCGGGTTATGTTTAAATAATTTACTACTACTAAACAATGTCAGTTGATATTATACAATAGCCATTCTTTTTTCTCTCAATCACGCGAACACAACTAAAATATCGAGGTCTGATTTAGCCGAAAATTCAGAAGAGTCATAGCTTGTGCTACTGAATTTTAGTAGGTCCAACTGAAGTATGTATGCAATTTGCTTGGTAGCGTTCCGTCCTCACATTAGCATTAAGTTTATTTTTGTATTATTATACAAAAAAAAGTAAATTCATTAACATAAAAATTTCTAATGTCAAATTGGCACCAAAAACAATATCACACACACATTAGTATAATATATTATTTTCGACATTGGTAGCAAGTGCTGTCACTATTTATTTTTTTGGGTTTTGACTTTTGAGTAGAGAAACTTAACCGCAGACCGGTAGCATAAAATTAAAAAAAAGAACTTGTGGTCGGAATATCCGCGGACCTCTTCCTTTAAAGGACCCGTTCCTCTGAACTACGTGCCTCTGCAGTCTTGGTGCACCAGTGGAAACCAGCGTTTAGAAACCGGTGACTGGAGTAGAAGTATATGCTGGGATCGAATAATACAGTTCAGTGAGTGGTTCGTTCGTTTGTTGTCCGTGGGTTGTACCCTCGACGAAACAGATAGATTGAACAAACCAATTCCTATAGATTGAAGAAATCGTTCACCTAACAAAACCTTCTTGTACCCTGTACCAAACAATCTCGCAGATGGAGCATTCAAATGAAAAGTTGTGTGCACATTACAATTATCATTGTATCTTTGTATCATTAATATTTAATTATATTTATAGGTTTCTTATTATATACTTGAAAAAATGCAATTCCAATATTAATAGGGTTATTTCGTGGAGAATAGTTTTTGCATTATAAACCCGCTTTAAAACTTTTTAGGTGCTTAATCGGTACCTCGACTGTTTGACGAACAAATGAGTGTCAAATTTGTCTCGCTTGCGACACCCTTAGGTATAGATTTACGCTTAGTTAGGGGGGCTAAGACACGGCTTTATAGTTTCACGCCGCCGGGTTGCATCTCTAAAGTTCTATCCATCGCTCGTTCAACAGAAAGCTCATTAAAATTCTAAGCGGGAAAGTTTAGTCGTTCGTATGGAACATTGCTGTTACAAAGGTCTAATGATTTTGTGAGAGCAATGTTCTATGCGAACCACTAAACTTCTAAACCAAATAACTTTTATGCAATAGAGAATAAAATATAGAAGATTATGAAATATATTAAAAATAAATTATTAAAAAAGATGAAAGCATCCTCCCAACTGAAAATTCTCTAAAATAATACAATATTTCGATTAAGTGTTAGTCGAATTTAAATAACAAATTGTAAATGTACTTGCGCAATTTCGAAAAATGACGAATTGGCTTATGTGATTTTGATGATTATTTATGTAAATTATACTAGAATGCAGCTTAGAGTTGAATTAAAGTTTTTTTAGGTTAAAATATACAAGTATCTTTTAAAATAAATACGGTATGCAACTTCAGCATAAACCGCGCTGACTTCAGAGTTACAGTGGATCAGTATTTTTATTGTTTATGATAAACCGCGCTGACTTCAGAGTTACAGTGGATCAGTATTTTTATTGTTTAATACCATTAAGATTTTTATTGTATTATTAATTACTTTTTAGGCTCCAGTTTTTTTATATTATTTTATTTTTTCGGGGTAGGTACAGAAGACTGTAAGAAGATGAAAACAATATTTAAAGTATTTAAAAATATCTTTACTTTTCAACTGAATATATTATAAAAGCGATCGTTTTAAAATGTAGGAAAAAACCCCGATAAAAATAATAATCATTCATAACAGAATATCAGCTAAACTTCTTTAATTTATTTTAATTTGGTGTTTTTTTTTACGTTACATAAAAGACGTTATTTTATACGTTTATACGTTACAGAGCGTCTGCATAAATGTTATAACCCAATTATTAATAATAGTTAGGTTAGGACATTATATAAAAAACTATATATTTTTTGTTTTTAAATGTACGGATTCCATGTAGGGTGATGATTTTAGAGGTGTGGTTTTCAAGAAGAGATAAAACGCATATAATTTGATGTTATGGCTAAGAATTTAGTTTTATTATAAAGATAAGGGTTTGCCATTATGTTTTAAAAATGATTTCGGGTAAGTGGCCGCCGCGGCTGACTCGAACAAATTCCAGCCGAGAGGCCCAATTTTCAACCACTTTTTGCAGCAAGTTGGGCCGTATGTCAGCAATAACGCGCCGAATATTCTCTTCCAAGGCGTTAATCGTGTCCGGCTTATCTGCGTAGACAAGCGACTTCACATAACCCCACAAAAAATAGTCCAGCGGTGTTAAATCGCACGATCTTGGAAGCCACGCCACAGGCCCACGACGCGATTTTTACTTTATTTTAGAGTGATTTAAAAAAAATATAGAGTGATTTTTTCTAAATTTGCACTATTTGCAAACGTTGTTCAGGAGTAAGTCTATTCATTATGAAATGGCAAACCAAACTGAGCATAAATCAAGTAACAGCTGTTAAAAACACCAACTACGAAAAAAGTAGTGCCAGATTGAAAACCACGTCTCTAAAAAAAACATCCTATATATCACTTTTTGCGTATCCGTCGTGTTTTCATTGTAATTTAACTTTCGTTGACGCTACGTATACAATATGGTTTAATATTAAATCCATAGATTAATGTTGCATAATGAGGCTGTCATAATCCGCCCGAGACAAGGACACTTCGATATAACTCAGAGAGTGAGGGGGACAGATGGAGTACCTACTCTTATATCTCGAGGAAGCAGTACTCCGGTTGACAGCTTCTGCGTAATAGCGGTTAATTTAATTTTGCCGGCAAAGGAAGATTAAGAATGTGACAACCCTGAATGATTGCGTTCGTAGCTTATTATGCGAGTCTGGGTATCGTTATATCGTTTATGGTATAAACCTGGCAGTAGAAAATTTGTATGCATGTACAAAAGTGAGCTGGGGATGAGGGCTACCACCTGATTCCAATATTTCAACATACTGCAGAAGATTTAAAAGAGATTTTAAGCTGAGAAGGTTTATGTTTTTAAGTTGATCTTGAAATTGAGTAAACTCAATGTTATGACTGTTATGTTATCACCCGTAGGAGTAATTTATTTCGTTTTTGCAAATAAAGAAAAAAAAACTATTTTAAGAGTTAATATTTTTGCAGCTAACGGTAAATTAACCACAAAACTTTCAAAATACTCCTCATATTAAGCCGAGCTGCTAAATTGGTAATAGTACCTTACAGATGTCAAAAAGGTTAATGGCAATGTTAAGAGATATTTTGTTCCTAAAAAAGCAACCGCTTCCCTGAAAACATTTTGTTATAAACTATAAAAACCAAAATATTTTGTTGTACGTAAATTTATTACGACTTCAAAAAAAAACAATTCGCTCGAGCCACTAACGGAATAATATGCATTCCTTAATACTCAATACATGAAAAATACCAACAAAAAAAAAATATATTATAAAAACTTTAGTCGTAACAGAGGCATAGTTGATTTCAAAAAGATTGTTTCTATTTTAACAAGCCGTTAGATGAGATAAAAAGATTTAAGGCCACGCGAAAGGCAGAGATCACTTTTTGGTATAACCCCCCCCCCCCCCCCCCCCGTCCTTAAGGCGCCTCAAACAAAACCTTTCTCAAGATATGTGCGTTCTTTCTTTCCGCGATCCAATCGCGTTTAATGGCATTCCTTAAAGGATCCTTCCGTTAGGATTAAGACTGTGCTCACGAAGGGCATCGACCCTAACATTTTATTTATTTATTAAAAGAATTATAAACAATTTAAATTTAATATTATTCATAACTTATGCCCAGTGAGTATAATTCAAAGATTAACAGATTCTTATCGTATAACTGTTGTGTATGTTGAATGGTGTGTTGAAGCGTGAATAATTCTGAGATAAGTGAGTGTGAGATAAGTGTGTAGATCGGAGTGTGGAATGAAAAGTTGATATGTTCGGATGAGTGACACCACACATCATACATATAATATAGGTATTATAGTAATATAGGTATTTAATGATTTCAGAGAGAAAAGATGGTTTACAGTTTATTTTATTTATTTTATTTTATTTGTATGAGAAATGTTTACAGCTATACACAATGACAGTTACATAGAAATACATAATTAACAATTTAAGCCGACTACAGGCATCTCCAATTTAGCACATACATTCTAAACCACACACACACACAGTTATAAACAACAGTTCAGTACAGTTCTAAACAATATCACAGACAGCCTTAATAAATTGGTTACGGCTAAGATGGAAAAGATCAATGTACATAAATCTTGAGATCGTGGTACTCTAGCACAAGCACATTTGGCCTATTTGAGTAACGCCCAAAATAATTTTATATGACCTAGGTCAAAAAAAAATGAGAATGATATGAATGATGTGAGTGTTGGTTGCATGCTAACAAAATACATCTCACCTCTACTATAAGCAGGAAACCAGTGAGATAAATTCATCTCCCCTATCAGTGGAGAATTCAGGCCGTCTTTGTGAAATCAATAACGGATTCTCAATCATCTTTCGGGCGCCTGCTTTCTAGAATTGTTTTATAGCGATCAATCACGTTTGTTTCAGAAATTTTCCCGCTGTCATGAGGTGGATTTAATTTAGAAATAAATGATTGAATATTTTGCTATAGTATTTTAATTATTTCGTAAATCATATCATTCAAACTGACTAACCTTTGAGGAGTTATATAAGCTATACTCCACTATGTTTAAATTATTGCGGTCTTAGTGTAGGTTATATCTTTTTTTCAGAGTCCGTAAAAAAACGACACCTAAAAATGTCATATTATGTACTAAATGTAAGGATTCATTTAGACCCTTTCTATCGCTGGTATTTATAAAAATTATAAAAAATTATAAAAAAAATATCTTTAGATACCTTGATCCATGTCTTCAACATAGTAAAGGCAGATTTTTAAAAATTCAATTCTATTTCAGCGAAATTAAATAAATAATAAACTGCTAATAATTTAGTTGAATTGCTCTCTTATAAAATACATTAAGCCTTAGGAAAAATAGTTATTAAAAGGCAAATGAAAGATCTAAAACAAACAAAAGTTTTTTTAATTTCTATAATATAAGGCTGTAATTAAATAAAAACCAACCACGCAAAGAGTAAAACCTAACACCCTATAAACATAAAGCGCCGAATTTCAAGGTTGACTGTCAATACGATTAGTCTTAAAATTTCTCCCCGTTTATAACTTGTGCTTGCGGCAAGTGGCGCCCTCTCCTTAGGCACTCAGGATCGGTCAATTCGCTCCTCGTATGAAGGTATAGAGGCTGACTTCTACTGCTTTTCATTTTCCAAAAGTAAGTCAAATAATGCGGCGAATCTTGTGGTTTGATTTATTCACATCAAGAGATTTTTTCGACCTATTTCAGAATTAATTTTTTATTTTTATTTTAGGCACAAGAATATTTTTCTTATAAATCACAGATATATCGGCTTGAGGTCCCGGGTTCGAATCTCCAGTGGGTCGAATCCGGCCAGGTCATTTTTCGCCGTTGAGAATATTCAACGGCGCTTTTCTCAACACTGTCGACTGAGTTAAGTAACAAGACGTACACAAAAAAAAAATGGATCTGCGTCGGACCAGACGGTGGAAGTTATACTTCTTTGTCCATTCGCACACACCCACTCACACAGGCAGACAGACTGGATATATAAATGAAATATAAGTCATTTTTACGAATTATAATTTTTAAAAATTATACGAATATACAAAAAACGTATAAAAAGGGACTCTATGGATTTTACTCCTAACGCGTGACGCGGTTTCTCGACCAACATCCCATCCCTATGAGTACAACGGGCACAAAGAAGTATAACTTCAAAAAAACACATTCCTCCCCGACAACACAAGCCATTCGAATGAAAACGAGTGATTTATTGTACCTTCTAAAATAAATGAATATTTTTTTATACATTCATGGACGTCTGTCATTTATTTATTTATTTGTATGAGAAAAGCTTACAGCTATACATTATGACAGTTACAAAGAAATAGATTAATAACAACTTAAGCCGACTACAGGCATCTCCAATTTAACATCATATGTACCAATTTAACATATGTATCAGAAAAAGTAATCTAGACATCAGGACCTTATAATTATTTCCCACGCGTTGTCATGATATAGAATCAATCATGACGAAAGCTATAAAAATGCTAACGACTGTGTCTTTGCGGCGGGAATAAATTATACCCTTATCATTAACGAAGCCCCTGGAAAATCAACCGACATTTCCTCGCCGATATCCCGTTTCACACCGTATCGTATAAAAGCATCGAAATATAAACGCGCGATGTTAACGCCGATAGTAAAAAAGGCGACAGTGATAAAGTTGTCCGTGCGATTTGAGTGAGCGTTAAAC
Source organism: Neomicropteryx cornuta (assembly GCA_020383195.1). Lineage (NCBI taxonomy): Eukaryota > Metazoa > Arthropoda > Insecta > Lepidoptera > Micropterigidae > Neomicropteryx > Neomicropteryx cornuta. Next base: position 6,416,801 of record JAHKQU010000010.1, on the reverse strand, counting down.
CGAGCCATAAATCTGAGTTTATAACCGCCACGAAGCAGGTTTAAAAACGCGCAAGGATAAATGCTGTCCAATCAGGGGCAAAGTTTTCTGTTATGGCATAAAAATTGCAGCGAAAAATAAAATTTAGCCTAGATTGTTAGTTTTGAATAAACTTCATTACGAATTTCAATATTTTTATGATAATACTATACTAAAATAAGATATATGAACAAAGAACCAAAGAGCATTGAATCTCTGTATTGCGTACAGCGTGCTATTGTATTTTATTTTATAAATAATAAACACACGATGCCCATAAACTCACCCTCGAAGCCCAGTGTATTTTTATAGGTATATGAACTAAAACCTCCTATGCTTAGAATAAAATAAATTCCTTTCTTCTATCCCAATGTGCAAAAAGTGACATTTAAAGATAATTTTGGAGGCAAATATTTTTTTTAGTATAAAATATTTGATTATGATATTTGTTGATATTTGAATATGGATTTATTTAAACTTTAGGATGCTTGCTAACTCTAGTGCATTTACTATTTTTGAAAAAAATCTTCATTGGTGAATTTGGCGTATTATTAATTTATTTATTGAACACGTTTCCCATGTATTTCTATATTAAAAAACAAGGATAATAAAGTATAAAAAAGATGAATTGGCACGGTAAATAAATGTAATTTAAAAAAGCAACCCTCTCACGTGAAACATAACAGACCAATTAATTATTCACACTGATATCACAGAGGTGTAATAGAAAGCAGATTTTCAATTAAATATGTATTTTGTTTATAAATAAAGAACTTAAAAAAGAAAAAAAAAACCAATAGATTAAAGCAGACAAATTGCCTTTTTTCATTTTATGTAAGCAGCATTTAATTACAATTCTATTCAATTTCAATTTTGACTTCAAAATGAACTTTCATTTATTGAGTACGTAATATTTAATAATTTTCTGTGCCTGAAGAAATACAACAGACTGCCCTTACAGCTAAAACCATTTAATTCCTGAAAATAATTCGAGGGGTATAATATTGAAATAAGAAATTCACATTGCCGAATTAAATCCAACATACATTGGCGCATTAAGTATTGGCAATTTAGAATTAAAAATGAAAACATAATACCAATATAAACTAAATGGTACTTTGTTGTCTTTAGCACAAGGCGATTCAAAATAAAACTATACGTTAAGTCCTTTTTAGAATAGTAGTTGTTTAAACTGAATATTAAAGTTTGGTATATGAAATAAGCGAAAAAAGTTATGCAGAAAATGTTCCAAATTTGTTTTGGCCAAAAATGCACATTGGTGACTTTGGCTTAGAGGGGATTATGTAATTACGCAATTTCAATAAATTAATGTTTTCACATCTTATAACTACTACATATAACATACTTTCACATATACGTTACAACTATACACCTTTAACAATTGAAAATAACTAATAACTTAGAAACTATTAACTGAAAACAGTAAGTGGGTTACCTATTTATTTATTAAAATAATTGCTATTACATATAGAATATACATACATATTATATTTATTTTTATATTTGTATACAAACTAAAACCATACTTGGTTATTACTATATTTTAACATATACTTGTATTAACAAATTACACATAACACATCAAAAAATTCTACTATATACTTATATAATATATATATATATATATATATATATATATTAAGAACACTTTTCCTAGTCTCTTATGTTAATGTTAATATGTAAAATGTCCGAAATCCATAATTGGTTTTATATACTAGTAATAAGTTTTGTTTGTAATTATGAAAATTAATATTGTTGGAGTTTTCAATAAAAAATAAATATAACAGCTCACATGGATTCTTAAGAAAAGATTTGACATTCTATAGGTAGGACTATTTAATATCTGATTTTATATGCAAAAAAACAATAGAGTCAATTCTCCTTTCTTTTAAAATTTTGTTTTATTTTGTATGAATAGTCTTTGCATCTAACATGAATGCATTATGTGGACCAAACTGGGTGTTTTTAGTAGGCAAATAGTTTATCAAGACAACATATTTAACGTCTTTAACTTAAGGACTCCTTTTAAGGTCAGACAATAATGCTGACCTTAAAATCGAGAGAGCGCCTAAACGCATGTTTCCTTGCCAACAGCTGAATTGCTAGAATTACCTCAAGCGCCTACATAATTTAATAAAACTATAGTAACACCGGTCATAATTCGCCTGGTCACGTCGAAAATAATTCATTTACCCCATCACTCGATAATCATGACCAATAGCAGTGGGCGTTAACGCGGTTATCATATAACTGAGGTTACTTTATAAGCGATTTCAGAATATCCTAATACTTAAACCGCTACAAAATATATGCGCGATTTGTAGCTAAACTCGTCACCGTGCTTCATTGTCACGGTGTCACTTGCAACGAGATTTCCGTGTCACCGAAGCTGGAATCTGGCCGGACAGGGTAAAAATAATAGGGTGACTGTAAAAATAGTTACGGCCAAGTAAGGTCTATATGCAGGCCAGGCAATGGGCAATAATAAACAGGCGAAGCGACTTCGTTGAGCGCTTCTCTATAGCTATGGCTGGGATTTCGTTACTGCTATGACCCAGCTTCAGTAACGCGGCTATTAGGTTAATAAAGTAACTAAGTAATTTTGGTGAACGTCCTACATTAAAGATTGTTTTATTGTCCGGTGGGAATCGAGAGCATTCTTACACTGTTCGATGATTGAACGTTTTAATAATTTGAAGACCGTAGACTTCCGATACAACGCAGGAGGCCCGGATGTATTCAATCAAAATGGTATGCCAGTTATATTTTATACCAAACGAAAATATTTAACGAAAATCCAGTTATTTTTTTACTGCGGTATTTCCAAATGTAATATTAGGATCGTGCACAAGCACAAGTGGTTAAGGCGTTGGGACTATTAAGGCGCCACCAGTCCCTAAAACGTGTTTTGTAACGTATTTTGGTGCATTTTGTTGAAGTTATTCCCAACAAATGTCTAAAACTAAAAATACCACAATATTCTACATATATTAATTTAGTACATTGCTTAAAAAAAAAACGAAACACACCTTATTATAGTAATGAAAATAAATAAATAAGAAAGTGTTGTTTTTTTCTTGCAACGATTTTATTTTAAGTTGTGTAAGTGAAGCGAACCTAATATTTCTTCCTAAAGATAGACAATATAATAATCTAGGCCATTACATAAAAAAACACTTTTTTCAAATGATAATAATTATTTAAATACAAAAAACATGTTTCATCGATTCCAAATGTAACGAATTCGCGGTCGGCGAGTATATCCGTCTCTTTTCTACACGTCAATGCTCGAATAAAGCCTACTCTTTCTAATCTCAAGGACAAATGCGTCCCGGGGCGCCTTAACCCGAAGGTCGCGGGTTTAAATCCGCACATGATCATACCATTGTTAACGCTTCATTACCACCATCTCCCCTGACCCTAGGACAGGAATATTTGGCCCAATTGAGTAGGGCCCAAAATAATTGTACATAACCTAGGTCATAATAATTATTTATTTAAAAAAGAGTACTAATTTTAGCACGTTATAAGATACAATTTTCCTACAAGTCAAATTTACTACCAGTATTTGTGGAATAGTATTAGAATTAAGTTGTAAATACACATTTAACCTATATCAAAAATTGAACTCAAACCTTCGCATATTTTTTATTGAAAAATATTTTTACATTCTTTATAGGTAGGTTTCTTATACAGGATTTATTCAAAAACAATACTATTTTAAGGGTATATCTATAACGACAAATCTTATCACAACCGGCCTCATAAAAAATGTATTCATGTGTGTATGTGTGTGTGGGTGTGTATATCAGTGTGTATATTTGTGCCTTATTATTTCTTTTATATTTTTCTCAGGGTTTTGCGCTGGTCTCTGCTATGCACTTTATCACTTCATATATAACCTTCCTTAGAACAGGTAACTATTACCTAGTTAGGAAGGTTATAGACTTATACTCATCGGCCAATTTATATTCAAAAAAAAAACATAGTTAATTTCGAAAAAAAAAAATAAACACTTTTTTAATTTTTTAATCTAATTTCCCCTTGTAAGTGACCCCTTTGCCTATCTGCGACGTGCCGCTCAACTGAATTTGACGTAACACAGGTCATAGTTTGTTTAACTTTGGCGCAGATCAATGCGCTCGCGGTCCATTCATGATTGAGTTTTTAATTCGCGTTTCTCGTAATTAAGAAACATTTTTCTAATTAAGTGATTAATATTTAATTGTTGATATAAATGAACCTTCTAAGAAAGTTGTAGTAATTTTAAATACACGCAGTATTGATCAATTCGATTGAATTTTCAAGTTCATTAAAAAAATATAAACTTCATTTGATAAACGAATCATGGTTCAAGGTGGCTGAAAAGCATAACTTTTTTTCGCATTTTTTAAATATAATTTCTTACTACATAATAGGTAACACAACCCCTCCCCCCCCCCTTCCGCTTAAGTCATGCCAGTACAACTTTAATTTGCCTTTCTTCGTAGATATTTTTACATTTAGGTATAAGTATTTCCTTGCAGTGTTACTATAATTTTTTCCGCTAGAAATACTCCATACAACACATTTCAGTATTTCCTATTTCAGTACATTTCATATTTTTTTAATAATATGTACTTTAGTACGATGTCTTATTTATAGTTATTTTGTCGTAAAAAAAATTAACTCATAATTTATTTGGAGTTTGGTCTAAATATAAAAAAAAACTAAAACAAAAATATGTTATTAATACAGTAACTATCGACCTTAGAACATGCCGTAGTTTTAAAGATGATTATAAATGTGTGAATTATTTTTATACGCTAACTCGAAAAATATAAACTCTGCCGTAAACCGTAGATACGAGTATGTTTAACGCAAAAATAGATATTCAAGGAATTATGTGAACTTAACCGTTTAGTTGAGCTCAGTCGTTATAGACATCAATAGTCGACAGTCAAGATCGAAGGGTTAAAAGTTAACCCACACGTAATTGCTAATGTCGGTCACGAATGATGGCTATAAACTACAAAAGGTCATTCCACCGTGTGCTTTCCGCCAAGCGGGTCACACAAATACCAATGAGCAAAAGGTTCCATGTCATTTTTTATTATTAGGTAGATTTAATTAGAAAAGCTACCTATTACAGTGGCTCATAACTTCCGGAAAATTTTGACATATCTTCACGTTTCACATTCCTTAGAACCCAAAACTACTCTCATTCTATCTATACCACTCTCTTGTGGACACGATAACTGCCGTAATTTTACACCAATCACTTCCAAATTGATTCATAAAATTTAAGGGCACAAAATCTCTGTCAAGCTCGTTAATGGGGGTTTTTCGAAAAAGCGATATTTTGCTAGTACTTTCTTAGTTTAAAATACATCGAATTTATTTAAATTTTATATGATTCGTTAGATTAAGGCCTAAAACTTATCTATGTAAACTTTTTTAATAGCACCAACCATTAATCCTAGTAGTGAAAAAACTGTTTTTTTTGAAACCGTGAAAATTGGTAAATGAATCTCTCAGTTGATGTTTGAAACCGTCATCTGAGATATTCATTTCTACCTAATGTATGTGTTAATTTTGCGTAAATAAATGTTATTTCTGAGATGTAAAATATGCGCTCGTTTTAAATTACTATTATGGTATCTGTGGTGATCTATTTAGAAACCCTATATCCCATAACAACATAGCCTTTAATAAAAAAAACACCTCACATCTGTCGTTTTATAATATTTCACATAAAACCTTTTCCATGAAATGACAAAAATATATTATATACAGAATGTTTTTTTTCTGATGCACATTCTTTTATTCTACACACCAAATAGTTTCGTTCTAGAAGTTTTCTTAATTTTGTCATATTTTTTCCCATACAAAATAAATAATATCCCACGAAACGTTTGACTCGCTCGCTGCGAGCAACCTAAACGCCGCGGAAAGCCAGATCGCGCACCGGCGCCCCAGTCAGGAGGAGTAACTATGCGTTTAAACGCTAATAGGATTTTGAATTTTCTACTGTTTTTTACTTACTTATTTTGACATATTGAAAAACTCGTAAAACAAAAGTTGATCAGTATGAAGTATAGAATGATCCCATAAAAGAATGTGCATGAGAAAAAGTATACGAGATTCTATATTTATATATAATCATATAATATCAATATTTATAGTGTATTATAATATATAATTTATGTTTTTATTCATTATAATCTGTGTTCTCTTTTTATTTGATATTTTTTTTTTACTTTTTGCTAACATGTTTTGTTAATATTTAAAAATAAATAAAATCTGCATATCAAACTTCAAAGTAATACAATAATCTGTGAAATATTGATAAACTAAGGCGTAAGACTTTTGACCAAACAGTCGCGTTTTTAAAGCGTCAATGCGGGTAATCCTCTGACTCTAGCAAACGGAAATTAGCTTAGTTGGGTGGGATAAATAATGGTAAAAAACAAACCGTTCAAAAGTTACATGCCTGCGATGTTCCGCCAAAAATAAAGGTCTCACTATAAAAGTTATAATTTTTTACTATTTCTAATCGTAATCCTTAAAACTCTTTCAGTTTTCCTGTACAGAATATTATTACTGGTTTGATAAACGACCTAAAAATGGTTTGCTTCTGTGAATTTCATAATTACACCTCACAAAGCCACTTTGCTAATAAGGCTTGAAGAATTTGAAACCCTCGTCAGAAAGATGTCAAACTAAAGTAATTAGGTAATTAGGTATGCCGAGTCGATTAAGTTCGCCATCGATGGCGTTATATAATAGACATTATTTTTGTTACCACTAACCAATTACGGTAAATAATACTACGTCAATACCCACCAACATTAACCCCCCACCCCTAATAACTGAATTTATATAAAACTAACATCATTTTACCAAACTGAACTTTTTTTAAACTCGACAAAACTTTCGTAACGCATGCTAAAAAAAACTATGCCAGCACTAGCTACAAATTCCTAGCTAAATTCTGTATTAAACGAGTTTTTTTTTTTGTTTCTATATATGTACATAATAATAAAGCAATTGGTGTATTTTATGTTTTTTTTAATTTGGTATAAATTTGATATTTTTTTATTTATTTTATCAAAATTAAATTCGTTGAGTTTTGCCTTTTTTCCTCTATCTTTGTTAGTCAGTTGGGGTATTTTATTTATTTTTCTTTTGTTAGGAAATCCAACAGAACATAGAATATAACAATTTATAAGGCAATACACAATAAAACTTAAAAACTATGCAACAGACTGACTTTTTTTTTTTATTGACAGTAACTTAACATTAATATCACATTATACAAAGTACTACCTAAGTATTACTAAGCATAACAGTCTCACTGCACAACATACAATTACAATTATTTGAATTGAATTGTATGCAATAATACATAATATATAAATAATAATAATACATAATGAATAATATATATAAATAATAGTTAGCTTCTTTACATTAATGTTTAAACCCGAGATAATGCCTTCACGCCTCACATCACGACACACCAACTTAAATTTTTATTTCTTTTACTGAATGTGTACCTACATTTTTATTATTTTATAGAAAGATATTATATATACATAGTAATTCATCTGAAGTGGACATTCATTCATCTCTAGAAGAACGAAATAAAACGTTGTTTTTATGAGACAATAAATCACCAGTTCCTCGCTCAAAATGCCCCTTGAATAACTGCGAGGCAGCTATCCGCTCAAACGAAATCCTAGGACGGATCTAAGGATTAGTAAAGGAGACGTGTTCCTCGCCTTTATCTGTGTGCCTTCCATCACCTTTGGAAGTGGGGATTAGGTGATAAATACACCCCGGGGGTGACCCGCTTCGAATGTACGCACCTATTACAAGCCAATGAGAATAAAAACGTACGATTTTCACGACAGATCTAGACACCAATTCATCTATTAGAGTGTCTACGGGTAGACCTTTCCAGATAGGAAATGGACGAACCCATCACAAGTTGGTATCACAGGCGCGTGTATGTCTGGGTGGAAGATGCCGTTAATTCAGTATTCAGTATATTTATTTCAAAAAAACAACTTCGCAGTTGTGTATGAAAGGCAGAAATGAGTAATATAAAACAATAAAACAATAAAAGTAAATAGAACAATATAACAATAACAAGATACAAACAACAAATATAGTAATTAAGACTAGCATACCTACACTTTATACACAGTTATTCAAATGTATGATAAGAGATAGCAAGTTAAAGGGCGTAAATCTTATATAAACTAAATAGTACAATAATATTATAAAATTTATAGAAAAACAATAATAAAACAGTAAATGCAATAAAAATTAAATAAACTTCAATTAAGGTCCAGACTGTACAAAGTTCTTTTAATCAGATATTTTTTCAAAGCAGACTTAAAGCTGTGATATCTTTGTAATGTTTTTATATTATTGGGGAGGTTAATAAATAAATCTACCCCCCTATAAACACTTGTATTCTGAAATTGTGTTGTACGAGCTTTAATTGGTTGAACATAATTGTTTTTGTGTCGTGCGAATGAACATTGCTATGTGTAGAAACAGCCTCTTTCCTTAAGAAAAATCACAAAGGGTTTCGTAGATGAAGATACCATATATTGTGAGAATTCCTATGTTCCGAAAGTGTGATTGGCAAGACTCACCTGGGCCTAAACCCAGGATGAGTCCCCTCACAGTCCTCTTTTGGACTATAAAAATTTCTTGAATATATGCTGGAGAACCCCACAAGAGAACTCCATATCTTAGGTGAGACTCTACAAGTGCATATTAAACAGACATCACAGATGACCTGTCCATGCAAGTTCTTATACCTGATAAAGCGTAGCAAGCGGACGATAATTTTGATTTTAAATGGTCAATATGTTTACGCCATTTTAATTTATCGTCAAGATGCACACCTAAGAATTTTGTGCAGTGTGATTTATGAACAGGGCATCTGATGTTTATGTCATTCTTATTAACACTCGAGAAGTTTAAAATAACAGTTTTCGACATGTTAAGAGACATTTTGTTTGACTTGAACCAGTCATCGAGATCACTAAGAGCTGATTTCACTTTACTAGTGAGGATCTCGAAACTCTCAGCATCAATAACAGCACTGGTATCATCAGCAAATTGAGTTATTTCACACGCAGAAATATTTTCACTCAAATCATTCGTATACCCATTTACACCAGGAACACCAATTTTTACGGGTAATGACGCATGTAGAGCTGTAAGACAATAGGTACTGGTTAAATAATTTAAACTACTAAACAATGTATAGAAGCAGTTGATAGTATATGATAGCTAAAGGTGTCGTAGCCATTCTTGCGTGTTTCATTAGTCGACTTTAAAATTCGGTGCTTTTGTTGGTTTTTATTGTTTATTGTTTGTTGGTTTGCTAAGCATTTGTTGGTTTTTATTTAATTACAGTTTCATAATATAAAAAATAAACAAACAAACTTTGTTATGTTTTAGACCCTTCATTTGGCTTTCAATTACTATTTTTCCTAAGGCTAAGAGAGTAATTTAACTAAAAGAGAACTATTAGCAGTTTATCAATTATTAAATTTCTCAAAACTGCCTTTACTATGTTGAATCAAGGTGTCTAAACATATATTTTTTTATTAAATAACCAATGGTTTCTAAGTGCTAGATATCGAAAACAGTTTAAATGAAACGAAATTAATTCAACACTTGTATTAATATCCAATTTTCAAGGTTCTAGCACAATCCATTACCTTGAGTGAATCGAAACGGGGAAAAGGTGTATATAATTGTTGAGTGGGATATTGTACAATACACACCGACCTTTATCTACCGCGCATTTAATTCTAGGGGTTTGGTATTGTGTCTAAATGCGGATACAAAAGGATCAAAATTAAGTCGAACAATGGCCCTAAGGTATAAGGTATAAAGGGTGTATTTCGCGCGTTTCCTTTGTTTCATTACTAAATTCAGCCTTTGAGTAATCGCGAAACATTAGACATTAATTTCACACCGTTCCGTTCCGTTTCAAAACAAATTATCTTAAAATTATCATGAAATTAAAAAAAAACGATTGTAAAATTCAAACCGATTATTGTGAATTGAAAATATATAGGTATTTTATTTGGGACGTAACTTAAGCTTAATTTCTACTTTATTGTAGAGCAATATACAAGTTTCACGATATAATATTATAGTGCCTACCAGTAAGCTGTGGGGCTAGCTGACTCGCCGATTGCTCGCTGTCAATTTGACGTTCGTCGAATGTAATAATGCATCATACAAACGTCAAATTCACAGCGAGCAATTGGCGAGTCAGCTTCAGACTAGCTTGACTGATCTGATGATGGAGCCATAGGGTGTTCGCGACAATTTTACAATATCACGGACTAAACCCTTCGAATTTGAGCTTGTCTTACAGGGTGACCAGGGTCTGATAATGTGTACAAGATTTTATTGAATGAATTCACCTTTGTGGTTTCTTATTGTTATTAAAATATTAGTCTAAATAAAGAATGTAAATAACCTCTACTTTTGCGTTTCGTATATCCGGACAGGGTGAAAAACAATTAAATTGTTTAAGTGAAAAGTAATTAAATATTCAGGGTTTGAAATTAAATAACTACCTAAAAATATTTCTTTTATTACAAATAATATATCTGTGGGAACTAAGCCCTGTGTAAATAATCAGGATAGATACACTTAAGACACGATTTAAATAAGTTTTAATTCATTTATTCAAGTTTATTCATTGGTTTTTTTTTTTAATTTTGAATTGTTCATAAGCTTGGCGTGCAAAACTGTAACAATTGTTTAGAAATACATAGAAAATACATACAGAAAAAAAATAGAAATAGAACGGCGTGATATCAATGTCTAATGTTTCCTGATTATTCAAAAGTTGAATTTAGTAATGAAACCCTCGAAATACAATTGCATAATTAAGTGGGTTAGAGAGTGAGATATATCAATCGTGTTAAATTGGTGGTTATACGTTTTACTAATACGATTTAAAATTGAGTTACGTAATTTCCACTTGGGAGCTTTAAAAGTATCTTGGAACTCAGAGATATACCACCAACCAGATATTATGAGTAGTTGACTATGTAATCTATATATATATAACAAAGTCGGGTTAGTTACACCATTTATAACTCAAGAACGGCTGGACCGATTGTTATGATCTTTGATTTAGTGGATTTATCTCCGCCCCGAATAGCAGAATAACTATTAAAACGTCGGAAAATTTCACTGAAAAATATAAAAAAAATACATTTTCACATACATTTCGTATGGAACGGCTTTGTATTGTGTGGAATTCTATTTTTGAACGGTAAGTTGCCCTCGAAGATGTTCACTTTGTGAGGTTATTATCGATAATTTCTTCATTATATGTATAATGTCGAATTGTGTGAAAACATTTATTATTCAGCTAAATTCAGCTAAATTAATTTATTGCTTCTGAGGCGGTATGAAGTTCGCCGGGACAGCTTGTATGTTATAGATTAAAGTCATGCCAGCAATGCCCCTCCTTCCTCCAAGATATCGTAAGGCTTGTTCATATTAACTAAACAGAATGAGTTCTCGATAATTTAGTTGATCGACAAGGCGATTTACGGTAAAATTATTAGTTGTCAATCATGACAACTAAACCTACACATAAGATCTTTGGTATTATTAACTAAAAAATATATTTCGTGAAACTATACACGCAGCATTAATAATGTCCGCTTCAGTGACCTCATTGTGACAGTGTCTCCACAATCCGCACGGAAAATCTCTCTCGCCAATAAAGGCAAGCTATTAAGTCAAGGCCATTGTAATAAACCGAAGTGACGTGGAAATGGTCCGTTTAACTTATACTAACATTGAAAGTTTCACAACAATCATACTTACCAAAACGCCATGTATTTTTCATTTTCATCGAGTAGATACTTTGGAAATATCACCAAATACTATCTAAGTATCTATCGATTACAAAAGTTTGTATACTTATTTATTTTGTTTCAGGAAACAACAGTTATTACATAAATAAAATTACAATAAAACAACCAGAAAATAAAGCGAAATTTAGTAAAATAAAAAATAAATTTCGGGAACGAGGTTGGGATTGAGAAGTAGGAGGGTTTAGGGAATTTACCTAATAAAAAGAATATGAAATTTAATGTACTTTATATAAATAATAGATTTAACGAAAATCACTCACTCTCATGCATGCCGGGAAGGTAGCTTTTAAGAATATTTATTTACCTATATATTTAAAAATTGTTTATTCATTTATTTAATAAGTATTAAGTGTTAACGAGTACTTAACTTGTATTTATGTGTGTGTATATCAGTGTAATATTTGTGCCTTAGTTAATTTTTATATTTTCACAGGGTTTTGCGCTGGTCTCTTGTATGCTCGCTGTAACACTTCATATATAACCTTCCTTAGAACAGGTAACTCTTACCTAGTTAGGAAGGTTATAGACTTATACTCATCGGCCAACATGATTTCTCAATAAAAAAAAAGCTTACATGCTCGATGTATATATGAATTATGTGCATAATTCGTACTCAACTGTGACAGATGGAATGTCTCACGCTGGCGAGTGGATCTAGAGATGGGACCCGGAAATCAATGAACCCCAGAAGATCAGAGCAGTCTCGCGATCTTTTAAGCTCTAGAGTTCGTAAAATTTGACGTTTTGAGCATAGTCAGAAAATTTTAAATAATGTGATTGATAATAATAATAAAAATCTAAAAAAAAAACTACCTTACATTATGACCTAATACATCAGTCCTTCTAAATATTTAATAGTTTTTCGCTCAGATACGGATGAAGTTATTGTATTGCATAGGAAATTATTGTTTGTATAACCACTAAATTTAAAAATGCTTAATGATTGTGTGATAATACGATTTCTTTCGGATGGCATATTAAAGCATATTATAGAGCTGGTAAAGTTTCGAACATCACAGACATTTTGTGGTTTTGGATATCGAATGTATAAATAAATAAATAAATAAACAGCGTGTATGGGTGGTAACACCGCATGTGTTAAATTTGTTATCGACTGCATAACATTTAACAATGGTTTCATCAATGTATTTAAATACAGGTATAAAAAAGAATATCAAAGTGACAGCTGATTGAGCACATCGCACGAGCGAATTTATTCATTAGATTCATTCGCTGCCTAGGAAAAATTGTGTGAAGTTTGCTCGAGAAGTTTGACAGCAAAAGTTTTCAATGTTACTGCTAAATTAGTATCTACATATTAATTATAACCTCTTGTGATTTCTAGGTACACGTAATCATTCAATTTGCGGAACTACCCGCCGCGAATCAACGCCCCCTATCGGCCAGAAAGCGGACTAAGGACTTTCGGCCGGCGAAACTTTTACGGCAAACTTTTCTCCTTCAGAGTTTCAGAACTTCTACGCATTTCGAGAGGTCTTCACCTATCCATTCGGCGGCCATTTTTGCGTCAGTGGTTATTCTGTTTTATTTCAGATATAAATATTCATATAATGTCTGTGATTAATTACATATTACTTTGTAGTCATTTATTATCATTTTGAATTTACCTACCTCCAGATAATAGTGCTTCAATATTGTTTCACCAGAGTGGATTAGGCGACATTTATTTCATTGTATTATGCCTCGTATGTGAGTAATGTGTCAGTGGGTAGATTTAGAAGATTTTGTGTGACAACTGTGGGTTGCAAGTAAGCAACTTAATAAAAGAAAGAATAAAAAAAACCATTTTATTCCGTTCCTCCTGATGCCCACGTGTTCTTTTATCCCGCCAAACAATAGGATATGTAGGATGTCCCAAGACATTTTTCCGAATAATGGTATGTTTGTGTTCCCTATTATGAGTAAAAGATTATGTGAAAGAATGCGAAAATAGTTAATCCACAAATGTATTCGTTTTTTTTCTACTAAACTAAATGATGGTAAAATCGTAAAGCAAATTGCAATTTATTGCCCATTTCCGTCCGTAACTGTTTTGACAATCGCCCTATTATTTTACGGGCCAGACTCCAGCTTCGGTGACAGGGAAATCTCGTTGCAAGCGACACAATGAAGCACGTTGACGAGATCAGCTACAAATCACACAGTTATTTTTGAACCGTTTAGGTATTTTTAACTCGCGTATAACGTAACCTCAGTTATATGAATATCGCGTCAACGCCCACCGCTAGTGCCTACCTTATGACCTCAGCCAAAGGCACAACTCAACAAAGGAACACCGTTTCTTGGCATGGCGTCAACCTTAAAAATCCCAAATAGATATTTAAGGTCGAGAATTTCTAAAATATATGCGATATTATAAACTATCCTACATTGTGTTGTCTTGAATTTATTATTACCAGCATACCAACAAATCTTTGAAATTAGAAAAATATCAACATCATATAATATGTATAAATTTAAAAAATAACCCCAAAATTTAAAGGCTAAGGTGTGTTAACCTTGGATGCACTTGGATGCAAAGAAATCAAATCACTCCACATTCTCGATTTTAAATGCTTATTTCTGAGGTGACAAACATATTTAAAATAAAACGAATAAAAAAATCTACTCACATAATAAAATTATTTAACTTTTTATCAGTCTCTTTAAACTTTTTCGTTGCATGACAAACTCTTTTTCAATCAGTGATTTATTTGGGAAAAGGTGTGGTTACAAACAGTTTGCCACGCATAGTTCGCGTTTTAACTGGTTTTTTTTGCTGCTCATAATAATAAATGCTATTAAAATAAATAAAATAAACTGTATTTATCAATTCAGTAGTGTGGTTAGTCAGTGTAGAACTATCGGGAACACTGTTTCACACTTTATTGCTATTTTGATTTTTTGTTGTATGTAACTAACTGTATTCTTATGTAACTGTTAATTTTGTAAATGAAGTTTGTGTGTGTGTGTAATACTCGTATATTTATTTATTTATTTATTCAACAGGTTTTCCCATGTACATTTTTTGTATAAAGTAAAACAAATTAAAATACTAAAAGAAAAACAAACAAATCAAAAAACAAAATACAATAACGATTAAAAAATTATAATAATGCCTCCCGGCACACACTAACAAATAAATAATTCACGCTGATCTTACAAAGGTGTAAAAGAAAGCAGATTTTTAATCCTACTGGGCGAACAGACGAATATATCAATCTCCGCGGAAATGGAATACTAATTAAATACTAATACTATAATAATAATAATTTATATTATAATAGGTTAAATGGAATACTATACTTGTATACGTCGGTACGACACGCTAACCGCCTAAATAACGTGTGCTTCCGCGCTCTAGTAAAACGGTCCGGAACAAAGAAACCAATATCTCCGAATATTCCGGGATTCTCAATGAAACCGCGAATAACCTTATAAAAATAAAACAAAGTATGGATATATGTGCGTATGTATAATAAATAAATATTATAAACCAACAAATAGTGTATAATTAACCAATAAATGAATGCTTCGAAGCATTCGATACTCTCAAGCGCGAGTGTTGTAACTCAGTTATAGAGAAATCTGGAGCGATCTGAAGGATGCTCCACGTTCGTACATAGACCGGGAGCCCGCACTCATGTTATATAATATAATGGAAACTATTCAGAAGTTCGCCTACTCGAATCGCATCTAAGGTCTCCTTCAAACTTGCCTTTGCCTTCACTCGCCGGCGAGTTCAGACGGCAGGAATTTCGTACGCTAAATTCAATACGAATCGCCTGCGAAAGTAGTGCCATCTGCAGGCAAAAACATGCACTGCAAATAATATGCAAATGCTGCCGAAGTTAATTGAAGGGTTTAAAACCTATTGAACTAATTGCCTAAATAATAATAAATATAGTTAATACATTAATAGTAACAATACATTTTTAAAACAAGCATTTATTTAAGTGATTGAATGTTTATACAAAATTACGTGTCTGTCCTGTTGACCGTTGAGGTGTTCCTTAGTCTGCGGCTAATCCTGGATGTAGAATTAGGTCATGCTTACCATAAAATGCACTGTCATTGGAACTGAACCATCATGTCAAATTCAACTCCTCAGGATAAGAGGAAGTGGTTCTAATTCAGGTCGCTAGATTTGACCTAAACAGACTAAAACATTGCAAGCTAAATAAAAGCTTATAAAAATCGAGGTTTTGCAGTAAAATTCACTACATCAGGTCTTTGTATATCGACTCACTGTATAGCTCTCTATAAAGGTCTATATCACACGATATAGAAAAAAAAACTTTTCTCTGATTAGTGCATTTTCTTTAATATTTATAGGCGCTTTTTCATTTTATTCAAGAACAGGTTATCAGGCTCATTACTACCTTAAAGTTATAAATTTTATTGTTCCTTCGGTTTCTAGTATTATTTGTGAAGATGGTATATTAAAAAAAATCATCGTGGTTTCCGGGAAAAAAAATGTAACCCTTACGTGAAAATATTAAAAGGATCTCGTAATAAGGTCTTTTTGGTAAGCGGTCAGCTGTCGCCGCACGCCGGTGACGATGTCAAGGTTACATTATTGCTTCGAGAGTTGTCGGAATTTGCGCGCTAACCGTTAAAAAATATACTTAATAAATTAAATGGGTGAAATCGTGGTAGTCTAGTGGTTAGAGCGTTGGACTATTGACCCAAAGGTCGCGGGTTCGAATGCGTACATGATCATAACATTTGTAACGCTCATTGCCACTATCTCCCCTAACTCTAGCGCAGGCATATTTGACCTAGTGTAGTAGGGCTCAAAATAAATGAATTTGACCTAGGTCAAAGCAATTAATAAAAAAAAGGTAGAGATCATTTCCTACTCATAGGTTTTCCTCCCTTTAAGTCTTCGGGAATGATCCTGAGACACCCTATATACAAGACTATATACCAATGGCAATACCAGCAATGTTCATTTTATATCGATATGATTATTAGTGGTGACTTGTAACACCTACCGTTTTTTTCCTTGTGTTTTTGAGTGCTCTTAGTAGAACGTTACCTAAGAATGACACTACACAGCATCTTGCAGCTCAATTTGACACTCGAGGAAAAACTGAAAGGCACGTCCTACGCTCGCAGAGCCCTCGACAAACACTCACCTAAGTAGATTATCTCCTCGAAAGTTCTAAAGGAGTCATTTTAAGAAACCATCGGGCGCGGCAGGGAAATTCATTTTAAGCGTTTTATTATAATCACGTTATAAAAGGTAACGTATTTTTTTGTACGGTCGGAGGCAAATGAATCTTTACCTTGACAGGCGATTCGACAGAGTGAAAATAATAACCTCACCTACGCTCATACGGAGATGCGAAAGCGAGATACATGACACACACGTGCTATCACGCGTTTTTCACGCGTTTGAAAACATGATTATACGAACAGCATAAGAAGACTTCCATGATTACAGAAATATTTCCATGATCATTTTATTTTATTCAATTAGAATATTTAAGTAAATACTTATTTAATTTTACTGATTATTTTTATCAGCTAAAGATGGCCATTGTTTTTGTGTATTTATATATTTTGTAAATTATTTCAATGTAATTTCATCATAGCATGTTTAAAGTTAACACTAATAGTCTAATTGACAAACTAATGACAAGTTCTGACCTTTCTAATGACTAATGATGACTTGACTAATGACCTTTCTGATGTCTATCAGTCTCTTTAAACTTGCAGGATTAATGTACTGAAATTCGCTGAAATTACTGGGCTAATATTTCCACCGCCTCTTCAATTCATTAGAAGTTAGGTATGCTGGCAATTGCATAATTGTAAAATAGTTCGTTTTTGTTTTAAATTCGTGTTTCTTCACTGCGCAATGGATTTTTAGTAATATTTCTGTAAAAATACTAATAAAATAAATATTTCAAACGCACACATAGCGGTTAGAAATACATAAAACTTATAAAGCGAAATAAAAAAATCCACATTTTCTAATGATACTCATCAGCTGTTCTTAATAATAAGTATAATTTATTATTATTCATTTAAATTCAAGTAATCTGATAGGGGTGAAGATCCATTTTACCAAATCTATGGAAAAGTACAAGCCACTGTAAGCTAAAGTAACACCTGCACCTATTTGGTATATCAGTCAATGACAGGTGCAGGTGTTGCCAAGAGAGCCCAGGAACCCCTACACGCTTAATCAGTGAATGTGGGCCTCTAATTCACAAGATGCCAGCTTCTAGGCAATCAACTCACCCCCGAAGAGATCAAAAATCCAATGGTTACCAAAAAATGCCAGCCTTAGAAGGTCTAAATTAATCGAGATTAATATTAAACCTTTGGCTTCGTTTTAAGATGATGGACTATTGACCCAAAGGTCGTGGGTTCGAATGTGCACATGGTCATACCATTTTTAACGCGCCATTAGCGACATTGGTAAGTGCGTCATTCACTCAAGTCATACCCTTTACGCTGATGATCTTAACATTTATTAAGAGTGTAAAATTGGTTAGATTGTCAAAAGTTATAAGATCTTAATAGCCTTACCGAACATTCTTCGATAAATAAGTTAACCATTAATGCATCAAAATGTAATGCTATTAGCTTTTCAAGGAAAACTAAATTAATTAGGCATCCATATTTAGTCTCAAATGAGCTTATACCTGATACAAAGTCAACTCGTGACCCGAGTCCTGACCCAAAGCTAATTTACGATCAGTATATAGATTCAATTATTGAGAAGTCTTACAAGAATCTGGGTTTTATCATAAAAACTAGTAAGCCCTTCTGGAACTTGATTACTATTAAAACGTACGTCAGAAATTCACTAGAATTTGCATCTCCGATATGCATCATATTGAGAGAATTCAATATCTTTTTACTAATCAACTTAATTTCAGGGGTCGTGTACATTTTCATAATTACGAGGACAATTTAATCTTATCGCACTCGTCAGACTCAAATATTCCATGTTTCTAAAGGTAACGCAAATTATGCTCAAAATGCTTCATAGAATTCTTTAAACATACAATTGTCATTTTGGTGAGATTGACACTTTTCGCCTAAGTCGTGAGAGTTTTGTGAAGTCTGTTAGTGAGAGAGTTAGCACGCTGGTTTAAACACACCACACGCAAACACACACTTACTCAAACTCACGCACACTTTATTACACACACCCACTATGCACTTTCTTGCAAATTCGCTTTTCTATTAGTTTGTTTTCCATTCCTTTATTTCTCTTACAACTCCTTCGGCTTTACTATTTATTGATTTATTTATTATTATGTATTTACTTTTAATCGGCCTTAGAAACGGTATTTTTTTTTTTTTTGTAACATATTATATTGTAACGCTGTTTGTAATTCTAATAAATAAATCACCATCTACCCTGATACAAGGACAGGAACATTTGGCCTAGTTGAGTTGGGTCCAAAATAATTGTACATGACCTAGGTCATAGCAATCACTTAAAAAAAAGAACAGTCCCAATACCATTTCCGATGACTCCAAAGATGGGAGGTTTATGTTACATATTTTATGTCTGAAATTATATTTAAAAAAATGACCGACGCACGCGGGATCAATGATCTAAACCTTGACCGAGTGCCACAGCCGTGTGCTCACCAGTAAAGGCCTTGTGACATGATTCGTTATTATTTTATTCGTTTTTTTTTTTTTTTTGGTGGTCAGTGCCGAGTTCCTTCACGTATCGTGAAAAACTCGGTTCAGTGCACATTTCAGAATACATAAGGTTGCTTGTATCCGCCTACCCGGCGGGACCTTAAATGTTTAATGAGACTCCGTGAGATTTAAAGCACAAAACTTGATATGAAGGTAGACTTTTCAAGCTGTTGTAACTCATTCAATTACTTGCCAACTTGACACGAGTCTATGCATTATTCAGCGTATAATACGCAGGCCTTGCTTACAATACGAAATATACATTCTATTATTAGGCCGGCCTGTCATTGTATTTAGATTTTTTTAGATATCTTTGTAAAAGGGGGTCGCAAAAATGATCACATACTTCACATTTCACTTTTAGATTCTCTAGTATTTTTGGACCTCCGCCACGTCTTAAGGTAAATAAATATAATAGCGAAATATAAATAACATATAACTGACATTACATGTAACTAAAGAATTATGTGTCCTATTACACATAATATTTACATACAGGACGAACTTATTCCCATACAAATCTTTTTTGGGGTCATTATATGCTTCAAACTGATCAACTTTTGTTCTACGTGTTTTTCAATGCATTAAAAAAAGTAGGTAAAAAACAATAGAAAACAAAATCCTATTAGCGTTTAAACGCATGGTCACTCTCCCTGACTAAGGCGGCCTTGACCTTCGCGCAGCGTTTAGTTTGCTCGCTCGAACCAAACTTTTCCTGCGATATTATTTATTTTTTAGGGGAAAAAAATGTCAAATTTAAGAAAACTTCCGCAGTTTAATTCCCATGAGACTTCCATGAGAAATAGTTCAACCTGTATATAATAAAATTTAATTCTGATGAAAATATATTTTTTTTTAATAAAATGTCACCCTATTGCGCCCTAGTGTAAAACGTACTTACGACATATTAAGGATAAAATTTTGGTAATAATGTCGTTTTATCTTCATCTTGTTAAATTATCTTTGGAAATGTTTTATAAAAAAAAATATACTAAAAACTACATAACTGGTAACATTGTGTGTTTTTTTTTTTTGTACAACGTTAAAAATGAAGCGTCGAGAGTGTGTCAATAAATGATTTGTTTTATGGTCGTAACGCACGTTTGTCAGTAGTTTTCTAAGACATGGTATTAGAATGTGAAACTTCATTCATAAATCTACCTGCCTTTTTTGGGATTCGCGTTTAAGGGGACTCAACCCGATTTATTCTCCATACAAACGCTGTAGTGTTGTGACTCTCTTATTTGCATATGTAAAAGAAAAATAATACTAGGTATAAAGTAAGGTAAAGTAAAAGTTTATTTCCAAGAACAACTTAATGCATAGGAATGACAATTTTCAATTTTCAATTGGTTCACAAAAATTGATATAATGCAATATATAGATACATCATGCCTAGAGTGTTCGACATTTATACTACTCGTACTCGTATTACATAGCTAAAAATACATCAAATAAAATATATATATATATATATATATATATATATAAATTGTAAATAGAAGTTTTATAATTATGCTTAAATATAGTATTTTAGAATTAGTATGAAGAATAACTGCCACATAACATTTCTTCCTTTCAATTATAGGTTCAATTATAGGAATTCATACAGATTTTTTTTAATTAAATGTGTTATAATGGCTTTTTTTAAAATATAAATATTTTTTGTTTTTATATTCACCCGGTAGTTTATTGAACATTTCTAGTCCTCTATATAAACTAGTTTTTTGAAATATGGACGTACGAGGAGGTACCGGCTGAATAAAATTATCTTTGTTCCTTGTGTTATGGAATCGTTTTATCCCCTAAATATCTAGGCTTCTATTGAATTAAAAAGTTAAATTTTTATTTTAACTAAAAGTTAAGATAATCTAAACGTCTGTATTTTTCTGACACTTTATCAAAAGTTTAGACATAAATATTTTATTGACTGAATTCAAGAATCGAGAAAATAAAACTACAAAAGCATACTTTATATTATAAACAAACAAATTCCAGTAATTTTTTAGACATAAATTTATTCTGTGTTTCACAATTAACTAACAACGGTACAGGTGTTTGTGCATTTGATGAGACAGAACGATTTAAAAGCACACGCGGGACAGAGAAGGCACTGCTCGAATTCCTAGAAAGTGCGCGTTCAATTTAGTTGGCAGCGCATAGCGATACAACCTTCGCTTAGAATACAGGCCCTCGGCTTTGTAATTCCATTAGTTGACAATCTCAAGGCATAGGGGCCGTATTGACACACCATTCATAATTAAGTCTAGCCCCTGCAAGAGCGTATGACGTCATAGCTTGTAGCGTCGTCTAGGACAGACGCGTTCATTAGCTCTAAATTTAGAATTAATACGAAACTACCGCACACCATTTTTACGAAACTCTCTCTGTTATCTTTGTAAAATAGATTTATTTTTGTTTATTTATATATTTGTTTATTTATTCTTTATTGAAAAATGCAACAGTATTAATTTTTATAATTACAAACAAAACTTATTACTAGTTAAACTTATTAAATCTATTTATATAATTCTCGTTTCCCAAAAAAATATGTACTTAAGTTTAAAACATACCTAATTTGAATGGTTGAAAATGATTTATTTTCTACACAATTTTCTTGTTAGCGGTCTAAATAAAAAATAAATGTACACAATTGCATATAAGTTTATACCGTCACAGAACGGGCTCGCCTAGTGTTGACAGTATAAAAAATCTTTTGCACAGTATTATTAACGTGCCTTCGTCACCTTGACTTGGCACTCGCGGAAGATTAGTCGTAATAAAGCTTTAAATAAACATTAACAAAAAAAATAATATAGAACTAAACGAAGAATTTGGTCAGTGGTTTTGCGCATTGGTATAGTATTTTAAGAATGAACCAAATCACAAATTCAGTAAATAGGGAAGTTTTGTGCGCATTTAATTCAGATATGTCGTTAGATCGTGTGGTTCAACTTCGTTCGTAGAGAAATGATGTCCATCAATGTGTGCTTTTAAATGTCCTTTTTGAGTGCTCATAAAAACACACTGGCTGCATTTTTTTTTTTTTTTATCTTGCGATGAACTCCATCAATGTGTGTTTTTAAATGTACTTTTTGACTGCACTTATAATCACACTCGCTGCATTTATATTTCTTTATTTTCCGATGAACACTATCAATATGTGTTTTTAAATGTCCTTTTTGACTACACATATAATCACACTCGCTGCATTTATATTTTTTTATCTTGCGATGAACTCCATCAATGTGTATTTTCAACTTTCCTTTATGAGTACACATATAATCACACTCGCTGCATTCATATTTTTTTATCTTGCGATGAACTCCATCAATGTGTGTTTTTAAATGTCCTTTTAGAGTGCTCATATAAACACACTGGCTGCATTTTTTTTTTTTTTATTTTGCGATGAACTCCATCAATGTGTGTTTTTAAATATTCTTTTTGAGTGCACATATAATCACACTCGCTGCATTTATATTTTTTTATTTTGCGATGAACTCCATCAATGTGTATTTTTAAGTTTCCTTTATGATTACACATATAATCACACTCGCTGCATTCATATTTTTTTATCTTGCGATGAACTCCATCAATGTGTGATTTTAAATGTCCTTTTTGAGTGCTCATATAAACACACTCGCTGCATTTATATCTTTTAATTTTGCGATGAACTCCATCAATGTGTACTTCCAACTTCCCTTTATAATTACACATATAATCACACTCGCTGCATTTATATTTCTTTATTTTCCGATGAACACTATCAATATGTGTTTTTAAATGTCCTTTTTGAGTGCTCATATAAACACACTCGCTGCATTTATTTCTTTTAATTTTGCGATGAACTCCATCAATGTGTACTTGCAACTTTCCTTTACGATTACACATATAATCACATTCGCTGCATTTATATTTTTTTATCTTGCGATGAACTCCATCAATGTGTGTTTTTAAATTTCCTTTATGATTACACATATAATCGCACTCGCCGCATTTATATCTTTTAATTTTACGATGAACTCCATCAATGTGTGTTTTTAAATTTCCTTTATGATTACACATATAATCGCACTCGCCGCATTTATATCTTTTAATTTTACGATGAACTCCATCAATGTGTATTTTCAACATTCCTTTATGAGTACACATATAATCACACTCGCTGCATTTATACGTTTTTATGATGCTATGAACCTCTTTGATGTGATCGATTAAAAGAGATTTGAATGCAAACGACTTAAAGCATTCGTTACATTTTAACTCTCTTAATATATTTTTTGGGTTTTTATTTAGCGTTTCTTCGTTTAAGCATGGCCAACACAAAAAAGTTAAAATATCATTAAATATTGTGTTATTGCATTGAACATGAACAGACTTTCTTTGATCAAGAGGACACCCGCACTTCGTACATGAAAAATCTATAACGTTTAGATTAATTTTCACAATTTTCTTTGAGACTTTTTCTTCTTTGTATTTTGCGATATTCGCCAAATTGTAAATATCAGGCTCTTTCTTGATAAATTTAACATCTTCTATTTCAATTTCCCGTTGTTGATTCATGTTAATTTCTTGGTTTTTAATTATACGATACACTTTATTTTTCTGATTAATAGAACTACCTAAATCATTCTTTACCTATATTGACATTAAATTTTATATTAAAAATCAAATATATCTATGATTGTATTAGGCAAATTAAAATATTTATATATTTTTGTCATTTGAACACTACCTAACAAAACAATATTCTTGTGCGCTAACTGTCACTGACATCTGATTATGACAGTCTGGCAACTGAGAGCCATTGCGTTTGAAAGGGGGGGGCAAATTAAAATATTTATATATTTTTGTCATTTGAACACTACCTAACAAAACAATATTCTTGTGCGCTAACTGTCACTGACATCTGATTATGACAGTCTGGCAACTGAGAGCCATTGCGTTTGAAAGGGGGGGGAGGGTTGAAATAAAGTTGAGTGTTGCCAGACTATTTACTACTTGTTAAAATTGTGCCAGACATATTGTGATTTTTATTTGTTAACTCTATTGTTGTAAGATTATTAAATTCAAATAACATTGTTTTGTTTTGTGTATGGATTCTTTTTGCTGGCAGATAACCACTTCGATGATGGTTGATGGTTACTCAACTAGACTTTAATCTGTTCTAAAGTGACCATCGATGTGTTCCAGTAAATCGAATTTAAGAATGCGTTTTAGTGGTGCAACTAATTCTATAGTGATAATGAGATTACGATTATTTTACTATTGCAATTAATTCTTCACTGTGTATAATAACCCAAACCATACGAAGATTTTTTTATTAATACCTACTTTATGAATTGAGTTACAGTTCACTACCGATACATGCACACAAAATTCCTTGAATAATTTACCCAACAATCTTTCAAAACAAGATCGTCGAATTTACCATAGAGAAAGTACCTAAGAACTTTTCTGTCCAAAGGCATTTTTCGCCTATTACACAAAACACAGTAAAAACACACAAACTAGGTTTATTACATGTAAATCAGTACATACGAGTATTTTTATCATTAAATAGAAGCAATAGTTATTATGCATTAGAAAGAATTTAACGTCAAGCCACTGCTGCGATCGGGCGGCCAATCTTCGCGTTTCAAAGGTCACCGACATAAGATGATAAAAAAACAATGAAACCTTAAAAATGCTGTCTTTTCGGTACCGACTGTACTTAATGAGCATAAAATAATATCTGCTTGAAGTATAATAACCAAAGAATGCTCGCGGAATTATTTTAATATTTTGTAGCTCAGAATGCATATTTAAATCCGCCATTTTAGCCTTCAAATATGCTGGATCTTTCTGGAACATTTAGTATTTAGAAATCGAGACGTGCATAAACGATAAATAGATGAACTGACTGTAAATTTTGTTTTATATATTCCAAAATATAAACATTTATCTACATGTAATATATATTTCTTATTCCAGCGAGATCGTGGTAATCTAGTAGTTAGAGCGCTTCAGTACGTTTTAACGCTTAGTTACCACTATTTTCCCTGACTTCAGCACATTTAACTTATTTATTAATAATAATAATTTAACTTATTTCACTAGGGGCTTAATAAAATTATTTATAACCTAGATTATAACAATTTGTTTTTTTTTACATCTATTTTACCTATTAAATGACATTTTATCAAACCTGTGCGGACATTTGTGTTACTTACAAACACGTCTATGAGACTGTCTAAACTCTAAATCATATTACCTATATCGTTGGTGTAAATTCTCTTCAAGACTGTTTATTTATTAAAATACTTTAAGATTCCGTTGTGTACAGAATCCTTAATATACAGAATCCTTATAATATAAATTAAAATTTAGACAACCCTTATTTTTAAATTAGCAAATTATTAACGCGGTCGATATCACTACGTTTAGATTAGTGAAAGCGTAATTTTTTCAATAATTTTGTGTACGCCGGCCGCGCATCGATTTCGTGCAATATTAAGTAATGTCATAAATTACTCCAACGTTTGCATTTTAATAACAGCCGTCCGTTCGATGTGTATTTTTTATAAGCTTTTTTTTAACTCGCAATCTTTGTTGCTTGTTTAGGTCAAATCATCTTTAACTCCACTCTAAACTCTTACTATTCAAGTTTTCCTTTTTTTTAACAGCTAAGCGTTTGATATAATTCTTTGTTGCGTACCTACCATGTTAAATAAATAACAATATTTAGGCAGTAAGCCGGTATTTTTAATATTATTTGTCAGTCGAATGATTCAATATTATTTGAATGTAATTACTCATGCAAAGCCCGCGCCTTATAATTCACGAAAGACCATAAGAATATTAAGGATATTTTTTTTTTTTTTGTTTATTTATGGAATAAAGTAAATATATTCGTTACGGAATCTAGAAAGGGCAAAGTCAGTTTACACCTGTCCGGTTTTTTACACAAACACAGCTCGAGTCAGCAAAGTACCTAGGAAGGCAGGCGGGCCACAGAATGGCCAGAAATGAGAGATGGATGTCTTGTAGCAATCCGCTCTCGAAACAAATCTCACACCCGCAACTCGTAGGACGGCTATGAATGTGTTATAATTACCTACACACAGAGTGTAGATTTGCCCCTGTCCCATACAGAACCCGACTTCTCCCTTTTTAAAGCACGCAAGACACGTTTCTCCAAGACCACACTCGGTGCCCACTATGTAGATACGACTACCTAAGAAAGAAAGAAGTAGGTAAAAATGAAACATGCAACTCTACTTTGTATCGAGTCGAAGCTATTACTGGTCACAAAACAATTCCTATTCCTTTGAGTTAGATTCATAAAGTATCATTACAAGTTTAATTCAAGCGTGTTCGTAACGAAACGACAGTAAAGTAAAAAGATTTACATCCCCCATTACATTGGCGATCCCGGCATTTGAATCACGCACCTTCGAACCCCTTCGACCTCCGTAACCTCCTCCGATGTCCACCGTCCAAACCGGCAGCAGCGCAAAGACTCATCAGATCATGGACGAGGTTACATAAACCACCAGTGGCATTAACATTGACACTTGGACGACTTGAACACAATTTTACTCATATAAACACACTCGCTGCAATTATATCTTTTTCTTTTGCAATGAATGAACACTATTGATATGTTACTATTAATGTGTGTTTTCATTTTTTTTTTTTTTTTTGTTTTTTTGTGAACATACATAATCACACATGTCCTGGTAGCGCAGTCACGCTGCCCAGATTCGTTAAAATCGGGAATTAGTTGACGGCCCCGCGGCTGCCGGCCAACGGATCGTCTGACTTAGTACCTAAGCCCTCCCCGCCCGCGATACTATTTACCTGCGATTGAGGCTCCGCGACTTGCTGCCACTCATCCACATTCAATGGATGAGACCTGCTTACCACCACAGTGATGTCAGGCCAGCTGCCCTTGTATTATAACCTGATCCCTTTCTGCAGACTAATTTAAATGCAAAGAAAGAAACCACATATTCCGAACGTACACATTTTATTGCATAAAAAACACACAGAAAAACAAACAAACTCTAAAACAAGCGTCTTTACACGCCTGATCACAAACAAAGATAATCTTTTATAATCAATTAACCAATAATCAATTGAGCAAGAATCACTTTAGCGCACGCAGATGGATGTAGCCAATACATAAAGTCAATTTAAAATACAGTTTTAAAGTCAACTTAAAATAGTAAAAAATACTTCATTTTACAATAGCTTGTTTTCTATTAACACACTGCGTACTAAACTTGGCTTTAATTTTAAACTTCACAACAATAATAATTCCGCACACATCATCTGTTTACTTCAAAAACAAGTTAAATGACAAAATTGGGTAAAATGAGTTAAAAATACAGTTTTGATCAGTTTTTCGAGCTCTATCGACTGATATAACACACTATATTAAACAATGACTGATTTAGAAGTTAGCTTGTTTAAATACCGACTAAATACATTGATTCTCAGAAATATTTACAATTGAAATCTTCTAAGTGAATTTATAGCAGTTTTTTTCTAGATTCATTCTAGAAAAAAAAACACAAAATACCTTGAATGCTTTTACATGTAAGTATATTTTCTGTGACATGAAATATCATATTTTATGTAAAAACAGTTAAATATTGTTATTTTTTTTTTAGATGTATACATCACATCCTTTTTCATATATACATTTCCAAACAAAAAACAATAAATTGCAATGAATCATTTTAGTTGTTTAACTGAATGCTTTTTTTATAATTCCTCATATCAGAGGGAAGAGGGAAGAGCAAGTAGCAGATTGTGACAGAAATGAAGGTAATACTGAAAATCCCCCATTTGTATGTGTTAGTTTTGAGGTTATAACATCGTTAATTTTAGATACGATTTCAGTTGGATTATCATCTAATCACAACAGTATATTGGAATACCAACATGATTTGCAAGCCACCTATGGAAATGAAGGACTTCTTACTGATAATGAAGGTAATGATATTCTGCAGTATGTATTATGGTTGCATGTTTTTTGTCACAGAAATAAAAGTGTTATGTAATTCGGACAGGTAGACGTTCTCATAATAATTATAATATTATTATGTACTACGATACATTCAGGTTTCTATCAACAGGTTCAAATCAAAGAAAGATCCATTGAAATCTCTTCTGATTGCAATAATGATGAAAAACATCGACACACCCCAGCTGAAAATGGTAAGATAAATCAAAATAAATAATTAGTAGAGGGTGAGTTTTTTCGGCAGTCAAGCTTAGTTACTTGTACTAACCTAATATTTCGGCCAGCCGTGCTGCACTGAAAATATTTCATTTTATTTTTAAGAATATATTGCATTTCTTTTAGACTATTTTGCGCATGAGGGTGACTCTTTAGACCCTAATGAAGAGAAACAACGCATGGTAAATGAATGTGAATCACTTTTTGGAGATGATTTATGGGATGATAATCCCATCCCACATACAAGTCTTATGTGCCTCCATCAAGATCAATTTCTTCAAGAACTATCGCAGACATACATCTACCACCACAACAGCCAGCACGGCACACGAATGAACTGGATATACGAGTACAAGAAGGCGAATTTATGGACTATCCCTTAATTCTGATAAACAATTCTCCGCGGCACAGCAATGCAACAGAAAATGTTTTTTTTTAATACTTTGACACAGACAAATTTAATGACAAGTATCCAAAATATTTCTATGATTTCAGAAGCACATAATATAGTTGAGACAGTTTTAAACGATGTTTTAGTTGAAGTGTACCAAAAAAGAGATGGCGCAATAAAGACCCTCAAAGCTGGGCAGGTAATGTAGCAAAAAGTAGACGCAATGACGGCTTATGACATGACGGTAATGACATACAATATAAAAATAATGCCTGAAAAGGTGCCTCAACCAGCAAAGAGTGGTAAATGCCAATTTAAATGCACTGAGATTTTTCCCTTGATGAACGTAACCAATTATATAGATATTACTGGAGGCTTGATTTTAAAAGTCCAATGTACTCCAATGATAATTTCTTATTATCCAATGTACTCGTTCAAGCGCCTAAACGATTTCTTGTTGTTAGATCTCAAAGAAAACCAAGGTCGTATGCCAAGAAATGTTTTTTTCCTAAAGGCGATTTATTGATACCAGTTTGTGAAGACTTCATGTAAAACTCTTTGCATGTCTGCAGATGTAATAAGAAGAAAACTGAACTTGGATTATATCTTGAAAATGATAATAGAGGTCATAAAGAGCCTCTAAATAAAACAAAGTCACATATTATGGCACATGTAAAATCACATATTGAGAGCATTCCGTGTATGGAAGGGCGCTACATCAGAAAATCTTCAAAACGTAAATATCTAGACAGCTCACTCATCTCTGATCATCTTTATGTAATAGAGCAAAAGTTTCTCGAGTCTGGACATACCTACATGGAGGTAGATTCGATGCATAGTATTATAGAATATGCGAAGGAAAATTCTTCCATTTACGCAATGCACAAATGGATATCTGTTTTTGAGAGAGCTAGATCTCAAAATAAACAAGAAAAGAGTTCAAGTATGATGAGTTTTTCGACATAAAACACCTTGCTGAATTGGTATTAACAAACCGAACAAAAGATCACCAAGGTAGTATTGTTAAGTGGCTCCAATTAAAGAAATTAAGATATTTAAAAGGAGAACCTAAGAAAATATATTTTAATTACGACATGTCACAAAAATTTAACTACATCAATATTGCAGCCATTTCGAGTACTCCTCTACTCTACTAGAAACAAAAACGCTTCTCAAAATTCACCTGCTCCACAAAGAATGACTAATCTAATAAATATACTTCCCGGACAATTAAGGAAATTGTACAAAAAGCCGCTGCCGATAAGTCAGACAAAAAGACAAGATTTACTATAATTATGCCAGAAAGGTGTTATTCCTGAAGAATTCCATGGGTTGTTCAGAGATCTTAATGCCTCTGCCACTGAAAAAGATCGAGTGCCACAACCAGCTTTGGATGAATCGTCAGACGAAGATTGTTATAATTAAATGTTATATTATTGACTTGATTTTATTTATGTTTGATATTATTTTTTTTCATTCAGATGGTTTTTGTAACTGTATTTCATTGTTAACGATTATTGCTGCTGTAGACAAGAAATTGAGTAAAGAAACTCAGTTTTATTATTGTACAATCTTTTTTGTAAGCTAAAATGTTTCTAGTTGTAAAGGCGGAAAAGACTTAATTAGTTATTAGATTACATGATTTTTGTGTGTTTTTTTTTAATGAAAAAACGGTGTATTATTACTTGCTTTATTTCTATATTTTTTTAAATAACTGTAGCTGATATAAACAAGATAAATCCTAATTTAATAGTAAAACTAATATTTCACCGATATCTATCAAGGAAGGAATGGATGTTTATTTGTATCAATTATTTGTATGTGTTTATTTACATTTGTATTATATATTTACAGGTAAAAACCTTTAAGTACATTTAATATAAAAATAACATTAAAACGAGTACAAATCGTATATATTGTGTATAGGTGAAAGAAGTTAAAAGTTTCCCACTAATTTATTTTTATTTTTATATTGAATAAACTTAGCCGTTAGTCAAAAAAAAATCTTGATAACAAAAGATTATTAATTTTTTTTGATAAACTACATTTTTAATGTTTTTAATTTGTTACCTCAATATGAGTTTTCAAGTCTCAAACTT
The DNA here is from genome assembly GCA_020383195.1 of Neomicropteryx cornuta. Taxonomy (NCBI): domain Eukaryota; kingdom Metazoa; phylum Arthropoda; class Insecta; order Lepidoptera; family Micropterigidae; genus Neomicropteryx; species Neomicropteryx cornuta. Next base: position 6,385,445 of record JAHKQU010000010.1, on the reverse strand, counting down.
CTAAATTGATTTTTCTCAAAAGTGTCATATCTGCATTTAACTCGTTTTTGAAGTAAACAGACGACATGTGCTTAATATCGCAAATACTGATTTTACTTATAAATCACATACACCAGCGCAAAGTGTTATTAAACTAAAAACACTTCTTCGCCAAAAATAGACAAACAACTTTAACACATACGTTTATAACCCCGGAATTATCTCTTCCGTGCCGGCAACCAAGCCCAGCGGAAATCCGAAGACAACTGACTTGAACTCTCGCTCGCTAGCCGTGCTAGACTCTTTAGCGAGAGGGGATTATGAAACCTCTTTTCATTGGCCCGTCGATAGCGTCACTTCGAAGCTCTCTTTCGATTGGCCGAGGCATCCATCGATCCATATCGATCAATTATTTAAATATTTTAATATGTAATCCATGCTTTTCGAAATGTAAATTTATATTTTTATTATATATAGAACTTAATAAGTATATTTAGTCACTTAGTTGTTGGTCTATTTTTGTTAGAGCGATTCAATGATATATCTTTACTATATACTTATCAATACTTATTTAACTATGCCAGCGCTATAAGCAAATCTTAAGCTATTTTAGTAGGCTAGTAGGCATATTTTTACATAAGGCGTTTACAAATCAATTACAAATTTAAACAATATATTATTTAAGCTGGCTTACAATTATGTAGGTTAAACCTCTTAACCTCTGCCGCTTTTAGATAATAATAATTTGCTTTTAAATGTTGAAATATTATTTATAAAATAAACAAACTTTTACCTATTTATACGGCTGTATAAATAGAAACTTTACCGTATTTGGTGATCATGTGCTCTCATGTACTTACAAGCGTCATACCTAAATTTCCTTAACATGTTCCTATAACTTATACATATTAATCTTAAAATATAACATTTTACATGGTTCAAAATATTTCCTAATACAAAAAGTGATTTCATTGTCTGGCTTGGTAATAAAGAAATAAATACAAAATTCCGAAAACATTTCACCAAGTTGCATTTCGCGTTGCTTTGGGGCTGAAATCTTTCTGCCATTTGTACGCAGAAACGCGTACCTTTGTTAATTGTAGTTCGTATTATATATTGCCGAATCGAACATAATATATTCTGAAGGCTGCGAGTTTTTTCCTACCTACGATATTATTTAAATACAGAGATGCGTCTAATGGACGATTTCTCATTTCGCTAAGGGACAATAACAACTTTTAACTTGGGTTTACCTACCCACCATACCTATTTGAAATACCTATCGCGCGCGTAGGCTTAATTTTGCCACGACAACACAGGTAGCATTTATAACTTTATTTTGCGATAAACTCCATCAATATGTTTTTTTTAGGCGTCCTTTATGATTACACATATAATCACACTCGCTGCATTCATATTTTTTTATCTTGCGATGAACTGCATCAATGTGTGTTTTTAAATTTCCTTTTTGACTGCTCATATAAACACATTGGCTGCATTTATATTTTTTTATTTTGCGATGAACTCCATCAATGTGTGTTTTTAAGTTTCCTTTATGATTACACATATAATCACACTCGCTGCATTCATATTTTTTTATCTTGCGATGAACTCCATCAATGTGTGTTTTTAAATGTCCTTTTTGAAAGCTCATATAAACACATTGGCTGCATTTATATTTTTTTATTTTGCGATGAACTCTATCAATGTGTGTTTTTAAATATTCTTTTAGAGTGCACATATAATCACACTTGCTGCATTTATATCTTTTAATTTTGCGATGAACTCCATCAATGTGTATTTTAAAGTTTCCTTTATGATTACACATATAATCACACTCGCTGCATTCATATTTTTTTATCTTGCGATGAACTCCATCAATGTGCGTTTTTAAATGGCCTTTTTGAGTGCACATATAATCACACTGGCTGCATTTATATTTTTTTATTTTGCGATGAACTCCATCAATGTGTGTTTTTAAATGGCCTTTTTGAGTGCTCATATAATCACACTGGCTGCATTTATATTTTTTTATTTTGCGATGAACTCGATCAATGTGTATTTTAAAATTTCCTTTATGATTACACATATAATCACACTCGCTGCATTTATATCTTTTTATTTTGCGATGCTCTCCATCAATGTGTACTTTTAAGTTTCCTTTATGATTACACATATAATCACACAGGCTGCATTTATATTTTTTTATTTTGCGATGAACTGCATCAATGTGTATTTTTAAGTTTCCTTTATGATTACACATATAATCACACTCTCTGCATTCATATTTTTTTATCTTGCTATGAACTCCATCAATGTGTGTTTTTAAATGTCCTTTTTGAAAGCTCATAAAAACACACTGGCTGCATTTATATTTTTTTATTTTGCGATGTACTGCATCAATGTGTGTTTTTAAATGTTCTTTTCGGGTGCACATATAATCACACTCGCTGCATTTATATTTTTTTATTTTGCGATGAACTCCATCAATGTGTATTTTTAAGTTTCCTTTATGATTACACATAAAATCACACTCGCTGCATTCAAATTTTTTTATCTTGCGATGAACTCCATCAATGTGTGTTTTTAAATGTCCTTTTTGAGTGCTCATATAAACACACTGGCTGCATTCATATTTTTTTATCTTGCGATGAACTGCATCAATGTGTGTTTTTAAATGTCCTTTTTGAGTGCACATATAATCACACTGACTGCATTTGTATTTTTTTATTTTTCGATGAACTCCATCAATGTGTGTTTTTAAATGTACTTTTTGAGTGCACATATAATCACAATGCCTGCATTTATATTTTATTTTTTTGCGGTGAACACTATCAATATGTGTTTTTAAATGTCCTTTTAGAGTACATATATAATCACACTCGCTGCATTTATACGTTTTTATGATACTATGAACGTCTTTGACGTGACTGATTAATAGAGATTTGAATGCAAACGACTTAAAGCATTCGTTACATTTTAAATGCCTTAAATTATTTTTTGGATTTTTATTTAGCGTTTCTTCGTTTAAGCATGGCCAACACAAAAAAGTTAAAATATCATTAAATATTGTGTTATTGCATTGAAGATGAACAGACTTTCTTTGATCAAGAGGACACCCGCACTTCGTACATGAAAAATCTATAACGTTTAGATTAATTTTCACAATTTTCAATGAGACTTTTTTGTATTTTGCGATATTCGCCAAATTGTAAATATCAGGCTCTTTCTTGATAAATTTAACATCTTCTATTTCAATTTCCCGTTGTTGATTCATGTTAATTTCTTGGTTTTTAATTATACAATACACTTTATTTTTCTGATTAATAGAACTACCTAAATCATTCTTTACCCAAATTGATATTAAATTTTATATTAAAAATCAAATATATCTATGATTGTATTAGGTCAATTAAATTATTGATATATTTTTGTCATTTGATCACTACCTAACAAAACAATATTCTTGTGCGCTAACTGTCACTGACATACGATTATGACAGTCTGGCAACTGAATGCCATTGCGCTTGAAAGGAGGGGGAGGGATGGTTAAAATGTAGTTGAGTGTTACCAGACTATTTACTACTTGTTAAAATTGTGCCATACATATTGTGAATTTTTATTTATTAACTTTATTGTTTTAAGACTAATACATTCAAATAACATAGTTTTGTTTTGTGTATCTGATCCACTATATTTAACTAATACCTCATCTGATATTTACGACCCCAAGTTCGGGTTCAGCGATTTTTAGTGAATATAATCAAATCATTTTCTCCAAATCAAAATATTATTTCACGACTAATCAACGCAGCGGAACTGAACGACCATGCCATTAACTGTCTAATTAAGTAATTAAAAAATATTCAGGGGCCTGACAAAGCCAGCAACACAGCGAAAGCTGTATGGATTCTTTTTGCTGGCAGATAACCCCTTCGTTGATGGTTGATGGTTACTCAACTAGACTTTAATCTGTTTTAAAGTGACCATCGATTTCTTCCAGTAAATCGAATGAAAGAATGTGTTTTAGTGGTGCAACTAATTCTATAGTGATAATGCGATTACGATTATTTTACTATTGCAATTAATTTTTTACTGTGTATAATAACCCAAACCATAAGATTTTTTTATTAATACCTACTTTATAAATTGAGTTACAGTTCACTACCGATACATGCGCACAAAATTCCTTGAATAATTTACCATAGAGAACTAAGAACTTCTGTCCAAAGGCATTTTTCGCGTATTTAAGTAAAAACACACAAACTAGGTTTATTACATGTAAATCAGTACATATTTTTATCATTAAATAGAAGTAATGGTTCGAAAATTCTTACTAATAAACCCTGTTTAGCGAATGGTTAACTAATTTGACGTTTAGCAGGCCGACGTGTTTTTAGACATATTTTCCGCTAGCAATACCGTCGACTTATGCTGTCAGTTCACTCGTGTGGTGTCAGCTGTTCGTTTTGGTTATTTTTGTCAGTCTTTCTTATCTTCTTCTTATCGTGTATTTTATATTCCTTTTGAATTTTAATTTTGTTTCATTTGCTGATTATTTTATTCTTTTATTATCCAAGTTCGATTTGTTTTCTTGGAGATGGAAAAAATCACCAAAAGAAGGAGATCCTTAATGGGAAGAAAATGAAAAGGTTCCTCTAAAATAATTATCATTTGCTTGATTTTTCTAATATTACGACTCGAGTGTTATTCAGTTTCAATAAATGATTATAATATTCTTTTTATTCAGGTTCTGCTAAAGTTATGTGTAGAAGAAAAAATAGCCATAATAGAAAATAAAAGTGTGAATGCAAACACAAACAAAGCCAAGAAGCTAGCATGGGATGAAATTCTCAATAGGTAAGTACGATCTCCTCTTAGTACATTACATCAATTACGATTGCATCAGCCATACATAAACTAAGGTTTTTTTTTTCAGTTTTAACAGAATGAACGCACGTCCCCGAGAGTTGGTACAATTACAGGCCCAATGGCGAAATATGAGCAGGCCATGCACTATTACAGAAGGCAGGCAATGGCTACTGGCGGTGGGCCACCACCACCAAGTCCTCCAGCTGAAGTGCTCGACATGGTTTCGCTGATACCTGGAGAATTTGTGGTCGATTGTAATCCATTTGACAGCGACTCTTTTAAAAAAGTAAGCTTATTAGATTCGTAATATTATACAAAACACGCAAGTACCTAAAAGTGATTTAATTGGTCTAATCTGTTTTCTCTGCCGTTTAATATTCAAAATAGAGCATCCCATTTGAAATACATTCATTGTTAATTTGTATAGATATACGCCAGTGGCGTTGAGTCCTAATAAGCGATTACCTTAAGCTTATCCTGAGCATATTACCAAATAAAATTCTGTTCATAAAAGTATATTTTAATATGCACACAGGCATACTATTATTGGACTTTATCTACGTACAACTCGTTTCTTCCCCTCCCACCCCATAGGTTCTTCACATGCTAAGTAAGGCAGCGGGGAATAGACCGCATCTAGGTAACTTGTCTCATGTAAGGTTTTATATTTAGAATTAGTTATTTAATTATTTAAACATTTTATTTACTTGATTTTGGCTCCATGGTGAGGTCTGTTTCAATAATTATAAATTTGAATAAAATTGTTACTTTTTTGCTGTTTATTCCTCAGATTGAACAAACTCGGAAAGCTCTATCAGGATGGTTATATATAGAAGTGGCTCAGTCCGAAGAGTTTAATGAGGCAAGTTTTCTTTATAGCATTGGTGATTCAGTTTCTATAATAACAATAAGAAAACTTACAGACAATATACAATACAGCAAATAGTTGGCCGGTCCGCAGCCATATATTCTTAGGACAAATCACAGCGGAGACGGCACAATTCAAACGCACGCATTTCATTTGCATTCATATAGTTTGTTTTTGACAGAGCAAAAAACCTGTCAATTATTTAAAGATTTTAATGAAATTTACAAATAAAAAAACGCTTCTTGGATTTAAATTCAATGAAGAAATATGTTATTAAATTATTTTTCCAGGTGCCACCAGCAACATCATCGTAGAAGATGGACCAATTGCGCAAGAGGATGTACATCATAGAGTAATTGTAAGTAATGATGAAAAAAATATTCAAAAATGTTTTATTTATTTATGGTACATAAGTAAGTGGAAAGCATATTATCTGTGAATATGAATGTCTGCATAGTCAGGATCATTTCACTTCTTCCATCTATTTGCCTCGGCAACTCCAGCAAAATGGTAATAAAACTAAATATCAAGCAGCGCATTGTATCAGGCCTTTGGTGAATCTGAAGAATAACATTCTATTTTTTGTTTCAGCCTCAACCAGGAACGTCACAGATGCCACAAACCAACCAACCAACCAACCAAACCGGAACCGGTCAATTATTAAAAAAGAAAGTGAGTTTGAAGTCAATTTTTCACTTATTACTAAAGGCAAAATAGTTATGTCTGTCTCAGCCTGAGGTAACTTGTTCAAGGTAGAGACAGAGACGCACATGACAGGCAAGTGCGCCCAATGTTGGACGACGGGGGATTATCTGCTATAATAGTGGCTTTAAGTAACGCACACCCACATAATATCTCAAAATATAACATTTTCAATAAAATGTTTACTAATATTAATTTAAAAACTTGTAGGTTGATATTTAAGCCATACTGGTGTCGACTCCTAAATAAGTAAAGTCAGACCAGAATAAAAAAACTCTAAAGTGAAATTCTTGAATAATTTTTTTTTTATTTTCAGAAACTGTCATACACAGAGGATTTAAAAAAAAGATTGTTTGATTCCCAAATTAAAGAAAAAACGATTGAAAGCGAACGAAAGAAGGAGTTACACCGTCAGGTCATCCAGCATAATGAAGAGGAACATGAAGAAAGGATGGCCTGTCTAAAATTAAAAAAAGATATTTTAAAATTAAAAAAAATATTACTTGAAAAAAAAATTAAAAATATTTCAGAATAACTTTTCTTTCGTTAAAAGTAATTTCCTTTCTTTTGGTATTAACCGATCCATTTTTACCTCCCCATTCTAACCATAACATAGATTGTTTTGTGAGAGGTATATGATAGTATCGCAAAAACATGTGGCCGTTGGCGTTATATCTATAGGATAAATAGGATAATATACATAGTTCCAAGTTTTAACTCATTTATTATGCAAAGTACCTATTCACATACTTGGGTATATTATATAATTATTTATAACCTAGATTAGCACTTTGTGTTTTTACATCTATTTTACCTATTTAATGATATAAATTAAAATTTCGACAACCCTTATTTTTAAATTAGCAAATTATTAACGCGATCAATATCACTACATTTAGATTAGTGAAAGAGTAATTTTTTCAATAATTTTATGTACTCCGGCCGCGTATCGATTTCGTGCAATATTAAGTAATGTCATAAATTACTCCAACGTTTGCATTTTAATAACAGCCGTCCGTTCGAAGTGTATTTTTTTTTAAAAGCTTTTTTTAACTCGCAATGTTTGTTGCTTGTTTGGGTCAAATCTTTTCTAAATCCAATCTAAACTCTTACTATTCAAGTTTTACTTTTTTTTACAGCAAAGCTTTAGACATAATTCTTTATTACGTACTTCTCATGTTAAATAAATAACAATGTTTACACAGTAAGCCGGTATTTTTTTTATTATTTGTCAGTCGAATGATTCAATATTATTTGAATGTAATTACTCATGCGAAGCCCGCTCCTTATATTTACGAAAGACCATAAGAATATTAAGGATATTTTTTTTGTTTATTTATGGAATAAAGTAAATATATTCGTTACGGAATCTGGAAAGGGCAAAGTCAGTTTACACCTGACCGGTTTTTTACACAAACACAGCTCGAGTCAGCAAAGTACCTAGGAAGGCAGGCGGGCCACAGGATGGCCAGAAATGAGAGATGGATGTCTTGTAGCAATCCGCTCTCGAAACAAATCTCACACCCGCAACGCATGAATGTGTTATAATTACCTACACACAGAGTGTAGAGTTGCCCCTGTCCCATACAGAACCCGACTTCTCCCTTTTTAAAGCACACAAAATATTCTTCACACTGATTTTTTAAAAACTTTCTTTTTTTATTTTTGTGAAGCATTCATGAGTTTGACAAACCTACGCCATGGCCATGGCCATAAACATAAACCATGGCCAGTGCAAGAAGTCTTAAGAAGTAAAAAATGATAATTTCTTTAATTGTACCGATATCTAAAATGTAAGAAATGATGTTATACTGTTAATAACCATCCAACTATCTGAGAGTGGAAGTGTGGTTTCTCTAAGACCACACTCGGTGCCACTATGTAGATACGACCACCTAAGTATAATTTAATTAATTTAATCATCAGCCCTTTGGTCGATTAATTCTAACCATTCTGTATAATATAGTTTAGATATTTATATACTCCAAGAGACTCTGTCCTATATAGAAAGGAAGATGGTCGCCGAGATTAAATATCTTTCGTATACCACCAACAATTTTATCACATTAAAATCAAAGTTATCTATTAAAATATGTGTTGCAAATATTTTGAACTTTACCTCAACATCCATTCTGAAGCTTTTAATTCTGTTTAACTCTATTGTAGATGTTTTTCTTTAATTACTCGTAAACACCAGAAAATAGCAACTTAAAATTGGTTCATGATATTTGCATCATTTAAAGCGTTGGTACCTATATTATCTTATTTTTTAATATGTTTGAAAATAAGCTTTGGATTATGAAATGATAACAAAAATGACATTAAAATACTATTAGTTTAACAAAAAATCTCTTTTATTTCATCACCGTTTATATTTTTAATGTTTTGTGTTTTGATTGGAAAAAAACCAATACTTGTAAATTTTAAAAAATGACATGGTAGTTCAAAGTTACCACTACTAGGTGGCAAAAATTATCTCCTCAAATACAGTATGAAGATATGGTTTAAATACCACCACCACCACCATTCCACCGCCACCATTTCTCGTTTACTTTCATTAATCTATATATTTTCATTTATTGCTTATTGACATTATATTTTTGTATTATTTACCGCCATCTGCTATTATCAAATGAAAGTATCGTTTTTCTCTTTAAATTTATCTAGTCTAATCCAGATGGCGCTAGCGTTATACCGTAATATAATTCAATTTGTATTTACATCAATATACAATATATTTTACATTTTGATACCTACTTTCTTCATGTGTATGTCCTAACTATGAATGCAAAGATACTAGTTTTGCCAGTACGATACAGATTATTGGAGTAAAATTAAAAAATCGGCGATACCAATACATATATCTTTATGTAACTCCATAATGCAACAGGATGATGATATACTCGTGTCAAGGGGAATCGAAACTTTTATTTGCAAGTATATCGCCAATATCATACGTACTTACCGATGAACCATTTTAAAAAGAAAAAAATAACAAGGTTAAATGGTTTAGATATTTTTTTTTTATATGACAAAATAAGATTACATTTTTCCTATAAAATATTGCATGTCAAGGTGACACCAAAATTGGCATGTGACATATTTGACGTTCAATGTTTTTTGTTATTTAAGGTATAATAATAGCTCGCAAAAATATTTTAGTACAGCACTTTCCTTAAGAAAACTGTCGAGATAATTTTATGATTTTTTAGGTTTATTTCAAAAAAAGAAATAAATATTAGGTAATTATGCGTTTAAGGCGCTGTCTGCGAAAAACTGGAGATCCAACGTTCAAATACCTCCTGGAGTACATTCCTATTTTCTCAATTTTCTAAATCTGATTTTCAAAATGGTATTTTCATTAAATAAATCTAATCCTCTCTAAAAGCGATTTTATAACATTAATGCATAAACAGCAACACAAATGATGAAAAATGTTCGTGAAATTACCTATAAAACTGGGTACTTTTTGATAATTCTCCCCTAAATTTTAATGAAATAAAATGCCTTTCAACAGTTGTAAAACAGAGTTGGAGAATGTAATTATTATTGCGAGGCAACTTTAAGCCCTAGTTCTGCAATTCCCCGCACTACAATCGCTTGTACAATAACAGCACACCGCTTCACCTTATGATTATAAGAAATCAACATTAACTAGGATTTAAACAAACACTTTGGTATTTAAGGGTTCTTTTCAATGGAAATACAATCACTTGAAAACCACTTGAAAGCACTACCGTACCAGGAATGGCATGTGGGCAGTACGATGGTGGCGTACCGGAAGTGAGCATTATGCTAAACCTTTGCACCATACAACTGTAGGGTACCGTCCCTATTGTTTGGGATATGCTAGTAGAAATATTACTTTAAAAAGTAACGAAGCGAGTGTCGGTTTTTTAAGTCACCTATTTTTATTCTCTACTTAGGCACTTACAATAGTTACTATAGATAGGGTAAAGTTCAGGTTAGATAACTAGTTTGTTTTAAGTTATCTAACCCGAACCGAACTTTAATTTTAAGCAGATCATATTATATGATAGCAACCGAGTATCATAGCCATTCCGGTTTCAATCCCAGCCAATATAATATGCATCCGGGATGTGATCCTGTTCTTTTATTTGTATTTTAGTTTTCATTGTCTTATTTTCTATAAAAACTAGTATATTTTCAGAAAGGGTAATAAAAAAATATTCATCATGCCGGAAGACTAGATTGACCAGATTGGATTGTGTCTATAGGACCATGGATGTGGCATTACGTCCTCAGAAACACTACCCATTTATCAGTTTTGTAATTATCATTATTAAACATCGTATGATAGTTATTCGTCGATCGCAAATACCATATTAAGACTGGTTACCATCTAATTTGCATAAAATGGTAATAGAAAAAAAAACTACATGTGAATCATGTGCAAGCATTAGTAATTATTTTTATTGTTATTTTTGGGTATTAGCCAAGTTAGGCAGAGTTTCCTATTTATTGGGCTTTTCATAAATAACATGAAATAAATAAATAGAAAATATTGTTTTCTCAGCGAAAAGAAGACAACAAAGATACCGTTTAATATTTTTTTCGATCTATCTTATGGTTAGTACATTTTGGTAAACAACATTTTAATTATTAAGGGCTAATAATATATAAAGACCCTCTGGATACTATTAAATCAGCTAGGTACTAGCCCTTAAATAAATAGAAGAAATATTTAACTTATTTATTTATAGATAAAGGTATAAATTATGCCGATACAGTGTTGAGTATATGAAATTGGTTTATCCCTTACTCGCAGAGATGTCTATATGTTTGTATTATTTATTTTTCATGTAGACATTAATGTAGATATTTTAATATACATATTCTTATTTATTTTGAAAAGTAATTATATTATATTATTTATTTCTATATCGTTAAATTTGTAATAATGTATTAGAAATATATATTTATACATGTTTATAGACACTTTTCAAATGCTTCAATCGAGTTAATCATTCTATTCTTCTTAAAAAATTAAAAGCACTTGGGTCCACAGGGATTTATACCACGGTATAAAGAATGGTACAGTAAGTTCTCCTGGGACAAAAGTGAGACGACACCTGTGCAGGTGAACAATACAACATGACGACCCCAAATAACAGGTGCATGTTTTTATTCGATTGATCCTTCATATTTGTCATTATGACTAAATCTACCGTTTGTGATATTTATCCTCCCTTGCGCAGCGAGAGTGCTTATACTGAACCACTCTTTATACCTACCGTGCTTATACCGTTGATTCAGTTTATATATTAAACATTGTCATTAAGACATGCAACGTGTCCTCCTCGGCTACGGTACTCTAGGCTTGCCACTTCTTCGGCATGCACTGTTTTTCACTTTTGCCCACTCCCCTTGCCGCCGACTTCAGGTAGGTAGATTCAGGTTCGACTTTGTGTAAATCCCATCAGGAGTACCACAGGATTCACAACCACGACTCGTATTATTTAATGTTATACATTTATGACATTGGTTCATTTTGTATGCAGATGATTTGAAAATTTATTCTAATGAGAACAATTGTTCAGGCTTTCGAACTGATATGAATTTTCTTAAGACTACTGTGATTTTTCTGTCACATTTTGTGAATGTGAGTCACATTTTCTGGAAATAAAATTGAAATTAATTATATATAGAACTAGGGTGGAAATTTGTTAAACAACTTGAATCTAAGACCTTAGTATTATGCTGATACTACACTAATATGTGCAATACAAACTGCCAAAAAGTCCATTATTAATCTTCTCATAGATACATACAAGGAATTTGTTGGAATATTGGAATTTTACACGAGTAAATTGGTATTTTTAAAGGAAGTGCAAGCATCTCTGAAACCCCAAGTATAATTTATGAATGTAACCTAACCTAATGATTGGCGAATTGTCACTACTCTCAGTTCAAATAATAATGAACTTGCAGTTTTTAAATAACATTCGCTCGATCGGATGCATGTGAAGATACACAATTTTCAATGTATTATAAACACTGCTTTATGCCGTTTATTGATAGTTAATTTAATATTTAAATTTACTTTACTACATTTTGTACCACTTGACATGTATAACGTGGAAGAATACATCTAGAATCAACGATCTATCGTTGTATAAAATGTTCTAAAGCATGCAACAAAAATCGAGAATTCAGTTAAGTCCGATTTATTCTTCCGATGGATTTTAAACAACCATGAACTAACATAAATATTCATGTAAGGCTAAATATCCGTACAAAACACGTCTGCAAAACTGCAACACATGACAAATCACACACACTGCATTTATAACTTTTTATTTTGTGATAAAACTATTATTGTGTGTTTTTAAATGTCCTTTTTGAGTGCACATATAATCACAGCCGCTGCATTTATAACTTTTTATTTTGCGATGAACTCCATCAATGTGTGTTTTTAAATGTACTTTTTGAATGCATTGGCAAGAATGAAATAAATCACAAATTCAGTAAATAGGGGAGTTTTGTGCGCATTTTATTCAGATATATCATTAGATCTTGTGGTTCAACTTGGAATTCGTAGATAAATCGACTGTAGAAGCTAGCTAGATAACTAGCAACTCTCATAAACATTTTTGGGCGGCTTCGATCTGGTTGCAGTATTTTGCATAAAATGGGTTCCAGGACTGACCAGCATATTCGAGTCGATTGCGAACCAAGCTATCAGAGAATAAAGAGGACTCCAATGTCTTCAAATGGTTTCGTTATTCCCAATACAAGAATTTTTGCTACATCTGTGGTAGACTGGCAAACAAATCTCGCGCTTCTCACTTACTCCACCATTTTGTTTCTCTACCGAACAGTTCGGTGGCGCTTACAAAGCAGTTTATTTATGTATAGCGGAGTTCAGTCAGGCGTACCAAAGGTTGGTTGAGCCTACTAAAAATCTTTAGTAACTGTAACCAAATAGTCTCTTAATCTACAGGATTTTTTTGTAGAACGTACAGATTTTTTTCCTCTGTGTGTTTTGTCAAATCGCAAGCGACGATATTAGCTGAGTACCGGCTTTGTAAAAATCTCCCAAATTCCCTTATACCGTTTACGATTTTCGGATTAGCCGTCAGTAACCAAAAGTAAGATGAAATACAACAAAAGCGTATTCTTTAAAGTCTATCACAGCGTTGGTGTCGGGGAGCCGAACTGGCCCTACAACTTAAACTAAATAACAATTTTCCATTAAGTTAACAACTGTCGAATTTCAAATATAAAAATTTCAAAATAGCCGTCTAGTGTCGAGTAAAATGAGGAAAAAAAAAGAAAAATCCACCGATTAATTAAAGACGTAGTTGTGAAGGTATTTTACATCCAAAAATCAATTTTTGGTGTCCTTGTAATCTCCGTGAAATTTGCAATGCACTGAACTAATTTTGGTTTTTATATATAGTGTTTATATATTTATAAAAAATACCAAAGTTGGATATAAGAAGGCGAGCTATAGGCGAAAGCCAAAAGATTGGCTTTCGACAGTACGTATAATTTTAAATTAACCACCTGTCAAATAATATCAAATTGCGAAATTAAACCTACCAACTTACTTACGAACTTAACAGGCTGAGAACTTTTGAACAAGTTTCAGAGGTCAACATTCATAATCCATTTTACAAAAAATACATTAAACCATAAGAAAATGCACGCTCAGCACTTAGCAGCGAACTAACGCGACTTAACTTAAAGCAAAATTGAAGGCTTTCCATTACAAAATTCAATTTTGTGTGAGCTTTGCCTCATGATAACTTATACACGCACCATTTTTCTATCAGCAAATTGAAACTGTCTATAAACCTATACAAGCCAATATTGATCAATAAGGAACTCTGTATATACTTACCTTTAAATAAGTAAAATATAACATATCATATCTTATATATTACGGAATATATTTAATGTTTGAATTGACAATCGCTTTCACTTTCTGAACTAGAATCCTTATTATAGGGAGACAGCATCGTTTAACTATATTATTATTATTAATTTATTCATCAAATTTACATTTATTTTATTTTATGTACCACCTAAGCCCAAGGCTTATCTGCTGGAAACCAGGTGTGTAAAATACAGATAAATTATTAATTGTGAAATATTTCCAACTTTTTTTTTCTGTATTTTACACGTCCTTTACAATATACATATTCACATACATTGAGGTACATTTTTAAATCTTAGTAGTATATTACAAACCAAGAGTAAATATACTAATAATAACATTTTAAAATAATAATTAACACGCTAAGTAATTTTACTACAAACAATTAAAGAGAGTGTTTTTGTGCGATTTCATAGCAAATATTTTTAACTTCATATATATATGTGTGTATTTATAATCGCTTATGTATTATATAAATATATATACCTTTTATTATGCAAATGTTTACAATAGTTTATTTACGCGTGTAACTTTTTCAAAAGTTTTTCTTTCAGTTGATACCGAAATAATATCAATTAACAAAAATCGACGGTCACTGCCTTCTTTGGTACAGAGGGAATAAGGCAGGGAATATCAGTGCAGTAGGTGCCGGTCGCTTGTTGGTTACATTAATTGCCATTGAACTGTTACTACTGTTCTGTAATGTATATATTTTGGTGTATAAGAATAAATAAATAAAACTATACAATTTATAGCAAATACATATTCAATATTTGCAATTGACTCTCACTCTAACTCTAACTATTCAACTTATTATACGTTTTTTACTTATGCGATGAACTCCGCTAATGTGTGTTTTTAAGCTTTCTTTGTGATTACACATATAATCACACTCACTGCATTTATATTTTTTTATCTTGGGATGAACTATATAAATGTGTGTTTTTAAATGTTCTTTTCGAGTGCACATATAATCACACTGGCTGCATTTATATTTCTTTATTTTCCGATGAACACTATCAATATGTGTTTTTAAATTTGCTTTTTGAATACACATATAATCACACTCGCTGCATTTATATCGTTTTATTTTGCAGTGAACTCCATCAATGTGTATTTTTAGGCTTCCTTTATGATTACACACATAATCACAGTCCCTGCATTTATAACTTTTAATTTTGCGATGACTACTATTAATGTGCGATTTTAAATATCCTTATTGAGTACAGTTATAATCACACTCGCTGCATTAATATCTTTTTAATTTGCGATGAACCCCACCAATATGTGTTTTTAAATATAGTTTTTGAGTGCACATATAATCACACTCGCTACATTTATATTTTTTTATCTTGAGATGAACTCCATCAATATGTGTTTTTAAATTTCCTTTATGATTACACATATAATCACACTCGCCGCATTTATACCTTTTAATTTTGCGATGAACTCCATCAATGTGTACTTTTAAGTTTCCTTTAAGAGTACACAAATAATCACACTCGCCGCATTTATATCTTATAATTTTGCGATGCTCTCCATCAATGTGTATTTTTAAGTTTCCTTTGTGATTACACATATAATCACAGTCGCTGCATTTATAACTTTTAATTTTGCGATGAACTCCATCAACGTGTATTTTTAAGTTTCCTTTGTGATTACACATATAATCACAGTCGCTGCATTTATAACTCTTTATTTTGCTATGAACTCCATCAATGTGTGCTTTTAAATGTCCTTTTTGAGTGCACATATAATCACACTGGCTGCATTTATATTTCTTTATTTTCCGATGAACACTATCAATATGTGTTTTTAAATTTGCTTTTTGAATACACATATAATCACACTCGCTGCATTTATATTTTTTTATTTTGCGATGTGCTCCATCCATGTGTGTTTTTAACTGTCCTTTTTGAGTGCACATATAATCACACTGGCTGCATTTATAATTCTTTATTTTCCGATGAACACTATCAATATGTGTTTTTAAATGTGCTTTTTGAATACACATATACTCACATTCGCTGCATTTATATTTTTTTATTTTGCGATGAACTCCATCAATGTGTATTTTTAAGTTTCCTTTATGATTACATATATGATCACAGTCGTTGCATTTATATTTTTTTATCTTGCGATGTACTCCATTCATGTGTGTTTTTAAATGTCCTTTTTGAGTACACATATAATCACACTCTCTGCATTCATATTTTTTTATCTTGCGGTGAACTCCATCAATGTGGGTTTTTAAGCGTCCTTTATGATTACACATATAATCACACTGGCAGCATTTATATTTTTTTATTTTGCGATGGACACTATCAATATGTGTTTTTAAATTTGCTTTTTGAATACACATATAATCACACTCGCTGCATTTATATTTTTTTATTTTGCGATGTGCTCCATCCATGTGTGTTTTTAACTGTCCTTTTTGAGTGCACATATAATCACACTGGCTGCATTTATAATTCTTTATTTTCCGATGAACACTATCAATATGTGTTTTTAAATTTGCTTTTTGAATACACATATAATCACACTCGCTGCATTTATATCGTTTTATTTTGCAGTGAACTCCATCAATGTGTATTTTTAGGCTTCCTTTATGATTACACACATAATCACAGTCCCTGCATTTATAACTTTTAATTTTGCGATGACTACTATTAATGTGCGATTTTAAATATCCTTATTGAGTACAGTTATAATCACACTCGCTGCATTAATATCTTTTTAATTTGCGATGAACCCCACCAATATGTGTTTTTAAATATAGTTTTTGAGTGCACATATAATCACACTCGCTACATTTATATTTTTTTATCTTGAGATGAACTCCATCAATATGTGTTTTTAAATTTCCTTTATGATTACACATATAATCACACTCGCCGCATTTATACCTTTTAATTTTGCGATGAACTCCATCAATGTGTACTTTTAAGTTTCCTTTAAGAGTACACAAATAATCACACTCGCCGCATTTATATCTTATAATTTTGCGATGCTCTCCATCAATGTGTATTTTTAAGTTTCCTTTGTGATTACACATATAATCACAGTCGCTGCATTTATAACTTTTAATTTTGCGATGAACTCCATCAACGTGTATTTTTAAGTTTCCTTTGTGATTACACATATAATCACAGTCGCTGCATTTATAACTCTTTATTTTGCTATGAACTCCATCAATGTGTGCTTTTAAATGTCCTTTTTGAGTGCACATATAATCACACTGGCTGCATTTATATTTCTTTATTTTCCGATGAACACTATCAATATGTGTTTTTAAATTTGCTTTTTGAATACACATATAATCACACTCGCTGCATTTATATTTTTTTATTTTGCGATGTGCTCCATCCATGTGTGTTTTTAACTGTCCTTTTTGAGTGCACATATAATCACACTGGCTGCATTTATAATTCTTTATTTTCCGATGAACACTATCAATATGTGTTTTTAAATGTGCTTTTTGAATACACATATACTCACATTCGCTGCATTTATATTTTTTTATTTTGCGATGAACTCCATCAATGTGTATTTTTAAGTTTCCTTTATGATTACATATATGATCACAGTCGTTGCATTTATATTTTTTTATCTTGCGATGTACTCCATTCATGTGTGTTTTTAAATGTCCTTTTTGAGTACACATATAATCACACTCTCTGCATTCATATTTTTTTATCTTGCGGTGAACTCCATCAATGTGGGTTTTTAAGCGTCCTTTATGATTACACATATAATCACACTGGCAGCATTTATATTTTTTTATTTTGCGATGGACACTATCAATGTGTGTTTTTAAATATCCTTTTAGAGTACACATATAATCACACTCGCTGCATTTATACGTTTTTATGATACTATGAACGTTTTTGACGTGACTGATTAATAGAGATTTGAATGCAAACGACTTAAAGCATTCGTTACATTTTAAATGCCTTAAATTATTTTTTGGATTTTTATTTAGCGTTTCTTCGTTTAAGCATGGCCAACACAAAAAAGTTAAAATATCATTAAATATTGTGTTATTGCATTGAAGATGAACGGACTTTCTTTGATCAAGAGGACACCCGCACTTCGTACATGAAAAATCTATAACGTTTAGATTAATTTTCACAATTTTCTTTGAGACTTTTTCTTTTTTGTATTTTGCGATATTCGCCAAATTGTAACTATCTGGCTCTTTCTTGATAAATTGGACATCTTCTATTTCAATTTCCCGTTGTTGATTCATGTTAATTTCTTGGTTTTTAATTATACAATACACTTTATTTTTCTGATTAATACAACTACCTAAATCATTCTTTACCTATATTGACATTAAATTTTATACTAAAAATCAAATATATCTATGATTGTATTAGGCAAATTAAAATATTTATATATTTTTGTCATTTGAACACTACCTAACAAAACAATATTCTTGTGCGCTAACTGTCACTGACATCTGATTATGACAGTCTGGCAACTGAGAGCCATTGCGTTTGAAAGGGGGGGGCAAATTAAAATATTTATATATTTTTGTCATTTGAACACTACCTAACAAAACAATATTCTAGTGTGCTAACTGTCACTGACATCTGATTATGACAGTCTGGCAACTGAGAGCCATTGCGTTTGAAAGGGGGGGGAGGGTTGAAATAAAGTTGAGTGTTGCCAGACTATTTACTACTTGTTAAAATTGTGCCAGACATATTGTGATTTTTATTTGTTAACTCTATTGTTGTAAGATTATTAAATTCAAATAACATTGTTTTGTTTTGTGTATGGATTCTTTTTGCTGGCAGATAACCCCTTCGTTGATGGTTGATGGTTACTCAACTAGACTTTAATCTGTTCTAAAGTGACCATCGATTTCTTCCAGTAAATCGAATGAAAGAATGCGTTTTAGTGGTGCAACTAATTCTAGTGATAATGCGATTACGATTATTTTACTATTGCAATTAATTCTTCACTGTGTATAATAACCCAAACCATAAGAAGATTTTTTTATTAATACCTAATTTATAATTGAGTTACAGTTCACTACCGATACATGCGCACAAAATTCCTTGAATAATTTACCCAACAATCTTTTAAAACAAGATCGTTGAATTTACCATAGAGAAAGTACCGAAGAACTTTTCTATTCAAAGGCATTTTTCTGGCCTGTTTAAGTTTAAACACAGTAAAAACACACAAACTAGGTTTATTACATGTAAATCAGTACATACGAGTATTTTTATCATTAAATAGAAGCAATAGTTATTATGCATTAGAAAAACGTTTAATGCCAAGCCAATGCTCCGATCGAGCGGTCAATTTTCGCGTTTCAAAGGTCATCGACATAAGTTGATAGAAAAACAATGAAACCTCAAAAATCTCTGTCTTTTCGGTACCGTCTGTACTTAATGACCATAAAATAATATCTGCTTAAAGTATAATAACCAAAGAATGCTCGCGGAATTATTTTTATATTTTGTAGCTTAGAATGCATATTTAAATCCGCCATTTTAGCCTTCAAATATGCTGGATCTTTCTGGAACATTCAGTATTTAGAAATAGAGACGTGCATAAACGATAAATAGATGAACTGACTGTAAATTTTGTTTTATATATTCCAAAATATAAACATTTATCTACATGTAACATATATTTCTTATTCCAACGAGATCGTGGTAATCTAGTAGTTAGAGCGCTTCAGTACGTTTTAACGCTTAGTTACCACCATTTTTCCTGACTTCAGCACATTTAACTTATTTCATTAGGACTTATAAAATTAAGTATAACCTAGATTATAGCACTTTGTTTTTTTACATCTTTTTTACCTATTAAATGTCAGTTTATCAAACCTGTGCGGACATTTGTGTTACTTACTAACACGTCTTATTGTCATGTTTCAATGAGACTGTCTAAATCATATAACCTATATCGTGGTGTGAATTTTCTTCAAGACTGTGAAATAGTTACTTCCGCTGTATAAATACAGAATCCTTATATATAAATTAAAATTTCAACAACCCTTATTTTTAAATTAGCAAATTATTAACGCGATCGATATCACTACGTTTAGCTAGATTAGTGAAAGCGCAATTTTTTCAATAATTTTGTGAACGCCGGCCGCGTATCGATTTCGTGCAATATTAAGTAATGTCATAAATTGCTCCGTTCGCATCGCGCTTTCATTTCTTTCAGGACATTTCATGAGTAATGAAATGCTGAAATATTTATTAACTCGTGAAAACCGCGCGAGGCTTGCGTAGAACCGCGTGGTTTTACAACTCCAACAGTTCGATGTGTATTTTTTTTTACAAGCTTTTAATTTGAACCACTTCCTCTTATTTAACGGAGTTCCGATGACAGCGTTTTTTTATGGTAAGCATGAATGGAATGGTTTCAGACGAAGAAACTCCGCGTGTTTTAAACATGTAGTTTTACTATATATTTTTTTAATTGTCTTCGCGTACTGCAATTTGTCAGTTATACTTTAAAATTTGCATATTTTATTTAAAAAAAAATTGTTTTAACTGCCTAATACTTGAGATTTCGTTGGGAGACTTGCATTTTAACTGAGAATTTATTGGATCAAACGTATCTAACAGACTATCTATGAGATAGTATCAGGGAAACTCGGTGATACGCCACATAACACAGTCTCCGTTTTTTTTCGTTAAAATTTTAATTAAAATATAAGGTTTTTGTCAAAAATCATTAATATTTTAAAATGCTTCAAGACGCTCATTACCATTTTTAAACAACTTTAAAAAAGGATGAGATTCTCAATTCAATCTGTATGTTTTTCGTTTTTAATGTACTCATTTCTCAGATCTAACTCAAGCGGAATTAGGAATTTTCTCAAGGGTGGTAGTTGGAGGGGTGGGGTTGGGGTGGGTAGTTATAAAAAGTTACCTAAAGTGTAAGGTCCAAAAATAAGTATAATAAGTAATGAAAATCCAAAAATAAGTATTCCGTTCGATATGTTTTATGTCGTGTTGCCTGAGGGAATTTCGATTCTTATTTTTGCAAATAATACTGAAATTCTTTGAGTTGATTCCATCTAAGCTTTATTAAGTTACTTCTAGTGTAGGGTTGCAAAAAAAAATGAAAAAACAGTCAGTTCTATTTTTGTAAGATTTTTTTTTACCATAATAGATTTTTTACATAAAACAAAATAAAAAACAATAATTTCCAGATTTTTTACTTTATTTTTGTATTGTAATTAATCATCACGTTTCGGACTTGGAATACTACCTCATTGCATGCAGCTAGCTACATTTAACGGAAGCATCGCTACATTTTTGCATGCATTACATTCTTATTGACCAGACGATTTCTCATACGATTGTCAAGCTCGTGAAGTTACCTTCTCCAAATTCTATACATATTATATACATAACCCTACCTCTCCCAGCATCCTCAGTATTTAGTGATAAGGAGTGCGTTTCTCAGGTGCGTTTACCACCCAAGAGTACCACCGGATCACAGAATAAATAATTGCCATATAGAAGCGACACACCCCTTTACTTCATTTCTCGCCCTAATTACTTTCTTATGCAGGTTTTTGAGTTCGGATGAGTTTAATTCCGGCGACGGGTAATATTTAAGATATTTTTAAACGTGGATTATGAAACGATTCGCTGCCATTAAAAAAATATTTTATTTTACCTAAAAAACAGTTTAATTGACACGCATAACTATTTGACATGAGGATAAGGATTTTGAATTAGAAATTACATGTGTATAGGACACTGTATACATACAGTTACATACACGATATACAGTGTCTTATACACATTTCCGAAGGCTTAAAGGGGGTTTTATGTATCCTATTAGGAGTAAGAAATGATTTAAAAAAAATAATAAAAAAAATCAACCCAAAATTTATCATATGTTTTAACAGATGGTGGCAATTCGGTCTGCGCGCTAATTCCGGTGCCGCGGCGATTGATATTGGTCTTAACGCCGTCACGGCGTACGTTGACAGACATTATTACATGATCCTTTTACGGTTTCGCATAAAAAACACTTTTTTTTTCTCGGTAACCATGATGAATTTTTATATAGTATCTAAACATATCATTTTATTTTTTCTATAACAATTAAATTTATAGCGCAAAGGCAGCTTTGTCAATTGTGCCGAAATCAAAAGAGTGTCGCATCTATAACCCTTCATTACATCACTATTGGATAGTCACTCATTAATTTTTCTTGGTTTTATGCGTTAATGATCCCAGGGAGATAATTTCCCTTTGATCGCTGGAGTATCTCCTTTCGCGCAGATGGGGATGCTGCGCGGAGGATCTCGCGAACGATAAAGGGTCTCATTTGAATACAGTTCAATGACTACCTCGCTATATTTAGATACAAGTTATCTATGGTTTAAACTGTCGACAGATATACTGAACGTATAATTAGTAGGAGTTTTAAATACATCCAGTATATTAAATTAAGTTTTATGCTTACTAAAATAATTATTTTTTAACGTTTAAGTTTGCTATAATGATAATTGCTTTAATGATGTTGCTGTAATGACGTTTTCTTTTAAATGTATCTGAGTGTAGAATAAAATATATATAAATATTTAAATATATAAAACATAAACATATTTTAGATTTAATTTTAGGGTAGGGTAAGGGTTATAGAACCATTATTAACCTTATCCTAAAAGAGGCCGCATTGTAAACTGATTTTGGGTATATACAAAATATATGTTTTTCTGTAATTATTAGATTAATGAATGTGTAAGTACAAAATAGAGGTAATTTGTTCGTTCAACCATAATCACTGCAAATGGGAATATCGCACTGTTTTATGATAGAAAATATGATAGAAATAATGGAGGTCAACAATAATCACAGTAAATGGGGTGGTTTAAGATAGAAATCCCTGCGCCGATTAGAAATAATGAATTTTTGGTTGGGTACTAGTAGATAGTTATAAATATTTATGTTTAGATGTGCCGAAAATTCCACTCCTGAAAAAATCTGAAACGGCGACGTCAGTCGCGTCAACATTTCAGCGAAGTCCATTCCTTACAGGCGGTTGGGGGGGGGGAGGACTATCATTCCTAATTCAAGTTGCGCTCAGTACACACACACATACGTACCGCGCGAGCGGTCTAATCGACATACATATATGTACACTTACCTTTAGTTGGAGACGTGTAGATGTGTACAGCAAATGGCCACTTCCTCTTCACTTACTCAACACTACGCACACACACACACCGGCACTGACACACTCACACTAAAGCACCGAACACTTTATGGCACTCGCGATGTGGGCAGTGGCGTACCTGTAATAAAAATAAAACAATAAAATTAATTTATATTTTAATTAATTATTTTTTATTTTCCAATAAACAACAAACTCCGTCCATTTTAACATTACTCGTATAATTAAGGTAAAAATGGACGTTAATCAGGAATCAAATAATAAAAACTCATTGGAAAAATACAAATACAAGAATGTAAGTTCTGACAGCCGCTATAAACAGTTTTTAGGTAAAGTTGACAACCCCCTGCTTATTCAACAGGATGTCATATTACGTGCCGAGGATACAGTTGGCGGTGACAACGGCATCACTACCACTTATAAACGAGATTTATAGCAGACAAAAAGTGAAAAGACAAAAGTGTCCTAATTCAAAAGCAATAAACTTGACCCGAGGGATAACGACTAAACAATTAACAAATATGGTTGGAATACATCATCGTGAGCTATTAATGATATTTCAATTTAACCAGTACCGGTTACTTTGCCGACCAGTACCGTAGTACAACAAAGGCTATATGTCGGCACTGCGTGGACCACCTGCCATTCGCGATCAAATGTCAAGTCATGTAAAAAGCGTCTTAAAGAATTCTGTGATGAAAGTATAATGTAGGTAAACCTATTATGGTCCTTAATTGTTTGTTAATTTGTTTAGGTTAAATATTAAAATGCTGAATTAAACAACTTCCTCTTATCCTACGGAGTTGAAAGTTAACATGTTGTTTCAGTTGCGATGAAAATGTATTTTTATGGTAAGCATGACCTGGTTCTATACCCAGGAATGGCTCCAGATGAAGGAACTCCTCAACGGGCAATAGCACGGACACGAAATATTGTATACGCATTTGACGCTTGTTTTATACATGTTTTTTTTATTTTAGATATAGTCATCAGTCATCAGTCATAACTCGGCGACAAGGACCAAGTTTAGGGTGCATTACAGCTCGAACAAAAAAAGCGATTGACTCGCAACCATGAAGCTACGAGCCGCGAGTCAGAAAAGGAGAGAGATGCGCGTTTGTCATTACAAAGCGACCAAAGAAGAACAAGAAAAAAAACATGCTTTAAATTACGACCTTTCTCTTGATATCAAGAACTCGGCACAATGTCTGTCTCTGCCCATTTTGTTCTTAATTATTATTTTTTTTTATTTATTACAGTGATTCCTAATACTAAGTTACTAAATATAAATATTTACCATTTACAGCCTAATGCCTTTGATTGAAAAATAAAAGTAATTTATATGGTACCAAAAAATATATGAATTATTAAATTATGGACTATTATTATTATTATGAATTATTATTAATGTATATAAGTGAATGCGTAGGATTACGTGCTTGCAATAAAAATTAATGTACCTATACAAATATAATTTAACGCATTATGGGTTTGGGTGTAATGTTCGGCAACTAGAAAATTAACAAATCATTCCCGTTGACATTAGATTGCGATAGCGCAGCCCGAAATGCGGGTAGAAATATATTCATGCGAGGAATATATTTTTTAATCCTAACCCAACTTTTTCATTTTCCTAATATTCTTAGTTTACTAAAAGTCATAGGTTTCATCTTAATTTTTTTCGATTATATTTTTATTTATTTATTTTTTTTCGGCACCTCTGCTTTGGGCTCTTAAAATTAAAAAGCTTACAACTTTGCCTTTACCTCGCGTGCTAGGCAAGCATTACATTTAAAAAACTATGCCTCACAAATTATTCGACTTTGTACAAGGAACATTAACTTAATGAATAAAATGATCGGCCTAATCTTAATGCTATTGGACGACGAGCTAACGATTGCTGTGAACTTGTGACTTAGCTCCCGGGCGAGCTAAACGAACAAGTGAACTGCCTGTGAACTTGCGCGCCTGGTGTAAGGATCGGGCAATTTTAAATGTAATATTTTCATTTATATTATATTATTTTTAAATCGGTTTCAGCAATTCTTAATATTAAGTTAGTTACAAAATATAAACGCTCAATGTAACATACTATAACATTGTATTAAAAATATATATGACGAAACACGTTATGAATTTGATATTTGTGTGTGAAGGTTAGAGTAGAATAAATTATTAACTCCTCTAAATAAATAATATGCTAATATAAAGTGGAAAATAATATTTACTAGCAAGTGTATTTTTTTATATTTAAAACACTAAATGTTAATTTAATGACAACATGGAATTAATACTTTTTATTTTCGACTCATAATATTTATATACATAAATTTGATTATTTGTTTATTGGGTTTCAAATTCAAAGTTTTTATTAGACTAAATAAGATATCAGCTACATATTGTTCACTTTTACTTAAAGTAAATAATATAATAAAATATAAATATCCGTTAGTAAATTATAAAAAAAATTAGAAAATCGAGTAGAATGATGGAATTTCAGAGATTACTAAAAATTCTAAATAAATATATCTAAATAATATTAGTTAGTTACTACGGGCATAAAGATAGGACTCGACGGGAGTAGCTATTAACTAAAAAGGAAAAAGAAATTAAAGTAATTATAACGGATATATCATTTTATATTTATTGTATAATAAAATCTTTGTAGTTTTAATGTAGTTTAATACTTATTTCAGTATAACTTTCATTGTTTTTAATTTTTTTATTATAAACAATAATTTTAAATATCATTAATCGCTCATGATGGTGTATTCCAACCTTATTTGTTAATCATTAAGTCGACACTTCTGCCATTTCATTTTTCTTCTACTGTAGCACTCATGGTGGGCGACTTTGCAAATGTCAAACAAGGCAGGGAGAGAATCGATTGTAGACGACCCGTTAGGGCGACATCACTAGAAATTGTCGAAAAAGTTAAAAGAAAAACCCGTTTCAAGAAAAATCAACCGTTAGAATTAATGGTATGAGTATCACATAAAATAATTTTGAATATCCTTCATTCTAAGGATGAACTTTTTCTCGTGCACATCCTTTTATTCCACACACCAAACTGAGCACGTTTTGTTCTACAAGTTTTCTTAATTTTGACATATTTTTCTATATAGAGTAAATAATATCCCAGGAAACGCTTTGTTCGCTAGCCGCGAGCAAAATAAAGACATCGCTTCAGGAAGAGCAACTATAATAATAAATTAATTAATACATATTTTACAAACCGTACACATTCCAACTGTTCTTTTTAATTCAACTTGACAATCAATCAAATAAGGTGGCGTGCAAAGTTATACAAGTCCCGGGGGGTTTACCCTGCGAATTTCGAGTGTATTTGCATCACCCCATTTCAAGCCCGCCCGCCAAATGACTCCGCGCCGGGTTTGGGACTCTATTTGGGACTCGGGACCCGAGCAAATATTAGCTCCGCAGAAGAAGGAAATATTTTAGTCGACATTGCTAAGATTGCCGAAATGATCCGCGGCGACGGCTGGGCTTTTCCGCATTTCGCGAGGGTAGTTATCACCCCACTTAATGTCCGTTATTTTAGGCACTCGCCGGGCCCTTCGGCCTTCAACGAGCGGCCAACCCGGTCGGAGATTCTCAAAACAAAACTCTCCGTAATGTTTTACGTAAGCAACCATTAGTCTAGTTCTGAACTTTTTTTATTTCATATACAGGATGAACTAAAGTCAGCAGTATTCTTTTAAGGGTGATTCCCAGTACCTACCTCAGTTCAATGCTGTCAACAACGGCGTTTATTTCATCATAGTTTTTATTACAATCAAAATAAGCAAGGACCCATTAGTCAGAGACTGTCGACAGGCCCTTTTAATAAGTTTCTTAGCTAATAATATTTCATACATAATTAAGAGGTATAAGTACATGAATTTTTGGACAAGGTACAAACAAACATATTGACGACAGTGTACAAAGTGTAGTTTTCCGCGCGCAAATATTGTAATGTAGGTCGATTGGATAGGTCAGTAACACAACAAACGAGTATTTATATTTTCATGTGGATTTTTTTTTTGTGAGTTTTGTGAAAACCTGTTCAACAAAAATAGTTCAGATTCATACCAAGAAACTCCCCTCAAAAGAATAATGCTGACTTTGAATTCCCTCTGTATTGTTTATACATATGTCAGTTGTTGATATAAGTGATTACATCACATTAGCACAGCAGTACACCCTATAAAGGTGATGTAAAATGAAATGTATTGTTTTTTATCAAAAATAATAAATAAATAATATTGTAAGGCAACGTCCACATTTTGACGATAGAAATATTCACATTTTGATGATGATATTTCAAATTACATCAGGTCGAGTCTATGGGGATTTGAGAGGGAAATTTCGTATGCGCGCGGCCTTCTAATATAAATATCAAAGATCCGTCTTGAAAAACAGAAAACGTCGCGTTTTGATACAATAAGTCCAATACGTGTGTGTGTGTGAGAGGGTGTGTGTGGGAGGGTGTGTGTGAGGGTGTGTGTGAAAGGGTGAGTGTGTGTGTGTATTCAGGCAACGTGACTATTGTGAAATATATGCTATATACTGCCGTCGGTCAATTCAAGAAATGGGTTTAGACGAGTGGCTTCTCAAGCAGGCAGACGTGGCAGATATGGGCAATTGCCAATCAAATAAAAAAGTAAATGTAAACAAATAAAAAAATAAAAAAATTGGGAATTGGGATATATAAATGAAATATAAGACATTTTTATCCGTTATTCAATATATTTCTCTTCAATATATTATCCCAGCCCAGCCGGGGATCGAACCAGGGACTCTAGCGTGGGAGACGAGTGCGTTAACCACTGACCCACTGAGACTCTTGGGGTATCTTTGGTAGAGTACGTATAAAAAGGCACTCTACGGATTTTACTCCTAACGCGTGACGCGGCTTCTCGACCAACATCCCATCCCAATGAGTACAACGGGCGCAAAGAACTATAACTTCAACAATTTGGAAAAATAGACGGCAATATAAGCCAAGGTAAAAAAAAACACAATTTAGAGCAACAATTTAGAAAAAAAAACTTCTTCAGGTTGATGAACGATGCTGAAACTTAGTCGCTTCCAAGAAATGAAATTAAACAAGGGAAGGTGGAAAATTCGTGCCGGTTAACCTCAAATGTGTTCTTAGTGCGCCGCTGTAAGCTTAAATCCAAAAGAAGAAGCCCGGTACAAAAAAAAGAAACAAGAACTACCTTGAGGCACCCGCAAAAAAGGGCTACCTCCAAGAAAGAAAGAAAACTAAACTTACCACCCAGGTTATCCAAAATCCAAATCCAAAAATTGTCAAGAAACAGCGCGGCTATACTGGAACGAATCAAGTATCGACGATAAAGCGAAATTAAACACTCGTTGAGGCCAAAAGCAAGTTTGGAAAAGGAGTCCGTCCTTTTATGACTTCTAAGAAACTGTCAAAACTGATGACAGCCAGAGATTTCGGCTGTCAAATTTCGAAAAAGAAGAAAAAAACGAAATATAGAGCAAATTATACATTTTTTTATGAAAACAAGGAAGTAACCATTAAATTAGATTGAATTTCTAAATGAAAAATAAAAATGATTTATTTTATTCCGTCAATTTGGGGTTGCTAGAACCTCGAGACTAAAATTCGCCTCAAGGCTTGGGAAAAACAACTCCAACGAGTTAAAAAAACAAACTGTTACACAGTATGGCCCATCCCAAATACTAAGTAATGATTACCTCCAAGATTCAGTATTCAGAAATTAAAATAATCATGTCTTTATCCTTAATTAATATGTTTCCAGGTCTATCACTGTTTCAACTTTATGAAGGTTCGCGAAACGCAATATGTTTGCGTTCAGGTAGATTTCTTTAGGAAAGCTAGCCATTGCAATGGGTACCATATGCTATGACTTCCAGAAAATTTCGACATATCTTCAGTTTAAAATTTTTGATACGAGCAACCCTTTCAGTAAAAGATTGTAGCTTGAAATAAAACGTAAAACATCGAAAGTAATGTCTGATACAAGTTCGTACAATTGGAGTTCGCCGATGGCTCGCTTTGATCAGGTGCAATCTACCCCCTGCTGGATTCTCCATTTTTGTAACCTAAATTTAATTACTCTACGTAGGGCAATCCATTTCGAAAAAGAACTAAATTAGGTTAATTAATAGGGACATAATTGAATATATAAAATTGCTCACGTTAATTCGATTTATAATGATTTAATATTGGTACAATTATTTGAACTCTCTGGGTTAACTGGTATAGATTGTCCTAATGCAAGTGCCTACACCAGTTAGTAGCAAATCAAATCAAACGTTCATTTACATTTTAAATAATAATATAAACGTTTGATATATTTATAAATATTATTTATATTACAAATTACATATTTATATTACCTTATACGAGGTAATTTGGAAAAAATATTGACATGTTATCTTTACCTATATCTTTATTATTTATTAAGAGAAACCAACAGTCTTACGAACAATTTTTTTTTTTTTTTTTTGTTATGGAATATAAATTGGCCGATGAGTGTAAGTCTATAACCTTCCTAACTAGGTATTAGTTACCTGTTCTAAGGAAGGTTATATATGAAGTGATAAAGTGCATAGCAGAGACCAGCGCAAAACCCTGAGAAAATATAAAAAAATAATAA
The DNA here is from genome assembly GCA_020383195.1 of Neomicropteryx cornuta. Classification (NCBI taxonomy): domain Eukaryota; kingdom Metazoa; phylum Arthropoda; class Insecta; order Lepidoptera; family Micropterigidae; genus Neomicropteryx; species Neomicropteryx cornuta. Next base: position 6,355,297 of record JAHKQU010000010.1, on the reverse strand, counting down.
GGCACAAACAAATATACACACTGATATACACACCCACACACACATACACACATGAATACAATTTAAATGTGTACTCAAGAATACTTAATTTATGAAAAAATAAAATGAATAAATGAAACAATTAAAAAATAACAAATAAATGAATAAACAAATATTAAATATATAGGTAAATAAATATTCGATATAAATAAATAAATATTCAATATAAAATAGTGTTATACTACATATAGTATAGAAACATATCTTATAGTGATATATATATACATTGGGCATAAACATATTGGTATGACATATCTAAGTAAGCATATTTTTTTTTTATTTTTTTAAACATTCTAGGTAACTAAAATAATATTTTTTACTCAGTAGCTAAAGTCGCTTAAATTACAGTATTAATAAATGTTATCTAAACAACTATTTCAGAAATTAATTTCTCAGCAGCATCTCTACCCAAAGCGATTAACCATTTTAAGATAGATTTAGCGAGGCACGCTTTAGTTTTAGCATCCCTAATTTCATCGCTTATCTGATTATATATTTTTGGGCCCAGAAAAATGAGATGTCTCTGTCCAAAAGATGTTTTCATTATTGGTGCCACTAAGTGAGTAATTGGTGTTAATGATAAGTTTATATTCTTAAAATGTATTTGTAGCACTAATCAAAGATTTCTACTGTTAATATAAACACTAAAAACTAAGTTAGAAACTAAACATGTATAGTTAAATTATGCTTTTAACTTTTAATTATATCAAAATGCTGATATGATCTGCAGTTAAACAAAGGAAACCAACTGCACTTAAATGGTTGAATTTCAAACCATTCATGGTTTGATTATTGGGCTAATTGCGTACTCTGATGACATGCTTTCAAGGCTCTCAATTTTAATAAACATACTTACAAAACAGTACATTAATTCGTTTAAATTTTGGTCGTGTTTTTGTGTTTAAAATAATTCATTTAATCCGGTCAGACTATATATTTACATTTGTCTAACTGTAAATTATTTATATATCAAAATAAATAATGTTTTTAATAATTCACATAATTTTCTTGGTACTAAATCACAATGTAATGGTGACAAACAAGCACTTCGAAGGGCGAGTGTACTGGTACAGGCGAAAAGGCGTTCTGTGGTGGTATTACATAAGGTCCAACGTTACAAATTCACATTATAATTTACGACTTTCTTTATCTACGCCGGGGCGCGGCCGCCCTCGGGGGGATGCGCGGCGGGCGGGCGGCGCGGGGGGCGGGTGGGGTGCGGGGGGCACTGCCGCAGCGCGGGAAATGCTCTCTGCGTGATTTCAGATGGGGACAAGTCCGCTTTATCAGAGGCGATTTAAAGGCAAAAAAATACAAAGGATATTTATTGAAGTAAACATCTGAAAACCGGTCCTGTATTTCTGATCTGTTTTCACGCTTTCACTTTTCAGTACAAGTAAACTACCTTTTATTAAAATACAAGCTCACCCGGCGAACTTCGCACCGCCTCGGGATCAATAAATGTGGTGTGAAAATAGAATTTCACAGAATACAAAGCCAACAAATGGAACGTCATACATAAAGTATGAGAAAATGAATTTTCTTAATATTTTTTTCGTGAATTTTTCCGATGTGTTAAAAGTTATTCTGCTATTCGGCGCGAAGAAAAATCCAACGAATCAAAGATCATTAAAATCGGTCCAGCCGTTCATGAGTTATAAATGGTGTAACTAACCCGACTTTGTTTTATATATGTTTTATATATATATAGATCAGTGATTCCCAAAGTGGTCTATATCGACCCCCAGGGGTCTATGACAACCTGCAAGACCCCCAGGGGTCTACGTCAGCGAAAAAAAAATTGGGGTTTCATGAAATGAAAATGGGGGTCTACGATAGTGGATCTCAACCTAAACTGATTACCTATTTACTTAAATTATACTATCTTATAATATAAAGACATATAAATTATTTATAAAAGTACTTATGAAGTAAAAAAAATATTATATATGTTTATAAAATTGTGTAAGTTGTTGTATGTAGGCATTCGCTTTGTGGTCGCAATACAATTTGAACTTGTAAAAACCTGCACATAATGATATATCAGCATCATCTTGTTACAAGCATACGCGCAGTCCAGAGCTTCGCGAACTTGCACTGAATTGTTCAATTCGTCACTCTATAAATACGAATGAGACAAATACGTTTATTCTTTTCCTGAATCTTGAAAAGAAAAGTGCAAAAAATCAATATCAGGTAAGTAGGGGGTCTACGACACAAAAAAGTTTGGGAACCTCTGATATAGATGAATCTGGCACTGCTCAAAACATCGTAACGAATTATGCATAACTGAACCTATTCATAGCATGTTTTAAGCTTTCGTCTACATTGGCGTTATTATTTAAAAGCTGTTTAAATGGCGTGTCCTAATTGTGACTGAGGGTTGCTACAACCAACCCCACACATTTTAGAGGAATGACCAACTCGAAAGTTACATGGAGGCCTAAGGCAAATGGAAAGGCTGCGTCGGTGACCAGGATTTAGGATGACCAATACATAGTTCTAATCCGGGAGCAGTGAATAAAAAAAGAATGTCGTAGGCCTCAACACTGCTGGTGAGATTTTGTCCAACGGAGTTGGACACTTAATGTCTTAATGTCCGTACCCCACATTGTTCTACAAATAAGGCCTTGTTTTCACCATTACCTCGTATGTCCAATACCTACAGTAAATATATCCAATGTCACGATCCTCTGAAAATTAGTAAGTACACTTTCAAGAAACGCGCGCTAAATTGTAAAAAAGAAATTAATTCTAAAGTTAATATAAATCATAATATGTTTTATAATAAAACTATTTATGGTTTTAAATATGTATTTAAAAATAATAGCATTGTTTTTAAACCTGAATCGTAAACCTTCGATAGAGTGTTTAGGTATGTATATATTAACCTCATCTACGCTCATACGGAGATGCGAAAGCGGTGGTTCTCATAGATTCACTACACACACGCGTAGCATATTTTTTTTACGCGTTTCAGTTCAACTTTAAGCGCTCGGGTAAAGCTCCGAGTACCTTTGACTGCCCGTGCTTGTACAGATTTGTACTCAAAATGCTTATGTTCTATTAGTCTCCAAAATACTATGTCAAATATTTGCCCTTCGCATATAAACGGATTCTCGGGACTTCAAATTCAAATATTTATTTCCATTAACACAAAACGTATGTAGGAATGACAATACAAAATTAAAACATAAACAGATTATTAAAAAAAAATATGACAAGCAAAACAAACAAATCATCAACAACAATAAATATTCATTAAAAAGTAAACCATAGAGCAAGCGATAATTTAAAATACAATCAAAACATTAAACTGATAAAAAATAAAAGACAAAAAACAATAAGAGAATTATTTGAATTAATTCAAACTCTAAATAGTTTGTTCAATAATATACCTTTTTAGATCCCTTTTGAATGTATTGCAATCCTTTAGATTTACAGGCAACATATTGAAATATTTTAAACCTAAGTAATGGCAATTTTAATGGGAACTTAGATGTATGCTTATTGGCAAAAAAGAGACATGTTGCTTCTAATATACCTATATAGGCCAAATACTGTCAGAATGCCTAATGTTTTAAAATGTGGCTTACATGACTCTTCGATTTAGAGCTAGCATTGCTCTAACGGCCTTTTTTTTGCAGCACGAAAATGTCAGATATATATGAGCTTCGATGATAAAGACGCCTCTGGCAAAAGACGAGATATTCTCGTTGCATATCTCTTCAACAGAATGTTTACACTAGACGTGCGCGTTATAAGGCGACACCGTTTAAATCACCCTATTATTCTAGCGCAACGAATAACCGCGTTACTGAAGCTGTGACGAAATCGCGTTCATTCACAGCCATCGCTACAGAGTCGCGCTCAACGAAGTCGCTTCGCTTATTCAGTGACACGGAAAAGTGACAGTTACAAGTGACACCATGAGGTACGCCGCTGAGGAGTTCAGCTAGAAATCGCGCAGTTATTTTGGAGCCGCTTAAATATTAGGCTCCTTTGAAATCGCTTTTAACGTATCCTCAGTTATATGATATCAGCCTGTATAAATTATTTGTATAACTACAAGTCCACAGTGTGCCTCTAGTGAAATTTTCAGTTGCACATTTTATATTTATTTTTTTTTATTATGAAAAATTTTATGAATTTTACAATTTTTTTAGTTTATGAATTGTAAGCTGAGGATCTATGTTTCTATACCTGATTACATCACCTTAGAACAGTAGTACACGTTATAAAGGTGATGTAAAATTAAATGTATTGTTTTTTATAAAAAAAAATAATAAATAAATTAAATGATTATCACGTTAACGATCACTGTTTAGGAAACATACCACGATTAGTTGCGTAAAAATATATTTTTTAATTTTTCGAAAGTGGAGATGCTTATGTTTCATTATATCCACCCGGTGGCATACGATCGCACGTGGTTCGTATACAATACTGTTCCTGCGCCAGTACAAAGGAGGCACACAACCGAAAAGTAAAGATAGCGACTCATTCACAAGGCAAACAATCACCATAAGTCTTTGAAGTTCCCCCCCCCCCCCCCGCCCCTAACCTAGCCTAGCTGTAAAACTTCCATGTTGCCTACTATCTAAATTTAACATAGCCCTCGTTATAGGATGATTGACTTTGCCCTAAGTGAAAGCTAGTTAAATGTTCGGAATTTTGTAAACTTTATTAACGGACAGCTGAAAACAAAAAAAAAACAACTTTATTTTAATGGCATTACTGACAGGGTCGGATCTGGAAAAAAACTTGGGTTGAGGGGGGGGGTTCAAATGTCAAAGACCGCCATTTTAGATCTGCGGAAAATTCATCGGTTTACAATAAAATTCGACTTACTAAAATTCGTTTATTACAATTCGTCTAAAAACAATTCATATAGAACTCTCTCGGAAAATACAAATTCTTAATTAGACGAATTGTTTTAGTCAAATTTCCCGCAGACGCATATTTCTACATTTATTTATTTCTCCCTCTCTTTGATACACATAGCGAAAAACAAATAAAAACTCTAAAAATATATATATTTTTTATTAAGATTGATTTATTCGAATTTTGTCAAATGAATCCTGCTTTAAAAAACCATCGTACAATTATGTGCAATGGAAAAAAATAGTATTTTTTTTTAAAATATACAAGTAATTTAAAATTAATATTTCTGAAGGCATGACTATGATATAGCAAACTGTGAAAAAGAAACAGTAGCGGCGCTACATATTTGGACTGCGGCTGGCAGCGTCGTTTTGGCCGGCGCAACGACGTACGATCACCGCCGGGCACATCGGATTGGCCGGCATCTGCGCAAGCGCGCATTGCGCATCTAACCATTAAAATCAAAATGAACTATAAAAAAATATTTCTGATTTTATGAATTTTTCAGGCTTGTTGAGCAACCTTAAAATATTTTTTTAGCCTGTTTTAATATTTATTCTAGATCGGCGATAGAAGATGCATCATTTGGTAGCTATTCCGTTAAGATATTCGAGATTATTTTTACGATCCACGCTTTTTGTTATATAATTTAATACTGTTCTTTAGCACCGATAGCTATATATGGTATGGCACTTTTCATTGCATTATATTTTATGCTATTATATTGTATCAAACTATTAGCATTATAAAAAATGTAATTCCTGCACATCTGATGGAAAAATAAAGAACCTTAGCGTATCTATTTCATACGATTTACTGGAATGATGATCACTCTAGAACAGAATAAAGTCTAGTTAAATAAATAAAATCTAACCTTATTGAGGATATTCTTTCCATTGTATTGTAAAAGATTTCCTCTGTATGTTAAAATTAATAAAGAGTATTTTAAATTTAATTCAATTGAAAACAAATCAACAAACAAAAACACTAAGAAATAATTTATTTGACTTCTTTTTAGTAAACAATAAAAAATCGATCCACTAAAACGTTGAAGAATGCAGCTTATTATAGTAAATTTATTATATTCTTTCTTAGTATTTTAGTTGTAAGTTATAATTTATTATAACTTACTTTAATAGTTGTAATTTATTATATTCTTTCTTAGTATTTTAGTTGTAAGTTTATTTTGAAGTCCTCTTATTTAATATCTTTAGGTTTTTGAACTGAAAACTTCTATCGAACGAATTTTGGATGGGGAAAATTTAATGGGTTGGCGTCAAGATAAGTTTTAGTTTTAATGCCTTATTCCTGTCGCCCCATATGTCAATTACAGTGCTGTACCGGTTATCGCGTTTGCTTTACGTGCACAAGGCCCCCGGTTCGATCCCGGGCGGGGACAGTTTTTTTTTGTTGACTACTGATTTATTTTTTAATAATATTTGTTACTCTTACGCAATTAGGATAGTGTTTTGTCGACTGCGAGTGACAGCTTCATATTATGATAATTTGGCCAGATAAAATAAATTCACATGCCGTACGCAGAGCAAAGAATTCGAGTTGAAAAAGTTTTCTTCGGAAGAATGAAACTTTACCTCGAGGAAAATATCAAAAAGTTATCCATTTAATATACTGATGGAAATCCACACCCGCCTTGAGGTTCCGTATTGGATTAGATAACGTGTGTGCTTTTTTTATGTTCGTTAGGTTAGGTTAGGTTAAAGATGGGTTAGGTTAAAGGTGAAAGATGTTGCAGTGCGACATCTTTCGCCAATATACCGCCCGAAGTATAAAGGTGGTGTACTACTAGTGAGGTGGTGAACAATACATATTATCGATTCAATTTTGAGCAGAATATAATCAGCCAAATGTATGAAAACAATACATTTCATTTAAAGCTATCGTTTTGAATTTGATTAGATCAGGTGGGTATTCATTAAACCTATGGTGTTTAATGCTAATTCATGGTGTTCAAAAATATCGTAGAAAATATTATCATGTTATAAAGAATAGGGGTTGTTTCATGGGGTTTGTATGGGAAATATCGTGAAAAATACAATATCTACCTACTTATGGTGTGTGGCTGGCGTGTCGATTGACAATGTCACGAAAATCACTGGAAAAAATGTCGGATTTAACCGAAAAATTCTCATAATTTCTTGTGGCTACTGAATTTTAGTAGGCCCAATCGAAGTTATACCATCTGTTTGATAGACTGTACAAACCAATTCCTGTAGATTGACAAATCGTTTTCCTAACAAAACTTTCTTGGTCCTGTAACAAACAATCTCGTAGATAAAGCATTCAAAGAAAAAGCTACGTACGCATTACAATAATGTTTTGTTACGTCAACCAAATAGTCAGTAGTAGACTCGTAAACACTCACCTATTCCGCCATTTTGTTTCTCTACCGAACAGTTTGGTAGCGCTTACAATACAGTTTGTTTATGTGTACCGGAGTTCGGTTAGGCGTACCGAACGTAAGTTGAGCCAATTATAGGCTCTAGTAACGTTAACCAAATAGTCCCTTAAGGTTACAGGACTTTTAGCTGTAATCTACAGGTTTTTTTTCTCAGTGTACTACCTTCGGACGAGATGCTGAGTTTTAGATCTTTCGGTACAATTTGTCGGAGAATTAGGCCGATAAAAACATTATTTTAATTTTTTTAACTGTTCAGAGACGACTGAAATCTCATTTCGATACATGAATTTCAATACAAGTGTCATTAGGAATGGGTCATTTACGCATAGCCTAAATACAACGGAGAAAAGATGATAAAAAGATGAAAAAAGATACATCTTTACATACAGAAAGTTTTGTTTATTGTTTTCAGATGTTGGTTAGGTTCTCCCTCCCTCTTCTCCCCCCCTCCCCCCCACTAATTTGAAAAATAACTGCGCGATTTGTAGCTGAACTCGTCACCGTGCTTCCACGTCACTGAAGCTTGAGTCTGGCCGGACAGGGTGAAAAATAACAGGGCGACTGTCCTGCACGCGAAGCAACTTCGTTGTACGCGACTCCGCGGGAACCGGCTTCAGTAACGCAGCTATTCGTTGCGCTATAATAATAGGGTGATTTAAACACGCACGCCTATTCGCTAGTGTCTGATACATTTATACAATTTATTCGGTGAACTTTCTACGGCGTATAAGCGTGTCGCACGTGTATTATAGGCTTAAGTGCTCGGGCATAATAAATATTTTAATAGGCGAACTCATTCTGTACCTACTTTGTTGTACATATCACAAAGGAAATTATTTGTCATATTCGAGAAATAACCGGAAATCCATTTAAATCGTATAAAGTTTATTCTGCCTGTAAACATTAGAAGGGAATAGATGCCATTAAACTGATTGCCTTCCGTACCCGTTATCAGCCATAAAACTGGTTAGTTTGTTATGACTGTACCGGGCACGAACGTTTTCGAAATGGATGAAAATCTCACATTAAATCGATCGATAAATATTTTTTAATATTTTTTTATATAAAATGCAAAGTGAATATAACATTAAGAAGTTAAGTTTTTTTACATACTCGTAAGTGTAATAATTTATTGCGTAAAAAATAAACATCACAAATTAGTTTTTCTAAATTGGGGAAAGTAGATATTTAAATATAGATATAAAAAATGGTATTGTAATATTTGTTATTAAGTTTAATACTTTTTGTTAGAGAAACCTTTTTAGCTTTACGTTAGGTTTTTATTGTTTTAATTAAATGTATTTTTTTTTTCTATATTACTGTGTAAAACTGTTGGTTTTTCCAATAAAGATAAATAAAATAAAATATCATTTGTGCATCGCTGGTATTGTATATCTATGAAACTTCTTCAACTTATAAACACATTCAATTCTCAATCATACTATCGAAACGTCGAGTCAAGAGCCGTGAGCGGTTAGCATTTGAGAGCAAAGTTCGAGTCTTCTGCCTGATTTAATCAGATCAATTATCGTTGCTCCTGACAGATTCAGATCGGTTTTAATTATCGCTGTTTCCGCTTACCCTCCGCCCAATAACAACTTTCACCACTCCAGAGACTATCGACGGAGTGTTGGCTTTGTCGAATTACCAGCGGATAGATCGTAAATCGCGTTTATACAATCCTATTCCAAACGTACGATTTGTCCACTCCGCTCGGCACATTCGGCGCCTTATGCCACAGCCCTTCGGGCTTCGGATTATAGAACTTTAAGCATGCAGTAGACAGACGGCCGTGAGTCTGAAAACATACTATTTTCCACCTTTTTACTGTTCTTAAATTCCCTGTCTGTCATTGTCTTAATCTGAAAGATATTTTTATAACCAGTGAGTTTATGTTTGTACCCTCATCTTCGCACACATTTATTTAAAAGCAAAAACTGAAGGTCCCAAAATCCATAATATACTTCCTGAATCTCTTAAAATTAAAAATTCACACAAGTTATATAGCCATAATGTTCAAAGAAAAATTAATACGAACGCACAGATAGTTGCATCGCTTGAGGTAATGCACGCTGGTTTAAATACAGGCCTGTATTTTATGAAAGCTTTTCACACTCACCTATCTATCTATCGATTATGGAATACGGTCAAAATTTTAATATAGTAGGAAAAAAATATTTAAAAAAGAAACAATAATTATGAAAAACAGTGAAAATGTAACGAATATGACGTGTAATGTATGAGAAGTGAATGGCTTAATGAATATTTACAAGAAATCGTCATGGTTAAAAATAAAAATAAAAGTGTAAAATATATGCACATTACGTGCAAATCGTTTAGATATAGTAAAATTGTATAATGTAATGCTTAATTACCGTATTTAGATGATTCCTTGTGATAATGATAGATGATAGGCGTTGTAATCTCACTTACATATATATATAATTTGTATATGTTTAATTATACTCGATTATGTATTAGTATAATATGTGTTATTATTGCAATATTTATTCTTTTAGTTTATTTAAGCGTGTGATTTATTTTCCTTCTAGTTAATACTGAAATCATATTAATTAACAAAAATCGACGGTCACTGCCTTCTTTGGTACAGACGGCGTCTAATTAAGAAGGCAGTGAATATCACTGCAGTAGGTGACGGTCGCTTGTTAGTTACGTCAATTGGCATTAACTGTTACTGTATATGTTTTAGTTTACACGAATAAAAAATAAAAAATAAATAAATTACATATGCTGTTGATATAATAAAATAAATAAAATATTGCAAACAGAACAGGATGAATCCCAAAAGCGAAAATATTACCCAGCATTCATAATGTACTTATGCAAGAATTATACTTTACCCAAAAACTTTTCAAAGTTCAGAATTACGCAAATTATATTTTGACTGTAATATCGTCGACTGAAGTTGCCCTAAGGAGAGAATTGTGTTGGGCGGCCTCGCGCGCTTCATATGGAAATTGAAACGGTGACTTTATGCTTGTTTTAGGTTTTATTTATCCATACAAACGTAGTGAAGTAAATTTTAAAAATTTTTTTTTTAAGAAACGCCCTGCTCAACTAAGTTAAATGTGCTTGTGCTAGAGTCAGGGGAGATTATGATAAATAATATTCAAATTACAGTTTTTATTTAGTTTAGTAATACCTAACCGTAAAACTGTGATATTTATTGTTCCCAAAACCATTGAGAATCTTGATCAGCAAAATATTATAGAGTGACTTTAACGTAATGAACATAAGACAGCCTACATACTAACGAGGTGAATACAAAAGACACATTTTAAACACTTAACACTCACTAATACAAAAATAGGTAGGCTAAAACATTTATATGCAAGAGCACATACAACATACATTAAGAAAAAATACACCTTTTTTGCACCTAAAATCTATAACACAGCTGTAAAGCTGTCAAAAATATAAAGTCAGTCACACGCTGTGGGCCTGCGCTAGGCATATTTGGCTTATAGATCATTTTTCATTTTTTTTTTATTTTTATTACTATCAATTTAGCATGTTTTTATAATTACATATACAGGATGTTCCGAGACGATTCATGAAGACTTAGGGGGATGTTTATTGCGTGTAATAAATTATATAAAAAAATACGAAAATAATTCATGGCCTTATTTATTCATTTTATCAAAGCGTTCTTGTAAATTCCTTTTTTTCCGGCCGGTCAATGACCCGGCGCGGTTTAACCTCGCTAGCGACCGTACTTATGACAAGGGTAATTTCATGTTTAAGCGATAATATGATGAATTTTGATATGAGGTCAAAACAAATCCATTCGCTTACGAGTATACAGGCTTGAGACAAATTACTTTGAGGGTCGTTTATTTAAATTTATTTAAAAGAGATTCAATTAAAAAAACGTACGGTATAAAATAAATGTCCACTTAACTTGGCTGCGCCCTTGCTAAGGTTGAGTAAGGCCCCTCAGCAACACAAAAACGTAACTCGGTTTTCGAGTTTTGCGAGGAAAGGCAAAAGGCCTTCTTTAATTGCTAATTCGAAAAACTTCTCGGACTTAAAGATTAAATTTTTAAATATTTTTAATTTTTAATGGCAATTTATGGAGTCGAATTTAATCAGTATTTGTTTGTAATAAAAAAGAAAGAATGTTTCTGTGTTACTAACTATTCGCTATATTATTATGAAATATAATATAAGATACGTTTATTTATAAACGAGATTTCACAAAAAATGTGTCACCAAAAATTACCGTAACTCAAAATCGCCCAAAATTGTGTTACCTGTTTGTGTCACCAAGGAAGCGATATGTGCACACGTTTTTAACGAATGGTATGAAATGAAGAAGAAATAAGGAATTAGGTTGAAATAATACCGAGTATTGTTAACGAATAATTATAATTACTGAGTAACGGCCGATTAAAGATCTCTTGTTAGCGTGGAGTAAGGTTTAGTTTATTGAAGTTACACGCACATGCTGACCACTTTCTGAAATTAATAAATAACAGGTAATACTCGTAGCTTAGACTCGATGCAAAGTATGTTAGTTGACCACCTAGGAAGATGTCTAGTCGGAGAATGCAGTGAGTGAAGACTGAAAGTTCCGTCAACGGTTATGAAAACTAAACCGTGAGAAAGGAATTTATAAATCGTCCACGATTGACGTCACCTCGTGTGAAATGCAACCTTTTCCACGCAAAGCAAATGCTTGAGTCTGTCTAAAAGGACTTTGCAAACTAATTAATTGTAGTTGCCTTTGACGTCAATACAAAACTTCCAGTTAAACTAGGTATGAGAATTGTGTATCTGGCAATTTCACAGGTGTGAAATACGCTTACGTTATAGGGGAAACATGTTTTTTGAATATAAATAACAAATCTGATGTATTCATTTGTTCTCAGCCCAACTTAGCATCCGAGGTCCAACAGCATCCCGGTTGCATGAGTATTCGTTTCTAAGAAGCGTCGAACGCTTTTACTCTGTCGCTAAAGTGCATCTCAATTGTCGTCGAGCAAACTTCGTTCATTTTCTCAACAACACCGTTCGGTTTATCAACAGTTTTACAAAATAATGTTTGCAAATGTTACAAAATATTTATTTAATTAAACATCTATATTTCCTCAAATCAAAGATCGTGCTAAACTGTGTACAAATACTCAACACCCTTGCAACACACAACAGGGTACCACACTCATGTGGGTACCAGGGCACTCAGGCATTGATGGCAACGAGAAAGCAGACGAGCTGGCCAAGAAAGGTGTTAGTATGACTATGATAGGCCCTGAACCGGCCTATGGTATAGCAAAAGCACTACCAACAGACTGCTAAACACCTGGGCTAGAAAACAAAGCCAAAGAACTCATAGTAGGATTCTCGCAAAAAAGATTCTCTGCGCTATTGAAGTTAAGCCGGAACCAACTAAGGATCCTGGCCAGAACCTTAACAGGCCACTGCGAGCTGAACAAACACATGCACAAACTGAGCCTATCAATCGATGACAGGTGCAGATTCTGCCAAGAGAGCCCAGAAACCCCGTTACACCTACTGGGCGAATGTGGGCCCCTCACTTACAAAAGGTACCAGCTTCTAGGCAACCATCTCAAGCCAGGAGAGATTAAAACCATCGCACCCAAAAAGATACTTAACTTTATCTACAGTACGGGACTATTGGGAGAACTATAAGTGGATTTAGAAGTACAATAGTTCTACTAAGGACGCGGTACAAGGGGGGTAAACAAACCCCCATATCCGCTAACATACATATTTGTATGTCAAAGTTCCTTTTTATGGTGGTATATGTTTGCATGGATTTTATCATGTGATTGTGGTTTTACTATTTTTTTATATAAATAGGATGGTAAATATTTTGCTGTAATATATTTTAAGTACGAAGCAAACATAAAGGAGATTTTTGCGATTGGCCATATTTAGAATTTTGTTTTTGTTTAATGTGCTAGGGATCCGAAAACCAAAATGTGTGCAGGCATTTTGGACCCGTTAGATTTTTGGTAAGCGTGGCCCATAAGAATTAGTGAGTCCGTTACAATTCGCCTTACGGGAGTAGAAAAATATTCCCTAATTTTATTAAGGGTTTTTAGACGCGCAAAGCACCATTGTTTTTTCCTTTTAACGTGTTCTTCAAAATCAAGTTGCGAGTCCAAGTTGATGCCCAGATTCAAAGATACGTTCCAGAAATGGATATAGAACTTAAATAGTTAGTTAGAATGGATATAGAACTTCACATTTCTACGGGTTAATTTATTAATTAATTCTAGGTCCTCATTTATTTTTCTACAACTGTCAGAATAATTATCTAGTTTGAAAAAGTCGTTTGCATATATTTGACCCCTGAATATCAAATGTGTAGATTGTATATCTATAGATGTGCGTCTATACATTTTTGGATAATAACTACATTTGGTTTCGCACTTTTTAACTTATTTTTAGAAATACCCTTTGCCTTTATCTTGTCCTAATCAATATTTTTATTTATATGCTCATATACATACGTATATTTTATGCTTTTATATATATATATAGTGATATAATGAAAGCTATTTTATAGAGGGGTTGGAGGTATTCACAGACAAACCTTGTATAATAAGAACTATTGTACCTATTACTTATGTTTTTGTTAACTAATCAAAAAATAAGCATAAAATTAGCATTGTTGTATTTATTTCTTACAATATATCGGCGTATTTACCTTTCAAGTTTCGAAAACTACCTCTTAATTTTGTTTAATACACACATTTAATTAACACAAATAAAAATATTCCTATATATTTACCTAAAAAAACTTCAGCAAAACTTTTCGAAAGTTTTTCCCCTACATTTTCGAACGCGCTTCAAACAGCAACATCACACACAAACACAGAAACTTCACTGGCTGAAAAAAACCGCCGATTTCCGTCGATGATATCGATCGCTCGTAACCCCTAAAAAGCGACAAACGCGGTGGCCGCAGATAAGCCGCAGACAGATACGGCACGCGACGCGCGCAGGACCTGAAGGCGCCCGACGGATGTCCGCTTCAGGGCGGCTCGTGGCTAGTACTGAAACCGCTAGGGCGGGCGGCTATCCGCCTTGTGGCTTCGGGGGCGGGGGAGCTTCGCACGCGTGCGGAGCGTCGACGCGAGTGGCAAGCAACTACGGCGCGAATGCATGAACAAATATTGTCTGTTCACCTGTATTGATCTGTATTTATTTACAAGCTGACCCGAAGATTAACTTATTAGCTGAATTAAATATAGTTTTTGTTTTAGGAATACTCAAAATGAATTAAATTCAATAAATACACATACCTCAAAATGATATGTATTTTAATTATCGATGCGCGCACAAAGACAAATCTGAAAATCTTACAAACCTTTGAAACCTTACGTTGAAAATCTTACAAACCTTTGAAACCATTTCTGAGTTTTCATTATATTTTTTTTTCGTGAATTTTTCCGATGTTTTAATATTTTTTCTGCTATTTGGGGCGGAGACAAATCCAACAAATCAAAGGTCAAAAAAAATCGGTCCAGCCATTCTTGAGTTAGGAATGGTGTAACTAACCCGACTTTCTTTTATATATTTATTTATTTAAACATTCATATTTCTTATTGGTCTCTGTATAGTATAACTACATGTAAACAAATCACAAATACTATAACAATACAATGCATTTATTGCTACCAACCATCACAATTTAGAATTATACCGAGAATTATACAATATTTTAAAATAAAATTACCAATATATATTAATAATTTTATTTTAAAATATTGTCAATTCAATCAATTCAATTTCAACGTTGCCACAAGCAACTTTTATTCAACCATATACGATTATAAGTATATACAAATACATTTTAAATAGATCCAGTTAAGACACTAACTTTTCTATCGGTTTCTTAACCTTAACTAAAATACAATTAATTTATATATGCGTAAAATTAAATAAAATAAAATACAAATTAAGTTAACATAATTCACATAATGTAAAAAAGGAATACAGCGAGTTAATTTAATTAAGATGCCTAAATAATTTACCTTTACCTCAAGACCTTTATTAGACGTAACGAATTATATTTATTAAATAAATCCGTAAAGCAACGGGGGGAATTTCATAGCTCTCTGGCGTCGTCCTTTCAGTGACGGAAATGCGTGGAAAATTATCGAACGAAAGTTGATAAGGAAAACTCTTGACGCAGTATCAAAATGAATTTCGGCGGTGCCCTCTATCCAAATTGGCTAGCAAATATGTATTACTATTAAATATATATTTTTAAAATGATGTTAATCATATTTTACAAACCGAGCCTTGTTTACCGTTTGTATTAGTGTATTATTTATTTAATCATTTATTTATTTTTAATCGGTACTCTAAAAAAATATAGAAATACATAACATGTTAACAATTATTCTTAGACACTAAAGTAAAAAAAAACTTATCAATATTCAAATAAAAAAAGGACCCCACGTGCATATAAAAGATGAAATACAGATTATACTAAATAGAAACAATATAAATATATATTTTATAATACATATACTATAAATATATGATTTATAAATAGTGTTTGATTATATTTAAATATAATGAACGTAAATATGTACTTTTATATTTTTATTATTTCGGAAGCAATTCAAGAATATGCCTTTTGAATTGACTAAGGCTATCATGGAAAATGTCAATGCGACTATCTCTATGTCAGGTATTATAAAGAAAACAGAAAAACAGAGGACAGTATATAATTATAGTTATATATGTTTTTCAGATATAATCCATGTATTTGTTATTATTATGTATGTTTATTCATACATTATTTTTTTCAATGTATTGTACAATTAACTTACAACACATATATGTATGTATTTTATTATTTAAAATAGACTCAATCAACAGATAGGTAACAAAGTGGTAGGTCATACTGTTATTGTAGTTAAAAAAAAACTTTTTTTTTATGTTTTGCGCCACAATAAATGAATGCTTTTAAGGCTATTAAGAGTCTTATTAAAATTCTGATGAGTTTTGCCTTTTATTATTTCAAACTCTATATGTATATATATAATATAGATTTTTAATTTGTTTGCGATCGATAATAAGTTTAACTGACAAAATTCTTAAATCCTCAGCGCACATTTACTTCAGGATCATTTACTACAATATTTTAAATAAATAAATTATAAAAATAAATAAATTATTTTTTATAATGAATTATTGTAGTAAATACGTTTAGGATATTAAATTAATATTGGGTTTTATCGGATGTAAGTACGAAATTTACATTTCCTATCATTCATTTCATTTCATTTTAATTTAAATTCATATGTTAAAAAGCTAACAAGTTTTTGGGTATTGATTTTTGTTTTTGTTTTTGTTTTTTTGCATATATCAATCCTTTAATGTGTTATACACGATTAAAGAACCCATTTAAAATAGTCGTAATAACAGAAAATTAATTTATATATGTGGACACATCCATTAGAATATATACACGATGACCCGAGACATTACCTCACAAAATGATTTATTAAGACAATGATTAATTAATTAATTTATTATTTATTTATTTATTAAATTAATAATTACTTGATTGATTAATGATTTATTAAGACATTTCATCGTGGTTTCCGAGAGATAAAATTGCAAACATCAACACTACCGCCAGCTGATCGTCTGGTCGTTGGTCACGTGACGGTCAAGTCCAGGATCGGGTTTTGCCACGGCAAAGGTAATTTACCCCTGCGCTTTCTTGTATATTTTTTTTTATATAAATTTGAGGACAAATTATTTTCCAGTTTTTTATATAATTTCTTACTCCTAATGAGGTAAATAAACACCCCCATAAATCTCCAGGAATGGACTCGTCGCATCCAGTTGATGAGAATTAATTCGTAACGTAATTCAGTGAAAAATCTAAAATATTTTTTCAATCTAAAGACTTTTATATGCGCATTAAAAAAATATTCATCGTTAATTAGCTTTTTTTATTACGATGTAGTAGATTGAATATGATGTAGTAAAAGAGTGCCGACTTTAAAATATGAGGGCACATTTTTTAATTTACGCACGACTTCTAGAAGTTGTGAATATTCTATTACAATAGTGCTTTATATTATTTAACCATTATATTTATGATTCCATGACAAAGGTTAAAATAAAAGCTGTCTATTTAAAATCCTTTCCTGGGGGAGAAAGCTAATCCGTGATTGATTTAATCAATTTAGGACAAGGCATTTGGTCGTAAGAATTTGCCCAGCATAATTGAAAAGTCCTTAAGTCGATTTAAGTCTTCATCTTAAGGAGAAGTCGCTCGCGAGACATTTTCGAAACACTGCTTCTTTTTTAATGTTGGACTAGTAAATAAAGTTACAGATATATATATATATAAGTAAAAATATTACTGCCGTATCTAAATTAATTAATATTAAATTAATTTTATAAAATAATTAAAAAGTCAAAAAATCCCCTTTATACTGTGTCGTAAGGGTGGCTCATATCAAAAATTATTTCAAATAAAAGTTGTAGAGAAATTATAGGCCCAAGTAACATTTCAAACTGATTTCATCTTGTGCCGATTAAGAGAGGTATGATTTTTTTTAAATTTTGAAAAATCAATTTTTTCTACTCCTGGGACTAATGGTAGGTGCTATCAAAAAAGTTTACATAAGTAAGTTTTAGGCACTTATTTAAGGAATAATATAAAATTTAAATGAATTCGATATCTTATATATCAAGAAAGTTATAGCAAAGTTTCACTTTGTCGAAAAATAAACGAGATTTTTTGCCCTTAAATTTTATGTATCAATTTAAGTGATTGGTGTAAAATTACGTCAGTAATCGTGTCCACAAGAAAGTGATAAAGATAGATATATAATAATATATACAAACTTTAAAACTGGGGATGGCCTTGGGTTCTAGGGGATGTGAATCGCGAAGATATGTCGAAATTTTCATGACATGGTATCCATTGCAAAAAGTATCTGGCCATTTGAACTCGTATATTTAATAAATAATCTCACAGAAGACTGCAAAACTAGCCGTTCTATGAATGTATTTTTGTTCTTTGGCCAACATTTAAAATGAAAAAGCCAGTTTTATTTCATTTCTTCTAGAATTTGTAATCATACGGGATCAATAAAATATTTCTGTCTAGATTACAATTATTCAATTTCCATCACAAAATAATGGTATTACTGTTAAGCAATATTTAAGCATTTCTGATAATAATAACGCGATAATCATATCTGAATGCATTGTATAACTTGTGAAATGTGTAAGCCAGGCAATGCGACTTCGTTGAACGCGACTCTGTAGCATGCCTGTGAATGAACGCGATTCACCGCTATTAGCCAGCTTCAGTAACACGGCTATTCTATGCGCTAGAATAATAGGGTGATAACAGTGATAATAGGGTAACCACGAATGATATTAAACGAATTTAAATAATATATAATACACAACACAAAAAAAATAACACGAATTCACAAATTTAAGTTTTGATTATCTATCCTCTGTACATTCAAAGTCTGTGATCTCAGATTTCAATTTGTTCACCGCCGATTTTAACATTTTAATCGAACCTACATAAAAAAAATAAATTTAAAATAATAAAAAAGTTATGTTTAAAAATATTTAACTACAACCTATTTAACTGGTGTTTTTTCTCACCGTAACTCGGCCCGTAACCAGAGACAAAAAAAAACTTTGTAACTTGCTTTCTTCCTTCAATTTTTCTCTCTTTCTAAAAGATTTTTAATGATTTCCTAACTGTTGGTTCTGCATTTTTTTAATTGGATACTACATACGACATTTTGCTTTTACATATTGACTGAAATCTTGGCTAGTTTTTTTGACAAATAACAAATTACTTTAAATTAAACACAATGAATATATTGGTGCGAACTCTACAAGTTAAAAACAAGCTAAATGACAAATTGCCAAACCGTCTGTACTTTCCTCATTGACATGAGCAAATGTAAATATCGCCATTTTCGATACCTTAAGATAACTAAATTCGGGTTTTTTACTTACGACATACGGCAACATCGACGATTTGGAATTTTCGATGTTTCCAATGTCTAGTATTAAATTCGCGGAAGTTTTAATATAAAGCGAGCGTAATTTGTCACAGCCGGGCGAATTGTTGACGTCGAGTGCAATGATAAGATTGCCAATCGCTGATTAGACCGAAAGCCGATGTGATCGCAGTATTGTCACAGAATAAACAAAATAGTACGCATTGGCTGTGCAGAATGAAACCTAACTTGAAAGTTCTGCAACGCAATCACGGCGCAACTTCTGAATATCACAGCGTCGCGTTGTGATTAATTTTATCTAAACTCTAAGTCATGTTTTTCATATATATATTCTTTATTTATTTTTTTTAGCTCATTATAATAATTAAATATTACATATATTATTACATATATTACATATAACAGAATATTTATTTATTTATGTATTCAATTAATTTATATTTTGCATTTTTTTGTACAAGCCAAGCCCAAGGCTTTTTCTGCTGGAAACCAGATGTTTAATATACAGATATTAATATTTGTGAAATATGCTTTCATTATTTGGTTCTGTATTTTAAACGTCCTTTACAAGATAAATATAATAATCTTTTACACATTACAAGCTCACCCGAAGAAATTCGTACCGCCTCAGAATCATTCAAAATGTACGAGGAAAATAATTTTATTCATATTTTTTTCCGTGATTTTTTCCTTACACCACCTACTTATTCCTTGTTAAGCCGTGATTTTCAGGAAGGTTTCATAGGTGGTTTCATAGGGGTTAAGTCAAACTTAAGTGAGTGTTAAAGTACGCCGCTAGGAGCGATTTCAGTACATTAACGGCGCTACAGTCGCCGTGTATTGTCATCTGTGGTTTTCGTCTCGTACTTGATTTTATATTTTCTAACTAATTAAAATTGACTGGTTTTGCATATTTTGAACATCTTCAATTCGAGCAAACACGCATGGCATGATCCTAGTAATCCTACAGCTGACAACATAACCTCAAAACGTCAGATGACGCGTCGTATGTCGAAAGTGGCGACAGATATTGTATACACAAACCATAGCGGCGAGTAGCGAACTAATCGCGAGTGCGAAAACATATTCATAACAAAGTCGAACTTAAAAAGTAATTGAAATACACAATTCAATTTAGGTCATGCTTAAAAATTAAGTTGACCCTAACTCAGAACGACTTTAAGCAAGCCTTTAGCGAACTAATCACGAGTGCGAAAACATATTCTTGGCCAAGTCGAACTTAAAAATTAACTGAAATACACAATTCAATTTAGGTCATGCTTAAAAGTTAAGTTGACCCTAACTAAGAACGACTTTAAGCAAGGACTGAAATTTCGGCCCTAAGTTAAGAAACAATGTCAAAACTCATCATGGTTACCAAAAAAATGTAAACTTTAAAAGTAGTAAACGGATCGTGTAAAATTGTTTTTTTTTTGTGAGCGCTCAGCTCTCTGATATTTCGCATCATTTCTTGCTCATAATAGGTTACACGACAGCCCTTTTAAGCCTTCGGGAATGGTCGTGGGAAACCCGCTATTTTAATATTCCTTTCAACTTATAAAATTTTATCATGACAGAACGCATTTCTTTTTTATACACATCATCTTATGTGTGTACCCCAATTGGTACCTCAACTAGTCTCAGCAAGGCGCTCAAAGAGCGTGTAATTTGCGTAACCAGAAGGACCACCTGGGATAACCCAGGATCAGAAGTTAGAATACGGGAAGAGAATGGACGTCGGCACTCACTATTGACGATCGAAACTTAACTTCACCATTCTAACTTGTGCGATAGCAAACGTTAACTGGATGCTGCGTTATAGAGTTCGCTATAATAAGAATGTATCTTACAATAATATTCGACACATGCGCGCGGCGAGCGAAAAATCTCTAAGAGTCTCTGAGACAAGTGACCGTACCCGCAATATTTCTCTATAAAAACTGCTGGTGCGGTGCGTTTCAGTACCGACAAAGGTAATTAGGAGAGCAGGAAAATAGAGAAGGTATACGCAAATAGACCTACCCTATCCGCTGGCGCGGACACCAATTAAACCAGTCGTTAATCGTTAAACCTGGGTACTTTTCTTTTTCTACCTTCTTCACCCTTTATATGCCATAGTTTTGTACCAGTTTTTAGTGTATAAATTGTATTATTCGATGTAGTTAGTTTTTCCATATGGATACAAAAGTTTTATTAGTGGTACAAATTGTTACAAATCTATAAACGGATTAAATTCGTTAAAGTGGAGTTCCAACTTAATGAAACCCCGTTGGACTCACCGTGCTAAGGGCAAGGCCCAACGATCTTTTTAAACGTCCTTGTGAAAACCCGACACCGGTAGATTCCCCCCGCCGTTCCGCGAGCCACAGCACGATACGCGAGGAGTGTACTCGACGCAAAGTGGCGTACTTGGGCGTGGTGCATTTTTCACCCTCAGTTACCGTATCTATATGTTTTGAAAGGTCGTTGGCAAGTCCCCTATAAATATAGAAATTTTGCACACGCATTTGTAAATACTAAGATGCTTACGTAGAATGATGTTACCGATCGATAGTTTAACTGCTTGGGTCGGTCGACCTAAATACGGAAATAGCGCGGATTAATAACTTTTGCAAAATTTCCATGTTTTTATCCGTAACTACCCGAAGGGCCGGCCATGAAAATCGCTTTTGAATATATTGGTGTCGCTACATAAACTTGCAATCATTTTACATCTACGCTTCAGTTTGGGATTTTTGTAACGAATCTGTACTAATTTTCAAGGAATCCGTCCTCCTAATAACACTACCGCCACCACTCATGAGTTACGTCACAAAAATGTCATGGTTTTTTTATAACACCCTCATTGTCACGATCGTGTCCCTCGTTGTGACGTCACACAATTTCGCTCAAAACAATATTTGAGATTATTTTCCTTCCACAATGTCACGTACTAAAAAATGTCAACAGGTCTTATTTAAATTATTTCATAGAAGGCTCGTTTGCGCGTGTGTCTCAAATTCAATGGGAGGGGGGGTTAATTTAGGCCTGGTGGTGCAGTGGTATAAGGTCCCGGTTTCGAATCCCCAGTGGGACAAATCCGGCCAGGTCATTTATCGCCCTTGAGAATATTCAACGTCGTTTTAAAAAAAAAACTCATTCAGTTACAGACTTGCGAGATGATGTTTGTCTGTAATGAACGGCCTCGCATCAGGAAAACAACAATAAGGCAGTTGGAACTGCGCCCAATAGCGCCTCCCTGACGATCCCAACATGTGGGTCCCGTGGGATAAAGGTAATAACTTGAGAGCTTGTTAAAGCGTTTATTACTGATCCACTAATTACATAAGAACTCCGATATACAATGTAGTGTTTGACTCCATAATGTATGGGCGCGGACCGGCGTGACGTCAGGCAAACGAGTAGGTATCGGTGGCGCACTAGCGGACGACCTCCGCTCTTATAGACGGCGTCGGAGGGGAAACCCTCTACCTCAGCCGTGGTGCAGTCGGTGCGTTCGGTTGACGCCACTCCCGTTCGACTGACTGTGGACGGGTGGCGTGATGCAGCCGTCGGCATAAACCTGGCGCGGACGTCATGCGGACCTGTGACCTCCACAAAGCTATACGCATGATGATTATGAATGGTGGGGTAATTTTGAACAATTCTCCTAGAGAATATGCTTTCCACGCTAAGGTCAATCCTCAAGCCTAGTTAAATGAGCATCAGTCGGTCAGTTAAAACAGAATTAAATACGATAACAGCTCTCTGTAGGTACGGACAGCGGACAGTAAAAAAATGATTATTCTTTGGGATATTTACCATACAAATCTTCTTTGCCATACCATACCCTTGCAAATAAAAGTAGAAGTGACTATAAGTGAAGAAAGCTCTAGATATAAGTGGGCATTTAAATTTATAACTTGATTTCTGTAAGTAACTACGTGTAAGAAAGTTCGCTGATGAAAGTTGCAGCCGAAATTAAAAGATCAGTAAGCGATAAAAGTTATTACACGGACTGTTTCAAATTTAAACTTACGTAATATGAAAAGTTGCGGTTCCGAGCGGAAACTTTGATAGATCCATTAAAATTAATGATTTATAGACATATATCTGTGGATCTAATTGAAGTTATCTTATACCGGAGTTATAGATTTAAAATATTAATTACTTAAAGCGCTTTCAACGGGATAATGCTAAAATACCCAACATGAATTCCCAAAAATAAACGTCTGAAATTGTAGGACGGAAAAAAGGTTATTTATTACTTTTTGGGGAAATGTGTGATGGTACAGACTCGCGATTTTCCGCAGATGCGAGAAATGATCTTGAGAAGCTCCGAGTATTACTATGATCACGATCTCACTGCAGTATTTTGGTAGATTTCATTAGGAATGCTGCCCATTGCAACGGGTACCATGTCATGACTTGCCATCTTTGCGTTTCACATCCCTTTGAACCCAAAACCACCCTCAGTTAAAAAGTTTATATATCTATCTATCTATATCACTCTCTTGTGAACCAATCACTTTCAAATAGATACATTTTTTTACATTTAGATACATTTAAGGGCACAAAATCTCGGTCAAATTCGTTAATGGGCAAAATGGGTGATGATTTTTTCGAAAAAGGTAACTTTTGCTATAATTTTCTTAGTATGTAGGAAATCGAATTAATTTAAATATTATTTTTTTCTTAAATAAGAGCATATCAAATATTTTAAACAATCATACCTCCCTTAATAGTCACAGAAGACATGGTACCCATTGCAATAGCTAGCTTTCTTATGAAATCTAACGGTCGAGGGGACTCCCTTATTTTTAATTTAATTTATTCGAAATTAATAAAGAACTTGATAAAACCTTCTGCTAAAAAAGGGGAAGAAAGTCACCTGACAGCATATTTTATACATTTCCAGTGTATGATAATTATCTGAACAGCAAAGGTATTGTCCGATTTGGTTAATGATATAATTTTTTTTAGTTTCTAATATCGATGACTGTGGAATCGATATTAGAACTAGCAATGTGCCAATAATAACTTCATTTCAAATTCTAGCCCTGTAAATGTCAACATATTTTTTAGGGTTCCGTCCTCCTGCTTATTGGCTCATCGATTTCAAAGATGACGTATCAACATTCATAATGGTTTCCGAGTAAAAAAAAATGTAAACTTTACGTGATAATATGAAACCGCTCTAGTTGTAAATTCGGTCGCTAGCGAGGCCGCTACGCGCCAGGTCATTTTCCGAGCGCCCGCGAGCAAAAAGAGATTTTACACGAGCACTTTTCGCATTTAAGAGCCAGTATATCGTGAGGTGACCTTGAAATTCGGCCTTTGCAAATGGTGTTGGCTTACTTCGCATATGTAGTTTGGTTTATGAGAATTTTAAAAAATAAAACTTAACAATTTCAATATTTTTTTATATAAACATAGCATTATTTATTTAAAAATCCAGCTTAAAGGTTTTCTAGAAAAATGTTTAGTTAATCTAATTATATTTTTTATACATATATGCCTGGTATGAAAAGCTATCTTGGCAGTAGACCTCAAAAACATGCATGAAATGCAATTCGAGTGCGTTATGGCTCTTAAACAATTTCTTTCGCCTAATAGGGAACATAAACACCCCCATAAATTTCCAGAAATGGTCTTGGATCAGCCTGTATAATAAAGTACCTTAATATATGTATATAGTTTCCTTCATTTCTCTTGTATACGCGATAGTAGGTTGAGGTGTGTATTTTTTAATAACCCATATAAAATGTTTGTAGTTAAAATGTTTATATTAGTAACTGGTAGACAAGTCGGTAGACTCTTCTAGAACTTGCAAGCTTACGATATATACTCGTATACTGATATAAAGTGACATTGAGTTTGACCTTGAGGGTCCTCTTCTCTGTCTTGAGAGTGCTTTTAAATCATTCTGTCTCATCTAACCAACGGTCTTTTAAAACATATAGATACGGCAGCTGAGGTACGTCGGTGTCGGATTTTGACAAGAACGATTTGTATGACATGCCGTATCTACGTGTTTATAAAAGATCGTTGGTTAGGTACCATTCATCTCAGGGCGGTGATTACACCCTTTACCCCACCCCCCCCCCCTGGGATCCACGCCTGGATACAACCTCAACTAAGAATCTGCGACGTTTCGCCTAATAAGCAATTAACTTAAAAAAAACATTGGCGTCAAAATTGATGGATAGGTATTCTTATACACGACAGTAATTGCCAATTAGGGATTTACACCGATCATTTAAACACCAAGCATATTACACCGTCTTTCCACCGTAATATCATTTTACACGCTACTTTTTCTTTTTGTTTTCATTCGGATATTCGCACCTACTTCCACATTATGCCTCGACATGAGACACAAAGAAGAAGGAGGAATATATATTCGCGTGAAAGTCGAAGTGATAATATACCAAATATGAATTTAAATAGTGTAAATAGTATTACAAAATAATGAAATTATTGTGACGGATACATTTAAATGAGCACTGAATGTCATTTTAAGAAATTTGAATATTTTTGATTGTGGATTAATGCATTTACAATGCAAAACATTTCGAATCTGAAGTCACTTTAAACGAAAGGACACATTAACTTCATATTGTCATAAGAGTGAAGCAATATTACCGGCCTTAAGTCAAAACGAATACTTTTAATCACTATAAGATGGACTTACTTGACTCACATGAACCTTCAATAATAAGAAAGTCAAAAAAATATTTTTAAAACGTTCGTAAATACAATTCAGCATTTGCTATGGTGAGCTCGAATGATTTCGGAGACGCGTGGAGTGTACCTGTAGCCTACTAAGATGACGACCTGGTGGCGCCTGCTTCTAAATCCAGAGGTGCCGGGTTCAAATCCCCCAGTGGGTCAAATCCGGCCGTTCAGTTTTCGGCGTTGAGAATATTCAACGGCGCTTTTCTCTGTCGACTAGGTTAGGTAACAAAAAAAAACACTCATTTAATTTTGTTGCGAAATTTTGTTTTGTTTTATAATGACCCTATATTGGTTTTTTAAAATTCAAAACAATCATACCTCTCTTAATGGGCACAGGCTTATCCGCTCAAAATCTAAATTACAGGCCAATAATTTCCCTACAACTTTTGTTTGAAACAATTTTCGATAGGTGCAACTCTTATGGCAGAGTATAAAGAGGGTTTCAATATACTAAGTAAGTTGATCGCGTAATGTTTGATACGAGTTCGTACAATTGGAGTTCACCGTCCCCTACTTTGATCCCGTGAAATCTGCCTCCGCCATCCGGCGTACCGAAAGGGATTTTTTTATTTTTTTTGTTGGAATTAATTACTTATGAAATAACATACACAAATTATTGTAGATTGTTTCATTGTAGCCCAACCACAAACACGAAAATGTGTCAGTTTCATCCGCAGACGATTTGTTTTTTCCATTGATGAGGTGTACAAAATACTTATGCAGTTTTGAAGGAATATGTAATAATGCAACACATTTTAGTAAAATCTATATTTAATAATGTCTCAAAATTAAATACAGTTGTATTTATTATGTCTAAATTGATCTTGATAACCAAATTAAAATTAGACCTATTACTATGAATATTAATGTTAAAAGAGGTTGTCAAAAAAAACCAACAGATGCCCTAGTATCAACAAAAGTAATTTATAGTCAGCGCTTCGAATCGGAAACTGGGTGGGGGACTAGGGAGTCAATTTTCCCAATTATTCCTGCTGCCTACAACCTTTCGACCACCTGACCTGACATTCTGTCAAGATGCGACAATGATTTAGTGACAGTAATCTTGCTTCCGTACGGGGCATATCGTGAACTATTTTGTCTTGTTTTTAGAATTTTACTCGTATTACAAAATCTTACCCACGACAAGTTTAAATAATGTGGTCTTAAACAGTTTAGACAAAAAAAATGTTTAAAAATGAGGAAAGCGTGTCATTTTTTTTTTTATTGTCCACATGTCATGTCATGAACTCCGCCATGTTTTATAGACACGTAAAATACTATCATAACCTATTACAGATAAAATTAGGTGTTATTGTGTTACTTTTAGTTTTCTTTAATTCGGTTTAAAAGACTTATAGGTAATATTCAAATAAAGTTTGTAGCTTGTGGGATTAATAGTATATATATTAAAATGGGACGGTTCCACTTGTAGCATTATTTATAATATTTTTCCGTGCATCGTAATATTATTTTTATTTTTCTAATATGTAGCGCTTTCGGTGACTTCAAGATTACATCAGTAACGGTTAAAAAAATTATAAGCGAACCGTAAAATATATGTCTGATGAAAATTGGCACATTTTCAAAGTTCTCACTGCTCTACGAGATGCTGCGTTTGGGTACAACCAGGGGGCGTCTGGAAAAAATCTCGGGGGGGGGGGTAAAATGGACACCCATTTTCGATCTGCGGAAAATTCATCTATTTACAATAAAAATCGACTTAATTAAAATTCGTTTATTACAATTCGTCTTGGGGCGGTGATTACACCCTTTACCCCCCTCCCCACCCCTGGGATCCACGCCTGGATACAACCCCAACTAAGAATGTTGTGCTTGTTAAAACCAAATGAACCGGAAACCAGAACTGACCAACTGATTGAATCCTTGCAATGTGGCCGCAGTTCAGCAGAACGTTGCCTGATTTAAACTGTTATTTAAAAGTTTATTTAACTTATCACTTAATAACTGGTTTTGTTTGAGTTTGCTTTTAAATTTAGGACGTTTCACTTAATTCTTAATTATTTTGGTTTAACCTCTTATGGACAGCAAGTCTTCTTATTTAGGTACTTTTAATAATTTCTTTCTTATATATTTGTGTATATATAAACGTCTAAATAGTTTGCGTATATTCAACTTTGATTTAAATCATATTTACATAGACCGTGTCAGTTTCTCGGTGAAAATGAAAATCTCTCAACACCTCTTTGAGATCTTATGTATGAATCCTTAATTCTTAAGCCTATATAACTAACATATTATTTATAAACATCGCGTTCGATTCCTGATTGTTGATGGACGCCTCTTAACGTCTTAAGAAAACCATCCTGTACAGATAAAATCCGGTGGCGGCTTGGATGAAACGGTGCACCCAATATAACCTGAAAGAAGCGAAAAATATTTTAAAAACGGGTGATATATTTTTTTATAAATAACCAAATGACCTTTTTATACTAATCTAAGACGGACCACAGAGGTTCACGTAACAATTCGACTATAAAACTTTTGGAAACGGAAATTGTAGTGTTGTGACCCTCTTTTTTGTAGATTCTTTATTATTATTATTATTATTATTAGTTTTACGCAGGCAGTTTATGCTGATAAGCCTAAATCTGCACTTGTATCGAAGAAAAAACTAGATGTGTAGATTTATAGAAGATTGTGGCGACCCTAGTTATTTGAGTTAATATAGAGTGAAAATAGAATATTTTTACTCTAAAGTTAGTAACCTCGAAAAGTGTGTATTTTTCCATACATTTTATGAAACCTGCATACGTAAATAAAACGTTGAAGTACATTCTTAAACTAAGCAGCGCCGTTACCTTTGTAGCTTCTTCCTGGCCAACGGCAACGAGTCCAGCGAGTCCTTGAGCACGTACTTCCTGATGCCGAGCATATAGCTGCCGACGTAGTCGTCCCAGCGGACGCTGCGGACGTCGCACTGGAACACGTCGGCGTCCTTCGTCAGCGCCACGTCTCCGATGAGTCGCAGCACGTTGTTCACCTCGAACTTCCACTCGTTGTTGGCAAAGTACTCGCCCGTTATGGCGGCCAGCTTGAAGCGTTTCGCGAGCTTCAGCATTCTGAAATGCGACCGGTGAACCATTTATCATGGCAGGTAGAAGAAACATCATTATTCATACATTTTTCATTCAATCATATTATTCTAACATTTTTTACTGATTAATATTTGATTGAGCCCATTTGATCAAGCCCATAAAAAAACATCAGTGAATTTAAATACATCCTGTATATAAATATATTTATATTTAAATGGAGCTTTTCTTTCATCGTGGAAACAAACAAGAGACGCGGTCGTTGTAATAAAATGTCAAACTTTATTATTAACAAACACGTGCAAAGATTGTTCCAGATGGTTAATGCATTCGGACGAAACTGGAAATTAAATTAAACTTAAAACCCAAAATCATCTGGCAAATCACACCTAAATAGCGTGTGCTTCCGCGATCTGGTCAAACGGTCCAGAACAAAGAAACCAATCTCTCCCAGTAGTATGGGATTCTTGATGAATCCGCGAATAACTTTAAAAAATGGAATAATGTATGGACTTGCCACCTAAACTCAAGTGTTTTAAAGCCTAACATCTCTAATACAAATGCTGATGGAAATATTTCAGGATAATATCCATACCTACGGAGATAAAGGTATCTATGGAACCTCCTTTGAGTAACCTCCAGGATATTACAGTGAGTAATCTCATGAGGACTCCAGATAATGGAACTATAATGGACTTCGACTTACTTCAACATTTTATTGGCATGCGCAGCTATGCTTCGCATGTGCAAATAAAATGTTAGACGTGAATCAAACAAAACCCTTACAAATACGTAAGACTTTAACAAATTTAATAATAACAAAGCAATCAGTAGCATTAATAACACCTTCTCAGAAAAGGTTGCAGCCGAACAAGAAAAACAAAAATTGGACAAAATCGGTAATGACTCACATAGGCTTATTGCCCTGGGCTCTGAGCACGATGTCGTAGATGAGACACGGCAAGAAGTGCGCGACGACCTCCCAGAAGGTGTTGACAAGGCGGCTAGTCGTGAAGCCGAACGACGGGTACAGCATCATGTACTTGGTCGGATTGATCCTCGAATACTTGATGGCCAACCTTATGAAGTCGCCCCAGCATATACCGTTCAGTTGGCCGCTGGTGCAGTTGTACACGCGGGGAGTACTGGATCTGTTGAATTAAAATGTAATTAACACCCATATGCTCACACATCCGTTACTCAAGTCCTAACCCTAAGGAGCTATCAAAGCTTTCAATTTATATTGTGGAAACAAATAATACGCAGACCCTGGAGTAGGGTTTGGTTTAGGCAATTTCAAGGTGTGACGTCATTGTTAGCAGAGTTGTATTGTTAATTAGACACGAGGAATAATATTGGAAACCCCAATTTGATGGACTAGTTCTTAACTTCGTATGAAGAAATGGATTTTCGTGAATATCGATAACATTAGCTGGTTATCGACTGGTATAATATGATTAAAGTTAAGGCACTTCCTTACAGACCTCAAAATTCGTCGTAACAAACTTCCAACAGAACTGATTGTAATAAACGTCAATAGGTTGGTTCACCAACTTTATTATTATTGTTGCCAACTTTTTCGGTTGGCTAAGCAGACCAGTCAACTTGACCCAATCATCCGATAAAGAGCCTTACATATGACACAATCGTCGGGGCAAACGGCCACAATTTATTGTAGTCAACAAATCGGAGAAATTCTCCCTCCCAATTCTTTCAAAACGTTAAACTGAAATGGTTATTTAGCTTTTATTTATAATAAATTATGAAAAAGGAGATAAAAAAGCAAGACTGCTCTCAAAAGCCGCGGTGCGACTGTGTGCGGTAAAACTTTCAATTAAATAAAAAAATAGGTATTAAAAATACCCTCTTTTCAGTTTTCTTTTACTGGTCTACTCTCTATGCAATCACAAATAATATTATATATCTATTCATTTGTCCATCTTTTGATGAAATGGTTCATTTCTGCTGGAAATGCGGTAAAAACCATAAACGGGGACGTACCTGTAGGCCACGGAGTGCCAGGCAGCTGCCACGCAAGTATTGACTGCGATGTCCACGGGAACTATGTCCATTATGTTCTGCTCCCGGCAAAAACCGCTGCGGTATGTACCGCGAGAGATTTCCATCACAATACCTGAAATGAAAACAAAACACTTATGTTATGTATGCTAGTTGTTGTGGGGGGTTTTTCCCCCGGTACCCCGTCCTTTCCAGAACATTGTACTTTTAAATCCACTTATAGTTCGCCCGTACTGTAGATAAAGTTCAGTAACTTTTTGGGTGCGATGGTTCTAATCTCTTCTGGCTTGAGGAGATGGTTGCCTAGAAGCTGGTACCTTTTGTTCATGAGGGGCCCACATTCTCCCAGTAGGTGCAACAGAGTTTCTGGGCCCACTTGGCAGAGCCTGCACCTGTCGTCAGACGATAGGCTTAATTTGTGCAGGTGTTTGTTCAGCTTGCAGTGGCCAGTTAAGGTTCTGGTTAGGATCCTTATTTGGTATCGGCTTAACTTAAACAAAACACTTAAAATACTATGATTTTATTCAACCCAGCTTGAATAAAATAGGCTGTAATAGATATGTATTGTACAGTCGAGAGCAATTGAAGCTTTACTATGACAGAGAGCCACTCCGCCTTAGTCTAAACAGTAAAACTAAAGTATCATCTATTTACGAATCTGTATATATAATATTGGTATCATGGCCACGCACACCTGGACCGCCACCAGCCCAAGCCCGAACACGTATTTCCAAAACACTGCTTCAATAAGGAAGACGAACTGGGTTAATATTTCGAGGCGGTGCAAGAAACTACGGGTGGTAACATGATGCAACAGGCATAAAGTAGAGGTAACCCTATGTAAATCCTATACCCACTTCAACATAATACAGATCTCTGTCTAGTATACCATTATGTAACTCATCAGTGCGCCTGTCAGCGCAAGGTAGGTGAATTTCTTTTGTATTTTGGTGTATTCCGTTTAACCCTATTCCTTTCTGGTTATATATAATCCGGAACTTATATACCTAAACCCACAGTCCACTCGCTATATCAAAAATATCTACTAAATATGTAAAAAAAATTATAAAATAAATTAAATGCAAACATACCCGTAACTCCGGAAACATTGTCGATCCACCCTGGAAATGGGTCTTTGTAAGCAGCGGTAACTATCAATAGAAAAAAACAAAAAATGTATGTATTAAGTAGGTTCTAATATCGAAGCGTCTATAGGGACGGCGAGCAATACCCCTCTTCCCCCTAAGTTGGTCATTAAAAATTGGGTCTGTTTACCATGATGCGCTTAAGTATTGGTTTGCTAACTAAAAAACCAAAACCAAAGTTTGTGTATTGTCTAGTTTCATAGGGTGTTCAAATTAAAGGAATTATGTTCAGCGCTAACATTATTGATCGCAATGCGACAGTTTCTCAACATTTCTGGTAACCATAATGTTTCTTTTCCAACTTTTCTTCGATAATAATGTATTCATTTGATTACCTCTAGTTTTTATAGTATTTCTAACTGCAAACTATTCATTTTATTTTGACCAGTATAGTCCAACATTTTATTGGACAATAGTTAATTTTTAACTTCAACTCTATACATGTGTATATTTTTATACGAATTCGATAGATCCCGACAAGGATCGTAGATAGTTGGAAAAACATATCCACCGAGTATCAAATTTGTCTGCTTTTGGTCAGAACGCTTTACTTTTACATTACTTGTTCATATATTTTATCCATTTTTGACCAGTTTCTTTTAGTAGGCATCCAGTATGAGATATGAACGATAATTTTTGAGCTGCAGCTCGGAGCTCTATACCCCGACTTCGCTATTATCGGATTTTCTATTTTAAAACATTAATTCAAAAATAAAATGGAATTACCACTATGCATATTCTACGCTTAACTATTTCAACCCCCTTTAAGGGTCGTCGTCCGCGGACGTGGACGTGCATAGTGTTTTTATTGTCTCACAATGAAACATACTGATGAATGGTTCAAATAATAAGAACACAGTTTGAGATGCGCTGCCCGTCCTAATAACCGCTACTAATAGTAGCAACCCTGGCATGATCGTAATATAACATGTGTTCCAGTTCACACCATTGAATAATTGAAGGTTCTCGATTTTACAGGAATTATGAGTATTTCCTTAGTAGGGTTGCTAAAATCTAACCAGTAATTAATTATAAATTTTACAAAAATGTACAATGATAAATACTAACTCAAAAGTATAAAAAAAATATTTACATTTTGTTATATTTAAGAGTTTATCTAAAGTATAGCTGTTATATGAATAATCGTTGTCGTATCGTGTAATACAGAGTACTTCAAAACTGTAAACTGGGAAAAATCTCGCTGGAATTGTAGTTTTTTGAAGTTATAGTTCTTTGCGCTCGTTGTACTCATTGGGATGGGATGTTGGTCGAGAAACCGCGTCACGCGTTAGGAGTAAAATCCGTAAAGTGCCTTTTTATACGTCCTCTACCAAAGATACCCCAAGAGTTTCGGTGGGTCAGTGGTTAACGCACTCGTCTCCCACGCTAGAGTCCCTGGTTCGATCCCCGACTGGGATTTTTTTTTTTTCACAAATTATACGAAAGTATACGAATATACGAACTTAATAATGATAATTTATAGGTGTATAGTATAATAATGATGTTACTTATAATATATTGAATAACAGAGAAAAATGTCTTATATTTCATTTATATATCCTGTCTGCATGTGTGTGTGGAGTGGGTGTGTGCGAATGGCCAAAGAAGTATAACTTCCACCGTCTGGTCCGACGCAGACCCAATTTTTTTAATATGTTAACTCGTTTGATTTTTAGGCCGCTTACAATTTTAGGGTTAGCGACTTACCTATGGACGGCCTGACTATGCAAATGGGCAGGTCGTGTCCATACTGCATGATAACGGACTCTGCCATGGCCTTCGTCATTGTGTATGTATTGGGATGCTCACCCTAAAAAAATATTTTTTTAAATGTTATTTTTATTAATTAATATACTAAAGTAACTAAAAAAATTATAACAATAGACCTAAAACACATTTTAACTGTACACCTTTAAAAAAAAACTAGATTAAGAAAAGATGGCAAATTAACCAAATTGTATAGAGAACAAAGAAAAAAGATCTACTAGGGTAAAAAAAATATTTACTGTGATATAATCAAATATACAAACGCTGTATCTAATTAGTGATCATGGTAGTCTAGTGGTTAAGGGAGGTGGGCGGTATGACTATTGACCCAGCAGTCTCGAGTTCGAAGCCGTACATATTTATACCATTTTTGACGCTTCATTACCATCATCTCCCTTGACTCTAGCACGAGCAAATTTAGTTTGGCCCAAAATAATTGTCCTACACCTGAAAAATTCTTTAAAAAAATGTCTTTGTTCACCAAAAATAAATGTATTTTTGAATAGCTCATCAAACTTTATATTTCAAATCAATTATGCGAGTTATGAACATATTTTTTTACTTTCACTGATTTCCGATGCATCTATAACTATCGATTTATTCAATTAAAAGATTAAAATATAATTGTCAATATCAAAAAATAATTAGGTTTTGTTTTGAGTTCGTGCTTTAATTGATTTTTTGCAATGTTAACCTTTTTTTTTTTGTTTTTCTTATAAAGCAATGGATATTTTATTGCTAATTTTATAAATACTAATAAAATAAATAAGATCATACGGTCTGACGTTTTATGGCCGAATTGTGCATTATCTCAGCGTTTCTTAAAGTTTTGAGAGCACATCCGAAGCAGGTACAAGATAATTTAATAGCAATTGAAAGAGTCGGAACATTTTGAAAATTTCTGATTATTTAATCGCATTTTAGCACCACTCAATGAATGATTACTTTTTTATTCCGTTCATTCCAGTAAAATCCCAGGGATTCTATAGATAGTAATCACACGCAATACGAGGTAAATTTAACCTGCAGCCTGTCCGATATGAGGTCAAGTGTTTCCTTGGGCAGTGTGTTCACGCACTGTATCATGGTGTCCGGGTTGTGCGGAGGAGGGTAGATCATCTCCTGGATCTCCGGCTTTGTCGAGTTGCTGTAGGCTGTCGACATATGGACAACACTCTGGAAGATAAAAATATACAATTATAACACTATTGCAAATATTATTAATAATTTTAAACAGAGATGTGGAAGGAAATGACATTATTAATATTTTATTTTATAAATGTACTTATATATTATTTTAATACCAATAATAATATTTATACCAATAAATAAACCTAGGCACTTATTTTATTTTGAATAATTTCATGATATTTGATAATTTTTGATAAATAAAGCTTGAACCATACTGATTACTTTAATTTTAATTCTAAAGAGCTAGTATTTACTGTTAAAACGTAATTTAAGTAAAGAAAAAACAAACTTTTTAACTAAATATATTGTAAAATAGGTAATAATGATGACCAACTGTGGAGTCCTTATTTCGTCAAAGATCTTCAGTTACTCGAAAAGCTACAAAAATTCCTGGACAATTGAAAAATCTTAAGTACGTAGAAAGGCTCTCAATTTTTAAACTGCCAACATTGCAAGAGAGACGTGAACCTGGTGACCTCATTGAGTCATTCAAAGTGATTTCAGGGCACTACAATTGCGATAATATGAAGGACATGTTTACTTTCAATCGTAATCCTCATCTCCGCGGACACAAATTAATACTCTCAAAAACCCATTTTTCTACAAACGCGAGAAAATATTTCTTAACTAACAGAATCGCTGATGTGTGGAATCAAGTGCCACAATCAATCATCGAAGCCAGAAATGCCAATCAATTTAAAAATCTTCTCGACAAACACACTGAATCCAGTCATCATCAACGAAGTTGTGATCTTGATGTGGGCATATTGGGGCGATCCTTTCCTTTCCTTTAATTAGATGGTTACATAATATTTGACAATATTTTACACTAAAGAGGACAGGTGAGAGTTAAAAATGCATTTTTATAAAACTCAGCGCTGGGTTTAAACCGACATCCTGGGCTCTCAAGTACAGGACCTCTTTAGAACCTTTATAAATATTATGCTATTCAGCACTTTATCAAAAAATTAAAAAAATATTTCAATATTGTCAAAGATTGTGTCATTTATCTTGTCAGGCGATTTGCCGATATTAAAAAACAATCATCAAATATAAGTCAAATAACTTTACAACTCAATTATACAATTAGATATATATGATGGTGAAATGAGATGATTTTTATGAGTGATTTATGTATGAAGTTGATGAAAAAATAAAAATTATGGATATGTAAAAGTGTAAAATTAAAGCACATGATTTGTGTGCGTATTATTTATATAATTGTATAATTGAGTTGTAAAGTTAATTGACTTATATTTGATGATTGTTTTTTAATAGCGGCAAATCGCCTGAAATTAATAAAATGAAATTTATCAAATAATTAAAAACTTATTCAAAAAATTTTTTCAATATTGTCAAAGATTATATATATGTATATACATATAATACTTTAAAAAAAAAATCGGTTGTTTAAACACTTGTTATTGTTAAGTAAACAGATGGAAAGTAGAAGAAGATATCGATTAGATATATATATCTATATACAATGTTGTCGCATAGAATGTTTATGTTCAGACAAATGTGTCTATATTTATAGTTTGATTAAAAGAAAAATAAAATACATAATGAGTATGAGAGCTCATGCTAAAGTAGCAAAAAAAATTGCATATTTGAGTGAGATGGAATAACTTAAGATCACGTGCAATACAGAGAGAGCGCTTTAGGGAAGAGGTCCCTCAAAACCCCACGAAGCATAAACGATATGCATTTTTGATACAGATATGGTAGTATCCAAATTTAACATTGTAGATAATTTGCAAATATTCTGTATCTGTGAGTAGGTAGCAATTAAGTTGTTATCTTGTGGAAGCTCACGGCCGCTTACCTTCAGCTCCTTAATCTGCATGCAGAGTTCGAGCAGCCTCTTCGTGCCCAGGGTGTTGAGAGTGATCGCGTCGCCGAGGGGTTCCGTAAACCTGACCGTGGCCGCGGAGTGGATCACGATGTTAACCGTGGCAATTATCTTCTCCAGGTCAATTTCGTTCAGGCCCAAATGTGGCTGCGACACGTCACCGCTGATCACCTTCAGCTTATCCAGTAGGAGCATATTCTTTGCTTTCACGCGTTCAAATACCTGGAAAATGTGAATAATTTACTATACCTTATAAAAAATAATAATTATTTTTATGATTTTTTTAGTTTTAAATTTTAAAAAAATTAAAATAGCTGTGTTAACCTATTCTATCGTGTTATAAGTTACAAGTCATACAAAAAAAAAAACACTCATCAGTTTCAGACTTGCGAGATGTTGTTTGCATGTAATAAACGGCCTGGCATCATGAAAACAAAAATAAGGCGGTCGGAACTGTGCCCAATAGCGCCTCTCCGACAACACAGGCCATATGAAGATTAAAAAATGAATCAACTTAGCCAAAAGTATACACGTGTTCCTGCAATTTCTAATGTTATTTGTTAAGAAGTTACATAAAAATTAATCATAATTACCGAGAAAAAAAAATAAACTTTACGTGAAAATAGTAAAAGGATCATGTAATAACGTCTTTGTTGTGAACGCTCAGCTGTCGCCGTGCGCCGTAACGGTGTCAAGGCCATTATCGATCTTCGCCGCATTGGAATTCGCACGCAGAATATAATTTCTTATTCATAATAGGTTACATAACACCCCCCTAAAGTCTTCGAGAATGGTCTTGGGAGAAACTGTACACTTTGTAACAAATACTAAAAAAAACCTTCAAACCAGCACATAATCTAACCTCCCTGTATTTATAACTTTTATTTTGTGATGAACTCCATCAAAGCGTATTTTTATATTTCCTTTACAAGTACACATATTCACACTCGCTGAATTTATAACTTCTATTTTGCGATGAAAACTATCAATGTTTGTTTACAATTTTTTTTCTTTTTTGAGTACATATATAAACACAGTCACTGTGTGTAAGCATTTTTATTTTGCGATGAATAACATCAATATGTTTTTTAAAGTTGCTTTTATAAAAACACATGTAATCACACTAGCTGCATTTATATTTTTTTTATCTTGCGATGAACTCCATCAATGTGTGCTTTTAAATTTCCTTTTTGAGTACTCATATAAACACACTGGCTGCATTTATATTTTTTTATTTTGCGATGAACTCCATCAATGTGTGCTTTTAAATGTCCTTTTTGAATACACATATAATCACACTGGCTGCATTTATATCTTTTTATTTTGCGATGAACTCCATCAATATGTGTTTTTAAGTTGCTTTTATAAAAACACATATAATCACACTCGCTGCATTTATAACATGTTATTTTGCGATGAACACTATCAATATGTGTTTTTAAATGTCCTTTTTGAATACACATATAATCACACTGGCTGCATTTATATTTTTTTATTTTTTGATGAACTCTATCAATGTGTATTTTTAAGCTTCCTTTATGATTACACAAATAATCACACTGGCTGCATTTATATTTCTTTATTTTGCGATGAACACTATCAATATGTGTTTTTAAATATCCTTTTTGAATACACATATAATCACACTGGCTGCATTTATATTTTTTTATTTTGCGATGAACTCCATCAATATGTCTTTTTAAGTTGCTTTTATAAAAACACATATATTCACACTCGATGCATTTATAACATGTTATTTTGCGGTGAAAACTATCAATATGTGTTTTTAAATGTCCTTTTTGAATACACATATAATCACACTGGCTGCATTTATATTTTTTTATTTTTTGATGAACTCCATCAATGTGTATTTTTAAGCTTCCTTTATGATTACACATATAATCACACTCGCTGCATTTATATTTTTTTATTTTGCGATGAACACTATCAATATGTCTTTTTAAATGTCCTTTTTGAATACACATATAATCACACTGGCTGCATTTATATTTTTTTATTTTTTGATGAACTCCATCAATGTGTATTTTTAAGCTTCCTTTATGATTACACATATAATCACACTGGCTGCATTTATAATTTTTTATTTTGCGATGAACACTATCAATATGTGTTTTTAAATGTCCTTTTTGAATACACATATAATCGCACTCGCTGCATTTATGCTTTTTTTTACGATGGACGTCGTTGGCGTGATTGATAGATATATATATTTGAATGCAAATGACTTACAGCATTCGTTACTTTTTAACCCTCTTATAATGCTTTTTGGATTTTTATTTGGTATTTCTATATTTATGCATGGCGAACACAAAAAAGTAAAAGAGTCATTAAATGTGGTGCTATTGCATTGAACATGAATGGACTTGCTTTCATCAAGAGCACACCCGCACTTCATACAAGAAAGATCTATTATCTTTATATTTATTTTTACAATTTTCTTTGTAATTTGTTCTTTCTTGTATTTTGCGACATTCGCCAAATTGTAAACATCAGTCTCTTTCTTGATAAATTGAAGATCTTCTATTTCAATTTCTCGCTGTTGATTCATCGTAATTTCTTGGTTTTCAATTATACAACGCACTTCATTTTTCCGATTTACAGAATTAAATCTTTCTAAACCTAAATTGACCTTCAATTTTAAACCAAAAATGAAATACTAGATCCATGATTGTATTAGGTCATTTAAAATATATTAATATCACTATCATTTGAACCATTTGAACACAATCTAACGAAACAAAATTGTTAACTTCCTTCCCAAAGCTTCTTTCCTAAATATTGACAGAACTTTTTCTTAATTTTGATGGCCTTATTTATAGCTTTCGACCTCCCCACCTGCCTGTCAAGTTTGGACGTTGACTTTTGAATCAGTTTGTATTAATTTTTAAACAAACAATTATTAAATGAATTCTAATGCGTTGAATAATAATAAATATAAAAAGTAACCAAAATAAAGAGAAACAGTTTATAATTTAAATAAATTTATCTATACTATATAAATTCTTATTGGTGTCATTTTAAAGCTTTTTTGAATAAATGTTTTTCTTTAATTACCTTTAGGTTTTATGGAAGTTTATAGTAGAGAGTTAAACCTATATAAAAACTTGTGTTAATAAATTTAGTTGTATAGTTCACGGGTATTTCTCGTGTCAGTTGCCTGTTGTTTAGATACACTGGAGGTAAATTAGGCGGATTTTGTCTTTTTCTTCTTCTTTCTTTTTCGAACAGCGACGTTTTAGAATCATTTAAGGGTCGGTCGTCCACTTTTGGGCAAAATAAGGAAATTTAAAACCCTTGCGCAAAACTACCACAAAATAAAAAATATCATATAAAAGGCTAACTCTTAAACTAGGTCGGAATGTCTATAGAATTTTTAAAATATTTAGCTATATATTAGAAAAAAACGTAAATATTTGAATTTTGTGAAAATAGACTTATTTTTGATGCTTTTACCAGAAAAGACCACATTTAAAAAAAAATCATCGTGTCATCATCTTGAACTTGATCGCAGTGAAACGTTGTTATTTACCGAAATATCATCGAATAAAGATAAACAATTTCGCGGCCCGAAACGTTCATAGATTTGCCCATACAAAATCAAAACCAACTGCTTTTGGTTCCTTCCAGTCACGTCCCAGCTAAGGGGCTGTGCGGACGTGTTCGGAGGTAGGTCTGCGTTTGGTTTTTCAAGAGCATTCGCATTGTGACGTTAGCGGTTTGTTTGCTTGCAACATTAGCCTCTCGAATATTCCGGACATTGAGTTACTGTGGAGGTCACAAGGCCACATGACGTCCGCGCTAGGTTTTTGCGGACGCCACCCGTCCACAGTCAGCCAATCGAGGATGACGTCAAACGGGCGCACCTAATGCATCGCGGCTGAGGTAGAGGGTTCCCCCTCAGACGCAGACTACAAGAGCGGAGGTCGACCCCTAGTACGATGCCTATTCCATCCGAGTCTCGCGCCGTCAATATCTACTCATCTGCCTGACGTCACGCCGGTCCGCGCCCATACATTATGGTGTCAGACATTATTATATTGGAGTTCTTATGTAATCAGTGGATCAGTAATAAACGCTTTAACAAATTCTCAAGTTATTACATTTATCCCACGGGACCCCCACACGAGGGGTCCCGTGGGGGGGTTTTTTTTAATTTCTATATAATGAAGCTGTAATTAAATTACTTTCTGACAGCGCAAAAAACAAAACCTAACGCCCTATAAAAATAATGCACTGAGTTTTAAGGTCGATTGTCAATATAATTCGCCTAAAGTCGCCATTTTAAAACATTTAGGCTAAACACTCGATATAAAAATAACCTGGTGTTTTTTCACCCACGCTATCTTCGAAGGGTTCCGTATTTCGCTCGTTGAAATAAAAGACACGTCAGTATCAAAATACCAAGACTTTTTTGTCCGACACTCTCCAATGCAGGCAGATTGCATGTTTAGCTGCGTGCAATATTTTTATATCCTATTATTTATAAACATAAATTATTACGAATTCTTACCGGGTTCTTCAGCAATTCCTTGTGCCTCTGCTCGACGCTCAATCCTCGCTTGGGTCTGATAAGGACGTAAACGGCTTTAACTCCGGCGCAGGTCCTGAGCAGTTTCTCCAGGATGGCTTTACCCAGGAAACCAGTGCCTCCGGTCACCATGACCACTGTGTCGTTGTAGAAGTCCTTTATGCTGTCCGTACTGCAGCTGTTCTGGATTAAGTCGCCTGGAGAATAAATCAATTTGTTCGAGCAAAACAGGCGAAAGTATACTATATGTATTTAATATGAAAATAAGAACCATTTGGCATTTGTATTTCAGTAAGTGTGCCCAGTGGACAGTGATATTGATACTTTTTTTTTGTTTTAAAAATAATTTCTATGACCTAGGTCATACACAATTATTTTGGGCCTTTCTCAACTAGGCCAAATGTGCCTGTGATAGAGTCAGGGGAGATGGTGGTAATGAAGCATTAAAAATGGCATGACCATCTGCGAATTCGAACCAGAGACCTTTGGGTCAGTAGTCCAACGCCTTAACCACTAGACTACCACGATCTAATACACCATTCAGTGGAATTAACCCCAGGCGTTCCGGTACAATTTGCAATAATAATAAGCGAAATCGATTAAGCCAATTTGATTTTATTTTTTTATTTATTAATTAGATATAAGTTTACTAAATACTTTTTGCGCATTAAACTTTCCTTTCTTTTACTAAAACGAGAGGACAACGAATCATAGATACTAGCTTTGATGTAAATATCTGCTCGAAGGTATAATTCTTTCACCATAGAATATCAAGGCAAATACATACTACATATAACAGGTTCATTTATCATATAATAAATATTAAATTGTACCTACCTTATATATTTTTTATTAACAATTATGTCTAAATAATATTACATATTTAAAATTAAATGACATATAGCTGATACACAGAGCGTTTATAAGCATAGTGCATTTATTTAAACCAATTTAGTATACTAAGCTATATTCAAATTAATGCAATATGGTTATTTACACCTGTATAATTAACGTTAAAACTAGAGGGCATTTTTATGTAATATTCATTTAATTAAATAATATTATTTTTTATTATTAATATATAGGTATTTTATTATTTACACATTAATCAAACTAAATTATATTTTTGGTAAAAATCAACTACTTGGTTAATAATATTATGTTGCATATGAACCTACATATTTTTTTCTTTAAATTTAAACGTCTACATTATTATTTGATTAATAAAACATACTAAATACATTATTTAGGTAAAAAATAACAATTATTACTATAAACAAAACTAGATAATACTATAAACCATTAAACACCTACAACAAAAAATAATTAATAAATTAAGATTTACAGTTTTTGTTAAAGACGTACTTTTTTATTTATAATTTTTATACATTGTAATACTTTTTATATATTCAAAAATAAATAATTAATCATACAAAAAGCCATCACAATTCCCGAACCGAATTTAATAGCGTTGATTTTGTTAACTATTAGCTTTCCTTCATCGATGCAATGA
This sequence comes from Neomicropteryx cornuta, assembly GCA_020383195.1. Lineage (NCBI taxonomy): Eukaryota > Metazoa > Arthropoda > Insecta > Lepidoptera > Micropterigidae > Neomicropteryx > Neomicropteryx cornuta. Next base: position 6,312,129 of record JAHKQU010000010.1, on the reverse strand, counting down.
CAATAATTCTTACATTAAACATAATTAAATATTTATTGTTATTATATTAATAGAAAAATGAAGTTCTTACCAATAGCAGTCGTAGCATCGTTTTTTTCACTTGGGAGCGTGGCGCTCTTAAGGTCATTATTTAACATGTTATTACTATGGTTCAAATTGGTCCCGTGGTCTTTCAATCTGTGTGAAGTAATAAATATTGATTATCAATTCTGATATCCGCGCCTGAACAGGTTGCATTGTATGTGCCATAGCATAGCCATTGGATAATATTAAAATATATAATAATGCAGATAGTGAAGTGCGCATGCCTACTCTCGAGTTTTATTGCACTCGCGACGGAGATGGTCAAATTATACAGTGGTTACAGTGGTTACAACCACGCATATAAAGAATGACACGATTTATCGAGCGTGGGGAGATTGATAAAAAATAGAAAGAGTTTGATAAAAATGGGAGATGATTGATAAAAATAGAAAGAATTTGATTTAAAAATAGAAGAAGATTGATAAAAATAGAAATAAGTTAATAAAAATAGGAGAATATTGATAAAAATAATAAGATTTTGATAAAAATAGAAGAAGATTGATAAAAATAGAAAGAATTTGATAAAAATAGGAGAAGATTGATAAAAATAGAAAGAATTTGATAAAAATAGATGGAGATTGATACAAGTTGAATCAAAAATATGATAAAACCCATAATCCTTTAAAAACTAACCACTTCTTCCGTCAAACTGCATTTTTTACACTTTATGATAAACATAATCCTCTTTCTACTTTTTTTTATTATTATTTAGATAGTTGTATAATAATTGAATAAATATTATATTTTAGAGGAATTTAAATATGCAATTTTTTTGTTCGATCTCAAGTTCGATGATAACCTTAGATCTCAAGTCCAGGCACTCTTGAGTACCTTTTATGTTACCTTCACCTTTATAATCAATAAATTATTTTCTAAATTTTTCAATACCGTCTAAAATATCTATTTGTTATTTTATTTCTAAGTTGTATCTCAAATCGCTTAGGTAAATTCCTCCTCCACTTTATTCTCATCATAAAACTATATTTATTTTTTATGTAATGGTTCTGGTTACATAAGCGGGTGACTTCAAAAAAATGCTATTTCAAAAACTTTAATAATAAATTTAAATAAACTAGATTACTCATATGCCTCGTGAATATCTCTCCTAACGCATTCAAGTGTGTAGGCGCCTTAACACAGTGTTCACTCACCCAAGCGTACTGTCAACATTATTGTAGTTAAGCGTGCTGGCATTATTATTATTATTATTTGCCAGTGTCGTTTGGATGGCCTTCGCGGCCATTTTGTTTTCGTGCCGGGCCCAGATAACCCGCGGTGCGTTTCCACGCGCAAACTAATCTGTTTCGGCTAGGAAACGATAGATAGCAGTGCAGGTCTGAAACAAGGAAAAATACGTTATTTTAGGTAGATTTCTTTAGGAAAGATAGCTATTGCAATGGGTACCATGCGGAAAATTTCGACATATCTTCGCGTTTCACATCCCCTAGAACCCTAAACCATCCTCAATATCACTTTCTTGTGGACACGATTACTGCCGTAATTTTACACCAATCACTTTCAAATTGATACATAAAATTTAAGGGCACAAAATCTCGGAAATCAGACCAGTGGGCGGGAATGAGGGGTTTTTTTCGAAAAAGTTAAATTTTACTATAACTTTCTTAGTATATAAGATATCAAATTCATTTAAATTTCATATTATTCCTTAGACAATAAATAAATTCCTTAGATAGCACCGACCTACAATTACCTACAATTTGTCGATATGGTAACCCTTACAGCACAGCGTAAAGAGGAATTCAGTTTATGCACTCTCGCTGCGCAAGGGTACTTTTTGATTTTGTAGTGGATCAATGTTGATTTTATGATTCGTAATTTATTTTTTAAGCAAACTTTTATTAACGCAAAATAGCTTACATACTACCACGTCATTAAAGAAAATGACTGACCTACCAGTAACCCCGTGTAACACGGGTGAACTTAAAATCAGCAGTAAGATAAGATAAGATAAGATTTATTTTCCAATATATACAAAAATATACATAGGAATGATATAATAACTTTTAACATACAACTGTAGATAGAAAAAAATAGACAATGAATACAATAAAATAAAATTGCACAAAAAGATTTTCTAGAACAAAATAAAACAAATTTAATTTTACAAACCAGATAAATAAATATTTAAAGAGATCTAATAAAGGAAATACAAAAAAACAAGAGAAACTGAAAAGAGATTAATTAAAACTCTTCAAAAGTGTATATATTTTTTTCTAAAAGTAGTTTTTTAATCTCTTTTTTAAAAATCATCATCAAAAGTCTTTTTTTTTTTTTTTAAAGTAACAACTTTGTAGATAAAGCAAAAAATGGTCTAAATGACAATAGAAAGAGTCCTAAAAAACATTTTAAAGTATGGGCGCCTAATAAAATCGCGGCCGTCGCGACCCAGAAACCCACTCCACGGGGCACAGTGCCTACAAATGTATTGACGATATGAACGACGGGTAGTTAGAAACAAATGTTAGCTTTATGAACAACTTGTTGAACAAAAATAATTCAGATTCACGCCCAGAAACATTCTGTATATACTGATTAGGTCCGTATTTTCAAAAATAATGCCGATATAGACACGTCAAGCCAGCTGACGTAGACGTCATCATATTAATATGTAGCTAGCTTGACCGCAGTCTGACCAGAAGGTGCTTTTTCTCATGGATATGTGCCATGAAATATTCAAAGAAAATATTGATCGTTGTATTGTCTACTGCCACCTACGCGGAAACACAACTTTAAATTAACGATAAGGCCAATTCAATACGTTTTCATGATTGTTTCAGGCGATTCGGACGACCTGAATCCTGAAATGATTCAAAAGCAAGTAAAAATCTAACCTTGCCACGGTGCATCAGTAATTAGCGAAATATACTAAGCAATATATCTAGTTAACCTTAATCTATGGAGCATTCAATTCTAATTAGCTAATTTTTAAACAATACACGTACGTATAAACAAATTAATCGTAAAAATACATTTTTTAAAACAAGCTTTTAAGAGCCCGAGTGCGCATACAACATTTCGTGTCTATGCTGAGAAGTTTCTTCACCTGGAGTCAATCCTGGGCGTAAAATCAGGCCATACTTTATAATAATGCATGCACAATGCAACAACAACAATGCATAACAATGCATTTTTATGCATTGTCATCGAAACCGAACCAATATTTCAAATTTAAACTCCGTAGGATAATAGGAAGTGTATGTAATTATAATATGTAAGGATTTTATGTAAATATATTCAATGCTAGTATTTTCCAGATTCACTTTATTCTGTGTACTTATATCAAAATATTTAGTTTATTCATAATCAAAATCATATTTTAGGTAGATTTCATTAGGAAAACTGCCTATAGCGATGGGTACCATGTCGACTTCCGGAAAATGTCGACATATCTATGCGTTTCACATCCCCTAGAACCCAAAACCACCCTCACTTTAAAAGTTTATATCACTTTCTGGTGGACATGATAGCGACCGTAATTTTACACCAATCACTTTTAAATTGATATATAAAATTTAAGGGCACAAAATCTGGTTCAAGTTCGATAACAAGCAAAATCAGACTTTTAAATTTTAAAAAAAAAAGTGAAATTGTGCTATAACTTTCTTAGTATATAAGATAGTGAATTAATTTAATTTTTATATTATTCTTTAGATAAGTTTTATTAAAAGCACCAAACATTCAATCAATCAAAATGATTCAAATCAAAATGGTTCAAATCAGTTCAAAATGTTAATTGTCTGTCTATAATTTTTCTACAAAATTTTGGGTGAGACAATTTTGGATATGAGCAACCCTTAAGGCACAATTGGAGTTCGCCTATTCCCTACTTTGATCCGGTGAACCTCCGCCTTCCGGTGTATCGAAAGGGATTTTTTATTCGAGTTTAGTCTATAATAATATCCCAGCCTAGCGACCTGGCCGTCTTGAAGTAGTCCATTGTATTAAAAAAAAAAAAAAAACTTTAATGTACAGATACCTCTAACCTCTACGGAATAAAATTGAACTTTGGACCATTTTTTACCTCTCCCCATCCACCCCAACCCGGTAACCCGGTTTGTAAAGACGGTATATAAAAGCAGATGACGCACGCCGGTAACGGTGTCAAGGTCACATTATCAATCCTTGCGGCGTCGCAATTCACCACCGAATTAGGAAATATAATATATTTAGGGATATTTTTTTCATATAATTTCTTACTCATAATACAACCCTCACCCCACCCCCCACCCCCCCACCGTCTCCTCCCCCTTAAGTCTTCGGAAAATGTCTTGGGACATTTTAACGACCGCGGGTTAGGTTTTTAACCCAATTTAGGTCGACTTTGTATTAAATTTTGTTATTCCAATAAAATCTGAATATTCCCCGGGTCAAAAATCATTCTGCGAGGCTCAATCCTGCGATTGCACGGTAATTCTTCGGATATAATATTTAAATAAATCATTTTTTTTTCTTCCAAAAAAGATACAAGGCCCAAAACCCGATCTCAAAATGCTCGTATGATCTAACATGCACATCACAGGTTTTATTTTCTTGAGATGCAATCATGCGTTTTGTTTGTTGTTACACGTTTAACAACATTGTTACATTCTGAACCTTCTATTTCCTCGTAAGATTTCGAAACTAAATATCGATTAGTTTGATCTAAATATTGCCAACTTATCGATATATCTACCGGCGCGCGCGCACATGAGCGCTACTTGTATTAGGTATTGTGAATGTACCGATTTCCCGATAAGATTGTATGATAAGGGCCTATTTCCTGGCATGGATGACAAACAATTGGTAATATGCATCCAAAATAATATGATAATTAATTCTATCCTGCCATATTGTTAATGTAAAACGCGTACTTCGTATCGTCATTTTCAACGACTCACCAAATACTTTTAAAAAATAGTAATTTAATAAAACCAAAGTATGAAAATAAAACTTTTTCATATAAAATTATTGAAATATATAGATACTAAATGCGTCATACATATATGACATTTAAAAAGCTCTTCTAACAATTTAGATTCCTTTACTATTTTTGTGTTGTCAATAGGAAATATCGTGTAATATTTATTTGATTAATGATTATTTGGTAAAAAAGTGCTATATCCAGTCTCGTTTGTCAATTATATTATAGTGTCTATTATTATAGTATTATATATATTATATTACACAGTATTATATTTATTTATTTAATCTTTATTGAAAAATCCACAGTATTACATTTTTACAATTACAAACAAAACTTATTACTAGTTACCACCAACCAATGGATTGGTTAAAACCAATTATGAATTTCGGTCATTTTACATGTTAAGATTAGCATAAAAATTTGAACAGTGTTCTTAAAATATATACAGATTATTAATATTATATACGTATACAGTAGTTTTTTTTTTTAAGTTTTATGTGTAATTTGTGAGTAATGTTTGTGGTAGTCGTGAGTGTGTGACACTTGTATGTTAATAAAAATAAATAAAGTAATAAATTATGTATGGTTTTAGTATGTATATTAAAGTATTGACGTGGCCTGGAATTTATGGTAGATTTTCTGGAGATAAGTGGACTGTATGGTTTGTACCAGATGACTTGGTACACTTCAGGCCAACAATAGTCGATTTGCGGATTGAATTAATTTGCGGAATGGATAGAGAGAGATGCCAAACAGGTCGGTACTCACGGTCGGTGGGTTGGTTCGGCTGCCGGCGACTCGAAGAGAGCTCTCTTTCCAGGTTCGGTGGCTGCAGTGATGCACTGACACTTTGCACTGAATTTGCGGAAACTTTGTAGTATTATTTGCGGGCGAAAAATGCGGGTTTATGCGGTTGCTGTACACACGACGGCGGAGTCAAATTATGAACTGAAAATTACCTACCTTCATGACATCATATTTGGGTTAGGTGAGGTAAACGGTTGCGGGGTAAGAGGGGAATATAGGTGAGAGGATGTTTTGTGCATTTCGACTATAGATGGCACTGTCAGTCTATAATATTCATGAAATTATTTTGTGTCACAAACTGGCCAAGCCAAGTATTATTACAGTATTATTAATATAGTGTGTATTATTTTAGTAATTATACACACCCAGTTTAGAGCATATCAGCCATGGGCTTGGCTGAATACACAAATTTTAGTATAGGCGTGAATTTACCAATCCTAATATTTTTATTAAAAAAAATAATTGTTATGACCTAGGTCATATGCAATTATTTTTGGGCCCTACTCAACTAGGCCAAATGCGCCGTACTAGAGTCAGGGGAGATGATGGTAATGAAGCGCTAAATATGGTATGGCCATGGGCGGATTTGAACCAGTGATCTAAAGCCTTAACCACTAGACTAGCACAATCTCACCTTACCTTAACTATACATAACATGTTAGTAGCATATTTTTCTTATTCCATCTCATTACATAAAAACATAATATTATGCAATATTTTTACTACAAATGAGTGCTACAAATAACGCAATCATGCGATTGCACTGAAACTCTTAAGATAAGGTGATAAAAATTGAATCAACATTTTTGTTTTTTTGATATTAACCAAATTGTGTTTTTTTTCGTGCGATTTGAGGTTGTTTTTAATTATTATCTCTAAATTTAATAAAGCTTATTAGGTTAATAGAAAGTATATGCGGTGTGTATTTTGTTCTAACAAACATTTATCAGCAGAAAAAATTATTTTCTATTATTTATGCTGATTTAGTTTTAAAATAATAAAATATAAATGAAATAAAAACAAGTTTTCCGACCGCCGATCGGCGCTCGAAGCCTTACGGCGCGTTCGCACGGCGCTCCCGGAAACGCGCGAGAATATAATATCGGCTTAAAACAACTCATTGCCATCGCCATCGCCGCTTTACGCAACGAAGAAAAAGAAAGCGCAAATTGACATCTCGTCCAAAGGCGCGACCACACGACGCCATCTTGCGTAATGGCGAGTTGTTCATATCGCATACACACATTCAAGATTTTAATAATCGGATTAATAATATTTTAATATCGCTTACAACATCGTAACAATAACCTAACCTCAATCTGAATATTCAACTTATCAAAATATGTGTTGACTCTTACATAAGCGAATAGCTTAGTTGAAATGACCGCAATATTATTTTGCAAATTTTAATTACCTCAAATGTCGACGCAGTTTTTTGGTAATACCTTAATTTCTTCTCATTCGTTTCTTATGAAATGAAATGTTAACATTTATATGAAATTGATTTCTACATTGACAAACTATTGAAAAGGGAACATTTGAAATCACACAAAATTCGCAACTCGAAATCATTCTCTCAATCAACTGTCAGTAGTATGAGCGTTTTATTTAATTTAATGTATTTGTAACACATATTAGAGATAAATTTTAGCTTTCCGCACTTCTCCATATAAACTTTAAGTATGCCAAATCTCCCTCTCTGTACAAAGTTTTCTTTAAGGCAATTTTGATCATTTGTAACCCACTTTTAAAAAAACAACACATCCTGTAGCTATCATATAATATCAACTGCTCCTATACATCGCTTAGTAGTAGTAAAATATTTAACCGGAACCTGACGTCTTACAGCTAGGCCCTACACATACAGCCCTTCTTTTCCATATCGGCCTACTGAGTCGATTAAACAATATATTATAATTAGTGTAACAAATTTAATATTGGCTTTTTTGATGTGATATTGTAAACAATATTTAAATTTATCAGCGTAGCAAATTTAAAGTACTTTTTAAGGGTAAAAGTATTATAATAAAACTCCTGTTAATTATATCTTTGAAACGTGCGTGTCTTTGAAAATTGTTTAAATAAAGAGGGTTTTTTTTAGAGGCGTGGTTTTCAAAAAGAGATAAAACGCATATAATTTGATGTTATGGCTAAGAATTTAGTTTTATTATAAAGATAAGGGTTTGCCATTATGTTTTAAAAATGATTTCGGGTAAGTGGCCGCCGCGGCTGACTCGAACAAATTCCAGCCGAGAGGCCCAATTTTCAACCACTTTTTGCAGCAAGTTGGGCCGTATGTCAGCAATAACGCGCCGAATATTCTCTTCCAAGGCGTTAATCGTGTCCGGCTTATCTGCGTAGACAAGCGACTTCACATAACCCCACAAAAAATAGTCCAGCGGTGTTAAATCGCACGATCTTGGAGGCCACGCCACAGGCCCACGACGCGATTCACTATTTGCAAACGTTGTTCAGGAGTAAGTCTATTCATTATGAAATGGCACACCAAACTGAGCATAAATCAAGTGACAGCTGTCAAAAACACCAACTACGAAAAAAGTAGTGCCAGATTGAAAACCACGCCTCTAAAAAAAACACCCGTTACAATCAAGGGTATCTTGTACTCTACAGGCCGTTATTTTTCCGCCGGAGGGTGGTAGGCGGTTGAGACACTCGTCGAGAGGGTATATCCCCCCCCCCTCTTGAAGAGGTGTAGAGGTGTAAATGTCAATACATACATGTCAATGTTTACACCGCTTTAAGGTGATCGAGGTTCGATTTAACGGTTGGCATACATAAAAAAGGACCCCTTCAAATATGCTAAATATTTATGTTACATCATATTCATACTCATCTGAAACACTCTGTATACAGAATGATTGCTCGTCCATTAAGAGTGAGTATTCTCTTCACAATCGAAAACCGGCAACATTGACTGCCAATCCCTATTTTATTTTGTATTATTTTATATATATATAACTAATCATATATATAACATTCTAAAAAAGATATATCGCAGTACAATTTTACAAAGAGGTTTCTTCATATTATGATAGGTTTTATGTTATATTAATTCCTACAGGGTGTCTCGACGTGGCGTCATTCTCAAATTTAACACTTTTCCATTTTTAGTATTATTTTCTAACATTGCCAGAAAAAATATATTTATATATAATATACACCGTGTCCAGAGACTATTTCCTATAAAAACTCCAGCTAATTGGCCCTGCGATTTCAAACATGATTTGTTTTGACGTCATATCAAAATTCATCATGGTTACCGAGTAAAAAAAAATGTATACTTTACATGATAATATTAAATCGTTCTTGTGATAAGTTCGTCCGTTTTTTTATATACAATTTCTTACATGTGATAGGGAACACAAACACCCCCTTAAGTCTTCGTAAATGGTCTTGGAACATTCTGTATATAATATATTCAGCTTATTTTGCCTTCAAAATAATTATTATTTTCAGAAATATTTTTTTGAACCGCCCTTGTGAAAGATTATATTTGCATTGGGAATGGTACACGAATTCACACATATAAATTTCACTAATTAGCGATATAATTTTTGATGGGTTATAAATTATTTATTTTTTCCACACAAAACAGTTATAAATGACCGTTGTATAATTTTTATACTTTATAACTTCAGTAATACAAAGTCGTAACTAATCTAACTTGTAATTAATTGAATACAATTTTCAATGCAAAACTTATCCGCGTTGCAAATTGATTGAAATCGAAAGCCGAATTATTTCATGCTTCGAGTGTTACCCACTAAAAAAAACCCCCTTCTTCCCCCCCCCCCTGATTTATCAGGGGGGGTTAGCTTATTAAATTTACGTGGTAAATTTAATAAGCTAAAACAATGAACCGCGAACTTTCGCAGTGCATTATAATAATCACGGATCACATGTCACCGGATTTAATGTGTTATTTTCAAGGCTATAATTATCTTAATGGCTGGCAACACATTAAATGTAAATTAGTAGATTTTAATAAACGATGGCTATACCTCGTTCGGGCAGATATAAAGATTTTAATCTTTTTAACTGCCCGCAACAGCGGCTAGTCTGTGGCTAGCAACACATGGCCGTTCCAAGCCCGATCAATAATTCGAATGCGACCTGCTTGTACCTGTAGTAGCCCGGGAGCCAGTGAAATATATAGTGAATGTTTTTGGAACATGTGATCATGAAATATACTTAAAATGAAGTATGGCTCATTTCCGGAAATTGAAATACGTGTTTTATCCCTTTTTCGCGAAAAAAAATGTGTATCTTTTTTTCGAATTTTTAAAACTATTCAGTTGGTTTCTCTTATCTAAAAGAGCGTGATGTAACTACATTTAAAAAAAAACAAATATTTAAATACGATTATAGAGAAAAGCTATCATTCAAGGTTATTTTCATCCCTTCAGTGCCACCATCTCCCTTGGCACAGGAACACTTAGGGTAGGGCCTACATAATTGTATATGACCTAGGTCATAGCAATTCTTTTAAAAATAAAAAAATAAATGCAAAACGGCATCTTTTTTAAATTTTCAAAAATACGAAAATAAGTTTCATGATTTTGTAATTTTAATAAATCTGTAATTTACTATTAATACTCTTTGTAAGCTGTGTACTCGTTGAACATAAGCGAAAATAAGTTGTCGATAATGGTCGACGGCTCCCGGCCTACAGTCCGAGGGCGCCGCCCGGGCGGCCGGAAGCCAAGCAAAGCGTTCCGGTCGATATATCAAACCGCGGGTAGTTTCTTTTACATTTTTGTATCGTTTTAAATTTGTATTTGTACTTTCTGAGTTTATTAAAATTGTAATAAAATCCGAGTGTAATAAAATTCAACCCCAAACAAAAGCGTTTGTAACAAATGTATCTTAAATTTATTCTTAGATATGCTTAGTGCTAATAAAGTGACTTCAAAATAAATGCTAAACAGAAAAAATAAGAAAAACACTGCAGGCTTACTTTATTTATTTATTTATCATCGTACAAACAGTACTGCATTTATAATGCGTGCGTTTTACTAATGTCACGCGTGACGAGAATTAACGATTTGCTAGACACCCCACGTCGTAGAACCGACTATGGGCAAAACGAACCCATTTATAAAATGCGTTCAACCTTAAATATAAAATATCCACCAATTGGTATATTTAATATTAGCATAGTGGCGTTCAAAAAACTTATCAACTGCCCCTCTCTCCATTTATGCATTTCTTAGGTTAAACGCTAATTTTATACTCACTTTTTATTTTATACTTGTTAGTTGCTACCATTGTTTTCATTGTTTTAATTATTGCGTACTGTCTACATATTATTTCTTTGTTAAGTAACTGTTTTATTTCCCAAATAAAGATAAATAAATATGGCGAGAAAAATGTACAAAAAAACCAATTTGGTTGTAAACATCAAATTAGTAAAACAATGTGTAATGTGTGCTTTTAGAATGTGTAAATGACCAATATATTATTTCTGGTATAATCAATAATTTTAACATATTAGTATATATTTATAACGAACGCTTAATATTTACATTCAACATAATATTAATTTATATATTTTATACCTTTACGTTATACAGTTGCATACAGAATGTTTGCTAAACCTAAAATTTTATTTAAAATATAAATAAAAATAATATTTAAAACCTCCCCCTTTTTTGAGGTGGGTTAAAAGTAACATTGGTCAACATTATTACAGTTATTACCTATTAAGAAAACATTTCCAAATGTTGGTCTGACGAGGGTGTGTCGTGTGATCGAAGCAAACGACCTGTGACCACAAATGGTGCGGTGCACAATAATCATTTTACCAACTTTTTCGTAGAAAACGTTTATAAATTAATGGTATGCAGATATTATTTTAACGGGGGCGGTTAAATGTTAATGCCTAGGGGGCGGAAAATTCTTAAATCCGGCCTTAGGTATAAATAACTCTCAAAATATTATAAAAATAGTTGATAGGTGAGTGCGGTTGTTGGCTGACCACGGATAAACAGCGCCATCTGTTATTCGCGAATCTGCTGTCAGCCAATTAAATAATATCAATAATTTGGCCTAAAATTTCTACACCTGTAAAAAACATTACAATAATTGCACTAACCTCAAACTTGGTTATTCACGCGAGACAAGGGTGGGTGCTGAGTCCCTAATTCCATTAGTCTAATGAGGCTGTCTATGGATTAGTCCACTTATTTTTCTATGCAAAGCTATTTTTAATTTATTTAGATTTCATTTATAATCTATGCTTTCGGATATAATGAATTCGATAGAAAATAAAATTAAAACAAAAACTGTCTTCGCTAGGAATCGAACCCGCCTTGAGGTCACTATAAACAATAATTATTACACGGATTAATTTGGATTTGGATATTTTTAGCTACATATGATATGCCCGACTTAGCCTAATTACAGCATATTCAATAATTTATTTTTTAGTAAAAAAGAGTTTTTTTTTTCAAATTATTCAATAATTGCTTATTTTAAAATAATTATAAACAATTTAAAAAAATACAAAAAAAAGCGAGAAGGGATTCAATAAATATAAATAACTTTTAGGGAGAAAGAAAAAAGGAAAAATAGTTGATAGGTATAAGGATAGAAGGATTTTTCATATATTATTTGAAAAGATGGTATGTAGTGGTTGGCCCTCAGGTCTTTTGACTCGTTTTTTCTGATATACACGTGTATAGATACAAAAAAAAACCGCCCTGCGATTTCAAATATGATTTGTTTCGAGCTTGTAACTTTAAAAAAAATTGTAAACTTTCCGTGAAAATATGAAGTCGGTCTTGTCATAAGATCGGTTGCTAGCGAGGTCACGCTGTGCTGGTTCATTGACCGACCTTGCTCGATCGCCTGGGAGCAAAAGGGGAATTTACACGGTCGCTTTAATACAATCAATACATTTGGGCATGAATTTGTAGTAGGGAACATAAACCCTGCCTGGAACATCACTGAATATGCGTTGTAAATAATTAATAATGTTTTGCGTTGCATTATTAGTTATGTTTCGAACTTATATTTTTTAATATTCTTCCGGAAATTCTAACCATACGCCCGGACATCTCGTGACTGCGGCACCAGCGACGGGTCGCTCGCACCGATATATCCGCATTAAAACAACAAGTGCCGGTGGAGCACGAAGTGGGTCGCTTCGCAACTAAACCCTTGAAATTTCACAAATTGACTGCGTCACTCGTAACCGATCGCTTCTTATACCTTCTGTAGTCTAGCTGGACATTTTTATTCCTTTTTTGATATTTATTATGACGATTTAAATTTTGCATACAAAATTACTAGTATTCCTCTTAAAAAGTGTCAAAGAGACACTGTCAAGGAGTTCCAAAAGTTTTGTTAATGTCTTTATGATGGGAGGCCAATAATTAATGCCTGTAATAATCAGTTTTATAAAAAAAAAAACATTTTTAATACAAGCTTTTATGCTTCATGCCTATGCCGATGACCGTTGAGGATTTCCTTCATCTGAAGCCATTCCTGGGTATATGATCAGGTCAAATGTTAAATTTGAACTCCGTAGGACAAGAGGAAGTGGTTCTAATTCAGCTTGCATGATTTGAGTTAAACCGACTAACAAACATTGCAAGCTAAATAAAAAATTGTAATTATATATTATAAGCAAAGAAATGCAATTACTAAATGCTAATATTGACTATTTTTGGACAGTTTTGGTTTAATATCACCTCCTTTCTTCGTTTATTATTTTTTTAATAAATAAATAAATTACAAAAGTACAATCTCTAGACAGCGAAATCACAATGTAATTAATTACCTCATTGGCTTGTAGAATCTGATCAATTGTTATCAAAATTTCAACATAAAATAAAAGTTTTAGAATAAATAAAGGTAATAAAAATACGCTTCAAAAAATACGCTGAAAAAAATATCGCATTAGTTTTTTTTTACTAAGACTAAAATATAAAGACTCTTACTTTGTTTAATCATCTACTCTGTTGAAAGTGTGTTATTTTGGATTCGTTAAAATTGAAAATAAATATATGACATTTAGGCAAAATACAATTTTTCAGAAAAAAAAATAGAAATTTATATTTAGCGTATGAATTTTAGTGTAAATGTTTTGTGTGTAATTGTGAATGTGAATGTTTGTAATTGTGAATGTATGCGTAAGTATATAGCAGTTAGCCAATCTTTCAGTTCGATGATTCTAGCAAATTTTCTATTAAACTCTAAATAAATAATATCAAACTCTACTTACTACTGTCAATTAAGATATTGAATAATTGTATATAAGGTCATGAAAAATTTCAGCTTTAGAATATAAATTTGGTAAATAATTTAGCGTTTATATAATCAAATACTTATGTATTACTATCATCTCTTTTTTAAATAATTTTCGTAAATAGAAGCAAACACATAAAAATATTTATATTTTAATACTTTTATATTATTTAAATAATTTTCGATATATTAATCAAGTGTCGTTATCTAAACTTCGAAACACAATATTCCACGATTGAACTATATATTATCTCCATATTCTGCCACTAAATAAAATTTCTACCAATAATAATAACAAAAAACAAATTTTGATTATAATTATTTTAATTTCTTTAGTTTTTTAGTTCAGTACTTCAGAACTGAAATGTGCTTAGTGTCAGGGCACGATTCCACAAAAAAAATATTGGTAGTATTATTAAATTGTTAATAATGTTTTTATTATAATAATTAATGAGTGTAAGATTTAAAATAATTAACTTACATTTGTGTATAAGATTTATTGCGTCAATCAACCATTAATTGCGCTCCGCTGCGGCTGCGTCACAGATGCCACTAATATTTATTTTCTAAATAATATTTATTTAAAAAAAAACCGTAACGCAGCGGACACTACCGCGCACGCGGAACGCGCAATTCGGAATGCGACGCGGCTGTCAAATGGAACGCCGCCGCTCGCCGCGAAACGTCAAAATTCAAATAGTTGACAGGCCGAGTTCGCGCTTTCGGTGAAGGCGGCGAAACCGGCGGTGTGCGGCGGGGTGGGGGGGGGGAGCTAGGAAGGGATGGGGTTTCGTTTGAATCAGGACTACTTTCGTTCAATCGTTCAATGACTCAAGCGCAATGTGATATAAAGGTAGGTATACAATATACATTTCGACGCCCCCAACGAATAACATCCTATGTGACTTTTTGGCGGTTTTGAGGTAGGAGTTATTCCGGGTCAGAAAAAAAATGTCTATTTTTCTGTATATTCATCTTATTTCTATCATTACTACGTGCAAAGATATCGTATGCATGTGAATATCGTAAGTAAGCTTTTCAAGTAATGTTTATTGGAAAAACATCCCAATTCTAGTTAATACACTATTATTATCAGAGTAGTCTTTTTACATGGAATAAAATCTTAACTAACTTAAGTAATTATCCAAAAAAACATAGTATGGAGATTTTTTTTAAAACTTGTTGACTTAGAATATTATTCGTTGGGGGTGTCGATTTTATTTATTTATATTATTTATGTTTAATCCTTTAACTACATTCTTTTCATATATAATAATATTAACACTTTGATACCATAAATTTTTAATGTTTTACCTAAGAGTGTCAAGCATAATAAAAAAATAAATTAGAGCTTAAAAAATTTGTATCACCGAGTGATGTTGCGGGTAGATAAATTGTTTTTATTTGATACTATTGTGTACAATTTCAATTAAGTGTTGTTTTTATTAAGTTTTTGTTATGTATTGTACAATTATAGCATATTTTATAGGCCGCTTTACGAATAAATAATCCAAATTGAGTTTGTGCCAGATTGGCCCTTCAGCCTCTGGCAGGAAAGATATATTTTCCTTGTTCTGTTATCAGATGAATTTTCGACATCGCGTATGGTGACATTGAACTGAACTGAACACAGCATTGTTAAGTAACTAGGTCGCCGCAGTCGCTCGCATTTTGCTTCGCTGCAGCACATATTAGAGCGAAGCGATTTACTAAAATTTTCTAAATAAAATTTAGTCTGTGACAATAACTTTTTAACGACGGGATAGATTTTGATAATTTTCTATAATGAGGTACTTAAAATATCTTCAATACTAACCGAATTGTCGCCTTCTTATGGGAGGGGAGGCATTGCTCTTATTCTAGATGTTAAAAAAACATAAGCAGATTAAGCCATAGTAAAAGACATGTTCGCTCATCACAAGTTAACTACTTTATAATTTGGATGAATGCTATTTTCTCTTTATAACTACGACCATAGAGATGGTTTTTAAAAATAAAAATCTTGATAAATTATTCAAAATTAATGCTTAATTTAGAAAATTAAATCGAAATTAGAATAAATCGCTAAGAAAAAAAGTGACGTGACCTTCGAGCGAATTTTGTTTTTTTTTACTATTTTTATGCGTGAAACTTACCTAATTATTTTTTGTATTTTTATTTATTGTTAAAAACGATTTATTATTGTTAAATTGTATTAAATTAATATCAAATTAAATAATTTAAAATAAAATTCGATTAATTATTTTCGAATAAAAAATTTTCAAAAAAGCGCGTGACTTTTTTATAATGGATATTCCCATAGACAATTTTCTTTTGACCCCAAAAATTTTATTTTTGACAATATTTAAAATCAAGCTCCGTCACGACCTTCACTTTTTCATGTAGATTCTCTCAAAATCAAAAATTTTTCAAATCGGTCAAGGAATGACCAAGTTAGCCCGTGACAAAGTTCTAATTGGAGTCTCCTTATGAGAGCTTCGCTCGCTACG
Organism: Neomicropteryx cornuta; assembly: GCA_020383195.1. Lineage (NCBI taxonomy): Eukaryota > Metazoa > Arthropoda > Insecta > Lepidoptera > Micropterigidae > Neomicropteryx > Neomicropteryx cornuta. Next base: position 6,295,554 of record JAHKQU010000010.1, on the reverse strand, counting down.
CTCGCTTCGCTCTAATAATTAAGAATTCCTATGTAATAATTAAGAATTCCTAAGTAATAATTAAGAATTCCTAAGTAATAATTAAGAATTCCTAAGTAATAATTAACTATGAAACTTGATTATTAGGGGACTGGGCAGTAAACGAAAATGCTTTACAAGTTGAAGAAAACACTTCGGAGGACATATTCAGAACTAGATTTCTGGATTCCACATTCTTTGTAAGAACTACAGCGGGCTTTGTATCATTTTTGGCGGGGTTTTTGTTGAACAAAAGTATTCATCTGAAACATCAATGGCTGCTCTTTACCCAGCCCGGAGATGAGGAGGGAATGAACCTATCGCAAGTGCCGCCGATTCAAAACGTGGATTCCGTGCCATAATGCCATTCGCTTGGCCTAATGACCAACCTGCATGGGTACATCAGAAAAAAAGACTGATCGTTTCATATTTCACTAAAAAACACCGATTTATTCAAGATTTAAATATAACACAGACAAAAAATACTAACCTATTCCTTCTTTTTATCTTTCAAATCTACAACATTTCACTGAGGAAGTATTATGACTAAAAGTGTCCATTAACAATAAGAAAAATGCATGCGCTGTTAGTTTACATACGAGTATAAGCAGGGCCGGATTTAAGAATTTTCCGCCCCTAGGCACTATTCTTACAGCCTCAAAATTTGATGTTTTCTTAACAGGAAATAACTGTAATATGATTTATATTGTTTAATAATGAAAATACGAACAGTTCACTAACAGCTTTTTTTATTATTGCTTATGGTAGGCACGTGCCTAGAGTGACTAGTTAGAAATCCGGCATTGAGTATAAGGCATTGTATCATTGTAAAGTTAAGAGCTTTGTTTATGTGAGATGTTTTTTTTTTTATTTTTCAAAAATATTTAAACGAATGTTCCGAATCTTTTATTTATTTTTTTCGTTGAAAATCGGCACTGCGGTAATGAAGTGTATTTGAAAAAAAAACATTAATACAAGTATACAATAAATTTCTGTGATATTAATGGTAATTTAAAAATCATGGTGAGTGTGCGTATGCATGAAACCATAGTTTGTTTGAACTCATAGGTCCTATTATAGTCCTTTTTTGTTAAGGAAAACCTACACAAACTCAAACCTTACACAAATTTTCCTGTGCACTGAATAAATCTAATTCGACACGCCCATTCGTATTAACTCAAGAGGTGATGTGCGTATTTGGCTAAAGTCGCACGATGCGCCCAACTGTCACGTTTATTTTCTTCCTAATTAAAGAAATTATGCCGAGATTTCGAATTTCATTTCGTTGGCAGAATATAGCCCAAAAGTAAAACGCTATGAAGCGTAAATGTTTACAGTTAATTTTAACAAGCACTGTTAAAAGACTGTGCACTGTACACTGTGTAATGGACATATAAATACAAACCTAAATACTAAATACATACAAGAGACATTACTGTGTGTTGTGCAGTGTTGTGTTGTGTGAATGTAGTGTAATTAATGTTGTTTTTATGTCTGAACGTGCGTGTATAGGTGTTAGTGTGTGCGAGAGGGTATACCTTCTCACCCACACTTAGTTTATAAACTAAGTGTTATTTTTTAGGTTAGGAAATAGTGTCCTTAATGCAATTTATAAATGATTTGTCTGTTAAGTAAAATATATTTACGTCTTTAAAACTATTATTGTACACGGTAATTGCTCTGCATAAAAAGGAATTCTTAGCGTGATTGGTCTTAATGGGCATTCAGTCGTAAGTCATCGTTTTTTTGCATTTTAGATGAAGGATTTCTCAGAAGTGATAATGATTACAATGATAAAAAAGATGAAATTAAATTCACTGAACTATTTTTTGTACCTTTTTGAACCTGGCTATTTTTTGTAAATTTATTCTGTGTGCCGAGTAAAAAAAATAATCTCGCGGTGTCTATATTTATATTTATAGGGTTTTTTCAGCCATTTTTAGTCGTAGGTTATTGGGAAAACAACCTCTTGTAGAGATAAAGCTAACAAATGTTTATTCCTGATTACTTTTTTTAAAATGTGTTTCAATAGTTCAGAATAAATCGAGGAAAGTTGAGTTCGTGGTAGTCTAGTGATTAAGGCGTTGGACTATTAGCCTTAAGGTCGTGGGTTCGAATTTGCACATGGTCATACCATTTTTAACACTTCATTACCACCATTTCCTCTGACTCTATGCCCATAATAGTTGTATATGACCTAGGTCATAGGCGGAGAATAGAATAGTAGTGTGCACGGCGCTCTCCTCGCACCAGTGTCGGAATCCGCCGTGACGTGAACGATAGAGTAGGACGGATAGATGTCTGTATGTCCCTAAAATTTGGGTATTTCAAATGTATCAGTTCGGCGATATGGTACTTTTAATTATGGATGTTTTTGCCTTAGTGCGACATTAGTTACTAAGTTTATTCTTCATGGCAATTGAGCAATCCAAAACGAGGTTTCGTTCATAATAAATGAACTTATATTCGATCGTAACACATACCTAATGAGTAGTGATGGGTCACCGGGTAACCGGCGTTCGTTCGTCGGTTGCGTCAGTCGGCGCTGCGCTGCGGTGCGCCCGCATGAGACGGGCCGCGCGCCGGTGAAAGTGGTTACAGCCGCGTTGTTGACTCTTGCACTGGGCGGTGGTTACGCGCGCGTATCGGGTGCGGACATACTTGCGCATCGAAGTACGAGACCGCGGTCTGTGCGTTTACTGCCCTATAAGTGTCCCGATCTTTTGAGTTCAATGATGATTACAATGTTTTTAAAATACCTTCATGCTCTAAGTTCACCGATACCAGGGCTACAAAATTATTATAATGGTACTATTAACTGCTTCGATAAATTGGCTCTGAATAAGTCGCCATTTAAAGTGTTCAGCAATGATCTATTGTGTACAAATTAGCTGTTCTAAATTCGTGTAAGTAGATATGTATATGTATATAGATATAAAATGGTTTTGCTATTTTCGTTATTAACTTTAATACTTTTTGTTAGTAGAAACCTATTTTTAGTTTTACATAGTTTTTTATCGATCAATCAGATGTATTTTTTTGTTGTATGAACTGTGTAAAATTGTTGGTTTCTCCAATAAAGATAAATAAATAATACTGAATCCCTCTTTATACTGTGCCGTAAGAGTTGCTCATAATCTCTTCTAATCTCTTCATCTTGCATTTCTTAGGTTAAGCACTCACTATACTCACTCGGTGGAAATATTTAATTGGTTTTATTTCATACTTATAAGTTGGTACCATTGTTTTCATTCTTTTTATTTTTTTATATGTACTACCTGTATATATTTTTTCTCGTTTAACTGTTTTATTTCCCTGATAAAGATAAATTAAAATTAAATTAAATATCAAAAATTGCTCCAACCAAAAATTGTAGAAAAATGATAGACATGCAATTAACATTTTGAACTGATTTGATCCTGTATAGCCCCCCTAAGACTAATAGTTGGTGCTATCAAAAAAGTTTACATAGATAAATTTTAGTCCCTTATCTAAGGAATAATATAAAATTTAAATAAATTCGATATCTTATATACTAAGAAAGTTATAGAAACATTTCTTGCACATTAACGAACTTGACCGAGATTTAATATGATAGATAAATATATAAACTTTAAAACTGAGGGTGGTTTTGGGTTCTAAGAGATGTGAAATGCGAAGATATGTCCAAATTTTCCGAAAGCATGACATGGTACCCATTGCAATAGGTGGCTATCCTAAAGAAATCTACCTAAAACGACGATTCAAGCACTCAAACGCACCTGACATTAGTGCCAAATTCTAAACAAATTGAACACATCGGTTTAAAATTTCTTCAGCGAAATCGCATTCACAAATAGCATCGCATCGATAGACAACACAAACGCCTGACAATTGACGTTAATTTTCTTCTTAAACGCCCTGCGGAAATTTGTTGAATGGTGATGCCAGTCGAGTGATAATTTCAAAAATCTTCCTTACAGAACTACACCACCTACCCACCCACATTTGTATTATTTATCCGATTTCCTTCGTTTGATTAACAATGTTTTTTAAAAAAAATACACGTTCTTAAAATACATAAATATGATATGAATAAATACTTTTAAAAATGTATTTTAGTTGCGTTCGTGAGAAATAAAATAAACCGGGTTTCTTATTTTTGTAACAGTGTTTACGAGTGCGGAAGCGCTCAACACCCTATATCCTACATACGTAGTATTCTATAATTTTCTTTATCTTTCTGGTCACCGCAATAAGCTGTTTTTAAAACTATCTGGAACCTATTCAGCGCTGCATTATAAACTATCACAACCAGTAGTACCTAAATATTTCGAAATACCCGTTTCTAAGTTAGTTCACTCCTTCATAATAATTATAAACTAAGATATATTAAATGGAAGATGTCTTATCCTTATAAAATTATCGATAATAGTTTACTTTATTGAATGTGAAGACGACACTATGTCCACACACTTACCCTTGCAGTCGATTGTGATCTGAGAGTCGCGCCATTTTGTGCGCACTGCTAAACGAATGCTTCGTGCAAATAACATAACCACTCGCCCTAAGTGTGCATATATGGTGTAATATTTGCGAGAAAAAGGCTCATATATTTATTTATTTATTGCAAATGGCTTTACTGTACATAAATATTAAAAGCCTTGCATGACACTAGCATTTATAACAGGGTTCCGTCATAATAATCGGTAATAAACCGAATTGGAAAAACATATACCCATAATTTTAACAATATAGGCAATTTCATTTGCATAAAGGTGACTCACAATCAAAGAAACTCTCACTCTCAGTATTTTCATCACCACTATACAATATATACAGGCTGTTTTCAAACTCGGGCACTCTTTTTAGGATGTTGATCTATATCGACTATTAATCAGCAAAAAATATTTTTAAATTGCGGGAAAAACTTCGAAGAAAAACAAAGTTTTTTAGTACGATTTTTTTTTTCGTGACACCGGTTTAGTTATCGATATAGATCAAACGCCTAAAAGGAGTGCACTTAATTTAAAAACATCCTATATACATATATTATTTTTTGTTTAAGTTTATAATACATTTTGACAATTTGATATACACTTTAACACTCTCTCATATACAGGGCGTCCCAAGGGTCCAAGCAATAAAAAAACAGCTAATAGGTCCTACGATAGTGTTATTTGTTAAGAAACTATATCAAAATTCATTATGGTATTCGAGAAAAAAAATGTTGAAGTTTCTATTATAAATCGTATAAAATAGGTATGTTTCAATGGCTCCTCCCTCGGATAACTACATCACTGGCTCACTAGGCCGCGGTCAGTCAAGATCGAGGTTAATGACCTGCCGCGTTGTTCGAAACGCCCTATTAGGGCGGAGCTAAATGATTGTTGTAAGAGGGATGCTATTGGTCGACAGATAATATTGATTTATCGATTGATAAGATCGATTTACACCAATTTTATTATAAAAATAATAAATTTGGTGATGAAAATTTTTCGCATTTTGTTACATAATTTCTTAGTCTTAATAGGGAACTTAAACACCCCTTAAAGTTTGTGGGATTGACTTTGGGACACCCTGTATACACCTTAAAGCGTAAGTTAGTTCAATTATATTCATTTATATACAGTGCCTGTGATCAGCTTAGGTTGTATTATATAAAATAAATAAGTAATACACATTTAGTTGTGCATAAATTACATTCAAATTACCATGGCAGCGATATTACTCTATTTTTTTTTTAACATATTATTGGCCCTGCGGTTACAATCAAGATTTGTTTTGACCTCATATCAAAATTCGTCGTGGTTTCCGAGAAAATAATTGTAAACTTTACGAGATAATATGAAATCGCTCTTGCCGCGCCGCGCCGGGTCATTGACCGGCATTGGTCTATTGGAACCTATCAATGGGAGCTAGCTTTGCTCCGATAAATGAAAGGCAAAAAATATAACCTAAAACTAAGGTGTAATTAGTGTTAGACAGGCATTTGCCTAGTGAGGTGTTACTAATCCACACAAATTGTACTTTTCTTGTATAAAATATCAATAAAATGCGACACATTTAATGATATTAATTTGTATGGATATTTTAATAAATAAATAAATTAGCACGTGTTTCGTACGGAACCCTAACGTAGCGTTTTACGATGAAGTCGTCATTAAGAATCATTCATCATTTCAAGAGCGTTTAATTTATTCATTTGGTACAAAATATAGTCCATCGCTCGCTAATTAAGTTCTAATAAAAAAGTGTTGGGCATGCGATGGATTGTGTAATCGACAACAGTCAACGCCATAGAGAATGCTCTTTGGAACGAAGAACTCTTCCGATATAATTTTGCAGATTATCGCGAAATTGAGGTTAGGCGGCCAAGCGCTTTTTAGTTTTAGTGCTGCCAGCATAAGGAATAATTCAAATTTTATTTTTATTTATTTATTTATGTAACATTTTACATTTTTTTCTTTTATGAACTATCCAAGCCCAAAGCTTATCTGCCGGAAACCAGGTGTAAAATACACAGATATTAATGTTTGTGAAATATATTCACATTATTTCGTTCTGTATTTTACACGACCTTTGCAAGATAAATAAACCTTATATTTATTAATTGATTTTTGTTTTTACATATTTCTTGGATGATGAATAACATAACCATACCTAACTGCACATTGCCCGTCATTATAATACTAGGCTAATTATAATAGTTATTTAATAGATATATTTAATGCAATTGCGCTGAGCTTTTTTGAAAATATAGATAAAATAAAAACTATGAAAACTAACATTGACATACATACATGTAATATGAATACATAATAAGTTGAGAAAATAAAAAAAAACAATATTATATTACACAGAAGTCTCAGTGTCTTTTCTACCGAGATCAATTAACCAATTAGTCAGTGTCTTTTTATTAATTAGTTTGCTATGAAACTTTATTTGCAGGATATCTTTTATTTTATGCGTTTTTATAGTTTGGTATATAGTTACAAACAAATAATAATTATAATAGCTGTTCTAAATTCGTGTAGTAGATATGTATATATATAGATATAAAATGGTTTTCTTATTTTTGTTATTAACTTTAATACTTTTTGTTAGTAGAAACCTATTTTTACTTTTACAGTCTTTTTTATCGATCCATCAAATGTATTTTTTTTTTGTGTATGTACTATGTAAAATTGTTGGTTTCTCCAATAAAGATAAATAAATAAATAAATAAATAATAACATCGTAAAACTGAGTGGTTGAAGTCGCATAGATCGACTTCAATAGCGAAATTTTAGTGATGTCAGATCTCGATGATTTCATCACCGATTTTATAATTTAATAGTTTTAATCGAATCTAAATGAAAAATACTAGGACTAAAAATACTACCTGGTATAGTCCAGCACCCAAGTAGACGTTGATTATCTTCAGAAACCTGGCGCTGATTCCAGATTGAAAAGATGGTAGGGTAGGGGTATTAGCTAGAAATTTAAGTAAAAGATTTAAAGTAATCCGTAACAGTAGTAAATCAAAATAGATCATTTCTTTAATGCGACAAAGGGTTCAACTTAGATACACGGGATAAAAACTACAATCGCTTAAATCAGGCTTGACTTGAACCCGACTGCACACCGTATTAATTTTACATCCCTTTGTATTTGTAAGAGTATTTCGGCGTAATAACACCCTAGCATGTGGTCAACCCTCCGTTAATAACTCCTTAACAAATAAGTATCAAACATTGTATGTAATATTTTAAGTATTTTGTGAGTTTTGAAAACTTAAAAACGCCTTCAGTAAATCTTGTCGTCCGCAGTTTATTAGGATTGTTATTTTAGGACGATTGACAACGAGCATGCTCTCAGCACACCGGCACGAGCATTGTCAGTATGGGTGAAGTATATTTTCTGACGGGGTAGGTATATTTATATATATATATTTAGTGCGGTTGACCTTAAGTTACTATACTTTGGTAGCTATCAACCACTTTAACCAGTAGTTTAGGTAGGGAGGGGGGGCAATAAATGCAAATAGTAAACGAACTAATGAAAATCTTAAATAAATAATTTAAACTTAAGGTAATAAACAAAATCACAACTGAGCACTTAAAAAATATTGTATTATCGGCGACTTATTAGTGCCGCCGTACGTGTGGCAACACTATTTAATTTCATAATGTGGCGTTATATCATTTTTGGACTAATCTCATTCAGCTTTTTTAGTCAGATATTTTTATACGAAAAAAATTAGGTAATAAAATCGGGTTAATTTTTATTGACGAGAAGATGTAAACAAAAACAATAATCTAACATAACTAATTCTTTTATATTTTTTATACTACTACAAAATATGCATAAAAAACAGGCGTATATATAAACTATGTGGAACTATACCGAAGTTTAGATATTTTCTTAATAAAATGCAGTCTGTAAGATCTCGATAAAAGCTCATAATCTTAAATATTATGCCTTAGGTTAGGTTAGGTTAAGCAATGGCGGCACTTACATATAAGCTAGTGCCGGCCTTCATAACAAAAAATCCGAAAACATAACCAGCATTCTGTTCCAAACATATTCCATGACATATGCCATATATCATATAGTTTATTTGTAAAAAATTAACCTTATCCGACATTCATACGAAAACAAATTAATTTGGTTCGTTACGCACTTCACGCAGGCTTCGATTTTCCGTATAAAATGTGTATTTATTTATTTATTGACATCGACATATGACATACATATTTTATTAAATTAATAACTACTAGTTATTAAAATACATTTTTAACAACTCTTCACAGGACTTGAAACTAGTAAACATAATAAATATAAGATGTCCAAGCTGTAAACAAATAAAATAATTTCTAAATTTAGGTACCCAGACGAAATAAAAATTTAGAAAAAATAAATTTAAAAAAAAAGCTTTAAGCCGACTACATACAATTTTATACCGGGTTCTCCTAGTGGTTACGGTATATTAGTAATGATCCCATTCTAAGCATGCCTCACCTTGCCATCGCACTCTTTGAATATTAATTAATAATAATATTAATCATTTGCATATTTTTACTGCGCTACTGTGATTACTTACTGTTTAATAACAATGTTTATTTGATTTTCTCGTATGTTTTTGTAGGTAATAAAAAAAAATCGAATCGAAATAAAATTTAATGACACCATCATCATTTTTTTATCGATTGTAACCGACTTTCAAATACCGAGACATGCGTTGCCAAATTAGCTGCAAAACAAAGAAGAAAACTAAATAAATAAAAATGTAGACTTTATTAGTCTTTGTGATGGATGGACTGATATGGTTACAAACCAGTGATTAACAATTGCTTTGGTCTTTTTACCGTATTGCGTGTTGGATGCAATAACTTGCGGAATGTTATCAACCGGCGCAGCGCAGGGGCGGATTCGTTATTGGAATATTATTATTTCAAGGGAGACTCAAAAGAATAACCGCACAATCAAAAAAAAACCATTTTGAATAATAACTCTAAACCGCGGGCGGTTTTAAAGATATAGTACAAAAATGTCGCTTGTTAAACTGTTGATACGATTAATATAAACACGCTGATAGGATCATAGAGATGAATTATTTAAAGAGTAAAGTGTTCAGCGCCTTATCTGAAAATCATTCGGGTCTGTGCCACTAATCATTTCGTTTTACATATACTGAACCCATACTGAAAAAAATATTGATACTAAAAAAATCGACGTAAAGATTTCAACGGGAAGACCTCAAAACCACAGCGTTGAAAATTCTGAATGTAAGTTTTTTTTACATATATATGTTTTAATTTTTAAAATAATATTTATTTATTCAATAGATTCTAGGGTACTAATTTTACGAATCGGTCTTGCCGTACTATAATAATATAATACAATTAAATGATTCCTTATGGTTATAAAACAGAAATTCAAATAAAATATATAGGTACTGCTTACCGCGAGCACTTTCCTATTTTGCAGTAAATTTGCGTATCAAGCTAATCACACTGCCCATCTATAGATGGCTCAACCTCATACACATAATGGGCTTACAAAAAATAATGTTTCCTTCGCAAATAGCCCAGACGCAAACCCCATAAAGTTTACAGTTTACCTTGCCAGTACACAGATGGCGCACTAAATAATTTTCAACATTAACCTAAATATACATATTACCATATGTCGTTAAAATTATGAAACTGTGTACTTTTACCGATAAAATACGATGTTTTTTTATTTAGAAATTAAATGGTGGTTTCCAATCTATAAAACACTATTTCATCAATGGCATTACTAACGTAACACTCTAAATGACAGCATATCATGCTAACACTATAAACCTACCCTTAGATACAGCGAGCGTAGCATGAATGACCGCATGTTTGGTCGATAAATGATCATGTTCGATCGCATTTTTGTAATGTTTAACGACCAATAAAATTTAAAAGGAAATTACCCACATCCCGGACCCATTTTTAGTATTCCTAATCTTTATAATAGTTAGATTGTGTCGTATGCATGCCCCCCCACAAGAGCGACCACTGATAACCGGCCAGCGACTTTTTTTACTTTCACTATGCGGCACCGCAGTCCATCGCGCAGGGCTGAGAAATAATTTGTTTGTTTTTGGTATTACGTAGGCCTGCATCCATTTTATTATTGCTACCTAGTAAGTTATGTGTTTTTTTTTAGATTCATCGGCCTCTTCTTGAAACAGCTCTTCTCTGTCTTGCATCCATCAGGGCGCATACAGCCCAAGGTGGGCCTTGACCTGGTCAAGAAAAGTCCTCTATCCGTCATCTCAGCAGTCCTCTATCGTCGGTCCAGCGCAGTTTCGGGCGTCCAGCACTTCGGCGAACCTGTCTTCGTACAGTCTGTAAATCTTTGTTAATTGGAAGTTAATGGAAATAGCCGTTTCTACCCATTTTTATTGAAATCTTCGACTATTCTTTTCACTGCTGCATTGCAAGTAGAAAATAAAAAGTGAACTTGCACAGTCAACCCTGACTTCGTCGAGCAGGTCGAAATGTAAAGCTTCAACTTCACTGTCCACCGGAATAGCAACGATAGGCACTGTTGTTGCCGATCCGGTTCATACAGGAACACATTTCTCCGTTCTCTTCTAAACTCAATTTAAAAAAAATGTCGACTCTGAGGGTTATTTTTATTAATTATAAAATCCATTTCGCAAATTGAAACTCTTACCGAACAAGGAATGTCAATAAATTAAACAACACATTTTATTTTATTCCTTACATTAAACGAATATCATGAAAACGTCAAAAAAGAATTATAGGATTATAAGATTTTATAAGATATGTAGCTATGTATAAATATGTAGCACGTAAGAATCTTGAAATATCATTTATTATGCGTATCCATTTTCTTTACACCTCAAAAATATTTACATATGTTCAGACATGCATCTTCCGAAACGAATGGGAATATTTTTGAAGTTAAGAAAAAATGACAACCTTTCGAACAGTTGGCATAATATCCTACATATAATCTTTGTAATAGTTTATTAATAGCTACATTTTTAGATACAGCCCAGTCGCATTAGTTCAACTTCGCTGCTGAAGTGACCGCCCATAAATTTCTATATACCCATATATTTCTAGTGGTTTACCTGTTTATGCATAAGGCCGAGAATAGTCAAAATTTAATGGCGTTGGCTTTCTTTGGCTACTAAAATATGCCTGTAGTCAGTTCTTATGTTGTAAGTGAGCTAGCTATATTTTGATGATAGCTTGACCGCTTTCGCTTTACATCGAAAATTTTAGTGTTCGAAAAGTTTGCTATTTGTCGTTATAAATGATTAAATTTATTTTAAAAAAGGCTGATTGGTGTAGAGCGATCCTTTCTAAATTGTTTATTGATATTTTGACAGTAAGAATTCAGTGACAACTGACAGCTGACACTGCTAGGTTATGTTATCCTAAAGCCATAGAGTTAATTCCATGCCTAAAGCTGATGCCTGAGCAAACCAGAATATTTTTATTTTATTTTTAAGAGGGTTTGCGTTAAATCGTTTTGTGTGAAAACTGGTAAGTTTTAGCCAGTAACGAATAAAAAAAAAATAATAATACATCTGAAACTCGAATTTATTTAGAAAGATAATTATGTTACCATCCATAAGATCAAATAGCACTGGGTGTCACAGCTAGGTCCGAGATGAGTTGATCAGGACTTTTTGATCGAAATTTTTAGTTCAACTATCCATTGCGCCTTAATTACGGCCATCAAAAGTTATTACATCCGAAAGAGGCCCATTTTTCTGCTACCTCTACATTGTATAAAAGGTTAAAATTATAAATTATTCTCTCTCAACGTTATTCTAAAACTATTTGTAATTTTAATATACATCTTACATTTATTTCAGTTTCAGGCATGGCGGCAGCTTCGACCTACACTCTTCATTTGATCGCCGAAGGATACTCGGAAAACTTGGAAGGTGGCACCAAAATGCGAGCAAACTGCTCGTGTACCCTTATTAAGGGACCTAAGAACATTATTGTCGATACTATGACAGCCTGGGACAAAGCGCTCATACTCCAAAGTAATTAATTTATGCATTATCACCAACTAACTTTAATATAAAACTCACTTGACTTTTACAATTTTTAACCAGTCTGCTTTCCTTAAAGAACCAGGGTCATCAATGCAAATAGCTGATTTTCTCTACCTTGATTTTGACTTGAGACCTTTTAAAAAATGATATTTGCACTACAGAACCCCTAGATATTTCCATAGTAAATCCCCAATGTTCATTCTTTCTGTGTTGTGGTACGTAATGGTAGTGCTCTCAATGAAATTTTAATTATTTCCTCCACCTTTACTATTACCACCCTTATTTAAGAGATTGGGCACCTACTGCTAAACAGTGCTCCTACTGTTCTTCAAAATGGAAATGCATTATCAACTGTCTTGACTGAAAAGTAACCTTCTGGACACTCGGCGTGATTTGAGATGTTCGACTTTGAAACTCAATTTCTCATATTGCATTAGAGATATAAAAACAAAATAAAACATTATCTTCTACAATTTTTACTTTATTTTTGTGTTAATTAATCATCGCAATTTTCATAAATGGCATACCACCTCAGAGCTAAATTGGTACTCAGTCAATTTTGCCTTCGTTTATTAATTTTGTATTGGTTTTATACACATGTTATGAGAGCCCTGGTCTATGGACATGCCTTAATGTTTTAATTTTGTTTGAACAGAACTGCAGGGTTTCAACGTGTCTCCGGACGACATTTCATACGTAATTTCAACACACGGCCACTCGGATCATTTGGGGAATAACAATTTATTTTTAAACGCCATGCACATTGTTGGACATTCCATATCACATAAGGATATATACTTTCTGCACTCTTTCGAAACTGGTGTGTATATGAAGTGAATACAATATTCAAATCTGTAGATAAATTAATAAGCTATTTTATATATTATTTAAGATCATTGTGTTTAATTTGTTTTTAAAATTATATTTTAACCCACTGCAAATCTTTGAGATTCATTTTGAATTAGATTAGATTTGACTGTGAGTCTGTTGAAGTGGCATGTGAGTGACTTCATGCGTCAGAGCAGTCTAACATTACGACGTACATATTTTTTGTTCTCCTGTTAGAGAGCCCGATTTGTTTTTTGCAGATGGCCAATATGATATTGATGATTTTATTCGCGTACTGGCAACGCCGGGGCATACCCTACAAGACGTGACCGTTATAGCACACACTCAAAATTTGGGTTGTGTAGGCGTTGTGGGTAAGTCATTTATAAATTTATTATGTTGTTACAATACCCTTATTAACGACAAGGAATCGGAGTATTACTCTTAAAAATGCGTAAAGACCTTAAGACCTTTTGCTTACATTACCAGCTAAAGGGTCGGATTTAAAACTTAGTGACATTTTCCTTTATTATTTTTTTAGTGTGATTTTTATCTTTGCCCGTGCTTTCCTGATGGAGTTAATTGGTGCCAATGTCTTATGTATTTATTAGGTTCTACTCCTGAAAAAAACAGTTTTCGGAGTCAATGAATTGTGTCCAAGTTCATCAGGCTGTATATAAATATATGACCTATATTACACAATTTAGTTTAATATAAAATAAAAAGATTGAGTCCTAACAGATTTGAATGTTTATTGTATTTTGATTTATTTTAATCCCTAAAATTCATTTAAACTTCCACAAGACAGGTTTCATTGCAGTCGTATACGTCGCGGGCTGCCGCGCAGTCTTCTCTACCATAATTGCATACAGCTTTCAGTCCTTTTTTAGGTGACCTTTTTGAACGCGAGGAAGACATAGAGGATCCGAATATATGGATCAATGCGGGATCTGACTCTACAAATGACCAAAGAAAACATCGCTCAGCCGTTGCTCACGTCGTAGACTGGATCGTACCGGGTCATGGTCCCATGTTCAAAGTGACCGATAAATTAAGGGCTGTGCTGCATCAGCAGCTCAGCTGATATTTATTTATTTTTAGATGAGTCATACGCAGTTAAATCACCTGAGGATCAATCACCAATACAGGAGGTATTTAAAATCACTATTGTCCTTTTAATCCGTATAGGAAACTAAACCAGTATCATGGAAAAAATATTTAATTTAAAAATAATTATTAATAGAAAATTAATTAATTCAGGAAATAGTACGCTCAAAAAACACTCGCAGTACATTTGCTATGCTACACTTACCTCATTACTTTGTAAAAATGCTACGTTGCATATCACATGATGTGACATCAGTAATGGACAAGTCTTGAGATGATTTATAAATTCCTTTCTCACGGTGAGTTTTTATAGGGAAGTCTGTAATTCCAACTTCAGTCTTTATCTATCGCGCCCTCGCACTAGACACCTCCACAAGGTAGTCAACTAAACTTACAAGTCTTTATCTACCACACTCCCGGACTAGACACCTCCTAAACAAGCCAAAGTTCTTAATATATTTGTTATCGAGTCCAAAGTTTTTACTTTTTATTTATTAATTTCTATTCGTATTCATTCGAAGTCAGGAACTGGTAAGGATAAGTGTGTAATCTGAATAAACAACTTGGTGACTGTCTGAACTCTATCTCTTACCTCACCTTATCCTCTCCAACTTGTTAACGAGGCATCTTAGACCCCTCGTTAAACGTTCGTAACCTATTATTATTACTCTTTGTTAATCAAAAATTTTAAAAAATGGAAACTTAATATTAAGATGACAATTTTTTTCATATCTTTATACTGTTATTTACATAATCTGTTATATTCTTTAGGTTAGTTATCTTAAGAAAACTTGACAAAACAACATATGGAATAAATTGCCATTAATAATTGTCATGAAGTGTAATTTTCATTTTTTTAAAAAGTATTTTGTATTTGTGATCATAGGTGAGAAACATAAAATAACATTTATAAACATAATATTTAAATTGAATCTGCGAAGACACCATCCCTCGGAGACGAATAGTTGCCAACTAGTGATGACCACAGACTGCTTCCAGAGAATTTGTTGCTCACATTGTCAGTGTAATTCATTTTGAGGGACTAATGACCTCATGACGTGTTTCGAATAAAACAAGTGAAATAAGACAAGTATTATGGAAATATAGTTTTTTATTAAAAATTACAAAAAATATACAACATTCTCATTAAACATCTGATTCTGTATTTAATACACATTAATTTCATACTTACAACTATTTAAAACAATACAAAAAGATTACATTCCAAATAATTTACAAGGTCTTCATAATCCACATTTCAAGTCTAGGGAAAGATGTACTTTGGGAAAAAAAAAATTATTGTATTTATTAATTCAGTTATTGGGAATTTAAATTTTTACCGATCTTATCGTTTTTTTTTTTATTGAACACTGGTCTGAGTTGCCTTTAGCCTCGCGACGTGCAATCGATATTTGCAGCCTTGACACGAGCGCGATCAATGACCAGGCGTCATTGATCGCGCTCGTGTCAAGGCGCGAATCATCATGAAGGGGTTAATATCATCATGTAAAGTTTAATTTTTTTTCTCAGAAACCATGATGAAAATTTTGATATACAAATCATATTCGGAATCGCAGGGCTAATTGATTTTTTATCGGGAATGGTTTTGGGAAACCTGTATAATAATAACCTTAGCAGGGGAAACATGTAAATCTGCAAGAAAGATGTTTCTTATGTGGAGTCATTATTTAAATAATTGTTTCTTAAAATCGCGTTGATCGTATATTTAAAAAAGGTGCTAAAGAAGTTAAAATTATTACAAAAGAGAAATTAACATAACCGTGGTTGCTGGAGTAAAAATGCAAGGTCAACCGCTGAAGAGCCTGTTGCTGGTCTTTAACGCCAATCACGCGACTCACATAAGCATTGGCCAAAGACAATATTATTCTACTCAAGATGACCTCCCACACGGCCCATAAACTACAGCCATTAGACTGCACTGTTTCAACTGTAGAAAAAAAGAATGAATGGATACTTAATCATTTAGGACGACCTGCTGAAAGCTTTCACCAACGAAAACATTGAAGAGATTAAAAAAACCTGTGAAAATGATATGTCTAGAATAATCTATGAGAGAATTTTATGCATTAAAACTTGCGTTTAAAATTAAATTAGCATTAAAGAGGAAAAAAAACTCAAACAAGATACGCACAAAACAGCTGACTGGAAAAATGATTAGAATTCGTCGCCTCAATTTTAAAAAGTTATTGATAATAGTTAACCTATTTAGTCCCCTTCTCAACTTTTGACAGGCAAAAGTTACCTAAAAGAATTTTCGTACACTAGTCTAGTAGTTGATGAGTATGAACATCCTACTATCCAGTGTTTTAAGTGCTGCAGATTCGGCCATGCAAAGTTGCAGCGTCGTTCGGCTGTCTACGCTTTTTGTTCTGTGCTTTGTGTTCTTCGTTAAAATAAAAATTGGGCATTATTTTCCCACCTGGTAAAAATCATCAACGGTCATGAGATAAATGTAAAAAACAATAATACTAAAATACTTTGAACAAGTTGAACTTGCAATGAAACATCGACAAAAAATCTTTGCTATAGTTGTGGAATCTGCAAATTCATCAAAAAAAAAGGATTGCAGCTCCACATATATCTTACAAAATACAAAGCCTTAGGCCTTATTAAAGAAAATGACGGAGCTTACATTTACAAAAGGGGACAAGTTTTCCTAATTTTTTGAAGCAATTAATTGGTTTTTTTAGTGACCTTTCCGCGCAAATTTTTGGAGCTAAATCGTAAGGAAAGAAATAAGTTCGACTAAATTGAATCTGAAGTAATTTAAATTCATTTAGTGCAAAAATAATCCAAACAAGATACGAAAGTTTTCAGTGCTTTTGATAAGTACGTAATTAGCAACCTAAAGGAACATTTAATTTAATATGTTGGTCTGGTATGCCAAATCCGTTGCTATACACGTTGGTTTTCTAAGATTTGGTAAAAATTTCTTTACACACAATTTTATGTGTTTTCTCGAACTAGTTAAATTAAAAAGTTAGAAACAGCAGTTAAGTTAGAATTGCAAAAAATACAATTTGTTATAATATGAACCAGAAAGAAAAATGTTAGCCACATTACTATATTTTATTTTGTTTATCGGTTTTTAATGTCAAATTAATTATTGTTTATAATGGCCCTTCTTACAAAACACCATCGGTATTTTTTATTAGTAACCTGTTTTTCATAAGCTGAATGTGGAGTGTTAAACTAACCAATATTCACATACCTATGCCTTAATGAAAAAATATCTAAATGACAATATTATTAATTAATACCTATACAGGTACATTTTACATTATTTATATGTCTGTACATATGGCATGTCTTATGTCTATGATGCACGGGTACAAACACATTCGTACAATTACAATAAAAACACTAATTACACATACAAGAAAATATATTTCATATATGTATGTCAACATAAATATTTTCGTAAAGAATTCTGACTTACACGTGTTCATTCCCCCGTAACGCAAACATAAAATATATTTACTTGACTAAAAACATTGATTTCCGGATATAGAAAACTTAACACTAGCAATCGATACAAAATTACACTTTTTATCAACGCCAAATACGCAGTTTATAAAGTTTACTTTGCGTACTACATCAGTTTCAAATTCCGAGTAAAAAAACGCTTTTAGAAGATGACACTATATCGTCGGCTTAGAAGCAGAACTCATTATGTGACATTTTGGTGAAAAATTAGTTAAATATCGGGAAGTAACAGTGGGGGGGTCAGGGGGGTTTAGGTCGTCTAGTATCTATTGCAGAGTTTATTAGGTACACATTATTTACAAAAATGGCAGTAATGATTTGTAAGAATTCATCAATTACATTTTAATGTTACTTCTCGAATTCTACGTCATTCAAATGTGATCCTTTATTAAAAAAATGTTTAGAGGCACAAGTCATCAACCTCGCTTACTGACTTCTTCTGCATTTAAAATTGATTTTCATTTCTTAAACTTCATTTAAATTATTTACTGATTTCTGTCACAACTTTATATTGAATTAGCGTCACTTTGACGTTTGTTGGCTGATTGGTTAAAATGATTGCAACAATATATTATCGATTATTTTAAAGATTTATGGCTAGAAAAGCGAATGAATTGCCGGATGGACGTGAAAGAAACATTCTTTTAGCTGCTCTTCGAGAAAATATTAGCTCTGTTAAGGAGAATAACTTCGCACTGGTAAGTCATAACCTAACTTTTGTTATTTCAATTTGATTGTGTCTTCTATTATTAAGATTTCGATTATTATATTTTCATCATTTTAAGAGTTTAACAGCACAAATGTATATAATATTGACAATGAAACTAATATACAATATGAAGAAGTGCCTTCATTTTATCAGATTAATGATATTGTACCTTCATCTGAAATATTTGGTAATAATGACGATTCTGTTCTTGAGGAAGATTTATATATAAGTGTAAACATTTCAAAAATATTTATGAAATATGAGATGTAAACATTTATTATTAAGGATTCAGATGACATTACAAATTCCAATGATGAAAGTAATGCTAATGAGATATACGAGTATATTGTATTATTTACTATAAAAATAAGTTATTTTGTTATTATTACTGAATAATAATACATTAGTCATTATTTTTTACAGCCAACGTGTTCACATTCTGAGACGATACCGTCTAATAAAACCCCAGAATTCGAAATTATGAAAGTCAAAGAGCATATTACTAAATTTCCAACTATGGAGTCCCATTATTGCCGAATAATATCCTCAAGACAATATTTAGATAGTAGGCTTTCAATTTTAAAATTGTACGAGCTGTATACTTCAGAATGTAATACTGAAAATAGAAAACCATTCTCCAAATATGTCTACAGGCAAATTTATTGCAACAATTTTAATTTGTCATTCTACCACCCGAAAAAGGATCCTTACATGCTTCAAATATGACCAAGCAAAAATGACCAAATCTGCCAATCTACCAGAACTTGAAGAGATTTATGACTGCCACCTTGCACGCAAAAATCGAAGTTATATTTGCCAAAGAGGAAGATAAAAAGAGATCTGTTACAGATTCTTTATTCAGACGTATAACAATTGATTTACAGTCAGTTCTCCAGATGCCGAGTGGAGATGTGTCGGTTTTATACTATTCAAGAAAGCTGACAGTTTATAATACAACAATTTATGAGGCGGATCCACCTAATAATGCTTATTGCATTCTTTGGTCAAAAGTTGATGGGAAAAAGGGAAGCAATGAGATAGCAACTGCTCTATATCAGCGGATAACGAATTTGCCCGAAGGTATTTGAAATATCAATATTTTCAGATACATGTTCCGAGCAAAATAGGAATCAGTATGTGGCAGCCCAATTTTTGGTATAATGGTCTCCGATATGAAAAAAGCCTACCCAACATTATTAAGTACCGGTATAATTATACAGGTGATTATTATATTCTAGATGTAAGCCTCACCGAAGAACAACAGAAGGAATTAATTGAAATGAACAAAAAAGGTTCAAACCCCGTACAGATTGTTGAAAACCAAAAAGACAACGTTAAGTGCAAGTACAGTACCACCAATAAATCAACATCGACTTCATCAATCACAAAATATAACGAAATCACTGTTAAAAAGCTTTTTCCAGACCATTTACAATCACAAAATCAAAAAAAAAATGATTTGCTAAAATTGTGCTCTCAAAAAGTAATACCAGAAGAACTTCATTCTTGGTTTCAAAGCTTACCATGTGCAGACGGACTTGATGTTTTACCAAGTCCCAATTTCGATGATCTTTTTTTTTGTTATAATAGGCAGAAGTCATCAAATGCAATTATTAAGGTTTTTTATATTATTTAAAGAATTTATGTAAACATCCTTGTGTTATAAACATTTCAAATTACGAAATAAAACAAATTTTCAAAGAAAAATATATTATTATTTTACGATTTTCTCGATTTTGTTGCTTTTGATAGTTACTGACTTCTGCTTCTAAACCGACGATATGTTATTAAAAAAGTAGTGGTTTCCATCCTGTGACATATGGGAGAAGTTTACTTATGTATAAAATTGATGTTCCTAAAAAATATACTTCTTTCAAAAATTATTTCATACACTAGTTACATTTTTGTGCTCATGTCATAGAGTAGAGTCGAGCCTTATTCATATCATTTACTATATAGTTGTTTATAGACAGCTCAGCCTCATACAATTAGTAAGCCAGATGCAAATTGCATAGAAGTCAGATTTAACAAATGTTTACAGGTTAGAAACGATAATCATGCTCGTTCACAGATTGCGCTATCTACTTCATTGTACAATTTAAAATTGAGGAATATATTGCCATAATTTAAAAACCACTAAATTATTTCAATGTACGAATAAAAAAACCGGGTGGATTCAAACCCCGCTTGAGCTGCAAATTTAAAATGTAACATCTGATCGTGGAACCAAATGCTTACCAACATACCCGCCATTTTATCAATTGTCAATATTTTGACAGATGTTTTTCGTGTATAGTTCGTGTTTCTTCATTCTAGTAAAGTTGGTAACGCAAATATTTGTCACAGACTCTGGCCTTTTTACTCGGAATTTAGAACTGCATGCGATACTGAATTTCATACTCTTCAGAGTACATACTCTGTATGTAAGTAATGGATTGACTGAACTTCGGTGGTGGTCTACCAATAGTTGTTCGGCGTAGTCATCGACGTCTCTCTGCTGTTATCCGACAGCTGCAGCGCCAACGCGCTCTGGTTAACGAGGCGGGATAAGTCTGCAGCATCGTAGCCTATCAATTGCTTCAGATCACAGACAAACTTGTACACAAACCTGAAATTCACAAGAACATGTTTTATCTGAAACTATAGGATATATTTGTGATTCATCGAATTGAGTTAAAGTTCAAATTTATTTATTTAGATTTGAAACGATGCTGCCAGCTAGCTGCTCTGCTATTGAACGAATCCAAAATAGAAACGCACTGTTTATTGACAAATGTAGCAATTTTGCACTGGAAAACAATGCGTTTATCTGCAAAATTTAAAATATTTGCAAAATTGATTTCTTAAAAAATAAATTGCTTTCTTACTAAAAATATATGCATCATATATTTACAATCTTTAATTAATAAATTTGAAAATAAATAAAGAAGTAAGAGTACCTACCCAATTGCTTTGGGTTACATGAAGTTAGTAATAATTTTCTTGGATGTTTGCCCATAATGTATTTCTAATGGAAGAATTGAAATTTAAGAGACTTAAGACACGAGCTACGAACTTCTTCGCTTTCGAGCTACGAACTTTAGTGAGACCGGCATACTTTGAAGTAAGTCTTAAATTTATTGACAATGAGGGTTGATCCTTACCTCTGTCCGTGCACTTTTGCGATCATGTCACCATCGTAGTAGTAGCGCAGCGCTCTCGATAACTTTTCGTAATTCATCGCCGGTTTATTTTTCTTAATGCCCCATAAACGGGCCACCATGTCCGGGTTGCACAGCCGGAACTCACCCTCCGAACCTGACACAAAGCAATCGGATGCATTTTTGTTGCCATAATGAACCATGCATTACTCCGCACGCTTACAACACGAAAAAACAAAAGTTTGTGCAAACACTCTAAATACCAGAATATGCGCCTTATAATTTATAAAAAACTGCCTAAGCATATTACGGTATTAAAAACTGAAGACTTTAAAAAGGCAACCAAAAAATACTTTCTCAAGCCTAATCTGTGTTTGTTTCTACAGTACCTATGTAGAAAAAAGGCATACTTAATCTGTACTCTTGTTAGGTTTTGACTCCATACTTAAACAAAAAAGCTTTAAAAAATAATTGATAAATTAAATTTCATTCATTTAATTTAAGTTGTATTTCTTTTACTATCGATATATATATACATATATATATATTTAAATAATTGCTATGACCTAGGTTATATAGAATTATTTTGGGCCCTACTCAACTAGTCCAAATGTGCCTGTCCTAGAGTCAGGCACATGAAGCATAACAAATGGTATAACCATTTGAGTCTCGGTCGGTTTTCCTAACCAAAATTTGTGCGTCATATAGTGCTCACCTCTAAAAAATAAGCTATATAAAAATACACTTTATAGATTTTTATAAATATATCAGCTGTAAGGGATTGGAATGATTTTCTAATTATGTATAACAATATGACGCTACTAATTGCTTTCCACGCATCGTTTGCAGAAATACATCTTTTTTTTAATCTACGGTTAATTTAACCAAAATTGATTATTAAACTTACCCAGCCATTCAATGACCATGGTGTGTTCGGCGCTCGTGAGCAGCTCTAAGAGGAACTGCCACAGTTGCACCTGTCCGTTGTTTCCGGATCGGATGACGGGATTCAGCATGTCGTCTTCGCCTATCTCGAAGCGCATTGGCATTGTAGTGTGGCCATCAGGATGCGTTATCACATTTACGTGTTCCTTGGAATGAAATATTCAGAGATTATTTTTTGATCTGTAAACATTTATAGTGGGAACCCTAGGATTTTTCAAGGTTTACACGAGGCATGTGTCAGTGACGCTCGTGAGGTCAGAGTAAGTCTATAACATCGTACGAAATGCGAAAAGATGCGCTTGCACCTATGTGAAACTACTTATTTGTGTTCCAAGTAGTTTAGAGAGTACTAGAGTGCATTGATTTATGTAAAACGTCGCTGTGACAAGTATACTATTTGACAAAGTGATATTGTTCTTCAGTTATCACAAACCCAACAGTTCAAACATTCCCAAGAAAAACATTAAAGTTTTTTTCTGTTTGTTGATGTTTTCACATCTGAACCATGAGTCCCGGGCACTCAACTTTTTTATTTTCTTATACACAATTCTTAAATGTAGCATCTCAATTATTAAAAAACTTTAAGACGAGTTTCTTTAGACTATTCAAATATACAAAATATTCTATCAATCCCACAATTGAACCCTGAGCTACTCCCTCTTTCCAGTTTTTAATACCGATAAGTAAGCGATACGTCAAGTTGTCAGAATACAAAATATTAGGAACTTAAGTAGCAAATAGTGTTTGATAAGGTTGGTTGGTTGGGTTAGACATCGCTTATTGAATTTTCTTATCTATTAGATGTCTCATACGAGGTGTGTTCAAAAAGTATCGCGACTTTTGAATTTTCGCGGGTTACGTATATTCGAATTTCGATTTTTTTGTGGCGTTATGTTGGTACTCATGTCTCTCACTTATGCCGACAAGCTCGGCCATTTTGAATGTTCACTTAATTGTTGACAGCTGCTTTGCTGGCACGTGTTTTGGATCGTCTTCGATTTTTACCTATTCAAAAAAATTGAATCAAAGAACCTGTATCAAATTTTGTGTGAAAAACGAAATTAAGTGCGCGGATGCATTCCGAATGTTGACTGTGGCATACGGAGAAGCTACCTTGGACCAAAGCAACGTTTATCGGTGGTACAAAATGTTCTCAGAAGGCCGAGAAGATGTGAACGACGAAGAGCGTGCCGGACGCCCGAGCACTTCAACAACAGACGAAAAAATTAATGAAGTGGAGAAAATGGTATTGGCCAATCGTCGAATCACCGTTAGAGAAGTTGCTGAGGACCTAAACATATCGATTGGCTCGTGCCATTCGATTTTTATCAATGATTTGGGCATGAGACGGGTCGCCGCGAAATTCGTACCAAAAACAGCATCGCATGAACATTGCTAATGAGATGTTAAACTCTGTCCGCGACGACCCAAATTTGCTCCAGAGGGTCATAACTGGTGACGAATCGTGGGTTTATGGTTATGACGTGGAAACCAAAGCTCAATCATCCCAATGGAAGCTGCTACGCTTACGTTACGCTACGCTTGACGAGATAAAGACGGCATCGAAGGAGGAGCTGAACAAGATAAAAAAAAATGATTTTTTGAAGTGCTTCGAAGATTGGAAAAACCGTTGGCACAAGTGTATAATATCTCATGGGGATTACTTTGAAGGGGACAAAATAGATATTCATGAATAAGTAAATAATTTTAGAAAAAACACAAAAGTCGCGATACTTTTTGAACACACCTCGTACATCAGCGCATTCAGTTTGATCATAGACACTTTGTACAACCTGTATGTGTAGATTTTATATTATTTCAGATTTTCAATTTGAAAAGGTTTCACTATGTTTAAATGTTCCGCCAAGTCCGGTAAATATAAGCACGCAGCTAAATTATAGTAACGCGTTCCTACCTGGGCTTTGTGTTTCTTCTTGATGGCAGTTTGCACCACGGACACTGGCTCTACAATGTTTGGATCTTCATTTTGTACTATCGCTGAAAAAAAGTTAATTAATTAATTAATAACATTAAGAGTAATGTAATAACAAATATCACAGTTTTCCGGTTGAAGGTTAAATAATTATATATATATATAATGAAGGTTAAAAAGCAAGTGCTTGTTGATCCGTACCTACAAATTTACACTTCCGTAGTAGTTCAAAATGTGTCCAAAAAATCTCACCAGGATCGTGTGGACATTTTTTTCTGAAAAAGCAAAAAATACAATTAATTATGTTTGATTCTTTCATTCGGTAAGAAATGTTCCGTTTACAATCAACAAATGTTATTTAAGGCCGTGTACAGACTCTGCCAAGAGAGCCCAGAAACTCCTATACACCTACTGGGTAAATGTGGCCCCCTCACAAAAGATACCAGCTTCTAGGCAACCATCTCCTCGAGCCAGAAGAGATTAGAACCATCGCACCCAAAAAGATACTTAACTTTGTCTACAGTACGGGACTAGAGGGCATACTTTAAGTGGATTTAAAAGTACAATAGTTCTGCACGGTACACGGGGGGGGGCAAATAAACCTCCATATCCACCAACATACATAACATATTTAAGGCCGTAATCTATGAACCTGCCTGGTCTGAAATTAGCTTTACTTGATCGGAATAAAAATAATGGCAAAATCAGAAATATATATAAGAAGAAGGCTGTTAAATTAAATTCTTTGCCTTATTGTCTCTGTATAAATTTCCATAGAAATTTAATTAATGACTGGACAAATGCAGCCGACTATTTCTCACATTTCATATTTCAGAAATCCATGTGTCGAAAATGCATAGCTGCAGTTCGCACACCGTTTGAAGTCACGAAAGGTAAACAGTGAGAGACTCAAGAAATACCTTTCCTACGGTAAGTTTTCTTGACCGAAATAGGTACCTGGCAACTTCAGTCTTCGGTGCGATCTCACACCATCACCATCATGCTACTCCAAGTCTTCAACAAAACCATCAAAATTTCTGCACACCTTCTGTGTCAAATTATTATTCTCATTATTTAATTACTAATAATTACTAAGCGAAGCTGGTTCGATTCGTCGCGTGATCCTATTATTAGATAGAGCATTTGCGTTTCCCTTTCGTCTCCAGCCAGAATGGCTCACCTCAGACCATAGAGTAATTTCACCTTCAGTAGAGTGCGTAAAATTAATTCCTTGTTTTAATCACCGTGTTCCAAGACCATTCACGATAAAAAAATACAGCTTATTCGCCCTACGATTTCAAACATGATTTGTTTTGACCTCATATCAAAATTCATCATGGTTTCCGAGTAAAAAATTTGTAAATTTGCATGATAATATAAAATCGCTCTCGTCATAAGTTCAGTCGTTAGCGACGCCGGGCGCTTGCGAGCAAACAGGGAATCTACTCGAGCGTTTTGATAAATTTGGGTATGAATTATTTTCGCATTTTTTTATACAATTTCTTACACGTAACAGGCAACACAAACACTCCCTTAAGTCTCCGGGAATGGTCTTGCAACATCCTGTATAAATGGATAACTTCTCACTTAAAGTCATTGTGGTTCATGGTTTTCATCTCCGCGCCGCTGATCAACCAATCGCTGAGTTTCACTCCCACCAAGTTGAACTGCCGAACCGCCCACATTATCCAGTGACGGACATGAGCCACAGTCCTGTAATGAAAACAAAACTTCAAGCTCCAACTTTTCATATTTGACATCAGTTCAGAAAATTTTGTTAGACTGTATTTAGCGCTGGTTTAACCGCTTAAGTGAGAGAGATCGGGCGAGAGAAAATGAATAGTTTTAATTTGCTTGTTTGACGCTCGGGCAACGCTCACTTCAACTGCCCTATTTTGATTTCCCCGTGTCACACTTGTTTAACGCTCTAATAATATTGTTTGACGTACTTTTGCACTTTTTACTGTTTGCATTACATTTTCGAGCGTAATAAAAAAAATGAGTCCGACAAGACAATGTTCAGTCCAATGCTCATTTCGCGATGCTAGAGGAAAAAAAAAATGCTATTACAGGTTACTTATTCTGTGCTATTACCATAAAGGCTCACACTGGGCTGTGCATTCCATGCTTCAAAACAACAGCATTTTTAGTTTTATTAGTAATTTTGTTTCTGTTTCTTGATGACTGTACTTTTTTCTGATTTTTATTTATAAGTGGTAGGCATAAGCAAACTATAATATGTAGATTTTTTCACAATTTAAAATACATACATTTTAGTACTTTATGTGATAACTGTACTCTTTCATAACTGTAAGTGCTTTGATTTAGTCAACATTGTGAAGTGTTTTTGCAATGTTTGTGAAAAGCTTAGATAGATATTCAATTGCCATTATAACTAACAATACTAAATCGGAATATCGATGAGCATAATTAAATTACCAATTGGATGATTCCTCGGGAATCTTGAGTCGTATACGATCGGCCTTGAACTGCTCGTCGACCATCCACTTAGGGGGGCTCGCGTTGACATCGGGGATCCCTTTGACGGGCGATGACTCGGAGTCTGATCTCTCCTCTTGCACGTCCTGCATTTCAATCATTTCCTCATTTATGAACTCTTCAGGATCTTTAGTCTGCACTTTGTCCAAGTTCAAATCTAAAAGATAAATTAAAGTATCAATAGTCCATCTGCTCAATAAATGGACAAAAAAATATTGAATAATACAATAAATAAACTCTAATCAGATAGTGAATGGGGTCGTTCTACACCTCAAACTGAAACACTTTGGCACTACAAGTTTTTAATGTGTCAGAAAAAGTAGTTAAAATGAGCAATATAGAGAACTCCTTCTAGCATTTAACCCGTCTGATGGTGCTGACATGCCAGCACGTAAAAATGTCGTTTGGGTATGACGTGCCGGCACGTCTAAGGGGCACAGGGTATTTATTTAATTAATTTTTAATACTGGTAGTTTCGGGGTTCTTTTCTATTACCATAAAATTCTTCACCCGATTAGAAGGAAAACGGTATATTGCCTTTTACAAACATTAAAAATAAAATGTCAAAATCTTCCGATCCTTTGGTCTGCAATTTCTATTATTTGTATAGGCAGCGTTCTGTGTTTATGGTGATTTTTTTAACATTTATAAGTAATTACAAAATATTATTTTTTTTATAATATTACATAAAAATAGTTTCTAATGTGTTATACCGGTGTTTTTGTGCATCAAAAAAAAAAAAAATTTTTTGTTTTTTAGTGTCTGCCATGTCAACAAGGTGAGAAACTAATATATTTCGTATCTTTCGATATATTTGTATGTAAAAACATTTTAGGTAAAATTTTATTGTGAATCACATAGATATTGTAAAATACGACCTGATGGATTTGTTGACAAACAAATGCCAAGTTTACAATCTATCACGGGATTCTTTTTTAAATATAAATATTAAGATATACATCTTTCTGATTTCATTTAAAATGTCATTCTTATTGAAATAACTAGAAGAGACATTCCATTTTTAGGTTGCTCGCCCATTCGGGATTTGCACAACTCGCCACTGGGATGATTTCGATACTGAAGCTGTGTAGGAAGTTTAATGAATCAACATTCTCACCATCATGGAGGGTGAGGCCTTCTACGTGGCAATCGTCATCTGGCTTTAGCACATCAAGAATGTTGATCCGTTTCTCCTGCGCTTTCAGCTGGATATTGACCTGCACGACTCCCTCGCCTCTTATGCACTGATCAACGAGGGTTTTATGACTCTCCAGCTAAGGAAAAATATATTCATCATTAAGTTTTGGGCGAAAAACAAGTAAAAATAGCGTATTATCAACCAAAATGTAATCAACTCTTTATATATCATCTGCTTCAAATCAGTTTGTAAAATTACTAGTGCTAGCTTAATCCATATGATAAACCAAGTATGTACGTATAATAAAATATACAATACACCTGGGTATCATCCCGAAAATAGTCTCCTATGATTTTTATGGGCTGATAAGACCATGAAGATTTTTTTTGTATTATGTAACAAAACATTCCAAAATTCTTATGGGTTAATTTTAACCCTCACCAAGGTACGGACAAGTTATCCGTTTGCTCCATCTAATTATCAGATATTTTAATAATAATAATCATTTTATGAGAGAAAGATGGTAGTAGATCCCGTCAGTGATTTTGGCATTTAAAATTTTGAAGAAATTGTAAAAACAAAGGGTTAAAAGTTTCTAGATCTGTCAGCGAGTCAAAGCCAGTTAGTTTAAAAGTGTTTTAACCTAAATTTAAAAACATAAATTCTTATACCTAAATTCAAAAACAAATTCTTATACCTAAATTCAAAAACATAAATTCTTATACCTATATTCAAAAAGGCATAAACTAATCATCATATTTTTTTTTCATTTTAGTTCGGTTTTCACGTTTGATTAGTTATGTAAATAATGCAGTAGTGAATTTAAAGTGTTTTTGGTGATTTGGCGGTAAGTAATTCGAGTTTTCATATTTACAAAAGGTATGTCAAAATAATTTTAAATATAAAATCAGGATTGTGATAGTGGTTAAGGCGTTGGACTCATGACCCAAAGGCACGGATCCGAATCCGCACATGGTCATACAATTTTTGGCGCTTCATTACCACCATCTCCCCTGACTCTAGGACAGGCACATTTGGCCTAGTTGAGTAGGGCCCAAAAATAATTGTATATGACCTATATCATAGCAATTCTCTTTAATTTAATTTTCATAGTTTTGTAGATATTGCATGCCAATTATAGGAAATTGTAATAGTAAATAGTAATAGTATAATTGAATAGTAATAGTAAGGGGCCGTCCATATATTAAGTCATCAATTTTCGACCCCCCCTCTTCAATCATTGTATTGTCATAACCTAATGACCCCTCCTCTCGTAAAAACTGACATCATTCCCGTGAACTGCATTACAAAGTCGATATCGTTGTTTAAAGAATAGTTTTTTCTTCTTTGCTAAAAAAAAAACACCGTTATACAAACGCTTATTTATGATGCATTTAATTTACATTTGTTATCGCAAGTTTAGAAGGCTGACAGCTGAGACACATTTGCAGCTTAATTTAAAAATGGCCAAAAAATGAATGATAATTTTAAGAAAAAATGTTACAAAAAAAAACAACTAAAATCTATTTGTTTATTTTTCGTTAACTCTACTGTAAGGATGACGTCAATTTGGCAAGGAACCTCCCACTCCTACATCATACTACCATCATCCGCAGACCAAACCCCCCCGCCCTAATTTCAAATGACGTAATATATGAATGGCCCCTAATCCCTTCGCTAAGCATAGTGAGTAAACCCAATTCCAGCCAATTTGTAACTTGGAACATTGCGCATAATTGTTCATTTATTATTAACGGTATGTTATCATCTTATACGTTGATATTTGACGAATGGAAAACGTACAAATCTTACCATCTTAGAATCTTGGAGCCAAAATTCAAAGTCTGAGAGATCGCTACCGACGCGTTGCTCCAGCGTCTCCCTGAGCTTCGAAAGACGCGTTCTTATGTCCATCAATTGAACTATCACATCATCTGTCGTGATATGTAAAACATAAATAATCTATAGCAATTCAAGTAGGTGTCAACATTTTCTTAGCTGTGAAATAGGAATTTGTTTTCAATTATTTGTAACAGCAGCGCTCAGAAAATTATCAGTAATTTAAACATTTAAATGAGGAGTAATTTGCATAGACTTGATTATAGCAGATAAATGAGAAAGAAATTACCTGCTACGGCTTTTAACAACAAATTTATTAAAATTTATTATTACAGCTAAAAAAAATATATTATGATTAATGTACACTATGCAAATCCCATACAATTATAGTGTTATTTACACATATGTACAATCGCCGAACAAAATTCCTTTACATATTACACACATCTATATTATTATTATTATTTATAATAGTTTGAATGTTGTGTACCTGTATGCAAGATGAACTCAAGAACCGATAGACCAATTTAGATTTAAAACATCGCTACGCTGTTGTTTTCAGTTCAAACATATATATGCTCACCACTCGTCCACCTTAACTAAATCAACTGCATTTTTTTTTACTTATTTCAGATGAAACGCTGGCCAAAGTTGTATAAGATACACTAAAATAATGTAAGGTGACCTAATAGGCTCATGTTATACTATATAAAAACCTAAAACAGAATGTCTCTAAAATTAATAGTTCAGTAATAAAACAGTTAGTTAGGTGGTTAGAATAGTTAGTTAGGTTGTTTGTTATTGTTTTATACTATATAGGGTGATGATTTTAGAGGCGTGGTTTTCAAGAAGAGATAAAACACATATAATTTGATGTCATGGCTAAGAATTTAGTTTTATTATAAAGATAAGGGTTTGCCATTATGTTTTAAAAATTATTTCGGGTAAGTGGCCGCCGCGGCTGACTCGAACAAATTCCAGCCGAGAGGCCCAATTTTCAACCACTTTTTGCAGCAAGTTGGGCCGTATGTCAGCAATAACGCCCCAAATATTCTCTTACAAGGCGTTAATCGTGTCCGGCTTATCTGCGTAGACAAGCGACTTCACATAACCCCACAAAAAATAGTCCAGCGGTGTTAAATCGCACGATCTTGGAGGCCACGCCACAGGCCCACGACGCGATTTTTACTTTATTTTAGAGTGATTTTAAAAAAATTTAGAGTGATTTTTTCTAAATTTGCACTATTTGCAAACGTTGTTCAGGAGTAAGTCTATTCATTATGAAATGGCAAACTAAACTGAGCATAAATCAAGTGATAGCTGTCAAAAACACCAACTACGAAAATAGTAGTGCCAGATTGAAAACCACGCCTTTAAAAAAAACATCCTATATAATATATCATATAATATATAAGATATTAGAACATACCTCTGTATGTTGTATGTTTTTCTCTGTAGAAGATTCGGTGTAGAAAGAAAAACTAAATAAGACTACTGATAAAGATTTATCGTAATCATTACTGAATACTCTATAAAAAATATTTAGTGAGACAGCGGCGTAATTGATTTTTTAAAAAATTTTTTTTCAACAACTGTACCTTTTTTGGAAAAGTTGTACAAGTAGTATATAGTGTATATATCTAACAAATATTTGAAAGTGTAAAAGTGACAAATATTGTCAAAAATAGTGAAAAGTTGGGTGTCCAACAGGAAATATAGATAAAACAGTATTTTTTTTTAAAAGTGCAAGACAAAAAAAATATATTTTCTAATAGAGAATTAGCACTATCTCATGCTCATGCACTATGGATTTTACAGTAGACGCGTGAGTTCTCTTTATTTTTCTAAGTAATTAATCTGCCCTTAAGCGTTTGTGGTGCCAAAGTTTGTGGAGCGTTAACTTCCCTTTACAGGTTACGCTTTATAGACGCGGCATACTGTACTATTCTGCTCTTCAAAAACAATGCACTATTCATTCTGTTGAACACACTCACTCATTTTTTTTTAACGTCTAAATAGCTTTCACTCGTTTTTGACACAAAAGTTGGCATTTTGAAACGCAGATAATTTCTCTTTTTGCATCATTTTTAGAAGGGTAATGTCGTATCTATAAAATTTAATACATCAATGCATATTCTATAATTATTACACAATTTTATTCACACCTTCATTATCCAGCTGCTGCATTTCCGTCGATATGACCTGACTATCCTGCGAAGCCGCCATATCCTCCAATTCAATGAGGGTCGGAGAATGAAGGATTTCCACTTGGGCTTGCATCATCTCTGAAAAGGAACAGGGGTTTATGCTATTATGCCGATATGCTGGGCTTATGCTAGTATTAGCACATCAATAACACTCATTATAAAGTACATGATTTTCTGTGTAATGCAGATTCTTACCTTTCGTGATACAATTGCATATGTCAAATTATTCCTCCACCTATATTAAATATAGGAAAATCTAATCCTATAGACAAAATGTTACATGAAAATTCAAAATATGCCGATGTGTGTCTGAATTCAGTTGTTCGCCGCTCTTACCTCGGCCGCGGGTTGCGGCAACAATACCAATTGTGCTTTTGGTAATTTTTCCAAGATCAGCAGTGCAAACATATTTCAATCTTTATGTGCTTTTTGTATTTTTTTTCCAAGATCCGTGTATTATTGTAAGGTCTGTGTATTTGAAAACTGTTATGTCCTAACTTACCGAATGGATTACCCGACAAGTCAGAACGTTATTCCTTCAGGCGGGTATGTGAGTTCGATTGGGGCTTCAGGTTCAGGTCGCAAAGAAACCAGTGTGTATTCCGTGTCAAGACAATTCCGTTTATTATAGCCAAGTCGTTACGTAGGATCACAATTTACGTTATACAATATATATATGAATATCGGCGAAGTGCGGTAATCGATCGAGTCGCTGCCGGTCGTCTCGAATCAAAAACTCTTGTGTAATCTCGCTCATCTGCTCGCGACGCTGGACGTTAGCGCCTGGGCGGGAAGTGCCGTTCAACCGTACGAACGTCACAAAAACCAACGAACAAAGGAGGAGATTCTCAATTCCATCTGTATGTTTTTTGTCACTCACTTGTGTGCGTTTGGGAATTTTTGAAACTGAAAACTGGTAGCTCTAGAAAATAAATATATTAAAAATAATAATAAACACACCTAAATCAGACTCGCTATCAAAGTGGTTTATTATGCAGCCAGAATCCGAAGGCAGAATATCCGTTTCTATGACTCCGTTTGATGATATTGTGTATGCGTTGGCATTCTGAACAACTTCCATTTTGATGGGCCTGCTGGAGAGCAGTTCATTTATGTCTGGTACGTCCTCCATTTTGATGACCTTAAATTGATATAAATTATATCTTATCTATATATTAATACGTAAAGGGAAAACATCGAATTCCTTTTTAAGCATATTGCGCGCACGGGGGACTGTGAGATTTGGCATAGTTAAAGTTTATATGGAGAAAGAGTGCGAAAAGTTAAAATTATTTGTAATATGTGTTATAAATACATTAAATTTAATAAAATATTTTGCCATTTTAAAGGGCATTTACACCAGCGCTTTAATAAAATTAATAAATTTGGTAATGAATTATTTTTTTACACATTTAAATTTCTTACTCATAATAGGAAACATAAACACCCCCTTAGGTTTTCAAGAATGGTCTCGTGACACCCTGTATATTCTATGTACTTATGTATAATTATTTTTGCAAAATTTTGTCAGAAGCTTAATCATAAACTTAGTTTTTAAATGGAAATAAAACTTTTTGTTTTTTGCAAAAATAAAGTCTTTTAGATGATCCAAATTATTTTTTGTTGTTTCTATAAATCAGTGCAAGATGGCAAATGACAAAAATGAGATAGGGCCAAACGCTCTTGAAAATCAAACAAAGTTGACTATGCCGTCTCTCGATAACGGTAACACACGACGATTGATAACGATTGATAGTGCATTCCACTGGCGATCCCATGTTGACCTAGTATGTAGTAAGATACGTGTATGTTTGCAAAAATTTCACCATCTTAAGCACCATTTAAATTTTAATACTTTGTTAACAGTTTACAAGCGCTGGTGGAATCCATGATCAGTTATGGGCTGATAGTTTACGGCAGAGGGTATAAAACCTACCTAAGTAAAATACAATCTCTACAGTTTCGTATACTTAAAACAATTGTACCTAACAAAGTAAAAACGAAGTACAAAAACGATGTTGAAGGGCTGTTTGAATTCTGCAAGGTGTTCACGGTATTTCAAATGTTTAATTTTAAAATATTTATGGAGTATTTCTCACGTGAAGAATTCAAAGAGTCTTTTTGCCATAAGTACTCGACAAGGCAATTAGCATCACAAATACGCCGAAATTTAAAAATGTGTATGGAGAAAGGTAAATTAAAGTTGTGCTGGCACAATTACTTAATAAGGTACCTTTAGAAATTTAAAAAAATTAATGATGTAAAAAAAGAGTTAAAATTATACTTATATTCTTCAATTCATTCTTCTTGTCTAACGTAATGTTTTTAACAATAGGTTAAGGTATGTAATAAAAAAAAAATTGTAAAATGTTGCTAGATATAATCTACTGAGTATCTGGTAGACGAGTCGGCAGGCTCTTCCAGAACATGTGAACTGCTTACTTAAAATATATGAAATAAAGGTTGTGACAGCGACATTGAATTTGAATTTGACCATCTACTTTAACCATAACAGAGTTACGAAAGAAAATTTCAACCTGACTAATGTGTTAATGTTAAAAACCGGAGTGAAAAAAAATACTTTATCATAGATACGTATTAGCACCCATCCAAATCATAAATGTGCGGTTTATTCCACAATGTTTTCCCTTTACCAACCAGTAGCATTTTAAAAACTACAAATTTTACTTTTTAATCAAAATTAGCTACCTATATTAAATGTACGGAATTGATGTAAATGCTAATAAGATTTGCCTATGCAAACAGAAAGTTTTCGCTTCAGCGTTCAGAAACTTTTCGTTGGACTTTGCGGGTGATAACACTTCATTTTAGCCTAGGTATGAAAAAACTACGAAAAAATAATGAAACAAAAACAACCGTAATCCTAAATTTAAAAACTAAATTAAGAAAATGTACAAAAAGTTCTGTAAAAAATGTTTTGTATTCAAATTTCCGGAACTTCAAGTTACGACTGATAAGTTCGAGGTTGTTTTTTGTGGCAGTAACGGGAAATAATCGTATAATAAAGAGATATTACTTGTAACTTACCAGTAACAAATGCTCACTGGTGGACGATTGTCTTTTAGAAATTAGCCGCTTTATAATTGAAATTTAGAAAATCACAAACATGCATTTTCTTGCTGGCCTCCAGTCATTTGGACATATTTTTTCTTCAAAATATCAGTAAACAGAACGGAGTTGTATTTATGTAACAACGGCCAAATAAAACTGTTTTTTTTTTATAATAAATTGAAATGAAAGCAAATAACGTCTTTCTTATTGAATACATGGAATTGCTAAATCATAAATTCATTTATAAGTTAATTATAGATATGAAATACCAGCGTTTGCAATACACAGTCAAGTTTTAACGCATTTCGTTAATCAAGATTCTAAAATTAAAATAGTAGGTACCTAGGTATTCAAAATATATATTTTTTTTAAATATGAAAATGCTATTCTAATAAAACAATGTGCCATTTATTAGTAAGTGTAAACTTTTTCTTAAATTTTATGGAATGGCGAGCAATAAACATCTTAAATATTTGAAAATTGAAGATTAAAAAATAAATGGATACCTTTTACCTATTAGAACAATATAGTTTTATAAGAATACAATTAAATGTAGTATGAAATAATAATATAAAATGCGCATAGGTACATTAAACTAGGCGTAAAGGTAAAGGAATCAAGAAACCTATTTTCTAAAACAGAAATTGAGTTTTAGTTCAGTACATTAATATTAAACAAAATTAATTTAATAAAAAAATAATGTAATTTAATTCAAATAAAGTAGGTAGGTAGGTAACCTAAAAAAATCTGACTGGGTTTGTTAGTTATTTTTTTTCCTAGTACGCAATCTGTCAACTAACTCAACTGTCATCCACTATAGTTTTCGAGAGTAATTTTCCCGCTTTGCTTTATCTGCGCTTTGCGTTTGCATTATTAGGAGTTGTAATTTGAATTGAAAAATGTTATTTTACTCGTTTTTCAAATCACTCGTCGGTAAAGACGTCGTCGTAGAGCTGAAAAACGACCTGAGCATTTGCGGAACACTCCATTCCGTGGACCAGTATCTGAACATCAAACTATCGGATATAAGCGTCACGGATTCAGAAAAATATCCCCACATGCTGTCGGTAAAGAATTGCTTCATAAGGGGTTCCGTAGTTCGATATGTGCAATTGCCCGCCGACGAAGTAGACACACAGCTTTTGCAGGACGCTGCCCGAAAAGAAGCCACCGTCTCGACTCGGTAAAACTAAAATCCTAACCTCAAAAGTGCTTGCAAGTGAACGATGCTGTGATTTCAAAATGTTGAATGAGTAATTCAAATAAGTAATAATATAATTTTAAGTTTTGCATTAGGATGTAAGTACTTTATTTAAAAGGATGTCTAATTTTATAAACTATCTTATGTGTATGAAATATTGTTTCAATACAGTTTAATTTAAAACACTTTGGCGGCAAGTTTTTTTTTTAAATTTAAATAAATTATTTCGAATAACTAATATGCTCATATACGCACAAGATATTGGCTCCCTACTCTCTTTAATCTATTAGATATCTGACTGATAGTGCAAGACTTAACAACCACTGTTAATGTAATGTGTTATTAGTTTTTAGCGTATTTTACTTTTTATAGACATGGTATCATTTTATGTATAACATTTTCTTATTTCTTAAAAGCCAAGAAATGCGATATTTGTAAATGCCTGGTAGGGTTAGCAATTAATGTGATACGTAATGATATGATATTGATATATAGCAGCATACATTTTCACTGAAATTTAAGCTGCAATCATGACGATGGAATGAATAGATATACATGTAGTAAAAATATGACCTTTTTATATCCTGGAGGTATCTGGTGATATTGGATATATTTATTTTCAAATTCACTCAGACTACTAGCAAAGGACTGGGGATTCTCCATAGTCAAACCTTCTTTGTACATATATGCTTCATCATCAAATCTGAATCAGTTCCGTTGGCTGTATTAGATAAGTAATTTATTTTGAATGTGACTAGTGTTTTTGGTCTTCCAAAATATGAGGCATTCTTTAACCAGTATGTTTGTAAAGAGAAAGATATGTCCAAAGATACACACTGTTTTTGGCAGTAAAATGTTTTATTTTCTTGATGAAATTGTTGAAGTTTTGATGCAGTTTCTAGCTTTCAATTTTGTTTTTGTTTAAGGCCAGATTGCAATGTCTTTTTTGTAAAGCTTTATTATCAGTGTAGAAGTGTTTGACGTGTTTGCAACTATGGGATCCTATGATGTCCCATATTAAATTATTAGATCATAGAAACACAACGGTGGGCTTGGACTGCGGTACTTAACACATTCTATGTGCTAACTTTTTGTAAGTAACCATTTAAAAGAGGCATATAACAGACGGACAACCAAGTATATGTATGTAAATTTTCTTTACCTAGATAGTTTCAACTTTCATCATGGAAATAGTCAACAGTCAACTGTTTCCAACATAATATAGACAATTCAATCTGTAGGTCATAGAGATATAAATTAGCGAAAGTACCAAAAGACAAGAAAGAAAATTCGGCTAAAATAAAAACGGATTAAAATGACCTTCAAAAGTCTGCTCTAGAAAGCATGTCTGAACAGAAATTCATTGTCTAGACGTAGGTGTTGACGTAACACATAAGCGTAGCCGAATTTAAAGTACGTAACATATATCAGGCTCCCACCCAGGCTGACACTGTGTCAGTGTACAGAGTACACGGAATCAGATAGTATAGAGTAGGTTTTCATACATATTGAAAGCCAATTATCGTATCGACACTATAGAGAGGCCATAGTTATTGAGAATGGGCAGCCTTAGATCGATCAAGCAGGCAAGGTCTCCAATTTTATAGCTATAAGATTATAACCTACTGTCCAATTTCATGAATATATATTTTTTTCATATATAATCTTGGACATGTTTCTGCTTATATCATTATAAAGTTAATATATGAACTCGCTAGAGTAGTTAAAATATTAACTACCCTTTACAATTCCCGTGTGGCAATTGTTTAGAAGAAATGCTTGTTTTTTTACAGGTAGAATATTTTTTTAATGGTTTCAAAGTGCTTATAGTATAAGTATTAATTTATTTAATATTACATATATTTTAAAGGCATCTATTTCTCTGACGGTATAGTTGATTGGCAGATGGTACAATAAAGTTATTTTTTTTGACAAATTTTTAATCCTTAGCTAGAAGGAATTATAGGCATTAGTTTCCCGCCAAAAATTTTGGCGCCAAAATCCTTAAGGCCGAATTAATGACCTTGAAAAATCACTCATCTACTATAAAATCCATAGTGCAGGCATGAGTCGTTTAATATTTACAATCTGGTATCATCTGATTAACCACAAAATTCTCTATTATAAAATATCACTTTCATTTGTTTTATTTTGTAAATTTAAAAAAAAAAAGTTGCCATAACAAATTGTTCTAGCTGACCACCCAATTTTTCACTATTTTGACAAATTTTGTCAAATATTACACTTTTTTTTACATTTTCAAATATTTATAACTAAGTACTTATATATTACAATTTAAAAGTCTTCCAAAATATGTACAGTTTTTGAAAAAAAATAAAGTTAAAAAAAATATATATATACTGGAACGGAAGTACATCAGTGTATTTTCAATATAAATTTATAAATAGTATTAGACACTGCATTGAATTGAAAAAAAAATAAAACAAAATTGTTTCGTTGTGATTTCCAATGGTGAAAACGTCAAGTTAATAAATAATACTGAAATAATATCAAAATTAATAAAAATCAAGCGGGCAATGCGGACGAATATATCCGTCCTTATGCCTTTGGCGACCTTCGCTGGCCGGGGCAGCCGGATGAATATGTCCGTCCTTGTGCTCATACGGGTTAAGGAAAGCAGTTGAGATAATTTCACTCTCTAATGGTACACAAAAGAAAAGAATGAAATCCGATATTCTTCTTAAGTAGGAAAAGGAAGGAGCTAAGGAACAAAGCAGAAATACTACCAGATTTTATTTAGTTTAGTGGTGTTTTATACATTTATTTTGCTCAAAGCATTTAAATATTGTTTTATTAAAATGTTATTACTCTCCTAATAGTTGCGCAAAAGATGTGAAGTGTGTCAAACCTACTCTTTGGGAAGATTTACTGGTCACCCCGATCAGGAAGTATATTTTTCAATTTAATATTAATGACATAAAATATA
The DNA here is from genome assembly GCA_020383195.1 of Neomicropteryx cornuta. Classification (NCBI taxonomy): domain Eukaryota; kingdom Metazoa; phylum Arthropoda; class Insecta; order Lepidoptera; family Micropterigidae; genus Neomicropteryx; species Neomicropteryx cornuta. The sequence goes on along the minus strand of JAHKQU010000010.1, from coordinate 6,255,923 downwards.
ATGTGTTATAAATATTATGTAAAAAAAATTGCCATGAACGATGATAGTAGGCGTCAAGAGTCATCATAGTTTGACTGCAAAGTGTTGATAATTCCCTCAAATTGACCTTATAAACATAGTCTGCCATTTAGTTAATTAAAAACACATTCCAAAAGCAAAATTATAATTATTTATCAAATGTTTCAATTTTGCTATTAGAAAACAGTCATAAATATAATAATATAAAATATACATTGATATTATTTATTCAGTAAAAGTTTAGATACAAAATTTACACTTATGGCGACCAACTCATACAATTTTTTATTCCACATTAAAATCATAACTAGCATGATTTTGAAATACAAATATTACGACTAACACATTTATAAGTCACCTGATTACAAAGGCTTAAAAAGATATTTCCATGAAATACCACCAAGCTACATGAATTAGAATTAAAGCAATTAATCTAAAAATAATTTATTTTATAGGTGATATTGTTGGGATAGATCTTGAACAAATTAACACAACTCAAGTCGAAAGTATTAAAATTAACAAATCTTTTTTTTAATAATCTGTATTAAGACTGGAAGCTAACCTGGTGGCCAGGATAACTGACGACCACCGAGGATATGAATGTGCAAATGGTAAACGCTCTGCGCACCGTGCCTTCCATTGTTCACGACCAGCCTGTAGCCGTCGGGCAAACGCTTCTGAGCTAGAGATTTTGCCGTCAGCACAAGGTGACCCAGTATCTGAAAGGAAAAAATTTGAGTTATTCTCCCATAGTGAATAAATGCAACTAAAGTTATGTAAGGCAAACACAAAATTGTTCGCCCAGTTCTCTTCCTAGTGGCACTAAGCTGGCAACAAAGCATACGATGGTGCTATCACATATTTTCTCTGGTTTTTGGATAATTGGCACGCGGCCAAATTAAAGAGCTAATTGCGGTTAAAGAAGAAGAATCCCATCCATCCTGTTGACAATGTGTCACATGGCTGGAATTGGGGGGTTTTCTAGACCTCAGCCCTCCGAGTTAAGTGATTTAATTGAAGAAATATTACTTTAAAATATACCTTTGTTTTGGGTGATTTAGAAACTGCAACTATTTGGATATAATATCAATAAATGCATTTATTCAGTATTCTGTGATGCCCCTTATTTCAAGATGTATTTATTGCCCATTTCCTGAAGGGTATTTAAAGGACACTCATTACAGTGCGTCTAAAACATGTTCGGCAGTATATTTTATAATAGAGAATTTCATGAATCAGAATTGGTGAATCAGATGATACCTGATTTGTAAAGATGAACGACTCGTGCCTGCACTATGGATTTTATAGTAGACGAGTGAGTTCTTTAAATTTTCCTTAGAAATTAATCCGTTCTCAAGCCCTTTTGCCACCAAAATTTTTGGTGCAAAATCCCATATCTATGGGAGATGCAATGTATTTTAGGCCCCTTTATTAATTTTAATTAAAATGTCTTTATATTTATGATTAAAATGGTCAGAAAATAGTTTTTTGACCATTTTATGTCTTAGGTCCTTTTCAAATCTGACTTAGGCCCTTTTTAAAGTGAGCAATTAAATTATATTATATCTTCTTTAGTCTAAAATTCACAAACCCTTAATCTGTTCCTATACTTTTCAGCTCTAATCCTTATAACCACATTTTTTTATGGAAGCTACGCTCTTACTACGCTAAAACAATTGACTGAAAAAAGTGTCATAATTATTTTTTATATCCTATTTGCTTATTTTCAAAGTAACAAATTATTTTTTTCAACTTTAAAATAACCTAAAACATTAATACATGTCTTTACATCCTCCGAGCGAATGAATGTTCATCTTGATAAGTATTCAATGTAAATATTATGTCCTTGTTGATTCACTACCTAATCCTTAATTAGTGTAAACATTGCTTATCTTATCGCCGCAGATAAATTTGCATTTTCAACAAAAAAAAACCTAAAAGGCTACAGGTTAAACGAAAGCAGATAATGTCGGGTAGAACTAGGTGAGGCACTATAGACACTAAAATCATGTCCTAGCTGTGACGCCATCGCCAGGTTGAAGGATGCCGTAGGGCAGAAATGTGAACTTCATCAACAAGAATAAACAAAATAAGACAAACGACTAAAATAAAATAAATCTGTGTTAGCAGATTGAAAGTTGTGTACACTCCTACTTATTGAAATACGCAAATCAGGGTAAGCAGGCTGTTGCTGACCAGCTAGAGAAGTTGTTGGGGTCTCTAAAAATCGGTGTCGAATTGTGCAAAAAATTTTAAACTCGGGGAAAAGTTTAATATTTTCTATGAGACGAGATATTTCCTTGGAATCGGCCATGACTGCGTAAATTTATCATTTGTTACACAAATGTTTTCAAAACTCAAATCGTTCACCCTGTGCCAGGCCAAGGACTGCCATATAAATTCAGTTTAGGGCATAAATTATTATAATCAATGCTTGAGCCGAAAAATTCAAAACACACGCAGAATAATAACATTTAAAGAGAAATCGAAACAAAATTGATAAAAAAAATGCCTGTATAGGTATATATATGAGAATTATGAGAATATTATTGATATTTATGAGAATTCGAGTTGAGCTCTTATTGTACAAGGATCATAAATTTTAGGTCGATATATATTTTCGAGATTTCCTTTTGAGAAGCTTTGATAAATGTATGAAATTGTCTTCTTGACTAAGGAATCTTACAGATGATTCATATCGGCAGAATTTGCTCACCACCATGAGATTCATTTAATGAAGAATCTGACGTTGGCAAGCAAATTCGGTCAATATCATTCATCTGTATACAACTACGTCAAACATAGGCTTATGGAAAGTATTACAATACTAGGGTATCCGAATTGCAAAATACATAAGAACTCACTCGTCGTGAGTTCTATGGAAACGTTTTAGAAATGTTTAAAAAATATCGGAGTAATTTAATTTGTGACTATTTTATTTGATTGAATTACACTCTAAACGTACATGCGTAGGGATTTTATTTAATATCCAGTGTAATATTACCAGTATATATCACCAATACAGTAGTGGCAGTCGCTTATTGGTTACTGGTTGCTTGGTTACTTATTTGCAGGTTTTAAAATAATTTTATATAAGAATAAAAAGAGAGATTACAGTTGAAGCCCACTCAAAGACAATGGACTTCAGTAACATTATACTTAATGATACATTTATCAAACTTAAATACTAGTTATTAATTTATTGTCTGGCCTAGGCCATGAAAGAATGAGTACTTGGCCTGTGGTGCCGTGTTCCAGGCACAGGGTTTTTATATTATTATTTTTAGTATACTCTCACTATTATGGCTGTATTTGGTTGCAAATTGCACATTTAAGCCATTTTCTACATTTTAGTAATGTGCTATTTTTGGTAGCAAGCATTCCCTTTTAAAATTAAGATTCGTATAACTAAAGGATATGGGCAGAAGTTATTATGGAACTAAACATACTTATTCATATCTAGTTAAATGTGTAGATCATGTTAATAGTAAAAAAACGGTGTGGCAAATAATTTTAAAAAAGATTAATACAAAAATCAATGAATTATTCACAGTAAAATTTTAGGTTATTTACAACACTTCCACGTTATCACACATTCCATCTAACGTAATTAACATTAAAACACGAGATTATCGGAGATCCAAAGCGTATTTGTGAATACCTGAAGAATATGGGCCTAAATTTCATGAATATATGCGAAGATGCATAAAATTTAGCCAGCGGCAAATTTGACAGACGGGCATATCACTTTGTTATTCTCTAATTACAATGTTGTTTATATTACATCTTCTTAATTATAATTTGCCACACTTTTTTTTATTTTTAATGTGTTTTCCATATTATAAAATGTCTATTATTGATTATTTTTTTGTAAAAAACAGTTTCGCCAAATTCTTTAGATATTCCATAAGATTTACCTCAGAATCATCTGCTTGGCACGAGTCCAGCGTGGCGATGCGTTTCTTCGGAATCACTAAAAAATGAACGGGCGCTTGCGGAGATATGTCGTTAAATGCTAGACATTTGTCGTCCTCGTAAATGATATCCGCCTTAATTTCCTTCGATATTATTTTATCGAATATAGTCCCTTCGCCGGCACCCGAAGTGCGGGACTTGGCCACTTCGTCACTGAAGTTCCTGTGCCGGGCGACTCCGAAGAAATCGAAAGCCGTCTTCGGCACAAACGTCACTGAGGTGCCCCTTGAGATGTCGTACACATTCATGGGATGCGAGCGCAAACGCGATTTCAGAACTCTGTGCACTATTTTGGTCAACATGTTTACGGTTAATGAAAATGTTACATTGCATCTAAAATCACAATAAGTCAGTAACAAACCGACGGAGCAACAAGTAAAACGAAGTACAAACAAAATAGATTCGCGGAAATGTCAAATCTAATTTATTTTTCAATGGTGACTGATAACGTTTTTTTTTTTTGATAAGAATATATTAGGCAATGAATGAAAATTCCTTGTTTCGGTTTGAAAAGGAAAACTTCAAGTGATTTCCGATATTATTATAATTGTTTATCTCACTATTTAATCAATTGCTTAAGCTAAAATGTCAAATTTTGTAATAACTATTGTAACCGAGCAATAATTGCGTGATGTGGCAGTTGAATGAAGCATTGTTTTGGGATTTTGAATGGCTCAAGACTAGCACAACCTGGGAGTCCGGGGTTGTATTTTTCGCCCCGAGGAGAAACGAAATCCTAATTATTCCTAAGCGCTTTCGCAGATTTCGCACTCAGCAATGCGCGCATTCGTTTGATATTATGGTCATCGTCGTAATACCTCAATGTTATGTGGAATTTCAATTTTCAAAGCAGGGCAAACCTACAAGGTAATCACATTTAAGGAACAAGAACTTGCGGTACACCACTAAATAAAATTAATTTACCTTTACTGTATCTACGTATATTCAAAATCAATAAAATCTCAGAATATCAATTTTAATTTTAGAAAATTAATTAAATCTCAGAATATTTTTATTTTGATATTATTTAAGTACTCTTTTTTTTAGGATCTCTGGTGTCTGAGACCTCTCGTTTATCTCATTATTTATTTTTGATTAAACATTGATAGTAGATAATTTAAAGTAGCCATGGACCATGGAGTCTATGGACTGTGGGTACAGGTATATAGGTTACGGATTATATCTAAACAGAAAGGAACAGTTTAAAACGGGCTACATGCGTAGGTTAATTTCATAGTAGATGACGAAGGTATTAACTATGGTGGGTCGTAACTTACTTGTTTTGGGGGAGGGGGGGGGGGGAAACATGGGGAGGGAAAGGCCATGGCGCCAAATTATATATTGCACAAGAGCGCCGTCTATTTTAAGACCTGGTAAGTGCTGTAATTTACATAAAAGCGAAGGAATTTACGAAGCTCACGAAAATCCTTCCTTACCGAGCTGATCAAGCCTTTCCGAGCTGTATTGCAATGAAAGATAGTCCCTATGAATAAAATTGAATTAATTTATTCAAGAACATCAAAATTCAAAATTATTCTTATAAAAATGTGAAATCTATCATTTTTTTTATAGCTTTTACAATGAACTTATCCGTGATAGACAAAAATAGAGCTTGTAGCGGCGCGACATATTTGGACCGCAGCTGGCAGCGTCGTTTTGGCCGGCGACGTGCGATCGCCGCCGGGCGCATCTGATTGGTCGGCATCTGCGCAGGCGCGCATTGGAACGGCGCACGGGCGATCCGCCAGCGACGTAGGCAGTTAGTCGGGTCGGCGGGCTTGCAAGCCACCGGGCGCAATACGCGCCGGTAACATTATTATTGTACCTGACTATATATTTTATTCCCTGTTATCTTCTACTTCCGTTACATACTTGTAAATGTTGAAATGTCTCCCATAAGGAATCCATCGTAAATGTAAATATTGCCGCGGAGAAATAAAGAGGTACCAGCCCATCGGAGTCTTCCTTATTTCACATAGATCAACCCTGGACCTTCAACGCCCCGGCATAAGCTGATCATCTATCATAAACAAGTTAAAGAAAAATATTACAATAGGGATTTTTTAAATTAAACAATTAAAACCATAAAATTTATTTTTTTATATTTCACACAACACAACATTATATTCTTAACCAAAAAATATAATTATTATTAACACAAATTAAACTTAATTTAAACCTACCTAGTATTAAAAGCTTCAAAAAGTAAAAAAAAACATAATGACTGGTAATGTTGAATTTCTATCTATTCAAATATGACAATTTTGACTTATAAAGTCAAGATAAAGGCGATGAAGTATTTAATAGGCTACTATTTTTATAATAATAGTATTTTTTGGCATTTTTTTTTTTTTTTGTCGAGTTGAATGTAACTCTTAACAGAAATAACTCAGTATTCTGGAATAAAACCAAGTTCTAAATGACATAGTTGAAATTCCAATGTCGGCACAAATGTCTCATTTGGAACACTGCACTCGTGTTCCAAGACCATTCCTGATAAAAATCCCGCTTATTGGCCCTGCGATTTTAAACATTATTTCTCTTGTATGCTCACTGTAACACTTCATAGATAACCTCCCTTAGAACAGTTAACTCTTACCTAGTTAGGAAGGTTACAGACTTGTACTAATCGGCCAACATGAAGAAAAAAATTAAATTAAAAAAAAAATGTAATGAAATATTAATGTCAATGGTCAAAAAAAAAAACAAATACAATTGATCATGGTAATGCAAGTTGCGTCAATTATTATAAAAAATATATTTTTAAGACAGAAAAAAACAAATGAAATAGAAATATTCATTCAGAGTGCTTTGCAAAAGCTTTATATTTTATTGTCAAGTGAATATACATTTATATTGGTTTAATGCCACACATTGTGCTTTAACTACTGACTGTAAAAAAATAATTAATTCATTCATTCATTTGTGATTAATTCATTAATTTAATTAATTAATTCTGTGATTAGTTAAATTGAAACTAGTAATGGTGAATAATTTGAAAAGCAAGATTTCAGAATTGAAAAACAGCTAAATTAGATTTAAACCACATAAACTGCCGCCAATCGTGAACATCGATATTAAAATATAGACAAAAATCATTTTAGTAAAAGTTATACATATCAAGTCAACACAAATCTAGTAGCAGTGCAAACTTAAGGAGGCTATTTCGGCAGATGAGTAAGTGCTAGAACAAAATGGAGTAAATCATCAGAATGTGTACTCTAAATTCTGTTTACCTAGGAGATCAACCAGTTTTAATAAAAGGGGACTCCTCAGTCCCGGACATCCTAGATATGCGATGGAACATTTTTTTTTCCATGGAAGAATTGAGAAATAATATAGAGGGTGAAATTCCGGACAATCGCACCATTGGAAAGGAATCGTTAGAAAAGTATTGCGATTGTTTGTTTCAAAGATACAGTCACAAACTACTAGTTAGTTCACAGTATGAAAACAGAAGACGTGATGAAAAAGAGGAACGTCTAAGAATTTTTCAGACAGCGGCTGAGATTATTTTAGAAGATTTAAGGTTTACGAAACCAATTACTATCCTTCATCTGAAAAATTCTTAGAATATAGAAGAAAGACATACCCAAATCGTTTGGTCATTTCTCAAATTCATAATGAAAAAAAAATTTGAGTAACTATACACAAAATATACAGCATACTTAATTATTACAGCTGTACAGACCCGCATCAGTAACTTGCGCTTTCGCCGGGACTTTTGCACACCTATACCAGCAGAAAAGTGATGAAAAGCGTCCCAGAGGACAAAGTACGCAGAATAATGTATCGATCATCAATCAATACTAAAACAGGTGCTCGGAATATCTATTTTATTTTCTTTGAAGTAATATAAATTGAACATAAATCTTTGAATAAATTAAAGTGCCTTATTATCATATTAAATCTAGATATACAGGGTGCCCCAAGCTTATAGGACAAAAAAAAAACAGCTAATAGGTCTTACGATTTCTAGTATTATTTGTTAAGAAACTATATCAAAATTCATTATGGTTTTCGAGAAAAAAAATGTTGAAGTTTCTTTTTATTTTCAGGGTCGAGCATGTAAAGCGACTACACGCTCGACCCTGAAACATGCGGAAACTTTCGAAGTGCCCTAAGCGGAATTAAGCGGATCAGTGTGTCATCAGACGCTGTGAGAGGGCGACGTGTGGCTTTTGTCGCGCGCGCGTTCCGATAATACGTAATAATATGCGACGGACAAAACAAAATCCTTAATTAATAGGGATTGCCCATGCATTAGTGGCAGTAAACTTTTGTCAGTATGTCTAAGTACGTGTTCACCATCAGACGGCCCCACAGATCACAAGTTTGCCAACGCCCGAAGGCCGACGGTTCGAAGGTCGGCTGTTTTTTGCAGGCAGAATACCTAACTGTCTACCACCGTGTGTAATCAGTGAAGTGTGCCACAATGTGTGTGTTGTGTTACAATGTGTTGTGTGTGACAATGTGTTATTTAATCTTTTTATGTCTATTTATTTGTGAGTTTTCTATACTGAAAAAAGAACCGTGAATCGGCAAGTACCTACTTTTATTATGGATTGTTTTTCTTTATAACTCCAGGAGTTAGTTATATGAGTATGAGTTACGTTCTTTCTATGGCTTTATTGTTAATATTAACTTCGTTTTGAAAACAAATTTAACGTAGTATAGTCGGGATGACGGCGCGTCCGGTCGGTGCATGGCCTCGGCGCTGGCACGTTCAGGTAAGAAGGGGTTGGGGAGAGGGGGGGAAGGACCTCTTATCCCGAGCGGTGCGAATATAATTATGATTTTACACAAATTTAGTTTAAAAAATAATTAATTTGGGTATCAAATATTTTTGCATTTTTTTATATAATTTCTTACTCGTAACAGGGAACATATACACCCCCTTAAATTTTTGTCTATGATCTTGGGACACCCTGTATAATATTAAATATTTCTCAAATGAATTCCGAGTCATTACCTATTGACACACTTACCAGCGACGATCGCGCGTAGTGAACGAGCAATGTTCAGTTGACACCGTACACAATACAGGTAAAAATTGGAGGGAGATGACTCAATTACTGTGTTGATCACTTTGTGTGCGTGCAACTCTTAAGAGTTTAGGGTTATCTATAAAATATAACGTGATGTTCATGTGAAATTCAGAGAAAGCTGCCAAGCCCCTATTAAATTTCTTTACAGTCCGGGCATTATATAAGCAATATTGTCCAGAGTATCCTGTAGGAGATTGGTCGGTGGTGCAATTTCAGGAACGCTCGTAGTCAGGCAAATGAGAGGCGCCAACGAACACAATAACGTATCCAAGAGAACGGAGACAGATCCCGATACGGCTATCTGGCCCTGGAAATGAAATAAAACATACAAACTATAAAAAAATGCACATTGAAGGAAAGCTTTATTATGAAAGCATATCTTTTTTGCAGACGCACGTGCACGTGTATTTTTACACGTGCAGAAAACTTCAAAAACACTGAAAAGTTAAGTGTATGGGGTGGCTTAAATGACCGTTTTTTCTTTAAATTGTTAATGTCAATGTAAATTTTAATGTCGAATAAATGCATTCGAAAAATTCTAAACATCATTCTGACGAAGGAAGATTTGTTAGTCTTTTGCCCTCGACTGCCGCTGGTGAGTCTCACGCTTCTAGCACTGTAGAAACGTCACACATAGGTTAGCGTCTGTCCATCCATGTCTATTGTCAATTTTATTTTGTGATATTCTTGCTCTTGTATTTTTTAAGCTAAAATTATAATATTTGTACTTGAATTAGACGACCTGCAGTTCCTGTGGTATAGAGTATTTATTTAATTAAAGTTTTCAACTGATTAGAAGAAAATTAAAATATTGATACCTCATGTTCCTTGAGCCTTTCCCCGATGATGGCCAGGCTTTCTCCGAGCAATCTCAGATGTGCGGCGACCTCGACAGGGCCACAACCAGCTACCTTGTAAACGCCGCCGCCACTGTTACCGCCCACGGGAGACACATTCTGTTGCTGATTCTGCTGTGCCACCTAAACGTCAGTATATCGAACTTATAGTTGTTTTTAGATTGCTCAACTAAACTCAAAGAACAATTTGACAACCAATCTTTAGTAGATAAACGCCAATCAATTAAGTAGATAAGCGCCATCCATCAATGGGTAAGATAATCGCTTCAAAGCTAAGACATTTTGGTTAAATCTGACTTCTATGCGGTGTGCATCTGGCCTATCTGCCAACGAAATGCTAACATGATTATTATTTTGTTGGCAAAAAAACAACGCCATCTACAAATTTCTTAGGAGTCTACTAATTGTATGAGGTTGAGATATCTAAAAACCACTACATAATCAATATCTGTAAATATGTTTATAAAATTGTAAGTAACTTACATTTCAAAATATAAAATTTAAAAATATATTGTTTGTAATATATTTCACAATATGTGCATTATTACAAACAATAGATATATTTGTTCCAATGGCAGCTTATAAGGAAAACAATTCATAACTCAAAAGCAATTAAAATACATTAAATAATGGTAAGCGTCCGGATGGGATGACTTTAACTCCGTGGTCTAGGGGACGAGCTCTTGTTTGGGATGCTACCTGCAATGGCAGCTACTTACATCCATCAGACTGGTGTAAAGCCTGGTGCCGCAGCAGATGCTGTCGCTCGTTTAAAGCACAATAAATATCAAGAAATGAAAAAAAGTTATGAATTTTTGGCATTCTCTGTGGAAACCTTAAGCTCTTGGAGTGAAAAGGCAATAAAATTTATAAATGTAATTGGTTCAAAATTGTGGTGACCCACCCTCGTTCTGGTAGGTTCCTCAAGCAAGTGTCAGCATTGCAACTCAACGAGGAAATGCCGCATGCGTTTTAGGTGCATTTCGAGACATAAACACTTCCCAAAATAATTTAAACTAAATTTATTATTTAATTTCATAGTTTTTAAGATATCTAATGTTATTTTTTTTTTGTTTTTATATTAAAATAAAAATTAATCATTACCCAAGAAAATAATACAGATTATTTCAATCTAAGATTATGATTTTTGATATGACGCAATACGCATGGAAAACATAAGAGTAATATAAAAATAAAAACAATAGTGTATACTTAGAAGTTATCATCCAATGAGATTCAAGTTAAATTAATGTTTATTTAATTAAATTGAATGTTTGAATTTGAATTGCTAATTATTATTATTATTATTATTATTATTGTTACTAGGCGGGCAGCTATGCTGTGCTTGCTTTAATTTATTAAGATGTAAAAAAGATAAAAAGTCAAAAGCATCTGAATGATTCAGGACAAAATTAAATATGAAAGATACTATGTTACGTCTTGCTAAACAATGTAGGCTCTGTAGGGTAGACATTTCTATAGTAAATTCCGTTCCCTAACGTCAGCTTCTTGCTTCGTTTCCCCTGTCAGTAGGTTAGGTTAAATCTGAATGTTTACGTAGATTGGCTCCAAGAAAAAATAATTCACTCTAAAAAGTACTTACTCATTCTGCTCAGACTCATTTTTAAGTGGATTTTTAGTCCCTAAGCTTAATAAAAGACCATATAAGTATTGTTAGAACTGTTTTCTAACCGCATTCTGACTGTTTTGCTGTGGTTTCACTGCCTGTCCCGCCGGATTAGACCTGCGTGGTTGCGGTTGGTTGACCGGCATTTGCTGACGGGGTATGAACTGCGCCACGGGAGCTGAAAAAATTTATATTTTTATTACGTACTTTTCTTTTAGTTTTAGAGTTACAGCCGGAATAATTTGTAATGGTAAATTTGGCAGAGTGGCTTAATATCGGCCGATTGAAAATCGTAGGACATACACTTAAGACACAATTTTTACCCTGCAAATACCACAATCTATGACAAAAGATGAAAAAAGAAATACCGTGAGCTTTCAAGGACAACCGGTTAAGTAAGAAAAAAGAGTTGAATATACCATTAAGTGCAGTTATTACCGGTATAATGCTAGTCTTTATAATAGCTAACTATTTAAAAATAATATGAGCGATGATAACAGTTATTTAACGTGTGTATATTTAATGAATCTCTGCTAATATACTGTGCAAAGTCATATAGTGCCCGGTCGATGTTTTCGCTAGGCCGAAATTTTGACAGTTTTTAAAGCTGTTTTGTAATAGTATGATGGTTCTGTTAAAACTATCTACCATACTTATTACAATAAGGACTATTTCAAATAGCTTATAAAATTCTCTAAAATATGGTGCTACTCTGAATTCTACAACCCTAATATATATATATATATCGCTGCCCCAGTACAACACTACAATATCTGCAAAGGTAACTCAAAGGTAAATTTTGCAATTTTGCACTAGGGCAGCGATATATATATGTTGAAAAAGTGTTTTATTACAAAATTTGATTTTGTCAAGCTAAAATTTTATTTCGATACCGAATAAATAAATAAAAACTAAAGCGATTATACCTCTTTTATGGCAAACGGCGTTTGCAAAGCGTATGACTTCTACTCGAGGCAATACGCAAAACGAATAAAGATTTAAAATATTGTTATATATGTGAGACTATACCATTGGCAACCATCTGAGGCTTGTTCGTTGGTTGCTCGTTCTTGAGGGCAAATCTCTTCGCCTTTCTCTTCCATAAATATCTTTCCTGGAAGTTCACCTGCAAATTTACAGAATGAGAAATAATTATCGGGTGTTTATTTTATTTCATTCGGGATACATAAATCACGCTTACAAATTTGGCTAAGTATTCGAGAATGTAGTTTGCGAAATGTTTTAGATAATTATAACACAAAAGTCTTTTGTATATAGTAAAAACAAACTGGCGGGCATCATGTCTGTGCACAACTAGGATGGTTCGCGTGCGAAATGCGGATGCCGCGAATCATGAAACTAAAATAGCCACACGTTTGTAGCTTCCTCCTGGAAATGGTTTATTGCCGTTACTTGATTTCATGGTTGTTAATCCGCCATATTAATATTTAATTAAAATATTACTCGTCGCTGTATTCACAATTTAGAGCCTCGGTTGGTTCATTGGCAATTAAGTGGAGCAAACAGCCAATTGGTAGCACTCTTTGAATGAGCTGGCTACATACGTCGTTGGGAATAGGGTTAAAGTTGATTGGACCTGCCAGTTGAATTTATAAAAGAAATTACATATTATATTAATACATACATTGGACCACATTTCTCCAAGCCTCTTAGTGATGGTCGAAACGTCCAGCTCCGGGTTCTTCTTTAGCAGCTCGTCGCGTGCGCTCCGGGCCCAGAGCATATATGCAGTCACTCGTGTCCTTCCTGAATGACAAATTATAATTTAGTTATTTAAAAGTGTGAAGTGCATTAAATGCTGAGGGTTATGTGGTAGAAACATGAAAAAGGCAGGAAATTCAGCTGGACATGTATTAAAAATCTGACCTTCACTATAAATTTCTTGTAATCATTTTAAGTATTTTACCTACTGGTCTTAAGGGTAAAACTTATGAGGATAGGCTCGTTTTTAGCCTCCACACATGAAAAGAGAGGTGATAATAAAATTATTATCAAATTATCAAATGATTTTATTCCATAAACACGAGATGAATATAGGAATGACATTTTAATTTAGGTATGGCATACATATTAATTTTTTTTATGGAAACATGCATACATGATAATCATCCATGTTTAATAACAACAATAACAGATATATTTTTTAGGAGAAAACCATAATTAATTAAACAACAGGGTTAATAACAAAACTTAAGGAGTTAACTGTTATTTAAAACTACGACTAGGTGTTTTCAAAGTCATTAAACTTATTTTCCATTTCTAATATGTATATGAACAATGACTGCAATGAACATAATTTTCCTTTTTTGTGTTTTCTGGCACACAGTCTAAACTTTTGGCTAATTGCCATTTTAGATTAAGAAGAAGAAGATAATGATTGTGCAGATTATTGTGTTTAATTGCATGATCCTTATTTAAGTAAAACATACAAATTGCTTCTGAAACAAATATCCCGTACACCGTGAGTAGCTTAAGTTGTTTGAAGTGTGGCCGACATGATTCATTTGGGCTTAGGCCTGAATAGCTCTGATCGCTCTTTTTTGGTTTAAAAATATCTGACGAGTATGCCGCTGTACCCCAAACAAGTATTCCATATCTGAGGTGCGACTCCACAAGCGCATGGTAAGCAGAAATTACTGATTGTATATAACAGGAGACCTGAATGAAACTGCAACATTATAGAACTATTTATGGGGACTTATAATAAAATCACCTAACAGTGGACAATGTATGAAGCTGGATCAATCCCAGTCTAATAAAAACAAAAAAAAAAATAGTTTAATAAAAACAAAAAATATATAATAACCACTTATAGAACGATTTGTAATCCATAAAACCATAAAACTTGGCTGACGCACACTGCATAATTGCGGTAAGCAAAAAACACTTTTTAAAATCATCATTGATTATTAGTTTCTTATAGAAGAGGCGGGTAAAAAATACAGGAAAACTATAGTAAAAAATCTATATGCAAATTTTGTTTTGTACCTAATCAAGAAAACGTTCCACTACATAACTTCTGAAATGTTTCTCAGAATCAACAAATCTTATGTACAGCCTGTACTGGAAAACTGTCAACACCTATGGAATCCATACTTCGCAAGATATTAATTTGTTGGAGAATGTACAACAGCGGGCCACCAAGCTTCCTGTCGGATTCCAGAATTTGACTTACGAAGAACGTCTGACACATCACTGGAAAAAGTTCAGAGCTTAGAGACATTTTTACCTTCAACACTAATATCCACTTATGTGAGCATGAGTTAAAACTTTCCAAATGTGTCTTCAAATCTAACCCAAAAAAGAACTGTTTGTCCAACCGAGTGGTTGATTTGTGGAATGAATTGCCTACAAGTGTTGTCAGTTAATCAATTCAAAAACCGTTTAAAGAAAAAAATCAATTAAACCTATTAATTAAAAATAATAAAAAAAATAGCAGACTAATTAGTGGTTTTATCCATCGGCTTGACTATATCAGTGGCAAATTATTCTTACCTTTGTCCTTTCTTTGCGCCTTGGCTCTGCCCACAACCTTGCCATCCTTAACGATAAGTTTCTTCTTGTTGGATTTCTCCATCATGTAGAGGGAATGGGACGGGTGTCCTGATTGCACGTTACCCTGTCCGGAAATCAAATCCCCCTCTCCGGATACGTTGAAAGAGCTGTCTTCATCGGAGAGACCATCATCTTCTGAATCGGAATCCATGCTGGATAATTTTAATTATTTTATGGTATAATTTGATTGTATTCAATTGTTAATAATGTAAAAGTAAGGAAGTACACTTTTCAACATAATAATATGAATACAATTATGTAAGACAATATTTTATACCTGTCCTGGTTATCGAGTGTGGAATCGAAGTACTCCGTCTCGCTCTCCGACCCGGGCTCCAGATCCATATCTTCGGCTTTGATGTGTTGGCCGCTGTCCTCATACTCGTGGTCACCTTGAAGACCATCATTTCTGTTAAAAAAAAAATCGTTGATTGGTTACAGTGAGAAAAACGATCATAAACGGCTCACTGTAATAAATTATACAGCCTTCATATGAAAATCTAAATACAAGGAAGTTTTAATTCATTTTAACAATGGTTCAGAGAGCTTCCTCCTGAAAATCTTAAAAATAATCTGGTATCTTTATAGAGACAAAAAAAAAATTTAGACCATCGAGAAGACTTTGTGAAAAAGTAAAAGTTTTATTTACATTTTAAAAACAATGTTCGTGGTCAAGCTTCTGCCACAATTTTGCAAAAAAAACATAAGTACGAGATGCCCAGAGACCATTCCCGAAGACTTGAGGTGTAAATTCCCTTTGGATTTCGCTCATTTGTTCGTTCACTCGCGCTCGTTCAAGGGCCTTGACCGAGAGCGCTCAATGACCCGGTGCGCAAGCACCGATGACCCGATGTGACAATGGTACATAGAAAGAAAAGTTTTTCAAAAGATCGAGGTAATTAATAGTGTCATTGAAAACAGCGTTTATGAACCGCAAATCGAGCAACGCACGTCTGTCATGTAGGGGGGTACATTCATAAAACTTTATAGCGCTAGGGTTGTACTATAATTCAACTCCACGAAAATATCGATAAGTCGATAGGAAGAATAGACGCTGGATTCTTTCAATTCTATCCGAATGCGTGACATATACCGGATTTCATACAATGGACCCATATTCGAGTTTACTTCGAAATTAAAAGGACAATAGCCGCCTTGAAGTTTGAGAAGGGTTTTGTCACCCGTAATATAAAACCTAATAGCTTTAGAGATTTTTGAATTATGTGGTCTAGATGTAGATTAAAACTAAGGGTTGGGGTGAAAATTACTCCTTTCTGCGAACGGAATGGCTGCATTACCTGTATACTATTTGTTGGGGCTTGGCCGGAGTAGCCCTTTTGAACCTCGTCTCAATGTCATCCGAGGACTCGAAGTCCACCAGCTTAGAACTCTTCTTGCGCACTCTGCCACTTCTTGACACACCCGTTACTTCCAAGTCAGCTAAATAAGTAAAAATCAATTGTATTTAAGATTTTACTTTCGTTATTCACGTATGCAGGATGAACTTTTTCTCATACACATCCTTTTATGGGTCATTCTATACTTCAAACTGATCAACTTTTGTTATACAAGTTTTTCAATGTGTCAAAAAAAAGTAAGTAGAAAGAGTAGAATACAAAATCATATTAGCGATTTAACGCCTAGTAGTTATTCCTTCTGACAATGGTCGGCCAGCGCGGCGCACCGTCTGAAACAAGTTGGCAGAATTCCAAGCAACTTTGTGGCTTCAAAATAGCCATGAAATTAGATGTCAACTTATTCTGTATTTTTTTTTATAATTCCCATAACCTACATCATATACAACTATTTGGGCCCTACTCAACTAAGCCAAATATGCCTATCCTAAAGTCAGGGGGTAGTAATAAAGCGTTAAAAATGGACCATGCGCGGATTCGAAATCGCGACCTTTGGGTCAATAATGCAACGCCTTAATTACTAGACTACCACGTTTTGGATCTGCTAATTATTTAAATATTTGTAAATGCTAACTAGTAACTAAGTATTATTTTAACATCTAAAAATACTCAAGTTTATTTAAAATTAAAGAAAAAAAGTAGAGATTAATGTGGTTAAAAAGGTTCCTATTTGGAACCTAACCTAACCTAACCTAGCCTATCACTATAAAAAACCTACTTCTAATGAGTCCAAATAAATTGAATGTATGATGTAATTATCACACCAAATGCATAAACTAAGGCCTCATAACCGCACCTTAGCCAATGAGTGGCCTCGCAACATGAGGACGACAACTTGACGGGCGGTCTAAGCTCTGTTCCCCCATTGAAGAAAAAAACCTCACAATTCGCAATAAGTAAATATGTTAGATTATCTTTGGAATGTAAAGTTAAACAATTTGTCATGGTATTCAGATGTGTTTGGTGCAATTGTTAAGGAGTAAAATTTAGAATAGAATGGGTTAATACGTACAATATGTGATTACAATACAATATTGTGATAAAAATCTAGTTGATGGATTAAAAAGAGCGAATAATTTTCTAGTCTTAAAGACGAAAATAATTTCATATTAACTGCACGATTGATGTCTCTTGAGTCTGTATATACTACGTGTAATAATTAAACCTGTGCTAAAATTGCAGTTGAATGGAAGTCACCGACCGGTGACCAAGACAGCATCATGAGACAGTAGACAGACCAGGGAACAGACTAGGGAATTTTCCAGCTCTAGCTTAGTTGAGTAGAGCCCAAATTAATTGTGCATCACCTAGGTAATTCTTGATAAAAAAAAATATCAGAGTTAGCGGACTGCAATTAATAATTGAACTCAACTTTGCTTCATGCTAAAGATACCATGCTCATACTAATAATGTATGACGTCATGCATTTCTTCGTTAAATTTTTCCAGAAGGTACGTTTAATTCAGTTTGGTTATTTAAAATAAATCCAAGTTTAGAAAGTCAATGACCAAAACTTAGAGATTTACCTACGCGAAGAAAAAAAATAAACGAATAATTTGAAAACCAATCTTAAAATGACATTCCTCGATAGATTGTTAGTTTAAAATAATATATTATTTTGTTGTTGTGACTCGTGTGTTGGTATTTCATCGAGGCTACGTAAAGTGTAAACAAAACTATCGCTGAAATTAGTATATTAATCTTAGAAAAAGAATCAAAATGAGAAACATCAAGATGCCGGCTTGTTTGCTATTTTACGTCCTAAATTTATAATTTGTAAGAGTTATTTATCTTAGAATAATTTAATTTATTACCTCCGTCAACTTGGAAAGACATCTCAACTGAATTATTTAGAATCACAAAAATACGCACGGCTGATGATAAACGCCGTGATAAAAACAAAACACCGTCAACACGCGTCGCACGGCTTAAAGCGTAGAGTTGAACTTGAGTGTAAAATATCCTTTAAAGCATCTGTCAAACAATGTTGACATAGGTTTTTGACAGTACTCCGTCCCGCCAAAATAAAACCCTTAAATTATTTTGTAGTGATCGCAACATCCAAATTATAGCTCTTACCTTCAACCTTTGTCTTTTTCATAGGTTCCTGAATGTCGACTTTTTTCCTTTTTGCAGAATCCATCATTAACGCTCTTAATTTTATGAAAGAAGACCTCTTGTAAAATACATGCACCTATTCTAAATCTTTTACGTCATAAATGTTTACATTGCAGCCTATTTTGAGCGCCAAAACAATGTCAATTAGCTATGAGGGAAAAAATGCGTTAAAGCGATTTTATCATATAAGCTGGTAGTAGCAATCACTGCATTCTCGTAACATACACCGGACTCCCAGGCCGTAACTCAAACGTGGCATCTTAAGAAGAGCAATCCTAAGCGGCTGTTTCAACAGACTCTTCGTATAAAGGGCCTAGTCCCTATTCCTTATATACAGTCATCACCAACCCCTAGCAAGATAATGGATGGTTGATTCCACCGTCACCACCCAATCACTGCTGTGACGGTTATATAGAAATCCGGTTAGCCACCTTGCTGAATAGTGCAGAAAAACTTTCTGTTTTAATTTACTATTATTATTCTCATATTTGCACTCAGTATATTCTTGTACTACTGAAATATAGGAGGGATTATTTTCAAGATTATTTCAGATATAGATAGTAATTTAAATTTCGACTACTTATAACATTATAAGAGGGCCCAGTTTGTCGATATTTTCATAATTATAGATATTATAAAAATCATAAAGTATTTATAAAGTAATTATTAATAAATAGTATGATTTCATAATAACATAATACTTTAAATTATCAAAAAAAAATATATATAGATATAAGATAAATAAATATAAGATAGATAAATATATATAGATATAAGTATATAGAAAAATATGATATTTTGTATTTTTAATGTAAAACTTCTAAATATCAACAGTTTTAGATAAATAACTTTAACTATAAATATGAAAGTTTACATAGTTACTATTTGTTATAGCATAAATCCCCCATAGCGTCATGAGTAATCCTGTAGTTTGTGAATTTAGATAAAACTTTAAACATTGTTTTCTCCGATTTCCCAAAAAACTACATTGAGTAATGTTGTGACTTCTATTGATAAGGTTTTTTTTATTTAATTTGAAATTTTATAGAAAATCTAAATCCTGTCAACTCCATACCATATATGTATGTCCATATGTAGATGCGACGAAACCATAAAATCTATTTTCCTTTACTGTAACCAAGAACGCAGTACACTGTGTTTCGAAAGTTTCAGGGTAACTGATATAAAATTGCTTTCAATAGTGATCGAAAAAAATAGCAGTTTAATCGCTGTGATAAAATTGGAGCAGTGACGGAGTAGCAATGAGATCACAATAATTCCCATGACTAAAGTCAATATTACAAATATGATTTCCAACTGATAAGCCTAGGGCTTGGTTGGATTTTACATAATACGCAATGTTTAAATAAATGAACAATAAATAAATAACGCATTAGGACGTACTTCGTTCGTTATTTGCAAAGCCAAGTATCCATAGATATTTAAAAGTATTTTTTATACAAGTAATTTTCCTGTTATATGTATGACCAAAGTTATAAGAAAAATGTGTAATTATATTGTTGAATTGTAAGCTAAGATACCCACGGAAAAGGCACCAGCCTTCGTGGGGTGGTACATGGTGCATTACTGTAATAAAAAAAAAAAAAAAATTAGCTTTTTAATGTCTCATACTAACAGGCGTACTGTTTCTGATATGACACCTTACACAATCGTTTGGCCGCACTGAATATTTTATCTAAAATTTCTCCGTGTGCCATCTTGCCGTACTCAAATTTCCCATGTTTCTAAATGTAAAACAAATTATGCTTCTGCGGCCCTTCTCACGGGCCTGCTGCTACACTTAACACAGTACGCACACCACAATCAAGGGCAAACACCGAAATTGCCCCTGCGACAGGAGTTTGCTGGTAGGCAATTGTCAATGACTTTACAAATGACAGACGAGCGTTGATTCGTCCTGTTTTTCTATCGGTTGTCTAGATCGGTTGTCTTTTTACCATTAATTTATTTATGTTCGATTTCAAATAGTTCGGAAGACATTTTTCAAACTTACTGCGGTATTGAAGAATTTTGTATTATTTTTTTACTTTGTAGATTTTAAGTGTTTGATTCTCTTCACAATGCCATATAATTGTGCTGTTATCGGTTGTAAACGCAACGTTAAAGAAAAAAACACAGTGAAATTTTATACCTTTCCCGCTAATAAAACTTTAGCTAAAGAGTGGCTAAAGGTTTGCAAATCGGGTACTAATTCAAAATACGCTAGAATTTGTTCACGTCACTTTGACAGTGCATTTATAGTGAAACCACTTATGCATATTTTATTGAATTATTCACCAAAACGTTCAAGAAATTTAACAGCAGACGCTAGGCCCACTCTTAACCTCCCAATTGATCTAGAATTTCAACCAGATTGCATAGACCTACACATTAAGAAAGAAGACGCTAAACCCATTCTGAACCTCCCAATTGATCTAGAATTTCAGCCAGATTGCATGGACCTGAACGTTAAGACAGAAGACGCTGAACCTATTGTAAACCTCCCAACTGATCTAGAATTTCAGACAGATTGCATGGACCTGAACGTTAAGGCAGAAGACGCTAAAACCATTCTAAACCTCCCAACTGATCTAGAATTTCAGCCAAATTGCATGGACCTGAACATTAAGACAGAAGACGCTAGACCCATTCTGAACATCGCATCTGATCTAGAATTTCACTCAGTTTGCATGGACTTGCGCATTAAGACACAAAACGAGGATATGCAGAGCGAAAGTGTAGTATCTACTTCTATGAGTGATTTTAATGCACTAAATATAAAATATCGGACACTTGAAGAAAAATATGAAAAATCACAAAAAGAAATTCAAGAACTCAAAAAAAAAAAGCCTACAGATGGAAAAAAATGTTAAGCTAGATAGTGAAATAAAGTACGAACATATGAAGACGATTTTAGGACATATTTTTACCCCAGGTCAAATCCGTGCATTATTTAAAAGTTCTGGAAACAGTGTGCAGTGGTCGCCGACAGATATTTCAGCAGCAATTTTGTTACGAAACGTCAGCCCTAAGGCATACCGATATTTGAGGAACCAAATTGGTATTCCATTACCGGAACTTTCAATTTTGCGGCGGTGGTCAAGTAGGTTGAATTTAGATGAAGATTTAAAACCACAGTGTCATTTCCTTAATAAAATATAAATATTTTGATTTTAGTGACACAAAAAATAGTAAAGCACAGACAAAATTTATTTATCGAGAAAAACTGAACAAGTTTCCTGTGCTGTGAGTTTTTTTTTTGTGGATTTTGATGTATTATCCTTCTGGTCAAAAACGTCAAAGTGTATCTTATCTAAAATCATCAATAGTTTGCATAAAATTGCCTTAAAGTGGTTGCTGTTTTGCGGGACGTGGGATCGAATAATGTGTCAATTTTATTTGAGCTAAAAATAGGGTGCAAAAAACGAGGTTATTGTGATTTCAATCATTCAAGTGACAAATATAATATATCGTATGTATTCCTTAATGTCCCACATTTGTGGAAGCTAGCAAGAAATAATTTTCTTTGGATAACTGATTTTTTTTTTCGGACCATAGTGTTGAAAAAATTATATCACTTCCCTGAGAGTAGCTTTTTTACAAACATAACTGGAAAAGCTATCGACCTGTGCGACCCTAAAAAAAATATGGGACGAGAACACAGTGTTTAATTTTATTGTGGAATTTAAATTTGGAGACGATCCTGGGGTCCACACCTATGATATACGATTAAAGGCAAAATTAATGCATTCAAAAGATGATAACCTGAAATCCATGAAAACAGAGAAAACATTCTGTAGATGTATTCACCAGCCTTTCTGAACATCAAGACGTTTCCAATGATAACAAAGTATTGAATAAATATGTTGATGAAACTGATATTGTAGCTCTGACGAGTTGTAGCTATATTTATGAACTTAAGAAATGAATCATTGGCCAGTGTTGTTTAAGAAATGTATATTTCAAGTAACCCTGGGGATTTTGGACAAATTTCAATAACAAACCGATGACGGGGCGTCTGATGTTTTCGTCCTTTTATGTTTGATAATTTTTCCTTTTAACTGCAAAACGCTTAGTCTTATGAGCCCTCAGATCGAATTGAAATTGCCTGGAGAAGCTATTTTTTTTGCTATAGTTTTATTTATAGCGTAAAAATACGGGCGAAGCTAAATTGCAAAATTTTTTGTCCCAATGCTCAACCCATCAAATTGGACTTTTATTAATTTAAGCCATGGTCACATAACACAGTTACATTGTTTTCATTGAGCGTTATTGAAAGTAGATTTTTTTACTGAAATTTTGGTGCTCAATCTAAATAATAAATTGTTATTTTCGACTTAGCATATGAACAATGAACTGTGATACGAATGCTACTTTTCATTTTCATCAGAAAATTAATTCAAAGATACATTATTGCGTTGTTTACTTTATTCTGTGGTTTTTTTTTATTATTTTGGAATGCTAATCATAATTAATTTGACGATTTGTATGATGAATCCACGACCATGAAAGTCGTCCGACTGTCAGGGTGCAGAATGGTTTAGTTACGCCGGGAAGATTCACCCATGGAACGAATTCGGAACTACCCGGCACATTGGTCATTGCGTTGCGTAGCATATACTTTGGAGTAATCTCCGGTATTGTTGTTCGATCGAGAACTAATTATTTCCTAAATCAAAAACCGCTTCTAAATGCCTTTGTATATTTATCGGCCTTAGATTACATTTTTTTATCCTGTGATTTGCAAATATTATCTCTTTTATTGTAGATAATATGGCAGTCATACCAACTTTGGAATTGAACAACGGTCGGCATATTCCTGTCGTGGGATTGGGTACTTATGCAGTAAGTTGTTATTTGGTCATATTAATATTAATCTTAAACGGCTTGTCAGCGCTTAAACCATCGCAATAGGCTCACTTGTTATCTTAGTTATATTATCTGCCTTTTTTTGCGCAAGAACACTTTTTTTATACATCATAATCTCTATCAAACATTCTATATATTTTAAGAAAATAAAAATGCAACAATTTTTCTATCTCATAACCACCCGTGAAAATAATGCCGGAAAACGTTCTATTAAGAGTTTTAAGTGCAATGAGGTAGTATGTACACGTCAGATGAAACGCTGTTGGCTTTTAGGAATTTTCATTCGATAAAACGATCGAAACACATTTTTTACGCATGTTTTATTTCAAGCTTGTCTCCACTGCAAAACGATCTAGATGCGGTGGTCCGATGGGTTAATCAAAATGGCATGCGATTAAATACGGACAAGTCGGCTTTGATCCATAATGATTTCAAATACGAACTAGCTGGCAAATCACTGTCGAAATCCTCTACCACAAAGCATCTTGGAATTACCCTGTCATCTAATCTCCATTGGGCAACTCATGTTGGTGATGTAGTGAAAAAGGCTCACAGGCAATTACGGTTTGTTATGCGAAGTCTTAAAGGTGCTGATTTTAAAGCTCGAGCATTGGCATATAAAAGGTTGGTTCGTCCTACCCTTGAATACTGCTCATCAGTATGGGATCCTTACACCCAATGTCTTAAAGATGAATTAGAAGCAGTTCAGAGAAAAGCAAGCCGGCATGTCTTTAGGCGTTTTAGTCGGTATGATAGTCCATCTGAATTAATTTCAACTCTTAATTGGGAGCCACTTAGTAGAAGGCGTTTTGAATTCAGGTTAACTAGTTTATATAAGACTGTGACGAATGAGTCTGCCTGGTCAGCTTTAAGATCCCAACTCTCTAAGTTTCCTTATATTGGCCGCAATTACCATCTTCCAGGATAAAACCTATCTTGAGAAAACGGAACATTGGGTTCAATTCGTTTCTTTCGAGAACAATTCGGCAGTGGAATACTCTTCATAGGTCAGTATTTGATCACTTTCCTTCTTCCAAGGCTGTTTTTAAGCGTAGACTGCGAGTTGTTAAGCATTATTTTTTTTTCCTCACCTACTAAACTCAACAGTATCACCGAAGTTGGCCTATAAATATTGTATTTACTTAATAATAATAGATGTAACAATATTTTTTAAGTGTATGTTCTCGCAAAATATTACTGTTTAAAATAAAAAAACTTTGGCATTTTAAAAATAGAATTTTAAACAGTGAAAACCCAATGAGAGCTCCGCTCCGCGCGTGTGTAGCGACAAATTTGTCTCCCTTGCGGCATTCCGGGGATAGCGGCATTCATGCTTACTCCAGTTAGGGATGATTTCTAGCTTTTGTGTGAGGGGTTGAATCTGCTAGTTATAAATATATAAATATCATTGATTAATCCAGTCTTCCTGACATTCAGGAGTTATAATACAACCTGTATTTTTTCTCTTTATATTATTAGTATAGATTTTTTCTTTATAATTGCTTGGAATCTAGACATACTGGCCTAAAGTGATTGGTTCCGAAGGTTCGGAAAAACTGTATGGCCTTAAATAACAGAGTATCATATTAGAGTATAGTGTTAGGACGATATTTGTTGTCATGATTATCTATGTAGTAAAAAATAGAAAATTGCTTTTAGATTTACATAGTAATGATTAAATAAGGAGTACATTGGAATATAGATGCACTATCTGGAATCCTTTTTACTTAATTTATAGTGATCAAATTGAAAGCATTCAAAAACTGCTACAAAAATCCTCACCTATAAATTATTCAAATGAATTGAATTCAGTGACTACGATTCAATGCTTAAGTTTTATAATTATGAATATTTTTATATAACAGGTGTATTAATTGATTTGTGTCTTAAAAATTCTTCTGCCCTGAATTGCTTGGCAGTTTTGGTTTTAATATTCCATCTTAGCACCGTACACGTACACTTAATGTCTTCCGTACCCCACATTGTTCCACAAATAACTCCCTACAATAAATATTTCAATTGTCACGATACTCTAAAGCTTGGTAAGTACGCTTTCAAAAAACATGCGCTAAAAGAGTTTAATTCAAAATTTTAAATAATTATATTATATTTACAACTTATGTTTTTGGTTTTGGTTTTTAGAATATATATAAAAATGTTAGCATTATTTTTATCACGAAAAATTGTAACTATCTAACTGTTAAGTAGATATCTATTTTAGTTTTATAGATTGGTAACCATTCTTTGCATCCATGTATGTTTTTAACTTGAAATTTGTAAAACTGTGATTTCCCAAATAAATAAATAAAAAAGTAAATGATCATTTTTTTTCTGCGCATGTCACTCTACCAAGAAATAAATCTGTATATTTCCTTGAAATTAAAAAATACGAGTAAATTCTTTCCCTTGTACGTTATGTAAAAATATTAAAATTAAATTGTGTTGCTAACAATTCCTAATTATTGAACTCCTCAGCGATCGAGCGGACGAAATGTTGTCAAAAATGCTGTCATACACGCCATTCGTATTGGATACAGACACATTGACACTGCATCCTTCTATGGAAATGAGGAGGAAATTGGAGAAGCCCTCAAAATAGTAATCAAGGAGGGAGTTGTTAAAAGAGAGGAGCTGTTTATTGTCACAAAGGTGAGACTTGCTTTTTAAAATCATATTTAACAATAAATAAAATAATAAATTGTTATTTTGATACACTTACACAATTGAGTCTTATGCAATGACATCTGTCGGAAGAGGCTAGAGTGGAATCACCCTCTCTTTATTTGTAATTTTTCTATTTGCCGACAGATGGCGTTGTTTGTCAATAATTTTATTGACAAATGTTGCCACTTCTGGAAATATTTTTCAGCTGAATACAGAGATCTTATTTCGGTAATGCATGTATGTGATTTTTTTTATTTGGAAAATCATCTTGCACTACAGACTGCACTGCAACTAAGCAACTACAAGAAATAACAATCCACAAATAAAGAAAGAAGAAACCTCGTAAAGAATTTACTTCACAATCTGGTATTTGCATCAAGTTTAGCAGTAAAAAAAATATTAGTATTCCCCAAACACCGATATTTTTCAATATTAGGTACCTATATAGTATATATATATATTTTAGTAAAAAATATTAAATTTATGATTTATTATATTATTATGTAACTATAGCAACATTATCATGCCATCCCTATATTTAGGTTTGAATTTTTCAACTGTGATCAGCTTAAAACCAAACTTTCACCGGCGTAAATTTTCACTTGCTTGAGTTGAAAGTGATAAAACAACGATTACTGTATCTTCTATCAACTTTGATATGTTTAATACCTTAGCCGACACTTTTGTGAGTGCTGTAATAAAAATGAATTAAAAATCAACTTAAATTGGAAAGTTGATCACGCTGAGCTATAATGAATATAATAATAGGCAAATAAATTGTATATATAATAGGATCGATTGTAAATATTTGGAAATTATTTATATCGTTAATTTAGTTGGTTTAAAGGTTGGTGCTACCCTCATTTCTTTAGCGAAATATGTAATTCCTTTTGCCCAATTTATCCATAAAATATAGTTCAGTTCTATAAAACTTAATACTGCGTGTTGATTATTGGGTAAATAATCTAAGGCATATAATATAACCACATAATGTCTGCCCTAGAACAAGTTTTTACTTAGTTGGGTACCATGTTTACATATTCTCACAGTATCTAGCTTTGCATTGATTGGTATTTTTTTTCCTTCTTACTCGTGCGTCAATTAAATAGTAAATAAATTCTCCAGCTTTCTAGTATAGTACTGTATGATTTCTCTAGTTTCCTTGTTATAAACTCCATAATCTACACATAATATTATGTTCATACATTCTTTTTTTTTAACATGTCTTTTCTGACAATTTTCATTTGACCAGTTCACAACTTTCATGTATAAATACATTTTTAAAAATAACTGCGCATATAGTCGCATGCAACAGAAAGTGCATTTAACACGACATTAAGAATACATACATACCTGCCAAAGAGTAAAATAATATGCCAATTTTATTTATTTTCTCCTTAGCTTTGGTGCGATGACCATGGCAAGGACCAAGTGTTACCAGCTCTGCAACTGTCCTTAAAAAAGCTCGAACTGGACTATGTAGATTTATACTTGGTGCATTGGCCAATTTCCGTTAATGTAAGTATATTGATGTATTAAAAATCTTGGCTATGGAGTGCCCAACTTTGTAAAGATGTTTCTTAGATACAATACAGGTTTGCCAGTTGTATCTTTTTTGTAAAAATTATAATATAATTCATGATATATTATAATTAATATACATAATATTAATTAATAATATTATTAATACATATATTTCTTAAATACCGTATTTTAGATGATTTTTAACTTTATTAGAGGCGTACGCTGTTTCTTTTTCATTCGTACGGCTTGTGTTGTCGGGGAGGCGCTATTGGCGCAGTTCCGACTGCTGATCCTCAACTTTATTTCGAAGAGTTTGGCCTTAATTAACTCAACCGTACGATTATCATAATCTTAGAAGCTTTTATGCGTTCTTATAGAAAACTGGCAACGATGCTAAAATTGACCTGATGGAAACGTGGACTGCCATGGAGAATGTCCAGAAGCAAGGTTTGACCAAAGCCATTGGTTTGTCCAATTTCAACGAGGCTCAGATCGACCGAATCCTCAAAGAGGGATCTATCAAACCGGTTACCAATCAATTCGAGGTAATTGCAAAGTGTATCATTTTGATCCAATTTTATCACCCGACATATACAGAATGAACCCCTTATACGAGTATGGCCGACAATATTCACAAACCAGGCCGGGACCCATACGTCGCATTAACGTCATGACGAATATATTCGTCAGAGTATATACTTAATTTCTTTTTCGACAACTGTTCAATTTTTGGAAGAGCTTTTGGCGCCAAAATTTTTGGCGGGAAAGTCACGACTTAACGGGTTAAAGTCGGCAGTATGCTTTTAAGAGATGATTCTGGATTCCGTCGTCACGTCTTACCCGTCATTATAATTTTTTAAAATACTTCCATGCTCCACAGATAACGCTCCACATTCACCGATACCACGGTTGTAAAATCATTATAATGGTACTATTAACTGCTTCGACAAATTGACTCGGAATAAGTTGCAATTTAAAGTATTTACCAATGATTTATTGTGTAAAAAATAAACAGGGCAAATTAGTTTTTCTAAATTTGTGTAAGTAGATATATTGTATTTCAAATACCCTAATTTTTACCTTTAGATCAACGCCCGATTGACCTGCGTGGACCTCGTGAGGCACTGCCAAGAAAAGGGCATTGTTGCGGTGGCTTATTGCCCCCTCGGATCGCTGCCAGATGCCAAAAGGGCCAAGGGTAGTCTGACGCCAGATGACCCCACTTTGAAAGTTATCTCCGAGAAATATAAGAAGACAGCCGCACAGATTTTGTTAAAGTTTTTGGTAGGTTTTTATAATTTGCTGAGGAACCTACTCAAATTATTCCACTTTCCTTTATAGGTGATCTTATGACAACGGTGTAAAAATATCACATAAAACTTACATTTTTTTTTCTCAAAAACCACGATGAATTTTGATGTCATCAATAATAATCATTTTTGAAATCGCAGGGCCAATTAGTTGATTTTTTTATTGAGAAATCTCGGTAAACCCTATATATACTCTTATTAACTTAGGTTGCTAATGAGGAATCAATTTACTCCTATTGTTATTTTTTATTTATTCATTATGGTACAATAAGATGTTACAACAATAAATGATATAATAACACTTAAAAAAGAAATTAAATTATTATAATATAGACAAATTTAACACCAGTTATTTATTATTGCTCTGAAGTGACATGACTACTCTAACTAGGTTAAAAAACCTGTTCTAAGATCGGCCAGAAGAAGGTTGCAGAAAAAATACAATACTTATTACGTACGTGAGACGTTACTAATAGCAAAAAGGATCATAGGATAAATATCATAAATACAAAACATAATACATACAATAAATAGTGCATATTATTATCTATATATTACATACAATATATACATT
The DNA here is from genome assembly GCA_020383195.1 of Neomicropteryx cornuta. NCBI lineage: Eukaryota > Metazoa > Arthropoda > Insecta > Lepidoptera > Micropterigidae > Neomicropteryx > Neomicropteryx cornuta. Next base: position 6,226,348 of record JAHKQU010000010.1, on the reverse strand, counting down.
TATTAAATATACTAGGTCGCCGCAGTCGCTCGCATTTTGCTTCGCTGCAGCACATATTAGAGCGAAGCGATTTACTAAAATTTTCTAAATAAAATTTAGTCTGTGACAATAACTTTTTAACGACGGGATAGATTTTGATAATTTTCTATAATGAGGTATTTGAAATCTCTTTGATACAAATGCACAAAAAAAATTCATCCGGAAATCAACAGCATAACTTTTTAACGACGGGATAGATTTTGATAATTTTCTAAAATGAGGTACTTAAAATATCTTCAATACTAATGTACAAGAGAATTTCATCGGGAAATTGAAAACATAACTTTTCAACGAATGGATAATTTTCTAAAATGAGGTTCTTGAAATCTTTTATATACAAAAAGAGAAATTCATTTAACAATTATTTAAATATAAGACAAATGAATTTATTTTAAAGAAATGTTTAAAGTTAAGACAATGAAATCAAGCGTTGCAGTTCTCGACGTTTGGAAGGTAATCCTTTCTTATCATTGATTTTGAGTAGTCTTTCAAGGGGGAACGATGGAGAAATAAATAATCCTTCAAGACTCCTAACCCTTGAGAAGGCAACATAAGATAACCCTAGTGCAAATTCTATGTTTCCAATATCGACAACTGCTTCGTCCAAAGTCAAACCTTGGGAACGATGGATGCTGATTGCATATGCAAGTTGAAGGGGGAATTGCTTTCGCGTGAAAGAATTATTAAATAATTTAAAATAAAATTCGATTAAATATTTTCGAATAAAAAATTTTCAAAAAAGCGCGTGACTTTTTTATAATGGATATTCCCATAGACAATTTTCTTTTGACCCCAAAAATTTTATTTTTGACAATATTTAAAATCAAGCTCCGTCACGACCTTCACTTTTTCATGTAGATTCTCTCAAAATCAAAAATTTTTCAAATCGGTCAAGGAATGACCAAGTTAGCCCATGACAAAGTTCTAATTGGAGTCTCCTTATGAGAGCTTCGCTCTAATAATTCTAATAATTGTGTTACCTATAATGTATAGACTAAATATACAGAAAAAAAAACTAAACATAAAGAAAATATATAAAATTACTATTAATATTGTCCATATTATTATTATTATTATTATTGCAAGCAGCTATTTAGCTGATATGCTCATATCTTATTCTCAGTTACTTGCGATTTGCCTAGATTCAAGAAATTTATCAAGGCGGCTCTTGAACTGGTTTACACTTATCGCTTCCACCGCTACCTGTGTTAGCCGATTCCAATTATATACAACTCTATTGGAGATAAAGTTCTTTCTAGGATTAGTGGAACAAAGAGATTTAGATAACTTCATTGAATGGCTGCAAAGTTGCGTGTTTTGGTTAACACTTTGTACGTCTCAATGAGATTACCACGATTTTTTAGCGCAGACGACAGCCTTTCTTCATATTCCAAGTGTTGTGCCGATATTTTGGTGAATCTCCTTTGAACTCCTTCCAGTCTTTTACAAAGTATGGATTCCATATTTGATACCCATACTCAAGCAAAGGCCGCACATATATCTTATAGATCTTCAGCATTACTTGAGGAGACATGTTTCTAAAGGACCTTTTTAATAAATATATAAAGGAATTAGCTTTCTTCACAATTGCTACAATGTGGGTCTCCCATTTCATATCGGCTGATATAATGACACCAAGATTATGTTAGCTTTTCTATCGTATTAAACTGCTCACCATCTTTTCAGATGCGTCTCTTCCTATTGCGAAGAGACATTTGGTGATGTTTTTTGCAAGACTGAATTTAGATTGTGCTTTTTTACATTGCTCATCTGCGCTGTTGAGAAGTTTAGGTCCAAGGAATTGAGATGCCTTTACCCAAAAGTGGTATTCATTTTTGGCAGTACCTCGTAACCTTGATCGAGTTACAATAATTGAAGGATCTATATTATCTAGGGGTTGTTGCCTATAGAGCCGTTGATTAAGGATGACATTTTTAATTACTAATATTGTTTATGGGTGGTGCTGCACAGTTTCAACTGCCCTATTGCCGTCTTTATGATGCAATTCCATTCGTTTTTTTTTTTAATAAAAAATTATGAATTAGACTCCTACTTAACCATTGTTACTCATTCATAGTCATTTTGACACATTGTCTATTTTTTATTTTGAGGTATGTTGAAAGTGCATACTGTCAACGTACGCACGTTGCTTGGACTAGATTGGACTAAACTAGATGCTTAGATTAATTTGACGTAGTTCGTCAGTGAAATTTTGACTACTGGCCTGTGATGTTTTGCTTTGTGCAGAAAATTAACTAAAACGTTCGCTTACGCCGTGAAAACGAACAGGTAAAATACTGGGATCATATTTCACGCGTAACCAAATATACTCGCTCTACGCACATTTTTGAATTTTGACACGTTTTTAAAAGCATTGTTCAAAAAATTTAAAATTAAAATTAAAAAATTTTGTGTAAAAAATAGCTGTTCTAAATTCGTGTAGTAGATAATATGTATATATAGATATAAATTTGTTTTGTTCTTTTTGTTAATAACTTTAATACTTTTTGTTAGTAGAAACCTATTTTTAGTTATACATAGTTTTTTATCGATTCATCAAATGTATTTTTTTTATTTTATATGTACTGTGTGAAATTGTTGGTTTCTCCAATAAAGATAAATAAATAAAATAAAAAGTGATCCGTCCGTCCGTCTAGTAAGCAACGAGCTACATTAGTGACATAAAAATTGTAATGTTGAGAATATAAGAAATTGGCTTGCGATAAGTTACTTGATATATGAACCTGGATGAAAATGATGTATTTATTGACGATCTTACAATAGTGATATTAAGTGATTATAGAAAATGAAACTGCTGTATTATGGAAATTATAAATAAATTTAAGGTTGAATAAGGACTTACGATTGTTGTTATTACATTTAATTTAGCAAGGTTAAGCAAAGGTAGTACTTTTCACAGAAATTCTTACTCCAATGGGATTATAGTGCAATGATACCCTAAGGGGGCTCTTCCCGAAGAGCTGTTGTGTTGTGGAATTAGCTGTGTTAATATAGGAAGGTACGTTACTAGTTTGTATAAAAGTTAAGAGCCTCGCAGTCTGTATTTTTCTATGCATTTTATAACTTTATACGTAAATATATTATTAACTGAATAGCACTGAATTAGCATAATTTATGACCAAGTCCAACACAGACGTCAGCTCTTCAGTAAGAGCCAGCCTACTTTTTATGCCTCATGCCATTTTCCACAGGGGCACCCCTATATTAATTGAATACCACCCTAAGCTTCCTCTGCACTCAATAAAATACGCAAATATTATTCTTTCAGCTCCATAGAGGTTTGGTGGTTATCCCGAAATCCTACACAGAGTCCAGGATAAGAGAGAACGTTGAATTATTCGACTTTGAACTGACGGACGTAGAAATATCGGATATTTTAAAACTGAACCGAGACGAGAGATGTGTCAAAATTGACTTCTGGAGTAAATTTCTTAACTATCCATTTTAGATTAAGCTATGTAATTCTAATCAATAAACATTCTTTAATCAATGAATACCAGTAATAAATTCAAATCTTGCGTTATGTTTGGGACACCTATATTTATATTTCTTCTTATTCGTATGGCTTGTGTTGTCGGGGAGGCGCTATTGGGTGCAGTTCCGATAGCCTTATTGTTGATTTCATGATGCGAGGCCGTTCATTACAGGCAAACAGCATCTCGCAAGTCTGTAACTGAATGTTTTTTTTTGTTGTATGTCTTGTTACTTAACTCAGTCGACAGTATTGAGAAAAGCACCTTTGAATGACAAAAAATGACCTGACCGGATTTGACCCATTGGCGACTCGAACCCGGGACCTCCAGATTTAGAAGTAGGCGCTTACACCACTGCGCCACCAGGCATTTTTTTTTATATTAATACACCTTTTTGGTTCCTAAAGAACAATAAACATTTTTTTTATGGACGTCGCCTCGACTGTTAATAAAAAATTCATACAGTAGAGTAGACTCTCAAATTATGTTTGACGAACAACCAATTTTTTGTCATAATATATTTGAGTGAGTACTGTAAAAAATGCTTTTATTTTTTTAACTTATATTTGCAGTAGATTATGATTCAAATAAAGTTTGATTAAGAATAAGCAATAATATTTAATTAGAGGTTATATATAAAAAAATACACACAAAGATGGACTGTGCCAATGCTTTGTTTTGAAGCTAAAAAATAACTTTCACAACTTGGTTTAGTTAAAATAATTTGTTGTATTTCCGCATTGTAAAAAAAAACTGTTTGTGAATTTTATGTGCAAATGTGAAAATAATATGCAGCTTCAAACTTAGCATAATGCCAGGTCATAAAAATACATGTAATTTGTGTGATTTAATACATTAATTATTATAATATTGATTTTGTTTGTTAATGTTGATTGATGTGCATTTTTATTTTCTATTGTTTGTTTTATAAATTTTACGTTTTATTGTTATGATCTATTAAATCTTTTTTTTATTAATGCGTTTTTATAGGATTAAGTAACACCTTAACTGCACCACACTAACCTTCAATTCTATCGACATATTAAGAGCAAATTAAATGGCTAGTAAGAAATAAAAGATTTCCATTAGTCAAACAAATACATTTTTTTTTTATTCTAAAGGCTAAGCTGTTTAATGTATTAATTTTTTTATTGAGATGGTTATTTACTTGTATTCCTCACTTAACGCAATTCACGATTTCAATCTGAATGCATGTAGATTATACGAGTAGATTTATCTTCAGGACAAGATGAACTCTAGGATTACTATTTGTGTTAGTAATCATCCAAATAAATGTGTTGTCATAGAGTTTTTAACGCATCGCAGCTTGGTTGTCCGACATCGTTAATACTTATAGTGAAATATTTAATTTTGATTATGTTTAGTGTTAAAATATTGCCATCAAACGTTTTTTTATTTGCGGCTTGCCAAGTTTTGCAAATAAATATTTAAAAAAAAAAACTTATTCTGAACCTGCAAGTAAAAATTGTCATAGCTATCTCAAAGCTATGTCACATTTGTCGGTTTCCACACCCTTTGACATTTGACCTTGAATTGGAGATCTGTAATGAAGATATGATTGAGTTAAAAATGGGCATATACTGAACCCTGGGGACTGTTATATGATTCAGAGTCTCAACGAATTTTTCTATTTTTAAGCCCATAATAAAACTTTTCGGCGCGTCACGAGGTGGAGGTAGGTTCACCGGAAGGTGGAGGTAGTTTCACTTTTTCGAAAAAAAAACCCTTATTCGCACCCCATGGTCTGAAATTGCCCATTAACGAACTTGACCGAGATTTTGTGCCCTTAAATTTTATGTATCAATTTGAAAGTGATTGGTATAAAATTACGTCAGTTATCGTGTTCACAAGAAAGTGATATAGATGGGTATATAAATGATATAATATATAAATTTATCTATGAACTTTCAAACTGAGGGTGGTTTTGGGTTTTAGGCGATGTGAAACGCGGAGGTAAGTCAACATTTTTCAGAAGTATGATACCCTTTGCAATAGGTAGTTTTGCTAATGTTGGCCAATTTTTGAACTATAGTCTATGGTTTTGGATCTATGGTGGGCGGAATAACTACGGAAGTAAAAGAAGAAAAAGGGAGAATAACAGTGAGAGCGAGGGAAGAGGAACGGACGGTGTGTCGTTTGGAGAAACGAGATATTTACTGCATATTAAAGATTGTGGTATATTTATCTTTAAAGGTATGAAGTAGATTGTTGTATCGCATCCAGCGGATATGTCATGCAAATTTAGGGTGGTCTGCTGAGGTCAGTTCTTTCTTCAAAAGCATAGACGGCCGACACTAAAGTTTATAATAGAAATTCAGCTCAGACCTCCCATCTTGGATCTCTAATTCAAATAAATATTCTCTAACAAAAATAATTGGTGCATAGATCGCGGATGACGACAGGACACCTCACCGGTGCGGCCTAGCCGCTGTCAATATAGCATTAACTCACACAATAATAACTCTTCTCAAGCAACAGTTTAGGTTGAGCAACATTTAGGTCCAAAATACGTAAAATAGACCTAAAACGCGATAATTAATTGGCTGATGGCTACTTATGCGTCAAATTAAGATAAATTAGGTGGACTTTACCTATTCGTCGACAAAATCAAACCCATGCAATTATAATGTTTTTAAGCCGTAGTGTCTTGAATTTTTTGTAATTTTAATTCTGATAAAATGGTAGGTCTAAAGCAGAAACTAGCCATTAGTTCAATTTGCAAAATTTACAATAATAGACTCATATTTAATGCATTATATTACTGTATGGGCATGTTCAAATAATTAAAGTTTTTGCTACATGTATAGGCCAGTAAAATTAGACTTTAGAGACTAAAAACAAAAGATAAAGCTGGAAATTGGTAGACATGTAAATTAATGTATTCTGCGTCGATATTAGTGGTATTGCGTGACTTCGTGGACTAAAATTATAGTGCATACATAGCTTTTTCCAGCTTTATTACCATTTTTCTCATAGAACAGCAACAATCTGGTGAAAAACATATGTTTTAAAATTTCGTTGGTGAAAAACGTATCACACCAAGTACGCCACTTTGCGTATCATACGTGACAGGCATAGGCGTAACTAGCCATCTGACCTGGGGGAGGGCCCGTGGGGCCTGCCATTGCGACTTTTAAAAGGTAAAATGAATGTTGATAAAAGACACCATTTTTTTGACCAAAGCCTTTAATCTCGACGAAACAAAAAATAACTTCAAAATATTTTTTTTAACCTACAAAGTAAACAAATAAAAACTATATTTTTTATATAAAATGAAAATCTATTAGACAAACGATAAAAGATATCATGTGGATTTTAAAAAATATTTTTAAATTTTTTATCCTGTTGTGAAAATAGTCCGGCAATATAAATCAGTTATTTCCTGGGGGGAGGGTAGCGTGGTCTGGGGGTGGCGCCCCCCTGTAGTTACACTGGTGGGAAAATTGTAATCTGTGCTATGATTTTTCTTGACGGCTAAGTATGTCTATACGTTTTCAATTAAAAATACAAAGTTTATATCGTATTGTGTAGTGTTCGGTAGTAACACCCCCCCCCCCCCCTCCCTAGCGCCCAGCGGCGGAGGTAAGACGGTTGCGATGCGCGGGCGCAGCTCGCCAACGGCAGACGAATGATCGTCTACCTACAGTATAGAGAGAGCTCGCTTCTGTACGCTCATTATAACTGTATTGCAATAAATGAAAGTGTATAAGCAAGAGTTACTGTTTAGTACTTGGAACCAACCAAGTGGTGACATCGGGATCGCCGTGGCGAACCTTCGCCACGTCGCCCCGACAGACATCATACTGGTGACGAGGATGAGATGGGAGCATCTTTACTGTATTGCAATACAGTTATAATGCGCGTACAGAAGCAAGCTCTCTCTATACTGTAGGTAGGCGATCATTCGTCTGCCGTTAGCGCGCTGCGCCGTCTTACCTCCGCCGCTGGGCGGAAGGGAGGGGGGGTATTACTACCGAACACTACATATTGTGATACTATTATTAATCACAAATATTGAAACAAGATTATACGCTATGATTAATAAAACAAAACAAATAAATCGAACTATTTCGCAGTTTTGTCTGGGAGTACAATTTTTTCAGGTGCCAGGTATCAGACTTAAAAAAAGATGTCACCTAAAATACCAATTAATAACCTTTTCAAATTTTATGACACTTTACTTTTTATGAGACTAATTTTATTTTTGGTTTTTCCCCCTCTTCTGCCTATCCCGCAAGTCATGCAACACCACAAATGCAGAATATTTTATTCTACACTTACGCGAATTTGTAGCTTTAAATTTTGTTTTTAACAAAACCTGTTTCGAGTCTAAGAAAAACTTACACTAACGAGGAATAGTGAAAAATCCAGGTTGAGTTTCCGGGTATTTTGAGTGAAAGCAAATAACTGCGGTAACACTGTACTGTCATCTACTGATAAATGTCAATCCTTCTTTCATTCAATCTGTCAATATTTTTATGAAAATGGCTATGTCGATGTTCGGTGTTTTGCTTCGAAAATCTAACTTTCAGCAGAGCAAAGCGCTGCTACAATGCATTCCGGCTCTCTCAAATAATGAGTTAGTGTCTATTTTAACATTTTGAATATTTTTCTATTCAAAATTCAAGCTAATGATATATTATATAATACACCTTTTAAGGTTAGGTGCCAACTATTGTTAAAGTAAATGTTGTTTGTTACAGATTTAGACGAAGTTACGCCGACCAATGGCAGCCAGATATCGAATATATCAGGGGATATTCTCACCCCGTTATGTATCCTGAGGATCTTTTACCTCTAAAATTGAGGCCACTTAGCATAACAAGTTAGTCACTAATGGTTCCTAAAAAAAAAACTAGCCTATGATCTACCAACTTTTTTCCTTTTTTATTGATTCCAGAGATGTATGAGAGATGTCAATTAGAGGATATATGTGTTTTACGCTAAAATATTTTAGGATATATGTGTTTTACGCTAACTTTTCATAAGGCTTTCGTAAGATACTTCTACCTCAGAAAAGCAAAGTTTCCGAGTAATGTGGGGAGGGTTGTTTATTTATCTGTTAATGATATTTATTCACAATTTAGATTATCGACCATAAAACCACATGAAGAACGGTGGTAAATGTCTTATCGGACTGTGAACATCAAGGTTAATCCGACTGAATCATGGATGTTTGCTTGAGGACTACTAATTCCTAATCAATCCCTTCTCCCCATTACTTTTGTGTTACTACCACAAATCTAAAATTAACAAAATCTCCTTCCCAATCTTTATTTATAAGGATCCTCTTTGCGAAGACCTGTTGTCTGTGTTGGGCGTGGTCACAAACCATTATATTTCATCTAATGGCAGGCCACTCCCCTACTGCCCTTTACCCTATTACAACTCCTCGATACTTTATACCGTTTTCCATGTCCCTTCAAAACCCTTTCACCACCATAAAGATCTTGCTGCAAACATATTTTATTCATTTATTAAGATATAATGTGCTTATAAATTATGTCTCACTTAAAGCTAAATTGTTTAATATTAACGTAAAAGGTTTCAACAAAATTGACTGATTGATACACATTGTGTGTTGTCTATAAAATATAATTTGTCGTTAACATACAATTCGTAATACTTTATGACCCTTTCTATTGGTGTTAAATTCAACAAATTGAATTGAAATGAAGTTGTAGGTACTTGCTGAGACGCACAATTCGTCTTTATATCTTGGACTTTTAGAGAGGTGCTCTTATTTATTTTAGAATTCATAAAATGCATAAAAATGTTTAATAGATCAAGACTATGTATTTGGGCGGTATTTCCGAACGACATAACAACTTAGAGCTCAACCCGACGTATAGCGCATATGCGTTTACACATCCTCGTAAAAATGTTGTCCCATGGCGAGGATGCGTTAACGCTGCCACAGTTATAGGGCACAGGTATTGGCTTTATTTATTAATACTCGACTTACATCGATTTTAAGAAGAAAAAGTAGTCAACCCATACCTATTTTGGTAGAATGAATTTATCAAAATTATTTTAGCGAATTGTCACCATTTGTACCGCTAAGTCCCACTCCATTGTCCGTGATTCAAAGTCGTTGTTTTATGCATCAAAAAAACAAATTCTGTAATATACTAGTTGACTATAAACATTTATTCCTTCTTACTTCCTTAGTACAAACTTTATTTTAGTTAAGGTGGTCTGGGAAAATTATACAGTTATGCTAATCGCTCTCTTTTATAGTGGAAACAAGTATTTTAATCTCGAAGTGCTTCTGTATTTTTAGCCTTTGTATTATTATTGTCAATTAAATAAATAACAAACAATTTGTGAATTGACATTTTGAACAGGTAAATTGTACCCCGAGGAAAAACAGGTGAAGAATCTTATACTGAATTTCGGTCCCCAGCATCCGGCTGCTCACGGAGTATTACGCCTCGTGTTGGAACTCGACGGAGAGGTTTAAAAAATTATATTACATTTTCTGTAGGTACTTATATATATAGTTCTTTGATTTTAATATAATTTACACATACCCGTATATGTGATCCAGTTTGATTTTCGTTGCATTGTGTATTAATTTTATTCATATGAAAATGGCCTAATAGCAATACATTATCTTTTTAAAACTTTTTAAAAACTATGCTTAATTATATTAAAATGCACTAAAATATAAGAAAATAAATTTAATTAAGCGTGATAAATCATGACATTAGTGACTATAAATAATTTAAGCGTGAAGCGCTGAACTATATTGACATAATTTTCATGGCTTTTATTGCATTTTAATATAGGGTGTTTTTTTTAGAGGCGTGGTTTTCAATCTGGCACTACTTTTTTCATAGTTGGTGTTTTTGACAGCTGTCACTTGAATTATGCTCAGTTTGGTTTGCCATTTCATAATGAATAGACTTACTCCTGAACAACGTTTGCAAATAGTGCAAATTTAGAAAAATGGCCTCCAAGATCGTGCGATTTAACACCGCTGGACTATTATTTGTGGGGTTATGCGAAGTCGCTTGTCTACGCAGATAAGCCGGACACGATTAACGCCTTGGAAGAGAATATTCGGCGCGTTATTGCTGACATAACTTGCTGCAAAAAGTGGTTGAAAATTGGGCCTCTCGGCTGGAATTTGTTCGAGTCAGCCGCTGCGGCCACTTACCCGAAATCATTTTTAAAACATAATGGCAAACCCTTATCTTTATAATAAAACTAAATTCTTAGCCATAACATCAAATTATATGCGTTTTATCTCTTCTTGAAAACCACGCCTCTAAAATCATCAAGCGATGTTTTTAAAAAAAGTTTGTTTTTTTTTGTTGTTGATGAAGTCGTCATACATGCTAGACTCCGGTATTTTTTTAGTAATAATTATAAACTGATAGGTCCTTACATTGGTACCCTACTCTAAAAACAACATCTATTTTTTACTTTAGGGTGATCCCAGTTAATTGAGCTACGACAGTTCTGTTCTGAAGGAATGAAATCCGGAATTAATATTCGCATTATTGATGTTTGAATATTTATGCGCGACCTCCTAGGTAGAATGAATTTCGATTTGAATTGGATCTGTTGGTAATGCTTTCTGAAAAAAATACGATTATAAGTAAAGCTTGTTTTTTGTTGAATTATCGCACACTTATTTTACAGTCAGTCCGCAATGCAGATCCTCACATAGGGCTCCTGCACCGGGGCACCGAGAAACTGATTGAGTACAAGACCTACACGCAGGCGCTACCCTACTTTGACCGGCTGGACTACGTCTCCATGATGTGCAACGAGCAGTGTTTCAGCCTCGCCGTTGAGAAGCTGCTCAACATCGACGTACCCATTCGAGCTAAATATATCAGGAGTTAGTATTTATGTTATCGCATTGTTAATTTCACAATGACTATGTATTTGATATTTTGACGGCTGTCATAATTTTCCTGTCGCATTTAGTTTTTTTTATAAAAATAGGCACAACAATTTTGTCGCGCTTTTGAGGTTTCTATCATATTTAACATGTATCCACATTCATTAGGCAACAGAGGTTTATAGTAAATAAGAAGAGGTTGGCCCTAAATAAAGTATGAATTCTGAAGTAGAGTTTGCGAAACCCTAGAGGTCTGAGATAGCTCCTCCGGAGTTCACAATCTTGTGATTGTGAAAATTGACCAAGGTCATATTTAATTATTTTAGGCCCTAGTCAACTAAGCCCGTGCTTGTGCTAGAGTCAAAAGAGGTGGTGGTAATGAAGCGTTAAAAATGGTACGATCATGTGCTTTTTCAAACCCATGACTGCTGGGTCCATAGTCAAACGCCTTAACTACCTAGTCTACCACAATCTCAATAGCTATTTTTAATATTAGAATCAAGGAATAAAATACCTATGACTAAAAAAGTTTTCCAACAGCTTTTGCATGTTTGGAAAGGTTGGTATACACCTAGTGCCAGTAGACAGAATTCTCAAAAAGGTCTTTACAACTCATCCAGATGAATGACGATCAGCAGAAGAAATGGAAAGACTGCGTAAGAGAGTATACTTTACTCCTTAATGAACCAAATTGGAAAGCTACAGCAGAGAGAATAGGGCAGAATGGGGAAGGCTACTCAAGGAAAAGGTCTTCTAAAAACACCCTCGACTCGTCTGCTACTCCTTCAGCCTAAAAATACTTCCTCATATGGTTGGGGTTAAGGTCTGTTATTACTACTACCATCACGAGTAGGTCACAAATACGTTTTTTCACATAAGCTACATCTATATGGAACTACTTATGTATGAATGTTACATACATGTTTATATACCTCAGATTGGATAACTATTATATTTATGTATTTAATAGATATTCATGCAATAATATTTTCCAGATTTGAAGCCACTCCTCGAATTCAAACTTTCATCGTCAGCAATCCATGGGCCTTAACTGTTTTTTTTTGTTCCATGTTTTCATTAGTGATTGTACATACTGCAGAGATGAATTAGCTTTAGGAGGCTTATATTCTTCATAAATTCCAGCACTGTTCGCCGAGCTCACCCGCATCTTGAACCATATAATGGGCATTGGTACGCACGCACTGGACATAGGCGCCCTCACTCCTTTCTTCTGGCTTTTCGAAGAACGAGAGAAGATGATGGAGTTCTACGAAAGGGTCAGCGGAGCCAGGATGCATGCTGCCTACATTCGGCCGGGAGGTGTAGCCCTAGTGAGTTCATCATTGCGCTTATAGTTCAGTGGCCTGTAATAGTTTTTTGCATACCAAGTTATGCCTTAACAATCAGTTACTATAGACCGAGTTGGACACAAAAGTGACTAACCTTAAGGTTATTGCTTAAACTGTCAAATCTCGTGTACCTTTCTAAAGTGGACAACACAGTAAAAATCTAAAGCCACTATTTTCAGTATTGGTTAACTGGTAGATATTGTCTCTAAGGCAATAAGTTCGCCATATATACTCATTACAAAATGCTGTAATTCTGTATTAAAGTGTAAATAAATAAATAAGCTGATGATGATAAAACGGATCTCAGTAAATCCTCTTATACTGCTTTGAGTATACTTTAAATATCGTAGCAATAAAGAAGCAAAAATATGTGAAATTTTCAACTGAACTCAGTGTAAAAGGATATGCGTATTTCATATTCAAGTTAAGTGAATATTATGTTTCGAATTATCGTTGCGAGCTAAAAATTTTTGTATCGCGCTCTCCGTATGTTACATGAGGAGACATGTTAGGTGTCACTGTCATATTGGATTAATGTTTACCGAATTTGAACTCTGCACGGTCAGCGCGGTTATCTGCACGTCTATTTTAAGAGTGCAGTTCGTAACTCTATAATAAACCTATTAATGCAAGCATAGAGCGTATGGCGTATAGAGCACTTAAATAAAAACTATGTTTTAAAAATTAACAAACAAAATAGTCGCTCATAAATATCTTTTTGATTTGTAACCTACTGTAGACTGATTTCGTAGACCTACTCTAACTCCGTTTATTAACTCTCTTCAAAATTAAAGGAGGAATTTCTCAATTCAACGGTTCTTTTGTTTTTGTATCTTCACTCGTTACTCCGGGTTGGCTTGAGCGATTTCGAATATTTTTTTTACATATGATGGCCTAATTTTAGTTAAGTTACGTCATGTCTAAGGTAGGAAAAATTAATCCATTCAAAATGTTTCCATGATGAATTGGTTTCAGCTTTTTTTTTTAATGATTGCTTTGATATAAGTCAAATACAATTATTTTGGACCCTACTCAACTAAGCTAAACGTGTTTGTGCCAGATTCAAGGGTGATGGTGGTAACGAAGTGTTAAAAATGGTATGACTGAGTGCAGATTCAAACCTGCGACCTCTAGGTTGATAGTCAAACACCTTAACCACTATGTTTCCCACATTCTCTTTTTTTTTTAAATATTAATTTTGTAAATTGTACTGAAATCCTTAAAGTTGATTTCATTGAAATTTCATTACTTCTAGTGTGAGGTAGATAAATTAGAAAAAAATAATAATTCAGATGCAGAGACGGGCTTGCAGACTGTGTGCCAACATTTCGGACATATTTTTTTATTGTTTACTAACAATATTAAGTTTATTATATTACTAGGGCTGTAGATTTATTTTGAAGTCAGATTATTTTTTTTTTGTTTTTTATTTTATAATTATCTACATCAAGTGTCTTTATGATCATTAATAATTTAGTATAAAATAGACCAGACCTTAAAATAGAATGTTTGTATTTACTTATAGCTCATAGCGTCTGGCTATATTAAAGTTGAATATATATATTGTCAGGATATGCCTCTGGGCTTGATGGACGATATACACGATTTTGCGTCGAAGTTCAGCGAGCGTCTCGACGAAGTGGAAGACCTACTGACCTCCAACAGGATATGGATTTACAGGACTAAGAACATTGGTGTAGTCAGCGCCGAGGATGCTATCAACTGGGGATTCAGGTACTGCTAATTTAAATATGTATTATTTATATTCATGAAGTTATATATTATGTACGTGGTGTGGCATTTAGAAATGAGATGGCTGTGAAAAGTGTATTTTATTTTAACTTAACGAGAATTCCCTTTAACGTACACCCCCACCCCTTTCTACATACCACTAAATATGTGTTTTCTATTGTACAAAACAGTGATGCAGCTGATCAATTTTCGCACCTTTCCCGTCCTCCATTTTTTCCTTCACCTTCTCCGTGGACTGAAAACGGGTTCCTTGCAGCAAAATTTCCAAATCAAGAAGAAATGGGTATGGTCGAGTGCTGGGATCCATTTATCAGCCAAAAACTGCTTAACAGAAATGGCACTATAAGCCGGCGCAATGTCCTAATGCAGAACCATTGTTTTTCCATAAATTTGGTCTTATCTTCCCGACTCATTCTCTGAGGTTGGTCAGCACTTCATGTTTGATCCTTGATGTTGAAGAAAAGTTTAGTATTGCCTTTAGTTTTGACTTCCTCATATGTGCTTTTTTCATTCACGGCACATTGGAAGTATTCCAGTGCATCAATTCTCTCTTTGTTTCTGGATGATATCGAAAAATCCATGTTTTATCAAAGGTGACAACATTTTCTAGCAAATCTGGCTGCTCGTTCAATCGTATCAAACAAATTTTTCTCCAGCTGTTTATCTGATCTTGCGTGAGATGTGTTGGAGTCATATCGGCGATTATGCGAATGCTGAGTCTTTCCAAATCATGACATCAATTTTTTTCAATGTTTTCACCAGTTTTGCATTTTCCTTATCATCCTACCGACGTTCGCTTACCTTTTGTGCCATCTTTATAAACTACCTTTAAATTTCGCAATATTTCCGTTGGAAACATTTTCAATTTAACAATAAAAAAAGTGCAAACCTTGCACACAGAATCGATGTCACACTGCCTGTACATCGTACCTAGCCAGTTTCAGACTTCTTCAGTCGCATTGTGGAGGTCATTGATATTTCCAGGGAACCGATAAATTGGGCACTCATAATGTAGGTTTAAAAACGGTCACGTAAACTCAATATTAAAATCGGTTTAAACCGTCTGGCGTCGATCGTAATCGAGTGCTGGTGTTTGTTTAGCTATGGCCTGTTAACATTCCGATTATAATACTTCAGTCAGTTAATAATATACAGATTGTATTTATATTCACTGATGTCCTTTTAGGGGATTATTTTCCTTAACCGACTAACTTAACTTTTCCTTTAAATTATCATTAAAATCTACTGGTGAAGTTATATTTGCTGTCCTTTTAACACCTAGATATATAATTGCCCAATTGACATTGTTCTTGTTGATTGCATATTGTTGTATGTGCTTTTAACGTAATAAAAACATAATAAATATTTTATATTTAGCGGTGTGATGCTACGTGGCTCCGGTATTAAGTGGGATCTCAGGAAAGCCCAACCGTACGATGCGTACGACCTTGTCGAGTTTGATGTGCCCATCGGGATTCACGGAGATTGCTACGACAGGTAAGAACCTATATACAGGTGTCCCAAGACCATTCCCGATTAAAAAATCCAGCTTATTGGCCCTGCGATTTCAAACTTGAATTGTTAAAATGTTATATCATAATTCATCATGGGTTCCGAGAAAAAAAAAATAAACTTACGCGATAACACTAAATCTTTGTTTTCATACGTGCGTCAGCTGATCGCCGCTCTCGGCGCGTAGGTCATTGACTGCGCTCACTCAAGGCTACGGATATATCGATCACGTTTTGACGACCATACATTTTAGACTCATCAATTTTCACGATTGAGGAAAGTCCTCTCATCTTAAATGATTATGTATTATTTTAGTGTATTTTATTATATTCATTTTTGTTTACTAATAAGCTATCTAAGAGTGAAAATTTTGGTAACACAACATTAAAACAAACTTATTTTAATACTATATAATACATATAAAATTGTACAAATGCATATATACCACCCATATGCAGAGTCGTTCCTCAAGTGAACGCAGTTCTAACTTTAACTGAAGGAGCTTTCAAGGCATTGGCGATACTTTCATAGAAGCCGAAAAGCCAGTCTTGCCTAGATTTTTAACGGAAAAACTGCAAATTTTATATATTTACGGTTCAATATATTTTATTGTTTATATTATAAATAATATAACTTATATAATTTATATTATAACAAAAGACGCCGAAGAGAGGCTCCCACTGCCCTCCCTACCCCACCCCACAATAGGGCTTGCATACTGTACAAATTGAGAGTACGCCACTGCTTCAAGGCTTTCGATATTGGCAGTCTGTCGTATTACTCTCTAGTAGTAACCTTTAAGCTAAACAGCTAAACTGATGAATTTTCCTTGTAACATCTGCCTTCTTTTAAGATTTGTCTCTGCAAACCAAAATTTTGACAATTGTAAGGTAATGAACGACAACTCTTCAATGAAATTTTCAAATTAAGGCCAGACCTTGAGGAAACTTAAGAAGCGACTCTGCGTGTGGATGTTAATATGACATTTCTTTTGAAGGTACCTCATCCGAATGGACGAGATGAGACAGTCTTTGCATATCATTGAGCAGTGCCTAAATCAGATGCCGGCTGGGGAAGTGAAAACAGATGACGCTAAGCTGACGCCGCCCTCTCGGGAGGAAATGAAGGTAAACAAAATAAATAGCAAAACACATGCAAAGAGATTGTGCCAGTCTAGTTGTCGAAGCATCTGACTGTTGACCCAACGATCACAGGTTCAAATCCGCGCATCATCTTGTCACAATCTAGCAAGTACGAGCAAAGATGTAAAGTTTTTATTTTGCTTGACTGAGAAAATGCTTATGCCACTAACCAAAAAAAATGCTTACCCGTCACTTTAGATGTAAACTAACGCCACTATGCATAAAGCCGAATATGTTTATATTTTCATAAAATAATATGTAATTAATTTCTTATTCGGAGGTATGCTAACTTTTGGGTGGTTTTTTGAAATATGGAAAAGATAACAGCTTTTTATGAAGTAAACAGGGTGTTATGTATGTTATGTTATGTATGTTAGTGGATGTGGGGGGGTTTACCCCCAGTGTACCGCGTCCTTTTCAGAACTATTGTACTTTAAAATCCACTTATAGTTCGCCCTCTAGTCCCGTACTGTAGATAAAGTTCAGTAACTTTTTGGGTGCGATGGTTCTAATCTCTTCTGGCTTGAGGAAATGGTTGCCTAGAAGCTGGTACCTTTTGTAAGTGAGGGGCCCACATTCTCCCAGTAGGTGTAACGGAGTTTCTGGGCTCACTTGGCAGAGCCTGCACCTGTCGTCGGTCGATAGGCTTAATTTTGCAGATGTTTATTCAGCTTGCAGTAGCCTGTTAAGGTTATGGTTAGGATCCTTATTTGGTCTCGGCTTAACTTCAATAGCTCCGAGAGTCCTACTATGAGTTCTTCGGCTTGCTTTTGTCCGGGCAATTCTTGCCAGTATTTTTGGCTTTGTTTATCAACCCAGATTTTTAGCAGTCTGCTGGTAGTGATTTTAGCTATGCCACAGGCCGGTTCCGGACCTATCATAGTCATGCTCGCACCTTTCTTTGCCAGTTCATCTGCTTTCTCATTACCATCAATGCCTGAATGGCCTGGTACCCACATAAGTGTGACCCTGTGGTATGTTGCCAGGGTGTTGAGAATTTGTACGCAGTTTAGCATTAGCTTTGACTTGATAGCCTTCAGAGCTGCTTGGCTGTCTGAAATTATGTATATGTTTTTATTCTTGTAGGATCTTTCGATGCTTTCATGCGCAGTCTCAATGATGGCATATAGCTCCGCCTGGAATATAGTGGAGTGCAAACCCAGGTTGATCGATTTCTCGAGTCTGGGTATCGCCCCACATATGCCTGGTCCTATATTGTTTCCGTTCTTGGAGCCATCGGTATACCATATAATTGCTTCATTTTCGAAGTTGGGTCCATCATTGTCCCATTTGGTTCTTTCTGGTATTTCCGTGGCAAATGTTCTAACAAAGTTGTATTCGGTTGTCAGATTGTCTGTGATCATTCCCATTACTGGGTTGAGCATTGTTTGGTTCTTGAGCTTTTTGACAGTACTCGAGAGCCAATTCTTTGCACCGTTCGACGTGTTAGCTCGCACCATGCCCGCCATTGCCTCTTTTTCCACTTGTATGTGGAGCGGTAAACAGGGTGTACCAAGATCATTTCCAAAGACTTAATGGGGTGTTTCTGTTCCCTATTATGAGTAAGAAATTATATTAAAAAAATAGATGGTGGTCTTCACGGACTAAATAAACTCAGGGCTAGCATGATGTGTGATTTGTATGAATCTACACTAGCAACATCATCTGGGGTAAAGATGCAGGGTAATTAGTGAGATCCGAGGGTAATTAGGGGGGGGTGGAAATTCAGAGCGTTATCGGACGGTTATATGCCGAATGTCAAAAAAGAAACAATATATTAAGTTGTTGTGTATCTACATGTCGTAGCTGTTGTATAAAGATATATATTGATTATTTTGATATATTAATTATAAAGATATTGTATAAGGGGTAATATATCTTTTAAAGAAAAGCGCAAAAAAATTCTGAGGGAAGTGTCAACCGTTGACCACATTCAACTTTGTACTGACTTCTCCCAGTTTATAAATAAAATCAGGTTGCTAAAATAAATAAATAATCCGTTTTATAATTCTATTGTTTTTCTTCAAGTTGTCGAATATAATGTCATATTAACTATAATGTTATTTTCAAATGTAGTAAGAATTTATTACAATACTTTATAAAACATTGAATTATAAAATTCTTTGTTCAGAAATCGATGGAAGCGCTAATTCACCACTTCAAGCTGTTCACGCAAGGCTACCAAGTTCCGCCGGGTGTCACCTATACTGCCATCGAAGCACCCAAAGGAGAATTCGGAGTGTATCTTGTAGCCGACGGCAGCTCCAAACCATACAGGTATGAAAAAGTTCCGCAATATCCTCACCGATTTTAATTGATCATGGCGCATCGCAGAAATCCTGTGTGAATTTTATAGTGTTTATTAATAATTTAGGAAAATAAATATACATGACTCTTTACAAAATACAAAAATATATTATTTTCAACTTAATTTCATTATATTTCTTTTTCTTCAGATGCAAGATTAAGGCTCCTGGATTTGCGCATTTGGCCGCCCTAGATCACATTGGCAGGCACTCCTTCCTGGCAGACATCGTCGCCATTATCGGAACGCTGGACGTGGTCTTCGGCGAAATTGACCGATAGATTAAGACGAACCACTTACGTTAAATTCTCGTACGTTTGCGATTTTTCACCGCCTGTCTTGTATTTGTAATATCATTTAATCTTTTTTCCCTAGAATATTCAAGTCGTAGTCTCAGATGTAAGTGCTTTTAACCACTCGACTAACTGTCGAACACACAATCTAACAGTTAAATTGTAGCGGGTGCATTTATGATGAGCAGGAATTCCTGGTAAATCCGTGGCCAGTTCTAACTGAGAATGTGGTATTATATTTTTCCACTGTATGAATATTCCTAGTAGTCAATCTATACATTGCAATACATTCGAGAACGAGGTTGGGATTAAGAAAGGGGTTGTGGAATTTACATAATTACCAGAATACGAAATATAGCATAACTCTTTAAAAATAATTGATTTTATATATACATATACGAGTACTACTCTTAGGGTTAGACACTCTCTTGAATTCCGGGAAGGTAGTGTTGAATATATCGATGGCGCTCAATATGCTGTTGTAAAGCTTACATGCTCGATGTATATATGAATTATCCAGTACAAGGCTCGTAGCAGCTGTGTAAAACTATTTCTGAAACAAAAAAAGTTCACTTGCTCTCTCTGGACTATCTATATGCAGAAAACTGGGTTTATGATATGTTTTCATATAAAAAGATGCTGCATCTGAACTTAGCGAATCCACATCGTCCGATTACACCATGGGCACTGTCGCCGGCCATGTACCGTATTACTCTGCATGTGTCCAGTTTTCATTACTTGCCGGACGGTATTTGTGACCTTTGTTGGAAACGGAGTTCTGGCTTAAACGCTGTGCTGTGTACGTCAACATATTTTCACATAATTAGTGCGTATTGTAGTTTTTTTTTAAATAAAAAACATATGAGACATTTTAGTAAAATTTAAATAAAACTCATTTATATGACCCAAAACAGTAAATAATTTGAATATTTATAACTTTTATCAAATAGTTACGAATGATATTTTGATGACACAATTTCTGCATTGTAACCGTAAGTTTGGCAATATTTTTTGTAATTGGTAATGTTTACTGGTTACAAAGTAGACATTGAAATTAAATTAAATATTGTTCGTAACAGAGCTTACTTAACAGTGTTAACTTTATGGACATTAACCGTTTTGAATTATAGGCAAAAAACCTTAATTTCTCATCATAACTGAGATAACTCTTTGCTTACCCCATTTCACCACTAATAATATAACATAATTTGTTAATTAAAAACACTATTTAATTATTACAACTTTTATTACGGCCATTTTGGAAACACTGTTGGATGTTAAAATACAAGTTAAAAATAGTACGTAAAAAACTTTAGTAATTATATTTTTTCATCAAAATATAATTCGTAATTATTTTATCAACAATATCGATATTTACATGAATAAAGTTGTTGTAAATGATTTTTATACATAAAATGATTACGGCGTTTCGCCGGCTTAGTGCTTTAATACCATAATATAGTTGACCGACGATTAGCCGGTTTCGTGTTTTTTTTTTGGGTTAAATATATGTTCAATATTTGAGGCTTGTTTGTAAATGGTTAGTCTGTTATTAGTTATCTGGCTAATTAACTATTCACCAGCAGAATTATGTACTAGAATTTGACTTTTTACTGTTTATCTTTCAACCAACGACCTACGACTCTTTTCTCTACGATTCAGTGGTTGTCGCTTATATGACATTTTTAAACGATAAATGTAAACATTTTTGCTATCATATAACTGTTTCGTCTATTAGAAAACCGCATAGCGGATTCATTATTTTGAAAGTTGCACTATATTACACTAAATTTGAAACTGACACATGGTGAAACAAATGTCGATGGTGTTAGCTCCGAGACAGTGTATAATATAATTTAGTAAGAATAATATAATAAAATATTTATAAGTTATAGTCTTTTATTTATTCGGCCATAATTTGACCCCCCTGACCTGTGCCTTGATACCAAAGACGATCACACATTTATATTTTGTTTTCAACTTTATTTTAAGAGTAGCATTTCTTTTGATACTGCACGGTTAAATATACCCCAAAAGTAATGAATAACCCTTGAGTAATCTAACCGGAGGTAAATTGATGTCATTCAATATGCACACTCGTATTTATTAGTGTTTTAAATTAAATCCACAGACTGCCATCTATATTATTTAGTTTCATGCTCATTAAACTACTTTTATTTACTTGTGTTAACTTTTCCAACTTCTTTTGAAAAGTTTTTATATTATGTGAATATATTCTAAATAAATTATTTCATACAGCTCTCAAAATTATGTTTACATTTGTATTTATAGTTTTCTGTATCCTCAGAAATCGTAGCCAATAATTAATATAAATTGACTTATAGTGTGAGCATCCTTTGAATTGTGTCAAAATTTCAGGTTTTTTTTTCATTGAGAGGCGTTAGCACATAGAAATAAAGGAACAAACAAATAAATAAAGAAAGGATGAAATGATGGTTTGTGTTAGTTAAATTTAAACATAATTATTAAAAAAATATGTGTAAATCCGTTTTATAGTTTCAAATTAAATGTGTATTCAAGTTCCGCACTAAAATAGAATAAAATGTTGCATATTTCCACAATTTACAATACAAACTTTAAGTGGATCTGATAAGAAGAGTGCAAATGTAATTTAAATATTTTCAATCATCGGGAGAATCTTAGGCTTAAAACATATAAAGAGGTTAAAACATTTTGAAATGAAATTCCCTAGAAGATAGGCATACAATAACTGACCTTATTCCGTGTAATATTGTCAACAAGTAAGCCGAAAACATAAAATAGTGAAAAATAAATTGTTTCATGCCCCAACTGAAAAGATGTTCTGATGTTTCATACCTCGCATGTAAATAAAAATTACGCATAGAATGTTGTGTGTAATTAATATAATAATTAATACTTCAGGTCGACGTATTTTCATTAAATTTGTTATAAATTAACTGTTTTAGCTTTTAGACTTAAGTATTTTAAACATTAAATTACTAAAGTCTTATATGTCCATTCATTTTATAATATAATTATATTCTGTATTTTGTATTAATACATTATGTTAAAATATTATTTTGATACATATTTACCTTATTATTCCTCTACTTTTGTCACAAATTAACTTTTTTGCATAGATGAAAGTTTTTTTTTTTTTTATCATTGATAGTAACTTAAATTTTTGTTTAATTGTTTGTTAAACTATTTGTTTCTAGAATAAATACATTTTTCATTGGAGTGAGAAAGCATGTCAAAATTACAACATTACTAGAGGACACATACTATTTTTTAATGGGTAATAAAAATTGACTTAGTTATTTTTGCATTTGATACACCAAGTGTTGAAGATTTTGCGAGTCACCCCTAAATCGATAGAATGGGCATATTTTAAACGGGATGCCAGTTCTCTTTTGAATAGAACAGTTGAAGATTTTACTATTCTATAAAATGATAAAACACAAAAACAAACCGTACAAGTACAAATATAAATATGTGAAAAGTACAAATTTGTATACCGTTTACCACATAGAATTAGTGCATCATTACACACCACGCCATTTTAATAGGAATGCGTCTTTAGATTGAAAATATTCAACAATAAAAGTGACCGCCGACGCGCCTATTCCAAGCAAGAGCAAACTGAAACTACCAGCAAGATTCTCTATTGTGAGCACTGCTTGCACATCGATCTTCCAGAATTTAAACAACATTTTGAAGTAATTTCTACTCGAAAACTTTGATAGGAAGAACTCGATAAATCCAGCCTCTTTCACTTGTGTAATTATAGCATTGAATGGTTCGGTCAGCGGAGAGTATTTTCTCAAAAACATAACCTGGGGGCTAGAAACTGCTTTTTCATCTACAATGTGTATCCAGCCATCACCGTCCATGCTCTGTATATAATCTAGGACGCTTTCTTGGTTGGCGAGCATCACAAACTTACTTTTCCGCTGCGATACAAGTTCCATCGCATTATTGTAATTAATGCTATCAATTTCGACAAAGTTGTTGTAAACGCTTCTGTCGTTGTCGGAGAAATAATCCCTCAAGTTCGGTACCCCGCCGAATGAGTAACCGGCGTCGATCGCCTCCGGAAGATTATGAAAATTCTCCGCGTACATTTCGTCCTTCAAAAAACCAACGAGGCTACTCTGGTAGCCATTTCTGACGAAGAACGCGAACCAAATCCACTGGAGTACAATGAACCGTGCAAATGTCCTACGAGGTAACCTCTCCAGATTCTGACCCATGAACACAAACCATGATACTGTCACGAGAGAATCGGGTAACTTATCCATTTTTAATGTATGTTCCCAGAAATTTTTCGCTGCGTCGAACTGTACTATTTTCATAATGGTGATTGCTAGAATGTACGATAAAATCAATGCGAGCCATGTCTTGTTTTGGAATGGAAACATGAGCTTCTTCCACGATGGTATCTCTTCCAAAGGTGGAGCGATCCATACTAAATCAATCGAGTGATATGGATGTGTCATCTGCATCCACACTTCTCTATCTACTGTGATTACGGCTGCGCTCACCGAAACGTTAGCTCTTCCGTAGACCACATCGCTTAAAGAACCAGTCCACTTCTTTCCATCGTAAGATCCCCATGCGCTTCCATTCATAGGATACACAAGTTTAATTCTAAAATTCATTGAATCTGATAGCATTTGCAACAGTGAACCGTCAATTCCTCCCTTGATAGAGTCATCCTTGAGATAAACGAACGGTGGCTGATGAAAAGTGGATACAAATACGGTACAATCGAACAAATTACTCACTTTCTCGGGAAACAGATCAGTGTTGCTTTCGAAACCAATACCTCTGGTCCATTCATCTATAATGAATGGGTGAACCTCACCACACCAATTTCTCGTATACGGTAGATACGTATATATTGCCACGAAATTCGACCACACGAGTAAAACAATATTATGTGCGTAATGCGTCCAGCACATACTTAGAATACTCGTTTCGTTACATTTAGTTCTGGCCGTAGAAAAACACACAATGACAAATCTGCCTGTATTATCGTAGGT
This sequence comes from Neomicropteryx cornuta, assembly GCA_020383195.1. Lineage (NCBI taxonomy): Eukaryota > Metazoa > Arthropoda > Insecta > Lepidoptera > Micropterigidae > Neomicropteryx > Neomicropteryx cornuta. Next base: position 6,201,559 of record JAHKQU010000010.1, on the reverse strand, counting down.
CCTGTGACTGAGCGACTCGAAAATAATGCTGAGTTCGCTTAGATCCGTGATATATACTATGAATTGTCGAACCACTACCCATTTTGCTTTAGATTGAAATTTCCCAAACCTCAAAACGATTCCGCCCTTATAGGATTTAAGAAAAGTGGTCAAGCCGAACGCACTCTTATAAAATTTGTTCGATCCGCTCACAACGATAGTGAATCGTTGCTTTTCAAATTATCGCTTTACGATCGCTCCGGTGCACATAGCTAGGTCATCGCTCATTTGGTCCGTTCTGTCAGAAGTCAGATGGAAAATACTGCGATTTACACAAAGGACATAAGAAAAAGATTACAATGTCCACAAACATATTATGCCAAATGCTATTTTACTTATTTTTGCATTGAAAGAAGCCAATGACCAATTTTTCTTAAGCATTCTGTTTTGTATCTTCGTTTGTCAAAAACTGGCTCAACACGCTGCTGTATAATATAAGGAATGGTATTCCCAATTATTTCCCATGGCTTCTAAATAAATATGTCTTGCTTCAGCATGTGAACCTCGAGCATAGATCAAATGATAAATGGAAAAAAATAATAAAAATCAACTGCATTGTTTTTATCTGTTGCATTATCTACAACTGCACGCAATGACCATTATTAGAGTTAATGTCAATTTTACCCACTTTAAAATGCTTTTATAGAAATGAACACACTTAAATAATAGACCATTGATTAACCTTATAAATGATAACACCAATAACGCGCGCTCAATCCAATAATAAAATTTCACCTAATCACTATTGAAACTAATTTCTTGAGTGATATTGGTTTTTATTGAAGATTTAAAAATGTTTGCATTGCAAAAACTATGATATTTAATAAAGAAGAAATTTAAATAAGCAGTAATAAATTGGCAAATTATAATAAATATTAATAAAACCTATCATATCATACCATACATAAACATATACAGATGGGTATAAAACGACTCCTGGAATAAATAAGGTGATACCTACCTATCACCTTATTGACTTAAATAATATTATTTTTTTATTTTTAAAATTTGTGAACTAACGTTTTTAAAAGAAATGTGTTTCGTAAATATATATACCTATGCTTGGTTAACTGGTAGATATTGCCTGAGGCAATAAGTTAGCCATACACTTATTACTAAACACTGTAATTTCGTATGTAAGTGTAAATAAATAAATATAGCGTTTATTTTCAAAAAGTGTAAGTATGTCCATTTTGTCCATCTAATGTCAAACTGTGAAAAAAAATATTTATTTACAATTATTAGTGGTTATGTCTACATGATATATAATGTTAAATAAAATTTAAAAAAAACAGCTCTTTTTGTTTGCAAATAGCGGATATGAGTAGATTAATTAGGAATGGTCTAACAGCCGGTTGTTTCGACAAACGTCATGCAAAAGTCACAAAAAAATCCCTTGTCAACGTCAAATGTTCAGAAAAATTAGTTGTTTGTTAACGTTAAAGTCAAATAAACAAAAGCAAGTAACGTAATAAAGTGAGAGTCACCATGTCAGACTTGAGTCTAAATTTCTTCGTCAGAATAATAATTAATCGGGAAAGAAAATATTTAGTTTCAGAATTGCAGTTTGAGTTAACGATCGCTGATTAAACAACCACAAAGCGTTTTAGCCAGTAAACAGACTTGATTGTTAAAATTTAACGATAACCATAACTTTAATCGGAAAAGTCAAACAACCAGTTATACGGTAGGTAGGTAAATTTAAAAGCACTTCTCTCCTCTCAGGGGTTGATCGACATAAAACAAACATTGTTTACTACAATATTTTTAAAAATATTTTCCAATTACGAGACAAACGAATTCAAAATCGCGGTTCGCGGAGTATATTTATATAATTATTTTAGTATACTTTTCTTCGTGATACCGGTTTAGTTTTTGATTTTAAATATACTATGTATATATAGTAACACAATGGTAGCTAAAACATGGCCATTGTTTGACCAAAAATCAAAACATAGCCTGCGTTCCTCCTCGCGCGAGAAATTCAGATGTGCTCAACTGTATCTGTATTGAACCTTAAATCCAACAATTAAATAAATCAAGTGACGACGAATACGTTTTTTCTCTTTTAAATCCGGCGAGTTCTCCTTTTTTTTTAGTAAAAAAGTAAATTTAAAAAACAATATTAAAAAAACCTCAATTATTCTAACTAAACCTTTTCGTAAGAAGAAAAACAAACTGTCAAAACAAAGAAAGTCGCGCGCTTCCCGGCGAGGTGTAAGATTTTGTCGTTTGTGATTTTATGTTGATTGTGAACAATATTAAAAGTTTTCTGCTTTCTGGTAGTAGTTCATAACACAAATAAATCACAATGGGTAAAAACGACGAAAAAGCGAACTTGAAAGATATCCTATCGGTGGTGTCGAACGGAGAAGCCGACTCCAAGAGCGTGCAGACGAAGCTGAGGGCTTCCGAGTTCTCGACCCCTCTCGGCTACATGTTGGCTATCGGCGACGAGGAATACCTCTACCTCTTGCAGTTTATGGACAACAAGAATCTCGTGAAGCGCGTCAGCCTGCTGAAGATAAATTTAAACAGCGAAATAGTCGAAATTCAGATTGAAAAAAGTAAACCGCTCGCTATGATCGAAGACGAAATGAATAGATACTTCGAGGGGACATTGAAAACATTTAAAACACCAATAAAAATGACTGGAACAGATTTCCAAAAGGTAATATACTGTAATGAGAGTAAAACTCAATACTTTGTTTCACAAGCTAATATTTATAATAATAAAGCCATGTTTGTTGGTATTTGTACCAATTGCACTGCAGAGTGGAGTCAAAACATACATAGTTAACCTGTAGGTTCGTTGATTACAACACGGTACGATGCTACGCGAAGAGAGGGGAGTTATCTGTTCCTTCGACCAATGGTAAAGCATGTATATTTAAAGTGATACATCTTAAATGAATAAACTTTCAGGAAAACATATTCCCACCACCGAGTTAAATCCAAGAGCTCCCAATTTCACTCCGGGTGCACGGAGTGAAATTGACCACCTGTGCTATGACCCAATTTCTTTCAGTGACAATTTTTAGTCATAAAAGGCAAAATCCATTCAGTGAGTTTCTTTATTTGTCTTAGCTTGACATAATAGCTAATCTACACTGTTATTTCAGGATTAATACATAGTTCTTATATGGTTCATGGCCTTTATTGATTTTCAAGATTTTTAGAATTCAGGTTAATTATGTTAAATAGATTTGAATAATCTAATTGTAATTGGACATTGAGAAAATTCACTCCTATAGCCGTTTATTTATTTTATTATATTAGGGACACCAGCGGTCATTATTATATACATTACAGAGAAAAAAAATAATAAAAATACACATTGACACATTCTGGGTAATTAATGTATGTTTATTTATAGCCGTAATGACACTATTTGGCCTATAAGTTTTTCATGTGCAACTCCATAGACTTATTTATGGGTACTATGTTTTAGTTACGGGCATTCGTTTTAATAGATATAATAAAGGCTTTTTAAAAACAATTCTTTTCGTTGTTGAATAATGAAGAAAATGATCATAGCCGCTAACAAAAACAATCTAATAAAACAATGCATATAAGTATTCTCAAAAATAATCAGAAATGCAATCGCATAATACCGAAAAAACGTAATCAGCATTTTGTAAAATACTGATTAAGAGTTGAAATAATAACAATAAAGATATTATTTCAGTTTTTTATAATTTATAATTCAGTAAATGTTTCCAATATTTTTTTAAATTTTGTCCTGTATATACCTTAAACTGCTCATAAGGAGTACATTCACTCTACCGAATTTTTAATTAATGAAGGTCTTATTTTTCCCCGACAGCAATGCTGGGAGAAACTCATCGAGCTGCCGTACGGCAAGACGTACACATACTCGGAACACACAAAGATCCTCGACAAACCGCCGAGCTACTCGCGGGCGATAGGAGGGGCGTGCGGCGCCAATAACCTCATGATTGTGATACCGTGTCACCGTTTGATCGCAGCCACTGGGGACCTCCAGGGCTTCAACAGCGGCAAGGACCGCAAGGACTGGCTAATCAAACATGAAAAAAAGTTCTCATAGACCTAAGCTTCTCGTCGTATTTACCTAGCAATAAGGTTGTCGACTTCATAGAAAGATAAGATGTTGTAAGCGTCTTTCTTCATATGGCGAATATCTATTGTCATTATTGGGTGCTCATAGTAGTTGCCTATCACCGCTCTAAACTCAGATTGGACCACATCAAGGCATTGCCCACGACTGAAGGAACATTCTATTGAGATTGTACTAAAGCACCGGAAATGGATGTTCCGTGTTTTATTTTGAAGATCAGGTATCGACCAGTGTATATAGATATTTTATCGTGGGTAAAAAACTGAATGATAGAGGGGGAGAAGCAGAATGCTAGGGATCTTTCCGACAAACTAGCCAAATGAGAAAGTACTTTTTTTTCTCGTTAATCGAACTTTGTATGGTTTTAAAAAAAATATATAGTAAAGTCAGAAGACTCCTTCTTTCTTCCTGATGGACATTTTTTTCATTCCCGATTTCAGATTGCATATAATGGGCTTTTATTATTGAGTACCGTAAACTTGAATTCGTCGAGTGATTTCAAAAACAAATTGTTTTTGGTTTTATTCTTTCAGAAAAGGTTATTCTTAAAAGTTGTTATGGATGATTGTCTAATTGCGATTATCCCTGGCATTCTGTATATGTTCAATTTTTTATTGGTAATAATTCTGTTTTAACGTTTTGTTTTCAAGCACTAAAATAAAAATTATTTTAAATAAAATTAAATTTCACATCCTTAATAAAACCATTGATTGTTTAACTGCTAAAAAGAATTGAAATACACTAAATAGGATGTCGCACTAAGTCTCAATCATCCATAACACATAGTTTATTAGAAAAAGCACACTTTTCCATGTTTTAAACTGTAAATTATTTGCAAAATAGTGCGCCAACTGTGACTTGGCAAAATTATCTTTTCTAAACTGTAAACATTTATGCTTCTATGCCGCCTAGGCTATCTGCCAACGAAATTTTGTCGGTCTAATTAAAGTATTTTCTTTATGTTATTTTATTTAAAAGAAATTGTAATAACGCATCTTATTCAGTTGTGTTTGTCGAGATCTGTGGTATATTATTTATTCAATGGAACAAAAAAAAATATAGTAAAGCACAACAACCGCAACATTAATCGTTTTTATTTAAATTTTGAGTAGCGGTAGCACTTGAGATATTGCAGGACGTCGGTTTAAATCTAGGGCTGAATTTTATAAAAATGTAATATACTAACCAGACCCCACCCCCGAGGTTGGCATCGCCTGCTTTAGTTGAAAGTAAATGCATTGCTTTGGTCGTCACAAAGATGATTTCTACCTTCATACAGATAACCCTTAGTCGTAGTCATAGAATAGTTTCATTGCGTAGAAGCATTGTAAGCAAACTGCGGCAACTATGACAAGTGTAATTTTACCGCCGGTCCATGGTTGAAGTCAACCGCTGCTTTGTGCTTATGACATGACATTCATTTACTATCAAGCATTTTTAACGTGTTGCACATTTTACAATTAACGATATCTGTAATCTATTTAACTAAATACAAAATTGATCTGTTGTCACTTTTAAATGATAAATAGTTGTAATATGTATTGCGCTTAGTTCTAAGATTATAGTTCTGAATACACATATGTTTTTGTATAAAACGAATTGTATTTTTATCCAAAGAATTGCCACCAACATTCGTATTTATAAAAGTGACAGATGTTCGTGGTTAACCATTTTACCGCCATATTATGGTGATATATTCTTGGAATATTGTATTTCAATCGCTATATTTGGAAAGGTGTCAATACGAAGCTTTGTCATACATTTCAACGGTGGCCTTTTTTGCGCTGCTGGATTATCCCGTGTACAATTGGAGAGGATGCTCCCATTCGAGAATAACGCATCGCGCTTGCGCGATTTAATTCAGTGGGATCGTTGACAAGAAATAAAAGAATGCTGGTTACCGATGATGTAAAATAACACAATTATTCTTTGCATGTCTTCTGGAATAGGTTTTGCACAATTTTTCTGTACATTTTCCATTGAAAACGCCACAAAATATAAGGTGTTTTTTTTAGAGGCGTGGTTTTCAATCTGGCACTACTTTTTTCGTAGTTGGTGTTTTTGACAGCTGTCACTTGATTTATGCTCAGTTTGGTTTGCCATTTCATAATGAATAGACTTACTCCTGAACAACGTTTGCAAATAGTGCAAATTTAGAAAAAATCGCTCTAAATTTTTTTAAAATCACTTTAAAATAAAGTAAAAATCGCGTCGTGGGCCTGTGGCGTGGCCTCCAAGATCGTGCGATTTAACACCGCTGGACTATTTTTTGTGGGGTTATGTGAAGTCGCTTGTCTACGCAGATAAGCCGGACACGATTAACGCCTTGGAAGAGAATATTCGGCGCGTTATTGCTGACATACGGCCCAACTTGCTGCAAAAAGTGGTTGAAAATTGGGCCTCTCGGCTGCAAAAAGTGGTTGAAAATTGGGCCTCTCGGCTGGAAATTGTTCGAGTCAGCCGCGGCGGCCACTTACCCGAAATCATTTTTAAAACATAATGGCAAACCCTTATCTTTATAATAAAACTAAATTCTTAGCCATAACATCAAATTATATGCGTTTTATCTCTTCTTGAAAACCACGCCTCTAAAATCATCACCCTATACAAAAAAAGCAGAGCACTGAAGTCGCTAATGGTAGGTTGACGATTAAACAGGGTTTTTTGATAGAGCTATGTGTTCAGGTAGCAAATCAAGTAGGATCAATATCAAAGGCCTTTATTTATTTATTTAACTGGTTTCCCCATGTACACATTTCAATTTCAAAAAATTACAACACTAAAAGAAAAAAACATTAAAAAACAATAACAATAAAAAACAAAAAATAATCAGCTAATCAGGAAAAATACAAATTTAAAAATAATGCTCCCAGGCGAACAATAAAAAATAAATAATTCACGTTGACCTCACAAAGGTGTAATAGAAAGCAGGTTTTTAATCCTATAGGGTGTACAGACAAATATATCAATCTCCGCAAAAATGGAATTTAATAATTCAACTGTTCTCCTATAATCATTATTTATAAATGTTCATTCTAAGGTTATTTTTTACTGTTAATCACTATCAGGTTTGCGACCCCCGGAGTATGTATCTCGTTTGAAATCCCGGTTACAAAGACATGGTGAAAGCGGTATTCCCAGTTTGTCCCTACTTTTAAAAGTCATTGTTATCTTTGACAAATGGTAACCATTTATCACTAGGTTAACGTTACATTTTTGGCGGGGCGAAGGATTCTAATTGTCTCTAAATTGTTTTGGGACGCACTTAAGGCATCGATAACCTTTCTACATCGATGACTTAAAGACACAAGTTTGCCATTCACTAAACAGGTGTACAGTGCCGCAGGCATGAGTCATTTGGATGCCTTGGTGCCGTCAACATTATCCTCGGTATCAACCTAGAGCGAAATCCAGTATAAAATTAAAGGTAAAATAGTGATGGCCGGTTTGGCCTAATTATGGCCACAAAATAACTACCTACCACATTCATGCAAACATCTTGGTCAGTTTGGTGAATATAAGGAAGCGTTACTTTGTCATAGATTTTTAGTTTGGATGCTGTATTACCTACTGTAGTCACATCTGGTGAGTGGCAAATCATCACACTCGAAACCAAGGTAGCTCTGATGTTCCTAAGTACACTACATATTACTATGCACTCAGTTTGGAGTCGTATCGGTAAAACGCAAACTATAAATATTTCGTCTTGGCAAAAGAAATTTCATAGACATCACAAATTATTATTATTATTATTTTATAATAGGCAGGCAGCATAGCTGATAATCCTATATCTTATTCAGTATCAAAATTGTTATTATTTTTTTTTATTTTTCTTATATGTTCGTTTAGATTGTTTTTAAATTGGTTGACTGTCTTTGATTCTATGACACTTTCTGGTAATCCATTCCATGCTTCCACGACCCTGTTACTGATGAAGTTCTTCCTGGGGACGTTTGCTTGAACAGGACGTTCTATCTTACTTCATACAGTGCCCACGTAGTTGGGTGTTTTTATCAAAGGTGAATATTTGAAATACATTCCCTTTCTCCAACAGATATGATTTTAAACCTCGACCTACTTAATTGACTATGATTTTTATATAAATGCTAACATTGCTATCGTCGAATAAAAAGGTTGAATAAATAAAAAAAAATATTAACAGCATACAGTTTTTATTACAATAAATATTATATTAATTTTGCATATTTAAGAATATCTATACAGTATACACAATATATACTGTAAGTTTACACAACAATGACATGAAAAAGGATCCACCTTTACTGGTAAGACTGAAATTTTAATAATACAAATTAAACTAAAAAATTAAGCATATTGTTTATATACTAAAAGTACTACCCCCAAAACACAAAGAAATTATAGCAATACTCTCAAATAACATTCGTAAAAATAATATATTGCACGTACCTTACATCACATGAAATCCTATTTTAAATTGTCAATGCTAGGCATCCGTTTCCTTTGACAATCTATTTGAAAACCAACAAAAAAAAAAGTTTTTTTACATTCACAAAAATATTTATGGATCACGACAATGTCGGAGAAGCTCAAATGATTATAAACACTCTCTACTTGTCCCAATAAACAAACTTATCCTTATAGATGCTCCGACCATCTCACAATGAGATATTATCTCATATATGTCGAGATGAAATAAACCGAATGGCACGGCACTATTATTAATTGTAGGTATTAGTAATATGTTATGTTGGGAAATTATTTAAGGAGTGGTTAAAAATTTTAATAAAATATAGCGTTGAAACACCCAAACCAAAAAATCTTTATATTTAAAGAATGCAATGTATTTATACATATTTTAAGAAAAAAATACACCATATTCCCCAAAATGGTAACAAAAAAACTTACATTTAGCTACATTCAAGAAAAACAAACGCCTGTGGCAGGTAAAAAAACATTTTCAAATTAAAGAAGTTGACACAAAAATTTTAAAAATTACAAATTCACTAACTACTTATAGGAATGCAATCTTTTTACAATCTATTAACTTAGTGTTTCATATCGCTTCTTATTTCTCTTGAAATTAAAACACAAGATAAAAATTAAACAGATAATAATTGTGGTATTCCAGGTATTTTTGAGTTTCAAGACATACAATTACCTTATAGGGTTAACAACAATTTGGCATAATTAAAAGGAGCGACTTTTTATGCTTGGCTATAATTTTTCTCCCCTAAAATTACACTAACAAATACACTCAGGGTACATAAATTCTATTCTGTACACGTATTACTGTAAACTGGAAAATTCTTCTTTATTAACTGCAAATGGCTCTTAATTAAGTTTCTTTAAGATACAGGGCTTGTTGTATTACGGTTTCATCCATTCTTTCCCATCGCTATTAATATTACGATTGTTAAATCTATGATGGTATAATTTAATCATAGATATGCACAGATTTAATTTAACGCTGACCCTGATACCTATTAAAATAACACAATAATGAAATTCTCAATGCTCTTTTGAAGCAAACATTGCACAACTTTTAATTATGCTGCATTGTATTGTTGCAACCGTTATTCAGTCGACACATTTAGCGAGGTTACTTTCTAGTAACTAAACCCGTTGATGCCTAGTTTGATTAGTAAAAATCTTTTATGGCTATGAAAATGCTACTCAAAATATTGTAAATTTGAAATTTTGACATTTATTTCTGAAGAATAGTTCCGGTGAACAATGCAATCTGTTTTTTTAGTTACCAACTTTAAATATAAAGTAAGCAATACATCACCAATATTGGTAAATCAATATATTCTATACTAAAGGACGTAACAATAAAAAAAAACAAAATAAATGTCGTTCGTTTAGTTAAAATCATTTTTACATTATTTACAATTTCAATATTAACATTAGCTAATAACTATGTATGCCCTTTTATTACATCTACAATTGATTACGTCAATGTTTTAAATAAGAGATATTTGTATCTACATAAAATAGAGGTGGTGTGAACAGTTTTTGGTATAGAAATCTTCGTTCTTTCCCGGTCAATTGCTGTTCTTTCGTTTGCAGATGCTTGGCAGACTTGTAATTGAGAAAGGTTGAAAGTTTCTAAACAAGTCACCTTTATATATTTTTTATGGAAGAGTAGTTAAGCAAAAAATATCATTAACAGGTACCAAGTAAACCAAACCTCTTTCTTTGGTAATAATTTACTAAAAAAAAATATATGAAAAATTGTTAATTTTCCCAATGGTAATATTGAAATTTGAATTACGATTCGATAATGAAAACGAAACTTAAGATTAAACAACACATTAATCATTTCATTCAAGTAGGTGTCAATATCAGAGATCAAAGTACCTAGATGCGTTCTGTTTCTCTACAACCATACTTCACACTTAAAACAATTGAGAGGAAGACAAGATGCGAGACATAAAATACAGTTCTAAGGCCCATTTCAGTACTTAACCGACGGTCAACGCCATGCGGTCAGGGCCATTTCTATGGAAATTGATTAAAGCTTACAGAGCTGCGCTGACGATACACGGCGTTCGAACTGCTACTCGCAGCGTACGGGGACCGTCGATCGGGCGCATCAGTGCCCGTACGTTGGCCAACTGACGCGCTATGAGACCATAGTGCTGGCCTGATCGTACGATAACTGAAGTTTGTCTTAGACCACCGTTGTGGGTTTAATCTAAACATTTGTAATAAGATCAGATAAGCAGCATTGAAGAATGAGAAATCAGGTTCTAAAAGTGGTAAAAATGTGACAGCTAATCGTTCAGTTAGTGTACTGGAGCTCGAAACATGTTTTGGTGCATCAAATTGTTTTCCAGCTTTGTTAGAAGTTCATCAAAACTTTCAATGGACTTTCTAAAGCAGTTAATGAACTTTCCTTCATCTTCTCGCAATGTCGAAAATAATCTAACAAATTTTTCTGTAATTAACCGCTGAGCATAATTGGGTGTACATAATATCTTCTCCGTTTTTTTATTCGCAGTCTTTTTCGAAGGCTATACAAAACTCGCAACGTATGCACGGTCAGCGACTGAATGCTACGAAAGTGCGTATGGTATGTGTGTACGATCGGTAACAACGGTTAGCGCTGACCGTTGGTCGAACACTGAAATAAATCTAATGCGAGCGCAAGAGAGAACATTTGACAGCTTGATCAGAATCGTAGCGGTGTCCAGATCATATTCACCGTGCCGTTTCTAGGTACTTCTATGTTATGTGTATATAATATTTTAATGTGAGCAGAATAAAAAAAATACTAAGCAAAACTGACTAATTCTGGAGAATCAAATCTACACAATGTAGTGGTTTACCAATTTTTCTCGGGTCCCATTTATAACACATTCAAATATATCATAAGATCTTAACTACAGTCACACATATATAAATATTCATATTACAAACATTACTTTCATGCACGTGAACTCAAAAATTATGCAGAGTTTAAAAATTCTTTCTGACCATTGTCACATTCTCACGCACTCCTTCCTGTAGAAATGCATTTTAAAAATAGTTTTACTGGTTCGTGAGAAAATGGCCTAATTTCAACATGACGTCTCGTTTAAGCAATATTAATTAGTAGGGTTTCAAATGAGCTACGTTTTTAACACTTAACTCGTACTTGTGACACTTTTTATTTCTGAATTCAAGTAAGAGTGCAGCTTTCGTTGTCACCACTAATCGCGGTGTAATTAGACTGAAAAGTAGCTGGTCCTTTGATCCTATTCTTTTTGAGGGGAGAGGGGTCAAAAGGGGGAGCATTAGAGAGCTGAGGAATACCTTATTATATGTATAGCATCATACCAGAAATATTCTTAAAACCCTTAAAAACATTTTAATTAAATTAAAAGACCGAGTCCATTAGCTATAACCCATATAAACGGACAAGATCTTCTGCAGAGATCGCATCTATTTATTTTCGAGAAGAAACCTATCGTCAATGGGCACGGTGTTTTTTGACAAAAGTAATTAATAAGTTTTTAGGGTAAACTATTTTTTAAATAAAACAGTAAATCGTGCAATGGGACTTGACATTTTTTACATACAGATGAAATTTTTCAATATTAATCCGAATATAGGAAATAGGGTTTTAGTGTGGCTTTCATTATAAGTTTTTGGATAAATAAAAAAATACTAAAACAATGACTATCCTTGTTTAAATCAATTACTGAATTTTAATTTCATCTTTCCTCTGTTAGTTGATTATGTTTTATTAACCGGCTTGGATGCTTATCTTTAATATGAGATTGCAGAATCTGTCAAAATTTACAGTGTTTTAGTGGGTAATTAAATATTCCCAGTACATAATTAATCATAATTGATAATGTAAATAATTTATTTTATATTAATACATTACTTTTACACTAGTGTATGTGCATTTATATTTTATAGGCATTTTTTGAAATTACGATCGAGAGCAAAAGAGAGTTCATATTATTCTGTGATCGAGGTGTTCGTGATATATTTTTTATAATTTAATTAGTCATCAAAGATATTGTTAATTCCGAAACGGTAGATTGTACTCTCTTCAAATATTAGACGATCACCACTATTCTTGAGTGAAACTCGCCTTTTTCGCTAGACGATGTCTGTACTATTTTCAAAAGTATTCGGAGAGAGTTTTTAGTAAAAAAAAATAAATACACCAACCTCCGGAAATCAAATTCAGGTTAACGGTGTGAATTGTCATGGTTGATTGTTTTTATTACATATAACATTCAATTATTTGGAAAATTGTATACCACAAATTTAAATAGGATTAAGAAAATTATAATTTTAAAAATCTTTACTAAATTGTGTTTTAAGTTTTTTTTTAGTACGAAATTGTAGGTGTGACTTAGAATAATAATATTCAAACGAATAATAATTAAAAACATTAACATAGCATTAAACATATTTTATATTTTTTATTCAATGAAAATACCGTATAGAAATATGCTTTCATTCGCGCAATGTCTAATGTGAATGAATTAACATTGCAGTTTATTCTGCAAAATTTTTCAATTGAACAATTTTGTAAATGGTATTTTGTGAGGTCAAATTTTACTTTTGTAAATATAGGCTCTCTCTCTGTGCTCTGAGATAGAGTAGCAAAGGCGATCGAAGCACTCTCCACCTATATGTAAAAATATAACAATTTAAGATACTTTGGTTCCATAATTAGCTGCCTCTTTAAAGAGAATTTTTAGACAACATTTGAACTCATCTTATCATCGTTATGTTATTAGCAACGAGGTCACCGTTCGAGGTTGTCCTGCTTCCGTTCGATTTATTATGTAGAGGGACTTGTGTTATTGACCCTGACGATCCGCTGTAACAATTTGCTAGTTCACCCACAGCTCTGTTAACGTTTATGTCGATGTATTTGATAGTTTGTTGCGCTAATCTATCGAGTTCGGATATAGCAGAGTCTGCCGATATTAGTGCGTCGTTTAGCAGTGTTAAATTTTCTGCTAATGAACCATTAGATGATATGTTATTTAGGTCTAAGCGCGGATGATTACCGTTTATATTAATAAAACCGTTTTTAGCTATTGCTGGCATTTCTTTAGGAACATTTATTTTTGTATAATGCTCAGATTCATTATTATGGTAACATTTTAAATCGTCAATATTAGCATTTATTATAGTGGAAGAATTTGTAACAGGATGTATTAAGCCATTAACATCAGTATTTACAATATTAAAATTGCAATTTTTTGGCACTGGAGGGATGCAATTTGTATCAATACCATTAATCATGTTGGTACTAAAGCTAGGATCTATTTTTTCATTTGTATTCGTTAGATCTGTGTTAAAATTATTAACGTAAGGATCAGAGTGATTTCTCACCGGAACATTATTAATGTTACTAAAATTACTATCAGAAATTATACAGTGATGTTGGTTGACACTACTATTTAGACTATCGCTAGCATCTTTGTTATCACAGCTGTTAAAACCATCACCAACGTTCAGGCTTTCTACCGATTCATCTTTAGGATTTCCGTTACAATGAAGATCTTCTTTGGGCTTTTCTTGATCTCTTTGAATTGACCATTCTCTTTGGATCCTTTCAACCTCTTCCTTCTCCCTCTGAATGCGATCCTTTCCTTCATTTTCTTTCCTAATCCTTTCTTCTTCGTCCTTGTTCCGCTTTATCTCGGCCAATTCGAGTCTTCTTTGGGCGTGTCTCCATGGCATAATCCTTTGGAATAGTACCCGCGCTCTGTGTTGTGGTTTTAAGACCCACGATAAGGCCATATCTGCATCTGCTATCCTGAAATTGATTAAATGGATACAAATATCGTACAGTATTTGAAAAACAAAGTTAAATAAATAAAAAAACAACTAGATAATCATGACAGTTAATTATTTACGTCCAGTTGCCCGCAGATTGGGAGACTTTGTTTATGGCAAGTAAGGGATGACATCCGGGTATTCTTCAATGGGAGTCAGGGGATAATAGGATTCCGATGGCCAATGATGCAAATTTGGGAAATAACCAGACATGAATTAACCCCCTTTCAAATATCAGAAGGAAGTAAAAAATGTATAGAACGCACCTTACCTAAGTCAAACAAATGATGAATTGGAACCACGAGGTTCACTTCAGGAAAATCACTGCTCAGACGTAAAGGTAAGAGCGAACAAAGAAAAAAACTACGACAAATGGTTGTCCCATAGGAGCCGTAAACTCCGGGTAGGAGGGAACAGTTTTACATTAGGTTGAAATATAAATTCAGGTTATTTATTTAAAACTGAGACACTACCTGCGCTTGAATCGTTCCCTGTCATTGGCGGCTCGCTCCCACGGTCCAACACGGGCGGCCCTGTGTGCAAACGACCATGTGCACATGAGATGCACAAGCGGCGCCTTACTCGCAAAACGAACCTGTGAACAAATGAATTGAAAATGTAAAGTTTGTGTGAATACATAGTTTTGTACAAAGTATTAAATGTTTCTTCCATTCAATTACTTTTTTTCATTGGCTAACAGTAAAATATTTTTTTACCTAAAATGCACTGGCATTGCAAATAAAGTTTATAATAACTTCATATATTATATCAAATTCATACAAATAACTTATAATTTTTGAGAGACTAATATTACATACATTATAATATACTACAAAAATACTGCAATAATGTTTTATTTAACCTGCCAACTGCCCAGGAGCAAATTTCAAAAATAAAAGTCAATTGCTTTACCAAATAATATATACGAGGAGAGAAAAATTCCAGGTGAACTGTGAAATACAAAAGTTTTTATTCAAACATTATTTTAATTTTTCAACATAACCCTCTCTAACGTCAAAGCATTTTTCATATTTATTTAACAGGTTTCCCCATATTTAATTCTTAAAAAAATATAATACTAAGAGAAAAACAACATTAAAAACCATAAACAATAACAATAAAAAAAAATGTCCACAGCTAATCAAGAAACAAGAAAAATACAAAGTACCTACCAAAGTAGGTAGTAGTAGTAGTAGAGGTAGTAGTAGTAGTAGTAGTAGTAGTAGTAGTAGTAGTAGTAGGTAGTAGTAGTAGTAGTAGGTAGTAGTACCTATAATTAAAAATAACGCTCCCAGGCGAATAATAATAAATATGTAATAGACGCTGATCTCACAAAGGTTTAATAGAAAGCAGATTTTTAATCTTATTGGGCGAACAAACAAACTTAACTTTTAAGCATGACCTAAACTGAATTGTGTATTTCAGTAACTTTTTAAGTTCGACTTTGTTAAAAATATGTTTTCGCACTCGTGATTAGTTCGCTACTCGCCGCTATGGTTTGTGTATACAATATCTGTCGCCACTGTCGCATCACTTTTGAGGTTATGTTGTCAGCTGTAGGATTACTAGGACTTTGCCATGCGTGTTTGCTTGAATTGAAGATGTTTAAAAAATTTGTTAGAAAATATAAAATCAAGTACGAGACGAAAAGCGCCGTTAATGTACTGAAATCGCTCCTAGCAGCGTATTTTAACACTGACTTAAGTTTGACTTAAGACTTAAGTCGTAGTTGTTTTGATTCTTAGCTAAGGCGGACGGTTAACAATATAGTGGACCTTATACGCGCGACTGTCCTAGTTCGGTCCATACAAGCGGTGTTTTTAAGTTACGTCTGTTTGAGGTATAAATTGTATCTTCTAAAGTTTAGGATTTTATTTAAAAAAAAATAGATTCTGGATTAGGTAGTACCAGAGCGTGGATGAAAATAATTAGTTGCATCAGCCACCTGCATGACTTCAATCGTCCCCTAATCGAAACCAACCGAATTATCACATCGGCGTGACTGGGCGATTTCATTCCTAACCTAACCTCTTGCTAATTCGAATTATGCCATCGCTCGCGCGAGAGCACGTTTGTTGTGGCCCTGTTCAAACAGCGGACGAGTGACAGATAACGATATCACATATCTGGTCAACCATCTGGTCTATACTTGGCATGACGTTGAACTTCGCTTGACTAAGCCCCGAAGCCTGATTAAGATGGCTCTGAACTGCTGGGCTGTTTCGAGCGTGGTCATAAATCTCGGTAAGCAGAATCCATATATTTTAAAAAAACTTTACACACCCAACCCACCCGACAACTTCTAAATTCCAAAACACCAGTAATTATATGGGTCTTTCCTTCTATAATAGATTACCGATCCACATAAGAAACCCGAAAAAAGCGGTAAAAGAATATTTATTAGAACTTAACAGTGTAAAAGAATTTTAGTATCATTTCTGTTGTAACGATGCAAGCAGATATCACCTTACCACCTTTTCTTCTTTTTTTTTGTTATATTATCCATGTTATCTAAATTAGTTTAATTACGTTTAGAAAATTTATTGTGTAATTACTATCTTCATCGTGTATTTTTTATTACCTAATTGTTGTAAATTTGTCATTCCTATACACACTAATGTATTTTCGGAAATAAAAATATCTTATCTTATATTTGTTGAATTTGCATCTTTGATCAACTATGCCACTGTGCAAGTAATTTTTATTTATTTATTTAAACATCCATATTTTTAATTAAACTAGGTAAAATAGAACTATTTCTAAGTTTCCGCGGACCAGGCTAGTGCCTGTCTTAAAGTGATATCAAATTAAGAGGTTCAATAAGGGCGATTCTCGATTTCGTTTTTCTCGATTATTTCGGTCAATTAGGTACTCGGATTCTATACTTGCAAATAAATACAGGAATAAAATACGGATTCAGATCATCCCCTGACATGTATTCAACGACAAACCGCGCCAAGCTAGTTTTTATCTCCATTTGACTCTTTATTTTTCTTCCATCTGACAGCCCACGCGAATCCAATCACCCCGGCCAAAACTGCACTCTTCAACATTCGAAAGTATAGACCAGTGGCTCTAGTCTAGGGTTGCCATACGTCCCGGTACACCGGGACATGTCACCGGTTTAAAGCCTCGGTCCCGTTGACCCACCAAATGTCCCGATAAACGAATAATCATGGTTTATATTATTGCTAAAATTATGCGAATAATTCGTGCGATCGCGTTGGCTGGCGGTGAAAATGTGGGGTCGAGGGATGTACTGACATTTTACAAATATTGTTGTAATTCATGGTAATTTACGATCTCACTCAAAAACTAGGCAGTTAACCGTCTTTGTTGCCGGCCATTGAACATATTCTGAAAATGTGGATATCATTTAAAGATTTCCTTTTTTCACAAACCAGATTGCGGCGCTATGGGGGGGCAATACCCCCCCTCCTCCTATAACTCCCTTATATTTCTTCCTATTTGATATCAGTACCGGTCGGAGAAGCCAAACCATTTATGGCAACCCTACTCTAGTCACAAACCCACTCGCGAATCGCTCGCTGGCTCTTTGGTGGTGTTGGTTAGAATCGCCGAGCGTTTGGCACCAATACCATCATAAATATACAATATGGATACGTGAACCTCTCGCTCGCGGTCCCGACTAGCCCTGCAGGGCCGTTTCGCGGGGTTGCCAGCATTGCTATAATATTTATATTTTAAGTTTTGACAAAATGAAAAAAAAAATAGAAATTTACTATTTTAAATCGATACAAGCGCAGATAAACGACATCCCATATTATTTATTTTTTTTTGCTTGCAGGCGTATCTGCAAACACGCGCGCGGCACTCAATTTCATTGCAAATAATCCCCAAACGCGAACGGTGCGTGACTATATCGACCGGTTTGTACGAAGTTGAGATACTGCTTGCAAGCTATATACTGTGTTAATTTGCTTGTTTACAAAAACCACAACACACACATTGTCTTACATAAACGTACAGGTAAACATCGTTACTTGAAAATATATTTTAGGTGTTTTTCGGTGACGCGTTTGATATAGAATTTATTTCCCATTTTAATAGATATGGCAGTGAAGGTGCTAACATTTTTTTTTATTTTTTAAATAACTATACCTAGTCTAGGCCAAATGTGCCTATCGCAGAGTCAGGGGAAATGGTGGTAATGAAGCGTTAAAAATGGTACGACCATGTGCAGATTTGTAACCGCGACCTTTGGGTCAATAGTCCAACGCCTTAACCACTAGACCACAAGTTTTTTTCTATAAATAATCTATAATCATTTCAAATTTAAGAGATTGACAATCATAATAAAATATCATGAAGGTCTGTAAAAAATACAAATTGCGATTATAGGCTCATCGATAGCATTTGGTGTAAGGTTGTGTAAATCCTAATTAATTAATAATATGTAATAAAAATCAATATTGTGAAAATGACAATCTATGTATGCTAGATGGCGTGGGCGTGGCTACAAATTCATTCATTCAATCGGTGAGGTCAGACCAGACGTAAACAGCGGAATCCGTAGAATGAATCATCTGTGGCCAACCGGGACGCGTAAATGCAGACACTATTAATAATATTATTAGTCAGGGAGGCTGCCAAAATGTTCTTTGCGTTGAACCCCTCGCGCGACGGCGACGGCCATCGGCTAGCATTTGTAAATACCCGAGAGAAATTAAACGTTTCCAATACTGATACAGTAGCCATTCGGAGAGGTTTTAGAGTAACAAACCATCGTTCATCGGGCGACTAATCGGGTCTAATCGGGGGTTCATCGGGTGAGTCTTTAAAAAAATATATATTTAAAACAACACTCGACAAAGTTCCTGGACGCCATTTTTCCAGGCATTAAAACAAAGTATAATTACAATTATAATAGAAAATAGTCAAAAAATCAAACAATGATAAAAGTATAGTTTTGATATTTATGTAATTAGCACGCAAGCACGTGTCCAAAAATTTAATCTAAATAGTTTGTCTACGTCTGTGATGTTATAGTCTTTGTAAATACACAACCGGTCGCGGCGTGACCTTGGCCACACTAGACTAGCAGTGGGCGTTCTCATATAACTGAGGTTACGTTATAAGCGATTTCAAAATAGCCTTGGAAGGCTACAAAATAACAGCGTGATTTGTAGCTGAACTCGTCACCGTGCCATCGTACGATGTCTATCTAGGCAACGCGACTCTCCAGCTATGGCTGTGAATAAGTCCAGCTTCAGTAACGCTGCTATTCGTTGCTCTATAATAATAGTGTGATTCGAAACGGCGTCGCCTTGTGACGCGGCAATAACAAAAACTGTTGAGGAAAACACGTCACTTTCAATGGAAATATATAAAAGGCCGCCCGCGACGTCATCACTCGAGAATTTACGAGTAGTTTTACGGAAATATTTTATGTTTTTTTTATAGTATTTCTTTGTTAAACATGCACTTCGTACACCTTTGACAAAACTAACATTTAGACCTATAAAAATATTCAACAGAAAGCAGTGAAAAATATGTCTTGTAGAAATTTCACTAAAGAGGACTCATTCCGGTCATTTCGCCATATAACGCTGTAGTGTTGTGACTGCCTTATTTGTAGATGGAGAAGAAAAATAATACTAGCTTCGTTTTAAGTATTAATAAATTTAATATTTATTTTATCTAAAAGTTTAGAGCCCCAAAAAGTCAGTATTTTTCTATACATTTTATCAAAAGTTTAGACGTAAATATCTTATTGTCTGAATACAAATTCAGGTAAGTTTTTCAAGATAAATTTATTCTGCTTTTCATAATTAACCAACAACGGTAAGGTGTGTTTATGCCTTAGATGAGACAGAACGATTTAAAAGCACGCGCGAGAGAGAGAGAGAGAAGAGCGCCACCGGAAAGGGGCCCTTAAACTCGACGATCTCATTAATCTAAAAATGCTACTTAACGAGTCATTTTTACATGGGGTTGCTTTTAAGTAACCCGTATTACTGATAGATTAC
Source organism: Neomicropteryx cornuta (assembly GCA_020383195.1). Lineage (NCBI taxonomy): Eukaryota > Metazoa > Arthropoda > Insecta > Lepidoptera > Micropterigidae > Neomicropteryx > Neomicropteryx cornuta. Next base: position 6,181,153 of record JAHKQU010000010.1, on the reverse strand, counting down.
ATAATATTGACGGAACCCTGTAACGATGGAATCCTGTCACGGACCGGCCAAGTGCTCCCATCGAAACAATGGTTTAAGGAAAGGGTAAAACTTTCTCTTAGATACAATGAGGCGGTCTGAAACCTTAGCGACCGCGAGCGGACTCCGAGTTTGTATCTACTAGTAGCACTCGTAAAAACTATTTTGTAAAATATTAACAAAATAAAGTTTATTGTGCAGCGAAATGAATGTTTTAATATTTACCTACATTCCTACCTACTCACAAACAGACCACAAAGCGGGTTTCTCCGATAATCCGAAGAAAAAACTGATTTGAGGTGATCACTTTGGTATCCTCTAGAGATCTCGAATTGGTTGGCGTGTTCCGTCGTCAACAATGCATACTAAGTGCTTTCTAGAGCAGCTCATATCCAAAAAATAATCAGGGTTCTATATTCTAATGTAAATATAAAAAATAGACGATGAATATAATAAAATAAAATTGCACAAATAGATTTTCTAAAAACAATATAAAACAAACTTAATTTAAAAAATCAGATAAATAAATATTTAAAGAGATCTAATAAAGTACCTACCAGGAAATACAAAAAACAAAATTTACATAAATATAATTAAAACTAAAAAGAGATTACTTAATCTCTTTTTTAAAAATGCTAAATTTAGAAATAAGTTTTGTTTTCTCTGTTAATTTGTTAAAGAAATCAGCGGCTAGATAAGTATTGTTTTTTTTTTAATCCAACTGACTTGGGGATGACCGTTTGTATATAATTGCTCTAGTTGCGAGTGTCATGATCATAAATCTGGCTATGAAATACCATGAAATACGGAATACCAGGAAATGAAATACGGCTTTTTTTTAATAATATGTCAGCGCCGTTCGGACTTGCATTATTATGAAAACACAAAGAACCCAAGCGTTTGCTAGACGAACAACGAAGGCGGTAGGAAAATCCCCGCAATCGAAGCGACCCATCCGAACCAAAGCTGCGGGTCCAGCCAGGCAGATCGACGACCTGCACTCCGATCCTCGAGCGCGGCGCTCGAGGTGTTACAATATTTCGTCAGGCCATCGCAGGCGAGTCATTGCCTCGACGGAGGAAATATGCCACGTCATTGAGCCAAGTGACGGAAATGGTAAAGTCATCAGCGTCGAAGGTACTCGTACTGCAGCCGTTTTCCATTTAGCTCCTTCAGATACATTTATGTATAAGAAGCAACCATCCCCGTACTTTGGCCGTCTTGCAGGATTTCGCTCAGGGGCGGCAATTTATGGTTGATTTTCCCAATCTTCCAGAAAATTACATCAATTTATTTTAGTATATCCGAACTAAGGAAGATAACACAACACAAGGAACAAAGATCATTTTATTCAGCCGGTACCTCCTCGTACGTCCATATTTCAAAAAACTAGTTTATATAGAGGACTAGAAATGTTCAATAAATTACCGGGAGAATATAAAAACATAAAAAATATATTAATTTTCAAAAAAGCGATCAAAACATATTTAATAATAGCTGACCCGGCCACGCGTTGCTGTGGCTAAAGTTTTTGTTATATTACATTATAGTAAACAATCTAAGAGGAACAATAAGAGAACATCAGTCACGGAGTCCACTATGCTTTTTCACACAGATGGTATTTGTAAAAAAATATGGTGATCTCCTTATTTGACTTTCTACTACTATAACCCTTTAGTACAATGAAATTATTTACGAACTAAGACGACAATGATGATGTTGGTATACAAATTCACTGGATTGAGATTGATTTGAAGGGGAAGTACGTTGAACACAATTAATTAAAATGTTCTTACACTTGATACTAAGCAGAAATCAATAGGTAAAAAATAAAAATTTATCAGATTTATTATTTCCATTTAATTTTATAACAAATATAAGTATATTACAGTATAATACAGTAAATAACATGTGACGCTTAAACTCATGAATGAGGTAGGCAAGGCAGACAGTCTTAAACTTTTAAACATTAATATCTTTTTTTTTGAATTATAAATACTTTCAATTTCAATTTAATTTAACACCAATCGGTGCACAATGGTTTTGGTTAACCTGTCTTTAGCTAACACAAATAGATTCGACGGTTTCCCAACACGTGAACACGCAACATATAGTTGCCCATGAGAAAAACATGGATTTTCCAAATCTAAACCACAAATGGACATTGTTTGACCTTGAGATTTATTTATAGACATGGCGAAAGCTAAACGAATTGGAAACTGTAGCCTTTTGAAGGGTATGGTAGAATCTGATGGTATCATCGGAATACGTGGCAGCAGGACCACTTTTCCTTTAAACTTCCCAGCCAAAATGGTTGCTTCAAGAATGTTTCCGGTGATCTTTTTGATGACCAAACGCGTACCGTTACATAATTGAGGTGTATTCAAATTACGGAGGAGAATAATAGGGGAACCAATCTTTAATCGAAGATTATGTGGTGGCATTCCAGGGATATCTAATGAATTTAAAAATTCAATCGGAAAATTTACACTTTCATTTTCATCAACAACAGTATCGATTGATTTAAAAGACATCAGATCGCCTGGTAACAACTGTTGTATCTGGAAGTTAATTTCGTCAACATCAACGTTTTTGGCTGCCAAAATCGCCCGTTGACTAAGCCATTCATGATTCAAATAATTATTCTGTATATCCGGGAAAATACTCTGAATCAATTCAGTTTTATCCTGAACAACAGTGCAAAAATTGTCTGGTAGTTTAATGCATTGCGTATTTGGTTGCAGTTTTATTTTACCGTTCCCAATATCTAGTAGTTGTTCGGAAAATATTAGTGCTGATGGATCATTTTGCAATTGTACTCGCATATTTATGGTCAATCGAAGTGTTTCAACACTTCGCCATAAGAATGATTGTTTCAAACATGCATTAATCTCATCCGCGAAAGTAGAGCGAGGTATAACCGGTAAGGTCTGCCGGAAGTCACCAGACAAAAGTAAGATAGCACCACCGAAAAGTTTATTATTGCTGTTTAAATCTTGCATAGTTCTGTTTAATGCTTCAAGTGAATATTTGTGTGCCATTGTGCACTCATCCCAAATTATTATAGAACTCTTCCGCAACACTGCAGCTATTCCACTATTCTTTTTGATGTTACACATTGCATCTGGTTTATTATGAACGTCCAATGGCAGCTTGAATGTTGAATGTGCTGTTCGCCCACCATCCAGTAAAGTAGCCGCAATGCCTGACGATGCTAATGCTAATGCGATTTTTTGTTGCGACCGTATTTTGGCAAGAATCAACGATATTAAAAATGTCTTACCGGTTCCACCGGGTGCATCCAAGAAAAAAAAACCGCCTTGTTCAGCAGCAACAGCCAGCATAATCCGATCATAAATAATTTTTTGTTCTGCTGTCAGTAATGGTTCACTGTTCATGATAATTGTTGCTAAACTTCCATGGTCATATTGATTTTCTCGTTGTAAATCGGTATTGACTAAGTCGGTGGCTGGACGATTAGGTGATGGCATACCATAATGATTAAGTGGTAAATTTGAAATAAGAACACATAAATCCTCGATCAAGACCAATGCTTCATTGTACATCTCTGGTGTATAATCTATGTTTTGGCATTGATTTGTTTGTCTAATTCGGTGCAAGATGTCTTCTGTCATACAATTTTTATATTTTTCCCACAAAGTTTGTGCTTGCGAGGGATAACATGTCGCCAAAATAATTGCAAACAACTGACGAATGTTATTCGGTGTTGATGTCAACGCAGCATCAGCAAGCGTTAAGTCCCAATGGTTATCGTCTTCTAGCAATTGCAGTTCACGACATGCATCCTGGTATGTATTGAATACTCGACCATTAGCTGTTCGTAAAAATTCAAAAGACGTTGGTCCGGGAACATTCACCAATAACAAACGTAAATAGAAGCACTCACGTTGCTTTGGATGTACCGTGTAAAGTCTCCCCAATGTCTTAGCTTTGAATATGCCTGTAATGGAAGGATGTGGTTTTCCTTGTTTCCGTGGCTCCCATTTTTTACTGGATTTGTTCCATGTGAAATAACGTGGAACATCACCATACACCAATGTCTTCGCGAATTGGCCAAAAACATCAGGTTTTTGACACAATGTAAAAAATTCAGTTAGAGTCGTTTTCGGAGCTTCGAACGCTCTTTGGAGAACATTTTCTTCAGTGAAGTATACACGTTGACCGTTTTCAAGATGTATTGCCAGATGTTGGACAGCAGGATCTCTTTCGTGGATGGGAAAGCTGAGAATATGCCAAATAGCTTCATTGCTGCTAATGTATCTGCCCATTTGGTATCGTGCTATTTCGTCATTTTTATTTATGTTTTTTACTTCAAATATGGCCAAATCACTGTCTTTGTTTACATATTTACAAATATACTTAATTGATTTAACAGAACTGCAAAGCTCAACATTGATATGAGCTTTGTAAGTTTTTGAAAGTAGTGGTGAGTATGGTACCACCCACTGATTATCAAACTCAACTTGATTTGGAAAGTTCGGCAGTCGCATTGTAAATGTGTGGCCACCATTCTCAGTACTTCTGCGGCGATACATTGGATAACCATCAATATCCGTGATCGTGTCATTCGTATGCGGCTTTGGGAAGTTTTTTTACATTTTCCATTTTCCATGCACGGTGACGTCATGTTGAAAACACCGCATGGCCCATGGATCATGTGTTTGGTGACAATATCAAATAATTCTTGATCAATTAATGGGTCTGGAATTTCGGCTGAAATTATTTGATCGATTTCTTCAGGACGGATTCTATCTTTAAGCCAAACCAAAATGTGGGCATGAGGCAAACCTCGCTTTTGCCACTCTATCGTATACAGCCAACAACGTGTGATACCAAAAATTGTATATTTAACAATAAAATCAATTAAGGATTTCAATTTTTGTTTAAACACACGTGCAGTTAAATCATGACGATGAATGGCTTGTTGTCCTGGCAATAGTAAAGTTTGTATCTCTTCCCAATTCGGATTACATGTGAATGTAATAAATAAATCCGGTCGGCCGTAATGACGTACGTAAGTCATCGCATCTTGTATGTATTCCTGCATGTTCCGTGGACTGCCGATGTAGCTTGAAGGTAAAATGAAAGCATTACCGATGTCATTGGGATTTAAATTTCCATCGATGTTTCCAGCAACAGCATCTCGTAAGTGAATATATTATTCCGATCGTAGTTTTGCCTAGTTGAATCGAAGGAATCGCAAGCGTTCGCTTTCGACCTTAGCATACATATCAACAATGTATTGATGGAACAGCTGACGATATCGAAGGATATAATTGTCTTGATGTTGTCTAACCATTATTCGGTGTGCGTAGTAGTTCATTGAGCTAACTTTATTATTTCTGTAATCACCTAAAAAAATAAAAAATAAAATGCAATACGAAATTAAAATCTATACATACAGTAAGAAAGTAAATAGATAATTGTCAAATTTACCGGTATTTGGATCATACTGATTGATATTAAGGTGATATTCATCTTGTCCTTGCCAAAATATCAATGGATATTGTAGTGCGTCATATGAACGGTGTAGATCCGAAATCGTACTGACAGTGTTGTCTCGCCGTGTAATGTTTATAGATCTTTTGTCAACTGGATCACCAACCATGATAACAGCAACCTCATCAACAGTTGGAGCGTTGAATCTACCAGCATGTTCACCTAATGGTACTTTGTCGGCTTTTATGACGATTTGATAATTGTCATTTTGCAGTCGTGGCGAAACTCTTTTGATCAATTGAATTAGTTGATTGTGATCTTCTAAAAAATTTTCCAATAATATCACAATTGCTCTTTCCTCTGCTTGTTCAATAAAATTATACAGGCACCGAGTCGTCACGCGCTCTTCACAATCGCCCATAAAATAAAAAGGTATCGACATCTGTCAGTTTTATGACTGCCAAATAATATCAGACAAATAATTAGCAATAAATTAAAATATGACGATTTGATAATTGTCATTTTGCAGTCGTGGCGAAACTCTTTTGATCAATTGAATTAGTTGATTGTGATCTTCTAAAAAATTTTCCAATAATATCACAATTGCTCTTTCCTCTGCTTGTTCAATAAAATTATACAGGCACCGAGTCGTCACGCGCTCTTCACAATCGCCCATAAAATAAAAAGGTATCGACATCTGTCAGTTTTATGACTGCCAAATAATAACGGACAAAAAATTAGCGATAAATTAAAATTGCGACTATAATTTGAGATTTAAACTATCCTATCTCTCAAGTGCACATCGAACTGCACATGGTGTTCAAATTTTATTATAATCGGTTAAGTGGTTTAGGAGTCCATTGAGGACAAACATTGTGACACGAGATTTATATATATTAAGATTAAAAATTTGTATGAATTCAAAGACCTATAATTGAAAGGAACAAATGTTACGCGGCAGTTATTCTTCATACTAATTCTAAAATAGTATATTTAAGCATAATTAGAAAACTTCTATCTACAATTTATATATATTTTTTGTGATCTATATGTTTTAGCTTGTTATACGAGTACGAGTAGTATAAATGTCGAACACTCTAGGCATGATGTATCTATATATTGCATTATATCAATTTTTTTGAACCAACTGAAAATTGTCATTCCTATGCATTAAGTTGTTCTTGGAAATAAACTTTTACTTTACTTTATAGTATCCATGTGTTACCTTTAAGACCAACGAAAATAAGCAGTTTTTTTTTTGAAAAAGCTAAAAAGAATCTTAGTGCGCCTCGAATAAGGATTATATTTCAACAGCTTACGAAAAATCATCACATTCTAGCGAAATATTACGAAAATATATCTATGAACGGTAAATTTTGATAGTTTAGATACCATTTATTCAGCGTTTTATTTCCTATGGCAGTAGCCATTCCAGAAGTTTGGCTGCAAATAATGGTGTTGCGTTTTCAGACAATTTTCCTTAAACGCGTTTTCGAAACAATAACTTTCTCAAAAATATAGTCAAATATGCATATCTTTTCCATATATTGGCTATTGAAAAACAACCATAGTCGTTTAGTTAGACCATATCTGAGACTGGTCGGATGATATAGATGACATGACATTGGATACAAGATTGTCAAACAATGTTTTAAATAAGTCAGCATCTTCCAGGATTATATCCTTTATACTTTAAGTTCCTCTTATGCACACAATTTAGAAAATGCTTCTTTTGGTTTTGTTATCTGTTTCCCTGGGTTTCCAGGGTCTGACATTAAAAACAGAGCGATCGTCTGCATCCACATAACTCTACCATTTCATTTTTTCCCCCAATTTGGCAATAATTCTACGAAAAAAAAACACAAAAATAACTGACGCGAATTGGTATTGGCAATAGCAAGACGCTAAGAGCCTGTGATTGGTCAAGACGGACTTAGCTAGCTTTGTGTACTCACTGTAATAAGATCTCAATATTGTCATATGTAGCTCAAAAATCTAAAGAGATTGGTATTAAATACTCAAATTTTATGTGTTTTGGATTTGACTATGTTTTGAAAGGAAACGCTTCATATATAACATTAAAGTCGACAAATTTTTAGTATTAATTAATGTAACATAGACAGTTCGATAGAACGAATACATTTTGAAACGTATTATTTATCACTGGCCAGTTAAAATTGACATATTATGTCTGTTATTTCATTACTAACCGCGTCAAAATTAAAAAAAAAACAAATTATGTTAAAATTTATGATGAATTGTAAGAATATCACGATACCATTGTATGTAGCTAAAAAAATACCTACTGTCGCCTCCATGGCCAACTAAAACGCACATCGAACGGGCTAAAAGTGCCGCAGGCGCAAATGGAGATAGGAAATGAAGCAACGCACACCACAGACGAGAGCAGTCTGGGTGGGAGATGCCGTTAAGGCGAAGCCAAAGAATAAATATTAATTTCGATTTATTTACACGCTTTTTTCTATGGGCTGGCATTTGGTAACCATTGAAAATTTAATTATAAAAAAATATTTTTAGATACCTTGATATTATGTCCTCAACATAGTAAAGATAGATTATTAAAATTCAATTTTATTTCTGAGAAATTAAATAGATGGTAAACTGCTAATAATTCTTTTTTAGTTGAACTGCTCTCTTATGTTTTATAAGAAAATTATATCCATTTATGTCTAGTATACTTTCATGGATAACTGGTAAACATTAACCAAAATATGCATTATAAAACACTTAAAAAGTTCCAAAAGGTTTTTCCCTCGTGCAGGGTCTTGGTCAATTTTGGCTGCCCGGTAAAATTTGGTCAAAAGTAGATTCTTACAAGATTTTAATTCGTTCTTAAGACTTAAGACTATTTAAAGATTTTAGACTTAGAAGATTTAAGACTTTATAGTTTGGATTTGGTTGAATTGCTCTTTTATAAAAGACATTTAGAGCCTTAGAAAAAATAGAGATTAAAAGGCAAATGACGGTTCTAAAACATAGAAAAGTTTGTTTTTTTAATTTCTGTATTATGGAGCTATAATAATATAAAACCCAACAATTGCTTACTGTCCGCGCAAAGAGTAAAACCTGACGCCCTATCAAAATTCAGCACCGAATTTCAAGGTTGATTGTCAATATGCCTTAATGACACCTATTAGGGCCTAGCTGTAAGACGTCAGGTTCTGGTTAAATAATTTGCTACCACTTAACAATGTATAGAAGTAGTTGATATATGATAGCTACAGTATAAACTCACATACTATAAATAAGAAATGCACTCAGATACCAACGCGCGAATGAGTACCAGTACAGATTACATTTGTAAATAAATCTCGTTTTTTTTCCTTTCGAAGATAACATTATCTGTGATTAGCAACAGGCAATGCCTGAACAAATGCTGGTTTTTTCTCTCGTGTTATCTAAGCAATTTGACGCTGTTACGTCTTTTTGTTATGCACGTGCATATTAAGTTTTGATTAGCGAACCGTGTGTTCAGCGCATGTGGTAACTGTAATGCGAGGATTATTTGCATTCCATATTTTAGTATTATCTGTAATTTCGATAGAAAAGTTGACACGATTTACGCACATTTATGGAAACATTTTTTTTTTGTGACGATAAGACGCGCTGCAAGAGATCTCCCACTGAATAAATAAATACAGATTAAGCCACGAGAAGATAGATACTGAAGATAGGTAGAGATAATAGGTACATAGGAGATAGGAAGATAGGAAGGAGGTAGGAAGATCTGAAGAGAAGATAGGTACACGGGGAAACCTGTTAAATAAATAAATAAATAGATACTAACACAGGCTTCAACAAAACTATTTTTCATAATTAAATAGGGTATAATATCTGTAAATTAATTTATTTATTCGGATAAATCAAATACATATAAGTATATATGTACAGAGTAACAGTTAATGCCAATTAACGTAATCAATAAGCTACCATCACCACTGCACTGATATTCCCCTAAACTAGACACCGTCTGTTTCAAAATATAACTATATGACTTATATTTAATTATTGTTTTTTAATAGCGGCAAATACCCATTGTTTACCGTCGTCAATACATTTGTAGGTACATAATCCCCCCCCCCCCCCCGTGGAAATGGTCTCTTTCTTTTGTTTTTTTAGACTAGTTCTTTTGCTATATTTACAAAGTTTGGCTATACAATTATACGAATAATTAATATATATTTAAATCGATTTATTTTTCCATATAAGTTGTTGAACAAAAGTTATTCGATCATGTGCAGAATCACCACTTAAAAGGACTAAGTTCACCCGCATACTGTAGCAGGGTTGAGGCATGTGCTGGCCAGGTTACGTGGAATGGAAGCATTTGCTGTTTTAAAGAATGCCTCTTAAAATCAAGTGTTAAGGGGACTCTATCCGGTGGTTCTCTTCTCTGTCTTGCGCGTGGTTTTAAATCGTTCTGTCTCATCTAAGGCATACACAGCCCGCACCGCTGTTGGTTAACTATCTCGAGTCTTGTATTCAGACAATAAAATATTTACGTCCTAACTTTTGAGGCAGATAACTTTTAGAAAAAATAAAAAATTAACTGTTTAATTCAATAGAAGCCCAGATATTTAGGAGATAAAACGATACATAGTATTATTTTTCTTCTCTATCTACAAATAAGAGAGTCACAACACCACAGTGTTTTTATGGAGAAATGACCGGGTTGAGTCCTCTTAAAAGTGATGAATATTTTTGAAGTGAAACTTCTTTAGTTTACGAGTTTACGCGCCCTACATTTTAAGTCGTCGCGCCGAGCAGCTGTCGCGTTGATTTTCTTCTATAAATAAATAGGCGTGCGGAAACATCGTTGAATGTAGACGCCAGTATGGGGGGGGGGGGGGGTGATCGTTTTGTAATATAGATTAGCAGTCAGACCGCTTTACTGGCCTCGAAGAGCGACGCGATGAAAAGTATTCGAGCGGGTGTACACTGTACCCTGGCACCAGTTGCGACCAAGCGAGCGTGCAACGAATAGTCTCACGACCGCGAGGGATAGTCTCTTATTGCGAAATTTAATTGCCAGTGAATCACAGCAGTGCAAACTACCCGCGATTTCCTATTTTAAAAAATTTCGAAGGTCGGTCAAAAAAAAACCTTTGCGAGGTTGACCCGTTTCTTTTTCTAAACTAACGGTCTTTGTTCAATAAATTTTTCAAACAGATCTCGCCTTTATTCTTCTTTTACTTAACCAGACTTTTTTTTAATTTCAGTCCTTGCTTAAAGTCGTTTTTAGTTAGGATTAACTTAACTTTTAAGCATGACCTAAATTGAATTGTGTATTTCAGTTACTTTTTAAGTTTGACTTTGTTAAGAATATGTTTTCGCACTCGTGATTAGTTCGCTACTCGCCGCTATGGTATGTGTATACAATATCTGTCGCATCACTTTTGAGGTTATGTTGTCAGCTGAAGGATTACTGGGATTTTGCGATGCGTGTTTGCTTAAATTGAAGATGTTCAGAATATGCAAATCTAGTCAATTTTAATTAGTTAGAAAATATAAAAACAAGTGCGAGACGAAAACCACAGATGGCAATACACTCGCACACGGGTCACGGCGACTGTAGCGCCGTTAATGTACTGAAATCGCTCCTAGCGGAGTATTTTAAGACTGACTTAAGTTTGACTTAAGGCTTAAGTAGTAGTTGTTTTGATTCTTAGCTAAGGCGGACTTCTATGTTCGACTTAACGCTAGGAGTGAGTTGAAATACGATGTTTATCGGTTAAGTCTAACTCAAAATTTAGGTTAGTCTTAAGTAGAACATGAAACTTCGGCTCTAACTCTTTTTACTCAACTTTACACAGCACCGACTATAATAAATTAGTTTGAGTCATTTTGTAGGACTGCACACGGTAGCGCACAATATGGAACGCCCATCGGCGCCATCTAATGGCAGAAAAGCACACTGCAAGTTTGCACATGAACAGTCTTATTTATAAACTTAATAACGTCAAAATTTGTATTTACTAAGTAATTTTCAAATAAAAATCACAACTCAGCTGTTATGCCGCCGCCACGAGTTGGTAACTTAAACATATTTCGCACCTGTGAAATTGCCAAGATATTCATTTCACATACCCGGTTTAACTAGGAGTCACCTGTTGACGTCAAAGACAACTTAGTTTGCATATTCCTAACTAAAAGTCACAAGAATCTGTTTTATATCGAGTAGGAACTGTTACCTTATATATGTAATAGCGATTTGTTTATTATTTGTTATATTTAGTTCGAATCACTAAGAATAATCACAGTTCTTACTCACGCGTGTTCGTAACATACACGCGTACGGTATGTTTCTAAGATTATTTGGTTTTATTTTGTTTTTAACTCATTTTATAGTACATGAACATCTATTTTTATTTTTAACTATTATTTGACCGCTATTCAAAATTAATTTTGCTTGCACGTCAAGTTCGCGATATTGCCATTAGTGGTTTGCTGATTTTGATACTAACCTAATGTTCAAACAAAAAATTACATTTCATTTGGCTGCTTTTGAAGCTATATTAATAGTTATATCCATGACATCTATCACAAGTTTGCTGCCTTTGATACATGCCTCATGTTCACGCTTCACACATACAAGTACGTCGTTTACACCTCACACACCCACAATATGGAGAAATTAAACACCCAATTGACCACTAAATAGACATATTGATATTAAGTATATCAAGAGTAGTAGCATTTTTGCAAATATCAGATGAAAATACCACAATTCTAACAAAGGATAAGATAAAGGCCGTCTTCCTTATCAGCGTTATCAGCGCATTGATAACATAATAAGGTAAAATTCAGCAATATCGCGCGACGCTATCATTCCAAAGTGGGCATTCGTCGACAACACCTACCTACCCGCTACAAACAGGAAAACTAACATAAATTATTCATATGTGTTGTGTTTGAGTGTACAATTTATTATATAGGGTGATGAATTTAGAGGCGTGGTTTTCAAGAAGAGATAAAACGCATATAATTTGATGTTATGGCTAAGAATTTAGTTTTATTATAAAGATAAGGGTTTGCCATTATGTTTTAAAAATGATTTCGGGTAAGTGGCCGCCGCGGCTGACTCGAACAAATTCCAGCCGAGAGGCCCAATTTTCAACCACTTTTTGCAGCAAGTTGGGCCGTATGTCAGCAATAACGCGCCGAATATTCTCTTCCAAGGCGTTAATCGTGTCCGGCTTATCTGCGTAGACAAGCGACTTCACATAACCCCACAAAAAATAGTCCAGCGCTGTTAAATCGCACGATCTTGGAGGCCACGCCACGTTGTTCAGGAGTAAGTCTATTCATTATGAAATGGCAAACCAAACTGAGCATAAATCAAGTGACAGCTATCAAAAACACCAACTACGAAAAAAGTAGTGCCAGATTGAAAACCACGCCTCTAAAAAAACACCTATATTTATCGACGATTCATTTGTATGTGTTTTTCTGTGCAAGACGTTTCAAAAATCGGTCGAAAATCAGTAGCCAAAACATAGCTCACTACTTACGATCTATAAGCAACAAATAATAAAGAATAGTAGTAAAAATGTATGACGAAAAAAAATTGATAATGAAGTAAACAGTAACAAAAATAATAGAGAAATAAAATCAGAGAGTGAAATTCTGTGAGAAAAACGCATACAGATACACTAATTTGTGGGTGGCGTCGCTCAACCGCAAAGTATCCCAACTAGTTACGCGCCTGGCCGCGGAGAAGAGCGGGGCACTAGTTTTAGTAGGTTTTATTTCGCGAATCTGTCGCGATATCTTTAGATCGATCCTCTGAAAGGAGTAGTGAATAAAAATACACCCTGTATATCGACCGTGGCTGCTGGGGAGAGTACATCTTGGTGTCTTTTGCGTCTGATTGACTGCCAGCGAACATCTCAATTCGCCTGGCAACTGGTTCATTATTATTACGCCTCGATCGTCGCACGTGCCGTAACATATCGGCCACGACCCCTACTCTACCTAGCTACTCAATCGGGGAGGGTAGTGTACTAGCGGGCACCATTGAGTCGAGAGTATAAAGTTCTTATACCTCTATAATCATTGTATATATTTTTTTAAATTTTATCCTATTGCGCCATTAGCGTGTGTTAATTGTCTCAATTCCCTACAATACCTATTGAATTTAAAATTGAATATTAGTAACAGTTGAAAAAAATACACAATTACAGCTTGTATTTATATTTATTTTTTGATACAATTCATTGATAGACTATTGAAAAATGAACATTTGAAATCACACAAAATTCGCAGTTCTGAACTCATTCTGTCAATGGCCGTCAGTTGTATGAACGTTTTATTAAGGGCAAGTTCCTTAATGGGTAAAATCAGACCAGGGGAGTGGGAATGGGGGGGGGGGGGGAGATCGAAAAAGTGAAATTTTAAACATTCTTAGTACATAAGGTATCGAATTCATTTAAATTTTATATTATTCTTTAGATAAGGGCCTAGGGGTGGGAAAAATTGATTTTTCAAAATTCAAAAAATCAAACCTCTCTTAGTACGCGCAGTATCAAATCAGTTCAAACATCCTTTTGTTTGAAACAATTTTTGTTATGCGCCACTCTTACGGCACGGCGAGGCGGGTTGAGATGAGCGAGCTTGGAGTTCGCCCATACTTCGATCCCGTAAATCTACCTCCGCCTTCCGGCGTGCCGAAAGGGATTTTTTACTTGATTCGTTAAATTACACAAGAAAAAAGCCAGATTTACACTTTCGTTACGTTCGTAGAGTTTTATTACGACTTTTTAAGTAATAAGTATGGTCCATGCGTAATTTTGTTGACATGTTACTGTTTATGTTAATATTACACATACAATTTTATATTTTTACAAATTAATCTTAGACACTAAAGTAAAAAAAAGCTAATCATTATTAAAATAAAAAGAGAACACCACGTGCATATTTATGCTTAGTGAAGAAACACAGATTATAATAAATAGAAACAATATAAGTTATACAGGGCGTCCCAAGGTCAATCCCAATAAAAAAAACAGCTAATAGGTCCTACGATAGTGTTATTTGTTAAGAAATTATATCAAAATTCATTATGGTATTCGAAAAACAAAAATGTTGAAGTTTCTATTCTAAATCATGTAAAACAGATATTTTTCAATGGCTCCTCCCTCGGATAACTTCGTCACTGGGTCACTAGGCCGCGGTCAGTCAAGATCGAGGTTAATGACCTGCCGCGTTGTTCGAAACGCCCCATTAGGGCGGAGCTAGATGATTGCTGTCAGGTGCCACTGGTCGAACAGAGGTCGGTCTAAGAAGTAGGGGTAACTCCTTACCCCTTCTCTGGGATTGTAAGAGGGATGCTATTGGTCGACAGATAATATTGATTTATTGATCGATAAGATCGATTTACACCAATTTTATTACAAAAATAATAAACTTTTCGCATTTTGTTACATAATTTCTTACTCTTAATAGGTAACTTAAACACCCCCTAAAGTTTGTGGGATTGGTCTTGGGACATTCTGTATATCATATTATAAATAAATAAATATGTTACTGCATGTTCCTTACAGGGTTCCGAATCATTTAATGTCTGACAGCTGTCTAAAATGCATACGTTCGATTTTTAAATATCCTGCTGTGTGAAGCGAACTCTAAGGTTGTGACGTTGCTGACGTCACGCAAACAATATTGCGCTATGTTGATCAATTCAGAACTCGACGGCGACGAGAGTAACACTGGCTAGTTGTTTCAATTATTATTTTAAAAACATTCTAAATCGGCAACCGCGTTCCATTTTCGAATATTTGTTTTCTTCTTCAGTCTGCGTCGAACGCGCAGCAGTTCAATTAATTACACGCGCCGTTACTAGGACGGTTTTATTTCAAATTTAGAACCAGCAGGATATTTACGGCGGCGCCGTCGCTCAAAACTCAATTAGAACGATGTATCAAATCTTTCAAATCTCAAGGACAAATGCCCCGGGACGCGTTTGTCCTTGAGGTTTGAAAGAGTAGGCTTTATTCGAACATTGACGTGTAGAAAAGAGACGGATATACTCGCCGACCACGAATTCGTTACATTTGGAATCGACGAAACATGTTTTTTGTATTTAAATAATTATTATCATTTGAAAAAAATGTTTTTTTTATGTAATGGCCTAGATTATTATATTGTCTATCTTTAGAAAGAAAAATTAGGTTCGCGTCACTTACACAACTTAAAAGAAAAACGTTGCAAGAAAAAAACAACACTTTCTTATTTATTTATTTTCATTACTATAATACGGTGTATTTCGTTTTTTTTTAAGCGAAGGACTAAATTAATATATGTAGAATATTGTGGTATTTTAGTTTTAGCCATTTGTTGGGAATAACTTCAACAAAATGCACCAAAATACGTTACAAAACACGTTTTAGGGACTGGTGGCGCCTTAAACAAAAGTTTGGCAGGAATATATATTTAGGAACGCACTGGGCATAGTGGTGAAAGTTCTGTTCCATTTGACAGCTAGACCTTCTAACGGCATTGACGGCGCCGTCGGCTCTCTAGAGACCAGCATCTGCGGCCTGTGTTTCAATCGCCTGGACTCATAAAAGACCTCGATAATTATAGGCGGCTGATTGCGTTTATCAACGATGCCAAAAGGCTCGCTGGCGACCGCGCTTATAAATAAAAACTCGTTTTTATTAACTGGTAATATTCAAATACCGCTTAGTAATAATTATTTGAACGGAGCAAAACATTGAATAAAATTTACTCTTTAAAAATCGATTTTATATTAAAATTACTATAAATAATAGATTTTATAAACGCTAATATATTCATTCGAGTATTTTATTTCTACGAATAGGTTACGTACCTACATTTCTTGAACTCTTAAGGCGAAGAATGGTGATAGTCGAGTAGGCAATGGTTAGCTTTTATTTAATTGCAGCTTCATAATATAGAAATTTAAAAAAAAATCTTTTCTATCTTTTAGACCCTTCATTTACCTTATAATAACTTTTTTTCCTAAGGCTATAATGTATTTTATACGAGAGTAATTCAACTAAAAAAGAACTATTAGCAGTTTCTCATTTATTAAATTTCTCAGAAATAGAATTAAATTTAAAAAATCTGCCTTCACTAAGTCGAAGTTATAAGAACAAGGTATCTAAGCGTATTTTTTTTATTATTAAATATCCAATTATTAGCAAATGCCAGCCTGAAAGAAAGGGTCTAAATTAAACGAAATTAATATTTATCCTTCGCCTTAATAACTAAACTGGTTATAAAGTGTTTTTGGGTTACATAATCCGACCAGTAAACAAAGTTTGGATTTTGTATTAAAAATTACAAGATATTCTCAGAGTTTTACTATTTTAGAGGAACCGGTAATGTACTCGCATTATATATATACCAAACTACTTATTAAAGAACCATTAGCTATTAGCTTAAACGCGAAAGGTCAAAATAACACGTTCGACTGTTTAATTTCATAGTTGAAATACAATACAACAAATTATGCTAATTGATTTACCATTTTAGCCAGCAGATTAAAACATTGCTTATTTTGTTAGTAAGCACGCGAGATGATAAAAAATATATGACCTTTGTAAGATCAGCGTGAATTATTTTAATTTTTAACGTAGTATTTTTCCTGATTAGTTCTAGTTATATTTTTTGTATTTTTCTTTAAGTAGTTTAACTTTTTTACTTTAATTGTACTGTGTATATGGGGAAACCAACTCCTCAAAAACACCACTCCTCAACCACTAAGTATTTAGACGAGCGATTTACTCGTCTATTTTTGATTTTGATTTTCTTTTTTGAAATATAAATCAAATAAAAAAGTGTTCCCATTTTATTTCTCGCTTCGCGTTCGATAAGGCAGAGTACGATTTACCCGAAAAATAGTGCATATTGTGGATAAATTAATAGTCTAGTTCTTAGTAAAGCCACATTTTTAAATTTTATACTTACTTTAGAGATAATTAAAAGCTACTAACATCACTCGCACGCACGCCGCGGCGACTACCAATCAACGCTTTTACGGATAAGGTTTTAAGGTCGACATTAGCATGATCGAAAACAGTTACGATGTCTCGATTGGATAATATTTGAGCATAGGATGCGCCTTAAGACGAACATCACAATAAAAAAAGTTCGCAGCAGTTATTCGAAATAACAAAAAAACTTAAAAATTTAAACACTGGGTAATTTTCTTATATTTTATTTTTTTGCGGTAGGTAATACGGAAATAAAAAACGTAATTTCGGTGAAATGTGTCCCTTAATTTTGGTCATTAATATCACTTTAATTTGGTAATTTATTACCAATTACTTATGGGGATTTAGTTTCTTGCACAGATGATAACGCAACGAATACGACGTTTATATGTTTGACAGTGCGATGTTTATAAAAAATATCGCATTGTCTTCGATAGAACGATATTCACTCTATCCGCGATCTCCAGCACTCCACATATTAATACTATTTCTTTTAAAAAATAGGAGATAAAGATATTTAGTATCTTTATCTCGCTCTTCTGTGGTTATTACTGTGCATTCCAAGGAAAAATCACAAAATTGAAAATATACATACAAACTCCTAAGAAGATTATTTATTGGTGTGTAAACGGAATATTAAGAAATATGATCAATTCACACTTCTAATAATAGCTAAAATTATTAATGTGGGCCCTGATCAACTAAACTAAATTGGCTTGCGCTAGGACCAGTGAAGATAGTGGTGATGATACGTTAAAAACGGAAATCTATTTTTTGCCGCTATAAAAGCACTATTTTATGCCCTTATATAATATTTTTATTAATTAATATCACAGCCGCCGGCATGGGGCCACAGACATGCATTATAAAATCTGTAAATTCGAAAGTTGATAGTTTAGGAACTGGAAGCTGTTAATCGGTACCTTATCAGTGTTTGGGAAACAGTTATTGAAATGCCAAGATCTGACAAACTCTTAATTTCAACGATCTTCATCGTGATAATTGCATGACGAATTGCATTTTGGTCCATTGAGGTTATCTTATAGGTCACTTCATTATCACAATCAGGACCAGAGTCCAAAGGAACTTCTTAGTCACGACAACTTTTATATTACAATAAATCATTTTCTTTAATATATAAAATGTTCTCTTGATGAATGCGGGTGAGGCAAAGAATGATCTGTATCAGTCAAATTCAAGTGACATTAAAAAAGAGTGAAGTATGAAATAATATTTTGTTATTTATAGTGAATGATTTGGCAACACACCAGATAATTGTCGTGAAAAAAGTGCAACGCAAAAAACAGATTTCTGTGTTAAATTATTCTGTGCGCAAGCTAAATATAAATAATATCAAAAGCTTGGAAGCTTATGCGAAAGTCATTTAAACAGACCCTATAAAATGATGGATCTATGCGAAATTAGGAGGTGCCTGTTTTGATTCCCAGCGGTGGTGGTTTATCGGGATCACAACCAAAACCTACTGATACATTAATCCTTTCTAGGTTTTCTAGAAAGGAAAGTTAGGAAGGCTAGTTTATTGAAAAATATAGGACACATTCACTTTTCCGAAATACCGAAAGCAAAGACAAGATTTGCTCAGACACTTCACTTTCTTAGCGCCTTGAATTTACAACAAAATTGAAGATCTTCCGGGAATGTCTCCGTCTTTGTCTCCGTTCTTGTTGGGTACTTGAGCTCGGTAGTAAGCAAACAGAAATGTTAATTACATACATACCGCAATAAACTCCTTTTTGGGAATATAAGACTTGTACATATGTATAAATATCATGAATGCATATCATTTCATATTTAATATTACTTAGTTTATTATTTATTATTATTATTAGTTTATTCATTAAATTTTCAATTATTTTATTTTATGTACCAGCTAAGCCCAAGGCTTATCTGATGGAAACCAGGTGTGTAAAATACAGATAAATTATTAATTGTGAAATATTTCCAACTTATTTTTTTTTATTTGATTTATTCATTTACAACATAATATGTCATATCTAATCTATAGCATTAATATAATATATTTATGAGTGTGAGTGTATGTATATGTATTATTGCTATACAATATTATATTTTATACCATAAACTCAAATTATATATACTGTTGTAAGTGAGTTTTAACTCAAAAACAGTATAATTCTCTTCATTCTTCGACCTGGAACATTTAATAATCTACAACAAACAAAGCCTACCTTAGTACGGGGCGCTGCCTTGTTAGGTAGAGTTTTCAAATTATGTTTGTGTAATTTAAAAACCGATAAATAAATTATTATTATTAAACCAAAGACATATACTAAAAAATGGCAACCATAATTTATTGTGGCCAAAAAATTGGGAGACTAAACTCAGCGGATATTATCTGCGACATGGAAAGATAAATTCCCCATGTAAATGTCCTATATTCCTACAATCTATAGATTACGAACACAGTATAAAAGAGATTCTACGGATGCTGCAAGGACCAAAGTAAGTCAACCAGCACAAAATTAGTATAAGGGTACCATATGAGAAAATTAAACTATTCAAGTAACCATTATTATTTTTAACGTTTGATGTACAGTGTAAATTAAACATTCTGATGCATTGTAAATAATAAACGCCATAAACTTGGTATGTTCATAAATTTACTTAGTTTTTTGCGGTTAGGAAAATTCTGCTGCTATTAAATGTGTGAAATTATGGTTTCGGAAGGTTCCAAAGGAAATTTAAATGATTTCCCTCGGCGGTAGATATTATTTGTTACTCGTTTAATTCCGATCATTGATGTTTTTTAACATGTGTTTATAAAAAAAGTACCCTCTTAACTTCTATACATTCATGTATAAGAAGCTACTATAACCATCCACCTTTCTTTTACCTCAAAAAGTATAAATGCGAAAGAGTTGAATTTATGTGTGTAGATTGATGCTCTTGAAAACAACCGTAGCCGTTTAAATCATATCGGAGGCTGTCCGGATAATATAGATATTTAACATTAAAATCAACCAATTTTTAGTACTGAAGAAAGAAACTTCACATTTTGATACAAACAATACAGCAATATTTGTATCATTATCGAATTTCAAAAGTATAACAATACGGCTTTTGGGATGTATTATTTATTAGTAGCCAATTAGAATTAAAATTACTTCATCTATGAGCGCAAATAGAAATATATAAACGAGTGTTTACTCAGTATAATTATTATAAATTGAAATATTACATCGGTGTTTATTTATTTATGTATTTACTGTGGTTACCCAACAGTAATTGTATACAATACGTTAGGATAATGACGTAAAAAAGAATAATATTAAAATATATTATTAATATTAAATGAGATAAAATAAATAAGAAATAAAACAATTTTATATTAAAAAAAAACTGAGTTAATACAGAACCAAACTAGGAATTGGTCCGTGATTTTGTGAATTGGTACAGATTTTTAAGATAGAATTGCGAAACGCTGAACAACGTATAGAAATAGTTGATATCATATGATAGCTACAGGGGGTCATAGCCATTCTTGTATCGTTTTATCACTTTGTCATTTTGGGGAAAAAGTGAATAAATTGAATATGCTCAAAATATTAAACCACATCGGCAATTCAAGTTTCTCTGATGGAAAACCAATCCATGTCATCTCTGCGGTGAGAAATAATGTTACATAATGCTACATAAATTATATTGAAGACTGAACAATTTTACAATTAATGATCAATATTTGTAAGCAAAAATTATTTAGAACGATCCTCAGTTATGACTATAGTAATAAATACTGATCGAAATGAAGGAGCCAGTAAGTACTTCAGCTGCAAAATAAAATTATAGTACCTATGTGTATTTCATATCTAAATATTTTTTGCAAGGTTCTGTAAAGAGCAACTGAGCCCCAGGAAGCTTTATCAAATTCAAGGTTCACTCTAAATAATCATTCTGATGATATGGTCATCAAAGTATAACTCAGTTCACTGTACAGTATAACATAATTCACTCTTTGTACAAACCAACCGACAGAGTGCCATAAATGTTAAATTCTACAGCAGAGAGAACAAATGAGAAAACCTCTACTATGGTTCTTTTAAAGTTGTTTTATGTTACTAGGACGGTTTATCTCAAAAAGTTGAGTGTAAAAACATATATACGTCGCTAACCGATATTCAAGATGGCGCAGGGGTAGAGCAGGTGGTGTAGAGGGGTGGGGACCCTATTATTATATTTTTTTAATTACGCATAGCACCTAAATCATTAAATTATATTAAGCAAGCAGTAAGGTAGTAAGTAAAGTGTTAATAAGAACATAACCTAAAAACAAATAATCATTAACGAGTATTATGTTAATAACAAACATCTATACGGGTAGAGTTATTATCGTAGGGATATAAGATAACGTTCTGCAATTGCAGGACTTTTCGTGACTATTGGATAACGATGTCCCAACGTTCGCTTTAAGTTCGTACCACCTGAAACTCACAAAATGTCCTGCGCTTGCAAAATGGTCTTTGCGTTATTGATGTGGTCGGCTGAGATAATAAGTATCTGGTTAATGAGAGGATATATCCAATCACAATACATCAGAGTGAGATCTTATTGATGCTATGTTCTAATTGATAGGAACAAAGTTGGCATAGATGCTAGATATACCGCAATATTATTGCACTTGTTCAACTGGGCAACGAATAGGGGAACCAGACCCCATGTTATGTTATGTATGTTAGTGGACATGAGGGGTTTATTTATCCCCCTTGTACCATCTTCTTTGCAGAACTATTGTATTTTTAAATTCACTTATAGTTCGGTGTACTGCAGATGAAGTTAAGTATTTTTTTTGGGTGCGATGGTTCTAATCACTTCTGGCTTGAGGGGCCCGTCAGGTGTCGAGACTCCGATCGGAGCAAGCAGCTATTTAGCTGATATGCTCATATCTCATTCACAGTTACTAGCGATTGTCCTACATTCAAGAAATTTATCAAAGCGGTTTAATTTATGATTTTTGCCTACTAGTAATTCCGGGGGTTTATGGTTTCCTATTGCTGTTCGATTCTTGAGAGATGGCAGATAAATTTCAATAAGAAACACAGTCGACTTGTATAATGAAGTTTGTTGTAAGAATTTAGCAGTCAGTCCACGGCATTACACGCTGTTTTTCAGTTGTTAACATGTGATTGCTCCTGTGCTTACAATGGCTTTTAGTGCTTTAAAGTGATTTAATCTATTACTTTGTGTAAATATTATTAAAAAATAGTTTCTAACATATGATATGTGTGTTTTCGCGGGTCAAAGTGTCAAAGGATTGCAAAAATGAATGGTTTCATTTTACGCAATCTCGACAGCGGCGGCCATCTTCCGACATGTCAACATCACAATAAACAAAGGTAATTTATATCTTTGTTATACATTTGTATTTATAAGCATTTCGATAAAGTATTCCGTATTTTGTATTTCGTTCGTATTAGGCAATTTTGTATTAGATAAAGCATTTCGATAAAGTATTTCATTTATTATAACATCTTCCTAAGTGATTTCGTTGAAAAATATCATTCTTTATCAAAATACATGAAAAAATATTCCATTAAAAAAAAAATAAAAAAAAACCTTTTTCTACCATGCCTTAGTTTTTTTTATATTTTAAAAATTATACGTAATTCCATGGAAAAAATATAATATGTAGAAGAATAGCTTATAAAACGACAATAAATAAAAAAATATATACATAATAAAAATTATATAAAAAAAACATATTACAGCACCAGTGGCAATCCGCCTTAGATAGCTATGGGGTTTTTTTTTAATTTTCTGTCTATGGTTTAAAATATATATTACTAATAAATAGCCTTATATGATATCTAGGAATATTAGTAAAAAAAATGGGTGTCATTGCTTTAAATTTTCTTTTATTGAGTATCAAAACTTTCTTCACCTTTTTTATAGTTAGTAATAAAACCATATTCTACAGAATTTCATAAGCTATTCAAAATAGTTCAATATAAGCATTTTAGTAGGCGCCCATAAATACACCATTTTTTTTCAACTTTCCGCGACACTGGTTGAGATCATAACATGACTTTAGTATGCTTTTGACATCATTTGGGTGAATGTTTGATATGACATGTTTTGTAATTTGTGATAAAGATAAAAATTTCAAAAATATATATATCTGCATAGCTTAAATCTATGAATCAGTAGGAAAAAATTATATTGCTACTATAATTTATATCTACTATAATTATTGAGAAAACAATATGATTCCTACCTTCTTGATTGGTATCTCCGCAGAACTTCCAATAGAGGAATCGGCAACAACAGCACAGACCTCATTGGGATTGCCAGCACTTTGAACACTCATATTGGAAACACTGTGCCTACAAAGGCTGTCCGTTAAATCACCAATAGACTGGGTCACAACATCTTCGTTCTCAGACTCGCTATCCGACTGATCCGAATCACTGTCCAAGAACACCTCGTTCGTGTAGCAGGGCTCCGGCTCAAAACAGATCACAAATGAGTCTTCTGACTCGCATTCGGAAGGAATGCGCTGCCTGGTCGGCTCCGGTTCATTGGGATCCTGGAAAATGATGACAAATGAATCGTCGCTCTCGCACTCAGAGCTACGGCTACCATTAAACCTGCCTTTCACTTCATTGAACTCACAATCGGATTCACTGGAGGGAGTTTCAGCCATGCGAAGGCTACTCTTTTTCAAAATGGACTTCCCAGGTTTAGGTTCGGGTTTTGGTTCACGTTTCCTTGGAGCCTCGGTCGAGGAAGACAGAGACATGTATTCCGATTCCTGGGGTAAGGCCAGGTCGGCATCCAACATAATTCGCTTGCGGCTTTTGTCGGCCCTACCTCTTGTTTTGTTGCGTCTGTTGACTGGGATCTGTATGGCATCACTTTTACACTGCTTCTTACACGATGGTTCAGTGGGAATTTGACCTTCTTTTGATGTGAACTTAAACGGTTTGAGCGAGTTCTGTGAAAATTTAGGTGAATCCGGAGTGGGACTCCTTGCGATTATCTTAGTTTTCTTTAGAGAGAGTATAGTCTGCTTGAGTTTCTGAAGTTTATCCTCGCAGCTGGATATCACAGACGCGTTTGTTACTGGGCCACAATCGACGACGTCAACGGAGTCCTCAACGGCGACGTCAACGGAGTCCTCGACGGCGGTTACTTCAATAGACGGTTTGGAAGCGAGTACTTTGGATTTGTTGAGAAGTTCCTTGATAGAGTTGACCTTCGCCTGACAGCCCCTCGCGGCCGCCGCAGGGCTACGGTCGGCCTCCGCGTCCATTCCCGCGCCGCGACTGCAGCTCCCCATCCCGGCGGCCGCGGTGCGACACTCGCCAGCGGTATTTTTGGCACCGTTCCCGCTGATGTCACTGTCTACAGCGCGAACAAGGTCGCACATACTGTGAACGATCGGGGGTGAATCTGCTACGTTGGTATTAGCGCTAGCGTCAATTGCTGTCTCCTCTCTGCCGGCGCCCGTGAGGTTATTCACGATTCCGCTAAAAAAATTCGACATTCCAACGAACACTGGATAGAAATCTACCCGAGAATTACGTATAAACGAATTAGTAGCTTTAGTCGGGCGACTTGTATTGTGGTTGAGTATATTCTTACTTTTCACAATCTGCATGTTCTCCGAATTAGAAGAATCGAAAGGCATGTTGAATTTCTTATTGGAAACTATCGTCCTCTGGCCGTAAAGCATTTGGTTTAAACTAGCCACGGCGGCTCCCGCATAAATATCAGGAGATTTTGATAATAATTCTCCGAAAGCGTCTCGATCTCCGGTTGCCTTTTTCGGAACCACTGTACTATAATTCCGAGTTTGTTGATGTCTCATTGTTTGCCTAGGCGCGCTGCGCCAATTCTTGTAGGAACCGAAATCCATCAGAAAATTTTACGTTTCACGGATCCTAAAAGTATACAATATGGACGTTTCGGGGCGCTAAACGATAAAAAAACAACAACATTGCAGAGGGTTTAACCTCTCATGGTAAACGCTGTATGTTTAGGCGTTCCGTAAATCAAAATTCTCTTGTCCTTCAACAACGACGGCGAACAAATCTTGCCACAAAAATTTTGATAAAATCTCGGAGCCACTTTTGCACTGCTTGCGGGAAAAACAAGATTTACTCTCCAAGTGTTATGATTTTCGACACCGAAAACAGACACTTTATCCACATTCACCTGATTAACCATTTGATTTGCAATTTTTTTATAAAAATACTCCATTATATCGCGAAAAAATAACTGTGGTAAACAATATCGTCATTACAGTTCGGCCATTTTGTTTGAAATGAGTGCGTGACAATGACAGACCTCAATTTATAAAGAGGGCGCCGCGGTCGAGAGATAAAAAAATATAAAAGTGATGCAATACTAAAAATAACTAAAAGCGTGTTTTGTGGTACATAAAAAAAATGTAATAGGTAAAACACAATAAATGCTTACTACATATTTCCAAACCTTCTACAAAAAACATTTTTTTTAAATTTCCTTCGACACATTTAAAATCATAGGAAAGTAGCCAGCAGTAAAATTAAAAAATCAATGTGGTCTGTCTTCGAACTTTAAAATAAACGAGGGAAAACTACAAACATACTATGAACTACAAATATTACAATCTTTTAGCTAAAACATTTATTTAGCTAATAGCTCATATGTTGAATAATAACTAATGAATAACAATAAAATGGTAATTTCTGGTAAAATATATTATATATCAATTTCAATAAAAACACTAATAAAATAATTACAATTATGTAGCTATTCTGAAAATAATTATTTCTGTTGGATGTATTTATGTTAAATATCACCATAATATGAACCTTAATATCATATAGTCAGTATAAAAGATTTTTCGACGCTTTAAATTGTTTTGAGACAATTTACTTACGGTAGCTCGCTTTTGCTGTTACAAAATTATAAGTGTCAACTGTTAATTTTGTATACAAATAGTCCCACAAACAATTTGTATAAAAACAAAAAATATTTTTACAGACTTTAAACAATAAACTTTAAAATTGTATAAATCTTTAAACTATAATATTTGTAAATAAATTAATGAACTTAACATTTTGAACTTGAAGTTTTAATAACAAATGTATGTATTAAATATTTCTTTATATATAAATCTGTTTTGGCGTTCGTTTAGTAGTTATTATCGTAATTTATACGCATTGCTCTATAAAATAAATCAACAATTTATTGTGTTTTTGCCAGCGCCACTTTTAAAAGACGCAAACACAATAATATATTATTATGAGGTAATTGTGTCTCTCTTGCACTTGCTTTAGAAACCCTGAGCGGCTGTTTACCTAATGTGTTAAAGTTTACTGTAAAAGTAGGCATACTATTAAGAGGGGAGTAGTTGAATTTTGGGTATCATGGCGATGTCACCAGCGGGGTTACGTAACTCGCAGTACAAAGTCCAAAGCAACACGAGCGGCGATTCAGTATGCTGAGTCACCAGGTCAACATTTGCTGGTGGAATTATTGAGAACTCGGGCCGCTGACTTCCAACTCACATTTGTCCGATGACAGAACTCATGTTTCCACGCCTCGGGCCGAGACGGGTATTAAAAAACCGTACCTCAGAGAAAGTCGACAGAGTTTCAACAACCATTTTTGCAGTGCCAGTGCCACGAGCTGGCTGAAGGATTCCACTGCCTTATTACTATGGAGTTAACCTTCGAATCGTATATGTAACCTAGTTAATAGTGCAACTCATATTTCTACTTCAAAACGAAATGTATATTAATATTACTTTTATCAATTTAGAATGCAGCAAAACAGGTTTCCTCAGAATTATATATATATTTTACATAGCCATTTGGTTACATGAGGTTAACAAAGATGCCATAATTTAAATTTAAAAAAATATAGCATTCAAACCCTTGAAACGCACGAACGCTTGAGTCAAATATTTAAAAAAAAACTATTTCTCGGCACACATAGATTTTGATAAGCTCTTTCTTAATTAGACATAATTTTACATCGTCTTAAATAGAGAACAATGTTCGTATGAAGGTTTGAGAGTAGACGGCCCGACCCGCTTTACTCACTTTACGGCCGATCCTGCTCGAAACAACTCGAGTCAGCTTAAAGGTGATGCGTAGTAAAGATGATAAAGTCATCGGTACCCCCACTTCATCCGACTTCCTCGACGATTTTTTTTATTAGGTTTATTTTATTTGTTATTGACATTTTAATCTTTGTATTAAATATTTTCATTCAGATATATATATTTATCTATCTATTAACCTATTTATTTAAAATAATATTTTTCTAATTTATTTTTTACGTCATATTGCTAATTTTAAGTAATATTAAAGAAAGTAACGAAATTTCTAAGCATTATTCTAATAACTAAAGCATTTGGTTTGTCTTGAAATCAATGCTATATTTTTTTATAAAGGGATTTATTTTTATGAGACTGATAATACAGAAACTGTCACAATTTAAGTTTCCCGTTTGAGGTTTGACATTGACAGTGACACTTCTGTGTACAGTAAAAAGTTTTTTGAAGGCATTTGACGGTTCAAATGAAATATTAAAATATTAACATAACAGCGCCTTTGTTGCCCATACATGTTGAACATATATTCTGGCGTAAGTTATATATCTACCATTTGTTGAATATTTACTACAAAACGAATTTTCGCAGCAATGGGATCTGAGCAATCGTCGTCGAACAACGCTCGTAATCAAGCTGCCACTGTTCGCAAGAACAACCCAACCACGGATTCACCTTCGCGACTAACTCCCAAATTAACCCGCGGCCATACGATTGCCGTACCTGGATCTGGAACAAGCGGTTAGTGTGTGATGCTCATTTTTATGTTTTTACAAACTGTACAATCTACTTTTATGACAAAACTGATTATGATTCGCTAGTCAGCTCTAAATGGGATATATTATTGTGTATCGTTAAGTTTAAAATAACCACTCAATATTTTGGTTAATATCCCTAGGTAAGTTTTTGCCGTACCCCGAAGCCGAGGCGAGTATGTTAAACAGCGTGGCGAATATTGCAATATTTACCAGATTTTTTTATTTTTTTTATTTGTTATTTTCATTTTCTGATTATTTTTCATTTCATTGCAATTGAGTTGTAAAGTAGGCGATTCAAAATGGTTGTTTGTGTGTATGTTTTTAGTTCGAATACAGGAAATATTCAAGAATACCTAAGTACTTACCTGCATTTATTTATTTAATATTCCATTTTCTGCAATCTTATGGTATTTCATTGCATTATCCGTTTCTGTTCATTTGTGGGTTCTCTAGTTCCTATGTTTTCAGGTGTTCTTTATTTCTTCTTTTTCTGGTATTATTTCCACTGAGAAATGTTAGCGTTTATAAGCTAAAATAATCTTGTTGACGGTAGCTCTAAAAAGAGATTCGATGGATGAGCTATTGTAAACTCTTAACAAGTCATAGATTTTTTTGTTTAGCTGCTGTTAGAGACATTTAGTTTGTTATTTTGTGTCAATGATTTATCGTAATTGTATCTAAAATTGTTTATCTCATTCCATATTATTGCAAATTATTGTCCTGAAATGACTTAAACTGTCAAAGACAGCATAACTAATATCTTTTATTACTGGTGGTACATGGCGCTGTGCCGCATAAAAGTAGAGAACTTGAAGTGACAATAATCGTAAAATATTAGTCAAACTGAAAGTTAGCAAAAGTGTATGTTTCAAGTAAAAAATAAAGAATCAATGTGAGGCAGCGTGAGGCTATTGCTTTCATCTCAATAAAAAGTACTTGTGAGAAACTCTATCGATCCACGTAGACAAAGATAGGATCGCTGTGTTTAGTTCATTTAATTGCAATCATCGTAATTGATTGTCAGTGGTGCGAGATCGAACTGTCTCCGCATCAATCGTCAATCAAAAGATAGATCAATTTCTATCAAAGAAGATTCTATCAATCAATCATCATCAGTGATTGAATCAAAAAGATCATATCATTTGCGATTGATACACGCCTAATTGAGAGGTTTTATAAAATCTAGTGATTCACTCGAGATGCGAGATGTCTTCAGTCGCAGTACGAGAAACACATGACCGTTGTCAGCTTTTTCAGCCCTGCGAGAGTAACTGTCGTTAATTGGTTGGTTGTTGTTATTTCAGAGTTACTTATTTTATAATCTTTTTAACAATGTTAATTATAATCTTTCATATGTAACTAATTGTGATGGTGATCTTGGATTGTGCTTCAATAAATTGAAATTTATCTAATAGAACTTTTCTTGTGCCCTTATTTTCTGCATTTTCTGCCTAACTGGCGGCCCTTAAACCTACAAACGGGCCATTACAGTTTTTTTGATTTGAATGATAGATGGCAATATATTCTCATTATAAATTAAAAAAAAAAAAATCACTACACACACACACAGTTAATGCAGATTATTAGCTTTTCACAATCTGTCAGACATAAATGAAGTAGATAAATTAGCTCCATCTATGAATTGGTTTGATTAATGCTTTAATGCTTGTATAAAATTATATTCGGTCTGCGCCTTGGTTGGTTTCGCTAAACGATATTTGTATGCCATCCAATGCTCAACGCCAATTCTTGGGCGCCTATATGACGTAAGAAATTGATCTATCTAAAAACCACTTTATAATCAATGATTATACCCACAAGTCCACATATCTACTAAACTAAAGTTTGATCAATGATGGTTTGGTGATGTTGATCAATTTCTGTGTGGAAGATAACAAAAAACATCCCTATACAATATAATTCCTGGTATGTTAACAGAAGAAATATCGCCTAGTGCACTATCCGCTATGACAGACTCGATGATCAGTGGAAATAATTCTCCCGGTGCCAGCGTTTGTTCCGAGCCCGACCTGCCATACATCTCGTACACAGTCAACAGGCCAATTGGAGGTTTGTTTTTTTTTATATATTTTTATTTCTTGACAGCTGTTGAGCCAGCGAATTATCATTATACACTCTAGCAGAGATCATATAAATACTACCTCTCTCTGACCGGCGGTATTTATTTACAATTTACGGAGAGAAAATCTACATTTTGTAAAGCTACAACATTGATTCTCAACATTATAACTTTTTGAAGCAAATATTTTTGTTTGTTACTATATGAATAGACAATGATTTGATATGGACATAAGCCATAGATAAGTCGTCCCCTGTTGCAATCCGTGGGCTGAGAGGAAGCCGTGCAGAAGCAAGTGGGAGAGGGAAAAAGACAAGAGGCTGTACATATATAAATGACAGAAGGAAGGCAGTCGCTTACAGACTTGATGCTTCTGAGCAGATTAACTTTGCCACTTCTACATATTTTTTGTTCTGTGATATGGGTTTTTAAATATTTTTAATAGCTTTGTGATTTCACAAGTTTCACCTATAATCGCCATTTCATGTCAACTGATTTTTTACTTCCACGGTAGTCATTCATTATAAATATATAATTTATCATTAGTTGTAGGACGGTTGTGTCGAACTTTCTCCTGAGCAGGGTATGTGGGATCATCTCCGAAACGTTTAGTTTACAGTCTTGTCACTCTGCCGAGAAAACTTTTAAGTATATTTTAAGGAATTTCAAACCTAAGTAATCAATCCTTGTGAACTGAAAATCACAAGGCAGTTTAAGAAGAGACACCCAACCATGAAATAAACTATGGTGCCGAAGAACTATAATATTCACAGTAAATAATGCCTGATATGCAATAATTCATTAGTGTATTTTCTGATGACAGATTCGCCTAAGATGTCCGCTCGAACAAACTCCACTCAAAATTCGAAACCAAAAGTAGACAGAAAGCAGACTGCAGTGTCGGCATTGCAGCGCAGGCAAATGTCGCTCCAGTCATACACGAGCAAAAGCAAGCAGCAAACCAGTGGAACTAAAGCCCACAATATAGTCATCGTAAAGGAGGGCAAGACGGGGCCTAATCCTGAAGCTGATGAAGATATGCTTCGATTACAGGTTTGTTATATATTTTATGGTTTTTTTTTGTGATAAATAATTTCCCTAGCAACTACGCTATTCCCAATTTTATAGTTATACCTGTTTAAAAAAAAATGGACTTGTGTTTGTGTGTGGACTTGTGATGGACATGTCACATAAGCTAAGAAATGTAATTATGATTAGACATAAACTATTTATTTTTTTTAAATATTATAAACCAATCCAAATTAAAATACACTGATGTCCTTTTAAGGGGTTGATATAGATCAATAATCAAATTTTAATCAGGAAAAAATATTGAAATAATGTTTCCCAATTCGAAATTTAAAAGAAATTATTTTAATGTTTGAGAGGTCGGTTGAACGCATAGCGCGAGATCCGGCAACGACCTCGCGCCAGCGCGGTTGCACTTCAACAAAAAACAAAGTTTTTTAATAATATAATTATTTTAGTATGAATATTTTTTTTTCTAAAGACTGGTTAGGTTGTTAATATAGATCAACCGCCTAAAAGGACATTAGTGAATGTAAATGCACCCTGTATACATTTATGTTTTTTATGGCAGAAAATCCCAATGTTCCTGCCTATCATGAGAGGTACGCTTGGACTGCCAGGAGCCAGGGATCCGGAAGTTTTGGAAGGTATCTTAAACTTGCCCATTAAATAGATACATTATTAATTGTATTTGTTATTTTTCAGCTGACAATTTTATTTATAAGATATAATTAAAAATTGAATATAAACAAGGTTTGATTATGCAATTTCAACCTAAGTGTAAAATTTATGTATTTCATTTCCCACAACTAAATATTAATGTCATAACCACAGCACATGTTTGGATCTCTGAAATATTGGGTGATTTGATTTTTATGTCGCTAAGAAAAATTTTACAGTAACTTTCCATTAAGGTTCCAAGATCAGAGACGTACATATGTACATATATAAGATTTAATAAGTATCTATTCCCATAGGTTTGGACTACGGCCCTTGGTTGCGTTTGGCTGCACGTTATAAAAGTCACCTGACCATGTG
This sequence comes from Neomicropteryx cornuta, assembly GCA_020383195.1. NCBI lineage: Eukaryota > Metazoa > Arthropoda > Insecta > Lepidoptera > Micropterigidae > Neomicropteryx > Neomicropteryx cornuta. Next base: position 6,148,708 of record JAHKQU010000010.1, on the reverse strand, counting down.
TGCCCAAATCGTTTCAACGGACCAAGCAGCTCTGACGGCAAAAATTAAGGAGGTAATTCATTGTTTCACAAAACTGACAGAGTTAGCTCTGGTGAATACCTTTCAACAATAATTCTTGAACCAGCAATCTTATGCAATCCAGAAACATATGTATATGTTAGATATTTAATATATTTACTTTCCATAAACTGTTTATAATGACAACTATACTAAATTCAAATAATATAGAAATTTGAAATGCGCTGGGTGGTATGGACAAAACAAGTCGTGAACTTATCACAGCCAATACTAACCGACTAAGAGAAATGTCGTCATATTAAATTCTATTTCGGCCGAGCTGGACATATTCTGCTGATCAATTAACCAGGCTAAACGTGTACTCTTACAGGCGTACCGTACCATTGATTTGGCAACCTCTTGTGTATCACATAATATAATGTTAGTCCTGAAAAATCATATTCTTAAAGATACTTTACCTAAAAATGTAAGGTCCTCAATCAAAAGAGACTACATTAATTATTGTAGTCTCTCATTATTATTGGAACTGCATATAATTATTTATCAGGTGACACTTAACAATATCTAGATTACCGTCGTTACTAGATTAATGTCGACGGTAATATATATTTTTGAAAATGTTGAACTTTGAACCTAGGTTGCTCAAAATACAATCAGATTGTTTTACCATTACAGGATACCTATTGTTAAATAAAATTTTAAGAAAATCAGAATAGCCATTTTGGTGTAATTGTGGGTCAAAATACTACATATACACACAGACATTTTTCAAACCTTAGTCTAATTGACTCGAGGAACCAAAACATGATTTTTCGCCTCTTCAAACCATATTGTGTAATTTCAATACTAAAATTTAACAATTACACTGCTCGTTCGGACCGGCAGGTGGATGCAGAGATATACCGCCAAATCCAGACTATGACCGACCGGCAGAGAAAGAACGCTCGGAGTGCCGAACGGCTGTCCAGGGTTCACGAGATAAGCCACCAGCTCAACCGGTGCAATTCTCTCCTTACGCAAACGATCGAATCAATGGAGACCCTCAATCAACTACTCCCGCCCGAAGACAGGCTCGAACCGTTCGTGTGGAATGCAAGCTAAACTCAATTACGCTAGTATTTAATCATACGCTTGACATGCGTTGCGCTAAAGTGTTAGTATGGTCCCGACTGGAAAATGTAACCAGTCGTTTCTGTAGAAACTAAATTACCTATCAAATTTATGAAGTATTATCCGCAATGAGATAGTATACTTGATTTTTACTTTCTCAATATCTCGTTAAACTTTGATGCGATGATTTTACCCGAAGCTTTTCCTGTAAAAAATGTTTGTAAATGAGTTCAAACAACCATATTTTTAATTTTAAACCAAAATCTAATGAGCAGCTGCAGCTCTTTTTTTTTAGGCTGCGTTACAAGTCTCATCGAAATACAGCACTTAGTATGAGCAAAAATAGACAAATCTGTCGCTTAGACCATTTTTATGGTTTAAAATTCAAATACGATTATTAAGTCCAAACAAAGGCAAAATAAGTTTGTTTGGGTGATCTATTTCAGCCACATTGAATGTCAGCGCTTTATTCACTTTTTAGATCTGAAAAAAATAAATTACTGTAAAATGGGGTCTCATGGCTACATTTTTTTTTATTTTCTAAAGAATGAAGCTCGAAAAACGCTATTTTGTAGCGCGTCTATCCACTTGCAAATGGGGTGATCCAAGAGGGTGATTAGAGACACAGGTACTAATCTATATAGTTGACAAATAAAAAAAATATATATTTTTGGTATTAACAAATATTTAAGCTTAAATTGCTTTTTGAAATTCGGCACACATTGCGTAATATTATCAATCAAATTTGTAGCACTCTTACTTGGTTCTATTGTGAGATTCTACATTCTTCCTCGTTTATTTAGTTTTAGTATGATGCAATTCTCACAAATATTAACGCTTTCGTCAACAGCCTTCGACGATGACTGCATCTATGCATCGTTGCATTTTATCTATGCACTTAACTACTTTTTCGTAAAAGTCTGGATCACTCTACCAGACATTTATTATTTTTTCTATTAGTTCACCTTATTGGTAATGATTTCTGAAGCAATTCCGGTATTACCAAAGATTTTACAGCTACCAAAGATTTTCTATCGAATTTAAATCCGGTGAGTTTCCGGGCCACGGCAGTGCTATTTTTTTAGTGTATTTTTTTAAATTTAGTCTTAGCCTTTCGGCATGCATGAATGTATATTTGAGGTTATCTGGGATCCATTCCCTCGGTTGTGAATGCAATCTTGTATCAAGAACATTTTATTTACTGGTCTTGACGCTTAGTCCACTGATAACAGACCATACCATAGTGCTCAGAAGGTGCTTTACTTGGTCTACGATAGTCTTATAGAACTTCTCTCTGGCTTGTCTCCAGAGATTATTCTAATTAGGAGTTATTCTATTAAAGAATTAGTTTTATAGGATCACGAGAAATACGTTAAAAGAGAATTGAAAGCAAATGTGAAATAGTCCCACTTTGTTGGTAATAATAAATTGATTTCATCGACGGTAACAACAACTAACAACAATAACTTATTACAATGCTTCTATTTATATCGTAGACAGTTAAATTAATAGCAATTCACAATAATGTAGTTTTACACAATTTTATAGTTTTGAATGTTTACTCATGAAATGGTCCTTTTCTCGTGGCAATAAAAGCAATGATATTTTCTCATAATCATTTGATATTTATTATATTTTTTTAAATATTATTATTATTGTTTTTACTAATATTATTTCAGAACCGTTTTCGGGCAGATATAAAGATTGAATCTTTTTAACTGCCCGCAGCAGCGGCTAGTCTTTACAAAATAAACAGAAACCATAAAGATAAAAGAATATTATTTCAGATATAGGCGGTAGTGAAAATTTCTTCTATAACATTAGAAACAGGCCCACTTTGTTTAAATTTTTCAGTTAGAGAAAATATAAAAATTACATATTTATTTTCAAGTGTCTAACAATGAAATAATACTTTAAAACTATTAAAAATGTTGATTTGGTAACCTTTTGTGTTCAGTAAAAAAAAGGACTTGGTGTTAGTGTTTTTTTTTATGTAAAACCTTTAAATAACAATTTTAGATAAACAAATGTTAAAGTTTTTATATAACTTATAATCCCCATAACTTCATATTTGAACCTAGTTTTAATGTGAATATAGATAAAACTCTTAACGTTGTTTTCGATCTTCTAAATCACTATGTTGTACCTCAATATTTCAAGAAAAAATATTTTTTAAGCCATCAGGTTTTTTATTAAATTTGAAATTTTATGGAGAATGTGAATTTGATTTTAAATCTTTTCGACAGAGTGGGTCCTTTTCCGGCGACCCACGTGGATTTTACATAATCCACGTGGGTCGCCGGAAAAGCCTATTTAAAGCCTATTTAGAGAATTTTGAAAAATATATTTCGGGCGAATTAAACAAAATAAAGAAATTATGGTGCCAAATAAATGTGGTAATTTATTAAAACACCTCAAATTGTCTATTAGAATAGAATAGTATGAAACCTTATTACCCGCACTCGGTTCCTTTATCAACGCTTTTTGATAGCTTATCAACTGTCAAGACTTCAAATTTGACACCCAAAGCCTTAAAGCCTGTTCTGATGAGATCGTAAATTTGGTGAACCCGTTTTTGTCATAGCTGAAAATGACAAATCTTAGGAATACCTGACAGCCGCACAGGGTGCTTATTAAAGCATATTGGGCTAGAGAGGTAATCCGGAGCCGCTATTGTGAACACCTGCGGTGGAAACTTCTACCTGAGTTTCTGTAAAAAAAAATATCTCATAATCTGTCAAATATTAAGAGAGTGAACTGCTGTGCCTGTTTTCCTTTGCTTTTAGAAGATTTACCGCTCGGTTAAAACAATACCGTTACATAATTGCCAATTCTCGACTGCAGCGTGAACAAAGAATAGCGGATTCAAAAGTTTTTTTTTTTTGCGCAGATGTAACAGAAATATATTATTTTTTTGTATTATCTAAATTGGCAAAAACAAAAGATGACAAAATAACACATAAAAAATATATAATAATAATTATTAAAATAAAAATGCCATATTATGCAAACTCTCCTTTTTATTCTCTCCTACACACTTTTCTGACACAGAAATAAGAGCCAGTTCGGCGTATGACAAAATTATATAATACAATAAAGCAAAAATATACATAATTGGTAAATGAATATACAATAATGACTAAAAGATCTTTTATTAACATAATAAAACATGATTGCAAGTAAAATTAATTCACTGTATGAATTCCTTGTGAGCTTGACAAAGAAATGGAAACACTAGTTAAATTTAGTGTCAAATTTTACATTAAGTACCTATTAACCTGTTAACCGGGCAAGACGTATAAATGCGTAAGGCGTAAACAATATCGGGTACGGGTAGGACATATGAATACGTCCTCGAAAATTAATTTGCGCCCTGGAACGGACGGGACATATATTTTCGATCGACTATGATAATACGTCATTCATGCGTGTCTCGACATGAATTTAATATGCGTATGGAATCAGTACAATTTCGCTATCGTGAGTGATAGACGTGTTTTGTGTGACCAGTGACGGGTACGTATTTACACTTACCACCTATTTTATTTATCTATTTAATTAAATGCTTACAAATACATACAATGTCTATAAAAATATTTCTATTATTTATTTTTATTTCCAATCATTTTTTTTTTAGTGTTCATCAAAATGAATGAGAGCGATATCAGTGAGGATGAATTCAGTGTACCGGCAAGTAAAAGAAGGAGACGCTTTTACTTGTTTTGTGTTTCCTTTTGTACTTCAAAAATATTAATAAACTATATATATTTCATAGTTTTTCATTTATTTTATGCATAAATAAAAAATATAGAAATATGAAATGACGGTCTTCGGGTGTGACGTATTGAAATGTCCTAGCGAAACAATACGCGCCCGGTACAGTTGCATAATTCGAACGGGAACTCCCCGGCTAACAGGTTAAGGAAATATCACAAACGGCAACGTTAAATGTTACTCCATTATCGGGCACACTCTCTAAAGAGGTAAGACTCTTTCAGCTGTCTTCAATTTCATCTGATACACATGTGTGAAAATTATTCTGTGTAAAAAATTGCGCTTACGGCACAATGTTTGAGCCATCGCTCATACGTCACAGACCGGCGTAAGGTTTGCAATAAAGGACACTCCAATGAAACGAGAATATTTACTTCTTTCTTTTACCGTGTTTGTCATCTTCGAATCTCAATAACATTTGACGTCGCTCATTGTGCATCTGAAGTTACAACTGTTAAAATTAATAATGAGTCTGACCACAAATTAATAGCACAACACATGCAGTGGTGGCAAACCATACAAGCGCAAATAAATATACCCAAATTAATGTGTTATCCAAATCGAACCAATGTGGCTGTTCAAGAAACCAATTTATTTATATTTCATTACGTATATATACATATATTGATTAAACGCCACTCAAATGCAATATTTTCATTGAATATCTAATATTCAAATTTCACTTTCAAAAATGGCCAATATAGTTTACAAACGGTTTAACAGCTTACAAATATTTTTTTACAAAAGCAACGACATTAATACAAATATGTTTGATGTTCATCGGTTATATTATGTAATTTGAATGATAAAAATTAAAATTTTTACTCATTACATAAACGTTTCAAAACAATTTACTTTAAATATTTCACATATTTTATCTAAATCGACTCCATATCAAACACAAATTGTCACATATTTCTTTAATATTATATCAATTAACTTGTTTTTACAGATAATTTTGTATATTTAACATAGCCTGCAAATCGGCTACTTGCAAACTCTGTGGTTAAGTCATAAACCAAAAAGAATTATAAATAAATAGATATAATCACAGTAGAAAAATGCAGTACGACTCTGAAATGGATGTAGAAATAAATACAGAAACAAGTTGGTCAAGGCTGAGTACTCTATAGCTTTGGACGCCAATTATGGGATGTGCTAAGACTATTCCCGATAAAAAATCCAGCTAATTGGTCCTGCGATTTCAAGTATTTTTTGTGAAGACGATATGTCAAACTTCAACATGGTTACCGAGAAAAAAATGTAAATTTTACATAATAATATTGATGATGATGATTATGTACGGAGGACAGCCAGGTGGCTGCTACACTTAGGCCAATTTCTTGGGGCCCATTGTGTACACCTCCGTAGTGCAGCTTCAAATCTAGAACTCCTGTAGCCAGTCCGTCTTCAATAAGAGCCGCAGGATGTATGGCGGATTCTTGCTGCATATTTCGGCCAAAGCAAGCCGGGGCGCCCCCCAAATTGCACTTCTTTTTAAGGGCTCGACAGTGACAGATTATGTGTTCCGCAGTCTCTTCCTCTATGTTGCAGCCTCAGTGATGTCCAAGGTGGCAAGGTGTATGTTTATTCTGCAGTGGCCTGTTAAAACTATTTTAGGAAGACTCATTATTCATAGACGAAAGATGAATTAAAAAAAAAAATGATAAAATTGTTAGTAGCAGTCCTATTACGTCAAGCAGCCAGCGAGTGAGCCGCGAATACGCGAGACTAGATCTCTGGGTGGGTAGTGAAAAACGGAGGAGCAAAACGGCCCACCGCAAATTTGGCAGGAGGTTCAAAGAAACACATGCGGAAGGCCATCGGCTTTTGCATTTAAACTTGTAGTGGGTATGATGACGGGTAGATAATCATTTAACTGAGGTGACGTTAAATGCATTTTTAAAATAGCCTAATACTTACTACAAAATAACTGCGTGATTTGTAGCTTAATTCGTCACCGTGCTACATTGTCATGGTGTCACTCGTAATGAGATTTCCGTGTCGCTGAACAAGCGGAACAACTTCGTTAAACGCGACTCTAGTTATGGCTGATGTCACCACTGTGAGCCAGCTACAGTAACATGGATATTCGTTGCTAGGGTGATTTAAATGGTGTCACTTTACATGTTTCACATATAAATAGTACGACTGTCCTTATCATGGAGGTATAAGGGCGTTCACTGCATGCGGAACTGCCACCTGTTTTTTAGTCGCAAATAATAAGTTTTAACTATGAAAATGTTTGTTTTTATATTTAATATTATATCGACGATATAGCTTTTGTGAATAAAACTCGAATTATTTACCGTCAAATCCATCAAAACCACTCAATTCACTAGCGCACTTTTCATTTAAACAATCAAACGCCAAATCCGAAATAAATTAAATAAAATCGACCGTTAGTATATGCCATTCATGAATTCAGGTATATGCTAAATGCCGCGCTTTTAAATATTAATAGAGATGCAGTAAGAGGATGACGTGTTTACTAGTACATGGCACTTGGCATTATAAAGAAATGACGGGATATCCCGTCATCGGCGCTGTGTTAAGCAACAGGTTTAAGCAAGATTGTGGTTAGATAATAGAGGGAATAGTTTTGGTTAGAAAACTAAGCAATTGCATTAAAATTATATGTTTTTTTAATTATATTAATGTGGCACTATTGCTAGTACATTCAATAGTACAGAATTGCAAAGGACATATTTAATGAAATGGTTAAAAATCATAATTAAATAACCTGGCCGGGCCTTTGGGCGAACACAAGTTACATGAAAAGAGGAAAAGATATTCTATGTGTATTTATTTATTAAGTAAACGTTTACAAAACTATTTTGTAACATTAAAATAGTGTACACTCGAGTGCATAATAACCACTCATAAATCTATTCAGTCGCGTGCGGAATAAAAAATATTTTAATTCGCACAATCCATCTCACTTTATTTGCACCAAAGCACAAAATGTAATTTCAGAATTTTTGTTTGACTATCTGGCTGAATGATTGGCCCACTATGACTCAAAAACCACCCTCCAGATTTATAAAATTCGGTATGTATGCAGGGATAATGTCTCCACAAATGTCGAGCTATGGGGTGCCAGTAATTATTTAATTTACCATTTAATCTTATGCTAACCCTAAATTATTATTCATGACTTAAATCATTTCGACTCTTCTCTAGTTCACACATAGCTATTTTACTACTACTATTTAAGGTTAAACGTGACAGTTCATGGGAGTTAGGAATGAAAGCAGACATTTTTTTTCTTTTGATGAGATACTCTTTATGTCTAATGTATGCAGGTGGGAGATTCCATCTATTTAATGGCATTTATAAGAAGAATAATTAAAATAAATTAAAGTAAATTGCTTCCCTTATCTGGACATGACATAGACACCCACACCCTCAATAACTAACACATAGACACAGGACCGGCCCGACAAACATTATAGGTATTAGACAAATCCGGCAAATAGTTTGTCTGTTTAAAATGCCAGATTTCTGACCCTGCGGGACGGTTTGATAATAATGCCATTCCATCATTTGGACGCTTTCATCAATCTTCATCTTATTAATCTTGATTGAATAAAAAAAAACATATTTGTATAAAGTGAAATGCTAAACGAATAAGTTATAATCTTATCGCTTATGAAATGTATTTAACACGCATACAGTTGTTTTTCAAAACAGAGTAGTTTGTCAGACCTATTTTGTAACAATAGATATTGAAATAAAAACAAAAAAAAACTCCTAAAAAAATCAGAAGACATCAACCATTTTTGAAAGTGTTATGTTTTATAAGATTCACCACTTCATCTTTAAGTAGGTGCAATAAAAATTGAACATACTAATCCAAATAGAAAAAAATATATCCTATCAGCGAATTCATCGCCAGTCATTTTTTCAAAATTTACTATTCATATGCAAATCTTGATACTTAAAAAATAATTTCCTTAAATGCAGAATTATCCTCCACGAATGAATTGCCAAATTCGGAATTTTTAATGAAGTGACTAAATAAAAGTCAGTCTTCTAGGATCTTAACTTTTATACATAGTAGAAATTTAACAAACACTGATAATTAAGGTGATAAAACAATATCCAGTTATATTTTTCTTCTACACGGTGTATTTAAAAAATCACTTTCAGTAGGTTGATATAAACAATCAACAAAAAATCAGAAAAAGGAATTAAAAATTGAATAGAAATCGTTTTAATGTTTGGGAACGCGGTTGCACAAATGGTGCGATTTTGGCCGGAGAAAACCTTCGAATAAAATAATTATTTTAAATTTTTTTTTTCAAAATTATTTGTTTTTTTTTGATTAGTTTAGTTGCCGATCAACCTCCTAAAAAGAAAGTAGTGATTTTAAAATACACCTGAATATCTTCAAATAATAGTCACAACACTACAATGTTTGTATGGAGAAATGACCGGGTTGGGTCTTTTTAATGTAATCCGAATTTATTTAGTCTGTGATTTAGACATATATTTTTTTTATAGGTATGTAATTAATGCTTTTAAACGATAAAATATTTATTAAAACAACTACCAACTCCCCTCCATATTATTGGAGGATACATTTTCGAATGTGACACATTCAGGTTGAGGATAAAGCTGCAAGTAGTTACAAGAATTAACTCAATCCTATCTAAAAATATTTTCTATAATTTGTAGGGTTGTTTTTATATACAAGCTTATCACTAGATTAATTATAAGACATTGGCTAAATCATAATAATTGTATATATAAATTAGATCGGCTAAATTTTCTTGGGACTCAATCCTGTAAATATTTAGCGAATATTTTGTCATAAAATAAAAAAAAATGTATGAAGATGTAGAAAATATACAGTGGAAATTGGGGAATACCTTATTTCACATGACACATTCACTTATACCATATTTCACGTGTAACTTTAGAAACTTTCATAATAGCGAGTCAAATCCTAAATATTTTTCATTACTATAGTTGATGCCGGTATAAAATTAACCACAAAGCTTACTGGACGGTTTGATATCTTGTGGAAAATTCTTAAAATCAGTATCTGACACGATTGCTTCAAGATGCGATTGAAATATCTTGAACACTCAGTGAGTTGATATGATTTAATGAGATGTTAAGCACAAAGTATATAAATTTCCTAAAGTTCAAAGTGTAAAAATAAATGAATAATATCATCATAAGCTTTTCAAATATTCATACTTAGCAGCATGGAAAACAAATGAGTAGTTATATTATGGCTACTTTTTGACTTAAATATAATTACTAATTATAATAATTAACATCTGCTTATAAAAGCGGCTGTCAAATTTAAAGCAAGATGGTGTTATTAATGAAGATGAGGAACGGTAAGGAGGCCAGAATGGCACCCTGAGGCACACCCGATGTGACTGACTTCAGTTTGCCCAGTTAATTCAAGATTTGTGTTTAGTGTCAGAAGTTTCAAGCTACACGTGGAATAATCTCCCAACGTTTTCGTTCCGAAACATAGCAAAAATGAAAACTTAAATTAGTTTTTTTTTTTGAGAATTTCATATTAATAACAATTTATAATCCTATAAACGCAATAATTTTATATTACTAATTTGTTGAAAGTCCATTTACCGTGTATTTATTAAAAGAAAATGTCCATACACGTCTATTTAAACTTCGCACCGGGGTACCGCAACGTATCTCTACAAAACATACACATTTATTTAATTATTCAGTCAAATTATTTCATACCACCAATAAATTCATATTATAGAAATTTTGGAATAAACAATAAGTCATTGCAGTTAAAAATCCTTTAGACTCTTCTAGGTACATTCAGGACAAATATAAATGACCGGACTAAAGGGAACTGATAACCGGAAAGAATAGCGTTCTCAGAACTAAATCAGAATATGTTAATAGTGTGTGGGCAAAGCTGTTTTCTTTATAGGGGACGGTTGATAACTTTTTGCTCTACGGGATTATTCTCTCAGTAATAATATTCCGACCACTTTGTATAGACTTTAAGTATTTCAGCATCTTTAATCACCCAATAAGGCAAGTATTTCTTATTTTTTTTTTAAATGACCTTAAAGGTCAGCGAAATTAAAGTAATTATTAAATCCTTGAACTTGTCTACAAGACCATAAGTGGAAAGTGCTATCTTTGAACACGGTCCCAACATATAATAGATACCACACACACATAAACCCATTTTAACTGACATTTTTTTGTAACAAATCATATAGCGAAGACAATATAGTTATAACATATTGTTAATTTTAAACGATAATAACAGTTTTACCAATGATTATTATCTAAAAACAAAATTCCAAAACAAACTGTCTTTTTTTCAAAGCAAATACTAGCAAAATATTCACATCACACGTAAGTATTATTAAATTCGTACAAAAAAAGTAGATCGGATTATTTATTTATTTAACAATAAAATATATTAAAAAACTAAACTTACTATGCAAGTAGAAAAGTTAACCATAGTTCGAATTATTTCAGTTTGGCTAACTTATACTGCAGCCGGCCATTTTGATAAACGTAAATATACGCTGTGGGTGTTGAGTCGCGTAATTTTATTTGTTTAATTTAGCTTTGGTTTTTTTATATGTTATATACACCCCCGAAATGAAATTCAGCTACAATTAACTGGCCAATGCTCTGCGATTTCCAAACATGATTTGTATTGACGACATCAAAGTCTACATTGTTTCAGAGAAAAAAAAAGTAAACTTTACACGGTAATAGTAACCCACTAAAAGTCAACCGTTCACCAGTTGCAACGCTATATCGGCGAAGGCCGTAGCGTAAAGTAAAGTAAAGTAAAGTAAAGTTTATTTCCAAAAACAACTTAATGCATAGGAATGACGTAGCATAATGAGATATCGATCGTGTTTTCGACGCTAAAGGAATTCACACCAGCGCTTTAATAAAATTAATTAATCTGGTGATGAATTATTTTTGCATTTTTTTTTATACAGAATGTATTTTTAATCACCGATGTCCTTTTAGGGGGTTGGTCTATATCGATAACTAAACCGGTCTCACAAAAACATAATAATTTCGAAAAAAAATCGTACTAAAATCGTCAAATTATATTATAAAAAAACTTCAAAGTACCTTGCGAGCCACGCTCGGGGAGTTGTAGTTCGACCGCCGGCCATGCGTTCAACCGTACTCTTAAACATTATAACGATATCTATTAAATTTTGAATTAGTTTTTCTCGTAATTGGGAAATATTTTTTCTAATTTTAATTTTCATAATCTCTTACCCTTAATAGTAAACATAAACACCCCCTTAAGTCTTCGAGAATGGTCTTCGGACACCTGTATTATCTTAGGCCATTGTAATTACTTTTTTTTTAAATTAATAATTTGAATTTGAATAGAATAAATTTAATTTAAACCACCCAACAATTTTGGCTACGAATATGAGATGGTTTTAGTTTAGGTTTTAGAAGGGCTGATTATCCACAGGCGACAACTCATCCCCTAATTCCCTAAATCTTCAATAGTGTAACACCTTTTGTTTTATGGACATAGATTATAGATATTTTCTTGTTAGTGTCTATGTTATATTGTTTTGTTACGTTGACTTGAGAGTATGATTATATCATGAAATTCGGATATCAAACTGTAAGAATTATTAACGTGATATGAACATCTCGTTTATTGATCATTTGTAATGATTACAGTGCTTGACAGCACATGAAACCATTTTAAAACAATAATGCCAAATAATGATCTACTAATATAACCGTCGGGTGCCTTAAAAACTAAAATACGATCATGCTTTGGTGCCAAGCATTTTTTAACCGAATTTATCATGATTTTGAATAGAAATATCTATCACTGCGTACGCATCATATTTTATAAGACGTACAGTCCTAATCAGTTTGAGATTATATTTAAAGTTGTAATTTTCTTTCGAAAACTTATATTCCGTTCAAGTAGTAACAAAAGATTGAAAAAGGCAATTAAAGCGAGTAAATTTGACGACTTATTGCCATTTTAAAAATATCCTTAACATCAAAAGACTATCATAGTTTGGATACTGAGAAATATGAATTGCGTGTTTTTTACGTTAATTATTAAACAGGACCGATTTTTTGCAAGCTTTTATTTAGCTTGCAATGTTTGTATGTCGGTTTAGGTCAAATCTTGCAAGCTGAATTAGAACCACTTCTTATCTTACAGAGTTGAAATTTGACATATGGTTCAGTTCCGATGACAATTCAGTTTTGTAATAAGCATGATCTGATTCCACGCCCAGGAATGGCTCCAGACGAAGGAACTCCTCAACGGTCAACAGCACAGACACGAAATGTTGTATATGTATTTAAGCACTGCTTGTTTTTGAAAATGTACTTTTACTATTTTTTTTTTTGTGTTTATTCTTCATCCGAAATATGTTCCTTAAGGAAATGATTTAACGTTAGAACACATAAATACAATCCACATTCACTTAATTGAAGAAACTATTTGTCGTAATATTATTCCCAACGTTAACTCAGATAATCAGGAATCTAATATAGGCTCGTAGTTAGCTATCAAGTTTAAAACATAACCCGAAAACAGGAATGGGGAAGTTCGATGAAAGAAGATTTAAATCAAAATAAATCCATCAATTAGTATATCGGTGCTGTACCCCGGGCGCTTGCAAAGTTCAAAATCACATAATTTACTCTCACACACTTAAGACACACGCATGCATGTGCATTTATTCCGTGTAAACAATAAATTGCGAATTGTCTTCGGCCATTTCGAGTTGTACGTACTGCGATTGCTGGTGCGAGATGCGCGATTCGTAGCTATTACGACTTAGGGTACTGCGTGATCTGAAACACAATATATTATTATTAGTATTATTGCCTGTTGAGCAAGCAGCTATTTAGCTGATATCCTCATATCTCATTCTCAGTTACTAGCGATTTGCCTAGATTCAAGAAATTTATCAAGGCGGTTCTTGAACTGGTTTACACTTATAGCTTCCACCACTTCCTGTGGTAGCCGATTCCAATTATCCACAACTCTATTGGAGATAAAGTTCTTCCTAGGATTTGTGGAACAAAGAGATTTAGATAACTTCATTGAATGGCCGCGAAGTTGCGAGTTTTGGTTAAACATGAATATGTCCTTAATGTTTGCACAATTATAATTATTCCTTAATTATTATAAAATTAATTATAAAAAAAAAAACAATATAAATTATAAATACCTAATTTTGCAACGCTTCACCAACTAAAACTCACTGGTAAGTTGGAACCACAGAAATATCTCATCTCAATTTTATTTACCAGTCAAACCATTAAACCTTGGTTAATCAACATATTTTTAAATAATGTTTTTTTGCAACTAAAGTAAATATTATTATCCCTTTTAGGGAGGGATATCGACAACAAAACCGGTTTCACGGAAAAAAATAATAATTTCGAAAAAAAAAATGTTCATACTAAAATAATTATATTATTAAAAAACTTAGTTTTTCTTCGAAGTGCTTCGCGGCCAAGAGGGTGCGAGGCCATTGCTCGATCTTGCGCCATGTGTTCACCCGCCTTCTCAAACATTAAAATAATTTCTTTTAAATTTCGAATGGGTTTTTCTCGTAATTTCATTTTTTCAATATTTTTTGCTGATTAATATTTGATTATTGGTCTATATCAACCCCCTAAAAGTAAATTTTTGTAGTAAATTTAATGAGTAACCGAATGGTGGTAAGTAAATTTAGTCGATCAATCAACCTAGTCCTTGCTCATTTTGTTTGTAATAAAAAAACTATGTTGAAACGCTCAGTTCAGTAACTAACTAATAATTTTAACATCAGCCAAAGTAACATATTATTTTATATGTGTAAGAAATATTATTTATGTAAATTATCTACAGAAAAGGTGCGATTTAAATACCTCAAAAACCACAAACTACATTTAGGCTCATTTGCCAAGTATATAACAAGGATAGATAAGTCTTACTCACTTGGCCTTCGCATGTGTTAATATATGTGACTTAAGGTTCGTACTCTGGGCGAATTTCTTATTACATCCGTCGAAAGGACAAACGTAAGGTCGGTCACCCGTGTGTATACGAACATGTGTCCTGAAAATATAATTAAAAAATAATTCAAACAAACGCTTCTAGTACACCTCTATTCTGCACCTGTTTTGCAATACGTTACTCTTGGATGCTCCCTCGGCAGGAAAGGGACATTTTGTCGTTTCGTTAACAGCACGTAATTTACTCAATTATTTAATTATCGTTTCACTTTTCATACAGGGGATGTGTTGTTAAGCACAGATCCGACTGCCTCATTGATGTCTTCATGATACGAGGCAGATAACATCTTGCAAATTTAATATTTGAATGAATGGGGGTCTAGTGAAGTGTGTGTACGTTTTAGATTTTTCTCATGTAAATCTGTATCTGTGGAAGGCTGCGCAGTAATGGAAGCTGTAACTTATGAAGATTTTTTTCAAATATGCCTATACAGGATGTTCCAAGACCATTCCCGAAGACTTAAGAGGGTGTTTATGTACTCTATTAAGTGTTAAGAAATTGTATAAAAAAAATGTGAGAATATATCATGCCGAAATTTATTAATTTTTATCAAAGCGCTCATGTAATTCCCTTTTTTACTCGCAGGGGCAAGGCACAGCACGGTGCAGCCTCGCTAACGACCGAATTTATGACGAGCTAATTCATACTATCACGTAAAGTTTACAAATTTTTTACTTTGAAACCAAGATGAATTTTGATATTAGGTCAATTCATATTTGAAATCGCAGGGCCAATAAGCTGGATTTTTATCGGGAATGGTCTTGGAACACGGTGTATGTGTAATGGTGAAGAAAAGGGAAAAAATATAAACCAACCTTAAATTAAAGTCTAATGAGAACCTTTTGCCGCATCCCTCGAACGTACACTGAAAGGGCTTCTCTCCCGTGTGGACGAGCTGATGCCTTTTTAATTTGGAACTTTCTACAAAGGCTTTGCCTGTAAATAATAGTTCCAGGATTAATATACATGCATTTATGGGATTGCATTACTGGGAGGCACACAATATTGGTGTAATAAGAAAGCTGAATTTACTGTTGGTCCCAAAGAGAGTACTGCCCTTTTTTCAGAATCCTCACATTTGCTAAGTAACTTTGAAATCTGAAAAACTATCCACCAGAGTATGTGAAATATAGTGAGGGCTTCCATTCGATTTACGCTGGCCATCTGTCTAACCTTAACACATTCAGCTCAATATCAAACGCGCGGACCATGTGTTGTCGCTCAATCGGCAAAGTACCTTGATCGAACAGAATATGCCACACGCAGGACTGATACCCGTTTTTTAGTTTTAGTTATAATTTCTTAGTAAACAAAATATACAAAACTATAAAAATATGTTTTTTATATTTATTATTAACCGCCAAATCCGTAAAAACACTTCCATTTCACATAAACAATCAAACGTCAAAACCGAAAAGTGAAAAAAAGAAACATCTATGCCTTTCATGAATTCAGGTATAGACGACATGCCACGCTTATAAATAATAATAGAAATGCATTAATGCACATGAGGTTAACGTAGCAATGAGAAATTTCCATGGGCGAGTCTGCAAGCGATGGATTAGACGTCAGTCTCAAAATGGCTGATGGACGGAGACACCCCTTTTCCTTTTTGTAATTTTGTAACATGTTCTTATTTAAACAATTATTTTTTCTTTGTTTAATCTAATTATGTATTTTTTTATAAGGGGCAAGGATTGCACTATCCTCCCCTGCCTTTTGGAATAAATGATTTATTATTATTAAGATGGTAATGGTTTTACCCGGAAACGGCACCTGTCGTATACGGCGATTACGGGATATACCGTTATCGGCGTTGAATGTGTTAAATGGAAGCCACAGTGCGAATCGTAAAATATGTCACCGTTTTTATTTTTTTCATAGTCGTCTTTTATAATTCCTGCAATCTATCGAACTGTTAATGTGTCATTAATTAGTACTAGAAGGTGGTTGACCTAATTTAATATCTATATCTTTCATCAGCCTCCGATATGATCTAAACGGCTATAGGTTGTTTTGAAAGAGCATCGATCTACACACAAATATTTACGAGGATAGTAGCTTCTATACATGAATTTATAGAAGCTAAAATTAGCTGTCACCCGGTCATATGTATAAGATAATCCCATCAGAATTTGTATTCGGGATGTCAGGCTTTAACACACTCGAGTTTAGGCGACAAATCCAAACATTGCTTTATTTTTATAAGGTTATCCGTGGGTTTCATCGAGAATCCCGTAATACTCAAGAGATATTGGTTTCTTTATTCCGGACCGTTTTACTAGAGCGCGGAAGCACACGTTATAAAATCAGCGTGAATGATTTATTTGTTAATGTTTGCTTGGGGGCATTATTTTAATTTTTTAGCATAGTATTTTTCATGATTAGTCCTAGTTATATTTTGTTTTTATTGTTATTGTTTTTTGTTTTTGATATGTTTGTTTTTCTTTTAGTAGTTTAATTTTTTATGGGGAAATCTGTTAAATAAATAAATAAAATAAAAAATATCACATCCGCAACAGCTCTGAACATCTTTTTGAATCAGAAAAGTTAAATTAAGTAACTAATTAAAAGTAGTTTCCTTACAGCATATTCACATTAGTATCCTGCTAAGCTGAAACATGACCTCATTATAATGAAGTGTATATATTGTATGAAAATGTATATGATTTATGTAAAGGTGTGAGCGGTAAACTAATGTGACTATGCAGTGGTTGAGTGTTTCACTTTCAAATTTTTCAAATTTACAAGTTTCTAAGGACTGTAATGCTCGTTGCGTGAGAAGCTTTCATTAGTAATATTTCAGTAAGATTTACTTTCATGCGACTGGATAATAATAAAATTAACCACACTTACCGCACTCCGCGCATACGTGAACACGTGGTCCGTGCGTGTGGAGGTGTTTCCGCATGGCTGAATTATCTCTGAACATCTTTGCACAACCCTTGTGCGGGCATGCTGTAAGTAAACCGCCTGATCACGTTACACTTATGTTTCATAATGGTGAGTGTAGTCAATTTAAGAAAAATACTAATCAAAAACCATAATTATTAATTGCGATGAGGCGAGAATCTACAATAAAAGGGAACACTGCTACCTTTGTGGGGTTAAGGTGAAAAATTATTTCAGTGGCGTCTGCTAAAATTTAATTGTTTCCGCCAATATTTCACATTTAACTATATTCTTTATATAAAATGCAGATATGGCCAATTATGGCATAATAAAAAATACTAATGGACCCAAATACGTACATAACTCTATGAAGTGGTTTTTACCTCTTAATATACTAGTTGAGCTAAAAACAGACACTGAAAGTTGAATGAATGGAAGTAATTATGACAAGTGTCACTTACAATATGTGACTTTCCACCCAGCGTGACTGAATCACGAGAAGTAATTCATAGCGTGAATGTTGGAGTGAAGTGGTCGAGCAAGGCTCTTTTAATTTCATTAATATTGATGCAATGCAAGGAACGAATGGCAACAAAACGCAACATACCTATGGCCCTGTCCATTGAGTCTTGAGATTGTTTTTTCACTTTTACACGGTGACCGGGACGAGCAAACTCCGCCAGCTGCTTTGGGTCGGAGAGATCCAATCCTGGAAACGGGTAAATAACGATTAAAGAGTAAATATTTATATTTTTAATAAAACAGAAATATGACTGAATACTGTAGTAATATATTGTCCTTTAGCAGTGAATTACATTTTATTGTAGCTATATATAGTATGGAGCTTTTCATAACATTATAACATTAAATTGTATCAAACTATTACCATTAAAAAAAATGTGATCCCCATACATTTATAGATGCGCTGGAAATAAATAATCTTATCTTTACCTATGTATTCTTCTTCAAAGAATCGTCCACAGTAAAATGTACTACTATCCTAAACATATTTATCGCATCTGCGAAATCCTTAACCTTTCGACCACCACTATTTTAAAGCAGAAATGACCTTGTCATCACAAGCAGTTGTTGCTATTTTCATTGTTTAAAAAGTAACATTTTATCACTGACGGCATAAACGGATTTGCCAGATCTCCCTCTTTTTGTGTTGTCTAAAGGAATACTTATATTTCTAATATCTTCTATTTCTTACATATTTAGGGTAAACGTCACTATGAAATATTTTAGACCTTTATCTCTTTATTTTTTCCAGATTTGTAAACAATTTGTAAGATGAGAATATCACTACATTTTGGAAAAATACTGAAGAATTGTGTAAAACATATGAAGATATATAAAAAAAAAAAACATTAGTTTAATTAAGAATGAAAAGTTTAATACTTTATATAACAGTTTACATATTGACGTTTTATAATGACTATGCTGCCGACTATACTTTACGTTAAATGAAATCAGTTAGAAAGATGTTATAATACGTCATATCAAAACATTTAACAAAAAAAAATGTTAATTGTCAACAGTGACCAAACGAGTCAACAAACTGACAACCGTTCGTAAATGCCAAATTTACGACATCAGCATCTTAGAGTATACACATTTTAAAATACATTTGTTATTCGCAATAAAATTTCATACTGCATATTTTTTTCAAATGTTTAAACAAACGAATATACCTAAAGATACAAATTGCCTTATTTTATTTTGATGTTGACATGTCCGAACAATGGAGGCCTCTCTTGTGATTGTGTAAATATTTTTGCAATTCACTGACACTTTGATTCATTTAAACACCTTTATAACACTTTAAACTCTTTATATAAGTAATAATGAAAAAAAAAATACTAGCTTGTACTCACAAATGCTAAAAAACACACCAGAAAATCATATACGGCACTGCGTAAATACCCGTTCGGCCATCAAATGGAGACAATTTGCTACAATAATTTTAGTAAATTCGTTTTACCAAAATAGGTATGGGTCAATTATTTCTTCTTCTTAAAATCAAACTTCGATGTTAGTCAAGAATTTTAAGTATTTGACAAAATAAACCCTGGAATTGCTAGTATTAATAAATAATCGACTATAACTGTGAAGCCTTTACGCGTCCGCACCACATGTCGGGTTCAAGCATATATATAGAAATGGATAAAAAATACCTGGAATACCATCCAGATTTGGTTTCTTATCGGACATGTAATCTGTATAATCTTGATCTGGTTCAGGAATTGATCCATCATCTGCAGAGTGGAAAAATAGGCAAAATTAGTAATAGAATATACACATATATAGATGACAGGTTGCAGATTCTGCCAAGAGAGCCCAGATACTGGGTGAATGTGGGCCCCTCGCTTACAAAAGGTACCAGCTTCTAGGCAACCATTTCAAGCCAGAGTTATATACCATCGCACCCAAAAAGATACTTAACTTTATCTACAGTACGGGACTAGAGGGTGAGCTATAAGTGGATTTAAAAGCACAATACAAAGGACGCGGTACAAGGGGGGTAAACAACCCCCATATCCGCTACCATACATAATATAACATAACATATATATATATATAAAATATTGCACCGTTTTTAGTATATTATCTAAAATATGTAAACATATTTTTAAAAAAATTGCATTATTTTGATATTAATTTATGTAGGTACATTAAGTGTCAAAAAAAAAACAAATAATGAATTAATGACACCTATATCAGGATGAGTTTCAATGTAAGACCCTCCCCTCTTCCCCTCTGGCAATATGCATATGTGTCAATTACCCACAATATCAAACTGAACTAAACTGAATAGTTTTGTTCATTAGAATTTGTGTCTATGCCGAACTACCATAAAATGTCAAATTTTATGTTCATTTTCATATTTATTATTATTTGTTAATACTATATTATTATTATTTATTATTGTTTGTTATTATTGTTACTTTGAAGGTATTCCTCCGGTGGTATAGTTGGCGGGCAGGGCAGGTGGGTTAATAAGGTATTTTTTGGTAAATATTTAATTATTCTTCTTAGCTAGGATGGGTTCCCTGAAAGGTTTAAAGGTGTTGCAGTTAAGACTATTCTATTCTTTTTGTATAGGGTGTTTTTTTAGAGACGTGGTTTTCAATTTGGCACTACTTTTTTCGTAGTTGGTGTTTTTGACAGCTGTCACTTGATTTATGCTCAGTTTGGTTTGCCATTTCATAATGAATAGACTTACTCCTGAACAACGTTTGCAAATAGTGCGAATTTAGAAAAAATCACTCTAAATATTTTTAAAATCACTCTAAAATAAAGTAAAAATCGCGTCGTGGGCCTGTGGCGTGGCCTCCGAGATCGTGGACTATTTTTTGTGGGGTTATGTGAAGTCGCTTGTCTACGCAGATAAGCCGGACACGATTAACGCCTTGGAAGAGAATATTCGGCGCGTTATTGCTGACATACGGCCCAACTTGCTGCAAAAAGTGGTTGAAAATTGGGCCTCTCGGCTGGAATTTGTTCGAGTCAGCCGGGGCGGCCACTTACCCGAAATCATTTTTAAAACATAATGGCAAACCCTTATCTTTATAATAAAACTAAATTCTTAGCCATAACATCAAATTATATGCGTTTTATCTCTTCTTGAAAACCACGCCTCTAAAATCATCACCCTATCTATACATGGAAAAAAAGGATGGAATTTAACGAATTCCTGGAATAATAAAATATATTTTTTTGTTATTAAATATAAAATTCCCAATGCATGGTGAATTTAACTAGTTTGATGGTTTTTTTTTATTTGTCTTTTCAAATACCCTACAAAACAGGGTGTAATGGCAGCATCACGTAGAATATTCTTAAAAGATAAATGTGAAGAAATTTTACGATCTGTGATAAGATAAAACCTAAAAGAACCAACCATCCTCGTCTCCGGTGGCCCACATGGTGACAGAGAACTCCCCCTCCATGGTCTTGATCTGCACCTGTTTCTGCTCCCACCTCCGTCCCGCCGTCGAGCCCATTGTGTTTGGTCTGGAGACCACGGCTGGGTTGGTTGTGGTGTCCACCATACCCAACGGTACTGGACCTAAACATTAGCAACATTAGAAAATTAAAGCTTTTTATAGTTCTGAGAAGTTGTTTACACTAGAATTATGTATGCAATGCTTGAATGTGTTACATGAATAAGTATATTCTTTTGATTTTCTGGCATTATAAAGTATTGTTATAAATAAATTTAAAAAATATGCAAGGTGTAAATATGGACAGTATACAGCTCTTTCTCACATTTCCACAAACTCTTAACACCATAAAAAAAGAATTAGAAAGTGTTATTTTCTTCTTTGAAAATAACTAAACATTTTTGTTTTTTGGTAGGCATATAGTACCATAGGACATTCGCTCTCCGTTTGTTTCATGGTTATTTCTAAAGTAGGTCATTTTGTTGATGAGGCTGTCAAATTACAAATCTGACTCGCAATACTGGAAATGTCGCAACTTTTAGCACAAAAAGTTGCTACGGTTAATCAGTATTAATTAACACCTTCTGTCGAATATAGAATAATAACATTCAAAATTAGCAAACTACCAAAATATGTAGTAAATATGTAACCTAATATTTACATCTTTTATGCCAGCGAGGCCCAGTTTAGGAACTATGTGTTATGCAGGCTGTCCTGAGACCATTCCCGATAAAAAAAACAGCTACAATGATTCCAAATATGATTTGTATTGATGTCATATCAAAACTTTATATGTTATATTAAACGTTTGTTATAATAAGATTGTCAGCTTGCGATGACAAGGGCTAGGCTACGAGAATCAATCCCGTGTCGGTACGCTAAAGGCCATTACATCAATACTTTAATAAAAATAATGAATTTGGGGATAACCTAACCTAACCCCCTTAAATCTCCAGGAATGGCCTCGGGACACCTGCATAATAATTAATATTTCTAAAGTTTGCATTGTCTATGCACCTATAATACAAAGTTTTTATTTTTATAATGTTAAATGTACACTTTCATAATCGCAAATGTTTGGATTATTTTCTGTTTTGTTTGTCAGAAATTTAGGATGAATTGAACTTTCTGTCAAGGAAGTGAGTGTACTTTTAAGCCCTTTCATAAAAATGTGAATTTCACTAACCTATCGGTGTCAATCGCTGTACGCTGTTCCTCTGGCGTCCTCTAATTTTTGACCTAAAAATAATCAAACGATCTCAAATGAAACAGTACATTAATAATAATGACAAAAATACATTAATTAGGTATAATTGAAGAGATGTCGTACTATAGGATTAAGCTGTAATATTAACCAGTTTCCGGTTACAATATAATAATATGATTGCAAAAGTTGCTTAGTAAGCAAAACACACACTTAAGATATTGCTATCTGTGAGGCCTGTTTGGTATTACGACTTAACATGTTCTAGTATCGACTATGTGGCTACGTATTCCGGCATGACATGACGGCTGGCAGCACTATACTTCAACGTAGCTAGAGCACCGTCGCCAAAGCTCACCACAGCAGGGTGAAGCGAGCGCACCGCCCGCCGACAGTCGATACGCCAGGCTTGCAATCCAGTGTACATAATACGCCGCCCACGCTTAATTTTGTACCTGAGATTCTGTTACTTTAATTCTATTTAATTGCTGCAGATGATTTACATTTGTTATATAATTATAAGTATCGTATCCCCTGACAAGTTGTAATGGTTTTCAAAAAAGTGATAAGGCCCGGGACTAAGGACACCACCATCACAAGGAGTTATTTCTTTTACAACCCATCATTCTTTCTGGCCTACCACATGTCTCGTAGTGTTTTCTAAAGAAAATCTTGCTGCTTTCAAGCCCTCTGTGAAGAGATGGATGGTTAAACCAAACTTGCTGAGTAGGCCAGGGATACCTCCTGAGGAGCTTCCCGGACCACCATTAAGATTATGCGTGAGTGGGAGATAAAGCTACCTCAAGCCTCTGCAACTACTAGAGATCAGTGGTGTGGTGAGTATGTTTTGAGATATTCAATTTTAAAAATTAGATAAATATTTTTTTGCCTGTCGAGATTTTTTAGTGTGCTGGAATTGGCCAATTCAATCGGTTGTCATACATTGAATTTGAAACTATCTTGACAATTCAGATCTTCGTTCAGTTTCCTCCCTATAGGTTTGATCTGCAAAATTTAAATTGCATCACAGCAATCTTCTTCTGTCGGAACTTTTACCAACTTTTACCACAAACGTGGGATACACACCTTCAGGAATTGTTACAGTATATGATACTTTTAACAATAACTATATATCCTCGTGTTTATAACACAGTGGCACAAAATCGCTTTCATACTTTAACTTTAGCCCAAGGATTTTGTTTGAAACAATGCAATGTTTCTGTATGTCAAAATTGTACAAGATCTGCTGAGGCTAGAAGTTATTGTTAGCTACATAAAAGTTAATTAAAGAGATAGTGGTTAAGGTGTTTGACTAATGACATAGCGACCGCGGGTAATCCGTGCATTACAATCATACCATTTTTAATGCTTCATTACCATCATCTCTCCTGACTCTTGGTCATAGCAATTATTAAAAAAAAAAGTTTATTATCATAAAAGTCTCTTCTTCAAAATGGCTCCTAAACATTTACGTCCTTATACACATTCGCCTAGTGCATTTAAAGGTAACCTACAACCTTACTACTGCATTCGCTGTCGGTTTAGTTAGATGCTAATTTGATTATGCATACAGTTTTTAGTGCATACTTTAAAAGTAAATTAAATTTGGTGTCTTTTAAATGCCAATACACACCTCTCGGGCATAATGGCAGCTGAGAACCAGAACGCTTCATGTTTCTTTTAACTGATAATCTTATTGAAGATTAGAAGAACTAGGTGGATATGGTACACAATATTAGTCATATATAATTTATTTTGCTATATATTTGAGCTGCCAGACTATAGCATACTATGTTTGCATTCACATGTATCTTTCCCAAGCACTAATGAAACACTGTGGCTTAAATCCAAAATATACTTAAAAAATTACTACCGGAAGCTGGGAGAAACTAGAGAACTATCTAACTCATCCCTGAATGTCTAGACACCGGAATGATAGAATTCTGATTTTATTTTTAATGGAAGACTATTATTATGATATTAAAAAGCTCATTATTGTGCTCACCTGTTGACCACTTGATCGAGGTGATTGAAGTCGACGGGCACGGCGCAGTTGACGCCGGCGACCTCGTAGAGTGAATCGCTAACGCCGGTGGAGCCGTCATCCGCCGTCAGCACGTGGTGACCATCATTGCTCTCATCCACACCCGGCAGGATGATCTCCTCGCCACCTGATTGAAAGACTGCGCTCCTATACAATTCGCATTACAGCTCAAGCATAGGTCTCTATTGCTAATTAAATACTAACTTTGTGCCACGCGCTACAGAACTTGGGAGGTGCAAGACAAATCATTTATCATTTTTGAGAACTATAAAATAACTTTACAATATAACTTCCATAAAGAGTGAATATTTAAGTCTGTAAACATAATCCTTTTGTGACCATAGATAATTTATACATATTAATGATAAATACAACATGAAGAGAGTGATGTTTTTAAGGCTTCGCTGTAAATACATTATTTTTAAAACTTGCGTATTACTACAATTTAAAAAAACACCAGTTTTTGAGTTAGTTCTTGTGAAGTTTATGGACACCGTCAAATATTGGGAAATGACATCTTATTGTTTTGGTAAATTTAACAAGCCCATGAAATAAATTGAACAAAATAACAAGTAACAAAAAAAAATACATAAAATCCTTAACTTTACCGCACTGAAAAATGACAAGAGTGGTAAATCAACAAAAGCTTTACTTTAGTATTTTAAACTAGTATTTTTTAATTTTTTCAGTCATTACCAACAGTGGGAAACGAATCATAGACCCCCAAAGCGGAGTTCTGGCTAATAAGACTATACGAAGAACGTACAGATTCCTTTTCTATATGAATTTTAGTATTATTAACGTGAAATTTATACCGGGACGTCGAGTATAGAATTTATACATTTAATGTCTACACAGAGTGAAGTGAATTGCTATTTGGTGACAGTGACGTCACGAGCGTACGCGACGCAGTAGTAAATTACTTAATAACTAACATTATTATTGAAACTAGAATCAACATAAATTTAGTTTCATTTAAATTTTCAAACCTCCCATTACATTCACAGATGAACGCTGATGTTTACACATCTTCGAAAGCTCACATACACTTACGGCTATATATACTTATCATACCAAAAAGTGAAACATAGAAAAGAAATTACAGAAACCCTCGTCGAGACTCTGAATACCAATAACTTGTTCCTCCACCTGTTCATACTGGTCCTCCGTTATGTACTCCTCATACTGAGAAGTTTCGATCTCCTCATACTGAAACAAAAATCAATTTTAAATATCAGTTTAAACGTTTAGGTACTGTTTGGACGCCTACTCTGAAGAGAAGATGAGGCTACGGTGAAGCAGACATTTAAAATTATATGACCACTTGTTTACAGTCGATGGGAACACTCAGCCATATGGAAAATCCAGAAAGCATATAATGGCAATAAAATTGAGAAATTTATTCAACGGGACCCCGCCGTCTTTTGTACGTATACTTTTTCTAGATTGTACTGCAAAATAATAACTTCTCTTAATAGGATATCTTGAAAAACCAATGTATTTTAAAAAACTTTGTTGAATTTGTATCTTTATGAAATCAACTGTGACTAATTTCATCTCCTCGGTTCTTATTCAGTCAATAAGATATAAAACAATATTCAATATTATTTTTATTGAATATCTATAAAAAAAAGGGGGTATCTCAACACAACAACTTTTCTATGGAGAAATGACCGGGTTGCGGCAATATTTTGCCTCCTGCTTCTCCCGAAAGCATTACCCTTGATGCGTTGTCAAGTTTTCGTCAGTACCTCAGGTTCCTTTAGCATCTGTGAACTGGCTTACCGACTCTAGTGACCTTGCAATTGATTGAGGATCCTAGATTCCACTGAGTCACTTGAAAATTGTTGTCAGCCAGATATAATATTGCTATAGCAGATAAATTAACAATTTTAGTAAAAAAGTTGATTTCACCAAAATGACCGATGTATATCTAAGCAAGCGCTCCCTTGGGTGTATTTGCTTGGATCTTTTGAGGTTTCGTAGTACTAGGGTTAGGAAATACATTGATATATTCCTCAATACCTAACTATCAATATTTATTGCTTTGAGTGAGGTAATATAACTCGCTAAATATAACACACCAGATGTCACGAGACAAGTGTTCACATGATTATCACCAAGTGACAAGCGGTCATTTCTTTATCATCGAAATATTAGTAATAAATCAAGTAGAGCAATTTAAACCTTAACATCTTCGGAGGAAATTTCCACCATATTGTCGCCAATCTCCACTTCACACATAATGTCCTGGTGGAGTGCCATCATTCATTTATAAACCTGGAACAAATTAAATGATATAATTCAAATTAGTTTTGTTATTCTTTGCTATTTTTCTGTAATGAAATAAATATAAAATTAAAAATAAACGTTCAACCTCAAATTCTGATAGATAGTTTTAAAATTTGGCATTACTTACAGATGGATAGATCTTAGATACTTTATTTTCACAAACATTACTTGTATAGGAATTGACTTTAGCAATTTACATACATAAATATTTTGGAAAACACAATTCTAGCAGTTTACAATGGGCAGGCTGAAAAGTGATTGGCCTAGGCAAGAAAACAATTTTTTTCGGCAAAACTCAATTAATTTCTCAACATAGTCTCCTTTAAGCGTGACACTTCGTCAACTTTTTGATACCCTCCGAATAATACAATTTCAAAAACCCTTAAAATTGTTTCAGCGATGACCTTATTTGCCACAAATTTCTTACCACCAAGCCATTCTTCATGTTCGGAGATAGATAATAGTTGCAGGGGGTCAAATCTGTAGAATATGGTGGAATATCGTGTTTTTTTTTAATGTACTAAAAATTTCATTTATGCTAGAATATAGATAAGACTGAGTTTAAAAACAACATATTGTTATTTATCTGAACCAAATTTGCAAGAAAAATGACAATGAATAAAACTATAACTTAAAATGTACAATACATAGGTTACTATTG
Source organism: Neomicropteryx cornuta (assembly GCA_020383195.1). Taxonomy (NCBI): domain Eukaryota; kingdom Metazoa; phylum Arthropoda; class Insecta; order Lepidoptera; family Micropterigidae; genus Neomicropteryx; species Neomicropteryx cornuta. The sequence goes on along the minus strand of JAHKQU010000010.1, from coordinate 6,120,724 downwards.
CACTTTATTTATTTATTTATTTATTTTGTAAAACAACAGCTGACATAGAAGTAAAGTATAGCACAATTTATTCAGAAATATCGTTCATGAAGAGACAATACCTCCTATACTAAGAGTCATGACTTTTGGAGACCCTAAAACTGATAAATTATTTAATTTTTAAATTTTATGTAAATAAAAACAGACTTATAAATATTTCGATTATTCTTATGAATATATTATATTAATTTAATTCTTCATTCCCAATATTTCGACTTTTATGATTTACTGACAACATACATAACTCAACATAGTCAAAATGTAAGTTAGTAGGTATTGGTTTATAAGTGAACGATATACCTAGTATTTTGTGTTTGCCAAAACTTTAGACTTGCTTACTTATATACTTATACTTTTTGTAAGGTGCTTGATAAACATGAAATAAACAAAACTGTTTAAAGGCAATTAACCAATAGACTGATAAAACGGTTCTAAAAATAGTGATACGGGTGTATCACCTTATGTTTTATAATCCTGACTTTAATAAACAGATGGGCAGCAAACTAAATGGAACGGCAGCAAGACGCTGAATGGAACACTCATAGGAGTATATACTGACATACCCCTTTTCTTGATGGTGCTGAGATCGTCAATTGCAACAGAGAATGAGAGGTATGCATCACAACAAAAAAACTGTATTTGTTCAGCTAAGCAATTGTCAGATATCCTCCTAAGTATGGAAGGGCCTTTCACCCAAAATGCAGGTGTTTCTCCACAATAATCTAGAGAAAATAATGAGATTCAAAAGGCCAACATCAATATTCAATTAATTCTTGGTATGAAGTCATCACATAGAACGAGTATGTTACCAGAGAAATAAATGATAAAGGTAGCATAGCCGGAGTGGGTTAGGTTTTAGGCCTATCTGGAGATCGGACCAGGGACATTTAGGTGGGAAGCAAGCATTTAAACCACTGCATCGCTAGACCGTTACGCAAGAATTGATCCTGAGGACATTCCATTGGCACCGTCTGCAAATCTAGTCTAGTTTAGTTAACAATCAGTATGGGTACAAGGCTAGGGATGTCAAAAAAATGTTTAATTCTATAAATGAGCAGGCACTAATAATTCCCATACATAATCAAATAATGCATATTCCTACGGTTTAAATGCGACTGAAAACACGGTGTTACATTAGACTCGCGTACAAAATGACGAACGAGGATGAAAATGTCAACCGACAAACGTAAATTGACAGTCACAAGATAATGAAACTATTCGTAAATAGGTGCACCGTGTGATAAAAAGCTAATCGCCACAATATTAGATATCAAAGTCAATGATCGTGACGCATATCAGACGTCCGTAGCGAACACCGGCTTTCTTACACTAATGCATTTCTCGACAAATATAAACTTGCACACATTACTTATTTAATTACGGCAAAGCCGACTCGCCAAATCCGCCCAAGAGGCGCTTGGGATCGCCGATCGAGACGTAATTTTCGTATATCGGAAAAACACTTGCTCGCAAATGTCAAATGGAAGACATGAAAACGGCGAATTGGTGCCGAAAATATTTACCTTTATTTATCTAATAACAAAAGCTCGCCAGGCCAGACCCTTCGCCAAGCGCAGAAACGATCACGCCGAATATTTGCACACAAATTTTACCAATATCACTTCCCGCAAACTTTATGAAAAAAATAACCGATATTCGCGAATCAAAATATTTGAAATTTACGCGAAAATGTTTATAAAATATGTCCGACTAACATGGCGGTCAAAGATGTCCGACAAATTCATCATGGCGACGCAAAATGGACGCCTCGTCAGTCAACGGAGTGAATGGAGTTTCTCTCTGCGAAACGATCGAACGGTCCGAACATAGCTGCACGTGCGATTCCAATACAAATTCCCAAGCAGAGCCACCGGCTGCAGGCACTCTAGCGGTCAACGAAAGAACTGCCTCTAAACATAGTTTAATGGATGACCGTACTGCTGCTCCATTTAGATAACCTATTTTGACATTTATGCGGCGCTAGTGTCAGTTGCTCCTATCGAGCGAAGTATTACGTATTTATTGTAAAATACTATTTGTAGTAAAAAATATTTTTAGCTCTAACTTCGTTTTCAACGATACTCTTACAAGATTTCACGATGGCTTTACGTTTATACACTTTATCAAAATCAAAGCTGTTACCAGAGATTCGTGTTTTCAAGAATGGTTACGCGACTGCTGCTACTCTGTCAGATTTCGAAATTCAACATAAAACCCCAGTGGTGAGGAAAACAAAAATTTTGCCGATGGCTCAATACGGTGGAAGAAACGCTGTTACGATGATCCCAGGTGCTGGCATAGGCCCAGAACTGATGGGATACGTCAGAGAAATTTTTAGGTTAGATTCTATTTTTCCTTCTATTTTTTTTTGTGTGGCCTTTGTGATTTTTATGTATGAACAGCCGGTGAACCAAATATCCTTGCAATTGCGTACAATGCCTAAGGTTATCATTTTCCTTTTTCAGGTAAACACAGTTGTGAACCGCTTTCATTCTGCCGGGCTTGAATGTAACCCAATCTAGTTATATACTAAGTACTTAGTGTCTAACTAAATGATAGTAGGTAGAGTTTCTAGATTACTATGTATATACCCTTTGAAGTACTAGATGGAGTTTCACGTGAGCAGTGCGGTATGTTTTATTTAACTGAAAATTGAAATAAAATAAAAATAAACGGTACTTCACTGCTGGTACCTACTTATAGAAATTCAAAATGATGTGAGAAAATTACAATAGTTATAAACAAAGTGAATTATTAACATGCATGATAAGGCGGACATGAAATTTTTACAATTATAGGAATGTATTATTTATAATGGAACAATGCAATAATAGTAGCGATAAAAAAGTTATGAATGCCGTTTACTCCTATGTCTTTTTATTATACAAGTTTAACCTAAAAATAGTACCTCTAAAAAAATAGAAATTCCACCAATATGGATTTTGACTATTCATCTGCTCTCCAAATTGGACTTAAATGCTTACTAATAATGCAGAGTGTGATTTTAAAGACATTCTGTAATTATCATTAACAAATAACATCTTATATAATACAATAAGATTGACAATTTAACCCCAAATTAATTTACAGAAATAAACCATTACCTTATTGTACCTTATTGTACCTGTGTCCTACCTGAACAATAGTGATATACACCCTAGCATTTTTGGCACAATAGACTGACCAGTCATCTGGGCTTGTCCCCTCCCCTCCTCGTGTGACTCCCCTGTTGTGAGTCACACAATTTAAAAAAAATAATATCCAAAATAATTTTATAATTTAAAATCTTTTCACGAACAGGGAGGTTTCAAAACTATAAGTAGGTGATATATTAAGTGTCCATAAAAAACAGCTTTAGACTTTGAAATATCACATTATAAGGTTCATTTTTGTGTGTTGAACATTTCATTGTTTTGATTTTTTTGATGTGACATCTTGAAGCTTGCCCCTCGTCACCTACGTCCAACTTTGTGGACTTAGGTGCCAGTGCCGGATTTATACTTTTCATTTGCGGCCGACTTCCTCCTTCCCAAAAGGTAGGTTACTAAGGCATTGAAAAGTGATAGCGCCCTCGTTATCTCCCGCCCTAGGCCGCGGCCTATCCAGGACATGGTGTGACACATTCCCCGCCCCATCATGGTGTGATGGTTTTTATGGATTATCCCTTACTCGACAGGTTATTAGACGATATTGTTTGTTTGCAGATTTTCAGGTGCACCAATCGACTTTGAAATAGTGAACATAGACCCAACAGCAGAGAAAGATGACGACCTGAACTATGCGATAACCACGATAAAGCGCAACGGTGTCGGCATCAAGGGAAACATAGAGACGAAGAGCGAGTCGGCCGGAGTAATATCGAGGAACATCATGCTGAGAAACGAACTCGATCTGTATGTCAATGTGCTTAAGTGCGTCTCGCATCCGGGAATCAACTCCAGGCACAAGGACATTGACATTACTATAATTCGGTGCGTTTTTTTTTTTTTTACTTTTACCCTTGAGGCTGTAGTTAACTGTACATAGGTGTAAGCTAACTGTACAACTGAGTAAGTGAAAAATATTGTAAAGACACCGATATGGTAGATATGGTTATTTTTTTAACGGATATCTTTATTTTAAATTATTTTTATTTTTTATTCCGTGATCCTCCTTAGGACTTAAACTACAGCCGTGTAAAAAAAAACAATTTAAAGAAGTATTAACTCATTGTGTATGTAGCTTTTACTTTATGTTCAATAAAAATTAAACCCACACAAAACATATGTACGGTTTACTTTGTATGATTACTGCATGTGATTATTCACATACGGCACTGTAACCCAACGATTAGGATATACGAGAGTATTTCATAGGGCGAACATGGTAATTTTCTTATGCTGTAAACCTTTTATTATAAATATTATGGTATTTTTTTTGTGTTGAATTTTCCCCATGTTTTAATAGTTTTTCTGCTATTCGGGGCGATCGAACAATACAAAGATCATATAAATCGGTCTAGCCGTTCTTGAGTTATTAACGGTGTATCTAACCCGACTTTAGATTGAGCAATAGTTGTATATTATATATTCCTTCCTCTCTGTACATTTTTGTATGTTTCGGATAATAAATCTTATCTTATCTAGGCAAAATACTGAGGGCGAATATGCCATGTTAGAGCACGAGTCTGTGTCGGGGGTAGTCGAGTCAATGAAGGTTGTAACGGCAGAAAATTCTGAAAGAGTCGCCAGATTCGCCTTCGAATACGCCAAGAAGAGTGGCAGAAAGAAGGTAATGGATTCAATATTTTTGTACCATATAATCTAGCTCCTAAGTATTTTCATAATAATTTATCCGATAAACCAAATGAAATATCTCTTGTACGGCAAAACTAGCCACATTTTTTAAATTAGTTAGCTTAAAAAGTTAATTTAAAAAAAATAAATTGATTCATTACTACATGCTGTGGACTCTTCCTTATTCAGCTTCAGTAGTTTTAGTCCCTCTTGGTATGACTTCTCTAAAATATCTATATCTTTCACAATATAGGGGTTTCAAATCTGATTAAAAGTATTAGTCTCACATACGCTTTAGACAGACAGCATAGCTGATGGATCTGTTTCTGTTTCTGAGATAGTTGAATATCAAGACAGGTCTTAAATTGGTTGATGCTGGTTTGCGCTAACCACCGAACCCTGAAGTTGATTCCACGTGTTCACTACTCAATAGAGTGCCAATCATATGGTTTCTAGGATTCGTTTGAAAGCTTGTTTTCCTGAGTTTTAGATGATGGCCTTGTAGCTGCGTGTTCTCATTAGCTGAGAATATATTCTAAAGCTCTTGACAATCATAGTGCCCTGACAACATTTTATATGTCTCAATGAGATCACCACGCTCTCGCCTTCTTTGAGAGTAGGCAATTTGAGTCGCTTAAGCCCTTCTTCATACTCCAAACCTATCAAAATTCCTGGAATTTTAGTTGCTCGCCTTTGCACTTTTTCCAATAAATCACAGTCCTTAATGAAGTCCTTTATTTATCTATTATTTATTAAATGTGGCATATTTTAAAATCAGTCATACCTATAACTTTAAGTAATTAAAGGGCAAAAATAATACTATACTAATAAAAATAATTATTTTTTTACTGATAAGAAGTGAAGCTAAAACGACAATGGTGCAACGGATACAGTTTCGGTTGATTCTGCTAATTTGGCTCGAAACTGGCCAAATCCAAAATCGAACCTACGGGCGAACATTACTTATAATCAATTTTTAATGGTTTTTTAATTCCTATTTCGTGGTCATAGAGTGAAGAGTGATTAAAACTAACAAAACAGTACTTCAGAGATAATGCCACTTTTAGTTTTGGTGCAGACCGTGTTGAAATAAAATTGAAATATGCAAAAAATTATTAGCAATTATTAGACTATAATTCTTAGGGTCTTTATGCATTGAAATAAAACACCACATCACACACAAACAAACATACATTTGAAAATAGGAAAAAACAATAAAAACTTACTTGACACTTAGTATGTTATCGCATTTTATTTAACTTGAAATGCTCCTAATCATTTTAGAGCAGTAAACACCGCCATGACTGTTTGTTCTAAGACTTAGTCACTTTTCGCATAGATAGAGGAGATCAAAATATGTAGTTTGGTAAAATAAACTCAAATTATGACACTTAGTTTTTGCTGAACGACCACGATTTCGTAAATTTTGCTAAATTCCTAGATTAATGCTGGATGGAGACATTTTCTTATGTTATGAAATATTGTAGGTAACGACCATCCATAAGGCAAACATTATGAAGCTATCAGATGGTCTCTTCCTGGAAACCTCCAAAAGGATAGCAGCAGAATATCCGGAATTGGAACACAATGACATGATCATTGATAATTGCTGCATGCAACTCGTCTACAAGTGAGCAACTCTTTGAATCTAATCTTTGTTAATTATTTTCAAGTCAAAACTTTTCACAATTCTTTCCAAATTTGATATTTATTTTTAACTCTCATCCATCCTTTTTGGTATGAAATTTTGACAAATATTTATCTACTAAGATGACCTAAGAAAAAGTTGCATGAATTTAGTTGAATATAATCTTGACACAAAAACATCAATTGAGAATGTTTGGTACTGACGAATGAGAAGAAAGAACTGGTAGCGACGTCAGGTAACAATTTGGTATCCGGAATTAATTCAGACAAAAGAAACCTTTGCGGAGTTTATGTTTTTCATTGAGGGTTGGTTGGAAATCAGGACGAGCTCTGTGGACCTGGAGTCCTGGAATCAACGAGTTTAGTGGGTGAGCGGGAGTTTCGTCGCCCTGCTGAATTTGTTTTGTACTTTCCCCGCGTGGGAGTTGCATCCCGGTTACCCTCGACCATCGCTTGTAGTCTCCGCATCCACGCACTGTAGCGATGTCACCTATAAATTAGTGTCTATCCGCCTGTTTGGGTTTTTCTCACAAAATGTTCACTCTGATTTTATTTCTTCATCTATTTTTGTTACCGTTTATTGATTATGACATACAACATTTATAAGTATGTTTGTTATTATCGACAGCCCTCATCAGTTTGATGTGATGATCATGACGAATCTCTATGGCACAATCGTGTCCAATGTTGTCTGTGGTCTCGTGGGAGGTGCCGGAATTGTATCCGGCAAGAACTATGGAGACAACTACGCCGTATTTGAACCCGGCACCAGAAATACTGGTGAGTAATTTGCTTTGTCTTTTTAACAGACCCCAAAAAAGGAGAACATATGTATGTTTTTATTTATTTTTACCTTACACCGAACTTAACTAAATTAGAATGTGACCAAATTCCTCATCATATCGTTGTTCGAGATTGTGATTGTGATAGGTGTTATATGACCTAGGTCATAGCAGTTCTTTTTAAAAAATAATTCGAAATACCTCAAGCCACTCCGTAGTGAACATAAATTGAAAAAAACATCCGCATCAAATTGAGAACCTCCTCCTTTTTTGTAGTCAGTTGAAAATACACTCCTTTGCTTTCAAGCACTCGTCTCTGCTTTTAAGCATCGAGTATACAAACAGAAATAGTAATAATTTCATTGTATGTTTTAAGGTACCGCGTTGGCCGGTAAGAACATAGCCAACCCCATTGCGATGCTCAACGCTGCGATCGATATGCTAGAGCACCTCGGCCATAAGTACCATGCGGACCTCATCAAGGACGCTGTGAATCATACGATCAATGTAGATCGTATTCACACTCCCGATCTCGGCGGAACCAATACATCCCTCGATGTGGTGCAGTGCATCCTTGCGAATTTGGCACAGTCGAGCCTCAAAAGACCCCAAGATTAATTAAATAATCACACCGTGGTGTATCTCGTAAAATGTATTAACTTCATGGGAATATAGCGTACAAAAAAAAATTTGAGAGCGTTACTGTCGGATGCACAAACTTCGAAATAGGGGTGGCATAAAAGCATACTATTGGTGATAAGCGTGTGCGAATGAGATAGGAACATTGCAAGCAACGCAATCAAGAGGCTAATAATTGCTTAAGATATCTTAGGTTTTTCTTTTTATGAAGAAACTAAAGAAAATGTTTTGTTTTTAATGTGATTAATAATTTGCGTTTAATTTATAGTAATATTTTAGCTATGATAGTCGCTCTCTTATGAAAAATAATTGTATATTTCATAGCGGTTGTAAAGCATTTACAACACTAGCTATACCTGGCATAACGTATACTGGGTTTCATAATAAAACCTATGAATATCAGTTTGGTGGTTTGACCAAGCGCAAGCGTTGCAGAAGTTTCTAGACACTTTAAACTTTATAGTGTCTAGAAACTTATTTGGAACTTATTTAGAGCGGTGATGAATTTTAAATCAAACACCGCTCTAAATAAATTTCAGCTGTTTTTATTTAATATTATATACCCTTGAAGTTAAGGTAATTATGGATACATACTATTTATATTATTTTATAATTTTAACACATTAAGAGTACTTCATGGAGGGAGGTTTTGCAGGCTTCTACAACTCAAAATCTTACATTTTCACATTTCTTGTATCAGCGTTTCGAACATTTTTTGTTAAACAATTTCTCATCGGTTAATGGTATACTTGAACAAAATTAAGTCATTGTTATTAAAAAACAGGAAAATGCAAAATTGTCAATGACAGTCAAGCCATATAAAATAAACGTGAATGCTATGCAAAAAGTTGCTACTCATAATTTATGAATATTCTGGCATACACCCTTTAAATTTTCTTCATTCTAGTCAGCTATCTTTTGCGGAAAAAACTATCCTGTGTAGAATTTACGTTCAGGGCATCGTATACAGGTTGTAGAAAAATTTATAAAACTGGCCCAATATAGGAAGAATTTTAGCAAAAACGGGCCCATAGCCCCCGTTTAGCTCAATCAAATGCTTTAAATAAATGTAGCACTCAAGTTATGTGTGTTATTATTCTTATAATTTTAGATTCAGGTAAAGGTTTTTACTTACGACGCACTTCGACATTGTGCGCAAACGTTAAATAAAGCAAGTTTTTGAAAGAGTCATTTAAATTCTTTCTCCGTCGCGTAATCAAATGAAAATATTCTAATACTAAAATTCTAAATATATCCATGTAGCGTGCGAAATTTTTACTCAACAATTTTGGTCGCACATACAATGCTGCATCTGTAGATTCATAATTTATGACTATGGATAAAAAAAAATAACACCATTTCGTTGACAATATTTTTAAATTAATTAAACAAGCCACCGGTATTGCATAGAATATCCATAAATTATAAAGCTATTATCACACATTTTGAGTGACTCCCTTGTATATAGTGAAAATGTCTTTGTAATTCATCGGTGCTACTTGATCGGTGATTCTGTTTGCTCCTCTATTGTCCGTTGACTGCAATTATATGATGTGTCGACATAATTTAATTCAATGTGAGTAAATCTAATTTTGTAACTAAAAAGGGAATTATTCTGTATTTATTAGTAACCTACCATAGTATTATTTATCAACGTAGATGTATATGTAAAATAATGTAAATAAATTTGATCTGATGAAATTACCCATAATTTTTTTTATTTAAGTTTATGTTGGGCATGAAGTGCGTTGTCGGCAGCCAGTGTGCGATTGCTAAGGGTAAATTTGGGTTCAAATGACGGCGAACAAACCTCACAATTCCACCTCGTTCCCAAGCACGCACCTACTCGGAACTGTCGAATACCCTGGTATGGTATTTGACCTAAATTAAACAAAAATTTCTCATTTTGCAACTTACAAGTATTTATGCTTAACGCTGTGACTAATAATAAACATTGACAATTAATATTACTAATGTAATATTAATTATTATTATTATCAATGTAATATTTTTATTACAAATATATTATAAAGATAAACATACAAACTCTAAACAAAAAAAATTTCAGAAAGGCAGCAACCCTAAGCAAATTTCTCATCAATTGCTGCAGTCAACTTCTAATATTTCAAATTTACAAATAATAAAATTTCAAAGAAATTTAGAAATAAAAAAATAAAGACAACGAACAAATAAATAAATAAAGTTACAAATAAAATATAGTAAACAAATTTTATCTGTAATAATCCAATAATATATAGACATGTTATATACAGGGTGTTTGGTGCATCGTTTGTCAAAATGAATCGGCCGATAGAGGGGGTCATTTGCTATGTCTTGAGGCGCAATAACTTTTTTTTAAACCCATGGTTTTTTTTATTTTAACATTTTATTATTTTTCTGAAAAATTCCAGAATTCAGCATATAAATTTAGATTAAAAAAAAAGTTATTGGTATAGCACCCCGATTTAATTTTTATTTGTATGTGCACTGTTGTATGGTTCTTTGAAATTCAGTATTACTTGCGAATACTGTCTAGTTTTATTTTTATTAAATCATAAATTTTTTGGCAGAGGTAAAAATAATTTTAAGACTCAGCTTTACATTGCAATTAAAAAAAAACTTAAAGCGATCATGATCTTCGAACTCTTTAAAAAACTTCTTCTGTTTATCCCCTTTCCAACGGTATGCATTATGCCATAGAAACCTGCTAATAACTTTACTAATTTACTAAATTTGCGTATCGGGACACATCGGGTTGATATTCGATATTCAGGATGAAAACTTGTTTTTGCGGAAATAACACGGGCAGACAGGTAGAAAGTACTATCTCACTCTTGCGCTGTAAAATCTATCTATCTTCTTCTTACATAGGGTACTGATGTACCTCGAATTTAAAATTAAAAAACAAAATTCCCTTATTATTCTTAATGTCACAAATCTTGCTCGAATTGGTGACCTCTGTTGTGTATGCATGCACGACTTCTGACAGATACATTGCATACAGATGATCCCGACTTTTTAAGAAGTTTTCATGGATGGGGATGGGTGGCCCTATTGCATGGCCTCCACGTTTCCCAGACCTAACTCCATTAGATTTTTACGTGTGGGGACGGGCCTAAGAACTTATATACGCCACAGAAGTTGAAACTAGGGATGATTTAGTTCAACGCATTGAGCAGGCTTTCGTCGTTATTAAAGAAGAAATGCGTTTACACACCACTACAGTGGAAATAAGGCGAAGATGCCGTGCATGCATACACAACAGAGGTCACCAATTCGAGCAAGATTTGTGACAATAAGAATAAATAAGGGAATATTGTTTTTTAATTTTAAATTCGAGGTACCTATGTAAGAAGAAGATAGATAGATTTTACAGCGCAAGAGTGAGATAGTACTTTCTACCTGTCTGCCCGTGTTATTTCCGCAAAAACAAGTTTTCATCCTGAATATCGAATATCAACCCGATGTGTCCCGATACGCAAATTTAGTAAATTAGTAAAGTTATTAGCAGGTTTCTATGGCATAATGCATACCGTTGGAAAGGGGATAAACAGAAGAAGTTTTTTAAAGAATTCGAAGATCATGATCGCTTTAAGTTTTTTTTTAATTGCAATGTAAACCTGAGTCTTAAAATTAATTTTACCTCTGCCAAAAAATTTATGATTTAATAAAAATAAAACTAGACAGTATTCGCAAGTAATACTGAATTTCATAGAACCATACAACAGTGCATATACAAATAAAAATTAAATCGGGGTGCTATACCAATAACTTTTTTTTTAATCTAAATTTATATGCTGAATTCTGGAATTTTTCAAAAAAATAATAAAATGTTAAAATAAAAAAAAACCATGGGGTTAAAAAAAGTTATTGCGCCTCAAGACATAGCAAATGACCCCCTCTTTCGGCCAATTCATTTTGACAAACGATGCACCAAACACCCTGTATATTTCCCCGTAAAAGTGCACAGAATCACCCACACTTGAGTTTTGATAGACACCTAACCTAACAACATAAAACTAATAAATACCCAAAATTTAGGAGTTGTTTAAAATATGTCTATGAAAGAGCAGGAATTATACCTATCATTACATTATTATTATTATATTGGCATCTGCCAAGTTAATATATAATTTCTTTCATACAAAACTAAAAGTATTTTTTTCTGTCCTACATACATACATGTTAAAACTACTTGAATTAAAAAATACAAGAATTACTATGAGAAAGATGTCATGGTAGCTATATTAAATAAATATGAAAGAGGACACAATCTGGCCACATCACGATACAAACCAGTGCAGCGTTGTGGCTTTTTTGTAGATATAGAAGAAAAAAACTATTGTATGTTATTTTATCTCAATATAAAAAGAAAAAAGTAAATATGTACTTACTTTTTCTAAAAGTTAAAAGCCTATTTTCTATACATTTTTTGAAAACTTTAGACGCAAATATCTGAATGCGAGAACCGAGAAAATAAAACTTTTAGATGATTTTCTAAAGTTTCTATTTGTTTTTTAAATATATTAATTATTTTTTCAATATTATCCTATTACGAGAAGTTGAGTTATTATTTTGTGATGCAATGTTTTTGTTTGAAAATATTGCTTATCTAAACCATAAAGCGATTAGATGAAATAGCATGATTTTTGACCACTCCCTGCAAAGACAACAGCTCAAGAAGAGCTCCAATTGGAACCATAGCAAGCACATAAAAAACTAAAAATTACATTTCATACTGAGTTCATATTAAAATATAAATGATTGTGGAAAAGGTATCAAGTTGTGCGTTACGTTTATTACGCAGATTGTTCCAACCAATGACGACGACGAGAGAGTGAGAGAAAAAGCTCAGGCTTGCCTTGTTGCGCATAATAACTTCACAATGTTTTAAGTCAATTTTAATCTATACATAAAGCTAGATAAAGATAGATGTGAACTCCGCCTAACCAGGCATAGCAGCAACGATCCAACTAAATGTGAATGTATCGTAATTGAAAATATATATATTAAAAAAAAAAAACGCCAATTATATTTTCCAAATTTTATTATTATGTTTATAGATACCGCAGGCTCATTCAGCTACGGTTAAACATTTACATGTAATTATTGTAAAAAAAAAGTAGGGATCACAGTTCACATAGGTATTAAAAACAACATCCAATAATGATAATTGATTATAACACCAGTTTATATTAATTATATTTTATAGTTCAAGCTCTACTATTCGTCACTCGAGTTATTAATTTGTGTACTTTTTTTATTAGCATTTTTAATATATTTTCTGACTACGTATAAATATAACCACTTTGTATTTTTATCTGCATTAAATCAATATCAGATCCACAAAGACGATGCATTCAATCTAGACTGCTTTTCACATACTAGTCTGAAATTTAGCTGCTTTTGATTACCAGTATTTAAGGTTTTGTAATTTAAGAATATTTGCAGATGAACTGTACTATTCTTATTGACACACATGGAATTGGCAACTTATACAATAAATGTATTCATTTCGATTTTAAGCTTTTGTTTCGGGTGCAACTGCGCCCCGGCCTGGGCAGATCTGTAGTTGCATACGATCAGTTAATATTACAGATAGACCGAGAATTCCACTACCTATGTAAACAAAAACCATACAAAAGTTTTTAGCGACACTGGAAGTTAAAATATGTTTTTCTAGGACTTAGGAACGGCACATACACGTATATCTTGAGCTCAAGTGCAGCTTTCTTTAATTGCCTATGATACAATTAATGTTTGGGTAAGTAGTCTAGTTTATTTAACGTGTTTCTGATTGTGAGTGGAACATTTAAGAAAATAAATATTAGACATTAGTTTTTTCAATCATTTTTTTTTTTGCGATACGAAACATGTTTTGTTTCCACTTATTATATGTCCCCGCATGGCTGTCAATTACCGCCAATTAAAAAAAAATAAAAGCGATAAATATTACTTCTTTAGTTTGGACTTGAAACCGACTTTTTTCTACAAGCACACTTGTCTTTAAATATATATAATTTTACTAGCTGACCCGGCCACGCGTTGCTGTGGCTAAAGTTTTTGTTATATTACATTATAGTAAACAATCTAAGAGGAACAATAAGAGAACATCAGTCACGGAGTCCACTATGCTTTTTCACACAGATGGTATTTGTAAAAAAATATGGTGATCTCCTTATTTGACTTTCTACTACTATAACCCTTTAGTACAATGAAATTATTTACGAACAAAGACGACAATGATGATGTTGGTATACAAATTCACTGGATTGAGATTTGAAGGGGAAGTACGTTGAACACAATTAATTAAAATGTTCTTACACTTGATACTAAGCAGAAATCAATAGGTAAAAAATAAAAATTTATCAGATTTATTATTTCCATTTAATTTTATAACAAATATAAGTATATTACAGTATAATACAGTAAATAACATGTGACGCTTAAACTCATGAATGAGGTAGGCAAGGCAGACAGTCTTAAACTTTTAAACATTAATATCTTTTTTTTGAATTATAAATACTTTCAATTTCAATTTAATTTAACACCAATCGGTGCACAATGTTTTTGGTTAACCTGTCTTTAGCTAACACAAATAGATTCGACGGTTTCCCAACACGTGAACACGCAACATATAGTTGCCCATGAGAAAAACATGGATTTTCCAAATCTAAACCACAAATGGACATTGTTTGACCTTGAGATTTATTTATAGACATGGCGAAAGCTAAACGAATTGGAAACTGTAGCCTTTTGAAGGGTATGGTAGAATCTGATGGTATCATCGGAATACGTGGCAGCAGGACCACTTTTCCTTTAAACTTCCCAGCCAAAATGGTTGCTTCAAGAATGTTTCCGGTGATCTTTTTGATGACCAAACGCGTACCGTTACATAATTGAGGTGGATTCAAATTACGGAGGAGAATAATAGGGGAACCAATCTTTAATCGAAGATTATGTGGTGGCATTCCAGGGATATCTAATGAATTTAAAAATTCAATCGGAAAATTTACACTTTCATTTTCATCAACAACAGTATCGATTGATTTAAAAGACATCAGATCGCCTGGTAACAACTGTTGTATCTGGAAGTTAATTTCGTCAACATCAACGTTTTTGGCTGCCAAAATCGCCCGTTGACTAAGCCATTCATGATTCAAATAATTATTCTGTATATCCGGGAAAATACTCTGAATCAATTCAGTTTTATCCTGAACAACAGTGCAAAAATTGTCTGGTAGTTTAATGCATTGCGTATTTGGTTGCAGTTTTATTTTACCGTTCCCAATATCTAGTAGTTGTTCGGAAAATATTAGTGCTGATGGATCATTTTGCAATTGTACTCGCATATTTATGGTCAATCGAAGTGTTTCAACACTTCGCCATAAGAATGATTGTTTCAAACATGCATTAATCTCATCCGCGAAAGTAGAGCGAGGTATAACCGGTAAGGTCTGCCGGAAATCACCAGACAAAAGTAAGATAGCACCACCGAAAAGTTTATTATTGCTGTTTAAATCTTGCATAGTTCTGTTTAATGCTTCAAGTGAATATTTGTGTGCCATTGTGCACTCATCCCAAATTATTATAGAACTCTTCCGCAACACTGCAGCTATTCCACTATTCTTTTTGATGTTACACATTGCATCTGGTTTATTATGAACGTCCAATGGCAGCTTGAATGTTGAATGTGCTGTTCGCCCACCATCCAGTAAAGTAGCCGCAATGCCTGACGATGCTAATGCTAATGCGATTTTTTGTTGCGACCGTATTTTGGCAAGAATCAACGATATTAAAAATGTCTTACCGGTTCCACCGGGTGCATCCAAGAAAAAAAAACCGCCTTGTTCAGCAGCAACAGCCAGCATAATCCGATCATAAATAATTTTTTGTTCTGCTGTCAGTAATGGTTCACTGTTCATGATAATTGTTGCTAAACTTCCATGGTCATATTGATTTTCTCGTTGTAAATCGGTATTGACTAAGTCGGTGGCTGGACGATTAGGTGATGGCATACCATAATGATTAAATGGTAAATTTGAACTAAGAACACATAAATCCTCGATCAAGACCAATGCTTCATTGTACATCTCTGGTGTATAATCTATGTTTTGGCATTGATTTGTTTGTCTAATTCGGTGCAAGATGTCTTCTGTCATACAATTTTTATATTTTTCCCACAAAGTTTGTGCTTGCGAGGGATAACATGTCGCCAAAATAATTGCAAACAACTGACGAATGTTATTCGGTGTTGATGTCAACGCAGCATCAGCAAGCGTTAAGTCCCAATGGTTATCGTCTTCTAGCAATTGCAGTTCACGACATGCATCCTGGTATGTATTGAATACTCGACCATTAGCTGTTCGTAAAAATTCAAAAGACGTTGGTCCGGGAACATTCACCAATAACAAACGTAAATAGAAGCACTCACGTTGCTTTGGATGTACCGTGTAAAGTCTCCCCAATGTCTTAGCTTTGAATATGCCTGTAATGGAAGGATGTGGTTTTCCTTGTTTCCGTGGCTCCCATTTTTTACTGGATTTGTTCCATGTGAAATAACGTGGAACATCACCATACACCAATGTCTTCGCGAATTGGCCAAAAACATCAGGTTTTTGACACAATGTAAAAAATTCAGTTAGAGTCGTTTTCGGAGCTTCGAACGCTCTTTGGAGAACATTTTCTTCAGTGAAGTATACACGTTGACCGTTTTCAAGATGTATTGCCAGATGTTGGACAGCAGGATCTCTTTCGTGGATGGGAAAGCTGAGAATATGCCAAATAGCTTCATTGCTGCTAATGTATCTGCCCATTTGGTATCGTGCTATTTCGTCATTTTTATTTATGTTTTTTACTTCAAATATGGCCAAATCACTGCCTTTGTTTACATATTTACAAATATACTTAATTGATTTAACAGAACTGCAAAGCTCAACATTGATATGAGCTTTGTAAGTTTTTGAAAGTAGTGGTGAGTATGGTACCACCCACTGATTATCAAACTCAACTTGATTTGGAAAGTTCGGCAGTCGCATTGTAAATGTGTGGCCACCATTCTCAGTACTTCTGCGGCGATACATTGGATAACCATCAATATCCGTGATCGTGTCATTCGTATGCGGCTTTGGGAAGTTTTTTTTACATTTTCCATTTTCCATGCACGGTGACGTCATGTTGAAAACACCGCATGGCCCATGGATCATGTGTTTGGTGACAATATCAAATAATTCTTGATCAATTAATGGGTCTGGAATTTCGGCTGAAATTATTTGATCGATTTCTTCAGGACGGATTCTATCTTTAAGCCAAACCAAAATGTGGGCATGAGGCAAACCTCGCTTTTGCCACTCTATCGTATACAGCCAACAACGTGTGATACCAAAAATTGTATATTTAACAATAAAATCAATTAAGGATTTCAATTTTTGTTTAAACACACGTGCAGTTAAATCATGACGATGAATGGCTTGTTGTCCTGGCAATAGTAAAGTTTGTATCTCTTCCCAATTCGGATTACATGTGAATGTAATAAATAAATCCGGTCGGCCGTAATGACGTACGTAAGTCATCGCATCTTGTATGCATGCATGTTCCGTGCCGTTCCGTATCGACATCTGTCAGTTTTATGACTGAATCTACCAGCATGTTCACCTAATGGTACTTTGTCGGCTTTTATGACGATTTGATAATTGTCATTTTGCAGTCGTGGCGAAACTCTTTTGATCAATTGAATTAGTTGATTGTGATCTTCTAAAAAATTTTCCAATAATATCACAATTGCTCTTTCCTCTGCTTGTTCAATAAAATTATACTGGCACCGAGTCGTCACGCGCTCTTCACAATCGCCCATAAAATAAAAAGGTATCGACATCTGTCAGTTTTATGACTGCCAAATAATAACGGACAAAAAATTAGCGATAAATTAAAATTGCGACTATAATTTGAGATTTAAACTATCCTATCTCTCAAGTGCACATCGAACTGCACATGGTGTTCAAATTTTATTATTAGTCCATTATTTTATTATTAGTCCATTGAGGACAAACATTGTGACACGAGATTTATATATATTAAGATTAGGTACTGCATTTAATTTTGATTAAGTTAATTGGCTGTACTTATCCGTTTGAGGATTATAAATGCCTAATTTCATTTATTTTTATAGTTTTGAGCATTTCGATAGCCTAAATTTATAAATGAAATCACGGATGTCATAAGATATGTTAAATGTCTATTTATTTTTAGTATTTAGCATATTACACATTCCCTTATAATACACGTTTTTGAAAAAGTAATAGCTAAAACAGAAAGTCATTTTATTTGTGTTGAATTTGATTTGTTTCTAACCAGGGCTGAACTAGCAGAGGAAAAATTGCAAACTACGCGGTTTACGTACTTATTACGAAAAGAGAGCAGTGGCAGACACTTTTGGACTGCCAGGGCACGTGCAGTAAGGAAGCTCCTGTCAAGCCGGAAGAAGTCTGAATCTAGGCAACAAATGAGCAAATTAAACAGTTTACTTTTGCAATTATACTTTTTACTAAAAAGTTTACTTTTGGAATTATACTTTTACAAAATGTAATGTGATTATGTCGTCCTTTTGATAGAACTGATAATACACACTGATAGAACGTTTAAACAACTGTAACTTTCGTTCGGTTCGGCCATTGGTTCGGCTTAGTACTCGCGAGATGCGCAGCTCAAATGTGCGCAGACGCTACTGCGCACAGCTCAAACCCAAGTGGACGTTTTTCGGCTTACCCCCACCTATCGAGTTCACCCTCCTGTTAATATAGACTCCATGGTTAAAATAAACCAATCTGCTTTGATAGCTCAAAAGGCAATGCAGAAAGACGCATTGCTAATTTAGAAATTCATAGCATTTAATGAAGTTGGAAATTAAAATAACCAATTACAGTGTACCGATGGTTTATACGGCATTAACCAGTGACAAATAGCAGACTTAAAAATACCACAAAAATACACTTAAAATTAAAGAAAAAAACCTAACCTGACTAAAATAATATATCAAATTATAATAATCAGATCTGTTAATTGAAAGAATCTATAAATTATAATTAATTACCTAATTATTCCGTCGAGTATTGCAGTGTTGCCATTAACACGAGGTAAATAAATATATTTAAATTAGGAACACAATACAAAATGGCAATGTAATCAAAATAATTATTAAATCTATCAATAATATAATTGAATTCACGCTGGTAAATACCTTAAAAATTATAATACTTTCCGGAGAATAGTCCAAAATATAAACAATAGTACGAAAATAAATGAATTATAAAATAAAAATTATAGATCACATTTTTTAGCAAAGTCGGCACAGGAATCTTCTGAAATCGGGCCGATTCTGCAATGAAATTCAATAACTGCCTTCAAAATAACAAAAATAATCTGATTAGCCAATAATTAAACTACAGAATAGGTAAAAAAAAATCAATCCATAAAATTAATCAATAACTTAAGTGTGAAGGGTGCAGTGACAATTGTCATTTTAAGGATATTTTTTACACGAAATAAAAAAACATTACTCTTAGTTTTACCACATTCTAAATCATACTTTGTTCTTTTGGCCGATGCTTAACGAACATAAATAGGTGCTCGTTAAGACTGAGATAAAACAGTCTATTTAGGAAATGGTGTAATCTGGACATATACCACACCATCTGCCACCCAAAACCCTCTACAGCAAATTGTCAGTGTTCAAGGTTCAGTCCACAGCTAACTGTTCGGATGGTTGCAAGTGGGAACAAGGCGAGGTGATTAAATGAATTTAGTCATCCCGCCTGGTGAAGCCGTCCTTACGCAACCATTTCCACCTCCAAAGTAGACCGATCATCGTATCAGCTGTTTAGATACTTTTTCTTTTTTCGTCCTAAGTAGTGGCATGTGAAATGTACAGATGTCATAAAAAATATATTAAAATGCACCCAAATTTGGGTCCTGGCTCAAGTGATATATTTTTGTAGCCATTAGAACAATAGCTAGATGATAAATGATATTAAAAAAAGCAAAAGAATGATATTCTAAATTCTCATTTAAATTGGTTTTGTTAAATTTAATTAAGATTTGGTTTACTTAAATATACCCAATGTAAATACTATACCAATAATGGTAAACTAGCTATAAGTCAAAAATTGTGTATTCAACATGAAATTGGACTTTTAGCTCTATCCCATAGTTTGCAATATGACATTATTTCATTATGTCAACCTGACCATGGACATTTTCTCTATTGAAAAAAATAAGAAATTGGTGTCCGTGTAGATGTCTGAAAAATAAGTTGAAATATTTAATAGAAACCTTCCTGCCGAGATTTTAGCCAATGCAGTGAAACACAAGAAGTTCATGAAATTGTATTTTTTTCTCTCTTAAATATAATATAGGTAAAATATTCAAGATCCTGCACGTGCGGTATTATCGCTGACATTTTGCGAAATTAATTTGCCATTAGAATAATGCTGTTCTTAGACGAATATTTCTTCCATACTAAATATATAGGAACATGCAACCATTTTTGTTTCTAAAACAAAATGTCTGATTGCAATCAATCTGATACTCGGATACGAAATAAACCACTATGAAAATTGCCTAAACTATAAATACCCAACCTCATTGTTCAATTGTTCGCAACGTACTCTGCTCCTGTTCTAACCCGAATAAATAATATGAAAGTAAAATAACAGATTATTTTATAAAACTTGACACATGCTCGTTCCAACGTTTGATCAATTTAGCCTCAATAATTTTTCCTATCTGATATAATATATAGCCTTTGACTAGGAACAGATATATGCCTATACATTTCCATAATCTACTGATAATTTGATTGAACATTATAAAAAAAAACAAGAACGAGACGCTTTTGTAAAATTAGACATGAACGATAAAACAATAATAACTTATTCATTAGATGAGTCATTTTTTTAAAAGTTGCGTTATTAATCGATTGTGCAATTGGTCGCTTGACAAATATACCCTGGTGAATTACATCTAATAAAATCTTTGGATCAAGTATTAGGAACTCTCTGGAACAAGTACTGCACATACGAGACATTTTCCGACCTTTATCAATCAAGATCGCTGCGATCGTCACCGATGATAATTTTTTAGGCGATGACGATTTTATTTATTTTTTAATTAATCCATAAGTTTGGTATACTAAAATCTAATGATAGATCAGTTATGATAATATTAGGTGAGGTTAGAGTATACACCCATTTTAAAGCGAGTCTCTTAAAATGCAACCAAATGAATTTATATAAAAAATCCGCGAAAGACAAGAAATTAAATTTCAGTTCTTTACAATGTAAACTTAATGGAAATATTAGTACAGTTGCTAAGGTACTTATACAAAAGTGATTTCATTTATTTAACATGGGAATACCCCCAGATTTATTAAAAAGACCGCTTTTTAGAATATGTAAATGTTATACAATCCGAGTAAAATGTAAAATACGAAAAACGCAGTAGATCGTAAATACTTAAGCATGGAAAATTTGTAAATCACTATTTTTATTAAGGTCCCTGCTCAACTAAGTCAAAATAGCAAAAGTGAGGGTAGGTGGTTGTGATCGTAGACCATCACAACCCTCAATGTTTTTTACTCAATAAATTTATAACATATTAATAATCAGAACCATATAATGTACTTTTCTTATTTATAAATTGATCTATGCGTATTAGGATATTTCTTTTTAAACCAATATTTTATATTACATACCTTTATTTTATCATGAAGCATGTACAAATTATATCAAAATTTATCAACTGTTCCAAGTATTTAATAATTGTATTTCATTAACTAATACGTTTATTAATATTTTAATTCTTTCCAACTTTTAATGCATAAAACCAAATGGATTTTTCATACCTAGTTTGATGATGACTTTCTATTGCGCTATTATGATATTCGATTTCTCCCGTCTTTATGCCATGTGTCCGTATTATTATTATTATTGTTTGTTGAGCAAGCAGCTATTTAGCTGATATGCTCGTATCTAATTCTCAGTTACTAGCGATTTGCCTAGATTCAAGAAATTTATCAAGGCGGCTCTTGAACTGGTATTCTGTTTTATCAAAATGAACTATTTACCTACCAGTACCAAAAAGCACTTTCTGTTATCGTTTTTTTTGTATTTTCGAAGGATTTTTAAACCTCAACCCCTAGACTCCGTACGACGTGAACATCACGTCATGCCGCGCGGACATTTCTGTGTCCGTTGAGAGCGTATGACGTGAGTAGACGTCATGAATACCTGCTTGATTTTGATTATTTTTGGTATTATTTCAGTATTATTCATTAAGTTGACGTTTTTTTCATTGAAAATCATAACGAAACAATTTTGTTTTTTTTTTTTTCATTTTAATGTAGTTTCTACTACTATTTATAAATTTGTATTGAAAATACAATGTTCTACCGTTCCAATATCTATAACTTTTTTTTAACTTTTTTCCGAAAAATGTACATATTTTGGAAGACTTTTAAATTGTAATGTATAGTTATAAATATATGAAAATGTAAAAAAAAGTGTTGATTTTGTTACTTCGTAATTTAAAAAAAAAAAAAAAAAAAATGGCAACATTTTTATTTTTTTCTTCTTTAATTTACGAGACAAACATAATCAATGTGATATGGTGTAATAGAAAATTTTACGGTGAATCCGATGATACCAGATTTGTAAAAATTGAACGACTCATGCCTGCACTATGGATTTTATAGTAGTGAGTGATTTTTCAAGGTCAATAACTACGGTGTCAACGGGTTTTGGCGCCAAAATAAACCACGGAGTTTAGGGGTTAAAGTCTACCAGCAGGCGGACCAAAGGTGAGATGGAAAGATGATGAACCCAATAAGAAGGCTACAGAACAGAATGACATAGCCAAGGCTAGAAGAAAAAGAAAATGGTTTCAGTTATTGTAAATTCGCAATGTATGATCTGTAAGTGTTCATTAGATGTAACCTCCTAAATATGTCAACCTCATCAAATATTGGGTTTAGAGAGCTTTTCTACAAATACAAAACTACAAAAAAACTACAAATAGCAACAAAATATGCTTCGGTACTGATATGTAATAATACACACATTTTGTATAAGTCCAAAGTAGTGCTTTCCACAAATAAAACATACCTATAACAATATTAAAAACTAAACAACACTAATTAAACATTGGCTTAAAATCACAGACAAGAGTAGATTAAATCACAATAGAAAAATCTATGGTGTGTTATCCCTGTAAGATTGTATTTCTTGAACTGGCAACACTGTCGCCTATTCGCAAATATTGAACATTTGCTAGTAATGTATTTTGGCATAATATTTGACACTAAATAAAAATATATCACAGAAGTTTCTAAAGTCACATTCAGGGGGAATAATTTAAAAATAATTAATATCACAAAGTTGGGATAGAGCTCTTTAGTATATGGCAACATCTCGAACCTTCTTACTTCAAATGCACGTTTCTCACTTATCAAACTAATATTACGTATGTATACAATAAATACACATAATATAATTGTCCGTCCGACATGAATACGTAAAAATAAGTAATAATCATAAATCGAAAAAATACACACAGACACACTAATTAATTTACCAACGGTAAAAGTCTCAATGCATAAATATTGAAATTTAAAGCATTCCCGACATGAATAGTAGGCATACAAACATTCAAAATCCGCATCAACGCCATCCGCATCCGCGTCGATTTGTATAATATGCAAAATTTCAGATTTTAAAAATGTGCGGGGATAAGCATGGTGCCGTTGTACACAAACTCTACGTTTAAATCTATCACACTTACTAATACGAATATCGAACACCGACTTAAAACTTGACAAACATTTATCGAACAATCCAATTGAATAATAATTACGTACATCGAGTGCCGCAAAGGCTACACAACACTTAGAAAATAGGTTAATTATGCGTGCGACTAAGCGGTGACGCTCGCTCGCGAACAAAACATAGGGAACTAACGACTTTGTCACTACAACTAAAAATGACCTACGAAAAACATTCAGCGACGTAGTTTGGTTCTTATATGTAACGTAATGAAAGTAACCGATTATTATTAAAAAAACATTCAATAGATGCAACGTGAGAGAAATACTTGTATGCATTAGCTGCACCCTTGAAGCGTCGCGGTTGTAGGTAAAGTGATGAGCATAAGAGATTCCTCTAGAAAAGTCTTCCTTTGTAATTGAATCATAATCCGATATCAACTTCGTAATGTTATTATGATTGTGTGTAAAAAAATCTGCACGAAGATAATTTACTAGCATATGCACATTTGAGTTGATACACCAAATGATTCTGTTAGAAGCGTTTCCCACAGTTGAATCACAATCCGACAGCTGCGCTCTCGTAACGATGCTCCACTTGCGAGAAAAGAGTCTGTGAGGAACGTTTAGTATGATTAAATCATAATAATAAAGCTGCGGAAATCTTATAGACCGGGAGCAAACGAAAGCGACAAACGAAAAGAACGTAACGCAAAATATAATCGTCACAATACGATCCCAACGGCCCCGGAACGTTCTGATTTGTGCCGCCCCGTCACGCGCCCGCGTCACGAACGGTTAAGGGCAATGCGGTTTCTTGGGCTTCTTTAAGTTCTCGTCTTCGGCGCCCGATTTGGAGACCTCCGTGTACCGCTCGCCCTTCAGCGATACGATTTTGTTGTCCCGGTAGCGGACCATTTTCTTGGGCGCCATCTTGGGCGCCAGTGGTTTGTGCTCCTTCGCTTCTTCACCCTTGTTGACATACGAGTATCTGTAAAAGCAATATTGATTTTAACTACCTGACACTAAAAGTAACTTAATGAACATTCGATGGAATCAGCTCCATCAGCACATCAGATGGAATCAATCATAGAAATTGCTTAAACTATTTTATATTAAAAGTGTGATAACAGTTCAGATAAACACATCTCTACTTACGATATAAATGCTCAAATACCTGGCAATAATCCTGTTCTTGAGTTCATTATCATCAATCTTGACGGGTCTATTGAGGGGGCCCGTCAGCAGCGCAGCGCCGGCATGAGACCCCAGCGACTGACCACCCTCGCGGCGGTGCAGCAGCAACTGGGTCGCGCGGGATATGTCGCCGTCTGCGATCGTCAGGCACTGCTTGATCTGTGACAAAAGTGATTGACCAAAAAATTCAACGCTGACTAAAAATTAATTAGGAAGGCATTTTAAGGATTCTTTACAAATATTTGAAATAATTTAATAAATTAGTACTTTAATTTTTTACTTTAATTAGTTTGTTGCTAAATTGTTTGCATTTTGCTATGTTTAGTGGTCTTTTAAGCTTAGCAACTTACTAATGCATTGATTAATTTCAATGCAATGTCAAAGATTATGTAAATTGAATTGTGTGTATCGTAACTTGTGTATATATGGCTAGTGTGTGTATATTTGTGCTTAAAGTTAATTTTATTTGTTTTCACAGGGTTTTGCGCAGCTTTTTTATGCTCACACTGTAACACTTTACAAATAATCTTTCTTAGAACAGGTAACTCCTACCTAGTTAGAAAGGTGACAGACCTTATCAAATCGGCTAAGATGACTGGTACCCAGGTACTCAATTTTATATATTTGGATTTTGTATTTTATTTTAATATTTGGTGTAAAACTGAACGTTATGTTGTATGAGTCAGGGGAGATGGTAATGAAGTGTTAAAAATAGCATGATTCGAACCCACGACCATTGGGCCAATAGTCCAACACCTTAACCACAAGACTACCACAATCACAATTTTATAGGCTCAATTTTTTTAAATGAAGCCATACCTCCAAAATACTGGTATGCGGAAACATCTCCTGAAGTATATCACACTCTTCGTTGAATGTGAAATCCCCTGCTGCAGCCGTCATGTTGATAATTCCATTCTGGCCGCCGGAGACCTGGCTATCATTCGAGCTGCAGTCAGACCATGTCTCGGATATGTGCTGGATTCTGCGACTCTTTGGATTGTAGTCGGAACTCTCAGAGTTTGAGTGAGATCTGAAAGGTACTATTACGGTTAGGACATACTACCAATCCAAAATGTGCATTAGAGTATTTTATTTACTTTCTACAAAAAAAAAATATTGGAAAATGTGGTAAGATTTGAAAAAATTAAAAAAAACTAAACCAATGTTTTTATTTTGTACCAACTGGGACTCAAAAACTGGTTATCGACAATCTGCTTGCAACACATCCTCCAATTCTTCGGCCACGTGGAATAGCAAGTGTTGATGGGCAGCTTAGATGGACACCGAAGTAGTGGAAGGCGATCATCAAGTCAAATCAATGACCAGACTCTTTATGGTGACTGGATATGTGAAGGAAGCTTGTGAAGACTAAGTTGCCTGGAAGATCACAGTGCTGAGTATTGAAGCAAAGGCTAAGTTATGAAGTTAACATTTTCATCATATTATCAAATATTAAAAAACAAATAAGCATTGTAGAGGTGGGAATTACGCGTCATATACTTTTCCAACTAAGTTAAATTTACTAAAGGTTAGAGTTAGACCTCTACATGCATCTATCCGTGCAAAAAATTAAAAAGATGCCGGTGCCACATTATGAGATATGTTTAATGTTTTATGTGTAGATAAAGAAATTTGATTATTAGGGAACTAGATACCTTTAATTTTTCCTCTTTTGTCACAAAATATTAATTTTGTTAAGATTTATATAAGCATTTTTAAAACCTTTTTTTATTAGCAATTAATAAAAGTTGAATTATGGTTTAAGACAAAATTTGAAACTTTTATTTACTATACATAATTTTATATTGAATTTATACTAGATTTACAATTCATTTTAATATCGATGCTTTAAAAAAAGGCCAAAGCTATGACTTAGGCCCTGTATTCATGAATGATATGTGGACAGGTTATAAAAAAAAATGTTATATTTGAAAAACCTATAGTTCTACCAGAGGTCAATTTTGTCTATTAGGCCTTTACTCAGGCTTTTCAAAAATATGAGCATTTTTTAAATATTTTTTTTTTAAATTCTCAGCCAGACCTTATGAAACAACGTAATATTTGTTTTTATTGTAACGTGTAAATTAGTATTTCTTATAAAGATAACAAAATATTAAAAAAACCGTTTAAAGGTGCATGAAGTGATGAGTTTGGCGCATTTTATGTAAATCCAGCTCTTCATAAAAGCGTAGCTTTGTCTGGATTAAAAGTCATAATCGAACCGTACAATCATAGCCACAGGGCTTGGAAGCGAAGAAGGCAATATTTCCTGGTTAAAAGAATTTAAAAAAAAATGGGAATTGTTACCTGTTTCCCTTGTTATTCACTTGCGGCAACATCTCACTTAGGCTCTGCAGAGTTAGACTGATTTTGTCACTTGCACCAGAGTTATTTTTTGAATCTGTAATTATAGAAGATAAATAACAAATATAAGTTTTATTAATGTTGCACAGATAAAAATTAAAGAACTTTAAATTTTCGAATGTGACATGTTTAAAGGGAAGGCTGTAAATGAATCTTGTATAAAATAAAAGTATTTTATTTATCACAGTTTTCCGAAGAGGATGAAATGAGGCAAATAGTAAAGAAGCTTGCCATCGCTGTCTGCATTTCCGCCGGCTGCCCGGCGCGACAACTCGGCTTCCAATTCGAAAATCCACGAACAAACGGTGGCCGGATCGATTCCGGAGAATTCTGGGAAGTACGCCGACATCATCTCTACAAATCCTGGAATTATAAACGATGATCCAGTTAGAAGCTGAGACCAGTTTAACTTTATCCTATTTCTCAATGCACAATTTTTTGATATTTATTTATTAAACAGGTAAGCATATAGAAAAATGGTAGCATATACATTTTTTCAGAGTTACTTTTATGTGTGGTTATGTGTGTGAGCATATGTATGAACATCGTATATGTTGTATATAGATAAACAGGATAGTACATACAGGATGTTCGGAAAAGTCACTGCCAAATAACATGACTGGTTCTGAGGTTATAAAAACAAAAATATATAAGGAAATAAGTAAATAACTGCTTCGTTTCGGAAAAATGTTAAATATAGATCTTGTTAAGTCGTTCCTTCAAATTTTAGTTATTTTTAAATTGTCAAATCGAGCTAGTAATAAGATGCGTAAAAAATATATCTTTTCACGTTAAAAAAAACAGCCTATTGACATAGTTTCTTTTTTTAATATTTTGATTGCCTATTTGCTGGTATAAAAAATAGTTCTGTAGCATATGTATTATAGTTATTTTTTTATACATAAAAGCCACCACACATATCTCCGCTAATCACTATTTCAAAGTGCCTTTAAAAAAAAAGAGTCATGTTTAGATATGTTATGCGTTACAGTAAAGTTAAAAACAAAATTGTTTTCGGATATTTGCATCAATTTTATTGAAGCGGTTAGTGTAAAAACCACGCAAGTCAAATTTTCAAAACCCTTTTTCATAGATTTAGTCTATGAAAAAAAATAATTGTTTGGTGGACAAGTTCAGTGAAAGATTACGTAGAAATTCTGTTTATAACAAAGATATTAAATATAATGGGTTATAAAATTAAGCCTTGCGAATTATTGAGCTTTTGCGCAATACTTCTGGAGTCAATTTTTTTTTTCTGCTGGTTCCTGCAGGTTTTTAAATAATTCTTAATGTAAGGTATCCAGCCCAGGAGCCAATAGCTCTAAATAATGTATTGTGTTTAGATCCGCTGATTTACCCCTATGCTGCATTACCCAAAAAAGTTACTAGTCCTACATAACTTACAGAAAACATAAACAAACCATTATTTGCCATCATTATACACACAAAATGAAACAGAACAAAATGAAAAAATGAAAAAAAATGAAAAACAAACAAAAACAAAACAAAATGAAAAAACATATTCCTTGTCAGTATGATATATATTGTACTTATTTATTGCTATTTTAATGAGAGATTTTGTGATGTTTTTTCAAGCAATTAAATTATATAATTATATAACAGTAAACAATAAATAAAAACAAATGAAAATCGGCTTATTGAGTTCGGAGCATTAGTATTTAGAATAAAAAAACAAAGACATGGTAGCTGCTGAGATATGCGGGAAATAATATGTGGATTAGGCAATTTACCTTCAACATCAAAGCACGGATCCTGAGACGCTTCTTCTAGGATGGAAATAACGTACGAGAGGACAATTTCATCGATTACATTCAAGTCTGCGGATGGTATATTTTTGGTTACAAATTCGAAGAGACTTTCTTTCACCAAAGATTCTTGATGGGCAATACTGCTCATTGTCCTAATGTAAAAGAGATTAATCTAAGTTCTCTAGATTCCAGTTTATTGAGCAAAGCAAAGAAAATCAAACTAGAATATCGGCTCTTTTCATTCAAAACATTCACAAAGACATCACGAATTAGTCTGTTTTTATATGTGATCGCAAAAGCGCTTTTGATAGCTTTATCTACAATACAGATCCGCCAACACAAAAACTAGACATTTCTGATAGACTCGATCAAAAATCAGAAATTTTCGTCAAAAATCAATAGCCCTCACACAACGCGAAAGACCAAACCCCGAGAGTAAGCAAAATTTTTTTTTCATTTTGTGTTTTGACAAGCTCTCTTAGCGCTACCGGCGGATAAAGCAAAAACTACCATAAAGCGGGAATATTCAACTCTTGAATATTTCGAGAGTAATTAAAATTAACCACCTTACAATAAAAACATTAAGAATCGCAAATCAATAACCTCGAGGTAGATAATATTAAAATATCCATTTAAAATAAATAATTTAACACGTTGAATGTGACATAAAATTGACAATCCATTTGGTTCAAACTTTCAGAAGCTTCAAAAAAAAAAAAAAAAATGTATCGACTAGTGTAACCAGTGATGGACGATTGTTGTTTTTTGTTTAATCGACTGGCAATTAATAATACTTGAGAGGTTTTAAACAAGGAAAACATTAGGTAGGTAATATTAATTTTAGATGCGTTAATTTAACTAACGCGTACCAAGGTAAATGGATGCAATATATAGCTCCCACTTTCCCCCATGCCGGTTGTTAGCCCTGGCCATTTCACCAAGTAATAACATTTGTATTCCCGGTGTGTATTAAGAAATTATTAATTGCACAGTCGAGGGCAAATAGAGCTTTACTATGAAAAAATTAACTCGAAAGAGACCCACTCCATAGAAGATTGCAATAAATGTGTGTAATAGCAGTGGGCGTGAACGCGATAACCATATAGCTGACGTTACGTTATACGCGATTTTAAAATAACCTATTATTTAAATGGCTACAAAATAACTCCGTGAATTGTAGCTGAACTGGTCACCGTGCTTCAGGTGTCACTTGTAACGAGATTTCCGTATCACTGAAGCTGGAGTCTGGCCGACAGGGTAAAAAATAATAGGGTGATTGTTACAGCTGGGGATGTACCTGAATGCACCATACGGTGTCCATCTGTATAACTTGTGAAAGTTAAAGCCAGGCAATGGGCGATAATAGACAAGCGAAGCGACTTCGTTGAACGCGACTTTGTAGCTATGGCTGCGAATGAACGCGATTTCGTAACCGCGTAAGCGGCTATTCGTTACGCTAGAATATTAGGGTGATATAAATGGGGTCGCCTTTTACGCGCACGTCTACGTACGTATGTACGGGGTGGGGGGTATCAACAGTTCCCTATGCAATTCTAGATCCTTAGCTTACTTATTTAACCGTTAATAACATAATCTATTTTTTCCATATAGGCCCCAACCGACTGTACAAACATGGCCTTGGCTATCTCCAGCCTATGCCATGAAGGTCGAACTACCATCCACATCGAGGGGTGTGGGTGAAGCTACGGATGCGAATATTTATAACAGATGAATCTGAAGACGAAGATCTCCTGGCCACCGACACACGGACAGCCTGAAGTGATGAAGATTTAGACTCCAGTGACGACGGCGTTACAAATCTCCGAGAAAGGATGTACCGCATGCGTCGTTCCTACCGTTCTCATGCAGATGAGGTTTTGGCAGAGGGTAGGAAAGCCGAAGCCAAGCTTCTAGGTATAATTTTAGATTCTGGGGAAGGTTTTCTCATGATTCCATTGACGCAACAGGAGCGTTCTGCTACACAGGTGGCCTTTGAGGTACAAGCTGCCCCGGAACAACCCTATAGCCCGGTGAATGAAGAAGAAGCTTGAACATTGACTTGGGAAACAATTTTGCTTCTTTTCAAGGGGTAAAAGAAACTTTCGTGAATGAAACTGGACCCGTCAACCCCAACACTGAAGTCTTTCACTCAGTTCTGGGGGAAAAACATCATGTCAGAGATAGTTGACCAGACTAATTTATAAGCAAGGCCACAATTTATTTATTTATTGTACATAATTAATTTGACTAAAAAAAAAATAGAAATGTAGTAGTAGAAATCACAGTTATAAAAGAATATTGCAAATGCACAGGGAGCGATTAGCACTGCTACATTTTGTGCCCTGCCTTCTTTACTAGACCATGTCTGTACTAAGGAAGGCAGTGTTGTATTGTGCTACAACTGAGATTGTCAAACCGTCAGAAATATGACTGAAAGGAAAACTTTTGGAAAAGTTACACGCGTAAATAAACTATAAGAATAAATATTGCAAATTTGTAAACATTTGCATAATAAAAGGTATATATATTTATATAATACATAAGCGATTATAAATACACACATAAATATATATACATAATTTATAATATATAAAAGTATATGTACCATATATATAACATATAATTGAATATATAACTATACATGTTATCAGTAAAAGAGATAGCCATGGGTATCTCTAGTAAGAGTGATATTATAAATACTTTTATATTACAATTGCTGAGTTCATTTAACTACACCAGATTAGCTATTGCTTGCCGTCCAACATTCATTAACCACTTATTTAATATTTTTGCCAACTTGTGTGAATTTTTAATTTTAAGAGATTCAGGAAGTATGTTATGAATTTTGGGGCCTATGTACTTAAGAGATCTCTGCCCAAATGTGGTAGTCATTTTTGGAACTTGTAGATGGTCGTTCGCAGCTGCTCTAGTATGGTGGCTATGTTGGACCTTATCGTGCATATTAATATACCAATGCAATTAACCACTCTAACCAAAGGGAAGCCTCATTCGCGGCTACGTCGTTGGAACGATACCACCCTTGCGAAATTATGTCTTTTTTGCGATTCTACTCGCTCAACATTCAATGTTTTCCCGCATTGAGAAGAATTACTGGAAGAAACACTGGCTCTTTGTGATGCCAAATCTTACAAAACTTATGACGTTTAATCGTTATATGTTGTTGAAGAGGTGCCTGCATTTCATTAACAACAGTACTGAGGCAGCTTTCAGAGCCAATAACCCCTTCGAGGCTCACTACTCTAAAATTCACAGCATTGTCACCCATAAACATTTTCAACGGCATATAGACCTAGCCAGGACCTGTCTATCGACGATTCTTTGCTTTTATTGTAAGGTTTCCTTAAGTTTACTCAGTACATAAAGAAAAAGGCTGCCAGGTTCGGCATGAAATTATTTTAAATATACTGATCTCATACTGGGTACATGCTAAATTTCACAATTTTTACTGAGAAAGATATTGATATGCCCCTTCCTATCGACCTTCCTTCACAACTTGTCAAAAATATCTCTGGCATCCTTGCACAGCTTATTGCGCCGTACCTCAACTTCGACCATATTCTATTTATAGACAATTATTTTAACTCTCCTGCTCTTTTGCGGTGGTTAAAAATAAATAAAACCGATTGTGTAGGAACTTTACGAATTGATCGAGGAGTGTTAAAATGAATGCACTGCAAAAAAAAAATCTCCTTTCACGCCATTGTGGCGCTTATATCATACATATCGTAAACCCCAATTCGCTCGGGCAATTAACAGACGAGGTGTATCAGTCATGAAGCCAAAAGTAATGAATGACTACGACAGAGGCATGGGTGGGGTCGATCATATAAATTCAACCACAGCGAATTTCCTCATTGAAAGGAAGAAAAATTTAATGTGGTATATAAAGTTGTTCCGTAAATTTTTAAATATATCATCTGTCAACAATGCGTACATTATTTGCCAGGAAATTCGCAGACAACCAGGAATTTAAATGTGACCTAGGGTCCACGTTCCTCCTCCGGGACCTACGAGGGTTGAAATGAAAGCTGTGGGAAATGCGAGGAGCTTGGTAGGTAGAAACTACCCAGAAAAGTGTAATCAGCTCGGAGCTGATGGTAGAATAATGAGACGCCGCTGCGTATACTGTGCATTGTGAGGTCGCAGATCAACACAAGGTTTATTTGCGAACCTTGCGGCCACGAGGATGGACATATGTCTACCATTACGGTGCGCTTGCCTTTTTGCGCTACACTTATAATTAATTCTACACCTCCCATTTGTTTCTATATGAAATACACTAACAATTACACTCAATGGTTAGTGTTGTTGATATCAAATCAATGATAGGAACATTTCAATTTATTGAAATAAATTTTTGAGCCTTTCGCGGAGGTCGAATTTGTTTTAGGTTTATATTGTTCAACAGTTTTATATTATTTTTAGCTCTACCTACTTCGATAAGTCACTACTAAATGTATATTTCTTATGTATAGAATATATTTATTTATAGAATATTTTGGCATTTTCCCCCACGCTGTGCCTTGCGTATATTTCACTTTGGTCAACATTTAGTGTGCGTGTATAGACAGACTTTTATATAACTAATGTAACCTAACGGCGAAAGCCTATTATAATGTAAGGAATCGTCTAAATATGGTATTTAAGCAATACATTATATAATTTTACTATATATGCATATTTATATATTTACACTAACCCCGGCAGAAACACTCTACTTATATTTTGCTTCAAATTTCATTTGCCTCATCGCTTAGACCTTTTGTTATTTTTCAAAGAAGTAACATCTGATTGTCGATTACCTTAGATGAAAAGTACGTTAAATATAAGTACATAAGTAGTGAAGTAGTTATTTTAATGAAACTGTTAACTGCTTCGATAAATTGACTCTGAATAAATCGCAATTTAAAGTGTTCAGCAACGATCTTTTGTGTAAAAATTAACTGTTATTAAATTAAATTTAAATTCGATTTTTAGTTTTACATAGTTTTTTTTATCGATCCATCAAATGTATTTTTTTTTTTTATATGTACTGTGTAAAATTGTTGGTTTCTCCAATAAAGATAAATAAATAAAATAAATAAGTTCCTAGACTTCGCTGGAGAGGACAGAGGAGGCTTTTGTTTATATGTTAGACTATTTACAAGGTTTTTGTTTATTATTACTCATTTGCGAGTGAAGCTTGTATTAAAATCATTTTTTATATTATTTTTTATATTTTTCTCAGGGTTTTGCGCTGGTCTCTGCTATGCACTGTATCACTTCATATCACTTCCTTAGAACAGGTAACTATTACCTAGTTAGGAAGGTTATAGACTTATACTCATCGGCCAATTTGTATTCCATAACAGAAAAAAAAAATCCATTGAATTGTAGAATTTTGTATTACTTTACATAGAATTAGTTATTAGTGAGAATAAGAAGCTAAATTTAAAAATAAAATGCTCATTCGTAGTTTCCCTCCCCTCCTGTTTATTAGAATATGTAAACCTTTTCCAAAGTAATGATAGTTTCATGAAAATGTACTAAATATTTTTTACACCTTCTCCCTCCACTTACAATGAAAAGTTTAAATTTATACACACAAATCACAAATTATGATATGTAATCACAAATATACAGGGTGTCCCAAGACCAATCCCACAAACTTTAGGGGTGTTTAAGTTCCCTATTAGGAGTAAGAAATTATATAACAAAATGCGAAAAATTTTCAACACCAAATTTATTATTTTTGTAATAAAATTGGTGTAAATCGATCTTATCAATCGATAAATTAATATTATCTGTCGACCAATAGCATCCCTCTTACAACCCCAGGAAGGGGAAAGGAGTTACTCCTTCTTCTTAGACCGACCTCTGTTCGACCAGTGGCATCTGACAGCGATCATTTAGCTCCGCCCTAATAGGGCGTTTCGAACAACGCGGCAGGTCATTAATCTCGATCTTGACTGACCGCGGCCCAGTGACGTACTTATCGGAGGGAGGAGCCATTGAAAAATATCTGTTTTACATGGTTTAGAATAGAAACTTCAACATTTTTTTTCTCGAATACCATAATGAATTTTGATATAGTTTCTTAACAAATAACACTAGGAATCGTAGGACCTATTAGCTGTTTTTTTATTGGAATTGACCTTGGGACACCCTGTAAATACATTGTAAAATCTAATATTATTTCTTTCCACCCCAGCTTATAAGGGCTTCCTCAAACAATTGCGAAACAAGGCTTGCTAAAACATTTTATTATTTTTATTTATTGTTATTTTAGGTATCTTCAGTATTTTATCAGAAAATTTCAAACTATCGAATTATTATACTTTGTTTGGCTTATTTTAGTTTTTTTCTATATTTTTTTTTATGAATTTTGAAAACATGTGATTATTATTACCTTTTCTCGACTAACTGTCTAACTAAGCTAATTTATTTTCTTTTGCTTGAGTTGTTACTTCATTTTTAATTCGAATAGTCAAGGGAAAATTATAAAGCAAAAAATATCTGTGCAATAACTTTTATTATTATCTTCAATTATAACTTGAATCTATTGTCAACTAAAAACAACCAGTAACAAATATTGTGGTTTGTGGATTTGTAACAATCGGAGATCAAATAAATATGGTGTAAAACATAATGGTTACTACTCAAAAAATTACTAAATTATTATTATTATTATTATTACATACACAATATTTTTTTAAAAAAATTATTATAATGATGGTCATATAAAATTTTTCAAGTTTATTGTCCAAGAGCCATGGGAGATTTAGTGATGTAAATTATAATTTCATACTTAAAAATGGCCGTTTTAAACGGCGGTAGCTACAATCTGCGGATTTGAGACTGCAACCACTGTGTCAACATCTTTACAATTAGACCACCCTATCTCTACTTTTATCACAAATAAAGTACCTAACGGTAACAAAATGACTATTTGAATAGGTAACCTGACACTTTCTTCCAGCACACCTTAAAAAATAAAGACTATTATATAATAAAATACAATATACACAAAGTTACACGGCTCGTTTGATAACAAGCGGCCACTAAATGACATTTTGAAAACAGATTACACACGCAAAATACATACATAAAATTACTCTGATTATTTAAGGCTTCGGCCAATCACTTTCATAGGATCAGCTACGTATAGGAAAGATGCTTTTGGTAAGGTTACTATCAGCCAAATGTGTCTTAGCAGAACTTTTCAGTCAGGTTATCAGGTTACAATTTCATGATACTAATTTAAATTTATATCTTATTGCATAATACCAATAATGCACGGAAGGTGGACAGTTAATTACTTGGGAAAGCATTTTGTTGTAGTGAAAAACTGTTAATGACCTTCAAGGGACCATGCAAATGCAGTTGTTTTAACCGATAGTCGTAACCAGTAGTTAGGTATTATGATAGAAAACCCCATCTCCCAAAATGTGCATGTTTGTTATAAGAAATGCATTTTTAAATTAAAATTAAATTTTTAAATTAAAAAAAAGGCAAAAAGTTGTATGTGAGTTTAATCTTCATCGTTAAAAATTTTGCAACATCGTAAAAGTGAGCGGAAAATGAACGATACTCATCCGAACTTTTCCCTTCTTGTTGTTAAGGGCACTGAAGCTAACCTAAATTGACGGGACGAAAGAAGTATTTGTTGGAGACCATGCAGATGTGATAGGGTTCTTAGTTTTTATTTTTCGCATCTATTTAGCGCCAAGTGAACTTTCACCTTCATACCGAAGAACAAATCTGTGTAACATTTGTTGTGTCGCGCCTGGCTGTTTCGTTATATCTGGTACGATAAGACCTAAGACCGATATGTCGCTCTAAGCGATGTGTTAAGTGGTTTTAAATAGACGCTTATAGGGAATTGGTCGGGACCTCAAAATGTCGATGCTATACCCGACATGTCGTAATGAGCGGTGATATATTGACATTGATAATTGCTGTGTATCGCCAGATGCAGTGATATCGCATTGTCTTATTGCATCTTTATTAATATTAATATGGTGGCATGTCACGTGTACCTGAATTTATGAAAGGCATAGACTAATAATCGTTTTTTTTAATCTCAGTTCGGTGTTGACGGCCATGCGTGAAAAGTGCGCGAGTGAATTGAAAGTGTTTTTGGTGGATTTGGCAGTAAATAATTCTAGTGTTAAGTATTCACAAAAAATATCTCCATATAATATTCATTATAAAAAACAAACATTTTCATAGTTTTCTGCATATTATTTGCCAATAAGAAATGATTACTTTTGAAACTAAAACACATTTGCAATTTTGTGGGGATATTCTGTTCGCCAAAACGATCTTCATTGCGTCGGCATTGCTGTGTCCACAGGTTTTTCGTTCGGAGCAGAATGTGTTATGAATTATTTTATTCGTATTAAAGCCGCTTTTTAAATGGCTAAAAATTTACAATTTTAGCAGTCTGTACTTAAGTTACGTTGTATCTAAAAGAATCGTAACATACACAAACCCTAGGTTTAGTTTAATTTTAAGGGATTCATTTTTATATTTTACAAAATATTAAACTCCAATGTATCCTAAGCTCAGTTCACCGCCCAGCCTATCCGATTTGTATATAGGCAGAAGTGAAAAATACATGTTTATTGCACATATACAAGTCCAGATATGTTTTGCGTCTATAAAAATCAAGTAAATAGTTCATATACAGATACATACCAAAGTATGCGTAGTAAATGCATAGACTTGATTTTTTCATTTCATTTGATCCCAATAGCTACGAAAGTGGCTCACCCCTTGTTGGTTAAATTGACTTGGAAACCGACTTAGGTTTAGGTTGGATTTAGGGAACCGACATTCTGCGATGATTAGGTTATGTACCATAGGTACTTTTTAGTTCATATACAAATTCAGAAAATTTAAAAAAACCCCCAACACACAAACGGTTAAACAATTTTTCTTGGATCAAGTAGTATTATGAAACTATTATAAATCATCATAAACCCCCCCCCCCTCGTACAGATGGCTAGTTAGACCTATGTTCAACACCCCTCTGTTTGCTACGGGGGTAAAAATATATGGTAAATATGGTAATGTCAAGTAACTATAGTTAAAAAGCCTGGTATGGTAGACTTCTTTGAAATGCTCCATTTATAATTTCATCTTTAGTCGTAGTGAAGTAGGAAAATAATGGACAGTGATTGGTCAAAACTTCCCGTTTTCAATATTCTGCAGAAAAAAACACATACAGGTAACATATGGAAAAAGTGTTTGTAGATAAAAATAATAAACATATATGTATTTTTACGTTATTTAAATATTCCAGAATTTTTCTAGGGTAGGTTTGCATCTTGGTTAATCATTTTGTAATGCCCAAATTATTAACAAGATATTGCGATTTATCGACGCCCATTTGTATGGTGGGGTGGTACCGGAAATAAACTGATTGATAGATGTGAAAAGTAAGTACTGTGTTTCAGAGTTTATCTTGTTTTTATGGTTTGAATTGATATTTTTCTCCAATAGTAATGAGTGATAGTGTCAGTGTAATTTCTACTACCAACTCTAAAAATCGTTTAAACGTGGGAAGACTTAAGGAATAGATTTGTTTTTTTCACAATTTGTATGTATCTTTGCACAATCTTTAACCTTAAGGTTAAAGATTGATAACTAATTTCCGGACAGAATGATCATTGACCGAATGACCGGTTTAACCCGAAATATATTTTTTTATAATTGATTTAATTATTATCAGGTACATATTTTAGTAATTTAACGTAAATTATAACCCA
This sequence comes from Neomicropteryx cornuta, assembly GCA_020383195.1. Lineage (NCBI taxonomy): Eukaryota > Metazoa > Arthropoda > Insecta > Lepidoptera > Micropterigidae > Neomicropteryx > Neomicropteryx cornuta. Next base: position 6,081,925 of record JAHKQU010000010.1, on the reverse strand, counting down.
ACATCCTGTTCTCAAAAGCAAAAAAAATTAATTTAATAGCACTTGTTTTATGAGCCAAAGTTTAATATACAGGGCCATTCCAAGACCATTCCCGAAGACTTGAGGGGGTGTTTATGCTCCCAATTGAATAAAAAATTGTATAAAAATTGTATAAAAAAATGCAAAAATAATTCATGCCCAACTTTATTAATTTTATCAAATCGCTTGTGTAAATTCCCTTTTTGCTTCCAGACGCTCATTAAGGCCGGCCAGTGAACCGGCGCGACCTTGCTAGCGACCGAACTTTTGAGCGATTTTGTACTATCACGTAAAGTTTACATTTTTTTTTACTCTGAAAACATGATTAATTTTGATGAGGTTAAAACAAATCATGTTTGAAATCGCTGGTTCGATAAGCTAGATTTATTTTTTTTTCAGGAATGGTCTTTACTTTTTATTTTTTTTTTTATATTTATTAAGATTGGACCTCAATTTAATATTGAATAATAGTTTGTCTAATATAATAAATTAAATTGCAGACTTAAAAAGCATTCAATAAATTAAATAAAACATTAAATTAGATAATATTATTATTAAACAAGATACAATAATTATTTCTTATGATACAGTAAATTATTATAACTAATAAAATATAAAGTACCCTTTTTATCATTGATTAAATTTTATAGTTCTTGCTAATTCATCTCCTTTGAATTTGATATCCATCAGATATTACGTTCATTACCCATTTTATTAGTTTTCAACTAAATGATTATAATCAATGTTTCAAAAAAAGCCAGTGAGCTTAGTCAAACTGACGTATGTTTAGTTACACACCATTTACCGGAAATAACTCGTGTCCTCATAAAGAATCTCTTCCCGAAAGCGCTCATCTATGATTTGAGCGTGGTCTTAAATTATTTTATCTTATCTGATGGCTTCTAAAAAGATGAACAAAAAAAAATAATATCCCAGAATAATCCAACGTTTGGTTCATCATTCATTTCATGTTTTTAAATTAAAAATTATCGTTCTGAATACCCATAATTATAAATTGTTCATTTTAATACCCTCAAAAAGTAAAATTATAACCTAGAATGTTTTTTTTTTTGAAAACATCCATTATCTCCTACAAAAAACTTACATTAAATCAAGTCACATTTTTTAAAAAATAATAATTATAAAAGTATTTTTGGTCTTTCTTTTTTATAGTCGGTGTAATAAATTCTAACTAAAAGTTTTTTTTGTATAAAAACTCAAATGTTGATCAAACTGAGTACAAATTGAACTTGTTAACCTTTTCACCGTCACTATTTTAAAGCAGAAATGCCGTGATTGCCAAAACAAAAATGAAATTCCTACAATGCTGTTTGTTGGTTAAGCCATGCTTGATGATAGCGAGCATCCAAACTGTCATCTCTAAGATATCTATATATAGATAGATTGATTTGATAGAGTAATACAAAATTTAAAAATGTAAAAATGAATTGACAGAACACATTATGGACGGGATGGCCAGTGAAAATGACAAACGATCAACTGTTAATTTTTTAATACGCCATCATCTTTATAATAGTTTGTAGTTTTGCCAGGTAATTAAAAATAATGCGAATATGTCGGGTGCAAATTATCATGTTTTTAAATTTTCACATTTTAAATCGCAATTGCAAATTAAGACTGACCATCCTATCCTGTGGCATTATCTTCACGCTGGGGAGTGAGGTGCGGGCGAATCGCGTTTACCTGCTCGCGAGTTTAGACGACATAATACTTATATGTTCTCGGAAATCCCCTTAGGTTTAGCGCAATATAAAGTGTAATAACCATAAAATGGTGGAAGTGATGTCAACGGTGGCGCTGCAAACATATTCGTAGTGTGGTAATATCACTACAGTGGTGGTAAAAAGGTTAATAGAATTTGTTAGTCTTTCTTAAATTTAATTTGTGACATTATTTTTGGTTTACATCAATGGTAGTTACTTATATATTTTAGATAAAGACAGCAATTGCATAATGTAACCAAAGAATATAATGACGACCGATCGCATAAACAACGGTGCGATGATACTTTCGCACCGAAGGCTACAGCTGGATGCAGAATACTCAAGATCTCAAGTATTCTTATTTATTATATTATAAATTAATAATTATATATTTATTGGATATAAGTACTAATATTTTTTTGCAGTACTAATAAGGTCAAACGATAAATATGAATTAACTCTGTCACTGGCTTATTTCGATGTTCCACATTTCAGAAGACGGGTATCTTACACCTGGGTATCTTGCTCATACCATCATCGAGGGTCAACAGAACCAGGAAGGAGAAAAACATGGCGCCGGCGGAGACGGCGTGCCAAACGTCGTGCGGATCATAGAAATTAATTAGTATGCAGTGTTGATTGTAGGATCGCGACTGCGCCGGCGTTAACTATAAGAAAAACAGTTGAAAAGATTTATTGGTTTTTACTTACACAATATTATACGATAGTTGAACAATTATGTACAATTGGTCTTCCCCAAGTCAGTTAAATAAAAAAATAATAATAATAGCAGCTATTTATGAATCCGGAATAACAAAAATAAACAAATATATATCATTTAATATGGTTTTATTGCTTTTCAAAATATTCTCCATGATGATCTATGCACTTTTGCATACGTTGAAACCAATTTTTATAGCATTTTTTCCATTCTGATTGAGGTATCTCCAAAACGTGCATTTTAAACGCATCAATCTCGCGGCTCGAAAAACATTGACTATGTAATTTTTTCTTCATGTTTGGAAATAAATAGAAATTGTTGCGTGCCAAATCGGGGCTGTCAATTTTATCTTTCGGCCATCTAAAAACTGAGTTGAATAGATATTATAAACAGCATTTGACGCATCACGATTGTATCTTTTTAAGATTTTTTGCACCAATCGTCACGAGCCTGTTTTTGATCAATTCTCAAGTTGTGCGGAATCCAACGCGAACAAATTTTTATTACAGCTAAATGTTTGCTCATCGTATACTTATGCCCAGGGACGCCTCTATCTCGCGATATGTAACATGACGATCTTGTATTATTAGTTCCCGCACACTTCAATATTTTGTCATACAACCACCGATTTAGGGAGACCTTCTTTAATTTTGACCGTGAGCATAAACCGCCCACGATTAAACTCACTGAACCAGTGATACAGATGGTTTTCGATGGTGCTTCATCCCCAAAAGTCGAAGTGAGTTGATTAACGCACTGTTTTTGAGTTAGTCCGCGTTAAAAATCGTAATAAATCATGCCATGAGAATTTTCACGAGTTAAATCCATGGCGATGAAGACACGCAATTTTCAAAATGACGCCACAATGGAAAAATAATTGACGGTTACATGAAACAAAATGTATTATACAGCCAAAGAGTTTCATTTTTAATTGTAGTAATTACTTTTTAAATGTTGATTTGTAAGTGGCCAGTTCCGGATTCATAAATAGCAGCCCTAGTACCTAACCTAACCACGCATGTCTTTAACAAATTACCAGAAATAGTAGTTAATTTCTACATTTAGTATATTTAAAAAAGAGATTAGGATTTTTTTTAACACACTCGTTGGTCATGTATAGTCGCCAGATGCTATGCGCACAATATCGTGTAACCGTCTTACTGCATTTCTATTAATATTTAAAATGGAGGCATGTTGCATATACCGGAATTCATGAATTCAGGTATATGCGACATACACTATTAAATATTAATAGGAATGCAGTAAGACAATGACGGATTTACCCGCACACGGCGCTGAGTGTGTTAATAAATTCCTTACCATTTCGGTAACTCTAAATCGGTCTATAAAAAATATTATTTATTTTAATAAATAAATAAAAAATAACGCTCCTTACCGCCCAACTGATGGATGGATTTAGAAAGAAGTAAAGAGCACTAATCCAGCATGTAAATGCGCTGAGTATGAAAATCCAAGAATAGAAGGCAATCTTCTCTCGGTGCACCAGCTTCATGGTAATGTAGAAAAATGTGTACAGGATCGAGTTGCCCATCAGCACTGAGAGAAGGTGGCTCGCAAAGTCACGTTCATGGCGGTACACCCTGAATATATTCACATTAAACATCAAAATCTAAATTGAAAAGCGGTTTGTTTCCTGACCCTTATTCCAGGAAGCGTAAACATATGACGTACTTATGAGGGTGGTTCGAAAGGTACCTAGCCTCACTGCCTGATGGCGCCACTATCGCAAGATAAATTTACTATCGTGTAGTACATTCTCGAAAACGGTTACTGTCAACATTTCAACCGAATTTTGACAGTAATTTTTGTTTTGACATTTTTGACAAGCGGACGTGTCAGCGGATTTTAGAAAAATGGAAAAAGAGCAATATCGGTCGGTGATTCGATTCTTGTTTCTGGTAGGGAATTCGTGCTTGGATGTTGTGTACGGTGACTCTTCCCCTTAGATGGCGACCGTCAAAAATTGGATTAACGAGTTTCAACGTGGTCGCACGTCGGTTTTTGATGAACCACGCCTAGGTGCCCCGAAAACGGCTACCAAGGAGGATAACATGACACAAATCCACGATCTCGTGTTGGCAGACCGCCGATTGAAGGTGTAAGAGATGGCTAAGACAGTAGGCATCTCAAAAGACCGCGTGGGTCATATCGTGCATGAAATTTTGGGCATGAAAAAGCTGTCGGCGCGATGGGTGCCCCGTTTGCTCACTCTGGTCAACAAGCGCAACCGTGAGACCACTTCAGAGCAGCGTTTGACGCTGTTTAAGCGCAATCCGAAGGAGTTTCTGCGTCTTTTCGTGACCGTCGACGAAATATGGTACATACCAGACACCAAGGAACAGTCGAAACAGTGGACTTTACCCGGTGAACGTGCTCCGAAGAAGGCGAAGACTGTGCTATCGGACGAAAAGGTGATGGCCACCGTTTTCTGGGATTCACAAGGTGTGATCTACATCGACTACCTGAAGAAGGGCAAAACGGTCACAGGGCTCTACTATACCGAATTATTGGGCCAATTCGACGACGAATTGCAGAAAAAACGGTCCTATTTTTCTTGGTGCCAAGAAAAAAGTGCTCTTTCAGCATGACAACGCACCGGCTCACACCTTCGCCGTCACCACAGCCAAATTGGGCTACGAACTGCTGCCCCATCCACCGTATTCTCCAGATTTGGCCCCATGCGACTTCTTTTTGTTTCCAAACTTGAAAAAGTCACTCGCCTGGCAGAAATTTGAGTCAAAATAGGAGGTCATCGCCGCCACGGAGCCCTACTTTGCAGACCTATGTACATATGCACATTTGCAGACATATGTACGGTTGCGTGCATAATAAGAACTACTAAAATCATTTGGATTCACGCGGTGGGCAAAGTCTTTCATAAAACTTGACTGACTGTACATTTCACAGTTTATATTCATCGATGGCACACTAAGAGAGAAAGCCTAGATAAAAATTGTTGGAAAGAATTCAAGAAACTGCGAAGGAAATGAGAAACAGAAAATAAATTTAAATAATCAAATAAGAATGCGTCATATTTATGTGTTGAAAATGCATGAATTCTGATGAATGCATTAAAATTAAATAGTTACTTAATTAATAGTTAATACTTCTCCTGTTTTTTTTGATGAAACTACCCTGTGTTAACAACATAACTCATGTTGTTATTGCCCATAAAGATGTAACCCTATTATTTGTAGAGAAACATGTTTTTTTTTTCTTTTAAAAAGTTCCAGCAAAAGTGACAAACACATAATTGAAATATATAAGTTGTGTGCAATGTGAAATTTGGGCAATCCAACTCAACGGACTTGCTACTTTGTTCTTTGTTAGACGGCCACGGATATGGAATTTTCTGTATGGATGAAAAGAAATAATAATAGAAATTAAGTTAAAAAAAGGACTTCGTATTTTGTTTAAAATCAATGGCTAAACCAATTTCCGAACATATGCTGTCACGATGTATAAAAAAACCAATTATTTCATGAGACTGCCATATACTCCCTATATAATTCAAACGCCTAATAAATTTTTGTAGTGCATACAGGGAATGAAATAGTTAGGGAAAGTGATAGATATTTAGTGAGACTCAAAGGTTCTCGCCTAGAATCGTAATTATATATCGTACCCATATGCAGCGAGAGCCCAATTTGCAACATTCGCCAGAATTAGGAGGACCATTCTGGTGACATATTTGGGTCGGACCGCTTCTCTCGGGGAGGCACACAAGTCCACCAGTAGCCATTCCTTAATACTACGGTAGATGCCTTTGCAGTCTGGAAACATGCCAAATAATTAATAGACTGGAAAACCTATGTGTATTAAACTGAGGAAATGATATTATTTTTAGTTTTAATCAGGTTTATTAGGTTTTAATCAGAAGCGATCGATTCTCCTATAATATGACAGAGTTTCCTGATCTCGAAATATGTATAATGGACTCTAGGACATTGGAGGACCCCATAATCTTCTTCTTCCATAATTAATTCTTTCTCTCTTCTTCGCAAAGGATAATCCTATTTCTTAATTCTATAATAAATCCCAGCTACCCTTTAATTTATTGATAACCTAACCCTGACCCTGATCAGTAATTTCCATGCCAGTTGCGTTCTCACTACATAATTGGCGGCAGTATTCTCGCAGCCACAATCATTAAAGTAAACCCCAAATACACAAGGAAAGACCTGACAAACTTTATATCTACTTTAATTGATAGCTAAACTCACCAAGTTTGAATCTTCCCATGTAGTATATTCGGAAGGTAAGTGCGAGGCAAGCCATGATGTGAATTATGGTGAACCCCACCCATATGTAGAAGTTTGAATACATCACTCCAATCAAACCTGCAAACAGAACATGTCAATTAAAAAAAAGGTGTGTGTGGAGTGTAATATTTTTGAACATTAAATGGTGTTAGGTTGGTATTAATTCAAAATTAAATAATATATTGATCGTTAAACTATAAACACGCAGAGAGGAACACCACTTCAGCGGGAACTGAACTCAAGGATCCTCTTCCCGTTAGGATCTGTCTTGTGCATGGTCTTGTATTGTTGTTTTTTTTTTAACGGCTTGTAAAAACAGAAACACTCTGTGCCGTTATCGGTATCGCAAAAAATATAATACATTATATTTTTTTACTTTTGTTTTTGAGCCTTAAAGTTGCACAATTCTAAAAATATATAGAACTGTAATGTAAGCTTTTCATAAGGTTTTTGATATTATATGATAGCTACAGAGTGTCATTCTTGTTTTTGTAACTTCGATGAACGTAAAATCATAACGTTGTAACTGCAATGAACTGAAAACTTACCCATAAAAATAATACAAGCCAGTACAATAAAAGTGGCATGAGCTCTTGCATTGATATCCGGATGTCTCGTTTGATATATTTTTACCATTATCAGCACGGCCATTATGTACATAAAAGATGTATCTGAAACATTGAATATGCTATCTTACATACTTTAAAATGGAGATGTGCAAATTGGGAGTGGTAAGCACCATAAGAATTATATTTCAAACTTTCGCAATAACAAAATTTAAAAATGACCTGAATTTCAAAATTAAATACATTTAAGTCTTCACCCGCTAAATACATACGTATACATGGCAATATACTTATGGGCATTGCATAGGTATTTGCTATGCATCGTTGCATAATTAGTTAAAAAATAGTCAATTAAATTAAAAAATAGACAACATGTATTTAAACAAGCAAGTTAAACAATTGTTCACATCACATTCCATAATTTACCTATTTTTGTAAAATTTAATTACATAAGCTCACACTTATTTTTATATTATTCACACTTAATTCAAATAATTTTAAATTTAAATATTCAATTTTCTAAGAACAAAGGGATATTACTAAACCGGTATAACAAATCTTTATGGTACCAAAGTTCACCCTCGATTTGCTCTCTCAAGTTGCGGAGACTATGAACTTCCCGGAGCAGGGGTGCGGCGACCATGGTGCTCAAAAAATATTTCCTTAATTGAGGTTTATTTTTTTAATATTTTTATCATCAGTCCGGTTTAGTTGTCAATATAGATCAATAGTGATTATAAGTACATCTGTATAAAAAAAAAGTACATCTGTATACCCTACGTTGTTTGCCGTAACTCCAATAGAAAATAAGAACAATTTTACTTCTATACGATCTTAGAGGTCAAGGAATACCACAAGTTAAACCTTAAACACTTACCACAAAATATATATAGGAATACCACAAAGTATAAATCCAAGTATATTCATTAAAATAAGTATAGATAACAAAATATTTAAAATAAAGTCAAATGGCTTTATGCACAGTGGCGTTAGTACAATGCCAAGCTTAGAAGCGACCACCAACCATAAGATAAAGCTAGCATGCACTTTAGAAGCCAACTAACGCTACTATGCATAGGGCCAAAAAAATGTTATTAATGAGTCAACATACCAAATTGGAAATTGGAGTGGTTGGGACAGACGTGATAAGACGCTGAAAGTATTCCCTCCATTATTAGTGAGAATCCCATCGCGTAGAATAAGCCAAAATGTTGCGGTATACCACAATCCTAAACGATTAAAATGTTATGTTAAATGCATATGCCAAGAATAATAAATATATACACAATAAAAAAAAGGTTTTTATGAATATAATTCTCTATTTTATAAATGTTTTATATATATATAGTATTCCATTTATATCATTAGTATTATAAGTTACTACATTTTAATTAGGATGGATCTGACAAAGCAAGATGATCAACTTGCTCCCAAGATTGGTTGGCTGTCTCTATCTTTTGACGTGAGCGTACTTATGGCTAACGTCATGCTTAGCATAGTTTTGTTGGTGTCAATGCACATGGTTTCTCCTCGTTTTATGTCGTGTCAAATCGTAACGTCCCATCCATACCTGCCTTCTTTGGTACATACAGGTCTAGTTAAGAAGGCGGGGAACATCAGTACAGTAGGTGCCGGTTGCTTGTTGGTTACATTAAATAGGCATTGAACTGTTACGACTGCTCTGTACATATATATATTTTGGTTTATACGAATAAATAAATAAATAAATACCTACAATACATGCATGGTCAATACAAAGTATCTTTTAAAGTAATATGTCAATAATATCTTTACAACAAATGGTTCAAAGAAAAGCAGATTGAGTAGTGACAAAGTCAAGGCGTGTGCCTCACCAAGCTAATTCCTCGTGCTCTCTGAAGCATCTGTCGTCTCCATACCAGCAGCATGAAAAGTATTCCGAGTAGAACATATCCCACGTTGGAGAAGACGTGGTTAAAGTCAGACAGGAAACCCAGAGGATGAGCACAGAGGAAATTATAATAGCATAGGTCCTGATTGCCGGTCCGATTAAGAACCTGAAACAAAAATATAATTATCTATCTCCAACTTGTTGTCCACTTCTTGCTTGAAGCTCTCTCCTGTTGCATTTGATGAATCAACCCGTTACCATTGATAAAACTTATCTGTTTGTTTACTCTAACATTGTCACTGGTTGACAAACAAAACCGGCAATTATTTTTTTATATAATGTTTAGATATATATTATAACATCTTTCTGATTTTATTTAGTAATGTCATCATTTATCAGCATAAATAGAAGAGATATTCTTTTTCTTTTAATTTTTCTTTTATATTTTAAAAATTAAACATAATTTGACTAAAAAACAAATAAATTATGAAGTAACAATAAAAAAAAAATATATTTTATTATCAAAATTATTAAAAAAAAATATTACAGCACTAATGACAATCCCCCATAAGTATCTATGAATACATATATATCTTATAAAATTTTTATACAATATTTAGGAACATAATTAAAAATTAAAAATGTGTTGTCGCTTTAAATTTTCTTTTGAGTCCCAAAAATAAAATTTTATTAAAAAACCATATTCTAGAGAATTTCCTAAGCTATTCAAAATAGTGCAGTTTATCAACATAATAAACATAGTTTTTTAAAATAAGCATTTTAAGTAAGCGCCCATAATTAGGCCATTTTTTAAAACTTCCTTGGTTTTTACGTAAAGGTATGTGTGTTGGGTTAAGACAAGAGAGAATGCAGCGAAGCTACCAAGATCGGGATTTGACGCTCCGCAGTCGGCAAATGTGTACTGCTGAAGGTGATGGCATTCTAAAGAATGGATAAGTCAAACGTTTGTAGCAAAATTGTATCCACTTTCATAGGGCAGTTATGTGAAATAATTTTATATTTTAATTATATGCCAATGTTTCTTGAAGAAACAAAAAAAAAAACAGTTTATTATGAAATTTACATATTGGTATACAGTGGTCAAAGTACCGGAGTGAAAATGGCTGGGTTCAATTCCCAGTGGTAATTTTTGAAAATATGTTCAACTGTAAATTTATGATAAATACTGGTATGCATTTGCGCATTTGGTAACTTTTAACACAATACAATATTCATTGGCAAGCATACAGCAAGACAAAGCCCATGCAAGCTCACACAGAACATAACAGCCGAAGGAACAGGAAGTGACTGCTGCCAGAAGAGGAGATGACTTAACACACCCATCTTACTCACTCACTGTCAAGTTTACAACTAACCAACAATAGACAATTTGAAGAATGACCAACCTAGAGGTAGTTACTGTCAGTAGGTGGCAGGATTTGAAAATTAAGTCATTATTTATTATCTGTGCTCCATATATTTCTTCGAAAACTGTGTGGGAGTATTAGATGGGTGCATATTATTATATTGATACCCTCATAATAAATTATATTGATACCCTCTGATAAGTGAACACCAGCTGCACTACGGGCAATCCATAGAAGACAGCGACTGTTAGAACGTGCCACATGTACAGATAGGAGCGGGACTCGAGGAGTTTAGGCCGCTTCTTAGCCAGGTGGGCCAGGGTTAACACGGCCGGCAGCCTGAACACGTCCTTCTCGGTGACCGCGTCGTGCAATGTTGAGTAATCGGATTGAGCGTCTGTGTCCACGGATGAATCACTGTCATCTGAAATTTGTCGATGTGTAAGTTCTTGGGATGGAGGGTTCTGCACCAATAAACGTAAAAAAAGTCTATGGCCCGATATTCATGGTTTATATCAGAAAATAAAACAAGTAATCCAGGGTATAATTCAATATTTATTTCAATGTTTATATTTTTTTCATGTATCTAAATAAAAATCCATTTTTTTTCAAAATCAACAGAATTAATAACGAACATGTTGTAAGAATGTAGCCACCTTTTCAATAATTTAAAAAATAGTAATGTAATTTATGAGATATTGTGGATAACAAAAAAATAATAATATAAGCTCACCAACGACGGAAACCAACGTGGCAGTGACACCATTGGGTGAGACGATGCGATCTGAAATTGTGCTAACCGCATCGCCCCCGGGAGATATAACCGCATTTTTAGTGCCGGACGGATTGATCAAACCTTCATCTGCAAAACTGAAGGTGCAAAAAAGAATTGATTATCATGCACATAACAGGTAGAGTAGTCCATGCTGCCTGCAATAGACTAATTGTGACAATGGCAGACATAAAACTAATTTTTAACATCTGAAGAGGTAAAATATTTCGGATGTCTGCGATTCAAATTGGAGCAATTCTGCACGATATCGATTCTTTAGTGATATTTTAGTTGAGTGATATATCATTATGGTATTTACATTCAATAAAAACAAATATCGTAATGGCGTTTAATAACTTATATGAATTGGATTTATACCTATAATATCTCTAAGTCTTTAGTTTAAATAAATGTGTAACCATTTACTAGAGACATGTTGCCATCTAACGGCGCACGAGAATACCACGAGAATCAGTGAGACTTGAACAAAAACTACCGTATTGACATGAGATATTAAAGAATTTATATGCTTATATGCATATATATATGCCCTCTGCGTAGAATATTACAGCTAGCGTATGGTGCAATGGTTAGTGCGCTTTATGCGATATACACAAAATTCGAGGTTTAATTCATGGTGCGTTAGTTTTTTCATTATTTATTGTGTATATGTTTTACTGACAGCTAATAATTTTATATATATATATATATATATTTTTATACAACAGAATTGTATGGATGCAATATGTTTAATTTAAGACATACCCATTATCAGGAAGATGAAGATCGGCAGTAACTATTTCTCTGCTGATTTCATCACTGTCGTTATATCTCGATCGATGAACGATTAGTGAATCCGGTCCCGTTCCAGAGATTGTGACAGAACTGTGCATATTTGGAATTGGACGATCTGCAGTTGAAGGTAGATTGGCTGTTGCTAAAAAAATAGAGGAATGATATTAATTTATATAAATAAAACCTTTTGTTTTTCTTAAAATTATTTGGTTATTGTGTGTTGCTCTTCTTTTTTAAAAAAAATATATCAACAAAATAAATTAAATAAAGGATATCCACATTTGAAAATAACATGGCACCTAGATAACAATTATTTATAATAAGGCACAAAGGTGAAAAATAAGAAACAAATGATTTACAATTATATTACAAAGCAGATCCTTAATCCGATTGGGCGAAGAGATGAATATATCTATTGCCACAGAATTGGACTGTTCTTCCAATGGGGCTATACCTTTACGGGTTGGTACGATACACTAATTGACGGAAAAGTATGTGTCTGCATTCTGGTAAAATTGTCCGAAATATATAAACAAATCTCACCAAGTACCACAATGTATCCACAAATGGGTTTATAAAAGTAGAATAAAATATGCACCTCACTCCTAAAAATGAGTGAATTATAACCTAAAATTCCTCACAAAAATTGTAACGGTTAAGTATTAGGAAACATTTAAGGGCACAATAACCATATGGCGATAAAGGGTTCCACCACTTTTGAATGACCTCAAGAATATTGCAATGTGTAATTTCATGAGGACTCACATAATGAAGCTACATTCTAAGATACTCATCACATAGCTACAGTACAAGTATCAATTTTCGGCTAACTCAGTGATCCTTGTGATTAGCGATGTTCCACATATGCAAATGAAACGTTAGTCGTGAACCAAACACCTGCGTGATCCTGAAATTCAGACCTTTTACCCCATAAAGTTTATTTATAATAACAAAGTTGTCTAATTGAAATGATTACTTGCATCTGGTGAAGCTTCCGTTCCCATTGTTAAATAGGAGCGGTTGTAACGCCTCGAACAGCACAGAATGCCAAATAGGAAAACAAAATAGACCATTATGAAGGCTCCCACGAAGAGGGTAGTCGCCAATACATAATCGGAGTATGAAATGCTTGGGACCATCTGAAAAAAAGAACAAGAGTAATTTTGTTAAAAGTGTGTGTATGTATTTCACCGCATAGCTGCTGTTTTTTTTTCTTATAAAACAAAAACTAAGGAAACCGGATTGGATGCATTCTGAATAGATAAAAGATAAAATATTTCGCCAAAAATTTGTTTTGTAGTGAAATGTAGAAACTAGCGAACCCTTTCCACCGAAATATTTTCGGGAATTTTGCTCTGATTATCTGCAGTTGTCGAATTTGACTACGATTATAAGATGACTGGCGGTGAGGGAAGGGCAAATATTGTGAACAGCAGTCCAAATGCAGCGCTTCTTGTGAATACATAAATATCAGAATAATACTCTTAAACCTGATAGACATCAGCGGATAGCTGAGGTGGTGGTCCTTATAAGTTCTCTTTGAGATTCTTTACGGAGATACAAAACCTTTCGTTGATATTCTTAGCGGGCTAAAGCCTCCAGGAATATCATTATTAGATGGAAAAAGGCCAGACGGAGTTACGTTACTACCGTGGAGTCATGGTAAAACAGTGACCTGGGATATCATGTCATACTGACACAGTCGCACTGAGCTACATTCTCAATTTGTCAAGACCAATCAGCGTTAATATGGGAACTTTTTGATAAATTTTGCATTCGTTGCATTTACAATGCGTTGACATTTGCTGAAAAAGTTGGCAAATTATTAAGAGAGAAGTCGGGGGGGGGGGGGCGGGGGTGGTGAAGGTGTGCGTTTTAATCATGTTTTACTGTTTTTTAAGCTTGGTTTACGCAATGCTCGCTTTGTAGACACACTATCTAGAAGCAATTTAGTTTAGTTGAGCAGGCCCCAAAATAATTGTCTAACTTAGGTCATAGCAATATTTTACAGAAATAAATAATAATTTCATTTTTACTAAACTATTATACTCATATATAAATTTTAAAAAATGAAATAAACCTGAAATGTGATGTTCTTGACGCGTTTACTATTGGAGACAATGTCATCGAGCGATCCATATTCTGGCTGAATCCAGCTGAAGAAGGATGTAGAGTTGGTCAAATCTGAATGACCCGTGCAATCTTCATCCGTTGATTTCACTATGAAAACCACGTAAAAACCTTCCGGGAATAGTCTTTTCTAAAAATAGAATTGACTTTATTATTACTGTAGCTTCGCTGATTCAACCTACGACTCAAAGCGGGTTGGCATATCTTTACGCATTTCTAATGATCATTAAAATTATTTTTAGTTCACAGGTAAAAACAGATTACTGTTTGTGAGTTTTTAAAATGGAAGAAAATTCCGCTACTCAGGAACTACAAAAATTAAAATCCTTTTAAATATTTCTTATTGTTTCTACAATATTCTTACAAATCAAATGAAAGACATAAAAACTAAAGATTCTAGTTAACCTAGTTACATTTTGGATTTTTAATTTTATATTTTTTCATTTATAATTGTGTTTACCACATTACTTAACCCTTCTAACTTATGTAGGACACTGAGAACTGATGCATATGTGGGTATTATAAGTGGCACCGGGATTTTTCCAGTGCCACTTATTATGCTTAACCCTTAGGGTTTGTCCTGAGTGGAGCGGGGCGTGCAGCGTTTTGCGGAGCGGAGCGTGCAGCGTGCAACTCAAACGCACGTGGCACAGTGCGAGCGTCCTGAGTGGCCGGCGTTTAGGGCGGGGCGGGGAGCGGGTGTTCGAGCGGGCAGCGGAGCGTGCGCGTGCATCTCAAACCAGTTTGTCTTTTTCGAGCGTTTGGAGCGGTCGAATAGTTTCAATAAGGAATATCCTTTATTATAACATTAAATATTATAACAGAAATACAATTAAAACCAGAGATATTTATTTATTTATTGTATATAATTAATTTGACAAAAAAAAAAATATAAATGTAGTAGTAGAAATCACAGTTATAAATGAATATTATAAATGCACCGGGAGCGATTAGCACTGCTACATTTTGTGCCCTGCCTTCTTTACTAGACTATGTCTGTACTAAGGAAGGCAGTGTTATATTGTGCTACAACTGAGAATGTCAAACCGTCAATGCACCTATAGAGAAATATGAAAATGTATATATGTAAAAAAATAAATTAAAATATATAAATATATACAATGTTGTCGCATAGAATGTTTATGTTCAAACAAATATGTCTATACAGAGTGTCCCAAGGTCAATCCCACAAACTTTAGGGGGTGTTTAAGTTCCTTATTATGATTAAGAAATTATGTAACAAAATGCGAAAAATTTTCATCACCAAATTTATTATTTTTGTAATAAAGTTGGTGTACATCGATCTTATCAATCGATAAATCAATATTATCTGTCGACCAATAGCATCCCTCTTACAACCCCAGAGAAGGAGAAAGGAGTTACCCCTTCTTCTTAGAGCGACCTCTGTTCGAACAGTGGCATCTGAGAGCAATCATTTAGCTCCGCCCTAATAGGGGCGTTTCGAACAACGCGGCATGTCATTAACCTCGATCTTAACTAACCTCGGCCTAGTGACCCAGTGACGTAGTTATCGGAGGGAGGAGCCATTGAAAAATAGCTGCTTTACATGATTGAGAATAGAAACTTCAAAATTTTTTTTCTCGAATACCATAATGAATTTTGATATATTTTCTTAACAAATAACACTAGGAATCGTAGGACCTATTAGCTGTTTTTTTTTATTGGATTGACCTTGGGACACCCTGTATTATTATTGTATGTTGGATTAAAATAAAAATAAAATACGTAATGAGTGTACTAATAGAGCTCATGCATATGAAACTTGAGTTATCCTAGTTATAAAAATAAGATGGTGAAGGTGAAAGTTTAGAGGGAGCTTGCAATATCATTAGGACGTTGTTTAATTTCCATTAAATCCATCTTGAGAAACACATTTTCTTCCAATAACATTATTTTTTTATTATGAATTTATGCAATCTGCTAGTAAAACGTCACCACCGCCGCTGGACGCTCGAGGTGCACTGAGGCCAGTCCTAAAACACAGCGGTCGCCGCTGCGCAAACGCGCACGACCCGCAAAACGCCCCGCTCCACTCAGGACAAACGCTTAGACTACGTAGTTTATTTTGGCGCCAAAACCCGATGAGACCGTAGTTATTGACCTTGAAAAATCACTCACTACTATAAAATCCATAGTGCAGGCATGAGTCGTTCAATTTTTACAAATCTGGTATCATCAGATTCACCGTAAAATTTTCTATTACACCATATCACTTTGATTATGTTTGTCTCGTAAATTAAAGAAGAAAAAAATAAAAATGTTGCCATTTTTTTTTTTTTTTTTTTTAAATTACGAAATAAACAAAATCAACACTTTTTTTTACATTTTCATATATTTATAACTATACATTACAATTTAAAAGTCTTCCAAAATATGTACATTTTTCGGAAAAAAGAAAAAAGTTATAGATATTGGAACGGTAGAACATTAGTGTATTTTCAATACAAATTTATAAATAGTAGTAGAAACTACATTAAAATGAAAAAAAAAAAAAACAAAATTGTTTCATTATAATTTTCAATGAAAAAAACGTCAAGTTAATAAATAATACTGAAATAATACCAAAAATAATCAAAATCAAGCAGGTATTCACGACGTCTACTCACGTCGTACGGAGTCAACGGACACAGAAATGTCCGCGCGGCACGACGTCTACTCGCGTTGTACGGAGTCTAGGGGTTAATAAACCGGGAAGTTCAGGATCTTTGGATTTAAGTGAGTGATAATTTAGAATCATTAAACCTGGTACTCCATTTTCTTATTCAATGGTATTTTTGTTTGAATCCACAAGATGGCAACAACGCCACATGTTCGGGAGCAGAATTGTCTCAGTCTAACTTCAAAACGACCTTAGTGTATTTTTTGAGGTGGCAAATATAGTTTTTTTAAACAAAATTAATATTGAGACAGTCGTGTAAAAACAAATTAAAATATATATTTTTCCTGAAAGATTTACCTTGACAGTGATTGCTCCCTTAGTGCTGATCGTTTCGTAGTAACCTTCATATAAAATTTCACGTTCATTGTCAAAAACAGGACACTGAAAAATAAAAATAAATAGTACATTTTTAACGCAATACCCATAACTATAATAACTATAACTTAAATACAACAATTATATTAATTTAAAACAATAATTAATAATAGCAATAATTTATAAGTGTTGCAAAATTCAAATGTCAATTCAGCTGTGATTGTTTCATCTTACCGATGCATTCTGGATGGATATTGTCATGCATACATCATCATCAGAATTTGTGATGATCCTCACGGTCTGCAGAGTTTCATCGAGCGTCTGCCTTCGGGGTAAGATTGCATCGCTGACGGCTTTAACTGCATCATCCCATGCTGAGTAATGCGGTGAAGCTTTGCTATTCGTAAGGCTGCCTAAATCTATTTTTTTTGTTTCTGCAAAGTTCTGAAATGAAGTCAACATTAATCATTAGGAAAAACTGGTAAATGGAAAGAGGCTTCGGTAAATATCCAACGAAGATGCATTGTAGACTATCTCATAATGAAATCACTTTCAATTAACAATTTGAGTATGAAAAGCAAGCAGGACAAAATATAATTTTAATATTTGGTTTCTACAATGGGTAGATAAATTTATTATTCTTGAACCGACCTTAATTAATAACATATTTTTAGCACATTAGTTAAGATAGAACTAAAACCAAAAGAGTGCAAATGCAGTGTATTGTAAAAAGAAGTATAATACCCCCCAGAAAGAAAGGACAATACAACTGGTGACTTTAGGTGAGAAAGTGCACGTCTTCGAAAGCTTGAGGGGTTCCCCAGGAATGAGGCTTGTGCCCGCTACACTGTTACTGTTTTAAGACTCAAACGCCGCATTTACATATATTATGTCTTAAACTTAACTCCCATTTACGGTCAGATAGAAATTTCAACAAACTGTCGAAACTATGAAAGCGCCTAAACACGTGTCTGCTTGCTAACCGCTGAATTGCTTCAAGGTCAGAATTTAGATAGGAAATATGAGGGTCCCAAACAGATGAACAATACTTCAAGTATAGACGTACCAGTGATTCATACCTATATATAAAATAATGAACAAACGTTAACCTATTTTTACCTATATAATCATATAAAAGTAAAAAAAAAAATGACTGCGGCTCTAAGTAATTACTCTAAATCGGGCTTTATGGTAAATGTGTAAGAACAATATTTTTAAGTATAATTTTAAAATAAATCTCTCTTTACTTTGAATTTGATACAAAAAATCTGCATACCTGCAACAAATGCTTGTCGGATTCGGTCAATTTTAATTGGCACTTGTGCTTCCGTGTAACCCTCAGAGCATCCACGTCCATCGGCTCCAAGCTGCCATGATCAAAGGAGTAATAGTAATACTGGGGCTCACTGGGGGTTATGACCGTGTTGTACACCTCATTGAGATTAAGGAAGAAATTGTGCACAAGATCCACTCTTAGGTAGACGGTTTGGTCGATAGGATTTGATGTAGTGAGATGTAAAATGGGGCTCTTCTGGTCCTCGGTGAAGTACTGCGATCCTGGAAAGATAAAAATAGGTCATATTGATGGAATTCATTTGCATTATGCGGCATCGTCATTAGTTACCGACAGGGATGAAGAGGTGAGTGGGCACTTTGAACCATTCCGAAGTTGAATCACTATGCCTGTTTTCAATGTAAAACCTTAGAGATCGCCGCAGAACACAATTCGACTGTAGTCCAGTAAAATCAATTTTATATAAATATACTTACAATAATGCTTATGAGCTTAACAATTATTTTACCAATATCAACACTGAAAATAAAGAAACGCCGATGACCATGACACCTTACGAAGTAGGCAAAAGCTGTCTTGCATTACATCACGCACAAATAGTAAACGTGTTTTTAAATAATTTGAATGTGTATCTCAAACTGTGTAAAAATATAATAACATTATAATGAATAACTAAACATAAAACTAATCTATATACTGGATTTAGAGCAAACAAAAAAGTTTAGCAAGACAATGAATAGAAAAATATTTTTTTTTATTTTTTTTTGAAGTATAAGAAATATAATTTAGAAATGGTCAATAGCAGAGTAAAAATTCTGCAGATTCGATTAGTTGGTAGATTAGGATAAGTTTCTATTGAAAAAGGAAAAGTATTACGAAAATAGATAAATAAACGTATCATATGCACTCACTGCACGATTTCTTCTCCTCCAGGAAGAAGTTACTGTTTGGGCAAAGAGTCCTGGAGATGTTCTTAAATTCTTGGGTCCTGCTCGGAGTCTGTACCAGAAGTGGAAGTTGCCAAGATAGTATACCTTCATTCGATAAGCAAAACAAAAAACAAAACAAAAATGGGATAAGCGGTTGAGATGGGAAATTCATGTCAAATTATTCATACAAACACAATTCTGTTTTATTAATTAATTTATAAAAATCTGGTAAGCCTGAAATTTTCTATAAAGTGCAAAAAGAGTTCACATTCAAATTAATTTTTGCTGAACTTTCAGAGTATAATATGGATGGATAAGATAAGAATGCAAGAGCGACACTTTAAAAAATTACCAGTTTTACAGGAGAGCAGTTTTAAATTTTAAATTTTTTATAGACCAATATATTGGTTGTATTTACACCCTATTTTTTTTACATACATAATAAAACGGTGAGAAAAATATATTAATTTTATCAAATATTATTTTTTTAAATGCATTTTTGAATTAGGTCATTTTTTTTATTTGTGCCACTTCTGCTCAAACACTATTAAGTACATGTTTTTGTTATAACATATCAGAATTAAAAAAAAATAAATCTTAAATACATGATTTTATGCAATCGAAATTTATTAAAGACATTTAACAACATAGAAATAACTGGAAAAAAATAATGTAACAATAGTTCTAAAATAATCAATACACAAAAGCGACAATGATTTATTTTATACATTTTTATCACAATTAGAATTGTTTTTTTTTTCTACATAGGTATTTGCTCACACGAGGCTTGCAAAGATGCCGACTCCAGAAAGATCGCTCAGAGTTCTTGCAGGGATGAACCAAAGTGGCCATTGACATGTAGACCATTGTTTAAACGACTTGGAATTCTGAAAATCTATGGCCTGTATATCCAGGAGTGTTTGTGTGAGTTTAACGTTAACAAGGACAAAGCAGTAACACAGCCAGATTCATGATCATGACACTCGCTACAAGAGCAATTATGTACAAATGGTCTTTCCAAGTCAGTTAAATTAAAAAAACTATAATTATTTAGCCACTCATTTTTACAACAAATTACCAGAGAAATAAAACTAATTTCTACTTTTAACATTTTTAAAAAGAGGTTAATAAATTACTTTTAGAAAGAAATATATACAGTTTTGAGGAGTTTTTTATTCTCTTTTTGGTTTTTACTAATATTTTTGAAATTTTCTGCGTAGGTACTTTATTAGATCTCATTAAATATTAATTTTTCTAACATGTTAAATTAAATTTGTTTTATTTACTTAGAAAAAATACTTGTGTAATTTTATTATCTTCCATATTATCTTCCACGTGTGTTTGTTTCCTTATTTTTGTGTCATAAATTAATATCTCATTCCAATGTGCATTTTGTATGTCTTGGAAATAAATTATCTTATCTTATCTCAAAATTTAAGTGCTAAATTTGATTTTTCAAATGCTTGTTAATCATTACTCAAATATTTATAAAAAAAAAACTATCCCATGGCAAACAGATTATGATAAGATCTTTCTAAGAACATTGTAAATTAAGAACAGCATTGTATGAAGATCTGAGCGAAGTCAGCCCTCTTTAGTATATTACAATAATATTTAAATACCAACGTCCATTACACAAAAAAACCTATACGTGAAATAATTATATAATTACTTTGTTATAATTCATACATTGTGACACATTTTGAAAAGCAATTTTCTTGCACAAATATATTATTTGAACTCATTACGATAAAAGTGTCACATTTTGAGTTGAGTCATTTTAGCACGGTGATCCCATACAATCGTTAGCGGTCTATGATGTGAAAACTGACATATATTTAGACGTGTCATTCTTGCAATATTATAATTTTTACTCTTCCTATAAAGTTTTTCTGCAATAGTGGTTTAGTTTCATTTGCAACAATTTTGGAAACAGGTTTAAACTGAAAATGATTGCACAATGATACTATTTATAAGACCATGTAGGTAAATAGTTGATTTTGAGTTACGACATTCTTGCAGCATATGCGCAGGCCTGTTTGGAAAGCTTTAGATGGAATTTTACCTTGTGCCACTTGTGCACTCAAGGTATGAAATAAGGTCTCTCCAATATCATTCGGCAGATACTAAAATTATTATTAAAAATCAAAGAGGTGTACAACTTATGGGTAGTTATAGAGAATAACCGTTCACGGTTATTGAAAATATGACCTTTTACATCAAGCCATGTTTTTTTAATACGGTTGAAGATTATATTAAAAGTGACATTTATATGAAAATATACAATCTGCCTTTCTTTACCTTTCTGCTGTCGAGCTGTGATGAATACTGGGTAAGTCCGGTTCACCTCTTCACTTGAGATGGAAACTCTCGCTGGAAACTCATCTATAATATTGTTAAAGCTCCCCTGATAAAAAAAAGTCCGATTAAAAATTTAAATATAGGTATTACATTATTACATTTTAAAAACTAATATACTTCAAAAAAATAGCTAAAATAGCGATGTGAGTTAGAAACTCCTTTCTCACTGTTTAGTTTTCATAACCGAAGACAGAACTTTCAGTCTTCAATCTTTACTCACGCTCCCCGACTAGACACCTTCCTAGGTAGTCAACTAACATACAAGTCAGAGACTGGTAAGGATAAGTGTGTGTAACTTCAATAAAGTACTTGGTGACTCTGATCTGAACTCTATCTCTATCCTCACCTTATCCTTACCAAAAGTTAACGAGAGGTCTATCAAATAGGGTTATATTGGTTCACCCCGATGTAAGAAAAACCAGTGACTTCTGATCGCCTACATTCACACGTGTTAATGTTAAAATACGGTAGAAGACTCACGGCTTTAAGGCTTCCTAGACCCCCATTACAGTAAGTTTACTTTGAATTTTCATGAGAATGGTAATTGTTAGAAAATCCTATTACCATAAAATTAGGACGAAATATATAACCACTACTTCTTTAACAATGGTTAAAACGCTTTACCTCATGGTCTATGTGAAAATTTGTAGAATTAATTTTCACAGTACTTAGAGGCTAAGGCATAAACCGATATAGGTAGGGTCCGAAACCACCTAGTTGGGGAGGGGGAAGAAGCAACAAAAAAAACGCTTGCAACATATATCGAGGAAGAGGGGCATCACACACCACATTGCACCAGGGCGACACCAGCCTCAGGACTGGACCTGATAACTGCAATTGTAGGTTCCTTTAGAGGTCATTATAACCAATTTTCACCGTTTTCATTATGTTAAATCCTCAATAATACATAATACATGCACATAATACATGGTTACATAATGCATGTTAACCATCTTTCAATTCATACATTTCTATCATTACTACTAACTTTTTACATTTGTCATAGGCTATATACAATAATTATGTTGTTATTATTTATTTAAAATGTCATTTTTAATGTATTACTGCATGATATAGAAAGAGACAGGCGAGTGTATAAAACACCTTTAAATATATTCTAAGTTCAAATCCACAAACTGCTCGTTAATTATTTATTAATTATTTATCGAAGAATAAATAATTAAGATTTCGAAGAATTAAGTGACAGAAGCTGAGAACTTAGTCCGATATTTGATTCCTGTCCTGTCAAATTGATAACAACAATGTTAAAAGTCATCAAAATCATATATTACTTTTAGTTAGGATGAAATGGTATTTAAACATAACATTAACAACAAATTAAATTAGGTATATAGGTATAAACAATACACAAAACAAAACCTAAACCTTTAACTCCACATTGCCTAAATCGTGATATTGAAAGATATATAAAATAAGAATATTTATCTAAATATGGTTTATATTAATTTAAACTGAACTTACCGAAGGATCTTCAAATTCTAAAATATATTCAACAGTGCTGTTCAGTACCAGCTGATATTCCTTTCCATATTCATACCTGAAAATATATATTTTAAATTTAAAATATTACTAATAAGTAATTACAAGGTTAACATTTAGTTCATATTACAAGCGATTATACTTACGTATTGTTGAAGACAACGTTGATATTATCTCGTTGGCAAAACGATTTTTTGCAAAATAAAATTACGAAACACAAGACCAAGTATTTGCATGAGTCCATTTTACTACTTCAAACATATCAAATATATTTGACACTTAACTATTTTTCGATCTAATGATTCATCACACTAAAACAAGATAAAAGTGTTAATATCACAGTATTGTCATGAAGTCCTCACAAACAAAATGATATTGACACACGGCGTTCGATACCCTCGAAAATATAAAATTACGTATTGAACATATAAATATTATATTTTTATGCGGCATGTTAAGTACATTTCAACTCTCCAAACCAAATCGATTTACGATTTAATAATGACATTTAACTTTAAGAAGTCTTTCTTTGTTACTCAAATAACAGTGGTTCTTTTATTTTTTTGTAGTAGTAGTTCCACTGGTTGTCAATTTGTTCATCTTTTTATAATTTTTAGTTACTTCGAGTACCTACTGAAATAAATATCAAAACAAAATATCGTCTGTTATCTTTCAAAGAATGCCAAATGCAAAAACATATTATATTTAGTACACAGGTCTATTTCAAACCACTACTAGAACCAAATAGTTGAACTCAACGATCTTTTAAAACACATAGGTACGGCATGTCACACAAATCGTCCCTGGAAAAACCCAAAAAAACGGACAGAACTTATCGCGATGACATATGCGAGCAAATGAGACCTATGATACGCGAGGAGTTTCTCGACGCAAAGTGGCTTATTTGGTCGTGGCGCGTTTTCGCCCTCAGTTGCCGTATTTACCTATATGTTTTAAAAGATCGTGGGTTGAACTATAGTCTATCTATAGCATCAAATAAACATTAATCAGTAAAATATGTTGGAAATATATCAACCCCTAAAATGACAGAAGTGTCAGGTATAGTATAAGAAAAGTATAGTATATAGGTAGAGTATAAGAAAATTCTCATATGTATATGTGGCCATGGATCAAAATAGTCTGTCAACTCCTACTTCTCCTATCAACTCCAGTAAGTCCAGTCCTTCGAGGCCCACCTTGACAAACATCAAATATTCGAACGGTTTTAATTTAATTTGAAATTTGATTTCATCGTAACTGGAAAACATTTTTCTAATATATTTTGCTGATTATTGTATGATTGATGATATAGGTCAACCTCGTGAAAGTCCAGTAGTGATTTTAAATACACTTAGTATAAATAGGCGTGCAGAAACATCGTTGAATGTAGATGCTAGTATAGGGTTACAATTTTGAAATTGAATCTGACAAATTTAATCAACGTTCTTACAGAAGTTTCACTTCCAACACGCATGGTGTAACCATACAAGTGTTTTGATAAAAAATGATTTCGGTCTGTGATAGGTGAGGGATTAAAATAAGCTAGGTGAGGTTTTGCAAGATTATTAAGTCTTTAAATAATTTAAGTTTCATTTGGTTAATTTTCTTTTAGACGGTTTTTATTGATTGACTTAATAATTTAATTACTGATAACTATTGAAAGGTGTAGGTGAAACTTGCTACATATAGAGATCGTTTCGGTACTAAATCACACCGATTCGAATGAATTTGACAGTTGACACTGAAGGCAGGCAACTTTTGTCATTTTTGATTAATTCAAATAAATAGTCATAAATTCATGGGTTTGGAGGAATATTCATATAGTATCTAAAATATTTTCAATTTTTTTAGAGACTAAATCCGTCATTTAAATTCAATACTAAAAAAAGTATTCACTGTCGTCTATCGCTCCTGCCTGATGAGTCAGCGTAGGAGGTAGGAGTGACCGACGGTCGCCAATCCTCAATCCATTAGCAAAATATTTCGGTTTTCATTTGTCGACCAAAGGCGAGAACGAGATCGAATTTGTCTAATTTAACGTTTGTTTCGCACCTAAAAGGTGACCCACTAACCCAGGCCGGCGGCGAACGTGCGTATGACGGTCCGCACAGCAACCGGTACAGCAGCGGCAACCATTGGATTATGTTGATCAGGTGACCATGGTCAAGATCGTCTGTTCTCACTTTTTTGTGGTTATTTCTGCCGGCGCCCTTTATAGTTCATCAATATGTTTATAACCAAAACGTGCTTTGTATGACATGTGATAATATCGCGAGTTTCGCTATTCAATTTGTTTTAAAGTTGTGATTGTTCAGTGCGAAAGCTTTTAGAAATGGGTGCTCGCGTCTCCAGAACCGATTTTGAATGGGTATATACAGAAGAGCCGCATGCAAGCAGGAGAAAAATTATTTTAGGTAAGCATGATTTTAATTTCCTACTAAACTGACGTCTATTTTTAGCTATAAATACTCTACCTGTGCTTTTGTCGATCTAAGTTAGGTTACTTATCATCCGCGCAAAATTTAATATGTCTATATAAAAAAGGGACATAAGTTAGGAATAACCATCTTAAAAGATTGTCTCGGACTTAAAATTCTCTATAATTTAGGCACATCGTTTTAAATTTTGCTACAATACTTTTGCTGGCATTTCTAAAGTTATTAAACTTTCCCATTCCTGATGTCCACCGACGTGGTCGCCATCGCAGTCTCTTTAATCTTCGTTGCAGGATAAACAAACTGAAATTTGCAACTATTAGCAGTGCTTTTTAGTATGCTTTTTAAATTGATTTATTTTTATTTCTTTTCTGTTCTTTTTTATTGAATATTGCTATGACTTAGGTCAAATACAATTATTTTGAGTCGTACTCAACGCGTCTTTTGGGCATAAGTGTGCTTGTACTATAGTCAGGAAAGATGGTGGTAATGGATGGATGGTGGGAAGTTGTTCTTGGAAATATTTTTTTATTTTACTTTACTTTAATGAAGCATTAAAAATGTTATTACTGAGTGCGAATTCGAACTCTCGACCTCTGGGTAAATAATGAAACACCTTAACCACTAGATTACCACAATCTCAATTTCTAATTTAAAGAAGAGGTATAGAAAGGTTTGTCCTGGATAATTGATAAACAAATAGTTAGGCCTTGTTTTAAGTTTATGTAAACT
Source organism: Neomicropteryx cornuta (assembly GCA_020383195.1). Lineage (NCBI taxonomy): Eukaryota > Metazoa > Arthropoda > Insecta > Lepidoptera > Micropterigidae > Neomicropteryx > Neomicropteryx cornuta. Next base: position 6,055,433 of record JAHKQU010000010.1, on the reverse strand, counting down.
TTTAACCTGTCGAGCGCCCAGGTCGCTATTTGGCGGCCTGAGAAAAAGCATCATCGGAGAGAGGACCAATTTTATCAGGCATCACAATAGATTGATGGTGTTTGGTCTTTTTTTATTTTATCACTACACCGACAATATGTAAAAATATGTAGGTACTTAAATATACGTCGATGCCTATTAAGTATGTAGGTACTAACGTAATTAATATTTATTTTGTTGTTTATATATTGAAGTATAGCTGAGGTCTATATTTTGATGGTCGTTTTATCACATACACATGAAGTTCGACCGCCCCTATTATCACAAAATTATATTTCTCTCCAGTCATAAAAACTAATCAAATGTTCGCATTCCACTGAAGAGGTACTTAACTCCTGATATTTTATTTATTGTTATGTTTTGCAATTGTAATCTAATGGATGCCTACTTTATTTATTTTGTATTTGAAAATGATCAAGGTATGTGCCGCAATTAGATAATCATGATTTTTTTTCGCATACGGTTCCTACCATATCTCTCAAGGTGGAGTGAAACTGCGCACGGACTGTTTCTGAATTTATTTTAATCCACGAGCACATGGGTCGACATATAGTTTGCTGTTTTGAATAATATTTTCACTTCATCCTTATTTTGTTGTCATTATTATATTATTAATTAATTATCCAACCACCCTCCACCAGAAATAGTCACCTAACCCAACATCCAACAAATAAACCTCTCCAAAATAAAAAAAATGAATGTTGGATATGTTTTTACTTTACAAACTAATTATGTAAGGTAAGTGTTGTTGTCAGGTGTAGACTTTTTAGCAGATGTTCGTCCTAAATTAGGAAACTTATGAAAGGACCTCTCGACAAGTGTTTGACTAACGGATCCTTGCTTATTTTTGTTGCCGTTGCTGATGGCATTGACACTATGAGGTCCCCTGAAGCTATTCGGAGTATTTTGGGTAAGATTTAGCCCTGAACAATAGCATTCTAGTCAATGCAATGAAACCACTCCAAAGATTAATTTAATTTATTTATGTAATAAAAAGTGGCTCGCACTAAAGTATTTTACCAATAATGTTATTTATTGAAAGATCTGCATGTCCAATGTAAGTTCCCTGGAGCCATTTAGGTAATGTCAAAATGTGTGTAAATATTTTCACACATCTGGCAATAGATATTGTTAATTATTTAAATTCGCAATCTGTTCCTTGCTTATATGACAAAGGCCCACATATCTGTTGAATGTTTTAGCTATCTGCAGTGAGATAACAGGATACAATTTCGGCCCAGTAAAATAAATAGATAAAAGAATCTGACCTATTAATCTGACATATACAAAGAACCAGTTTTCCCCTAAAATGCTCTAAAAAACATCTGTTTAATTTGCATATTTTTTTGACTTCACACTTTTGGACTTGTGTCCAAATACCTTTGAAGATAGTATAAATAAATGCGTCAGGAAAGCTTAAGGTTATTTTCCGCTCCAATTTGTGCCTCGATTACGTCAGCGCCAACAGTTTTGAAGGAAGCAGAAGAGTTCACCAGCCGTAAGATAAGAAGTGTTCCATCAGCTGGTCAGCCAACTGCGTTCAAAATGCTGACATCTTTGCTAACTGTGCCATTTTCGCTACCAGACCTTTAAACATCTTTTTATAAATTAGTCTCAAGAGTACTTGAAGCTGTTTTCTAAATGTCAATAGAAAAACCATTAATTTATATAAAAAGACCAGTTATCGACATTACTATTTTTAATGTAAATTATTCAATATTTTTTTAGACGTAACTTAAACATTCATAATTTGACTTTATCGAAATTTTTATAAATATATCTATGAAAATATTGACATTTTTATTTTTGTGGGTTTGTACCTATTTATTTGTAATTTTGCTTGATAATTTAGATTTTATTTAGTATCTAATATTTTTAATATCTTCAATTTACTGTATTCATTCCCCGTTTTATTTTATTTAATAATAATGGTCTTAGTCTTTCACATAATTTCAACATTTAGACTGACCCCTTCAAACAGGTTTACTCTAGTTTGACGACAGCTGTGTTATATAATTTTCATAGTGTTTTATTTTTTTGTTTGTTATTTTACATCTCTTTTAAACATTGACTCTGAATATTTAAACATCTGCTCGACGTTTGTGATAATTTGGAGTGTTCCCGAGCGGTCACTTACATTTATGCTACAGTTCGTTATACACCTTCAGTGTGTAGCTCCTAACCTAGAGCTCCTGCAGCCATTCTGTTTCCCAAACGAGTCGTGAGATATATGCTGGATTTCTGCTGCGGATTCTGACCATACTAAGTTCGTTTGCTTATTTTTGTGGTGAGCGCTATACAGTGCAGATCATAATCAGTCTCTTCCTCCGTATTGCAGCCTCTGCAGATAGGGCTGTCTGTATGCCTGAATGCGTCTGTTCAAATAAAAGTAAACCTACTAAGGTTCATACATAGATTTGCCTTAGACACACCTTGCCTTAGGCAGTATTTTGTGAGACGAGGGTGCTTCCATACCATTGTTTTCTTGGTAACTCCTGCCTGAAATGAAATAAATAAATGAAGTCCTGCAAGCATGCAGTCACCTTTCTCTTAGAAATGATGTATAGTATACTAGAATTGATTTATAATAAAGTAGGTACGAAAGACCAAATAGATAACAAGTCTATGAAGCTGATTTCATCCGCATGTTCTGGGAAGGACGATTTGGATTTGATTTAAATCAATATCTGAACACTTGCCAATTGACCCATTCCACAGCTATAAATCGTTACAAATATAAGCTAGTGGGAATTGCTCTATCTCTTAAAATGTTCAATTTATCTTCAAAATAAAACATACCTATACTATGGTACAAATTAACTTGGTTCTTGTTTGTATGATGACATAATACTCACAGATTGTCGGTCATTATCATGAACTACACAAACAGGTTTTGGTTCTACAGAACCGGATGCTGATGACATTAACAAAAAAGTGATTCAAATATTATTAATAGTACTGTTTAGTAGTATTAGTAATACTGTTTATTAGTTATTATTATAGTATAGTTATAGTTTGTCCGGGATACAAAACATGGATATTACAAACTTTACAATAACTAATTAAATTTGTCATTTTAAGATTTTAAATTATACAACTGTATGCTAAAACAAATTAGCAATCATCTAAACCGACAGTGCATGCATTTAAGCATCGTACAAAAGCGACTACGCATAGGGCGGGAAATTGTGATTATATTTTATCACTCACAGGAGACATTCGTACAAAGCGTACACATTACACATTCTATTTTATTTCATGAACTTTTATATTTCCGTGTACCTTTCAACCGGAGAGCACTGAAAAATAGCAATTCTTGAAGGCTCTCATTTTCTTGAAACTCTAATGAGCACTGACAAGTTAGGTAGCGCTATGTAAATTATGAAAAATATGATGTATTTTTATTTTTTGAAATAAAGTTATTATTATTATTGTTACTTAATCTTAAATATCTCGAGACTTAATGGAGCTACAATGGTGTAAGTGGGCTTAAAATACACATGATGTTATGCATTATCGAATACGCCTTCGCCATTTATTAAAACGCTCCCAGTAAACTTAAAATGTAGCTGTATAAATTAATAATTAATCATAGTAATAAATAGTCATATGTATGTATAAAAAACTCTTTTTTTTATTGGTTATGGCTTTTCATAAAAAATAATAAAATGATTTCCACATACCTACATATGAAAATGGCATAAGTAGGTACCGTACTATACTTTTATAATAGATTACGAAAAACAAAATGAATTGTAATAATAATTTATTTCGAAACTATTACAGTTCCTCAAAATAACAAATTGGGGAATTATATATTTTTTATCACGAAGAATCAAATTGGCCACTTAATGATCCATTGCTCCAATCCATATGAACTCACAACATTATGAAACATCTTGATTTGATTTTAATTTTTTTTTGATAAATTATGTAATTGTAAATTTAAAATATAATTAAAATTCTCAATTGTTTGGATAATGTTGTGCTGGAAAAAAGGTTTTATCGAAGCATTGCCAACATATGTAATTTTTATTATTATTATTGTTGTTCGCTGAGCAAGCAGCTATTAAGTTGATATGCTCAGTTACTAGAGATTTGTCTAGATTCAATAAATGTATCAAGGTGGTTCTTGAACTGGTTTACCACTTCCTATGGTAGCCGTTCCAATTATCCACAACTCTATTGGAGATAATGTTCTTTCTAGGATTAGTGGAACAGAGAGATTTAGGTAACTTCATTGGATGACAGCGAAGTTGCGTGTTTTGGTTAAACATAAATATGCCCTTAATGTTTGCACAATTATAATGTCCAATTAATCATTATAAGTCTCAATGAGATCACCACGATCATGTTGCTCCTGTAATGAGGTTTTATCTAGTAGTATTTGTCATGTTTGTTTCGTATTCCTACTTAATATCCGTAAACTATGTTTCTTTTATTGCAGAAAAATACCCGGAGATAAAGCAGCTCTTCGGCTACGACCCGCTGTTCAAATGGGTGGTAACGGGAATGGTGATTCTCCAGATCCTCTCGCTCTTCATAGTGAAAGAGCTCAACTGGCCCATGACTCTGCTGGCCTCCTATTGCTTTGGCGGGATCATCAACCATTCGCTCAGCCTAGGTGGGGTAATTGACAGCCAATGAGCAACGATTTAGGACATTTCAATAATAACAGCTCGAGTTTTTGTTTTTATTTTCGGATTAATATGATTGTAATGTTATTAATTTATTTATAGGTAAACTTACAGCGTTTTAAACATAAAAAGTATAATATAATAACAAACACAAACTCCGAACTGGATGCATGCTATTTCATGAGGCGGAGACCCAAGAATATGATATTCTACAAAATACCAAACAACTTTGAAGGTCATTTTTTCTAAAATATATTGCTACACATTAGAAGCTACCAAAAAACAGCAAAATTTAATCAACTTGACAGTACTTTAGTTTCTAATTTAGTTTTTATATTAACAATAGAAGTCTGTTATTAGTTTTACAAATGCGTTTTAAATGTAAATTTATCGTTAATACCTCTCTTTTTTTTTTGTAAGACTTGATTTCTTTCAAGAATAAAGAAATTAAATAAACAATGTGTGTGGTGTATTAGTGTGTAGGATAAATAATAATAAAGTGTTTATTTGTGTGTGCGAGGGAGAGAGGAGCAACAAAAAATGTATGTACTAGGTGGTATTTTCATATCTTGCTCCTATTTCTCGTGTGTGGTTTTTTGTAGTTTTTTTAATTAAAAAAAACATTACATATTGCCGCGATGAATTTACGTAAATTAAAAATTGATCGAAGTCGAAAATCGAAGTTGCAGGGTTTTAAATTAAAAATAAATTAATTACTTTTATTATTCTTAGGCATATTTGTTGTGATAAATGCTTGTTATATTGTAGTAATTTATTTATTTAAATATCTCAACAAAAAGATGAAAGAAAAAATCTAAAAAGCAGTGTTTTTTTTTCTCCTGAAATAACCATGTTTTTAGTATTTCATTTACTTGCAGGAGTGGGGGAAAGATTCTCTACTTTGTATAACCACCACTGAAAAATAAATATCAACCTGATAAATAAATAGCAATCTGATATAACATTTATCTGCTTTTCAAACAGCAAATACATTTAGTCATACAGAATGTATCTTTAGCAACGATTTAGCATGTTCACTAATAATGCCAATAGTTCATTTTTCACAATCATAAATAGTGTTTGACTGCTGTTGCAACTTGTTACCTTTAAATTAGAATCGAATGCCATTTAATTTATAGAAAATAATTAAAAATTCGAGTTGCCAAATGTGCTTGTGTTGAGTCGGGGGAGATGATGGTAATAAAACTTTTAAAATGTTACGACTGAGTGCAGATTCAAACCTGCTACCACTGGGTTAATAGTCAAACACAACACAATCTTTCACAACCAGTTAATGTGGGTATAAATACTGTTAAAAATCTTTTTTACAGGGTGAACTTAAAGTCAGCAGTATCCTTTTAAGGGGTCATTCTGGGCATGAAAACTTTTGATCAACAAGTTTTCATATAGCTAACAAAAAAATTCCATATAAAAATATAAATACTCTATTGAACGTTTGGTGCACGTATTGTTGTGTTCCTGACCTATCCAATTGACCTACATTACAATATTAGCATGCGAGAACCTATCCGTCGTTCATGTCGTCAGTACATTTGTAGGTACGGTGCCCCGTGGAGCCAGACGGTTTTTGGGTCGCGGCGCCGTGCGGTCTGATGTTTTATTAGGTGACCATACTTTAAAATGTTTTTAAGACTCTTTCTTTTGTCATTTTAGACCAGTTTTTTTTGTTTTAATTTACAAAGATCTTCATGTTCAGAATCACCTCTTAAAAAGATAGTGCTAATTTTAGCTTCACCTGTATTTTTATCACTTTTAAGTTTATTACTTAACTACCTTTATGTTAACTCATTACTGAAATTACTATATATATTAAAATAGTTTAAAATGGTCACCACAATTATTATTATAGATGTCACACAACTATTCGAATGAGTTGCTAGGTTAGATTTATGGTTCATCTTACAGCATAACTGCCAAAATATTTCTATACATTAAGATAACAATGTTCCTTTTGTCCTCAGCAATACATGAGATATCCCACAATTTGGCGTTCGGACACGGCCGGCCTCTGCACAACCGATTGTTCGGTTTTTTTGCCAATCTACCGATTGGTATTCCTATTTCAATTAGCTTCAAGAAATACCACTTAGAACATCACAGAGTAAGTTGGTATTTTAATAACCGTATAAATATTTATTTATTTTACCATCATCATCAGGGCGCATACAGCCCGGGGTAGGCCTTGTCCTGCTCAAGCAAAGTCCTCTATCTGTTCCTCTCAGTAGCGATGATCTTCCAGTTTGGGATGCCGATGATGTCCACATCCCTATCTACGCTATTGGTCCAGCGCAGCGGCGTGCTTTCGGTTTGGCTGCCATAATTTGTTTTGGTGGCTCCTTATAGGCCATTCGCTGAACATGACTAGCCCATCCGATTTTAATGTACCTTACAATATATTTGGCTTGTACAGGTTCATAGATTTCGTGGGTATAGCGCTGTCGTTCATCTTCGCAGATGCTCCAAAGACTTACGGAGAATTTTGCGTTTTAATGCTAGAAGTGCCTGATAATCAATCTTACTTTAGGGTCCATGTTTCTATAGCATATGACTTATAGTACTTATTGTATAGTAGCAGCATCGTCTTTTTTGTTGTAATGTGTTAAGACTTAAATGCTTCGGAAGGCCGTAATATTCTCGGTTGGCCGCAAACATCATTCTTTTATTTCCTTAGAAATATTATTTGTTATAGATAAAGTCGTCATTTGCTTCTGTCATATAATTGCCACTGAGTGCAGGCTGAAGTCTCTCACCACTTTCACTTTTATCAACAGTTATGATGTATATTATTTATTTTAAAAGATATTAAATTTTACAGAATATGTTAATTACACTTCCTCTTCCCTTTTAGCTTCTATACACTTATGTATAAGAAACTACTATCCCCATCCTTTGCTCTCGAAAAACAACCATAGCCCTTTAGATCGCATCGAAAGCTAGTCGGATAATATAGATATATAACATTAAAGTCAAGTAATTTTTAATACTGAAGAATGAAACTTATACTGAAGAATGACATATCGATAGAGCGCTTATCATCGGAGTGCGATCATACTCGAATTTCGAAAAAATGTAACAGCACGGGTGTTGGAAGTATTATTTATTACTGGTCAGTTAAAATTAATACAAAATCATCTATGTGCGCCAAATCGTCTATGTGTGTGTATATCTAAAAGAATGTTCAGTGCCACAATATAATTATTATAAATTTAAATATTCAGTGCCACAATATAATTATTATAAATTTAAATATTATGTATGTGTTTGTTTATTTATTTATTTATTTATTGTGATTACCCAACAGGTAATTTGTACACAATACAGATGATGTAAAGAGAATAAAAAGTATAAATTCTTTAAACTATGGTAGCCCAATTGAGTAATAAAGATAGTTAGAGGTAAAAAAGAATAATATTAAAAGATATTAAACTAATTTAAATAAGATGAAATAAATAAGAAAAAATAACTATTTTAAATTTAAACAAAAATACAAAAAGAAAGAACATGAAATACATCAATTTAAGCTGATATACTGATATACAGAACTAAAGTAGGAGTTTTGTCCGTGGTTTTTTGCATCGGTATAGTATCCTAATACAGTGTTCGGAAACTTACAGAGTTATTGTAAAAAGATCGTTTTGGAAAAAGTTACTAAATAAATAAAAATTTGGAGTTGTTTTATTATAAGCCGCAACTCAAAATTTACAAAAATTTATCATGAATTGAAAGAATGTCATGTAATGTCAAGTACCACAGGTGCAAGTAGTCTGGGGCAAGGTGCCGTTAATGACGCCTATAGGGCCTAGCTGTAAGACATCAGGTTCTGGTTAATGTATAGAATAGTATAATAGTCCATTGCCATTCTTTTTTAAAAACATGACACAAATGTCTTATAAAGGCATCATAGAATGTATAGTTTTCACATGAACTCAGCACTTAATGTTGTACGTAGGTAATGTCGAGAAATCTGGTACCATGTTTACCTGCTGAATTAGATAGACTTACTCGTATTTTCTAAATGAAAGAAGGTAGATTGTAATTTTGTTATTTTATCTGCAGTACCAGGGCGACGAAGTCATAGACACCGATTTGCCGACTTACTTAGAAGCGAAGCTCTTCTGCACGACGTTTGGTAAGTTCATTTGGCTGTCTCTGCAGCCACTCTTCTACACAATCAGGCCCCTGGTGGTCTACCCGAAGGTGCCTACCAACATGGAGTACGTCAACCTCTTCATTCAGCTTATATTCGATATGTGGATCTACTATTATTTCGGTGAGTACAGATCAACCGATCACTGAGCAATTGCTTCAACGAGTTTACACCGTTTATCTCAGTTACCCAAATATACTTAAGGGTTTATGAATTTAAATACAACACAAAATTTAAATTTGGATCAGAAACTGAAACAGAAACTGAAGTGCATTTTGCACTTCAGTTTTTCCCGAATTTTCCGGGCAACGTTTAACTTTTTTTTTTTTAAATCTCATTTGAACTATAATGAACATTTTAAAAAATAAAAATATCCAAATCGGTTCAGCTGTTCTCGAGTTATGCGCTTACCACCAGGCAGCTTGTCATTTTTAATTATATATATATAGTATACTTCATACTATAAAAGTCTTTTATATATTTCCTACAAAGACAGCGCCTTCTACGTCTGATAATGTTACCTGACTTACTGATGTCTGCTTGTCGCCTACATGTCGACTCGCGTTGATATCCGTCGGCTGGCCGACGACTGCTTTGTTACGGTGTGGAACACCGTTCTTATGGGTGACTGACGAGAGGTAGCAGGTAATGAAAACCCGTGTCGGTTTAATGACGCACAAAGCGACCGTGAGTGCTCACCGGAAAGCCTACCTTCGCAGGAACTTTCTGAAGGTTGCAAGCGATGCGACTCGTATCGCTGGTGAGCACACGGGTGTCATCCAAACTGACACGCTACTTGTGTGGTTAGACCTTATGATGGTCACCACGGAATAAATTTAGATACAACGGTAGTACTTGATAGAAATGCATTTTTTTATTTTTACAGGTGGAAAACAGTTGGCGTATCTTATCATAGGGACCATTATAGCAATGGGATTGCATCCTGTTGCAGGTAAATATTCCACGCAATCACGATTATGACATTTATTTCAGGCAGATCACATCTCATAAAGTATGTAATTGTGTCCGATTACATAAGTCAAGGTAGTAAGTAACAAAAAAACGCACTGTATATTTTTTTGCGATTTAACTATAATTATTATTTTGTTTACCAATCTATATTACTGCTGACCGAAAACTTCTGTTTTGAAAACAAACAATTGTAGCATTTATGACCATTTTCTATTGCATTTTAATATGATCATTATAATTATTTCAAATTATATTTGTAGGTCAACGAGTTTCCAACTTGTGCTTTCAGGACTAGAGGCAGCATTCTAAGTTTTTCATCCCCTAAGACAATTTTTCCATATTTAGTTAGATTTGAAAATTATATGGTTTGTGATCTTCTGCAATTTGACTTAAAATGTACCCCTTAATGCTTGAGGTACGCACTTACTGCCTATTACGATACTCATCACATCCTGTTACCTGTTCACCTAAACTCCGCTCGTTTCCATTGTCCAAAGCTATTGTCTCTCTTCCAGAACATTGGTTATTACTCTATCAGCCTCACAAAGTTATTATTAATTCACTAGAGTAACCATTTTAGTATAAAATTGACAAAATTGAAACACACTACCATAGTTATTAGACACATTTTTATCGTAGGGTGCAAATTTTTCAGCATACCCTCATTAGAGATATTAATTCTAAAAGTCAAAATATTATATTTTTAAAAATTGAGAATATATGCTTATTTTAGGCCGTCATTACACCCTTTCAATTATGTTTAATCGTCTGTACGTTTCCCTAGAGAATTTGATTATTCTGGTCTGGTTTCCAGGTCACTTTGTGTCCGAACACTACATGTTCCGGAAGGGTTTCGAGACCTATTCTTACTACGGCTGCCTCAACTGGATCACCTTCAACGTCGGATATCACAATGAGCATCACGACTTTCCCGCCGTACCCGGCAGGCGATTGCCAGAGGTGACCATTCATAACATTTTTAAAATCAAAACTAATATTCAGAAAAGTTATCTCCTTTTACATCACGGAATTAAAAACACTTTTGTGGAATGTCCTGTGATATCAAAATAATTGAGATGCTAATTTAGAGATTGTGGTAGTCTAGTGGTTAAGGCGTTGAACTATTGACCCAAAGGCCGCAGGTTCGAATCCGCATATGGCGATACCATTTTTAACGCTTCTTTACCACCATCTCCCCTGACTCTAGGACAGGCATATTGTTTGATCAACCAAAATTGAGAAATTAAAAATAACAATTTGAACAAATAGAAAAAAATATCAACATTATGCAATTAGGTGAAATTTATTGAATTAAAATACCTTATGGTCAATTGAAAAAGTGTAAAATCGAAATCATGCGGAATAAAACACATCAGGAATTAAATCAGAATCATCAGAAATAAAAAAAAAGAAAACCATATTTAATCAATTCTCCAACACCTAAATGATTTTTTTGTCTTCAAGTCCCACCGACTACTCTCATGCCAGTTCTCATAAAGGTTCTAGAAATATTTAAATAAATTGGTTTTTTGTTTTTATTTATAAAAACTGCATTTAGTCTTACGTTCGTTCGTTCATTCTTGCATTCACTGAATTAAATTTTATATAGTTTTATTATAAATATGTGTTATTTTGTGTTGAAGACATGACACGAATGCATTAAGTGTATATACAAAATACAAAATATATACTAAGACAATTTGCATATTATATTGTCAACAACTACTATGATTATCACAATATGGATCAATTGGATCAATTTCATTCATCTTCGTAGCCATAGTACAAGCATTGATAAGATTTGTTATCCCCCTAGGAACTGATTACTTGGTTGAATTACACACACGCAACTATAGATAGAAAATGTAAAGAGAAAGTATTATTCTGTGTTCGTTTGTGAAAGAATGACAATGTTTGACTTTTTTTTTAAAAAAAAAAGCCGTAACATATGCAATAATTTTTGGCCCTATTTAACTAAGGTAAATGTACTTGTGCTAGAGTCAGGGAAAATGGTGGTAATGAAGCGTTAAAATGGTATGATTACTACAGAAACATTAGGATTCACTTTTTATGAAGAATATTTTGAAAACTTTTTCATAATCTTAACACTCTAAAAATAGCTTAAATTCAACTGAAACTGATTTTTTAAATGCACAATATCTTTAATGGAGGTTTATTTCTGTGACTTTAGAGTAAAAACAGGTTTATTTAGTTCGTTTCACGTATTTATGTATATCTACTTATATTATTTTGAAATTTTGCTTTTTCTCTCACGGGCTTTGCACTTTCGTTTAATGCACAATCACGACTGGGCGTCTTAAGCTGTTTGTTTTTCTTTCAGGTGAAAAGGATAGCCGCCGAGTTCTACGACAATCTCCCGCAGCACACGAGTTGGTTCAACGTCCTGTACGACTTTGTCACGGATCCGGACATTGGCCCTTACGCGAGGATGAAGCGAAAACACCGAGGGCTCAAGAGCTAGGTTATAATTCACCGTAGATAGGGCAGAGCTAGCAATCAAAGTATACTCAAACACGGCGTATGCTGAAAAGCCGTCTATTAAATTAGATATATTTTATGAATTATTATATATTTATTGCGTTATGTATATCTTCCTCCTGAAGATAACAATAAGGCAGTTTAAATAAATGTAGTAGTGGTAAAGTCTACACTTTTACATTCTTTTGAGTGCAACATTCAAATAAGTACTGCTTGTTGCTCCAATTTTTCAACAGTCAATACAAATTACATTCTCAGCTCTTGTCTTTAAAGCCGGTAGGCCTCATGGTAGGATGGTACAGCCTCAATACAAATGATATGGGAATGCAAAAACTATCCACAAAAATAATTTTCTACGAACCGTCATGGACAGCAGAGTTTTGTCAAATTAAAAAGTGAGTGCAATACACATTTAATATACTCCATTTTTTTTTGTTAGAACCACATTATTAGACAATTAAAGTGAGCGAGAGGTGGGCAGTGACTCGGCCCTTGATTAATATTAAATTGTTGCCATTTGGAGGAAAACATGATAAAAATCGATTAAATTATACATCATTTGAATCCGTTTATATGATTTCCATTTATAAATCGTTTATATGAAAATAATTGCTAAAGAAATGCTTACTCATTTTTCTACTTCTCTCGCCTCGAGAAGTGAACTTCAGTTTGGATTACTCGTAATTTTTTGTGGATTTTAGACTAAGTAAAGCGGTAACAAGCTATTATTTTTTTTACAATATTACATAAATATAGTGTTGAATTTGTTTTAAGGGTGTTTTTTTTTGCATCTTATAGAATGCATTTTTGGAATATTATAGAATTAAAAAAATAAATGTTTTTATTTTTACAACAGTGTCGGTCGTTGTTTTGAGATGTCAAGATCATAAGAAAGTAAGGTAATTCGAGTATATTTTTATCTATTTGTATGTAAAAACATTTCAGGAAATTTGCTGATATGGTAAATTTTGCATTTTCACCGCCGTTAACATATTTATTTACTCTATCGGTGGAATGTTTTTTACAAATAACGTAGATTTTTTTTTAAAAAATATAAATATTTAAATTTATATTTTAACATATTTCTGATTTATTTATTGAAATAAATAAAAGATTTTTTATTTTTTTTATTACTTTATAGAAAAATTACATTTCAAAATATGTAATGTTCTTCCTTAAGTAAAAAATATAAAATACTTATAATCTAAAAACATAAATAAAAAATAAAAAACAGGTGTCATTACTTTAATTTTATTTTACTGAAAATTTTGTATCTTTGCATTTTTTTTGTATAATTAATAATAAAACGATATTCTAGAGAATTTTATAAGCTGTTCAAAATAGTGCAGGTTATCAACTTTCCATACATAGTTTTTCTAAAATAAATGTTTTAATATGCACACATATTTACACCATTTTTTGTTGAAAATAATGTTAACCTTTTGCAATTTTATTCTATTTCATTTTGTTACATTTTAACTTTTAAATCAAATTTTCTTAATTCAATCTCAAGCTAGATATTTCAGTTAGGATATTTGTTTACAAGGTGATCGCTCTTACAAAGGTAACAGTGCGGATAAATTTGCAATGTTGAATATTGAAATTTGGCATTCTCAGCAAAACTTTTATTTTTAAAGCTTTTTAACATACATTGCTAGGGTTCTATAGGTTTATATGGTCTACTTCTATTGGTACAACATTTTGACATTACATCATAACAAGATTACATTACATTAAAACATCTCAATGCCATTTCAGTGATTTGAACTTATGAGCAAGTTGGGCATCTTCCAATTATAATTTATTATCCATCACAGCTAAAACTCTACTCTCCTATTATATTGGAGTTCTGGGACTCACGATTAGAATGTGTAAACATCAGCGGTCGTCTGTGAATGCATTGCAATAACACTATTTTCTCATACGGGAGGACCGAGCGTCACCTTAACTAGACTGCAAGATTTTGTACGTTTGTTGTTGTACGTGTCGCTGTTTATATATGACAGGCAACAGCCGGCCTATAAACTACGGCGATAGACATATTTGACAAATGCTTAATTAAAGATATGCCGAATTGAATATACTTCATTTAATGTGAAATCCTATAGTGTATCTCACCCAATGATTACACACTCAACGCTGATAACAGTATATCCCGTAATCGCTGTATACGACAAGCGCCGTTTCCGCGTAAAACCGTTACCGTCTTAATGCATTTCTATTAATATTTAAAAACGTGGCATGTTGCGTATACCTGAACTCATGAAAGGTATAGACTAATCGTGATTTTTTTCATTTTCATTCGGTTTTGACCTTTGATTGTTTATGTGAAAAGTGCGCTAGTGAATTGGAAATATTTTTGACGGATTTGGCGGTAAATAATTTGAGTTTTATTTACAAAAGCTATATCAATATAATATTAAATATAAAAAACAAACATTTTCATAATGTTTATCAATTATAAGAAATTATAACTTAAACTAAAAAATGGGTGTCAGTCCCGCATGGGATATTAGTATCTAAGGTAGAGGAACAGAGGGTATACTCCACTATAGGGAAACGGTATTTTTAGTCAAAGGTGTCCATTTTGAAGATCCGATTACCTGCTTGGAAGGGTTTTTGTTACTTTTAAAGGTGATAAAGGTTTTTTGTTTGTGATATATACTTCGGTCTGTGGCTTAGGCCAAGTATTAGTACTGCTTGTTAAATGTTGTAATGTATGTTTCCGCATTATATTTTTGCGTAATAAAATAATCAAAATAAATAAGTATGTGAAAAATATTGCGTTTATATTTTCTAAGTTGTAATTCAATTGTTTTCTATTTCCATCTGACAGTCTCGAACTTTTTTGTTCGAAATCGTCAAAGCAGATTCAATTTTTGAACATTTAAAATGAATTTCTGCCCGGCCAATTCTCCCAACGCTTAACTGTCACATTACCTACCTTGCTTGAGCGTGATTTCGGGACCAATGGTTGTATGGTGGGAGATTACAAAAGATTCAGATTGTTCTAACGGACGAGGTTGTTTGCAAATCTCCACTTTCTATGTCAAATTTATTATTTATTAATGTAATTTTAAATGTAAAGAAGAGTACTTATTGATAGTCCTAATTTTATAGATATTATTTTCTCAGACAAATACTTATATTGAGATTTACATAATTTCGTTTTGAGGTTGTAAGTCCGTGAGAATTCAGTTGTTTCATGATGAATTTCAGTAAAATTTAGTAGACGCATGTCCTGCAGGCACTCGCTACTCGTTCGCTCTTTGATAGTATCGGTGCCAATAGTCAAAGCTTTTACCACTTGCTACTCGTCGTTATTGTCAATAGGTTAGTATTACGTTGGCAATATTGTGCAATTGCAAAAGACAAATTATTTATGTTATTTTTAGGTTTTATTTTACGATTTTTATCTATAATAAAAGCGAATTTACATACTTCTTATATCGCCACCTAGTAAAGTCCCTTAAACTAGGCCAAAAAGTTATACTAGTAACTCACAGATGGTGCTAGGCTTACGTCATATTGCCATACTTGCTATATGAAGTTTTTGATTAATTTCTAATTACAACACTGTTAAAAAAACCGATTATTTTATTTGTTTTCCTCGCGTATGTCTAAATCTGTAAAATGAGTTTTTTTTTTAAAATGGTATATTTCAAACCGGTATTTTGTGGTATATTTCAAATGTTTTTTCCAGTGTCACTTTTTGTCAGGTGCAAGTTTAATAGTTTTTCTCCACTTTAAGCAAAGTTTCGTTCAATAATAAAAACAAAACAGATTTTATGAACAGAAATCAAACTGGGAGCCACAATACCACCTCCTACCAATCTACCTATATTTAATATTCCGTAAATATTAAGATATTATAAATAAATTAAGATATAAAACAAATAGTATTATTTTGACTATACTATGAAATATATTGGTATTATAAAACAACATTTATATTTTATTTTAAAAAGATACGATAGGTGGTGTTAATTAAATATTATTGATCATCAAATTTAGTAATATATAAGGAAAAATAATTTCAGAAATAATTTAATTAGGTAACCAAAAACATCATAATAAAAATCTATAAACGCTCATTCTTCGTCTATAATTCCGTCATTCTATTGTATTCAAAGCTACATTCTGCAGTATGTATTATATGGTTTACAAAATACAAAAGAAATACTAGCGTTGCGAGAGCTACAACACCACTTGCTGAATATTTGGTGATTCTACAGCGAACGCGAGCGAGCGAAAGGCAATTGAGAAGTCTACTTTGGCTATCTGCCGCTTTAGCGATCGGCACCAATACCATCATAAATATACAACATATATACGTCAAACTGACAGCGAGCGAGCCATGAGTGAGCTAGAAACTAGCCCTGCAGAACCAATGAACTTTTGCACAATAATTTAATTTATCTTTAAAACATCTATTTTTATTGAGAAGTGATTAAAAATAATAATCTCAACGCAACTTGTGATCTCTGTCTGAGTTTGTTGATATTAGAATGATTGTTGAAAATATTACCTAATATCAGATATTTTATTATATTATTAGTTTGGGATAGGGTAGGATCTTCAAAATAATTTACCACAAAAAAAGATTTCAACAAATATTTTAATTATATTATTTGGTATTTTTATGGTTTTTCAGTACACACTACACCAAAGTTTTCATTTATAATACTAACAAGATTAATAAGGTAGAAACGATTATCCAAGAATGTTTTTCTTGAGAACATCCCGCATTTCGGCGGCAATTTATAAAAAAAAACAGTCAACTGTGGACTTTAATTATTACTATTTGTCACCTCATTTTACAGTCAATGTTTCAGAGTTTATTTTTAGAATAATTATTTATTCAATCTTCACTATTTTTTGTAATATAATATAAGACAATTGCAGTTGTAAATAATTGTTAATAAATTATTGAAATAAATACATTGGTTTAATTGATTTTGCCTACTTTTCTTATTTTATGAACTTTTTTCGGCTTACCCCCACCTATCCTGTTAATATAGACTGCATGTTCAATAGATACATTTTCAAAACTGCCAAAAAACATATCCCATTAATTTTAAGCTATTAATATCTCTGCAGTCTGTATTATAATTAGGTAACCATAATGTCTTACTAAAAACGTCTTCCTCAGAACAGGCGATAGATAGCCTAGTTAGGCAAGATATTTTTTGCATTATATTATTTTTACAAGATTTGCAAAAATAAATAGATAAAAATATAAATAAATAAATAATACTGGCCGTAATACATCATGAGCTTTTAAAGAATATCAGCTTGATTACGGAGTTCCAATTTCAAAATTTCAAAACAGTACATGCATTGCGCTGTCATATTTTAATGACAGGTTTGTTAACTGTTTATTGATAACTGATGGCAGTCGTGAGAAATTTACTATTAAAACTCCTGAGCATGGCAAGACCGGCGGCCCAGAGATTCTACTGTGATAACAAGTGGTATTTTCCAGATCCGCTCGAACACGCCACGGGAATTAATAAAAAGGAGATGCAGGCGTATCTCGATGGAAATTGTGATCCTTATTTCACAAATGCTAGGAAAAGAGGTGCTTAAATGTTTTTTTTTTATGAAACTAAGAAAGCGCAGCCTATAGAGCCGTCAACCACCTATATACCTAAAAACCAACATCATTCAATTGAACACAGAGCGGCTTTTTAAAATTCTAATATTCTAATATACTTTTAATAATACTTTTTGAAAGTAGTTATATATTTTATTGTTGGCATGAGTATTTTAAACAAAGTTATAAGTTATAATGCAAAGTTTTACCTTGTGTAGAATGAGAAATGCAATGGCCAGTGCCCATGAGTAAACTTTTTTGTAATAGTATTGTTTATTTTAAATATACACGCTAAGTAACATTCAATTTCATAATGTCATAAATATATATCTTTTAATTTATTAACAGGATAATATTTACTTGTATGTATAATATTACATCGCATAAGTAGTGCATTATAACTATGTTTATTAAATATCGTAATTAATTAGTGACAAGGGACAGTTTATTTACAAATTATATGAACTACCCAATTGATAATTCTTAACACTACCATCATAATAATATTATAGTTAAATTCAAACAGAACATTTATGAGGGCGATTAGTACTGCTCCGATATGACGCCTGCCTTCTTCAATAGACGATGTTTGTACTAAGGAAAACAGTATATTTATTTTTGAAGTAAATAGATAATTCTACCATTTTTAGATACGTATATTGAAAGTAGAAAATACTAAATATACTAAAAGTCATATTTCGTCGGTTTGGAGCATAAAGTTATTAACCAACAAAAAGAAAATTTTACAGATATCGCTCAATTTTTGTGGGGCGCCTGCACAGAATATATATTATTTAGATTCAGTGTTTTTATTACTTAGATATACAGGTGTTTTTCAATTTAGATCACTCCTTTAGGATGTTGTTCTAGATCGGCAAAATGTTTCTCAATTACGAGAAAAATGACTTGAAAATTAAATAGAAATAGTTTTAATGTTTGAGAGTGCGGTTGAACGGTCAGTGATTGATGCCCCGTGAAGCACTTCGAAGAAAAACGTTTTTTGAATAATATATATTTTAGTATGAACTTTTTTTTCTTGAATTGTATTTTTTTGTTGTGAGACTAACATACGAAAACGACGGCCCTAAATTTAAAAACAACCTTTATATACGAGTATGTTATTAAGGTTTCCGTTTCCTTTCTTCCCCGTTGAAGAAGCCATTCCTTATTTTTTTTCTATGGAACCATTGCTTTTGACTTCTGTCTTTTATACATATTAAGTTATGATGTATGTTTCCATAAGAATATTGAATAAATAAATAATCACCTGAAGAACCAACAGTCACTTCAGACATAGGCAATTAAGTATTATATCTTATTTGTAGGTCCCGGCACAAAGGACAACCCGAACATAGTGCCGAGCGTGAATGATGAGAGAATTATCGGTTGTGTTTGTCACCCGGATGACATGCATGTCAACTATATGTGGTGCTACGAAGGCTATCCAGAGCGGTGCGAGTGTGGATACTGGTTTAAATTGGAAAGGGTGGAACCGTTTAGACCGCAGCCACCGCCACGGCGGCCGTGCTGAAAGTATTGTAAAAACAACATTAAACAGGGTAGACACATTGATACGTTTAGGTCTCACTCTATAATGGTATAGATGAAACGCAGATGACATAAAAAGCCATGCGTAATTTTGAACATAAATAAAAATTACTACCTGTCTACAAGTGACCTTTTATTTTATAACAATTCCATGTAACATAAAATGTAGACAAATCACCTTCTAAAATAGCTCTTTTCGATTAGCATGTATATTTTTCATTAGCGTAAAATTTTTTTACTACCTATTTTACTATACTATTTCTATAGTCGGCAGGTGTTTTTTTATACGTATGAAAAATTATGTGTTGAAATTTAGTGGGTAATTTACACATTTTGTAATATGAAGAAATTATTTTAAAAAATGAGACATACTTATTTAAATACAATAGATTCCGTACAGTTCCCAGTCTGGAACAAACAATTATTGAGTTACGGGTGACCAAAATAATTGTATGACAATTGAATAAAGCGTGCACTATTTTTCCGAACCAGGGATCTACTACACTTGTACAATAAGCGAATCGTTCCAAGATTACGGAAGAGAAAATCAAAATAACTATTTTGCGGTAAATCCAAAACTTACTGAATATCCGACCTTCGCTTTTGTTTTCCTGAAATCTTCAACAGCTTCTTTATATGAACAAAAATGTATTACCTAATACTTTCGGATATTAGGAGTGAGCGGGTGGGTGGGAAGGTTAGGATTTAAAGTAAGGTAACGATGCCAGAAAATTTAGCATGAAATTATGAAATTTATGAAATTGTATGTTTATTTTTGTTCTCCTGTAAAGGTTATCTTTTGTGTCACATTAGTATTGCGTTTAGATGCTTTGTTTATAAATCTTTGTCACATAAAAAGAGATAAGTGGTTATTTTTTTTGTATAAACAGACAATTTTAAAATTAAACATATCTACTTTTATGTGTGCTTGTGTAAACGCAGCAGGTATCAGTCTGATTATTGAGATATTTTACTCGCAGAAACCAAAACTTTGATCAAACAGGTCAAAGGGTGTAGATACTGAAACATGGGGCTTGGATGCGGGATGTCATAAACCCTATTTTTCTCTTGGGATATTTTTTAGTAAGAAACCAAAGCTTATTTCAAGTAAGTTGTGGAAACATTAAGACCCTGTTCTCACCCCATATAAGGTTTTTGGTTTGTTTTTAAAAAAAAATGTTTCTAGATCAAATTAAAAAAAAAAATACCGAACTTTTACTGGCTTATTCGCTGCGGCACCAGATAACTTAGCTTTATACGAGGTGTGTTCAAAAAGTAGGGTGACTTTTCAAATTTCACGGGCAACGTATTTTCGATTATCGTTTTTTTTGTTTTGTTATGTTGGTACACTCTTCCCGAACATCTGTACCAAATTTCAAGCGAATGGCATTTTTTGTTTGGTTGTGAGAGGCGTAAGGGTTTTGCGTGCTCGGCGATTTTTTGCTATCGAAAAATATGGATCAAAGGATTTGCATCAAATTTTGTGTAAAAAATAAAATTAAGTGCTCCGTAACACTTGAAATGTTGACAGTGGCATACGGAGAAACTGTTCTGAGTAAAAAAAATGTTTACAAGTGGCAAGCAGTGAAGAAAATTGTTTTGGAAAATCGTCGAATCACTATCAGAGAAGTTGCTGAGGATGTCGGATATCGCTTGGCTCGTGCCATGAAATTTTATCTAACGTTTTGGGCATGAGACGTGTGTCAGTGAAGTTTGTTCCGAAATTGCTAAATTTTGACCAAAAGAACCGTCGCATGAGCATCGCTCAAGAGCTGTTGAATGACGTCAACGTCGACCCAGATTTACTCAAAAGGGTCATAACTGGTGACGAATCATGGGTATATGGTTATGATATCGAAACCAAAGCCCAATCGTCCCAATGGAAGCGGCCAGAAGAGCCAAGACCGAAAAAAGCACGCCAAGTTCGATCAAATGTCAAAGTTTTGCTCACTGTTTTCTTCGATTACCATGGCGTGGTGCATCAGGAGTTCTTACCATATGGTCGTACGGTCAATAAACAGTATTATTTGAAAGTTATGCGCCGTTTGCGAGAAGCAATACGAAGAAAACGTCCAGAATTGTGGAAAAACAATTCATGGCTTTTGCATCACGATAATGCCCCTGCTCACTCATCTTTGCTTGTGAGAGATTTTTTGGCCAAAAACAACACCACGATCATGCCTCAGCCACCATATTCACCGGATTTGGCCCCATGTGACTTTTTCTTGTTCCCAAAACTAAAGAGACCTTTGAAAGGACGGAGATTTGCAACGATTGAAGAGTTAAAGACTGCATCGCTGGAAGAGCTCAGGGCTATACCGAAAAGTGCTTATGAGAAGTGCTTGAGGATTGGAAAAACCGTCGGCATAAGTGTATTGTATCTGAGGGGAGTTTCTTTGAAGGGGACAACATAAATATTGATGAATAAATAAATATTTTTTCTTAACAATACAAAGTCACAAAGATCTGTAAATATTTAAGACCAAGTCACAAATGAGGTGCGATAATATTCATGTGAACTTACTCTTTTGTGAAACTACAAAATGCGGCTAAGTAGTATTAATTTAATTTAATGAAAAGATTGAAAAAATAAAATCGACAAACTGAATTTGCAATCAGCTTTGTAAATATATTATTACATAGTCAGGCGTGAACAAAAATGAAACAACAAATACAAATAATTTCTCCGTTTACTTCAATACATCGTATTTACATCATTCTTAGAACAACACTAATAGTAATCACGATATATATATTTATATATATGTATTAATAAAAAAAATATAATCTGGTGTTTTGAAATGTAACAGGGCAATTTGATGTACTGTTTTATATTAATAAATGCAAAATGTTTCGTGCTGTACACGTGTTAGTACAGTAGACAATGTCGGAGATATTTCAATACAGCTTCTTTTGTAAAACTATTGCACTTGGATTGTAAATAGTTTAAGTTGTTATAAAATACTTTTTTTACGTACATTGCTTAGCTGTAATAAGAGAGCGACTCTCGGATCAGTCGTTTTCAGATTTTGGCGTGTTTGTGGTATAATATACGAGGGTTGTCCGATAAGTACATAGGCTCAGCGCCCGATGGCGCCACTATCGCAAGAGAAATTTACTATCGTGTAGTACATTCTCGTAGACGGCTACTGTCAAAATTTCAGCCGAATCGAACGCGTAGTTTTGTATTGACAGTTTTGACAAGCGGGCGTGTTAGCAGATTTTAGAAAAACGGAAAAAGAGCAATATCGGTCGGTGATTTGATTCTTGTTTCTGGTAGAGAAATAGCGCAACGAAATCAAAGAGTGCTTGGATGCTGTGTACGGTGACTCTTCCCCTTCGATGGCGACCGTCAAAAAATGGTTTAACGAGTTTCAACGTGGTCGCACATCGATTTTTGAAGAACGCACGCCCAGAAGCCCCGAAAACGGCTACCACGGAGGATAACATAACACAAATCCACGATCTCGTGTTGGCAGACCGCCGATTGAGATGGCTAAGACAGTAGGCATCTCAAAAGACCGTGTGGAAATCCTGCATGAAATTTAGGGCATGAGAAAGCTGTCGGCGCGATGGGTGCCGCGTTTGCTTACTCCGGACAACAAGCGCACCCGTGAGACCACTTCAGAGCAGTGTTTGACGCTGTTTAAGCGCAATCCGAAGGAGTTTCTGCGTCGTTTCGTGACCGTCGACGAAACATGGATCCACTGGTACACACCAGAGACCAAGGAACAGTCGAAACAGTGGATTTTACCCGGCGAACGTGCTCCGAAGAAGGCGAAGACTGTGCTATCTGCCGGAAAGGTGATGGCCACCGTTTTCTGGGATTCACAAGGTGTGATCTACATCGACCACCTGGAGAAGGGCAAAATGGTCACAGGGCTCTACTATACCGAATTATTGGGCCGAATTGCAGAAAAAACGGCCCCATTTGGGGAAGAAAAAAGTGCTCCTTCACCATGACAACGCACCGGCTCACACCTCCGACGTCGCCACGGTTAAATTGGGCTACGAACTGCTGCCCTACCCACCGTATTCTCCAGATTTGGCCCCATGCGACTCGAGAAATTTGAGTCGAATGAGGAGGCCTACTTCGCAGACCTCAAGAAAAAAGTTTTTTCAGGCGGGTTAAAGAAGTTGGAGCGATGGATCAAGTGTTATCGAGCTAAAAGGAGATTACGTTGAGAAATAAATCTCCACTTTTCCAAAATTTTCATTTTTCAGTTGAAGGCTAAGTATTTATCGGACAACCCTCGTAAGTGCTAAGAATCATTATCTGAGTATTATTAAATGCTGCGTGTAACCTAAACAGTTGAAAATTATAGATTTAAATATTCTAACAAAAGTGAACATGTGGACACTTTCGTTCCATCAAATAAACAATTATAAACAAAACTGGACAAATTCAAATTAACAAATACAATTAATCTAGTCTAGAACCCAACTGTGTGTCATTTTTACCCTTCATTGTACAATAAGTTTTATAAATGAGTATTAATTAAAACCAGCAAAATGGAACCAATTTCAAAAACACCATCTGAGGGGATTGTACCTTATAAATATACTTGAGGTTTTCAAAAATTAAGATAGCTGCATCGTCTATGAGGGAGACAAAAAGAGACACGTAGACCAGAGTACCAAGGATATACGTTTAAATTATTTGATACATGTGAATATATCTTTGTGTTGTGGAACTCAGCTGTAGCCAATGGTAAGATTTGACACTGTTGCCCTAGAAACTTTGTCCGCTTAAAAAGATGGTCATTAGTTATGCCCTCATAATATAAAGCCACTCCACTTTTTTGTCAAAATGGAGTTTGTATCCTGTTTTCTGATCACAGTATGGTAAAAAAAAAAAATAAAAATCATTTTCTATCGCATAAATACCTAGTTTTCTTAAATTTTAACATGACAACTCCACACATATATGTTTGTAAACAAAATACTTTATAACCATAAACATAATTAAAAAATGAGTAATTTTAAAGTTATTTTATTTATGATTATGGGAAAAAATAATTTTGGGATACGTCAATTTATGAATCAAAAAATATGAACTTCAATTACTGTGGTTTTTTAAAAGATTTAAAAAAAAAACACAAATTATAATACAACTCTCGTTTAATTTAAAAAATAAATTTTATTCTATGAATAAGTTGAAAACTTTTAGTCGATTTACCCTAAATATTCCTAAATGGAGTTGAGGCCTTTATATTATGAAGGCAGAGTTGAGTGCGGTTCAGTTTACGTCAAATCGTGCACCTTCTGCGATGCGTGTGTAGCGGTCAAATCGCCCCCGTGCTGTGAGCACATATGTAACACATACGAACATACCAAATAAGTTCATATGTGTATTTTAAAGACGGCCGTAGGACGCCTTATCCTTTTAGTGGTACGTTTTACCAGAAAATGGTACAAACGTGATTTGTCCGAACATTTCATGTTTAGACGTGACAAACATAATTTGACACAGTAATTGGAGTATGGGGTAACAAAGCAAAATAATCATTATGTATATTGATAATTTAGCTACATTTATGTCATACATTAAAAAATATTTACTTTAATTTGAGTATTTCTATAACAATATTACACACACATCATCACACTGGGAATAGGGGCGTATTAAAACTAATTATAAATATTGAGTATTGTTTTTCTAAGAAAATAGAAGTTTTTAACCATTTTATCACTAAAATAAAACTAAGTTTATAAAAGTTTGGTTGTAAGGCGGATTTTTTGCAGTTAAAGGCCACAATGAGTATTCTTCCCGTATTTAGCGATAAATATTGAGGCGAGTTTTTCAAGCTCATTTGATATCAATCTTAACAAAGGAAGAACAGTCATTCTCGCCCCTTAGAACATTTTTCGATTATTTATGATTGGCAATTATAACTTTCTTTATTGAATGTAAATTTTAATATTATATTGATAAAAATCAGTTTAATCAATTTTTCAGTTTATTAACAAAATGGTATTTACAATCAATAAAAATAAATAACGTAATGCCGTTTTATGCGTAAAAAACTAATTTGAATTTGATTAACTTGTCATTTTTTTAAAAATATTTGCTGGAAAAGAGGCTATAAATTAAATATCGCTCCTGTAAAGGTAGTTGAGTACAAAGGTCATTATGACTAAATGGAGCAGCTATTTATCAGAAACGTAAAAATATATTCCAGTAACATTTAATTGTGCGTTTTAAGTGCTGTATAAATCGCTGAAAACTTTTTACAAACTACTTATGAAATTGAATAAAAAAAAAAACGAAATAACACACCTTTGATAGTAACTCGCAAATCGTGAGAGATATTCCTACCGCGTCGGCAAAGATGCTTTTCGGCGGCAAATGGTTACTATTATAGGTGTCGCTTCTAAAAACTATATTTTATCTTTGCTCATTGTAAAGTTTTAAATTTAAAAAAAAAAGAGATCAAAGCTCCTACAAAAAAATTAATGATCCTCTGATTGGAGGTTTGTCACCATCACAATGACTTGAAAAATGTACCTTTTCTCATACATATTTGCTAAATATTTTTTTCATACAAAATAAATAATATCGGAAAACGTTTGGTTTGCTTGCAGGGTTTCGTCATTTTATGACAGGAGGAGGTACATAATGTTACCATGCGTTATAGTGAGAGTAGGATTTTTTCTAGTGCTCATTTTACCTAATTTTTGACACACAAAATACTTACAGTTTGAAGTGTAGATAAACCTATATAATGTAGTATATGTCAGAGAGCAGTAATTTCCAAGAAAATTTAGGCACAAATAAAAATATTTAAAAAAAATATGCCAAAATTGATACAACGGCGATAGTGAGCTGGAATAAGGCGCAGAATAGCACATTTTAAACCGCAACTTTCTATGTTACTGAAAAAAACTATAAAATAAAAAAGTACATTGGTTACCAAAAACCATTTACAGAATTTTACAAATCCTTAAAATTTACAGCACTTTTTTTAAATACTAAAATTTAAAGTAAATAAAAAAATCTGTACACAAAGGTTTGGACCTCACATTTTATATAAATAATAATCAAACATTTGTATGTACAGTAAATCCTTTAATTTACACAATTCAAAGCCATTATTTATATATTAATTATACTTTTCCTATAAAATTTTAATAAAAAATATGCAAATATCACCTCATTAAATACATTGGCATATACATTTAAAACACTTACCTAAAATAAATTTGTAAAAAAAAAACAAACATATTTAGAAATAAATAATATTATACAACTTCTTATTAAAAATAATAATAAAATTTAGTAACAGTGTTTCTTTTGCACAATTTTGTTACCTATTATTATTTAAAATTGAGCAAACAAAAGTATTCATTGCTGGCAAAACATTAATCGCAAAATATAGAAAGAAGCCATAATATGAAAGTATTACCAGCTTTTCTGAAAATACCGTTTCAAAGTAATTTTATCAAAAGTTTCCGTGGCTAGGCACGGTACTTTTTTTATAATGTGTTCTGTACTAATATTAAAATTTTGTGTAGGTTTTGCATTTTTAAAATGGTCAATTTTATTCAATTTAGACATTTTTACAAGCTTTTATTTAGCTTGCAATGTTTGTATGTCGGGGGGTTGGGTCAAATCTTGCAAGCCGAATTAGAACCACTTCCTCTTATTCTACAGAGTTGAGATTTGATATGTCGGTTCAGGGTCGATGACATTTTTATGGTTCAGGAATGGCTTCAGACAAAGGAACAGCACAGACACGAAATTTTGTATATGCAATTAAGCGCTTAAATAAAAGCTTGTATTTAAAAATGTATTTTCCTATTAATTTATTTTATGTAAGCCACGATCTTGTTTATATTTAATCGAATGTTTATGTAAATGTGTAAAAATTGCAAGAAATAAATTGAGGATTTCAAGTTTCACGGATATTATAAAGACCGTGGTTGCATCCACACGTCTTTTAATGTTGGGTCTGAACTCTACCGCAGATTATCATGAAAATTTTACCTATTTTTCAACATCGATGGTTGGTCAGAATTGTAGAATAGAATTGGCTTTCTAGCTTCTTGTAAAGTAAGAGCTAAAAAGTACCAAAAGTATTCTGACCTTGAACTCAATTGAATATTGCACCATTAAAACTTTAAAGGTGTATTCGTCCAGATGGCGTAGCAGCTTTAAGACCTGAAAATATTTCACCAGTAAGGAGTTCACTGAAATGCGCACATAGCAAATTAACAGCGTCGGTAAATTAAGAACAATTGGATATTGTTAATACTCGCATCATGGAAACTTCAAACGAATCACCTTAGCAGATATTTTTTGACATGCATCCATTAAATGCCATTATACAGGAGGTCCCAAGGTCAATCCCAATAAAAAAAAACCGCTAATAGGTTCTACGATTCCTAGTGTTATTTGTTAAGAAACTATATCAAAATTCATTATGGTATTCGAGAAAAAAAATGTTGAAGTTTCTATTTAAAACCTAATATATTTGTGTAAAACGAGTTTACGTCCGCTCGACCTTGAGTTGCATTCACGATGTGGCGCCCGACGTGTTTTCAGCGGGTTTAGTATGCCTGGCGTACGCTGCCGTAATATTATGATTGTTTTACACAAATTTAGTTTAAAAAATAATTAATTTGGGTATCAAATATTTTTGCATTTTGTTATATAATTTCTTACTCGTAACAGGGAACATATACACCCCTTTAAATTTACGGGAATGATCTTGGGACATCCTGTATATTAAATGTAAATTTCTGCCTACAATTAATACAATTTTGCCTTAAAAAAATATTATTGTTTATTAGCATTGAGATTGAATGTTGATTCAGTTTGAGCAATTTTGCAAGGGTCAAGATTTGATCAATTTCGATCACAACACTCGCAATCATGAATTAATTAATATCTATTTTAATTTCACGCTATACAAAATAAACGCATGTAAAATATTTTATAAAATAATAAAAATTTAACTACTTAGGAATAAGAAATAGTACATATTTAATATTTTGGTCACTGGCCTAATCGTTTAGCAACATTTGTCTTTTTTGTATCGCTTCGTTAAAATATTTACATACTTTTTTTAAAATAGTCTATATTCACAACAATCAAATAAATAATTTTGTTACAAAAATAACAACCAGATATACATATATGAAATGCATTCATACAAACCTAACCCATACATGTACATTGTACACTCCTTATGAAGTTGATTTGAACCGTTGTCTGTTTTGTGATTGGTCCAAGATGTCGACAAGTTTATCGCTATGCATAGTCGACATAACTACACTGACAGCGCATTCACTTAGTTACATAAGGATTCGTTTTTAAACTTAGCAAGCATACTATGCATAAGGTCAATTTTTCATTCAAATATAATATATTATTTTGAGATCAAGACAGCATTTTAGCCATATACTTAGAAACTTACAGCAGTGAAAAAGATTTTGCAATATTTTAAAGGGGCCTTAACGTCAAAAAGTCCACATGTCTGTCATTTGCTTTATTAAAAAAAACCATGTGACTTATCGGTAAATCGATTTTTCAATAGCCAACAATGAGAGACGAAAGTAGAAACCAAATAGTCAAAACCCCAAATTATAATATATAACATATTATTTATTACAGGCAGTCTATAAAAGTTGCTTCACACCACCATTTTCTATTTTATTGCAAATGATTGAGACTTTGGGTCAATGTTTTGAGGGTTTAGCACAAATTCAAAGAACTCATAAAAGTAGAAAATGGTAAGTGGAATGGAATGAGTTGTTTCAAATATATTTTAAACTACTTACGAAATATTTAAAATTTACACATTGCATTTTTAAAAGAAGCATTTTGCAAAAAAAGTCAATGATGAGAAAATTGTCAATTTGTTAAGAAAACTAAGGTATTTAATATAATCTTTAGTCTGACGTAGCAGTCTCTAAGTGAAACGTATCTCAGAAAGAACTAGGCTGAGAATATGGAGTTACGAGCACGCAGGCGAGAGCCACGGAGAGACTGTTCGGAATTTATCTAGAAGAATAAGTGAGTGTCACGCGCCACCCACGGTAGGTGCGGCACAGATGGCGCGACACAGTCGCTTATCTCTCACTTTACTTCCCTATCCAACTAATATTGGCTTTTCCAGATAAACTGGTCAATTTTATTATTAAACATACCATGAGAGACATGAATTAAAGTTAAGTTTTTAAAACAATAGTTTTCGTTTATATCGACCTTCAATCGAGGCGTTGATCACGGATATCAGAATACTTTGATTAGCCGTGGTGTGAATTTGTTGGCGTGAGCCTAGCCACGAAGTGGTGTTGTCAACACATCGATAGATAAATTTGCTTGTGCCAGAGTCGGAATATTGATTTATAATGACCAAATAAAAATGGTTTTCCCTTTTATGTAAACTTTAACATTTTTTTTTTTAATCTACATAGTTTCTCTATTTGGATTGTTTTTATTTTATGGACTACAAGGTAGTTGTATCTTGCTTCTTTATTTTAGTCTATTCAAATTATAGGGAAGGGGGGGACTCATAGGTTGGGGAAGTATTAATTATATAATTTATGACCTACCGCCCAAATCTCATTACCTGTTTTTTTGTCTTATTTATATATTTAGTAATTTCAAATATTTACCCCGCGAAAGGAGAAAAAACCACCAACACTTTCCAATATTTGACACATCGATTGTTACCATAAATAATAGTGTTTGCATACTAAAACAGATGCTTATCCATCAATTCTAAAAACAATATAAATATAATCTAGTACCAAAAGCTTATAAAAAGCCTTAAAATGTCATTTTCATAATAACTAATGAAATATGGCCTCACCTTGCAGTCGTTATAAGGAAAACCATATTTTAGGTTTCTAGTTGTTAATTTTATTGTTTGACTTCAGTAAAAAAAATAACTCATTCATAATTTTACAAAGAATACATACAAAATATTAAGAGAATTTGAGTCAGTGATTCTATGAAGAATTTGCAAGTGGACTCCCGTCTTAAAATTATAAATGTCATGAAGAAGGTATGTCATGTACTTGCAAGCATTTTAATCGTGCAAGACCTAAACAATAACCTAAAAGAGTATAAGAACTCATGGTCAATGTCATGGCCGTGGCATGAGAGCCGTTGGGGGTGGAGGGGGTGGCGGTAGATGTGGGGGCTTTGGCGGAAGACGCTTTGCGGTACCACCTGGTGATGTAACCCTGAAAATAAAAGAGAATGTGTATAAATCTGTGACAACGGCATTGAATGTCACATCGTTGATTATACGTGTCCTACGTTTATTCATGATAAAAAAATCCAGCTTATTGGGTCTTGCGATTTAGAGTATTTTGAAGAAAAAAGTATATTAAAATTCATCATGATTTCAGAGAAGTTAATTATAAACTTTAGGTAATTATAATCGTTTGATCATGTTACGCGTAGCTGAGTGCATTTGCACCGTGACCGTGCAGGCCGTGACCTGTAAGTTTTAGTTACAATGTACCCGGCTGGCAACCTAACGATATTGTATAAGACCTTTTAGCTGAAACGGGAAAGAATCAGGAACTGCCTTTCTCAACTTTATTGGTGGTTCATTTACCACTGAAAATAACACCCGCAATGTATTATTTTATCACGAACAAACATGCAACAAACGAGTTGAATTATTGCGACGATTGTAAAAATAATTGAAACGTTGTCACCGAATTTTCTCAAATTCTTTCTGCTTCTAAGCCGGTCATCGGCACACATCGGTAAAAAAACAATTTGTTTTAAGCTAAGGTCAGTAAGTAGTAGCAATCAAGGGTGATTAGGAAAGACACCGACAGCGGTAATTGACAATTGAAAAAAAAAGAAATCAAATAGGCTATAAACTATTTTTGATTTTTTTCAAAATCATACCTAGAATTGTGAATAAAAATACCCCTTTATGTTTTCGTAATAGGTCGTGGGATAATGTGTATATTGGTTTAGATTATAATATATTTATTATTTCATTGGCAAAAAAATAGTGCCATTTATAGTTTGGTTTCATTTCATGGACGCCTGTATCAGGATTAATCTACCTAAAACCACAATGGTCACAAATACTACGTGCATTGGCACCAATTATTTTTAAAACTATTACCAACATAATACGATATGTAACTATAGTTACAGGATAAGAAAAAAATCTTCAATTACGATTGCCAAAAAAAGTTATTTTTGGAATTACAATCTAAATCTCTTTGTTCCACTAATCCTAGGAAGAATTTTATCTCCAATAGAGTTGTGGATAATTGGAATCGGCTACCACAGGAAGTGGTGGAAGCTATAAGTGTAAACCAGTTCAAGAGCCGCCTTGATAAATTTCTTGAATCTAGGCAAATCGCTAGTAACTGTGAATGAGATATGGGCACATCAGCTAAATAGTTGCTTGCTCAACAAACAATAATAAATAATAAAAAAATAAATAATAAATACAATAAGTGCGGCACATACTGAAGCAGATAATTGACCTATGCCTTTTTGAGGCTACCATTTCACTTTCTTCAAAGATGCCCAATTGTTCAAAGGCACTTATACAGGATGTTTTTAAATTTAGGGCACTCCTTTTAGGAGGCTGATTGATAACTAAATCGGTCTTACGAAAAAAAAGTAATTATATTATTAAAAAAACTTTGTTTTTCTTCAAAGTGCTTCGCGAGCCACTGAAATTGTGTAGTCGTTTTGTTCGTAATTGAGAAACATTTTATCAATATTTTTTGTTTTTTGTATCCTAAAAGGTGTTCTCTAAACTTAAAAACACCTGTATATCTACTCAACTAAGCGAAATGTACCTGTGCTAGAGTCGGGGGAGATAGTGGTTATAAAGCGTTAAAAATGGTATGACTATAATGTGGTATCACGACTGCTGGGCTGGACCAGTTAAACACGTTAACCACTAGACTACCAAGATCTCTCTTGAAAATAGATTTGGAATGAATAACCATGATAATGCACTCGAATCTCTCCTGAAATGTTATCAAAGGTATATATAAAGTATATGGTGCACAAAGTTGATAGATACCTATTGAGTTGTGGTGTTTTGGCGCAATGCCTCCTCTGCATGAGTGCCGAGTGCGCAGGCCTCAGCAGAGTGGGAGGGGCCAGGGTTGGTGGTGGGGGTAAAAGGGGAGGTAGCATTGCTGTGATTGGTAGTTGTACTGAAGAACTGGGTCTCGATGGGAGAGGGGGGGGTGACGCCCCGCGGGGCGGTACCTGGGGGGCACCTTCCACTCGACGTCGTGGCGGCAACGGGGGTGGTGTGTGAGCCGCTGTAAAAGAAATTGTAGTTTACTAATTACGGCCTAAGCTATTTAATGATACGTGACAAGTAGTAATTATTATTATGAAAAAATGTATGGAACTTGTAGACCGATGAAATTACCCTTATAGCGAACTGTCCTGAAATAGGCAACATTGTGTAATGTTGATATACAATGAGTTCCAGTTTCAAGTGACCAGCCTACTATTATCATGTGGAACTATCCACGCGTTCATTAACGGAGCAGAATGTGTTAAGCAGCACGATGAAATTTATTCAGAATATTTATTAATGTGGGCGATTAGCACTGCTCTGATATGTGCCCTGGCTTCTTAGACGATGTCTGTACTAAGGAAGACAGTATATTCATTGTGCTAAAAAAAATAATATTTTTATCAACCGTCAATTGCATCCGTCTATATGCAATTCAACTTTCCACAGATATTACTTATAAATTAATTGTAAATAAAACGGTTATGTACTCACGCAACAGTGCCAGGGCGGCAGTCGTAGGACTACTCTCGCGCGGTAGCGCTGACATCACATGCAGTTCGGCTGGAATGGGACTAAAGTTGAAGTTGGTGTCTCCATCGTAGTGTTCCCCGCCAGGCACATTGACATGCGGACTATGCGGGAGGGGTGGAGGAGGCCTTGTGGGGGGCGAATGCGGTGGAGGGGGCAATCGGAAGGGGAAGGGATGACTGGTTGATGGCGGTCGCTCCGGTGCGAATTGACTCATTGTCGGTCGATCTAATACTGATTGATTTACTACCGGTGGTCTTTCAGGAGCAGAACTTCGATTTGGCGGTCGCTCTGGTGCAAGATTACTAGTTGGTGATCCTTCTAGTACAGTATTACTAGTCAACCTTTCTGAAGTAGAATAGCTAGTTGGCGGTCGTTCTGACAACGATTTGCTAGTTGGTGGTCGTTCTGGGGCAGTATTAATAGTTGTCGGTCGTTCTAGAGTTGAATTAATAGTCGACAGTCGTTCTGGTACCGTATTATTGGTTGGAGGTCGTTCTGGAGCGGTGTTATCAATTGGCGTCCATTCTGATGCAGAAGTGCTAGTTAGTATCCCTTCAGGTTCAGAATTATTAATAGGTGCTCGTTCTGGTCCAGATTTGCTAGTTGGCGACCACTCTGGCACAAAGTTACGATCCGGCAGAAGTTCTGGAGCAAGGTTATTAGTTGGCGGCAGTTCTGGCAAACACTGATCGATCTTTAATGACCCATCAGAACACTGGTTAATAGTTGGTGGTCGACCTGGTGGAGATGGATTTGTGATTGATGGGTGCTCTGGGCCGGACTGAATTGGTATTGAAATCCATTCCAACTGACTGAATGGAGATGGCCACTCGTGTATAATAGACTGACTCGGTTCTGCTGAAGCTGCAGATGATCGTTCCGGCACTGATGGACTTGTTATTGGCGGTCGCTCTGCTGGCTGTAAGGACCCATGCTCTGAATGCGACGGGGTTTTTCCGAAAGGGGACTGAGGGGGCGGTCGCTCCGGTGGATTTTGCAGAGGTGGTGGTCGACCAGGCGGCGTTAAAGGTGGTGCAGGTGGTCTTCCTGGAGGTGAAAGAGGCGGAAGGGGTAGACGGGATGGCGGGGATAGGGGTGGAAGCATTTTTGGTGGACTGTAAATAAAAATGTATTTGTTACTAGGTATATAGTTATTTATCATACATGTTTTGATAATAGCCTTTGGAGAGGCATTAATGAGGCTGATTCTAACATTGCGTTGCATTGATTATGAAGATTTCCAAATAAACTTAGAAAGCTTATATTGCCAACTTACCCAACAAATTGTCCTACTATATCCGGCCCGACGAGAGCTTTAGGGCTAGGCGTGGGAGGGTCTCCTTGGTCACTCGCATCCTTCTGTGATTTCCCAAACCGAGGACTGATAGTGGGAGGCCTTTCCGGCGGAGTGGGTGGTCTGTTTCGGTCCCTCTGAATCGTTCCAACGTTGTGGGAGCCAATCGTCTCCGGTATTGGGAAATCCTGGGCGTTCGAGAGGCGACTACAACGCGGAAGGATCAAGGGTGGGTCTTCATCTAAAGAATAATTTATGATTATTAGAAACTCAAACTTCAATAATTTAGAGGCAAACAAAGTGAGAAGATAATAAAAAATGTATGTTGCCACAGGGAGGATTAAATAAGTAAGGTTTAATTTAAACCCACCTCAGCATATACTATCGAAAAACACCTAACTTTGTCTCGATGGTTGTGCAGTTAGTTGTTAACAGTGGAATATTTTAATTTTAAAGAAAGAGAGAAACTTGAATTCATTCTTAGCTTTTAATTTTTTATGAAACTTTACATGATTGAGCAAAATCGGGCGGGAAGTGACAAAAGCTCAATACTTCTTCACAACATCCTTCTATATCAAACCTCTCCATAGTACCTGTGTTTTGCTGCATGCTCATAATATTGTGTTTGTTTATTCTGTATGTATTTTCAACGTTACTACTGTAACTTACTTTTTTATTGTAGTTTTTCTTTATTATAAATAGAAAACTTTGTATGTTTATAGGGTGAAAACTTAAATGTTTGGTACCAATACTTTTAAGTGAGTAACTTAACTTAACGAAGGTAAACTGGTTGTGAATTGAACGCAATGAACACAAGTTGGATTTATGTTTAAGCCCCTTCCGCCACTGTCGATGTGCGATCGCGCTCCACATTATTGTTACAAAATAAATTGGGATTATTATTAATCTAACCATTTTAGTATAAATGTTAATTCCAGTGCAGTTAGTCACTAATTTCTTGCAAAGTAAAAATACATTCCTGTGCCCCATTGTAATAAATTACTTGTGTAATAAACAATGATACATAGATAGTGCAAAGATATAACAATATTATTTTTAACAGCATCGCTACATTATTTGAGGTAATAAAGAATTCATACCGGGTGCCACAACAATGGAACTCTCGCTATTGTTCCTAATATGTGCCGGCTTCGTGGTCCGGTCCACTTCGAGTTCAGAGCTCGTCTTCGTTGCGCAATTCCTGGGGCTCAGCGCGGGCGGCCTCACCTCAGGACCGGGTTTCGTTTCGGTTTTCATCGTGGAAGATTTCTTGGACAGCGTCGCTCCGCTTAACAAGTCAAAGTTGTGATGAGAGATGTTGTTCGTTCCGTAGAAACAGCTGGCGTCAACGATCGGGTTGCGGGGACTCAGCACAGCGGGTTTCGGATGCGGATAATGATTCGAAAGGTTGTTATTGTTGGAGAGGATATCGTTGACGATCTTCTGGTGTTTGGCCTCGGACAATGTGAGACCGTCAAGTAAACGCGAATCGTGATCCCATTTGGCTGTGTTCAGAGACGTGGTGGACTCAGCGTGAGCCCGGTTTAAAAGGCTCAGTCCGGAGCTTACGTTTCTAAGGTTTGTGAGAGTCTTTCCGGGTGCAGTTAGAGATTGCGGTCGCGGCGAAACTGGGGGTGCGGCATTGCTGAAGTTTTCAATCATTCTCGTTGACAGTTCGGTGATAGAGGTCGAGGGCAAACGAGGACTGTTAGAGTCGGAGTCCTTGAAGAAGGCCGAGGGTGAGGTGGCGGAGCTACCGGAATGCCTAGAAATAAAGCAATTACACATCTTTTATTAGGGTTAGGTACCAGCCAAATCAAAAACTTAGGTAGTGGCCAGGTTTCTAACATAGAATTCAAATTGAATATTACTCCAAATAAAAACCATAAATTCCATAAAAATCAACACTCAAAATCAAATACCATCTGTGCAATTGTGAACTGTGAAACATTAGATAGTGTTGTGTAAGTTAAAAAAATCACAGCCTAGATCAAATATGAAAAACATTTAAAACAAACTAAAAATGATAATTTTGACATTCCTACTAAATAACAATCTTAAATTAAAGTTAATCATAATACATTTTGTATAATGATTTGAAATAAATTACAATTTAACTAAAAAACTGGATTATGAAAATAGAGGTTTTTAGAAAGGCTCTAGAGTGGCGCAAAAAAGGACTGAGAAAAATTCTGTCGACATATTCGTAACTTGAAAAGCAGCCTTTAGTAAACATACATTTGCAAATAAAAATTTTTTAACAATAAACATAGGAAACGTTAAAAGTAGTTGAAACTGCAGTACAATTTCCTCAACATATAACTAGAAATTGTAATGTATGACCTTTGGGAGAGAAAGGTTCGAGATTGCTGCAATTCTCATAAATAAAATGTCAAACTCACCTATTTAAACTCATTGAGGATGCGAGTTTGTCGAACAAACTCAATGCGTTCCTGTCGAACAGCCGTGGGCTGACGACAGGAGCACGACTGCCACTTTCTTCTCGGCCTGAACAAAACAATACAAAACATATGTTAACATTGTGTTCTGCTGACCTATCGAAACATGTATGTTTACGACATGATGAAAACTGCACATAGCGCCAATTTCATACCATGGAGACTTGTGCCATCTTTCAAACTTATTACTTAGTTTTTACTTAATGGTAATTTCTGAAACGTTTATAACTTTTTTTCCGCAACTCTTTTTTTTCTTTATATGTTATTATAGAGTTACAACTATTATTTACATAAAACAAAAGAGTTTGTCAGATAATAACAACCGTCTAGTTATTAAAGCGATGGAAAGTTTGAATCAGCACATTATATACAGAATGTATTTATAGCTCCGGTGATATTGCTGGGTTTGGCAGGTAATGGTGTTTTCTTAGTTTTTAATTACGTTTATATATAATTAATAATCAGGAAAGGGAGTATAAATGAACCTATGTAGGGAGTTTCAATCACGGGCTAGGAAGAAAAATCAAAGCCAGTTGTGTAGGACCCAAAATATATGCATATCATCTGCGTTATAGCAATTCTTTAATGAGACATGAAAAAACCTATTTTGTAGGGCTAAAAGTTAAAGCAAACTTAGAAAAAATATTACGGTTCGGTAAAGACGGTGCCTGCCCACTGCTGTCCTCATCGATCGTCGGCATGTTTCCCTCGTCGCCCGCCGCTCCACCGGCTATGCTGTGCAAACTGTGCATCGAGCCGAGCGACGAAACCGAAGAACGCGCGTCCCAAGTAGGCGAAAGCTGCAGAATGCTCGTCGTGTCATCGTCGCCGCCGTGTTGATGATGATGCGATGACGACGACGGCGTAGAACTGCTCGAGTTGTGGCGAATTCTGCCCGGTTTTATCCCCGGCGATTTCAATGAAAGTTCGGGCCATTTTCGAGGCTGAAACAAAAATTATACATTTATTTCTTTGTTCATTTTCCAAAACTTTTATTATACACAGAATTCGAGCACCAACCAACTAGTTGTGCATTCCCAACAAATATATTGTAATTTTTTTTAATCTACTTCAATAAAGGGAGGAGCTTCGATTCAATATTTTATTAATTTAATAATCACTCGGATTTCGGAAGCTCGGATGTTGAATATATATTTTTACAGAGAATTTCTTAGAAGTGGTCTTTTTTTTTAGTTTAGTTAAGTTAGGTTAGATTAGATTAGATTAGATTAGATTAGGTTAGGTTAGGTTACGTCTAGTATAAAAATAAAAAAGTTTTCCGTTCAAAATGCTGAATTGGTTTAAGTGATTTCGATATTTATTTTTGACAATTGTGCCTGAATGCTTGAGAGTTGATTCCATTGATGTTTCATTAAGTTACTTCTAGTTTAAGACAGTTAAAATAAAAAATCCATCAGAATTTTAATACGAGTAATATTTATAAAAGTGAAATTTTTGTAGAGTTATTAAGGTGCGAAAACGTATACACTCATTTAAGCTTATAAGAAACATTCTATCGAGCAAATTATTAAAAATAGTATATTTTGCTCTAGTTATGTACTAAACTACCTAACTAGGCAATGCCCTTGCATTGCCTAGTTGGTAGAATTTTGCATATATATCAATTATGTTTTATGTTACTAAGTCAATAAATAAATAAGCAAATAAAACTTTAAAATTAAAATAAACAAAAATAAAAATAACTAACAATTAATACAATTAACTTATTATTGTTAGTAAACAATAAGAAAGTCGATCCACCAAAATGTTGAAGGCAGAGACATGGTTAGCAAATGGTGTGATTATTATTTCTGTTTAAAATAATTCTTAGTCCGTTTATTTTAAAGTGGGGTTTATTTAAATAAAATATAGTTTCTTATACAATGGTCTTCGATCTAATTGCATAATTGCAAAGTGCAGCATTTTTGCGATCTTGCTAAATAAATAAAGCATTTTTTTGCTACGTAAAAACGCAAACCAGGGTGTTTTTTTTCGCATCTGATACATGGCTGTATTCTACACAAATAAAGATTTGTTCGAGGCCCGTGCCAGCTCGTCAAATTACCGAGTGTAGTTATTTGGCGTAGCCGTATAGGCCGTCGATTTAAGGTGCCAGAATGGGTTAACAAAATACTCCTACCCTCCTAATTAATACGGAGATACACGAGAGTGGTGGAACTGATTTTCTACAGACCTTTTCATCCTTATTATACCGCCATTTTCTACTACTCTCCAACACAGCCTTAATAGTAGAGTTAACAATTTCAAGGGAGAACTAAAAGAATGCCATTAAAATTAGGTAGTGTATTACTATTACTAATGTTACTATGTATGTATTACTATGTTATAAAGAAATATAATAATGATAGTTACTCACAAAGCGTGGTGCCGGCTTAATATCCCTCGGCTCAATTTGTAAGCTCTTCTCGTAGAGGTAATCACGTATAGCTGAATCATCCATTCCAGGGAACGGATTCAGGCTCTCAAGGAAACCCTTTAGAAAAAAATAACATTTTATGAATATCATTATAATTGTAGTGGAGGCTAGTGGTATTTTGATATAATAAACGTATTTGATAGTAACGTGAAATGTTTTCCAACAAAGGAACTAGCGAACTAAACGATTGAACTAGGTCTCCACAAACATACCACTAATTGGTTCGTGGTTCTGGGGTAACTTATAAGATTTGAATAAAGAAAGATAAAATAAGAAAAATGCACAAAAAACATAATAATTTAAAGTAGATTTTTATTGGTATTGGTAATTTTAATCTCTTGTATTAAATTACACCTTTTAAAATCCCCCACTGGTGTGGTAATTTACATGATTTTTTTGTTCATTTTTTTTACAGGCATCCTGAAACAAAAATGCTTCCAACGGTATAATACTATTTTTTAGACTATTATTGAATAATAACAATTTGAAACAAAACAAAAGCCGCTATGGAGGTAAAACTCATTAAGTACACTTTTCAGGCAAATGGGATTTGTTCATTCTCTACACCAGTAAAACAATAAAATGTTTTAACAATAATTTAATTTTATCGTGTAAAAATTAAACATCACAAACTAGTTTTTCTAAATTCCTGAAAGTAGATACGTAAATATAGACATAAAAAATGGTATTATGTTTGTTATTAATATTAATATTTTTTGTTAGTAGAAACCTAGCTTTAGTTTTACATAGGATTTTACTGTTCAATCAAATGATTTTTTTTTTATGTTACTTTGTAAAACTGATGGTTTTTCCAATAAAGATAAATAAAATAAATATCTATGAGTGTAAATTACTTGGGTTGCTGATAAGAGAGGTATTCAACAGAAAAATATTACTTAAATAACAAATAACTGGAAAAACTTACTAAAACTCGATCCTTATATATCCTTATATCTATCTTAAAAATGTATCCTTAATCCTTGTAATGATATCCTTAGTCTTAAAAATGTACAATGACTTTCAAACAGGCTCACCAAAACCAATCATACTTCAAATTGATAATAAATTTCTGAGTAACCCTAAGTCAATTTGTGAGAAATTTAATGACTTCTTTATAAACAAACCTCTGTCGCTAGCCTCCTCCATACAACCTCCAAGAACATCTCCTATCAATAAGCTTAATAAAGTAGGCAAGAATGACTCTTCTATTTTTCTGAATCCTACATCAGAAAATGAAATTTCGAAGTTAATAAATTCTTTAAATAACAAAAAGTCCACTGGCTTGGACGAGTTCCCGTTAATCTACTGAAAAAACATCATGATTTATTATTAGAACCCCTCACCTACTTATTTAATCTGAGTTTGTTATGTGGAGTTTTTCCTGATCATTATAAAAAAGCTAAGGTCATACCCATTTATAAAAAAGGCAATAAAGAAGATATTGAAAATTACCGGCCTATATCGCTCCTAAGTGTATTCTCGAAATTGCTGGAAAAGATAATCGAAAAAAGGCTGCTAAATTTTTTGTCTAAAACTAAAGTTCTATCTGAAAATCAATTTGGTTTTCGCAAGAATCAATCTACTCAGCATGCTCTAGCTAAATGTTGTAACTATATACATAGATGTCTGAATGCCAAAAAATGCTCTGTTGGAATTTTTTGTGACTTGAGCCGTGCCTTTGATTGTGTCGAAACTGAACTAATGCTTAAGAAATTAGATCACTACGGTATCAGAGGGGTTGCGCATGATCTACTCAAATCATACTTGCAAAATAGATTTCAATGCGTTGAATTGCGATCCCTAAATGAAGATTTCCATGAATTGATATCAGTTTCGTCTTTAAAACCTGTAAAAATTGGTGTACCTCAGGGTTCAATCTTAGGTCCTCTTTTATTTATACTTTATACGAATGATTTGAGTGAAAATATTTCTACGTGCGAAATAACTCAATTTGCCGATGATACCAGTGCTGTTATTGAGGCTGAGAGTTTCGAGATACTCACTAGTAAAGTGAACTCAGCACTTAGTGATCTCGATGACTGGTTTAAGTCAAACAAAATGTCTCTTAACATGTCGAAAACTGTTATTTTAAACTTCTCGAGTGTTAATAAGAATGACATAAACATCAGATACCCTGTTCATAAATCACACTGCACAAAATTCTTAGGTGTGCATCTCGACGATAAATTAAAATGGCGTAAACATATTGACCATTTAAAATCAAAATTATCGTCCGCTTGCTACGCTCTATCTATCTCGTATAAAAACTTGCATGGATAGGTCATCTGTGATGTCTGTCTATTATGCACTTGTAGAGTCTCACCTAAGATATGGAGTTCTCTTGTGGGGTTCTGCAGCATATATTCGAGAAATTTTTATAATCCAAAAGAGGGCTGTGAGGGGTATCCTGGGTTTAGGCCCAGGTGAATCTTGCCAATCACACTTTCGGAACTTAGGAATTCTCACAATATATGGTATCTTCATCTATGAAACCCTTTGTGATTTTTTCTTAAGGAAAGAGGCGGCTTCAACACATAGCAATGTTCATTCGCACGACACAAGACACAAAAACAATTATGTTCAACCAATTAAAGCTCGTACAACACAATTTCAGAACACAAGTATTTATAGGGGGGTAGATTTATTTAATAATCTCCCCAATAATATAAAAACATTGCAAAGATATCACAGCTTTAAGTCTGCTTTGAAAAAATATCTGATTGATAAAACTTTGTACAGTCTTGAC
This sequence comes from Neomicropteryx cornuta, assembly GCA_020383195.1. Classification (NCBI taxonomy): domain Eukaryota; kingdom Metazoa; phylum Arthropoda; class Insecta; order Lepidoptera; family Micropterigidae; genus Neomicropteryx; species Neomicropteryx cornuta. Next base: position 6,013,251 of record JAHKQU010000010.1, on the reverse strand, counting down.
CTTAATTGAAGTTTATTTAATTTTTATTGCATCTACTGTTTTTTTTTTTTTTTTTTGTTTTTTACTGTTTTTCTATAAATTTTATAATATTATTGTACTATTTAGTTTATACATCTCTTTTCACGCATTTGAATAACTGTGTATAAAGTGTAGGTATGTTAGTCTTAATAACTATATTTGTTGTTTGTATCTTGTTTTTGTTATATCGTTCTATTTACTTTTATTGTTTTATTGTATTATGTTACTCATTTCTGTCTTTCATACACAACTGCATAGTTATTTTTTTGAAAATAAATATACTGAATACTGAATATACTGAATACTTTTACCTCTATGGCAGCGAAATATTTAATATGTAATAATAGTTATTTATTTTGTTGTTTAATCAGGCCAATTAGAATGTTTCTCTAGTATCTTTTTCTAAATCTTTGGTTTATTGTCAAAATTTAGATAAACACTTAACATAAAACATTAGTACTCTTCACAAGACACATAAACTGCTATTATCGTGGTCGGCTGAAAGTTGAGTTGATGTGACTTTGTGTTTGAATATACCTTACAAACTAAATTGTTAAAGTGTTACTAACCCTCAGTTTGGGCTCAACAGTGAGGCAGTATGGTTGATTTTGGTACTGTTGTATTTCGCCGGTGATCTCCGCAACTTTCCGTCTCTTCGAGAAATTTATAAGCTCCGTATTAGGAAGGAAATCTAGAATTCACAAGAAACAATCCCAGTTGACTTTCAAATACGATTTTGAAATCAATAATGTCCTTATATTAAAATTCATGAGATTATTAGCAAATAGCAGAATAAAAAAATATTTTGCAATATCTTGTAGGTTGCCAGACACATACTATAGAGAATTTTACATTGTGAATTTAACCCTCGAGGTGGCAACAGTTGTACCGCTGATAACAAGCCGCTAAGAGCGCCATTCGCTCATAATTTTTCCTGCTGTGCTACTACTCTTGAGTCATTCCAAATCACAAATGCATTGTTGTAATCGTTGTATATGTCAGGTGCCGTTTCCGGGAAAAACTGTTACCGTCTTAATGAATTTCTATTAATATTTAAAAGCGTGGCATGTTGCGTATACCTGAATTCATGAAAGGCATGAAAGTGTTTTGACGAATTTGGCGGTAAATAATTCGAGTTTTATTTTAGGTTTTATTTACAAGCTATATCAATATAATATTAAATACAAAAACAAATATTTTCATAGTTTTGTACATATTGTTTGCCAATTATAAGAAATTACAGCTTAAACTAAAAAGCGGGTGTCAGTCCCGCGTGGGACTGACACCCGCCGAGGTAACGCCGGTGTAACGTGCCGAGGTTGCCGCACGTACATCACTAAATCCCCCAACCATTTGTCTATGGTCGGCGTGCGGCCGACGTCAGTTACCGCCCGCCGCCATGATTTTCAGTCTCAATAAACGCACCACCTCAGCAACACGCCTGCGTTGTTATTTCTCCCGTCGCGACCTCCATAGTGGAATATTACCGGGTGTGGTTCGGAGAGCCGCACTTCCACGACAATCATATTATATAACCACATATAACATAATTCAATTATTGGCAACCGGTACACTGGTGACCCCGACGTGATTCTATTTGGTCGATGTACTTTGCCGATCAGGAGGCAAAAGGAGGAAGGAGGAAAAAAAAAAAAAACGTGGTCTGAATGTATTAAAAAAAGTCACCCATCTACTGTAAAATCAGCTGTATGAGAAGTCAAATTGCCATCAGTTTGGTGACATCTGATTTGTCATGAAATTGTCTATTAACTATCCGCCTTGCATATTAAAAAAAAAACAGTCTAACAATTTGTATACTAAAAAAATTGTAAGATTTGACTGTTGGTAACTACCGATGCAACTCTTGAGTAACCAACAACGTTTATACATGTCGTTGATTTATTTGGCAGTTGATGCGTTTATGCTTTAGAATGGCTCAAGAGTAGCGCAATTAAGGGTAAGAATAAGCAATCGATGAATTCAGATATTATCTTTGAAAACATACATTCATTCCTTCATGGATACATCGCTTTGGCAGTGCTTCAGACCAAGATTGTTAGTGGACTTTTATTGCTCCCTACTCCCAGGACATACAAATACTCCGGAATAACAAAAAGAAACAAACATAAATAATTTAATATGGTTTTATTGCTTTTCAAAATATTCGGCATGATGATCGATGCACTTTTGCGTACGTTGAAACCAATTTTCATAGCACTTTTTCCACTCTGATTGAGGTCTCTCCAAAACGTGCATTTTCTTCACGGTTTAAAAAACATTGACCATGTAATTTTTTATTAGATTAGTGTTTTTAGGGTTTATTAGGGTGCATTAAGCGCTCGTGGACTGACCTCACTTTTTAATTAATAATAATAAAAGTAAATACCTCTGTTTCCGTCCTCTATATGCAGTATGTTGGTGAGGTACATCCCGCAGAATGGCACGCAGGGCGGGTTGATGCTGCGCAGACGCTCCTGATAGCGTCGAAAGTGATCTTCGTTTAACTCACGACACTCCACGAGTGCCGTTTTTAAACGCGCCGTAATGGACTGCAAATTATTGTATTTATTACAATTTATTTTTTTATGAGTTTGGGTCCTTTACTAACTAATTTTTGTATTATTTTAGTGCAAGCTAAATAAAAAAAAATCTTTCTTTGTGATGATTATCGTGGTTTCTGGGATTTTGTTGAGCCCCATGTATATAAAGGTAACCAACATGTATTTGATTATTTTTTATCGCGTAAACATGTATCTATAAGCGGAAAATATTTTTTTGGTGATTAACCGTATTGCTGCAAGGGATGGATCGCGATCAAGGTGACGCTGGTCAGCGGCTATTGTATTCCAAACAGCAGGAGGAGAAATAGATTCAGGAACAAGAAATAAGAGTATTAAGAAATTTAGTCAACCAGGAGAGATCACAATTATTGTCAGGAATGAGTTAAGGTATTGTGCTTTTTAGAAACGCAAATTTTTGATTAAAATAACATGCTTATAGACTAAATAAATGTAATTATTAATATCTTTGTACATTTTCGCAATACGATAAAAATAAATGTGCGCAAATACCTGTGAATACAATAAATAAATGTGTACCTGATATGTGAACTTGAGTCTGTATACTGACGCTGTGCCCATGGCCGAAACAACACCCAAAACCCCATTAAAATTATTGAGATCTCTTAGTGCGACCATGGTCTCGAGAAATCGACAATAGATGGCCGCTCGCTCGTCGATGTTTTCTGCTTCTATGATGGATTTCTCAATCCATCTTGTGAACTAAAATGAGAAAACACATTATTTTATTAACTAAAAACATACAAAGTTAGTTAAGCCATAAAGGAAGCCTATAGAATCAAAACATACAATCTCAGTCATTGATTGGGCAAAATATTTTTTTAATGACATCTAGTAATAGTTCCATCAAGCTTTCGGATGGGTAAACAATTCCATAACAACCATGGCTATATCTCATGTTAAATTGATTCAGGAAAATGGAGGGTATTAGATTCAAACATGTCAATCTTCCAGTAGTGTGTCAGTTTCAAATATGACAATCTACAAATCAACAAATGCTACAAAGATCGAAAATAATTCCTAAAAAATAAACTCGCTCATTTCTATTCATTTTTGTTTGCTCCATATGAACACGCCTTGTCATCACTCGTGGAAGTAATTCATTGACATAGTGTGGAAGTATTTCTACAAGTGTTTATTTGCATCGGTAGGCAACAGAAATTGAAAATACTTTATTTTCGATTCTTGTTGAACAATGAAGGCAAGCAGCCATGTTGTCACAATTATTGAAATGTAAAATAGATATTTCATAACATTTGTCATTTGTGAAATGTCAATAAGTAAACGCCGCATTTTTAAACATAATATGTAACAGGGTGTATTTATATTCACCGACGTCCTTTGAGGGGGGTTAATTTATACCGACAACTAAACCGGTGTCATAAAAAAAAATAATATAATTTTGAAACAAAAATGTCATAGTAAACTAATGAAATTATTGAAAAGCTTTGTTTTTCTTCGAATTACTTCGCGAGCCGCGCAGGCGCGAGATCACTGCCCCACTTCGAGCCATACGTTTAAGCGCTTTCTCAAACTGTTTTTTGCTGATTAATGTTTGATATAAGATTAACTCCCTAAAAGGACATCAGCGAATATAAGTTCTAAAAACAAAAATCGTTATATACAAGACCATTTTTAGACTAATAGCTGTACGGAAGTGAAGACTGGACCCTCTAAAAGAGACAAAGAAAAATATTGCAGTGGTATAAATATTAGAGCTGAGTTGAAATGCGTCCACTTCTCAGAAAGTGCTTTATTTTGCGCAACGAAAACCAAGCTTAAAAGCTGCGCTTTCCCGTAATTTTCCTTCAATTTAAAGTGTAGATGTAGTTATAAAGATAATAGCCTAGAAAATAATAGTTTTTCTGTAATAGTGTTTGTTTTTGTACAAATATTATTTGAGGAACATTGAGATTAGGTTAGGTTAGGTTAGTGGTTTGTTTTTGTGTTATTTACGGAACATTGTCTTGACGTTAGGTTAGGTTAAACAATTAGCATTTCTGAATACAAACGGAGAAGTATGTAAGAGACTATAATTGTTTTTAAATTATGCTTTTTTTGTTTTGAATGCTTAAAAACGCCCATTTTTCAATATTTATTTAAAAAATAATAAATAATGCCAAAAATTTTGCAGTATCTTCTTTACTTCCAAGTTAATAAAACGCTTCTAACAAAAACCGCATGACACAATCGAGCGTTTCTCACTTTCGAAAAGCTCTTTTAGAAGAACTTTTAAAAAGGTACTTTTTCATGAAAAGCAGAAGCGTTTTAAGTTAGGTGCTTTTGTAGAAAAGCGACGCTCAACACTAATAACTACAGGGTGGCAGTACAGGCAAAAAAAAAATAACAAATTTGAAAGAGAAATAAAATTAAACGCATGACCTATGGGCAATCCCTTTTTTCCGTTTTATGCAGCAAAATTTAAGAGGCCACATTATACGTTCGCCCGTTTCAAATTAGGTACATTATTTTTGAAATATAACCTTATATATTTTATTTTACTTTAATACTCCTTTTAAATAAAACTTGCGAAAGTACCACAGCGACAAATTTTTTGGTTTGAGGGCCTTAAAAAATTATTAGGGGCCTCAGACAGTGTAGTTGCGCCACTGCTCACCCAAAGAATATTAATAAATAATGAATGCACTTACATTAGTAGTGTGCTTAATAATTCTGAGCAAATTAGGACTAGAAGTTTCTTTGTTTTTTTTTGTCCACACAGCACCCACGAGTTCGGATGGCTTCACCTGAAATGATATACAAAAAATATATAAAATAATGCTATAGAAATTAAAATTATCTGGTCCGATAAGTGTCAATAAGGGTTCATTACCTTTTTACCCTCTACATTTATGAAGTTTTTTTTAATAGTCTTAAAGTTACATATAATACTCTGAAATTGCTGACATTGCAATCAGTTCCTTTACGAGGAAGTAAACAATACGTATCAGACAGTGACGTGATTAATGATGCGAGTACTTTTAGAAAATAGTTAAATTAATTTACACAATAATAATACCAAAATAATAATTTAAAATATTGGAACCTATCAAGTATGAGTTGAAAATTAAAATATTAATGATGGGCATAAACTTTATAATTTCAATGATGATGATTATAAGATGAGATTAAAGGAACAATACACATTTTATATGTGACAAACGTTAGTGGTGTAACGACTACACGTACAAATAAAAACAATAATTTCACGGATAAGCATTTACGCATTTTTATTTCATTTTTGAAAGTTATCTGCATAGATTATATGTTGAATAATAAAGATTGTACCGTTCTGTAGAGATCAAACTCAAGCAGTGTAAGTTGCCGGGCCAGTTCCAAAGGATGCAATGCGAGGGGGTGCCAGCCGTGCTTCTCCGGAGGGGCGACGTGACGCACTACCGGGGGCGGTGCTCGGTCAAAAACGTGTGCGGCAGAACCACCCACGCCGAGGCCCTGATCAGCAATCACTGTAACCTAAAAAAAATCAACACTACTTGACAAAGTAAAACTAGCGCACAATAATTACTAATAGCAAATGAATCGAAAAGATTATTGAGTTTTGTTTATTAGGGTAATTCAAACTCTTATAATGGTTTTCAGTCATATTAAACATTATTATTAATATTATTAAGTTACAGACAGGTAGCTGTATCTGTGCTAAATTTTGTGAATTTTTCGTTTTAGCAGGGAAATAAGCAGAGTTAGTGTCCACGTTTGGCAAGATCAAGTCTGTTTTTAAAAATATTCACTGTCGTAGACGCATAGCTTCTGACGGCAGGTGATTCCGTGCTTCTATGACTACATGCATACAGCGAAATAGCATATACATTTTTTCAGAGCTAATAAAAAGGCCAAATAAAGCTTACGCCTATTTGCAATAATATTTAAAACGTTGTTGAGCTTAACTATATTTTAGAAGTGTAAGTGAGGGTATGTGGTTTTGTATGTACAGATAAATTAATATTTAATATGTAACATTTTCATTTTGAATCAGACTAGCATGAAATAGTTGGGATTTTTGAGAGAAACCCGCCACGATTTAGGTCGAGTACATCAACCTTGCTGAATTTGGTGTTGTAGGTATCGAGTAAACGGTACAGAACAGAGTTTCTGGCATAGTTTGCACCTGGAATAGAGTAGCGAGTGCGAGTTGCTTCTCGCGTGTCGCGTGATGCGAGAAGGCACTCGCAGGTTGATACCTGACACCAGATATGGACTGTCTACTCTGTCCTTTCTTTTCTTTTTGTTGCAGATAGATAAAAGGCAATGACTAAATGTACTTCTAGATTACCATAGAACGTCCATTTGCATAATTTATTATTTACATTACAAATTATCAATTAGAAATAAACAGTTAGCAAAACATCAATAGTTATAAATAATACTCAATTTCTTTATAATAACGCATAGAGTATGAAAAAACTGTACTTAGCAAATCAGGAAATCTTCTTCAGTTTATAAAGTCTTTTAGTATAAGTGTTTTCTCTCTAAAATTTTGAACTAACTGTTTTTTAAAAAGTGACCCACTGTCATTTGATGATGAGCCTACTTCGGGAAAGATTTTCATGGCAGTTGCATGTTTATCACATCAACACATAATATCTCAGTTGTAGTTGTAGAGACAACGTTAGTAAATGTATTTAGGTTATTAATTATTGTAGTTTTTATAAAGAATTTTCAAATTGATGTTATAGTTTCAGATACAACGTATTCTTAATTCGCTATGCTGACAAACTCGCCCAGACTCTCGCCAAACTCGCTCTGACAAATACCTTTCTCTGTATGATTTTGATGACGCTTTCAACCCATTTCTTCATGGGTTTTCCATCGATGCCCTCCAGGAACTTTCTCAGCTTGTCCAGAAGCTCTGAATCTCTTTCAAAGTCATAGAAATGCTGGTCCACCCAATGCCGTAGCACATTTAAAACTCTGTAATCGAAGAGAGAAAACTCAGTGAATGCATCGATCAACTGTATAAATAGGGAGGCTCGAAACAAAACTTGACTTTACCCTAAAATAAAATTTATAAAAAGTGGAAACGGTTCCTTATTTGTCTATTTGTAAATCTATTGTAGTCGGTTGGAAAATTTACATATTCTGTTAGGAATATTATGTTAAAATCTATTTCAAATAATTAGAAAATACTATGAGGCCATTAAAAAAGCCATGTCCTGAAAAATATTATTCTCCTGTATTTAAAATTATTTTAAATTTTTCCCAGGCTTTTGTGTAGGTTTTACTTACTCACACTGTTTCACTTAATAACCTTTCTTAAAACAGGTAACTCCTACCTAGTTAGAAAGGTAACAGACCTTATCAAATCGGCCAAAATGACCGGTACCTAGGAACTTAATTTTATTTTATTATTTACTTTAAGTAAAACTGAACATTATATTTCCAAAACCTTATTTTATTTCAGTTTAATAAAAACAATGAATTTGAATTCTATTGGAGAGAGGGGGGAGGTGATATTCATAAGGAATTTTAAGAAATGAATATTTGATAAATGAAAGAAGTTTGTAATAAGTTTACCAAGGTGAGGTCCATTATATGTAGAGAGAAAATTTACACATCGAATTTGCAAGTAAAATGGGAGATAGCTGGAACGCCAGACCGTATCAAGTTATAGGTTAAATCAGCGATGGCTTATGAGTAAAACTGACCTGAATTGTACAGGCTGTACATATTCCTTCCTGTACCTCTTCCAATCTTCACGAGCGGTGTTCTTGCTCAACTTTTCAGTGTCGCTTACAGCCTGGCCCTCGGGTTTCTCTGTGAATAATGAAAATTTATTTTCAATTCAATACAGCATTTTAGTGAAGAGACAACAAGACGTCACAATTTGACACGGTTTTTTTTTTAATTAGAAAAAATTGGTATAATTTCTTCGCATAGTTTAATATTTCTTTATTTTCGTACGATCTTCATCTCTGTTTTATTTTATTTTGTTTTTACATATGTCCCGTAGCCTTTCTTCTTCCCATTTTTTTGATTTCTATGTTTTATATAATATTGTAATTGTAAGGGTTGTGCTGAAAACCAGTGCTTTGCCCGTAACGAGTAACGAAGCCGAGTGCGAAACCCATTTATTGAGGTACAAAAAATATAATCATACAGAACTGTTCAATAAATGAATATGGATTTGACATACGTATTATTCCGCTATATCATAAAATATACCAGAAAGGCAATTTCAAAATTTTCATTTTCTTAATACGAAATTGTCTCATTTTTGAAACCCTTTTTCCCATTGAATTTCCCATTTCTTTTATGGGTGTGGTTTAGCATTTTGTTTGCATGTGTGTGATATGAGAATGCCTTGTTATTGCCGCCCGTGTGGGGACGAATATTACGATGCATTTTATTACAATTATATGCATAATTTGTATAGATGTATGAAAAAGATTTTAAAATATGTGAAAAGTACAGTCAATCAAATGTAAGACATAAGTGGTCAGCAAATACTTACCCCCAATGACAGGAGAGGAAAAACGTCCCTCTAAAATCCTGTGACTTTTGATCCTCGGTGCTTGCATACAAAAAAAATAGTTCTTACATATTTATAAAATAATTTACCATCGATAGCTATGGATCAATTTGACAATATTCATCATTTTTCATATAAATACAAACAGAAGAATTGTTACATCATAAAGAAAAAAAATAATTTAATTTATAGATCGAGACAATAACATTAATATTATCACATAATCGAAATTAATAAATAATACCCCCATTTGTGTAATGAATATGCATTATAAATGCAGACTTATGTTTTTATCATGCTGCACTAATTTTGAAAAACAAGTAGATTGAAAATTACTGTGTTTTGTAACAACCAATTACTAGCTATTACACTTATATTTAAATGAATGTTAGATGTTTATAGCAATTAAAATATAATGTTTTAAAATGATATATAATGGCCTCGTATTTGATTGTACTTAGGTCACTTACGAATATATAACTATTTCTATTAAATGAAAAATATTTTGTGTGAATAGAATTTTAGTGAATTATTATGCGAATAGAATAACAAAATTAAATATTAGTAACAATATGAATTTAGCATTTTCATTTAACCTATATAAATCGTCTCTTATCTTAATTATTAAGATTAAATATTTATGAACATAGAAAATATATTATATAATCAGGTACTTATAAAATTAGATAAATTTTATTATACAGTATTTCTCACTTGAATTTGTCTTATTTTTGCAAAAAAAAGGTGGCAAAACATAAAATTACAAATTTTAATGAAACAAATTAAAAGCAAAGGAATGTGTAAAGATGTCTTCAGGTTGGGATTTGAGACCTTTGCTTTATAACAGTAACGTGTTTATATAAAAAATATTTAATGATACTACTGTATTGTAAACATACCAGGTGCATCATAAACGAGGCTGGGATCCGGAATGTTAAACCTCTCGATTAGCAAGTTGAGGAGCTCAGAAGGCGAGCAGAAACTCCGATAGGTGGTCAGGAAAGTTCGCACCAAGGCAGGATCGGCGTATATATGGAAAGTCAACCGTTCCACCAGTTTCAGTATGGTAGCTCCCTGAAAATGATCAATTTATGGTATTAAATTGCATAATATATAAAAGAAAACACTTTTCAGTCTGTAAACAAAGAACTGTCAATTCTGGACGGATTTAGGTGCAAGTTGTATCATTTTAAAGCTGAGATTATATAATTTTAAAGACGATCCATATCGCCAGCTGATAGTGATTTTTATTAACTAATTTGTTATATACACGAGGCATTAAAAAAAATGAAACTGGCAGTAGTAAAAGAAATAGACAATTGTCTCTTTCTTTATGTAGATATAGTAACATTTTTTGCTACTGTTGCAACATGGCTCATGCACGCTAGACATCCCCACATAAAAGTTACTGCAAATGACAAAAATACCAATCTTTGGGTATTTTTAGGAAACAGTTGTGAATTTTGTGCATTTAATTTGAGTGACAATTTAGGAAGGACGGAAGCTGATTTGATTAAAAAATATTACTAAATATAAGAATTAAATTTAACCTGTCTGGCGTCTCCGTCCGGCGTGAACTCTGGTTCACACATCCAACAGTAGCGCTCTAAAGTAGTATAATCATATTCATCATCATTGTGATTATAACTTCAAAAAAGCATAACTAAATTATTTATAGGTATGAACCATTTTGCATATTATTTTCTCTCGACTCTTAAGATCTTCAAAAAAAAATCTGAAACTATGTGCACTCAGGAATCTTACATCCCGTATGTGACAAAGAACTTACTTTAATAGGTGGGACTCCTCCAGCGTTTTGCCTCTCTTCCAGAACAATATTCTCCGGGGAGTCAGGGACTGCAAACTTATACAGCTCAGGGCGGGGCAACTTCAATGGGTGTTTCTTTTCCAGATCCAGGAGAATGCTGTTCATCAAATCATTGTTTAATTAATATTGGAAGATTTCACAGTGGTTGCGATAAAAAATCTTAATAATCCAATATATAGGGTGTTTTTTTTAGAGGCGTGTTTTTAATCTGGCACTACTTTTTTCGTAGTTGGTGTTTATGACAGTTGTCACTTGATTTACGCTCAGTTTGGTTTGCCATTTCATAATGAATAGACTTACTCCTGAACAACGTTTGCAAATAGTGCAAATTTAGAAAAAATCACTCTAAAATAAAGTAAAAATCGCGTCGTGGGCCTGTGGCGTGGCCTCCAAGATCGTGCGATTTAACACCGCTGGACTATTTTTTGTGGGGTTATGTGAAGTCGCTTGTCTACGCAGATAAGCCGGACACGATTACCGCCTAGGAAAAGAATATTCGGCGCGTTATTGCTGACATACGGCCCAACTTGCTGCAAAAAATGGTTGAAAATTGGGCCACTCGGCTGGAATTTGTTCGAGTCAGCCGCGGCGGCCACTTACCCGAAATCATTTTTAAAACATAATGGCAAACCCTTATCTTTATAATAAAACTAAATTCTTAGCCATAACATCAAATTATATGCGTTTTATCTCTTCTTGAAAACAACGCCTCTAAAAACATCACCCTATAGAATAACCACAGGTTGAACTAAAAGCCAGCAGTATCTAAAGTTTTGCACTTGAAACTGAACAACTTTTCACATCGCTAACAAAATAAATCCATAGAAAAATATTAATACTCTACTACCGTAGTCCCGTTTTTTTTTCCCATCAGTATTTGTATTACGGATGTTATACTTTAATACACTCGAGTTTAGGCGGCAAGTCCATACATTGTTCTATTTTTTTAAAGTTATTCACAGATTTATCGAGAATCTTATAGTACTCGGAGGGATTGAATTTTTTTGTTCCGGACTGTTTGATCAGATCGCAGAAGCACACGCTACTTAGGCGATTAGCATGTCACACCGACGTATAAAAATAAGGTCCGATTGGAAGAGCAGTCGAATTATTAAATTCCATTTCCGCAGAGATTGATATATTCATCTGTTCGCCGCCCAATAGGATAAAAAACCTGCTTTCTATTACACCTTTGTAAGATCAAAGTGAATTATTTATTTGTTATTATTCGCCTGAGAGCGTTATATCTTAATATATATAAATCTCGTGTCACAATGTTTGTCCTCAATGGACTAATAATAAAATAATGGACTAATAATAAAATTTGAACACCATGTGCAGTTCGATGTGCACTTGAGAGATAGGATAGTTTAAATCTCAAATTATAGTCGCAATTTTAATTTATCGCTAATTTTTTGTCCGTTATTATTTGGCAGTCATAAAACTGACAGATGTCGATACCTTTTTATTTTATGGGCGATTGTGAAGAGCGCGTGACGACTCGGTGCCAGTATAATTTTATTGAACAAGCAGAGGAAAGAGCAATTGTGATATTATTGGAAAATTTTTTAGAAGATCACAATCAACTAATTCAATTGATCAAAAGAGTTTCGCCACGACTGCAAAATGACAATTATCAAATCGTCATAAAAGCCGACAAAGTACCATTAGGTGAACATGCTGGTAGATTCAGTCATAAAACTGACAGATGTCGATACGGAACGGCACGGAACATGCATGCATACAAGATGCGATGACTTACGTACGTCATTACGGCCGACCGGATTTATTTATTACATTCACATGTAATCCGAATTGGGAAGAGATACAAACTTTACTATTGCCAGGACAACAAGCCATTCATCGTCATGATTTAACTGCACGTGTGTTTAAACAAAAATTGAAATCCTTAATTGATTTTATTGTTAAATATACAATTTTTGGTATCACACGTTGTTGGCTGTATACGATAGAGTGGCAAAAGCGAGGTTTGCCTCATGCCCACATTTTGGTTTGGCTTAAAGATAGAATCCGTCCTGAAGAAATCGATCAAATAATTTCAGCCGAAATTCCAGACCCATTAATTGATCAAGAATTATTTGATATTGTCACCAAACACATGATCCATGGGCCATGCGGTGTTTTCAACATGACCTCACCGTGCATGGAAAATGTAAAATGTAAAAAAACTTCCCAAAGCCGCATACGAATGACACGATCACGGATATTGATGGTTATCCAATGTATCGCCGCAGAAGTACTGAGAATGGTGGCCACACATTTACAATGCGACTGCCGAACTTTCCAAATCAAGTTGAGTTTGATAATCAGTGGGTGGTACCATACCCACCACTACTTTCAAAAACTTACAAAGCTCATATCAATGTTGAGCTTTGCAGTTCTGTTAAATCAATTAAGTATATTTGTAAATATGTAAACAAAGGCAGTGATTTGGCCATATTTGAAGTAAAAAACATAAATAAAAATGATGAAATAGCACGATACCAAATGGGCAGATACATTAGCAGCAATGAAGCTATTTGGCATATTCTCAGCTTTCCCATCCACGAAAGAGATCCTGCTGTCCAACATCTGGCAATACATCTTGAAAACGGTCAACGTGTATACTTCACTGAAGAAAATGTTCTCCAAAGAGCGTTCGAAGCTCCGAAAACGACTCTAACTGAATTTTTTACATTGTGTCAAAAACCTGATGTTTTTGGCCAATTCGCGAAGACATTGGTGTATGGTGATGTTCCACGTTATTTCACATGGAACAAATCCAGTAAAAAATGGGAGCCACGGAAACAAGGAAAACCACATCCTTCCATTACAGGCATATTCAAAGCTAAGACATTGGGGAGACTTTACACGGTACATCCAAAGCAACGTGAGTGCTTCTATTTACGTTTGTTATTGGTGAATGTTCCCGGACCAACGTCTTTTGAATTTTTACGAACAGCTAATGGTCGAGTATTCAATACATACCAGGATGCATGTCGTGAACTGCAATTGCTAGAAGACGATAACCATTGGGACTTAACGCTTGCTGATGCTGCGTTGACATCAACACCGAATAACATTCGTCAGTTGTTTGCAATTATTTTGGCGACATGTTATCCCTCGCAAGCACAAACTTTGTGGGAAAAATATAAAAATTGTATGACAGAAGACATATTGCACCGAATTAGACAAACAAATCAATGCCAAAACATAGATTATACACCAGAGATGTACAATGAAGCATTGGTCTTGATCGAGGATTTATGTGTTCTTATTTCAAATTTACCACTTAATCATTATGGTATGCCATCACCTAATCGTCCAGCCACCGACTTAGTCAATATCGATTTACAACGAGAAAATCAATATGACCATGGAAGTTTAGCAACAATTATCATGAACAGTGAACCATTACTGACAGCAGAACAAAAAATTATTTATGATCGGATTATGCTGGCTGTTGCTGCTGAACAAGGCGGTTTTTTTTTCTTGGATGCACCCGGTGGAACCGGAAAGACATTTTTAATATCGTTGATTCTTGCCAAAATACGGTCGCAACAAAAACATCGCATTAGCATTAGCATCGTCAGGCATTGCGGCTACTTTACTGGATGGTGGGCGAACAGCACATTCAACATTCAAGCTGCCATTGGACGTTCATAATAAACCAGATGCAATGTGTAACATCAAAAAGAATAGTGGAATAGCTGCAGTGTTGCGGAAGAGTTCTATAATAATTTGGGATGAGTGCACAATGGCACACAAATATTCACTTGAAGCATTAAACAGAACTATGCAAGATTTAAACAGCAATAATAAACTTTTCGGTGGTGCTATCTTACTTTTGTCTGGTGACTTCCGGCAGACCTTACCGGTTATACCTCGCTCTACTTTCGCGGATGAGATTAATGCATGTTTGAAACAATCATTCTTATGGCGAAGTGTTGAAACACTTCGATTGACCATAAATATGCGAGTACAATTGCAAAATGATCCATCAGCACTAATATTTTCCGAACAACTACTAGATATTGGGAACGGTAAAATAAAACTGCAACCAAATACGCAATGCATTAAACTACCAGACAATTTTTGCACTGTTGTTCAGGATAAAACTGAATTGATTCAGAGTATTTTCCCGGATATACAGAATAATTATTTGAATCATGAATGGCTTAGTCAACGGGCGATTTTGGCAGCCAAAAACGTTGATGTTGACGAAATTAACTTCCAGATACAACAGTTGTTACCAGGCGATCTGATGTCTTTTAAATCAATCGATACTGTTGTTGATGAAAATGAAAGTGTAAATTTTCCGATTGAATTTTTAAATTCATTAGATATCCCTGGAATGCCACCACATAATCTTCGATTAAAGATTGGTTCCCCTATTATTCTCCTCCGTAATTTGAATCCACCTCAATTATGTAACGGTACGCGGTTGGTCATCAAAAAGATCACCGGAAACATTCTTGAAGCAACCATTTTGGCTGGGAAGTTTAAAGGAAAAGTGGTCCTGCTGCCACGTATTCCGATGATACCATCAGATTCTACCATACCCTTCAAAAGGCTACAGTTTCCAATTCGTTTAGCTTTCGACATGTCTATAAATAAATCTCAAGGTCAAACAATGTCCATTTGTGGTTTAGATTTGGAAAATCCATGTTTTTCTCATGGGCAACTATATGTTGCGTGTTCACGTGTTGGGAAACCGTCGAATCTATTTGTGTTAGCTAAAGACAGGTTAACCAAAAACATTGTGCACCGATTGGTGTTAAATTAAATTGAAATTGAAAGTATTTATAATTCAAAAAAAAAGATATTAATGTTTAAAAGTTTAAGACTGTCTGCCTTGCCTACCTCATTCATGAGTTTAAGCGTCACATGTTATTTACTGTATTATACTGTAATATACTTATATTTGTTATAAAATTAAATGGAAATAATAAATCTGATAAATTTTTATTTTTTACCTATTGATTTCTGCTTAGTATCAAGTGTAAGAACATTTTAATTAATTGTGTTCAACGTACTTCCCCTTCAAATCTCAATCCAGTGAATTTGTATACCAACATCAACATTTTCGTCTTTGTTCGTAAATAATTTCATTGTACTAAAGCGTTATAGTAGTAGAAAGTCAAATAAGGAGATCAGCATATTTTTTTACAAATACCATCTGTGTGAAAAAGCATAGTGGACTCCGTGACTGATGTTCTCTTATTGTTCCTCTTAGATTGTTTACTATAATGTAATATAACAAAAACTTTAGCCACAGCAACGCGTGGCCGGGTCAGCTAGTGTAATTATAGGTAGTTACTGTGTATTTTTCCTGATTAGTTCTGGTTATTTTTTGTTTTTTATTGTTATTATATTATAGTATTATAATTTTTTGCTTGTATGCTACGAATTGAAATACGCACATGGGGAAACCTGATAAATAAATAAATAAAAGGAGGTTAGGCAGTATGGTGAACTTTGTTAAAGTAGAAAATTTGACCCTCCAAATGCATCATAGAACCTCTGGTCTTCCATGTCAATTCCTATACTGTCACTGCCCCTTTTATGCTGGGTCTGCATAAATCAATAAACCCTCACATTGCATATTCTTGAAATAATATAAGCAAACTCCAAGGAGTCTAAGGTTATGCACAAATTTGTGCTCAATTCGTTTGCAATCATATCAATCCTGTTAAGTCATTGTCATCTGTATGCATAATCGACTTAGCACCCAACTAAGCAGTATAAGAATTTTAATACAGGTAGTGGTCACTTTTAAACTTAGCAGCATACTAGCAGATACAGCATACTAGACTGTGGATAGGGGCCGTAAACTTTTAATTAACTCTGCATGTTCTCGCACATCAAATTGACGGCCTAGACGCACAATGTCAAATAACCACTCTCGTCAAATTTGACAGGCTAGCGCCGGCTTCGAACAAATCATTTGTAAAGAATACAGACGCGGTAAAAAACACGATCATAATTATCAGTAGTCCTAGTATGCGTCTTTGCTATATATATATAGACGAAAATAGAAAGCTTTTTGTTTAACAAGCAAACAGCTTGCCCGTTTGCACAGAATTCTACCGTGGTATCTGCTTAAATAAACCATTCAGACCGCTTACCAAAATTTATCTAAATTAATCCTAAAATAAGTGTATTTAGTAATATAAGTTTAATTTTTACATACATAATATATTTTATACTATTTTTAATTTTTAGCACAAATAAATAACAAAAAATGTAATATTTATATTTTTAAACTTGTAGGTATTATTACGAGTATGGTTATAATATTCTAGAAATTCATAGAAAATTAGTTAAGTTATGGCTCTTTAAGTAAATGAACCAAAATCAGATCAAATAGTGTTAAGGTCATCACTTGTATGGAAAGTCTGTGGACTGGAATGGGTTAAAAGTACCACAATGGAAGCCGTTTAGGCAAAGGCTGAATCGATCAACCCGTAATTTCCACAGTAACCCACGTCGATTGTAAAGAAGGGTAGTTTACCTGTCGAGCGTTCTGTCCAACATGGATTTAGTGTTGAGCATGACCAAATCGGCCATCCAATTGCGTTTGTCTGCTTTGTCAATACAGCTCAAAATGACAGATCCACCGCAGCGCAGTGATAGCTCGACAACATTCTTCATATCTGAAAAGTAGAATTGTTGAAATAAACATTGGGTGGCCTACTCAGTAGACTATTCTAACCGAAACTTCATTTCATTTAGACGGTGGCCAATGATGACACTGCTGGATGATAAAAGTTCCCAATGAAAGAAGATCTCAATAGCGACCATAACAATCATAAATCCTCAGAAAATATTTAATTTAATGTATAAACAGTAATTTCAGAAAGATTTATCTTTGAAAAATGAAAAATAAATAAAATTCAAACGAACGTACGTACCCTCAGTATCGCTCCTGTCAATGACATCCAACTTTCTAATATAGAGCTTTTCTTTGAGTTTCAGATGCTGAATGATGTTTGGTGGAGTGTCTATGGGTCCAGTGGGCTTGCAGAGCACGAGTAGACCGTCGAATAGAAACGCCCTCCGCTCCGCCACACGCTTCCCGGGACCTATCTTGATGAGCGTGTCCTCTGAACATAAGTACAGTATTAAGTAATTATAAATAGGCAATCACACCTAAAATACATTATTTTTTTAATATTGCTGCTTAATGGTTATGTGAATTTGTGACCCCAACTCTACTCAAAACTTTTTACTTCTTTGCATGTATTATTGAAAACAAGTATATAATTTACAGTATCATACAAGCCAAATCCATTCACTACCTTATTAAAAATCCAGAGCTAACAAAAAACATATAAACACATATCGATACGGAAAAGGGCAGATTTAAATCCATTTAGATGGTTGTATTGCCTGCCACTCCTGTCAACGTCGCCAATTTTAAAGATCACAAAACCCTAATCTGCCTTTCGCAACCCTTTCACCGTAGGTCTAATGATAGTAGTGTAGAACGGCAGATACGTTGCCTGCACGTTACTTTTATCATAGTATGTGTGTCAGAAAACCCAACCAAATTGTGTGTTTTATAAATTGTCACTATTTAAGAAGTTAGCTAACCTCTAATGAATTCATTGCAGTACTGTCCAATGTCCTTGTTGTCCCAGTTTTCAACGTTCTTGGCCAATTCGTTTGTCCTTTCGATGGCAAGTTGTCGTCTGCTTCGACTCGCCATGCGCAGTGCAGCTTCTCTGTAAATAAGCAATAAACTAAGAGAAACTACGATATTCATTATTGATTAAAGAAAAATTTGAACTAGGTAAAATAAATCATGGACTGAAAATGCGTCATACTGTTTCAGCGTTGTTGCCAATATCCTAAGTGCTGTTTTGTTTAAAGTTAAAAAAAAACTATCCATTTTTGTTTTGTATGGAGCATAGTAATATTAATTAATTGAAGTTATACTTAATTAAAAATGAATATGAACTTGTAATTACTGTTTTTTTTAACTAATAATTTGTCACATAGTGTTGTTTGCATAGTTTTAGTTTTTAAGAAAAAAACACAGACCATTTTATTATCAAAAATAAACCAGTCCTAGTTATTTCTTACATAGGTTCTTTTTCACTGATAGATTTTAGGGCCAAAAATGTACTTAATACTATTTTTATATTGTAACAACTCCGTTCGTATAGCAGGTAGCAAAGGTTGTTTTTTTTATAGACCAGTTGCAGAGATTCCATTATATAAAAATATTTTTTTACAAAATGGCACATAGGACCGTTGCCATATTGGTAACGATAGGAACTGCTCATCAGGAAGAGGCCTCTTAATAAGTTTGAAAAGCAGAGTGTATTTTAACACATTCCGAGGAAAGCGTTACATGTTTAATCAACACTAATCTAGTAACATGAAGAGCAGTGTGTGAGTACTTGATGTAGTATAGTGACGCATACTAAATGATTATACTAAATATTTATACTAAAAAATAAACAGAGGAACATGTTAGAAAGTAGATTACGTAAAAATTAAATTAATATAATTTACATTTTTTGTCCGTTTCCGATGGCTTTGGTGATTTTGGTATGGAATGGTATGAGCAGAGATTCGACCTGCTCGAAACACTCGTGGTCCTCGTGGGTAGGCGCCAGCTTAAGGAGCGCCGCCACATAGTCAAAGTAGAGGAAGGCGTGCGCAACGGGGGAAGACAGCAGCTTGGGAAGGTAGTACTTGACAGCTAGTCGGAAACCATGGCCAGCGGTTGTCAGACGCTCCGAGAACTGTAATTAGCATTAAGTAAACGTTACTCAGGGGTTTCTTAAACGTATATTGTGTTCGACTTGTTCATAAATTTACAATATATGAGTTATCATATCAGCAGTGAAGTGCCAATACCTTCTAAATAACATCAACGCAATTTTACAGTAGACATGTAAAACTGATGCAATGATGGGACCGTTACATTAATAAAGTATAATTGTTATTAGTAAGTGTTATGTAGATAATAAATAAATTATAGTTACCTACTCCAACTATATTTTTGGTAAGATAGGTAACATTTTCTAAATATTTGTTCTATTTTTGTAAGTTACAAGAAATAGAAATATATCCATTTATTTTTATTTATTTATTTTATTGAAACAATTACATTTACACTTTCCAAGTAATTACCTTTTTCTTATATAATATGAAAAAAAAATGTGTTTTTCTAAAAATTAACTGTGAAGATAATTTTATATATTGATCAAATTCTCTCGCCAAATTAGCTTATTTTAGTGTAGGTACTTTAAATGTGTAGAAAAAAAATATTTGTATGCAGTAAAAAAAGTAATTGTAAATAAATTGTTAAAAATGTAAGGCCATTCCTATGTATTAAATTAATCATGGAAAATAAATAAATAAATACAAATAAACAAATAGATAGGTACATAGAAATGTATTAACTTGTTTTTTTCAAATTTTTTAGATAAGTGGATTTGGAGTTAGAGAGTGGACATCGAAAATTCAACATTTCATTGTTTGTTCCCGGGCCTAAGTTTTCAAGTTATAACCATTTCCGCTGCCAAAAACTTTTATTCAGCCCTGTTTTTTTGTTCCAATTAATTCTAGGCCATTTTTAATTTCATTTCATTCATTTTAAAATAATACAGTTTTCAATGCTATGTAATAAATTTGCATTTATGTATATACAATGAGAAAATCAATAAATGTTTCTTACTTATGCTTTATTTCCATGAGTTGCTCTTTTATTTTTACAAATATATAGAAATTGCATGCCTTGCATAATAAAGACAACAAAAAGGCAGTCGGTACAACACAAGTCATACAAAAATAATTATGAATTTACCTCAGCATTATCGACGATCGCCTGGAGGGCATCTTTAGCCTCGTTTCTTGTGACAATTTTCGCATATTTGATGTAGGCATCAAACTCTGCTACTTCCGCCAGTTCTAGAACAAATATTAAAACTTTAATGAATTAAAGAAAGGAATATTTTAATTACAAATTATAAATTATAACGGCCTGAAGTTTGGTAATATAATACCAAACTATGTAAATGAGATGGTTCTTTGATAGTTAACGGACTTACAACAAAGTAACAGGCAAACATAAACTAGTGATCTAAAGCAATACGGTTCAATTACCTAGGTACCCATAATGGGAAAATAACATTAACAATGTCCACATTGGTTTGAACAACTATACCAATTTTTAGTTGATAAAATTTTAAATATTCCTAAACAAAATGAGTGATTCTGATCATTTCTGATCTCACATTTGCAATTAGCACTATTCAGTAAAGTAAAATCGAGATTGTGGTAGTCTAGTGGTTAAGGTGTTGGACTATTGGCCCAAAGGTAGCGGGTTCAAACCGGCACATGGCACACCTTTTTAATGCTTCATTACCACCGTCTCCCCTGACAATTATTTATTTAAAAAAAAATGTGTATATGATACATGTTGTAAATATGTTAAATAAATGTTGGACATATGATAAAATTATGTTTTATTTCCAGTATTTATACTACCTGCAGGGATTAAAGAGACAAACAAATTCATGTATTTAATATTCGGTTCATATTCAGCAACTCGGCTGAATTCGAACATTTAAAACTATGCTGAATGTGAATAATTAACGAATGTTTGGTGCATTCTTATTGTCAATTTACCCCTTAACCAATTGCCAATTGCTATAACAAACCGATGACGAGCTGTCAGTCGTTATCATTCTCTGCTGAACGTATGAATCTGTGCTTGTTGGGCGAAACGTGTTTGGTAGAGTGAAAAAGTCCGACCCCTCGTCATCGGTTTGTTATTGCAATTAACCCGTTACGGAATAAATCAAAGCTAATTATCTGATTACTCTTAGGTCTTCTATGGACTCTTACAAATACGGTGGGTTCCTACCTTCGAAACAGCTTCCGACGTACGGTGTTAAATTGTCCTGAGACATCTCTACAGCATCTTCCAGGGAGCCTAAGAGGGTGACGGTCAGCTCGTAAATGTCAACAATGTTGCCGAATATTAGCTCAACATCCTGAAACATGCATTATCCGAAATAAATAAATTATTAAATTTCCGTAAGTCACAATTACGCAATAAAGAAATGTCTACAGTAAAATCAGCCATGTCGGCAAGAGATGTTAAATTGCAACAAAATTGGTGTCGTCTGATCCACCATGAAATTCTCTATTTTAAAATGTCATTCTGGTTGCTAGGTGAATTGAGGTTTATTTTTAAAAAAATATACGATTACCAACTGACAGCGCGCCAGTACTAATTGGGCAAGCGGAGTAGCAAAATAACTAAAATATACTGTTTTTTTTATTTTTGATACTAGTACTTTAAATTTTATTATAAATTAAATATTAAAAAAGAATGACAATTATATAGAATGCACTTGCCTTGCTGTTAACTTGTATGGCTAGATAGGCTAGTTTGTCAAGTTTGCTCCCTTTTGATTAATTAAAAAGAATATTAATTTGATTAGTTGACATGTGTAATTATTTGTAAATTAATGTTTCGGCTCATGTAATAATATTGTAGCAATACGTTGTTCTTTAGCACTGTTATTTAGTATTTTATGCAAAAATGTCATATCTACAAAACTGCGCCTATCTGCCCACTTAGTCTTGTGTGAAATTCTAGAGATTCAGAAAAAAAAATTGACCTTTGAGTTAGTTCTATAACTAACAACTCTCATAAAACTTCTTTGAACGGCTTCGGTCTGGTTGCAGAGTTTTGCGTAAAATGGGTTCCAGGATTGAACAGCATATTCGAGTTGACTGCGAATCAAGCTATCGAAGAGGCTTTATTAGATTATACTTATTAACATTAAAAATAAAATGTTATTCAAATATATTTATACATGTGATGGAAATAAAAGATCAAAGATCTTATCTTATCTAGTTCATGCGATTACGAATGACAGGTGTCATTGGTAATATTGAAAATCTCTGCTATGTCATTCACAAGTGATCAATGAGCTGCTATTTTTATCAATTGATGAACTTTTTTACATTTTATTTTCATTTGCAAAAATGCCAGAATCACCATTGCCATATTCTTAAGCACGCATTTTTTATTACACAAAAAAATAGATATAATCTTTATGAGCATAAGTCTTTTAAATTGTACCTTTACTGTATGAATATTTAACCCGTAAAGACTGTATTTCGCGCCAAAAATTTTGGCGCCAAAAGTCCCTAAGGCCAAATTAATGACCTCGAAAAATCACTCATCTACTATAAAATCCATAGTGCAGGCATGAGTCGTTCAATCTTTACAATCTGGTATCATCTGATTTACCATAAAATTCTCTATTTATAAAATATCACTTTGATTTTTTGTATTTCGTAAAAAAAAAAAAAGAGTGCTCATATCAAATTCTTCTTATTGACCACCCAATTTTTCACTATTTTGACAAATTTTGTGAAATATTACACTTTTTTTTTACATTTTCAAATATTTATAACTATACATTACAATTTAAAAGTCTTCCAAAATATGTAGTTTTCAAAAAAAAAACAAAGTTTAAAAAAATATATATATATATTGGAACGGAAGTACATCAGTGTATATTCAATACAAATTTATAAATAGTATTAGACACTGCATTGAATTGAAAAAAAAAATAAAACAAAATTGGCTCGTTGTGATTTCCAATGGTGCAAACGTCAAGTTAATAAATTATACTGAAATAATAGCAGAAATAATCAAATCAAGCGGAAAATGCTGACGTATATATACGTCCGTGTGCCGATGGCGACCTTAGGCTGGCCGGACGTATATATACGTCCGTGTGCCGATAAGGGCTAATATAGTGATGCCTCAAACAGCCCTACTTAGCTAAGAAAGGCTTGTGACGGATGACCATTTGTGACTAGATTTCTAAATCCTGCTTGTCCTTTTTAGTATAAATGAAGCATTTCCTTTCAAAACGTGGTCAAATCAAAAAAAAAAAATAGTATTTAAATTCAATATCTTTAGATTTTAAGCTTCATATGGCAGTATTGAGAACTTATCAAAGTGAGTACATTTGCAGAAGTTATAAGCGTTTAAATTTTATATTGGCAATGGCAATTTTAATTGTACACATTCCTACTGTTTTACAAAGTGAGCGTCCACGTTAACCAATCACAGGCTCTTAGCCGGTCGCTATCTTGCTATTACCAATATCAATTCGTGTAAGTTATTTTTATGTGTTATATTACATAGAATTAGTGCAAAATCGGGAATAAAATGAAATGGGAGAGTTCTGTGGATATAGGCGATCGCTCTGTTTTTAACAGACAACAAAGCGAAAGAAAACAGTTTACAAATTGTGTGTATAAGAACTTAAAGTGTGGGGATATAATCCTGGAAGATGCTGACTTATTCAAAATATTGTTTGACAACTTGCATCCGATGATAATTAAGATGCGTTTTTGCTTTCATATTGTTTTCCGATGTTATGTGTAAGACGACGCCCAAAGACTGGAAATGGATCCAAACGCAAATTGAGTGCTACTTTCAAAATAGGTTAAAAGTGCGAGTTTGCAAGCTTATGTTCTCAAGTGCAAGAATTTTAAGTACAAATTTGAACATGTGCCAAGGCCAGAACAGCCGCCTTCGTTAAAGATGAATGATAGATTCTTTCTTTTTTAGAAGTTTTGCTTCAAATAAGGCGGTAAAATAGTTTAGCCCTTAGTTTAGTTTAAAATAGTTTCAATTAAATTCAATTTATAGTTTAGTTTAAAATAGTTTAAATACGAAAGCAAAAATCGAAAAAGACAATGGGGCTAGGATCAACGAGGATTTGCGTGTTCTTATTGCGACGATAATGAAAACTTTATTCAAATTTAATTTTATTTTCTAAAAAATTGTGGGAGCAAAAAAGAATCATTCATTTTATAATTTATTATTATGACATTTTTTTTTTTTTTTATATTCTTTATTTATAAATAAAATATACATTTTCTATTTGTTTGTTCACTAAACCCATGCGGGTTTTTATGTGAACTAGTTCGTTCCTACTTTTTACTTATTAATTCCTTCCTTTCATACCATACTGTCTCATTCAAAACAGATTCAGATCCACCCATGAAACAAACAAACTTTTTGCAAACAAAGTGAGCTAAGTTATTTTTTTATTTAAATTAAAAGCATTCAAATTAATAAATGATGTAGATTCTGTTGATAGTAATTAGCTTAAAATCACAATCGAAGTAGCTATAGCTATGAATGTTTAGTTAACTTCGTATAAAATACACTAAATTTTGTTTTGCGATTTTCTCTGTTTGAAGTTGATGGCCGTAGATCCGTTTTGATAGGAAACGCTTCAAATATTTCAACGTGTAAAACACTAGAGTAACCTTTGAATCCTTAGGAATGATCTTTTCAAGCTCTTCTTTGAAAACCCTGATGATTAAGTGCAGATCCCTGAGGAATTGCCTTTCGTCGGAAATGAGATCCCTCACAAGTTCTGCGTAAGTGAGCGAACCCCGCCTCGCGACGGTTTGTACAGGCGGTGGTATTCCCGGTGAAGTGGCGATGGGAGTACCGCTCGGAGGCGGCGGCGGCGTGGGCTGGTCGGGAGGAATGAAATTCTCCGCATCTTGGTAGAACATGTCCATCAGAACCTGAATAAATATTAGGACTTTTTGATTTTCTCAATTTGAACGAGAACAACTACTTTATTTAATTTCAAGTATGGAATTAGGAAATAATTAGTAGTGGCATCGAAAGCTGGTCGGATAATATAGATATTTAGTATTAAAATCAACACATTTTTCATATTGAAGATTGTAACTTGACATATTGATGCAGCGCAGCGATACCAAATTTAAGCATGTGGCAGACCACTAGCCAGATGGTCGGACAATATCAAGAAGACGGCAGGGCCGACCTGGACCAGAACCACAGCAAACAGACCAAAATGGAGAGCAAGTCAAGAGGCATACGTCCAACAGTATGCTGAGAAGAAGAAAAGATATATTATATACAGGATGTACTTATATTCACCGATGTCCATTTAGGGAATTGAAATATATCGACAACTGAACAGGTCTCATGAAAAATACAATAAAATGAAATGAAGCTAAGGCACGTTATAATTGCACTACCTTGTCAGCGCACATGGAAGTTTTGATATCCTGACAGGAGATGACGAAATATCCGTCCTTTTGTGAGATCTTCTTGACGTAGTTACCGGCCAGTTTCAAGATGTCCGCCGACATGTATTCCAAGATGGCAACTATGAAGATGGAAACGTTCATGTCGATTTTGTAGAGCAGGACCTCCTGGTGAAAATGGCAAATGTCAAATAATGCGATTAATTTATCTTTTCACATTTCTGTAATTGATAATTTAGAGTCGTGAATTTAACCACACAAAAAGGCGCCTTATTTCTCGGGCCTTGTTGCATTATAACTCCATAGAATTTAATTTGCGCCGTTCGGTAGAAAAACATACAATATATTTTTTATTTTTATTTATTTTATTATTTAAAAATAAGAGATAATACATTAAATGGGTTCTGGCAAAAACATGGTTTTGGCTGCCAGAAACTCAAATTCATGGCAAGTTTTACAAACTTTGCGTACATACATTTGTGTGCATTTGCGTACGTACATTTGCGTAATTTACATACATTTTTTTTTAGATAAAATAGAACAATAAAAACATTTAACAAAAAAAAAAAGAGTACATGAAAAATAAATAACTAACATTACAAAATAACATTACACAAGAAGAAACACAATCACTATTCAAGAAATTCCTTGTATGTAGATTACTATAAAATGATACTATTTAAATGTAATCGGTTAATCACAGCGTGTATTAGATAGTAATCTTTGAGAGAAATTTTATATTGTTTATTGATTTTGGTTACTTCTTTCAAATGTTTTGGCATTTTATTAAATAGGCGTGCTATAATAATTTTTAATGATCTTTCGCCGTATGAATTATTGTATATCCGCAACCCGTGTGTCTACAAAGCTGATTTCTTCCAAATAGTTTTCAAATTTCACGAAGGAAATTAACAGACCGATGAATATTTGTTAAATAGAGTTCTAACTTTGTAGATTGTTTAAATTGTGTCATCAAGTATTCTAATTAAATCTTAAAAAAATCTTCTAGTGCAATTCTTGAAAGTAATCTAAAAACTTAATATGTCAAATTTGGAAATTTTAGTTTGGTTTTGTACCGGCCGCATTTCAGTTCGGTTCGCTGGCTGGTTTGGTTTTGCGCTTGAAGAATTGGCCCCCAGAACAATGGTTAGGGTTGGAATAGTTTACCTAATCAAATGATTGCTGCGATGATTGATGCTACTTTTGCTACCAACAAGTGACTCGTAAGATAAGTGTAAGATTCTTTCAAAAACAAATTTAGACAGTTTTCACTCGCACTAATATTGTATCGGATATGGTATTACGGCATTTAGTATTAATTTTATTTTCAGTTAATTATTTATACTTTTTTTGCTATCAGCACTAGGTTTAATTAATTACAGGCATAATTGTTATCCTAATAATAATAATGTTAAGTTGTTTAAAAATCACATGTTTGGTTGATGTAAAATTACTTAAATTCTTTACCTTCTGCAGCATGTAGTGCATTTTCTCCACGGGTAGAACAGACTTTCTCCTCCGATTCTTATCCTGGGTATCTCTGGCATCACTCAAAGCCCACTTGTCGATAGGAGTAGGGAAGGACCTTGAAACACGCTCCTCCACGTCCTTTTGGATGAAATGGATTTTTTTTTTTTAATTTTCAAAATAGGTCAAAAATTTTTTTAGCTACTGACCGATACCAGATGGCCAGCGAATTCTGGACAAGAACTCATTCACTGAGATTCGGTTTGAGCGTGTCTTCTTCGAGATGATAGTACTTGCCCAACACTGGATACACTCCAAAATACTCGAGTTTCTATAGTTCAGCGTCTAAGTTTTACTCGTATCATAGGGTTCACAAGAATAGGTACAGCATGGTGTCGCTTTGATAAGCGAGGATCCAAAGCCTATGACGGTATTTGACATATACCAGGAATGACTCTTTTGACATTTTTGGGAACGACACATGGGTAATTTGTTAGCAACGGGATATAAGGGGTTCTATTTCTTATATGAAATTCATGTCTTCAATATTTGTATTGAATATTTTAAATCATTTATAGTGTTAACAGTTTTAAATCATAAGAAATAAATAAGAAATATGCAGGAACATTGTATAAAATATCTAAAAAGTAAAACTTTCTGTCTGCAATTATTTCGAATCCTAAATTTATCAATAAGTATGAATTTCTTGTATTATTTTTTATAACAAAACTGGACATAATACAAAACAGTAATGTATTTAATGAAATGCAGATGGTAACCTGCAATTTAAAGTTTTTAATATGTATTCTGCTGCTGAAAATATCGACCATCTTCACATCAAAAATTTCAATCAATCGTAATATTTTAAAACTATTTCACCGATCAACAACACAGTGTTGCAGTTTCTGTTTTCCTTAGCCAATGTGTACGCCAGCGGGTTCAAAGCAGTTATGTGAACTTTTAAGAGGTCTGTGCACTGGTGCCTTGTTAATTTGACACTTTTAAGAACTTAATGGCCGTTAGCTCGGTAATGCATATAGCCGAATTCAATTACCTGTACAGTATGTGGAGGTGGCTTGGCGCAAAGCATAGCCAGTAGTCGGAGACATAATGATTCCACGTATTCTAGGGCCGAGTCCTGCGCCGACAACGACGGGTGTACCTGCTCCAGAACCTGAAAGTTAAATCTAATGTAAGTTTTTGCCTCATATGTTATGTGCATTATCTATCTATATATATATATAAAAGAAAGTCGGGTTAGTAAGACCATTTCTAACTCATGAACGGCTGGACCGATTTTTATGATCTTTGATTTGTTGGATTTGTCTCCGCCCCGAATAGCAGAATAACGAAGAATTAAAACATCAGAAAAATTCATGAAAAAATGTTTATTTTCTCATTCATTTTGTATGGAACGGCTTTGTATTCTGTGGAATTCTATTTTCAACAGTAAGTTGCCTTAGAAGATGTTCACTTTGTGAGGTTATCACATTTTTCATTGTGCAACCTTTGATAATTGCTACATTATGTAATTTTGAATTGAATGAAAACATTTATTGAACTTAATTCATTTTGAGTATTTTTAATAAAAAAACTGAATTTAATTCAGCTAATAAGTTAACGCAACATTTATTGATTCTGAGGCAATACGAAGTTCGTCAGGTCAGCTTGTTAATAATATAAGAGCTACTTGCCAAAAGAGTTCTTCTCTGTCTTGTGCATGATCATAAAATCATTCTATCTGATCTAACCGCTTTTAGAAAGAGAAACACTTAGTAACATCATAGGAGAATCTTGAAAAACAGAATCAATGTATTTAAAAGTCTCTTGCAATCTTATTTCCATGAATCTAAAGTTTTAATAAAAACATATGAAAAAATATGAACTTTCTGAGACTCTTAACTTTTAAGACAAAGTATATATTTTTTTTTAATCTATTTTAAATTAGATAATTAGGAAATAAAACAATAGCCTGTATTATTTTTCTTCTATATCACAAATAAGAGAGTCACAACACTACAAAATTTGTAATGAGAAATGAGTCCTCTTAATCTAAATGTTAAATTAATTCCATTAAATAAATTGGTCGCTTAGAAAACTAATTTTCTTTTTAAACGTGCTTCTAAAATTATGATATAAAAAAAATATAGAAATATATTTTTACTGACAGCAAAAATATTTTATGGTAAATTGCAAACAAATACTTGTAAGTAATCAGGTTGACTGTTCTCACATTCATTATGCTGTATAAATATATTATTTTATTTGATTGAAATCTCAGCTTGTCATATTAATGAAACTGAAACTATTTTTACTACATAACTAAATACCACGTAAGAAAATACAAAATCGAAAACAATGTGAAAAGTTCATGTGAAACTATCCTTTTACAAATATTTATAGAATAACTAAGATCCACATTTAAATTTGTATATTTTAAGATTAGGAAAGGATTATTAGGATTTTAGGATTAGGGAAGGAAGATTAGGATTAGGAAGGGTTTGAAAAAAGTGTCTTGGCCACATCATTATTTTTTGTTCGTGGAATAAAAGTTGCACCTAACAACTTTGATAAGGACAAGACGATCTGTGACCAGTGTTTCTTTAAAATACTTGCTCCCTCCCCCCGGAGTAGCCCTAGTGACCCCCGGAGAAAAATGTCTTGACGCCTACGCTATACACACACCATCAACTAATAAGATTTCTGTATTTATTTAAGCCAAAGTAAACTATGAGATGCCATTCGGTAATGTTGCAGGCAAATGATAAAATATGGGAAAACCTTTTGCCTAACCTCATTTTCTCATTAAAAAGAGATTACAAATATGTAAAGGATTATAGAATGGTCACTAAAATTCGATTGGGCAAAATTTATTTATTTTTTTAAGAAACCAATCATCTCACAAATTGAACAATAACTTATTAATTTATTTATTATTGTTTATTTAAGTAATGTAAATAAAATGCTAAATTTGTGTGATGGGTGTTCTCTTAAATAAAGTACTTGCACTTGCTATACAATAAATTCAAATATTTGTATTGTTATACACTTTATGAGAATTAATTTTACACAGTCAATCTTACACAATTTGCACATTAAGAGGGAAGCATTGGGATAAAAAAAAACAGCACTTGGAAGCCTTCAGGATTTTTCCTAGGCAAATTTGGCAGTTTCTACCCACCTGTAACAAATACAGAGTGTTCCAAACCATTTCCGAAGACTTAAGGGGGTGTTAAATTCCCAATTACGTGTAAAAAATTGTATTAAAAAAATGCAAAAATAATTCATACTTAAATTTATTAATCTTATCAAAGCGCTCGTGTAAATTCCCTTTTTGCTCACAAACGCTAGGCCATGGTCGGTCAATGAACCGGCACGGCGGGAACTCGATAGACTGAAGTGATATCATATTATGACGTAAAGTTTACATTTTTTTTTCTCAGAAACCATGATGAATTTTGATATGAGGTCAGAACAAATCATGTTTGAAATCGCAGGGTCAATTAGCTGAATTTTGTATCGGGAACGGTCTTGGGACACCTGGGACTGGGGACTACTATTTTGAATCTTAAGAATTTTTTGTTAGGCATTTGTGCTAATAAAATTAATCAAAATTTGTATCATTATTTTAAAAATATAAGCACTTTTTTTTACAAGATAAGTATCCGCTGTATATATTTTACTAAAATAAAATAACTAAGTAATTTTATGAACTTTAGTTAGGTATCTATGACTATTGACTATGGATATCAATAAACGTAAAAGATAACTTAAGAGATATAATAACACAACGTGATAAGCTAATTAGTCATAATCATATTACACAGGTGTAATTAACGATATTATAATGTCAGTCGGCCTATAAAATAAGGTTGCAAAATGAGTAATTCAAGAAGTTAACGAATACTGGAACTGTCCTTGTTCGATTGTATTTTACTTTTGAAATTATGATCATTTATGGGTAATGAGTTGCTCGATTACTTGTCTACCCACTTAACTTTATGAATTCTATACAAAATGAGTTATTTATTATTTTTTTTAGACAAAACAAACAAATTATTTATTGAACTATGCCTCAATGTAATTTAGATCTACGACTAGCATACTATTCTGTTTACTTTTTAGCCATCTACTACAATTTCATACGTAGTCTTCCATAGCCAAAGTCCTCCCTATTTATATGAAAAAATGTCAAGAACCCAAGATACTCTTACATACTCGACGAGAGGCAAAGAATATTTATTGAACCTTCCAAAACATAAGCTTTCTAACTTTAGAGGATCCTTTAAATTCGCCGCCTTAAAGTTATGGAATGACTATATTAAATAAATCACAAATTCAATAAAAAAAAGCCACATGTCAAAATTTACAAAAAAAAAAAACTAAAATAGTGTTAAAATTTATGACGAATTGAAGAATGTACAGACACTACAGAACCATTGTTAAATTTGGCACATCAAAAGCTTGAAGTTGTCCTCAGTGGTCAATTGAAATAAGGCAGAGATATAAGTTATTATTCATTTAGTGTCAACAATGTTCTCAAATTTTAGTTTAAGTTAAACTCAAAGAAATCAGTGTGAATTTTTAAAATTCCTTAACATTTTCTTCTCAACAGTTACTACACACAAAACTAACAGGAGAAACACATATTTGAGTTTATTTATGAAATCATTTTTGTGAGTTTATTTATTACTACTTAATTAATGTATTATTTTTTTTTAGAAAAATGACTCGCGAAAGAAAAAAAAACATACTATTGAAAGGATACTGGGAACTCAGATGAATATTTCTAAAAAATATGAAAAGCAAGGTTTAAGATAAAATTTGATTTTATGGAAAGTTATCACAGGTAGCAAGCGAAAAATAAGAGTTGTCGGAAAATAACTGAACTAGTGATTGAAATGTGAATGACTACATAATGCATTTAAAACAAAATCAGTTGCGCTCTACCACCTATGATCAGTCTACCCCAACATCAGGTACAGTGGGAGGCAGTGAGTATTTAGTGTCCTAGTTAATAAACGCAGCCTAAGCGAGCAAACAATAATAAACAAGAGAATGGATTACGTTGTGCTACAGATATCACGAAAAACCCGTGTACTATCTAATATTGGGGGAATACCATGTTTCTCTAATCACCAAGAAACAATTAAACCGAATAAGTTTCATATATATATTAAAAGAAATAAAAAATAATTGATCAGGACAAGTACATGTATAAAAACTGTGAGCAAGACCTTTGACATTCTGTACCTTTTTGAGCGAATGCAGAAATATTCCTCGCCACTTTTCGGCATTTTCCGGCTTGTGGAAATCGTAGCCCAAACTATCGTCTGTGCCGGGTAACATTTTGATCATACTCCTCGCAGAAAATTCATAAATACATATTTATTCAGCCAAACAATGCAGCTCCAAGTCGTATTCGAAATAATATTCAGCCATTGTTTTCTAAACCACAGTCGCGTTGTGCTAGCCGGTATATCCCGAAATGAATACTTTCGAAGAATAATTATATGAAAAGCAACCAATCTTCCATCGCACGTTTCAATATATTACTGGACATTTATAAATAAATAAAAAATTATCATCAACGATCACGTATCTCCAAAATATGCAACACAGACGCCATTTTATCTCTTCTCTCGCTCTCGCTTTTGACAGCAACTCAGGGTAGGTAATTTGATTAGTTATGGATTTCTGCGCAATCTAGATTTAATCAGGCGAGAGCGAAGGCGTTAGGCGTGTGAAGTTATAAAAAAAGTCCTTAGTCTATGGTTTATATTTTCGACACTTAACTACCCTCCCAAAACAATATGATACTACTGTTTAATCATGGAGTTAATATGTTTTTTATATCCATATTTTTTTTATATCTGTCTTATGGTTAGAACCTTAAGCCAAACATATATAATGACCCTCCGAATACTTTTAAATCAGCTAGGTAGTAGTCTTTGATTAAAAAGAAGAAATGTTTAACTTATTTACTTATAAATGAATGTATACATTATGCAGATACAGTATTAAGTATAAGAAATTAGTTTATCCCTTACTTCCAGAGATGGCTTTATATTTGTGTTATCTATTTTTCATATAGGCATCAATGCAGGTATTTTAATATACATTTCTTATTCATTTTGAAAAGTAATTATATTATATTATTTATTTTGTGGTTAAACAGCTAGTTTAGAATAATAGTTAAAATTAACAGTAAATATATTTTGCACTCCTTTCTATTTATTTGTATAGTTACTTTAGAATTCGATTGTTAAAGTATCTCAGGCTGATAGTTTTGGGGTAGGTACCTAGTGATACAAAATAGAAAATAAAAAAATATACCCTTCTGTGGTTTTGCTCATGAAGCACCTTGGAAGGCGGTTTTATCAGATTTAGGTATAATGGAATCACAATATAAAATCCACTGTATGTATGGCTTAGGTATGATCGGATGAGTCGATCGGCTATTTTATTAAACATAATAAGTTCCGTATCGGCAACCTAATGTTCATTTTACTCAAAGTAAACATTAACATAAAATACAAAATCTATTAGTAAATTATTTAAAAAAAAATGAACATTGAGTATGTAGGTATCAGTCATGTTGGTCGATTCGATAAGTGCAACGGTGTGAGTACCCATAAAAGATCTGCTCAAAACCCTGTGAAGAATAATAAAAATCAATTTTAACCACAAATATACGCAGACACACGCTAACGATACACAGAAATTAATAAATTTTAAGTGTCTAACTGTTAAATACACATAATATAGTTTTTAAATAAATATTCAACATAAAGTAGTGAGCATAAACATATTTTAGCATAAGTATATAGTATGAAGTAAGTATGTACAAAAAGATGTTCTGTTTCTAGTTACATATTCCTTAAAATCAATAACAGCGTTTTGTGTACCTCCATTCTGCCTGAATCCATAACGGTTAGTAGATATTAAGTTATTTTGTACTAAGAACAGGGTCAAACGATGTTATATATTTTTAAAATTATTTTTGACAAATTATTTCCGTCATATCACCATTATTATATATTGGTATAATGACAGCACTCTTTTAAAGTATTAGGAAAAAAACCATAAGACATTTAATTTAATTATATATAATTTAATTTGACATAAGATTTATAATATGACACAGAGGTACTAAAATATATTACTGTACCTAATCTCTTTATTCAATAACACTAGAAATTTATATATGGTTTATTTAACTAAATATTAGACTAGATGGTGAGATAAAAGAGTCAGGCTCCAAAGCTAATTGTGTTTCAGTTTGATGAGACGTTTTAAGATTTTATTCGCCAGGTCCGATCATACAGTAAAATAAACTTGATTTGCATAATCAACAATTAATTTGCCATCTGATTTCATAAGCTTTATGAATTCTTTTACGCGCATTTTGTCAGTGCCTTTTTTTTTTTTAGTTAAGATGACCAATCTCTTTAATAGTTGTCCAAAGATGTTTACTAGTATCAATTTTTGTTTCTTCTTTTAGTCTTCTTTTCTCCTATTGTTACTTTTTTTGTTATTTATACATTATAATTAATATTGTATATTGAAAATATACTATTAAAACGAATAGTGATTTTTAAACATTGCAGTTAATTTTCACTGCATTGCGCTCTGCGTATATAACAAATATAAATATACATAACAAAAGTTGTTAACAAGGTGATCACTGCCTCAACGGATTAAATGTTACTCCAACCAGCCCTACTCTATTAGAATTTTGACGAGTAGCGGTGGCGGTGGCTGCTGCGAACTCTGCGTCAATTTGACTCAATTTGTCACTGGCATATTTTTAGATAAAGTTGTGTGGTTGCTTGCCTGTTTTAACACTGTAAAGTGAATTTATGCTAAGTGCGGATAGTTTAGAAGATAACAACGCTCATTTTAAATTAGCAAAGTGATTTCCGAAACCATAGAATATTTTTAGATTGGTGACTTACATAATAATCCTGTAAATCGAGTTATGAGAGCTTTGTTTGTTCGTTGAGTTTTGCGAAACGCAAATATGAATCAACAGTCAAGAAATCCTAAAACCACATTTATAACTGTAGATTACGATATTTCGGACACGGTGCTCGGACTTGGAATTAATGGAAAAGTAAGTCTGTTGTTTTAAAATGGCCTTTCGAAAACCTGTATAATTTTGACACTAATGATTAATCAAACGTTTCTACCTACATAATATTTGTGTACCTACCTACGGCAAATAACCTCTGTTCGTATATTTATATTTTACATATAACTTTGTATTGATGAGGCTGGCCCAATATAAACCGACGCAATAATAATATGGAACCTCAAATTTCTATCGATTTCGCAATTTATTGTTTGCTTCCTAAATTAATGACGCTGATGCGGCCTTTTATGTTTTTTTTATCACTATCACTTTAATTATGTTTGTCAATCCAAACATACATTCTGCTCTGTCACAATTTAAACACGATGGCTGAGTTTCCATCAGCTCTTATCTATAAGTTTTTGTTTATGGCTTCTTTATATTTTATTGGGACTACTTGATCTAGTTATCTTAGTTTTTTTGTTGACAAATCAGTTTTCCTAGTCACATATGATTCCTTCTTGATATTCTGCAGCATTTCACTTTTTTCCAATTCTTGACTCCTTTTTTTAAAAATCCTTTTAGGAGGATTGATTGCCTCATGGAAGCACAATATCCTTGAAGTACTCCTTTATATAATCTAGCCAAAGCCAAATTTTTCCACCATTTTTTTCTTGAAGATCTCATGCTAGCTGATTATTAAAAATATTATAAACACTTTCCCCAAACGGTCAGTGCACCTCCGCAACAATAGACGTTTCTGAAGTGTTGGCTTACCGATGTAAAGTTATTCCGTTGGTAAAGCTTTGAACGTCTTCAGATGCCTAATGGCAATTCTGGGACTGTTAAAATTTAATGTCATTTTGGGAATTCAACAAAAAAATTTCAAAAACCTGATAATTTTGCTGCAAGTTCCAGGCGACATTTTCCAATTCAAAATAACCACACAAATCAGTATAATAGTTTAACTTATGTAACAACAAGCGACTAGACATAGTCTGTATCAAAGGAGCAAAGAATCGACATGTACCAGACTGAGTTTACATATACCGGAGTACATATACTGGACTGAATTTGTCGCTATAACTGAAAATAATGATTATCGACAACTTTACTAAAATGAAAGCTTATTGAAAAAGGCAATCGTCTGAAGAACTAAATGATAAGCAAGAGCAATGACTTGAGTTATTATATAAATCGATATATTTAATTTCTTGCCCTATATTTTCTGTGTTAAATACAAAGTTAACATATAATTTAATTTTGCAGCTTTATTTATATGGGTAACGGGAAAAATACAAACTTTAATGAGGCTCTTAACTTTTAGACAAAGTAGATATTTAACCTTTTCATTCAATATAAGCCCAGATAATTTTAAGATAAAACAATATCAAATATTATTTTTTTTCTATATCTACAAAAAAGACAGTTACAAGACTACGACTTTTGTATGGAGAAGTGACGGTTTGCTCCCTATTAATATTTTATTTTAGTTTGCATTTGTCATGTACTTATTTAGTTTTATTTTTCTTTTCTTCGTTTTTTTTAAATAATAATCCCTCCATGCACTTCATGATATTGCTCTTGGCAATTTTTAGATAGGTTGGATCAGGACATATTTTTTGTGCGTTTTATTCGGGGAAGTTCTATCTGAATTGAGATGTAGTAACATCGATCGCAGAACTCCATATACTTAGCATGCATTTCTATTTAAAAATACCCTTTATTTTAATTAGAATTTAGCAGGGGTTCTGAACCCCTCTCCCCAAATCATCTTGAACTAGGGCCTCAATTGTATTTTGGCGTGTTTAAACATATTTTTTTTTGCATATTTGTGTTTGCATTTTTTTTTTTTTTTGAGGATTCTTGCTATCAGTTTTCAATATTTTGCACTTGCTATTACCACCCAAACATTTGCTATTTTGTATCATTAGTGTAATTATACTACGTAATTCAATGTCTTCAGTTTTACACCTGATGTAATTTCTTCAAAAGACATTAAATAAACTTACAATAATACACAATTACTTAAGTCATGTTTATCAGCCTATGTTTTCACATTTGCGTCTTTGTCGCTTTTCATTTGTTATAAATTATTTGTAATAACAGTAGCAACATAATATTTGCATTGTGTTTATCTTTATTGTATTTCGATTGCAACAAACTCTATCTGGTTTTAATTTACCACAAAAAATACATTTTATAAACAAACACAATTATGCTACTGCATAATTGTGTTTGTAATTCACTAATTACAATAAAATTACATTTTGTGCAATGCGGTTCCTTTATTTTGTCCCTATATCAACACCTAGGAACACCTGTTTCTGGCAGTAATGTCCCGAGTACTTTCGATTTGGTTGCTTTGGGATGATGAGGAATGTTCAGGGCGCATTTGACAGCACTGCACACTGAGTTGAATGTAAAAAAAAAACACAAATACATCATTTAATTAATTAAACTCGATAATCTGCTAGAAATATACCAGATTGTATTGGAAACATGCTATGAAGTGATCAAACACACATAATTATGCATGTTTGTAGGTCAAACTGATTATACCGTGTATAATTGTATTTATGAGGACATTTCTTTCTAAATTTTTAACCACTTCCAACATTCAGTTCAGTAAAACGTCCAAATACTTAATGTTTTGTTATGCTCATATTAAGATAATTACGGCACGATGTCAATACTTAGTTAAAATTATCAATAACATAATATGTTACTAATATTTAACTTATGCCATTAATAAGATGCTTTTGGTACTCTCAACTGACAGCTACGATGGTAATGGTCGCCTCAAATTATGAATATTTTTTGACTCGAAAGGCTTCGAGTGAACAAGTATTATACATCAACTATCCGTATTGAATGAGAAGCGTTATCGTTTCTAAGAAATTAACAATATTTCGATGATGAACCAAATAATAATTTCGAATGTAATCATTCACAGTTGCCATCAATTTTTTTTTAAATTTTGAAATATCTCCAGGGCTTGGTTGCGGATTATTAAAAAAGAATTTATGCCTAATGTCTAGATATATATTTTTTAAATAATTGCTTTGACCAAAGTACTGCTCAACTAAGCTAAATTTACTTTTACCAGTGTCAGAGGAGATGGTGATAAAGGATTTGAACCTGCGATCGCTGGGTCAATAGTCAAACTCTATATGTAAATTTATTCTGATTTTAAATTTATGACCTGTTAATTAGTATAATTGTGAAATTATTTAAATGGAATTATTTTGATTATGGCTCTGGGAAGCACACGAAATTCATATTAAAATTGAATATTAACAGGTAATACAATGTACTGAACGCAGTACGGGCGCCAAGAGAGCCCTGAAGGTTCTTCATGACAGCACCAAGGCGCGGAGGGAGGTGGATCTGCATTGGAGGGCCAGCGCTTGCAGGCACATTGTGGCTGTGAGTTTATTTTTCTCTCTTTAGTTTGAATTTAATTTTACTAAAACGTGTGATGCCATTCTCTGGGATGGGGTGATGATGATGATTGGAGGGCAGGTTCACTTGGGCCACATTCTAGGCGTATGAACGACAGAGACGAGTAACATAGAACAACAAGTACATACAACAAGATAACAGTTAAGCCTAAGCATACACTTTATGATAGTAAGTCGTATACACAAGTAGAAAAGAGAGCAAATCTATCTATAATACCTCCGTTGGTAACTGAATAAGTGTTTTTGGTATGTGTTTTGTTACTTAACTCAGCCGACAGTGCTGAGAAAAGTGCCATTGAATATTCTCAGCGGCAAAAAATAATCTGACCGGATTTCGCCCATAGAGGGATTCGAACCCAGGACCTCTGAATTAGAAGCAGGCGCACCACCTGCCGCTCTTGGGGTGGGGTGTGGTGATAAGTGGGAGCTGTGCATATTTTTTTTCTCAATCATGTAGTTACTCCAGTTAGGGGGGGGGGGGTTTGGGTTGACATCATCACTTTCATCTCTTTATCAAAGCTTTACAATATATGTAATTATTGTCTCAATAATATGCCCCGAGGGAAATATATTGTTCCTGTACTATATATCTTTTTTTATGGTCCCTACATTTGTCCCACGCCCACTCTGAAATTAATTTTAAACGTTTAAGAATCAACTTTTTATGGGGAAGTTCTCCTAAGGTCTCAATTTTCTTCAATAATGTATCATACATAGTTTTTTACACTTTTCATGGAACCTGTTTGATATTCAGCCTCGGATCTAGGCGGCAATTTTAGGGGACGCAAAATTCATGTCTGAAAAAAACTGTTTTATTACAGCGCCTATTATTTATTTGTTTTTGAAACGATTTTTTAGTTTTGAAGCGATCATAAGTTGATTTTCGCATAGTGTGTGTAATGTGTAACTATTAATAAACAAATATTTTCCACGAATAAATACTGTTTTTTTTAGAGGTGTGGTTTTCAAGAAGAGATAAAACGCATATAATTTGATGTTATGGCTAAGAATTTAGTTTTATTATAAAGATAAGGGTTTGCCATTATGTTTTAAAAATGATTTCGGGTAAGTGGCCGCCGCGGCTGACTCGAACAAATTCCAGCCGAGAGGCCCAATTTTCAACCACTTTTTGCAGCAAGTTGGGCCGTATGTCAGCAATAACGCGCCGAATATTCTCTTCCAAGGTGTTAATCGTGTCCGGCTTATCTGCGTAGACAAGCGACTTCACATAACCCCACAAAAAATAGTCCAGCGGTGTTAAATCGCACGATCTTAGAGGCCACGCCACAGGCCCACGACGCGATTTTTACTTTATTTTAGAGTGATTTTAAAAAAAATTAGAGTGATTTTTTCTAAATTTGCACTATTTGCAAACGTTGTTCAGGAGTAAGTCTATTCATTATGAAATGGCAAACCAAACTGAGCATAAATCAAGTGACAGCTGTCAAAAACACCAACTACGAAATAAGCAGTGCCAGATTGAAAACCACGCCTCTAAAAAAAACACTCTTTATTAGGGAGCTATGATGCTAAAATGGCAGCTTTACCACCCGTTCAGAGTATGATGTTTTTATCATCGTGAGTATGATGTCTTCACATCAACTAATATTAATTTTCCCGTGCCCACACGGCCATATTATATTACCGAGCCTGTAACATTTGCTATATGATCAGAAAATTTCGTGTATTATTGACTTTAGAATTTGTAGCTGCATACGCGATTGTTTATCTTATCAACAGTGTCTCTACGTATTCCCATACTTTCAATTACATTGAGGTTATCTCTACTTTGTATTTTTATGGCCATTGTCATGGTTATTAGCTTATTGTTAATTGGTCTTTTGTTAGATGCAGGATAATTATTCAGAATTAAATAACATTGTTAGACAATTTTGCAAGTTGATTTACAAAGAGGATTATTCAACAAAATCGGGCAGTCCGTGAGCAGGCTACTTTAGACTAAAAGTAACTGATCCGACTGTTAATTTTCTTGTAAAACGATGCAAACTTCTGACAGTCACTAATCATTTTGTTTAATTTTTGAATATGTGGGATAAATAAAACACTACAAACTGAAATATTTCTTAAAAGCGCTATTGTCATACGCATGAAAGTTGAAGTGGGGGTGGAACTCAGAACTGGACGCTGCATAAAAGCATGCTATTTCATGAGGCAATGACTCGTCACGAGCCTGTGCGAATGAGATAGAATAATTGTAAACACAAAATCAAGAGACTCAATAACTGCTATAGTTATCTTGGGATTTTTTTTTTCATAAAGAAACTGTAAAGAAAAGTTGAAAAAAAAATATTTTTCTTAATATTCATGTTTACTTCTAATATATAGAAACATTTTAGGTAGATTTCATTTGGAAAGTTACCTAAATGCAATGGGTACCATATCGTGACTTCCGGAAAAATTCGAAATAACTTCACTTTTCACATCTCCTAGAACCCAAAACCTATCTATCTATCTTTATCACTCTTTATTTTTGTCTGTGTCAAGTGCCGTAATTTTACACCAATCACTTTCAAATTGATACATAAAATTAAGGGCACAAAATCTCAGTCAAGTTCGTTAATGGGCACAATCAAAGCAGGGGGCGGGAATGGGGGGTTTTTTTTGAATAGTGAAATTTTGCTATAACTTTCTTAGTATATGAGATAATTAATTCATTTAAATTTTATATTATTCCTTATATAAGGGCCTAAAACTTATCCATGTTAACTTTTTTGAGAGCACCAATCACTGGTCCTAGGGGTGGGAAAAGTGGTTTTTCAAAATTGAAAAAAAAAAACATACCTCTCTTAATAGGCACAGAATGAAATCAGTTCGAAGTTTTAATTGTAGGCCTACAATTTTTGATATGAGCAGCCCTTACAGCACAGTATAAAGAGGGATTCAGTATACACACTCTCGCTGCGCAAGGGTATGGCAGGTTGAGGTGTGCGAGCTGCCGCGCGGGAAGTGGATCGTGCGGCAACTCGCACAATGTTTGATACAAGTTCGTACAGTTGGAATTTGCCTATCCTCTACTTTGATCCGGTGGAATCTACCTTAGCCTTCCGGCGTGCCGAAAGGGATTTTTCAAATAAAAACGACTTAATATAATACATACACTCGATAGTTTGGATTCAACTAAAATGGCTGTTAAATGCCCAATAACTTTGAAGAAAGTAACTTTTTGGAAAAGTTATTGTTGTACATTAGACGATATTGATTGTTTAATTATTAGTTCTCAAGTTAGACCTTGTACACACTAAGTAACCTGAAACAGAGTTTGTATGGTTTGACCTGCGACAGTCAAGCTCAAATATATATTATAAAAAATATTTTCATTTATGTTACGATGAGACCAAGATGTTGTTTACAATGTTGTGGCTGGAAGGGTTTAATATATTTTCTTATTTTACAAAATTTAATAATTAATTTTTTTTTTTGCTTATTTTTTATATTATCCTTATTTTTTAATAATTAACTTACCAGAATGAACAATTTGAATGTTTTTTGTTTTAGATAACGGATGTATACGATAACGTTTACGCAGGCAAGCGATGTCTGCTGGTGGTGATGGAGTGTATGGATGGCGGAGAGCTCTTCCAAAGGATTCAGGATAATAGGGAGGGAGCGTTTACGGAGAGACAGGCCGCTGAGGTTTGTAGGCATCGGCTACTTTAATGCTTCCGAGTGACTGTAATCTCAGTAGGTGCGGTAAGGCCTTCAAACTGGCTGGCCGAAGACCTTGCTCTGCCTAATTTACTGCAGTATTTACCGCACTCATACTTTTGCTGAATTGCTGTTATTAGTAAACAATTATTGATCAATTATAACTTGAGTGCAAAAGAGTTTTTTAATGATCAGATCTCATGTTACTTTCTTACGAATTTTACATCAAAGGCCCACAATAATCTATTTCTATATTATTTTCTTTTTACCCGTTGAAGGCACCAATTTCATGAATTTGTCCTAATTTATAATCCCTGCTGTAGCAGAGACATATTTATTTAATTTCTGGGACAAAATTATGGACCAACTAAAATAAGGTTGATTTTGTTGCAATGAGAGTTTCATATTTATAATCATTAGAACTAAATAATAAAAACCATAAACAATGTTTTGTTTGCAATTTGATAAATTTATGAGCAAACTACCAAAGTACTTGCTAAATGCTTAGAAATAAATACAATAAATTAAGAGATAATTTCCAAATAACAGAGTGGGTACTGAACCTTACAATAACTTCTACAAAAAATAACAGAGATCTGGTTTAGTGACATGAAATGATTTGGCGTTGAACGTTTACAGTTTCACATTTAGGTTGTCAAAATTTAAAAAAAAAAGAATTGCTTGAAAACATCCGAGGAAAAGGAAAAAAGACACCCATACCTGGCAATATAATTTTTATACAGACCTCTGTCTCAGTACATTACGCACCAATATTCTACTGTACTTAAGTATGTGCTTTTTGTAAATTAAAAGAGTTTTTAAGTCGAGCTAAACTTCCCATGGAAACAACATCTAGAAAAATCATCTTTTCAAGTCAAATTAAACATAATTAACATTATAATAACATAATTAATTAATTAACATAATTAAACTTATTTCAGCTATTCAGATGAATTCTGTCTGTCTATTTCATACCATGTCATCTAAATCCTCTTTTTAACCGTGCACGTTTAATGGCAGTCAATCTTAAAGCACGATTTTTCTTTTGGCAGATTATGCA
This sequence comes from Neomicropteryx cornuta, assembly GCA_020383195.1. Taxonomy (NCBI): domain Eukaryota; kingdom Metazoa; phylum Arthropoda; class Insecta; order Lepidoptera; family Micropterigidae; genus Neomicropteryx; species Neomicropteryx cornuta. The sequence goes on along the minus strand of JAHKQU010000010.1, from coordinate 5,969,518 downwards.
TTCAATATCGGTAGCCGTCAACTACCTGCATACTTCAAACATTGCCCACCGAGATATCAAACCGGAGAATCTCCTGTACACGAGCATGGAGCCAAATGCGATACTCAAATTGACCGATTTTGGCTTCGCAAAGGAGACGCTCACTCCGGCCGACACTCTTCAGACGCCCTGCTACACGCCCTACTACGTCGCACCTGAGGTACTGTATTTTAAAGAAGATTTCAATGTCTCCAGCTGATATTTTTGTTTAAGAACACTTGAATGCTAGTTGAATCTGTGTAACTTTTTCAAATGTACCATACATTTTGGAGGAAATACTAATGCAACATTGTTCTTCCTCATAACAAGTAGCCAAAAAATGTACTAGGTAAAAATGTTTGTTTTTTATATTTATATTATATTGACATAGCTTTTGTAAATTAAACTCGAATCATTTACCAAATCCATAAAAAATACTTTCAATTCACTAGCACACTTTTCACATAAACAATCAAATATCAATCAAACGTCAAACCCGAACTAAAACGAAAAAAAAATCGTTGTTTAGTCTATGCCTTATCCACCTAGGGTATACTCTAAATGCCGCACTTTTAAATATCAATAGAAATGCAATAAGCCAATGAGGCTTTTAAGCGCGCACACTGCAATTGGCGTATACATCAATGATGACATATCTCATCATCGGCGCTGACTGTGTTAACAATATTTTTTTAAGTCTTTAAATCTATGTCCTTATGTTACATTATTGCTTTAAATACATATAATGGCTTGTTGGCATTTTTCTTTTGTTCTTCCCTAAAGTTTTAATTAGGCAGATAGGTATTCTCTGGCTGAGTGCAATAATGATACATCTTAGCCATCATAGGAAAGCCAAACTCATCGATGAAAGATGATAGGTGATGATGAATCATTATTTATGTACTGATTTAATTATCAATAACTTCAATTGATAGTTCAAAAGTAACCACTACTGCACTCCAGCCAGCAAATATTTTAGGTTATCTCCTGAAACATGCACATGAATCCCAAGCCACGTTGAATTCAAATACCAGTATTTACGACAAAATATCGATAAAATGTACAAAATATATGGATTTCTCGATGCTCTAAATTTTTAAACAAGTAGAAATGTACCTTTTTAAACCCGGAACCCATAGTAACCCAAAGAGTTTATGATACAACGATATCCAGAATAATTTTAGTTTTATATCTACAAATAACAAACTCACAATGTTCGTAAATGACTGGGTTTAGCTCTATTAATCACGAATTAATCATTTTTTACATTTAAAATAGTATTTATCTCTCAAATTTTGCTATAATTATACATATAACCAGTCTGGACATAACTCTACGTGAATGCGGAACTGCACTCCAGTATCAATCACCCTGCGAGGATATTCCTCACAGCCTTCGTAGAGTACACGCGACGATAAATGTTGAGGCAAGGTCAGCATTTCTCTACACGGGGCCAGAAGACGGGTGCATTGTTCACTGCACACATTTGACCACGTACTGGTTGGCAGAGTTATATAAGCAGTACCCCGGCCGGGGCCGGCGGAGTTCCTTAACCACAACTGCGCGACCGATATCTTCGTAGTGCCTGTGCCCGTTGGCCCTAGCCGTAGGATCTTCCACTTCTCTACTATTATTGGAGTCAATATTCGAGACATATGTAACCTAGTTAATAGTGCAAGTAATAAAGATCTCTTCATCACCAGCACTGCATTATTAACTGCAGGCCCTTTCACCCCAAAGGGACCGTTATAACCTATATCCGTCCGGATATAATTTAATATTTGTTATACCATTTATTGTATTAATTTTATTCATTTATATTTTTGTTTTAGGTCCTGGGCCCAGATAAGTATGACAAGTCGTGCGACATTTGGTCGCTGGGTGTGGTAATGTACATCCTTCTCTGTGGTTTTCCTCCGTTCTACTCGAATCACGGCCTCGCCATTTCGCCCGGAATGAAAAAGGTATCAAATAATATTTATTTTACCTTTTTCTTTCAAGTCAATTAGTGCACACTTTTAGCTTTCGAGGACGAATAAAACCGGACATGGTTTCTTTCGTCTTTCGTCCTAAATCAATGTCAAAAAAATGTAACTTAATGGTCTCATAAATCATTATTTTTCTTAACTCAATTTTAAATGTAATTCAAAATGGACATCCATGGCTTCGGAGTTATTCTATTTACTCTTTCAAATCAAGTCGAAATAATACCGTTTCTGTTTTTTGTATTTTTAAGCATATGATAATAATAATTTTTCAGAGGATTAGACTCGGCCAGTACGACTTCCCGGACCCGGAATGGTCTAATGTGTCCAATGAGGCAAAGAACTTGATAAAAGGAATGCTCATGGTTGACCCTGCCCAAAGGCTTACCATCCAACAGGTATTTACATTTGTTTTTTGTACAAGAAAATGAATGAAGCAATTTGCTTCATTCATTTTATTGTTGCTTAACTTTAAGAGTAAGTTAATAGTAAACTGATATAGAAATAAAAATTATAATAACCTTTTTTATGTATCACATTTTGCACTACGCAATATAAATAATAATATGTGCACACCAGTAAAATTAAGTTTTGAGCTTGCTTAAATTCAGGTTTGAGTTTTGCTTAGTTCAGATGAGTGATGCATATTAAAAAGTTGGGTTTTTTAAGTTTTACGGGCCTTAAGACATTCCTTCAGATCATCAATCCGGTTGCTGGATATTACTCATTCCTTATTTTCGTAGATTTCCAATGCCGTCAACAACGGTGTTTATTTTATCGTATTGTTTTTATTACGATAAAAATAAGCAAAGACCCATTAGTCAGAGACTGTCGACAGGTCCCTTTGTTAAGTTTCTCAATTAATATTATTGCATACATAATTAAAAGGATTTGATCATACAAATAAGAGTGTTTATTCAAAAATGAAGGAATTTTCTATTTTCATCTGATTTCATTGTCGCTTTCAGGTTATGAACAGCCATTGGATCAGAGCTTACACTAGCGTACCGCAAACACCGCTTTACACAAGCAGAATGCTGAGAGACACTGGTGATGTATGGCCCGATGTACAAGACGAGATGACGCGCTCGCTCGCCACTATGAGAGTCGATTATGACCAGGTAATTACTGTAAGAAATTGGCTTTTATTGGAAAACTATATTTAGTAGCTAAAAGTCAGTTAGCCCCGGAATGCCCGTATGTCATACCGGTCGCAATTTTCTCTGAGCTAGAGCACTCTGAATTCGACTTTTCTGAAGAGAATTCTTTTATTTAATACAATATAATATAACCGCTCACGCCCCCAGGGCCAGTAAAGTGGACTCGCTTGAAAATCTCAAAGGTACTAAACTGCCCTGTGTAGTGCGCTATCTTTTATATTTTCTTCGTACTTCGTACAAAGTTTTTTGTACCTCCAGCTACGTATTGTAAGTCTTTCTAATAAATGATGGATGGCATTACAACCTGCAGGACATTTTAAATGACATCATTTTTATGTGTTAAAATATTGCTTATGTCTATTATTAATGATCTTACCTACAGTAGAGCGTCGATAATACGAATGTCAAAAATCCGGACTCGATAATCCGGATTCAATTCCGGTGAAAAAAAAAGTCGAATGAATATATAAAGCTAACGCAATTTAGCTAGTCGAAACCTTCGGATCAAAATTTAGGTGGGAGAAATAAGAGGCCTAACGTCAGGCTGGGCGGGGTCGTAGACAACAAATCTCACTTCTTCAACACCTACCGCTTTCACTGTTAGTCACGTCTCTTGACTACAACGCTGTTACACCTGTATTGTAAAGTTCTCTGCTACTCAAAATTTTTGTTTCTATAGCCGATCGAAACAGACGGAGAGTACACAAACCCAGCTCATTCTATTATTAATTAATAATTAATAGTTTTATTTATTTTTTTAAATAATTGCTTTGACCTACGTCATATACAATTATTTGGGCCCAACTCAACTAGGCCAAATGTGCCCATCCTAGAGTCAGGGGAGAAGCGCTAAAAATGGTATGTCCATGTGCGGATTCGAACCCGCATCCTTTGGGTCAATAGTCCAACGCCTTAACCATTAGACTACCACGATCTGTCGATTTATCTGCTATAATTATGTATTTAACCACTGAAGTGAATTATTAACGGTTTTAACAAATTTTCTTTTTGTTATGAACTCAAACTACCTTTTTTGGTTCTTTTTTCAAAATCTTTTTGAGAAAATTATTTTGATAATCCGGACAGGGTCCGGTCACAATTAATCCGGATTATCGACGCTCTACTGTACTTAGTCCAACCTCTGTATGTCGTTAGGAGTAGAGGTATTACAAAGAGACTGTGTTTGAGAGAATCCCGTCTACAAAGGGCTCTGGCATTTTTGATTAAGCCTTTAGGATCCACTGCTGGAACCATAGATAAACAAACAAAATATTGATTGAAGTAAAAATTTCTCAATGTATTCCACTATTTGAGCATTACTCAAATCCAATCTGCTTTTATAATAACATATTTGTCTCTTACTTTCAAGGTGCAAATCAAGACATTAGAGCAGAGCAACAACGCTCTGCTGAACAAGCGGCGCGGTAAGGCCACCGCGTGACAAGTTAATGATCCAAGCGATGCTGATATCGAAATGACCTAACGACGCATCAGTTCTTATGACAAATTAGATTGTATTGCGACGAGGTTAAGTGCAGACATCACATAGATTTCTCTAGATAAAATATATAGCGATTGCCAATAGAAATGTGCGCTTGAGCTTGATGATGATGATGATTGGAAGGCAGCCAGATGGCTGCTACATTCTTGGGGTTGTGTATACCTCCGTAGTACAGCTTCAAATCTAGAGTTCCTGTAGCCATTACGTCTTCGATGCGAGCCGCAGCATGTGGGAGCTTGAGCTTGTGGGTGTATTTTTGCTGTCGAATTATTTTTAAAAGTGCATCGTGGTAAATTTTTAGGATCCGTACCGGAAGAAAAACCATCTTATCCTTTTCGAGGTCAAAACAGCAAGAGTACTGGTTAAGAGGACGCAACTCGGTCATTTCTCTATACAAAAGTTGTAGCGTTGTGACTCTTTTTGGAAAAATAATACTGTGTATCGTTTCATCTCATAATTAATATAGAACGAAAAACATACTTTACCTAAAAGTTAAGAGCCTCGAAAAGTATGTTTTATTCCATGCGTTTTATTAAAACTTAAGACGTAAATATCTTATTGACCGGACACAAGAAGCGTGAAATAAAACTAGTTGCATAAAAATATTTCATAAAGATGCAAATTCAACAGAGTTGTTTACACCTCATCGAGCTCAGCTAAAATAAACAGCCGTTAGATGAAATAGCATAATTTATGATCATGCCCCACGCTCTGCGGGAAGAGATGTTGCTTTACGGGAATTAGTTGTTTTTGTTTTTTTTAAACAATTTGAAATTTGTTTGTAGCGGTGCTTCTCCAAAACTTTTTTTATTAGGGTCACATACTTAATCTTTTATTTAGCGGATAACTCAGTTAACCCTCGACCAGTATTTTTTCATTCAATATTTGGCACAAACATGATAGTTCTATAAAGATTAAACTATTTGGTCCGTTCATTCATTGGCATTCATGTTTATAATTATATCGATGATTCAGTTTATATGCTAGATAGGTAGCTGCCGATATATTTTGTATGTTCCAGATTCATCTGTTACTTTAACTGCGTACTACGTTGAAGTTTTCAGATTGTTTATAGTGTTTCGTCGTACTCTTTTCTACAGAGTGCATTATGAGCTTTTTAGTGTAAAATTATTAAGGTATCCAAACCAATGCTAGTAAAGGGTTGTTGCTAAAATATTCCTCAGAAGTTCTTGTTCTGAGTTCTTTTTTGCATGGTGATTTTATTAAGAAATTTTTACACGTAAGCAGATGTGTCAAATCCACAATTTTTAATCGTTTTAGTTGTTTTCATAAATCTTTTTTTTTTAAGAAATAGAACGCAATTATTATCCTTTAAATCTATTAGTAACATGATTTGTTACTAAAATAATTACGTTCGACACAAAATTTTATTATAAACGAGATAGAAAAATATTTTTTTGTCGACTAAATTACGTTTTAATAAATGCCTTCAGATGCAAAATTTTGCTTCGAAATATTATTGTCCAAATAGGGTGTTTAGAATTTTGGGGTACTGTCCAGAGGGGTTGATCACCCTTGGTCACATTTTATTGGGTTTATATGCAATATATGAGTAAAAAAATGTATAATACATTTGCCCTAATAGATAGTAAAACAGAAGTACATTATTGTTTAAAAAGTGGCTTATGTTAAGTGATATCATAAGTAGGTTAAGATTATATAAAAGTAATACATAATTACTTTTCAAATGTTTTGTATACAGTTTTACAGAAAGTCATCGACGTAAGACTTAGTTTATAAACTGCAAGCTTCTTAATTTTTAACATTGGTGTAAATTTATTAGTTTAAGTAGGCATTAATTCAGAAATAAGTAAGTGTGCAGGCTTCACCACAATACTATAAAATAAATTGAATGCACAGTTGTCATATTTTAAACAATATAGTATTAAGATTGCTAAAATCTTGTAGATCTAAGCCGCGCTAGATGTTCGCATTAGCGACTCTAATCTCTCTTGCACCAAACAGAAAAGCCAAGTTCATGGTTCATTTATTTGTTACTCGACAGATTAGCTTTTAATTTATAAAATAATTCTTCGATAGAACCCTAGACAGTCTCGTCAGAGAAACCAGGTCTTTCGATTACCAATCGCAACAGATCTCAATTTGTATAAATACAATCTATCAAGACAACTCAGAGTATGAATCCTACTAAGTCTGATTCGTATGTTCCAGGAATTTCCATTTATTTTTCAGGACATACTAAGACTTCTGCGACTTTTCAGATGTTTCTAGGACATTGGAATTTTCAACAATTCAAAATCTGAGCAATAACTATGTATGTATTCAAATTTATAGCAATGTGATTTTTTTATTTTAATGCCGGGTCTGGAACGTTTTCTAACTATAAATATTTTATTTTATTTACTATAATAACAATCATTTTGTATATTTATGAAATAATTAATTGACAGCATGATTTAGCAACATTAAAAGGGTAAAATTGCAGCACGTAAGTACCCATTGTTTTATGTTTTTATGGCTTGTTAGAGATATTTTTTAAGATTCAATTTTTACTTTCAATATTTTTTACGTTCAATCTTTACGATCTGGTATCATCTGATTTACCATAAAATTCTCTTTTATAAAATATCACTTTGTTTTTTTTTATTTCGAAATTAAAAAAAAAGTGCTTATCAAATTTTTGGTTTTGACCACCCAATTTTTCACTATTTTGACAAATTTTGTCAAATATTACACTTTTTTTTTACATTTTAAGTCTTCCAAAATATGTAGTTTTCGAAAAAAAAATAAAGTTAAAAAAAAATTTTCAATACAAATTTATAAATAGTATTAGACACTGCATTGAATTGAAAAAAAAAAATAAAATAAAATTGGCTCGTGATTTCCAATGGTGCAAACGTCAAGTTAATACTTAATTTAAGTTTAACTTGAGTTAATACTGAAATAATAGCAGAAATAATCAAAATCAAGCGGGCAATGCTTACGTATATATACGTCCGTGTGCCGATGGCGCCCTTGGCTGACCGGGCGGCCGGACGTATATATACGTTCCTGTGCCGATATGGGTTATTTTGATAAGAGATTTTTTTGAAGGGTTTTTTTACATACATATTTCTTACTTAAGATAACTATACTATTTTAATTGAATTTGTCTATGCAACTTAGTACCTACATATTTATTTATAAATTGATGTTGCTAAGTCGTCCTGTTAGTTTGTGTGTTGGTTGTATATTTCACTCACTATTTGCCTAATTTGCCTACAACGGTAAGAGCTAGGCTAGGCATCGAAGATAGTTAATATATATTATACACTATTGTTGTTTGCCATTTTCGTGCTAAAATGGTTTTGCGAGGTATCAAGCATCGGATCAGGGACGCTCAACTATATTACGGAAAATAAAACTTGGTTATGTAAGATTTTGTAGTGTGAAGAATGTTCGTGCTCACTCAGCGTGGCATCCGGATATTTCTATTCTTCTAGCCGGGCAGTGAATGTGTTAATTTGTATAGGATGTATTTATTATCTTGTTACATGGTCACATAATTTAAATTCGTCATTTGTATCATTAGTAGATAACTAACGTTCCTGCGGGTTGACTTTTTTGTATGTAGCTTTTTCAACGTCGTTTGCCAATGCACAGAGAACATGTCCAGTTCACTGTCCTGGTGTTTAGAAGTAAAAATATTGAACGAGCATCAGATTAGCCTTCTCCACATTGTCATCCGAAGATTTGTCCGAGACTTTCATAAGTTCATATAAGTTCTTTCACGAAAAAAAAAAAATTTTTTCTTCTGAATTTAATTTCTTCCTTTATATTTTCATTCATTTCACTTAATCATTACTGTAGATTGTCGTTGACTTTTGTTTTTTGTTATCTATCTTTTGACAGTTTGGGTATTTAAAATTTTACTGTTGATGTAATACACAGAGTACTTAATGGTTGACAATGTTTTTGGTGGAATTGTAGTGACAGAAATTTTAAAGAGGTAACGCAATCAATTAAAAAAAGAAAAACATTCATAAACTTGCCTTAATATATACATTAGTACGTTCAAATAGCATTAATGTTATCAATATGTTTTAATTTTCCATAGTACGCGTAAAGTCTGATTTAAACCAGATAAGAGCTTGATACATACAATAATTTTATATTATAAATAAATATATGTATAATACTAATAATTATAAATGTAAGGTAGGTCAAAAGATTGGTCAATCAAAGGTACTTAGACTAGATGTCCCTTTTTTATTGTTAGGGCTTATGATTATACCCATTTGATGCTTGATCGGGCCAAATCTGGATTCGCCCAAATATTATGGTCCTTTCTCTTCTCATAAATTGATCTTCCTTATAGGAGTGATATTTATAAAAATATTAATATAAAATATAAAATGCTTAGCACCAAACTCACAAGACCATTGATCGTATAGTGGTTTTTAGATTGCTCAATTGCTTAGTAGAATTAGACAACCACTCGTTAGTAACTAAAACACTATGAAAATGTCGCACAAAGTGTCAAACATCGTAATTGATTTGAAAACGCAAACAGTTTCATAATTTTAATGACAGATGGCAATGTATTCTTGCAAATTATTTAAAATACTGCGCAATATTAGTTTTACCATACGGTCAACATTTATGCTTCTATGCGGTTTGCATCTAGGCTATCTGCCAACTGTTAATATTTAATATTTCTTTAGTAAAATAAAAGTGCCATCTTCATTTCGGAATCATTTCTTGGATGCCTTCTAATTGCATAGGGTTGAGCTATTTAAAACCACTATATAAGTAATGACAAGACTTAGAATACTCTCTAACATACTGTATCGCATACAATTTATGTCTGGCTCTAATTCCATGGCATTGCATCATAGACATAGCCAGGCATCGCAACATAGACAAGGGAGGGCTTAGTCGTATGTACCCTAAATACGTGTGGTATCACTGAAGATGCAATACTGCGTAACCCAACAGTCAATCTTAACAACCTACCATTAGCTACGTAAACAGATAATCATAAGTAATACTTACTAGTTAAGTGTAATTGCAACAGATGGCAGTAGTATTTTAATTCATGAAATGAATTGCAGGTATTATTTTAACCTATAATATGTAAATGGCAACCTCGAGTGGCGACATCTAGTAACTGTTACTAAAACCGGCATATAAAATTTGCACTGTTTTCATTCCAGTTTGACCTTTTTTTTTATTAAGAAAATTTATTAAACGTATGTCAATTATATGAAATATGTAACACCAAGCCTAGTCGTTAGAAAATGCTAATCTAGCTATAATGAAACTAATATAAGATTATCTTTATAATAGACATTAACAGATAGACGAAAGAATCGTGTAATGAACTCTGAGCGAATGGAAAAATAGCGTAACAGATTATTTCCACTTTTGGTTGTGTAAAGCAGTTCACACTTTTTAAATCATGACGACTATGAAGTCCGAATGTGAGATGGCTTAACTGACTACCTATATTCTATATTCATCTAGCTTTGACCCAAATGCAACCAAGAGTTAACTTATCCGTCCATCTTTATTGTGAAACCTGTTGATTGAACTCTGGCAGTGGTTTAAAATACTCGGGCTGCCTAGATGTCCATACGAGTTGTCCCAAGACCTTTCCCGAAGACAAAATGCGAAAATAATAATCCCCAAATTTATTTATTTTTTAATGAGATGGTGTAAATTACCAGTCTTTTCGGTCAGCGAGTGAATGACGCGGCGCGATGCGAGACATTGCGCATATTTTGTAATTTGCAATTTACTTAACGTTTATTACACTGTCTTCGGACTATATCCATCCTTTTAAATTATGCAGCGTGCAATCTAAGGAAATTAAGGATGTTATTTATCATTCATTAATAATATCATTCTAATAATATCATTCACAAATCGAAGGTTGAAATCAACAATTGACAACCTTGACCTTTGATGAACCTCGCCGTGTGCACATCGCCAGCCAACTTCGTTTCTTCTCAATTGCTCTACCTACCGTGGATGATGTGTAACATCTGGCGCATAACAAAGAAATTCCAATTATAAGAACTATGTTCTATTTTATAACAAACTTCGATATACCGTCTTCTAAAATAATCGCAGGACCATCTTGGGACACCGTGTATATAAGTCATTGTCGGAGACTTTCTAATCAGATTACCAACAGCTCAACTTCTGTTTACATTCATATATTTTTACTTCTACAATTAAAGATACATGATTAGGATAAAACGTAGCAGTTAGTATGTACTTAAAATTTGATATAAATTATGTTATGATAGTCATACAATTACAAATTACACGTACAGGTGTATCATTGACAACTGCTTTACCTTTGTGCGTGTGTAGCTTGAACAGCGCAGGGGAAAAGATCTCATAGAAACATACATGTTTTTTTTCCTTTGAAAACTCCAAACTTTTACATGAGTTTTCCTTACAATAAAGTGAGGTAGGAGAAATGTGTAATCGGTTTCCGCAATGTGTCACTGCTCACTGTCATCAAAGATAATCATTTAATTGTATAATTGTGTCTGCAATGCGCCCTTCGGTTTAACGGTATTGGGCGAACAGACAAAGATATCAATCTCTGCGGAAATGGAATTTAATAATTCAACTGCTCTCCCAATCGCCTAAATATCGTGTGCTTCTGCGATCTGGTCAAACGGTCCGGAACAAAGAAACCAATCTATACGCGATTCTCGATGAAACCACAAATAGCTTTAAAAGAATAGAATAATGTATGGACTTGTCGCCTAAACTCGAGTGTGTTAAAGTCTAACATCCCTAATACAAATGCTGATGGATACGTATTGGGAAACATTTCGGGATAATATCCATACCTACGGAGATAAAGGTATCGCAGGAACCTCTTCTGAGTAACCTCCAGGATATTACAATAAGTAATTTCATGAAGACTAATCTGTCGTGTGATTAATCTGTCTTGGGACAGTAACTTGCGAGCAGCCTGCCTTGTTTCTTACTGGGTATTAAGATATTCAATTTGTACACACAATTTCAAAGTGGTTAATGGGGTGGGGAATAGTGTTATACACAAATCCTAAGAAGCACTTTCTGGCCAACAGAATCATGGATCACCTGAGATCATAATTTTTCCTAATTTCTTATTCAAGTGTTTAAATGCACATATGCAACACGCATTCCCCATAAGTGCGGTTATCATTGATACGACTAGTACACATAGCTTCTAAGTTTAATTTTAATGCAAACTTATGAATTTTAATCCTTCGTCCATATGTAATAAAGGTTTTCCTATGTGTTTTTTCTAGTTATATAATATATTTACTGAAATTATTCTTATACAATGTAAGACAAATGAATGAATTTTATTTTACCATATTATGTCATAAAAAATTTAAGCTGCCTTTTGAGCTGGAATAAATAAACGGATATGGTTACGATTTTAGTTTTTTTTAAACCCAGCACCCGCAAGTTAGTTCTGCTTGGTAGAGAAATAAAAATACCCTGGTTCATAAGGTAATATATCGAGAAATATTTGGATTTACAATAAAACCTGGATCGGACATAATAACATACTGAAATTTGCGACTGTCCGAGCAATGTTTCTACTCGAGTACGCTTCCTCTCAGATCGACATTTTTAATATTAAGTAGTACCGTCACCATGGCATTGCCTACTATAATTATTGCTGAAGAAAGAGTATACTCAGTGGGAAACTCAGCGGTAAATCCTGGAGATAGGTATCACTAGTTTAGTGATAATATCAAACTTAGAATTATTGATTACATATTTGAGCATGTTTTGGGTATTTGTGTAATTTAAGTGTAAATAAATAAAAAATGGTTAATTAAACCTCTCTTCGGATACACAAAGAAAATTGAAAAGTGATGTTGGATACTGTTGGGGAGAAGATTTGAAGTAATTTTATAATAAAAAATAACCAGGTACTTATAAAAATTAAATAAAAATAGTATGTTTCTAAAAATAGCCTACGTCATGAATAAAACTGAACCACTGAACATGCATGTCGGCCAAAGGACGGGGGATAGTAGCTTCTTATACAGGATGTATTTATATTCACTGATGTCCTTTTAGGGGATTGATCCTATATTGACAACCTAACCGAACTCAGGAAAAAAATTGTTCATACTAAAATAATTATGTTAATAAAAAAAATTGTTTTTTTTCGAAGTGCGTCACAAACCGCCTTCTCATAATTTCTTTTAAATTTTGAATTTGTAACATTAGACCAATATTTTTTGTTTAATGTTTGATTATTGATCTATAATAACAAACCCCTAGAAGGACATCAGTGAATATAAATACACCTTTATATTCTTTCGAAAAGAAAACTTAAGTTTAGCGTTCAAATATTTTTAAATCAAATTGTTTAGTATTACTAGGATAACAACATTATTTTTAGAATATATACAAGAAATTACTAAAAATGTATAATAAAAAAAATAAAACTGACTTCAAAATGTATCTAAAATAAAACAGTCATGGGCACTGCTGACGGAATGAAAACTTAAGAAATAAATGTTTTTGGTAGTATCACATAACACAAACCACTTGATACGCTTGAAACGAGCCATTTGTTATTCCAATGTGACCTGGCAGTGTCGCAGCTGTAGGTTATGTATTGTTGCATTTTAAAAATTCATACTAATAATACACGGTATATTCATGATAGTCGTGTTTTAACCTAAATATCTGTAACTAGCTGGTCAACCCTGGGTTTCGCTCCAGGTTTCAGCTAAGCCTTGCGGGCGGCTCTGTAGGCGCCACCGGCCCGCGAAAACTCGTACCTGCGGCGCTCGCGATGGGCTTCAAACCCTTCGGGCCACTAACATGCTTACATCTACTGTTACCGTTGAGACAGCGTTCGTAAGAAACGCATTCAACTTACATTTTTTTTATTGAGGAAACATATTGGCCGATGAGTACAAGCCTATAACCTTCCTAACTAGGTAAGAGTTACCTGTTCTAAGGAAGGTTATATATGAAGTGATAAAGTGAGTGTACAAGAGACCAGCGCAAAACCCTGTGAAAATATAAAAAATAACTAAGGCACAAATATACACACTGATATACCAACCCACACACACACATGAATACAATTTAAGTGTCTAATCTATAACTCTTAATATTACAATACATTGCAATATTAATTGCAATAAATAGATTGCAAAATTGGTCTCCACGAAATTCCCTATGAAGGTCCATTATAAATTTTGGTGAAGGAATTTTTGAAATCGGATAAATTCGGAGATAACCTAACCTAACCTAGAATATCGGTGACGGTGATGCGGTGATGCCAACCATAGGCAACTGAGGGTGAAAAACGCACCACGCCAAGTACGCCACTTTGCGTCGAGTACACATGGCGGAGTGTTGCTACGCGCGGAACGAAGGGGGGAATCTACCTGTCGGGTTTTTACAAGGACGATTCATATGAAGTACCGTATCTATTAATTCTAAAATATAGTTGTATATAACAGGGTAATTACTGAGCTACGCTGGCTCTCCACCTATTTTCTAGATGGCAGCCGTAAAACGAGTGTAAGCCAAAAGAATTCGTTGGCTCTCCGACTGCATGTCGGACGGTGACGCGAATCTATTACATTTTTTCCAAACAAAAACTTTTTCTCTTCAAAAAATCTAATAAATAATGCAATAAACTTTTTATTTCGCCGCAGAAACAAAATGTATGCGACTTTGTAACCGTGTTTGTTACACTTTTATTTTCTTTTCAAAGAGGCGTCGACATCTTGAAATTTTCGACTTTTCATAAGGAAGAGCCTGTGTAAGATTACGTTGTTCATTTGGGAAACAATGGCGTCACATCTGACAACACCGCCGACGATATTACCACAAATTACTCAACCATGCACAAACATATGGCTTTATCATGTGAAAAATCAGTGAAACGATCATTTTATTGCCTGTTTATCATATTATAACGCTTTGACATTTGTAAGATTATGCGTCCAGGTACGTCGAACGAATTACAAAACAAATACTCATAGAATTTTCCAATCTTACCATACAAAGGCCATTTAGTGCAATAAAAATACACTTATAATGATCCAATATCTGTATTAATTACAATAATTCGGAATGTTTGGTAAGTTGGACGTTTTGATTAAATGTTGCGTAACAGAAGGAAGTGAGATGAATGGAATCTGGAATAAATTGAAGGACTTATTATAAGCACGCCTCTGCACCAAAACTTCTTCGCCGTTCTTGAAACCGTCTGCTTTCGTATCAATTAAAGAAATTCATACTTACAATCCCTAAAAACAAACTAAAAACAATTATATCGGAGAAATAAATTGTCCGTTAGTATATTTGTCTTTGAGATAGGGCCTCTAACCAAATCGCAATTCCCCCTAACCCCGAAAAATCATCGGGTCCCGGTTATAGGTGGGTACACATTAAAATTGTCTATAGATAAAGCGTCGCGTCGTCAATGAATGATTATCATTTTAATGACTTGAAATATTTTAATAAGCTCATTGTTTCCTCCGCTGCAATGAAACATTTTCTCGTGTTGCCATATCCTGAACCTGCGCGCGCGCACGAGATGACAAACACGATCGATGCTGTGACGGATCAAGGGCAACTATACTTATTTTGCAAAAGATTTATTGCCGTTTATATTCATTTGACGTCACTGTCAAGATGGTGGTACTAAGTGACAGTCCGAATGGTTATTAAATATTGTTTTTCGCTTTGATACCACCCTAATAGTACGCCACCCTTTCACCGCTGGTCAATGCCAAAATCCGCCGCCATCTTTTAAAGATGGCGGTGCAAAATCACATCAAAACAAATTCTCTATCTCTATCCACCATTCACGGATTATAAACATGTCTACATTTAACCTTATTAATTCACATACACAACAGTTTACTTTGTGATAGATAGATTATAAATCTATAATCGGTTTTGTATTTATTTATTTCTTAATTTTTTTTAATGTGATATTGATAAATATATTAATATTATTTTAATATTAATAAATTCCAGGAGGTTGAAACGGTCTGAAGTTGAAGTGGTGGTTGAAGTTGGATTCTTCACGAGATCCCAAAGATTTCCGTGAATTTCGGGGAACCATTTTACCTATAAAATTATTGCCAGCGCTTGCGCAGTTCGAAGAAATATCGCGTTCGAAATATCAAATACATAAAAGGCTATGAATTCTTCATCATTTTGACATTTTTGACGCATTACAATTTGGGTGGGTTTCTTAGGTTCATTTTTAACTCTCTAAAATGTTCTCTTTAGTATCTATTTTTCATTTGGCTTTATATCCAAAGCTTTATAAACCATCAACCCACCATCATAGAGAGTTAAATGTACAGGGTATCTTAAAACCATTTCCGAAGGCTTGAGGGGGGTAACAGGTGGGTGTCAATTCGGTCTGTGCACGAATTCCGATGCCGCGACAATCGATAATGGCCTTGGCACCGTTACGGCGCACGGTGACAGCTGAGCGCTCACAACAAAAACATTATTACGCAAAGTTTACCTATTTTTTTAGGTAACCATGATGAATTTTCCTAACAAATAACACCAGCAATCGTAGAACCATGTACACCTAAATTTTCACAATTTATTTTCTGTATTTTTGTCATTAATTTAAATTGATTTCAATTTGAAATTAAAACAACTGAAAAATGTATGTAAAAGGTAGAATCGGTTAACTTAAATTTAGCTTTCCTGTTTTTGTATGTAAATTTTATTGATGTCTCCGATTTACGCTTGAGATTCATACAAATCGTCCGTGTGAAAACTCGACACTGTTAAATTCCCCCCGCCGCACTCCGCCACGCTGGATAGAGACTTATCGCAATGACATATGCGAGCGAGCGAGACGTACGACACGTGAGGAGTGTACTCGACGCAAAGTGGCGTACTTGGCGTGGTGCGTTCATAAATATGATTATATCTATATGATCATAAAAGATCGTTGATAGAAATAGTTAATGACATAAAACCGAGCTACAGCGGATATGACAAAATCATGACATTGCCGTCAGTCGAAAACTAAGCCCCGCCCCTCCGTCCGGTGTCAAGCAGGGATTGCGTCGGTATAGTAGTTGTGTGCCTACGCAGTACGTAGGTTTTGCTCGCGCCGCGTCTACCTAATTCAATGATCTGTGGTCAAATATGTACTACTACATGGTTTTGCTTCACTTATGGTACTTTGTTGCGAGGGTATACAAAGTATCATCTAAGATCCACCTCCTCCTGTCACCGCTATTCATCAGTGTCTCCTGCGGGCCGGTATGTGAATGTTAGGTGGTAACGCTATATGAACTCAGTATAAAAAAAATGCATATTTTTTTATCCTACCAAAAAACCAAGAAAGATACGGAGGTCACAGGTTAAGTAGGTAATATTTTTGATAATGCGTGTAATTCCTACTTAATTGAAGATGTTAGCGCGTGTGCATTGAATTTAAATCTGTACTCGAAGTGACGTAATTAAAGCTTCCCTGGAACACAGAACATCAGTCGATTTTAAATACAGCGATATTTACGGTGGACGTTAACGCGATAATTATATAGCTGAGGTTACGTTATACGTGAGTTCAAAATAGCCTAATATTTGTTTATTGAAAATATACTATTCTACTCTTAATGCAACATAATATGAGTATTATTAAATAGCTCAATTAAAGCGAGAAGTGACCGTTACATTGTAAGTGCAGATCTTTCCTACCTCCCTAACTAGACGAATCTGTACTAAGGGAAGCAGTTTTGGTTTGTTTGCTTATTGTGCCATTTAGATCTGATCGATGCTATAATATCAACGGTTACAAAATAACTGCGTGATTTGTAGCTGAACTATGTCACTGAACCTGGAGCCTGTCAAAATAGTTACGGTCCGCGATGTTCCTGAATAGATCATGTGCAAGCCAGGCAATGGGTAAAAATGGCAATAATAATAGGCAAGCGAAGCGCTATGGTTGTGAATAAACGCGATTTCGTCACTGCTATGAGCCAGCTTCAGTAACGAAGCTATTCGTTGCGCTAGAATAATAGCGTGATTTAAACGATGTCGCCTTATACGAGACGCGAGGAAGAATTAAATCTAAAAACAGATTTCTATTTTATACTATGTATAAATTTGAGTTAGTTTTATATGAGTCTATTTTAAGTGTTTATTTCTCTTTGTAAATAGAGAATGTTATAAAGTTTGAGGGCATAAATATGTTTTGCTACAATATAAGAAAAACGTTTTTTAAAATTACTAGTTACTAGTTACCTCTACGTTATCCAGTTGATTACTTTGTATTGTGTTTTATGAAGCGCATATTGTTGTAAGCACATGTTTCCCTAATAGTAAAGTAAAAGTTTATTTACAAGAACAACTTAATACATAGGAATGACAATTTTCAATTGGTTCACAAAAATTGATATTATGCAAATATATCATGCCTAGAGTGTTCGATATTTATACTACTCATACTCGTATTACATAGCTAAAATACTTCACATAAAAAAGAAAATATATATATATATATAAATTGTAAATAGAAGTTTTATAATTATGCTTAAATATACTATTTTAGAATTAGTACGAAGAATAACTGCCTCATAACATTTCTTCCTTTCAATTATAGGTCTTTGAATTCATACAGATTTTTTTAAATTAAATATATTATTATGTTTTTATATTCTTCCGGTAATTTATTGAACATTTCTAGTCCTCTATATAAACTAGTTTTTTGAAAATTAGACGTATGAGGAGAATAGATCATAAAGGAGAAAAATAGTTGATTATTAGCAATCTACTCGTATATTTCATACTGATCTTTTGATATTTCCCCACAACGAAATTCATATTTCACTGAGCGATTTGTCTTTTTGTCCCCTTAGTAGGTATTTTGTGTTTATATTTCGCGGAGTGATTTGTGTCCATGTTATTTGATAGTCTATTTTTATATTTTTGGTAATGCAGATTTTAAATACGGCACTCTAATTTACGGATCATGATTGCACTCCTAGTAAGTTCGGTAACTGATCCCAAGATAAAATACTTACATATAAATAATAACTCATACAACCGCTATTCAGCGCGCGCACGCTTATACATATTTATTCAAGTCCTATATTGAAAAGATAAAAAAATCTACAACATAGAATACTTAAGTTAATTGTGCCAAAATATATAATGGTTGTATAATGGTTTATTCCATTACTGTAAGGTCCTAAACATCTTTCAAATGTTTAATTATTAAATTATTATCGATCACATAAAAAACGACAAATTGAATCAACAGTTATTTCAAAACCGGTATATAACACAACAAAAACAAAACAAAACTTTGGTTATTACCAAAGTTTACGAATTATTGTATTTTTGTATTCAAAAATACAATAATTCGTACGGCGAAAGATCATTAAAATTTATTAAAGCACGCCTATTTAACAAAATGCCAAAGCATTTGAAAGAGGTAATCAAAATCAATAAACGATATAAAATTCCTCTCAAAGATTACCTATACACGCTGTGACTGATTGATTAAATATGAATAGTATCATTTTATAGTAATCTACATACAAGGAATTTCTTGAATAGGGATTGTGTTTCTTCTTGTGTAATGTTATTTTATAATGTTAGTTACTTATTTTTCATGTACTCTTTTTTTGTGTTAAATGTTTTTTTTTTGACCTATTTTTGAATTTGAGTTTCTGACAGCCAAAACCATGTTTTTGCCAGAACCTATTTAATGTATAATGTCTTATTTTTGAATAATAAAATAATAAAATAAGAAATTAATTAATTAAAAACATAACTGCCTATGTTCAACAGACACTTGGATTGTCTGCAGCGATATCGAAGATATATTTACCCGTTCGTAGCGAGCAGCTCTAATCGAAAAATGGCGCCAACGTCGCATCGAACCCAAAAGAAAGATGACATTTCGTTTATTAGGCCCCGTTTACACGAGAGCTGATATCAATTTCGCGGCAGACTCGTATTCAGTACGCGCTGTTAATTAATCCAAAAATATACCTACTTTTCATTCATATTAAATACAATGTTGTATAATATTATTTGTTGTATAACACAACGCGTCGTTTGTTTATGACTCGCATCGCGATACGTTTGACATTTCGCGGTTACGTATTTAATATGGGGGCTGATACATATTTTTAGTTATTGGTATAGCAACAATTCATTATTATTAATGCTTCTGTAGGTTTATTTTCTCGATTCTTGTATTCGGACGATAAGATATTTATGTCTAAACTTTTGATAAAGTGTAAAGAAAAATACAAACTTTTTGATTATCTTAACTTTAGACAAAATAAAATTTAATTTTATAATTCAAAAGCCTAGATATTTAGAAGATAAAACGATACCGGGTATAATTTTTCTCTAAGTCTACAAATAATGTGTCCGAAATAAAGGTAGGCCTTCATTTTTCATTATTTTTAAC
This sequence comes from Neomicropteryx cornuta, assembly GCA_020383195.1. Lineage (NCBI taxonomy): Eukaryota > Metazoa > Arthropoda > Insecta > Lepidoptera > Micropterigidae > Neomicropteryx > Neomicropteryx cornuta. The sequence continues at coordinate 5,949,424 of JAHKQU010000010.1, read as the reverse complement.
AAGACAAAACACAAAACTTATATTATAAGACATTCTTAGTTTATACCTAATAAATTAAATCTAAAATATAAAGGATGGACTGACAGCAAACTCTATATTTGTAGATTACCTAGAACATGGCTAATCTAATAATGAAGCAAAAAAGCGTGGCCTGGAGAAATATCAACGCTGTCAACTCCCGGAGTTTTTTTTACAATGAAAAACATTATATTATATATTATATTATATGCACAAAAAGACAGCAAATATGAAAAGAGTAGATAATGCTGCACAAGTGGTGACTTATTAGAGATACCTAAAATGTCCACCAGTTTTGGACAAAGGTCCTTAAAATTCTTAGGTCCCAAACTCCACAATAATCTTCCGGAATTTATAAAGGAAATAGGTAACCTGAAGATATTTTTGAAAAAAAATTACAAATGGCTGATAGATAAAGGAAGACAAGAATCTGCAGATTTGTTAAACATTTTATTTTAACATTTTTGTGAACGTCATTATTATATTTCTTAGGTAATATCATAAACTTAAACATAAACATTATATGCGACACATTGTATATATATATATATATATATATCTTAATATATATAAATCTCGTGTCACAATGTTTGTCCTCAATGGACGGCTGAACCACTTAACCGATTATAATAAAATTTGAACACCATGTGCAGTTCGATGTGCACTTGAGAGATAGGATAGTTTAAATCTCAAATTATAGTCGCAATTTTAATTTATCGCTAATTATTTGTCTGTTATTATTTGGCAGTCATAAAACTGACAGATGTCGATACCTTTCGACTGGGTTGATGGCGCTAATGTCTGTTATTATTTGACAGTGACAGTTATTCGACGCAAACGTATTAAAAGAGCCCATCAGTTGGCAGAACAAATTGAATCAAGAAATCCAGCTCAAAGAATCAGGACAGCAGGTCATGCACAAGAATCTCAAGAACAGTGTAACGAACGTCTTCAAGAGAATATCATAAGAACAAGAAAATTATTATTTTCAGTCAAATGCCACCGAAAAAATCTAACCTCAACAACGCGAGCGGCAAACGTCAAAACGCAAACGTCAAAACTACGATCGGAATAATATATTCACTTACGAGATGCTGTTGCTGGAAACATCGATGGAAATTTAAATCCCAATGACATCGGTAATGCTTTCATTTTACCTTCAAGCTACATCGGCAGTCCACGGAACATGCAGGAATACATACAAGATGCGATGACTTACGTACGTCATTACGGCCGACCGGATTTATTTATTACATTCACATGTAATCCGAATTGGGAAGAGATACAAACTTTACTATTGCCAGGACAACAAGCCATTCATCGTCATGATTTAACTGCACGTGTGTTTAAACAAAAATTGAAATCCTTAATTGATTTTATTGTTAAATATACAATTTTTGGTATCACACGTTGTTGGCTGTATACGATAGAGTGGCAAAAGCGAGGTTTGCCTCATGCCCACATTTTGGTTTGGCTTAAAGATAGAATCCGTCCTGAAGAAATCGATCAAATAATTTCAGCCGAAATTCCAGACCCATTAATTGATCAAGAATTATTTGATATTGTCACCAAACACATGATCCATGGGCCATGCGGTGTTTTCAACATGACCTCACCGTGCATGGAAAATGGAAAATGTAAAAAAACTTCCCAAAGCCGCATACGAATGACACGATCACGGATATTGATGGTTATCCAATGTATCGCCGCAGAAGTACTGAGAATGGTGGCCACACATTTACAATGCGACTGCCGAACTTTCCAAATCAAGTTGAGTTTGATAATCAGTGGGTGGTACCATACCCACCACTACTTTCAAAAACTTACAAAGCTCATATCAATGTTGAGCTTTGCAGTTCTGTTAAATCAATTAAGTATATTTGTAAATATGTAAACAAAGGCAGTGATTTGGCCATATTTGAAGTAAAAAACATAAATAAAAATGATGAAATAGCACGATACCAAATGGGCAGATACATTAGCAGCAATGAAGCTATTTGGCATATTCTCAGCTTTCCCATCCACGAAAGAGATCCTGCTGTCCAACATCTGGCAATACATCTTGAAAACGGTCAACGTGTATACTTCACTGAAGAAAATGTTCTCCAAAGAGCGTTCGAAGCTCCGAAAACGACTCTAACTGAATTTTTTACATTGTGTCAAAAACCTGATGTTTTTGGCCAATTCGCGAAGACATTGGTGTATGGTGATGTTCCACGTTATTTCACATGGAACAAATCCAGTAAAAAATGGGAGCCACGGAAACAAGGAAAACCACATCCTTCCATTACAGGCATATTCAAAGCTAAGACATTGGGGAGACTTTACACGGTACATCCAAAGCAACGTGAGTGCTTCTATTTACGTTTGTTATTGGTGAATGTTCCCGGACCAACGTCTTTTGAATTTTTACGAACAGCTAATGGTCGAGTATTCAATACATACCAGGATGCATGTCGTGAACTGCAATTGCTAGAAGACGATAACCATTGGGACTTAACGCTTGCTGATGCTGCGTTGACATCAACACCGAATAACATTCGTCAGTTGTTTGCAATTATTTTGGCGACATGTTATCCCTCGCAAGCACAAACTTTGTGGGAAAAATATAAAAATTGTATGACAGAAGACATCTTGCACCGAATTAGACAAACAAATCAATGCCAAAACATAGATTATACACCAGAGATGTACAATGAAGCATTGGTCTTGATCGAGGATTTATGTGTTCTTATTTCAAATTTACCACTTAATCATTATGGTATGCCATCACCTAATCGTCCAGCCACCGACTTAGTCAATACCGATTTACAACGAGAAAATCAATATGACCATGGAAGTTTAGCAACAATTATCATGAACAGTGAACCATTACTGACAGCAGAACAAAAAATTATTTATGATCGGATTATGCTGGCTGTTGCTGCTGAACAAGGCGGTTTTTTTTTCTTGGATGCACCCGGTGGAACCGGAAAGACATTTTTAATATCGTTGATTCTTGCCAAAATACGGTCGCAACAAAAACATCGCATTAGCATTAGCATCGTCAGGCATTGCGGCTACTTTACTGGATGGTGGGCGAACAGCACATTCAACATTCAAGCTGCCATTGGACGTTCATAATAAACCAGATGCAATGTGTAACATCAAAAAGAATAGTGGAATAGCTGCAGTGTTGCGGAAGAGTTCTATAATAATTTGGGATGAGTGCACAATGGCACACAAATATTCACTTGAAGCATTAAACAGAACTATGCAAGATTTAAACAGCAATAATAAACTTTTCGGTGGTGCTATCTTACTTTTGTCTGGTGACTTCCGGCAGACCTTACCGGTTATACCTCGCTCTACTTTCGCGGATGAGATTAATGCATGTTTGAAACAATCATTCTTATGGCGAAGTGTTGAAACACTTCGATTGACCATAAATATGCGAGTACAATTGCAAAATGATCCATCAGCACTAATATTTTCCGAACAACTACTAGATATTGGGAACGGTAAAATAAAACTGCAACCAAATACGCAATGCATTAAACTACCAGACAATTTTTGCACTGTTGTTCAGGATAAAACTGAATTGATTCAGAGTATACAGAATTCAGAGATTCAGGTTTTCCCGGATATACAGAATAATTATTTGAATCATGAATGGCTTAGTCAACGGGCGATTTTGGCAGCCAAAAACGTTGATGTTGACGAAATTAACTTCCAGATACAACAGTTGTTACCAGGCGATCTGATGTCTTTTAAATCAATCGATACTGTTGTTGATGAAAATGAAAGTGTAAATTTTCCGATTGAATTTTTAAATTCATTAGATATCCCTGGAATGCCACCACATAATCTTCGATTAAAGATTGGTTCCCCTATTATTCTCCTCCGTAATTTGAATCCACCTCAATTATGTAACGGTACGCGTTTGGTCATCAAAAAGATCACCGGAAACATTCTTGAAGCAACCATTTTGGCTGGGAAGTTTAAAGGAAAAGTGGTCCTGCTGCCACGTATTCCGATGATACCATCAGATTCTACCATACCCTTCAAAAGGCTACAGTTTCCAATTCGTTTAGCTTTCGCCATGTCTATAAATAAATCTCAAGGTCAAACAATGTCCATTTGTGGTTTAGATTTGGAAAATCCATGTTTTTCTCATGGGCAACTATATGTTGCGTGTTCACGTGTTGGGAAACCGTCGAATCTATTTGTGTTAGCTAAAGACAGGTTAACCAAAAACATTGTGCACCGATTGGTGTTAAATTAAATTGAAATTGAAAGTATTTATAATTCAAAAAAAAAAATATTAATGTTTAAAAGTTTAAGACTGTCTGCCTTGCCTACCTCATTCATGAGTTTAAGCGTCACATGAATCCAGTGAATTTGTATACCAGCATCAACATTTTCGTCTTTGTTCGTAAATAATTTCATTGTACTAAAGGGTTATAGTAGTAGAAAGTCAAATAAGGAGATCAGCATATTTTTTTACAAATACCATCTGTGTGAAAAAGCATAGTGGACTCCGTGACTGATGTTCTCTTATTGTTCCTCTTAGATTGTTTACTATAATGTAATATAACAAAAACTTTAGCCACAGCAACGCGTGGCCGGGTCAGCTAGTATATTATATATTATTATATATTTTATTTTGATTTTCATTATTACATGTCTCTATGGGTTTGACGGTTTGACATTCTTAGTTGTAGCACAATATAGCACTGCCTTCCTTAGTACAGACATAGTCTAGTAAAGAAGTCAGGGCACAAAATGTAGCAGTGCTAATCGCTCCCGGTGGATATATAAGATTCATTTGTAACTGTGATTTCTACTATTACTTTTTCTTTGTCAAATTAATTATGTACAGTAAAGAAATAAATAAAATAAAATAAATATGACACATCTCCCGATTTCCTATTACATCCTATAGGTATTTAACATTTATTTGCTAATTTTTGATTTAATTTATATTAGCTATGCTTTTATCTTGGGTTTATTGAATATTACCAAATATCAAAATTATATTTGTTTATATCGTTAAATGTCTGCACCGTCATAAGTCGAAAACGGCACAATAGATTTCTGCAAAAAGATATAACACATGAAGGACATCGGGTATCGCTCGCTAGAAGATATAAATAAATAGCGGCGAGTCACGAGTGTTTTTTTGATGGGAGCCCGCAGCGAAACCCGGGGTCCATCAGCTGGTTAGTACAGGTATATATTTAAGGTTATTTTTTAGGTTCAGTTTTGTAAGTAAGGAAGTCGTAATGGCGTGCCGTAACGGAATAATGAGAGTTCTTGTCAATTTGTACGCGGAAAAGGTTGAACGAAATATTTGGTCATTAGTTTATGTCGTTGAATAATTTGAACGAGCCACGCAGAAACTTCGAAAGTAGTTTCGCTTTGAAGTTTGCTGTTATTAAAATATTAAAAAGTGAATCAATATCTTATTAATCTTATCTAGGACGAAGGCTTAGTAATTTCGGCTAGTGATTTGTATCGCCGTTATTGTGTTTTGCATATGAGATCATGTAACCATGTTTGATGCATTTTCTAAAGCAAACATGATAAATTGTTTATGTATGACAACGCTCATAACACTCGCTAGCGGTAGCGCACGGTCGAAGTGAGGTTACATGTACAGAGTGTTTTTTTTTTAATATTTCATTTACTTTTAGCTTATAGTCGGGTTTTTATTTCACTCCCTAACTATATTTTTTCGAAAAGAATTCAGAAGCTAAGAAGCGAGTCAGTTTCAGACTAGGCCCACAGGTACGAACAACTGGACGTTAGAATAAATACATTAATATTAAAGATTCGTTCAAAATAAATCGATTTTATCAAGGCTACGAGTATTTCGAGTGCCATTGTGTGTCTATAAATTTGTGTTACACCATTTGCACTCGACGCATTGGTACTCAAGCTTAAAATAGTAATGTAATAGGATACTCAAAGGATGAGAGGCACTCAAAAGAGATCATATTCGGATGTAACGGAGCTTAACCCATTTAGCTGGAATTATAGTACATATATTTAGTTACGTATATAAGCGTACTGTTTGTCTATTTGTCTTTTCTCTGCTAGCTCACAAACCTATACCGTATTAAATGAAAACTTTTGGTTTTAAAACTGCCATCGACAATACTTTTCAAATATAATATATTAGTTATGTCCCGATACCATTCCCCGGTAAAAAATCCAGAGAAAAATATGTAAATGTTACGTGATAATATTAAACCATCGTTGTAATACTTCACACACACACACACATTTCGTTAGAAAAATAATAAATTTGATGGTGAATTATTTTCGTGTTTTTTTTAAATAATTTCTTACACGTAATAGGGAACATAAATACTCCCAAAGTGTTAATTGTCAGAAATGAAGCCGATTGAGAATGAACCGTGAAATTATAATTTCACTAGTGAAATTGTAATATCACGGCTTTGACAATATATCTGCGACACTATTAATTAAGTATATATATTTACGTGTACTTTTAATCCTAAATTTAATTTAACTAATTGTGTTTCGTTTACTTTAAATTATTCAATCTTATTGTTATTGTTAAATTATGTATGTATTGTGAGTTGCCAAATTAAAAAATAAAGTATATACAAATGAACTGCCTTCTTTAGGACAGACCTTTCTAGTTAAGAAGTCAGATGGCTGTGATACCAAACGCTCACTCGTGTATTTTTTACTTTGCTACAAATTATTATCTGCACCTTTAGTTTGCAATGAAATAAATCAGAAAAAACAAAAAAGCTATGGATGTATCTACTCGAATCTGATCTACGGTCAACGGTGTATTAAAATGAGGAAACTCCTGTCGTTGAAATATTCAAGCCGACCTCTTTTTCGATGCTATCAATGTCTCTACAGGTGTCTAGTTAACAGTAGATAAAATTTAAGAAGGTGGTAGAAGTCATTAGCATCAAAAAGGTAGTGTTTTTGATCTCACCCATTTCGGAGTAATGATTTTTTTAATGCAATTATGCTAAAAGACACATTTTCATAATATATTTATTTTTTACCTTGCCAGTAGGATGTGCATTTTTTTATTAAGGACTTGATTTTTGCTTACAGAAAACTCGACTTTTTACGAAAAAATGAGTGTCAAATTTGACTCTCTGACGTACGACAGATTCATGCTAATTGTAAAAGATGCAGCCTCGCGCGTGATGGTTTCATGAGACGGCATTTAAACAACCAAGATAGCTTTTTCCAGTTGAACGCATTTTGAAATAAAATACACCAGTATAATTGAAAACATGCAATATTAGAAACACATAAATAATTTTGAAATACTTTTGGTAGACTGTTGAAAATTGCCCAAAAGATTTTACGGATTTAAAATGTAATTCTAGAATCGCTTACCGATAGAATCCGTAAGCAAATTTATAGTAAAATTATACGAAATGGCGGAACATTTGTAATGTATTTCGATTATGTACATAATTCACCAATTAAGCTAGTATTTTGTAATTATATACCTAATTGGCTAGCGCAAGATCTTGTACGACGATATACTGATAAAATGTCACAAATATTTGTCACATTTGTGTTACAAAACGTTAGGTATGTATGACATCGATAAAAAATATAGTTTTTAATATATTAAAAATACCTTGTCAATATGTTTCTTTAGAAGGTTTATGCACCCAATAAAATGATTATTAATGTATTTTGTAATGAGACCTTTGTTTATTTTTAACATTTTATAAATTTTTGACTTTTGACTTATTTTGTAAAAGTTACATTCGTTTGTCATAAAGTTCGTGCTGTATTTGAATATATTGAACTATTAAGGTGAAAAATATTTATATGACGCTTTACTCATATTGTCACTATTATTATTGTTTTAATTACATATATTTATTTAACAGGTTAATAATAAAAAAACAACATTAAAAACAAAAAATAATAACAAAAAATAACCTAACCTAACCTATAATTAAAAATAACGCTCCCAAGCAAACAATAACTATAAATAATTCACGCTGATCTCACAAAGGTGTAATAGAAAGCAGATTTTTAAATATATCAATCTCCGCGGAAATGGAATTTAATAATTCGACTGCTCTCCCAATCGGACTCACTGTTTGAGCGGTGAATATAAATAAAAAAATAATTCAAATAGCTACGCCATTACTACAGAGCCTAACTTAGAACTCTGTCTTGTTAGCTAAAGAAACAAATAAATAAGACGCATAATGTAACAAAATAATCCTAATAATTTTGATTTAGTTTCCATTTTATTTTCCTAATGCACTATTTTTAGAAAAATCGCTAACGGGCAAGCCCTATGAATGACAAGCAATATTTTTATTATAAAAAATATACTCAGTTTACGATATTTATAGAATAAATGATCATATAATAATATAAGTTATGTGTTTTCCCTGTCATTGTTTATTTCCAGTTTAACTACGATAAATATTGCAACAGTAAATGTTACAAAGAATGTTATGAATGCAAAAAATAAGTCATTCATGTCAGAAAAGATACGGTTGAAGTTTTAATGCGAAGTCAGAGCAAATGATACACGCATATTAATATATACAGATTGGCTCAGTAATCAATATTTTTTATAACTGTTAGATAAGGTAAAACTTGTCTTAGCCTCATAAAGTATGAATGATCTGACGGGTTACGGGTTAACCCGATAAAAATTGGTTTTAATATTATTTTTGCCTTATGTTAAGTTCATCCAGTGAAAAATATTAAAATTAAAAATGGGTTTCCTACCCAGCCCTGGTTACGTCGCTTGAAATACATGGTATTAATTTCCATTTTGCCCTTAAAAAAAAAAAAACTATACATGTAAAAATGTTAATGGCATCATTATGTTTTAGCATTGATTATATAGTGATAATCAATGGTTTTAGGTAGATTTCATTAGGAAAGCTACCCATTGCAATGGGTATTATGTCATAACTCCGGAAAATTCCGACATATCTTCTCGTTTCACATCCCCTATAACTCAGAACCACCCTTAGTTAAAAAGTTTATATATCTATCTATCTATCTATCTATCTATATCACTTTCTTGTAACACGATGATTTTTTCGGAAAAGGGAAGTTTTGCTATAAACTTTCTTAATATATTGAATTTATTTAAATTTTATTTTATTCCTTAGGTAAGGGTCTAAACCTTATCTAAGTAAACTTTTTTGATAGCACCAATCTTTGGTCCAAGGGGTGTGAAAAATTGTTTTTTTTTCAAAATTCAAAAAATCATACCTCAAATCACACGATCAAATCCGTTCCAAATGCTAATTGTAGGGCTATAATTTCCCTACAACTTTTGTTTGAAACAATTTTTGATATGACCTACCCTTACGGCACAGTATAAAGAGGGATTCAGTATGCGCACTCTCGCTGCGCAAGAGTACGGTGCGGCGACGGGTAGGGGTGTGGGAGCTGTTGGACTGGATCGCGCGGCAGCTCGCGCAATGCTTGATGCTAGTTCGTGCAATTGGAGTTCGCCTACTTTGATCCGGCGAAATCTACCTCCGCCTTCTGTGTGCCGAAAGTAAAATAGCGAAATAATGCGTTTTCTCATCCTCTAAAAGACTTTCCATCCAATGTTCAATCCGATTAGTCACCATGGCAACAGCTCGCAGCAAGTTCAGGCATTTCGAAACTCAGCATCAATAAATTGCAAAGTTATAAAGGTTAGATATTCTCCAATTCTGAAGAACACCTCCCCCATTATAGTGTCGTGCGCCTCTTAATTAGGTAAAACCAGTTTATATTTTGGCTATAGTTAGCATTTCATAAAATGAATAATTTATATTCAACATAATGATTTCCCTAATATTAAAAATACATTAATTAATAAAACTATTCGTTTTTTTTATATCTAGTAAACAAGCTTGAGATACACTATCATTAATGTCATATAAAGATTACAACAAACGTATTTATTAATACAATGTGTATATTAATAGTCACGCGGCCAATACACAATGTTTGATTTCGATATCATAACTATACAACGTGATCATTTAGATTAATTACCTTAGATTACATTTAGATTAGAGAAAATATTTTCTTTCCATCCTGCAGAAGGTCGACGTTTGATAGGATACTGGTGCGTTTGCTCGCAGAGCCATTTTTGGGTATCGCTTTTGACTCATTTCGCGGACGTGTCCAAACCATCGGAGCTGAGAGTCCTCAATCTGAACCGATCTGAAAGTTTGACTTCTGATTCGATCTCTCCTTGTCGTAATCTCCGCTGATGGATCCATCTCCATGGCCTGCTAACAACTATGGTGTCTTTTATTTAACGTCCAGGATTCTCTGCTATATGTTGAGCGGTAGACTGCAAGTTTAGTTTGCTATAAATGTTCGTTTAGCATTAAATCTCTTCCAGCTGCTGCGTTCTACCGTGATTATTCCCGTTTATCTTCCCCTTTCCATGTATGAATAAATAATTTATGCCGGGGAGTTCTCGGGTCCAGAGATGATGGAGGTGAAATGATGAAGAAGATGTCCCCAATGTTCTGGATCCGTTTATTCCTCCGCGACATTCTATCTATTTACATGTGTCCCAACAGGGGAACATTTCAATAACTTAAAAAACTAATAACATTTGTAGAACAGAAATAACAGCGTAAAAGATATAAATAGTCAGGTACAATTTAAAGTCGTCGGCGCATAGTGCGCGTGGTGAATCACCCGTGCGCCGTTCCAATGCGCGCCTGCGCAGACGCCGACCAATCAGATGCGCCTGGCGGCGATCGCGCGTCGCGGCCAAAACGACGCTGCCAGCCGCAGTCTAAATATGTAGCGCCGCTATAAATTTATTATTTTTATTGGCAAACACTGAAAATTTAAGTTTATGTTCAAACTTCAAAAATGTAAAAATTACTTAGAAGTAATAATAATTGGGTTTTAATAATAAACGGTCAGAAAGCCTACACTTGACATAGTTTCAGCTAATTTCGCCTCTAAATATTTATTTATTTCAGGAAATATACAATATCGACAGACATACAGTAATTAAATACCGTCTATTGGGAGTTATCTGCCTGTAATCATAGACTAAATTGCATAAACATGTGTTGTGGTTGTGATAGATCTCGCGATGCACGTTTTTTTTAATTTCCTTATATTTAGCCAACACACCAATTAAAATGACATCCAGATGACACCGGCCGGATGTCTGAGCAGATCTATAGATCACTCGCCTTGTAGATCGTCTTAGATCCGGCTTGCGTAAGTGCACGCGATCACAGTCGTGCTATGGAAGTAATTGATAGTAATTTAAATGTCGTTTTCAAATAGATATAATGACGTCTTGTGGTTAGGTTAAATACTTGACGGCATTCTCAAAATATTATTAATAGATCAAGTCCTGTACTTGCGCGTAAACACCGTCGCATATTTTTTTATTTTTTTATTTCAGAAAATCCAGGTGCACAATAAAAAAATATTAATAAAAATGAATGAAAAAAGATATATTAAAGAATTCGCCACCTTGATGACTTTGGGATAGGTCTTTGGGATTTGGGAATATCAACTGCTTGTATAAATTGTTTAGTAGTAGTAAATTATTTAACCAGAACCTGAGAACAGCTAAGTGCTACAGGTATCATTAACGGCTTCTTTCCCCCAGACTACTCGCGCCTGTGGTACTAACTTGTGATGGTTTGCTTCATTGCCTATCACCACTTGCGCCTGCGGCACTTTTAGCCCATTCGTTTTTAAATTTTTGATGGTCATAGAGGCGATAGTGAGTTATTTTTTAAGTCTGAGCACATTAAAATAAAAATACATATAATGGTATAAAGACATTCATTTAATTCATCATAAATTTTAACACTATTTTAGTTTTGTTGTTGTAAAATTTGACACACGGCCAGTAATGAAACAAGGACATCATTTATCAATTTAATAATAATTTTATAATAAATACAATTTGGCACTAAACATTCTTTTACATGTTTTTATTTACGCACATGTATGAGTTTATATTAATTTTAACTGGCCAGTAATAAATAATACGTTCAACAGCCGTGCTGTTATATTTAAGACATAAACCCTTATTCATACAGTCTCTTCCGCCACTTTCTTAATCTTAATAACTTCTAAATTATAGAGGTCAAAAAAGTGGGTACCTGCCTATCACAATAGTAACTAGCTATTTGCTGTGTTAGTATATTTTTTAAAATAATAAAGAGCATATAATATAATCTTAAGAATGATAATTTTGCATATTTTTTTTTTAGTTTGTTACTATGGATATTCTAACGAATAAATAAACCGAAAGATATATATTTATGAAATAACGAAAATGTTGTTGCTTAGCGTGTGTTTGTGCTTAAAATAGGACGGGCATTGCCTAGTTAGGTGAACTTTGCATGATATCAGTAATGCATAGTTAAGTACTCCGTTTAAAAATAAATATTTAAATGACTGTAAATAAAATACACGCGTGGATAAGATGAAGTGTTAATTATATAAAATGAATTAAATATATGACAGCGGTTGACGTTTCATCTGACACTTTATAATAATTACGAATCTGTTATGTCAAATACATCGCATATCCTTTGTTTTATAATAATAATATCATTTCAAGCGTATTAATCTTACAAAACATTATTATGGCAAGATATTTTCTCGGTGACCAGTAGGCAATTAAAGTAAATTAATAAGACGCCCTCAAAAGTTTAGTTTACTTAAAAAATTATTTAGACAGATGAGGAGAAATATTACATAATCTCGTAAATTACATACACATTAATCAACGTTAGTGAGTTCTCAACGCTAGATGATTCGTAAATATGGATGCTAAAAACGAGTGCAGTTTTTGTCCAATCGATGATTGTCCCCAGGTTTGTGGTCTGTAAAAAAACGCATATTTAACTAATTATAGGTGCTTGAATTTAACAATTATTTTTATTATTTTAGAATGACTACTACTAATTACTAGCAGTTTTATGTTTTCATTGTGTCCACCGCATCAAACGTGACGTTCACCAATTTTACTTTTGAGGTTTAATTAGGTATTTTTATTAAGTGCTCGAATGCGTATACAAAATTTCGTGTCTGTGCTGTTGACCGTTGAGGAGTTCCTTCATCTGGAGCCATTCCTGGGTGTAGGATCAGGTCATGCTTACCATAAAAATGCATTGACATCGGAACTGAACCAAAATACCTACTGTTGTTTCTGCATCCTTGTGTAGACGAACCTGTATCGAAATAGGCTGTTCAATATTTAGGTTTTTAGGTAGATTTCATTAGGAAAGCTACCTATTGCAATGGGTGCCATGACTTCCTGAAAATTTCGACATATCTTCGCGTTTCACATCCCCTAGAAGCCAAAACCACCCTCAATCTATCTATATCAGTTTCGTGTGGACACAATAACTGCCGTAATTTTACACCAATCACTTTCAAATTGAATCTCGGTCAAATTCGTTAATGGGCAAAATAAGACCAGAAGGGTAATGTTTTTTCGTTTAAAAGTAAATTTTACTAATTTTTTTTTATTACATAAGATATCGTGTTCATTTAAATTATTATTCCTTACATAAGGGCCTAAAACTTATCTAAGTAAACTTTTTTATAGCACCAACTATTGGTCGTAGGGGTGGGAAAACGTGTTTTTTTCAAAATTCAAAATCATACCTTAATCACTGGATCAAATCCATTTAAAATGTAAATTGTGGGCCTATACTTTCCCTACAATTTTTGATTGAAACAAGTTATGATTTGAGCAACCCTTACGGCACAGTATATAGAGACATTCGGTATACGCACTCTCGCTGCGCAAGCGTACGGCGGGTTGAGGTGCAAACCCGATTACCCTGCTATCCACTCCCCTACTTTGATCCAGTGAAATCTGATACAAGTATGGAATCTGCTTCCTTCCTAGAAAATTTCAATCAACGACTAAACCTTTCAACGCATTATCTTCGTATGATTGATTATTTGTGAGTGGAGTGGAGTGGAGCTGGTTGATTTGTGATCTGATCGAAGAATTGTCGAAATATTGTCTGAGCATCAATCAAGTGCGCCTGCTTCTGTCAGACAAGTCAACTTGACACATAACATGACCAACATATATAGTATACTATATGATGAAATCGCGTGGAATTCGTTTGCCAATCGACGCCGAAGAACTCACGACATTTCACTATAATCAGAATGCAAAATATTTTTTTCCCTCTTAGTGTTTAAATTTGCAATATTTTATAATTTGTTTATTATAACAGTAGTACAATAAAAATATACAAATTATAATATATGAGTCGTATAGAATCAAAAGCAAATGTGTTTGTGGCAATTTAATAAAAACAATTCACATCTAGAATAAGTAATATCATCAATATTTTTTAATTCTCATTGTTTTTGAATGCTATTTTGAAACTAATTCTTGCAAACTACTTTTTTTGTTTCCAACATGTTGCTAATGGTGTCACAATAAAACTAAGATGTGTAACCGGTCATAATTTAATATCAGTAATATAATATGTAATTCTAATATGGCTGCAGATTGCTTGTTTTAATTCCAACCTAATACTTTAAACGTGTTTTATAGGGTCGGAATGATTTTTTACAATATTATTTCTTGCTTCCATTTGTGGTAAAGATTAAGATGTTTCAACATCGATACAAAACCTTAAAATGATAATTAAATTGATAAGGATTTTAGGCGCAGTGCCGACTGTATTGCTTCGTTTCTTCATGACGCGAGGTCATTTACATGTGAACAAGAGTTTTATTTTTACGCAGCGGAATATTCTCAACAACGAGAGTTGATCCCGATGAAACAATTGGGGTTCGAAACCTGCCGCGACACATAATAACTTATAAAGACTTTAATAAATAATTCAAAATTATGATTGTTTGTTGACGATGAGGTGAGTTTACAAATTTTCTTATTTATAAATCCCAGAAATACTTACAACTCATACCTACACAGTTATGTATGTAGAAAGGTAACAGACCTTATCTATGACTATGACCGATTCCTAATGAAATTGTTAAATATTTCTATATCTTGATAATAGATATTTACATTTAATTTTCATATTTACTTTAAGTTTGAAATATTAAAATAATGCAATTTTCGACAAAATTAACTAATTAAACGTATTTCTCTGTTTTAATAGTGAAAGAGATTCAATTGGCATTTAATACAAAGTACAAAAACTGCAAACAAAAACATTCTAATAGCATTTTGTTTATTTTAGTACTGTAAGCAGTGTTGTGTATGCGCGAGTGATCAATAACAGGTCATCTAATATTGTTTCGTGTGTGTGTATAACCACTAGGAAGCTAGTGCATTTGTAATGTTGTGAATGAAAATTTGTTTGTTTTATTACCTAATACAATGCAAAAATATCCTAATAGTAAAATTTGTATGTGGGCAGAATTACAGCTGATAAAACTATTTGGTGCTCTTTTAAGTATCAATCAAAACGGTTTTTTAACTTGTTAACTGAATTGGAGGCAATAACACGAGTAGGTAATTAATTCCACAAACCAACCAGTCGGTTGGACAACAAGTTCCTTTTTGGGTTAGATTTGAAGACATCTTTGAAAAGTTTTACCTCATATTCGTCACAGTAATGTTATAAGGCTTAAGTAGTACTTGTTTTGATTCTTAGCTAAGGTCGACTTTTATGTTCGACTTAACGCTAAGAGTGAGTTGAAATACGATGTTTATCGGTTAAGTCTAACTTAAAATTTAGGTTAGTCTTAAGTAGGACTTTGAAAGAAAATTATTGGAATCTTGTGTTATCTTCTCATGTGTAATAAATTAAAACACGAAAAGTACAAGTTCACCCAACTCTCTTTATTTCTCTCCTCGATTACATCTGCCAGTTCCCCCTTCCCCACCGTTTCTCCCTTCCTCATCTACCATTCTTATATGACTAAGGCGCGTTTACAATTCATCTATTTGTACGATTTAGTTTTAAAGAAACATATAATAAACAATAAAAAACACTTGCAAACCTTTCCAATCATGCAAGAAACCTTACAAACGATATTCCAACCGTAACAAAAATCAAACTTTTTGTGGAGGCACAACTTGCCGTCATAAAAAATGAATACTGGCATATCTTTACTGCGGCGAAGTCATCAACACTGGAAGCGCCTGCCCACGATTTAGCTTGACACCTACCTCATTATTTTATTACAAAACAATATCACACGGTTAAAAGTTTCGTTACGAAAGATGGCTGACGTATTCCAACATTTGCATATTATCGGCGAGACCGATTCCAATTTTTTAATCGAGGCTGAGTTACATTTATACAAAACCCGGACATTTACGATTCTCCGATTCTGAACGGAATGTAGATTGAAGGTCACGCCAACATCTTCGAGTATGTCTAAAAATATATTACCATATTGGTTGGTAACATGATACTTTAAATAAATAATAAAAAAAAATCATACGAGAGATGATATTAATATTCAAATGCGGAATGGTTAATTATTCCAAATAAAATATAATATATTTAGAGACTATTTTAACAAGACTATACAATCGTAAACACGCACGCACTGCGCTTTGAATTGTCAACACTATCGACATTACATGGCCACCAGTTCAGTTACACACTTTCGATATGTAATGAATGGCTTCGCCTCGCGAAGACAACAATAAGGCAGTCGCGACTGTTGCTAATGGGCTCCTCCCGGAAAGTTCAAAAATTTATAGGACAGGACCCCAAAAAAACATTAAAAAAAAGAATCTGTAAATTAATAAATTAGTAAATTAAAAACAATCTTTTATTTGAGTGCTTGAATGCGTATACAAAATTTGACCGTTGAGGAGTTCCTTCATCTGGAGCCGTTCCTGGGTGTAGGATCAGGTCGTGCTTACCATAAAAATGCATTGTCATCGGTACTGAACCAAGATGCCAAATTTCAAATGTGTAGGATAAGAGGAAGTGGTTCTAATTCAGCTAGCAAGATTTGACCTAAATCAACATATAAACATTGCAAACTAAATAAAAGCTTGTAAAAAAATAAATCACAGCGTCACAATCAGCACAACCGTTAGAAGGAAGTTGATTGAATTTGTCATATTATATTTCAAAATTATCATGCCACACTGGCAACACATCACCTCCGAGGGTCCGCCCGTGTTCAGCTGAATGAGCGTGTCGCAGTTAGATTTACTCCTAGGAAAAAATATGTGACGTGCGCGCAAGGAAGTTCCACTTCTAAAAATCCGCAACCGTTAGTTACAGAGGTCGCTCGTTTGTCTCCCATTAGAATTAATTCTCGGGGGTCAGAGGTAGGTGCTCAATACATTCTGTTCCCAAGAGTTCTCCGGAAGGTTCGGCCAATGACTCCTTTGCACGCTCGAATGACATCTCCGCTAAATCATTTTTTTTTTATTTCGTTTTCTTCCGATATGAAAGGAATATGCGCTCATTTGTTAGGGATCAGGGATGACGCATATTATCTTTTCTTATTAATCATCAGAGAAACAAAGATGGCGCAAATATATATATTATTTAAGGAAATCAATAAATACTATAAAGCAGTCACCGTTTGTCTGATCGCTTAGTTCTTCAAAACTACACAATGGATTTTTATTCGGGTTTTACCTTTATTTAGAGAATTTCTTCCGGATGTTTTATATATTCATATTAAATTTAAAAATAGTAGATTAATAATAGAATAATAATAGAATAGAATAGAATGGTATAATAATAGAAATTTAAATTTAGAAATCTCGATGTTTTGTAATCAAATCGTAAAAAGATGCCTTATAAGGCATACTAAAGTATTAGAAATACATCAAATTAATATACTACCGAATTGTAGGTCTTAAAAAGGCCCACAAAAAAGCCTAAAATAGCACAAATGGTCCTCTAAGGATGACCCACAGTAACTATTTTAATCTTTCAAAGTATGATCACAAATAAAGGTATGGAAGACTATGGGATTTTTTTAGGTAACACGCTAGGAAGGGAACTATTTTCAGTTCCGCGTGCCGCGGGCACGAGTTTTCCGGCGCCGAATGCGCCGTGAAAGCCGCCTGCAGGGCCTAGCCGCAAAGCCTAGTGAACAGCTAGTATAAACATTGCTTCTCGTTAAAAGCATACATAGAAGTAAGCTTTTTTACGATAATTATATTGTATTAAAAAAAAAGACAGGTGAGAATTAAAAATGTAAGAAAAAAAAAAAAAAATATAGGTAAAGGATAATATTTCTTTTAAATATTTAATCTAATTAAAATACATATATGAACATATTTATATTTATTGACAATATTTTATGCTAAAGAGGTCAGGTGAGGTTAAAAATGCTTTATTTCTGCAATCTCAAGTCTTCGTACTTACCATTATAACTATTGCGCTATTTTCTTTAATAACTCTTTAAACAAAATAAAATTAAACTTTATATTATTGCCAAAAAAATGACGTTTAATTTTTCAGGCGAATTGCCATATCTAAAAAAGTATCATCAAATGTAATTAGGTCATATAATACATATTATTATTGCTTTATATTTGATATTTTTTTTATTTGCTAAATCGCATGTTAAAATACACGACATAATTTTTGATATTTTTCAAAATTTATAAAAGTTTTATTAATTTTTTTATTTACCTTTTCAAAATGAAACTCTATTGAAAAATTATAATAAAAATTTGTAGGTTTACATCGAACGCTAAGGTAAAAAAAGGCATTATTAACTTTCACTGCCAAATTTTTGTTTTGTACAAAATTCAATATTTCTTAATGGTCACAAATCGTGTCATTTATTTTATCGGGCTGTTATTGAAATAATAGCATTTAATAAAACTATATTAAATATGTTATTTTAATAACGGCATGGCATCTCAACGATCTAATTAGGCCGTTTATATATACTGACATCCTGCGACCTCTTTAGTACCATTGTAATTATTTTTCGATTTTATAACTACCACACCACCACACCACACCACCACACCACACCACACCACACCACACAGTACACATTATTTAAGTTAGATTTATTAATTTGTTGTTGTCAACCATTTTCATGTTTGGTACATTTTTTTGGCCATGTAAATGTAGTGTTAGAGAATTGTCTTCCTGTATCGCTGTTATGTACTTTCAAAATAAATAAATAACTAACGCTTTAAAAATAAAAAATAGGTTTCATTTTATGGCTTGCAAAATTTGCCAGGTAATTAGCAAAAAAAAAACATAAAATATAAATATTTGCAATTACATTTTTATTAGTTTAAAACAATAAAATAAAACTAAGAACTTCAGTATATTTTAATATAATACAATTCAGTGAATTAAATATATTTTAATTTCGTTGTTCCACCCTGAGTTCGTATTGTGCCGTGCCAGAAACATACTGTGGGCCTAGTCTGAGCTGTCGATCGACAATCGCATTCATCTGCAATTTTCGACCGCCGATTGGCAGCCAGACTACGGCCCCCGCTGGCAGGTATTCATTTTAATATTCCCTCCTCACACACGACAAACTATTATTCCATTCCGGCTGCCTGAATATAAAACCAGTGCTGGGCATGTTAAATCTTCAGTAGGATTAATAATGACCCTATAGATGGATATGTCACTGTCCAACTTTAAAAGGCAACTAATGATCATGACCGCACGCATCGTACCCCTCCTTTCAGCCACACCTTCAACCATCTCACCCTCGCAAACACACACACACACATAAAAAAGAGATTAAGAAACTACTTTCAGAAAAAATATATACAGTTTTGAAGAGTTTTAATTAATCTCTCTTCAGTTTCTTTTTTTAGTTTTAATTATATTATTATAAATTTTGTTTTTTCTATTTCCTGTGTAGGTACTTTATTAGATCTCTTTAAATATTTATTTCTCTGATTTGTTAAATTGAATTTGTTTTATTTTGTTATTAGAAAATCTATTTGTGCAATTTTTCTTTTATTGTATTCATCGTTTATTTTTTCTATCGAGATTGTTGTATGTTAAAAGTTATTATGTCATTCCTATGTACATTTTTGTATATATCGGAAAATAAATCTTATCTTATCTTATCATAAATACTTGGACATTTTGCAATATTATGCCTTGTATTCACAAATTACCCGAAACTTTGGGGTAGTTTATGCCGGAATTTCAAAATAAGATTGACACCAGAAGCTGTGCTGGAAGTCCTTTGCATATAAAATAAAAAACTACCACCAAACGAGCGCTTTTACAATTCTGTTCTATATTCTAGAAACTACCTCGATATGAATGTGTGCTTATGTATTTTTTCAATTGGTTAAAGAAAAATAAAAACCCCCATTTTGAAGACTGATTTTTACAGAATGTTGTCATTGAACAAATAAGAATAACTAAGATATATGAACGCTAATTTCCATTGGCATATGTACGAGTGACATTTCTCCAGCACATATGTACCGCATGCTGCAGTTAATAAAAGAAATACGGTCGTGTCAAACGCGTGAATGGCATGCGCCGAGTGGGCGATTACTAAGTACTGCACGCAACCACTACTGAGCCTCAATATTGCCTCCTACTGTTCTCGATTCGCTACATCTCAGTACATATTTAATGTTGCTAATAAACAAATTAAACTAACGCACGCCCGATCCGAGTAACCTTTGAAAGTGCGCAGACAACTCTCGCGCAGGAGGAATGTCTTCCGCACTCTACTTTTGCATACATTTAGATCCTTTTTATATGGTTGGCATTTGGTAACCATTGGATATTTAATCATAAAAAAAACATGTTTAGATACCTTGATCTTTTGTCCTCAACATAGTAAAAGCAGATTTTTAAAAAACAGTTCTCTTTCTGAGAAATTTAATAAATGATAAACTGCTAGTAGTTCTTTTTTAGTAGAATTGCTCTCTTATAAAAGACAGAGCTTTGGGCAAAATATTAATTGAAAGGTAAATGAAGAGTCTAAAATATAGAAAAGTTTGTTTTTTTAATTTCTATACATATTATGAAGCTGTAATTAAATAAAAACCAACAATTGCTTTCTGACCGCGCAGGGAATAAAACCTGACGCCCTATAAAAACTAAGCGCCGAATTTCAGGTCGATTGTATTGCTTTAAGGTGACACCGCTTAAATAACCCTATTATTCTAGCGCAACGAATAGCAGCGTTACTAAAGCGGTGACGAAATCGCGTTCATTCACAGAGTCGCGTTCAACAAAATCGCTTCGCTTACCTATCATTGCACATTCCACAAGTTACACAGATGGACCGACCCGTATGGCGCATTCAGGCACATCGCCGGCCGTAACTATTTTGACAGGGACCCTGTTATTTTTTACCCTTTACTCCAGTGACACGGAAATCTCATTACAAGCGACACGACAAAGAAGCACGGTGACGAGTTCAGCTACAAATCACATAGTTACTTGTAGCCGTTTTAGTATTAGGTTATTTTGAAATCGTGTATAACGTAGCCTCAGTTATGTGACTATCGCGTTAATGTCCACTGCTACTCTAAAATCGCAAATGCAATTGCAATATTTAATTGTTAAATATTGCAATTTTAGTAGGTACTGACAAATTGCAAGATTTGTTGTTGTTTCTTGGTGAGGCGTGGTCATAAATCACACCATTTCATCTGACGTCTGTTTAGTTTATCCAAGCTTGATGACGCACACGATATTTTCAAAAAAAAAAAATAGTGCAACACAAAATGATGAAGCTCAACATCCATATATTTGTAGGATAATCTTCTAACACAGAATTAATAAATTAAAAAATCTGTTAATTTCGTTTTATTTTCCCGATTCCTGTATTCAGTCAATAAACGTTTAAATCAGGGGTGCTCAAACTTGAACTGCTGGCGATCTACCTCAATATTTTTAGACTACTTACGATCGACTCTGAGAGACTGCAAGTGTGTGTGATGCAGGGTTGTCGTACATACACGATACACCCTACCTACCTAGGTAGGGCGTACCGTAGCATGTATAGATATTAGCTTTCTGCACGGTGCTCAAACGGTCGATCGCGATCGACCGTTTGAGCACCCCTGGTTTAAATGGTGGGGAAAACGTATGGAAACGTATGGAAAAATGCTGACCTTTTGAGGCTCCTAATTAAGCAAAGCAGAAATCTACAGTCACTATACTACAGCTTTTGTATAGGGAAGTATGACCGCGGCGCGATTTTATAGAAGTCCGTCGTGATTTCTATCTTTTTACACGATGAAATAATATCTCTGTTTATCGTCATTTTTAAGCACTAGCACTATATGGTAATACAATTTGGGGTCTTACATATGAAACATATATACAGCGAAATTAAATTCTGCAAATTCCTATCTTAAAAATAATTATTCTAAAAAGTAAATAAAATTTAATGCAAGTCGACTACTCTAAATTTTTCACCCGTTTCAAAGTTCTTCCGGTAACGTCAATTTTGTTATTGTAGAATGATACTTTTCAGATGAAACATGGAAAATCTTGTTACTGATAAGTATTCTACTAGACAAATGTCGAATGAATATGTAATACTTTAATAAAATGCCTCTTGAAGTTAGACAACTTAAAATAAAATCTTTAATAAAACTAAATTAAAAGAATTTATGGAAAAAACCTACTAAAAATGAATTAAATTAACTCGTACCTTCATACTGTATTCTTTTTTTAAATACACCATTTATGTTAACTTAATTCGTATTTCATTTTATGCGTGTAAAATGTATTTTGTATTTTAGGTAAGATTAAGAAAACGGCAGAAAAACAGTGTCTTAAGCTGAATCTATTTACAATCTGTATTTGTATATATTTGATGAATTAAAGTTGCATCTGGCAACGTTGATATCTGGGGCCTTTTTTTAGTGACATTCGGTAGGTGGACGTATACTCGTGGGTACAAAAATACAAAAATTGATAAAAAGTTCATTTTATTCCGTAATATTACCGAATTAAATGCTTCTGATTTTGCGTAATGTTATTAATAAGTGACTCGTTTATTATTTCAGCATAAATTAAGTTTCTATTACGGATGACAGGCATAAATATTAGTAATATATTTAAATAAGAAGATCTGTCATCTGAAGGACGCAATGCGAAGTCTTATTGAGAAAGGATCGGAAGACTTAGTGCCTTCACATTCACGAAATGGCGTCCTCGGCGTGGGCGGATGACAATGGTCTTTAATTCAGAGCCTAAAAAATCACCGACACATTTTAGGCGAAAGTATAGCAATGGCATTTTGCATTCGGCTGTCAATTTAGCCAAAAGCTGTTAGCATTCGCGTTCCCGAAGTACTTTTTCCTGAAAGAACTCTTCTCTGTCTTGCACATGGTCTTATGTTATTTCATCTAATGGCATGTAAAAATAAAACGACGAAAATAGAATAAATGTATTTATTTGTTGAATTTGCATATATTTATAAAATCCTCTGTACCTTTATTTTCTCAATTCGTGTATTCAGCCAATAAGATGTTTATTCTTTATTCTTTATTAAGAGAAATCAACAGTCTTATAATTAGTATTAATGATAATTTTACATTCTTAAAAAGTATTCGTAAAACTAATCAAAGATTTCTACTGTTAATATAAACACTAAAAACTAAGTTAGAAACTAAACATGTATAGTTAAATTATGCTTTTAACTCTTAATCATATCATAATGCTGACATGACTTGAATTCACATGATATATGGAATAATAAATCGGTTTAAATATATATATTAATTATTCATATAATTGTAATTTATGTCTAAAGTACTGATAAAATGCATGAAAAAAATACAGACAGTTTCTTAACTTTACAAAATAGAAATGTACCCTTTTCACTCTGCATAAGTCCATAATTACAATAATGGTTTCAAATTTTGAAAAAAAAAACTTATCTTCGTTAAATACTTCATACCATATACTCCATACTTTAATGTTAATGCCCAACGCATTTATATATAACATCACTTTATGTTGAATATTTAATAAGTTTGTTTATTTATTTATTTAAAAAGTATATTAAATGTTTAACGGGTAGACACTTAAGTTGCATTCACTTGTGTGTATCGTTAGAGTGTGTTAAGATACCTGTGCTTAAAGTTAATTTTTATTATTTTTCACAGGGTTTTACGCAGGCCTTTTGTACTATAATAGGTACTTTATAAATAACCTTTCTTAGAATAGGTAACTCTTACCTACTTAGAAAGGCGACAGGCCTTATTAAATCGGCCATTATGACAGGTACTCGGTTTTATATACTTGGATATTGTATTTTATTTTAATATTTAGTGTACAGCTGAACATTATATCCGTGTATCGACCATACAAAAACATTACACTATGTGAAGTATTGCTTAATTTATTTCCTTAAATAATATATATTTTTCAGTGAAATGTTGTCACACATTGGTTTGGAATAAGTCTCGTTGGGAACTCAGTGTTCGTTATGTAACGAATTTATTTTCTCAATCGCTATCGAATGACACTATAAATATTAACTTACGGACATGAGATTTAAAGTTTGCTTTTTTTATGCACATTTTAGGTTCTTAAAGTGTCGAGACTTAAATTGCACACCACAACTTGATAATTTTACAGAAGCCAGAAATACCAACGCTTTTTTTTCATTATGTTTATATTGTAAACTTTTACATTCGTATGGCTAGTGTTGTCGGAGAGGCGCTATTGGGAGCAGTTCCGACTGCCACCGTCTCGCAAGTCTGTAACTGAATTAGTGTATGTCTTGTTAATTAACTCAGTCGACAGCTTTGAAAAGGGCGCCTTTTAAAATAATATTCTCAACAGTGAAAAATGACCCGGCCGGATTTGATCCACGGGATATTAGAACCTTGGACCTTGGGATTTAGAAGTAGGTGCTTATACCACTGCGCCATTGTAAACTCATCATCTCGAAATTAGATTGATTTTAATGCTTACACATTCTTATTGCAGTATTTTTTTGTTATACAGGCTGACCCAAAAAGTAGTGACAATCAAAATCGGGGAACGCCATCTTAAGCACCCCCATTTATGTTCAACTTTTTTTTAGTGTTTCTGATTTGTGATTTCATTAAATTACTTTTGCCTACCCGCAGTGGCTTAAATTAAATTAATTAATAAATTAATTTAAATTATTTTTTCTATGGTTAATTGAACAACTGTGATGGTAGTTTGTTTTTTTTTTGCAAACTGGCCAATCTAATAAAATAACTTTTATTTTTTAAATAACAACCAAAAAACAACTAAAAAAAACCGCAAAGCTCGTTTTATTTGTTACTTTTTAATGGCGTTTTAAAAAAAAGATGATATATTTTAAAAATATTCTTCTTTCATCAACTACTTCCTATGCAAAAATATACCTATTTTAGAGTCACAATTATACATACATACACGAATCATGATCACATATATGTACACATATGTTATACATGAACGCATGCATGTTATACATACATACGTGAATCGATAGTATAAAAATTATTTATTTTTTATTCTGAAAAGATACAAGAAATTGGAAATAGAGAAAGTTTAAAAAAAATAAAAGAAGTTATTATTTAAGAATATTAAGAATACTGATAGACATATTAATTTATTTTGATAATTGAGCGTTTTTTGTTATAAGTTATAAGTATAATAAATTGTTTAATATAAACAGGGAAATCAATGATTCTAAAAACATCATTTTGTGAAAACATGTGTATTGTATTTTCTGTACATGTAATAATTTCTCAATCTTAAGTTGTTATAAGTTTAAATTTTTAAAATATTCATTACCTCACAGAAAATACACCTGCTGTGTGGATGAATTCGTAATTTAGTGTATTTCTCAATGAAATATAGATTTAAAAAAAAAACATGCATTTTTTTTGCCGCTATATAATTTCCATTCATACACGCTGAATGAATTTTTTCAGTACATATTGTGACGATATAGCTTCTAAAATGCTTTTAATATTTTATAGTTGGCATTAAAAGAATTGTGTTGACGATCATTTCAGCAATTCGTATTTTTTGAAAAACTGACAGTATATAAATAAATGAGTAGTGAGGAAAATTCTTTGTAAAAAATACTCAACGTATCGATATTTATTTTATTGCGTTTTATATCTAACATGTAAATTATTACCGTAAAGTTCTTATAAAATGGTGTTTCGTTTGATCGATTAATTTTAGGTAATAAACAGGAAATGGCGATATAAGGTAGTAATCCAATCCCTCGCAAACTTTAGCACCCAAATAAAAACCAATATGTATGAGGACGTCAGTTTTATAGGTCGTTCCTGGATTTTTGTTAACCTTGTGGTATGCCTGTTGCAATTTAAGTGTCTCATTCCAATCCTTTATAAATAACACATCCTTGCAAGGCTATCGAAAGTGTGGAGTGGATACAAAGGACTCCCTCAAATTTATTGAGGCATTCGAGATTGTCCTCGGCGTGGGAGGATGTGCAACACGCACATATACATTGACGGGTTCACACACATATGAAAATTTGGGAACATTATCAGCATAGGTTTTTGTAGTTATTACCACTCAGGCAAATATATTGCTATCTCCGATGGCGAGTGTAAATGTCCGTTGTTTTTTTTTGTGTGTGCGAATTCTTTGCAAGGAAAAAAAAGGAAGGAAATATATAAGTAGCATGCAAATGACAGATGAATATTCGTTTATTCGTTATTAAAACCATATCTCATTTCAATTTTCTATTACAAAGCAGAAATAGGTATATGTAAAATAATTTATATATATGCATTCACGTAATGTGGGTGGGTGGGTAAAGTTTAATAAAAAAATGTGTTATATAAATCTTATTTAACGAATAATCATATTTTACCTTAAATATATAAACAAACACGCATTGTTAAGTGTGTTTGATATCTATACATTAGTATATTTATTAAATACTAATTGTTTATATTAAATATAAATTTTATATATTAAGCGACAATATTGTATAACAACATTATTGTATGCAATGTATTGCATTTCTTAAATGCCGTTTAGATAATTTTTAACATTATGAGAGACATACACCGTAAAACTATTTAAAAAATCTGACTGTGTTAAGAAATTCGCAATATATTTTTTTTAATATTTTTATTTAATGAAAGTTGACCGTATTTCATAAGACGCACGAATAGCTAAGCGAGTGTTGAAAGCTTTCATAAAATACAATTACACTCGAGCGATGCAACTATTTGTGTTTCGGTAATAATTTTCTATGAAACATTAAAAAAATGTGAAGCTTTTATATAGGTTACGGGATACGACATATGCCTCTAATAATGTTAATAGTAATATGTTTAACATAAATTCTTATACTATTCTTACTCATCAATTCCTTGACTCAACCTTCCTTAGTGCGGACATAGTCTGGTAAAAAAAAACAAACAAAAAATTATGTTATTGCTTATTTAAAATTATGTTACATTATAACTGTTACATTGTTGTTATGAACGTATGTGGAAAATTTGTAGAAATAATCTGGCATGCTCGTGCGTGGGTTTTTATTTATTATTTATTATTCATATGCAACGCCGTATGAATCAATATTGAATTTAAAAAAAACAATATTGTCAAATATTGTTATTTATTTTGTCAGGCCATTATCGAAACATTATCATCAAATAAAATTAACAATCCTAGCCGAATAAGGTTGACTGACAAATGACTAAATCATAACAATAAATTTGAATAATGAATACTCGTAGAATAAAAAGTATTTCTGTATTGGCGATAAGAATATTATTCGTTTGCCAAGCTGTCAGTTTTTGACTAACAATTTAGAATATTTCATTGAAGCCTGAATCTGATAAATTTATTTTGTATTTTGTATGGATGAATATTTATTGGATACAACGATGCACTTTACCAAACTCGTGCATGTGATTTATACAATTGTACTCGTATGTATCCTGAATAAAATGAAATAAATAAACCGATTTACGAGTAGAGTATAATAGTTGTTAAATTAACTGGCAACTGGTTTCATGCGCTGCAACCGGTTTTGAATTAATACGTACGCGAATCGATAAGCTTTTTGTGAGAATGAAGCGATGTTTTTAGATTTTTAGGCGTATTTTTTTTCTGCTAATTTCTCGTATTTGTTCATTTGTTCAATATTTTTTTCAATTACCATAGCTTGATATTAAAAAATATTATTCTATTGACTGCTACTAAAATATAAAAAACTATATTTTTTTTAATCCATCACGAAAGATGCTAAATATAATTGTCCAATTAAGCTAGTGCCTTTCAGATGAAGGCATTTGGCACCGTTTGTTAAAAAAAAAATCGCATTCTTTTATATCATTTCTTACTCATATTACGTTACGCAAAAAAATCCACTCAAGTCTTCGGGACAACCTGTATAAGTACAGCAATGACAAATTGCGGTAGTTCAGTGGTTAAGGCGTTGGACTATTGGCCTTAAAGGTTGTGGGTTCGAATCCGCACATGGTCATACCATTTTTAACGCTTCATTACAACCATCTCTCCTGACTCTAGTACAGGCATAGGTAGGTGCAATCATATAATTGCTATGATTTGTCATAGCAATTATATAAAAAAAACATTGCTACTACAATATACAGTAGTAAGACAACTGAAGTCCTTTTATTTTGAGATCTAATTGGTTTACCTTATATCAGCATTGAACGCTTTAAAGGCAATACAGGAAATCCATGTGCTATGTTGGTAAAGTAGTAAATATATTTCTATTCAACAATAACACCTTAGTATACTATATTTAAGACGGTGCAGACATTTCCTTTAGTGTGAGCGTAATTTATTCGATTCTTAAAATTATAGTATGTTGTTATTTGATAGAATTAAATATGAACTCACAAACATTAAAAAAAAATTACGTACTGGGTAATTATGTAAAATAATCACCGACTATTATAAATTAGCAAAGTTTTAGATCTATGATTTAGATTTTAGATAAATTCGTTCCGCTTTGACCACGCGGAAGGTTGCCTCGCTGTTTTGAATACAAAAACTGGATTTTTAAAAACATATCCATTGATAAATCAACCGTAAAAAATGGCGAGGCCTTCGGGTCACCGCGTGAACATAAAAAACACCAGCTTTTCTTCACACGGATGACACGGGACAAATGTCAAAACAACAGCGTTTATTAATAACGAGTTCTAACGACAAAAAACGGCCGTTATCGGCTGGGTGGCCATTACACGACTCGTGAACTCGTTGCTAATTCATAATGCAATGCAAAATGTTGAAAAAAAAGCCAATTTTTCATTTTTCTCTCGTCGGATTTGATGGCGGCTCGTTGTAATGCTCTTTGCCGATGAAAAAGTACGGAACAAAGTTTGATAACCTCACCCCAAAATTACACTAGCTAAAAAATTGTCATTCGTTTTTGTATTTTGTAGGGACGGTTTGTATTTTACTAGCCGTGCCTGTATCCGTAACTTGGAAGCTGAAACTATTAAAGATAATGGTAATTTCCTTAAAAAAGTACATCTTCAGAAAATTATAACTGGTTTCAGCTTTTAGCCAGTGATACCTAACCTCTTTGACGTATCGATTGCTAAGTTTTATTGCGTTAGTAAAAGCAACTTTTAAAATTAATTGTGAATGGGCAGTCTTATACAATTCAGCCTACCGCCATGACAATTTTTACTTTATTAAAGATAAATATTTTTTGTATGGAAGTTATTGTAAAATTCTTACAAATTAGTTTTATGTTATATCTAGTATAGTTTTGAAGGCGTACTACTGATTTACTGTATTTACATTTTTTGTGTTAAAAGTTGTTGACAATTCAAATTATTGTATAGAATTTATACAGGTTGTTACAATTTATTTTCTCTAAAGGTAACCTAAAATTGCACCGTTACAAAGGATAGGTTTTAACCCCCCCCCCCCCTCCCCCTGACACCCCGGTATGTCTGGAGTCCGTATTTTACCATGAAAGTCTACGACAACCCTCCAACTAACTGGCCTATGTATAATAATTTGGACGAATTGATTCTCTCATACAAATCAATTATATATGATTTTGACTTGATAAAGAGGATACTGCCGAATGTAATTAGTATCAGATTAGCAAGCGTTATCTACGAACGTCTGATGTACAAAGGTTTCAAGTTATTTTCGGATGCTTAAATAACTGGACCGTTTTTGCTCAAAACCTTCATAAAAACGCTTTTCCCAATTTACAACGTCGTCGTTTGTAATTTCGATGATTTTGTTTTGCAATTGGTGATTGCTAGAGGGTTACTATAAAAGTATGATTAAAAAACGTTTAGTGAGTCAAATAAGAATAAAAAAATAAAAATACTTAAAATTCTTTAAAATAAACCCACAATTAAAAAACTAAGAAGTGGAATTGGTTTAAATGTACAAGAAGTTGCATAATGTGGTGAATTTTTGGTGAATGCGTTCACAATAAGATGTTTAACGTACTATTATTTCTACCTTTTCGGCATTTTATTTATGGGTTATTTCGTATTTAGTGCGGAAGCATTTTGGTTATATGGATAGCTTTAACTTAAATGTTAGATTTTATGACAGTTAAATGTGAGTTCTATAACGGATTAAGTTGTATGTACTCCAAATTAACCGTTTGAAAATAGACGGATTTTCATAGTAATTTCTTGCAAAACAACCGGATAAAGATCATCTGCTCGATCAAAATTTCGTAATTGAAACCGTTAGATCGGCAGCCATTTCGATAGACATATGATTATTTAGTAGTCTTTTATAACTAACTGCATAGTTGGCATTTATTGGGCGCACATAAATTGGTCCAAAACTGCAACAGTTGCGTCATCTCGGACGAGTTTCAGTGCAAGGATATATAGGCGTTATAATGCTTCAACAACCATTTTACAATATTTTTATTCGTAGACTTATGAATTCATCGATAGAGAATTCAAAGATGGCTACTCGTGTCGCTCGCTTCTATCGCATTGACGGGCGTATGTTTTGTTTCTCTGTTTAAAGCGCCTCGTATAAATATGTCTTAATAACATACCACAAAATAAAAAAAAAAACTCATATTTAACCTAATTTTATTCAATAGGTTAATATCATTATGTTTAAAATAACATTTTTGGAGATTTGCAACTGACTAATTCTCATTTTTACCGAGGACGAAAAGTTTGGCAACGAATATTTTTAGAGAGTGCATGTTAATGCCAGTTAATATTAGTTTCAATCGCAAAACACACTCTTCTAAAAACACATAAATGTCGGCAGTACTATGAGTGTTTAACCGCTTCAATCCAATCTTTACAATAAAGAAAATAAATAAATCTTTATTTGCAATAAATATAAATAATAAATAAATTACTCCGGAGTGGCTTGAGTTATTTTGTTTTTTTTTTGCATCCGATGTAAATGAGGAACTGTGAATTTTTGCTATAACTTTCTTAGTATATAAGATATTGAATTCATTTAAATTTTATATTATTCCTTATATCGGTCCTAGGGAAAAAAATGGGAAAAAAATGGGTTTTAAAAATTATACCTCCCTTAATCAGGTTCAAATCAGTTCAAACTGTTAATTTCCCTACAACTTTTGTTTGAAACAATTTTCGATATGAGCAACCCTTACGGCGCAGTATAAAGAGGGATTCAGTATACGCACTCTCGCCGCACAGCTCGCGCAATGTTTGACACATGTTCGTACAATTGGAGTTCGCCTATCCCCTACTTTGATCCCGTGAAATCTACCTGCGCCTGAGGGTTTTTTTTTTAAATTTGTGTGTTTGTTTCCTATTGTTTTTTATGGAGAAAATTAGAGAGCTTTAGAGTGTACAAATTGTAGCGCCATCACATAAAAATAGCAAAAACATTTTAAGTACCCTCGCCTAGGTACATACAAAATAAGTCGACAAACTAATATATCCTCAAAGCGGTGTGACGTAGAGGATAAAATTGTTTGAATTTCCTCAACTGCCGCTTAATACCTTATATGCTACTGCTTGCATTACACTTTATATGGACATATTATGTACATAGTAAATCGCCTCTTTGATGTCTTTGTTATTAGTATAGTTATTCACCATATATAAACGTAACGATATAAACTCAGCGAATATTTTTAGCATGATCACGTATTCATTTGATCAAGCTGCCTGTAACGATTGCTGCAGCGATGCCTTTTCAGTGCCCCACTCTAGCGCAAAGGTGTGGTGCGTCCACCAAAATAAACCACGTACTTACCCCGACTTTTGGCGGTCTTTTATTCATCGTTAAGTAGAAATGCAATGTTTTATTAAAAAAAAAAAACTATTAACTTGTATAATTTCTAAATATGATCATTCAATATGAAAACATTTTGAAGAGTTTTTTTTTAATTTTTTTTCCCTATCTACCTAACTTAACTGAATGGGATTACCTCTGAAAAATCATAAGTAAAAAAAAAAAAATCAGTGAAAAAAATGCACAGCGATTTGAGAACCTCGTCCTTTTTTGAAATCGGTTCAAAATCGAACAGAGGCAATTAGCCCCACTTATACAGGGTGTTCCAAGACCATTCCGACAGACGATTTAACAGCGTAGTCCCAGAATAACGATTTCCGTTTTTGTTCCGAATCAACCTATAAATTACGTTATTTAAGTTCAATATTCTATCATATTAACATTTATTCTAAAAATGTTTATTATATATTGCAAAATCACCATTCTCGAATTTCCCCAGTACTGGCAACTCTTGGCACTATCACAGCTGTCGGTAAGTGTCAGTTGAAAAAGAAATGCAAGAGGGTATACCCGCGCCTCTGCAATCCGTGACATCTCGTCACATCGTTCACCGAGCTCGTGAAACCAACTCAAAACCTTAAGGAAGCAGTGAGAAAACTAGGCTAAGGCAGGCGAACCACAGACGGCCATCATAGCACAGCAAAGGTTGGTCTTTTGTTTTCTTGTCGATTGCCATTTACTCTCAGCTGTGAACCTTCCATCTAATCCATACAGTTTTATTGTCCTGATTTTCCAAAGTCGATTACAAAAATCGTTGCCGTCGATAAGGAAGCGATCTTCCCGCGCGCATTTCAATCGAGAATAATTATAAGTCAAGCTGTTATTTGTACAATTAAAAATTGCCAATGGGCAATGATAGTTTGTCATGAACTCCGTCGCGTGGGGAGTTATTGTAATTTGTGACATGAATCATCCGATTTCGACTTTATTATTGCAAAATGGCGAAAAGCTTATTAATACGAACACAAATCGACAAGCAATGTCCCGTGTCATCGTCGGTAAAGTAAAGTGGGAACATGGTAGCATAATTTTACAAGATTTTTATTCTAATAGGTGAAAATGTGCAAATTGAAAACCAGGGTCGCCGCAGTCGCGTGTCGTACCGCAAGCTGCAGGAGCGGAGTAGGGAGATTTAGCTGACAATTTGATACGTCAAAACAATATATAAGTGATAAATTAAAAGATTTATTGGAATAATATGAAGAACTTATTTTTCTGTATTTTTATTTTTCTTTTTTTTTTATGTTGGTACCTCTTAAGTAGGTACCAGACATGTTCGCAAACATTTGCAAAGGTGCACAAATACTGTGTACACGGGGTTAACAGTTAAAAAGAAAAACAATCTAGTGACGCATTTAAATTCACCGCTATCCTTTTAGAGAGTTGATCTACTCGTATATCGAAAGCGGTCTCAAAAAAAAAAAAATACTAATATAATTAAATAATTAAAAATCTTTGTTTTTATTCAAATTCCTTCGCAAGCCGCACGCTCAAACATTAAAACGATTTCTGTTAAATTTTTAATTCCTTATTCTCGTAATTAGGAAACATTTTTTCAATATTTTTTTGCTGTTTAATGTTTGTTTGCTGATAATGATTAATGTTGATCAGTGAATTTAAATAACTCAAGAACGGCTGGACCGATTTTTATAATCTTTGAATTGTTGAATTTATCTCCGTCCCGAATAGCAGAGTAACTATTGAAAGATATATAAAGAAAATTCATTTTCTAATATTTATGTATGGAAAGGCTTTGTATTCTGTGAAATTCTATTGTCAAACGGTAATTTGCCTTCGAAGATGTTCACTTTGTCACTTTATCACATTTGTCCTTGTGCGCGCATCCATAATTAAAATATATATAATTTTGATTTTTGTACATTTATTGAACTTAATTCATTTTGAGTCTTCTAAATAAAACACAACATTTATTGATTCTGACGCGGAATGAAGTTCGTTGGGTCAGCTTGTAAGATTATAAATAAAACAGATAAAATAAATAGAGAGTGGCTTTTGGCGAGATTATAGCTTTGTGCTAATATTTTCACGCAACACTTCGCGAGTAGGTATATCCGCACCCTATTAGGCATATACGGCCGTCTGGCGGTGTCATAACGCTATCTGGTGACGCGTCTTTCGGCCGTGGCCTACTCAAGATGAACAGCAGCCTGATCCGGATGTGGTTCTTCGGAAAAACCGAAGATCCTCGCGCTGAATGTCGATCGGCGCGGCGGCGACGAGGCCCTGCGGTCCAATGGACATATAGAACTCATGCACTGAAAGATATACCATGTACCGTGTGGTTTAATCGTATCATAAAATGGTGTCGCTTGATAACAGACGCACAGTGAAATCACTAGTGTATTCGAAAGTGGATTCTTCTTTGTCCCTCACGCACTCCTTACCTGTTTAATTTGCCTAAATGTAACTCAAGTTACTCACAGAATGCCGTGCTTAATAGAATTCAGGAGACTAGGATACTAGGGAAAAAAGCATTGATTTATTCCATCTTGGAATATTCATTTATTTCATTTTTGAGGTCCTGAAAATGCACCTAAAGACCAAAGGTCATTAATTTCACTTAATTACTAAAATATGAAACTAATACATTACGGAAAAGATTTCAAAATATGATATAACGATTGTGATACAAATAGAATATATCTCTATGGGTTAGAAATGATTAATTGTAGCTATAAAGAAGAATGCCGTTTAGTAGGATATCGGTAACTAACACGGTCGGTAACACATCGGTAATTAATTATAATTATATTTCCAATCTTTCAATCGTTATAGTATTTTTACAAATCCTTGACGGTTGGCATCCATAGATATTACACAATTAAAACAATGCCTTCTTTAGTACAGACATACTCGTAGTCTAGTATATAAGCAGGGCGCCAACGTCTAATAGTGTTTTTAAATAAGATTTTTAATAAATTCTTTAGTCAAATAATTTCCAAAATTGAAATTGAATGCCCTATTTGGAACCATTTTCGCTCTCTTTCCTGGTATATAGGTACTAAAACTATAAGCAATAATATAAACTATGTCAAACCCAGTAATAATATGAACGCAGCTGGATGAATAATATTAAAGTATAAATGATAAGGCGTACCTAACATATTTCGTCGATTGTTCATGAAAGCGTAGAGAAGGAATAGAATTTTTTAATTACACCGAGTGCGTCACTTATAAGGAGTCTTAATGAGATGTTTCCAAATGAAAATATCAATCTCCGTTTCGTAAAGTATTTATAATAATTGTCAGTTACAAGATGGCATATGGCATTTCAAGATTTTTCCTACGTTAGTAATAACATTAATAGTTGCGAGCGAGCCGCGTAATTTGCTTCAAACCAATGTCAATACACCTCCGGAAAGCCCACTCGTCGAAATTATAAGCAGTCGTTGCTTATTAGAAGAAAACAATTTTGGAATATGACACATTTGAACGATTTTGTTATGATTTTGTTATGTAATTTTATGTCCCCATATATACGTACTTTCAGACAGCCAAGCAGCTCTGAAGGCCATCAACTCTAATGCTATCAAGTCAAAGCTAGCTTAATTGTGTACAAATACTCAACACCCTTGCAACACACAACAGGGTACCAGGGCACTCAGGCATTGATGGCAACGAGAAAGCAGACGAGCTGGCCAAGAAAGGTGTTAGTATGACTATGATAGGCCCTGAACCGGCCTGCGGTATAGCAAAAGCACTACCAGCAGACTGCTAAAAACCTGGGCTAGAAAACAAAGCCAAAGAACTCATAGTAGGATTCTCGCCAAAACGACTCTCTGCGCTACTGAAGGAACCAACTAAGGATCCTGACCAGGACCTTAACAAGCCACTGCGAGCTGAACAAAGCCTATCGATCGATGACAGGTACAGACTTTGCCAAGAGAGCCCAGATACCCCTTTAAACCTACTGGGTGAACATGGGCCCCTCACTTACGAAAGATAACATCTTCTAGGCAACCATCTCAAGCCAAAAGAGATTAGAACTATCACACCCAAAAAGATACTCAACTTTATCTACAGTACGGGACTAGAGGGCGAACTATAAGTGGATTTCGAAGTACAATAGTTCTGGAAAGGACGCGGTACTTGGGGGTAAATAAACCTCCATATACACTAACATACATAACATAACATAAAGTTCATTGCCAAAGGGGGTGCGTGTGCTCCATATAACGTCTAAGAAATTGTATAAAAAATGTGAAAATAATTCATGCCTAAATTTATTAACTTTATCTAAGCGCTGGTGTAAATTTCATTTGTTCTTTCATTTACTCGCTTTACACAAGAGCTATTTGATATTATCGCATAAAGTTTACAAACTTTTATCTCGGAAACCACGATGAATTTTAAAAAGAGGAAATAATGTTACAAGACCAATTAACTGGTTTTTTTTATCGTGAAGGGTCTTGGGACAAGGGGTTTGTACTTTCTTTTAACTTTTCACCTCAAACCTGGCCACGAAAATATGTGTTTTCGACACCTCTTCGACTAAAGTCTTTGTCGAAATTTTGAAACTCACGTTGGGATAATTTTTTCGTTTAAAAATCAAGATTCTTAAATTTAAAGACACATATTTAGGTCAGTCGTTATGTATGAAATTTCAAAAGACACTATTATGAAGTGAAGTATGAAGTATTAAGACACTATTATGACTTATGTGTATACTAGATCACCGCAGTCGCAAATATGAAACATACGCTAGCAACATGTTGAACATGAGCGGAGAAATGCACCCCTAAAATAAATAAATCTAAACATAACTTTTTAATTTTTTTGATATTTAAAATTCCGGCTTCCTCAAGACCAAGGATTTTTTATGTAGATTCGATAAAAACTTTAAAATTCTAAAATCGGTGGTGAAATCATTGCGATCTGGCATCACAAACATTGCGCTATTGAGAGTCCGATCCATGGAAGCTAACGCTTCGCAATTATTACAAGCCCTACTCAACTAAGCTAAATGTGCTTGTGGAAATTCAGCATTAAAAACGGTATGTCTGCGTGTGGATTCGAACTTGCGACCGGTGGGTTAATAACAACCGCTAGGCTGCCGCGACTTGTATCACGATTCCTCTCGCTTCGCACTTTCACACTTCTTTAGCTAATAATATTGCGCTGAACACGTCTGTAAGTTTATTTTGGTAGCGATAATTTCGTCAAAACGTCAAACAAATCTTATTTTGAATAACTAAAAATACTGACCTGGATATTCAGAAAATTTACATTCAAATGTGTCAATAATTTGGAAATGCAATCGTTTTGATAAATATTTATATATTTTTATGAGTTCGTGAATTTTTTAATAAATATTGTTTAAACGGTTGTTTAAAAAAAAAACGAGCAAAATAATAACGCTTTAAACAAATTAATTCAAAATAGATTGGTTTACAATTTTTCAATTAGTGAAAATACATTTAATAGATGTTTTTTAACTAAATGTATAATGTATGATGATATGAAATTTACATAAGTGGAATGTGTAAAAGATATTTATATATATCTAGTTTTTAAATGCATAAAAAATGACCTCCGCGCTAATTTGTGTTAATTTTTTGTTTAGCAACTTTAAACATTTTCTTTGTCTGAAATTAAAACAATTATTATTTAAATATTAGGCGTTTAGTTATTGGGATAGAATAAACATTTATAAGTATTACCAGCTGCTCGCTTCGGTTTTGCATGGGAATATATTTTTATATCCTGGAAAAAAATCTTTGTAAACATCGTAAGTCGCTTTCCACTTATATGTCGGATCAAAGATTTTTTTATATTACACGACACATATAGCTGTTATATTATATCCTCTTCCCAAAAGCGCTCTTCTCTGTCTTACGCGTGTTCTTATATCGTTCCGTCTCATCTAAAGGCATGCAAAAATAGAAACACGCTTTGTTTTCACTGATTAATCATGAAAAATAGAATATATCTATAAAAAATAATGAATGAAATTGACAACTATGATTTTTATGTTTATTTTTTTATGAAATTTATGAAAATATAGAGACTTTTTGAGGCTCTAACTTTAAGTTAAAGTAGAAAATTAACTTTTTAATTATATACAATCTTAATTTTTCATGTGATAAAACGATATCAAATGTATTTTTTTTTCTATTTCCACAAATAATAGTCACAACACTACAAAGTTTATGCAGAAATGATCTGTGGGTTGAGTCCTCAAATTGCAAATTTAACTTGGTTTAAAATTAAAATAAAAGTTTTCGGTATACTCCCCGACAATTGCATCGAAATGTGTTCACTTATCTCGAGAACGAGGTATGTGAATTTACGGATTCGTCGATTTACATAGAAAATCATTATTATTTAGTTTCTTTACCTATTTAGAACACCAAAAATAAGCAATAAGTGCGCAAATTGTCATTTATTCCGTTTGAAAACGTTTAAAAAAATTAATTGGTTCGTGAAGGATTTGAACCTCCGCCCTTCGCAATTTCAGTTTTAATAGCGCGACGCTCTTACCTATTGAGCTAACGAACCGCTCGCGGCTGAGCGAGATAAGCGTGTTAATGAACTACACAGGCGGAGTATTACCAAACACTCATTCAGTAACGACTTCCTGCTAATCAAGAGCTGACGCGACTCCGATGAAATGCATCAATTTCAAATAAAAATTGGTCGTAGTTATGTATGAAAGAATTCAATTACAACATGATTTAATTCAATTTTTTTAGTGGCCAAACTATCACAGCTATAGTTATACGTATTTCAAATGACGAAATTGATTTTTAAATCTGTCGAGATCTTTACGAGATATTTTGAAGATCCATTAAATTTATGCAAGCGTAAAAATTAAGTACATTTAGAGTAGTTATAAAACATAAATATTCGAAAAAAAGAAAAAAAACCTTACATATCGAATTGAGAACTTCCTCTTGAAGTAAGTTAAAAATTATAGAGCCTTTTCACCGAGAGGACAAATTGTTGCCTGCGAAAAGAAGCCTTGCACCATGAACGGAAAGGTGTTAACTCTATGACGGGCATAAAGGCGTTTATAATACAAACCGCGTCCTACTGCATTTTGTATGAAATATTGATAGCATTTAAATGTTTTTTAAAAATATTAGGGATATGTGGTTTTAAATCAATTTTTTTTAATAATAACACAAAAATATATATTTTCTGAAATTTGAAACCTTCATTTTCATATTAAAAAAATCAAAACAAACATCTCCACTTTATGCTCATCATAAAATTATATTAATTTTATATGGGATGTTTTCTGGTTTCATAAGCGGGTGACTTCAAAAAATGCTTTTGCATTACCTTATGCAATTTTTTGCATAAAGTAATTTCCTAGAATAATAAATTATCTTTAATGCAAATAAACTAGATTACTAATATTTTTTATGGAACCTGTAAAATTCGCATTTTTGCAGCATTCAGGTATGTAGGCACCTTAACGGCAGAGTTAAAATGGCGAAAACCGCCAAAAAGGTGCATTTTCAAAATTGCGAGGTAAAACAAAACGGAGACTGTGATTTGTGATCTGTGAATTTACCATCAAGGCCAAATGTAAATGGTACAAAGATGCTTTAATAATAATCAAATAGTTACGAAATGCTATGAATTTGATAACGAATAATACCGAGATTGGACGCTTGATAAATAAGCGCAAAAAATAGTTACATAAGATATTTATCTCTACTTACTATTATTAAAATATAATTTGAATGTAAAAAATCTATAAAAACTTATGGTAAAAATATCTCTATATATACTATTAAATTACTTATTATTGTATTATACTAATTTGCTAGTCTCAAGTAATGTTTTAGATATAAGTAAAACAATGTTAAGAATAAATTGTGAGTAGGAAGCATGCTCTGTACAGACCTACTCAATCATGGAACCTACAAAACATGCTTCGCTCAATGATTTCCAACTGATAAGGTTTGGGCTTGGTTGGATCTTACATAATATACAATGTTTAAATAAATGATTAAATATAAAAAAAAAAGTTAGAAATAAGTGAACGTTTTTGTAAAAAAGCGTATATTTCCGTCTGACATTACAATATAATAAAATTAGTGTCATTCGTGGTTTTCGATTAGCTGAGCGTCACTAGAGCGTGACGTCGCTTTCGGCAATCGTCGAACGGCCAGGTTTAGTACAATACGCGGCCGAACGTCACGATGACGTCATCGTAATGCTTCGATACATAAGCGCGCAGTTTGAAATTCGATTATCGATTATCTAGAAAACAGGAACAAACTGAGATGAAACATAATATATTAATATAATAAAATAAAAAAAAATACAACAGAAAAGCCGCCATTGAAAATAGATTTTAGAATACACCTAATTGTTTGGCTTCAATAATTTTGCACTTAAAATGATCAGTTTAAGATAATAAATAAGGAACTTTTTAAAATATACATTTCTTAGCATCGATTTTTTATTGCACTCATACACGATGTTAGAAATAGTGCTAAATTAAAATATTGAAATAATGAAAAATAGCAACATAATATTGGAAACAAAATCAAATTAATTATACACAGTTAAATATTTAAATGTTGTCTTTTTTTATATTACGAATCTCACAATTATCGTTAATTTATGTACCGTCTGTTGGGCTAGGAAGTTTGCAGGGGTAACAAACCATAGCATTAGTCTACGGTTGCTGGTATAAAATAATATTGTTTAAAATTGTATCAAATTCTACTAACTGTAAGGACACATAAAAAAAATTATAATAAATACAAATTGTTTACTTTATTTTTATTCAGTAATATTATGTTCTAGAACACGTAAATAAATGTGAAATTAATAACACGGTTAAAAAAATACAAACTAAAAAAAATAAGTAAACATAGTAAAATCTATATTTTTAGGTGTGAAGCGGGCAACGTGTGACGTGACACACTCGCCCAGCACTATAAGTGACTGCTACATAGTGGCGTGCGCTTAAAATCATCAAATCGGTTCCTTACAGAATCTGGTTTGTGTGACTGAAACAGAGGTTACATTACCTATATATAACTAAACCGGTAAAAACTACATTCGATATCTATAGCGAATCTGTAAATCTCAGCTAAGTTCTTCGAATAAGGATTCCTCCTACACTCATCTTATTTTTTAAAGATATTCAAATTTGGTATTTCCAAAAACCGCAAGGTTATGTTTTGATATTATTATCTATGCTGCAAAAGACTTTAAAACTCGTATTAACCGCAGGTCAATTTGCACGTTGAATGATCTTGTGCATAACCGGACCTCAAATTATAAGTGGGTGTGAAAAACAAATACACGACACAAGGATCTCATCACAACTGCTCGTTTTAAATTTGAAGATTTATCCGGTGTTTCCTCTAGCATTTGTACACTTATCACATTGCTGTTATATTGTTAAAATTTTAGAACTATTTTAGTTATCAACATTTTATATTTAATTATTAGTTTTATTATTGACAGTTAGTTTCGATTCCTAACAATCCCGTTGGGTGGGGGTATGTACACCCACACCCAACATATCATCTAACAAAACTACATACCACGTATGTTTCTAAATATATTTTTTTTCCCAATTTTTTTTTTTTTTTATATGTTATGCCAAATCGTTTAGGCCAAATGCGCCTGTCCTAGAGTCAGGGGAGATGGTAATGAAGCGTAAAAATGGTATGACCATGTGCGGATTTGACCCGCGACTTTTGAGCCAATAGTCTAATGCCTAACCACTAGACTACCACGATCTCTGCATCCACATCTCACAGACAAGAGAGAAGAGTAGATAGCGAGATAGATTTAATAACCAATAAGACTTGTTTTTTATTATATTATTCGTAAAATATAACTCTGTTTTGCGAGTGGTCTTCATTCTATCTCATCTTTGCCAGTAGAAACAGACACACTCAGTGACGTCATAGGACAGTCTTGGAAAACAGATCAATGTATCTTTTAACTATCTTATCAAGCGAAAACATATTTACCAATATTCATCGCAATGTTAGATAAGCCTTTGAAATATAAAAAAATCTAAGATGAAAATTCACTCTCTGATAATCATATAAAGTATAATTTTGTTATACTTAGTATGTAATTGATTTTCTTTTATCTTAAAGGAATCTGCAGTTTTAAATGGTGGTTTAAATTTATACGCATATAAAAAAAATAATTCACAGACACAGATTTCTGTTTTGTTCTACTTAGATAATTATGAAAATAACAAATATTGTCCCAATAATAAGATCATGGTGGATCTTGTATTTATAACCAAAACCTAAACATAAATATCACACGTTTCACTATTATTTATTATGTCTAAATATTTGTTTTTTTAATTGTAATTTGCTACAATCGTGGCCTGGAAATGCATTTAAATTGCGTGTTTTGTATTTTATAACGTTATTATTTACTCATCAGCGGTTATAAATTTTCGTACAAAGAAACGGGTGATTCGTGTTTGTAGTTCCGTGACGAATTATGTAAATAATACATTATTCTTCCTTATAAAGCTAATTTTATTTCATAAAAAAATGTACTGATTCACATAGTAAATCAAACAAAAAATAAAAAAATATTTGTTTTAATGGGTATTATAAAGGCATACTACTATAGAGGTGAAGTATTCTAATTTAAACGCTAACACCCAGAAATGCTTCAAAACATTTGAATGCTCGTAAAAGCGTATAGAATATATGGCGCGGAAGGATACTGGGCACCTTCAAACACGTTATCCATAAATTATTATAATTATTACTTCCGCCATGTGCAAGAATAACGCGTTCCTCTTTTGTCCTTTTTTTATTATTTATAAACTTTATTAGAAAACAAAACAGAACAGTCGCTAGCAGTGTTTCTTTCAGATAAAATGCTCCGGGGGAGGAATTATTATTAATATTTTATTGATGATAAAAAAACACTGGTCACTAGGGAATAATTAGGCGTGTTAATAATCCAATAAGTTCAATTTAAATCAAATAATTCGCATTTTGTAAATCGAGTATTAAATAAAAAAATATGTACCAATATTTTTAATTAGCAATTAAAATAAGGCATATCAAATATTAAAAAACGTGTAGTTATTGATTTTAGAAAATATTAAATAATATTGATAAAACATTTTTAAAAAAAATATTGTTTATCATAAAATAGAAAAATTAACGTTCAATAAATTTATGGCTCAAAAAATATCCAACGAAGTTTACATTATTTTATTATTAAAACAATAAAAAGAAATATTATAATATTTGAATCATAATATATCAAAAAAATATTCATATGTGTTTTTTATATATTCCCGATGCTAATACTAGTTTCTTATTTACCATATAATAATAGCAAAAATATTAGTAAATAACAAATAATATAGGTACCTAGTTAACAGCCAGTAATAACATTGGTAAATGGTACCTAACCTAGGTATATTTAATAGATCATTACTCCTTTTAGGTAGATTTCATTAGGAAAGTTACCTATTGCAATGGGTACCATGTCCTGACTTCCGGAGAATTTCGACATCTCCTCGCATTTCACATACCCTAGAACCAAAACCACCCTCAGTTTATATGTATAAGTTTATATATCTATCTATCTATATCACTTTCTTGTGGGTACAATAACTGTCGTAATTTTACACCAATCACTAGTTCTAAGGCTGGGAAAAATTGGTTTTTTAAAATTAAAAAAAAATATTCCCCCTTGTGGGTTCAAATCTTGTATATTACAGACAGGATCAAATCAGTTCAAAATGTTATTCGTAGGTATATAATTTTCCTACAACTTTTGTTTGAAATATTTTTTGATATGAGCAACCCTTACGGCACAGTATAACGAGGGATTCACTATACGCACTGCTTACGCATGCAAGTTCGTACAATCACGGATTTTTTTTTCTAAGATACACCAAATAAAACAAACTTATATTAATTCTTTGTTTTATTTACTAAGCTGGACAGTTTAGTTGGGATGGATCCTTAGCGAGAGGTTTAAAGATGCTGAAGTGAGAACTATTCCATTCTCTGATGTAGCGCAGATCCCCTAGTACACCGTATCGGCGAAAGAGTGCGCCCGCGCGTACATAATTGCCTAGGCTGTCAATTATGTAGTGATATATTATTTATTTATTGAAAATATAATATTACAACTCTTTTTAGTAGTACAATATAATTAATATACAAGTAGTATTAAATAGCCTAATTAAAGCGACTGTTACATTGTTATGTATTAAAGAAATAAATAATTTATAATTACTTATGCAAACACTCAGATCGTAGCTATATTTCATAAGTCCACAGTTACCCGAGGGCATCAATCGCTGTAAATTATGATTTCCTGATTTTATAAAAAATATAAACCGTTTTAGTCAGCCTCCTGTCTAATTCAAGTGAGT
Organism: Neomicropteryx cornuta; assembly: GCA_020383195.1. NCBI lineage: Eukaryota > Metazoa > Arthropoda > Insecta > Lepidoptera > Micropterigidae > Neomicropteryx > Neomicropteryx cornuta. Next base: position 5,904,883 of record JAHKQU010000010.1, on the reverse strand, counting down.
AATTTTGTTTTTTTTTTGGGTGTTATTATATAATTACGTGTTTTTTTTAAGTGAATAGAGAGATTTAAATTTTTCTATTCGTTTCGAAGCAAGGAAGGGAAAAACTAGTTTTTATCTGCGGCGTTCGTGTGCTAATTTGTCAAAAAATAATATATTAAAATTGATAGGTGCTTAAGCGTTTTGTTTTTGATGTGAAATAAAATTAACCTATTTGTAACAGGTGACTTGTAATCCTGAAACAGTAGAATAGAAGGATATCGAAAGTGTGTTCAGTTAATGAACAGTAATATGAATTATTTTAACATTAATTCATTACCACACTCGGCTAGACAAAACTATTCTTTGGCTAAAACATTTATATTCAATTTAAACAATGAGATTTTATGTCGGCCAAATGTTAAAGAATTCAGCTGTTTTGTTTTGGAACTACAGGTTGTTGAAAAAACATACAACTTTTACCTCTTAGTTTAGTTATCTGTACAAATATATATTTATATTGAAATTATTGCCAACTCCTTAGGGGAAAGAGTAAAATTACTATGGATTTTTCGAGGATTTATTACGAGCAGTTTTGTATATATAAATCAATTAAAAAAAAATAATAAATTAAAATAAAAATTGAAAAGGCATTTCAAAATTGAAGAGGGTCACTGGTTCTAAAACAAAAAAGTTTAACACGGTTCAAAAGCTCTATTACCACCATCTCCCCCGACCCTAGCACAAGCAAAGTTGGCATCAACATCGGTAAACTTTTCTAGAAAAACTTTCTAGTGTCTTTGGGGGAATTATTCATGCTTACTGCATAGAAAATCCATTAAAATTCCTTGAATTTCTAGTAAAAGCAATTAAGGTAAACATAACGACTTTTAACAAGCGCGTGCACAGAGCGTCTAATATCCTCAAGAGTCCCTTAAAACAGTAAATAGAAATTCGTTAAGAGTTGTTTATGGCCCTTGGTGAAAGTATTCTAAATATATTTATTACTATTTCCTCTATAATGTCATTATTAAGTGATTAGACATGCCTTTAGGCGTTTTAGCCGTATTGCCACAATAAGTTAATAGTAAAAAAAACATATTTAAAAACAATCTTTTATTCAAGTGCTTGAATGAGTATCCAAAATTTCGTGTCTGTGCTGTTGGCCGTTGAGGAGTTCCTTCCTCTGGAGCCATTCCTGGGTGTGGAATCAGATCATGCTTACCATAAAAATGGTAATGTCATTGGTACTGAACCAACATGTCAAATTTCAACTTCGTAAGATAAGAGGAAGTGGTTCTAATTCATCTTGCAAGATTTGAGCTAATCCGACTAACAAACATCGCAAGCTAAATAAAAGCTTGTAAAGTCGATTTTCAATTTTATTCAAGAGATCGTGTTAGTTTGGTGGTATAGGCGTTCGACTATTAGCATGGAGGTCGCCGGTTTGAATGCGCACTCAGTCATATCATTCCTAACGCATCATTACCACCATCTTCCCTGAATCTCGTGCAAGCATATTTAGTCTAGTTGAATAGGGGTAAATAATTATACAAGACAAGGTGTTTTAAAAAAAAAAATCTTGCCTTGTCTGCCATTAGCTCCCACCTTGCCAAACCTAATCACCTTTATTTCTGTTCTTCCTAAATCTATTCGCAAAGTAGATTTATGTTTATACTCATCCCCAAAGTCTACCCTTAAAAGTCTATTTGTAACTAATAAAACGCCATCACCTGTCAATACCAGGATTATCGGCCCCGCTTTCCGGGATTATCCCGTGATATTTTAAATACTTATTAATAATAAAACCATTTGTATACTTTGCTACGTATCATTTAAATTTGTTCAAAATATCTTAATATTGTTGTTTGTATGAACCTCTAAGTTTCTTTAATATCCACTCAATCCAATCAAGCTACCCTAATCAAAGGATCAAAGGATACTTCAATTTACACTGTTATTGTATTGTTTACAATTTCCAGTGGGTAACCATAATAAATGCACATATTCAAACAGGGTAAAAAAAAGTGTATATAAATAAATGAATAAAACGTTCGCAATAAATCAATTATAAATATTAAAATTAATATCAACTATAATAATTATAAATAATAAATATTGAAATCACTACAAACTTTAAAAAAAAACAAATGTTTACACCACGCGCTTCAGAAGGAAAACCTTCTGTTAGTAAGTTGATTAAATTTGTCATCAGCTGCGTAATTGGACTGGCATCTAAATTAGTCAATGTTTCCACGCGTTTTTTATTTATATAATAAGAAAATCAACGTGTCAGCTAAGGCGTGTCGCCTTGAAATTCGGTGATTTATTTTTATAGGGCGTCAGGTTTAACTTTTTGCGCGGTCACAAAGCAAATGTTGGTTTTTATTTAATTACAGCTTCATAATATAGAAATTAAAAAACTAACTTTACTATGTTATAGACCTTCATTTTCCATTCAATTACTTTATTTTCTACGGTCTAATGTCTTTTATAAGAGAGCGATTCAACTAAAAAAAAACTTTCAGCAGTTTATCATTTATTAAATTTCTCATAAATAGAATTTAATTTTAAAAATCTGCCATTACTTTGTCGATCAAGACATAAAATCATGGTATCTAAATATATTTTTTTTTATGATAATATATTCAATGGTTACCAAATGCCAGTGATAGAAAACGGGCTCTAAATGAATCGAAATTAATATTTATCCGCTCAGCGCAACGATTTTTTGTCGTATTACCCATCACCTTCATGCGTATAAATAATATAAAACCACCATATTGAAATAATCATGAAAATATGTGAAATAAAATGCAACAGCCAGGCTGTCAAAGCTAATGATAGCGGAAACAACCATTTATTTAACTCACAGATAGCTAACCATTGAACACAGATTTATTTCTCGGTAATTGGAGATGGCTGAAGTCGGCGAGAGTTGTTGATTAATGCGTTTTTCGCGTATCTGTCCTAAAGTATAGCTGTAAGCATTTTTAAGAACTAAATAAATTAATAAATAGATATTATTCTGAAATACCTTTTACCTTATTATATTTTGCAACTATTACTACTGCTATGTAAATGTTATTAAATAAGTTAAATTAGGAACGAATGAGTTCACATAAAAACCCGCAAGGGTTTTGTGAACAAACAAATTAAATATGTATTTTGTTTATAAATAAAGAACTTATAAAAAAAAAAAAAAATCTATGTATTTTGATTCTTGAATACTTACAACATACACTCAAAAATACGCATACATAATAATACAATATATACATATTTATTTAGACATATTCATTTGATAATACTTTTTTAAAACATCAAATTGCCTGACAAAATAAAACCCATTTTTTGACAATATTGCAATGTTTTTAATAATTTTGTTTTAATAAACGCTATAAAGCTTAAATTAAAAATAAACATCGAAGCATGAAATCGCAGAATGTCAGATTAAACCAACCGACGAGTTTTATGTAAGTTCTTATTGTAAATTAATATTGTCAATTATTATGTATTTATCTACTAAAATTAAATAAGAAAGGAATGATTGTAAAACATAAAATATAAGAAAAATGATATGCGATTATGGTGAAGGATTGTGTATAAATGAGATGCGATGCGATGTATAAATGTCATGCGAGGTTGTTAGGCACTAAAATAATGTAAATGTCAAAAATGTAAAAATTCAAGAACAGATTAATGTGCCTATCATTTACATATTATTTTCATTTAAATTAAATAAATTATAATTATGCTCTGTGAGTTTTATTACAAAAGCGCTTTGTCAAATCACACCGTTTTATTACAATTATAGATTTTTTATCGGATAATACTGATATTTTTTACTATAAATATTTTTCATTGAATTTATTTTTAAAGAAAGAAATTTATTTATTTTATTTTTATGCATTTTTCATCATGCATTACATCATGATTTTTGTACAAACAATGATTAATATTACATATAACATATTACATGCTATTTAGCGGGCGAAGGTTAATGCAGGAAGGACTACAGAGAAACGTAACATTCAACTAGGCCAGTGGCTATGGATGAATGTTTTTTCTTTACCACTATGAGCATGAATTTTCTTGGAGGTTTGTCATTTAATTTTGGGCTCTAAATTTTAAATAATCTTAAATAAACCAAAATTAATATGACTCGATGTAGCTATCGCGTATGAACTGCTTCTATATATTATTTATTAGTAGTAATTTATTTAAACAGTACCTGATACAACGATCTTTTAAAAAATAGATACAAATCGTCCTTGTGAAAACCCGACACCGGTAGATTCCCTCGCCGTTCCGCGCGCCGCAACGCTCCGTCATGCTGGAGGCACTTATCGCGATGACATATGCGAACAATCGTTGACCTGGCGTCTTACAGTTAGGCCCTACAGGCGCCATTAAAGACTACTCGCGCCTGTACTACCAACTTGTGATAAGTTGCTTCATTTCCTATCTCTACTTGTGCCTGCAGCACTTTTAACCCGTTCAACATGCGTTTTGGATTTTTTAGGTCATAACATACAATGCTATGATGACATTCTTTCAATTCATCATAAATGTTAACGCCATTTTATTTTATTTATTTGTAAATTTTGAAGCGTGCGAGTAATAAAACATCACGGATATATTATTTCAATTTATAATAATTATAATGTGTCACTGAACATTTTACGTTACTATTTACGCTCATAGATGAGTTTATATTTATTTTAACTGGCCAGTTATAAATAATACGTTCAAGCAGCCGTCCTGTCATATTTTTGAAATTCGAAAATGATATTTGAGCGCTCAATCGGCCTGTCAATGTTTCATTTATCAATACTAAAAATTTGCTGAATTTAATGATATATCTATATTATCCGACTAGCCTCCGATCTAATATAAATGGCTATGGGTGTTTTTAAAGAGCATCAATCTACACACACAAATTCAACTCATTCGCATATCTACTTCTCGAGTCGAAAGATGCAACAGACGGATGGACAGGTTTAAGTTCATATACTTAAATGTATGCATATAAGCTAAAAACCTTGTATCGAGACAATAAGATATTAATTACGTATAAAGTTTTATTTTAGTTTTTATTAAAGTTTTATTTGTAAAAACACAAAAAAAGTACGAAATAATAACCCAAAAACTTTGAGCAAACTAATTATACACCGAAATTATAAACTCTTCCAGAAACGTCTTTTATATTCATCGATAAAAAATTATAACTATCTTGAGAAAAGCCTTAAAGTATGTGAGATTAATATATTAAAAAATGAATAAAAAAATGATTACTTGATATAACATTTTATAGCATAGAAGAATATTTTAATTTTAGATATGATGTATAAAAAATAAATAAGTAAATGATAATTTGAAATACACGTTTATTACAACTTTATTTAACAATACTTAAATACAAAAACAATATTTAAATAGTTTAAGTATATTAAAGACGTGTGTATAATATATAAAATATCTACTGTATACTTAACCTATATTAGACACTATGTCTCTACTAAGTAAATTATATCGATGATCTAGTTAACAATTGTGGTAAGTGCAGTTTTAGCTAAAAATGCAGCCAAATTTCTTTTGACCAGATCTTTTTAGTAGAGTAGATTCTGACCAATATCGAAGAAACTGCGTATTATAAATTGTATTAAGTGCAAGAAAAACCAGTTTATAAGGGCGCGCATGTTGTATAAACCCATACAACAAATGGATTTCTAGGACAGAACAGAAAATTTTACTTAACACAATTGTGCTCTTGGCCATCGATATGTTCACTGTTAATTATCATATGTTTAAGCGATTTTACCCACAGTTAATTGATGAATTAATTAATTACTGTTTGTATGGAGAACTTAACCCCTCTAAATATAAATCTGAAGAGCGCGTTAATTCATTGGCATCCCGGTACGGTAATTTGCAGCCTCTGCCGACCGGATCTCGGCTGTTTGTATCATCCGCCATTCGCCACCCACGCGTATCCAAACATAATAAAAACCGACGCATTTTTCGAGTGCAAAGACGCGTCAAAGCGATTCTCATTCTCATTCTTTTGTCGAATTCATTTAGCAATACGAATAATAAACGATCGGTCACAGAATACGTGTATTCTTTGAAATTTACCAATTCTGAATACTCATTTAAATAGCGCAATCAACACGAGAGAATCAAATAATAGTGTTGGGCACTGCTAAGTATAAAAGCTTTGCGTTTTGTTATGTTATGTTATGTTTTTTTTACGAATAATACCTATGAAAATAGGTAAGGTGACCAAAAGAAATGTTTTTGGAGGGACTACTATTATTGCAAGCTTTATTTAGTTTGCAATGTTTGTATGACGGCTTAGGTCAAATATTGCAAGCTGAATTAGAACCACTTCCTCTTATCCTACGGAGTTAAAATTTGTCATGTGTATTCAATTTTGATCACAGTACATTTTTTGATCACAGGCACGACCTGATTCCACACCCAGGAATGGCTCCAAATGAAGAAACTCCTCAACGGTCAACAGCGCAGACCCGAAATATTCTAAACGCATTGAAACATTTAAATAAAAGCTTGTTTTTATAAAAATATTTTTTAATATTATATTGTACATTTTGGACATACACGTGGCCATTTTGAAGCATAGGGAACATTAACACTCCCTTAAATCTTCAGGGAGTGTTAATGTTCCCTATTACATGTAAGAAATGATATAAAAAATGCGAAAATAACTTTTTTTATAAAACACTGGTTTAAATTCCCTTTCCTCTTTCATTCGCTTGCCCGCACTCGGTCAAGGCCGTTCAGTGACCCGGAAACCGTGATGATATGGCATCAATACAAATTATGTTTAAAATCGTAGAGCCAATTAGCCGGATTCTTTATCGGGAATGGTCTTGGGACACAGTGTATATATTTTAAAATGTATAAAATAAATTTAAACATATTAATAATACATTTTATTTACTGACAAAAATATTAGGCAGAAAATGAGAAAATTTAACCTAAATGCTAAATTGAAAAGACGAAGATCATATTTAGGACGATTACCTACATAAAAAGTGAATTTTAGATTTGGATCTAAAAGACCTGAACATGGCATCCAGCACTGGGTTTGACGACGCTACATATATTATATGTTAATTATATGATTGTAGAATTAAGTTGTAAAGATATTTAACTTATATTTTATTATTATTTTTTTATACATACTAAAACCATACTGAATTTATTACTTTATTTTAATATATACATACAAATGTCACACACTCACAACTACCACAAACATTATTCACAAATTACACATAACACATCAAATAATTCTACTGAATACGTATATAATATTCATGATCTATATATATTTATTTTAAGAACTCTGTTCTAAATTTTTTATGCTAATGTAATATATATGCTAATATAAAATGTCCGAAATCCATAATTGGTTTTGTATATTAGTAATAAGTTTTGTTTGTAATTATAAAAATTAATACTGTTGGATTTTTCAATTAAGAATAAATAAAATATTTGTTGATTGATTTTTTAATAGCGGCAAATCGCCTGAAAAGATGAATGACACAATCATTGACAATATTGAAAAATTTAGAAAAGTTTGTTAATTTTTTGACAACGCGTATGGTAGTAAAATATTCATAAAGGTACTAAAGAGGTCCTGAAATTAAGAGCGCAGGATGTCGGTTTAAAACCAGCGCTATATTTTAAAAACTGCATTTTTACACCCTCAGCTGTCCTCTTTAGTGTAAAATATTGTCTAAAATTATGTAACCATCTAATTAAATTACATTAGAATAAGTAGAATATAAAAATAATGGATTTGTGATAAGATGGTTATAGTTACTTTTTATATTTATATATATATATATATATATAGTAAAATAGTAAAATGTATTGTTTAAATACCGTTAATTAGATGATTTCTATGTTAAAATAGGTAAACACCTTTAGTTTAACATATATAAAAGTTTGACAGTACTGACATTTGGAAAATACGAATGTTTTTTAATATTTTAAGGATTGAAATTTTTTGCAAATAAAATATATAGCTAGAATGTTCAAAGAAAAATTAATACCGAAAGCACAGATAGTTGCATCGCTTGAGGTAATGCACGCTGGTTTAAATACAGGCCTGTATTTTATGAAAGTCTTTCACTCTCACCTACCTATCTGTGCGATATGCAATACGGTCAAACTTTCATTAAAGTAGTGAATAAATGATTTTAAAATTAAACAATAATTATGAAAAAAAGTGTGAAAATGTAACGAATATGACGTATAATGAATGAGAAGTGAATGGTTTAATGGATATTTACAAGAATAACTTACGTTCAACGTAGTTTATCTGAAAATGAATCGTTATGGTTAAAAATAAAAAGAAAAGTGTAAAATATATGCACATTACGTGCAAATCGTTAAGATATAGTAAAATAGTAAAATGTATTGTTTAAATACCGTTAAATATATATGTTAAACTAAAGGTGTTTACCTATTTTAACATAGAAATCATCTAATTAACTATATATATATATATATATATATATATATATATTGTTTTTATCTTCAACGATATTAAATTTTAGTTAATTGTATTTATTAAATATCATTTAGATGATTTTTAACATTATTAGAGGCAGACGCAATAACCTTATATAAAAGCCTGAAGATATTGACGTTTAGAAATTCCAACAATTTTTTTATATTTGTATAGAGATTTTTTAAACAAATTATAGAAAATGTGTCATAGAAAATTAATACCTAAACGCAATAATTGCATCGTTTGAGTGTAATACAAGCTGGTTTAATACAGCGCTGTATTTTATGAATGCCTTCTACTCTCACCTAGCTATTTTTGCGACTTATAAAATACTGTCAAATTTCATTAGAGTTGTAAAAAAATGATTTAAAAATGAAACAATAATAAAAAACGGTGAAAACGTAATCTATAACAATATTATAGAAGGAAGACCCTAGTTGGAATTGAATATGAAAATTCATTTTATTACCGCTTCTAGACTTGTTCGGGTATTTATTTAATTTACACCTTTTCCGATGCGAGCGTTATGCCATCATTTGTAATTAAATATTTCAGTTAAAAGCATTTTAAAACAGTGAAATAGATAATAAAACTCTTCAAATGTGTCGCCGCTGACTCACGGCGGTTACTTAAAAATGCCGGTAGATATCGCACCTACTTAATATTTTATCCTAATGTGTCAAATCATTCGATGCGGAACAAGTGACATATACTTAACATAACATATGACACAAGGTTATGATTAAATGAATTCCTTTTTTTTTGTTACGTAAAGAATTACGCCATTCCGTGTTTTTGCATTTTTAATTGAGATATTTGTTAATTGGGATCGTTATCACGTAATCGGTCGAAAAGCAGATTTGGAGTCCAAATTGTTTAAATAATATTTCTTGTTTCAGTTTATTTTTTATACATATATATATATTATTTTTATATTCAACGATATTATATTTTAAGTTGATGACGATGGCGTAATGATTTATATGTATTTATTTAAAATAGCTATAAAAAGTTGAGTAATTTGCAGTAAGTAATAGTGATTTATAAATAATAATAGTATTAGAATTTATAATATGTTTCTGAAATCCCTAAAATCTCTCGAATATTTTTACGTTCTTACATCTAAGAAACATGCAATTATCTTTTATATAAAAATGGTATGAATGTTTGATTAAACATAAAATATATAAATTATTGTTTTTTCGAGAAAAGGTATGCTTTAGAAATAGTTATGCTTTGTTTAAAGTTCATGCTAATCGAAATGTGACAACATGACTTCTTGGATAGATCTAACGTTCTTTATTTGGCGTTATGGGTTTTATATTTGAACTCATATAATATTCATATTTTTGAATTCTTCATTCTATTGTCAGAATATAATAAAAAATGAGTGGAGAAAAATTGGAGTAAAAAATAATTGTAGAATACTTGTATTAACGTTTTAATATTTATAGATAACGAGGGACACTTAAAGAGGAGATCCGTTATTACAATATTTTCCTGATTTTTTTTACAAAAATTACTATAAAAATGTTCCTACCTATTCCTTGTAATCTTAGCAATTGTAAAATACTTACATATTGTAATAAGTGTACTTAAGGGCATATAGGCGTAAGGCTTTGTTTTTTTGGATTTTAGATAAAGCGTTTCTCAGAAGTGATGATGATGATTACAATTATAAATTTATTCTGTGTGCTGACTAAAAAAAATACTTGTGGTGTCCATATTTAAATTTTCATTTTTTTTTTTAGCCATTTTTGGTCGTAGATTATTGAAAAAAAAAACTCATATAGACATAAAGGTAAGAAAATTCTATTCCTGATTACTTTTTTTAAATGTGTTTCAATAGTTTAAAATAAATGATTTCGTGATTATCCGCACTGGGACCGGCGACAGACCGAGAAGAAGCGTGCAATAGTTGTGCGCACGCCGCTCTCTTCGCACCAGTGACGTGACGGAAAGATAGAGTAGGACGACGCGATAAATGTCTTTCTTGAGCCAATTACCAATTGTTAAACCCGCTAAACTGTGTAATAAACTGTGTTTTGCACTGAAATATGTTGGTAAAACGATCAGTCAGAAGTTATTTTACCTCTCCGAGGGATAGCGTCCGCCATCCGGTCGCATAAAATGAAGTATAAATTTTACAAACGACGTTTAATATCTGATTCATCCGACCTGATGGCAAATCGGTGAAATGATTTCATAATGGCCTTGCAATTTTCTTTACGACGCGACGGGCGAATCGACAATGCTCAATATAAAGCTTAACCTTACGTTATAATGCAATTTATTTTAATTATCCGTTAGTCGTTGAAATTGTAGCGGTTTTTGGTTAATTACATCATATTGTTTTTATTTTCTTAAAATATTTTTTAATCAATTCAATAGGTTGAACTCCATAATACTAAATTTGTAAATAAAAAATAATTTTTTTATAAAATACCACAGTCGCAAACGTGAAACATATGCTGGCAGCATATTGGAGCGGAGAAATGCAAACTTCAAATAAATATATTTTTTTTATAAAATTCGAACATAAAGCGCTTGTTAAAAATTATATTAGAAACGACAAATAAATTAAATTAGTCACGATTGAAACTTTAAAATTCTAAAATCGGCGGTGAAATTATTGAGATCTGATATCGCATACATTTCGCTATTGGAGTGAATTCATGGGAGCTACGCTTTGCTTCGCTCCGATTAATTATTTTGTAATTATTAAATTAAAAAAATATATTATTACATAAAAAAATTCCAATATTGTCCGAAATAATGTCACTTATATCACCGGTTACAGTTAAATACAAAAAATATCTAAAATAAAATATGTGCGGGGATTTTTTTATTTATTTAACTGATTTCCTAACATAGTTCGTTAAAATGATATGTATTCACTATATCCTCTTGTTTAATATGCGTTAAGTGTCGTAGTTTTAAATTTACAGGGCCGGAGCAGTAAAAAGAAAAAATGAATACTAAGACGGACTTCATTCTTCTTATTTTACCATTTCAGACGAAACGTTGGCCAAACTATGAAAGGTTTTTACAAGCTTTTTTTATTCGGTTTAGGTCAAATCTTGCAAGCTGAATTAGAACCACTTCCCCTCACCCTACAGAGTTGAAATTTGACGTGTTGGTTCAGCTTCTATGACAGTGCATTTTTATGGTAAGCATGACTGATTCTGTTCTAGATGAAGGAACACCTCAACGGTCAACAACAGCACAGACACATAATTTTGTATACGCATTTGTATATTTAAATAAAAGCTTGTTTATAAAAATATTTTTTTTACATTTGATTTCTTCTTTCATAAGATTCCCAAAGGTAAAGGTAATTATTAATAAAGTATAAGGCTAAAAATAGTAGGTGAAATAAATCATACCTTTTCCAAGTAAAAAGCAGAATGAAGAATAAAAATTTCCCGATAAAAAAATCCACCTATTTAAACCTGCGTGATTTATGGTAAAATAAGTATGTAAGTCTGTAAGGTATGTAACGAACGTAAAATCGTTCAAATTTGACCGTTCGTTTATATTGAACTATCATTAACTTTAAAATTGAATAAATTTCGAGTAAATTATATTTACTATTTTTTTTTACTTTCGTCGTAAAACGTATAGGCAAAACATTTTTCCAACCCATTGAACAGGAGTTTTAAATATTTGTTTTAAGATATCACACGGTACTAGTTTGTAAAATTAATTGGGAATTAATTGGGAAATTAATTTGGGTAAAAAACTGGTAAAAAAGTCTTGATTGTAATTTTTATGTCTTTACGCAGTAAATTAACTTTAATTTACGAAAGTGTAAAATGCATTTTTCTAATCGAACTAATTTTGGTCGTAATGCAAAAGTCAAAAAAACAATGTTGAGTTTTTTATGTTTTATCCTCAAACTGTCCGCAATTAGATTGTCCTATATTTCCATATATCCTGGGTATTTCCTGGGTAAAAACAAAATTAAGACCAGAAAATCCACTACCTGCTAAGACGAACAATATCACTGAAGATTGTTACTTAATGTTATCAATTTTATTATTAAATATGAACATTTTATGTATAAAGAACTATGTTTTTTTATTAGGTAGAAAAAAAACATTCAACACACCGTCTTAAAAAAATCTACCATTAATAAGAACCAGCTTATTGTATCGAATACATAATTAAATTGAATTTGACGATAGTTTACTAAATTATATTCAATAGGACAGGTGAGAGTTAAAAATGCATGTTTATAAAACTCAGCGCTGGGTTACTGAGGTACATCCTGCGATCTCAAATCAATAACCTTTTTAGTAGGTACCTTAATAATTCTATTTCAGTAGGCTATAGAGAACACGCTTTTTAAAAAACAAAAATAAAACTTAAAAAAAAATATATTTTACAGGCGATTTTACAGGGAAAATTATTACATATATAAGTAAATTGGATAAAAGTATTTAGATGACAACAAAAAATATTCGCAATTTCATATATTAAAATTTCGAAAACTTTTGTTTTCGAAAGTTTCGAAAATTTATTTTACGTAGGTAGGTATGTGAACATACTTATATTTATATTTTCCAGTGATATATTTATATCACTCACAATTTTCTCAGAAAATGAAAACTTAAGAATTGGCTTACTTTAGGATTAAAGTGCTTACAGGTTTAATTATAGTCTTAATGTTAAAAGGTACATATAAGAGAAATTAGTTAAATAAATGGCTTGCCCTAATATAAAATATTGTATTGTGAAGTGATTTTTTTAAATAAGTATATTAACATATTTATTTTCATAGTTTCTAGTTACCCGGAAAGAATAAAAGATACCCATTATCACCACGGTTAGATACTCACGGAAAAAGCACCAGCCAACGTGGGATTATATACTATGACATGGCGCATTACTCAAATTAATAAAAATACCATTAAAATAATTCCAGTCAATCACAGGCATCAAACAACTAATGAAATCAAATAACTTTGTAACGTAATTCCAGAAGCTTAAAAATTGTTGTTTTGCCAAATTTAAGCTACGAAGAAGAAACCAGCATAATTTAAATACAATATTACTTAAAAGTACAAAGGCTCAAACTTTTTGGTAGGGACAAAATATGTTTTTGGTAGGGACAATTTATATTTTTGGTAGGGACAAAGGAGAGTTCATCGTTTCTAAAATTAAAATAATGCATATGAAAATATATTTAATTAGACAATTCTAAACTGTAAAGCGGAAATGTAATGTAAAAAATACTTGAAGAAGATTGCGTGAATAGAAAAAAAAAACTCTACGGATGCGTTTCGTCTGTGGTTAGATATTTGCATATCAGATTCACAGGTTGGACTTAGAGCGTCTTTTGCGAGCGCTTTGCATAACGATTAGGCGGCGTCGTATAAATGTTGCAGATGTTTAAAGATGAGCCTTAATTGTGGAACGAAAGTGACCGCGGCGAGACGCCATTTTGCGTCATAACCTATAAAAGCGTCCGACGAACGGGGCGGCAACTTCACATCGCTCGGGCGGGCGCGTCGCTCGCTTCCGTTCATTCGATTCGAAATTCAAACGAACGAACCATAGTGCTGTGAACGTTCGAATGTGACGCGACGTAGTGGCGTTGGGAATCTTGAGAATTCTCGTCGGCCAGGATAATCTGTGAGTGATTATTATATTTTTATTCGTTTCAATTGACAATTATTAGGCCATTGTCGAATATACTTTCATTTCCGCAATTATTATAAAATATCAATAAAAGTGATAAATAATAAAAAAGTGTATTTTATAAACTTATTTTATAAGTAATGTGTCAAGATATTTTTTTCGAAATTCGTATTAAAATAAATATTACTTTTGTCAATAAAACAATACCATGCAAACAATTAAAACTAAACATTAATTACACTATATACCTACATATAATAAATATAAAAAAACAAACTAATTAAATATTTTTTAATTCATTTGGTGTCCTTAAGTTAGATATAGATTAAATTGTACATAAAAATGTCCAATTAAATTGTTATTAAAGTTTATACCAAAAATTATATTTTTGCTACAATAAACATATTTTATTACCAATCTGAGAAACAGCTTTTAAATGTATGTAATGTCTAAAACTATAATATTTTTTGAAATATTAAAATATAGTCATTGCTAGATACATTTTTATAATTCAATATGTAACTCAGCTGAAACATTTTTTTAATTAATAATTTATTCTAAAATAACTAACTTATTTCTTATATTAAAAGTTTGTATTTTAGTCTATTTAGCGTAAAGTAAAATAAATATAATAAAATATCTGTTGTAAAATATGCATTAAACTAATTAATTTAGGTAAGTATGTAGAAATAATGGACAAGTAGAAATAATGCTTGAAGTTTGTATTTGATATTTATCTAATTCGAGAAAATGTAACTTCATTTAAATTTCAAATTAAATAATAGATATTTTTATAATCGCGTAATTACAATCAAACAAGCCTATTAGATCTCTTCAATAATTTATAAACTTGGTTAAAATTTACATCTTAAAAATTGAGTCATAAAAGAATTAAGCATCTTAAAAGAATAGTTTTAATGCATTTGATTGTATGTGGATTTGAAATGTTGCATAAGTTATCAGTCGCATAGATAATAATTGTGTCGTATGTTAAATTCGAAAATTAATATGTTAAAAATGGTTGTATTTTATTTATAATTGAACATACAAAACATAAATTAATGTTATACTTCCTAGAAGTAATATATTAGCGCGATGTCAATACTAATTCGTTTTTATTAGATCATACGAAAATGCATATTTTTTAGAAAGCATTATGAAACGCGTTATTTAAACACGAGACTATTTAAAGATATTCGAATAAACCATTATCTCAATGAAGATAAATCAAGTGTCGGCTTGTATTACTTTATTCGTGTGTGTCTTGATATTTATTTAACTCGGTAAACAGCGCAGGGACAAGCGCCGTTGAATATTGTCTGATGGCGAAAGACGACCTGGTAGGTTGGGGCCTCGGATTAAGGCTCAAGCATGCATACTACTGCGCTAATTCCCATTTGCCCTTTTGCACATTTTTCCCAGGTGTAAGTCAATCTAAGTGCTCATTTGCTTAAAGTCAATGCGCTCAGCTGTCACGTTGATATTCTTCCTATATAAATAGGTGTGTTGTCGGGGAGGCGCCGTTGGACGCAGTTCCGGCTGCCTTATTGTTGTTTTCATGATGCGAGGCCGTTCGTTACATGCAAACAACACCTCGCCAGTCTGTAGCTGTTTTTTTTGTGTATGTCTTGTTACTTAACTCAGTCGACAGTGTTGAGAAAAGCGCCGTTGAATATTTCCTACTGGGGGTTCGAACCGGGACCTCTGGATTTAGAAACAGGCGCTTATACCACTAATCGACTTCCTTACAGGAGTCTTCTAACGCGCGTGGTGTAAATATAAGCGCACTGTTTCAGGCCAGCTGTCAATTTGTGTGTTTGTCAGCTTGCGTCTGCGCGAATAGTAATTTATTTGGTGTTGCTAGTTAGTTGCAAAATAACTCCTCAAATATAAATTTATAATAAACGTTATACTGTGGTTTTACAATGTTTCCAGCAACATTGAAAATGTTTAAATAAAAGTAAATATCAACGAATGTCATGTGGGAAGATTTGCACAATTCGTCCGTGAAGCGATCCGCCCGACCGACACGATAAATTGTCCATTATTGGCTTTGGTGACATAATCGTACGTGTACCAAATGCCGTATGCGTGCGATCTCCGATCGTTCACATCTCTACGAATCCGTAAAAACTGCACGCGAAAAACGCCGCCATCTTTAAAAATGGCGTCGAATATGTCAACGGTGACTCGAATTAATTGCCTTTAGCAATGGCGGCGATATTTCCGTCGAATGATCACATCTAAATATATTTCGCCATTTTTATAGCGTAAATAAATTACCATTTGCTATTATTTAATAATACATGTGTTATTAAAATCCAAATCGAATCGGTAAAACATCTTGGTTTTGCAGTTTGCTGATGATGATGATGATAAACAAACGGAAAATTCTAGTCAATTCTACCCAATAAGTATTTCTAAACAACAAAAAACATTTTTCCCATCCGATTTTCGCTTGTATGTAGTTAAAACAAGACTTTAAAGCTATGAAGAATTTTATAAGGTCAATTCAAATTATAGACTTGGGTTTTATCGGTTCTAGGTCAATTTTACAGTTTTTTAAATTAAGATAATATAATTTATTTTCATCGTGATATTCAAACAATAACTATAATCGTGACGGATATTCCACAATATTATAACAATTTTTTTGTGTTATTAATTTCTAAGATAAACAACTACTAATATACTTCATAGCAATTTTTCTGTTAAATTAACCTTAAATCAGAAAAAACATAATGTAATTAAAGGCCAAATTCTAATATGTCCAGCCGTTGAACTCTTTTCTTCGCACGAAAAAAAATTATATCGACCCGTGTTCTTGGCTATCTCCGAACTACACCAAAAAAATCCTGAAAAAAAAAACACTCGTAAAGATCGTAAGGTCGTAAAGATCCACGAAGGTCACAGGGCTTAGATACAGCACCACCAAGAAAAGCAGTCCAGAAACGGTTGCTGCCATTACATATCTTGCTGGTTGAAGCTACTTTAATAAATAAGTCAACGGTTGGACGCGTCCACCTTGTCAGGTCAGGTTAGGTGTTGTCAGGGTCTTGTACCGTTGTGTTTTTACGCAAAGGCGAGTTTAAGATCGCGTTTTCACATGGCGAGGAGTGCGTATTTATGGTATGAGATGAGCGATAGTCGAGGGTAACCGAGAAGTAACTCCTGGATAAGCAAAACAGCAGATCTTCAGGGTCAAAATGCACCTGCATTTGCCTTCATAAACCGGCCGGAGTAGTCCATCTTCTCGACTCAGTCAGCATCACCAAATGGTTTGCCTTTGCGATGTCACAGCCCCAAAACTTACGTAATTTTTAAATTAATTAAGTATAATTTTTAAGTATTCATGACAACCAATATTTTATAAATTGTTTCGTCATAAATATAGTTATGCACACGTATGATTGTGCTTAACTCACGTGTAGTTATTGTACCTTTATAAATAAAACGAAATGTCTGTGTTTTATGCACATTTTGTGCATACATTTGGAGTGGAAGGTCACTTAAGCACATATCACTTATCTAATCACATAACTTATCTAAATTCGCAGTTAGATGTCACCGGGTCAATCTAACTAGGTGCTAAACACCTGTCCAGAGTTGGATTATCTGTGTGTATCAATTAAAAATGTGTCGAAATGCGAAGTATACGGAGCAGAAAGGCCATAAATGTAGTTCCTAAGAACACTTAGAGATCACTATAATGGAATATATATATAGTGATAGTGTGAAAAAAAGAGAATGATCATTTCAAACACTAATCATAATAGCAAATGATCGAATGAACATAATCGATTTTATTGGTTTGATTATATCACACCGCGCAATACTTTCGGCGAGAGTTTTCATAACATTTGTTCGATTGTAGAGTCCAAGTTACCGCCTCGGAAGGATGGTTTAATCGGTTAAAACGATCTTCGCGTTATTTAACCTGCACTCAGTCGGCGGGTAGTCGTCAAAAGCTAACAATCTAAGATTTTTGGATAGCTGCGCTACTCTCGAGCCATTCCAAAATGCAAACGCAACGGAAGGGACGTCTCTAACCGTTTTTGAATCCGTGACGCCCACGGGAAACCTTATATGGAGAATTGCAGAACCTACGCTTCGTTGCGATTGATTGTTTTGCGTTAACGCGCAAACGTCACGCGATGTCAATTTTTGCCGTCAGATCTATTTGCGTTTTTTGCATCCTAACAATCGCCATCCTTACCGAGTATTTCATTGCGTGTAATTGATTGAACATTTTTATTAATAATCTTTAATTAAGAGGAAGCTCGCTGTGACTTTTTGCTGTTTAAAATTCTTTACGATTGTGTGTATTAAAAAAAACGATGACATATCGACATTGTGCAACGGTATATAAAATCAATCTCTGCATTTAATATCTAACAATTTATGTGCATAGAAAAATAATAAAAATATTCTACGTTGCTGTACCTAATAAAACGACAGATATGCTGTTATTTAGTACATTCAAATACATTTATTAATCGTAAAAAAAACAAAATAAATTTAATACAACATGATTTTATAGATATACAAATGACTAAACCCCTGTTTAAAAGCATTAAAAAACTTATTCATATTATCAAGGTTCTAAGAAATATTTAAATATTCTAATTCGTGTATCAATTTTTATATTGTATTAATCTATACCTACGGGTATGTATTTAGTCCTTGGATATACAATAATTATCCGTGAAATAAATCTGTCTTACAAAGCCATAAATGTGATGATAAGATTTACTCACAAGCCATTAGTTAACACTGATTACTTACCGATTATTTTTCCAAATTTTAGTTTTTTTTGTTGTTACTTTTTAACTGGTTAAACCCAGCCCAGCGACTATATCTACTAGATACCGTGTACATAGATCACGTTATCTTTAAATATTATACATAGGTATAGTAATATTTATACAATGTGTTTTACACTCAGTATACTTGTACATTATGAAAATAATATACGGCTTACAACTTACAAGTTATTTGCAATTACACATTAAGCAATAAAAAAATACGTCGAATAACGAAAAGGTGCAAAAATCCATTTTATTTACTGTTCATATTTTTCTACTAATTTTAAAATAACAATTTTTGTTATCTTGAATTTTAGTTTTCATTCTGACCACATATCATCGAAAAATAATGGAATAAAAATGGTTAGTTGACTTTTCCTTATGTAATAATAATAAAATAATGTAATAATAACAATGTAATAAGTAATATTAGTAAGACAATAATTAAGTATTAAGTAATACTGTGAAGGTTATTTTCATAAATAAATGTATGTTTTTTTAATGCCGTTTGTGTCCTAACATTAAATGTTTTTAGAATTACAATCAGGTGGTCTTCTTTATGTTTCTTTAAAAAGAACACAAAACAATACATGATTATTAATATTTTAAAATACGCCGAGGATTTGAAATCGGGAACTGCATTATTTACGAAGGTCTCTGAAATTAAACCTGAGATGATCCAGGTCTTCCTCGACCTGGTGTTCTTTTTCTTTTCCGTTGTTCAAATGTGCCAAAAGAATCTTTTCCTTCTTTTGTTTAATTGTTTGTTCTAAAATATTATAGGGTCCCCAGTAATAAGCGATAATCAAGGGTCTCATGATTTTCATTCGTTGCAATTAGCCTAAGTAATGTATTTCTGTATGAAATAAAAAAAACCTAATGATAAGTTAAAAACAACAGATCATCGAATTGACTGCAGCGAATGAAACTGCCTGGTCTGAGTTTAGCTCCCGACTTACAATAACAAAATACGTCTAACGCTTCATTATAACCTGTTAAACATTGAGAAAAGGTTAAACTTCGTTAAAAATAGTTATTTCATACCCGAGACAATTTCACGAATCGAATGCGTTTCGTGTTTGATCAATTTTCGTGATTCAAGGATGTCTACCTAAGCAGTACTTTTCTGAGGGGGGGGGGGGGGTATTCCCCCCGCGCTATACACACACCGCCAAGAATTTTTGTAAATAAAAAAATATAAGCCTTTGACGAGTTTGGTTCTTTTTGTTATTTTGTAGTCTGATAGCATCCTTCGTTTAATAAAATATTAATAATTAACGAGAATTGATGATGAATACTGAATTACTTTGTTTTACTCCTAAATGCCCCCCCCCCCAAGCATTTTGTCTGAAAGAAACACTGAAAACAGTATCACCGGAGCTAGGTTCTAATTAAGAAAAAACATGATTGCGGCTGTTGTAGAAAAAATGTAACGCATTAACCCAGTTCATACTTGACTGTTTTTTTTTTAATAGCGTGACTGCGAGACTAAATTCTAAGCACATGACTTGTATTTCTCTCCTAACAGATGTCAGAAGATCGACCTGCAATCTGAGGTCTCGAATTCGTTGAAACTGTTAATTAGCGAGTCAGGCGGTGGGAGGTCACTCGGCGAAATGAAATTAACGGCAGCGCAGTGGCGACTCGCAACCCGAATTTACCTAATGATCATTTATATTAATAGAAAATTAAATAATATTTAAAAATATAAAATCCAAACGGAACCCTAATGGCTGTTAATTCGTTAAATAATATGAATATGGATACTTATATTATATACACCGTGACCCAAGACCATTCCCGATAAATAATCCTGCCTATTGACCCATGGATTTCAAACATGATTTGCATTGAAGTTATATCAAAATTCGTCGTAGTTTCTGAGAAAAAAAAAGACAACTTTACGTTATAATTTTAAATAGTTCTTGTCGCAAGTTTGTTGTGTCGGGTCATTGACCGGCCTTGACCGAGCGCGAGCGAACAAACGAAAGAGCGAAATAAAAGAGGAGTTTACGTGAGCGCTTTGGTAAAAGTAATAAATTTGGTCGTGCATTATTTTTGCATTTTTTATACAATTTTTTACACGTAATAGGTAACCCCTCTATGTATTCGGGAATGGTCTTGGGACATCCTGTATAATATTGTGAGTAATATTGCTGTTTTAAGATGATAATTTGACAATATGAACCTTTAGACTAAGACTACAAAACACAGCTGCTAAGAGCCGCCACTGAGACAGTCGAGAAGCAGTTGCAACCGAAACGGGCGTAAATATTCATGCCAGACGCGGTCTCCTAAGTTCATCGGTAAATATTAACAAATTCAAGGTTGTAAAGGCAGATATTATATTGACATGTTTCTGTGAGATTTAAGGACTTCGCATAAAAGAGTTATATTTACACATATACCCTACGTTTATTTCGCCATTTCGGCGGTATATGCACCCTATGATTGCATACAGTTAGATGTGTATGAATGCATACAGAAGATTTCGAGACTTCAAAAAGTGTAAGGTTGAATTTAAATTTGTGTTTCGAATTTGTCATAATTTAATTGAGTGACACTTCAATGATACAAACATCCATTTTATATTTATATTCATTATGTATCGTTAAGGCTTCATTTCGCTATAGGAAAATTAGAATATTTTCCATAATTTCGACGCAAACAAATCATTTTTTATAATCCTATCACGGCCGCGTCCACATTCTTTACGAAACGCGAAATGTGCCACATTGGTTTTGACATTTTCTCCGCGCCAAACATGGCCGCCGCCGTGTCGCAACGATTTTGACATTGCCGATATCGATCCACAATCGATACGCATTTACTAATTAGCGGATGAAATGTATCGACGCGGGCGATTTGTCAACTTTTGGCCGAATTTTATTCTTCTTTTCCCGCGCGTTTTGACCTTTTGGCATTATGACACGTTGCCTTGTGCAAGGCGCCATGTTATTTACAGCCAAAGTCGCCGGCGGTTCCACCACCTGCGCGACTGTCATTTTTTTTGTATAAAAATCTCGTAATTTCATACAATGACAACAGTATTTTTCCCAATTTGTTTACGTTTGACCAGACAATATGCAATATGTTTTAACCTATCGTGCCGTATTGTATTGTAATGCTCACATTGCTGTAGGAAAAACATAAAAGTTTTCTAGTTGGCTTGAAAATGGCCACCGAGAACTTACTTGAATAGTTGCATTTATTCTATCCGTCCTATTTCAACATTATCCCATTAATCTTAAAAAATATAATTTGCATAATAAAAAAATATTCAATATTTAATATCACACTAAAGAAAATTTCCATTATTTATATTTTAATCAACCTCATAAAACGTAAATCATTCATTCATTAATCTCATTCATTCCCTTCATTGTAATCACACTGTCCTTAACTTTAAATTTATTATTATAGGTATATAAAGTTAAAAAAATCACTACCTAATGTATTACTGTTACTCATTTACTAGGGCGGTTTGATGTTATTAAGATATTATCATGAAATATTTTGAAATCCTTTTTTTTTATATAACTCGTATATTATTATTAATTATTATGTTGTAAACATTTACAAAAGTTATTTGTAAATGTTTACAACATAATAATTTGCAGTGTTATAAAATAGTTTTTTTTTTCTGATTAATTAAAATAAAAGCAGCCTCAATAAAGGTAAAGCGGAATTAAATTGACAGTTTACAAGTAAAAATGCATTTACTAGCCGCCACTTATGGTCAAATTTCTAACTAGAGGCACGGTGAATGATCGGGTAAAAATCTACCGCGGTTAAGATGTGTCACAATGGCTGGTCCGTCGCGTATTCGGTTAATAAAGAACAAACATGTAATTCGATTTGACACATTTTGTCACTGTCAGAAGCGTCATTTAAACCAAATCGAAATTCAACCCATCTAGAAGATCCGTTTACACATCAAAAACTCTTTAAATGCGTTTTTTTTGCATTTCAAATAACTTAAGACTATTGCATTTATGTTTTGTGTTATTTTAATGGCGAACCTTAGAAAATGCATTGAATGCTAGAAGAGAATAATGTATTATAGTATTTGATAAAAGCATATAATAATGAATTTCTTACGTGTATATGACACTAGTTCATACGCGCCTAACAAATCATTCAACGCCATTTTATCTAAATGTACCTAAAATAAGGAAAGCTTATGAATCGACTAATTTTATTGCCTCGTCGATTATCGCGGAACTTTTTTTGCACCATAATAAAAAAGGCCGTAAGTGACGTAAGTGACACATTTCCAAAAACACAGCCTATTCAGTGTTCCTCGTTTAACAGGCCGGCCTATAAAAAACTTCAATATCATTAATTCTGTCACGTTCGCGTGTTAAATCATTGCATTGTATATTTATTATATATGAGTCCGATATCTATTTATATAATAAATCTATAAAATCTACACACACGAGGCAGGAAACAGGTTATCTTTATGACCCCCCCAAGTATTTCTAATTTGAACAAAATATATAACTCTTATTTATTATATTCGATTGTTTATTAATAGCGGCAAATCGACCGAAAAAATAATTGTCCAATATTGAAACATTTTATTATTTATTTGAAATACTACAGCAAAATAATTATAATGCTACTAAAGAGGTCCTGTACTTGAGAGCGCAGGATGTCGGTTTAAACCCAGCGTGAGTTTTATAAAAATACATTTTTAACTCTCATCTGTCCTCTTTAGTGTAAAATATTATGTAACCATTTAATTAGATGAAATAAGGAAAGGATGATATTTTAACAAAAAATATAAAAATAATGAATATGTGATTAAGATGAAGGATTTTGGTTAAATGAGATGATTTTAGGAGTGACTTGGTACTCTGGAATTGTTTACACTTTTTTTATCTTTGATTTTGTTGTAAAAATTATGTGTTTGACCCTCAAATATTTATATATAATGTTGTCATCAATTATTATAAAAAAAACAGATTGTGCATTTTAAACTACACAATACAAAAGTGAATTTACACCCCAGAAAAGAAACAATTTATCACATGTTTATCTAACCGAATGTGTATTTGATACATTTTCGCATCGGGTAAAAAATCTTATATTTTTTATTTCTAGGACATTAACGACTTGAAAGCCTTTTTTTTAAATTAAGTAACTACATAGTCTTTAATATTTTAGAAAAGAAATAAGCCTTTTATGAATTTTTCCTGATTCAAAAATCTCAAAAATGCACATTTAGTTGGATAAATGACTTTTAGTATTGTTATTAGACATCATTTTAAATAAATAAAAAAAACTTTTTTAATCTACTTTTACTATAGGCTGAACAGTATTTTAGTGAACTACCTTAGACACGCAACCTTTATGTATGAGCGCAATTTTATTTCATTTAATAGCCTTGTTTTAATATAAGTAGCGAGTTTTTTTTTTTTGAAAAATTCTGATCACGGTTCTCGGAGACTGTTTAGTACGCATCGCACCATCTTATTTTTCCCCCACAGTCATCAGCGAATGAACGAAATTCACCATTCGAGTCCATTGTATGAGACTTCTTCAACGCGCGTCTGTTCTAAAGCAGCCAATCAGCTCTAAAAAAGTTTAGTCACAGACGGCGCTATTATCGCCGCAGCTTCCTAATAATACTAGTATAACTCGATTGTAATAAAATTAAATTATTAGTTTGCGAGTTCCTTGACCAGTTTTTATTTAAATGCGTCGAAATTATGTAAAATAAATAAAGTAGGAAGAGTTATTTCAAATGTTATGCAATATTTGATCATACATATTCAGCTCGATAGCTAAGTCATTATGAGTAGTATTTTGAGTAAAAAACCTACATAGCTTTAAGTGGGTATATTTAATGCATATATACATACACGCTAAGTATAAGGAAGTCATATTGGTGTTTTTCTAAGAGAAATTCTTGGAATTTGGTCATAAAAGTTTTTTTATCGTCCGAAGATTTACAAGAAAAATAAAATAGTAATTTGTTTCGTTTTTTTAATCGACCCCAAAAAAAGAGGAGGTTCTCAATTCGTTGTGTATACATATATTTATATTTTTTATTTATGTTCACTTTTCAATGTATTTTCAATATTTTTTGCATATGATAGGGAATTTCTTAGGCTTGGACTTTAAAAAACTTAGAGTTAGTTAGTTAGTTAAAAAACTTAGAGTTGGACTTAGAGTTTAAAAAAATAAAATAAAAAGTAAGTTTTCCGGTTAAAATGTTTTCAAATCGAATTCATCAATATTAATACGATTAATCTTATTTAGAAAATTAAGAAGTAAAAACCTCAATAAAAAAATTTAAAAAAAACGAAGAGTTAATACAATTAACTTCTTATTGTTAGTGAACATTGGAAAAAAAAACCTATCCATCAAAACGTTGAAGTCGTATTATTTCTTAGTTCATTTATTCTATATTTGTTTTGAAGTAGCTTTTAATTATTCATTATTAATTTATTGACAACTCGTCTTTCGATCCTAGCTAAAGTCGCGGAACAACTTGTATGAAAAATAACCAACGCATGCATTTTTTTATTACCACCCAGAATACCGTGTAGGTGAATGTGTTTTTTTCCCAAAAACATTTTGCACAAAAATAACATTAATAAGTTGCACAAATATTGTGTAACGATTTATTAATATTATATGCTTGTAGAAGAGTGTCTTGTGGTACATGCCGAATAGATGTGTGTATTCATTGAAATTGCACAAAAATAACATTAATAAGTTGCACAAATATTGTGTAAAGATTTATTAAGATTATATATATATATTAAGATTATATTATATAGATTGGATGAAACGATATTTTTAAGCTTACGCCATTCGGCGTCTTCAGAAAATATATGAAAGATGACGTTTAAAATGCAACCTTCATAAATTCGAAAATCGCATTTTCAACTAAAAGATAAATATATCCAGCCACTACAATTATTATTATATAATTGCAGTTTTGCTAGATAAATCAATCAGTATTATGAAATGAAACTAATTTCTTAAAATAATATATTAAGCATCATGCGTTAAATGCTGTTAAGTTAGTTTAATTTTGTCTATTTAGACCAATAGATCTGCAAGCGCCCAAAATCGAAATGTGATTATATTCAATTATAATAAATATATTATTATAGGGGGCGCCCAAGATTATGCGGTCGAACGTCGATCCTCGACCTTCAGTCGAATGTCGACGCGCGCTTCTCCCTTCGTTTTGGGTCAGGCGTGACCTCAGGGGTGACCTCAGGGGTGACCTCAGGGGTGACCTCAGGGGTGACCTCAGGGGTGAATTCCGAAGGCGACACGAAAGAAACGAAACCCGTCTCGTTCGGCGGCGATAGTCATATTTCGAAATTTCGGCGGGACGCGCTATGCACGCATACCAACTCACCGGACGCATCTTTAGTAAGGGCGAGCGCATACAATTATTATTAAAATATGTATATTTACGTTTATTTAAAATATACATACATAATAACTATATTTAACGTGTTATTTTACTGTGTAGTAATTCAACACGAATTAATCCTTCACTCCCGTGAGCTGTCAGACTGTAGTTTTTTTTTCTTTTTTTTAGTTTGGCAGTTTAAGCATGCGTTATACCAACCAGTGAAATACCAGTTCTCTATATGCACACGACGTGGCATTTTATCATGAGTTTCTTTTCATTCTTAGCTAACAATTCTCGACTCCAATAGCGAAATGTTTGTGTGTTTGTGAATGATTTCACCGCCGATTTCAGAATTTTAAAGTTATAATCAAATCTACTTTAAATATACTGGGTCTTGAGGAAGCGTGAATTTAAAATATTAAAAAAATTAAAAAGTTATGGTATGGTATTTATTTATTTAAAGGTTATGATTAAATATTATAAATGCCCGTCAAGATACTAAACTATACACTTCTACAAATGATTGTCGTCTCCTCGGAACAGCACATTGTGCTATTAAGGTGATGCACAAATCTAATCCATTGCACGTAACTACGAATTACAATAATGTGCGTTATAAGCAATGAAAACTTGGCAACTTTTTGGGCTAACTGCGCTCGGTACTGAAACGCCATTTTGTCACTAAAATAGAAATAAAAGTAAATTTATTATTCTAAAGAATGTATAAATAATATAAGTTGATGATTTATATGGATCGTGAGTAAGCAGATTCTAAAAAATGTTATATAGGTATCACCGTTGAAACCGTGCAAACATGCCCGTTTCTGAAATTTAAGTGTATATTTATAACGGCTTAAGAATACGCCATATTCACTCGGCGATATTAAAAGTGGCCTCAAGAAAAAGGCTCTTAATCTGAAAGGAAACTAACATATGAGTCGTATAGAATCAAAAGCAGCAATCTGCCAAAACTATCACTATTAGGTTTTGTATCGATTTTGAAACTTTTGGCCATACTTTTGGGAACAAAAGCAGGACTCAAAACGTCATTATTAAATTGCCACAAAACATTTTCCTGCAGATTGCTGCTTTTGTCTCAAATTTATAAAATACATTGCGTTATATATATAAAATTTGCGAGATTGAAAGATGTTATTACATATATATATTTCTTTCAATTTTCTAACTCTTAAATGTTTGTTGTTGTATACACAACAACAAACATTTAATCCCTATCCTATCGAAATAATTTCTTTGTACACGCTTAATTTTCTCGTTTTTTTATACTCGAGAAAATTCGATTTTGTGAAGATATTTGTGTAGTGAATTTGATAGAATATGGAACAGTATAGAGGGTGTTCCGAGGCCATAAGGGGGTATTTATGTTACCAATTACGCGTAACAAATTGTATAGAAAATGCGAAAAAAAATCATATCCAAATTTATTAATTGGGTAAATTCCCTTTTTGTATTTCGCTCTTTCGTTTAATAAGCTCTTCGTGAGTCTATACTTTCTGATTTACATATTATCACAAATATGGTGCTGAAATCGCATTTGAACCTACTATAAACGCCAAACTTTAAGATCTAACTAACGTCAACCAACCAGAAAGCTTATCAGACTTACACACGTGTATGCATTCAACGATAAGTTTGCGGTAATGCTATGCCTCGTCTGCAGGTTTTATAGGAGATATTAATAATGTAATGAGATGAACGTAATAGGTATGCGCAGGTCGAAAGCACCGGTTCCGCGTGACCCCAAAAGAGAAGGAGAGTGTACTGTAGGCTGGCCTTTATGGTCGATAATAAAGAATTTATTGATACAAAGCTCCGTCTACTGACACATGCAAGCGATATTTACGCACACGTCCGCGACGCCATTTTGAGGTTAATGTTCATTTCGACGCGTCCACTAATTCAACATTATTATAGCAACGAATACAATTTAACATTAATATTAGCATTATTTTCACACCTTACCACCATATTTCATCTCGCTCAAATAGACGAACATCCTAACTAAAATAAAATAGTATGTATTTTTTGTAGCAAGTTCTATTGTCTATACCTAATGTTACAAAAATTTTAGCAGGTCAATTATTTATTTTGAACTATGAACGAGGTGAAATAATTATACATTTATATTAATATGGAATGAACGACAGTGAAACTTTAAAATCAGATATAACGCGAAACACAGTTTTGGTATTTTTTTTGTTGTTTGAACTTTCATTTTTGAGAATTTGACAGCTTAAACCTAATTTTTTATTCGTCAGCTTCTTTGCGGACATATATTGTTGTAATTAGTTGAATAGTAACGTTTGAGTTATTGCGGAACGAGGGTAGCTTTTATTTATTTCTAGGATCAATAACATCACAGGATAAAATAGTTGCTAAATCTTAAAAATTTTCAACACTTATATATGTACGCCAGTAAATTTTTAGACATAAAGCATGTACGGATTACATTTGTATTGTAAATAATAACGTATGCATTTATATAAGAGAAAAAAGGATTTTCTTAAAGCGGTCTTCTCTTTAAAAAAGGAAGAAAACTTCATAGTGTTTTAAATGAAAAAATACTTAAAAACATCTGTAACATTTTTTTGCTCTACGTTTTTTTAATAAAGAAACATTTTCCTTCTTTATTTCTATACAAACTCATTCAATTACACGATCATTAGGATCCACAATTTTATTAATTTCATAATATCGTCGACGTCTATTGTTTTTACACATATTTATTATATTTTATTTTATTCAGGAAACATACCGTTATACTCACCACTCAATTCATTCATATGTCATAATTAAGAAAACTTGTAGAACAAATATTATTCAGTTTGGTGTGTAGAATAACCCCATAAAAATATGTGCATGAGAAAAAGTTAAAAGATAAAAGAAGTAAGCATGTACTTAAATGAATACTTATTACCGTTTGATAATTAACTTCATATCAATATAGTTATAAAAGAATCGTACAATATATATCTGATTTAACATTTTAGTTTTAGATAATCTAATATTTATTTTTTTTTAATTATTCATTAATTGAAATTGCTTTCATGTTGTATGTACATAAACGCTTACGGAGTAAAGAAATATTTGTCTATCGAGTATAATCGTGTAATATGGCTAACAGTGGGCTTATTGTAAGTTTTATAATTAGTCCAAGTGTCACGTAATGGCGGTCGCACCGTAAGAGTCTTCGTTTAACCTACACACGGTCCGCCGTGACCTCAAGTGAAGACGAAAGTTTTCCATATAATAAAAGCTCGCCCGCGGCGCTTGCGCAAGCGACGGCGTCCTTCGGCATTGCGCAACGGCGCTCGCGGGGCGGGGGCGGGGGCGGGGGGGCGTTACGGGCGTACGGTGCTCCCCACGCGTCTTGATGCTTGCATTTAGTTACGTATGGGGTGATCATTTTGAAATAAGTATAATATGACAAATTTAATTAACTTCCTTACGGTGTAACTACAGCACACATTGCTTTTTTTAAATTCTATTACCGAACGTTACGTTAAGAAACACCTATATCGTTTTTAAAATTAGGGTTAAAAAGATATAGATGTGTGCGTTTGTGAATGACTAATTGGTGATAAAATATTGTTAGATGTCTACGTAGGGTCTGTGTGTAGGGTCCTAAGTTGCCTTTTAAATGAGATGGATAATGGACCTATATGTCCTTATCTAGGGTCGGCAATATATCGAAATAAAATTACCAATATTTGCTTGGTTACCAATAGTTATGAAACGAAACCTTTATAGTCGATGACAGCGTTACGATATTATTAATTGTGTTGCTATCTATTAAATGTGTGTGTTATATTAAATATATCTGAAAATTTAATTAATTTGTGAAATTAGTTATGGATTTACTATAATATTTATAATTTTTTAAGCGTCTTAACTTGCCTTCATACAATAAATACACGCATGTACGCATCAAACATCTATCATTTCAAACATTATACAGTTCTCTTTTCTGAACCTAATATCTAAAACGTAAATGAATTGTAATTTATTTGTAAAAAAAAGTGTGGACTTATAAATAACACATGCTTAAGGTATAACATGACGATTTTGTAGCATATTAAAGGAAAAAAATATATAATTATTAAGCACATCGGGAAGGAAGTCGAATTATTAAATTCCATTTCTGCGGAGACTCATAATACATATTTGACATCTCTTCGCCCGTTGCACCTTTATGAGATTTGCATAAATTATTCGTTTGTTTTTTGCAATATTTACCATTTTTCGTTTATTTTATTATCGTTTTGTTATGCAAAGAGAAAATTTGTATGGAAAAACCTATTAAAAAAAAAATATCCGCCGGTTTGAAAGCAGCCGTCTTATTTTATCTTTTAATGAATCGGCACCATACTTGACGAGGAGATTTTGATTCACTGTTATGCAGACACGCGGACACCAATATGCCTTGTTTGAAGACCTCATTGAAGTTTAGTTGAAAACGTTTCATCTTTGCTAGTTTAGTTCTGACGGGTTCTTGAACTTCACGATTTTCTCAGAGTGTCTAAGAATTAACATTCCATCAACCAGGGCGCAGCCGGGTGTTATCAGAAGGATGGTTACACAGCGGAAGATCGTTGCATTTAATTAAAAGATAATGGATTAATAAAACGAAAAGCGACATTTTTACTGAAGCAAATTGCAAGAGAATGGACTGTTCTTTGTTAGCTACTTATCGAGAAGCGATTGACACGAGATAGCAAGCGACCCATAAAGAACAGAGCAAATTTACATTCGATTTGGAATCATAGTGACATACTTTATTGCCATTACATTGTAGTGAACCTATTGTATTTATTATTATAACACTATATACATAAAATTAAATGCGTTGAACAAATATATAATTTTATTTATAAATAAAGTAAGATACTTTTAATAATGGCCACATTGACATATTTTTCTTGAACGGGAGTTAATATTTCTTTGAATAAAAAAATATTTAAGGTTCATTTGAGGTAATCACATCGGTGCATCAATAACACTAATTAAAATAATTGTAAGAGCCACCTCTAAATACAGATTTATTTATAAATAAACAAAAACCTGCAATAAAAATTAACAGTATAACAATCAACATTATATAAATTATTTAAAATATAAATATTTCCCGAAGCTATGAGCCAAGTGTAACCGAAATATTTAGAAATTATGAAGTACCTACCGACGCATTAAAAAGATTTGTTATAACTGTCTTAAAATTACTTAGATGTCCTGCTACTTTTTTCCCCACGGTTAGGTGTCTTTTCCGCTTAAAATGATGACCATGACGCTTGTAGGGCCTAGCTGTAAGACGTCAGTTCTGGATTAATTAATAACTAATACTAAGCAATATATAGAAGCAGTAGATATTATATGATGGCTACAGGTGTCATAACGATTATTCTGGAAACGTTTGACCACGCCTAGATGCCCAAGGTCTTTCACGGCTATATTCGTTTCCAGTACTTGAGGTTTATACCTACACACATTACACCCACACAGTGACATTACGTTACACCAAATACATTCTTTCACACACTTCCCTTAAATTACATTATTTTTAAACACAGGTGTTAACTACCATTGACCATTGGTGGTAGGGCCATTGTTTAGTTTTTCTGTTGTCTAGCTTAGTATTTAAGAAACGCCGTGGCTAACTTTGTAATAATAAATAAATAATGTACCCTGGCAATTTTGAACCGCAAACCACTGCGCTCTTTTGAACAGTAGCAGAAGCTTTGCGGGCGGCCGGCGGACGAAATGTCGGCGCTTGACCTTGTCGGCCGATTGTGTGCTGCTAGCCTACGCGAAATGGCGTCTATAATTGGGCATTACGCAAGAGTTGCCATTGTAAAAACAAAAATAAACAAAAAATGTCGCTCGTGAAATGGTCACTAATATTATCTAAACTGTTCTTGATATACTTTGTAACGGATGCGCAAACGAGCGGTTCAGATCTTCGCTTCGATAATTAATTAGGAATAATGCTTAAACAAGCGAGTCAAGGTTGACTAGGTAAATTAAAAAAAAACATGTTTTTTGCGTTGGTATATTCATTTTTTATTTATTAAAAATGCATCAGCGGGGTTGTTTTCAGTTAAACAAAAGTATTACGAAAGGTATAAAATTACACAAAAGTGTATAAGAAAATCCCGAAATAACCTCAAATTTTGAAGTCAAAGTCAACGGCATTGGGAGCTTTACCCCGAGCATTTTAAGTTGAAACAAATAGATACTACGTTAGGGTTGCCATGCGTCCCGGTACACCGGGACATGTCACCGCTTTAGAGCCTCAGTTGTCCCGTTTGACCCACCATATGTCCCGGTAACTCTCCTATATTTCCTCCTATATTGATATCAGTCCCGGTCGGAGCCAAACCATTTATGGCAACCCTATACTACGCGTGTGTAGTGTGTCAGAACCACCGCTTTCGCATCTCCGTATGAGCGTAGATGAGGTTATTATGTTCACTCTGTCGAATCGCCTTTCGAGGTAAAGCTTCATTTGCCCTCGACTGTACAAGCAATTAGTAAAGAGGAAATTTTAATAGAAAATAAATGACTGTCTTTCAATGAATGTCTTTCAGAGTGCATTGCAATCACAGAAGAGCGAGAGCGAAGTAGTATATATCTGTTTTCGACCGACAGAAATATTGGAAAAAATGCATATATTCAACCGGTCATCCCTTAACCCGGGGATGCTTTTCAATCTTATCAAAATATTTAGAATCTATCTAAGAATTAACTACTACAATCAACATTTTCTCTTTCTTAAAATTATAAACGGAAAACTATATTAATTTGTAAGGCATCTTTGAATTTGCACCGTATTTACGCAATTAAATGTAAAATTATGTCAGAGATTTGTATCGTTGCGTACACATAATGTGTAGAAAATTTAAGAAAAGTTTGTTATTAAATGATAATCTTTATTTTATCTGTAGGATAGGTGATGCTGAGATAAAATAGGAAATCTCAACGTCCCCGCCATTAATTTGACAGTTCGTGCTGTCAGCGCGCGCGGCGGTTAATTTGGCACGAATTGTTTGTTCGAAAAATTCAAATTTTGTGGTCGGCGTCGCTCGTTCAAATACCGAACGCTAATAACGGCCACCTTGGCAATATTAGGCGTCGGATATTGGCATTATTGCTGCCAGTACAGCCTTGAACTAACACGTGAGATTATTGGCGCTGTCGCCAATATTCGTGTACGAGGTGTGTTCAAAAAGTATCGCGAATTTTGTGTTTTTTCAAAAATTATTTATTTATTCATGAATATCTATTTTGTCCCATTCAAAGTAATCCCCATGAGATATTATACACTTGTGCCAACGGTTTTTCCAATCTTCGAAGCACTTCAAAAAATCTTTTTTTTTTATCTTGTTCAGCTCCTCCTTCGATGCCGTCTTTATCTCGTCAAGCGTAGCGTAACGTCAAGCGTAGCAGCTTCCATTGAGATGATTGAGCTTTGGTTTCCACGTCATAACCATAAACCCACGATTCGTCACCAGTTATGACCCTCTGGAGCAAATTTGGGTCGTCGCGGACAGAGTTTAACATCTCATTAGCAATGTTCATGCGATGCTGTTTTTGGTACGAATTTCGCGGCGACCCGTCTCATGCCCAAATCATTGATAAAAATCGAATGGCACGAGCCAATCGATATGTTTAGGTCCTCAGCAACTTCTCTAACGGTGATTCGACGATTGGCCAATACCATTTTCTCCACTTCATTAATTTTTTCGTCTGTTGTTGAAGTGCTCGGGCGTCCGGCACGCTCTTCGTCGTTCACATCTTCTCGGCCTTCTGAGAACATTTTGTACCACCGATAAACGTTGCTTCGGTCCAAGGTAGCTTCTCCGTATGCCACAGTCAACATTCGGAATGCATCCGCGCACTTAATTTCGTTTTTCACACAAAATTTGATACAGGTTCTGTGATCCATTTTTTTGAATAGGTAAAAATCGAAGACGATCCAAAACACGTGCAAGCAAAGCAGCTGTCAACAATTAAGTGAACATTCAAAATGGCCGAGCTTGTCGGCATAAGTGAGAGACATGAGTACCAACATAACGCCACAAAAAAATCGAAATTCGAATATACGTAACCCGCGAAAATTCAAAATTCGCGATACTTTTTGAACACACCTCGTATTCCAGCCAGATATTTGCTTATGGAAATATGATGTTCCAACAAATGTTAATCGTTGTTTTATTATTTTTGGACGCCTGTATAAAACTAGCTAAACTTAGAGGCCTCCTCATCACTTAATTGCTTCTCACTCTATCTGTTAGAAACAAAAAATCCCTTTCGGTACGCCGATAGATAGAGGTAGATTCGTCGGATCAAAGTAGGGGATAGGTGAACTCCAATTGTACTAACTTGTAAATTGTCGTCCGTGAGGGCCTCAAGTCTAAGCCGAGTTTAAGAATTTACCGCCCCTAGACACTATTCTTACAGATTGTCGTTTATAAACGTCTTTTAAGAAAAAATTGGTAAAATGATAATTACGTACTGTCCATATTTATTTATTATTTGGTCGTAGGTCGTTTGTTTAGACACACAAGGCACCAGACAACTTCGTTAGACCTAAATTTGAAAATGTTTTCTTAATAATTTCTTATGGTAGGTACTTATTGAAACTTTTATTACAAAACTACCGCCCCCTGTCACTGTCGCCCTTAGGGCCGAAATTTCATGTCCTACTTAAAACTAACCTAAATTTTAAGTAAGACTTAACCGATAAACATCGTATTTTAACTCACTCTTAATGTTAAGTCGAACATAAAAGTCCGCCTTAGTTAAGAATCAAAACAACTACGACATAAGCGTTAAGTTAAACTTAAGTCAGTGTTAAAATACGCTGCTAGGAGCGATCTCAGTACATTAGCACCGTGACCCGTGTGCGAGTGTATTGCCATCTGTGGTTTTCGTCTCATACTTGATTTTATATTTTCTAACTAATTAAAATTGACTGGATTTGCATATTTTGAACATCTTCAATTCAAGCAAACACGCATGGCAAAATCCTAGTAATCCTATAGCTGACAGCATAACCTCAAAATGTCAGATGACGCGTCATATGTGAAAAGTGATGCGACAGTGGCGACAAATATTGTACGCACAAAGCATAGCGGCGAGTAGCGAACTAATCACGAGTGCGAAAACATATTCTTAACAAAGTCGAACTTAAAAAGTAACTGAAATACACAATTCAATTTAGGTCATGCTTAAAAGTTAAGTTGATCCTAACTAAGAACGACTGAAATTTCGGCCCTTAGGCACGTGACAGACTAGTTAGTAATCCAGCACTGACTCGACTCAAACTTAAGTCGCTATGAATGGTTAATCTCTGTTGTCAATGTTCGATTCGCCCATCACCTCGAGCAGAATTTCGCAATCGCCTAAATTTAATAATGTAACAATAAATCGCCGTTTGCGTAATCCGATGCCATCGCGCCGTGAACGCGGCGCACAAAAAAACGTCACTTTCACATCGGCGACGGCGTCCGGGCAGAAGCGCCATGTTGCCTTATTTAATATGCAAAACAAGATGAAAAATTGACATGTGGTTTACCCACACGGCGCGTTGTAAATTGTACGATAGTCACTTTATATCGTATATAAATAAGCAATACGTTTTTACTTTAGTTTTTGATAATCAACTACGCATAACCATATCAGCACACATTGGTCCACTCCCAAAAGGATTCACAAAATACCTCAGTTCAAGAAAGTCGTCAAACGTACCTTTGAACTAAATAACTTACCATACAAAACTTACTAAATACCTATTAACTTTCCTTTGACCTCTGACAATTTGAACCATTAATGTATCAAAATAATGATTGTTAAAAAATAAAATAAAAAAAAATATAAATGTAATACGCTAGTGCGAGTGTAAATGAATTTTAGTCTTTTAATGTTTATCTGTACTTTAGCGAAAACGTGTTATCAGTCAAATTTATACGCAATTGTATGTACCATTTCTTATATATAGTACTGTCGATTTTCCAAATAAACAATGCGATAAATTATTAATTAGATACATTTATTTAATTATTTTAGATAATTCACACTAAACACATAAACATTTTCATACCACAAATGGAGGCACCAGACACTGTAAACATACTTTACATTAAATACTACACACTTCACACACATAACATATTATTTTATAATTGATTTATTAATTTCATGTTCTCAGCCATATTTATATTTGGTACATTTTTCTGGCCATATAAATGTACTATTAGAGTATCATCTTCTTGTATCGCTGTTTTGTACTTTTATAAATATGTGAATAAATAAATTTAGTAATAATACTATAAATATAAAAGGGTAACAAACATCAATCGAACTTTAGGTTGCACTCACAATACGAATACAAAAATGAGTAAAAACAATCGTACGATTATTATAGTTACATCACTATTGATGCTTCTTCAATGCAAATCCAGTGTTGCAAGTTGCGCCGAGAATCGCACTCGGTGGCAATATTTTCGCAACATAATTCGCGCTGAAGCCTTTAGAAAAATGTAAGCACATTCTTCATCATCTCTAGAGTTAATGTGAAATCGATGTCACATGCAATTTTTTTTGGATGCTGTCATCAAATAAGTTAACTTAATTGCGGTTGACGCACTTGTCGATACAAAATACATTTCCAATTCTCAACATTTAGACGATTTTTAATTATGCAATTGAGACATAAAACAAGCAATTGAATCATATTTTATATTTTGTCCTTAATGGCAAATGTTTGCACTTAATATTGCAGGAAATTAAAGCAGCTTAGTGGTGTCGTGATTGCAAGCAACCCTTAAATTCCGTCTCTTCTTGTACCATGAGCGTCCGTTTAATAAAACCGGGTCTTAATAATGTCCATTGCTAAACGAAGATAAGTCGTATGTTATTGCAATGGCCTTTTAAAGATCAAAAGTGATTCATGAACGCTGTCGTAACAACTCGAACATCAAGATAACCACATTTCCGAAAGCGCTTAATAAATAATTAAAATATAACTCAAAAGATGTCAACTTCCGATAGCTAATTAGCGATTATATTTTAAAATCAATGTGTATAACCTAGATCGCGGACGAGGTTCCAAATTACCAATAAATTATCAGATTTTGCGATACGAAATGAAATTGGCATTGAAATTAAAATTGTTATTAATTAAAAATGGGAATTAAGAATTTGGCAACAGGCAACGACGCACAGCATAAAGAAATGCTATGTTTATTTATAACTTTTGGCTGTAATAAAATTTAAATGGATTTATAATTTATTCTGTTTTTCAACTTAATATGTAGGATTTTGATAATCAAACATGATATAATAATGGTCACTTGCTCGTTTTGTTATTAGCGGAGAAGTCTAATTTAATAGCACGCAAAAATAAGTTTATTGAAATATACTATGTATTGCGTATTATTGTAGTTCATTAGTAATTCGCATGAAATGTTAGGTGTGGCTTTAGATATTGTTAATAATAATAGTCCTATAATATTACTTTTCTTTTTCCCAGGATCCGCATCAAAATGACGAAACTTCCCCACAGAACTGTGGGGATCACCCCTCTAGTCTACGCCATGGCGCTCACAAGCCTCTGCATACAAACCTCAGCCGTAAGCTTTCCGAGAAATATACAGGAGGTCAAGGACTCAGCCAGATCTGACGACATCAGATCTTTTAATGTAGCACAAGCCAGCCAGTACAGCGCATCGTTCTCGTCGGGGTCCAGCAAGACCTCCGCGGAAACCATCGGAAACGCCTTCGCCGACATCGACCTGCAGAAGCTGCCCGGACAGGTTCATTCCTCGTCCAAAGTCGTCGGCTGCACCGATCCGGGCGGTTGCGCGGGATTGACCGTGGAAGACGGACGCATCACCGATCGGTACGGCGACCAGAGCATCCTCAGCGGCGCACCAGTCGACGAGGCGACGGGCGGCAAGCAGTTCGCCTTCTCCCAAAACGGTGCGGAGAACGCTGAACTCCCAGCCAACGGACCATTCTGGTGGATGAAGGCCGATTCCCCGTTCCGAAATGCCTACCAAGCCTACCTAAAGTTCAAGTCTACCGGCATCGCCGAACCTCCCAGCGTCTGTTCGTCGAATGGTTGCACATTCAGCGGCCCAGAATCATCCGCGACTGCGCCCTCCGTGCATATCGAAGGCAAACCCGCTGACATCAAAAATAATCCTTACATCAACGGGCAATTCGAAGCATTAGCTGAATCGTACCTGAAGAGTCAAGGAAGCTCAAGAAACGAAGGAGCCCTCAAAATTGATATCTCGAATAATCCATTCCTAAATGGGCAAATATCAGGTGCGGGTTCTTCTAGGTACGAGTCGCAGTACAGCGGCGGTTCGCAATACGATCAATCCCAATACCAGTCGAGCGAAAACAGCGGCAGCCTGGGTGGAAGCACTGCCTACGGAAGCGGCGGCAGCGTGGGAGAAAGCGCCATATCTGGCAGCGCCATTTCCGCCAGCGGCGTGTCAGGCTCCGGGGTGGAAGTGCAGCAACGAGGGTCGTCGAGTTCGAGCTCCAGCTCGAGCGGTTCGGAGGAAATCGACGGCGGTTTCGACGATCAGCAGCAGCAGATAGAAATCGACCAGCAGTCCATCGAACAGTCGGTCGAGGAGAACATCAATACCGGCGAGCTGACCGTCACCTGTTCCGGGAAGAACCGAGTCTGCGTACCCAAGTGGCAGTGCCTCAACGGGGTCGTCACCGCAGGAAACGTGCGATCAGCTGGCGGGGTAAGCTCATTCTAAATAGTTCACTGTTTATTGTTAGCGATTGTTGACACATCTGGCAACATTGTGCATCGGGTGGAAACCATCGCAGTTGTCATTTTACCAGAATCGAATATATAGTACAAACAAAAAAATAATATCTATTAAAGGCCGGCCGGAGTTGTAAGGGAAAAATGATAAGGAACACCAACTATATAATAATAGCAAAACGAATTTGCAAGAAAGTACATGTATGAGTGTGTGTAATAAAGTGTGCATGGGTGTGCTGTTAGTTTGTGTGTGTGTGTGTGTGTGTGCGTGTCATGTGATGCTAAACCAGCTTGCTAACTTTCTCATTAACAGACTTAACAAAACTATCACGACTTAGGTGAAAAATGTCAATCACACCAAAATATCAATTGTTTGTATATAGATTCTATGAAGCATTTTGAGTATAATTTATGTTACATTTAAAAAACAGAAAATTTGAGTCTGACGAGTGCGACCAGATGGCACACGGAACGAAATTTTAGATATAATATATATATGGCGCGTCCAGACGATTGTGTAAGATGTCATATTCATTTATTTATTTATTTTCTTATGGGAAAACACACAGTAATAACAATAATATTAACAATTAAGAATTAAAAATAATATTAACAAATAAGAAGGTATACATTGGTATAAGGAGCATTGATGTATGTGTGTGTGTTGCGGATGAGGGTGTGTGCGGATGAGGGTGGTGTGTTTGTGTGTGAGGGTGCGTGTGTGTGTGCGTGTGGAAAAGAGAGATTTTGATGGAAGTGTATTAGAAATACCAAAG
The DNA here is from genome assembly GCA_020383195.1 of Neomicropteryx cornuta. Classification (NCBI taxonomy): domain Eukaryota; kingdom Metazoa; phylum Arthropoda; class Insecta; order Lepidoptera; family Micropterigidae; genus Neomicropteryx; species Neomicropteryx cornuta. The sequence goes on along the minus strand of JAHKQU010000010.1, from coordinate 5,864,934 downwards.
AAATACTATATAGAAATACCACATCAGAAACAGTTCGCCTGTTAGTAAAATGATGCTTTAAACTATCTTCGTAATTATCAAAATGCACATGACGCCTGAAATTAAGTTGCTTCGTAAATATAATTCTTTTGTGGTCGACTTTAAGCACATATTTTTGCTTTGGCACATTCAGAGATTATGTGTAATAATCTCTATGGTATTTAGGTCTACAAAAGATCAGACGATGGTCAAAAAGGCCGTGTGAGGACTATCTTGAGAGATATTTCACCGCCAATGTTGCGCAATATTGTCGCTTGGGTCTTAAGTTCGGATGTCAACGGGTCCTGGCGATTGTGCAAGCGTTGCTGTAATGTATTACAATAAATAACATTTACGGAACATCCATTGAAATATGCTTAAACTTACGTCATATGTCATGGTAACGATCAGCCATCGTAACCATGCATCTTCGTAAGAAAAAACAAGATATACCCACTAGTCAAAATGTTACCACTTGCAAATAAATAAATATATATATTTATTATTAGTTGTTAGTACAAATGAGTAGAATAGGCTTACAATAAATGCCGAGATGTTTCGGCGCGAAGGTGCTGCCTTTATCAATGGCGAAATTATTGTAATCTTCATTTCTACTAACATCTAATAATAAAAATAAGTTAGACAAAATTATGTAGACAAATGTATTTATCTATATATATATATTTGTAAAAAAAAACATGTCAGATCTCTAATAAAGACCTCGCGCTCTTATTATATATATCAAATAGGTAACACCTCGACACAGGCATTTGCCCAGTGAGGTGTTACTAATCTACATAATCTATACTTTCTTCTCTAGAAAATCAATAAAATGCTACAAAGTATTACCCATTTAATAATATTAATTGTATATTGGATATTTAAATAAATAAATATACTATGTTCTACGGACGGCTGTTGAAACGTGTCGCGGAGGTACCCATATTCTTCTACTTTTTTCCATCTGTCTCTTCTGATAAACTATTCAAAGAATTTCAAGTTCTTGATGTACGACAGCTATATATTAGAACAGTACTAATGTACTACCAAAAAGATGTAACTTCTCAAATAATGCTACCTCATAGTCACGACACAAGACAACGACAAAGAGATGGACATCACGAAAACAGAATGAAAACTACTTTTGGACAGAGGCACTACACGTTTCTAGCGCCCAGAATTTATAACAAATTTTACTCTGAGGTTGACAGATCGACATCGACATTGACTGACTCAAACTTTAAAAGGACGGTGACGCTTTGGCTAATGAACAAAACAAGGCAAGAATGCGAAAAGCAACTTATTCAAACTATTGCTTGAGTACACATATTATTGTTCATTTACTTTTTATACATTATATATACAACAGAAACATCAGAATAATAATTCTGATGTTAATTGTAGGTATTTAGAAATTTCACATTCATTAACAAACGCTACAGATAAATATTGTATTATTATAGCTAACTAAAAACGATAAGTTTATTTGAATTAAAGTATGTTTCTAATGTATGTATTTACGTATATATATATATATATATATATGTGTGTGTGTGTGTGTGTAAATGTTATATATTTATTGTGTGTATGTGTATATATATATATAAAATGTTTTATCTATATATATATATATTTATCACGGATCTCTAATATAGACCTCGCGCCCCTATTATCACTCTATTTATATATTTCAAATAGGTAACACCTCGACACAGGCATTTGCCTAGTGAGGTGTTACTAATCCACACAAACTGTACTTTTCTTTTATGGAATATCAATAACATGCGATATATTAATATACATGTAATGATATAATTTTTTATGGATATAATAAATAAATAAATAAATAAATAATAAATAATCAAAAGTCTACATAAAAATGTAGAACAGTTTATAAAAGGAAATAAATAACAAAAAGATATTATATATTTTTAATTTTAGTCATTAAAATGTCCGCGTTTTCTTAACGTGTTAGGATCACTTGCGATGAGAATTAAATGTGTATATATGTAGTATGTAAAACAACTCGCTAACACATTATAAAACATTATTGCCACAAAACTATTGAGATAAAACAACGACATTCTATCGTAGATTCGTATGCGCAATCCCTTAGTGTGTTCATTAGTTAAATCAATAAAATAAAGATGAGGAAAGGATTCGCTACTGAGAAATTCCACATTTTCTCCACACTAATCATACGTTCGGGCGATAAGAAAGTCTTTTTAATGTGTATGATATCAACTTTCTTTTCCTTTTCAGTCGAAGAAATGTAGGGCGTCGTCCGAAGTCTGCTGCAAGATCGCCAATAAAATCGAAGGAGCATTCTCCAGCAAGGTCGGTTCCGAGTCTTCGAACTCCTTCGGGATCATCAACGTGCAGGGAGAAGCGGAAACGCCGTACCAGGAAATAGTCCCGCCCCAGGAATCGACCAACAACATCGAACAGTCGATTTACACGCAGACGGGCAGCACGTACCGCCCCGGCTCGGAACCCGGCCAGAAACCGGGAATACCGTACCTCCCGCCCGACACCGAAGGGTCGCTCCTGCTCGACGAAACCAGGACGACGAAGCCGCCAACGCAATCGACCGTTAAGTACGTGCCCGTTAAGACGAAGCCGACTTCGAAACCGTACGTCCCCGTCAAGACCAAACCGGTGACGCCAAGACCGTACAGCCCGCCCAGGGCGACGCTGCCGCCCTACATTCCGCCCAAGGTCAGCAGGCCGAAGGTCACGCCGGCTCCGTATATTCCGCCGAAGAGGCCGACCAAAGGGCCCGACTATCTCCCACCGAACGCCATCACCTCCCCCAGACCTACGTACAAAACTGGGAGCATTCTCCTCGATCAGACCAGAACTACTCCTGGAATTGCGCCAACTCCCGGTAAGACTTCGACTATTTTTCTAACGTTTATTTATGTAACAGCTTTGTCGACTACTTGTCAACGAAAAAGGCAAAGATTCGATCGCATTAGCCTAGACCAGTGATTCCCAAAGTGGTCTATATCGACCCTCAGGGGTCTATGACAACCTGCAAGGGGTCTACGTCAGCGAAAAAAAAAAAATGGGACTCCATGAAATGAAAATGGGGGTCCACGACACTGTTAGTACCTATTTATTTACATTATACTATCTTATAATATAAAGACATATACATTATTTATAAAAGTACCTATGAATTAAAAAAAAAATAATATATGTTTATAAAATTGTGTAAGTTGTAGGATGTAGGCATTCGCTTTGTGGTCGCAATACATTTTGAACTTGTAAAAACCTGCACATAATGATATATCAGCATCATCTTGTTACAAGCATACGCGCAGTTCAGAGTTTCGCGAACTTGCACTGACTTGTTCAATTCGTCACTCTATAAATACAAATGTGAGACAAATACGTTTATGCGTTTCCTGAATCTTGAAAAGGAAAGTGCAAAAAATCAATATCAGTAGGGGGTCTACCCAAAACCGAAAAACATGCCAAGAGGTCTACGACACAAAAAAGTTTGGGAACCTCTGGTCTACACGAAGAATCTCTTTAAGCCGGTCCCAGGCATGTGTGCAACTATTTGCAAAGATGCACAAATGGTAAGCCATTTGTAAATATCACAAATATTCTAAACACACCCAGAGATTCTAAATTCAGCGCTAGTTACAGGTGTGCCAGATTTCCCTAAAGACTTACTTTGAAGTTCGGTGGTACAGTTGAATGCAATAAACTTTCCGATATTATTATCCACGGTAAATAAATATATTCTTCAACTTTGGGACCGGACGAGTCGAAACCAAAGATTAGATCTACCCGCTCGCATTCTTGAAACCCCCCCGTCCCTGAAACAGTCAAAACCTTTAAAGGGTGCTTCCGAAATAACCTTTCTTAGAACAGGTAACTCTTAACTAGTTAGAAAGGTAATAGACCTTATCAAATCGGCCAACGTGACGGGTACCTAGGTATTCGATTTACTAAAGTTTTTACAATTTTCTAACGAATATTTGTATTATTTTTAATAATTCCTTTAAATATAACTGTACATTATGTGACCGATATCTTATTTTGTAGAATTAATTTGAATTGGAATTTGTTGAGAAAATTCTTATTACTAATGGTCGCCCAGTGGTCGAAATTCGACCGTAATTAATTATTTGTTTAAGTTTAAATGTTACTGGGGTTCTTATACCTCTATAATCATTACATATATTTTTATAAAAAAATAATTTATACTGCAAGCATGTACAAATACGTTAATTAGCGTGTGTTGTTTGCCCTAATTACCTGCAATACCCATGAAATATAATGTTAGTAACAGTTGAAAACAAGTATTTGTTTTTTGATACAATTCACTGGCAGTTTTAAATTTTTCATGGAAACTTTACATTGACAGACTATTGAAAAGGGAACATTTGAAATTACACAAATTCAATGAGCTGTCAATAAATAAAACGTATGATCGTTTTATTTATTAAATTTAATTTATTTGATATATTTTAATTCTCTTTCCTGGATTTTTTTTTAGTAAGAAGGCGTCCTATTAGCCCGTAGAGAAATAATTAATGTGGTTTCTGGCGCGTAAAACAGGAGATTTATTTCCATCGCCGCTTGCAGCTAAGTTCAATGCGGAAGGACATTCCTTGCGATACTTAGCGTCGTTTTATGTGAGTTTTATTTGCGCTCGGCGCAATTGGATGTCCAGGTGACGATCGTCGCAGCAAAGGAATTCGCATCGTAAACTTTTAGCATCTGCCCGAGCTTAGCGCAATAATACTTATTAGTATAGATCGAGGAGCACGCAACTTGAACACTTACAACATTGGAAATAAATCGTCTACTTCTTCGATCTTACTCTTACATACTATACTGGTGAAATCCTCTACCACAAAGCATTTTGGAGTTACCCTGTCATCTGATCTCCATTGGGGAACTCATGTTGGTGATGTAGTGAAAAGGGCTCACAGGCAATTACGGTTTGATATGCGAAGTCTTAAGGGTGCTGATTTTAAAGCGCGAGCATTGGCATATAAAACGTTGGTTCGTCCTACCCTCGAATACTGCTCATCAGTATGGGATCCTCACTTAGAGGCAGTTCAGAGAAAAGCAAGCAGACATGTCTTTAGGCGTTTTAGTCGGTATGATAGTCCATCTGAATTAATTTCAACTCTTAATTGGGAGCCACTAAGTAGAATTCGTTTTGAATTCAGGTTAACTAGTTGATATAAGACTGTGACCAATGAACCCTCTCCAAGCCTCCTTATATTGGCCGTAATGACCATCCTTCCAAGATAAAACCTATCTTGAGAAAACGGAACATTGGGTTCAATTCGTTTCTTTCGAGAACAATTCGGCAGTGGAATTCTCTTCATAGGTCAGTATTTGATCACTTTCCTTCTTCCAAGGCTGTTTTTAAGCGTAGACTGCGAGTTGTTAAGCATTAATTTTTTTTTCCTCGCCTACTAAACCCAACAGTATCACCGCTGGCTCCTAAATATTGTAATTGCTTAATAATAATAATACTCTTGGCTCCAATACGTGAAAGGAAAGCTTTGTACCCCTTTTAAGGCCGACGGAGGTGTGAGATTTCGCACGGTAAAAGTTTATATGGAGAAAGAGCACAGAAAGCTAAAATTGATCTATTTTGTTTCATCGCTTAATCCGAAAATGATAGTTTACTTGAAATTTAGTTTCGTTCGTTTAAGTTAAAATCCTCTTCCCACGCCAGGAGCGGTTCTGGAAAAATCTTGGGGACTTATCTGCAAGGATATCCATTTTCGATTTGCGGAAATTTCGTCTATTTACCATAAAGTTAAATACAATTCGTTTGGAGCTCTCTCGGGAAGACAAATTCTAATTAGATATATTAGACGAACTGTTTTAGACGAATTTCGCACATGGGGGGCAAATAAAATGCTATAAAAAAAACTTTTTATTTGGAATAAAGGTTGATTTATTTAAAAATTTCGAGTTTATCCCGCTTTAAAAAACCGCTGTACATAATACAATTACACTTTCAATTATGTGCAACAGAAAAAGTATAGTTTTTTTTTAAATACTAAAAAACTTTTATAAGTAATATATACCATAAAAAAGGGACGAACATTATGGAATTTGTTCTGGTGAGTGCTATTGAAAGTTCTTGGGAGGGGTAATTAAACCTTTTACCCCTTCCCCACCCCTCACCACCATTTAGGTTAAATCATGATTTTACTGTAACATACTTTGTTTATTGTAATTAATGTAATTTATCATCATCCTTCCATCAGCGTACGCCGGCTGCGCTGCAGCCCTGCTCTGTACTCCTGAGGAGTTCTGCGGTGCCGATGGAGTCATCTCCACCACGACCGTCTTCCTCACCGACTACCAGAAGACCTTCCGCGTGCCAATCACTGTAAGTCTATTATTTCTACGAAACTATTATTTTTAGGAATGTTAGGACATCAGGACAAATACTTTACCTACCTTCCTCTATCCTTAAAGGCTACCTCGCTACGACAAGGTGACATGTGCTTACCTAAGACTAACATAGTTTTGTTACAGCAAGGGGAGGTAACCGCACGCGGCCATAACAAAAGGTGACATGGCAGCTAAGAACATGAATATTTTAATAACAACAGAAAAATAATTAATGGTAAAAATCTTTAACTAAAAATAAACCGGTATTTTTTTATATAACAGGTAGATGAATTTACTTTTGTAATTAATTTATTAAAAACATATTGTTTGCGAGAAGACAATAAAATAACATTCTTTAAATAAATATTAAGTATATTACTAAAATAATTAGGAGAAATATAATTGTTTTTTTACCTTTGTTTTTAATGATTTATCTAAAAGATTTAATCTCAGGTTTACAAAATGCTAACTCAGACCTTTTGTCACGAATACAAAAAAAATACTTTACTGTTTATATTGTTTTCATAATTTAATACGTATTAAAAAATACTTAATCATAATTGCATTTATATTACCATACGGGATTATATATTAAAGTACTCTATTTTTAACTAGTAAATGATACCATATAACAATAAATTCTTAATAGATATTTATATCTTTAGGAATATTGAACCGCGTTTAAAAAAAAAATGATAGTTTGTTAAATGTCAAATATTAACCATTTTTCTTTTTTATTCTTGAAATAAGATTTAATTCTTGTATTTATTGCTTAACTACACACTGTTGGATATTTTAGTAAAAATAAGTTATTAGATTTATCAGTATATTATAAGTAAAATTATTAGATTATTCCGGAGATAATTGTCAAATATATTTTTTTGTATTTATAAATATTTTCCTTGTATTTGCACATTCATCTTTGCAATAAGTACACCTCATTATCACACATTTTGCATAAGTAAATTTTGTTGTTCTTTCGAAATGATATCGCAATAAAACTCCTCGCATGCATATTCAAGCAACATTGTGTCACGTCGATAACCCAAGGCGAATTCGCTAAGGCCGGCGGCGGTTGTGCAAGCGGGCCGAGTGACATTTATTTTATTTCATCTCGTCCGAAATACTAAACTATTATTCACAACAAACAATATTTTACAATTAATAAATATAGTATAGGCAATAAAACGCGTCGTTTATCGCATTCTCGCGGCATCGCATAACCATAAACTAGATCTGAATCAATGCTACCGATCCAAATGCATCCGTTGACTTTGAGACGACAGTCGCATATGGCGACGACGCATTAGGCGCGCTCCGACCGCGTCGCGGTGATGCCTCCTTGACTGGCCTGGCACATTGACAGCTGAAATAGGTTAGGTTAGGTTAGGTTAGGTTAGGTTATTATGGACATTTTTACATTTTATTATGTTATGACTTTTATAGACAGACATTATATTCATCCTACTTATTTTATCACAGCGACATATCGCCATATTAAAATAATCAAGAAAGTTTATTAATGTTTTCATGAGTATTTAAATAATGTAGCTACGCTGTAGGTTTTTTAAATTTAGCATTCATGCAAATACATACAGTAATAACATTTAAAAATAAAGGAATATCAAAAGAATATGGGCGAAACTGTTTTTTACAAAAAAATAATAAATGATAGACATTTTAATATGTAAAACACATTAAAAATAAAAAAATGTGGCAAATTATAATTAAGAAGATATAATATAAACAACATTGTAATTAGGGAATAACAAAGCGATATGCCCGTCTATCAAATATGCCGCTGGCTAAATTTTATGCATCTTCGCAAATATTCGTGAAATTTAGGCCCATATTCTTTAGGTATTCACAAATATGCTTCAAATCTCCGATAATCTCGTGTTTTAATGTTTATTACGTTAGATGGAATATGTGATAACGTTGAAGTGTTGTAATTAACCTAAAATTTTACTGTGAATTTTGTATTAATTTTGATTTTTGTATTAATCTTTTTTAAAATTATTTGCCACGCCGTTTTTTTACTATTATCATGATCTACACATTTAACTAGATATAAATAAGTATGTTTAGTTTCATAATAGCTTCCGCCCATATTCTTTAGTTATACTAAAATAAATATTAAAAATAAGCGTTAAGTGTAAAGTATCTAAAAAAATCATATTTTCAAAAATTGCAGGAGGTAAGTATCCTGAATTCAAAATTTAATACTAAATTACTGCACCTATGTAAATTGTACCTTCACATTTAGGTAATCAGTATTATTATTATTATTTGTTATAAAAAAAATATTTACATATTTTTTTTAAATGTTATTTAAGTAACCTACATTAATTAAATTAGTTAGGTCATAATCAGTTGTAAGGAAGTAGATCATAGAATGTTTACAACTATGTTTTTTTGTTAAATAATAAAATGATTTTTCATTTATAGTGATTACATAACTAAAAAATTATTACTCTTGTAAATGATGCGCAATAAACTTATCCAAACTTGAAATAATATAAAACAAGACAAAATAAATGATAATCTAATTATTTTGATTACAATTAATAAATGTCAGTTACTAAGTAATTAAATACCAACCGGTACTTACTAAGACCACCCCTTTCGACCGTTTCCAAATTGCAATTAATTCTAGCCCCGAAATATCCAAGGGTCTCGGTATGAATGATTACACATCAATATTTCTCAGAGGATCTAATTCCTGTCCGAACATCCTACCTGTCGAATCTTTCGATTTTGTGGATATATCAAAATAAATATAATAAGTTAACAAAATGACATATTTTGGCACAACGTCCAAGTTAAAAATGTTAAAAACAATGTTAAAAAACAAGATAAGGAACAATATGGCATCTGATCCGTACGATTTTTTTTATGCTCTCAATAAAACTCTTTATTTCTCAGATATTGTAGACGAATTTAAAAAAAAAATAAAATATTTGAAAAATGTTTTTATATATTGTGATATAAGCCTCTGTATCCAGGGATTCTTTCAAACATGCTCCAATCGACAATTGCCATGTCCCGGAAACACCACCGCTATCAAGCTTTTACCGAATATAAATTACCACCACGAGCGTTCGGCTACCGTACAAATTTGATCATTTGAATATCTGTGATAATTGTAGTAAGGTTATTATAAACTGTGATAAAGACCGTGAAAATATTTTACATTTATTTAAATATGAGAATTTAAAATAATACATATTTTGTTAGTAATAAAACCTTGCATTTTAAACGTTATTTACAGACATCACGTTATTGCAAAACAAAGTTTTCAATCCAGATACCTGCTGACATTTATTGCATCCATTTAAATATATGAATTAAATAAACATTTTCATACCGCTTAAATAAATTCATAATTAAGTAGCATCTTTATACATAATATGTGGATTACGACCATATTAAGGCAAAAAACTTTTAAAAGTATAATTGTAACCTTGTCTTTGAAATTACAATCACAAACGACAATCTTTGTTTGAGAATATCTCTTAATTTTACGTAATATTATCATTTAAACAACGAATATTTTTCACATAATTCGGTTGCGTAAAATCTCACCAACTAGTTTTAATTTCTTTTCTGCGTTTTATTTCTCAAGAATTTTTTTTTTTTTTTTGTAATATGACGATAATAATGTAATCCACATATGTTTTTATTTATTTTTGTAGTCTTGCAAATTAATAAAGATAGAATAATAAAGTGGTTACTTTATTAATTCTAATTTCCTATATATTGACATTTAATTAAGTATTTTTTTTTTTTGATAAAATGGCTTTCATGAGAAATGATTTTAGCCAGTATCAGATCATTCTCACATTCAAATTGAAGCTATAAAATGAATGTGATGATGATGTAAGAAATATATATTTATGGTCCCGTACAACTACTCCGTCCAAAATGATGGGCAACGAGCTACAACACCCCCAAGTCCACGAAGGTTGACCATACCGAAGAAACCTCGTGTTGTCTTCTTACATTAAGGCGCCACCAGTCCCTAAAACGTGTTTTGTAACGTATTTTGGTGCATTTTGTTGAAGTTATTCCCAACAAATGGCTAAAACTAAAAATACCACAAAATTCTACATATATTAATTTAGTCCTTTGCTTAAAAAAAAAACGAAATACACCTTATTATAGTAATGAAAATAAATAAATAAGAAAGTGTTGTTTTTTTCTTGCAACGATTTTCTTTTAAGTTGTGTAAGTGACGCGAACCTAATTTTTCTTTCTAAAGATAGATAATATAAGAATCTAGGACATTACTTAAAAAAAAACATTTTTTTCAAATGATAATAATTATTTAAATACAAAAAACATGTTTCATCGATTCCAAATGTAACGAATTCGCGGTCGGCGAGTATATCCGTCTCTTTTCTACACGTCAATGTTCGAATAAAGCCTACTCTTTCAAATCTCAAGGACAAATGCGTCCCGGGGCGCCTTAACGACGGCGTACCTACTGTGTGCGTCGTTCACACGAGTCTCCCTCCAACCTGTGGCTCACACTATATTTCTTCCCTCAGGAAGACATGTAGTGTTCGTAGACATGAGATCGTGGTAGCCTAGTGGTTAAGGCGTTGGACTATCGACCGAAAAGTCACGGGTTCGAATCCACACATGGTTATAGGACTGTTAACGCTTCATTACCACCATCTTCCATGACTCTAGCACAGGTATATTTGGCCTAGTTGAGCAGGGCCCAAAATAATTTATTTTCTTAATAATGATAGCCTGGGTGAAGCGTGGACGGGGGGAGGGGGTGGGGGAAGTTTGACAGCTAGGTCATACAATTAAAAACAGTTTATCTTTGAAGCGCACATTTTTATTTTGAGGACCATTTAATTTTTTTGAACTGCTCCACGTTGAACTTGAATTCTATAGTTAATAAAGCAACTATAGTTAAATCACCTAGTGTTTGTAAATATTCAGATAGACACGCACACTGTCGGACGGACATAGTAACTTCATATACCTTTAAATTATAAATATGTATAGATCCTGAAACTACAATATATGCTTCTTTTCCAACAGGACTGCTTAATACCCGAAACCAATCAGCCGGGCAAGTGCTGCCGCGACTCGAACTACACCGACCCATGGCCGACCAACCAGCTGGGTCAGTGGGTGCCTGGCGCCTTCGGAGACGATGGTCACTACACTCCAAATGGGCCGAGTAAGGTCACGCGACCGAGGCCAATCGTCACGCCCAGGCCAGTCGTCACGCCGAGGCCGGTCGTCACGCCCAGACCTAAACCCGTGACCTTCGTCAGCCCCGTCACGAGAGGACCTACGGTTCCAACCCTGCCCACATATATTGGTAAGAACGATGATTAACCGCCATCGCTTAACTGACAAATTTTGAGATTGCATTGAAATAGTAAAAATTTTTTTTTTAAATCTTCTTATTTTAGGGGAAAAAAATGTAATGTAATGTAATGTTGTATCGCATTTATTTATTTATTGTATATTTAGAAACATTCTAGACTAGCCGCCGATTGAGCAGTTTCAAAGACTTAGTCTTTATATCTGACCAACCAAAGAATAGCCATTGTTTATGTTTATAAAAAAAAAGCAATACAAACATGTGGTTCATTATTAGAAAACATAAAAGCAATACAGAATAACAAAATAAGTTTAAAACAATGCAGAAATACAACCAGAAAACCAACACCATAATATATAACAAACAAACTTACCCGACGAACTTCGTACCGCATCAGAATCTCTAAATTTCGTGGTAACTTATTAGCTGAATAAATTCAGTTTTTTTTATTAAGAATGCCAAAAGAATTAGGTTCAATACATGTACAAAAATCATAATAATACGTATTTTAATTATCGATGCGCGCACAATGACAAATGTGATAAAGTGACAAAGTGAACATCTTCGAAGGCAACTTACTGTTTGAAATAGAATTCCACAGAATACAAAGCCCTTCCATTCAAAATGTATGAGAAAATGAATTTTCTTTATACATGTTTCAATAGTTACTCTGCTATTCGGGGCAGAGATAAATCCAACAAATCAAAGATCATAAAAATCGGTCCAGCCGTTCTTGAGTTATAAATGTTGTAGCTAACCCGACTTTCTTTTATATACAGGATGCCCCAAGCTTCTGGGCATTAAAAAGAACAGCTAATAGGTCTTACGATTCTTGGTGTTATTTGTTAAGAAACTATATCAAAATTCATTATGGTATTCGAGAAAAAAAATGTTAAAGTTTCTATTCGAATTCTTGTAAAACAGATATCTTTCAATGACTCCGCCCTCTAATAAGTAAGTCACTGGGTCAGTAGGCCGCGGTCGTTCGAGATGAGGTTAATGCCCTGCCGCGTTGTTCGAAACGCCCTATTAGGGCGGAGCTAAATGATCGGTATTTGATGTTACTGGTCGAAACAGAGGGCGGTCTAAGAAGAAGGGGTAACTCCTTTCCCCTTCTCTGGAGTTGTAAGAGGGATGCTATTGGTTGACAGATAATATTGATTTATCGATTCATAAGATCGTTTTACACCAATTTTATTACAAAAATAATAAATTTGGTGATGAAAATTTTTCGCATTTTGTTACATAATTTCTTACTCGTTACAGGGAACATATACACCCCCTTAAATTTTTGTCTATGATCTTGGGACACCTGTATACAGGGAGCTCCCAAGGTCAATCCCAATAAAAAAACAGCTAATAGGTCCTACCATTCCTAGTGTTATTTGTTAAGAAACTATATCAAAATTCATTATGGTATTCGAGAAAAAAAATGCTGAAGTTTCTATTTAAAACCTAATATATTTGTGTTAAACGAGTTACGTCCGCTCGACCTTGAGTTATTTATTTATTTATTTAGTTTATTCATCAAATTTACATTTATTTTATTTTATGTACCAGCTAAGCCCAAGGCTTATCTGCTGGAAACCAGGTGTGTAAAATACAGATATTATTAATTGTGAAATATTTTCAAATTATGCACGATGCATTCACGATGTGGCGCCCGACGTGTTTTCAGCAGGTTTAGTATGCCTGGCGAACGCTGCCGTAATATTATGATTGTTTTACACAAATTTAGTTTAAAAAATAATTAATTTGGGTATCTAATATTTTTGTATTGTTTTATATAATTTCTTATTCGTAACAGGGCACATATACACCCCCTTAAATTTACGGGAATGATCTTGGGACACCCTGTATAGATAGATAGATGGCACATACAATTGCGTATAAATTTGTCAGATAATAGGTTTTCCCTAAAGTACATAAATATTAATGTTTCAAACTGTCAGAGGCCAAAGGAAAGAAAATGATGTCTCTAAAGATTACTATTTTTTAGTTTTGCTAATTTTAACCTGTTTCTTAAATTTAAAGTTTTTCGCAACTTGTGATGAAATGGGTATTATATTCTAAACTCGCCGCATTATAATCGTGTAGCTATTTTCCGATCCTATAGTTTAGATATTTTATATTTTTTCCTTAATTTAATTAAATGTAAAAATGATATGTGAGCAGATTAGCTCTTTATTTTCTAAAACATTGAATGCATTGGGACGTACCCACAAATTATTAAAAACGGCTATAGTGAGGCCGACCTGCAAAGGCGGATCTCATTATGACTATATTACCGGCGTGTTAACAAACACGCAGGGTGTTCCAAGACCATTCCCAACTTAAGAGGGTGTTTATGTTCCCTATTACTACATGCCCGAATGTGTTCATTTTATCAAGGCGCTCGTGTAAATTCCCTTTTTCCCCCAACATCCCAAACGCGATTTTCATCATCGCGTAAAGTTTATCGAAAATGGCCTTGGTGTGCATACCTTCCAAACATCTGCCAAAAAAAGTTGAGTGAGGATCAAATCATAGCAATCGACTTTATGACTTCGAATTATGGAACTTTTTCATTTCTATGCGTTTTGCAAAGATTGTCTTTGCATAGTTTCTTGCGCAATTAATGGCAACAATTTTACCATTCTATCTGCAAATTTATCGACTATAATTTTAGTATGATTCTGCCCATGTGTAGTGCATTTCATCAACTCGGTCACCAATATTACATAAGATTTTTTATGACATTTTCTCTTAATTTCAGAAAGCGGATCGAACACAGACGAAACAACCTTACTGCTTGAACAATACAGGGAAAATGGCCAGTGTGGACTTAGAAGGGTATGTAACTATATAATATTTACGTCAATAGTAATAGCATAAAAAGGCCTTCTCGAGAGTCGATTTTTGTCGAGAGTAGATTTAATTGTAATGAAATCAGTGGATGAAAGGGATCGTAAGATATACAGTTACGTCGAGTGTAAGGAAATAAATCAAAAAGTTTGTTTTCATACACGAAATGGAGGTGGTTGTAATCGAATCGATTAGTGGACTGTGAAATAGGATTGTGTAGTTGCACCTTACCTCGTGACTTCCGGATAATGGTTGTGTGGAAGCGCCAGCACTCGCCGTTGGTGGTTTCAAGGGGGTTGTATCGATTGTCTACATCCTAGCGCCCTTGAGATTAGCACTCCGCTCACCTTTTTATTGTTTAATATCGTCTCGTTCGAGCACGGCTCAAAATTCTACACGTTCAATGAGTACCGCTGACGGAACGGAATGTGAAACTCAAAACCTCTCTGGAGGTAGACGAATGAACACTGCCACTTATTTAATGATGGTATTGCCAGATTCACACACATACCTTTCGTCCGGTGTGGACAGGTAAAGGAGGAAAACGTAGGATTTTAAAAGGAATATTTACTTCATCAGTTTAAATGACATTAATCAATGAATAAATTAATAGTATTGTCAGTTAAAATATTGCTCCAATTTATGAAACGAAACAAGGTATATTTTTTAAATGTGTAGGTTACCTACTTATGGGGCTTTAAAAAATAGATACTGTCTATATTCGTGGGTTCCTTGTGTACTTTACTGACCTGGTTTTATTTCAGTTTACTAACGGTATTATAGCAACCATTTGCTTATATCCAGTTTGTTGTGACCTTTAAAGACTCGTAACCTTTACCCGTGGAGATCTGTTTAATAAGCTCTTTTCCCCCACAGCCTGGCGTGCCGCAAGGGAACAAAGCCAGGTTGGAAGTGGACTTCGCCGAGATCCCGTGGCAGGCGATGATTCTCCTCGCCACCAACAAATCGCTCCTCTGCGGTGGTGTCATCACCAGGCCGGACGTCGTTGTCACCACTGCTAGCTGTGTTCAAGGGTAAGAAATACATATATATACATTTAGATTAAGATTTGCGGGCCCTTTCAAAGATTAAATCTTTACGTCGATCCGAACATCAGTAGATTATTGGTATTAAAATAAAACATCAGAAGAATTAAACACTTAGAAGAAGAACTACAAATAAAAACAATACCAATGATACCAAACCCCTGTAGGGTAAACTATAAGAGCAGGTTAGGTTTTTCAAAAAAAAACTGGGTTAGGTCAAGGGCGGATTCAGAGAAGTCCTTCTCGGGGAGTGTGCACAAGTGGGAAAAGGCCGGGAAGTTTCCCCTACCCCATCTTCCCCATCAAGCGGGGAGCCCGGAAAAATTTGAAAAGCAATGAGGCCTAAAACACAGTTTTAGGCTACTTTTGAGTGTTTTTAGACCCTAGTAAAAATGGTACAAAATAATGTTTTGTAACAGTATTTTAATTTCCCAACTCGGTGAGAAAAATCTCTAATTCTCAATATTGGTGATTATTTCTTCCCCAATGAGAAATTAATGTGCTGCCGATACCTTGATTCATTTATTGTATTGTTCCAATTATGTTTTTTCCTTTACATTGAGAGTGAGAGTGAAAGACTCACTCTTCTTACTTTTTTTTGTCTCAAGGGGGGACAATTGCCCCCAGTCAAAGTTTGTAATTTATATTTTATTGGAAATGTTTTCGGTAGGCTTCGCGCAGGACAGGTCCAGGTCAAGGGAGGAGAATGGAAGCTAGGAGTAGACGAGGAACCGCTTCCGTTCCAGATCCTGACCACCAGGAAGATAATTCTTCATCCGGGATACCAACGCGGATCGCTAGCCAACGACGTCGCTCTCCTAGTGCTGCAGGGTGCCTTCCAACTCGCCGACAACATATTCCCCATCTGCCTGCCGTCGGAGAACGAGTCCGTCGAGGAGCTGTACAGTGGATCATCCAACTGCATAACGACCGGCTGGGGAAAGAAAGTCCTACAAAGTATGAAACCTTTCCTTACATTCAATCATGACAATCTCGGCTTCGCACAGGAATTATTTATTTGATCTAAAAAAAAGTCTTGGTAAACAAAGTCATCTCTCCCTCTGGTAATACTTTGATGTAGATGGGACAATGCTACAAATAAGTTGTCCACGAGAAAAACATTCTGACTCAACCTTCCATCCTAATGTAGAATAAAATGTGAACACTACAGACCGATGATGCCGAGTGATACCATGGGATCGTTCTTTTTAGCATTTTTATTGGTTCACAGATGGTTTGTTCCTTCTGTAACTTCGTTCACTTCATACAAAAACGAGGGTCGGGATATCTTTCTCCCGATAAGTAGTTATTCGACTTTGGTGCATTACTCATGGCCCAATTGAACACCGTATACAGCAAAATAAAAGCTAAATATATTAAATAAATACTATAGAATACAGGCCAACCAGCACTAACCCTATCGGAGGAGTACCCCAGCAACGTAGCCAACTACATCTTCACCAGTTCTCCGTCTTTTATGCCCTAAACATGCATCTGTTACCCACCCCTTTAAGCTATGATGTCTAAAAGACAAGATATAATAAAAAGAGAATATTTAGGATTTATTTTAACATTGCCTTTCCATTCCTCAGCTCACATTCCAAACGCCCTGATGCACGCAGTCAACCTCGACCTGCTGAACGAAGGCGAATGTCGTCAGAAGCTCCAAGCTTACCCGGACAGGCTGAGTAGTTACGACAGGAAGTCCTGCATCTGCGGACAGTCCAAGAACGCCTACGACAATGTTTGCAAGGTGCGTACATGCGCCTGCAGCATGATCTATTTCTTCTTCATCATCTTCTGTAATTTGTGTAATGCTAGTGATTATTATATTCAGTCATAAAGAAGCATATTACGTCAGACTTTATTACAGTTTCAGTTATTGGTTCTCATGTATCAACTACCTACAATACTGTAGCATGTATTCATAGTTACTGCTATTCACATTTACAGTAATTACATTTTTACAATGATTTGTCTGACTATTAACCTAATTTTATCCATATGTTTATAGCTTCTTTTCACTGAGAGGTCTTGGGTTCGATATTGCCTATCACACCACAATTCCAAGGTGCTTCAACATGACATTTACCCCTTACACTCCGAGTGCTCTGCTTATGATGGTATCATGTTAAGATCAAAGAAATGCTGTTGAAGCTGCCCACGACTTCACCTTCTTGATAACAAAATGAGGAGTGGTTATTAGACTATATTTTGTTTGCGTCATAGTGTACATTTCAACGATGTTAATTTTTAGTTGTAACTTGTACAATATTATCCGCTCCTATATTTAATCCTTCTTTAACTGGAGTCACACAATAAATAATTGTAGATAAGAAAATGTTCAATTTATTAACTTTTCAATTATATTCCAAACAACTTTGGTCAACGAATTTTGCTACTTTTCTCGACATGATTTTTCACCCTTTCTACATGAAGAATTTGGCGTCTATACCTAAAACCTAAAACATCTGAAAAAAACATTATTTTTTTCACATCCTAAAGTACTGGTTTATGTGGCTTATATTTTTTTTTCCTATTTACTGATCTGTGTTAGGTGTAATACATGATCATGGAATACAAAATTGTTGTCTTTGATACATTTTGTATGAGAAAAATCAATATAAATATTTTGTTGTTTGTTTTTTAGGTGGATACAGGAAGTGCATTGGCTTGTGATAATGGAAATGGCCACTGGGTTCTACGTGGGGTTTATTCGTGGGACACAGGTAAGAATTATATAATTTCTTCAATCAGGAACCCTAGTAAAATTAGTACAAATCACAAATTTTATACCATTATCCACTACAAAATTTCTTTCTCGGATACATTATCTACCAAAAACTATTAGAGATGTATTATAAATCCCAAATATTAAAAACAAAACTGTTACAGGTTGTGACATTCAAGATCAGTTCGCTGGCTTCTACAAATTCGACGTGGAATGGTACTGGCATGCTCTCGGTCTTCGGGTAAGCACTAAATACACTATCTACCAAAACTCACCAAGCTATTTCGAAGGAAATGGTCTCATCCAAACCCAAGAGTTCTCCAAGATTCCAAGTTTCATCAAAGAAGAGGGCTCAATCAAAGGAAGAAGACCGGGCGGAATCAACGGGCAGGTTTCTGGATTTTTCCAGGGACCAGGTGTAACCCCCACAATCATTACACCACGACCTGATTTAGGATTAGGAATTATTCGCGTGCCAGGGGAAGGTCAGAATCAGGGATCAGTAAACGTACAGCTTCAGGGGGGTATTATTGGACAGGGTAGGCCAGGCTATGTTCAGGGTCCAGGGTCTACTCCTAGACCTATAATTGTAACAGATCAAACCGGTGTCACATACGCTCCACAGTTTCCCACTTTAGTAACGGTACCTGCAGGTGCGCAGGAACAAGGAAATTTCTTGGTTCAAAGACCAGGAAGTGTTCAAGGTCAGGGAATTTTAACACAAAGGCCTTTGGGAGTAAAGGGTCAAGGAGCGATATTAACACAAAGACCTGGAGGAGCAAACGAACAAGGTTCAGGATTCTTCCAAGGTTCTGTTTTAAATGGAGGTGCTAACAGGGGACAAGGATCTGGATTTATCCAAAGCCAAGGAGCTATTAACGTCCCGGGAATCGCTACAGAGCAGGGTACATACATATCTCAAAGCCAAGGACAGAACACCCAGCAGGGTGGAGGTTTATTCCAGGGCGGAGTCAGTTTACCCACAGTTGGTTCTCTACAGGGTGGTTTCAGCATTCCAACAGTGATTCCACTTCCTGGAACTGTTACTCCGCAAGTACCATTAGTCACACAATCCCAAGGTACACCATTCTTTAATACTCAGGGTGTTACCAGATTCCCAGTTACACCAACACAGAGTGTCGGTATTGTGCAGGGTCCAGGAATAATCCAACAGCAAGGTTCGATTCAAGGTTCCTACGGTGGCTCAATTCAAGCACCCAGACCCTTATTACGACCACCCTTTGTGAAAGGCCAGAGCTCCTCCGTAAACGGAGGTGTTAATTATATTTCTCAACAAGACGCATTTAAAAATAACTTTGGTCAGGGTCAACTATCCACACAGAATAATATCGGAGGCCAAGGATTTATTCAGGGGCAGGGCTTCATTAAAGGACAACCACAAGGGTTCATCCAAAGTGGCGGCAGCAGCTCAAGCCAAGGCTTTACAAGCGTACAAAACCAGGGCGCGGTCAGCCAGAATGGTGGAGTGATCAAACAGTTTGGCCAGGTGCTGCCAGTAGGTCCGTCCGTTAGCCCCAGACCCCTATTCCTTCAAGGCGCAGTCGGAGGCCAAGGCGCTGGAAGCGTTCAGGGACAGTACGAATACAAACAATCAATCGCCCCACTAGTCGGTGGTTATCAATATCGCCAGGAGGAAGTTATTCCCGGGAGCGAATTAGAATATCATTATGAGTCAAAGAAAATTATCCCTGGTGTTACTAAGGTCATTCAGGGTCCGACCGTGCAGTATCAATACAAGACTGAGCAGGTACTGCCCCAATCGCTGGCCTCAGGTGGTAATGTACAGTATCAGTACACTGCAGAGCAATCTGTGGTACCGCAGGTCAGCGGCGGTTCCTACAAAGTCAGCTATCAGTCGGACCTCAGTCAGCCCAAACCTCAAATCAATGTACAATACCAGACGAAGGAATTCGGCAAACCATCCAACAGTGGAAGCTATACGATAGATGCTTCTGGAAGTGGTTTACTGCCAACTATCGTAACACCGGGCGTATCACAGTTCGGTATAAAAGACGCGTATGCCCTCAATAATGAAGCTCAAGCTAGCGATGTTGACTGCGAGTGCTTAGACGACTATGCCTAAATTGTAGGGGGTTTAAAAATGATAAAAAAAAACTGCCTTTTTACTAAACATACTATATCATAAACGTCTACGCTAAATTTCCCCACGTTGGGCGCCAAATTTAATACAACTAAAAACTACTCGTATTATAAAACCAGCTTGTCCACATAGACAGATATATTCACCCATTAGGGTACCTTTCTTTAAATGGCCTTTATCTGGGTGCAGTTTTCTACTTCTCAGCTCCAATTTCAAACGCTATTTATTATATTACGATTAAGTCATCCCATTAGACATTACATTCTCCCTCTTATTTATCACATTTCGACTATTTCTTCGTTAACGTTGCCATCTTTATTTAATACATTGCACGGTCATTTTGGCGCGTCAGTTATTTATCTAATTTTAGCCATGTCTTTCTTAATTCATCCAGCAAAATGTATGTTACATAAACATATCTAACTATATTATATTTTTCTATATTTGATCACTCAATTTATCCTTTACATTATTAACAATAATTACAAATGAAAATTTTAATTTTAATCGATAAATATTTGCTTCGAAAAAACAATATTAAAATTTGTTAATTATCAATAATTGTTGATAAAAATCAAAAAATGTATATTTTTCCTATGTGTCAATTTCAATATCTAATGTTAACTTGTAACGTTAATATGACAAATGTTTATAGTTATGTATATATGTATGTTATTAAAACGACTTGTCATTTTAAAGAAAATAAATCAATACGATTACGTTTAATTATTATGTATATTAGATTTAGTTTTATAACATATAATTATATTTAGTATTGAGTCATTATTTCTCAGTGCATGTTATGTTATTGTGAAGTTGCATTTGCCATACCTTCAAGAAAGACAATGAATTCATGCCATTGCTCCTTAGATTTAAGAATATTGTCACATATATTATATGTATAATCGTATATTTTCAAATAACTTCTGCAAAATAATGTAATATTTTGATTTAAGTCATATTATGAATATTTATATAATCATTAAATCATCTTTTGTAATTTTATATTCTAGTTTTAATGATGATATTATAATCACAAATATATGTATATTATATATCCACATGATTTAAGTTTATATAGATTCCATTAATTTATATCTTGATCATAATATGGATCGGAATCAGAAATAAGGTATAAGCATGTTTATTATTTAAAATAACTACTTTAAGTGGCATGTAAAAATATTATTTATTCGAAAAACATCTTTTTTATTATCGAAATATCACGTCATTAAGTCTAATCATCCATTGTATGGTGACGTTGTTTTTTTTTAAATATAATTCAAGTAAATATTTTTACTGTGATACGATCTGGTGCGTTTCATTTATTTATTTTCATTATTTTGCTGACGAAGAAAAAATATCTATTCATAAGTAACAATAAATCTCATGAATATCGTTTCATTACTGAATAGAAGTCCTCGTCCTTACCATATTCCTTTGTACGATTCCTTACTTGGGTTACTGAGAACATTTTGAGATAATCAATCATGACCTCACGATATATCTCATCAAGCATTTGCCGAACTATTGTGCATCATGGTTTAATCCAAAACATATCGCAGTCATGCCAATCGAATTAATTAAATAATACAGTGTGATTAGCAAAGCGCTGAACTTTGGAACCTAAGCGTTTGTCCTGAGTGGAGCGGGGCGTTTTGCGGGGCGTGCGCGTTTGCGCAGCGGCGACCGCTGCGTTTTAGGACTGGCCTCAGTGCACCTCGAGCGTCCAGCGGCGGTGGTGACGTTTTACTAGCAGATTGCGTAAATTCATAATAAAAAATGGATGTTATTGACATGTTATTGGAAGAAAATGTGTTTCTCAAGATGGATTTAATGGAAATTAAACAAGGTCCTAATGATATTTATTGCAAGCTCCCTCGAAACTTTCACCTTCACCATCTTATTTTTATAACTAGGATAACTCGAGTTTCATATCTCTGGTTTTAATTGTATTTCTGTTATAATATTTAATGTTATAATTTTATTTATTCTTTATTGAAAAATCCACAGTATTACATTTTTACAATTACAAACAAAACTTATTACTAGTATATAAAACCAATTATGGATTTCGGTCATTTTACCTGTTAAGATTAGCATAAAAATTTGAACAGTGTTCTTGAAATATATATAAATTATTAATATTAAATACGTATACAGTAGATTTTTTTTTTAAGTTTTATGTGTAATTTGTGAGTGATGTTTGTGGTAGTTGTGAGTGTGTGATACTTGTATGTTAATAAAAATAAATAAAGTAATCAATTAAGTATGGTTTTAGTATGTATTAAAATAATTTATGATGAATGTGATAAAAATATAGTATGTATGTATACTTTTGTATGTATCATAAAGGACATTTCTTATTGAAACGCTCCAAACGCTCGAAAAAGACAAACTGGTTTGAGATGCACGCGCACGCTCCGCTGCCCGCTCGAACACCCGCTCCCCGCCCCGCCCTAAACGCCGGGCACTCAGGA
Organism: Neomicropteryx cornuta; assembly: GCA_020383195.1. Classification (NCBI taxonomy): domain Eukaryota; kingdom Metazoa; phylum Arthropoda; class Insecta; order Lepidoptera; family Micropterigidae; genus Neomicropteryx; species Neomicropteryx cornuta. The sequence continues at coordinate 5,841,959 of JAHKQU010000010.1, read as the reverse complement.
CGCTCGCACTGTGCCACGTGCGTTTGAGTTGCACGCTGCACGCTCCGCTCCGCAAAACGCTGCACGCCCCGCTCCACTCAGGACAAACCCTAGGGTTTTTTTTTCGTGGATGGACCCCGATTCATAACACCTGTACCCCCCCCCCCCCACCAAGTGCAACCGCCCAGGATGAAGTTCGAAAGAAGGGTCTTTCAGACAGGTATAAATAATCTTCAATAGACTGATAAAAATGAACCGACCAAGATGGTCGTTAGCTCTCCGGCGGTAATGATCAATGTCAAAAGTTTAAAAAGAAAAACTGCTTCAAAGTTATTTAAGATTTGTTATTTAAGATGCCCAAAGGAGGGCTAAGTACCAAATAGATTTGCATAATGGTTTTTTTTCTAAACTATATTTCTATACATTAATTAGTAAGTAATATGATTTTTAACATTATTAGAGGCATACACCTTACAAAATATGAAAGCCTGACAGTATTGACATTAAGAAATGTCGAGTCGCTTTTTAATATTTTTACAGAGATGGATTTTTTTCAAATAAATTGAGAAACCAGAATGTTTAATTGAAAATTAATACCGAAACATACAGATAGTTGCAATGCTCGAGTTTAATGCATGCTGGTTTAAATACAGTGCTGTATTTTATGAAAGCCTTCTAACTCTCACCTCCACCATCTGTGCATCTTATGCAATACGGTCAAACTTTCATAATAGTAATAAAAAAATATTAAAAAGGGAAACAATATATAGAAAAAAGGTGAAAATTAAGTGAATATGATTATAATGAATGATGAGTAAAATTGAATTATTTAATAAATTGAAACACAATGAATCGTTATGCCTCAAAATGAATATGAAAAGTGTTAAATGAATGCACATTTACATAAATGCATTTCTCAAATACCGTATTTTAGATGAATTTTAACATTATTAGAGGGTTCATATTTTTCAATATAATAATTCTAAGTACTTGTAATAAAATACCGTCTACAAGGATCAAAATCCGTTTTTTGACCCACGTCTAATTACTAACTGATCTATTCAAGCTAGCGCCATCTTACGGAATTCACACGTTTACCATTTGTATGCAAGGAACGGCCCTGCGACATATACCTATATTAAAAAAAAATCATTTTATTATACTCGAAACATTCACACACACCTATATATTCTTCGGTCTTAATGGTACTATTAGTGTCTCATATAAAATCAATATCAATGGGGATAGCTTTTATTATTATATATTAATAATAAATTTAGAAAATAATATTTCTCCAAAAACATGTCGTATGGCAACACATTTTCATTACGCAAAGCGATACTACTGCTGTCGTTTCGAGGCTCAGGAAGAGACACTAAATATCCATTTACAATTGTGTTGTGATCATCATTTTCCCCAAAGTAACACGACTGGTCCCTCCAAGAATCTTTCGAATTGATTAGTATATCTATTTAATTACCTGGATGTATCCAACTGGTCATATAAGTATGATATTCATTCGCAGGTTTGGTTATCAAATATCATACATTCTATAATAATGACCTATTTCATATTATTGGATCTGAGTTCAACCAATTCTGTATCCCGGTAGGGTGCTGGTACATACAGGGTCCCAATAAATTACCAGCTAATTGGCCCCGCAATTTTAAACATGATTTAATAAGACGACATATCAAAATTCATCATGGTTTCCGAAAAAAAAATTACTTTACGTGGTAACATTAAATCGTTGTTGTCATACCTGCGCCAGCTGACCGTCCGCACGCAACGTGTAGGTTGTCGACCGCACTCAGTCAAGGCTGAGAGATATCGATCGCGTTATGTCTTGGTGAAGGCAATTTACATAAACGCTTTAATTATTCATTCCCATTTTTTTAAATCTTACTCGTAATAGGGAACATAAACATCAACTTAAGTCTTCGGGAATGTATCTCGGGACATCTTATATGTACTGAAATAATCACGATTGAAATACAAATATGACAATAATATGAAATTATAAACAAAACGTATTTTTGTAATAAGGCTAGGATGAGTGCCGTGCAAACGAACATATCGGGTAATTCGTTGGTTTTTTATACAGTGGTAACCTTATAAAATTACATATAGCTGAAATGTAGATGGCACTATTTTTTATGCCAACGATATAGTAATCACGTCATTATAATATCGTAGGCAGATAGCTTTGATTTGCTAGTTTTAACTTGAAGAATATATTGCCATCTGTTATTGAAATTCTGAAATTATGCGTTTTTTTTATTAAATTACGATGTTTGCGACTTGGTGTAACTTCTGCAAGTCAACAAAAAGAAAACAGGCAATGTTCCAATATTGCGAATCATTTATGAATTCATCTATTTTAAATCGTTATTTCTGTTAATAACACTTCAAAACTTCTAAACAAATAAAGAGACTCAAATTATAAAAAAAATGTCAAGGTAAGTGTTAAGATGTAGCTGTCTTCAGTAATGTAGATAACACATTTTGTTGTCTCAGTTACCTAAGTTACCTATTACGAGAATTTAACTGCTTTTTTCGTCGATTTTACATCTACAGATTGCAAAAAAAAAAACTGCGATTTTCTGTTGTGCGAGTGAGTGCACTGTCGGTATAGCAGGCTAGTCGATACAAAATATTTGTGTATTATTAGGGCGCAGAGCTAAGGGAAATCATTAAAAAATCGGAAAATCATTAAAAAAAAAACACATTTTTGGCGATGCACCACTCCTCAACCACTAAGTATTTCGACGAGCGGTTTATAGCATTCCGTACACTGAGACTTATCTTGTACGTCTTGGAGGTAGATTTTTAAAATTGATGTTAATTTTTGAAATATAAATTAATAAAAAAAAATGTTAATTTATACTAATATCACCTATTATCCCCTCGCCTTACTGTTCAACATCTTATCACCGGCCGCCATGTCACTCTATCAGCCTCTCAAAAACGCGCGATTTAATAATATTACGGCATCCATCATCATCCCAAGGACGACTGGTCATCGGGGACTCATATCTAACATTACTTTAAGTAATAATTAAAAGGTAAGAATATCTTATAAACATCAAACTATTTCATTATACATATATTTAGTTTATAAGTATATATTTTTACAATATATACATACCTTTTTTTATACAAGATGAACTTTTTCTCATGAACATTTTAAGTTATCTTAATTTTGATATATTTTTTCCATACGAAATCTCAGGAAACGTTTGGTCGTCAGATCAAGTCACTATGCGCTTAAACGCTAAAAGGAGTTCGCTTTCTACGGTTTTCTTACATACTTTTTTGACACATTAAAAAACTTTTAGAACAAAAGTTGATCAGTTTGAAGTATAGTATGACCCTATTAAATGATGTGCATGAAAAAAAGTTCACCCTGTATAGGACACGTAGTGGGTACCTTCCTTGATAATTTACATTTCAAAATATTGTATTGTTTTTTGAACGGTAAGTAGATTTGCTTGTTATCCTAAAAGACGGAGACCTTTTGAGTGAAATTTTAATCAAAAACATAACAGCTGATTTAAAAAATTCCTTGTGTTTTGTTCTTTTTGCAGAATTCAAGTTACAGCTCAAGCAAAAACACGACAACTGTAACGACCATCGAAACAAATGCAGAAAAAGAAGAAGGTAGTTTAAATTTAACATATTTTTAATCGCCTAGTTCAAAGTTAGTTCGTTTTTTTGACGAAAACACAAAAGCCAATTTAAGATAACACAAAAAAAAAACAAATGTTGATTTTCTTCTCATATTTTAAAGTAGGTAGAGTGTAAAGTATGTAATGGTTTTTTTATTGCTGAAAATAAAGTATAACTTATTAATATAGGAGCAACTGTGATAAAATTCGTGATAAGCACTAACAACAGGGTGCAAAAAGTTGGTAGAGTCGAAAAAAATGCACAAAAGATTTCTTCAAGTCGTCAGATGAGATGGAATCGTTCGAGACCACGTGCAAACGCTTTCAAAAAATTTACCACCATCTGCAGTCGCGACTTTCCCAAGAACCTTGCCTCAGCGGCAAACACAAGCAAAGGTCCTCTTTCAAGTATTTTCAAACGGAACAATTGATTGAAAAAGATAATTTAGAAAACAAAAATAATTATATTACAAATACAGTTTATTTTTTTCGAGGTGACCAGGTTCGTAGCTCGGTCAAGGTTAGCTTTGTTTTGAAATGTCAACGTTAACAACGTTTTCAAACATAAAAAAATGGGACTCATTTTCCAATATGTTTTGTTGATAAATATCTGATTGTTTATATAAATCAAACCCCTGAAAAGTGCGATTTAAATAAAAATACATCCTGTTTAAGTGATATTATTTTCTTTATTTATTTTATTGAATATATAAAAAATCCAGGTAATATGCCCTGCGATTTTAAATATTATTTGTAGAGACGACATTTCAAAACTCATTATGGTTTCGGTAAAAAAAAACTGTAAACTTTACGTGATATTACACCGTTGATGTAATATGCCCGCATTGCCGGTCATTGACCCGCGCTCCATACAAAACTAAGAATATCGATCGCGCGTCACTACGCAAAGGCAATTTACACTAGCGGATTTAGCGCAACAGTTGAACCATTTGAGGATGAATTATTTTCGCATTTTTTATACATATAATTTCTTACTCGTAGGGAACATAAACAGTCTAAGTATTCACGGGACAGCCTGTATATTATATTATATCGTTTGAATATTACATTTAGGCAACTGTGATATAGTACTGTTGTTTCCTGCCTCCCTTTTTAGACGAATCTGTACCAAAATATTGGTTCTGTGGGGCTAGTCTAAGGCCAATCGCCACAGACAAACGTCAAACTGATAGCGAGCGATCCGCGAGTCAGTTTTAGACTAGTCCTACCGGTCAGATGATTGCCTAAAAGGGTTAAAGATTACTTTCGACCATCGGAATCCCAATGCCAATGCCAAGTCCATAGACTTTTTCAATAACAACTGCATTTTATGTGAAAGTTCCATTAGTTCTTGCCATGTTTCAAGTCACCCGTGGTTTGGTATTGTATTTGGATAATGACTGTTTCTTTAAAATAGGTACTGGCGATGGGTCTACACAAGTCATCACGACCACCAAGAACACCACAACGACTCTCGTTGACTTCCATGACGGAGAACTGGTCTACAAGTACACCAAGTGCGGAAAGAGAATTGTAAGTTTGTACTATTAGAGAAATAGAGTAGATTCCGATCGCGTTACCGTGCCTGGTGTATCACTGTAGCCCGAACTCACTGGTGCGGGGTTCGATGCCCAGCAAAACTAGCTTGGCCATAGAACCTGTCCACTGAGTATTGCAATATGGCACACTCAAAACACTATAAAAATGTGACAATGATCCGTCGATTTGTGCTAAAAACCTCCCCGACAACACAAACGAGAGAAAACCATAATTTAGAATAAAAAATGCGACTTTTCAGTCGTTTCCCAGAAAAGCAAAGTCAAAGTTGTGATTGTTAAATACTATTTAAAACCTGGACCTAAATTTATAGCTTATAAATTTAAAACTTAAATTACGAGACTTAGAAGGCGCTGTAGGATAGATGACACATACGGCAATATATTTTTGTTCCCATTACTCGTACAACGAAAATTTAGCAACTATGCCAAGAATTTTCAAAAAGAGTACAAATATGTATTACCATTCACATTTGAAGATGAACAAACACGGCAAATTAAAAAAAAAATGTCATAAAAGAAATAATCTCGTTTCACCTTCAATCAATGGATTGCTTACAAACCTAGATTAACTTGGATTAGATCACCTTGTTAGCTGGTTAATCAGCACTGGCCCTAGAGCGGCGCTATTTTAAAAAAAATCACGGCAAAATAAAACACAGATTAAGTGTGTAATTTTTCATCACATAATTAGAGCACAGATATGATTTATTTACATAAAGGAGAGGGAAGTATGAAAACATTAAAAAAACACTAAATATAAGTTTTATTTTCCTTGCCTTAACTTTAGCAAAAGTTGAAACGATCCCCTTTAAATCAATTGTTTCAGCTTTTTCTCGTTGAGCGCCCCGGGCCTTCGCGTAGTTTGCCTATAACCCCTTAAAACAGAAGGTACAACCTTCAAAGTCATTGTATGCGCGTAAAATTTGATTTATTCCTTGTGGATATCCCAGCCGCAGATTTTGACGCAATGGCTACTCACTAAAATCTGAGTATATTAGACGTCATATATTTGGGGGTTCCCATATTAGTCGTGCGCGTTATAAGGCGACCCCGTTTAAATCACCCTATTAATCTAGCGCAACGAATAGCCGTTACTGAAGCTGGCTCATAGCGGTGACGAAATCGCGTTCATTCGCAGCCATGGCTACAGAGTCGCGTTCAACGAAGTCGGACGCGACTTCGAAGCGAAGCGAAGTCTTATTCAGTGATACATGACAATGTAGCACGGTGACGGGTGACCGTATAAGGTTATTTTGAAATCGCGTTTAATTTAACCTCAGTTATATGATTATTATGTTAACATCTACTGCTATTCCATATACTGGGTGTCCCAAAACTCAGCGTCCAAACGAAATGAGGTAATATCGAAGGTTGTTTCCTCATGGTAATATCGAAGGTTGGTTCATCAGGAAATTAGGAAATTAGGTTTCCCGAGTGGAAATATGGCAACCACCTTGAAAATGCTTAAACTCAACCATTTACAATTTGATCTTTGGTCTTTCTCTTTGTAAGGTTGATGTATCGTAATGTATAGGGTTTTATTGTCGACAACCGATGCCGTAAAAAGATATAAACAAACCCATTTTAACTTTTCTACCGATCAAGGAGAATCTCCCCATAAATGGATATATTTTTTTATAGAGTGGTATAGAGCCCCGCGGCCATCGCAACTCCTTAGAGGTGGACTTCGCCGAGATCCCGTGGCAGGCGATGATTGCTAGGAACTCGGACAAGGCACTGCTCTGTGGAGGAGTCATCGTGAGGCCAGAGGTCGTTCTTACGGCTGCCAGTTGTGTGGACGGGTAAGTAATTTGTTTTGTTCGTTAGGTTAAACCATGAACCTGGAAATCGTGTTGTACCCCATTATTGTAGTAAGCGACGCATTTAGTCTCAGCACAAACTGGTAGAAACGTGCGATGTATGACATCGCACGTTTCTACCAATCAGACAGTTGTTTCGGACTATCGGATATATATTGCCGGTCAAATTGTTCTCCAGCTATGCTTTTGTGTTATCTTACCACCATGACACATTTAACTCTTTCCCTTTCTCGCATTTTCCCATGTGGCTTGCCATTGAAAGTTATACGTTGCCTAAATCGGTACTCTAAAGATTGCTCGTTCCATCTCATCCTAAAACATAAACATTCCCATAGAAGCAGAGAGCTTCAAAATGACCTGTCTTGGGCTAGTTGTAAATTCACATTATAAATTCTTTTACCTCCTACGAGTTTATTTTTTAGTATATAACATTACAAAATATCGAATTCATGATTTTGTAACGGAACCCCAGCGAGTGCGTCCCGTGGGATAAAGGTAATAACTTGAGAACTTGTTATAGCGTTTATTATTGATCCACTGATTACATAAGTACTCCGATATTCAATGTAATGCCTGACTCCATTATGTACGGACGCGGACCGGCTTAACGTCAAGCAGACGAGTAGGTATCGGAGGCGCACTAGCGGACGACCTCCGCTCTTATAGACTGCGTCGGGGGGGAAACCCTCTACCTCAGCCCTGGTGCATTCGGTACTTCGGTTGACGTCACTCTCTGTCGACGGACTTTATACGTGGTGGCGTGATGTAGTCGTCAGCGTAAACCTGGTGCGGACGTCATGTGGACTTATGACCTCCACTATTTGATACATGAAAACACGGATTATGATGTAGGCCTTAAAACCTACATAAACATTCAATAATTTCGAAAGTTGGCGGAAAATACCTCAAAAACTGATATTAAAAATTTCAATATCTACTGGATGTCTGTGTAAGCAAGCAAGGCAGATTGATAATATAACAAATGCTTCATAACTAATCGATTCATAAAGAATTTATTATTATTATTATTATTATTATTATTATTATTTAAAATTGCATATACTGTGAAGGTATAGCTGATTGACAGGTGGTACAACGAAGTTATTTTTTAAGTTTGAAAACGTTGCAGTTGGGATTAATCCACTCTCGACTGGTACGCGGAAGAAATGAATAGAATTTAATTTGTGGGAATGCTCCTTTCGTCCAATATAGAAAGGTTTCCGAAGTTGCTCACTAATGGAGGACAATGCTCGAAGCTTTAAGTAGGCCTTAAAGAAATTAATAAGACGACATATAAGGTCAGATAAAAATTAACTAAGATGAAGTTTCAGTTAATATTGAATGCAAAATGAATAGTAGCGTATTTTAGCCATAATTCCAATGATTTAAAACCCATTTTTTTTTCAATTTATATATTTACTATCATAAATTAAACCTTACTTTGACCTGTCTATATATAAATTCAGCTCTTATCTTAATATGATTACTCTATTCTTTGCAGATTATCAGAAGATGACATTCTTGTGAAGGGCGGAGAATATAAGTTGGGCATCGACGACCCGCTGCCGTTCCAGCTCATTTCCGCCAAGAAAATCATCATTCACAAGAAGTACGATCGGGCAACTAAACTGAACGACGTGGCCATGATTGTGCTGGACATTCCGTTCAGCCTGGACAGCGCCAACGTCTACCCGATTTGCCTTCCTTACGAGGACGAGACCATTGATTCGCTGTATTCTTCGGAAGCGAAATGCATCACGACCGGATGGGGACAGGAAATACTTAAAGGTAACGGTGAAAAGTTTTTTAATGAATAGTTAAAAATGAAGGTTTATAAAAAATACTAACTCTTTTATCTCAGTTACGATTCTTCCGACATAATGTCTTCTTGAAGTATGGTATCTCGTGGAGATATACTTTATAGTGGACCTACTTTATTCAAATCAAATTCGATGCCGCTGTGGCGACCGTTATTTCAGATATCTTAAGTATGAAGTTTACAAGTTCATGTACCGACTCGTCTACCAGATTTTACTAGTAGAGACATTATATCTAGCAATATTGTAAGTATTTATAAAAAAAAATAGAAAATCTGGGTATTTAGCAAAAGTTTATATCATTCCATAAGAAGAATAGTTTCGTTGATAATAAAGTAAAGTATAAGTTTATTTCCAAGAACAACTTAATGCATATGAATGATAATTTGTAATTGGTTCACAAAAATTGATATAATGAAACGGCGCAACGTCATAACAGTAAGTCTAATAAACCCACGTCCTAGTTGGACCTGGGTCCAGCCTTCTTCTCATCCAGAGGATCCAGGTTCGAACCCCAGTGGGTTCAAGAGAGGCCAGGTCATTTTTCACCACTGAAAATATTCACAGGTTCTCTAAAGCAAGTCATACTCGTTCAATTACAGACATAAATATTATGTTCCTTAAACACCTGCAATTGTTAGCTAACAGATTAATGAATAATGAGTATTGTCGTAATATAACTCAACGTTACTCAAGATACGAGTCACAGAAAAGGCACAACTCAACTTAGGCACAAAAGCGTGTTCCCAAAAAGTGACATCGCAATGGTGTTGGTGATAATATATGTGTTATATTTTTTCTTCATATTGCGTTATATTTAAAATAAAAAATCCAAACAAGGAGTGCCTCTTTTCAAATGACAAGCATGACATACTTTTCATGCTTGTCATGGTATGACAATGTCCCGTTCGCTCATCTACTCCTTTTGTGGTTCAGCTCCGATTCGCGGAGCGGCAATGCACGCTGTGGACGTTGAACTCCTGGATGGGGACACGTGCCGCCAGAGTTTAAGCAGCTACGCTGATCTGCTTGCGAGCTACGATGACCGCAAGATGCTCTGTGGACAAACGAAGAACTCTTACGAGAGTATATGTCAGGTTCGTTAGTCTCTTAATCTTAAAGCCGATATTCCGAGTAAATTTTAGTGCAGGTTTAACCCTGGTTTGGATTCTTTAGTCTTCCTGGGTCAAACTAAAACTGAAGACTCTGATAATATTGGCTAAATCACAGAGGTTGGTGATCCGAGCCCCTAGCCTAATGCACTGATTTGGAAATAGAAACAGTAAAAGTAAGTCGAGATCCTTCATCAGACAACTCTTACCCTGCCTTTGTTTTACAGATCATCTCTTTATTTTCATAACAGAACAAACAGATTTCACAAAGACAGCAGTGCTTGCAGGATTTGTTGTTGAAACCTAAACCTTCGTAATTTTCACGAGACGACCAAAATTATGTGCGTCGGGCTTTCTATCCCCCTTCACGTATTAACCTCAAAAAAGCTAATCTTTGACAGTATTGATACAGTAATGGTATTTTATTATTCTGTGATAAGTTGTTGGCATAACATGATAACTATTTGTTTGTTTGTAAAAGGTGGATCCAGGAAGTGCCTTGGCCTGTGACAACGGAGAAGGACATTGGGTACTCCGCGGGATCTATTCATGGCAGACTGGTAATGGATTACTTACATACTCCTGTTTGTAGTGATACTGACTACGAGATCTCTACAGATCATTATCCTATTAATCATTATCTGAGATACTCGAGGAACCTCGTCCTGGAAGAAAAAAAAACCTTTCAATATGACGCATTTAGTTTGTACTAAAGTGTGCAATGCCATTCTCACGGGCGGGTGAGGTTTGAAGTGAGAACGGTGTAAATTTTCCACTTTATCACGAAGGGGATTTGCGCGAGGGGGATTTGTCGTGAATAAAATATAAAGTCAGGCACAATAATAATGTCACCGTCGCGTAATGCGCGCGCGGTGGCTTGCAAGCCGGCCGGCCTGCGTCGTTGGTGAATCGCCCGTGCGCCGTTCTAACACGCGCCTGCGCAGATACCAGCCAATCCGATTAGGGATGATCTCAATTAACTGATATAGTAAATTATGTTATAGGTTGCGGCGCCCAGAGCCAAGTGACTGGCTTCAATAAATTCAAAGTGGAATGGTTCAAGAAGGAGCTGAGACGCTACACAAGGACCGCTGCGAAGACCACAACTGTCAGCAAGACTCACGTCATCACCGGACAGGTATCTTCATAATGAAATTCATTTAAATTACAAAAAAACACAAAAAGGTATTAAGTTTTGTAAAAGTGGCACTACACCACCCAGGCAGGGGGTGGGATGTAAAGGGTGTAATTACCCCACCCAAGAACTTTCAATAACACTCACCAGTACACATTTTGTAATGTTCGTTCGTTTTTCACAGTGTACCATTATCATAGTCATACCATCAGAAATATTATTTTTTAAATTACCTTTATATTTTTTGTGTTTAAAAATTAAAGTAACAAAAAAAAACTTTTTTAAATACTAAACTAATTGTACAATGGTTTTTTAAAGCAGAATAAATTCGAAACATTTGAATAAAATAACCTTAATTTCAAACAAAAGGTTATTTTTATAGTTTTTTTTTTGTTGCTTTAGCTTTGTGTATATTCCAAAGAAAGGGAGAAATTAATAAATAATGTGCGTCTGCGGGAAATTCGTCTAAAACAATTCATCTAGACGAATTTTATTGCAAATAGAGAACGGACAGCAATTCAACTAAAAAAGAACTATTAGCAGTTTCTCATTTATTAAATTTCTCAGAAATAGAATTAAATTTTAAAAATCTGCCTTTACTATGCCAAAGATATAAAAACAAGGTATCTAACCATATTTTTTTATTATTAAATATCCAATTATTAGCAAATGCCATCCATAAAAAAGGGTCTAAATGAGTCAAAATTAATGTTTATTCTTTGGCTTCGCCTTAACGTCGCCTGCACTTGAGATGGTGAGGACCAAGACCTCTTGAACGTAGATTTTTAGGCATGTTCATTCTAAAACCAGAACCGTTTTCAGGGTACAGGCAAACCTGTAATATCGACTATTGAGACGTCGGAAACGATCATTCACACGAGCGGCAATGGAGTCGTTGAAGAGAAACCGGTGACGGTTACGAAGACGGAAACCGTTGTGAGTGGAAGTCACTCCGGAACGAAGGTGAACTATATAAATTAATGTAGCGAATTTGTTTATTTGTTTATAATGTGGCGAAAATCAGCGATTTTTTTTTAATCTACAACCTATAACAGCATACGTTTGTATCGCATTGCAAAACCCTATCACAAATTTCTCAAGTAACCTTTACAGAAACTCACACACCGTTACTTACACATTTTTGAAGTTAAACTTCTTTGCGCCCGTTGCACTCATTGGGATGGGATGTTGGTCGAGAAACCGCGTCACGCGTTAGGAGTAAAATCCGTAGAGTGCCTTTTTATACGTTTTCATTTATATATCCTGTCTGTGGGTGTGTGCGAACGGCCAAAGAAGTATAACTTTCACTTTCAAAGAAGTATAACTGCTCCGACGCAGACCCAATTTTTTACTCTATTCTTGTCTATACTCTAGTCCATTAAGTAAAAAAATCCCTTTCGGCAGAATTTTGGTAGATTTCAATGGAATAAAGCGGTGAAATATTTTGGTCATCACTTACCGTAAGCTCATATCAAAAATTGTTTCAAACAAAAGTTGTAGGGAAATTATGGGCTTAAAATTAACATTTTGAACGGATTTGATACTGTACCTACCTATTATGGGAGATATGATTTATTGAATTTTGAAAAACCAATTTTTCCTTCCCTAGGACCTACCAAAAAAGTTTACTTAGTTAAGTTTTAGGCTCAATACCAAATAATATAAAATTGAAATGATTCATTCTCGCACCTCTGATCTGATTTTGCCTATTAACGAACTTACCGTGATTTTGTGCCCTTAAATTTTGTGTATCAATTTGAAAGTGATTGGTGTAAAATTACGGTAATTATCATGTCCACAAAGAGTTATATAGATAGATATCTAAACTTTTTAACTGAGGGTGGTTTTGGGTTCTAGGGGATGTGAAACGCGAAGATATGTCGAAATATTCCGGAAGTCATTGCAATAGGTAACATTCCTGGAGAAATCTACCTAAAAGTGCACTCACAAAAAATGTGAACGTAAAAAATGTGTGTGTGTGTGTGAAAATGTGAAAATGTGAATGTGCGATGTAGCCCACGCCGGCTGTAATGAATCATTTTGCTTTGTATTGAAGTTAGCTTACAATGTCCCTAATTTGTTTATAGTCTTATTTTATTGTTATTGGATTCACTAAAAAGAAATGCAATTTACACCAGCGCTTTAATAAAAATAATATATTTGGATATGAATTATTTTCGCAACAGCACACAGCGTGGTGTAGAAGTTGGTCATTGATGTTATATCGTTTGATTACAGGGTAGTTACAGACCTGCTGGATCATCGGTGGTCACATCGGAGACGACGTACCACACGGTGACCAAAGATAATGCTCATAAGACCAAAACGAAACCTTCTACTGTCCAAAAGACGGAGACAGTCGTAACGGAAACCCATTCAGGAACAAAGGTATTCAACAAAAAAGCTACTCAACTTAAAAGGTCTACATAGAATTGCATAATATGACTATTTTTAGATGACAGTTGGTAAATCTAGTTTGCAATAAATACTTTACCAGAAAATGTTGGATCCAAAATATTTTATTGAAAGATTGCTTCTATACATTGTTTAGTAGCGGTAAATTATTTAAACAGAACCTGACGTCTTACAGCTAGGCCCTTCAGGCGTCATTAAAGGCATCTCCCACCCAGACTACTCGCGCCTGAGGTACAAACTTATGATGGGTTGCTTCATTTCCTATCTCCACTTATAACTGTGGAACGTTTAGCCCATTCGATATGCAATTTTGAATGTCCATAGGTGTGATAGTGGGTTAGGTCTGAGTAGATAACGTGACAATAAATATTCTTTTACATGTTGCTATTTGCGTAAATATATGAGTTTGTATTAATTTTAACTAGCCAGTAATAACTAATACGTCCTCAGTTTCCAACAGCTGTGTTATCATATTTTATAAACTCTAATACGATATTTGAGCGCTCTATTTGTCAATTTTTCATTAATTAGTACTAAAAAAATGTTGACTTTATTGTTATTTATCTATATTATTCGACCAGCCTCCGATGTGATCTAAACGGCTTATGCTAAACGTGTAGCACTAATGGAAGTGTTCCCGATTCAGATATGAAACAAAACAGGCATCCTCTGAAGGTTTGAAATAAATGCGGGTAGTCTAATCGCCGGAATGAATGCTAATTTACTAAGGGAACATTAGCTAATTTTACTAAACCTTTGAATTATCGGTCATAATCGAATAGGTTGAAAGTAAGATTGAGGTATAAATGCCTCTCTTTCTATATAGTTGTAGCACTTTATCATTATAACCATAATTAAAGTGTTTTATCTTTATCTTTGTTACAGGGTCAGAAGATTAGGCCTGTCATTAAACCAGTTACTGTTTCTAAGACTGAAACTGTCGTTACAGAAACTCACACGGGAACTCAGGTATATATAGCACTTTTTAGGTAAAAAAATAACTATAAAATAACGTTGCTCTGTTAACAACGTGTATGTGTGGTAAAAGTTTAAGAGCCATAACGCACTCGAATTGTATTTTATGCATGTTTTTGAGGTCTACTGCCAAGATAGCTTTTCATACCAGGCATATATAAATAATATAATTAGATTAACTAAACATATTTCTAGAAAACTTTTAAGCTGGTTTTTTAAATAAATAATCCTATGTTTACATAAAAAAATATTGAAATTGGTAAGTTTTATTTTTTAAAATTATCATGAACCAAACTATATATGTGGCGTAAGCCTAATTTATACATGGAATTATCCGCAAAACCTTAAATTTAGATTTTTTTTTAATTGCCTTATCTTAATATATATAAATCTCGTGTCACAATGTTTGTCCTCAATGGACTCCTAAAACACTTAACCGATTATAATAAAATTTGAACACCATGTGCAGTTCGATGTGCACTTGAGAGATAGGATAGTTTAAATCTCAAATTATAGTCGCAATTTTAATTTATCGCTAATTTTTTGTCCGTTATTATTTGGCAGTCATAAAACTGACAGATGTCGATACCTTTCGACTGGGTTGATGGCGCTAATGTCTGTTATTATTTGACAGTGACAGTTATTCGACGCAAACGTATTAAAAGAGCCCATCAGTTGGCAAAACAAATTGAATCAAGAAATCTAGCTCAAAGAATCAGGACAGCAGGTCATGCACAAGAATCTCAAGAACAGTGTAACGAACGTCTTCAAGAGAATATCATAAGAACAAGAAAATTATTATTTTCAGTCAAATGCCACCGAAAAAATCTAACCTCAACAACGCGAGCGGCAAAGGGACACGACGCAAACGTCAAAACTACGATCGGAATAATATATTCACTTACGAGATGCTGTTGCTGGAAACATCGATGGAAATTTAAATCCCAATGACATCGGTAATGCTTTCATTTTACCTTCAAGCTACATCGGCAGTCCACGGAACATGCAGGAATACATACAAGATGCGATGACTTACGTACGTCATTACGGCCGACCGGATTTATTTATTAAATTCACATGTAATCCGAATTGGGAAGAGATACAAACTTTACTATTGCCAGGACAACAAGCCATTCATCGTCATGATTTAACTGCACGTGTGTTTAAACAAAAATTGAAATCCTTAATTGATTTTATTGTTAAATATACAATTTTTGGTATCACACGTTGTTGGCTGTATACGATAGAGTGGCAAAAGCGAGGTTTGCCTCATGCCCACATTTTGGTTTGGCTTAAAGATAGAATCCGTCCTGAAGAAATCGATCAAATAATTTCAGCCGAAATTCCAGACCCATTAATTGATCAAGAATTATTTGATATTGTCACCAAACACATGATCCATGGGCCATGCGGTGTTTTCAACATGACGTCACCGTGCATGGAAAATGGAAAATGTAAAAAAAACTTCCCAAAGCCGCATACGAATGACACGATCACGGATATTGATGGTTATCCAATGTATCGCCGCAGAAGTACTGAGAATGGTGGCCACACATTTACAATGCGACTGCCGAACTTTCCAAATCAAGTTGAGTTTGATAATCAGTGGGTGGTACCATACTCACCACTACTTTCAAAAACTTACAAAGCTCATATCAATGTTGAGCTTTGCAGTTCTGTTAAATCAATTAAGTATATTTGTAAATATGTAAACAAAGGCAGTGATTTGGCCATATTTGAAGTAAAAAACATAAATAAAAATGACGAAATAGCACGATACCAAATGGGCAGATACATTAGCAGCAATGAAGCTATTTGGCATATTCTCAGCTTTCCCATCCACGAAAGAGATCCTGCTGTCCAACATCTGGCAATACATCTTGAAAACGGTCAACGTGTATACTTCACTGAAGAAAATGTTCTCCAAAGAGCGTTCGAAGCTCCGAAAACGACTCTAACTGAATTTTTTACATTGTGTCAAAAACCTGATGTTTTTGGCCAATTCGCGAAGACATTGGTGTATGGTGATGTTCCACGTTATTTCACATGGAACAAATCCAGTAAAAAATGGGAGCCACGGAAACAAGGAAAACCACATCCTTCCATTACAGGCATATTCAAAGCTAAGACATTGGGGAGACTTTACACGGTACATCCAAAGCAACGTGAGTGCTTCTATTTACGTTTGTTATTGGTGAATGTTCCCGGACCAACGTCTTTTGAATTTTTACGAACAGCTAATGGTCGAGTATTCAATACATACCAGGATGCATGTCGTGAACTGCAATTGCTAGAAGACGATAACCATTGGGACTTAACGCTTGCCGATGCTGCGTTGACATCAACACCGAATAACATTCGTCAGTTGTTTGCAATTATTTTGGCGACATGTTATCCCTCGCAAGCACAAACTTTGTGGGAAAAATATAAAAATTGTATGACAGAAGACATCTTGCACCGAATTAGACAAACAAATCAATGCCAAAACATAGATTATACACCAGAGATGTACAATGAAGCATTGGTCTTGATCGAGGATTTATGTGTTCTTATTTCAAATTTACCACTTAATCATTATGGTATGCCATCACCTAATCGTCCAGCCACCGACTTAGTCAATACCGATTTACAACGAGAAAATCAATATGACCATGGAAGTTTAGCAACAATTATCATGAACAGTGAACCATTACTGACAGCAGAACAAAAAATTATTTATGATCGGATTATGCTGGCTGTTGCTGCTGAACAAGGCGGTTTTTTTTTCTTGGATGCACCCGGTGGAACCGGTAAGACATTTTTAATATCGTTGATTCTTGCCAAAATACGGTCGCAACAAAAACATCGCATTAGCATTAGCATCGTCAGGCATTGCGGCTACTTTACTGGATGGTGGGCGAACAGCACATTCAACATTCAAGCTGCCATTGGACGTTCATAATAAACCAGATGCAATGTGTAACATCAAAAAGAATAGTGGAATAGCTGCAGTGTTGCGGAAGAGTTCTATAATAATTTGGGATGAGTGCACAATGGCACACAAATATTCACTTGAAGCATTAAACAGAACTATGCAAGATTTAAACAGCAATAATAAACTTTTCGGTGGTGCTATCTTACTTTTGTCTGGTGACTTCCGGCAGACCTTACCGGTTATACCTCGCTCTACTTTCGCGGATGAGATTAATGCATGTTTGAAACAATCATTCTTATGGCGAAGTGTTGAAACACTTCGATTGACCATAAATATGCGAGTACAATTGCAAAATGATCCATCAGCACTAATATTTTCCGAACAACTACTAGATATTGGGAACGGTAAAATAAAACTGCAACCAAATACGCAATGCATTAAACTACCAGACAATTTTTGCACTGTTGTTCAGGATAAAACTGAATTGATTCAGAGTATTTTCCCGGATATACAGAATAATTATTTGAATCATGAATGGCTTAGTCAACGGGCGATTTTGGCAGCCAAAAACGTTGATGTTGACGAAATTAACTTCCAGATACAACAGTTGTTACCAGGCGATCTGATGTCTTTTAAATCAATCGATACTGTTGTTGATGAAAATGAAAGTGTAAATTTTCCGATTGAATTTTTAAATTCATTAGATATCCCTGGAATGCCACCACATAATCTTCGATTAAAGATTGGTTCCCCTATTATTCTCCTCCGTAATTTGAATCCACCTCAATTATGTAACGGTACGCGTTTGGTCATCAAAAAGATCACCGGAAACATTCTTGAAGCAACCATTTTGGCTGGGAAGTTTAAAGGAAAAGTGGTCCTGCTGCCACGTATTCCGATGATACCATCAGATTCTACCATACCCTTCAAAAGGCTACAGTTTCCAATTCGTTTAGCTTTCGCCATGTCTATAAATAAATCTCAAGGTCAAACAATGTCCATTTGTGGTTTAGATTTGGAAAATCCATGTTTTTCTCATGGGCAACTATATGTTGCGTGTTCACGTGTTGGGAAACCGTCGAATCTATTTGTGTTAGCTAAAGACAGGTTAACCAAAAACATTGTGCACCGATTGGTGTTAAATTAAATTGAAATTGAAAGTATTTATAATTCAAAAAAAAAGATATTAATGTTTAAAAGTTTAAGACTGTCTGCCTTGCCTACCTCATTCATGAGTTTAAGCGTCACATGTTATTTACTGTATTATACTGTAATATACTTATATTTGTTATAAAATTAAATGGAAATAATAAATCTGATAATTTTTTATTTTTTACCTATTGATTTCTGCTTAGTATCAAGTGTAAGAACATTTTAATTAATTGTGTTCAACGTACTTCCCCTTCAAATCTCAATCCAGTGAATTTGTATACCAACATCAACATTTTCGTCTTTGTTCGTAAATAATTTCATTGTACTAAAGCGTTATAGTAGTAGAAAGTCAAATAAGGAGATCAGCATATTTTTTTACAAATACCATCTGTGTGAAAAAGCATAGTGGACTCCGTGACTGATGTTCTCTTATTGTTCCTCTTAGATTGTTTACTATAATGTAATATAACAAAAACTTTAGCCACAGCAACGCGTGGCCGGGTCAGCTAGTATTTTTAATATAAATAAAAAATGTTTATTCTTTGATGTTGTCGATGGACGCTCGAAGTGCACGTGGCCGACGCCATTTGCAAAGGCGAACTTTAAGGTCACCTCACGATATACTGGTTCTTAAGGGGCCTATTTCTCTGTCTTGCGCGTGCTTTTAAATCGTTCTGTCTCATCTAACACGTAACCACACTGTACCGTTGTTGGTAAGTTATAAAAAAACGATAAAACTTACCTAAATTTGCATCTTTATAAAATAAACCATGCTTCTGTAGTTTTATTTTCTCTGTATTTTTGTATTCAGACAATTAGGTTTCTATTAACAGGAACTCAGACAGGGATGAAATGTGAATTTTGCGCATATTATTACTCTTAGAGCGAACGAATTGTTATTAAACAGTTGATTCCTTGTTCCAGGTTCACAAGGTCAAGCCAGTTCCCGTTAAACCCGTTACTGTTACGAAAACTGAGACTGTAGTGACCGAAACTCACCTTGGAACCAAGGTATATATATATATATATATATATATAATTGTAACGGCGAAAGTGTCATTGACAGGCCTTCTTAAGATCTCACGCGATTCAAATTTGATTGGTAAAACTTTTAAATCGAAACACTCTATACCGTTGTTGGTTAATTATGAAAAACTATAAAACTGTACCGTTTAAAATGTTGAACTGTATGTATTTATTATTAATGATGGCGTGGAAGTGTGGCTCTCCGAGACCACACCCGGTACTCCACTATGAAGGTCGCGACAGGTTAAATAATAGGCGGGCGTAGTGCGCGAGCGGTGAGTTTATTGAGACTGTTTGTTACTACGCGCTTCGACCGTACCTCGGCCGAGCGCTGACCACAGACAATGTGTTGTCTATGATTAGGTGGATTAGAAACGCATCGTGGTTGCTTCATTTGCGATCCTTAACTCAAACTAAATATTTTCTTTTCCGATTAATTAATAATAATTAATATCATGCACATAAGTGCATGATAATGAATTCGTCGTCTGACGAAGAAATTTAGATACAAGTCAGACATTGTGACTCTCATTTTATTACATTACTTGGTTTTGCTTATTTGACTTTAAAATTAACCATAACCGGTCGAAATCAGCTGGTTATGGTTAGCGTTAAATTTTCGATGATTTAACTTTGACCGGGAAACAAACAACTCATTTTTCTTAACATTTGACGTTAACAAGAGATTTGACGGTGACTTTAGCAATGACGTTTATCGAAACAACTGGCTTAAAAAATACTTGAATCTTGTTAAAAACTAGAGTTTTTTTCTGGTCGCAGAGAATTATATATAATATATTTATTTTGTAATTAAATGTGATGTGATAATGGTAACTACATGCTCGCGTAATTAAAATGCAACAATTGCTTCGTTGATAGCTGTGTAGTTATTTAGTGGAATTGATCTATTTTTACGCAGACCGTGTGTGGCCACATAGAAAGAGTTTCTACTCCTGAATAACTCTATGCTTATGTAGTTAATTTATTTCAGGGTCAACGAGTAAAGCCTGTTCCCATTAAACCAGCTGTTTCGAAAACGGAAACTGTCGTGACAGAAATTCATTCGGAATCTCAGGTACCTATATTATACGAGTTTAACATTTTTTTTTATCGTCATCAAAAAAGTCGCATAGCATGGCTAACAAAGTCAAAACTTTTTCATTTTCTTACCGCCAAATTGCACTAGAATTTTCCTATCACTGTATAAATGTCCAACTCCTAATTTTATTATTAGAACCTAACAATCTTTGAAAACGCCTGTAGGAAGGTAAAATTCCTAACATCCATATTAGATGTAACGATTCAATGATTTTATTTTATTGTACTCGTAATGCTATAATTTTTTTTTTTTCAGATCAAACCCGTAATAATCAAACCCGTCACCGTTACGAAGACTGAAACTACTGTAACTGAAAGTCTTTCAGGATCGAAGGTATTTTATGTTTTTTATTATTTTTCCAAAGTAACATTTTAAAGAGACTTTGTCTCTCTGTATCCATCCTCCGATAGAATCTTTATACTGTATCTCTCTATATCCACCCTCCGATAGCATTTACATACAGTATCTCTCCGTATCCACCCTCCGACAGCGTTATTATACTGTATCTCTTTATATACACCCTCCGATAGAATCTTTATACTGTATCTCTCGGTTACCACCCTCCGACAGCATTATTATACTGTATCTCTTTATATCCACCCTCCGATAGAATCTTTATACTGTATCTCTCCGTATCCACCCTCCGACAGCGTTATTATATTGTAACTCTTTATATACACCCTCCGATAGAATCTTTATACTGTATCTCTCGGTTACCACCCTCCGACAGCATTATTATACTGTATCCTTTATATCCACCCTCCGATAGAATCTTTATACTGTATCTCTTTATATCCACCCTCCGATAGAATCTTTATACTGTATCTCTCTGTATCCACCCTCCGATAGCATTTACATACAGTATCTCTCCGTATCCACCCTCCGACAGCGTTATTATATTGTAACTCTTTATATACACCCTCCGATAGAATCTTTATACTGTATCTCTCGGTTACCACCCTCCGACAGCATTATTATACTGTATCTCTTTATATCCACCCTCCGATAGAATCTTTATACTGTATCTCTCTGTATCCACCCTCCGATAGCATTCATATACAGTATCTCTCTGTATTCACCTTCCGACAGCATTATTATACTCTATCTCTAGCATTATTATAGTATCTCTGTATTCATCTTACGACAGCTATCCTATATCTCTGTATCCACATGTACCAAAACATAGTTATCGAGAGGGAAGAGGTTAACATGAAAGAAACCTTGAAAATAATTAAAAAATATTAAATCTAATATTATGATTAGTAATTACTAAATATAGTGTTATATTTTTTTTATTCTAAGGCCCAGGCGGGATGGTGCAATCTCTGTTCCTTCTATTTCTATATATTGGTCTCAAACGCTCGAGAGTTTTTGTCTGAGGTATCTGAGAGTCATTCCTCGTTTAATTAGTCCAATTATCAATATTGAACAAACAGGTTTTTTATACATAGTATGTTTTTCTTTCTCATTTAATTAATATTTGAAATTTAACACCACGTTTCAGGGTCGCGTCAAGCCTGTTCCAATAAAACCCGTCTATGTTTCTAAGACTGAAACTGTCGTTACGAAAACCAATTCAGGAACACAGGTAAATTACAAATAGTTACAAAAATAGCCACAAGATGGCTTAATTCTTTCCTCTTGACCTCTACAAGACGGTGGATGGCTTCCAAAATTAGCAAAATTTCCAACGTCCAAAATTAGTTCATTAGGTGCTAATTCACAATAAAAATATAGATTAAATCAGGGGCGTGGGAAGCGGGTGCAAGAAAATCCATATTGGCACCCTTATAAGTCAGTTTGTTGTAGAATTCTGGCGAGCTTCTTAAAAACATGATCACATTGTGGATATTAATTTGTTCCAGACGCAAAAGACACCTTCAATTTCATCAGCAGAGACTTCCGAGTCGGTTATAACTACGACCAGTAAAAAACAGCCATTCGTCATCACCCTTCCACTCATCACCACGGGCGTTGAGCCAAAGAAGAGTAAGTATTTTATTTCTACGCTCTAGCTATAAACCATACTTACTTTTCGTCTCCAACTAAAAGTTACCAACGGTTATCGTATTGGAATTAGCTTTTAACTAGGTAAAAATAATGCTACCGCCTTGAACAACACAGCGCCCACAGTATATTTTTATCTCTCTGTGAACTTTTGACAAATAGTGCTGAATCGGCGACAGCTGGGTCGATAGTCAAACACCTTAAAACTAGACTACCACGATCTTGACGTACTAGTTAATTTATTTGTAATTTAGGGCTTGTACCAGCCGGACTTGATTGACTTAGTCTGTGTGTTAGTTGTAAGCCACAGAGAGTCTGCGTGTTAGTTGTTTTAACTTCTAACTTTTTTAGTTAAATTGTGTGCATCTCTGACAGGATATATCCAAATTACAGATAAAAAATACCCGTTTCAATATTGTTTTGTTTCATTTCAGACACAAACGCATCTCCAACTGGAAGCCAGTTGACTACAACCAAAATAACCAAAACGACTTCAACAACTGCCAACCAACAGACAAAGCAACCATCAACAATAGAAAACCAAAACAAATATAGCCACTTGACAAAAGAAACCACAACCACAAATAGCCAGGTCAATCACAGGCCGTCTAGTCACAAAAAACGCACCCACCAAACTACAGTTCAGAAAGTGACGCAGCATAATAATGTCAGACCAGTTGATCAAGACTCTTTATCAAAAACCACAATAACGACAACAACGAAACATAAAACAAAAAATAATAATAATGTTGTTCTGTCGACAGGCAACGTTGAGAATGATAGTGAAAAAGACGATATTTTTGCAAGAATTCATAGAACAATTGAACAATATAAACTAAGAAAGCTTAATGAGAAACATACTGTAGAAAGTGAAACTAAAGAAGAAGACAATTTCTCTAATCAAAATACCAAGACTAATCAACAAACGAACATAGTTAAAACTTCTAACCAAAAAGCAACAGGTCAAAAACAAAACAAATTAATTTCTAAAGTTAGTTCTACAACTAAAAAACAAGTTACAAACATTGATGAAACTGAGGATGAAGATTCGGAAGATGATTCTAGCCAAAATGAAAATGTCATAAAGAAAACTACTAAGATTCAAACTGTCATTCAGAAACAAAACCAGGCTGCTCCCAATACAAAAAAAGGAAATCAGGGAGCCGCAAAAAGTCAACGACAGAATAGATTCTCTTCCAAAATTAGTTCTACAACTAATAAACATGTTACAAACGTCGACGAAACTGAGGATGAAGATTCGGAAGACGATTCTAGTCAAAACGGTAATTATGTAAAGAAAACTACTAACATTCAAACTGTCATTCAGAAACAAAATCAGGCTGCTCCTAATACGAAAAAAGTAAAACAGGAATCTACACGAAATCGAGAAGGGAATGTAATAATTTCCAAAGTTAGTTCTACAACTAATAAACATGTTACAAACGTCGACGAAACTGAGGATGAAGATTCGGAAGACGATTCTAGTCAAAACGGTAATTATGTAAAGAAAACTACTAACATTCAAACTGTCATTCAGAAACAAAACCAGGCTGCTCCTAATACGAAAAAAGTAAAACAGGAATCTACACGAAATCGAGAAGGGAATGTAATAATTTCCAAAGTTAGTTCTACAACTAATAAACATGTTACAAACGTCGACGAAACTGAGGATGAAGATTCGGAAGACGATTCTAGTCAAAACGGTAATTATGTAAAGAAAACTACTAACATTCAAACTGTCATTCAGAAACAAAACCAGGCTGCTCCTAATACGAAAAAAGTAAAACAGGAATCTACACGAAATCGAGAAGGGAATGTAATAATTTCCAAAGTTAGTTCTACAACTAATAAACATGTTACAAACGTCGACGAAACTGAGGATGAAGATTCGGAAGACGATTCTAGTCAAAACGGTAATTATGTAAAGAAAACTACTAACATTCAAACTGTCATTCAGAAACAAAACCAGGCTGCTCCTAATACGAAAAAAGTAAAACAGGAATCTACACGAAATCGAGAAGGGAATGTAATAATTTCCAAAGTTAGTTCTACAACTAATAAACATGTTACAAACGTCGACGAAACTGAGGGTGAAGATTCTGAAGACGATTCTAGTCAAAACGGTAATTATGTAAAGAAAACTACTAACATTCAAACTGTCATTCAGAAACAAAACCAGGTTGCTCCTAATACGAAAAAAGTAAAACAGGAATCTACACAAAATCGAGAAGGGAATGTAATAATTTCCAAAGTTAGTTCTACAACTAACAAACAAGTTACAAATTACGACGAAACTGAGGATGAAGATTCGGATGAAGATTCTAGTCAAAATGGAAAAGTTACAAAGAAAATTAACAACCAGGGAACTCCAAGTTCAACTTTATATGTTAAAAAAGTTACTAAGAATAAAAACGTAGCGACATCTGAGCAAAATATTCCCGATCAGGAGGAAATTGGCAATAATGAATACAAAATAACGTCCCAGAAAATAACGAAAACTGAATCTAGTAATGGAAAGCAGGCTATATCCAGTCAACATGGTTCTAACCAACGTTCAAATGCAATCTCAAATCAAAAAATAACAGCTCAGACCCAAAAACAAACCACTTTAAACCAAAAATCTGAAGATCGGAAAAATATTCAAACCGGAAAGCGAAATAGAAATAAAATTCGAAATTCAACATCAGGCGACCAAAGTTCTTCTCTAACCAATACTCGCATAACTAAAACGCATACTCAAGTTAATCAAGAAGATACATCCAATAAAGGTGAAGGAGGAAAAGCAAATTACAATGGAGGTTTAAGTCGTGACCTATTACATAAAATTGTCGAAGCGAATAGACAGAGACTAAAGAATACTAGAGAAAGTTATTCTTCAATCTTGACAGATACGAATGACGAAGGTGGTACCAACGCTGATGGTGCTTTAAATGCTTACGAGTTTATTAAGCAAAATACACTAAATAAACATAACTCTGGTAACAAACCGGTGGGAAATATCAGAACAGTAAATAAATCTAAAACTGAAACAATCTCGTCATACGATACTTCGGAAAATGAGGATGAACCAGAGGATGATAACATTTCGGAGAATGATTCCGACGATAACACAATTCGTAAAGAAACGACTGTAGTAACAAAACAATCAAAGCCTGGTACTAAACCGATAAGTGCTGGTGGAAAAACGTATAAATCTAAAACTGAAATAATTACATCAAGAAACTCAGGGGATACAGTAGAAGATGATGAAAATTCTGAGGACGATTCGGAAATATCTGCTAAAGACTCAAATCATGCTGTAGACGAGGAAGAATTAGAGGATGATAATGTCATTTCAGGAAAGGTTTCAAACAACAACTCATTTCGTAAAGAAACGATTGTAGAAACAAAACATCGACAGTCTGGTACTAAACCGGTAAGTGCTAACGAAAAAACATATACATCTAAAACTGAAATAGTAACATCAAGAAAATCGGGAAAAGCAACTGAAACAGATGAAAACGCTGAAGATGAGGAACAAGTAGATGATAATAATGAGATTTCGGGTAAGGATTCTATAGGTAGCTCATTTCGTAAAGTAACTGTAAAAACAAACCAACAAAAATCTAGTAATAGGCCAGTAAGTAACAGTGGAAAAACATATGTCTCTAAAACTGAAAAAATTACATCAAGTAACTCTGAAGACGCTTCAGAAGAAGATAAAAATGCGGAGGATGATTCAGTAGGTTCTGTTATTGGTGGAAAAACATATACATCTAAAACTGAAATAATAACATCAAGAAAATCGGGAGAAGCAACTGAAACAGATGAAAATGCTGAAGATGAGGAACAAGTAGATGATAATAATGAGATTTCTGGTAAGGATTCTATAGGTAGCTCATTTCGTAAAGTAACTGTAAAAACAAACCAACAAAAATCTAGTAATAGGCCAGTAAGTAACAGTGGAAAAACATATGTCTCTAAAACTGAAAAAATTACATCAAGTAACTCTGAAGACGCTTCAGAAGAAGATAAAAATGCGGAGGATGATTCAGTAGGTTCTGTTATTGGTGGAAAAACATATACATCTAAAACTGAAATAATAACATCAAGAAAATCGGGAGAAGCAACTGAAACAGATGAAAATGCTGAAGATGAGGAACAAGTAGATGATAATAATGAGATTTCTGGTAAGGATTCTATAGGTAGCTCATTTCGTAAAGTAACTGTAAAAACAAACCAACAAAAATCTAGTAATAGGCCAGTAAGTAACAGTGGAAAAACATATGTCTCTAAAACTGAAAAAATTACATCAAGTAACTCTGGAGACGCTTCAGAAGAAGATGAAAGTGCGGAGGATGATTCAGTAGGTTCTGTTATTGGTGGAAAAACATATACATCTAAAACTATAGTAACATCAAGAAAATCGGGAAAAGCAACTGAAACAGATGAAAACGCTGAAGATGAGGAACAAGTAGATGATAATAATGAGATTTCGGGTAAGGATTCTATAGGTAGCTCATTTCGTAAAGTAACTGTAAAAACAAACCAACAAAAATCTAGTAATAGGCCAGTAAGTAACAGTGGAAAAACATATGTCTCTAAAACTGAAAAAATTACATCAAGTAACTCTGGAGACGCTTCAGAAGAAGATGAAAATGCGGAGGATGATTCAGTAGGTTCTGTTATTGGTGGAAAAACATATACATCTAAAACTGAAACATTCACATCTTCAAACTCAAATAATGATGAGGAATTAGATACTGATGAAATACCAATAGATATCCCTAAACCATCGCCGGGTAAAGAGTTCAATGTGGGCTCATTCAAGACAGTTACAACTGTGAAAAAAAATAATGAGAAACCAAAGGTTTCCTCGTTCTTTGTTAAATTTAGCCCCGATGACTTTGGGCATATGGCTGGGGAAATTCTTAGTAGAGAAAATAAGTAAGCTTTAGTTCTAATAAAAGTAAATATTTACAAATTTTACCTCGTAGAGAATACCCAAAGGTTTGAAATCAGTTGCATATTTGTTTTTTGCAACAACTTTTATTTTTTTTCTAATGATGTTAATCAGTGAACAGACACAAAATTATTATTCAAATATTTGACTGTTGTTTCAACTTAATATTATCCTTATAATGGTTACTGGTTTACAATTTAAAATTATTCTTTGTTTTTTGTTTATTCGCCATTTTGAAACGCATTTTATATTGCGACATACTCGTACATATTTTATAAGGTTTTACACCAAGCAGTTGTTTTTCAATTTTTCAAAATATTATTTTAATTTATTTTTCTAATTGACCTATCAGAAGTTCATTTATTATATTGTCGATTAATTTTTCAACAGATATGGTTTACCGATTTCTTGAAACAGTAAAAAAAAAAAATGCTGTGATAAATATTGTTTTATTTTTCTCACATAATTGAAATGTATTGCTAATTATAATATTATAAAGTTCTGAGTCCGATAAAAACAAACATTTTTATTATTTAAGAAAGAAAATCAGAAACCAAGGGAATACTGTTATGTTAATAAAAGCTATTTGATTTTTAATCTGTTTCTTATTTTTCAAATTTACTGAAAAATGATTGGTAACTGATTAAAGTCGTATATTTATAGTCAAACAATAGAAGTTAGGAAAATGAGCATGTGTAGATTATATGGTATAGTGTAAAATTACTTCTGTTTTTATCTGACAGTTGTTGATTTAATATAGTTTTTTCAAAAAAATATTTACTTATATATTTGTCGTAAACTTTGCTGTATTTTATAATTCTTAACAATACTTTTATTGATAAAAGTTTTTATGATTGAAGGCAAAGAAAATCAAATCAATATTTTATTGTATTTTAAGTTATTTATTTTTTTATTTTAGAATGTACATTATAAAGTACATTGATTTTAATATTTATCCTAAATAATTTATCCTAAACATCCTTTTAATATTAATTTTAAAATCCTCAAAGCTAGATAGTTTTAGGTTAAAACACAATATTATAGTTGTGCATATAATACCCTACCTACCTACCTAGGTCGTACCTATACAATATTTTATGAATAAAAATAGTGAAAAACATGCAAATGTATGAATTAAACTTTCAAAAATAAGGTTAACTTTACTAAGTATCATTTCAAGGCAATGTATTCCTAGGTCCGTGAATACAATTACAATTACAATACTGTTTACACTTTTTTGTCAATGTGAAGTGCCATTATTGAATCATGTGTTCAAATCAACGATCTTTTAAAACAAATAGATATGACAACTGATGGTGTAAAACGCACCATGCAGGCGGAGTGTTGCGGCCCGCAGAACGGCGGGGGGAATCGACGGTGTCAGGTTTTCACAAGCACGATTTGTATGACATACCGTATCAATATGTTTCATAATATCGTTGGTTCAAATAATGTATTTTAATATAGTAAAGCATTGAATAAGCATTACAGATAATAACACTAATTAAGTGATACATTTATTTTTGTACTTTTTTATTTTTATACATGATTTGATGTAGTTTTTATTATACAATGAAAATTGATATTTACAATATTTAAAGTTTTTTTTCCTCAATATTAGTGATTAAAATCGTACAATACAATTATTTATAGTCAAACAATAGAAGTTAGGAAAATGAGCATGTGTAGATGTTTTTATTTTTGTATGTTTTAATTTTGTATGTATTATATGTAATCGTCATAGTATAATGGAAACTAAATGTTTATTTTCGATGATAAATAAATATTTTTAGACTTTTAAATCCTGATTTTATTTTTTTTTACTTGTGTTTTTACATTCCGGTAATTCATACAAAATGCTTTAATGTGAGGACCTAATTGTCTACAACCAGGAATCCGTTAAATCTTGACGTTTATTTTAATATACTGAAATGGATTTGTTTATAAACTTCCTTATACTTCAAGTAATATTTTGTTTTTGGTTTCACAAAAAAGTGCATATTTTCTGTACGGCTGATGTTTCCTGACAGCTCTCGGGCTTGCGTTTTGAGACTAGCCCTGCAGGCCACGCGGCGCGAATGGGAACGAAACTCAGACAAAGTTGCGAGAAAAGGTCACGGCGTATGACTATCAACATACAAACATTATTTTAAAGAAATAAATACTCATCAAATCTCAATTTGAAATATATTATGCAAAATGAATTAGAATATAGCTATTTTCATTAAACGAAACATTTCATACCTAGGTTGTTTTAAATAATTAAAAAAAAAAACAACCGCAAACCCAGCGGTTCAAACTTACATGAGAAAAACAGGTATGTTTCGGGGCTAGTCAAACATAGCTGATAGTATTTATTTTGGCTTCAATTTTAGAATTTGCTATACATAATAATTAATTGAAAGAAAAGTATTGGAGGTCGAACAGTGGGTACCTAGGTATGTTTTTCACACATAGTTCAAACAACACAGCACACAGTTCTAGAAACCCTCGATTTATAAGACTAGGTTTAATAACATTTATTATAACTATTTTTTTTTTAAAATTATGAGCATTCATTGAAACGACAGTTATTTTACTATTTGTTAAATTTTATGCTTCTGCGAACAGGATCCTTCGATAAGCGACATGTTGGTAAAGTACTAATTCGCTGATTATAGCGGCTTTACATCGTGTTCATATTTGATTTCTCAAAAAAAAAAAACTAAATGTAAATGACCATCCCTAATTGATCCAACTTTTGAAGCAATTGGCAATGACAATAGAGTAGTCGGGTAATATCGCCTAAAATATGCAACACGATCCTAAAATATCTTTCTTTTAATATTCTTAAATGTCGTGCGCGCGTATCAAAATATCTCTAGCACTTTTTCCATCCATTGTCAAAAAAGCGCTGAATGTGGCAATTCGAAAAAAGCAGAATCGCGTCGTTTTAACGTGGAAAGCGATCCATTGTTTTGGAGGGGAAAAAACGGTATATTTGGCAACATTGCTCGTGCACGTTTGACATTTGACATAATTAGCTACTGAACTTGACAATTCACAAACAGCTGTGTTTGCAGAAAACATCAGTCGAAAAAAATAATTAATGATGATTTTCGAAAAGGTTCATGATGAGGGTCCTGAGAGTTTAGTGGAATTGTCCATTCGATTCATTGTCAACCATTTATATACTATTGCGGAGTTCGTCCCCATTGCTGCACCTCTTAGACTTAAAGATGGAGTGGTTTTGCCCGTTGAACTTTGGGAAAAAATTATTAAAATTTACCAAGAAGAAGGTATAATCGACGATAACATATTATCGCTGTTTAGGAATAAAAGTAAAGCCAGATTGAAAAGGATCAAATTGCATGCCTCGATACTTTCAGATGAAGGTATGAGAATTATAATGAATCAGCAACCAGACGAAGTTGAACTGATCGATTGCGACGCATTAACTGAAGAGTCTCTGGCTATCATCAACCGGAATAGTGTAAACTTAACCGCTTTAAGCATAGGATGGAGAACAAACATATTTCCGCAAGTGAAGTGTAAGCGCGGTGCAGGTCCCCTCATTCATGCGCCTAAACTCAAAAAATTAGAACTTCGTCGCCAAGATGCTTTGAATCATTCTTATTTGAAGCTTTCTTCTTTCGAACATCTCGTTCATTTGGATTTGTCTGAATGCACAGTTTCTAAAACATTAAACTGCTTGATGGGATTGAAAAAAATTTCCTCTTTAGTTCTGTATAATGTGCGCTCTGTACAGGACTCAGTTAATGTTATATGTAGTTTACGAACACTGCGCCACCTTGACGTATCACAGTCGAATAGCAAGTTTGGCAAGTATGAATATCCAAATTGTATTTTGGAAAAGTTCGCGAAGAGCTTGCCACAATTGACATCTTTAGATATATCCGGTACAAATTTGGCTGGGCCGGGGATGGTTACACGTGTTCGCTTTCGGTCTGGCATACTAAGCGATATTCCTGGTCTTGCTAGCCGTGTCAACAATCCTCTTCACTTTTTGGGTCTTTATGGAACACTGCATGGTGCCTGTCGTCGCCGTAATATTCCTGCTCTGTCGGTAAGTTCTATTACACCTACATTATATTTTCGAACGTGTAAGTCTTGAATGTGTTGGGGTATTTTTTAAGACAGTGTGTAACAAATTTAAATAAAAACTAATTCTGACCTATTATCAATAGAACACCTATGTTACTTATAATATTCAAAAATGCCATTGTGAAATCCATATTTTTATTAAACAATATTGATTTATTTGTTCATTGCTAAATTTAAAGCGTTATGGACATAAATAGTATAATAATAATCATTAAAAGGTCAATTACAAGTTTAAATTTAAATATAATAGATTTAAAATTTAGCATTAGGGTGGTAGTTGTACAAATTAGGTAAGTATTTGTAACAGGTGAGAATCTAAGACAAAAGTGGTCTACTCAAATTTTACAAAACGTTAAAATATACAAAACATTGACACATAATTTTTATGCACGATGCATAAGTATGAGTCATATAGAATCAAACACAGCAATGCGCATAGAACCCTCATGTAAAATTAATAACGGTATCAGATAGTTTAAGGCATGGGCTGTCATATTCAATATTTTTTTGGGGTTTGTAAAAACTCTGGTTGAAATAAATATGGGAAAGTGTTTTTATCATTTAGAACAAACCTAACTTTGTCCCATCAGAGTATGGCTGAGATCGAAATGCCTTGTCATAATTTTTATGCAACGGACGGTAATATCCGTCCCTTTCGTACCAAAGTGGCATTTTCATTGCCCTTTTTATTACAAAGTAATGTCCATTTCCATATAAAAATATTTGTAACATATTGTTGTAGGTATTTAAGTAAGAGAAGAGAATAGAATAATTGAATACTTTATCCAAATTTTTTTATTAAGAACTTTGTTGATATTTGTCATCATTACTGCTACTGCCACTGCTTGGTAAAAGTAAAACGGAAAACATTTTTTTTCAATTCTGTGGCACGCTGATGCAAAAAAAAACAATTGTTTAATACATTCTCACTATGTCAATGTAATATAAAAAAATAATAGCCTGTACTCGCATATAATCGCTAAAAATCCTTTCAAAACAAAACACAGTTTCACAGAAAACAAAAAAATCGCTTACGATACGATCGGAAGACATTTGACATTTTATTTTTTAATATTTTGTTTTTTTTTTCTAATTGGGTGTAGAATTTACTTGAGATTTTTATGGAGTTGGAGGTCTCAAAAATCGGTATTTCCAGCATTAAAAATAATTGAATGAAATAAGCTCAGATCTAGGCCGCACCCTTGTAGCTTGGATGCTTGACGGAGATTTCATGAGGCCTCACCGATGCGGCTTGGACGCTCTACGGGTTGATGGTGTATCATTCATCTCAAATGAAAAGTTTTTTTCTGGAATGTGCTTGCAGCCTATAAATCCTCGCCATATGTACAGACTTACCAGCCAGGTAGTATTTTGTGAGCGGAGTCATTCCTCTGTATTGAAAATATGATGTTACCCCATACTTAAAATGAGTGCCTGAATTGTTAAAATGGCTTTAATTTATTTTCTATTAGGCAAGTGGCCTAAATATTTAACAGTGGAGAGCATTTTGATTTTAAACTGATTATTTATTTTTTCAGGTTTCAGGTGATAAAAACGAGACACAAATTATCACTGCCGCAGTAACATACATGGACCGTCCTGAAACTCTTAAAAGGGTTTTAAATGAAATGTTTCAGTTATTTCGTTCCGACAATGTGAACAATGTGCAACAAATTGACCTGGCACTGTCAGTTATTTTAAAAGCCATGAACAACTATCTTCAGGAACAGAATATTCAAATTTCTGGAAGGTACATTTTTCACTATAAATATAGTTATAGTCTTCTGATACCACCTGCCTTGACTAATTTGCACACTAAAGTTTTTATTATTATATTTTTTTTTCGATTAAAAAATTTAAAAAAGGCAAAAACCAACTTAAAAATCAATCTTAAAAACAAAAAACTAAGAAATAATACAATAAACTACTTATTGTTAGTAATCAATAAAAAAAATAGATCTATCAAAACTTTGAAGTTGATGCAGAAACACACCGTGCCCAACTTCAGTATAAACCATGTTTCTGCACTAATTCGTTTTGGTAAATATGTTTTTTATTGCTTACTAGCAATAACAAGTTTTTTGTATTATTTCTTAATTTTTTATTTGTGGATTTATTTTGTAATCTGTTTTACTTTTATTATGTGTTTTGTAAATTGTATAATACAATAAATATTTTATTCTTGGTAAACTATAAGTAAATCAATCCACTGAAATGTTGAAGACGGCGCAATAAAAAAAAGACATCCAGATTGAATTAAAAAGCCTCGTTCTTTTTCTTAAGTCAGTTAAAAACGAAATCTGCATAACAAGAATGTGTTAATAATTTACAGAATAAAAAAATTAAAATAAGGAAAGCGAGAAGCCCATCAAGAGTTTTATTATTAGACGTTGCAATGCTTAATTTAATTCAAGATTAAATAAATAAAACAAAAAAATGTTATTTTTTTATTTTTCAACAGTGCAACATTATTTTATATGGTGAGAATTAAAGACAGCCGAAGGTCTATTGTCATGAAAATGAAACGTCGCATTGTGACAGCCCTTCTGAATGCAATGGAAGAACATTCGGGATATGAAATTATAATGCGAAATTGCTGTTTAACACTTCACCAGTTCAAAATGCCTTTGGATGTGGTAAGTAAAGAATATAACAGAAAGAAATTGTATACTTAATTTTTACACACTGCACTGCTAAGGGAAGCATTGTTATCAGACAAATAACAAACAGGTTTTGGAATGATGTCTGTATGCTGTGAACACGATAGCCGATTAACGCAGTGCTGTAATGACTCCAAATATTAGATTTAGGGTCGTAAAGTATATGCCTTAACTAGAGGCCATATGAATATAACTGATTTCTTTGATCAGGGAGCTAAGTAGTACACTTAATTTGCATTCTTTCCCCTCCATCCAGAGGGGAAAGAATGCTTTTTTAAATTTCAGCGTCTTTCAAAACATAATAAATATTGGCAAATTATTGAATACAAAGTATAATATGCATATGAAGTACATACAATAAACTTTTAATTTGAAAAACAATTGATATATTAAACAAATAAATGTTTTGCTGCTTTTGCGTAACATTCTGGTTTTTTAACATATATAGGGCCGCTATGAAAAATATGGTCATTCCCTGATTTACGTGGATCTACCACGGAACGTCTATGTGGGTGACGGTGATTCAATAATAAGTCATGTTTGAGTTCCCAAAACTAATAGCGCTTTTATTCACTGTTCATCGGTGTAAAGTATATTTCACATGACACATTAATGTAATGTAATTTATATAACAGTGGTAAATGCTGTGGTTGACAATTTTGATAATTTTCCAATACTTTATTAAACTGTTTTATTTTTCCAAACTGAAACTATTTTATTTTTAAGGCTTTGCATTTTTAAATATCATACCAAGCCCCTGAGGGTTATATAATTCAGACATAATTATTTATAAAAATATACATATTTGTGTATAGTTTTTCCCAAAATTTAATTTTAACCACAGAACATAGAAGTTCCTAGAAGCGGCATTGTGGGTGTTGCCATGAGTAATTATTCTGTCAACCGCTCTCTTTGCGCTTGCATTAGAACTTTATTTTGTGTCTCGCATCGTGTTTTCACCTCTCACCCCTGGCTTTATGCTTTAAGTGCAAAGTATGACGGTGGGGGAATAGACCACATCTAGGTATTTACTTGATCTGTGCTTTTAGCCAACACCCGTAATAACTGTCGAAGTTCAAATTCTAAGCAATCAAAATATCGCAAAAATATCAAAATATCCTTCTTCATTTAAGTTTAGTAGATTAGATGCGTGTCGTATGATTTTACATTTTATTAAATATGTTTACTAATACACATATATTTATTTTACGATTATATAGTTTATTAAACACTTGTTTAACTTGTGTTATTTTATTTCAGGCATTTGTGTATAAAAGAGTTGTGACAATTTTATTACATGGCGTAACTAAACACGAAGATGCTTTTGTGCAGCGGGTTGTAATTTCTCTTCTTAATTCCTTAGCATGTCAAGCCGACGATAATCAAAGAAAACTTCTGGGAGATCAAGGAGTTATTGCCGTAAGTTGCATTCATTTATTTTCTCAGTTTTAATCGAAGACATAAAAAATCAACACCTGTCAGCTTACGATATTAATTACATTTTAGTTTTGTAGCATTTACTTTAGTTTTAAACCTTCTAGGTTGATCTTTTCTTGCACCAAAACCTGTTTTTTAAATAGACTGGCAAACTGCAAACTGCAACTTGCAAACTGTATCAGTGTTAGTTACGCGGGCAAACTTCTGTGGACTGTACCATACCTAGTAAGTGGGGCGGCCACCAACTTTATACCGAAGATGGCGAAATATTTATAACCAGTAGCAGACACGTAATAATTGTGTTTTTTATTTCAAAAATTGCTAGATCACATAAAATACCCTTTAAATAGACCTTACTGCAATGATGCATTATAGCAAACCAGTATACCAGATGCATTATAGCAAACTAGATCGCGGAAGCACACATTATTTAGGCGGTTAGCGTGTCGTACCGACATATACAAGTATAGTCCGATTGGGAGAGCAGTCAAATTATTAAATTCCATTTCCGCGGAGATTGATATTGTGGGGGTCACAAGGTCGATGCCGTCCACACCTGCTTTCGCACGACGGAGCGCGAGGTCACACGGCATCACGCCACTCGAGAACACCTGGTCGGCAGTCGGAGTATGACGTCAGCCGACCGACCGAATGCGTCACGGCGGAGGTAGAGGGTTTCCCCGCCGGCAGGTTATAAGAACAGGCCGCGACACCTACTCGATGCCTATTCCTAGCCAAGTCGCATCGCCAACACCCGCTCGTCTAGCGGTTGTCACGCGCGCCGTGCGCACAAAGTATGGAGTCAGATTTAATTAAGCAACCTTTTATATTGTAACGGTTTAAGATTAATAAACAGTTTACCCTTCTTCCCATCGTATAATTGGGTCCGTTACAATATCTTTGTCTGTTCGCCCGATAGGATTAAAAATCTGCTTTCTATTACATCTTTGTAAGATCGGTGTGAATTATTTATTTGTTAATGTTTGCCTGGAGGCATTATTTTAATTTTTATCGTGGTATTTTTCATGATTAGTTTTAGTTATTTTTTGTTTTTTATTGTTATTGTTTTTTGTTTTTGATGTTGTTTTTTTTTTCTTTTAGTAGTTTAATTTTTTACCTTAATTGTAATGTGTACATGGGGAAACCTGTTCAATAAATAAATAAAGTAAAGTAG
Source organism: Neomicropteryx cornuta (assembly GCA_020383195.1). Taxonomy (NCBI): domain Eukaryota; kingdom Metazoa; phylum Arthropoda; class Insecta; order Lepidoptera; family Micropterigidae; genus Neomicropteryx; species Neomicropteryx cornuta. The sequence continues at coordinate 5,804,964 of JAHKQU010000010.1, read as the reverse complement.
AAGCAAACATTCAATAATTGTCCTTTATTCTTTTTAGAAAATGCTAGATCTCATAGAAGACCGTCTTAATAGACACTATGCTGATGATGTACTCGAGGTTGCTTGGAGTGCTATGTGGAATGTCAGTGATGAAGCTCCGGCGAATAGCCGTCGATTCCTTGATTCTAAAGGCATGCAGTATTTTGCGGATTGTTACAAAGTAAGATCCTGTTTCTTATTTTTTAATGAATTTAATATAAAATGTAATATAATAATATAAAATTGTGTTAGCGAGTGTGCATAAAAAAATAGGTTTTATAAATTAACTCTTCTTTAATCTTACTAATTCTGCAATATTTAGTACACCTTGCAAACACCTAAACATTTTATAATTTCTGTGAAGAGTATCCATTTGTTATTTAAATAGCTGAAAACGCTGCACTAGTTTAGAGAAATTAAACGAAATACATAATGTAAAACAACGGAAAATATCAAGAAATAATTAAGTAATTTAAAACAATTCGCTACACCCATTTTAAATAACTTTATCTAATAGTAATTTATGACTCACTCCAGTAACCAGATTTATCAGCCATTTCTTGATGTTGTGAGACATTTTGTTAGGTTTAGTTGATTTAATGGTTAAATAGTTTGGGCCCTGTAAAATAAATATTCGTTTGGGTAAAATCGGTAAAAAAAATCATTGCAGAATTCAAAGGCAAAAATTATAGTGGGTAATAATTTTTGCTCTGCATAAACAATTTTGGAAATTTGGGGATATTTGCGACTTTTATATTATTGAAATAAAAAATAAACACTGCAAAAAATATGGACATCGTAAAATTTTGATCCCTGGTAAGAGGACAAGAGCTGTTGGATTGTTTGTTCTATGACATGGGTTTATAGTAAGTCTATTTCTTTTGTGTGATTTACACTGTGAACTGTGTTTTTTTTATCATAGTTAGTGGCTACAAAGAATCGCTTATGGATTTCGAGACGGTCTAGCAGACTCGCGTATCTTTAGAGCAGTTCGTGGTGTAACTGGCTATTAGGGCATCCGTCCTACTAAGAATGGACAACATTGCTATTCTGAGGTTGGCATTGCGATGAAAGCTTTAAATTGAGGCCAAAGCTATGTCTGGAGTGGTGAAATGTTGATATATCTGCACGTTTAGCCAGTTGTAGCCACGATGTTAGGTCACCTGTGCGGCCAACTAGGATAGCAGCGTTTTGGTGAAATCATTAATTATTATTATTATTATTAGTTTTAGGCAGGTAGCTTATGCTGATAAGCCTAAATCTGTACTTGTATCATCTCTGATAAACTTGTCCACTCTGTTCTTAAATTCGTTCACATTTCCGGCACTTATCACTGCACTTGGTAACTTATTCCATGCATTCACCACTCTATTTGACATGAAATTCTTCCTCGGATTAAAACTGAAGGCTGTACTTGAGAGTTTTAAATGATGTCCTCGCAAGTGCGAATTTAATTGAGAAGGTTCAGAATAAGAAAGAGGTAAGTACCGCTTATAGATCAAAGCTGCACTCCTCATAATTAATACAATGTTTTATATAGCAAACAAAAGCCTTTGAACAACATGAATGTTCTTGCCTTAACCTGTCAACTTCCCAAGCGACTTTACACGTCCCGTACACCCGTAGTGCCTGGCAAAATTTTCACAAATGCTGTAAATACGGACGCTTAGTAAAATGCTTATTTTTGAAAAATGTATATGTAAAATGTATTTATAACCTACACTATTTTGAAAAGCTTATGAAATACTCTAAAATATGGTTTCATTACTAACTAGACAAAAAAAGTCAAGAATAGCTATGACACCCTGCAGCTATCATATAATATCAACTACTTCTATACATTAGTGGTAGTAAATTATTTCTCCAAAATCTGACATCTGACAGCTAGAACCCTAAAGCGTCATTAACGGCGTCTTCCCCAAAATAGTATGAATAAACACCACTCCTCCTCCTATTTACTAAATTTGTATTTTATTTAATACTTTCTTCTACCAATCTAATCTTTTTTTAGTAACTCAGCAAAAGTTTCGCAACCCTATCTTAAAATACTATACTAATGCATAAAAAAAAACTCATACTAAAATAATTACGTTACTAAAAAATTTTGTTGTTCTTCGAAGAACTTCGCGAATAGCACGGGCGCGAGGTCATTCCCCGATCTCGCACCATACGTTCAAACGCCTTCTCAAACATTAAAACAATTACTTTTTAATTACGATTTTGTTTGCCTCATAATTGGGAAACATTTTTCCTATATTTTTTGCTGATTAATGTTCAGTTGTTGATATAGATCAACCCCCTAAAAGAACATCAGTAAATATAAATACAGCCTGTATATATATATATATATATATAAATAATCAAAGTTTAACATGTCGTTTTCATATTCTAACCTATCATATTATATTTTTGATATTCTATATATTGGTATATCATGATAAACAGAATCAATGTATTTTTAAAAACTGGTGAATTTGCTACATCTATATTAAACTATACTTCAACTATCAACTATCAACTATCAACTATCAACTTCAACTATCAACTAAATCAACTATATTTCTGTAGTTTTATATTTTCCATTCTCGTATTCATTTTGATGATATTTTTTTTAATTTCTATAAATTTTTTATTTTTTTTAAATGTATGGAAAAATACTATTTTTTGAGGCTCTTAACTTTTAAACAAAGTTGAAATTTAAATTTTTAATTCTATAGAAGACTACATAATTAAGAGATAATATGATATCCAGTATTATTTTTCTCATATATCTACTAATATAAGTCACAAGACTACACCGTTTGTATGAAGAAATGGCGGGTTGAATCCCCTTAAATATAAAACTTATGTAACAGTGCCATTTTTAAAGAAGACAGCTAAATGAGGTATGCTTATACCAGCATAATTATATCAACAGTAATTCATACGGTGGTCTCTTTTATCTTTGCAGATGTTCCCGGAAAAATATGAACTTGTACGTAACATGATAGGGCTACTTGGCAACGTTGCTGAAGTCGGTTCCTTGCGCCCTCGTTTAATGACTGAAGAGTTTCTTTCTGTTGTCTACAATTTGCTTGATTTTCGTGGCGAAGACATTGAGGTGAGCGATATTCTTTCATTTTGAAGAACGCGCTATACGATAAAGTTCATCGTGATCAGCCCTCTATCCAATACACGGTCTTTTTTTGTAATATTCTCTTTAACTCTCTTCTTAACATAGATGCATTTTATTATCTATCTATAAATTTTGGTGCGGTTGAACACATTTACAATTACAGGCACATTTGGCCTAATTGAGTAGGGCCCAAAATAATTGTATATGACATAGCAATTATTTAAAAAAAAAAAAAAAAAGAGAAACCTTTTCTATTAAATTTTGAATTCATTTTTTCATAATTGGGAAACATTTTTGCTGATCAATGTTTAATTGTTAATGTAAATTAACTTAACATCAGTGATTTTAAATATAGCCTGCATATTATTATTGTGTAGGTATTGAATATACTTCAATAAGAATTTAATATAAAATATTTGTTTTCAATACAGCACTGGAAATGATTAACATAAATATACCATTAGATAAATTATTAAATAAAATAAAAATTGTTGAAATGTTATTGTTTTAGATAAGCTACAACGCTGCTGGAGTTGCAGCTCATTTGGCTTCAGATGGAGAGGAAAAGTGGACTATCAATAAACCATCTAGGAAGGATGTCCTGATGCGTCTTTCCGCTTCTGTTGAACGATGGAATATAAAAAAAGAGCGTAATATTAATTATAGAACTTTCGAAGCCATTCTTGCATTATTGTTGGCTTATCACACCCCAGAATGCCAACATTGGGCCGTATGGGCTCTGGCGAATTTGACTACAGTCTACCGTAAGTTACTTTTTAAATTTTACATATTTACCGGCTAGCTGATAAATCATCAAACACCGGGGGCAAGGTCCATCGACCGTAGGTAACGCCGTTCGAGTTGAGGCAGAGGGTTTATCCTCCGGCACACCTGGTACGTTATAAAACCGAGGTCGAAAGTCAGCGGGCCGCCGTTTACCTGAGTCCGCCGCTCCTGCAACAACTCGCTACTTCTGCCATCATCACGTCGGCCAGTGGCCCTACATCATGGAGTTAGTAATCTTGTAATACGTATCGGAGTTATTATGTAACTAGTTAGTAATGCAATAAAACATCTACAAACGACTACACATTATTAACTATGTCAGGCCGCAGTGGGTGTTAAACGTGTAGTCCTTAACTCTTTGCTGGTTGATGCATAACAATCTGAATTTTGAGTTAGTAATCGAAACAGCTTCTTTATATCACATTTTAAAAGCTCTCCAGTAAAACTAAACAGAAAATTTCGTCGAGGACGTCGGACGGAGTGAGCTTGCCAAGGTCACTATTACTACGCACCACTTCCAAACTGACTCGCTGTTTGAAGTAGGATCCCGATCGCGGATCCGCGACTTCTCTTATGCCGACACGGCAAGACAACACCGTTATGGTTTTCACAACTCCAACAGAAAATTGATTCCACGGACAATTTAATTGGAAGACCAATGACGTAGACATGTGATTCTGACGATTATCGTTCGAAACACAAAACCATATATGGTTTTCTTCTTCTTCAAATCATCGCCTGATACGTAAGCGTGGCGCAGGTGACAACAAGCCACGGGATACACACCACGAAACATTCAGGTCTATAAAACCACAGATACAAACCTCGGACGGAGAGTGATTTCGCCGTTCCACTTCAAGCCTTCAAGCCTCTGAGGTGTCTCGTGATTATCATTTTACATTTTTACCTTCAATTTACTAAACTTATAAGATTTTACTTGCTTTCTATTTCACAAGGATTTAACAGTTGTGTGTTTGTTTAACCATTTATTAAGAATAAATAGTTTAATCAAGTGTACTGACACCCAAAGGACACGTAACACTCTCATAATAATTTGCCAACTTTTTCAGCAAACGTTAATGCATCGGATTACCACGCGCCCGGAGTTGCTACAGTAAATGCAACGAAAAAATGTTTGCGTCTCTTAGAAATGACAGCGGCACGAGCTGCGGCGCCGAACGATCTTGATGAATTGAGAATGTGGCTCAATGCGGCCGTGTCAGCATGTCAAATCATTACCATGGCTCCATGCAAACATTATTTTTATAAGATACCAGCTTGTAATTTTTCACTAAACCCTAATTTTACTATGAAATTAAATGCAATTATGATGCAATTATAATTACAGCGGATTATTGCAACCTGCTTGAAAATGAAGGTGGAGAAACAGTTCTTTGTAATTTGATTATTGATTCACAACCTTACGAGAGAATAAAGGAACTAGCCCGAATCGTACTCGAGAACTGCCGAAATAAAGTTCAAGGAAAGGAAAAGAAAGCCTCGGTGCCCCTACAATAGGGTTGGATATGCTATGTATGGATTTTTATTATTATTATTATTTTTAATTCTTATAGCACTCAAAAGTTACCACAAAAGTTCTATCTCCTAACAATATATATATATATAGGGTGTTTGTTTTAGAGGCGTGGTTTTCAATCTGGCACTACTTTTTTCGTAGTTGGTGTTTTTGACAGCTGTCACTTGATTTATGCTCAGTTTGGTTTGCCATTTCATAATGAATAGACTTACTCCTGAACAACGTTTGCAAATAGTGCAAATTTAGAAAAAATCACTCTAAATTTTTTTAAAAAATCACTCTAAAATAAAGTAAAAATCGCTTCGTGGGCCTGTGGTGTGGCCTCCAAGATCGTGCGATTTAACACCGCTGGACTATTTTTTATGGGGTTATGTGAAGTCGCTTGTCTACGCAGATAAGCCGGACACGATTAACGCCTTGGAAGAGAATATTCGGCGCGTTATTGCTGACATACTGCAAAACGCAACTTGCTGCAAAAAGTGGTTGAAAATTGGGCCTCTCGGCTGGAATTTGTTCGAGTCAGCCGCGGCGGCCACTTACCCGAAATCATTTTTAAAACATAATGGCAAACCCTTATCTTTATAATAAAACTAAATTCTTAGCCATAACATCAAATTATATGCGTTTTATCTCTTCTTGAAAACCACGCCTCTAAAATCATCATCCTATATATATTTTTATGTATTGTCTTAAGGTTCCTCAAGTCACATTTTTTTTACTACACTTCACAATTTTGTCTTTCTTAAAATGATTTTAAAGTATTTATTAAAAAAAAAACACAATTCAGATAAATCTACCCACCCTTGAATAGCGTTCCTATGCTGTATATCTCTGTACCCACCTTCCAACAGCTTCCATATAAATACAAAGATATTTTCTTGTTTTCCAAAGAAATTAATTGAAAGGGACCCTGAAAATAATTACCTTACAATTTATTAGAGACTGTATTAAATGATACGTGTCACAAAATATAGTAATAATACTTTTTTCCAAATGACAGACAAATAATACTTTTTATTAATAATACATAATTAGGGTTTTAGGATGCTACAGACAATTTATAAAAAAGCAAAAACAAATGAGTTTACAGATATAATAATATATATTAAAATAAAATTTTCATAGCATCTTGCGACCATATTGGCTCGAATACTCAAGACTCCGGCTTTGTCGTTCTGTTCTCATAACCATCTTTCTGTCTGAGGTATTTGACCGACGTCTCATGTTTAATTTATTTAGTTATCAATATTGAACAAGTGGTTTTTTTAAGCATAATATCTCGTTGTTCCCCATTTACCTAGTAATTGTAATTTAACCGTAGGTATGTATTGTTTCAGGGTTACGTCAAGCTTACTCCAATAAAAGCCGTCTATGTTTCTAATACGGAAACTGTCATGGCGAAAACCATCTCAGGTAATTATATTACGTTTACCTAATTGTTACAAGAATAGCCACGAGGTGGCTTACTTCTATCCTCTTGACCTCTACAAGACGGTTGGCTTTCAAAATGTTCATTAGGTTTTAATTCACAATAAAAATATAGATTAGATCAGGGAAACAAGATCACAATCATGTACCATCTATATTGTGGATTTTAATTTGTTCCAGGTGCAAAAGACATCTTCAATTTCAACAGCAGAGACTTCTGAGTCGGTTAAAACTACGACCAATAAATAGCCATTTGTCATCACCCTTCCACTCATCACCACGGGCGTTCAACTGAATAAGAGTATTTTGTTTTTACTCTTTAGCTATACACCGTGTCCCAAGACTATTCCGATAAAAAACACAGCTAATAGATCCTGCGATTTCTAGTGTTATTTGTTAAGAAACAAATCAAAATTCACCATGGTTACCGAGTTAAAAATATGTGAAAATAGTTTAAAAAATCATGTAGTAATGTCTTTGTTGTGAGCGCTCAGCTGTCGCCGTGCCCGTAACGGTGTCAAGGCTATGATAAATCAGGGCGACATCAAAATTCACGTGCAGACCAAATTGACACCATCTATTGTTGGTTGGTTGGTAAATGAATGCATTCTATTTTAAATGAAATAATTAATCACTATGATTTTTGACAAGTCAATCGACATACTGCAAATATTTTATTTTTCCCTCCAAAGTTTCTTCTGTTTTCGGTCACTTTGACTGGCCTTCCTGACATTTTTGAAAAATTATTTTGACTCACACAAAAAAAATGTTAGATATTTTTAAAATGTTAACAAGTATCTTTTATTGATATTAGTGCATAAAATCGTTAAAAAATATACAAAAGTTATCAAAAGTGAATAAAATATTGCAATTTCTTTATATCCAACTTTGGCGATTTTTTATAAATATATGATTACTATATATAAAAACCAAAATTAGTTCAGTACATAGCAAATTTTACGAAGATTGCAAGGACGCCAAAAATAGATGAGTATTTCTCATTTTGCTCGACACTCGACGGCCATTTTGAAATTTTTGACTTTCGAAATTTGACTGTCGTTAGGTTGTCTTCGCGAATGGTCTTGGCACACGGTATACGGAATGGTCTTACCACATTTGAGGATATGTACCATACTTAAGAGGATGATAATGATTTTTCAGGTAAGGTTTCAAACAGCAAGGCGTTTAGTAGAAAATAAAAGAGAAAAAGCCTGGAATCAGACTGGTAAGTAACAGCGGAAAAACATATACAAAACTGAAATAATAACATCAATAAAATCGGGAGAAGCTGTGAAAATGGATGAAAATGGTGAAGATGAGGAACAAAGATGGTGATAATGACATTTATCTGGTAATAGGCCAGTAAGTAACAGGAAAAACATGTCTTCAAAACTGAAATAATTACATCGAGTAACTCAGGAGAAGCTGCAGAAGAAAATGAAAATGCTGAGGATATTTTTTTAATAATAATAATAATTGAATTTTAAATTTTACAAAAGTTATATAATTACAAAGTCTACTTTAGTAGGTGCCCGTACTAAGGTAGGCTTGGGAATTCAATAGTTTATGTTAATGGTAGAAAAGCATTTGCATCCAAAACTGAAAAATTTTCATCTTCAAACTCAAATAATGATGAGGAATTAGGTAATGACAAACGCTAATAGATATCCCTAAACCATCGCCGGGTAAAGAATTAAGCCATAGGTTTCCTCCTTCTTTGTTAAATTTAGCCACGACGACTTCGAGGATATGGCTGGGGAAATTCTTATTAGAGGAATTAGGTAAGCTTTAGGTTTAATATAAGTAAATGTTGACAAATATTAACGTCACCTCGTTAAAAAAATACTCAAAGCTTTGAGTATTTACTTTATACCTTTAAATATTTTTTTTATTCAACATCTTTCAATGTTTTTACGTGAAAGTAATCAGTGAATGGATACACAATTAATATTCAAACATTTTTTTTTAATAAGCAACAGCTGTTACATTTTTACTAGCTGCTTTAACTGTGTACAATTTATCAGTTAGCTATGTACAATTTTGGTTGTTTTTTTGTTTATTCGCTATTAAAATTGTAACATACATTTATTAAATGTTTTATAAGTAAAAAACATTACACCACGCAGTTGTTTTTCATATTACATTTTTTATTTGATGTTATTTTTCTAGTAGAAGTTCATTAATCACATTCTTTTTTTTAGAAGTTAAAGCTTACCAATTTTTGAAACACAAAAGAAAGCTGTGAAAAATATTGTTCTATTATATTTATGTAGTTCTGAGGCCAAAAAAAAAAAATAGCCTTAAAATATAGACATATTTTGTGCATAATAAATAAAATAAGACTCCAGTGAAAGACATGTTGTAATTTATGAGATCTATTACTAATTTTTTGAATTTAATTAAAAATTAAGGTCATGCAATACAATTATAGTCAAACAATAGAATGTTTATGTTAGGAAAATAGCATGTGTACATATATATAGTTTATAGTAAAAAATATTTGTTTTCTTCGACAGTTGTTAATTCTAGCTCCGTAACGACCTGGTATTTTTCATGTAGATTCGATTAAAAACTTTATAAAATTTTAAAATCGGCGGTGAAATCATTGAGATCTGACATCACAAAAATTTCGCTATTGGAGTCGATCCATAGGAGCTACGCTTTGCTCCGATAATTCTTAAAAAAAAAATAAAACAAATTTGAATTCTTCCTAGAACTTTTGTATTCAAAATTATGGTGTTTATTGTACAATTAAAATGAACCATGTACATATAAAGTATATTTGTTACCCTTTTGACCGCCACTATTTTAAAGCAAAAATGGTCTGGTCGCCACGGTATCTGCTCTCCAATTTCGAGAGGTGTCAGCAAAGAATAAATAATTATTTTTGTACACTGATATATATTAAAAATAAAAATATATATTTGACTTATTTATTTTATTTTATTTTTGTTTCAAACTCGATCATCAAAGCGGAGGTTGATAACTGCACGCCCGCAGAGATATTGGGGCTAAAGGATGTAAGATTATTTGGATATAAAAAAAATAACATTGTAAAAATGGCCAGTAAAAACGACAAACGATCAGCTGTTCCTTGTTCAATCCGCCTCCATTTTTATTAATCAATTCTGATACTGATGGGTAATTAAAAATAACACGGAAATATCGGGTGTAAATTATCTTCTGCTGTGCAGGTTTTCTGTAAGTTGGCTCTGAACTCCTAAATTGATAAGTTTATTTTTCTATACATTTGTATAAGCCCCATTTGTTTCCTTACCTCGTTTTGAGTTTTCAAAAATGAATTATTAGATATGTTGCAGTAAAATTACATTGAATTTATTTACATTTAAATTTATAAATTTGTGTAGAATTTTTCGTCATTAAAAGTGACCACTATCCCGTGTTACTATCTCCACGCTGGTGCGTGCCTTTCGGGAGAATCGTGTTAATCCGATCGCTTTGATTTTTAAAGTTTAGGCGACACAATAACAATATTTTCTCAGAAACCCCGTTAGGTTTGGTAATATTACAAAAGTGGCAGTCAAAAGGTTAACAACAAAAGAATTATTTAGACATAGAATATTTGGACTTAGTATAGTTAATGGTTCTAATATAACTTATAATAATAGCCTCTTAAATATATATGACTAGAAAAATTGTTTGTTAAGATTGGAACAATCTGGTCTACAGTATTTTAAACTGTTATCTCTTATTAATAAATCCCTGTACATAAACCGCCACTTCTTAATTAATACTATTTTCCCCTCACTGTTTATAACGGTGAGCAATTCCATACAATGTAACAACCTTGAGGCCAGCTCGAGTTGTCCGTCCATGTGCACGGATGAACGAGAGTGACAACGCTACGAAATTCACCACTATCTTACGATTGCCATTCGACTCGATACGAAGGTGATTCATCGCCGCCGCGAGAGCACACAAACACAGTTGCGATATCTTCATTCTGAGCTTGGAGCTTTTTGCCGAGAGACGCAATTACGTTCGTGAAATTCTCCACTGTTTTTTGTAATCGGCGCCGTTGTTCGATCAAACTTTTTATTTTCCTATTTTTTCTGTCCAAGGAAGCGCGTAATTTTAAATTTTCTGTCGCAAAGACATCTAGATGCTTGGGTTTCTCATGCAGCGATTGTCCAATTCCAGTCTTTTCCAAACATTTTTTAATTTCAACTTGTTTAACTGGCAATCCTATTTCCAATGCAGTTTTCTGAAATTAAAAATATATTATTACCGCATTCGCTATTTTATCCATCGGTTGGGGAAGTTATGTCTTTATTGTATTTAAATGATGTAATATTTGTGCACTTCCGCAATGTGGGTACAAGAAGCCTTTGCGAATTTCTTTAAACTAATAGAGACGCAAACACTCATACATTAGTCCATTTCCACATGGATCAGCAGGTCTAGTCTCTGGAGCACTCGCTGGCTGTTTGGCGTAATAGTACGAGAGCTAGCAACGTCTTCGTCACTTGATTTTAGCATTTTCAAAGAAGACTCAAGTGACAAAAACATTGCTAGCTCCCTTCCTACTACCTAAAACAGCCAGCGAGCGAGTAGCGAGTGCATCAGAGACTAAACCTGCTGATAAGCTATCCATCAAAACTTATCTATTTGAAAAAAATTGGCAATTTTTTGTGATTTTTAAGATTTATTTTAGAACTATTGTTACATTATCATAATTTTAATGTTATACGAAATTATATATTATAATTTACGAAATATTATAATGTACCTAGCTAGTTTTAATAGCAATTCTAAAATAGCATACATTTATAAACTTGTTATTTACTATTTATCTTTTGTTAGTATATTTTTATCCATATAATATAGGATACATATGAACTGTACTCGTTGATATAGCAATCTGTGTATTTTATCAAGTATTTTTCGTGTAATAAACAGAAATAGACATTTCTATATATTATGATATTCTTGGAAATAAACTTACATTATTTACTACTAAGTATATGATGAAATAAAAATATTTGAGTGTTAAGTATGTGTTTTATGTGGGATTGCTCCTACGGCAAACAATACCATTTGATTTATTCTACACCAATAATATGGAGATATGAACGCATTCGTTGTATGCAAAGTAATTAACTTACATGCTTGCTAAGTCATCATTAGGGTGGTCGAGTGTAAACTAGAAATATTCACAGTTTTTACCAAATGTGTATGACATAGTATTCATAAAATAAATTTAGGATCTGAGCACACTGCCTTATAGACCCAGTCGAACTGCATTTCTAATATAACAAGGTAGCAAAATATTTAATCCAGTGAAATTTCCCCATATTCAACTCACATTCCTTTGCTGTCAACAAAAAAAAATTACTTTCGGCACACCATAAGGCGGAGGTAGATTTCACTGGATTAAAGTGGTAAAATATTTTGGTCATGAGGGTTGAAGTTGGCTGCGTGTAGAAGAGTCATATTTGTGGTGCGATCTGCAGTTTTGCATGAATCTGTCTGTATATTTTTTGCCAGGACGTTAGGCTTTGAAATTTGTCAGTGTCTTTTTGCAATTTCCCACTAATGCTTATATGACAAAGGTTTGGAACCAGTAATAAGCACCTTGGCTCCTTTTTTCGCCAATTTCATAGCCCTCATTTTCATCCATTCCTGAGTGATCATCTTGTATACTAGGAATATATAGGGCAGTTTCATATAATTAGGAACTAGTAAAGATTTATTGTCGCAGGAGTTACATTCAGAGCTGCTTGACTGTCCAAGAGTATGTTACATATATTTACAAATTATTTATTTAAAAATTCAATGGCCTAATATTATATATTACACACACATATCAAATTTCTGTAACGGTAATCTACTACCTAATAATTATTCACAATACAATTAAATAGGATAAAACAAATCAATCACATGCTTCAACGCCCACGGCATATCCTACGTTTTATTAACGGCCGTTTAAGAGACAGCTACGCTAGCGTATAAGCTAGCCAGAATGATATAGTTTGTGCAATTCTATTGTTTGTTTCGTTCGCAGTCGCGCATTTTGATTAGTTTAAAAAAAAAATGATCCTCTAAGACGCACAGATTTAATAATGAGATATAAACTCTACTTAAGAGATTAAGACCCTTTTGAGATTAATTTATTTTTCTGAAAACGCTCTACAACCAAGTATGCAATATAATCGAATGACAATAAATAATATATATAAATTTGAATGCCCGCATGAGAATAATATTTATTTTATTCAAACGGGGTCCGATGCTATTCGGTAAACTGGTACTGGCAAGGGGCCGGTCTAATTCCTTGCCGGTGGAGTATAGTTACAGGAATTTATTCCCGTTATTAGCCTTCATATTATATCATAAAAGATATTATAATAATGAAACATTATTATTCATTGCTTACCTGTAAATGTTTAGGAAATTCGTCAAAAATAGTGGGAATCGCACCGTGCCGCAAACGATTTCTATTCTTGATGGTCGTCTCAATCGATTGCGGTTGAAAGTTGAGGGGCGATCTATCGATACAACGTTCTTCGAAATGTCTTGAACATAGCACGCTGTGGGACATCGGTTTAAAAGAAATCAAACGCATTTCGCTTATCCATGCTTGTTTTAGATTTTCGGCTTTTGGAAACCTATTAAAAAAAATCTATTTTTTTACTTTAATTCATATTTAAAATATGTTATGTATTCACACAGGACATCTCGCACTTAATGTAAGCTCCATAAAAGTTAATAATGATTATGTACATTTCTATCTAAATCATGAAAAATTAATGTACAGTTTACTGATCTAATTACCTATTCGCAATTTAAACAAAATTTCTTGAAGTATTACTTCTATTGAAAATTGACTTATTTGACAATGATAGGTTAATAATAATAATATTTGGGACTATTTTTAGTGGCTACATAGAAGAATAGGTACCTAATAAAAATATTATCCATAAGTATATGAAGAAATATAAAACGGCGGCTTAACTAACGGAATTAATTATTTACAATTTTTACAAACAGCCAGTGGTATGTGGTATGTATTCAAAAATTTCTGAACAATAAATGTTAATGGATGTTATAACCACCAATAGGGTTCTCCCACATTTTTATTTTCAATTATTTATTAATTAATTCTAAAATAAATAAGTTACCGCAGATTCCAATTTCGCTGATGCTTAATGGAGCGACATCAGAACAGTAAAGCACATAGTTGGGTGTCCATTCGTACTGTGTTCTGACGTCACGCTAAATAACTATACTGTGTTTTTTTTTATAACCTTTCTTGAAACAAAAAAAATTAAGAACCCTATAAGTTCAAGAAAATTTATAAAAAGTTGTTTAAAATGATGTGATAATCCCATTATAGGGTATTGTGTGATTTATAAGCGTGTTAATGTTTACTAGAAATTACGATTTTAAGCAATATATCACATTAGTGATACTACCTTGCATTGTATGCGGTCATGACTATGCAACTTGCACTCAGAGCATGGAAGAGTTGTCGAATATTTCATGTGCACTTCTCAAACACTCGAAGAGGTGTAGCAGTAGTCAAATATGCGCTAACGGATTGGTTATGTGCAACTTTACGGAGGAAGGAGGACTGAATATCAGTGGTAAGCCTTGCCGATCCTGCATGGCTATGCAATATGGGGGAGGAGGAGAGGTGATCCCTCTAAGTTCCACTTTCAAAAAGTTTTGGGACCGATCACTCATCGTCAGTTCTTGAAGCTTGATAGATCAGTCACTAAATCTCTAAATTCGAAACGTTATTGTGGTAAACTTTTATTCTACAATTACAGAAAAAAAAACGAAATTTAAAATTAATGTGATTTTTTTCCCTCCAAATTGATTATATTTTTCGTTGTGCTTGCCATCCTTACATATGATTTTTTTTACAAATTACGAGTGTGCATGATGGATTTACTGTCTTAAAAAAATCCATGAAAATTGGGCGCGTATTCGGTATGAATAACCTGGCCAGCAACAGATCGTTGCTGGCCATACATCCCGATTACCTCTGTCCCGTTTTAGGTAAATGTCCCGTTATATGAATGTCCCGGTTTACTAATTTGGCCCTAGCGTAGGGTTCCCATAAATGGTTTGGCTCCGACCGGGACTGATATCAATATAGGAGGAAATATAGGGGAGTTATAGGAGGAGGATGGGGGGTACCTCCCCCCCATAGCGCCGCAATCTGGTTTGTGAAAAAAGGAAATCTTTCAATGGTTCCCACATTTTCAGAATACGCTCAATGGCCGGGAATAAAGACAGTTAACCTACAACCTAGTTTTTGAAGATCGTAAATTACCACGAATTACATCAGCTCCCTCACAAAGGTATTTCAGTCTTTCATTCCGTACTGTAAATATGGACAAATATTTGTAAAATGCCAGTAAATCCCTTGACCCACACTTTCACCGCCAGCCAACGTGATCCAACGTCGTCGCACGAATTATTCGCATAGTTTTAGCAATAATATAAAACCCATGATTATTCGTTTACCGGGACACATGGTGGGTCAAACGGGACAACCGGGACCGAGGCTCTAAACCGGTGACAAGTCCCGGTGTACCGGGACAATGGCAACCCCTACCCTAGCGAGACACATTTCCAAATAATATATTGAAAACTTCGCCTGCGGAGATAGGAAACAAGGAAACTCCTGATAAGAAACCCATAAAAATGGGAGAAAAGAGGGTTTCGGTATAGTGTCACGTTCTGGACCATAAAAATGTTGGACACGTTAGGCACGAACGTCCTATGCATAATGATTACTTACTTATGAAAGGTTATTCCGGGTAACTTCCGGTATACCGCACTTTTACATTTGTAGGCACTGCACTTTGCCATAGTTTGTAATATTTTTTTGTATATTAAATAAAAGGCACGACCTCCGCCAAACCCTTGCGGTTTTTATCGGCTTAAAGCAAACGCCAAAACAAAAATATGTCATTAATGCTGTCAGTCAATTGTCAGCGGTTCGACCGCGTAGAGTAAATTATCAAAAATAAACACAATGATGGTATCTATTAATCTAAAATAAATAATTTGAAAATCATATCAGCTACTTTTTTTTAAAGAAAAGAAATATCTTTTTAGTAGGTATAGTAGCAACAATTTAAATATTTTTAAAACTGGCAGCAACAACTACTCGTTTCTCCAAAATTCCGACTCCTAGCCGTAAGTATCGTAGCCGGACGCAAGATGGCGCCACCTGCTTGCGGTGTTGTGAGTTAAAGTTTTCTGTGAGGTTGACGTGTTTTTTGTGGTAATTTGTTAGGTTGCGGAGATTCATTTATATATTGAAATATTAGTAATATAACTTTTGTAAGAAATTGTGAAATATAGTGATTTATTACTTTAAAAGTGACCAGTGTGTTTGTTTTTATTGTGACAGAACATTATTTTGAAGGAGTACCATATTTTCGTCCATGATTTAGGTAAGTACTTTAGAATATATATGCCCTTATTAATTACATATGTGTGTGTACTTTGTTTGGTGTTCCTTTTTTCGGTGCCGTAACATTTTTGTTACTATGTAGCTATTTTGTCGTCTAAAATATCAATTTTCGACTACGACTTTCAAAAACTATGACGTCTAAAGAAACTGGTTCGGTGATCTGGAACCTGCAAGAGTTTCTCTTACTAATGTTTATAACTAAAAATATTGTTGATTTAACCACGTCCTGTCTCAGCTTTTATAAAATAGATTACGTGCTTACTTAAATGCTTAATTCGTCAAGTATTAATTCCCGTGTGAATGACGTACTTTGCATTCGCCGTAATGTTTGTTCATTGATTCTTCGATTTGGCAGCACGTAAATTGTTTACTAAACAATTTACCCACCGAATGTGTCAATAACATTGTTAAAATTATGAAAAAATCACAATACATAACATATGTTTGTTACAGAGTTTCACTTCCCTCTATTAGTTAATAGATAGGACATGTTATATAAACTAGATAATATTTTATAGACAAAAAAAACATCTTGGTATAGAATTGACATTTGAGTTTTACATCCAGAGTGGATGGACAGTGATAAAATATTTTATGATGCCTATGGTTTATTAATGTAAATATTTGAAATAAACCATCTTTTTAACCATTATAAATTACGCACATAGAACAAAAACAAATCCAATATTTTATTGGATTTGTATTTTATTGGAACGCAAAACTCTTTGTTTGTGTTATTCCGATACTACGGATGAAATTTCAAAAACATTGTTTTATTATTATTTAATATTATTACTTAATAGCACAAAAAAGTAAACACTATTAATTGCGTATGCTGTTATAAACGAGAACGTCATTTATTTGGTGCTGACATTTCTAAGTCAATTCGTGCAATGTCCACAACGCTTGTGTCACAAAAAGTGGATACCTATTCTTCGTTTAACAAAATAAAAACGATTCTAATGATTTTCTTTCTTTCGCTCTTAAGTGGGTTAATTTAGGATTTAAATGATTTCTTTAAAACTAAATTTGCATATGGGATTAGAACATTACCTCTTTCTTTATCATTGCGCTATCTTATCTGAGCAGTAAATATAAACGCGAAATAAATCGTAAAAAAAACGAAAATTGAATGCAATGGTAAAACTGTAAGGATCTTTTTATTAGCGACCTCGATTTTAGTCTGTGTGTAGTTTTAGCTTGGGGCATTCCATTTGCGTAGGAAGAACAGGATTGAAGGAACATATTTTTTTTCCTGTAATTCGTTATATTTCTTCTTTATTGAAACAAGAATGGCTATGACATCCTGTAGCTATCATATATGATTACTTCTACACATTGTTTATTAGTAGTAAATTATTTATCCAGAACCTGAAGGCTTTCAGCTAGGTCCTACGGGCGTCATTATAGGCATCTCACTTCCACCCCAACTTGTGATAAGTTGCTTCATTTTCTATCTTCACTTGTAACTGCGGCACTTTTAACCTATGCGGCCTGGTAATGAAACAACGCGGACATAATACTTCAATTGAACAATAATTATAATGTGACACTCTTTACATTCATTTTTTTTTCAATTTCAATGTTGCCAAAAGCAACTTTAATTATTCAAATATATACAATTACGATGTAAATAGAGCCAGCAAAGACATTGCCGGTTTCTTAATCTTAACTGATTACAATTTATTTATACATGCATAAAATATAATACAAAATACTTAAAAATTAAGTTAACGTGATTTACAAACAAAATTAACTCAATTTAATTAATACCTAAATATTTTTTTCCGTACATTCTTTTAATTTAAGTTTTATTACAGATTTTCTTTTAAGTTGTCTAACTTCAAGAGCTATTAAATAGGCTGGGTATTACATATTTTAATTGCCGATATCCATATTTTTTTCATTTGACATTTGTCTAGTAGAGTACTTATTAGTGACAAGATTTTTCCATGTTTCATTTGAGAAATGGTTGATTGCAATTATATAATAGTAATCGCCTTGCATTGATTTTTTTTTTATTTTTAATATATGTTTCATATGCAAGACCCCAAATTGTAATACCATACAAAATGTGCTATGGGCGCACATAGATGAGTTTGTATGTATTATAACTGACCAATAAAAAACTGATACGTCCTCAAGTTTCCAACAGCCGCACTGTCATATTTAGGAAATTCGAATATGAAAGTTCTATCGAATACATGAATGTATAGAAACTAAAAACGTAGGTTCAAAATACAATTAATATAATATGTTTCTTCTGATATTTAAAAAGATCGTTGGGGTAGCGACTTACAATTGTAATCTGACTGAAATTACAGTGGCCATAATATAGCATTACTACTAGAAGATCGATCTATACGGCATAAGAAAGTTGTAAGTTTTTTCTGAAACCGGTTCAACTTTTTTAAACATTTTTTTTTTTTTTTACTAAATTTTCATTAAATAATCTTCAAGCGATCGCAATATGTAAACAATCTTAATATATATAAATCTCGTGTCACAATGTTTGTCCTCAATGGACTCCTAAACCACTTAACCGATTATAATAAAATTTGAACACCATGTGCAGTTCGATGTGCACTTGAGAGATAGGATAGTTTAAATCTCAAATTATAGTCGCAATTTTAATTTATCGCTAATTTTTTGTCCGTTATTATTTGGCAGTCATAAAACTGACAGATGTCGATACCTTTTTATTTTATGGGCGATTGTGAAGAGCGCGTGACGACTCGGTGCCAGTATAATTTTATTGAACAAGCAGAGGAAAGAGCAATTGTGATATTATTGGAAAATTTTTTAGAAGATCACAATCAACTAATTCAATTGATCAAAAGAGTTTCGCCACGACTGCAAAATGACAATTATCAAATCGTCATAAAAGCCGACAAAGTACCATTAGGTGAACATGCTGGTAGATTCAACGCTCCAACTGTTGATGAGGTTGCTGTTATCATGGTTGGTGATCCAGTTGACAAAAGATCTATAAACATTACACGGCGAGACAACACTGTCAGTACGATTTAGGATCTACACCGTTCATATGACGCACTACAATATCCATTGATATTTTGGCAAGGACAAGATGAATATCACCTTAATATCAATCAGTATGATCCAAATACCGGTAAATTTGACAATTATCTATTTACTTTCTTACTGTATGTATAGATTTTAATTTCGTATTGCATTTTATTTTTTATTTTTTTAGGTGATTACAGAAATAATAAAGTTAGCTCAATGAACTACTACGCACACCGAATAATGGTTAGACAACATCAAGACAATTATATCCTTCGATATCGTCAGCTGTTCCATCAATACATTGTTGATATGTATGCTAAGGTCGAAAGCGAACGCTTGCGATTCCTTCGATTCAACCAGGCAAAACTACGATCGGAAGAATATATTCACTTACGAGATGCTGTTGCTGGAAACATCGATGGAAATTTAAATCCCAATGACATCGGTAATGCTTTCATTTTACCTTCAAGCTACATCGGCAGTCCACGGAACATGCAGGAATACATACAAGATGCGATGACTTACGTACGTCATTACGGCCGACCGGATTTATTTATTACATTCACATGTAATCCGAATTGGGAAGAGATACAAACTTTACTATTGCCAGGACAACAAGCCATTCATCGTCATGATTTAACTGCACGTGTGTTTAAACAAAAATTGAAATCCTTAATTGATTTTATTGTTAAATATACAATTTTTGGTATCACACGTTGTTGGCTGTATACGATAGAGTGGCAAAAGCGAGGTTTGCCTCATGCCCACATTTTGGTTTGGCTTAAAGATAGAATCCGTCCTGAAGAAATCGATCAAATAATTTCAGCCGAAATTCCAGACCCATTAATTGATCAAGAATTATTTGATATTGTCACCAAACACATGATCCATGGGCCATGCGGTGTTTTCAACATGACGTCACCGTGCATGGAAAATGGAAAATGTAAAAAAAACTTCCCAAAGCCGCATACGAATGACACGATCACGGATATTGATGGTTATCCAATGTATCGCCGCAGAAGTACTGAGAATGGTGGCCACACATTTACAATGCGACTGCCGAACTTTCCAAATCAAGTTGAGTTTGATAATCAGTGGGTGGTACCATACTCACCACTACTTTCAAAAACTTACAAAGCTCATATCAATGTTGAGCTTTGCAGTTCTGTTAAATCAATTAAGTATATTTGTAAATATGTAAACAAAGGCAGTGATTTGGCCATATTTGAAGTAAAAAACATAAATAAAAATGACGAAATAGCACGATACCAAATGGGCAGATACATTAGCAGCAATGAAGCTATTTGGCATATTCTCAGCTTTCCCATCCACGAAAGAGATCCTGCTGTCCAACATCTGGCAATACATCTTGAAAACGGTCAACGTGTATACTTCACTGAAGAAAATGTTCTCCAAAGAGCGTTCGAAGCTCCGAAAACGACTCTAACTGAATTTTTTACATTGTGTCAAAAACCTGATGTTTTTGGCCAATTCGCGAAGACATTGGTGTATGGTGATGTTCCACGTTATTTCACATGGAACAAATCCAGTAAAAAATGGGAGCCACGGAAACAAGGAAAACCACATCCTTCCATTACAGGCATATTCAAAGCTAAGACATTGGGGAGACTTTACACGGTACATCCAAAGCAACGTGAGTGCTTCTATTTACGTTTGTTATTGGTGAATGTTCCCGGACCAACGTCTTTTGAATTTTTACGAACAGCTAATGGTCGAGTATTCAATACATACCAGGATGCATGTCGTGAACTGCAATTGCTAGAAGACGATAACCATTGGGACTTAACGCTTGCTGATGCTGCGTTGACATCAACACCGAATAACATTCGTCAGTTGTTTGCAATTATTTTGGCGACATGTTATCCCTCGCAAGCACAAACTTTGTGGGAAAAATATAAAAATTGTATGACAGAAGACATCTTGCACCGAATTAGACAAACAAATCAATGCCAAAACATAGATTATACACCAGAGATGTACAATGAAGCATTGGTCTTGATCGAGGATTTATGTGTTCTTATTTCAAATTTACCACTTAATCATTATGGTATGCCATCACCTAATCGTCCAGCCACCGACTTAGTCAATACCGATTTACAACGAGAAAATCAATATGACCATGGAAGTTTAGCAACAATTATCATGAACAGTGAACCATTACTGACAGCAGAACAAAAAATTATTTATGATCGGATTATGCTGGCTGTTGCTGCT
The DNA here is from genome assembly GCA_020383195.1 of Neomicropteryx cornuta. Lineage (NCBI taxonomy): Eukaryota > Metazoa > Arthropoda > Insecta > Lepidoptera > Micropterigidae > Neomicropteryx > Neomicropteryx cornuta. The sequence goes on along the minus strand of JAHKQU010000010.1, from coordinate 5,783,361 downwards.
GAACAAGGCGGTTTTTTTTTCTTGGATGCACCCGGTGGAACCGGTAAGACATTTTTAATATCGTTGATTCTTGCCAAAATACGGTCGCAACAAAAAATCGCATTAGCATTAGCATCGTCAGGCATTGCGGCTACTTTACTGGATGGTGGGCGAACAGCACATTCAACATTCAAGCTGCCATTGGACGTTCATAATAAACCAGATGCAATGTGTAACATCAAAAAGAATAGTGGAATAGCTGCAGTGTTGCGGAAGAGTTCTATAATAATTTGGGATGAGTGCACAATGGCACACAAATATTCACTTGAAGCATTAAACAGAACTATGCAAGATTTAAACAGCAATAATAAACTTTTCGGTGGTGCTATCTTACTTTTGTCTGGTGACTTCCGGCAGACCTTACCGGTTATACCTCGCTCTACTTTCGCGGATGAGATTAATGCATGTTTGAAACAATCATTCTTATGGCGAAGTGTTGAAACACTTCGATTGACCATAAATATGCGAGTACAATTGCAAAATGATCCATCAGCACTAATATTTTCCGAACAACTACTAGATATTGGGAACGGTAAAATAAAACTGCAACCAAATACGCAATGCATTAAACTACCAGACAATTTTTGCACTGTTGTTCAGGATAAAACTGAATTGATTCAGAGTATTTTCCCGGATATACAGAATAATTATTTGAATCATGAATGGCTTAGTCAACGGGCGATTTTGGCAGCCAAAAACGTTGATGTTGACGAAATTAACTTCCAGATACAACAGTTGTTACCAGGCGATCTGATGTCTTTTAAATCAATCGATACTGTTGTTGATGAAAATGAAAGTGTAAATTTTCCGATTGAATTTTTAAATTCATTAGATATCCCTGGAATGCCACCACATAATCTTCGATTAAAGATTGGTTCCCCTATTATTCTCCTCCGTAATTTGAATCCACCTCAATTATGTAACGGTACGCGTTTGGTCATCAAAAAGATCACCGGAAACATTCTTGAAGCAACCATTTTGGCTGGGAAGTTTAAAGGAAAAGTGGTCCTGCTGCCACGTATTCCGATGATACCATCAGATTCTACCATACCCTTCAAAAGGCTACAGTTTCCAATTCGTTTAGCTTTCGCCATGTCTATAAATAAATCTCAAGGTCAAACAATGTCCATTTGTGGTTTAGATTTGGAAAATCCATGTTTTTCTCATGGGCAACTATATGTTGCGTGTTCACGTGTTGGGAAACCGTCGAATCTATTTGTGTTAGCTAAAGACAGGTTAACCAAAAACATTGTGCACCGATTGGTGTTAAATTAAATTGAAATTGAAAGTATTTATAATTCAAAAAAAAAGATATTAATGTTTAAAAGTTTAAGACTGTCTGCCTTGCCTACCTCATTCATGAGTTTAAGCGTCACATGTTATTTACTGTATTATACTGTAATATACTTATATTTGTTATAAAATTAAATGGAAATAATAAATCTGATAAATTTTTATTTTTTACCTATTGATTTCTGCTTAGTATCAAGTGTAAGAACATTTTAATTAATTGTGTTCAACGTACTTCCCCTTCAAATCAATCTCAATCCAGTGAATTTGTATACCAACATCATCATTGTCGTCTTTGTTCGTAAATAATTTCATTGTACTAAAGGGTTATAGTAGTAGAAAGTCAAATAAGGAGATCACCATATTTTTTTACAAATACCATCTGTGTGAAAAAGCATAGTGGACTCCGTGACTGATGTTCTCTTATTATTCCTCTTAGATTGTTTACTATAATGTAATATAACAAAAACTTTAGCCACAGCAACGCGTGGCCGGGTCAGCTAGTATATATATATTTTTTGGTACGACTAACCTAGTCTACATTTCAAATCGCAAATACTTATTCGCGGTTATTTTTTATAAATTTCTCTAATAAATGCCTAAGCAACAAATTAATACTAAATCTAAAACGTTGGCAAATGTGGTTGACTCTCAAAATAAATTTACATCTGTAAAATAACAAACTTTGTGTTGACTATTAAATCAAATTTAAAAAGTATTTCTGGCAGATTTATTTATTTATTTATTTATCGTTTATTTCCTTAGGAAAGCTACCTATTTGCAATGGGTACCATTTCATGACTTCCAGAAAATTTTGACATATCTTCGCGTTTCATATCCCCTAGAACCCAACACCACCCTCAGTTTAAAAGTTTATATATATATATATCTATCTATATCACTTGTGGACACGATAATTTCCGTAATTTTACTTTAATCACTTTCAAATTGGGGCACAAAATCTCATGGGGGGGGTTCGAAAAAGTGAATTAATTTAAATTTTACATTATTACTCAGATAAAGGCCTAAAACTTGAGTAAACTTTTTTGAGTCCGGCGTGCCGAAAGGGATTTTAGATATGCCTCAAATAGTGAACGCGTCTCGTAAATCGAGGCGATTTATTATCGCAGCATCTCGGCCCATTTGATCTTGCCGGCGCTGAGCCCAGCAGTGAGTGTGCCGGGAGAAAGTCGACACTTCCACCATAAATACCTGTCACATTAAGGTATTTAAGTACCATTATATTTTCTGTAAGTAGATGAAATTGCGACACGTACGCGCCAATACAACGGGATGACTATTTTCGGGACATCTCATGGAGGACGATTACTTACTAGACATTCTACGTCCTTCATTTATTCCATCTACGCCAAGACATGGTCCTACCATAGTGTTAAAAATCGGCGACAGATCATTTGAAATGTGTGGGACGTCGTAAGACACCATTTTTGATCATGCTAATATCGACCTTAAATCGTTAATTGCCGCGGCGTGCGAGCGAGTGATCATCGTCGAAATATATTAACGTCTAATTTTAGTAAATTTTAATTATATCTAAAATTATAATAAAATTTAAAAGTATGGCTTTCCTAAGGACTATACTATTATTTTATCTACAATATGCACTATTGTTGGTGTAAATAATATGCTGTATTATCAAACCCGAGGCGAAAAATAAAAAAAAACACATTTTAGGTAGATTTAGGGAGGGTACCATGTAATAACTTCAGAAAAAATCGACATATCTTCGCGTTTCACATCCCCTGGTGCTCTAGGGGATTCCCAGGGGTCGACTTAAACGAAAACGGATTTTGTGGGTCGATGAGGTCTTATTTAAATCTTTCAAGATTACTCTATAAGTTGTGTTACGTGTATCAGCTTGTTATAAGAATGACTAATATTTTAGTAGGCAGCATCATTGTTGTACTTATAAGAAACTCAACAAGTCGATAAGTTCCCACAAGTCTTTCAGGCAACTAAAAGTTTTATCAATAGGAAAAAAATTAAAGATAAGATTTTTAAATAATTTGGCTATGTCTGAGGTGACAGTTCATTTTGGAAAAGGGGTCTCTTGCCCAAAGTAGTTTGGGATTCCCTGCCCTAGAGCCTAAAACCACCCTCAGTTTAAAAAAATATATATCACTTTCTTGTGGACACCATAACTATCGTAATTTTATACCAATTACTTACTTTCAAATTGATACATAAAATTTAAGGGCACAAAATCTCGGTCAAGTTCGTTATTGGTCAAAATCAGACCAGGGGGGCGGGAATAGGGGGGTTTTTTTCGAAAAAGTGAAATTTTGCTATAAATTTCTTATTAAAATTTAGTTTATATTTCAGAAACGAAAATTAATTAAAAAAACAGCCTCCAAGAAGCACAAGGTGCATCGCGAGAAATGTAGTTTTTCTGAGGATTCCTTGAGTACCAGGTATAAAGCATATTGTATTATTACGATCCAAAACGCGAGTGACTCAATACGAAACCGCCGAGACTTCCGGTCGCTTTACACGATAACAGGTTTCGCACGAAAGCGCTCGCGGTCAAGGCACCCGTTCCGTTTCGCGACCGTGTAAGACGCTCTTAATGTCAACGTTTGTTTGTCTAACCGCCACGAAAGATTCAATCAATATCATGACCAAATTAATTACCATCATATTAAAATACTTTGCTTTGCTTGGCTGTTTTGGTTTACAATAAATAAATACGAGGCGTGATCAAAAAGTAAGGTGACTTTTCAAATTTCGCGGGCTACGTCCGTTCGATCTTCGTTTTTTGAAGTTATACTTCTTTGGGCCCGTTGTACTCATTGGGATGGGATGCTGGTCGAGAAACCGCGTCACGCGTTAGGAGTAATTTTTACGTTTGTCGAGTTGTAGAGTCCCTTCCGAAATTTGAAGCTATTTGTCTGTGTTTTTTTTTTCACAAATTATACGAAAGTATACGAACTTAATAATGATAATGTATAGGTGTATAGTATAATAATGAAGTGACTTATAATAATATATTGAATAACAGAAAAATGTCTTATATTTCATTTATTTATTTATTCTTATACACCAAAATACATACATTACAGAACAATAGTAACAGTCCAATGGCAATTAATGTAACCAACAAGCGACCGGCACCTATCGCACTGATGTTCCCTGCCTTCTTAACTAGACGCCGTCTGTACCAAAGAAGGCAGTGACCGTCGATTTTTGTTAACTGACGTTATATATCCTGTGTGTGAGTGGGTGTGTGCGAACGGCTAAAGAAGTATAACTTCCACCGTTTGGTCCGACGCAGACCCGTTTTTTTTTGTTATGTTGGTACACTTGTTTTTAACATATGTGAAAGTTTCAAGAGTATAGCACTTTACTGTTTGGGTTAGGAGTGTTTTGCGTGCTCGGCGATTTTCTACTGTCGAAAAACATGGACCAAAGAGTTTGCATTAAATTTTGTGTAATAAATGGAATCAAGTGCTGTAAAACTCTTGAAATGTTGACAGTGGCATACCAAGTCGTATAAACTCTTCCAAGAATGCCGAGAAGACGCCAATGACGACCCTCGCTCTGGACGCCCAAGCACCTCATCAGCTGATGGAAACGTTGAAGAAGTGAAGAATATAGTGTTGAGGAATCGTCGAACATAACACCTTGTATATAATTTTTTTTTTATTAATTCATTGACAGTAACTTAAACATTAATTTCACATTATGCAAAGTACTACCTAACTAAGCAATGCCCGTACTAAGGTAGACTTTTGTAAGTGGGTTTTAAATCAAAAACGTTCGTTCTTCAACCTGAAACATTTAAACATCTACAACAAATAGAGCCTACCTTAGTACGCCCGCCTGATTGGGTAGAGTTTTAAAAATATGTGTGTAACTGAGGAACGAATAAATAAATTGTTTTTCATTAATATTATTATTATTAATCTAAAACTTGGTAAGTACGCTTTCAAGAAACACGCTCTAAATTGCCTAATACAATTTAATTTAGTTTTGGTTTTTAGAATATATTTAAAAATATTTACATTATTTTTATTTCGAAGATTGTATCTAATTTTTAAATAGATATCCATGTGCATTTTGTTGAACTCGATTTCTTGAATAAATAAATAAAAATAAAATAAATAGATGAAAAACGGGTAATTATACACATTTTAAACACAAAGAGTTAGTGAGATAGGGTGATGATTTTAGAGGCGTGGTTTTCAAGAAGAGATAAAACGCATATAATTTGATGTTATGGCTAAGAATTTAGTTTTATTATAAAGATAAGGGTTTGCCATTATGTTTTAAAAATGATTTCGGGTAAGTGGCCGCCGCGGCTGACTCGAACAAATTCCAGCCGAGAGGCCCAATTTTCAACCACTTTTTGCAGCAAGTTGGGCCGTATGTCAGCAATAACGCGCCGAATATTCTCTTCCAAGGCGTTAATCGTGTCCGGCCGTACTTTATTTTAGAGTGATTTTAAAAAAATTTAGAGTGATTTTTTCTAAATTTGCACTATTTGCAAACGTTGTTCAGGAGTAAGTCTATTCATTATGAAATGGCAAACCATACTGAGCATAAATCAAGTGACAGCTGTCAAAAACACCGAAAAAAATACGAAAAAAATAGTGCCAGATTGAAAACCACGCCTCTAAAAAAAACACCCTATATAAGGCCAATTGAAGCTGACGCTAAAATAATATTTTAAAACCTGTACTTACAATTATGGTGTTGAGTCGAGAGAGCTTTGAGGTAAGGACGACTGTGGGATTGCGCCTTTATTTTGAGTACAAATTGAAGAATTTGTATGTTTTTTTTACGCACGTGCGACGTTGCATTACACCTTTTATTTAATACAATTAATAGCAAAAATAAATTTTTAAAAATAAGCTTTCATTGAAGTGCTTGAATGCGCATACGAAAATATTGCTGACCGTTGAGGAGTTCCTTCGTATGGAGGCAATCCTGGCTGTAGAATCAGGTTACATTTTCCATAAGAATGCATTGTCATCGGCACTGAAGCGACGTGTTAAAGTTCAGCTTTGCAAGATTTGACCTAAACCGACACACAAATATAAAAGCTTGTAAGAACTGCCAGGAATCGAACCTCGGATCTTATATGTTCTCGTGGTTGATTCCGTAGATTTACCATCAAAGTTGCTATTTTTAGCGTGCATTTTTAAGTTTGAACGAATTGTTATTCAGAACTCGTAGATATTTTCAAATTTGCATTATCGTCGTAAACACGGAGGTTTCTGTGCGTTGGCGTACTCACCGGTCGACGATCTCTCGGCACGATAAAGAAAATAACCTATTATTGAAAATAGCCAGTGATCAATTTCACGGCAATCTATATACAGGGTGTCCCAAGACCAATCCCGCAGACTTCATCATAACAAAATACGAATATTTTTCTGCACCAAATTTATAATTTTTTGTTACAAAAATTACGTAAATCGATAGCACCCCTCTTACGAACCCAGAAACGAGTAGGGAGTTACCCCTTCTTCTTAGACCGACCTCTGTTCGACCAGTGGCACCTGACAGCAATCATCTAGCTCCGCCCTAATGGGGCGTTTCGAACAACGCGGCAGGTCATTAACCTCGATCTTGACTGACCGCGGCCTAGTGACCCAGTGACGTAGTTATCCGAGGGAGGAGCCATTGAAAAATATCTGTTTTACACGATTTAGAATAGAAACTTCAACATTTTTTTTCTCGAATACCATAATGAATTTTGATATAGTTTCTTAACAAATAACACTAGGAATCGTGGGACCTATTAGCTGTTTTTTTTTTATTGGGATTGACCTTAGGACACTATTCGTATATAAATATTATGTTACTGAAAATACACGTAATTCTGCATTATAATATAATTCCAATGAAATATTTATGTACAGAGTGTAAAATGCGAAAAAAAATATCTTCAAATTTATTATATTTTTAACAGATGGTGTCAATTCGTTCAGCGCGCGAATTCCAATGCCGCACCGATCAATAAAAACCTTGACACCGTTACGGCTCACAAGAAATATCAACGATCCGTTTACATTTTGTCTCGATAACCATGATGAATTTTGGTATAGTTTCTTAACAGACCATTCCCGATAAAAATCCTGCGATTTCGAACAGGATTCGCGTGACCTCGTATCAAAATTCATCATGGTTTTCGAGTAAAAAAATTGTAAACTTTACGTGGTAATACAAAATCGGTCTTGTCATAAGTTCGGTAGCCGCATTGCCCTATTAACGCATTTTTTTTATACGTAATAGGGAACATAAACACCCCTTCGGGAATGGTCTCGGAACACCTTGTATATGTTTATAATCGCCAAGAAATGCATACAATAATTTCTTTTATTTTCATTATCTAGAATTTGTATATTAAATTGAAATATTAACTAACACTGGTCTTATATGGTAAAAACCACAGTAAAATTTAAACATTTTTTACTTTTACTTTAAGTATTTTTTTACTTTTCGAAAACCTTTTTAAAAAAAAAGTTATAATGTTTAAAAATTAAAATATACGCTATATGACAATATGTCAATTGAAAACCGATTTCTTAAGAGCCATAACGCACTCGAATTGCATTTTATGCATGTTTTTGAGGTCTACTCCGAAGATATCTTTTCATACCAGGCATATGTAAAAAATATAATTAGATTAACTAAACATATTTCTAGAAAACCTTTAAGCTGGTTTTTTTAATAAATAATCCTATGTTTACATAAAAAAAATATCGAAATTCGTAAGTTTTATTTTTTTAAATTCTCATAAACCAAACTACATATGTGACGTAAGCCTAATTTATACATAGAAATGTCCGCAATAAAATTCTATAGAAAACTTAGATTTTTTTTAATTGCCTTATATTTTTAATATAAATAAAAAACTGTCAAATGTTTATTCTTTGTTGTTGTCGAGGGATGCTCGAAGTGCACGTGGCCGACACCATTTGCAAAGGTCGAACTTCAAGGTCACCTCACGATATACTGGTTCTTAAACGCCCCGGGACGCATTTGTCCTTGAGATTAGAAAGAGTAGGCTTTATTCGAACATGACGTTTAGAAAAGAGACGGATATACTCGCCGACCGCCAATTCGTTACATTTGGAATCGACGAAACATGTTTTTTGTATTTAAATAATTATTATCATTTAAAAAAAAATGTTTTTTTTTAAGTAATGTCCTAGATTATTATATTGTCTATCTTTAGAAAGAAAAATTAGGTTCGCGTCACTTACACAACTTAAAAGAAAATCGTTGCAAGAAAAAAACAACACTTTCTTATTTATTTATTTTCATTACTATAATAAGGTGTATTTCGTTTTTTTTTTAAGGAAAGTACTAAATTAATATATGTAGAATATTGTGGTATTATTAGTTTTAGCCATTTGTTGGGAATGACTTCAACAAAATGCACCAAAATACGTTACAAAACACGTTTTAGGGACTGGTGGCGCCTTAATGTTGTCAAATATTTACATGACGATTACTTGTCGCTTTAAAATTGTTGGGAACCTCTGGATGGATGTTTCAGTGTGTTTATTAATGTACATATATATATATATATTTGTAAACCATTGCGTTAGTAGTATCGTGTAATAATGATACGGGCGTGGGAAGTCGTTTTATATTCTTTGTATGTTAATTCGCACACTCACACTCGCACTCGCACTCACACTTTGCGCGTATGCACACGTTGGGTTTTTATTTCCTGTGTTTCTGACGCGTGTAAATCATAACCACCTAATCAAACTTACGACAATTTCAGGTTTCAAAAGGATTTTTTTTCAATCGAATTTCTTAGGTGGTCAAATTTTTTTTCGTCAAAACGTTTCATCGATTTCGATTGTAATTATTGCAAGTTGTGCCGGAATGCTTAGAGTCGATTCAACGGAAGTTTTATCAAGTTACGTATAAATTAAGTGTAAAAACAACTTTGTAAATAAAGCAAAAAACACGCGGCCTTCCGACGTCGCCACACAGTAACCGTACCTACAAATGAATTGACGAAGGTGAAGGACGGGTAGTTTCCCGCGCGCAATAGTGATCTAGGTCAATTGGATAGGTCAGAAACACAACAATCCGCGCACCGAACGTTCAATATTCATGTAATGTTTTTATATGGATTTTTTTTGCTACCTATATGAAAACTTGTTGAATAAAAATTATTTAGATTCCTGCCCAGAATTATCCCTTAAAGGGATACTGCTGAATTTAAGTTCAACCTGTACCTGTTTATTATTCTGTACCGTCTTTATATGTTTTTTTTTTTGATAGGTAACTGTTTTATTACCCAAATAAAGATAAATAAAATGAAATTGTAGCGATGCTGTGGTTTTGGCCGGCGACGTGCGATCGCCGCCGGGCGCATCTGATTGGTCGGCATCTGCGCAGGCGCGCATTGGAATTTGTACCTAATGCATTTCTTATTTACTCTTTTAAGTTTAAAGAAATGTCTCCCATTAGGAATTCGTGTAAATATTGAATATTGCCGCGTGAGAAATAAAAGGATCTGGACCGTCCCTTCGCTTAAATTCTTCCCGGACGCGCAACAGCTGTGCGCGCGGGATGCTGGCGATCTTCTCCGGAGATATTTCGCGCCGCGGCGGAGGTCGGCCGTTCAACTCGCGCGCGTAATGACTTGACTTAAATAATTGTCCTAAAGGAAACGCGTTCGATGTTTGCGCGCGCGCATTCATTCAATTCTCGGCCTTTATTTATTTTCAACTCGAAATCCCGCCATCCTTTGGTCGCAGTGATGTATGGCAACCCTGCCATACGTCCGCGACCAAAGGAAAAAATCCCTTTCGGCACGCCGAAAGGCGGGGTGGATTTCACGGAATCAAAGTAGGGGAGAGTTGCTGAGCCATTTTGAGCTGATTTATTTATTTATCTTTATTAAGGAAATAAAACAGTTACACGAGTAAAATTATATGCAGGCAGTACATATACAATCATATAAAAAAAATATAAATAAAAAGAATGAAAACAATGGTTCCAACTTATAAGTATAAAATAAAACCAATTAAATATTTTCACCGAGTGAGTATAAAATTAGCGTTTAACCTAAGAAATGCAAGATGAAGAGATGAGTCAAGATGATGAAGTCTTTTGAACGCTACTAAATTTGATCGTGCCTATTAATTGAGGTATGATTTTTTTAATTATCAAAAACCAGTTTTTTCCACCCCTAGGACCTTTTATTGGTGTTATTAAAAAAAAAAATACTGAGATAAGTTTTAGGCGTTTATCCAAGAAATATTATACAATTTAAATGTATTCGATATGTTATATACTAGGAAAATTATAACAAAATGTCACTTTTTCGCAAAAAGCTGGTCTGATTTTGCCGAGATTAACCGAGATTTTGTGCCCTCAAATTTTATGTATCAATTTGAAAGAAATGTCGAAATTTTCCAAAAATCATGACATAGTACCCATTGCAATAGGTAGATTTTTTTAACGAAATCTACTTAAAAACAACCTTCATAGTATTATGTATTTTTTGGTGAATTTAACAACATTTCAACCCCTCTCCCTCTAACCCAACAACGTCATACTGGTAGTCCGGAAACGCGCTAAAACACAACTAAAGTAACCCTATATGTTATAAAATCACGTGCGTGAACTATTTTCACGTAATAGGGAACATAAACACCTTAATTCATCGAAAATTGTCGAGAATTGACGGTATAAATGTTCACAACAAATAACAAAATTTAGGATAACTTACTCCGTGTTCCTACAGTTTTATTTTATCTAAATAAAATATATATATATTTATTTCTCTCTGGTTCAAGTTGTTCTGACTTGTGCAAAAAGAAACGCTTAAAATAAATTTAAAAAAATTGGGTCTGCGTCGGACGAGATGGTGGAAGTTATACTTCTTTAGCCATCCGCACACACAAAAAGATAGGATATATAACTGAAATATAAGACATTTTTCTCTGTTATTCAGTACTTAACACGACGGCTTAGTAACGAACTCCTAAAGCATTCCTTTCACTTAAAAGCCGAAACCATTTTTATATTTTTAATGGCGTTTTTAATTTTTATTACTAATCACATTACTTTAGCACATTTATCACAATAGGCCGAAATCGGAAAACGCACATAAGATTACATTAATCAAACACACAAACTGTAATGGCGCCTAGGCGAATTCTTGGTAAAAAATAAAAAATATGTCTAGGTAATAAATAGCTTGTCACGAGAGAAATCGTCTGAGTACGTGACCATTTGTTAGATTTCTATTTTAAGTGACCCGTCGAATACTCGCCATTTTTATATTGACCAGGTCATACATCTTGGAGAAACGCAATCCTTTTAAACACACTGGGCTGTATCGCGAACCCTTTATACAAGGTGTTTTAACTTTCCCTTCTTTGTTGGCATACGAGGTGTGTTCAAAAAGTAAGGTGACTTTTGAAATTTCGCGGGCAACGTATTTTCGATTATCGATTTTTTTTGTTTTATGTTGGGACACTCTTCCCGAAAATCTGTACCAAATATCAAGTGAATGGCATTTTTTGTTTGGTTGTGAGAGGCGTAAAGGTTATAAGTGATTTGTTGCTATCGAAAAATATGGATCAAAGGATTTGCATCAAATTTTGTGTAAAAAATAAAATTAAGTGCTCCGTAACACTTGAAATGTTGACAGTGGCATACGGTGAAACTGTTCTGAGTAAAAATAATGATTCCAAGTGGTACAAACTCTTCCAAGATGTCCGGGAAGATGCCAATGACGAGCCTCGCTCTGGACGCCCAAGCACGTCAACAACTGATGAAAACGTTCAAGCAGTGAAGAAAATTGTTTTGGAAAATCGTCGAATCACTATCAGAGAAGTTGCTGAGGATGTCGGTAAATCGCTTGGCTCGTGCCATGAATTTTTTTCTAACGTTTTGGGCATGGGACGTGTGTCAGCGAAGTTTGTTCCGAAATTGCTAAATTTTGACCAAAAGAACCGTCGTATGAGCATCGATTTTTTGGCCAAAAACAACACCACAATCTGCCTCAGCCACCATATCCACCGGATTTGGCCCCATGTGACTTTTTCTTGTTCCCAAAAACCTATGAAAGGACGGAGATTTGCAACGATTGAAGAGTTAAAGACTGCATCGCTGGAAGAGTCAAGGCTATACCGAAAAGTGCTTATGAGAAGTGCTTTGAGGATTGGAAAAACCGTTGGCATAAGTGTATTGTATCTGAGGGGGATTACTTTGAAGGGGACAACATAAATATTGATGAATAAACAAATATTTTTTCTTAACAATACAAAGTTACCTTACTTTTTGAACACACGACGTATATCAACAATCAATATTAATCAAAAAATGTTTTTTTTTTATATAATAAAAAACGAATTCAAAATTTAATCGAAATCGTTTTAACGCTTGAGAACTAGTCGCCGTGCGGTGCGCGATGTATTTCGAAAATAAAATTCATTCCCGTATACAGAAAGAGGGGGGCTTCAAATATGCATAGTCCACTTATTAACTATTGAATGAACGGTCGAGGAGGAATTAGTTATTTAATAATATTCAATTAATCATGCTTCTTTATTCAACAGTTCCGTGTTCGAATTCCCGGTGGGTCAATTTTCGCCGTTGAGAATATTTAACGGCGCTTTTCTTAACACTGTTGACTGAGTTGAGTAACAAGACATATAAAAAAAAACCGTCGGACCAGATGGTGGAAGTTGTACTTCTTCACACACAGATAGAAAGGCACTCTATGGATGTTACTCCTAACGCGTGACGCGGTTTCTCGACCAACATCCCAGCCCAATGAGTACAACGGGTGCAAAGAAGTATAACTTCAAAAACGTTGTTTGCCTGCAATGAACGGCCTCGCATCGTGAAAACAACAATAAGGCAGACGGCACTGCGCCCAATAGCGCCTCCCCGACAAAACAAACCATACGAATGAAAAGTTAATCTTAAATCGTAAGTTAATTCTATTGATTGTCGAAGTGTCTAAGCATAATTATATTATCTATATTGAAAGCCCCCATATCACCCGCTTCAAGAATGCGGCGTCGAAAGTGGCGGTGGTAGGTAAACGCGTCGAACTTAGACAAAAGGTTTCGACCGTCTAATACCGCCCTAATCGGCGATCGAAGGGAAAGCACGATTGAGCAAACGAGAAAGCACGAGCCGCAGACGTCTCTCTCTCTCTTCTGTTAGCCGGTTGCGCAACGCGACGAGCGATCGGGTCGTTTTTCATAATTCGAACGCGCGCGTTTCATTTCAAAACGTTTACGTTGTTTCGAACGTCTTCCGTTTTTGAAAATGTTTTGAAAAGCGCGCGCCTCTGTTGATACTCTCCTCCGCGAGTGTTTATAGGAGACAGCGAGCGGCTATTTTGTCTTCGATTTTTAAAATCTTTCCATGACGCATTCAAAGATTTTAAAAAAGGAAGACGTTCTCAATTCGATCCGTATTTTTTTAATGTATCTTCACAACCTGCTCCAAAATGGCAGCGATTTTGATTTTTTAGCGTATTTTTTTTTTAATTAAAATTTTTAGGAACTGGCACTGGTATTGACAGGTTTTCTTAGATCGGTACGTTTATACATAGTCATTGTTTGGGGAAAGGCTAAAGGCATTCCATTCCTGACATTTTTCTCACTGTGCCATAGAGGGCGGTTGTAATATACCTGCCTCATATCCCATAATAACTATAAGATCGCTCACCTATAGCGTACCACACTTCTACCTCATGCAAAACAATTACTTTATGCAAACTACGAAAGAATAACTGTCTAGACGAAACCGATAAACTGGCGTACTCTCGTTTTTCTATTCAGAACTATGATAATTATTTTGACTTTATCATTATTGCGTGAATAACAAAACTATAAAAATTCATTAATACACATTTAACTTGCGTCATAACACAATATTTCTTTCAATTTAGTAAATTCAGCTATCTAAACTTTGACCTCATTTTTCTATTTAATTTTTCCAAGCAACTATTATTGATTTTTACTACTGATGAAATATTGCGAAATTCAATAAAAATGTTACAAAGTTGAAACAAATAACCTAATCATTTCCTATTGACGTACTCTAAAAATCATGATAAAATTGTTTACACTCTAGTATAAAAGCAATACTCAACTAGTCCAAGTCGTGCATTCGTAATAGATCTTCCATCCTTTTACGTTCATCTCATAATCTCATTAAGATTAAGTTCATTCTTTATTTTTAAGAGGATAACATATTGATTTATAACATTTTCTGTGTATTCTTTTAAAACTGATTTAATAATACTGTCTAATAAATTGTACTCTTTGTAGTTCCTGTCTTTTAGTACAATAGACAACCCTTCAGACAAGTTCAGGAATATTTCCTTCAAGGAATCAAATCGGCCATAACAAGAATTTAGTTCTTGTTATGGCAACAGGAACTTGTGGACTTCTTGTGAACAGGAACAGTGTCCAATGATCCTTCTTGAAGACTACACTGGTGTTTGTTATCTATTAGGTACGTGTGAGAAATTGTATAAAAAATGCGAAAATAATTCATCCCCAAATTTACTAGTTTTATTAAAGCGTTCGTGTAAATTTGAATTTTTAGTTGACAAGTCGGTCAAAGACCACAAAATAATTTCATAATTTTGTAATACTATTTACACTATTTAAATTTGCAATTGTCCTAACATCATTTCGACTTTGACGCGAATATATATTCCTCCTTCTTTGTGTCTCACGTCAGTTCTATTTGAAGGCATAATGGAATATAGGTGCGAATATCTGGATTAAAAAAAAAAGAAACTACTGCAATTAAAAGTGTAACATAAAAAAATAAATTATTGAAACTAAGATTAGATTGGGTTTAATTTATATAATAAAACGTACTAATTTTTTTTTATCCTAATAATTATGCTTTTTTGCTTTGACATTACTTTATTGACATTGACAGATGATTGAGAAGGGACAGTCAGTTTGTATAGACGTTTAATATATTAAATTAAATTTATTTGTAACACATATTATAGATAAATTTTAGGTTTCTACAATTCTTCTCCATATAACTATGCCAAATCTCACACTCCGTGCGCGCAAATTGCTTAAAAAGGGGTACAAAGTTTTCCCCTCGCCTATTAATATATAGATTTATATTATACAAGTTACTTAATTTCTACTACCAATAAGAACTGTTTTATACTTTGTTATTTTGTATACACATATTCTACTTGTAGAAATGCATGTTATATTTTTATTATAAAAGTAATTAGGTACCTACCTAATACGATATGTTTACCAGAGTTATACAGAGAAGTTTTTTAATAGATTTTTACTAGGTTTATGTTAATATATTGCCTAAATTTTCACTGCCATATAGTAGAAGCCACTTACTGATTTTTTTTAAAGGATATTCCAGAGTCGTTGACGCTTGTCACCTCAGGAGGCCAAAGTATCTTCAAGACCTCTGCCCAAATGTTGTTTTCGTTTATAGATAACAACTCCTTCTTTAATGCCGTCGTATTACGCGTGTGATCAACTGTTTCCTGGTTTCCGTATTTAGACGGTGGAAAGTTTGCTAGCGTTTGTTTTGTCTTGGTATATTTATTTATTTTGTCTACTGATTTGTATGCGCGATGCAACGACGCACTTATTAGAATGCGGAGCTCTTTTGGAAAAGCCCCTCGTGCACGGTTCACGTGCGCCACACCCCTCAAACGGTCTCGTGCATAGTCGCGTTAGTATGATGCTAAGGCCGACTTCAAAGTGAGCACATTAGATTGCAATGAAAACATTTTTAACGGAAAACTTACTTCCTGATAGCTTATACCAACATAAATATATATATATATACACAGATAGCTGTACCTTTTTGCGGGGGCGGTCCTCAGCACCGATTGTCCTTACAAAACACTTTAGGACAACCCAAGAATGAGGGTACACAGAAGGTAGAAAAACGGTCTATTCGATTTTCAAATATTTCAAGGTATTTTATACAGTTTGTACCCCTGAATCTGATCTACGGTAGGCCTTATACCACTATGTATGTATTTTTAGCTATGTAATACGAGTACGAGTAGTATAGGGTGATGATTTTAGAGGCGTGGTTTTCAAGTTGAGATAAAACGCATATAATTTGATGTTATGGCTAAGAATTTAGTTTTATTATAAAGATAAGGGTTTGCCATTATGTTTTAAAAATGATTTCGTGTAAGTGGCCGCCGCGGCTGACTCGAACAAATTCCAGCCGAGAGGCCCAATTTTCAACCACTTTTTGCAGCAAGTTGGGCCGTATGTCAGCAATAACGCGCCGAATATTCTCTTCCAAGGCGTTAATCGTGTCCGGCTTATCTGCGTAGACAAGCGACTTCACATAACCCCACAAAAAATAGTCCAGCGGTGTTAAATCGCACGAACTTGGAGGCCACGCCACAGGCCCACGACGCGATTTTTACTTTATTTTAGAGTGATTTTAAAAAAAATTTAGAGTGTTTTTTTCTAAATTTGCACTATTTGCAAACGTTGTTCAGGAGTAAACTGAGCATAAATCAAGTGACAGCTGTCAAAAACACCAACTACGAAAAAAGTAGTGCTAGATTGAAAATCACGCCTCTAAAAAAAACACCCTATACATTAAATTAAATAAAATAAAACGTTCATACTGCTGACAGATTGACTGAATAAGTTTTAAGCTGTGAATTTTGTGTTATTTCAAATGTTACTTTTTCAATAGCCTGTCAATGTCAAGCAAAAATAATTATTAACGCCATCTTATACTTCTATGAATGTCAAGTCACCATGAAAACATTAAAACTGGCAATGAATTGTATCAACAAATATATACAAATACAAGCTGTAATTGTGTTTTTTTTTCAACTCGAACATTAAAACGATTCTATTTAATTTTAAACTCGTTTTTCTCGTAAAAGGGGGAAAAATTACAATCTTTTTTTTACTGGTTAATGTTTGATTCTACTAGATCGAAATCCTAAAAAAAGTGCCTCAAATTTAAGGCGAGGCCAAAGGATAAACATTAATTTCGACTCATTTAGACCCTTTCTTTCAGGCTGGCATTTGCTAATAATTGGATATTTAATAATAAAAAAAATATGTTTAGATACCTTGACCTTATGTCTTCGACATAGTGAAGGCAGATTTTTTAAATTTAATTCTATTTCTGAGAAATTTAATAAATGAGAAACTGCTAATAATTCGTTTTTAGTTGAATCTTTCTCTTATAAAAGATATTAGGGCCTTAGGAAAAATAGTGGTTGAAAGGCAAATGAAGGTTTTAATACTTGGTAAAGTTAGTTTTTTTAATTACTATATTAGGAAGCTGTAATTAAATACAAACCAATAATTGCTTTCTGATCGCGCAAAAAACAAAACCTAACTCCCTATAAAAATAAAGCACTGAATTTCAAGGTCAACGGTCAATATGTTTCGCCTTAAAACCACCCTGTATGTATACAAATGAGAGAGTTACAACCATACGAATTTGTGTAGAGAAATGACCGTTTTGAATGATTGATGAATGATTTTTTTTCCGTGTTAATTACTTTATAAATGTGTTTTTTTTTTAATAATTGCTTTGACCTAGGTCATATACAATTATTTTGGGCCCTACTCAACTAGGCCAAATATGCCAGTACTAGAGTCAGGGGAGATGGTGGTAATGAAGCGTTAAAAATGGTATAACCATGTGCGGAATCGAACCCGATAGTCGAACGCCTTAACCACTAGCCTACCACGATCTCTGTTTGAATACTGTGTTCAAAGGGAGTTCTGCGAAACGCAACACGCGGTTCTGATTTCTCGTCCAAATCAGGAGGAGCCTTCGATGTTTTCGTTTTGAATTTTAAACAATCCCCCGTCCGGAAGCTAGGTATGAAACATTTTGCCCTTTGTTTATATTAGGTAGGTATAATAAACACATTAGAATCGATTTATTTACGAACTAGCCCCCGTACGTCCCGGCCTCGCGCGGGTACATTGTTTTAGGTAGATTTCATTAGAAAAGCTACTTAACGCAATGGATTCAGAAAATGTCGACATACCCTTTTAAATTGATACATAAAATTTAAGGGCACAATCTGACCAGGAGAGTGGGGGTTTCGAAAAAGTGAAATTTTGCAATAACGTTCTTAGTATTTAAGATATCGAATCCATTTAAATTTTATATCTTTCCTTAAATAAGGGTCTATAACTTATCTAGGTAAACTTTTTTGATAGTACCAATTATTGGTCCTAGGGGTGGGAAAAATTGGTATTTCAGAATTCAAAAAAAAAAACATACCTCCATCAGTTAGATACATCGAATCAGTTCAAAATGTTAATTGTAGGATTATAATTTCCCAACAATTTTTGATATGAGCAACCCTAAGGACGGAGCGGGGGGGGGGGGGAGTCACGTGGGTTTCTAAGAATTGTAACGCGCTCGCATTTAATGACGCCGACATTTCCGCGCTTATAATGCAATTTTTGTATATATTTGTGTAAATATATATTTTTTTTTTTACTTTTGATAGCGGTGAATATAATAAATCCCCCAATTGAAATGCCCCCCGCGTTGACGGTTTTCCAATTATTTGCTCAAATAGGGAATGTAAAGAAATGAACCGTTCTAATTAGGCGGGACTGCTGTGTATAACGCGGCTTGAAGGCGTTTAAATCGATTTACGGGACCGCGGTTCGAAATCTCGCGAGACGAAGGGGAAGGGGGGGTGGAGAGGGGGGGGGGGGCATTCATTCGTAGTAATTCGTAAGCGTAATTGATGACTACGTAAAAAAAACCACTCTTTTCACATCGAAGTGTTTTGTCGTGATGGGATATTTTTACGCATAACGCGTTTTTCATAAGCCTACCTACATCGCAGAGACACGTGCATCGATGCGTTTCACGGATCGTAAATTCTATAGTGTGATTTATGATTGCCGGCCGTGCGTTTCCTGCTTTACGATAATCAATTTCGACCGCCGAGATTCTTAAGGCGAAGCCAAAGTATAAACATTAATTTCTACTTATTATTTATGGCTGCCATTTGGTAACCATTGGATATTTAATAATAAAAAAAATGCGTTTAGATACCTTGATTGTCTTCGACATAGTGAAGGCAGATTTTTTAATTTTAATTCGATTTCTGAGAAATTTAATAAATGATAAACTCCTAATAGTTATTTTTTAGTTGAATCGCTCTCTTATAAAATACGTTAGAGCCTTAGGAAATATAGTAATTGAAAGGCAAATGAAGATTCTAAAACATAGTAAAGTTAGTTTTTTTAATTTCTATATAATGAAGCTATAATTAAATAAAAAACAATAATTACTTTCTGACCGCGCAAAGCACTGAATTTCAAGGTCGCCTGTCAATATGATTGGCCTTAAGTGATATTACTATTACAGTCTTCCGCATCAATTTCTGATTTCTTCTTGCGACCTCAACACACACCTCAGAACAGATATTTGACTAGAAGCGTGCAGAACACATTTATTTCTTTTTGAATGGTACACGTTAACAAATATTCCTAGACGCTAATGTAAAAGAACCCTTATCAATTTATATATATAAAACAAAATCAGGTTAGTTACATCATTTATAACTCAAGAACGATTAGACCGTTTTTTATAATCTTAATTTGGTGTAACTAACCCGACTTTGTTTTATATTATATAGATTAGAGATGTGAACGTCATTGCGCTAAACAATTTCGTAAGAGGTATCGATTCCACTGCGGTATATTGTCCGCGGTGCGGTAAAGTATGTGCCTACTCTACGTTAGTACGTACTTACGCACTGTTTCTCGGCGTAACGTGACCGACATAACGTATCACTGGAATACCGGGCAGTGGCATACCTACCTACTATAACCGCTTATAACGGATCGCTGCCACTCGCTCTATTTGCTCGCCGTTGTTGAGTAGATTTCATTAGAAAGCTACCAGAAAATTTCGACATATCTTCGCGTTTCACATCCCCTAGAACCCAAAACTACCCTCGATTTATAAATCAAGTCAAGTTCATTTTTCGTTTATTGAGGCATTATAAATTCAATACAAAAGTTTAAATACAACGAGTTTAAATCTCATTAAATAGGCTGTACTCGGCATATTTACTCATTGTCAAAACAAGAAGGTGCTGGTTTTCATGACAGCCCTTACAATTTTGTTTATTAATTTAAAAATAGTACAGGAGTCAGCAGGCATTTGAGCATAAATTAAGATCATTAAAAATATAAAATAAAGGAATATGTTAATAAACAAATTTTGGTATTATAAATGATACATTATGCGTAATTTCCGGTATTTCGGAATTCCTATCTATCTATATCAGTTTCTCGTGGACACAATAACTGCCGTAATTTTACACCAATCACTTTCAAATTGATACATAAAATTTAAGGGCACAAAATCGGGAATAGGGGGTCTTTTCAAGAAAGTGAAATTTTGCTATAACTTTATCTGTTTATAAGATATCGAATTCATTTATATTATTCCTTAGATAAGGGTCTGAAACTTATTTAAGTAAACTTTTTTGATAGCACCAACCATTGGTTGGGTGGGAAGAATTGGTCATTCAAAAAAATCATACCTTCCTTAAAACACAGTATAGAACCAGTTCAAAATTTTAATTGTTGGCCTATAATTTTTCTACAATTTTTGTTTGAAACCTATTTCGATATGAGCAACCCTTAAGAGGGATTTAGCATGCGTCTCCGCTGCGCAAGGGTACGGCGCGGCGGCGGGTTGAGGTGTTCGAGCTGATCTAGTTCGTACAATTGGACTTCGCCTAGACTTCGATCCGGTGACTCCGCCTTCTGGCGTGCCGAAAGGGATTTTTTTTTTATTTTAGGGATTTTTTTTTTATTTTAACCCGGCGTCGCCAGGGTGCACAATACAATCTGTTGTGTAGGCTGATCGCGGCTCAAATTCAATGCCGCTTTTGCGGAAGTTTGCATGTTCTGAAAGAGCCTACCAGATACTCACTAATGTATCTAACAGCGTTTAACACACATAACAAAGTATAAAGACGCTCCTGGGTGAACGCGAACAAAGGAACATTACTTTGAGTTTACGTCACTTTGTTGTAACGAGATCGCAATTCTTATTCGAAAAAAAATACAACAATTAAAGTGTCAGAAGATTTATTTTCGTTGCGATATAGTCTTTTGTTTTAATAGCGGCTGTCGGCTTTGAATAATTATTATTGCAACACATTTCTGCTCTTAGCCGGATCTATGTAACTACATTGTATTTTTATATATACTAGAGGTCGCCCAGTGGTCTAAATTCGACCGTAATTCATTAAGTTTGAGCATTATTGAGATTCTTATATCTCTTCTGAGTGTTTTTACTAAACATAAAATTTTGAAGGAAAATCAATACGGTTTTAGGAAAAATCGATCAACACAACAAGCAATCCTTAGATCCCATAATTATATTCATAAATGTCTTAATCATAGAAAATTCACAGCAGCAATCTTTTGTGACTTAAGTCGTGCATTTGATTGAGCATAATATTTTGCTAACAAAACTAGATTATTATGGCGTTCTAATGATCTTATTAAATCCTACTATACAATAAGTTGTAATTAAGAAAGTTGACATCAATGACCATGAAAAAATTTGGACCTCGGAGAATCTAACTAATAATCTAGGCGTCCCCCAGGGGTCTATATTAGGACCCCTTTATTCATTATATACACTAATGACTTATCGTCAAACATAGTATCTTCTGAAATGATTCAATTTGCAGATGATACTAGTGGAATCATTGAAGCTGCTACTGCAAAAGAGCTATCGTTAAAAATAAATGTTTTAATATGTGAACTTGATGAGTGGTTCAGAGACATAATGTCGCAATTAATGATTTTAATAAAAACCGAAAAATATCGCTAAACATTAAACATCCCGTACAAGTTCGCGAGTCAGTTAAATTTCTCAGGGTCTTTTCGGAGGGTAAATTAAATTGGCGTCACGATGAACCAGGGCCTGCATGGATGTCACATCCAATCCCATCTAAGATATGCTATATTAATGTGGGGTGCGGCACCACACGCCGCTGACATTTTTAGACTTCAGAAAAAAGCTATCAGAGCCATTTATAAACTTGGGCCGCGTAAACCTTGTCGCCCACTTTTTAAGTCACTAAGAATTCTGACTATGTACGACATTTTTGTTCTGGAGGCACTGTGTGAATTTTTTTAGTAATAAAAATCATTATTATAAACACGAAAATGTCCACTCGCACAACACCAGATCACCAAAGCAACAACATCTATATTTCCAAGCAAACTTACTTACTTAGTGAATACTTGAGAGTTTTCTTTTCTTCAATAAATTACCAAAACTAATCAGAAACCTTATATTTATTAATGTTCTCAAAAAGGCACTTAAAGAATATTTATTAGAACAAAATTTTTATAGTATTAATGAAATCTAAACGATTTTTACAGTGTTGTTGACGAAATTCACTTAACTCTTTCCCTTTTTTCTTTGTTTTCGGTTTACACATTAAGATTAAGGATAAAAATGTTATTCATTCATTGTTTTTCTTTTATTTATTATTATTTTGTATGCTTATTTTTAAAAAATCGTTTATTAACCAGAATGTTCAAAGAAAAATTAATACTTAACGCACAGATAATTGCATCGCTTGTGGTAATGCACGCTGGTTTAAATACAGGCCTGTATTTTATGAAAGCTTTTCACTCTCACCTATCCATCTGTGCGCTTATGCAATACGGTCAAACTTTCATTAAAAATGATTTTAAAAAAAACCATAATAATGAAAAACAGTTAAAATGTAGCAAATATGACGTATAATGAATGAGAGTGAATGGTTTAATGGATATTTACGAGAATAACTTACGTTCAACGCATGATATGTGAAAATGAATTGTCATGGCTAAAAATAAAAAAATATTGTGTAAAATATGTGCACATTACGTGCAAATATATTTAGGAAATAAATAACTTGAACTATAATGCGGACTCTATAATAATTATTGAATATTTATATATATTTTAATTTATTTTATTAAGTCAGCTCCAAAAGTACAAATACGTCATTAAGCCTTAATTCCTTGCAATAACTATGAAATTTAAAATTATCAACTACAGCTTGTATTTGATACAATTTTTTTGATACAATTTATTGTCAGTTTTAATTTTTTCATGTAAAAATGGACTTGTCACATGCTACATTGACATTGACAGACTATTGAAAAAGGAACACTTGAAATCACACAAAATGCACAGCTCGAAACTCATTCTGTCAATCAGCTGTCAGTAGTATGAACGTTTTATTTTATTTGTAACACATTATAGATACATTTTAGCTTTCTGCACTTCACCATATAAACTTTAACCATGCCAAATCTCACACTCCTCCGTGCGCAAATGGGGTGCAAAGTTTTCTCTTCAGTTTTCTGATAAACACAACAATGACAATATGGTACTAGTTGCTACGTGATTTATTTATTTAATATTATACATACATTGGAGGTATCTATTCCTCCGGTGGTATAGCTGATTTGCAGGTGGTACGAAGTTATTTTTTAGCCCAATTTTTAACCTTATTCTTATCCGGGAGGGGCCTCAGGGAAAGGTTTGAAAACACCGCAGTTGAGACTATCCCACTCTCTTATGGTACGCGGAAGAAAAGAATTGAATCCGACATTCTTCCTCCTAAACATTTCCTTTATTTTGGAGAGTGGTCCTTTCGTCTAATATAGTAGAGTTTCTGGATTTGCTCACCAATCGAGGACCACGATTAAAAAGACGACATATTTTACGTCCTAAACTTAAAAACTCCTATTTTGGGTCAGATAAAAATTCCGGCGAACTGACGAATAAACACATGTCCGCTCGCCAACCGCTGAATTGGCCTGAAGGTCAGATTAATTTAGACAGGTGAGGGTTCCAAACAGATGAGCAATACTCCATGGATGGACGAACCAGTGATTTATAAGCAAGAGCTCTAACACGTGGTCCAGTGGAACGAAGTTCCGCATTACAAACGGATTTTTTTACTTCGCCCCCCAACTCCAAGATACTTTACGAGTGACTTATTCGGGATTACCTGTCCAGAAACAGTATAGTCAGGTTGAATTATTCCGATTTGCCAAATTGTAAAAAGGAAGATTTGGAGATATTGAGTTCATCTTGTTTAAAATCCAATTCGAAATATTGTCGAGATCTTGTCAAAGAATATTGCATCTTATTGAAGAATTTGTAGGTAATATGAAAGTATACAATATTAATATGTTAACCCATGCGATGGCGAAATTACCTATACCCATATCTCTGGATAGTTAACTGATTTTCGAAATTTTTGTTAATTATTAAACAGCAAAATAAAAACTAGGTTCTTCCGGAGCAAACATTTAAAAAATGGGTCGTATTTATTAAACAGCAAAATAATTATCAAAATGCCATGAACTTGGTACATGGTTCAAACGAAAATCGAATCAAAAAATCAAAAAGTTTTAAATTAAAAAAAAAAAGGAATAGAAAAAGATTTCGATCGGTTAATTTGTCTTAGTCGCCATTAACCATATTCAACTCTTGCTCCATATTATTTAAGTTCGTTAAATGTTTTGTTTGTGTTGTTTTGTTGTGTTGTGTGTTATTTTATGTTGTTGTGTGTTGTGTTATGTAGTTTGTTGTTTTGTGTTTGTTTGTGTTGTTGTGTTGCCCTTCAGGCTCTGGCAGGACAAGATATATTTTCTGTGTAATGTTATCTGATGAAAAATAAACGTCACTTATGACTGACTGATATTATCGCGTTCTATATTGTTTTAGCGCATCGCATGGAAGCTAAATCCCTGATATTGAAAAGATCATCAAAATCTCGATAGGCTGGAAAATGGTTTTTTTTAATAAAAATTTGGTAACTAATGGCAAAAGTTGTGGCATTTTTGCAAGCCTGATGTGACAAAAATAGAAAATTAATTCGAAATAAGCCTGCTTTACTACATTCTAAATAGGTAAAACCAATACTTAGTAATTGGTAAAAAAAATAAGGGCACTACTGAAACATTTCTTTCGAAATATTTTCGTAAATTTTGCTCGATTCTTCGTAGATGTCGGATTTACCTGTGAACAGCGGCCGCGGTGCAGGGCTAGTCTCAAAATGCGAGCGAGAGGAGCTGTCGGCTTGACGTTTGTTGCAATAACAAACTGACATCGCGCTCGCGTATTGAGACTAGCCCTGCTAACGCAGCGCTTATTCTGAATGCAGAGTTTGTGAATCTGTTGAAAATGTTTTATGCGGCCGTTTTCGCTTTTGCCTAGTTCCGGCCGTCTCGAGCCCAGGCAATCAATGTTGCGGTTCGCACCTCGTTCTCGCCGTCGGTAAATAAGTCGTAAAGTACCCGATCCGCTCGTATCTCACTTGTTGTGGTTTCGATGGCACTGCCGAGCTCTTTTGTGGCGCAAAAGTGAGAGCACTTTCTAATCGAGCGAACTCTATGTGCACGTAGAGTCCGCTCGACGCGGTTCACTGATCCTGTAAGCTGGCGCAAATTAAAAAAAAATATAAATAAAATAGGCACATGAAAACAAAAAAACCAACATTGACATTCTTTAAAAATTACAAAGGCAAACGAAGAGATTTCTGATATTGATTGATTGATTTCTACACTACTATTTAACACTACTTTCCCGGCATTCAAGAGAGTGTCTACTCTAGCCCTTGAATAGTATATTTATATTCATATGTATATGTAGAATTTATTGTGTTTTATATTATATTCCGGTGATTGACTGGATTCCCCAACCTCTCCTACTTCCTACTTCCTGGTCCCGGTCTCGCTCCCGAATGTGTTTTCTATTTTTTAAGTTTGGAGGAAACTGTTATTGGCTTTGTGTTTTGTTTTTTTTTTTTGTTTATTGTAATTACTATGAAAGCTGTTGTTTCCTGAAATAAATAAATAAAAAAATAAAATAAGATATTAGCGACAGACACCTCAAACAAACAAACAGTGCCTAACGAAAAATTTTTGATTTTTTTAAAGAGCAAATGGGCAGTTTTTAAATAACACAACACAACCAAAACTTGAATGAATACAAAGTCACTAATAATTAAAGCAAATCACAGACCATTGAATTAGGTAGACGCGGCGTAATCCAAATCTAGGTACTGCGTAGTGTATCCATTTTCAGACATCGCAACGGTATTGGTGATAATAACACCGACGCAATCACTACTGACACCGGGCAGGGATTAGTTTCCGACTGACGGCAATGTCATGATTTTGTCATATCCACATAAACTCATATGTACAGCGCTTCTATGCCATTAAGTATTTCTATGAGGAATCCACACTTATACGTCGCGTCGATATTTATATGTTTTTGTTAATTTATAAACAGTATTTTTTTATTTTTAAATAATAATATATAATAAATAATAAATTAAATTATATTTCTTATCGATGCAAATTTTATTTTCAAATTAAAACTTTAAAATATTATATAATTAGAGTGAGAGTCAAGTAACAAAATAGATAATTTGGAGAAATCTGTAGGCTTTTAAATTATATTTCTTTATTGGTTATTATTAATATTTAGTCATCTCTATCGTAAACCTCCATTTAACATTTATTATTTTCTTTGACATACATATTTATTAGTTTTTATAAATAGGTACGAAGTATTTTACGTTTACGTAACGTTAACCAAACATTATATTTTTTTAAAAAGGATAAAATTTAAAATCTATCTAGTTTCTCAATAATATAGTTATCACTTTACATTTAATATATTTTAAAATAATGTACTTTATTTTTTAACTTAGCGTGGCCGTTTTTTTAATTTTTCTAATATATTTTTTTAAAATAATATTTGAAATGGCATCTAAAATATGTAAAAAACGCATCATTCAAATCATCGAATACTAAAAAAAATAAACGAGTTTAATAAGAGAAACTCAATATATGCCTAAATGACAATATTTTAATACCAAACTACTATTAAAAATTATATGCTTTCATAATATTTAGTTTGAGTACGAGAAAAAATGCTATTCCTCCCAGCTGTTCCTCGATTTATAGGTCACTTTACGTGTAGGCGAGCGATTTAAAGGGTCGTCACACTTTTACCAGGCGATCGAAGTACGCACAAACCTCTATGAGTCTATGGTTTATAGCCCCTCGAAGTGTCCATTAACCCAGCTGGTGACGATGGCGACCGAGATCAATCGGGTGACGAACAAGTGCCGTCTCCGGCGTGACATAGTCTCAAAGCGGCCCGCGGAGATTCGATCTCGTCACATAGCTAGCTAGCATCTGGCAAGCGCGGCGCGGCTGGTAAAGTCGCCCGCAGAATCGTCGCCACTTAACGTGGGCGAAAGTGCGCCAGAATCGCAAAAATTGGCTATTTTCACAGACGATATTTTTGAGTTCCACGGGCTTAATAAAAACACAATTTATTTATTTTTATTGTAATATTTATGACATTGCACGTTTTCCCCGTTACGCTCCCAATCGGACTATACTTGTACACTTGTGATCTTGTAAAATGGTTCGGAACATAAAAACAAAGTAATATGGGCTAGTCTTCTAAACACGAGTGTTATATTATAACCACAGATGCTGGTAGATACTCGCATGCACTAGGAAACATTAGGTTCTTTATTTTGCATGTTTGTTTGAAAGGAAATCTGTTTTACCGTTAGGTGTGTATGTCTCCCAAACGGATGAACCGATTTATTTATTTTTTTTGTTCGATAGTCGACATGGTCGAGAGTGTTAGCTATGATTCAAGAAAATCCTACTTGATTTTGCGTTAGTGTCTTGCGTTCATGCTTAATTTGATTAACCCTACTTTAGAGTTGTATGCAGACAACTATTAAAATTCTTGCGCGTGGCACATCCCGGTCGACGGACCCAGTTATACGAGTTTATTCTCTTTCCTGTAATTTCTCCAATTAGGTTAATCGCTCGATAGGACCATGCGGCTAGCTGGTGACAATAAGATTTAAATACATAGATTACATGTCTATAAGGATACAGACACAGTCCTCAACCTTGACCAGTGCTCCAACAGAGCACGTCTTGGGAATGAGCCGAGGTTGAATAAAATGAAAACAGCCTTTGGACAGGAAAGTTTTTACTTTCTCTCTGGTAAATTATTCAAGGAATTTTACGCTCGTGTGTGGCAGTGAACTGTAGCTCAACTAATAAAGTAGCTATTAATAAAAATATCTCTATATGGTCAATAAATTTGAAATTATTCACATTGAAGAATTAATTGCGATAGTATTTTAATGGCATTACTGAACAGAATACTTTGTATATCACTCTTTATCATTTAAATAACGCACTATTCATAAGATTTATATAAGCAATATGATGGTCACTCTAGAACAGATTAAGTCTAGTTGAGTAACTATTATTAAGGATATTTGTTATCGTTTCCAATGTATTTTAAAAATATATCCTCTGTATATTCTGAAAATAAAGAGAATTTTTAATTTCAATGTAAGGATATATTTCATTATAAATTATTTACTTATTCATTTTTGTTTATTACATATTTCCTAGATGATAAATAACCATACCTAACTAAACATTACCCGTACTAAGGTAGGCTAATTTTAATAGTTATTTAATATATGAATCAAATGTAATAGCGCTGAGCTTTTTTGAAAAAATAGATAAAATAAAAACGGAATACTAAAATAAACATACATATATAAATATATATGTATATTGGCGAATATAATCTATACAATAAGTTGAGAGTTGGAATAGGTCAATATATATTACTCGGGAATATAATTTACCAGTCATAGTGTTATTTCTACCGAGATCAATTAACCAGTCACTCGGTGTTTTTTTATTATTTGTTTTTTTATCAGGTTTTAATTGCAGAATATCTTTTTTATTGTATTTATAGCATAGGTGTAAGAACAGAAAAATACGAATTTGGTTGAATCTGGTTTTAGTTTTAGGAACCACTTTCTGCATTGAAGTAAACCTACGTGTCACTATATAGTGAGTAATTATTGTTTTAACATAGATGGTCGATTATGACTAGCAGTCCGGTTTCTTATCCAATGTATTTTATGTATTAATTTAATTGGACTTTATTTCAAATCAGAAACAATAATGATTCGTATTTGCGAAAAAGAACAGCTTCCTGTACGGGTAATAACGAAATGTAACCGGTTTTATAAAAATTTAGAATAAACCAATCTATATCTACATTTTGTTTTGATAAGATATCAATCTACCTTGTCGCCCAGTATGCAAAAATATAACATTTTAAAATAACAATATAATCGTGTTTTTCTTAATTTGTACCATCGGCTATACCATTCACTGGCGCAAATTATCTGTTTGCACAACTGTTACATGCGTTGTTGCGTTGACTAATCATTAATGTGTGACGGTTATTTTGGGATGAATAACTTATTGTCTGTTTTTTGTACTTAAAGATTCTGTGTTTGCTACGGTGCCTGCTGAACTTCCGTTGTGTAGATATGTTACGAGTTGTTCAAACCTGATCTAAATTCGACTTGGAAGTTAATGCCGAGGGTAGAAAGCCGTAGATCCTCTTTCCGTTGACAGAACGTTGGTGCAAATAATGGTTTATTACCAAGATGTTTTGTTACAAATGAAAATGGAACAAACACCATTCAGAGACCTTGGAGTCAATAAAAAATGAGAGCTAGAAACAATATTCTGGATTAATCACCCGAAACGTAAATTAGGGATGTGAATGAAAATAATCTGCAGAAATCCTCACTGGCGCTTCGTTTTTCTGTTGCAGGAGATAATTTTATTGTCCAATGCTTCAGCATTGAATTTAGAATAGATCTTTTTACATCCTTCATAATCTCGACAAACTAAAATTATTTTTTAAGGGAATTTCAACGCTATCACGCAGCTAACAGTCGAAGATAGCTATATAGAACATACGTGCGCGTTATAAGGCGACACTGTTTAAATAACACTATTATTCTAGCGCAACGAATAGCCGTTTTACTGAAGCTGGCTCATAACGGCGACGATATCTCGTTCATTCATAGCTAACTCAACGAAGTCGCTTCGCTTACCTATTATTGCCCATTGCCTGGCAACTATTTTGACAGTCGCCCTATTATTTTTTACTCTATCAGGCCAGACTCCAGCTTCAGTGACACGGAAATCTCGTTGCAAGCGACACACACACAAATCACGTAGTTATGTTGTAGCCGTTTAAGTATTTAGCTATTTTGGAATGGCTTATAACGTAACCTCAGTTAAATGATTATCGCGTTAACGCCCACCGCTAATATGAATACGTTCCACGCGTATAGGAGACACAATGAATGTGCTAAACGAAAGAAATTAAATAGTTTAGTGTCTAATATTTCTTTTAATAAGTAACTAGTTTTTACAAATATAATGATGGTGCATTTAAACATATTATAAACATTGTAGACAGCCTTGTTTTAAGATTTTTTTTCTCTATTATTTACTTCGGTATATTCTCAAAAAAATTATATGTCAGCATTGCGAAAGGTCCATGTCAGTCAGCTACAAAAACCCTGCTGTGTAAAAACCCAATTTTCGTGGTTCTATCTTGTCACTTAATTTATGCGTCAGACTATACCTGCATCCATGTCACATCATCATCATAATGTTGAAAATGTTCATTGCTCTCGCCAGCCTCATCTCTGCGCGCGTCATCTGGCAGACGCGGCGTCTGCGGAGGAGAAGAGATTCGATCTCCGTTTGTCTCTTGAAGTGTTATCCGAGCATACGGGACGGCGCGCTGGCTTGCAGGACAAAGGATTCGCGCCTCCCCTCCTGATTTTAATTTAACTCCATAACCACTTAGCTTGCCACTATTTTTATTTTTATGTATTTAAAGTATTACTGCGTCAGTTATGCTTGCAATTGTAGTCACTCAATCATGATCTCAATGTCAGAAAACTTGTACAATTTATTAGCATTATTGAAACAAATCACATATGTGAAAACTTGTAAGTTTAAGATATAAGTTTAGTTTAGATTATAAGTTTCTTTAGGCTTTCTTTTCATCTCTTGTACCCGTTGTTTTTCCTTGATTAAATAAATAAATAAATATCGAAAACATCGATTTTCATCTAGATTTGCAAAAAAAAATTACACAAAATAATAGTAATAATAAAAAAAAATAAACTAATATAAAATCTTTAGAAATCGTTTCTTTCCTTTGGACTCTTGACAGTTTGAACCTATTATTATTTCAAAATAATGTATTTTAAAAATAAATAGATATATTACGCAAGTACGAATGTAAATTAAATTTAATCTTTTCTTGTATTTCTGTACTTTAGCGAGAACCTGTTATGAGTCAACTTTATACGCAATTGTTTGCACCATTTCTTATATATTGTACTAACGGTTTTCCAAATAAACAAAAAATAAATAAACGAAAGAAATCTACAGATTCCTACATTATGCTTCCTTTAAATAATAATATAATTAACAACACCGTCTAAATTAAAATATTAAGTGCAAAATAAAATATTCAATATTCAATATTATTTACAAACTAAATCAATCAATGGGGCGGGTTTAATTAATAACGCCTTTATGTTTATGTATGTCGTGCATCCGTACCCATGACATAAAACATAAATAGCTATATAATTATCCCGCAGAGTAGTACCGTAAAGCCTCGATATGGTCAGTCAGTGACGTGACGCGCCAGTAAGTAGGAATAATCTCGCCGATGGATTCTTTCTCCGGTTAGTCATCGTGGCCAACCCAACCATCATCAGGACGCAAGTGCCTTTCTCTCAAACCGAGTTTCCTTGACTTTGCTTAGTCAAATACACGTCTATAGCGAATGGAAGAAACTCCTAAATATGCCACATTTTCTACGTGGACTGTGCTGTTACCAGCACATGCCGGTGCTTAGCTAGGATATAGAGCGATCAGTCAGTAGAATGGCTCTGACTCCCTGTAGCTATCATATAATATCCACTGCTTTTATACATTGTTTAGTAGCAGTAAATTGCTGGGTTGCTTCATTTCCTACCTCCATTTGAGCCTGCTGCACTTTTAGATCATTCGATATAAAAGAAACTTAGAATTATATTATGACATTCTTTCAATTCATCATAAATTTCGACGCTTGGCCAGTAATGAAACTACACGAACATAACATTTCATTGTATAATACCTATAATGTGGCACTGAACATTGTTATAAATAATATGTTCCAACAGCCGTGCTGTCAATGTTTCACTAATCAATACTAAAAATTTGTTCACTTTAATGTTATATAACTATATTATCCGACTAGCCTCTGATGTGATCTAAACGGCTATGGTTGCTTTTTAAGAGCATTAATCTACACACAAAAATTCAACTCTTTCGCATTTGTACCTGGCCATTACAGGGCCTTCAAGACCATTCCCAAGACTTAAGCGTGTGTTTATTACGAATTATGTAAAAAAATAATTCATGCCCAAATTTATTAAAGCGCCAGTGCGAATTCCCCTAGCTCGCTAGCGACCGAACTTATGTTAAGAGCGATTTCATATTGTCACCTAAAGTTTACAAATTTTCTCGGAAACCACGATGAACGTTGATATGTGGTCAAGACCAAGGGCCAATTAGTTGTTTTTTTTTTACCGGGAATGGTCTTGGCACACGCTGTATATCGGGCCGTATTCAAACTGACATTTTTTCCTATTAGTACGACTATTACCGCAGCAGCCTCCGGAAATTATCTCCAATTTGTAACGATCTAGTCCACTTTACTTCAAACTCGCGCACCGGTACATTTTGATTCTGCGCAGGTATCCGTTGTGAAATTTCGCGCGATTTACGTTCGTGGGAACCGCATTTGATATAAACCAATTTAACAACATGATTTTTTTTATTGCACATATAAATAATTAACTAAACTACAAGCTGTTGCACAAATACCCCCACATAAAGTTATACAAATGCACACGACCGACGTGCGTTGCTCTATCTGCGGTTTACAAACGCTGTTTTCAACTATACTATTCGATCCTTTTCGATCAAACCATCGTCACATCCTACCCGTCATTACAATGTTTTTTAAATACCTCCATAAAATATACCTACATTCACCAATAGCACGTTACAAAATTATTATAATCACACTGTCAACTGCTACGATAATCGCAAATTAGTTTTTCTAAATTCCTGAAAATAGAGATATTTAAATGTTTATATAAAAATGGTATTACAAAAGCCATGAGGCTTTTAGTACCTATGTTAACTCTCTAAACGCACGGCCTGGTGGCGCAGTGGTATAATTGCCTGCTTCTAAATCCACAGGTCCCGGTTCGTATCCCCAGCGGGTCAAATCCGGCCAGTTCACTTTTTAACAAGACATACACAAAAAAAAAACACATTCAGTTAAAGACTTGTGAGGTGTTGTTTGCCTGTAATGAAAACAACAATAAGGCTGTCGGAACTGCGCCCAATAGCGCCTCCCCGACAAGACAAGCCAAACGCATGAAGAAGAACTCTCTAAACACACTAAACAAGTTTCTGAAGGAATTGCTTAGATATGTACCCACGCACTCTACACCCCCTTTTGGGCCATTCGTTGGCTGAACTAAAGGTGTACACTCTATGACGGGCATAAATAGCGCTTATAACACAAACACGACCTATCAAAGTGTATTAAATACCGATAGCATTTATTTTTAATTTTTTCAAAAATAGCAAATTTTTTTTTTTTTATCGATTGATAACACAAATACATATATTTTCCACAAATTTAAAGATAGCCTAAATTATCATTTTCATGTTTCAAATATAAAACAAAAAAATTGCAATACCATAATATATCTCAAGGCGATGCAGAAAGTAGGCGAGAAGCCCAAGGTGTGTCTACTGCGGATTGCTCTGTTGACATAACAGAACAGTCCTGTAACGCAACCTTTCATTTGAAATCGATATGTTTGGTACAGGTGTTACAATAAAGTTTTGTTAGGTAAACGATTTATCAATCTACAGGAATTGGTTCGTGCCAATATACTCCGGTTGGGCCTACTAAACTTCAGTAGCCACAACAAATTATGATTCTACTGAACTTTTCGGTTAAATCAGAACTCGATATATTTTTTTCGGTGTACTTAACGCCTTTTAAAACCTACAAAATTGGCATTTTGGTAGCATTCAGGTATGCAGGTGCCTTAAATGCGTGTAAGCTTGTTGACCTGACGTCGGGCCCTGTGCGTTTTGCCCTATGTTTTTAGATATTTAATGGGGTGGAAATAGGCCACGGGCGAAATGCCACGCCCAGCGCGATATTGGGTCGGAACGTTTAATCTGCTAAAAGGGTGAGCCGTGTAATAAATAGATATTACATAAAACTCACCTATTTATTCTTTACAAACTCTACTTTTGACTCTTGGCCCATTCCAAATGCCACACGCGTCGCTCAACTGTCAAACCTTGCATTTACTAAAATACAAAATTGCAAGATTTAACATTGAAACGATACGTTTTTGATTTGTTTTTTGCATTTCATATTATGTAAAGTTTATTTACTATTTTTTTACAAATCAGTACATGGATCATGGACAATTTTCATGTCATTTATTTATTATTTAAAAAAAAAAACAATACATTTAATTTTACATCACCTTTATAGCGTATACTGCCGTTCTAAGGTGATGTAATCAGTTGTAGAAACATGGATCATCAGCTGACAATTCATATACAAAAAAAGACAATAAATTTCATATTAAAAATAATAAGATAATAAAATGTGCAACTGAAAATTTACTTAAAGGCCCACTGAGGACTTGTATTTATATAAATAATTATACAGGCTTTGTAGAGATTAAATAATTTGAAGCTATGTGTGTAGAGATCTGTGTAATGTGTGTGTGAGGACCTAAAAAGTGTTCTATTTACAACAATAATTAAAGATAAAATAATGTAACGTATCTAATATGCTTATAAAATTATATCGTAAGTACATACTTATTTTGAAATATATATTTAATTCCCATTTTGGATATGATATAATATAAAAGAAATAGAATAAAGAAAAATAAATTTAAATACAGACTTCTATTTGCTTACTCTAAATTTTTCATATTAAAAATTTACTACTGTTTGTTTGATAGACCTAATAAAACAGTATTGTAATGTCTACACAAGTTTTTATTTGATCCTGAATCTACGCAGATTGTTTGGTACAAGTTACAACACCGTTTTGTTAGGTAAACGATTTGTCAATCTACAGGAATTGGTTCGTACCAATATACTTC
This sequence comes from Neomicropteryx cornuta, assembly GCA_020383195.1. Taxonomy (NCBI): domain Eukaryota; kingdom Metazoa; phylum Arthropoda; class Insecta; order Lepidoptera; family Micropterigidae; genus Neomicropteryx; species Neomicropteryx cornuta. The sequence goes on along the minus strand of JAHKQU010000010.1, from coordinate 5,747,822 downwards.
CCTTGGGCCTACTAAAATTCAATAACCACAACAAAATTATGATTCTACTAAACTTTTCCGTTAAATCAGATGCCGATATTCTTTTCAGTGTAACCCCAAACCAAACTTGACTTTCGACTAAACTCTGCATAAGTATTTTATTATTTTTAACTGACTTAAAAGGAGATTCTCAATTCGATTTTTTTTTAGTCTTAGTTTACCTCATACTCCAGATTGGCCTGAGCGATTTCGAATATATTTTTTTTACACATGTTAGGAAGTTTCCGTTCAAAATTTTTACACGTCGAATCCATCAATATTAAAACATTTAATATTTGCAAAACATACAAGTAAAATACTATAAAATTAATAAATAAAAAACTTAAAACCGACCCCAAAATAAATCTAAAACAGAAAAGTAAGATGGTTTATACGTTGCGTTCAACTTCAACGTTTTGGTAAAACAATATGAAGTCGATTGTATTTTTTCTAAGTTTTTTGTTTTACGTTTAATTTGAAGTCGGTTTATTATATTGTATACTACTTATTAAGTTTTTTAATAGAATCTTGAATAACTTTGGACCTAAATAATAGAAATGTTTTTGTTTGAATTAATATCGGGTTGTATTAGTAACTGATACCTATACATTATTTATCAAATTTATCAGTTTTTCAAAATAAATTAATATTTTTGAATTAGAAAAATTGAAACCTACAATTCTACCAATTACCTTTAGTTTGAATATTGTGCCTTAAGTCGGCAATTAACCTATGAAGAAAGTGAAACAATTGAAAGTTGTAATTATACATATTATTATATAAAAATAATAGATAATGAATGACTACTAACTACCCTACTGTGAATAGGAAAATAATGTAATCTCTATTGACATAAAATAATATAACACCCGTTACCAATAAGTAATGCAGTCCCGTGCCACGGGTAAATGCGATGTCCTAATTATATGCACTTATACATGCCTAGTGGTTGGATTCTAATCTATTGCCTGAACTTGTACAAAGGTAAACGGACTCTCAGTATACTAGCGGGGGGTGCTAGTCTGACCGCCGATCGGCACTCGATTTTCTTACGACCGCCCATAGGGGCAGATACTTCGAAAGTAGGCATTAATCAGTACTTCCTGTTAACTAAATCAAGTGATAAGAAAAACAGCTAAATTTCCTACGATTTCTAGTGTTATTTCGTAAGAAACTATATAAAAAAATTATCATGGTTACCGAGGTTTTTCGCGTTTTTTCATATAATTTCTTACACACAATATAGGTTACATGTCACCCTCCCTAATCTCCGGGAATGGTCTTGGGACATTCTGTATAGCCTTATTTCTTTATTATTATATACATTTCGTATTAGATCCAAACTAACTATATTGGAAATATGAAATGACTATGTTTAATTTAATTACTCTGTCCATAATTTTTCGAAATTTTTTTGTACTTACCCTAAATACTCTCTGTTTAGGCGCTTTCGCAGATTTGACAGTCCGACGAAATTTCTATCTGTCCATAAATGGGAGCATTTAAGTTGAAGGCGAAAAATATGTCGTCTCATTAACTTATTTAAGGCCTACTTGAAGCTCCCAGCATTGTCCTCCATTAGTGAGCAACTTCAGAAACCGTTCTATATTGGACGAAAGGACCATTCTCACAAAATAAAGGAGATTTTTAGGAGAAAGAATGTCGGATTTCATTCTTTTCTTCCGCGCACCATTAGAGAGTAGAATAGTCTCAACTGCAGCGTCTTTAAGCCATTCCCTAAGACACCTTCCCAGCTAAGAAAAAGGATAAAAAACTTGGCTTTAAAATAACTTAGTTGCATCACCTGCCAATCAGCTATACCACCGGAGGAATGGTACCTCCAAAGTATATGCAATTTTAAATAAATAAATAAAAACAACACACGGAAGGATTCACCCATCAAGTTATTTAAATGTTAGCGCGGTTATTGAATTCATAAAATCGAGTTCTCGATTCGGTGTAGTTACAACTCGATTTTATAATTTTCCGCCATCTTAGCTTCATGAGCAGGGACGTGGGATCAAAGAGATGCCGCATTCGAGTCCATTGTCGATCGGCAGCCGGACTAAGCCCGCGGATCGCGTGCGCTATACTCTAAGAATCATTGCAACTGCATATGCGGGCTAGTCTCAAATTACGTCTTTATATATGGAAAAATTGACATTTTCATATTATTTTAGCCTGCGATAAACCTAAATTTGGGCTGGCGTCTAAACAAATGTATTTTTTAAATGCAATTAAGGTCGTTATGCGACACTGAAAAAAAACCCCGTTACAACGTTGCGCTCTACCGGTGCGCGCGGAATTCCTTCAGATTGTGCAAGAATGCAAATACGTCTAATCGACACTCCCAACGAATAACATCCTAAGTCATTTTTAGCAACTTTTCAGGAGAGCCAAAACAAATTTAAATATATGTTTTAAAAATAAAATAAAATAAGCCAGTACCAATTGCAATGTTTTCAATTTACAATGCAAATTTTACTAAAGTCAACATGTTACATTTGCGCAAGGTTATGTTTATTAAAGAGGTGAGAAGGAATATCACGTAACTTGTAGATGAAATATTTTTTACTTGTTGCAGATTCATGCATGTGTCACCATGTGATGGTGGCTCTAGCAATGGGGCCGAAAATGATCCATAACTGAAGGCCATAAGGTAGGTTTTTTTAAATTATAAAATAGATATATTTTGAATTGAACGTTTTACGAACGTACTGTTGTCAGTGTATGCGAATCTTATGTTTTTTTATTATTAAGCTTTTATATTCTTTTCTTTATTTGTAATCAGTTTTAGTTGAGCCTGTGCATATTTCCCCGTGGACGAACTATAGTAACTAATATTGCTGTTATCATAAATATGTTATCTATCGCCAGTGGCGTTCGAAAGAGTTATTTAAATATCCTAATCGATTAAAGAATTTTTGACTTTTTAGCTTCTGGCCAGCGAACCTCGAACTACTATAAACACACAAAAAAACTCACACACGCACAAGTCGATGTGTGATATGTCGTGTGTTGGATAAAAAGATTCATACTGCGTTACAAATATACTTAGAGAGAATACTTTATATTTTTTTACTTGATAAAACTTAACCAGTTTAGATGGGGCCCCAATTTTATTTCTGCTACGTAGCTACGCCACTGTGTATCCCTAATAAAATTAAATAAATAAATTACGTTTTAGATTATTAAGTTTACATTTTATTATATATTATTAATGATTAAATTCCGTCTTTACGGAGATTATTACATATGCCGGGAATAAGAAATATCTACATATGTCCGCGTGATTCATAGAACAGCCCTAGTTTTGTAGTGACGTTTTCTGTTTTATAGACGCGGCATTACACCGCTGAATGTGAGGCCAAAGGAGAAGGCAAATCGGAAGGCGAAGGTAGATTTTACCGGAACCAAGTAGGGGAGAGGCAAACTCCAATTGTACGAATTTGTATCAAACATTGCACGATCTGCCGTATCCTTTTAAAAAATTTAGGGGAATTATAGGGATACAGTTAACATAATAAACTGATTTGATTTTCTGTATTTTTCCCCCATTCCCGCCCCCCTGGTCTAATTTTGCCTATTATCGAACTTGACCGAGATTCAATTTCAAAGTCATTGGTGTAAAATTACGGCAGTTATCGTGTCCACAAAAAAGTGATATAGATAGATAGATATATAAATGGTTTCGGGTTCTAGGTGATGTGAAACGCGAAGATACGTCGAAATGACTTGGTACATGACTTGGTACCCGTACCCATTGCAAAAGGTAGCCTAATGAACTCTATCTAAAAACTCTGCGCAGATAAGATACATGGTTTATACTAAAGTTTCATATATTCTATGCGATGTGTTTCTGTATTAATTTTTTCCTAAGATTTTTTTTTTTTTACTTGCATAAAACAAGATCGATCAATGACCCAGCACGGCGCGGCCTCGCTAGCGATCAAACTTAAGACAAGAACCATTTAATTTTATCACGTAAAGTTTCCGATTTTTTTACTCGGAAATCATGTTGAATTTTGATATGAGGTCAAAACTAATCATGTGTGTAATCGAAAGGCCAATAAGCTAGATTATTTATTAGGAATGCTCTTGGAACACGCTGTATAAAAACATTTTGAACGGAAAAGTTAGTTTCAATTAATTCTTCCTACCATCTCTGCAAAAAAAAAAAACGCTCAAATCAAGCCGGAGCGATGAGTGAGCCACACTCATAAAAATGATGAAAACTTAATCTACGCTTTAGTTTTCCGTCGCATCGCTGCTGGATATTATCGACGCATCAATACGAAAATGACACGTAATTCCATGTATTTTCCCCGTGGTCCGGGAAATTCCCCCGTTTTCAAGCGGGCAACACACGAAGGCTTACGCGCCCGCGCGTTTCGTTTCAATCCCCCCCCCCTCTTCCCTCCCCATCCCGACCGCAAATTTTCATCTGTCAAATGGGTTTAGTTCCTCGCCTTCGGCGCTCGCGAGGCCGTCACTTTCGTGTCAAAAATGTACGCGTTTGATTATCGCAATAAAACCCGGTGAAATACGGTGTAAGATTATACGTTTTTATATGAATAAAATGTGAGTTTTATCTGAACGGTTATTTCAGTGCCGGATTAGTCGATTATTGTTTGACGTTTTTTACATTTTAGTTTTAAAAAAATTATAAAAAAAATACAAGGAGTAGCTAATACGGGGGGGGGGCATTCGATTAAACCCGCGATTCTCCGGCAAGAAAAACACATCCCTTTGTGTTCGGGATTTATACACTGCCAGTATAATGCGTCACTGTTGACTGATAACACTAGTCCGTCGAAAGGGTCAATTTGCTCATAACAATATGACATTTCGGCTAACACAGCGTGATTGCGTGACATTTCCCGATTTTTTTAATAAATGATATTTAAAAAAAAGGTTAATTGATACAGGAAGAAGAGTTAGCTAAATTTATGAAAGTCCTATTTTTCATCATATACTAGGTGTAATCGCCCCGGGTTGGCGACTTCAACGGCGCCTTCAGCGCGCGATGACTCGTGCCTACGGCAGGGGATGAATAGCACTATTTATTTTTTTTTGTGACGGTTCCTTCGACGCCAGACAAATGGTTCTAGAAACTACCAAAAACATACGTTCCTATCATGTTACCTATAAAAATCTCACACAGTCTTCTGTCCCCTTATTTGTGATATAAACCTTCCGAAAGAAATTCTCTAAATAATGGTATAATCCGCATCAAAATATAGCGAGTTTGCTTTACACTATTTATTGATTATCTGTTGCCTTCAAAATTAAACAACATTATTTATTCTGTTTTTAACACACACACACACATTAATCACTAAACATCAATTAATTTTACTACATACATATTCATTATCAATACATATTTTTATCTTAATATTCCTATGAAAAATGTCGTAATTGCATAATTGGTTTTACATGCTAGTAACAAGTTAATTAGGAAAATTAATAGTGTTGGATTTTTCAATAAAAATAAAAATTACACCCCTAAAGTAGGTGAACAGATTTTACAAAAAATAAAATGTTATTTAAATATTTCATTTTAAGCTAACCTACCTATAATTATTCTACGATATATATATATAATAAACGAGAACATATAGGTAATCTAAAATCTTTTTTGTTAGGTTCAATTTCCCTTAGACTGTCGAAATACAAAGATCATAAATTTTACAATTTTGGAGTACACCTCTTCACCTAAAGTTATATTGCAAAAATACACGCGCATTTGACAAAAATGATAATCGAATTTACAGTGCTGTATTGTGTGAATTATTTGTATATTCGTAGGTACTTATTTTTTACTACTTTTTTAACAAATGACATATCTCTTAATATAAAGCCTACCTTAGTGCGGTCCTTGCCCGGTATATAGGTAGAGTCTTGTACGACGCTTTTGTTTTAAAATAAACGATTATTGTTATTATTAATACTTAACTTTTTAAAATGCGCTGTCCAGGCTTTCACTCAACGTGAGACTTAATAATTAAAATATTGCGACCAAGCGGTGAACGGTGAAATGAAGCGAATGTTCAGCGGCTGTCCCGACACCTGGCTGGCGTGTGGTTACAATGTAAGAAATGTTCATTTTATATATTTAATTATTCTATTTTATATGTTTTCATTTTACCTCTCTACACACGGACTAGGGCGTTCATAGTTACTCGTTCTATTGTTTCATTCAGAAGATCTGTGTGTGTGTGTCTGTGTTGTTGACCGTCGAGGAGTTCCTTCGTTTGGAGCCATTCCTGGGCGAAGAATCAGGTCTAGCTTACCATAAACATGCACTGTCCTCGGAACTAAACCGACATGTCAAATTTCAACTCCGTCGAACGAGAGGGCGTGGTTCTAATTCAGCTTGCAAGATTCGACCTAAAGCGACGCCATTTAAAGCAGTATTTAAAAGTTGATTGCACGATTTTTTTAACACAGAAGCTGCTAGGAAATGATTCAGTTCCGAGGGCTCCGTTCATTTCGAGGTTATTATGGTTTTAATTTAGTAATATTTTCGTCACGAACCTTATTTGAATTATTATCATATGGCAATATATGAATATTTACACTCTTTAAAAGTAAGGTAACTTTAACTAAAGGCTTCTTTTCGCAGCAACAATTTGTAAGTCAGAATCGTCCAAATCAAGGAAATGAACACCTAAGGCCGAATCTTCAAGGGAAAGTTCAAGAACGACTCACTCTGCATACAATACTCATGAGTGTCATAACTATGTGTTTTACACGTTTTTTGTAGGCATACGTCACCACCGCCATTCGTCTACCGCTCGTATTACACGCAAGGCGGCTTAGACTTTCTTATTTTACTCTTAATCCGTTTACAACGTCGATTCTACCTTAAAATGCTTTCACGCGAATGTCGACACATTTCCGACCGTTTAGTTTTATTAAGCTAATTAGACTGAGAGCCAGCGGCCATATCTGATCGCGAATATTTTGGACGCAGTTTCAACATAAAACGTTTCATTTTAAAAAAATATCTCAATTCTGTTCCAGACATCTCATTTTTTAAGGTTCATGAACAAAATTATTCAAAACTCCTTTCCTTGTTGTCTGTTGTTGCCTTGCGCTAAAAAATATTTAAAAATTCAACAAATTTATATGTGCAGTGCAGTCATACGTATTAGAAAATATATATATATATAATTTTAAGGAATTTGAAAACACCTAGTCATAGGTTTACATAAGATTTAGCTCCATAAGCCCGTTTTAGTGAAGTGTTATTTAATTAAATCTGGTTTGCTTTTAAGAACTATGTCCTTATTTCTGTTATTATTGTATTAAACTTTGTTTGTTGTTATTAAACATGGATGATAATGTATGCATGTTTTCCATAAAAAAAAAATATGTATCGTTATTATTATGATCGTTGATGCCACACCACTATACTAACTTCAGAATATTATTGTACCTAAATTAAAATGTCATTCCTATATGCATTTATCTTGTGTTAATGGAATAAAATCATTTGAATTTGTTCCAGCACATTTTTTTTTCTCAACCTGTCAAAAAAGTGAACACTTGAAAATCATGTGCTATAAATATATTTTTATATTGAATGTATAGTAGTTTTTTTAATCAAAATGTTACAAAAAATTATGAGAAATTAGAGAAAAATTTACGGGGAGGGGGCACAGATCGCTAGCAAGTTGATTTCTTGTATGATTATTGAAACTCGATAAAAACTCAAAACCGTGTAGAAAAATAAATATAATGTTGAGTTCTTGATTATTGTAGCTGATGCATTACTAGTTCGAATAAGCCTAGCGAATCCTCGTCGCCAGCGTTTCTGGTAATTTGGGTGAATGCAAATAAATAATAATTGCAGTAAATGCGCGACTGACCCTTTGCCTAAATTGGATTATGATTTATCGTGTTATCGCAGTGTTATAGCTGCTTCGGGTTTTAGTCTTGTATGGTTTACTTGGCTATTTTTACGTTATAGTAAAAGTAAACATATTGAACAGCGTGTAACACTAAAAACACGGGCTATAAATTCGTATAGTCCGATGCGCGCGGAAAACCACTCTGGTACAACCGCGATATATTTTCGCAAAAGTACCCGACGGAGTTGATCATGCTTTGGAGGGAATTCCGAATGCAAACTGTTTTATGAATCAATTGGAAAGTTATTGGTGTAAAATGATGAAAGTTATCGTGTCCACAGTAAAGTGATATAGACAGATAGATATATAAACTTAGACCCCAAGACCATTCCCGTTAAAAAAAACAGCGAATTGGTCCTTCGATTTCTAGTGTTATTTGTTAAGAAACTATATCAAAATTCATAATACTTTCAACGAAATACAAAGTTAAAGTTTCTATTGTAAATCGTGTAAAATAGCTATGTTTCAATGGCTCCTCCCTCGGATAACTACGTCACTGGGTCACTAGGCCGCGGTCAGTCACGATCGAGGTTAATGCCCTGCCGCGTTGTTCGAAACGCCCCATTAGGGCGGAGCTAAATGATCGCTGTCAGATGTTACTGGTCGAAAAGAGGTCGGTCTATGAGGAGGGGGTAGCTCTTTACCCCTTCTCTGGGATTGTAAGAGGGATGCTATCGGTCCGACAGATAGCAGTGATTTATCGATTGATAAGATCGATTTACACAAATTTTGTCAAAAAAAATAATTAATTTGGAGATGACAATTTTTCACCTTTTTTTACATAATTTCTTACTCTTAATAGGGAACTTAGACACCCCCTAAAGTTTGTGGGATTGGTCTTGGGACACCCTGTATAAAAGTTTTAATTGAGGGTGGTTTTGGGTTCTAGGGGATGTGGAACTCGAAGAAATGTCGAAATTTTGCCGGAAGTCATGACGTGGTACCCATTGCAGTAGGTAGCTTTCCTAATGAAATCTTCCTAAACATTGGTACCAAAAAAAATCTTTACAAGTCTTTATTTAGCTAGCAATGTCTGTTCACGTCAAATTTTGCAAGCCGAATTAAAACGACTTTCTCTCACCCTACGGAGTTCCGACGATATCTATGGTAAGCATGACCTGATTCCACACCCAGGAATGGCTCCAGATGAAGGAACTCCTCAACGGTCAACAGCACAAACACGAAATTTTTTATACCCATTCGAACATTTAAATAAAAGCTTGTTTTTTACTATTAATTTATTTCTCCTCGTTTTACGTCTTGCCAATAAAATGCAGTTCCAATAAAATGCAGTTAAAACTGACTAATTTTAAACAATTAAAACATTCTATATTCTATTCATTCATTCTATATTGAACATGGATAGTGTTTGAACTTGAAGCTTCTATGTAATATTTTGACTGTTCTGAAAGCACGCGTCATCTTTCTTCACCGATTGTATAATTTTTACGCGGCTGTACGGGTTTAGTAAAAATGTAAACCTAAATAATGAAAAAAAATCGTATATTATTTTTTTCGTCTTAATTGATACATTGTTTTAAATAAAATAATTCGTCATTGTGAATTAAAGTAAAGAAGCTTTTCATTAGCCTACTTGGGTCTCAAGTACTCAAGGCGCTCATCTTAATTTGCTCGTGCATATATTGATCATCTTAATAAAAATGGAGGCGGTGACATCACAGGCGTACTCTGCCATTGGCCTTGGCCAAATAATGAACGTCTCTGATCTGACGTAACACTTTGCATAGTTTTGCCGCCACATTTTAGGTAGATTTCATTAGAAAGCTACCTATGACAATGGGTACCATAACATTAAAATGGGTGCTATAACTTTCTTAGTATATAAGGTATGGAATATATTTAAATTTTATATTATTCCTCAGATAAGTGCCTAAAACTTATATAAGGTAACTTTTTTGATAGCATTCAACCATTGGTCCTAGGGATGAGAAAAATTGGTTTTACAAAATTCAAAAAATCATACCTCTCTCAATAGGCACAGATCAAATCAGTTTAAAATGTTAATTGTAGGTCGCAATTTTTGTTTGAAACAATTTTTGATATGAGCAACCCTTACGGCACAGTATATAGAGAGGATTCGGTATATGGGTACGGCGGGATGTGGTGCGGAATGTTTGATACAAGTTCGTACCCATTGCAATAGGTAGCTTTCCTAATGAAATCTACCTAAAAGGTACCTCACAATACGAGCGAAATTAGATATATTATGCGATAAAACTCAATAAGTAACTAATTGACTGCCTTCTTTATTCTTTCCCGCGGAACGAATAACAATGACCTGCCATTCGATCGAAACTAACACGCCATCGCTACATCACGAGTGTTTTATAAACAAGTCATTAACACTTCAAGTTACGTATGACACTGATATTGAAAAATATACACATGGAGATTATATAATTATGCGACAATTATTATTGGTAGATATTTTCGATAAACTAATGGACTGTAGGTTTAGGTATATATGTTTGGAGAAAGGAATTGGGTTACACGGAATACACCCAACTACAAATAGATTCACCAACCTTTAGTTGCCAGGCGCGCTGATGAGTTCGGATGCTGCAACCGGCGCTGGTGGGTTTCACAAGTACTTGTAGCGTTACGCGAGAGCAAAGGGCTTCACACAACCGCACCGTTCAATTGCTGAAACGTCTCTGTTGGTTTAGTGCGGAAGAGCGAGACGGGGAATATTGGTGGGTAGGAAAATCCTTGCCGCGAAGAGTAAAATACTTAGTTTGAACGCATTTTAATAATGACTCAATTATTATGCAGAGAACGTCCCAATATTGCCATTTTCAACCAAAGAACATTTCAGATATCTCAAGTATGGCGTTTACATGTTCTGGAAGAGCCTGCCCGCCCGTATCTCTGTCCAAACCTTTATCCAGATTTCCACACTACACATCTCCCGGGTGGTCACGGTAATCTCAAAGGGAAGCTAGCTGAGTCTGGGATCACTGATGAGTGTGCGTTGAGGGACGTCAGGATGCTGAGCACATTGTGTGGGCCTGCGCTGAGTTGGCGACAGAGAGAAACGATATGCTTGACAAAATTGGTGATGGCGTGAGACCTATGTGGTTCTCAGATCTGGTGGGTAGTAGAGAGAGCTACAAGGCTTTTAAAAAAAACCTAATGTCATGGGTCGGGAAATGGGAGTTACCTAGGGGAACGGGTTATTACTGGGAGGTACCTAGCCTATTCTTCTCACTGCTTCCTTGAGGTTTTGGGTTGAATTCACGAGCTCGGTGAATGATATGTCACGGATTGCAGGATTAGTTCGCGGCGGAAAAGGCGTTGTTTGCACGCACGATCACGGATTGCAGAGGCGCGGGTTATACCCTCTTGCATTTCTTTCTCAACTGACACTTACGGACAGCTGTGATAATGCCAAGAGTTGCCAGTAACAAAAACTGGGGAAATTCGAGAATGGTGATTTTGCAATATATATTAAATGTAAAATAATATACATTTATAGAATAAATATTAATATGAGAGAATATTGAATTTAAATAAACTTAATTTATAAGGTGACGTCGGAACATATTGCTTAGTTTTTTTTTTTTAAACCTTAAACTATTATTATAATATTGCATTGCACAAGATAAGTATAATTTTAACTCTTTTTTTACATTTCTTAATTCCTAAAGGTACAATTTATCCCGCCGAAGTTTCATTAAGTTCGTAAGGTAGCTAAAATCGAAACTGAGTTAGCTAAAAAAAAATAAAAATATATAGCAAAACCGACTTAAAAATAAGGCCCGATTTGGAGCATTGCTGCAACGGTTGCCCTTGCAGGTATAGTCGAAAAACTATAAGCTGACCGTTTTTCAATTAGAACGGAGGTGTGAAATTTCACACCTATACGAATTGCTAAAATGAAATATGGTTACAAATAAGATGTTGATCAATAATATATTTTATGTTTCTTACTTAAAGTGTTAGTTAGCTACTTGAGTCCCGCGGGCGGGGTCGACGGAGCTTTCGGCGCCGAAAAGCCACGTTCCTGCGGCCTCTTATTGCGCCGAAGGGGTTGAACAACTAAATAAAAGCATGAAAGCGTGCTCAACGAAAACCACCATTTAATTTTGAAACCAACTACTTGTAGTGGTATTTCCGTAGCGTTATAAAGACTACACGGCTACTTATTCGTATCCAACGATCTTTTAAAACGTGTAGATACGGCATGTCATACAAATCGCCCTTGCGAAAACGCGACACCGATGATTCCCACCGCCGTTCACGCCTCGCATACTCGCACGGCGAGCGAGCGAGACGTATGATACGCAAAGTGGCGTACTTGGCGTGGTGCGTTTTTCACCCTCAGTTGTCTATCTATATGTATCTAACTACTAGTATCGAATTAAATTAACAAATGAGATGTTTTTTTTTTATTTATTTATTTTTCTTTACACACAGTTATATCAATATTACATTAACAAAAAAATAAAATTAATTAGATGAAAAAAAACCGTTTATGGATTTCCTATATACTTACAAACATATTATTATACAGTAGATTAAATTATTTAAATACAAACAGGAAGGTATAGGATTTGTGTACACGTATAGAGGGTTTTTATTTTTATAATTAATCTAACAAATTGTCAATTCTGAAGCAGCATATTGAAATGAAACTATTTATAAGGTTGATTAATACTACTTTTAGGTGAGCCTCGCCTTCCTCACTAGGCGATGCCGGTACTAACGTGGACAGTAGGTATTGTGCTATAAAAAAATCGTTTTGTCAATTGTCAATTGCATCCGTCCGTTTACATAACACAATTTTAAAAGTATACCTATACATACTTGTGTTAAATAGTTATACATAAATAGACTTAAATAAAAACATAAATAATAAAATACACAAAGATATAACTATAATAATATATTTTGTAATTGGCATTCTTTCTGAAGTGTCAAAATTGCACTAATTCTATTATGCAAAACTGTTTAATATCTTAAGACTTTTTTATTTAAGTTTTTTCCCGACCATTGTTTAAAAAAATTGTTTAAAAAAATGCAAAAGTAATCCTTGCCCAAATTTATTAATTTTATGAAAGCGCTCGTGTAATTTCTATATATATATATATATCACTATAAGATATGTTTCTATACTATATGTAGTATAACACTATTTTTATATTGAATATTTATTTATTTATATCGAATATTTATTTACCTATATATTTAATAATTGTTTATTCAGTTATTTGTTATTTTTTAATTGTTTCATTTATTTATTTTATTTTTTCATATATTAAGTATTCTTGAGTAAACATTTAAATTGTATTCATGTGTGTATGTGTGTGTGGGTGTGTATATTTGTGCCTTATTATTTTTATATTTTTCTCAGGGTTTTGCGCTGGTCTCTGCTATGCACTGGTATCACTTCATATATAACCTTCCTTAGAACAAGTAACTATTACCTAGTTAGGAAGGTTATAGACTTATACTCATCGGCCAATTTATATTCCATAAAATAAAAAAAAATAAAAAAAAAAAACCCTTTTTGCTCGCAGGCGCTCGACAAGGCCGGTTAATCACCCAGCACACCAAAATCTTGCTAGTGACCAAACTTGTGACAGAAACTATTTCATATTATCGTGTAAAGTTTGCAAATTTTTTTATAAGGTCTAAAGAAGTCATGTTTGAAATCGTAGGACCAATAAGCTGGATTTTTTATTGGGAATGGTCTTAGAAAACGGTGTATACTTTATAGTCCTATTGAAATAGGTTCAGAAGTTATTGAGCTTACTTTTCACAAATAAGTAGATGTGAATACACCACAAAACACCCAGAACGGTGTTTGAAGTATGCTCACGGAATGAAGGGATTTTGGCGGAGATCGGCTCTTACCCCATACCTCGACCTCGCTAAAATAAATGTTAATACAATTTTTTTAATTACAGATGTCCTGCCAGTCCCTGGGTGTGGTGGGAGGAGCAAAAGAGACACGAGATGTGAGCGAGACAGCCGCCACGGCATCATGCGGAACCTACCATCGGTATGAGCTATAAATAAATAAATATTTAGGAATGACTGTTCAAATGGAGATAATATTTCCGCATACATAAAATTGACTTTGCATAATCGTTAAACTGTGTGATCGATCGTTGATTGCAATTCTATTTAAGCTGAAATATATGTGACGGACTATGATCATTCTATATTTACTAATTATAAAGTTTTTACCGATACACGCTTGGTGACTGATTTAAATTTTATTTCTTTAGATTACGGAAATATTACGCTGTGCGTCATCTCAAGGGACACATACACCCTATCTACATATTTTCTAGTACATATAACTGGTTAAAGTAAAGGAAGTTATTTATTTTAAATAAATGATTTTTTACACAACCTCACCTTGATCGCTCATCTGTCCGCCTTGATTTATATTTTTTTCACGTGGATTATAATAATTGAATTCTTTACAGGTCGGTGAGATTCAGTTCAGAGTCCCACTCCAGGAGGGACAGCATTAATAGCGTCTTCCGTCGAGATCCACCAGGTAGGTCCAGATGGAATGGATTAAGGATTATGGCCTAAAACTTTTAACTTGTAGTTTACGCTGTATTGAGAAAATGAACAAGATTTCCCCAATGACTTTTCGGCTATTTCAGTATACAACTCTTTCTTAGAAACTAATATTCGTGCAACCGAGCGATGTTCCCGGGATGCTGTTGGATTGCGGATGCTGCAATTGCGTCGAGAAGCAGGGAAATCTTTGGCTAGTCATTTTCTGAAATAAAATATACATATACATATTTTTAAAAACAATAAAATTGTATCAGATTATGTTTATTTATAAAACATGTTTCTATGGGAATAGTATATACTTTCACTAGTTATATTTACATATTAATACAGTTCCCGCTCAGAACCTTCATACAAACGCTGTCTACAATTTACAATGTTAAAATTTGGCATGAATTTATTTTTAGCTTATCAAAATGTATGTTTGCATTGAAATATATTTTTTTTTTTTGATAAGCGTTTGAAAAGTCATTTTTTTGTACTTTAATTGTGGCATATTTGCAAACTCCGTGTGAGCAAATACTAAGCAGATAAAAACTTATTTTAAGGAAACCAGAGCGTCACTGCATTCTGAATTAATAAAACTAATAATATTTTGTCAAAATTCAGTTTTAAGCCAGAAATATATTTATTTATTTATTTAACAGGTGTCCCCATGTACATTATAATTATAGTAAGAACAAATTAAACTACCAAAAGAAAAACAAAAAACAATAACATGAAACATACTATGCTAAAAAAAAAATAATGCCTCCAGGCAAACATTAACAAATAAATAATTCACGCCGATCCTACAACGGCGTAATAGAAAGCAGATTTTTAATCCCATTGGGCGAACAGTCAAAGATATCAATCTCCGCGGAAATGGAATTTAATAATTCGACTGCTCTCCCAATTGGACTATACTTGTATACGTCGGTACGACATGATAACCGCCTAAATAACATATGCTTCCGCGCTCTAGTAAAACGGTCCGGAACAAAGAGACCAATATCACCGAGTATTACAGGATTCTCGATGAAACCGCAAATAACCTTATAAAAATAACGCAAAGTATGGATTTGTCGCCTAAACTCGAGTGTGTTAAAGCCTAACATCCCTAATACAAATGCTGATGGATACGTATTAGGAAACATTTCTGGATAATATCCATACCTACGGATATACATACATACAGATACATAGAACCATTTTCTTGAAATATTTTCGAAATTTTGCTACGATTCATTGTATTTTAGGTACTGTAATACACAAAATAAGTTTTTACACTTACATACAGTTTTGGCTGGAGGATGTTTTTGATTTTTTAAAAGTCAAATATATATTATAAAATACATTATTAAAACATGGCATTTTATTAAGAAGCGTGTCTACATCAACTACTTAAATGCCATAATAAAGTCTACCTTAGTATGGGCAGAGCCTAGTTAGGTATGACTTTCACCATAATATTTTATATTGACTAAATAAATAAATTCTCTAAGGACATAATATCTCAATGGTATAAGGAAACCATTTATTTATTTAATTAATATTATGTACACACAACATTACTGTCACGTTTGATGTAACATTAGGTAATATTGACCTTCACACAGGATGGGGTTGCAACAATTAAATAATCAATCAATGAACAAATTGAACGCAGTAATCTATGCAAGAATGATATAGTTTATAGTAGATAAGGTTAGCTTAATGTATCGTGTTGGCGTAGAGGGAGTATAGTTTTTTTTCCAAGCTTTTTTGGTCAATGACAAAACCATAAAAGATACACCAAACTAATTGACCCATTGTTGATTCTATCTACTAATAATTCATATTTTTGCCAGGCTCAACGTCAATGTCTGTGTTAGCACCGGCTCCTGCCATACCGACGGTAGCTTTTGACCGTGCCGCCCAATCACGTTCTTCCATACAATCCTATGGGGCTATGAGCCAATCGGCGCCTTCCGCATTTTCTGATGCTATCGGAGATGTATCGCCGCCCAGGCAAGCCAGCAATGGAGGCTGTAGGTGGGTTTACTATAGGGTTTTACTTCAATTTGTATTTTCCCTTATATTAATCACATTCTATTTAGATAGGATAGAACTATAAGCTCGCATATTCCTTTTTAATAATAATGATTTTCACTGAGGTTTTCTTTTTTAAATCTAAATTTTTAAAAATATTAGCTAGATTTCCAACATTTTTGAGCCTAACTATCTGTAAATTTTTATGCCTTTTTTTGAAGCCGATGTTTAGGTAGATTTCATTAGGAAAGCTACCTATTGCAATGGGTACCATATCATGACTTCCCCTAGAACCCAAAACCACCCTCAATTAAAACTTTTATATATAAGTTTATATATCTATCTATCTATATCACTTTCTTGTGGACACGATAACTGTTGTTATTTTACACCAATAACTTTCCAATTGATTCATAAAATTTATAATATTGTTACCTTCTTTATTAATTCACTATTTTTTTTACTTTATTATAAATAGTTCAAAAGTGGCACGATATAATGCTTTATCATTCATCCGACTAGGTTTCCCAGACTGGACGAGTGCGCACATTTCCACTACGAGAGGGTCAGCCTCGGCGGAATATCGGTGGAGATAGTGAAGGATGATTACCTGGACATCTCTCTTGCTTCGCACTCGATATCGTCCGACGGGGAATTTCCCTCCGCAGACAGTGGAAAAGCCGAAGGTATAATTTCATCCTATGACCTTTGCAAACAGAGCAAAATACAGAAAACTAGAAATGTATTTTATGAGGCTGGACATAGCTTTAGGATGAAAGACTAATGTTTCTATGATATTTGGGATGGATTCAAGATGTAACGGTACTACAGAATTGTTTTTCAGATTTTGCCATCCCACAGTAAAACAACATCCTCAAATAATATATTCAACCTATTCAAGTAATATAATTAATATAGTATGGCTTCATTGCAGTCATCAGGAGAAATAGTTTCTAAGTATATATTTTTATGTGGTCAAGGCCTCTTCGCCAAATTCCTCCACCGCCTTTTAAAGATCTGGACTGACCATAAATATTGATTCTTCTAAAGTACTCTGGCAGCATCAAACGTGACTCGACTGGTAAAGCTTTCTTCTCTCCGAAGAGCTGTTTTATCTTTGTGGGGTGTGGTCTAAATCATGCTATTTCATCTAACGGCTGTTAGAAGCGGGTGTTTGGGAAGCAATATTTTCAAACAAAAGCATTGCGTCCCAAAAATGATAATTCAACTTCTTCTAATAGGATAATATTGAAAAACGGAATCAATGTATTTTATGAAATAAGTAGAAGTTTCCTATTTAATTCTATATTGGCCTAAATAATTATGAGATAAGAGGATACCCAGTATTATTTTTCTTTTATATTTTCAAAAAAGTGAGTCACTTCACTACATCTTTATTATTTATTTATTTATTGACAGTAACTTAAACATTAATTTACATATTATGCAAAGTTCTACCTAACTAGGCAAAGCCCGCACTAAGGTACACTCTACTAGAAGCATTGTTCTTGTAAGCATAACCATTTCACTGCGCAATATACCATTACCATGGAGAAATCCACATATGGAGAAATGACTGGTTTACATCTTACTAAGAGTGTCAAACGAGGAAAGATCTAGGGCTCCATCAGTGTAACTCCTTGCCTAGAAACAAGTAATGTATGCATTTGTTTATTTTTAGGATGGGTCACTCTTCGGGTGAAATCGCACATACTGAGTGGACGAGAACACGACGATAGTGCTGAGCATTCCCAGCAGCCCGTCCACTCGGCTTCCAGCAGCCTGGAGTCCAGCGCTGACAACTTCGAGTGGATCGTCACGAGGAGCGCTGACAACTTCAAAATGATCGATACCATGCTGCATAGGTGAATGTATTATTTAATTCTTAAAAATGCCTACACTATAG
This sequence comes from Neomicropteryx cornuta, assembly GCA_020383195.1. Lineage (NCBI taxonomy): Eukaryota > Metazoa > Arthropoda > Insecta > Lepidoptera > Micropterigidae > Neomicropteryx > Neomicropteryx cornuta. The sequence goes on along the minus strand of JAHKQU010000010.1, from coordinate 5,729,411 downwards.
ATTATAAAGTATCTCCTATTTAACTTGAATGATGTGAACTAATTTAGTAAAAAACTGCTGTTAACGACGGTTGTGGGCCAGTAGTCGTGAATTTCTAAAACAGCTTGATGTTCAAATGCGTCGATGTGACAATCGTGTAAGTTTAGCGTAGGGGCTCATTTCACCAAATGTACGCTCATCGCTTTGTTGTTAAAATATAAATCTTTTATTATTTTTAATATAGACAGCATATTAATGGACAGCAATGGACTTCACAGTTGTTGCAAGCCACACATCACACCACTGTCAGACGATGGAATATGAGGGAACGTTTCCACATTCACATGACAAACTCTGCCAAGCTTAAGCCACAGACGCAAGCCCTGGCCACCAGTTACACCTACCGCGCCTTAATCATCAAACTCGAAAGCTCTTGCATCACGACAAGCCGACACAATGTAGTGTCATAGCCTACGGGATACATCTGAAGAGAGTCTACAACGAACGGAGTACATAAGTGAATGATGTGGCACAGGAAACCGATACAATAAAATCAGTTCTAACCAACCTCGTATCTCCTTTCATTTCATTTATGAAACCACTCTGTGTATGTCAAACCACTCTATAATATAATTAGTTAATAAATATTCTTACATTGTTTCCAGGTGCATCTACGACCGCAAAGTATCAGGGTTGACAGATCTAACCGCCACGCTTTGTCCATCAACGATAGAGGATCGCTCCGATTATGAGTGTCTTATTTCCGACTACCTACATCACCTCAGCATTATCGCTGATGATTCCATCAATTGTGGCCCCGTCCTCAATTGGTTTCAGATGGACAATAAAGGTAATTGTTTTAAAGTTTGTCATTTCTAAATAACTACTTTTAGGTAGTCTAGGATATTGTATTTATTTATTTAAGAGATTTATTTACATATGTTGTATATGTATCAACCGAGCCTATGGATTATTTACTGCAAACCATGTGTGTAAATTAAAGTTTAAATTAATGAAAATTAGTTTATTTGACGAATAAACTAATAATCACAAGTCACTGGATATTACATGTCTTTACAAAATAATTGAATAATTTCTATGTGTTCACATCGACATCCTAGTTTTATTAGCCGCAAAGCAGGCTACGTATCAAAAATTATAACTACCAACCCAAAAAGGGGTATGTGATAGGAGTTTGACTGCCATGGAAGTCAGTGACCGAGGTCAGGCCCATCATGAGAGGGTAGAGGGGATCTGCTATAAGAATAAGTTAAGGATTTTATAAGATATAGAAGATATATAAGAAGAGGTCAGTCGAAGAATTTACGATTGGTTAAAAAAAATGCTCGAATGACCATTATATTTTATCAATTTCAGGTCATCGTCTCCTGGTAGCTAATGAAGACACCAACTCCATCAACACGCCGGCGGTCGCTGCTGCATACTCTGTTAGGAGATATGTCTCACAGGTAAACCTCTCTTTATACGACTTAGGGATTAAAAAATAATTTAGTCGGCGTATAACCGACTTAATATTGATTGTCTTAAAAAGGCAAAATATATTTTTAAAATCAATAAATATTATAAATCAAAGTCGCTTTCTGCATTTGTCGGTTTGATCACTTAGATCTTCTAAATTACACAATGGATTTTGATGCAGTTTTTACCATTATTTAAAGTGTTTCTTCCGGAAGATTTATGTGTTTAATATATTCTTAATAATTTTATTTATTCACGCGTGTATGACTGTACTCGTATATTTCCTGAAAAAACAAAAATAAATAAATTCATTCGAAGATATTTGTCAGGAAGTAAAGCTCCTTTTATTCTCTTGCTTTGTATGTCGACCAATTCACTTAGGTATGCTTTTAGTTTTAACATATATTAAAACCAAAATTTTATTTTGTCAAAAAATGATTAAGCAAAAATATTGGTGAAGAGTTTATTTTTATTGTGTGTTGCTTAACACGCTTAGTCAAGTGTCACCGTGAGCCTATAATCCGTCACAGCTGAAGACCGCTTAGTCGATTCCAAAGAGTGCACACGAATAAATATTACAATACACATAATCCCTTAGGGGATTTTTTAGGTTATGCTTTATAAAATTTGGAAATTTTCATTTCTTAGGCTAGAGACGAGCTGAGCTTCGAAGTGGGCGACATGATATCCATAATAGACATGCCCGGCCCCTCGGAGTCTATCTGGTGGCGGGGGAAACGCGGCTTCCGGGTGGGTTTTTTCCCGCACCACTGCGTCGCAGTCATCGGCGATAAGGTCCCCAGGCATATGACGCAGCCACCTCCAATCGTCGGGTATATTTATTTACGCACACAATATTACCTGAACTACCAATCAACTATTCTCGGTGGGTGCTACACTTTGTGACCGACTTACCTCGTATTTGATGACGCATATTGTGGAATTTAGATTTATGCAGATATTGATTAATGATCACTAAATGAGATGAGGTAAATGGCATTGATTTGATTCTAAGCAACCCTAGTGAAGTAGGTAGGCATTCCGAACCTCATAAGCATACTCCAGTTTTAGTCCAACGTAAATTTGTTTATATAAAAATATACTCCTCCTTTTTGCCTCTTAATATTTTTAGCTTAATATATAGTTCATATATAAATATAAATTGAATTATATTATGAATTAAATTATTTAATGATTGATTAAAAATTAAATTTTAAGAAAAATTCTTACTTAAGGGGCCAAATGATCAAGATCCTACCTTTCATTATTGTGTAATTGGTGTATAACTACTTTTATTCAGAATTATTAGAAAAAACCTAAATGGTAAATACCTGTAAACCGTAAAACATTGTACTGAGGTAAGTGTGTACACACATCACTCGAAGTGGGTGAGTTCTCTTGGAGAAGATGGTTGCAAGTTTTAGAAAACAGTTGTGTTCCATGTCCAAATCATTACAATCAGGCTAAAAGTCCTTAAAAGATATAAGATATAAAGTAATTTGAGATGACTCAAAACAACACTCAATAGATATGTGAGAGCTCCTCCGGTCGCTGTCTCCTGTCCGTCGTTTGCCATTAGTCACCGAATGGCCGTTTGGCTTTACTCGCGACGCGTCGGCTGCCGTCGGCGATAAGCGCTGATGTTTCCAGTTCGATGCTCGATCTGACGAACTCTACTGTAAATAAAAATCTTGTAAAGAATTACAAATTTATCTCTATGGACAACAGGACAGTATGTTTCTCTGCCACGGATTAATTTATTATATTAGCCTTGGTATGGTATGAACAAACGTATGGTATGGCCTGGCCAGTTGAGCCAGAAACAATAAATATTTAGTTTTCACTGCGGTTATTATTACATTCACATTTAAACAACTATTATAAAATATGAACGTATCCAAATTTAAAATTCAAACGTTACATTTGTTTAAGTATGCACAAAAATAAGGATGATAAGCGCCATCTAGGACTTGGCAAGATTGTCGTTTCTAAACTGTAAATATTTATAAAAGTGCGGTTTGCGTCTAGCCTATCTGATCAGAAAATATCTACATCGACGTAATTTTTGGACACCTACACCAATTTCTTTGTTGCCACTTGTAAATAATGTCATTATCTTTAAGTGCTTCTGTATATTTGTCAACATTTATGAATTTTACGTTAAATAAATAAATGTTTATTTTCCTTTGATCTAAATATTGTATTTTGCAGGTCGGTGGCAGTATCACCCATTAAGCCGGTACTTCGGAAGCACGGCAAGCTGATATCACTATTCCGCAGCTTCATACTGGCCAGGCCATCGCGACGGTCCCTCAAACAGCAGGGGATACTCAGGGAGAGGGTGTTCGGATGCGATCTGGGTGAACACCTGCTTAACTCTGGCAGAAGTGGTGAGTTTCAAGCCCACATTCCTGAAGTTTACATCATCAAAAATTATGAACGGCTTTCGTTCAAGTTGTGTAACATTTCTGTATCTATTAACATGTTTTTAAGAAGGTAACTGTGTTTGCTCGGCCCCACACTATTGGTGTTTTTTAGATTACCTTCAAGTTGACTAAGTTTTGGTGTGTTTGAGATATAATTTGAGTACTTATAATCATTATCTGCTAATGTACAGTTATAGATTTTAGAAAAAATTATCTTCGAAGTTTTAAGCATTTAATTTATGTATAATTCATTCTTCAACCTGAAAAATTTAATAATGTACAATAATTAAAGCCTGCCTTAGTACGGGGGTTGCCTAGTTAGGTAGAGTTTTAAAAATATATTTTTGTGTAATTTAAAAATCAATAATAAATTATTATTATTATTTATTTAAAAAGTAAATTTTTAATGAATTTAAGCTATTTATAAGGGAGAATAATCGTCACCGTTGTCCTTCGAGTGTTATATATTATTTATTACAGTGTTTTTCAATATTTTTGAATTCGCAACCCCTTTACGGGAAAAAACACGACTTTACAGAATCTTATTTTACTATGCGGCTCGCATGTCAGTGATTTGGTTATTTGCGTCCCAAAAATTAGAACCACAATTTGACCAATTGTTAAAAAATAAACAAGCACAGCCTTAAAAATAAAATGATTGTGTTTTTATTGTAGTTTCTGACCCTTAAGGACTTATCCTTGCTTTTTACTTTTACTTTGTTTGCGACCACAACCCCACAGGTTGGAAAACACTGATTTCCCTTAGCGGATGGATAAATAGACAGATGGACACACAAGCAAAATTACATACATGTATTTAATTTATTAAATTTCTATTAGGTATATTCGTGTAATATTTACCTAATCTTGCCTGTTTTCTGGATTTTTAGTTCCCCTCGTGTTATCAGCCTGCGCAGCTCTGATAGAACAACACGGAGTAGTCGATGGAATCTACCGACTTTCGGGTGCCACCAGTCTTACTCAACGGCTCAGGAGGTAGGTGGTTTCTTTTTGTGTCTTCTATCATCGCTCAGTTGAAAGTAAAACTACCTTAACTTGCAATTAAATTAATCACATTCATCATATTCATCACATTTGTTAGTCGGTCAGTTTGACAGTGCAGTGAAGTGACATTGTTAAAAGTTGCAAAATACCATTAAAATATGACGTAGGCATTCATTTTGAGAACAACCTGAAGTGTGCGTTTTTTACATTCTGGTGTGCATACAACTTCATGAAGAATATTGACTTACTAGAGAGAACAGGGACGGAACGGGGACGGGATTGTGATGCCCCTGAGGTACAAATTACACAAAAATTGTTAAAAGCACCAGGCTTCACTATTCTGGAACAAAGAAAACAACGAGGATACCTGATTAGGACCTATAAAATTTTAAATGGACCAACACTTAAAAAACAAAAATAACAAACTAAAAACACTATTAAGTGCACTCAATATGAGAAATACATGCATCAGCTTGAAGCTGCTAGTGTGTAAAAAATAAGTACAAAGCAGATGATTGTATTCCTCAAAATGGACACACGTGGCCAGCAGTGCCATTTTCCTACAGCCCTTTACTCTACTACTGTACACCTTGATATTCTACTGTACTCCATGTTGCTGAAAACACTCTTAAAAGTTGAACATTCTGCCGCCTCAGAGATCTGGAGCTAACTGGAAAGATAGTATAAACAACTTTGATCGTACTAAAACCATTCCATGAGCATCATTCCACATCTATATGCACAAAAACAAAGGATGCTCATCAGGATTAATGTTGGTAGGACCATAGAGACTCCAAGAGTTTTCAGAAACTTTTAACCCATCCAACTCAGTTTAGACATTTTATTGCTCTTAATTTCTTTATAGCACCAATTCTAAACTTATTCATATTCAAACCGTTTCTCATCCCCCCTTTTTTTGGATGTGACACCTTACTATACGCGGGAAATATTTTGAGAAGCATCTGGCTTTGTTATTCATGAATGATTATTTTTTCTTAAAAAAATGTTTATAGTTATAATAAAAATATATATATAAACCACTTTTTAGTAACTTAAACACAATGCAGATGGCGTACCAGATCTCAAATATTGTAATTTTACAACTGCAAATTGTTTAAAAAAAAGACACTAGATGACTTACGCTGTCACGTCAACAAAAAAAAATCAAACTACTTTGCATTATCTGAAACAAACCACGAAGTAAACCACTTATTGACTTATTTATTTTACTTTTCTCACTTTGTGCAGATCTTTCGACGATGACAGCATGGCCGTAGAACCCCCCGAGCTGTTGTCCTCCCCGGCAATACTTCACGATGTCCACGCCGTCGCATCCCTCATCAAGATGTACTTCAGGTTTGGTGACCACATATAACATTTTCCAACAACGTTTTGCCATTTAAATAAAGGTTTATAAAGTAGCCGCGCTCCATACAAAACATTGAAAGTGATATCACAAATTAGAATAGGGCTGACATGAAACTGAAAGAATAATAATATCAACATGACATTGCTTAATTAGTACTTATGTTGCCGACGGAACCCTGTAACGATGGAATCCTGTGACGGACCAGCCAAGTGCTAACAATGAAATCGACCGACAGAGCAATTCTTTGTTAGCGCTAGGAAGGCTCGGCGTATGCAGAGCTCCCATCGAAACAATCGTTTAAGAAAAGGGTAAACTTTCTCCTAGACACAATGCCTCAAAACAACGGACGCTGAGGCAGTCTGAAAGCTATAGCGACCGCGACTCGCGAGCGGACTCCGAGTTTGCCATAACCTACTTTGTAGCACTCGTAAAAACGCACGAAAACTAAATTGTATAGTTTGTAAATTGTATATAATGTTTCAATATCTACTTACTTACAAACAGATCAAAACTTTCTCCTATAATTCGAAGAAAAAACTGATTTGAGGTGATCACTTTGGCATTTTGGCAAGGTATCCTCTAGAGCAGGGGTGCTCAAACTTGAACTGCTGGCGATCTACCTCAATATTTTTAGACTACTTACGATCGACTCTGAGAGACTGCAAGTGTGTGTGATGCAGGGTTGTCGTACATACACGATACACCCTACCTACCTAGGTAGGGCTTACCGTAGCATATATAGATATTAGCTTTCTGCACGGTGCTCAAACGGTCGATCGCGATTGACCAGTCGATCGCGATCGACCGTTTGAGCACCCCTGCTCTAGAGACATAGAAATGACTTAATAGTATACAAAAATCTTAATTAAATACTATTTGTAAGTGGTTTATTTCGATACCAAATACCGTTTCGAAGTGTTTTATTTATTTAGGTGTAGTTAGATTTGTTTACATTCTTAGATGGTAGGCAAAACGCGATTGTGAGGCCCTCGTCTTTCCTTGATGATCCATTACGATACATTACTAATATATTTTCAAACAAACGTTCATATTTTTGTTGTGAATGAGACAGTTTTGAATGATATGTTGTGAATTTTATTCCCGTAGAGAACTGCCGAACCCGCTGTGCACGTACCAGCTCTACGACCACTTTGTTTCGGCGGTTCAAGGAAGAATAGCCCCACCGGCTGGAATAGACCTGGATGCTTGCGAATCAATCCCCGTTGAACCGAAGCCGGACGACTCATTGAAACTGAAGTTAATGAAAGACGTCGTCATGAAACTGCCTCCACCCCATTACAGGTAACTCTATATCCACTGCCTTTTATTTCGCTATCCAATGTCCAAATTATGAAATCACTTTCATGCTACACCAATGTTACTTCTGTGAACATTTTTTTTACATGAATTTTATACAATAAATTACAAATCGTAGATCTTGCCAAACTGCAAGAAAGAAAGAGTTGCCGTATGCATATTTTGTTGAGATAATTTATAAACAATAATTTTTCACATAACTTTAAAAAATTGCTAAATGGCTACAAATTAAAAAAAAACAATAACTCAATATTGGTTAAGTAATGTTTTATAGCATATTTTTTAATTTAAAACTCTATTATTGTCCTCTTTAATTTCTTTCATCAAGCCATTAAACAACTTTGGTATTTAACACCCTTTTGTTCAGTCACCATAAAAATCGATAGACTTGGGTATTTGTTATTGACAATTATTGTTATTACAATATGTTATTGATATTTTATTATGTATTTTTAGGACCATGTCACATCTCATGAGGCATCTGCGCCGTATGTCTCTTATGGGTGCTGCAACTGGTATGACAGCCAGGAATATGGCCATCGTTTGGGCACCAAATCTTCTGAGAGAGCCCAGACCGCATCGGGCGTTGCAGGGTGTTGCTGTTCAGGTATATATTTTACATCATATATTAAACAGAAACACGTTATTAATTTTGTAGATCATAGAAGCTTCCTTAATTTTATTATGGTGAATGTGATATCTTTCACACTTGAACAAGATTCATATCGTCATGACAACGTACTGTTTTAATTACCAAAGATATCAATCTATAATAATAAAAAAAAACAAATGACCTGGTCAGAAACCTTAAATTTATAAAACCATTTCCCATTTTTCCTCTATATCTTTAATAAAATGAAGATTGACCGGAAATTGGTAGAGCATGTATATTAATATCGTTTTTTATGACCGTGAGTCCTATAATAATAGCCAATAATAATCAACAGTTTATAATAAAAAGTTGCAGTTCAGAAGCCTATAAATTTCCCCCAACAATCTATTTTGACCCTCACTTCGTAACTTATATATAATATTTTCAAATTTTCTTTTTAAAATGAAATTCCGATCTTAAAGAAACATAATTTACTTTATTAATTGTTACTGCTTATTAAATTAACAATAAAATATAAATATCACTGATGCAGTGTGCATTTTACGTATATCTAAGTTCTAACATATTATATTAGAAATCGCATGGCCAATTAGCTGTTTTTTTTTTTTTATCAGGAATCATTTGGGACACTGTATATTGAACTAGCGGGTATAAGCTAAAATTTGCCAAAAGTGCCTTCAAATCTTACCCAAAAATATTTTGTGGTATGAGTGGTTGGTTTATGGAATGAATTGCCTACTACTGTTGTTACTTCCAATTCAGTAAATCGGTTTAAAAACTGTTTAGATTAATAACTCGAAAGGTTTATCAGCTGTAAAATAATAATAATGAACAACAGCTGTTCCCGACTCTCGGCCTTTCTCTTTCTTACATATTTCTCCCAGCCACGATGGGTTGCCATTGCAACAATATCATACCGCAATCCGTCTGTAGGCTGTCGAACTTAAAATATGGTCCCATAAATTAAGTTTTTTAAATAATTTATTTTTGATAAATTAACCTTACATTCTTAGGTTTATATGTTCATATATTTTATATGAACATATAAACATTTTACAAAACTTTGGTCATAGATATCTTATTGACTGAATACAAATATTGAGAAAATAAAACTACAGAAGCTACACTTGATTTTATAAAGATGGAAATTCAACCAAGTTTTTTAAAATACATTGATTGTGTTTTTTATGATTTACCGATTACGGCACAGAGTGTTTTTGTTTTTACAAGCCGTTAGATGAGACAGAATGAGAGCGGACCATGCACAACACAGAAAAGATCGCTTTCAGTAAAAGGCCCCATAAGAATGTGATTTCACACTAGGTATATTTAAAAATATATATTTTTTTATGTTTCAGGCAGTCGTTACTGAGTTCTTGATATGCTATGCGGAAGAGCTATTCTCCGAAGACCAGCAGCCCTCCGTGAGTCCAATCCAAACCCCCTGCCTGCGGCAAGACTGCGATCAGACGCAGTCGGGAATCGAGATCAGATCGGGAGACAATACCGTTGGGCGTAGACCAAAGAGCTTACCTCTAGCCACTCCTACTAAATTGCTTAGGTGATATTGCCTGCACTATTTAATAAGCCCCTGCAAGAAATCTCTTTAAGGTGCTCGATATACTAACTCTTTCGTCTTTATTTGTAATGGAAACAGGCTTTTGTTCATACTTTTTTCCTTGTCTTACGCAAATACATTTAATATTTGGGCATGACTAACATTAAATTTTATAGCTGTTTTGATAGCTTAAAAAAAATGTTATATAATTCTACCTAATCTAACCTAAATAAACCTAACCTATCGCTTTCAGAATGAATATTGGAGTAAAAACATATAAATTTTCAAATTTTTATGTAACGTGAGTACAAGACTATTGAAACCTGATCGACAACTATGAGAGTAAAATCGAATATTAAAGCATTTAAATAAGCCTAGTTTGTTATTTCAAAACTGTTCGTTTTTGATTTTATTTATTTATTTTTGTCAGTTTACCATATTACGTTATGTTAGATTTGACTAATTGGAACTATAACATCTGTATGATTTATTTATATTCCCGTTTACACTGCTTCTACTGTGTTTTGTCTCCAATAACGGTAACTTTTAATAAAAGTAATATTTTTTTTAGTCTCGAGGAAGCAAGAAACCGCGGCGGCTGCGGTCAGATCGTGCAGCCCTTAAATACGGCAATGTCAATAGTGGAGGCCGAATTACGACCGACTGTCAATAAAGAACCCAAATACATTGAGGTCGGAGGAGGGCCTGGCAATTTACCGCAGTACCACACCGTCATAGAGCTACCACAGCAAGGTAAACTCTGTCTTACTTTTCATATAAGTATAACATATTGTTGGTACTGTTAAAAAAAAACGACTTTGAGGTTACCCGAGTCAATTTGTTCGAGTTGTGAAAAAATGCCTATGGTTCTGTGTACACTTTATAGCAATTTGTGGACTATGATAACTCTAAAGTGGATATTCCCATTTATTTAATAAATATCCCCGTGATAGTGAAATAAGATTTTGAGCAACCCACAAGTTACATATACATGTGATATTCTATTTTTAACGGGAGGGTATTTAACAAACAAAAGTCAATCGCCCTACCAAACATATCATTTTAATATTTTAACCATATATATGTTCTATGTATTACTAATGGAAAATAAATAAACTATAAACTATATACTCTGCTCATGATATTCTAATGATTTAATTCTGCAATCCTATGACTTTTCATGTATTTGAATGATTCTTTCTACTAATTAACCTGCGTAAACCTATGCTAAATTAATCACTTCTTTTGTATTAGGTTCCTCGAAAAGAGGTCTAAAACGATCACCCTCTGGCTGGAGAGGACTATTCTTCCGTGCGAAATATCAACGACCCCCACAGCAAGCAGTGCAACCAACACAACACCACAGACCACTAATTGTAAGTTAAAAAAGATGACATTTTTTTCTTGTGGATTTATCTTTTTATTAAACCTAAGGTAGCCAATCCAGGATTGGGAGTTTGCAGATAAAGCCAAAAATAGTCTCGCCTTTGTACTGCACGTTCGTAAGGAGTGTATTAGAATATAGCTCCATCACCTGGAGTCCTCATGAAATTACTTATTGTAATATTCTGAAGGTTACTCAGAGCAGGTACCTAAGATACCTTTATCTGCGTAGGTTAGGGGTATTATCCTGAAATGTTTCCCAATGCGTGTCTATCAGCATTTATATTAGGGAAGGGATTTTAGGCTATAATACACTCGAGTTTAGATGACAAGTCCATACGTTATTTTATTTTTGTTTAATTTGAGGATTCATCGAAAATCCCACAATACTCAATGATATTTGTTTCGGACCATTTGACCAGATCATGGAAGCAGACGCTATTCAGGCTTTTAGTGTGACGTACTGCTGTGTAAAAGTATAGTCCGATTGGCAGAGCATTAGAATTATTAAATTCCTTTTCTGCAGAGACTGATTATATTTGTCTTTTCGCCGATCAATGATTTGCTTTCTATTGAAATTTTGATTTGTTTTTAATTATTGAATTATTGTGTTATTATTTTCCGTCTGAGAGCGCTATTTTTAACTATAGTTAGTTGCTATGTATTTTTCTTATTTATTCTTTGTTTTTTATGGGTATTGTTTTTGTTTTAGTTTACATATTTTTTTTTCTTATTTCTTTATTCTACTATCATGAATTAAGACAATGTATACATGGGGAAACCTGTTGAATAGATAAATTAAAGAGTTAAATAAATTAATCTGGTCATTTCTCTTACTAAAGTTGTAGTTTTGTGATATATATCACAAACTTTCTCTTCTTTCTCTCCCTCTCTCTTATGTGGTATAGGTCTTAAAAATAATACTAGATATCGTTTTATCCTATATCTGGATTCATACAGAATGAAAAAGATTTTTTTTCCTTTTAGGAACCTAGAAAAGTCAGTATTTTTCCTTACATCTTTAGTTTAGACGTAAATATCTTATTGGTGTAATACAAGAATTAAGAATAATAAAAATACAGTCGCATAGTGGCATACAGATGTAATTCCAACTAAGTTTTTTGAAATACATTATTTTTGTGTTTAAAAGAGTCTATAAAGTTGTGTCTATAAAGAGAATTCGATTTATTGTTTTATGACGCAATGCTCTACAACGTTTTTGTCTCATCAAGCTTGCTAACTACAACTTGCAAACTAAACAGCCTTTGTAATAGTATGTATTTTTTTATAACCATACTCCACAAAAACAACAACTCTGCGAGATCTCCATTAAATAGACAAACAACTTGCAATGTAGTCATTCTATACTAAACAAATAATCACATAATTAAATAACTTACATAAAACAAGTCTAGTTCGATGACCTGGGAGTCAAACAACTTGCAATGTAGTCATTCTATACTAAACAAATAATCACATAATTAAATAACTTACATAAAACAAGTCTAGTTCGATGACCTGGGAGTCTTGGCAGTACTTGGTATATACTGATATGTACTTCCTTCCTTTCTAACATGATATCAAAGAGGCAGTACTACAAAAGATAGAATGCATTTTTTGTGGTATAAAGTGAAACCATCCATCAAGCAGCATAGCACGGTCAATTTTATTTTAAATGATTAGTTATTCTTTTTTCACAGTCATCGCCCTTCGACTTAAACACCACTGGCCTGGAGACAACTCAGTCTCTGCGAGTGCTGGACTGCAGCCCCAAATCCGGAGCACTCTACCCCCTTTCATCGAGGGCTACAGCTGCTAGCGTGGGAAGCGGCCTTGCCTCCATCGAAACATCCTCAGTGGGTTGCCCAACTCTATTTGTTATTATATTCTTATTTTTAAAATACTCCACTGGTCAGGCCCTTCATTATGATAAGTATCTTCTTTGCACCAGTACAAACTGGTTATATGCAATATTATTTACTGTACTGTTCAAAATATGCAATCATTACTTCGATTGTCCTCAATTACTTGAACAAATTAACTTCCATGTACCGCCGAGACTCTCCCGTCGACCAATTACTCTAAAAGCCTAAACGCCGGTTTGAGAGCACCGCTTGACAGATTATGCCAATATTACAGCAAATTGTTCCTAGAGGTGGATGTTTTCTCGAAGGCCACAGATTTTAAAAATCTGTACTTATCCTTCTAAAGTCTTTTCGAAATACAGCATCCTGAACTCGACTCTCTCCAATTTTAATTTTAAACCAACTTCGCTTGTCACTATTTTGTTTTTATATATTTAAAATATTACTATTAGTTATGCTTACAATTTTAAATACTCATTTGTGATCTCATCGTTAATTTTTTATTAGCTTTAGATATCAACAAATGAAACAAATCACTCTATATGTGCAAAAACTGTAAGGATGCAAGACTAACCTAGTTTCTATGTTTCTTTAGGATTTATTTTTACTCTTTGTACCATTGGTTTTCATAAATAAATCATGGGTTCCTAAACTGTACACTGTTGTCGCTCATAGGCATCCAGATTTACAATATTATGTTTTATTATAATAATAGAAACGTAGATGTCACATATTGATGTTATTAGGTTAATAGGGTGATGTTAATAGGAAACATAGATGTTACCTATTAGTTATAGTTGAGTTGCAAGAAGCAAACATTTGATTTTTTATTTATTTGGAAAACCAACAATATATAAGAAATGGTACACACAATTGCATGTAAAATTGACTGATGACAGGTTTTTGCTAAAGTATAGAAATACATGAAAAGATTAAAATTAAATTACGCTCGTATTAGGGTAATTATAAATACAAATAACATACTTTATTTTGAAACAATAGTAGGTTCAAACTGTCAGAGGTCAAAGGAAAGAAAATGATGTCTAAAGATTACTATTTATTTAATTTTGCTAATTTATATTTAGCCTAAATGAAAATAAACCATGCATTGCTCGCCCAAATGTGAATATGTGTAACAATTATTTAAACACTTTACATTGTAGTGTGGTTAAATATCTTGGATTTTTATTTAAGTGAGGCGCCATGGCGTCATTTCAAGTAAAATACTGATTTGTTTATTGCGTAACTTATTACATGTATATTTTCCCAGGAGCCGCTTGCAATTCTGCGTCCCGTGAAGTCATGCGAATCGCTCCAGTCGGAGTCGGACGTGCTGGGACCTCTGGCGGCTCCCGGCTCCAACTTGCACACCGCTTCCAAGCAGCACAGCCGGTAAAGTCATTCGGTCTATTGTTACTATTATTTTTTAGGGATCATTGACATAAAATGGAAACGTATCAGTACTGCAATGACTACTGCGACTGTCCTGAACTTTAAAAATGATCCCCAATTTACGAATCAAACAAACTTAAACCATATAACCCCTAGACTCCGTACAACGCGAGTAGACGTCGTGCCGCGCGGACATTTCTGTGTCCGTTGACTCCGTACGACGTGAGTAGACGTCGTGAATACCTGCTTGATTTTGATTATTTTTGGTATTATTTCAGTATTATTCATTAACTTGACGCTTTTTTCATTGAAAATCATAACGAAACAATTTTGTTTTTTTTTTTTTTCATTTTAATGTAGTTTCTACTACTATTTATAAATTTGTATTGAAAATACACTAATGTTCTACCGTTCCAATATCTATAACTTTTTTTTAACTTTTTTCTTTTTTCCGAAAAATGTACATATTTTGGAAGACTTTTAAATTGTAATGTATAGTTATAAATATATGAAAATGTAAAAAAAAGTGTTGATTTTGTTTATTTCGTAATTTAAAAAAAAAAAAAAAAAAAAGGCAACATTTTTATTTTTTTCTTCTTTAATTTACGAGACAAACATAATCAAAGTGATATGGTGTAATAGAAAATTTTACGGTGAATCCGATGATACCAGATTTGTAAAAATTGAACGACTCATGCCTGCACTATGGATTTTATAGTAGTGAGTGATTTTTCAAGGTCAATAACTACGGTGTCAACGGGTTTTGGCGCCAAAATAAACTACGTAGTCTAAGGGTTAAGCAAAGATTTAACACAAATTGACATTCTAATCTTAATCAAATTTTTGTGAAAATTTTAAAATAATATGTTCATTGCCTTTGAGTTTTGGTTTTTGAATTGAGAGTAGCTTAAGTAATTCACGGAAACATTGCTTAAAAAACATTGAAATATTTGTACGGATCCTTAAAGTAATATCATAATGCTATGCTAACTTATCTATCTATATATATTTGCATATTAATTTTAATTTTGTCTATATGAAATCAATATATATTAAACAACTTCTCTCGGTTATTGGTAGAGATTGCATTGCGACAATAAGCTCGCCTTTACTTTTAACATTTTTATACCTTTAGGTCAGCCTCGTGTGATTCATATTTCGAGCAGTGGCAGGTGGAGTTGGCTGGCATGCGACTCCGACTATCACCTCAGGAGAGAGACGGAAATTTATTCAGTGAGGAGGATGACACCATCACCGTCAGCCGAAAGGTATCTTATGCTATATATTTCACATTTATCTCAAATTTATCGTATTGGACACTTATTGAGGCTGAACGAACCAACCACACACAACCGGGAAATAACTTATTGGTAGGGAATTTCTAACATAGATGGATTTTAAACTTGGGGATTTTTTTATTAAAACAAAATAATAAATAGAAAATGAAATTATTAAATAGGTGGGCACTGGGCACAAGACTAAACCGCTCCCCGAGGCTCTTGTTTGCATGTTTTATATAGAATTGGTATAGAACGAGTATTCTTATGCTACAATTTTCACATATTGACATCCTTGATTTGCCGCGTGTATCAACAAACCTGCCAAATCTCGTTTGTTCGGCTCTGGTGTTGATAAAACTGTGTGTGTTTACGAGTCACATCAAGGTCGTTGACGTATCAGCTATGTATCCTTTCTTTCCAGCCGCAGTCCGCTGACAACGCAGCCACACTTCCCCAAACGCCCACCAGTGATACAAGTCCAGAGCAGAGCCCGAAGCGCTCGAGTCGTCCACCAATCCAAGTTGAACTTGTCAGCCGCACAGAAGAAAGCGATGTTGGAGCGGCTGATAGGTATGTTTTTACACATTATCAAAATAGGGTAATGGATCTTCTGATTTCGCTGACTTTTAACCATTGGTTATACAGGTGATTTATTTTGACCGAATTTGCTTACCACCGAGAGATTCCTCATTTAATTTGCTACAAAAAATAGTTCCATATTTTTGTGAATCACCAGTATAGTGGTTGTAAGATAGCTCAACCTCGTACAATCAGTAGGCACCTAAGAAATGTTGCCGGAATGTAGGTGGCGCTATTTTTTGGCAGATAGGCCAGATACAAACCGCTTAGAAGTCAGATTCAACAAATTACAGTTTAGAAACATTAATCCTACCCATTAATGGCTCTCTTTGACTTTGTTTGACGTGCACATAGAATTAGAAAGAATTACATCCTGATTTTAAGGTACCTTACATTTTATAGGAAAAAAATATTTTAAAGAATATCTGGTAATTTCAGAAAACGCACCAGATTGGAAGAGCAACTGCTAGACATCCTGTTCATCGACTGTAACACACCGGAACACATCAAGAGCACTGACCGCAAAATGGAACAAGATCCCACTGAGTCAAGAACGAAAGGCAGCCCGGAGAAACGGCATTCCGACACCTACGAAGAATCTCCGAATTCCTCTCAAGTCGGAGCTGAGTGCGATTCCAACAAGGATGCGAAGCGAATCTGCAAAAATGGACAAGTTTCTACCACCGTTAATCCGTCGATCGCGATCGAGAATAACGCACCGTTGGTCACAGTGAAACTGCGCGAGCGGAGCTCACCACGGAAGCAAAAGCCTTCTTCGATTCGCTACAGCGGCCTTCACAGCCCGTTGAACCTAAATGCAGATAATCGCAGCACTAAACCTCAAGGGAAAATCGTCAAAATTGTGAATCAGTTGGATCAGAACACTTCGAGATCCAGTTGGCACGGGCTATCTCAGGGCAATTCCCATTCAACTTTGATAAAAATTGATTGGACGGGCGACAATCCGCTCGGATCGTCTAATCTCACGACTCCCGTTACTCCAGTTTACGACCTGCTCGAGAGCGAAACTGAATTTTCTGACAAGCAAAGCATGGAAAACCAAGACCATTTCAAAGACGAAAATGAGAGCGTCAACCAAAATTCAATTGATAGCTTCGAGCGGTCCAACACTGCGTCGCCTACCAATATCAGCTATCAGGCGCTTAACCGACTGTCCGCTTTGTCGGCAACTTCTTCTAATTCGACCGAGAAGGATCAAAAAGTCGAACATATATCACAAATGCCTGAAAAGTATCAAGAAGACCCGAATAATATTGAATCCGGACCAGTTTCAATATTGACCACAGCAGGTTTGATTGTAGATAATCCCAAAGATTTTATTGAAGATTCAAATGAGCATACACTTTTTAATTCTGAATGCAGCCCATCTTCAAAGGATGATACATATGAATGCTTCAACTTCACCAGGCCCAACTATATAAATTTGCAATCTAGTCCCAGTTCGAAGAGTTCATCTGTCAGTCCATCTAATCCCAGTAAAAGTCCTATATGTTCCACGATAAGTATAACGTATAAATCTCCAACACACAAAGAAAGACAATACGAGAATGTCAACATGCTATCAAATATTGAACAAGAGTCTATATACGAAGACATTCTCCCCGTTGAGAAAATTGAAGAACCTAAACTCAATGACGATTTAATAATTTTGGAATCACCCGAAAATCCAACGGCAAGTACATTAGAGCGTCAAAAAAATGATGCCGCCGATTTATACAGTCAAGTGAGGTGCTTTAGGAAAAGTGTACACGAAGTGAACGCCTTACTCGAAGCTCCAAACGTTGAAACTATTGAACCGATTAGTATGAACAATGATCATCCTTACGAGAATTATGAATTCAGTAACACTTTAAATAATTATGAGAATGTGTGTGTTGGTAGAATTGTAAGTCCCATTTTGGATAGCTGTATTGATAGGAGAGTTCTCAATCAGGATGTTAAGTTTGCCAATCTAAACATTTTGGAATCGCCAAAGTTAGAGGAGCAGGACACCGTAATTGATAACAAACTGTTGACCTTAGAAGAAAAGATGCAAGTTGACGAAGCGTGCGAAACCCTAATACTCAATCCGTCGCTTCATCAAACTGAAACCACGACAAAAGCCAGATGGAGCACAACTCCGCCTAAATCTGTAATAGACAATCCAACTTTGAGTCTCTCCAAAGAATTACTCACTGACAATGGAAATTGTACAGACAAGGCCAAAGTAAATGTGAGGAAGCTAGCAAATCAGTTTGAGAGTCCAACTGAAGCGAAAACTCTGTTACACTTCCAAAGATCCACCGAAAGCATCAAAACTGCCAGCCTGGAAAGATCTAAGAAGGATCAATCGTTCGAAAGGTCAAAGGCACTGAGCTTGTGCGACGGACGGATCCGGGACGCGAACCGGAAAGTTCCGTGTATTAGAGCAAGGAGCAACCGTCTAACCAAGAACTCAACCAATACTCGTTCTCTCGATGAAAATGCGTTCGAAAAAGAGTTTGGTCCGAATTCGGTGGACCGCAGAAAAAGCCTCGAAGCGATGATGAGGCCCGCCGTGCCAAAAAGCCTAGACTTAAACTTGAACCACCTCAGCGACATTGACAAAGAAAACGACCGCTCAAACTTAAAATTAAACTTCAACTTTAAACGATCTTCATACAAATCCGAAAGCCATATATCACCAGAAACTTATGAGACCCGGTTCACTAGTATTACTCCCACCACGGAGAATAAGATATCTTTGGTGCAAGCGAGATTTTCACCGAAGCGTGAAGCCAAGACGAAATATGGCACATTGCAATTTAGAGACGAAAAGTCGTTTGAGCCGATAAGCTTAGATAGTGGACTAACATCCTTAATTGAAGAATCTGACAAGAGCAAACTCAGTCGGGAACGAATCGAGAAATACAAAGAAGAGCGTCGAAACTTCCTCAGGGAAAAATATAGTTCACAATCTTTTAGGGGAATGAATGAAGTTAATCAAACTTTACCCGTCATGGTCAAACTTAAAAAGCGTGAAGATATTCCTTTAGATAACGATAATGAAATACAACTGCGACATCCTGAAAAGCTAGATCGGTTGCTAATGAAAGACTTGTTTGAAAAGTCCAACGATGAGGTGCCTAAGTTCGAGCGACGGAACACAGTGGATGCGTCACATCGTGCTAAATACAATTCCTTCACCGTGTCAAGCACTCCTAGCATGAAAATCAACCTAAAATCGCCGACGGAACCGCAGATAGCAGATGAAGCGCCAAATTTTACAGAGCTTGCTCGAAAATTCAGTATAGACGGAGCGAAACCCAAGAAGCTGGACGACTTTAATAGCAGAATGGCCGTTTCGTGGGACATTTCGGCGGGCAAACGGCAGCAAAGTTTGCCCTTCATTAGGACCGAATTATCAACGAATGTTAACAAGGATGCGCCTTGTACAAAGTTACCTCCGAGGGGTTCGGTTGGTGATCGCAGTCCTGTTGCTGAAGAAAAACCATCAATTTTCACATCCACCCAAAAGCTGTAAGTTGTGCCTTTATTTCCACTTTTATTTAACATTTAAAAAATAAAATAATTAAATTTTATCGCACCACATTTGATGGTAGACTTTCCGTCTCGTTTTTCTTCCTAACAGAACCTGACATTCTACCATCCTATAATACACCCATACAAAACATTTATTAACCCCTAGAGGGCGTAGAACGTGATAGGACGTCGATCCGCGCGGACATTTCTATGTCCGTTGAGAGCGTACGACGTGATAGGACGTCGCGAATACCTGCTTGATTTTGATTATTTTTGGTATTATTTCTGTATTATTCATTAACTTGACGTTTTTTTCATTAAAATCTTAACGAAACAATTTTGTTTTTTTTTTTTTTCATTTTAATGTACTTTCTACTACTATTTATAAATGTGTATTGAAAATACACTAATGTACTACCTTTCCAATATCTATAACTTTTTTCTAACTTTTTTCTTTTTTCCGAAAAATGTACATATTTTGGAAGACTTTTAAATTATAATTTATAGTTATAAATATATGAAAATGTAAATAAAAGTGTTGATTTTGTTAATTTCGTAATTTAAAAAAAAAAAAAAAAAAAAAAATGGCAACATTTTTATTTTTTTCTTCTTTAATTTACGAGACAAACATAATCAAAGTGATATGGTGTAATAGAAAATTTTACGGTGAATCCGATGATACCAGATTTGTAAAGATTGAACGACTCATGCCTGCACTATGAATTTTATAGTAGATGAGTGAGTTTCAAGGTCAATAACCATGTCTCAACGGGTTTTGGCGCCAAAATAAACTACGCTCTCTAGGGGTTAATTTCATTTATTGACAATTTCAAATTATATAATTTGACTACCCGCACTCCCATGCCTGCACTATGAATTTTATAGTAGACGAAAGAGTTCTTTAAATTTTCCTTAGAAATTAATCCGTTCTCAAGCCCTTCTCTAATCCTATGTTTATATGAGGGCACACTATAAAATTATTTACAATTATTTTTACATAATTATACATCCTAGGTTAAATCAATTGCTGACAATCACAACAAAGAAAAAAATATTGGTAACGTAACGTGTATACAAGCAGATAGAGTGCTAGCAGAAGGGCTGCGGGCGAGCGGTAAGGGTCGTCGCCAAGCGAGCATTTTGCTACCTGCAGTTCAATTGTTCTCAGTTACCATTTGGGAGTTATTCTGGAGAATTAGTGTATTAGAAGGAAATCCGGAACGAGCATGATCTTCGCCAAAAATACGGGCCACTACAATTATAGTTAATAATAATCACCGTGCTTTAAGAGCTTTGGAAACATTTCTATACAAAGATGTCGTAAGTGTATTAGGGCTGGTGGGAGACATTTTGAACCTCTAATGTTATAAATACACACATTTTATTTATTTATTTTTATTATTTGCCGAGTCCTGACTTGTAAAAAAGTTGAATTTGTAAAATGCATTTTATACCAAACATTAACTTCTTTTAAATATTCACCTAAAATATAATGTTGTATTCAAGACAGGCTGATGTTATACCTTGTTAGTATTAGCAGGAAATGTAGAAGTTTTTCTAATAATGGGGTAATTTTCTTTAGTACATTTTTTTTATATCTGCTTCTTTCGAATCCCATGTTTTATTTTTAAGAAAATATTTTTTTTTAGAAAAATAAAGTTTTACTAGTTTAATATACGAAAATAGTTTATGAAAATATCTTTATTAGAAAGAAGCATTATTCAGGAGCATAACAAATAAAAAATAACATCTAAATTTTTTAAGATGACGTAATTGACATTTTCATTTCTTTTTTTAAAATGCCATAACTTTTTAACTATCAAGAATTGGATTAAGACATATTTAGTTAATTTGATTGGAAATGACCCCCCCTATCTCCTCTTTTCGTTTGACCCACAACTTACAGGTCAACCTGTATACCAATTATTTTTTAAATATAATATACCTATATATTTTTATTCAACAGGCAAGAGAAGCGGTCACCGTCATTTAACATAAAAGATGTGACTGCTATGTTTGAACAGAAGTCCATAATGAAGAATTGACATTTATGCAAAGCGACCTCGCTCTTATAATGTTAATGTTTATATTTAATATGCCATACAAAGTCACTGCTGAGAAATGACCCATTTTGGAACACATCCAACCATGAAAGCGACTAATCATGTTCACGTTAATTATCCGTGTAGACAAGGCACGAGTTTGCATGACAGGTTGTTAGATATCATACTTTTAACCTCATCAAGCCAATTACAGCATTTTTAACTGAACAAACAATTATATGGCACGAAAGCTGCAAATATTTAGACGTATGTTATGGTCATAATAAGTATAGTTTTAAAATTAAGCTATGGAAGTACTACCGAAATAAAGATTGGAATTAATACATTATTTTTCCATTGCACTTCTTCACTGAAGGAACTTCTTTAAAAAATAAAAACTCTCAATGATTGCTTCCACAGTACTACATCTCCAAAATTACTACACTCTGTGTGGTTCGAGTGAAAAGTGCGGTTACTTTTACTTTTAAAAACCCAAGGTTAATATGATTGCAGCGACTTCGTCACGGATAAGGGCAGAAGAGTCAATACACCTAAGTTACTAAATATATAGGATGAACTTTTTCTCATACCCATTCCTTCATGGGGCCGTTCTACACATCAATCTGGACAAATTTTATTTAAGAGTCTTTCAATGTGTCAAAAAAGTAAAAAAAACTACTAATATTGTAATGCATTGTTCCTCGTTCCTACTTATATAGTGGACGTAGGATTGGTTCCAAAAATCGCATAACTTCCTTACATGTACATGCGTTGTACAGATTATTCTTTACCTGAATTCCACCAAAGGTAACATCTAGCTCCCGTGTATTCAAAATGGAAGCAAATGACTTTAGTCTTTGCTGGGTTAGGGCACAGGACTTACAGATTACCTGTTAAAGTGGACTGTGCAGTTTTAAAATTCTTATGTTGATGTACCTGTCCGCCAAAGTGGAGTCAAACTGACGTCGGATAGACTACCGACGCGCGGCCTGTCAAGACCGACCATGTCCTACTCGATGCAAATTAGCTTGGAAGACGCAGCGCACAAAACCTTTGCAAAGGTTGCAAAACAAAAGTCATCAGTTTGACCTATGAAGGAATGTGGATGAGAAAATGTTCACCTCGAGAGATCCGGTCGGAATCAGATAGCTCACTTCTGTAAGTTAGCTAAATTTGCATTAATGGGGCTCGTCCGCCCGACAAGGTTCTCGCAAAATGTATGTGTAATATCGCATTGATCGTGTCATGACTAAGACATATGGAAACATTCTATAAAATGGCAACACTCTGCAGTGGTTTTGTAATAAGCTCGAATCTGAAATATGCCCCGTTTCACATATTTTAAGATCAAACTTAACCTATTTATTAACTGTCTATTCTTTTCCAATCTATATTTCAAATCATTACGAAATTTTAAGCATATTTATATAACCATTAATTCCCAGTCAAGTATCTCTTCCATTCGTTTTTCTAGTATTTATTCCATAGACTTTCTAAATGTACCTAAACGCATTGATTATATAGGTTTTTAGATAGCTCAATCTCATAAAATTAGTAGGTGTCCAAAGAATGCCAACGAAATATTAATATTTAGTTGGCAGATAGGCTAGACGCAAACCGCATAGAAGTCACTTTTAACAAATGTTTACAGCTTAGAAACTATTATGGCGCTCACCTACTGCGCTGTTTTGTAAATAATTTACAGTTTAAACTTAAAGAATATATTGTTCTGTCATTAAAATTATTAAACTGTGCTTTTTCACTAAATTTCTATGTTTGTGGCGTGGTGAGACATCTGCATTGTGTTTTAGTTACTAAAAAGTGAAAATTTCTTAGCAGTTGAGCAATCTACACCACTATAAAATCAATGCTAAAGGTGAGTTATATAATATAAATAAATATAGTAGCTCTCCTTTTTGTAGTGTTTTGTAATATTAGATATTTACATACAAACTTTTAATAAAAAAAAACCAAATAGAGATTATATTTTCTACAATTTTTAACCAAGCACCCTTGCTTGAATACGCTGGTGGCTTCAGAATCTACAACAGGTTCATATGTCAACGTGTCTTCTTGAAGCAAAGGGATGGCCAACAGTTCATACGAAGAACTGTTTACCGTGCTATTTATATTAAGTAAGCTCGGTAACAGAGCTCACAATTACAGATAGCAGATAATTATAATCTGACGGAAGACTCGAAGGTTAAAGTTTACTATGACAACTGACTCCTCGACATTTTGGACAATGGAGCATAATGGAAGAGTTCCAATGTTCAAGAGGCCTTTAATATGATATACTGGTGTATTTTACTGTCCTTTCAGAAGGTTGATCTTTATCAACAATTAATAATAAATCGGCAAAGTATGTTTCTCAATTTCTCACGCGAGCACATCGATCTGTCCTAAACATAAACAATTCATGTCCTTAGTTACATCAATTTCACTTGAGTGAAACGTCGCGGATAGGTTAAAGGGATAGTTTCAGCTTAATGTTTAAACTATTTGCGGAATTTATTAAAAAATAATCTATTTTTTTCACGAGGTCGGTTTAGTTGTCGATATCGTTCAACACCCTAAAAGGACAGAAGTGATTTTAATTACACCTGTAGTAAAAAACAACTATTCATTTTATTTCATTATGTCATACGTAGTTGGGTAATTTTTCCATTTTTCGGTCTTATTAAGTATAAGAAAGTGGGGCCTTTAACAGTAGTGCGATAAATCCCCTGAGTACAGTAAGTCTATGGTTTGTGCCAAAGAGCTCTTAAAATTAAGACAATCACTGCGGCGTATTTCAGATGTCGTGCAAGTTCCCTATTTAAATAAATGTTACTCGCTAAGTATGCAGTTTATAAGGCTTTAAATAAAATTTAAAATTATAAATAAATTTTAAAAATTAGGATTGTAATACTTTATTATATTATTGTAATAACATAATTCAGGGCCTTAATTTAATACTGATTGTGACCTAACTTTTTTTTTAACACATATGTTTTTATTGAATATGTGCTGAAAGCTTCTTTATTTATTTTGCGAATAGCAATGTTTTTAAATATACATCTCTTTGTTGTGGTGGCTCGTGTGCTGTAGCCTATTTTAATAATATAGCTATTAAATTATACAAAGCTACAAAATATTTAATAGGCATATAGTTCAAATTTATAAATAGATTCCAGAAGAAAAATGTGACCATTGCACGATTCAAGCTGACTGTTTGACTTGCCCGATCTTGATTAATGTTTGCAATCAGAGCCAGACTTAGATCTCTGGAGGCCTTATAAAAAGAGAAAACATAGCTTTTTCTTGCAGTTTTAGCTAGAAATAGAATTGCAAACAAATTCTCGAAAGGTATAAACCTAAAACTACCTAAACCTTATGTTTGTGATAAAAAAAAATAAATCTCCTCCTGGGGGTAAATTTTTAGCAAAATTTCTTGCGTAATACGAGTACTCTGTCATTAATCTATTTCTGTACTAAATTTTTACGTAATTATTATATTTTTTTTATTCTGAGCTGATCCGAGCAAAATATTGTGAACAAAGTAATTTTATAATACGAATTATAGTTTAATATGTGTTGCACCTAATTTGGTGATCATTTTGACTTTGTCTGCTGGCACAGATTTCACCAGAACCACCGCACTTAAGGCTAATACTCATTTATATAGTACATAATGTCATAGTTACACTCCACCCCGGGTTCCAGATAAAAATAATACGATTTTTAAATTTTATTTAAAATGGGATTCCCGAAAGATACATTTTGGTTTGTCCGTCAAACATTCTGTATATTTTTCGTTGCAGCTACTCAAAGTGACACAAATAAAATTATTAATATTCGTAAATCTAATAGAGGTTATTTTTTTTTAACAGTTCAGTTATATTTCTAAATGTAGAACCACATATTTGTTTTCGGCGATGTTCAGAAAAATGATCCAACACTTACGACTGTAATGAAGAATCTAATGCCGAGCTTAACAAAATCATAAGACCTGGACTCGTTAATATTTTAGAACTAAACAACTTGTATGCGTTCAAGAATGGATGAAAGATAATCATATATCTGAAAGGATAAAAAGCATTGATAATATGGTGATTATTAGATAGCTTAACCTCAAATAATTAGTAAGCGCCCAAGAAATGATGAGATGCAGATGGCGCTGTATTTTTTTTGCCAATGAAATATTAACGTTCCGCTTGGAGATAGGCTAGACCAGGGGTGCTCAAACGGTCGATCGCGATCGACTGGTCGATCGCGAGTGCTTTTTGAGTAGATCTCGAGAAGAAATTTTTTTTTAATAAGTAGGTAGGTAACTAAACTACAAAAATGTATTACGTAATAAAATAACACTGCTTGCGGCAAAAGGTGGCTTTATCAAAGGAACGCGCGGCACTTTTCAAAGAAAAGCCGTGTTGTTTCTAGAATAGACAGTACACAGTACAGCAGGGGTGCTCAAACGGTCGATCACGATCGACCGTTTGAGCACCGTGCAGAAAGCTAATATCTATATATGCTACGGTACGCCCTACCTAGGTAGGTAGGGTGTATCGTGTATGTACGACAACCCTGCATCACACACACTTGCAGTCTCTCAGAGTCGATCGTAAGTAGTCTAAAAATATTGAGGTAGATCGCCAGCAGTTCAAGTTTGAGCACCCCTGGGCTAGACGCATACCGCACAGAAGTCAGATTGCCATTTGTTGTTAATATGATAAAACTTTTTTTTCCGGTAAATTATGATATTTTAGACTTGGTGCGACATCTGCAGTGTTTTAGATACTATAGAGTGGTTGTCAAATTCTTAGCAGTTGCGCAATCTTAATCGATATATATGAACAAGTGATACGGCAAACGTTTATGGTAATCCTACGTTGAAACTGCTGTCCATTTGGAACATTGAATCTTTACTTTTTTTATTCAATAAAAATATAAAGTTTTTAAAAAGTAAACGAGCATTTACGTCAACTTCCTTTACCCGTTTTTAATAGAAAATATGTTTCCTTAGTTTTAATGTTACAATGTGCAACATTGAAATGTTTATTTATTAGATTTATATTTTTTAAGCTGTTTTATTATACATTTTTAAATAAATACGTATTTTTGTTGTAAAATACTGTGGCTAATTCTGGGTATAAATGTATAATACTCCTTTTTGAAATCTCATTTTAATTAAAATTGTAGTTTTATACATTAAACGTTTTCATAGTTGTCAGAAGTTGCAAAATGGCATCTAGACTTTTAATAGACAATTGTATCAGTGGGCCTGTATTTAGCCAAATGGATGCCATATTGATGTGAGATTCATTACACCAGTGTTAATCCGTTTTTCCGAAGGTTTACTGGTCATCTAGATGAAATGGGTCACCTTACTGGCTATCTCGATATGGACTCTCGGACATTTAAATAAAACAGAAGTCTTTGATGTCATTTGAAACCTAGCTCTAGGATATTGCATAGTTGTGTAATTTTGTTTTGTTTTATTTTAAGATGCTACAACTATGTTTGTTGTGTTGGCTTAGTTGCTATAGTATTGAGATGTGAACTTAGATTATTATGATTTCGATCGTTAAGCCCGGCCAAATTTTGAGCGCAGTGCTATTTTTGACATTTAATGCGTAATGATGAGTTATCAAGGTCGTAAAGCAACTAGAATATTAAATCGAGGTTCAATAGTAAGAATATCTACTTATACATCATGTCCCAAGACCATTTCCGATAAAAAAATCCAGTTAATTGGCCCTGCGATTTCTAGTATTATTTGTAAAGACGCTATATAAAAAAATCATCATGGTTACCGAGAAAAAAATGTAAACGTTATGTGAAAACAGTAGAATTATCGTGTAATAATGTCTCTATTGTGAGCGCTCGGCTGTCACCGTACACCATAACAGTGTCAATCAATTAGCGCGACATTGGAATTCACACGAAGACCGAATTTACAGCATCTTTAGAAAAATATAATAAATTTAAGGGCTGATTTTTTTTTTGTATTTTCTTATATCATTCGTTACTCATAATAAATTACCCCCCTGTAAGTCTTCGGGAATTGTCTTGGAACACTCTGTATAGGTGTATGGCACAGTATAAACATTTATTTATTTTCAATCCTCGTTATAATCTATCATAATATTTCACAATCAATTATGACCAGTGACCAGTTAACAATTGGTATTCCGAATTCTCCTCTTCGTGAGGGAGTAAGGACTTGGAGCCTTGAGCCCTACCATCTAGAGTAAGTGGACAAACAACGCTACTGAAATATCAGACAAAAAAACCAGTGCACTGTTATGAAAGAAATCGTTTGGTTGTCGTTCAGGATTTGGCCGCGGTCTTGCGCGTCGCATAGTGCGTGTGTAAATTATTCCCTAAGATGTTTTTTAGTTTTTCGTGTTAATTTTTAATAATATAATGTTATAGATGTTACATTAACCGTTTGCCATATTTATTTATGGAAATTACGTTATTCAGAGTCTTTTTATTTTTCGAAGATTAATAAATTAAGGATTTTGATTAATTAATATGCTGTTTTATTTATTATATTATGATTGACTTTTTTACCCCCGCATTGGAATAGGTTTATTTCGGCAAAGGTGAGACCAAAACGACCATACGTAGTTTGTTTAACCTGTCGAGCGCCCAAGTCGCTAAATCGCGACCTGAAAAACACATCCGTAGATTGCCCAGGTCGCTATTCAGCGGCCTAAGTTCCATCCATTTGGTTTTATTGTTTATTAAATGTTGGTAGCATCGATCTTTTCCTTTCAAATTCTATAATAATCTCCGTTAAATTTTACACCTAATTTTAGGAACAAAAACAGTTTGTCTCTGCTTTTAAATGTCAAAATAATTTTCAAACATCTTCCAAGTCCAGTATACGAAAATGGCCGTTTGTGGGGTGTCGTGTTTCGTTTTGGTCTGTGTTTATGAATGTTCTTTAGCGTTTACAAGCTATTATTTCTTTATACTATTAAATAAATATGTTTTAAGTATTTTAAAAGTGTTTTTGTATATAAAAGTGTCGCAGTAATGAAAAATTAAATATGTCGCTTGTGTCTAACCTCCGCTGTGCCAGCCGCCATGTTTTCACAAAGGTAAGTAAGAACATTTAGATAATTTGTATATTTTATTACATTTGTATTTAAAAACAATTGAACTTGTGTATTCTGAAATGTATATATTCCAAGATGTTCATGTCATAAATTTGGCTTTTCGGAAGGGTTGTCACTTTGTTTAAGTGTTTACGGGTACTATTGACACACAATCAACATTTTTTTTTTTTATAAATTTTTAAATATATGTAATAACATGTTTCTAACTGATTTCATTTAAAAATAATTATCGTTTATCAATAAAAGAAATATTCCGTTTCTTATTGCTTTACAAAAAAAAATGAACAGTGTCAGTAAAAAAAATTACATTATGTTAAAATTTTTTTTCGTAAAGTTTTTATGTTGATAAACGATGATATTTCGGAATAAATAAAATCAGTTAGAAAGATGTTAGATCATTAAAAATTATTGTAAAAAAAAAAGTTGAATGTTTGTGTGTCAATAGTATACACGTAAACAAAGCGACAACCGTTCCGAAATGCCAAATTTACATCAACATCATAGTATATTTAGAATACACATGTTATTCGCAATAAAATTTCACATGGAATACTATATTCAATCTTTTTTAAATACAAATGGAATAAAATATACAAATTATCTAAATGTGCTTACTTACCTTTGTGAAAACATAGCGGCTGGTACAATCGAGGTTAGGCATAAACCACATATTTAATTTTTCACTTCTGTGACACTTTTATACACAAAAACACTTACAAGGGTATATTTATGTAATATTATAAAAAAAAGAATAATAGCTTCTAGTCACTTTTAGACGTTTAATAACTTTCGTAAACACAGACCAAAACGAAACACAACACCCGTGAACGACCATTTTCGTATACTGGACTTAGGAGAATTATTTTGACATTTAAAAGCAGAGACAAACTGTTTTTATTCCTAAAATCAGGTGTAAAATTTAACTGAGATTATTATAGAATTAAAGCAAATGGATGGAACTTGGCAATCTACGGAAGTTTTTTTCAGGCCGCGATTCATCGACTTGGGCGCTCGACAGGATTCAAATAAACGAAGGACGGGTAGTGCGACAACCACGGGACAGCGTCACAGATAGACGTCGGCCGGTGTTACATGATACAAATAGTGCCATCACTGTGACGTCACGTGGTGATGAACGAAAAAGTGATCGATACATACCTAAATATTTATTGATTCGCCAAAACTGCCTTAATACTATAACTCCTTCCGGCACGATCACGGAGTCTATACACAGGAGGAGAAACTCAGCCCCGAATGCATGACAGCCAATGCGACGCAAAACGTCGTCAGGTGTGGGGGCGGGGCGGGGGGGGAGACGACTTACGTATTACACACACTAACAGAACGCTCAAACACACAAGCGCGCTGTAACTTTCGTTCGGTTCAAAAGTTGACGGTTGATGCAAAGCAATGCAAATTGAATTGATGGTCGTGGATGTAAATTTGTGTTACTTATTGGCAAAAAATATAAAAGCAATCAATAAAATAATAAAATGTGCAGTAAAACAGCTGCGTTTCACGACTGACAGTTTAGTACTAGCGAGATGCACAGACCGTGCTGCGCGGCTCATACCCAAGCACAGACGTTTTTCGTCTTACCCCCTCCTATCGAGTTTCTCCTCCTGTGTATAGACTCCGTGGGCACGATACATCCATCTCTGTTACGTTTTAACATTATTTAGATAAGTGTGTAGTAAAGTTGTTCCTTTTAGCATCTTATATTATTATGTTGATTTTTATTAATTTTATTGTTAACAAAATAAACGCTGAGCGCCGCGCGACAAACCCGTTCACAATTATTTCAGCAAGCAAAAATAAACGTTTGTAGGTACGTAATGGCAAGGCCCGTAATTCAAAACCTAATAACAAATGAAAGTTACATTTTTCCGTATATTCTGACGTATATTTTTAAAGGTTAAATACGATGAAAAGTGAGATATTGTTGTTAGTCGTTTTTATTGTGATTTTTTGTAATGGAGATGCAGATCCCGGGTACAAAAACTTATGTCATGGTGGAGGAGGTCGGAGAGAGGAAAGATCAAAAATGGTGGCTCTGGGAGAAACGCCTTACATTGCATCTATGAGGTTCAAAGTGAAGGACAGAAGGAAGCAATGGTCGGCTCGGTGCACCGGTGCCATCATCACGGAATTGTTCGTGTTGTCAGCGGCACACTGCTTCAATGGTTACGACCTTCGAAGGCCGTTGCACGAGTGGCGGATAGTAGCGGGTTCGATTCGACAGTGGGGTGAACCCGCGAAACATGAACAATGGCGGGTCGCCGTTGACTACAGGCACCACCCCGACTTCGACGCAACAAGGAAAATTTTCCAAAATAATATAGGCATTATAAAAGTTGGTAGACCGTTTGATTTCAGTGGCCCCTTCGTCAAACCTATTAATTTGGAGCTGGTAGCCAAAAGTCACGACAATGAAATATGCATGGTGGTCACCCACGGAAAGGAGAGTCCGTTGATGTATGGGTGCTTTATAATTGACTCCGAAGAACAGTGTATAAACTACGGGAAAAATGGAGCTACCCCCTACCCTTTCTTATGTTCAAAGAATGAATCAACGGCCATGGTCTGCGGGTACGAAGCTGGATCGCCCCTCATATGCGGAAATTTGCAAGTGGCTATTGTTAACTCTGGTAAATTTAAAAACTGCATTAAAATCCCTTATTTTTTTGTTCGAGTGGCTAATTATGTAAACTGGATTGAAACGAACGTGGAAGCCGCTGGGCCCTCGGTAGTTCTAAAGGTCTTTACTAAATTCGGCACCCCAATAAGTTCATTCGTCCTTGTTATCAAAACGGTTGTGACTGTATTCTTATTGTTTTTAGCCTTAAAATAGAATAAAAATCGTTTTCACTCATAAGTTTTTTTCTATTGTTTCGTTATTAATTATCCAGAAATTAATTATCTAAATAGATCTAATATAATTATATAATTTAAAATTAAATAAATGATATATTTTTTTAAGCGCAGTCTCCAACAAGCAAATTCCGTCTATATTAAAGGTGCTCATTGGAAGTGTGACTAAAACACTGATTTCATTGTAAAGAAGAAAACAATAATGCAATTATTATTGAGTTGTATCGTTTTTTTATTAAGCTACTATTTTACTTGAACACATTTTTTTTAACAAGACCTATAGAAGTACCTACAAAGGTATAACTAATGCCCCCCCCCCCCCATAGACCTCACTAATAGAAGAAAACTAAAAATGAAAAAAATATAGGTTTCGGCCATTATGTTTGTTGTTAGGTAATTTAGGGGGTTTGAAGGTTTCATTGTAAGATGATGTTTTAATATATATTCTGTTAAAGATACTTTCCGCAAAGTGAAATGCTTAGCAAGGTATTATTTATTAGCTTTTTATATATTTACAAGACTGAAAGCCTGTTTAATAACGGGTGAGATTGGAATAGAAATAAAATGTTGCACCCATTACATAGTAATTGAGATAACTTTTGATTCTTTTACCTACATTTTTGAGAACAATTCGTAAAGATGGGACAGTATCGGTTTATAATTTTCTTTATGTACCTATAAGTTACTGTGTACAAGTTTTTTTAGCGTTTTTCTAGACAGCTGGTACATCAGCGCTGCGGCTTTGTAGAAATTTGTTAGACTATCAGAATTTCTGATAAATTACTATTGCAAAGTTTGAGATATGTAGGTACCTACCTAATACATTTATTTAATACATTTTACTCCAAACGTATTTTAAAAATGAAATGTAATTGGATTTTGTTTGTCGTTACAACCACGTACTTTCTGCTTTCGTGTAGGTATGTTTAATCAATTTTCGTTTTAACTCTGTGGCCTTTTTAATGATTAATAATGTAAAACAGTACACAAATATTTACATTATAAAGTTAGTTATTAATACTTTTAACCAACTTTAAAAAAGGAGGATTATTCTCAATTAAATCTGTGTTTTTTTTTTATATATATGTGCTTACTTCGAAACGGCTCAAGCAATTTCAATATTTTTTTTATAGGATAGGGAATGTAGTTATGAGTGGTCCCATTTTAATTTAATTAAATTGCGTCAAGTGTAAAGTATCAAAAAAAAAAAAAAATCTTCACATTTAGCCATAAATACGGTGCCTTTTCTCTGACATAATATATTATATTGTTAATAAAATTATTGTTTGTCATCCGACCGAAACCCACTTTTTAGGCAGAAACAGAAACCGAATTTGTTAATTGGCTGAAACCTAAACTTGGCCAGAACACGTAAATGGTCGATTCAGAAACTGAATTTTCGATTCTCTAGCAGGTTGTAAAATATATCTATATTGTAAACTATCAACTTTTCTTAATTTTTGTTAGTTTCTCAGTTAAATTAAAAACACCCGTTTTTTTTAACATTTTATAACAACTTTTTAAAAAATGCTATAACATTAAATAAACAATCTAATCTACAATTGCAATTTATTATTATGATACAATTTGACGATTGATGAATTTGATAAAATCTGGTTTCGAAGTTTGGTCAAACGGTAACGATACACATTGTTTAAAACGGAAAGTCGTCTGACAAAATGAATGACATACTTAATTTTTGACGTATGAAAATGGCCATTTAACTCTCAACGGGTTATAAAATGATAAATATAATATTATGTGGTATTTATCTATATATTTTTTTTTCGATAAAACCTATCGTGGTATAAATGAACCATTACAATGTTAATTAACGGCCACTTCCTACCACTTCCACGACAAAGGTCAGCGTGTATATTAGTTTTTCTATAATCGAAAGTTTTATATTAATAAGCGATATTATTATGAAGATAATCCAGTTAAACTTTAATGTGGGGTTTTCACTGCTACTTTGTTTGATGAAAATAGTCATTGCACACCGCTAAAACGTTTGACGTTACATTTTCATTCGTGGCAACAGCAATGTGCCAATCAAAGAGAGTCGCTTGTCAGACTAGCTGACACTGACAGTTTATGACAGTACATAGAAGTGTGCTGACTGCACATTTTGTCAGTCCTTTCTTTTCATTATTATGGTGATACCGAGCGGTCGTTGGTTGCTTCTTTATTATGTAGATGGATTTAAAAGAATAATCTTCTAATTGTGTTATTTAAAAACAAACATACGATCAATGCAGCCGAATCAGTAGAGATTTAGGTGCTTTTCCTTTCGACGTTTTCTTGAGCAAAATAGTGCATTCAGCAAAATGGAGCAAACTTTAGTGTTGATATTGTTGGTTGTCGTGATGCTGGTAGGGTCCTATTTAGCTGGGAGCATCCCCTTAAATGTGAATATGTCGGAGGTAAGTTAGATTTAATTTTTATTTTTATAAATAACCTATGTGTTGCCATGGTACCTGTATCAGTTCGTCATCTTTTCGTATATTTGATAATAATTATTGGTAGATACTTAGGGATTACATGGTCAAACGGCTGGTTATATTATATTGAGCTTGAATTTTTGCCAATCATCTTTATCCTAAGAATGACTGATAAACCTAGCTCTCCTAATAGTTTCAATGGTGCACCATACTCAATCCAAAAGCTGAGACCGCATCCTGTCAAACTGACGGTTATTCGATGTAAACAGTTACAAATTTAGTTTTAAAATAATTTATTTCAAGTAAGAAATTTAAGTAAAGTAATAAATTTACTAAATACTTAACTAAACTGGACACTGGAACTAACCTCATCTATAATTTATATTACTGCAATAAATATGTCAGCATGGTTCAACTCAAAAAGTGTAATAGAGACTTGAGAGTGATTTGGCATTAGATAGTTGATGTGCAGGTCAAAAATATATCAATATAACAGTAAAATATTCATTATAATAAATTAATTTTATAACTTTTATTGCTGCCCGATTTGCAAATTTGATAGCATAAGTAATAAAAGCTAGTACACAGACGCTTAATATCAGTCCAAAGTACAATATTATTTCTTAGCAACACGGATTTGTGCCAGGTCGATCTACCACCTCCAACCTGTTATTATACTCCAATCTCATCTTCAAATCAATAGACTCCCCCTTACAAGTTGAGTCTGTGTATAAAGATTTAAAAAAGGCATTTGATAAAGTGGACCACAAAATACTTCTCTCCAAATTTTATTATAATGACATCAGAGGCAACCTACTAAGATGGTGGATGCTCTATGTGACCAACAGAAGTCAGGTAGTGATGGCCACAAATCTAACACTGTCCATATTACGTCAGAGGTGCCTCAAGGGTCGATTCTTGAACCATTATTATTCATTTTGTACATTAACGACATATCATTTTTTCAAAATTGTCTTTTTCTATTGTATGCTGATGACATATATCGCACAAGACTGCCTGCGCCTCCATGAGGACTTGACAGACTAGGGGCCTGTTGTGAAGTCAATAAACTTTTCCTTAATGTGAATGTAAGCACATTACGTTTACTAAAAATAAAAAAGTTTGCAGGCAAATTTACAATATTAATGCTTTAACACCCAACACAGAAGACAGCATTCGTGATCTTGGTGTTCATCTCGACTCTAAACTTCATCTTAATACTCATATTGAAAACAAAGCAAATAAAAGCGTGGTAGTCTAGTTCGTTAAGGCGTTGAACTACTGGCCCAAATGCCTCGAGTTCGAATCCGCAGATGGTCATCCATTTTTCTTCATTACCACCGTCTCCCCTGACTCACAGGCACATTTAGCCTAATTGAGTAGGACCCAAAATAATTGTATATGACCTAGGTCATAACAATTCTTTATTTAAATAAAAAGTGTTTGAATTTATATTATGTATATCGAAAAATTCAAACAACCAGAATCATATTTATTATTGTATAATTCTCTCGTAAGATCTCAACTATAACAACTCAACAATCCTTTTTACGAAAAATACTCGGACGACATAGAAATGATTTTGATTTTTTTTAAAAATCATTACAGTATAGAATCCGTGAACCACCTTTAGAATACACTCATTTATTGAAAAAACATGGTTGTTAAGTTATATAATAATTACTTCGATTACTTAAACAAAAATACAAAAATACTACTCAATTACTTGAACAAATTAACTTCTATGCAGTGGTGACGTGCCCTAACGTGCATTCATGCATTGTTTTTGATCCACAATATAGAAACGTTTAGGAGATGACAACAAATAAATATTAATATATTTTACAATAAATCATCGAAGTAAATAAGTGGTTTGCCGCCTGCGTAACAGACAGTCTCGTAGCTTGTCAGCTGTGGTGCCGTACGTCGTTCAGGATTTAGTAAACGGGTGTACAAAATCAAAAAAGCACAAACTTCCAAATGTATGAAATTCGACGAAATCATCCAAAAGAAAGAAAGAAACAGCTAGAGAAATTATGGGTAAGTATTGCGGTTAGAAAGAGACCGCCCGTGCATTGCACTTTTTGCAACCAAGATGAGATAGTTATCGCCGCTGCCAATAGATTGCGTTTGGTCAGCGTATGAGACAGTAAATTTGAATCATATTATCTAAAATTATTGATTGCGTTCGATTTTGTAGTTTTCATGCTCACGCTTAGTGTTCACGATGAAAATATAGTTCTTCTATAATATAGTTCAAAAATAATTCTTTTGCCGCAAAATTGGGGGCTCTCATTGCCCCCCCTCCCTCCTAACCCCCCGAAATATTATACACTACTAAACTTTTTAATGAAATAATTTTTCGTGTCTTACAGTTTGGTCAAAAAGTTTTGTAAATAGCCTTTGCTCACATTTTTCTTAAATTTTTGGCGTTTAATTCCGTGACGCTTTTTAAAGTTATCCAACCAGCCTTCACTAGCATTAAAACCTACGTTAGATTTAGTCATTTAATGATAAAATCATGTTAGCATTTTCGCAACTCTTTTGTGTTCTCTGCTCTCTTCTGATGCAGGCCTGTCTGTTATATTTAAACCATCTTCACCAAAATATCTAATTCGCCTACTAGATACATATTTAGGATGGAAAATACAGGAAGCGACCGTGGATGGCTGTGCGTTCCGCCCTGCACTCACTGATAACCGTCCGGGCTACCTGGGGCCGGATTATGTAGATCCTACTCTATATCTTAAAATTTGGTGTTACTCTAAATTTCAGCTTTTCTATTTATATACTTACATAAGAAATAATCAGAAAACTTATTTTACAAGCTAAATATTAATTATAAAAGTCAATAAACAAAAATCATCCGTTATAATGTATCCTAGTTATATAAAGTATTTAAAAATGTTTTCACCTAAAATGTAAATAATTAAAAATATATTACCCACCATTTTTACAATTTCTTCTGCTAACTGCAGGTGAGTAGGCACCATAACATTTTTTTTTCAGTTAAGCCTTATAGGTATCAGATTTTTTTATTATTATTGCTTCAATACTCTATTATTACTAATGCATACTAGTTATTTATCTGTTTTTTTGCTTATTTCTAAAATAATTGTTAAAAAACTATTATCTTAAAAAAAAAAAGAATATATTAATATCCGGATTCAGTATTTTTATAGAAAATTAATTTTTCAATAAATGAAGTCAAAAAGGGTTTCATTTATCGAAACGTATTGAGATTTTGGACTGCCAAAATCTAGATCAAAATCAAAACTTGTAAGCTTCACAATTTTCGGTACAAAAAAATACACATATTGTTGTCAGATACTACTATTTCAAAAGCAAAGCTATTATTTCATATATCAGTAGCAAAATATTTTTTCAATCTAAAGATGAAAAAAAGATGATACAAAGATGGTGTAGCTCCCTAACATCATCCTTTTTTTTATATATCTTGTTTCATATGCCGCTAAATCACTCTTTTCATGACTAGCTGGCTTTGAAATATTTACAACCGACAATAATCACGCAAATGACATTATTTTCACAATAAAAAGTTTTTATTATTGATTGATAAGAAAATGTCATTTGGCAGGTGTGCGAAATGGATTTATGGCTAAATTTTTAAGTTAGTATGTCCTTCGCGTTAGCAATCTTCTATTGTTTAAATTTTCGAGGTTAATTCTGTTGAAATAAGTGACATCTCACTATTGAATTGATAAAAAAATTCAACGAGAGATGTGAACAGAATTATACTTTATGAAATACCAGTAGGTATTAATTTAATAAAAAATACTGTACTAAGTAATATATAATGTCACATTATAACTATACATACACATGCATGCACACACATTCTTGCACTGCATGTATATACTATTATTTCGCTGTATGCGTACCTATTAATAAATAAATAAATAAAAATTTCTTTCTAAATTATGTTATTTGTTCACAAAAGTATCCGGTGATACTGTTGTGTAAGTGAGGAAAAAATTAACGCTTAACAACTCGCAGCCTACGCTTAAAAACAGCCTTGGTACCAGGAAAAGGGTCAATACTAATTTACGAAGAGCATTCCACTGGTGAATTGTTCTGGAAAGAAAAGAATTGAACCCAATGTTCCGTTTTCTCAATATAGGTTTTATCTTGGAAGGATGGTCATTGTGACGAATATAAGAAGGCTTGGAGAATTGAGAACTTAGCTAGACTCATTTGTTACAGTCTTATATAAACTAGTTCAACTTAGTGGCACCCAATTAAGAATTAAAATTAATTCAGATGGACTAGCATGCCTAAAGACATATCTGCTTGCTTTTCTCTGAGCTGCTTCTAGTTCATCTTTAAGACATTTGGGTGTGAGGATCCCATACTAATGAGCAGTATTTAAGGGTAGGTTAGGTTTTTTTTTGCCATGCCAACGCACGCGCTTTAAAATCAGCATTAAGAATTCGCATAACAAACTGTAATTTTCTGTGAGCCTTTTTCACTACGTCGCCAACACGAGTTTGGTAGATAAATACTTGTTACCGGTGTATATGTTATGCCCAATGAACGAAAATGCTTAGTAAGGGAAGTAAATGGCCAGAACGCGTTTGGATGATGGGGATAGCCGATGTTAAACTTTCACGGATTTAGATCTAGACCCAGCCGAGAAATCAAACCGAATCTCGTCATTAGTTCGTATTGGACAGACGTGTCGAACAATCCCTTGTGGACGGGATGTGTGATCAATTCCGAAACATCAGGATTTAATAGCTTTGTACAGAATCTGTAAAGTTATATATATATGTTAATAGTCATTCTTTGAAATTAGACATTTCAATAAAACTCTTTCAATATGACCATGAGAAAAGCATATCTACTTGAAATGTAAAGCAATTATCTACTCTGATTGGATACAGATATACTGAAGGCACATTATTATTTTTAACCTACTTTCTTGATAAAGTTTTAATTTTGCTGAATAGGCAAATTGTAACGCCGTCACGGTTGATGAAATTACAAATTACAGCATTGATTAAAATTATTCTAATGCATTGGCAGTTCTTCAAATTATACTGCGTCATCAAATATTGCATTTACCGCATTTGTGCTTCTAGGAGTTTGGCTGTTATAATTTTTTTTTATATCCATGCTTTGTGCTGAGCACAAAATAGTGATGAAGTGTCTTTCTCTCTAGTGATTGTTACAAATCAGACACTAGAATACTAGGACTTAGGATAGGTACTAACCTACTATTGTACCCAGACTAGACAAAACACACTACAAATATACGCACAGATATAGTTATGAATAAAAAAAAAATATATAAGCCACATAAGTCATTATTGCCTCATTGGTTGATAGGAAGAGGTTTAGGACAGTGCCATAAATAGCCGTCCATGAGAAAACATTTTCAGTTTAGTTCAATTCCCGCTATGTTAAGTGCTTTATTTATCGTCATATTGAAACAGACTTTTATCGGAAATTGCACTCTATTGAAATTAAACACCAAATCTGATGAAATCAGTGGGATTCTTTGTATTACCTGTATTCATCTAAACCTCTATAAAATAGTGAAAACCTCATCAAATAGCAACTTAAAAACTAGACCTGCTAAGTCTACGTAAAAGAAATTCTATAGCGCCTTTCCCCTTGCATAGCGGTCAAGTTGGTAAGGTGATTGGTCCGCGACGAAACAACTTAAATCCCACAACCGTGTTATATTTCCAGGATAAGCTGAAGAAAGTGACCGTACTCGGCGCTGGCCTGCTGGTGGGTACGGCGCTGGCGGTGATAATACCGGAGGGAGTCCGGTCGCTCCTCGGCGACGTTGTCCTGCGTCTGAAGGCGGAGACCACGGCGGCGGCTTCGCATCTTCCTCAAACGGATGGAGTACAGATTGAAACTGCTAATCATGGAGACGGTACGGAGGGACTGCATTCCATCATAGGAGTGGTACTTGTTTTAGGTTTGTGCTTGTCGTAATTTTATTAAATATTTTATAAGTAATCTTCATTTGCTATATCCATACAACTCCTAATCTAGATACTCTATATCCAACTATATAACTCCTAATCCTAAGGGTATATTTTGTAAATCTTGAAAGAAATATTAATTTTAAGTTTCATAAAACTATTCATTCATTCTAACATCATCAGTTCATCAGTTCATTGCTAACTTAAATGAATAATTCATATACAGAATGACCGTTTTCTCATGCACATCCTTTTATGGGTTTATTCTTATGCACTTATACTCGACGCAAAGTGGTGTACT
Source organism: Neomicropteryx cornuta (assembly GCA_020383195.1). Taxonomy (NCBI): domain Eukaryota; kingdom Metazoa; phylum Arthropoda; class Insecta; order Lepidoptera; family Micropterigidae; genus Neomicropteryx; species Neomicropteryx cornuta. The sequence continues at coordinate 5,688,920 of JAHKQU010000010.1, read as the reverse complement.
TGGCGTGGTATGTTTTTCACCCTCAGTTGCCATATCTATATGTTTTAAAAGATCGTTGATGTGGAGGCATAACATCGTAACCAACAAAATCAAATGTTTCAGAAGAAAAAAAAAATCCTTTAACTGCCCATATTTACTAAAGTTATTTCATTACGATAAAAAAAATAGATTCAAGGCTAAATGCAAGATTTTTATTATCTTGAAGGTTTTAATATCATTTACAATGTTTTTAATGTCGTTTACAAAGTTACGGGTGAGATCTCTTGGCAGTCACAAAATGGTGTGCTTTAAAGAATTTACGTTGAAAACTTGATGGTTACAATCTTTTTATAGACTAAAATTTTAAAATTTTGTCATGGGTTTTTAGGTTGCTTTACGATTATAATATTTTAGAATGGTATCAGAAATGATATTTCGGCATAATTGTTTTCTTACAATGTTTTGCACAAAACTCAAAATAATCGGTATTTTGGTTACAAAGAAACAAATGCACCACCTTTTGTTAACAAATACCCCATCAGTCATGGCTGCATTATGTAATTTGTGTACAACCCCTTTTCAAATTGTTTTTTATGAAAGAAGTTATACGACAGCAATTCTGCTTATCTTTAATAATTCAGTCTATTTGCTAAAAATATTTAAACAGCCCTGACCTGCAATATGTTAAATCGTGTCATTTATTTTTGTGTTATGCTAACTTTATACTTATTATCTGTTATCAGATATGGAATATGGTCATTAAAGTTGATTTTACAATGTTTAACTAAACGATAAAAACATTTCATTTAAGTATGTCACGTATATAAGTAAATTGGCCAAATATGGTGATTTTTTTTTAAAAACTCAAAATACATAATTGAAGCAACGGCGTAACTTAAACCCATGTCTCTTTCCTTATGCCTTAATAGTGATTTAGTATTTTTATTATTGACTTTACTAACATTGGCTACCATGCCCTTACAGAAGGAGAATCCTGATAGGCTACTTAACACGTTAAGTCCAATATATTTCTGGGCTCCGAAAATATGACCACAAATTTCTGAGTTCAGGTTTAGGCTACACTGGGCACAGATTTATGAACATAGAAATCTGCAAATTCTCTCTTTTCTAGGTAAAACTCTTAAAGGCCTTGTGCATAGTCGCTTAGTTCGCTGCTATTGTTAAAGTGCATGATTTTTTTTTACGCTTAGCAAACTAATGCGACCTCAACTAATAACCTCAAACAACCTTGTACAAAATTGGGTGCAGATTTCAAAAGTGGCAAATTAACATGATACTAGTTAAATGTATGCATAGATACCTTAAAAGTATTCTAATATTATTAGTTGGCTGCTAAAACCATTGAATTTATTTTCAGATGCCGGTAGCAGATTTTAATAATTAAATAACAATATAAACATATTTTATTGTTCGGGATTTGTCCAGATTGTCATAAATATGCTAAAACGAGGATATGTCTAACTAAGCCTGTGGTCTGGAAGAACCAATCAAATTCTATCTAAGAAATTTAGCAGGTTCTAACAAGCCTCTAAAATTAGTAGGTTTATTAAATACATACACACAGCCACGTACGCACAAACACACAAATAAACATCTCCATGCCACAAATAGAGGTACCACACACTGTAGACATACTTCACATTACACACCACACACTACACGCATATTACACATTGTATAAATATTTGATTTATTAATTTGATGTTTTCAACCATATTTATATTAAGTACATTTTTCTAACCATATAAATGTAGTATTAGAGTATTATCTACTTGTATTGCTGTTTTATACGTTTATAAATAAATAAAATTGAAAGCTATTAATAAATGAGTAGCACGTCAAAATTAGAATGGGTAAAAAAATAAAAAAAAAATGTTTTTTTTTATAGTTTTGTTTTGTGATGGCGAGAGTTGAAAGCTTTCATAAAATATTAAACCAGCTTGCATTAAACTCAAGCGATGCAACTAGTTGTGCGTTTCAGTATTAATTTTCTATCAAGCATTCTGGCTCTATATTTCTTTGAAAAATTTCCATTTGCGTCAATAATGTCGGGCTTTCATTTAGGTTATGGCGTACTCCTATAATAATGTTAAAAATCATTTAAAATGCGGTATTTAAGAAATGCGTTATACAATTTAACTATTTGTTCTTTCTATTGACAGGTTTCGTGTTCATGCTGTTGGTTGATCAAATATCATCGAGGAGGAACGAATCTCTGAATCCGTCGGAGCGGAACGTCACCGCTACCATTGGGCTTGTCGTTCATGCAGCCGGTAAGATTGCTTTAGTTAACTTGGTATATCTGCATATCTTGGTATATCTGGTATCTTGGCATATCTGCCGTTGGAATTATGGTAGAGCTTACCGTGAAAGGGTAGAGAGGAAGTTCAAGAGTTGATATAATTAAATTTTCGATGGTCGAAAAGTACAATTAGTACTGTACAATTTTTCGAAGTGTACAATTTTTTAATATCGGTAATATATTTTATAGAACAGGTTAGATGTATGGATTCCACCATTTTATTATTGTGTTTTTTCTGATAAGTAGACTATAATTTATTTTTTTCTGTTTATAGTTAAAAAATTTCATCTAAAAACGGTTTGTATCTCAATCTTAGCGCATATATTAAATGTTTACAATAAATTGCTTTATTAAATCATAGAATTTTTGTTACATAGAAAATATGTCCAGTGATTTGGATTCTATAGGAATATATTGGCAATACTCCTACGTACGATGTGTATAAATAAATTAAATGGGATCCAAATAAAGATTATAGTAACTCAAAATGATCTGTCGTCGTCAGTCTAAAACCACTTATTTGTAGAATAGGAAACTGTATCAATAGATGGCATGAATATTTTTTTATTATGGGTTTGAAAATAGCTACTAATCGATGCCTGATTTTTGTTTTAAAAAATCTAAATAAGTTTTTTTAAGTGGAAAATAAACTAAACCAAAATAGTTAAAAGCAACTCTGGCAACGACCCCTACTTAAATTTACCTTCCAGATCTTACTCTATCAAGGACATAGACTAATTTAGACAAGGTTCAGAAGAGTTGTCATAAATTCCCATACTGCCGGAACACGTCAATGCAGTGATCTTATTGGGAGGGTTAAATATTTTATATGGAATTTTCAGCTGCTTATCCGGGATATATAAATAAATAAATATATTTGCTTTCTACCATAATAAAATGATTACCTTAAAACTCTACATTTACATTTCATTTATTTTAAGGGACTGTGGTAAAGTAATGAATTTTACCACAGACTAATAAAATAAATTTTAATCCATTATTCATACGGATTTCAATGGCCGTCATCTTAGAACTTTAACAGATAGACTTGAGGTTCCTTAGCCAATTCAGCGATTGAGTAATATCTTGGGTCTATCAGATTGCTAAAAAAGTCTCCGGTGAAGAGATTATGTATCACAGTATATATTTTTGTATGTTTTCTGATATTTCTTTATTTTTTTAATTATATTGTGTTTACAATCCAATTACTTTGGTTTATTTAGCGGATGGTGTGGCGTTAGGAGCCGCCGCTACAACGTCTCACGCTGACGTGGAATTAATAGTCTTCGTGGCGATTATGTTGCATAAGGCACCGGCTGCTTTTGGCCTGGTCACATTTCTGCTTCACGAAGGAATCGACAGGTGTTAAAATAATCATTACATAATATACATAATGCATTAAAAAATTATTTTAATTCCGTCGCTGCTTTTGGATCTACTGTTGAAAAGGAGATTTTAACGCTCTTCGGCCACGATTCAGGATACTACAATTGTGATAATATGAAGGACATTTACTTTTATCGTAATTCCTATCTCCGCAGGTACAAATAAAAACTCTCAAAAACCTCTTTCTCTATAAACGAAAGAAAATATTTCTTAGCTAATAGAATCGTTGACATGTGGAATCAACTGCCGCTATCAATCATCGAAGCCAGCAATATCAACCAATTTAAAAATCTACTGGACAAACACACTGAATCCAGTCGTCATTAATGAAACTGTGATCTCGATATGGGCATATCAGCTCTAGCTGCTCGCCCATTAACTAATAATAATAATGATTCAACCAATAGTACCAAGAAAAATTGCAACCGTACTGGACTAATGGCGCGAGATGACAGAGCAGTACTTGTGACGTCAGCGCTGAAAACCGCGCGTGATTTGAGATGCTCCCGACTTTCAAATTCAACTCAATTTGTATTAGAGGTATAAAAACATTATTTTCTGAATTTTTTAACTGTTTTCCTGACCGGTTAAAACAGTTGCGATTAAAATGTGTGGAGTGGTTAAGACCACGAATTTAGACGTTGCAAATTCAAATATCCAAACATAGCACACACTTTAAAAAATATATCCATACAAATTTCATAGATAATAGCGAAAAACGGCGAAGAAACGTCTCTTAACTTATAACAGTAATAAACACACATTTTGACGATATTGGACTATATATTAAACGGTGCAGTAAAAAACTCTAATAAAAATCCTACAAAATATTTTATAATGTAAGTCGTATAAAAAAAAAACCAATACCTCCTTTCTGTCAATGAATTGTAACAAGAACAATTTATCCTATTTCACATTCTATGGGCTGGCAACACTACTTTGTGCACATTCGTTGACAGTTGTTTTGGCGGCTTATTCTTGTCAGTTTATTATATATTCATAAAAATTTATTAAAATTAACTTAATTAAATTTTAATTTATTTATTTATTAAAACTGTAACTTCTTATTTACATAAAAAAAAATGCATAATGTACCTTAAAAATTAATTATTTCATCAGAAATGTGTCTCCTGAAAAGTCATAGTATTTGGTATTATTACTTTCATGAATAATAACTTTTTCTATTGGTTACCTATTACACCACAGACATAAACAAAATCTTTCACACATTAACTGAAAATTATTGTAAATGATTGTAATTTTGTTATTCAAATAAAATTTAACCTAGAAATAATGTCACATTTTCCCTTATTTTTTGTGCATATTGTACCGTGCTAAAAGTGAAAGTTTATTTTTAGTATTAATAATAATGTATTCATATATCCTTACGCTGTGCGTTTTCTATGTGAATTAATAAATAATTATTATAAATGTACAATTTTCTTGCAGAAATCGGATACGCAAACATTTGCTTGTATTCTCGTGCTCCGCGCCCCTTCTCACTCTGATAACTTACTTTGGAATTGGTAAGGAGGGAAAGGAGACACTGAGTTCTGTCAACGCCACAGGTATGGTCCATATGGTCTTAGCAGTTATTAATATATTAGAAAGGGACGAATAACTTTTGCTATGATTTTACGGGTATGAGAGTGAAACGAGAACGTTCCTTAGGCTCAAGGGTACTGAGGTCTGTGTAAATAAAAGTAATTTCATGTGTATCCTGCTAACTTGCGATATTTTTATCTGATTTCTAATACTGCCGTGTTTTAAAGGTATCCATATTGACACGCAAAATGTTGCATAGCCTGAAAGCATTTTCTGAATAACGTTTGGCATTCTGAAAGACGTAGCGTTTTTCCTCAATGTTATTTGTGTATGGATATATTGCTGCCTAATCTAATTATTTTGATATACTTTTACATTTCAGGCATAGCAATGTTGTTCAGCGCAGGCACCTTCCTGTACGTAGCGACGGTCCATGTGCTGCCAGAGTTGACGCACGGCGCGTCACACTCGTCGCATCATAAAACGCACGCCCTGCTGCCGACGCAGGAGCCCGTGCCCTCCGGGTTGGCGCCTAAGGGCTTCAATGGCCTGCGCACTTCGGAACTCATGATTCTGGTCATCGGGGCTCTTTTGCCCCTGCTACTTACGATGGGTCACAACCATTAATTTGTAATTTATCTGTTGATTAGTGCCTCTTAATTATAATAGTTGTATTTTTCCAAACCTCTTACCTCTGTTGTATTTTTAATTTTACATAGACGACCTCAATGATAAAACCAGACCACTGTCTGAAAACATAGACAACATTACTTTCACGGTCATCATACAGTGTACAAGAATGTTTAATCCAGACGTTTCAGAGATGATCACACATCCCATACTCAGGGTAGAGTTCAACACATCTGTCCGATATGAACTAATAATGTTCCCGTGTGAAAGTTTAAAATCAGTGGACACTAACTATGTACGAGTAAATAATATATTCACTGATGTCCTTTTAAGGGGTTGATCTATATCGACAATTAAACTGGTCTCACGAAAAAAAAAATAATTTCATACTAAAATAAACTTATTTTTACAACAACTTAATAATGCCCGTCCTCGCGCCATGCGTTCAACTGTATTAACAAACATTAAAACAATTTGTTTTAAAGTTTGAATTCGTTTTTCTCGTAATTTTTCCAATATTTTTTGCTCGTGAATGTTTGATTGTTAATATAGATCAGCCACCTGAAAGTACATCAGTGAATATATACACATCTTGTATTGGTGTCTGAATTTTGTTGGATTCGTTAGTAATTCATTATGTAATCGAAATCGGAAGGTTTTCGGTAGCAGCTCCAATAAACCACATAATGGACAATATGCTGGAGCAGATGGCCTGACTAACTGTCCCGTGAGTGAACCGAGCTGTGAACACGTGAAATGTGAACTGCTGACATTTCATTGACAGACCGTGAACAATATACGTAATGAAGCTAACTTTTAGTCGCTCGTGGTTATGAAGAATTCCGATACTTGTGAGGAACAACCCTCCATGGGAGTAGATTTATTTATGGCAAAACTGATTCATTCTGTTTGACTCCTAGCATGGTATGGGAGAAACTAACCCAAACAATAAAAAAAACCACGATAAAAAGTCATTGAATTAATTTAATTCATTGTTGTTGCTGTTTGTCCTAAATTGTGCATTTGTGAAAAAATAATTATAGGTATTCTTGGTATTTCTAATAATAAAAATAATAATAAGTGTGCAGTTTGTACTTTTGACATTCCGAAATTTAAAAAAAAATCTCATTGCTATTAATTGTACTTATGGCCCTAATAAAAAAATATATTTGTAATAATTTATTCTACAATATTGGGACAAATATTTGATAATACATATTAATTCCTGTAATTATTGATAGATTATAATACCTCACACGGTCTTTCCTATATCTAATCGAAATTGTAAACATTTTGACTGTTTATTGTATCTAGAAATTAATATTATAATTTTGTGATTTGTATGTAATTTGTACATAAAATGAATACCTGCAGAGTAGACTAAGCTAGGTTTTAATATATGTTTTTTTTTATTTTTAACAGAAAAAAGTCCACATAAGTAGAGAGCCTTATGCATATTTATTGTTACTAAAATGCACTCGTAAAATGTAATTTTTGTTATTTGATCGATGATAAATAAAGTTACTTATTTTTCTTCAGAAATGTATATATACATTTACATCGTTATCTTTTTGTTGAATTATTTGGTATTTTTTAACGGTGCTTGATGATATCCCATGAAATAATTTAATTAAAAGGTCCGACGGTTCTATAAACAGGGAACCGGGTATCACTGTTTAGATGCGAACGTGTCATTCCAGCCATTTTTGAGTTCTATGGTTTTAAACGTAATTTGCAAAAATAAATAAGGGTGATATTGTATATTTTTAGAATATTTGACTAATTTAATTATCGAATCAAAACAATAATCCATTCGTTAAACCCCTGCTTTAAGAAAGTAAGCATTTAATGCTTTTAAAATTACACTTTTTCAAGTGGCCTTATAACTTAATTATGCGTAAGGCTGTCTTCACGTTTACACTTTGATGACTATAACTATGGATAATTAAAACAAATATTGTAGTTTTCTTTTGATATAATTTATCAAAACCTGTTTGAATTTTATAAAGGCTGTAAATCAACACAACTATTAATATTGACAGAACAAATGATCAAAAATTTGGTTGTGTCGTATATATATATGTAGTAATGTTAAATGTGTTTTGTTGAAAAGTATAATGGTGTATCGTTTAAATTGTAATTTTATTCATAAGCGATTGTTGTTGCAACTTACTGAATTTTATAATTGAAAATAAATTTATTTTAATTGTGAATGTTTCAATTTTAATGCAAATCTATGGATCGGTGGATCCTCTTCCTAGGCGGACACATGCTTATAAAAACTACGGTAATTACTATTCACAGATAACTGCTCATCTGTTTGGGATCTTGCAAGCTGTGAGCCTGGAACAAGCAAGTCTTAGCATCATTGGTAAAACATTTCGTTGGTACAGTAGTCCATACATGTTTAGAAATTATAAAACTGTATGCTTTTTCCAGTAAATTACGATGTTTTTAAGACTTGGTTCGGCGTCTGCATTGTGATTTAGATATTAAAGAGTGGTTGTCAAACTCTTGAGAAATCTAATAACCGTTATGGAGGCTGTATTTTTATTTACTTCGCTACTTTCAGGTATGGACAATTAAACATTTGTCAGCAAAAAGTATCGGAGAAATGTTTTCTAATAGTTTTAATATTTGAGAATGCCGCAGTGCGCTGTTTCGAGGAGTCCAGCAGTCCCATGGGTTCACAATCATGCAGTGTGGGATAAAATAAAATGTTTTTATATTCTTTCAAAATAGTCTATATAGATCAACCCCAGGTTCATAATATATAAAATGACACTGTATAATCAAATATCGGACTGGGAATGGGTTGATTAAAACATTAGTAATAAAACGCCGGTAATAATATTTATTAAATTTAAAAATGTAATATAAATACTGCTTTGAATACTATAATATAATACAACTTGGTAATGCGAGTTTTTCATATAATTTAACATTTAATAATCTTCATATTAAATACTGAATGGCTCTGTGTTTTAATTAAAATATAATTGCGCAGTACACTTTTATGTAGGAAATTCAGACCAGTCAAGCAAAATCAGTTACAGTATTGTTATACATATTAAAAATAAACGAAAAATGCAAATTTAAAATCAAAATTAAACATATTTTGTTTTGGCGATACCATCCTGTCCTCATTGCCGCCGCGCGGCAACAGCATATTTTTGTTATGTTCTCATTATCAGTCGCCATGGCAACCGCTAATGTCACATAGCGTCGTACTTCGAAAAAAAAAAAACAAAAAATTGTGTCACTTTATTTGCTATAAATATATAAAACAAATCTGATTTCCATGAATCACAGGGTTCAAGAACTTTGTCTTCGATGGAAATATGGTGTTTTGGACACATAATTCAATTGTTAAGATTTCGGTAAAGAATTTTGCAGGTGTCACTTCCGCGCCGTTTCCTTATTCTCACGGTACCAGAGCACCGTATCGCTGACAGCCTTCTCGAAGTCGGTGAACCTGAAGTCGGGCAGATGTGACCTCAGTTTCTTGTTGGACGCTGTCTTTTTGTACTGTCCGTCTGCTTTCGACGTGTCGAATACTAACTTCCCCGAATAGCCGAAGGCACTTTTTATGGTCTCGGCTGCTTTTGATATGGTTACTTCATCGTTCTCGTCGACTGCGGGGTGGATAAATAATGTTATTAAAAATGTAATTTATTTGTTTTTATTCTTCACATGTTTCAACAGTACTAATACACATTTATATATCATAACTTATGTAGCAGATACACTTCTTAAAAAGATGCAACCTGGCCATTTCTCCATACAAAAATTGTAATGTGACTATTTTAACTATTAGTATGGAATCAAAAAGATAATTTTTTACTTCATCTAAAAGTTAGGGGCCTCACAAAATATATTTGCGTGTGTAAGACAGGCATAGAATATTCTGTGCATAATTTTCACAATAATGCATAATGGAATACATATATATTTTTTGATTTCTTATATTTGTAGCCTTTAATTAAGTACTCTCCCAACGGCAGATGTGAACGTGTTAATCTGCAAAGTGTACCACCAAGACTTACCTGAGAGAATGATGGGTTCAACGCTGTCGTAATTGCGCAGAACCCATAGGAAGAGTCGCGCCAAGTCCAGTGAATATATGAACTGCCGCAAAGGTTTTCCAGTACCGTAAACGGTGAACTCGTCATCACCTGGAAATCAATAGGTAACATTAGGAGATCTATCTTTCTGTTGGAAGCGCGAATTTCTAAAAGGATTGACATAAAAGCATGCCATTTCATGAGGTCAAAAGGATCAATAATTGTTACAGAGACCATAGGATTTTTCGATTTTTAGTTTTATGGAGAAATCGTAACGAATGTGTCAAAAATGCTTTGTTTTTTTGTAATCTTCATAAAATTTACCTCTAATTTATAAAAATAGCATAAATTCACTCAAAAATAGCTCCGACCTCTGGTCGCCAGTAACATTTTACTGTCCAGTTTACTAAAGGATGTTTATAATACTCAAATACTGAGCATAATTTTCGTTTATTTGATCTGACATTTAACAAACAGATGTTTATAAAACTGGCCCTAAACAGCCGTTAAATGAAATAGCATGATTTATGACCAAGCTCACGTTGACAGCTCTTTGGGCTCTTTTAGGGCATTTAATGAAAAATAATTTTATAGGTCAATCAATATTTGGAATTTCTGGCAAGAATCAGAATGACATATCAAGTTATTGGCGTAAAATTGTACAAATAATATTTTGAAGTTATAGATGAACTTTAAACTCTGCTAAGGAAAAGTTTGCATAAAATAGTGTGCCTTGTGCCTTTAGCATAAGGATATTATTCTATATCTGTGCTAAACTTTGTGAATTAGTAAGTATATTTCATTATAACAAGGAAATAAGTATAGTTAGTGTTCACGTTTGGCAAGGTGTTATCAAGTCTGTTTTTAAACATATTCACTGTAGTAGACGCAATAACTTCTGACGGCAGGTGATTCCGTGCTTCTACGACTCGGTTCGGCAAGAAGTGTTTCCTTGGATTTTTGGAGAATGAAGTACGGTTTAATTTAAGACAGTTCCCATGAAGGTTCTTCGTTCTTATTGAACGTAAACATACTTTGCATTTGTATAGAAGGTTCTTCGTTCTTATTGAACGTAAACATACTTTGCATTTGTATATCACTGACATTTAGTATCAAAACTGATACAAAAAATATTATCGTTTATTTAAACCTACCCTTTTGTATAGCATCGTCCATTCTTCTTATAAGTGCCGGGAGGACATGGCTCGACTCTAAGCTGAAGTTGTCGTGTGGCCCAAAGACATTGCAGGGAACCACCGACGTGAACAGTCTTCCGTGCTGCTCATGATAACCTCTGCATGGAAAAAATAAATACTATCGAGATAGGACTCTGTGAACTCACTTATATACTCATTCGTAATTAACATAATAATTAAACGAGATCGTTTAGAAAAATTTGGTAAATAAGTTTCATCTAAATGACACGCATTACGGGAGGAAACCTCTGAAATATAATTAAATATTTTAATTACAAATTTTATGTCCAGCTGTGTCAGTCACACATTAATACACTCAGCGCCGATGACGGGACATCTAGTCATTGCTGTATACGCCAGGTGCCATATGTGAGTAAACATATCATCATTTTACTGCATTTCTATTAACATTTAAAAACGTGGCATGTTGCGTATACCTGAATTCCGGAAAGGCATAGACTAATCGACGATTTTTTTCATTTTAGTTCATTTTTGACGGTTTATGTGTATAGTGCGCTAGTGAATTTAACACATTCAGCTCCGTACGTCAAAACCACACGTTGCCGCCCGATCGGCGAAGTACGTTGACCGAATAAAATATCCTACGCGGGATTTAAGAAGTTAATCTAACATCTGAAATCTTACACTATCACGCACCGACAATGATTATTAAAGTATACCTATTAAGGATATCGATCATTCTTTTGGCGTAGCTGTATCCAAAGTTGGACGAGTGCGGTGGACCATTGTGCACCTGTAAGTGAGCAGAAGCCCGTACAATTCAACACCTTTAAACAAGTTCACATTATACTCGTAAAGAAAGTCGTTATAATAGCATCACTCTGTATAAAACAAAACTTGCATAAAAAGGCATAAACTTCCGACAAACAATCACATAACAAAATGCATGCCTAAAACTTTTGTGTATTTAAAATTCAATCAGTTTTTAAAGAGCGTTGTTTAAATCGATACGAAATCTTTCTTTTGATAATCTGCCGATGTAGACTGTACTTGTATAGCTATTTATGAGTATGAGTGTATTATTACTCTCATACTTATTATTACACGTATTATTACTGTATTATATAATATTATACCATCAATTCAAATTATGTATACTAATTGTAAGTGAGTTTTAAATCAAAAACAATATAATTGTTCGATCTTCAACCAGAAACATTTAATAATCTAAAACAAATAAAGAGATTATGTTAAGCATAAATAGCTTTTTCTGCGTAGATAGGTTATGTTAATAATTAATATGTTAAAAAATGTTAAGATTTTGTTTTGATAATGTTTTTATTGATTTGGATCAAAATTCTCTTTTATTAACATTTGATTAAAAGTGGTTGCCCATGACTCAGTGTGTCCATACATTATTTATTATAAACAAAATATAGGTTCGGATGAAAATTAACTCACCATAGTTTCATCGATAGGATATGTGGTTTTGTCCGGAAATATACACGTCGAAAGGCAGGATACTACCTTCTTGACTCCGTTCTCAAAACTCGTTTGTAGGACATTGTCGTTCATTAGTAAATTGCTTCTCTGAAATAAACAATTCGCACCTCTCAACATAACTGGCTATGTTCTTTATAAGTTTGTAGGTTTTAAATGATGAACGTTCGGTAAAATTTATACGAATTTGTCGACATTTTGTGGTTTTTTGTTAAATTTCTATCTGCATTTCGAACTGCTCTATCACAAACTGATGCAAATGGAATAATTTCATAAATTTCTCATCGCACCTTTCTAGTGGTTTATTTCTATCCTCTTTCCAATCGTATCCTTGCTCGGCTTGCTCGATCATATCCTTTGATGGCTGACGTAAAATCGATATATATTATACAGGTTGAACTTAAAATTAGTAGTATCCATTTAAGGGTTTGATTCCGAATACGAAATTGAACAACTTTGTAAATAAAGCAAACAAACTGTTCTAAAATGACAACATTTATAAGAGCACTTTGATAAAATTAATAAATTTGAGCATGAATTATTTTTGAATTTTTTTATAGTTTCTTACAGGGAACATCTTTATGTTCCCTGGGGGGGGGTCTTTACCCCCCCTGGGGGGGTCTTAAATCTACGGAAATGGTCTTGGATCAGCCCTGTATATTAACAATTAATTTTCATTTGCTTTTTTGAATTGACAGAATGAGTTTGACAATGTCAATGTAGTAATGTCAAGTAAAAATAATTATTAATGCCAAAGTCTCATTTTTACATGAAAAAATTAAAACTGACATTAAATTTATATCAAAAAAGAAATACAAATACAAGCTGTAATTGGGGTTTTTTTTTTCAACAAGTACTAACATTAAATTTTAAATTGCATAGATACTAAGGCAAACAATACATGCTGACGTAATTCACCAAAATTAAAAAAAATAATATATGAAATGATTATAAAGGTATACTCACCGTAATATAGAGGTATAAGAACTTTAATAATGCTCAAACTTAAAAGTTTAACGAATTACGGTGGATTTCTGACCACCGGCCGACCACTAGTTAGTATAAGAGTCATTGAAAGCTCTCAATAAACAAGCGTCAGTGACAGTTTGGCAAGTGGATCTGCTTGATGTTAAGAGGATACAACTCGGTCATTTCTCCATACAAAAGTCGCAGCGTTATCTCATCTGGGTTAAAATAGAATGAAAAAAAAATAAATTTCTACTTTGCCCAAAAGTTAAGAGGCTCAGAAAATTAGTTTTTTTGTTTTATATATTTTCATCTTTAGACGTAAATATCTTATTGACAGAATACAAGTATCAACGCTGATTCTGTGATTCTGTTTGAAAATATCTCACGTCTCATTAAGATTTTGGGTTAATGTTGTAGAAAATAACTGCAGGCAGTGTGTATTTTAGGGATATAAGTAACCTTGAGTTTTTATACTTTTTATTATGTTCAAGAATATATGTTTTTATTGCTACCGACTAAGACTGAGGCTTATCAGTGGGACCTATATAGTGCCGCTTAGTGATAATGCTGTTAACAGATAATAGGTAAGCCATAATATTTAATAGTTAACACACCGTCCATATACGACTTTCAGATAGTACGAGTATACTTATGATATCAAATACATATGCCCGGAAAAGAAATGCATTAACGTCATCAGTAAGTTGACTTTGCAGTGGATTTTTTTCAAAGTTAGGTCTAAAAAAAAGTTTGGCTCTCTGCCAATCTAATTTTGGATAGTTTTATATTAAGAACGGTATACTTAACACTGTGTCAATCGTTGCCTTGCTATGGAATCATTGGTTGGGGAAATTGTTTAAAAACACACCTTAAGCCTCTAGAAAAATAGCACAGGAAGCAGTACTTCAGACGATCCTAAATAAGCCGTATCGCTCATCTTCTGACAATCTTTATACGGAGCTTAAGGTGCTTGATCCAGAACAGATTTTCCTTAAGAACCTGATCCTTTATACACAGAAAAGTAACAAAAAAGTATTAGGGAAATGGTTCGATAATTGGCTTATAGAAAATGGTCAAAATTTTACAAATAATATAACAATAATTAACATTATCGAACCCAATTATTTTATTATAATATATCTTGTTTTTTCTCTTAAACACTACTTACTTATTGTGTGAAAGGTTAAAGGGTGCTGTAAAAATGGTTACACTATGTTTTACTTAATTTTATATAAATATTGCTTTTATTTTTGTGTAATGTAATAAAATATATATGTATTTTATTGTTTATTGATATGCTGTATTTATTTTATATTATATTTATATAGTTTTTAGATGTTATTATAGTATCAATCAGATGACGGAGCAAGCAAACTAACAAAATTGCTTCCCTTAGTACAGATTCGTCTAGTTAGGGAGGCAGGAAACATCTGTACAATGTAACAGTCGCTCGTCGCTTTAATTAAGCTATTTAATAATACTTATATGTTGGTTATATAAGAGAGTTGTAATATTATAATTTCAATAAATAAAATTAAACTAACTATTTTGAAAGTGCTCTAATGAGACTTGTCAATTCAAATGTTTGCAGTTTAGGCTCAGATTATTCCGAAATAGGTAATTGTAGGGCAAGCCTGGATAATTATGAGATAAAACGATATCCACAAGAGAGTCACATCAGTACAACATTAATTGTGCGGAGAAATGACCAGGTTTAGTTCTTTGAAGTGCAAGAACGGCGATATAATTCTCTTTTACTTATCCCAGTTAGAAAGGTATGTCACTTTTTGCTTAGCAACACAATAAATGACTGGTAGTTACTTCGACACTAAGAAACGATCATAAGACAATAAAAACAAACCAGCAAGTCCAAGTTATGCGACATATTCAAATAAAGACCCCCCACCATCGCCGCTAAATGTATGACATGCGTCGGTTTGTGCCGCTCAAATAAATCCTGCGTTTGTTTCTTGTCGCTGTAAAAAAACACATTTAGTTTTACGATTGCGATACTAAACTTTCACAATTACATGATTCGATACAGGTGTATCCCAGGAGATTAATTTCAAATATTCAAATGACCACGGCAAAAGTCAAAGTCGTCATGATATTTGCCAACAGTGAGAAATCTTATTTTTTGTTCAACGAGATGAAACGGATTACGTTTGTTAATAAAAAGATTGTTATTCATTAAAAAAAAAACTCTAAATAAAATAAAAAATACAAATGAAAAACTATATTTTTTAACATCCAATATATTATTTACATAAAAAGTTAAGTTAAAGTTAAAATTTATTTTATTACTAATTTGGTAAATACAAATAAACAGGATGTCTCCATACCATTCCTGAAGACTTAATGTGGTGTTATGTTCCGTATTATGAATACGTTTATATAAAATAAATGTGAAAATATTTCATCCTAATATTTGTTTTTATTTAAGCGCTGGGGTAAATTGCCTTCGGTGTAAATTACCTGTGGTGACACTTGATCGATAAAATATGAAAAAAAGTGTATGATGCGTCGATCAACTACATATTACAACAGTCATTTGATTATTATCACGTAAAGTTTGCATTTTTTTCTCGGAAACCATGATGAATGTTGACATGTCGTCTTACAAATCATATTTGAAATCGCAGGACTTTAGCTGGATTTTTAATCCGGAATAGTTTTGGGATATGGTGTATGTAATCATAATTATTATATATCATGATACCTACTATTAAGATTTTTATACATTGTCAAAATACAAGTTAAGATATTGAGGGGATTCAACCCGGTCATCTCTCCATACAAACACTGTAGTGTTCTGACTCTTATTTATAGATTAATCAGAGTCATTAATTAGATCATTATTAATTAGATCAGAGTCTTGAGCTTAGAAGATCGCGAGCTGATATATTACTTTTATATAAAATTGCCAATGCTCGCATCGACTGCTCTGATCTTCTGGGGCTCATAGATTTGAGGGTTCCATCTAGACCTACTCGCCAGTGTGAGATATTCCATCTGTCACGGTTGAGTACGAATTATGCACAGAATTCATATATACATCGAGCATGTAAGCTTTACAACAGCATGTTCAGCACCATCAATATATTCGACACTACTTTCCCGGCATTCAAGAGAGTGTCTACTCTAGCCCTTGAATAGTATATTTATTTCATATGTATGTGTAGAATTTATTATATTTTTTATTATATTGGGTTTTATATTTTATTCTGGTGATTGTCCCCTACCCCCAACCCCCAACCCCTCCTACGTCCTGGTCCCGGCCTCGCCACCGAATGGGTTTTCTATATTTTTTTTAATTTTGGAGGAAACTATTATTGGCTTTGTGTTTTAATTGTTTTTTTCTTTTGTAATTACTATGTAAGCTGTTGTTTCCTGAAATAAATAAATAAATAAATACTAGGTATCGTTTTATCTCCTAAATATCTAGGCTTCTACGGAATTAATAAATTAAATTTTTGTTTTATCTAAAAGTTAAGAGCCTCAAAAAGACTGTATTTTTTCATACAATTTATAAAAAGTTTAGACGTGACTATTTTATTGTCTGAATACAAGAATCGAGAAAATAAACTATGTAAGTTCAATTATGTTTTTAGACATAAGTTGATTCTATTTTTCATAATTAACCAACAACGGTATAGTGTTTATGCGTTAGATGAGACAGAACGATTTAAAAGCACGCACAAGACTGAGAAGAGCACCGTCGGAAAGAGGCCCCTTAAAGTTACATTCAGGAACAATAGAAACATGAAAATGGCCATATTTCGTTGACAATATTTTTTCTGGTTTTCATGTGAGTACACGCATAAATATCTGAGGGTCAAGATCATTTCTGAAACCAAGAAACTTGTGCATTTAATCCATTCAGATGATTAGAACCAGTTTAAAAATAAATTAGTTGAAAATATTGAGATACTGTGTACAAAAACTCTTTTATTATTTGTATAAAATGGCATTATCTTTGCTGTTCGCAAGTTTCCTGATAAGCTTATTTTGTTTATTGTTGAATATGCCGAGATTAGATAACACCTTAGATTCGATGCGGCCTAAAGTTCTTAGAAACCGCCTCAATATCTGCCTTCCGTGTGATTGAATGCAGATGACCTCACATCAACGATCGAGAAAATTGCTTCAAAGTGTTATCTTATTTACTCAATTAATTTGCAGTTTAAATTTGCATCTGTCATTAAAATTATGAAACCGTGCTTTTTCTAGTGAATTACGATGTTTGGACTTGGTGCGACATCTGCATTGTGTTTTAGATATCAAAAGAGTTGTTGTCAAATGTTTATTAGAAGTTGAACAGTCTAAAGAGCACTAAGTAAATAACCAATGGTTTTTAGCTAATATTCCTCAGGTTAATTAGTTACAAACAATAAATGTCTAATGCAAATAGTGCAAACAACAAACAATGCATTTACCACAGGTCAGATTCCTTGGAACCAACGAATATCCATACTTCGTTCTGTGTTTCAGTTGTATTATGAGACTTCTCTTCATTCACAATTTGTTGGATCGCCTTGCCGACGAGCCCGGAGCCACCCGTCACCAGTATTACTTTCCTACCGTCGTCTGCCATCTGAAACATAAGTCAACATGGGCCACTGTCTTGTGATGTTCTGACCTGGACAGGCATATAATTTGATAGCACAATACAATAACTAGTGTATGTAGTTATATAAATGCAATTCATAATTGAGATGTTTTTACTGTAAAAGTGTCTCGTACATATTGTATAAAATAAACGTAGTTGAAGCAATAAGAATGTAGGTAATGCAATATTAGTTATAAACAAGAATAATTTAGTTGAACACAATTTTTGTTCAACATAGGTATAATTGTTAAATTAAATGTTATTATTTTTAGACTTGCAAATTTACGTGCAAAATTACGTTTTTCGGTCAGCCCGGAGCAACTGTGCGTGAAATTGAAGATGGCACCTTAATATCAAATGTTGTTGGGATGATCCACAATTAACATTAGTTCAGATCTATGAATCTCTATAGTTATATGCTGAAGTACAGCACTAGATTGTAAGGTTTCAACTCTGGTTATAAAAAGGTACATCCAGGTACAACCATCATCGGCATTTTAAAATATGTATATGTTAATATGCTTTCCTGACCTCAGTTACTGGCTTTCATAGCAGCACACATTATTTTCGCATTCAATTTCTTATTTTGGCTTCTGTATCGCTGCTAATAAACTTTAATAAGCACCCATACCACTTTAAGATTTTAAAAGATAATATGTACCGATTATTTCAAAGTATGCTACAAGGTTCTGAGAATAAAAGAATTTAACGAATATTATGGATTTTACTTTAAATCAAAATATATGTCAATGTCAAAAACAAATAAAATATCACTTAGAAATATAAAACATTTGAATTTGCAGTTGGCACTTGTTATAAAATAAATTGAGCTTACGTGAAAGATAAAACGGTACACGTACCTTATCGCAGCGTACCTGTTATTAAATGCGGTTAAATTAATAATTTCAAATATAGTTCTATGACACGACTACAAGCCACGCGCAAATTGTTATCATACGGCAAAAAGACAACGGGAACGAAACGCGCCGACCTGCGTACGGACGACAATCAGTAGAATGAATGACTGACAGCAGTTCACCGGTTGTGGCTTAGCGGTAATAATTGACATTTGACACTAGTGGGTTTGACAGTTCACCGGGCGCCGGGCTGAGCCATGCGTGCATCAAAGATTTAGATTTATGGTTATAAGGCCGCCATTAGATGGTCAATGGCGCGTTGGTCAAAGGTATTTTATCGAACGCGATGATATGACGACATATTATTTACTGTTTATGATGACATCGTTGTTGTTTCAAATATTCACTGTGATTATCAAGTTATTAATAATATATTTACATATGTTGGCATCG
Organism: Neomicropteryx cornuta; assembly: GCA_020383195.1. Taxonomy (NCBI): domain Eukaryota; kingdom Metazoa; phylum Arthropoda; class Insecta; order Lepidoptera; family Micropterigidae; genus Neomicropteryx; species Neomicropteryx cornuta. The sequence continues at coordinate 5,669,448 of JAHKQU010000010.1, read as the reverse complement.
CCGTCTTACATGTCTTATTAATAAAATGCCCAAAAATAAAAATAAACGCCCAATTCCAACGCATGTTTTAGAGTACCGCTTGACAGTTTAGGCCAAACGTACAACAAATTATTCCTAGAGGTGGATGTTTTCTCCACAGGCCACAGTTTTAAAAAAATCTATACTTTTTCTTCTAAAGTTTTTCAAAATACAGCATCCTGAACTCTTCAACTTCAATTTTAATTAAGTCCACATCCATTTTGCTTGTCACTATTTTATTTTTATGTATGTAAAATATTACTGTTGTTAGTTGTGCCTACAATAAACACTCAATCGTCAGAAAAATCAACCATCGAATCATCGAACATCTCATCATTACAAAATTTATCAATTTTTATTAGCATTAGACATGAAATAAATCACTCTTTAAGTCTAATATCTAGATGCAGTTTCATTTGTAACCATTAGGCACATATATTTGATAAAAAAACAATAATTAAGTAGGTATGTATTTAGGACAATAAAGGAACAAGAACATGTATTACAACTATATTTATTAAGTGACGCACTGATTGAGCACGATATATTAATTAACTGCGGTGATACTACGAACGAACAATAATAAGAGTTTTGTAAAATTATAACAATTTCTTCTACTACCCACACAACTATATTTTTTTAGCAGATGCAGTAATTTTTCAACCCGAGGCCACGTTTTATTTCGCATCCCTGCCGTGTTTGTTTAGTTTTGACAGCTGTCAAAATGTACCAACCGCTCAAGTCGTCGCTCAGCTGGAATGTATTGATTTGGTGATTGTGACGTTCGCCCTTTAACTTTATGCTGCTGAAATCATCTGTAAAAAATGTATGGCAAGGCTTAGGATCAGCATGTACTTTGTATCCATTATCATTTGTTTTAGATTAAATCTTTATTGTCTAACCTTACCTATAGATTCTTTAATTTCCTTTTCAATGTCTTGTTTTGATGTTTCCTAGTAATAATCTTTTTTATTACATGTGCGCGTTATAAAGCGACGTCGTTTAAATCACCCTATTAAGGCGCCTACATACCTGAATGTTATCAAAATGCGAATTTTGCAGGTTTTCAAAGTATGTTGCGTGCGTATTGTGAAGAAATACCACTAATCTACTTTACTTATATTAAATATCGTTTATTATTCTAGGGAAATAGCTATAGAAAACTTCTTTAAACATTGTCAAAATAACATAAAAAAAAAAACAAATCCACAATGTTTTTGAAACATCATTTTTTGATGTCGACTATCTCTGAATCCAGAATCATCTCATATATAATAAAAATATTTTATTGAAGAGAATCGAGTCGCGGAGGGAGTTACCTGTCGAATTTGCGATATATGGTATAACAACTTAGAAATAAAATAACAAAGTTGGCCTAAAATGGGTGATTTTTGTTTTAGATTTGATATATGAAAATGAAACTAAATTCTAAAATTATTTAGATTTTCGGAAAATATATGTTCTTGTGTTATTAATGGAAAAAGAAAAAATTGAAAAAATGTATTCGTTATTTTTCTAAAAAAAAAACTAAATGCTATCAATATTTCATACAAAATGGTAGGCCGTGGTTTATGTTATAAACGCCATTCATGTCCGCTATAGAGTTTACACCTTTCTGTTCTTTGTGCACGGGCGTTTTTTGCTGACCGCGCATTGCAGCTCAAATTATTTTCTTAGTAATCCAATCAGTGCGGTTTTGGCCGCTCCAGTGACTAGACGTTGTTTCTGCGCTCGTTTGTTTTTCAATTTTCGTTGCCTATTTATTTACGTAAAAATAAATTTGGCAAGACGAAGCGGCGTTGTTCATTCAGAAAGTCAGCAATTAGAAAAAAACAAGGATTACTCTTACAGGAAAATAGGTTTGTATTTGTAATTATTACCATTTTATTTTTTTACTAATTTCGTAATGTGAATGAAAAGTTCAAAGCTATTTACTATATATGTACATACCTATTTACCAAAATAGTAAAAAAAAACTTCCTATGTAGATCAAGAGAATATAAATAATGTACTATTATCATCTTTTGTAATGAGAATTTTTAAAATTAGTATATAATATAAACAAACCTTTCTTAGAACTCTAACCTTGTTAGAAAGCTAACGACCTTTGAAATATCTAGTTCTAGGTCAACATAACTGGTAACTTGCTGGTACTTGATTATTTTTTTAATTTACAATTTTTTATTTTAATATAATTATGCTGACCCGGCGAACTTTGTACCGCCTCGTAATCAATACATGTTATGATATTTTATTATGTGCATTAAATTATTAACAAATGTGCATTCTTTATATTTTTTTGTTGTGATTTTTTTCTGGTGTTTTAATAGTTATTCTGCTATTCGGGGCGGAGACAAATCCAACAAATCAAAAATCATAAAAATCGATTCAGTCGTGCTTGAGCTATAAATGGTATAACTATTATATAAATATATATATATAGATTTACTACACTTTATACCTATTTTGAAATTCATTTTCGCGCGAAAAAAACCATTATTCCTAAGAAGTAGTTTTAGTCAAGGCCATGCCACGGCTGATGTGATATTTATAAAATATTGTCGTCAGGTGAAAGTTAGCCGATGCGTCGAACAATTTGACGATTCAAATTCTCGGAATTTTGCGAGCGACTGACTGATTCAGGGTTGGCACATCTCGAGCGAAAGACATTATTATAGTGTGATCATATTATCTAAATACATTATAGTTATGTAGATAGGTGCTTCAAAACAACATATCTGTAGTGTAGTTTGCCTTTATTTTAGATACTTTTATGACATAAAATTATTTATTTTAATGAAATTATTATACTATACAATCTAAATAATTTTTAAAAATTAAACAAGTTCCTTTTTAAACGCATTAAACGAGCTTTACTTCAGCATTTGTATCGATGTTATGCTATATAAATAATGTAAAAACAAGCGATTTGAAAACGATGATTGATTTATTATATTTTCAAATGTTGCAGATTACGAATGCAATCCCAATGTAGAGAAAACCAGGAGAGTACATTACATTGATGTCTTCTAATGATTCTTCGGCCAACGCCACAACGATAGTGAGTTAATTTAATTTAATATTTATTCCAAATATTCTTACACACATAAAATTTAAGTTGAATGATTCTATTTTAAATATATATTTTTTTATTTTAGGAAAACCACAATCACTCTGATTTCACCAATGAAGAGGCTAGAGGATTGGCTGAATCTGAAACTACTCCAAATGTTCTTGAATGCGAATATGAGGTGGAGGTTCAAACATGTATTTTTATTATCTTTAACAATAAAAAGCGGCCAAAGCTTTATCTACCTTTGGGATATACATGTTTTCGGCCTCTAGCACCGTTCCTACTATTAACCACGAATTGCTTCGGATTCTCATTATCTATAATAACTTCCCGTTTGATTCCTAATAAGGCAATCCAGTGGACAATTTAAAAATAAACACTATATAAAAGTGACCATAGTCTATTAGTTAATAATGTCGACGAATTAGTTAATAATGCCCGAAGGGCCTAGCATCGAGTGTTATCATTTGATAAATTTAATTTCTATAGAAATAATTAGAAGGACTGTTACTTGAAATACATAGAAATGACTCGAATACCATTTACATACGGCGACAAACTAAATAAGGCCCGAAGGGCCTACCATCGAATGTTTTTATTTGATAAATTTAATTTCTATGGAACAATTGATACAATTGAAACGAAACATTCTCGCATACGAAGTTTTCTCGAAGCGTTCTGTCAAGCTTGCATTTGGAACGGTTTTCCATCCTTTGTTAAAAAGTGTTATGTCCAAAAATTGTATTTCGTTATAATATTTCATGTTTGTCTAGTTAAGTTTGAAACAACAATTAATTAAGTATCTTTATTTTAATATTTTAAGTGGTGGTTGTCATTTTTACAATTAATCAAAACATACTAGCAGTTTTAGAGGATTAGGCCTATGAGCAATGCGTACATGTTTACGAAAGTATTTTTATATTTGTCTAATTATAAGGATTTTTATATTAAATATTTGTTTTAGAGTGCATAAAATTCCAAAATTCTTTAATGTGGTATTAAAATATGTACTAGTTTCCATGTATTGCATGTTCATGGGGAAACCTGTAAAAACGAGTGGAATTAGTGGTTTTATTTGTTATGTCAGTCATGTTATAATTATTATACCAATGCAAAAGCAGTAACTCTGCTTGTTTTTTTACTGTATAGTATGTTTGTATATTAAAGAAAAATATATTAAAAGACATATATTATTTTGCCACTAATTAACGAATTACCTCAAGGTCCACATGGAAAACTGCGTTTCAAATTTATTTTATAGTGATTTGGAGATTATGAAAAAACAAGATAAGGAAAATCTTCTTTATTTTTATTGTTACTTAAAATAGTAACAGAAATAAATATTTATTACTGATTTTTTCTATTAAATTATTGTAGTGACCATTTGTTTGCAATATTTTTCTTATTATATTATTATTTTCATGCTTTGTAGTTTTTGCTTTGTTTGTTGTTTTGGGCTTGTGTTTGTTTTATAACTGTAACAAATATTTTTATATTACCTTGTGCATATTAAATACTATCCAAATAATTAATTTGCAAACAAACCATCGTTGCACCCCTGATTCCAACTCGGCGTTGTTGTGCATTATAATACGTTTTAATTATTGCATGATGCAATTATCAATTCGTACATTGTTTGAGCAACGCTCCTATAAATAACGAATTTTTATTTGTTTTTGGTAAGTATATCTTTCTTACTTATTATTTACACTTAATAAGTGTAAATTACTTAGCACTTACATTACAATTCTTAATAATTGCTAAGTTTTGTTTTCTGCTACAGTTTTGAAATTTGTGTTTCAAAATTTAATAATTTTGTTACACTGCCTAAATTTGTTAGATTATGGTGGTGGTGGTTTAGTCAAAGGTATGCACCATAAGTAATCGTTTTACCGTCTAAATTTACTGAATTTGTATTGTACTATATTTTATCTACTCTATAGAGAAAGTCATATTGAAGCTTACGTTATTCTAACACATTTAAGATAACTTAAATTAATTGTATTATCTGATGAACTATTTTTATTTATTCATGAGCCGTATTGTAACATTTACCGATTTTTTATTAAACTCATTTAATAATTATGAATATTATGTATATAATGTAAATAATGTACTTATATTTTGTAATGACATCGTTGTTCAATACTTTGTAAATAGAAGTAGAATATTGTGTAACGTGTATAATGTACTCCATGTAATAATAAGAGTGTTTCAAGACTTTAGTACTAAAAGGGCAAAGGGCAGATATTGAAACAGGTATTGAATGCTGAAACAGGGTACATTTTGTCAAATATCGGTGACCGAGCCTCGGGCGCTGCGCGGCGACATTTCTTGCCTTGCCGCGTCGGGACCGTTTTATCAGAATGAATCCTATTGGCCAAACATTTTCGCTCTGCGGGGGTTTGAGGAAGGGAGTCGGGGGGTGGAAAACGGGCAGATTCGGGATTTTGTTTTGCTTCTGTAGTCGCCTTAATCCAGCGCAGCGAATAGCCGTTACTGAAGCTGGCTAATAGAGGTGAATCGCGTTCATTCACAGCCATAGCTACAGAGTCGCCTTCAACGAAAGTAGGCCTATAATTTCCCTACAACTTTTGATACAAAAAGGGTTTCAAAAGTTTGCATATTGGAATAACGTGACAGTAAAATATTAAAAAATATATATTCTGTAGTCGCTGCTTGTTGGCCTTCTACCATAGCTACTAAGTTTTCAATTTTTTTTTTTTTTTTATTGAATGCCCCAAGTATAGAATTATAATAAATATTATGCATGAACAATAAAATATTAAAATTGGATTTACAATATAATTAACATCAAAATAGCCAAATATCTTAACATGTTAATAATTAATAAATTAAACGTTGTTAAGGGCCAAAATTATTAAAGATTATAAAAGTGAAGTTTGAGGTTATTTTTGGTACCCTTTTTGGAAAAATCTTCATACATTGACGGCCCGAACTAGTGGACTTAAAGAGACATTTGGTCATCAAGTTACCCTAAACTAGAAATCTCAGCGATTGATGTTCACACATGAAAAGTAATAGACACTCCACATTTTTCTATGACATGTTTTATTTCGCCAGGCTTAACGAATCGCTTCCATTCCAGAGATCCCTTCGGGAGAGCCTTCGTGACGTACTCGCTCCAGAAGATCGTCCAGAAGAACGACCTCAGCGTCCTGTTCTTGGCCTCCACTACCAGCAGCCCGCCTGGTTTGGTTTTATCGCAGCACAGCTTGAGGAAGAGCGGAGGGTTCCTGACGAACTCCATGACCAGGGCGACGACCATAGCATCGAACTGGTTCGCGTTGTCTGCGCAGAAGTCCTGGTCAGACAAACAAATATACATCTAAAATGATAGGAATTCATGTTAATACGTAGGCAGGTCCTCTCCACCACCAGGAGGAAACCTACATGGAGGTCTCTTAGGTACCTATCTATCTTCTAAATTCCATAGACCTCTGGCAATGAAAATAATCGTATTTTATTTTTGAGAATATACCGAAGTAAATTATTGAGGAAAAAAAACAAAAACAAAAAAAATATTACTCCTAATATTTTATTTTAATTTAATTAAGTCTATACAATCAATGTAGATAGTGTATATATGTATGTTAGTATGTAGTGTATTATTAGTAGTGTATATATTTAAGTATATCTTACATAATATAATTTAAACTTAAACATAGTTACTGTGGTTTTTTTTTCTATGGGCTAGTTTAAAAAAAAGTTATTCTATAAATGCGTCGTAGCGTAAAACGAACACTATAATTACTTAATTTTTTTTGAAAACGAAAACAGTAACCTGTGTATCGAGAATCATTTAAAACTTGAAAAGGTCGGAACACTTCCTTCTTTAGTACAGCCGAGAAGTGTCAATCGCTTGTACGAATTTACTGTTTCATTATTGCTTTACCAGACTGACAAAATGATAGTGAACCTAAAGAAATAAATAAAACATCTAGACTTAGTAAATATTCGAGCACATATACTATACACCTCGGATCTGCGAACCGTCATTTTCCTCTAGAATATAATATGATATAAATAATATAATTAAGTGTCTCTGCTACATGCCGTGAATTTATATATGCAGGTAGTGTAGGTGGGTGGGTGGGTACCTCTATTTTACGCATTCAAGAAGCGCGCTTTGGATTCATTGTTAGTCAAGCGACGTTTTGCATTTTGTATAAAAAAATATTCCCATAGCATTTGCGGTTTCAAAAATATCTCATGATCCGAGCCACGCGGGCTGAGTATGAGTGATCGCTGAGTAATCTTAATTGGAGTCGCTGTTCTACGAGAGGTTTCCTAGGACTACTTTGAGGAAACCACCCTTTGAGCGCATGGTCTACATAGTAAATCCATTGAGGATAAACGTAAGATAAACAGGAGCATGTTAGCGTAAATGCTACTAAATTAAATATATTATAGGTCTTGAAGTGTTTGCGCAATCTTTTATCAAGTTTGGATCAATAATCCTACCACTAAGTCGAAAAATGCACCGATTTTGATTAAAAGCCCTGTTGTAGTTTGGAGGTTATGCCATTCAGTTTCCTCGACTAGCGCCGGTAAGTCCCGCACAATTAGGCTCCGCAGTGCGAGAGTTGGATCACATCTTTGATATGGAATTAATATATGGGGAACAGCCCCATATATTCACTCTCCAAAAACGAACCCTACGAGCCATTTTAGGTTTAAAAAAAGAAGTATCTTGTAGGCCTCACTTTAAAAATCTTGATTTTCTTACACCGTATGGTATATTTGTTCAGGAAGCCCTTTACGAGTTCTTTAGCAATAAAAAGTACGCTTTGAAACATGAGATTGTTCACAGCTACAATACAAAACATAAAGATAGGTTTGCTCAATCACTTCGAGCTCAAACACTTTTTTAATCAACTGCCACAAAGTCTTATGAAATAGTTAAAATAAAAACATTTAGAAAAGATGTGAAAAAATATTTGGTAGGAAATCGAATATTTTTTAATTTTTTGGAGTATTTAAATTTCCTATCTTTCCGTTTTCACTTTAATTATTTAATACGATTTCATTTTATTTATAACGATCTCTATTTGTCAAGTTTGTTCTTTTTAGATTAATTTATTAATTTGATTAATTAACGTGTATAATTATTTGTTATATAAAATTTAATACTGTAAAATTGTTCTTTAGCACTGTTTTAGCATTAAATTGTATTGCAGCTGATTGGTATGGAGCATTTTATTACATTATATTTTATGGTATTACATTGTTTCAAACTATTAACATAAAAAAAATGTCATTCCTATACATTTATACATGTGATAGAAATAAAGAATATTATCTTATCTTGAGACGCCACCCATCGTTTGGTTATTATGGGAAAATTGCCTGAAAATTGAATGTTTTTCATGTAACCTAAACTAACAAAAAAAAAAAAAAAAAATATGAAACCATGGGATGTATAGGATTGGCTTTAAGATCCTATTCCTCCTTGTTTGGTTTATCACTATTTTCTGGGATACCCTGTGTATGATTTTATAAATAAATAAAATTAAGTTGTAAAGGTTTGATTATTATTTTTTAATAGTGGTCTGTAACTGTAGGTACTTTTAAAAAAACTCAACGCTGGGTTTAAACCGACATCCTGCGCTCTCAATGCACATTTTACTATCCTATGCTTTATCAAAAAATTAATAAACTTTTCTAAATTTTTCAATATTGTCAAAGATTTCAGGCGATTTGTTTTGACGGCATTTTAAAACTCATCATGGTTTCCGAGAAAAAAAATGCAAGTGATAACGTTACATCGTTCTTGTCATAAGTTCGTTCGCTCGCGAGGCCAAACCCACCCTGGCCAGACTAAGCTGAGGTCAAACATTACCAGGTTAATTTTTATAATGATATGTCCGTCACTAATTCGGGTGTCATTCAGTTGGTAGGATTATGTGACGCGTCGCGGGCCGCGTTTATATTTACTAGTGTACGAGTATATTTTTGAGTGTAAATATTGTTAAAGAAAACACACCTGAAATTTCTTTGTGCCTACCATATTTCGAGTACCTACTTCAAATCCGGCAGATTTAGAAGCCAAACCTACTGGCCATAATGTCAAAGTAGCAATATATTTTTTTTAACAAAATTTTATTTAAGATCTCAATAAAAAAAATAAATAAATCGATCACAACACAATCCACGCAGATCGCAGTCACTTGTGCCGTAACAATTATTTTACACGATTATTATGCGATCAGCTATCGTATTTAGTGTTAATGTTTTAGTTATTTGTTTTATACGCGCTTATAAATTGGTTGTAAAAATCGAAAATGGCCAAAATGGACGGATATATTGGCATAAAATGGACGACCTTCTGTTACCGAAATCGAACATAAAACTTTGGGGGACAAACAATAAAAAATAAAACAGCCTTTAGTTTAACGACGTCGTTATTTTTTCAACCCAAACGACCCAAAGCAGGTCCCACTTTCACAATTAACGACCCGACCAATTATAATAATTACATAATTATTTCAATTAGCGGTCGCGGTGATATACGCGTAATGCGTACCTTTTGTTTTGTTATCTTTAGTAAAATAATTATTTATAATTACTCTCCGCTGGCAGAATTCTGGCCGCCTTCAGCTCCTTTGTATCATTTTTGTCATTTATTTTTATTTTTAATAGTTCTAATCTTACCAAGGATCTTACCAAGACAATTGTGATCCCCATTATAAGTCATCAAATATTAGTTAATTTAATACGAACATATTATACTATGCTCATACGAAAACGACTTAAAAATGTAATAAATTGGTGATATTTTATTAATTGAATCGATGATTATTCACTTCACCTCACTTTTCTAGGGCCGTTAATGTATAGTAAAATAAAGATAATCTGGGAATGTTTCCGTCTTTGTTTAGATATAAAAAACGTATTAAGATCAGGAATACTCTGATTTTCATATGAAGTATGGCAGCCCATATTTAACATTAGTTTATTATTTGGGTTATACGTATACAACATAGATCATGTCTATTCTATAACAATAGGTAATATCTATTTATTTTTTGTATTATTACTATATTATATTTTTATAATAAATAAATTATTATTAAAATTATTTATTAGTTGTTAACGGTTCATTTATATATTATTATTTATATATTATGGATTGAATACAATTCATTTCAAATAATTGTAATGGTATGTTTCTCAGTGAGATGGTTATACTTATAAGAACGATTTATAAGATACTTATAAGTTTATTATTTGGGTTATACATTTACAACATAGATCATATCTATTTATGCGATTGAGTGTATATATGTGTGTTATTACCATATTATATTACTAAAATAAATAAATTTATATTATATGTATAATTTAGGGTATTGAATAACGGAACGTTTATGTATAATTATGTTATTATTTATATATTATATTACAGTATTGCACACACTTCAATTTTATTCCATATTGTAATAAGATATATTTTATTATTAAACTATAAATAAACAGAAAGTTAATAATAACAATAATGATAAACTGTATTTGCAAAAGGTAATGGATGTTTCTTGCTTCCAGAAAGTCTACCTAATACGGGAATTACCTAGTTAGGTAGAACATTGCATAATATGTCAATTAATGTCTAAATTATTGTGTCAATAAATAAAATAAATAAAAAGATAAAATACGCCACCAAAGAAGGAAAATTACCTAATGACAAAAGACTACCGTATAAAGTATGTCTCTAAGTAATGTCGGATGAAATTTTGACTATTTTTGGTACTCATTTTTGGATTTATAGCATTTTTTTCCCCATGCGGAACGTGCTGTTTCAACAATCAATGATTACTTGAGTTGTTTTTACGCTCAATAGTTACTTGAGTTGTTTTTATACTCAATAGTGACTTGAGTTGTTTTTATACTCAATATCTGTAGGAAAATATTAATGTTTTTAATAAAACAATTAAAAATATGCTTTCATAAAATATTTTTTGACTTTTTTAATGATTGTCGACCTCACAGTTTTTTTTAATACATTACTATACCTAGAGAAAGTTCAGTATATCATCAGATTCCACCATTTTCACCTGGAACTTTGGCGAAGAACCTATGATGAATTCAGTTATTCTATCCTCATAAACAGAGCATAAGTGCGACATCTACATTTTCGTCAAATCGAGAATAAGCCACAAACATTTTTTTTTAACATCCTTAGTAAATGTGTGTTTATTTTTTAGTTTAGTTTAGTTTCATAATGGTAAATTAGGTATTTTGGAACTCAAAACATGTGTCAAAAAGCAAATATTCAAGTTATCGATACATTATTGATACAAATCATACCTACGCAAGAACACACGTTTTGAGTTTGAATACAGATAGATGCCGTAGTTTAACTTAGAAACGACTTAGATACGACCAATTCATATTCAATATCTTCAGATTTAGAGTAGAAACCGTAATAATGCTTAGAAATCACTATCATGAAAAAAAAGGACATTCTTTAAAGTTATTTAAAATTCTTCACAGGAATGTTTAATGTCAAATAAATTACAAGAGGGCGTTTTTTTCTGAAACCTTTTACTTTTCAGAAATCGACGCTTAAGTACGAATCACTAATTTTCGAGTTATCACGCGTTAAAGAAACTTCTGAGAAAAAAATTACAAAAAAAAAAATGTGTTTGAAATGCTCACAAATTAGGTAATATTCAAGGTAGATTTGCACAATTCCTAGCTTTACAACCAATAGGTAGTAAAAATGTTACGATGTGACTTTCAGATCAATTTAAAAACCGATAAAGCGATGACACAATTTCGCGAATTACCGCAGCTGCGGTGCGATTATTGGAATCCTGCCAATTACCTTTATGAATAGGAACATAGACAATGCGCTTTGCGATGGTGAATACCATTCAATTGTGCAACATAAATTATGTGAAAACGCACACTTTAAAACTGCGAGATAATTATCCGCTCCTGCTTTGTCGCTCTAACTCGCAGAAGAGAAAGAGAAGGTCTTTAAATGTTGCTGTCAAAAACGAATATTTTCATTTATTAATACAAAAACATTGAAATTGTCGTGGCAAAAATAAAGTTTTGGCTGCAAGAATATCTAAGTTTAAATTTTACTTAATCATAACACAATTTTATACAAATATTGAAAACCTATACACCATACATTTACTAACATCAAAAAAAAAAAAAAATTTAGCGTCACGTTTATATTTTCAGATTTTAACGGTTAATTCATCAATTTGACGTGGTTTATACTTATGAGTAAAGAAAGAGATATTTCAATCGTCTTTTAAAATAAAAATAATAAAATGGTAGAATGTAGTCAATATTTACAAAATTTTGTTTTTTGATATGGCAATGATGTTACATTCGCTATTTTACTCTTTAAAAAAAAATAAACGTTTCGGAATTTTTATAATATTTAACCTAGCTGCGTTTCGATTCAAACCGGGTGGTTTGAAAGCCCTTACTAAAACAAGTAAACTATTGTGCCTGAGTATTGTGAAGTAAGTGCCTTGAGTGATTTTAAAATATTTTTTATTGCTATATTTTGTATATATAATTGGGATTTTCTCAGCGGCCGCTGCCACAAGCGTGAGTCAAGTGTGAGGTAGAAAAAAAATTAAGAAAAACTGAGTTTTGTGCTCGAAATGATTTTATGTAGCGAAATGGTTTAGCGATTTCTATAATACTTTTTTTAATTGTGTCGAAATGCTTGATTATAATTCCAACGATTTTATTCGTTAATCCGTTAAATTATTACTAGTACAAGGAAGCTAAAATCGAAAAATAAACATTTATTTAATTCAAACTTGAAGAAAAAACAAAATAAAATAACTAAAAAAACTAAGAAATATTGCAATAAACTGCTTAGTTTAAGTAAGCAATAAAAAACCTATCTCCCAAAATGCACGGAAGCCAGTTTTAAGAGAATCTACATTTTCACATTGTCTAATCTATGCATTCATGTAATTTACCAATGTCAAAACATAGTTACTTTTAATATGAATAGTTTACGCTGTATTCCTTTAGGAATAGGTAATACAGACATATCGTATGAATTATTGTAATAATATATGTTTAAATAATTGAAAATTATAGGTTGAATAATTTGATTTTCGTCGAAAGTGATCGAACGAACCGTTTTTCTCGAGATGCAATTGAAAATTTTGCAAAATTAAATAGTTAGGTTAGGTTACGCAATACTAACTCAACGCAGAGTACTTGCAGTACTCTGAATAGAGTGCGTTGCGTGCGCCTTCGAAGGCAATACGACCATCGTACTATTATTAAAAAGAAAAAAATGCTGTGACCATAATTTTGTATATAGGCGTAAGCTTTAATTGGCCCTTATTATTTATACTTATTATTTGTATATGTTATTATTATGCTATATGCTTACCTGTTAATAAATAATGGAATATGTATTTCAAAAGGCGAAGTAATTTATTTGTGCAACTTTTGAAATTTTTATTTAAAAAAAAAAAGAATTATATAGTATCATGAACTTTGTGCATACTTTATTGTACTACTATGGATAAATAAATAAATAAATATTCATTTATAGTAAAAAAAAACACTATGTTTAATAGACGGATAGATGTTTTATATTTGCATTAAAAACAGAGGTTAAAAACTTTAAGATTGGTTGCATCTTCGACTTTTCTTGCAGCGCGTTCGTGTTATTCGACTGTCAAAAGTTGCATTTTCATGCGTCATTTTCTAAATAAATCGTCAAAATCATTTATACTATCTTCTTTAGTGTTTGTTTGGTCCTAAAATGTTATTTATTTATTTATTTATTCTGGTTACCCAACAGAAATTGTACACAATACAGGCACCCAATACGTAGACAATATAAATTGAAGTATTCTATCCTTAAACTAGGGTATATTGACTAATAAAGATAATTAGAGATAAAAAAGAATAATATCAAAATATAACAAACGAATTTAAGTAAGATTTAACTTTAAACACAATTAATGGATTTTAAATTCAAATAAAAATACAAAAAAAAAGAATAGTTTGGTTAGTTTCATGCATTGGTAAAGTATTTTAAAACAGCGTTGCGAAACTTTTGCTGGGTTGTTGAAAATAATTTGAAATTTGGGAGAAGTAAGAATTAAATTAATCAAAAATTAACGCAACTAGTCTGTGGGAAGATGCCTTTAATGACCCCTCTAGGGCCTAGCTGTAAGTTAAATAATTTACTACTACTAAATAATGTATAGAAGCAGTTGATAGGTACTGGTTGTCATAGACATTCTTGTTTTTTCAAACTCTTGCCAGGTTGTGGCTTGCTGACCTAACCTAACAAAGTTGCACAGCCTCACGAAAGTACCAAATGTTAAAATTAAAAAAAACGGGTCTACTAGGCACGTAATTAGAAAAGGCTTCTAATTTTTTTTGTTATCTTTATAACGTAATACATTCCGTGCCACGAACCACAAAATTAGATCATCGGAATGCTCCGGAATTCCGCCTACAGATAATTATATTTCTAACGCGACTGAGCACAGCAGCGAATTAATCTAACAGCCTCTGTTGCATTTTCGAAAAGCACGAAGCGCACTTTAAGATAACAATCTTTTATTAGCGAGAGAGATCGTGTATCGCTTGCTTATCGGCGTATCCGCATACCAAAATGGTTGGTAAAAAAAACATCGCATAACACAGCGGATAATAATTTGGTAAATTTCCTAATAATAATTAAAGACCGTATTTATTTCAAAAACAAAAAAAAATGTTTTTTTTATGAGCTTGCAATGTTTGTATGTTGGTTTAAGTCAAATCTTGCAAGCTGAATTAGAACCACTACCTCTTATCTTACGGAGTTGAAATGTGGCATGCTGGTTTGGTTATGATGACAACGCATTTTTATTGTAAGCATGACCTGATTCTACCACCAGAATGGCTCTGACAAAGGATCTCCTCAACAACCACTTAGTAAAAGCTTATTTTTAAAAATGTATTTTTACAATTAATTATTTTTTTTAGCTAAAACCAAATGTGTCCCTGGATCGGATCTTTGGGCTTTTTTTATACAAATTAAAAAACACGGTGTTCATTAAAAAAAAAAAGAATACGTAAATATTAATAATATTAAAAATGCAGATTTTTTTTTTGATGTACAACTCGTAAGTATTGAAGTTAGGCATATTTTCGTTTCAAGATAAAAACGCTTGTCCGAATTAAAGCGTCTCGGAACAAAAAAAATTATTTATTTATTTATAACTTTTATTGGTATGATTTTTTTCATCTTTGATTTACATATAAATAAAATAAAATAAATATTAGTGTTCTGTATGTATAGTTACATATCTAATTAATAAATAAATATGATATCCTTAAATGTATTAAAAACATAAATTAGAAGATAAAAAAATAAATTTGTTTCATTATATGTGGTATAAATATGATAAGTGATTAGGAACATATATATTTAAAACACGACAAAAATTCTTAATTGACGGAATTCCGTCAAATATACCCCCAGCTAAATATACCCCCAGCCAAATATACCGCCAGCTAAATATACCTTCAGCTAAATAAAGCTGAACATTGATTAATTATTTAAATTACATACTTTAATTCAAACTAATCAACACGCGCAATTATTTTATTTAAATAGAAGCATTATTTTAATCGAAAACACATCAGATTTGCAATAACAAAACAAACATTTTATTTGTTTATTTATTCTTTATTGAAAAATCCACAGTATTACATTTTATAGTTCAAACAAAACTTTTAATTTTATTGCCTAACCATTTGGTGACCCAGACCAATAGTTAAAATGGTTATACAGCAAGTTAAAATCATCTTACTTTAGCAACCATTTTATTGTAGGTTTAATTTATTATTAAAAAAATAGCAAGGTTAATAATACAATTCATTTTAAGTGTAAAATAAAAAAAACTATGTTGTTTTTAAAATATTTTTCCGTATTTTCTATGTACTATTAGCAGAGATAAGAATGAAACAATTTTTTTTGTTAACATTTTGCATTTCAATAATCGAATGGTTTTTGTGTTGCTGATATGAAACCCCTCCATTTAGCGATTATTATTTTTATATAAAATAAAATGCGATTAGAATAAACTTTTAGATATGTATTAATTATATAATAATAACCCTTTAGATGTCTATTTGATCGATTGTCTAGGGGTTTCAACGCATTAGACGTAAGAAAAACATATGTCAATTATATACTATCGTTATATACTACAACAACTGAACTGCATTAATATAGACAATCCATAGTAGTTAAAGTAGTTATGCATAGTAGTTAAATAAGATAAACTCAAGAAGCCTGCAAGCGTTAGGTGAGAATATAATAGTTTTATTCTTCACATTTTAGCTTAAATAAACAATAAACAAAATTGCACCCAAAAACTTTTTTAATTAACTTTTTTGAAGCATTCTTAATATATTAATGCGGATTCTCTCACAACAGACTCATGGGTGATAAGACGTTCCGTGCGCACGGTAGGTGGTTATAAGGTAGGTATGGTAATAGCAGAATGTCACTTTAATAAACCTTTGGCCAAGAACTAAGCGCAAACTTAAACACTTATTATTATTAGGTATATTTTTGTAACCATTTATTATGGTATGGTTATTAATTTACAATATTTAGCAGCTAGCTCCAGTGATACTGTTGAGCTTGGTAGGCGAGGAAAGTATTATGAAAAATTACGCAATCACCACTTATAGAAGACAAAGTCGGGTTAGTTACACCGTTTATAACTGAAGAACGGCTAGACCGATTTATTGATATTTGTCTCCGCTCCGGCTAACAGAATATCTGTTAAAACATCGGAAAATTCAAGAAAAAAATAAAGAAAATTCATTTTCTCATACATTTTGTATGGAACGGCTTTGTATTCTGTGGAATTCTATTTTCAAACGGTAAGTTGTCTTCGAAGATGTTCGCTTTGTGAGGTTAACACATTTGTCATTGTGTCAAATGAAATGTGTCAAAATACGTATCATTTTGTTTTTTTTATTGAACTTAATTCATTTTAAGTATTCCTAATAAAAAACTGAATTTAATTCAGTATATAAGGTGATTTATAAGGATTTATAAGATTTATAAGGTGATTCTGAAGTGGTATTAAGTTCGCCGTGTCCACTTGTGTAATAAAAAATACAATAGGGCAATAAATTTACATATATTTTTTTGTAATTATTAAGGAGGAATACACTCTATAATGACAAGATTTATCATCAGGGTAATAATAAAAATTATTATAATTCCTCGTGGTTCAGTCTTTTTGAAATTCAACCATTTATTGTAATTTATTGTAATTTGTTACCTACCGCACTATTAGTCAGTTTTGAACATGCATGTTAGTTTTTTAGTTTGAAAACTAAATTTTAAAAATGTAATACTTAAGTTATTTTTTATACTTTATCTATCATATCTATCCATCGCTGTGCTTATATCAGTAGGTTTATTTATTTATCATTATTTTGACGAGCGATACATTTGTAATTATAAAACTCATTGCAATCACGATGTGTATGTTATTTTTTTTTTATTTACAATAGTGTTCAATGTAATGGCATTATAATACAGTTCGTAATATTTGGTAATAGTATAAATTTAATCAGGCTGAGTAGGGCAGAAAATAATTATTATAAATGACCAAGGATGTAACAATTAAAAAAAATAATAATAAAATGGCTGACAAGTCAAGAAAGGCTGTGGTCTCTCGGACGACACTTGCCCTGCGGTCGATTTAACGACTATATTTAACTTGAGGTTAACTGCAAAGCCTCCAGTTAGTGTGACCGAACGGAATACGCTGCACGTGGCCTCCGCAACCATTGCGTTATGGTTGTCCTATTATTTATAATAATTATAATAATTGTTTTATTACTGCGTTGAATCGGTTGTAATTACGGGAGTGTGATTAATAAATAGGTATATTAGTTAAATTTTAATTAAATGGTGCTTACAGACGATCAATAGTAATTGACGATTTATTCAAAGGAGTGCTTGGTGTGGGAAGGATTTCGAAAAGTGCGTACCTAAAATGTATTGTTCAGTAATGATAAGTAAATTTCATAACAAGCCGTCGAGAATTAAATCATCCTTTGAGATTTTAAACTTTCACACTCGTCTTTCATTATAAACATATAATTCTGCGGGTTTTTACATACCGTGTGTAAAACAAGACTATTTAAATCCGATGTTTCGGAGATGATCACACATTCCGTCCTCAAGGGAGCGTTTGACACGTTCGCTGAGGACGGGATGCGTGATCATTGTACACACGGTAAGTAAAAATCCTCAAAATTATTTATATGTTGAGATAATCCAATTTCGATTTTTTTCTGTTTATTTCATATCTAAACCTTAAATTCGTAATATTTGTACATATGTTTGTAAAATATAAGTTGTGATATCAGCCATGTATGTGTAATCCTGTCATTGTGAATGCTACCTCTAATTTTAGTATGGTGTCATATTTAATTATTTATTAAATTATTATGAATGCGTACAGTTATATATCTTGACAGGTGCATAAAAATATATTGGGCAACAACTAAGGCCGACTACAGGCATCTCCAATTTGACTACATTTATGTGAAATAACTAAAAATAATATAATAATTAAACTAACCTACAAAAATATATATGTAGATGTAGATTATATCAGGTAAATCCTCTAATATAATACTACTATATATACACTACCAATCAACTTCATTTATCTCCTTATTATATTACAACTTTTTAATATATTATTATAACTTATAGTTTATATTTTTGTTATTTTTTTTAAGATAAACACTCATCTATTGTTAGTTGACAACTAGCAAAAAATGAGAAAAAATTGACGGCCCTCTTTAGGACAGATATTTCGAACAGAGGTTGCAGTGGCACCAAATGCTCACTGATACAATACTATTTTTAATATGGACACACTAATCTGTAACCCTATAAAATTATAATGTAATTGTGGTCAAAAAGTAGATAAATAAATAAATAAAAATAAACAAGAATATTTTCAAGATTTACTAAATAGTTACATAGTTAATAGTAATAGCTGACAATCCTAAAATGATGAAACTTTTACGCCCTCGATGTTTCTACCGCCCTCACATGACACCCTTACAGTCTCTTTAAACTTCTGAAAAAAAGATACTGAAATTGCAGGGAGGCATTTGGTCGCAAAAAATTTGGCCTGCATATTTGAAAATATCGACAATGTCTTTGTTTCAAGTTTATGTGAATGAGTTAGTTGTTTTACTATTTGTAATATTTTATAATTTTCAATTGTTTTAATTTATTGCTCATAACGCAATGGGTTCCGTGTGTATTGTTATAAATGTAATAATAATATAAATAAATGTGCATTACATACGCGCCCATGACGTACCCGTCAGGTATATTTCCGTTTATTAAAATTTCAGTTGCATTTATTATAATTTTCGCTACAGCCGTCTGAAAGTTAAATGACGGAAGGGGAGTTAAGTTTCATAATACTAACTTACAGTTTATATTCCATAGCACACGTTTGATTGCATTTTACACTTGACTTTCTACTCGATAGGTAAAGAAAATATAAACATGAACTCAACTTCTCTGGTCTAACTAACTAGCTTAATGAACACTTGAAACTTAGTGTTCTTTAATGAAATGTGGTAAAATGAAGTAATCACTAAAGTGTGAAACGAGTAGGTGAAAGTGTGAATTACGAGAGTGTGAAATACAAACGGACGGACATGTCGAAACTATTGAAACCAATTAACATAAAATATAAAAGCATACCTAAGTAAAAACAAATGCAATACAGTAAGTACAGAAAAAATAAATCTCTATCTATAATAAATAAAGAAATATTGTGATTACCTAAAATCGGAGAAAATAAAAAAACAATGAAATTAGAAAACCGGGAAATAGAAGAATCAAAAAGAGAAAAGTGAAAAAGGAGTCAACTGTGTAACGAAGGTTGTACGATACTATTTTTTTAAGGCCAATTAGGCTTGGGAAAGTTTAAAAAGATCATTAAATCTAGTTACGATCTATCGGCTCTCTTAGAGTTGTAGCAGAATCATTTGTTTGTATTTTTTTTTTGACTTTAAAACATTTTAATGGCGCTTTTTCAGGAAAAGTGTTTCGTAACGGATGCGGGAATAAACTGAACAATGGTGTGAAAACAGCAAAATATAAACCCGAAATACACAGATAAATTTATTTCTAAAAAATCTAAACAGATCATGTAGTGTAATGCCGAAATAATGATTCTTTTACCTAACAATCACCAATAAACCAAATAATAAATTAAAAAATAGAGTAAAATACGAACTACTCTATAAAACTTCTCTCAATACACACTCCCTAAACTCACTTCTCACACAACCACACATCAATCATAATATTTTTATTTATACATACACTGACTTACATCGCATTCAATCCTTACACGTCACAAAAAAAACACATATCGTATCGCATATTTTCATATTAAAATTACACATATTTCAATGAAACTAAATATAAAAATATTTATTTTTATAACAGGTTAGGTAATATTATTTGCATTGGTATTTTCATAGATAATGAATGAAGATGAAAAATTACATACTTTTTCAGTGAAATTTGATTAACCCTTAAAAGGGTCAAAAAAAAAAAAAAATTGTTTTGTCTACCTTTCTAAGTTAAAAAAATCCCTTTCGATACGACGGAGGGCAGAGGTAGATTTCACTAGAAGTCATGACATGGTACCCCCCATTTCAATAGGTAACTTTCCTATTGAAATCTACTTTAAAAATCTCTTTGTGTATCGAAAATATTATACCTTGAACAAAATAGTAACGCGTTTATTTTCTGACAGGATTATATCAGACTTATGTGACAAACTGAATAATGCCTAGTTTCATTATATTATTATTCAGCACAATGCGCAATAATAAAATATTGTAATAAAATGAATAATTACGTAATAATTTGTTATCCCTAATATTGCCAGTCTACCGAAAATTATAAAAATTCCACAAACGTGCAATTCGAGGCATTCAATGATTAAAGTATTTAAATAGAAAAAAAAATGGTAATACTCGTGGAACACTTGGATAGTATAAATTAAACGTCAGTACGGACGAGCTATGAACTTAATATCTTAGCGAGTTAGTGGTTGTCACTTACACTTTTCGAAACTAAAGTTAATTGAATACATGACGAATTTTGCAACATTGACACACACATTTTTCTAAAAATATCGTTCATATGACATAATAATACAGGTAATATGTGGTATACTAACGAAATTATATTTTCATTTTATACACTTTATACATATTTAAATACAAAAGGTAAATATAATAAGGCTTCTAAATTTAGACAAAAAAAAAACACTATTATTTACAATTAAAAAAAATATTTAAGTTATTGATAGGAATGCGGTTTATACAAACATAAAAATATGCAGATATACTTCGGTATTCAATTATTATTCTCATAAAAGTATTACAATATGAAATAATGTATTTTATGAAAATATTATAATGACGAAAGGTGCGGAGAGAAGCGACCGATTGAGTGACGCACCGGCGCAGGAAGGTCCGAACCGCATAGCTCCGCGTAGCGCGGTCGCATGAGCTGCTATTTTAATATAGTGATTGTCTTACGTGCCTGCTATAGTCGTCGGAAGAATAAATTAGCATTGGTTATGACGATACAGCGACTTAAAATATTGACAGCAAACGCTTCGCGCTAATAATTATTTATTTATGCATCAAACATATTAAACTGTACAATTGCGTTATAAATTAAGAGTATTTTTTTTTTTACTATTCTTCCCACAGTCAATTTGATTTTTTTTTTATGATTACCAAATACGAGCAATAGAAAGAAAGGTTTAAATGAATAGAAATTAATATTTATTAATATTTATCTCTGTCGTTCTGTCTCGGCTAACGCACAAACTCTGTACATTTGTTGGTTAATTATGAAAAATAGAATCAATATATGTCTAAAAACTTAGTTGAATTTGCATCTTTATAAAATAAACTATGCTTTTGTAGTCTTATTTTCTCGGATTTTGTATTAGGATAATAAGATACTTTATATCTTTACTTGTAAACTTTTGATAAAATGTATAGAAAAATACAGAGTTTTTGATGCTTTGATATCTTATAGTCAAAATAAAAATTTGACTTATTAATTCCATAGACCATTCCATTCCATTTAAGGGATAAAACGATACTTAGTATTATTTTTCTTAACATCTAAACTGACATGAAAAATGAATAATACTAAAAAAAATCTTTATATGAATCTTGACCAACCTCAAACGATAAAATAGAGAAAAGCCATTGAAAATTGGTTCTCGAAGTACGCGTCAATCAAATGCGCATTCTATAGTTCTTTCTCACGCCGTTTCATACAAAATACGTCAGGATATCTTAATACCGATAATTTGTACTAGCGATTTCAAACATGAATTGTTTTGACTTCATATCAAAATTCATCATCGTTTCCGGGATAAAAATTTGTAAATGTGATAATATAAAATCGCTCTTATCATAAGTTCGGATGCTAGCGAGGTCGCGGCGCGCCGGGTCATTATGCGGCCTTGGCCGAGCGCCTGCGAGCAAAACGGGAATATACACGAGCGCTAACGGAATGGTCTTGAAACCGCCCTGTACTTAATCTGAGATTATTTTTTTTTCTTGTCATATAAACCGACAAAGAGACACTATTTCATTATTTTGACGCACGGAACCCGGATGTGTCAACCGAACTTAACTTTAAGGTCGGTTACACCAATTACGTTACACAATTGCCGCCAATAACCCGATCGAACGACTTTTCTTACAACATGTGTGACGTTAAGAAAGACAATCGATTTTTTTCTTTTGTTATTTGACATTAGCGATTTTATAACTATGTTATTAGCAAATTAACGACGCTATCGGTAAATAAAATTCATACATAAAATATATTAATTGCTGTGTTCATTTTATTTATTCCATAAATGCGCATATTGAACGCATTTAATAAATACATAAATTGTTTTGACACTCTGTTCGCTAAGAAGCAATCCTTTCAGTCAGACGCCATTTGGCAATACAATTATATAAATAATTAATATATATTTAAACTGATTTATTATGTCATATATCATGTGAATTCAAGCCATGTCAGCACTTTGATATGATTAAGAGTTAAAAGCATAAATTAACTATAATTTTTTTGTTTCTAACTTAGTTTTTAGTTTTATATTAACAGTAGAAATCTTTGATTAGTTTTACGAATACTTTTTAAGAATGTAAACTTATCATTCATACCAATTGTTTGTAAGACTGTTAATTTCTCTCAATGATGAATAAGGAATTAAGAATAAATTGTTAAGATGAGATTGTTTTTGTGATCTCAATGATTTGACCACTGATTTGGAAATTTTAAAGTCTTAATCGAATCTACACGAAATATACTAGGTTGAGACTAAGTCGGAATGATAACGTTCGAAATAATAAAAAAGTCATCTTTAAAAATAATTTCTCTAGGGGAAATCCCAAGTTAAATTTTTTCGCGCAGTTTTTGTTCAAATCTTATAAAAACAATTATTTATTTGAAATTTGCATTTATTCGCTCCAATATGCTGCCGACATAGCTAATGTTACATCTTTTAAAATTATATACTTAATACGAGGATACATTGTTGATGATTTTTTTACTTTCCGAACCCGACTAGGTAAAAGTTCCAAATTTTAGATTTAAGTTTGTGCCAAAAGACTGGATAAAAATATATAATCGTTATTAAAAAATATATAATCGTATACAAGTACAATAACGACACCGAATGATTCGGTTTTACAAGCGGGTAGGCGAGATAAAAAAAAATAATGATCAAGCGCAAGAAGTAAAAAAGACCACATCCGGATAGAGGCCTTTTAAAAGTGACCACTAACCACGAGAAAGTAACGAATTAACGTTCAGTCGAATCCATAAGACCGCCTCTATGCCAGATGAATCTAGCCATCTTGATAAGTGTAGCTATCTGTCGGCAAATCGAACGTCGGCTAATACTAATAAAATGTAATTTTCCTGCAATGCAATGACGACAAATTTGTAATATTTCTAATACAAAGCGACCATTTCCGATAATGAGTCGAGCGAAACCGTTTCCAAACAGCACTTTACTTTCACAACAACAAAATATTGTGTCGTCGTCAAAACGGAAAACAATCGGATGCAGACATTTTATAGCCGCGTAGTTTCTCAACACCGTACGATCATTTGGGCTGTTAAAACTTACACATAAGCTTTCTAAATATATAAAGTGTCAAAAACCTACCGCCGACCGGCTTTGCACAATCAGATAGAGACTTATTACATTCAACTTAGGTTAAACGAAACGATCGCTAATTGCTAAACCTCCGCTAAATTTATGTAATTTTCCCTATTTTATTTTCTTTAAAATGTATTGTTTTTACCCATATAAGTAATATATATGAGAAATATATCTTGTCACTAATAAGTACTCTACTAGACAAATGTCAAATGAAAAATATGGATATCGGCAATTAAAATATGTAATACCCAGCCTATTTAATAATATACCGCTTGAAGTTAGACAACTTAAAAGAAAATCGGTAATAAAAATTAAATTAAAAGAATTTATGGAAAAAAACATTTTAAAAATTATTTAGGTTTTAGTTAAATTAAGTTAATTTTGTTTGTAATCACATAAATTACGTCAACTTAATTTTTAAGTACTTTGTATTATATTTTATGCATGTTTAAATAAATTGTTTTTGTTAAGATTAAGAAACCGGCAGATAAGGCAATGTCTTAGCTGGATCTATACATTGTAATTGTATATAGTTGAACAATAAAAGTTGCTTCTGGCAACATTGAAAAAAAAAATAATGTTATTATAAGTATTCTAATGAGGTTATGTATCAAATTTCAGATCTCTATGATCCTTTGAGTGTCATGTATTCGATTCCCGTACCGAATGCCGCGGGTCCCAGTCGCCTGGGAGCCGAAGACGACGTCAAAGGCTCGGGGTTCAGGGCTCGGATGTCAACCGGGGTGAGTATTCCTTATAAATCGTTTTGGCGAGTACACTTTGTGGCCCAAAGGGTCCAGATTGATCCTGAAACGAGTGAGCATTATTGAAGGGGTTGAAATAGTGGTCAAAAATTTGCATAATTTAGTTTAGTTACAATAATACAATGTTAGTGTGCGTTCAACAGAATGCAGTAGTTAAAGAGGAATGCTTTTTTGATGGAAAATCGTGCTCAGGGTTAATTTTATTCCCCAACGTTTTTTTATCTAATGACATCCTCCTCTTTTCTAACTTTTGTCAATAAAGTGTATAAATAAGAAACAGTGATATTTTCTACTTTTTTTCGGTTTTATGTAAAGATGGTTATATTTTTATCGAATAGTTAAACAGATACCTAGATTAGGCTCATTTGAAGCTGCCATTTCACCTCTATCGAGAACGTCTTATTGTTATGGTACACCGAAATATTTTTTTTATTATGCAAGTTAAAATATTGGCAAAATTACAATCTTCAAATTTACTCAAAGTAAAATACAAATATCAAAGATTAAAAATATTAAATAACACTCCTAGAATATTTTACTCAAACACGCAGAAATACAATTATACAATTATCATAATAATTAAAAATACGCTTATAATAAAACGTCCAATCACAAAGTATTTGGTTGAAAATAATAATTTTATTTTGACATGTTTTTAAACTTCAAGCTATGTAATTAATGTATGATATGATTTTATAGTTTATTTTCATGATAAAAAAACTGTAAAACTCAACGCTTCGCTGTTTTTATTGAATGAAGTAAAAAATATGCACCGTAGTATTTAGTGTGTAATTTAACTTAAATATTGTACACACATATTGAGGTAACATACCAAGGTATCATAAATATCTTCCGAAATTATATTTACGGCAAAGAGATATAATTCGTTTTAAAAACGCTTTTTATTTTACGTAAATTAAATAAAAAAACCTAACCTAACCTAACCACTTTTTCACACCCCTAGGACCTATGGTTGGTGCTATCAAAAATGTTTACTTAGATAAGTTTTAGGCCCTTATCTAAGGAATAAAATAAAATTTAAATAAATTCGATGTCTCTTATACTGAGAAAGTTATATCAAAATGTCACTTTTTCGATACCCCCTACCTTCATTTCCGGCCCCCTTCTCCTATTAAAAGTAATTACGGTAGTAATCGTCTCCACAAGAAAGTGATACAGATTTTCTAAAGAAATCTACCTAAAGGGTTTGATTTGATTCGATTCGAGTGATGTTTATATTTTAATCACTCGCAATGGCAAAACAGATAACACTAGAATTTATAGCATATTTAATTTTCTAATTCGCATACTTCAAAGGTGCTCAATCGTTCTGATATTCCTGGTATATGGATAAAGAATACGAATGTAAGCGGGTAAACCGGTTTATTTTTGCAATATGAATACAAGTGCGTTAATTAATGGTGATTTAATTGAATAATTAAAGTTCAAGAGCCGCTGACGCAGACGCGAGCAGCTGTTGACAAATGCGCCTCGGAAAATGCTTGAATCTTGCATCTCTTGAAAATGCATAAATTCCTTTGTGAGCCGTCCGTAATACTGTCGACAGAAGAAAAACGCAATAATCACTCGGATTGAGATTTTTCAACGATATTGTATTAATTTAAAATTAAATAAAATAGTTTATGTATTAAATAGATTTCCCCGTGTACCTACCTACATTTGTTTAATCGTGTATAATAAAAAAATGACAAAATTAAAACACTGCCATATATACAAAGAAAAAATTACAATAAAAATGAAAACAAGAAATTGCAACTAAATTTAATAGAAAAAATATGCTTTTGTTAATTTAAATTTGTTCACGATATCGCAAAGGTTTAAAAGAAATACGATTTTAAAACCTATCGGAATACAAGAATCGAGAAAATAGATTTAGGTTTGCATGTATGCAGACCAGGGGGCAGGTAGGGTGAAATGTTGTTATAGTTTATCGTACCGCAAAATATAGTGATGTCATGGTTTTTAAGTATAAAGTTTAAACCTGAAAAGCCAAACTATAGTTGGCAATGGCACTTATACTATGTATATAAAAGCTGACACTTCTCAACGAGTCGCGTCTGTACGAAGGTCGAGAAAGTGACTGCGAATACTATTATATATTATCATTACAACGACCTTATTTTTTGCAGCTAACTTCACCGCGAATCAATGCCAAGTAAACACGACACACGCAATCATTTAACCGCCTGTGGCTGTGTTCAGGGCATAGGTTGCGTATTTGAGATATTTATTGTGTTTGCGTTTAATTGGCGGCTGCAACTAGTTTTTATTTGTTTGCAGGGCGGCGGTGAATTTATGACACGTGACATTTTGACAGATTGGCAGAGACATTTTGGCGCTGATTTTTGAGATCGCTTTCGTGAGAAGAAATAAATAAATAAATATCCGAATCAAACATATGCCTGTGTTGCCTGCGGCACATTTTCCTGCCTCCCTAAATTTGTAGTCCTTAAAATAAAAAAAACGAAAAATAAAAAAATAGGCGTCTTACTTTAAATTCGAGGCAGGTAATAAAGGTATCTCGTAACCAAATGAACAAGTAAGCATATTTAAAAAACTTTTGATTTATTTAATAAATAAATAAATAAATAAATACTCCCACTACATTAATAAAAAATCGAATTAATATGCGTCTTAGTAGCGAAGTAATTTAAATAACTTAGTTATATAGGATGATCTTAAAGTCAGCAGATTTTTTTTAATAGGTGATTCTTGGCATGAAATTGGACAACTTTTGTTCAACAAGTTTGTGAATAAACAAAAAAAAAAAAACTGGCCTTAAAAGATAAAAGGAGTCCTAAAAACATGTTAAAGTATGGTCACCCAACAAAATATCCAACCGCGCGACGTCGCGAACCACTAACTGACTAATTCTCGTGCCTACAAATGCATTGACGGCAGTGGACGACAGGTAGTTTCGGCTAATAATGTATTATGTAGGTCAATTAGATAGGTCAGGAACACAACAGCCGCGCGTTTAAGCTATCGATAGAGAATTTATATAGGGTGATGATTTTAGAGGCGTGGTTTTCAAGAAGAGATAAAACGCATATAATTTGATGTTATGGCTAAGAATTTAGTTTTATTATAAAGATAAGGGTTTGCCATTATGTTTTAAAAATGATTTCGGGTAAGTGGCCGCCGCGGCTGACTCGAACAAATTCCAGCCGAGAGGCCCAATCTTCAACCACTTTTTGCAGCAAGTTGGGCCGTATGTCAGCAATAACGCGCCGAATATTCTCTTCCAAGGCGTTAATCGTGTCCGGCTTATCTGCGTAGACAAGCGACTTCACATAACCCCATAAAAAATAGTCCAGCGGTGTTAAATCGCACGATCTTGGAGGCCACGCCACAGGCCCACGACGCGATTTTTACTTTATTTTAGAGTGATTTTAAAAAAAATTAGAGTGATTTTTTCTAAATTTGCACTATTTGCAAACGTTGTTCAGGAGTAAGTCTATTCATTATGAAATGGCAAACCAAACTGAGCAGAATTCAAGTGACAGCTGTCAAAAACACCAACTACGAAAAAAGTAGTGCCAGATTGAAAATCACGCCTCTAAAAAAAACACCCTATATTTTTAATTGGATTTTTTTGATAGCTATTTGAAAACGTGTTGAATAAAAGTTGTCCAGTTACATGTCTAGAATCATCCCTTAAAAGGATGCTGATTACTTTAAGTTCATCTGTATGTATTCTCTTTATAAAAATGCTGAGGTGGGTCTTAATTTAATAAAACATTGGCTCGATAGTAATTTATTATTTCGTAACATTAATACAACTAAATACATTACGTTTAACTTATACAACAACAAAAATATGGAATTATATTTAAGTAATTTTCAAAGAAAATTACATTCCTGTTTTCAAAATCGCCGTCAATGTCATTGCCCGCACTTAGAAAAAGTTTCCTCCTATAAATATCTGGGTTTAACATTTGACCATAGACTCTGCTGGGAAGATCATACTCGTATAACAGCTAAAAAAGTATAAAATCTTATTTATATGTTTAAATTACTAAGAAATATTCTATTTAAAGACATAATAAGGACCATTTATTTTGCGCTGGTAAATAGCATTATTTCCTATGGAATTATTTGCTGGGGTGGAGCTACCTTGAGTTGTCTAGATCCTGTCATAAAAGCTCAAAGGTCCATTATCAGAGTTATTATCAAAAGACCCTATCGAAATCCATCAGAAAAACTCTTTCAAAGTTTCGAGGTTTTGGACATAAGACAAACCTTCGCCAAAAGCTGTCTTTTGATTTATCTAAAACAACTAGACGATCAGTAGGTAGTTTGTCACAGAATAGTTACGAGGCAACTTAGTAGCCACCGACATACTATACCGAAAGCAAAGACAAGGTTTGCTCAGAGACACTTCACTTTCTTAGCGCCGCAAATTTATAATAAAATTAAAGATATTCTGGGAAAGTCTCTGTCTTTGTTAACATATAAAAAACGAATTTCTTGTTGGCTACTTTGAGCTCGGCAGAAAGCAAACAGCGACTTTAAGCAATTACATGCCAAGATAAACTTTTTTCTGTGTAGATACTATATCTTGTATTGATTTAATATTAGTTTATTATTTGGGTTTTACATTTACAACATAGGCCATGTATTTTCTATAACAATGGGTAATATATTTTATTAGTTCGAGTGTATATATGTGTATTATTACTATATCATATTTTTATAATAAATAAATTATCATTAAAATTATGTATTAGTTGCTAACGATACATTTATGTATTATTATTTATATATATATATATAGAGTATTATATATAAATTATTATTAATATTCATATATTATGTATTATTGCATACAATTAAATTCAAATAATTTTAATTGTATGTTGCTCAGTGAGACGGTTATGCTTATAAGAACGATGTTTCTAGTAAAGTCTACCTTAGTACAGGCATTGCCTAGTAGTACTTTGCATAATGTGAAATTAATGTTAAGTTACTGTCAATAAATAAATAAATAAATTTGTATCCACCTATTGTATTATATTTATTTTAAGAGAAATAAACAATTAAACGACGCTTTAAAAGAATTATTTTGTTAGTACAAAACTACAGACTATAATAACACTTACTATAGTACGAGACAATCCACTTACATTACCTTTCTATCCCCCGTTAGTAGTGCATTTGGTCAACAGCGTTATAAATACTATGGGTCAAAAATATACAACCTTCCTATAACTATTAAACCAGACGCTAGCATTTTATTATGGAAAAGTACATAATTAAACTGCTGATAGATGAAGGCTATAATTATGCCGTTACTGTGCATAAGAAACTAGTATTTTATATTATTATGATGGCTCTATTAATTTATAATTTATATTTTATTATGTTTGTAATATTTATTTTAGTCTACATACATTTAGAAGCTGTACCCAATATTTAAAAATGACTAATAGGTCTACCTTGAAACAGGCAGTTCGCAAAGTTAGGCTAGATTAGGTGATTCATAATAATTATTTCAAGTATTATAACACTAACTAATTATTAGTAATAACACTAAATACTATCTCAATAGTAAAATTTTAGTAGATATTTTACACCACAAGCGCGCGTATTGAAAAACCATAAAATCGTGTTTAGATAATTTAATTAAACTGTCATTTCCTTGTTTCGTCATACTTCGCAACCGGGGCGTATAGCAGTTGTATTGACTTGAATAAATGATCATTGATTAAAGTTAAATGCACACTTTATGGAATTCTTGGTCATAAAGACGTAGATGTTACGAATGGCTTCATTAATGCAGTAAGAAACACCGGTAAACATACTCCCAATAAACTATTAAACTATTTATTTAATTTTACATTATTATCAAGT
Source organism: Neomicropteryx cornuta (assembly GCA_020383195.1). NCBI lineage: Eukaryota > Metazoa > Arthropoda > Insecta > Lepidoptera > Micropterigidae > Neomicropteryx > Neomicropteryx cornuta. The sequence continues at coordinate 5,638,408 of JAHKQU010000010.1, read as the reverse complement.
GTTTTGAATATAAAATACGGGTTATTTATTAGTAATATAATTGATTAATTAACTTTACTTTCCTGATGTCTAGCGACATGGTCGCCAACAGTCTCTTTAAACTTCTTCGTTTCAGGAAGAAGTACTGAAATTCGTAGGGCGATATTTCAGCGAAACCTTGCTTCTTAAATTATTGATTTATTCATTTTGAAAAAAAGTTTTATTATTAATCACTGGAAAAAATATCGAGCTCTGATTTAACCGAAAAGTTCAGTACAATCATAATTTGTCGTAGGCCCAAGCGAAATGTATCTGTTCGTCTACCAAACAAAACTTTCTTGTAACCTGTACCAAACAATCTCGTAGATGCAGTATTGAAGACAGAAATGAAGACCGTTTTGTTACGTCAACCAAACAATCAGTAGTGCTTCTCGCCATTTTGTTTCTCCACCGAACAGTTCGTTTGTGTAAACCGGAGTACAGTCAGGCGTACCAAACGTTGGTTGAGCCCACAGAAAACTGTTGTAACGGTAGCCAAATAGTCCATTAAGGTTACAAGACTTTAACCAGAACCGAAATTCAGGAATACAGGAATTTCTTGTAGAGCATAAGGGAAAATTTTCTTAATGCAGTGGTAATAGCTGGTTGGTATTGTCGCAAAAAGTTCGCACTGCGTAATTGAAAATATCAAGGAATAGTTAAGTTTTACTTTAAGTTCGCGTGTTTATTTATTTTGTGAGATATTTTGTAACATCCAACTGTTTTTTTTGCTCATAACGCTATTTCTGTAATGTTAAGTGATAAATACCAATAAAATGATGTTAAATTGAAACATTATTTTTAATATATTTTATTTCGATATATTTAAATTCCTACGTTATTATTTGTTGTTAGTGTGACAATTAAATAAAGGTGATAACCGTCTGTAAAGAAACTAATATCTGTAATAACAAACACACTAACAATATTGGGGTGTTAAGAGGTTACTTTAAGAGTTTATGGATTTCGCCATTTTAATCTGGAACCTAAAAAAAAATATTTAAAATGATAAATTAAATAATGAGTGGTTGACGGATATACCTACAGATTACACAGGCAACTGCTCAGTCCCCAGACTAACGTACCGTGGATAACGGAAGTAATTAAATGTTGGATGTTGGATTAAATGTTGCTATTTAAAGTTTGGATCAGCTAGAAAAATAACCTAAAAAACTATTTGTGCGGCTAATTATTTATTTGTTTCCTATTTTAAAATAAAAGCAGCAGGCGAAGGTGGATTTCGCGGGATCAAAGTAGGCGATAGGCGAACTCCAATTGTACGAACTTGTATCAAACATTGCGGCAGCTCGCTCACCTCAACCCGTTCCGCCGCGTCGTACTTTACGCTGTGCCGTAAGGGTTGCTCATATCAAAAATTGTTTCAAATGATAGCTGCAGGGTAATTAAAGGCCTGCAATTATTTTACATTTTGAACTGATTAGATCCCGGACCAATTAAGGAAGGTATCTTTTTTTTTTCACTACCTTTTCTCACCCCTACCTTTTCTAATGGTTGGTGCTATCAAAAAAGTTTACTTAGAGGCCCTTATCTAAGGAATAATATAAAATTTAAATAAACCCGATATATTATATATAAAAAAGTTATAGCAATATTTCACTTTATCGAATAAACCCCCCCATCTTCTTCTTGATCTGATTTTACCCATTAACGAACTTGACCGAGATTTTGTGCCCTCAAATTTTATGCATCAATTTGAAAGTGATTGATGTAAAATTACCGCAGTATCGTATCCACAAGAAAGTGATATAGATACAAGGGATGTGAAACGCGAAGATATGTCATGACGTGGTACCCATTGCAATAGGTAGATTTTCTAAAGAAATCTACCTAAAAGAATGTATCTTTTCTCTGTCGTACCTTTGAACTGGCCCAGAGAAAGTGACTCCCAATAAACAATCGTTGACCGAATGTCGTAAGCGCCCATCACCAATCAACTACAGCCCAAGGTCGAACATTGCTCCATCGATTTATATACAGAGTGTTTCAAAATGAAAACGAGATTATTTTTCGAGGAATAAACAGTTTCGAATAATAATAGCAATGACTATTTTGGCTCGTTGAATTTTTTCTGGTTAGGTGATAGTTTACTAAAAGAAACATGCTAAAATAGATCTTTTATTTGTGTATTTTTGTTTTGTTTTAATTTTTGTTTTTGTTTTAATTCGCACAATGACTAAGACTTAATACGGTTTTGTTAGGACTTTCACAGGATTTGAAAAGGTGCCTATTTATAAACATTTAGGTATTCCTTAAAACGAAAGTGTTTCTCATTGTAAATACAAAAATCGAGGAATGTGAATTTAAAAGGATTGTGAAATGTACGAAATTTTGAATTAAGAAAGATTACTCAAAAATATGTATTGTAAATAATATAATTACTTATTTCATTAAATTTAACTTCTATAGGAATATAATATTCGTCGTTTTATGTGTTATACATAATTACTTAACATAAATAATTTGGGTAGATGTCGAATTTTGTTTGGGTAGATTGCTCAGTATATCTAACTGAATTTTGGTGTTTTGGCCATTGCTTTCAATGTTACGGTACTGCATATAGCTCTGCTTGGCCGTAACTATTTCGACAGTCACCCTATTATTTTTTAACCTATCCGACCACACTCCAGCTTCAGCGAAGAGGAAATCTCGTTGCAAGCGACACCACGACAAAGAAGCACGGTGACTCCAATAGCGAAATGTTAGTGATGTCAGATCTCGATGATTTTAAAGTTTTAAAGTTTTAATAGGATCGACACGATATATACTAGGTTGTGAGTGATCCGGAATTGTGAAATTCGAAATAATAAAAAAGTTACGTTTAAAAATATTTTCTCTTGGGGAAATCCCATGTTATTTTTTTTCGCACGCTTTTTATTAGAATTTTAGAAAAAGAATGATTATTTTTTGAAGTTTGATTTTTCTTCTTCAATATGCTGCTAGCATACCCCCCCCTTACCCTTTCACCTTTGCGACTTCGGATACCTAGGTATTTTATAAAGGAATTTTTTAGGAGAAAGAATGACGGATTTCATTCTTTTCTTCCGCGCACCAGAGTGGAATAGTCTCAACCGCAGCGTCTTGAAGCCATTCCCTAAGACCCCAGCTAAGGAAAAGGATAAAAACTTGGCTTTAAAATATCACCTGCCAATCAGCTATACCATCGGAGGAATGGTACCTCCAAAGTATATGTAATTTTTAAATAAATAAATAAGTATTATAAAAAGTATTTTGTTTTCCATACGTTCCTGTGAATAAAATGTGACTACTCGCATTAACGTGTCGCAATGTAAACTCGCAACGAGGCGTAACCCAAAATGTCAATTAAAAAAGACATTTCGCAATGTCTAATCGGTCTTTGTAACTATAACACATTAGTGAACGCATTCTTTAATTATGCACGGAGATTAATAGTTATTTCCAAAGAGCGCTTTGTTGATTGGATCCTGTTCGCCGTGAGCCATTGCGCCCTCTTTGTGTTCACGTCAAACAGAGCGTTATTGCGACACGGACATTTGGATCAACCTGTACGTATTGCCACACAACGGGACTTGCTGCGAGTAGGTATGACGTGTCTTATGTAAGAACTCTTGTGTTCGTCTGTCGCACTCACACGCGCAAAGCACTCACTCTCTTGTCATAAAGCATTCATTGCCCACAAGCGGCTCAGAGATTAAATCTGGAATCGATTGTGTTAGCAATCGAGTGGAATTTAAGCTATCTTTATGAAATTGCGTTTTGTTTATTTAAAAAACAATGTTACTCTATATTTTATAATCTTTAAATCTAATTTCTGTATCTAATTGCTTAAATTCTTGTTTATCGTGTAACAATAAAGACGGCTGGAACTGCCTTCTTTAGTATAAAGCGTACCAATCGCTTGTACGAAATTCAATAAATAAATAAATAATACGTTTAATTAGTATAGTCATAAAATATAATCATTTTAATGGCACGTAAAGCAAATGGTTGAATTCACCGCATATATGCGGTGAATTCAACCATTCCTCGAAACGTTCGTTATAACGAACGTTTCGAACTGATCCGACATCCGTTATTCTGAAACGGATTTTATGTAACGCCAATATGGCGCCACTATATTTGCCTGAAGCGACCCCAAGCAACTAAAATTCTAAGTAAAATCCCTCCTTCAGCCGTTATGAAATCAGTACAAATCTTCACACTACGCTACGCTCATTGCGCAGATTTTTTTTTTTTTTTTTGAGATCTCCGATGAATGCAAGATGTTTACACGTGTGAACTATTTTGCTTCAGCTGGTAGAGGTACCATACAATACTATAGATAAACCTTCGGTAACCATTTAGGCGGCATAAAGTTAATGACTTGGATTTAAATGATAGTAAAACGAATCTTATGGTAAATGAAAAATGTAAAATTTTCCGCAGCAGGGACTTTATTTTCCCCCCCCAAAACTTAATTTATTTTTTTTATTTATATTTGCGTTAATTTTTCGTGCATTGCGTTTCACGCGATGTGCATATGTTGATTATTGTTACGAAATTATATTAGTACGATTACGAAAGTGTCAGTAATTAGAACAATATTCATAACGCAGGCAACGTTTTTTTTTCGCAGTCGATGACAGCGATCCGCGGTAAGATGGTGGCCGGCAGCCACGGGCGCGTCGCGAGCTGGTTCGCCAGGAAGTCGGTGTTCGTGACGGGCTCCACGGGATTCATGGGCAAGGTGCTGGTGGAGAAGCTGCTCAGGAGCTGTCCGGACATCCAGCGGATCTACCTGCTGATGAGGAATAAGAAAGATCAGGACGTGAAGGAGAGGCTGGAGGATTTCATCAATTGCCAGGTGCGCACTTCTCGAATTTAAATTATACAATTTTATAGCGAAAAAACAAACTTTCACTATTTATAAACAAAAAACGTGTCTTTCATTTTGTGAGGTGATTTACCGTATGTCATCAAATACTCAATTTAATAATTATGGTAAATGAGATGATTTTGCGAGTGACTATGTATGATATCTATAAAAATAAAAATAATTCATGATATTTAATAAAAAAAATGTAAAATGAAATGATAGGATTAGCATTTAAAAAATATAAACAAAATATCCAGCAACACAACTCATTTACCTTTGCTTAAATTTACTCGTACATAACATATATAGGATGTATTTAAATTCACTGATGTCCTTTAAGAGGCTGTGGGGAGGGGGGGGGGGGTTGATTTATACCGTCAACTAAATCTAGCAATTTCGAAAAAAAAATATGCACTTAAATAATTAAATAACTTAGTTTTTTTCCTCGAAGGACTACACGCTCGGGGTCTATGCTCGAACTTTCGCCATGCGTTCTCAAACATCTTTTAAATTTGAATTCGTTTTCCTCGTAATTGGAAAACATTTTTCCATTTTTTTGTTGATATAGATCAACCTCCTAAAAGGACATCAGTCAATTTAAATACACTCTGTATATTCAATCTTTCTTTTACCTAACAAAATGCTTTTATATAGTCAACATTATAAAAAAGTAGGACTTCTATTATGAACTGCCTATTACCTATACTTATAACCACATTATTCTCTTTGGTTTAACCATAGATTATAATCAATGGTTAGTAATATAGTATAAAAATGTATATAAGATTATTATAATTATCATGTAAGGACGTGTAAAATACAGAACCAAATAATGTGAATATATTTACCAAATATTAATATCGATATTGTAACACCTGATTTCCAGCAGATACGAGTATGCCTTGGGCTTGGCTTGTACTTGAAAATTGTAAATTTATAAATAAAATAAAATAAAAAAACGTTTGCTACAGGTCTTCGATCGGCTCCGAGACGAGATACCGGATAATCTGAATAAGGTTTTCGCGGTGAAAGGGGACATTCTCCAGGACGGCCTGGGCATATCAGACCAGGACCTGAAGGAGGTGACCCGGGAGTGCAGCGTCGTATTCCACTGCGCCGCCAATGTCAGGTTTGTGTTTGGCCACCTACCCTCGGCGTTTTCAACGTCTCTCCACCGACCTTCCGACTGTATACAGTGTGTCCTAAAAAAAATCTAGATAATTTCAAATATGATTCGTTAAGACGACATATCAAAATTCATCATGGTTTTCGAGAAAAAAAAATGTAAACTTTACGTGATAATATTAAATCGTGCCGGCTGATCGTCCGCTCGCAACGCGTAGGTCGTTGACCGTGCTCTGTCAATGCTACGGTATATCGATCGCGTTTTGCCACGGCAAAGGCACTTTACACCGATGTTATATCAAAATAATAAATTTGTAAATGAATTATTTTCGCATTTTTTATATAATTTCTTCCGGAATGGGAAACATAAACACCCACTTAAGTTTTCGGGAATGGATATCGTTTTATCGCCTAATATATTTTGGGGATATAGAAGAAAATGAATACCTACTAAACATCGTTTAATCTTGTAATTATCAAGGCTCTTAAAGAATTAAAAAGTTACATTTAAGCGCCTCGAAAAGTCAGTACTTTCCCATACATATTTTAAAATACTTTAAATCTGATTTACACGAGTGTTTCTGTTTTTACAAACCGTTAGATGGGACAGAATAATTCAGGAGCACGCACAAGACGGAAGAGGACTAATTCGGGAAAAGGCTCCTTAATGATAAATTTCGGAAACACGAAATTTCAACGGTCGAATTTTCATACGAAATATATGGTACCAATATTAAATATGATTCTATAAAATATTAAATTAAATTCTAATAATTACACAAAAACAAGGCGTTGAGAATAAATTGCGAGTTTAATGGTAGGTTAATAATTTATATAGATTATTTACAGGATGTTCAAAAAATGGTGGATAAAACGAAAAAGTTTCAGACAATATTTGTTCGGGTCCCTACCATTTTAACGTTATGATGTTTTTAAAAGTTTCTATTTAGCTCGCAATGTCTGTTAGTTTGTTTAGGTCAAATCTTGCAAGCTGAATTAGAACCACTTCCTCTTATCCTACGGAGTTGAAATTTGACAAGTTAAGTCAGTTCCGATGACAATGCATTTTTATGGTAAGCATGACCTGATCCTACACCCAGGAATGGCTCCAGATGAAGGAACTCCTCAACGGTCAACACCACAGACACGACATTTTGTATACGCATTCAAGCACTTAAATAAAAGCATGTTTCTAAAAATGTATTTTTACTTTTAAATAATTTTAATATTTTTTGATGATGAACACTAACTTATATTTTATTTATTTCTAAAATATACCATACAGGATGTTTTTTAAATTTAGGGCACTCCTTTTAGGATGTTGATATATCGTCAATCAAACATTAAACAGCAAAACAATATATGAAATATGCTTCCTAATTACGAGAAAAATGACTCAAAATTAAAAAGAAATTGTTTTAATGTTTGAGAGCGCGATTGAAGGAGTGGTGCAAGACAGGTCAGTGACCCCCGAGCGCGTCGCTCGCTAAGCACTTCGAAGAAAAACAAAGTGTTTTAATAATATAATTAATTTTTTTTAAAACAATATTTTTGTTCGTGTGACCTGTTTAGTTATAAATTTTGATGAACCTTTTGAATGAAAATTTTGGTGCCCTACATTTAAAAACAACCTGTGTATGATTAATTATAAAATATTATGAAGTCCGGTAGCTTGCGTCATATCCTAAACTAGATCTATATAAATGAGTAATGTATTTATCATGTCAATACTATTTGTTGTTATACATAAGAGATTAAAAAAAAATACGATTCAAATAAACAAATATATAACTCCAAAGTGGCTGAGAATCGAACGGGTATCGACTGAAACTTTTTTGTTGCAAATGACCCGTTTTATCCACTATTTCTCGGACACCCTACAAATGCGCCAAAAGTGATGACCTCACAATTGTCTTGTTTTTTACTCTCGCAGATTCGATCAGAAGCTGAAAGGAGCCGTCCAAATGAACACTTTGGGCGCATTGAAAGTACTACAGCTGGCCGACCAAATGGAGAACCTGGACGTAAGTTAGCAACATTGATACATTCATCATTAGAGTAGGTCCTACCGAAGTATATTGTAGTTTGACCTGATTCCACACCCAGGAATGGCTCCATACGAAGGAACCCCTCAACGGTCAACAGCCCAGACACCTACTAAGTAACTACCTACTTTATATTGGCCTTAGCCAATATAAAGTGAATATATTTTTTTTGCATACGTTTGGGAATTTCTCATGGTTGGTTTCGTATTAGCATCTTGAAGTTTAGCGTAAATAGTGTAAATAATTCAAAATGTTTTCATATCTTTCTTTTGTCATGTGCTTAGGTTTTAAGTGTCGTTTTTTTAGATAAACCCAGTTTCTTTGGTATCTTGCTATTAGGATTTTAAATATTTCGCAGATTTGTGAGATCTCAGAACGACGACAGATCATTCTTCCGTCTTTTTTAGTTCTTTTTTTATTTTGATGTTATTATTAAAATGTCAGATTTTCAATTGAATAAATATTAGCTTATTGCTATATTTCCAGGTTTTCGTGCACGTTTCGACAGCCTACTGTCAGTGTGACAAGGAACAGCTCGAGGAAATAGCATATCCACCTCCGCAGGACCCCGCAAAGATCATCGAAATGGTGTCCTGGATGGACGGAAATCTTCAGGATATGATCACACCGAAGTAAGTTCAGTTTGAAACTTTTTAAATGTTGTTACCACACCATATTGAAACACCCTCTGACAGCATAAATGCACAGAAACCTTCACAAAAAAGGCATTATTTGGAAACAAAATAATACCCACCTTCCTTCCGCTATCATGATAATTTGAAACACATTGATATCGGGAACACCCTGTTATCTTTAATCAGCATGCAGTACTAAAAAAGAGCACATTCAGAAGCAAATATGTATTTTCAATGGCGTTAGTAGCAAATAGAGTAGACTGAAAGCAGGCGATGGTTTTGAAGCGATCGCGTGGAGCTCGGGCCGCCGCCTAGCGACCGCCGCGAAGGTGTTCGGCTCGGGCCACGTGACGTTCTCGATCCACTCCTGGTGCAGCATCACGTCGACGAATATGGACAGGTCTTCGGGCAGACAGCAGCGTTTGCCCTTCAGCGACAGGATCCCCACCATCTCGCCCTGGCGGTTCATCAGGGGACTGCCGGCGTCGACTGGGTACTCGAAGTAATGGCTGAAAAATATTGGTTGGTCCTATCAACCATCAAGTCAACTCAGATAAGTTTCGGGTCTTTATCTAAGAAATAATAATTTTAAATATAAGAATATACTAAGAAAGTTATAGCATTTTTGTAGTGTTCAGGTATGTAGGTGCCCTAACTAGCTGTTCAACCTATAAAAAATGTCCATGCAATCTACCGTCCTCTTATTTTTGATCAAAATTTTTGATTTTGAATAGTTACTGAGGGTCGTTTTTAGATGATCAACAACTTTAGACTTTAGACTTTTTGTAGACCTACAATTCTGTTGAAATATCTCTAATGGTTTAGTCATCGTAAGCCATGTCAGCGATCTAAAAGTGTTTTTTTACGACTTTATCATGAAACGTCGAAATTTCTCTACTATTTTTTATTTTAATTTGAGTAAAAAATTATACACATAAACCGATTGTCTAGTTTAGAAGAACTAAGCGACTTTGCTTTATACTATTTATAGATTTCCTTCACTAGATTTTCTTGTTGGCTATAGTATTCAATATGCTAAAGTGAAATTGATACCTATTCGAAGTCGCGCAGATCATCCCGTCTTTCACTTTGTATTGAGATATGCATTGGACCATCGTGAAGTTCGTGATGATTAATTCCTGGCGCACCTGAAAAAATCGTATCAGCATTATTGCCATGTGAACAGGGCTCGATATCTTCATACTGGTCTAATTATGAGTGCTAGTGGTCGGATTCGACCGTAACTCATTAAACTTTTAAGTTTGAGCATTATTGAGGTTCTTATACCTCTATAACCATTGCATAATTTTTTTTAAAATTTTGTTTTATTACCTATTATTTATTTTATTAACGTGTGTGGTTTGCCTTAATTCCCTGCATTACCTATGAAATTTAAAATTTAATGTTGTAACAGTTACACAATTACAGCTTGCATTAGGTTTATTTTTGATACGATTTATTGTCAGTTTTAATTTTTGCATGTAAAAATGAGACTTGACATTCATAGAAGTATAAGATGGTATTAATAATTATTTTTGATTGACATTACTACATTGACTTAGCGTAATTGGTCTTAAATTTGGGTATTTCAAGTGTAAGAGGGTCTCTAGTTCGGCGAGATGGTAATTTTAGTTGATTTTAGACAGTAAATTTTAGACAGCATTTGAAATCTCTCTCTTGGTGCCTTTTAAACTTTGGCAATGTGTATCAATAGATTGTTGGAAGCATAGGAATACCTCCAGAAGTTCGTGGCCTGGACACACCTTCCTCCAGTGGGACAGGTACACCTCGGAGCCGAGCATCGACCTCTCGGCCGCTATTCTCGCGAAGAACAGCGGGTAGCGCAGCTTGGTCGACGGCTTCAGCTTCACCACCGCCAGGTCATGGCCTCCGCTCAGGTTGTCTATGACCTGGCTGCCGATCTCGGCGGTTTTGACCTGGTCCACAGAGCTGGCTGACCCTGATGACGAAACATAATAATAACTAGCTTCTCAATCAAAGCTATTCTGTTAATATTTTCCATGTAATACAATTAAAATATATATAAATATAAAAAAACTAAACCAATGCCAATTAAAAAATATAAAAAGCAGCTGTACTGTCAAACCTTTTTAACTGATATTTTATTAAATAATTTATTTTTTATTTATATTTATTTCCTTTATTAGATAGATACATGTGAAGCAAAGATTTTTATTTTACAATAATATATTTAAATTTTATATTTATATAAGACATTATTCATTGAAATATTTTATTCGCTTGATACTAGAGATTCTGAGATAGTAATAATTTTTTATTTAAATTACATACACTAACGAAAACGAGTATAAAGAGCGTATAATATATATATTATTTATAATTAACTGAGATGTACAAGAAAATATATAGGTATAAGAGAAAAATAAATTAAAAATATAATTTTTGTATAACTCATTTATAAATGTACCTGTATAAATTTGTAGGTAGAAATGTGAATGTGTGTGAGGGTGAGTGTGTTAGTGTGAGATTCTCGTGTGTATAAAGAGACTGATAAATATTAGCTAAAATTTTCATTTTATTTTACCCCTACGATCAGCTTTAATTCATTTTATTAAATTATTAATTAATTTAATAAACACTTTATTAATTCCTTTTGTAAACTCATCTGCTCACATCAGTCACTTCGATTTTTTATTTTAGATGTGTAACTTAAAGCGGCCTTGTTTTGTTAATATTGGAGTGTTTTGTGTTTGTAACGCTATTAGTTTAACTGTTAATAAATAAAAAAATAAAACGTAGTAATGGTAATAGTAGGCTTGCTGTGCTGACTTACGTAAAACCGCCAACTTACCGTAAGTGACGTACAGCCGCGAGAGGGCGAGGCAGGTCGCGGCGGTGATGATGGTGTATGGGCCCAGCATTGCTCCGCCGCACACCAGCTCCTGGTCTGACGTGCTTTTCAAGGACACTTCAAAAACTCTCCAAGGCATGCTTGATCTCCTCAAGAAGCCGTCCTCTTCGTTCATGCTGAGCGACAATAATACTTTATATCCGCATGAGGTTATATTTTGGTTAGAAGCAATACTTTTGACGTGACAGCCGTTTCAGGTTTTGTTTTTAGATACGGCGATGAATATTTTTTTTATACTCATTTCAGATGTAGAAAAAAAAATAATACTAGGTATCGTTTTATCTCAGAAATATCTAGGCTTCTATGGAATTTATAAGCTCAATTCTTATTTTATCTAAAAGTTAAGAGCCTCATAAAATATTTATTTTTCTATACATTTTATCAAATGTTTAGACATAAATATCTTATTATTTGAATACAAGAATCGAGAAAATAAAACCAAATAAGCATAGTTTATTTTATAAAGATGCATACTCAACTAAGTGTTTAGACTTACATTGATTCTGTTTTTCATAATTAACCAACGGAGTGTTTATGCGTTAGATGAGACAGAACGATTTAAAAGCACGCGCAAAAGGGAGAGGAGAAGAGTGCCACCAGAAAGAGCCCTTAAGGCGAGGCCAAAGCTTAAATATAAATTTCGAGTCATTTAGACCCTTTTTTCTATAGGTCGCATTTGGTGACCATTGGATATTTAATTATAAAAAAAAATATGTTTAGATACCTTGACCTCATGACTTCAATATAGTAAAAACGGATTTTTAACATTCAATTCTATTTCTGAGAAATTTAATAAATAATAAACTGCTAATAGTTCTTTTTTAGTTGAATTGCTCTCTTATAAAAAACATTAGAGCCTTAGCAAAAATAGTAATTAAAAGGCAAATGAAGGGTCTAAACATAGTAAACTTTTTTAAATAATATATTATGAAGTTGTAATTAAATAAAAACCAATAATTGCTTTCTGACCGCGCAGAGAGTAAAACCTGACGCCCTATAAAAATGAAGAACAAAATTTTAAGATCGACTGTCAAAACACGCCTTAAAGCCTCTGCACATCTATTTCATCCAACGGCTGTTCAGGTAAGCTAAGCTTGATGAGAGACGAGATTTTTCTCTAGGATATTTCTTTAATTTTGTACAAATGTATGGAAAAATGCAGACTTTTGAGGTTTTGACTTTTAGATAAAGTATATATTTTTTAATTCAAGTTCAAATTAAAAAAAAAATAACGTAACGTTTTTTACAACAGCGTACGAAAAATCTAATGTAAACATGACTGAATATTTTTCAGGTTTTAGAGTAAATTAGAAAAAAAAACTATTGCCTAACGAAATTTTCTAAAAAATTATAACGGTCATAATATTTCGTTTTTTTATTATTACAGATTAATAGGAAACTCTCCGAATACATACGCATACACAAAGTGTCTCTCGGAAGGACTGGTCGCGAAATACTCCAAGAAGTTCCCCTGCGTCATCGCCAGGCCGTCCATCGGTAGGTCAATTCTCCATCATCATCATTTCCTTCATCATTATCATTTCCTTCATCATTATCATTTCCTCCATCATCCTCATTTCCTTCATCATCATCATTTTCGGATCGCGGATGTTGATTAATATTTTGAAATTATATTCTATCGCATCATCCTCTTCAATTTGAGCATAATTTAATTCATACTAGTGATCAATTTTATTTAATCGAATGTATGGGTGAATTTTGTATGTGTATATACAGGTGTCTCAAGACCGTTCCAAAGACTTAAGGGGGGTGTTGTGTAACCTATTATAAGTAATAAATGATATAAAAAAATGCGAAAAAACAACCCAAATTTATGATATTCTTTAATGGATTGTGTAAATTTGATCAGAGCGCGAATTCCGATACGGCACCGATCGATAATGGCCTTGCCACCGTTACGGGCGCACGGTGATAGTTGAGCGCTCACAACAGGCACGAGCCTTTTATTATTTACACGTGAGTTTGCATTTTTTTTTATCGGTAACCATGATGAATTTCGATATAGTTTTATAACGAATACATCGCAGGACCTATTAGCCGGTTTTTTTTTAACAGGATTGGTCTTGGCACAGCCTGTATAATAGTTGATGGTTGGTTAATAGTTGATTCAGTTAGTAGGGAGAAAAGAAACTACCTATAGCATTACATTAACGCTACGGTTAGTTTTATTTTATTTTATTTTATCAAATATTAGTAGATCTATTGCACTTTGCATAGTAGGTAGGTATGCCCTTCTACGAATAAGCAATCACAAATTTGTATCAATCCTACCTTAGTGCATTAATTGCCTAGTTAGAATTCTGGAAAATTTGGCAATCATTATTAAAAATTAATAAATATGTTGAGAAATTTATTAATTAAATGCACGGGCATCAGCGAGTTACTGGTTTTGTTCGCTGATTGTACTGATTCAATGTTTAAAGACAGTTTCAAGGCCTGAAAGGCGGAAACACGTGGGGATTATTTAATATTCAATATATACAAAAGTCATAGTCTTTTACTTTTTAATTTTCAATAGCATATAAAAAAAAAACCTACAAAATATTATTTACACAACAATTCAAACATCTTACGCAGATTTTTATTTGTATTCACTTTATTAGATGTTCAAAAGATGACATTTTAATATCCATTTAAGGTTGTTTAAATATCTCCCAATTATTGTACAGTGTTTTGACATTTACGCCTTATTTGCGCAAGTGACGAAAAGTGACGAATCGTGTCCGAAGCGCGTGACAAAGATCACTTCTTGGAAATCTATTTATCTATATACAGGGAGGGTGTCACAAGACCAATCCCACAAACTTTAGGGGGTATTTAAGTTTAAGTTTAACAAAATGCGAAAAATTTTCATCACCAAATTTATTATTTTTGTAATAAAATTGGTGTAATTCGATCTTATCAATCGATAAATCAATATTATCTGTCGACCAATAACGTCCCTCTTACAACCGCAGAGAAGGGGAAAGGAGTTACCCCTTCTTCTTAGACCGACCTCTGTTCGACCAGTGGCATCTGACAGCAATCATTTAGCTCCGCCCTAATAAGGCATTTCGAACAACGCGGCAGGTCATTATCCTCGATCTTGACTGACCGCGGCCCAGTGACCCAGTGACGTAGTTATCCGAGGGAGGAGCCATTGAAAAATATCTGTTTTACACGATTTAGAATAGAAACTTCAACGTTATATTTCTTTGAAAGTATTATGAATTTTGATATAGTTTCTTAACAAATAACATACTGTATATAAGACAGCGTCGGGTTAGTTACACCATTTATAATTCAAGAACGGCTAGACCGATTTTTATGATCTTTGATTTGTTGGATTTGTCTCCGCCCCGAATAGCAGAATAACTGTTAAAACATCGGAAAAAAATACGAAAAAAAAATATAAAGAAAATTCATTTTCTCACACATTTCGTATGGAATGGCTTTGTAGTTTGTGGAATTATATTTTTAAATGGTAAGTTGCCTTCGAAGATGTTCACTTTGTGAGGTAATCACATTTGTCATGGTGACATTTGTCACATCGATGATTGCTTCATTATTAACTTTGAATTGTGTGAAAGCATTTATTGAATCTAATTCATTTTGAGTATTCTTAATAAAAAAAAATGAATTTAATTCACCTAATAAGTTAACACAACATTTATTGATTATAAGGTGATACGAAGTTAGTCGGATTAGCTTGTATGACATAAAAATAAACTTATGGACTTAAGAATTTGTCCCAACGCAGGATATTTCTTATAATTTCTTGCAATGAAGAAAACTGCCTAAATCTAAAATTAAAAATAGAAATAAATTAAATGTTGGCCTGTAATGGCCGCTCAACTGTTAAATCTCAAAAATTACAAGTTTTAACAGTTGAGCGATGCATTTGCGTTTTGGAATGGTTCAATAGTAGCCGTGTTTCTGTGAAAGCTATGAACCCCTACCAAGTTTTATCGTGCTAAATTATTCCAATCGCAGCATTTATAGGATACCTATAATAATTATGCTTTGAAATTGACCTAAAATTTATCTATTATTATTAATGACTAACAAGTTCGACTCTGCCTCCCAGGGTCCCACAGTTAGGCCCTGCGGACGGTGACGCTAAGAGTTATTGGCGCTTGATGGCCTAGCCATATTTTCTTCATATATTTAGTTACAGTAATTTCCTATATCTTAAAATAGGTAAAAATACATTTTAAGAAACATGAATTTTGATTAAACAGTTTCCTTAGATCGGGCAGATTTAAAGGTTGTAATCTATAAAACTGTCCGCAGCAGTAGTTAGTCGAATAACAGTTCCAGGGAGACACGGCAGGAAGGCATATTCCTTAAATTAAATCGTTCCTAAAGTTATTAAAAAAAAAATCATGTGACTAATTTTTTATATAAAAATGAACATATTTTTTTTTTCTGAAGCTAAAAACACAAAGGCTTCAAATTACGTTATTAAGTCTTATTTGAACACATTTACAACAAAATATTAAAATGTTTTATATTTAAAACATTTACAACAAATCATATGACAAACTGATTAATAGATATTTATAATAACAATACGAGTACAGTTCATTAAAACACAACTCATTTTGTAATTTTTTAAAATACTTTTAAATTGTTTTTATTACAGATTATTTAAAAATAAATTGTGGTTAGATCACGCGCGTTAGAATTAAACTTCATTAAAGAAATCAAATGAATATATTATATCACCTGAAAAATAAAATACTAATCTATGTTTCGAAATGATCACTCATATACCTCTACACTCAACAATGTTGCCACACGCCTATTTATATAATAATATAATAAGTATTTAACCATAAAATCAACGTGATAACCGGGCACTACCTAGGAAATATTGTCTAAGGAAGTTTAACTTCAATAATTCGTAATACGTAATAATTGTTTATTGTTATTTTATTTTAGTTGTTGCAGCTCTACAAGAACCGGTTCCGGGTTGGATTGAAAATCTAAATGGGCCGACAGGTCTGTTAGTCGGTGCCGGTAAAGGTAAATATTTATTTGCTTATTAATTTTTAAATTACCGAAACACTTACAGTTTATTTATTTATTTATTTAAAACGTAATTAAAATCCACTCTTGTATATAAACAACAATAAAATAGTGTTTACACAATAATTACATTGCTTATAGGTAATGTGCAATGGATTAGATTTATGCATCACCTTAATAGCACAATGTTCAATTTCTCTTGAACAAAGAGCACATGAGCTTTGTTTAACTTTTGTGGTGGCAACATCTAACCACATTTTAGTATAATTTCGAAAGAAACTTAAAATAATAGTAAAAATACTTTTTAAAAACAAGCTTTTATTTAAGTGCTTTAATGCGTATATAAACGTTCCTGTGTTCCTTCGTTTGGAGCCATTTCTGGATGTAGAATCAGGTCATGCTTACCATAAACATGCATTGTCATCGGAACTAAACCCACAAGTAAAATTCAACTCCGTAGGATGAATGCCTGGCTCTAATTCAGCCTGTAAGATTTAATCTATGCCGATATATATACAAACATTGCAAGCTAAATCTCGGTATCGTAGCACAGAATGAAGTGTTTGTTTTAAATACATTATTTAAAAGCGTTTTTTTTTCCAGGTGTCATAAGGTCGATGCATTGTCAAGAGCATTACTTAGCCGACGTTGTACCAGTGGATATTACCATAAACGCCATTATTGGCCTAGCGTGGAAAATAGGAAATTTGAAGTAAGTCACGGTTTAATCTTAGCGTGTGTTGTGGGCGCATTACACCAGAGTAGAATGTCCGGTGCATGTTCGATTAAATTTACATCACAGCTAAATCTTCATGTCTCAGCGCTTAACGCTGTAAGTAGGTCGTGGAAGATTCTCAACCAGCGCCTCCTGGCACTGGCACCGCGAAGATGCCGGTCGTGTCGTTGTGGTCGATCGAAATGTCTCCAATCGGGGAAGTGCTTATACGAGATGACCCCGCCAACCGGTACGTGTCTGAACAGCTCCGGCCCCGTGCAGAGATATACTGACCTCTGCATCAGCATTCAGCGGCGCGTGTTCGTACACGCGCGCGAACCATAGACTACGAAGGTAACTCTACAATCGATAATAATAAAAATATTTCTTTTTCAGGCCAAAAGATGTATACGTATGCAACCTCACAGAATCTGGTGAAAATCCTATTACATGGGGAAAGGCGCTAGAATTAGGTAGGAAACTAAACATTTTTTTTCAAATGGATGATAATACAATCTACTGCGATCGTGGTAGCTTACTTGTTAAGTACTATAATCATAAACCTAGTGGTCGCTGGTTCGAATTACATTTAATTTTTAATACTTCGTTACTGCTTATTCCCAGGCCCTACAAAATAACTATAATTGACGTAAATTATAAAGATTTAATAAAAGCGTTTAGTTTTGTCTTGAAATTAAAGTTTTAATTCCTTATACTAAACCTACTGATTAACAATCGAGAATATTACTTATTGCATTTAAGTTATACAGCAGATTAGTTATACATATATTATATTAGCAAAAATATATTATATTTTCATAGGTTATTTCTTTATATTTCAGGTAGAAAGCATCTCTACGACAACCCATTCTCTATCACCCTGTGGTACCCGGACGGCTCCATCAAGTCATCTAAATTGCATCATCTGCTCTGCGTCATTTTCCTGCATTTGCTACCCGCTTATTTTATTGATTTTCTGCTCGTAATGCTAAGGAAAAAGCCCTTGTAAGTATATTATACAGGAGATTGCAATAAGCTATACCATATTATTATTCGTTAAGTTTTAACTGTAAAGACTAAAAGTTCATACTTTGAAAATTGAAAATATAGTTTTGAGTTCGCGTGGTAACTTCTTTAAGTTTTGTAATACGCATCTAACTGTATTTTACAAACGCTACGATTTCCTGTAATGTTATAAGATCAATTCTAATAAATACAAATGTAGCCTCGGGTGAAAACTAATAACCAACGAGTAAATAAAGCATGCGTGGTTAATTGGTGTAAAGGCAAAAATTAAGCCCAGAAACATACCAACGCAACTTCAGTTTAAACCATGCGTCTGCGCCGATCCTAACGTTTTGGTGAATCCATTTTTTTTTGTTAATTAATAATGAGAAGTTTATTTATTACTTAATGGTTTTTTATTTTAGATTTATTTGGAAGTAACTTTTATCTTACTTTTTTATTTATTTTTTTTAGTACTTACCTACCTACATTTTACTAAAATATTTTATAATATTAATATTCATCTTTTAAGATTTATGTATCTTGACACTAGAAGTGACCTAATAAAACTTACATGGCATCAACTCCAAGCATCTTGATACAATTTTCAAAAATGTTAATCCGATTATTTTTAGTAGAATTAGCACTAATTCGACAAGAAAGCATTTTAAATGAAAAACAAATTTTATTTATTTTTCTGATCTTATACTAGACGTAATTTAACTTATGATTGAATTCATTAAAGTTGAATAGATATTGATTGAAAATGATTTATTATCGTGTTTTTAAATATTAATTAATTTATAATTGCTAATATTTCTAAGTATATTTTCGTTCATTATTCTAGCATGGTCAAAGTCCAGAAGCGCATTGCGGGCGGTTTAGAAGTTCTGCAGTACTACACGACCAAGGAGTGGCTGTTTCGCAACGACAACCTGAGAAGTCTGCGCGAGGAGCTGAGCTCCGAGTCGGACACGTTCTTCATGGACATAAAAAGGGTGAACTGGGATTCGTTCCTCAAGACCTACGTCCTTGGCGCCAGAGAGTACTGCTGCAAGGAGGACCCCGCTTCGCTGCCCAAGGCGAGGAGGAACCTTCGAACGTAAGGCTATTCATTTTGCCCTGTTTATAAAAATAATTATTGCTACATCAGTCTCGAATCATCAAGGATTCTTAATAGCATTTGCTTGGTCGATTTGTTTTTATAATCCATCCAAAGATTTGATGCTGTAGATTCGACTTTTAAATATTTGTACTTCTGATGTATCTGTATAAACTGTATAATTTTCCAAGGAACCAAGACCAAAACTCTAGAAAAGTTCAGAGTAGAAATCTGCAGACGGTAACGTGTCAAATAAAGAAAAGAGAGTATGTCTACATAAACTGATGCTAGAAACAATAATGGGGCCCTACTAAAATTGATTCAATCTGAGGCCGGACTTTGTTATAACTTCAACTTATCTTTCAAACTGAGACGGCTGTGGTGACTGACCAGTAGTAGAACTGTCTCGAGGCTAAATGTCATTACGATCCAAAGTGTAATGGTTAAAATGAATGCTTTCATACTCGACGAAGCTATAAAAGTCTGATCTGCTCCGCTGTAAAATGTCCAAGAAGTTTTCAACGGAAAGACTTTATTCATAAACCTCCTTTGAAATATCTTATCTAGGATTTACTAGAAAATATAAGTTTTTTACTTTAGTACCAAGTACCCTCTGAAGCGACCTCTGAACCCTATTATTGGGAACTCCCTCTATACGCTAAACAGAAAACTTTTAGGAATTCGAACACAAATAAAGCAGAGGTTTTTCATAATACACTAAAAAAATGTTGATGCACAGTATGTGAATTGGATCAAATTTATATTAACCATATTTACTGTCATTTATGCCACGCCACATATAGGTCGTTTTTTTTTAATAACGTGATATTTGCAAGCATCGGTTCATATATTACATGTCCTATATTACATATCCTTATTGCAGATTATACTTCTTGGATGTTCTCGTCTCCTGGGGCATATACCTTCTGATGGCGTGGCTCGTGTACAAATACATTAACGTCATAAGTGAAGCACTGGACTTCGTTACAGACGGAACGTTGGGGGTCATGAAAATGCTGCCCATAGCCAGGGTTGTCGCTGAACCATTGTGATATAATAAATAAAGTATGAAAAATATATAAAAATAAGTCTATGTAACTCAGTCATGACTACTTTCTTGTAGTGCATTTTATTGTATGAGAAAGCGCTATCAACCTCAGATTTTTCATTATTCCGCGTTCGTTATACACTCTTCTTTGCTTTACTGTGATAATGCTTCGTCTCTCCCTAATTCTAACCCTGGCAGATCTTTACATTTTTTATAGGCAGTAAAAGTGTAAAGCCCCTAGCATATTTTGAGAAACGTCTCCTCTTAAAAGGATACACCCTCACAAATAACGTTTCACACAAACTCACCACTATCCCAGCCACACCCTCAACCACATGTATGAGCACATATATAAAAAAATAAAATTTGTCTACGTTTCTTCACCTTTCTTCATTATCACTACTATAACCTTGGGTAATTATCGTACTTTTTCCTATTGCTACTTTTCGCTTCATCTGATTTTTCTTTTGACTCATTTATCTACCTTTTAAATATTCCTCGTGCTTTGTGCTCTCTGTAAAGGGCTCTTCTTCATCAAGTCATAAATTTAATTTCTACTTACTCTATGTATCCACTCTGATGCCAATATTGCATTTTTTCACTCTTAAACTAATATTGCATCCGAACCGTGCGGAGTCACGAGAATATTGGTGGGCATGTACGCCTTTTTGGAACAAAGTAATAGCAGCTGTTCAAGTTCTTCTTACAATGTCTAAGTAATTATAGGTAATAATTTTAAAACAGTTAAGCGCTCATTGTGTAGAAATCATTTTCACCTAGAATGCATACTCGTATTATGTAGGTACCATATATAATAATTTCAAGCAATAGGATAGATAGGTACATAAAAAAAATATACACCCTGTCCCACGAGGGTTTTATTTACTATATTCTAAGTATGATTTTGAATAAAAAATACAAAAATGTTTATATCAAAATAAAATAAAAAATTACTAGGTAATTAATACCACTACTACTACTAGGTACTAACTACCACTACTACTACTGGTACTACTAGGGTACTGGGTACTGGGTAGGGTAGGGTTACTAGTTAGGTAATTAGTTAGATTACTTTTTAATTTGGTAGATGTTTTTTAATACGATTTAATGATGTGGCTTGTTCTTTGAAAATTCACCGCGAAGCCGAATGCAAACATTTATTCGACAATCCATTCTATTCTCCGTATAATAAAATCATATCGCTGTATTCTGAAGTTCTATGGATCAGAGGAATAAACTATTTACGAGATACCAGAGTATACTTTCATCGCAATATATACAGGAAATTGCAAGAGTGGATTGTGTATCGTAGGTCGTGGGACACTGTGTATAAGAAATCTGACTTGTACCCTTTACAGATAACCTAATGTTAACATAACCTAGTGGTTTGAAATTGCCAACGAAACACACGTGCGTGTACTAATATTTGTAATCTTCTCTTCTTCTCTCTTCGCCATCTACTTCTGGATTTCCTCCATTCCTTCCACGTATTTCTATTAGATCCTGTTTAAAGCCAGACGCTAATCTTTGCAATCTTACGGATGTCATCCATCTACCTCAACTGTGGTCTTCAGACTCTCCGTTTATTTGTTCTGGACCATCTTCCTACAGCCCCATTCCCATGCATTCATCTTCAGCCCAGCACCATTTCTGGCTGGCGATTCATCGCAAGATGTCCGTGACCTTAGTGCATCTTCGAAAATAAAAACTTCCAAAAATAAAAACTATAAATTAGAATTTGAAACTAAAAATAAATCTAAAAAGATTGATGGCAATATGAGTCTGTAAAATCTATGTTACGATTTCTACTTAATCAACGACAAATCTAAAAATTTTAGGGATTCTAAATGCAGCGTTAGAGAGGCATGCTTATTTTTTTATGTAAAATATATATTTTTCTATAGGTTATATACTTTTAAATAGATTATTTTAGTATAAAAGGTTCTCAATTATGTAGTTGCATGGATTCAATCGCATCACTAGACTATTTTTTTCCCTAAAGTGATATCAAAAATTATGTGATAGACATTATTGATCAGGGCTTTTTTTTATAAACATACATACCAAATATTTATGCCGAGTTCCATTTGAAAGCTTACTTTCTAAAGTAAACGTCAACGGCATTATTTAGAATTTTATGCAGTTTAGATAAATCCGTTAGCAATATCGAATCCATTTGAGTACTTTGCTGGTCTCATGGAGTATCGTTGGATCGTAAACTTTGTCGAATAACGTCTTATAGATTTTGCCGACGTTTATCTCATAAATGGTGCTCCATCAAATTGAAAATATAGCTTCCAGGCGGAAACTTATCTACATATCTATAGTACTGCCATGTATTAAGATTGTTTTCATACATCCTGTATATCGTTAATTTTAAACATAATCTTACATCCTTCAACAAAAGAGCTCTGATTGATCACCAAACAGTTATGCTTTCTAACTTTAATCTAACAACAAAATCTGAGTGAGTTTATTTTATTGCAAGCTTTTATTTAGCTTGAAATGTTTGTCTGAGGGCTTAGGTCGAATCTTGCAAGCTGAACTAGACCCACTTCCTCATATCCTACGGAGTTGAAATTTGACATTTGACAAGCATGACCTGATTCTACGCCCAGGAATGGCTCCAGATGAAGGAACTCCTCAACGGTCAACAGCACGTCCCACAAGCTTGTTTTTAAAAATGTATTGTTATTAGTATTTATTTTTTTATTATACTGTGTCCAAATAATGATTCTAATATCTTAACTATAATAAAAGACTCGCTGCTCACGTTGCCTTATTCTTTATAGTATGCATATTCACAGGCGGAGAAAAAAAACCACTTAAATACGACTATACTATAGCCCTTAAATGCTTTAAGGACTTAAATGTTAAAAATAAATTTAATTTGTGCAATATGTACGGTTGAGGGCAAATGAAACTTTACCTTGAAAGCCGGTTCGACAGAGTGTGTAGGCATGTATATGTCTCTATGTATATGTCCATCAGACTAACTCGGCAGTACACACACACACACACACACGTACTATCATCTCAACTTTAAATCTACAGGGAAATCTCCGGGTGCCTTTGACTATGCGTAACGTATAAGAAAAGCAAATATTAGAACAGTCAGTAACCCCTAGTTAGATGTAGCTTATTGCAAATAAATGAACCCAAAACCTATGCTTATTTTAATCAACCATTTTAACTCCATTGCTGTTAGAACCTAAATCATTCTGTAATATTTTATAAATTCAATGATGTGTATTTTAAAAATTCTAAGCAACGAAATATTGTTTAATTTTGAAATGCATATTTATGACGTATTTTAACTTTAAGGTTTTATTTCTAATACTTCTTAAACTTGTACCTGAAGTGAGTGGAAAAAGTTTATATATTTTCCTAATGTACCAATAAATACAATAATCGTTACCTTAAATGCATTTTTAATCTTACACTCCTTGAAGATTAGGAAAAAAATCGATCTCTGCTTTTTCTGTCAAATTGCTAACAAAACAATTGAAAATTATAATATAAGTTATTCCTAAGCAGATAAATAATACATTTGATTGTGTAATGTTTTGTATTTAAATGAATTGGTGTCTATATAATTAGATTCTCAAATGCAAACCTCTTCCAAATAATATTCCTCGTACAAAGAATAACATAACAATGTTTAAATTAACCCCTCGTTACACAGAATTCTTACTTCACTCTTAATTCTTCACAGAATTCTTACTTACTTCAGAATTCACTTTATTTAATGTCTTAATATGTCATGATTTCACTTATTCTGGCTAAATAAATTTAGTTAATACACTCATGTGCTTCCTTAGGTGTTCTAAGGCGGTCACTATTAGGTGTCGCCGTAATAATGCCGCTGACGCGTATATCACAAGTAGGGGCCATCTATCGGCGGAAACCGCACTTACTATAGAAGAAGTCCATTAGGGTACAATACATTACAACAGTGGGTCATTTTGACATTTGTTTAACGCAATAATGCGTTTGTTAGACAAATTTCAAACTGACAGCGAGCGAGTGGCGAGTTGGCTTCAGACTTGCCCCTCTGTTCCATCGCTCAAAATCGTACTTAAAAAAATAATAGATGCGATTATAGATAAGATAAGAGAGTATGCAATGTGCTTTGATTGCATATCTATTCAAATAAAAATATAAAATTTATATAGGTTTTTTTACTAATTAACCAGTGTTCTATCCTTATATATACTGTAATAAATGTATAATATAAATTATTTCTAAATCTTTAGTTTAAATAAGCGTGTGCGCATGTACTAGAGACGTGCTGCCATCTAGTGGTGCATGATAAAACTAGCGTATTGTGCAACGGTTAGGGCGCTGCACGCGATAGGAATGAGATTCGAGGTGCGTTCGGGCTGCGTAATTTATATTTCTCAATTGACAAATTATGAATATGTATTTAAATTCAAAATAAACAAATATATAACTGAATATCTACACTTAGTTTTTTTATTTAAGTGTAAATATTCTAATTGAAAACTTGTCGTCATCTCATAGATTCATCTCAGGGTAATGGATTGTCTCACTCACACCTGTATTTATGTAAATTTTAAGAAAGCTCATTCAAAGAAAGCGAGATCATTTTCCATTTTATCACTTTTAAAACCAAATCTTTACTGTTTGTATAACAAACACAACAGACTATATTTGAGACACTTGCAGTACAGTAGGCAACGTAACACTCGTCCAGAATATTTTTTTTATAAAATTGAGGTTAAACAGCCGCTAAACGTGGTCCCTTGGATGTTAATTTGACAGTTCTTAAGCAACGTTGCTAAGCGGCCGTTTAGTGACGTTTATAAGTAAACTTTTCTGCTATGTAGGCCGTATAAAGGCCACTTAACTTTATATGACATTTATGAGTAAGACTGTTAGCTTACATAGGAGTTAAGGGCCGAAATTTCAGTCCTTGCTTAAAGTCGTTCTTAGTTAGAATCAATTTAATTTTTAAGCATGACCTAAATTGAATTGTGTATTTCAATTACTTTTTAAGTTCGACTTTGTTAAGAATATGTGTGATTAGTTCGCTACTCGCCGCTATGGTTTGTGTATACAATATCTGTCGCCACTGTCGCATCACTTTTGACATTTGACGCGTCATTTGACGTTTTGAGGTTATGTTGTCAGCTGTAGGATTACTAGGATTTGCTTGAATTGAAGATGTTTAAAATATGCAAATCCAGTCAATTTTAATTAGAAAATATAAAATCAAGTACGAAACGAAAACCACAGATGGCAATACACTCGCACACGGGTCACGGCGACTGTAGCGCCGTTAATGTACTGAGATCGCTCCTAGCAGCGTATTTTAACACTGAC
The DNA here is from genome assembly GCA_020383195.1 of Neomicropteryx cornuta. Lineage (NCBI taxonomy): Eukaryota > Metazoa > Arthropoda > Insecta > Lepidoptera > Micropterigidae > Neomicropteryx > Neomicropteryx cornuta. The sequence continues at coordinate 5,612,590 of JAHKQU010000010.1, read as the reverse complement.
TTAAGGTTTAAGTCGTGGTTGTTTTGATTCTTAGCTAAGGCGGACTTTTATATTCGACTTAACGCTAAGAGTGAGTTAAAATACGATGTTTATCGGCTAAGTCAAACTTAAAATTTAGGTTAGCCTTAAGTAGAAAATGAAATTTCGGGCCTTAGTGCTCCCAGACGTTTAAATGAATGCCGAAAAAAATGTTTAATATTAGGATATCAGGAAATCGTGCAATTAAATAATAATGTAATACAATGTTAGGACATTGTATTATATTATTATTTAATTGAATGCTTTTTGCATTCAGATTAATTAAAAGCAATATTTATTTACCAGAAATTTTATGTATATTAAGTTTTCAAGCATTTGCGTTCGTAATTCCGTCAATATCATTTTATGTGGCTATACATTAATATATTTCAAAAAATATATTTGCTTTTAGGGTTTGTATTAATGTCAAAGATATTTTAAGGGCTCAGAATGAAGTAGGTATTATCATTTATAATATACAATAAACGTGCAGTTATACATACAAGGTTACAGTAAAGTCATACATACATTACAGTAAAATTATGTTATTACGACCATGATAATGGCCAAAACGGTATTATTTTTAATAACGTTTTAACGACTCAGTATAAGAAATAAAATATATAATAACCACACCCAATGTCTTAAAGATGAATTAGAAGCAGTTCAGAAAAAAGCTAGCCGGCATGTCTTTAGGCGTTTTAGTCGGTATGATAGTCCATCTGAATTAATTTCAACTCTTAATTGGGAGCCACTTAGTAGAAGGCGTTTCGAATTCAGATTAATTAGTTTATGTAAGACTGTGACGAATGAGTCTGCCTGGCCTGCTTTAAGCTCCCAACTCTCTAAGCCCCCTTATATTGGCCGTAATGACCATCCTTCCGAGATAAAACCTATATTGAGAAAATTGAACATTGGATTCAATTCATTTCTTTCCTGATCAATTCGCCTCACCTACTAAACTCAACAGTATCACAGGAGCTAGCTCCTAAATATTGTAATTACTTAGTAATACTCATTAAACAAACTAAGAAATGCAATCTACAGCAATGACGTTTAAAAGACCTTAAAATTTACCATGCTGCCATGGTGCCATGATTAATTACGACTTGGTAATAAATATAATTTTCATAAAAAGGATGGCGGCCGAAACTTCTACAGGATCTGGTCAAAATTCTGCATTTAGGCTTTCAACGAGAAAAAGAAAGTAGTGTAATCGATTTTTTGCTATTTTAAATGTACATTTTAAATGACCGGGCTAGCAGACAATTGAATTGACATCTAGCGGATTTTCGCCGAAGCTCTTTCGAAGCAGAAACACCAAACGTGAGAATGGAATGTGGTTGGCACTTCCACTACTAGAGCGCTGTGAAATAAGGAAAATTAAAGCAGGTCATAGAAATAATCGTAGTACCTACTTACTTAGGTTTTATCGCGGTTATAAAAAACAAGTAACAAGCATAAATATATGATTAAATTACGGTCGGAAAGTATTGTTTAAAATATATAAATTAACGTTTACACGGGTTCACAAAGTAGCTCGAACCGATTCGGCATTTTGGATCTGAGTGCATTTAAAATAAAACAAACCGCGTGCCGCAGGTACCAAAGTCGATGCAAAATCTCCCGAAACTGAGCGATTTTCTCACCTACTGAAACTGAAACTGAAACTTAAAATCTATTACATTTTATTGTTTACGAACATTTAATGCAGATTTACTTTTGTTAATACAAACGAATCTCTATTTGGATAGCTCACATGTTTTTTATTACAACTTTTTAAGAGCCATTGTCTTTTTGTATGTAAATACGAACCTCTAAAACCTCTCACTAATCCTGAAATGGTCATCAATCAAGTAACGTAACCAAGGAAAAATCGTAACATGACTTTATATACCTCCTACTGTGCTTGAAATAAAACTTATAATGACCGTAATACATCGAAAGGAATGTTTGACACAAGTTCGTACAATTGGAGTTCGCCTCTCCAGGGCCAGGCCCAGGGCCAGGCCCAGGGTTTTTTTTAACACTAAACGTACGATTGTATCGCTCCACAAAGTTTACCTGAGGCGTATTTGCGTGAAAGTCGAAATGATAATAGGACAAATGCAAATTTAAATAGTATTACAAAATGATGACATTATTTTGCGGGATACATTTAAAAGTGCACTGAATGTCATTCCAAGAAATTTGAATACTTTTGATTGAAGATTAATGAATTTAGGATGTAGGTTTTGCAATACCAAAGATTTCGAATCTGATGTCAGTTTAGATGAAAGACTCAACTATTGTAACATAACATTTTAAATTTCAAAGGTATTGCAGGGAATTAAGGCAAACAACACACTCTAATGGCGTATTTGTACACACTCGCAGCGGAACTAATAGGACAAGGTTTAAAAAAACTATATAAAAATAGAGGTATAAGAACCCCAATAATGCTCAAACTTAAAAGTTTAATGAATTACGGTCGAATTTCGACCACTGGCCGACTACTAGTATTATTTAATCTCTGGTGTTTCGTTCCACTTTCACCATTAATGAGTCCCTCTCTTATCGCGGTGCGGAAATCGTCCAGCGGGTAGGCGCCCAACAACAATGCAATTAATAGGGTCATCCCAATCAGGAACAAAAGGTCTTTATGTCATCGTCAATACTCTACTTTCACAAACGTCGCGGAGCCAATTAGAAATGAACTCCTAACCGCACGCAAAAATCATTCATAAGTGTCGTTAAAATGCAATTAAATAATCAGCGATTCGTAACATCTTTCGCTGTGAGATTTACTTGTATCCGCTTCGCGTGTGCTCTGAATACTTTGAGGAACGCTGATAGCCAACGATCTTTTAAACATATAGATACGGCTTGTCATACAAATCGTCCTTGGAAAAAACCGATACCGGTAGATTCCCCCCGCCGTTCCGCGCGCCGCAACACTTCGCCGTGCATGTCTCGCTTGCTCGCATACGCGAGGAGCGTACTCGACGCAAAGTGGCGTACTTGGGCGTGGGGCGTTTTTCACCCTCAGTAGCCGTATCTATATGTTTTAAAATATCATTGGCGACAGTGCACAATTCGGCTTTGAACGTTTAGAAACTACCTACTATTTTCGTATATTTTCTAATAAAGATTTTTTGTACTAAAATAAATACTATAACGCAAAATAGTATAGCGCCGACTTCAGAGTTTTGACACAACTGTGTTTTTATTGTTCAAAAACAATATGTTTAATGTACCTATTATATATCAGTTTTGTTTCGTTTAGAATTATTTTGAAGTCGATTTTATATTTTTTTAATTTTTGGCTTTCTCTTATATAAATTATTTATTATAAATTATTCGCATTAAATTGAAGGAAAATTTAGTTTTTATTTGCGTTTCCTACCTCCTTCAACCAGACTTAACTAAACTAAAACAGGACCTATCATACTCTATCATTTGCAAAAAAAAAACTGTTCGAAATTGCTTAAGCCAATTACAAGTGATTATAATTTAAAAATAAAATAAAAAAATATACACTTTTGAAGTCGGTTAAAAATGAGAATGAAAGCGTTTGTGTCAAATTTGTCACTTTTGCGGTATTCCCGATATATGACGCCTATCTTCAAATCGTTAATTACTCTATGCCACTACAATTTGAAATACGCGCTGAATGACGTCGAAATCAAAATTAGTAATTAAAAAATAAAAATATGTCAATTATATTGTTTGTTAATTTCAAAAGAGAATTATTAACGTCACCAGTGCGGATCATACGTAATGACTTTGGTATAATTATTTTCTAACATAGTATAACTTTGTATTTAATTGGTCAAGTTGCACTGCGACACATTTATCCATTTATATTGTTATTAATTAGCGTGAGTTTTGCTTTTTAATAGCAAATTCGGTGCAGTGTATGGCTTTGTTATTACATATCCTATTTTTTTTTCTAATACAATTACCTTAAAGATGAATCGATAAAGTGATTTTGATAATTTTTGTAAAAAAAAATAGGTAGCAGATTTTAAGATGCGATACCCTAAAAGTATATATATAGACTCTCGTGCGCAGATATCAAAATTATCTTCTATTTCTACGGGTTAAAATAGAATCTATACTACTGACATCTAGGGATTGTTTAGTGAACCCGTATCAAATTTGAAGCTTAACGGAAAGCATAAATAAATAAACTAATAATGGAATAGCCTATATATTTCCTTATATAATTAGAATAATAGTAGATAAGCATTCGAATTTCTACATAAACTTAATTTGTCTGTAATATTCAGATAAGCGCAAAACAATAGTTTAAATTGACCGCTTTCTGGGACACGCGTGTTGTATTCATTCAAGCTGACGGTCCAGGGTCCTGTTTCATAGATTTGACCGGCGAATTGTTTATAACAAGTACTGATAGCTTTTAGCTTCAATACATTAATTCATGTATAAGAAGCTACTATCCCCGTCCTTTGACCGGCTGTTGCTTTCAATTCAAATTGTAGACTGATGCTCTTGAAAAAGAACCATAGCCGTTCAAATCACTTCGGAGGCTAGTCGAATAATAACATAACATTAAAGTCAACAAATTTTTAGTATTAATAAATGAAACATTGACATTTCCACAGAGCGCCCAAACATCATATTCACAATAATTCTAACTGGCCAGTTAAAATTAATACAAACTCATGTATGTGTGCAAGTAGAAACATGTGGAGTAATGTTATTATTATTATTATTAAATTGAAATATTGTGTCCGTGTTGTTTCATTACGCAGTCAATTTCGAATTGAATAAATGTGTTATGCTGTGAGTATCTATGAGAAAAAAAAATAAAAACAAAAAATAAAAAAACTAAACGCAGTTGCCAGTCGCATTTATGAAACAGGGCCTTTAAGTCATTGACTTTTTCTCTCTTGAAATAACAGTACGTGCACACGTATTAAATATGTAATGAAAATCAAAATTATTTAAATCGATTGCGTCCATTTCTATTTATACTAAAATCGATGTATCGAATATCGCCAACTATAGATAAATAAAAAAGATGAAGATAATTTATCGGAACAGTATTTTCGTGTTCCGATGCCCCGTGTTCCGCATCTAGTGTCAGTGTTACTTCATTGCAGCGCGCAAACGTTGAGTTGTTTGCTATAGTGCTGGACGCGTCAAAAAGTATCGGATCATCCTGTTACCAGCGCAGAATAAATACCTGTTACCGGCTCAATTAAAAGCTCCGAAGAATGTACGGAGTGAGCGGTGAGTATTTTCATTATTGAAATCATTTTAACATTAAATTTGCACCTATATAAACATTGTGTTGAAGGATTTTTTTTTTAAATTAACTCTTGTAATAAATAAACCGTATGTATTTACTTATTTTTTTACTAGTAAACAATGATTTACTAGTATTTATTTACTAGTAAACAATTATGGATTTCGGTCATTTTACATATTAACATTAGCATAAGAAATTTGGAACAGTATTCTTAAAATATATATAGATTAAGAATAGTATATACGCAGACAGTAGAATTTTTGAGTAGAATTGTTCGTACTTACACTTCAAACATTAAATAATCTACAACAAATAAAGCCTACCTTATTACGGTCCCTGCCTAGCTGGATAGTTTTTTGTAAAATATGTTTGTGTAATTTAAAAGCCAATAAATTACTTATTAATTAATTAACATTCACACTTTAAATGTATAGGAATGACAATATGTACCTATTGAAGATTAAGATAAAGTTGGAAAAAAAAATGAACAGTTTAAAAGCTGAATTATATTCGATGATATTTTTTAGGTAGATTTCATTAAGGAAGTTACTTTTTGCAATGGGTACCGTGTCATGACTTCCGGAATTTATGAACGTTTTATTTTCTTAAATTGAATGTATTTATAACACGTATTAAATATAATTTTAGCTTTCCGCAATTCTTCTCCATATAAACTATATCCATGCCAAATTTCACACTCCTCCGTGCGCGAAATCTGCTTATAGAGGAATACAATGTTTTCCCTTCACCTATTAATATAGAAATATATATCTATTAAACGAGTTATTAAAAAAAAGGCAATTTGGGAGAACTTAGCATTAAATAAATCATAAATTCAGTAAATAGAAGGTTTCATCACTAGCCGCGCGTCAAAACTAAAAACAACCTAAAATGGTGTTAAAATTTAAAAAAAGTTCATCATATCATTGGATGTTTTTTTCATTTTAAATCTACTCTGACCTAAAAAATAACGCAAACAAAACTCATATCGAATGTGTCAAGAGTGCCGTAGATACAAGTGGAGATAGGAAATGAAGAAACCTATAGCACGTTGGTACCACAGGTGCGTGTAGTCTGGGGGAAAATACCGTTAACGACACCTGTAGGGCCTAGGTGTAAGACGTCAGGTACGGGTTAAATAATTTACTACTACTAAACAATGCAGTTGCATGATTAGCTACTTGGCATTATGGCCATTCTCGTTTATGCTTCCACCCACTAGCAGTTTTTCTAAACCTACGACAGACGGACAGACAATGAAGTATCACTAGTAGAGATTTCCGCAATTATCACGTTAGTCTGAACCATTATCGAAAACCAAAGAAAGGCGTTAGATTTATTTTTATTATAGATACAATTTAATGTAGTGCGCTATTAAATATTTTTATATTATATGGTTTATAGCGAATATTAATAAAATTATTCAATTTAAATGTTACACTAAAGAAATCATTTTGACCTCAGGTCAAACATTAGTAAATTATGATGGTAGGTACATACCTACCTATTTATATTGATAAACGCATTGCGTTAAATAACCTTTTATATTTAAAATTTCCTTATTATGCCATCTTATTAAATTGAACGTCACTCTAAAACAAGTTATCTTGTTATACGCTTAACACTTTCACGGCATTTTGTCAGAAATTATATTTAGATATATATATATATATACCTACTGATATTATAAATGCGAAAGTCTGGCTGTAACTTTTCCACGGTTAAGCCGCTAAACTGATTTTGATGAAATTTACTAATTTATTAAACAGGTTTCCCCATATACACATTACAATTAAAGTCAAAAATTAAATCACTGAAAGAAAAAAACAAAATACAATAACAATATAAAACAAAAAAAAAAAAATTAACTAGAACTAATCATGAAAAATACAACTTTAACAATTAAAACAATGCCTACAGGCAAACAATAACAAATAAATAATTCACGCGGATCTTACAAAGGTGTAATAGAACGCAGATTTTTAATCCTATAAGGTGTACAGACAAATATATCAATCTCCGCGGAAATGGAGTTTAATAATTCGACTGCTCTCCCAATCGGACTATTCGTGCGACACGCTAACCGCCTAAATAGCGTATGCTTCCGCGCTCTAGTCAAACGGTCCGGAACAAAGAAACCAATATCTCTGAGCATTACGGGATTCTCGATGACATCGCGAAAAACTTAAAAAAAAATAGAATATGTATGGACTTGTCGCCTAAACTCGAGTGTGTTTTAGTATGGGAATGAACTCTGGAATGGACAAGTGATGTGTCGGATATCTTTATCCTACTAAACTTCTTTGTAGACATTTTTTACTTTAATTTAGTTACTCTATAGCTAAAAACACAACGTAATCTACGCTGTCACACTAAACTATTAACAATCAATTCGAATTTAAAAATATGACAGCACGGCTGTTGCAATTATTGTATCTTACTGGCCAGATGAAATTAATACATACATGTGGAAGAATGTTCAGTGCCACATTAGAATTAATATTAAATTAAAATATTATGCCCGTGTTGTTTCATTAGTAGTCGAGCGTCAAAATTTACAAAAAAGAAACTCATATTTTGTTAAAATTCATAATTAATTGAAAGAATTTCATAATACTATGGTATATTTTTTTTATTTTAATCTACTTAGACGTATTAAATAACTCACTGTCGCCTCTATGGCCATCTAAAACCCACATCGAATAAGTTAAAAGTTCCGCAGGCACAAGTGTAGATAGGAAATGAAGCAACCCATCACGGGTGCGAGTAACCTGGGTGGGTGATGCCTTTAATGACGCCTGTAGGGCCTAGCTGTAAGATGTCAGGTTCTGGTTAGATAATTTCCTACTACTAATCAATTTATAATGTATGATAGCTTAAGGGTGTCAGCCTTTCTTTTTAATTAAAAAAAAATCTTAGAGGGTAAATCGGACTTGGAAGATGTATTTAGGTAAGATTCTAGAAAGGTGTTTTTGGGCATTTTAGAGAGCTTTCAACATTTCTAGGTCAAAGCAACCATTTTTACTTCAAGAGCCAGTTAAAAAAAAAACAAATTTAAGCACGCGGATTGCCCGCAGGCACGTGTAGTTACGTAACGAAGGCGCCAGTAAAGTACTGCCTACCCGGGGGCGATGCCCGGGGTTGAACAGCTAGTTGATTATTATTATTAATTTTATACACGCAGGTTGTTTAAAATTCGCAACTCCCAAATTATGAAACGACTTATCTGAAGCCAAAAACGAGCAGTTATATTTAAAGACAGATGTCGAAAGTGGTAAGTGCAGTTACACAATAATTCTATGTTATATCAGACCCATCTCTACCTTTATAATATTTATATTAATTTATTTTATTTTTGTTTATAAATGTTTTACATATCCCTTTACTATTTTCCTATTTTATGACTTGAATTTGCTGTTTTGAAACGTAACTCATTTATTGAGACAGAAAATTTGATAGTAGGAAATTATAAATTTTCATGAACTTAATAATTGAACTTGACATTAAAGCTTACTACTGTCCTGCTAGCTATATAGAGAGCATGTTTTATTGAGGGCAATTAATAACTAATTTGTTGAAAGGTAAAAAAAATACCCTTTTTACCTACCTTTTTGATACACATATGTTTTGTTTAAAAGCAAAATAAATAAATAAATAGTAAATATGACTAATATATTTGGGTTCTGTTATTCGTAAATAGTATCTAATTTCATTTGTATTGTAGTGTAGATATAGTACAAAATGAATTTATTTTTGTTATTATTTTTATTAGTATTTAAATAGTATAAAATGGGCAAATAGTGCAAATTTAGAAAAAATCACTCAAATTTTTTTTAAAATCACTCTAAAATAAAGTAAAAATCGCGTCGTGGGCCTGTGGCGTGGCCTCCAAGATCGTGCGATTTAACACCGCTGGACTATTTTTTGTGGGGTTATGTGAAGTCGCTTGTCTACGCAGATAAGCCGGACACGATTAACGCCTTGGAAGAGAATATTCGGCGCGATATTGCTGACATACCGCCCAACTTGCTGCAAAAAGTGGTTGAAAATTGGGCCTCTCGGCTGGAATTTGTTCGAGTCAGCCGCGGCGGCCACTTACCCGAAATCATTTTTAAAACATAATGGCAAACCCTTATCTTTATAATAAAACTAAATTCTTAGCCATAACATCAAATTATATGCGTTTTATCTCTTCTTGAAAACCACGCCTCTAAAATCATCACCCTATATATAGTAAAATTGTATAATGTGTTGCTTAAATACCGTATTTAGATGTTTTTTTACATTAAAATAGGCAAACGCCGTTAGCCTACCTTATATAAAAGTTTGACAGTACTGACATTTGGAAAATTCGAATGCTTTTTAATATTCTAAGGATTGTTTTTTTTTAAATAAATTATATAGCCAGAACGTCCAAAGAAAAATGAATCCCGAACGCACAGATAGTTGCATCGCTTGAGGTAATTCACGCTGGTTTAAATACAGGCCTGTATTTTATGAAAGCTTTCACTCTCACCTATCTATCTGTGCGCTTATGCAATACGGTCAAACTTTCATTAAAAATGATTTAAAAAAAAACAATAATTATCAAAAACAGTGAAAATGTAACGAATATGACGTATAATGACTGAGAATGAATGGTTTAATGAATATTTACAAGAATAACTGACGTTCAACGTAGCATATATTTGGGTATATGTATATTTTTTTGTATCTCGTAGTTTAAATTATATTTTGTGCCAGGTAGACCTTAACACACTACATTTTTTTTTTTTTTAAATAATATTTTAAGTATAACTCCCTAAGCAAATTATGTTATAGTGCATACTTTGTAATAACCGCGAATGTACAAATAAACCCTACATTTGAAAAGTGAAATATTTTTGTATTTTATTGAATAGTAGCATTATATACAATTCAATACAATATTTATAGAAACTTAGAATATTTATATAATATTTAATTAGCTCTGGTTATATTAACAGTGTTTTATCAGTAACCAATCTACGTTTAAACATAGTCTTTGTTCGGGGAAAGGGACGAAATAGAGATCTATTTCGTGAATCTCTATGAAGAACAGAAGTGAACCTGACATGTTTCTTACTAAAGCATTTAATTACATTAGCACGATGAATTTCAGATCAACAATAACATCGTAAATAACACCTTTCAAAACCATATTTCATGGTTTTCTGAAGATTAGAAGATGGGGCTAAATAGAGGGCAAAAAAATACAAAGGAACCACACATGTGAACATTTTAGGGTTCCGTAAGAAGCGAATTAAAGCGACACAGATCTTGCAGATTATACAGATCTTTCCGCGCAACCTAACACACAGATGCGAACAGCTTAGAAAACTTTTTAAATTTACCCACTTCCTCAGGTTTTTAATTAAATACAACTTGGTTAATTTGCTACACATCACTCATAAAGTGTTAAATTTATCGATTTTTTTTAAAATGATAAATTTTATCTCAATGTCTGGCCTTGTACCGAACATTGCCAAAACGTATTTTTTACAGATAACATTTTTACAGATAACAATTTTAGTGATCACTAGGAATTATAAAAAAAACGGGGAACCGCAATGCCATAAACCTTTAAGTCATTGTCATTTGATAATTACTTTTATTTGTCATTGCTAAATCACCGGTGAATTTTCACTGCGTATGATTTCTCATTCGGCCATTTTCGCGATGTGCTTAGATATCAATGCGGCGGATACATTAATTAATATTGATTCGATATAAGAAAAATGCTAAGTGTACAAAAATATATAAAAAATTAATTAGTTATAATATTGTTATAGTTAAACAGATACGAGCATGTGTCCTTAAAAAGCAAATAAAATATAGAAAAGATAACAAACATATATAGTTACATAACTAAAATATATTTTAGAAAATAAAATATAAATAACATTTAGCAGGCCAAGTAGGTAACAGACGACTCTAGCGCAAATAAATAAGCTTAGTGTGGTGATGAAAAAATTTTTTTTACAAAACAAATATCTCGTTAGGTTTTCTGAAATTGTGTGGATTCATAGTCGAGTGTGCGAGCGAGGCGAAATGCGATTTGATGGGCTAATTTGTTCGGTACACTCGTCTGCTGTCTCGCTTGCGCACTCGGCCGAGTTGCGTTATAAGCGAGGACTCTACTATTATTTGCCTTTTTTAAAATGTAAAAAATTCTTTATTGCAGCGCATATTGCTTCTATTTTTATACAATTTCGCGATACAAGGCATTGTGTCACTTCAATGCTATCTTCAGATTCAATAAACGGCACGCAAAACGAATCCTAACCCATACAGCATGATTGTTTCATATTAGCATGATCCACAGAACCATTGCATCTACAGGGTGAACATTTTCTCATACACATTCTTTAATCGGGTCATTGATACTGATCGAGTCATAAAAAGGAGGTACAAATAAGCAGAAAACAAAATTTTATTAGCTCACAAACGCATACTTACTGGTAGGGCGGACGCGCGATTCACGGGATATTAGTTATTTTGTATGGATTTTTTTTTTGTCAAAATTACCAAAACTTGCAGAATTTTGGCGTGTAGAATAAAAGGACGTGCACGAGAAAAAAATCAGCCTGTATGAAATTAAATATGTTTTATTTTGAAAAGGCACGTTTAGACGGACCTTTTTTATTTGTGATCCAACTCTTACACACACACACTTACACTTTACACTTACACTTTAAATAAACGGGAAGGATTGGATCGTCTGACAGTTAAATTATCGCAAGCAATCGTGAAAAATACTTTCGATTTTACAATAATATTAATACAATAGTAGTACCTAAAAAGGTTTACGTTTGAGCTAGGTCCCATTTAATTGTTGTTGATGTGCGCGGGGGAGGGAGGGTTGCTTAACTAAGCTAAATTTGCTTATGCCAGAGACAGAACTGGTACAGCTAAATTGTGCGGATTGAAACCCGAATACTTCTACAGCAAGATGGAAGAAACTAATTAGATGCAACAATACTTTTCCAAAGTGACTGTCATAACTTGTCATAAATCTCCGTCAATGTTATTGAACGTTCAAATGCAATTTTCTGTATTATTTTATTACTTAGAAAAATATTAATACCCATTAGAAAAATTGAGATTACGAAAAAAAAACCTTCTTGACAATTATAGTTTAGTGGTTACGGTGTTGGACTATTGACCCAAAGGTCGCGGGTTTGAATCCGCACATGGTCGTACCATTTTTAACGCTTCATTATCACCATCACCCTCGACTCTAGCACAGGCACATGTGGCCTAGTTGAGTAGGGTTCAAAATAATTGTATATGACATGGGTCATAGCAATTATTTGTAAAAAAAATATTTAGTTAGTAATAATATCATTAACTGTTACAAATTTCAATTATTAGTAAAGAACTTCTACGTACTTGCTCGGATACTTTATGCACGGCGACTAAGGAAATAAAGTTTACCTTAGAACAGATGTTTACATCTAGTTAGGCGATCATGATACCAGCTTCCTCGACTCTACTCAGTATGCTGAGTTCACATTTTAAGATAATAATAATAATAAAAATATTTATTTATTATTTTCAGAGTACATGCCTTACAAATATGTTCATTTCATTATACCTATTAATCAGTTTATAATTTTTCATGATAATTATACATTTTACAATGATAGTTTGAAGTAATCTACCTTCAATTATCGTAGGTACACTAAGGTTAAGAGTACTAGGCGAACTTTTATTCATAGCATGCCAGTGTGTGTGTGTGTGTGTGTGAGCCCGCTAGTTGCCAGGTAAAGCGTAGTTGCACTATAGCACTAGGAAAACCTGTTCTGCAATAGCGACGGAAGCGCGTATACTATATTGTATTAATGTTGGCGCATTACCGATCAAGAAACGTATTTTTAGAAAGTAATGGTATAATGTAAAGCTCTGTTTTTTTTTTTTATTATATTAATTGTAGATTTTTATTGTTCTATTAATAAAACTCTCTATTTTTATTGTGTTTAAGTTTCAGAAAAATCTTTTTTTTTTTCCTAGAGGAAGTGTTACTGAATTACCAGGAAATTGTTAATTGTAATTTAATAATAAATAATAAGAGAATTCAATGAGACAAGCTCGACGTTATATGGTTCAGGGTCAACAATAGTAAAAAAAAATGTGTTTTTTATCTGTTATCACTTTCTCACTTCCCTGGTCAATTTCTAGGGTCTCATGCGAATGTTTTGTTTAGCATATGTTCAATAGTGGAATATGTGAACATTTGGAAAGTTAACAGGCATTTTATAAATAACAAAAATAAATACTATTTCAAAGCGGTATCCGCTAAATTAGTTTCATCTTTAATAGCTTTGCGCTAAAACCATGTTTAAAAAAAAAAAATTAAGCAATTTCAGTTGGTTGTTATGAATGTGGAAATTATAAGGAACCATCATTTTATTGCTGGTATGGAGCGCATATCTTGAACCGGGAAGTTCTTCTTGATCTTCAAGCAAAACCCGTCGGTGTAGATAAAACCAGTATTTTACGGCCTGGCGCTCCGGGTTTAGGGTTCGCAAGAGCCCTGCGGGTACAAATGTCGAGTGGTCGAGACTCGTTTCGTTCGCATACTTGCAGACGGCTATAAAATCGTTACTGAATTGGCGGGGAGTACAATTTTCTCCATAGTATTAATTTCATTACCGGCCATTGATCCGTAACATTTTCTCGAAACGCAATTACATAAAAAATACTAGTAACAAATGTACACGGTAATACGAAGGAATAAATAAGATTCGCCAAGCCATTAGTTATTAACTTAGACCTTGCATAATCTTACCAGCTTCGAAAAGCGCTGTAACGTTCTGAAACTTTCTGGATATGAGAATAGTAGAGTATGAGGAAATTAGTGTTTGAAAAGAGTTATTTTTTATTCTTTATTGAGAGAAATTAACAGTCTTACAAACAATTGGTATTAATGATAAGTTTCATTCTTAAAAAGTATTTGTAAAACTAATCAAAGATTTCTACTGTTAATATAAACACTAAAAACTAAGTTAGAAACTAACCATGTATAGTAAAATTATGTTTTAACCTCTTAATCATATCAAAATGCTGACATGGCTTGAATTCACATGATATATGGAATAATAAATCGGTTTAAATATATATATTAATTATTTATATAATTGTATTGTCTAGTGATGGCTGACTGAAAGGATAGCTTAATCTTAGCGAACAGAGTGTCAAAACAATTTATGTATTTATTAAATGCGTTGCCAAAACGAAATATTCTAAAATCTATTAATAGAAAAACCAAACCTTACCCGGTCAAAAATTATAAAAAATAGTAAAATCTTTATTTATAAAAATATGGTTACTAGTTTAAAAAAATACCATTAAACGAGACGGAATATATTACGCATTTATTTGCGTGTGGGTGAGATGGGTGGATGAAAGAAGGGAGACCGTGTGTGCGAGGCTAACTATGTATGTAATTATGTCCTAACTTTTGAAAATTTTACTAGGAGGATCACGGACGTTTGTACTGCCATTAAAAATATCGGTTTACTCATATTAAATATCAACATTTCTCAATATTTTTTCGATTCTAAGCGCATTTGGTTTTCAGGGTCAAATACATGCGGACCTCGTGTCCAAAGTCACCCAGAAGACATTTGTAAATAAGCCAAATTGGCGTATGTGCTATTCAGCCCACTTGACCGTTGAGTGAAATTGAAGTGTTTGAGTTGGCTATGCATCAAAGCCTCGAGTGGATACTTCGATAATGTGAGGAAGAGACGTTTGGATATATTAATAGTATCTTTTCTTCTACATAGCCAATAGAAAGTATCAATACTTCATTGTTTGTCGATTATTTACTTAAAACTAAAACGAAACCATTTACAGTTGCATTTGGTATTTTTTGGTTACTATGTTTTATGGTACATTTGGTTACTATGTTGTATATTAGCTAACCTATTTTCAAGCAGTTAACAAGCTAACCTTAGCGGTGTTTAGGTTGAGTTTATTTATTTTATTAAGTAACATTCAGACACACCACAATATATTCCAAATTAAACATTTACCATAAACTGACAGATGTCCAACTGACATCTGTCCAAAAATACCAAAAATCAAACATTAATAAGCAAAAAATATAGAAGAAATGTTTCCCAATCACGAGAAAAACGATTTCAAAATTTTATAGAAACCGTTTTAATGGTTTTTTAAAATTAAATTATTTTAGTATATTTTTTCGGAATTATTTTTTTTTTCGTAAGACCGGTTTAGTTATCGGTAAAACATCAACTCCCCTGAAATGACTTCGTAAATTTAAATACACTCTGTATGAGTTACTTTATCCATATACCATGATACATTTTTATTCGAACTAAATGAGATTTGACGAATAAAAACTTAACCTGGTTGTTTTTAGCGTCTGTGATCCTATCAGTAACTAAACAATATAATAAAATGACTTCCTATAAATAAAAACATTTCTTAGTACTTAACAAAACGAATTAATCGTTAAAAAAATATATTCTGCACATAGCGAAGGCGACAGCGTTGACCATAAAATACATGTTCGTAATTTCGATACATAAGAAATTTATACCGCATAAAAATAATTATAAAAGGTTTCCGCCATCGGGTTAATGACACTTTGCTTGCCGAGGTAGATGGTTCCCTTTGGCAGGTGTGTAGGAAACCCTTAATTTGGAACTCTTGACTTTAGTTACATATTGTATTTCTGTTTCTAATATGCCTAATAAAATTATTAGGCATAATATACCAAGACTAATATACTAATATACAAAATATACTAAAACCTAGCTTAAAATACTAATAATTTGCTATTAATTATCCTCATTTCGCCTGTCAAAAAACGAAATAGTTACACATACTAATGCATCTTTGAAATTTACTCTTGCTACGTCGTTCTCACTCGAGAAAAAGAAAGAGACACTCGTAAAACGCACCTCTTTAGTGTTGCCATCACCAATGAAAAAAATGAAAAAAATGTTTTAGCAAAACGTTTGATTGTTTAATAATTTGCACTCGCAGCCAGAAATATGCTAATCGAATATAAGTGTAAGCAAATCGAATAATTGTATAAACAGACTGATTGTTAAAAAATATTTTTTCATTTAAATATCCATATTTCTTGCTACGGCAGTAAGAGATGTAATAAATATTTTAGAAAAAATATTTTGCTATGATTACAAAACAATATGGCGTCGTGGGTGAATAGCTGACGAAATAAAACCCCGCTTTTACTTGTCACCGTTTGCTGCGCTTCAAATCAAAATGGCGGCGCGACTGATCGTGATTTTGACGTTAGCTTTTGTTAATTGTAAAGATAGCTAGAAATTATGTTAAAGGCAACCATACTTACATTGAGTAATTATAGTACTTGCAACCAAGTAAGTTAACAATAATCGATAACTCTACAAAAAATATTGCTGTCATTATTTTATGGTTGCTAATACCATATTTTTGCTGCCATTACTACTTTTCTTCAGTGTTCACAACTTGAAGCTGTTGTGAAACACGAGCAAGGCCCTTTACCCATTAAATATCTACCAGCAAAATATTGTTTTAAACGGAGAATTATTCGCAAATTAATCGCGCGAGGTTCTCTCAAAACACGCCCCCAGGTCGACCTCGTTCCCATTGGTTTTGGGTATTTTTTGGACCGCTGAGGTCGTCGCGTTCGACACCAGTCCTTCCTCGTTTCTCCCTGAGGTACGCCAAGGCTCGCACTCGCATTGCATACGAAAGAATTAACATCAGTCACGACGAGGTAAGGTTTTACCGAAAATAACAGCTTATTGTCCCGTTGTAAAAATTTGCATGCTTCGGGAAATACGCGTCAAATATATTTATTTGGTATCCTCAAATTCGTACATTTCACCGTGTCCCAAGACCATTTCCGATAAAAAATAAAACAGCTAATCGGTCCTTTGATTTCTGTTGATTTTGTTTAAGAAATGATATCAATATTCATCATGGTTTCCGAGAAAAAATCCGCCCCAGAACCTACCTACCAATGTGTTGACGAGAACGATGTGCTGTACTGCTCTGACGCATTCAAACTTTATCTTCCTGGTGGCCCAGCACTACCGCGCACACCAGGGGTCGCAAAGACCATAATCGCCGATTCGCATCGGTGCTGGTCGAGATGGTGAACCTTAAACTGGTTTTAGCTTCTATATATTCACGCATAATAAGCTACTATTCCCGTCCTTTGGCCTCCTGCCTGTCCGCTGCAACTTTCAACTCGAAATGCTAAAGAGTTTAATTTTTTAATAGCCGTTTAGATTACATCGGAGGCTGGTCGAATAATATATATACGAGTACATAACATAAGTGAACACATTTTTAGTATTGATTAATGAAATGATGACTCGAAAAGCGAGTGCGGTATACACGAATCGTCGATCGCCGTTAAAGCCTCTTGCAGGGCCTAGCTGCCAACCCGGGGGTAGCCGGGCTCGAACAGCTAGTAAATAATAAAACAAAAACCTTACCATTTACACCTATTTTTTAACATATAAATTTCCCGAAATTTCCTAACGACATATAAACTGCAAAACGACAATTTCGGCATAAATTAAGACAAATCTCAGGAAATAGTTGATAAAATGAAATTAAACTAATCTAATTTTTTTTCCCGAATTCGACGTTTTTAACCGTACTTTGAATTCATTCAAAAATAAGATAAGTAAAATATACTCGTGTCATACACGTAATTAAACGGAAAAAGTCCTAAATATTTATGTTTATCATAATAACTTTAACAAACCCATATTTTAATGAATACATATTTAAATCATTGTAAATATGCAAAAACTAAACAATTTTATTCACGTTTCTTATTTAATTTGTTTAATTATGTAATCAGTTCTTGGTAAACCTACCTGTCAATTTAATTATTAAACGGTGGATTCGCGTAACTGGTCAATTTATAACTATGTATTTGCTGTTTTATAAATGTATGTTTCCCTAAAATATATTAATTTAATAAATAAAATACAAAGCTCATTATTGATATATTTGAAGAATTATTTTTTTGACACCTATCTATACTATCAATATTAGTAATAATATGTAATTTATTATTGTACGAAATTTAAACAGTTTGCGCCATTACAAATTTCATATTTATTTGATTGTATTTTATACATGCCTTCTTGCATATTTTAATTCAAATATCAAACTAAGTACAAATAAAATAAATTTCTTACATTATATTATTACTTTCTTGGAATAGGTAATGCATATTGCTAGCATTATTTGGAAATTATATCAATTATTAAGTTTCCTTTTTATTTATTTTTTTAAAGAATTGCTATGGCCTAGGTCATATATAATTATTTTGTACCCTACTCAACTAGGCCAAATGTGCCTATGCTAGAGTCAGTCATAAACCACTAGACTAACACGATATAATAAATTATTTTTTGTTATTCTTGATGCAAAATTTCAAGTATTTTCCACGAAATATATTTTAATAACAGTATTTTTTTTTATTATTTATTCTTTCATGAGTTTACTAGGATGGTAGTCCACTGCAAATACAAAATGAAATGTTGTTTATACCTGCATTTAAAAATGTGTTGCAATTCATTGTACCATTCTTTTTTAATAATTTGCCAAGATCTGTAATTAAAAGTAATATTAAATCTAAAAAAAATAAATATAAAGTTAGAAATATTTGCTATGAAATCTCATAAAAACACGCTCTTTAATTGTTTGTAGATAAATTGAATTAGCGTGTTAATTATTATTTTAAAATGTTATTATAAGTATACTTATTTTTTGTTTGTAAAATACTACTAAGCTATAAAAATTATATCAATGTACGAGTATGCGTATATTTATATTGTAAGGACAAAATAATTTGAAAATATTTCACAATTATTAATATCTGTATTTTACGCACCTGGTTTCCAGCAGATAAGCCTTGGGCTTGGCTGGTACATAAAAAAAGAAAGGAATTGTAAATTTGTTGAATAAACCAAATAAAATAAATAAATACTAGTATTTGTAGTGTTGCCGTTTGGTGAACTAACATCGAGCAAAGCGCCGAATTATTTAAAAATATAATTTTAGGGCTGGTTAGAGTCTAATGCCGCTCAAATCATAGTCAAGACTTATCCAAGCCTTTTGATATTCGTGACTATAGAGTAAAGTATGCCGTTGACCAAGTGCGTGAAAATTCCTTATGATGTGCGTAGGTGTTTAGTTTAACCGCACTATTTAGTATCCGGGTGTCGCATTAAATTGTGAAATTTATAAAATCATAATAAATTATCGTTACAAGGAAATGATGCAGAATATAGAGGCCTAAATTGTTATTGTTGTATCAGCATTGCCCTTGGAAAAAAAAATAGATTGGCTTTTTTTAATGACAAGTTCAAATTTATTACCAAACATTTGAGCAATTAATTGATAATACTTTTGGTAATTTACGTCTGAATGTCAGCGATTATAATGTTCCGTTATCGCTGAAATTATATTACTATAATATTGTGTAACGATAAATATAAAATATTGACAGATTTTTATGTATAGGGTTTCTTACCCTTCCGTGTTTTTTTTGTCATTTGTGTTGGATGACTCAATCTTGGTCTTTCCTAATGTGTACAAATTATACTTTAGAAATAAAACCTCGAACTTCGAAACCTCGAAATAAGCCAGATTTGTTTATTTTATTTATTTATTTATTTATTCTTATAAACCAAAATAAATACATGTACAGAACAGTAGTAACAGTTCAATGGCAATTAATGTAATCAACAAACGACCGGTACTGACACATATACATATACATAATTTATAATATATAAAAGTATATGTACTATAACTATATATAACATGTATAACTATATATGTTATCAGTAAAAGAGATAAATAAATAGGTATAACACGTATTGCCACTCAAATGGGTAAATGCAAGTTCCTCATAATTGAATGGTCTAATCAAAAAATAAATTATTTTGAATTATTGAAACACATTTTAGAAAGAGTAATCAGGAATGCAGCTTTGTTACCTTTATCTCTACGTGAGGTTTTTGTTCCAATAGCCTACGACTAAAAATGGCTAAAAAAAACCCCAATAAATATAAATATAGCCACTGTAAGATTATTTTTTTTACTCAGCACAGAGATTACATTTACAACAAATAACAAGGAACGGTACTAGACAAAGGTTCAATGTATTTAATTTATTTTTTTTTCTGATGACTGTCGCAAAGATTTAGATGCAATACATTTATCTAACACATTTATTTGACACATTTCACTGCAAATATATTTCTAAAATGTAACCCAAATGGATTTTGTTGTATCGTTACGCCCACGAACTTTCGTTTTTTTATCATTTTTTTAAAATGTCGTTGGCCTATTAATGAATAGTGTACAAAGTTAGGCACAGCGCCATTTATAATTGAGTAATATTGAGCACCACTGTAGGAGGTCGATAGATATATATACGAGTATATAATAAATGTATTTTAATTACAGTTATTTAACTTCTCTTTTAAAACAGCTTTTTTTAAAAAAATAAAATCCTTCCGTAGTTGCGAAAAAAATTTAAGTAAATTTACATTTTTATTCTCGGAAACTTTGATGTATTGACGTCAAAGCAAATCATGTTTGAAATCGCAGGGGCAATGCGCAGATTTTTTTATCGGAAATGGTCTTGGGACATCTGTATATCTCAGCGATGGTGCTGTCTCAATTCCAAGCTTATTTCAATGGGCATTGGAAAGAGCCTACTTACTTGCCAATAATTACCCGCCCTAGTTTCGCAAGAGCAAAACTAGGGCGGGCAATAAAGGAAATTACCCCCCCCCCCCTACAAAAAAAATCCCGAGTTGGGAAATAAAATACTATTTTATTAAAACACCCTCAACACACAACTACACACCCTCTAAGACACAACCACACACCCTCACTAACACTTTTATACCGTACACATCACACTCAACAAAGTTTTAAATATTTGTGTACATAGGCGTTAACTTTAATTGGCCTTATTAATAACTCTTTGGATTTAAAATGTATATGCTACTATTTTGCTGTATACTTACCTGTTAATATATAAATAAATAAATAAAAACACTCAAAAGTCGCAACTATGTTTTAGGCCTTATTTATTCTTAACATTTAAAAGAGTTATTTTCTAACCCTGCAATGCCAGCGTGATGCATTTCAATAGTGTTTTTATAAGGCTTTTTATGTACGAGTATATGCAGGTTGTAGTCTACTGGTGCTTTAAGCGTTAAGCTCCCCGTAATTCAATGCCATCGAGGGTGATTGACCTGTTACCTGTTAGACGGGGAGCTAGCAACGCTTTTGTTAAAAGTTCTAAAGGTCAATTTTAGTTATAAATTGAAATAAGTGATTAGTTAATTATTGTTAAATATCTCATTTATTTATTTTATCTACCAGCATAACCACAGTTTGAATAGTAAAAAAACATTTTTAAAAACAATCTTCTATTCCGTGCGTATACAAAATTTCGTGCCGTGACCGTTGAGGAGTTCCTTCGTTTGGAGCCAATCCTGAGTATAGAATCGAGCCATGTTTACCATAAAAATGCATTGTCATCGTATCTGAACCAAAACGTCAAATTACAACTCCGTTGGAAAAGGGGAAGTTTTTCTAATTCAGCTCGCAAGATTTGACCTAAGCCGACATACAAACATTGGACGCTAAATAAAGGCTTCTAATAAGAAATAAATACAAATAAATGCGAATTATATCTGTCACACCTGTATAATATAAATCGGCGATTAATATATAAACCATATAGATATTATACGCCGAGTCTCAGGACCATTCCTGATAAAAAAATAATCTAATTGGTCCTGCAATTTTTAATGTTATTTGTTACCGAGCAAAAAAAAAATAAACTTTAAAAAATATAAAAAATTAACACCATCTGTTAAAAAATATAATAAATTTGGGGGTGTTTTTTTTTAATACAATTTATTACTCATAATAGATTACACAACATCCCCTTTGAGTCACCGGGAATGGGATTGGGACGTCTGTATAATCTACTTCACAGTACTTCGTTTGATCGTGTCATTTAATATTTAAAAGCATTGACACTTAGAATACGTGTCTTTCAATATTTGCAATATAATTCTTTCAATAATTTGCTATATAATAAAATTCAATTTAAAATCATCGTGTGTCGCAATAGCTCTCAAACTTCAAAACGAATTTGGGCGCATTTTTTTTGAATACATAGTTTTAAAACCATTTTGTTCGGTGGGGAAGTAATAAACCTTGGATTTATTTATTTATTTTTACAAAAATCTATTACAATTAAATCGATCTGAAATCGGTCTTAAGTGCGAGCGAGCGATTACGCTAATAAGAACGCACCAGCCAGTAAGCGCTCATGATCGACTAAATAATAATTGAAACGCGATAACTCAATGGTTTTATAACCATTTTTATTTAAATTTAATGTGAACGTGTGTTTTTTTTATGATACCTGTTATTAAATTTAGAAAAAAACATACTCTTTTCATATAATTTTGTAAATACAAGTACATATAATGAAATCTACTTAGATCCTCGTATTAACTATTATTCTTTTTTATTCGTATGGCTTTTGTTGTCGGGTACGCGCTATCGGGCGCAGTTCCAGCTGCCTTAGTGTTGTTTTATGATGCGAGGCCGTTCATTACATTGTAGATCATAGTAGTCTAGTGGTTACAGAATTAGACTATTCACCCAAAGGTTTCGGGTTCGGATCCGCACATGGTTTACCATTTTTAACGCTTAATTATTACCATCTCCCCTAAATGAAGCACAGGCACATTTACCCTAGTTGAGTAGGGCCCAAAATAATTGTTTATCATCTAGGTCATAGAAATTATTATAGTCATAGGTATCACCTAGGTCAAAGTGTTTTTTTTTCGATGTTATGTCTTGTGATTTAACTCAATCGAGAGTGTTGAGAAAAGCGCCGTTGAATTTTCTTAACGGCGAAAAATGACCCACTGGGGATTCGAACCCGGGACATTTAGAAGCAGGCGCTTATACCACTGCGCTACCAGGCCGTCGATGACTATTGATGTATTTTACTTTAATAAAATTAATTTACCGAAGAAAGCTTCTTCAATACCAGGATTTGTGCTAATATTATCATAATTTATACAGGCTGTATTTAAATTCACTGATACATTAACAATGAATTAATCAGTAAAAAATATTGAAAAAAGGTATCCCAATTACGAGAAAAACGAATTCATCATCTGTACATCTTAAATTCGGGAATGACAGTAATTTGTATGGGATCGAAGTTGACACAAGACGAAGATCGTCGCATTAATGTCCTAGCTGTGAGACCACATAAAGCGCTGACGATCCTGATAGTTTTGTGTATAAAATACATAATGTTATATTATCATTTTTCCACTGGCTCTTGGACAATTTACCATTTACGGGGGAAAATCCCGGGCAAATTGCTATCCTCGCTCTGTCCCATTCTTTTGCACTCGAAATGTGGAAAGAGAAAGCATATACCATTAATATAGGTTATATGGTTAGAACTCGAAATGCCTTATGGCGTATGTTCCTATAATAAGGTGTACCTATATAAGACAAGTCCTATTAAATAATACCATAATGGCCATATCGTTAAAATAAATAATTAATGTCAACCTGAACGAAAAGCGTACATTTAATGAATATAACGATGGACAGTAAATATAAAACTAACCCATTAATCATAAGATTGGTACTACCAAGACTCCAAAATTAGCTCAATATCAAGAGGTGAGCATAGTTAATTTCGTTTACCCTCATTGTACTGATTTCGCTATAGGGACGGATTCTATTATACAGATTAATTATTCCCGGGTACTTCGCAATCAGATACATTCTCTCTCAATGATAAGAAAAATATCATTGACGTTGGTACATGTAGGGCTAGTCTCAAAACGTGAAAGGAGCCGTTTTATATTTGTTGCTGTCAGTTTGACGTTTGTTAACACATTGTCAGTTTGACGCTTGTTAACAAACTGACAGTTTGACGTTTGTTAACAAACTGTCAGTTTGATGTGTGTAAACAAACGTTAAACTGACTTTTGTAATCTTCCTATTTGATATGATGAGTATGTTGCACATTTTTCTAAAAATACAACATATTAAAAATTAAAAAAAACCCGATCCACAAACGGCTGAACAGATTTTCTTGATCATAGCTAAGAACACTCTCGATCAAGTCACCTTTCAAATAATGAAAAAAAAAAAACTTAAATCTGTTCATCCGTTTAGGTGCTACGATGTCACAGATACCTCTGTTTGCGTCGGGGATTAAAAATAAAAAACAGTCGTAAAATAGCCTAAATTCATAAAAAAATGCTCTTTTTTTAAAAAATCTTAAAGATTTATTATTATATTACACAACTTCTAAAAACATCGGGCCAAGGGCCAAGCTAGGGCATTTTCAAAGATTATACGCTCGCAGCGTAGTAGCCTGCCACAGATGACATTTGTTCTCGTTAGTCCTCAGCAAGCGGAGCCATATTTGCATGTACACATTTCTCATATATCCAAAAGAATAAAAAGTAGCGGAGTCATCCTTAAATAAAAGGCAAACTTGAATTGTCTGCCTGAAACGGGTTCCAGGTCCTCAAAGAAAGGTCTGGACGCAAAAGGAATGAGGCGAGGAAAAATTTTGCGTCAAGGATCTCTCATCTCAGGCGATGATAAGAGGTCGGCAACTAAAAATGCCAAAATGCAAGTGTTGATGTATTATTTTATCTTACGATTTTTCTTGTATTCCTAAACTCAATCAACAATGAAATTTCATCAGAAATCATTGTCAATTTTATCAAAAATCAACCTAATATCGTCCGGATAATTCGTATCGAGCGAATTTGCTCACCAGCATGAGATTCATCATTAAATTTGCTATAAATAATTCTATTTTTCAATTTTTTTTTACATACGAGTTGTTTTCAAACGATACCAAAACTTTCTTATTTAAAAATCTTCTTATTAAAAAAATTGGTATCTAAAAAAATTGGTAAATTGGTATTGGTATCTTTTTATTGGTATAAAAAGCCTTTATCTAAGCTCGGCGCGTGCGAAAGTACGCGTCGCTATAGCGCGGCGGCGCATGCGCGCAGTGCGAATCGGGACGGTTCCGCGAGCGCGCGGCTTTTGCGTTGTCGATGCGATTTTAGCACTTCTGCTGTTCGAAATGCAGACGAGAATCGCGTGGCGCGGACGCACCTGAAGCCGACCTTTGCGAATTCAAAGTTGACTTTTCAGAGTGTTTCATGTTGAACGTTCGAAAAGACTTGAAACTTTTAAATCAACGCTTCTGACTTTTGTACTGGTAATTTTCTCCAAATTCGTTTTGTGATTTTATATTTATAGATTTTTTTGTATGAAAAAAATTTATTTTGAAAATCATTAAAAATACCTACATAAATAGTATTAGCGTAACATAAAACACTTTTAGTTTTTTTTTCGTGTGAATATATTTAAATATAAATTCGTTTAAGACCTCGGTGCAGATTTTCAACAAAACGACAATAAAAAAAAATAAAAATATCTAGAAATCATTCGAGCATACTATACAAATCCGTAGGTAAATAACATAAAAAAATTATACACATATATAAACAAAACAAAACTTTTTAATTTAAAGTTTGGTATAAAAAGAAAAAATATTTTAGGCCAGCATTTTTTAATTTGTCAACTATGTAATTGCGTTAATTAATTACATAAGTAGTTGAGAGAGAAAACTCGAAATCCTTAAATAGTTATTTTGACTATGGTTATAAAAAGTTTGAGGGTTGCTACCTATGAGTGTGTAAGTGTGTCTTTTGTGACAAAAGAGCTGTAGTTGTCAAAGAAGATTGATTCATCTTAATTAACACTGAATCTAGTTCAATTAATAAATTCGGTATTTTTTTTGCTAAATCATAGAGTCAAGTGCAAAAAAACCAATAAATCATTTAATCAATATTCCTTAGCGCGTGATCGTAGCGTTGTTCGGTTAACGACCGAAACATTGAGCGGTTATTTTGCACTCGACGGTACCTAAGTGCATTTTAAACATAAATTAGTAACAACCGCTAAATCCCGCAAACGGAAAATTCTTTAAGGTTTGTAATTTTACGAAGAATATTTCATATAATTATAGTATAATTTAACTCTGTTTGATGAGTAATACGCGATTCAAAGTAAGTACAGCGCACGCGCCGCTGTTCTTGAAAAGGATCTAAGGTAAAACTTGTTGATTTTTCCATACAAGTGCGCCATCTATAGGAAACACGAGAAGGTACCTACGCCATTCGATGGAGATTTTAAAATTATGCATCACAATAATGCAATTATGCACCTACATAAGTTGCATACTCGTACACTATCCAAGCATAGTCATTTGATTCGAGATTTGAATCTTTAGTAAGCATCTTATGATTTCATCCTGTGAACATTCATTTCAAAATGTTTTTAAAATGTAGCTTAAACCTTCTTCGCTCAAAACCTTCATACATATACCAGTTTTTATATTACAGTAAAAAAAAATGTAGGTTAAAAAATATATATAATGGAGGTAGGTAGGATCTCAAATCTATGTTTGCCAGCGGATGGTTTTTTTAAATTAATATTTTAGAAATGATTAACAAACATTTGAACTTAAACTGTGAACTATTTGTTAGTCCCATGTGAGCAAATAAATGCATTTATAACATGCGATGTTTATAAATCTTACATTTTTTTTATCTAAATTTTACCTTTTTATAAATCGAGAGATCGTGTTAGTCTAGTGGTTAAGATGTTTGCCAGACGCATTCATTCATACCATTTTTGAAGTTCATTACCGCCATCTCCCCTGACTCTAGCACAATCACATTAAAACGGCCTGGTGGCGCAGTGGTAGGTATAAGCTCCTGCTTCCGACCAATTTCGGCCAGGCCATTCTTCGCCGCTGAGAATATTCAACGGCGCTTTTCTCAACACTTTCAACCGAGTTAAGTAACAAGACATACACCAATAAAAAATAATTCAGTTACAGAATTGTGAGATGTTGTTTGCCTGTAATGAACGGCCTCGCATCATGAAAACAACAATAAGGTAGTCGGAACTGCATCCAAAAGCGCCTCCCCGATAACACGAGCTATACGAATGAAGAAGAAGCTTAGATAGGGGCCAAAATAATCAAATACAACCTAGGTCAAAATAATTAAAAAAAAAAGCTTTTTATAAATAACTATAAATGATATAGTAATATTCATTTATTTATTTGTAAGAATTACAAACAGCGTTACAATATATAAATTCAAGCGTAATAAAATAAAATATGATATATATGACCGACAGAGGTATTAATTGTATTGAGAGGTTGATGATATGTGTGTGTGTGTGTGTGTCCCTGTGATGTGTTTAAACCTACGTACCAAATCTCTCATTAACAGACTTCACAAAATTATCATGACTTGATGTCAATTCACCAAAATTATTATAGTACGCATTTAGATTTCTGTGATGCAGAGCATAATTTGTATTACATTAGGAAACATAAAAATTCGGGTCTAACGCGTATGACAAGATTACGAACGGAAATTTGGGATAAAATATTCGGTGCGTTCAAACGATTGGTTGCGCCTTGGTATGAATACTATAAAATATGTTTACTTTTAGGTAGATTTCATTAGGAAAGGTACCCATTGCAAAAAACCACCCTCAGTGTATCTATCTATATCACTTTCTTGCGGACATGATAACTGCCGTAATTTTACGCCAATCACTTTCAAATCGATACATAAGATTTAAGGGCACAAAATCTCGGTCAAGTTCGCTAATGGGTAAAATCAGGTAAAATGAAGGGTTTTTTTTCGAAAAAGTGTATTTTTGCTATAACTTTCTAATATATTGAATTATTTAAATTTTATATTATTCTTTAGTTAAGGGCCGAAAACTTATCTACGTAAACTTTTTTGATAGCACCAACCATTGGTCCTAGGGATGGGAAAAAATTGTTTTTAACATTCTAAAAATCATACTCCCGTTAATAGGTACCAGATCTAATCAGTTCAAAATGTTAATTGTAGGCCGATAATTTTCCTACAACTTATGTTTGAAACAATTTTTGATATGAGCAACCCTTACGGCACAGTATAAAGAGGGATTCAGCGGGTTGACCGCAGCGCAATGCTTAATACAAGTTCGTACAATTGGAGTTTGCCTATACTCGCCTATACTTTGATTCGGTGAAATCTACCTCCGGCTTCCGAGGATTTTTGATAAATAGAGATGAAACTAAACTGACTACACCAGACGTAGTGTCTGCAGGCTTTATACTCTACTACAAGCGAATTGGCACTCTCTGGCCCATATGTCCATTTGAATTGTTCAGAAAAATAAGCAGGTGTACGCATAGCGCAGATGACAGCATTTTCTAGCGATAATAATGATTGCATTGCAACACCGGGAGACCTTTTGTACGATTTCCTTATGTTTAATGACTTCACTTTAATACCGCGAGGTGCAGGGTCAATCCGCCTATTTAATATACGAGAAAATCGAGGAAAATACAAACATAAACATACAAACATGGCGTCAATTTCTTTGTTTTGTTTATATTTGGATAAGTCTATAAATGTGCAATTAGGGTATACATGCATATAATGCATTCATTGAACCGTGCTGCGGCAAAAAAATAGTATTATTTATGCATATATAAGTGCGCTGAGTGAGGACCGTGGCGCACGCTGCCATTTTGCGTTTGTTTTGCCCCAAATCGAAATTACTGCGCAGTACAACTTGTCTACGTTGCTTTTTTGATTGATTAATTTATTTATTTATTAAAATATCCAATATTCAAGGTATAGTGTAGTATTTTATTGATTTTCAAGAGGAGAAAAATACAGTTTTTTTTTGGATTAGGAACCCCTCGCTAGGCAAATGCCTGTATCGATTTGTTACCTATGTGAAATATATAAGTAAGGAGATAATAAGAGCGCCAGGTATATAACAGATCTATCATATATTTTTTTCAAATATAAATCTACATATATATAGATAAATACATATTTAATTTATATAAATACACACATACATATATATAAAACATACCTACTTTAATTCATAATACACTTGTAATACACATTCAATCCTGATGCTTTATAAAAAAATATATATTATTTACATATCCATTATTTTTATAGTTTTGTTAAAAGGACAGTTTTTTTATTTTATTTACACTAGAAAAATATATAATAGTATTTGACAATATTGTATACTAACGACTGCACTTTTATAAAAATATTTATTCGAGTATATATATTTTCTATTTTTTTTTATTATCAACAAAAATTGTGTCTTTCATCCTTTCGGCCGGTTTGCAGCTATTATAAAACAATCATCATAATTAGGTATATATATCTTTACAATAAATTAAATAATTATGGACCCATATTATACAGGGTATAGCGGGTAAAGCATAAATAACTACCCGATAGAAACATTTAAGTCCATCTAACTAGGTAAGTGCCTATAAGAGGGTGTAATTATTGATACGTACGCAAATAATCCTAAGCAATTCCTAAGTGAGTAACTATTTAACTAAGTAAGTAATTTCTGTGTCGGGAAAAGCAAGGATCCATAAGGCAATGTGTAATTCTGTTGAAAATTACATTACTCTTTTTTTTAGTACTGTTCGTTTATATGGAAGGTTTCATCCATTTTGAATTGTTATAACTCTATTTAGCTAGTAAGTTACCTATGAAATTGCCGTCGTGGGGTTATGTTCATGGCAATTTAGTTGCCTTACAATCTTAATGATCGTCGGTATTTGCTCCACTTACTTATGGCATAGAATGACCCGCCTTTTCAAACAAGCCAAAATCGGGTTATTTATTACGCGGCGAGTTTTGCAAATGCGACTAATCGATTTCAACAGAGCATTCGACGGCGATTGCGAACACAAATCATTTACAATTTCGCCCAAATATCTCTCGATCAGCGTATCGGTCAAATGCGCCCACTTAACCAAGCCAAGCCGAATTTGTGACATTATGCGAACGAAAGTAGTGGTAGAATTTATTTCCCGTATATTCGATCGATTTTAGTGACCTCATTTTAAGGTTGATAATTACGATTTCTTTCAACCAACAAAGGTAATCATATAACTTAATACCTACGCAAGTCACTCAATACAGTTCACCTTCGATTGCCATATAGATTATTAGATCACGAGTCATCAATATTGAACAAATAGTCATGCGAGCA
Organism: Neomicropteryx cornuta; assembly: GCA_020383195.1. NCBI lineage: Eukaryota > Metazoa > Arthropoda > Insecta > Lepidoptera > Micropterigidae > Neomicropteryx > Neomicropteryx cornuta. Next base: position 5,582,064 of record JAHKQU010000010.1, on the reverse strand, counting down.
GTACTCAAGTAACAAGTAACCGTGCGTTAGTGTCCTCAAAAATTACGGTTATAACGTCTGAGCGTCATCTAAAATTTGTAAAATCTTGTAAAGTCTTGTAAAATCTGTCATTTGTCATTTAAATTTGTAGAATTTGTGAGAGTCCTCATCGCAATTTGCAATATAAACATAATTGTAAACAAATAATAATGTATAAACAAAGAAAACTTTATTATCTGTAAAATAGGTTTATCTATAAGTTTTTTTTTCATCTGTTAATTCATACTATATTACTAAAGTGATATAATTCGGCAAATCTTTCTTAGCTATGATGTTTATAGTTTTATAAGTAATAAACTTAATTCTTTATTTTATTTTTAATGAAGTTCGATTAAATCAACTTCAAGCTTTTCAGAATAATTAACAAAAATCGCCTAAAACATTTTGAATTGAAAACATTTTTTTATTTTTCACTACCTTACGCTATAAAGGTTAGAATTTCCATCCCTGTAAAACATTGAAAAGTTTATCTGAAATACGTATATAATAAATAATTCATAAAAAAAAATCTTCTTCAAATTTATTGCATCGGGCTAATTCCGACGCGCGCTGGGATCAATGACCTATCATCCTCGGCCGGGTTATCGACCCGCGGCGAACAGCCGCACAACAAAGACCTTGTTACAAGATAGTTTTATTATTATCAACTAACGTTTACACTTTTTTCTCGTATTTGCAAGGATTGTACTATCGGCGGGTAACTTTATATCAAATTTCACGTGATACTTTATATCAAATTATTGTTGTAATACCGTGCGCCGGCCAAGGCTACAAATATCGATCGCGTCTCGGCACGCCAAAGACAATTCACACTAGCGATTTAATAAAAATAATAACTTTGTGGATGAATTATTTCCACATTATTTTAATATATTTTATTACTGGTAATAGGGAACATAAACAGCCCCTTAGGTCTTCAGTATTACTTATAATTTTAGTAATGTACACTATGCAATTTCAGGTTTCAGACAGGTATATTTCCAGAATACTGTATAGTCGAAAAGGTAATACCAACCGGTTTATAAAAACGCATATGAAAAAAGTACTGAAAATTATAGACCCATTTGTTTACTTAAGCGTGTTTACCAAATTATAAATTGAAAAAAATATAGGGTAGGGTTCGCTATTTCCTCATAAAACAACAAAACATTATCAAACCCCCAATTCGGAGTTAGAAAAAGAAAGTCTTACACGACATGCATTACAAGTGTTGCAATCAAATTAACAGAATCCTCAATAAAAAGAACCACTCTGCAGTAGTTTTTTGCGATCTAAGCAGAGCTTTTGATTGTGTTCGGACCAATACTCTGCTTGCCAAATTAAGACATTACGTTGTAAGAGGCATTGCAAAAGATATTTTCAAATCCCATCTGAAAAATGGTTTAAAACAACTAACATTAGCAAAGTTTCTGTACAAACCGTTGGTTGCCGATATTGGAGTTCCACAAGGCAAATTGGAACTACCGCTGTTTATAATTTATATTAAAGATCTTAACTTGAATATGTCTGAAACTATTCACAGATGATACTCGCGCAGTAATTGAAGAGGAAAATATTTGAAGAAAAAAACTTGAAGATTGGTTTAAGCCAAATAAAATGTTTAAAACAGTAAGTTTAAACTTTCTTGTAAATTATCCTGTTGATATACTAATCGTGTAATGTTTTTGGGTGTATTCCTTGATAACAAATTAAATTATCATAAACACCTCGGCCACATTAAATCAAAGCTGTCCTCTGCGTGTTATGGACCTATCGCAGCTTTTATAGTTTTATCGCACTTTTGTGGATTCTCACCTTCCGTACCGAGCGCTTCTATGGGGAACAGCTTCCCCTCAAGTGTTCCCTATTAGTCACTATTCGCACACTTTTGGAATTCAGGGCCAAATTCAGAGTCGTCACTTTCGTTTCACTTAAGGGAATGCTAGTCTTCCCTTGACTTATCCCGCACTTAAGGGAAACAAAAGTGTAAGTGGACACTTACGATTATATGCGTCTTTATGCGTCAAAAGAGAGCTATCCGAGCAATCATGGATAGTCCGCGATATCATATATTAAATCACTCGGCAAACTAACAGTGTATGTAATATACGCAAAGGAGCCTTATGTGAATTTCCCCGAAATAAGGAACATATTGCTACCTACGAATCGATCCATTTACATAACACAAGACCAACTATGCACAATCAGTTCCAAATATCGTAATAGAAGTGCATACTTGGGCTTACGTTGGTATAATCAACTTCCAAAAAAGTTTAAGGAAATTTAAAATATACCTCAATTCAAGAAAGCCATTAAAACGTATTTTCTGTATAAAATCTTTTATATGTACAGCGATCTGTACAGGTTCTAGAAACAAAAAAAAGATAAAATAGAAACTTCAAACATTATTTAAATATAAAAAAAATATTGTTTTTTCCGAAAGATAATATTTTGAAGTATATTTTATAGATTCTTATTAACCTTTTAACCGCCAGCCCAGGTATAAAGTACTGTACCGCTCCAGCGCCGCGGTTGTTGAAGACAAAATGTACTCCCAGCGCCAGGCGTGTTTTTGAAGAAATGAGTCTTTCGGCGAGACCTCTGCGCCGATTTATTTTTATTATTACGCATTTATTTTATATTTAATATTTAAAATGACGAGCAACGGAAAACACAACCAATATCTATGTATATTGTTTTGAACTGCTTTGGACAATGGATGTAAATAATACGCGATGACAAATATTATAGTTATTCTTTTGAAATATCTGAAAAATAAATTACTACTTTGGTTAACCCAAATATGACGGTTTGGTAGAACAACTGTTGTGTATTTTTAATAACAAATGTTTTACGATAATTCACTTTTTTAAATATTGATCTAACCAAATAATCGCATATATGGCACAAGTAAAATAATCAACTTACCTACATTACTAAATAACTTGGCTTAATAATATGTGATTACGATAATTATATTAAAAGGATATGTGATTATATGTATAATATATATAAAACATTTATACAATATTCATAGATAGTGAATTTATTATCTGGTTTGGTAATAATAGAATAACAAATACGTTCCGAAAATCTTTTGCTGTATTGGAATTTAAATAATCTACTATTTCATTAGGGTTGGAATCTCTCAGCTAATTGTACACGGAACTGCTGTACCGATATTAATTACTTTTCACATTATCACCGAAACCAAAATAATTTATTCTGAAACCATTTGACTCTGGGTTTTTTCTACCTACGATATTAATTAGACAGGAATGTGTCGGAAGCACGATTTCTCTTTTATTATTGTCGCTAAGGGCTAGGTTTTACTTACCTATTGTTGTTGTCAGCAAGTACATATCGCGCTTTTAGGTATAATTTTGCACAAGTCAAACAAAATAAAATGTAAATGTTCACCACGTAAAACGATAAAAATAAATAAACATTTATCACACAGCCTTATCTATATATAATGCATAATCGAAATATTACAAAAATAATATCGATGCTCGTTATTAATATTTATTCAGAATATCGACGCATGGCTCCAGAGCACAAAATGGCCGACAATGGCATGTAAACAGGACGCTGGCGGTGAGAACACCGCTAAATTGTTGCTTAGCCGAGATGTGAATCGAAGTTTGCAAATTACGTGATTTTAGATGTTTATTTGTATGATAGCATACAGATTGCATTACAGTTCTGTAGAACTGTTATCTATGAACAAATTTATCCATTATTAAAGTACAAAATGTATTGATACGTTGCCGAAATTTGAATGCGCGGCTTGGCATGTAAACGTGACGGCGGCGGTCTGGGCCATTATAATTTCGGAGCTTCGGTGGCACCTTAACATGCCGCTGGCGCTGCGGTATGGTATAAGTTTAAGCTAGCGCTGGCATGTTAACATGCCCGTGGCGGTGAAAAGGTTAAATGCTATTTTTAAACTAGTTTATATTTGTGCAATGTAAATTTAAAGTGTAGAGTAAAATCGAGTAAAATATAAAGGTTTTGTTTTTAAAAATTATTCAATTCATATGTATTAAATCACTCATGGTCAAATAAATAAATTGGTATTACAGGGTGTATTTCACGAAAAAAAAAATAATTTCGAAAAAAAAGTCATCCTAAAATAATTATATTACTAAAATATTTTGTTTTCCTTCGAAGTACTTCACGAAACGCGTGTCGTCATGTGTTCGTTCTCAATCATTAAGATGATTTCTTATAAATTTCGATTAGCCCTTCTCGTAATTAGGAAATATTTTTTGCTGATTTATGTTTGAATTTTGATATAGCTGAAACCCCTCGAAGGACGTCAATGAATTTAAATACAACCTGTAATAGCGAGTTCAAATTTAAAAACTTTTTCTTTTTAAGAATTGCAAAAAAACCGAATTCATGTTTTTCCTCTATTGTTTATAGAAGCGTTCGAAACAAGTTGTCTATGTATATTATTGCAAACTAAATACCGTGTAAACGCTAAACGATTTTATGTCGATTTTGTTTAAACTAAATTAAAATTAATCTTTTTTACGCTATCAAACTGTCAACTAACGATACAGCGAGATTCATGCACTTGGTCAGAAGAGGTTGACGGCCTTGTGGAAAAAAAATGGATTTGTACGAGTATTATTAACAAGTTATGTACGAATCCGAGTACGTTCGTCAATTTCAAAACGCATTACTTTTATTAATATATTTAATAATAATATTATTTGCTCCTTAAATATCCCTGCGAGATCCAACATCGCACTCTGCCGAACTCAAGATAATATTTAATAAACACGAGTAATTAATTTAATAAAATATGTGAATAAACTCGAAATAATTTAATATATTTTAGGGAAACATATTGCGTAACTTAATTTATAAAACAGTAATTACATAGTTATAAATTTGGCCAATTACATGAATCCACTGTTTAACAATATATTTGAGATATTGGTTCACATAAAACTGATTACATAAAAAAAAAATGATTAGTAACGTAAATAAAATAAAATAAAATAGTTTCGTTTTTGCATATTTACACTTATAAATAAAAAAATAATATGTATTCATTAGAATATGGGTTTTATTATGATAAATATAAATATTGAGGACTTTTACCTTTAATTACCTGTATGAGACGTGTATATTTTACCTACCTTATTTTTGAATGAATTCAAGGTACAATTTAAAATATCTAATTCTGAAAGATTACTATGAAGTGTTGCGTTTTGAGCATAGTTTGTGTTCGTTTTATTTAATACAAAAAGGTCTGTTTATCTGGTAATTCGTTGTGGTACTCTAAATTGAATACTTTGTGGAAGCAGACTATTAGATTATTGAGTAGTTTATATTCTGGTATCCAAACTGGGAATTTGGTGGAAATCTTCAGCTTCTTGGTGAGTGTCAAATGAGATTTGACAACGCCAATTTAGATGTTTGAGGAAGTTATGTTGAATACTTTCTATCCTGCTTACATGAACTTTATATGAGGGACTCCAAATAACAGAAGAGTATTCTAAGTGACTCCTGACAAATGACAAATGGGTTTTGGAATGGCTTGCAAGTCCTGAATAGGAAGCCAAGCATTCTATGTGATTTTTCCACAATTAGTTCAATGTGTTTGTTATAGAGCAGCTTAGAGTCTAACATGATTCCAAGGTCGCGCCGCTGTCTGTATCCGTTATGAAGTTATTATTTATAGAGTATGTGTAATTAACTTTTGTAGTTTTGCGAGTAAATGTTATTTTATGATATTTAACAATATTTATTTCTATATATAAAAATAATAAACTATTGTGCGTAACAAACCCGCTCTATCCCGCCACGTGTCCGCTAACCTAGCACCGGCTTTAGGGACTATATACGAACGAACTTCGGTTTAGGATGAAGGGGTAAGGGCGTAGGGGGTTGACAGGCTTATAAAATATTTAGAAAAAATACATAAAATTGGGGATGAATTGTTTCAGATTTTTTTTATATAATTTCTTGCGTGGAATAGGGAACATAGACACCCCTTTGAGTCTTTGGGATGGGGAGCCAATGTACGTTTATTAACATTTTATAGTAACTACCTACAAATATTTAAAGAATGATCTCAAAGTACATTTTTTATAGTAACTGATACCTAACATGTTGTAAAAATAGTTACCCATCGGGCTCGATATCGTGTAATAGGATTATGTCAATACATCAAATTTATGTTATTAAACCGGTTAACCGGTTTTGACCGTAAATAACACGTTTCGTTTTATATCAAGCGTCAATTAAAATGTTTATTGCATTTTATGCAATCCATTGTCCTCCGGAGCGAACGCAATATCATCCTTTTAATTTTTCAAAACCGCATCGATTTTGAAAGAGCCCATTATGTGTAAGGCCGCAAGCTGCAGCGTCCTACATAATCGCGGAACATTAAAAAGTAATTTATTTTCACCTTCTTGATCATTCATTAGTCAATTGTTGTGCGCGTGTGTCGACTGTCTAGTTTTACATAATTAAGATTTTTTCAAATTATAAGAATCTATCCATTTTGTTTGTTTTTTTAATAGAGTAGGTTAAAATATTAACTAGCAAATTACCAGACAATACGGAACTATTATGCATATTGTAAAAGTTTACAAACTTTGAAAGGGCGAAATTTAAAATGTCTTGAATATTAATACAGTGAAGTTGTAAGAGTGCAGTCCGTATTGATACAGTTGGACAACCTGAAGTTCGTGTGTCAATTTGACGTTTAGCTGTCAATTTGACGTTTAGCTGTCAACGTGACGTTTAGCTGTCAACGTGACGTTTAGCTGTCAACGTGACGTTCGTGCGACGAAATGAAGGACTTCGCTCAAATTTGGAATCGCGTCGCCGGGCGGACTTACAGCGCCGTCAGCGTACAGCAGGCGAGGCAGGCGGCGGTCGAGACGTCGGCGTTCGAGGCGAGCGTCTCGGAGTGCGAATCCCTCAACCTGAAGTTCGAACCCGAGCATGGTTCGTTTGCATGCAAACGCAACGCCATAGTGAACAGACTGTTTGAAAAAAGGCGAAGAGGACATCTCACCAGACTGCCAAAAAGTAAGATATATTGTTTAAAAAAAAACAACTAATTGTTCGAGCGATTCCTAGTGTCATTTGTTAAATAATTGTATAAAATTTCATCATGTTACCGAGAAAGAGTAATGTAAACACCAAGACAAAAAAATATCAAGGCCATTAAAAAATATTTCGCATTTTTTTGACATCATTTCTTACTCTCATAACAGGTAACACAACACCCCCTTAGGCCTTCCTGAATGGTCTTGGAACACCCTGTATTTTATTTTATTACGATTATAAATTATTATATACTAGTTATTGGTTGATGCAGCGTCCCGCTTACACTAACAAGACAAAAATTGGGTTACATTTGTATTTTATGCATTGCTACTAAAAAAATGTAAATTTACAAAATCTCAATTTAAATCACAACTTATAAAACTCGTTTTTGATTACAACCCTATGTGTAAACCCAATCGCAATAAATTTATATTTTTTTTAAATAACATAACTAACAAATCTGAAATACATGTAGGTACGGCATAGATATTATAAATTCCCTCATAGAAGCTAAAATCGATTGAAAAGTATTTATTTTTTATTATTTATTTATTCACAAAAAAATATTATACAACCAGCTATTAATAGCAATACCTAACTAGGCTACCGTCTGTTTCAAGGCAGACTTGTTTGCCTTTGCTACAGATTACATTCATATTCCACAAAACATTATGATAAAATATAAATATTAAATTAAATAAATCTGTTATTCGTTTTATATCCGTACATTTTCTGAAATGGGTCTCTTCGAACTAAGCTTAAAATAAAACACTTACCACATAAATTTATTTTTTTTAAATATCTGACATCTGTTATAAATTAGGATCAGGAATTCGATTTTTTTTTATTTTTCTATATATATTTCACTTTCTTTATTTTTTTCAATATTTATATTTTTGCCCTATATTTGAATCGATAAAAAATCTTAAGATTGTTGAATTATTTTTTATTTTATTTTACGTATATACGAGCTGCGGAAGCTGTAGGTACATCATCACAATTATAAACACAATCTTGGAAAAGTTCTGATAATATTAGAAATATATATCTCTATTTTATACTCCCTATTTTTTAAAATTGCAAATATCTGGAAGACATCATTTATTTATTTTTTTTTCTTTCCAAAATTAATGAATGGGTTCAGAAAACCTAAACACGTGAAACTGTTTATTTTAGAAACAGATTTCTCAGCAACCCAATAATATTAAGTTTAAAAAAGTAATAGTTCTTTTAAGACCGATTTTAACAATAAATATATTTAATTTGTCGTAAAATATTCATTTTATATAAAATATCTGCAAACAAGCGAAACAGACTGTGACGGCAAATTGCGCTATATTCGTTGACCGTAACATTTTAATTTAATTTACTCGATTGTCAAAAAATTTTGCAAAATTTTTGCATTTTAAGTAATAATAAATATTTCTTCATTTCATATTAATTTAAATTCGTCTAATAGCAAGTACTCAATAATATAAGTTATTCAATTAAAAAATCCTTTACGAAATATTTTCTAATCTATTTGGAATTTTATTGAGATTAATCCATGATTTTTATTTTACCACGTATATTGAATGGCGAGATTTTTTTATCATAAATTTCGGTAATTCATTGAAGTTTAATTATCTAGAGTTTGTACGCTGGCCATTATTAATTAAAAAAATATTATTTGAAAAATTATTCGAAAATTTTTTAGAAAAATATACGCAATAAATGTCCTTTAAATTTTGCTTCAGCGCCAAAATCACCATCAGGTGCCCCATCAGCTTTTTAATGTCAAGACGTAATGTTTTTTGTTCAACAAAATAGCGGGTCGCGGCTATTGGGCATAGATTGTCTTGCGGTAATAAGTTCGCTTTTTTTTGGGCCGTAATAGTGCGTGTAAAATATATTATTTTTTATTATTATTATATTATGCTAAAAAAAAGATGCGAAGAAACGAAGAGAAGTCGTCGGAAATGGAAGAAAAATCGCATAATCGTTCACAATTTGGAAAATAGCGCATTTACCATATTTTTAATTTAAATTCATTGCCATAAGAATATTACTTTAAAATATTTGCTAACGCTTAAAATTACCATTTACCTGTATGTGTCGAAATTTGTGAGCTTTTTTTAAATTGCTGTTATACATACACCTACTATAATAATATTATAGTAATAACAATAATATAGTATCATTTATTTTAAAAGAAAGGATATTAGATACAAAAATATTGAAACCACAAACATTTTTTTAAAACTCATATACTCAATATTTAGTATATGTAATAAAAGAGATGCTCTCTACTAAAAAAATGCAAGAAAATTAAGTAAAAGTTAATTTAATTTCGTTAAAATGAAATTAACATTAACATTAATAATATCATTTTTATCATAACTCTGTAGACATTACTTTCATTTATTTATTTTTAAATGTGAAAGCTAAAAGCTAAATCACATATTTCTAAAAATTAAATTGTATCTATATTATTTCCTCTTAAACGCTTTTTCTGCGTTCAGGATTGGGACTGCGATCTCTTGACGACCGACGAAGCAAATTTATTTTTACAACCGATTTCATTTATAATGCGTCAAATCTCTTGATTACGTGTTTAATAAAATTTTGAACCCTGTCGAAATAATGCCGAAAAGGTTACATACCTAATTTAGGTATAAATTTTATCGATGTTGCTTTAAGTATACGATGTTTTTATAATTAATACCTTCACTCGAATCTTCAGCTTAATGTATTCACTCACTTCACGTGTAATATAATAAATAATTATTTAAGCGCAATACATTAATCTCGATTATTCAACTTTTCTAAAAGATTTACGATATATTTTTTTACGATATAAGTTCTAACTAATTTCGTGTTCAGGACCCATTATCAGATTACACTTCAAGTGTTATTTTCATAGAAGTCGAATTATTAGTTCCATTTCTGCTTAGATGTATATGATACTTGTTTGCATGATACTCTTATATTTAACGTTAAAATAGCTCATACAGCCTTTTTTTGTAATTTAAATATATCGGAAATATACGGAGCAGTACCCCAGACCAGTATGCCGTATCTTAGAAGCGACTCCATGAGCGAATAATATGCCGATAAAACTGTTTCATAGCTCATGATCTTTTTTATCTTTGACAGGACATATACCGCAGAAGATAACCTAGATTTAAGGTGTTCAAAGTGCTTATTCCAATTCAACTTTCTATCGATGTAGACTCCTAAGAATTTAGCATCATCTTTAACTTCTACCAAGTGTTGAATTTTGATGTTACTATTCTTATATTTTGAGAAGTTGAGAACGACTGTTTTAGACATATTCATTGACAATTTGTTTGCCTTAAACCAGTCTTCGATATCATCTAAGGTTTTGTTAATTTTATTTAGGAGTTGCTCAAATGTATCCGCCTTAATGACACAGCTCGTATCGTCGGCAAATAAAGTCAATTCAGCATCTGATGTTGCTAAGCAAAGATCATTTATATAAATAATAAAAAGTAAAGGCCCGAGAATTGTACCTTGAGGAACTCCTATGGTAATTTGTTTGAAAATAGATAATATGGAATATTCGTATTTGTTGTCGCGGATATGCGTTAACTCGACACTTTGTTTTCGACCAGTGAGATAACTACGAAATAATTCAAGTGCTACACCTCTTATACCATAATATTCAAGCTTTTTTAGCAGAATATCTATCTGAACACAGTCAAATGCTCGACTAAGGTCACATAAAGTGGCAACTGACATCTTTTTACTATTCAGGCATTCAGGAGTTTACACACTTCACTATAGCCATTTGAGTGGATCTATTTTTTATAAATCCGAACTGGTTATCAGATAATATATTAAACATATTTAAAAAAATTGATAATCTTTTTCCTATAGCTTTTTCCAAAAGTTTGGAGAAGATGCTCAGAAGAGAAATGGGTCTATAGTTTTCAATATTTTGAGGGTCACCTTTTTTAAAAAAGGGACGATTTTTGAAATCTTATACCTATCTGGAAAAATGCCGTTTGCTATACTGAGATTAAACAAATAAGTTAACGGTTTAATAAAGATTTCTTTATGTTTTTTCAAAACATGAACCGGGAAGTCATCAATACCTGTAGACCTTTTATTTTTTAATGCAGTAATAATTTTATCTATTATAGCGACCCCGTGAAATTACAATGACACTGAAATTGAGTCAATTAACAATAAACCGTGCAATTATAATTTCACTAGTGAAATTATAATATCACGGCTTTGACAATGTACCTGCGACATATACGTATATTCATTTCTTCACCCGAACACCTTTGTGACACAGTGTGAAATAATTGGCTGATATTTTTCCCCAGAGAGTGCTGTTTTTTTTTAAATATAATATATGTATAAGTAACAGGGTTGGCGCAAATTTGCTCACTTGCTCGTTGGCGCACTGTCTGACGGCCGTGTCAGTCGAACGCTCAGAACATAAAAACATTAGTTGTGTGTACCCATCCCTATAATAAATAAAATATCTGTCGAATCTTGCCAGTTTTTTCACTGGGAAAGAGAAGATTCCTTATTCGGGCGATGCGTTTGTGATTTGAAACTGTTCAAAAGCACGCCCACAGCACAGCAAAAAAAATAACAAAAGCAATTTATGCCTTTCAATCGAAAATTAGTATTGTTATTTTTCTATGACAGTTATGAGATTTAATAAACGTACACGTACGTAAGTTATATAAGTTCTTTTGTAAATTATATAAATATGACTTTACCAAATATTAAATATAAATATTACCAAATATTAAGTATTTAACCTAGCTTCTACTGTTTTTATTTTTTGAGGTTAGTTTAAACGAGTGCATATATTTATTTATGCTAGCATCGATAGGCAACTTTATTTTTGTGTATACAAATTAATAGTAAAAATACATTTAAAAAAACCATGGAGTTCCTTCGTCTAGGGCCGTTACTGGGTGTAGAATGAAGTCACACTTACCATAAGAATGCATTGTCATCGGCACTGAAGCCACATGTTAAATTTCAACTCCGTAGGATAAGGGGAAGTGGTTTAATTCAACTTGCAAGATTTGACCTAAAGCGACATACAAACATTGCAAGCTAAATAAATGCTTGTAAAAACGAGTTTGATTAGCGTAAACGCGTGCATTTTGCCGCTACACATGTTATTAGCGGACTAGAAGCCAAGGCGATCGGGAAGGCATCTAACGAGGCGATAAATATCTATTATAATCATAAATCGACCACTCGCTATTTAGCCGATTGCAGATTTATATCTCGCTTGATTGCAATTATTCGCCAGAGCATTGATCGTAAGATCACTTAGGATGCTGCAATAATCTGCATCTTCACAACTTACTAATAAACAAAATATACACAGCGTCACCTCACAGTTAAACCACAAAAAGGTGCTGGCGAACAAAACGGCATAGTTGCACAGTTTTGCGATGTTTGTTAGTCCGTTTAGGTCAAATCTTGCGAGCTGAATTAGAACCACTTCCTCTCATCCTACGGAGTTGAAATTTGACATGTCGGTCCAGCTACAATGACAATGCATTTGTATAGTAAGCATGACCTGATTTAGACCCAGGAATGGCTCCAGACGAAGGAACTCTACTTTAGGAATACTGGATCATTTTATCTCCTTATTAACTACTTTTCTAAAAGTTAGAGCCTTGAAAGTCTGCATTTTACCATAAATTTTATCAAAAGTTCAGACTTAAATATCTTATTGACTGAATACAAGAATCTAGATAATTTAACAACAAAAGCATAATTTATTACATAAACATGAAAACTCTACTAAGTTTTTAGAAATACATTGATTCAGTTTTTCATAATTAACCAACAACGAACAAAGTGTTTATGCGTTAGATGAGATAGAACGATTATAAAATATGTTATTTGATTCGCCTCATATTGATATGTTTTTGTAATTACGGTCTCATTCCGCGATATTTAAACTTACTACAATTCCTGACAACCCTGACCGTTATAAGACAAGCTAAAAAAAGTGCAATATTAGAAGTCAAACGATTCAATATTAAAATAATTATTGTATAATAAACATTTGTGTAATATTGCAATAATATTATAAACAAAACGTATGTCCTTGTATCCGTTATAACAATCGACACAGTTTCGTGATTTATATTTAATTTATCCGATTAATTGTTTAATAATATCTAAATAATAATATACAAATCATTTACTAAATACATTTTAAAATATCCAACACGAAGCAAGTACTTATCTATATATATAAAAGATAGCCGGATTAGGTTTAGTAAGGTTTACAAATAAGGTTTACAATAAACAAACAACAAAATATTATGGTTGTGACTAACAAATTTTTGAGTAACAGCGTTTTATTTCATCAGCTGTTCACCCACGACGCCATATTGTTTTGTAATTGTAGGAAAATAATTTTACTAAAATATTTTTTTTTGTACATCTCTGTCTGACATAGCACGAAATATGGTAAATATCTAACCTTAAATTATTTAACAATTAGCAAATTCTTGCTGCGGGTACAAACTTTTAAACAACCAAACGTTTTGCTAAAATGTTTTTTTAATTCAGTAGTAAGAGAAGTGGACGTATTAATTTCTGTTTAAACTCCTTTAACTAACTGAACGTTTACTCCACATTAGCAGCCTATATGTAATATGCAATATATTTGTAACTTAGGGAAATCCATACAATTATTGCACCCTCGACGATCTATGTTGGTAGAACCTATGAATATTGAGGTAAATTAGGAAAGAATTAAAAATGAATTTAGCTTAGTTAAATTATGACAAATTTACCTACAATGTACCTATAACTGTTCTGTATATGAATGTATTTTTATTTCTTAAATAAATAAATTGACCCATTCACACTAGAATGAAATAAAAAAATACTCTAAGGAATCTACAACTGAAAAAATAAATAACTAATAATATTTAAAAGCCGTTTTCAAACATTAAAGATCACTCCTCTTTTCTTTTTAAATGTATCATTCTATTTTCTCTTTCGTATTTAATCGGCGATATACGCAATCCTAAATGAATATTTGTATAGATCGTTTCATAGTAGCTAACATAAAAGGTCGAATTCATAATGGAGCAACGGTTTGGGGACATTTAATACAGTTTTTTTTTGTATAGGTCCTCAATTCAGCGGACCTTTAGTAAATTTCGAAATTAATTTATTAATCGATCATTCAAAGGGCACGGTCGAACCGAATTAATTTTGTTGTCAAAACCATATCGTAATTTTCAAGTACCAAATAACAAATATTCCTTATTTACTAATTATTAAAACGTTGAGCTATTTTTTTTGAAACTCATTATTTATCACAGTTTAATCATTGGATCGTATAAATTCTCAAGCGATGCTCTTGCGATAAGAATGCCTGAGGAGCATAGGTGGGGGTATATTACTTTAGTAAGGTTGAGATTAGTGCAAAATAGTAATAAATCAAATTTTACGTTACCGTTTTTTTTTCATTTCTTTTCTATGTCAAATGCTAATAGTTTGTTAATACTTTTGTACATTTATTTTATATTGAATGTGTTTTTTTTATCAAAAACACACATTTCCGCTTTCTTTACTATAAATGAACCACTCATTTAAGTTACTATCCATCGAACTACATATATCAAATTTTAATATTTAATATTACCTACTAAAAAAGGTAAAAGCAAAGAAAATATTTTTGCATTAATAAACTCACATTGCCGATGCACTATTAACAGACCAGAAATGTGGTTCAGATGTGGTGAAATGTGGTTTATCGATTTCTGAAAAATTAAATAAAGTGGAAATTACAGGTTTGCTTTCTGATTCCCTCGTTGAAAGTTTTCTTATCGATGTGTTTCTGTAACCTTTAATAAGATACGTTTAATAATCTAAAACGTACTTTTAGCGATTTCTAGGGACCAGAAACTAAGTCATGACCTTGGCGTCTCTATAGTTAGAATATAACACGCGACCTTATCCAATCGAGTGTTAGTGGGTTAGGTCAGGGCTACGACTAGATTCTGCTCTAAATCCCATTATAATAATTATGCCACTAACCGCATATCGTGTTTCTATTTATTTCTCAGACAACTTATAAGTGCAGATGTATTTCTTTTAATGGTTTCATTATAACTTTACCTTACAAACATCGGCGTTGGTAAAATAAATCGTAAAAGTCTGAAGTAAAACGCTAGTAAAACAGTAATTAAACCATGCATATTTTGAGCCACTGTTTCACCCTCTTCAAGAATTCTCAATCCTTCTGTATATTAAAAATATGCATTCTTGACTTATCTATATGTTATAGTTATCGGACCTAATTTCGAGGAAATTGGTGTTTAAATTCGTCGTCTACGCTGAACGTTTGGTTCTTTGAAAATTTGCACCCGCAGCAAGAAATTTACCTCCACATAGTCCGTATAACCGATTCAATTTATTTTTTTTGCAATCGTTTGATGGTAGTAAACCAAATTAATTATAAACCAATATGAAAAAAAAAAATTAGATAACACCCCCATAGTAACCAATTTTATTTTTTTTATATAAATCGATGTAGAATCGTTTGATGGTGATTGATGGTTTGTTACTAGTGCCTGAATATGAATACTTTCGCAGTAATTAAATATTGATTGTAAGATTTAGGCTATTATAAACGTTTGACATTTAGTTATTTAATTATAAACCAATAAATATCTGTAAATAAATATATTTATTAGCACTTTAAGGTGATTATTTACCTCTTTTTTATGTGATTCAATACTGCATCATTTGACGGTTAGCCGTTTAATTATAAACCAATAAAGAAATATGTCTAAAAAATATATTTATTAGCAGTTTAAGGTGATTATTTACCTCTTTTTTTATGTTATTCGATGCAAAAACATTTGGCTGTTATAAACCCATATAAACTATATTAACCATAAACCATTATAAACGTTTGATATTATTATAAACGTTTGATGGTTAGCCAAAAATCATGGTACTTATATTGAGAAATTATGGTTGGAGTAACTCCAACAAAAATGATTGCTGTCACTATATCAACCATATTTTATCGTTGCCTTACCATGTTATACGACTTATGTACGCGTGCATAATATATAACATTTTCTCTTTTTTTCAGGTATTTTTATGCTTCTGATGCTTGGAATGTTTGGGATCGCAGCCGCCTGCCTTATCATAGTGGTCCACCCTTACGATATTCTATTCAGATTGGTAAGACATTGAATACAGTGGTTGTAAACCATTATTTGATTTATCCGAGTATAATAAACAGGTTGTATTTTTATTGGCTTTAATCATGTCACGGGTTTTGAGTTCAAGTTCAAGTTATTTATTTCCACAATATATTATAATATACAAGAATATCATATATATAATAATACTTCATTAACATTAAAATAACGACGATTAAAAAATTTAAGAGATGGTAATAATATAAAGTTAAATTGCCTACAACATCTTTGATCTACTTCGATAACTTAATTAATAAATTAATCATTCATCTATTATTAATTAATTAATTAATTAATTGATAATAAAAAAAAATGGAAAAGATTTTTTTTATACTAAAATAAATACAGGCTGAACTTACAGTCAGCGGCATATTTTTAAGAGGTGATCCTAGACTTGAAACTGAACTACTTTCAACAACAACATTAAAATCTATATAAAAATATAAATACTCTATTAAAAGTTTGGTGTGTGTGTTAAACGCGCGGCTGTTGTGTTCCTGACCTATCCAATTGACCTACATAATACATTATTAGCCGAAACTACCTGTCGTCCACTGCCGTCAATACATTTGTAGGCACGGTGCCGCTTGGAATTAGTCGGCTACTGGCGCACGACGCCGCGCGGTTGGATATTTTGTTAAGTTACCATACTTTAAAATGTTTTTAGAACTTTTTCTTTTATCTTTTAAGTTCAGTTTTTCTGGCTTATTTACAAAGTGGTTGAACAAAAGTCGATCAATGTCATGTCAATTAAAAGGATACTGCTGACTTAAAGTTCACCCTGTATATTATAAGGAGAGTTTTTTTTGAAGAAGTAGAACGCGACCTGCGCCTAACTAGTTCTCAATCAATAAAACGATTTCGATTTAATTTTAAATTCGTGTTCGTAATTGAAAAATATTTCATAGCTAATTTACATTTGCTTGTCGATGTAGATCCAAGAAATTGAGGTTCTGTCATACCTATAGGGTTCCATCAATGAAATTATTAACTTGTGACAAACACTGTTACTTATAGACCTCGAACATTAGCCACCTATGTCATTATAGACATGACCACTTGGTTGAGCCAAATAAAAAAATACTTGCTTGCACAAAAGAGACAGCTATAATCATTCATTCTCACCATCCTTGTCTTACGAATATATCTCTTCCGTTCTACCCTACTTGGCTGATAGTGATTGAGAACGCAGACGCAATTGGTAATTGGCGCAAGAAAGACATTATGTATAGCGGCGTCCTGCTCTATTGTTCGCGTCACGGCAGATTCCGACACTGGTGCGAGAGAGCGCACTATTGCACGCTTCTCGATCGAATAATGACAAAATAATTTATTTTAAACTATTCAAACACAATTTAAAAAAGTAATCAGGTAAGGAACTTCGTTACCTATATCTCTACATGTAGGTTTTTTTTTCAATGATCTACGACCAAAAATGGCTCAAAAAAACACAATAAATATAAATATAAGCACCGCAAGATTATATTTTTATTCAGCACAGAGAATAAATTCACAAAAAATAGCCAGGAATGGTACTAGAGGTTCAGTGTATTTAAATTCATTTTTTTATCTTTGTAATCATCATTACAAAAGAGAAATCCTTTATCTAAAATTTGAGATCGTGGTAGTCTAGTAGTTAAGGCGTTGGACTATTAGCCCACAGGTCGCGGGTTCGAATCCGCACATTTTAATTTAATTTTTATTCACACACAATACAATAAATGGGTTCTGGCAAAAACATGGCTTTGGCTGCCAGAAACTCAATTTGATGACAAGTCAATGGTCAAACCATTTTTAATGCTTCATTACCACCATTTCCCCTGACTAGCACAGGCACATTTGGGTTAGTTGAGTAGGGCCCAAAATAATTGTTTAAGACCTAGGTCATACCAATTATTAAAAAAAAAAAAGAAAAAAAAGGCACTGCCCACTAACCGTTAACCCTTTTACGACTGTTAATAAAAACAAATTACTTTTTTTATCAAAGACAATGAGAATTGCAAAAATTTATGAAAAATTACCAACAATTAGCGTTTAACAATGTTAAGGTTAAACTTAAGCAATAACTAAAACTAAATTAGTACTAGGCAATTTGAATTAGTAGTCCGTTCAAAGTACTAAACAGTTTATTTTATTTTGCATTTCAGCGACTCAAATCGACTGGTTTGTATGAACTGAGCTTACTGTTAACAAGCGTACATATATTTACTGTGCTTACAATTAGTATCGTTAAAACCCAACAGAATCTTGGTAAAATTTGCGTTTGAATTTTTTTATAACTCATCTTTACCGACTCTTTAATATAATACATTGCGTTTTTAGGTTTAACAGAAACCTAAAAAGTGTCACGTGACCAACCAAATAACTGGGAATATACTTGCCTCGCACCTTAATTACTGTCTCATAATTTTCCACTCGCTCGTTATCGACGAAGGTCGCCTTTAATTAGTGATTTTGATGGAAATACATTCTTTAATTTCATTTCTCGATAACCGCTGAGAATAAACAATATTTTAAGTATGATTTATTGAGGAAATCTTATTACTGTATAGCTGAATTAACATTTCCTAATTTCAATAGTAAAATTCACGCAAGCCTTCCATAGAGGCTTCTGTAAAATATGTACCATATAACCAACGGTACAAATATGTATATAGGATGTTTTTAAATTTAGGCCACTCCTTTTAGGAAGTTGATCTATATCGATAACTAAACCGGTCTCACGAAAAAAAATATAATTTCGGAAAAACAATCATTTTTTAAATATTTTTGTTGATTAATGTTTAATTGTCGTAATAGATCAATATCCCATAAGTGCTCTAAATTTAAAATCATCTTCAATATGTATACATACAATAAATAATACATTAAATAATAGGGTCTAACCGCCTGACGAAATGATTTAGAATATATTTAAAAATAAAAAAATAGAATCCTACGTTTATTTAAACAAACATAATCCCTGTATTTTTGAAGTATGTTTATATGTTGCACACATAAAAAAAAAAAAAACTAAAACGGTGTTAAAATTTATAATGAATGTCAATGTCAATGTAACATTGTATGTTTTTTTTTTATTTTAATCTACTCAAAGCTAAAAAATAACTCACTATCATCTCTATGGCCATCCAAAACATCGATAAGAAATGAAGGAACCTATAGCTAGTTGGTAACGCAGGCGGGGAGAAGATACTGTTAATGACCCCTGTAAGTGACGTCAGGCTCTGGGTAAATAATTTACTACTACTAAACGACGTGTATTTGTCAATTAAGTATAAAAAATAAATGATACAAGCGATAGGAAACCGGTTTTGATTCTCCCTATTGAGGTACCCACACCAAGGGTTTAGTTTCCCATTTGCTTTTAAGCTATTAAATACTCCGTATGGGCTATAGGGTTAAGGGGACTAAATTTGTGAACGAAGGACACCATTTGAATGATTCTGACGTACAAATTGTTACTTGCGAAAAGAAGCCTTGCACTATGAACGGAAAGGTGTAAACTCTATGACCGGCATAACGGCGCTTATAACACAAACTGCGGATATAATTGACAGCATTTTGTATGAATAGCATCTAGCTGTTTTTGATAAAATGTTTTTTGAAGCCATTTTTTTTTTAATATAACGCAAAAACATATATTTTCTAAAAATTTAAAAAACTTTTAGCATAAATTATCATATTCATATAACAAAATTTTCCATTTTTAGGCAAATTTTGTTATTTAATTTCTAAGTTGTTTTACCATATATCTAAAATCCCTCCTCTAATTCATTCTCATCGTAAAAATATATTTATTTGATATGGGATGTTTTTGGTTTTATAAGCTTCAAAAAAACAAACTATTTCAAAAATATTAAATTCTCTAGAATGATAAATTATCTCTAATGTTAATTAGTTAGACTTATTTTTTGTAGAAATCGCTTCTAACGTCTTTGAAAACCTGTAAAATTCCATTTTTTTAGCATTCAGGGGTATGTAGGCGTCCTAATGTGATCTTTATTATATATTTTGCAACGTGCCCGTTGTTTTGTGTTCCAGAAAGTGGTCCTGTATGAAGGCGGAGAGATCTTCGAGCTCTGGAGGAGGCCGGAGGTGGACCTTTATCTCAGGGTCTATCTATTCAACGTCACCAACAAGGAGGCCTTCCTGGCCGGGAGGGAAAAGCTAAATGTCCAAGAGGTTGGACCGTACGTTTATAAGTAAGTTGCGATGTCCACTTGAGGCTTAAGCTTTAGTTATAACATATTTTTTTTGAAATGTAAATATACGTTTTTAGGTAGATTTTGTTTAGGAAAGCTACCCATTGCAATGGGTACCATCTCATGACTTCCGGAAAATGTCGATATATTTTCGCGTTTCACATCCCCTAGAACCCAAAACCACCCTCAATCTATCTTATATCACTTTCTTGTGGACACGATAGCTGCCGTAATTTTACACCAATCACTTTCAAATTGATACATAAAATTTAAGAGCACAAAATCTTCGTCAAGTTCGTTAGTGGGCAAAATTAGACCAGGGGGTCGAGTTGAGGGGGTGTTTTCAAAAATAGTAAAATTTTACTATTATCTTTGTATATAAGATATCGAATTCATTTATATTTAAATTATTTTATATTTTTTCTTAGATAAGGGCCTAAAACTTATCTAAGTAAACTTTTTTGATAGCACCAAACATACCTGGATAGGACCTGGGGGTGAGAAAAAGTTGTTTTTCAAAATTCAAAAAAAAAAATCATACCTCCTTTACAAGATAAAATCTGTTCAAAATGTTAATTGTAGATCTATGATTTTCCGACAACTTTTGTTTGAAACTTTTTTTTATATGAGCTGACCTTACGGCACAGTATAACAGAATACGCACTTGCTGCGCAAGGGCAGCTCGTGCAATGTTTGATACAAGTTCAAACAACTGGAGTTTGCCTATCTCCTACTTTGATTTCGTGAAATCTACCTCCGTCTTCCGACGTGCCGGAATGGATTTTTTTTTATTTAATCTATATTCAGGACGTTTTCTGACGCCATATCCCAAAACCGTTCCTGATAAAAAATCCAGCTAATTATTTCAAACATGGTTTATTTTGACCTGATATCAAAATTCATCATTGTTTCAAAGAAAATAACTAAAATTTACACGATAATAATAAATCGTTCTTGTCATAACTATTGGCCAATGACCGGAATGGGTGATTGACCGACCTTGGCCGAGCGCGACCGAAAGAGCGAAATACAAAAAGGGAATTTGTAGCGCTTTAATAAAATTAATAAATTTGAGCATGAATTATTTTCGCATTTATTTTTATACAATTTCTTACACACCCTCTTAAGTCTTCGGGAATGGTCTTGGGACACCCTGTACAACTACGTCAAAGCACATCGCAGTACGAATTACAGCGAATGAAAAAGATGGTAAAGCCTGGTCACACGAGAATTTAATATTTTGCATGAGATCACTGTATTCCAAAAACATAATATCCAATAAGGTTTTCCGGTTCTCAAGAGTTTTAATATTATGACAAGTCGCGAACTCCACTTAGCGAATTCCACGACAAACCAGAAATCTAATACTTTTAAAAAATTGTTTTGACTACTTTTGATTGTTGACTTGAACATAATCTACACTTGAGATTCGTTTTCAAATTGGCCCTGCACTCAAGCAAAATATAAAATTTACAAGATCTAAGAGGAAACCCATCATAGCAATGACGCACTATAATGTGTCAGACATATTTTGTATCAGGAAAAACTCCCTCAATATTATAAAACAAAACTACGATGAATTCTGTAAATAGGCTATATATAAATACATAAATAAATATAGAAAGAAAAAATCAGAGTGTATGTGTGGCTACACTAAAAGAGTTGGAAGTAAAATTTCCGTAAGGAACTTGATAAATTGTCATATAATATTTTAAAATGATCACATCTACATTTAACTATGTTTCCGCAACCCTATTTATTTAAACCCGTAAGGAATACAATAATAATATTTTTCTTTATTTTTCTTTATTTTATTTCTTTTATACTATATCATATCTGAAATGGGAACTAAACATATATTTCAAAATATGTACTTATTATACTAACTTGATATATTTGATACGTTATATTATTTTATCTATATTTATTGTTGTAAATAGTACACTTTTTAGATTTCTCCTCACACACACATCACACATCCTTACACACAGCTTCAAATTATTTAATCTCTTGCTCTCGCACAATATTTATGAAGTCTTTATAATTATTTGTATAAATCAAAGTCCACAGTGGGCCTCTAGGTAATTTTTCAGTTGCACATTTTATTATTTATTTTTTTTTATAAATATTTTTTTTGTCTTTTTTAGTTTATGAATTGTCACATGAGGATCTATGTTTTTATAACTGATTACATCACCTTAGAACAGGAGTACACGCTTTAAAAGTGATGTAAATTAAATGTATTGTTTTTTTATAAAAAATACTTAATAAATGAAATGAAACATTTCAAAGACTTTTAAGTCATTAAATACTGGAATGCATACAGTAATTTTTGGAACACCCAAAAACACTTCCTTAATATGCCTTCAAGGAATGTTTCAAACAAAATAAACATGCAGTCACTGAGGACTGCAGATAGAAGTGAAAACTTAAAAAAAATATATTTTTTGACTGCCACTAAATAACTCGAAAAGTAGATAGATTAACTTCATGCGTTTTCGTTTTAGTTATAGCTAATGAGTACTAAAAACGGTTGACTCTAATGTTTTATATCTATATTATCCGACCAGTCTCCGGTGTGATCTAACGGCTATGGTTGTTTTTCAAGAGCATTAGTCTACACACAAAAAATCAACTCTCTCGCATTTGTATTTTTAATTTTGTAAGATGTCTAAGGACGGGGATAGTAACGTTAATTATAATATGATTTCTATCAAAATGGTTATTTTTTTTAAATGGTCTAATTATACTAAAACGTGCGCGGTTTGCTTATAAGAGAAATTTTATATTTTAGCCGAAAACGGTGAAAGCCAAGCAGTACACTTAAATATAGAAATTAATGTACCGCAACGAAACGACAGGGGCGCGCGTGCGTTGCCGCCTTAATTTCCTTGTAATTTCCGTCTAATGTTATTATAATTTGTAACAATTGTAATCAGTTAGCGAAAGGGTTTATTCTGTAGAATAGCGATGGGCGGTTGCGAATTTTAACGCGTCGACTCACGAATCGAATTCGAAGTTGAGAATCGAAGATTTCGGACAAAATTTAACCTCACTATTTTTTATTTCACAGGTTTCTCCGTGATCACATTTAATTTATAAAAAAATATAACACTGAAAGAAAAAAAAACAACATTAAAAATCAAAAACAATAAAAAACAAAAAATGACCAGAACTAATCAAGAAACTAGATGTGACTATCTGTAATTAAAAAAAATATAAGTAGCACCACCAGTTATTTGCGAATTTCGCCATTAGTGGTCAAATTTTTTAACATAATAAGTTTAAGTACACGTTTTCAACTATTTTATATAATAATGTTTTTCCCTAGGAATAATATTGTATGTCACTTTTACCAACAACTAGCCACCGCACCGTCGTAATCCTATTGTAACTATTTAGATCTTGGATAATCATTTTCGTTTTTTCTTCTTTATGTGCTATTTATGTTAAATATTGAGTAGATTAAAATGGTTCATTTTTTATAGGAAAACATACTTTTACACTGAAAGACGAAATATACTAGATATTATAGTATATCATCATTATTATTTTTACTTGATTTACGCTTTTTATAGAATAATAATTTTTATATCTTACATACACTTTATTTTTCACTAAATGACATTATATAATAAAGAAAAAAATATAGAGCTTTATATTGTACTTTCTAAAAATACGTTTCTTGGTCGGTAATGCGCCAACATTAATACAATATAGTATACGCGCTTCTGTCGCTAT
The DNA here is from genome assembly GCA_020383195.1 of Neomicropteryx cornuta. Taxonomy (NCBI): domain Eukaryota; kingdom Metazoa; phylum Arthropoda; class Insecta; order Lepidoptera; family Micropterigidae; genus Neomicropteryx; species Neomicropteryx cornuta. Next base: position 5,557,796 of record JAHKQU010000010.1, on the reverse strand, counting down.
TGCAGAACAGGTTTTCCTAGTGCAATAGCACAGTACTCGTTGCCTGATAACTAGCGGGCTAACACACACACACACACACTGGCATGCTATGAATAAAAGTTCGCCTAGTACTTTTAACCTTAGTGTACCTACGATTATTGAAGGTAGATTACTTTAAACTATCATTGTAAAATTTATATTTATTATGTAAAATTAATGAACATATTTGTAAGGCATGCACTCAGAAATGAATAAATAAATATTATTATTATATTATTAACTCTACGAATTAGTTACGAGACTATAAGCTAGTGAAATTATGTTATGGAAAATTCAATCGACTGTCAAAATAGTTACGGTTTCCATCTGTGTAACTTGTGGAATGTGCAAGCCAGGCTATGGGCGATAATACACGTAATAACACGTCTCTGTAGCCATGGCTGCGAATGAATGCGATTTCGACACCGCTATTAGCCAGCTTCAGTAACGTGGCTACTTGTCGCGCTGGAATAATAGGGTGATTTAAGCGACGCGTCGTTGCCTTATAACGTGGATATTAATCCTAACGCGATAGTATTTTTCGTTGATAGGCGAGCGGCGCGATTGATCTGTTGACCTACGCATATTTGATTTTTCTAATGTCATCGGAAGCGCCGAGCATCCTAAAAAAATATTAGCATTTGCCATTTAATTTTAATGCGACTATATTTCGCAAACTTTACTCAAAACTTTTTTGAAGTTGGGCACTTACGATTTGAAGGTGACGCTTGCGTAATGTCATCGAGAGGCGCAAAAAATCATCATTTTAATCCCAAACTAAAATCTCAGGTGTCGAATATTATTTACGCTTTAATGTAGGCATTGTACTTAATAAATAAATAAATTTCTTTCTCTCTCATTGATTAGCAAGTATTTAATTTATTCTTGTAACATAATATGCAAATCATAAATTTAATATACAATTTTGTCCTTCAATCATATCTTCCATACACCGACACAAGTTAAAAATAAGTGATTACTATGTAAGCTGTTGTTTCCTGAAATAAATAAATAATATACTATCGTATACATCATATTGTATATGTGTATACATATAATACAAGTAAGTTCTAGTCATTATTTAAAGGCATGTTATTATTATTTTGTTTGAATTCTTTGGTTTATGTATTCATTTCAATTGTTTTTTTTTAATTTTATTTTCAGCGTGACTTTGGTTATTATGTAAACATTGTAAGTGCGATCAGAGCTTTGTTACCATATATTTTTGTTTTATATTTTAAATTTTCGAATTTACAGAACTTATAGACATATTGGTAAATGACGAGCACGAGCATTGGAATAGTTATTTTAATTATAATTTTAACACGTAAAGGTTATTTATTACTCTTTAGGAAAAAACAGAAAATAAATAAATAAATGTTTGACCTGTGTTCAGAGATTGTAGACCCAAGGTCGCGGCGAAAACGCATATTATTAGTATAGTCATATCATTTTTATCTAGTCTCTACAGGCACTAGTCCCTTGGTTCGATTTATGACATACAAATATTGTAAATAAACACATTTTTATAAAGAAATAAAAATACGCTTATATATTATATCATTTTATAAGGTTACAGTATCTAAAATACAATGTTTAGTTATTTTACGACCGGTGTATGTTATGTATAGTAGTGGATATGGGGGTTTATTTACCCCCCTTGTACCGCGTCCTTTCCAGAACTATTGTACTTTTAAATCCACTTATAGTTCGCCCTCTAGTCCCGTACTATAGATAAAGTTGAGTATCTTTTTGGGTGGGGTGGTTCTAGTGGCCCAGAAGCTGGTACCTTTTGTAAGTGAGGGGCCCACTTTCACCCAGTATATGGGTTCTGGGCTCTCTTGGCAGAAACTGCACCTGAGTGGGTCGATAGGCTCAATTTGTGCAGGTAATTCTTCAGCTTGTAATGGCCTGTTTAGGTTCTGGTTAGGTTAGAATCTTTCCTTCTCAGAGTTTTCCCTTCACTTTCGCTCTCGAATATAAATTAAATATTGAGTATTTTACATTAGGTAATGTATAGAGATAGGATATATTATTATATACCTATTCAATAAATTAGTTCAGTCAATGAAGAGTTTTTTAAAACGTTATTTTGTTCCTACCGAGTAGTTGCAATGAAATACGGTTCGATTTTTTATACAAATGACACAATTTCAACGCGCTAAAATCAACAGTTATATAAATTTAAACGCGAGCCGTCTTACTAGCTTCATGGCGCAGATGGACTTTAGAAGGCAAACACGCTGCACCTCAATTTTTCTGTACCTTTTGGAGTTTCTCCGCTTATAGTATTGGGCAACATCAGCTGTCTAAAGTCGCACTCGACAATCGAATAGGCGCTGCCGACAGATGACTCAACGCGTCGTGAGCGTCAGATTATAGTTTCACGGCGTTAGCTACTATTGTTACCTCGAACGTAAATATTGTAAAATCGACGCGAGTAACTCTGTTCTCCGCGATTGAAGAGTTTAGCACCTGGGGGCGGTCGGGGCTCTCTTCCTTATCACGCACTGTAGCGGGGCTACATATTTGGACTGCGGCTGGCAGCGTCGTTTTGGCCGGCGACGTGTGATCGCCGCCGGGTACATCTGATTGGTCGGCGTCTGCGCAGGCGCGCATTGGAACGGCGCACTAGCGATCCGCCAGCGACGCAGGCAGTCAGTCGAAACATTGGGTTCGCAAAACACTGCGCGCATGACTTTATCATTCCTAATTTATATTTTATTCATTGTTATATCTTAATTTCCATATTTTATTATTGTTATTGAGTTATATTCTTGTTGTATGACGCATTTGTTGAAATGATTCCCTATTGGGAATCAATGAACAACTGAGTTCGTCATTTCTTCGTAACCTGGACCCTTGACAGCCCCGGCATAGAGCTATTAAAACACCAGGTTGTTTACCCTTTTCTATATTCTTAACCAAAGTGTTTACAAGAACTTTCATAAAGAAAAATGTAGTTATTATGAAAATATAAATAAACACTTGTTGGGCAGGTATGCTGTTGCCTGCGAAAAGAAGCCTTGCGCGATAAACGGAAAGGTGTGAACTGTATGACGGGAATAACGGCCCTTATAACAAACACTAACCACGGCCTACAATTTTGTATGAAATATTGATAGCATTTAGTTGTTTTTTTTAAATAATAACACAAAAACATACATTTTCTGAAACTGTACAAAACTTTTAGCATAAATAATCATTTTTATATTTAAAAACTTTGTTATTTTATTTCTATGTTGTTATACCATATATCTCAAATCGTTTAGGCAAATCCCTCCTTCACTATAATCTCATCATAAAACTATATTTATTTTATATGGTATGTTTCTGCTTTCAAAAGCGGGTGACTTTAAAAAAACGCTATTTCAAGAACATGGTGGTTTTTTTTTATATATATATATTTTGCACAATGTTTAAAGAAATTTCCTTAGGTAATTCTCTAGAATAATAAATTATTTCGAATGTAAATAAACTAGATTACTCGTATCTTTTGCGGATATCTCCCCTGACATCTTTGAAAACCTGTAAAATTCGCTTTCTTGTAGCGTTCAGGTATGTAGGCGCCTTAATGAATGCAACCAGTTGCGAAAATGCGCACAGCTAGACCTCTCGCGCGTTTGATCACACACAATTTTATGTGCATGTGCGGGGGGGGAGGCTATTATCAATGGCTTTGTGATGAAATCGCATCACTGTGAAAAAATATCGAATTACATAAGAAATACGGCCAATTTTGAATGAATTAATTATAACGTAATTCCTAATGTATCTAATGCACAAGAAATTGTATATTATGGCGTATAATTAATAAAGGCGATTGCATTGCCTTCGAAAAATTCGTGAATACACGCTCTCGCAAACGCAGCTTAAGTTTCTGTGCTTAAGAATGACAGACAAATTCCAAAATTATTTTAATGTAAGGTCTATTCTTAGTTCAAGTTACGTATTGGCTGACGATTTTTGAGTGCCTAGACTTTTAGAATTCGCTTCTTACTAATGAGGTTAGAGATTCTTTAGAATCTATGTTTGATATCCAATTTTTAACTAAAAATAACGTTTTGTTTTTAATAAATTTGCCATAGGTGTATATTTTTATATTTGTCGTAATCTATGTGAATAATATACAATCTTTATTTACACGAATTCTGTATTAATTAGTCGATAAAACAATAAAAACCCTCTCCTGTAAATGATGCATTGAGCATACAAGAACTTAAGGACTGTGCTGAAAGTAACGATCTTTTAAAACGTATAGATCAACGATAACGGCGACTGAGGGTGAAAAACGCACCACGCCCAAGTACGCCACTTTGCGTCGAGTACACTCCTCGCGTATCGTACGTCTCGCTCGCTCGCATAAGTCTCCATCCAGCACGGCGGAGTGTTGCGGCGCGCGGAACGGCGGAGGGAATCTACCGGTGTTGGGTTTTCACAAGGACGATTTGTATGACATGCCGTAGACTCCTATTTGTAGATGTAGAAGAAAAATAGTACTAGGTATCGTTTTATCCCCTAAATATCTAGGCTTCTAAGGAATTATTAAGTTTAATTTTTATTGTCTCTAAAAGTTATGAGCCTCATAAACTCTGCATTTTTCTGTACATTTTATCAAAACTTTAGACTTAAATATCTTATTGTCTGAATGCAAGAATCGAGAAAATAAAATTACAGAAGCCTAGTTTATCTTATATATAATTTGAAAAAAAAAAACAAACATACATTTGAATAAATTATAAGATTTCGCTTGTATCGTATGTTGAGCTAAATTGAGCTAAAGGTCACATGCATGAAAAGAGAATTTTGTGTCAATTTGGCTTTATTTTTTTTTTCAATTTAGGGAACACCTCGAACACAGAAACGTCACGTTCAACGAGAACGGAACCCTCAGCGCCGTGCCGGCGCATCCGTTGACCTGGGAGGCGGACATGTCCGGGGAGCGATCCGAAGACGACATTCTAGTGCTACCCAACATCGCCCTGCTGGTACGTGAAATATTTACATTCTTTATTACGGCTGTTAAAAACGGTTTCTTGGCGCTATGGTTTGAAAGCTGTTTCTGACTCAGATGTTTAGGGTTTGAAGACTCTTTTATGAAGCATTATGCTGACTATGTAAGTTGGTTGCGAGACGCAATCACTGTCTGAAGACCACCATGCTGTCGGAACTGCGCTTAATAACGCCTCCTCGACATCATTTCTTTATTTATTCCATAGATTTACAAACCGTGATACTCAAATCATATCCAGATTAGTAGAGGGTTTGAGAGATAGAAATTATGATATAAATTACTGCATATCGCACTTTTTAAAGTAGAAAACATAACACATGTGTAGCTGTAAGTTTTTCTGTAACTAGTAAAATAAAAAATAAATAAATAAAAAAACTATATCTGTTTCTGATAAAGTATTAAGTATAAATGTGTATGTGTAGTGAGTGTGCTAGGAGTGTAAAAGTTTCATACGTGTTTAATGTAGGTATAGGCGTTCGTGAAGATAAGCATATGTGTGTGTGTGTGCGTGCGAGAGAGAGATAATAATGATTGTGGATGCTAAATATTTTCCCTGATCTGTTTAATAAACAAATCCTCACTTAAATGGAAAACGTCAGCTTGATATTATATATTTTCATAACTCTGTACATAAACTGAGTGAGCCTTAGAGCCTTTTTTCCAGCATTTGGTACAGAAAAGTTTAATTTTTTAATTTCTATATTATGAGGCTGTAATTAAATAAAAACCAACAATTGCTTACTACCTGACGCCCTATAAAAATAAAGCACTGAATTTCAAGCCCAACTGCCAATATGTTTCGTCTTTAACAAATTCCTAATCACCGTCGCGCTATGTGTACAACGTTTTATTTGGCTAATTCAAAACTTTTGTGATATTACACTAGTTCTATCATTAATCATAGTTTAAAATTTGAAAAAAAAACAGTTTAATTTAAAGATAGCCTCTGATATCAGACTGATATTTATAAACCAATAATTTTATAAAAATTCGCAAAGGCGAATTCAGGTTCATATTGGGCTGCGGGTTCAACGCGAAACTTCTTTAGCAACAATGACCTGTTACCGCTCGTCGATATCTCTTGGTTTATAACTTTTCAATATAACCAAAACCATATTACCAGAAACGTGTATTCATCATCTATCATGTACTTCTTTAACACTTTTAACGTTTTAATATTATTGTGTAATAGGTTTTCTTTTCCTAACTTACAACTCCTTCGCTATTATTATTACTTTTAATTGGCCTTAGTAATTTATTACGTTTGTATATTGTAACGACGTTTGTAATTCCAATAACTAAATAAATAAATGCATTGCTTACAAAACGAAGAAAAAACGTTGTTTTTAGAGGTAAAATTGCTCAATTTGTGAGCGCAGTCGCGAGAGATGCGTTTCTCGTACGACACATTCGTCATAAATCAATGCATTGCGCATGCGCGCGCGTGTGTTGTTTCCCAGCTGTCTATTACCGCGAGCTATGACCGATACATAGGTACGGAAAAAAACTGACATTTTAATGACCGTACTGTGCGTACAGTCCGCACCGAAATAAACTCTTAACAGCGCCGATAGAAATACATGCATACAGTCATACAAAAAACAACATTTTACACTCAAGTAGTCGCGGTAGTCAGTGTTTATTTTTGTGATATATTTATGTATACAAAATATGTGAATTAACAGCTAAAGAAATTCATTTTCTGATGTGACTGTACCTGCAGTGTAGATACGATAATAATTATGTCTCTGTCATCATCAAATTATTGAATACAATAACGAGCATCATATAAATGATACAATGAGAGATAATCCACCGGCCATTACGCTAATCACAATTTCACACCTTTGTGCCCATTACTAACATGTCTATGGATAGCTCAACCTCACACGATTAGTAGGCGCCCCAAAAAAATTGTAGATGGCGCTATTTTTCGCCAACGAAATATTACCTACCTATATTTTATTATGAATAAATATTTCGCTGCCAAATTGCCTAGACGCAAATCGGACAGAGGCCTAGATGTTTACAGTTTTAAAAAGCTTGTCTTTTCAATTCACAGATGGCGCACTGTTTGTGAATAAATTTCTGTATAAACCTAGAAAATATATATCCATCTGTCATTAAAATTATGAAACTGTGTGAAAACCACTAAATTTACTTATTTATATTTGTCTTTATTTAACATTTTTCTTTATATTCCAGCTCAGCCCAGGGCTTATCTGCTGGATACTATTTATAAGATGCATTAAACAGTTGTTAAATCACATTTTCACTTTGATGTGTTATTTTCACTGTAATATGCACTTTATTTTCCGTTTACAGTATTAAAATTACTAACAATAGGAAAAATCTTATATTTACAGTAGAAATACTATATAAAGAACACAAAAAAAGTAACACTTTTTAAATGCTAGAAACAGAGAAAAAAAAATGATAGCAAAGAAACATTTCAATTTGACAGTAATATATTTTTTTTAACGTGATTTTGACTAAGTAGTCATGGTTTGCTCAGAGACACTTCACTTTCATAGTGCTGCGAATATTTGTTCACATAGTATAAAAAACGAATTTATTGTTGGCTACTTGGTAAAAAGCAAACAGAAACGTTAATTAATTACATACCGCAATAAATTGCTTTTGCGGGTAGATACTTAGAGAATATTCCATGTATATTTATGTATAAATATCATTATTACTTAGATTTTATTATTAAGTATTTTATTTCATATATAATATTAGGTAGTTTATTATTAAATTTAAACGTTTACAACATAGTCATGTCATATTAATCTATAACAATGATAACATTTATGAATATGAGTGTATTATTGCTATATTATATTATATAATTATAGCATAAATGAATTTATGTATAATTTAGTGGATTTTAAATAAAAATAATATAGTTGTTCGTTGTCCGACCTGAAATATCTAATAATCTGCAACAAATGAAGCCTACCTTAGAACGCGCGCTGCCTAGTTAGTTAGAGTTTTGAAAACATGTAATAAAATATGAAAATAAATTATTATTATTATTTTATTATTATTAAATTAATAAATTAATACATTCGCTACTTCATAGTTACAGTTTAACTTACGTCCCTCTTCAACCACCTTATACAACTCTGCACTCACACTTTAACAAATAAACATCAACGAAACACGCACACACTCGCACACTGTATCAAAATTAAAAATACTTCATGACAGTGTTCATTTATAAAATTGTATCTACTTAAAAGGTAAATAATCTTAATTGGATTATGTTTTTAAAAAAAGCCTTAAAAATTGTGTTCGGATGTAAGTATTTCTGTGATTTTGAAATAAAATAAAATATAATAAATCTGTGTTTCCAGTGTCTATTTTGAGAGAAAAACTTCTACCAGACTGTTCATAAATATGTTCTTTACCTCTGTGAAAAAAAAATATTACTCAAATTTTGTCATTTTTAAAAGTTAATTATGAAAATTAAAAGGATATAAATGATTTTACGAAAATTTGCTCTGTGAAAAAGATATAACTCAATCAATAAATACCGTTCAATAAATAACGTTTCAGTCCACATAGAAATGTAAAATGTTGTTTAAAAAGATATTACTTTTCACAAACATTAACATTAATAATAACAAAAGATATATTATTTTGAGGGCCAAAATTGTTCAATTATTAACCTAAATTGTCAATAATAACTTTATAAAGTGTGCAAATCTAGTTTTAACTGTAAAGTTACTCTTTTATAGTTATTCCCTTTTTCGCAGGAATAATACCTAAGTATACCGAATGACGTTTGTGATCGTTGAGGCGCTATTATGCGTAGTTCCGACCGCCTGGTGACCTTCATGACGCGGGGCGATTAATTAATTCGTCGAGACAAAACAACATGTTTATTGATTAGTTGCATGTGATTACTATGAACTGTTTTTAAGATTTTTTAAGATGCGAGACGCGATCCATTCGCGCGATGCTTTCGTTGCAAACAAAGCACTTTCGATCTCGTCGAGAAGAGAGGCTGCGTTTTGCGGGTCACGATTATAAATTCAAGGCCAGCCGCGGGCGCGCGGGTCGTTGACCCCTTAAAAAATCCGATACGAATAACCGGATTATTACAAACAGCGAAAGATATGTTTTAACAGCCTGTTGCAAAACGCGGTGTCGGGTTCGACCGTCGCTTTTTCTGCCACTGTCTGTGTTTTTTATTTAGAATCCATTTCAACATTTATTTATTTATTTATCTTTATTGGAAAAACCAACAATTTTACACAGTACATACAACAAAAAAAAAAATACATTAAATTGATCGATAAAAAACTAAAAATAGGTTTCTACTAACAAAAAGTATTAAAGTTAATAAAAAAATAACAAAACCATTTTATATCTATATATACATATCTACTTCCACGAATTTGGAACAGCTAATTTGCCCTATTATTTTTACACAATAGATCATTGCTAACATTAACATTTTTACACATAGATCATTTCTAACATCATTGCTAATTAATAGATTATCAAAACATTCAACAATTAAATAACTGGCCAATTCTTTAGACGATGTAAAAAGTCGACGTGTAAAAAGAAAAATAACATTAAAAACCAAAAACAAAAAATAACTCGAACTCATCGAAAAAATACATTGTTAAAAAACTAAACGTAATGCCTCCAGACAAAAATAACAATTAAATTATTCACGCTTATCTAATAAAGGTTAATCCTATTGGGCGAACAGGCAAAGATATCAATTTCCGCGGAAATGGAATTTAATAATTCGACTGCTCTACCAACCGGACTATACTTGTATACGTCGGTACGACACGCTAATCGCCTAAATAACGTATGCTTCTGCGCTCTAGTAAAACGGTCCGGAACAAAGAAACCAATATCTCTGAGTATTACGGGATTCTCAATGAGACAGCGAATAACTTTATAAAAATAAACAATGTATGGACTAGCCGCCTAAACTCGAGCGTGTTAAAGCCTACTTTTAGCCTACTACGGAGATAAAGGTATCTATGGAACCTCCTCTGAGTAATTTCCAGGATATTACAGTAAGTAATCTCATGAGGACTCCAGATAATGGAACTATACTCCAATATACTCCTCACGAACGTGCAGCATAAAAGCGAGATGGACTTCAGCTTACTCAAAGATCGACTGGTTCGAAGTACGAATCCCAACATTTTATTGGCACGCGCAGCTATGCTTCGCAAGTGCAAATGAAATGTTAGACGCGAGTCAAACACAACCCCCAGGTCGCGAATTTCGTCGCATCTGCGAATAATCTCATCACCCAGAGAGTACTCAAAACTTACTTAATCTCGCAAGGCTCGTGAGAAGGATACTGCTGCACATTTAGAGGCATTAAATTGTAATCTATTGAACGTTTGGTGTGCGTATTGTTGTGTTCCTGACCTACCCAATTAACCTAGCATAATTTAAAATGTTTTTAGAATTCTTTGTTGTTGTTGTTGAACAAAAGATGTTCAATTAAATATCCAGAAACACCCCTTAAAAGGACACTGGTAACTTTAAGTTCACCTGCACAAGAAATCACCAAAAATATAAATTACATAATTATTTTAGAAGCTGTGTTTATATATAGATATAGGTATTATTTCTCTGCGCAAGGCGCACTCTGCATAAGGTCATTATTTCCTCGCAGATCAACGGATATATTAGCATTTGCGTCAGTTGCAATAATCAATTGTTCCTATGAACATTAAATAATAATAGTACCCAGCTATGAATTTAATTAAAATATTTTCAAATATTATAAACGTTTGGCTGTAAATATTTAAAAATTTGCACCCAGCATGAAATTTGCTAATCGAACATAAGTGTAACCAAATCGTATATTCATTTGTACCTACAGACTGATATACCTACTGACTAAATATTTTTTGGTTAGATTTACTATATTTGTTTCTATGGAAGCAAGAGATGTTTTTGCAAATTTATTTTGCTATGACTATAAAACAATATGGCGTCGTGAGTGAACAGCTGACGAAATAAAACCACGCTTTTACTTGTCACCGTTTGCAGCGATTCAAATCAAAATGGCGGCGTAACTGAACAGCTGATCGTGATTTTAACGTTAGCTGTTGTTATTTGTAGCGTAGCTAGAAATTATGAACTAACTAATTAACTAATTAAAAGCAACCATACTTACATTGAGAAATATATTTAACAATAATCGATATGTAACTCCAACAAAAATTATTGCTGTCACTATATCAACCACACCGTATGGTTGCCAATACCATATTTTGATGCTATTACCATATTATTTTTCAGTGAATTTTCAACTACTTATAACTGGTAAAAATAACAGGTACTTTCTAATAATGTGTTAAACTTAGGAACATACCACAGACTGGATTATTAATTAGATTTCCCGAAAACCAACCCACGGTTATTTCATTAGAGGAGAATTCATTATTTTTAACCCTTTCTAATAAAACAGGTGTGCTTTTGTCGTCCGCTGTGTCAGATTGATTTTGACATTACCCGTGGGTTTTACATTTTATTTTTTAACCTCTGAATGTTATTGTTAAATATCTATATTATCCGACTAGCTTTCGATGTGATTAAAACGGGTATGGTACGGCCAGGGGACGAGAATGGTAACTTTCTTATACACAAATGTATAGGAGGTCAAAAACTGCCTAGATCGAAATAAATTTAGTATATAGAGATGTGGGGGGGGGGGGGGTTCATTAAAAAAAAATACAAAAAACTAAGATCAGGTACCACAGGCCCGAGTAGTCTGGTAGGAAGATGCCTTTAATGACGCCTAGCTGCAAGACGTCAAGTTCTGGTTAAATAATTTACTACTACTAAATAATGTATAGAAGCACTTAACATTATATGATAGCTACAGATGTCATAGCCATTCATGTTTCCTTAACTAATTGAATTGATGGCATTTCAACATAATTCAAACATTGCCACTAAACCTACGCTAAAACTAAGCAAGAAGCGGGTTTAACTTGACGCATAATTTAAACCTGGAACCGTACAGCAGTTCGCTGCAATGCCGCTGAACCTGGTTTAGATGGCGGAATAGTTAATAAATCTTCTTAAATTATGAGAATGACACGGCCTTATGAATAGGCAGGCAGTACCTACGCTGCTAAGCGTAATTGTGACCACTAACTATAAACTAACCTGAATTTCAAACGCCCGGCCTTTCAATTTAGCAGAAAGCTTACATATATCCACAAGACTTATCTATACTGGAAAAAATATCGAGCTTACAATTTACCGAAAAGTTCAGTAGAATCATATTTTTTTGTGGCTACTGAATTTTAGTAGTATAAAGTTATAAAGTAAGTTATGAGTCTCGAAAATTCTGTAGTTTTTCATACGTTTTATGAAAAGTTTAGATATAAATATCATATTGATTTAAAACGAAGCCAAACGTTAAACATTAATTTCGATTCATTTAAACCCTCTTTTCTATGAAGCTATAGAAAAAAGGGTTTAAATGAATTGAATTCTATTTCTGAGAAATTTAATAAATGTTTCTTATATTTTAAGACAAGGTGATATTTATAAATGGCCTTTGTTTTGTGATTTTATATATCGCGACATAGCATTAGAAATAGCTTACACTAACGTACGTAAAATTAATAAAGACATCAATTGAAAGGACACCGATTTTGAAACCATTCGAATCGAATAAAAATATAATCTAATGTTCATTCGAAATGCCAATTTCATCAGAATTTAAACATCTAATGCCTATTGTCATGCAGTATGCATAATAAATAAATTAATTGAGGGTAATTAAATTAATTTAATATATGTATCTGATTGCCTGATAAGACACGTATGCAAAATCGAGTTAGCAACCAACTTAACCGACAGCCCGTAAGAATAGTCAGTGGTCAGCCTTCGTTCCTACGAACGAGACTATGCACTCGGCCGAAACGAGATTCTTAGATAGAGTATTCTCAGGTTTAACGGAGTATTAGGCGGTTTAGTTAAAATCACTGAAGCGACACAATTTTAGACGTTTCAAATGTCAACGATTTATTCACGTATGCGTTACCGATCGATGTCAAACGCAAATGCATGTATGGTGTTTTTTTTAGAGGCGCGGTTTTCAATCTGGCACTACTTTTTTCGTAGTTGGTGTTTTTGACAGCTGTCACTTGATTTATGCTCAGTTTGGTTTGCCATTTCATAATGAATAGACTTACTCCTGAACAACGTTTGCAAATAGTGCAAATTTAGAAAAAATCACTCTAAATTTTTTTAAAATCAATAAAGTAAAAATCGCGTCGTGGGCCTGTGGCGTGGCCTCCAAGATCGTGCGATTTAACACCGCTGGACTATTTTTTGTGGGGTTATGTGAAGTCGCTTGTCTACGCAGATAAGCCGGACACGATTAACGCCTTGGAAGAGAATATTCGGCGCGTTATTGCTGACATACTGCAAAAACTTGCTGCAAAAAGTGGTTGAAAATTGGGCCTCTCGGCTGGAATTTGTTCGAGTCAGCCGCGGCGGCCACTTACCCGAAATCATTTTTAAAACATAATGGCAAACCCTTATCTTTATAATAAAACTAAATTCTTAGCCATGACATCAAATTATATGCGTTTTATCTCTTCTGAAAACCACGCCTCTAAAATCATCACCCATATAAATAAATAATAAATAATCAATGTAAAAAGAGTTTCTTATCTTCGAATTTCTATCAATAATAAACAAGAATGGTTATGACGCCCTGTAGCTATCATATAATAACAACTGCTTCTACACATTGTTTAGTAGTAGTGAATTATTTAACCAGAACCGGACGTCATATAGTCAGAATGAAGTATATAAAGGCAGATAAAGGTTTTAAAAAATTTGACGCGCGGCTAGTAATGAAACAACACGGCATAATATTTCAATCTTATTATAATTACTACTGTTTTGTAATGATTATAATTTGGCACTGAACATTTGTTTACTAGTATTTGCGAACACAAATGAGATTGTTTAAATTTTAAATGAACATTCCCAACAGTCTGCTGTCATATTTTTGTAATTTAAATATGATATTTGAGCGCTCTATCAAACTGTCAAATGTTCACTAATTAGTACTAATAATGTGTTGACTGTAATGCTTTAATCGATATTATCCTATCAGTCTCCGATCTGATCTAAATAGCTAAGGTTTCTTTTTCAAGATCATCGATTTACACACAAAAATTCAACTCTTTTGCATTTCTACATTTTGAGTTGAAATACTATACGAGCTAAATTTACAGAAGCTAAAATTAATCATTTAGCTATGCAAAGCTTTCATAAGTAACGCCATTTTTGTTGGTTAATTTTTTTATTTTTGTAATGTTTTGTAATGCTCAAAATGGAAAAGTTTATCGGAAAGGTTGTGTAATAAAAACAAATAAAATAAATTTATTTTACTATATTTTGTATTTTCATTTTAAATTTATTAGGTACATATACTCTTATACATATATTCGTGTTTACACATTCTGCCCTACACTGTCACGAAGTTACAAGATTCATTATTTTAAATTATCGTAATATGTATATTTTGTTATGTTATGATTTTAAATTCAAAATATTCATCACTGTCGCTATTTATATCTCAGCTAAACCTTGACACTATAAATTGTGGTTTTATAACTATGTTTTTCCTTTGTTTATATTACGTAATGCCGGAAGCATTTCCGGAAGACCTCACACAAAGATAAAAATAGTTATAAAATCACATTATAATTTAGAAATACTTTACATAGGCATATAACAACTTAATAAGAACAGTTTGTTAATTCCGCGGTACGAAATGAAGAATAACTATTAACTTTTCTTCAAAAGAAACATTTCTGCTTAGTATTAAAACCGATTCTCTGTTTTAATAATTACAATTATTATACTTGGACATACACAAACATAATAAAAGCTTGTAAAAATTAATAGGAAAGATACATTATTGAAAACAAGCTTTTATTGCTAGTTTACAGTATTTTTATACATTATTTAGTGCTAGAATGCGTATACAAAGTTTTGTGTCTGTGCTGTTGACCGTTGAGGAGTCCTTCGTATGGAGCCATTCCTGGAAGTGGAATCAGGTCATGCTTACCATATAAATGCGTTGTCATCGAAATGAACCAACATGTCAAACTTTAACTCCAATTTTACGTGAAAAACATTTTAATTGGAAAACCATTTTTTTTTATTATTAAAAAAAACGTCTAAATCGTTTAAGCCGTTTCGAAGAACAACATTAAAAAAATCATTAACACACTTAACACGCATTAACACGCATTTGAATCTATAATTAAAAATAATAGTTTTTATTTTATATTACTACTAATAACATATTACCAATTTAATGTCGACCTGCGTAGACGAGTTTGCTAAATCGAATAATTAACGCACATTAAATATATATTTTATTCTACCACGCAAAATTTTATTGGGTTTTATTAGGTATTTTATTTGGGTTATTTTGTACAAAACAGTGTCCACAGTTAAATCTTCAGTTCAAAATTTTATTATTTTATTTTTTGTTATGAAAATTCAGTTCTTTTTTTTATGAATCGTCAGTTGAGAATTTATGTTTTTATGAACAAAAGTACTCGCTGTAAAAGTGATGTAATATGAAATGTGTTGTTTTTATAGAAATTAATAAAAAAATAATAAAATTAAGTGCTGTGTGATATATTTCGAAGAAAAGCGTTATCCAATACTGAGAACGGTTGCTGTTATATAAATAGTTACTTTTGAAACCGGTTGTAAATGTAGGATATTCACACAGATAAAATAGCTATCTAGAAAACTAGTTATTCTATCACATTTTTCAGTTCAACGTTGCCAGAAGCAACTATTATTCAACAAATATATAAATATACATTTTAATAGATCCAGCTAAGATACTGTCTTTTCTGCCGGTTTCTTAATATTAACTTAAGTATAATTAATTTACATATGCATAAAATGAAATAAAATAAAATACGAATTGCTTACATAAATATTTTTTAGTCCCTAGGTTTTTTCCATAAATTCTTTTAGTTAAAGTTTTATTGAAAATTTTCTTTTAAGTTATCTAAATTCTAGGGGTATTTTATTAAACATGCTAAGTATTATCTAATAATATTACATATCTAAGGTACTTACAGAACGCACAGCGTGGATTTCATTTACGGCTTCTAAGATATTTCATGTCCTACTTAAGACTAACCTAAATTTTAAGTTCGACTTAACCGATAAACATCGTATTTCAACTAACTTTTAGCGCTAAGTTGAACCTAAAGTCCTTCTTAGCTAAGAATCATAACAACCACTACTTAAGCCTTAAGTCAACTCCTTACACTAATTTACAATGTGTTATCTTTCTAACCAGGTAAGAGTTACCCGTTCTAAGAAAGGTTATTTATAAAATATTTCAGTGTGAGTATTAAAAACCTACGTAAAAACCTGTAAAAAATAATAAAAATTAAC
Source organism: Neomicropteryx cornuta (assembly GCA_020383195.1). NCBI lineage: Eukaryota > Metazoa > Arthropoda > Insecta > Lepidoptera > Micropterigidae > Neomicropteryx > Neomicropteryx cornuta. Next base: position 5,541,304 of record JAHKQU010000010.1, on the reverse strand, counting down.
TTTAAGCACAAATACACACACACACAAATTAATGCAACTTAAGTGTCTAACCGTTAAACACTTTATATACTTTTTAAATAAATAAAAAACTAACTTATAAGTTTTTAAATAAATATTCAACATAAAATAATGTTATATACAACGCGTCCCAAGATGATCCCCGATAAAAAAACAGCGAATTGTCCTGCGATTTCTAATATAATTTATTAAAAAACTATTTAAAAATGAATCACGGTAACCGAGAAAAAAAATGTAAATTATCTTGAAAATAGTAAACAAATCGTCTGACGTTTCTGATCATCTCTCGTAAAATATGTATTTTTGTGACGCTGTTTGTATTTTGTATACGTAAATTAATATATAGTAACTTACTATAAATAAAATAAATGCTCTAGTATAAGGATATCAATAATTTATAAAACGGCATCTGTGCGTTATACTGGATCTGTGGTTATCGTTTATCGTTTATCGTTTATCGTTACATCACGATAAATAATTGTAAGAATCGGATCTCTGTACGGCGCTGCATTTGTAATGTAACTTTTACTTTTATAGGTAACTTCTGCGTAGAATTCTTATGCAATATAAATGACGATTTGTACATTTAAATGACTTCCATTATGTGATACATAGCTGGGCACAGTCCTGATGACTATAATTATTAATGTCCGCGCGCAGTGTTCATGGGCTGGGCTTGTTTTATTATATCTGTTTTGAAGTGAAAACTTCTATAGACACAAGTCGGGCGAAGGGAAAAAAAATGAATAGGGCAAATATACTGGGTTCGCGTCACCGCAATCGGGGAGCCAACGAACTTTTAGATTTTACTCGTTTTACGACTGCCATCTAGAAAATAGTCGAGGAGCCTGGTCCATTAATAATATTAATACGCCGTGTCCCGAGACCATTCTCAATAGAAAAATAAACAGCGAAAATAGTAAAAAAATCATATAATAATGTGTTTATTGTGTGAGATCAGCTATAGCCGTACGCCGTAACAGTATCAAGCCCATTATATGGCGTGGCATCGGAATTCTAACCGCTAACCGAATTGATACCATCTGTTTAAAAATATAATAAATTTAAGGATACTTTTTGTTTTCTTTATATATTATTTCGTTGTACAACACCCCCGTTAAGTCTTCGGGAATGGTCTTGGGACAACCTGTATATTATTATTATTATTATATTATAGCGACGCTACATATATGGACTGCAGCTGGCAGCATCGTTTTGGCCGGCGATGTGCGATCGCCGCCAGGCGCATCTGATTGGTCGGCACCTGCGCAGGCGCACATTGGAAGGGCGCACGGGCGATTCGCTAGCGACGCAGGCGGTCAGTCGGAACATTGGGCTTGCAAGCCGACGACTTTATCATTCCTAATTATTTTTTTATTCATTGTTACATCTTAATTTCCGTTGTTTTTACACTTGTTATTTAGTTTTTATTCTTGGTTTACGACCCAATTGTTGAAGTGATTCTCTATTGGAAATCATGTAAATAAATAAAACCGCCGGCCTCCAGCGGTTCAATGATCAACTGAGTTCGTCATTTCTTATCATCCTGGACCCTAGACATCCCCGGTATAATATAATAATTAACATATTTCAACAAACAAATAAAAATAACAAAATATAAAAAAGATGCGAATTGCCTTTATTTCAATTTTGAGTTTTATTAGCATATACTGTCCAAATTTCAGGTTGTTTAATAACTACCTACCTACTATTACCTATTATTACCTATTATTAAAATTTTTCATTGACTTTTAAGTTTTCGCTGCTGTCGGTAATACCAAAGACTGTTTTTATACGATGTTAGGTCATTACGCCATAAGTCACTGAATTTTATTACATCGTTGCAAAAGTTGTTCGAATTTCGGATTAAAATTTCCGTCCGATTTTATTAAAAGCCTATCTGGCAGATCTTGGATTTCGAAAAAAACAGTCGTTTTTTTTTATACCACCGTAAACTCAAAGTTCACCTAATATTCTAGTTACAGAACAAGTTATATCACTTAGCGATAAGTAATCAATTAGTTTTAGTCCACTTAGTCTAATGGCAGAGTCTCTTAAAACAATCGTATTCCGAAATATCTATAAATCTAATGAGAAACAGGGATGCAGGTGTCTTTAGGATCGGGTTTACCAAATAATAATCGACGCGAAACCAAAAAAAAAAGTGGATTTAAAAGTTACAACCATTTCCTGTGACAAACCGATCATTTTATTATCATTAAATTTTTTTTTGTTTATTTGCGGCAATTGTTCCTAATGCCGCCCTGACGCTGTCTACATAAAACGCACCGTAGAAGATAAAATACTATTCCCGCCCTGGGCCGTCTTTCTGTCCTCGAAAAGTAAAAATGAGAAAGATTTGCTCTAGAAAAATAACCATAGCCGTTTAGATCACATCGAAGGCCGATAGATATATAACAATAAAAGCGTTAAAATATCATTAGAATTTCAAAAATATGACCACACGTCTGTTGGAACGTATTATTTATTACTGGCCAGTTAAAATTAATACAAACTCACCTATTTGTTAAAAAAAAAAACATAAAAAATAAACAGTTCCACTTTATAATTATTATAAATTGTTATAATGTGTCCGTGTTTATTTATTTATGTTTTTATTTATTTATTATTACCCTGCAGAAATTGTACATATTACAGTAATGACGTAAAGATAATATAAAGTGAAGTAACAAACTACGGTAGCCAAATTGACGAATTAAAATTAATTACAGGTAAAAAAGAATAACATTAAAATAGAAAACCATCTTTAATTTAAACGATTTTTAAAAAAAAAAACATAAAATACACCAATTTAAGCTTTGGCCAAATGTTATATAATATATAGAAATATATAGAAAAAAAGCAATATTATATATAGGTAATAAATGAATATTTAGATTTGATAAAGAGGACGCAACCTTATGATTATTTCTCGATACAAAAAATCTATTTTTTGGTGATAAATAGTACTGGATATTTCGTTTTATATTATAATTATCTTACTTTATACAGGATGTTTTTAAATGTAGGGCACTCCTTTTAGGAGGTTGAGGAGGAAACATAACGATGAAACTGGCACTGGCCTGATAGGTGCTCGAATGTCGAGTAGAATAATTTGTATAACGATCTCTTTGAACATACGCGTCTTATTGCTCGCCGCATTAAGTCGAATGTCGACTTGAACGTATTACAATTACAGTTCACTTCCTATGTATTTATACTTTTATTGACCGCGGATATGAGATCTCGTCATCTTAAGTAGTATTTTTAGAAGGAAATAAATAATGGAAATATTTATCTGAAGAATTTCAAAGAAATTCCATAAAAGGAATACATTTCAACTCCAGTGCCGAACTGACAGCCTTGTGACAAAATGTAGTTTTGCCTTATAAACATACCCTATAAGTATTTTAATAACTCTAAATATTAATTATAATAATACAATAATTATAGAGAATAAGGGATCATAATATTTTATAGGAATTTATATATTATTTACTGTATATTTATTTATTTTCAAAAAAGCCATCAAAACATATTTATTTAAAAAAAAAATGTATGAATTTAAAGACCTATAATTTAAAGGAAGAAATTTTATGTGGCAGTTATTTTTTCATACTAATTCTAAATAGTTTATTTAAGCATAATTTATAAAACTTATATTTTTTTTTTGTGATTTTTGAAGTTATACTTCTTTGCGCTCGTTGCACTCATTGGGATGGAATGTTAGTCGCGAAACCGCGTCACGCGTTAGGAGTAAATTCTTTTTCTAATTTGGCGATTAGGCTCTCCTTATGCAGAATTAATTACCTAGCCGTTTTCAAGTTAAGTATATATTTAATGACCGAAGATAGGATTAATAACCGTGCAGTTGGCAGAACTGCAATCGCAGCCGGGCTCCGTGAATAAAAAATATTTTTGTTGTCAGATATTTAATTATAAAAAATTATATTATTATATATTTTAGCTATGTAATACGAGTATGAGGAGTAAAAACACTCTAGGCATGATTTATATTGCATTCATGTCAATTTTTGTGAACTAATTGAAAATTAAAAATTGTCATTCCTATGTTAGAAATTATTCCTATGTTATTCAAGTTGTTGTTAGAAATAAAGTTTTACTTTACTTTACTATATGTAAATCTACCCGTGTGTGTGTGGTCATCCGTGATGTGTAGGTCAAGGGAGCCTTAAGGTCCGCGAACCAAAACTATGTTTCTTAATATATCATTGGGTATGTAGTATGTAGGTATGTTTTTAAGGAATATACACTGTTGATGTCTATTTAACTACGCCCACCTCTTACTTTTATATTAACTTAAATGTGTATCTCCTCCTAACAAAACACGTTAAGCATGACAGCACATTTTAAGAGTATATTTTATCGAAAGCATTTTCTTCGTCGTGCGAGATGCAAGGCAATCCGCGTACGAAATCTGAAATAGTTCATACATTGTACGCATTCAGACAGTTTTATTATGTGTTATAAATGTTATAAATTCTTGTATAAAAGATAATTTTCATAAATTTGTATGGTTATAAAGCCATAATATCTACACAGTTGAATATATTAGTTTTAATGGGTTAGGGTAATGTTAAGTATTTTACTCGAACGAATACATGGGTAATGTATACAGGTTGTGTCAGGGTGTGTGGGTGTGGGTTTTATAACTATAAAATTTAAAAGCACTTTTAGCTTAATTACTAATCCTTTCAACACTCCACACAAACACCCACGTTTATTGTTCTGCTTACAAATTCATACGCATGTAAATTTCTTTTAAGTAATTGTATACAAAAAATAAATATATGTTTAATTTTATATATTCACACGCAATATATCAATTAATTCAATTAATGTTTATAATTTAAATGTAGAATTAGAACCGGTATTCACCAAGTGAGATAATAAATTCCATTTTATTTAAATCTCTTTAAAATAGTTGTACCATTACTTATTACTTATATTGTAAGGGTAAAAAAAATTGTAATTGTTTATCAGAGATAAAGATATTAATTTTTCACTTATTTGATTTATGTACAGTAAAATAAACATTGTATTATATCGACTGATCATTACGAAGTGGTTACACCAGTGACAGATAGATTGACCTGGTATTTCTAACATTATTTATTAGGAAATATATGTACAGGTATTTCCGTTATAAAATCACCAAATAGTTATACATAACGGATATGTATTATCATAAAATATAGGCATACCCGTCTGTTGACTTTTACATAATTAAGGTAAATAAATACTTGAAATCTATACCGCACCTCATTTACAATGCCATTAACTTTTCTTTACGTCAACGAATTAATTGCAACTGTGACAAATGGGAAAAAACGGGAGTCTCGGTGAGACCTATTCAAAATACATTTTTTACATAATATTAAGGTTAAACGATACAATCGCCAACTAAAAATCGAAAAATGTAAATTGCAGCCTTCTACTTATCGGAAAACATCACTATACTAAAATGGCGGACTTCTTAGATCAGCCGATCCTATAAAATATATTACCGATAGATCTTGATAGATCTGAAGTGGTTTTAATTCAGCTCGCAAGATTTGACCCAAACAGACTAATAATCATTGCAAGCTAGATAAAAGCTTCTAAAAAAACATAGCCTAAACATATTCTGACTAACGAATACTTATGCTTATAAATATTACGATTTTTGCTTATAAACTATAAATACATACAAGGACAGCAAAGTGAAAAAAAACATACAAAAATCAGTGAAATTAAATAAATACAATATAAAAAAAAATACAATTTGCATACAGGCATACAGACCTATGTACCCATTCTTGCATCCTTTCGGTCCACCCTTCAGCTAATCTTTTAAAAGCCCCAAAAGTCTCCTTGTACCGAACCAATTCTGGGTACCCTTGTAACTTCTTGAAGTTACATGAAATTACTCTCGTATTGATCCTAAAAATCGTACCCCCGACTCCCCTCCGGTAAAAACAATAATTAAATTGGGTATCAGTTAACATTATCGCAACCTTGCCATTTGCAACTCGTTCGTCGACTCTTCGAAACGAGATCATTTTTTTTCGCTGTCGGAAATTACCGCGCGTCGAGATTCCTCGGATACAAAAAGCGATCAATGCTCTCTCTCTGCGATAATACTGGGGTGATTCTTTTATACGGAATGCTTCAACCCCCCCCCCCCTCCCTACCCCCGTGTGTGTGTCCGACCGTCCTTGTGCAGTTTGCAATTTACAAAATGACGATTGCCAGAGTATTGATTTTATTTCAAAATTCCACAAATTGGCCATAGACAAGAGTCAAAGGTCTTATCATAATTTACTTACGTAAAATTAAAACTACACGCCACTCCTCGCTTCATTTCACTACTTGTCTTTTTGGTGTATTTGGTATAACTTATACAATAAAACATTAACTCTAAACATTAGCAAAACTAAATATGTTACTTTCAGTATTACTTCCGCCGGTTTAGTTGATACGGGCTTTCATCTTCGCATCCATGACTGTCAGAACCGAATAAAATGTGATTGTCTTCCTCTGGAGAATGTTGACCATATTAGATACTTAGGAATTGTAATAGACAGGCACCTTCGCTGGAACCATCACATTGATTCAATTGCTAAAAGAGTTCGTTCGCAAATTGTAGTTTATAAAAATCTTAGAAACTGTTTATCTTCCCAAACTTTAAAAATGGTTTACAATTGCTTAACTAACTCTTTAATCACCTATGCGTTAATTGTGTGGGGCGGTGCAACTCGAAAAGCCCTTGAACCATTGATCAAAGTTCAAAAATTAGTTCTTCGCGTGATCAATAAAAAGCCTTTTAGATTTAGTTCGGAAATCCTTTTCTCAAATTACAGGGTGCTAGATATTAGACAATCTTTTATTAAAAAAGTAGTCATACATGTTTGGCAAAATAAAATTAGTAATATACAGTGCACTAAAGCTATGAAGACAAGATCGAACGATAGAGGTCACTTAGTGGCACCAATAATGAAAACTTCTTTTGGACAGAGACATCTCATTTTTCTGGGCCCAAAAATATATAACCAGATAAGCGATGAAATTAGGGATGCTAAAACTAAAGCGTGCCTCGCTAAATCTATCTTAAAATGGTTAATCGCTTTGGGTAGAGATGCTGCTGAGAAATTAATTTCTGAAATAGTTGTTTAGATAACATTTATTAATGTTGTGTTTGCTGCTAGTTACTTAGGTGTGGACTTGCTAGGTCGAGTAACATGAAAAGAGCACGTGATTTTATACAGTTCTTTTATTCAGTAATTCGTAAACCATTACAAGCGGTAATTAATCTTAAGAGCGCGCGATGTTGTCGCCGCGGTGGTCGGTCGGCAAAGAGGCCGGCTGTAGTGCGAGCCGCGACTAAGTGGGTGCCGCACTAGTGATGGGTCACCGGTAGTGGCGGACACCACACTCCTCCCTCCTTAAGACCTGGACCTCCACATCAGGGTTTCGGACAGCTAGTTCTTTGCAGGTGTCCGTGAGTTCGGCCGACGACGCAGATGGTAGCGATGCCTTGTCGTCGCTTCGGTTTGCGCATCTGCGCGCGTTGCCTCCCTCGACGGAACCTGCCAAGAAAGAGAAGAAATACGATCAGTAGGTGAACTTTCCCTGGGTCTCCTACTGGGGCGGTGGTCCTGTTGGGCTTCAGACAGTGGCGCTACTGAAACAAAAGTCAATTGGTTAACATGCCTTTTCCATATTAACCCTGTTTCGCATTCCTTTAAGAGAAACAGCCGCCTACCTATTTGGCGAGTGACATGGGCCTTTACCCATGTTACTTTATTGACAATTCTGTAGTCCTTTGCCATCACGATACAACCTGGTGTAATTTTTCTATTACCCCTTCCCTTCCCATTATAATATTTCTTTTGTTTTTCCTGCGCTGTTCGAACTTTGTTTTCTATTTGTTTTTCCAGTGACGTTTTTACTTTGTTTGTGTCCTCTGGTTTTAACAAATCTAGCCTTGTTCTAAGCCTATGGCCTAACAATAGAACAGAAGGTTCTAAACCTGTCGTTGAATGTGGAGTATTCCTTTGTGTCATTAAAAAATTATTTAATTGAACTTTATAATTAGTAGGTAATTTATTGTTAACTAATAATTTTTTTAAAAATAATTTACAAGATTTTACACTGTTTTCGGCTTGACCGTTGCTCGATGGTGTAAATATTGCCGTTGTTAAATGTTTTATCCCGTTTTGTTCACAAAAACTTTTAAACTCTGCGCTACAAAATTGGGCTCCATTATCGGTTACTATCGTTTTTACGATCCCAAATCTAGCAAATAAATTTCTAAGTTCGTTTACTGTGTTTTGCGTATTTGTTGATTGCATTTCGGTGCATTCTATCCATTTTGAGTACGCGTCGCAGATTACTAAAAAATATTTATTATTGACCGGGCCAAAATAGTCGCAATGTATTCTAACCCAAGCGCTATTATCACATGGCCATGGTGTCAGTTCGCATTTTTGTGGTGTTGCCTGCACTGTTTTACACTCAAAACAATTTTTTACTAACGTTTCAATTTGGTCATTTATTTTCGGCCACCAAACGTGTGCCCTAGCTATCAATTTACATTTAACAATTCCTAGATGCGCGGTGTGAATTTCGTTTAACACGCGCAGCTGTAAGTTTGTTGGGACGATTACGCGATCGCCACGCAATAAACAACCCTGTGTAAGACGTAATTCATCGCGACAGAAACTATATTCCGATGCAACATTTGTTGACGGTATACGCGCCGGCCAACCGGTTTTGACGTATTGACACACGGTCGCTAGCGTTGCGTCCTTTTCTGTTTCGTGCGCAATTTCGGTAGGAGTGAGCGGTATCAATGTATTGTCAGTTACATACTGTAAGAAACAATCAGCTGTTCGCTCGTTATTGACTTCGCATTCTAACGGTGCCCTAGACAAAAAATCCGAACAATTATTCTCCGATTTAACATATTCGATGTCAAACGAGTATGCTGCTAGAATTATCGCGTATCGCTGTAGTCTATTTGCTGTGACTGTCGGAATTCCGTTTTTATTCCCTAATATTCTCAATAACGGTTGATGGTCGACGACTAGCGTGAAGTGTCGTCCATATAGATATTGATTGAATTTTTTTACTGCAAATATTACGGCGCTAGCTTCAAGATCTATCGTAGAATACGATTTTTCACTATTTTGAAGACTTCGCGATGCATACGCAATTGGTCTCGTCGTGTTGTTATCGTACCGGCGTAATAGCGTACCTGCCAGCCCTTTAGTCGAGGCGTCAGTGACGACGACTAACGGTGCATTTTGGTCGTAATGCGCCAATACTCTATCCGACGTCAATATTTTTTTTATTTCTAAGAACGCGTTTTCTTGTTCTTTTGACCAGTGCCATTTAGAATCTTTTTTAAGCAGTTCGTGCAGTGGACTTAATATTTTCGAAATATTCGGAACAAATAATCGATAATAATTTATGAACCCAATTAAGCTTTTTAATTCCGTTACGTTATTCGGATGTGGCGCGTTCTGAATTGCCTTGATTTTATCCGAAGACGGATGAATACCCGTTTTTGAAATTGTAAAACCTAAATATTCGATTCTGTCCATAAAGAATTGACACTTTTTTTTGTTTACGGTGAAACCACACGATGCAAATCGTTTAATTACTTCCGTTAAATTTTTTAAATGTTCTTCCCGAGTGCGTCCCGTAATAATTACGTCATCGAGATATGCTACGGTACCGGGTATGCCTTGTAGACAAGATGTGATTATTTTCGCGAATATACCTACTGCCGAAGACAATCCGAATATTAACCTATTATACCTATACAACCCTTTGTGTGTCGAAATAGTTGTTAATTCTTTCGATGCCTCATCTAACTCAATTTGTAGATACGCTGATTTTAAATCAAGTTTCGAAAATTGTTCACCTCCCGCGAGCACACTGAAAACTTCCTCTACTCTAGGTATTGGGAATTTTTGCACTTTTAGGTATGGATTTATAGTTACTTTATAATCCCCGCATAGTCGAATTGAGGCGTCTTTTTTTATTATAGGAACTATTGGGGTCCCGTATTCGCTAATTTCAACCTGTGTAATAATTCCGTCACGCTCTAACCTATTCAACTCACTTTCCACTTTTTCTTTGAGAGCAAAAGGCAATACACGTGGCTTGAAAAATTTTTTTTTCGCGTCTGGTTTTAGTTCCAGTGTTGCTTTATACTTATTGAAGCACCCAATTTTGTCCGTAAAAACCCCGCTATGTCGACTCATTAATGATTCAACGTCACTTTTCGAACTATCGATATTTTGTACCTGTTTAATCCCTAAACCGAATTTTTGTAAAAAATCTCTACCTAGTAATGTAGCCGTGCCGCTGCTCATTACATAGAATTCGAGTTTACGTTTTTTGTTCTGCCAACTAGCCTCCAGATGTATTTTACCTATCTGTTGCAGTTCCGATTTGTCATAACTCGATAATTTTACACTCGTTCTGATTAGCTTAACATTTGAAAATGATTTCCGATATAATTGCTCACTGATTACGCAACAACTTGAGCCCGTATCAATCTGTGCCTCTATAATTTTATCGTTCAATTTTATTGTTAAGTCAAACGGAATGGTATTATTTTGTATTGTATTGTCACTAATACACTGTACTAAATGTTGTTCAGTTGATTCTTCAACGAAATTAGTCGATTTAGTTTTATTTTTACTCCGGCAGACAACCGCTAGATGTCCTTCTTTAGAGCAAATCCGACATTTTAGGTCTTTATACCTGCAAATTGCCGTACTATGTCCCTTTTTACCGCACACGCGACAAATTACCACATTTTTCGTGTTTTCGCCGCCTGTCTTTGTAACTACTTTGGTTCTAGAATGACTACTTTTCGTTATTTTATTTACTTCCGACTTTACCGTATCGTTACGTGTCACCGACGTACTTGCTTGAGCGGACAATGCAATGTGAATCGCTTCTGCAAACGTTAGTTTTTCGTCGTAAGAAAATAACTTTACTTGAGCTTGACCTTTCTGAATCCCTAACACAAACCGATCTCTTAAACATTGTTCGAGCATATCACCGAATTTACACGTTACCGCGAGTTTTCTTAATCTAGCCACATAATCTGTTATGGACTCATTTTGATTTTGCGACGCGATATAAAAATTCGACCGTTCCCTGAAGATTGCTGTAACAGGTTTAAAATGGTTAGACATGCATAGTATTAAATCATCAAAAGATACCTCGTCTACCATCTGCGGGTAAGACAGGTCTTGTAGCAATATGTGGGTATCTTCAGCTAACCCGCTCAGAAATATTGCCCGTTTTTTGATAGCGTTTTTTACATCATTAGCCAACAAAAATTGCATTAATTTTCCCCTGTACGATTCCCAGTTCATGTGCCTATGATCAAACTCACTTAGCTGACCGAACATGGCTGACATATTGGTAACAGGTTTTTCAAAAAAAAAAAAAAAGCAATAAATGATTCTACGTTAATGATATACGAAAAATGGCTCTACTGTTACACTGTAATGAAAAAAACTAAAAAAAATGACTCTACTGATGACTTTAAAACTTAAGGAGGGTACTTAGCTAAGATTTTTTTTTCTTGCTGTGCCGACTCCTTCTCTTGACTGCTCGACCGGTCGCGGATTCAGCGCCTCACGATGTCGTCCAGTCTTCTCTGGATGCTCAGTCTTCCCCTTTTCTGGCTGCCGTTGACGCGTCGGATGCTCCCCTTACGAAGTCCTGACGTGGATCGCCGTGTCCAGTCCCCGACGTTGTCCTTGATCTTTGGTACCCCTTGCGATGCCAAAGGTGCTGCAGTGCGACCGACCACGTTTTTTCTTACTTTTACCGCGCGAGTAAACTGGTTTAATTTTTTTGAAATTACTGCGTAATCCTCGTCGCCAGTTATTGTGTTTGCTGCTAGTTACTTAGGTGTGGACTTGCTAGGTCGAGTAACATGAAAAGAGCACGTGATTTTATACAGTTCTTTTATTCAGTAATTCGTAAACCATTACAAGCGGTAATTAATCTTAAGAGCGCGCGATGTTGTCGCCGCGGTGGTCGGTCGGCAAAGAGGCCGGCTGTAGTGCGAGCCGCGACTAAGTGGGTGCCGCACTAGTGATGGGTCACCGGTAGTGGCGGACACCACAATTAATACTGTAATTTAAGCGACTTTAGCTACTGAGTAAAAAATATTATTTTAGTTACCTAGAATGTTTAAAAAAATAAAAAAAAAAATATGCTTATTAGATATGTCATACCAATATGTTTATGCCCAATGTATATATATATCACTATAAGATATGTTTCTATACTATATGTAGTATAACACTATTTTTATATTGAATATTTATTTATTTATATCGAATATTTATTTACCTATATATTTAATAATTGTTTATTCATTTATTTGTTATTTTTTAATTTATTCATTTTATTTTTTCATATATTAAGTATTCTTGATTACACATTTAAATTGTACTCATGTGTGTGTGTGTGTGTGGGTGTGTATATCAGTGTGTATATTTGTTTGTGCCTTATTATTTTTTTATATTTTCTCAGGGTTTTGCGCTGGTCTCTGCTATGCACTTTATCACTTCATATATAACCTTCCTTAGAACAGGTAACTATTACCTAGTTAGGAAGGTTATTGACTTACACTCATCGGCCAATTTATATTCCATAACAAAAAAAAAAAAAAAAAAAAAAAAAAAAAAAAAAAAAAAAAAAAAACTGTGTAATGAGAAAGTTTGAGTTGACAACGGGCACATGTTTTTATTTCAGCAAAATTATACATTTTCTTGGCAAGAGAAAAAGCATATTTTGTTAAAATAGTTAAAAACACGGCTTTTTAATGTAATTTAAAGTCAATTCTGCCCACTGATTTTTTTATTTTAAAAAGCTGCAGTAATTTAACTGTACAAAGGTAGCATAATAAATAGCCTTTTAATTAAAGTCTAGAATTAAAGAATTAATGAAATATAAACTGTCTTAATTTAATCTATACTACAATTAATTTAAAACATAATTTTTAAAGTAGCCAAGTGTCTAGACTGTTAAAAACTTTAATAACTAATGCTTAGGTAGTGTTTTCTTGGTACATTTTTAAATTAAAAATGCCACCAGTTTCCTCGTAATTTTTTTCAGCAAGCCATTGAACAACTTCGGTATTAAACATCTTTTTGTCTTGTCACAATAACAATTGGTAAATTTAGGTATTTGTAAGGTCTATTTAGAGGTTCACCGCGTCGAATACAGGTAAAATAATAAAGTAAAAAAAATTATCGCTATGACTCCTTTATCTTTTAACCTCTACAGACCAAAACTCTTTCAAAATCAAGTTATAGTTTATTTTTTGGTCGATTGACAAAATTTAACAAATTAAAAAAAAAATTGGTATTCTTTGCTGCATCTTTTTTTGTTTTTTTGTCAACCAACATTTTCATAAAACCTACCTGTAAGTGTTTAAACATATGCAGGGGCCACTTCCCGAAAGCAATTTTCTCTGTAACGTTACGTTAAAACACTTTAAAACAAAATTAATGTATTTTAAAAAACTCTGTTGAATTTGTATTTCTATGAAATCAATTATACCTCTTTAGTTTCATTTTCTTGACTCTTGTATTCAGTCAATAAGAACTTGCAGGTTATGATAAATATATGGAAAAATACAGACTTTTCGAGAATTTTAGCTATTCGACAAAAAAGATTATCGTACTATATAAATTCGAAATAAAATGATATGCAGTATCATTTTATTTCCGACATATACAAAAAAGAATGTCACAAAATTACAACGTTTGTATAGAAAAATGATCAGGTTGAACCTTCTTAAGGTTTGGCATTACAAATCCAAGTTGCCGAATCACCTTAATTGGTAAAATTATCAGCACATTTACCGAGGTGCATAGTCGAGTGGCGGGGTTAATTTGAGAGAAAAAAGATTTCGACAACTCTAAACCAGACCTAAACCGGGAAAAAGATCAAAGAATTTCTTCACACACGTTTATTTAGCTTGCAATGTTTGTATGTCGCTTTAGGTCAAATCTTACAAGCTGAATTAGAATCACTTCTTTTTGTCCTACGGAGTTGAAATTTGATATGTTGGTTCAGTTTCAATGACAATGCATTTTTATAGTAAGCATGACCTGATTCCACACCCAGGAATGACTCCAGGCGAAGGAACTCCTCAACGGTCAACAGCACAGACACTAAAGTATATGCATTCAAGCATTTATATAAAAGCTAGTTTTTAAAAATGTAGTTTTTTAACATACGAATGGCCGTTATATTTGCATATCGGCATACTATGGTACGGTTGTACCATGTGCGCCAAAATAAACATAGAAGTGTAAATTAAACATCAGCCTGTATGTTATAAAGGTGCGTTTGCACATTCCTCCCGACGTACTTCCAAGGAGATTTTCCAACTCGCAAGTCCGACGATCCATTGTAACGTGCAAATCGAGATGTAATCGTCAAATGAGTCTACAAGCAGCTACGAATAACTTTTAAGGTTCCGTGCCATAAATTAATGAAATAGAACGTCATTAAGTTACATTATTAACCGGGAATTTAAATTTTTATATATCTAGGACATAGTGATTTTCTAAGACATTAAAGTTTTTATGACACTTGTTATTAAAACATTCATCTTGTTATTAAAACTATTATTCCTTTTTATTTAATTTAAAAAATCAATTTCTTTTTCCGAGCGGGCTTCATGGCCAGTTCGTTACGGTACCTACCCCAAACTGCCATCGTTTATATAATTATATTTTTTTATAATACATTGTTTATTAAATGCTTAAAATATATGTGATTTATTGAAGTAAAACTTCTTTAATCACACACATTTTTTACTGTGCAGCGAATGAGTCGAATGCGACACGCGATTTAGGTACATTCGTGTAAACTCTGTCGGAAGCTTGTCTGGCGACAGGAGGTACATTACACATTCTACGGCCGATGTCGTTGCGCCGAGCGATAGCGCGACGTGACAACGTTGATTATCTTCAAATTTAAATAAATAGCCGTGCTGAAGCATTGCTGAACATCGATGCTAGGATGCGGGTTGATAATTTTGAAATATGATATCTTCGATGATACTGCAATACGTGCTATGTCACAAATAGGTAACATTTAGGATCGGGGATTTTATTTTTATTATATAAATGCAATATGTTCTATGTCACCGTTTAATGTGACATCGAGATTATTGTTAAAATCATAAATTGGAACGCTATTCTCATAAAATCATTTAATAACTGATGAAAATGAACAGGATATGTTCATTTTTGGTAAAATATGCAAAATATAAACCCGAAGTTGGCCAAACATGGACTAATTGCAGTAATCAAACACGCTGGCATAGTCTGCATTGTCACATGATCTGCATCTATATTCGTACTGATCTTTGACACACCACAGCTGATGCGGCTGTGTGTGAAGGTATCCGTGGATAAGAGAAGAGTTATAGTCCTAATATACCAACTCCTCAGCTTCAGGCATTCGACTACTTGGCTACTGACTACTGAATTGTTATTTATACTCTGATTCAACCCTGATTTTTTATACGATACTTTGTCGCGTTGCTTATGTTAAAAAATACGTTTCGGCACGGCGACAGGCAAACTCCAATTGTACGAACTTCTATCAAACCGTACCCTTGTGCAGCGAGAGTGCGTATACTAAATGCCTCCTAATACTGTGCCCATTAAGGGAGGTATGATTTTTTGAATTTTGAAAAATAAATTATTCCCACCCCTACGACTAGTACGAATGGTTAGTGCTATCAAAAAAAATTACTTGTATAAGGTTAGGACCCGAGGAATAATATATAATTTAAATGAATCCGATATCAAAATTTCACGAGATTTGTACCCTTAAACTTTATGTATCAATTTAAATGTGATTAGTGTAAAATTATGGTAGTTATCGTGTCCACGAGAAAGTTATATAGATAAATAGATATATAAACTTTCAAGTTTCAAGTTATTTAATTTTCATAATATTTTAAAATAAACAGGAATATCATATATATATACTATATTTAAAACATTAAAATAACGACAATTAAAAATTAAAAAGGGTAAAAAAGAAAAAAAAGAAGGTAAAGAGAAGGTATATAAAGTTAAATTACTTACAAGTTTACTGAGGTTCTAGGGGATGTGAAACGCAAAGATATGTCAAAATTTCATGTCATGAAAAGTCATAACATGGTACCCATTGCAATAGGTAACTATCTAATGAAATCTACCTAATATAATGTAGTATTCACGTGCGACAAGGTATGTATGTATAGGCATCGACTATTAATTTTTAGACAGAGAATTTGACTACCACTCTGTAGTAACTAAAGCACGATGCAGATATCGAAACCAGTTTCATAATTTCAATAACAGATGGCAGTTTGAAGTTTGAACTGTAAATTATTCATAAACCAGTACTTTTCTAAACTCAGCATTTATACTTTTATGCGGTTTGGATCTAGGCTATCAGCCAATGAAATATTAATTAATTAATAATATATAATGAAGCCAACATCTCGGAATCTTTTCTCGGGTGCATAATTTGTATGAGGTTGGGCATTCTATAAACCTCTACACAACCAATAGCTTAGCTTATCTGAATTACACTCATATTTTCCACACCATATTATATACACAGATTAACACTCATACAATGTTATCACTATAAATTAAATCCTAGTTCGTTCTGTTAAAAGTATGTGTTAAATTGGAGATGCCTATCTATTTCTATGTAACTGTCATTATGTAAAGCAGTAAGCATTTCTCATACAAATAAAATAAATAAATTATATTCGAGTGATTTTTTTAAATATTTAGAGGTTTTTCGATGTGGCCAGATGTCAGATTTCGCCATTCACCGCCGTGGTGCGACCATTAGCCAAGGCTGCGCTCGGACAAGTTTTACTAAGTCCAACCTCACTGCGGTTCAAGGACACTCAATCATGCACCGGCCCACGGCCTAGATGAAGTATATATGGGAGGAATTACATGGCTCTAGGTAAACCAGATTAAGCCCAGCGTCAATCTCAAGTTGATTCCAATGCGAAATTAGCGGTTGAAGGCAGAAAACGATCAGCTATTCTCAATATTATATCATTGATTTTATTTCCATTCGGGTGTCAGTCGGTTTTTCTCTTTTTATTTTAGGATTTAAGGGGGGATGTTATGGAATCAATTATAAGTAAGAAATTACATAAAATAATGCGAAAAAAAAACATCCCCAACTTTAATTTTACATATTCCTTAGGTGCTGAATTATATACCCATATCTAACTGAACATCACCCGTACTAAGGTAGGCTAATTCTAATCGTTATTTAATAGATTAATCAAAGGTAATTGCGCTGAGCATTTTTGATAAAATAGACAAAATAAAAACGATGAATTCTAGTAGTATTGATATGCATACATGTAATACGAGTATATAAATATATATAAAGTTGAGAAATTTTATACAGGACGTATTTATATTCACTGATATCCTTCTAAGGGGTTAGGTTAGGTTAGAGCCGGGCACCCTTAGATTTCGCTACCCCCCCCCCCCCCCCAGGAAATAGCTGACTTATCAAAACGTTTTAATAAAAAAAATGGTTTCATTTGTCTTCGACATTAATTTTACTTTCACAATGACCTAATCTAGAGATTAATCAAAGTTCAGGAATATGTACGTTTTCTCAAGGCCTGAGCATCGATATCGCACATCGATACCGCTGTTGCGATACTATCGAGTGATTAGCGTTCGGTCGCCGTTGATTTAGTCCTTGACCACATGATCGACTTCAAAATCTCCACTCGCCGCGGGGGTTGTGTTTGACTCGCGTCTAACATTTCATTTGCACATGCGAAGATTCGTAGATAACATTTCATTTGGGATTCGTGCTTCGAACCAGTCGATCTTTGAATAAGTCCATCTCGCTTTTATACTGCACGTTCGTGAGAAGTATATTGGAGTATAGTTCCATTATCTGGAGTCCTCATGAGGTTACTTACGGTAATATCCTGGAGGTTATTCAGAGGAGGTTCCTTAGATATCTTTATCTCCGTAGGTATGGATATTATCCTGAAATGTTTCCTAATACGTATCCATCAGCATTTGTATTAGGGATGTTAGGCTTTAACACACTCGAGTTTAGGCGACAAATCCATACTTTGTATTATTTTTATAAGGTTATTCGCGGTTTCATCGACAATCCCGTAATACTCGGTGATATTGGTCTCTTTGATCCGGACCGTTTTACTAGAGCGCGGAAGCATATGTTATTTAGGCGGTTAGCATGTCGTACCAACTTATACAAGTATAGTCCGATTGGGAGAGCAGTCGAATTACTAAATTCCATTTCCGCGCAGATTGATATTTTTGTCTGTTCGCCCAATGGGGTTAAAAATCTGCTTTCTATTACGCCGTTGTAGGATCGGCGTGAATTATTTATTTGTTTATGTTTGCCTGGAGGCATTATTTTAATTTTTTAGCATAGTATGTTTCATGTTATTGTTTTTTTTAATGATTTTTGTTTTTATTTTGCTAGTTTAATTTGTTTTTACTTTAATTATAATGTAAATGGGGAAACCTGATAAATAAATAAATAAATAAAGGAGGTAAAAAAAAAACACAAATTAATCTTTAAAATTTAATTTAATGTTTAGGTCGCAGAAATACTTACAGCTAAACTATTATAGTACATATACATATACATGATAAATTATAGT
Source organism: Neomicropteryx cornuta (assembly GCA_020383195.1). Classification (NCBI taxonomy): domain Eukaryota; kingdom Metazoa; phylum Arthropoda; class Insecta; order Lepidoptera; family Micropterigidae; genus Neomicropteryx; species Neomicropteryx cornuta. The sequence continues at coordinate 5,522,535 of JAHKQU010000010.1, read as the reverse complement.
TTTATATGCTTGTAGTCGGTTATATTTGTTAACTAATGTATTTAACAATGTCGTAAACGTGAAATTGTTATTTTATTGAGCCGTAAGCCTTTCTATGAATTAAATAAATAAAATATGTTAGGCATGCGCACGTAATTATAGCCCATCACTACGATTAGATACAAATGCTTGCGACAAAGCTATTGCGCGAAACCACGTGACGCAATGGTTAATAAGTGACTGGTACCGTAATGCGACAATAAATACTCTAGGGCCATTCCAAATCGAAAACGCATTTCGTTAAACGATGCGTATAACCCAAAAGATTATTAATATTATTACAAATACCCATACCTATTTTCTATTGTTATATATTGCATAAAATTATATACGTAAAACATAAATAATACATGTATAAAACATGTACAGTCGGGAGTACTCGGAGCTTTACCCTAAGCGCTTAAAGTTGAACTGACATGCTGAAAAGGGCGATATAGGATATTTTCTTTGTTTCGTCTCTCATTTTTAGGCGTCCTAAGACTGTGTGTGTGCAGCATCATGGGTGCTTCTGTATATATAGATTCTATAGCTGTATTAAGATACGGTAAAATATGCAGTGGCGTCTCGTGCGATGGCGATATTATTTAACCTATTATTTATATATTATTTTAACGTTGAAGGAATTCCTCGCCGGTCTAGCACCAGTAAAAAACAATAATTCGATCATTACCGCCAAGGTTGCGAATATGAAGATATGTTTTATCCTCCATTATTCTATTTTCTATTAGTTAAGAAGTACTGATATATTACTCACGTTTGATACGAGTATACTGTCTTCATAAATGTCTTGTCTTTATTTGAAGTGAAAATAGTAAATATAATCATGTATTATTTGTCTTTATTGTAAACGCTCGGCTGTCGCCGTACGCTATAACGGTGCCAAGCCCATTATCGATCGGCGCGGCCTCGGAATTCGCGCGCTGACCTATTTGACACCATCTGTTAAAAAATATAATAAATTTGAAGATGATATTTTTTCCATTTTTGTTTATATCATTTCCTACTCATAATAGGTTACACAAACCCCCCTTAAGTCCTCGGACACCTGTTTAATTTTGAAAACAAAAAGAGAAAATGAAGAGATTGGTACAGATTACATAAAAACTACGGCGAACATGAGGTTATCACTACATGCACGTATCCGTTCTAAAATTACCAGAATGTCGATTTATGAGCGGCGGTTTTGCAATATTTTGTTTTGCGCCTTAACACTGGAAACCCCTGAGAACTAGAACAAGGAAACTCAATAATATTGTGACAAATTAAGTAACTAATTACGTGTTTCATATTCCTGTTAAAACGAATACGTAACATGATTCAGTTGTTTGTATGTGAACACAATAACTAAAGATATTTATCGAGCTAGTTTTTGATCCTAAAGGATCTTTCAGTAGTTATAGTGAAATAACTACTAATGTGAACCGAACCATATTAAATAATCATTAAATACGTTCGGAATTCATGTAGGTTTTTAATAAGACATCTATAAATTATCAATAAATCCAAAAACTGTATGGTTCAACAAAATAAATTTGAAACTTTAAACTATTTCTGTACTTAGTATAGTTTATTTTTTTTATATGCTTGTCATATAAAAAAATGCAAAATATGCAAAAAATTAATTGAATTAGTAATACAAAAAAAAAATAATAAAAAAAATAATAATAAAATAGTAATCTTTGGACTTCATTTTCAGTTTCTTTTCTTTGGCCTCTAATTATTTCTAAAACATACCATATTTTAAAATAATATATATTAAGAAAATATATATATATATATATATATTTCTGTATTTAGAGTGCTAATGCGAGTGTAATTTAATTTAATTTTAATCTGTACTTGTATTTCTGTACTTTTGCGAAAACCTGTCATCAGTTAATTTTATAAACAATTGTATGTACAATTTTTTCGAATTATACTTTTGGTTTTCCGAATAAACGATAAATAAATATGACTAAAGGTGTTTATTTATTAATCGTGGTAATTAGTGATTCTACGTCGTTATATACGCATATTAAAAATATCATAATATCGATTATAGAGGGGTAATCGTTCGTTTCAGACGAAAATCGATTTGCGTAATTAGTGTTTAAATTACATTACAAAATGACATTATTTTATTTATTTACAAAATTAAACAAAAATTATTTATTGTATAATTGGGGTTAACATTATTCCGTGTTTCCATATTAATAAACAAAATACAAGATTTACCGTCAGGTGTAAATATTCCAATATAACAATATAAAGTAATGTTATTATTGTTTTTTGTGGGTTTGTGTCTTCTATCTTTCGGTTAACTATACATAGTTGTGGTAGTCAGGGTACGGCGTAGGAGACAAGTGGTACGAAAGGGTCCTCTCATGTTGATCCTGAGATAAGGTAAATAAATAACAATTAATTATTGCACATATTACAAGTAAATTCTTAATTAACTCGAATATCGTATGATTTGAAATATTAGACAGTTAAAATGTTTATCTCTAGACTTCCCGAAATAAAACATACACATAATTAGATTAGAATTCTTTTTTTTATGTGTGTGGAGTGAGAAATGGCTCAAGCGATTTGGATGATTTTATTTGCATTTGATAGGCTTTTTTTCAGGGGTTTACCCACTTTAATTTCATTAAATTACGCCAAGTGTAAGATAGAAAAAATAAACGTTTTCAGTTCAAAAAAAACTATTTGTAAACCATTATTGGTCTCTGCGCCGATTTCGACTTTTTTAACGTTCAATAAAAATAAGAAGTTTTTTCTACCTATTATTTCAAACTTTTTTGTTGGAAGTTTATCTTAAAGTCGTGTAATTTCAGTTTAGACTTAAGGCGGTTTTTGCACTTGAGGAAATATCTTTACCTCTACCTTCTCTCGGGCAAATCCGCTATGATTCTTTTCTTAGTTGAGTCACGCGGTGGAGTCTTCAGTTTCGTCAGAACTGGGTCATGTATTAGATTATTATTATTGGTATTAGATCTCACACGAATGCGGTTGGTTAGTGCGGTCGCGTTGGATCAATCTTCATATTTGTTTAACGTGAATACATCAATTTAAGCGTAATATCACTTCAGCAGCAATTGCAATGTAAGCTAAATTAAATACTACAGTTTTTATAAGCTTTTAACTATCCTACGGAATTGTAATTTGACATGGTTCAGTTCCGATATCAATGCATTTTTATGGTAAGCATGACCTAATTCTACATCCAGGATTGGCTCCAGACGAAGTAACCCCTCAACTCCAAAATTCTAAGATCTATGTTGGACCCATTCACTCTTAGAGCTACCTATTTTGCCCTATGTGAGTCAATATTAACATATGGAATAATCGGTAGGGGGAACTGTGCTAAAACTAATCTAAAGCCGTTAGAGCTGGCCCAAAAATCAGTTTTGAGAACTATTCAAAGGTGCCATAAACGTTTCCCGTCCGATCAGTTGTTCACAGACTTCAGGGTGTTTAAAATTCTTAGGTCCCAAACTTCACAATAATCTTCCGGAGTTTATAAAGGTAATAGGTAACCTTAACCTATTTTCGAAAAAAAATAACAAATGGCTGATAGATAAAGGAAGACAAGAATCTGCGGATTTGTTAAACATTTTATTTTAACATTTTTGTGAACGTCATTATTATTATATTTCTTAGGTAATATCATAAACTTAAACATAAACATTATATGCGGCAACATTGTTATATATATATATATATTTATATATAGTAAAAAGTATTGCTTAAATACCGTTAATTAGATGATTTTTATGTTAAAATAGGTAAACACCTTTAGTTTAACATATATAAAAGTTTGACAGTACTGACATTTGGAAAATTCGAATGCTTTTTAATTAGAGCGAAGCTCTCATAAGGAGACTCCAATTAGAACTTTGTCACGGGCTAACTTGGTCATTCCTTGACCGATTTGAAAAATTTTTGATTTTGAGAGAATCTACATGAAAAAGTGAAGGTCGTGACGGAGCTTGATTTTAAATATTGTCAAAAATAAAATTTTTGGGGTCAAAAGAAAATTGTCTATGGGAATATCCATTATAAAAAAGTCACGCGCTTTTTTGAAAATTTTTTATTCGAAAATAATTAATCGAATTTTATTTTAAATTGTACGACAATTCACTGACAATTACGATATGTCAGTGAAGGAGAAATAATGACTGATGAACTTGAACAAGATTCATTGAATGAAAATTGTGTTCCTGAATTTTATATACAAAAATGAATTTCTCTTTTTGTATATAAAAGATTTCAAGAACCTCATTTTAGAAAATTATCCATTCGTTGAAAAGTTATGTTTTCAATTTCCCGATGAAATTCTCTTGTACATTAGTATTGAAGATATTTTAAGTACCTCATTTTAGAAAATTATCAAAATCTATCCCGTCGTTAAAAAGTTATTGTCACAGACTAAATTTTATTTAGAAAATTTTAGTAAATCGCTTCGCTCTAATATGTGCTGCAGCGAAGCAAAATGCGAGCGACTGCGGCGACCTAGTATTTTAAGGATTGAAATTTTTTTGCAAATAAAATATATAGCCAGAATGTTCAAAGAAAAATTAATACCGAAAGCACAGATAGTTGCATCGCTTGAGGTAATGCACGCTGGTTTAAATACAGGCCTGTATTTTATGAAAGCTTTTCACTCTCACCTATCCATCTGTGCGCTTATGCAATACGGTCAAACTTTCATTAAAGTAGTGAATAAATGATTTAAAAATTAAACAATAATTATGAAAAAAAGTGAAAATGTAACGAATATGACGTATAATGAATGAGAAGTGAATGGTTTAATGGATATTTACAAGAATAACTTACGTTCAACGTAGTTTATATGAAAATGAATCGTCATGGCTAAAAAGAAAAAGAAAAGTGTAAAATAAATGCACATTACGTGCAAATCGTTAAGTAAAATAGTAAAATACATTTTACTATTTTAATATATCTTAATCTTATATATATATCTTTAATAGTAAAATACATGCCATAAAGGACAATCTGATATGAAAAAAAAATAGTAGCTACTCATAGTTTTTATTTTATTTATTATTTAAACAAGATGCTGTGGCACAGGATGCTGTGTCGTGGTTAGATTTTGGGCCAACTGAAATAAGCAATTTCGCTAGATTCAGGCGATTTAGTGGTGATGAATCGTTAAAATGGTGTGACTATATTGAGATGATTCGAACTTGCGACCACTGGGTCAACAATCAAACCCCGTAACAACTAAACAAGCACTATCTCTACGTTGAAATTTAACAAATGCGCGGTTAGACCTTAATCTTTCGTCTGCTAGTTAGTGGAATTTAACCGACAATTAGTAAAACGCGGTTAACCTTGCTAAGTGACTGTGGCTCTATCTATTAAAATCAGGCTTCGATAACATTTTTAGTTTAGCTAATTTTCAATCAAGAATTCGTCTGTAGGTAGATTCAAGATTTTCGTTTTTTATATACCTTTTTTAATTTTCATTGTCGTATGTTATAAAATAATTAAAAATTCTAAATCGACATAAATTAATCATAACACGTTAATTATATTTTTATTTTTTGACTACATTTTTATACAATTTACAATAAATTAAGCACACATTTTAATAGGAATATTTTTTAGCAAGGCATTACCTGTTCTATGTAAAAAAATTGTAATATCCGTATTCGGAAGGCCAGAAAAAAATATGCGCCAAAGTTTTTATATTTTTTATTAATATATTTAGAAATTTTACATAGCAGTTCACCCTTGCATACACATACACTCTTATATAAGTACATAAATAGTCTTTACACATAAATTAATAATATATAAATTGGTACAGTGCCTTTTTTAGTTTCATATATTTTATTAACTTAAATACATAATTATGCCGGGGCTCGCTGGCGAATCGCCCGTGCGCCGTTTCAATGCGCGCCTGCGCAGATGCCGACCAATCAGATGCGCCCGGCGCCGATCGCACGTCGCCGATCAAAACGACGTTGCCAGCCGCAGCCCAAATATGTAGCGCCGCTACATAATATTTTTATAGTATTTGAATCGTAATATTTTAATACGGTTATTATTTAATACGCGAAGATCTGTTGTCTCTGTCGCCCAAATAGACGAATCTACAGAATACACCTTTGGTCATCTACATATATTGGTAAAAACGTATTTTAAATTTTATTCTGTATTTGTACACAAAACAGCTCTCAAAAGTATACAGTTCCCTACTTTGACCGATAGAACGAGATGAATATTAATTTCAGTGTTCATCTTTTGGCGGCAGGGCAAAGTTAGACACTAGTTAGTCGTTTTCTAAGCTAGCTACCCACTCTTGGTATAAACCCCTTTTCACTCGAGAATAACACAGGAGTTCGGGCCCTGTTTTTCAATTAAATTCAAATAATCACGAACCCAAGTTCCAAGACGCCTGCTCGTACAAAATGAATAACAAATGCCCACCAATTGAGTTACATATTGACCAATATATTCAGCCCGGGCGAAGTCGGCACCGAATATCTTATAAATTAATGAAAGGTGACGTACCTGACTCGAACGCTGAGAAACTTCATAGTGACGGTTTTACCTTTTACGAATACAGCGCTGGCTGTGGTTATATTTTACAACACGTTCGCCAATTTTTCTAAAGCTACACGCCGATGATCGCTGACTGCGTTCCAAGGTTAGGTTACCGCCATTGCTGAAGCAATTGAGTTCGGTATTTTCGCAACGATTTAACGATATTACGCAGGAATGTTATATTATAATTATTTTTCAATTTTTTGCCTGTACACAATGACATATTTTACAAAACTCTATTATTAAATTTTTCAGGTCGAAGATCCAACAATTTTATTGTTTGTGATTAAAAACTCACTTACAATAGTACACATAATTTGAATATATTTATTTATAAAAGTACAAAACAGCGATACAATAAGATAATCCCCTAATACTACATTTACATGGCCAAAAAAATGTACTAAATACGAATATGGTTGAAAAAACAAATTAAAAAATCAAACTAAAACAATATGTACTGTGCGTGGAGTGAGTGTGGGGCCATATGTGTGAGTGTGTGTCCGTGTGTGGAATATATGATATTAAAATGAAATAAAATACTAAACATGAAAAACTGAGCATTCCTCATATTTACGGTATATTCACTATATATACTACAGAATAAATAAGTTTATCGCGCTATGTAATTAATTAATGTTTCTGTTTTCTACTGAGCTCAATTAGCCAACAAGAAATTGGTTTTTTATATATGAACACAGACGGAGACATTTTCAGAATATCTTTAATTTTATTACGAAAAAGCTGACTCGACGAACTTCGAACCGCCTCAAAATCAATAAATGTTGTTTTAACTTATTTGCTGAATTAAATTCAATATTTTATTAAAAATACTCAAAATGAATCAAGTTCAATAAATGTAAAAAAGTTGCGCGCACAATGACAAATGTGTTAACCTCACAAAGTGAACATCTTCGAAGGCAACTTACCGTTTGACAATTAGTAGATTCCACAGAATACAAAGCCGTTCCATACAAAATGTATGAGAAAATGAATTTTCTTTATATATTTTTTTTTGTGCTCTTTTAATAGTTTTTCTGCTATTTGGGGCGGAGACAAATCAAAGATTATAAAAATCGGTCCAGCCGTTCTTGAGTTATAAATGGCGTAACTAACCCTAACTTATTTTATATATATAGATTGAAAAAGGAAAAGGAAAATGGGTCCATTAGGAAGCGTTTTGATTTATTTCGACAGGTGATTTAGTGACAATACCAATTTTTATTTGATAACTAACATTATTTACGTTAGTTTTATTGGCTGCAAGTAATAGTTATAAAGAAAACGTTCTCTCGTTCCAGAGTATCGGCAACTTGGTCTCCCAGGAGAACATCCTGACGAGGTTCGGCCTGAATGCCCTGATCAGGTCGACGCGCACGGAGGCATTCCTCGAGATGACGGCCAAGGAGTTCATGTTCGGCTATCAGTCCTCGCTCGTCACCCTGGGCAACAACTTCATGCCCGGCTGGATCAAGTTCGACAAGCTGGGGCTGATCGATAGGGTATGTTTAGCAATGAGAACCTTGTCAAACTTACATACTAATTTACTAAACCGCCGCTAGATAGCGTTGTTTTTACCAAATTGTAAGGCCTATTCAGATTTTATTTTTTATTATATTTTAAATAAATCACATTATAATAATTAATTTTTATTATAGAATAATTTCACTAGAGAATACAGAATTTATCTTTGTGATAAATTCTTAAATGACTAGGGTCGCCCCAGTCGCTTGTCGTACCCCAAGCAGCATGTAGCGAAGTAGGGAGATTAAACTTCCATGACAATTAGATGCAGAAGTGATAAAATAAAACATTTATTGAACAAACTTATATAATTAGAGAAATTAACCTATACAATTATTTTCCAAAACATTTTTTTTAATTTAAAATTTTTACATACGATTTTCGTTTGAAACTATCTATTATGACATTTTCGTTAGTTATTTTGCTGTTTAATAATAACGACCAATTTTTTAAATTTTCGTTTCGTAAGAACCTAGTTTTTATTTTTCTGTTTAATAATTACCAAAAATTTCGAAAATCGGTCCAGTAATTACAGAGATATGGGTATGGGTACATTTCATAGTAAAATCATAACTTGATTCACTATAAGCAAGTGCTCCGTGCGATTTTCTCAATCATTTTTCTACCAAACAAAGCTAAAAATATATTAAAAGGTTTGGTAGTTACTAAATGCTTTAAGGTTCATCAATTTTTATTTTTTCACGATTTACCTAACAGGCTAAATGTAAAAATTCTTACAAAATTCTACAAACATAAACAAAGCCATCTAGATGCAGTTTATTAATTAGTTAACGTTAAGTAACACGTAAAAATCTAAGATTTCAAGAAAAGCCCGAAAACGCCTCATAAAAGTCTTCATCTGGAGCATCGCATTGCACGGCAGTGAAATGTGGACATTAACGCGAAGAGATGAAGGTTTTGAGATGTGGTGCTGGAGGAGGATGGAAAGGATTAGCTAGACAGAGAAAAGGTCTAATGAGGAAGTGCTGAGAATTGTAGGAAAAAGGAAGAGGGAAGATGGTAGGGTGCTCGATAAGCATCATCGAAGGAAAGGTGAGTGGAAAGAGGAAGAGAAAGACGCCTCCTACCTTGCTCAAGTGAGGGGGAATGTTATCGTCAGGTCGTATCAAGAATGAGGTCTTTGGCAGAAGAAAGAGAGGATGGCGGTTACTTCACCGACAAGATAATATACAGATAGACTTTTCGGAGTACCCATCAGCAACATGCAGTGACTATAGGTCTTTATATGGCTTAAAATTCCACTTCTTATTGTTTGTAAACTATAAAAAACTGATTTATCAAAACATTGAAGTCGGCGCAGAGATATGGATTGTATGCTGAAGTTACTCAAGTGTGTTTCCGCCGACTTCAACGGTTTGGGGAATCAGTTTCTCAGGAGGAGCTACATTTACAAGGAATCCACGCTGCTGATACCTATATATTGATGGTAGGTTTATCAATTTTATTTTTGCTACTTAAATGTAGCTACCCTCATTAAAAAATCACTGCTCTAAGTTCTGATGGTTGCTTTCCCAGATGTATGACTTCAGCGGGGACTACGAGACCGTCTTCACGGGAGAAATGGACCCGCAGGTCTCAGGACTGCTGGCCACGTACAAGGGTTCGCCCCACCTGCCCCAGTGGCACGGCGAACACTGCTCGCTGGTCACCAATAGCTCCGACGGAACCAAGTTCAAATCTGGGATTACTGCCGGTGAAAACCATAGGTTCTACAGGAAGTCCCTTTGCAGGCCTGCGCTTCTTGTAAGTACACCGAAAATACGATTTTAGAGCGACCGATTAAAAAATATTGACAACATGTCAAAGGTCAGGATTTGCTAGTTAATTAATAAAAATAAGAATTCAAATGACACACTGTAGTTATCACTTTATATCAACTACTCTTATACATATAATATAATATTATTTTTGACCCTATAGATATGTCACTGTCCAACTTTATTAGGTAACTAAGGATCATAAATGCTGATTATTAAACACTTACTTAAGTACGCATCTTACTATATATGAGTGCTATATCGAACTGTCATGTTTCATTAAAGTATTGCTAAAAATTTGGTACCTTTAATTTTATATATCTATATTATTCGATTAACCTCCTGTGTGATTTAAAGTCTAAACCGCTAACGTTGTTTTTCAATAGCCATCAATCACACAAAATTCAACTCTTTCAAATTTGTAGTTTTTGAGTTGAAAGATGCAAAAGAATTTTTTTTATAGAAACTAAAAAGGAGTATATGGCTCCAAAATATCAATAACCGTTATATGTTTCCATCTTACGAATCGCGGTGTAACTACTATTCATTAAAAAATAAGAGTTCAATTTAAAATGCCTGGTCTTTTAATTAGATAAAAATTGATTTAATTAAATCATCAAACTAATAAATTTATATGCAAAATAAATTTAGTATTTTAAAACTGCTGCCGCGCGGAAGATTTACGAACTACGAAGGTTTGTTTCTAACTAGTTCGTGTGCTTTACAACAGAGGCCGGTACGTAAAGGCGAGCGCAAAGGACTGGAAGCAAGGAAATTCACCTTTGTTGACAACATGTTGGACAACGGAAATATAAATACAGACAACAAATGTTATTGCAGACACGGTAAGTTCATTAAAATTAGTTAATATATAATTATAATATAACATAATCACGACGTTATTAGCACTGTGATGAATTATTATTTTTATGCAAGATTTTTTTAAAATAACCAGAACTACAAAGGTTGTCACGAAAGTTTGCTCGTGGATATTTAATTAGTGGTTAGTGTGATTGTTATGTGTTCAGGAAAGTACTTACTAGCACTCGAATAATTGATTGAAGAAATGACTTAATTAAATGACTTAGCTGCGCTGGAAAACTACTGTGACTACCTCAGTACCCAAAAAAAAAAATAACTTTATTTTAGGACTGAATTAATGTATTTTATATTTCTTTTATTATCTTTTTAGTATGATTATAAAAATAACATAAGCAATTAACTCTACTAGCACTTTTATAGCTTCAGCAATTGTTTATCGTCAACAAGATAGTCGAGTACGCACTTTTTTTTTAATTTCCAGGAAAATGCTTGGAAGCCGGCCTGATAGATGTCACTGACTGCTATTACGGTTTTCCCATCGCGCTGAGCTACCCTCATTTCTACAACGGATCGGATAAACTTCACAGTCAGGTAAATCGTGTTACTGAATATTTTTTAAATTAAAGACGGGTAGGTACTGTACTTTATCGAAGACCTGTTATGAGAACATTATATATACAAGTGAACGAACATTTTTTTTATTTTGTACCTACTGCTATTAAAATCACTTACCTATTTAAAACGATTTCGATGTATAACTATAGAATTTATATACACCCTAATATTTATAGGTGGACGGTCTCTACCCAAGTCCCGCTGATCACGAATCATACTTCTGGGTCCAGCCGGAGTCTGGATTGCCCATGGATTTGGCTGTCAGGTTCCAGATCAACATGGCTCTGGATGACGTATCCTCGATTGTCAACTGCGAACGCTTCTCCAACCTGGCGGTTCCGTTGCTCTGGTTTGAAATTGTGAGTACTTATTTATCGAGCAACTAAGAACTGCTGGTGTACAGTCAAGTGCCGAACAGTCACTTGCAACCCAGGGGTTATAGCGTAACTCCCTTACGGCATTATGCACTCGACCTTACAGTGGGCAGCAATCATTTGTATGCAGTAAAAGTTAAGAGGGAGAGAGAGAAAAATAGAGCCTTTCCCGCCGCCAATTAGAAGAGGAACGCGACAACATTCGTCTCTTTTTATCGCGTTTCTTTGTATTTGCCTAATGGGCTAAAATACAAATTGTTTAGATACTTTTGAGAACTGCTGTGTTTACAATCAAAAAAACTTAGGTGTGTGCAAAGAGCTTAGGAGTGTGCGTGAAAAAGGGTGTGTGTGTGTGTGATGTCGATAGTTTATGTGTGCGTGTGAGAATTAATAATTGTAGGTGTTCTACCTATAATGATTATCTGATCTCTTACAAACCCTGTAGTATGTTGACTTCTATTTTTAGATATAGAAGAAAATAATACTGGGTATCATTTTATCTCTTATCTATCTAGGCTTATACGGAATTCATAAGGCTAAATTTTGACACACAATGATTCTTTTTTCATAATAATTAACAGGGTGTTTATGCGTTAGGTGCCAGGAGTTGTTGTGGAAGTCCAGGGAAGGATGTTATTTGATTTTTAAAAAAATCCCGAAAACGATTTTGAACAGCGCCGCTGGTTATATCACTTTTTAGGTCCCCGACCGCAGTATGAACTTGCCTACACAGCAATGACTCCACTTGAAGCGTTTTCATAAACATCTTTATCCTATTAAACAGGTGTTTTGCTGTCACATCAGCAAAAATACCAAATTTCTTTTTAACGGTAGACAGCTAGGGTGCCTGTTGTCATATCGCGTGCATAATGAGCCAATAGAGAACAGACCTTCGTTATTTCCTGTCGAAGAAGTTGAGAAAAAATTAATACAATGTTTTGTTTTAAATGTCTTTTTTTGTGTATATAAGACACTATCTCCAAACTTATTAGGAATTGCGAAATAAACAATTGCGGTGCTCTGAAAAAAAAGTTTTTATTTTAGTACTTGCATACACAATGATAATTACACTGTTTAACTTTAATCATTCTACCCTACCTGAAAACAAAGAAACGACATTTAAAATCGATTATTTAAATTGTCAATTCCTTTTAAAGAGTTTTTATAATAACCAAACAATATGCTCAATCTCGGTGGTATCTGTCAACTTCCACATAAGCTGCTTCCACATAAATGCACCCGTCGTGTCGGCCGCCATTGCTCACAGCGCCATCTATGGAGTAATAAGTACACGTTAACTGTTTACCGACAGAAGAGCGCTGTGCAGTATAAACAAATTAAAGAAATATAGTTTCTAAGTATATAAAACAGTTTATTTCAAGACATCACTATCGGCTGGCGATACGGATTTTCTGGAGCACTAAAATCCATCCAGAATTCACCAACTGTTTAGTTTACAAACTGAAAAACGTATTCTTTTATATTTATATAAATAATATTGTTATCTCTTTCAGCGGATGTTCGAACTACCCGATAAAATGGCGAACCACTTCTGGCTTTATTTGAACGTGCTCCCCGTAGTCGAGGACGTGGCCACGTATCTGCTTCTCATCGGGGGCCTAGCCCTATCGCTGATTTCCGCCTACAAAATCCTCAACAGTGTCTACCGCCGCGACTACGATCGCAGCACGAAGCACAGCAACCTGATAATCGGCTCGGAGATGTGGAGCGCCAACGAGAACTTCGCCAAGAGGCGCAGTTCGAAGGACACCTTCAAGCCGGTGTACTTGCCCTGCGAGGTTCCGCTCAGCGGGAAGAGCCCCAACGGTGGTTTCTTGAACAGCAGCAGCTCGGAATCCGAAGAGCGCAGCGGAAACGATGAAAGCAAGGGTTTCCTCAGAATTCACAGCGATAAAATCATACAATTGACCCATCGGCTTAGTGGTAAGTTTCAGGATAGTCTGGATGTCCTAAAAGACGCCGTCAATAAAAGTGATACTACTGCGAGCGAACGAAAAAGCTCCATCAATGATGGATATCAAGATTCCAGCGAATCGAGCGTGGAAGAAACGAACAGCAGGAAGCTATCCTTGATCCGGAAGATGTCCAATAACGGAGACTACCATATTGTCCCGTTTTCTGGTTCGGAAGATGACGAACAGGACAAATCGACTCTTAACAGCTACATAGATATCATCGACGATGGATCCCAGTTTGTAGTGCAGAACACAGATGAACAGCTGACCAAAGCGGGTGAGATCGAAAGAAAGATATCAAGATTGAATTCCCTCGATAACATCGAGATGCCCAATAACTTTGCGAGGACAAACTCTGAAGATCACATCGATTTTGGTCCAAATCCTGAAGAAATTCTCTCGAGATTGCCGCACTTGAAAGAAGAAACTATATGAGTTCTTCTATAATCGGTTCTTTGTGAAAGTATTGAACATTTCGAATATATTTATAGATGCAGAGTAATAAGGTGAAATTCAGTTTTGTTCTGTTGAATAAAAGCTCTTCTGTAGGTCATTTTGAAAGGTTAGTTTGAAAAAGCAAAATTTTTAAAAGTGAAAGAGGTCACCAATTTTTCTGGTGATCGGCTACATGCATCGCTGTATTTATTTCTCCAAAGATTTTTCGCTCAATAATTTGGTTAAGATTTTAAAAGAAAAAAAAACGACTTCGTACTTATACGTTCGTTTGGTTTATTTGTATTTCCACTGACATGGTTTATAATAATTTACGTTCTAGTAATTTAGGTAGGTTTAAGTTTAGATTCTAAATCATTCAAATCATTTACATGAAATTTAAAACTAATAACAAACACCCTACTACAGAGCAAAAACAGGAGTTGCTAGTAAATTAATACATATTATACTAATATGTGTTTGTGTTTGAAAATGTGTTTGGTAGCAAAATAGTTTTTTATCAAATACAGTCGCGTGAGGTATACAATAAAAACTTTGCATTTTATATTAAATTCATAGACAAAGAAAGAAAAATAATGAGAAAGAAAAAAAGAAAGAAGGAAAAAGAAAAGTTAAAGAAAGAAAAGTAAGAAAGAAAGTCTTAAAGACAGTTTTTAAATGTTTTCCCTTGATGTGAAAAATATGAGTTTAGTGTGTCAAACAATTTTTATCAGGTTTTTGAAAGCCAAAAAGGATGTGCTGGTAGCTAAAGATTGTATAACAAAATTACCAGGTCTACGGAATAGACAGAGTTCGCACTTTGAAGATTATTTAATCAAATTTTAAATATGCGTGGGATAAATGCCAAAGTTTTTATTAGAAAAACAATATCCTCTTATTTGACGTAAAAAAATTGTTTTTTTAAATACCCATTGGCGAATAACTTCTTTTCTCTAAAGTAATTTTTTTGTTAAAAAACATTTTGGTAAAATTAAAATAAATTACGAAACACTGAAAATAGAATTAGTAGCATTTTTTTCTTTACCGATTCGTGGTAACCATATTTATATTTTATTTTGTAATAGTTTTTATATAAAAGGACTCTTTGATAACTCTTAAACTCGAACAATATAGGTATATTGAAAGCGCGTTAAATCACAAATAAATTTTAAAAAAATGTAATTTTAGAAATGCATATTTTATACTAAATTTTACAGAAACCGCTAAATAACAGCAATTGAGAATTATTTCTAAACAAGTACTATTTTTTGGTCCATTGAGCTGGATTAATTGTGAATAAAAATTTGATTATATTCTTGGTCCTTTGGGCTGGATAACGTTAAAAAGGGGTGTTTAAATATTCTGAACACAGAATAAAATAAATTTATCTACCTTTTTATGTGTCCGGTTAAAAAGTTTTATTACTATGAGGACACCCCGGCCATTTATTCATACAAACATTGTAGTGTTGCGATTCTCTTAATTGTAAATACAAATGAAAATTTTGCGATTTTAAAGGACTAAAAAGATCTTTTAAAAGTCTGTATTTTTCTGTACATTTTATCAACATTCAGACGTAAAATCTTATTGACTGAATACAATAATTTAGGTATTAAAACTACATAAGTAATAATTTATATGCTGATTATATAAAAATGCATTGATGCATTTTTTTAAATGTATTGATTCGTTCATATGCATAATAAGGTATCGGCAACATATTATTGTTCAGATTTTAAATAATAATAAAATACAAGTATCCATCAGTATGTTAGCCGATTTTGTTTTAAGTTTGCTTTTTTAGATTTGTTCACTCCTTCTCCTAGGCTGAGGCCATGTCGAATACTTTTTTTGCTAAAAAGTAATTTAGTTCCGTGTAGTTTAGTTCCAAAATTCATCATAGCTTTCAAAAAATAAAATGTAAACTTTAGTCGATAATAATAAACGAATCATGTCACGAGGTCTTTGTTGTGAGCAACTCGGCCGAGATCAGTTCGTTTATCCCCGCGCGTGGTAGAATGGGTTATTATTCGTATTTTCTTAATATAATCTCTTACTCATAATAGATAACACGCCCCCCCCCCCCTTAAAGTCTCTGGGAATAGTTTTGGGACAGCCCTCTGTAACCATGTGATGTGTTAAGCTACTTTTTAGGTTTTAAATAATGTTTCGTATATTATGTTTTAAATCGGTTTTATGATATTTAACTAAGTTTTGTGTATTATAAGTATAATTGCTATTAGCTAGATCATATTAGATTATTTTTGAACCCTACTCGCCTATGCTAAACTTTCTCGTGCTAGAGGCAAGGGAGGTAAAGCGGTAATAATGATATAACTATTTTGTGCAGATTCGAACCTGCTGTCGCTTGGTCAATAGTTAAACACCTAATAACTGCTTTATATTGTGTAATATTGACAAAAAAACCTACCTAGTTTTACTGGCTTAGAATGTCCTCATAGCTATTTTTCCCTTCAACTAAAGAAAGGTAATTTTATAGTAAAATACGATCAGTTTAATTGAATTTAAGAGATTTTTTTATTTTATTAAGAACCATATACAATTTGTATATTATGACTCTGTAAACATATCCGTAATGAACGTGGCCTTCATTCATACAAATAAATTAATACAAGCTTTTAAATGCGTATATAAATTTCGCGTCTGTGCTGTTGACCGTTGAGGAGTTCCTTCTTCTGGAGCCAATCCAGGAATCCAGCAATCCAGGAATCCAGGTCTGGAATCAGGTCATGCTCACCAAAAAAAATGCATTGCCATCGGACCTGAACCAACAGGTCAAATTTCAACTCCGTAGGATAAGAGGAATGGTTATAATTCAACTTGCAAGATTAAATCCTAAATACCAAGCAAAATAAAGGCATTTAAAATACACATAATTTTCATGAAAATGATTCGCACACATATTAAAATTATTTATTTATTTATTTGATATTAAAATGTCAGTATATCGTAGGTGTATAATGTTATTGTTAGTGATATTCGTTAATATTATGCAAACTGATTTTAAACTGTGATGTAAGAAATATTTTAAAATAGAAATACTTTTGAAATAAATATATGTACATCCTTGATTATAGTAAAGTAAAAGTTTATGTCCAAGATATACATAGGAATGTCTATTTCCGTTTGATACACATAAAAATACATGATATAATTCACTGATATGCCATATCGGCAAGTACAGCTAAAAATATAGGTACATATATCACAAAAAGAAAATAAATTAAAAAAGAAATTGTATATATCCGTGCTACTTAAGAATCACCACTGCTACTTTACTTTGCCCTTAATGCTACTTTGTAATTACTGTAAAGCATAAGATTTCGTAAATTTTGATAATTAAAAGGAAGTTTAATCTTAAAACTGTTTTACAGTTTATATAAAAAAAATTGCTAATTAAATAAAAATAAATTAAGTAATATTTTTAAATTCGTACCGTTTTTTTTTATTTTACGAGCGATGGCTTTTTTAAAAAGGTATTGATTTTTTCAATTTTTTATATTATTTCGGAAATTTATTATACATTTTTAGTCCATATTGATTGAAAATTTGTGGTGGTCATCTCGTATGTTATTTATTAGATATTTTATTTTTAACATATTTTTTATTTATTTTATTTATTACATATTTTATTTATTTTACATATTTTATTTATTACATATCTTTATTTATTACATATTCTTGTGGGCTCTCGCTCGCCATTCGACGACGAGATGTGATCGCGGGAACTTGAACATTCCTACATTTACAAACCTATAATCATAAGCATTGAAATATTTCAAAATATAAAAATTATCCTAGATTAAATAATGTTTTTAATGTTAAAAATAGATATAGTTTGCATTTCGATACGGAGATTTTGCGATTCTTGCCGTTTTTTAATATCGCTTTATTGTCTACGAGTATTTTAAGCTTAATTACATTCCTAAGTTTTCGAATTGTCATATGTAATGATAATATCCTGTAAATATTAATTTATTAAGTTTGCGCTATTTCTGAATATAATAAAATATATTAAAAAAAAAATGTTCTTTAATTTTATCTCTTTTCATAACCATCGTTTATCTCTCTTCCCTCGACTTACTATAAAACTTAAATTTTCACTAGCCGAGATTTATTTCGTATGTAGTGGTTGCCCTAATTGTAAAGTATCCTTTCCTCTGTTTTGACTCTACCAAAACATTCCTTTCAAAATATGTACTCCTCCTGGTACTCCTGTACCCACCAAGAACGTGGTGTATTTTATATGCACGTACCTACAGACAACAGTTGCCAACCAACAGTTGGACTCCAGTTGGCTTAATTCTGCCGCTGAAAACAGACAATGTTTGTCACCGATAAACCTTGTGATATAATTGACATTTATTACCCGAATATCGCTATTTAAGATCTACAGTCTTCCGACGTCACCCTATAAATTAGGTTATTTAAATTCAATATTCTATCATATTAATATTTATTCTATAAATGTTTATTATATATTTCAAAATCCCCATTCTCGAATTTCCCCAGTTTTGTTAGCAACCTTTTTTCATTATCACAGCTGTCGGTAAGTGACAGTTGAAAAAGAAAAGCATTAGGGTATACCCACGCCTCCTGCAATCCGTCACATCTTGTCGCATCGTTCACCGAGCTCGTGAAACCACCTCAAAACCTTAAGGAGGCAGTGAGGAAAATAGGCTAAGGCAGGCGAACCGCAGACGGCCATCATCATAGCACGGCAAAGGTTGGTCTTTTGTTTTCTTGATGATTGCCATTTACTCTCAGCTGTGAACCTTCCAATCCATCAAAACCTAAAGTCCGCTCCCCCTAATCCATGTACAACCGTACAATAAAGAAGTGTCAAGTGCCTCCAGCCATCTCCGACTCCTGCTGCCATTCCATCGGCTACGTATTGAGACGCGCCCATATAAGAGGATACTCTAAATTTAAGTTCACCTGCACGTGTATAGATTCTGTCGTACGAAAAGCCGGAATTCTTAGCACATTCCCAATACGACCGTTCAAGTAATAGCAAATCGTACAGCCCTGTGCGACACGCTCACCCCAGCCTGTTTTGGTATTCAGGAAACGCGTTTCGCGAATAGCGGACGATTTCATGAGGTTCGAAAGCCATATTTTTCTTTTTAATAACGCCGCGACTCAGGCAGCTGCCTTTTGCGCGATGCGAAGACCCCGTGTGCGGCAATCGGGGAAAAAATCAACTTACATTTATTTATTTATTATTATTAATTGGACAAACTTATTGACCTTATTGACATATTGACTTTTTTATTTTGAGTAATGCACCATATAAAACCCCACGAAGGCTGGTGTCTTTTCCGTAGGCATACAAATTTAACAATTAAACGTCTCAATATAATGACACATTGATCTTATGACTATGGTGACACTTTTCACGACACCTTAATTAAACTAAAATTAAAACACTGCGCGCTGACAGCAATCCCAAGTAATCCTTCCTTTATACAATATAACGCGTATACAAATGTATATGTATACTAAAGTTGTTTAGTAATCACTCAACATAATAAACATAAATAATAGACAAACAACAACGTAACAGCATACGTAATAATTTATAAAATATAAGTTATAATTTACGTTATGTTATGTTATGTATGTTATGTTATGTAACTTATGTTATGTTATGTATGTTAGTGGATGTGGGGCTTTGCCCCCCTAGTACCGCGTCCTCTGCAGAACTATTGTACTTTTAAATCCACTTATAGTACTGTAGATAAAGTTAAGCATCGTTTTGGGTGCGATGGTTCTAATCTCCTCTGGCTTGAGGAGATGGTCGCCTAGAAGCTGGTACCTTTTGTGAATGAGGGGCCCGCATTCTGCCAGTAGGTGTAAAGGGGTTTCTGGGCTCTCTTGGCAAAGTCTGCACCTGTCGATAGGTTTAGTTTGTGTGGATGTTTATTCAGCTTGCAATAAGGCTAAGGCTCTGGTTAAGATCCTCAGTTGGTTCCGGCTTAACTTCAATAGCTCAGAGAGTCTTTTTTGCGAGAATCCTACTATGAATTCTTTGGCTTGCTTTTGACCTAATAGATTGTAGCGGTTTATAAAAAAATGTATGAATTACAATGAATAGTTATAATACGATGAACACCGCTATAAAATGTTCCTTGCCTTCTTAACTATACCATGTCTGTACCAAAGGAGTCCAGACAGTTGCTTATTTCATATAGTCTACCATCATGAGAGTTACTGAATATAATTTTGTAGATATATTAGTATGCATGGTAAATATTATTGATTTTATAGTGAGACATTAACTAATTAATCATTACTAATAGCCTATAGTTTATCGTTATCTCGCCAACAACCAGTCAGAGGCAAATTATAATGCCTTTAAGAGATACATAAAATACATACGCATACAATAACTCACCACTTACTTGTCTGGTAAATCAGCTGTGACGAAATTCAATTACCACATACTTTCTAGCGTCCCTTTGGTCACTATAGACTAAATATATATATATATTTTTTAAAAATACTAAAAGTTTTTTACAGATTTGGATAGCTTTTGTAAACATTTTGACGTTTTGTCACTTTTTAACGTAGTCCTATGTATGAGGCATGTTTTATAGGTGACAATTTTTTTGTTTAAAAAGTTACAATTTTTGGTAAAAATATTTTTTCAAAATGCCGATAAAATACGTATTTTTTTTTCTATTAAGAAATCATATTGGCCGATGAGTACAAAGTCTGTAACTTTCCTAACTAGGTAAGAGTTATCTGTTCTAAGAAAGGTTATTTATTAAGTGTTACAGTGAGCATACAAAATACCTGCGCAAAACCCTATGAAAAATATTTAAAAATTCTTAAAGCACAAATATACACACTGATATACAAATATACATACTGATATACACTCACACACACAGACTAACGATACATACACTGTACTGGTACTTTCCTCTATTAAAATAATATCAAATTGATCGAATGTTTGACATCAAGCGGTTGTTATGATATTTGACTATTGACTTATCGATTCCTAGTTAAAATTCGCATATTGTTAGGGATTCGTAAATTCCTTCAGGGAAATTTATTCTGGAATAAATTATTCATAGTTTTAGGGAATATAGATAGTTAGTGATAATTCAGTAGTTATACACGATTAACTGTGTAGCTATTATAGTTCTTATGTTTTCGTTTGTTTGTCTCTTGTATACAGCGATTGCTATGGAGGTATCGAATATACATTAAAAAAAAAATAGTAAATATTTTTTTTTTAAAAACAAGATCTTATTTATGTGCTTGAATGCGTAAATACAATTTCGTGTCTTTGCTGTTGACCGTTGAGGAGTTTCTTCATCTGGAGCCAATCCTGTAAAATATATATCCATATTTATATCAACCTGTTTTATACTGTTGAATTCTGTTGTTTTCTACATTTCAAATGTAAGTGTCTGCACCAATTGTTTATGTATATATCATATTATTTTGAACGCTTCATTACCACCATCGACACGAAAAAAATAACTTGGTTGAGCAGTATCTGACCCATTGCACAGATATTAACAATTCCTTTTATTAAAAAGAATAAAAAACATACGCACTCGGGCACTTGGCCCGCAAACAGGGCCGGCTCGACGCCCCTCACCTCGCGCACTTCCCCTCCCGAACCGCCAATACGTTTATTAAAATGTTACAGCAGATTGCGCCACTTTCCCCAATATGGGGCCGAAGTGTGATGCGAGCGAGCTCTCGGACGATTCGATTTAGCCCACTGGCGCTAGTCGTTCGCGCTAGTGGCTGCCTTTGCGGTGACGGGGAATGCGGGGAATGGCGCACGCTGTGAAAGCAAAGATGCCCCAAAGATTCATGAAAATCTGTTCAACCTTTGTGTGAGGGGTTTTTAATTTTTATTTATTTATTTATTTATTTATTTCAGGAAACAACAGCTTACATAGTAATTACAATAGAAAAAAAAACAATCAAAACACAAAGCCAATAATAGTTACCTCCAAAATTAGAAAAAATATAGAAAACCCATTCGGTGCCTTTTGTGCTACTTTCAGTAGTTTAAGAGCTCTCCATATATCTGATTAATTGTGTTTGAATTAATCCATCCAGATACAGTTCATAAACCCAAATATACGAATTTGGAAAATATTAAAATTGATTTATTGGTCATAATAAATTTCCAATAGTCAAGGAGTAATAAATTCGTAGTCAAAGAGTACTAATTTCGTAGTCAAAGAGTCCTAACATGCGTAGAAATTGCCAGTACTAAACAGTTAAGTAATGTACTCGTAAAATCATCTATTAATCTAGATTTTTGGCAAATATGATATTTTTGCATAAAATACTCTCTAATACCATAGATTGCTCAGCGGTCCACTTCTACGGTCGAATCCTTTACGAATGCCAACAGATCCGATGACATGTTCAATCCAGACAAAATGCGCACAAATTCGGGATTAGCTTCCCCTATTTACTGAATCACTGATTTATTCATACTGAAACCTCTCCTAAATTGATAACAGCAAAAGTTTCGCAACGCGGTCTTAAAATACTATACTAATGCAAAAAACCACGGATCAAATTCCCAGTTTAGTTCTATATTATTTCAGTTTTCCGTTTCTATATATATTAAGCTTAGGTTATTTATATAACCTAAGCTTAAATTAGTATTTTTTTTTTTGTTTAAATTTAAAATCGTTTGCCTTACTTAAATTCGTTTATTATATTTTAATAATATTATTTTTTACCTATAATTATCTTTATTAGTCTATTCGGCTACCCTAGTTTAAGGATTGTATACTTCAATTTATATTGTCTTTACCTGTTTTGTGTTCAATTTAACTAGTTTTGTGTTCAATTTAACTAAGCTGAAGATGTCTTTTCGTAACATTGGTTTGCATTCCGGAAAAGGCATTTATTTTATTTTGAGTTTGCTAAACGAGGTACGCGCATGTAGCAACACCTTTCGGGGCCTAGGGCGGGAATATTCCTTGCCCCCCCCCACCCCCCATGAGTGTTTCCCCATATACTCTATCCTATGTAGTCTCCACACAATCCCGCCGCCCATGGGTGACCGCCTCAGGAAATACGCGAGTCGCTTGGAACGCCGATGGGCGGCCTCGATGGACGACGTATTTAATATATTATTTTTGCCCACTAGCAACTATGGTTTACGGTTGCCTATTGCTGTTCGTTTCTTTGTGAGATAAAAAACACAGTTGACTTGTATAGTGAAGTTTGTTGTATGAATTTAGCAAAGTCAGTCGACGCCGTTATGGGCTGTTTTTCGGTCGTAGTTTGTTTCTGTGTTTACGATGGTTTTTATGAAAAAAAAAAATACTAAAAATTATTTAGTAAATTATTTAGTAATTATTATGTAAATTAAATTATCTCGTACATTCCTGCTGTGTTCTCTTTTTAAATCGCACGATTTATGTTAACTTAATTTGAAAGTATTTTGTATTTCATTTTATGCATGTAAAATGTATTTTG
This sequence comes from Neomicropteryx cornuta, assembly GCA_020383195.1. Taxonomy (NCBI): domain Eukaryota; kingdom Metazoa; phylum Arthropoda; class Insecta; order Lepidoptera; family Micropterigidae; genus Neomicropteryx; species Neomicropteryx cornuta. The sequence goes on along the minus strand of JAHKQU010000010.1, from coordinate 5,498,925 downwards.
TATTTTAGTTAATATTAAGAAACCGGAAGAAAAGACAGTGTCTTCACTGGATCTATTTACAATGTATTTGTATATATTTGATGAATAAAAGTTGCTTCTAGCAACGGTGAAATTGAAATGGAAGATAATTAGATATTCCAAAATGTTAATTTAGATGAATTTTAACCACATGGATGCACAAACAGAGAAAATCCCTGGTTTTTTTTAAGTATCCTCTCCCGGAAATTTTTCGAAAAAATAGCTACCTTTGAGTGTTTTTCAGAACCACGAGTTCACGTGTTTTTACCCTTTACATTGAGAGTGACGATGTAGACCTCTCCATGTATTTCTTTTGATTCTATAATCAATTATATGTTTGTATGTGTGTATGTTGGAGTGAGTGAGTGGGGGTGGGGAGGGTGGTAGAGAATAATTTAAAGTGCGGTTGTATTTTTTTAAAATTTTATTTAGCACTAATAAAGCGATGAACTCATCGTTTTAAACTTACAGAAATGAATGAAATCACAATTAAACGTATTTAATAAGTTTTTACACCGGTAAACTCTCATTACTTAGGTATATAAGCTTATATTAATATGTAATGCGTTTTAATTTACACTTTTGTATACTAAATTAGATACATTCAACTGTTTTGTTTTGGTGAGGCAATCATACAATATTTATATCGTAGTATTTATAGGTTAATCTTAGCTTAAGATAAATATTTACATTTTTACATCTCGCACTGTAGGAAAAATCTATTATTTTTTTAATTGGCACAAATTACATCTTCTTTCTTCTTAAAATAATTCTACACCCTTCTCCCTATTTTTTCCTCGACTATACTCAAGTACTTTCAACGGTTCAATTTCGTTTTTTATATATAATTTAATATAATATTTGTTTTTTCGTCGAGCCGTGAATATTTAGTAATAATAATCAATCGCTTATTCCGAAGGGCAGGTAGTGGAGGAAGGGAGGGTAATAGTGCAATTATTTAATTATTTATTATTATAATAATTATACATAAAAAGATACATAACTGAAATTAGGAAATAAAATAAAATTTTAACACTTAATTGTTTAAATAAATATCTGGGTTATCTGGTAGAGATTGTCTTTCAGCGATAAGCTTGCCAAATATGCGAATAATGTTTATAAATAACTTAAATATTAACTCGTGTTCATTTTAATTTCCACCATTGAATAAGCGATTTTATACAACTATGCATGAATTTGTATATTAACTTGTTTAATTTATGTCAATTTAATTGCGATTTTAACTAAAATCCGTTATAATATATATCCGTTTAAATAATTTTCCGTTTCAACATTTTGGATTTGTCTGATAGTTTTAATTTGATATTTTGTAGCCAATGACAACAGAGCAAGTACAGATTCAATTGTTTCAAATAATATTGCACCGAAAAAATTAGTAGATAATTATGACCACTTGAAGTTTTTTCACTATATCATTAGATTGGACCTTTTTGGTTAACAAGATGGCGTCGTTTGGTCTCAATGCCTTTAAAGAGATCTGGAGCTGTGGTTAAGGGCCGCTACTAGGCGAGTGGTTTTTGAAATATTAACCTAGGTCGTGTCGAAATCCAGGTCTAAACACACGCACACAATCACACCGGCCGTATATGTGTTTATTGGCACCGGGGCGCTAGGGGCGCTCAAATAGCAACGGTCGTGTTTATAATTTTTTTTTTTTTTTTCATAAAATATGATAATGGAAGTAATATAATAATTAGGTAGCATGGAATTGCAAAACGCTATCTAGGCATGATTTATAGTTCCAATTATTTATTCATTTATTTTACAAACATTTATAGTTATAAAATCTTGCCCTAAGAAAAATGTTTTCTTATCGGGTGGTGCCGGACCTTAAAACAAAATATATGGCCAGAATTCGGGCCGTTCGATTTTTCTATGAAAAACTCTATGTATGTATTAGATTTATTCAAATCTGCTATAATTTCTAAGCGTTCAATAGTAATATAACATTGACGCAATAAATATATATGTACATATATATATTTATATGTATATAAATATGTGTATATACTAGAGCACCTCCAAATAAAATATTGAGTGCCTCGAATATTTATCACTTCGATACAGTCATTACGCCTAGTGAAGTGATTATAATCCAATATGCCTGAACCTCTTTTCTATAGCTAATTATATTCAAAACTTGAAATTTATTTTTAAAAAAGGAAAAAGAATTTTGTGCGTATTGTGTAGTACTATGGATAAATAAATAAATAAATATAAATTGATATCTATATTAGTTGTCGTCTTTGAAAAATAGGAAAATAAAAAGTCATCTCACTATAGTCTACATGAAAATTAGTGGATTTAGTTAGGAACCAGTATAAGTATTATATTAAAAAAAACTTAAATAATTTTTTTCATTAGATTTTGTGTTATTAATTACATTTTTTCATATTATTTTTGGCTGTTTATGTATTTAAAGCATGTATTTTGGTTTTCTTTATGTATAAAAAATGTACTTATGACATAATTTTGTTGATAACATAATATTAGTAACAGTACATAGTATAAAGCATTCATTTATAATTTAATACTTGTAGGAAAATCGTTTTTTTTTTTCCTAGACATATTAAGATTTATTATAATTTCCATTTCTTATCTTTCTCAACTTTAATTAAATATATCTACACAATTACAGTCCAACAGATTACTAATATTTATGTATAGATTCAAATCCTTCGCAATTGTCTCGGTAAACAGATCAAGTGACGTTGATTTCCTCGTCGGATTCACTCCCGTCGCTGTCGAAGTCCTCGCCCATGGCCTCGTCTGCGGCCGCCAAGGAGTAGTTGACGGTCCTCAGGCCGCCCCCCGACATGAAGGGCTGGTAGCGTTTGCCCTGCTCGAAGCCCTCGACCTGCGACGAGGCTGATGGGGAGCCGAACTGCTCGTTGGCCTTTGTCTGAAACACAATTAGTTGGTTGAAGAATATTTGTTAAAAAGGACAATGTAGCTTAAACTAAAACACATTGCAAGTAATATTTTTGTATAATTGTTGATTCTTCATCAAATAATTAAATGGGCAAAAATACATTAGGTCCTTTCAGCGTCAGCTTAGTTGAAGACCACCTTACATTATTAAGAACTCGAAATTATTTGAGATATGAAGTTAATAGTGACTGGTAAGTTATGAAATATTTATTGTTATTTTAGATACAAAGTTATTTAGAGACTTTCAGTAATTAATGACAATAATTTACAGGCCTGCCGTTATTAGAGAAATAAAATTATTTGACACAAAGTTATTAAAGACAAGAGTCGTGGAAAACATGAATTTTGTATTTAATAATTTCACCATGCGAAATATGGCGAGCTGGCAACATCGTAAAGTTCAAAATATTCCATATCTATTATATTCAAATCAAATCTATTATTTATACTAACGGATTTACGACCCGTTTTTATATTTTGATAAATAAAAGTGTAATTTTCCATTCAACTGTGTTTTTCTTCGAGTGTCCCGAAAGAATAGTATACTTGGTCGGAGCGCATTCTTGGCGGAGCCTTCTATGGGGAAAATATTGATGCGAGAGTGCTGACCCTGCTGTAGGTATAAACGGCAGGTTTTCATTCGCTCCAGGCAAGAGAGCGAGTGCGAGTGGGTGGCGGCGAAATCTCAAAACCACTGAGAGCAGATTGGTCGGGACAACAAGAATTTATTAGAGGCATATTAAAGGCTCGACTTAATTATGTAAGTTATTAAAGACGCTAAATTATTAGAGACACGAAGTTATTAGAGACTTTCAGTTATAAGTTATTATAGACACGAATTATTAGAGGCATAAAGTTGATAGAATCCAAGTTATTAGTAGTTCTTTTAAGTTGTCGACCTTTTGTTTGAGTCGTAAGTAATCAAAAGCACTAATCTGCGATAAATGTGCTTTATAGCAATTTAATAAAAAACATTTTACATCAAATTCATTAACATTTTTTAATTCCTGTTATTTTATAATTATATACTATTTTTGAAACTGAGTCTTGCAAATTGCTGTTATTGTGTTTCCAACATGTTGCTAATTATATCACAATAAAACAGAGGTGTAAGTAAGTAATCATAGTTTAATATCAGTAAAATAAGTAATTCTAAGATGGCTGTAGGTTTTGATTCCAACCCAATTCCAATTTTTATAATCCAAAAGAGGGCTGTGAGGGGACTCATCCTGGGTTTAGGCCCAGGTGAGTCTTGCCAATCACACTTTCGGAACTTAGGAATTCTCACAATATATGGTATCTTCATCTATGAAACCCTTTGTGATTTTTTCTTAAAGAAAGACGCTGTTTCTACACATAACAATGATCATTCGCACGACACAAAAACAATTATGTTCAACCGATTAAAGCTCGAACAACTCAATTCCAAAATACAAGTGTTTATAGGGGGGTAGATTTATTCGATAAGCTCTTCAATAGTATAAAAACATTAGAAAAGTATCACAGCTTTAAGACTGCATTGAAAAAATATCTGATTGAAAAAACTTTGTACAGTCTCGATGACCTTAATTGATGTTTATTTAATTTGCATTGCATTTACTGTTTTATTATTGTTTTTTTCTATAAATTTTATAATATTATTATACTATTTAGTTTATACGAGATTTACGCTCTTTAACTTGCTTTCTCTTTTTCATGCTTAACTGTGTATAAAGCGTAGGTATGCTTAGGCTTAATTATTACTCTTGATATTTGTATCTTGTTATTGTTATATTATTCTACTTACTTTTATTGTTTTATTGTTTTATATTACTCATTTCTGCCTTTCATACACAACTGCAAAGTTGTTTCTTGAAATAAAATAAATATAAAAGTTTAAAAAAAAAAAAAGTTTTAAAATTGATATAAAACCTTATAATGACTGCTTTTGATTCTATACAACTCGTATGTCAATTTATCGACGTTTTATTTTCGATTTGTCGACCTTTCAGAATGTCGATGTTTCGGTATTGACTTTCGCCCAGCCCTTCACTCCTCGCCGAAGTCACCCACCTGATCGTCCGCCTGCTGGTTGCCCTCCTCGGCGTTGGAGACGGGCGACGAGGGCGACACCTTGGGCCTGTCAGCCTCGGCGTCCGACAGGTCCGGATGAGGGTTGTTCTTGTTGGGCAGCGTCTGCTCCCTGCTGCCGCCGTTCGCGAGGAGTTCCCTCTCCTTGGAGTTGCGCCACTTCATGCGTCTGTTCTGGAACCAGATCTTCACCTGAGGACGAAACCAACACTTCTGTAAACACGGGGAGCTCACAGTTGAAGCAGTTTGATACACCCTCCATTATTATTACAGACAAATTTTACATTAACAATAACAAATGGTTACTATAATATAATAAATTTTAATAATACTATCGTAAAACCTTTAAACAAATACTACATGCTCAGGTATACAGGATGACCTTAAAAACAGTAATATCGTTTTAAGGGCTTCTGAACAACTTTAAACAATATAACAAAAAAAAAACCAGTGCGCGCGGGAGCCTACCCGTCGTTCACTTTCGTCAATACATTTTTAGGTACGGTGCCCCGTGTAGCCAGTCGGTTTCTGGGTCGCGACGCCGCGCGATCTGATATTTTATTAGGTGACCATACTTTAAAATTCTGTGCCTATTAAGGGTAGGCTAAGTTTTAGGCCCTTATATGAAAAATAAAATAAAATTTAAATTAATTCGATAAAAAAATTTATAGTAAAATTTAACCGAGATTTTTTGCCCTTAAATTTTATGTATCAATTTGAAAGTTATTGGTGTAAAATTACGACAGTTAACGTGTACACAAGAAAGTGATATAGATAGATATAAACTTTAAAACTGAGGGTAGTTTTGGGTTCTAGGGGATGTGAAACGCGAAGATATTTCGAAAGTCACCACGGTACCCATTGCAATAGGTTGCTTTTCAACCTAAAAGTAACTATCAATGTTGTCTTACCAACTCTAACCTTTTACTAACCCTACCTTCTCAACACAACCGATGTATTTATTAATTTCCATTTTAGCAACTCAAAATGCCGAAGTCAAAAGAAATATTTTTCAGTTTGGTGTATATTTTCATAACATAACGGCACAGAGGCGGCCATGTTTGAATATTCATGCGCACCGAATAAACAATGGAGAAATTCAATTCGAAATTCAAAAAGGGCGGCTATTTTTTTACGGCGTCGGACATCGCTCTATTTACTGTGGTTTAGGTTAGGCCAGCACTCGCGCTCGTTTTAATTCTTTCATTTAAAGTTTTTTCCTAAGAAACTTCTTCGTCAATGGACCCCTAGTATTAAGAGGTCCATTGACCGTTCAATGCTGGCTTATATTATTTACCTAGATGATTTCAAAAAATTTTAAATGACAGCTGACATAGAAACGGCTATTTTTTTATTCGGAAAAAATATTGCAATAAGTACACGATTCGCAAAAGTAACAATCAAAAGGGTTGAGGTATTTAGAAGCAGACGGTAACCACTCCCGAAAAAGCTCCCACCTACTTACAAATATTTTTTTATTGATTTTACACACTACGCATGCCTAAATAAATTATGCGGGATAAATAAATATCTGGGACTAAACGTGCGACTTTCGATCAATAAACGTTTTAAATTACCTAATCATACCCAACTATAACTATGCAAATGGTTGTCAAAACTTGACTTTACGGAATTTTACATAATTGGCGTATTATTTAGAAAGAAAGAAAGATGGCGAGCTGGCAACATCGTAAAGTTCAAAATATTCCATATCTATAATATTCAAATCATTTCTATTATTTATACTAACGGATTTACGACCCGTTTTTATATTTTGATAAATAAAAAGTGTAATTTTCCATTCAACTGTGTTTTTTAATGAAGAAATATTTCAGTAGACCTTTTTGTGATTTAACAGTTAATCAGGCTAAGTTGAAGGAGCGTTTGACATCTGAAAGCTTGGATCCTCAGTCCACATCAAAACTTCGCTCCGAGTGTGCCGTGAAATAATTAACGTAATATTCAGTAATTCGTTTTTTTTTTTTATATTACCGTAATATCACTGATATTGCATTTTCTGCGATCATTTAATTTCGCGTATGCACGAGGGTAAAATGTTTTGCTCAAAATAAATTAACGTTTACGCGTTCCGACAGACTTAGAGCCCGCAACATATAAAAAAAACAGCGTGTGTTGGAATTAAAACTTAGGGATTTTGGTTATTGATTATCGTCAACTGTATAATAAAGTAATAATTTGTGTTTCAAAATGATCACCTTATAATTCGACAATGTTTCAATGCGCCGTTTATATAAAATTCACAGAAAAAAAACATAACATTAAACATAAATAATGCTAAAATCACTTAAAATTATCACGGCGCTCGAACCTTATTATACATTATTATTAACAATAAAAATTAAACAAATTTACAAAAGTGACATACACGCTGTCTAGGGTTGTTCCATCTGTAAATGCTTGAAGGCATTGCTCACCCCGTAAAAAATCATTTTTAATGATACATGATATAAATAATTTAAGGCGCCCCGGGACGCATTTGTCCTTGAGATTTGAAAGAGTAAGCTTTATTCGAACATTGACGTGTAGAAAAGAGACGGATATACTCGACGACCGCGAATTCGTTACATTTGGAATCGATGAAACATGTTTTTGTATTTAAATAATTATTATCATTTGAAAAAAATGTTTTTTTTTAAGTAATGTCCTAGATTATTATATTGTCTATCTTTAGAAAGAAAAATTAGGTTCGCGTCACTTACACAACTTAAAAGAAAATCGTTGCAAGAAAAAAACAACACTTTCTTATTTATTTATTTTCATTACTATAATAAGGTGTATTTCGGTTTTTTTTTAAACAAAGGACTAAATTAATATATGTAGAATATTGTGGTATTTTTAGTTTTAGCCATTTGTTGGGAATAACTTCAAGAAAATGCACCAAAATACGTTACAAAACACGTTTTAGGGACTGGTGGCGCCTTAAGCAGATACGAGGCTAAATTAGTATTCACTGCGAGCGGTGACAGAGTCAAAATCACTATGTCCTATGTGTGACAGAGACCCATTTTTAGATTGCTATAACGGTCGAGTATGACAGAGAAACATAGCGATGGGAGTGCACTAATCTGCGTCACCCGTTTCGCCGTCTACATTTTCGTTTCCTAACGAAAGAGACAACACAAAATGTCTACATCACAAAATGGCGGACTTGTGCATTGCGCTCACTTCATTTAAACAAACGTTTGACGATAAATATTGTATTAATAAGAATTACGATTTTTAACACATGTTAGAAATTACGCGATTCCATTTTCTTAACAGTTGTATCTTAGTGTGGTAAACCAAAACAAAAAACTAAGTCAAAACAGATGACTCGAGCTCTTTTACCTTTGCGAACTTAAGCGAATTTTGTTGACTTAACATTTTTGATTCTCTCACGTTTTTACTTCTACTTGATTTCACTAACATTTACTTGTTTTTATAGTTAATTTTTTTCGAAACCTAGTATAGTACTATATTAAATTAATTCCAATTTTTCGATGTCTCCTGTGGCTCGAAAAAAATATCTTCAGCTTCATGAGTGATGCAGAGGAAGAATACTAAAAATACTTTGGTAAAATAATGTATAATTATTTACTTATTGCAGTTGTTATTTTTAACCTATTCAGTATTTTTTTGAAATAGAATTTACGGCACTGCCTCTTAGACTACAAAATTACACGAATATTGCGGTCTAGTGAAACGTTAACACAATCATGTATTGTAACTTGATGTGAAAGGGTTTAATTGCTCCAATATTGCGGTTAGATTATGTTAGAGCAACTTAGAGTCATAATTAGTATGCATAACAGAATTTTAATAAACAATACAAATGTGGTCGTCAAAATATAGGTTATTTTTAAATCTCTACACGTATTTTTATCGAGTTAAACGTAATTAATAATGAATAAATACTACATCGAGATATTACAGTAAATACGCCTGCGTAAGAAAAAATGTGTTTCAAACGTAGGTTATCTATACATAATCTGGTAATTCGAAAGTAATCAGAAGAATGATTGAAAACGCGACACCCCTAGCGAAATAAAATCCGTATAAAAACGAGTGGGTATTATTACAGATGAATTCGTATGATATATTTTATTATTTTTGGGGTGAAATCTGCCAGCGAGCCGCAGTGACCGGAGGGCCCGGCGGGGCGGTTCCGCAGGCCCCGGTGCGAATGTTAATAACGCGGTAGTCACGCTTAAATACGAAATTAATTCATCATATCGCCATAATCAATGTGCAGCCGGGAACACAACAATACAATAGTAACTCGAGATTTTCGCTTAGATTATTAGAAAGTTATATTTCTGTTTTTTTGGTTGAAGGTTTATTTTAAAAAAATTTTTTTTTTTCAAGTTAAATATTTCCAGTTGCCTTATATTGAGAGTGTTTAAACAAACTTTAATAGAATCGTCGTCAAGTAATCTCCTACAAATATGCAAAAAAATCATCGTAATCGCTTGAGTTAATCAAATAAGAAAATATTTTGAAAGGAAAACGTATTTTACGGTTTTTAAGTACTGGACGTAAGTAATCTAAATTAAACAAAATGTGTTGTTTTTTATGCCAAAAATAAATTTAGAGTTTCTGAATAATAAAAACTACAATTATCTAACAAATAAATATATATTATGTACAATTTATGAATGAATGCTAATAGTAATATTAATTATCAGTAATTAAGAAGTTTGAAAATTTTACGTTTTGTATTAACAAACTTTATTACAAAATTACAATTTATTACATTAGTATATTTTATTGGATTGTTCAAATTTAAATATTTTATTTCCATTAATACAAAAAGTATGTAGGAATGACAATACGAGTATAAAAATTTATGACTAGCAAAACAAAAAAATTATCAACATTCATAAGAAAGTAGACCAAAGAACAAGTGATAATTTAAAATACAATCAAAACATTGAAGTGATAATAAACATGAAAATAAATAAAATAAAAAACATAATAAGAAACAATAAGAGAATTATTTGAATTCATTCAAACTGTAAATAGTTTTTTCAATAATATGCTCTTTTAGATTCATTTTGAACGTATTGCATTCGTCAATTTCCTTTAGATTTGCAGGCAACATATTGAAATATTTTAAACCTAAGTATTGGCAATTGTTTTAAAACATGGGCTGGTATTGATTGAACATAATGTTCCTTAAAACCTGTGTTTTAAAGAACATTATGTTCAATCTTATTGTCAAAGAGAGACATGTTGTTTCTAATATAATTAGGCCAAATACTGTTAAAATGCCTATTTTTCGAGTTCAATGCCGTCAACAGCGGCGTTTATTTCATCATAGTTTTTATTACAATATAATGAGCAAGGACCCATTAGTCGGAGACTGTCGACCTCCTTTCGAGGTCCTTTTGTTAAGTTTCTTAACTAATATTATTGCATACATAATTAAAAGGTATAAGTGCTTGAATTTTTGGACAAGGTAGATTTTGGCATAACAAAAATCAAACATGAAAAACAAAAACAGAACAGTAGAAATAATATAAAACCTAACATGACACATATGTCATTTTCAAATTTTTATTTTAGTGGTACATGTTATATCATAATAATTATTTTACATGTGTTTCTAAGAGATATTTTTTAAATTTATTTTTAAATAGTGATAACTTAGCACTCACCATAATATCGCCAGGTAATTTATTGTATAAAATGGGGACCGCCAAGCATGATTGTCGCTTTCCATATAAGTTCCTAAATTTGGGGATAGAAAGCAATTTTTTGCTTACTTGTCTTGTTTTATGCCGGGATTTTCAGAGCACTATCTGCATGGCAATAAAGGGTAATTTTGTATTTCCACAATGAGAAAACAGACAGCAGGTTAGAGCGTCTAAAGATATTTTTATAGTTTTTCCGGATGCGATTTTTTGTTTCCCAGATTAACGACAATTTTATAATATGTATTTGTAGGTTTTCAATATCCTGGATGTATGTATAAAATGAGTTCCCCCAAATGTGCAGTCCATGCATAATTATAGATTCTGCTGAGGACCGATAAAGGTGGTGGTTTTAAAATGTGTCTCTCTGGTTTAGAACTAGCATTGCTCTAACAGCCTTTTTTGCACCACGAACATATCATGTTCGTTGGCAATGTTCCAAAAAAGAAACCCTAATAAAAAAAGTGCAGCTCGCAAACGAGTTACGTTGATTTTCCTCTTGTCCTGATTGCGCGGGGCGGCCAGTTCTCTATTTATTGCCGAATAGAGAAACAGTATTTTGAACAACGAAAAGCTCATTTTAACGCTAAAAGTGCACAAATCACGCCGGTCCGCACGTCGCAGCGTAATTGATAGCCCCGGCTGTCAGCGGAGGCCTACCCCGCGCAAAAAGACCACCTTTATGATGATGTATGGACAAGCGACATCGAATGCGCAATTTGTGACGATTTGCGCGAAGCGCACGTGTGCGTTTTAATAATGCCGTGTAACGTTCCGTTGACGTAACGATTTCTGCAACTAGTCACTAAAACAACCCCCTCCCTACCTACTTGTTCATACAGCAGGTGGCTACAAAATCGGTCATACGACTACAACAAACAATTCAGGTAAGGTTAGCAATCACAGAAGAATCCTCGAAGAGGCGGTAAGGGATACACCTCTTCTGAGTAGCCCCAGACCAAATGTTTCCCTGCTTCCGGCTTGACAATAAATACTAGATATCCATCCCCAATGAAGAAGAACCATCCGGCATGAATGCCGACATCAACATCTTCACAGATGGCTCCAAAACGAAGCAAGGTTCCGAAGCGGGAACCTGAACTCCGAAGAGCTGAACCAGAACTTAACCCGTTTAGTCAGGATTTGGCACCAAAATTTTATGGCATCAAAAGTGCTTGATATCTATGGAAAATCACTCGTCTTCTATAAAATTCCATAAAAGACAAGCATGAGTCGTTCAATCTTTACTAATCTGTTATCATTTGATTCACCATCAAATTCTCTAATATATCACTTTGAATTTTTTATTTCGTAAATTAAAAAAAAAAAATCCTATCGATTTTCACTATTTTGACAAATTTTACACTTTTTTTTTACATTTTCAAATATTTATTACTATACACTACCATTCCAAAACTCCTAACTCCAAAATACTCTCCCAAAATATGTACAACTATCGAAAAAAAAATCAAGTTAAAAAAAATACGGCGCGGCTGATGGCTTGGGACGGAAGTGCGTCAGTTTGTTTTTAATACAAATTTATAAATAGTATTAGAAACTGCATTGACTTCTGCATTTTGATTAGCTCGTTGCGATTCTAATGGTGCAAACGTCAAGTTAATAAATCATACTGAAATAATAGCAGAAACAAACAAATCAAGCGGGCAATGCTTGCGTATATACACGTCCGCATGCCGATGGCGACCTTTGGCTGGACGGACGGGTTCGCGCATAATGACGTCGAAGTAGACTTCGACGTCATTATGCGCCATTAGGTAGACCTCTGGGTAACCACACAACTGTTTTCCAAGCGGAAATGGTTAGTGTGATACACGGAACCAAGGAAGCCAATCCCGGCAGCCAATCACACTTAGAAACAACAAAAGGACCTCGAGGCTAATACTAGAGTGCCATCATGCCCTGGAACTGATTGCATCCGCGAACGATGTCACTGTTCAATGGGGTAAAAGGGTACAGCCACAGCCAGGACAAACTGGTAAAGAGGGGTTCACGAAATACTTCTTTCGGCCCAGAACCTATCCCGCCATTATCAGCTAACTATGCAGCATCTGATCTAAACCGTCTAACCCGGATAAGGTACAGACAGGTGGGACAGTGCAAAATGTAGCCAGGCCAGAACAGCGATGACAGGGCCGCACCCTCGTCTTCCACCTCCACATCCTAAGTGGATTGATAACAGGCCACTGCATACTAAACGGACACATCATTACCCTGGGCATCACCGATACCCCGTCTGCAGAGGCCGCAACAAATACCCAAATATAACATTACTCCCTATTGTTATATTTGGGTATTTATACCTGGCGGGCGGTCGAGTAATAATCGTGTATTTTCGTTTATTAGTATGGTAATACGGAATAATGTTAACCCTTTTAAAACAATAAAATAACAGAATTGAATTGAATATACACCTTGTCTCAATTTAATCCTCGTTCAATAAAACACAAGCACAAATACCAACCATTTATTGTTACAAAATACTACCTTAATGATACATTTAAACGCTAATTACATCTGCCGAATGCCAATTAAACGTTTGGTCCTCGTATTGTTGTGTTCCTGACTTATCCAATTAACCTACATTACAATATTTGCGCGCGGGAACTTACCCGCCGTAATGTCGTCTTGACGCCGTATTCGGTTTCTGGGTTGCAACGGTGCGACGCCGCAAGGTCTGATATTTTATTAGGTGGCCATACTATAAAAATGTTTTAAGCCTCTTTCTTTTGCTATTTTAGACTAGTTTTTTTTTTGCTTTATTTACAAAGTTGTTGAATTTGATTTTCAGAATTACGCCTTTAAAGAATACTGCTGACTTTATTTATTTATTTATCAAACAGATTTCCCCATTTACATATTACAATACAAGTAAAACAAAAAAACTACTGGTAGAAAAAAAAACCCGCATTAAAAACTAAAAACAAAAAATAACTAGAACTCTTTAGGAAAAATACAACGTTAAAAAACTAAAAATAATGCCTCAAGGCAAACATTAACAAATAAATTATACACGCTCATAAATAAGTTCATACTGTATTAATACACAATAACTATACTTTTAAAATACGCTTTAGTTTATATTACATTACATAGTTTTCGTATTCCCATGTCTCGTAAATATCCATTTATGTTAATTAAAACTAATTTCTTTTTCTCACCCCTTGGACCCTTGGTGGTATCAAAAAAGTTTATAAGATTTAGGCCTTTATCTAAGGAAAAATATAAAATTTAAATGAATTCAATATCTTATATAATAACAAAGTTTTGGCAAAATTTCACTTTTCCGAAAAACCCTGGTCTGATTTTGCCTATTGTCGAATTTGCCCTTAAAGATTGCCTGAAGATTATGTGCCCTTAAATTTTATATATCAATTTGAAAGTGATTTGTGTTTAATTACGGCAATTATCGTGTCTACAAGAAAATGATATAATAAGATCAATAAACTTTTTAACTGAGGGTGGTTTTGGATTCTAGGGGATGTGAAACGCGAAGATATGTCGAAATTTTCCGGAAATCAGTAACTTTCCTAATGAAATCTACCTAAAATGGTGCCTGATAACGACCCGACCACCGACTCCAACGATTCGCAAACGAAACAACAATAAACCCCAAATTGCGGGTAGGTTTTTGCACGGATTAATTGTCAGCGACGCCACCAGGTTGCGTTGTGGTTTCACCGCGCGGACCCTTTGTTTCGAAAGCCTCATTTCGTATGCGAGTTTTCCCGCCGAAACGGTTATAAAATGAAGGACCGCGCGGGGGCGTTAATAGGCGCCGCAGGCCCGACCCCTAACCCACGTGACCACATGTTTTCGATTGGGTATCCACCCTCATGGTCGGAGGGTAGGATTGCTACCTTTACGAAGAAATATCTTAGAATTTACCTCTCCAGTATGTGATTCCTAATTGAAGGTTATCTTCGGGGTTGAGAAGATGATTACCCAGAAGCATATGATCCTGAAGGCATGATCTACATATTAAAATGTGAAAAGAAAACTTTGTACCCCTTTTTAAGCATATTGCGCGCACGGGGGAGTATAAAGTTTCTAAATAAAAGGAGGCTAAAATGTATCTATAATATGTGTTACAAATAAATTAAATTTAATAAAATAAATATTCACACTACTGACAGCTGAATTTAGATTGAGTTTCGAACTATGAATTTTGTGTGATATCAAATATTCCATTCTCAATAATCTGTCAATGTCAAGCAAGAATAATTATTATTGCTATCTTAAGCTATATATTATTATTGCTTCTATGAATGTCAAGTCTCATTTTTACATGAAAAAAACAGAACTGACAAGCTTTTATCCAGCTGTTTCTAACATTAAAATTTAAATTTCATAGGTATTTCAGGGAATTAAGGTAATCAACACACGCTAATGACGTTTGTGTCGAATTTCGACTAATAGGCGACCACTGGTCTTTAGTGGATCAGTGACCATTCGAGTAAGTGTGGTAGAGTTTCTGTGATTTCGTTTCAAAACCTGCACTTGTAATACACAGGGATTTCCCAAGACCATTCCCGAAGACTTAAGGGGAGCGTTGCGTAACCTATTATGCGTAAGAATTATATAAAATAATGCGAAAAAAATCATCCCCAAATATACTATTTTAAACAGATGGTGTCAATTCGGCTAGCGCGCGAATTCCGATACCACGCCGATCGATAATGGCTTTAACGCCGTTACGGCAAACGGCGACAGCTGAGCGCTCACGACAAACACATTATTATATGATTTTTTACTATTTTCACATAAAGTTCACATTCTTTTTCTCGGTAACCATGATGAATTTTGATAAAGTTTCTTAACAAATAACGCTAAAAATAGCAGGACCAATTAGCTGTTTTTTTATTGGGGACACGGCGTATACAGCTATTTAAACTATAAAGGCAAATGCATAATAAATATAATTAGATTAAAGGTAATTATAACTTCAAGGTTCAATGTTGCCATTAGCAACGTTTATTCACAAAAAATATGTTAAAAAGACAAAGATAACTAAGACACTGTCTTTTTTGCCGGGTTCTTATTTTTAACTAAAATACAAATTATATGATACGTGCGTAAAATAAAATAATTTACAAAAATGCATACAATAATGCATGCATGCTTATATAATTTGTGTAACTCGACGCTATACATTTTGCCCCAAACCATTCGCTATAAAAAAAATCCAGCTAATTGGCCCTGCGATTTCAAACATGATTTGTAAAGGACGAAATATCAAAATTCATGATGCTAACCGAAAAATAAAGGGAAAAATTTGCTTGATCAATTAAGCGGTTGTATTTTTGAGTTGAATTATTTTCTTTTTTTTATATTTATATTATATTAAGTATAAATTAAATAAAGAAAATTGTTCAATTTTGTTTTTCGTTTTTCACGAAAAATAGTGCATAATGTAGACAAAATAATGGTGTAGTTCTTAGCAAAGCCACACTTTTAAATTCTATTCTTATTTTTGAGAAACATTAGAAGTTACTAAGACATGATACGTAGATTATCACTCGCGCGCACGCCGCGGTGACTATCGATCAACACTTTTACGGCTAAGGATTTAAGGTCGACATTGGCGTGATCGAAAACAGTGCGTTACGGTGTCTCGATTGAATTTGGGCATAAGAACGGTTAATCTATAACATGCCTAGCTAATCAATTCTTTTGGCCTGGCGACTGCTGGACCAAAGCAATCTGGTCTATTGAGATGATTAACCCTCGTCGCCCGGCATAATTCTCGCCGGGCGAGGGTAGCGAATTCTCCCCGCGCAAAAACTAACTCCGCTGCAGGGTTTGATGACAAATGTCATATGTTTTTTATTGGACTTCACCAGATTACCGGTGGAGGGTGCAGCGAGGCGTGATGGAAGGGGGCCGGGAGTAGAAGTTGGGGGTAAGGGGTGGGAGGGTGCGATTCTTAACTTTCAGTCGTAAAGAGACGAGGGTGGCAGTTAAATAATGGATAAGCCTTCAGGAAAATATGTCGTTATCGTATTTGGCCGAGAGATGCGAAGCCATCTGCGGGTATTTTTAGTAACTACGGTACAAGATACACCCAGATACCAATCCGTACCATTTACCATGTTATCATCGTAATATGCAGAAGGACAAAACGGAACTTAGCTTTTACCGCGCCTCCACTCTTTTGTGTATTTTTTTTTTAAGTATAACAATTAAAGCTACGAGAAAACCGTTAAAGACCAATATGTTATTCATTAAATTCTCTACAGGTATTTTTTAACCAACATCAGATAATCTACGTATTAATACGTGAAGGGATAAAATTGTACCATTTTCTAAGCATACGAAGTGTGAGATTGAAGTGTGAAGTGTGAGATTTGGCATGGTTAAAGTTTATGTGGAGAAGGAGTGCAGAAAGCTAAAATATATCTTTAATATGTGTAACAAATAAATTAAATTTAATAAATAAATCGTTCCTATAACTGATAGCAGAATGAAATTCGAACTGTGAATTTTGTGTTATTTCAAATGTTACTTTTTCAATAGTCTGTCAATCAAGCAAAAATAATTATTAATGCCACCTTAATACTTCTATGAATATAAAGTCTCCATGAAAAAATTAAAACTGACAATCAATTGTATCAAAAAATAAATACAAATACAAGCTGTAATTGTGTTTTCTTTATAACTAACATTAAATTTCATAGGTATTGCAGAAAATTAACGCAAACAACGCACGCTAATGACGTATTTGTACACGCTCGCAGCTGACTTAATAAGAAAGAATATATGCAACAATTATAGAGGTATAAGAACCTTAATATCCTTAACCTTGTATATGTCCATGTCAGCATATTCGCACCGCGCCTTCGCAGAGTCGGATCTGCTCTTTCGAAAGAATAGCGATTACGACTCGCCTCCCGTCTGAGAGTCCTCGACAATCACTCAACGTCAGATTCAGAAGCAAAACGCACCATTTGCAAGTTCAAGTTTCGTTACTTTTTTCGCATCGCTGCTCCGAAAGGAAATTATACTGCGGAATTCATATATAAAACCGATATATAAATATAGCCAGCACGAGGAATTTAGTATTAGGCTGTGTAGATATTTAAGGCGAAGCTAAAGAATAATAATTTTTCAATGGCTGCCATTTGGTAACCATTGGGTATTTAATCATAAAAAAAATATTTATAGTTACCTTAATCTTATGTTTTCAACATAGTAAAGACAGATTTTTAAAATTCCATTCTATTTCTGAGAAATTTAATAAATGATAAACCGCTAATAATTCTTTTATAGTTGAATTGCTATCTTATATAAGATATTAGAGTTTAGGAAAAAATAGTAATTAAAAGACAAATTAAGGGTCTAAAACATAGAAAACTTAGTTTTTTTATTGTTAAGCTGTAATTAAATAAAAACCAACGATTGCTTACTGACCGCGCAAAGAATAAAACCTGACCCTTATAAAAATAAAATCGGCTGTCAAAGAAATGCAATTGATCGCCTTTTATTAACCGACTTCGATAGGAGGAGGGTATTTTTTATTTTCGTGCACTCATTAATCCGAAGTGGCTTGAGCGATATTAACTTAACTTCTAAGGAGTGACTTTGAACTTGAAACTTTTGTTCAACAACTTTGTAAATAAAGCAAAAAAAAACTGCTCTAAAATGGCAAAAGAACGAGTCCTAAAAACATTTTGAAGTATGGTCACCTAATAAAATATCAGACGACCATGAACGACGGGTAGGTTCCCGCGTGCAAATATTTTAATTTACATAAATAAATAGGCCAGGAATACACCAATACGCGCACCAAACGTTCAATAGATTATTATTTTTGCTATATGAAAACTCGTTGAACAAAGGTTGTTCAGATTTATGCCCAGAATGAGCCCTAAAAAGGACAGACAACTGAAAGAAAAATTCAGCAAAATACTTATTTAAAGTAACGCATATAACGATTCCTTGATAAATTTAACGTATGTGTGTTTAAGTGGTTTTTTTTTTGTCTAAGGAAATGGTACTATTTTTTTAATGTTATTGTTTATGAAATTAACTTGATTTTTGTAATGTAATCTTTGTATATAATTAATTATATTAAAAGGTCGCTTAATGAAGATGTTGGCGTCGCTTGTGGTGACATTGAACTGGCAATCTCAAAACAAGGATTCCGAAGATGCGTTAAGTACCTATGCTCAACTTAGGACTGAGGTATATGTGTAAAACAGTTAATACGAAACGGTAGGTATAGTTTCTAAACGTTTAGATCATACGGTCGGATGTTGCAAAGTCGAATTGTGCGTTATACCGTACTTAAATACCGTATTTTTAACATTATTAGAGGTGAAAGTAACCTATACGAAACCTCCGTATTGGCAATTAGTAATTTCGTATCAACTTTTTAATATTTTTTAAACAAATGGATAGTAATGCGTGCCGGTTTAGATACAGTGCTGGTTTTATGAAAGCTTTCAACTTTCACTATAGTAGTAAAGTACATAACGTTAAAAAAAAGAATCACCGTGAGCGTAGAACTAGATACCGCTCTCGGCAGAAATTACGTGCATATATTCAAGTCACGCGTGCGGTTATATTATATTAAAATTAAGAAATTAAAATCTATGAAGGGCGTAAGTGTACTTTGAATGTTTTGAATATTTCGAAATGAGTATTTGAATCTCTGTATGATGGTGAAAATTGATCGCGGCCGGACTTCTGGCGTCCCCTCGGAAGCCGTTCGTTCGATGGACGCCAGATGACGGCGCGGCGGTTGGCCCCAGATTTCCTCCCGCGAAAGTGCCGCCGCGTGGCCGGCTGTCATTGTCCTGTTGTGGGCCCTGCAGCGCGCGGGCAATAAGTCGCACGTCGCGGCCAAGGGGAGACGCGAGCAAGTCGAATTGACGACATGACGCGGAATTGGAATTGTCCAACGGATTAACTAAAAGTTATGTAGCATAAAATGGATGAAACTGGAAGGAGGTGTTTTAATGGAAAAATATATAATGGATAGGTACGAAAATAAGGTTTTTTTCTTTTGTGTCCTAGTACACAATTATAACTAAACACAGTTTATTCATTATTTTAGTTTAAACCAGTAAAACCTTTGGTTTCGAAGTTATTAGTCAAAACCTTAGCAGAAACAATGATGAACTAAATATAACAAACACGATACAACACGACACGATATTTGACAGAAGTCAGGGGTCAATAACCATATAATGAAGTTGCTTAGTGTAATATTAATGCATATGTTTGCAAATATTTGAAACATTCCTTATTTTTTTTTTTCTAAAAAATGGTTTTACACAACCCGCTCATGTACTTCCCCCCCCCCCTCCTTATATACATGCAACCTACAAATAAAAACTATAATGGTGTTAAAATTTATGATGAATTGAAAGAAATTCATAAAATCATTGTATGTTTAATTGTATTATAATCTACTTAGACTTAAAAAATAACCCACTGCCACCTCTATGGCCATTTAAAACACATATCGAATGGATTAAAAATGCCACAGGCACAAGTGTAGATAGGAAATGAAGCAAACCATAGTAAGTTGGTACTGGTGCGTGTAATCTGGGGGAAGATGCCCTTAATGAAGCCTGTATAGAACCTAGCCGTAGGGCGTCTGGTTCGGGTTAAATCATTTATTACTACTAGACAATGTATAGAAGCAGTTGTTCGTATATAATAACTATTCTTTTCCACGAATACCTGGATACACACAACGAAACACTGACATTCGCAAGCTGTCAAATTATTCGCACGTGTGTTCTGAATTTAATTAGCGACGGTAACTATGGCAATGCTAAATAATAAATACACTTATACACGTTGGACGGTATGCAGGAGTAAATGAAAACAAAGGTCTCTGTGGTCATAGAATGTGTACTGAAAATCAAAATCATGTAGGAAAATATAGTGATAGGACAGAAACACTATTACGACCACTAAATATCTTCAAACAAAATCAATTCCGTTCTATAAAATAATAAAAGGAAAGATTGCAATGTAGTTTGGCTATTGGCTCAAAGGTCGCAGGTTCGATTCCGCACATGGTCATACCATTTTTAACACTTCATCACCACCATCTCCCCTGACTCTAGTACAGGCATATTTGGCCTAGTTGAGTAGGGCCCAAAATAATTGTATATGACCTAAGTCATAGCAATTAATTAAAAAAAAAGTTAGGTAAGCGCATTCGCTATCTGAACCAGCCTTAAAGAATCATGATGATAAAACTCAACGTTCACACTACTTACAGTGTACAGTCGATGTAATTGAATCCAATAATATTTCCGGGCGCATAAAATAATAGGTAACAATGGAAGTGACGTCATCTTTGTTTCGCGAGGGGCGCTCGGCGTAATTATTTCGCTCCTGCCTTTTGCGCAAACAAATGACGCCCACTCGCCGGGCCGCCGGGCCGCCAGGGCCGCACTCGGCGGGCGAAAATATTCATATTTAGAATAATCAATTCCGTGTCGATATAAAATTACTAGCTGTCAACCCGTATTGGCAGCTAGGCCCTGCAGGCGGCTTTAATGGCGTGCGACAATTTGATTTTTCGCAACGCTGTCTTCGGCGCCTGACAACTTGTGCCTGCGGTACTCTGGAGAACAGAAAAAAGTTTCGTTGACCTAAAATATCCTAAGCAAAATCCATACCAAAATTTATTGAATTCGGTTCATATGTTTTATCGTAAGTTTAATCGTAAAACGTTTCAGACAAAGAATTTCGCTTTTATAATAATCTTCTTCTTTCAAATAAGCTCTTTTTTTATGTAATATAAGTAATATGGATGCTTATTAGAGATCTTCTGTTAAAGTCTTTTGCCGTTTTTAATGCTATAAACACAGACAGCATCATTTATATCTGGACCGGTAAACCGGTTGAACGTGACCAACATCCCTTCCCCTTTCGCACCTCGACAAGTTAAATCGAATTATCCATCAAACTTACGCAGGCTTACCTAACTATGCATTGCCCGTATACTATAAAATACTTCCGGGAACATATACTATGGCAGTCAACTTAACCCTTTTCTGTCGTTCTAACTTTTGACTATTGAAAGCATTTACAGTTATACTATAAAAGATACATTTTAATATAACCGTTGATTATATAGCTCAACCTAATACAATTAGTGAACTGCCAAAATATGATGGCGAGGTGGCACTATTTTTGCCAAAGGAATATTATTATTAGACGATAATTAAAAAAAAATAGTTGTCAGCTTAAACCCAAAGAATGGCACTATTTTTGCCAAAGGAATATTATTATTAGACGATAATTAAAAAAAATAGTTTTCAGATTAAACCCAAAGAATATATTGGTATCTGAAATTAAAATGATGAGACCGTGTGAACTTTTTGTATAACTTACGGATGTTTGAGCCTTGGACAAATGCATCAAGTTCTATATACTAAATAATGGTTTCCAATTTCTCGCGAGCAGTGGAGCAATCTAAAACTGCTATTAAAATATGATTTTGGTCAGAGGAATATTTGTTTTACAGATCCAACATTATCTAACCTATTGGGTACTAGGACGAGTCACATATTATTGGATATTTACAAATTGATTTGTGATTGTTTTTTAACAAATGGGTGCTCATCACAGAACAGGAATTATATAGGTACCTATATAAAGGAAGTCCTCAAAAATTAGTCTTATATTTAAGTTAATATATGTAATAGGTATTTGTTCATGTTATTACATATCGAATATCTCGTAATATGTTCCACTTTTTAGGAATAAAATAAATAAATAAACGAACTATGGGCAAAACGAACCCATTTATAGAATGTGTTCAACCTTAAATTTAAAATATCCCGAAAATGATATATTTACTGTTAATTTAGTGGCGTTCTAAAAACTTAGGCTAAGCACTAATTCTATACTTAATATTTAATCGGTTTTATGTTATACTTGTAAGTTGGTACGATTGTTTTTATCGTGTACCGTCTGTATACGATTTCTTAATGTTACTGTTTTATTTCTCAAATAGAGATAAATAAATAATGCCAATATATATTATAATATTTTGCCAATCCGCCCCCGTCGCCGCCCCTATCCCCACCCCGCACGTCAGAAACACTCGCGACGTTCTGCCGCCCTCGAATTAAATGATTATGTAATTTATTAAGAGCTTTCTTTCCCTATTAGAAGCAGAACAGGGCCGGACTGAATTAATATTGTCGGCTTGGACCTTTTAATTTACCTACTCAACTGTTTGCTCAGGTATTCCGGTCACAAATTGCAATCATTTTAAGAGCGAGACTGCAAGTCCTTGATATTTACATTCGAAACTTCTCAAGGCGAAAGTATCAAGAAATATTGCGCCTTATCTAAAGAGTATGGAATTTGTGTTCGTTTGAATCGAATCTCCTTGGTCCTGTCAAACTTGACGCGCAAAAGAATAAATACAGTGGCGGTACTTTTATAGAAGCCGAAAAGCCGGGCTTGCCTAGATTTTTAACAAAAAAATTAACTCACATTTCGCGCGTTAAGGCGAAGCCAAAGAATAAATATTAACTAGATTCATTTAGACCCTTTTCCATGGCGGCATTTGGTCACCATTCGATATTTAATCGTAAAAAAAAATGTATTTTGATAGATTAATCGCATGTCTTCAACATAGTAAACATTTTATTTTAATAAATTCTATTCTATTTCTGAGAAATTTAATAAATGATAAATCGCTAATAATACTTTTTTAGTTGAATTGCTCTCTTATATAAGATATTAGAGTTTAGGAAAAAATAGTAATTGAAAGGTAAATGATGGGTCTAAAACAAAGTAAAGTTAGTTTTTTTAATTTCTATATTATGAAACTGTAATTAAATAAAAACCAACGATTGCTTACTGAGCGCGCAGAGCGTAAAACTTGTCGCCCTATAAAATTAAACCTCGTGTTTCAAGGTCAATATGCTTCGCCTTAAGTATAAACTTTCCCTACAAAGCGTATGCTTAGACTGTCAAAGCCATGCGTAGGGTAATTGGAATGTTTGCATGGTTCCTATGGCATCGCACGCCGACAAAGACTCTTTGATCCGCGCGCCACGCGGCCGATATCTAACTACATAAGGACTGGCGCAAATATCACCGTCCTTCCAGTTCCGACTGGCAATCTTTCGTATATTTGCGAACGGCCGCCGGCGAGATCTGAATTTGATGTTACTGCCCGTCATTTCGGCAAATGGCCTGTTATTCCGCGAAACGGTCCATGGGCGTAGATTCGTTTCATTGTAATATTATGTAATAATTCAATATATATTTGTTATATTTCTCTATAGAAAAACACATTTTCATTATTCCAGTACAAAAACAAAATTTTTTAAAACTCCCATTTTTAATCTACCTATCCAAATTATGTCTAATGTCGATAACTCGCCAAATTGAGATGGCTACATTTTAATTCAATGTTTGCTTAAGCGAATAGTAATACGTAATTAACTATTTTTTATACCGTTTTGTCAGAATATTCAATAGTAAACGTAAAAATTTAACTGATTGTGAGATTCCTTGTGATAAAAAAAATCCTGATGTTATGGAAATGATCACAGGTATTGGTTTTCAAATTCATATGGTTTTAATTAATGACGACCGTGAAAGCTTAATTTGCACCCAATAGTACTAAACACTATTCCAACAGTGTTCAATAGTATGCAATAAATTTTAATCATTAGCATTCCTTATCATTTTAAACAATTACAGTTTCTGACGTGTTTTTTTTGTACCGCCTTAGAATCAATAAATGTTGTGTTAACTTATTAGCTGAATTAAATTCAGCTTCTTATTAAGAATACTAAAAATGAATTAAGTTAAATAAATATACAAAAATCAAAATGATATGTATTTTAGTTATCGACGCGCACAGTGGCAAATGTACTCGAAAACATCCTCGAAGGCAACTCACCGTTTGAAAATGTAATTTCACATAATATAAAAACGTTCCATACAAAAAGTATGAGAAAATGAATTTTCTTTATATTTTTTTTTATGTTTTTTTTCCGACGTTTTAATATAATCAAAGATCATACAAATCGGTCCAGCCGTTCTTGAGTTATAAATGGTGTAACTAACCCGACTTTGTTTTATATACAGTTTATATCACCTTAGAACAGCATTAAACGCTATAAAGTTAATGTAAAAATAAATGTAGTGTTTTTTTAAAAGATAAACTAAAATTTATACACCTCCAAAACAATTATGTAATATTTATTAAACATACAAACAAACGATAAAAGGAATTATCCCTTACTTATATATTTCAAATAGGTAACACCTCGACACAGGCATTTGCCTAGTGAGGTGTTACTAATCCACACAAAGTGTACTTTTCTTCTCTGGAATATCAATAAAATGCGACATAGTAATACGCACTTAATGGTATTAATTTGTATGGATATTTAAATAAATAAATAAAATATATGAATAATTCAAGAGCGCGCGCCACTGGCCCGCTTAGAACACTATCAACTCGAAATAGCCTATCAAAACGTTTCCCTCGCTTTTTATCGACGGCGAATTGGCGAATGGCGTCGCGGCGATCGCACGACGCGCGCCGTCCCGCTCCGGCGCTCGGCGGCGTCGCTCTCGCTCTCGCTCTCTCCCTCGCTCCTACCGGCGACACATGTTTCCTCGGGAAATTGTTACTCCTGCCGACTGCGGCCGACGGTCTAACTGGATCATAAGTGCGTCTCGCTTCTCAAACTGTTTTATTCTTAATATTTTTTATAGAATATTACCTACTTATTTTTTTCTAGATCACTGCGACCTCTGCGCGTTGTGTAGCTATCATATTGTAACGGCCAATAATGATACGATATGAATTCGGTTTATTATAATTCACTCGTTACAATAGAACTCCGCTAATTAATATAGCGTCTGACTCCATAGTGCGCGCATGTAGACGTCCGGCAGACGAGTAGGTATTGACGACGGGAGACTCGGATGGAATAGGCATCGTACTAGGGGTCGACCTCCGCTCTTATAGTCTGCGTCGGAGGGGGAACCCTCTACCTCGGCCGTGATGCATTAGGTGCGGCCGTTTGACGTCATCCTCGATCGGCTGACTATGGCGTGATGTCGCGTGATGTCGATGTTAGCAAAAACCTAGAGCGGACGTCATGCGGACTTGTGACCTCCACAATATGTTAGGCAGGGTGTCTTGGCACACCCTGTATATATCTGTATTTAGAGTGCTAGTGCGTGTGTAATTTGATTTAATTTTAATCTTTACATATATCTTTGTACTTTAGCGAAAACCTGTCATCACTCAATTTTACACACAATTGTACGTACCATTATTTATTTATATATTGTACTGTTGGTTTTCCGAATAAACGATAAATAAATAAATAAGGTATCTACTCACTAATCTTTAAGGCCATGTCAACGCCGTTTGTCACGCAATCAACAACAAAGATAGCTATATGGATACGTTCCGCGCGTAAAAGAGACACATAAAAACTAAAACTGTTTTCGTTATTTATATATATAATAATTATTATAAATATTTATTTTTCTTTTTTCATTTACAGGACCTAAGTTTATTTTCCGTGCATCTTTTCATTTTTGTGTTTATAATGATTAAACATTTTGAAGAGCCTCTTTTAACACACACAGGACGTCCCAAGACCAATCCCGAAGACTTAAGGGGGTGTTTATGTTCCCTATTACGCGTAAGAAAATGCGCCAGTGTAAATTCCCCTTTTGTTTCCACTCTTTCGTTTGCTCTGCCAAAGCCGGTCGCAACGACTCGGCGCGGCGCAGCTTCCCGGGCGAACGAACTCACGACAAGAAAGATTTATTATTATCGCGTAAAGTTTACAGTGTTTTTACCAAAAGTCAGTAGAATCTTAATTTGTTGTGGCCTCTGAATTTTAGTAGGCCCAACCGAAGTGTAGTCAATCTGTTTGATAGACTGTACAAAACAGTTCCTGTAGTTTGATAAATCGTTCACCTAAAAAAAATATCTTGTAACCTGTACCAAGCAAACTGCGTAGATTGAAAAGTTGTGAACACATTGCAATACGGTTTTGTTAAGTCTACCGAACAATCGGTAGATGCGCTTTCAAATAAAAAGTTGCGTATTCATTACAAGACTGTTTTGTTACGTCAATGTTGAATAATCAATCATAAATAATGAATAGTGTTGTCAATAAGTAATAGCCTCGCAAACACCTCGAGCTTCTCGCCCATTACGTCATTTTGTACAAATAACTTCAACCAGAGCTGTAGGCCCAACTGTAGCTGTCACTACAGGAATTCTACAGGAATTTCTTGTAGATCGTACAGGTTTTTTCTCAGTGCATTACATTAAATGATTCCAATATTTATTCTTAATATGAGTGCAGTAGTATATTCGTATACTTTCGTATAATTTGTGAAAAAAAAACACAGACGACTAGCTTCAAATTTCGGAAGGGACTCTACAACGCGGCAAACATATTTCGTAAAAAAGCAATTGAACTCTACAACTCGACAAAAGTAAAAATTACTTCTAACGCATGCCGCGGTCTCTCAACCAACATCCCATCCCAATGAGTACAACGGGCGCGAAGAAGTATAACTTCAAAAATTAGAGGTAAAATTACATTAAATAAATTAATTAATAATGAATAATGAATATGAATAAACATATTATATCAATTGTATTAAATAAGTTAAAAGTGGGATTGAATTAGTTCACATAAAAACCCGCAAAGGTTTAGTGAGCAATCAAATATAACCTGTTTGTTTTGTTTATAAATAAAGAATATTAAAAAAAAAGTTTGAGAGTAACTGCTCTATTGGCACTTATCGAGATTGCTCTTCTCAGCACATTGCGCAGCACAAATGGACCCGCAATATCATATTACGGAGCAAATGGGGTTGTTTGAAACACAAACAGACGCGTACATGTGTCCATATTCGCGATGTTTATTTAAGAACATTGTCCCATGAACACTTAAATCTCTTCGTATGAACAATCAAGTGTTTTATTACCAATATTCATTAACGATGCGTATGTGGTAAGTGAAAAAATTGATATCAAAAATACATTGTTAAAAACATTTTTTTTATGTGCTTTAGTAGTGTATAGAAAATTTCAGGTCTGTGCTGTTGACCGTTGAGGAGTTCCTTCATCTGGAGCCAATCCTCGGTGTAGAATCCGGTCATGCTTACCATAAAAATGCATTGTCATAGAAACTGAACCAACATGTCAAATTCCAACTCCGTAGAATGAGAGGAAGTGGTTCTAATTCAGCTCGCAAGATTTGACCTAAGCCGACACATTGCAAGCTAAATAAAAGCTTGTAATAACAGCAATGTCTTCGACTAAACACTTTGTATGTCTATACAATGCTGTTTATATTTTGTAATAATATTTTTTTTATATATAAAAACCAGTACAAAACTTTCCAAATTAGTTTTTCATAATTCCTGATTAAGTAGATATGTAAATATATATATTAAAAGAAAAAGGTATTTTAATATTTTTTAACGTAAATATTTTTTTTAGTAGAAACCTATATTAAGTTTTACAAAGGTTTGTCAATGAAATGTATTATTTTGCATAGTACTGTGTAAAACTGTTTTTCAAATAAAAATAAATAAATAAAATACAAAACGACGCTATTTACAGTTCTGTGTGGAGCATCCATTTGTTATGAAGAGATAATTTAGAGATATAAAAAAGAAATTAAATCAAATAAACATCGGAAAATGCGAATTTTACATGTTTTCGGAGGCATTAGAAAGTTAAATACAAGAGGTGAGTAATCTAGTTTCATTAAATTAAAAATAATATACCTATTTATTCTAGAAAATTCTAATTTCAAGAATACGGCAACACAGCTGTCGTAATGTATTTTATTTATTACTGGCCAGTTAAAATTATTACAAACTCATCCGTGTGCGCAAATAGAAACACGTAGAAGAATGTTCAGTGCCACATTATAATTATTATTATATATTTAAATACTAGCCACTAAAAACTAAAAACAACAAAAAATAATAAAAGAAAGCTAAAAATGAAATGAATTGAAAGAATGTCATGATAGCATTGTCTGTTTTTCTTATTTTAATCTACTCAGACCTAAAAATTAACCCGATATCACCTCTATGGCCATCGAAAACGAATAAAAGTGCCGCAGGCGCAGGTGGAGATAAGAAATGAAGCAACCCATCACGAGTTGATGCCACAGGCGCGAGTAGTCTGGGTGGAAAATGCATTTAATGACGCCTGTAGAGCCTAGCTGTGAGAGGCCAGGTTCTGGTTTAATAATTTACCACCTTTATCACTTTAAATTTATGTAAAAAGGTAATAAATAATAGCTTATCTTTGTCTCGACAGAGGCTAGTTTACTACACTAATTATACTTCTGATATTATATGATAGCTAGAAAGTGGGTACTTGAAATAAGCAAATCTATAGAAATTTTCTAGTAGAAAGGCCAATAAAACTGTAGGTTCAAATTAATCGGGTGTAGTGAAGGCGAGCGCCTGTCTCGCTCATCCGCGTGCTGTGTTTCCGCACGCGCGAGCGGGACAGGTATAAAGCGGCTTGCGCGTGAAGTCCTAATATAAACTTCTTTTTTCAGGTGAACATGCACATCCGGGCATTCTTTGTTCGGTCTCGGGAGGGAAAAAGAGAAATATACGAGCGGGTGAAAGGACTCAGAGCTATCCCTCTCTGAGCCGGGCGCGGGAGGGAGACGGCGCGAGGAAAAATGCATCCTTTGTCGAAAATGGAAGGGAGATAAAAGCACTTTTCACTTTTTGCCCTGGCGAGCATTAATCACGAAATTGTATGGGATAGAAAAACGGGAGACGAACTGAACTGGTCTATTGAAAATATACACTCGAAATTAATGAAGCGAACATATTTGATTATTTTATTTATTTAATCAAACTTTTTAGTTTTAGGTAGATTTCATTAGGAAAACTACCCATTGCAATGGGTGCCATGGGGACTTCCGGAAAATTTCGACATGTCTTCGCGTTTCCCTTCCCCTAGAACCAAAACCACCCTCAGTTTATATCTAGAAGTTTATATATCTATCTATCTATCTATATCACTTTCTTGTGGGTACAATAACTGCCGTAATTTTACACCAACCACTTTCAAATTGATACAAAAAATTTACAATATACAAAATATCGGTTAAATTCATTAATTTGCAAAATCAGACAAGGGGGGCGGAAAAAATGGGGTGTTTCAAAAAAGTGAAATTTTGCTATAACCTTCTTAGTATATAAAATTTTATTTTATTCCTTAGACAAGAGCCTGAAATTTACCTCAGTAAACTTTTTTGATAGCATCAGCCAACGGTCCTAGGGGTGGTAAAAGTGATTTTTCAAAATTAAAAAAATCAGGATCAAATCCATTCGAAATGGAAACTATAGGCCTGAAATTTCCCTGCAACTTTTGTTTGAAATAGTTTTTGATATGAGTCGTACCCTTTACGGCACACTAGATGGTTTGCCTATCCGATGAAACTTACCTCCACCTTCCGGCGTGCCGAAAGTGATTTTTTTTACATATAGAGTGATTTATTTCATATCTAATGCACCTAGTTAGATGGACACGGTGAAGTTTCTGACATGCCACTAAGTGTATGTTTAAAGATAAATGTTTTTTTGTAATATTTGTATATCTAGCTGTAAGTTTTTTTTCTGTGAAAATAACAAGAAATAAATAAATGAAAAATTAAGTAAATTTTCTAACGATGAGATCATGATAGAGTGTTTACAATAGTAACCATAACAGCGTTTATTTATATTCACCGATGTGTCTTTAAGAGGTTGAATAGTCAAACATTAATAAGCAAAAAAATTTGGGAAAATATTTCCCAAATACGAGAAAAAAGAACTGAAAATTTAATAAAAATCATTTTAATCGCACTAGCGCGTAAAAACGCCAAGAAAAACAACGTATTTTAATAATATAATTATTTTAATATTATTATATACCTACGATAATTGAAGCTAGATTACTTTAAACTATCATTGTAAAATGGATATTTATCGTGTAAAATTGTAACTGAATAGGTATAATAAAATGAACATATTTGTAAGGTATGTACTCAGAAAAGAATAAAAAATATTATTATTTTTATTATATATTTTTTTCGAAATTATTATATTTTTTCGTGAGTTGCCGATTAGATCGACCCTTCTAAAAGGACATCGGCGAATCTAAATACAACCCGTATAGAATAAAAAAAAAACTTTTAACTACAACGATATAGTGTAGTATTTATTACGGAGCAGGAGGCTTTTTTAAATCGCGCCAGGCAACGTCTGCACTTGACGTTTCCTTTATGAAGGGGGACTCGCGGGAGTCCCTTACGCCCCGCTCAGAATTTTCATTCTCTGCCGTTTTCCCGTGGAACGGGGTGGGGGGAGAGGGGTGGGGGGAGGGGGGAGGGGGTGAGCGAGAAGGCCTGAGATTTTTATCGCTCTCGCCGCGCCGGTTTCGACGTCGTTTAATCCGCGCCGTTAAAACAACTCCGGTTTTCATTTCGTTATAAAGAACCTCTTTGATGATGAAGCCGGTTTCTTGCAATTTTTTCCCTCCGGTAAGAATGTACAGGTCGTTACCGGACGGTTGGCGGCATGAAGGGGGTGAAGTTTGCTAAAAATACGCTTTCATGCATCATACCTTTTGGTTTTCTAAGGTCTTTTATAAAAGAGCAATTCAAGTAAAAAATAATTATGAGCACTGTATCATTTATTAAATTTCTCAGAAATAGAAATGAATTTTAAATATCTATCTTTACTATGTTGTAGACATAAGGTCAAGGTATCTAAACATATTTTTTTTTAGATTAAATTTTTAATGGTTACCAAATGCCAGCCATATGGAGCCATAATCAGAAGCATTTTCATTATGTGAAAACACTTAGATTGCAAGTTACACGCCAATGACGTGAATAAAGTCTGCAACGGAGACTTCAGTCTTCGCTCAATCAATCAAAAGTCTTAAATCTTCCTTAAGTCTAAAATCTTTAAATAGTCTTAAGTCTTAAGAACGAATTAAAGTCTTGTAAGAATCTACTTTTGACCAAATTTTACACGGCAGCCAAAATTGACCAAGACCCTGCACGGGGGAAACCTTTTGGAACTTTTTAAGGGTTTTATAATGCATATTTTTATTATCGTTTACCAGCTATCCATGGAAGTATATTAGACTAAATGGATATATTTTTTCAGCACAGCCTTAGAGCAGCCGACCGTCATAGATACAGGCAAAAACGAAGGAAAAAATATATATTTTTCAAGCAAAGACAAAGAATTACATTCACCTACTTTTTTCTCGATTACAAAATGACATGTACTTTTTTAATCGTTAGAAAATGCGTTGAAAAGTTTACTTATTATTGATTTTGTGCAGTTACTTTAATTTAGTATGTGGAAAAATCCCAAAAATTATAATATTTTAATATGGAAAATCAATAGATACTTTATTTTCCTTAGAGCGGCCAAGTAGTGATGATTGAAGTTATTTTTATATAATAGAAAATTTTACAGGAGTGTCATTTTTTTATTGTTTTTATTGAAAACTTCTTTATGCACGGGTTGGGCGAATTTTGGACGGAGAAAATTAAATGTTTCGTCGTCACGACATGCTAATGTTGACAGTATTCATTTGTATACCCTATTCCTGTCACTACTCTTATCAGTTACTGTAGTAAATATAATTTTCAAACTAATAATATGGAAACAATATCGTAAAATGTATGAATTAAGTTAATTATTGTGTCATTCGCATTATTTTGTCCCATTTGTGGCACTATTGTAATTCTGCATTATTTTGATGAATATATGAACCACGCTGTTCCGACGTCACCCTATAAATTAAGCTATTTAATTCAATATTCTATCATATTGATATTTATTCTATAAATGTTTATTATTTTATGTTTATTATATATTGCAAAATCACCATTCTTCAATTTGCCCAGTTTTTGTTACTGGCAACTCTTGGCATTATCACAGCTGTCCGTAAGTGTCAGTTGAAAAAGAAATGCAAGAGGGTATACCCGCGCCTCTGCAATCCGTGATCGCGCGTGTAAAATAACACCCCTTTTCGCCGCGAACTATTCCTGCAATCCGTGACATCTCGTCACATCGTTCACCGAGCTCGTGAAACCAACTCTAAACCTTAAGGAAGCAGTGAGAAAATAACTAAGGCAGGTAAACCAAGACGGCCATCAGCACAGCAAAGGTTGGTCTTTTGTTTTCTTGTTGATTGCCATTTACTCTCAGCTGTGAACCTTTTATACGAATATACGAACTTAATAATGATAATGTATAGGTGTATAGTATAATAATGAAGTGACTTATAATAATATATTGAATAACAGAGAAAAATGTCTTATATTTCATTTATATTGAGTGGGTGTGTGCGAATGGCTAAAGAAGTGTAACTTCCACCATCTGGCACGACGCAGACCCATTTTTTTTGAAGTTTTCACTTCTTTCGGTAGTTATGATGTTTTTTTTTAGGTTATAACCGATGACGGGAGTACAGGGTGGTATAATAAATGTAAGCCAACGCACCTGCGAGTCCTTCAAGCCCAGCTTCTCGGCGAGTTTCTTCCTGTCGGGCTTCGAGATGTACTTCTGCACCTGGAAGCGCTTCTCGAGCCCTTTCCGCTGCAGGTCCGAGAAGACGGCCCTGCGCATCATGCCCCTGCGCGGCTTGCCCCTGGAGCTGTGCGCCCAGGGGAACGCGCCGGGCAGCGGGAACACCTGCGTGTGGCCGGCGCCCTGGCTGGGCGTTTGCACTGCGGGGACAGAAAGTGAAGCGGCGATAAGAAATATTTTCAGCCGGAAGACATTGCCCCGGTGCGGAAGTCAGCCGACATTAACTCGGTCTATCATCCCAAAGGAGCGCTCCACTAAACCAGATAATTGGTTTGAAAAATATATTTTCATGTCGGGGGAATCTAAATAAAAATAATATACGAAAAAAATTAGACTGACATTGTGGGTCTCACTTTATTACGTTACTTGGTTTTGTATATTTGACTTTAACGTTAGCTTTAACCTGCCGAAATTTTCGATGATTTAACTTTTATTTCATTTTTATTTGACGGTGACTTTAGCAATGAGGTTTGTCGATACAACCGGCTGTAAGACTTGACTTGACTTGACTTGTCAAAATTTAACGATAACCATAGCTTTAAGCAGAAGTCTTGCAACCGACTGTAAGTCTCAAGGGCCAGACCTAGTAACTCATCATACCAGCTTACTGAAGTTTTGAATTGGCAAGTATTTTTTAAATCAATAATATTCTTTTTAAATTTAAATATTTTTTGAATAATTTCATTATTTAATTTACAAATACTTACGATATTACTTTAAATGAATAGTGGTGACATGTGGCGGAAAGTGAGTTAAGTAGCACAGCGCCATCTTGTGGGGAGTGCCGCAATTACTAAAATGCCATTTTGAGTAGAAAAGTTCTGCTGCGTGATCGCGTGAAAAAAATCTGATTCTCGTTATGTGTGATTAACTTTTTACAAATGTAATCAGAA
The DNA here is from genome assembly GCA_020383195.1 of Neomicropteryx cornuta. NCBI lineage: Eukaryota > Metazoa > Arthropoda > Insecta > Lepidoptera > Micropterigidae > Neomicropteryx > Neomicropteryx cornuta. Next base: position 5,464,661 of record JAHKQU010000010.1, on the reverse strand, counting down.
TAAAAAATGGCGGACCGGATACCGTCGACTATTATACCGCTGGTGTTTAATTCTAGACTACATGTCCCTATGCATGTAATTTATTATTTATTTATTTATTCATTATGGTACAATAGTAAGTCACAACAATAAATGATATAATAACACTAAATAAGGAACTAAATTAATATAATATAGACAAATTAAACACCAGTCATTTATTGTTGCTCTGAAGCAACATGGCTACTCTAACTAGGTTAAAAAACCTGTTCTAAGAGCGGCCAAAAGAAGGTTGCAGAAAAAATACTATACTTATTACGTACGTGAGACGTTACTAATATGAAAATATTGTAAATATAAACATATATATATTACATAAAATATACATTTATTAAGTATATAATTCTAATAATTGTGGTACCTATAGTTTATACGCTAAATATACAAAAAAAAACTAAACATAAATAAAATATATAAAATTACTTATAGCCTATATATGTATGTGTATTGTAACACACTGCTCAACACTCTGCCAATGCGAGGAGCCATTTGGCTAATCTACTAATATTTTGGTTAATTATTTTTTTTTACTGTGCTTTTCTTGCATTTGTGTATAGTTTCAAGTAAAAATGTTAATATTTTGAAGAACTTACTAGTATAAGATCGTAGGTAAGTAATGCGAATATGCGAGGACATGTTTTATTTTATTTTTAAAAAATAATGTAAATGGTTACGTTTCTTTACCTAACCTAAAATTAGTTTTTTGTATTAAAAGCAAATACCTACCGGAGATGGTAATTTGGTATTTTCGTCATAATTCACGCGAAAATTGTTATTATGTTAGCGATAAATTTGCACGAATAAACTCGGGCGGTGAAGTCGGCAATAATGCGAAATAAATGCAGCCGTTTTGCAAACGATGCGAAGTTATCAATAGAGCCAATAATATTATATTAGTTCACATGCTTTGCTAAATAATCCGGCCTTTTTAACGTCATAAGCGTGTTTTTTTTTTAACATAAAAAGGGCGTAAGTGCCCATATTATAATGGTCGTAAGGCTAACGCGCTCAATAACGCGCAAAGGGGCGTGTGTTTTCGGGGGCGCAAAAAAGCGCGCACAATAAAAAGTGGAACAATCCAAAATGGCCTACAATAGACAGATATTTGGATTGTGGAATGTTTATGCTATGGATTAACGTTCGCTAAATTTAATAACTGGTAGACCGGGAGCTAGCGATGTATTTCCCTGTATAGCGATGTATCTACCTTGTCCAACAATTTATGTACTTAATTATACCTTTTAATTATGTATTATTAGTTAAGAAACTTATTATAAAAACTATGTTGAAATAAACGCCGTTGGTGACGGCATTGAATTGAATTGAATTGAATTTAACAAAAAGTTCGTAAATTCATACTTTTTTGTGACTCATTTGTGTTTGATTTATGTTAAGAAATTTTAAGAAAAAGAAAAAGAGAATATTAGTTAAGAAAATGAAGATGTACCTATTATTTTAAAATGTATTACAAAGTTAAATGTCTCATGCAGACAAACACAAACAAAAAAAATTGGGTCTGCATCGGACCAGATGGTGGAAGTTATACTTCTTTGGTCGTTCGCACACACCCACAGACAGGATATATAAATGAAAACGTATAAAAAGGCACTCTACGGATTTTACTTCTAACGCGTGACGCGGTTTCTCGACCAACATCCCATCCCAATGAGTACAACGGCCGCAAAGAACTATAACTTCAAAACCAAAATGGCTATAACACCCTGTAGCTATAATTTAATATGAACTCCTTCTATATGTTCATTGTTTAGTAGTAGTAAATTATTTAACCAGAACCTGACGTCTTGCAATTACGTCCTAAAGGCATCATTGGGCCTGTGGTATCACTTGTGACGGGTTGCTTCATTTCCTATCTCCATAGAGGCGACAGTGGATTATATATATTTTAGGTCTGAGTAGATTAAAATAAAAAAAACACAATGGTATCATGACATTCTTTCAATCCGTCATTATTTTAACATCATTTAGGTTTTTTATTATAATAGTAATAAAAGTGTAATGAAACGCGGCTAGTAATGAAACAACACAGAAATTATTTTTTACGTGTTTCTATTTGAGCATATGGATGAGGTTGTATTAATTTTAACTGGCCAGTAATAAATATTATATTCTAACAGCCATGCTATAATAATTTTGAAATTCGAATATGATATTTGGTCTTTGTATTGAACTGTCAGTGTTTCATTTATTCGTATTTGTACTTTTCGAGTTGAAAGATGCAACGGACGGACGGACAGAGAAACTTCTTATACATGAATTTATGTAGCTAAAATATATATATATATATATATATATATATATATATATTAATATTAACGTCGACATTAATCAAATAAAACACATATTCAACCAAACCAAACCCCACAAAATAATCTTGCCAAACTGTCCTGAAGTTTAGCGACCATTGTAAAGTTTTGCTTGATAAATAATAAAACAAAAAGTTAAACTAAACCATAGATTCGCCACAGGCTCTTCATCTGCTGAATGCAGTCGCATTCCCGAGGACGTATTTGTTTATGGACCTTTTTTAGGACGTTGCGGTTTCTACGTCCATTGTTGTCAATGCCTGTTATGATGAACGACTTACGTTCAGAAAGACGTATTTTTGTCGGAACACTCCTCGATTTCTAAGAAGGTATTTTCTAAGACAACTACGCTGACTGAGACCTTTGAGAGCCCTGGATATCCACATGTTAGTAGACTGAAATTGAGAGATTGAATAAAATGATCATTATTTAATTTTTGTGATTTAAAAAAAAATAGAAACGCTAAAATAAATAAAAATATCCTATATAAAATATATATATAGTCATATATCCTACGTTGAACGTAAGTTATTCTTGTAAATATTCATTAAACCATTCATTAAACCATTATCAATTTAATACTATGCGTTAATTAAATAAATATATTGGCTACAGCTACAAAAAATCCATAACTAAAATTGATTTAGGCAAACTCTTTCATAAGTTGCATAAATGTATTTAAAAATAACGTTGTGAAATAGGTTCAGATTTATCATGGTTAACCTGTCAAATAGGGATGGGTTCTGCAGTGCGCCGCTATGAGATGCTGAAGATGCTGATGCTGCAAGTGCTGGTGCTGGAGCGGTCTGCTGGCGATGGGCTTGGCGATGCCAGGCCACTGAGTCCCGAGCGTCAGGTAGGCCTGGGACTGATCGCGGTAGTTGTCTGGAAACCAATGATAGCATATTTACAATTAGTGTAATACTTCGGGGACCCCCAGTGTTTGTGGATAGTAGAAATCATTTCTGCAGTTTCTTTTGGATTTACTGGTTAAATATATAGAGTTTTTTTTTTAATTTAGGGCACTCCTTTTAGGAGGTTAAGGGGATCGATAACTAAAAAAAAATATGATAAAATAATTATTAAAAAACTGTGTTTTTCTACGAGTACTGCACCACGCATTCAACCGCGTTCTCAAACATTAAAACGATCTCTATATAACTTTGAATTCGTTTTTCTCACAATTGAGACATATTTTTTACTAATTAATGGTTGGTTGTCGATATAGATCAACAGGAGTCCCCTAATTTTAAAAACAACCTGTATATACGCTAAGAACAGCCTAGAGTAGGCCCGTTATGAACTGAGCCTTTGAGTCATAAATCATCTTAGAGATAGGAATGTGCAACCATGCAACCTGTTATCGATAGCTAGCTATCTGCTCACACGTGGTCCATGGAGTCGTATAACAAAAGAACATGAAGGTTTATTTTTATCGGTTACCGAAAGATTATGAAAATTAAGTACCTAAATAAACATATTAAGATACATAACTAAAAATTACATGTCATTATTGTATCACCTTGGGTCTCTATCATTCTTACGAACATCATAAGGCCTGTAAGTGCGAGCGAGATAAAAGACATTTATTATCCAAAGACCCAGTTCGTAACGCGAGTATCCTAGTATCTTAAAGTTCTAGCAATTAAATTTGCCCGCAAAAGGAGATTATTTATTTTTTAAATAAACCCTTAAAATCAGATGTACATATATAACAACAATTTTCTTAGATTATACATACACACAAACATACAAATATTTTTACATAAACGTTCTCAATGGCTTTATCACTGACGTAATTAGTTTCTGCATAGTTTTTAAAAATAATTTATAAACAGAGTGTTTCAAACTTCTAACTTCACAGTGTATTACCGATTCATCATTTGGTCCATGAAGGTTAGAAATATAGCTAATACCTGATGTGCCACGGCTATATTCAGAGTTCCTGAATGCCGTAGAAACACTAAGAGTGTGGCACTGTTCACCGCTCTATTTTACAGTGGAGCGATATCGTTTACTTTTATTATTTATTTATAAAATAATACAAAGCAAAAATAATACAATAATAATTATTATTATTTTATACAGTATAGGTCACCGAAACATAATTTGACATAAATGGACGTAGTTATGCAGAAATCAACTAACCCACAGAATGTCAAAATCGAGTTTGGTATCGTTTCTGTCAGAAAAATGCCTTTTTTACGATTTGCAAAACTAAAACAAGTGAAATTCGTAAGAATTACCATGATATTAGGATTTCAACCATTGAAAACATTAAAATTCTTTTTTTTATGGCACAGGCACCCACTAAGAAAAAATTTTTAGTAATTCCCCTTCTATTTAATACTGAATTTTTATACTGAAACCAATATCTCAGAAACCAAAGGTGTTTCAGAGTTGAGAGTTAATTGTGATTACTTGTAATCATCCATTCACGTGAAAAAAATTCAAACGCGTTTTACTCATTTTCATGTTTTTGGATTGGTTGGTTTCTGCATAACTAACTACGTCCAAATTTCATTAGTTCAGTGTGGTCGATTCGGCATAATCACACAAAGAGATTTACATAATTTTATGTTAAACATAAAAAACAGTAATAGAAAACACGGATAATAAGCGAAACGGTAGGTATAGTTTTTAAACGTTCACGACCACATGGTCGGACGTTGCCAGGCCGAATTGTGCGTTATCCCAGCGTTGTGCAATATGCAAGCTAATTTTATATATCTATATTTATTTAATTAACTCATAGCACTTCATAACATTAAACTAAAAAAAAGGACAAATCTTAAAAAAAAAATTGTGCAGAACTAGATTAGATACCTTGATGTGTAAAAATGCTTCCCAGCTAAGTAAAAACAAGTTTTTACTTAGCTGACACTATGTGCATGTATTTAAGTCACGTAATGCAAGCATATATAGTCTGGCCGTTTTTCAATAAGGACAGAAGTGTGAAATACGAATGGCTAAAATAAAATATGGTTACAAAAACGATCTTGATCGTTAATATATAATATCTTTCAATTCAATTTTTTTAATTTTATTTTCTTAATAAATATTGCAATGTATGTTTATCATTTAGTTAACATAAGGTAAGAAACAATATATATTATTCGTGTTTTTTTTTATTACCATATTTCATTTAAGCCACTAGTATTTCACACGTCAGTCCTGACTGAAAACGGTTAGTTTATCGTTACTTGACTATACATTAATTCAAAAACTAGAATGAGTTGATCATTGAGTCCGACTTGTTAGCAATGTTGCTCGCTGTTTGTGCTCTCAAATACATGCACACGCATATGTGCGTGTAAATGGCCATTTCATCACTTCATAAATAGTTCTCGTGGGACCCCCCAATAACAAGCAATTTAGTAGGGTGACAATGAGTTTCCACTAACATATTTGGGATCAATCAATGGGGAGGGAGATTAGGATTATCAAACTAGTTCTATCCTCATTTTTCACACACACACACACACTGATTGCTTAATTTTTATGATTGTACAAAAAAAATAAAAATACACTCACATAGGGCGGATAGTTAAGATTTGTTTTTTAATTTATTTATTACATGTATGTTTTCATATTCCTTGGGTATTCCGCGTCCATCCACGCGCATTCTAAAAATACTCTATAGATTGTAAAGACAAATTTAAAATTCTTTTGTTATTTAATATGTTAATAATATGACTGCCTCTAATATAAAGGTTAAAAGAGCATCATGAAAAAATATATACTTATGGTTTTAATATATTTTTTCTAACAATATGAAATAGGAACAATATGAATATAAATTAAAGAATACTACAAAATATTGAGTGTATTTTTGGTTTTTGTCTGATGTTAAAAATGTATTAACCAGAGTGTGTCGATGGATAAAATAACTTTTAAAAGCGAACTACGCCTTAAGTGAAATTAGAAGAAATTAAGTAAAATTGGGTAAATAAATGTCACATACCGATATTAATTAAAATTCCATTTGAGATTTCTCTTGGAAAAAATAAAATAAAATTTCCCCTAGCTTCTGTGCTATCTTAAAGATATCAATTATAAGAAAGGTTGGTAGTTATTTATTTAAATATGATCAAAGAAACAATATTGAGCAAACTGGCACGAACATAATTATCTTATTACCTCGCATATCAAGTTTTTAAAATTAATTATCCCAAATATTTGACGTCTGCTTGTCACCCTACAGTTAAAGGCAGCCGTAGCTACTCGTATCTGGCAGGGGTGACAAACTGCCGCGCAGCCCGGGCGTCGACGCGTTCGTTTTGATCATTTAACGCCGTTTGTTGTCGCACCCCTGACGCAACTAAATACATGTTGATAAACGATTCCGCTGTTCAATGCGCGGTCATTTTGGCGATTTTAATTAAATAAATATTGCTATGCATTTTTGATCTAATTTGACAGGAGTCGGGGGTGCATTAACCCCTCTCAATAAATCGATCCGTACTTAAAGCTACTTTATTGTTTATTTTTTAAATGTTTTAATGCACAATATTTTAATTATTTTTGAAAAATACACTTACATAATAATCAAAAATAAATGTGGATATACATGGAATATAATCACTGTATAGATTATACTAGAAGAAAATAGAAACTCAAATACTTACTAAAAGAACTACTTAAACTTATATATTCTTTTATAAATATACTAATTACTTTAACTCTAACTTTAACGTTATATGATTATGACAGAATGATATAATTTTATGATTATGTGATAATATTGTCTAAATAGTTCACTTTATATGTCGAATTCGGATAAGATAAGATAAGATTTATTTTCCAATATATACAAAAATGTACATAGGAATGACATAATAACTTTTAACATACAACAATATAGATAAAAAAAATACACAATGAATATAAAAAAATATAATTTCACAAATAGTTTTTTTAAAAAAAAAATAAAACAAATTTAATTTAGCAATCAGAGAAATAAACAATTAAAGAGATCTAATAAAATACCTACACAGAATACAGAAACAAAATTTAAATAAATATAATTAAAACTAAAAAGAGAATACTAATAATTAAAAATCTTCAAAACTGTATATATTTTTTTCTGAAAGCAATTTATTAATCTCTTTTTTAAAAATGCTAAATTTAGAAATAAGTTTTATTTTCTCTGGTAATTACTGTATTGTTTTTATATTTCTATACCACATTGTCCTTTTAAGTTAGCCGGTAGAGTTTGACCTCTTCGGCAATAAGGTCGTCCTTAGTAGGTATCAAACAAAGTATGAATTATTGGTATTTTTTTGTGGTTAGCATTCTAGATGCATGTTTTTACTGGCAACAATATTTCCCTCAACTCGCCGCACGCTGCGCGGTGCGTTTTAACGAGGTTTTTAATGCAATGTTATGATAACAGCTTATCCTAAGCCGGGCTTTATGGACCGAATCCGCGCATTGTTAAATGAGATACCCTCGTATGAGCCTGCCTTTGTGTGACATGGCGGCTAAGCGTTGTTACCAATTTGTTATTACAGCTTTTTATTCTGTTCCCGACTGTACTTTTTAATAGTTTATTTTTTACGCGGACCACCCATCGGAGAATCTCCGAACTTGACATATGCGAAGGGCTTTCAAAGTAATGCTCTACGGCGCAAACAAAACGAAAGTTGCCATCTAACATTTATTTTATCAGTCACAATTACGGTTTTTATTGTATTAATTAAATATGTACCTAGATTATTTAATAATTAGATAACAAATCTCATTCGATACTAAAGAGGACTCAACCCGGTGCATTTCTCCATACAAACATGGCATAAGAAAAATATTACTGAATATCGTTTTATTTCACAATTATCTGGGCCAAAATAGAATTAAAAAAGAATGCCAATGACACCACGTAGCTATCAATTAATATCAACTGCTTCTATACATTGTTTAGTAGTAGTAAATTATTTAACCAGAATCTGAGTTAAGACTAGGTCGTATATGCACTTGTTTCTGTGGCACTTTTAGCCGGTTCGATGTTATATCTTAAGGGCCGAAATTGCATGACCTACTTAAGACTAACCTAAATTTTAAATTAGACTTAAAATCATCGTATTTCAACTCACTCACAAGTCGAAACATAAAAGTCCGCCTTAGCTAAGAATCAAAACAACTACGACTTAAGCCTTAGTGTTAAAATACGCTGCTAGGAGCGATTTCAGTACATTAACGGCGCTACAGTCGCCGTGTATTGCCGTCTGTGGTTTTCGTCTCGTACTTGATTTTATATTTTCTAACTAATTAAAATTGACTGGATTTGCATATTTTGAACATCTTCAATTCAAGCAATCACGCATGGCAAAATCCTAGTAATCCTACAGCTGACAACATAACCTCAAAATGTCAGATGACGCGTCATATGTCGAAAGTGATGCGACAGTGGCGACAGATATGTATACAAAACATAGCGGCGAGTAGCGAACTAATCACGAGTGCGAAAACATATTCTTAACAAAGTCGAACTTAAAAAGTAACTGAAATACACAATTCAATTTAGGTCTTGCTTAAAAGTTGAGTTGATCCTAACTAAGAACGACTTTAAGTCTGAGTAGATTAAAATAAAAAAACACATACAATGGTAATTGCTAGATACACAATTTAACTGGATTCTCTATTGACGTCAAAGGCAACTAGACTTAATTCCCAAATTCCCTATTGAAAGTCACAAGCATTTGCTTTTGTTTGAAAAAAAATACATTTCACACGTCGTAACGTCAAATGAGAGATCGTTTTGTGACGGATTATAAATTCATTTCTCACGGTTTAGTTTTCATAATTGAAGATATTACTTTTCAGGTTTCAATCTTTACTCACCGCGCTCTCCGACTGGACACCTTAATGTGACACTGGACTTTATTTATATGTTTCTATTTACGCAAATAGATAAATTATTAAATTTTTACTTTGTCTACAAGTTAGGAACATCGAAAAATCTATTTTTTCCATATCAAAACTTAAATATCTTACTGACTGACAGTACTTATAATAATAAGAAAATTCAAAATCTATCCTAACTGAGCCATGCCCGTACTAAGGTAGACTTTTGTTGTGGTGTAGTCATAATTAATTTAGTTACGTCGATATTTTCCTAAAATGTTTAACCAATAACTGTGACGTCTATAAAAGCAAACTTTTTAAAATTTGTAGCGTTCGTTTCGATTTGAGATCGTGCGGTAGTCTAGTGCTTAAGGCTTTGGACTATTGACCCAAAGGCTTCGGGTTCGAATTCGCACATGGTCGTACCTTTTTTAACGCTTGATTACCACCATCTTCCCTGACTCTAGCACAGGTACAATTGGCCTAGTTGAGTAGGGCCCAAAATAGTTTTATACGACCTAGGTCATAGTAATTCTTTTAAAAAAAATATCTACCTATACAGGATGAACTTTTTTCGTGCACATCTTTCTACGCACAAGGTTTTTCTATAAGTATTTAAAGCACAGTTTGATTAAATACTTTCCTCAAAAATAAAAAAATAATCAAAATCCCGAAATGACGCATTTGCACTTTTGAGTTTTAGTATCGGCCTTATCGATTTGGCAGTGAACTTTCCAAACACCATGTATTCAAGGGGACACTTTTCCTATTATATCAGCGAATCAAATACCTATGCATCAGGATTGCTTTCGATGAGATATCTTTTTAATATCGCAGATGATTTCGATGAACCGATTTTCGAATAAAAATGAATTCCAATGAGACGTACCCGCCGATTTAATTTCCGTTTTCACCATTCGAATATTCGATTTTCAATTGGATTTCCCGCCCTTCCGGATCCGGTGGGCGGAGGGGGGGGGGGCGGTGCAGAAGGCGCCAGGATATGGCGCCACTTCCGGTATTTTTCGACGACGCTTATTACTCGATCAAATTCAAATTCAAATATTTATTTCCATTAATACAAAACGTATGTATGAATGACAATACAAAATTAAAAAGATTATAAAAAATGATGACTAACAAAACAAACAAATCATCAACAACTATAAATATTCATAAGAAACTAAACCATAGAGCAAGCGATAACTTATAATACAGTCAAAACATTAAACTAATAGAAAATAAATATAATAATCGACAAAGAAACAATAAGAGAATTATTTAAATTCATTAAAACTATAAATACTTTGTTAAATAATATATAAACCTTTTTAGATTCCTTTTGAATATATTGCAAACGACAATTTTCTTTAGATTTGCAGGCAACATATTGAAATATTTTAAACCTAAGTATTGGCAATTGTTTTGGGACTTAGATCTATGGGCTGGTACTGATAGAACATTTTGGTCCTTTAACTGGTAATATTTCCATGAATATTGCTGTGAGTTTTTGCATTTTGCTTATTGGCAAAAATGACATGTTGGTTCTAATATATATATAGGCCAAATACTGTCAGAATCGAAAGTCGGTTTGTTTTATAATTGCCGATAATTCTTAGGGGCGAAGTTAAACTGCATTCGACAAGTGTAATTTAAAAAATGAAAAACTGTAAGATTATCAAAACAGTGCGTGCGCTCGCGACGACGGTTGACAGACGACTGAGCAGCTTCGATCTACGCTTTACAAAAATATTACATGCGGGTAGTTTCTGTATTTTTTACATTTTTTTTTTATTCGGCGAAGTACAAAACGGCGATTGTTAAATAATTTAAACATCGCATTTAAAATAAAAACAACTGGTCGTACATACAAATTACAAATTACAAAAAAAAAACAAACATTAATAAGCACACAATAGGTATTGGAAACATGTTTTCCAATAGCGAGGAAAACGAATTGAAAATTTAATATAAATCATTTATATGTTCTAGAACGCATGGCGGGAGACCGAGCACCTGCCGCTCGAATATTTATCGTATATTTGACAAAACTTGTCAAAATAGTGAAAAATTGTATGGCCAACAGTAAAAAAACGATAAAAACATTTTTTTTTTAAATTTAAGAGGTAAAAAAAACAAAATGATATTTTATAATAGAGTATTTCATGGTGAATTCGATGATACCTAATTTGTAAAGATTGAACGACTCGTGCCTGCACTATGGATTTTATGGTAGACGAGTGAGTTCTTTAAATTTTACTTAGAAATTAATCCGTTCTCAAGCCCTTTAACGGGTGAAGAGAATTCCACTGGCAATTGCTCTGGAAAGAAGCGAATTGAACCCAATGTTCCGTTTTCTCGAGATAGGTTTTATCTTGGAAGGATGGTCATTGCGACCATTATAAGAAGACTTGGAGAGTTGAGATCTTAAAGTAGACCAGGCAAGCTCATTCCTCATAGTCTTACATAAACTTAGTCTTATATATACAGGATTGGTCCCAAAAAGCAGCACCAATTATATTATTAATGGAATAATTTTTCGCATACCTCCTCGCTTAAAAACTGTTCTAGGGTAGCAGAAATTTCCCCCTAGCGACGTTGGCAGCACGTGCTCATCCCGTAAGGAAAGTTCTGGATGTGTCGCGATCATAAAATCTCCCTATAAAGACGCTACCGAAGTAAATTGCCATACATATAACTCGCATTAACTTAAGGGATCCTTAACCGTTTTGCTTTCATACTTTATTATATGGAATAATGAATAAATACAGGCAGGCTTATTTATGTAAAACATATACATAATATAAATATTACAATTACAAATAAGATGAATAAATTTTATGTAGGTATATTTTAATAAAAAATAAATTATGCTTTAACATAATTTCCAATAATAAGTTTTTAAAAACAATCTTTTATTTAAGTGCTTAAACGCGTATAAAAAAAAATCGCGTCTGTTGACCGTTGAGGAGTTCCTTCATCTGGAGCCATTTCTGGGTGTAGAATCAGGTCATGCTTACCATATACTGCACCAACATGTCAAACTCCGTAGGATAAGAGGAAGTGGTTCTAATTCTGCCTGTGAGATTTGACCTAAGCCGACATACAAATATTGCAAGCTTGTAAAAATATAGTTAATTGGAATCCTTATTGATTATACAGGGTGTCCTATGACCATATCCGAAGACTAAAGGGGGTGTTTATGTTCCCTTTTGCGCGTAAGAGATTGTATTAAAAAATGCGAAAATAATTCATGCCCAAATTAATTATTTTTTTGCCCAGATTTAATATTATCACGTATAGTTTACAATTTGTTTTTCTCGGAAACCATGATAAAGTTCGATATGACGTCAATATAAATTATGTTTTATTTTTACATAAACAAAAAATTATAATACTTACTAAAAGAAAAAAAAACAACATTAAAAACCAAAAACAATATAAAACAAAAAATAACCAGAACTAATCAAAAAAAATACAATTAGCAAAAAACCTATAGTTAAAAATAACCCAGTCGAACAGTAACAAATAAATCATTCACGCTGATCTCACAAAGGTGTAATAAAATGCACATTTTTAATCCTATTGGGCGAAAGATATCAATCTCCGCGGAAATGGAATTTAATAATTCGACTGCTCTCCCAATCGGACTATACTTGTATACGTCGGTACGACACGCTAATCGCCTAAATAGCGTGTGCTTCCGCGCTCCAGTAAAACGGTCCGGAACAAAGAAACCAATGTCTCTGAGTATTTCTGAATTCTCTATGAAACTACGAATAACTTTAAAAAAATAAACCAATGTATGGACTTTCCGCCTAAACTTGAGTGTCTTAAAGCCTAACATCCCTAATACATATTGGGAAAAATTTCAGGATAATATCCATACCTACGGAGATAAAGGTATCTTATGAACCTCCTCTGAGTAACCTCCAGGATATTACTGCACTTAGGTAATTTCATAAAGCCTCATATTATAAATATATTTACCGGGAAAGTTCTTGGGACACCGTGTCCCAAGAATATACACAGTGTATATTCTCATTGATTATAATATTTTCCAAAACGCATATCATTTTATTGGATAGATGGATTTTATCCTATAATCCTGTGCTTGTCTATTTATATAGAGCCAAGAAAAATGACGACGTATATAGGTTCGCCCAAAGCTGAGGTACTCGCAACTGACGATGGTGCCCCATCAATTCAACATAAGGGAATATCCCATAATAACTTCATAATTGCGAGCATTTCTTCGTCTACCTCCCGCGGCACCCTACTGCCCGCTGGTATGAGGGCTAAGTGGCGAAGGCGTCATCTGGACAAGCACTTTGTACGGTGTCGAGTGGCCCGCCGGGGGGGACGGAGGTTTAAGGGGGGAGGGTGAATACGGAACCCCTTACCCTCCGAGAAGTTGCCACCCTGCCGCTGTCTGTCTGGGGTTGGCGACTGCTGAGTTTTGCGAGCTGATCTGCGGTTTCTCGATCGTGTTTTGAGTTTGATCCGAGATTATCGGAATTTTTGTTAAGTATAGTTTAATTTTATTTTATTTGTGAATCAAAGGGTTTATACAAAATACACAATCTACTTTCTGAGATACACATAACCCCTTTAAACTTAACATTCCTATTATCCGTAAAGCAAATATTACACAAAAAAATATATTAGTTATTAAATCTAAAAATTAACTGAACAAAGTATAGCCTTAATGATAGTTTACGTAGCTTGGAGTCACACAGACAAACTGCCTTCTCTAGAACAGCCTTCTAAGTCTACATAATGTAATTAAGGAGACAGCGAACAGCGGTTGCAGTAACACCAGATGCTGAAATATCCAATTGTATATGCACCTTAGGTTTCAAAAACTTGTCTTAGTAAATATATAAATAATATTTATAAATATATTAATCTCGTCAGATGCCATGGAGACTTACCATACCTGATTCATATACAATTATTTCGGGCCGTACTCCTGCCAAAATTATCATTATCGGCTATCTTAACATATAAAACGTGTTTAAAATATTAGTTTAGAATCAAGACCAGCTATCTTCAGCTATATTAGAATTATTTATAATTACTTATGTTACTAATATTAAAATATAATTACTTACTTACTTCATAATGACATCATTAGCAAGATTTTGGAAACAAAAACGGCAATATGGAAGACTCAGTTTCAAAAAGCATTCAAAAAATAATTAAAAAATATTGAATTACTTATTCTAGATGTAAATTGTTTTTATTAAATTGCCCCAAAACACATTTACTATTTTTTTTCTATACGACTCATATTGCTGACTATAAAAAAATATCTAATCACCTATATGTACTTAAATAGCTAATCTTACAAGCGCACTAGTCTACCACACATAGGACATAGGATTTTTTAGTGTTGCCTAAGTTTAAAAATTATCAGGGTGAACTAGGTTTCCACATACCTACCTACTTTCTCTAAGGAATACGTTATTAATATATATTTCATTATATTAAAATATAAAATTAAAGATATTATTAAACAAATTATTTTGGTAGAGAGTAGGTTAGATTTATAAATATAGTCTGTTTACTTTTTTTGTAAAAGAAATAAATTATTTAAAAAAAAATAATACTAAGATTAAAAGCTGGCAACGCCAATCTAAGTTGTAGATAATTCGCTTAGCGGCCTCGACCATCCGCAATCAATCTAACCACAGCTATACAGATAAGACCACATACAAACCTATAGGTATATTTGGTTATAATGTAAACGTACCTTGTATCATCATCTGCAGTGGAGGTTTGTAATAATAGAGGTATTATATCGTTAATTTTACGCAATACCTCTATTATGTCAAATATGTATTGTCAATTTAATTGTAAACCAAACACTACACCGTGTGCCAAAAAAAAAACAGCTAATAGGCCCCGTGACTGAGCATTATTTGCAAAGACGATAAATCAAAACTCATCATAGTTTCCGAGAAAAACTGTTCGTGATAATATTGCACGGTTCTTGTAATACGTTCGACAGTTGATCGACGCGGCCGCTGCGGGGTCATTTACCACGCGTCGCGGCCGAGGTTACGTCATGAGAAAGTTAATTTACACCGGCGCTTTAATAAAAATAATATATTTGGATGAATTATTTTCGCATTTTTTATAGAATTTCTAACTCGCAATGGGGAACATAAACACTCCATTAAGTCTTAAGACCATTAAGGAATGGTCGCGGGATATCCTGATTTTTTTTTTCTCAAAGAAAATGACACTTCAAGCTGATTTTGCCAAGCTGCTAGACTATAAAATAAAATCCAATAAGCCAATAAAATCTCTCGTCCACATTATATTGTTCAAACTCGGTACTAAATACCTACCTAATTATTAAAAATAAATTTAAAGCAAATATGTGAAACTACGAATGGCTGCAATATTCTCAAAACTAGGAAAAACTCAAAAAAAAATCTTACTAACTGTTTGTTGATACAAAGAGAATACAGAAAGAATGAAAGAACTTAATTAATATACTTAAATAATTTTTGGTAGGTTATTTTTCCCTATTGATTTGAGTATTATTTTAAGTTGTTTAACTTAATGAGGTATGCAATATTAATGTATTTTGAGAAATGGTTAGTTTTTTTTATTTAATATTAAAGCATAAGCCTATTAGATGAAGTTTTAATATATTTATTAGTTTCGAAACAATACATTTCGGAAAGAATCTGATTTTTTGGCCCACTTCTTTGTGTTGCGCGTGATTTTGAATAGTTCTATCGCATCTAATAGTCTGTATATATATGTTAGTTATGAAAAACATTACCAATTTGTCTGAAAATATAGTTTAATGTGCATCGTTATAAAATTAATTATGATTTTGTCGTTGTATTTTCTCAATTCTTGTATTCAGTCAATAAGATATATACGTCTAAACTTTTGATAAAATGTATAGAAAAATAAACTAAATAATAAATTAACTCTTTAATTCTATAAAAACTTAGATAATTAAGAAATACAATGCAGTATTCTTTTTCTTCTATATCTACAAATAAGAGTCACGACAATACAGCGTTTGTATGGTCAGTATAATATATATATAACCACTTGCGAATTTCTACTGAGAAATATGAAAGCCCTGACGTTTCGGACACCGAATCGCGCACCGTCCTCAGCCATCTTCGTAGCACAACCTAAACTTTCAACTCCAGATAAACCGAGGGGGAGAAGTCAAAATTAATGATAGCTACCCAGTGGCAGGACTTGGCCTAACCTAAGCGCGCTAATAGGGGGAATTTGGGATATTCAATCATAAATTGTTCGGGCTGTATTTTAAATGTGCTTTCGACTTTTATGTTACTTTGTTTTTTACAATTAAATTAATTAACTTATTTCATAAATTAATTAACTCATTCAGTTGAATAATATCGAATTGATTTTTCAGTCGAAGGCACTCGAAGCTTTACCGCGATAATTTAATTTTGAACTGAAACGCGTAAAAAAAAGAGATACTATGAGAACCATTTCTTTCAATAATTTTAGTTAAATTTCTGCGTTGCCATAAGTAACTTTTATTCGAGAAATATGTATAAATACATCGTAAATAGATCCAGTTAAGACACTGTCTCTTTTCCGGTTGCATAACCTGAACAGTACAGGAAATTTACACATTCATAAAATAAAATACAAATTAAGTTAACATAATTCGTCTAATGTAAAAAAAACCCAGCGAGATTGTGCGAGTTAATTTAATTGAGATGCCTACCTAAATAATTTTTAGTTAGGTTTTGTTCCATAAATTCTTTTAATTTGAGTTTTTTTAAAGTGTTTCTTTTAAGTTGTCTAACTTCAAGAGGTATATTATTATATAGGTTGGGTATTACATATTTTAGTTTTCGATATTAATACGTATTTATACATCTTTCGACACTATACTTTTCATTTGACATTTGTCTAGTAGAGTACTTAATAGTAAAAAGATTTTTCCATGTTTCTTCTGAAAAGTCGTTGATTGCAATTATATAATAACAAAGTTGGCGTACCGTTGGGACAAAAAAAAAGCGTAAGTGGGTGGAGAATTTTTTACTTTTTGGAAATATTTTTTTTATAAAATACGTAAATATTAATTCTTTTAAAATATTAATTAATATTTTAGTAAAATATTAATTCGCTGTATATATGTTTTATATGTAGGACCCCAAATTGTAAAACCATACAAAATAATAGTTCAAATGCACAAATTTTATCAAACAAAGTTTCAGACGATTACATAGTAAACCTGTGTGGTTTCGTATCTTCGTATGATCGTAGATGAGGTTTATTCCTACAAAATCTGTCGAATCGCCTTTCAAGGTCTTCATTTGGCCTTGACCGTACATAAAATTGGTTTGATTTTATGAGTTTCAAATGAATATATCAGCCACAGAGAGTCACTTTTTCCCAAAACCCCTGAATGGATTCGAATGGGGTTTTCAATGGTTCTTTTGCAAGGTTATAGACTATAATTATAGTCGCAAAACTACCTATCCGGGGAGCAAAATACTCCGACCCTCAGTTATGTATGAAGCGAAATACTTATTCAAATTTTAAAACAATCTGACAGCTGACACAGCTATTTGGCAAATATTTTAACAATGGCGACCAGTACCGACTAGAATAATTAATATTAGGAGCAAAGAAACAAAAAGTAACATTATTAGTTTTTGTTAAAATAATATTTATGCCCAAAATTTTACGCCGCATCTGGATATGCCATTAGTTTTAATCAGAACGCTATATATACTGTTTTAAATGTGCGGTTTGGATCAGACACAATAAATTCGTGAATTTCTTATTCCTCCATTTATTTATTAATTTATTTTTATAAAGTATACAGAAAAAAATACATATCTTAATAGATTATAAAATTTTCTATATATGTATTAAATATGAAATATGAATTATATAATACTTTTCTAATCATTGCAATGAATAATGTAATTCACATCGAATTCACCTAACATTTCCTCAGTTTGTGATTAACATTTTTATATAATGCATGCAAGTGCACATTATTCACTTAATACTCGTATAGTCCTTAGATGAAATAGATTCAAGACCGCGAGGTTTTTTCGGGTAGTGACTCCCGACATATAAACTCGCGACTAAAATGTTAAAATAATGAAATTGAATTAAAGAGTCCGGTCTGAAACCGGCGCGTGGATATCAGCTAATCTCTTTAGGACGCTGAGACCGCCCCGTTTCAAATTTATTCCGTGGAGTGTTTTTGATTGGCCCGGGGCGGGAGTCAGCTCGGCTCAGTCGGGAGCGGGTGCCTGACACCTTCGCTAACCACCTAACCACCTACCCACACCCGCCTACGTGCCTACATACTCACCAGAGAGTCATTAATTACACAAAATGTTATTAAGGCGTGTTTAATTAATAGCCTGTGGGTTTGTTGATTCAATCCATGATCACATAAAAAAACGTAATGCACGGTGACGATTTTCTATCATCGCCATTTTACTAAACCACGAATAACAAGTTACCTATTATCTATTGAAAATGTTTATAGGTTTTAGGTACCTACTAATCTACATTTTACTATAAAGAAAAGTTTCATAATCCAAACTATTTATTAAAAACAGTACGTGTTTTATGACATAAATCAGAAAGTCGTTTCGCTTTTTTTTTCATAGATATTTATAGATATTTTATTTCAAAAGAATGATGTCGCATAATAAATTTTACATTTTATTACATAATTATTTCAAATTTTTGTTACTTAGGGTATTGTTTGATACCCTTTTCTTGAAAAGGGTATAAAAGCATAATTTGATTTGTCGTTTAAGACAATTATAAAACAAAAACTTCACTTTGTTTACGGCGCAATTGTGGCATGTTGCTGTAAATGGTTATTCCTATTATTTAAAAATAAGGTTGTTAACGCCGGACACTTGGTTGTTACACTTGAGCTACGAGCTACGAGCAGGGTGTGGTCACAATATCGATCACTATCGATCACTATCGATCATTATCGATCATTAGCGCACAGGCAAGTCAATCTCGTCTCTGCGTTCGACTGGGTCAGACTGCGCGGTGACGTAGTTAGTGCATCTTATTTTTTTCGCTCTTCAACGACTTTTATATCTGTGTGTTGTACAATGCGCGATACAATTGCTGGAGTTTCGGACATCGGCAAAGTAACTTACCTACTTAAATTACACAGAATTAAGCTAAAAATATGTGATCATATTATTTTGATAACAGAAAATCGTCTGACAAAATAAATAGTACATACTTTTTTACCTATTCGCAGTTAAAACTCAGTGCTGAGTTTTAGCAAATATGAAATTCGTGACCTGGTGGTTTGTTTGACTCGCGTCTAACATTTCATTTGCACAGGCGAAGCATAGCTGCGCGTGCCAATAAAATGTTGGGATTCGTGCTTCGAACCAGCAGATCATTGAGATAGCCGAAGTCCATCTCGCTTTTATATTAGAGTATACTTCCATTATCTGGAGTCCTCATGAAATCACATACTGTAATATCCTGGAGGTTATTCAGAGGAGGTTCCTTAGATACCTTTATCTCCGTAGGTATGGATATTATACTGAATTTTTTCCCAAAACGTATCCATCAGCATTTGTATTAGGGATTTTAGGGTTTAACACACTCGAGTTTAGGCGACAAATCCATACAATATTCTATTTTTTTTAAATTATTCTCGGTTTCATCGACAATCCCGTAATACTCAAGAGATATTGGTTTCTTTGTTCCGGACCGTTTTACTAGAGCGCGGAAGCACACGTTATTTAGGCGTTTAGCGTGTCGTACCGACATATACAAGTATAGTCCAGTTGGGAGAGCAGTCGAATTATTAAATTCCATTTCCGCGGAGATTAATATCTTTGTCTGTTCGCCCAGTAAGATTAAAAATTTGCTTTCTATTAGACCGTTATAAGATCAGCGTGAATTATGTTTTTGTTATTGTTTGTTGGAGGCATTATTTATTTTTTTAATGGTAAGTTTTAGTTATTTTTTGTTTTTTTTTTATTTGAGTAATGCACCACCAACAACCACACGAAGCCTTTTCCGTAGGTATCTTAGCATACAAATTCAACAATTAAACGACTCAATTTACACTTATATACAAAAGACACTTAAATTGCATATCAATGTGTATATTTGTGCCTTAATTTTATTTTTATATTTTTGCGCAGGTCTTTTGTATGCTCACTGTAACACTTCATAAATAACCTTTCTTAGTTACCTAGTTAGGAAGGTTACTGACTTTGTACTCATCGGCCAATATGATTTCTTAATAAAAATTTAAAAAAAATGAAAACTACATAGATCAGATAGAGAGGCCGTTTAAATATACGCACATTCATTTTGTTAGAGAGAGATGACAAACGCGATACGGCAAACGTAACAATAATTTTGACACTGACAGTTGAATGATTTTGGACGTCCGTTTGCGACTTTTTAATTTCGGCTGTGTATTTGGTAGTTATTAATTGTGTATGTGTATTGAATCATGCTGTTTAAGTGTTGTATTTCCAAATTGTGATAATTATAATGGTGGAGAGAAATCTTGCAAGTTTTCCTATCCAAATGATGCCGCTTTAATGAACGTTTGATTAAATGGAAGTATTTATCAAAAGAGAGTAATTTGTACCAACTAAATTTTCAAAGGTAAACTATTATTCATTACCTACAACATACTAGGATTTTCTTATTAACACCAATATTAAAATCATATATGTTAGGTTGTTTTTCATTGTTAGATTTTCATCACTTTGCCGAATGCGACATACTTCATTATTGAAGTTAGCGCTTATGATGAAAACGCATAAGAAAGTTCACTTTCCGAAATTATTTGCAAATTCTCCTAACAATCTATAAAAAAAAATGCCAATCACCGCGAAAGTAAAAATGAAAGAAATAAAATAGTGGAAAGTATCAATTTAAAAAATGACAGTATGAAATCCAAAGATAAATATGATTCTATAAATCAGAATGATTCTATAATTCTACTTAGTTATACTATACCTAGACCAATAATAAATATTTCCTTCCTATGTTCCTTAACAAATCTTCCTGAACATGTCATGAGATCAAGGTACCTAAGTATAGTAAATATACTAAATTAATCGATATTAATATTTATCCTTTGGCTTCGCCTTAAGGGCGCCTCTATCCAACGGCGCTCTTCTCTCTCACACACGTGCTTTTAAATCGTTCTGTCTCATCTAACGCATGTTTAGACAGTCTATAAAACGACCTGCAAAGCAAATTTTAGAGGTAACTTTGGGTTGTTTTTCTATCGAGGAAATTTTCCTCAAACGCGTCTTGAAAACAATAGTTTTCTCAGAAACATCACACATATCTTTTCCTCTTTGCAATTTAATTATTTATTTATTCATTATGGTACAATAGTAAGTCACAACAATAAATGATATAATAACACTAAATAACGAATTAAATTAATATAATATAGACAAATTAAACACCAGTCATTTAATGTTGCTCTGAAGTAACATGGCTACTCTAACTAGGTTAAAAAAACCTGTTCTAAGAGCGGCCAGAAGAAGGTTGCAGAAAAAATATACTACTTATTACGTACGTGAGACGTTACTAATAACAAAAGGTTCATAGGATAAATATCATAAATACAAACATATATATATATATTACATAAAATATACATTTATTAAATATATAATTCTAATAATTGTGTTACCTATAATTTATAGGCTAAATATAGAGAAAAAACTAAACATAAAGAGAATATATAAAATTACTTATTATATTAGCTTTTCTATTGTCTCAGCATCTTTTCAAATGCTTCTCTGCCTATATATTACATTATCTGGTGATGATTTTTGCAAGACTGAATTTAGGTTGTGCATTTATATCTGCTCATCTGCCCTGTTGAGAAGTTTAGCTCCAAGGAAATTGAGATGCCTTTGCCCAAAAGTGGTATTCATTTTTGGCAGTATCATATTTCTTCGTACCCTTGAATTAGTTGCATAGATAGATTTTGCTGAAAATGATTTACAAAATATTCAATTCGGTCATTTGGTCACTCACACGTGACTATTAAGAATAGGTTAGCAACCGAATGTTAAGGTGACTATCTATTTATTTATTCGTAGGTAGAAAGGTTATGTTCTCATGAAAATTATTTTATCATTTCATTATTTCAGTTGCTACCCTTTATTTTTTTTTTACCCGCTTTAGTATTTATTTGTTTACATTACTTGGTTGCTTTATATTTTGCTAGCTTCTCATATTTTAAGTGTTTGTTTAATACGCACGAGAAATTTGTTTCATAAATAATTATACAATGAATTTAGGTTTAAAAAGAGCAGTTCTCTACAAACAAATTGTACCTATATATTAATTTTTTCTGAAATAAAACCAAACGCGTTGAACACAAATACAATATTTTGTTGTTTAACTATGATACAATTAGCAATAAGCAGATCAACACTCATATCACAAAATAAATTTGTCCATGGCGCATCTGCGTACCCCTTTTCGCATACTAAAAGATCACTGCTGGTTAACCGCACTCCAAGTCTTGGATTTAACGGAGAACTCCATCTAACTCCAGAAATCTAACCTAGCCCCCTCCCTCCCCCGAGACTAAAATATAAAAAAATAAGAAGTGTGTTGTTCCAACAATAATAAGAATTAATAACGGAATCGGTAATGTAAAAATACTGGTATAAAACACCACTACTATTGTTACTAGGGTCTAAAAACACTCAAAAGTAGCCTAAAACTGTGTTTTAAGGCCTCATTATGGGTGGAGGAAACTCTTCGTGAAAGGCTTCTGGATCCAACCTTTGCACGAAATATTTAGAAGCTGAACTAATCGGCTGCCATACAAACCCCAAAATAGATTAATGATGAAAGAATCTCAGTATATTTCCATTACACTCACCGTTGACCGAGCCGATCTTAGCAGCATCGCTTCCAATTCTCTTATCCTTTCCATCGGAACTGTCCGTTCCGAGTATGGCACTAACACTGAACTTAAGCGGTGGTTTGGTCTGCTGCGTTTCCACGCACCGTCTAATAACATTGTCATCAGCCTTCGTTTCATCGTCAGCCTGATCTTTGGTGTGGTCCAGAAACCGCCGCTCGATGCTGTCGAACCTCCTCAGGCTCAGCGCTCCTCCATTCCTGCAGAAGTATAAGCTGCAATTGTACGAACCACAATTCGAGCACACGTTCGCCGGCGACGCGGGCGAATCCAGCCTCTCCTCGATTCCCTCTTTATCTACCTCCATAATCGTGTCGTTGGAGTTATCCTCCGTCACTTCGCCATTCCTATCACGTTTTTCCCTCCTTCCGATACTATCGGATAAACAGTTGTAATATTCATTATGACTCATCAAATTTACTCCGAATTTGGGTGATGTAGTTTCCATTTTAACGTGCCGGTTAAATGATGGCTCATCGCAGTCATCAGCGTCAGATATCCTGTCATCGTCTTCGTGCGATGCGGGAGAATTCTTCGGCGAAAGATCAACGTCCCTATTATTGTCATACACATCCTTAGCTATTTTATCTATATTTATATCTCTATCTTCTCCGATTAGGCCATTTCTTTGATTAAGTGTTTCGTCTTCGTCGCGTCGCCTCAGACTAACCTCATCCGCGTAAGTGCTCAGCTGCTGGTTGATGAAGTGCGACTGGAAGCTTGCGACCGCTTTTTGCTGCTGCAGAATGTTCTCGACGAGGAACGGCGACGTCATCGTCGGCGAGAACTGAAAGGGCTTCATGGTGTTGTTGTTGATCGTTGTCAGGCTCTGGATTGTCTTGATCATGGTATCGTGGTCGATTGAGGACGGCCGATGCAGGTCGGCTGAAACGTTCGCGGGATTTCCGTACTGGCCGGATAGCATGTGATTGGGAAACATAATACGATACGACGCAGTTTATTTATTACATTTTGTTATGCCACCCATTTTTCTATCGTGTACTTTTATATTTTTAATGCCTACCCGACAAAAAATGACGTTTATAGTGGTGACAAGATTCGAAATTCAAAAGTGACAGCTGTCAAAGGGCGGCTGCGCGCGCACGACGACCGACACCGACCACCAACTGAACACTGGCGTTCGACATTTAAAAAGTGGGCCGGGCCAGCGCGCCCTCCCCCACCCCGAGCCATGCCCGGCGCCGATTGGCCGGCGCGCGCGGGGTGGCCCGCGGCCTACCCGCACATGTCAAAACTGTAATAAATTCCATTATTGTTCGCGCCAGGGGCGCTCGGGTAGTATTATTTTTTTCCCCGCTATAGGTTGAATTTTCATTCTTCGCGTCCGGCGGGCCGTGAGGGGCGCTTTATTGGGGCGGTTAATAATTATTTGACGGCGTCGCTGGGCCGCCCAAGAATGGAGCACCTCACTGCACAGGGGATGTCTTTTGTACATACATTTTTGATAATTTTGTAATTTAGGTTCCAAACTTTGATTACATGTAGGTACGCCGCTATTATCCATTTTAATCAACAGGACACACAATACAAGGTCCAAAGGTTTTTTGTTCGTTCTACACAACCTAGAACTTCTCAATTCCAAAACACCAGTAATTATATGGGTCTTTCCTTCTATAATAGATTACCGATCCACATAAGAAACCTGACGTTTCTAAAGGTATTTCAAAAAAGCGGTTAAAGAATATTTATTAGAACCAAACTTATACAGTGTAAAAGAATTTTAGTATTTTTTCTGTTGTAACGATGCAACGCAGATATCACCTTACCACCTTTTCTTCTTTTTTTTTTGTTATCCATGTTATCTAAATTCGTTTATTTACGTAATTTTAGAAAATTTATTGTGTAATTATACACCAAAAATGTAGAGACACGTACGTTTATTGTATAGAGATCGTGGGTCTAGTGGGTAAGGCGTTCGACTATTGGCCCAAGGGTCGCGGGTTCGATTCCGCACATGGTCATACCATTGTTAACGCTCCATTACCACCATCTCCCCTGACTACAGGCATATTTGGCCTAGTTGAGGAGGGCCCAAAATAATACTATTTTCTTCGTGTCATTTTTGCTACCTAATTGTTGTAAATTATATGTCATTCCTATGTACAGTAATTTATTTTCGCAAATAAAATATCTTATCTTATATGCTGTTTTTAATAAGTATAATTATTATTTTATTAAATCGCACATACGCATTATTTTCTTGGGTTGGTTTGCGATTTGATTCCAGTGTTTTAAACGATGTTGATCATTTTTAAAATGAATATAATTGCTCCTTAAATTCATTTTATCATGTGCCTAACTCTGATATTCCGTAAAACGTGTATAAATTATATGGTACATATTTTCACTGCTATAAAGTTAGATATTCCTATCCTAAACCATAACTCGATCAACTATTTAGTAATATCTAATTTTCTTACACAGCAATTAAATAACGCAAAATTTGTCACAAGCATTTTGTTACGTAAATATCATAAAATACGAATCAATTATTATACAAAAATGTAAATTTATTTGAAAATTAATTAAATAAAATTGACAGTCACGAATATTTATCTATTTATTTATTTATCGTTTATTCAGAAAACCAACAGTATAATTTAAGAAGAAAGAATGGTACATACAGTTGTTTGTAAAATTGACTGATGACAGGTTTTCGCAAAAGTACAGAGATACATGTAAAGATTAAAATTAAATAAATTACACTCGCACTAGCACTCCAAATACAGATATATATATGAATATAATATATATATATGTATTTTGTTTATTATTTTGAAATAATGGTATGTTTTAAAAATAGTCAGAGGCCAAAGAAAAGAACTGAAAATGATCCAAAGATTACTATTTTATTATTATTATTTTTTTTTTGCTCATTTAGTCTGTTTTTTGCATTTAAGGTTTTTCGCAACTTGCAATGAATAAATTATCTGAAAAGATTTCCTTTTGACTTTTTTTTATCTCAAATATTTCCTACCACATACCTAACAGCTAATAGATATCACGAATCTTCTAACTTTTGATTGGATTGACGTGTGCTGTAGATCTATAGTACCTAATGCTTGTATTGTCAGGGGATACCAGGCCTTTGATACCAGGCCTATTCATTGCAGGCCTGCATTTGTTTATGTCTTGTTATTTAACTCAGTCGACGGGCCACGGAAAATACCACATGCAGGGCTAGTTCACAGGTAGATGTTTGTTTAATGCGATAAAAGACAGCTCCTAATCGCGCTTGGATTTTGAGACTAGCCCTACTGGCCGGATTCGAACGACAGGGGTTCGAACCCGAGGACCATGGATCAGTAGTTGGCGTTTATACCCAATTGTATTTAAACCTAAGTAACAGCGGTTAATTTGCAGTTGTTGAAACAAATACGCGCCGTTAAAGCCACCCAAAACCTATTTTTATTATCAACTTTTAATAACATCTAATTGAAATACACTTTTTATTTGGAATTAAAGAAAGTTAGAGATCGTGGTAGTCTAGTGGTTAAGGCGCTGGACTATTGACCCAAAGTTCTCGGGTTCGAATCCGCACATGTTCATACCATTTTTAAAGCTTCATTGCCACCATGTCTCCATGATTCTAAGACAGGCATAATCTAAATAGATGAGATCAATCCCAAAATGGACACAAATTAATTTCTACCCGCCTTCTTCCGTCTCCTGTACCCCATTAATCGTGTGAATATCAAACGGGGATTGCGTGCGCGCGACGAAGACGGCAACAGCGCCGCCTCTCGCTCGCTCGTTTCTTCGCTATTTTTCCTCTGCCTTTCGTGCCGTTCTTTCGCGTCGTCGTCAGGCGCCGGGGTGCGAGCGAGACGGGCGGCCAATCGGCGACGGGGGGCGGGGCTTGAGATCGGAAAAATCCCTCCGCATTCAGACGTTAAAAATATCATCTCTTGAACGTTTCATCCGACCATAAACGTTAGATTTGGCATATGAACGACGCACGACTGAAACCTGAAAAAAATATGTTTCTAATTGTATCTCATAAATGCATTAACCGTGTCCCAAGACCAGGATTTACGTTTAACCAACACAAGCTATAGCTTTCTTACTTCCCCCCCCCCCCGACTTTCTTAGGGGGCCCATAAAAAAAAATCCCATGTGAGCAATTGTCATATATACTTGAATATATTGCAGTATTTATTTGTTCCAATATCCGCACGTCCAGCTCTTTTCGAAGATCAAAGAGCTATGATTATTAGAGATACAAAGAGATATAACCGGTATTACCGGTAATTATGAGTGCCGAAATTGCCGGTATTACCGGTAATTATGACTGTCGAAATTCCTGGTATTTTTTTGAAATTATTTCATTATTATTTTATAATATAAATGAAACGTGTGCCTATAATTTCTTTTACTATAATTTAGGGGATTCCGCCGTGTTGCTCCCCGTATCTCCAATAGCTTAGGGCCATGTCAAAATTCATCATGATATCCGAGAAAAAAATGTAAACTTTAGGTGAAAATAGTAAAAGGATCATGTAATAATGTCTTTGTTAAGAACGCTCAGAATTCGCACGCTGGCCGAATTGACACCATCTGTTGAATATTTAGGGGTGTTTTTTTTTTTTCACATTTTTTAATATCATTTCTTACTCATAATAGGTTACACAAAACCCCTGTTAAATCTACGAGAGTGGTCTTGGGACAACCTGCATAAATGCAAAAATTATATTACCGTTAACCATTGACTGTTGGTACAAGATTTCTAACCCTTTTTTTGTATGGGAAATATTGGTTTTTGGAACTATCAAAGTGAAGATTAGGATAGATTTCAACCTCTTACATAGCGATAGAAACCCTGCACAAATGCAAACTTTTTAGTTTCATTTGTGACATTTTTAGATAGCATTATATATAGATTATGTCTACATTTAGAGAAATATTATCAATTTCGGCGGTATCTGGTTGAAACAGTTTAACATACTTGGAATATCAAGAAATTATAGATTAGTAATAAATAAGTGAAAGAAAATTATTTTTAAAATATAAATAAATTTTGTAAACGTTTAGATTTCAGGCACTTTATACTATAACTATATTTTATATTCATTAAATATGACCGAAAACAAATATTCTAACTGTATAAGTACTGTAATAAGTGGTGTATAGCTAAGTATGTCTACATACAAAAATAGTAAACAAGCTTCTAAACTAATCTCTGTATTTGGTTCTCAGTCGAATTATTATCTCTGGCCCATATTCTTTTGGGTCAACTAAGCCAAATGTGATTGAGCTAGATTCAGGGGAGATGGTGGCGGTGAAGCGTTAAAAATGTATGACCTATTCTACTACCACCCTCGTAACGTGGAATGCTACTAACAGAACTTTCCGTCGTTTAGGTGTCGAATTTATTGCCACGTTGAGTATGCGCTACTTATAGTATCTATGGCCGGCATATCGTGTCTCGAACTATTCAAGCGGATATTTTTTATATTAATTTGAAGTTTTGGTGTGTTTGAAGTTGAATTTGAGTGCTTAGATATTCTAATTTATAGCAATGGAATTATAAAATAAATTAATAGTAAAAGCACATTTTTTTATTTAAGTGGTTGAATATGTATAGAAAATTTCGTAACTGTGCTGTTGACCGTCGAGGAGTTCCTTCGTTTGGAGCCATTCCAGGTCATGCTTACCATAAAAAATGGATTCAAATTTCAACTCCGTAGGACAAAAGGAAGTGGTTCTAATTCAGCTCGCAAGATTTGGCCTAAACAGACAAACATTTAAAGTTAAATAAAAGCTTGTGTAAAACATTTTGAAAATACATGCGACAATTTTTTTTAATAAAATCTAATAATCCAACCCATCCAATAATCTAATAATAAAACTAATAATAATAATTGATTTTTTTCGAGTGACGTCGTTCAAATTCCCTAAAAACCCTATAGGAATGTTAACCGTATTTAAACCCTATAATGTTAGCTTCCTTCCAAGTGTATAAGTAAAAGGTATTTTATCAATAGTAGCTATTTTACAAATGTGTTACATTACAATTAACGAACACCGAAAAAAAAACGACTTATTCTTTACAGTTTATTAGTAATAAAGGAAAATCTTAAGCAATTATAGCGCCTCTGATTTCTGATCTCATCCGCACACCCTCTTAACGAGTCACCGCCTCGCGATATGCATGCCTTTCTGCCGCTCTTAGTTTCGAATTCGCGCGGCCGACAGTTGTGAGGTAGTGTTTAGGGCGGTTTTCAATGTTTTGCGCGTGCTCTTAAATCGTTCTGTCTCATCTAACTCATGAAAAATAAAATCGACCTATTTTAAGAAACATTGCCTCTGTAGTCATATTTTATAGATTCTTGTTTTCGGTCAATGAGATATTTACGTCTGTGCGGGAAAAATACACTCGAGTAGAATTTTTCCCTTTCTTATTCTATTCTATACAGAGTGTTCCAAGACCATTCCCGAAGGGGCGTTCATGTACCCTATTACCCGTAAGAAATTGTATAAAAAAAATCGTTAATAATCCATGCCCAAATTTATTAATTTTACAAAGCGGTCGTGTAAATTCCCGTTTTACTCGCAGACGCGCGTTAGGGTCGATTAATGACCGGCGCGGCGCGACCTCGCTAGCGACCGAACTTATGACAAAAGCGGTTTCATATTATCACTTAAATTTTTTTTTATTTTTTGTTATGAGGTCAGAACAAATCATGTTTGAAATCGCTGGGTTTTTATCGGAAATGGTCTTGGAACACGGCGTCTAAACCCAGTTATGAGATAAAACGATACTTGTATTATTTTTTTTCTGTATCTACAAATAAGAGTAATGACGGGGTTGAGTGCTCTTAATATCACGTTATAGTTACCACACTGACCACTCATCATTTCTAATGGAATATATGTGCGTCAACAAGGTCATCCCATATTTACCCCACCGCCCACCAAGACCAACTGATCATCTGGGTTTTCCTAGATTATGGACCATCGCATCAACCTTCTTCGTGAAGAAATTATAGTTTAGTCTGCATTAAACGCCCTCCGTATGCGCTTTTAAAAGCGAATAGTACAAATTTGACTTTGTATTTCTTTATAAGTAAAGTTAAAACTGTCCCTAGTATTATTTTTCTTCCATATGTACAAATCTGTGTTCGACTTTTCATTTTAAATACTCTCTTTTTGAACAAACTCGACTGTCCGGCCATTCTGTATCTATTTAATTGCAATGCGCAAATTACAAAGTACAAAATAGACAGAAAAGTACAGAAGAGAAAGTCTGTTTAATTACAAAGTACAGAACAGAAGAGACAGAAAAGTACAGAAGAGAAAGCCCGTTTAATTACAAAGTACAGAATACGCAATTTAAATGTATGTCATAGACCAACTTATTGCTCTTGACTCTCCTATTCCTCGAATCTCCCCCTTGTTGAATAAATTAATTAATTGTCGCTATTGCCCGAAGTTAATTAAATTTCAATTAAAAACAAATTAATTTTATGAATAACTCGGAAAAATGTAAATAATATATATATTTAAGTTTTTGTTTTATACTCATATTACGTTCTTAAATGTTTTATTTAGACGATATTTTTAATTATATTATCATCTAAGTAGCATAATGTAGGAATCTGTGTTTAGATTTATGTGGTAATGTTTTTTTTTTCTCTTCGTATGTGAATCTGTAGATTACTTTTAAAATTAAATAAAAAATAGCAAATAAAATAAATAAGACAGTCACAACACTACAGCGTTTGTTTGTATGGAAAAATCTTACATGGGCTATGGAATACAAAGTGTCTATGAGAATCCAGAAGCGCATGATATGTTCGGCAAACGTCGAAGAGACAATAATCAAAAGTTTCGTCGAAGGGACGACATCGAGAGCGACCGTTTAACAAAACCGTCCGAAATAATCACCGCTTAGCGAGGGCAAATCACTACATATGGGCGCGCTTGATTACAAGCTCCATCGCTGCTAACGACAGTTACTCGTTAGGAAAAAAAATATTATACGAGTTCGCTAATACTGATACCTAAGCACTATCTTTTGGTGTGATATAGTATATATGTAGACATGTGTTCAGCGAAATATTAATGACATTGATTTTTAAATATCATCCATCAATCCCGTATCGATATAATTAATGCTTATTAAACGTACTAAACGTATCGAGTATGTAGTTGATGAAATGGTTTCAAATTATGAAAGTCACTGAAGATCTTAACCATGTGTTATATCTTTATTCTGGAAGCACTTTGTGATTTTTTAAAAAATAGAAACCAGTTTAACAAACTTACTTCTTGACTTCTAAAATTCGTTGCCGATCCACATAAGAAACCTGATGTTTCTAAACGATTTCAAAACAGCCGTTAAAGAATATTTATTGGAAAGTAACTTATACGGCGTAAAAGAATTTTAGTGGTATTTCTGTTGTAACGATGCAATCATATTTCACCTTACCACCTTTTTTTGTTATGTTATCTTAATCGTTTTTGTTATACCTTGTATAAATTTTGTTTTTATTATTTCCTGCGCAAGTCCTTAGATCATATTAACTTTTATTATTCATGTTAAACTAAATACATGTTAGTATACATATACATTTGTATACGCGTTATATTGTATAAAGGAAGGATTACTTAGGATTGCTTAGGATTGTGCAGTGTTTTAATTTTAGTTTAATTAAGGGGTGAAAAGTGTCACCATAGTCATAAGACATTATATTGAGACGTTTAATTGTTTAATATTGTTTAATTGTTCAATGTTTAATTGTTAAGATACCTACGGAATTACCTACGGAAAAGGCACCAGCCTTGGTGGGGTTGTATACGGTGATTACTCAAAATAAAAAAAATAAAAAAAATATTATTTTTTTTTTTAGAAAATTTTCTTGTGTAATTTACTGTCTTTATCGTGTATTTTGTTACCATATTATTGTAAATTCCTTTGAACAATTTTGTATGTTTCGGTAAATAAATTATCTTATCTAAAGAAATATCTCCACCAGCTTGGTTTATAGTCGTTACGTCGTGTGTTGAACTCTTATAGGTACGATATGAATATCATTCTATTGTGCCAATTGAAATAGACGAGTATTTAACAAATATATATATATAAAATAGGTAAACACCGTTAGCTTACCTTATATAAAAGTCTGACTGTACTGACATTTAGAAAATTCGAATGCTTTTTAATATTCTAAGGATTAAATTTTTAATTAAATAAACTATATAGCCAGAATGTCCAAAGAAAAATTATTACCGAATTCACAGATAGTTGCATCGCTTGAGGTAATTCACGCCGGTTTAAATACAGGCCTGTATTTTATGAAAGCTTTTCACTCTCACCTATCTGTCTGTGCGGTTATGCAATATGGTCAAACTTTCGTTAAAGTAGTAAACAAATGATTTAAAAAAAAAAACAATAATTATGAAAAACAGTGAAAATGTAACGAATATGACTTATAATGAATGAGAAGTGAATGGTTTAATGGATATTTACAAGAATAACTTAAGTTCTACGTAGGATATATGAAAATGAATCGTTATAGCTAAAAATAAAAAGAAAAGTGTAAAATATATGCACATTACGTGCAAATCGTTTAGATATAGTAAAATTGTATAATGTATTATATAAATAACTATGTAAATCACTGGATTTAAATCACTCATAAAATCATCTCATTTCACCATCATCCTTCATCGTAATCACATATCCATTATTTTTATCTTTTTTTGTTAAAATATCATCCTTTCCTTATTTCATTTAATTAGATGGTTACATAATATTTGACAATATTTTACACTAAAGAGGACAGGTGAGAGTTAAAAATGCATTTTTATAAAACTCAGCGCTGGGTTTAAACCGACATCCTGCGCTCTCAGGAGTACAGGACCTCTTTAGAACCTTTATAAATATTATGTGCTATCCAGCACTTTTTATCAAAAAATTATTCAAAATTTTTCAATATTGTCAAAAATTGTGTCATTTATCTTTTCAGGCGATTTGCCGCTATTAAAAAACAATCATCAAATATAAGCAAATATATATATGTATATATATATACTTTTACATATCCATTATTTTTATTTTCATCAACTTCATACATAAATCACTCATAAAATCATCTCATTTCCTAATATTATCAAAGATTGTGTCATTTATAATATATATATATATTACTCAGCGGCTTAGAAGACGCAAACGTCCCGACGGGCCGACTAGCGAGAGCTACTCGCCGGCGTGTAAGCAAACCCCCTCCCGCCTCGAGGGGAGATTCGAGCAATGCGGCAAGTGTAACTGACACATCAAAACTTTAAGCTGCCTCCGGTTTGAATGTCATATATTATATTATTTTTGCGTTCTGGCACAGCCCTTAAATCACGCACCCCTGCCGGGGGGATGCGAGGGTTCTACGCTTAGCTCGCGACGGGGGAAGACGACCATCGTTCCCTTCAGGGTTCCGTTAAATCCCATTTCGCCCGTCTCCGTCATCCAGCTATTAAAATTATTGTAGACTTCAAACTAAACAACTTTTCTCAATTTTGCTAATATTTTGACAACCGAAATCCATAATATCCTAAAAAAAAGTTTGCTTTTATTTGAAAAACTTGTACAACAAAAGCTGTTCAGTTTTTTACCCCAGCCGCCATTAATACTTAAAAAAGTTTTTTTCATACTTACAGTCAT
Organism: Neomicropteryx cornuta; assembly: GCA_020383195.1. Taxonomy (NCBI): domain Eukaryota; kingdom Metazoa; phylum Arthropoda; class Insecta; order Lepidoptera; family Micropterigidae; genus Neomicropteryx; species Neomicropteryx cornuta. Next base: position 5,430,823 of record JAHKQU010000010.1, on the reverse strand, counting down.
TTTGGACCCTACTCAACTAAGCTAAATGCGCTTGAGCTTTAAAAATGTACACTCAGTCAGTTCACTCTGTACGTAGACGTCTTCCTTCCACTGTTTGTGATCCAGCACTACTGCATATCACTAAATATGCACTAGTACCTACCTAGAGCACTTCATTCGACTAGAAACTGAAAAAGTAGTTATTTTACAACAAAGCTTTTTTTTTGTCTCTGAACTATTGAAGTTAAGCCGGAACCAACTAAGGATCCTGACTAAACATATGCAGAAATTGAGCCTATCGACCGATGACAGGTGCAGATTCTGCCAAGAGAGCCCAGAACCCCTGTACTGGGTGAATGTGGGTCCCTCACTTACAAAAGCTACCAGCTTCTGGTCAACCATCTCCTCAAGCCAGAAGAGATTAAAACCATCGCACCCCAAAACATACTTAATTTTATCTATAGTACAATAGTTCTGCAAAGGACCAGTGCAAGGGGGTAAACAAACCCCCATATCCACTAACATAACATAGTCAACACCAATTGGGATAACACTCAACGCGTATTTTTGCGATGAAATTTTGGAGAGAATTTAGTCGAGCAAAGGGTAAAAATAGTTTCAAACCCCGTCACGAATATCGTAAAAAGAGACGGCGCTACTCGACGCGTTTCGTCTCTTTCGCCCTCGCCAAAAGCATATTTAATTATTCTGATATGACGACGAGAGTGTAATATCGCCCAGCAATTAAAATATAAAATTTTCCAAAGTACGTGGCGAGGGGCCATCAATTCGTAAAAGATATTACAATGGTTGGATCAAGCGATTTCAAACACGATTTATTTTGACCTCATGTCAAAGTTCATCGTGGTTTCCGAGTAAAATATTTGCAAACTTTACGCGATAATATGAAATCGCTTTAAAAAAAAGGAATTTTCGAGCGCTTATTTTTACATGAACACCCCTTTTAAATCTTCGGGAATGGTTTTGGAACATTCTGTATAAATAATCCGTGATAATTATGAGATAAAATCGTATCCAATATTAATTTTCTTCTATGTCCAGGTGCAAATAAAGGAGTCTCTATAGAGTTTGAATGAACAAATCACTGGGTTGAGTCCTCCTAGTAAAAATAAAAAAACATATACATTCTTCCTCTTTAGATGCCTAAAATACTAATAAAAATGAAAAACAATAATTAAAAAACGTAGAATTACGCAAAAATCCGCGAAAATCACACGCACTTTTGAAATAAAATTAAATTAAAAAAAGATACTTTGCGAGTTTCCTGCTTTCAAAGGTGTGTGCTAAGATACCCATTTTGCGTCGGGTGGTTAGTTGAATGAGTAACTTTGGCACTTTGGCACTCGCTCAATTGAAACTATTTAAAAATGGTCAATTGGTTAAATTGGTACAGTAACCTATGCTCCGCGAACTAATCCTAATCATCTTGATTTATTTAAGCATTTCTCAAGTGGGTTCTTAAAGTCGTTCTTAGTTAGGATTGAAATAACTTTTAAGTATAACTTAAATTGAAACGTGTACGGTTGTGCATGGATTAGGGGGAGCGGACTGTATGTTTTGATGGATGTGAAAGTTCACAGCTGAGAGTAAATGGCAATCGACAAGAAAACAAAAGACCAGCCTTTGCTGTGCTGATTGCCGTCTACGGTTCGCCTGCCTTAGCCTATTCTTCTCACTGCTTCCTTGAGGTTTTGAGTTGATTTCACGAGCTCGGTGAACGATGTGACGAGATGTCACGGATTGCAGGAGGTGTGGGTATACCCTCTTGCTTTTCTTTTTCAACTGACACTTGCCGACAGCTGTGATAATGGAAAAAGGTTGCCAGTAACAAAAACTGGGGAAATTCGAGAATGGTGTTCGACTTTGTTAAGAATATGTTTTCGCCCTCTATGTTTTGTGTATACTCGCCGCTATGGTTTGTGTATACAATACCAGTCGCCACTGTCGTATCACTTTTGAGGTTATGTTGTCATCTGTAGGATTACTAGGATTTTTCCTACTAGGATTTCTGTAGGATTACTAGGGGTTTGCTTGAATTGAAGATGTTCAAAATATGCAAATCCAGTCAATTTTAATGAGTTAGACAAAATAAAAATACACACGAAACAAGAACCACAGGTATAAAATAAAAATATATTCACATCTCCCGTTTCTCATTTTTTTGCCCCCGAGAATGGCATAGCACGTTTTATTAGCGTTTAGGGGTACTAAAGCGATTTCAACCTTTTTCATACCAGAATCGTTTCGCAATAAACAGCATTTGATTTATGTAGATTGACAAATACGCAATTATCGCGTAAAAAATAATGATTTCATTTATTTTACCGCACTGAGTACCCTCCCGCTACCTCGCTCATGGATGTTAATTAATTTTACCGCAAAGGTCGCTCAAAGCGGCACGGAACAATTAAATCGTTAGAATCGTACCTAGACGATCGGCCGTTAAGGTACGATATTTTTTAGTGTGGCCGCTTCTGAAATACCTACCTAATTCAAAATGAAGAGTATGAATAAACTATAAATGCGAAAAATGAAACATGTTTTAGGGAAGGATATTATAAACATTATAAAATTTCTCTCAAAGACGCTATGACTAAATGATTAAATATCAATAGGATTATTGTATAGTAACCTACTACATGGAATCTCTTAAATAGTGATTGTGATCTACTCGTGTTAATGTTATGTTGTAAAGTTAGTTATTTATTTTTTGTGTACTCTTTTTCTTTGTGGTAAATGCTTCTTTATTTTGTATGGTTCTTTTTTATATAATTAAAAAATGTATGTAAATTTAGTACGTATAGTTTGTAAGACTTGTCATCAAATTGAGTTTCTGGCAGCCAAAGCCATGTTTTTGCCAGAACCCATTTAATTTATTATATGTATTTTTTTTTTTTGAATAAAAATAAAAATAAAAAAAATATAGGGAAGTTCATAACCTTGAGCAGTGCTCCACCAGGGCACGACTTAGGAATGAGCCGAGGTTGAACAAAAACTGCCTTCGGACAGAAGAGTTTTTACTTTCTCTCTGGTAAACTAATCAAGGAATTTTGTATTCAATGATCTGCAGCGAACTGTAACTCTATTAATAAAGTAGGTATTTATAAAAAGATCTCTACGTGGTTAATTAATTTGGGTATTATACACAGTGAAGAATTAATTGCAATAGTAAAATAATTTTAATGGCATAACTGATTAGAATTAGTTGTATGATTATCTTCACATTTATACTATACAAGCACGGATACAGGGGGCACTATCTAAGTACTTTTTGTGACCAATTGAGGCTGAAACTACTCAATTAAAAATTTTGTAAATAATTTCCAGCAAAATCTATCTATGCAACTATTTGCGAAGAGTAAACGCTATGTCATATTTGACTAAATTTCTGAGAAAATTATTGCTTCCGAGACACGTTTGAGGAAAATTTCATAGATAGAAAAAAAAACAAAGTTACCTCTAAAATTTGCTTTCAAATCGTTTTACGGAATTAATAATGTATGTTGATGAAATTATCAAAATTAACCGTTCATACTATTTTTAATGGAATTATTGTTTTATATTTTTAAATTATTAGATATATTTTGAATAAACTTTGTTTTTCGTTAAATTTCGCCATATTCCACATCTAATTATGATTTCGTAAGCGACTATTTGACGCTGAAATTGATATAATTTTCTAGAAGATTAGGAAAAAAATCACACATAAATTGACGCCCCTGAGCAAAATTATGTATCCGCGCCTGATACTATAATAAAGGTAATCATAAAGGTATCGTTTTAATATTTAGAAAGCGCACGAACGCATCGCGCGAGATCGGTCAGTGACCTCGCGTGCGCGCGGCTCGCGAAGCACTTAAAAAAAAAAAGTTTTTTAATCATATAATCATTTTAGTATGACGAACGAACGCTGACGTTTACACATCCTAGCCGCGAGTCCCGGCACCTTAAATTTTGAATACAAGTTTGTTTTTGTAAGGGTTTGCTGAAAATCGGCGCTTTTCTCGTTAAACAAGTTATTGAGACATGAGATGCCTGAAAAATATTGAAAACAACTTATTAAGTGTTAAAACTGTGCCCAGATGGATTGATTATACGCCTCCCCCTCGCCCCCCCCCCCCCGCCACTTCAGGCCACCTCTAGACTCTCTGCGTCTCCCGATCCAGACTGGAAATATCCATAGAGAAGTCCTTTATCCTCAGGTTATTCAAACCAGAGAGAATATACCTAGAGTCGCAAGATTTGTCTCCTCGCAAGCCGCAAACGTAGCGTAGCATAGGAGCACCATACGTTCTAAATAAACTGACACAATGATAAACTGACATCAGAAAACGACGAGCTTCTTGAAACTTTGCGGGAAAATGTAAAGGTTTTTTTTTTAATTAATTATCATAAAAAAAATACTTTGTTGTATTAAAAACTTGAAAACTAATTAATGCAATATTATATGTATGAACGGAAAGCGGTTGATATATATACTTTATCTTTAAAAATATCAATATTTACTTAATTGGATTTTGGTGGGGGTTATGGTATTTTTTTCTCTGTATATATACTTAGATATATGTGTCTCAGGACCATTCCCGATAAAAAATACGCCTATAGCTACGATTACAAACATGATTTGTAACAAAATTATTAGAATTATATGTATTATTAGCTATTATTATTGTAGTTATTAGTAACGTCTTGCGTACCAACCTTCTAGCCACTCTTAGAACAGGTTTTTTTTTAACCTGAAGTGGCCATGTTACTTCAAAGCAACAGTAAAATAACTGGTGTTTAATTTATCTACATGATAGTATTTTTTTTCAGTGCTATATCATTTATTGTTGCGACTTCTTATTATGCCATTATGAAATAATAAATTCTTTATATTTAAGTACCTATTAGAGTTAAAAACTAAACTAAGGCAATAAAACGAAAGGCCTACTTCTCAATTACCGCAATGTTATTTTTTTCTATTTAAAAAGCATAAAATATTATAAATATCCATAGGTTTTGACTCACCAATAAACATTGCCTAAACAAAACATTTTATAATTAAAAGTAACACAAACCTTACGATTAGGTTACCATGCACACACACACACACTCACACACAAACACTACTTACATAAATAATTAGGTATACTTGTATTAAATAATCTTTAAAACATAATTTGAATTTCTTGTATCAAGAAAACTTACTTAACAGAAGGTCACCCCACAACCCCCTCTCCCCTCCCCATTCTCCCGTTCATTTATTCGATGACTGCATCTGACAAATAGATTATTATAAAGGATCCTCCTTGTCTTCACCCTTAGCAGCCGTCTCGCTCGCACGCCGATAACATCCGTCGAATTGAATGGAACAGAAGACATCTTTGAGAGCTCTGTCTCGTTCTCGCATAACCTCTAAGAAGCGGGTTTCGAAGGCGATCAATGCATTTCGAAATCGATTATAATATCGCACAATTATTCACAACCGATGAAGGGAAAATATTGTATAAAAATTCATCTTGGTTTCGGAGAAAATAAAATGTCAACTTAACGTGGTAATATAAAAAGGATCTTGTAATAAGGTCTTTATTGCGAGCGCTCAGCTGTCGCCGCACGCCAGTAACGATGTCAAGGTTACATTATCGATCCGAAAAGCGTCGGAATTCGCGCGCTGACCGATTTTGCACGGTCATCATGGTTTCCTAGTAAAAATCGCTCTTGTTATAAGTTCGGTCGCTAGCGAGGGCACGTCGTGCTGTAATTGGCTTTATAATTCGCCACAAAAAAAAATATACAGAAAAAAAAAATAATATAATAGAAAAATAATCATGAATAGGATAATTAATTCATTTTATATTTTTTTAAAGGTTCTTATATATAATCCCGGCGTATGAAATAATGAATGAATAAAAAATGTTGAAGTTTCTATTTAAAACCTAATATATTTGTGTAAAACGAGTTTAAGCCCGCTCGACCTTGAGTTGCATTCACGACGTGGCGCCCGACGGGTTTTCAGCGGGTTTAGTATGCCCGGCGAACGCTGCCGTAATATTATGATTGTTTTACACAAATTTAGTTTAAAAAATAATTAATTTGGGTATCAAATATTTTTGCATTTTTTTATATAATTTCTTACTCGTAACAGGGAACATATACACCCCCTTAAATTTACGGGAATGAACTTGTGACATCCTGTATAAAAAAAGAATGGTACATACAATTGTGTGTAAAATTAACTGATTAAAATACACTCGCACTAGCACTCTAAATACAGATTTTTTTGAGATAATTAAAATAATAGTAGGTTTTAAAAATAGTCAGAGGCCAAAGGAAAGAAAATGAAAATGATGTCCAAAGATTACTATTATTCAAAATAAAATATACTTTATTTGCAAACTACAAAGCATTGTGATTAAATGAGGTTTTTATGACCTACTTAATATACCTACGCGCATTTTTTTTTTTAAATCCTGCACCCTCGGGTATAAATCTCATTAATAAAATTACGCGGCGCCCGTGTCGAAATCTATCCTTTTCTAATAGCGTTTTATCCGCCAGCTAACCCTCGGAAATGATATTAATACAAAAATCGCGTCAGACGACCCCGGCGCGAAACGGGCGGCGCGACGCCCGCCGCCCGCCGCCCAAAACTTGTTATTAATAAAAACGCGCCCTCCGTCGCCCTCCGCCGCCCTCCGCGACGAATCGAACGAACCATTGTTTTCGTCGGCCAGATGTCAAAAGTATTGCTTTCTTATTAGGCGATGAATGATTTTACGGTGTCATGGCTACGATGAAATGTGTAACGTGTTAGATACTCTAATATTTATATAATTATAAATCTCTTTTGAATGCCATTGTTGTATTTTATTTAATATGACGATTTATTTATTCATTTGTATGTGAAATACTTACAGCTATACATAATGACAGTTACATAGAAATAGATAAATAACAACTTAAGCCGACTACAGGCATCTCCAATTTAACATATACTTTTAACAGAACTAACTGGGATCTAATTTATAGTGATAACATTGTATGCGTGTTATAATTTGTGAATATAATAGGTTGTTGAATGTAAGAGTGTGTTAAGGTGTATGCATGTGTGTATATTTCGTCTTTGATTTTTTATTCGCATTATTTAATAGTAACTGTGAAAGTTTATGGTAAAAGTATGCGACACAATTATTTATTTTATTAGGGTTTATTTTATTTTATTAAATATGCCCTGTACCATAGTACAGGGCATATTTAGCGATTCCGCCCCCCCCCCCGCATCCATCGCCAAGTGCGCAAAAAACTTTAATAATAACTGTAATTTTACTATTTTTTTTTTCGTACTTATCGATAAGGACAACAGTGAATTTAAATACATTCTAATCTGGCCTGTGTATGGCGGAAAGACACATTTCCCGATCGCTTTCGTCCTATGTACAACTGTCAAATCAAGCAATTTCTTAAATCGTAACTTACGGAACCCTCCGCGCACATGTCCATCTGTTATTAATATTAGAGATATTCTTTAACACGCGTTCACGCGCCCCTATTTGCCATCAACACTCGCTTGGGGTGATTTATGCCCAGATCGAATCGGCAGTCGACCGATCCTAATTAGACAGAAGGGTTAAGTCCGCAAATGCACTTTGGTGTTTCGTTGTTGTGACTTTTTTATTGGGTGAAGCCAAATTCGACGTGCGTAGATAAAGTGTTTTTATTCATTTATTACGCGCATTAGGGGTTTATTCGCCATAATCTGAATACTATAGTTAAATTAGAAATAACTTAAAATATATTGCGAGATTCGTTATCCGTTACAAATCGCGCCTACCCTAACCCGACCTCCGTGAATAGAGTCACACCAGGCAGAGTTTAAGGTGAAAGTGAATGCATCGATTATTGTTAAATATATTTCTCAATGTAAGTGTGGTTGCCTTTAACATAATTTCTAGCTATCTTTACAATTAACAAGAGCTAACGTCAAAATCACGATCGCTGCCATTTTGATTTGACGCGCAGCAAACTCTGACAAGTAAAAGCGGGGTTTACAATCAGTCTGTTTATACAATTATTCGATTTGCTTCCATTTATATTCGATTAGTATATTTCTTGCAGCGGTTGCAATTGTTTAAATAACCAAACGTTTTGCTAAAATTTGTTTTTCAGTGAAGGAGTATGGAAGATGTGGTCGCTCCTGTACACCGTAGTTATCACCTGCGAATATATTTATTTAATTATTTAAAATATATGACAAAAGAGAAGGTCTAAAAGCATTTTAAAGTACGGTTACCTAACAAAATACCAGCCGCGTAACCACGAAAGTGAATGACGGGTAGTTTTCCGTTAGCTTATGAAAATTCGTTGAACAAAAGTTATTTGAGATTTCTATCCAGAATTAAAAGGGTACTGCTGATTGTAAGTTCAACCTGTATAAAAATATAGTTTAGCGTTGTTTTAGACTTGCCTAACCAACCATATGAGTGGGATAACATTATTAAATCTCAGTCTAACACCAATTTCGAATTTTTCTTCATACTTTATGTCCCTTAAAGTTGAACTAAATTGCGTAAAATGAAGAAAGAAGTATTTGTGTTTTTTTATTTTATTATACTTTATTATGTATTAGCTTTCATTTTGCCTTCACGTATTAAGAGTGAGTATTACCCTGGCGACCAAAAACGGGCAAATTTGACGGCTAAATCTGGTTTTATTTTGTGTTATATTTTAAATAAATATATCATATTATATAAAATATATACTATAGAACAACGAATCAAGGAGTTTCTTTTATTTCATATTATATTAAATCCTACAGCGTGTGTCGAAGTAGCGCCATTTCTCAAAATCAACACTTTTCCGAGCTCTATTTTGGCTAAAATCGCAGTGCTACTCTTACAGATAAATAACAAAATCATAGCTTTATTTACTATAAACAATTATTCAACGCGTTTTTTTCGTTTTATTACTAAATAAAGCCAAAAAAAATGATTAGATTGGCTAATAATTGCTGCAAAATTCATCAAATTTAATATTTTTTCACGGGCAGAATGGCTATTTCTTATATGTAACATTAATACCATCGTAATGCCACACTCGTAGTTAGTAGACTTAGATATATATATATTTTAAAATGTATCAAAATCAAGATTTAAAATCGATTTCAAAACAGGTGGTTTCGACGAAATATATATCCACAAAACGAAATAATTAAAGCCACTCGGTGAGTGGCGTTCGACGGGAGAGCACGTTTCTCGGCGCGTTCTGCGATACGAGATCTGCGCGAACCGCCCACTGCTCAGCATCCGTCGTTATCTTTTTAACTGCCCGCAACAGCGGCTAGTCTGTCATCCGTGCGTCTCTGTCGAATCGCCTTCCATAGTAAAGATTCATTTGCCCTCGACCGTACATATCCGTTATGCAAAGGCTTTAACTGTATGCTATATTAATCCGTTGGAACAATGCAGAAGCGAAGTCTTGAGCAGTTGGCATAATCGCACGAGGCGCGATCCATTCTTTCCAATATCTGCAATTGACATCTCATTATACGTTTCCGAGCTGCAGGCCGCCGCCGAGGGTCCTCCCCACCTTCCCCACATTCCCCCTAATAACATGTACCGCGGGAACAGAGCCAGATCCCCATTTGCCCTTTTAAATCGTTCGCTTTATGCCCTTTGAGGGCATAAAACCCTGGCTTGGTTGCCCGCGAATCAATTGACTCGAGGACGCATTGAACAAACGCACGTATGTATTTCCCGATTTTTGTAATTTATTTATTTACTGTGTTTTAGGGAAACTTACAGCATAACTAAATTTATAAAACGGCAAATATTTATTTATTACTATTAACAGGTAAGCGTACAGCGAAATAGTAGCATATACATTTTTCCAGAAGTTTTCCAAAAAAACCAATAATTATCTAGCCGCTGATTTCTTTAACAAATTACCAGAGAAAATAAATCTTATTTCTAAAGTTAGCATTTTTAAAAAAGAAATTAAGAAGTTACTTTTAGAAAAAAATATATACAGTTTTGAAGAGTTTTAATTAATCTCTTTTTAGTTTTAATTATATTTATGTCAATTTTGTTTTTGTATTTCCTGGTAGGTACTTTATTAGATCTCCTTAAATATTTAATTCTCTGATTTTTTAAATTAAATTTGTTTTATTTTGTTTGAAGAAAATCTATTTGTGCAATTTTATTTTATTATATTCATCGTCTATTTTTTCTATCTACATTGTTGTATGTTATAAGTTGTTATGTCATTCCTATGTACATTTTTGTATATATCGGAAAATAAATCTTATCTTATCTTAATAATATGGCCAATTAAAGCTTACGTCTAAGTACAAAAATATTTAAAACTTTGTTGAGCTAACTGTATTTTAGGTTTATATGCGATGTGTACGAGTGTGTAGTTGTGTGTGTGCATGTGTGTATAAACATCGTATATGTTGTGTATAAATAAATTAATTTAATATATAGTTATAATTTGGCCAATTACTTGAATCCACTGTTTAATAATTGAATTGAAAGATAGGTTCGCCTAAAACTGATTACATAAAAAAAAGAAAATTATGAGAACGTACCAACATAAAATAACATAGTTTCGTTTTTGCATATTTACGCTGATAAAATACGGGTTTGTTAAAGTAATTCTAATTACTCACATTAGATGAGTATATTTTACTTGCCTTGTTTTTGAATGAATTTAGAGTACAATTAAAAATGTCTAATTCTGAAAAATAAATTCATGGCATATTCTGTGTATTTTGAGTGACACATTTAAACTATAAATAAGCGATTTACAATAAACAATATAGGTAGATAGGACAAAGAATTGATACTTGATAAATATAATATTATCACATAAAAAAATCCAGTTCATTAGCCCTGCGGTTTCAAACATGATTTGTTTTGACCTCATATCAAAATTCATCATGGTTTCAGACTAAAATAATATAAACTTTGCGTGACATATAAAATCGCTCTTGTCATATGTTCGCTCGCTAGCCAGGCCACGCCGTGCGCCTGCGAGTATCAAGGGAATTTACACGGGCACTTTTATAATATTAATAAATTTGGCCATGAATTATTTTCGCATTTTTTTATACCTTTTTTTTGCACGTAATAGGGAACATAAACAGCTCCTTTAGCTCCTTTAAAATGATTCAATCAACTTTTATGTAGTTACTAATTATTAGGAAGGAAGATATTATAACAAATATATAAGTATTATAGTGTGTACACATATATGCATTGAATTATTTAGATATTACTAAAGTAATAGCTGTTTATGTAGTTACTAATTATTAGGAAGGAAGATATTATAACAAATATATAAGTACTATAGTGTGTACACATATATGCATTGAATTATTTAGATATTACTAAAGTTAAGTATTAAGTATTAGATCTTGCCAAACTGACAGTCAAAAAAAAAAGTTTTTCAAGAAAAATTCTTGTATAGTACTTAAATATTTTATCACACTATATAGGTGAATAATACTTACACGATAATAAGTAATAACAAACAATTAAAACAAACTAAGTATAAAAAAATCTATAAATAAAATTTTTTCGTAACTGTTGTTAATGTAATGGTTTTTTAGGATGCTTACTATTTATTTAAAAATGTTAATAGTTTACGCCGTAATTTATATGTATATAGTATGTATATAGATTAATATTGTGTAGATATATTTTTATAGAATTTAATTATAATAATAATTTATAATGTACTTAGCTATAGTATTTTGTTTATTTCTTATAATTTGCATTTATAACTGATCTCAGATCGTTATTTTATGCACAGATTTTTATATACACACCACAGCCGCTTGACAATAAGAACACAAATCTTGCCCACTTCGCTCAGGTTCAGTCACATCTTACTGGCCCACGGCATAGAACTTCTCACGTTTCACTCTCTACCTCCAAACCCAATAGGCATCTCCTGCGAATTCCCCAATTCATTGGCTCACCCTGTAGTGCTCACCATGCTTATACAAATGCCGCTACAGTGGCATTATTTAATTGATTACAAATCGAATGCTTCTCAAACGCTCGAATCGCTGCCAGGCAAATCGTATCCGATACCAATTCAAATACAGGCTGCAAATTTTTGCAATACATTTAGCCGGAGAAACTCTTCGTCGAGTTCGCCAGCCTTTCTCAAACTTGGCATCTCATTTTCATCGGGAATTGATTAATGACATCCTGTAGCCAGTGGCGTGCCACTGGGGGGCAGGGGGGGGGGGGGTTCCCACTGCCCCCTCCCCACCCCAACCGCCAAAAGCGACAATTGTTTTGAAGTACTTAATAATTTAGGCGTAATAATTAAATAAAAACCAAAAAAAAATAATTAATGAAAAAAAGATAGTTTTACCTATCAATTGCTTCTATATAACATTGTTTAGTAATAGTAAAATATTTAACAATAATCTGACGTTTTACAGCTAGGCCCTACCGGCGTCATTATCGGTATTATCGGTAGCGTGAATGCTACAAAAATGCCAATTTTACAGATTTTCAAAGGCGTTAGGAGAGATTTCAGTAAGCTAATTTATTTAAATTAAAGATATAATGTATTATTCTAAGGAATTACTTAAGGAAATTTCTTTAAATATTATGCAAAAAATATATATAAAAATAAAAAACCATCATGTGTTTGAAATAACATTTTTAAAAGTCACCCGCTTTTGAAACCAAAAACATCCCATATAAAATAAATATATTTTTATGAAGTTAATAGAGATTTACCTAAGCGATTTGAGATACATGACATAACAAATTTGAAATAAAAGTTTGCCTAAAATTGGAGATTTTCGTCTTAGTTTTTAATATGAAAATGATCATTTATGCTAAAAGTTTTTTAATTTTTAGAAAATGTATATTTTGTTGTTATTATTTAAAAAAATAATGGATTAAAAAACATATCCGTTATTTATCAAAAAAAAATCATACAAATTAGACCGCGGTTAACCGCCGTCCATACCCGTCATAGAGTTTATTTTAGCAGTGAGCGTTAAACGGTTACAAAATAACTGCGTGATTTGTAGCTGAACTTGTCACCGTGCTTCGTTGTGACAAGTGGCCGGACAGGGTAAAAAATAATAGGGCGACTGAATGCACCATACAGTGTCCATCTGTATAACTTGTGGAATATGCAAACCAGAAATGGGCAATAATAGGCAAGCGAAGCGAATCCGTTGAACGCGACTCTGTAGGAGGGCTGTGAATGAACGCGATTTCTTCACTGCTATGAGCCAGCTTCAGTAACTAGCTATTCGTTGCGCTAGAATAATAGGGTGATTCAAACGGTGTCGCCTTATAACGCGCACGTCTAGTTTACACCTTTCCTTTCATAGTACGAGGCATCTTTTTGCATACAACGATTTGTAGGTCAGAATCGTTCAAAGCGTGTTACTTTGTTGGCGTATTTATTTATTTATTTAGTCGCCTTAAGGTTGAGAAGGCGTGGTAAGCGTCCGGGGCGCCGGGCGCGTGCTTCCCGCATTCTGTTTGCCTTGTTAAGAGGCTCAGAGTTTCGCAAACATTCGCACGTCAATACCGCCTCTGTTTGGACGTCTCGTGTTCATGAGGGTAGGACTGAGCATTCTAATGGACACAACTTCATCGACACAACAACTTATTTTATTATAATATCTTGGTCTCGCAGTATCGATCAGATGACGGAATTAACAGCCAGTTAAATATATACAGTGAACGAACGGTTAAATACACTTTCCGGTTGTTTCATCTACGGTCACGAAAAGTTATTGTTAAAAGTGTTGTAAGAGAAAAGAATGTAAAAAATTCCCAATTTAGTGCAAAATATCGTTTACATATTTTTTCCATTATAACAACACCAAAACCGAAATGTCACTTGTCTTTAATTATTTTTGTTTTATAATTTCAAAATAAGGTAAAAATATAGGATTAAAAAGAAATGAGGTTTATCATTTAAAGCTGAAAAATTGAAGAAAATTATTATCATGAAAACCAACCTTAATATTGTTACTTTAAAGTTACTAAGGAGGCCAGAAGGAGAGAGAAATATTTTAATGAACATGAGACACCAGTTTAGAGCTCAAATCCATTCTTGAAAAAAAAACACTAATTAATTTAAAATGTTTATTTATTTCACTCTTTTATGCTCATCACTATAATCATTGTATATTTTCTATTATATCTTATATAAAGGTTTAAATTGCATGACTAAAACTATTGCGAAGTAAACACGTCGACCTTAGTAGGTAGAATTTAGCGATAATATTATAAAAAATGTTTCATTTTTTGTAGAAAACGCTGACGTACCCGGAATTAATAATCGTAGGTAAGCAATTTGTATTACAGATATAATGCACTTTAAGCTAGCTAATTTTTCGAAAAACGCATGTTTCACGTAAGAATTGTGAATGTGAATCTAGCTGCTCGATTTTGTGTGTTAATGTCAAAATCGGGGCTCAATATAGTGGAGCGTAAATAATAGGAATAAAATGTGAGTACGCTTATCGAAAAGGCAGATGCTTTTTACGCTTTTGAAATGCACAATCGATGCAAAGCCATTAGCGATGTCAGGACGTCATCTGTTGATCGGCGCCATGTTTGAAAAATGACATTTCGCAATTTCTCCTCGAACCGAACCGAAAACGGTCCAATTTTGAATGGCGTGCAAGATTGCTGATGATGCATCATCGGGACGGAACGCTGATTATCCTTTGCTTCAATAAACATTCATTGATTACGCGAAAAATACAGACGTAACTATGACATCCATGACTAATTTTTAAGACCTAAGTACCTTAATCAAAACGAAGTCTGTCATACGTTTTTTACCTAAACTAACCTAATTCTATTTATTATTATATAGAAATATATCATATTATTGAAATAATGAATGTAATCAATCTATATATTAATACTTTAGTACCCCTTTTTAAGCATATTTCGCGCACGGAGGAGTGTGGGATTTGGTATAGTTAAAGTTTATATGGAGAAGGATTGCAGAGAGTTTAATTTTATCTATAATATCTGTTACAAATACGTTAAATTAAATAAAATTAAAAGTTCATACGACTGACAGACAGAATGAGTTTCGAGCTGCGAATTTTGTGTAATTTCAAATGTTCCATTTTCAACGGCCTGTCAATGTAGCCTGTTAATGTCAAGCAAAAATAATTATTAACACCATCTTCTATTTCTATAAGTGTCAAGTCTCATTTTTACATGATTCTTTAAAAAAATGGATTAAAAATAAAGCTGTAATTGCAACGATCTTTTAAAACTTATAGATACGGCAACTACACTCCTCGCGTATCATACGTCTCGCTTGCTCGCATATGTCATCGCGATAATTCTTTAAGTTTTAAATCGAGTGTAATTGTGTTAATTTTCAACTGTTACTAACATTAAATTTTTAATTTCATAAGTATTGCAGGGAATTAGGCGAACAACACACGCTAATGACGTATTTGTAAACGCTTGCAGCTGAGGTGATAAAATAAAATTAAAAAAAGATATATGCAATGATTATAGAGGTATACTCAGCGTATTATAGAGATATTAGAACCTCTCTATCAACATCTACATCAAACAATATAATCGATCAGTACTCAAGTATTTAACCGCGAATATTGGCCATGTTGGTATAGAAACAATCGCTTGCGTGGGTATAATGCTAGCCTTATTGTCGTTAACTTTCACCCGCAGGCCGTTTGACAGCCCGAGGCGCGGCGTCCCATTTGACACCGATTTAAAAAGCGACAATCTGTTTTTCTCTGCGGCGGAGGCGTTGAAGCGACCCATCGCCGCGCCGGCCAGTCGAGTTAAAAAATAACGCAATGTAAATTAAGGCGACTGCTACAGACTTCGAACGATTCTAACCTACAAAAGGAAGCCTTGCACGATGAACGGAAAGGTGTAAGCTCTATAACGGCATGAACGGCGCTTACAACACAAATCACGGCCTTCTGGTTTAAGAAGCGGGTGACTTCGAAAATTGCTATTTCAAAATGGCGGTTTTCTTTTTTTTATATACGAGTATATATTTTTCGTATAATATTTAAAGAAATTTGCTTTGGTAGAGCTTTGCTTTGAAAATTTGCTTTCAAAACACTCGTTCAACATGCATATAGTACGCGGCAAATACAAAATGAAATGTTGTTTATACCTGCATTTAAAAATGTTTACGGTAAACGAGCGTTGCAATTCATTGTACCATTCTTTTTTAATAATTTGATAAGATCTTTAATTAAAAATAATATTAAATCTAAAAAAATTAAACATGTAGTTAGAAATATTTGCTATGAAATCGCACAAAAACACTCTCTCTAATTGTTTGTAGTTAAATTGACTTAGCGTGTTAATTATTATTTTAAAATATATTATAAGTATGCTTATTTTTGGTTTGTAATATACTACTAAGATATAAAAATATATGTTAATGTGTAATGGATGTGTAAAATACAGAACAAAATAATCTGAACATACTTCACAATTATTAATATCTGTATTTTACACACCTGGTTTCCAGGAGATATGCCTTGGGCTTGGCTGGTACATAAAAGGAAGGAATTGTAAATTTGATGAATAAACTAAATAAATAATAAATTACCTTTAATTTAAATTAACTAGATTACTCAAATCTCTTGTGGATCACCTGACGCTTTCGAAAACCTGTAAAATTCGCACGTTTGTTTCGAATTCGTTCAGGTTTGTAGGCGCCCTAATTTACTGTACGCGATCAACGAACGAACGGCAAAACGTACCTCGGCAAGTACGCCACTTTGCGTCGAGTACGCCACTTTGCGTATCACACGTCAAGCGACACGCAGTTGCCTTCGAAGATGTTCACTTTGTGAGGTTATCACATTTGTCATTGTGCGCGCATCGATAATTGCTTCATTATGTAATTTTGAATTATGTAAAAACATTTATTAAACTTAATTCATTTTGAGTATTCTTAATAAAAAAAAACTGAATTTGATTCAGTTAATAAGTTAACACGACATTTATTAATTCTGAGGCGGTACGAAGTTCGTCGGGTCAGCTTGTACGGCATAAATCTAAACGCAGATTCCGACATTATGCTACTTAGATGATAATAAAATTAATAACATCGTCTAAATAAAACATTTAATAACGAAACTAAAATATAGAGTGTAAAACAAAAACTTAAATATATATTATTCATATTGGTGAATTAAATATATGTAAACTACGTATTCTGTAATATTAATTAAAATTTAAATAAAACTTTTTTCAAAATGGTGCATCAGTTTTAAAGTTGATGGTGCAAAAAAAAAGAGTCCCTCACAGACTGAGTAAATGTAACTTGTCTGATCCATGCCATCAGATTCGAGGAATTTCTGCGTATTATTTAAGATTTTCTGATTAAGCTGATTTACAAAATATTTTACTTTTACTATACAAAGGCGAATGCTTCTAATATCTATAAACAAGACGTTAAAATATAAGATAGATAAATTTACAGAATTTTAAATAGATTCCAATCAAAGTTAAGATTTCCAGGAACAATACAGGGTGAACTTAATGTCAGCAGTAACAACAGTAGCAATAGTAAGGGGGAATGAATTTGAACAAGTTTTTATATATCTAACAAAAAAAAACATACAAAAATATAAATTATTATTACAACAAATAAATTAGTATATTACAACCTACCCGTCGTTCATGTCGTCAATACGTTTGTAGGTACGGTGCCCCGTGGAGCGAGTCGGTTTCTGGATCGCGACGCCGCGCGGTCTGATATTTTATTAGGTGACCATACTTTAAAATATTTTTGGGACTATTTCTTTTGCCATTTTAGACCAGTTGTTTTGCTTTACATATTTACAAAGTTCACATTACCTCCTAACGTCCTCCCAACTGAGTATGTCGCATTATATTCATTCGATGCCTATGCAAAATGTGTTAAGTGCGAATAAAGAAGTTTAACTTCGAAGTTGAGATTCGTAATAGCAGCGCACAAAGGCAGATTGCTGACAACACAAAGCTTACGACACATAAACAGGTCATAAATAACGCTTTCATAAACAGAAACTCTTTCGCTCGAGATGGCAAAACCCCCCCAAGCGGCGCGGCGCCCGTCGCAAGCAAAGCACACCCTTATACAATATATCAATCCACCCATCCCTAAACATGGCCAACAGTCGCGAATTCTTTTATTGTCCCGAAAATACATCGCGGCGATTCATTTGTCAAAAAATTGCGGAGTCGTAAATTCTATCATTTGCCAATATCGGCTGCGTTTAAAAGTCATACGCCGATCGGATCGAATGGGTTGTTGAAAGCTAAAAAAAAAACGGGGTAGTCTCCGGATAATTTATCAAACATAAAAGTCATTTGTTATTATTATAAGATTTATTTATTGAAGTTATAAAAATGGTATAATATAATATATTTTCAAGTCGTCAACGTTGAAAAGTGTAGAAAAGTTTAAAAGTATAGTGTGTAGAAACGTTTAAAAGTACAGTGTGTAGAAACGTTTAAAAGTACAGTGTGTAGAAAAGTTTAAAAGTACAGGGTGTAGAAAAGTTTAAAAGTACAGGGTGGTATGGCGGCTTCAAAAAAGCATAATTCATTTCAAGCTTGAATTTAATCAAGAAAGATGTAAATCGCTCTTATCGATTCAAATTAGGTTAGTAATTTTAAAAACGAACCTGTCAAACAGCTGGTTATATTTGTATAGCGTCATAAAGCCTTCTAATATGTTTTATAATGTAGCAAATATGCGAATAGGAAATCAATAAATTAAAGTGAGATTCGAGTGAAATATTTCTTTTATTTTAGTTTTATTTATTTATTTTTTATTTATTCTTTATTGAAAAATCCAACAGTATTATTATTTTTTATAATTACAAACAAAACTTATTGCTAATATACAAAACCAATTATGGATTTCGGACATTTTACAAATTAACATTGGCATAAAAAAAATGGAACAGTGATCTTAATATGTATATAGATTATGAATATTATATTATTAATAAACGTAATAAACCGTAATAAACGTAAAATATGTTTTATGTATTCAACAATATAATTATATTTCTACCGAACTAATTTATATCTTTTAGCATTACTTAATTTACTTTTAAGACTAGCGATTTGTTTAATTAATTCGAAAGTATACCTAATTATTAATTATTACTTAAGCTTTGTTTATCGGTCAAATTTTGAATTAACATTTTGTTAAATATTGATATATTTGTTATTTGTCACATTTTCGCATCGTATAAAAATCATAATACCATGCTCTTTACTCAGTAAAAAAATCATATAGAGATTCGATTTAGGATTTTTTTTATTTAGCTAAAGCGGAGTTTTATTTAGGTTTTAGCCTAAAAACATTGTGCCTCGAATCAAATATTTTGTATGCGATATTAATAATGTTTTAAAAATGACAACCGCATAGTATCATTTTAATCCGATGTGAAAAAGTGAAAAATTATAATAACAAAAATACGTTACAAATTTGTTGAATAAACAACCGATAAGTATGTATGTATTGCACTGTATATAGTCATAATTACGATTAAATAAAACAAAACTCTGATTAAGCTACGTTTCCTAATTAATTATTGTATCCATGTTTCATTTAAATATATTCCAATTTTCATTAAAAGGATTTAGAACAGATAATAAAATATGCCGTTTAATAATTAAAAATAACGTGTAAATATATAGTTTGGATATCGAAATATTATTTCTATTTTTTAAAACCAGTTTTCAAACAGTATTTATACCAGTATAGTGTCTGTGTCGTCGAGTTCTAGTATTTAATTTTCAAATGACGCTTTTCTCACTATTCAATTCATGATCCCCCTTTTAAAAATGGACTCACGCGTACAAAACTTTAATAGTTTTCATAGAAAACCGTTCTGATGACAAAGCGTCGACAATAAAAAGGCATGTAAATAAATAAATACAAAATGATTTGGGGAATAGGGTTGCGCAAATAATCCACATCGATAACTTCGTGTATTATCGAATAAACTGTTTTTTTAAAGTTTTACATGCCCAATGAGTTCAGCCGATGATTATTATTCGAATCACTTTCAATTTGTTTAAAATAAATTAAAGTAAAATAAAATTTTATTTAACTATTTTAAGATGTACGGATTTATGGAAAAAACATATTACCTTTCGTAAAGAATGGCATGAGCTGTAGCTATATTATAACCTAATTTATTGTAGATAATATTTCAACCGTCAATTTTATTTACCTATTTATTTATTGTTATTTTTATAGAAAAAACTTACAGCTAGATATACAATTATTACAAAAAAAAACACTTTATCTATAAACACTACTATTAATACTATTATACTATTATTAATACTATTAATTTATTTCTTTAAATACGTTATTTAAACTTAGTTATTGCTTTATTCCGCATTCCTACGTTTTCTCACTTTACCTGTCCACAACGGACGAAAAGGATGTGTGGATCGGGCAATATCAACATTTAAAAGTGTCGCTTAAGGATTTGCTTAGCTTATTTTGACAGCTAAACCGTTGGTCGTGTTTGTGATTTTATTTCTATTTTAACACTTAAAAATATGGAACTATTAATGGAACGTGACTTTTTAGATTACATTGATTACGTTAAAAATCAAGAGCAATATATAGTACTGTAGCGTAACTACATATTTCGGCCATCGTCAACGAACTGCGCAGGCGCACTTATAATTATTTAATAAATAATTTTGTTTTAATTATTATAAAAACCCGTATTTTCAATATTACTATGCTTAACGCTAAAACAAATATTGATAGTTTTTTGATAATGTATGTCATATCACTCGCAGTAAGGGTTTAAAAATAGCGAATGGCATCAGCGAATCTCCCAATATTGGGAGAGTCAGTGGGAGTTCATCCCACAGTCCAAACGAAAGTGTAAATAAAATAAAAAGTATCGACACTCCATTGTCGACGGACGTCCACCCCTACAGATTGCCAGGCAGGGTTGACAAAAAGGCGACAGATAGGTCATTAGTAGGGGTGACACCATAAATAACTATGATATATTAACAGCGTCCCTCGAAATGTTGTCGATTTCACACTCCAGTTGACATCGACAATGCGGTTTGAGATTTGCTTTTTTAACCGGTTCGTCAGCAGTAAGATGTCCCGTCATGCGATGCGATGTCTACTCATTACTACGCGGGCAATTTGGGTTTGTGAGATGCGCAGCGAGAGTGCCCATACTGAATTCCTCTTTAAACTCTGCCGTAACGGTTGCTCATATCAAAAACTCATATTATCTAAGGAATAATATAAAATTTAAATGAATAAGATATCTTATATACCAAGAAAGTTTTAGCAAAATTTTACTTTTTCGATATCCCCCCCCCCCCCCATTCCCGCCAAATTTTATGTATCAATTTGAAAGTGATTGGTGTAAAATTACGGCAGTCATCGTGTCCACAAGAAAGTGATATATATAGATATATAAACTGAGGGTGGTTTTGGATTCTAGGAGATGTGAAACGCGAAAATGATGTTTTTTTCCGAAAGTCATCACATGATATCAACCCATTGCAATATACTCGCAATGAAATATTTCTAATGAAATAATATTTATTCTTTTCTGAGTGCATGCCTTACGAATCAACCTAAAATGACGTTCCTAAATATGTTATAGAAATAAAGGATCTTATTTACGTATAAATAACCTAACCTACGTAAATGTCCGACAATTTAGCCGAAAAACGTCCGCCACGTCAGTCAATTAAATTCTCGACGCCGCCGCCGGCAGAAATCAGCCGAGCCACCCCGCCCCCCCTCCCGTCTCCCGCAGCCGCGTCGCCCGCGGCGGCCGTCAAGCGGTGCGTCGCTCTCCCGACAGGTGGCGCTGGCGCTGGCGGACGCGTTCAAACGTCATCCGCACTAATTCAAAATGGCCGCCGGCCATCAGGCCGAAATTATGTTTTGCCAAAGTAAAACGTTTTTATTGCGAGTATATTTCGGACGCCGTGCCTAGGCGATAGATAGTGGCGAGTCGCGCGCCTACCATTGAACTAATTCCGAATTTTGGAACATATTTTTTTACACGTAAATCTACTACAAAAGTTTGAAAACTGGTTAAGGCGCCACCAGTCCCTAAAACGTGTTTTGTAACGTATTTTGGTGCATTTTGTTGAAGTTATTCCCAACAAATGGCTAAAACTAAAAATACCACAATATTCTACATATATTAATTTAGTCCTTTGCTTAAAAAAAAAACGAAATACACCTTATTATAGTAATGAAAATAAATAAATAAGAGTGTTGTTTTTTTTCTTGCAACGATTTTCTTTAAAGTTGTGTAAGTGACGCGAACCTAATTTTTCTTTCTAAAGATAGACAATATAATAATCTAGGCCATTACATAAAAAAAAACACTTTTTTCAAATGATAATAATTATTTAAATACAAAAAACATGTTTCATCGATTCCAAATGAGTCGGCGAGTATATCCGTCTCTTTTCTACACGTCAACGTTCGATTAAAGCCTACTCTTTCTAATCTCAAGGACAAACGCGTCCCGGGGCGCCTTAAATTGCCGTTAACTATGCCACACTATGCCACTCTGTGATTAGCCACATTTGATTTTATGCTTGACAAAAAATGGTATCACGAGCGAATTAAGGACCTTAAACAATGTCACCATTGGTCAATTATGGGATATATTGATAAATCCGTTTAAATATGAAACACGATGGTAGGTTAACTTTCTAATCCACGTGAAACACAAATAAACATTAGATAAACAAATAAACAAACTAAATTTTATGCATCTTCGCAAATATTCATGAAATTTAGGCCCATATTCTTTAGGTATTCACACATATGCTTTAATTATTCGATAATCTCGTGTTTTAATGTTAATTGCGTTAGATGGAATGTGTGATGACGTGGAAGTGTTGTAAATAACCTAAAATTTTACTGTGAATAATTCATTGATTTTTGTAATAATCTTTTTTAAAATTATTTGCCACGCAGTTTTTTACTATTATCATGATCTACACATTTAACTAGATATAAATAAGTATGTTTAGTTTCATAATAGCTTCCGCCCATATTCTTTACTTATACTTAGTTTTTTTTATTTCTTTCTGCTTTTACTGTTTGTCTATATTGCATAGAACTTACGAGTCTATCTAAATAGTGAGTAATTTTTTGTTTTTTTTATTTTAATGTAATTCCTATATGCATTATGTATTTATGAAAATTGATATTGAATTAAAAATTGACATATTTAAAAACTACGGATTTTGTACAGATATTTATTTCGATTGATATTTTTTGTATGTGGTCCATTTTAGGTGTTCCTGAGAGGAAACTTAATCATAAGATAGGGGAATCTATATATCAAAGGCAACACCAAATTTCCGTTTTTAGGTTTCCCGAAAGCGCTGTTTATATTTCTAAATATTTTGCGCGTGCCTCATCTAACGGCTTGCTATTGGCTAATCATGAAAAACATAACCTATATTATTAACTTAGTTGACTTTGCATCTCTATGGAATAAACCATAGAGATGCATTCGAAAACTTTTTTAGTCAAAGCAGAAATGTAACTTTTTAATTCTACTTTATTCTGTGTTTGTATGTAGATTCCTACATAAAAATAAAAGAGAATAAAAGAGGTTTTACTTAAATCGTGCATAAAAATTACACATATTTTTTTAAATATAGGTCTTATTATAACTAAATAATGTATGTGTAGCGAGATTAATGGTCATAAATGATTACATACTTAGTAAATAAGTAAATATATTCACATTTGTTTAGTTTATTTGTTTAATTATTCAGTTGCTGCAAAAAATGACAGACCAACACTTAAAATGGGTCCCTATGAATTTCGACAAACGCAGATTTTAGTAGGGCTGATATAAACGATTCTATAAGTATATCCCCGTTTGCAATATTAACAGCTACGTTTGCTATATACGACCTTAATTTTGGGCCCTACCCAACTAAGCTAAATTTACTAGTGCCAGACTTAGCTGGGGGACGGTGGGGACGAAGCGTTAAAAATGTATAACTGTGGACCGTTGGGTGAGCAGTCAAACGCGATAACAAATGGACTACCAAAACCTCAAATTACCTACAAAAAGGATAAATTTTCGAAATGGCTCAAACTAGTGTTATTAAAAATATTGTATAATTTTATGGCGTCGACAACAGGAAAATTACCTCCAATAACAGCTGAATGACAAGGAAAATAATTATTCCTATATGTAATCATACAACGATGTAAAAAAAACCGACTAATTCATTAATTTTTACTACTTATATCAAAATTACTCATGGAAAAAAATGAGAAAAAAAAAATGTAAACATAACATGAAAATAGTAAAAGAATCGTGTAATAATGTCTTTTTTTGTGAGCGCTCAGTTGTCGCCGTACGCCGTAACGGTGTCAAGGCCATTATCGATCGGTGCGGTATTGGAATTCGCGCGCTGACCGAATTGACACCATTATCATGTAAAATTGTAAACTGATTAATAGGTATAATGGTAGATACGATGGTAGGTATATTATTATTATTATTATTATCTGTTAAAAAATATAATAAATTTATTGTATCTGTTTTCTATTGAAATTATTACTAATTAAAAAATATATATTTAGAGGAAAATTAAGAATTATCAGTAATGTTATTTTTTATGAGATTATAATTAACAAGATCATTTAATAATATAACTACTTATAAAATATAAACTTGAGTAGGTTATTGATGAGGTTATTTTTTTTTTATCTACTTGTTAAATTAATAGTGAAACTTACCTAACCATTTTAGCAATGATAGCTTTTTATAAAAAACAAATCTTTTTATAAAAAAATACTCATCTGATCGACTAATATACTGTACTAGACGCTGAACAATAAAATCGTACGCCAAGAGTGTCAATTATAACATTTTTAATATGATATATTATTAATTATCTAATTAACCTTAATTAGTTAATTAATTGTATTACCTTGGTTCTTGTATTCAGTGGATGAGATATTTACATCTAAAGTTTTGATGAAATACACTTGAGTAGAATTTTCCCTTTCTTATTCTATCCTATATAAACCCTTAAACTATATCCCTTCTATACCTACATATAAGAAAGTCACAACACTACAGCGTTTGTGTGGCGAAATGACAGGGTTGCGTCTTCCTAATATCACTTTCTAGTTACCAACGCTGACCACTCATCATTTCTAATGGAATATGTGTGCGAGAACAAGGTCAAATATCAGTCATCCCATATTTACCCCACCGCCCACCAAGACCGACTGATCATCTGTGTCTTCCTAACGCATGGGCCATTGCATCAGCCTTCCTCATAGAGAAATTATAGTTCAGTCTGAAGTAAACGCCATTCGGTGTGCACTTTTGAATATGGAACTCTTTCCACTCTTTACATTTACAGACAATGGCACCTCCGAAGATCACCTCTATTCGACGTAATCCAACTAAACCTCTACAGTCATTGAACAGAATAGTGGTTTTTATTTAGCTCAACCTCATGCAATTAACATTCATTTAGCAGACAGTCAAGACGCGAACCGCAAAGAAACAAGTTAGAAACGATAATCTTGATCCACTTCATTGATTTACAGTTTCAACTTACGGAATATATTGCCATCCGTTATTACAAACGGCTTGGTGGCGCAGTGGTATAAAAGCCTGCTTCTAGATCCAGAGGTCCCCGGGTTCGAATCCCCAGTGGGTCAAATCCGGTCAGGTCATTTTTCACCGTTGAGAAAAGCGCCATATTCAACGGAGCTTTTGTCAACACTGTCGGCTCGGTTAAGTAGCAAGACAAAAAAAAACAAACTCGTTCAGTTACAGGCATGCGAGATGTTTGCCTGTAATGAACGGCCTCGCATCATAACAACAATAAGGCAGTCGCAACTATGTTCAATAGCGCCTCCCCGACAACACAAGCCATACGAATGAAGAATATTCAGAAAACTATATGCTATTTCCAGTAAATTATAATTTTTGAGACTTGGGACGACATCTGCATTGTGTTTTAAATACTAAAGAGTGGTTGTTCAATTCTTCTTAGGAGTTGATCAATTTTAAAGCCACTATACAATGACGTTAGTTATGAGGAAATAATGGTTGCTATAGGAAATAATATAACAACATTGTGGTTGGTAATAAAAACCAAACAATATTTTTCATAGAGAATATTTATTTCTGGATATTTTCACGGATGCCAGTAATCATAATAAAAGAAAATTTTCTTACTTGAGAATATAATATATTTATTAAAGGTAATTATTGGTTCTCATGACTTAAAATATAAAATGCAACAACATATTTAAACATAAACAATATTATAATCATAACAATAATACAGGATATTTCAAGACCATTCCCGACAACTTAAGAGGTTGTTCAAGTTCCCTATTACGTGTAAAAAATTGTATAAAAAATGCGAAAATAATGCCTGACCAATGCCGATCAATGACCCGGCGCTACGCAACCTCGCTAGCGACTGAACTTATTTCATATTATCGAAGAGCGATTCCATATTATCACATAAAGTTTACAAATATTTTTTCTCGGAAACTACGACGAATTTTGATAGGTCAAAAAAAATCATGTTTGTAATCGTAGGGCCAATAAGCAGGATTTGTTATCGGGAATGGTCTTGGAATACGTGTATATGGATATATAAATATTTTCACATCGTAAACAGATACTGTAAATTATAATTATATTGAGTTTTTGTATAGATTGTATAGTGGTTTTTAGATAGCTCGACCTCATACAAGTGGAGGGCGCCTAAGAAATGATGCCGAAATGTAGATGGCGATATTTTTTTGCCAACGAAATATTGTCATTTTGTTGACAGATGCGCAAACGTAAACCACATAAAAACAGTTAAGAAACAATATTATAAAAATGTGCTTCTTCCAGCAACTTACGATGTTCAAGGCTTGGTGAGACATCTACATCGTGTTTTAGATACTAAAGAGTGGTTATAAAATTCTTAAGAGTTGAGCAATCTAAAAACTTAGTGGTTTTTAGATTCATTATATAGTTATAATGAATACATACATTTTTCGGTATCGTCTTTAAAACAATACATGCGTAAATTGTAATTATTTTTACTCATAAACACCGTTAGAGACGTAGCAGATTGTAAGACCACAAAGAGTGTAAGCGCAATAACCACTTCATAGAGAATATAATTCCATAATTATATCCATGCAAAGTCAAAAGCAAACGCAATTTAGCTTTTCTAAATATTCTGAATCTAAAATTATTTTTTCAGATTTTTCAAATCCAAGATGGAGAGATTAGGAGCCAGTGACCATTATTTTATTTTATCACTATTTTTCTCTCTCGCTTTAGCGAGCGAAGTGTTTGTTATAGAAACAAAAGCATTATAGTACCCTATATCGTATTGCTGTATTTTTTTTTTTTTTATTTTCCTCTAAAGGCATTTATAAAATTTAAATATTTAAAATTTTAATTAAAACGTAAAAAAACCTTCTTTGCTTCTACCAAATTTAATATTTGATGTAGTATTTGTTGAAGATATTTTGAATCGGACATAATCAAGCGCACCAAATATTTGTATACAAAGATAATATATGTATGCATGTATGCAGGGGCGGTACTTTCAAAGAAGCCGGAGAGCCGGGTTTGCCTAGATTTTTAACAAAAAACCACAAATTGAATCTAATATTTTATTGTTTCAATTATAAACAATATAATTTATATTATAACAAAAGCCGCAGAAGGGGGGCTCCCACCGCCCCTCCTACCCTATCACACAATAGGGCTTGCCTACTGTACAAATTCAGGGCACGCCACTGCATGCATGCAATATAATAATATAACAAAAAAAAAACATGTAAAATTTTAGTTTTAATATTTCGTTAACCCAAAACTGCAAAATACGGTGACAATACGTGGAAAAAATATTAGTTTTTACAGTGCAGACCACTATTCCAGACTCAGAGGCGGACTAAATGATTTTAGTTCATCATCGAATACTTCAACATTATCAGGAACATAGTTCGAACTATTTTTGATATCTTTCTGAGTCCTCGGCAAATATTTCTCACTTCTAGGCGACGACATGTTCAACCGAACCGGTTTGACGTATCCTTTCGATAATTTTGGCGAGTTTGCGTTTAAAACGATCGGCGACAGCGGCGGGGGATTACCGTAGAAGCTCAGAAATTTAAGTTTCTTTTCTGCGTTTGTGCGAACGCTTCGATCGGGCGGAGTAAATGCTTCATTCGAGTTTCGCTTCGCGGTTAATATCGGAGAAGCTATCGGTGTTTCGAGTTTATTTTTCGATTCGCACAGCGTTGACTCAAAATCAAGTCCGGTCAAGTAAAGATCTTCGGAATTCAGTACAAACTTATCGTCTTTAGTTGTCACCCGCGTTCTCAATCGCAGTACCTTTTTGTTCATGAGTCTTTTTTATTGATAACCTGGTCATGATTTCCAATTGGCATTCTTTTATGTACGATTTCAAATCAATTTGTTTAATTTTCAATTGCATTTCCTCCATGTACATTTTTAAATGTTTAGCATTTGAAAACTGGCTATAACTAGTTCGATCTATCGTGTACGCTAAAGCAATCGCTTTCATGTTTCGTTGCCGCCGGTGTTGCAGATTACTGCACGCAACACACTTCCCGACCTCTAGATAATTCTCGTAGCCGTACGCAGCTAAACCATTCCAAAAGTTTACGGCCAGGAAGTTTAAATCCAAATCGGCCAAGTAGACTATTTGGTAGTTGGGTCTAGTTATTCCCGGTGTGTCTTTGGAGAATGGTTCGATGAATGCGACCAGGCCGACGGTATCGAACTCGTTGAAGATCGGTTCGAATCCCGCTTTGTTTGCGCTCCATATATCGGTGTATTTTCTGACAGCTGCTTCGGTATCTGGATATAGCTGGTTGTATCTGTTACGATGCGTTGCAAATGTTGTTTGCCTGTTCGCAGAGAGATGACACTCTCCCAACCTGAAATTTAGCGATTAACATTAAATCATTTTACATTATAATCCCTTGTATAAAATTGTATAAAAAGTGACCGTTGGGGGGATTTCCCGGAGAGCTGTCTTTGTAGGGTGTGTGGTCATAAATCTAGCTGTTTCAACTAACGGCTGTTTAGCATAACTGATGAGACATGCAATGTTTTTAAACAAAAACATTGCATAGCAAAATTAACATATTTAAAATGGAAAAATAGACTTTTCGGCGCCTTAACTTTGACAAACTAGAATTTTTGTTAATTCTATAGAGCTCAGATATTACGAGATAAAACAAGATAGTCACATAACAACTTTAGTATGGAGAAATGACCGGTTTGCATCCTCTTAAATGCAGAATGGTGAATATTTGAAATAAAAATCCTCGGTCAATAGAAATATACCTCTAATACCCAGTTTTATTATATCTTTTGGTTATATAAAAATTCACAGTAAAAACTACAAAATTCAGACCCAAAACTAAATTCGGAAGGAAATAAACTGGAACTTCATTTCCTTCCGAGTCGATTAGCAAACGTCGTAGCCGACTAATGCCCTAGTAAAATGGCAAACATGCTATTTTTTATTTTGAATGGCTTTGTAAGATAAAAAAAATATATCTAATATTAGGTCGGAGGTCCACACGAACAACATGGAAACAATGGCTTACCTAAAAATATGATTTGGTAGTTTAAGATTCGACTCTGGATTTTCAGTCGAGCCTCTTCGAGTTGCCCACTACTAATAATTATTTAACACATTTTCATATCATTTTGATGAATTTTCCTTTAATTGTTGCCTGTGATGTCCACGTTTAAAAAAAATGTGAGTACATACCTCTGACTGTTTGCATAATTTGCGCATATTTTTTTTTATGTATTGATCGCCGTTTTTTACTAGTTCAAAAAATAAATAATTAAAAATAATCTTCACCTCAGAGCGCTCGGGAATATATTGGTAATATCGACAATTTTTCCCTCCATTAGCACTTCCATTAGGCCCTCTGCAGGCCTCCAGATTGAAATCACTCCAGTGGTCATATTAATGGAGTTATTTTCCTGCGAATAAAAAAAAAAGCAAACTTAGAATATTATTAGTACGATTTTATAATGTGTTAAGAGCAAAGCTACCATAGAAATTTAGAGAATCCAAGTTTACGGTACCAACATTCACCCTACTGATCAGTCTTCCCCCTTTCTGAATCCAAATGTGGAATGATGCTGCCGGAGCGGTTTTCAGAGTTGACAAAGGTTTGTCCTATGTCTTAAACTTTCACCTCAACGGCATGAAATAATGCCCTCCCCCCCTCCTGCCCTCGCAAAGTATGAGCAAGTCACTGCAAGCAACCATATTCTTGTTGATACAGAATGAGTCGCGTAATAGTTGTCTGACATACCCGTTGTTTTAGAATGGTTCAAATTTGCCTTCAATTCTTGATAAAATTATATGTACATATAGGAAATGTAAAAGAGACAGTGTTATTCTGTGTTCAAATGTGAAAGAAGAGCGTTGAAAATATTCCACGTAGTATGCGCTAAATGCAAAACAATATATTTGTCTTGCTTTGCCGGTTTGGGTTTTGTATCACTGTCTCTTTCGCGCCTGGACTGGCAAAAAAGCAACACCGCACTGGCGAATGGTATTGTTTTTCAATCTGACACTACCTTCTTGTGTAGGCTCGTCTGCTGCGCGGGTGGATTAAGACGAATTATCATGTTGTATTTAATTGTTTTTCCGATTGAAAAATCATGACTTTTATAAATGAAGTATTTATTGTTAATTTCTTTTATCAGAAGCCAACGCTCTCCTCGACCACCTCAAACAACCCTAACTCCCTCTAAACGCACTAGATGCCTTCTATGCCAGCCTTGGGAATCACTGGCCAATAATACCACAAGTAATGGTTTTTTGCAGATATGTCGGTAGGGCCAGATAATGAAAGTTCGTGAAATATTTAATACCTCATTTTTCCCATAAGAATTGTTCAAATCGATGACTTTGACTTTGAGAAGCGGCGTGACCTGTCTGTGTACGGTGCTCTGATCCTCCAGCGCTAGTCGATCTTGTATTTTTTCCTGAATCTTTTGTTGGATGGTTTCTTTTCGCCGCTCGTTGAAGTCGCGCAGCATCGCCAACTGGGCAGCGGTCAGGTCACCCTGACAACATTGGAAACATTGTCAGTTCCATGAAGTCACACACACAGAACCATCTCAAATGATTAATTTGGCCACAAGGCTGTGTTCATTATCTCAAATGCATAAAATAGACCCTATTCTTTTTGAAGATTGAAGTTTTCTTTGTACTTACTCAACTTTTTTGACTTTAAGAGTGGTTTTCGGGGGTGTTGCACTATGCAAAATATAAAAGCTTTCTTAGAATAGGGTCAATAAATAATCATTTGTGATTTTTCAAAATATCAATAGTAGCTATGTAAATCTATTATTTTTTTTACTTTTTGCGAATGCTAGAAATGGCCATTTTACCGTCGCCGATTTAACACAGTAACAGGATAATTGAAAAAAAATACTCCTAACTTGGTTGATATTTAAGTTCTCAGTTTTGAATATGTGGGTATGCATATATGAAATTTAAGTTAGCAGTAATAATTAATAACTAAAAATATCCCCTAAAGGTATGGTATGGCTCACACAATCATTATGTTCCTTGTTTTTAATTTAAATTAATTATGAGATAGGCATAACATACAATAAATTATAAATAATATATATGTATAATGCGTACATTATAGAATTACATAAATATTATTTTCTTGTACATGACAATTTCCATAACATTGTGGGGGCTTAAGGCGTTTAACTATTGACCCAGTGGTCGCGGGTTTGAATTCACACATTATAGTCATACTATTTGTAACGCTTCATTGAATTTTAAAGAGATGCCGTTGATATTGGGGAAATCGATTCTGTATTTCAGCATCTTCAAATGTGATTTCGGCCAAAGTTTCGAATGCAACCTTTTCAGCTAATATTTGCGATGATTTGGCGCTACACATGGTCGCTGTAACTCTGACACCCGTTGATTTGCATAGCGGGATTCTGTCAGAAAAGAATATGATTTATTAATATGGAACAGCACAAGCACATGAGATAAATAAATTTAACTTAAAATAAAAAAGCACTTAAAGTTCAGTCTGATAGGGCCGAAAAGAATTGTATGACTTAGATTGCAGCAATTCTTTAAAAAAAAAATGTTGACCAGTCTCCTCCTATCACCGAAATACGAATTTTTCATTCCTTACTTAATTTTAAGGATCAGTCAATCTGTTCCCTCTCGACCGTTTACGTGATGGGCCACACATCGGTCAGTGATTTCCATGGTATCGTAGCAACAGTGGCGGTATTTTCATAGAAGCCGAAAAGCCAGATTACCTAGATTTGTAACGAAAAAAACGCAAATGCAAATATACGAGTACACTTAATTTGTTTAAATTCTACAAGCGATTTTTGAATAGGCTCTCACCGCCCTCCCCCCGCAATAGGGTTTGTCTACTGCACAAACTTTAAGCAAGCCACTGCTTAGCATAACCATATTGTGGCTAAGCAAAGTCGTTCTTTCTAAAAAGGCCGCACGTCATCGCTACCTACATGGATTCCTTGTGAGTCTGCATTCCTGGCTAGCATCGCTAAAGAGCTGTCCATACCCCCACTCTTATCCTTCCCGTTATACTCGTTCACAATGGCATCTATGTCGAGCTCCTTCTCGATCTCTTCGTATAGTTTTTCCATCTTATGTTGCTTCTGAATTTCGTGTCGCGACGCGTGCACCGATTCCATGCGCTCCGATCGAGTTACTGAAAAATAGACATGAGCAAATATGACACTGTTATAATTGTCTGTTCTTTCTGTCTGACCAAACTCTTCCTATTTGTACATTATACTTAAGACGTCGCAACCCGGTCATTTCACCATCATAAGTTGTAGTGTCGTAATTCTCTTTTTTTTATTGATATAGAAAAAAATTGAAATTATATATTGTTTTAACTTGTCTGGGCTTATACAGGATGAACTTAAGTCAGCAGTATCCTTTTTTTTATCCATTTAATTGTCTGGGCATGAATCCGGAAAACTTTTTTCATATAGTTAATAAAAAAAATCCATACAAAAATATAAATACTCTATTGAATGTCTTGCTGTGATCCTGATCTATCCAACTACATAACAATATTTGCAACGTCAATACATTTGTAGTTACGGTGTCCCGTGGAGTCTGTCGGTTTCTGGGCCGCAACGTTGCGACGCCGTACGGCCTGAAATTTTATTAGGTGACCATACTTTAAAATGTTTTCTGCTTTGTCTAAAAGTTAGGAGCCTCGAAAAAACTGTACGTTTCATACACTTCATCAAAACCTTAAGGTTTATGAATCAAAAGAAAAAAAACTACAGAGGCCTAGTTGATAGCATAAAGATGCAACGTTTTTTAAAATAAGTTTATTATATTTTTTATGATTATCCCATAAGGAGAAGTTAGATTATCATTTAGTGGTGCTGTATCTTATCAAAATAACAGCCGTAAGATGAAATAGAACGATTTATGACCACACTCGACACAGACATGTGCTCTTCGGGAAGAGGCCCCTTGAGTATTGTGATCGTAAATAACATCAACATCAAGATTGACGTTGTGTTCTGTTGAGGTATTCCTCAACGTACACAATCCATTGACTTTAATGAGAAATTCTCAGATCAAATGCTGTATCCTAAAATCTAAGGGAATTATGATACGAGCCATGAAGCTCCTGCGGTACCAAACTTCATCAAAATGTGTTCAATAGTTTTGGAGATCAACTTTGTTGACCGATTTAAGGAGGTTCTAAATTCGATCTGTATGTTTTATTTTTATTGTTTATTGTATTGTTTCTAATATTTTTGGTCGTAGATTTACTTTTAATCAGTTTTGGTTTATTATTTTATTAAATATATGATTATATTTAGATAAAAATATTTTGAACCTACCATTGCCACCGTCGGGTAGTTTCTCAACGTACAAAGTTGGGTATATTCTAGCGATTAAAACGGTGAGTTTAGACACCTTTCCGCCAGACGGCGACACGGTGGCCAATCGGACGGCCGTCGGTGCAGGGTTCGGTTGGAAGCCGAGCTTTGAGTCCCATTTCGCACGCCGTGTTGAGTTTCCAAAAAGCTTCAATCTCACTTCAGATATGTCCTGAAATTAGACATAGCTTTGTAAATTAAAAAATATGTGATTAACCTGCCGAATGCCCGAGCACTTTTGCGTAATATGACTAGCCGCTGCCCCGAGAGATTTCAAAATATGGCTTCAATAGCAACTAACTAAAAAAAAATTTAAGCAAAATTTTATATTTGTACTCAATAAAAGGAAAATTAAAGCGATATTTTATTTTTTACTTTTGTTAATCTTATGTCTATCTAAGGATTGAAATAAAACTAATTATAAGTTCGTTTTTACCATGAGATTTTTTTTATAATATTATTATTGTTTTCACTAAAATTTTGTATATTTTTTTAATATAAAAAAAACTAAGGAATGGTAGAAAAAAATGTATATTTTAAAAAGTAATTTTTTGATAAAGTGATAAGAAAATGGAATGTCTCTATTTATTTCAATAAAGAAGTACATTTCTAAATGAAATCAGTTAGAAAGATGTTATAATACATATCTAAACATTTCTTTGCCAACCTGGGGTGAAGCCCAGGATTGAAGGGCTAGTGGCATTATATTTCTTATACTATAAATCTACCTCCAAAGGTGAAACACCATTTGAGCAATTCATCAACTCTGCTCCCTGTGTCATTAATTTGGTACCGACGGTAATCTTGCCATTTTTGACAGCCGCAGATAACATAGCGTCTATAGATGCCGTGACGCTGTACCATCCGTCCGTCACTTCCAGTTCATATGGCGACTTTAATGTGGTGTTTCTGAAAATGCAAGTACAATAAAATATCTTACAAAGAAGTAGCTTTATGTTAAAGTGCGTGAGTGTATGTATATAAATAAAATATTTTATCATAAATTTACAAAATTGCATAAAAGTTTATGTTACCATAGATTTTGTACTCGATTTTATTGCTTACTATTTGTCGCACGGAGCGAAGCGTAACTCCCATGGATCGACTCCAATAGCGAAATGTTGTGATGTCAAATATCAACAACAGGCAACAGGCCCCCCATTTCAGCATGGCACTCTCCATTCATTATACGTTACGACTTTCAAACGTGGGGGATTTTTCAACATAGATAGCGCTAGTTCACCAAGTGAGTCTTGTCAACACCCATAACTTTAAATAACAAACCAAATTGTACAATCCGAAAACCAAACATAGAATCTCAACACAATATTTTGCATAAAGAAATATAGCACTTACTTTGAAACGTTATCGCCGTTAACCTCCAAAATTCTGGAGACGCACAGAATCATTTTCTTGCTGGGTGTATCGTCGTTTTCAAGAATCTTCCGGAGTGCCGGCCTTTGCATAGAATATAACTCTCTTTGATATCTGTAAATCAATTGCTCCAAAACATTCTTTACGGTTAGACTAAGTCTATTGAATAATTTTGGAAATTTCAACTCATACGAAGCCAATTTCCAAACGATCCATTTAATGTGGTTCTTGATCCAACCCCCTGGAACTAATTGAGTATCTATCTGTGGAAGTTTCTTAAATATATCTTCTATTTCGGAAACATTAGAAACAGATATTTCTTGTTTATCAGCAGTAACCCAAAAATAATCTTGCCGAATTTTACTGAATTGAAAATCGTTACAATTCTCCGGAATTATACTTGAAATGTCATCGTCAATCACAACAGATTTTTTATGTTCATTATGCTCCACTGATTGCAAAGATTGCAGAGTAATGCATTTATTAATACTTTTCAATTGGAATAAGTTTCTTAATGTTTGAAGACTTTCAATTTGACTTTCAGTGTATTTTTGCAGAATTGTTGAGTCTTTAACTTTCAGTTCTTTCGTTAATTTACAATTTTTTGGCGTGTCCACATTTTCAATTGTGAATGGAGTTTTGAAAGCTTTCTTAGATTTCTTTAAAATACTTTTACACACTAGAATGGGACTTGTAGGATACAAACTGTCGTTAATATTTTCAGAATTGAAATCACAGAACTCATCGGTTTTCGAAACACCTCTAGGAGGGGTTTTATTTCTGATATGGTTATCATCATTTTCGCTGCATCTTCTTTTACATGTGGGGTTTTGAATATTGAAGTCATCTAAAATTTTCCTCTTTAAATATGCATTTAAATTATCTTCAAATTCTTGCACTTGATCATTTTTTTTAACTTGTCTAAATGCCAATTTATTAAGCCGAGGTACATTGCTGTTACTTTCGTTCAAAACATCATTTTCTTTGTCATCTGTTTGTGATTTTTCATCATTATAAGTGATTTTCGATTGCTGTTTCAACACCTTATCAGGTGTAATAAAA
Organism: Neomicropteryx cornuta; assembly: GCA_020383195.1. Classification (NCBI taxonomy): domain Eukaryota; kingdom Metazoa; phylum Arthropoda; class Insecta; order Lepidoptera; family Micropterigidae; genus Neomicropteryx; species Neomicropteryx cornuta. The sequence continues at coordinate 5,394,378 of JAHKQU010000010.1, read as the reverse complement.
GATAATACAGGTTCCACAGATGTATGTAAATATCCCTCTGCAAGCTTTTTTGGTACTCTTGGAGTATTTCTAAGAGATTCGTTTCCAATTTCCCGTTCAAGTCTTTGCCTTTTGACCAATGAATCAAATGGTTTATCTCCAAAAATATGTTTTACAGCATGCAAAGAATCCTTAGCTATAGCAATGGATTTATTATTTCCAGTTTGAAAGCCCATAAAACCTGAAATCTTATCATCTTCATCAATGTCAGTTTGTGAAGTAAGTGTTTTGGGAATTTCATTAATCGGATCTGCATCATTGAAAATATTGCAAACCAAAGACAACGATTCATCAGATATTTTAACTTGACTACCCGAAGCAGTATGTAATCCTTGATTTTGTAACTTCATTTTTTTTCCCTGCGCAGTCAAAATGGGACTTAAGCACCTTTTGGACTGGCTATTACGATCCAAATCAAAATTAAAATTATTGTCAGAAGTATGATTTGTATCAAAAGGTATATCGTTGAAAATATTTTTAACACTTGACAAAGACTGTTCAGAAATGTTCACAGCCTTACCTAGCCCAGTTTTAAAGCCTGTAAATTTACTACCAGTTTCAGATTTATTCATATCTACAGGTAAATCATTGAAAATATTTCTTGCAATTGATAAAGATTTTTCTGATACACTGGTATCTTTGCCAGATCCAGTTTGGAATCCCACAAACTTGTTTTTTTCTTTAAGAGTATTATCACTCTCGTCTGGACCTGGCAAGTCTGTAAAAATGTTCTTTGCTAATGACAATGATTCTTCTGTTACGAGTATGTCTTTACCGGAACCACTTTTGAAACCTTTAAATCTTGCATTTACTGGAACTAGAAAAATATCCTCAAAAACATTTTTTACTGTTAATAATGATTTTTCTGAAACATTGACCGTTTTTCCAGAACCTGTTTTAAAGCCAGGAAATTCCAGTTTAGTTGGGCAAATACTATCTTCAGGTAGCATGTCATTCAAAACATTACAAAATGGTATAGACTTCTTTGAAAGATGGACCTCTTTGTCCAGGCCAGCATTTAAACCTTTTTTGGAATGCTCTTGTAACTCATATTCATCTTCAGATATGAGTTCTTTGAAAATACATTTTGCTGATGACAATGATTCATCAGATATTTGTACTACTTTGCCTAGACCAGTTTTAAAGCCTAAAAATTCAGGACCTTTAGGAGGTATAGTAGCTTCTTGTCTTTGATCTGGCATTTTATTTATGTTTGTTTGCATATTTATGAGATTACGAGGTTCAATAAAATCATCTAGCAGAAAATCATTAAAAATATTTTTCATACATTTTAAAGCCGTTTCTGAAACTTTAATTTCTCTACCTAATCCAGTTTTAAAACCCTCAAAATTTGTTTTGACCTGCGGGTCAGAGGTAATTTTTTTTTCATGACCTAATAAATCATGTTTACAATTACTAACTTCTAAAGGTGTAGATATAGTCATAGGTTCAACAGGTGCCAAAGAGGGCTCCGAAATGACCATAGGATTCGAGGGACTGCTTTCAAATCCTTGAGATAGAGAAATGGGTTCAGGCATTAATGGCATTTTATCAGGTTGCAATATTTTAGAGTCTCGTTCCTTCAGTGTCATATTAAAAGAACAATCTTCAAAACCAGCTACATCTTTAAAAATTTTGCTGACAGTCGAAAGTGACTTTTCAGATGTTTGAATCTTTTTACCAGAGCCTGTAACAAACTCATGAAAAACATGTCCAGAATGAGTGCCTGAGCTACCAGTGTGTGAATGTTCATCAGTCTCAATGATTTTATTATCACAATCAGAAAGAATTTCTTTGAAAATCTTCTCTCCAGTAGCCAACGACTTTGCAGATATTTTTATATCTTTACCTGACCCAGTTTTGAATCCTTTCATTTCACAGGTTGGTAGTTTAAAAAGTAGTCCAATATTTTTTATTTCTTCGTTACCATTAAAATCAGAATTTCCAGTATCCATACATAGATTATCCGTGTATGTAGTTCTCAATATTTTCAAAGAACTATCTGTTACTTTAATCTTTTCGCCACTATCTGTTTTTAATGTCAATAAACTCGGTGTCGTGTTTAAACCTACTTGAAACAATGGTTTATTAGTTTCAGCAGCAAGATCAGATAATTCATTTTGGTTACTCTGCACACTTACAACGTTAGAGCTATCTCTTGCTATAACTTCATCTACTTCATCGCATATTTGCATTAGTTCTGTATTACATTCCATAATATCATTACAACTATTTGGAAAATATGAAGTTGATGCGATTTCTTCATTACTGGGTATAGTACGCTTTAATTTTAACATAGGGATTGCATCCACGTTATCTCGAATTGTATCACTAGAATTTTTTAAATTATAAAGTTTATCAAAGTCATATCTGATCATTTCCTTTGGAAGAGTTATTACGTCAGTATTTCTCAAGCAATTACTTTTATATCGACCTTTAACAGTGATTCCTTTCAAAAAATGGTTTTCAGCATGACTTGGTTTATGGTTGTCTGAGAAATTTAAATTTTGATATGATTCATTTCCTGATATTATTTTACTTTCAATATTTGGGGATTGAATCAATTCTACGTCATTAAAAGACCTTTTTTCTAATATATCCTTAAATAATGATTTCATGTTTGGAAAAGACTTTGTGGAAATCTTTATTTCTTGATCTTTAGCACTTTTAAAGCCGTTATCAGCAATGTCAAAATTGAAACTTTTAGAAGGAAGGGAATAAGACAATGCTTTTTCAGAATTGCCACTTTCTTGCATAAACGAATTGTAAAAATCAAATCTCTCAAAGTTTTCTACTCCTTCATGCTTATTCTGAATAAAACTTCTAGAAGTTTTTATTATACGACTCTTTAGTGACTGTGTGTCATTGTGATGTACTTTTGAATTTTCAGATGAAATCTCTTTTAGGTTGAGGAGCATTTCATTGGAGGATTTGATTGATTCTAGTAATTTTATATCGGAACTTTGATTATTTATTGAGCTATATTTTTCTTTATTTTTTATTAAAGGTACTTGGTTAATATTAACATTACTAGTTTCTTCAATATAATTAGTTTTTTCCATTTCTTGGTTTCCGCATATATCTTCTTCACTAATAACTTCATTTAAAATATTCCCGAAAACACTTTTTGCAGAATCTAAAGCTTGCTTTGACATAATTATATCTTTATTACTAGCAGTTCTAAAGCTATGGAATACTTCTGATGATAATTTTGTAAAATCACAATTTTCAGCATTTCGATCAGAATCTAATATATTTTTCTCTTTTAGAGTAGAAATTTCAGATGATACAGACTGTGATTGTATCTGAACTTTATATATGTTATTGGAATCATAACTATGAAATTTGTGATCATTATGAGGTATTATGGATCCCCCTTCATCAAGCGAGCCAACGTCTTCCAAAACTATTTCACATTCAGAATCAATATCATTGGAATTAATCATTATGATTTCAGAAAGTGGTATAGAAGTTGTTTTCATTATAGTATCTACGTCGGAGACATTCTCATTTGAAATCCCTATGAGGTCATCCGACATCTGAGTTTTAAAATTGGAAACTGGAAATTCTTCAAAGTTTGATTTATATCTATCAATAAAATCCACTTCAAAATCTTTCATAATATCTTCATCTATGCATATATTATCTTTTCTTGCTTCATTTAACGTAGTTTGAGGTTTATTAAAAGCATTATCATCCAATACAACATTCTTGTTATTACTGGAAGTTGTAAATTCTATGATTTGAGAAATATTAACATTTTGATCAATGCAATCTTGCATAGCGGAATATTGAGATGTGACGTAAACATTAATGCATGGGTTGTCATTAAAAATTAGGGCCATTTTACTTTTCATAATTTCTTCCGTAAGGGACACAGTTTTTTTCAAGGAGCTTTGCAGATTGTCATTGCAAGTAACATTTTCGTCCATTTCATGGCCGTTGTTTTGAGTATTAGTTAGTTGTGTTAGAAACATCTCTTCATTATGAGGCTGGGAATTTTGTTTATTTTTATCTATACAAATAGATTTATAGCTACCTGCGTTGCCACAATCTAAATTTTCTTTACTGGTCGACGGTAGTGCAGGATTATTTATATTGCATGAAAAAATATTTTTTGGAACTTCAATTTCGGTTTTTAGATTTTTATTTGCAATAGTTTCTGGAGATTTCGCAGCGCTACGTGGAACACATTCATTTTCTTCATTAATTACGTTCAGCAGTATCTCAGCGCCATCAATAAGGTCCACAAGTTGTGTATCACTTACACCAAAATTGCACTCAAACCTATTTACATTCGTGGCATAAGAATGTTCAATCATAATAGTTTCTTTTAAATTGTCGTTCTCTTGCAAGGTTTCAGATTGCAATTGTGAAAATGCTATAAAATCATCAATCGTTGAACTAAGGTGCTTGGTCGCATTGTCCTTTCTTTTGAAATTTGTATCAGATAATACTGAATCAGCATTCCGCATTGATAAAACTGAGTCATTAATTTCTTTAACAACGTCAGCAATAGCGACTTGTGATTTTTGTACGTTGGCCATGTTGTATAAATTAACTTTTTTCGGTACACTGGCCCTAATTTGTGACATTTGGTTTAACAAATCCTTATCCATATTCTTTTCAATATTATTTTCGGGATCCATATTTCGATGAAATCTTCCAATAACTAGAAAAAAATCATACTTCCATAATTATTAAAAATATTGTACTGTGCAAGATACTAATATATAAGGCAGTACATGAAACGGATATGATAAATGCAGTACTGTAACAAAAGGATAAACGCTAAAAACTTAATGTCTGAACAAATTTATAAAAACTTCTATGGTCCTATACAAAAATTGGAAAGTAAAAAGAGTAGTTGGAAGTGGAAAGAGTAATTGCCATAGAAATGGAAGCTAAGGGAAAGAGGTGACGATCATGCTATACGCACAGATGGCAAAGGACACAAACATAGTCGCAGTGCAGAGCAGTTAGACTCCAAATCCTAAATTTCACAATCCTTTAATCTGAATCATTATTTGTTTAATTATTTATTTTTTTATTATAGAAAAAATGTAATTGTCTCAGCATAAACATAGTTTAGGCTGCCAGAAATTTAAAATAATAAACTTAATTAATCATGTGTACACAATAACACACAAATAAAAATGAAACATTTATTGAATAAATAAGACTGGAACTTAAGTATTTTTTTCAATCTCAAGCGAGCGTGGGGAGCCGGGCATAACGTAAGTCAGTCACGAAGCAAGATGTGATGATTTTCACCTTGACTCAAAACCATATCGTTAAGAAATTGGATTGTTTTTTAAGCAAATAGATCAATCTTATTGGTATCTTATTATTATTGTATATTTTCATAACCTGAATATTGATTTTTTATTTAAATACTGGTAAACAAGACATAACAAGCAGGAAGCAAACTAGTCATTACGATAATAGATACTAGCAGGCAATGAAGAATCTAAAAAAAACAATATGTGCTTAACCCTTAAAGGATTTTATTTTAGCAGTAAAATCAAGTAAGTACGTATACACCATAAAACAAAATTTTATTAAAGAATTTAACAAGCCAAGACTGAGTCAAGCAAGAAAAAAAGCAAGACAACAATCATTCTTACCTCAAAAATATTTGTTGATTGTATTTAATTCGCCACCACAGCACTTTGTTATTGTTGATATTATCAATAGGTTGTGCTTACCGAATCACAAAATCCGAAACAAAAAAAATAAAACTTACTCCTTAATCAGTATTGTGAAAACTGTTAAGCAATACTTAGGGATTTTTCATGAAAGAAAAATTATAAGACACAACAAATTCTCCCGCCATGGTTTTGACGTCTGGTGTATTGACAGACTGACAGTTTGCAATGCTCATTATTATTTGCAATATCTTCTTCCTTTAAGAAACCAACTCAACGAAGGGAGAAAAACAGAAAAACATAAACATGATGTTCAAAATATACGTATCTATTTAACATTTATGAACATGAGTGAAATATAAAGTAACGCTTAGGCTAAATAATAAAAAAATATTGACGTATAGAAAATGAACCTTCCTCGTTATATCCGAAAGTATTAGGCAGTAAAATATTGTTTAAAATCGGGGTATTAAAAAACTGGTAAAGGTCACGGAAAAACAATAGCGTATTATAAAATGTATAGTATTTATTTTATATTTCTCTAAGAGTCTAACCGTCCCGTATTTTTCAATCGTTTATGTTTAGATATACTGCATGATGTTGTATCTCCATAATTATTTCTGCTTTAGCTTGCCTTATTAGCATACATTAAATAAAAATGTTACAAATGCAACATACCTAATTACTACTTTATTCAATATTTGAGTTCTTTCTAAATACTAACCATTTTAAACATAATATACAAGTAAAGTGTATTTAAAGAATACTTAAAATCCTTTGCTCGGGTGATAGTGTAAATATTCGTCACTTTTTAAGCCTACTTTTAATGTTTAATATTAGTATTGTAACATTAACATTATGAAAAGTTAGTTTTAAAATTTATTATATAAAGACTGGCATTTATATTTAAATATAAATAAATAATATACTTACCTTACTTATTGTAAGTGTAACAAGCAAAAGTTAAACAATTTAAATAAATAAGTCACGATGATTATTTTTTTCTACATCACAGTAGGTAAAATATACTGGGGATGGTGTCATCCCCGCAAGTAAACGTTATGAACAAATAAACAGCAGAGTTGACAACAATGCCATTCAATGAAAAATAAAAATACCTTGAAAGGGCAACATCTCTTCAACTTATTCAGTATTCATAAGAATTATATCAACTGCTTTTTAACGATATTTCCAATTTGATTAAATAAACCGTTTGATTAAAGTATATAGGTATTTTATTTTACAATTATAATTAGGTATAATTAACCTAATTATTTATCATAGAGCTATTCGAAGAATAAGGCATCAAAGGAATCATTTCGATACACTAAAACGGTGCCCAAATTGCATTGCGCAATGCGCATGACTGAAAACAATGTCTATGTTTGCCAATCTTCCAGTTCCGTGCAGTTTTAATAGTAATTATTTCTAGTTAGTAAATAATAATTTTATATCGTATATGTTTATTGTTTATTAACTTTCATGATGCCACCGGAATAAGAAGAAAGAACCGTAGCACCTGTTCGAAGATGAAAGATACAAGCGAAGATAAAGAAAAACAAGCGGATATGACATTCCATCTGAATTAATTTCAACTCTTAATTTTGACTCTCTTTGTCTCCTTACGACATCAGCTTCACGTTCCACTGTATAGATCAATTGGACATGTTTTTATTTTACTCATTCTCAAAACTTTTCGTATTACTGACGTATTTTTGTGGGAGATGAAAACAGAGTTTGGAAACAAAAGCGGTGTTCTACAGTATAATTTAAAAACTAGTTCTGAATGTCATCTGTTAGTTTTTTATAGGCTGCAAACGATATTAAAATTTCCGATTTTAAAAACGGCAGCATCCATCCGAGAGTACATTTAAAAATCTTTTTCCATCTGATAACATGAAAAATTACTTAACAAAATGGCTTTCCCTGACAGTTCTAAAGTCAAATAAAGATGGCTATATTTTGATTTCAAGACGATATTGCCATATTTAACAAGCTCATAGAAACCAATTTTAAAGATCAGTAATTTAATTTGTCTATACGTATAATAAATTTTATTATAGGTCGAAAAATACAGATGCATTTTATTTGCTCTGTTGTAAGAATGCAACATTTGGAAAATGCCGCCTTTGTTTCCAGACGCTTCATTATTGGAGATGGAAATAAACACAAATAATTATGTTTACAAGCGTCTGTATATTTCTAAAGGTAAATAAAGATATAGCTATATGTATTTTATCAGTTCAATCTGTTTTCACGAGCTAGTATATCTTCAGAGCCATCGCTTTTGCAGATTTGCCGTCGATGTTGGGGAAATAGATTCCGTATTTCAACTTTATATCTTCAAATGTGATTTCGGCCAAAGTTTCGAATCCAACCTTTTCAGCTAATATTTGCGATGATTTGGCACTAAACATAGTTGCTGTAACGCTGATGCCTATTGCTTTACATAGCGGGATCCTATCAGAAAAGAACACGATTTATTAGAAGTTCAATTTCAGTTCAAGTTCAAAGTTTATTACATTTCAAAGTATGCATAAAGAAATTTCAAAGAATGCTGAAAGAAAGTCAAGTCAAAAGAATGTTTAATTAGAGAAGCTACTACAAAGAAATTCTCCAGTCAAAGCGTGTTCTAAAAACAGCCACACCAGGCAAAGCTATAAGCATAATATTGAGTCGTATAGAATCAAAAGCAGAAATCTGCAGTAAATGTGTTTTATGGCTATTTAAAATAAATGCTATGATCTAGCTCATATACAATTATTTCGGGCCCTACTCAACTAGGCCAAATGCGGACCATGACCATGTACGGATTCGAACCCGCGACCTTTAGGCCAATAGTATAACGCCTTAACCACTAGAATAATAATAAAATCATCAACATTTTTAACTACCCGTCGTTTTTGAAGCTGAGTCTCGCAAATTACCGTTTTTTAATCCCCGCGTGTTGGTAATACTACAATAAAACAGACGCATGTAAATAATCATAATTTAATATCAGTGACATAAGTAGTTCTAACATGGCTGCAGACCGCTTGTTTTGATTCCCACCTAATATTTCAAACGCGTTTTATAGAGTTAGATTGCTGTTTTCGAATATTATTTCTTGCTTCAATTTTAAAATGATAGTTTTACCAGATTGCTGCTTTTGATTCTATACGCTTCTGACGAACTCGCGATTTCGATAGTGCAAACGCGTCAGTATTCTGTGAAAAGACCGCCATCTTAAAAAACTTCAACTGACACATGATTTGAATGATCAATGGCGACTTTTGTGTAGCATATTAACCTCGATAATTGCAGATAAACACAAATGAGGCACGTCATAAAAAAAATATTTATAAAACATACACCAATTCTGCCAAAAATTGGATAAGTTTGTAGCGCTGAGTGATAAATAAATTGTTATTATCTAATACTATTGTGTATAATAAAACTTGAGTTTTGTTTAAGTTTTTGTTTTGTATTGTATATTTAAGGATATATTTTAGGCCGCTGTACGAATAAATAATCCAAATTGAGTTTCTGCTAGATGAGCCCTTCATGCTCTAGCGGGAAAAGATATATTTTCCTTGTACCGTTACAGGAGGAATCATAACGTCGTTTATCATTGAACTGAACTGGAAATGAAACTGTGAGCAAAATGAAAAACAAAGCTATAAATCGGAGGAAATATGCCTTACTGCATTCTGCATAAACAAAAGCAATAATACTGTGTCTACTTCAAAACGAAATTTCGAGAAAATATTGTACGGGAAATACTGAAATCTTTCTTCTGAAAAAAAAGTCAGAAATGTTGTGATTTTTTGTAGTTGTCGAGTTTGCTACTTAGTTACTAATCGTAGTATGTTTTTCTACTTTTAAATACGTTCCTAAGTACATGATTAAAAATCACATACTTAATATAGGTGTGACTATACTGTTACCTCGCCCTGAGGATTTCAGCTCCTATATTTTGTCCCCGATATTCTGGTTTCACCACCAATCCGTAGGCTGTCATATACTTATCGACACCATACACCTCGAAGACGTCAACGAGGTCCATCACCACGTGAAAGCTCCTTAGAACCTTTTCATATGGGGTTACTTCCAGCTGGAAACAAATGCATTTATTAAAGGTTATTTTAACATATCAACAGTTCGACATAATATCTCGATCATCTCCTCCCGCTGTTATTTATGACCAACGTTTAAATAATTTAGCGGTTGGTAGCTCTGTAAAAGTATGTACTTAATTTAAAGAGCGTATAACTGCTTGTTTTCGGAATAGTTGATCAAAAAATCAAAATGGTAAATATCCCCTAAACCTTAAGAATTTGTATTAAGGTAGGTAAATATCGCTCAATACATAACGACAAATTCTATCAGCTCCTAAAAGATTTCCATCGACCTACCAAACACACTGACAACAGACAAAGTGCAAAGAGCAATTGCAGTGTTCATTATTAAGAGTACTTAATTAGTGAACACTTTGCAATCTGTTATAAATAATAAATGTATAAATAATAAGTAAGAGACAAGTAAGTACAAGACATTGTTTTAATGTTATATGTATATGTTTGACAGTTGTACTATATGTTTACAACTCTAACTCATATAATTATCTATATAAACATACACTACCTCTCCCCATAGCACCGCAATCTGGTTTGTGAAAAAAGGAAATCTTTCAATGGTTCCCACATTTTCAGAATACGCTCAATGGCCGGGAATAAAGACAGTGAGATCGTAAATTACCACGAATTACATCAGCTCCCTCACAAAGGAATTTCAGTCTTTCATTCCGTACTGTAAATATGGACAAATATTTGTAAAATGCCAGTACATCCCTCGACCCCACACTTTCACCGCCAGCCAATGTGATCTAACGTCGTCGCACGAATTATTCGCATTATTTTTAGCAATAATATAAAACCATGATTATTCGTTTACCGGGACATATGGTGGGTCAAACGGGACAACCGGGACCGAGGCTCTAAACCGGTGACATGTCCCGGTGCACCGGGACGTATGGCAACCCTATACTAGATGAAACTACCTTTCAATTCATTTTTGTAAGCAGAGGATTCATGTAATTGGGTTAATTATTAACTACCCATGTATTGTTTTATAAATTAAGTTACGCTGTATGTTTCCCTAAAACATATTAAATTAAAAAAAGTTATAATAATGTATAAATAATGGCAATGGTTTTTATCTGTCAAATATTGTAGGTAGTTACCGAAATAATTACAAAGGTAGGTACACAAGCAAGCACAGATAATTGTTATTAATAATCCGATTACATACTCACACCGGAAGGTGAATCATCTTCGTCAAATTTGTATGCTATGGTTGTCATATTGGCTCCCACGACTGTTGGTTTCTGACCTGGCTCGAGTTCTTCGTCCAGGAGGCATACCAGCGCCATCCTCGCTTTGAAAGTGTCCTTCCACAGCTGGCTGATTTTTTCCACAGACCTTGGACAACTTTTGAAGTCTAAGGAGAAATTTAATCACGGTAAATTCGTTTTTGTTTTCCAAGATGATGTGTTAAATCCACCCTCTTTTCCAGTGGGATAAAGACTTTCCAACAGAAACATGTAGACTCCTTTTAACCTTCAACTCAACCCTCATTAAACTTAAATGAGGCGGACGTCAAAAGCTTTTGCGAAATCTTAAAATATAGCAAACCATACGTCCACAATCTAAGACGTTAACTATAATTTGAGAAAAAGTAGTTAGGGCCGCCTCGCATGAAAAACCTTTGCAAAAGCCTGACAAATGAAACCAGATGAATTAAAAATATTACTTATATGTACTGAACAATTAACCGCTCCAAGATTTTGCAGATAATACAAGTAGAACTTATAGGCCAGTAGTTGAGGGGATTAATTCTGGAACCACTTTTAAATATAGGAGCCCCTGTAGTCATTCGTCATTCGTCTGGCAAAATATTGGACAAAATTAAAAAGAACAGTTGGGTAAGGGATAAAAGAGAAATCAACCAGTGTTAACATCTGAATGGTTAACGTCTGTCAGGGCCTGGAAAAAATGAACTTTAGACTTTTTTAACATACTAGGAAATCATAATTTAAGAAACTAAAAAAAATTGAATTTATAGATTGAAAATAGTATTTATAGATTGAAGAGGAATACGATAGAGGAGACTGTGTTAGCAATTAATACCTTTGAGAAGGGTCCGCAAGCAACATTTACAGTAGGCCTAAGGCCCTACTCAACTAGGCCAAATGCGCCTGTCCTAAAGTCAAACCTAAGGAAATGGTCGTAATGAAGCATTAAAAATGGTATGACCATGTACAGATTCGAATCCGCGATTTTGGGTTAATAGTCCAATGCCTTAACCACTAGAGTTCCACGATCTCTAACCTTATCATTTTGCGTTACGTCTCCAGAGCTATCACGAAGATGCGGAAGAGTGAATTGGTTCCAGAAGGAACAAATCTTTTGGTTCCAAATGGAACCAGGAACCTTTAATATTCGAATTAAAGGTGTATAGTAGACAGCATCCGGCTCTAACGAAGGTTTTTTTTACGCGAAACAAAACGATCTAGCCTCGAATAGAATAGATTTAAAAGCTGACCATAATGAATTAACGTTAAAAAAAAAAATATTAACCCTAGTCTGAAAATTTTGAACCAAGAAGTGATTGATACTTATCAACATCTGAATGTTTGTAACTCCACGGAAATTCTGGCAAAAAAGCATTTGGGAGGTGCTACTTACAATAGTTTCTATGGCAACGGCAAGATGGTCACTCGAAACATTAAACACCTCTAAGGAAGACTGGGAGATATAAGAATGACGTCTAAAATCAACTTCTTTTCTAACTCTGGTGGCACTATTTGTCTTTGCTGATTAATGTTTAACTGTTTGTATAGATCAACTGCCTAAAAGTATAGCAATGATAGTAAATACGCCTGTATATCTGGGATTGAACGCATTATTTTAAAAAAACAGGGGCGGAACTAGCAGTCTCGGCCGCCCTAGGCCGTTTAGTAGTAACCGCCCTTTTCTGCTGATTTTGCAGCGTAAAACTGTAAAGTAGCTACTTAAGAAAACATGGTCGCATTCAATTCAAGTTGCATCATACAGAATATAGTTACTTCATATTCAGGAGTTTAACGTTTATATTTAATTAGCCGTCAAAAAAAAAAAATACTGAGCTGAGATATAATATAAACTGGTTGCAACTGGCAAGCATTTCACCTTCCAGGTCTTCTAGCAGACATCCACAGGCAGAGGAGTTAGTGGCTAGTTAAGATTTTAAAAAAAAAATGTTTTAATTACAGATATATGGTGAACATTTTCTCATGCACATCCTTCTATGGGGTTATTCTACACACCAAACTGAACAAGTTTTCCTAATTTTGACGTCTTTTTTCCTAATGTTGACGTCTTTTTTCCTAATTTTGACGTTTTTTTACTAAATAAATAATATTCCAGGAAACGTTTGGTTCGCTTGCCGCGAGCAAATTAAACACCGCGCGAAGGTTATGGTAACCATGCGTTTCAACGCTAATAGGATTTTGTTTTCTACTGTTTTTTACTTACTTTTTTGCACATCGATATACTTATCGTAGTTTAATACAATAATATGTCACATGAAAATTTACGGAAACGAATAAAGGTAAGTAGTACTAACTGGCGCTTTTACAGGTCGGCTCGTCCCCCAAGAAGTGTTCCTTCATGAGTTCCAGGACCTCCTCTTCTAGGTCACCGGTCACATCCTGAACCCTGAACTTTGGAATGCTTCCGTCGGCCAATGGTCGTCTGCTCGTGAACGTATGCCATACGGTAGGTACAGACACATGCGATGGCCTTGTGAATGACATTTTACGATAAAGTATCCTTTCGAAGTAAATCGGCAACCAGCGACAACCCTGAACCATAATATAAGGTTTATTCTAAAAAACGGCTATTAAGTATGTCTAGTTCAAAAAATCAAACAGTTACTTATCAGATCGAATTGAAAACCCTATATTTTTTTAAATTGTTAAAAACAATAGCATTATTTTTTATAGCAAAACTGTTAACTATGTAATTTTTACGTAAAAAAACTATTTTAGTTTTATACATCGGTAGACTATTTATTGCTTATTTTCATGATACTTTTGTTGAACTTTATGTAAATTTATAACTGTTGATTTCTTGAAATTAATAATTGCTAAATCAATCGAACAAATGCAAACTGCACACCACATAACTACCTAACACACATGAAATGAAACACACGCACACATGACACACGCATGATCAATGCTGACGAAAAATAGGTAGATTCGAAATATAGACCTATCTATAACTTTTGATTCCTTGCACTATCAAGGCCCATAATATATCCTATTGTAGAGAAATCGCCACCCATTCCAGATATATAATTAAAAACCTTCCAACATAAACTAGACCATTTCCTTTGCTAAGCCTAAACCGTCACACGTATCGCAACTCCGAAATATTTACCACGTCAGAAATGTCAAATGAAAGACAGTATGTATTGACTGACATCTATTATGGCCCTACACACTTATTAAACCTCCATTACTGAAAATAAAAAATTTAGGAAACGCAAGTCGATATTATGACGAAACACGTAATTGTGATACAAGATAAAAGGATAAAAACATAATATCTACGAGTAGCACTGTTCTCTATGCGGGTACGTAGATCATAGCTGTTTATTTCAATGATTGCACGATTAAAATATAATTATGACGCGTTTATGAGTAGGTTGATATTTGACCCAAATGTCTAATTACCAAATCGAACGCACGAACGTTCAGGACCGCGGACACAACTTCATTGAGATAAAATGCATAATGCATTTCTCGTTTAAGTTAATTTGACGCACCCAGCACTCCGTGTTCATTGCAGGGTTGGCAACATTTTGGTGATTTATTTACATGTTATATTACACAATATCTACCTATGTAATTAAAGACAATATACATGTTATATATCAACAATTATGTTAATAAATACGAATCGGAATTAGGCAGTTTCACAATCACAATCTATGAGTTTGCGTTTGAATGTCAAACTGTTAATTAGAATAGTTCATAAGAAATAATAACTAATAAGTGCTAGGTACTTATTTTCATTTTATGATATTTTCTAATCACATTACGACCTACTTTGATTTTGTACAAAATAAATAAACTAAAAAATAATCATGTACTACAATGTAATAATCATGAACTGTTTACAAAATATTTTTTTTTATATAATTATGTTATATATTATTTTGAATTGTTACCTAATAAATAGATGAATATTGCAATGGATATATAAATAAATATGATTTGAATTATAAAGCAAATCCGTTTCTTTTATTTAATTTGGCTAAAGATGTCATTTTTTTAATGTTACTGGATTTTTATTTTGAATTTCCCTTGCCTTGTTTTGGGGGCCAAGGCAAGGATGGTTGAAATAAACGTAAATTTAATAAAACCGAAGATTGACTTAACGAAAACCTTAGGCTATTTGGTAGAAGTTTTTAAAAAAAAAAAATAAAACCTACGCTGGAAATAATCATTACCCATAAGAAAGTGCGCACGCTGTCACTTCAGCAGCGAACTAACGTGTTTATGCGTAAGGGTGTGATAAGTAAAAGTTATTTTTAAAGTAAGCAAATGCGATCTACGTACATCAGCCTATCTACCTTTAACTTTTTAGATAGCGTTGAATGTAGGTGTTTGGTAGGTCGATGCAGAGCTGATAGAAGAGGTCATTTAGAATATATTTAGGTACCTTAGTTCAAAGTCTTTTACCATTTTAAACTTTTTTCAAATAATGCCGAAAACATACCCAATACGCCGAGAGCACAATAATGAAAGATAGTATATTTGAAAAATATTTTTTTTATATTACTCTAATATGTCTTTATTCCGCATAATATGATCACAAATATCTAAATATTAATTAAAAAATAATAATGAAATTTTATTTTCGCAAAAGGTTTTAGTATCATGGAAAGTTTTGGGTGTTCGGGTATATTTAAATAAAAATACAGTAACCTTAAAGGGTAAAATGGTAAATATCTCCTAATCCGAAGGCTTTGTACTAAGGTAAGTATGGCTAAACATTTTCTAAATGACCTCTCCTATCTGCTCCTAATAGGTTTGCATCGACCCACCAAACAACCTGTATATATTTTTCGAGTGTTATTTTTAGCAAGCGACACCCCTAAGTTAGGCTTCCATAAAATGCAGTTATTAAATCGCTATCTGTCAACGATGCAGTTGCCAGTTGCCAGTTGCCAGTTAGTTGTTCGACGGGACGACCTTCACGACCAACGCGACGTGACGAGTGCGACTCGTTTCTTCGAAAGGCTAGCTAGAGCATTCGTTCGGTGAATTCATTTGTTTTCAGGTGTACAGTAATACCAACATGTTATTATTTATGCTGCAAGTTGTAATAATTGATATTATGAAGATATCGATTATTAAAATCAGCTTTCTTTAACACATACCTTTTAAATTATTATGGCTTTAATTTCATAAAATCATGATTATATCACTAGTAAGTAATAAAAATAATATATAATGTAACGTGAAAATGTATATGCCTCGGATTGAATATGTCAAATGCATACTTACTATTTATGTAGTCATAACCTATAAATAATGTTCTTGTTTATTTATTTATTTATTTAACAGGTTTCCCCATGTACATTATAATTAAAGTAAAAACAAATTAAACTACCAAAAGAAAAACAAAAAACAATAACATGAAACATACTATGCTAAAAAATTAACATAATGCCTCCAGGCAAACATTAACAAATAAATAATTCACGCCGATCCTACAACGGCGTAATAGAAAGCAGATTTTTAATCCCATTGGGCGAACAGACAAAGATATCAATCTCCGCGGAAATGGAGTTTAATAATTCGACTACTCTCCCAATCGGACTATACCTGTATACGTCGGTACGACACGCTAACCGCCTAAATAGCGTGTGCTTCCGCGATCTAGTAAAACGGTCCGGAACAAAGAGACCAATATCTCCAAGTATTACGGGATTAGCGATGAAACCGCGAATAACCTTATAAAAATAAAACAATGTATGGATTTGTCGCCTAAACTCGAGTGTGTTAAAGCCTAACATCCCTAATACAAATGCTGATGGATGCGTATTAACATTTGCGTAGGAAACATTTCTGGATAATATCCATACCTACGAAGATAAAGGTATCTAAGGAACCTCCTCTGAATAACCTCCAGAATATTACCGTAAGTAACCTCATGAGGTCTCCAGATAATGGAACTATACTCCAATATACTCCTCACGAATGTGCAGTATAAAAGCGAGATGGGCTTCGGCTTATTCAAAATCCACCTCAACATTATTTATTCTATGTATTGGCTGATATTTAGTTTATCAGTAATCAATACTATTATTTATTATTCATATGTAGTATAAATATAACCTAAATGTTCTTGAATATTCCATCAGATTTGACTTTCGCGATGTTTTCTTACCTACCTCGGAGAAACGTCAAATCTTTCGAGAAGTCATTCAAAATGCCTATTGAACGCTCATTGTTTTGAGTCAGCGGTTATCACTAACTCCCGGCACCCTGATTGGCTCGCGTCATCAGGCGCGCGCCGCGAACCTAGAACGTTTTCGAACATTCCAGAAATTAATTTCCCTATAAAAACTAACACCTGACCATCGTCAACACAGCGGGACCAGAAGCCGTCCCCCATACAGACGACCATATTTAGGCTTTAAGTCACCAAGGTATACGAGTTAACCGGTCAGCTAAAAGCTAAAAGCTTCCACAGTTTGGAATTTGAAATCGTGAATCAGCGGTGAGCCCATTCTCTTATTATATTTTAATTTAATCGTATTGAATGTTCTGCGTAATATGTCAATCCCTTTTTTTTCATTGTAGTATTTTTTTTTTTTTTGGCACTGCCTTGATTTCTGAAATACCTCCGTCACTGGATAGCTGATCTGCCAGCTTCCAGAGAACGACTTCGTCGGCAGCTGGTCTTCGAGCGCCTCTGCCCTCCGACAAAGAAGCTGTCCACCGACAATAAGTTAAAACAGTGTAGTGACTTGATTTGACTCATATTTTTTTACTCCATTCATTTAACTTTGATTAAATTGTATACTTCGGAATTCACTAATTGTGTTTGATTTCCGTTCCTCAGCTATAACCTTCGAACAGTCAATAGATTTGTAAAAACTTTCTCTCGTATGAGAGTGGCATCCCTGACATACCTTATGTGATTGTTTAAATACATAAATTTAACGCTACAATAAGTAATAACTACCTACTTCATTAATTTGCAGTTTAAACACTGAAAAATAGTTTTGAAACTGTGTGACATCCTTAGCATATTTTAGACATTAAATAGTGGGTGTCAAATTCTTCTTAGAAGTTGAGGAAAAAAAATAAAATCAAATTAAAATATGAATACATTTTATTTCTTACACTTATTTATACATAAAATAAAGATATTTCTAAACACACATTCGTTAGTCAGATCACATTAATAAATATTAAAACTACTTAATATATAAATTAAAAGAATATTTTGGTATGAACTAAATATTTGATGTGGTTCTTGCAATGGTAGCGTCTGTAGGTACAGTCGAGGGCAAATGAAGTTTTACTTTGAAAGGCGATTTGAAAGGAATGTTTATCTAAATATTAACCTCATATACGCTCATACGGAGATGAGAAAGCGGTGGTTCTCATAGATACAGTAGACACGCACGTACTATCTTTTTTGTACGCGTTTCAGTCCAACTTTAAATGCTCGGGGTAAAGCTCCGAACACCTTTGACTGAACATATAAATTAACAAAGTTATGGAAAGAATTATGAATCACTATAATGACTTAGATCCCGGAAAACTTACAATACAAGATCTTATACTTGACATTATTATAAGATTACTGTGAATCGTTGCAATCACCGTTAGATAAATGCATCTCTGAATTCTTTTATCCGCCTTACCAGACAGCACCGCTGTATGATAGCCTTCACGGTGTAGTCACATGGAAGCTATTCTTATTTGATCCTTTTTGACTATAGTATATATACGTCCTAACAGTTTTTATTAAAAAAATATTTATTTTAGCCATAATATAGTATAGGAATATAGACACCGATCACAACATTGATCAAAAGAATTCAAATTAATTGAAAAAACCTTAAAAATATAAAATAAATACCAACGTAAAATATTACGCTGTAAAAATGACACTATAAATAACATTGTTCAATGATATTCATTTTAATTTTAAAATAACAGATGGATGGCCATTTGAGGTTATGATTTTTTATTGAAATTCTGCTGCCACAATTTCAATAACACGAGAAAGCCTTGTACATACCTAACTATTTCCTTCCTTCTACGTACCATGTAAAAGCTTTATCTAAGAAACAGAATTTAGGATTTCATAAGCAATTCAAGCGACGCTCATATTGTTAGTCGTTCATTAGTTTTAGCTTAAATACCTTACTTTTAAAAAGTTTACAATCCCCAAAGTCATATTATTTGCTGATAGATTTTGCCAGAAAATATAGAACTAAAAACAATAAATTTTGTATTACGGCAAACATGATACGACTTTTATCCAATAATTAACATTAGTATTTTTGAATTCCTAATAAAAAAAATCAGCAGAATGGTTACTTTGTTATAAGAATATGTCATATATTTTACGTTGGTACATTTATTTTTATAAAGTATATTATTTTTAAAACATTTGACAATAGTTTATTTCGTAATAAATATTTTAAATTAGTATTTTATAAATACTTACAAGAGGAACATTAGTAAATATAATTTTTCCAAATATGCTATATTTTAATAAATAAATTATAGCCTTTTATAGGTACTAATATTACATTTAGTACACTAATGCACTACAAAACAGTTGGGTTTTACCGGCCTTACAAAGTATATGTGTCATATTGTTATTTGTAAAAATAAAACTATAGGGCAATGCATGCTCCTAATATCAAACGTTGGTTGCAATAAATAAAATATACATCGTAGTATTTAGGCAGCACGCAATTTTGACATTTATTTAGTTATCTAACGAATTTGTTTATTAGGCCTGGGGGTTGGCACCTGTGAATTGATATATTTTTAAAATCTCATAGTATTAGGCAAATTTTATGTTTATTTAATGTAATCAATTAGCATTTTGTTTATGGGTGGTTAATTAGGTTTACGTTATGTTTGTATAGTTAATTATGACAAACAATTGGTAAATAGACAATACATTAATAATATAATTTAACTAATATATTTTAACATAGAAACTATACAATTATCAATAAAAATCTTAACAGATTCATGCATGTTTATCTACGAATAATCATCGAAAAATATACAATCAGCAATAACAAACGCAAAAGTTAAACATGTTAAAATGCAAATTTATTAATTTTTTTAATAATTTTATCGTATATTTTGTAATTACTCCTAAAAATACTTAAATGTACTGTAAATATCATTTTAAAATAATGGCAAATTATATATTTCTCACTTTTTTCTTACATTCAGATTATCACAATGTTGAGATTATTTAGATTTAATATTTAATTGATGCATTAAAATGGAAATAATGACAAATTGCGATGAAAACAGTTAAACTGGTGCCGAAGTCAGCTAACCTCAGTAATATTCTTCTTATCTTATTTTCTTTTTTAATAATTATAGATGTCATTATATTCATTCAAACCATAATATAAATTGAACAAACTCGAGGTGTTCAATTTAATCAAAAGATCACAATTACATAAAAAATATTATTTATTTTATTTATTTATTAATCAATTAAAAATTGTTTTATTCAAGGTAATTAATAAATGATGAAAGTTGAATATTAGCCTAGGTGTAAATATTATATTTCGTTGACTTTTTAAACTATAAAACACTACTTTATGTAATGCCTTAGGCCAAAATCTAATTGAGAAAACCTAGCATTTAAATATAGCCACATTACCATTTATTACTGATTATTTTTTAAATATTTATGTGGTAATATCATGGAGTCTATACACAGGAGGATCAACTCGGCCCCAAATGCGACGCAAAACATCCTCATGAGTGCGGGGAGCGGAGAAGACGACTCACGTATTACACACACTGTCAGAACGCTCAAACACACAAGCGCGCTGTAACTTTCGTTCGGTTCGGCTTAGTACTCGACGTGCGCAGACCCCTACTGCACGGCTCAAAGGTCTACAAGACGCTACTGCGCGGCTCAAACCCAAGCGGACATTTTTCGGCTTACCCCCACCTATCGAGTTGACCCTCATGTTAATAATGCAATCATTTTATGGAGACTTTTTGACAGCTATGCCAGCAGTCATCTAACCATCATTGGGACATCAGGGTTCGATTCCCAGTGGTGGTGGATTGTATGTTTTCCTGAAAATATGTTAATTCAGAATAGGTATTTTTTGTGTTCGTGTTATCAAAATTAGGTACTGAAATACATCATGGTTAAAGTTTTATTATTTTTGTGGTAATACAGTTGGTATTATTGGCTGTCGTAATGCGGCATTGCAGATAAATGTTTAACCATTAAAACAATACATTTTGATCAGTTTAGAATCAACCATATTGAAATTGAGTATCCTGCTACATAACCAAATTGACAAGATACACATTTGTAGAAAAAGTAAAACGTAATATTTATATTTTTAATTATTAGATAATTACATTATTTAGGAGCGAGCTCCGGTGATACTGTTGAGTTTAGTAGATGAGGAAAAAAAATGAATGCTTAAAAACTCGTGGCCTACGCTTAAAAACAGCCTTTGAACAAGGAAAAGGATCAAATACTGACCTATGAAGAGAATTCCACTGCCGAATTGTTCTGGAAAGAAACGGATTGAACCCAATGTTCCGTTTTGTTAAGATAAGTTTTATCTTGGAATGATGGTCATTACGGCCAATATGCTATGACTAATATGGCTATCGATGGTGAAAAAAGGATGATAAATTTACATTTACGCAACCTAGATCTTAAAGACTTTACGATTGTAATTTTAAGGATCAAAATGGTGTATATATTCATTTACAAAACGGTAATAATTTCATTATAATACTAACATATAAGATCATAACTATCACCTATAAAATAAAATAAAACCATTTTGAAGCTTATTTATAAAAACTATACAGATAACTATCTAAAACCAAAGATATATGACATATTTCTACTATTTCATAATATGAAGAATTCTGCTACATTTAATATGATGGCACGAATTTAATTTGGTCTTGTTAATTCCTTCTTCTAGTTCTAATAATAATAACACTCCTTAATAGCGTAGTTTAAGTGAAGGATATTGAACATTAACAGATTTAAAAAAAATCTTTTCACAATATTAAAAAGTTGTAATCGGTTGTAAGATTGTTTAAAATCCCGATACAATTCTACAACTATACAACTAGCGACTTTATTTAACAGAGACGCCACTGTCCCTGGGATGTAGGTTTTTGTCATTACAATGAAAAATAAAAAAATAAAGATGGCTAAGACAAACACTTCATCACACAGAATAAAGAGATGAAGGTGCAAAACATAGACATGATAATACTAGTCTATATACGTATAAGTTATACATATATATGTAAGTTGTGCGTAACCAACTCCGTTTATACCAACCATCCGTGTAATTACATCCAATTTTTAGAGATAGATATATGTATATTTATTAATCGGTAAAAATAAATTCATGATACGTAGAAGCATCAAAAATTACGATCACCGTAGATTATCCCGATGCCTCGGGTCACTAAATTCAACCAGATTTAAACTCCGGAAATAATACTGTCATATTTACCCTGCGCGCTTGGTAAGTTTGCCTGTAATCCTTGATAGGTACACGATAAGGGGTACATTACGCCATCATCGTGGGTCATCGGTTTCATAGGCTACACAAATGTATAACCTTCAAAATGAGTTTTATAAAAATATTACATCTAAGTGGATTGAAAGCGTGCAAAGTGTACGCGCAGGTTTTTGGGTTATTCGCCTAGGCGGACGTGGGTTCACAAAATATAATACTTTTATAATTAAATTTGGGAACATTTCCATCTATCTTTCGATTTGATAAAGTCTAAGAAAACGTCAGGAGTCTTTGGTAGATTACTATCAACAATTCAATGAAAGCTACAGAGTACAGAGTGTAATTAATCATTTGTCAAAACCAATATATAAAAATATTTAAAAATTACTTCGACATTCTAAAGTAAATTCCCACATATACACGAGTACATACGAATATGTAGATAAATTAATTATTAATGTACTAGAAACATTTAACCAGAAATATAAACTATTTTCTCAGATTGGGGTAATAATTGAGCTGATAAATATGTACTTGACTGACAGTAACTAATGATACCAAACAAGGCCGCACACAGAAAAAATAAAATAAAAACAAGAATGAGCAAAAAAAAAAACAAATGGTTTTATATGCCTTCTGCTGACTAGCGGACAGTTTGCAATCCTGACATGAGCATGGCGTGTGGAGGAGACGCCGCGAGCAAAACATTTTCTTGGTTTTTATTTATTTTTATGGAAAAATATGACACAATTAGGAAAAGTTGTAGAACAAAAGTTGTTCAGTTTTAGGTGTAAGCTAATAGTATAAAAGGTTGTGCATGAGTTGTTCATCCACAACCCGAACCCACAGAAAAGGGGGGCCTAACCAGCCCCTCACCGGAACATTGCCTCGAGATAGTGTCCACACTACTCTCAGGCGCAGATACACCCTGGTTCATCTGCATAATGCTCTTTCAAATTTGCAAAAACGTTGACTTTGAAAACACAATGGATATAAGGATTTAAAAAGAAAGAATAAAAAATAAATAAAATAAAGTTTTCATAGTACAACTACGAGTAAATCAAAAGATTGTTGGGATGTTGATGATTTGTGAAAATGATTTAAAACGTCGATTTCTCGCCAATTCGAGATGAATTTAGTTTGTCCACATTTAATATTTGATTGTATCATTCTATTTTTCGGGCTCTCCGCATATGTGCCTTAGGTAGGCGGACGTGCGATGTGTGAGCGACCTGCTCTGCTACCTCCTCGAAGGCTTCACGACGGAAGCCTGCGTAGTTTGTTCGGCGGTCGACGGCATTGTCGTCGAACGGCGCGTCGACGTTGAAAAAGACGACGTGTGGCGGAAATCGTCCAGGAATTGTTCTGAGAAATAGAAACATCGCTTTGATAGCAGTCAAATCAGAGGGCGATTATTCGGCAAAAAATCTGCTAAATGTCGATTTTATCACAGTGCTGGGAGTGTTAATATGGTTTGATCTTTTGACACAGATACAATGTCATATTGTTTTTATATTGTATGTATAAATTCATTTAGGGGTAAAAAATTATCCAGTCTCCAGTTGCAATAGCATGTAGACTAAATACATACATTTTACATATGCATATTTACATACTGTTACTCTAATTATAATTATTATTATTAAGTTACGACAGGCAGACTATACAGGATGTCCTCCTGTAAACAGTGGATAAAAAGGTGGTAGAAGCATAAAAGTTTCAGTCAATATTTGTTCGATTCTCAACCATTTGTAGTTATGATTTTTTTAAATTATTTCTTGGAGACGATACTCTTGGTTGATTGTGCAATTATACTGGCAACACCGCTTTATATTTTGTTTATTTTTAATTTATTTTTTGTCTTGCCTGTACTTAATGAAACTTATAATTAGCCTAAAACCGAACGTGAGTGACACATATCTTTGCATTTTTTTTCTGATTTTTTGAGAAAAGTCATAGATGGTGCCACGCTAGTGACTACCTTATCATCTGCTCCATTTGTAACGATTTTCAGTTTAAACTTACAGATCAATGCTTTTTAGTTACTAAAGAGTGTTTGGCAATTTCTTCTTAGTAGTATGACAATTTTAAGAAGATCAAATATGTCTTCTGGCCTATAAAGATATGAGGTGCTTTTAATTACAATGGTGGAAAAATAATAAAACTGAATTTTATATGCAGTGGAAGCTGGACCTTTTGTATCTACATATTAAGGGGGCCTCTTCCCGAAAGCGCTCCTCTCTGTCTAAATCATATATCTAAAACTCATATCCCTTCAACAGGTTCCCTAAAAAAACACTTTGTAATGTTATAGGATAATCTCAAAAAGCAGAAACAATTTATTTTAAATTTTAAATGAAAAAAATAATACCAACATCAGGATTGAAGAATTTGATATACCTTTCTCAGTGGGACTCTGCGTTGACAAACTGCTGAGACTAGCGGAAAGCTGATGATGATAGTGAAACAACCCGCTGCTCGAAAACGCCCCCCTGTCCCTTTCTCCTGTCTCCATCTCCATCCCGGAGGTGCGAGCTTCGCGGTGTTGCATTAGACCCAGCTCCAAGCCGTGTTCCGACGTGTAGAAGTCGTCCGGACCGCCCGGTAGGCAAGTCTCCACCATCGCTTCTAGACAGTTGACGAACAGTTCGGCACTCTCGGCAGTGCAGTTGAACTGAGGAGAGTAGATAAACTGATAAATTCATCAGTCCTTATTTTTTTTTCTTTTACGCAAGCATTAAAGAGTTGTTCTGCGCTTGAAACTGAACCATATTTGTTAAACATGTTTTTTAATTAGGCAAGTTTTGAAGTGAATTTTAACATTTAAAAATCTGAACCGCGGTAACAAAATCATTAAATTGTTTCATTTAAATGTTAACTGTGCAACTATAAAAATTACATCCGACTAGATATAAGAATAATGAGGTTTTTTTGCTTAGTTATTATTTAACTAAGCAAAACTTAGATGTAGTAAACTACAGATGTAGCTGCTTGGAGTTTTGAAATGTACCGATTGGAAATTACCGCTGTGCCTCGAGTACTGCACGTGTGAATCAATATTCTAAGGATAAAAGTAACTATACACCGGTTAAAATGTTAGTAAAATCATTCCAGTTGTACTTTCATAAGTTATTCAATGTTTCAATGTATCGCCGTGCAAACGTTACATAAAGGTGTTACTCATCGACAAACTAAAAACAATAAATACACGCACTGGGAATATCTTGGTGAAGTGGCCTGCGAATCTCCACAGTCCGCCAAAACCGCAACTCTGCATGTAGTGAAGCTGTTGCTGACTTGCGTCTTCGGACGATATCATGTTCTGAAAATTAAACATAAAACGCCTTGTTTTTAGGAGTCCATGTATGACGCAAAAAATACGAATTGGGATGCAATGCTTCGCAGACTCTAAAACCCTTTCACTGTTTCCACTTTACTTTTTAAAACCAATAAATACGTTGATTTTCATCTCGCATTGATTCTTTATTTTTTTTACTTTAAACGCAATTTTGTTATATTATTTATCGATTACGTCACTGGAAGTGCACTCTACTTTTGGGGAGCGCAGCGCCATCTATTGGTAATTAAGGATATTATTTTAAGCTATCTGACGCATTTGCTGTGTTGACGAAAGTGTCCGTTCATAGTCAAAAATATTATGAAAAAAATAGCCTAGGTACGGGCCCTTACTAAAATGCTTACATTAGAAAAACTACGTACGTCAACTCGATAAACTGCACTATTTTGAATAGCTTATGAAATTCTCTAGAATATGATTTTGTTACTAACTGCTAAAAAAGTATTAAAAAAAAAATGTCAAAATTACATTTTTTTTTTTGATAAACCCCGGCGTTGCTAGTAGGCAAAAATGATATATTAAATACGTCGTCCATCGCGGCCACCCGTTGGCGGCCAAAGCGAATCATATACTGCAATGAGGCATGCGCCCATGGGCGCTCGATGCGCATGACGGGTTAATTTACAATAATATGAAATGAGATAAACATTTTCAGATACCATTACGTTAAATTATTAAACTAACTAATAATAACTAAACGTCTCAAACGAGTGTTCATAAAATCTAACCTGTATAATGTTTTGCACTGCGCTGAGGATGATTTGATCGTGGCACCCCATCAATATATTATTTATCTTCATGTCTAGGAGACTGTGTCTGTAAAATGAAAAAAATAAATAGTTATAATATGTATAATATAGCACAAATAAGCAACGAAAAGTGTTTGGTTTGGTCGCCATTCATTATAAAACATATACACAGACAGTTTTATTTTGGTAGGCCGATATTTGTTATTAATCGCCTGGAGGCATTATTTTTAATTTTTAACTTTGTATTTTTCCTCATTAGGTCTGGTTATTTTTTGTTTTTTGTTTTAAGTGTTATTTGTTTCTTTTAGTAGTATATTTTTTTATTGAAATATAATGTTACGTATTGTAATGTGTACATGGGGAAACCTGTTTAATAAATAAATAAACCTTTTAGGAGCTGATAGAAGACGTTATTTAGAACATATTTAGCCATACATGCCTTAGTACAAAGTTTTACGGTTAAGGAGATATTTATCATTTTGAACTTATTTAAAATAATGCCGAAAACAAGTAGTTATACGCCAATGACTCCCGGTGCCCTGATTGGGTGGCGTCATCGGCCGCGCGGAGGTCAGTGATAACCGCTGACTCAAACCAATGAGCGTTTAATAGGCATTTGGAATGATAGCTGTTTCGAATACAGTAGACTTTTCTCATAAGATTTGACGTAGGTAAGAAAACATCGCGAAAGTCAAGTCTGATGGAATATTTAAGAACAATTAGGTTATGTTTATACTACATATGAATAATAAATAAGAGTGTTAATTATTGATAAACTAAATATCATCCAATACATAGAATAAATAGTGTTGAGGTGGATTACGGACACAATAACATTATTTATAGGTTATGATTACATAAATAGTAAGTATGCATTTGACATATCTAATCTGAGGCATATAAATTTTCACATTACAATAGTGAGATAGAATAGCATTTTTCAGCATCTTATTTTACCTCATCAAAAGCGATAAATTACTCAAAGACCTTTTCATTCGGAACACTGTACATCCTCCGGCAGGTAAGAATACCTCCTCCGTCATGCTCAAACTTTTCTGACCCTTGGTCAATAAATTCCATAACATCTGCACTGCGTTCTGACAGTAGGCAGTCATAAAATGTAGGCAAGTATACAATCATTCAACTTTAAAAACGATCTGATGAAAATGGTTTACTTACATAACGGGAAAAACTTTGGGGAAGACGACAGATCCTTCCGCCAAGTACTGGTACAGAATACGGGTCTCAGATTCATCTAAAACAAAAACCACAAATTTATTTAACATATGACTGTATGTCAGCACTATTGGTTGCAGTTCCGACTGACTTATTCTTATTCCATGATACGAGGTCAATCATTACAGACAAACAAAATCTCGTGAGTGATAAGGAATACTTATCGAGTATGAAATTTATTCTAGGATCATGTAATATCGTCTGGTTTCATACATAGTTACTGATATTGAGTTACTGATATCACTACTGGCACGTACTGAAATATATGTATCTAAGTCACATTTGAAAGTGTGAAGGGAAAATAAGTAAAATGTCAGTAGCAAGGGATGT
This sequence comes from Neomicropteryx cornuta, assembly GCA_020383195.1. NCBI lineage: Eukaryota > Metazoa > Arthropoda > Insecta > Lepidoptera > Micropterigidae > Neomicropteryx > Neomicropteryx cornuta. Next base: position 5,366,185 of record JAHKQU010000010.1, on the reverse strand, counting down.
TACTGGAACGGAAGTCTCCTTTGCCACAACAGTCTTTTTTTTTTCATGGTAGAAAAATTATTTCCATATCATTGGTAAAATAATTATTCATATATCATCATAAATAACCAAGATATTCTACTTTTACCGAGTTGGGGCTTGAAATGATTTTATATTGAATTGACATAACAACCCTACATGAGCAGATTTCCAGCATAGCGCCGCCTCATTCTATCGAAGTATCAAAGTCGGTTCAAGTCTTATGACGCGACAGCAAAGTCAGTCGACTGATGGGATTTTTTTATAGGTAAAATTCTATACCTTCGACTTATAATAACGGATGAACCGATTTTAATTATTTTTTTTTTGATTGAAAGGTGATTCGATCGAGTGTTCTTAGCTATGATTCTAGAAAATCTTTTTAGCCGTTGACACACGTCAGGGGTTTTTCAAATTTTTAATAGTTTGTTTTTTATAACAAAATAATAATACCTAATTCCGTCGAAATGTTGATTTTTTAGTGCTACCAGTACAGTGATCGATGATAAGTATTCAGAATTAAAATGTGTTAGTACAACATCAAATAAACCTAAAAAACACGCCTAAAAAAGGAAGAAAAGTGTTTTATGAACCTGTCGTGTATTTGACGAGCGTAGCAAGAACAGTCAGAACCAATGCTTGCGTGGTGAAGTCCGTCAAAACCTCAGGGTCCAGCAGGATGTTGTTTTCATTGGAGACGGACACTCTCGCACTCCGCTCCTACAGTAAATAATTGGGCCTTTAAATTATATTTTACTTATCGAAACGAGCTTACTTCGCCTAGAAGTCGAAACCGTGTCGCAATTAATTTACAGAATGCTCTCCTACTTTGAACGTAGCTGGCAAGAAAAGCGGTGGCAAGACAGCTGACTGATTTTCTGCCTTATTTGACACTTGTAAGGAACTTTTCAGTAGTATTTCTAAATCTCTAAGTTAGAGTGACCGTGTTACTTCAAAAGTAACAATAAATGTCTGGTAGATAATTTGTCTACATAATAATAAATTTGTTCAATTTAAGTATATCATTTATTGTTACGACATCTTTATGAGCCATTATTGCAAAAAAGAGGTATGGTTGCACGATATCTTGGTGAAGTAATATCACTAGCAGTAGACGATAACAGCCTTAAGCCATCGTCCATTGGATAGACCATGGCCATTGGACTAATGGCCATGGTCTATCCAATGGTTGGTGTTAGGCCTTGTTTGTGTGAATATTGTCCTATTAGCTTGATCTACTATTTATTTTCTTACCTTAGGTACTGGGGGTGGTATCGGCGGATCTTGATCATCGCTCTCTAGGGATTTAGCCGAGGATGGCCTTTCTGACGGCTCATCACCACTCGCTGGCGATATCCTACCATCGTCATCTATAACCTGAAATCGGAATCATTTGGCTATCATTAAGTTTGAGGCCTTTTATTTCCACAAAATAAAATTCTTAATGTATAGGAATGTCTATTTATCAGATTTAAAGAAAAGAAGTCCTCAATTCGATAAGTGTATTTTCATATATCTTTACTTCGTAAACAAAGTAATTTTGAATTTATTGTTAACAAGAACAAGACAATATGTACCTCGAAACCACTGTCCAGGTCAGAAGCAATCTGCGGAGAGTCATTCAGCTTCACCGATTCCCTCAGACCTGGATCTGAATCCTGATGGGGAACAGACGAATGTATTGCATCGCGGCCTGCACTTTTGGAGGTAGCTGAAAAGAAATAAAATATACAATGTCTAAGTAATAATAATGTCTACTCTTTTTAATTTCAATGTGCAAACAAAATACAGAACATACAATTTAAATGTATTTCATACACCAATTTGTTCCTCTGATCATGCTCCACACTCTCCACATTCGTCGAATCTACCACTTATACAGTTATCTATTTCCATGATTGTCGATGGCGCCTACGTCATCGCCGTTTTTACAATATAAGAAGAAATAACCTTTTCGTCATCATAACGCATTTATGCAGTTTGAATCTGATAAAATGTATGAAACTGCGTTTCTATAAAGTAGCATCTTGATTTTAAAAAAATATACACATGATTATGAACAAACAAAAAATAAGAAATCGATGTAGAATTTTATGGAGAATAAAACTATATATAAACATTTATCATCATGATCAACCAAAAATGTGATAGTATGAGAGTCAATTTTTTGGCCTTATTTTATTTATTTTTTTTCACAATTATGTAAGAAAACCATTGTTAGATGTTTTTAAAATGTGTGAAAAGTAGTTTATATTGCTATTAGTATATAAAATCGTCAAAAATTATCCAAACTAAATAAAAGTTTGGTTAATGTGTGTTTGTCGATTTCTTCACATCCAAATTTGACTATTTTTTATAAATATATAATTACTATCTATGAAAACCAAAATTAGTGCATTGCATTACAAAAGTAAAATAGTAAAACGATAGTAAAACTGTCCAAACAGGATGTAAAAACGCATTCAAAATGAATTTTCTAATGAATCGGTAAGTTTCTGCACTATTACTTTATAATTTCTGGCTTTATAACTTTACAAAAATTTGGGGGCTATTTATAGGTTAAGTAAATTTCATTAAAAAAAATGTGTGGATATAATTAAAAATAGTTTAGTGTGATTGAATAACATATTTACGTTTTTGCTATTCATAATTAATATTGTGACAACACGCCTTCTTGAATAGATCTAATGTTCTTTATTTGGCATTAGAGGAATTATATTTGTATCCATATATTTGAATAATAACACGTCTACGCCAACGATAACATCACAAAAAATCAATCAAAGTATCTTTTGATAAATCCAATTTTCAGTTTTGCATAGACATAATTACTTGGGTTTAGATGTATTTATTTTTAAATTAAATAAATCATTAAGATTTTTTTACTATATTTGCTAAATTAAGATATAAAAAAGGCTGTAATGACCTATGCTCCTTTGTTGATTTTTGTACAGAAGCGAGATTGCTCCATAATAAAATGGTGAAGAGATAGTAAATAAAAAAAAAATGTCTTTTACTCACATCCACAAACTGCGCTGACGGCGCTGTAATCGAGCATATCCCAGGACTTCTGTCTTTTCTGAGATCCGGAAAAGTATCCGACGGACGAACTCGAATGCGAAGTTGCGGAGTGCGGAGTGGAAGACTGCAAAAGCCAATAAAAACTTACATGCGACTAAAAATATGACTAACTCCGAGTGCACATTTCCTTCCTGTGAAAACCTGCGTAGTGATACTTTTTATTATGCAACCTTGTTGGGAAGTCTTCGAAAAGTTGATTTTGTCGATAATTTTTCTTACATGATTCAAAATAATATTTTATTAACCCCTCTCCTCATAATTATCTCAAAATATTAAACACCCCATTTAGAGAGTGCTATTTTTATGCCAAATGTTAAAACTGAGAATATTTGCTAAAATGTAAATATCTCATTAAATACCTAATTATTATTTTGTAAAGCAATACTTTTATCACATTTATAATAAAATTCTCTTCAATATGTATTTTAATTTTTTAAAGTTATATTTGTAATAAAATAAAAAAAAAACACAAAATCGAAATTCCTTTCAAAGGGTTGCCAGGTTAAAAAATATTTAAATAAAAATTACATTGAACTGGCGCTTTGAAATGTAGAAGTTTTTCCAATAATGGGGTAATTTTCTTTAGTACATTTTTTTATATCTGCTTCATTCGAATCCCATGTTTTATTTTTAAGAAAATATTTTATTTTTACTAGTTTAATATAAGAAAATAGTTTATGAAAATACCTTTATTAGAAAGAAGCACTATTCAGGAGTATAACAAATAAAAAATTACTTCTAAATTAATTGTATTTTTTTTATGTAATTTTTTTTAGATGACGTAATTGGCATTTTCATTTTTTTTTTAAAATACCGTAACTTTTTAACTATCAAGAATTGGATTAAGACATAATTAGTTTATTTGATTGGAAATGACCCCCCTATCTCCTCTTTTCGTTTGACCCACGACTTACGGGACACCTGTATATGTAACTATGTAAAATGACAGTGTTAAAGAGAATTGTTTTTTGAACATTTTTCAAATTTCAATAAACTAAGTGATAGACACGAGTTTTAGAGATATTGTGTCTCTATAATGATATGTATCAACTAATTTACATAACTCATATTAAAAAAAATGTTCAACATTTCGCATTTTTCCTTGTCTATTACAAAGTTTCTCACAAAGCTGAACACAACTGAAGCTTCTCGAAAAACAAAAATTGAATATTTTAAATATATACGTTAATTCGTGACATACCAAACCCATAGCGTGTATGTGTTGATCTGGCAATGTGTATGTTTCATTCGCCGGTGGTGTGTAGGTCTCGGGCAGCCATTTTGGCAGAGGATATTTCACGTGGCATCGAGAACGCACCTCTTCCGATGTGCTCACCAGTGCTGAAAACATGCAAACATCCATTTATATTTACATTTGAAATGTCCTCACATTATTCAGAGTTTTTTAAATTGGCTAGCACGAAATTCTTCTCCGATGAAAAGACAAAAGACAATGCACAAATAACTTTCGAATAGTTTTCAATTTGGTTTGTAAATTTTTTCCACAATGTCCCCATTGACTATAATATAGTGGTTTTTAGATTGGTCAACTCCTATGAAGAGTTTGACAACCACTCTTTAGTTTGACAACAGCCAAGACGTAATTTACTGTAAAAAGCATACAGTTTTATAATTTTGATGACAGATGGCAATATATTGATAGTTTAAACTCCAATAAAGTAAATATCAGGATTATCGTTTCAATACTATATAATCAATTATGTCGCTAAATACGCTCTGTCAAAAGCAACCTGCAGTTGTCTAATAATTAATATTTCAGTAATTATATTAGATTTGAAAATTAGAGTCTTGCATCCATCTTGAACCAGCCATATTGAACTTCTTTAAAAAGCGTCCAATTTGCTAGTTGGTAAAAAGACACGCAGACAGTTTTGATATCCGAAACCATTGGCCTGAATACTGCTCACCTGTCAGATAGGCAATGGAATCATTGGTGACTTGGAACTTATCCCTCCCGGAATGCCCGCCGGCGATGGCCAGAAGCGTGGAGAGCACCCGTGAAGTTCTGGTGACAGTGGGGGCGGACGGATGTCGGTAGCCCTTTATCAAGTGTCCCACCAAGGCAAAGTGGAAATTAGACTTGAAGCTGCCAAGAGAAAAATATTATAAATCTCTTGGAAACAAAAACAGTCACCCACAGCTTAAGATGCAAATATCTTGTTGACTGAATGCAAGAATCAAAAAAATAAAACTACAATGATTATCTGAGTGTTTCTCTTTTTACAAGATCTTAGATGAGGTAGAATGATTTAGGACCACGCAAAAGACAGAGAAGAGCTCTTTTGGTAGTTGCCTCTTAATATAAAATTGTAAATATTTTACAATAATTATTCAGTTTAATTATTAAGACGATTATATCTGGATAACATTTACTTTTAAATTTCCAAAAGATATATTTTTTTTAAACTATAATTCTGTTGGTTACAGTGTTTTTGATTAAGTATGTTAACAGGAATGTAACCTGAGTCCCACAGCATGATCCAATTGCTTGAAATGCCACTCCAGGGGCTCGCGTGTCTCCATCATCAATTGCTCCAGAGACTGAAAGCGAAGAGATATGCTATTAGCACAATATATTTTTAATTAAACCAGCCACTGTTGTGGGCAGTTTGATTAGTGTCGCATGTCTGCATGAAAATGAAGGTAGGCCATTGTTTATTCATCATTTGAAACAAAAACAAATAACAATAATTAAACTTTTCTAGGTTATACACAATATCTTAAACAATCGACATTCTTAAATCTAAAGGACAGATGGATAATTGAAAAAACCTAGATTTGAAGACCAGAACATGGCTATTCTAAGAATGAAAGTAAAAAAATAGAGCAACCGTTCCTCTAAGTAACTCCCATTTCTCGACCCATGACATCACAATTTTTTTAAAAACCGCGTGTCTCTCTATGCTACCCGCCAGATCCGAGAACCTCACGCTGCCACCAATTTCGTCAAGCATATCGTTTCTTTCTCTCGTCAACTCAAAATTCAATGTGTTACTCTTTCAGCGACTTCTTTCTCTCTCTCAAAAATAAAATTGAGCTTTTATAAAATCAAGCTTAAACTAGTATATTTATTGTTTATTTTTGTTTACAATTGTAATCATCTCTCATTTAAATTCGTTCAATTTATTTTATTATTATTCTTAGCATTAACATTGAAATATCTATAATATCCTAGTTTTAAGGATTGTATACTTCAATTTGTGCCTGTATTGTGTACAATTCGGTTAAGTAACCACATTAAATAAATAAATAACCGCCGAAATATAACCATAGTTAACTAATATCTTACATGATTGTCGAAGACTCCTTGCGAATCGAGCGTATGCAGATTCTGCTCCAGCAACGCGAGACCCGCTGCGTACAAAATGGTCTCGTCCAGCTGCAGAACGGATACAGCTACCCAGAAGAGAGCACGGTGGATCTTAGAGTCCTGAAATTGAGGAAGAACATTTTTTTTCATTTATCTTATCTTAAATAGAAGCATGGTATGTGGTGGTGGCAAAGGCCGCATAGAAAAGGAAGCTCAAAAAAGAAAATAAAATATTATTATATTCTAAACTAACAGACAAATTCTGGTGGTTTCTATATTGGGCATATTCGAAAGCTCTCGAAATTTTTAGCGTTACGAAAATAAAATTTAGGTGCGGGGGATGGCTCGAAGGTCCTAAAGATGAATCGCGAAACAATTCATCTCGAGTGCTGCAGGCACGAGTCCTTGAGCTCCAAAAGTGCTGTTAAAGCCTGCAACTGGGCCTGGCTGCCCACCCAGGGAAGAGCCCTGGGTTGAAAAGTGTATTATAAAACACCTAACCTATTTTTTTTTTTCAAAATACTTGAAAAAAAATTTATTAAAATATAAACATATTCATTTTGCAAAAAAAAGTTGCCATTGTCGCTTCTATGGCCATTCAAAATGCACATCGAATAGCTAAAAGTGCCGTAAGCACAAGTGGAGATAGGAAATAAAGCTACCCATTACACAATAGTCTGGGGGGAAGATGCTGTTAATGACGCCTGTAGGGCCTATCTGTTCCGTTTAAATAATTTACTACTACTAAACAATGTATAGAAGCAGTTGATATTATATGATAGCTACAGGGTGTCATAGTCAAACTGTTTTATCTTACAGAGGTGGTATCAATGGTTCATGTCAACGCTAATTTTGAGCCCTCTTTCCTGATGAAGTAGAGCAATTTCAGTAAAGTATGCATGCAATATTTATATATAAACTAACCGATCGGAGTAAGGGCTGTAGCCGAGTCAAGCACATTACAAGTGCTTCTAATAATGCTATATCGTTGAATGACTCCAGCGCTTTGACGAGGATACGCAGGAGTTGTTTCATGTCTTGATCGCTTGTACTTTTGCCTGGAAAAAAATTATCAGGACACATTTTAATGAGAATAGAAACCGGATGACGAAAGCCAAACATCAAGCTGAGGAAAGTGGTAATGGACCCTACATTCTGCAAATTGACAATTATGATAAAATTAAAATTGCCACATTTTCATAAATAAAAGCTGTTCTTTTTTTTACGCATACACTCTCAGGCAAATAAATCGAGCCACTTTACAGTATTGTCTTGGAATGCATTTTTTTTAGGCATCAGATTTATGGCTGAGGCTATAAAAGCGAACGCAAGCAACATCATTTGCTTATCGACCTGCAACATTGTCCTACAGCCTTGCTCTCTCTGAATGCAAGGCAACATCTATGGGACATCCACAGGTGACCTGATCTAACGTGGCAAGATGTCCGGGAGGATCATTAGTGTTGGCGCTGATTTCTTATTTTTTGTTTGTTTGCGCTACACCGATAATTATCCTCACAAGAATAAAGGTGGTGTGATGTGTCCATTACTTACTAATGCATCCAAAGACAATGAGAGCCCGGGGTTGGAGGGCAGGATTGAAGCAGAATGCAAAACTCTTCGCCAGAGAACTCCTGAAAAGCAACAAAAAATAAAAAATTATCAATCTGATGCAGGCTTTAAGTCTATTTGTTTCTAGGTTCAAAACGCTTCATCGAAGATTCATTCATAGTCTTTGAAACAGCTTGGTCTGATTTTTCTATATTTTTTTTTAAAACTGCAATGTTTCTTCAGTGGTTTGGAGTACCTACACAAACTGATCCAAAATGTTTATAAATAAGGATATAACACATATAACCAAAAGTTTTTTTATTAACTTTAATTCTATAATTCTTTAATTATTATCGCATTTATTTTTTTCTTAAATGGTTATAAACTTTAAATAAATTCTGCTCTTGGCTATTGCAGATCGGTTAAAAGAGGATTAGAGCAATGGATCTTATTGTCATCCTTTGTTGAGTTCAGATGAAAAAGCGGGCATCTGTTGCAAGTACAGACAGATGAAGTGAATACTTCTACAATGTTTCTACAATAAGATCGTTTTATTGTCACAGTATAAGGAAAGAAAGAAGGTAGGAAATAAACAATAAAACTGAGTGTGACTGTGTTGGCTTTCGGCTTAACTCGCTTATATGGAGTTTCTAGGGTATCACTGGATTGCTGACAAGACGGTCTACCTAACCGAATATGATTTTTGTATTAGGACTTAACTTTTTGAGCAGGATAGTCCAATATTGTATTGGTTTTTGTAATTCTTAACTTCAACTCTATTACTACTCGTCGATGTATATTTTTGAAGAAATCAATAGATCCTGACAAAAACCATAGATTGAAATCAAAACTAATGTGGTAGGTTCTCCGAGTCAAAAGTTTTACTACACAGAAGTTTTGACGACTTTGGTCTCCACGAAAATCCCTTTTATTTTAACGGGTTAATCTACAGCAAAGGTCCACCCTGAAGGTTCATTCTAAATAGTAGTGAATTTTTGAAATCGAATAAGTAGTTTTGGAGATAACCTAACCTAACCTAGAATATCGGTGACGCGGATACATTACATTTTTCCCATACAAAAATTCACCCGACCCGTGCCTATACAAGTTTTTACTTCAATAATGAATGGGTTTCACTTACCACGTGTGTAGCCAATCACAATTGGGTATGTCACGCATGCAGGCCTCCATGATCTCGAGGAGAGCGTCGGTGATGACCTCGAGTGACTGGAGGGACAGTCTCTCCCTGTCTGGTGTACCGCCACTGTTGTTGCTGCTACCAGTTGAATTTGTGCCTACCGTGGTCGAGGAAGGGAACGCCATGCTACCAAAGTTCCTATTAGAGATTTATTTATATTTAATATATTTCAGCGTGACCATTATTGAAAAAGACAATATGAAAAATTTAAACAAAACTTGTGCATTATAAACAACTTTGAACGGAGTAAATGGGTTCATGTTTCCCAATTTCGAACTTTCGCAAAAGAAGTCTTCTCCTTTTCAGAATTTTGATTTTCGAAACGGCATCACCAAAATTTTAAGCAGTTATCCAACCAGGACCAACTCCTACGCTTTCAATAAAACCTTGGAAATTCCAAACCATAAAAAAGCGTTTTTTAAAAAATTCTCTCTTCTTCCTAAATCTTAAATCTTCTCGCTTCTTCCTAAATCTACATCCTTGTTGTTATGTATGTTTATTTCATTTTAATGTGTTATTTGTATGGCTCGGAATAATCAATAAATTATGTATTGATTATTTATCGTTATAATATTGAATATGCAACGGACGAGTTACACCAAATAAATGCGTACTGCCACAGTTGCGCCACATTGTGCCATCGCCGTAAGACAACCGGCGGAAAAAGAAAAAGGAACGTGTCTCCCCCGTGTTGTGGTGTGTGTGACGTGTTGCCAAACAATATTTTGTGCGCGTTGAAGAGGCTATATTGGGTGAGTCCGTTGCAGAAAATAAGTATCTTAGAATATTGGTTTAATTTCGTGTATGTTAGAAACTAAGAGTTGATGCAAATTATCATCAAACTGCTTATTCATAACACTTGTTCTCACAATTTGAATTTAATAATTTAAATTTGTTATCAATATTTATTTAAGACTTGTTTTTTGCGTACATGAAAATATATTTTTACAAGCTTTATTTAGCTTGCAATGTTTCTGTCGGTTCAGGTCAAATCTTGCGAGCTGAATTAGAACCACTTCCTCTTATCCTACGGAGTTGAAATTTGACATGTTGGTTCAGTTCCGATGACAATGCGTTTTTATGGTAAGCATGACCTGATTGTACACCCAGGATTGGCTCCAGACGAAGGAACTCCTCAACGGTCAACAGCACAGATGCAAAATTTTATATACGCATTCAAGCACTTGGCTTGTTTTTAAAAATGTAGTTTTACTATTAATTTATTTAAATTGAAGTCCTCTGTTCATACATGTGGCAAATAAATTGTTGACAGTTGAGAAGAAGAGCAAAAGAACTCACTTGTCGGTGGCATTTCTGTAGCTGCTTCTAAAGGCAGTGACGGCGGCTGACTTCACTTTAGATATACCGAAGAGCAGGTAGAACTTGGGCAGAGAGAACTCGTCCAACGACAGGCGCAACACCCTCTGTGTATCCTCTAGAAAATAAGACATATTTCATCTGTAAGCTAAAGCACACACGGAAACATATTAACATAAGCAGCCCAATCTCTCCTCATGGTGTTGAGTAAAAGAGCTTTTACAAAAAGTGCTTTTAAAAAAAGCATGAGCATTTGAGGGGCTTAAATGCAAAACCGCCTCCATCCATATTATGTAATTTTGAGTTTTTTTTTTTTAAATTGTACCTACGGATAAATCTGCATATTATAAAAACTTCATTGAAAATACTCTCCAATAATATAGATTACTCAACCCTTCTACAATCGATTCCTTCACAAATTCCAAGCAGAACCACAAGATCTAACGATATGTTTTATCTGAATAAAATTTGGAAGTTCGAAAATAATTGTGTTTCAGTCTGTATGTTTACTTTATAAAATAAATAAAACAAAACATAATAAAGATGATTACACATTAAAAATAAACAAAATCTTACCAGAGAAACTAGGTGTGGTGCAGGTGCACAGTGAATGTATGACATTAATGACGAGTCCGTGGGTGGAAGCCCTCATGCTGAGTGAACCGGAACAAACGAGGAACGTCACCGTGTGGAACAGGTAGGGCAGATGACGCGCTACATCCAAGCAGTTGTTGAATGACAACATAAGCTGAGGAGAAATGGTATCATTATGAAAAGTTCAGTTTGAGGTGTAGAACGGATCCACGATGAGATGTGCATGAGAAAAGTTCACTTGTATATTAAAAAAAAAAACTGTATGAATCCAACCGCTTGAGACGATTATATCACCGTTTATCACACGAAGTATATATATACATATGTGTGTCCTACTCAAGATTTAAAGCTTAAGGAATTTTTAATTTAACTCATTTTACACATTTTTATTTCAAAACAGGAACTTTCAAGAATTTTATAGGTTACAATAATACCTTAAATATTTTATTTAATTTAAGCGAAAGGATATTGCGGGTCCACTATACATACAATCTGACTGTGGAGTGCCCGAGTAATGTTTTTGGGAAACTATGTAATAATACTTAAAATATATATACTTTTTCAAATAGATTTTAAAATTCTCTAAAATATAGGGTTATTTAAAAAAAATATTGAATTAATTTATGAATATATTTTTGAAAAATAATAAAAAATAATTACCGATCATTTCATTCCACAATATTCAATTAATTTACACATATTGTGACACATGACACAACGCGAACTATTGTGTAAATGGCAGTGAAGGAACGGCAAGTTTGACATCTATTATCTATGATAGCTTTCTCTCTCACTCATACAGCCAGAACGACCATTTAAAAAGCTACTATTTGGTATATCACGACAGGTGTATCCACGCCACACGTTGGCGTTAAGGACATCTGACAGCTCAATTGTCCATGACGTCAACGCTGTGTCATTGGCACCGGGCAAATTAAAGTAACGGTATAAATATCATGTACATGTATGCATATTAAAATTTATGCTGACATAAATAATACTTAATAATACTAGCTAAGATTATTTGTTTTTAAACTTGAATAAATATTGTATTTGTTTGTAATATCTATGTGTGTAATATGTTAAATATAAAAGTTGTTTCTGAGAATTTGTTTATTAACCACAAAAATCATATTTAGCAATTTATTTCTAATTTCAGAGTTATATTGTTTTTTCAACATCCTACAAAATTATAATTTTGTCACATAGCAGGTATTAGTATCGAGGTAAACACCTTTATCATTTAGTGGTTCTGCATAGTGACTTCGGTTTACCACATAAAAAACTGAAAATGAAAAGAGACGACTATTTTCAGGGAGGGGGGCTGAAGAAATATATAAAAATATATAAACTCACCAGGTATCGAGCCAAAATGGCAATGTCATCCCACATAACGTGAAGTTCTAGCATAGCAGTGGGCGAATGACACGTCTTGTCTACCACCTGAAACGCATTTGAATATTAAATCACAAACCGCCACAGGTAAAAAAATCGATCAAGTAAGTTCGTTTAGTATCTCAAAGCACACTCTCGAATATACACCTAAATTAATGCGTTAGTGCTAGAAAAGTAACATAGCACCAGCCCATCATTTGTCATAACCTAATTCTGGTAATTAATGATACTTTTATACCGTGAGAGCCCCTTATCGGTCCGGCAGCGTGCAGACCCAGTTGACCGTTGGCGTTTTTTGGACATTTTATTTCTTGACTACTTGCGGAGCCGAGTTGACCTGCGGCTGAAGGGAAGTTCTTGCGCCACAGTTGTTTTTAGCTCATACCTCCAAAGTTTAATTTAATTTTATAGTGCCTCTTCTAAGAGCAGAGATATATTTGTTTTTATTTGAGCCCTAGTTTTACTCATAAGATTGCAATAAAATTACTTCACGCAGACAACATTTGTTAACCCTTTTTATTTCACTAATCTATTTTTATTAATTTCAATCTTGGTTTTAAAGTTTATTTTTATATTTATCAGTTGACATTTAAAACATCTCCACCCGATAATATACAGAGAATATAGTACCAAAAGAAAAACATAAAATGTCGATCGAATTTGTGATCGAGCAGTTAAGGCGTACAATTAGCAACATTGAGAATTTAAGTCGAATTAACATCGAGTCACGTTTATAAAAGCCTCACTGTCAAAATCTCCTTCGACTCGTATGATACTAAGAGCATAGTGTGTGTGTCATGTCTTAGAAATTATTTAAAATAAACTTAACATCCAAAGCAAAATAAATAAGGTAGGGTAGGTAAAAAATAAAAACAACCAGAAAAAAAAAACAAATAAAACAAATGAACACTTACACAAGCACCAATTGCAGGTCCCAGAGATTGGGAAGGCAATTTTGAAAGGGCCTAAAATAAAATAAAAACAAAAATATGAAATAAGTGTTTGTAGAAATACTAATATATTATGGAGAATAATATAGAATATGATATATATATATATAATATACTATGTCTGTATAATTGAGTTGTAAAGTTATTTGAATTATATTTGATGATTGTTTTTTAATAGCGGCAAATCGCCTGAAAAGATAAATTACACAATCTTTGACAATATTGAAAAATTTTGAATAAGTTTTTAATTATTTGATAAAGTGCTGGATAGCATAATATTTATAAAGGTTCTAAAGAGGTCCTGTACTTGAGAGCGCAGGATGTCGGTTTAAACCCAGCGCTGAGTTTTATAAAAATGCATTTTTAACTCTCACCTCTTTAGTAGATGTTACATAATAATTGACAATATTTTACACTAAAGTGGACAGGTGAAAGTTAAAAATGCATTTTTATAAAACTCAGCGCTGGGTTTAAACCGACATCCTGCGCTCTCAAGTACAGGACCTCTTTAGAACCTTTATAAATATTATGCTATCCAGCACTTTATCAAATAATTAAAAAAAAATTCAATATTGTCAAAGATTGTGTAGTTTATCTTTTCAGGCGATTTGCCGCTATTAAAAAACAATCATCAAATATAAGTCAAATAATATACTATTTCAGTGTACGAGTTCTTCTATATACTATTAAAATCACGAATCTATGTATTTTTATACCATTAACCCTTTTCAGTTAGTTTCATAACAACTACTACAGATATAAATATATTCAATTTAAAAGGGCTGATATTAAGATTTCAATATAAGTAAAAACACATATATTAGCACGTAGGCGCTGAGAATTCCTTCAGAGCTACAAGATGTTTAAGCTTTTCCATCTTTGATTTACGATATGGGGCTGATGACTGATCAATGACTGATAGCCAACTGCACAAACGCAACAGGGCTCACGAAGTTTTCAAAATTGTAAAATTTAAAACAATTATTTATTTTAATATTCTTAATAGTTATCGCGTCAATCAATGATGTAGACTCAATTTAACCTGCCGTCTGCCCCAAATTCACCGTCCCGTTTTCAAATTTTGGCCCGCGGTAGATTGTCTATTATATAACCTGAAATATAGCCTTTTGATACTTGCAACACCAAAAAAATAGCCACGAAATTGATATTTTCGTTTTGTGGGAGTGAGCAGACAATCCCATCTTGAAATATTCTAAAATAAATATGTCTGCGACTGAAATGGCACCATTTTAGGTGATTTTTTGTGTTATGTTTGATTTCCCAAGGAGTAATACTAATGAATCTACGAGGACTGATCAAAAAATACACGGAAATTGTGTATAAATAAAAAAAACTGGAATATTAATATGGTAACATAGCGCAAACGCTACATTATGTTGATGGTAATAAATATAAAAATATCTATAACCAGTTTTCTATGATATCTAAGGTTATAAATTCAATATAAAAAGCTTAGTGTAGCTTACTTTAGTGTTTCTTCATTGAATTTCAAAATAAATATAGCTTATATATTTTTGTAATCAAGTCTTTTGTAATCAATTAACCT
The DNA here is from genome assembly GCA_020383195.1 of Neomicropteryx cornuta. Classification (NCBI taxonomy): domain Eukaryota; kingdom Metazoa; phylum Arthropoda; class Insecta; order Lepidoptera; family Micropterigidae; genus Neomicropteryx; species Neomicropteryx cornuta. Next base: position 5,351,183 of record JAHKQU010000010.1, on the reverse strand, counting down.
TATTAATGTGGTAGTGAAAATTCTGGATATATCCAGGATATCTGAATTACTTACTGAGTTCTTGGTTTTACTGCTAGTTTTCAAATGATTATCATTAATCATTTCAAATTAAGACAATGAGATATTAGAAAATGTGTAAAAAATAGCCTTACCCTGCACATTCTACCGATGATCTTTTTGGCAACGAGTTGAACGTTAGCCGAAGCCAAGGCGACTGCTGTATCCGCCATAATCTCAACCATGGGAGAGCCCAAGCCTTGAAATAACATCACTCATATTATTGGTATATCTTTAACCCATCTCAGGTCACAGACTTTCCACCATATCAATGCTTTATAGACTTAACACTAAGCGATTTAAGGAGCCAAACCTCAACGGATATTCTATGTATTTTAAAAAATATTTTATTATATTCTCAATAATACCTACAATAGTTTAGAGGAAAATCGGAAAAATTTAATTTGCAAAAATTTTAAACCAATGAAAAATTTTAAAAATAAAAATATTTTATTAAAAATAAAATTTAAAAATAAAATTATTTATATTTATAAAAATTACTTATTTGGGATATAAATGTAAAATAAAACATATCTAAACATCTTACTTCTATTATAAAATACAATTAATTTAAAAACAATGCATATGTCGAATTAACGACCTGTATGCACAATGGCCCCGAACAAATATATATTTGTAATAAATTAGTGAAAAAACATTTTTAATACAAACTTTTAAATGCGTATACAAAATTTCGTGTCTGTGCTGTTGACTGTTTACGAATTCCTTCGTCTGGAGCCAATCTCGGGTGTAGAATCAGGTCATGCTTATCACAAAAATGCAGTCATCGGAACTGAATCAACGTGTCAAATTTCAACTACGAGGATGTTGTTCTGATTCAGCTTGCAAGATATGACCGAATCAGACTAACAAACGTTGCGAGCTAAATAAAAGTTTGTATAAAATAGAGTAGACTGATAAAAATTCATAATCATCACTACATGTATGGAAATTATTTGTGACAAGGCGGCGTAATCAATTTTTTTACCATTTGGAAAAATATCTTTTTCAACGGTACCTTTTTTGAAAAAGTTATACATAGTAGTGTAAAAATATGTGACATTTATTAAACAAAAGTTATCAAAAACAGTAAAAATTCGGGGGGCCAACTGGAACAGTCAATAAAAGCTATTTTTTTTTTGAGATAGTAAGTAGAGTGATATTTAATAATTTTATTATTAAATATCACTCTAAATATTAAATTAAACGATTTCACGGCGAATCATCTGGCACCAAATTTTTGGGAACTGGACGTCACATGCCTGCACGGCTGATTTTACAACACACGGATGATTTTGCATATTTTTCTTTAAGGGATTTTGTCTAAGTGACTAAGAGGTATGATTCTTTAAAAATATTAAATAAATAAATATATAAACACTAATCAGTCATTTTTTATGTGTTTTGTTTTTAAAGCTTGCAGATGATAAGTCACAATAAGAAAGCAGTCGTTCAGTCAGCCCAAAAAATGCTCATCTCAGGACTCATCTTGGTCTTGGAGGACTCATCTTGTAGAGTCTAATGTCATCCTTTTCTGTGACTATCTCTCATTTTTACGTATGTGTAAATTTTTTATTTGATTATTTTCTCACTGGCATCTAACCTGAATCGACGCTCCTCTGTATGAAATTATCGAGTACCATGTCGATGAGTTCGGGCACCTGCCCAATGGAGCCCCAAATCTTAGCCTGGATGGAAGGGTACATCTCCACTTCTTCAATCGTCAACATGATCAGCTTCTCGATTATTAGCGCCACCTGCTTCTGTCGCTTTGATTCATCAGACGGTTTCACAAACCTGCGTTTTAAAAAATCAAATCATGACTAGGCCATGTGTTTTATTTTATTATTATAATACGCTATTTTGTTAAACTGTTGATTTCTTTAATGAAAAATAAATAATTGACAACACTCTCTTAATCAATCACGCTATCAATCACTTAAGCGCTAGAGTAAGACCCATTGTAAGTCCAGCGCAGTTTTGCATTTGAGAGATTGTTAATCCTTTAGTTGTTTAATTGTTTCAGTCAACCACCCTCCATCTCAATTAATTTCACATTTGGGTTAGCTGGTAGAGATTGTTTTACGGCAATAAGCCTTCCCTTTTGTAACATATGTATGAGGTGTTTGTTTATTATTATTTGTTACTAACATCATTAATTGTATACATAACCCAACCTCATACAAGCATACATAAGCCGCCTAAAAAAATATTCCGAGATGTAGATGATGCTTTTTTTTTTGGCCAACAAATTATTAATATTATTCATTGGCAGATAGCCAATAGAAGCATAAACGTTTACAGTTTAGAAAAGCTAATTTTGCCAAGTCACAGATGGTGTGGTGTTTTGTGTAAATATTTTTCAGTTTAGACTCAAAGAATATATTGCCAACTGTCATTTAATTTATGTAACTGTGTGCATTTTTCCAATAAATTACAATGTTTTATGGATGTTTGAGATTTGGTGCGACATCTGCATTGTTTTTTAGTCGTGGTACAATTCTTCTTAGCAGTTGAACGATCTAAAAACTACTATATAAACAATGCTTAAATCTTCATTCATGTGTTATGTTCTCTCTACCATTCACAATGAGCTTGACTTTATTGATTCCATGACCAAAGTGCCCAACTGCTTGCGCTTAATTTGAGCTGGAACTTTCTGCAACAAAGGTGGCTCCAAGGCAAAAGAGATTGATAAAACAGGTATCATAACTGGTTGTACCAGGTTCAACTAGAGGGTGGATCATGAAAGAAATCACCTGATTGTGAGAGGTCCACTTCCCTATGAGTCCCCTCGAATATAATAAGATAAGGAAAATATTGAAAATAACTTACCTGACCAAGTTAGCAAGCCAGGGTGTCATGTATTCCAGGCATAAATGTTTCAATTCAATAGTTGATCCTCTAAAACCCTGCAAACATTTAAGTTTTAAGAGAGGGCTTTTGGAATCATTATGACACTCGGCCTAAGGCTACAGGTTTATGTAAAATAAACTCCCTTAGAAAGAAATCACCTCTCTCAGATTCGACAAATATAAAAAATAATATTAATTTATCATATTATGCCGGGGAGGTTCTAGGTACAGAAATGATGGAGGTTAAATGAAGAAGACTTCTATGATGCTCTGGATCCTTTAATTTCTCCGCGGCAATATTTACATTTACGATGAATCCCTTATGGGAGACATCTCAACATTACAAGTATGTGACGGATAATTAAAACTAAATAACAATTGTAAAATAACGGAAATTAAGATAACAGGAAATAAAATATAGTCCGGACAATAATAATTTCGCCGGCGCGTAATGCGCGGTTGCAAGCCAGTCGACCCGACTGACTGCCTGCGTTGCTGGTGGAGTGCGCCGTTCAAATGCCGGCGCCGACCAATCAGATGCGTCCGGCGGCGATCGCACGTCGCCGGCCAAAACGACACTGCCAGCCGCAGTTCAAGTATGTAGCGCCGTTACAGTATTATTATTTTGATTTTATAGGTGGGTAGCTTTACAGTAGATAAACCTATGTGTTAGCTCATTTATTTATTTATTCTGGTTATCAATAAAGATAATTAGACGTAAAAAGAATAATATTAAAATATAATAAAAAAAAATAATTAAAATATAAATTTAAATCCCATAAGAAGGTTGGTGGCTCGCTGTTGCACTTTCACTGACAAATTAACATTTTCCCCGCAGTTTAGAGGGAAAGGGGTTTGTTACAGTGTTACCACCATCACGCCTTGCTCATAGATGCACCTGGTGGTTGGCTTTCGACGAGGGGTAGTAATCGTAAACAGTGATACAATGAATAAATTAATATTAAATTACTTTTAGATAATGAATAAGAAAATCAATAAAAGTAATGGCATGACAAATTATTTTGGTATTAGATTAGATTAGGTTAGATTATTAAAATAATTTTGACTATTTTATAAAACTTATAAGAGAATAAAATTACTATAGTTTTTAAATTGGCATTACATTTTATTTAAAAAAAAAATGAATCTGTAGTGAAGTTTCTGAGGACTGGACGACGAACGTCTACCGTGCTTTGACTGAAAAGGACTTGCATGATTTTTTAAATTTATAACAAAAAGTATACAAAATATATATTTTTTAAAATGGTTTTTTTAAACTAATAGTATTTTCATTATTATGTATTTAAATTTTATCTACATTGGCTATTTCGTAATTTACATATATTATATTGAAGTCTACTTTAGCACAAAAACTTTGTTTTTAATATAGAAGTTGAAAGATGAAACAATGCAAATATTATATTGTTCAAGCCAATACATAGATACGGCCCGAAACGATGAAAGATGAACAATGCAATATTGTTTATCTCTCTTTTCTCACTTCTCAGTTCAAATTTAAGTGCTTATGGTAAAGATTTAAGTGGTTGTACAAAAATTAATTTGTTTTTATGAGTTTAAAATTAAATTGTTACTCAGATATTCATATAATTTTTTGTAGGGTAATTTTTTTGTAATTATATATTATTTTTAAATAATAAAGTGCCGTTTAGAGAAATATTCTTCAAGAGAGTTTCTGTGAGATGAACCTATAAATGTGGTTTCTGATGGCGTTGAAACTGAAAACTGAATTGCACCATCTCATATTGCTCACCTGTATACATTCCTCCAAGAATTCCAAGGTAAGGTGGGGTTCATTTGTGGCCAGTTTTTCACTGACAGACTTTATGAATATTGTGTTGTTGGACGGTATACACAGACCTGCAAAAATCAGTTATTTTACTTAGTAAACAAAGAAATTAAATCATAAAATGGATGAATTAATAAAGCTGTCTAGAAAGTGGACATAATTGTATATTAAAAAATAAATGCTTGTAAGTCCGCCAATTAGTGAATTTGAAGTGAAGTAAATTTAATTAGCATTTGAATCGTTAGAAACGATGAATTGTTATAAACGACGACCCTTTCCTTTGGGCTTAAATACAGGTATATAGGGAATTCTCAATTCCAAATAAAGAGCTTTGAGTCAGCGCCGTTATGTATAATATTTTTTTAAATTACCGGATGTTTCCAAAAGTTGTCCTTCGATCTTTAGGTCAAATGTAGCAGTGAGTGCGCAGAGCTGATTGTATGCGGCCGTCCTCAGGTTCGGGTCGGATGAACCCAGATTTAAGAGTGCCATATTCAGCAGCGTACCGGGCACGTCCTTGGGCCGGATCTTTTGGTGCACTGTTACTGAATCCTGATCATTTTTAAATATGCTTTAATAGGTAACTAATCAAAAAGTCTAAAGGGGAAATAAGCTAGAATGAAAGCTTTTGAATTTGTTAAGAAACACTGAGAATAGTTGATATTTATGTATTCACAAAAAGCGTTGCATCTAAACCACTGTTCACAATCCATTATTCTTTCCCCTCCCCACAACTAGCTATCACCATATTATCATGCAAATTCATTCACAAAGAATTAAAGCAAAATTTCCAAAAATATTTCGGAAGAAAAGGTAGTGCCCATATTTCTACTTCAAAATGCAATTTTGCTTATTAAGTTAAGAAAAACATATAAATATTGCTGAGGGCTTACGTATTAAAAAATATTTCAATGACAGCTTAACCTATTGTAAGATGAATACTAGTTTTACGATAATCGCCATCGTGTAATTCTGTAAATAAATAAATAAAGTGCGGAATTGGGAGTGGTTGCTGGCGGCCAGATACTTCAGTTTAAGTGGCTTCCTGCCAAATGACGTCTTTGCTTACCGGTTGGCTCAGTTCCCATCTGTTCCTGATGTGAATGATGGACGTCACGATGCTGTCGCAGTCGTTGTGGATGAAGCTCAGAGGACCGCTCTCATTCGATATTGCCAACGTGAATTGGTTGTCATCCACCAAACAAACCTGTCAAAGAGACGGCTTGAATATTATTTAGATAATCATTTATTTGAAAGTACAGTTTGACCAATTACAGTGGGTAGGTTTTTTTTATATTATTAAAAAGATAAATAAAAAATATAGTAATAATAGATATTTAAATGTTAAAATGTAGGCAAGTAAATTTGTGTGGAAGTTTAACGTATTTGTTTGTATTTCGTATGACTGTGTGAAGTATGTGTTATAAATTTATATAAAAATAAATAAAATTGCAATAGCATCACATTTAAATTGTTGCAAATGACGGCTATCTGCAAAATTGGCGCTGCGCTAACGGCAGGTAATTACTTAATTTATATTTTTTTATTTAAAATCTATAAATATATAACAAAGATCAGCGGCCGATAATTTTACCTCCTCTATTTCCGACGCATAGTAAACATCGTTCAAAAGTACCGTGTGCGATAGAACCTTAGTCTTTTCAGCTGACGTTATTTGAAGAGCAGTGGGGCCAACCTACAAAAAAACATTTTTTTTAATAAAATTTATTGCAGATCATAGTTCTTTCAAAACAGCAGGACAGTTTGTTGGTAAGAAAAAGCTCCCGTATACGTATTTTGGTAAGTATAGTCAAAATACTTTGGTTATGTTAATGTTATTATTTTAATTGGTAAAGTTATAATTCTATAAAAAAAAAGATATCTAACACCCCAATTTTAGATTTTGTTTATTAAATTATTCTAATGAGGTTTAACAACAGTCAAAATGTATTATTTTTTATATTTATAAAGAAGCAGCTAGGCCTTATGGGCGGCTTTGCGGGCAACTTGTGCTTGTGGCACTTTAAGATGGGTCGCTTCGCCTATTCTAGGCTATTCGGACCATTATGTGCCTACCTTCCTATTCTATAGAGGCAGCATTGACGATTGTTTCGCCAATGTAGAATAAATACACTTTCAGTTTTTCCCGAATTTTCCAAGCAATTTTTTAAATTTTTCTTTCCCTAAAAACCATCTTCAAACTATTACGAATATTTAAAAAAAAAGTAACCAAATCAGCCGAATAGTTTCTGAGTTATAATGCTTCAGACACACACACATTCGGTTTTATATATATATAGAGATATGGATAGAACGGATGTAAGCAAGTTGATGGAAAAACTAATTATATTCACCTTAATGGCCACTTTAGTATCCTTGTGCGAGAGCTTAAGAGCATTATTAAAAACTTTCAGGTCTTCCTCAAGAGAGAGAGTGGCTCCGGGGAGTTTCTGCTGATCTGGGTCTATGAATTCGTTGAGCCGGCCTGGACCGTCGACAAAGATCATCTTTCTGTTTCCCTGCAAGATAATATAATCAAAAATATCTTAAAATACACAAATTTAAAAGACACTGTGCATTTTAGGTAAAATTTCTGTAAGGAAGTTGAATAAATTAGTCATATTCGGATTACTATGAATATATAAAATTAAACCTATCACTAAGTAATTCCTTTAATATTGACTAACAAGTATACATAAACACTGTGTCCCGAAATCTTTACCGATAAAATTCAGTTAATTGAACCTGCGATTTCAAAAATGATTTGTTAAAACGATATATCAAAACTCCTCATGGTTTCCGAGAAAAAAAACTGTAAACTTTATGTGATATTATTAATTCGTTGGTGTCAGACATAGAGAGACAGACAAATAACAAAATAATCCTTTCTCTAAAGTCTCCTTACCCTCAGAGGAGCCAGCATATGATCATGGAACTTTGTGTATTCGCGCACCCAGTTGTCGCAATTGTAGATGTAGCATGCGAGGATATTGTCGTAGGCGACCTCCGGAAGGACGTAGAACCATTTTTGAAGGAACTCAGTTCTGTAGATAAGTTAAAAAACATTTGTATACAGGTGTGTTTACAATCACTACTGTGCTACTGCCCTATAATGAAACAGTAATCAGAAAACAATATTGGAAAATTGCTATCCGATTACAAGGAAAAACGAATTCAAAATTTAATAGAAATCGTAACGTTTGAGAAAACGTTCAATATTTTTAGTAATATAGTTGAGACCGGTTTAGTGGTTGATATATATCAACCTCCTGAAAGGACAGTTGTGATTTTAAACTCCACCTGTATACAAATTTTCAATAAAAGTGTCACCGCCTACATTAAATAAATCCACACATCCGTACATGCCGCAGTCAACAACGAACTGAGCATGCGCTTGATTAGTTTAAGGTCAAAGCGTTCTGGAGTCCTTAATTTTAACACACAACCTTTGTTTTGTTTCAAAAATTTAAATAATACTTCTGCAAACTGAGATAAAATGCAAAGTTAAACCAGTGTTGGATAAAAGGGCCATATCATCCATAGGGCCAAGCCTTAGGTAAACAAATATATTAAAAAAATACGGCATTTCTACAAAGTGATCCGAGTGATAAGTATCCGATAATTAAATTATTAAGGGGGTCACTGATACCGCTTAGCAGAAGAACCGCATTTAATCTTAGAAATACCTCTTTTATCTTGAGCAACAATTATATACAGTAAAACAGAACACCATATTTTTGAAATATGGTCAAAATTGAATAATAAAAATTAGCAATAATTAGCACCAAATATATTTAAATACCATCTTTTTTATAAAGAAATACGGTAGATAACTCACATCATGATATTTTCTGAAAATGTCATTTTTGAGCTGACGGCTTGTAAAAAAATACATTTATTTTAAAATAAGGATTTCGCAGGTACGTTAAGTATGCTTGGGTGCACATTATAGTTTAATAAAAAGTTTTAAAAATAGTAAAAAAAAAAACTAATATTATTAGACTAGGACATATGGATTACCTGAATCGATTTTCCGAGCATGTGTGCGTGAAGTCAATGACCAGCTCGAATGGCGAATGGCAGAACGGCTTCAGCGTAAGAATCACATGATAAATCAGGAGATCGCCATTCGTTTCGCCGATTCTGTCAAAATATAAGTGTATCGTTAATGTGTTTTATCTTAATCTACAACGATCGATGCAAAAAATAATCACTTATTCCGGTCTGCTAGAAAAGTAACAACTATTTCTATAAGCCTGGTTGACAGCAAGATCCCGGGGTATTTATGGTGCTCGCTTACAAATCGTACCTGTGACACTCGACGTCTGTCATTTTTCATTTTTTTGTTTTATCGATAGTCTATCTTTGTTTTAAATGAAAAAAGATTAACTGAATGGAGTATACCATATCTGGTGGTGGTCATTTGTAATAAAACTTGAATTATTTAGCGCCAAATTCATTAAAAACACAATAAATTTACTAGCGCACTTTTCACATAAACAATCAAAACTAAAATAGACGATTAGTCTATGCCTTTCATGAATTGAGGGTATACGTGACATGCCAAGCTTTTAATTATTAATAGTAATGTAGTAAGACGATGGCATGTTTACTTGCACACGGTACCTGGCGTATTCAGTAATCTCGTCATCGGTTATGTTAAGATTTAAAGTATTCAACTGTCAAGATAATTGACTCGACCAATACCAATATGTATTAGTATTATCTGTACTATTAGTATTATTTTTCAATATGTCGTAACACAACAATCGTAGCTAATCCACGTCGGCTATCATGTAGAGGCTGAGAGTACGGTAAATGTGACCCCGGTGTATAATTGTGACTTACAGTACCGCAGAATTGGTAAACCCCGCTATTTTAAGTAAAAACTTTACAAGAAAAAAGACCTCTTCAAATGTGTGGTATTAATATTGATATATCAGCTATCGAAAAATCCTGACCGCTGATTATTACACAAAACATTCCATGCCATTTCTGTTAACAACAAAAAAACGAAGATCAGACATCATGGTGATTCAGCGCACCGAATAAAATAAAATGCGCCAAGAAATAAAGTAATTACTTGTATCTTCTGGCGATGTAGTAGAAGACAGGATACCCTTGCTTAGAGGTGCCGGCCTGGTAGAATATGTTCAGACTCTTGATGCTCTTGAACTCCTCTTTTTCGTGCATGTTGTGCTTCACCATAATCTCCTCGAAGTTGGTCGAGGACATGTCGATGGAAGACCACCGAGCGTACGAGGAGAACAGCAAGCTGGAAGAGTAACAAATGATTCCTGAAATTTTAAGGCAGCTGTCTTCACACAGCCATAGCCAATAAAGTATGCAAACTAGAAAAGAGGGTAGCCTTACATTAAATCATAATAGTTAAGAGCTTCATATTTTTATTTATTTAACAGATTTCCCCATGATTTACAATTCATAATATACAAGCAAAAAATTATAATACTAAAAGAAAAAACAACATTAAAAAAACAAAAACAATAAACAACCACAACTAATAAGGAAAAATACAAAAATAATGCTCCCAGGCAAACAATAACAAATAAATAATTCACGCTGGTGAATAATTCTCACAATGGTGTAATATAAAGCAGATTTTTAATCCTATTGGGCGAACAGACAAATATATCAATCTACGCGGAAATGGAATTTAATAATTCGATTGCTCTCACAATGGGACTATACTTGTATACGTCTGTACAACACGCTAATCGCCTAAATAGCGTGTGCTTCCGCGCTCTAGTCAAGCGGTCCGAAACAAGGAAATCAATCTCTCTGGGATTGTCGATGAATCTGCAAATAACTTAAAAACAATAAAAAAAATAGACCAATCTAAGGACTTGTCGCCTAAACTCGACTGTGTTGAAGCTTAACATCCCTAATACAAATGCTGATGGATACGCATTGGGAAAAGTCAGGATAATATCCATACCTACGAAAATAAAGGTATCTTAGGAACCTCCTCTGAGTAACCTCCAGTAGGTAATCGCATGAGGACTCCAGATAATGGAGCTATACTCTAATATACTTACTTAAAAACTGCAGTCTAATCTAAAAGATTGATCAACAGTATACCTATACTCAGTATATTGTTTGACCAAGGCATATGAGCACTGCACACCACCGATGTGGAACCTCGCCAAATTATGCGTTTACACCAATTACAAGACGTTGAAAAAAAATAACTTCGACGGAAAACTATCTCTGTTAATTTTTATAAAAATATGTAATTGAAAACTTGATATATATTAAAAATGACGTCACACTATTTGTTCCGGTTTTATGTTATATAGGATTCTAGAAATCCGAAATGTCTCTTGAACTGAACAAGATGGTTTTAATAGTTTGGATTATAGGCAGTGTTCTGTACTTATATTCGTTGATCAGCCCTCTAAAGATATAACTCCGATATCCATGTTAACATGCCAATATGATATAAAACAAACCCTATTAAAACTGATTAACTAGTTCTACAGTTGAAAGTAACGAAAAAGTCTGCTTTTAATATAAAAATAGAAAAAGGTAAATAAAAGAACGTACTGTGACTCGACGGGTTTGTGTTCCGGAGGCCCCAAATACGCGAGGAGTGTGGCCATCTTATCGAAGGGTCTCCTTCCCACGGCTTTATTGTCGCGGCTCGATGATAAATAGTCACCGATACGTTCCTAAAAGATTTCAGTGGAGTTACATACAATGCATTTAATAAAATGGCAAAATTTGACCGATTCATTGTACTGTTGATTAACTGTTAGGAAATTATTTTAGGAAACTGTTAGGAACAGAGGTGATAAACCTATTGTATTGTATCGGTCAAATGAAGCTTGCACCAGAACTACATGAAAGTAGTAGATTTTTTATTGCTTTTAAAATGGTTTCTTGGTCAGTACTGACGTGTAAAAACTACACAAATAGGAGGGATATCTAAACATTCAAAATATCTCAGACCACAGATAAGTGTAGATTGATTATATTAAAGTCAAAATCAATATTTCATTCTCTTTCCCATCTCGCGTCTCAGCGAGAGAAAGTGGTAGCTAGAGTTTCGAAGAAATGAGACTGAGATGATGAAAAAGTTATAAACAATGTAACGTAATATAAATTCCTTTCAAATCTTAGACAAAATCCTTCAAAATAAAAACGCCAATACGATGTGCTTAAAAACTACCTGATGGTTCCATAAAAGCCTGTGCAGCGCTAGAACGTTGGCATCACTGATGAACGACATAGGGTGCGATGTCTGATCCACGGTTTCACAGTCCGATGCGATTTGAATGAAAAATCTGTAAAATTAACCAACTGTCAATAATATCAACTATGGAAAGTAACTTAGAAGGAATAATTATGCGTGCACACTTTCATATGCATTATCTCTAATAAAAATCACGTTAGTCTAGTGGTAAAGGTATTTGAGAATTGACCAAGGAGTCGCGAGTTCGAATCCACACATTAGTCAAACCATTTTCAACGCTTCATTACGACCATCTCCCTCGACTCTAGCACAATCACATTTAGCTTAGTTGAGTACGGCCCAAAAGAATTTGTAATTAATAAAAAAATACAATATTAAGGTTCATAAGGTTGATTATGAGTTACACATTTAAATCTAACAATAAGGTGACAGTTGAAATTAATTAATGTTATGCTTCTTTTAAATAGTAAAAAAAAAAATATAAAAATTTGCAGCCACGAGCTAATTCTAACTGTATATTTAAATAAAGTGATTTTAATTTGACTCTTATTTTAACAGCCTTTAACCCAACTGATGCCCGTCACTCGTGTACGCAGCCCTATCAAAATTTTATCTGGTTTCCAGACTTGCAACGCTATAAATAGCTCCATTAAATTCTACATCCACTGTATGAGCAAGCAAAGCAATCTCTTAGAATAACTTCTTAAAGTACTTCCGGCTGCTTCGCTTCCCATTATGTAAGCTTGCAGTGTTATGTCAATTATGTCGGATGTTATTCTAGGATTTTTGCAGGAAGAAAAAGGATACATGTAATTAATTTCTTACGATATTAATAGTGTGGAAATTATTGTGTTTTAAAAATAAATGTTTTCATTTTACGTCTAACCGTTATGACACAAGTATGCAATAACCCAAAAGGCAAAGGATAACCCAAAAAGGTTATTATTTTTTATATTAATGTATTATATGATATAATACATGGATATTTTATTTATTTTCTATTCATGTTAAAACATAAAATACTCATAACTAGATTTCTATCTCATCAAAAAACATGTATATAAAAAAAGTTCATTTTTTAGGTCATTGCTTTATTTATTTTTTTTTTTGAGTATCAACACTGCAACTTTGGCGTAATTTTTTTAGAAACATATTTATTTTATATAGTTAGTAAAAATTTTATTCTAGAGAATTTAATTAGCTATCAATGTAACACACATAGTTTTTCTAAAATAATAATTAATTATGCCGCTCAGGGCATTCAGTGCATAAAAGTAGTTCGGGTAAATCTCAAGTTAAAATATGTCCATAAACACTACATTTTAGTTTTGGACAACATAATGAAAAAATATAATCATGCTCATATAACCTCCTGCCGATTTCAAAGTGCGCCCTCAAGAAGTCGTTGAACAGAAGCATGTGCTGCTCTTTAGAGAACTCGACATGGTTCGCTATGTTCTGGAGTATTTTTGACATTAGCATAAGACCTCTTTTGATCTGCGGCGGAACTTGCTTGGACACTATGCCCATCTCCTGGGGCGATACTGTGGGACAATAAAACAACTTTTATTTTATTTGCACATCATCTAAACCTAAAGACGTTTGTAGTCGTGTTTTCGTACTGCAATTTGAGGTCAATTGTTCAGGGCGGAAGGTGATTTAAAATTAAGGCAAAAAGAGTTCTCATTGACAGGATATTTATGGATAGGAAGATAAAGTGAGCAGGAATCAGGCAGTGGGAGTATTGGCAATAGTTATAGAAACCGGAGTAATCAGTGTAAATAAAAAACTTATAGTTATATTAAAATCCATTTCCCTTACATTTTCTTATGATTTTCTTAGACTTTTAAGCTTAGCAGTGTATGTGTACATTTATGCATAAGGCCCTTGAATTATATAATTATTATACAAATAACCTACCAATAGCGGGGTTTATGAATCTCAAAAATAGGACCGTCCCAACGGCACCAACGCTCGTCTGCGGAAACTGGGTGAAGCGTTTGCTTAGCACCTAGAACAATAGCAATTGATCGTAAATACACAGCGGCATTAAAAAAATATATGAAAACAATTGGCCATAAAACATATGTTACAGTTAGATATTTAGCATAAAAAATATGTACAAAAATGTGGCAAAAATTATGCAGTGAAGTTATGATATTAGTGATTTTTTTTCATGCTACACCCATTCTAAATAAATTTATAACTCTGACCTGATAGAGGCAGTGGCACATGCTGCGTAGCTGCGATGGAAACCTTTCCGCGGAGTTGACAATGGCTTCAAACACTTTCTTTGTGAGAGCAATCAAGTTGCGTCTGTTCTGCTCAATGTCCTCGGACTGGTCCATTCTGTGGACATAACAAACTTTTAATCGAGATCTTCCGAGGGTGCGAACAGATGACGGGAATACTACTGAATACATCTACAATATTCACCAAGAGATCGTTTTAGTGTCATGGTATCAGCAAGGATAAAAAGTAAGAAATAAACAATAAAACTGGGTATGACAGAATGCAAAGTCGAGGGATGAGGGCAGATGTGCCGTTGTTGATGAGTGGTGTCACACCTTTCTTGCTTTCCCGACGTAGTTTTACTTGCTCATATGAAGTTTTATAGGTTTTATAGGTAAACAAAATATCATTGTGGACTCGTAATCAAACTAAAAATAAGAACTACAGCAATACCTGGCGGGATCAACTTCAAAGCTCAACTTCGAACCGTTCTCATTGGATGCCTGCTCCACGAGAGGGCTGATCAGAGGTTCTAGCAGGCTCTGCAGGTAGGACGCGCCGTATATCTTGAAGCAGAACGCCATTATCTTCGAACCGAGGGAATTCCCTCGGAACAGCGTCTGCATGCAGTCAGAAACCTATGAAGTAAATGGATAAATGCTTCATATGCTGTTGATGTTACTAATTAGGCAATTGCGTGGGCCATTGGGGGCAATACCTTCCCCCCCCCCCCCCCCCTATGATACAAAAAAAATATTAACAGCCAGAAATTTGTGATGCTAAGAGCCAGAAGCAGTAATGTTTTAAATGGAATACGATTCAATATAAGACCCGTCCATTCAATGAAGTTATCTAAATCTCTTTGTTTCACTAATCCTAAGAACTTTATCTCCAATAGAGTTGTGGATAATTGGAATCGGCTACCACAGGAATTGGTGGAAGCTATAAGTGTAAACCAGTTCAAGAGCCGCCTTGATAAATTTCTTAAATTGAGACAAATCGCTAGTAACTAAGAATGAGATATGAGCATATCAGCTAAATAGCTGCTCGCTCAGCGAATAATAATAATAATAATAACACCTCAATTATTTGATAAAATCCCAAAAGAACGTCAATATGCCCCAAGTCAGAAATTCAGGCTCAGAGATCTAACAGGTATTTTTAATTACTCATAAAATAGTTTATTCATGTTTAATTTATTCTTAAGTAAATGTATTGAATTGTAATGGTCCTATTTACATTTTTAAAAGTTAAAAGTTTTTAAATGTGCATCCCTTCAAGAAAATACTCGACCTCAGAGTTTACCTGGATAAAAGATCTTACCTCGACCTCCCGGTAGAACATGTTCCAGAGGAGTGGCGACAGAAGATGTTTAGCGTCGAAGAGCGTCACAAATACCCTAGCGAGTTCATCCATCTGCGAGGAGGTGACCACATTAGCCAGAGCCATCGCGATCGGAAGTTCGCCCTTGTCCGATATCATCGTCACCAGCTGCACGAGTTGCTCGAACCTGCGACACGAAACGAGCATGTTTGTTGTATTCTGAATTTTTTTAAAACCAGACCTTGACCTTCTGTTTCGAGTTATCGGTAATTTATCACAGAGCCAAGCTTGGTTTCTATTGAGTTTTTATTGTTCTATATCCAGATATTCGCTCCAAACGGATGGCATGGATCGGATAAGTTTGTCCGTGAGGGATTGTTTTTTTTTTTGCACCAATTTTAAAACGGATGCACCATTTTGGATGAAGTAATATTTAAATTTTAATTAATAGTTAAATAAAAATATACAACCCAAAATATTATGAGGGGAATGTTTAAAAAAACAAAATAATTATTTATTTATACCTGTCCGCAAGTACAGTTTCTGCCAAGGTATCAAACTCGGTCCCCTGCTGCAAGATCTTCGTGAGAACTTCCATGAAAGCAGCACGGGTCTGCAGATCTCGATGGTAGCCGAGGTCTGCAAATGTCATGTATTATTAAGGTAATAACGGCGAGGTTCCCAGATTAGGTCGACCTCGGATACTTTATGCAACAGGCCTAGAGATAGGTTAGGATGGTAAGGAGCAAGTTATGAGAGTGCAGTGAAAGACCTGTATCTTTATTCTGGTGCTCTAAGATCCACATCAACAGCTGAAATAGAAGTAAATCTTAGGTTTAAATAGAGAAAGCAGCCTTAATAAGTAGCTATAGATTGAGAGCTAATGGAGGCTATATTGGAATAGGACGAGAGACTTTGATACTCATTCTCAGAGTAGATAAAATATCAACTACAGTAGGACCTTGATGTTCCGGTTGGATTAAAAAAAAGGCACGGCCGGATAATTAAGGCATTCGGATTATAGGTCGCAAATTTTAAACTGCTAAATAAATGACATGTTTCTTTTATCCCTCAGATTAATTTTCTTCATTTTAGAAGCAACCCTGATAACATTGTACCTTACTTTTTTGTAACAAAACTATACCAACCACCTATAAGTATGAAGAGCGTCTTCTAAAATCGGAATGTCTGACTTCTTTAGCGTTTTGCGAATGCCAGGGCCGCGCTCCGTGCACAATAAGAAACAATTTTACAATTAAGGGGGCTCTTCCCTCAGAGCCATTGTTTGTATTTTCGTCTAATGTCTGTTGAGCTTAACTAAGCTAAATTTTCAAACAAAATACTGTATCGCAAAATTATAAGTTCTCGTCATATGACAATGTATTTTAAAAAACTTAGTTGATTGCATCTTTATGAAATCTGTCACTGTCGTTTTATTTTATATAGAATATTTACACTTTTCGGAGACACTTAACTTATAGACAAAGTAGAAATTTACCGTTTCCATTAGATAATTGTAATGATATGAAACAATATCCCGTATTATTTTTATTATATACCTACAAAAAAAAGGGGGCATATGCTGCCGGCACGAGTTGGTAACGTGAACACACTTGTATAATTGCCAGATCCACAGGTTCTCATGCCCGGTTTAACTGGCAATTTTGTATTGACGTCAAAGGCAACTAGAATAAATCAGTTTGCAAATACCTTCTTGAAGACACAAGCATTTGCTTGGTGTGGAAAAATGCCAAGTTGCTAGAAATCTCCCTAAGTGGTCAACTAATATACAAGTCTACCATGTATCGAGTTGAAGCTATCACCTGTTATTTATTAATTTCTATTTGTATTCCTGGTTAGGATAAGTGTGTAACTTCAATAAACTACTTGGTGACCCTGTATGAACACTATCTCTGTCATTATCACACGTTAACCAGGAATTATAGACCACCGTTACAGTTTTATGGAGAAATGACCCGGCTGCATCTTGCCCACACCAACATATTATAAACACAAGTAGTTCACAAGTCAATAATTGTTACTGTCGATGCTGCGAAAAACAGACCTAAACATTATTGACAATGTTATAAAAGCTCACCAATGCTATGCATCAAACCAGAGTCTATGTTGGCACTGAGTAGATTGGACATTGCCTGTATGGTAGCGTTCCGGAGCGTGTTCTGTTTCTGAGCACGCTGTCTCGGTAGACCGGATGGATTGACATCCATTCCACCAGTCTCAATGTTATCATTACAGTCGTTCAGGAGATTCATGAATAGAGTGAAATATCTGGAAAAAAATGTCAAAGTGAATTCAAAATGTAGTACTTGGGTACGCAATAAAAAAAAAAATCACATATTGTTACACAGCAATTGCGAGAACTGTCGAGCGATTTAACTACAAAACCATTATTGAGGTGGTCACGTTTTACTGCTGGAATGTTCACCATTGATTATACAGGTCGTTCCAAGACTGTTCCTGAGAACTTAAGGGGTGCTCGTTAGTCAACATAGGCTAACTTATACACCAGCGCAGCCAGTCATTCATGCGACCTCGTGGACCAACAAAGGTATGATTGAGATAAGTATTGAGCCGTGTGTTTTATTATTAGTTATTTGTATTAAATTTTCTTTGTTTTTCTTTAAAAATTTGTCCTCATCTATTTTGTAATATTATATTAGGCCATTGGCTGTAATTTAATTTCGTTTTGATAAATAATTTCAATCTACTTCATTGTTTTTCAGTTTAACGGAATATATCGCCATCTGTCATTAAAATTTTTTAACAAAATTACAGCAGCGAGTTTTGCGAAATCTGCATCGTGATTTAGCTGCATAATGCTAAGAAGTGGTTTCAAATTCTTCAAAAAGAGTTGAGCAGTCTAAAAACTATTATATAAATAATGGTTGTACTTACTTCAGAAATAGCTGGCTCTTGGCCTCCATAAGATCACCGCGATCCGATTCTTCTGGTTGGAGAGGCAGACCTTTCAGGAGGGCAGCAACTGCCTCCATACACGCTTGGTCCAACTCTCTACAAGACAACACATGAGAATACAAATTAGTATTTGAAGGTTGAGTAATATTTCATAAATGGCATGACGGGCAAGAGAATCTACAATATTTAGGAATATTGGCTAGACATTAATTATAATATTTTATGAGTTTTAGTTAGAATATTGAAAGGATGTAAGGAGGTTATTTCCCCATGCAGAAGTGTCTTTGTAAATATAGAAGAAAAATAAACAGTGGATATCGTTTTACCTCGTAAATATCTGGATTAATCTATATTAAATTCATTCCTTGATTTATCATTTTGCAACGGACAGTTTTTCTTTGAAAATATTCTGTGTCGTAGTTAAACTAAATAGCGGTTATATAAAATAGCATGATTTATGACCACACCAAACATAACAGCTCTTCGGGAAGATGCCCCTTAAAAATGAAGAATGTTCATTTTACATACACTGCTATAGCAAATGAAATATTATGATACTCTTGATACTCTGATATATTTGATTACTGCATTCTTTACCTAGTAATGACGCTGACGTCGCCGCATGATGGTGGCGCTATCTGGTGACTTGTACCCAAAACCCAATCGGTTAAGTATTCAACCAGTTTGTTCCGGAATTTCATTTCCTATAAACAGATTACATTTTATTACAGAATAGAGTTAATTATTAAAACAAATTCTGTAACAAGGTCGTGATTTGCCATACTCTATCCGATGGTAAAATCCACCGAATCCTATTATATAGCCTGAACCGTTATTTAAAACCTATAGTTGAGAGAAGCGTATTTACCTGTCCGAATACTCACCTTAAATTATGCGTGTTAGTGTGTTTATACCATAAATGCATCCGGTCACCAGTTGGCTATGGCGGAAATAGCAGACGAGCTCTATGCGCTGACTGCTTCCGCCCGGCGTTTTTGACTTTAGCGTGTGAATTTCGGTCCGCTCACCACGTCAATTTTTAAGCCGCAGTGTGCTCCCGAAATTGATTTAATTTTATTGCGTTAATCGAACGAAAAATCAACCATTGTAGCGATTTATTTAAGCTAAATAAAAGCGCAATCCCATTAATAACAGCGTAGCTGTTCGAGGTCGATTTTTAAAACGTTTTAACGCGTGTGTTTTTGTGTTCGGTTTTTTGACCGCGTGTACCTGTTCATTTTTTTTTTTTTTATTGTTGAAAAACGCTTTCTTACGTTTTGGATAACCTTTCCTGCGCTCAAAATGAGCGATTATCGTGATTTGGACGGAATTTCCTCTGAAGGAAACGAAAACATAATGTCTAGAAGCGAAATCGATCGGGTAATATTACCGCCACGTGGTTCTAACGACGACGCGCGTAGTTCCTCGTTAACTAAGAAAAGAGCCTTAACAGGCAATCCGGAGCCGTCAAAGAAACCTAAAGTGGACACTCTCGAAAATTTGTCCAAAAAAGTGGAGGAGATCGGCGATTTTCTCAGACGCTATATGGGCGCGAACCGCGCTGATGACGATCACGTGCTCAGTGGGTCCGAAGAAGAAAGAGACGAAACTCCAGATAACTACGACGTAAATAATCGTCCCACTAATCCGTCGACTAGCCTGGGCTTGATAAACCCAATTCCCGAAAGACGGGAGTTAATGCTTTTGTCAGCTGAGACCACGTTTCGGGAACCAACCATCCCCAGGGCAGATGCCGAGAAAATTACCCGAATGGCAAGATTGCAGCATTTTGGCACTCCGGAATGGAGTAGCGTTCGTTACGCGGATGTGTTAAAAAAATACACGGCTACTCCAGTTTTCAACCAATTGGAGGTTAATTATGAGCTTCTCCATTTAGTGAAAGAGGAACCTTACGCCGGGTCTTTAGATACATTCTTCGGGTCTCTTAGCCACGCCTTACTGCAGCAAGGCGATTTACTGAAACAATCGCTCCAAACCCTGGTTAATTGGGGAGCAGATGAAGGAGGAAAACTGACTGCATCCGGTCTGTTTAATAAAGTAGAGGACCTATTTTCGCCATCGTCCGAATATCAGGCAGTCACCAAGGATATTTTGCAAATGGTCTGCGGCAGAAGGGCGAACGTTCTGCAACATAGAAGGGAGGCTTTATTAAGAGAAATAAGGGACCGGTACATGCGTGAAGCGGTAAGAAAAATCCCCCCAGCAGCTGGCTTTCTTTTTGACCCACAGCAATTGGAAACCCAAATAAAAAGAATGGGGGGGTTAGAAAAATGTTTACCCCGCATATTACCACCACAGGCTCAAGCTTCAGCGTCAACATCCCAACAGAGATTTCGACCTGTGCAAGCATCACCCTCTAAAAAGATGCCTTTTCGAAATAATAAACCCTTTCGTGAGAACGCCAAGAAGCCGCAAGAACGCGAGCCTAATAAGAGAGGCGAAAAAGGAGGCCCTTATAAAAACAAAGGGAAGGAAAGTCGGCGATATAGATGACTGTGCCGTAGCGAATTTCGAAGGGGGGCAGTTAAGAAAGTTCCTCGTCGAGTGGGAGAAATTGAATGCTCCCCCCGCAATATTAGCTTCGCTAAGAGGCTACAGACTACCGTTTGTGACAAAACCGCCCCTCAGTGTGATAAGAAGCTTGGAGAATTCCCCATATCGGACACCCGTGTCATCAGAGATGTCCGAACAGATAAAAACACTGGTCCAATCCAAGGTATTGACAACAGCTCCTGTGACACCGTCATTCCTCTCTCGAATGTTTCTGGTACCAAAAGCCGAGGGAAGGGTAAGACCAGTTTTCAACCTTCGGCGTCTGAACAACTACATTTCGGTAAGCAAGTTTAAGTTAATAAATGTCACCAAAGTAGCAACTTTTATTCAACCGGGCGACTGGATGGTGAAAATTGATCTATCTCAGGCCTATTTTCATATTCCCATTTACGCAGGCCATCGAAGGTTTCTTCGACTCATTTATAACGGGAAATTAATGGAAATGACGTCACTCCCGTTTGGTCTAGCATCATCGCCTAAAGTTTTTGCATCTGTCACTAATTGGATCGCCCAGAAACTTAGAGAAAGGAACATTAGAGTTGTGGTTTATCTCGATGATTTTTTAATTGTTAATCAGAATATAGACACCTTGAGAATTCAAATATCTGAAACTATTTCTTTGTTACAAAAGTTGGGTTGGCAAATCCAGTTTGAGAAATCTATTCTAGTACCTACTCAGAATCTTGAGTACTTGGGTATTATGTGGGACTCAAAAAACAGCCTAATACGGCTGCCTCAATTAAAAATTACAAGACTTTCTCGAATCTTAAATAATCTTATAAAGAAGAGTAAGTGGTCGCTCAAACAGGCACAAAGTCTTTTGGGAACACTGAATTTCGCATGCTTTGCCATCTTTAGAGGCAGGCTTAATTTTCGATGTTTACAGAGTTCCAGCCACAAACTTCCGGCTCTAAGACCAAGACAACAACATTCAATACCAGAGGAGGCAATGAAAGAGTTAAAATGGTGGAGCAGCTCATTGGAAACGCACTCAAATATTCACCAGCCTGCGGCCCGCCACATTCTAACGACGGACGCATCGGCCTGGGGTTGGGGTGCTCAACTGGACGACATCAGACTCAGCGGGGAATGGCCTCTTCATCAGAGACATCTCCACAGCAATGTCAAGGAAATGTTAGCAGTATTGGCGGCAATTACCCCTTACTCGCTAATGTTGGCCGACTCGGGTCTATTAATCCAGTCAGACAACAAGTCAGTGGTCGCATATCTTCGGAACGAGGGTGGCACCAAGTCCATGACACTACTCGAAGCGACCCGTCAGGTCCTACATTTGGCAGATACGCATCGGATATCGCTATCAGCCCAGTACCTACCAGGGAAGTTCAACGAGATCGCAGATCGTCTCTCACGACACCTCGATCCTCCCGAATGGCATCTGTTACCCACAATAACGACAAACATTTTTCAAAAGTGGGGAACGCCGACAATAGATCTGTTTGCATCGGAGACAGCGCATGTAGTCAACAACTACGTCTCTCTGGACAGAAACGACAAAAAAGCCATGTTCTGCAACGCATGGATGCGCAAATGGGATTTCCATCTCGCATGGATTTTTCCTCCGCCTTGCCTGATGCCCAAAGTCCTAACATACCTGAATCAGGCGAAGGGTACATACCTAGTAGTAGCGCCACGATGGAAGAAGGTATTTTGGAGACCAGATTTGAAAGCCAGAGCAATAGCACCCCCATTCACGGTGAGATCCTTGAAAGAGGTACTGATAGACACCAGAACCATGAAACCCCCTCGACACGTGGAAGATTTCACATTGGAGGTTTGGAAATGCCGGGGTGGAAACAATCATTAAAAGATTGGACCGACAGGCAAAAGAATTTCCTAAAATCAGGTTGGAGGAAGTCTACTCTTCAGATTTACAAACCTGCATGGCGAAGATGGCAAAATTGGGCAGTTTATCACAATATAGATCCCTGTGCTCCTACAGGCAGCGCAGTTGCAAGGTACTTGACCGATCTGAGTATCGATCATAATTTCTCTCTAAGTACGGTTATGCTTCATAAATCTGTAATTGCTACTTTTAGTAACCCAGATAAAAACGTGAGTATAAGCGCTCATCCTCTTGTCAAACAAGTGCTTAAGGCAGCAGCCCTTAGAAATCCTAAAATAGGAAAACCGCCAATTTGGGATCCTCGTGTGATTTTAACGTGGCTAGAAGCTAATCCTCCGCCAAATTCGAGTCTTTTCGAGACATCCAGGCGGGCAGCAACGTTGTTGTTGCTGGCCTCTGGTCGCAGGGTTCACGATTTAACCTTGCTCCATTGTACACCAGAAACGCTGATAAGTGACGATAAAGGTATCACCATGTGGCCTATCTTCGGTTCGAAGACCGACTCTGCCACACACCAACAGTCGGGCTGGAGACTCAACTACGGCGATCAACAGGGTATTGATCCGGCATTCTGGGTCAATAAGTTGATACAAATATCCAAAGCTCGTAGAGATACGAAAGAACGCCTACATGAACTGTTTATCTCAACTTCAGGACCTGTCAAAGCAGCATCGAGAACGGTTATAGCAAGTTGGGTGAAGACGGTCTTCAAAGATGCGGGAGTGAAGGCAGCACCTGGAAGTATTCGCGCAGCGGTAGCATCTCTCAACTGGATGGAAAATTTCAGGCTAGATGACATTCTTGCTAGAGGAAATTGGAAGAATCACAACACATTCACCAGATTTTACAGGCGGCAAGTTAGCACTCCCCCTGACGTTAATAAGGCTTTGTCTGTCACATCCTTATTTCATCCTATATAACATGCTGTGAGTACTCTACGAGTTTTATTAATTCACATTAGCGTGTAAAGTCACCAGTCGATAACAAACATGTCTCAACTATAGGTTTTAAATAACGGTTCAGGCTATATAATTAAAGAGTTTTACCTTCCATTAAAACATCTTATTATATACCTAACCTTATTTAAAACCTAGGCAATTACTGCCTGGTGAGAACTAATGTCAAAAACGCCGGGCGGAAGCAGTCAGCGCATAGAGCTCGTCTGCTATTTCCGCCATAGCCAACTGGTGACCGGATGCATTTATGGTATAAACACACTAACACGCATAATTTAAGGTGAGTATTCGGACAGGTAAATACGCTTCTCTCAACTATAGGTTTTAAATAAGGTTAGGTATATAATAAGATGTTTTAATGGAAGGTAAAACTCTTTAATTATAATTTAACATTTTTCTTTTAACATTCCCGTAGCTTCCTCGAAACTACGTAAATATATACGCAATTTTATTTTATAATGATACTAGCTGTTCAACCCCGTGCTTTGACCGTGGTTGGCAGCTAGGCTCTGCAGGCGGCTTTGAAGGCGCCTTGGGCACTTGGGGTAGGTCGCTTTGCTCCCCATCTCAAACCCTATTCTAAGCAGCCATCTTTGACGGCGTTTACGCCTTGGGAGTCATGCCAGCAGCCCTCAAGATGGGTTAGAAATAGCATAAAACCCTTCTGTCTACAAAAATACATATACATGGCGTTTTTAATTTAAAGCAATCCTTTTAAGATATTGACCTATATCGACAATCAAACATTAATCAGTAAAGAGTATTGAAAAAATGTTTCTCAATTACGAAAAAACGACTTAAAATTAAGTAGAAATCGTTTTAATGTTTGAGGGGGTGGTTGAACGCATGACGCGTGACAGGTCAGTCACCTCTGAGCGCACGGCTCGAGAAGCACTTCGAAAAAACAGAGTTTTTTAATAATATAACTATTTTAGTCGGAATTTTTTTGTAATCATGTTTTTTTTTTCGTGAGACTGGTTTAGTTATCGATATAGATCAACCTCCTTAAAGGAGTGCTTTAAATTTAAAAACATCTATATATGCCAACTTTCATGGTGATCGGTCAAACAATGTCGAAGTCTATTAACGTCCAACATCTATTTTTATATATATAGATAGATTGCTGTTTCATATTGGTAATTTTATCTATAAAAGTTTTTTTGATTAATTTTAATTTTTATTGAAGAAGGACGGCTCTGTAAAGTAAATTAAAAAAAACTTATTTGTCTTACATTGCATTTACTTAAAAAACTACAATTTTGGACTTAGTTCAATACAAATTTAAAAATAGTATTAAACACTGCATCAACTTAAATAAATTCTGAGGTTACTGATTAGCTCGTTGCGATTTCAATGGTGCAAACGTCAAGTTAATTAATCATACTGATATGTTGGCAGAAATGATCAAACGAAGTGGGGAATGCTTTCTCGCTCTGACGCGTATATGCGTCACCATGCACGCGTGACGTTTGGGCCGCCGTCCGGGTTAGTTTCATGATTGCTACAAAAACGTGTCTGTCGTAATATGTAGTAAGCTATACAACATTGATCTGTCTGTTATGAAGTTAAACAAAAGTTTGCAAACCTGTCTGAAAGCTAAATCGTCTCTCCTCCTCATCATAGCCTCAACAACTCCGCATAGTTTCGTTTTGATATGAAGCGATAAAACCGTCATATCGAGGTGTCGAACATATCTGGAATCAAAATATAGCTATATACATTGGAAAACAAAACCTTCATAAAACCAGCCTTACAGTAAAACATTTAGAAATAATCATCTTTATTATACCTTAAAAGCCTAAATGCAATTTTCTGTAATATATTGTAAATTCAAAAATTTGTTTGTTTAAAAAGAGCTATGTTAAATTGCTTCTATTAGAATAAATATTTGTAAGTGTTTTATAATCTAATTGCAATAAATGAGTTATCCTGGAAATTAAAATGAGCTAAGTAAACCCCATTCAAAACTTGTTTTGATTGGTGTCAAAGAAACAAATTGCTCCCATATTCCGATACAATATCCTGATTGTTTACATATCCCAATACAGGTCAGGATAATTTATCAGATGACTACCAGAAAATTAATTTATTCAAAAATGTTATTGTAATTGGTATTTCATACTAATTTTTAAAATATGTGTTAATTGTAAGTCACCTTTGTTTTTGTGTAAATCAGTGTGTATTTATTGTATCAATTCGTCTGTAAATAAAAAATCTTATCACTCAGAACTATCAATATAAGATTACCCAAAAATGACTAAATATGACTTCACTCCTTTTATCCGCCGATATGTGATATATGCTGTTTAATGTATAAGAGCAGAAGTATATTTACCTTACGATTGCAAGCATCATTCCTTCGATGGAGGTGGCGCTGAGGTGCTCCGTGGGCTGGTTGTTCTTGTTGTTGTCGAGGATATTTTTCATTATATAGATTGTATGTTCCACGAATTGCGTGTTTAATTCCGACAGTAAAACCTGGAGTCAGAAGTTCAATGTTCTATTTAATTGTGATTTGAATTAAGATGTCCAAGTCGTAAGTTTTGGAAACTTCTGTAGTGTCTTGTTTGAAAGTAAGACCATTAATTATATGGTGATTCATAGATTGCTCTACTACTATTGGAAACCACTTTCTAGTAACTTAAAACACTATACATTTGTTTGCGCACCAAAACTTTTTGGCAGGAATCGTTTCTTAACAAGTTAACAAATCAGCCTAATAACTTCAATTACTGAATTTCAAAAATTACAATTTTTACATTTTCTCGTAAGCTATAAAATCGATTGTTTAGAACCCACTGAAAATGTTAAAAAATAATCGCAAACCTGTTGTTGCTGGTCGAAGAATTTCTCCACGATAGCTTTGATTTGGTCAAAGAGTATGGGATAAAGGGCGGACGACATCTCCCTGCCGATTAATTCCTTGACATGACGCTGAATTTGGGGTCCGAATTTCTCATTGCTGCAAACCAGCAACCTCAAAAGCTGACCAACGAATCTGTTGAGGTATTTATAAATCAGGTGTACAAATTCGGCAAAGAATTTGAGAAAAAAATGCGCATTGCTGCCTGATCGGTGAATTTCGTTGACTGAACATAATAGCCTAGTCAGAGGCTGCCACCTGTTTTTTAGTTTAAGTTATAATGTCCCATAAGTGGCAAATAATATATACAAAACTATGAAAATGTTTGTTTTTTATAATTAATATTATATTGAGATAGATTTTGTAAATTATTCTCACCAAACTCAAATTATTTATCGCCAAATCAATCAAAAATAAATTCACTGGCTCACTTTTCACTCCATATTGGCAAAAACAACCACCAATATCATATAGATGGAACTCAACTACCAGTAGTAAAAAGCCAGAACGACCTGGGTATCACCATATTGTGTAACCTAAAGTGGGAAGCTCACATAATTGCTGTTACCAATACCGCCAATACTTGATAAAGAAGGCGTTCCTTTACATTAAACCTTAAAAATATACAAGTCATATATAAGACCAATTCTGGAATATGGATTCCAAGTATGGAGTCCTTACTTCACCAAAGACATGGAAAGGGTTCAAAGACGAGTAACCAAAATCCCACAAATTCTAAAAAACAGGAATTATGAGGAGCGTTTAAAAATCTTGAAGGAATGGAGAGAAAGAGGCGATTTAATAGACTTACTAATAGACTTAGAATATTAGATATTAGAATATTAGACTTAGAATAGACTTAGAATATTAAGTGATTGCCCAGAAATTAAAATTATGTTTACATTCAACCCGCAAGGGTTTAGTGAGCAATCAAATATAACCTGTATGTTTTGTTTATAAAATAAAGAATATTAAGAATAAGAAGAAGAAATATGTTTAAAAACAAACTTGAAAAACATCTTGCCAAACATGAACACTAACTCTGCTTATTTCCCTGCTAATATGAAAAAAAAACACAAAATTTAAAACAGATAAAGACATAATCAGCTACTAGCTGCCTGTCTGTAACATAATAATAATTTCAGCCATTTCCATTTTTGTTATGTCAAAGTTGAACAAAGTTCCAAAATGACACATGCCGACCAGACAAATAAAACGACCATTTCCATGATGGCGCTGAACGCAATGTCACTTTTTTGAAATATTATAATGATTATTGGTACTTTTGTTCATTTTTTGTATTGTGAAACGCTATTGCATAGTTGGTACGTTGTTTATTTAATATTTGGTTGTCGAGAAAACCCCATCCAAAATTATTGAATAATAATATTAACCATGAAAGCTGATAGAATTCTAAAGACTCACTGTGTGACTGGGCAGTACTGGACATCCTGTGCGCTGTTAGTTAGGACAGTGCATTTTCTTGCATCCAGGAGACCTATCATAATGAAGAAACACACGGTTAACAAGTTATCCATTTTGAATTCACCAGTCAGCAGCATCTTTTTAAGGGGTTGTTCTGCACATGAACTTGAGCAACTTTTGTTCAAATATTTAACACATTGCTAACAAAAAAGATCCATTTAAAAATATTTAAACTATCGAACGGTTGCTGTAAGTATTCGCACGCACAAGTGCGTGTCTCTAACCTATCATAACAATTGACCTAGATAATACAGATGGTCACGATGTGCAACTTCATTGGCTCGGTGTCAGCCACACCTACTTTGCAGGCCGCGCCGGAATCAAGAATCAACAATCACTGCGCTAACAAGGGGTAACCATACTGTAACAAGTTTCTAGGACCTTTCCTTTACCTGTTTCGCATCCAGAACAAACCCTTAAAAGGATACTGCTGACTTTCGGTTCACCCTGTGTGACAAATAGATACTGACGATTATACTACCGCTGATTGCCCGATCCAAGTCAATTTAAGTTTAAACGTTATTGGTATTTTTAAATTACGTCATTTTATTTTATACGGTTTTATATAAAAACAAAAACATATCGTAACTATAACTATGAAAGTCATTTTTTCAAAAATTTTTTTGCTATACATTTGCTCTGTAAGTTCTCCAATCATACGTTAAGCACACCAAAACTTAGTTAAGTTGAAAGTAATTTCAAAACAACTCTCCCGTGGTCCAAACTAGGACAATCACACTCTTAACAGTCTTTCAATAACAACCAATTTTTGAGTCAGCCGAAAATACTGTCAACCAGGATATAAGTATGAGCCGGTATGAGATCACATAGCATTTATCTATCGAACAATATTAAATGGCCATCTTTTAGCCAGCATCACATAAGAAAATCTCACAAGATAATTAACTTACCGCCGTGCAACACGGATACGCTGTTTAGCGCAACACACGGCAGTGGTACGCGAGACGGTCCAGCCACCCCCACTCCAGTCAAAGCCACACCTCCCGACGGCGGCACCCGCTGCAGACACACTCCACCCAGCGCACACAGGAACATAGTCATATTCGCCCATTCGTTTATCTGTTCCTGTAATTGACAAAATATAAAATTACATTGCTGTTTATTTGTCGTATGGGATGTGATATCTGGGAGACTGTATTGTTCATCTGTCTTCATGATTCTAGGCTATTAAAGACGCTGTTGGATCAGACGCAGACTTTCAAACATTACGGTTACTGCTAAAATTACCATTATTGGGATCGTGGTAGGCATTAAGGCGTTGGACTATTGATCCAAAGGTTGCAAGTTCGAATCCGCTCATGGTCCTACCATTTTTAATGCTTCATTGCCACCATCTCCCCTCCTGACTCTAGGACAGGCATATTTGACCTAGTTGAGTAGGGCCCAAAATAATTGTATATGACCTAGGTCATAGCAATTATTTTTAAACAAAAAAAAAGTGACACTGGTCTCAATATGAATCTAAAGCCAAAAACTGAAGAAATAGTACAATAAACTTATTATTGTTAGTAAACAATAAAAGAAACCGATCAGGGCCAGGACTTATCTGCTGGATACCGTGTAATACATTAGATAAGTGTTTAATCATATTTTTACTTTTATAATATGTAATACACTTCATTTAGAGTATTAAAATTACTTACGATAATAAAAATCTTGAGAATCTTCAGCTTGAGAAAAGAAAAAATATTAAACTTTTGAAATATCAAACGAAAAAAAAAAGGAAAAAATAATACAGAGAAACATTTCAGTTTAACAAAAAAAAAAAATTTATTACATAGGATTTCGACTAATTTTAAAACATTTAGTTTACGGTTTGTATATTCCTGTTACTTTATTACTAA
The DNA here is from genome assembly GCA_020383195.1 of Neomicropteryx cornuta. Taxonomy (NCBI): domain Eukaryota; kingdom Metazoa; phylum Arthropoda; class Insecta; order Lepidoptera; family Micropterigidae; genus Neomicropteryx; species Neomicropteryx cornuta. Next base: position 5,321,152 of record JAHKQU010000010.1, on the reverse strand, counting down.
TAAGTAGCTGTTCAATCCCGGGCTCCGTATGTGGCTTTAAGGGCACCCTGGCGAGCGACGACTCGTTCCTATGGCACTTCTAATGAGTCGCTTTTTTTGTAACGGGCACCATTGGCACCCGACAACTTGTGCCTGCGGCACTCGAGAGAACTATACTTGCGTTGAACTAGAAATTCCGAGGTTTCTAAAATGGCCAAAAACACCATTCTAGCATGTTACCTAGAAAATTCCCATACAATCTGCCATTCCCTTATTTGTGATCAACTTTGAAAGATAAAAATAGTTACTGTGGGTCTTCAATAGAAGATACACATTGCTATTGTGGCCTTTTTAAGAGCTACAATTTTATTTCTATAGTATATTAATTTGATATAGCTCTAAAGGCTTAGTCAACGTAAGCCATGTAAGCGTGTTTTTACGACTTTATTACAAACCATCGAGATTTTTTTAGTTTAGAAAAACTAAGCAAGCAGACAAACGCAGATAGCGATTGTTGAATATAGATTGTTATAATAACATTAAAATTTAGTAAACAATCACAAGACCAAAATATGTATTAAATGGTGAGGTTTATATGTGTCACACCTTTACCTCAAGTATCCTTGGTCTATAACCCTTCCAAAATTCAATTCCCACCCCCCACCCCCCTCTACTGTAAGTCAGGTTCAACAGCTCTCTCCTAGCATTTGCAGAAGCTAGCAAAAAATCGAGTGGATTCGTGCGAGGTATCAGCGTCCTCCATAACCTGTAAAGACAGTTGCAGAGGCACCTGAATTCCACAATCCAGTATACAAAATTTCCAGCACCTAAGCTCGAACATTAGGTAAGTGATTTGAGATTCATTTATGAATTTTGCCGCATTTCCTACAGCGACTTTTATTGACGATTAATACAAAATATTAATTTAAATACCTCTAATTCGTGTTCAGCGTTCTGATGGGATGCTCGCCTCTTTCCCACGGCCCTATGGAAAGCCTCCAGCTGACATTCGTCCACCTTGCCGGCTGTTCCTTTCGGGTAGGACTGAAGGAGTTTGCACATCGAGTCCCTGAATATCATTTAAAAAGACATGTGAAACGGTACTTTCGTCTATACGTTTATGCACGAAGCTAAAAATTTTAAAATTGCTTTGCGCTTTTTACTCTTGAGAGCATGCAATTAATTTACATTACCATATGAAAAAAAAGTTATGCTCCCCATATTATTATTATTTTACAATTTATTATATTATTTATTATTATTTTACATTAATACAATATTATTTACATTTTTCTGGTATTTATAAAATGAAGACATTTTTTTGTCCCTATGTCGCTATTGTTTTGTTCAATAGTCGGCAATGTTTCACAGTTCATGCGATATCTGCAAAATCGCCACCCACAAGTTAAAGAATCAACCTTATGCCAATCACCTTATGCTAATATTTAATTATTCAATAAGCCTTCTATTACGTACACGAGAAATGTAATATCAAGATGAGTAAGATTGTGTCGTGGAGAACCATTTTAAATAGGTTAAACCTCCGCACAGGAGGATGCGTGCACGTCGACTGTTTGATGAAAAATATGTGTCAAATTTGTCTTCCTGCCGCACCTTGGCGATAGATTCATGCTTACTCCAGTTGGGTGGGGGAGGGAGTGGTGAGCACTTTGACTGTCTAATATTTTTCTCCTGATGTTTTCATTAACAATGATTTTTGGAAACCATGTATATTTTTTTATGCGGCCAATACAAGATCTAAATGTTAAACCGTAGGTAGTTATTAGACACTTTTAAATATTTATTCAACAGGTTTCCCCATGTATTATAACGTAAGGAATCATCTAAATACTGTATTTAAGCAATACATTATACAATTATACTATAAATACGAAATAATTGACTCTACAGATGGTTGGTATAGTGTTCCCAAGATTGCACAGAACTTTAGATTGATAACATTTTTCTAGAATTTGTCTCATCCTTGTACTTAAGTCACCAATATTTGAGTTCATTGCATGACACCATTGGAACTATAATTAATGAATGAACGCAGTTATGTGCAATTCGAAGAATTATTATGTGAATTAAATATTTCATATTAAAATGCGGCTGATGAAAAATGCACACCTTATTACTGACCAGTATGTATTATTATCACATATTTTTCATTTAAGCTTTAAATTAAATTGGCATGACGTAGGTTGCACAAAGTCATTTTTAGCCAGCTTGCTTTATCGCTACGTTCAAGCACCTGCCAAATAGATCTGGTAAAGTTATGAGCATTTATCCGAAATAGGCAACAAAAACCTTACTGACCAGTTTCTGAAGGTTTCCTCCCACGCAGGCTGGATCCCATTGACGCAGTGTTCTATTTTGCGTAGGAGCGACATTATCCTCTTTTGAAGAGCGGCTCGACCTAAAAGAGAAACATACTATACACAATTCGCAATATCGTCTACGATTCCCAGCGCCGTGAGCAATTTTGGCAGTAAGGTACAAGCCTGTCAAATTGGCCGATAACTGTTTGATACAGGCAGCGTATTCTAGTTCAAAAGCATGTTTACTGCCTAAATACACAACTCGGTAATTTTCCATAGATAAGCCGTAATATTGTGATTCTGTTTTTTGTATGAAAAATAATACTGGTTGTCGTTTTATCTCAATTTGGAGTAATACTCGTATAGAATTAAAAAGTTAAAACCCAAAAAGTCTGTATTTCTCCATAAATTTTTATCAAAACTTATAAGGTTATGTTGTATAAGGTACAGTGGATGAAAATAGTACAATAGTAGAAAATAGTACAATACAAAAGGACACGTTACAATACAAACCTTGTAGATACCTTCCTAGTTTTTTGCCATGAAGATTCTCATAGAAACAAAGATCCATGTTTGCTGCATGCAAAAATAAGAACAGTTTAAAATTACGTTAAGATGCAATTGCTACACTTTTTGACATGAAAAATTTCAACTGTAAAGTAATTGTGGTAACAACGGTATTTGCAGAGTAATAATTTATGGGGTTGTGGCTTTTAACATCAAAAATTATTAATTATTTATCGATTTTTTATAAATTATTCAACTAAACCGTGTTAACACATTAAATGCAGGTTAATCGAGGAATGCCTTAGATGTATATCGTAACAGGTAACGCAGAGTTACACTCTCTATGACAAGACCAGATTTGCCGGACCAGGCAACGGCAATTTTTTTTTATTTTTCAAACAAAGGATACAGCCAGAATGCCCATAGGAAAATTAATACTGAAACGCACAGATAGTTGCATCGCTTGAGTTAATGCACGCTGGTTTAAAAACAGTAATAATAGAAGTCAAAGAATACTCCCTCTAGAATTAGAGGTACTCCCTTAAAGAATACTAGGTAATTTACCCGTGGTGAGTACGTTGGAAGCCTGCGCTATCTCCTGGTATATGTGATAGTTGGGCAGGAGGAACGTGACGGTGATTTCATCACTGCCGCAGCGGATCTCAGCTTCCTGGCAGAGGAGCGCAAAGCAGGACATCGCTACCAACACGGCGTCCGTGTCGATGGACCAGAGATACATAAAGAAAACTACCTGAATGTGAACAGGATAACGATTAATATTCATTCACTTCAAAACATATAACATTATAATTGTGCAAACATTAAGGACTTATTCATGTTTAACCAAAACACGCAACTTTGCAGCCATTCAATAAGTTATTGAAATCTCTTTGTTCCACTAATCCTAGGAAGAACTCATCTCCAATAGAGTTGTGGATAATTGAAATCGGCTACCACAGGAAGTTAAATTTGTATTGAAAACACACTGACGCCCTTCTTTCCCAGGCATCAGCTGCGCCGTAATTTTTTTTTCGACAACTACATTTTTTCGAAGAGTTGTAAATGGTAGTGTATAGTGTATATATCTAAAGTATATTTGAAAGTGTAAACAAAAAAGTGTAATATTTGACAAAACTTGTCAAGCCCTTTTGGCGCCAAAATTTTTTGGTGCGAAATCCTACCTTAAAGGGTTAAAATTTACTCTGTACTTTTAGTTGTTCTTTGAATTCTAGAACATGATTACCTCTAGTTTGATGTGAGCCTGTTTGCAGATAGGTATCTGGCTGCCAACATTGGCGTAGTCCTTGTGCTTGGTCAGGAATGCGTTTCTGCACTTGAGGATGTCCCGCAGCCAACGAAGCACATCGCCGTAGTTCACAATCTGGTGCTGAATCAGTTTCTGGCTGATGGAGAACAGGAGCTGCGAGCTGCGGAAAATTGAATTAATTTTGCAGATCTGCGTTGACTGCTCTCATTAATATCAGTAAATGAGGTACTATTTCTATCATGGGGAGTTAATGATACTTGGGGTATTTCACCTACGTTGTAACCAAGTACTAATATATGCATGGTGCTAAGTGGTTTTGAGGCACTCTTCCTGAAAGAACTCTTCTCTGTATTTAAAAATGTAATGCATCTTTATAAAATCACCTATGCCTCTGTAGTTTTATTTTCTAGATTCTTGTATATCAATAAAATATTTACGCCTAAAGACATGTTATTGTGGGATAAAACAATATGCAGTATTATTTTCCTTCTGTATATACAAATAAAAGAGTCACAAACACTGCCAATTTTTTATGGAGACATGACCGGGTTGCACCTCCCAAGGGTGCGTGATTAAGGGTTTATTTCGTTGATTTCACCAAACAAAAGTTGTATAGCCCGCATAAACTATTGTTTACTGTTGTTGCCAAGAAGATTTTAGTTTTGTTTGAATGTTCGAACAGATTCTGGCAGGCCGGATTCAGTTCTGTATCATCAATAGATGTTATTAGAAAAAAATATGAGATAGGCAATAGATAGCTGCAGCGTTGTATAAATTTGTTAACATTTTTAAATATTTCATAAACAATGTGAAGTAGGTAAGGATTGAAGCCAAACGTATTTGACTATTAGAAGCAGTCCATAATTGTCAATCGCTACAGACAGATTCACCATAGGTGGCACATCGATAGGTGTAATGAAGTTTATTTATATCCAACAAAAAACGCCACCGATATATCCCAAAGTACACATCACTAATTCGACTTTGTATAGGGTGTTTTTTTAGAGGCGTGGTTTTCAATCTGGCACTACTTTTTTCGTAGTTGGTGTTTTTGACAGCTGTCACTTGATTTATGCTCAGTTTGGTTTGCCATTTCATAATGAATAGACTTACTCCTGAACAACGTTTGCAAATAGTGCAAATTTAGAAAAAATCACTCTAATTTTTTTTAAATCACTCTAAAATAAAGTAAAATAAAGTCGTGGGCCTGTGGCGTGGCCTCCAAGATCGTGCGATTTAACACCGCTGGACTATTTTTTGTGGGGTTATGTGAAGTCGCTTGTCTACGCAGATAAGCCGGACACGATTAACGCCTTGGAAGAGAATATTCGGCGCGTTATTGCTGACATACGGCCCAACTTGCTGCAAAAAGTGGTTGAAAATTGGGCCTCTCGGCTGGAATTTGTTCGAGTCAGCCGCGGCGGCCACTTACCCGAAATCATTTTTAAAACATAATGGCAAACCCTTATCTTTATAATAAAACTAAATTCTTAGCCATAACATCAAATTATATGCATTTTATCTCTTCTTGAAAACCACGCCTCTAAAATCATCATCCTATATAAAAGTCCCCAACCTTTAAAAATTAGCATTTATATTTCTGTTGCTTCCATTACACGGTGGTTGCTTATTCATTAAGGGATTTTTGACAAAAAACACCATAGTTTACCTGACATCCCAAAATGTGTTTACGGGCGACTCCGGATTCCAAACATCAATTCTATCCGGTCTGTGCAGAGCTAGAAGCGCCTCCATTGCTTGCAAAGATACCTCACCCATAGCGCCTTGATGCACGAGCGAAACTAGTCCATTTATTAGTTCCAGGGTGGAACACTGGATTTCATGACCTGATTTACCCTGGCTGTACAGCATCAACATGGGATCAGCGTGAATCAACCGGACCAGGTAGAGCAGTAGATTTTTGTATGCAGGCATTTCCTCCGATCGATTGAACTTCGACTGGACGTCTTTTGATTTGAGCGTGAGGGACGTGATCATGCGTAGAGGTGTGTGCGCTATGTACCCTTGCGTTGCTTTGTTCAGCGTATCGGTAAACATGGCTCGGAGCTCGGACGAACGGCTATAAAGTAATTCAATTTTCGGCCACCAGTTGAGGCGCGGCTGCGTTATAATTCTCAGAAGCGACGTGACGATAACGTAATGATACGCAATCGGACTGTTCAGATTGAGGCAGACTTTTAGAGCCTCGTTGTTGTGCGGCATGATGCGGAAACAGGACACAAAACAGTCCACCATCAGGTCGATGTCGGTAAAGTAGTAATAGGTCTGTCCGCGCGGGAACGGTTTGCTCGGATTGAAAAGCAAGCCCTTCAGGTCATTTATGACGCCGTGGACGAGCGTGAAGGTTACGTTGTTCGAATCGCTTATGTTGATGTATGTTGACGCCTTACACAGTTTTACGCAGGTCACGACCGCCGCTTCAGTGAGCTGCTTCGACGTGTTCTGCGGAGTCAGGCCGCGCTTCACAGCATCTATGAAATGTTTCTTTTTGCTGTGGCGGGGACTGCACGGTGCGCCGCTGTCTGCATTCACTATTTCCTCAAGGACGGAGGGGCTCAGCAAGAGGAGCATGATTTGAAGAGGCCACATTGTTACTCGGAACTTTTTGCTATCCGAAAAACCTGTAATGTACAAGAGTAAAAGCAGAAATTTATTTTCCATGAGCAACCTATGCATAGGAATGTCAATTTCAGTTAGCTGCACAAGGAACAATGATAAGACTTTGATGCTTACGGTTAATATTTATAAATTTTGCGTAAGTTTAATCATAACATTGTTTGATATTATAAAAAATACACCAATATTGTTTGTATAAACATGTTTCGATAGCTTTTTAGTTATATATTTTAAATGCTAAGAATTATGGGACTACTACTCTTTAGTAACTAAAACACGACGCAGATGTCAGACCAAATCTCAAATATCCAGAAAACGTAATTTACCGGAAAATCACATAGTGCCATATGTAATTTTAATGAGAGATGGCAATATATTCTTTAAGGTTTTATTTATCACTAAAATAATAAACCATTATTTAATCAATGTTATTACTAATGGTAGACAGTTAATGCAGATTTCCGATTTTCATGAAGTCGTGACAAAAAATTTATAGATAAATAAGAGCCATCTACGACTTGGCTTGATTATCGCTTCTTAACATGTGAAATGTATCTCGGTTGATTTCTCTTAGTGAAATTTGTGCCCCATCTAGTTCTCACCAGTACTTGATATAAGAATTTGAGCTATTAAAAAACCACAGGGTGAATTTAAAGTCAATAGTATCCTTTTTAAGAAGTGATTCTGAACGTGACATTGAAGAACTTTTGTTCAACAACTTTGTAAATAAAACGGGCCAGTAAAATTCCAAGCGGCACTAAACCTACAAATGCATTGACGGCAGTAGACGATAGATAGTTTCGCAAATAATGTATTATGTAGGTAAATTGGATAGGTCAGGAATACAACAGACTACAATACAGCTACAGCCTTTAATAGAGTACTTGAAATTTGAAAACTTGTTGTACACAAGTGTTGTTCAGTTTTATGTCTAGAATTACCCCTTAAAAGGAAGTTGCTGATTTAAGTTCACCCTGTATAAGCAATGGTCCTAAAAAGGTTATACAGATTTAATTATCAGAAAGGGCCTCAATACTTAATGCTGTATGCCCAAACACCTCGGTGCTGGATAAATATAAAGCGAAGGCACCCATTCCGAGTGCCATAGGTACAAATCACAAGCTGTATTATGCAAATTAGTTAACAAATAAAACCACGAACCGTCGTGGATAATGTCGAATAGCGTATCGCAGCAACGGGACAGATCGTCGTTCGGCTTTCGCTGAATATCGGCGAACTCATGAGGGTAGGTGTCGACCCAGTTCCAGACAGCCCGTTCCAGGCTCGCTATCAGCACCAGATGCGCCGACTTCTTCAGGAGACGGAACTTCTGGATGGTTTCAGTTAGTAACCTGCCAAATAATGCCTGCGTTAGCTGGTGGAGATTATGCTGTGACAATAAACTCAACCTTTTGTAACATTTAAAGATTTAAGGTGTTTATTATTATCATAAAAAAAAGGTTAACCCCTGGAGGGCGTACGACGTGAGGGGACGTCATGCCGCGCGGACATTTCTGTGTCCGTTGAGAGCGTATGACGTGAGTAGACGTCATGAATACCTGCTTGATTTTGATTATTTTTGGTATTATTTCAGTATTATTCATTAACTTGACGTTTTTTTCATTGAAAATCTTAACGAAACAATTTTGTTTTTTTTTTTTTTTCATTTTAATGTAGTTTCTACTACTATTTATAAATTTGTATTGAAAATACACTAATGTTCTACCGTTCCAATATCTATAACTTTTTTTTAACTTTTTTCTTTTTTCCGAAAAATGTACATATTTTGGAAGACTTTTAAATTGTAATGTATAGTTATAAATATATGAAAATGTAAAAAAAAGTGTTGATTTTGTTTATTTCGTAATTTAAAAAAAAAAAAAAAAATGGCAACATTTTTATTTTTTTCTTCTTTAATTTACGAGACAAACATAATCAAAGTGATATGGTGTAATAGAAAATTTTACGGCGAATCCGATGATACCAGATTTGTAAATATTGAACGACTCATGCCTGCACTATGGATTTTATAGTAGATAAGTGAGTTTGAAGGTCAATAACCATGGTCTCAACGGGTTTTGGCGCCAAAATAAACTACGCTCTCTAGGGGTTAATCAGGATTCGTAATATTAATTTGACGCAGTATTATTTATGATGCTAAGGTATAGTACTTCCGCAGTCAAAGATAGATATTAAACTTTGTTACCCTAATTTCATTAAAAAAACTAGCGATTAAGTTAAGCTAAGCATACAGTTTCAAATGTGCAAGTGCCATAGGCAAAACAAGCCACATCACACCAAACATGGCACAAAGATCATTAGGCCTAGAAACTGCTGAGGCTTACGAGGCCTTATCTATTTTTTGTTCTGTACCCACTACAAACTTTTACCAAAGATTGTTTGTACAATATTTGTGAGTTATGTCTTGATCAAACTCTTGTTTTCTGTTATGAATTTTCAAAGTTTATAAAAAAACGGTCACTTATGTGCATTTATCAATTTTAATATAACATTTATTTAAAAACTTTTAATTTATCAACAGTTTATGACCACTACAAACTAAAATAATCAATAGATGTATGTTTTTTCAACTGCTTTTTTATTTGATTTAATCTATAGTAGTCTCATTAAAACCAAGAGTTTGTTCGGTTTAAAGAAATTTCGGATTACTGGGATCCAATATAGAATAAAACCTGAACAAATAGTAAGATGTAATTTTTGTTTAATATTAAGTTTTCCATCACATATATTTATTTAACAAATCAGAATTAGTTTTCCGTCGAAGTCGTAGTGCTCGTTTCTCATAAGCCTTGTCGAGTAATTGGCGGGAAAAAAAATCGGGTGACACATCTGTGACATATCTAAGCCAGTGCAAATGCGGATTTCGCAATTGCCGGCCCCATTTATCCTACCGCAAATGGGTTAATAATGCATTCAATTTTAAGGTTGTTAACCCGTTGTTAACCCACCCCATTCAAAAGTATTAAAATTTCTTGGAATGACATTCAGGGCGCATTTAAATGTATCCTTCAAAATAACTTAATCATTTCGTATACTATTTACACCATTTAAATTTGCTTTCGGTCATATCATTTCGACTTTCGCGCAAATATATATTTCTTCTTCTTTGCCTCTTACTCCGACCCGTCAGTGTGGAGGCATATCGGAATGTAAAAAAAAATAAATTAAAAAATGTAAGGGTTTAAGGATTAAGCCGCTTTAAGAAAAACATAATTCCAAACTGAGTTTCTGCCAGATGAACCCTTCAGGCTCGGGCAGGACAAGATATATTTTTTTCTGTGTAATTTTATCTGATGAAAAATAAATGTCACTTATGGTGGTAGCATTGAACTGAACTGAACTGATGTAAAATTAAATTACTGGAACTAAGGTTTAAATAATAAAATGTACTCACATTTTTGAAACTTATTAATTAAGCTTTTTCGCCTTGACGTTACTACACTGACATTGACAGACTATTGAAAAGGGATCATTTGAAATCACACTAAATTCACATAACTGTCAGTAATGTCACATAATGGATGTAAACAATGTTGTATTTTATCAAATTTAATAACACCTATTATAAACATATAGCTTCTTGCATTCCTTCTCCATAAAAAAATTAACTGCCAAATCTCACACTCCTCCACAATATGCTTAAAAAGGGATACAAAGTTTCCTCCATGTAATAATATATAAATTTGAAGACATTAGCTATGATAATATTGCAAGCTACCGGGATGACACACATGTGAGAGAAATATGGTCCCCAGATCCACAAGTATGCAACCCTGAAAGCTCACCTGACCAATCTGTGCACATCGACATTGATGTGCTGTATCAGTTCAATATCAGAATAATCGGGATTTTCCTCCGAGCTAGCTGACAGCTCTTGGAGCCGGGCCGATATCCTGTTGAAGACCGCGTTGAAGAAGTTCAAGCTCAGCGCAAAGAGGACCTTACTGGCGAGCTGCTTGAGCATCAGGTTGTTGGGGTTTTCCGTCGGCACGTCGATGAACTGGCAGATCTCGCGCAGGAGCAGTTTCACGTTCATTGCTTCATCGAACTTCGTTGTATCCTTGGGCTGCGAGCTCAAGCATTGCTCCAGTGTATCCAGCAGAATTATTAGGGTTTCGTAAAAACTTCTGTCGATTTCGGGCGGGTGCGGTCGGGCAATAGTCCCAGCTAGGGGTTGTATCTGGAAAAAAATATAGTGAATTGTAAAGTATGTAGGGTAACACTTTTTTTTATGTTACACAGGACATGCCTCATGTCCACGAAAAAAACATTCTCTTAGTTCAGTTTTAGCTTTTATGGGTTTGTTACCTTTTTATCTTAAGAAACAAAAAAAGCAAATGGATGGAACTTAAGCCGCTGTTTAGCAGCCTGGGCAATTTACGGATGTTTTTTTCAGGTCGCTAAGAAACCACTTGGTTGCTTGTCATGTTAATGAGGTTCCAGAAACCGATATTACTTTGAGAGAGCGTGCTCGTAAAGAATCAAATTTGGGTGGACATGGATTTCAACATTGCAATTGTACCGCTGAATGCAATTCAATTCGGTGCAAATGTAAAAAAATACACATTTTTTGCAATTCAAAATGTCATAAAAGTCGATCCTGCAAAATAAATAATCGATTTGATTATTTCATTCGGAATTTAATTTCGTTCACTCTATTTGTTTTTAAAACTATTGTTTGATTTTTATACAGATAATTTTAATTGCGTTCATGTTACTTTTCTAAATAAAAAAATATTGATTTTGCACATTACGATATTTAATTGATCGTTCTTGGAAAAAAATAGTTTAATTTACCTTATTATTGCAAAGATACCTATCATCTATATGTATTTCAGGTATCCATCGCAGCTTTGGTCTTTACAGCTCTTCTGCCACTCCCCCGGCTTCTATGGTGATCGGTAGATTGTCCATTTTTGGAGACAGTGGAACCACTATAGCTTTCTTAAGGTATAGTATATTTTTTATAAATTTATGTACATTTAAGTCTTTCCTTACCATTTCATTGACCCTCTGTAGGATCTTGGTTAGGCCTGATATGACGAGCGAGAATCGATGTCTGCTTATTTGTATTATGGAAGCCTTGCACTGCTCCATATTGATGCGGGAGTGGGCATTCTGGGGACCGCCTCGCGTTGGCAACTGATCAGAACAAAGCAAGTTTATTTTAATAGTGCAAAAACTGGTTAAACCTCACACAACAAGGGTCCGTTACAATGAACAAAAAACATCCTTATTTTTATTTGTTTTGTCTAAAAAATTAACATCTATGCAAAACTAAAATAGATTTCTATCAACAAACGACTACTTAATAAAATTGTGTTATGCAATGATGACGAAACATGGAAAAAACTTGTTACTAATAAGTACTCTACTAGACAAATGTCGAATGAAAAGTTTATCGTCGAAAGATGTATAAATACGTATGGATATCGGCAATTAAAATATGTAATTTATGTAATGTAATGCCTATTTAATAAAATACCTCTTTAAGTGAGACAACTTAAAACTTAAATTAAAATTAAAAGAATTTATGGAAAGAAATCTATTGAAAATTATTTAGGTATTATTTAAATTAACACATTGACTGCCAACTATGAGATAACTCGTAGATTGCGTTCTTTTCTAGGACGCCAACTACGAGTTATCTCATCCTGTGTTTACTTGCCATTTTTGTGCAGCTCTGGACGCCCAAGCACGTCAACAACTGATGAAAACTTCAAACAGTGAAGAAAATTGTTTTGGAAAATCGTCGAATCACTATCAGAGAAGTTGCTGAGGATGTCGGTATATCGCTTGGCTCGTGCCATGAAATTTTTTCTAACGTTTTGGGCATGAGACGTGTGTCAGCGAAGTTTGTTTTGAAATTGCTAAATTTTGACCAAAAGAACCGTCGCATAGATTTTTTGACCAAAAACAACACCACGATCATGCCTCAGCCACCATATTCACCGGATTTGGCCCCATGTGACTTTTTCTTGTTCCCAAAAACCTATGAAAGGACGGAGATTTGCAATGATTGAAGAGATAAAGACTGCATCGCTGGAAGAGTCAAGGCTATACCGAAAAGTGCTTATGAGAAGTGCTTTGAGGATTGGAAAAACCGTTGGCATAAGTGTATTGTATCTGAGGGGGATTACTTTGAAGGGGACAACATAAATATTGATGAATAAATAAATATTTTTTCTTAACAATACAAAGTCACCTTACTTTTTGAACACACCTCGTATAGAAGCTAAAACTTAGTTAAATTTGCATATTTATGAGTTTAATTTTATTGATTATTGTCAATAAGATATTTATAAGATTTTAGACACAGTAGAAATTAAACTTTTTTATTCCAGATAATTATGAGATAATCATCTCAGAAAACAGCATCTAGTATTATTTTTTCTCTATATCTACAAATGACAGTCGAAACACTACAATGTTTATTTGGAGGCATGATCGAATTGAGGCCTCCTAAAAATAAAATATCAACAATATTTTAATGAGTTATAGCTAGAGTAAATTTAATAAATACTTGCATTGCATTTATTTTTTATTTTGTTATGAAAAAAATCTTATAAAATACATGAAAAATACTAGGTACCTATGTACTTACCTACAACCCATGAAATAAGCACATGACATTTAACCATTTTGGAAAAACTTACTTTTTGATTTATTGCTTCTTTACGAAATATTTGTATGATTTACCTACGATTTATGATTTTTACTAATATGGGAGAAGCCCTAAGAAACTACCTAATGCAATAATATTGAATTAAAAACCACCTCATTTTTGCTGCAAAATCGATTGTTTTGTTTTAACTGAACATTATTTTGATTTTTACAATTAGTATTTCTATACTAATTATAAAAATCAATTCTTCAAAAATCAATTGTCGAAATTCTTTTCGATATTCATATCGATTGATTGTTGTTGCATTCCTGGATAGCTTTTTATAAAATATGTGGGCAAGTTTATACTACAATCTGCCTATAAAATACAGGAAATGGATGTTCATCGCTCGTATTATTGAATGAATGAAGCCCCTAAAGCTCATTCATGACATCTCAAAAGTGTAGTTTATGGAACATTGGGTATGAAATGGGCGTAACATGAAAGCTTCAATGAAATACGCGAAATAACTATAAAGCGTAAACGTGTACTTTAAATCCATTATTACTCAGTATAAATAAAGTATTAGGCAAAAATTAGTCAACCCAATCTAATATTTTAAAACTCTTAGTTTATTGATTTTATTCTTGGATGGGAGTATTTCTACTAAATTTGTACTAACCTGGTCTTCGAATCGTATCATAAGCGAATGCGCCCATTCTCCGGGCTTCTGAGTGCCCATTGTATTAATTTCGAGATTTTAACATATTAGTATTATTTGGATAACAATACGCACCGACGAACTATATGGCAAAACACAGTGTTTTACATAAAACAATAACAAAATATCTAAGCATGCATATAAACGTCAAAAGCACAAAAAAAGCATCAGCAGAGCGCGCAAGTCGCAAGTCGCAACCCACCGGCAACACTGAATTTTCGATCGTAGCCTGTAAAATATCGGCGCGCTAAAAATCGTATAACAATCATTTATTTATTTCAACCATGAAAGTAAAATAAGATTAACGTTGTACGGTTGGCGTAAACTTTCAAATTACGATATGGCGTGGCTTCAGATAATTAGAGTAGAATTTCAAATACAACCGCTTCCAATGATTCCCATAAAATTGCGTTATTAAAGGCGCCGAAAGCGGCGCGGTGCGAAGACCATAACGTGCCTAAATGTTTCATTTTATAATTCAAAATGCTATGTTAAAATTTAACCTTTGAAAATATGTGTGCTATTAAACTTTATGTGACGAATTTGTAATTATATTTATGGAGGTTATTTAAATTTCTTTATATATGGAAATTGCTGATACTACGGTCTATAGGCATAGAATACAAATTAAACGGAAAACAACATTTATACGTATAATAAAAGTAATATAATAAGTTATAAAGAAAACCAGTAAATACACAGATGCAAAAAATCAATGTTCAAATTTTATCATACCTTAAAATTTAATTACAAAACTTCTTGTATTAACTGGCTGCTCAGTCGATAGCATAATCAGGATTAATAAGTAATAAAACTTCGACTATTTAGTTTACGTAAGTCTTCTTTCAGACAATCCTTTTTATGCCAACAATTAAATCAAACAGGTTAATACTTTACAAGACAACCGTATGATTCGTAAGCGTAAATCGGAGTACCATCACATAATTAGGAAAGCCTTGTACGTAAAAAAAAACAAAAAAACCGTTTCTATCTGGAGAAAGGGTTAAAAGATAAAATAAATTTGTATTAGTTTATATGGGCCTAAATGAATTTTATAAAACTTATACCACCAAATCAATCATCAACCATTACCAATGTCTCTCCTGACCATAGAATAATTATCTAGTTATGCAGGATAGAGCAACCTGTCCCTTGACATTTAAAAGTTAACGAGCGCCAAAAAACTTTTCACAAAAAGCTGCTAGTAATGTAATATCAGTACCTATAGTTTTAATAGAATAACTAATAATTATACAACTTTAAGCACTTTATTTTCATGTACCTATGCGATTTTAATAGAGAAGACGTGCTAATTTGAGTCTTTAGTGGTGGTTACCAACTTAAGTTTTTTTCTAAACAAATAGGGGACGATATTTAAATAAATAGGAAACCAACATAGAATAGTTCTTTTAAAAAAAACACAAATATTTATTTTAAACAAATGTATTTTACCTTATTAAATTAGATTGGTATATCTATCACATAAATTAGTTTTACCGTGCTATTAGGTTGTGATTCTGTTTTTTTTCGGCAGGTATGAATTTCTTTGGAATCGCT
Organism: Neomicropteryx cornuta; assembly: GCA_020383195.1. Classification (NCBI taxonomy): domain Eukaryota; kingdom Metazoa; phylum Arthropoda; class Insecta; order Lepidoptera; family Micropterigidae; genus Neomicropteryx; species Neomicropteryx cornuta. The sequence goes on along the minus strand of JAHKQU010000010.1, from coordinate 5,305,538 downwards.
CATCAGTTATTTTAACTGCCGACACTCCGAGTGTGTACCACATGTCATTTGCATTGCCGTACAGAACTACTTCTTTCGCTCGCACGCAACACTTGCTTCGGCCTGTCACTTGTCACTTGTGCTTGTACGGAAAAAGTTACACGTAAAACTAAAAACACAGGTGAAAATAACACCCAAATGTTTCGTAAATAATTTCTTTTGTTTTTTAGTTACTTTGTTAAATTTATTTTATTTTTTATAACAAAAAACACGATAGAATTTTGGAAAACATCTTGATCTAGCGATGGTACAAAGTTTACATAATAGTGCATAATGCAACGAAAGTGCTTGCTCCGCTGAAATGGATGAAAAATGCAACGAGTTTAGTGACTTTGTGTTAATTTTAAATTAGTGATTTAGTGCATATTTTTGTTTTTATTGCCTTAGTAGAGTGTTGAGCAAGCCATCAAGATGAGTAATAATTCGTCTCATAACATGGTTTTTATGGGGGCGGCAGTTTTTGGCGTTCTTGGTGCAATTGGGATGTTTATTGCTGAGCAGTTTTATGCGGAGAAACGGAGGGGAAAATTAGGTATCCTTTTCGAGACTATTTTATTGTTTACTCCGTATGCATATATTTTTTAAGATCTACAACAGCTTGTCATTACAACTTATCGTATGGCTTGCGTCGTCGGCTGGCACCATTGAGCGCGACATGATGTTCTTCATAAGCGAATGACACTTCCAAAGTTTGTTATGTGTGTCGTATGTCTTAACCAGGCGACTGGCCTGAGAAAAACTCATTGAACATTCTTAGCAGTGAAAGATGACCTGGTCCCTGAGGTTCGAACCTGAGGTGAAGGTGTAAAAGTGGAGTTGGGCAGTGTTTTACTATACCTAGTTGTTGACGGTATCCATACACTAACCATACGTATCTGTTTAGGTGTTAGATAATGTAATCGGATAAAGAATCAACCAAAACTTAAGAATTCACAACAGTTCTCTCCGTTAAGCATTCTAACATCTGTCTTTGATCTAATGTATGTTATTAGAATTTGGAGTAGGAATATCACTGTTAGTGAGTTTGTTAACAACCAATGAAAGAGTAAAAGAACAAGTTTTCCCCGAATCCCAAGAGGTTGACAATTTACAGAATGGTTCATATTTATATTTTTCAGCACAGGATGTATCCCGTTTGAACCAGCAACTTACGTCCACCAGGATTGAATTGGAGCACTTGAAGGAGTCCTTGAAAGAAAGGTTTGTTAACAATATTTTCATACATTTTACTGCATCTTGGACAGTTATCAAGTCCATTCAGAATCTTTAAAGGATTTGCAGTAACAAACAAGAACTTATATTATGAGCCAAATGTAAATCTAAAACCCACAAAAAAAAATACTGATAAAATTATTAAAATAATATATATTTTATTACAACTGCCCACTGCCACGTGATATCCTTAAAATCTTAAGTAACAAAAGAAATCAATGGCTACCTAATCAGTATAACAATGTAAACAGTTTTAAAAATAGAGCAATTTTTTTTTACAAATTTTATAAACTTGAAATAACGGTGAAAAATACTTCTTTTTTTAACCACCATTTTCTAAAAATCCTTTTTTTTTACTTAGTACCTTTAAAGTAGATTTAACAAAAAAAAAAAATCATAGTCTATTTGTAAAAAAGACTTTAACCACTGTATAATAAACTAGGTCTTCAACCCTGGGTTGCCAGCTAGGCCCTGTAAGCGGCTTTAACGGTACCTTCGGTCCGGAATGAGTTACTTCACGGCTCATCTTTAGGCTCTACCCGCTTAAATTTGTTATTTTTTAAAGGCGCTTTTGGCTCAGACAACTCGTGCCTGCGGCACTCGGGAGAACAGAAAATAGTTGCGTTGACTTAGAAACTCTAAAAGGTTTCCAAAATGCTCCTTCAAAACACCTTCCTAGCATGTTACCTGTAAAATTCCCATACAATCAACTATCCCCTTATTTGTGATCGAACTTTGAAAGATAAAAATAGTTACTGTGGGTCATAAGCTATTGCGTATTTTTCTGTAGGCCTTTTAAGACTTACAATTCTGTATTGTATTCATTTGCTATATATTTAATGGTTTAGTCAGCGTAAGCCATATAAGCGCTCAAAAAGCCTTTTTTATGACTTTATTAAAAAACATCGAGTTTTCTTTAACATTTTTAAATATTTATGAATATATTTTACACATAAACCTTCGGGAAGAAATTCTCCAAATAATGGTAAAAACTGTATTAAAATCCATTGTGTAGTTTAGAAACTAAGCGAATAAACAAACACGGATAGCGACTTTACTTTACTAAAAACCATGTTCACTACGCTTTTTTTCGTAAAATAAGTCTTAGAATTCACTGGCGAAGTTACTGCGAAAATACAAACTTCTTTAATCTGTAGGGCGTCCAGGCCACACCGGTGCGGCCTCGATCTGAGTGAATTTGTTTAATTACTTTTAAAGCTGGTAATATCTGTTTTTTTCCAACACCATAAAAATCTCCATTAAATTCTATTCCCAATTAGCAGGTGGGACCAACCGGTAAAGGATCCAACTTGCTTAGTTTAAATCTTTTAATATTTTGCCTAAAAACCTGAATTTGATTCATTCTTTTATAATTTTAAAAAAAGCTAAAGAATTTCTTGTATATTTAGCGCCTTATAGTTTTAATGAAAATCAATAAATATAGTTTTAGGATTTAGATTTGGCGCATCTTTCTTGTCTCAAGTATTCAAATAAGTTATAAGTTTTGTGAATTTTCTTTGTATTTAAACTGTATTATTTTTTGGTCTTTATGTTAGACAAATTAATCTTGGTCTCTCCTGATAAATTGTACTTTTGGAAAATAAACAAGTTGAACTTTCCGCTGAAACAGTCCAGAGACTTTGTATAAGATCTCTACATTCCACGTCGTTCCTTAAAATCGGACGGCTCCAGTAGCTATAATCTCTCTTTGTATGACTTCTTATTGAATCCTACAGGAAATTTTGTAGCTCTGTATTTTTTATAGAATAGGGCACTCAGTATTGTAGCAAAATGGTGTACGGACCAATGCCAACAAAATTATTTTAGTACCATTTACCAGGAAGAGGAACACAGGTAAACTAAAAATACTGTACCTCTTCAACAAGGCCATTGCACAAACACCTGCACAAATTGAGCCTATCGACCGATGAAGGTGCAAATTCTGCTAAGAGAGCCCAGAATCCCCTATACTCCAACTGGGTGAATGTGGGTTCCTCATCTACAAAATATACCAACTACTAGGCAACCGTCTTCTCAAGCCAGAAGAGATTAGAACCATTGCACGCAAAAAGATACTAAACTTTATAGTACAGGAATAGAGGGTAAACTACAATAGTTCTGCAAAGGACGCGGTATACGGGGGCAAATAAACCCCCATATCCACTAACATACATAACATAACTTATAGACATGTTTTGAAATGGACACAAAAAGCAAACATGTGGTGCACATGCTTTGTTGCGAAAGTTTGCAAGGTTATCCCTTGGTGCACGTTGAAATTGCTTACCTTTTTTTTTTTCGTTTAGTGTAAAACTTATAAAATAATCCGTTTCAGCCAAAAATCGAAGCAGAAGCAGCGAAGGCCCCGTCGGGCTCTTCCCCCACCCCCCAGCAAAGACCAGAGCCCCGGCCACAGCACCGAGGCCGTCCTGAATGGCGCGTCGCGCGTCCTCGAAGACACGTCGGTCGTCAGCGACACCGATTACTTCACGGAGTACACGTCTGGGGATTACGAATCGGGCAGCGATGAGTTCTATGATCTGTCGTCGGGGGATGAAACCACCGAGCCGATTGGTCACATCGTCAGGAACGGACGGAGAGGGTCGAAAACAAAGAATGCACTGGTTGATGTATGTTCAAATACTACATTCATTTAATTTTGTATAATATCTTACGTATGCTCGCGATATTATGCCCAGGGACGTCTCTATCTCGCGATATGTGACATGACGACCTCGCATTATTAGTACCCGCACAGCATTGATATTTTGTGGTACAACAACCGATTTAGGGCGAACTTCTTTTAAATTCGTCCGTGAGCATAGATCGCCCACGATTAAACTCACTGAACTAGTGATACACAGTGGTTTTCGATGGTGCTTCATTCCCAAAAGTCGAAGCGAGTTGATCGATGCACTATTTTTGAGTTAGCCCACGCTGAAAATCGAGTTAAATCCATTATGATGAAGACGCGCAATTTATAAAATGACTCCACTATAGAAAAACAATTCACAGTTATATGAAACAAAATTTGTTATACAGCCAAAGAGTTCAATTTTTAAATGTAGTAATTACTTTTTAAATGTTGTCTCTAAGTGGCCAGTTCTGGATTCATAAATAGCAGCCCTCGTAATTGCAGAAATCCATATTATATTTTTTACCACTCACGGAGTAAGCATACTGCTGATATGGTTTGACAAACATGTTGCCACACGTCAAAATAAGTCTGTGGACGGCGGTTTGTCAAGCAAAAATATCTGTCTGGTTTAATATTATCAAACCAATTCATTTAATCAATAAGTCGTTCAACTTATGGTGCCACACGTCAATTTAGCATGTCAAACTGCAGTTTGCCAAGCCGAGTTGTAAGACTTGCATGATGTGAGTCAGCCACTTAACAGTTTCATCGTAACGTGTATAACTTATAAGTGTATCAGTTTAATGTATCTTTGAAAATACCTCTGACTTCGCCAGAGGTATTAGTGCTTAGTATACATCGTTTCATATGTTTTATAGCAGCTTTTGAAAGCGCTGGCCCTGGAGAATACACCAATAGTTTTTTGATGAAAATATTGGAAAAATTAAAAAAAAATTGTGGTTGTGGTTATTTTTTATTACAAAAGGCTCCAGAGAAAGAGGCTTTGGCGCTGAGCGTGTTATGAAAACAATCTAATTTTTTACCACTTACATGCTAATAGCCCTATAATAACACGATTAATTTATAATTTATAAATGATGTAAAAAATTATAGGTCCTAACTAGAGTTGACTCGCTTTTGAAAGAAAGCACGCGTAATGATATCGAAGAAGCGAGAGCCCTGTTGCTGAATGAAAACTCGAAAACGGCCGAAGTACAGAACGCGGCTATCATGTGGCGACTGGGCAAATGCTGCTACAAACTGGCAAAGATAGAATCGGACGTTGGCAACGAGGACGAAAGGAAATGGATCACAAATGAAGGTACCTATCTTGACAAAGAATAGAATGTCTGGGGTTATTGTAACTTATCAACACATACATTCTTAAAATTAGTATACGGATTATGGCGAACTGTGTTATGCAATGAATGTTTGGTAAGGTTACGCACATCTCGTCTTGAGCCAATGAATAACAACCGTGTAACCTTAAAATCTGTCACTCTTATAGTGCACAGTCCTAATAGACTTATAGTTATTACAGTGTACATCTTTTCTTAGTTAATATATTTTTGTATGGTGAAAGCTAAACACTAAAAATTAAGTTATTAAATAACACAAAAGCAATTCGTGCTATTTAATATCAAATAGCACAAATGGCCTATAGCAAAACGATTGCCTCGAGATATCAGTGTGCACTGGATGGAGTGACCGGAAAACCCTACCGTTTCTATCACGAACAATCCTTATGCAGTCGTAATTTTTAGCAATTTTTGCATTTTTCAGGTATCGATCACTGCACAAGGGCACTTCAAATAGATGACAAAGACGCGGAGGTTCACAAATGGTATGCTATCATAGTCGGCTCACAAAATGAATACTTAGGTATGTACTCATTTTATTTTTGCTATGACCTAGGTCATATACAATTATTTTGGGCCCTAATTAACTGATTTACATTTGCTTGTGTTAGTTAGTTTGCTTGTGGTGATTAATGATTTTCTTGTACTTAAATACTTATGAACACAGACCTAGAATGATAAGAAATAGTCCAGATATGTTCCTAAATTATGATGATGTGGATTTCTTCGATAGATATTCTTCACAGATATTCAGCTTGTCTTCAGCAGCGAAATTTGCACCTCTCTTTCGCTTTTGTGATACCTGAACGATGATATACCACATAATAATTAAAGTAAACACACAACAGTCTTCACAAAACTTTTCGCAGGAATAACAATATACATTGTGTGTTTTTGACAGTTCTTTATCAGTCGATCGCACAAGACGACAACTTTACCAACAAATCCATATGCTCCTTACCAAGAGTCCGAATGCTTCGTGAAAAGCAAACATCTTCGTAATGATAATTTAAGCTTAAGAGTTCGATAGTTAGGGAGGACTTAAATGGGTTTGGTGAAAATGGCCGAAGTTCCTAAGTTTTTAAAATGTGATCATGTTTTGTACCCAAAGTGATATTAATTTTAAAAAAAATAAACATTCTCTCAGTTATGTAAAACCAAACTTTTTACTATATTACTAAAAAGTACTATATTATTATGTGTTTAATAGGTAATAAGGAGAAGATTCTAAATGGGCAGATTTTCATTAAGCACATTACAGAAGCACTGAAATTGAGTCCATTCGATGCCAGCCTCTATCACTTGGCCGGGAGATTCAAATATGAGGTATGTCATTGTGAAAGTATACATTTTAATTCGACAGAAGTTTCAAGGTGTTTCCATAAATCTGAACCGAACCGTACATTTATTTTTGTACCCTATGCAATAATTGCCAACCAGCAAGAGGCATGAGATTCCACATCGTCACCTCAGTTGCACCAACTTACTGCGCTTCAGCGCAGTACCACTAAGTACGTGCATTCGAGTGAGTCCTTATGAAAAAAAAACCTGTCGTAAAGCCTTCACTTGTACGGGTCAATACATATTCTAATGGCGTATTTCGTAGATTCTCCCCTGAACACTTCCTATCCCCAAAATTCATGTACATAAAACAAAGATCTATCTATCTGCACAAAACATGTGCGAAGATTTTTATAGACCACCGTAAAGTGAACATACTATTACCTGCCGTTAATCATATTAATAAACTCTGATATATTGCCATGACCAAGAATTAACCCATGTTAAGGATTTTGAATATTAAAAGGACTATAAAATCCAATATTTTATGAAGAATTATTTTCGCATTTGCATGAATTACCCACATGGACTACTTTGTGTTATTTTTAACAGATTAAGTGTCAACATATAACCGTAAACAGGTTTTATATTTTTCCAGTAAGTACACATAAATTCTATTTTTTATTTTTTTAATTTTAAGTTTTTCTATGGTCAAGTGCTGCGCCGCTGTAAAATAGTTTCAGATTTAAGCTTTTTCTTTTGCGGATTAAATTAAAGGAAAGGTGAACAAACTCTTGATCTTTCTATACTCAACTGGTTTCAACAAGAACATCTCTCCAGAGTAAAAATATGTCATATCCGTTTTAACTACTGTTGTTTCCCATTTCATCTTAATAATCGGTTATTCCATTTCATCTTAAGTTATTCTTGTTTTTTTTCTCCGAAATTATGCATAATTAAAATATTATAAAATAGAGAGCCAAATCTGTTTGTAAATGTAGTAAGCATTTATCATAATTTCAGAGATTCATTAAATTATGGGTACATTGAATAAAACTTGATTTCATATTTAATAAGGACTTTTTCATTGATAAAAAATAATTTGATATCTAGTAAAGCATCCATATAAACACTACTTAATGCGAAGAATGTTCTTGCAACTCCTTTAAAAGTTTGCTCAAGTCCGGTTTGCTCCAACCCCGACCAGACTTGAAGAAACGCGCGAGTCTACCCCGCGTCCCGTAACCTGCACCCGACCGTACAGCAGTCGCCGTCGACCGTCTCACGGAATAGAAAAACTTCTATTCTCGCTAAATTAATATCAGTGGGCCGGGCAACTAAAATTATCCGGCCGTGGACGAAAAAGCCGTGTAATAGCCACCGGGTGTCGTTGTTTTCCTTTCTTTGTTAAAATGTTAACACAAAATTTACAGCCATTTTTAAATAAACTCATATAAAAATCAATTTTCAACAATATACTTATTGTTTGTGTTAACATTTCATTTATAATAATGCATAAGAATTATTTAATATTAAAAATATATATAATTTTCATTTCTTAAGTCATAAAATAAATGCTATATTGTATACTGTTTCGATTAATATATATAATAATCGACATCAGTCAGGGGTGCTGATATTAAATGACCGTACATACTATTAACCGGCTTTTTCGTTCACAGCCAGATAATATTAGAGGCCGGGCAAGCCCGTAGGATATTTGAGCCAGAGCCACATTCAAGGGTTCAAAGAGCCGCATGCGGCTCCGGAGCCGCACTTTGCCGACCTCTGGGTTAAGCCATATTACCATTCAACGAAGAAGAAGAATAAGATATGTGCATTTTTCCTATTACAGATATCCGGCTTAACCTGGTTCGAGCGCAAAATGGCCTCCACCTTATTTGGCGAGGTTCCCATGGCGACGTACAACGACGCCTTCCAGGACTTCTATAAAGCTGAGGAGCTCAATGAAGCAGATTGGAAAGAAAATAGGTAACTTATTACATACTCCACAATGGGCATTTGTACGAAGGGCTTTTGTATGGGTGGCTCTTCCCGACATTATTGGGCGTTGTCATAAATCGTGTTATTTCATTTAACGGATGTTTAGTTTAGCTTTATGCTTGATTTTCAAATAAAAATAGTGCGTGAAAAACTGATAAATCAACTTTTCTATAGGATAATCTTGAAAAACAGAATCAATATGTTTTATTTATTTATTTTTTTTAGGAAACAACAGCTGACATAGAAGTAAAATTACAATATAAAAAAAAACAATTAAAACATAAAGCTAGTGAGAGTATCCTCCAAACTTAATAAAATAGAAAATAAATTCGGAAGCGAGGGTTGGATTAGGAAGTAGGAGGGGTTGGGGGAATTTATATAATTACCAGAATATAATATAAAATACAGCATAAGTCCTTAAAAATAATTGGTTTTACATATACACATAAATATACTACTCTAGGGCTCTATATATTAGCTAGAGTAGACACTCTCTTGAATGCAGGGAAGGTAGTGTCGAATATATCGATGTCACTTAACATGCTCTCGTAAAGCTTACATGCTCGATGTATATATGAATTCTGTGTATAATTCGTACTCAACCGTGACAAATGGAATGTCTCACACTGGCGAGTCGGTCTATATGGAACCCGGAAACCTATGAGTTCCAGAAGATCAGAGCAGTCGATATGAGCATTGACAATTTTATATAAAAGTAACATATTAGCTCGCGATCTTTTGAGCTCAAGACTCTGGAGTCCGTTTTAAAAAACTTTTTTGTCACTGTAGTTTTATTTCCTCGATTCTATCCAGTGACTAAGATATTTAGTACGTTTATTTAGTACATAAGTTTTGGTTAACTGTATCGAAAAATACAGACTTTTCGAGGCTCTTAACTTGTAGGCAAAGTTAACATTTACCTTTTTCCTGCTATATTAACTCAGATAATTGAAGCATCAAGTGGATGAAGGGGTTAACTGCAAAATTTCATAAGTACGTTTTTTTTATAGATGAAGAATTTATATGCTTATGTACCATATTTCAGTCTTATAGCATACAAATGGATAATAAAGAAATTTAAAACGAACAAAAAGGGGTTATTTACAGAGTTTTCTACCTTCAATAATGGATGAAAGGGTTTTAATTGTAAATATCTCCTAATTATCTTTTTGTGGGATAACCGCTTCATCCACTTAATGCTTCAATTATGAGATGAAAAGCATTTCATTTATGATTAGCTGTTGGGCGTTGGCAGCTAGGTCAGTTTTGAAGGGCGCCTTCGGCGCACAACAACTCGTGCCTGCGGCACTAGGGACGGGTCGCATTACTAGGCCCTTTAGACCATTACGTGCCTATCGTCCTATTCTATGCAGGCGGCTTTGACGATTGTTCTGTCGCCGTAGAATACAATACACTTTAAGTTTTTCCAGAATTTTTCGGGAAACTTTTCTATTTTTTTCTCTACCTAGAAACCATCTCTAAACTATTATGAACTTTTTTTTTAAAAAAGTAGCCAAATCGGCAGAGTAGTTTCTGAATCAAATGCTTCAGACACACACATTCAATTTTATATATATGTGCATATTACTATTTTTTTTTTTGTAGATTGCTTCTGGCAAAATGCTGCATTGGCAATTCAGACTACATCGAGGCGGTTAAGTGGCTCAATTTGGCATCAAATATACCAACCAGTGGAGTGGAAGTAAGATTATTTTTGTGATATTTTTATTGTTAGGATTCTGCAGAACCTCAAATCTCTCGAGAGTATGGAATCTGTGTGCTGAGATGCAGTAGTTACTTCGCTGCCCGAGGCACGATGTTCTGCGCGAAAGACGCGAGGAAAAAAGGAAGCGATCGGAAGTTTTTGTCCGTCTCGAACGACAGGGCTTGTTTTAATTTGAGTGTGAGCTTTGAGCACACAAAATAATTCCATACTCTATCAATTGTCACTCTGGCCAATACCACTACCACACCACATCACAGTGACCCCGCACGTTAACTCTCTCTTTTTCGAAGTTCTACTCATCTTATTTATTTATTGAAAGTTGTTAAAAAAAAAACAATTAAAAAGTATGTAGTTAAGTATTTAAGTATCACCCTTAACACAAATAAAGAACTTAAGACAATTTGGTGTTCTTAAATTTCGCAAAGGCATTTGATACTGTATCCCACGATAAACTCTTTAAAAACTACGGTATAAGAGGACTATCCCACGACTTTGCTAGTTATCTTGATAAATAGGTGAAGACCATTGAATTAGGTAGACACAAAAAGCTCGCCGCAAAACCACTGATTGTAGAGAGTTCTTTACCAGGGTAATAAATTTCCTGCATTTTATTATTGAAATAGTCTATAGTGAATCTTATTTTACCTAATTCATCAATTGGTCCAGAATTTTCTGGTAAATGGAGAAGTACAAACTCGATAATAACAAAAATCTATTTCTAGACATCTGTTTTAAAAAAAAACACAATTTCCGCAAGTAACCCATAATCATCTTCATTGTCACTAGGATAGTACACCTTATCGCTGGATTTGTCCACTTTTTCGATCTAGAAGTGCCTAGATCTAAATAAATTTTGGCTCGGTCATCAAAAATGAAAGTCGGGTCAATAATATTTGCAATCATCTAAACATAAATTGCTTGTTAAACCTTCTCCAATCTACTGCCGAATATCTTTTGTAGAGGGTAGATAACTGGGTAGAGATTGCGGAAGCACACTTTATTTAGGCGGTTAGCGTGTGTATTGACATTTACAAGTATAGTCCGATTGGGCGAGCAGTCGAATTATTAAATTCCATTTCCGCGGATTTTGATATCTTTGTCTGTTCGCCCAGTAGGATTAAAAATCTGCTTTCTATTACACCTTTGTGAGATCAGCGTGAATTATTTATTTTTATTGTTTGCCTGGAGGCATTATTTTAATTTTTAACGTGGTATTTTTCATGATTAGTTCTAGTTATTCTTTGTTTTTTTATTGTCATTGTTTTTTGTTTTTGATGTTGTTTTTTTCTTTTAGTAGTTTAATTTTTTACTTTAATTGTAATGTGTACATGGGGATACACCTGTTTAATAAATAAATAAAAACCTCTATTTTTGTCATATCTATTTATCCATTATAACTAATACATACTTTTTTTTAATTATTTTTTTCGCAGGAACAAATTGTTGAGAGCGAAGTCCAGAAGCTGCTAGCGACATACAGTTCATATGCGAAGAGTTAGACAAAATCAATCTCAGAAGTTAAATCTGCGGAGTTAAATTTTATACCCTTTTGTAAAAATTATTACTCTATGTGGATAGAATCTTAATTGTAAGGGTTACGGAATTTTTGTAAGGGCAAGCTAGCACCATACCAAAAAAATAATGCAATATAGGTGACACTTCATTTATACGATAGTCGAATATTGTATCTACTATTATACAAGACACGTTTTTAATAATTTAACACACTCAGTGCCGATGACGGTATATCTCATCATTGCTGTATACGTCAGATGCCGTGTGACACTTAAAAATGTCATCGGCTCATTGTATTTCTATTGATATTTAAAAGCGCCGCATGTTGCGTATGAAAGGCATAGCCTAATCGGTTTTTTTTTCATTTTAGTTCGAATTGACATTTGATTGTTTATGTGAAAGTATTCTGTAAAATTTAGTGTTTTTGAACGATTTGTCAGTATATAATTCGAGTTTTATTTACAAAAACTATGTCAAAAATATATATAAAATATAAAAAAAACAAAAATTTTCGTGGTTTTGTAGATATTATTTACCAACTATAAGAAATAAACTAAAAAACGGGTCGCAGCCCACGCGTGGGACATTTCATTCAGTTAATGAACTTTGCCGATCGGGTGCAACGCATGGTCCGCGCGTTTTACGTATGAGGCGGAATGTGTTAAACGCACTAAAACTTAAGTCAAATTGAACCTAATCTGAAAACGTCACATGTCCCGAGCTACGACACGAGTTGTTAACATTCTTTTGAATATATTTCTTATTATTTTTTTTTTCGGAGATATGAATTTTTGATGTTTCCATATTTGCATTGGGCGAAGGAAGTATTATTTAAAGAGACGTGCTGTGAACATTTGGCCGACACACATTTCACGTGGCCTCGCACTGTACCAGAGTTAAAGATATTGCGATACCTTTCCAATTTAATCAATACCATGATGATGTGTGTGCGAAATTGCAGTAGACATTTTGAAAACAATAAGAATCATGAAAAATTACATTTTGTGTTAATTTACAAAAAAATGCTATGAAATTACTATCTCAAATCTTTTAATGAACCTATCCTTAAAAAAAAAAACTTCAAAAGTAAACTTGGTTGTGTGTAAGTCTAGTTGTTGAGGTGTTTGACTATTTAACGGGCGATGCGGGTTCGTATCTGCACATGGTCGCACCATTTTTAACGCTTCATCACCACCATTATCCTTGACTAGCACATGTAGCTTAGTGGGGTATATTTTAAAAAACCCTATTTTTATTTAAACTGGACCACTCAAATGACTAAATTTGTCCTCGTACCTACTATTTCAATTTATTACTACAAAAAAAATTACATTGCTCATTAGAGCAGATTCACGCTGATTTATCAAATAAGTTTAATAGAAAATTCATTTTTTTTTCTAGGCTGAATTTTGCCTAGAAAAAAGATGCCAATAACCTCAGGAATCGTTCGCCGTTTCTTCGGGTATCACACTGGTATAACCTATATAACAGATGCAATATATAAATATTTTAGATAACACACCAACTTTTGTCGTTACTTTTACATTTTTACATTACTGTTACTGCAATGTTAAAAAAACATTAATAGCTTGCCCTTTCAAGCCAATAAGTTTGGCTTAGATTATTATGGTTGCATTCCAATAGACTAAATATTTTCTAGTTTGAATATTGGATTAATAGTTTATACAACGGTGGGTTGAGTAATAATTTATTATGTGGTGCATGGCTTATATTTCGGATGTTTTAAACAGAAGCTGTATAAATGGACCCGTATCTCCTATTATGCACTCGGTGCAAAAAGCTCTCTTTTAAAAAAATAATCTCTTTCGTCTCATATTCTCCCGTTTAAATTTATTTTTATTTATTTATACGAGTAACGTTATCCAACAAAATGACCATTCTGAAATTCGTGCCTAGTCTCTATTAATTGGGCGATTAACTCTGCTTTTATATAAGAGATGTCGGTCTGTTTACTAATAGGGTCCGATTTTTCTTTGGCTGATTTAGTGTTTTCCAATTTAACATTGACCAAATTGAAGTTGGCAGGCAACGTTGTGCATTTGCGCCTAGCTCGCTTGAGGCCTTTTGATGCCGATCAAAGCTAAGAATAATAACCTTAGTTTAATTAGGATTACGCTAATTAATCGCGCGGCCGGAACTTACCGAACTAATTTCGGGACGATGAAAAATAATATTTGCTCTGCGGGCACACTGCACATGACATCTGGTGACAGCTAGTTTTTCTTATTGTATCAGCAGCGACAAAAGAAATACTAAGCATTTAAAAATAATAAATTATTGTTACAGATGCCAATCTAGAACTATCGAACAGGTGTAGTAGTTGCCTACGATCGAGTTTATCGATTTTAACCTTAATAATGACATCACACACTAATAATGTCATGTCAATTATACTCTTAATGTGTTATTTGAGAAGGGAATTTGTATATATCTGCATCGCTTGAAATCAGAATGTGTGGTTGTATCCTGAACAGCGGCGGTATAAAACAAAACATACCCAATATGCTAAACAGTAAATATTCCTTAGTAAATATATGTATTACCTATGTATTATTCTTTCATAATCAGTATATGAAAATAGACTTTATGTCAAATGTATTTTTTTGTTGTACTTTGAGTAACTTTATTTTGTGAAGTTTTTATTTTTCATTTGATGCATTTAGCATTTCGTATATTATATTATGACATGTTCTGTTTCAGAGAAAGCTCAACAAAATGTCTTTTTCATAAATAAAATAATTGGTTGGAAAAAAATGTGTTTTTCTCTTTAATGTGTGTGTTTGTATAAAGCAACATGCAAGCATAATGGCTGTATCGTCTCCCGCACAGTCCAAGTTTTAAGATAACGGTTTTCCGAGGAGTAATATTGTGTAAATGTCTTTTAAATAAGTGGACGTGCTTTATTGACAAAAAAAATATTTCGAGTTTCCATTGATATCTACATAAGTAAACTAAATGGTTGTCGAATGGTTCTAGCCTAATACTTAAAACGCCTACGAAATAACTGTGTGATTTGTAGCTGAACTCGATCATTTAAAACTCGTGTTGCTTGCACCGAGATTTCCGAGTCACTATTAGCTGGAGTGTGGCCGGACAAAATAAAAAGGGCGACCCGAATGCACCATACGGTGTCCATCTGTGTAATTTGTGGAAAGTGCAAGCCAACCGGGTAGTCAGGTTGAAGATCGACACTAGAAAATCGACTCGACTGTATGCGCCATATCTTTTTTATTACAGCAGCGAATGAAAAAGACACCAGCGTCGAGTCGATTATCGATCGATCAGCTGCCAGACTAAGGCCCCAGGTAATGAGTAATAGCGAACGAAGCCTGTGTAGCTATGGCTGTGAATAAACGCGACTTCGTCCCCGCTATGAGCCAGCTTCAGTAACACGGTTATTCGTCATGCTAGATTAATAGGGTGATTTAATCGCTGCTCACGTCTAATTGGAACGCAGTTGTAACTGAGCCAGTGACATTTGGCACTTCTTGTCCCAAGCCACAGATATAATCCGTTTTTCGCTAGCAATCAAATAGCTACGCTATACGAAGATACAGAGCGTCTCCAAGCTACTAAATCAGTTTATTATGCGTTATTCGAATCCCACCTTGAATATGGAGTATTAGTGAGGGGCTCTGAATTATATGCAGTGAACATATTCAGACTTCAAAAAAAAAAAACTGTCCGAGCACTTTGTAATTAATATTGGGCAATTTGAATCAAGAATCACTTTGAAAAACACTAGAAGGTGTTGCTTTAAATCGTTGAGGGTCTTAACTGTGGGTGATATCTTTATTTCGGAAGCGCTTAGTGATTTTTTTAAAAATAGTAACCAGTTTAAAAACATGACAATATAAATGCACTCAATGCAAGCTACAAAGGTTTTTTAGTTCATTCTTCTCAACTGTTTAATTACAAAACACCTGCAATTACACGAGTCTTAACTTCTATAATAGATTGCCGATCCACATAAGAAATATTAAGAAACCTGAAGTTTAAAAGGATTTAAAAAAAAACTATTAGAGGATAGTTATTGCCATCCGTCCAGCGAGCCATCAGAAAATAAAAGATTTAGGAATTAGTTATAAATATTTGAAAATGTAAAAAAAAACGTAATATTTGACAAAATTTGTCAAAATAGTGAAAAATTGGGTCGACAAGAAAACATCGATAGGAGCTGTTCAATACAATCAATACAATTCATTTTTTTTGTCAATACAATTTTTCAAACAGATCTCGCCTTTATTCTCCTTTTACTTAATAATACAGGCACTGACTACATACAGCAAACTACAATTTATTACTGCAGTAAAAATATTGTTAATAAATAAAATAAAAAATAAACCACTTAGCCACGTCCCCTTGCTGGATACCAGAATAGGTATTAAATGCTTCAGAAACTTGAGTCTCCGCAAGATACATATTGCCTTCTATCACAGACACGACTGAGAAACCAGCGTCAAACAGCTTTTTCAATAATATGTCGTGATCTATTTTATCGAAGGCCTTCGAAATATCAATATAAATCGCATCCGTTCGAATATTTACTAAACTAGCAAGTTTGACGTTGCGGAGTGACCTACGCGGAACCCATGCTGATTCGTGCAAATATCATTATTCAGCTTAAAAGATAGATAACGATGCAGAATTATCTCGAAAACCTTAGCAAATGCGCAAGTAATTGCCACTGGCCGAAAATTCTCAATAATATCCTTGCTACCCTTTTTATGCACCGGCGTTACTTTAGAAATCTTCCATCTTTCAGGAAACGTGCTTTGAGATATACAGAGATTGAAAATATGCATCAGCGGCGACTTAAGACTCTCTGCACAGTGCTTAACCACATTCGCTGGAATGCCATCGGGCCCGACAGATTTTTTATTCCGCAATATTGAGAAAGCAAGGTTCATATCTCTCTCACTAACCGATTTGAGATCTGCGAGTGACGTCACGTCAAGTGACGGGGCGACGTACTATAGACAGATCTGAAGAAACGCGCAAACGCAGTCGCTACATCCCGCTCGCCTGTGAAGACTTCGCTACCGAATTTCATGACAACCATACGCTGATGACGATTTGTTCAAATCTTGAGCACACTCTGCGGGTCATTAAGAATGCTACCCTCCACATTAGTTACAATAATCGAGCATTTGTAATATTGATTTTTATTTTTGCCCTGAGTTGAGAAAAATCGGTATAATGTTTCACATCATTCGTAGTTTTCCAGTGAAAATGAGCCTCTGATTTGAGTCTCAAGTCGGAAATAATATCCTCGTTATACCACTTGGGATACTTACGAATAATTCTAACTGAAGACGAGATTGGCTTAAATGCTAAGTCAAATACCTCAAATAGCTTGGCATACATACTACCTAAACATATTTCTATATTCGATTCATTCAATACAGACCCCCAATCTTCACCTAATAAATGCATATCGAGCGAATTAAATAAATCCTGGATGAAATACCACCGCCTCGATGACGACGCGATTCTTTTCTCCAAATACTCCAAAAAGGAAACTCAATCAGTAGGCTTGGATGGGGTTGGACCGGTTTAACTAAAGGCTGACTATATTCTGCGACTGACAAATCCATATTCGATAAAACTAAGTCTAACTTCCGTCCCTTGGCATTAAGAATGTAATCAAATTGCCTAAGATTTAAAGCACTACGAAACATATCGTATTCCTGAAATACACTACTAACTGCGGAATACAAATTAAAGTCCCACTATAAGTATTCTCTTTCTCATGCAGAAAAAAATCAGTAGCTAGCCTAAAAAAATATAAGATATTCATCAGCATTCGTTTTAGGCGGAAAATAGACAACACATACATAACCGAGCAATTAGATAAATTTAATTTAACCCACACACATAGGCGGCTCTAACAAAACCATACGTTCCGCGCTGACAACGAATTCGGATAGGGCAGCTAAACACACTCCCCCCTCGACTCCCCCTGTGGCGATCCAAGCGCCACACCCTATAATTAGCTGGAAATATTTCAGAAGAAAACACACTACTAGAAAGCCATGTCTCTGTGCATAATACAAGAAAGTATCCGCCTTCTAATACACTATTCTAAAAATCGACGGACTTATTATTCAAAGATTGCACATTTTGATAGGCAACTGAATGCGAGTAAATTATTTACGCGCCTTCCGTGTAATAATTATCTAATTGCCATGCATATTGCATATGGCTAGTAGTCATTCCGGTTGCCTTCGAAGATCAGTCCAAGTCGTCAACTTCAGCAGACAAGCTAAAGCTGCCATCGCCGGCGCCAAGTCAGCGCGCCAACCTGCTGAGGCCCTTGCTGAAGGCGGAGAGCATCCCCATCAAGGCAGTGATGCTCAACATGTACGTCAGATCCAAGCTGACCTATGCGTCCCCAGCCCGGTACCACCTGACGGCCGAGACGCATAGAACCGAGATGGAACATGTTCAAGAGGGCCGACAGCTGCCCCCACGAGCACCTGCGAAACATCGCCCCTCAACAGGGTGACATACCGCTCCAGTTACCACTTACCAGTAGAGGAGTTAGTGCCCGCGCTACTCTTGAGCGCAGAAACACTAATGGTCCAAGACCAAGTCGTATGGACGTAATCAATCTTAAAACACTACATAATCAATGATAACTTATATTGATAACAATGATAACATAATGAAATGATAACAATGATAACATAATCAATGATAACACAGACACTGACTGTAAGGTCAGTTTGAGAGTTATTTTGTAGGACTGCATACGGTAGCGCACGATATGGTACGCCTATCGGCGCCATCTAGTGGCAGAAAAGGACACTAAAGTTTGCACTAAGCAGTAACTTTTGTTTTTGTTATTTCATGCATATGTAGGTACTTTATTAGATCTAAATAACTATTATTCTAATATGTTAAATTAAAATTGGTTTATTTTATATAAAATTACTTAAAAATATAAATAGATTTTTTTTTATTAAATTAATCGTGCATTTTTGTTTCCACATTGTTGTATGTTATAATATAATATGTCATTCCTATGTACCTTTTTGCGTGTCTCGGAAGAAGAATGGCCTTATCTTATCTATTACTATGACATTAATAACCTTACACGATTGTAAAATAATATTGAATCATTTTTATTTTATAATTTTGGAAATAACAACATTGGCCCTTTCAAACAAATTTATTTTTTTAGACCATAAAACGAACATGTTAATGTTACGTACGATTTATGGATCTAATCGTGCAAAAATTACTTTTCGGTTAATCGGATATAATTCTTTTATTATTCGCAACCTTAAATATAGTCTAATTCTTGGTGATGCCTATTTTTTAAAAGTTGTAATAACTGAAAAACTTAAACTGAATGATTTGGTATGTTTATGTAGAAATATTATATAAGTATAAGTTATGTGAAAATTTTAAACATCATAATATTTTAATATATTTATTTATTCTTTATTGAAAAATCCAACAGTATTAATTTTTATAATTACAAACAAAACTTATTACTAGTATATAAAACCAATTATGAATTTTGGATATTTTACATATTAATATTAGCATAAAAAAAAATGGACAGTGTTCTTAATATATATATATAGATTATGAATATTATATGAGTACGTATACAGTAGATTTTTTTGATGTGTTATGTGTAATTTGTGAGTGATGATTTGTGAGTGTGTGTGATTTGTATGTATATGTTAAAATAAAGTGATAAATTAAGTATGGTTCTAGTATGTATAAAAATAATTTATGATGTAATTAATAATTTTTTAATTTAATGGTCCATTTTGGTCAAATCCGTCAATACGTGTCTGTAGATTATTTATCGTTAAATTCGTGTAATAGCAATTAATGTCAAAATGTCTCTGTAGTGTGTACTATGACATTGCCGTTAATAACCTTACTCGATTGTAAAATAATATTGAATCATTTTTGTGCAATCATTTATTGAACCATGTAGTTCCACTCATTGCATTTTTAATATGTCGATAGATGTGTGCTCGAAGAACTCATAATCGCACTTGCTGCATTTAAACTAAAAAAAATGGTAATTATGTATCTGTTATGTGGTTATTACACGTGTAATTGCATTCACAGCATTTTACTTTCTTTATTTTTGACGAATTTTGACAAACAAACCCTGTCATCTAATCTCCATTGGGGAACTCATGTTGGTGATGTAGTGAAAAGGGCTTACAGGCAATTAGGGTTTGTTATGCGAAGTCTTAAAGGTGCTGATTTTAAAGCTCGAGCGCATATAAAACGTTGGTTCGTCCTACCCTCGAATACTGCTCATCAGTATGGGATCCTCACTTAGAAGCGGTTTAGAGAAAAGCAAGCCTGCATGTCTGAATTAATTTCAACCCTTAATTTGGAGCCACTAAGTAAGGCGTTTTGAATTCAGATTAAATAGTCTCTATAAGACCTATCTGGTCTGCTTCAAGATCCCAACTTCCAAGCCTCCTCATATTGGCCGTAATGACCATTCTTCCAAGATAAAACGGAACATTGGGTTCAATTAGTTTCTTTCGAGAACAATTCGGCAGTGGAATACTCTTCATAGGTCAGCATTTGATCATTTTCCTGGTTCCAAGGCTGTTGTTAAGCATTATTTTTTTTCCCTCACCTACTAAACTCAACAGTATCACCGGAGCTAGCTCCTAAATATTGTAATTACCTAATAATAATAATTAAATTTGTTTATTATTTTATTTTCAATATACGTGTTTATACACGTAGTAAAAGGAAGTGAAAAAAAATGTTGAAGTTTCTATTCTAACTCATGTAAAACAGATATTTTTCAATTGCTCCTCCGTCCGATAACTACGTCACTGGGTCACTGGGCCGCGGTCAGTCAAGATCGAGGTTAATGACCTGCTGCGTTGTTCGAAACGCCCCATTAGGGCGGAGCTAAATGATCGCTGCCTGATGTTACTGGTCGACTGAGGTCGGTCTAAGAAGTAGGGGTAACTCCTTACCCCTACTCTGGGATTGTAAGAGGGATGATATTGGTCGACAGATAATATTGATTTATCGATTGATAAGATCGATTTACACCATTTTTATTACAAAAATAATAAATTTGGTGATGAAAATTTTTCGCATTTTGTTACATAATTTCTTACTCTTAATAGGGACCTTAAACACCCCCTAAAGTTTGTGGGATTGACCTTGGTACTCCCTGTATATATATTCATATATATATATCTGTATTTAGAGTGCTAATGAGAGTGTAATTTAATTTAATTTTAATCTTTACACGTATCTCTGTACTTTTGTGAAAACCTGTCATCAGTTAATTTTACAAACAACTGTATGTACCATTATTTTTCTTAAATTATACTGTTGGTTTTCCGAATAAACGATAAATAAATAAATATTGATGCTGCATAGTGATAATGACTTTAGATGAGTGCCTCTAAAGTCAATCTGTTACCTAAATAATATATTTTTTTATAAAAGTGAGATGCGAACGTGCACTACTTTTTGACATACATTCTCGCAATATTAATAATCATATTATTATCCTTCTAGTATGATTTCACCCTAAGCCTAAGCATTTTCAGATCAGTTACAGAGAGAGACAGCGCGCTGGAAGGCATCCCCTTTCTCGCTCGTCTGGTCCGCCGAGGGAAGCTGTATTGATCTTCCAATCGCTCGGAAGTGTGGCTACCGCTCATGGAAGCCCCGCGGGAGAAGGGCAGCTGCGTCCCATGTGCGCAGGGGCTATACTAGGATCGCGTGCCTCGCGATGTTTCTTCAAGGCAATATAGCACTTCAGACTCTCCATACGGATCTCAGTTCGGTAGCGCCCCTCCATCACCGCTGGTCCTGTCAAAAATACCTCTTTTTAAAAATGTGAATTATTTTATATTACGAATATTTTTTAAGTCAGTTTGTTTTTTTAGGCGTTCGCAACATTCTTTACGGCGGGGAATATGGTTTTTATTTTAGGGTAGATTTTTTTTTTTTTAACTTTCAGCGCACATTAAAAACATGCACCTATGTTTTATTGGCTGCTCAAATGCGCGATTTTCTGCAAATGTCTGTGCGCGTTTAACAGCCGACTGGGTCGCTATTTTAGGACTTACAAGATTAAGGCGTCGAAAGAAGCCTGCCAAGTCTAATCCGCGCCATATTACCGCCAGCGTCGCTTGTCGGGATTCCATCGACATATCCCCATTCTCCATTATCTTTCGAACGAGTCAGTCGGTTAGAGCGGTTTTGGCCGCCATTTTTTTTTTATAAAATAAAATGAATTCAAAGTGATTATGATGTGAAAAAGCAACACAATGAAATTCCTCAATATTCTGAAGGGTGTGATATTTGCATTGCTATGGTACGGAAGCATAGTTCTAGGTAAGTTACCCCAACTAATGTGTTCGTACATTATTAGAAAGTAATCACTATTAATTATATGTATTATATTTTGTGTTTATGATATTTATCCTATGATCTCCTTTGTTATTAGTAACGTCTCGCGAACGTAATATTTCATTTTCTCTGCAACTTCCTTTTGGCTGCTCTTAGAACAGGTTTTTTAACCTAGTTAGAGTAGCCATGTTACTTCAGAGCAACATTAAATGACTGGTGTTTAATTTGTCTATATTATATTAATTTAAACCCTTATTTAGTGTTATTATATCATTTATTGTTGTAACATCTTATTGTACCATATTGAATAATAATAAAAAAAAAAATCAAGTCACATCAAACATATTTAAAAACACATACGTCAGAGTTATTTGGGTACTTTTTAAAAATATAAAAAAGTGAAACAAAAATATAGTCCACTTATCCGAAATGAATGAAAAATACACTTTCCTGAAATACACAGAATGCCAAACAACTTCATACTAATTTTTCAATTTTTGTAACGGAATCTTTCAGTCTCTTTATATATTTTTTTTCTTATTTGACAACACAGTTATATCAATATTACATTTAAAAAAATTAAGAATTAAACAGATAACAGTACCGAATATGGATTTCCTTCTTATTTACGAACATACTATTATACAACAGTAGGTATGATGTTTTGTTGCAATTTTTTTCAAACTAAATTAAATTATTTAATAAAATTTATAGAAAGGGGGTGTTGTGTATGTGTGAGAGAGAGAGATATAATGTGTCAGTGAATTAATTAAGTATAATGTAGGTATGTATATATAATGCGTGAATGGATAGAGGTTAAATTGTTTCCAAGTAGCATACAAATTTCTATGTTTTTTTTTTATTAAAATGGCAAAGTCTCCACTCCCGATTTTTAACTTAATTGCATATGTTAACTTATGTATGTATATTTATGTCAATCAAATAAATATATAATATTTCAAAGTATCAAACCTGTGTTATTTTAAATTAGTAAATTAATGTATCTACTGTTTAATGTTGTAACAGTTGGTTTTTACGTGGGCAAATTTTTTTTTTTTTTACAACCTTAAGGCGAATTTTAATTTCACCGTTCTAGCAACCCCAAAAATGCCGTAAGAAAAATAAACATTGTTTAAATGATTTCTAATTTTATTTTCATTTGGAGTCAAAATTGGATTAAATTTAATATTTATTTTAATAGTTTTCATGTTTTTTAATTAAAAGAAAACAAATTTTATAAATCTCTCAAAAACTGTATTTTTATTTCTTAGATAATTTCCTGAAGCAGGCAGGCGCAAAGAGCGTATATACACCATTTCATTTTATTGATTTTAAATTATCCTTTTATTTTTATTTAATTCCAGGCGCCCAAGATTTTTTTTAATTCATATAGTATTCCTTTTATAATTTGTACTTAACTTTTTGTTACAATGTTTATAAAAAAAAATAAAGAAATAAATATCACAGCGACTGGTACTGATCCGCGTTACACTTCAAAAATTTTATAGGAAGATTGGTCGTTCGTTTCAATCACACTATTATTATAGCGCGACGAATAACAGCGTTACGGAAGCTGGCTCCAGCACACACACCTCAACCAATTGTGTGTTTGGTTTGTGTGTGAAGTAGCGGTGAAGAAATCGCATTAATTCGCAGCCATAGCACGGAAATCTTGTTGCAAACGACACCGTGACCATGAAGCACGGTGACGAGATCAGTTACAAATCACGCAGTTATTTTGTAGCGGTTTAAATATCACGCTATTTTGTAATCGAGTATAACGTAACCTCAGTTAAATGAGTAAATTAGAAAATGTGTGGAATATTATAATGAATTCAGGTACCACGGGTGCGAGTAGTCTGGGGGAAGATGTCGTTAATGACACCTGTAGGACATCAGGTTATGGTTAAATAACTAACTACTACTAAACAATCTTATAGGCAGTCACCAGCGTAACTACAGGGGCCCAGGGGGGCTGACACCCCCAGACCTCGCTAGCCCCCCACCCCAGGAAATAGCTGACTTATATTGCTGAAACAGAATTTGCGCTTACTTTATTTTCAGGTTTTATAACGCTGTATTGTCCGATGTTGCCTCTACTATTTGTCAGCAATAAGTTCTTCAGAAAATGGACGGACAAAGTCTTCGCCATGTGGGAACTTTACCCGACGGTAATAATTCAATATTTTTAAAGTTTTTGGCAAATAATTCAAGTTTTTAGGAAACTATACAGGTTGATCCGTACCTATCAACAATCAATCATTAATCGGCATAAAATATTAAAAAAATGCTTCCCAATTACGAGAAAAAAGAATTGCAAAATGTTTGAGAACGCGGTTCGGTCAGCGACCGAATAAAAAATCCAGCTTATTGGCCCTGCGTTTTCAAACATGATTTGTTTTGACCTCATATTAAAATTGAGCATGGTTTCAGAGTAAAAAAAATGTAAACTTTGAAATAATATGAAATCGCTCTTGTCATAAGTCGGTCGCTAGCGAGGCCTGCCTTGGCCGAGCGCCTGCGAGTAAAAAAGGAATTTACACGAGCGCATTGATAAAATTAATAAATTTGGGCATGAATTTAGAATATTTTTTTTTATTAGATTTTTTTTTGTGGGGCCGGTTTAGTTGTCGATATTTATCAATCTCTTAAAAGCACATCAATTTAGGCGAACAAATTAATGTTTTGAAATGTAAAAGTTTTCGAGCTTTTTTTTTAAATCTGCATTTAAAAATAATATGTATTATTGTTATGAGGAGTAAAATTCATATTAATTATAACAGGCATTGCTACAACTTATTCTCGGCACGAAGGTCTTCATCCACGGCGACTACATAAACCCCCACGAGATGTCAGTCCTGGTGATGAATCACAGGACGCGCGTCGACTGGAACTACATATGGCTGTGCGTCTACCACGCCACCAGGAAGCCATTCCTCATCATGCGATCGAAGTCCATCGAGAGGCTGATCAACGGAGACCCCGACCTGAACTCCAACGAGAACGGTCACTGCCCCAACGGAGACGAACCGCGAATCTCGCGCAAGATGAGCTCGCAGAATCGCGATCCATCTGATCGAGATCCGAACCATAAATCATTGCCGGATTTGCGGTCGAACCTGAAGATAATATTGAACACCTTCAACCAGCAGCACAGCCTGAAGTTTATACTGAAGGATGCCATCAGGAACGTACCCGGAGCTGGTAGGTTGTACATGCTACAAAAAGGTTTTAAAGACGTTAGGAGAGATATAAGTATAATTTAGTTATTTACATTAAAGATAATATATTATTCTAAGGAATTTATCTCAGGAAATTTCTTAATACATTATGCAAAATATATATAAAAAAAAACATTTTTTTGAAATAGCATTTTTTAAGTCACCTGCTTATGAACCCAGAAACATCACATATAACATAAATATAGTTTTACGATGGGAATAAAGTGGGGAAGGGATTAATCGAAGCGATTTCAGATATATGGTATAACAACTACGAATTCAAATAACAAAATTTGCCTAAAATTGGAGATATTTGTTTTTAAATGATAATTTACGCTAAAAGTTTGTACCGTTTTGTATCACGTCGGGGTCACCAATATACCGTTTTAAGTATGTGTGTTTATTACAAATGATGGCGTGGAAGTGTAGCTCCCGAGACCACACCCGGTACTCCACTATGGAGGTCGCGACAGGTTAAAATAATAGGCAGGTGCAGTGCTCGAGCGGTGAGTTTATTGAGACTGTTTGACACTTCCCGCTTCGACCGTACTGCAACCGAGCGCTGACCATAGACAATGTGTTGTCTATGATTAGGGGAATATGAGTTATGTGCGTATGGCAACATAGCCACGCTACAAGTTATAACATTTTCAGAAAAAATATATTATCGTGTTATTATTTAAAAGAAAAAACATAGGCCTTATTTTTTTAAACAACAACTAAATACTGTCAATTTTTCATACAACATGATTTCATACGAGTTCCTGAAACAAAATGATGGTCACTCTAGAACAGATTAAAGTGTTGAGTAACCCTAATAGAAGAAATAAAATTATATTATTCCCAATGTATTGAAAATATTTCCTTTGTATGTATTTATAAAGAGAATTTTGAATTCTATACAAAGGGTCAAAGTAAAATAATCGAAAATGTTTCGAAAGAAAGGTCTACCTCAAAAACCTATATTTTGACAAAATATTACTTGTCTATTCCGAATACATCAGATCATCTTTCTTCGGACTAATTTTCTTTGTACAGGGCTTGCAAATATGCCACAATTTAAGTACAAATAATGACTTTTAAACACTTGTTAATATTCAACTCAAAATAAATTTTATGAGCGTTTTCATATTAAGTTTTTTTTTGCTAAATTTTATCTATATATACCGTATTCGAAGACTATAAAACCTATAAAACAATTTAGCTAATTTGCCCTGTATAAAAACGACATATAAAACTCAACGTGGCTCCCGGGGAATTAAACCAGATTTTTTCTTCCCCAAAAGACTATTGAATAGGTATTTTCCGCAGGTTGGGTAATGCAGCTGACGTGCTTTATGTACATAAGCAGGAACTGGGAAGCCGACAAGGCGAATATCGAAAAAATGCTGGACTACTTCAAGAAGATGGACTACAAGTGCCAGCTGCTGATCTTCCCCGAAGGGACTGACATGGCGAAGCAGAGCATGCTCAAAAGCGACTCCTTCGCTGACAGAAACCACCTTCAGAGGTACTAAACGAACTAAATAATCGGTTATTAATAGCAGGTAGATACAAATTATTAGACACACGAGTCTATCCACAACTTTTAAGACTAAACTCAATTAAATTTAGTAAAACTTGATCCTATATGGGTCTTAAATTCTACAATAAACTATCCGGAACCTTATAGAAATATGTAAAATAGACCATTCAAGAAGGTTATTATGTTATATTTGTTGAGTTTGAATTTATATATCAATGAATTTTGATTCTTGGCGCCACCAGCCCCTAAAATGTGATTTGTAACGTATTTTGACGCATTTTGTTGAAGTTATTTTCAACGTGGAAATGGGAGAATGTGGTAGATGGAAAGCGTTAAAAATGATATGGACTTATGCGGATTCGAGCCTGCGACTTTTGGATCAATAATTCAACGCCCTAACCACTAGACTACCACAATCTCTATATATATCTATATTGTTATATATATCTATCTATATTCATATATTTTTTAAAAGAATGGTTGTAGCTGTGAAAGTCTAAAATCAGTTATTATTTAGCAAGTATAGTAGTTGCGGAGTTCGTATTATATTTACATTCTCATGAGGTTTTAATTTATTAAATAATATGTTTATTTTTCAGGTACGACTATGTACTCCACCCGAAGACGACCGGTTTCGCCCACATCGCGGCCTCGCTGAAAAGCAAACGGCATCTGGACGCGGTTTATGACATCACCATAGGATACCCTTGCAGCATACCGCAGACAGAATTCCACATACTCACTGGGAGGTTTCCGGAGGAGGTGCACTTTTATATCAAAAGGTTCTCATTTTTACTATCTCGGGCTCTATCCAACTAAGCTAAATCCGCCTGTGCCCGAGTCAAGTGAGAGGGTGGCGATCGCCGATGACGGGATATCCTGTCACCGGCGCTGAGTTTATGTGAAAAGTGCGTTAGTGAATTGAAAGTGTTTTTGATGGATTTTGTGGTAAATAATTCGAGTTTTATTTACAAAAGTTATGTCAATATAATATAAAAAATTATAATAATAATAATAGCTTAGCTTATGGCAATGAACAATGAATTAATTCATGATACAAGAGGGAGATTCGAAGAATGGGAGAGCTAAAGGAATTATTCGAGGAACAAATGAGTGTATGAAATACATTTAAATTACAAGCCGTCTAACTAAGCCGCTGGCGTTATACTTACATTAAGTGAAAATTAATATGTTTTTATTGTCAGGTATGCTGCTAGCACCATTCCCGACGAAGAAGATTCCTTAAAAACCTGGTTAATGGAACAGTGGACTAAGAAAGAAGCACAGCTGATGAACTTTTATCGACACGGTAAGTTATTGACAGCGCTCTGTCAACGAAAAAGACAAATTTTAACAGCGTATTATTAAAAAATAACAAATTTGAGAATGAGTTATTTTTATCTGTCAATTTCTTACTAGTAAAAAGGAACATAAACACTCTTTTTAAGCCTTCGAAAATCCTGTATGCTTATTAAAAATAGGGTATAATGTTCCTCGACGGCATCAACTTAGGTAGACGGTGCATCCATCTGTGCACATGACTCCAACCGGTCGATGAGAAGTTGATGGAACCGCAGTATCTGTCTTTTGCGTCATGAGCAGCGGCACGAGGCAACCCCGACACTCACTATGGCTTGGCTTTATAACCCAGGTACGGCCAAGGAACTTGACAGCCCGACATACAGCACCGTCATTCTAACACGCAGTCTAATAGAAATCTTCACGAAATCACTCCTAACTTCACATTTTTAACTCACTGCTCTAAATGATATACAATAAATAATTTCAGAATAAACCTACCTCTATCGGTAACTTAACACCTTTCTGATTCCCCTAGTTACTTCGCGTATTTACTAGTCAGAACGGAATCTAACTGATTTCGGGCGTTTACGGTAACATATTTAAATACGTTGGACATAACATATTATAGTATGAACTATCTAATAGTAAGTACAGATATATTTTATTTTCTCAGGTGAATTTATCGAAGCCACCAACTTCATCTATAACCATAACAAACTGGAACTGACAACGGCGCTCGTGTCCTGGACGCTCCTCATCATCCTCTCGCTGTGCCTCATCATCAAGTCCCAGGTGCTCCAGGTGTGGGTGATGATCCACTGTAGCGTCTTTGTCTTCATCAGCTGGCTCACCGAGGGATTCCAAAATCTCGAAATCGACTTCTACAACCTCAAGAGGGCTACGTTTATGTGAGGCCATTAGACCTTTCACGAATTAAACTGACGACGACGCCATCTTGCGGAATGTACAATAATAACATTGCAAATCCGGCGCTGCCACTAAACGAAACGAGTACTAAATCGCCGCTAGATGGCATTGTTTATCTAAACGTAGTTTAGAATAAATTACATTGAAGCTCTCTACTTATCGAAAAATATCGTTAACGGAATCCTTAGATCTAGCGTGTTCTATGTATTACTGATATTAATATATTATACAGTGTCAAATACATAATATTTTTTACAATAATATATACTTATAGTCGACAAGTAAGATCGAAAAGTATTCCTTGTGTATAAAGGTATTTTAATATCAGTATTACATTTTTTACAACTTTATTCTGTTCTAGATGTTACGATTCCGCCATTATATGTTTTTTTTCCGATACAAAGAAAGCTACAATTTATTTTATTTTTTTTTTACTTATAGGTTAACAGCGCCATCTAACGGTTTCGCTTAACTTTATATTTTAAAAAAATGTGTTATTATTCATTTTGCAAAAATTTAATCACACTCAAAATATTACCATTGCCTATAACATGTTCGGCGACAGGCAACGATCTTTTAAAACTTAAAAATTCGGCACCTGAGGGTGAAAACCACGCCACCTCAAGTACGCTACTTTGCGTATCATACGTCTCGCTGGATGACATGGCAACATGGATGGTCGAGTGTTGCTGCGCGCGGAACGGCGGGGGGAATCATCGGCGTCGGGTTTTCACAAACACGATTTGTACGACATGCCGTATCTATATGTTTTAAAAGATCGTTGGCGACAGGTATCAGGCCAGCTGCAGGGCTAGTCTCTGGCGCGGCCGCGACTGCTAGCGCCCGTACTTATTACATGAAACGGCCGGCGAGCGAGGCGCGAGTGCGCCAGAGACTAGGACTGCAGTGTCGCGAGCGGTCAGCCTCTATTAATTATTATTTCTTAATATTATAATTAGAAAGATTTATTAATAAACATCTCGCACCCAAACGCATGACATCTGCTGAAAACCAGGGCGTGTCTACAGTACAGTAAAATATATGACATAAATTTAATCAAATAGTAAGCCTCAATATGTACTAGATATTACATGTCTTTAACGAAATTATTCAAAGACAAATAAATATTAAATTATGGCCACTTGATTGTTGTACCTATAGTATAGACAGTAACAATAATCCTTGTATTATAGTATAGTAATCATTCTTCTATTGCAACTCTTGTAAAGTAGTTCTAATATTGTACAAAAATGTCTAATATTTCGGATAGAGTAGCATCACATGTTTTCTGTTTTTTTAACTAAGCCAAGAATAACTGTATCCACCACAAAACGCTCCAAACCACAAAACAAAAAAATAGAGAAAAACGAACGATTGCAATTTTCTTGATTTGATAGTTTTTTTATAAAGCTTTCCGTCTTTTTACTGTAATGCCGTACCTATATACTTTATTATAAAAAATATATTTTATATAAAAAAAATACCCTGTAAAAAGTTGAGTAATAATCCTAAATGACAATGTAAATAATAATGTAGTAATAAATAAATTAATTAGGAATACATATTTGCCAGACTTAAATTTAGTTGGTAGTAACTGCAGTGGCGTGCGGTGCCAATCCTACTTGGGTAGGCAATATCGGTGATGTACCGCAGGAAAAAAAAGGTGAAAATAGTTTAATATTTAAGATTATTTTATATGTATAAATGACATGTTTAGGTAAAAAGTCTTTTTTAAAGTTCAGCGCAATTTAACTTATCTATATCAAATAAATAATTTTTAAAATTAGCCTATACGGGCAATGCTCAGTTAGGTATAAAGTTAAGTATGGTAGGTAATTCAATATTATTCTATGAAACATATTAAAAAAAATAATAAAGTCGAGTAAATATGTTTATGTTGACTTATTTAGGCATTTTTTGATTTGCTTTTAATAGCCACAGAAGACATCAAAAAATTGGAATTAATTTGATTAATACATCCAGAATTAAGGATATCTTTTGAGGTTACGAAACACCTTGTAGCAGTGTAAAACATAAGGGCCGAAATTTCATGTCCTACTTACTAACCTAAATTTTAAGTTAGACTTAACCGATAAACGTCATATTTCAACTCACTCTTAGCGTTAAGTCGTACATAAAAGTCCGCCTTAGCTAAGAATCACTACTGATACTGCTTAAGCCATAAGTCAAACTATAATACGCTGCTAGGAGCGATTTCAGTACATTAACGGCGCTTTTCGTCTCGTACTTGATTTTATATTTTCTAACAAATTAAAATTGACTGGATTTGCATATTTTGAACATCTTTAATTCAAGCAAACACGCTTGGCAAATCCTAGTAATCCCACAGCTGACAACATAACCTCAAACTGTCAGATGACGCGCCATATGTCAAAAGTGGCGACATATATTGTAGACACAAACCATAGCGGCGAGTAGCGAATTAATCTCGAGTGCGAAAACATATTCCTAACAAAGTCGAACTTAAAAAGAACTGAAATACAATTTAAGTCATACTTAAAAGTTAAGTTAATCCTTACTAAGAACGACTTTAAGCAAGGATTGAAATTTCGGCCCTAAGAAGTGTTATTTGAATCAAGTAGAATTGAAAATATACATAACAGATGATCAAAAATGATGATCAGACACTAACTTTACCTGCATGCGAAAGAATACTGCTCATATATTTTAAGAAATATTAACTAAAATATTTTTTTTAAAAAATTAAAATTTTACTAGTTAAATATGTATCTAATCGTATTTCATTTAAAGTAAACTTATTGTTAAAACATTACAATCGACTGATACTGGTACATAATAATTTATATTTTATTATAAAATTCTGAAAATTCTAAAATTTTATTATAAAGTACTGCGATCTCGTAGGGAATATTACTAGTGACATTTCAAATATTTTTGATCATAATTAACGCAATTAAAATAATCAATAAATTATATAATATGTTGTAATATATATTTCCCTCTCAGACGAAATACTTTGTGTAGAACTTTATGCAAAGAGTGCGACCGTGTATAGAGGCTGTCCCAAGAGACCATTACCGAAGACTTAATGAGGTGTTTGTGTTCCCTATTAAGAGTGAGAAATTACATTTAAAAAATGCGTATATAATTTAATCAGCATTTTTTTTAACAAATCGTGTAAATTTCAGTCAGCGCGCACGGATCGATAACGTAACCTTGACCGCGTTGCCGGCAAGACATTATTACAAGAACCGTGCAATTTTATCACGTCAATTTTTTATTTTACATATGTAAAATTCACGTCATATTTCAAAATTATTTATTAAGTAAAATTGAATATAAACCGTATTTTATGTAATTACATGTGTTAATTAATGGCTTCTTTTCTCGTTCGAGCCAAGCGCTGATTTTCAACACAACTCTTCAAACAAAGATAATCAAATGTGTTTATGTTCCCTATTATGTGCAAGAAATTGTTTAAAAAAAAATGCGAAAATAATTCATACCCAAATTTATTCATTTTATCAATGCGCTCGTGTAAATTCCCTTTTTACTCGCGGGCGCTTGGCCAATGCCGGTAATGACCCGGCGCGGCCCACTCTCGCGAGCGGTCGAACTTAAGACAAGAACGATTTAATATTATGACATAAAGTATATTTTTTTTTTCTCGGAAAACATATATTTTTTGAAGAGTTATTTTTGCATATTTCTTACTCGTAATAGGGAACGTAAACTCGGGACAAGAATGAATAGCAAATAAGTTACAGTAGATCGTGGTAGTCTAGTGGTTAAGGAGTTGTACTATTGGCCCAAAGGTCGTGGGTTCGAATCCGCACATGGTCATACCATTTTTAACGCTTCATTACGACCATCTTCCCTGACTCTAGCGCTGGTACATTTGACCTAGTTGAGTAGGGCCCAATATAATTGTATGTAAGCTAGGTCATAATTTTTTTTTTTAAATATACAGTCGTCGGTATATTTTTATGTAAATTGTAAAATAACTTATTCTTTATCGAAAGAATGTAAAGTTTTAACTAATAGCATAAAATAAATTAGGTAACTGTTAAAATTAACTTATTAAATCCTCAGATGTGGTGAAATAATAAATGACAATTTACGCAATCAGTATTAATAATTATAGTCCAGTGGTTTAAGATTTGTGTGTTACACATAAGTTTGCAAGGCGAAGGATTAATCAACGTCCTTGAAGTGTTCGGTCATAGATCAAAATAATGATTCTAGATCCGACACGCCTTTGATGTTGGCGCACTTGCCGCCCCGAAACGCAATTTTAGGAGGCCTCTTTCCGGTGGCGCTTTTCTCTGTCTTGGGCGTGCTTTTAAATTGTTCCGTCTCATCTAACGAATCACTCCGTACCGCTGTTGGGGTATAGAGTCAAAAACAGGATTAATTTATGCCTAAAAACTTACTTGAATTTAGATATTTGTAAAATGAACTATGTTTCTGTAGTTTTATTTTCTGGATTTTTGTATTCAGACAATGAGATATTTACGTCTAAACTTTTGAGGCTTCTAACTTGTAGGTAAAATAATAATTTAACTTATTAATTCCATAGGAGACGAGATATTTAAAAAATAAAACTATACCTTGTATTATTTTTCTCAGAATAAGTTTGTGAGTTTAACGAAGAGGAAAAAAACAATTTACCCTTAGGTAATAGTATCAACTCAAAGGCGTGTCCCCTCTAAATAAACATTGTTTAGTTTACTCTATGATCGGGGATTAGTTGCATACCCCAGTGTGTAGAGTCGCACATGTTAATCGATTAGTTACATTATTTGTGTGCTATTATATAATTAGAGAATAATATTTAGTAGATGTATTAAGGGAATAAATAAATGCTAGTCGACTGTTACAAAATTAGTTATAAGGATACTGTGACTTCTTCAACGTGCCAAATTAATAAGAATTCTAGTCAACTGTACATAATAAACGATATATAATTTATAATATATAATTAAGTAGGTATGTACGGCATTACAATAATTCTAGAAAAATGAAAATAACCTGTTAACAAATGCAAATACTAGTTTGATTAGCAATAATTACACGAACACTTGTATAATCTTGAGTTTAAATCATCATTTTCAAACTATTTTACTATTTGTTGTTGTAAAAGACGTCAAAAATATTGTAAAATGTACAGATGCATTTTTATTACCCGACTTAAAACTAACAAACAGTAACACGCCATATTGTCAATGTATTGTGAAGTTTCAATAAATGTAAGAACTAAGGGTTGTAATCGGTTAAGAAAATACATTACGCAATGGTCAATATTTCATTCAAATACCTAGATAGAATATTCTAGATATATATACCAACTTCGAATAAACATTATCTGGCAAAACCAATGTTTCGAAGAGATTTCCAATGTTTTTTTTATTCTATGATTTTTTTTGTGCCGCAGGCAAAACAGCTTCTAAATATGTCAAATAACATAATTATATAAGTGTTATTGAGTTTATTTAGAGAGGCTGATATTTTATTTATTTATTCTGTAAGATCTAACTTGACTTACCTGGATGTGGACAAAAAAAAAAGTGAATCGAACACACGACTTAAAAATAAAGAATTATCCTACGGACATCATATTAAATATTATGGATGTAAGTTTTCACTATTATTTGTTTATTAATGTACTTATGTGTTATGGTTATAGAATTAATAGGCTGGAAGATATTGATTATAAGTCCGCTAAGGCGAGGCAGTCATAATATTTAAGTAGGTTTTGTGCGGACGAAGGTAAGTCAAGAGATTCCTGGTTTTTATATTTATTAATGTTTTTTTTTACACCCTTAAGTTTATGTTTTC
Source organism: Neomicropteryx cornuta (assembly GCA_020383195.1). Classification (NCBI taxonomy): domain Eukaryota; kingdom Metazoa; phylum Arthropoda; class Insecta; order Lepidoptera; family Micropterigidae; genus Neomicropteryx; species Neomicropteryx cornuta. The sequence continues at coordinate 5,270,575 of JAHKQU010000010.1, read as the reverse complement.
ACTATTATTTGTTTATTAATAATGTACTTATGTTTTATGGTTATATATAAGTAGGATGGAGTTATTGATTATAGTCCGCTAAATCGAGCCAGTCATAATATTTAAGCAGGTTTTGTGCGGACGAAGGCAAGTCAAGAGATTCCTGGTTTTTATATTTATTAATGTTTTTTTTTACACCTTTAAGTTTATGTTTTCACTATTATTTGTTTATTAATAATGTACTTATGTTTTATGGTTATATATAAGTAGGATGGAGTTATTGATTATAGTCCGCTAAATCGAGCCAGTCATAATATTTAAGCAGGTTTTGTGCGGACGAAGGCAAGTCAAGAGATTCCTGGTTTTTATATTTATTAATGTTTTTTTTACACCTTTAAGTTAAGTTTAACCCTAACAGAGATGCGCAAGGTGCTTAAACCCCGGCCAGGTGAATTTTTGGCCTGCGAGATGTTGTCTGCCTGCAATCAATGGCCCGGCCCGCATCGCGAAAACAAGGCAGTCGGATCTGCGTCTAAGAGCGCCTCCTCGGTAACGCACGCGATGCAATAAATAAATGGTGTTTTTACAAAAGACTATCGCTAAAAATGCAAGATCCGGTTGTAAGTAAATATGTAACTAAAATAAAATTGATGTTTTGTGAAAGATTGATATTTTTCTTGTATTTAGTGTGACGAAGAACTTTAATAGTAACTTTTTTTGTTAAAAAAATGATTAAGCATCTGCATAGTATATGTTTTACTATAAAGTGCATGGTTGAAGGATTTCTTTTGTAGTTAAAGAAATTTAATAATTTAATGAAATGAAATGAAAAATGAAAAATTTAATAATTACAGTGTTAATTTCATTTATCAACGTATTCACTTTTTTGTCTGAAGGTAGAAAGAAGAGAGTTGGAACGGTTGGATGGTTGGTTTAAACCAAAGGTTCCCAAATTGACTGCTAGGTGGTCCATGACAGGAAGAAAAAAATGATTCCACTATGCAAAAAAAACCTATCATAGTGTGGGAATCCTGGGGGAGGGGGTCGACGAAGGATAAAGAATACCGGGCTAGGGGTCCACGGGGAAAATAAGTTTGGGAAACATTGATTAAACGGTTAAAATCACCACTGTTTCTCAATCACACGCGTCAATTGAGTCAGAGGCACGGTATTGAACTTGATAAATAAGACATTGATGAATGAACTTAATACTGCAATGATAATGCGCAATACAGCGAGTCGCAAGACCATTACCGAATGGGGTGTTTGTGTTGCCTATTACGAGAAAATGCGAAAATAATTCATGCCCAAATATTATTAAAGCGCTGGTGTAATTTGCCTCGCATGGTAAAACGCGATCGATATTTTGTAGCCTTGACCGAGCCCGGTCGATGACCTACGCGTTGCGAGCGCAGCTGCGAACGCCAACGGTTTAATATTATCACGTAAAGTTTACATTTTTTTTTCTCGGAAACCATGATGAATTTTGATTTCTCGTCTTTACAAATAAATATTTTTGAAATCGCTGGGTTAATCAACGGGATTTTTACCGGGAATGGTTTTAGGAGGTCCTGTATAGTTGAATAGATAACTATTTGTAAGATTTATGTTAAAATTTCACGATGTCGTCCAAAGGAAACATATTTTTTACATGTGTACCGTTTATGCAAGAATATATTTGAATCCTGATGTTTTAGAGATGATCATACATCCCGTCCTCAGGGAAGTGTTCGGCACATCCGTCCGATATGAAATAATGGGCGGTTCGTTCGATTTTTAGCCGACATTTCATTTCGTTCGAGGTTGCTCATAAATATAATCCTTTATAAAAATAAAATTATCCATACATTTATGTAAAACCTACAAGATGTCCCAAGACCATTCCCGAAGACTTAAGGGGGTGCTTATCTTCCATATTACGTGTAAGAAATTGTATAAAAAAAATGCGAAAATAATTTTTGCCTAAATTTATTAATTTTATTAACGCGCTCGGGTAAATTCCCCTTTTGCTCGCAGGCGCTCGGCCAAGGCCGGTGTAAAGTTCCGGCACAGCGCGGCCTCGCTAGCGACCGAACTTATTTCATATTATCACGTAAAGTTTACATTTTTTTTACTCGGAAACCATGATGAATTTTGATATGAGGTCAGAACAAATCATGTTTGAAATCGCAGGGCCAATAAGCTGGATTTTTATCGCGAATGTTAATGGGGTAGGTTTTGTTATTGGAAGTAAACATTCTTTATCTTGTATGGGTCAAATTTGGAATTTTTGCCTGAAGGGCCATTTTATAAGGGATTTGTAGGTTCAAAATAAGATATGAAAAATTAAGTTTTCAAAAATGACCACCCGAAATGTGCACATGCACATTCTCCCAATTTAATATGACTTTCGTGTTTGTAATGAATGCAATATGTTTACACATCGTTGGCGGATACCTTAGGTACTCATTATTTTTTATTTTATTTGTTACCAGCAATAATATAAATGGTTTTCCAATGTGTAATGGCAGTGTTATATTAGTCCTCAGAAGATGATTGGTTACATATGTCATTTTGACTAAATATTGATCAGTGAAATGCGTGCGTAAAAATGTTGAGTAATTTTAATATAATTAGATACATTATGCACTCGAGTTCACTTAACACACACACAGTTGAAGTAACAAAAAAAACTATAAACAAGAGAAGTTTTTGACAGGTTTTCTATCATTAAAGTCAAGGTGAAATACGTCGCCAATCATGAATCTTAGTAATAAAGTAAGTATACAGTTAAAGATCTCAATTTATAAATGTATTTAAATAAAATGTTTTTTTTTTAATAAACTGTCCATAAAATGTTTGTTTTGAAACACGTACCTACCTATAATAGATGGTAGCGTTTTCCCAAACATCTTGAATGCTTTTTCAACGATAAAATCAACGTTTTAAAAAAAGTTTTATATGCAAGAAATCCAGGAAGTATTGAGGCGGAAAATAGACCCTTACTTATAGGTAATACGTTTCAAAATGTTACCTATATTTAAGAAACTTCGACCTATTGGTCAAAAATCCTCAGTGATTTCGACTTGCTGAAGTAGTGTCTACTTATACGTCGATATTGACTTTGAAGTCACGCTGCCATCTTTCATTAATTAAAACCTGCCGAAATATATTTTTTTTCTATTGATAAAGTGATTAAATAATTTTCAAATAAATATGACTTCATTATTTGGTTAAATTAAACATTTGGTGATTCGAAGTAAAACCTAAATTTATATGAAAAATTTACCTGCCCATTACATTTCTCTGCATTGAAAATAGCTCAGAGTAAGGAATTATATAGCGTGCTCTCGTATATATTGTATTATTGGTTTTCCGAATAAACAATAAATAGATTAATAAATAAATAAAACTACGGAAAAGGGTGGCCGTAAGAGACCTCAACGATATGCTACTTTCGTAAACGACTTACGAAAAATGGCGGTTCAGACATTTGGCTTGAAAGTTTATTGTGCACGGTTTTGTAGTCACACCTATGTCATTAACTGATTTTGAATATAAATTAAATACATTTAACATACAGGGCGCAATTTAAAATCCCTACTGTCCTTTTAGGAGGTTGATTTATATAAATAAACAAAGATTAATCGGAAAAAAATATTGCAAAAATGTTGCAATTTACGAAAAATACGTATTCAAAATCAAATAATGTTTGAAAACGCGGTTGAAATGTTTATTTTTGAAATTAATTGTGTTTTTTTTGTGAGATCGCTTTAGTTATCAATATAGATCAACCTCCTAAAAGGATGGTACTGATTTTAAATACATTCTGTATTAGTGAAAAAGCAGTGGACCTAGGTGCGACCCTTGAGGTATTACCCATATTTATCCAGCCGGCTCGAGTAGGTCGCACTTATACATTTACAAAGATGATCACGGACCTAAAAAAAATGAAGGTATTACTACCTACTCCTGGGGGTATTATTTAATTATTTCAATGTTTTGTTTTGGGTCCTTAGGGTACAGGTTTGGTACCACTGCAACCTCTTTGATGCCTTTTTAACTAGACTCTAAATTCTGTCTTGCAGAAAGCAAGGCACACTTTACCTCGCGTTTCGCCCAACAAGCGAAGAATTGCAACATGTATCTTATTCAGACGACATCGATTTTTTATCGAAATCGGTCCTAGAGAGATCGAATCCAGGCAGTTTTTTGTTTTCAGTGACGGGTTTACGCTTAAAGATTGATCTGATGGGTTCTCAATAATATAAAGCAGCCTTGAAAATTGGCATATTTTATAGTTTTCGAGTAATGTTCTTGCGTTGGCCATCCGTTTTTTTTCCCCCCGAACGGTAGATAATAACATAGCGGTTTATAGTCGCTATCACCCGACGCGCACGCAAGCACGGCGACCGGCGTATGACAGTAAACCGTCCGGCACTCGCTTATGCTCTTTTATAATATAATATAATATAATACATAGGTATAGCGGCTCGAACGTATCCTCAGTCAAACAGGTCGAGAGCGGCCTTAGTATTTTCGTGCGGCCGGTCGGTCGGTACGGCAGGCGACTGGCGAGTCGGCTCAGTAAGCGGCGCGCACTGCGAGGCGCGGGCGTGTAATGCTGGCCGACTGCGCACGCTCCGCTCGCACGGGACGCGAAATGTCGCGGGCGCACGGCAAACGCGCCGTTTCGACGGGCGCACGGCGCGAAAGCGAAACGCTATCGACCGAACGCGGGCGAAAATAACCGAAAACGGACCCGTCCGCGCCCGACGGCAGCGCGGCACCTGTCGCGGCATAACCTACAAAGTTTGACAACCTAACCTCTTTGTTTACTTTTTTTTTTTCGTTTCGCGTCGCCATGGCAACGGCATCAGTGCGACGTGTGACTTGTTTTCTTCTTAACTTGTGATGCGGTGGCAAACAGGTAATTTCGAATTATTCCCCGCCGCGCTAATGACCCGTCGTTAATGGCGTTTTTTGTTGAATCTGCCAATACGCGATTACATTGCAATCAAGGCGGTTGCCAGCCGGTGCGACACGCCCGGCGTATTAGATTTGACCTTCATTAAATAAGGCTTACAGTAATTACTTTTGACTTGTTAATTCTATACCTACCTATATATTTTACGGTTGCCTTCAACATATTATATGAATTTGTATGTATGTATTCGATCATAAGCTAAAAAAAGTTTTTAAAGAAAAGCATTTGAATATTACAAAAAAAAAAATATACCGTACCTGAACCTTAATGATACCTTTGAGGTCTTCTTTTCTATAATAATAATAATACTAATTTATTTATTAGTTTTTTAATTACACAAAAACATAGTTTCAAACTTCTACTTAACTAGGCAGTACCCGTACTAAGGTAGGCTTTATTTGATGTAAATTATTAAATATTTCAGGTCGAAGAACGAACAATTATATTATTAACGATTTAAAACTCACTTATATTAGTATACCTAATTTGAATTTATGGTATAATAATATAATATAGCAATAACACATATAGGACACTTGTAAATATATATTATTGATATCGATTAGATATCACATATGTTGTAAACGTATTAATCAAATAATAACCTTTTTTTAAATATGAAATAAAATACTTAATATGAAAATCCGTGTATTCCGGAATGTACTTACACGTGGTATAATCCGAAAAAAGAAGTTTATTGCGGTATGAAATTAATTAATATTTAAATTTATGAAGCTCGGAGGAGTATTTTTACCAAATGATGTCACCAATGCCCTCAAAATTATCCGTTCCTGTCCCACCCCGCCCTTTCTGGAACATTCTTCTCGATGGTGCACCATCCGATGATGGGCCTCTTCAGGTGGACTGTGTGTGATGCCAGAGCCGATTTAGAGACGAAGATTGCCAGCTGACCGTTGCCAGTAAATGGCGTTGAACTCTTCGGCATGAGCAAGCGCACCAGGCAGCTCTTTAGCCGTTGCGTTGATCTCGGAGGGAAGCTCGAATTTGAGATTGCCAACGATCCCTGGTGGCGCTGGTGGTGGTGGTAAATTTTTACTTCCCTTGAAAATCAATAAAACATGACGTGCTAATGCATATGTAATAATATAAATATTGTATATTGGATATTTAATAAATATATAAACATCTAGTTTTGGAGCAAAATAATCTGTTTACCGCCAGTATCATTTCGGAGTTTCCTCTTCTTGGTGTAATGCAACAAATGTCAATACACAAACTTAGCAAGTAACCAATCTACCAGAAGAAATTGCCGCTTCACTATTCCACCGAGTCCTGAAATTCATCGGTATAGTTATTTTAATAATAATATCTCAATTTACAATATTTCCCACATAATTTTTACGATATTTTTGCAAAATTCCCGAAATATTGTACCTAAAATTTATATTTATAGTGGTCGATATCGACCCTTTGGGGTCGAAATCGGTTTCCCAGGGGTCGACATAAAAGAAAACTGATTTTGGGGGTCGACGAGGACTAAACATCGACCCCTATTAATTAACACAAGTTCTTTTTTGAAACTTTCAAGATTCTGTATAAGTTGTGTTACCAACTTGTTATAAGAATGACTAATATTTTAGTAGGAAGTATCATGGTTGTACTTTTAAGAAACTCAACAAGTCGATAAGTTCGTACAAGTCTTTCAGGCAACTTTTGATTTGCTCTGTATTTGACGCATATACGCGATTTACCACGAACTAAATCATGATAAAGTTTTATCTGAGGTCTGTATAAGGGTCTGAGGTAACAGTTCATTTTGGAAAAGAGGTCTCTTGCACAAAATAGTTTGGGAATCCCTGATTTAAACGGAGCGGAGCGAAGCCTAGCTCCCACGGATCGACTCCAATAGCGAAATGTTTGTGATGTCAGACCTCAATGATTTCACCACCGATTTTAAAGTTTTAATCGAATCTAAATTAAAAATACTAGATCGTAAGGGAGCGGGAATTTTTAAATTAAAAATAATAAAACAGTTATGTTTAAAAATATTTTCTCTGGGGGAAATCCCATGTTAAATTTTTCGCGCGCTTTTTGTTCGTATTTTAGAAAAAGATTTATTTATTTGAAGTTCGCATTTCTCCGCTCCAATATGCTACTAGCATAGATTACAACTTTGGGACTGCGACCTGTAAACACAATTTTGTATAACATTTTAAGATTATTTTGCTATGACTAGATATTATCCAATATCATGTTTATAAAACATGAATATGTATTTATTTATTTATTTTACTTTTGGGAAAACACACAATTATATCGTTATTACATTAACAAAAATTAAGAATTAATTAGATAACAAAACCGATTATGGATTTCCTTCATATTTACAAACATATTATACAGCAGATATGTTGTTTTCAAACTAAATTATGTTATCAAAAGTTTCGCAACACTATCTTAAAATACTATACCAAAACCACGGTCCAAATTCCTAGTTTAGTTCGATATTATTTTATTTCTACGTAAAAATAACCAAATCTTAAGTTGGTGTACATCATAGTCTTTTTTTGTATTTTTTTTAAATTTAAAATCTTACTTAAATTCGTTTATTTTATTTTAATATTATTCTTTTTATCTCTAATTATCTTTATTAGTCAATCGGGCTACCCTAGTTTAAAGATTTTATACTTTATATTGTCTTTACGCCATTACCTGTATTCTATATATTTTCTGTTGGATAACCAGAATAAATAAATTACAAAATGTTTTCAAACTAAATTAAACTATTTAAATACCTACAATTAGGTATAGAATATAGTTGGTTTAAATAAACATACAAAGTTTACGTAATAGGCCTTAATTTGATTATTTTTTTAAATCGCAGTTTTTTTTATGATACGTAGTTGTAAAAAAACCGATTCTGCAGAATTCACGCAAAAATAAAATAATAATATGTAGGTAGCTAGCTACACACATGCATAATCAGTTGAAGACATATAGTTTATAGAACTAATTGGGTTACCTTAAACATTATTTCACGCTGAGAAATCGGCTGTCTGTAAATAAATAAACCTCCTAGAATCTGGTATCTAGATTATTTCATTTTCACAAATTTTGTTTAACAAAAGTGGATTCGATATTTTACGCGTTGAGTGCCGTGCGCTTTAACATTTCGCTCAGCAATAAAAAATATTGCGAATTCCTTCGAATAAATGCAGGTACTATCGGGTCGGTTGAAAATTGCTTGCCTTCTTATAGAGTTTTACTACGTTTTGCTCAAGACGTTTCAAAATATTTTGCGGGTCTTTGGGAAAGAACACTCCACCTTTGAGGTTGCTCAATGCGGCGATAGAATGGCCGGAGTCGATTATATAGTAAGTGGCATAAATCCATTTTACGAGTTAAGCAGTAAAAGTAATCCTTTTTTTAGCGATTACTTCGCAAAAGATCGGCGGTGGGACTGCATTTGTTGTTTGTACACACAATTTCTACAGAATAATATAATTTTTTAAATATTATTAATTAATTTTATACTATACGGCTTTTTCGGCACGCGACGACCCGTGAGTCGTGCCTACGGACCATGGGCATTCTTCGTGCCCATAGTTTGCTTTCGGAGTCCGGCAAACCGTGCCTGGGCACTCGAATAACTAAAAATATTCGCTTTTACCTTGAAATCCCGAGAGGTTTCCAAAATGCCCAAAAACACCTTCCTAGCATCTTACCCAAGAAATTACCATACAATCCTCCATCCCCTTATTTGTGGTCAATCTTCTTAAGACCTACAATTCTGTAGTATAATTATTAGATCTATCTCTTACCGTTTAGTCAGCGTGAGCCATGTGAGTGCTCTTCTTCTTTCTACTCCTGACAAACGCGGATCTCGAGTTTGCTTTATATTATTTATTGATTATTTTATTTTTATTTATCCACGCACAATATATAAATATGATCGAAAACATTAAATTATTAAATAAAAACGAATAGGAAATGTGCGTGTAGCGTGTAGTATAATATGATAGATAGATACATATTCGTGTTATACCAAATAACAATATAATATTTATTTATATATTGTATACCCTTTACATAAATTATAATTCATGTTTACGAAGTTCACAGTGAAATAATATTTTATGCCCTTAAAATATAACGAATTCTCTAAATGTTTAAATTATATGCTGTGAGGACTCTGCACGTCGTTGAGTATGTGAGTTATTATAGAACACTGTTTTATTGAATTAATTTGTTATTATAGTTTATAAATTTTTTGAATATTATTTTATAATTTTATATGGATCCATCCTTTCAAAAGCTGCCAACCAACCAACCAACTCGCCTAATCTCAAGTTTCAAATTCAGTATCATAATTAAAAACGCCCACAGAATGCTTTTTACGAGCTTTTATTTTGCTTGCAATGTTTGTATGCAGACTGAATTAGAACCAATTCCTCTTATAATATGAAGTTAAAATTTGACATGTTGGTTCAGTTCCGACAGCAATGCATTTTTATTGTAAGCATGACCTGTTTCTACAACCAGGAATGGCTCCAAACGAAGGAACTCCTCAACGGTCAACAGCACAGACATGGAATTCTGTATACGCATTCAAGCACTTAAATAAAAGCTTGATTTTACTATTAATAATGGTCTTACACTAAAAGTGTTTTAATCAAACTTCATCAGAATCATCCTCAATCAATTTGAAAAAAACAAAAATGCTGTGAAAATATTTTGAACGGAAAATGTATTTTTTTATTTTTTGTTACCTTACTCTTGACGTAACTAACCGCCCCTAAAATAACGATCTAGTGGTTAAGGCGTTGGACTATTGACCCAAAGGTCGCGGGTTCGAATCCGCACATCGTCGTGCCATTTTTAACGCTTCATTACCACCATCTTCCCTAACCCATTTGGCCTAGTTGAGTAGGGCCCAAAATAATTGTATATGACCTAGGTCATCGCAATTATTTTAAAAAAAAATCTCTATAATACCTATTATTCAAAAGAAAAAGTTTGGAGTTTTGTATGGAGTGAACATACTACATACTTTAGAGAACCTTTACATACTTTAAAAAAAAGTTTTTTTCCTAAAATATTATCTCCGTAACCAAACGCTCCTGAGCGCTGATCTGTCAAACGCACATCTTTCACAGGCAAGTATTTCATTTGAAAGTAACTGCCCCCCTCCCCCCCGCACCAAAGTACTGTTAGCAGTCACTGCTTGATGTAAGTTGCGCGTCATTACATCAAACTAAGTAAATCCGCATGAGTAGGAACTATGTCAAGATGTTATTTATTCTCAAGCACGAACTTAATTCTACCTTCGCATATCACACCGTTATTTTTATTTATTCAAGAGATATTTTGTGTATTCACTAGCCAAGATCAGGCATGGCGTATTATGCGTGAAGTTATTTTTCGCTGACGATTATTGGCCACGTCACGCCCAATATATCTAGGTCGATGTGTGGCCAAGGTCGGGAACGGTCGGTCAGTATTTCAGTCCAAGCGAAACGTAATAACAATCCAGGAGTGGATGGCGCTATCTCTGGCAAATATGAAAGTCTTGCCATCCGTTGTCTTCTTTGGTGGATGACTTATTAAATAAATAAGTAATCAACTTAAGTATTTGTTAAGTATTTAACATAAACAATTCATGTGAGTTTCATTTTTTAAACGCGCTCTCAAAATAGCGTTAGTTTTATTCATTTTGTGTTTTTTTTTATTATCAAAAGTATAGATTTCGTTTGTAGGTTGTTTGGTGTTAACAAAACTATATTGTAAGGTGTTCACAACTTTTCATTTGAATGCTGCATCTACAGATTATTTGATATAGTTTTTTTAAGTGAACGATTTATCAATCTACAGGAATTGGATTGTACAGTCTATCAAACAGATTGTACAACTACACTACACTCCGGTTGGGCGTACTAAAATTCAGTAGCCACAAAAAATGATGATTCTACTGAACTTTTAGGTTATATATATATAAGAGCTCGATATTTTTTTCCTCTTAAGAATTAACCTCTTTTTTTTAAATATATTATATATATATATATTGTCTGAAAAGATAAATGACACAATCTTTGACAATATTGAAAACTTTTGAAAAAGTTTTTAATTATTTGATAAAGTGCTGGATAGCATAATAATTATAAAGGTTCTAAAGAGGTCCTGTACTTGAGAGCGCAGGATGTCGGTTTAAACCCAGCGCTTTGCTTTTTAATATTTTTACGGATTTTAAATTTTCAAATTATATAGCCAGAATGTCCAAAGAAAAATTATTACCGAATTCACAGATAGTTGCATCGCTTGAGGTAATTCACGCTGGTTTAAATACAGGCCTGTATTTTATGAAAGCTTTTCACTCTCACCTATCTATCCGTGCGCTTATGCAATACGGTCAAACTTTCATTAAAGTAGTAAAAAAATGATTTAAAAAGAAACAATAATTATGAAAAACAGTGAAAATGTAACGAATATGACGTATAATGAATGAGAAGTGAATGGTTTAATGAATATTTACAAGAATAACTTACGTTCAACGTAGGATATATGAAAATGAATTGTCATGGCTAAAAATAAAAAGAAAATTGTAAAATATATATAAACTATCTGTGCTTTCGGTATTAATTTTTCTTTGATCATTCTGGCTGTATAATTTGTTTGAAAATTGTCAATCCGTTAAAATATTAAAAACCATTCGAATTTTCCAAATGTCAGTACTGTCTATTTTATAGGTAGTAATGTAAAGTTACAACTATTATAACGCAAGAAATCACCTTAATACGGTATTTAAGCAATACATTATACAATTTTACTATATATATAGATACTCAAAATTAGTTAAGTTTGATGAATATTTTTACACATTTCAAAATTACAAAATGAAGTAAATATCGACGCGCGCACAAATGACAAATGACAAATGTGATAACTTCACAAAGTGAACATCTTCGAAGGCAACTTACAGAATTCCACAGAATACAGAGCCGTTCCATACTAAATGAATTTTCTTTATACATTTTTCAATAGTTATTCTGCTATTCGGGGCGGAGACAAATCCAAAAGATCAAAGATCATTAAAATCGTTCCAGCCGTTTTTGAGTTATGGTGTAACTAACCTGACTGTCTTTTATATGTAAGTATATATATATATATATATATAGATTGTACTGTTTTGAAGTTATGTAATGTGGAAATTGAAGTGAATTTAACTGAACGATTATGCATGAGGCCGCATAACTTTATAGGGATTTCTAAAAAAAATCTCTGCTATAGCGAAGAACTTGAAGGTGGAAAGTGTATACTTAATTATCATAAGTTTATCATTATTTGCCCGCGAGACTCGACCGCTATCCAGTTTGAGACTAGCCCCCCGCTGGTTCCAACCGATGTATCTCCGCTGGATCTATCATTTAATTATCAATCAGCGGCGACAGATCGTGATCTGGTCGTCATGCGCAGCCGCGGGGCACTCTCTGCCTAGATCCTAGCTGATCTATGACGTGCGAGTGGGATGCACGCATTTCATGCTCTTTCTAACAGTATTTTTGTTAACATATAAGTATTGTTACGGCGAAGCATATTGACCTTGAAATTCGGTCCTTTATTTGTATAGGACGTCAGGTTTTACTTTTTTGCGCGGTCAGTAAGCAATTTTTGGTTTTTATTTAATTATAGTTTCATAATACAGAAATTTAACAAAAAACTTTTCTATGTTTTAGAGCATTCATTTGCCTTTCAATTACTATTTTTTCTAAGACTCTAATCGATTTTAGAAGAGACTGCAATTTGACTAAAAGAAACTATTAGCAGTTTATCATTTATCTTTTGATCTTTTTTAATTTAACCGTACTGGAAGTGGACATTCTGAGAACGTCTTAATTGTTATATTCAATCGTTGCAGTTCAGAATCGTTCAAAGACTTCTTTCTGTGTTCGCGTATTTAGTGGCCTTGAAGACAAAGCGAGCAAATACTTCGCTTATCAAAAATCCAAAAAATCAAACATTCCGATGAATTGCATAGTTAGGTAGTACTTTGCATAATGTGAAATTAATGTTAAGTTACTGTCAATAAATAAAATAAAAATAAATAAATAAAAATGGCGTTTTCTAAGAGAATCAGACTTTGCATCATTTTCAACCGCCTCATTATCAAAGCTGCATATAATTTTATCGGGTACCATCCTTGAGCGAGCGTCGCGCTGTGATATCGACCTCTAATTTTTAAATACCCTCTTTTTGAAAAAAAAACGTCTGTCTGGCCATTTTGTCTCTATTCAATTTCAATATGCCAACAAAGTACAAAGTGCCAACAAAGTGCAATGTGCAAACAAAGTAAAGAACAGAAAATTTCCCTTGAATAATGCTCTTCACTCTACTATTCTCGAATCTCCCTCTTGTTTAATGAATTTATTAATTATCATGATTGCCTAAAGTAAATTTAAATTTGAAAAAAAAATGTCTTGATGTTATAATTAACTGAAAAATGTAAGTAGATTTATATTTACGATTTTGTTTATCACTGTATATTGTAGTTTCGCTCTTAAATATTTTATTTAGACTATTTTATAAATTATATTATCGTCTATGTAGCGTAATGTAGGAATCTGTGTTTAGATTTCTGTAGTATTATTTTTTTCCCTTCGTTATGTAAACTACCATGTGAATCTGTATAAATTTTTTTTAAAATAAATAAATTACATTCACAGACGAACGCCGATGCTTTCACAACCGTGAGTCCTGGCACTTACATTTTTTTTTATATTATAAACATAGTAACTAATGTTACTTCCATGCTTCATTTCTTTGGCGAGACCACAATTCCGGGTTCCGGATTTCGTGAATTCAATTTGCAATAGTTACTTGTACTGCACCAGCGAAGCTTTTCCTCGTAACTTACAGTTTGGTATAAAATGTGTACGGTGCGACTGCAGGATCGTGATTTCCTAAACCGCTCGAAACAGTTCCGTGGGTGTTATCCCAAGTATGGAGACTCAACAGTCAACACCCACTCCGACCGTATATTTAAAAGAGTCAATTTTGATACAGAGCATTACCGGATATTTTTTTTTTTAAAGAATTGCCACGCCCTGGGCTACGTACAAATGTTCTGTACGCAACTCAATTAGGCTAAATATGATTACGTTAGTGTTAGGGAGATGGTGGTGAGGGAGCGTTAGAAATGTATGGATTCGAACGCTTTAACCTCTAGACTACCACGATGTACCCTTATATGCGTATACATATAAACTCGTATATGTATAAACCATATACCTATATAGACCGTATCCAAAAACCATTCCAGTTAAAACAAAACAAGTTAAATGTAAACCTTATTTAATAATATTAAATCGTTCTTGTCATAAGTTTGTCCGTATTTCTTTGTATATATTTCCATATTTCTTTGTACTCGTACGAAGATATTTCAACAACACAATAGATATTTATATACTGGTTATTTATATCGACCGAATTTACTTACCCACAAGAGATTTTTAATTATATGTACAAAAAATACATTAGGATTTTTGGTGTTGATTATATCTTTAATTTTGTGTTTTGTATTATCTTTTAAGTACTTTTTAACTAAGCAGTAGGTACTTACGAAAGGACCACATCAGTGTTCCGTGTTCATTTGGGATTTCTTTCTAAATAAGAGGTGGTTATTGTTTGCTCTGAACACGCCACTGTCGCATCAAAACAATACAAATGCTGGCAGGTCTGAGAAAGTAGGCGGAATACTTCAGAAATACTCTCGTGCTCGGTGTTATATATTAAATCTCCAATATAACCTTGCAATTTTAAACACGATTTGTTAGGGCGACATATCAAAATACGTCGTGGTTTCCGAGGAAAAAAAAGCAAACTTTACGCGGTGAATTTAAAATTCAATTCTCGCTCGCATATTGTACTCGACAAGTGCAAAACGAAACATATTTTTTAAGTAAATATAAAAACGTTTACGGTTTAGTCTTTTTTCTACTTTGATATCAAAAATTTTCAATGCTTTACTAGAGTGCTTTAAAAGAGTGCTAAGCTTAATAAAAAAAACTAAATTCGAGCTTAAAAAGATTTGTAGCGCGAGATATTTATTCACATACTTAATAATTAAATTATGTATGATTTCACTTAAGTTTTGTTTATTAAATTTTTATTTACTGTACAGTATTTTTAAGGATATACTATAAGCCGCTTTAAGTATTAAATATAATCTATAATGAGTTTCTGCTAGATAAGCCCTTCAGGCTCACTTATGGTGGCATTGAATTGAACTGAGGTTATACGTGCACCAGCTGATCTGAACTGAACGCGTAGTCCGTTGACAGTGATCAGTCAAGGCTACGATATATCGATCGCGTTTTGCGACCAAGGCAATTTGGCGCTTTAATAAAAATAATAAATTAGCTCTTAAAATTAGCTCTTACTAGAAATAGGAAACACTTTCTTATGCAATGTTTGTTGAAATTTGACCTGTTGGTTCAGTTCCGATGACAATGCATTTTTATGGTAAGCATGACCTGATCCTACACACAGGAATGGCTCCAAAAGGAACTCTCCAACGGTGAACAGCACAGACTTGAAATTTTGTATACGCATTCAAGCAATTGAATAAAAGCTCGTTTTTAAAAATATATTTTTTGAGCGATTTCTAAAGGACGGTCCCATTTTAGTTTCATTATGTTACGTGACGTAACTTACGTCACGTATCTCTGTTTTTTTTTTAAAAAAAAAAATATTATTTTGATCTAGGACATATTCAAATATTAAATTCAATTATTCATTTTATTTTACCTGTAGGCGACTACTTGAGGATGATTCCATCGATGTTTCATCACACCCATATTTAATTACTTTCAGTGCGAGGTAAATAAAATAAATAAATAACAAATAATATATATTGAAATCATCGCAGACTTGAACGTTTTGGTAGTTTTTTTTTAAATTATTTACGCGTATGGCTTAAAATACGACTTTTACTGTTTGTTGATTTTTTTTAAATTTTTTATTTTTAGACATGTTTATTTTATTCAGTAGCTATGAAATATTTTGTATTTTGAATGTTTGCGTTTAATAATAGAATGGTTTTTTCCTTGTTTCAGATTTTTCGGCAAACACAAGAGGCAATGAGTTTGACGGGAGAAAATAATACAGTTAAAGTGCTATCATAGTGATAAATGAACCTCCCAAAAATATGAAAGTATCTTTATACAGCGTGTATGTTCGCGTAAAACTATGTGAAGCTTAAACGAATCTCATTATGAATTAGGGCCAGTAATAGTTTTAAAATCGTATAATTTATCTAGAGTAGAAGGGAGTATCGTTGATATTAAATGTAGTGCAATATTAGAAATATTAATAATTGGTCAGTATTGTGTTGCCAGTATTTTTGATGTATTTTTTTTTATCCGATTTCGGTTTACGCGTTTTGTGTTAAGTTCGTGTTTAATTAGCGTGAAAGTGGCGACATCTGGTGCTTCTCGAAACGGTGAGTATTTGAAAAAGCATTTATTTATCGTAAATAGCGAGTTTTATTGTATTGCGATCTCAAACGCTTTAGTCAGATCTAAAATCATTTTTTTTTTTTTTTGAGGTCGGTTTGGTAGTTAACATATATCAACCCCTTATAAGTAAAATAGTAAATTTAAAATAATAACATTTTTACAATTTTTTTTTCTGATTAATGTTTGATTGTTGACACAGATCAACTCCTAAAAGAACAGTAGTGATTTTAAAAACACCCTGTATAAATAATCTACATGATAACTATAAAACATACTCAAAAGAAAAAAAATCTATTTGTTTTTATACGTTTTTTTCTTTTAAATTTTTTAACTTAATTTATTTCTATTAGAATTCTGTTTATTACAACTTAAAGCTCTGATAAATATGCGTAAATTATAATTAGTCATATTGTTTATTATTTTCAATTAATCATATTGCTGAGATACTTTATATTAAATATATATTGAGATTAATTAAAAATTAGCTATATTCATTTGAAAGTATTTTTTTGGTCTTTTAATAAAATCATAAGCAAATACGTACATATTAAAGTATTTAAATAAATAAAAAAATAAACCTAATTAAAATAACTATTTCTTTTTATTTTAGGAAACAACGTACAGGGTGACCCTCGACAAAGGATCTTCATGGTTTACATGGTAAGCTTTTTTAATGCAATCATAATTATATAAAACAGACAAAACTGAAATATTTGCGCGGTGACTATTTTATACAGAGTGTATTTATATTCACTGATGTCCTTTTAGAGGGTTAACCTATATGGACAACTAAACAAAAAATAATAAATTCTGAAAAACCAATATTTTTATACTAAAAGTCGGGGGGTCGCTGACCCACCTCGCGCCATGAATTGAGTTATCTATGCCGTTATTGAGAAAAGGCGAAAGAAAATAACCTGTTCAAGCCTCTCGTGTCGTAAGGCGTGTCCCGAGGAGGAAATCAACCACCTGCCTCAGTGCAGACCTGGCCTAGGAACCTTCAATCGGTCAGCAATTTTTTTGAGTAATTTAAAGAAATAATTAAGAGGGCGCAAATTATACTGCGATCCGTGATTGCCATTTTTTTAAATGGCGTTAAAGCTCATGTACAAAATAGGGAGCAAATACATCCATTCCGGAAGAGTTCGCCTCTGTCTTGCGACTGATCTTAAGGCGAAACATATAGTCCGTCGACCTTGGAATCATGTGATTTATAGGGTATCAGGTTTTACTCTCTGCGCGCTCAGTGAGCAATTGTTGGTTTTTATTTAATTACAGCTTCATAATATAGAAATTAAAAAAAACTAACTTTACTATGTTTTAAACCCTTCATTTACCATTCAATCACTATTTTTCTTAAGGCACTAATGTTTTTTTTATAAGAGGGCAATTTATCGTTTATTATATTATTCAGAATTGTATTGAATTGTAATTCTAGCTTTGCCTTAAAAATAATTAATCTCAATTTTTAATCCAGTTATTAAAATGGCCGATACACAATGACTTAGTTTGTCCTTAAATTAAAAATTGACCTATCTTTCTTGTAAGATGTTGTCTCTTAGATAACATCACTCAAAAGATGCTGTACCATTGTTATTTTATCAATAAATAAATATTATTATTAGTTTCATCAAAGTTTACCTTTATTCAGAATAACCTTCTGATGCACGATTCTGTTCAAACGCACTTTTAAGTGGGCGAGAAGTTTTACAAGTATTACTATAAAATTAAGAGTTTCTGCCAGGTGCCATAAAATTCTAAATGCCCCGTGAACATATAACTCAAGAGACAATCAGCACGTTCGCAATCTGGCCGTGCTTAACTTAAATCATGCCTTTCGCACTATCCATTAGGAGCCTATTAGCCGAACGGATTGGATTACGCTGCAATATAAATACAAAAACCCCATTAACACAGCGCAATAAGTAATAAATGTGTGAGTACCGGGACTCACGGTTAGGACGTGTAATCATTAGCGTTAGTATGTGAATTTAGATTGAATATTTTTACCTTTTTTTATTTAAATACATTTTTTATGATTTCTTAAGTTTTATTTTAGGAATATTTGTTCATTTTTTCTAGTACCTGAACGTTACAACTACATATATTACATCCATACACTGACATTACATTACACCTATATACATTCTTTCATTTTCCCACTTTAATGTTTAATTCAAGCATGTACTTACACATAATGTTTATTTATTTATTTGAATAATTTTATATTACATTAAATATAATATGTAAGCACAGAAATAAATGTACTTTTAAGATTAAAATAGGCAATAATGACGTTTGCTACAAAAAAATAATAGGTTTTGTGAAATCGCTTTGAAATTATTTTCCACGAATCATGGTACACCCATCTATCTATTCGCGGAAAGTTTCTTAAAAAATATATTTTTTTTAATGCGTAAAAAAAGAAATTAATTAAATAGTCTTTTAAATATACCACCTTTTGATATAGCGGGCACACTATTACAGTACAGTATTTTTTTTAAATAACATTTCCAAAAAATCCGAACAAAATTACGCGGATGTCCATTGCCCTCGGTTTTCAGCTAATAATAATAAAGTTACCGGCGAGACTAAAAATAAAATAAAAACAAACAAATTATAAATCGGTGTTGGGTTAAAGGAAACTAAAAAGCGAAGGTAAAATTTTCAAAAAATGTTTAAAAACAAAATGGTTGTGAATCGAACAATATTATCTGAAACTGTTTTTTGTTGCAAATGATCCCTTCTATCACTTCCTAAAATTGTGTCCACTATTTACTGGACATCCCAAATTCCCAAATTTAATAATTCATATTTTTTTTCTGGCATATAAATTACTTTTATTTTCGACACAAACGTGTTAGGCTATAAACTTTCTATTTTGTAACATGGTGTTAGGAATAGCTGTAGTTAACCTTGTAATAAATAAAAAATTGGAATACAATATAATAAAAAAACAATTACTAAATAATATTGCTATTGCTAAACTATGGCTTTTTTTTTTAAATTATTCGGTAATATAACAACATATTAAGAGTAATATAAATTAAATGCACATTTTAAGTAGTCAATTTTATTCTAGATTAACTGTTTAGCTAGGTTAAATAATCATGGTATTCGCTACACTCTAGAAGCATTTTCCAATCAACCATTTCACAAGTCACTTTAAAGCTTGGTTGGTTTTGAATTCTAATGTAGCGAGAAAAACTGTAAAATATTTTAGCAGAAGAAAATATTATAATTTTTGACTTAGCCCCTAATACACTAATGAGGTCCCTTTGTCGAGTTATGCCCAATGTATAATTCTCGGTGATACAGTAACTAATATAAGAATTCGTTAAAAAATGCAACTTTTAGGTGAAGCATATGAAATTCGGTATTTATTTTTATAGGGAGTCAGGTTTTACTCTTTTTTGCGGTCAGTAAGCAATCGTTGATTTTTTTTAATTACAGCTTCATACTATAAAAAATAAAAAAACAAACTTTATTATGTTTCATTTCCCTTAATTTGCCTTTCAGTTATTATTTTTCCTAAGGCTCTTTTATAAGAAAGCAATTGAACGAAAAAAGAACTATTAGCGGTATATCATTTACTAAATTTCTCAGAAATAGAATAGAATTTTAAAAATCTACCTTTACTATGCACAAGATATAAGGTCGAGGTATCTAAACATGATTAAATATCCAATCCAAATGCCCGCAATAGAAAAAAGGGTCTAAATTTTGGCATTACCTTAATAGTATTTTGCACTCAGTATTCAACTGATATTTACCTAGCCGTCACTGGCGATTGGCGAGAGCCAGTGGCGATTTCCAACAGGACGATATCTATGTTCGCGATTCTATGGTGAATGTGCGATTTTGCAAGGACATCGCATTTGAAAAACGGCGCATAAAAGGCAGTAACTGCCAACTTGTGCGGTGGCCCTAATCTCTTACGATCGCCGGCAGCCACTTAGGACCTTATGAATTTAACCTGGAAACCGTTTGGTATCGGCGGGCCTCCATTTATATTTATAGCGTCGATGATAACTGTAATGTCGAATAAGTGCTCGCATGTTAAGAAGTTTTGAAATCTATTTACCGGTAAGACGAATTAATGATTAATGCGTGAATTAGTGAGTTGAATTACATGTTGGTAAACCGTAACCGTAAATACCTATGTATCAGTGCTTTTATGAGTGTTTTAAATTAAATAATTTATTCAACCAATAATTATTTTGAACAAACACATATCCAATTAGGAGTTCATTAATATAATCATGTGATTTGCTACCATTAACACGAACTATTATCAATCGAATATTTATTATTTTTATATTATGATTTTTATTTTATTTATTGTATATTTATTAATATTTTTTTTTACTAACTTCATACCCATCGACTGAAAAAATTAATGTCATAATTTTGTCATGCAACATAAACTAAAAGAATTTATGCAAAATAACCAGCAAAAAAATATATTAACTATATTAATTAAAATATCACGTACTTTGTTACATCAATTTGTTATTTGAGACGAATAATAAGAAGTTAGATTGTATTCTTTGTTGTATTTTTTTTATTTTGTGCATGTGTTATACATATATTTTTTTGTGAATAAAACTTACTTCTGGCTATGTAGAAACTTGAACTTGAAAATAATTTAAAAAATAGAGCTGTTTTTTTTTAAATACAGCACTTAAGTCTTTCTGAACTTGATGTGGCAAGGTTTAAGGGGATGTTGGTTTAACCGAAGTTAAACCATCATCCCTGACCCGACTCCGCTCGATTGAACCAAAAAAATATGATAGATTATGACAAACACACATACCTCCTAAAATATAGTTAAGCTTAACAAAGTGTACATAGGCGTAAGCTTTAATTGGCCTTATTAATAAATAAATAAATACATTTGTAGGATAAAAATCAGATCGTGCACGCAATGCATGTGTCTGAACCCGTCTTTACTAGGAAAAAAATACGAATTTCTACATACGAAATGCGTTTTCAATCAGTGCATTGATAGCGGAACGCCGAGAATGTGCTTTAGATTCTTATGTATTAAATCTTTATATTCTATTGTTATATTTTTCGAGTTTCTAGACCCGACCGTTCAACTATTAAGGGTTTAAGCGATGCCTTGAAACTGGTCTCGCGTACTTATCCACAAATTCTCATTGAAATGGACTCTACGACGGGAACGAGAGATCACTTTGTTTAGCTACGACTCCTCCGAACGACATCTCCGCACCCCTGAATCTCGGCGCTGGAATAATGCGGTGGGACTAGGGTTGCCAGATGGTATCCTGAAGGAGGACATGTCCTCCCTTACCTACTGAATGTCCTCATTTTGCTTTACGTCTGATAATGCCGTGCGACGGTGGCCTGGTGCGTCCCTTTTAACTACATAGTCATTTTCGTAATCTGATTTAATTTCTTAATAGCTAAGAAAAATATTATGATTTGAAGTTGCACGACCAGTGGACGATCAACCTAGAAGCTGAAGATTTCCACCAAGTTCCCAGTTTGAATACCAGAAGGACAGTGTTTGATGCTGTCGTCCTATATAAACTACTCAATAATCTAATAGACTGTCTACAACTTCTACAAAGTATTCACTTTAGAGTACCACAACGAATTACCAGATCAACAGATCTTTCCTTATTAAATAAAACGAACTGAATATGTCATGAATATAATAGTAATCTTTCGGAATTAGACATTTTTAAATTGTACTTTGAATTTATTCATTTTTAACTCTCACTCTCATTTTTTACTCTTTAGTGTAAAATATTGTCAAAAATTATGTAACCATCTAATTAGATGAAATAAGAAAAGGATGATATTTTAACAAAAAATGTAAAAATAATGGATATGTGATTACGATGAAGGATGATGGTGAAATGAGATGATTTTATGAGTGATTTATGTATGAAGTTGATGAAAATAAAAATAATGGATATGTATATATTTTTAAATATATAAACACCGTTAGGTTACCTTATATAAAATTTTGACAGTATTGACATATGGATAATTCGAATGCTTTTTAAAAAGCATTCGAATTTCAATCCTTAAAATATTAAAAAGCATTCGAATTATCCATATGTCAATACTGTCAAAATTTTATATAAGGTAACCTAACGGTGTTCACCTATTTTAACATAAAAATCATTTTAACATTAAATACATTTTACAATTTTACTGTATTTAAATATATATATATATATATATATAGTAAAATAGTAAAATGTATTGTTTAAATACCGTTAATTAGATGATTTCTATGTTAAAATAGGTAAACACCTTTAGTTTAACATATATATAAAAGTTTGACAGTACTGACATTTGGTTTCTTTTTAATATTTTAAGGATTGAAATTTTTTGCAAATAAAATATATAGCCAGAATGTTCAAAGAAAAATTAATACCGAAAGCACAGATAGTTGCATCGCTTGAGGTAATGCACGCTGGTTTAAACACAGGCCTGTGTTTTATGAAAGCTTTCACTCTCACCTACCTATCTGTGCTTCAAGCAATATGGTCAAACTTTCATTAAAGTAGTGAATAAATGATTTAAAAAAGAAACAATAATTATGAAAAAAAGCGAAAATGTAACGAATATGATGTTTAATGAATGAGAAGTGAATGGTTTAATGGATATTTACAAGAATAACTTACGTTCAACGTAGTTTATCTGAAAATGAATCGTTATGGTTAAAAATAAAAAGAAAAGTGTAAAATATATGCACATTACGTGCAAATCGTTAAGATATAGTAAAATAGTAAAATGTATTGTTTAAATACCGTTAATTAGATGATTTCTATGTTAAAATAGGTAAACACCTTTAGTTTAACATATATATAAAAGTTTGACAGTACTGACATTTGGTTTCTTTTTAATATTTTAAGGATTGAAATTTTTTGCAAATAAAATATATAGCCAGAATGTTCAAAGAAAAATTAATACCGAAAGCACAGATAGTTGCATCGCTTGAGGTAATGCACGCTGGTTTAAACACAGGCCTGTGTTTTATGAAAGCTTTCACTCTCACCTACCTATCTGTGCTTCAAGCAATATGGTCAAACTTTCATTAAAGTAGTGAATAAATGATTTAAAAAAGAAACAATAATTATGAAAAAAAGCGAAAATGTAACGAATATGATGTTTAATGAATGAGAAGTGAATGGTTTAATGGATATTTACAAGAATAACTTACGTTCAACGTAGTTTATCTGAAAATGAATCGTTATGGTTAAAAATAAAAAGAAAAGTGTAAAATATATGCACATTACGTGCAAATCGTTAAGATATAGTAAAATAGTAAAATGTATTGTTTAAATACCGTTAATTAGATGATTTCTATGTTAAAATAGGTAAACACCTTTAGTTTAACATATATATAAAAGTTTGACAGTACTGACATTTGGTTTCTTTTTAATATTTTAAGGATTGAAATTTTTTGCAAATAAAATATATAGCCAGAATGTTCAAAGAAAAATTAATACCGAAAGCACAGATAGTTGCATCGCTTGAGGTAATGCACGCTGGTTTAAACACAGGCCTGTGTTTTATGAAAGCTTTCACTCTCACCTACCTATCTGTGCTTCAAGCAATATGGTCAAACTTTCATTAAAGTAGTGAATAAATGATTTAAAAAAGAAACAATAATTATGAAAAAAAGCGAAAATGTAACGAATATGATGTTTAATGAATGAGAAGTGAATGGTTTAATGGATATTTACAAGAATAACTTACGTTCAACGTAGTTTATCTGAAAATGAATCGTTATGGTTAAAAATAAAAAGAAAAGTGTAAAATATATGCACATTACGTGCAAATCGTTAAGATATAGTAAAATAGTAAAATGTATTGTTTAAATACCGTTAATTAGATGATTTCTATGTTAAAATAGGTAAACACCTTTAGTTTAACATATATATAAAAGTTTGACAGTACTGACATTTGGTTTCTTTTTAATATTTTAAGGATTGAAATTTTTTGCAAATAAAATATATAGCCAGAATGTTCAAAGAAAAATTAATACCGAAAGCACAGATAGTTGCATCGCTTGAGGTAATGCACGCTGGTTTAAACACAGGCCTGTGTTTTATGAAAGCTTTCACTCTCACCTACCTATCTGTGCTTCAAGCAATATGGTCAAACTTTCATTAAAGTAGTGAATAAATGATTTAAAAAAGAAACAATAATTATGAAAAAAAGCGAAAATGTAACGAATATGATGTTTAATGAAT
Source organism: Neomicropteryx cornuta (assembly GCA_020383195.1). Classification (NCBI taxonomy): domain Eukaryota; kingdom Metazoa; phylum Arthropoda; class Insecta; order Lepidoptera; family Micropterigidae; genus Neomicropteryx; species Neomicropteryx cornuta. The sequence goes on along the minus strand of JAHKQU010000010.1, from coordinate 5,245,919 downwards.
GAGAAGTGAATGGTTTAATGGATATTTACAAGAATAACTTACGTTCAACGTAGTTTATCTGAAAATGAATCGTTATGGTTAAAAATAAAAAGAAAAGTGTAAAATATATGCACATTACGTGCAAATCGTTAAGATATAGTAAAATAGTAAAATGTATTGTTTAAATACCGTTAATTAGATGATTTCTATGTTAAAATAGGTAAACACCTTTAGTTTAACATATATATAAAAGTTTGACAGTACTGACATTTGGTTTCTTTTTAATATTTTAAGGATTGAAATTTTTTGCAAATAAAATATATAGCCAGAATGTTCAAAGAAAAATTAATACCGAAAGCACAGATAGTTGCATCGCTTGAGGTAATGCACGCTGGTTTAAACACAGGCCTGTGTTTTATGAAAGCTTTCACTCTCACCTACCTATCTGTGCTTCAAGCAATATGGTCAAACTTTCATTAAAGTAGTGAATAAATGATTTAAAAAAGAAACAATAATTATGAAAAAAAGCGAAAATGTAACGAATATGATGTTTAATGAATGAGAAGTGAATGGTTTAATGGATATTTACAAGAATAACTTACGTTCAACGTAGTTTATCTGAAAATGAATCGTTATGGTTAAAAATAAAAAGAAAAGTGTAAAATATATGCACATTACGTGCAAATCGTTAAGATATAGTAAAATAGTAAAATGTATTGTTTAAATACCGTTAATTAGATGATTTCTATGTTAAAATAGGTAAACACCTTTAGTTTAACATATATATAAAAGTTTGACAGTACTGACATTTGGTTTCTTTTTAATATTTTAAGGATTGAAATTTTTTGCAAATAAAATATATAGCCAGAATGTTCAAAGAAAAATTAATACCGAAAGCACAGATAGTTGCATCGCTTGAGGTAATGCACGCTGGTTTAAACACAGGCCTGTGTTTTATGAAAGCTTTCACTCTCACCTACCTATCTGTGCTTCAAGCAATATGGTCAAACTTTCATTAAAGTAGTGAATAAATGATTTAAAAAAGAAACAATAATTATGAAAAAAAGCGAAAATGTAACGAATATGATGTTTAATGAATGAGAAGTGAATGGTTTAATGGATATTTACAAGAATAACTTACGTTCAACGTAGTTTATCTGAAAATGAATCGTTATGGTTAAAAATAAAAAGAAAAGTGTAAAATATATGCACATTACGTGCAAATCGTTAAGATATAGTAAAATAGTAAAATGTATTGTTTAAATACCGTTAATTAGATGATTTCTATGTTAAAATAGGTAAACACCTTTAGTTTAACATATATATAAAAGTTTGACAGTACTGACATTTGGTTTCTTTTTAATATTTTAAGGATTGAAATTTTTTGCAAATAAAATATATAGCCAGAATGTTCAAAGAAAAATTAATACCGAAAGCACAGATAGTTGCATCGCTTGAGGTAATGCACGCTGGTTTAAACACAGGCCTGTGTTTTATGAAAGCTTTCACTCTCACCTACCTATCTGTGCTTCAAGCAATATGGTCAAACTTTCATTAAAGTAGTGAATAAATGATTTAAAAAAGAAACAATAATTATGAAAAAAAGCGAAAATGTAACGAATATGATGTTTAATGAATGAGAAGTGAATGGTTTAATGGATATTTACAAGAATAACTTACGTTCAACGTAGTTTATCTGAAAATGAATCGTTATGGTTAAAAATAAAAAGAAAAGTGTAAAATATATGCACATTACGTGCAAATCGTTAAGATATAGTAAAATAGTAAAATGTATTGTTTAAATACCGTTAATTAGATGATTTCTATGTTAAAATAGGTAAACACCTTTAGTTTAACATATATATAAAAGTTTGACAGTACTGACATTTGGTTTCTTTTTAATATTTTAAGGATTGAAATTTTTTGCAAATAAAATATATAGCCAGAATGTTCAAAGAAAAATTAATACCGAAAGCACAGATAGTTGCATCGCTTGAGGTAATGCACGCTGGTTTAAACACAGGCCTGTGTTTTATGAAAGCTTTCACTCTCACCTACCTATCTGTGCTTCAAGCAATATGGTCAAACTTTCATTAAAGTAGTGAATAAATGATTTAAAAAAGAAACAATAATTATGAAAAAAAGCGAAAATGTAACGAATATGATGTTTAATGAATGAGAAGTGAATGGTTTAATGGATATTTACAAGAATAACTTACGTTCAACGTAGTTTATCTGAAAATGAATCGTTATGGTTAAAAATAAAAAGAAAAGTGTAAAATATATGCACATTACGTGCAAATCGTTAAGATATAGTAAAATAGTAAAATGTATTGTTTAAATACCGTTAATTAGATGATTTCTATGTTAAAATAGGTAAACACCTTTAGTTTAACATATATATAAAAGTTTGACAGTACTGACATTTGGTTTCTTTTTAATATTTTAAGGATTGAAATTTTTTGCAAATAAAATATATAGCCAGAATGTTCAAAGAAAAATTAATACCGAAAGCACAGATAGTTGCATCGCTTGAGGTAATGCACGCTGGTTTAAACACAGGCCTGTGTTTTATGAAAGCTTTCACTCTCACCTACCTATCTGTGCTTCAAGCAATATGGTCAAACTTTCATTAAAGTAGTGAATAAATGATTTAAAAAAGAAACAATAATTATGAAAAAAAGCGAAAATGTAACGAATATGATGTTTAATGAATGAGAAGTGAATGGTTTAATGGATATTTACAAGAATAACTTACGTTCAACGTAGTTTATCTGAAAATGAATCGTTATGGTTAAAAATAAAAAGAAAAGTGTAAAATATATGCACATTACGTGCAAATCGTTAAGATATAGTAAAATAGTAAAATGTATTGTTTAAATACCGTTAATTAGATGATTTCTATGTTAAAATAGGTAAACACCTTTAGTTTAACATATATATAAAAGTTTGACAGTACTGACATTTGGTTTCTTTTTAATATTTTAAGGATTGAAATTTTTTGCAAATAAAATATATAGCCAGAATGTTCAAAGAAAAATTAATACCGAAAGCACAGATAGTTGCATCGCTTGAGGTAATGCACGCTGGTTTAAACACAGGCCTGTGTTTTATGAAAGCTTTCACTCTCACCTACCTATCTGTGCTTCAAGCAATATGGTCAAACTTTCATTAAAGTAGTGAATAAATGATTTAAAAAAGAAACAATAATTATGAAAAAAAGCGAAAATGTAACGAATATGATGTTTAATGAATGAGAAGTGAATGGTTTAATGGATATTTACAAGAATAACTTACGTTCAACGTAGTTTATCTGAAAATGAATCGTTATGGTTAAAAATAAAAAGAAAAGTGTAAAATATATGCACATTACGTGCAAATCGTTAAGATATAGTAAAATAGTAAAATGTATTGTTTAAATACCGTTAATTAGATGATTTCTATGTTAAAATAGGTAAACACCTTTAGTTTAACATATATATAAAAGTTTGACAGTACTGACATTTGGTTTCTTTTTAATATTTTAAGGATTGAAATTTTTTGCAAATAAAATATATAGCCAGAATGTTCAAAGAAAAATTAATACCGAAAGCACAGATAGTTGCATCGCTTGAGGTAATGCACGCTGGTTTAAACACAGGCCTGTGTTTTATGAAAGCTTTCACTCTCACCTACCTATCTGTGCTTCAAGCAATATGGTCAAACTTTCATTAAAGTAGTGAATAAATGATTTAAAAAAGAAACAATAATTATGAAAAAAAGCGAAAATGTAACGAATATGATGTTTAATGAATGAGAAGTGAATGGTTTAATGGATATTTACAAGAATAACTTACGTTCAACGTAGTTTATCTGAAAATGAATCGTTATGGTTAAAAATAAAAAGAAAAGTGTAAAATATATGCACATTACGTGCAAATCGTTAAGATATAGTAAAATAGTAAAATGTATTGTTTAAATACCGTTAATTAGATGATTTCTATGTTAAAATAGGTAAACACCTTTAGTTTAACATATATATAAAAGTTTGACAGTACTGACATTTGGTTTCTTTTTAATATTTTAAGGATTGAAATTTTTTGCAAATAAAATATATAGCCAGAATGTTCAAAGAAAAATTAATACCGAAAGCACAGATAGTTGCATCGCTTGAGGTAATGCACGCTGGTTTAAACACAGGCCTGTGTTTTATGAAAGCTTTCACTCTCACCTACCTATCTGTGCTTCAAGCAATATGGTCAAACTTTCATTAAAGTAGTGAATAAATGATTTAAAAAAGAAACAATAATTATGAAAAAAAGCGAAAATGTAACGAATATGATGTTTAATGAATGAGAAGTGAATGGTTTAATGGATATTTACAAGAATAACTTACGTTCAACGTAGTTTATCTGAAAATGAATCGTTATGGTTAAAAATAAAAAACATTGCACAGATAGGTAGGTGAGAGTGAAAGCTTTCATAAAACACAGGCCTGTGTTTAAACCAGCGTGCATTACCTCAAGCGATGCAACTATCTGTGCTTTCGGTATTAATTTTTCTTTGAACATTCTGGCTATATATTTTATTTGCAAAAAATTTCAATCCTTAAAATATTAAAAAGAAACCAAATGTCAGTACTGTCAAACTTTTATATATATGTTAAACTAAAGGTGTTTACCTATTTTAACATAGAAATCATATATATATATATATATATATATAATATAAGTGAAGATATGCAAAAACGAAACTATTTTATTTTATGTACGATTCTCATAATTTTCTTTTTTTATGTAATCAGTTTTAGGTGAACCGACATCTCAATTATATTGTTAAACAGTGGCTTCATGTAATTGGCTAAATTTATAACTATGTATTTACTGTTTTATAAAATAAGTTACGCTGTATGTTTCCCTAAAATATATTAAATAAATAAATAATTGTGAATGTTCTTCGTTTTTTTTAGAAATCCTCCTTTTTCAAATTACCATCTGGCAACCCTAGGTAGGACAGACTTTAGTTAAATCCTTGTTCTCTCTAAATCCGCCTCGTCTTCCGGATACACACATGATTTGTTTCGATCTCATAACAAAACTCATCATGGCTTCCGAGAAAAAATATCAAAACTTTACGTATAAATTTTAAAGACGCGGCCATATTGAAAACATATATCGTGATTCAATTACTGGCAGATCATGCATTATAAGATGATCCGTCAATCAATAGTTATTGTCCCAAAGAATAATCCATATGTTAACGCGTTTTTTCTTGGCACCAATCAGTTGAGACGTCAATTTTATGCATTAGCGTCTCTTTTTTTGGGACCTCTCAGTTTCCGTCTCACGGGACCACCTCATCTTAAGTTTCACGCAGCTGTTTTTTTAAGAGATATCTTGAATACACTTTAAAGTATACTAGTGTTTTTTTTATATATTTTTAAGTCACAGAAATACTTGTACAGTGCAACAAACAATTATTAAAAACATTATCCAATTAAATTAGAATAATAAAAGTAATTGTTCCTAAAACATTAAATAAATGTATGTCATGTGGTCCACTTCTTCGACTCTGACAAGTTCAAAACACTCGTTCAACATACATATAGTATACGGCAAATACAAAATGAAATGTTGTTTATACCTGCATTTAAAAATGTTTACGGTAAACGAGCATTGCAATTTATTAGACCATTCTTTTTTTTAATAATTTGGCAAGAACATTGCTTAAAAGTAATATTAAATCTAAATATGAATATTAATATAATATTAAAGAAAAATAAATATGAAATTAAAAATATTTTCTACGAAAGCTCTCTTTAAAACATCTCTTTAATTGTTTTAGGTAAATTACTTAGCTTGTTAGTTATTGTTTTACAATATTTTTACTAATTATAATTAGATTTATTTGTTGTTTGTAATTACTAATATGCTATAAAAATGCATATATGATTATTATATTTATCTTATAAAGGGCTTTTAAAATACAGAACAAAATAATGTGAACATATTTCCCAAATATTAATATCTATATTTTACACACCTGGTTTCTAGCAGATAATCCTTGGGCTTAACTGGTAGAAAAAAAATAATCTTATTGCATAAATACAAAAATAAATAAACGTATCTTTTTTTCAAGTTGTTTGTTTTCCAAAAGTACAATTAATTTACATCAAAAGAGACAAAGATTCATTTTTCTAACATAAAGAGCAAAAATAATAGTTTAAAGCAAACAAAATTCAAAAATAGCGTTTAAAAACAAAAAAATCTTAAAAATAATTTGAATACTCGAGACAAGAAAAATGCACCAAAACACAATCGCAAAACTAAATCCACCGATTTTTATTAAAGTTATAGATCTACGGAACATTCTTTAAGCTTTTTTTTTCATAAAATCATAAAAGAATGAATTAACTCCAGGTTGTTAGCGCGCGCGAAAAAAAGTGATACTTTCTAGTAGAGGAACGGTGATTGTTGGTATAGTTTAGGAGCTAGTTCAGTTAGGAGCTTTAGTTTGTTTGAATTATAAACTTCACTCTGCTGAAAACATTACTTTATATTATTTTTTATGATTTTCGCAAATCAAAGCCACCGTTCTAATAACTGGAAATATTTTTATATTGCTAAATTAACACGAACGCAGCCGGTCGACAGCGTGTTAGTATATTCGATTTGGTTAATGGTTGTGTACTAACTACTTGGCTTCGACGAGAAAATCGCATTAAATATGGCGGCCCTCAGGCCGCCGATATAGTACTGTTCAGATTTATGCAAAGAATGACTCTATTTCATATGTCCGTTCTGATATATTAGCGACCCGTTTACAGTCTGAGTTAGTGATACGTTTTAAAACTTTTGTCGTATTATTTAAAATAATATATGTTGCATATTTTTATCAGTGTAAATATACAAAAACTAAACTATTCTATTTACGTTTATCATTTCCTTCCTTTTTCTGTAATCTAGATGAACCTACGTTTCAATTCATGGAGATCGTGGTAAGTTAGTGGTTAAGGTGTTGGATTATTGGCCCAAAAGTCTCGTTTCATTACCACCAACTCCCCTGACTCTAGTATAATATTATTTTAAAATCTTTCACATTGAGAGTTTAAGACTAATTCTTATAAAACTCTGCGCTGGGCTTAACCGAGAGATTTCTTTCAAGTTGACTAAGTTTCGGTATGTTAGAGGTATAAATCATGTGCTAGGAGAATCATTGTCTTCTAACATGTACCACAATAGATTTTAGAAGTACCCAATGAAATCCTTCAAATTTATTGAGCATTTAAAGCGAACATTGGACATTGGGAACGAAGTAGTTCACATAAAAACCCGCAAGGGCTTAGTGGACAACAAAAAGAAAATGTATGTTTTGTTTATAAATAAAGAATATTTAAAAAAAATTTTTTTTTTTGTTTTTTCGCTGTTTTTAAAATGAAGTTATTATACATCGTGTTTCAAGATTAATCCCAATAAAAAATCCAGCTTATTGACCGTGCGATTTCAAACATGATTTGTTCCGACCTCATAACAAAATTCATCATGGTTTCCGAGTAAAAAAATTGTAAACTTTAAGTGATAATATGAAATCGCTAGCGAGGCTGCGCCCTGCTGGCCGCTGGCTGCTGGGCTGATAACCGTTATTGGCCAAACGCCCGCGAGCAAATATGAGTGTTTTGAAAAAAGTTATTAATTTGGGTATGAATTATTTTCGTTTTTTTTATACAATAGGGTATAGACTCCCTGTTAAGTCTTCGGGAATGGTCTTAGAACAATCCTGTATACAAGTATATTTTCATAAAAAATACGGTTCTTTACGGTTTTTTCATAAAATGGAAAACCCTAACAAAATTTACCATTTTGCATTCTATACATTCACGTATAAAAAGCTACTATCTACATCCATTGGCCGTCTGTCTGTGACAAATGCGAGACTTGAATTTTTGTGTGCACAATCTACTCGAACGCACAATGTTTGCTGTAGTCAGATTGAGTACGAGATGACAAAACTAGCTTGAGAGTGAGAAATCGCTCGGCAATCAGCGACGTTTGACGGGATGCTTTGTGCCGTGGAGCTAGAAGAACGGGTAATCATGTCTCGAAACCACTTATGAAACCAATGAATTAAAATAATATGTTTAATGGATATTTTCGAACAGCTGATGGCTTATTTAGCTCACGCCCAATTTCCTAGAAACCAACCAACATGGCTTTACGATAAGAATATCACAAAATAATTAATTGTAAAGATACATTTTTAAAAACAAGCTTTTATTCAAGTGCTTGAATGCGTATACAAAATTTCGCGTCTGTGCTGTTGACCGTTGAGGAGTTCCTTCGTCCGGAGCGATTCCTGGAAGTGGAATCAGGTCATGCTTACCATAAAAATGCGTTGTAACGGAACTGAATCAGCATGTCAAATTTCAACTTCGTGGGATAAGAGGAAGTAGCTTTTTTTGGACTTAACCCCGAAGCATTGCAAGCTAAAGAAAAGCTTGTAATACTGAATAACAACCACGAATTAAGAATTACCTAATTAAAGATTTAAAATTTAATAAAAATATGTAAACTTTTTATAAAAATCTATCATATTTTTTAGGAAGAGATAGTAAGCCCATGTTGTAATTACTATAGATTCACATAAACTTATTACTTTTATATACGATTACTTTATCTAGTACCTATATATAAATTTTATTTATTTATTTTTAGTTTATTCATCAAATTTACAATTCTTTTCCTTTTATGTACTAGCCAAGCCTAAGGCTTATCTGCTGGAAAGCAGGCGTGTAAAATACAGATATTATTAATTGTGAAATATGTTCAGATTATTTTTTTACACGTCCTTTACAATATACATATTCACATACATTGACATACATTTTTAAATCTTAGTAGTATATTACAAACAAAAAATAATTATACTTATAATACATTTTAAAATAATAATTAACACGCTAAGTTAATTTACTACAAACAATTAAAGAGAGTGTTTTTGTGCGATTTCATAGCAAATATTTCTAACATCATATTTAATTTTATTAGATTCAATATTACTTTTAATTAAAGATCTTGGAAAATTATTATTATAAATATAATATGAAAGTGTATGGGTATACTCGTATTCATATTTATTTATTTATAACCTGTAGTTGTATTTGTTTATTATTATATTATTTATTTATAATATGTATATATTTCATGTTTTTTTGTCGAATCAAATTTTCAACAATAATAACATCTCAAACCTAACCTAAAATAACTAAATCTAATCATATCTGCTTACTTAACCACTTTTAGGTAGATTTCATTATGAAAGCTATTTATTGCAATGGGCACCATGTTATGACATCTGGAAAATTTCGCCATATCTTCGCGTTTCACATCCCCTAGAACCCAAAACCGCCCTCAGTTTATTTTTTTTTATATAGTTTATATATCTATCAATTTATCTATCTATATCACTTTCTCGCGGACACGATAACTGTCGTAATTTTACACCAATCATTTTCAAATTGAAAATTTCAGCCAAGTTCGTTAATAGGCAACATCAGACCAAGGGGGCGGGAATGGGGGGGTTTTTTCAAAAAAAGCGAAATTTTGCTATAACTTTCTTAGTATATAATATATCGAATTGATATGAGCAACCCACAACATAAAGACCACACCACACATACCCCACAACACATAAACCCACAATATAAAGAGGGTTTTAGTATACGCATTTCCGCACAGCTGATTATGAATATGTCGGTCAACATTACTTGAAAATGTATTAGTAAAAACAAGCATTTTTTTGGTTTTTATTAAGCAAAAAACACCGTTATGAGCTAGATCCCTAGTCACCTTTCAATATTTAGTTGCTCTATTAACATTTAAAGGCTAAAATATGATTAGGAAAAAGTAAAGGAATTCGACGCATGAACGTGCTGAGGTGCGTGGTTACCACGTGACCACGCACCACCTCCAAACTTCTCGTATTTGCGTCTCTTAGAAGTGATGGCGCCCGCTGCAGCGTGAATTGTCGTCTTGAGGGTCGAGGACGTGGCCCAATGTCAGCACGCGTGACATCCCAGGACAAAGCTTTACCATGGCTCCGCGGTACTGATGTGACCCCGTCTAGTCTTTGGAGGCTCTAGCCTGCTAGGCTAGGTCTTTCATGTCAGCACTTCGCCGTACCGTACGCACACCGAAAAACGCATCGGCCTCTGAGATAACCGAAACGTTGAGTGGAACCACAATTTGTATACAATCTATTTGATAGACTGTACAAACCAATAAATCGTTCACCTAATAACCTGTACTAAACAATGTGCGTAGATGCAGCATCAAATGAAAGTTATGTACGCTTTACAAGCCAGTTTTGTTACGTCAAGCAAACACACAAACACACCTCGCGCTTCTCTTCTATTCCGCCATTTTGTTTCTCTACCGAACAGTTTGTCTGTTTATGAGTACCGAAAACTTTAGTAAAACTAACCAAATAGTATATTAAGGTTACAACGCTTGTTCGTTTGTGCTTACAACATGTTTAGATGTCACTATATCTACAGGAATTTCTCGTAAAACGTATAGGATTTTTTTTTCTCAGTGACAATCGGGTTAGGTTACATCAATTATAACTCAAGAACAGCTGAACCGATTTTTATGATCTTTGATTTGTTGGATTTGTTTTTGGCGTTGTGAAGATGTTCACTTTTTGAGGTTATCACATTTGTCATTGTGCGCGCATCGATAATCGCTTCATCATGTAATTCGCACATTTATTGATACCTGGGTCAGTTTTTCGTTCATAAATGTAATTAATTACTGTTTTTAAACCATTTATCTCTACGTAATCCAGTTGATTTCGTCATATCGATTTTCGCACGGGCATAGCGAATACTCGATTGGCGTCCAATTGCACGCGTCGCGGTTTATAATTGGCTCACGTTTCGGCCAATGGCGGCCGGCCATTCAAACGTCCATTTCTAATGCAGAAACGCGATCCACAAAAATCACCATAAATCATTATAGATCGGCTTCGCTCGCATCGCGAAGACATTCAATGACTCGCTTTCTTTTAATTAATTACTTGTACATGATTTTCTAAGCACATTACATACAGTAAATTGTATAATGTATTTCTTAAATACCGTATTTAGATGATTTCTTACGTGATAGGCGTTCGCCGTTAGTTTAAATTGTATAAAACTCTTTTCATCCTTGAGCTTAGCTTTTTCAACTCATTCATCTTAATCATTTAGTTAATTTCATTCATTTAGTTTAATAATTTCATCCACTCGTTCAGCTTTTTCATCTCAATCATTTAGTTAATTTCATTCATTCATTTAGTTTAATAATTTCATCCACTCGTTCAGCTTTTTCATCTCATTCATCTCAATCATTTAGTTAATTTCATTCAAGTAGTTTAATGACAGCATATTGACATTTGGAAAATTTGAATTTGAATTGAAGATTGTAAATTTTGAAATAAATTGTACATCCAGAATGTTTAAATAAAAATTAATACCGAACGTATTTTACACTTTTCTTTTTATTTTTAGCCATGACGATTCATTTTCATATATCCTACGTTGAACGTAAGATTTTCTTGTAAAAATTCATTAAACCATTCACTTCTCATACATTTACCACATTAGCTTAGTTATTTTAATGAAACTATTAACTACTTCGATAGATTGACTCTGAATAAGTCCCAATTTAAAGTGATCAATGATCTATTGTGTACAAATAATAGGGCAATTTAGCTGTTCTAAATTGTTGTAAATAGATATGTATATATAAATATAAAATGGTTTAGTTATTTTTGTTATTAACTTTAATACTTTTTGTTAGAAGAAATCTATTTTTAGTTTTACATAGTTTTTTATCGATCAATCATATGTATTTTTTTTGTTGTATGTACTGTGTAAAATTGTTGGTTTTTCTAATAAAGATAAATAAATAATAAATAAAATAATATACGTCATATTCGTTACATTTTCACCGTTTTTTCATAATTATTGCTTCTTTTTTAAATATTTTTTTTACTACTTTAATGAAAGTTTGACCGTATTGCATAAGCGCACAGATAGATAGGTGGAGTGAAAAGCTTTCATAAAATAGATTCCAGAAAATGTCCAGATTGTTGAAATATAAAGGTACGTAGAGCCCATTTAGTGTTGAATGAGAAATAAGAGGCACCTAGCGATAATAGGGGACACACGACCACTCTCATTTGTATACACGCTGGAATTGTAGAAACAGTAAATAGGGGCGAAAGAGATATAAACTATTTTACTTGTTCCTTTTCTAGCCCCGTGATGGTACTCTAAGATCGCTCAAAAATATGTTTAACACGTGTATGGAAAAGATTGTGGTCTTGAGTACTCGAATGCCTAAAATAGCGCATGAAGTTGTCGTTTATTACTCAAGTAAACGAGGATTTAGAGAAATAAAATATTTACTTATAAAAGAGATTAGAGTCTTAGAAAAAATATTAATTGAAAGGCAAATGAAGGCTATAAAATATAGAAAAGTTTGTTTTTTTAATTTCTATATTATGAAACTGTAATTAAATAAAAACCAAGAATTGCTTACTGACGCCCTATAAAAATTAAACATCGAGTTTCAAGGCCTTAAATACCTTTTTTATAGTTACTCGGTAGACATATTTAATTGGTTTTATATTATACTTTTATTAATTGTGTTGTATATGATTTCTTTACCGATAAAAATAAATAAGTGACGATTAATGCAACGCCACTTTTACGGCGGTTCGTTACGCGACCGTGTGCGTCAGTCTACCGCGCCCGAAGAAGTTTCGCTTCAAACAGGAAGATCCTCCGGAGCGTTCTCCCGAGATCGACGGTCGCGGTGACGTCACCGCGCCGCGTTCACACGGCGAGCGACGCACGCGCCGGTCACGACTATAGCGTTTCGCACATAAATTACTCGCTGCCCGCGCGCTTCACACACAGTCCGAGTGTGCGCCTGCGCTGCGCCTGCGAACACACAGATATTATATCGAACGCACTCTAATGAGAGCGGCTTGTACAGTACTGTGCAAAACGTCGTTTTTTGCTTTTTAGATAAAAGATTTCTCAGAAGTTATGATGATTACAAATGAGTAAAAAAATAATCGATATTAATATTTATAGGGTTTTTAAAACCATTTTTAGCCGTAGATTATTGAAAAAAATCTCATGCGTAGAGATAAAGGCAACAAACATTCATTCCTGATCACTTTCTTAAAATGTCCGTTCAAGATCGCGAGCTGATATGTTACTTTTATATAAAATTGTCAATGGTCACATCGACTGCTCTGATCTTCTGGGGCTCATAGATTTGAGGGTTCCATCTAGACCCACTCGCCAGTGGGAGACATTCCATCTGTCACGGTTGAAGAATTCATATATACATCGAGCATGTAAGCTTTACGAGAGCATGTTAAGTGACATCGATATATTCGACACTACCTTCCCGGCATTCAAGAGAGTGTCTACTCTAGCCCTTGAATAGTATATTTATATTCATATGTATATGTAGAATTTATTATATTGTGTTTTATATTATATTCTGGTGATTGTCCCCAAGCCCCAACCCCCAACCCCTCCTACTTCCTGGTCCCGGCCTTGCTCCCGAATGGGTTTTCTATTTTTTTAAGTTTGGAGGAAACTATTATTGGCTTTGTGTTTTAATTGTTTTTTTGTTTATTGTAATTACTATGTAAGCTGTTGTTTCCTGATATAAATAAAAAAAAATAGTTCAAAATAAATATTTTGTGATTTTCGTTATTGGGACCGAGAAGAAGCGTGTAATAGTTGTGTGCGCTCTCTTCGCACCAGCGTCGGAATCCGCTGTGACGCGAACGATAGAGTAGGACGCCGCGATATATTTGTTTCTTGTCCCAATTTCCATTTCCGGAGAATCATAAAAAAAATCGACATTTTTGATGATGCACCACTCCTCAACCACTGAGTATTTAGACGAGTGGTTTATAGCATTGCGTACACTGAAGACTTATCTTCTACTTCTGGGAGGCTGATTTTTGAAATGATTTAATGTTTTGTAATATAAATTAAATAAAAAAAAAATCTATTCACTTTTATTTTTCGCTTCGCTTTCGATAATGCAGCGAATGATTTACCCGAAAAATAGTGCATATTGTAGACAATATAATGGCGTAGTTCTTAGCAAAGCCACACTTTTAAATTTTGTTCTTATTTTAGATATAATTAAAATTTACTAAATTCAGACACAATATATTTCGACGAGATCGTAAATCATCACTCGCACGCACGCCGCGGCTACTATCGACCAACGCTTTTACGGATAAGGATTTTAGGGCGATATTAGCATGATCAAAAACAGCGTGTTACGATGTATATATATCGCACATCGCTGTTGTCCAAAGCAATGTCCTCTATGGGATGTCTTAACAGTCATCCGACATTTTCTATTTTCTTTGATATTAACAAAAATCGATTAAAACGCAAGTTGGATTCAATAAAACGAAAATAATTATTTAGGTTGATAGAAAATACTATTATTAAGCATAAAATTAATGGTTTTTACCTAAAGTCTATGAAAATGATAAAAATGCTCAACTTAATGAAGATTTGACGCAACTTCAGGCATAATGGTTCATACGCTAATTGGTCGAATGATCAAAATGGCTTGATTTGAAAATGGCTTGGCTGCTTTTCATCTTTAAAAATCTATCGGATGTGGTAACGTTTCATTAGCTTATTTTAGGTAGATTTCTTTAGGAAAGCTACCTATTGCGATAGCTACCATCTCCTAGAACCCAAAATCACCCTCAGTTTAAAAGTTTATATATCTATTTATATCACTTTCTTGTGGACTCGATAATTTTAATTTTACACCAATTACTTCCAAATTGATGCAAAAAAATTATAGGCAGAAAATCTCGGTCAAGTTAGTTGGGCAAAATTAGACCAGGGGGTGGTTATGGGTGGATGGTTTCGAAAAAGTGAAATTTTGCTATAACTTTCTTAGTACAAAAGATATCGAATTTATTTAAATTTTATGTTATTTCTTAGATAAAGGCCTAAAAATTATCTTGCTAAATTTTTTTGATAGCACCAATCATAGGTCCTAGGAGTGAGAAAAAGTGGTTTTTCAAAATTAAAAAAATCATACTTTCCATATAGGCACTTGATAAAATTCGTTCAAAATATAAATTGTAGGCCAATAATTTCCCTACGACTTTTGTTTGAAACAATTTTTGATATGAGCAACCCTTACAGTATAAACAGGGATTCAGTGCACGAGCTACCGCGGCAGGGCGTGGCGCAATCTTTGAAACAAGTTCGTGCAATTGGAGTTCGACTTTCCCCTACTTTGATCCGGTGAAATCTACCTCCGCCTCCGGCGAAAGATATTTTTATATTTGCTGCCAATGTTGACAGTATCAAAATGTCATTTTTGACACCAGAAAAATCGTCCGATTGCTTCGAAGTCCACAGGATGTTTATTGTTTCGATTGCAGATAAGATAAGTTGCAATATACAACCCAGGGTATGCGATAGTATAAGTGAAATAAACATGTCTGCTATGTAGGGATATATGTCCAAACTGAAGAATAATTCAACATCTTTGCAAACGTAAACAGTGGAAAGATTACATCAGATGAATGTTCGTAACATTCTGCGTAGCAGGTTATACTCGTAAAATAAGTGCGCACTAGTACTATAAGGGTGGAAACATACACGCACCGCCGGTGCAAGCCGAGTAAATAAAATGGAATTAATAAATCTAATGCGCTCTCGCGACCGCAGTCATTTCCACTTTCAAGTTTATTCCGAAAACATTTTTAGTGTACAGGAATGATGTAATCATTATATAGTTAAATTAATAGGGACACCTATGAAAATTTTGATTTTGATCCACTTCTAATGGCAGGTCCTAGTCGTTTTTCTCTTAACTCTGGTTACTTTTAACTTGGAAACACCTGCAATGGCTGCTATTTACCTTTGTGAATGTTTGGTATTCAGTAGTAACGTCTTAACTTCTCTACATTTCCTTGGGGACGTATCTGAAGACCTGGGCATACTGAAAAACACCATATCGCTGTTAATATCGAAAAACTATTAATTTAGAACAAGATATGAACATAAAACATACTAAAATTGATATTTAAATAGATAATACTTACGTTTTTGTATATCTATGCTGTTAAAACTCGTTAAAATAATTATAAATTATTTATTTATGAGTATACTCCAACAATAATCAATTTTTTGACAGATTTGACACGTTTCCAATGTTCCACGTTTCTAAATTTTAATGCAAAACATAATAATATTACTAATTACATTAAAATTTCGCCATCATTCTGTGTTATTTGTCGAATCGAAAAATTGTTTAAGACGCCATCGTGTTTGGTTCCACAGGCGCGTGTATGTTCGCACCCTAACAGAAGTGAGTGGACCAGGGTCCAGCGATATCTGTTCTGGATCTAAGGCGTGATTGTAGTAACTCCGAGCGGTCAGATTGTAGCGATTCCGTGCGATTTCTGTAGATTTGAATAAAAAAAATAAACTCTCGAACTCACTTTAGGTTTGCCTTACTCGTGAATTTTTAGTGTTACCTATTATAAAGCCTTAAAGTCGCCACCGGGCTTACGGCCGGGCTTTAGCCGGTGAAACATAGTGGACGGTTCCAGGTAATTAGAAAATAAAATTAAAGTAATTATACTCAATCTAAAATAAAAAAAAATATGTTTAACACGAAAGGTAAAACTTTTATCTGGCGTTAAATCTATATAGAACAGGTAACTCTAATATGAAAGGTAACGGACTTTATCAAATCTAGCTTTAAAGGTGCTTTCAAACTTCCGCCACCGTCAAAGCAAAATCGACAGATGAATTGGTTACTGTAATTAAACAATAATTTTTATATTTCGTTAATTCCGTTAATTTCGAACCATTTTATCACTATTTATTTATTTATTTATTTATTAAAGAATTATAAATACTGAAATTGACAGTTCGACCAATGACCCGGCGCGGCGCGGCCTCGCTAGCGAACGAACTTTTGACAAGAGCGATTTCATATTACGTTTACTATTTTTTTTTTCTCGGAAACCACGACGAATTTTAATATGACGTCAAAACAAATCATGTTTGAAATCGAACGGCCAACTAACTGGTTTTAGGCAGATTTCATTAGGAAAGCTTCCTATTGCAATGGGTACCATGTCATGACTTCCTTCCCTAGAACCCAAAACCACCCTCAGATTAAAAATGTATTTATCTATCTATATCACTTTCTTGTGGAGACTATAACTGCTGTAATTTTACCCCATCACTTTCAAATTGATACATAATATTTCAGGGTATAAAATCTCAATCAGGTTCGTTAATGGACAAAATCATAGCAGGGGCGCGAATTTCCCTACAACTTTTGCTTGAAACAATTTTTGATATGAGAAACCCAAATAGATTGGTACAAAATCGTACAATTGGAGTTCGCCTATCCCCTAATTTGATCCCGTGAAATCTACCTCTGCCGAAAGGGATTTTTTAATATTACGCTAAACATCTGTGGGTCTAGTCTCTTATTTGCCGCTCGTTTGTAACTGACTGATGTTCTAATACTAACACATTTTATACCCGTGCATGACTCTCCGTCGAAAGTTTTTTCACAGTAAGGCTTCATTTGCTCTCGACTGTACATAAATCTAGTTATACTATTCACTAGACCTGCACACCATTGTTAGACCTGACATTATTATTTAAGCAATACTTTATTTATATAATCTAGGTGCTCACTGTATGGCTAATGTAACAAAAATACTAGTTATCAATAATATATTCAATTTAAAACTTTAGAAAATTGTCTCTTTAACAGTTTGAGAAACGCCGCGATGTGCATCTCGGGTAAAAAAAAGCATAATTTGCATGTGGCTATATATAATAAATGGGCTATTTTGGTGCGACGAAACGTAGCGCTCACGACGCGGTGCCTAATGCACGTATAAATTTATATAAATATATATATATTAAAAACCTTTCTAAAATCTAGTCTAAACTTTTAGCCGTCGTGACTTGGGCACATGCTCCTCGCCGGAGCCACGTTTGAAGCGCTTACCAACCACTGCGTCGCGGTCCGATCGGAATTCGTTATTTTTACCACAACGCACCTGGCGTTGAAAATAAATTTATTTCTCAAAATGTGTTTATTTTATTTAATTCGCACGCAGTATCATATCAGCAATTAGAAAATGCTAGAGCATTTTCTAGTGAGGCGAAACCAGTCATGGAAAAACAAAAAAAAAAACTTTTTTAAAACGTTTTTAATACATTAAATATTACAATAGTTTTTGTATTAAACAATAATAAAAGTTTATCCTACAAAACGTTGAAGTCTGCGCAAATACACTTCGTATAGGTACAACTTTAGTATAAACTATGTCATTTTTTAGATTTATTTTAAAGTCGGTTTTAATTATTTTATTTATTTTACTATTTACTCGTAAATAATCCAAATTTGAAGCATAATAGTATTAATCGGGTCGATATGAAAACTATTTTGAATGGTAAACTTTAGTGTAAGATAGGAAAAATAAATTAAAAAAAAAACACTAGACGAATAAGTTGTATTCAAATGAACACTCAAAATAAATGTATTCCTACCTTACACTAAAGTTTACCATTTAAAATAGTTTTCATATCGAACTGATTAATTTAATTTAATTTAAGTAACGTTAGTGTGTATAAATTTGTGTGGTGAATAAATCACCACACAAATTTGGCATTCCTGGTGGGTTAGAAATGTAGCAATCCTTATCAAATCGGTCAATATGACTGGTACCAAGGTACTCGATTTTCTATTGTATTTTATTTTATTATTTAGTTTAAATTAAACTTAACATTATGTTGCCGTTACCCTATTTTGTTTAATAAAAACTTTGAATTTGAAGTGACGTAACTTAACTTAACTAAGAATTGAGAAATTTTTCTCTTTTTTGAAGACATTTAAAAACAAATTAAATGCAAACACTAATTTATCGTCCGACGCCATATTAAATGCAATCTCAGCAGAAAGATTCCCTGTCCGCGAGACGGACACATTTTGCGCGGGGAATAATAAAATCGGTGTTTACTATACTCGGAAGGTTTCAGAGTGGGCCGCGGCCCTAGGCTTGGTATGGTATGCCAGCGTACGCTTCGTTACAGTATGTCCCATCACGACTATCCATAATTGCCGCGCTGGTCGCTTTTGAGAACATACCTGATCGTCTAACCAATACGTGATCTCATGTCAGAGACGGCGTCACCGGCTTACTATACTCTCTCGAGAAATATTCTCAGATTTGCGGGGTTCCGCTTTACGACACAGGACCATACATAGTATGTATCCTGCTGAAGAAAGATGTCAAAAATAATTCGTCATTATAGGTCTACAATTAACATTCTGAACTGGTGCCTATTAAGAGAGGTATGACTTTTTGTATTTTGAAAAGCTAATATTTCCCACCCTAGGATCTATGGTTGGTGCTTTCAAAAAAGTTGATTAGGCCCTTATCTGAGAAATAATATAAAATTTAAATTAATTCGATATCTTATATACTAAGAAAGTTATAGCAAAATTTCACTTTTTTTGAAAACCCTCCCCATTCTCGCCCTCATGGTCTGATTTTCCCCTGTAACGAACTTGACCAAGATTTTGTGCCTTTAAATTGTTTAATAAAACGTGCGATTTAAAGTCATAAAGCAAAATAATTATAAAGGATGGATGTAAAGGATATACTAAGGATGTCCTCTTTGTCAAAAAAAAAATAACACTTTTCTAAATTTTTCATTATTGTCAAAGAAAGAGTCATTTTTCTTTTCAGGCGATTTGCCGCGTTAAAAAAAAAATCATCAAATATAATATATGTGCATATATTACATTTGTTTAAGAATATTTTTTATTTATTCGTGACATGTATTGGAAGAAAAAATAATAAGTTTCACTCACCACAAAAAGTCACTTCAGAAATCACTTTGAATTAATTTTTAATGAACCAAAAAAGTCGCAGAAATTTTCATAAAATATATATTTTGTTGTAATGTCGTATTAAATGATCTTCACCTTTCAACTTTATCGTAAAAGAGCTAAGTAAAAAAAAAAATATATGTGTATCATATATTTGTATATCATATGTATATCATATCGCCCAAGGCTTGATCAATAGCCCGACGCGACCCGGCCTCGCTATCGATCGAACTCATGATAACAGCGATATCATATTATCACGTAAAGTATACAATTTTTATTCGGAAACCATGGCGAATTTTGATCATATCATGTTTGAAATCGCAGGGCTAATAAACTGGGTTTCTTACCGGGAATGGTCTTGGAACACGATTTAGTACAAAACAAAAGTAGTAGGCCCTAAAATGTCACCTTGAGGCACACCTAATTTGGTGCTCGGCACCGCTTCTTGTACCGTGTGATAAATAAATAAATAACATATGTTTGTTTTGTTCCAGGATGAAAGCGAACTTGAGAGAGGTCGATGCGGCGGCAGGGTCGCATCGTTCCCCATCACCAGGGAGGTAAGCCGTCATCTAAACTAACTTAATTATACAGGCTGTTTGCTATCATCACTTTTACACCTTCTGCATAATCGATCTTTAAAATGGCGTGCTTCCACAAAAAAAACTCACACTTCCTCACTATACACACCCCAAAAATATATTTAAGCTCAACGTAGTTTTAAAACCGTAGTACATAGGCGTATGATATAATTTACCTTGTTATTAACTCTTTGAAAAAATGTATATGCTATTATTTTGCTGTATTAACCTGTTTAATAAATAAATAATTTTTAAATAAAATAAACTTATTATGATTACGATTTTAATCTCAATCATCAACGTCTTCCCGTTCCTATATAAAGATGTTTACATTTTTCGCGGAAGCATTATTAACCAATAGATAGTTTATTCCATACACAAACATTAGCCGTAAAGGTTACAATTGCAATTTACATTTTACACTAATTTAAAAAAAAAACAGAATCAGTTTAGCATTACCACGAAGTCACAATAATTGATCTTAATTACAAATAATAAAATGTGTATATAATGTGTGTATGTGTGTGTGTTGGAAACCGGAGGTAGATTTCACCTGGCCAGAGTAGGAGATAGAATTTTCTGAATTTTAAAACCTCAATTTTTCCATTCCAAGCACCAATGGTTCGTGCGATCAAAAACATTTACTTGAATAAGTTTTAAGGTCCTTATCTAAGGAATAAAATAAAACTTAAATGAATTCGATATCTTATACTATATTAAGAAAGTTGTAGCAAAATTTTACTTTTTCAAAAAACCGCCAAATTTTATGTATCAATTTGTAAGTGATTGGTTTAAAATTACGGCAGTTATCGTATCCACAACAAAGTGATATAGAAAGGTAGATAAATAGATATTTTAACATATTTAAACTTTTTAATTGAGGGTGGTTTTGGGTTCTTAGGTTTGTGAAACGCGAAGAGATGTCGAAATTTTCCTGAAGTCAGGACATGGTGCCCATTGCAATAGGTAGCTTTCCTGATGAAATTTACCTAAAAGTAAATATAAACTTAATAAATAAATTCGGTCAACCGCGCAGGGCCAAATTGTCTCATCCAGGCCTCCGAGCGTAGATGAGGTGCAGTCAGCTATGACCTGTAGCTATGTTATGTTATGTTAGTGGATGTGGGGGTTTGCCCCCCGTGTACCGCGTCCTCTGCAGAACTATTGTACTTCGAAATTCACTTATAGTTTGCCCTCTAGTCCTGTGTACTGGAAATGAAGTTAAGTATCTTTTTGGGTGCGATGGTATATAACTCTTCAGAATTAAGAATATGGTTGCTTAGAAGCTGGTATCTTTTGTTTAACAAGAATGGGAATGTGGGCCTGTAGCTATCATACAATATATATTAACTGCTTCTATACATTGTTAAGTAGTAGTAAATGATTTAACCAGAAATTGAAGTCTTATAGATTAGACGTGCCTTTAATAAATATTTATTTATTTATTCATTATAGTACAATAGGAAATCGGAACAATAAATGATATATTAACACTGAACAAAAATTAAATTATTATAATGTGGACAAATTATACACCAGTTATTTAATGTTGTTTTGAACATTGCTACTTTAACTAGGTTAAAAATAACCTGTTCTAAGAGCGGCCAAATACTTATTACGTACGCGAGACGTTACTAATAGCAAAAAGGATCATAGGATAAATATCATAAATACAAAACATATTAAATACAATAAATAATGCTTATTAATGTCTATATATATATATATATATATATAGAAAAATAGTAAAATGTATTGTTTAAATACCGTTAATTAGATGATTTCTATGTTAAAATAGGTAAACACCTTTAGTTTAACATATATAAAAGTTTGACAGTACTGACATTTGGAAAATACGAATGCTTTTTAATATTTTAAGGATTGAAATTTTTTGCAAATAAAATATATAGCCAGAATGTTCAAAGAAAAATTAATACCGAAAGCACAGATAGTTGCATCGCTTGAGGTAATGCACGCTGGTTTAAATACAGGCCTGTATTTTATGAAAGTCTTTCACTCTCACCTACCTATCTGTGCGATATGCAATACGGTCAAACTTTCATTAAAGTAGTGAATAAATGATTTAAAAATTAAACAATAATTATGAAAAAAAGTGTGAAAATGTAACGAATATGACGTATAATGAATGAGAAGTGAATGGTTTAATGGATATTTACAAGAATAACTTACGTTCAACGTAGTTTATCTGAAAATGAATCGTCATGGTTAAAAATAAAAAGAAAAGTGTAAAATATATGCACATTACGTGCAATATATATATATATATATTTATTAAATATGTAATTCTGATAATGTTTTATGTATAATTTATATACTAAATATACAAAAAACTAAACATAAATAAATGACTTATTAAAGAGATGTTTCTCCGCCTATTACGAGGAGCCACTTAGTAATGTTTTTTTGCAATATATATATATATATATATATACATTCCAAAAGCCGCACTGCCATATTTGAATTTTGAATGTGATTTATTTGAACGCTCATTGTTCAACTGTCATTGTTACAATAATTAGTACTCGAAATTTGTTGAAATATTGTACTTTTCGAGTTGAAAGTTTTAACAGACCGATGGACAGGCGGGGATAGTAGCTTCTTATTCATGAATTAAATTCCATTTCCGCGGAACTTATTCATGAATTAAATTCCATTACCGCCACTGCCCCAGCTGTGAGACCCGGCCGATCCGAGCATATAATGCACTGCAGCCGGCCGTAGGTGGGCCAATAATTTTCTGGTTTAATTATAAAATAATAAATAATAATAATAAACCCAGTAGAGCGTTGCGCCTTGAAGACTCCCCATTGCGGGAATTTTCGATAAAAAACGGTATCGTTTAAAAAATCAATTAATCAACGCGGAGAATCCGCTCGATCGTAATAACTGCGCGACCATTCCCTAGCGCGAGCTCAAACATCAATATAGGAAGGCTGGGTAATAATCGATTTTTTTTTAAATAATCGAGCAAATATTTTAACAATAATATTACATGCAAAATTTAATTGTCGTTAGGTTATGTTTTTTTTAAGATTTACGACGTTAAGAATATACGCGGTAGTACCCTGCAAAGCACCACTAACTATGCGTACTAAAATGCACGCATTTTCAGTCAGTCAGTTGGATAATAAATCGTTTTTATTACGGTTCTAAATTCTTTTACTTCTTACAATAGTTAAACAATTCTATTAGCGTATTATATTACATATATATTGTAGTATTTTTTTTAAATAAAAATTTCTTACATTACAAAAAAACAACTTAATTGAGTCGTACGAAATCAAAAGCAGCAATCTGCCAAAATTATCATTGTAAGCTTTTGTATCGATTTTGAAACTTTGTCATTTTTACTGCTCATTGAAGCAAGAAATAATAATTTAAAACAGCAATCTGCGACCATTTTGAAATTACTTATGTTACTGATATTAAATTATGATTAAGACCCACAACTGCGTGTTTTATTTTGATATCATCAGCAACACGTTGGAAACAAAAACAGCAATTTGCAAGACTCAGTTTTTAAAAACAACAGATATAAAAAATATTGATGGCATTACGTTATTCTAGATGAAAATTGTTTTAATTAAATTGCCACAAAACAAATTTACTGCAGATTGCAGATTTTGATTCTATACAACTCAATTACTATTAATTTTGATACCATTGTTATGCAATTGTGTATGAGCCATTTTAGGTTTCATTATTAATTGTTAATCGAGTGCTTATAGCTAAATAATTTGTTTCTTGACGCACTAGATAATGTGTTAATGTAGATAAAGAGAAACTGGGCTCCAGTATGTATCTATTTATTTATTTATTTATTTCTATGAGAAATGCTTACAGCTATACATTATGACAGTTACAAAGAAACAGATCAATAACAACTCGAGCCGACTACAGGCATCTCCAATTTAACATAAGACCATTTAACAGAACGAACTAGGATAGGATAGGACGAACGAATAGGATAGATATATCTATCTGTTGCTTCTCTCCTTCTTCCACCTAAACATAAAAACCACATTATTATTTAGTTTGATGGCGAACGTGTATAGGGGGTAAAAAACGATTTTTAACTTACCGTTCGAGAAATCGGGTGGTCATTGCGACGCTTACGAAGTTGCAATAACGCCCAAGCTTATTCCGACCGACACCGGACATTTATTTGTCTTTCCAGCCCAGTCGATATTTAAATTATATATATAAATACAATCGAGAAGAATCGATGTTTCTATCGACCTCCCTGCGCCTCTGCGGCTCGTTCTGCACACGTCGAAAAATGTAATTATTATCACGATGGATAGTACGTGTTATTATCGAAATGTATAATATCGGTAATTAGTAACACATGCGTGCCCCTATGTTTTTTTTAAAATCGTAATGCGAAAGTATTATCAATTCTCTCCGACTCCATAGTTGGGAGTCTCGTTTAATTGCCTATTAGAACTCTATGCATTATGCCTGCTACATACAAGCGCGCCTTAGGCACGTCGGTCGATCCGCAATTCAATCGACGATATTGAACGAAAACTGGTCGGGTAGGTTTGTCATTCAACCGCCGCGCAACTAGCTCTTCGGGTCCTGTCGTATTCCTCGTGTGACATTAGCCAGCTGTGACATGTCATTCGCGCAAATTCCAGTTCAGAACTGTGTTGTTTTTTATTTATTTAACAGACACACAAATCGCAAAAAAAAACATTTTATAAACAAGCTTTTATTTAAGCGCTTGAATGCGTATAAATTTCGCGACTGCTGCTGCTGTTGACCGTCGAGGAGTTCCTACGTCTGGAGCCATTCCTGGGTCCAGACCCGGGTCATGCTTACCATAAAAATGCATTGTCATCGGTACTGAACCAACATATCAAATTTCAACTCCGTAGGATAAGGGGAAGTGGTTCTAATTCAGCTCGCAAGATTTGAACTGAACCCGCATACAAACATTGCAAGCTAAATAAAAGCTTGTAAAAATACAGTCGATAGTTTTTTTTTCTGCTACATAGTAATAGATTTTATATTTATTAATTTATTTAAACATTGTATATTATCTAAAATCCAACCAAGCCCATGGCTTATCAGTTGGAAATCATTGAGAAGCATGTTTCGTAGGTTCCATGATTGAGTAGGTCTGTACATGCTTCAACCTTATTTATTTTTTACACAGTTTTACTTATATCTAAAACATTATTAGAGTACCATATACACATTTTTACAATAAGTTTTTAGAGGTTTTGTACATTTATTTATTTATTTATTTCTCGTTTCTGTACTGCCTCGTACAGTCAGCGTGTTCTACAAAATATAGGGTGATGATTTTAGAGGCGTGGTTTTTAAGAAGAGATAAAACGCATATAATTTGATGTTATGGCTAAGAATTTAGTTTTATTATAAAGATAAGGGTTTGCCATTATGTTTTAAAAATGATTTCGGGTAAGTGGCCGCCGCGGCTGACTCGAACAAATTCCAGCCGAGAGGCCCAATTTTCAACCACTTTTTGCAGCAAGTTGGGCCGTATGTCAGCAATAACGCGCCGAATATTCTCTTCCAAGGCGTTAATCTGCGTAGACAAGCGACTTCACATAACCCCACAAAAAATAGTCCAGCGGTGTTAAATCGCACGATCTTGGAGGCCACGCCACAGGCCCACGACGCGATTTTTACTTTATTTTAGAGTGATTTAAAAAAAATTTTAGAGTGTTTTTTTCTAAATTTGCACTATTTGCAAACGTTGTTCAGGAGTAAGTCTATTCATTATAAAATGGCAAACCAAACTGAGCATAAATCAAGTGACAGCTGTCAAAAACACCAACTACGAAAAAAGTAGTGCCAGATTGAAAACCACGCCTCTAAAAAAACACCCTATTTCTTATAAACAATATTTATAAATTTAATTGCATTCTATTGATTATATTTTAGTGAAACATACAAAATAAAAACAAAAAACAGATAGCTACAAATAATTTAGACAATTACATGAATCCATTCATTTAGTAATTAATGTAAAGAACAATTGTAAATGGAATACCTAATTAGTTTATTTTTACACCTTTATACTGGTAAAAATATGTATGTTAATTAAAATATTACTTTGTCAAAATTGTTACTCAGGTACTTAGATGATAGCTCGTTACAAATGCATCCAATTGAATGTTGTTTTGAATGTTGAAAATAATAATAAAATATTCAACACAAACCGGCACATAACAAATAACAAAATCAACTTTTTTTGAATTGCCAATTAATTGCAATAGCGATTTTTATTATTAATATTCTAGTTTCCTGATAATGGCCTACCACTTTTCTACAAATAATTGTAGCTTAATTATTACACTGATTTAGATAAAATTATAATTTATTTATTTATTTAACAGGTTTCCCCATGTACATAAGTCGGACGAAACACTACCTTTCGATAGACGTAAATTGATACTAAATAACTATAATGCCTACGAACATTGCTGACTATCTCAAGAATATTTGTAGACAGTAAAATAAGCAAAATATTTTGAAAAAAAAAACAATTAACGGTGCATTTTTTTTAAATGCTCTAATGTTAGATTTTAGACTTTTGTCCTCCCTCCTACATTTTTTTAAATGTATCTTTAAAAAAATATATTTTATAAATTTAGATATTAATTTCTTTGTGATCTTAATGGATTTTTGATGATATTAAAATTGGTTAGCTAAACCATGATGTAAAATATGTTTTTTTAAACGCACTGTAGCTCACCAGACCTCACATTTTTATAATTACTTTAAAAAAAGCAGTATGGTTTTTTATAAATCTTTATTATGGCCCTTACAGACGATACAATCTGTCGGGACCAACGGGGACCAACAAATTGGAGAAATCCCACAGAAACAACCGAAGTTGTATAAAATACAACATACGTTGCCCATAGTGTGTTTTGCTTATAATAAAATCGGAAAAAACAGGAAACGGTCCAGACGCTACAATATATCGGACGGTTGGGTCAAGTTGGACGCCCGGCCCGACCAACCGAAAATATTGAGTAATAATAACAATTAAGTTGGATCATCGACCTACAGACGTCACAGTTTATCGGTTTTTTTTGGAAGTTGGGTCCGACAAATTGTGTCGTCTGCGAGGGTTATTAGCATTCGATATTTTCGCCGCATGCTAGAGCTAGTGCCATTTTAGTTTATTTGAATAACGCCTAGTTAAAGGTGGGAAAAATTATTCACTAATCAGCCGCTAGGCGCGTTATGTTGGCGTTGGCGTGTGGAAAAGGCTGTTAGTAAATTAGCAACGACAGCGCATTTCAAATAGCTGACTGGCTAATGTGGATTAGGGCGTGAACATAGTGATGCAACATTTGAATCGAGACAAACAATAAATATAACAAAATATATTAGTTAATAGAAATAATAAAATAACCTCCGTTATTACGTTCTTGTACATATATGGCAGCGGATTTGGAAAATTTGTGGGGTAGTAAAATGTCAAGAACACACATTTTCGATATGCGAAAAAATCGTCTTATTAAAACTCGTCTAAAAACGAAAGAGATGGAGATGAGAGGAGATAGGAGAGGAAACTAATCCCCGCAGACGACTCTTCTAAGCGCCATCTCGTATTGACTCGGTGGACTCAACCTGGTCATTTCTACATACAAACGCTGTAGTGTTTTGACTCTTTTATTTGTAGATGTAGAAGAAAAATAATACTAGATAGTGTTTTATCTCTTAAATATCTAGGCTTCTATGGGATTAATAAGTTAAATTATTATTTTACCTGCAAGTTAGAAGCCTCAATTAGTCTGTATTTTTCTATACTTTATCAAAAGTTTAGACGTAAATATCTTATTATCTGAATACAAAAATCGAGAAAATAAAACCACAGAAGCATAATTTATTTTATAAAGATGCCAATTCAAGTAAGACAAACATTGATAGCGTTTCTCATGATTATATTGTCTTCCAATAAATTATTATAATTATTGAAAGTTCGCTGGCGGGGGGGGGGGGATGGGAGTATCATACCCTTCACCCTCCCATGGGATCTGCGGCTGTTCATACGCGTATAATCAAGGTAAATTATTAATTTTTATTATATATTTATTTATGCAGTACTCGCATATATTTTATTTATTTATTTGTATTCTGACATAATTAATTTGACAAAGAAATAGAATTGTAGTAGTAGAAATCACAGTTACAAATGAATATTATAAATGCACCGTGAGCTTAGCACTGCTACATTTTGTGCCCTGCCTTCTTTACTAGACTATTTCTGTACTAAGGAAGGCAGTGTTATATTGAGCTACAACTGAGAATGTCAAACCGTCAATGCACCTATAGAGAAATATTAATATATCTATTTGTATATTTATGAATATATTTATTTATATTCTTATTTATAAATCAAAATATTTTTGTTACGTACATTTTAGAATTATCTGCAATGTTATTATTAGTACGTAGAGATACTCTACTATTAAAACATATTATAAAAAATAAAACTAAACACAGGCTGTACCGAGTGAGGTAGTTCGATCCACAAACGCAGTTTGATTGGCATAGCGAGAGAATATAATTTGTCTTAGGTATTATTATATAGGGTGATGATTTTAGAGGCGTGGTTTTCAAGAAGAAAGAAGAGATAAAACGCATATAATTTGATGTTATGGCTAAGAATTTAGTTTTATTATAAAGATAAGGGTTTGCCATTATGTTTTAAAAATGATTTCGGGTAAGTGGCCGCCGCGGCTGACTCGAACAAATTCCAGCCGAGAGGCCCAATTTTCAACCACTTTTTGCAGCAAGTTGGGGCCGTATGTCAGCAATAACGCGCCGAATATTCTCTTCCAAGGCGTTAATCGTGTCCGGCTTATCTGCGTAGACAAGCGACTTCACATAACCCCACAAAAAATAGTCCAGCGGTGTTAAATCGCACGATCTTGGAGGCCACGCCACAGGCCCACGACGCGATTTTTACTTTATTTTAGAGTGATTTAAAAAAAATTTAGAGTGATTTTTTTCTAAATTTGCACTATTTGCAAACGTTGTTCAGGAGTAAGTCTATTCATTATGAAATGGCAAACGAAACTGAGCATAAATCAAGTGACAGCTGTCAAAAACACCAACTAGGAAAAAAGTAGTGCCAGATTGAAAACCACGCCTCTAAAAAAAACACCCTATATTAATATTAAATATTATTAACCGGTTGCCTTTAATATATTCAAGAGGATTTTCTTATAATGTAATATTTTGTGGATAATAAAAATGATTACATTACGACAGTAAATATTTTTTTATAAATATCGTTCGTTTTGTTTATGACAGTTTACTGTGTAAATAACTAAAATATATTGATTTAAATTCGAATTCCTGTGAGTTTTTCTAAATTTTGTATAAATATTTGTGCATGCTGCCGCTATCTAGCGGAACACGAGAGTTATGTTACGTTTGTTAGTAGGTGTGGGGGTTTATTTTCCCCCCCGTGTACCGCGTCTTTTGCAGAACTATTGGAGTTCGCCCTCTAGCCCCGTACTGTAAATAAAGTTTTAAGTTTTTTTTTGGGTGCGATGGTTTTAATCTCTTCGGAAAAGGTGGTACCTTTTGTAGACGAGGGGCCCACATTCGCCCAGCAGGTGTAACGGGGTTTATGGGCTCTCTTGGCAGAGTCTGCATCTGTCGTCGGTCGATAAGCCAAATTTGTGCAGGTGTTTGTTCAGCTTGCAGTGGTATGTTTAGGATCCTTAGTTAGTTCCTATTACATTCTTTATATTCTTTCTTTATTATTACAACAAACGTTAAATATTATCGGGTTTTTTCTTGTCGGAAATTATAACGAATTTTGATGTCTTTTTTACATATCATAGGCATTAGTGACGTTCCTAAGGTTGAACCTCTGAGGTAGAAACAAAGCAACGGGTTTATATATGATTATATTAATATATATTTATTTATTTATTGACCTGTAAACATTTATAGTTATTTCCTATTTGGTGACAGTGAGGCATGTGTCAGTGACGCTCGCGATATCATAGTATGTCAATATAACCGATACAACCTGCGTTAGTAAGTTTATAATATGAACTTTAGTAACGCTGACGTATTTCATTTTATTTATTAGACAGATCAGGGGAAATATTTAACATCCACAATCATAATTATCTCTCGCTCGCTGAAATAAACCCGCAGACTCACACACACACCTTCTTTACGAATACCAGGTTTTTTCAGACACCCAATTATGTACCCAGCACACTACACACATACTTTACACAAACACTTTACTTGAAACTAGAACAGTTTTTTTTTGACGTTTTTATATCTCATAATTAGGTAAGTTGTATACGGTGTAGTTAGGTGTAAGGTAGGGGGGGGGGGGGGTAGGGGGTTAGGGGTAGGTGTTAGGTGTAGTTGTATAAGGTGTAAGTTGTGTTGTGTTGTACTGGCTTAAAAAATATGACAATGGCAAAAAACAATGTGAATATGATCTAAGTATCGCTGTTTTGTATTTATTTATTTATCGTATAGCAAAAGTGTACAATGGTGTTTTAGCTAATTACAGGTAATTTGTAGTTAAAGTTCAATACATCTATGAAATAAATAAATAACATCGCGCGCAATGCGAGATCACGCGTTTGCGTTCATGTAGTGTGGATTTAAACCGGTGGAAAGCGTTAGTAATTTTAATTAAAGATATAATTCGATTGAGTTTGACTTACAAACAGCTTAAGTGCCGTGTTTACGCATCATCGCAAATTTTAATAATATTATTTTTCATGGCTAATTCTTAGAACTTGTACTGTAACATTGGTTAAAATTAAAATCACTTTAAAATAAGCATTTCTTTCTGAGACGCCCTGCATTAAAATGAATCGTCTATGCAATTCGTCGTTTGGTCTACGAAGATTCGAAGTTGTTTATGATTACTTTACGCAGCTGACCGAGAAAAATTCCTAGGGTTGGTTCTCAATTTTAAGGGCCGAAATTTCAGTCCTTCCTCTTACTTAGGAACAACTTAGCTTTTAAGCGTCACTTAAATTGAATTTCATTTACTTTTTAGGTTTGACTTTGTTAATATGTTAATAATGTGAATATGTTTGACAATACCTGTCGACACTGTCGCATCACATATGACGCCTGATCTGACGTTTTGAGGTTATGTTGCTGTAGGATTACTAGGATCTTGCCATGCGTGTTTGCTTGAATCCAAGATGTTCAAAATATGCAAATCCAGTCAATTTTAATTAGTTAGAAAATATAAAATCAAGTACGAGACGAAAAGCACAGATGGCAATACACGGCGACTGTAGCGCCGTTAATGTACTCAAATCGTTCCTAGCAGCGTATTTTAACACTGACTTAAGTTTGACTTAAGGCTTAAGTAGTAGTTGTTTTTATTCTTAGCTAAGGCGGACTTTTATGTTAGACATAACGCTATAAGTGAGTTGAAATACGATGTTTATCGGTTAAGTCTGACTTAAAATTTAGGTTAGTCTTAAATAGGATTGAAATTTCGGCCCTATGAAACCCTTTTCGTTTCGCGATGGTGTTCGATTTAATTTTCCACCATTTGCGGGGAAATTTTTCATTTCGGTTTTAGCATTCTTCTGCATGTTGTATACCTATGGACGAAACATTCCCCGGTGTACGATGTTATTATTCACATCTGAAAATTAACGTGAATTTAAATAATTATAATAAATTTCCAGTGATAATTAGCGCTGTTTTCATTAGAGATGTGGCTCGAATCGATAAATAAATAAACACTTTGGGTGGTTGAGAAAATGCATGATGCATGGGTGTGAAAACGCGTATTAATAAAATATCTGCGAAGGAATCGTTACATAACATGAATTGTGATTACCAACTGATTGTACGCTGCCTCACGCAGAGAACTCTGTTTTAAATTATTTATTAAAAAAAATCTTTTAACCATTGTATCGTTTTGTGCTTCGTTCACTTACAGTAGTTTCCAAAGTAGATGGGGCAACGAGTTTAGTTTCACGTATGGTTAAGTCGGGGGGCTCATTCGGTCGGAACATTTATAACTGAAGTCATGACAAACCCACCAACGGACCCCTTTCGGTCGTCAATACAACGTGTGTCTCGTAATTTGGGATCCGTGCCTCGCAAAAAAGTTTTAAGAGTTATTAAAAGTTCAGTTATTCATATTTATTTCCGTACGCGTGAGGTGTATCCAAAGTGTATATCCATTTATCCAGAGTGTATTCATACATTAGTGGATAATTGGGGTAATTTAATATGAAGTCCATGAAGTTTGGTCTAGCATCGGCTTTGTTTGGGACACTTGTATAATTTGGGACACACAAAGCGTTCAGATAAAAAGCGTCGATATACTCAAAGGGTAATGGAGATAAAAATACTGGGCACCAAGGTCGGTTACTGGAAATAAATGGATAAGAAAATAAACGAGGTAATTAACGTTTTCCATTGAAGCTTAATTAAATAAATAGAAAAAAACTCTTTAAACATTCATTAAATAGTAAAACAGTTGCCTTTGTTACTTGCCCCCGTGAACCGTATCATTTGTATAACTTGTACTTTAAAATCCACTTATAGTTCGCTCTCTAGTCCTGTACTGTAAATAAAGATGAGTATCTTTTTGCGTGCGATGGTTTTGATCTCTTCTGAATTAAGGCGCCACCAGTCCCTAAAACGTGTTTTGTAACGTATTTTGGTGCATTTTGTTGAAGTTATTCCCAACAAATGGCTAAAACTAAAAATACCACAATATTCTACATATATTAATTTAGTACTTTGCTTAAAAAAAAAAAACGAAATACACCTTATTATAGTAATGAAAATAAATAAATAAGAAAATGTTGTTTTTTTCTTGCAACGATTTTCTTTTAAGTTGTGTAAGTGACGCGAACCTAATTTTTCTTTCTAAACATAGACAATATAATAATCTAGGACATTACATAAAAAAAAACATTTTTTTCAAATGATAATAATTATTTAAATACAAAAAACATGTTTCATCGATTCCAAATGTAACGAATTCGCGGTCGGCGAGTATATCCGTCTCTTTTCTACACGTCAATGTTCGAATAAAGCCTACTCTTTCAAATCTCAAGGACAAACGCGTCCCGGGGCGCCTTAAGAAGATGTTTGCTTAGAAGCTAGTACCTTTTGTAGATGAGGGGCCCACATTCACCAAGCAGGGGTACAGGGGTTCTGGGTCCTCTTGGCAGAATTTGCACCTATCAAGAGTCGATAGGCTCAATTTGCGCAGGTGTTTGTTTGTTTTCTAGCCCAAATTTTATCTTCCTTCCTTATAAAATATGCATGTTGTGTACTCTTTTATTAAAATATTGATAAAGTTTTTTTTACTTTAATGTTTAAGAATAATTGTTAACATGTTATATATTTCAGTATTTTGTTATACCATTTAAAAATAAATAACGCGACTATGGCTTTTTAAGGGAATTTCGGGATAAATAATGATATTTATTTTTATTATTAGGTACAATATAACCTGTTAGGTAGATTTCCTTGAGAAAGCTACCTATTTGCAGTGGGTACCATTTCATGACTTTCGAAATATTTCAACATATCTTCGCGTTTCACATCCCCTAGAACCCAAAACCACCCTCAGTTTAAAAATGTATTAATCTATCTATATCACTTTCTCGTGGACACGATAATTGCCGTAATTTTACACCAATAACTTTCAAATTGATACATTAAATTTAAGGCCATATAATTTTAGTTAATTTCGTTGATGGGCAAAATCGGATCAGGGGGGGGCGGAAATGGGGGTTTTTTGAAAAAGTGGATTTTTGCTATAACTTTCTTAGTATATAAGATATCGTATTCATTTAAATTTTAAAATATTTCTTAGATAATCATTTCATTTAAAAAAAATAGTTTTTCAAAATTCAAAAAAATCATACCTCCCTTACACAGGATCAAATCAGTTCAAAATTTTAATTGTGTGCCTATAATTTCCCTACATTTTTTCTTTGAAACCGCGCAGTATAAAGAGGGATTTAGTATACGCACTCTCGCTGCGGTTGAGGTCGCGCAATGTTTGATACAAGTTCGCACAATTGGAGTTCTCCTATCCCCTACTTTGATCACGTGAAATGTACCCCCGTCTTTTTTTGATTCCTGAGTTGATTTTCTTACACACCAATGATTTAAATAAAGCTTAGCAAACGATTAAAGCAATGTTTTTTTTATTTGTTACAGGCCTGTGGTCCCCCCGTTCAGATGGAGCCCGTAGACCTGAGCGTGGGGACTAGAAGGCGACGATCATCATCCAACGGTAAGAATTTTATTTATTTAATCTGAACGTTTTTCTTGACTATGCATTAGTTATCCGATTTCTTACTTTCTTAGCGCCGCGAATTTATTATAAAATTAAAGATCTTCTAAAAGAAAATGGTTTTGTTTTTGTTCGCATTAATTACATACCACAATAATCTTCTTTTTTGGGAATATACCACGTGTACTATGTAAAAATTGTGTTTGACTCGCGTCTAACATTTCATTTGCACTTGCGAAGCATAGCTGCGCGTGCCAATAAAATGTTGGGATTTGTGCTTCGAACCAGTCAATCTTTGAGTAAGCCGAAGTCCACCTCGCTTTTATACTGCACGTTCGTGAGGAGTATATTGGAGTATAGTTCCATTATCTGGAGTCCTCATGAGGTTACTTACGGTAATATCCTGGAGGTTACTCAGAGGAGGTTCCTAAGATACCTTTATCTCCGTAGGTATGGATATTATCCTGAAATGTTTCCCAATATCTATCTATCAGCATTTTTATTAGGGATGTTAGACTTTAACACACTCGAGTTTAGGCGACAAATCCATACTTTGTTTTATTTTTATAAGGTTATTCGCGGTTTCATAGAGAATCCCGTAATACTCAGAGATATTGGTTTCTTTGTTCCGGACCGTTTTACTAGAGCGCGGAAGCACACGCTATTTAGGCGATTAGCGTGTCTTACCGACGTATACAAGTATAGTCCGATTGGGAGAGCAGTCGAATTATTAAATTCCATTTCCGCGGAGATTGATATATTTGTCTGTTCGCCCAATGGGATTAAAAATATGCTTACTATTACACCGTTGTAAGATCAGTGTGAACTATTAATTTGTTAATGTTTGATTTTTTTTTTTTAATGTTAGTGTTTTTTGTTTTCGATGTTGTTTGTTTTTCTTTTAGTACATTAATTTGTTTTTACTTTAATTATAGTGTGTTCATGGAGAAATCTGTTTAAATAAATAACAGGAATATTCGGATTTTTATATTATGTATTTTATTTTATATTTAATAATAGTTTATTATTTAATTTATACGTTTATAATATTTACCATGTCTAATCTACAACCTATTTATGAGTATTTATTTATATATCATCGGCAAACAAAATGATATAAAAAGAAAAAATGAAAAAAATATAAAAATTAACATAACGGACATAAAATCTCAATCCTAAATACAAATACATTAAGAGAAAATAAATTTTTACAGCACATTGTGTAGTAGGTCTGAATGTAGTGAAAGTAATGAGTATATAATATTTAAGACACTATCTCCAAACTTATTAAGAATTGCGAAATAAACATTTGCGTTGCTCTGAAAGCAAAGTTTTTATTTTAGTACTTATATACACAATGATAATTACATTGTTTAACTTAAATCATTCTATCCTACCTGAAAACAAAGAAACGACATTTAAAGTCTATTATTAAAATTGTCAATTCCTTTTAAAGAGATTTTATAATAACCAAACAATATGCTTAACCACGGTGGTATCTGTCAACTTCTAACAGAAGCTGCTTTACCCATCGCGTCGGCCGCCATTGCTCACAGCGCCATCTATGGAGTTCATGAGTACACGTTCATTGTTTATCGACAGAAGAGCGCTGTGCAGTATAAACAAATTAAAGAAATATAATTTCTTTACAAATATATGTATATTTATTATTGGTATTTTATATTATTATACCATGAATTCAAATTATGTATGTGTAAGTGAGTTTTACAGCGAAAAAGCAGACGAGTTGGCCAAAAAAGGTACTAGCATGCCTACGATAGGCCTAATCTATACTGTCTTAAATCGGGTGGCTAAAACGATAATATAATATAATGGAAGATGTAAAACAATCAAAACTTTACGAGCCGACCGTACGCCGGGAGAGCGAGACGGGGCGACATCTTCCGACGCCCTCGCGCGCAGGGTTACAGCGCGCGGACGAGCGCAGATCTACCGTTTGAGAACCGGACCGCAAACATTAAATTATTACTGCATCGAGCGACCGCACCGCTTCTCAACATTCGCGACTGTCTTAGCCGTCATTTTCGTTCATCTACCTCCGTTTAATCAGTAATTTACTATACCTTATTGAATAAAAAAAAACATTGTTTTATACTTTCAAATTATTAATTCGTCAATTTCAACGCTATTAGAATTATTTATTATTCACTTTCTGTTTCTTTTTATCAAAAGAAATGAGATAGAAGGAAACGTAACAAAGATCATTATAATTTAATATCAACTACTTCGATAGATTGTTTAGTAGTAGTAAATTATTTAACCAGAACATGACGTCTTATAAGCTAGGCCATACATGTATGATTAAACGCATCTCCCACACAGGTTACTCGCACCTGTGGTAGCAACTTGTGATGGGTTGCTTTATTACTTATCTCCAGTTGTGCCTGCGGCACTCCATAGAGGCCTGTTTATGCTAAACCAAAATTAACCGCAATAATAGTGGTAACATGACATTCTTTCATTTTAAATCATTAATATAATAATAATTAGAATGCGACACTGAAGATTCATTTCATGTTTCTATTTGCGCACATAGATGACGTTATATTAATAAATAATACGTTCCAACAGCAGTGCTGTCATATTTAAAAATTCAAATGTGATATTTAAGTGCTCTGTCGAACAGTCGATGTTTCATAAATTATTGCTAGAAAGTTGTTGACTTTAATGTTCGACCAGCCTCCGGCGTAATCTAAACGGCTATGGTTGTTTTTCAAGAGCATCAATAGTAGCTTCTTATACACCATATAGTATAGTAGCTAAAAATCCATCCATAAGACTATTCGAACTTTGTTCGCTCAAATCTAAATACATTCTACATCTAATTTAGTGGATATATATATTATTTCTTACATATTAAATAAACCTGGTTCTCAAATTAAATTATTATTATATGTTTATTTAATTATGTGTTTACAATATCGTGTTTGCCAACATTTATCGCCATGTTTTGGAATGCTCTAAAAAAATCTACATAACAAAGGTCGATACTTAAATATGCTTATTTTGAGTTATTTATACATAGGTATACAGGGTGGTGTTTTTATTAACTTTGTATCTTTCAGTGGATTGATTTAAATCGACGACTAAAATTAGGTATATTGTGTTTATGCGCTGCGCGGTTGGATAGCCCGCGGGCGCAGACATTAAAACGATTTCGATTAAATTTTGAATTCGATATGATTAATACATTTAATAAAAACTGGGCGATGAAGATGATTCGGCTTCCGATGGGGGTAACAACAACAAGGCAAACAGGCAAAAGAAATAAAAGAAATATAAAATAAAAAGATTTTATGTTAATTATAGTTTTATTATAGAAAAAGACGGATTCTTTAGCACAGACGGACGTCTAGTTAAGGGGGCAGAATATCCGGTATAGTAGTGTCAATCGCTTGTATGAATTTGCTGTTTGCTAAATAAATAATAATAGTAAACCTAAATTGAAAAATCGGGAGATCGTGGTCTCGGGTTCGAATCCGCAAGATGGTCATGCCATTCTTAACGCTTCATTACCACCATCTCCCCTGACTCTAGCACAGGCACATTTGACCTAGTTGAGTAGGGCCCAAAATAATTGTGTATGCCTAGATCAATTATTTAAAAAAAAAAATCATTAATGGATCAAGATATTGTATTCCAACCAAATTTGTTACTCTTTACGTCGTTAGCTCTCGGCCCGGGCCTAATGAGAGTACCTATTATCAAATAATAGTTAGCGTACTGTAAACGTAATATGTATTCAAAATTATTATAAAAATACTGTCGTATTGTGTCCCAAGACCTGTGCCCTGCGATTTCAAACATGATTTGTTCTGACCTCATATCAAAATTCGTCATGGTTTCCGAGTAAAAAAAATTGTATACTTTATGTGATAATATGAAATCGCTGTTGTCATAAGTTGGATCTCTAGCGAGGCCGCGCCGCGCTGGGGCAATGGCGGCCGGCATTGAGCAAAAAGGGAGTTTACACGAAAGCTTTGATAAAATTAATAAATTTGGGCATGAATTATGTTCACATTTTTAGGTAGATTTCGGGAAAATTTCGACATATCTTTGTATTTTACATCCCCAAGAACCCAAAACCTACCCTCAGTTAAAAATCTTATACATCTATCTATTTATATCACCTGTGGACACGATAACTACCTTAATTTTAATATTTAAGATATCGAATTCAAAAAAACCTAAAACTTATCTTAGTAAACTTTTTTGATAACACCAACCATTGGGTGAAAAAATTGAGGTTTATAAAATTCAAATAAAATCTTATCCTCTACTCAAAATACGGTGAAATCTACCTCCCCCTTCCGACGTGCCGAAAGGGATTTTTTATACAATTTCTTACGCGTAATAGGAAACATAAACACCCCTTAAATCTTCGGGAATGTTCCTGGATCATTCTGTATATTTTATAAATACGCAGATGGGTGCTGTTTAATTTAAATTCAATTTTAAAATGCGGTTAATTGCCGTGACCTCGGTGAATATTCTCATAATGATTCTCGTCGAAATTTTATCCGCCTTATAACCGTTCGGATTGCATACATTCGGGTGTAAAAGTGAGGTCCCGTTGCGAGCGCATGCGCAAACTACCTGCAGCAATAAAAATCCAATTAACATAAACCTGGCGAAACACCGACGCGACGCTACCGTCTTATCTTAATTTCAACATCCGCCCAAAGACTGACACACACAAAATAATAATATACTTTCTACCCGCTTTAAGAACATTTAACCCCATTTAATAATAATGTTACAGAGATTCACGTATAGTGCAAAGTTAGTAAGTTAACTTTAAACTTAAATGCTTAAAAGGGAATTTTTCAAAAAGGATTTATTTTTGAGCGTATGCGTGAACGCATCTAGTGTAGGGTTGCCATACGTCCCGGTACACCGGGACATGTCACCGGTTTAGAGCCTCGGTCCCGGTTGTCCCGGTTGACCCACCATATGTCCCGGTAAACGAATAATCATGGTTTTATATGATAAAATTATGCGATTAATTCGTGCGACGACGTTAGCTCACGTTGGCTGTCGGTGAAAGTCTGGGGTCGAGGGATGTACTGACATTTTACAAATATTGTTCCATATTACAGTACGGAATGAAACACCTTTGTGAGGGAGCTGATGTAATTCATGGTAATTTACGATCTCACTCAAAAATTAGGCGGTTAACCGTCTTTGTTGCCGGCCATTAAACATATTCTGAAAATGTGGGAACCATTGAAAGATTTTCACAAACCAGATTGCCGCGCTATGGGGGGGAGGTCGGTACCCCCCCCCTCCTCTTCCTCCTCCTATAACTTCCTTATATTTCCTCCTATTTGATATCAGTCCCGGTCGAAGCCAAACCATTTATGGCAACCCTAATCTAGCGCCCAAATATTATTCAATCGAGACATCGTAACACACTGTTTTCGATCATGCTAATGTCGGCCTTAAATCCTTAGCCGTAAAAGTGCTGATCGATGTGCGATGATTTACGGTTTCATCGAAATATATTATCCCTAATATAAGAATAAAATTCCAAAGTGTGACTTTGCTTAAAGAACTACATTATGCGATATTTTCGGGTAAATCGTACGCTGCATTACCGAACGCGGAGCGAAAAATAAAATAAACACATTTTTTTATTTAATTTATATTTAAAAAACGTAAATCAATATCGAAAATCATCTTCCAAGAAGTACTAGATAAGTCTTCAGTATACTTAATGTTATAAATCACTCATCTAAACATTTATTTATTTGTATGAGAATTGCTTACAGCTATACATAATGACAGTTACATAGAAATAGATAAATAACAACTTAAGCCGACTACAGGCATCTCCAATTTAATATATACTTTTAACAGAACGAACTAGGATCTAATTTATAGTGATAACATACTTAATAGTTGAGGAATTTTTAAGATTTTTCGATTTTATTCTTCGATGTTATCGATGTTTCCTAATTTATTTTCTTTTTTATTTCTCTTAAATAATGCGGCTTTCAGTCAGTCAAATTACAAATGGATGCTCCACACGGAACAGGGATTTCCTAGTGTGGGGGAGGGGGCACATATTTATACAAATTATAATCGAATAAAAAGTTAGTCGAATGAAAAGTTTATTGTCGAAAGATGTATAAACGCGTATATCGGCAATTAAAATATATGATACCGAGCCTATTTAATAAAATACCTCTTGTAGTTAAATTTCAGTGCTTTAATTTTATAGGGCGTTAGGTTTTTTTCTTTGGGCGGTCATTAAGCAATTGTTGGTTTTTATTTAATTACAGCTTCATTATATAGAAATTAAAAAAACTAACTTTACTATGTTTTAGAATCTTCATTTACCTTTAAATTACTATTTTTGCTAAGGCCCTAATTTATTTTATAAGAGAGCGATTCAACTAAGAAACAACTATTAGGATTTTATCATTTATTAAATTTCTCAGAAATCGAATTAAATTTAAAAAATCTGCCTTCACTACGAATAGGAATAAGGTATCTAAACTTTTTTTTTTAGAAGCATTTTCTATGGGCAGGCAACACCTCCTACGCACGTATCTAATTAACAGTTGTTTTGGTGATAAAATATCAATTAAATTGTCGCTTTTATCTGCATTTAATGAAAACGCATAATATACTCGAAAATCAATTAGTGTATCAGGTTTGAGTATCCATACTCAATAGCAGTGCCGCACTGGCAGCTTTGTGAGCCGTCGACAACGTGCAGGGCCGTACTAAACACACCCTGCATGTTTTTTAATTACTCTAAATATTAACGTCATTGTGTATGTGTGATAATTACAATACAATATTTATGATACCAATGTAAGTTTTTTTAAAAATTTCAATCTACTCAGACGTAAAAAAAAAAATAACCCACCGTCGCCTCTAAGCCATTTAAGTCTCGGTTGAAGATGCCATTAATAACGCCTGTAGGGCCTAGCTGTAAGACGTCAGGTTCTGGTTGAATAATTTACTACTTCTAAACAATGTATAGAAACAGTTGATATTATAAGATAGCTACAAGATGTCATGGGAAAACTGTTTTTTTTTTATTTTTTGCTTAGAAGTTTATTGTATTGTTTGTTGTAGATTATTTTGAAATCGGTTTTTGAGTGAAGTGGATTAACCGCGTACGATAGCCCTTATTCCGTGGCTCCGGCCCTGTGTTTCCGAACGATTTACCGTTGAAAGAAATCAACTTCTACCGGCGTTTATCACAATCACCAGCGCCATCTGCACAGGTACTGCATACAGTTAGCAGTGCACGCGAAACGGAACCTTAAATTTATAATTACAACAAGGCGACCTCCTTATATTTAAAAGTCTTTCTGATTTCGAGTGGTGCCATCTTCAATCCAATAATTTAACTTTTCTTAACAGCTGTCATACCATATAACACAAGTTCACCCGTTCGTGCGGTATTGAAATATATATATATATATATATACGCCGTGTCCCAAACCATTCCCATTAAAAAAAAACAGCTAATTGGTCCTGCTATTTTTAGCGTTATTTGTTAAGAAACTTTATCAAAATTCATCATGGTTACCGAGAAAAAAATGTGAACTTTATGTGAAAATAGTAAAAAATCATATAATAATGTGTTTGTGTGAGCGCTCAGCTGTCGCCGTTTGTCGTAACGGCGTTAAAGCCATTATCGATCGGCGTGGTATCGGAATTCGCGCGCTAGCCGAATTGACACCATCTGTTTAAAAATATGGTAAATTTGGGGATGTTTTTTTTTCGCATTATTTTATATCATTTCTTACTCATAATAGGTTACACAACACTTCATATATAACACTTCCCGCACTACTTTCGAACTATTTTTTATATGATCTTAATTTTGGCGATTACGAAAATTAAACACGTTTTGGAATGTGTTACGCTCTTGAATTTAAATAAAATAAATAAATATTACAGACGATTTTCTACACAGACCTCAGTGTCTCTCTTTTTACACACGTAACATAGGTACTTACGAGCATCTCCTTTCTCGCTCATGCGCGAGATACAAGCAAGTTCCGTTCGTTTATTAAAATATAGGCAAATCATTAACCGCCCTGTAGCCAGGGTATCAAATTTGATACTTATCTATGACATTTTTAAAATATCGCGTTTCACGTATGGTATTGGTTAATTTAAGGCACAACCGTAGTAGCGGTCTTTTAGGCGCTGTGACGTCTTTCGTAGGTAAATTATTATTGTTTTATTGATATTTAACAAAAAAAAACTCCTAATTTTCATCTCATTCAACTAAAATTGAACCAGTGTCGCCGCAGTCGCTTGTCGTACCGCAAGCTGCAGCATATGTTGGAAGGAAGTAGGGAGATTTAGCTTTTATGACAGTTTGATGGATGAAAACAATATATATTGTGGTGAAACACATATAAACTTAGATACTGGTTTGTTCTATGAAATATATATGTTAAATTGGAGATGTCTTTAATCTATTTTTATGTAACTGCCTTTATTGGGCGAGGTTCCAGAGCGAGGTTCGCCATTGGTGTCTTCTCGGCGTTCTTGGAAGAGTTTATACCACTTGTAAACATTTTTTTTACTTAAAGTAGACTCACCGTACGCCACTGTCAACATTTCAAGAGTTTTATAGCACTTGATTCCATTTTTTACACAAAATTTAATGCAAACTCTTTGATCCATGTTTTTCGACAGTAGAAAATCGCCTCTGACAAACAAACAAAAAATGCTATACTCTTGAAACTTTTCACAGATGTTAAAAACAAGTGTGCCAACATAACAAAAAAAAAAGAAAACCGAAGATTGAACGGACGTAGCCCGCGAAATTTGAAAAGTCACCTTACTTTTTGATCACACCTCGTATAGCTGTAAGCATTTCTAAAAAATAAATAAATAAACATACAGAGGAAATAT
The DNA here is from genome assembly GCA_020383195.1 of Neomicropteryx cornuta. Taxonomy (NCBI): domain Eukaryota; kingdom Metazoa; phylum Arthropoda; class Insecta; order Lepidoptera; family Micropterigidae; genus Neomicropteryx; species Neomicropteryx cornuta. Next base: position 5,202,189 of record JAHKQU010000010.1, on the reverse strand, counting down.
TTTACAATATAATATTTATCCTTAATAAGGGTTGATGGTTACTCAACTAGACTTTAATCTGTTCTAGGGTGACCATCGTTTTGTTCTAGTAAATCGTATGAATAGTATGAAATCGTGCCTTATAGTCAAAATGTGAAGAGAATCATACAACTGTTAACAATTATGTCGCATTTAATACTGCTTCCCAACAATTTGAACAATTTTCCTCCGGCACTTGATCGCGTTGACTCCCGCAGGTGCAGGAACTGTTTTCATTACCAAAGGTTGCCGCTCCTCCACTTTTCCTCGAGGTCGTTCCAGAAGACGGTTCTGTAGTTATTGGGACGAGTGCTCAGCGTGGTCTCCCCGTTTATTTCCAGATAGTAGTCGTTGTCCGGGGTGGCCGGCAACCATTGGATTGGCAGTAGCGTTGTTGGTTCAGGCGTCGGGTTGCTGAAATTCATTATTTATTTATTTATCTTTATTAGGGGAAATAAAACAGTTACATGACTATCAATACATATACAATCATATAAAAAAATAAAACAATGAAAACAATAGTACCAACTTATAAGTATAAACTAAAACCAATTAAATATTTCCACCGAGTGAGTATATAATTAGTGCTTAACCTAAGAAATGCAAGATGAAGAGATGAGAAGAAGGGGAGGGAGAGGGATGGGAAAGGGAAAAGAGAAAGGGAAATTTTTTGAACGCCACTAAATTAACATTAAATATATCAATATCTGGATATTTTGAATTTAAGGTAGAACACATTCTATGAATGGGTTCGTTTTGCTCATAATTGGTTTTACGAAATGGCATGTATAACAAAACGTTTGATCTTGTCACACGTGAAGGTACCCTGAGACGCATTCGCTCAAGCAAAGAGCTACACTTAACTGCACCTGACAATATTTTGTATGCCTGTACAGCATCAGCTTTAGACCTTCTTTCAGCTAAGGATTCAACTTTATGAAATAGAGATGATTCGGATCTATTTGCAAAGTGTGTAGAGGACCTACGATCCATGTGTTTAAAGAATTTGTGTTGAACCCATTCAATTTTAGATACATGTGTCGCGTACTTAGGATCCCATATTTGGGAGCCATATTCCAGGACACTACGCACATAATAAAAAAACAACGTCTTTAGAGCGATACCCGATTTAAACTCCCTGCAGATTCATAAAATGAACCCTAAAAGTTTGAACGCTTTTGCAGTAATATAGTCAACATGTTTATCGTACAGCATCTTACTATCCAACACAATTCCAAGATCCTGAATACAATCGGTTGAAGATTATTTATTTATTTGGATTATTTATTATAAGATTTATTTATTGGTTATAAGTAAATTATTTTATTACAGTTTATTAATATAACAGTATTACATTCGTTAATAATATCGCCAAACAAAACATGTAAATTATATTTAGTCTCAATTTATTTTAACGGTGTAGTGATTAATGTAGTTTCCCTATGTCATTCCCTCGAAAGATGTATTCAGAAATGGTGTATTGCTTTGATCTATCTATTATCAAGCCGCCAACTAGGTGTAGGAAGCATGTGCAACAATTCATTTATTTATTTTAATAATATACAGGATCAACTTAAAATCAGCCGAGTCTTGGAACATTTGAATCACTTTTTCAGGGCTCGAAACTCATTCACTCAATCAGTTAGTATGAACATTTTATTTAATGTATTTGTAACTAAGTTATTAAAATAAAATTTTAGCTTTTTTAGCTTTTTTCTTCGTATAAACTTCCAAATGCCAAATCTCACATTCTTTCGTGCGCGCAATATGCCTTCTCTGTTCTTCTGTATGATGTAGAGACGCGAATGAACACAGTTCGTAAAAGAAACCGAAAGCCTTTGAAATGTGGGTCTAGAGGCATGCTTGTACGGGTACGGGCTTGTGCTTGTACGGGCTTGCATGGGTTGTACGGGTAAAGTTCGAAAGAATGATAAATGGAAATATTATCGTTCTTCGACCACGTCATTCAGATACCAAAGTCATCCTTTATTTCAGAATTCAAGAAAAAAATATTGACAGCCACAGTCCTTTAAGAATTAGCCACATGACAGAATATCGATTTAGAACTGCCGTCAATAAGATTATTTTAACCGTCATGATCGCCAATGGTCGCTAAGCGGATACAAAAACCAACCAAAAGAAGAGAGAGTAAGAGTAAAATATCTTTATATCCCTTCTGCTGAGCTACTTTGTAGTCGATTGTCAGCTTAAGAAGGCGCAACAGAAGACAAAGAATGTAGACTTAATAAACTTTCATATTTGTTATATTATAGTACTTACCCAGTCTTTACGAAATTCGTGAGAAGTTTGATTAACCTCCTGAGCACGTAACCATCCGAGGAGTAATCATTGATATTTCCCTGCCTGTAGAATAGATAATTTGTGTCGTCACCATGTGTAGCTCCCTGCATACCCAGATTGTTTATATTGCCGTTATTCAAACTGCCCCTGTACGAGAATCGATAATTGTACACAGGACTCCGCATGTATTCTGCTAATACGACAGCGGTTTCAATAATCGGTTGGGTAAATACGACGTCGCCTAATAGTTCGACGGCATTTAAAACCATTTGTCGATTGCCTGCATCATAGTTCTGTGTTCCCAAATAATGCTCTCTTATTAGGTATGCTAGCCGTTGAACTTCCCATTCTGTCGCATCTAATCTCCATCTGTCGGGGACTATAACCAGATCATCATTTATATCTGTAATTGTTTGTCCTTGGTTGTGAAACAGTGCGAATTCTTTGGACGCGTGTCCGATCATTGTGGGACAATCGGTAAATTCTCCACTCTTCACATATTCTATTGGCATTTTTCGTAAAAAAGGTAGCACACCGCTAAAAGTTGATTCCATTACAGGTACAAACGTTAAATCATCCCACTGACCACCTCGATCTGCTTGTACACGAATCCCCGCATTAGATACTTCATAAGCCGAAAGACTTCGCAATTCTTGTGCGAATTTTTCCGTATTAGTAGAGTCTAAATTTAGAATACCTGCTAGCTTACCTACCATGCGCTTAGGATTTTTCTGAATAGTCCAATCGCTTAGGAACGTTCCAGATGTTGCGAACACGTTGTGAAATAATCCTCTAGCCAACGGGGACATTTGGATCAATGACACTGCCGCGGATCCGGCGCTTAGACCACCTATTGTTACCTTATTAGGATCTCCGGAGAATCTTCTAATATTTTCCTGCACCCACCTCAGAGACATAACCAGATCCTTCATCGCAGCATTGCCGGGCACATCGGGAGTATCCAAACTCAAAAATCCCAGCACGCCAAGCCTGTACGCGACCGTCACCATGACGACGTGTTCGTCCAATATTGGTTCGGGATTTTCCCTAGAATCACCATAGGCGAATGCTCCACCGTGTACATACACGAATACTGGCAACAGGTCTTGATTAGTATGGGGAGTGTAAACATTTAAATACAGACAGTCTTCAGATCCGTGCGAATTGCTTCCCTGCGGTTGTACACATGCTGTTTTAAATTGGGTCGCCGGCAATACGCCGTTCCACGGTTGTGCCGGTAAAGGATCCTGAAATGATGGATAATATTGATTTAGAGTTTTTTATAACTGATTTTTTTACGTAATTTAGTTAGGTAGGTACCTTGCTTAACATAATATTTTTAAGTTTGATCATGGGTTAGATTGGATTGAGCTTTACATAGTACCTATATGTTATTATTTTTAGTATAGTACTGCGAAAATATATTTTCTAAACGATCATGATAGGAAAATAATTAGGAGCGGTGTGGGTCATACATTTGGTATTGTAACGGGGTCTTAAAAGTCTTCGGTAACGTATAGGTAAGGTTAAGGTGAGGTAAGAGATAGTGTTCAGACAGGGTTACCAAGTTGTCTATTGAGATTACACAGTTATCCTTACCAGTTTCTGACTTCGCGTGATTACGATTAAAAATTAATAAATAGCAGGTAAGAGCCTCGACTCGATAACAAGATAAAGACTTGTATGTTAGCTGATTACCTAGAAGAGGTATCTAGTCCGAGAGCGCAGTAAATCAAGACCGAAGCCTTAGATTATGTAACCTAAATTGTGAGAAAGGAATTTATAAATCGTCTCAAGGATTTTGTTAACTAATTAATTATATTTCTCATTGACTAAAAATAACTTGGCGAAATTCAAATTTCGACTTTTCGAATACTTCACTCTTGTTAGTAGATTGTAACAGCCCGGGTGGTGGTTGTGTAAGCCGTTAGTCAATAATGTGAGCGTTCCAAGGTTAGTAACGGTTTAATATAGCGGAGTACAGGTTTCACAAAATTAACTTTTTTTTTTTTTTTTATTCCTTTATTTAAACATTGTATATTATGTAAGATCCAACCAAACCCAAACCTTGTCAGTTGGAAATCATTGAGCGAAGCATGTTTTGTAGGTTCCATGATTGAGTAGGTCTGTACAGAGCATGCTTCACCTTCACAATTTATTATTTACATAGTTTTACTTAGATCTAAAATATTATTCCATAATAGTAAGTAGAGATAAATATCTTATGTAACTAAATTTTTCGCTTATTTATCAAGTGTCCAATCTCGGTATTATTCGTTATCAAATTCATAGCATTTCGTTTTTAGGTCATTTTTGACTAACGATTTTTTTCTATGCTTCCATGAAATTGGCAACTTGTTAAATAGAGTTGGAATTAAATAAGGAAGTTTTCTTTTACCGTAAAAATTCTTGTACGAAGGTCTGAATAATCTTTCGTTTTCTATCTGTCGTACTATAAGCGTGTTCTACAACTATTTTATAAGTGTCCAATTCGAAGAAGTGCAGAACAATTCTATATGTAAATAAAGCATGAACTGGTAGAATATTGCAGTGTCTAAAAAGGCCGATTTCATTGTCTTGGTATTTTTTTTTTATTATTTTAGGTACTATTATTTTTAATATTCGGTATTGAATTTTTTTAATTTTGTCTAAATATGATCTGTAGGTGTTTCCGTAAGTCATAATTCCGTAGCCTATAATAGATTCAATTAGTGCAAAGTAAAGCATCCTGAATTCGTAATATTTTAAAATGCCTTTAAGTTGGTAAAATGTTACCATAATTAAACGCAGTTTATCGCATAATGAGTCTATATGAGGTCCCCAATTGAACCGTTCATCAATCGTCACACCAAGATATTTTTCCGATTTTACCTGAGTTATTAGCTTACATTGACAATTTATTTGTGGTTTATGTAGGCAGTCTTCTCGGTGAATTTTTACCGGCACGTCGTGATTCTGAATAGTCGATTGCGATGACCTGATGTGCAGTAAATATGTTTTTGACGCATTAATTATAAGACCATTGTTGTGCGCCCATTCTTGTATTTTATTGAAGTCCCTTTGTAACATAGCCAATGCTTCATCTATGTTCCTGTGAGTTGCTACTATCGCCGTGTCATCGGCGTATGTTTTTATGTGGCATTCAGATACGCACTCGCTAATGCTGTTAGTGTAGGTGATGTACATAATTGGACCCCATATGCTTCCTTGTACGGTTCCAGAAGATATTTGATGTTTTTCACTAAATTTGTCATTTATTTTGACAACCATATATCTATCTTTTATAAAATTACAAAGTAGGTTTTTCAATTTATCTCTGAATCCGACCCGTTCAAACGCTTCCGGAAATTTTTCATGTAATAAAGTATCAAAAGCACGAGAAAAATCAATTAATAACATAACCACATGTTGCTTGTTATTGAGTGCTGTGTTCACATGGTTTGCAAAATCTAACAATAACATGGTTGTGCTTTTCCCCTTTAGAAACCCATATTGGTTGTTAGCTATAATATTATTATTTTTGAAATAATATTGAATTTTGCTGCCGATATATGACTCAATTATTTTATCAATTATAGATAATATGGCTATAGGTCTATAGTTCTCGTATTTTAAATGTGAACCTTTTTGTGAACTAGTTACTTAAAAAGGCTAGCGGATGATTACTCTAGCGGAGCCTGCTGACTGACTACCGATGGATCAATGTGCCTCGCGCGGCGCCTGAAGAACGACTGTCTGCCCTGCTGAAGAGCTGGTATCCGACTGATCGGTGCGAACTAAGCTTATATTTTGTAAATAAATAACTTGAATTTGAACTTATTTCAAATTCCAACCCGCGCGCGTAAGACTACCAAAAAATGCGATTGGTATTAAACCAGTTATGCCAAATTCAACAAGGTTATCTACTTTATAGCAAACAAACATTGTGACTTATTAATAAATTAATCTCTGGAATTAAATAAAACCATGTTTAACTAGAAATCTGGTTGGTAAATTCTCTCCGTAGAATGGACGGTGTGAAAACGGCGTGAGAAATATGCCTTCTGTAAAGTCGAGGGAATCACGCTGTCGTTGACATTATTGCAGCTTTAGATATATTTTTTTATTCCGTTCATCTTTACTTTGTTGCCAAGCTGACGGTCCCATAGACTAATAACTTAAGGTAAAGATTGGTAAAAATGGGTATACTAAAATCAAAAATAACACCATGCTTAAAATTAAAAAAGAATGTTTCCTGTATCAGACATTTTGGATTTTGGACTTTGGAATCATTTCTCGTTACTACAATGTAAGATCCTTAGGTACCGAAGACTGCTTATCTCGTGTAGACATCTTAAAATATGAAATCGTGCATGTAATCTCGTTTGATCGGCGATTAACACTAGGAAATTGTATTTATTATCGTCTTATAATATTTATAACTTTATCCTGAAATGACGGGGCTGTTGTTGGGCGTTTAACTGTGATTAATTATCATTTATCGGTCGCGTGTTATTTACACAGTGTAGGTATATATTTATTGCTTACTCATAATGAAAAACATAATCCCCCCCCCTGAATTATTTCTTCGGAAATGATCTTGGGACAACCTTAAGGCGCAGCTATGGGATAACATTAAACAATCTCCAAAAAACGCACATTTTTGATGATGAACCACTCCTCAACCACCAACTATTTAAACGAGTGGTTTATAGCATAATACATTAAAGCATTATCTCGTACTGCTTGGAGGCTGATTTTTGACAATGATTTTCGTTTTTAAAATATAAATTAAAATAAAGAAATCTATTCACTTTTATTTTTCGCTTCGCGTTCGATAATGCATCATACGATTTACCCGAAAAATAGGGCATAATGTGGACAAAATAATAGTGTAATTCTTACCACACTTTTAAATTTTATTCTTATTTTAGAGATATCTGATTAACAGTTACTAAATTTAACATAATAAATATTTTGACGAGGCCCTAGATCACACTCACAGGCACGCCGCTGCTAAGGATTTGAGGCGCCATTTTTGCTACAAAAATGCGAATTTTACAGGTTTTCAATGGCGTTAGAAGAGATATCCACTAGAAAAAACCTAGTAATCTAGTTTGCTTACAATAAAGATAATTTGTTATTCTAGGGAATTTACCTAAAGAAATTTCTTTCAAAATTATTCAAAAAATATATATAAAAAAAAACAAAACCACGATGCTTTTTGGAAATAGCATTTTTTGAAGTCATCCGCTTATGAAACCAGAAACATCACATCTAAAATAAATATATTGTTTTATGATGAGAATGAAATTGAGGAGGGATTCGAGATATATAGAATAACAACTTGGAAATAAAATAATAAAATTTGCCTAAAATTGGCGATTTTAGTTTTAAATTTTAAATATGAAAATGATAAATGGTTTAAAAAAACACATCCTTTTTTTTAAAAAATCAACAATGCTATGAATATGTCATACAAAATGGTAGGCCGCGGTTAGTGTTATAAGCGCCGTTATGCCCGTCATAGAGTTCACACCTTTCCGTTCATCGTGAAAGACTTTTTTTCGCAGGCAGCAATTTGTAGGTCAGAATCGTTCAATTGGTGTCCTTCGTTCACGTATGTGGTCCCCTTAAGGTCGACATTAGCATGATCAAGAACAGTGTGTTACCATGTCTCGACTGAATAATAATTGTGCTTAGGATGCGCCTTAATTGCATATTGAAATGTATAAATTATATAACTTAATAATAATTATAAAAAAATTGGCGCACATTGCGTATTTTATACATTTTTTTGAATTTTGTTTTAGTTATATACATATATACATAGGTATAATATATAGGTATTACCTTGAATCTTAACGGTCCTATAGGCGGAGTCGCAAATGGAATTCCTCTGAAACTAGAATATGGAGTGTTTCTTCTTGTCACTTCGACTGTACCTTGTACAGTGCCTTGTGCTGTCGACACTTGTGTCCGTATAGTATCTTTTTGTATTTGAGGACTAAAAAGCACTAAAAAAAAACATATCTAGAATGTTAATTTAGTCAGATTATTTAGAAATCAAACCTTTAAATCTTCGTCAAGTTTTCAAAATGTCCTCGGTGTATATAGGCTGTTTTCAAATTTAGGGCACTCCTTTTATAATGTCGATAATGACAATCAAACATTAATCAGCAGAAAACATTGAAAAAATATTTCACAATTACGAGAGAAACGACTTCAAAATTGAATAGAAAACGTTTTAATGTTTGAGAACGTGGTCGAGCGCATGGTGCGAGATCGGTCAGTGATCCCCAAACGCGAAGCACTTCGAAGAAAAACAAAGTTTTTAATAATATAATTATTTAAGTATATTGTTTTTTTTTAGTGGGACTAGTTTAGTTATCGATACAGGTCAACCTCCTAAAAGGAGTGCTCTAAATTTAAAAACAACCTGTATAAGCGTAAATGAAATACATTAACATCATGCATTAATAATCATAACATTATTATTATTAAAAGCAAGCACATGCTCGATGAATTTATATATAAGCTTTTCGCTTTGAACTTCCATTTTATCCAAAGCTATGAGCCATTTTATCCAAAGTATGTATATATATATATATATATTTTAAAAGATGCATTTTGCTTACTAGAATTTTAAAGTGTAATTTTAAATTCACCTCATAATTGTATATATATATATCATTTGTACTGTTATAAGTTTACTCGTGAATGAAAAATGTGTTAAGAAATAGTAATTTAATTTAAAAAAAAAAACATTTTTTTATCTCGGCGCTTACGCTCGCTACTAGTCACTTATGCAGTTCGTCTCCTTCACCCTTCCTTCGGGCAAATAGTGATGTCTCTTTTTTACTAGAGGCTTCCGTTTCGCCAGAACCAGAAGGTCATTAAGTGAGTTAATGTTTTTGCGATTTGCATGTATCACGCATGAAAAAAACTGATGTAACACAAAAATTGAAAAAAAAGTAAGTAAAATGAAATTTTTAAAAATTTCAAATGTGCTATTTGTTTAAAAATACACATTAAAAAAAAATGACTTGAACTTCTACCTCCTCTGTCTAATGATACAAGCAATTACTTATATCCTTCACAATAAAAAGTATTTAAAAAATGGTAACAATATTTTGCGCGCTTTAAATTCTAGTCACATTACAACGGAACATGTTTTTTTTGTTTTTTATTAATTTAGAGGGTTATTTTAATTAAGTGTTGTTATTGAATTTTATACGCTAATGTATGCACCATACAATTGCGTAATGTATGCGTATGTAGGTATTTTCCTAAAAAAGTACATATCAACATAAATGTTATGTAAGTAAATACAAAAAAATAAAAAATAAAGAAAGAATGACATAAGGTTTGCTTTCAGTGGTCATAGTTTTAATTAGTTCCTACTGGGAAAACCTTTGGTCTGTGAAAATTTGTATTGTGATTGGAAATGAATTGAGTCTAAACGAAAATATTTTTATGGTTTTTAATAGTCATATTTACTATGTAGTTATACATTCCTACGTAAAAGACTCCAACCTTCGTGGGGTTACATATGTGTTACTATAAAATATTAAAAAAAAAACATAATATTGGGTGTAATTTGACCGTGTAACTATTTTAACAAGGTGTTATTTTAATTATAGTACCCAACATAGTTATATATTTATTATTCACACAAATCTAATACTAAAACATACCTGCACTATTGCCAATCGTAGAAATGCAAACAAGAATAGCTATTGTATATTTCATTTTGATTAAAAAATCACACAATATCTAAATAGTTTTCAAACAGCGACTGCTTTGAAAATGTCATCATCTTATTAAGTATATATTACTAATGATATCTCTAAGATAAGACGGAAGATTTGCGAGGATAATGAATTATTATATAATTTATCGCTAAACTGATGAGTTGCAATTACTTATGTTTATTGCATATTTCATGGAAATTAATTACATTTGTTTACAATTAAGTACGTGTAAATGTTGAACAGCCAAACATTTTTCGCTTGCGAAGGTTTCTGATAAAAATAAATGACAAATATGTGCCACAAAAGAGCCATAAATTCATGTTTGTTCGTCGTTTGTGCGTTCCTAAACCATTCATATGGTGAGTTGTTCTGCGCACGCCCGCGAAGGCCTACAGATGGGGAGTGAGGCGACCCATCCGCAGTGCCTAGCTGCCAACCCGGGGTGGAATTGCTGAATTCCGTTGAAAAAGTTATTATTGGGAATTTGTGGTAGTATGTGGGGCACTTGCTCTCTCCTTACAAACTTTTTTTTTACAGTTCTGTTCAGTCATAGATGTGATAAGGCTATGCATCAATCAGCTGTTGTTGCACGTGTTCTTGATCAATCGATCACTAATGCAATCACCACTATTCACCTCTCAAGCCTGTTATTAGCTCTTATCACGGTGCTTTACCTTTACTCCTCATAGTCCAGTTGATACGTGTAATCCGGATTTTGTAAATAGACTTGATATCGAGATGAACTGTAGGTTAGGTTAGGAAAAGACCTTTGAGATTTTTGTCCGCCATTTTTATTGGAGCATTTTTCCATTAACCTAACCTAGCAATGTCAACATTGAATTTATTTTGGGGTAAATTTGGATAGCCTGAAAATCAATCGAAAACATCTATAATATCTAAAACATACATAACATCTATAATAAATATAAAACATCATAAAAACCTGCAAGGGTTTCGTGAGCAATCAAATATAACCTGTATGTTTTATTTATAAATAAAGAATATTAAAAAAAAAATGAAACCTAAGAATTATGTAACCATCTAACAAACCCTGTGTTTGATGTCAATAATATTCTGAAAATTAGCGATTATGTTGTTGTAATAAATTAACAATACAAATAATAACCCGAAGATGAATCTCTGCATTGCTGCCTACACTACAGCGCAGGCAAGAATGTATCTCTACAGTTAACTGGAAAAGAGTTTCTTTCAAGTGTATTCATTTATTATTAGCAGGAATAGTATTATTTAATTATGCATTGTTTTATTACAAAAATCTAAAAATATTAATTTTCATTTCATACGATTTTACGTGGATCATCATTATGCAATAACTACCAAAATCATTGTTCGAAAATATGGCCTTGCCACGTAAGATGAAAATATTTCATGAATATTATGAACTCACAGTGCCATCTATAGTTAAAAAGCACAAATTTTTTCGTTATCTGTGTTCCTCTCTCGTACCGCGACCGCTTGCGCAACCTAACCAAAGATGTCGCTAGGTCCTCGTATCAGTTATCATTTTTTGTTTATTTTTCTTATACGTTATGCTTTTGTTTATTATAATTAAATTATACACCATTCCGGATAAAAAAAAGTCCTTTCGGCACGCTGGAAGGCGGAGGTTGATTTCACCGGATCAAAGTCGCGAAATACTTTGACCATCCCTTACCGTAAGGTTTGCTCATATCAAAAATTGGTTTAAATAAAAGTTGTAGGAAAATTATATGCCTACAATAAACATTTTGAACTGATTTGATGATTGAAGGGAGGTATGATTTTTTGAATTTTGAAAAATCATTTTTTCCCACCCTTGGGATCAAACGTTGGTGCTATTAAAATAGTTTCTTTAGAAGAGTTTTAGGTCCTTATCTAAGGAATATTTTAAAATTTAAATTAATGCGATATATTATATATAGAAAGTTATAGCAAATTTCACTTTTTCGAAACCCTCTCCACATTCCCGTCCCCCTGGTCTGTTTTTATGTATCAATTTGAAAGTGGTTGGTGTAAAATTACGGCAGTTTTCGTGTCCACAAGAAAGAGATATAGATAGATTAAATATATATATATATATACAGAATCTCCCACGATTCCCGTTAAAAAAAACAGCGAATTGGTCCTTCGATTTCTAGTGTTATTTGTTAAGAAACTATATCAAAATTCATAATACTTTCAACGAAATACAAAGTTAAAGTTTCTATTGTAAACCGTGTAAAACAGCTATTTTTCAATGGCTCCTCCCTCGGATAACTACGTCACTGGGTCACTGGGCCGCGTCACTCAAGATCGAGGTCATTAACCTGCCGCGTTGTTTGAAACACCCTATTAGGGCGGAGCTAAATGATCGCTCTCGGATGCCACTGGTCGAACAGAGGTCGGTCTAAGGAGAAGGGGTAACTCCTTACCCCTTATCTGGGGTTATAAGAGGGATGCTATTGGCCAACAGATTATATTGATTGAAAAAAACGACTTACACCAAGTTTATTACAAAAATAATAAATTTGGTGATGAAATTTTTTTGCGTTTTGTAATATAATTTCTTACTCTCAATAGGGATCAAGAACACCTCCTGAAGTCTGCGTGATTGTTGTTGGGACTTCCTGTATATAGGTATAATTGTAGCCTCGTAGCAGGTTAAACATGTTTTTGTTTATTTTCGTAGTATTAAACTGTTTTTTTTTTCAAATAAATAACTAATAAATCCTACACAAACGATATTGCACCCCTCTCCCCCCTCCCAATTTACGTTTAATTAACTGCATTTGGCACTGCGGGGCTAGACGCAGGTATGACCTAGTATATAATTATCTTAACTAACATGACTTTATTTTATGGTGTACAAATAAAACACATATCTTATTTGCGAATCGTCTTAATATTAAGACGCTATTTCTGTATACTCGTACTTATATTGTCTAATTTTATCTTTTCTTCTGATTAAAACATCTTTTTCGTGTTTACACGGTGTTAATGAATAAAATAAATATTTTACCTAAGGTTTTACGATGTGAGCACTAAAAGGCAGATTCAAAAATTAATGCCAAATTCTGAGTTTTACTTTACTTCTACTACTTACTGCTTAAAACATTGGAATCAGCGCGGAAACAAATAGTATGCGATTTGCGAATAACCGTCAGTCTAAGTCAAATCTTGTGAGCTGAAATACAACCACTTCCTCTTATCTTACGGAGTTTAAATTTGACGTATTGGTTCAGTTTCTATGACAATACATTTTTATGTTAAGCATGACCTGATCCCACACCCAGGAATGTCTCCAGATGAAGGAACTCCTCAACGGTCAACACCACAGACATTTTGTTTACGCATTCAAGCGCCTCAATAAAAGCTTGTTTTTAAAAATGTATGTTTACTAATAATTTATTTTTAAACATTAATATTGTTTATAAATCTTATTTCTCACGAGTTCAGCTAACTAATGAAACTTCAATGGAAGCAGCTCCAAGCATTTCGGTGCATTTGCAAAAATATGTTATCGAAATTGACTCAGTTCGATATGGAAACATTTTGGACGGATATTTAGTTTATACCTAGTCCTCGTTTTTTTAAATCGATTAAAAAAAATATGTATTGCGTGGCTATTTTGTTTATAATCGATTCTTGTGACAGATAGTTACACTCAAGGGCGTAGCTAGAGAGGGGGTACTGGGGTCAATAGCCCCCCTCCCCCCGAACGCCTTCTGTACCTGCCTTCGGTTACATTACACATTTATAGTAAATAGTAGTTAATAAATAAATGAAAACAAATAAGACTAAAATGAAAGACAAATCCGAAACTCAGTCGGGTGAGGGTTAGACACTTTCGTTCATAAGTGCAACTTAAGGGGCCTCTTCCCGAAAGCGCTCTATTCACTGTCTTGCGCGTGCTCTTCAATCGTACTGTCTCATCTAGCTTCTTCTAAAAACATAAACACGTTAAGTCAATCATGAAATACAGAATAAATGTATTTGAATAAAATATTCATTGAATTAACCTAATTAAAACAAATAATTTAAATAAATTTGACTATATATTTTTTAATTTAATTTGTATTATATTACTAAATTATATAATTAACCTAATTAAATTAATATAATTATATTTATGAAATCAACTATTCTATTTTCTCGATTCTTGCATTAGTGCAGACTTTTCGAGGGTCCTAAATTTTAGACGAAGTGGAAACATTACTTTTTAATTCTATGCCTAGCTAGATGATATTAAAAGAGATGATATTAAAAGAGATGAGATTAAAAGATATACAGTATTATATCTAAAAATAAGAAAGTTACAACACTACAGCGTTTGTATAGAGAATTGATCAGATTGACTTCACTTCAATATGAAGATAGGTTGTACATTCAACAAAGCTTGCGAAACGGCTCTGAATTTGGGAACCCCTGGTCTCACTCACGTATTTTTTCCTTCGAGGGGTACTAAACTTTATATTCTAGCCGTCGTACTTAAATATACCCTAATGTTATTTATTCTCCTTGGGGTTATGATCTGTCTCCGCTCGGGGTACTTAGAGGCAGAAAATATCCGTTTTGCGTAAAAAAAAAAACGAAAGGTATGTAATATAAAAAACACTAGTAAATCATAAGTTTTCTATTCTAGAAAACTTTTCTAGAAAAAGTCCTACATTTCCTGTAATAAATAAATAAGATTCCAGTGAGATTGTGAACTTTTAAATTGTGACTTTTGGTTTTTTTTCTAATGAGGTAGGTATAGTGGACCCTGACGCGCAACCTACTTTAAAATGACAGATTTCCGCTCCTCCACTTTTCCTCGAGGTCGTTCCAGAAGATGGTTCTGTAGTTATTGGGACGAGTGCTCAGCGTGGTCTCCCCGTTTATTTCCAGATAGTAGTCGTTGTCCGGTGTGACCGGCAACCATTGGATTGGTAGTAGTGTTGTTGGTTCAGGCGTCGGGTTGCTGAAATTCATTATTTATTTATCGGTTATATGTAGCTGAATAGCGTATAGTTTATGTACAGCGCAACTATCCAAAGTCGTGTATAGCAGATGCAGTTAGTTATACTTTAAAGCTTCTAGGAAATGTCCTGTTTTATGCTTATATTAAAGCAGCAATCTGACCCTATAAAACGTGTTTAAAATATTATGCTGGAATCAAAACCTACAGCCATCTTAGAATTACTTATTTTACTGATATTAAATTTTGATTTATACCTACACCCTGTGTTTCATTTTGACATCATTAGCAACATGTTGGAAACACAATAAGAGCAATTTGCAAGATTCAGTTTTTCAAAACAACAGGAATTAAAAAATATTGATGATATTACCTTATTCTGGACGTAAATTGTTTTTATTAAATTACCACAAAGCACATTTACTGCAGATTGCTGCTTTCGACTCTATTTCAGAGATTGCATTGCATCTACGGGAATCCGGCAGACTAACGCAAAGGAATTTATCTTGTTTTATATAAAATAGCTTGAGCATCAACATTTATAAGCCATATATAACATATATAAGCCAAAATGTGAAGGATCAACAACTTACTACTAAATAATATATAATACCATTGATTGCATAGTGATATAGATAGCTCAACCGCATACCGCAACTTGTAGAGCCCAAATAGCCTAGACGCAAACCACATACGAGGTGTGTTCAAAAAGTATCGCGAATTTTGAATTTTCGCGGGTTACGTATATTCGAATTTCGATTTTTTTGTGGCGTTATGTTGGTACTCATGTCTCTCACTTATGCCGATAAGCTCGGCTATTTTGAATGTTCAATTAATTGTTGACAGCTGCTTTGCTTGCACGTGTTTTGGATCGTCTTCGATTTTTACCTATTCAAAAAAATGGATCACAGAACCTGTATCAAATTTTGTGTGAAAAACGAAATTAAGTGCGCGGATGCATTCCGAATGTTGACTGTGGCATACGGAGAAGCTACCTTGGACCAAAGCAACGTTTATCGGTGGTACAAAATGTTCTCAGAAGGCCGAGAAGATGTGAACGACGAAGAGCGTGCCGGACGCCCGAGCACTTCAACAACAGACGAAAAAATTAATGAAGTGGAGAAAATGGTATTGGCCAATCGTCGAATCACCGTTAGAGAAGTTGCTGAGGACCTAAACATATCGATTGGCTCGTGCCATTCGATTTTTATCAATGATTTGGGGATGAGACGGGTCGCCGCGAAATTCGTACCAAAATTGCTCAATTGCGACCAAAAACAGCATCGCATGAACATTGCTAATGAGATGTTAAACTCTGTCCGCGACGACCCAAATTTGCTCCAGAGGGTCATAACTGGTGACGAATCGTGGGTTTATGGTTATGACGTGGAAACCAAAGCTCAATCATCACAATGGAAGCTGCTACGCTTGACGTTACGCTACGCTTGACGAGATAAAGACGGCATCGAAGGAGGAGCTGAACAAGATAAAAAAAAATGATTTTTTGAAGTGCTTCGAAGATTGGAAAAACCGTTGGCACAAGTGTATAATATCTCATGGGGATTACTTTGAATGGAACAAAATAGATATTCATGAATAAATAAATAATTTTTGTAAAAACACAAAATTCGCGATACTTTTTGAACACACCTCGTAGAAGCATAAAAGTTAGTTTCACTGACTCATTGACTGACCAAAAAAACTCAATATAAATATCTATTCTCATAGATTAAAAAAATACCCACTTCATCTTGAGTTGCGAAAAACCTTAAATTTAAGAAACAGATTACATTAGGAAAACTAGAAAATAGTAATCTTTGGACATAATTTTCTTTTCTTAGACCTCTGACAGTTGGAACCTACTATTGTTTTATGTTAAAAAAATATATATTTGTGTTTATCCTAGTGGGAGTGTAATTTTATTTTAATCTTTTCATGTATTTCTTTCTATCTGTCATCAGTCAATTTTACACGCAATTGTATGTACTATTTTTTATATATTGTACTGTTGGTTTTCCAAATAAACAATAAATAAACGAAAAATGCAGATTCTGCCATGAAATCCCAAAAACACCGGCCATTCTCAGTTAATGTGGGCAAAATTTAAAATTATTTCGGAAAATATACTAACTGCTGGGCAACATTCTTCTAAATTTCGAAGAAATAAAAACTATCGCGCCCAGAAAGATACTTAAGTTCAGTTTTCATCGGTAGTAACCAATATCAATGAGTGAACATAGCAAAACATGGGGTGTTACCGACTACTACACACATGCCTCATGTTATATACTTTTAACCGTACTGGGCATAATCAACAAAGCAAAATCTCAGGAGTAAATTACAACACACCCGTTTGGTAAATATATATAAATAATTGTTATTTTAACAATGCTTACCCAGTTTTGGCGAAATTTGTGACGAGTTTGGTAAACCTCCTGAGCACATGGCCGTCAGAGGAGTAGTCGTCGTCAATCTTAGAGAATATATATCTCATGTCGTCGCCATGTGTAGCGCCCTGAATACCCAGATTGTTTATACTGGGTTTATTCAAACCGCCCCTGTACGAGAATCGGTAACTGTACACAGGACTCCGCATGTATTCTGCTAAAACGCTGGCCGTTCCAATGATCGGCTGGGTAAACGCGACATCGCCTAATAGTTCGACGGCATTTAAAACCATTTGTCGATTGCCTGCATCATAGTTCTGTGTTCCCAAATAATGCTCTCTTATTAGGTATGCTAGCCGTTGAACTTCCCATTCTGTCGCATCATATCTCCATCTGTCGGGGACTATAACCAGATCATCATTTATATCTATCGTTGTTTGATCTTGCCGGTGAAACCATGCGAACTCTTTGGACGCGTGTCCGATCATTGTGGGACAATCGGTAAAATTTCCATTCTTCACATATTCTATTGGCATTTTTTGTAAGAATGGTTCCACGCCTTCAAAACTTGATTCTAATACTGGTACAAACGTTAAATCATCCCACAGACCACCTCGATCTGCTTGTACACGATTTCCCGCATTTGAGATTTCACTAGCCGAAAGACTTCTCAATTCTTCTGCGAATTTTTCCGCATCAGCAGAATCTAAATTTAGAATATCTGCTAATTTATCTACCATACGCTTAGGATTTTTCTGAATAGCCCAATCAGTTAGGAACGTCCCAGATGTTGCGAACACATTGTGAAATAATCCTCTAGCCAATGGGGATATTTGGAGTAATGACACTGCAGCAGACCCGGCGCTCATACCAGCTATTGTTACATTATTAGGATCTCCGGAGAATCTTCTAATATTTTCCTGCACCCACCGCATAGACATAACCAGATCCTTCATCGCAGCATTGCCGGGCACATCGGGAGTATCCAAACTCAAAAATCCCAGCACTCCAAGCCTGTACGTGACCGTCACCATGACCACATGTTCGTCTAATATTGTTTCGGGATTTTCCCTAGAATTACCAAAGCTGAATGCTCCACCGTGTACATACACAAACACTGGCAACAAGTTTTCATTAGTATGGGGAGTGTAAACGTTTAAATACAGGCAGTCTTCAGATCCTTGGGTAGCGCTACCCACCGGTTGTACACACATTTCTTTAAAATGGGTCGCAGCCAATATACCTTTCCACGGAGCTGGCGGCAAGGGATCCTGAAAGATATGTAGAATAATGATATACGTTTTTTATGATTTTATGCGTGTTTTCTTTACGCCGATTATATAACTTTATTTTACATAATATTTGCGGGTTTGATTTTGTTTATTGCATAAATGTTCGCAGACGGTTGAAAACAACTTAATTGCATAAATCAAAAATATTTTTTGAACCAGTTGATTCCACATGGGTCCATTCCTTCTTTCTATACTTTTGATGTAGTATCTGACCCTCAACTTATACAGAAATTAAACCTTTTACCTATTTACCTCAAATTGACCTAGCGGAAAAATTATGCAGGTGCGCATTGGTGGCCAAACATCTAATGCTATCGCAATTCCATTCGATGTCATGCAAGGTATCGTACCCACACCTATTTTATTTTCCATTTTAATAAATGATCTTCAGAATATCGCTTCATCACACATGCTCTTTATCATTTCGCGGGTGACACAATAGTATATGAATGCAAATAAGTCCTATCTGATGGAGTTCGATTCTGCACAGGTTGATTTTAAATACACGTTAGCTGGTATAAATTCACAGAATGCCTCTATCATCAAATATCTCGAGCTTATTCTTTCATCAGAGGTGACCAGAAGGGTGGGACTTACATGGGCGGCATTCGGGAAGCTTGGGTGTATTGCCAAGAACCCTCGGGTGTATCAGCTAAGGATTTGTCAGAGAGCCATAGAAAAGAGGATCAGTCTCAGGGACAGAGGGACAGATGGTCGCGGATATCTTGCGATCGCTGGGTGGCTCACGTGACAAATACAGACCCACGCAAGTTGGCCGAAGAAGATCGTCCAGCGGATACCAAGGACAACCAAGCGGAGAGTCAGAAGACCACTGCCGAGGTGGATGGATGAGATCCGTAGGACTGCAGGGAGCAACGTCTGGCTTTTAATAGGATCGAATAGAAATCATGGATCGAAATGGAAAAGACTTACATCCAGGAGTGGATGGCGACAGGCTGAGGAAGAAGAAAAACCCTTTTGCCCAAGCTTTGTAGTAATTTCCATATTAGTAACGCAATTGAAAAGGCAATCATAAGGCAACTAACGGATTGTAGCATATAAATCATTAGTTCAACCTACTCTTGAATATTGCACTTCAGTGTGGGATCCCTACATGTAATATGCAAAAGACGTTCTGTGAGTGAACTTTTAATTTGCATGGTTTGAAATTAGCTCCCAACTAGCCAAAACAAATTACCTCGGTACAAGGGGAACCCAGATAAACTACAAATATAATTTATTTATATACACATTTAGGTTTTACCTTAAATCTTAACTGTCCTATTGGCGGAGTTGCAAATGGAATTCCTCTGAAACTTGAATAAGGTGTGTTTCTTCTTGTCACTTCGACGGTACCTTCTACAATACCTTGTGCCGTCGTCACTTGTGTCCGTATAGTGTCTTTTTGTAGTTCAGGAGTAATAAACACTGAAAAAAAAATAAATGCTTAAGTTCCCGGACTCACGGTTAAAATGTATAAACATCAGCGCGAATTTGGAGGATTGAAGTTTTTTAATAATATTTTTTTTATTGTTTTATTTATTTTGATTTCAATGAATATAATATGCCGTTTACTATGTTATAAATACCAACCTTATCTTTCTTAATTAAAATGCAGCGGACAACGGTCTACATATTAAGATATTAAATGTAAGTTGCTTAGTAATTTATTTTATTTTTTTATTGACAGTGATTTTTAACATTAATTTACATTAGGGTGCTTTTTTCAGAGGCGTGGTTTGGGCTTGGAAACAAAGCCAAAAATACTGGCAAAAAAGACTTTCGGAGCTATTGAAGCTAAGCCGAAACCAACTAAGGATCTTAACCAGAACCTTAACAGGCCACCGCAAGCATCTGCACAAATTAAGCCTATCTACCGACGACAGGTGCAGGCTTTGCCAAGTGAGTCCAGAAACTCCGTTACACCTACTGGGAGAATGTGGGTCCCTCATTTACAAAAGGTACCAGCTTCTAGGCAACAATCTCCTCAAACCAGAAGAGATTAGAACCATCGCACCCAAAAAGATACTCAACTTTATCTACAGTACGGGACTAGAGGGCGAGCTATGAGTGGGTTTAAAAGCAAAGGGTGTTTTTTTAGAGGCGTGGTTTTCAATCTGGCACTACTTTTTTCGTAGTTGGTGTTTTTGACAGCTGTCACTTGATTTATGCTCAGTTTGGTTTGCCATTTCATAATGAATAGACTTACTCCTGAACAACGTTTGCAAATAGTGCAAATTTAGAAAAAATCACTCTAAATTTTTTTAAAATCACTCTAAAATAAAGTAAAAATCGCGTCGTGGGATATGCAAAGTCAATCACCTGGCGCGATTAGCTGGCGGCGTATGGCAACAAAAGGTTTAATATTATCAAGGAAAGGTGTGGTCACGACGAGCATCACCGAAGGATGCGTCGCAGACAGATCCTAACCAAATCGAAATTCACGTTAATGTAGATTTATATAAAAACTGGTTAAGTACCATCTCATCACCCAACACGCCGGTCGACCATTGAACGATAAAACCAGTCGCATTTGAGTATTCTCCACTGTTAAAATAACACCCTAAGGCTGTTAGGTAGATTTTATTATGAAAGATAGCTATTGCAATGGGTAAGTTCTGGAAAATTTCGAAAATCTATCTATCTATATCACTTTATTGTGGACACGATAGCTGCCGTAATTTTACACCAATCACTTTCAAAATGATACACAAAATTTAGGGGCACAAATCTCCATCGAGTTCGTTAATGGGCAAAATCAAACCAGTAGGGCAGGAATGGGGGGGCGGGAGAGGGTTGAAAAACTGTTCAAAATGTTAATTGTAGGCCGATAATTTTCCTACAACTTATGTTTGAAACAATTTTTGGTATGAGCAACCCTTACGGCACAGTATAAAGAGGGATTCGGTATATGCACTCTCGCTGCGCAGATCGCGCGGCAGCTCGCGCAATGTTTGATTCAATTTCGCACAATTGGATCCGGTAAAATCTACCTCCGCCTATCGGCATACCGAAAGGAATTTTTTTCAATAGTCGTCTATTTTTTTTTATTTTAATTACGCTGACGAGTATGTAGAACATTTTGGTGAAATTTTAATTTCTACCGGATAATAATAATAATATTTTTAGATTTTTGATACCGTCTAAAATAAGAATAGTTATAAGACCAAATATTTTTATACACAAAATATAGGATTTTTTTTATACATCGTAACTTAATCATAGTAACAACTAATAGTTACTGTAATTTTAACCAACTGCATGCATCCACTGAATGAACATTGGAATGTATGTTCACCTAAAACTGAGACTGATAAAATAGAACATGTTTGCATCTGATAAAATAACACTGATAAAATATGTACGCTTTCTCATAATTTATAATTTCGTCGATGTTTACAATTTTTAAAATGATTATACTTAAATTATATATATATATCTTAATATATATAAATCTCGTGTCACAATGTTTGTCCTCAATGGACGGCTGAACCACTTAACCGATTATAATAAAATTTGAACACCATGTGCAGTTCGATGTGCACTTGAGAGATAGGATAGTTTAAATCTCAAATTATAGTCGCAATTTTAATTTATCGCTAATTATTTGTCTGTTATTATTTGGCAGTCATAAAACTGACAGATGTCGATACCTTTTTATTTTATGGGCGATTGTGAAGAGCGCGTGACGACTCGGTGCCTGTATAATTTTATTGAACAAGCAGAGGAAAGAGCAATTGTGATATTATTGGAAAATTTTTTAGAAGATCACAATCAACTAATTCAATTGATCAAAAGAGTTTCGCCACGACTGCAAAATGACAATTATCAAATCGTCATATTTTAATTTATTGCTAATTATTTGTCTGATATTATTTGGCAGTCATAAAACTGACAGATGTCGATACCTTTTTATTTTATGGGCGATTGTGAAGAGCGCGTGACGACTCGGTGCCTGTATAATTTTATTGAACAAGCAGAGGAAAGAGCAATTGTGATATTATTGGAAAATTTTTTAGAAGATCACAATCAACTAATTCAATTGATCAAAAGAGTTTCGCCACGACTGCAAAATGACAATTATCAAATCGTCATAAAAGCCGACAAAGTACCATTAGGTGAACATGCTGGTAGATTCAACGCTCCAACTGTTGATGAGGTTGCTGTTATCATGGTTGGTGATCCAGTTGACAAAAGATCTATAAACATTACACGGCGAGACAACACTGTCAGTACGATTTCGGATCTACACCGTTCATATGACGCACTACAATATCCATTGATATTTTGGCAAGGACAAGATGAATATCACCTTAATATCAATCAGTATGATCCAAATACCGGTAAATTTGACAATTATCTATTTACTTTCTTACTGTATGTATAGATTTTAATTTCGTATTGCATTTTATTTTTTATTTTTTTAGGTGATTACAGAAATAATAAAGTTAGCTCAATGAACTACTACGCACACCGAATAATGGTTAGACAACATCAAGACAATTATATCCTTCGATATCGTCAGCTGTTCCATCAATACATTGTTGATATGTATGCTAAGGTCGAAAGCGAACGCTTGCGATTCCTTCGATTCAACCAGGCAAAACTACGATCGGAAGAATATATTCACTTACGAGATGCTGTTGCTGGAAACATCGATGGAAATTTAAATCCCAATGACATCGGTAATGCTTTCATTTTACCTTCAAGCTACATCGGCAGTCCACGGAACATGCAGGAATACATACAAGATGCGATGACTTACGTACGTCATTACGGCCGACCGGATTTATTTATTACATTCACATGTAATCCGAATTGGGAAGAGATACAAACTTTACTATTGCCAGGACAACAAGCCATTCATCGTCATGATTTAACTGCACGTGTGTTTAAACAAAAATTGAAATCCTTAATTGATTTTATTGTTAAATATACAATTTTTGGTATCACACGTTGTTGGCTGTATACGATAGAGTGGCAAAAGCGAGGTTTGCCTCATGCCCACATTTTGGTTTGGCTTAAAGATAGAATCCGTCCTGAAGAAATCGATCAAATAATTTCAGCCGAAATTCCAGACCCATTAATTGATCAAGAATTATTTGATATTGTCACCAAACACATGATCCATGGGCCATGCGGTGTTTTCAACATGACGTCACCGTGCATGGAAAATGGAAAATGTAAAAAAAACTTCCCAAAGCCGCATACGAATGACACGATCACGGATATTGATGGTTATCCAATGTATCGCCGCAGAAGTACTGAGAATGGTGGCCACACATTTACAATGCGACTGCCGAACTTTCCAAATCAAGTTGAGTTTGATAATCAGTGGGTGGTACCATACTCACCACTACTTTCAAAAACTTACAAAGCTCATATCAATGTTGAGCTTTGCAGTTCTGTTAAATCAATTAAGTATATTTGTAAATATGTAAACAAAGGCAGTGATTTGGCCATATTTGAAGTAAAAAACATAAATAAAAATGACGAAATAGCACGATACCAAATGGGCAGATACATTAGCAGTAATGAAGCTATTTGGCATATTCTCAGCTTTCCCATCCACGAAAGAGATCCTGCTGTCCAACATCTGGCAATACATCTTGAAAACGGTCAACGTGTATACTTCACTGAAGAAAATGTTCTCCAAAGAGCGTTCGAAGCTCCGAAAACGACTCTAACTGAATTTTTTACATTGTGTCAAAAACCTGATGTTTTTGGCCAATTCGCGAAGACATTGGTGTATGGTGATGTTCCACGTTATTTCACATGGAACAAATCCAGTAAAAAATGGGAGCCACGGAAACAAGGAAAACCACATCCTTCCATTACAGGCATATTCAAAGCTAAGACATTGGGGAGACTTTACACGGTACATCCAAAGCAACGTGAGTGCTTCTATTTACGTTTGTTATTGGTGAATGTTCCCGGACCAACGTCTTTTGAATTTTTACGAACAGCTAATGGTCGAGTATTCAATACATACCAGGATGCATGTCGTGAACTGCAATTGCTAGAAGACGATAACCATTGGGACTTAACGCTTGCTGATGCTGCGTTGACATCAACACCGAATAACATTCGTCAGTTGTTTGCAATTATTTTGGCGACATGTTATCCCTCGCAAGCACAAACTTTGTGGGAAAAATATAAAAATTGTATGACAGAAGACATCTTGCACCGAATTAGACAAACAAATCAATGCCAAAACATAGATTATACACCAGAGATGTACAATGAAGCATTGGTCTTGATCGAGGATTTATGTGTTCTTATTTCAAATTTACCACTTAATCATTATGGTATGCCATCACCTAATCGTCCAGCCACCGACTTAGTCAATAACGATTTACAACGAGAAAATCAATATGACCATGGAAGTTTAGCAACAATTATCATGAACAGTGAATCATTACTGACAGCAGAACAAAAAAATATTTATGATTGGATTATGCTGGCTGTTGCTGCTGAACAAGGCGGTTTTTTTTTCTTGGATGCACCCGGTGGAACCGGTAAGACATTTTTAATATCGTTGATTCTTGCCAAAATACGGTCGCAACAAAAAATCGCATTAGCATTAGCATCGTCAGGCATTGCAGCTACTTTACTGGATGGTGGGCGAACAGCACATTCAACATTCAAGCTGCCATTGGACGTTCATAATAAACCAGATGCAATGTGTAACATCAAAAAGAATAGTGGAATAGCTGCAGTGTTGCGGAAGAGTTCTATAATAATTTGGGATGAGTGCACAATGGCACACAAATATTCACTTGAAGCATTAAACAGAACTATGCAAGATTTAAACAGCAATAATAAACTTTTCGGTGGTGCTATCTTACTTTTGTCTGGTGACTTCCGGCAGACCTTACCGGTTATACCTCGCTCTACTTTCGCGGATGAGATTAATGCATGTTTGAAACAATCATTCTTATGGCGAAGTGTTGAAACACTTCGATTGACCATAAATATGCGAGTACAATTGCAAAATGATCCATCAGCACTAATATTTTCCGAACAACTACTAGATATTGGGAACGGTAAAATAAAACTGCAACCAAATACGCAATGCATTAAACTACCAGACAATTTTTGCACTGTTGTTCAGGATAAAACTGAATTGATTCAGAGTATTTTCCCGGATATACAGAATAATTATTTGAATCATGAATGGCTTAGTCAACGGGCGATTTTGGCAGCCAAAAACGTTGATGTTGACGAAATTAACTTCCAGATACAACAGTTGTTACCAGGCGATCTGATGTCTTTTAAATCAATCGATACTGTTGTTGATGAAAATGAAAGTGTAAATTTTCCGATTGAATTTTTAAATTCATTAGATATCCCTGGAATGCCACCACATAATCTTCGATTAAAGATTGGTTCCCCTATTATTCTCCTCCGTAATTTGAATCCACCTCAATTATGTAACGGTACGCGTTTGGTCATCAAAAAGATCACCGGAAACATTCTTGAAGCAACCATTTTGGCTGGGAAGTTTAAAGGAAAAGTGGTCCTGCTGCCACGTATTCCGATGATACCATCAGATTCTACCATACCCTTCAAAAGGCTACAGTTTCCAATTCGTTTAGCTTTCGCCATGTCTATAAATAAATCTCAAGGTCAAACAATGTCCATTTGTGGTTTAGATTTGGAAAATCCATGTTTTTCTCATGGGCAACTATATGTTGCGTGTTCACGTGTTGGGAAACCGTCGAATCTATTTGTGTTAGCTAAAGACAGGTTAACCAAAAACATTGTGCACCGATTGGTGTTAAATTAAATTGAAATTGAAAGTATTTATAATTCAAAAAAAAGATATTAATGTTTAAAAGTTTAAGACTGTCTGCCTTGCCTACCTCATTCATGAGTTTAAGCGTCACATGTTATTTACTGTATTATACTGTAATATACTTATATTTGTTATAAAATTAAATGGAAATAATAAATCTGATAAATTTTTATTTTTTACCTATTGATTTCTGCTTAGTATCAAGTGTAAGAACATTTTAATTAATTGTGTTCAACGTACTTCCCCTTCAAATCTCAATCCAGTGAATTTGTATACCAACATCAACATTTTCGTCTTTGTTCGTAAATAATTTCATTGTACTAAAGGGTTATAGTAGTAGAAAGTCAAATAAGGAGATCACCATATTTTTTTACAAATACCATCTGTGTGAAAAAGCATAGTGGACTCCGTGACTGATGTTCTCTTATTGTTCCTCTTAGATTGTTTACTATAATGTAATATAACAAACCACAAACTTTAGCCACAGCAACGCGTGGCCGGGTCAGCTAGTATATATATATAAAATGATTATTTGTCAATACAATTATACGATTAAGTACGTAATATAAGTACATGTCTTTTGGATAGAATTTTTCTAATTATATGTATGGGACGAATATATTCTCCTTACTCTATTTTTGAATGAATTTAAACTACATCTATGCACATGCAAAACTAACATTAAAAAATCTAATTACGCAATATTACTATTGCATTCGTGGCGCGTTCCGAGAAGTGTGAAATATTTTTTTAACATTAATTGGAAAATATTATTTACAAATGCAATAAAAAACTTGTACAGAAAGAAAATAGCTAAATATATTCATTCTAAAGTAGAAGAACTTATCTACACGAGCTATTTATATTTTTGAAAAATATATATTTTATTAATTGTACTAGACTACCCATTTTTATTTAACTTCAAAACTTATATAATATTTTAATACTGACTGACAAATAAACGTTTGTCATAATGTATTCATTAGAAATATCAAAGTGCGTTTGTTTTGTAAATTTAGTATAAAGACGATATTTATTTTTGTTATTATTACCACAAGTACAAAATAAAAATATATTTTTTATACGAAAATAATGATTTTTATTTTAGATTTATTTTAGGTTTTTATTTAGATTTCTTAAACAATAAATAAGGACACTTTAGAGAGATTATTAAGCAGCTGGTTGGCATTGTGACATTCGCTGTTTTGTAATATTTTTGCTCGTATCAATAGTGTTTATTATTATAAAACTTAATCACATTTACAAAGACTCGTCAGTAAACTATTGGTTTGTAAACGTTAATTATACTTGTAGCGTGAGATATTTTTTTTATTTTACACCAGCCGTGTTGCTGGTAGGTAATACACAATAGTCAATAGTACATAGATTGTGTAACGAAATGTCTATCACGACATTACCTATAATATTCTTATCAGTAAGTACTTAACAACGATAAAATTGGAATAACGTGTGTCCGAGATCTAAGTGTCAATCAATGACCAATGCGTATTACTGTAATATTCATTGTTCGTGGATTGACCGAAAAATCTTATAAAACACTTATATTTAGGTATATAAATTTTAAAAAATTCTGGTTTTTCTGAGCTTGTAACATATTCTGTTAAACCTATATATATTATGTTTATGATCTTTGATTTGTTGGATTTGTCTCCGCCCCGAATAGCAGAGTAACTATTAAAATTTCGGAAAAATTCACGAAAAAAAAATCATTTTCTCATACATTTTGTATGGAACGGCTTTGTATTCTATGGAATTCTATTTTCAAATGGTAAGTTAGTTAGATGCCTTCGAAGATGTTCACTTTGTTAGGTTATCACATTTGTCATTGTGCCATTTGTCACATCGATGATTGCTTCATTATTAATTTTGAATTGTGTGAAAGCATTTATTGAACCTAATTCATTTTGTATTAAAAATTTTGTAATTCGTAATAAAAACTGAATTTAATTCAGCTAAGTTAATTTATTGATTCTGAGGCGGTACGAAGTTCGTCGGGTCAGCTTGTTCTAATAAATTTTGGCATTGACCTAATATTATAAAATATAAAAAGCTAATATTATATTATTTGAGATATAAAATGGTTTTATTATTTTTGTTAATAACTTTTTTAGTTTTACATAGTTTTTTATCGATCAATCAATTTTTTGTTGTTGTATGTACTGTGTAAAATTGTTGGTTTCTCCAATAAAGATAAATAAAATAAATAAATTATGCAATCCCAGGTCACTTGACATTTGAAGTTCACATTGCAGGTTTTAGGTTAGTTTAAATGGCTACTGTGTCAGTTTAGTACACGTCTTTAATAAAATATATAATTCAAAATTAATTTAAGGCGAAGCCAAAGGAAAATATTAATGTCGATTAATTTATAATCTTTTTTCTATGGTAACCATTGGATATTTAATCTTAAAAAAAATATGTTTAGATAGATACCTTATACATAGTAAGGGCAAATTTTTAACATTCAATTCTATTTCTGAGAAATTTAATAAATGATAAACTGCTAATAGTCCTTTTTTAGTTGAATTCCTCTCTTATAAAAGTTATTAGAGCCTTAAGAAAAATAATAATTGAAAGGCAAATGAAGGGTCTAAAACATAAAAAAGTTAGATTTTTTTTAATTTCTATATTATGAAGCTGTAATTAAATAAAAACCAATAATTACTTACTGGCTGCGCAAAGATTAAAACTTGACGCTCTATAAAAATAAAACACTGAATTTCACGGTCGAGTGCCTATATGTTTCGCCTTAAGTAATTCGTATAAATTAATATTAAAAATTACTTTGGTAAATTCAACTTTAAATATTCCCAATACTAAATTATTTTTATTTCGCTGAAATATAATTATTCGTTTCTAAATTAGTTTCTTCGTTATACTTTGCTGGTGAGTTTCCAACATTTTGTAGGCAGGATAGAGAATTTGAATTTGTACTAAAACGAAAAGTGAGGAATACGTTTTGTTTTTTATTCCTTTAGCGGAAAAGCGAATGATCTGCAAAATGTTATTTTCCATAATGTTATTTATATTGCATAATGTTTATTTATTATTTATTTATTTGTTGACAGTAACTTAACATCAATTACATATAATGCAAAGTACTACCTAACTAGGCATGCCCGTACTAAAGTAGACTTTACTAAAAGCATTGTTCTTATAAGCATAACCGTCACACTGCGCAACATACAATTACAATTATTTTAATTGAATTGTATGAAATAATACATAATATATAAATAAAACTAAAAATAATACTGAAATAATAATAATAAAAATAGATATATACTATAAAAGATATATATATATATATACAAATAATAATACATAAATATACGGTTAATAACTAAAACATAATTTTAATAATAATTTATATATTAAAAAAAATATATAATATAATATAGTAATAATACACATATATACACTCAATATAAAACCCAAATAATAAACTAATATTAAATCAAAATCAAAAACTAAAATCAAAATCAAATACTATAAAAATCTACCAAAAAAAAAATATGCAATTCTTTTTTCTTTTGACCTATGGCGGTTTAAACTGATAATTTGTAATATTTTCATATACAGGTTGTTCCAAGACCATGTCCAAAGACTTAAGGTGTTTGTGTTCCCTATTACGTGCAAGAAAGTGTATTAAAAAAATCCGTATATACTTTATTTATTCAAAAAACATTTTTTTCAACTGTTGATCCTGATTTTTTATCAAGATGTTTGATGTGTGCCTTATCAAACTTATATAGTAGGTTTAATTTACAAGTAATTTACGTACCCCTGTCGAAATCCTCCATGTTTTTTTTTTAAATAACTTTAATAGATTTATTAATTATACGAAAACACAAACGACACTGGTCGTCGACACGAGCCAACTCGCGACTGCCCGGCCGTTATTGCAGTCTGACGACTTTATTTGTTTCCGAAGTTGACTGTGTCTTCAACCTTAGCGCGCGGCCTAAACGTCTCCTGTGAGGGACGTAACTAAATTTATTTAATTTATCATGCAATTATTGGCAGGATCAGCGGATAATATTCCCAGCTTTTTACAAGCTCTCATATCTTAGTTGTGTTTGTGTGTTGGTTTAGGTCAAATCTTGCAAGCTGAATTAGAACCACTTCCCCTTATCCTACGGAGTTGAAATTTCACATGTTGGTTGAGTTCTGATGACACTGCACTTTTATGGTGAGCATGACCTGATTCCACACCCAGGAATGGCTCCAGACGAAGGAACTCCTCAACGGTCAAAAGCACAGACACGAAATTTTGTATACGCATTCAAGCGCTTAAATAAAAGCTTTAAAAAAAAAAACACTTTCAAAATTTTTAAAAAAATAACCGCAAAGTGGCCGGGGAGATATTCAAAAAAATCACGGGCGTTTAGTAAAATTGCAATTTTGCTATATAAGAGCTTTTTTGAATAGCCTATGAAATTCTCTAAAATATTATTTTATTACTAACTATACAGATTTAAAAAAACAAATAAAAAATGTCATAGTTTAATTTTTTTTTGTGTAAAATTTTATTATGATTCTCAATAAAAGAAAATATAAATTGGTGATTTCTGTTTTTCCTAGATATGTTCCTAGATATCATATAAAGCAGGAAACAGAAAATTAAAAAATAGATAAGGGTTGTCTTGGGGGGAGTCATCAAATGTACCGTGATATATATTTTTTTTAACAATAATTAATAAAAAAAAATATTTATGGTCGCTTTATCGGTTATTCTTGAACTTATTTATATTTTTTTTGACTAATTATGGTATATTAGAAAAAAAATACATATTTAAAAAAAATGTTTTTGATAAAGTAATAAAAAATGAAATATCTCTTTTATTTATTTCGATAAACAATGTCAATTCGGAATAAAATCAGTTAGGCTGGTATAATTCATATCAAAACATTTATAAATATTAAAAAAAGTGCTTGTGTTTGTTAGTAAATAATGTCACAAACGCATAAACAAACAACCGACCTATGATTTATAACACCAGCATCTTAGAGTATATATGTTTTAGAAAACATATGCGATTTGAAATTAAATTTTGTAGGGAATACTTTATCCAAATGCATTTGCATACAAATCTATCGAAAGATAATAAATATATTAGTTTGATGTGTTATCCAGCGTTATTAATAATGGTGGCTGCTCTCAGACAAAAACAAAACGCTAAAAAAAAAAACCTATTGTAAAATACATCCTCACTGTGTTAACGTAATATTATAATAAAAATAATAGGTTGTACTCACGTTTTATAGCTAAAAAACCTTTTAAAACAGAGCACAATCCCATATTAACTTCACAATAAACACCGAAAAAGTAAACTAATAAAACTGTAAGACGTTTGGTTTTTTTTTTTTGACCACACACAAATCAACAGCAAACCTGTTTTTATTTTTAAACAAAATGGCTATGACACCCTGTAGCTATCATATAATATTTACTGCTTCTATACATTATTTAGTAGTAGTTGTAAATTATCTGTCAAGAACGTGTCATTCCTTTAATTCATCATAAATTTTAACACCATATTAATTATTTTTTTAATTTTGACGCGCGGCTAGTAATGAAACAAACCCCTCCCCACCTATTTACTGAATTTGTGATTTAGTTAGTACTAACTTTTACTAAACATCTTTTTTTAATAACTCGGCAATAGTTTCCCAACGCTGTTTTAAATTATTATCCCAATTCACCCATGAACAAAATTCCTAATTTGGTACTGTTTTTAATCATTTTTTTTCTGTTTATAAATATATAATAAATAATCAAAGCATAAATTGTGGTTATTCATAATCTATTAAATGAGTTTTTTTTTCGAGTCTATATATAGTTATAAAAAACCAAAGCTTAAATTGTTGTTTTTCATATTCTTTTTTTTTGTATTTTGATATATATTACAAAACGTTTCTTAACTAAATAAATTCGTTAATCCTATATAAATTCGTTTAATATATTTTAATATAATTTATTTTTTACCTTTATATTTATTTATTTTTATTTTTTCAGTTGAAATCTTCTATAGTTTAAGAATGAATAGGTAGTACTTCAAATTATATTAAGAGTTGCCTATTAAGGGAGGTATGATTTTTTTTGAATTTTGAAAAACCAGTTTTTTCCACCCCTAGGACCAATTGTTGGTGCTATCAAAAAAGTTTACTTATATCTGTTTTAGGCCATTATCTAAGAAATATTATAAAATTTAAATCAATTTGATGTCTTATTTCCTAAGAAAGTTAATAAAATGTCACTTTTCGAAAAAACCACCGCATTCTCGCCCCCCTGATCTCATTTTGCCCCTTAACGAACTTTAGCGAGATTTTGTACCCTTAAATTTTATGTATTAATTTGAAAGTGATGGTGTAAAATTACACTATCGTGTACACAAAAAAAGTAATATCGATAGATAAATATATAAACTTTTAAACTAGGGCGATTTTGGGTTCTAGGTGATGTGAAACACGAAAATATGTTCTGACATGGTGCTCATTGCAATAGGTAGCTTAGAATGAAATCTAAATAAAAATGCATTATTAACTCTCACCTGACTTCTTTAGTACAATAGTCACCTTCTCAAATATTTTAATAGTAGATCCCGACTAACCGGTTACCTGGTCTCATCAGCGCCAAATTAGAAGCTTGAAGTTTCTTGACCGCGGTCGACGCATTCGTTTTTGGGTAATACCCAAACTGTACGCATACCAATTTATAAGGAAACATTGCTAAATATAAGAAAAGGGTCGGTTTCCTTCCACCCTGTTCTTAAAACCAGAAGTTCAGCCTAATTCAGATGACGGAAGTAACACATTAAGCAAACAAACCCAAACTGCTTCCCTTAGTACAGATTCGTCTAATCAGGGAGGCAGGAAACATTTGTACAATGTAACAGTCGCTCTTCGCTTTAATTAAGCTATTTGATAATACTTACATGTTACATAGTTATATTATACTACTTAAGAGTTGTAATATTATATTTTTAATAAATAAATTAATTAATTGTAGAGAACTGCAAAAAAAAAAATGTTAAAATACCACTCATATTTTTACAACGAAATATAAAATTACTTTTATTCGCATTTATTTAAATTAAAAAAAATAAACTAATAGACATACGGCTTAAATTAAAAATAAATGTAAATATTTGTATTATTTTAATAATGATCACGTTTTTTTACAACGAAATATAAAATTACTGTTATTCTCATTTATTTAAATTGAAAAAATAAACCAATAGACTAGCATAAATTTAAAAAAAATATGTAAATTTTTGTATTATATTAACAATCATAACGTTTTCTTTTTTGAGCCAAAAATAAGATTTCGCAAGAAACTAGGGTTTAAACCATAAGGTGCTAAGAATTCTTGAGAATAAAAATATAACGCTTACAATTCCTTTTTATTTAAAATTTTATTGAGCGGTGAGCACGTATAATAATAATTATTAAGACGTAGATATATTTTACTTACATACAGTTCTACAGAACTGTCAATGTTTCATTTATTAGTACCAAAAATTTGTAGACTTTAATATTATATATCTATATTATCCGACTAGCCTCTGATGTGATCCAAACGGCTATGGTTGTTTTTCAAGAGACAAAATCCACAGACAAAATTTCAACTGTTTCGCATTTGTACTTTTCGACGGGGATAGTAGCTTACACATACATTAATGTGTGTATAGAACCTAAAATAAAGTAATATATTTCAACCCGAAAAGAACCAGGTGTTTGTTCATTATATGAACAAAATCAGTATATTGGATATGACCAATATATATTGGTTTTTTTATACCAAATTATATTTAAACAAAATTTTACCAAAATTTACATTTTTTAGATAACAAAATATACGTATGAACAGAATAAATGTATTACGAGTACATTAATTACATCTATTCATTTAGCAAGTTTCTACCGACACGCTAATTAGCTAATTTGAAGTATAATGCACGTAATTAAAACTCAATCAAGTTAAATCTGGTGTATCCAAATAATTAAAAAAACTTTATTTCAACATAAGTAGTCGTAATTAAGGACGTTATCTGAATGTCAAAGGACTAATTAATTTAATTTAATTTTATTAAAAATTATAAAAGTACGTTTATTTCAAAAGTGAGGGGAATCTCACAAAATTATAAGATATGAAACGTTTCAAAATAAATAGTTATATTGACATGTTTGTTTTACGCGTAACCATAAAAATGTTAAATAATTTATTGTTTTTTTATTTTTTTAAATACTACATTTTGTTAGTTAA
Source organism: Neomicropteryx cornuta (assembly GCA_020383195.1). Classification (NCBI taxonomy): domain Eukaryota; kingdom Metazoa; phylum Arthropoda; class Insecta; order Lepidoptera; family Micropterigidae; genus Neomicropteryx; species Neomicropteryx cornuta. The sequence continues at coordinate 5,167,434 of JAHKQU010000010.1, read as the reverse complement.
GTTAAAACCTTCGTCTTTAATAAATTACTTCAACCTAATACTAGATAACTTGCCAACGTATTTTAAAATATAAATTCAATTATGATTTTTTTTTACGTATGGATTTTATGCGCAATCAATAAATATGTATTGACAATAAATTTATATAATTACTCTTATAACTAAATCTCGAAAAACTAGGATAATTTATGTTTATTTCCTAAATAATTTCCATATGAAATTTAATTTAAATAATGTCTTGTTATTATAAATAACTCTGAAAAATTATTCTTTGTAATTTTTATCTAAAGTCCTGTAATCTTGTAATCTAATCTTTGTAATCTAAAGTAATTTTTATATTTAAGTTTTGTTTTTGTTCACTCCTTTTTTCTTTGTTTTTCTTCAGTTTCATTCCTAAATATTTCATAAATTACTATGTAAATTTTGATTTTAATCTGTAGATTTCTTTTATAATTTTATAAACACCTATTCCGATATCGCTCAAGTTGCGTTATAAGGCGACACCGCTTAAATCACCCTATTATTCTAGCGCGACGAATAGCCGCGTTACTGAAGCTGGCTAATAGCAGTGACGAAATCGCGTCCATTCACAGCCATAGCTACAGAGTCGCGTTCAACGAAGTCGCTTCGCTTGCCTACTATTGCATATTCCACCATGGTACATCGCCGGCCGTATACTATACAGTCGCCCTATTATTCGTTTACCCTGACGGTCAGACTCCCAGCTTCAGCGACACGGAAATCTCGTTCAGCTAAAAATCACTTATTTTGTCGCCGTTTTTTGAAATCGCGTATGAGGTAACCTCAGTTATATGATCATCGCGTCGACGCCCACCGCTAATTCTCGTTGCATATATAAGTAAAATTAAAACATTGCCAAGTAAACTAAATCCTAAACCATCATCTTAAACTTGAATATATACCAATCATCCTAAAGCTAGTTTGTGGTTTAACATCGTATCAGTCTTACAATCTTATCAAACTGTTAATCTGAACTAAGGACTTTTTACTTCATAATATCTTTAAACTTTAAAAATATCCCATCATAAGTTTATGCGAAAATCGATTACGTGATTTATGCGTAAAATCGTGAATTACTAACCTTTATTATCTTGACAACTGGTTATAAATACATCATTTCAATAATTTCAGATGTATCAAACAATATTCCTACAGATTTTTTTATTTTATATAAATTTACAGGTAACCTATTGCGTTATGAGGAATTCATAAAAAAAAAACGTAAAAAAAGTATAAAACCGACTTCAAAATAAATCCAAAACCGAAAACTCCTTATCGTTAGTGAACAATAGAAAATCCGATCCGCCAAAACGTTAAGGCGAAGCCAAAAACCCCTTTTTATGGCTGGCATTTGCTAACCATTGGATATTTAATAATAAAAAAAATATAGTTAGATACTTTGTTGTTATGTCTTCGACATAGTAAAGGCAGATTTTTTAAGTTTAATTCTATTTCTGAGAAATTTAATAAATGATAAACTCAATGAGCATATCGGCGTAGAGTCTGATGACGTCACGGCGAGTCAGTCGACCGCGTGCAGAATTTTATAAATTAAATAAGGAACAACGCTTTAACTTATTTGTCAGTGTCATTTACCTGTTATTTAAATTTCCATAAAAAAATATACTTAAAATATTATTTGAGCTTAAAATAAATAAAAACTCCCAAATTTAAATTAAACACTAAAATTAAGGTTATCAAATTTTATGTGTGCGCGTTGTAAATATTTTTATACTCTTATCTCATTTAGACTCTCAGTTCATTTCATTGTTCATTGTGGTTTATTTACATTTTTCACATTTAATTACTTTAATTTTTAATAACGTAAAATTTGACCGCTCGCGGCTAAGTGAAACATCTTTCAATCGATGTTAGAACGAAGTTGAGGAATTAAGAGTTTTAGGGGGGGGGGGGGGGGTTGGGGAATTGTAGGTTAAATTATAAATTTGGTTTTTTGTGAATTAAAAATGTTGACTATTTTACTAAATCGTATTCGATTTAGTAAAATCGTATATTATTTGTGTCATGTTTTTATTTTATATAACAACAAATAAGCACATTTTGCTAAATATACACGTATTTGTTACACATTGTATACACGTATTAAACAGACATGTAATCTACTGTTTAATACGATAATTTCAACCTAAAATGTATGTGATTAAATAAAAGCGTACTTTTTACAACTATTACCCTTCTAGTATAATTATCGTAATGTTATGGATATAAATAATTATAATCGCGGCCAAATAATGTATTTTTTTTAAATCTCTCTACAACCTAGTAGTATAAACCCTCGATCGACCTAACGCCTCATTTAAGTTGACCATTTCTCCACTTTTCTTCGAGATCTCTCCAGAATCTGGTTCTATAGTCATCGGCGTTCTGCGACGGCGTACTGTCCCCATCTATCTCGAGATAGTTGGCCTGGTCAGGCCTCACTGGTTTCCACACGAATGGCAGTAAAGTATTTTCGGGGCCTGGTGTGGGGTTTCTGAAATGATAAGATATTTTAATCTGCGTTTATTTGTTATTTATTCTCGCTGTTTAAACACCATTCGATATCAATTACAAACGTCTAAAACTGGTCAGCACTCCAATCCACAATATATATGAGGATTCGGAGCGTTTGACTTCCAGTAAAAAATTGCAGTTTCTTGAGTTTCCCTATATCGAGACGTTCTTGCCCGGGGAGGTATTTTGTTTTATAACCTAAACCAGGGGTGCTCAAACTTGAACTGCTGGCGATCTACCTCAATATTTTTAGACTACTTACGATCGACTCTGAGAGACTGCAATTGTGTGTGATGCAGGGTTGTCGTACATACACGATACACCCTACCTACCTAGGTAGGGCGTACCGTAGCATATATAGATATTAGCTTTCTGCACAATATAGGTACATTATTTTAGTCAAGGTTTGGGTTAGGTTTAGTTAGGTTCTTCTCTACAATATCAATGAAAAAACTCATAGTTATTCAAAATTGCGAGTTTATTGGTTGTTACAAAACAAAAGAGTTACATATACCAGTTGATAAAGCCACCTTTTGCCGCAAGCAGTGTTATTTTATTACGAAATACATTTTTGTAGTTTAGTTACCTACCTACTTATTAAAAAAAAATTTCTTCTCGAGATCTACTCAAAAAGCACTCGCGATCGACCAGTCGATCGCGATCGACCGTTTGAGCACCCCTGACCTAAACAATAGTAAGGAAACTTACAACTTAATTTAATACACAAATTAATGTGTCAGATATGATAAAAATAGAGGCACATGATTAAGAACCTATAACCTAACCTAAGAACGTGAAAGCTCTTGTAATTCCAAATAAAAAAAAATCAATCGGATAATAGTTCTTATAATGAAGATAAATGTTTCATCCCAAACCAGAGATTTGTCTTCTAGAGACAGATAAGTCAAGTTAGCTAAGTCTTAAAGAATCAGATACATTTTAATTTGTTCGATAGACTATTCGATATCAACAAACGACCAAAACTCCCAATGTGAGATCGTTCCAATCTCACATTTATATGAGATTGGGACGCTTAAGATTTTTTACACAATAATTGGGAATATTTCTTTTACCGGTAAAAGGACAAAACTGAAGCTCATATTTTGAACGCACAAAATTAAGTTACAGACACGATAAATTAAATTATCAAAAATTGTACATTCAATTATTTTTCAATTATATTTCTTTTGTAAGAATTGGGTACTTTTGACCCGAGGTACATGCTACGACCATAACTATATAAGATTGTAACAAGTTTTAAGCAGTATTCTGTTCCGAGAAGTAAAACAAGGTTAAAAAGTGAAATAAATACTACGGTATTAATAGCATATAAGAATGGCTTTAATTGGAAATTTTAATACCAAGAATATCTAATTAAAAAAATATTTCATGTATTATATTTTATATAATTTTCAAATCGTCTATATCATAATAATCCAAGAAGTTAATTTAAATAATCAAATTAATTAAAGCCTAAGAAAATTAGATAAATTGATGAAATTAAAAGAATAAATGTGCATTAAGAAACACAAACTATGACAAAGTAACCCAAAGGAAATGACAAGAAAATTGTAAATAGGAAAACCTTAAAGAAATTCACCCGAGATACCAACAGATAAAAAATGCAATAGAAACTTGATGTAGGAAAGAGTTTTACATGTAGGCAACGTTTAAGTGACATTTTTAGGTAAATAATTTATCTAAGACCGGAAATTCTCGTTAAACGATACGGAAATAAAGTCAACTTATAAATTAAGTGTAATCTCCTAAGGTTTTGTGCATCAGGTCACCCTAAAACAGTAAATACAAATGTTAAATAAGATCATACCAGTGTGTCGTCTGTAAGAATAATTATAATAATATAGGCTTAGTCATTACGGCCGACCGGATTTATTTATTACATTCACATGTAATCCGAATTGGGAAGAGATACAAACTTTACTATTGCCAGGACAACAAGCCATTCATCGTCATGATTTAACTGCACGTGTGTTTAAACAAAAATTGAAATCCTTATCCTTAATATAACAAAAACTTTAGCCACAGCAACGCGTGGCCGGGTCAGCTAGTAATAATATAAGGCTTGCCTACCACTTATCTGCAGAGCTTTAGGGAAAGTATGGAAAAAATATATATATCTAATAAAAAAATAATATATTATTAGTGATGGCTCACCCAGTTTTAGCAAAGTTCGAAATCACTTTGATAAATCTTCTTCTAACCCATCCAGCCGATGAGTAGTCATCAATTTCTATCTGGCTCTCATTCCTAAAGAGATACTGTATGTCTGAAACATGTCCTGCACCTTGAACCAGAGGATGTTGCTCGGTAAATACACCCCGATATGAGAACCTGTAGTGGTACACGGGACTCTTCGAATACTGTGCAAATACAGCAGCAGTTTCAATAATTGGTTGCGCGAACATGATGTCTCCCAAAAGCTCTATACCACTTATTACCACCTCGGGTTCACTCACGTCAACATCTTGTTTTCCAAAATAATGTTCCCTTATTAAATACGCCATTTGTTCCACTTCTTCGTCTGTTGCTGTACGTCTCCATCTGTCTGGCACAATTATCAAGTCATCATTGATGAATTTTGCGAGTGTGTCTTCCTCGTAAAAATAAATATATTCTTTAGAGGTTTGACCCATAATGGTAGGAACATCGTTTATTTCACCATTTTTAATGTATTCTAAAGGGTTTTTAACAAAGAATGGTTCCACATCGTCAAATATTTTCTCGACTACCGGTACAAACGTTAAATCTTCATAAAAGCCACCAGGATTAGCTTCCACTAGGATACCGTTATTAGCTACATCATAAGCTGGTAAACCTCTTAAATTTTCTACAAATTCTTCTAGATTTTTGTCTCCTAAATTTAGTAGGTTTGCAAGTTTGTTAACCATATCTTCTGGGTGTTTTTGCACCGCCCAATCACAAAGCGTTGTTCCAGAGGCAGCGATGACCTTATGGAATAGACCTTTCGCCATCGGTGACACGTGGAGGTGTGATACTATTGCTGATCCAGCGCTCAGGCCAAGTATGCTAACGTTATCCGGATCACCCCCGAAATTTCGTATATTTTGTTGGACCCATTTGAGAGCGAGAACGACATCTTTTATGCCGGCATTACCTGGCACGTCAGATGTGCCCAAGCTTAGAAATCCGAGTACTCCTAATCTGTACGTGATCATAACGGTAACGAAGTCTTCATCCACAATTGTTTCTGGATTTTCAGTGGATGCTCCTGTTATGAAAGAACCTCCATGGACATAAACAAATACCGGTAACAATTCCGGTCCAATATCAGGAGTATAAACGTTGAGGTACAAGCAATCTTCGTTTCCTGATGATGTGTTTCCGGAAGGTTGGACGCACTCTGGCTTTTGCTCAATTGTGGGTAATACTCCACTCCATGGTAGGGGCGGTACAGGGTCCTGAAAAAATATGTTATTTATATATTTTAAAAATAATTGGTCTGACCTGGTGAGTGAATTAATTATTGAATTCGATTAATTAACATTTGTTATTATGTGTTATATAATGTTTTGGCTTTGTAAAATTTAATATTGTTTAGTACTGTTTTAGTATTATTCTTGTATGGAGCATTTACATTGCATCAAACTTATTAGCATTAATAATAACATTCCTATACATTTATACATGTGATCAAAATAAAGAATCTTATATTATCTAGGTCATATAAAATAAAAAATCTGAATCTTCCTATCTTTTTCAAGTAATTAATAACTATATCGACTATCCTCTGATATTTTACCAATTTGTTTTATCACTTGAATATAATATTTTTTTCGATTTTGCCTAATTTAACGCTAATTAATAATATAAAATTACCAGATTAAAGTAGAGGATAGTCACACTCCAAACGTCCTTGTATCAAACATTCCTTTCGATTTATTACGGTCCTTATAACTTTTATTTCAAGCTACAAAAACAAGCGTATATAAAGACATGTTACGATGTTTCCTTGTTGCGTTACTTGATTCATGTTCATTTTAGGATTAGTGAGAGGTTTTAATGGTTATCTGGTTTAACATTGGAAGTCTTATAGTACAGTATAGTAGTATAGTAGTCGTAAGTACTTACTTACGATGCTAAACCGGAAAAATTATAAATAAAAATACGACCGTTTCCACTTGGAAAAAGTGTATAAGAAAAAAAATGTGTGACCCAAAACTATTGAGCATGGGGTAAAATGGCGCATTTCAATAACTCTTATCTAATTATTTATTTAGCTATTGTGAGCTACAGTAATATATGGAAACTTTGTAGACATTCTAAATAGATATATACAGATACTTGGTGGCCATTTTACCCCCTACTTGGTTGCGTGACCGTACTGAGCCACTCTGTACAAGGATTGTTCTAAATTTGAATGTCTCTGGTCTAACCTTGAATCGCAGCGGTCCTAATGGCGGTTCGGCGAAGGGGATTCCCCGAAAACTGGCGAACGGTTTATTTTTTCTTGTTGTCTCTATCGCACCTTCCACTATACCGTTTTCCGTCTGCACTTGAACTGTTTCGGACTCTCCATATAAAATTGACGGTTGAGCTTTTACTTTTAATACTATAAAATAAAATAAAAAAACTATCAAACTATCAAATGAAAGATATCGGTATTCGCGAAATTCAAAAAATGTCTACCGTCAAGTTAACAAGTTTTAACTAGAGAAACGTCGTTTAATCGGTTCACAGTCTGTTGAAAACCTTCTGCAGCGACATTTAGGGTTTTTTGCATGATTTAATTGAATTGTAAACCTTATTTTACACTTGGTGGAAAAACAAAACGAAAAAATTGCCCGGAGATAGTTTTTTCGACAAAATACAGATGACAGAGGTATTTGTGCTCGCTTAGTCAGCCTCCGTGATTTTAATTCCCTAATTTAATTTAAAACTCTAAAAATTTTCATTGTGTTTTCACGTAGTTTTGTTAGGTTTTTAATTATTTTAATATGTTTATGCATAAAAAATATTATTTCGTCGCACCTGCCAGCATGCAGGCAGTCTGGATCCAATGCAATAAATTATAGTTATAGACTTTACTTAAGATAATATTTATTTTTAGAGTGATTGCTAAAAAGTATATATATTTTTTGTTTTCAATTTTTTGATTATTTCAAAAGAAATTTTATTCTCCTCTTTCTTTAAATCAGTTTTAGTTTGAATGCCACCATAAGTGACGTTCATTAATTACTGGATAGAATAAAGAAAATATAAGAAGGCTTTTTTGACAGAAACTCAACTAAAACTTAATATTATTTTTAATTGAGTTCATATTTACTTAAATATATAAAGAATACACTATAATTACGAATTACAATAAAAAAAAAATCATGTCAGTTATACATATATACGGTACAATTTTTATATTTTCACAGGGTTTTTCGCTGGTCTCTTGTATGCTCACTGTAACACTTCATATATAAACTTCCTTAGAACAGGTAACTCTTACCTAGTTAGGAAGGTACTAATCGACCCATGATTTCTCAATAAAATAAATAAATAAATAATATTCATCTACCCGCGACGTCACACCGCGCAACAAACCCTTCAAGCTCTAATTTTGTTTTTTGTTAAGTTTGGTGATTGCATAGGGTAAAAAATTAAATAATTTTAACATGATGGAAATGCACGTTTTAAACGTTTTTATACCTATTTAACATTTAGGTTTTGTTTTGAACTTGGCGAGAATGTGGTTCGCAAGACTAGAGCTACTGTTCTAATACTAAGCTCTCTTTCTGCTCTCTATTGTCAATTATAATTAATATCAATAACTTTAATAGCTATTCAGACATAGTGTTGCCTGCTTTGGCTTTTAAATTCTAAACAAAAAAAAACAATAAAATTAATTAGTATGTATATAACATACGCGCCATCCCTTAACACATGTCGTTCGATAATAATACAATTATATTATTTGAAATTACAGATTTTTATATTTATCTACCTTTATTATTAGAGTGGCAACTAAGTTTAAATGAGAAATAAGAAAATATTTATAGGTTTTACTTATTCTCAGTCCTATATTTTTCTGGTAAAAAGCGAAATTAATAAAGTGGCACGTTTTGAGAGGTAGTTACCGTGCATGTTTTTTACAAATCTCGTTTTAAATCGATTAAAAGTTGCTATATTAGGTCCATTATGTACCTAGGTATCTATTTTTATTGTTATCAATGAACTTAGCTTTACAAAATATGTAGTAAGCTCTTAGAACATATATATTTTTTTTATATCCTTTGAATAATTTTTAGGATAACCGAATAAAATTAAGGATAGTGAAATACATAAATGTATATTTTTTGTTAAATAAAAAGTAAGCAATTATTTTTTAGCTATTAACTATACTCGACAATAATTTTCAATATAGATCAAAGACCAGTTTGGACAGATGAATATATTTCTGAGATACATGAATAATACACAATAATACATTACATAATAATACACAGTAATACACAGTAATACATAATAGTACATGGGAATCGACGAAGTTCTAAACAAAAATCTTTTGTTCATATTTTGGCTTTATTGGTGCAAAATATTTTTAATTGCAATGTATTTAAAAAAGGTAAACGTACCTGCTCCATAGCTGGAAGATGAAAAAGATGACAATATCATCCCTAAAGATAATATTAGTAACTTCATCTCATTGACTTTAGTACCACTTGCAGTTCTTCTGACGCGCTCGATAGTAGAAATGTAAAATTATCGATTCAATAATCTATATTTATTGTTACAACGGTATAGAGATAAAATTTAACATATCTCATATCTTCTCTTATCATGTAGTTATTGCTTAATATCTCTTCAAAAAATGGGTCAAGAAATAAATGCATTTATAGATAGTTCTTTGACATTCACAGCTTTGCTCTCGATTCCAAAATGTTATCGAATTCTGTCCAAAGTCCAACTTATAACGAAAAGTGAAAATACACACAGTTCTCACTATGCTAGAGTCACTATAGCTTAAATAATAATTCTTGTCCTAAGCACGCGGAGTCAGATTATTTATACGGAGTACTCTTGGAATGAATTCTGGATGCGAAGGAGTTTCTCCGCGTAGAAGAACACATTCCCGATGATCCTTAACTTTTGGGTGATGTTACGTTAACCACTTATTTTGACACCGCTTGAAGACATCCACCAGCCTAGTAAAGTGAAAAAGAACATGCAACCTTTACTACCATAAATATTATTTTTTAAAAAAAATTGATTCGAACGAAATTGGTAAAAATAAAATACAAATAATAAGAAACAAACAAGCAATAATAAATATATATCAATACAACCTATACAAATATTAAATAAATAAATATGAATATACGTAAAAACTGAAAAAAAAATAGACAATAAGAGTACATTAATTAGGTATTAGCTACATGAATACATGATAAAATTTTTATATAAAAGGAACAAGTTCTGAGACTAATGTATTTGCAATATATCCTTACTATATCTCCCCAAAAGCCATATAGTTCGATTTTTAAAAATTGTTTATAATTTTATTACGTTTCAGACGTTTTGGTAGGTTGTATATTCGCAGACACAAGTATTTGAGTGACCGCTGTTCAAATCAGACGCTAGAAGCAGACCTTCAGGGGCACAAATCTAACTAAAGGTCATTTTCAAATTTAAAAATGATAAAAAACTATTTAAGATTAACAATGCAGAGTAAAGACTTAGTATTTTACCAATAGTTTCAATTAAACATGAAATTTTAGATAGCTTGGATACAAGAAAATTGTTTAAAAAAATCGCCAGCATAAATGCAAGAGAATTGATAACTGTAGATAGACATTTATATGGTTTTACGCTTACAGGTAGTCATAAGACAGGGGGCAACATAATCGAATCGGTATTGCGCTCAAACAGCTATCGACTGGCCTATAGATCATTATAAATTGCCCTAATGGTATGAAAATTGAGTCTTAAAAACATTTTATAGTTTCATATTGCCATATTACAAAATGAATTTGTGCATGAAAATAGGTTAATTAATTAATATGGTAATTGAGTAGCAAGAAAGATGGAATTGCGATTCATGCTTAAAAGTGATTTCAGACTAGACTCAATGATTTGGATCTGGTCATGAACGAAGTGCGAGGCTTGTCGATGATTTTTATTTAATTGAGAAATCAACAGTTTTACAAATTTCAAGTTAAAAACATACTTGGATGCAATGAATGGTTACCGATCTATAAAACTAAACAATTTTTCGCAATAAAAATAATGCTAACCAAAAATGTTATAAATATAACATGTTATAAATTATCTAAAATTTTGAATTAAATTCTTTTATGCCATGTATCTTGAAAGCATACTTAACCAAGTTTTATTGTATCTTGTCAATGAATATATTTATTGTAGGTATTGGATATACGAGGTAATGGTGAAAACAAATCGGTGCTTAAACGGAACATTAAAACCTAAACAGCCAAGTAATTCAGGTCGAAAGGAACAATGACATCAGCGCTAATGCCTTTGTTGGCCATTTCTCCACTTTTCTTCGAGGTTTTTCCAGAATTTAGTCCTGTAGTCATCGGCGTTCTCTGTTGGTGTACTGTCCCCGTTTATCTCAAGATAGTTGGCCTGGTCTGGCCTCACTGGCTTCCATACGAATGGCAGTAATGTGTTTTCAGGACCTGGTGTGGGGTTTCTGAAACGATAAGATTTTGTAATTTACGTTTATACGAAGATTTCTTTAAGTTTTGTAAAATGGGCTCTAAAATGGAACCCATATGTACTTTTTGCAGATACTTACTTATATGCGTAGCTTTTGGAATTAATCTTTAATAAAAATAAAAATAACGATGACTCACCCAGTTTTAGCAAAGTTCGAAATGACTTTGATAAATCTTCTTCTAACCCATCCAGCCGATGAGTAATCATCAATTTCTATCTGGTTGGCTCTCTTAAAAAGATATTGTATATCTGAACCATGTCCTGCGCCTTGGATCAAAGACTGTCGGTCATTCAATACACCTCGATATGAGAACCTGTAGTGGTACACTGGACTCTTCGAATACTGTGCAAATACAGCAGCAGTTTCAATAATTGGTTGCGCGAACATAATGTCTCCCAAAAGCTCTATACCACTTATTACCACCTCGGGTTTACTCACGTCAACATTTTGTGTTCCAAAATAATGTTCCCTTATTAAATACGCCATTTGTTCCACTTCTTCGTCTGTTGCTGTAAGTCTCCATCTGTCTGGAACAATTACTAAATCATCAGCAAGATATACAGCAAAGGTGTCTTCGTCGTAGAATGAAGTATATTCCTTAGAGGTTTGCCCTATAATGGTCGGAACATCGTTTATTTCACCATTTTTAATGTATTCTAAAGGGTTTTTAACAAAGAATGGTTCCACATCGTCAAATATTTTCTCGACTACCGGTACAAACGTTAAATCTTCATAAAACCCACCAGGATTTGCTTCCACTAGAATTGCGTTGTTAAATATATCACGAGCTGGTAAACCTCTTAAGTTTTCTACAAATTCTTCTAGATTTTTATTATCTAAATTTAGTAGGTTTGCAAGTTTGCTAACCATATCTTCTGGGTGTTTTTGCACCGCCCAATCACAAAGTGTTGTTCCAGAGGAAGCGATGACCTTATGGAATAGACCTCTCGCCATCGGTGATACGTGGAGGTGTGATACTATTGCTGATCCAGCGCTCAGGCCAAGTATGCTAACGTTATCCGGATCACCCCCGAAATTTCGTATATTTTGTTGGACCCATTTGAGAGCGAGAACGACATCTTTTATGCCGGCATTACCTGGCACGTCAGATGTGCCCAAGCTTAGAAATCCGAGTACTCCTAATCTGTACGTGATCATAACGGTAACGAAGTCTTCATCCACAATTGTTTCTGGATTTTCAGTGGATGCTCCTGTTATGAAAGAACCTCCATGGACATAAACAAATACCGGTAACAATTCCGGTCCAATATCAGGAGTATAAACGTTGAGGTACAAGCAATCTTCGCTTCCTGATGATGTGTTTCCGGAAGGTTGGACGCACTCTGGCTTTTGCTCAATTGTGGGTAATACTCCACTCCATGGCACGGGCGGTAATGGGTCCTGAAAAAAAAAATATTTATACACGTTTTTACGCGACATATACAATCTATAAAGTGGCGATTTGGAATTGATGTATTACCCTAATATTAAGTGCTGAACCAGTGGATACAAAAATAATGAAATTAACGGAGCTGGAACAGCGGCGAACATATCTTTTCGTTTCAAATCTCCTATAACCCAAAACCACCCTCAGTTTAATCCATCTATCTATCTATCTATTAATCTATCTAACTGTCGTAATTTTACATCAATCACTTTCAAATTGATACATAAAATTTAAGGGCACAAAATCTCGGTCAAGTTCGGGCAAAATCAGTCCAGGAGGCGGGAATGGAGGGGTTTCGAAAAGGGAAATTTTGCTATAACTTTCTTAGTATATATGATATCGAATTCAATTAAATTTTATAATATTTCTTAGATAATGGCCTAAAACTTTTTTCAAATAAACTAGATAAACTCAGTAAACAGATAGCACCAACCGTTGTTCCTAGGGTTGGGAAAAAGTGGTCTCACCTTGAATCGCAGTGGTCCTACTGGCGGTACGGCGAAGGGGATTCCCCGAAAACTGGCGAACGGTTTATTTCTCCCTGTTGTTTCCATCGCGCCTTCCACTATACCGTTCTCTGTCTGCACTTGAACCCTTTCAGACTCTTTTTCAGCATTCAATAATGACGGTTTTGATCCTGCTTGTGTTACTGAAAAATAAAAAAATAACCAGCCGTGTGTAAAGTATGTTTGTAACCCACAATTATTCCATCAGTAGTCTAGGGGAAGATACCGTTAATGACGCCTGTAGGGCCTATCTGTAAGATGTCAGGTTCTGGTAAAATAATTTACTACTACTAAACAACGTATAGAAGCAGTTGATATTATATGATAGCTGCAGGTGACTCTGCCATTCGTGTTTAGTTGAACATCGCCATCTAACGTTTAGTTTAGCTACTTCAGTTTAGAGCAGTGATCATTTCGTATAAACGTAAACCTAAATGTTAAAAATAAAATATCTCTGTTTTAGATAGTATGTTGATGGCCTGCGAATCTTGTCTTTCACGTGATATTGAGATACCATCCAATGACGTTTTATGTTTTGGCACACATTTAGAATTTTATGAGATTATATAATAATATATTATATTATATAATTATGGTATTTATATTTGGTACGCTTTTTTGGCCATATAAATGTTTTATTAGAAAATTATCTACTTGTATCGCTGTTTGTACGTTTATAAATTAATAAATAATAACTAGCACTGTAAAATCGGGGCTCAGTTCTACCTATAATATAATATAAAAAGAAACTAATAATTATAATATAATTATTTGTAGAATGTATAATATTATACAAACATGTTTTGTTAAACATAACTTTAATTTTATCATCTACAAAAATGTAATATTTTTTATAATTTTTCAGGTTATGCACATGAATTACCTATTATGATATATTATTATGGTACCGATAGAGAACAGTGCCAGACGAACAAAAAAAATATATTGGATTATTTTTTTTTGTTTAGCCTCAATACAGAATGTCCCAATACTACTCCCGAAGACTTAGGAGAGTGTTTTCGTTCACTTGCTCGTGCTCGGCCATGGACGGTCAATGACCCGGTGTGGCGTGGCGTCGTGAGCGAAGAATAATTTATTTTTTACAGAAATAAACAAACAAAAAGGTAAACGTACCTGCTCCATAGCTGGAAGATGAAAAGGATGACAATATCATCCCTAAAGATAATATTAGTAACTTCATCTCTGTGACTTTAGTACCACTTGCAGTTCTCCTGACGCGCTTGATAGTAGGAATGTAAAATTATCGATTCGATAATCTATATTTACCTATTGTTACAACGGTATTGAAATAAATGATCTTCTTCGCTCAAGATGATCATTTATCTCGAATCTTCTTATCGTGTGGTTACTGTAGAGAAATCTGTCCGGGTTGTTTCAAACCAGAGTCGTCCGGGTCAGAAGTGGGCAATCGTGGGCAGTTTTTCTGAAATACACTCGAGGCCCTACGCCACAGCAGAACGAGATAGCGATGTTACTTGTCTAGCCAGAACCGACACGTGTAAAATTTGGTGCCTGCGTTTCACATCGATGGCGCTCACTAGTCAAATGTCATCTCGTCTGCAGACCAACGTACTATAGTATGACATATATTTTTTTAGTTAGGCTGCATACTAGTATTTTTAAATACTAGTTTCGTTTTGAATTTATATGCGTTTTCGGCATGCATTACATATTAATATGTAGATTTTTTTGCTGAATACTGGTAATATAATATAGTATTTTAGAAGTATTGGGTAAAGGAAACAAATTATTTTCCACATTTTAAATATAAATAATAATAATACTAAAAAAATAGTTTAGTACAGTTTTTTTATAATTACTGTTTTGTTTACGACCTTCTATAGTAAACAAGCTGGAGAACATCTTATGAATTAACACACAACTATTTATTTATTAATACAATTATAAATTTTCACAGATTAATAACACAAACCCTCTCTCAACTTAAGAAGTAGGCAGTGGCATACATTTAGTTATAATATTGGTCAAATTGTATATGAAGGTAAACATTTATATTATGTGATACTCCATATATTATACCCCCGTCTCCAATATCTCCGTGGCGACAGATATTGTATACACAAACCATAGCGGCGAGTAGTGAACTAATCACGAGTGCGAAAACATATTCTTAACAAAGTCGAACTTAAAAAGTAACTGAAATACACAATTCAATTTAGGTCATGCTTAAAAGTTAAGTTGACCCTAACTAAGAACGACTTTAAGCAAGGACTGAAATTTCGGCCCTATTAGCGAAATGTTTGTGAAATCAGATCTCAATGATTTCACCATCGATTTTAGAATTTTAAAGTTTTAATCGAATCTACGTGTAAATACTAGGTTAGGTTAGGAGCCGGAATTGTAAAATTCGAAATAACAAAAAGGTATTTGCCCTTTTTAAATTTATCCCCTACAACCCTTAGATCAACTTAAATTACTTCAACTGTAACTCGATCAAGGTTATGAGGAAATATGATACTACCAAAAGTGGGCAAAGGCATCTCAATTTCCTTCGACCTAAACTTCTCAACACCGCAGATGAGCAGATTAAAAAAGCACAATCTAAATTCAGTCCTACAAAAAACATCACCAAATAGCTCCTCGCAATAGGAAGAGACGCATCTGAAAAGATGGTGACCAGTGTATTACAATAGAAAAGCGAACATAGTATTGTAATAAACAAATTTTGTTTTGTTTATTGTTTGTGTAACACAATTACTGGAATATGTAACACAATTATTAGAATTATATATCTATCAAATGTATAAATTGTATGTAATATAATATAAATAATAATATGCACTAATTTTGCATATATGTTTTGTATTTATGATATTTATTCTATGATCCTTCTTATTAGTAACGTCTCACGTGCGCAATAAGTATTTTAGGTATTCTGCATCCTTCTTCTGGCCGCTTTTAAAACAGGTTTTTTAAACCTAGTTAGAGTGGCCATATTACTTCAAAGCAACAATAAAAAACTGGTATTAATTACATTTGTATATATGTTAATATATTTTTGTCTGTGTTATTTATTATATAATTTATTATTGTCATATTATGAATAAATAAATAAATAAATTCCCACTTTGTTATGTAATTTCCCCAAAAAAGCTTTCAATGCAATTTCGATTTAGTCTACACAGTAATAACAAAATCAAAACCAGCAGATTTAAAATCTTTGTACAAATTATAATAAATTTCTCATGATGAGAACGTTATTATAGATTTTGAAGTATTTAGAAGCACTATTGGGTGCTATGACCGGCGATTATTTGATATAATTAAGACAATTAAATAATCGATACCGAAATATCTAACACCTAACACGTAATGCGAGTAGTACCTCTATTTTTTGGTAATGATAAATGTTTCCGTACTTTTAAATATTCGTATCGTTTTAAAAATGTTAATGACTGTCAAACTGTTACATTACCCTAAACGAATCATATTATTTATGCGGTTAATTTAAATATTAATAAATTTATATTAAAAAAAACATTGTTGAAAGCAAGCCTTTATTTGAGTGCTTGAATGCGTAAAAAAAATTTCGTGTCTGTGCTGTTGACTGTTGAGGAGTTCCTTCGTCTGGTACCTGGAAGTAGAATCCGGTCAAATTGCATTGTCATCGGAACTTAACCAACATGTCATATTTTAACTTCGTAATAAGAGGAAGTAGCTTTAACTCAGTTTGCAAGATTTGACCTAAACAGGCTAACAAACAATGCGAGCTAAATAAAAGCTTGTAAAAATAAGTATGGTTTTCCTTACTAAGGGTCCGAATGCTTGGTGTAAGTTAACCATTTGGCTAAGGGTAACTTAAGTAATTTATTTTGTTGATTGAATTGAATTAATTCGATGTTAGAATGCATATAATATAATATGTAATAATGCATATAATATGTTCCAAATTTAGAGATTCTCAAAATAATTTAAATTGAATTACTTAATTCATGGTACTATTTTAAATGTTGTGTAATTACATTATGAATAGCCTAATTATATGTACTGATAAATGTATCAAATAAACACATACTCGTACATGTTACAAAAAAGAGAAAACGGTCAGTATGTATGGAAAAGTATGTATAAATAAAATATAAAGTATGTGAACATAATGCAGGGTCAAAATTAAATATTTAATAAGTAATGTATATCATTTATATGAAGCGGTTTGATACTTGCCAAGGCTAGTCTCGATGGTCAAACACCAAGAAATTTCATTGATTAGTAATTGGGTGTTTTATAAAAAAAAACAGAATTCTTAAATATTATAGGAATAAAGATGTAATGTCGCATGTTCCTGAGTTACACTCGCCTAGTCCGCTGGTAGATTATCAGTGTAAAAAAATAAAATATTTCCGTATTGTCGGTAGATAAATGTTAAATTTATCTAGAGCTAGATGCCTATGGCCATATCTGGTATTAAGCCTCTGAAATGGGACTCCTTTCTCTTCTGAGAGAGCCCCGATCGAATCGCAATGTCAAATTCCCAATTGTCCCTTGCCCAAACTGTCTCCAAGGTTCTTCCAAAATAATCTTCTTTCTTCATCGGGGTCCACGCTTGGAACCAATCCACCGTTTATTTCCATGTAGTTCGCCGATGATGGAGTAACTGGTAGCCATATTCTTGTTAATGGTAGCTCAAGTGGAACCGGCGTCGGGTTACTGTAATAATAAAAACAACTTTTAGGGGTTTTGTATAGTGCACTGTTACTAAGGGAAGCAGTTTGATTTTCCTTGGTACACGGAGTTGCCCGCCTGTGTAGTTTATTTATATGGTTATTATGTTTTTTATTATAAAATCCACAATAAGATTTACAAATATATATTGTTTTCATCATATAGAAATAATTATGAATTTCTGACATTTCGCAAAGAAATATTAAGTTAGCGTCTTTGTTTCTTTTATTTTTTAAATATTTATCCATACCATATACTACATACCTTACTTTATATTTATAAATGCGAACCGCCTAACCGATTTTGATGAAATTTGGTAAGGAGATAGCTCGAACCCTGGGAAAGGATAGCTACTTTAGGCTGTAATATTAGGAAGAAAGAAACGTTCTTCGTCACTGCTGATTTTTCAGAAACACCGATTAGTAGGTGGGGATCCATTTGCCATTTGTGATTATCAAGTCGAGAGAAAAAGGCACTGTCTTATAATTTTATTTATTGTAATTGCGAAGTTAAACTTAGCATTTTTTTTTTAATCATTAGTCTACAGTAATGCCACGGTGACGAGGATTAATTTTAGTGCGGAATACAACTCGATCAATTCGTTTTAGATGAAAGAGATACAATTGTAATTTTCTTACCTATTCCTTGCGAAATTTGCGTACATTTTGACTATACTTTCTCTTACGTATCCATCTGATGATCTTTCGCTCACTCTGTCTTTTTCACTTATGAACAAGTATCGCAGATCATCTCCATGCGTAGCACCCTGTATTCCTTTCATTTCAACTTTAGGATTGTTTAAGTTCCCCCTGTAAGAGAACCTATATTGGAATACCGGACTCGCCGATGCCTTCGCGAGCAGTCGTGCAGTTTCCAATATTGGCACAATGAACGTTATGTCACTCAACACATCGATCAGATGCTCATACAAATAATTATCGTCCACCGAGACCTGTTGAGTTCCGAAATAGAATTGCTTTATCATTTCGCAAATCTTTCTGTACTCGCTTGGATCCGATTTAGCTCTCCAGCGCTGTGGCACGAATGTTACATTATTATTTAGGTAATCTTTCACTGTTTCATCCTCAGCAAACAGAAGAAACTCTTTCGACGAGTGTCCTATGATAACGGGGACATCCGTAAAATTTCCGGACTCGATAATTTTCGATGGCTCCTCGTCTAGGAACGCCTCGACCCCTTCGAAGTGTTTCTCCACGACCGGTGCGAACGACACAGCCTCCAGGAATCCACCGGGATCTGCGGGAAATTGTAAGGACGCCTTTATCAAATCGAACGCAGGTATTAGCCTCATTTCTTCAAGTGCATTATCAACGCTTACGTTTAGAATTCGTATCAATTTATCCGCCGCCGCTGTGGGATCTCTTATTATTCCCCAGGGTGTGAGGGATGTTGCTGACATTGCAATGATTCTATGGAATAATCCACTGGACATCGGTGAGAGCTGGTGATTGTTCACGGACGAACCGCCAGCACTTAAACCGAATATCGTTACGTTTTCAGGATCGCCTCCAAAATATTTAATGTTATCCCGGATCCATCGCAGTGCTGCTACTTGGTCTTTCAAGCCGATATTTCCTGGAACTTCCGCCGTTTCCAGGCAAAGGAATCCCAGTACGCCAATCCTGTACGATATGGATACTACGAGGATGCCTTCGTCTAGAAGTGGCTCTGGATTTATCAGCGACGAACCGCGATTGTACGCGCCCCCGTGTATGTACACCATAACAGGTATAGCATCAGATTCGATTGCTGGTGTGAAGATATTGAGGTATAGACAATCTTCACTTCCGATTTCATGTCCATCTGGGGATATTTGTGGGCAGGGGTCTTTTTGTTTATGGGCACTGAGTGTACCATTTCGATGCGATGGAAGCGTAGGATACTGAAAGTAAATTTTGTTTTTTTTTAAGAATCATCTGAATGGTATAGTACATCTAGTAGTGGTATGGTGGCATCTGAATGGTGGTGGTGGTGGTAGTCTGGTAGTATGGTATGGTAGTGGTGGTGGTTTAGTACTACAATTTGACTTTATTTACAGATGCGTCATAGAAGTTTTAGATGAACGTCCTCATGCTTAATGGGTATGTTGTTAAAAATGTGGGAATACTGCTCTATCCATCGTATTATCGTCATTTTGTCTCTATTTAAAATCGAGCGGTTACACATATTATAGATGTAATGAGATTAAATACGGTTAATATTATAGTATACCTTAAATCTTAATTCTCCAATAGGCGGTTCGGCGAATGGTATTCCATGGTATGCTGCATAGGTCCTATTTCTTATTGTGGTTCCATATCTTCCTACTATCCCACCTTGAACGGTTTGTGCTGTTGGTGTTTTTTCTGCTTCTTGAAGTATCTCTCCATTGTCTGTTTCTGAAATAAATTATTGCCACTTTTTAGTAATTTTTTTGAATTTTTTTAGGTTATTTCGTGTAAACAATTGGTTGGTACTGTGATCGTCATACTTGAAGCGATTTATTTTTTTAAGTTAATACAAAACTTTTTTTACCCTCAAGGATAACAAGTTTATTGCATTTAATATATGGCTCCATAAAAAAAATATATATTCTATAATTTAAGGTAGTTCTCACGGAAAGGTTTCTTTCAATTAGCAAACGCTGGTGTTTAATATCAAATCTCCGCAAATATCAGGATGTACCAATATAAAGTCCCTACACTGTCAAAAATTAAAATAGTTTTTTTTTTAATGAGCTTTTATATTGTTTTATCATATTCCAAGTATTACTGCACAAAGTGCTTTTTATTAAAATTTGTGTATCTACACAGCACATTGTTTTTCTTTAAATATTAACAGATAGATTTATATTATTAGATAATATATTAGTCATATGATAGTCTCGAAAAATAGACTAAGAAATCGCGTAGTGATGCCATATGTCATACATCATAGATAATCAAAATAAAATCAACTAAATGATGTAGCGAATATATAATCAGATGAAGATTTAAATAAATGCAAAAGATAAGATCTCTCGAAGATAATGATTTGTGTGAATACACACAAATGAATCACGATAATACAAAGGAATAATGCAGAAAGTAAACTCTTTCACACACACACACACGCAAGCAAAATTATATGAATAATATTAATTTACCGCTTGATTTATTCTAAATAAACGCAAATAAAAATAATCAAATTCAAAATTAAAAATAAATCAAATTCGTTTAAAAACCCGACCCAACCCGGACTATGACTTATAAACGACGGGTGTTTTCATCCTCAAATATCATAGAAATATTTTGTAGAGATTTAAATCATCTGTAAATCAACTTAAATCGCAATTTTAAACCTTCAAATTAATGAAACCATTTTATTGCAACTAGTATTCTGACTAAAATATTTTCTTTGTTTGTGGTAAAAATGATAATATATCTACTTATATTACATTTTCATTATGTTTTTTAAAATAACTTTTATTTTTTGCTCTGCATCAACATTGATTTAATGTGTTAAATTTTGACGAGGAACCACTCGTTAGATTGCCTGAACTGTTTATTTTTGTATTGTTTTTATAAATAATTAGTAATAATTCGTGTATTATGTGAGTACCTTATAAGATAACTTAGAGTAGCTGTTTTAGATCCGATTTTTAGGATATTTGGATTCTAGATGGCGTTATTACAGTATCATTTTCGCATTTCTCGTATGAAACATTCCACCATTGTGTAACGGTTTTGACGTATGGACGATCTATCGCCGTTATATCAAGGGGAAAACTCCCAATTTGTAAAACCACTACTAATTGACCGCGTCGAATTAATCACCTCGTTCAATTTAAAATACCCCTCAGCGTCCGAGAAATCTATACGAACTAGAAACAAAACCTTCTTCTAAATCCTTTTCTCAAGTTACAGGGTGCTAGATATTAGACAATCTGGCAATTAGACGATATTAGACATGTTTGGCAAAATAAAATTAGCAATATACAGTGCACTAAAGCTATGAAGACAAGATCGAACGATAGAGGTCACTTAGTGGCACCAATAATGAAAACATCTTTTGGACAGAGACATCTCATTTTTCTGGGCCCAAAAATATATAACCAGATAAGCGATGAAATTAGGGATGCTAAAACTAAAGCTTGCCTCGCTAAATCTATCTTAAAATGGTTAATCTCTTTGGTAGAGATGCTGCTGAGAAATTAATTTCTGAAATAGTTGTTTAGATAAAATTTAATACGACTGTAATTTATGCAACTTTAGCTACTAATTAAAAAATATTATTTTAGTTACCTAGAATGTTTAAAAAAAAAAAATAAAAAAAAAGATATGCTTACTTAGATATGTCATACCAATATTTTTATGCCCAATGTATATATTTATATATCACTATAAGATATGTTTCTATACTATATGTAGTATAACACTATTTTTATATTGAATATTTATTTATTTATATCGAATATTTATTTACCTATATATTTAATAATTGTTTATTCATTTATTTGTTATTTTTTAATTGTTTCATTTATTTATTTTATTTTTTCATATATTAAGTATTCTTGAGTAAACATTTAAATTGTATTCATGTGTGTATGTGTGTGTGGGTGTGTATATCAGTGTGTATATTTGTGCCTTATTATTTTTATATTTTTCTCAGGGTTTTGCGCTGGTCTCTGCTATGCACTGTATCACTTCATATCACTTCCTTAGAACAGGTAACTCTTACCTAGTTAGGAAGGTTATAGACTTATACTCATCGGCCAATTTATATTCCATAACAAAAAAACCTACGCAAATAAATACACGCATACAGCCGGAGGCACTCGGATCTTTACCTTGAGCATTTAAAGTTGAAATGAGACGCGAAATAAAAGAGATAGAAAATATTTATATTGTTTCGGTCTCTGTCAAATCGACTTTCGTATCATGATATTATTTTTTTTTATCACACGCTCATTCTTTTAATTTAGTAAGTTGTTTTATTTCAGGAAACAATAGGTATTACATAAATAAAATTACACAATCTTTATCAGAATCAAATTAAGAAAAGTTATATTAATTCTATATTACATTTAGCAATTAGACTGGCTTCAAGTCAATTGAATATACTCGTACATCTAGTTTAATAAATGAAACCAAAAATATTATTTCAGTTTTCTTTTACACACAGATAGTTCCAAGACCATTCCCGAAGCGTTACGAGGATGCTTATGTTCCCTATTACGTGTGAGAAATCGTTTAAAAAAATGCGAAATAATTTATGTCCAAATTTATTAATTTTATCAAAGCGCTCGTGTCAATTCCCTTTTTGCTCGCAGACGCTCGGTATGGCCGATCAATGACCCGGCGCGGCGCGGCCTCGCCAGTGACCGAACTTATGACAAGAGCGATTTCATATCACGTAAGGTTTACAATTTTTTTACTCGGAAACCATGATAAATATCGATATGAGGTCAAAACAAATCATGTTTGAAATCGCAGGACCAATGAGCTGGACTTTTTATCGGGAATAGTCTTGGGAACGCGGTGTATATGTTAGAGGGCAAAGTCAATGTTCAATGATAAGCTATTATATAAAATGACGTAAGACACTCCATCTTAAAATTGATAGATAGAAATTAAATCCTACTGGGCGTAATAATATTTGTCTATGACACAGGATTTGAACCCTTTTTATTTCGCCGTTATATCCTATGTAAATTGATAATGTTAAAATAAATTATTTACACTTTTTTCTCTTTTTCTATTTTTTTATATTTAACACTACCTTCGCGGAATTCAAGAGAGTATCCACTCTAGCTCTAACCTTAGAGTAGTATGTATATACAGAGTGAACTTAAAGTCAGCAATATCCTTTTAAGGGGTGATGCTGGCTGGGTATGAAACTAAACAGCTTTTGTTTAACGTATTTTCGTATAGTTAACAAAAAAATATCCATTTAAAAATATAAATAGTTTATTGAACGTTTGGTATCGTCTTTCCGACCTATCCAATTGACTAACATTACAATATTTGTACCCGGTAAACTTAAATGTCATTTTTTTACCTTATTATTGAATATTTTTTTTTTTTTTTTGTTATACTATGTAAGCTAATAAATAAGTAAAAACCTTGTTGAAACCCCTCCTCCCACTCACCCAGTCTCAGCACTCTGTAATTAAATTTAATAGGTTTTTTTTAATGTTATGCATTAGCTCCTTATCTGTAAAATCCTATTTTTTTAATAGTTTATTTACTAAAATATGTAGTAAAAAATGAATGATCATTTATTTTTGGATTTTTTCAACCATTAGGTCACTAGTTTGAATCCGTGTAGTCACCAGGTTTAAATGCTTCTAAACCGTTATTTTTCCTGGCTCTGGAACAAGCTTATCTAGCAAAGTTGATAAGTGCCGATTAAAAATTGCATTTAGGCAAACTAGGCAAGAATTTATGAGGGTACAAATATTTTGGTCACCGTCGTATTCACACCTATAAATTATTTATTTTTTTTACCTGATTCAGAAGCGTACGATATCTCGCTGAGTGATAACAAAATAATTTTGAAAAAAATAATTCGATTTTTGTTATTGTTAAACATCACTGAAATATTACAACTATATCATTTTTAATTTGCACAATCGTGTTACTTTTGCGGATTTAATGAGATAACTACCAAGCGAGATAAGTGTTATTTTTGTACCAGTCTCCTCATATCTCGGAATTAGGCCGCAAACATACCAAAGCGCGAGTCGATACCTCGGATTAAATTATACATTTTTTGCTAGATTTATTTAGAAAAGATACCCATTGTCGTGACATCCGGAAAATTTCGGCTTATATTCGCGTTTCACATTCCCTAGTTTTTCGAAAAAATGAAATTTTGCTATAACTTTCTTAGTATATAAGAAATCGAAATCACTTAAATTTTATATTATTCCTTAGTTAAGGACCTAAAACTTATCTAAGTATTTTTTTTTTGATAGCACCAACCATTGGTCCTAGGGGTGGGAAAAATTGGTTTTTCAAAATTCAAAAAATCATACCTCTCTCAATAGGCACAGCATCAAATCAGTTCAAAATGTAAATTGTCGACCTGTAAGTTTCCTACAACTTTTGTTTGAAATAATTTTTGATATAAGCAACCCTTACGGCACAGTATAAAGGGGAATTCCTCTTTACGCACTCTCGCTGAACAAGGGTACGGTAGTTCGCGCAATGTTTAACTACAATTGGAGTTCGCCTATCCCCTACTTTGATCCCGTGAATTCTACCTCCGCCGAGTAGATGAATCTGTAAATATTAATCTCATTTACGCTCATACGGAACACAAGTACACTCGCACGTATTATCTTTTTAGCCGTTTTAGTTCCACTTTAAATGCTTAGGGTTAAGCTCCGAGTGGCTTTGACTGTACATATGTTATGTATGAAAAACTTTTATATTTAGAATAAACGATCACGTACTTCGTATATAGTTAAATTGTAAATTGTATTTATTTTGTACCGTTTAAAATGAATAAAACGATCAGCATTTCTCGACGTTATTTTACTTTTTCTTCGCTGATCTTTCACAATCTTATTTCGATATTTTTATTAAAAAAAAAAAAATACTTTTTATTAACCTAACCTATATTCTACATTATTTTTTAATTCTAAGCTTTATTGGGTAACTATGTAAAAGATATTAAAAATCTTTGTTTAAAAACGTTAAAGGTAAAGATAAAACCTAACCCTATGAATCTGTCCAAAAATCAATTCGTTAGCCCCTTGAGTATATTAACACCTTTATATTACCAATTAGACGCATCGTTATTAAACTCCACATTATTTATTTATTTTCTTATGGGAAAACATACAGTAATAACAATAAAATTAACAATTAAGAATTAAGCAGATAACAAAACCGGTTATGGATTTCCTACATATTCACAAACATAATATTATACAGTAGGTATGAAGACCTCAAACTAAAGTGATGCAAATCAAATTATTAAAATACAAACATGCAGGCATACATTCGTATAAGGAGCATCTCGCATGTATGTGTGTGTGTGTGATGAGGGTGTGTGTTTGTGTGCGAGGGTGCGTGTGTGTGTTCATGTGTGTGTGTGTGAGGAAAGAGAGATTTTGATGGCGGTGTAAATAATGTTTTATTTGCGTTAGATAGATTTATTTGATATATATTTATTTATTTATTTATTTATTTATTTATTTTTGTTTTTACATTATAATGAATAACATAACCATACCTAACTGGACATTGCCCGTACTAAGGTAGGCTAATTTTAATAGTTATTTAATAGATTGGTTACATGCAATTGCGCTGAGCTTTTTTGTAAGTACAAAATAAAACTACAAAAATTAATATCGATATACATACACGTACATGTAATACGAATACATAAAAAAAAATACATATATATTTATTAATATATATAATAAGTTGAGAAATAGAAAAGATCAATACACAGGAATACAATTACACAATTATTACACAGGAATATAATTGACCAGAGTCTCAGTGTCCTTTCTACCAAGATCAATTAACCAGTTAGTCAGTGTCTTTTTATTAATTAATTTGCTATTAAGATTTATTTGCAGGATATCTTTTATTTTATTATAAAGCCTAGGGGCCAGAAAAGAAAAATACCTTTGGGCGAATTTGGTTTTAGTTTTAGGAACCGCTTTCTGCACTGAAGTAACCCCACGCGTCACTATGGTTTGGTGGTTAATATCGGATTGCATTTCTTTATGTTTATGATAATGAGAAATAATTGTTTTAACATAAATTTGTCGAATATCAAGTACTTTAAAATCCCGAAATAGCTCTTCGCTAGGGTACCTAAAAGGCTTTTTATTTATTACTCTCAATATTGATTTTTGTGATTTGATTAAAGGGTCTAATGTTGAGAGAGGAGCGCCTCCCCATCCAATGATTCCATATGACATTATACTGTTAGCTAATGCGTAATATACAATTTTTATTAATTTTTTACACAAAATATTTCTTAGGGATTTGAACGAATGAAGCAGCTGCCTGACTTTTGTAGAAATCGATTGGATATGTTCTTTCCAATTTAAATTACTGTCAACAACCAAGCCTAAGTATGTAACTGTTTTTGCTTTTACTATCGATGTACACGTACAAGATGACGGCACGCCGTCGAATACTCTGCAGCAATGAATTTTGATATCGTTAATTATTACATTTGATAATTTGTTATTGTTAATTGAGAATGTCAAATATTTTGTTTTGCTAATGTTTAAAGTTAACAGATTATTATCCAGCCATTTCTTCACCTGTCTTAACCCTTCCTCAGCATTATTGTGAACACCTTGCCACGTTTTCCCTCTGAAAATGATGACAGTGTCGTCAGCAAATAGTACTGGATCACCGCCGAATATACTAATATTAGGGAGATCATTTATATACAATAGGAACGGTAGCGGTCCAAGTACACTACCTTGCGGTACACCAAATTTGATGATAGCTTTACTACTTAATGTTGCTCCTAATTTGGTCCTTTGAGTTCGATCAGTTAAATAGCTTCTGAACCACTGCAGAGCTAGACCACGTACCCCAAGCTTCTCCAATTTTGCAAGCAAAATTGAGTGAGACACTGTGTCAAAGGCCTTTGCCAAGTCTAAAAACACAGCTATGCACTTATCCCCTTCATCGAGAGATTTTACAATGTTCTGGGTTAAGTAACGTATCGCATCTTGAGTACCCATCTTTGATCTAAATCCATATTGCTTAGGAGACAAAGTATTATTTGTTTCTAAAAAAGTAGCCAATCGAGTCTTTACAACCATTTCAATTACTTTTGATATGGTGTTTAGTAGACTGATTGGTCTATAACAGCTTACATCATATTTCATGCCACCTTTAAAAATAGGACAAATGACGGCATCCTTATAATGCTTCGGAAAAACTCCCTTTGTTAAGCTAAGGTTAATAATGTAGCTTATTGGAGTAATATTATTGGATATAAATATAGGTATTACATATATCCACAAGACTGTAATAGAAAATAAAATATATATATTATATACAATTAGGTACCTAGATAGCAATTATATCACCTGCAGCTATGAACAGCATTATGAGTTATTTCACCGCCTTAACGCTTTTTCCAATAATCAATAGGCAATATTTATAATTAATCAAAAAAAAAAAAATGCACACATTTAATAAAATTAAAAACTTTTAATTTAGACCAAGAACCGCGGTATATGGTCTTCAGTGTTACCGTCAATATAAATAATAGTAAAAATACATTTTTAAAAGAAAGCTTTATTTAAGTGCGTATAATGCGCATACAAAATTCGCGTCTGTGCTGTTGACCGTTGAGGAGTTCCTTTGTCTGGAGCCATTCCTGGATGTAGAATCAGGCCATGCTTACCATAAAAATGCGTTGTCATCGGAACCGACATGGTAAATTTCAACTCCGTAGGATAAGAGGAAGTGGTTCTATTTCAATTTGCTAGATTTGACCTAAACCGTCATACAAACGTTGCAAGATGAATGATAGCTTGTAAAAATCGCTAGCTATGTATTTTTTTTGCGATGAACGCTCACTACGTTTAATCATTAGAGGCGTTCTCCGCGAATAAAATGTCATATAAGTAAAATAAATATTTTACTTTTTTTTAATTATCGCCATTGACGATCCATTCGTATACATATATCTACGCCATGTAAATATTCATGAAATCATTCATTTTATTTATCATTCCTTTAAATTTTACGGTTTTTAATATTGTTTTTTTTAAATCATGTTTTTATCGCTGTAATGAAAGTCGTAAAATTTCATCAAAATTAAATAATAATAATAATCAGTATTCATCATCGATACGATGAGAACTTTAGATCTAAGGATTAGATTTCTAATGATTGAAAGTACTAGGCATAAGTTTTATTGGACATCTATATGCGAAGGGAAAACTTATCTAAAATATGTGTTACGAATAAATTAAATTTAATAATTAAAACGTTCATACAACTGACAGCTCATTAAAAATTGATTTCAAATGTTCCAGTTTGTCAATATAAATGTAATGTCAAGCAAAAATAATCATTAATGGCATCTTATAATTCTATGAGTGTCAAGTCTCATGTTTATACGAAAAAATTAAAACTGACGATAAATTGTACTTATCAAAAAATAAATACAAATACAATCTGTTATTTTGTTTTTTTTTCAACTGCTAACATTAAATTTTAAATTTCATGGAGAATTAAGGCAAACAACGCACTCTAATGGCGTATTTGTACACACTCGCAGCTGCCTCGATAGAACAAATTTTAAAAAAAATATATTCAATGATTATAGAGGTATACTCACCTCTTTATAGAGGTATAAGAACCTATATAACACCCAAACTAGTCGACCACTAGTTTGAATAATTTCGTATCATTTCTAGACGAATTATTTCGAGCTGAATAATCTTATAACTATTTTCATAAAAATCAGAACGAAATTGCAATGATATGAATTGCGCTCGGTTTTAAGCCAATTATAATTTTCATTAAGTAAAGATGTCATTAATAGTATTAAATGCATTCATTATCTTACCTATAAGATAAAAATATAATAAAAATAAAACAAAATATATAGCGGTGTTGCCAGTATAGTTTATAATCGCCGAAGAGTTCAAAAAAAGTTTTTAAAAATTTATAAATCATCAGTAGTTGAGAGTCGAATAAATTTTAACTGAAACTTAAAACACAAAATTAACAATAATTAGATTAAAATATTTTTCTGAGAAAAAAATAATTAGCATGAATTTAGCACCCAAAGTAGACTTATTTTTTTTGTTTTGCTCTGTATGTGATAGCAGAATATTAAAAGATAATAATAATTATTATTTAAGGTTTTTTTGTGTTCTTCCATCAAAATATTTCCTCAAATTCTTCCAGAATTGAATTCTTCCTCCGTCCGGATCTTCGCTGGGCGTGAGCTCTGAGTCAACGTTGAGGTAGTGGACCGTATCGCGGGTCACCGGTGACCACTTCACCGAAACCCTCATGCTGTCCGGGCCAGGTGTCGGGTTCCTGTGGAACACATAGTAGGAAACATTTTACTGCTTCTTCCACAATTATTTAAAAAAAAAAACTTCCTAATGTATTTCTCAACATTCTTTTACTATAAGTCAGTTGTAATTATTTATATCTGAACATGCGATATTACCTCAAAATTACATACTCACAGACACACATAGCGATAGGGTGCCCAGAAGTTGTACAGTATACAAGCGCAATTCTGGTGAGAGGAGTGGGGCGGTAGAGGGTTTGTTGTTAAAAATATTAGGCAAGCCCGGCTTTTCGGCTTCTATAGAAAGTACCGCCACTGCATACAAGCGAGCTCTAGATAAATATAGTATTTCACATTTCTTATTAGTTAGTTTTCAACCGGTTAGAATTTGTAATTATATGGCTCTCGTCGACTTTAATGTTATACAGGATGTTCTAAGACTTATTCCCGAAGACTTATATAAAAAAAATCGAAAATAATTTATGCTCAAATTTACTAATTTTATAAAAGTGTTCGTTTAAATTCCTATTTTGCTCGCAGGCGCTAGGCAATGCCGGCCAATGACGCAGCACGGTGCGGCCTCTCATGACAAAAGCGATTTCATATTATCACGTGATGTTTACTCGGAAACCGCGATGAATTTTGATATGACGTCAAAACAAATCATGTTTGAAATCGCAGGGCCACTAAGCCGATTTTTTTTATCAGGAATAGTCTTGGACTACAGTGTTTATCTACATTATTCGACCAGCCTCCGATGTGATCTAAAAAGAATGCCAAATAAAGGGGATAGAACTTTCATCATTTCGGCGTTCTATTTCTTATTTCGCGGACTGTGACAGTGAGAATAAAGATTTGGGAACAACTCTCAAATTCCATTTTACTCACCCGGTCTTCATGAAATTGGCCAGGAGTCTACCCAGTCTCCTGCTGACCCACTCGTCCGAGGAGTACGCATCCTGGAGCGTTTCCACCGGCGGAAATATATATCTCCTCTCGTCGCCGTGAGTAGCCCCCTGGACGCCCAGCTGGTCGATCGCCGGCGCATTCAGCCCGCCCCTGTACGAGAAGCGGAAATAATAAACTGGTTCTGGAGAACCTCTGGACATCATTTCCGCTACGTCGCGTATTTCAATCGCATACTGATCGCTCAAATACTCCACAGCCTCCATTTGCATTTCTCTATCGTGCGGTTGGTACACTTGAGTTCCAAAATAGAAATCCCTTATCTTATCTGCAGCTTCCGTAAGTAAACCGGTATTTTCTACCGACCATTCATCTGGCACTAAAAAATACGGATCATACACGGACGCGTTAAAATCGTTTGTGTTGAAACTGCCGGCAGCTTCCTTTGAACAATAGCCAATTATAACTGGCATGTGAGCAAAGTCACCACTCTCCAGGTATTGGCGTGGTTCTTTAGTCAGATATGAATGTACACCTTCGAATACTGGCTCTATTGTAGGGTTCATTCCCGAGGATGCCCAGAGGATATCAGACGCCGGAACGCTTTGCAATTGCTCGAGGAATAAGTTAGTGTTACTTGTATCAAAACCTAAAATATCTCCAATTAATTTAGCATTATCGACAGGATTCCTTTGTATATTTCTCGCTATCAACGCAGACTCGCCTAAGATAATATTTTTATGGAATAGGTTCCTTGTCAACCCGGACATTTGCAGGAAAGTGGCACTCGCAGCGCCTGAATCGTGTCCGCCAACGGCAATATTATTCGGGTCTCCCCCAAAATTTTGTATATTATTCCTCACCCACCTCAAGGCTAACACTTGATCTTTGAGTGCGGCGTTACCCGGAACCTCTGGTGTGTTCAGGCTGAGGAAGCCGAAAGGTCCAAGTCGGTGATTGGCGGCGACTACAATCACACCTTCGTCTATGAAGACCTCGGGGCGTCCGACGGTGCGCGAAGAACCCCCCGCGAAACCCCCTCCGTATATGAAGAACAAAACGGGACGCAGTAGTCCAGGAATCGGTGCAGGCGTATGCACATCCAGGTAAAGGCAATCTTCACTACCCGCATAAGTCTCTCCGTCTAATTGGAAACAAATTGGTTTTCTTTTCAAAGCATTATATTCCCCCGCCCAATACGAAGCTGCGACTGGATCCTGTAAACAGATACATTCGTAATGCAAAAAGTTTTCATATCTATATCTTTAAAAAGCCCAGAAATTAAAATTCGAACCATCACACTACACGTTACTAAATCCATGTCTTCAAAGTCATTAATTACCGACTACTCTAAATCTGTCATGCTATAAGTAAAATGTCATGTTTTTTGTCTGTTTTTTACTATAATTGACAGTATTTAAATTCATCATTTTAAGTCTTACAACTTGGCTTGACATGCTAAATCAGTCGTACAACTTATTATGATTTAACACGTAAAATCATTTTAACATTCGACCTTAAAAATTCGGTTCTTTATTTTTATAGGGCATCAGTTGTTGAATAATATATATACTTCACGAATACTGTACGCAGTCTTTTGATAGTTACTTCATACATTAAAAAAATAGCATTTCTCCCTCTCTAGCATATACACCCCTGCTATTATTAATGGAAGGAGCACATAGTGGAAAAACTAAAACATTAAAAAAACCCGTGAATTTGGTCCACCCTGTATGTCTTCGGTCTGCGCAAATTCGACCGTTCAGACTTTTGTCCGACCAGGGCCTAACTCTTCGATTCGTTTCCAATAAAACCTTGAAAGCTCTGAACGACAAATCAGTGTTTTCTTTTCACTGTGGTTAAACTAACTCCTTGATTTTCCTTAGACAATCTCCCAATATTGCCATTTTCAATCGTCATCTCAAAGAACATCTTGCTTCCTCCTAATTTTATATCCTTATTTCATTCCGGCCCTATCCTTGCTTGGGCATATTATATGACTAACGTAAAGAATGTATGTATCTACGCATTGAAAAAATATTTTCTTAATTAATTTTCATATAAGACCTTTCTTTGTCGACGGCACGTCAATATTTATGCAAATTCAAAATTTTTATTCAACAAAATAAGTTATCGGCAACATAATTCTACTTAAACTAAAGATTAAAATAATATACAAATATAGAAAATCAAGTACCTAAGTACTAGTAATGTTGGCCGATTTGATAAGATCTATTACCTATCTAACTAGGTAAGTGTAATCTGTTCTAAGAAAGTTTATTTATAAAGTGTTTCGTAAAACCCTGCGGAAAAATAATTTAAAGCACAAATATATACACACACACACACCAACGATACACACAAATGAATGAACCGTTAAGCACTTAACATACTTTTTAAATAAATATTCAAAATTTTTTCAAAATTTGAAATCGTTTTAACTAAGCATTTCAATACTGAGGAAAAGTAAATAAAAGGCTGCAGAGTTTTTTGTATGGCTACGAATGGCTTCAATTGCACTTAATTACTAAGTTTTAATAGCATCTCTACCAAAAAAAAATGGGTCTGCATGGGACCAGACGCTGGAAGCTATACTTCTTTGGTCATTCGCACACAGCCACTCTCACACACACACACACAGATAGGATATAGAAATGATATATAAGACATTTTTCTCTTTTACTGATTCAATATATTATTATAAGCCACTTCATTATACTATACACCTATACATTATCATTATCAATCATTTCTTCTTTAATCATTCTTTCATCTTGGTTATTTTGTGGCTGTTAATTAGAAATCGTACTCTATTCCATTCCAAGAAAGACACAATCGGTTTATGATAACTAAAGTAACTAAAAAATATTCTAGATTTAAACTTCTCAAGATATCTACTAAATACTGCATCGATGGTCGTTCCGTATTTGGTCGTACTCTACGGATTTTACTCCTAACGCGTGACGCGGTTTCTCGACCAACATCCCATCCCAATGAGTACAACGGCCGCAAAGAAGTATAACTTCAAAAGAATTATTATACGACTTCTCTAGGTTGGAAGAGTTATCCTTTTTTACCGTAACTATGCTAAGTTTTAAAATTATAGCAACACGAGAGGGGGCGGTAAGAAAATGATGTCACCTTGAATCTCCTGGCTCCGAGGGGCGGCTCGCCGAAGGGTACCCCCAAGAAATATCTGTATTCATTGTTCCTCGCGGTGCGGTCCAGGCGCCCCCTCAGCGCCCCCTGCGCGACGGATGCTGTCACCGTGTCCGCGCGCTTGGCCCGCCCTGCGCCCTCGTGCGATCGGCCTGAATACAAAACGCACACGCGATGACGAAGACTGTCAAGTTGAACCCTTAGCTGCAAGGAGGGCTAAAGCTGATGCTGTATATTTATTTATTTATTTATTTATTTATTATATCCATAAAAAATTATATCATTCAGAATAATATCAGACGCAGTTAAGGCGAAACATATTGAGTATCGACCTTGAGATTCGTTGATTTATTTTTATAGGGCGTCAGGTTTTACTCTCTGCGCGGTCAGAAAGCAATTGTTGGTTTTTATTTAATTATAGCTTCATTATATAGACATTAAAAAAACTAACTTTACTATATTTTAGAACCTTCATTTTCCTTTCAATTACTTTTTTTGGTAAGGCTGTAATGACTTTTATAAGAGAGCGATTCAACTAAAAAATAACTATTAAGAGTTTATCATGTATTCAATTTCTCAGAAAGAGAACTAAATTTAAAGAATCTGCCTTTACTATGTCGAAGAGATAAGAATAAGGTATCTAAACATATTTTTTTTATTATTAAATATCCAATGGTTACCAAATTCCCGCCATAAAAAAGGGTCTAAATGAGTCGAAATTAATGTTTTTCCCTTGACTTCGCCTTAACTGTATTTCTCTCTTGAGTTAATGCGTTTCAAAGTACCTTCACGTATGACAAGAATAAACGATTCGCTCCCCAAACCCCGCTTAGAACCAATTGTGGGCAAAACGAACCCATTTATAGAATGTGTTCAAACTTAAATTTGAAATATCCAGTTATTGATATATTTAATGTTAATTTAGTGGCGTTCAAAAAACTCATTAAAAAATCAACATTAACATGAAATTTCCTTTCCTCTCCCTCCCCTTCTCTTCATATTTCATGGGTTGAACCAACGTTTCCCAAACTTATTTTCCCCGTGGACCCCTAGTCCAGTATTTTTTATCCTTCGTGGACCCCCTCCCCCAGGATTCCCACAATGCGATAGGTGTTTTTGTGTAGTGGAATAATTTTTTCTTCCTGTCAGGGACCCCTAGGCAGTCCTCACGGACCCCAGGAGGTCCGTGTGGACCACTTTGGGAACCTCTGGGTTAAATACTATTTTTATACTCAATCGGTGGAAATATTTAATTGGTTTTATTGTATACCTGTTAGTGGGTACCAGTGTTTTTATTATTTAATATGTACCGTCTGTATATGATTTCTTTCTCATGTAACTGTTTTACTCCCCAAATAAAAATAAATTAAACTTTACTCGCTAGACCAGTGATTCCCAAAGCGGTCTATATAGACCCCCAGGGGTCTATGACAACCTACAAGGGGTCTACGTCAGCGAAAAAAACATTTGGGGGTCCATGAAATGAAAAAGGGGGTCCACGATAGTGGATCTCAACATATACTGATAATACCTATTTACTTACATTATACTATCTTATAATATAAAGACATACATTATTTATAAAAGTACCTATGAAGTAAAAAAAATATTATATATGTTTATAAAATTGTGTAAGTTGTAGGATGTAGGCATTCGCTTTGTGGTCGCAATACATTTTGAACTTGTAAAAACCTGCACATAATGATATATCAGCATCATCTTTTTACAAGCATACGCGCAGTTCAGAGCTTCGCGAACTTGCACTGACTTGTTCAATTCGTCACTCTATAAATACGAATGTGAGACAAATACGTTTATGCGTTTCCTGAATCTTGAAAAGAAAAGTGCAAAAAGCAAAAAATCAATATCAGTAGGGGATCTACCCAAAACCGAAAAACATGGCAAGGGGTCTACGACACAAAAAAAGTTTGGGTACCTCTGCGCTAGACGATTGCGAATTGTAAGAAATCTTCGAATTTCAATTTAATTTATTGCGTTAGTAATTTTACAATTTTTCAGCAAAACGCATGCATAATTATATTTTTAATCATTAATATAAAAATGGAATCTACTGATTCCAGACGAAAAAATCAGCGCTTCATCTAAATATTTAATACACGACACGCGATCGATATTGTAACGATCGCCCAGCGTACACGTATTACGCTTGTCATTTTTGCGGTGCGTGAGAATAAAATATTTAATAAAAAAAAAGTATATTTCTAAGTTATTAATTATATTTGTTTACCGCAATATGCAATTCCAAGAACAGCAATCAGTAAAATGATCACTCCGCTCACAACTACCATGTTGTCACACGTGCTATCTCTACTTATTAAACTGAATGTTAATTTATTTTCCTTGCCTGTTCGCTGTTCCATAAATATACTATATCATTAATTACAGATTACAATAATGTGGTGCATCTTCAAATAAGGCTATCGAAATCCAGTTTAACAGCACGTGAATACTAGTATATGAACTCCGAAAGTAGAGTTTTTTTTTACTTAGTAACATCAGTCGTTTTATTTCATTGGATTTGTCCTAAATGCTTGACCAATAACGAATTTTAAGCGACGCTAGGAACTCAAGAAATTGGTCGATTTTTAAGAACGTATTTAACAATGTTATCGTATTATTTGTTGGCTTACAATTGTTTGCCGTTTTCTTTGATTTGCTTTATACTTTAGTGCTGAGATTCCCTTAGTGGTCGATATCGACCCCTTTCGGAAGGATTTTGGTGGTCGACGAGGTCTAGAAATCGACCCCTATTAATTAACACGCTATGTCCCGGCCGATCCGCTTCCAGCGGATCCGAAGACCAGTCCTCTTCAGTCGGGACACAGCTGGGTGGCTTCTGATGCCACGTTCTCAAGGTGGACTGTAGATCCGAGCTTTCCAAGAGTCAGTCTCCTCAAATCAAGCTAGCCTGATTTATAATGCAACGATTTCAAAAAGTTCAAAATGATTAAAAGTCAATAAAAACAGAATTGAAAGTTATCACACTATTTATTCAAAACAGTATATTCAACGGGTCGTAAATCCGTTGAATAAGCAAAAGGATATTGTCTGAATCACAATTTAAAACACAGAATAAAGTTCAGTACTAATTAAATTAATGCGAACAAACATTGACAGTTTATAATACAGTTCTCCGAAATAGTGACAATTTGTGACTATTTATTTTATAAAATAAATGTCAGATTGTCTTCAATTCACTCACCGATATGCTAAATCTCCAGCCTAACTTCGCATCGTTTACTAAACGAGTCTTGAATGCTGAAGTGCATTTGTTTTGGTAATTTGTGACCTCGTTGATTTAGCTCGATTTTATCTCGTTGCGTGATTAACATTTAGCTCTCGTGGTATCCAAAACCTCTGGTTGGATGGTACGTAATTAATAGAGTTACACCAACTTCTAAAAATTTTAAACTAAGTTTAATATTCGCGACGGCTATCGATTGACGTTATAAAAAACTGACAGCGATACGGTGCTCAGTCACGTCTGCTAAAAAAACTAAACAACACTAACACGCCCGTAGGTACGAGCGCCTCTTTTAAGCATTAGTGAAACCCTCCCCCCGTCCCTCGGCGGGTGACTGTCTCTCTCCCGTATCTACAGACGTTTTTGAAATATTTTTAGTCACGTAATTTTTATAATACATTTTAACCGTGACTTATTGTTGCTAATATTATGCTAAAACAAATATATTCCCTTAATCTACAAGATATATTCACATGTTTTCTTTATTTGATAAAAACGATTTTGTAATTATATAATAAAAATAAACAATTCGTTTTTAGCCTAACTATTAA
Source organism: Neomicropteryx cornuta (assembly GCA_020383195.1). NCBI lineage: Eukaryota > Metazoa > Arthropoda > Insecta > Lepidoptera > Micropterigidae > Neomicropteryx > Neomicropteryx cornuta. Next base: position 5,129,645 of record JAHKQU010000010.1, on the reverse strand, counting down.
ATTATAGGTATTCTATTTTGTTTCCTTGACCTACAAACCTAAATCCAGTGACTTTTTCCTTTGAATTAAATATCATTTCGCGGCGAATGTTAATGGCCTGTTAATTAGGTTCTCGTTAAATACCGCGCGCGACCAAGCGTTTTGTTTTCAAATTGAAATCCATTAATATGTTACGCCTCGCACGCCCTTAATTGCTTTATAATGATGTTATTTTGACTTAAGATTTAAATATCTTACCTATATAAATGTTACGTATCTACCTTATGGATACTTCAAATAACAACAAAATATTATCATTATACAGTTTTACAATCTTACAAGCTAGACAAAAAACATTTATACATATGTGGATAGTGATCATTCTCACATTCAGTCAATTTTGGCACCAAAAAACTATAGTTTTCTTATACTATTAAAAATATTAAATAAATGTGAATATTTAGAATTCACCGTTACCAATTTTTGAAAGACCTTCGCGGCGTCTTTAAAGGCAAATTTCCCGTCTCGTTTTTATTGCGGTACGGCGCCTCGTACACTTATATGACGGTAAGGGTTTGTTTATTACGTACGCTTAGTAATCCGTGCTTTTAAGCCATCCTTTTGTCATACTAAGCTAACTGCGCCGTATTTTCAGATATTTTGCTTCAAATGATATTTTTATTTAAAATTCGTCAGTCTGGTGTTGCCAACCTATAATTTCCGAAATTAATTTCCTGAATGTGAGTTTACCTCATATTTACCACGACATTCCGCCCTCTCTGAAACGTTACTCTTTCAGCCTTTGATGGTCGTGGACTCGTAATACTGCTATTTTGACTGCCGGTCGTTTGTAGTGTTTCCCGTGGCTTTTGACGGTTACCGCCCGGGTTTGTCCGTCTGTGCCGGGGTGTGTTTGCACTACTATGCCGCGCAGCCAAGCGTTTCGCGGAAGTCTTTCATCAATAATAAACACCACGTCACCTATTTGGATAGGTTTCGCGGGTTCTTGCCATTTTTCTCGATGTATAAGAGTGGGCAGATATTCACGTATCCAGCGTCGCCAAAAATGATCGGCTAATGTTTGCGCTATGCGCCATTGTTTTTTGCCGAACAAATCAGTAGCGTCAATTTCCCCTATGGCCGCTTTTCCTGATGAGCTACCTATCAGGAAATGGTTAGGTGTAAGGCTCTCGTCGTCCTTATGGTCAAGTGACACGTGGAACAATGGCCGACTGTTTACTGTTTGTTCAGCTTCCGCCATCAACGTGATTAATACCTCGTCTCGAGGTGCCCTCTCTTTCAATATGGCGTACAAAGCCCTTTTTATTGATTGGATCATTCGTTCCCACGCCCCGGCCATGTGCGAAGCGGCTGCTGGTAAAAAAAACCACTCAATTTTTTGAATTGAAAATTTTTCTTTTAATTTGTCCTCATTTATTTCGGCAATGGCCCTTTTTAATTCGTTATTTGCTCCGTGCAAATTTGTGCCATTGTCGGAATAAAATACCTTAGGTACGCCGCGCCTCGCCGACATGCGTTTTATTGCCATAATTGCCGCGTCCGTGCTTAGTGAGTGCGCTATTTCGATGTGCACGGCTCGAGTCCGTAAACAGGAGAACATAACTCCCCAGCGCTTTTCCCTGTGTCGGTTGACCGTTACTTCAAGGGGTCCGAAGTAATCGATCCCGACTGCGGAAAAGGGCCGCTCGTGATGTTGGAGTCGTACGGCAGGTAGATCGGCCATACGGGGAGGTATCGCCTTTGCCTGTTGATTCTGGCAATGTTGACATTCTCGAGCCGTTTTCCGAATAGCGCCTCTGGCTTTTAATATATAAAAACGCTGTCTTAGTTCGTTTAATACGAACTCTCGGCCTTGATGGGAACTCGACTCATGTTCATGTCTTATTAATAACTTTGTATAGGGGTGACTTGCATCCAATATGGCCGGCTTAATGAATTGCAATGCGACACCTTGCACTGCACTTATGCGGCCGCCTACACGCAGTATTTTTTCGTCATCTAAAAATGCATTTAGATGACGTATTTTACTCGACTTTTTTACCGGCCGATTTGCGCTTATTTCTCTTATCTCCTCAGTGAAAATTTCGTTTTGCGCTCGTCGTAACCAGTAATTTTCCGAGTTATCGATCTCTTTCGCGGAAAGCGCCCCCCGCTCCCCCCTTTTTCGAAAAATATCGACTGCTCGAAACACCCACGCGGTACAGCGAATTAGGCGCGTCCATTTTGAATATTTTGACGCGTCTATTAAAGGTGTTTCGGGCTCCGGTGCGTGAGTGACGAAGGCGTGTTTTATCACTTCATCGTGATAATTCACATCCTCTTGAAGTGCAATACCTATTTTTTCGGGCGGCCATTTTTTCTCGTCTTCGTATAAGAAGGCGGGCCCATGCAGCCATTTTGACGACGTGTCATTTTTGTATGGCGTTCCGTCTCGCGTTGCCTCGTCGGCGGCGTTATCGGCGGACTGAATCCAGCGCCAGCTGTCACCTGCGGTTAGTTCGTCGATCTCACCTAATCGATGCGCTACGAACGTTTGATACTGTCTCGGGTCGTTCCGAATCCAGTGTAAAACTGTTTTCGAATCCGTCCATAAGACAGTATTTTCGAACTTCCAGGTGTGTTCAGATTTCAGTGTAGCCGCCAAACGACTGGCTAAAAGCGCTGCCTGCAATTCTTTTCTTGGCATAGACATTATTTTTAGCGGACTAACTTTAGTCTTGCCGGCCAAAAATGACACACGTATTTTACGGTTTGCGTCTAAAAAACGTGCGAACGCAACCGCGGCAATACCCTGTTGGCTTGCATCTCCGAAAATGTGCAATTGCACTCCGGATTTTACCTGGCCGTGGCACTGATAGCTACGGGGTATCCTGAGCTCTTGAACTTTTTTCAAGTCCTCGAGCCATTCGTCCCATTTGCGTCCCACTCCTTCGCTTACGAGATCATCCCATCCCGTTTTTAGTAACCACATTTCTTGCATAAGTATTTTTCCTTTTATAGTGAGCGGGCCCAAAATACCTAACGGGTCGAAAACTGACATTAATAAACTTAACGCCTGCCGTTTTGTAGGTATAATGTCCCCACTCACTAGTCCGGGAGGTAATTTACTAAAATTAGTATCGAAGGCTAATTCGTCTGTTGTGGGGTGCCAAATTAATCCTAGGATTCTTTCGCTGCTATCAGTGCCATGTGTAGTCCATCGCACACTTTTTTGTGAGCGATCTTCCGGGCTCACCGACTCTATGGCTTGCGGACTATTTGTCGACCAGTTGCGAATTTCGAATCCGCCCTGTTTGTGTACGTAGGTGACATCTCGTACTAATTTTTTCGCCGTTTGTAGGTCATCTACGCTATCCAGGTAGTCGTCCATATAATGAGAGTCGAGTATGGCCCGCGCTGCGTCTGGATAAGCCGACCTATGTGCCTCGGCGTTTACGTTTTTTACGTATTGCGCCGAGCACGGCGAACAAGTAGATCCGAATAGAACTACTTGCATTGCATATTCCTGAGCTGGCTCTTCGATCCGCATGTCACGCCAGAGGAATCTTTGAGCCTGTTGGTCTTCTGGCCGCATGCGGACTTGCAAAAACATTTCTTTCAAGTCAGCTGAAATTGCAATAGTTCCTTGTCGGAACCGACATAATATACCCATAAGGGGTTTTAATAGGTCTGGACCGCTTAAAAGATTATCATTTAACGAAGTGCCCCCTGATCTCGCGGCCCCATCGAATACAAGTCTGAATTTTCCAGGTTTATTTACGTTAGTGACCATGAAATGAGACAAGTACCAGGTTTTAGTTGTCACGGACGCTACTTCGTTATTTGATAATTTTCGGGCATAGCCTTTTGCCAGAAAATCTTTTATCGTATTGCTATACGCTTCCGATAAAACTTTGTCTCGTAACAGACGCCTTTCTACGTTTTCTAAACGTTTTAAGGCCATAGCACGGTTATATGGAAGGTTTATTTCGTCCGATTTCCATAATAAACCGGTTTCATAACGGTGACCTATATTACGTGTTGTTTCCTTTAGAATTTTATTTGCGCGTTGATTTAAATTAAATTGATATGGTCGTTTAGGGCCGCTCATTTCTTCTATTTGAAAATAGCCCTTTAAATCGTTTTGTAATTGCGCGTCGCGCTCGTCGAGTCGTAGGTGTAACACGTGACCGCTATTAGCGCCGACGCCGAAATTACCATTTAATGACCACCCAATTAACGCTTTCGTGACGACAGGTCCCTTGCGCCAATCACCATGCACTTCCTGGGGCAAGATGAGGCCATACTGGTCTTGTCCGATAAGCATTTTTATTTTTCCGTGAACCGACTTAATAGGTAACCTAGATATAAACGGATAATTTTCTCGTAATTTATCGATATCTAAATTATGATAAGGTAAGTTTAGATTTTTCATAGTTTTCACATGTTTTAAATTATAAATTACGGAATTGTTTTCGGCTTGAATTTTTATATCTACCGACCGAGTACACGAGTCCTGTGATCTCATACCGTTAATACCTACTATTTTTAATGTCGATGCAACGCCCTTTGCGCCGATTTCATTTGCTATTTTTTCGTCGATTAGAGTCAGAGTCGATGCCTCATCCAATAACGCGAGTATATCCCTGGACCCAGCCTCGCCCGTGACCTTCACATTGACAACTCTGAGTCCAATGCTTCCGTTCTCATGACGTGTGTGCGTCACGTGACCTGTCTCGACCGTGGTTGACCCCTCCGGAGGGGCTGCTTGGCCGGGTTCCGAACGCGTTATCGGATGAAGTAACTTATGGTGTTTACTTTTGCATCCGTTAATTCCGCACGACACTTTTCTTTTACATTGAAGTGCGGTGTGTCCTAATTTTAAACAAATAAAACATAAGTTTTCTTCCCTGACCCAATCGCGTTTACTGTTTAGGCTTAGAGCCGCAAAATTCCTACAAACATTTAAATCATGATTTGTTTTTTTACAGTACAGACATTTTTTATTCTCTATCGATTTTTCGTAGGTATTAAAAATATGCCTACGCGTCGGCTCTAATTTTTTAATCGCGCGCGTTTTTAACTCGCTGCGTTCTTTGATCGCGGGCTTTGAACTACCTGAGTTAGTTTCCTCTTTTGAGGCCGCGTCCAGTAATGACTCTAGCCATTCCCCGAAATCTGTTAGTGTTGGATGTTCTCCCCTAAATTCTCTATACCACTGAAGCCTTAAATATTGAGGTAATTTTAAAATTAGTTCTTTCAACAATGGCGGATTAATTAAATATCCGTCATGTCCCATACTTTTAAGTGAGTGTACAATGTTGCAAACGATGGTGCCAAAATTAACTAATTGTGAAAGTGAGTCACTTACCCCAATATTCGGAACACTGCGAGCCTCTGTCATCAGTTCATCTATGCGAGCATCTGGTCTGCCGAAGCGTCGATAAAGCACCTTCATGATGGCAGGAACGTTCTCCGGTTCGACTAGCAGCGACCTCACAGCCTCCCTGGCTGGCCCGCTGAGTGAGGCAGCCAAACGGATTAAATTATCTGCATTGGAGTAGCCGCACATCTCGTTCCCTTGATTGAATAAACTAATGAATATTGGAAACTCATTAGTGTTTCCGGTAAACTTCGGTAAGTCACGTAAAAGTTTTGCACGCGCCGACACTAACATGTTATTTCGATATGAATCACTTATATTAGGCACTGACACACACACTTTTTCAGTTTTTATCGGCGACCGTTGTCGGTAGCGCGTTGTCTCGCTCTCGCCCGGCCGCCCCTCTTGTGTCGCGCCAATGCGGAGATTTCGAAACGACTGTTTCAAATCGTCCGCCCTTGTGTCGATTTCCGGTATTTTCGTCGCGGCCCATTCGCGACAATACCTAGACGATGCTGATGAGTCCGCGATGCTGCCCTCATCCTCATCTTCTTCCTCGGCCTCGATCATCTTTTTCTTGATCTCCAGCCTCTTTGCCACCAGATCCATCTGTATCTGGTTGGCTTCTGCAGCGGCCTGTGCCTGTAGCCTGGAGTTTTCTGCAGCTGCTGCTTGTGCTTGCAGCCTAGAGTTTTCTGCATGCAGCCTGGCACTCTCTTCTGCCGCCTCAAGGTCCGCTGCCAGCAGTTGTCTGGTGACGCTGCTTCTGGAGGCGGCTGACGTCCTGGACCTGCGGCTTGCTACAGATGATGCCCGTGATGCAGGGAGTTCCTGGGCCGCTGCCTGCAGCCTCTCCTGGAGCCTGGATGGGCCTGCTTCCGTGCTGACCTGTTCGGCTTCCTGGGAATCCTGTGCCGTCATGCTCAGACGCTCCGTTGTGTACGGCGCTTGTTCCTCGGCTCTGTCCTGTCGGCGTCCTGCGCTGATGGTTCGTCCTGAACCGCGACTTGTATTGCCTGACAGTCTTTGCCTCAGGCGCTCGCTCTTCCTCTCTCCTGGAGTTGCCTGATCTGCCATATCCTTTTGGCTCGCTTGACCTTTTGACATCTTGTCAAAGAAAACTCGGGGCTCGTCCAATCTGCGCTCGAAAGGACCAACAAAGATGCTATGTCCCGGCCGATCCGCTTCCAGCGGATCCGAAGACCAGTCCTCTTCAGTCGGGACACAGCTGGGTGGCTTCTGATGCCACGTTCTCAAGGTGGACTGTAGATCCGAGCTTTCCAAGAGTCAGTCTCCTCAAATCAAGCTAGCCTGATTTATAATGCAACGATTTCAAAAAGTTCAAAATGATTAAAAGTCAATAAAAACAGAATTGAAAGTTATCACACTATTTATTCAAAACAGTATATTCAACGGGTCGTAAATCCGTTGAATAAGCAAAAGGATATTGTCTGAATCACAATTTAAAACACAGAATAAAGTTCAGTACTAATTAAATTAATGCGAACAAACATTGACAGTTTATAATACAGTTCTCCGAAATAGTGACAATTTGTGACTATTTATTTTATAAAATAAATGTCAGATTGTCTTCAATTCACTCACCGATATGCTAAATCTCCAGCCTAACTTCGCATCGTTTACTAAACGAGTCTTGAATGCTGAAGTGCATTTGTTTTGGTAATTTGTGACCTCGTTGATTTAGCTCGATTTTATCTCGTTGCGTGATTAACATTTAGCTCTCGTGGTATCCAAAACCTCTGGTTGGATGGTACGTAATTAATAGAGTTACACCAACTTCTAAAAATTTTAAACTAAGTTTAATATTCGCGACGGCTATCGATTGACGTTATAAAAAACTGACAGCGATACGGTGCTCAGTCACGTCTGCTAAAAAAACTAAACAACACTAACACGCCCGTAGGTACGAGCGCCTCTTTTAAGCATTAGTGAAACCCTCCCCCCGTCCCTCGGCGGGTGACTGTCTCTCTCCCGTATCTACAGACGTTTTTGAAATATTTTTAGTCACGTAATTTTTATAATACATTTTAACCGTGACTTATTGTTGCTAATATTATGCTAAAACAAATATATTCCCTTAATCTACAAGATATATTCACATGTTTTCTTTATTTGATAAAAACGATTTTGTAATTATATAATAAAAATAAACAATTCGTTTTTAGCCTAACTATTAAATTATAGGTATTCTATTTTGTTTCCTTGACCTACAAACCTAAATCCAGTGACTTTTTCCTTTGAATTAAATATCATTTCGCGGCGAATGTTAATGGCCTGTTAATTAGGTTCTCGTTAAATACCGCGCGCGACCAAGCGTTTTGTTTTCAAATTGAAATCCATTAATATGTTACGCCTCGCACGCCCTTAATTGCTTTATAATGATGTTATTTTGACTTAAGATTTAAATATCTTACCTATATAAATGTTACGTATCTACCTTATGGATACTTCAAATAACAACAAAATATTATCATTATACAGTTTTACAATCTTACAAGCTAGACAAAAAACATTTATACATATGTGGATAGTGATCATTCTCACATTCAGTCAATTTTGGCACCAAAAAACTATAGTTTTCTTATACTATTAAAAATATTAAATAAATGTGAATATTTAGAATTCACCGTTACCAATTTTTGAAAGACCTTCGCGGCGTCTTTAAAGGCAAATTTCCCGTCTCGTTTTTATTGCGGTACGGCGCCTCGTACACTTATATGACGGTAAGGGTTTGTTTATTACGTACGCTTAGTAATCCGTGCTTTTAAGCCATCCTTTTGTCATACTAAGCTAACTGCGCCGTATTTTCAGATATTTTGCTTCAAATGATATTTTTATTTAAAATTCGTCAGTCTGGTGTTGCCAACCTATAATTTCCGAAATTAATTTCCTGAATGTGAGTTTACCTCATATTTACCACGACACACTTTTTGAAATATTCAAAATACTGTATAAGTTGTGTTACGTGTACCAACTTCTTATAAGCATGACTAATATTTTAGTAGGAAGTATCATTGTTGTACTTTTAAAAAACTCAACAAGTCGATAAGCTTGCACAAGTTCACACAAGTCTTGTATTCGACGCATATGCGCGATTTCCAAACATACTCCTTATATTTTACTATATAAAAGCTTGAAATTAGGTTGAAAGTTCATTTGGATTTTGAAATTCGTTGGAGTTTGAATGATAATACACTCATCTACTAATTTATTTCAAGAGATTACAAAGTGTTACATAGCTAAAAAAGTGAATTATAATAAAGTGATTAAAGGCTGCAACCCAGCAATATTGAACCGGATTTAGCTAGATTGGTAGAAAGTCACCTTCATCCATTACACTGATTTTTTTAACTTTACCTTGCGATTTTATTTTTTTTTCAAAAAATAATTACCTACCTAAGTATTTTTACGTAATTTGTATTAATAATTTTTAATTACATTTGATATTTACTAAATTTTATGTCTATTTAACCAACCAACCAATAGTTTGGCTATGGGGGGAGGGTTCTGAGGTATCATTTCATTTTGGAAAAGGGGTCTCTGGCCCAAAATGCCCCCTTTTCTTGGGAATCCCTGCTCTAGAACCTAAATTCGATAGTACGTTGATTATTAGAATGTTGATTAGAATGCGTGATAATTTATGTATAATAATAACACATAAATAATATATACATTTATGTTATACAGGTTGTATTTATATTCACAGATATCCTTTGAAGGGGGTTAATCTATATCGATAACTAAACTGGTCTCACGGAAAAAAAAAACATACTAAAATAATTACAGTATTAGAAGACCTTCGTGAACCGCGCGCTTTGGGGGTTGCTGACCGACCTCGCGCGATGCGTTCAACCGCGTTCTCAAACATTAAAACGATATCTATTAAATTTTGAATTTGATATTCTCGTTATTGGGGAAAAAAACAATATTTTTTGCTGATTAATGTTTGTTTGTTGATATAGATCGACCCTTCAAGAGGCCTTTTTAAGTACTAGGCAAAGTTACATTAAAATGTAACTTAAAACTCTTTAAAAAGAAACCCGGTGGCGTAAGTGAAGGTTTTCTTATTTATTACTTTAATTATAGATTTTTGACTTTAAGTAATGAATCTTTATTTTTTTAATAATTGCTATGACGTAGGTCATACACAATTATTTTGAGCCCTAGTCGACTAGGCCAAATGTGCCTGTAATAGAGTCAGGTCAGGAGATGGAAAATGAAGCGTTAAAAATGGTATGACTCATTTGCGGATTCGAGCCCGGGGCCTTTGGGTCAATAGTCCAATGCCTTAACCACTAGACTATCACGATCTCACCACCAGGATCTAATTTTGAAATTGGTGAGCATCGTAATGCTGGTAATGTGATATTATGATTTAGTATTTATTGTTAGTGGCTGTCGCCGCTGCAGAACTTCGACATGGTGTCGTCTTCGAGTCTTCGCCAGAAGAGGGCCCTTTCCCCGTCCGGATCCACGGCCGGCGTGAGTTCTCCGCTGATCTCTAAGAAGTTGAGCTGCGAGTCCGTCACGGGACTCCAAACCACCGGGAGAAGTTCGCACGCGGGACCCGGAGTTGGGTTTCTGTAATTAGAGGGCGATTACTAGGTGTTTAATTTTACTGACGCTCTTCTCAATTGAAAAACTAGTTTTATTAATATTATGGGATAGATAGAATTTACTTAAGAGGGGAGTTAGTCGATATTGATGTATTCACAAAAAGCGCTGCGTCAGGGGGCCTAGTCTGAGCCGCCAATCGACAATCGACTCGAATGTGTCATTTTTCTAAATAGCTATCACACGGCTAGCACACGGTCTTTCAATAACATTTTATCTAAAAGTTAACACAAACCTTTCCCTTGTTATTTTAGTTTATTTCATCTATTTATTTATTTATTTTAAAAAGTTAAGTACCTGAAAGTACAAGTTATTGTGGTTAGCGCTAAATTGCCATTATATTAGAAGAATATACCTAATACAGAATAAATACTACCCAACGGTTCCAATATCAATATTCCTAGAATGGAACTGTCAGTAATTTTCAAACTTTGTTACTAGAGATGAAAATACGAACCCTGTCTTTGCGAAGTTTATGAATAGCTTAACGAGTCGTCTCCTAACATATCCATCAGACGAAGTGTCCTCGACCCGCGGTTCTTCGTTCGGGAACAAATAGCACAGTTCATCTGTATGCGTAGCGCCCTGTATGCCGATCTCATCTAAAATCCTGTGGTTCAAACCTCCCCTGTATGAAAACCTATAGAAGTACACGGGTGAGTTCGACCTTTCGCTTAGAATTTCGACGCTCTCGCCAACTGGAATGAAGAACATGAGATCCCCGATCAGGTCGATAGCACTGAGCACCATACGACGATTGCTCACGTTGAATTCGTTCCCCTGGAAGAAAAACTCCCATATGCGACCGATGGTCGAGGATATTACCGATTGGTTTCCTTTCTTCCTCCAGCTGTAAGGAAGGAGCGATTCGGCGTTATTCATCAAAGTCTCCAGGAATAGCGGACTGTAAAGGGATGAGAACTCCTTGGACGCATAGCCCGTTAGGATCGGTACATCCTGAAACTCTCCCTGTTCGTAATGTTGAATGGGAGTCATATTCAAAAAAGAATTCTTTCCGTCGAACGCTCTCTCGACGACGGGAGTAAACGCTACAAATTGGAATTCATCCCCTTCCAGAGGTTCCACATCACTGGCCGTTCTTTGCAAATCATCGGCTGCGATAGCCTGAAGATGCTGCAAGAGATCATTTCTCGTCGCGTTGACACCAAGCATCCGCAGCAGGGCCTCCGTTATCTTCGCAGGCCGATAGCTCAACGCCCACTTGATGAAGCTGTTGCCCGAGATCGAGATAATCTTTTGGAACAGACACTTGCTCATCGGCGAAATGTGCAAGTGATGCACCGAAACGCCGCCGGCGCTGTCTCCGAATATCGTCACGTCGTGGGGGTTTCCCCTGAAGTACTTCACGTTTTCGTTTATCCATTTGAGGGCCATCACCTGGTCTTTCATGGTCTTGTGTACACGTTCAAATACAGACAATCTTCATTACCCAATATTTTATTTCCAGACAATTGTACGCAGACAGATTTGGGAGCTGATGCGTCATAAATTCCTTGCCAAATTTGTGGCGGCTTCGGTTCCTGTAATAAAAATCACAGTTAAAGAAATATTCGTTTTAATTTTGAGTTCTAAAATCGTTATAACCATTGCATTGGAAAATTTTATACGAGTGTTTGATTAAGCAAAAATCACGTTAACTCACCTAAAGTACATATTAGAGTAGAGTATAGAATACGAGTGTATAGGTAGAGTACGTGCTATTAAGTTTCTGCCAAAGAATCGCTTCAGGCTCTGGCAGTACAAAATATATTTTATTGATACTATTATCAAATGAATAATAAACGTCCTTATGGTGGTGGCGGTAGTAATATTTAGAAATGTCTATTTGGGTAGTGTAATGATATATATCAGCCTAAGCTGAGGTGACCGTTTCCTTACCACCCTGGTTCGAGACATACTGATGAACCAAGCAGTGTTGACGAGGAGGTGCGATGAGACCTTTGCGAGCGATGCCAGCTGCAACGACCTTTGCAGGACGTGGAGTTCGAAGGCATTTGGCTGACCAAAGGAGTTGGAGGAAACCGTCGTCATACGAAGTAGGAAATCTATTTACTTCCGAATCTCCTTCTAAGATATCTCACCAAGTCACTTGAATACGCTGTAATGAAACAGTTTTGAGAATCGTTTGATATTGATTCAATGCCGAAATGGGGCATATCTTGAATAGTTTGACGGATCCAAAATGATTTCTTTCATTCTTATAAGCCTCAGAAGTTGTAATTCTGATTAATAATCGCGAGAGATAACATTTAGTATCTCGTCTCTCGAGTTTCAAGTACACGACATAGCGTGCGAATGGTGTTATAATAATTTGACCTTAAGATAGAAACTTATGCATAATTGTTGAAAAAATGGGTTTTTGGAATTTAAAACTAAATTAAACACATAATGATGTCTTTAGCTGTTGATTTGACTTCAAGTTGTACTTGTTACAAAGCAAATTATGAATTTAATACTTTTTTTTTGAGTTTTTTTGAGTTTATTTTTGGTTTTATAAACACGAAAATTATGCGCCATTTCGAATGAGATTTGCCCATAAGTTTGAAATAACATTGCGCACGAAAACGAGCCACGTAACGGTTGGCGGTTTTATACAATATTTTGTTTGCGAACTTTGTTGTTTTTTAGTTTGGTTTTATTTTGTTTGAATATTTATTTGTTTATGAAGGGTTATTTTTTTAGAGATGGTATTTCAATAATAACTTACATTTAAGTCTCAATATAAGGGCCCCTTGAATCACACCCATTTGAATAAACATCTTCTTTTATTTGTTAGTGCTGTTGTCAAGGTTAGAAAAGGTAAATTGATAATTGAGAAATATAATTGAAGCATACATTGGCGTGGTCGATTTGTACGTAGCTTGAGTTTGGTTTAGATTTGGAAATCGGATAGTTTTGGTTATAATTTCTCGTTTAAATCAAAGCTAGTGGCGTCCAAAAATCGGTCAAGTTAAGTGCTTTAGTATCAGAGCATATGCATAGTTCCAACAAGCCATTTTACCGGTATTTCTTTGAAACTTTAAGGGACTAATAGCACGAAGATACGCTTAGTCATGATTGCACGAATAGGCAAAATTCCCTAAACTACCCTGAGATAGATCCAGCTTCTTTGCTGGACCGGAGTAGCTCGAGTGACCGTCAATAAGTAAGATCCTCTTGACGGTTGCTGTTTGTTCGTTCGTGTCATCGGGTTAGAATCTTTGTGAATACAATTATCCTCTCCTGAATATAATAATAATATTATAATATAAATAACCTATACATAAATATATATAAGTAAATATAAATGTACATAAGTACTACATATATACTTTATACATAGGTTTTATTACTTAAATATAACACAACTGTTTTATTGTAGTTTAACATTTTAGGTGATGAACAAAATACTTTATTTCAATACAATACAAGTATAATCTTAATGATTATTTATGTAGATAAAAATACTACATCATGCTAAAAATGAAGCACCTCGGCCGACCACACCTTGAATCTCAATTGTCCAACGGGCGGCGCTGCATACGGTATACCCTGGAAGCTGGCATATTTGACAGCGTTGGCAGTGATCTTCCTGCTTCCGGCGATGCGTCCTCGGGGAGTGGCGACAATCGTTCTGTCCGTTTTCCTCTCCTGGTGGTTCTTCGCCAGCAGTACGTACAGCTGCTTCAGGAAACCAGATCCCGCGATTCGCAAAGACGGCGGAACCCTTCTTGCAATGTGCACCGGCTTACCATCCTTCCTGTGGTATCTGATTCGTCTGTGACCTGCGCAAATAAGTCAAAAGACTTTACTATGATCAAAACAACTACAATCAGGTTCATATTTAGCCTAGTGACACCTACCATTTATTTTAGGAAAGAACAGTAGCATTTACATAAATACAATTATAATAAAACATAAGGCATAAAGCCAATACTAATTCTTCCATAATTAGGGAATGGAAAAATCCATTTGGGAACGAGGTTAGGGTTGGGGTTGAAAAAATTACATAATTACAAGAATTACAAGAATATGAGTGACGCAACCGAACACACCGAATTCACCAGGGCTGAGGTAGAGGGTTTCCCCTCCGACGCAGTCTATAAGAGCGGAGGTCGTCCGTTAGTGCGCCGCCGATACCTACTCGTCTGCCTGACGTCACGCCGGTCCGCGTCCGTACATAATGGAGTCAGACACTATATTGAATATCGGAGCACTTATGTAATCAGTGGACCAGTAATAAACGCTTTAACAAGTTCTCAAGTTATTACCTTTATCCCACGGGACCCACTCGGTGGGGTTCCGTTACATAATTGGTGACCTCGACGTGATAATAATAATAACACGTTTTCTCCATAATGGTGGGTGGTATAATAGTGATAGCTCAACTCTCCTGCTCTTTTAAAAAAAGGACCTCTTTAGTAACTTTATAAATATTTTTATAGATGGCTTTATATATCCAACGCTTAATAAAAAAAAAAAACTATTTTTCTAAATTTTTCGATATTGTTAATTGAAAATATTCATTAATAATTCACTTCACTCATAATTCTTATTGATAATCGTACATTTTCATCATTTTTTATTATTGTATCCATTTTAAATAATTTTTTTACTATAATAATGAAAGCTGACCCGACGAACTTCGTGCCGTCCCAGAATCAATAAATGTAGTGTTAACTTAATATCTGAATTAAATTCAGTTTTTTATTAAAATTACTCAAAATGAATTAAGTTCAATAAATATTGAAAATTCTAAATGATACGTATTTTGAGCCTCACAAAGTGAACTTCTTCGAAGGAAACTTACCGTTGGAAAATAGAATTATACAGAATTCAAAGCCGTTCCATACAAAATTGTATGAGAAAATGAGTTTTCTTTATATATTTTTTTTTTTCGTTATTTTTTCCGGTGTTTTAACAGTTATTCTGGTATTCGGGGCGGAGAAAAATCCAACAAATCAAAGATCATAAATATCCGTTCAGCCGTTTTTGAGTTATAAATGGTGAAACTAACCCGACTTTGCTTTATATATATATATATAATGAAATACACATGCATATTTTGCAAATAAAAAGCAGAAATTAGTTAATTGAGCGTTAGAAGGCTTTCATAAAATAAAGGCCTGTATTTGAACTGATGCAACTATGTGTGCGTTTCGATTAAACATTCTGGTTAAATGATTTGTTTAAAAGGTTTTCCATTTCTAAAAAAATCTAATATAAGTTAATTCGAAATTTATAAATGTCAAGCTATCGTATTTTGTAAAAATCGCGATGTTAACGCCTTTTATAAAGGTAAAAATCATCTCAAATACGCTATTTAAGAAATGCACTTTACAGTTTACTGTGTCATCGGCGATAATGAAATAATATAATATAATATAATTAATTTACCGACCTCTGCCCATGTGTCGAACTGCGCACATTTCTAAAAAACAAATTAACACAATAAAAACATAAATTCGCTTTCTGTAAACGGTCGCATTCATATTATTTTCAAAACAAATTAACGCGAATCAGTCAAACGCGATCTGCACGTTCGATTATTTGAAGACAAATGATATGACCAAATGATTCCCATTAAAATTCAAAATTTCTTCAGTTTGTTTATAACAATAATTTCTTTTCCCACGTGTAGCGTTCGCGCGTACAGATTGCTCGCATTGTTTTTATTTTATGCGTTACATGAAATACGCATTGTAGTGACGAAAAAGTACCTGGCCACAGTTCTGATTTTGTATGGGCAAATGTATGAAGATTTTGCGCCGTGAAATTGTTTATCTTTACTTGATGATATTTCAGTAAATAAACGTAATACAAAAAAAAAAACCGTTTCATTGCGACTGAGTTCAAAATATAAGAAACACGAGTAACTAAAAAAAGTTTAAAAAATGTGTTTTTTTCTAGTAAAAACAGTGCATCAAAAATAGGTCTATTTGCACGAAATTCAAATGTTTACGATTTTTTTTCTATTATATAGGTACGCATTTTAAAAATTCGGGGTTCATGAGATACCCTTTTATATGTTATTTTTTATTTTGTGGTGGTCTTTGCGGAAGTGCTTTAAATTTCACTTTGAAATGTCCTTATTTTGCTCAAAACCGGACGACCGACCCTTAAGATATCTAAACACCAGTTTCAACTTTGGCAAAAGCAACTTTTATTCAACAAATATATTGTGTATAGATCCAGCTACACTGTCTTTTCTTCTGGTTTCTTAACCTTACCTAAGATAAAGATAAAGAAAATAAAAAATACTTACAAATTAAGTTACCATAGTTCGTGTAATTTAAAAAGAGAATACGACGAGAATAAATAAATAAATAAATATACGAGTTAATTTAATTGAGTTACCTAAATAATTTTTAGTTAGGTTTTTCTATAAATTTTAGTTTTATTAAGCTAGTCGGCATTCGTCTATGATTGTAATGGGAGTTTTGAAATATTGTAAATGAGACAGAATACGATTTTCTTAAAAAAATATTTAAATTTTGGATTTGTTATAACTGAAGTACGATATCGTAGTTTCTTGGCACGTCATCATGTCATCAGTCGCTTGAGGCGAATCAATTCACTCTAGTGGTTAAATTCCAAACTACATGGTAAATTTAACAATCGAATATCTAGAAAAAAACACTAGCACTCTCTAGCGGTATAAGTTTAAACCAAATGGTAGGTGAGTGTATTCATTATTAATATCTTCAAAAAATAGCGCTCTCTAGCGGTTTAAGCCTAAACTACATGGTAGGTAGTTTACCTAAGATATTATCGACATTGATGTCACGAGCGTGATTAAAGACACGACCAAATCTAAATGTTTAGACAACAAAAATACAAATACCTACTATTATTCTCTTAGCATATCAAGTGACTTTTATGTATTAATAATACGAAGATCTTGCTTTATTTATGGCATATTTTAAAACAATTTATTTTCTATAGTATTTATTATCCGTAAAATACTATACACTAAATAAGATCATTAATAAGTGCATTTTCTTGAATATCACTTATATATTGCAATAACTAATAACCGTGATGATAAGTTTTTTTTTTTAAATATATGCTTTGTCATACGTTTTAGGGATTTGTTTTTGCCGATTTTTTTTGCCAATTTTCGCTATTTTTTATTCATAAACCTTCGCAGGCATCCCCGCACAACAACTCACCAAAGTTTCTTTGTAATCGGATGTTGTACTAGAGTTAGGTGAGATGGTGGTAATGAAGCGTTAAAAATGGTATGATCATGTGTGGAATTGAACCTGCGACCTTTGGGCCAATAGCCGAACGCCTTAACCACTAGACTACCACGATCTCTCGTTTTATTAAGAAAAAAATATATATTCCTACACAATTGTGAAATACTATTTATTCATTAATTTAATGTTATTTATATACTAATTGCGTGTATTTCTTTTGTTACAGGTGAGTTAACTATGCATTGGTCTTTTAAAATGACAAAGGTTGGTATAAAATATAAATCATGAAAATATATGGTAAATTTAATAGATTGAAATCGCTCGTGTAACCGTAATTAAATAAATAAGTCTATAACTTCAAATTTCTTGATAAGATAAGAACAATCATCGGATAACATAAAATAAAATAATTTATTTCTGAGACATACAAATGACATTAATTTATAGCATACAACAATGTGAAGATAAAATACACGATGAAGATAATAAATTTCCAAAAATATTTTATTTTAAAAGAAAATGTAACAAATTTTTCGTTACAAACAATAGAGGTAATGACATCTAATAAAGTACCTACGCAGGATATAACATAAACAAAAATTACAAATTATTATTAAGACTGAAAAGAGAATACTAGTTATTATCAAAAGTCCTCAAAACTGTAATATTTGAAAATTATTACGGACACTTTATAAAATAAATAAACACAAACTTAGTCCTTGGTTTTACTATCTGTCAATAAATACTTCAAACTTCGGGTAAAAAAACTATTTAAGCTAACATAAAAAACAAGTTTTAACAATGTTTAAGCAAGTATCCTTTATAAACAGATTTCGTCTAGTGGGGTGATAAGGGCAAATAAAATAAAATACAAGAATAGTATTTACTTAGTGAATCGTGTATAACTAATTTATCACTTAACTATCTAAATTCCTTAAAATTATAAATTTTTTTTAAAATTATTTTTATATTTATTGAAATTTCCTGGACCTACGCTGAAACTCGCTAAAATTATTAATACATTTAAAGCTGTTGGGTAACATATTAAAATACTTTAAGCCTAAATAGTGACATTTAGTTTGGTATTTTGCGGTACAATGTATGATATATATATATATATATATATCATACATATATATATATCATATCATATCATCATATATATATCATATCATTTAATATATATATATATATATCATATCATCATACATACATTGTAAGTATGCCCAGTTGCTTTGAATAAGGTTTACACGATATTTTATTTGGAACGAAGGCGGAACTTTGTATGGCAATGGAACGTGGACATTAATGCAAAGAGAGAGTGTATAAAAGCGTTTGAGATATGATGCTGGAAGGGGGTGGAAAGGATTAACTGAATAGGGAAAAAGTCTAATGGGGCAGTGCTGAGGATTGTATAGGAAGAAAGATGTGTATTAGGAACCAGAAGAGGGAAGGTGCTAGGGCATTTGGTAGGACATGACAGTTTCTTAAGAAACATCATCGAAGGAAAGGTCGAGGGAATAAGAGGAAGAGAGAGATGCTCCTATCTTGCTCAAGTGAAGGAGAAGGTAAATGTCATATCGTGTCAAGAAGTCAGATCTTTATTAGAAGGAAGAGAGGAGTAGCGGTTACACCGCCGACGAGGTAGATAAATAAATTCATCATCTATTATAAATATGTAATAATCTGAACTGAAACATCCATCTGAACGTAAGGATATCGGATACAAACGAGATACGTTTGACCCAAAACGAAGGTAATCACGGAAATATTTTATTTTACTAGCGTTACCAGCACATATAACATAAAAAATATTCATATTGACCAATTGAAGATTTTGGCGGGAAATATCACCGTTACAATTAATATTATTAGTATTGTTCTCTTTTAAAGGAAAAAACCGCTAATTATTACTCGTAATTATTTATTTAAATATAAAAACGTTTATTGTTAGGCTGACTTGCTCAATACAACGAAATACATCTAAATACAATATCTCATAAAATACAAATCTTTCCAAAACAATCCCTTTTGGTGTAAAGCGAATTATTGAAAATATAAATTTCAACGATATTTTTTTAATTATTAAAAAAAAAACACATTATAACATCAAATAACATACCACAATAAGAACCAAACTAAGCCTTTAAATAAAAAAAAACTTTAAAATTATAATTGTTACCTAATATCAATTTTCATAAATTTGATGGTGCTGTGATGATACAAAAAAATAGGAATAAACTAGGAGTAATTACATTTATACAGAATGTATTTTTGTTCACTTTGCTCCATTTATATCCGACAATCAATCATTATTTAGCAAAAAAATATTAGAAAAATCTTTTCCCAATTGGTAGAAAAACGAATTCAAAATTAAGTCGGAATAATTATGTTTGAAACCTAGCTTCGCGCCTGGTCAATCGGCATCAATAAGCCTAGATGCGATCTAGGCTTATTGACTTTAATATTGAAACCTTTTTGCGTCTTTTTAAAGTCTTTTTGCGTTAAAAAAAATACGTTACCCCAAAATTCACCATGTTTTTATAACACAAACTAAATTATTCACTCGATCGCTAAATAGAAATTTGATCTTTCTTCGGTCCCTTTAGGACGAACCGCTCCAGGTTTTTCCAGAACCTGACCCTCCTATGATCCGGGTTTTTGCTCGACACCAATTCGCTATTTATGGCCATGTAGTTGAGGTTCTTCGGCGCCACGTGCAGCCAATTTATCGGAAGAAGTTGGGAATTCTGCTTTGCATTGGGTGTTCTGGAAAGAAGAAATAAAATCTGTTACTAAGACAAGTTGGTATTGCCTACATTATTTCGATCAGAGTGGGTTTGTGACATTCCCAGCCGTTCGTTAAACAGCTAACACTTATTATTTAGCTAATTGTTGTATAGTTATTTGAATTATATTTCACGAGATATTAGTATTATTAAAATGCATATGCAGATACACAAAAAATATTGAAAGTTACGTAAATTGATACCGTACCGTCGTGATAATTACCGTCCGATTGCCATTCTTCCTTGCATAAATAAAATAATTGAAAGCTTTATTATTAATCAAGTATCCGATTACTTTAAAAACTATAACGTTCTGTCTATGACTCAATATGGGTTTATTAAAGGCAAAAGTTCCACAAAATTATTAAATGACTTTTCCGAAATCGTTAATCGGAGCCTCTAGGAAAGAAAAAAAGTTTTATTATTACTAATTGATTTCAAAAAGGCTTTCGACACTTTATCTTTTTCTAAAATAACCCAGACCTTATTATAAGTATTATAAGTATTAAAGGTAAATTAAATGAGTGGTTTATTGATTATTTAAGTGACAGATTTATGACCGTGAAAGTAAATAACTGTTTTAGTGACCTCGTATTAAGCGAATCTGGTGTTCCTCAGTGGTCAAAGATCGGACCGACAGCTTTCAACGCGTATTGCTATGATCTTGGAAGTGTCATAAAATTCTGCCACTGTCTCCAGTACGCAGACGATACTGCGCTTGTAGTGACCGGATCGACCGTTGAGGAATGCCTAGATAAGCTTCAAAAAGATTTCAATAACCTCCAGCGATGGTCCCATGATAAAGGACTAATACTTAATGCCTTAAAAACTAAATTAATTCATATCCGTTCAAAACATACTCCCCTTATAAATTTACCATTAAAAAGCCACTCCCTGAACTGTCTACATAACAACATTGCCATGTCTGATTCAGCCAATTGTGATTGTGACCTTATAGAGGTGGTTGATACCTCTAAATACCTCTAAGGTCTTATGATTGATGGTGCATTCCACTGGCGCTCCCATGTTGACCTAGTATGTAGTAAACTGCGTGTATGTTTGCTAAAATTTCACCATCTGAAGCACCATTTAAATTTTATTACTTTGTTAACAGTTTACAAAGCGCTGGTGGAATTTATTATCAGTTATGGGCTGATAGTTTACGGCAGGGGGTATAAAACCTACCTAAGTAAAATATCTCTACAGTTTCGTATACTTAAAACAATTGTACCCAACAAGGTAAAAACGAGGTACAAAAACGATGTCGGAGGGCTTTTTGAATTCTGCAAGGTGTTCACGGTATTTCAAATGTTTAATTATAAAATATTTATGGAGTATTTCTCACGTGAAGAATTCAAAGAGTCTTTTTCACATAAGTTTTTCTCGACAAGGTAATTAGCTTCACAAATACTTATTATACCAAAATTCAAAAATGTGCTGGCACGATTGTTCAATAAGGTACCTCTAGAAATTAAGAAATTAAAAAAAAATAGTGATGTAAAAAAAGATCTAAAATTATACTTTTAATCTTCAATTCATTCTTATTGTTAATGTAATGTTTTTATCAATAGGTTAAGGTATGTAATAATAAAAAAAAAAAAAAAAATAATAATAATTTGCTATTGCTAAATATAATGTCTATACGAGTGATATATATCTGGTAGACGAGTCGGCAGGCTCTTCCAGAATATGTAACCTGCTTATCTAAATGATATGAAATAAAGGTCGCGAAAGCGATATTGAATTTGAATTTGAATTTGAATTTGATACATTACAAAAATTAAATATTAATAAAAGGCGTAAAAATTAAAAATGTATACTTATTTTAGCTGTCTATGTTTTCTACACGTACTTTTCTACATTAATATATTTACCAAACGAGTTAAATCACACTATCATAAAAAAAACACTTACTTTACCACTTAAACATCTAAAAAAACATGAGTTTATATATTATAAATTATACTTTTGGACTTATATTTGATACGTAATTTAAATATTAGGCTATACACACACGTTTCAAAAATACATTACAACCTGAAAAACTATGAAATGCTATAGTGAATTTATTATTGCTAGTAAATAATGATAAAAACCGTTCGACCAAAATGTGACCAAAAAGTCACCGTTTTTTAGTATTAAATTCTATGCTCGTATTTGTTCTAAATATTAAACGTAATTTTATTGATTGGAATTTATTTTTTTAGATTGTAGCTACATTACACTAGCCTAATGAAACTTTGATGGAAGCATTCCCAAGTATTCCGGTTCAATTTGCAAAAATAATCATCGAAATCGCCTAACCCAAAAACAAATCACTTAGGGAACTTCCTTTTTTTTAGAATTAGATTCGGGCAACGTGCTACCATGAAGCTGTATTATCGACCAACTAGAAAGGTCGTTCAGATCTACAGATATCGATGATGACAGATGATAACATTAGCAGTTTGTATGGCGTGGACCAATATATATAAGATGGACGATGATATTGACGATATTTGAAAATCGGTGCCAGCTGTATATGAACAGAATGTTTTCTAAGTTTCCTAGTTCATATTGGGCCGTTGTAAATATATATTTCCATTAAATTGCTCAGGTCTTTTTTTCAAAACTTTTCAAAATTTGCATTTGAAATTTCTGAACGTAAAACCTGATAAGCCTAGAATGAAAATAATAAGTCGATTTATCAGCTTAGTTAACCTAGTTTCAATAATGACACTAGAAGTTTATTTTACTCACCCAAACTTAGCGAAATTCGTGTACAACTTTATCAACCGGGCCCTCACCCATCCGTCCGAAGAAGTTACGTTTACCCTTGGCCGCTCTCTGGGGAAGATATACGCCAGTTCATCACCGTGCGCTGCACCCTGTATACCGAACTGTTCGATAGCTGGATCGTTAAGATACCCTCTGTGAGAGAATCTGTACAGGAAGACTGGTTCTTTAGATTTTGCGGCAATCATTTCTGCTACATCCGTGACTGGCTTCAGAAATCCTAAATCGCCCGATAGATCTAAAGCAGACAGAAGATTCTCCCGGTTAGTAATGTCCAAATGCTCCGAGTCAAAGTAAAATTCCTTTATGATCTGTACAGCTGTACTCAACGATTCATTGCTGGCCTTGACGACCCACTTTCTCGGTAAGAAGAACAGAGAATCCTCTGTAAAAACTGGTAACAATGATATATTATAAGAGCTGGCGAACTCTTTCGAGGTATATCCTAACATCGTGGGAACTTGACTAAATGCTCCGCGCTCGTAATATGTCCACGGCGTCATGTTCAAGAATGCTTCCGTATTCTCGAAAGTCATCTCCACGATGGGTCTGAAAGGAAAGTTTCCAAAATCGCCACTCACCAATCCCTTCACTGCCTCGCCGGTTATGCATATCGTCGCGGCGGGTATCTTTCGTAGATTTTCCAGCGTGTTATCGCGGTCTAATTTGAGGATTTTTGCCAATTCATCGTACACCCCTGTGGGTTCGTCCTGAATAGCCCAATCACACAGACTTGAACCGGATATTGAAATCACCCTGTGGAACAGTCCTCTGGACATTGCGGACAATTGATGCAGAAGTACGGACACACCTCCAGCGCTTTCGCCGAAAATCGTAACGCTCTTGGGATTCCCTCCGAAACATTCGATATTGCTATGCACCCATCTCAATGCGAATGCCTGGTCTTTGAGTCCAGCGTTACCCGGTACGTCATCTGTGTCCAAACTTAGAAAACCCAACGGACCGAGTCTGTAGTTCAATGTCACCAATATTACTTTCTCCTTGATGAATAGTTCTGGATTACTGAGCATAGATCCGGACCCTTCGAGGAAACCACCTCCGTGTATGTAGACCATGACATGGTGAGATTCGTTCTTTAAGTGGTTGAGAGGTGCGTATACGTTTAGAAACAGACAGTTCTCGCTGCCGACTATTGCATCTCCAGATCGTTGCATGCATTGCGATCTGGGCTTCGTGGCATCGAGGGTTCCTTCCCATTTCGTGGGGGGCCTGGGATCCTGGAAACATTTATTTTCGATTAGGTTATTATGTATGATAAGAGAAAACGTCAACAAACAGCCAAAATAATTCAAATTTACGACCATCTTCCACACATTCCCTTTTCAATTTCTTCCTACCCTGCAAACAAAAGTTTTGACTGCCAAAAACTCAGGATTATAATCTTAATTAATCGTGTACACACAATACAATTTTATACAAATATTGAATGCTATATACCTATATATAAAATATTTTTCACGAATTATTTAACTTAACCAAATTTAAATGACTACTGTAGGAATGTGTGTCGTTTTTAGGTTATTGCTTTCTTGGTAGTTTCTGCGGAAACACTTCGCAAGGTATAAATTACCCCCAAAATGAAACGGAATTTATTTACTATACATAAAATTGCAAGGACACAATGAATTTATGCGCAAATTTACCTTATACAACTAATTAAACTAAATATGTGGTATAACATGTTATTGCCAAACGACAAATTGGTTATTTAAATTCGCTTGCCCCACTATTGCAAAATTAACATAAAGTGTTGCTCGACTGCATTTTATTTGTAATAAACGTTGAAATCCTTTGACACGTCTTAGAAAAATGTAAAAATAAAGTGTTGTTTTTAATGCATTCCTTCTCTTTGCGCGGCTGCAAATACTAAGGATTTATATATTAACTAGCTGACCCGGCCACGCGTTGCTGTGGCTAAAGTTTTTGTTATATTACATTATAGTAAACAATCTAAGAGGAACAATAAGAGAACATCAGTCACGGAGTCCACTATGCTTTTTCACACAGATGGTATTTGTAAAAAAATATGGTGATCTCCTTATTTGACTTTCTACTACTATAACCCTTTAGTACAATGAAATTATTTACGAACTAAGACGACAATGATGATGTTGGTATACAAATTCACTGGATTGAGATTGATTTGAAGGGGAAGTACGTTGAACACAATTAATTAAAATGTTCTTACACTTGATACTAAGCAGAAATCAATAGGTAAAAAATAAAAATTTATCAGATTTATTATTTCCATTTAATTTTATAACAAATATAAGTATATTACAGTATAATACAGTAAATAACATGTGACGCTTAAACTCATGAATGAGGTAGGCAAGGCAGACAGTCTTAAACTTTTAAACATTAATATCTTTTTTTTTGAATTATAAATACTTTCAATTTCAATTTAATTTAACACCAATCGGTGCACAATGTTTTTGGTTAACCTGTCTTTAGCTAACACAAATAGATTCGACGGTTTCCCAACACGTGAACACGCAACATATAGTTGCCCATGAGAAAAACATGGATTTTCCAAATCTAAACCACAAATGGACATTGTTTGACCTTGAGATTTATTTATAGACATGGCGAAAGCTAAACGAATTGGAAACTGTAGCCTTTTGAAGGGTATGGTAGAATCTGATGGTATCATCGGAATACGTGGCAGCAGGACCACTTTTCCTTTAAACTTCCCAGCCAAAATGGTTGCTTCAAGAATGTTTCCGGTGATCTTTTTGATGACCAAACGCGTACCGTTACATAATTGAGGTGGATTCAAATTACGGAGGAGAATAATAGGGGAACCAATCTTTAATCGAAGATTATGTGGTGGCATTCCAGGGATATCTAATGAATTTAAAAATTCAATCGGAAAATTTACACTTTCATTTTCATCAACAACAGTATCGATTGATTTAAAAGACATCAGATCGCCTGGTAACAACTGTTGTATCTGGAAGTTAATTTCGTCAACATCAACGTTTTTGGCTGCCAAAATCGCCCGTTGACTAAGCCATTCATGATTCAAATAATTATTCTGTATATCCGGGAAAATACTCTGAATCAATTCAGTTTTATCCTGAACAACAGTGCAAAAATTGTCTGGTAGTTTAATGCATTGCGTATTTGGTTGCAGTTTTATTTTACCGTTCCCAATATCTAGTAGTTGTTCGGAAAATATTAGTGCTGATGGATCATTTTGCAATTGTACTCGCATATTTATGGTCAATCGAAGTGTTTCAACACTTCGCCATAAGAATGATTGTTTCAAACATGCATTAATCTCATCCGCGAAAGTAGAGCGAGGTATAACCGGTAAGGTCTGCCGGAAGTCACCAGACAAAAGTAAGATAGCACCACCGAAAAGTTTATTATTGCTGTTTAAATCTTGCATAGTTCTGTTTAATGCTTCAAGTGAATATTTGTGTGCCATTGTGCACTCATCCCAAATTATTATAGAACTCTTCCGCAACACTGCAGCTATTCCACTATTCTTTTTGATGTTACACATTGCATCTGGTTTATTATGAACGTCCAATGGCAGCTTGAATGTTGAATGTGCTGTTCGCCCACCATCCAGTAAAGTAGCCGCAATGCCTGACGATGCTAATGCTAATGCGATGTTTTTGTTGCGACCGTATTTTGGCAAGAATCAACGATATTAAAAATGTCTTACCGGTTCCACCGGGTGCATCCAAGAAAAAAAAACCGCCTTGTTCAGCAGCAACAGCCAGCATAATCCGATCATAAATAATTTTTTGTTCTGCTGTCAGTAATGGTTCACTGTTCATGATAATTGTTGCTAAACTTCCATGGTCATATTGATTTTCTCGTTGTAAATCGGTATTGACTAAGTCGGTGGCTGGACGATTAGGTGATGGCATACCATAATGATTAAGTGGTAAATTTGAAATAAGAACACATAAATCCTCGATCAAGACCAATGCTTCATTGTACATCTCTGGTGTATAATCTATGTTTTGGCATTGATTTGTTTGTCTAATTCGGTGCAAGATGTCTTCTGTCATACAATTTTTATATTTTTCCCACAAAGTTTGTGCTTGCGAGGGATAACATGTCGCCAAAATAATTGCAAACAACTGACGAATGTTATTCGGTGTTGATGTCAACGCAGCATCAGCAAGCGTTAAGTCCCAATGGTTATCGTCTTCTAGCAATTGCAGTTCACGACATGCATCCTGGTATGTATTGAATACTCGACCATTAGCTGTTCGTAAAAATTCAAAAGACGTTGGTCCGGGAACATTCACCAATAACAAACGTAAATAGAAGCACTCACGTTGCTTTGGATGTACCGTGTAAAGTCTCCCCAATGTCTTAGCTTTGAATATGCCTGTAATGGAAGGATGTGGTTTTCCTTGTTTCCGTGGCTCCCATTTTTTACTGGATTTGTTCCATGTGAAATAACGTGGAACATCACCATACACCAATGTCTTCGCGAATTGGCCAAAAACATCAGGTTTTTGACACAATGTAAAAAAATCAGTTAGAGTCGTTTTCGGAGCTTCGAACGCTCTTTGGAGAACATTTTCTTCAGTGAAGTATACACGTTGACCGTTTTCAAGATGTATTGCCAGATGTTGGACAGCAGGATCTCTTTCGTGGATGGGAAAGCTGAGAATATGCCAAATAGCTTCATTGCTGCTAATGTATCTGCCCATTTGGTATCGTGCTATTTCGTCATTTTTATTTATGTTTTTTACTTCAAATATGGCCAAATCACTGCCTTTGTTTACATATTTACAAATATACTTAATTGATTTAACAGAACTGCAAAGCTCAACATTGATATGAGCTTTGTAAGTTTTTGAAAGTAGTGGTGAGTATGGTACCACCCACTGATTATCAAACTCAACTTGATTTGGAAAGTTCGGCAGTCGCATTGTAAATGTGTGGCCACCATTCTCAGTACTTCTGCGGCGATACATTGGATAACCATCAATATCCGTGATCGTGTCATTCGTATGCGGCTTTGGGAAGTTTTTTTACATTTTCCATTTTCCATGCACGGTGACGTCATGTTGAAAACACCGCATGGCCCATGGATCATGTGTTTGGTGACAATATCAAATAATTCTTGATCAATTAATGGGTCTGGAATTTCGGCTGAAATTATTTGATCGATTTCTTCAGGACGGATTCTATCTTTAAGCCAAACCAAAATGTGGGCATGAGGCAAACCTCGCTTTTGCCACTCTATCGTATACAGCCAACAACGTGTGATACCAAAAATTGTATATTTAACAATAAAATCAATTAAGGATTTCAATTTTTGTTTAAACACACGTGCAGTTAAATCATGACGATGAATGGCTTGTTGTCCTGGCAATAGTAAAGTTTGTATCTCTTCCCAATTCGGATTACATGTGAATGTAATAAATAAATCCGGTCGGCCGTAATGACGTACGTAAGTCATCGCATCTTGTATGTATTCCTGCATGTTCCGTGGACTGCCGATGTAGCTTGAAGGTAAAATGAAAGCATTACCGATGTCATTGGGATTTAAATTTCCATCGATGTTTCCAGCAACAGCATCTCGTAAGTGAATATATTCTTCCGATCGTAGTTTTGCCTGGTTGAATCGAAGGAATCGCAAGCGTTCGCTTTCGACCTTAGCATACATATCAACAATGTATTGATGGAACAGCTGACGATATCGAAGGATATAATTGTCTTGATGTTGTCTAACCATTATTCGGTGTGCGTAGTAGTTCATTGAGCTAACTTTATTATTTCTGTAATCACCTAAAAAAATAAAAAATAAAATGCAATACGAAATTAAAATCTATACATACAGTAAGAAAGTAAATAGATAATTGTCAAATTTACCGGTATTTGGATCATACTGATTGATATTAAGGTGATATTCATCTTGTCCTTGCCAAAATATCAATGGATATTGTAGTGCGTCATATGAACTGTGTAGATCCGAAATCGTACTGACAGTGTTGTCTCGCCGTGTAATGTTTATAGATCTTTTGTCAACTGGATCACCAACCATGATAACAGCAACCTCATCAACAGTTGGAGCGTTGAATCTACCAGCATGTTCACCTAATGGTACTTTGTCGGCTTTTATGACGATTTGATAATTGTCATTTTGCAGTCGTGGCGAAACTCTTTTGATCAATTGAATTAGTTGATTGTGATCTTCTAAAAAATTTTCCAATAATATCACAATTGCTCTTTCCTCTGCTTGTTCAATAAAATTATACTGGCACCGAGTCGTCACGCGCTCTTCACAATCGCCCATAAAATAAAAAGGTATCGACATCTGTCAGTTTTATGACTGCCAAATAATAACGGACAAAAAATTAGCGATAAATTAAAATTGCGACTATAATTTGAGATTTAAACTATCCTATCTCTCAAGTGCACATCGAACTGCACATGGTGTTCAAATTTTATTATAATCGGTTAAGTGTTTTAGGAGTCCATTGAGGACAAACATTGTGACACGAGATTTATATATATTAAGATGATATCTCTTTATTGATAAAATAGTTCAGCTTAGCAATAAATACAGCATCTTTTGAGTGAAGTATATAAGAGACAACGTCACCTCTTTAATTATTTGTTTATGTACGATGCCAATATCTTCTACTTTCTCTTTCACGCGGCTTTTCTGTTCGACGGCACATAACATCAAAAACTTACTTTAAATCTGAGGTCATCCACAGGCGGTAGTGCGTAAGGAATTCCCTCGAAGCTACCATAAGCCTCCGAGGTCCCAGGCGTCCTCCTGAGCAACCCTATCAGTTTGCCCTGGGGCAGATCCAGCACGACCTGCCTATCATCTCGCGTTTCAGGCGGCACCCTCGCCGGAGCTGAAATTCATGACCAGAGAATAGTTTTAATTAGCAATAAATATTGTACAAATGCTTTTTTGAATGATTCAATGCTTATTTTAAATAATACGTTATTATCTCAATGTTTAACTGGCATTGATGTAACATTAACACAAGTAATCAAAAATAAAAAAAAATATATTAGATTTATATTATATATAGACAAATAAAAATTTTAAGTGCATCAAACATCTGTCACTTCGATAGAGGCATTATGATACAGACTAATTCATTATGACTAGTGACGTCATACATACCTGTACCTCTTTTCTGAAGTAAATTATATTAAATACGTTGATACGAAATATTTAATAGATTTAAAATATATATATTTATTTGGATAAAAAAATAATTAACTAGGTCGCCGCAGTCGCTCGCATTTTGCTTCGCTGCAGCACATATTAGAGCGAAGCGATTTACTAAAATTTTCTAAATAAAATTTAGTCTGTGACAATAACTTTTTAACGACGGGATAGATTTTGATAATTTTCTATAATGAGGTATTTGAAATCTCTTTGATACAAATGCACAAAAAAAATTCATCCGGAAATCAACAGCATAACTTTTTAACGACGGGATAGATTTTGATAATTTTCTAAAATGAGGTACTTAAAATATCTTCAATACTAATGTACAAGAGAATTTCATCGGGAAATTGAAAACATAACTTTTCAACGAATGGATAATTTTCTAAAATGAGGTTCTTGAAATCTTTTATATACAAAAAGAGAAATTCATTTAACAATTATTTAAATATAAGACAAATGAATTTATTTTAAAGAAATGTTTAAAGTTAAGACAATGAAATCAAGCGTTGCAGTTCTCGACGTTTGGAAGGTAATCCTTTCTTATCATTGATTTTGAGTAGTCTTTCAAGGGGGAACGATGGAGAAATAAATAATCCTTCAAGACTCCTAACCCTTGAGAAGGCAACATAAGATAACCCTAGTGCAAATTCTATGTTTCCAATATCGACAACTTAGCCCTTGATAACTGCTGCCGTAAAGCGTCATTTGTCCTGCGACCGAATTGTCGCCTTCTTATGGGAGGGGAGGCATTGCTCTTATTCTAGATGTTAAAAAAACATAAGCAGATTAAGCCATAGTAAAAGACATGTTCGCTCATCACAAGTTAACTACTTTATAATTTGGATGAATGCTATTTTCTCTTTATAACTACGACCATAGAGATGGTTTTTAAAAATAAAAATCTTGATAAATTATTCAAAATTAATGCTTAATTTAGAAAATTAAATCGAAATTAGAATAAATCGCTAAGAAAAAAAGTGACGTGACCTTCGAGCGAATTTTGTTTTTTTTTACTATTTTTATGCGTGAAACTTACCTAATTATTTTTTGTATTTTTATTTATTGTTAAAAACGATTTATTATTGTTAAATTGTATTAAATTAATATCAAATTAAATAATTTAAAATAAAATTCGATTAATTATTTTCGAATAAAAAATTTTCAAAAAAGCGCGTGACTTTTTTATAATGGATATTCCCATAGACAATTTTCTTTTGACCCCAAAAATTTTATTTTTGACAATATTTAAAATCAAGCTCCGTCACGACCTTCACTTTTTCATGTAGATTCTCTCAAAATCAAAAATTTTTCAAATCGGTCAAGGAATGACCAAGTTAGCCCGTGACAAAGTTCTAATTGGAGTCGCCTTATGAGAGCTTCGCTCTAAAAATGATTTTTAACTAGGTCGCCGCAGTCGCTCGCATTTTGCTTCGCTGCAGCACATATTAGAGCGAAGCGATTTACTAAAATTTTCTAAATAAAATTTAGTCTGTGACAATAACTTTTTAACGACGGGATAGATTTTGATAATTTTCTATAATGAGGTATTTGAAATCTCTTTGATACAAATGCACAAAAAAAATTCATCCGGAAATCAACAGCATAACTTTTTAACGACGGGATAGATTTTGATAATTTTCTAAAATGAGGTACTTAAAATATCTTCAATACTAATGTACAAGAGAATTTCATCGGGAAATTGAAAACATAACTTTTCAACGAATGGATAATTTTCCAAAATGAGGTTCTTGAAATCTTTTATATACAAAAAGAGAAATTCATTTAACAATTATTTAAATATAAGACAAATGAATTTATTTTCGAATAAAAAATTTTCAAAAAAGCGCGTGACTTTTTTATAATGGATATTCCCATAGACAATTTTCTTTTGACCCCAAAAATTTTATTTTTGACAATATTTAAAATCAAGCTCCGTCACGACCTTCACTTTTTCATGTAGATTCTCTCAAAATCAAAAATTTTTCAAATCGGTCAAGGAATGACCAAGTTAGCCCGTGACAAAGTTCTAATTGGAGTCGTCTTATGAGAGCTTCGCTCGCTCCGCTCGCTTCGCTCTAAAAATTATAATATTTAGGACAGTGATATGACATAGCCTCTCTAACTAAAAAGCGAACCTCTTCTAAGAAACGTCAAAAAAGGTTGCAGATAATTTTATTACAGTTCAATACATGAGACCAGAAAAAAATATTTTTTAATAGTGTTTGTGAAACCTTACAATGTTACAATGTTACAACTATTTTTAGAGTCTTGTGAAGCTTGTTGTAATGTGAGTATTTGTACACTGCTGTAAATACGATATATAGGTACATACTTACATGCAATTACATCTTCTTTCAGAGTACAATGAGACTTTTCCCAGAGCATAAATAGGAAAAGAAATCTTGTAAATGATCGATACATCGTGCAAATTTTTAAATTTTTACTGTCAAATTTTAGTTCTCCATTTTGTATTTTTGCATGTGTTGTAACTAGTACTGTAACTGTAAACAAAGTAAATTAGTATTTGAAAATTTAAATATTTAAAGTAGAAATCTATCAAAAATTCTAATATTTACACACGCATTTTTCAAAATTTATAAGTAAAAATACATCCTCAAACTAAATCTTAAAAAGAATAAGACGCCTAATAAAATAGAACAAAGTAAAATATACTAAGATTACGTGTGTATGTAGAGATAGACCGGTAGTTTCCTAGTTATGATAGTGAATATGTGTATATATGATTATGTGAATAGAAAAAAAAGAAAAAGGAGAAAAAAAAATGTCTCTGAAGGAGTTATAAATCTGTTCGACTGTTATAAATCTGCATCGGATGCTGTAGACACATTTGGCCTAATTAAAATCACTCTGTAATTGCGAACTTTGGTAACTACGGGATGCGCCTAAATCACTAATCAAAATTCTATTACATAGTTTGAAAGTCACAGGATGCTTATGGGTTTTATGGTTTACTTGTGGATCACCTCAAACCTAAAACCAGCCACTCCTGCGAGCAAATTCAATGATTTCTATCGACGCGTCTCCGAATCTTAGCTTAGAATTACACATTCATGTAGATGTTACCCATATTACGACTTGTAAACTGCATGCCGAAAGTTTTTCTTTTTTGCGTAATGCTTGCCTTGAGATCAAGTCTCGAGTAGGCCTGGATTTTTATATTTTTTTAAAATATCAATTTTATTTTAAACTCAATATTTTTATTACAATAACAGTATTTATATCCACAACATTGCTTAGTAGCTGCACACAATATTTAAAAACGACAAATAGGTCTACCTTGGAACAGGCAGTTTGCCTATGTGAATTATATTATTAAATAAGTAAATGGCTTAGCATGTTGTTACTCATGGGATGCGAAGTTCAATTCCCAGTTGGTCAGTCTTTTAATTTGCAATCTTGTTAATTTTTAGTTTTTCAACTGATTTTTTATTAAGGTGGCTTTTCTTATTCTTTTAAACTCGTTGCGTAAAGATTAATATAAATTATGATACTTACGATTTGATCAATGTTTTTAAAATGTACTTCTTTCTAATTTAATTTCTTATTCATTCACAGAAAATGGTCTATTTTTCACAGATACCTTCACTTGTTAATTACTATTTTAAACATTATTTGGCTAATCGAGTTAACACTTATAATATCTGTCCGTGGTTGAACGAATCAAAATGGCGAATGTCTCGAGGATCGCAATTTTGCTGTTTGATCATTACGCGTGAGTTATCGTAAGATATCTTAATTCAGCCATTAGGTATTTTACCTTACTAAACAATCTAAAATCCGAATTATTATTATTTTAACTGTATCATTAATAAACCGATTGAACAAAAAGAATATGTTTTTCACGCTGAATGCAACTTGAAACATAATTGCTAGGTTTTATAATTGATATTTATAAAAAACGTATTTTTACAAAGTATACCTAACTAGGCAGAGCCTGTACTAACGTAGGCTTGAGATTTAGAATGCACTGTTAATATTTCGACTTAACTATAGTTAGTCTGTGTTGAAGGGAACGTCTTTGCTTAGAACCCCATACAAATACTGTCTCCATTTACAACTTTCTTACAATTTAGCATAAAACTATTTCTTATTATGAAAGTTCACAATAAGGCACATTTAATAATAATAATACCTATGTTATGTATGTTAGTGGATGTGGGGGTTTGTTTGCCCTTGTGTAACGCGTCCTTTCCAGAACTATTGTACTTCTAAAACCACTTATAGCTCGCCCTCTAGTCCCGTACTGTAGATAAAGTTAGTTAACTTTTTGGGTGCGATAGTTCTAATCTCTTCTGGCTTGAGGAGATGTTGCCTAGAAGCTGGTACCTTTTGTAAATGAGGGGCCCACATTCTACCAGTAGGTGTAACGGAGTTTCTGGGCTCACTTGGTAGAGCCTGCACCTGTCGTCGGTTGCGGTGGCCTGTTAAGGTTCTGATTAGGATCCTTATTTGGTTTCGGCTTAACTTCAACAGCTCCGAGAGTCTTTTTTCGAGAATTCTACTTTGAGTTCTTTGGCTTGCTTCTGTCCGGGCAGTTATTGCCAGTATTTCTGGCTTTGTTTCCAAGCCCAGATTTTTAGCAGTCTGCTGTTAGAGCTTTTAGCTATGCCGCTAATATTACCTAAAATAATATATATATATTCATAATAATAATTAATATATAAATATTAATATAATAATACATAAATATTATTTGTTTTATAGTCTTTTAATATTTAGGTACATATGCTATTAAATCTTCCGTTTCCATTCTTCCCAGTTAATGGAGCCGTTCTTTATTTTGTTTTCTTCGGAATTTTTGCTTTTAAAGATACTGTGTCGTTGCCTCGAGTTGGTAACGTAAGCATGTTTCACACCTGCGAAATTGCCAGATACATAGTTCTCATTCCCATTTTAAGTGGAAGTTTTGCATTGAAGTTAAAGATAACGTCGATAAATTAGTTTGCAAATTCTTTTTTGAAAGACAAAAGCATTTGCTTTGTATGCACATGACGTGATGTCAATAATAGACTGTCTTGAGACAATTTATAAATTCCTTTCTCACGGTTTACTTTTCATAATCGAAGACGGTACTTTCAGTCTTCAGTCTTGACTTACCGCGCTCTCAGACTTGACACTTCCTCTAGGTAGTCAGCTTACATACACGTCTATATCTTATTATTGGCTCGAAGCTCTTGCTTGTTAATTTATTAATTTCTCTATATCTCTCTCTCTATCGCTCTATCGGAACTCTACCTCGTACCGCACCTTATCCTCTGTCCATACCGTTACCTAGGGATTAATCTGCATCTTTTATCTTGGTGTACAACTTGGTTTCTAGAAAATTAAAGTACTTTTGCCCAAATCTTGTTTTTTTTTATATCTAATGTTTCTTTGCTGTTGTGCCAGGCAGTACACACACACACACAGTGGTGGGCATTTTGATAAATGCCTGAAAGTCGACATTGTCCGCACCGCATTACGTATACACGCTATTTATGTTTTTATCAGGTTTTTTTATTTATGTTTTAGTGGTTATTTATGTTATTTATGGTTTAGTGTTTTAGTGTTTTAGTAGTTTTAATGGTTTTTTATTTATGTATTAGTATCAGGATTATAAATAATACCAGCTGATTAAATGATTCTTTCCTTACCGGTCCTTGTTTTGTTATTATTGACTATACAACCAAGGACTATACTATATAAACAAGGACTATAAACATGCATAAATATACATGTATAGTTTAAGATAAATGATCACTAATGATATCACAAATTCTGTGGACGTTTTCGTCTCGAATGGCCCCTTGCGAATTACCAATGTTGTGCCATGTAAACATGTTCAGAAAATTTAGAAACCGTAATTCTATTACGTGACATGTATTTAGTTTATGCAGTTAGAGTTAGAGTTTAATACAAACGCAATTCCGAATTTTCAACGTTGCTATTAAATTTTGGCATTGAATTATTTCTTATTACGAAAGAGCTCATCTAAATCTATACTTGCCGAGAAATGGTTTTTATTTGCGTCAGCAAATACTGACGAAACCGGCTTTACCGCGTTTCGAATAAATTTAAACTTATAGTAAAAATACATTTAAAAACAAGATTATATTTATTTATCATTTATTCGGAAAACCAACAGTGTAATATGAAAAAATGGTACATACGATTGTTTGTAAAATTAACTGATGACAGGTTTTCGCAAAAGTACAGAGATACATGTAAAGATTAAAAATTTGTTAGTTGCATTGCACTCCCGTTCGATTTTGAGGGGTAGTTTTGTGTACACCACTTTGGACACCCAAGCTGTCTGATG
This sequence comes from Neomicropteryx cornuta, assembly GCA_020383195.1. Classification (NCBI taxonomy): domain Eukaryota; kingdom Metazoa; phylum Arthropoda; class Insecta; order Lepidoptera; family Micropterigidae; genus Neomicropteryx; species Neomicropteryx cornuta. Next base: position 5,093,365 of record JAHKQU010000010.1, on the reverse strand, counting down.
GAGTCTCTGAACGCGTTACAATTAATTAATTTTGTTTTTATTTTGGCGTAGTGGCTAGCGTAACCGACTGGACATTAGATCTCGGGTTCGTTTCGCTGTGTTTTTTGCATTTTCTGAATCTGAATAATCTTCTAAATTGCACTGTTCATAAATTTGGACTGGAGAATCGCATAAGATAATTTATTCCTAGAAATTGTTCCTAGAGGTGGATGTTTTCTCGAAGGACACAGTTTTTAAGAAATCTGCATTTACTCTTCTGAAGTCTTTTCAAAATACAGCATCCTGAACTCGGCTCTCTTCATCGTTAATCTTAATTCATCTCCCACAGCCACTTTGCTTGCCACTATTTTTTTTTATTTTTGTGTATTTAAAGTATTACTGCATTATTTATGCTTGCGATTGTAATCACTTAATCATGATCTTATTGTTAGAAAATTTATATAATTTATAAGCAATAAATATGAAACAAATCACTGTATATGAAAAACTTGTAAGGATGCAAGATTAACCTAGATTATAAGTTTTTTAGGATTTCTTTTCACCTTTTGTACCAGTTGTATTTCCTTGATTAAATAAATAAATGTCCACAAGCAAACTAATTGTACAGGAATGACATTTACAAATTATTGGTACATACACTTATATTTGAAATGTAAAATACAACAGAATTCAACAGTAGAAAACAGGTTGATATAAAACTAAATTATTTTAATTTAGATTTACCTTCTTGTGTATATTCGATACCTGCATAGAAATCGCTTTACAAGAGGGCACATAAAATAAAATACAAGAATCTAAGTTACCTTGTGAATCGTGTATAACTAATTTATCACTTAACTATCTAAATTCCTTAAAACTATAAATATTTTTTTCCAGAAAAAATTACTTTAACCTACGCTTAAACTCGCGAAAATTATTGATACATTTAAAGCTTTTAGGTAAAATATTAAAAACCTAAATAGTGATATGTAGTTTGGTATTTTGAGGTACAGACTAACATAGGTTGAACATAATTACCTTTACGGCGTGTATTTATCTCATGAATATCTCTGTGCTTATTGGTATATATTTTATTACTATAAAAAAGGCAAATTGCTTCTAGTATACATATATATATACCATAAATTGTAAGTATGCCCAGTTGCTTTGAATAAGGTTTACACGATATTTTATTTGGAACGAAGGCGGAACTTTGTATGGCAATGGAACGTGGACATTAATGCAAAGAGAAAGAGAGTGTATAAAAGCGTTTGAGATATGATGCTGGAGGGGGATGGAAAGGATTAGCTGAATAGAGAAAAAGTCTAATAGGGCAGTGCTGAGGATTGTATAGGAACAAAGATGCGTATTAGGAACCAGAAGAGGGAAGGTGCTAGGGCATTTGATAGGACATGACAGTTTCTTAAGAAACATCATCGAAGGAAAGGTCGAGGGGAAAAGAGGAAAACCTAGACGCTCTAACCTCGCTCAAGTGAAGGAGCAGGTTAATGTCATGTCGTATCAAGAAGTCAGGTCTGTAGTAGAAAAACGAGAGGAGTGGCGGTTACACCACCGACAGGGTAGATAAATAAACTCATCATCTATTATAAATATGTAATAATCTGAACTGAAACATCCATCTGAACGTAAGGATATCGGATACAAACGAGATAAGTTTGACCCAAAACGAAGTAAGCCGCGAAAAATATTTTATTTTACTAGCGGCACCAGCACATTTAACATAAAAATATTCATATTGACCAATTGAAGATTTTGGCGGGAAATATCACCATTACAATTATTATTATTAGTATTATTATTTTTTAAAGGAAAAAACCGCTAATTATTACTCGTAATTATTTATTTAAATATAAAAACGTTTATTGTTAGGCTGACTTGCTCAATACAACGAAATACATCTAAATACAATATCTCATAAAATACAAATCTTTCCAAAACAATCCCTTTTGGTGTAAAGCGAATTATTGAAAATATAAATTTCAACGATATTTTTTTAATTACTTAAAAAAAACATATTATAAAAACAAATAACATACCACAATAAGAACCAAATTAAGACTTTTTATAAAAAAAATCTTTAAAATTAGAATTACTACCTAATATCAAATTTTCATAAATTTGAAGTTGCTGTGATGATACAAAAAAATAGGAATAAACTAGGAGTAGTTACATTTATACAGAATGTATTTTTGTTCACTTTGCTCCATTTATATCCGACAATCAATCATTATTTAGCAAAAAAATATTAGAAAAATCTTTTCCCAATTGGTAGAAAAACGAATTCAAAATTAAGTCGGAATCATTATGTTTGAAAGCTAGCTTCGCGCCTGGTCAGGGGCAGAGGAGCGGGGCAACATAACTTAAATTATTCACTCAATCGCTAAATAGAAATTGATTCTTTCTTTGATCCCATCCCTTTAGAACGAACCGCTCCAGGTTCTTCCAGAACCTGACCCTCATCTGATCCGGGTTTTTGCTCGACACCAATTCGCTATTTATATCCAAGTAGTTGAGGTTCTTCGGCGCCACGTGCAGCCAATTTATCGGAAGAAGTTGGGAATTCTGCTTTGCATTGGGAGTTCTGGAAAGGAGAAATAAAATCTGTTACTAAGACAAGTTGGTATTGCCTACATTGTTTCGATCAGAATGGGTTTGTGGTTTGTGGAATTCCCAGCCGTTAATCAGCTAACACTTATTATTTAGCTAATTGAATTATATTTACGTAATTGAATAAGACGTTGAATATAAGTTACGTAAATTGATACAATACAAATTTAAATATTTAAATTAAATTAATTTATTAATATTTAATTTAAATTTAAAAGGCGTAAAAAAGAACAATGTATAAAAAAATGTATATATACTTATTTTAGCTGGTTATGTTTTCCACAAGTACTTTTATACACCATTATATTTACTATATAAGTTAAGTTCATCATATACATTGTACAAATCACTTACTTGATCACTTAGACATAAAAAAAAACATGAGTTTATTATATTATGAATTATACCTATCGACTTTTGATACATAATTTAAATATTAGGCTATACTCACACTTTTTAAAAATACATTATTACCTAAAAAACTATGAAATACTATAGCGAATTTATTATTGTTAGTAAATAATTTAAAGAAACGCTTGACCAAAATGTTGAAGTCGGCATTTTTTAGAATTAACTTCTATGCTCGTATTTTTTGTAAATATTAAACGTAATTGTATTGATTGGAATGTATTTTTTTAGATTGTAGCTACCTTACACTAGCCTAATGAAACTTTGATGGAAGCATTCCCAAGTATTCCGGTTCAATTTGCAAATTAATCATCGAAATCGGCTAAACCAAAAACAGTTAAGCTTTAGGAAGTTTCCTTCTTTTTGAGAAGTCGATTAAGGTAATGTGCTATCGTGAAGATTGTATTATCGACCAACTAGATAGGTGGTTCAGATTTCCAAATATCGATGCTGACAAGTTTAACAGTTTGTATGGCGTGGACCAATATAAAAGATAAACGATAAGATTCGGTGCCGTACGTTCCGCAGAAAGTTCCTTAAGTCTCGTAGTTTATATTTGGTGGTTGTAAATATATGGGTAATTTGCATTTGAAAATGCCAAACTTTAGCCTGACTTAGGATAGCCTTAGAATTATTCTTCATTAAAATAATATAACTCGATTTTTCGGCTTAGTTAACCTAGTTACAATAACGACACTAAAAGTTCATTTTACTCACCCAAACTTGGCGAAATTCGTATACAACTTTATCAACCGGGCCCTCACCCATCCGTCCGAAGAAGTTACATTTACCCTTGGCCGCTCTCTGGGGAAGATATACGCCAGTTCATCGTAGTGCGCCGCACCCTGTATACCGAACTGTTCGATAGCTGGATCGTTAAGACGCCCTCTGTGAGAGAATCTGTACAGGAAGACTGGTTCTTTAGATTTCGCGGCGATCAATTCTACTACATCCGTGACTGGCTTCAGGTATCCTAAATCACCCGATAGATCTAAAGCAGACAGAAGATTCTCCCGGTTAGTAATGTCCAAATGCTCCGAGTTAAAGTAGAATTCCTTTATGATCTGTACAGCTGTTCTCAACGATTCATTGCTGGCCTTGACGACCCATTTTCTTGGTAAGAAGAACAGAGGATCCTCTATAAAAACTGGTAACAATGATATATTATAGGAGTTGGCAAACTCTTTCGAGGTATACCCCAACATCGTGGGAACTTGACTGAACACTCCGCGCTCGTAATATGTACTCGGCGTCATATCCAAGAATACTTCTTTATTCTCGAAAGTCATCTCCACGATGGGTCTAAAAGGATAGTTTCCAAAATCGCCACTCACCAATCCCTTCACTCTCTCGCCGGCTTTGCATATCGTCGCGGCGGGTATCTTGTGTAGGTTTTCCAGCGCGTTATCGTGGTCCAATTTGAGGATCTCCGCCAGTTCCTCGTACACCTCTGTGGGTTCGTCCTGAATAGCCCAATCACACAGACTTGAACCGGATATTGAAATCACCCTGTGGAACAGTCCTCTGGACATTGAGGACAATTGATGCAGAAGTACGGACGCACCTCCAGCGCTTTCGCCGAAAATCGTAACGCTCTTGGGATTCCCTCCGAAATATTCTATATTGCTATGCACCCATCTCAATGCGAATGCCTGGTCTTTGAGTCCAGCGTTACCCGGTACGTCCTCTGTGTCCAAACTTAGAAAACCCAACGGACCGAGTCTATAGTTCAATGTCACTAATATTACTTTCTCCTTGCAGAATAGTTCTGGATTGCTGAGCATAGATCCGGACCCTTCGAGGAAACTACCTCCGTGTATGTAGACCATGACATGGTGAGGTTCGTTCTTTAAGTGGTTGAGAGGTGCGTATACGTTTAGGAACAGACAGTTCTCGCTGCCGACTATTGCGTCTCCAGATCGTTGCATGCATTGCGATCTGGGCTTCGTGGCATCGAGGGTTCCTTTCCATTTTGTTGGGGGCCTGGGATCCTGGAAATTAGAGAAAACGTCAACATCCAAAGTAATTCAAATTTCCCACCATCTTTCAAAATTCCTTTTTCACTTTCTTCCTACCCTACGACAAAATGAAGTCTCTTACTTCTGTGAACAAAAGTGTTGTGTGCAAATGAAAATCCTGCAATGGGTCCAGTGATTGAAATTGAGTCCTCAGGACCACGGAAGCTTCTCATAATTGTTCTTCGCATCTGCAGATAATCTTAAGTCTATACCCTCCTTAACGTCCTAAATATAACTTTTTGTGCAGGTAACAGTTTTGCAGGTTAAGTATCAAGAATTTGAGTTGGGTATTTTACCCATGCTTAAACAGCTAATTTAGCCGAAACCAGCGATAGCAACGAGCCGCTTAAACTAAATTGGGATATCTTGACATGTTTTCATTGATTTTATTAGTGGTATTAGATAGCTTAACCTCATACAATTAGTAGTCCCCCAAAAAATGATGCCGAGATGTAGATGGTGCTATTTTTTTAAGAACGAAATATTATTTATGTTCTATTATCATTGCGTTTGTGAATTGCCTTGACGCAAGTCGGATAAAAGCATTAATGTTTATTTATTTATTTGTTTATTCCAGGAAACAACACCTAATACAAAAATATAAAACAGTTAAAACATAAAGCCAATGAGAGTTTCCTCCGAACTTAATAAAATAGAAAAAATACAACAATGAACATGATTGGAATTAAGAATTAAGCTTAAAGTTTGGGAATTTACATAATTTGCAGAATACGAAATATAGCATAACTCTTTAAAAAATAATAGATTTTACACATACATATACATACTACTCTACGGTTAGAACTAGAGTAGACAGTCTCTTGAATTATGTGAAGGTCTGTTTTGGAAACTTATATAGCTGATTTACAGATGGCGCACTGTTTTGGAAATATTTTTATTAAACCTATAGAATATATGGCCATCTACCGAGAAAATTATACAGGTGTGTACTTTTTCGAATAAGTTACGACGTTTTGCGATATTTTCATCGTATTTTAGTTACTAAAGAGTGGTTTCTAATTTCTTGTTAGCAGTTGAGCAATCTAAAACCGCTCTAAAACCAATGGTATCATCACAATGCAAACGAAACAAAGGAGAAACAATATATATTGATTTTGACAGTATATTTTAAAAGTTGAAAATTATTCTTGAATTGCAATTTGTGGAACATTTTACTCTAAAGAATTATTTGAACGAATGACACAGAAAAGTTGAAACTACTGTCTATTCTGAAAGATAAAGAAAAATAAAGAATCTAATTTTTAATATTGTTTTTTTTAACGCATTCCTTGTCTTTGCCCGGCTGCAAATAACTACTAAAGATGTATATATTAATGATATTTCTTTATTGATAAAATAGTTCAGCTTAGCAATAAATATAGCATCTTTTGAGTGAAGTATATAAGAGACGACGTCGTCTCCTTAATTATTTGTTTATGTACGATGCCAATATCTTCTACTTTCTCTTTCACGCGGCTTTTCTGTTCAACGGCACATAACATCAAAAACTTACTTTAAATCTGAGGTCATCCACAGGCGGTAGTGCGTAAGGTATGCCCTCGAAGCTGCCATAAGCCTCCGAGGTCCCAGGCGTCCTCCTGAGCAACCCTATCAGTTTGCCCTGGGGCAGATCCAGCACGACCTGCCTATCATCTTTTTGGTGTTCAGGCGGCACCCTCGCCGAAGCTGAAATTCATGACCATAGAATAGTTTTAATTAGCAATAAATATTAAACAAATGCTTTTTTGAATGATTCAATGCTTATTTTAAATAATACGTTATTATCTCAATGTTTAACTGGCATTCATGTAACATTAAAACAAGTAATCAAAAATAAAAAAATATATATTTGACTTATCCAAATAAAAATTTTACGTGCATCAAACATCTGTCACTTCGATAGAGACATTATGATACAGACTAATTCATTATGACTAGTGACGTCATACATACCTGTACCTCTTTTTTGAAGTAAATTATATTAAATACGTTGATACGTTAATACGAAATATTTAAGAGATTTAAAATATACATGTTTATTTGAATAAAAAATAAATAACAATGATATTTAAATATTTCTAAAAATTACAATATTTAGGACGGTGATAGGACATGGCCTCTCTAACTAAAGTGCAAAGCTGTTCTAGATACGTCAAAAAAGGTCGCAGATAATTTTATTACAGTTCAATACATGAGACCAGTTTAGAGCTAAAAAAATATTTTTTAATGGAGTTTGTGAAACCTATTTACAACCATGCTTGTGAAGCTTGGTTGTATTGTGCATTGCTGTAAATACGATATATAGGTACCTACTTACATGCAATTACATCCTCTTTCAGAGTACGAGTACAATGAGACTTTTCCCAGAGCATAAAAAGGAAAAAAAATCTTGTAAATGGTTGATACATCGTGAATGGTTATTCTTGTATTTCATCCAAATTTTTTAAATTTTATACAATTTCAAGCTTCAGCTTTCCATTTTGTATTTTTGTGTGTGTTTGCTAGCACTGTAACTGTAAACAAAGTAAATTAGTATTTATTTAAATAAATACAAAACGACGAAAAGTTTTCCATAAAAATATTCCTAATACTCGTAAGTAACCATTGGACATTCTACGTTTAAAATACAAATATTTAAATGGTATTTAATACTAGAAATCTATTAAAAATTCTAATATTTACAGACACATTTTTTAAAATTTATAAAAAAAAATCATTTCTCAAAGTAAATCTTAAAATATGAATAAAAAACCTAATAAAATAGAAGAATGTAAAATATACTTAGATTACGTGTGTATGTAGAGATAGACCGGTAGTTTCCTAGTTATGATAGTGAATATGTGTATAGTATATGAATATGTGAATAGAATATGTGTACTTATCGTAGTATAATTATGCATTCAACCTAAAATTCGCTGTTTTTAAATACCTATATTGCAACGATATTGAACCTATTTGCAATATTCACAGCCTTAAAAAAAATGGGAAAAATTATGTTTTTTAAAGTAATGTTTTTTAAATAGAAAAAAAAGGGTGCATAGCTATTGTGCTCTTATAATATTTTATATTTTTATAAAATATTATCAGGCTTTGTTTGTTTGTAATATATATTTCAATCTGTTTGTATGTTTGTAATATTTATTTTATATTAAACATAAGAGAATATAGCTCTTTATTTTTATAGAATGTTTTATTTAATATGAAAGTAGTGTATATTATTGGAATATGAAATGTGTTTTAAAGTAAATATTTATATTATAATAATAGTATTTATATCCACAACATTGCTTAGTAGCTGTACACCATATTTAAAAACGACAAATAAGTCTACTATGGAACAGGCAGTTTGCCTATGTGAATACTATCAACGATTTCATTTTGTACTTATTAATTAAACAAATAAATAAATGGTTTAGCACGTTGTTATACGATAAACTCGTGAGAAATGAATCAATTCTCAGTGCGTTGTTTTTTATTTTGTAATATTATTTTTATTAATTTGGTATTTTTATTTTATTAAACTAAACGTTGCGTATAGACTAATATAAATAATGATACTTACGATTTGATAAATGTTTTTGAAATTTACTTCTTTTTAATTTAATATTATTCACAGAAAATGGTCTATTTTTCACAGATACCTTCACTTGTTAATTACTATTTTAAACATTATTTGGCTACTCGAGTTAACACTTACAATATCTGTCCGTGGTTGAACGAAAGAAAATGGTGAATGCTTGAGGATCGCAATTTTACTGTTTGATCATTACGCGTGAGTTATCGTAAGATATCTTAATTCAGCCATTAGGTATTTTACCTTACTAGACAATCTAAAATCCGAACTCGTTTATCATTATTTTTACTGTATCATTAATAAACCGAATGAACAAAAAGAACATGTTTTTCACGCTGAATGCAACTTGAAACCTAATTCTTAGCTTTTATAATTGATATTTATAAAAAAAATATTTTTACAAATTACCTATACCTAACTAGGCAGAGCCTGTACTAATGTAGGCTTGAGATTTAGAATGCACTGTAAATATTTCGACTTAACTATAGTTAGTTTGTGTTGAAGAGAACGTCTTCGCTCAGAAACCCCATACAAATACTGTTTCCAAAATACAACTTTATAACAAATCGGCATAAAATTATTTCTTACCATGAAAACTAAGGTACATATAATAATAACGATACCTATTATAATATAAAATATTTTTTTGTAGTAAACTTAAATATAATAATACTAAAATATTGTTTTTTTTATAGACTTTAATATTTAGGTACATAGGTTTCCGTTTCTTTTCTTTCCAGTTAAAGAAGCCATTTTTTTTTTCTTCGGAATGTTTGCTTTCAAAGATACCGTGCCGTTGTCACTAGTAGGTAACGTAAGCATATTTCACACCTGTGAAATATGCTTAAGTTCTCATATTCAGTTTAACTGGAAGTTTTGCATTGACGTGAAAGACAACGTTAATTAGTTAGTTTTATAAATTCCTTCTTGAAAGACATAAGCATTTGCTTTGTTTGGTATCACACGATGAGACGCCAATAATAGACTGTCTTTAGGGCAATTTATAAATTCCTTTCTCACGGTTTAATTTTCATAATCGAAACGGTACTTTCAGTCTTCAGTCTTGACTTACCGCGCTCTCAGACTTGAAACCTCCTTTAGGTAGTCAGCTAACATACATGTCTTTATCTTATTATTGGTTCGAAGCTCTTACTTGTTAATGTATTCATTTCAAATAATATTCATACGGAGTTGGACACTGGTTAGGATAATTGTGACCGAAATAAACAACTTGGTAATTAATCTGCATCTTTTATCTTGGTGTACAACTTGGCTACTAGAAAACTAAAGTACTTTTGCCCAAATCTTATTTTTTTTATATATCTTTAATACGTCTTTGCTGTTGTGCCAATCAGTACATACGCACACACACACACACGCATTGGTGGGCATTTTGATAAAAACCTGAAAGTCGAAATTGTCCGTACCGCATTAGGTATACCGACGTAATTGTTGTGCCAGTCAGTACACATACACAGTGGTGGGCATTTTGATAAAAACCTGAAAGTCGAAATTGTCCGTACCGCATTAGGTATACCGACGTAATTGTTGTGCCAGTCACTACACATACACAGTGGTGGGCATTTTGATAAAAACCTGAAAGTCGAAATTGTCCGTACCGCATTAGGTATACCGACGTAATTGTTGTGCCAGTCAGTACACATACACAGTGGTGGGCATTTTGATAAAAACCTGAAAGTCGAAATTGTCCGTACCGCATTAGGTATACCGACGTAATTGTTGTGCCAGTCACTACACATACACAGTGGGGGGCATTTTGATAAAAACCTGAAAGTCGAAATTGTCCGTACCGCATTAGGTATACCGACGTAATTGTTGTGCCAGTCAGTACACATACACAGTGGTGGGCATTTTGATAAAAACCTGAAAGTCGAAATTGTCCGTACCGCATTAGGTATACCGACGTAATTGTTGTGCCAGTCACTACACATACACAGTGGTGGGCATTTTGATAAAAACCTGAAAGTCGAAATTGTCCGTACCGCATTAGGTATACCGACGTAATTGTTGTGCCAGTCAGTACACATACACAGTGGTGGGCATTTTGATAAAAACCTGAAAGTCGAAATTGTCAGTACCGCATTAGGTATACCGACGTAATTATTGTGCCAGTCAGTACACATACACAGTGGTGGGCATTTTGATAAAAACCTGAAAGTCGACATTGTCCGTAACCCATTAGGTATACCGACGTAATGTAGTAATATCCGTAGACACGCTATTTATATTTTTTACTATCAGGATTATAATAACCAGCTGATGAAATGATTAATTACTTGCTGGTCCTTGTTTTGTTATTGTTGACTTAATATCAGTTATAAACATGCATAATTAAGGATGTTATTATTATTATTTTTTCTTATTGTGAAAGAGTTCACCTAAATTTACGCTTACCGGGATTTTTTTTTTTTTTTGTAAATTTATTTATTTATTTATTCTGCCAAATCTACTATTCGCGCGGGCAAAACATAAACGCACCTGCATAAACATAAAAACATTTTAAATAAATACAAACAAAACAAAACAAAAACATTACGACGCTTTCACGGCTGGCATTAAAATAAATAATAGCTATTTGCTTGCTCTTGTATGGTAATATCATTTGTTCAAAAAGTATTAACTCAAAAACAATACGCCACCTACTGAAACTTTATCAAATAAACTCGCCGTATTGACGAATAAAAAGGAGCGTCTGTTTAGAGGCATACAAGTTTTGTATGACTTGTCAAAGACGTTGGTTGACAATGACAGAAAAATACCTAATTTCTTGTTGCGTTGTGAAGCCATGACAGAAACGCGTAATCACTTCGAAACTGTATTGGATGAGTTGGTTTCGATTGAGTTAGAAATAAATCCGAGTTTCACGCCTACAGGTCAAGAGATGGATTCTTTCGGTGAAATGTACTTTGAAATTCAAACGGTTTCTAAATCATTTCAAAATAAAAATAAAACCCCGGAACTCTGGCGTTTACCAAAAATCGACCTTTTAGTAGGTACTTTTAGTAGCAAATACGAAGAGTGGTGTTCATTTTACGACATATTTCGTACTCTAATTCACGATAATTCATCCATAAACAACGTCGAGAAATTCCATTATTTATTATCGTCAACTAAAACGTACGGTTGAACATGGCTTAGGGGGAGCGGACTGTAGGTTTTGATAGATTGGAAGGTTCACAGCTGAGAGTAAATAGCAATCAACAAGAAAACAAAAGACCAACTTTTGCCGTCTATGGTTCGCCTGCCTTAGCCTATTTTTCACACTGCTTCCTTGATGTTTTAAGGTGTTTCCACGAGTTCGGTGGACGATGTAACGAGATGTCACGGATTGCAGGAGGCGTGGGTATAGCCCCTTGCTTTTCTTTTTCAACTGACACTTACCGACAGCCGGAATAATGGAAAAAGGTTGCCAGTAACAAAAACTGGGGATATTGGAGAATGGTGATTTCGCAACATACAATAAACATTTATAGAATAAATATTAATGATAGAATATCGAATTTAAATAAAGTAATTTATAGGGTGACGTCGGAACATAAAGGTTCCGCTTTTTGTCATTGTCGCAGCTTACCAGTCAGCCATGGCAACTATGAAATAATTTGGCGATCTTTAATCGATAAATACAATAATAAAAGGGCAATTGCCACTAGTTATCTCGATAAAATATTTGCGTTTTAACAGCTCACCAGTGAATCTTCTGCGGGTTTAAGTAACTTTTTACAAACCTTTCAAGAATCTACTCAAGCTTTACAATCATTAGAAATTCCCAATCTATCTTGTTTCATTTTACTATACATCGGGCTACGTACTCTAGACAGTCGGACGAGAAAACAATTTGAACAAAATTATGACCAAAACAGATACTTAATTTTATCCAAAAAAAAAAAATCACAGTCCATTCACTACTAACTATATCGAACAGTCATAAAATAGTCAAAAGTCGCAAAACTACAAAAGTTAATTACACATACTCTATAAATAATAACATCATAATGTAAACAGCGTGTGACTTTGGAATCATCTTAGACTCTAAGCTGCTCTATAACAAACACATTGAACTAATTGTGGAGAAATCACATAGAATGCTTGGCTTTCTATTCAGGACTTGCAAGCCATTCCAAAACCCACACACTGAATCTATTGTATTCCTCATTTGTCAGGAGTCACTTAGGATACTCTTCTGTCATTTGGAGTCCCTCATATAAGTGTACGTAAGCAGAATAGAAAATATTCAACATAACTTCCTCAGACAACTAAATTGGCATTGTCAAATCTTATTTGTCACTCACCGAAGCTGAAGATTTCCACCAAAGTCCTAATTGGATATCAGAAGGAAAATGTTTTATGCTGCCTTCCTATATAAGCTACTCAATTAAATAGACTGCCCAGAGCTACAAAATATCGACCCCCAACGAATCACTAGATCAATAGCTCTTTTTTTATTGTATAAAACAAACACAAATATGCTCACTTTACAGAATATGTCATGAATATAACATTAATCTTTCAGAATTAGACGATTGATGCAATTAGACATTTAATTGTACTATGAAATCATTCAAAAATCAGGTGGGTAAAATACATATAATCGTGTGATACAGGTAATTAGAAAGTAAAAATCCTGAATAGTATATAAAAAAAATATGTGGGGAAAATGTAATGGGTTCGTGTCAGCGTCACTGTCCCGTTGACCACCCTCCTGGATAGGGTAAAGATATCCCCGAAACAACTCATCCGATTTCAAAAATTATTTCACCAATATTTTGAATAAACCTTCAGAGTGGACAAAGATATTTTCGTGGAGACCAATTTTGCATCATTCCTATGATGCAAAATATGATGAAACATTTCGCGGCCACTTAAATGAATGACCAATCATATTTCAGCGGAATGTCAGGTATGTCTAGGACCTTGATTTTAATGTTACTCATTTGTCGGATATTCTTCGTTAATTATATTTCAACGCACGTAACTTCCCGCGAAAAAATAACCTCATTTTCCACAAAAGGCGATAATATTATTTGTGAGCTCGATAATAAATTAGTCCAATTAAATTACGAATAAATAAGCGATGCCAGCGATGTCTATACAAAACGATCACTTTCCGTGTGGTATACAGGATGTATTTCAATTCACTAATCCCCTTTTAGGGGGCCATCTTAATCAACAATCAAATATTAATTAGCAAAAAAAATTATTGGAAAAATGTTTCCCAATTACGAACAAAACGAACTTAAAATTTAATCAAAACTGTTCGAGTGTTTCAGAAAGTTAAGAATATGTGTGTAAGAATGTGTGTTAAGAATATTTGTTCGCCGAAATAGGAATTAAGGTACCATCTTGGTTCATATTTTACCTAATTATAAAAATGGCAAAGGTCATGCCCATACTGGACGCATAAGATTTCTAATTGTAGCCATTTTAACTAAATTAATCATGTGTTCCTGAGTTTAACGTGACACTTCGAAATATCTAATAATTTATGTAACCGTTCCTACTCGTATACATAAAGATAAAAATGTTGATTTAATTATAAGGTTATACACATCTTCGATTCAATGATTAGATAAAATTATCGTAATAAATATTATAAATTTTGACAAATGCAAAATTAGAGAATGAGGTTTGATAGAAAATGCTGGGCACCAAAAAATTGTAAAGGTTAAGTCGTTTATTACCAAACTAATTGTAAAAATACGTTGTACACAAAATATTAAGTATTCATGCTTTCCAGGTCTCCATTAAGAACGCTTTCTTCTAGATTCTCCCAAAAAAGGATCCTTCTGTGGTCCGGGTCAATACTTGGAGTATTGTCGCCGTTAATGTCAAGGTAGTTCATTATGTTTTCAGATGCCGGTACCCAAGTTGTAGGCAGCAGAATGTCTCGTGACCCCGGGGTTGGGTTCCTGAAAAAATGTGAAAAATTATTAAGTAATCCTTTCAGTATATAATTATTATTTTATTTTTAATAATTGCTATGACCTAGGCCATATACAATTATATTGGGCCCTATTCAACTAGGTCAAATATACCTGTCCTAGAGTCAGTGGAGATGGTGGTAATGAAGCGTTAAAAATGGTATGACCGTGTTCGGTTTCGAACCCTCGATCTTTGGGTTAATAATCCAGCGCCTTAACCGCTAGACTACCACAATCTCATTAAATACTGCGTATTGTGTTTATACAAACGTGTACGTATACTATAGTTCAGTTACACTAACCATTAGGGAAGGGGGGGGGGGGGTGTACTCATGTTAGTGAATCAATTAAATGAAAAATAATATAAAAAATTTACAATAATTAAATTAAAACATATACATACATATACATAATAAACTAATGATAATAAGATAATAAATCATTTCGACACAAATCTTTCCTGTTTTTAGACGTAAATAAGTCTATAATAAGTTCATTCCAGTGGCGGGTGACACTTTATAAATCTTACCAGACAAAATATTTAAAGCATCCCAAAAACAGCCCGCAAATTGTTGACATGACTGTCAGAAAAAAAAAATATTCGTCAATGGATTGGGAGCGAGGGCACCAGGAAAGAAGCGAAATGTACCTGAACTAAAAGCATGTAGAAACGAATTGATTGGAAACACAATAAGAGTACGCAAGAAGACTGGAAAAGTCTATTTGGATCTATTTTGGGTTATTTGGTAGTAAGATACATAGATGAATAAAGCTGAAATTTAAAAATATATACGGAGTAAGGCAAATAAAAGTTTTACTGACACGAGTGTGTAATAAAGTACCTTCGTACTTTTATTAGATTATAAATATATGTAATTACAATATAAATTTCATGTAGTATTTTTAAATATAACGCACGACAATCGTAGTAATAAACAATTCAAAATGCAATTTAACCCACCCGTATTTGGCGAAGTTCGTGAATAAACGAATCAACCTTCTCCTTATCCAACCGTCTGAGGAATACTCATCCAGGGTGAAATTTTCCGTCGGAAACAAATAGTATAATTCCTCGGCATGTCTGGCTCCTTGAATTCCGAGGTCGTTGGGCGCAATACTTACACTCCTGTAAGAAAATCTGTAGTAATACACAGGATTCTGCAAATGCTGGACCATTGTTTTGACGGTTTCGAATATTGGCCATACGTAAGTCACATCGCTTCGCATGTCTATCGCATTTATATGCATATCTACGTCTTTGTGGTTATATTGCTTACCATTAAAGTAAAAGTCTAGAATTTTCTTATGAGCTGCATTCAGAACGTGTGTGTTATTTTCCAGTAGCCATTGATCTGGTACTGTAACTAGTGGATCATTAATCATCACATTTACCTCATATTCGTTGATCAACAATTCTTTTGATGCATATCCAATAATAACTGGGACATCATTAAATTCTCCGTTTTTATAATATTCATTTGGTGTTTTACTCAAGAATGTTTTATCGCTGATGTTTCTTTCTATGACCGGTGCAAAATTAAATTCTTGCAAATTATCAGTGACGTGTTTATCAACTGAAAGCGCCGCTTCTAAAATTTCTTCCGCCTTTAAGCTTTGCAATTTCTCTAATAGATCAGCGCTATTGAAATCAATTGATAATTTGTCGCTTAGTTTCTTCGCTATTTCCAATGGACGCTTTTGAATGGCAAACTCGCATAGACTAGTACCTGACATGGATATCACCTTGTTCACGTATTCTCTCGATAAGGGCGAAATTTGTAGAAGATGAACAGACGTACCCCCAGCGCTCTCTCCGAATATTGTTATATCATCGGGGTTCCCTCCAAAAAATGCGATGTTCTCCTTGACCCATTTAAGCGCCAGGGCTTGGTCTTTCATTCCAGCGTTCCCGGGCACGTCGCTAGTATCCAGACTTAGGAAACCGAACACGCCAAGTCTGTAGTTGAACGATACCATAATGACGCCTTCTTTAATGAATAATTCAGGGTTGTCCCGATCCGCCGAAGAGCCCCAGTAGAAACCACCACCGTGCACATAGACCATAACCGGTATGTCGACGTTTAGCTTCTTGACAATAGGAACATATACGTTGATTGAGAGACAGTCCTCTTCGCCGCCTTTTGGCTGAACGCATATGTTACCTGGTGATTTGGTGTTCAATACACCACTCCATGGTTCTGCAGGTTCGGGAGCCTGTAATATAAATAAGACAGTTGAAGCGTAGATTTGTTATATGCAAGTTTTCAAATGCTTGTTAATCAATGCTCAATATTTAAAAAAAAAATCCCTGCGAACATAGATTTTGATGAGCAAATTTTAACAACAACGTTCTAATTTAGAAGGTTTCGAGTGAGGATCATCCTCCTCGATTAATAAAATATATTCTAACTCACCTTGAATCGAAGTTTGCCGAGGGGTGGCTTTGCGTAGGGTATGCCTTCAAAACTTAGATACGTGAGATCGTTCCCACCTTTTCTGAAGCGACCTTCCAATTCTCCTTGAGGCAGCGAAATTCTAGGCATGACCTCATCTGCGTTCAATTTAGAGAAGTGTTAAGTTATTTATTTTTTATCACATAACTTTGAACCATCAAAACAATTCAACATTAAAATTGATTACAAAAGAATAAAAATTTTCATAAACCTAAAACAAAAATCCAACAATTTGTGAATATTTTTATGCGGGTCAAACTTTTTCAATATAACTTTCTTCATGTAAAATGTAGTCAAAAATATTTTTAAATCGTTTCTCATTACCGACAGGTCACACGTGTAAGTGAAAAAATACATGAGATTAAAAAAATGTGATTTATTTATTTATTCAATCTTTATACGCCGTATTTTTACTACAGAATTATACCTAGTAATTAGATATTTCAATATAATTGATTGCGAAGAAGTCAGGTGCTACCATACTGGTTTTCCATAGAAGGCTGGATTATTTTAATTAAAAAGGTTTCAATAACTCATTTAAAGTAGTACCTATTAAATTATTATTTTAAGTTAGGACGCGTATGAAATGCTAGAATTTATAATAATAGCATTCTAACATATTTTTTTGAATATGTTAGTAACTACGTTAGTACCTGATTTTTATGCGGTTACTTTAATGTTGATATCATTAAGATAAAGAAAGGTAGGCACTCACCGTTTTTCTGTGTCGTAGCATATTTTAAATTAATCGCAAGCCAAATTCCTAGGATGACTTTTTTACCCCTCCAATCCATAGTGGCAAACTACTAAATCGATTCTTCTAAATAAAGCATTCGGTCAATATGATACGTTCCAATAATGTTTTTTTATGGTACAGCCAACTGGCGCAAGAATAGCATTCGAATATCAAAAAATATGACCTCACGGCTGTTGGAAAGTGTAACACGTAAAAAATGTTCAGTGACACGTTATAATTATTAAATAATTATAATTATTATTAAATTTAAATATTATATCCTTGTAGTTTCACGCGTCAAAATTTACTAATAAAATATGATGAATTGAAAGAATGTCATGATATTGTGCCGACTGGTACAAGCTTCTAGTTACAAATGCAGTGAGATACTCGAGATATTCCGTTCTCACGATAAGTTTTCTTAACCGTAGTTTTCTCTTCTTTTTACTTGGCAATTTCAGTCTTCAGCGCGATCGAGTCTTACTTTATTCTTATTTAAATATAACGGACAAACAAGCTCAACTAGATGACACCCTGAGGAATCAGCGTATAAATTTATATATTATTATAGTCGGATCGTCTTGCAGAGCGATGTTGTTATTCGAGAAATTCACTGATAATAATTATATTTATATCCAAAAATGTCCTCATTATATAATATAAAATATTGCATATATTTAATTTTTTTGGTGCTTAAAAATGTTTTAAATTAATTAATGGATGCCCGGCATCCGTTTCCGTGTAGGCAAAGCAAATGCGAATTCATCGCAGAGTGGGCAACTTTTTTTATTATTATTATTTAATACATTTTAAAAGTAATCCACATAGACATACGTAGAGAAAAATGAAATTAATACTATATGTATAAATCTAAACACATATTCCTACATTATGCTACTTAGATGATAATATAATTAACAAATAAAACATTTAAGAACGAAACTAAAATATCGAGTGTAAAACAAAAACTTAAATATAAATTAAATGAATAATATTTACATTTTTCACACTTATTTAAAATGCAAAATATTTTTATAGGAATTAACGTTCATGAGGTAAGGTTTTTATAAGAATTAAGGTTCATGAGGAAAGGTTTTTATAAGAATTAAGGTCCATCCTGGTTCATATTTTACCTAATTATAAAAATGGCAAAGGTCATGTCCAAACTCGACGCATAAGATTTCTAATTGTGGCCATTTTATCTAAATTAGACATGTGGTTCTTGAGTTTATCGTTTCACTTAGAAATATCTAATAATTTATGTAACCGTACCTACTGGTAAACATATAGATAAAAATGCCGATTTATTAATGAGGTTATACAAATTTTCGATTCAATGATTAGATAAAACTATCGTAATAAATATTTTAAATTTTGACAAATACAAAATTACAGAATGAGGCTTGATAGAAAATGTTAGGCATCAAAAATATCGGATTTTAAAGGTTAATTCGTTTATTATCAAACTAATTGTAAAAATTCGTTGTTTACAAAATATTAGGTATCCATGATTTCCAGGTCTCCATTAAGAATGCTTTCTTCTAGATTCTCCCAAAAAAGGATCCTTCTGTGGTCCGGGTCAATACTTGGAGTATTGTCGCCGTTAATGTCAAGGTAGTTCATTATCTTTTCTGATGCCGGTACCCAAGTTGTAGGCAGCAGAATGTCTCGTGGTTCCGGGGTTGGGTTCCTGAAAAAGGACAATAAATAATTTAACGCAAATCTTACCTATTTTTTGGCACTAAGTCAAAAAGTCAATTCCAGTGTCGGGTTAGACTTGCTTCTTGCATGCTGTCGGTTCAAATCTTACACTAGTGGCATTATTTATGAACACTTTTAAATGTGTCAATAGAAAATCTTCTGGGTTAAAACCCAGAAGATTGGGTTTTAAGTCTTATATTATAACTATCGCATTTAAATTCAATATTTAACATGTTCAAGTATTTGAAAAACATATTAAAATGCTAAAAATATTATTGATGCTTAGGGCCTTAAGATTTCAGAATTGCCGTTTTAAATAGTGGCATGTTTAACCTCAACCAATCACAGGGCGCGTGGGTTTGTTGCATCTTTCAATTCAATCAGGATGATTAAAGCAGCCATTTTGGAATGTTTGTGTCATATCAGTCAGTTAGTCAGTCTTTGGTAAAACGAGGATTGATAGGAAACGTGTTTTTAAGAGCTTTTAGAAAAAAAATAACTAAGAAGACTTCAAAACGTGCTGATTGGTATAAATGCATGAATAAAAAGCGAACAGATTGGCTGGTAGGACCACAGAGTCAAGAACCTTTTGCAAAGCCTTCGATACGAGATGCTATCGACAACGAAACTGCTTCAAGAACTGGCATAAAACCTAAACTGGATAATGAATTGAATAATAGTCGATAATTTATTTAATAGATAGGTTAAGGTTTGTAATTAATCAATCTAATGAATACAATTGCTATATGAAACTTTCGAATAAATAATTTTTGTCCTATGCTTGTTTCACATTAATTTTTTGAAAATTTTCCATAAATATTTAGGAAAAAAAATCAAACATAAATAAAGTAATAATAATAATATAAAAAAACAAAATATTTGTAATTACTATTTAAATTTCATGTAATCAATATATTAATATGTCAAGAGAACATTTTTCCCCCTTTTCAAGCACGGAGGAGTGTGAGATTTGGCATAGTTAATGTTTATGTGGAGGAAGAGTGCAGAAACTAAAATGTATCTTATAATATGTGTTACAAAAATAAATTAAATGAATTTATATATTAATACGTGAAGGGAAAACAGCGGATTCTTTTTTAAGCATATTGTGCGCACGGAGGAGTGTAAGGTTCGGCATGTTTAAAGTTTATATGGAGAAGAATTGCAGAAAACTAAAATTAGTGTTATAAATACATTAAATTAAATAAAATAATAGGTTCATACTACTGACAGCTGATTGACAGAATGAGTTTCGAGCTGTGAATTTTCGTAATTTCAAATGTTCCATTTTTTTTTCAAAAAAGGTTAAAAAGTGAGTATATTTTGTTATATAAATTTAATATAATAAAACCTGTCTAATCTTAGTTTCAGTTATCTCATTTTACAAGTTATATTTTTTTAATGTCAGCAATTTCTACTACTACCATTATGCCTCGACATAAAACATTGACGGCTCGGAGTGAGAGACAAAGAAGAAGAAATATACGAATATTTTCTTGAAGTCAAAATGATAATAGATAAAATGATGAGATTATTTTTTTATTTATGCTGAATTTTGGATTATGTACACTAAAAAAGAAATTAAAAAAAATATTTTGTCAAAATTCATAAATATGATTCAACATTCTGTAATTGTGTTTTTTTTTTCAACTGTGTTTAAAAATAAATTTTAAAATTCAGGAAAGACGTATTTATACAGCTATTTTGATAAAGCTATATTGCCGGCTTTATCAAAATGAATGCTTCAAATCATTGCATATGGACTTCACATGAACCTTCAATAAAAATAAAAATCAAAAAAATATTTCGAAAACGTTCGTAAATATAATTCGACAATTGCTATGGTTAACTCAGAAGCTAAAATTTCGGATGCCGTTTCGCGTGGAGTGTGTAATTTTAAAATACATGATGTTTTTATCACAGGTCAGGCTCACCATGTTATGCGCAATCATATTTTTATGATGTTGACACTGCTGTCAATTAAAGATTAGTTGAATACTCTAAATCAAACTAGAAATAAAATATATTGCGCCAAATCCCTCTTGAATTGGAACGCATTAATCTTTTCGTTCGGTCGTTCTTTGCAATGAAAGATCATTGTAAAAGAGTTAAAAATCAAAGTGAAGAAATTTATATACTTAAAGTAAATCATGATTTAAATCTACTTTATTTTTAATAATTGCTATGACCTAGGCGATATACAATTATATTGGGCCCTATTCAACTAGGTCAAATATATTTGTCCTAGAGTCAGTGGAGATGGTGGTAATGAAGCGTTAAAAATGGTATGACCGTGTTCGGTTTCGAACCCTCGATCTTTGGGTTAATAATCCAGCGCCTTAACCGCTAGACTACCACAATCTCATTAAATACTGCGTATTGTGTTTATACAAACGTGTACGTATACACTAACCATTCAGTTACACTAACCATTAGGGAAGGGGGGGGGGGGGGGGGTGTACTCATGTTAGTGAATCAATTAAATGAAAAATAATATAAAAAATTAACAATAATTAAATTAAAACATATACATACATATACATAATAAACTAATGATAATAAGATAATTAAAGTTTATAAAGATAATTAAATTAAAAAAAATTACTTAAAGCTTAGCTACACATTATACATTTAAAAATGCAATTTAACCCACCCGTATTTGGCGAAGTTCGTGAATAAACGAATCAACCTTCTCCTTATCCAACCGTCTGAGGAGTACTCATCCAGGGTGAAATTTTCCGTCGGGAACACGTAAGATAGTTCCTCAGCATGTCTGCCTCCTTGGATTCCGAGGTCGTTGGGCGCAATACTTACACTCCTGTAAGAAAATCTGTAGTAATACACAGGATTCTGCGAATGCTGGACCATTGTTTTGACGGTTTCGAATATTGGCCATACAAAAATCAAATCGCTTCTCATGTCTATCGCATTAATATGCATATCTACGTCTTTGTGGTTATATTGCTTACCATCAAAGTAAAAGTCTAGAATTTTCTTATGAGCTGCATTCAGAACGTGTGTGTTATTTTCCAGTAGCCATTGATCTGGTACTGTAACTAGTGGATCATTAATCATTACATTTACCTCATATTCGTTGATCAACATTTCTTTTGATGCATATCCAATAATAACTGGGACATCATTAAATTCTCCGTTTTTATAATATTCATTTGGTGTTTTACTCAAGAATGTTTTATCGCTGATGTTTCTTTCTATGACCGGTGCAAAATTAAATTCTTGCAAATTATCAGTGACGTGTTTATCAACTGAAAGCGCCGCTTCTAAAATTTCTTCCGCCTTTAAGCTTTGCAATTTCTCTAAAAGATCAGCGCTATTGAAATCAATTGATAATTTGTCGCTTAGTTTCTTCGCTATTTCCAATGGACGCTTTTGAATTGCAAACTCGCATAGACTAGTACCTGACATGGATATCACCTTGTTCACGTATTCTCTCGATAAGGGCGAAATTTGTAGAAGATGAACCGACGTACCCCCAGCGCTCTCTCCGAATATTGTTATATCATCGGGGTTCCCTCCAAAAAATGCGATGTTCTCCTTGACCCATTTAAGCGCCAGGGCTTGGTCTTTCATTCCAGCGTTCCCGGGCACGTCGCTAGTATCCAGACTTAGGAAACCGAACGCGCCAAGTCTGTAGTTGAACGATACCATAATGATGCCCTCTTTAATGAATAATTCAGGGTTGTCCCGATCCGCCGAAGAGCCCCAGTAGAAACCACCACCGTGCACATAGACCATAACCGGTATGTCGACGTTTAACTTCTCGACAATTGGAACATATACGTTGATTGAGAGACAGTCCTCTTCGCCGCCTTTTGGCTGAACGCATATGTTACCTGGTGATTTGGTGTTCAATACACCACTCCATGGTTCTGCAGGTTCGGGAGCCTGTAATATCAGAAGACAACAGCGTAACTTATAAATTGCAGTTGCGAGCTTAAAACTCCAAAACTTCGTGGTCTGTTTTCCATTTTCCTGTGCT
Source organism: Neomicropteryx cornuta (assembly GCA_020383195.1). NCBI lineage: Eukaryota > Metazoa > Arthropoda > Insecta > Lepidoptera > Micropterigidae > Neomicropteryx > Neomicropteryx cornuta. The sequence continues at coordinate 5,069,929 of JAHKQU010000010.1, read as the reverse complement.
TAGAAAAAGAGCCTTTATGATACAAATTCTTATTAGAAATCGATTACTGCATTAATGTGATATTTATCTATTTTACTGCAACTTTTGAAGTCTACAATGAAGGAAGAAAGCTGAAAAGGTAATACAGAAAAAGTCTGTTAAAATCGAAGAACTGCTTTATTGAAGAAAACTTCATTACGCATGGGAGACTGACAAAGATTCGTGCAACTGCACGTGTAACGAAACGCTGCAGCCCTACTCCTCTGCGCCATCGAGCTCGACTGGAGCATTAGGAATGCAAAGCTAAAGTATTCATTACAGACAGCCCACGCGTATGGAAAAGGAATAATTTTATGCCAGATTTAACAACAATTATAATTTAATATCTAAATCATTAAAATAATTGTAAATTAACAAAAGCGTTTATATGAAGGTTCTATGTGAGTACCACCCTCTTTGATTAATAGAAAAAAACATATTCCAACTCACCTTAAATCGAAGTTTGTCGATGGGTGGCTTCGCGTAGGGTATACCTTCAAAACTTTGATACCTGAGTTCGTTCCCACCTTTTCTGAAGCGACCTTCCAATTCTCCTTGAGGCAGCGAAATTCTAGGCATGACCTCATCTGCTTAGAGGACCGTTAATTAATTAATTATTTATAACACAACATTAGCACAACAAAAGAAACAATTTAACATTACAGTATATAATAATTTACATAAACGTAAAACAAAAAACATATTTTGAATATTATCAATTTTGCGGGTTATCTTTTTTCCACCATAACTCTTTTTAAGGTAAGAAGTACCCGAATAGATTTTAAAATCGTCTCTAATTGCCGAAAAGTCACACGAAAAATACGAGATAAAAAAAACCAAACCTAATTATATTATTTAATTTATTGAAAGCGATCTGGATTATTTTAATTAAAAAGTTTTGAATACCTTATTTAAATTAGTAGCCATTCACTTATTATTGCAAGTTAAAATGCTTAGAAAATTATAATAGCATACTTATACAATCTATTTTTTTTTTCAGATATAACAAACTTCCTTAGTACTTAATTTAATATCTGATTACTTTAATTTTTATATCATAAAGGGAGGTATGCACTCACCATATTCCTGTGAAGTAGCATATTTTATATAAATTACAAGCCAAATTGCTAGGATATTTTTTTTACTCAGATCCATAACGGCAAACTACTGAATTGATTCTGTTAGATAAAGCGTTTCGTCAATATGATATGAGATAAACTCATTGAAAATAATTATTTCTATGGTACAGGCAATTGCAGAAAAGAAAATTAATTTAGACATAATATTTTTAACATAAGATTTTTTTTTTGTAGGTGGTACATTCCGGTACAAATTCAGGGTCGCGTGAAACCGTCTAATAGACGACTCGCACACCGTAAATTACCGTAGAAAGTTAATTAGCATTTGGACAAAGGCAGCCGACTATTTCTCACATTTCATATTTCAGAAATCCATCGTGTCGAAAATGCATAGTTGCAGTTCGCACTCCGATTGATGTCACGAATGGTAAACAGTGAGAGGCTCGAGAAATACTTTTCCCGCGATAAGTTTTCTTGGTCTTCGTCCAGTCTTCGGCGCGATATCATACCATCACCATCAAGTCTACTCCAAGTCTTCAACGCGCTCGCATCATCGGAACTTCTGCACAACTTGCGTGTCACCATATTATTCTTATTATTAAATACCAATATATACTACGTAGTTGATTAAGTATTGTAGTAGTAAATATAAGTGATTATTTATGTTATGTATAGTACTAGTTAAATAAGATGACAAAATATAACTATATATTTTATTTTCACATACAACTCATACGCACCTTAAGTTTTACAACTTTAAAGAAGAAAAACAGTTTAAAAGACAGACAATTAAAGACAGTCTGGAGAGATACCGTCATGTGTAGCTCATCATTGCTAAAAGTGTTTTTTAAGTGAATATTGAATAGGTTTTGTATATATAAATGTTATTAAATAAGTTAAATTAGGAACGAATGAGTTCACATAAAAACCCGCAAGGGTTTTGTGAACAAACAAATTAAATTTGTATTTTGTTTATAAATAAAGAACTTATAAAAAAAAAAAAAAAAGTAATCTGGTTCTGAATGTTAATTTTTACAAATGTTGAAATTCAGTGCTTTATTTTTATAGGGTGTTAAGTTTTGTTCTTTGCGCGGTCAGAAAGCAATTGTTGGGTTTTATTTAATTACACCTTCGTTATATAGAAATTAAAAAAACTAACTTTACTATGTTTTTCAACCTTTATTTTCCTTTCAATTACTATTTTTCCTATGGCTTTTATAGTCTTACTAATGTCTTTCATAAGAGAGTGATTCAACTAAAAAATAACTATTAGGAGTTTATCATTTATTAAATTCCTCAGAAATAGAATTAAATTAAAAAAATCTGCCTTTACTATGTCGAAGACACAAGATCAAGGTATCTACACATATTTTTTTTATTATTAAATATGCAATGATAACCAAATGTTAGCCATAGATAAGGGTCTAAATGAGTCGAAATTAATATTTATCCTTTGTTTCCGCCACTCGAAAATGAAATGAATATCTGAAGAAATTAAACAAGTCTGTTTGAAAAGAGCAAATCTGATATATTTTTAGTAACTATAAAAAAAGCATTGTAAAACATTTTAACCAATCGTACGACGATTTTTATTGTCATTAAGGCGCCACCAGTCCCTAAAACGTGTTTTGTAACGTATTTTGGTGCATTTTGTTGAAGTTATTCCCAACAAATGGCTAAAACTAAAAATATCACAATATTCTACATATATTAATTTAGTCCTTTGCTAAAAAAAAAACGAAATACACCTTATTATAGTAAAGAAAATAAATAAGAAAGTGTTGTATTTTTCTTGCAACGATTTTCTTTTAAGATGTGTAAGTGACGCGAACCTAATTTTTCTTCCTAAAGATAGACAATATAATAATCTAGGACATTACTTTAAAAAAAACATTTTTTTCAAATGATAATAATTATTTAAATACAAAAAACATGTTTCATCGATTCCAAATGTAACGAATTCGCGGTCGGCGAGTATATCCGACTCTTTTCTACACGTCAATGTTCGAATAAAGCCTACTCTTTCTAATCTCAAGGACAAATGCGTCCCGGGGCGCCTTAAAAGCAATCGTTGTTAATTATAATTACAATATATATTACAATAGGCGTTCGCCGTTATTTTACATTACTTATATAAAAGTCTGACAGTATTGTCATTTGGAAAATTCGAATTCTTTTTAATATTTTAAGGATTTAATTTTTTTTCAACAAATTATATAGCCAGAATGTTCAAAGAAAAATTAATACCGAAAGCACAGATAGTTGCATCGCTTGAGGTAATGCACGCTGGTTTAAATACAGGCCGGTATTTTATGAAAGCTTTTCACTCTCACCTATCTATCTGTGCGTCAAGCAATACGGTCAAACTTTCATTGAAGTAGTAAAAAAATGATTTAAAATAGAAACAATTATTATGAAAAACGGCGAAAATGTAACGAATATGACGTGTAATGAATGAGAAGTGAAAAAAATGTAAAAAAAAAACTTATTTATAACGTCGTAAAAAAAACTTTTTTAGTTTACCGTATTCGACGGGCACTTCAAATTACGGCGATTGAAAAACATCGACAAGATTAGATGTAATTGATATCATTGTATATGTTGAAAATCCGATGGTGATATGATATATGCGTAAAAAGTGACAAAATTATATAATGGTTAAATTACATAAATATTATTGTGTGTGTGCACAAAGAGAAACACATTTTTTTATATTATGTAACGGTATTTGTTTATGTTAATCAAACTAAAAGTATTTGCATAAATCAAAGGATGTTTTCATCAGATAAGTAGTTTTACCGTCCTCCCCCCCCCCCCCTTCCCAACTTAAGTATATCTTTTATAGATTAGCCAGTGTTTCGTCGAAATAAGAAATAAAGTACTATATTAGTTTACGTTTTAAAACAAGAATGACTATGACACTCGGAGCCATCATATAATTACAACTGCTTCTATACATTTATAAGTAGTAGTCATTTGTTGTTTTCTATTATATAATTATTAATTTAATTTGTAACAAAACAAAATAAAATTATAAATCTTAAACACTAAGAAGTTAAATAGTATTGTGGGAGTTCACCGGACGGACACACCAGCTTTACGCTGACGATGTTCTACAAAAATTAACGAATTTACAAATATTTAGACTAAGCATTTTACACGGTTCAAGATTTTGGGTCATTGTTGACAACTAAACTTAACTTTTAAGAACTTTTTAAGACAACTACCACAACACGCATACCATTGGATACGGCCGAAACTCAACCCTTACTTTCTGGTATCAGATCGTTTCACGATCTTGCGAGGGAGTACTGTGGAGACACGAGTTCACCGGACGGACACACCAGCTTTACGCTGACGACTACATCACACCACAGGTACAGAGTCCGTCGAGCGAGAGTGACGTCAATGAACTCAAGCAATTGAACTGTACAAAAACATGCTATCGTATTACGGTAGACTTCAGTAAAGTATTTGATATGTTAGACCACTCCAGTTTCATTAGGTTTCCGGATGGATGAAGAATCAGAGTAAAAACGCTGCACGGCTTTGAAATTATGCATTATTATTATGAGGCCGGGTTTTTTTGTTTTGTTAAACATAATATGTTTAGCCATTGCATTTAAAACGTGATTGTCGTCAGGCGACGGTACTTATTTGTATATAGTCTGTGGACAGTAGTACTTTTACCGTCAAATTTCTAAACGAATTGTCAACCCGAAGAACTTACAAAATCCATCTTGCGACCGTACATCAACGCGGCAGATTAAATCTATTTGTGTCTGAAATATGTTCCTTCAGTGCTTATTCTAATAATTATTACATTTACGTCCACATAATCAGGAATAGTGGTAAGTTTTATCTTATCTATCGGGTGGATAACAAGTTTTAGAATGTTACTTAGTGAAAATCGGAATGTAATTTGTTAGAGAATATGCTAGCATCGGATAACATTGGTTGACTCGTTTGATTAACAAAAATTAGGTATCCATAATTTCCAAGTCTCCGTTAAGGACGCTTTCCTCGAGATTCTCCCAAAAAAGGATCCTTTTGTGGTCCGGGTCAATGCTTGGAGTATTGTCGCCGTTAATGTCAAGGTAGTTCACTATATTTACAGATGCCGCTAGCCAAGTTGTGGGCAACAGAACGTCTCGTGGTTCCGGAGTTGGGTTTCTAAAAAAAATCAAAAAATAGTAACGTAAAAAAGTTCTTGAAAAAATAAAACAATTAATAATTAAATAAACAAAATTTGTTCGATATCTAAAATTCATAACAGTACCAATTGATGACGATACAAAACTATTCACTAACTTTAAAACTAACAATTTGTTAGTTAAAATATATTAATCCCAGATTAAGGATAATCTGAAAACACTGCGCTTATTATAAACCAATTAATTATTTCCATGAGTCCCTCTGACAAATCTATAATGATAGACCTTAATCCGGACAGAAATCCTTGTGGGGCATGAATTTTCCAAGATTTGTTTCAACAAAACATGTTATATCTCCTGTTTATTCAAAGTTTGCGTGTTGCAAACTAATTGTTACCATATAATATACATGTAGCCATGATAACCTTAAGTGAGCATATATTTATCAGAAGTTTTCTGATTTTATAATATATTTATTTAAAAAATTACTTAAACCTTAGCTACACATCATACATTTAAAAATGCAATTTAACCCACCCGTATTTGGCGAAGTTCGTGAATAAACGAATCAACCTTCTCCTTATCCAACCGTCTGAGGAATACTCATCCAGGGTGAAATTTTCTGTGGGGAACACGTAGGATAATTCTTCAGCATGTCTGCCTCCTTGGATTCCGAGGTCGTTGGGCGCAATACTTACACTCCTGTAAGAAAATCTGTAGTAATACACAGGATTCTGCGAATGCTGGACCATCGTTTTGACGGTTTCAAATATTGGCCATACGTAAGTCAAATCGCTTCGCATGTCTATCGCATTTATATACATATTTATGTTTTTGTGGTTATATTGCTTACCATTAAAGTAAAAGTCTAGAATTTTCTTATGAGCTGCATTCAGAACGTGTGTATTATTTTCCAGTAGCCATTGGTCAGGTACTGTAACGAGTGGATCATTAATCATAACATTCACATCATATTCGTTAATAAAAACTTCCTTTGATGCATATCCAATAATAACTGGGACATCATTAAATTCTCCATTTTTATAATATTCATTTGGTGTTTTACTCAAGAATGTTTTATCGCTTATGTTTCTTTCTATGACCGGTGCAAAATTAATTTCTTGCGGATTAGCAGTGACGTGTTTATCAACTGAAAGCGCCGCTTCTAAAATTTCTTCCGCCTTTAAGCTTTGCAATTTCTCTAATAGATCAGCGCTATTGAAATCAATTGATAATTTGTCGCTTAGTTTCTTCGCTATTTCCAATGGACGCTTTTGAATTGCAAACTCGCATAGACTAGTACCTGACATGGATATCACCTTGTTCAAGTATTCTCTCGATAAGGGCGAAATTTGTAGAAGATGAACCGACGTACCCCCAGCGCTCTCTCCGAATATTGTTATATCATCGGGGTTCCCTCCAAAAAATGCGATGTTCTCCTTGACCCATTTAAGCGCCAGGGCTTGGTCTTTCATTCCAGCGTTCCCGGGCACGTCGCCAGTATCCAGACTTAGGAAACCGAACACGCCAAGTCTGTAGTTGAACGATACCATAATGACGCCTTCTTTAATGAATAATTCAGGGTTGTCCCGATCAGCCGAAGAGCCGTAGTAGAAACCACCACCGTGCACATAGACCATAACCGGTATATCCACGTTTAGCTTCTTGACAATGGGAACATATACGTTGATGAAGAGACAATCCTCATCGCCGCCTTTTGGCTGAAGGCATATGTTACCTACTGATTTAGTGTAAAAGACACCACTCCATGGTTCTGCTGGTTCGGGAGCCTGTAATATAAATTAAAGTGTAGCTAAACGTGTTTGTAAGTAAGGGCAAGGCATTGAAGTCTATTGGCACGGGTTATCTCACAAATACTATCAGAATTAATTTGAACATTAGTGAAAAGGTCGAAGCACGAAGCATAATTGGCTCACAGGGGTTGGTAATAGTTGCAGTCGTTCACGCGGTTCAGATTTTTCCAGTGATCTTATTAGCGTTAGTACCGTACACGTGCCCTGAGGTGGGTTTTCCAGCGAAGCGATAATTTCACAGTAATTTCACATACAATAAAACTGTATGCGAATCAATCTTCATCTTTGTTAACCCCTGGCGAAGCCCTTACTACCTTAACACCAATACGAAGAAGAGAAAAAAACACATTCCAACTCACTCTAAAGCGAAGATTGTCGATGGGTGGCTTCGCGTAGGGTATGCCTTCGTAACTTAAATACGTGAGACCGTTCTCGCCGATTCTTAGGCGACCCTCCAACTCTCCTTGAGGCAGTGAAATTCTAGGCATGAGCTGGGCTGTCGACATTCAAAACACAGTAAGTGCTATTAACAAAATTATTTAGTAGACACAATAACCAAATATTTTAAACCTTAATATATTGTTTAATGCAATAGTTTATGTTTTGCTTACAAAAAAAATATTTCAAGTATAACTTGAAATAGTATTTAAAAAAGCAACTTGTAGGAAAATTATATTAATTTTTCACGTGTGTGTCTTTAAAGTCACATTTAGTGCGAATAATTCGTGACCATTCCAGGTCACGAATTATTCTTACGTTTTTAAAATTCGATGGAAATTATAATATATTTATATATTTTAAACACACCAAGTTAATTTTAAACACACCAAGTTAACTAAACCAAGTTAATGTATTTTTTTTACAAAACACCTTTACATTTCCCCACAAAGACGGTGCCTTTTGTGTGGGTGAAAAAAATACATTCTATATTACCTGATGAATTAATTCCTATTATAATAATTCCTTACTCTAAGGGTATATCAAATATACTCACTCACCGTATTCCTGTGACGTAACACATTTTAGATAAATCACCAACCAAATTCCTAGGATTATTTTTTTACACCGATACATGGCGGCAACAAACGAATCAATTCTGTTAGATAAATCGTTATGTCAATATGATACGAGATAAAATCATTGAAATGAATGACTTATATGGTACAGCCAACTGTACAAGAGAAATTATTATAGATAATATTTAGTTATCGGAAAGCAAAAAAATATTTAGTGCCTACGATTTTTCTGAACTTTATTGGTTTTTATTGTGAATTAAACTTTTTCTTTTTTTTACTAAATCCTATGGTAGCCGAATTTAAAAAAAGGAGGACGTCCTTAATTCAACCTTTATGTTTACCGTTTTTCATTCAAAATGCGATCACATCCAATTGGTGAAATCGATTTTGATTTATATTGTCGTAAATTGTACCGGAATGCTTGAAATTAAATCCATCTTGGGTGTTACTAGTCAAAGGAAATTAAAATAAAAAAAATAAAACCAACTTCAAACAAATCGGCGACCAAAAAAAAATTAAATTTAATACGGCTAACATCTTATAGTTAGTAAATCGCCAAAACGCCAAAACAAAATCCGTGCAGAGATAATATGGTTTTGTGTTTCTTTGTCGACTTCAATGTTTTGGTGGATTGTAATATTTCTTAGTTTTTATTTTCACATAAAATTTACAAAAGAGCTCTCTCAAATGTTATCAAAAATAATCTAGATTATGTTTCTTCATTTTTACAAATGTTGAATTACCTACGTTAATGAACCTTCGAAATTAAAATTAATTTATATAGGAAAACAATATAAGTCTAACTTTTATTGTATAGCGGATACATTTTAAGTAAATTTATATAAACAACAATAAAATAGTTTAACTAAATTCTCGGCAATTTTTTATCATAATAATAATTACATTTATCATAATAATGATTACCTATATAAATATTTTCGCCTTTTCTTTCTGCAAACACCTATCCGATCAACATTAAATATGATCATCGTAATATATATATTGGAAGTGTTTTACATTTTCGAACAAAAGATAGATAGTATTTTATAAAATTATGAAGAAAGGTTAGAGTATGTAGGAGGATCGCCTGAGTACATATATATTTATATGTTCATAGTTTTGTTTCATTTGATGCCTTTAATACATTTGGTATTAAAGCTATGAGGCCAGACCTTAGTTTTGTCAATTTCCTGCGGCAGGAATATTGATGACTATGCTATATTTAATTTATATTTCAAAAACGAAAATCTATTTCAAAAATCAGCCTCCAAGCAGTAAAAGATACTTCGTTAATGCTATAAATGCTATAAACCACTCGTCCAAACACTTAGAGGTTAAAGAATGATGCATCAAGAAAAATGTGGATTTATGAAGATATTTCAATGTTACCCCTTAGCTGCGCCTTAAGTATTTTACATGAAATTTTAAAACATTTATATTCATTTTAAAAACATTTTAAAATGAATATAAATGAACTTGTGCGTGCGTTGATATGATACAAAGTTATATAACATAAATTTGGATAAATTAGATTCAACTACGACACGAATTTGACGAAGTCGCAAAATTAGTGAAAATTGCTCAAAAATTACGGTGGGTAAAATGTTTTTTTTTAACGACGATAACGACAGTGAGTAAAATAAAATTGTGTTTTTTTTTAACGACGTTTATTAAATTATTATAAGTCGTCGTTATTAATAATCGTCGTTAAATAAAACACAATTTTATTTTACTTACTGTAATTTGTGAGCACTTGCAATTGCTGGAATCGCGTTTGCCAATTGAAAACAAATGTCAAAATTACATTTAACTGATAAACTGTGTCAATGAGGCTTTTTATATATATTATGTATATTGGTATATGTTATTCTGTGTGTATATTAAGTCAATTGTATACAACGACTGCAGTATTATTTATACAGTACCGCTATATTTATTTTATATCATAAATTAAGAGTTTAATTAAATGAACAAAATTAACGAATAAATATTTTAAAAGCAAACCAACGTTTCTCGGCATATCATTTATTTTGTATGGAAAAAATATGTCAAAATCGAGAAAACTTATGGAACAAAATTGTTCAGCTTAGTGTGTAGGATAATTCACTTGTATACATACTTGTAAGTTGGTACCATTGTTTTTAATATTGTATACCGCCTGTATATGATTTCTTTTATGTAACTGGTATTTATTTATCTTTATTTCCCAAATAAAGATAAATAAATACCAGTTACATAAAAGAAATCATATACAGGCGGTATACAATATTAAAAATAATGGTACCAACTTACAAGTATAAATTTAAAATCAATTAAATATTTCCACCGAGTGAGTATAAAATTAGTGTTTAACCTAAAAAATGCAAGAGAGATGAAGAGAGTAGAGGGAAAATTCTTGTTAAAGTTCAGTTATTGATACGTTTTTTGAACGCCACCAAATTAACATTAAATATATCAATTTCTGGATACTTATATTTAAAATTGAACACATTATTTAAATGGGTTCATTCTGCCCATAATTGTTTCTACGACGTGGGATGTCTAGTAAATCGCGAACATATTGTTAAATAACAAATGTAGTAATCGGAATACATGTTAAATGCATCTTCATAGGATATTTTTATATTTTTTTTAAATAATTGCTATGACCTAGGTCATACACAGCCCAAACAATAATAACCAATCAATCAATCAATAATATTATTATTAATAATAATAATAATTAATAGTAATAGTAATAGTAGTAAATATTAGTAATATTAATTAATTCATATTTTATTTTTATTTTATTAAGAAAAATAGTTATTTCAATAATATATAAAAAAATAAGAAATAATCAGACAACAATACCAATTATGGATTACACACATTATTATACAGTAGGTCTGATGTTTTCAAACTAAATTATTGTAAAGCGTTTTCAAACTAATTTAAATTATTTAAATACAAACATGTAGGTATATGATTTGTCTATAGAGGATGCGTTGTGTGTGAGAGAGAGTAAGAGAGAGGGATATCTCACAATCTACAATCTTCAACCTACAATGCGCGAATGAATGGAGGTTAGAATGTTTTTGGGTAACATTAGACATCCAGCGTGAGGTTGTTTTGTTCATCGACGTACGCTTTCAATTCCCTCCAGAATCGTATTCTGTGACCGTCGGGATCAGTACCAGGTGTCAGTTCTTCGTTTATTTCCAAATAGTTGATGACATCTTGGGTAACCGGTTTCCACGTGGTCGGGAGTAGGGTCGATGCAGGACCTGGGGTTGGATTACTGAAAGTATAAAAAATATATGGTAATATGCAAATTCGCAGCAATTACCTAAAATAACTTCAGCTCAGTAATACACAACGAAACTGTAAAATTATTTAACTCAAGAACCTAACGGTCATTCAAAAATTAGGTCACACCGTAGAGAGTTAAGGTCTAAAGCTATTTGTGTTGACCCTATTTGGAACATGACATTTTCTTTGATTTTGAGTAAGAATCTACTTATTGTTTCGAATCCTACAAATTGCTAATATGGAAAAAAAAGAAATTTTTAATGTGTAAATTTATTTATAACGAGACAATAAATAATATAACTAAATAATTTATTTCAATTTCAACAATGAATAATATACGAACATTGAACAAATTTAATCCTGGAGACAAATTAAATGACATTTATTTATTGTTAATTTTTGGCTAATATGGTCATTCTAAGTAGGTTTAAAAAAAACATGCTCTAAGAGGGACCAGAAAAAGGTGGCAGAAAAAATAATTACTTATTACTTAACTGCGATCAGTTTAGAGCCATAATATATCCATAAAAATTAAATTTATTTAGTAATATATATAATGGAGAATTTAATGAAAAAAAAAGATAAGATACAACATAAATGTCATACATACAAGAAATAGTACATATTATTATCCATGTATCAATAAGTAATAACCCGTCAATAAGTAAGATCCTCTTGACGGTTGCTACTTGTTCGTGTCGTCGGCTTAGAATCTTTGTGCAAACAATTCTACTTTCCTGAACACAAGGTCAATTCCTAACTTGGGGTCTTACTGGTGTCCTGAGGAGGGTAACGTGACAATATGTGCCTATAACTAAAACCGTAGCGAAAATATAGGGTGTTTTTTTTAGAGGTGTGGTTTTCAATCTGGCACTACTTTTTTGTAGTTGGTGTTTTTGACAGCTGTCACTTGATTTATGCTCAGTTTGGTTTGCCATTTCATAATGAATAGACTTACTCCTGAACAACGTGGCGTGGCCTCCAAGATCGTGCGATTTAACACCACTGGACTATTTTTTGTGGGGTTATGTGAAGTCGCTTGTCTACGCAGATAAGCCGGACACGATTAACGCCTTGGAAGAGAATATTCGGCGCGTTATTGCTGACATACGGCCCAACTTGCTGCAAAAAGTGGTTGAAAATTGGGCCTCTCGGCTGGAATTTGTTCGAGTCAGCCGCGGCGGCCACTTACCCGAAATCATTTTTAAAACATAATGGCAAACCCTTATCTTTATAATAAAACTAAATTCTTAGCCATAACATCAAATTATATGCGTTTTCTCTCTTCTTGAAAACCACGCCTCTAAAATCATGACCCTATATTATATATCTTTTAAAAAAAACTGAAACTTACCCGAATTTGGCAAAGTTGGTGTATAATGTCACCAGCCTTTTGCTGACCAAATCGTCTGTGGAACCCTCTGCAAGAGGTTCTAATGGGAATACGTAATATAATTCATCAATGTGCGTCGCGCCCTTTAATCCTAATTGCTTCATAATAGGATCTCCAGACGATCCACTGTATGAAAATCTATAGTAGTATGTTGTTTGACTTTTCGAATGCTTTGTAATGGTGCGAACCGTGTCGTCGATTGATCTAACCTTTACAAGATCTCCAATTAGATACAAAGCGCCTGTAAATAATGCACTATCTTCGACATCAAAATCTCGGCCATTAAAGTAGAAATCTTTAATTCTGCTAGCGACTTCTTTAAATAAGGTAACATTTGATACCAAATTCCAGGAAGACGGAATGTGATACAAATCCTTATTAACTAATTCGTAAAAATTTTTATTATTACGCGAGTACAGTAAAGCTTGTTCATAATTTGTGTAACCAATCATAATAGGTATGTCGCTAAATTGTTTGTTTTTATAATGCCAATGTGCAGGTTTGCTCATATATGCTTTTTTGCCAACAACTCCTTGTTCCAAAACTGGCATGAATCCTAGGTCCTTTATTTTACCTTCAGCGGGTTTTAATTGAAGAGAAGCCTTTAATAAAGACCGCGGTGTAATATTTTGGAGCTGATCTAATAGATCACGGGCAGAATGGTCTAAAGCGAGTATACTCACCAACTGGCTTACTTTGTTTTCTGGATCTTCTTGAATAATCCAGGAACATAAATTAGTTCCCGACAATGCTATTGCTTTGTGCATGAGCCCAGCTGCCAAAGGTGATATTTGTAGAAAAGTTACAGATGCACCACCTGCACTTTCTCCGAATACTGTAACGCTATCCTTATCGCCTCCGAATGATGCGATATTATCTCTAATCCATTTAAGGGCCAGAACTTGATCTTTGAGTCCTGCGTTTCCCGGAACTTCTTCGGTTCCTAGTGATAGAAATCCGAATACTCCTAATCTATAATTTATCGTAACGAGTACGACCTTTTCTTCGACGAATAATTCAGGATTATTAAACTTTAAGCTGGTTGACCACTGGAAACCACCTCCGTGGATGTATACCATAACTGGTAGGAGTTTATCTGGTGATGTGTCTGGTGTGTAGACGTTAAGCTGAAGACAGTCTACATCTCCCACAATCTCCAATTCTTTTTGGTTAAAAAAGTTTACTTGAAGGCATAGTGGCCCTCGAACAGTTGCATCTCGAACATCATCCCAGCTCGGTGCCGGTTTGGGATCCTGGGAATGGAAAATAATAAGATTAAAATATAAATCATTAGAACCATCACACTGTATAGATTTATACAAAACTCACACAATTACTATTACCACAATCTAAAAACCTAGGCTGTTAAAACGGTCAATGTTGTGATTGAATGGATATAGAAATATAAGGGACTATGTGCAGGCAAGAGATGCAAGCACCGCGCACCGAAAACGGAACTTTCACAGATTAGAAAATTATTCTCCTGTTCTAACCTAAATACTCAGCAGGGGAACAAAACAAATATAATATTGATGTTAAAAACATCTTAAACAGTCTTTAAAATGTCAAAAATAAAATATTGAAATCTTTGCTAAATAGCCGCCAGCCGTTTTAACTCAAACTTTTCGCTTCGTGCATATTTTACTAATGATTAATAAATTAAATTATCTAATAAGAGTTTAAAAAGGAGAGTATTAAAAATTTCGGTTTGAAGGGAATATTTGTCGAATTAGCCGGTGGTCGTGGTCACGGAGAGGGGGGAAGGACAACGGATCGCGAACAGCGGTTCAGACGCAGCGCTTTTTGTGAATGCATATTTATGCATTCACAAAAAAACGCTACTACCCGACTACGTACTCTCCTCTTAGCTGGAGCTGAACTGAGCGTGTAACGCCAAGAAAAAGCTCTTTTTAATAACAAATCAGGGGAACATTACTAATGTTGTTTATAAAGATTGTGTTTAGGATTTTAAAAAATAACCTTGATTGAAGCTGGGATGGGCAGCTGGTGTGTTAATTCTACCTATATTTATTTATTTTTCTTGTTCTTTGGATGGTCTCCAAATGGTTGGTGGTTTTGGCACTCCAACTACCAGTACGACGCAGGCCCACTCCAACTACTTTGTTCTCCATCACAGGATATACTTGGCCATTTGGTCTAAATCTACGACTCTTGTTTGCTCTACAATGAAATCCTTTGGCATGGATAGGTGGATAGTGGTTACTCATACACCATTTTGTTCCTCGAATGCTCTTCACTCTCTAATTCCTCGAATCACAATAAACTAACGAGTTACCACGATTGCATTAAATTAGGTTAATTTCAACATAACAATAACTAATATCTAGGTTCTTCTATAATTTAAATGTTTTGTTTGGATGATATTTATTAATTTTATTACTAATTGAAAGTATAAAATGATAATCTGTTTCTAGATTATGTAGTATTAGCCTTTTGGTCTTGGCGCGTAAATATAAATGTGCACCTATACTTCTTCAAAATTAAATAAATAAATGATTAATTACACGTCTCTATAGTTTGGCTAAATTAATTGATAAAATAACTAATATCCCACGCGGTTCCCTGCTCTACGTTCAGAAGTACATTTTACTAAAGGCCCTCGCTCTGAGGTAGTTAGAAGTTTATTGGTAAATTATTTCTTTAAATAATTATTTAGAAATAAATGTAAAATGTAAGTAACCTTAAAACTCAATTTGCCAGTCGGCGGTTGTGCGAACGGAATGTTCTCGAAGCTAGCGTAGGGCACTGACTTAGCAGTTAATCTGTTCCTTCCTTCCAACCGTCCCTGGCTGATGTCCAATACGACCCTGTCAGCTGCTGAAGGCTTCGTATGAGGTTCGGTTGTCCTTTCAGAAGGATCTCTTTTTGTCCTGAACACCGGGATGTCTTCATTTAACCCATAATAAACGTCTGAAAACAAAGTAATGAGCTAAGTGTTCAGTTTTTGTACTTTGAACTCAGATGGATAACAAACAGTATTTTATCACACAATCCAGATGCGCCTTCGCGGTGCCTCCCCAGCCTATTTGACCATAGGAAATTATTGGCACAGTAAACTCCTCTTAGCATTTTAGTGTTAAGGACGTTTCTTATGTTCCTAAAAATGAGTTATTTTATTTTTTTTACTGATTAATTATTTAATTAATTATCGCAATTATTCGCTAAATTATTGTCAATTACATATACCTAAACTAAACATTATTTTTGGGGAAAGGGAGATTAGTGTGCTTATTCCGATTTTTTTAACAAATAATCATTCTCAAAACTAAATATGGCATTTATTATTAAAATAAATATATTATTTTAATTTTATTTTATTCAAAAAAACATTTATTATTAAAATACTTTCTAACACATGACGATCACACCAAAAAACAATAAAAAGAGATTTTCAAAAGTATATTTAGTAAATAAAAATAATAATGGGACAATAAGATATTAAATAGTAAATTTATTTATTTTTTATATGTAAGTTATTTACTTTTTAGCGTCTGATATGGTGTAACAAAATTACAGTTATAATCCATCATTAGTGATTAATTCTGTTTATAACTGCATTGTGTCAGTGCGAACGACGATATACCGTAGAAATAGATAACTACTTCCTACCTCCATTTTATGTATTTATATTACCTAAATTTTTAAAATTGTGATACAATAAGAATACAGAATTGATATAAAGAGCTGTTTTTCAGCCCGATAAACTTGAAGCTGGGTTTGGGCTGACATATAATGAAATGTATGGTATTTTTTTACAAAATAAAGGTTATTCTGCGACATTGTAAAAAAAATACAGCTAGCGCAAAAAATATACGACTGACTCGCAACAAAGAGTCATAAGAGGAGAGAGATACACCCTTGTTATCACAAAGACGCTAAAGAGGGACAGAAGATTCAAATCAACCGTGGAGCGACGAAGAATAAGACCGTCAGCCGTGAAGATTAGTGTTTTATTTTAATTGGGTCAGTAAGCAATTATTGGTTTTTAAATAATTACAGCATCATAATATAGAAATTAAAAAAATTAACTTTACTATGTTGTAGACTCTTCATTTGCCTGTCAAACACTATTTTTTCTAAGGCCTCTAATGTCTTTTAATAGAGAGCAATTCGACTAAAACACAACACTTTTATTTAAGTGCTTGAATGCATATACAAAAGTTCGTGCCTGTGCTGTTGACCGTCGAGGAGTTCCTTCATCTGCAGCCATTCCTGGGTGTAGAATCAGGTCATGCTTACCCTACAAATACACTGCCATCGAAACTGAACCAACGTGTCGAATTTCAACTCCGTAGGATAAGAGGAAGTGGTTCTAATTCACCTCGCAAGATTTGACCTAAACCGACATACAAAAGCATGTTTCGCAAAATGACAAAGCCTAAATCTGGTTCATCGGCATATTCATCAGACGGTAGTTAGCGCTGATTCTGGATTTCATATTAATAACACTCCCATAAATCTCGGTACTAACTTAGTTCAATCGCTATTACAACCCCGACAAGAGACGCTAAACCCACAATTCGCTTGATTCCATCCATGTTTGTTCACTAATCTCTAAGGCTACTTTAACACAGCAGATCTTTCGAGACATCTGCATCCAGCCGGTTTCAGACGATACTTGTTTTAAATCGCTTACGACAAACATACAGAGGTCACCAATTCAGATGACGTTACTTGACGTAAATGATCTTACGGTCAACGTTAGGCAACATTTTTATCAGCGTATGACTCATCAATTTTCGCCTTTTTATCATTAAAAATACTATTATATTTAATTTTTAATAATTCAGGGTTGACCCGATACGCCGAAGAGATTAGTAGAAACCACCATCGTGCACATAGACCCAATATACTCAACCTTTTTTGTCTATACTTGTACATACTATATTTGTAAAGCTACGCAGGCCGCAACACTATACTAGTATGACGAAAAAAATATGAAACCCCCCACCCCCCACTCCCGCCATTATGGGTAATTAAATTATAACAAAATAATATTTTATAAGACAACAAAAAATGTAAAGTAAAGTAAAGTAAAGTAAAAGTTTATTTCCAAAAACAACTTAATGCATAGGAATGACAATTTTCAATTTTCAATTGGTTCACAAAAATTGATATAATGCAATATATAGATACATCATGCCTAGAGTGTTCGACATTTATACTACTCGTACTCTTATTACAAAGCTAAAAATACATCAGAAAATATATATATATATATATATATATATATATTAATTGTAAATAGAAGTTTTATAATTATGCTTAAATATACTATTTTAAAATTAGTATAAAGAATAACTGGCACATAACATTTCTTCCTTTCAATTATAGGTCTTTGAATTCATACAGATTTTTTTAAATTAAATATGTTTTGATGGCTTTTTTGAAAATAAATATATTTTTTATGTTTTTATATTCTCCCGGTAATTTATTGAACATTTCCAGTCCTCTATATAAACTAGTTTTTTGAAATATGGACGTACGAGGAGGTACCGGCTGAATAAAATGATCTTTGTTCCTTGTGTTGTGGAAATGAATCGATCTACGGGTGTTATTATCTTTCTTCGACCGGATAAATTCACAAAGGGCTTCTTGTACATATATACCATACACCGTTAATATCCTAAGGGTTTGGAAGAGTAATCTGCAAGATTCCCGCGGACTAATACCTAAAATTGCTCGAATGGCTCTTTTTTGGAGGACAAATATGTCTTTAACGCAGGATGCTGATCCCTATAAAAGAATGCCATATCGGAGATGCGATTCCACGAGAGCAAAATAAAGTGAAATGACTTGAGATCGATCGAAGAAACCTCTCGCCCACGACAGAGCGTAGCATTCAACTTTGGAGCCGTCAAGCATTTGAGTATTGTTTTGTTTGTGTTTGTTGTTTGGGAATAAATCTAGCGTGTGCAATAGCAACACTCTTATACCAGATCTGATGTAGACACGACAACGACAATCCTTTTTGGGTGTCACTATTTGTACGTCAAAGTCAAAATTAATCTCAAAATATACGAAATATAGAATGCCAGATTTTGTAAATCATAACCCTGATAATAAATGTGCTTAGGGCCGCACAAAAAAGCTAGAAGGGCCGCAGGTTGAGTATGGTTGACATTCCGGTATGATATAACCGGTATGTCGACGTTTAGCATCTTGACAATGGGAATATATATACGTTAATAAATAGACAATCCTCATCGCCGCCTTTTGGCTGAAGGCGTGGTACCTGGTGATTTAGTGTAAAAGACACCACTCCTCCGCTGGTTCGGGAGCCTGTAATATAAATGAAAGTGTAGCTAAACGTGTTCGTAAGTATTGGGGAAGGTATTGAAGTCTATTGGTACGAATTATCTCACATATACTACCAGAAATTATTCAAACATTAGTGAAAAGGTCGAAGCACGAGGTATAATTGGGTCACAAGCGTTGGCACTAGTTGCAGTCTAACACGCGGTTCAGAGTTTTCCAGTGATCGCAATGACGTCAGTACCGTACCCCTGCCCCGTGCCCTGAGTTAGGTTTTCCAGTGAAACGATAATAATTATTACAGTAATTTCACATACAATAGAACTGTATGCGAATCAATCTCCATATTTGTTAACCCCTCGTTACTGCCTTAACAAAAAATACATTCCAACTCACTCTAAAGCGAAGATTGTCTCGATGGGTGGCTTCGCGTAGGGTATGCCTTCGAAACTTAGATACGTGAGACCGTTCTCGACGATTCTTACGCAAAATTACTCACAAATTACAGTGGGTAAAATAAAATTGTGTTTTTTTACCCACTGTAATTTGTGGGCACTTGCAATTGCTGGAATCGCGTTTGGCAATTGAAAACAAATATCAAAATTACATTTAACTGATAAACTGTGTCAATGGGGCTTTTTATATATATTATGTACATTGGTACATGTTATTCTGTGCGTATATTGTGTCAATTGTATATATTGTCTGCAGTATTATATATACAGTACCACTATATTTATTTTATATAATAAATTAAGAGTTTAATTAAATTAACAAAATTAACGAATAAATATTTTAAAAGCAAACCAACGTTTCTCGGCATATAATTTATTTTGTATGGAAAAAATATGTCAAAATCGAGAAAACTTATGGAACAAAATTGTTCAGCTTAGTGTGTAGGATAATTAATTTTTATACATATAGGTATTTATTTATCTTTATTTGGGAAATAAAACAGTTACATAAAAGAAATTATATACAGGCGGTATAAATACTAAAAACTTATAAAATAAAACCAATTAAATATTTCCACTGAGTTTGTTTAACCTAAATTCGTGTTTAACCTAAGAAATGCACGAGAGATGAAGAGAGGGGGCGGCAGGGGAAGGGAAAATTCTTGTTAAAGTTTGGTTTTTGATACGTTTTTTGAACGCCACTAAATTAACATTAAACATAACAACACATTAACATTAAACATATCAACAACCTTAAACAACATTAAATAACAACATTAAATATATCAATTTCTGGATACTTTAAATTTAAAGTTTAACACATTCTTTAAATGGGTTAATTTTGCCCATAATTGGTTCTACGACGTGGGATGTCTAGCAAATCGCTAACATATTTAAATAACAAATGTAGTAATCGGAATACATGTTAAATGCATCTTCATATGACATTAATTAATATTTTATTTTTATTTTTTTATGGAAAAATACAGTTATTTCAATATTACATAAAAAAAATAAGAATTAATCAGACAACAATACCAATTATGGCTCACGCACGTTATTATATATATAGTAGGTCTGATGTTTTCAAACTATTTTTTTTCAAACTATTTTAAATTATTAGGTAGGTATAGGATTTGTTTATAAAGAATGTGTTGTGTGTGTGGGTGGAAGAGAGAGAGAGATATCTCATAATCTACAATCTACAATGCGCGAATGGATGGAGGTTAGAATCTTTTTGGGTAACATTAGTCATCCGGCGTGAGTTTGTTATGTTCATCGACGTATGCTTTCAGTTCCCTCCAGAATAGTGTTCTGTGACCGTCGGGGTCAGTACCAGGTGTCAGTTCTTCGTTTATTTCCAAGTAGTTGACGACATCTGGGGTAACCGGTTTCCACGTGGTCGGGAGTAGGGTCGTTTCAGGACCCGGAGTCGGGTGACTTTGAAAAAAATAATACAATTTTATGCACTGCCAATATTGTCCGAAATAATAATCAATAGAGTATACATATTATTAAACACTACGTATTAAAAAAAACACCCAGATGGTTTACTACCTCTGTCTAATTAATACTTTTAATCATAAATTCCTCTCAAAAGTGTCATTAGCATTACTATGACTGCAATCACTTCTTCGAATGACATTTATTGTTATTTGGGGCCATACAAAATAAACTACAATCTACTATAAGTAATAAATAATAAGTATATATAGGTTATTGTTTTACAACTAATATCTTTCTTTGTATTATAAATGCTTTATTTAGACAATGTTTAATAATTTGTATTATTATCTAAATACTATAAAATGGTAATCTGTGTCGTGGAAAAAATGAGTTTTATTTTTAATTATTTCACCATGCAAGTTATGACGGGCTGGCAACATTGGAAAGTACAAAATATTCATTTTTTTTTTATAGTGCTGTAACTAATAAAGCAATCTTAAGCAGGAAGGGTTTGAGACGAAATAGGATCAGAATAAAAGTTTAAAAGTTTCCGCCCGGACGAGATTAGTCGTAAAGTCAAATCAACATAAGGCACAGGCTGAAATACTTATCCGAAAGGGTTTTCTTTGTTGTGTTGTTGTCGGCGGAAACATTAGTAGATGCGGTCTGAAGGATTAGACAAACCTAGCCAATATGATAAAACGAAAAGGATCCATTGTTAAGATTTGCAGCTACGTACTTTAAATGAATCGGACAATAAAATATAGTTTATTTAAATTTATTTTCTATTTTATATTATATGATAATATAGATTTGTGCCAAAATTTGCTAATTATTAAGAGAAAAAATCACTACCTTATATTGTAGCTATAAGGTTTAATTAAGGAAAATTTATAGTATAGGTATTTTTTATATCTATGAAAAATGCATTTAAACAAGGTAATTTTAAAACTTCATAGAAGATAAGGTATTTGACCTATAATCTTAGGTCACGATAAAGACTGTATAATGAAGGTATCGGATACCACCGATTATTGTCTAGGTCATTACGCAACGCAAACGAGTAGAATGACGGCCGGCCGCCCCATAATGAGTTCAATCATTATCTCATTTGTTTTGCAAAGAAAATAGATAAATAAATGTTTTGATTAATAACTAAAATGACATAGTTAAAAGGGTGTTGAAAGGTTTACTCTAATTCCAATTAATAAAATTAGATGACATTAGGAATCAAATGCTTAAAAATATGATATTCTTATAGCTTAAGAAATAACCTGCATTATATTATATAAGTAAAGGAAATTAGTTAAAAATCAAATAGTTAAGTCATACGTAAACATATAATTAGTAATTATATTTACGTATGTATTGTATAAGAAAAATAACAGATATTTTTAAATTTAAAATATTTATAATTTTTTGAAAATCAAACCGCGAAGCGAGGGACGTTTTGAAGGTTTAAAAGCAGCCCCCCAAAATACTTACCGACCTTTAGACTGTCAACCCCAAAGCAAGTCGGCCCGAGGAGCCGACTCACCCTAACCCCCAGTCCAAGGGGGCCTAACAAGCCCCTCGCTGGAAGATTGCCTCGAGGTAGTCCACACACTACCCTCAAGCGCAGATACAGGCTAACTTACCGACCAGTTGCTATCTGGGATCGTTAATACTAACTATGAGATGCTTATACTAACGGATTTACGAGCCGCTTTTATACATTGGTATCGTTTTGACATCTGAAAGCTCGGATCCTCGGTCCACATCAGCACTTCGCCCCGAGTGTGCCGCAAGCTCAGTAAATTTGGCCGGTGCACATTCTTGGCGGAGAATTCTATGAGAAAATTATTGAGGCGAGAGTGCTGACCCTGCTGTAGGTATAAACGGTAGGTTTTCATTCGCTCCAGGCAAGTGAGCAAGTTGGTGGCGGCGAAATCTCATCCCCGTGTCCCGATTGGCCGGGACACTGTGTCTTGATTTATGTATTATTTTTTTATACTTTCATGTGTAAATATAAGCCACTATAGATTATTATAAATTATATAATTATTTAAAAAAACATTAGCTTCATAACGGTACAGAAGTGAAAGTTAAAAACAATAGACCCGGAAGCCGTGTATGTGTGAATAGGGTATTAAAATTAATACTGTTGTAACGCCAACCCATTAATTTTCCCCATTCAAAATTCGACCGACTCCTGCAAGTTTTCCTTTCGAAAATGCAACGTAACGCCGTTTTCTATATAGGAATACAGGATTAAGTCCTATATCGGTTAAATATTCAAAACATTATATGTTTAAAATGAATGGCGACCGGGAAAGTTTAAAATCAGTTATTAAATAATACTTTGTTAAGACGATTTGATGTTATTAAAGATCTTGACGTTATAAACAAACCAAAAAAGATATAAAGGTAAAGCAATTTCAGTAGCAACCTGTTTTGAAATAGTTTTTTTTTATTTTTCTTTAGTATTTACCTGTATATTATCTAAGTAATAATCGATAATATTGGAAATTTGGCATTATTTATAAATCGATTTTTATTATTATTTCTTTTTTCTATTTTATTAATATTGATCAATTCGGCATGAAAACACTTTGAATGGAAAAAATAGTTTTTATTTATTTTCCTTACCTTAAAAGTAACTTTAATAAAGTGGAAAAAAATGTGGACTACCCCTGACAAATTCCCTATGATATTAAGTAAAAAAAATATTCGAATCCCTCAAAGCAAGAGGGAATTCAAAAAATAAAGAAATGAAAATGTCCACATTTCTTTGAAGACGGTAATAAAAGTCATATAAGTCCCCGTTAAACTTACCCATATTTAGCAAAATTTGTATACATCCGAACCAGTTGCTTGCTGACCCGGTCATCGGAAGAACCCTCCGCGGGTAGTTCTACTGGGAACATGTAATGCATTTCATCGCCATGCGTAGCACCAGGTAGGCCTAATTGTCCCATTACAGGGTTTCCCATAGATCCTCCGTACGAAAATCTGTAGTAATACGTTGTGTTATTTCTTGAATACTTAGCAATGGCGCGAACCGTGTTGTCGATACTCCTAACGAACTTAGAATCTCCGAGTAGATTTAAGCCGTTTATGTGCGAATCTCGCTCTTCGGGATTAAAGTCATGTCCTCTGAAGTAGAAGTGTTTAATTCGCTCTCCAACATCTTCGAATAACGTACCGTTTGAGTTTAACTTCCACGACGAGGGAATGTAATATTGAGGGTTGGAAACGTGCTCCAAAAATTCTTGGCTGTAAAACGCAGCGTATTCAAAACTCGCATACCCGATCATAGTTGGCACATCGCTGAATTCTCCGTTTTCATAGTGCCATTGAACAGGCATGGGTAGGAAGGCATCTCTACCTTCGAAAGTCGGTTCCAATACAGGCGCAAACACGAAGTCTTCGAGGACTGTACCCTCCGCCGGTTGCACTTGACTGCCGGCCGCGACCAGCGTGTCAGACGGAGTATTCCGAAGTTGTTCCAGTAGATCCTCCGAGGAGTCCAAGCCTAGGATATTCACCAACTGCTCGACCTTGCCCTGCGAATCGTCTTGGATGCTCCAATCGCAGAAGTTCGTCCCGGCGAACGCTATTGCCCTGTGAAAAAGTCCACCGGCCATTGGGGATACTTGTAATAGGGTCACCGATGCACCGCCAGCACTGGCTCCGAATACTGTAACGCTATCCTTGTCGCCCCCGAATGATGCAATGTTATCCCTAATCCATTCAAGAGCCATGACCTGATCCTTCAGTCCTGCATTTCCCGGTACATCTTCTGTTCCCAATGATAAAAATCCGAACATTCCCAGTCTATAATTCACCGTGACCATCACTACTCCCTGTTCCATGAACAAATCTACGTCGTTAATGAACATATATGTAGAACTCATGAAAGCTCCCCCGTGTATGTACACCATAACTGGTAGGAGTGCAGCTGCTGATGTATTGGAAGTATGTACATTGAGATAAAGGCAGTCCTCTTCTCCTGCTGAGGGTTGAAGGCATAAAGGTGCACGAATGGTAGCATCTCGGACCCCATCCCAACCTTTTGCTACTACCGGTTCCTGAAAGTGTATTTTTTTTATTTCTATACAGGTTGGGCTTCTTCACATGCACATCTTTTTATGGGAAAATTCTACACTTCAAAATGGACAATTTTTATTTTGCGGGTTTCTCAAAGTAGTTAAAATGAGCAATTAGAAAAAAACCTTATCAACACTTAAACGCACAGTTACTTCACGTGCTTCCTCCTGACTGGTATGGCCGGTGGGCGTTCTGACCTGCTCATGCGCTTCGCATTGTGATAAATACAGTTTCAGAATAACCCTAAACGGATTTGTGCGAGATAAAGTTCATCCTGTTGAATGGCCCATGAAGGAGTCTATTAAGGAAATCAGTCATTATTTGCTGATTTTGTATTAACACGACCACTCTAACTAGGTTAGAATCTTCATGGTAGATTTGTCTGATTTGTCATGGTTTAAACCGACATCCTGCGTTCTCAAGTGCAGGACCTCTTTATTATAAATATTTTACTATCCGACAGTTTATCAAAAAATGAATAAACTTTGTAAATTTTTCAATATTGACGAAGATTTCTTTTTTTTTCTTTTAAAGAATCTTTTCAGACGCTATTAAAAAAACAATCATCAAATATAAGTCAAATATCTTTACAAATCATTATATATAAATGTATATATTATATTTATTTTATATTAAGTTACTTAATTTTTACTACTAATAAGAACTTTCTTATACTTTGTTATATTTTATACATACATATTATATGTATTCATAAAGAAACATTTGAAATGCAGACATATAAAATCTCAAACAGCATTAACAACGTATTTTTGATAAAGGTTTTAAAATTAAATCCCTTAGTCGATGTACCTTAAACCTCAAATTGTCGACTGGCGGCTCCGCAAAAGGTACATTCTCAAAACTAGCAAAGGACACTGAATGTGAGGTCAATCGTCTTCTCCCTCTCAATAGTCCCTGGGCCGTCCGTATAGTGACGGCATCGTCTGGTTCCGAGGCACCCTCCAGCGTTTCTGAAAATATACCCTCTTTATAGTGCGACCGTCATGCGCGGGTAGGCGGAAACTTGGTGGCCTTTAGTTTGACTCGACAGTCGGTCGGAAATGCCAAATGGATCACACAACGTTGGTGCTGGTAATTTCCGTGAAACATTTTTTTATGAAAATATCGAACCTTCTGTTGCGAATAGCGTTTCTTACAAGCTTGAAATGTTAATCTGAGTTTGAACCACTTCCTCTTATCCTACGGAGTTGAAAATTGACATGTTGGTTTAGTGCTAATGAAAATGCATCTTTATGATAAGCATTACCTGATTCCACACCCAGGAATGGCTCCAGACGAAGGAACTCCTCAATGGTCAACAGCACAGACACTAAATTTTGTATACGAATCCATTATGTCGTTCTGTAGGAGATTAGTGACAGCATCTTATTGAAATACCTTTTTTAATACTGCTAAAATAAATCTGTTGCGGTGAAAACATTCTAGGGCTCCGGTGCCGAAATGAAACTAGGGCCGTATCTAAACTGGTTGAGTTCCATCAAGTAAAAAATTTCAATAGTTTAAAGGTACTTATACAAAGCTACTTCATCATCAGCTAAGTATATGTGTAACGCAGTAGATCTTTTTATCCAACACTCGACATATCACATTTATAGTAGTTAAAGTGAAATAGTTTACTCCAACACATTATCGCTATTCTACTCTGGCCGGGGCCGTGACGCTGGAGGAAGAGTATACCTTGTGACTTTAGTATCTAGGTCTATATGATGAAGGATCATTCGTTTAGGGAAATCCCATACAATTTTCGAATTATTTCATTTGATTTGCCGCTTAAAGCCGTGTTTCAACCTTATGTTATGAAGGTAGGAAAAATTTTCGCGAGGACAGTTTGAACCGTTCGAAGTTTGCTGGAGGATATTTAAATAACTCTTTCGAACATCGATCAGGGGGCCGAGGGGCCTCCTGAGCATGGGGGCCCCGGAGTACTGCCCCACCTGGCCCTCCAATAGCTACGCAACTGAGTATATCACATCGTACCCGTCATTACAATGTTTTTAAAATACCCTCATGCTCCTCAAATAACGCTCTACATTCGCCGATACCACGGATGCAAAGTTATTTTAATGAAACTGTTAACTGCTTCGATAAATTGACTCTGAATAAATCGCAATTTAAAGTGTTCAGCAACGATCTTTTGTGTAAAAATTAACTGTTCTAAATTCGTGTAGTAGATATGTATATATATAGATATAAAATGGTTTTGTTATTTTTGTTATTAACTTTAATACTTTTCGTTAGTAGAAACCTATTTTTAGTTTTACATAGTTTTTTATCGATCCATCAAATGTATTTTTTTATTTTATATGTACTGTGTAAAATTGTTGGTTTCTCCAATAAAGATAAATAAATAAATAAAAAAATATCAGATCGTAAGTCGCGGGTTCGAATCCGTACATGGTCTTACCATTTTTATCGCACCATTACCACCATCTCCCCTGACTCTAGCATAGGCATATTTGGCCTAGTTGATTAGGGATTAATTGCTTATGACCTAAGTTAGGTCATATACAATTATTAAAAAAAATGTAAGTGTAGATTTCATTCAATACTCACTTAGTGCGTTTTCGTCTCGAAATGTTTCTGTTACAACAAATGCTATGAACGTAAATATCACAGTTCTACTTAAAAGGATTCTTGCACTCATTTTGTTTATAATTTAGCGCGACTTACACATTTATGAACATCGTCAAAAATGCCTGAGATTTTGTAGTTTCCAGATGTTATCAAGCCGGTCCATTATAGCTAAATAGATATTTATTTATTATCATAATAAATAGGGTTATCTGTGATAAATATCAGGATATTTTCTTTATCAAAACAATAGCAAATATGATAATACGTTTATATTGTAAGATTGTGCGCTTATAAATACGAGTGCGGATTGTATAGGTTTGAAAGCTATTCAGAAATTAATAATAACAATTGATTGTAATTGAAAATTAACAAAATATGCTTACCTCCAAAGTCTATACAACTTTAGCATGTTTATTTACTAAGGTGAGCTTAGAATTTAGAATTGCACGGTAAATATTTCGACTTGAAAATTATAACATTTTAGTTCGTGGGCTGGACTACTTGGAAGAAGTCGTTTGCACTATTAACCCAAAGGTCGCGGGTTCAAATCCGAACATGATCAACTCTAACTTGCTATCTGTTTTCTCATTGTGGAAACACAAAATTGCCCTTTATTACCATGCTGATAGTGCTCTTAAAATCCCGGTAAAACGCGAGCATAAAACAAGACAAGTAAGCAAAAAAATGCTTTCTATCCCCAAATTTAAGAACTTATATGGCAAGCGGCAATCCCCGTGGCATGCGTGGCGGTCCCCATTTTATACAATAAAATACACTAAAATAAAAATTTGAAAATAACATCTGTGCTATGTGTCATGTTAGGTTTTATATTATTTCTATTGTTCTGTTTTTTTTTCATGTTCTATCTTTGTTATGTCAAAATCCACTTTGTCCAAAAATTCATGTACTTATACCCTTTAATTATGTATGAAATATTATTAGTTAACAAACTTAACAAAAGGACCTGTCGACATTCTCTGACTAATGGGTCATTGCTCATTTTATTGTAATAAAAACTATGATGGAATAAACGCCGTTGTTGACGGAATTTAACTTGAAATAAGGAAGAGAAAGTGATATTGACTTATCCAAACTTTGTAATTTTTTTTGTTGTGAATTCTTTATTTATAAACAAAATACATATTCTATTTGTTTGTTCACTAAACCCTTGCGGGGTTTTATGTGAACTAATTCGTTTCCACTTTTTACTTATTTAATAAAATATATATACTACATTTTATTACATATTCAATATTAACATATGACAAGACTTTTAACAATGCTGAGCTACACATGACGGTATCTATCCAGACTGTCTTTAATATGTTTATTTATAAAAAACGGTCACTTCCAATCGCGTCGGTCTAATTATAATAAAATCGGTACGAGTACATTCATCTACAAAAGTACTATTTTTAATATATTTTTTTAATTCTTTTTTTTATATTTTATTCTTAGACGTAGATTTTTACATATTTGTTCGATATGTGGACCCCAATTAAACTTTTCATCAATGGTCAGTCCTAAATATCTATTTGTAGTGACCTTATTTAAGGAGGGACAAATAAATAATTTAATGAATATAAATTTAAGTAACAAAATACAAAGGTATAAATTTACGACAGTTAAAGATAGATACAAGTGTTTTTTTTAGACGCGCCTTATCTATGGCTGTAGTGCGAGGAGTGTGGATCCTAGCAGCGATAGTCTAGGGCAGGGGTGCTCAAACTGTCGATCACGACACAAATTTGCCGATATGGATCTATTCATAGATTTTGTTTTAGACGGTTCTCAATTAGGCCAAAATAACCCCTTCATTATTTTCTTTTGTCGTAATAACCCCCTGCTAGGCTTTATCAAAGGAACGCACGATACTTGTCAAAGAAAACCTCCGCCGATTTCTCTATAAACTTCGGGCGACACCCTACTCAGATGACAATCCTGCATCACATATACTTATAGGCTCCCCGAGTCGATCGATCGGAGTCTAAAGGAAGCCTCACCCAGAACTCCACTGATACTGTCCAATAAAATTTCTGTTCACTCACTGAGTTTATGAACAGGTACTTTTTGTATAGAGTAGCACCCTTTAAATGCGTCGGTCGGTTTTCATAAAAACCATTGTGGTGACATGACAAGCGCCCGCTTCTAAATCCAAAGGTCCCGGATGGGGGTCGATCCCGGCCAGGTCAAGAATATTCAACGGCGCTTTTCTCAACACTGCGGCTGAGTTAAGTAACATCACTCACATACACACACGCAAAACAGTTATTCGGTTACAGACTTGCGATATTTTGTTGCAGTTTTAACTGCGCTTAACACAAGCCATACGCTAAACAATAATATTAATGGGAAATGATGGTAATTTTCAAAATAACATTACAAATTATTCATTTTTATTACTGGCATCAGTTCGATAGCATAAACTTATTTTTATTTAGTTTTTGGAGAGTCTGATTACATTTTTGTACATCAAATGTTCTGGGTAAGATGTTTGTCGACGTAAGCTTTCAGTTCCCTCCAGAATAGTGCTCTGTCACCATCGGGGTCAGTACCAGGTGTCAGCTCTTCGTTTATTTCCAAGTAGTTGACGACATCTGGGGTAACCGGTTTCCACGTGGTCGGCAGTAGGGTCGATACAGGACCTGGGGTTGGATTACTGAAAGCATAAACAATTATATGGTAATATGCAAATTCACAGTAATTACCCAAAGTAACTTCAACTCAGTAATACACAACGAAACTGTATAATTATTTAACTCAAAAACCTAAGGGTCATTCAAAATTACGTCATACCGTAGAGAGTAATGTAATATTTTAAGGTCTAAAGCTATTTGTGTTGACCCTATTTGGGACATGACATTTTCGTTGATTTTGAGTAAGAACCTACTTATTGTTTCGAATCCCACAAATTGCTAATATGAAAAAAAAATGATTATTGAAATAGTTTTTTAGTGTAAATTTATTCTATTTATTTATTTTCAACACTACAACAAATGATATGACTATTTTTTTTTATTTTTATTCATTAATTTAAACATTGTATATTATGTAAGACCCAACCAAGCCCAAGGCTTATCAGTTGGAAATCATTGAGCGAAGCATGTTTAGTAGGTTCCATGATTGAGTAGGTCTTTACAGAGCATGCTTCACCTTCACAATTTATTCTTAACATTGTTTTACTTATATCTAAAACATTATTTGAAACTAGCAAATTAGTATAATACAATAATAAGTAATATAATAATATATTACTATAGAGATATTTTTACAATAAGTTTTTAAAGATTTTGTACATTTCAAATTATATTTTAATAATAGTAAGTAGAGATAAATATCTTATGTAACTAAATTTTTCGCTTATTTATCAAGTGTCCAATCTCGGTATTATTCGTTATCAAATTCATAGCATTTCGTTTTTAGGTAATTTTTGACTAACGTTTTTTTTCTATGTTTCCATGAAATTGGTAACTTGTTAAATAGAGTTGGAATTAAATAAGGAATTTTTCTTTTACCGTAAAAATTATTGTACGAAGGTATGAATTAAATCATTTATTTCACAACAATGAATGATATACTAATTAAACAAATTTAATCCTGGAGACAAATTAAATGACATTTATTTAGTGTTGCTTTTTGAGTAACGTGGCCATTCTAAGTAGGTTTAAAAAAACTTGCTCTAAGAGGGACCAGAAAAAGGTGGCAGAAAAATAAATACTTATTACGTAGCTAGGATCAGTTTAGAGCTAAATATATCCCTAAAAATTAAATAATGAGAATAAAAAAGGTTAGATATGACATAAATACAATAAATAGCACATATTATTATCCATGTATCACATACAATTATGTTTTATACATATATGTATAATTCATTTTTAGATTGTGTGACGCAAATGCAAATCGTTATACAAATGCAAATGGGAAACATAAGGGAATCTCGAAATCATTTATATTCGATATTTCGATATGTGCCTATAACTAAAACCGTAGCAAAAATATTATATATCTTTAAAAAAAAACTGAAACTTACCCGAATTTGGCAAAGTTGGTGTATAATGTCACCAGCCTTTTGCTGACCAAATCGTCTGTGGAACCCTCTGCAAGAGGAGCTAATGGGAATACGTAATATAATTCATCAATGTGCGTCGCACCCTTTAATCCTAATTGCTTCATAATAGGATCTCCAGACGATCCACTGTATGAAAATCTATAGTAGTATGTTGTTTGACTTTTCGAATGCTTTGTAATGGTGCGAACCGAGTCGTCGATTGATCTAATCATCGCAATATCTCCAATTAGATTCAAAGCGCCTGTTAATAATGCACTGTCTTCGGCATCAAAATCTCGGCCATTAAAGTAGAAATCTTTAATTCTGCTAGCGACTTCTTTAAATAAGGTAACATTTGATACCAAATTCCAGGAAGACGGAATGTGATACAAATCTTTATTAACTAATTCGTAAAATTTTTCTTTTAAGAACGAGTACAGGAAAGCTTGTTCATAATTTGTGTAACCAATCATAATAGGTATGTCGCTAAATTGTTTGTTTTCATAATGCCAATGTGCAGGTTTGCTCATATATGTTTTTTTGCCAACAACTCCTTGTTCCAAAACTGGCATGAATCCTAGGTCCATTACTTTATCTTCAACGGGTTTTAATTGAAGAGAAGCCTTTAATAAAGACCGCGGTGTAATATTTTGGAGCTGATCTAATAGATCACGCGCGGAATGGTCTAAAGCGAGTATACTCGCCAACTGGCTTACTTTGTTTTCTGGATTTTGTTGAATAATCCAGGAACCTAAATTAGTTCCCGACAATGCTATTACTTTGTGCACGAGCCCAGTTGCCATCGGTGATATTTGTAGATAAGTTACAGATGCACCACCCGCACTTTCTCCGAATACTGTAACGCTATCCTTATCGCCTCCGAATGATGCAATATTATCTCTAATCCATTTAAGTGCTAGAACTTGATCTTTGAGTCCTGCGTTTCCTGGAACTTCTTCGGTTCCTAGTGATAGAAATCCGAATACTCCTAATCTATAATTTATCGTAACGAGTACGACCTTTTTTTCGACGAATAATTCAGGATTATTAAACTTTAAGCCGGTTGACCACTGGAAACCACCTCCGTGGATGTATACCATAACTGGTAGGAGTTTATCTGGTGATGTGTTTGGTGTATAGACGTTAAGCTGAAGACAGTCTACATCTCCCACAATCTCCAATTCTTTTTGGTTAAAAAAGTTTACTTGAAGGCATAGTGGCCCTCGAACAGTTGCATCTCTAACATCATCCCAGCTCGGTGCCGGTTTGGGATCCTGGGAATGGAAAATAATAAGATTCAATATAAGATAGAAATAAAAGAGACTATGTGTAGGCAAGAGATGCAAGCACCGCGCACCGAAAACGGAACTTTCACAGATTAGAAAATTATTCTCCTGTTTTAACCTAAATACTCAGCAGGGGAACAAAACAAATATAATATTTCAAATAGTGATAACATTTTCAAAATAACGTCATCCCGGCTTTGCATCCAGTGTTTTTTTTTTTTAAACATCTTTTTAAACAGCCGTTAAAATGTCCAAAATAAAATTTGAAAACTTTACCAAATAGCCGTCAGCAGTTTAAAATTCAATCTTTTCGCTTCGTGCAAAAATCGAGGAACAGGGTATCTTTTTCCTGTTAAGTTTCGCCTTTACTTGTAGTTAAAACCTTACCGAAGATTTAAACTATGCAACAGTAAAAGCCCTATTAGAATTAAAACCCTACATAAGGAAAAGAGAAGGCTTTTAGATTAGAAGAGTAGCAATGCGAAAAGCAACCCTTATATTTAAAGTAGCAGTGTTTGTGATTTTTTTAAGCTTTTTTTGTGAATATTTAACTAATGATTTACAAGCCCCCATGTGAGCAACTAGCTATGCATAATTAATTTTGATATATTTTATAAAAATATATATCAATGTATGTGTATATATTGTAAAGGACGTGTAAAATACAGAAAAAAATAATTCGAACATATTTCACAATTATTATTATCTGTAAATTACACACATGGTTTTCAGCAGATAAGCCTTAGGTTTGGCTGGTACACAAAAGAAAATAAAAAAAGTACACTTTACCAAAGGATCTCGCTCTGAGGTAATTAGAAGTTGATTGGTAAATTATTTCTTTGATTAATTATTTAGGAAAATATGTACAATGTAAATAACCTTAAATCTCAATTTGCCAGTTGGCGGTTGTGCAAACGGAATGTTCTCGAAGCTAGCGTAGGGCACTGACTTAGCAGTTAATCTGTTCCTTCCTTCCAACCGTCCCTGGCTGATGTCCAATACGACCCTGTCAGCTGCTGAAGGCTTCGTATGATGATCGGTTGGCCTTTCAGAAGGATCTCTTTTTGTCCTGAACACCGGGATGTCTTCATTTAACCCATAATAAACGTCTGAAAACAAAGTAATAAGCTAAGTGTTCAGTTTTTGTACTTTGAACCCAGATGGATAACAAACAGTATTTTATCACACAATCCAGATGCGCTTTCGCGGTGCCTCCCCAGCCTATTTGTTCTCTAACACATATAAGATATTAAGATATTAAATAGTAAATTTGTTTTTTTTTTCTTTAAAAATTTGTACATATTTTATATGTAAGTACTATTTATACTTTATACTTTAAAGCGTCCGATATGGTGTAACAAAATTGCAGTTATAATCCATCATTAGTAATTAGTTCTGTTTATAACTGCATTGTCAGTGCGAACGACGAGATGCCGTAGATAACTACTACCTACATCCATTTTATGTATTTATATTACCTACATTTTTAATTTGTAATATAATAACAATACAGAATTTATATAAAGAGCTGTTTTTCAACTCGAAAAACCTGAAGCTGGGTTTGGGCTGGCATATAATCAAAAAAGGTTGTTCTGCGACATTTTAAAAAAAAAATACAGCTAGCGCAAAAAATATACGACTGACTCGCAACAAAGAGTCATAAGAGGAGAGAGATACACTCTTGTTATCACAAAGACGCTAAAGAGGGACAGAAGATACAAATCAACCGTGGAGCGACGAAGATTAAGACAGTCAGCCGTGAAGATTAGTGCTTTATTTTAATTGGGTCAGTAAGCAATTATTTGTTTTTATTTAATTACAGCTTCATGATATAGAAATTAAAAAAACTAACTTTACTATGTTTGAGACCGTTTATTTGCCTGTCAATCACTATTTTTTTTAAGGTTCTAATATCTTTTATTTTCAATTCAATTAAAAAACAAGACTTTTATTTATGTGCTTGAATGCATATACAAAAGTTCGTGCCTGTGCTGTTGACCGTCGAGGAGTTCCTTCATCTGCAGCCATTCCTGGATGTAGAATCGGGTCATGCTTACCCTACAAATGCACTGCCATCGGAACTGAACCGACATGGTGAATTTCAATGCCGTAGGATAAGAGGAAGTGGTTCTAATTCACCTCGCAAGATTTGACCTAAACCGACATACAAACATTGCAAGCTTGTAAAAAGCATGTTTCGCAAAATAACAAAGCCTAAATTAGGTTCAGCAGCATATTCGTCAGACGGCAGTTAGCACTTTAATAACACTCCCATAAATCTTGGTACTCACTTAGTCCAATCGCTAATAAAACCCCGACAAGAGATGCTAAACCAAGGATTCGCTTGATTCCATCCATGTTTGTTAGCACTAATGTCCAAGGCTACTTTAACGCAGGCTCTTTCGAGACATCTACATGCCAGCCGGTTTCAGACGATACTTGTTTAAAATCGCTTATGAAAAACATGCAGAGGTCACCAATTAGATGACGTAGCCATTATCTCATGGTCAGCGCCAGTCAACATTTTTATCAGCGAATGACTCATTAATTTTCGCCTTTTTTATCATTAAAATGACTAGTAGATTTGAAACCAATTTGTACCAAGCTCCATTGCCGGCAATGGAGATTGCCGGCATTTTTAAGACGCGACCTTTGCTTAAGTATTATTCAAGCGAGACATCGTGACACTGTATTCGATCACGCCAATGTCGACCTTAAATCCTTAGCCGTAAAAGTGTTATTCGTTAGTTGCCGCGGCGTACGTGCGAGTGTGATTTACGGCCTCGTCGAAATGTATCACGTTTAAGTTTAGTAACTTCTAATCTTTTTCAAAAATAAGAAGAGAAATTAAATATCTGGCTTTGCTAAGATCTACAATATTATTTTGTCCACAATATGAACTATTTTTCGGCTAAATCATACGCTGCATATCGAACGCAAAGCGAATAATAAAAGTAAACACATTTTTTTATTTAATTTGTTTCAAAAACGAAAATAGATTTAAAAAATCAGCCTCCAAGAAATACAAGATAGGTCTTCGATGTACCTAATGCTATAAACCACTCGTCTAAATACTAAGTACTTAAAACTAATCACACACTCTAAATCACACACATAAACAAATGTTCGTAGGTGTAAGGTTACATGTCCTATTGTGTATGCTAAATTAATGTATTTACTTTTCACAACGTTTAGGGTTAAAATATTTTTGTCTAGCCATTTTTTTATGTTTTTCGGTCCATCATTAGCAACTACAGATAGTTTTCCATGACTTCCCGGTAAAAGTTATCGATCCCCTCAAGATTGCACATATTATTGATATATTAAGGAACAAAATCGGACCGAGTGTACTACCTTGAGGAACGCCAAAGCTTATTTCGCATTCTTTGCAAACATGATTACCTATTTTTACGAATTTAATATATTTACGTCGAAAGTTTTAATAAAATTTATGGAAAAATAGACTTTCCGAAGCTACCTTTTAAATTGTATATCTTTTAAATTCATGATAATTTGTCAGATTAAAGTAGGTATATCCGCTAATATTTTTCTTTTATATTTACAAACAAGAATGTCACGATACTATAACGTTTGTATGGATAAATATCTGTCTTATAATGCCATAGTTTTTATCGTGTATCGTTTATTATTTATCGTTGTGCAATTATCGTGCTATTATTATATTAACAGCAGAGCGTAAATTATCGTTGGATTCTTTCATAATTTAAGCAATAATTCCATTGTTGATCCAGCGTTAGGAGTTCGCTGTTCTCTCCAAAATAATATTCTGTGTCCATCAGGTTCAATACTCAGCGTCAGTTCTTCATTTATTTCCAAATGGTTAACTACATCTTGGATTACCGGCGGCCATGTACTCGCAAGTAGAATTCAGGGTCCGGAGTCGGGTTGCCGAAGTTATTAAATATATTTCACGATTTAGGGGAACTCCACGTTAATAAGGAAATCTGTACCAAATAGAATAACGACAAGTAGATGTCGGATCTGACGCGACAGCCTACCAATTCAAATTCAAATATTTTATTTCCATTATTATAAAAAGTATATAGGAATAATAATACAATATTAAAAAGAGTATACAAATTTTTGAAGCGTAAAAAAAATAAAACAAGCTTTTATTTAAGGCGAAGCATATTGACACCATTGACACATATTGAACCTTGAAATTCAGTGCTTTATTTTTATAGGGCGTTAGGTTTTGTTCTTTGCGCGGTCAGAAAGCAATTGTTGGGTTTTATTTAATTACACCTTCGTTATATAGAAATTAAAAAAACTAACTTTACTATGTTTTTCAACCTTCATTTTCCTTTCAATTACCATTTTTCTAATTTCTAATGTCTTTTATAAGAGAGCGATTCAACTAAAAAATAACTATTATGAGTTTATCATTTATTAAATTTCTCAGAAATAGAATTAAATTTTAAAAATCTGCCTTTACTATGTCGAAAAGATAAGAACAAGGTATCTAAACGTATTTTTGTTTATTATTAAATATCCAATGGTTAAAAAAAAAACGACAAAATTAATGTTTATCCTTCGGCTTCGACTTAATTGTTTAGAAGCATGTACAAATTTCGTGCCTGTGCTGTTGACCGTTGAGGAGTTCCTTCGTTTGGAGCCACTCCTGGGTGAAGAATCAGGTCATGATTACCCTAAAAATGCATTGTCATCGAAACTGAACCAACATGTCAAATTTCAACTCCGCAAATTAAGAGGAAGTGGTTCTAATTCAGCTTGCAAGATGTGACCTAAACCGACATACGAACATTGCAAGCTAAACGAAAGCTTGTAATAATACTAAATATTATTTTTATATTGAATATTTTTTTTTTTTTTTTTTTTAAAGTTTATCTAAAAGTCTGTATTTTTCTATACATTTTAGAGCGATTTGTTCCTCGAATAAAAGTGTTTGTAAATATTGTAACGATGTGGCGCCTAATTACAGTATCTACAGCCCAAAAAGTAAACATAGTTAGTTTCAAATGTAGAATAGAAGACAGACTAGCCGCTGCTGCGGGCAGTTAAAAAGATTAAAATCTTTATGTCTGCCCGAACAAGGTATAGCCATCATTTATTAAATTCTACTAATTTGCATTTATTATAAATATTTACAATAATATTACTTATTCTAAAACTTAATACTATATTAACTGCTGGCGATTACCAGCGGGCGAAGGACCAGAACCATTGAAATCAGTTTTCCCTGAATGGGAAGAGGGACGGTGCAAACAAAAGTGGTGCTGTTTCTATGGACGAAGAAGACACGCTCCCCGGCAAGCTCCTCTGGAGGGGAAATTTGTCGGGTATAAGTCAGTGAACCAAGCGGGTCTGGTCGTCGCATCAAGGCTGCCCAAAAGTATGTCCCGTTCTTCTGTCAAATAGTCGCAATTCCAAATAATGTGTTCCGCCGTCTGAATACCCCGACCACATACGCACCAGGGTGCTCGCTGAGCCTAAATTCAGAAAGCTTTCCTTTAAGCTTGCCATGAGCCCCGACCAGCTAAGTAGTCGGATGATCAAACTCCAGAAACACATTCTTCATTCTTAGCTGCACCGAGGGAAAGAAAGCGTAGGTAAGGCGGCCCGTCCCACCTGAATCCCATCGCTCCTGTCAAGCGCGTAAAGTTTCGGACCTCAGCTTCCGCAACATTCCTGGTACGAAGCTTCGCTGGGGTTATCAGGGAGTGAAAAATACTCAACTGTCAGCCCCTTTGCGTATACGGGCTCTGGCAGCAGACTCGAGAACCTCAAAGTCCGCCCGCAAAACGCCAGCAATGACGGGCAAAGCCAGTGTGGACGTAGTCCTGTAAGCACCGGTCATTGCGATGAGGGAAAGCCGCTGCCCGCGAAGAAGAGTATTTCTTACTACTATCATACGGGCTGTTCCTTCCAACCACCATTTTTGCATGCTGAACGAAGGATAGCGAGGGTTCTAAAAGAAGGCCGAGATATTTAACCGCTTTTAGGGAACGCCACTGGAGAATTATCAAACCGCAGGGTCGGGTTCCCGGCGAGTCTGCCTTTCAGCATCTTCGCTTGGGTTTTACCCGGACAGAAAGACAGCTGATTTCTTCGACCCCATTCTAGAATAAGGTCGAAACAAGCCGCCGCCTTTCTTTCCACCTCAGCTCGACTGTTGCCACCAATCAGTAGCGACCCATCATCAGCGTACCCGGTGATTGTGCATCCGTCTGGGAAGGGGAGTCTCAGGAGATCGTCGAACAATATGTTCCAGAAATTTGGCCCCAGGATTGAATTCTGGGGGGCAGCCCATGCTTGCCAGCTTGTCGATAATAGAAGACCCGTAAGTAATAATGACAGTGCGCTGTTCAAAGTAGCTACGTACAAGGCGCAGAATGTTTGCCGGACAGTTTCGAGATTTAAGCTTACATAAAATCATCGGCCACCACGCATTATCAAAGGCCCCTGAGATATCAAAGTGAACACCCTAGACAATATTTGCCTTTGCAATTAGGACTCCAGTCTAGGGCGAAGAGAAGTGCGTCCTCCGTCGACATTCCCTTAACAACAATACCTCCAACTAATTGAATGAATTTAACAATACCTCGAATAAATTTAATAATAGTAGAATAGAAGAGAAAAAAATAACGGTGACAATAGCTATTGGGTTTTGATAAATAGGTATTTTTATATAAATTTTTAATACTTGAATGGAAAACGTATTTTAATGAAAGGAAATGCTGGGTAAAGGAGCTGATACAAGAGGCGGGTCGGAGAGGGCAGAGGAGAAAGTCCCGTAGCGCAATATAAATATGTATATCTCTTTAAAATTAAATAAATTACACATCCCTATAAATAAATAACACAATTAATAATGTCTTCGCGGTTCCTTGATCTACATTTAAAATATCAAAACTAATTCAATATATTATTGTAAATCTTGTTACATATATTAATTTAATATATGTGAGTGATTTAATTTAATTTAGTATTTTATGTGAGTGCTTTGACCTCCTCTCTTAAATCCCCCATCCTACCCACTGGTTTAGCACTGTGTATGGTCGGGTGACAGCCGAAAGGATCAGTGCCAAATCGCCACCGAAGAAGGCAGAATCTCGCGCCGAAACGTCTGGCATTCACTCAGTAAGCCCTCTCTATTTTTTTACCACCTGTATTAACAGTTAAAAAGTTTATATATTTTTAAATATAATGCATGAACATAAACGTACTTTTATATTTTTATTATTTCGGAATCAACTCAAGAATATACATTTTAAATTGCCTAAGCCTAGTATGGAAAATAACAATGCGACTATCTTTATATATGGTGTTTATAAAGATGACAGATGCGAGGTATTATGTTATTAAAGGCTATGTTGTTATGTGATATAGGGGTTTTAAACAGATCAGGGCTCTTAAATTATGCGACTTCGTATTAAATGTGTTTTTTCCTAAACACGTTATTTCTACCTTATAAAACCTTACATAAAACCTTAATTGACTACCAAGACCACACTTAGCAGACAATATTCTTAGGAATCTTTTCAAACACTTTCAATTTTGTCTGAATACTTAGCATAATAAGGATTCTAAATTAAATTGCTATACCTAAACACTCAAGCTTACCTAAAGAGTACAGAAAAAATCTAACGTGTCCAAAATGCCTCCACGCGTTTTTACTTTCGGATCCCTAGGCGAACCCATGTCTATGAAAATCGTATCCTTAACCAAGGACCATAAGGCCATAGCCAATCGCAAGAATCTCCACTGTGCTTGCTTCGTATTCAAAATATATTATTACAGCGAAAGATCATCATATACTTTTCAAATCTTTAAATTTCCTGTCACGATCAGCACCACGCTCGCTTTGGTCTCGTGCGGAATCTTGGTTACTATTTTTCTGATTTTACAGAGTACTTGGTAAATAAAGGAATAAAAAAAAGATAACGATATTGGATTGTATTTGAAATCACTACTATTCTATATCGATTACTAAACCAGTCGCATGTTCATAGATTTTTAAAACGATTTCGAAATCAGTTTGAACATCGCGCTGAAACGTTTTCCCAATATTTTTTACTGATTAGTGGACAGTGGTATTTCGGGTAATCCACGGATATATAATTATAATCGAACTGATATCGCGTGGCAATCAGTGGTAATCTAATCGTAAGTACGAATAATTTGTGGTGCGGACAGCGACGTGATTCATATGATATTAACTTATTAGCTGCTATAATACTAGTATCGGCCATAACAATAATTCGTACAATCTATTTTAGCAGATTACGTATATTTAAGAAATATTTCCAATCTTCAACCAGCGTTTGATATTCTCGTAGGGCACTGACTCAACAGTTAATCTGTTGTCCCCCTATGTGTTCTGTTGTCTCTGTCCAATTTCTAAAACTACGGCTTCTTGCTCCGGCGTAGTTGGCGTGGCATCTTCTGACTCCGGCGTGGTTGGCGTGGTATCTACTGTCTCCGTCGTGGTTGGCGTGGCATCTTCTGACTCCGTCGTGGATGGCGTGGCATCTTCTGACTCCGTCGTGGATGGCGTGGCATCATCCGGCTCCGGCGTCGAAAGCTCTGCATCAACGTATGCTTTGAGTTCCCTCCAGAACCGCGATCTGTCTCCGTCCGGTTCAGTGCTCGGCGTCAATTCTGCGTTTATTTCCAAGTAGTTAACTACATCTACGGTTACCGGCAGCCACGTGGCCGGAAGCAGGGTCGTTTCGGGTTCAGGTGTGGGATTACTGGAATGAAAGTATCATTTTATATTTACTTTGTAAAATATGTGCCAATAAATAGACAAATTTTATGACAAACTTAATTAAATTGCTCTGAATTCTAAATATATTCAATGTGTGCAGAAAATAACTAAAGCTATCATTTTAATGTTTAGAAAAATTGAATGAATTAATAAAACTGTTAGACAATTCAAAGTTTAGCAATCATTATTATTGACATATTTTGGATATTTTTCGTGATCTAGTTTCACTTGACAGTCACATGTCGATACTGCGAAGTATGATTTAAGAAGTAAAATCTGTATATTTATGCACTCAAGCTCAAGTAAACTCATGTCGAGGTCTTTTTAAAGATCTCAGTGTGTTAGAAAACACACCGAGATGACCGAATCTAAACGCTCAATGTTAAAGTAAGTAATAAAAGAAATATGTTTAAAAAATAACTCACCCGTATCTTGCAAAATTCGTGTATAACTTCAGCAGCCTTTTACTGACCCGGTCATCAGAAGTGTCCTCGGCGATAGGATCAAATGGGAATATATAAAACAATTCGTCGGCGTGTGTAGCACCCTGTAGTCCTAATGTTTGTACAATTGGATTTCCTAACGATCCACTGTAGGAGAACCTATAGTAATATGTTGTGTCAGTCGTATTACTTGAGTACTTTGCAAGGGCCCGAGCGGTGTCATCGATTCCTAAAAAGAACGTTATATCGCCTATCAGATCAATACCTCTTATTTTTTGTTCTTGATCTTCGGGGTTGAAATCTTGACCGCCGAAGTAAAATTCTCTTACTCGGCTAACGGCTTCGTCGAATAAGGTATCATTCGAAGTCAAGTTCCACGAAGCGGGAAAATAATACGTAGGGTTGTTAATCATTTCCAGAAAAAAGTCGTCGTTATAAAAAGCAGCATATTCATAATTGGCGTATCCAATCATTGTTGGTATGTCACTGAATTGACCACTTTCATAATGCCAAAGAGGAGTTTCGGTCAGAAATGCCTCTTTCCCGACAAATATTTGTTCCAAAACTGGCCCAAAATGTATTTCTATAATATTTTCCGTTCCTATATTAAGACTGGCTGATAGTAGCGTTGAAACTGGAGTATCCTGGAGTTGTCCAAGTAGATCCTCCTCCGATATATCAGTTAAACCGAGCAAATTCACTAACTGTTCCGCCTTACTCGTTGGATTATCTTGAATAGTCCAAACATTTAAATTCGTCCCGGACATGGCTATTACTTGGTGGAAAAGTCCATCGGCCATTTGGGATACTTGTAAGAAAGTCACCGATGCTCCACCCGCACTCTCCCCGAAAATTGTAACGCTGTCCTTATTGCCTCCAAACGATTCGATGTTATCCCTGACCCATTTAAGGGCCAAAACTTGATCTTTTAGTCCTGCGTTTCCGGGCACATCTTCGGTTCCCAGAGATAGAAACCCGATCACACCTAGCCTATAATTTACTTTAACAAGAATTACGCCTTCTCCCATTAACAATTCTACATTGTTAAAAAATTGGTCCGTGGACATGTCAAAACCACCTCCGTGGATGTATACCATAACTGGTAAGAGTTCATCTGGTGATGTGTCTGGAGTGTATACATTAAGTTGAAGACAGTCTGCATCTCCTATAATTTCCAATTCTTGTGTATTGAACACATTGGCTTGAAGGCATAAAGGTCCTCGGACAGTTGCATCTCGAACATCATCCCATCCAGTTGCTTGTATCGGATCCTGTTGTGGAAACAATATGACAAAATATATTGAATATTAATGGTTTTTTTCTTAGCCGTACCTCAATGGACCTTTGTTTCGTCCGTGTTATATTGAAATGTTTTACCCCATGTCAAATTCCCATGTCCACACTAAAATTCCTTCCTTGTGAGATTAGACTAATAACTAGGTATGTATCTAGATTACTACTATTTTATGTATTTAAATTATTACCATATTAGTCTTTAAAAAATTAGGCTCCAAGGTTGATTTTTCTTCTGCCTATCACACTACTATACTGTTTTCACTTAACTAGACTATCGTTTGTACTTAAATAGACAGTGCTCCGTTATTTTCAGGTTCGAATCCGTACCATTTGTAACGCTTCATTACCATTATCTCCCCTGACTCTAGCACAGGCGTATTTGGCCTAGTTGACTAGGGCCCAAAAATAATTGTATGTATATGACCTAGGTCATAGCAATTCTTTAAAAAAATATTATGACATCGTAAAACGGTAAAATTGAGTTACCTTAAAGGCCAAACTTCCAACCGGTGGCTCCGCAAACGGTATATTCTCGAAGCTAGTGTAAGGCTCTAACTTGGCAGTTTGTCTGTTTTGCCCCTCCAGACGCCCCTGACCGATTTCTAAAACGACGGTTTCTGGAGTGTCCGGCCCTGGTGGAATGATTGGGTTTCCATCTGTTGTAGTTGGCGTCAATTCACCATTGTTATTTTGCACTCCGTAATATATGACTGAAAATAATGCAATAATAATGCATCGTAAAATTGACGAGTTAATGTAGCTAGTTCGAATTTCTCAAACAAAAAATATTAGAGTGTTTCACTCAAAAAGTTCATTGCTAAACTAAACTTAATTTTGTTGGATTTATT
Source organism: Neomicropteryx cornuta (assembly GCA_020383195.1). Classification (NCBI taxonomy): domain Eukaryota; kingdom Metazoa; phylum Arthropoda; class Insecta; order Lepidoptera; family Micropterigidae; genus Neomicropteryx; species Neomicropteryx cornuta. Next base: position 5,025,630 of record JAHKQU010000010.1, on the reverse strand, counting down.
TTTATTACTTAATATTACATTCCCCGGTGCTATAGGCGGTTGGCGTGTGATACCTATGTGACATTTTTGACAAATTTGTAATCCTTCTTAGCTGGGATGGATTCTTAGGGTCTTTCCTCGATGACGCCCAGTTGAAACTATTCCACTCTCTCATAGTAAGCGGAAGGTAGGGTAGGGTAGGGAGGAGAGGGAGAGTGAAAGTAGGGTTGGGTTGTTCCGAGTTTTTTTTTCTTAACGTCTGGTCTCTGTTCCCGTTTACCTAATAGAACAGCTTGGTTCGCAAACAGGCTAACCCCAGAAGAAAGAAATGGAATCCGTCATTCTTCTCCTTAAAAATGTCCTTTACTATGTGGGAATGGTCCTTTTGTCCAATATAGAACAGTTTCTAAAGTTTTTCACTAATCGAGGACCTTGCTGGGAGTTTTAAGTAGGACTTAAATATTTATTGAGGGCCGAAATTTCAGTCCTTGCTTAAAGTCGTTCTTAGTTAGGATCAACATAACTTTTAAGCATTACCTAAATTGAATTGTGTATTTCAGTCCCTTTTTAAGTTTGACTTTGTTAAGAATATGTTTTCGCACTCGTGATTAGTTCGCTACTCGCTGCTATGGTTTGTGTATACAATATCATCGCCACTGTCGCATAACTTTTGACATAAGACGCGTCATCTGACGTTTTGAGGTTATGTTGTCAGCTGAAGGATTACTAGGACTTTGCCATGCGTGTTTGCTTGAATTGAAAATGTTCAAAATATGCAAATCCAGTCAATTTTAATTAGTTAGAAAATATAAAATCAAGCACGAGACGAAAACCACAGATGGCAATACACTCGCACACGGGTCACGGCGACTGTAGCGCCGGTAATGTACTGAAATCGCTCCTAGCAGCGTATTTTAACACTGACTTAAGTTTGATTTAAGGCTTAAGTAGTAGTTGTTTTGATTCTTAGCTAAGGCGGACTTTTATGTTCGACGTAACGCTAAGAGTGAGTTGAAATACGACGTATATCGGTTAAGTGTAACTTAAAATTTAGGTCACACTTAAGTAGGACATGAAATTTCGGCCCTAAGACACATGTTTTATGTCTTAAACTTAAAGGCTCCCATTTTAAATCAAATTTAAATTCCGACGGACTGTCGAACCTGTGAAAGCTTCTACACATATCTGCTTGCGACCGCTGAATTGGCTCCAAGGTCAAGATAATTTAGATAGTTAAGGGTCCCATACAGATGAGCAATACCTAAGGATGTTTAAACCAGTGATTTATAATCAGATTATTGCTAAGTCTATTAAAAAATCTAGGATTAATATTTATTTTATTAATCTTTTACCTTTTAAACGAAAACTTTATTTCCTTATAGCATTTTTATTGTATTTTTTTTTAAACATATTGACTTTCTCTAATTTTTGCAAAAATATTGCTATAGTTTAGTAATGTTTCTACTCTTTCTAATAATATCTTGGTTATTCTGATGATTTCTATATTTCATTTTATTTACCGTGTATTAATTTGCCGTGTAATTGAGATAACAAATCATATCGTATGTTATCGATCGATCCCGGAGTTCTGATTAGGTCAAGGACTTCTATCAATGACAAATTTGTCACCCCCCCCCCCGGGGCTAGTCTCAAAACGCGAGCGAGGGGAACTGTCAGCTTGACGTTTTTATAATGCCATAAATACGTTAAAGCTTATAGACTAGCCATGCCGGCGCCCTGCCGATAGATAATATACTGTCAGGAAAAATTGGCACGATTTGTTGTAGCTAACAAATTAGAGACAGCATACAGACACGCAAATTAACAGAGGACAACATTTTTAAAGATTGTGTTTTACCTATTTGTACTACCTGTAATAAATTAGGAAAAAAAAAAGAAAACTTGGTGCAAAGAGCTATATCTCCTAAGAAAAAGATTTAGTCATGTTAACACACACATCTATAACTGCGCTCAAAAGACGCAGTGCGACTGACGTCGGTTGGGGACAACGCTCCACGCGTTACAATTAATCGGACGGTTGGGTCAAGTTAGGTGGTCGGCGCAAGCAACCGAAAATATTTATTTATTTATTGAAAAATCCAACAGTATTAATTTTTATAATTACAAACAAAACTTATTACTAGTATACAAAACCAATTATGGATTTCGGACATTTCACATATTAACATTAGCATAAAAAAATGGAAGTGTTCTTAAAATATAAATAGATTATGAATATTATATACGTATACAATAGAATTTTTTGATGTGTTATGTGTAATTTGTGAGTGGGTGTGATTTGTATGTATATGTTAAAATAAAATAATAAATTATGTATGGTTTTAGTATGTATAAAAATAATTTATGATGAAGGTAATATAAATATAATATGTATGTACATTCTATATGTAATTGCAATTACAAGTACTTGTATGTTACAATTAACCATTAACAACACCATAACCATAACAATAACCATAACCATATGGTTAATGAACCATAACAATCTAACAATACAATTAGGTTTTATTTGTCTTTACTATTAATGATATTTGAAATGTCTTTTTTTAATGATAATAAGGAGGTATTCAATATATCGATTATTTGAAATATTTTATTGTTATTGCATTAAATATCTTTATCTTTATTAGGCAATAGTAATATTTAAGTTGACAAGTAAACTCGAGACGGTTTTGTTGAAAGTTCGTTCCGATAAATTGTGTCGTCTTTAAGGGCCTATACTCCGCGCGTACGATAATTTCAAAGAAACCAACTAAGGATTATAACCAGAAACCTAACAGGTCACTGAAAGCTAAGCAAACATCTGCAACACCTGAGTTTATCGGCAACTGACAGGTGCAGATTTTGCCAAGAGTGCCCAGGCCGCTACACTTACTTGGGCCTCTAATTCACGAAAGTTACCAGCTTTTAGGCAATCATTTTCTCAACCCTGAAGATTTTTTCTCTATCTCTAGTCAATACAATTATATGAATAATTAATATATATATTTAAACAGATTTATTATTCCATATATCATGTGAATTTAAGCCATGTTAGCATTTTGATATGATTAAGAGTTAAAAGCATAATTTAACTATACTTGTTTAGTTTCTAACTTAGTTTTTAGTGTTTATATTAACAGTAGAAATCTTTGATTAGTTTTACAAATACTTTTTAAAATGTAAACTTATCATTAATACTAATTGTTTCTAAGACTGTTGATTTCTTTCAATAAAGAATAAAGTAAAAAAGTACGGTACGTACCAAAAAGATATTTAACTTTATCAACAGTGGAGGTCTGTGGATAAAGTTAAGTATGGGAACGAAGTGGGAACACAGAGAGTAAGTGACACCCTTAATGCACTATCGAACATAACATAATATTTACTAATAAAATACTTACTGAGTGTCACTACTGTGGTTATTACAGCAAGCGATACTACAATTGTAATCACTTGTATCCGATTTAATTTGACTCTGAATTTCATTTTGACACCGTACGGTACGCCCAATAAATTAACACAAATTTGCCAGGACACCTGCGAGGTCTTTGCGATCCGAACTCGCTATATCGCCCTAATTCGACGCCTTTGTACCCAAATACGAATGACATTCAAATTATATATATATTTATCATATCATAAAAATAATCGAACCTTATCAGCAATCGGTAAAAATATCAATTACGACAAATAAGTAACAAATGCGTGGCAGCGTTGGCCCGCGAACCGACTTCGCCCGGGTAAAATTCGACTGGTGCAATCTTTTGACTTTTGTGATCGAAATGAAAGAAGCATTTAACCGAGATTATGAGGCAAACCTTTCGAGAATGTCCGTATTCTGGATATGGTATATTTTGCGTACGTTAGAAGCATTCCAGAATTCTCGTCCCAATTTAGTATCCCTCCTATTCTATTCACAAGGCTCGATTAGAAGGGTTGCAGGTGCGATTTATGAAATAAATTTATTATAGAAGCACGTGCTTCATATAATAAAATGGTATCACTTGAAAACAGATGGGCAATTAGTGATATGACTTTTAAGTAGATTTCTTTAGAAAAGCTACCTATTGCAAAGGGTACCGTTTCGACATAACTAAGTACATGAGATTTAGTATTAACGCACGACTCCAACTTTAACGATACATGACTGCAGTAGAGCTGCGTGCACCTGTGTGCCTCTGGAGCGTGCAACGTGTATTAAATACCTCGGCATACACGTTGACTGCTATTTGCGCTGGAACTGTCATGTAGACTTGACTGCAGAAAGAACTAGAAAGCCACTCTACATGTTTAGGAACATACGAAACATACTAAAATTACCTACGTTAAATCTATCTACTATGCACTGGGACAGTCAACTTTTACTTACGGACAAATAGGCTGGGGCGGTATGGCTAAAACTAACTTAGATCCCTTAATTAAAGCACAAAAAGTATTATTAAGGATGACAAAAACCCATATCGCTACTCGTCAGACAGATTATTTCGAGACTTTAGGTACATGACGTCCGCCAGCTCTACATTAAAGCAATCCTAGTGTATTACCGAAAGGACTCAACATTGCACGCAATGCCTCAGCATAGCCACGAAAAAAAAAAAATAACTTTGCGTTTCACATTCCCCAGGACCCAAAACCACCCTCAGTTCAAAAGTTTATTTATCTATCTATATTGCTTTCTTGTGGACACGATAACTGCCGTAATTTTACACCAATCACTTTTAAATTGATACATAAAATTTAAGGGCACGAAATCTCGGTTAAGTTCGTTATTGGGTTAAATCAGACCAGAGGGCGGGAATGGGGGGTTTTTATAAGGAAAAGGTGAAATTTTGTTATATTTTTCATAGTATAAGATATAGAATTCACTTAAATTTTATATTATTCTTTAGATAAAGGCCTTAAAAACATATCTGAGTAAAAATTTTTGATGGCATTAACCATTGGTCATAGGGGTGGAAAAATTGAGGTTTTAAAATTCAAAAAATTCTTGACAGGCACGTAACCAAGGAAAAATAATAATAATGTCTTTATATGGTTACTGTTGTAGCTCGAAATAAATCGTAAAATGTCCGTAATACATCGAAAAGAAAGATACAAGTTCGTACAATTGGAGTTCACCTATTGGAGGTTGATCTTTGGTCCGGTGAAATCTACCTCCGCCTTCCGGCGTGCCGAAAGGAATTTTTTACACCCTCGTCTCTCACTCACTCCTTACCTGTTTCATTTGCCTAAATGTAATTTAAGTTACGCACAGAATGCCGTGCCTTATAGGATTCAGGATACCTATAATTAAAGGTTCCAAAGCATTGATTGTTGCCATCTTAGCCGTAACCAACTTGTTAAGGCTGTCTGTACAAATACTCAACACCCTGGCAACACACAACAGGGTCACACGTATGTGTGTACCAGGCCACTCAGGCATTGATGGCAACGAGAAAGCAGACGAACTGGCCAAGAAAGGTGTCAGCATGACTATGATAGGCCCGGAACCGGCCTGCGGCATAGCTGAAAGCACTACCAGCGGACTGCAAAAAATCTGGGCTTAGAAACAAAGCCAAAAATACTGGCAAAAAAGACTTTCGGAGCTATTGAAGCTAAGCCGAAACCAACTAAGGATCTTAACCAGAACCTTAACAGGCCACCGCAAGCATCTGCACAAATAGAGCCGAAAGTAGAGAAAACGAGCCTCAATTATTTAGATTTGTCAATGTTCTGCCAGTGAAGCAAATGAACGCACACCGAATCCTGATTGACCACTTCTCAGACGCCTCATATAAGGATCCGGTAGTTCATGCTTACACCACAAGGCAAGCACAAAGACACACATTGAATGTTCCTCGTATTAATAATTACTACGGATCACGTACTTTACGTTACTTAATCCCTAAACTTTTTAATGAGCTAGAAAATGACATTAAAACATTTAAAAACGTGAAGTCAATAAAAAACCACATCAAAATTACACTCATGTCAAAATTATAAATTATAACTTTATTATTATTATTTTTTATTTTTTTTTTTTTGTTTAATTATTACTTATGCTGTAACGCTGTTGTTTATGTTGTTGTCTTATTATGTATGTTTATTATATTGAGTGACTACTCAACGTCTATAGTATACACTTACATTATATTGTATAAAGGAAGGATTACTTGGGATTGGTGTCAGCGCGCAGTGTTTTAATTTTATTTTAAATTTAATTAAGGTGTCTTAAAAAGTGTCACCATAGTTATAAGAAAAATGTGTAATTATATTGTTGAATTGTAAGCTAAGATACCCACGGAAAAGGCACCAGCCTTCGTGGAATAAAAAAAAAAATAAAAAAAAAAAAAAAAAAAATTAAGCCTATCTACTGACGACATGTGCAGGCTCTGCCAAGTGAGTCCAGAAACTCCGTTACACCTACTGGGAGAATGTGGGTCCCTCATTCACAAAAGGTACCAGCTTCTAGGCAACCATCTCCTCAAGCCAGAAGAGATTAGAACCATCGCACCCAAAAATATACTCAACTTTATCTACAGTACGGGACTAGAGGGCGAGCTATGAGTGGATTTAAAAGTAAAGGGTGTTTTTTTTAGAGGCGTGGTTTTCAATCTGGCACTACTTTTTTCGTAGTTGGTGTTTTTGACAGCTGTCACTTGATTTATGCTCAGTTTGGTTTGCCATTTCATAATTAATAGACTTACTCCTGAACAACGTTTGCAAATAGTGAATCGCGTCGTGGGCCTGTGGCGTGGCCTCCAAGATCGTGCGATTTAACACCGCTGGACTATTTTTTGTGGGGTTATGTGAATTCGCTTGTCTACGCAGATAAGCCGGACACGATTAACGCCTTGGAAGAGAATATTCGGCGCGTTATTGCTGACATACGGCCCAACTTGCTGCAAAAAGTGGTTGAAAATTGGGCCTCTCGGCTGGAATTTGTTCGAGTCAGCCGCGGCGGCCACTTACCCGAAATCATTTTTAAAACATAATGGCAAACCCTTATCTTTATAATAAAACTAAATTCTTAGCCATAACATCAAATTATATGCGTTTTATCTCTTCTTGAAAACCACGCCTCTAAAATCATCACCCTATACAATAGTTCTGGAAAGGACGCGGTACGCGGGTGGGGCAAACCCCCCACATCCACTAACATAACATAAGGCTGTCTGTGATATTTAGTATGCCACCTTTTCTTTCTGAAATCATTAAATTCCTGAATTACTTTATGGTGTGCGCTCATCCTAAAATATCAATTTTTCTCTTTTCCAATTCACGCTTATCGCACTTTAAATATATAACGATTACACGATACTAATCTACTAATCTTGGAATTATGTTTGTTGGCCATTTAATTTTGATGCCGAAAACCGTAAATTCGTAAACTTCGCTGTTTATAATTCTTTTAATAAATAAATAATTAAAAACTTTTTAAATTGATCATAAAGGGGCCGTAGAAACATTCTAAGACCTCTACACATATTTGGGCTACTATGTGATAGCTATACATATAGGGTGTCGTACAGGTAGGGATAGAGTGTCCGTACAGGGTGTATCTACGAAGATTCGATTTTTGATATTTTAAATATATTATCTGGTATCCAATATCCAAAATTCTCTAGCATCAAACAAGGTGCCGCGCTGAATGTTTCTTTTTTACTAGCTTTTATTTAGTTTACAATGTTTTCACGTTGGTTTAGGTCTAATCTTGCAAGCTGAATTAGAACCACTTTGGGAACTATGGAGTTGAAATTTGAAATGTTGGTTTAGTTCCGATAGCAATACATTTTTATGGTAAGCATGACCTGATTCTACACCCAGGAATGGCTCCAAACGAAGGAACTCCTCAACGATTAATAGCGCAGACGCGAAATTTTGTATTATTTTTTTTTAAATAAATGGTTGTGACAATGCATCGATCAGATGGAAGTGACATTAAACAAACATAACAAAACTGCCTACCTTGGTACATATTCGACTAGTTAGGGAGGCGAAACATCAGTACAAAGTAAGTCGCCTGTCGATTTAATTAGGCTATTTAATAATACCTATGTTACATGTAATCTACGTGATTATATTAAACCGTCGTTGTAATACGTTCGCCAGCTGATGGTCCACTCGCGACTCCGGATCATTGCCGCGCTCCAGTTAAGGCACTTTAATAAAAGTAATAAATTTGTTGATTTATTTTCGCATTTCTTACTCGAATAGGGAACATAAACACCCCCACAGTCTTCAGAAATTGTATTGCGGTACACCCAGTATAGATTGAGCAATCTGTAAATCATTATACAGGGTGAGCACTATGAAAAATTGGAACTCTTTCCTTAGTAGGTAACTAAAACTAGATCCAGATATCGCATCGAGTCTCAAACACCTGTAAAACATCGTGTGTTTCATAATTATGTTGACAGATGGCAATATGTTCTTTAGTTTTGTATTTAAAATTATTTTTAAAACAGTGCGCCATCTGTGTAGTAAACATTTATTTATTTATTTATATTTAATTATGTGGTTTGCGCCATCTACATGTCGTAATCATTGTTTCTTTTTGGCACCTAACAATTAAATGATTTCGAGCTAGGTACCTATCTAAAACCACACAAAAAATTCAGTTTGACGTACGACAGTTTATGAAAACATAAAGGGGTGTTCTATTCACTATTCTAATTATGTTGATAAATAAATAAATAAATGAAAAATGTTAAATTAATGATCACTTTTTTTACGGAGCGGTGTAAATTACCATTATGTTTATTTCGCTCAACGAGTAAATAAAACGCGATGCGGCCAGCTCACGGGTCGCCCTTCGTTACACAATCGTTTCATTATAATCGCGTAAAATTTACAAATTATTTTCTCTGACACCATAATGGCGTTTGATCTTTACAAATAGTACTTAAAATCGCAAGTATAAACAATGGTAAAATCCAGAGTGCAGATGCGGCGTTCCCAAAAAAAATAAAACATCCGTAGACTTTTGAATGATGACAAACTTTCATCGCCGATTAAAATGCGTATCTAATCGTTTTGTTATCTGTAGTAATGTCCATTTCCCTCACGATACACAGAGAACATTAAATGTCGCTACCCTATCTATATTTTAATATTATCATTTAATCACCACATCCTGTCTTACGATTTTTTAAACCATAAAATCGTTGAAAAATCTTGTTGATATCCAAAGGTGAAAAATATCGTAGTTTATTAGTTCAGGGGTTTCCAAACATTTTAGCCCAAAGGCCACACTGACTCATGCGCTAGGACTGTCCTCATGGCAACACAGTGAAGTTTAGAAATTCCACTATTTATATATTTTTTTATAATAATCATTTTAATTTAATATCTGTGCGCGACGAAATGTTACGATTACTTACAAGTATTCTAAATGTATAGGATGTTTTTTTTAGAGGCGTGGTTTTCAATCTGGCACTATTTTTTTCGTAGTTGGTGTTTTTGACAGCTGTCACTTGATTTATGCTCAGTTTGGTTTGCCATTTCATAATGAATAGACTTACTCCCGAACAACAAAATCGCGTCGTGGGCCTGTGGCGTGGCCTCCAAGATCGTGCGATTTAACACCGCTGGACTATTTTTTGTGGGGTTATGTGAAGTCGCTTGTCTACGCAGATAAGCCGGACACGATTAACGCCTTGGAAGAGAATATTCGGCGCGTTATTGCTGACATACGGCCCAACTTGCTGCAAAAAGTGGTTGAAAATTGGGCCTCTCGGCTGGAATTTGTTCGAGTCAGCCGCGGCGGCCACTTATCCGAAATCATTTTTAAAACATAATGGCAAACCCTTATCTTTATAATAAAACTAAATTCTTGGCCATAACATCAAATTATATACGTTTTATCTCTTCTTGAAAACCACGCCTCTAAAAACATCATCCTATATAATAGTGACATCTTGCGAAGAGTAGAGAAATTTAAGTATTAGTTGCCATCTTGTGGGGAGCGGCGGAACTACGCAAAAACGTCACTTGTGATTGGTTAGTCGTTGCCATTTTATAGAGGTAAAAGTTTTGAGTTATTGCGTGAAAAACATATGATTACTATTTTGTATGATTTATTACTTACATTTTAAATTATACAATGAAATCAAAATAAAACTAAATTACCCAATTAATTATTAAAAATTAATTACTAATTGGTAAAATTACCAATTACTAAATTTGAAGAAAACTATTATTGTTTTATTGTAATTTTATTTATGTTATTAGCTGTTGTTTTCTGAAATAAAATATATAAATAAACAATGACGGGCCGGATTAGTGGTGCAGTTTGGATAAACATTAGTTTTTCGAAAATTGGCATCAGAATAAAAATATATTGCTACTAAATTGAGAGTTCAGACTTAGGAGTTGCTACTGAAGTATCCAATATTAATATCGGCCATCGGGAGATTTTTCAAGTAGTTGATCTTCGACGAAATCGTGCAGATCTCTCCAGAACTGCAAGCGACCTCCGTCCGGGTCCAGACCGGGAGTACTCTCCCCGTTTATCTCCAAATATCTGAGCTCATCTCGCGTGACTGCGGGCCAAACAGTGGGCAACAGGTCGCTGTGAGGATCCGGCGTTGGATTCCTAGAAACAAATAAACGCCTAATCATTATCATCAAAATTTCTCTTTCTCTCACACTAACACTATATTACTACACTATACATTCCATTGCACTACACTCTGTCCTATTTAAAAGGATAAGTTTATCTCCTTGTCTGTTCTCTTTTCTTTTCTTATCTAAGGATAAGAGAAGAAAGAATATTCATTTATATAATCATGCATAGGTACGTTAGATGTTTTGTGAATTTAAAAAAAAAATCTCTCAATTTTCTTAACCCTACAATTCGCATTTACACACATTTTTAATGGAAACAGATAATCCACTTAGGACAGGTTTTTGATACTGTAGCGGCGCTACATATTTGGACTGCGGCTGGCAGCGTCATTTCGGCCGGCGACGTGCGATCGCCGCCAGGCGCATCTGATTGGTCGGCATCTGCGCAGGCGCGCATTGGAACGGCGCACGGGCGATCCGCCAGTGACGCAGGCAGTCAGTCGGTAGATTGGGCTTGCAAGCCACCGTGCGCATTAACTGTTATCTTCTTTACTTCCTTTTACTTTTGTAATTCAGTCTTTAAGTTTACAATTGTTGAAATGTCTCCCATTAGGGATTCATATAAATATTGAAATTTGCCGCGTGAGGAATAAAAGGATCCAGAGCATCTGAGACGTCTTCCTTATTTCACTTCCATCTACCCTGGACCTTTGGAAAATGCGAAAAATAGATACACCCTAAATAGTAAGCACCTGCCACAAGATCGACATTAAAATATTTTATACCGAAAATTCACTTTTTGGTTTATAGCTACTTTACACTAGATTACCTTACCGCTTACGAGAAAAAAAACCCTCCGAATTGAGTACCTCGTCTTCTTATTGAGCTGGGCTGTCGGGGAGGCGCTATTGGGCGCAGTTTCGACTGCCTTATTGTTGTTTTCATGATGCGAGGCCGTTCATTACAGGCAAACAACATCTCGCACGTCTGTAACTGAATGAGTGTTTTTTTTTTTTGTGTATATCTTGTTACTTAAATCAGTCGACAGTCGACTGGGGATTCGAACCCGAGACCTCTGGATTTAGAAGCAAACGCTTATACCACTGCGCCACCAGGCCGTATCTTAACACACACATGCCGTTGTCACATAATCATTACATTCCCGATAAAAAAATCATTTAGTTGGCCTTGCAATTTCAAACACGGTTTGTTAGGACGACATATAAAAATTAATCATGGTTTCCGAGAAAAAAAATAAACTTTGCTATAAAATCTATAAAATATAAAATCGTTGCTGTCATACACACGCTAGGTAATTGACCGCTCGCAACGCATAGGTCACCGACCGCGTTCTGACACGGCAAAGGCCATTTACGCCAGTGCTTTAAGATTAATCATACATTTAAGGATCAATTGTTTATGTAATGTCATACTCATAATAGGGAACATAAGCACCCCCCATTAATTATAGCTGTGTTATGTGAAATATACTTCACGCCGATGAACAGTGAATAAACGTGCTATTAGTTTTGGGAACTCAAACATGACTTCCCACATAGAAAGACGTTCCGTGATGGAGCAAGGAAACCGAGAAGTGAGCGTGTTGGCTTTGGAGTAAAAAGTCCCAGGCCTTTCGCAGACCAGCACAGAGTCGCCCCCACAAAGAATGCTGCTGATAGAAGAATCAGTTTTCCATAGTGGCCTTATATATGTTTAAAACCAGAACGTTACGCAAAAGCAACAAAACGTTATAATATTGTAACCCTGTTTGCAATTCTTATAAATAAAATAAATAAATAAATAAATAAAGCTTCGTTGACAGAAAGACTCACCCGGTTCTCGCGAAGTTCGCGAACATTTTAATCAGCCTCCTCCTGACCCAACCGTCTGACGATTCCTCGTCGACGGCACTCTCCCGCGGGAACAAGTACGCTCCCGGATCGCAGTGCGTCGCTCCCTGGAGGCCCAGCTCCCCGATTCGTCGACTCCCCAGCTCGTTGCCCCTGTAGGAGAAACGGAAGTAGTACGTGGATTCGTTGGAATGCTTCGCGTTGAGCCTGACGGCTTCGTCGATGCCTCTAACAAACAATAAATCGCCGAGAAGATTTATTTCGCCAATCAACATTTCCCTATTTCCAGGATTGAATACTTGACTGCCCCTGTAGAAATCATTAACTTTCTTTAATATTTTATCACTTAATTCATCATCCACCATTTTGAATTTACTGCGAATCAAGAGTTGACTTGCGTTCCACGTGGGTGCGTTTTCATCGTAAAAGTATGCGTATTCGAAGGACGTGTAGCCGAACATGCAAGGAATGTGGTTAAAATCGCCAGTCTTGATGTGGTCAATCGGTTTCCTACTTAAAAACGCATCCGTGTTGTTGAATTTGCGTTCGACGGTTGGCGCAAACGCCAACTCGTCAAATCCATCGTGACTAACGGACATAGCGGCTTCGAGGATATCATCAGTGGCGAAACTCTGCAATCGCCCCAAGAAATCTGGCGAGCTCCTGGTCAGGTTGAAGAACGCCGCCACTCGGTCGGCCGTCTCCGCGTGGTTCGCTTTCATCGACCATCCGCTGAGGCTCACGCCTGACATGGAAATCGCTCTGTGCATCAAATGTCTGGCCATCGGCGACGCTTGCATGAGCGAGACGGCCGCGCCGCCGGAGCTCTCGCCGAACACCGTGACCCTGTCTCTGTTCCCGCCGAACTGCTCGATGTTGTCTCTGACCCACCTCAGAGCCATGACCTTGTCCTTCATGGCGGCATTCCCAGGCACCTCCTCCGTGTCGAGACTCAAGTAACCAAATATTCCCAGTCTGTAGTTGACCGTCACCAGCACGACGTCTTCGCGCATGAATAAGTCTGGATAGGCGAAGCGATTCGCTGAGCCTGTGACGAACGCACCCCCGTGTATCCACACCATGACTGGAGCGAGCTCTCCCGGCGTGACGCTCGGCGAATACACGTTCAGCACGAGACAATCTTCGGTTCCCGTCGTGCCTTGACCTTGGGTTATCTGCGCGCACTCGGGGCCTAGGCCGATGACCTTTCGAGCGCCATCCCACGGCTGTGCGCGTAGTGGGTCCTGAAATAACGAAATTAACTAACCTAAATTTGCATGTGCTAGATTTAAAGTAGATGGTAATGGGAAAACGTTAAAAATGTTATAACTCTTCAAAGTCGAACGCTCGATCGCCAGACTATTTATCTCATTTATATAGAATCTACATTTAAATAGTTTATTATACAAATACCTACTAGATCTTTGTTGAGAAGTTACAGGCCACAAAAAGGCGAATACAATGAAATCTCACTAAAGGAAATCTCGTATTTACCCCCTAATAAGTCTGGTGACGCTAAAATTTGTCACCTGAAGAAGTACAAAACGGCGATTATTGCGTAAAATTTGTGCAAATAAACGCCCAGGGTATAGTACTCTCAATTATTGTTCAATCTACCTAACTTTTTAATTAAAAAACATCTCTTTCGAAAAGCTTAAAAACGAATTATAACCAAACCCGACTTCATCAAAACAGCTGGTTACTGCATATAAAAACAATTTAAGTTTGATTTATAATAAGAATTGTCATGTGTGAATAATATATTAATTTAACTCACTTTAAATCTTAATTTTCCAATCGGAGCCTGTGCGTACGGAATACCCTCGAAGCTGGCATACTTCAAATTATGCATAGTGCGTCCATAACGTCCAACTAAAATCCCCTGAGGAATCAACACCTGCAAATGCTCCGCGTTTTCGATTGGTAGTACACAAAAATAGACGACTGAAAAAGAAATAATAGATTATTTGGCCGTGCAAAGGTTGGCCGCGCCAGAGCATTAAAGAGGCGGGTAGGTCTCGAACGACGTTCGACTGTTTGTTCTCAGTCCTACTGCGACCGCCGCCGAGTGACCAACTTCCTTTAAAACGTTCTAGGAAACACAAAACGAATAAAAACCACGAAATAAGAAATTTCACCCTAACCTAAAACTAAGAATAAAATAAATCGTGCATCAATGCATCTATCTCCAGAGATCTCTAGTGGACTTGGTGGCACCAGCTTTTGTTTCGATAGTTCAATTAATTCTTCTCTCTCTCTCTCCTATTCCTCGAATCTCCCTCTTGTTTAATGAATATATTGTCATGATTGCCTTAAACTAAGTAAATTTTAAAAAAATGTCTTAGTGTCTGTCACTGAAAAATATGACTAATAAGTATATTTAAGTTTTTGTTTCACTCTCAATATCTTAATTTCGTTTTTAAATATTTTATTTAAACGATGTTTATTAATTATATTATCATCTAAATAGCATAATGTACGAATCTATAAGTATGTAGATTAATGATCTATTGCCTTTCTATATTGGACGAAAAGACCATTCCTACAAAATAAAGGAAATTTTTGGGAGAAAGAATGTCGGAATTCGTCCTTTTCTTCCGCGTACCATAAGAGAGTGGAATAGTCTTAACTGCAGCATCTCAGGCCAGTCTCTGAGATCCCTTCCCAGTACAAAGGATAAAAAAAATTGGCTTTAAAATAACTTCGTTGCCAATCAGCCATCAAACCACAGGAGGAATAGGTAACTCCAAAGTATATGTAATTTTAAATAAATAAATAATGTTACTATTTTTCTCTTCGTATGTAAATGTAAACCACTATAAAATAAAATAGTCCCTGTTTTGAGTCCAGTGGATATAACCCGACTAAAGCATATTACAATAAGCTTGTTTAGCTAATAAAATATATATAAAAAATAAAACACTTTTAACCGGTAAAAGTAAAACTATCTATTTTATTATGAATAAAATTACTCGGGACTCTTTGTACTGTAAATTTGTTGTTAATCATATGTTGTATGCGATCTTACCACTAATAATATGTACACTTACCTAAACTGATCACACCACACACAATCGCTATTGAGAAAAGTGTCAATTTCAAAGGAAAACCTTTTGGAAGTAACATTTCGATGATCTTGATCATTTTTCAAGAGGGATAGGACGTTTGGGTATGCCGTAGTCTACTTAGAATTACAAAAGTAATGATTATGGGGTGAACACGTAATAAAAGGTGGGCATATCCACTACATAAAACGCCATAAATATTTAGATATTACAAGATTTAGGATCCATTTACGGCGATGCTATTTGGTAAGGCGATACAAGAAATAATATTTAACAACAACTTGCGTATTTCTCCGTTCATCTGTATTTTTCGTCTGTTTTTTTTTAATCAAAACTATACACATGAATTATCCGACTACAGTACCAGTTACCACTTTCCAGTGTCATAGTTAATTTCTTAAAGAAATGGTTGATTTAAGTTTTTTGAAATACATTGATTCTGTTTTAAGATTATCCCATAAAATGGAGTTGCTTCATACGTCAGCGTTTGACCCATTTCCGTGTTCCAAGGCTGTTTTTTTAAACTAAAGCTTTGCACAATTTCGAAATATTATGATATCTAAATAAATAAATAGAATAAAAGATATATGAGAAATTATTATTTAAATATCGGTAATAATAAATGATAAATAAATAATATCATGAACCACTTTAGGAGATTATAAAAACGTTTTATTTTTTCTCAATATGATATATGCTTTTAATGAATACACATGCTTTACTTATGAGATTTCTTAGGAAAATTCAAATCATTCCCAAGAATCTAATCAATAATCCTTAAGACGTACGTATGTCCAAATTTGTTCAATCAAGACATCGTAACACACTGTTTTCGATCATGCTAATGTCGACCTTAAATCCTTAGCCGTAAAAGTGCTGATCGATAGTCGCCTCGCCTCATCATTGAAAATACAAATGTGGTCTTTCACCATTATTTTGTCCACAATATCGACGGTGTTTTGAAAGAGGTATCATAGCCAATTCTCAATTTCAAAGGAGACCCTGAAAACTGTTTTACAAAATAAAATATAGTAATTCGGACATAAAATTGTTCTTTTCTGGTTTATATTATTTATTGTGATTATGTATTTGAATAAACCAAAATAAATTATTATGCCTAAATACCATAAAACGTACCTAGAGTCTTTTATTGAGTATTCCATGATTATTTCTATATAACGCCACTTTTTTCCGTTCATTTCAGTTTTCTTTATTTAGTTGCGCAATCTGACTGGTTTTGTGCTAAGTCAAAAACATTTTAATCACTTGAGTGTTTGACACTCACTTTTTTAAACTTCACCCAAGTCGTGACTGTGGAATACTTGAAACAGTGTGCAGGTAGCTGTAGTTAGTTTGTAAGCTTATATTATTCTGATTTGGTACATTTCAATGTTCTCACAAATTTTAACATCCATTGTCAACATCATTGAGACGTGATCACTCATTATCTTCCACCACATTAGCATAAATATTAACCATAATGTTACCCCTGGACCACATTTCGGGTAAAAACACGCTTTTAGGCATTTCAAATCCAAACCTCTGACACAATGGTAATGAAAATCAACTGTCAACTGACTGACATTAAAATTGAGATATTTTCTTGAGGTGTTTTCTTGCTAGATTCAAGTTTTAATAAATAATAGTAATATCAACCGTCAATTAATTATTTAATCAATTAAACTTGTTTAAATGCCACAAATAATAGGACTCAGTGTATTCATCACTTGAAAAAAGTATCTCCAATGGTCACAATTATTGCCGCTGTTTTTATACAAAATTTGGTCCCCCTTGTTAAAAGTTAATATTTAAATTACTAGTTGATCACTAAGCCCCCCTGCGAAACCATAAAAACCTCTTTTTCTCAGCAATTATCTAACATTGTTAGATCGATTGAGAAATGTGTAAGAAATTTAACTGCATCAAAAAGTAAAAATCTCAAATTTGGATATTGTCGCTATGCGCTACTTTTCGCTTAAATCGAGGCGAAAAATAAAAGTGAACATAATTTTTTATTTAATTTATATTTCGAAAACTAAAACCATTTTTAAATATCAGCCTTCAAGAAGTATAAGATAAGTCTTTAATATATTGAATTCTATAAACCACTCTCCTAAATACTTAGTGGTTGAAGAGTCGTGCATCACCAAGAATGTGGATGTTTTTAATGTTTCCCTTTAGCTGGGTCTTAAGTATGTTATGACCACTAGGCGAGTTCTATCAAATCATGGCATTATTTAGGATAGTTGGCAATGCCGTGCCATTAATTAGAGCAAAAATGTCGATCTTAGAGAAGACTATAAGAGTAGAAATTTCACTAGCTTCGTTTTATAATTCATTTAATCGAATTGCCAATATTTTAAAACATATAAAACCTCATTCAAATCTGGCATTTTCCGTGGAAAATTATGTTTTGGCGATAACCGGTTTTATTCTCAAACCGCTACTCAGTTAAAATCATATTTTTATCTAACGCTTAAATGATTTAATATTTTCCTGAGATTCGTCTTATCTCAGCTGAAATGTAATTATATTACGGCAATAAGATAAGCCTTAATTACATGTAATTTCCCGCGTAATTACCATTTATTAACTATAGGTAACTACATACTACTCTGTTGTCTATGCTTCTGTCGCCACTATGTATAGCAATAATCTCAACTCCTAAACTATTCATGATTTATCCAAGGCATAATATTCCTAATATTGATAAAATCGTCAAAAACTTTTTTTATTATTTTATGCATTTACAATCATTTTCAGTAAATTGAAAAACTGGAAAATCGAAAATCTCACCGTTTAAACTAATATTTCATGAATACCTGTTAGTATTTCTAATTTCTTTAGTTTAAATTGACGTGTGTGAGACGTGCTAACGCAATCTAGTGGGGCGCTAGAGTACTTTCATCATTCGGGGGAAGCGTTGAAAAATTATTAAATTTAATATACTTTTTTCGCAGAATATTATAGCTCATGAGATCCGAGGTTAAGTGCTGTATTCTGCATCATTTCGATTGGTTTATTTTTAATATAGCATTTAATTTTCTAATAAATAAAAAATATACAGGTTGTCCCAATACATTTCCCGAAGACTTAAAAGGGTGTTTGTGTTCCCTACCTATTATGAGTAAGAAACTTTATGAAAAAATACGAATAAAGTTCATCCATGAATTTATTTTTTATTTAACGAGATGGTGTAAATCAACAGTCTTTTTGGTAAGCGAGACGCTACCATTGCTGGCATTCGGCCTCACCAACCAAACCCGACGGCAGGGGAAGGCGGGTTTGGTTGGTGAGGCCGAATGTGTCGTGTAACAAATTAGTATTACAAGAACCGTTTAAAGTTATCACATAAAGAATACGTTTTATTTATGGGAAACCACGATTAATTTAAATCCACACAAATAATTACAGGAAAAATAAACGCGATATTTTTATCAGGACAAGGTTTATTCTTTGTATTTATGTTAAAAAATATAATAATTAGTACGAGGATTAAGAGTGAATGAGGCTCAGGTTCTCAATCGACCAGGCTAAATGTGTGCTCTCATATAAGTACCCATGAGAGCATCCCTCTCACCTTCGTAGAGTCCATGGTTCGCGCGCGTGTGCGAACACGCGCCGCTAAATGCCGATGCAGACGTCAGCATATCTCTGCACGGGGCCGGAAGCCTAGGGCATTGTTCAGGGCTGAGAGTTTCATTAACCACAACAACCTGTCCCGGGCGCCAGTGCCAGGAGGTGCTGACTGGGGAATCTTTCACTGGAACCGTTACGTATCCTATATTAGTATCCATGACTTTGATTAATGTTCTTTATCTTTTTTTTTCAGGGTCGTGTCCAGCGCGTTCCTGTGCTCCAGACCCAGTGTCTCCCCTTCTTCCAGCCCTTCTTGGCAGGCATGGAGCCGCAATCACGCTCCAAACTATCAAGGATGCCACCAGGTAGCATAATTTATTTATTTTTAAAAGAAATCTACAGATTCACATGGTGGCTTACATTAACATACGAAGGGGAAAAATGTTAATACTACACAAATCTAAAAACAGATAGCTACATTATAGACATAGCTGACCATAGACAATGTGTTGTCTATGTTTAGGGGAATATGAGTGATGTGCGTATGGCAACATTGCCACGCTACAAGGTTTATAATTTTTAAAAATTAAATAAAACGTCACTAGATATTATGTCTATACCAGTGAGTATCTGGTAGACGAGTCGGCAGACTCTTCCAGAACGTATAGTAGGTCGCTACAGCCATATTGAATTTGAGTTTAAACAGACATACCCTTAGCGAATCCTAAAAAAAGACATTATTAATAAAAATAAAAATGTCTCTTCCACAGTCTCCTGCAGCGGCACTCGCTGAGCGCCTACCAGCTGTCGACCAACAATAACTACCTGAAGTCGCACCCCGGCAGCGCTGCGCCGAGGGTCGTCCCCACTTCCCCTCCCTCGTCTCCGAGTATCCTCAACTCGAACCAGAGGAACGAACCCGCCGTCCACAGAACACCGGACAAGCATAATATCAAAAGGTATTATGATTTATCCCATCTCGAGACGCGCGGTGTGACCAGGACACATGAGGGGGAATTTCTCAATTTACTTTACTTACTTAAATTACACCTAGTCTAACTTAGGGTAGGAAAAATAAATAAAAACTAAGTTTTTCGTTAAAAATATTTTTATATCAAATTACCAAGAATCTAAGAAATAATACATAGTTTTTGGTTTTAGATTTATTTTGTTGGTTTAATATTTTAACGGTAAATATTAAAATAAATTTTAAAAATTTATTGTAGCATTGGGCCTAACATTAACGAAATAAGTTTATAGCCCTCGTTCGCACTTTTGATAACTTTCAATCTGAGGTAGTTAAAAAACTTGTCAGGATGCTCCCTTAAATTCTGATACAGCGTTTTAAACTGGCCTAGATTATTAAAATTTTAATTGATTTTCTTTATGGTGAGTAATACTTCACTCACATATTTTCAATATATTAGTAGTAATGTGGGTAAATTCACAATTTGTGTATTGACTTCCATTCCAAGTCACAAATTACTGCAAAAATTTAGAAATTAGATTGGTTTGTATGAACAACATCGACCTTTGAAATTTTTTGTTGATTTGCACCCCCCCCCCCCCTCCCCCCAATATGAGAAATCAGTAAGCCTAGTAAAACAAATGAAATTTCGCTTTTTTGTACAAAATCCGCGTTTTTCAAACACTTGTACCGCAATTCCTATTTTCCCATCTAGCAACACTGGGATGGACCCAATACTTTCGAAATGTCATTTTCCATCTTTAGAATGCCGAGTCTATAAAACAAATGTCAAAACAGAGGATGCTGACTTTATTTAAACATTTTCATAAGCTGCTATTTATATAGTTATTGTATTCAATTGGAAAACAAAATGGAAGCATGCAATAAAAAAAAATGTCAAAGGAATGATCAAAGTGCAAATAAATATGAACATGCAAGCGATTACAAAACAAGCAACAGTGCACAAGCAAAAATAAATGGATGTGACGATGAATCGCTTAGTGTTGTAAAATATTTGGATACAAGCCAATCGATAAAACCAGAAATCTTTGGTACCCATCAGGAAACTGTTCCAAATCCACAATTTAATCTATTTGAAGAAGAAAATATTAAATTTATAAAATTAGAAGCCAACAAAAACTATGTGACACAACGAAACATACCAACCACTAGTAAAACGAGTCACGATGAAACAATAGATAATATGAAATGCGCCAGAATAATATTAAAGAGAATAGATTTGGATACAAGCCAATCAATAACACAAGAAATCTTTGGTACCCATCAGGAAACTGTACCAAACCCACAATTTAATCTATTTGATGAAGAAAATATTAAATTTATAAAATTAGAAGCCAACAAAAACTATGTGACACAACGAAACATACCAACCACTAGTAAAACGAGTCACGGTGAAACAATAGATAATATGAAATGCGCCAGAATAATATTAAAGAGAATAGATTTGGATACAAGCCAATCAATAACACAAGAAATCTTTGGTACCCATCAGGAAACTGTACCAAACCCACAATTTAATCTATTTGATGAAGAAAATATTAAATTTATAAAATTAGAAGCCAACAAAAACTATGTGACACAACGAAACATACCAACCACTAGTAAAACGAGTCACGATGAAACAATAGATAATATGAAATGCGCCAGAATAATATTAAAGAGAATAGATTTGGATACAAGCCAATCAATAACACAAGAAATCTTTGGTACCCATCAGGAAACTGTACCAAACCCACAATTTAATCTATTTGATGAAGAAAATATTAAATTTATAAAATTAGAAGCCAACAACAACTATGTGACACAACGAAACATACCAACCACTAGTAAAACGAGTCACGATGAAACAATAGATAATATGAAATGCGCCAGAATAATATTAAAGAGAATAGATTTGGATACAAGCCAATCAATAACACAAGAAATCTTTGGTACCCATCAGGAAACTGTACCAAACCCACAATTTAATCTATTTGATGAAGAAAATATTAAATTTATAAAATTAGAAGCCAACAAAAACTATGTGACACAACGAAACATACCAACCACTAGTAAAACGAGTCACGATGAAACAATAGATAATATGAAATGCGCCAGAATAATATTAAAAAGAATAGATTTGGATACAAGCCAATCGATAAAACCATAAATCTTTGGTACCCATCAGGAAACTGTTCCAAATCCACAATTTAACCTATTTGAAGAAGAAAATATTAAATTTATAAAATTAGAAGCCAACAAAAACTATGTGACACAAAGAAACATAAAAACCACTAGTAAAACGAGTCATGATGAAACAATAGATAATATGAAATGCGCCAGAATAATATTAAAAAGAATAGATTTGGATACAAGCCAATCGATAAAACCATAAATCTTTGGTACCCATCAGGAAACTGTTCCAAATCCACAATTTAATCTATTTGAAGAAGAAAATATTAAATTTATAAAATTAGAAGCCAACAAAAACTATGTGACACAAAGAAACATAAAAACCACTAGTAAAACGAGTCATGATGAAACAATAGATAATATGAAATGCGTCAGAATAATATTAAAGAGAATAGATTTTAACTGTTCCACTTGCAAATGCTCCTTTGAACGAAGCGATTCCATATATTCTTTACCGAATTATCTAGATGAACATATTGTATGTAGCAGATGTTTAGATAAAGAAACATTTTCGGCATTGACTATTAAAAAAAAAAAGGAAATCAATAAAATTTCAATTTGCCAACATAACAAACTCAAATGCAACCAATGCGATTATTAACACTGTACGTCGAAAAATAAAAAAGTATAAATGCAGCGAGTGTGTTTACACATGTTCAAGCAATGAACATTTACGGATTCATATTAGCGCTGTTCATATTAGAAAAATAAGAAACTTCAAATGCAGAGAGTGGGATATTAAAAGTTCAACTAAATCCGATTTAAATAAACATATAGATGCCGTACATCGGAGAATATGAAAGTTTAAATGCAACGAGTGGGATTATAAGAGATCACAAAACATGCCTCTACGAATTCATATGACAGTATGACTGTCTACGAGGTATCTTTGGCCCATCTCAATTTACAGAGCCCAAAGAACCGAAGGGTAATCAATGATATATGAATTTATATGACAGCTCAGGTAATTGAATACAATATCAACCAAGACTCAACATTTTTTAATTTTGAACCATTTCCACCAGATGTCTATAACCAACATCCATACTAAAACCTTTATTATCACGGATCAGTAATGAATGTGAATAAAAGTCTCAAACGTATTGCTGGATAAGAATGGTAAAAAATGACACATCTCTGGACAAATAATGCTTTAAGATCCCAGCTCTCTAAGCCTCCTTATATTGGCCGTAATGACCATCCTTCCAAGATAAAACCTATCTTGAGAAAACGGAACATTGGGTTCAATTCTTTTCTTTCCAGAACAATTCGGCTCTTCACAGTATTTGATCCCTTTTCTTCTTCAAAGGCTGTTTTTAAGCGTAGACTGCGAGTTGTTAAGCATTAATACTCACCTACTAAACAACAGTATCACCGGAGCTACCTCCTAAATATTGTAATTACTTAATAATAATAATAATGGTAATCAGTAAAGCCGAAAATAGGACTAAGCCTAGTGCTGACCTTTCCCATTTACTTATCTAGCGTGGAAGCCTACTATTAATCTCTAAGTTCAGAGCATGTATCTCTTATGCAATAAAAGAAGCTGGAACCATAACCATATTAAGTGTTGACTTCTCCATTTGACATGCTCCAACGTAACCGTACAAGAAGTTCTGTGGAAAAATACCGCCGAAGGAGACGGGAGGGAAAAACAGTTGCATAGACAAATGAAACATGCATTTTTTAAGGATAATCCGCAAGCCATAGACAAGCATAGCAATAGACATAGACATTGACAGTCATAGCAATGCTCATGAAAGCAGAATTCTTTATCAGAGTGTTAATGATATTGGAAAGAAGTTCAAGCCACGAATGTGTAAGGAAACAGATGGGGAGGTCCTTAAACGTTGGGTAACCATTTTAATAACCTTCTTAATAGTGAAAATGGTTCAGATATTCATTCTTCGCCTAATGGCTCTACGAAGCCTTCAGCATATGACAAAGGGCAGAGCTATAACAAAATTAAAAAATATAACAAGGCGCCCGGGTCAGACTACCTTCCAGCATAATTACACAAAAATGCAGGAAAACCATTTATGCAACAGAAAATGCAGATCATTTTATGAATTTGGTCTGAAGAAAACTGTATACCACCATGGGAGAACTCAAAATACCATAAAAAATAAAAAACATGACGAAACGAATCGAAGACAAAATAAATGATCGCTAACTGGCGGTATCTGATCACACTTCAGCACCCGTAAATACCGATTTGAAAATTTCAGATACATTGGTTCTGTAATTACCAGAACTAATGAGTATCATTAGTCCTGTACCATTATCAGTACCCACGAAGTTAACCTACCAATTTAAATTTAATTTAAGCCAATTTAAATTCTGAATATTATCAAGGAAAACCAAAATTAGAGTATACAAAACGTCATCCGCCTAATTATCACATATACCCCAGAAACAAAGACGGTGGATTTTTGGAACCATCCAAGAGAAGGGAGTTTCGAGGATCCTAACAAATAGTGACCTTTATAAATATACATCTATTCAAAGTCTATATATCAAAAACTATTAAACTTTAATTTTTGTCAAGTTTGGTATTTTATTTACAAAAACTCGTTACAAAATGTATTACCATTTAATTTTAAATAACCTGATATTCAATCATGATTACATACATTTTGCATGTAAGAACAGAAGATCATATTATTTCCTTTTATTCGTGTAAAATATTGTTTTGATTACGCATGGAAAAGTTTAGTGCAAGTATGAAGGAAACTAGTATTTAGCTAAATGTAGTTTATCGCTGCTTGTACCTTAGTTATCTTAATCAAGACTTAATTTAATTTTGTATTACTTATATAGAAATAATAAACTTTTAATAAACAAGAAAAGTTTTATATATAATAACTATTCGATATACTAACTAGGAACTTCATGTTAATATCTTCGGGACACCCTTTACGGTGTACTTTGGTATGGTGTTATGGTATAGCATACTGTTTGCAATAGACATAAGTAGGTTTAATTCCTATATAAGTATACTACTATGCCAAAAATTATGTTTCTATAATGGGGAAAAAGTAAATATAATTACATATTCGGAGATTCAAACTTAACGCTTCAAATAAGCATCTCAAAACTAAGATAATCAGGGTCAGATACGTGCATCGAATGAAGGACAACGAACCCCAAAAAGAAATCGATGCTCAGATGGCTGGATGGGGTCAATAAAGATGCAACATCATTAGGTGTCGGAAAAATGGGGAGTAGCTGCATTAATCCGTCAGTCCTGGAGACGATTTTTTGAGGAGGCCATATCCGCCCTGGGTTGTAGTGCCATGGATGATGATGAATGAGGAAACAACACAATTTGATTTTCCTTTCCAAAATCATTTGCAATTTGAGAAAACTAAACACAGGCATTTTTTTTACAGAATACTCGTAAAATTGAACAAATCAGTTTTGAAATTTTTATCATAAATGTAGGTATTTTTTTTTAAAACACCTTTCAAACAACACAAATACTGCTCTTTCAGTGTCAGAAGAACAATCTCTTTTTGAAACAGTAATTTTGCCAATTTTCAGATCAAAGACATCCCCGCCTTTGCCGGTCCACACGCAGCCTCCTTTAGAATGCACTCAAAGTATCCCACGAGAGACGAATAACAATGTAATCGCCAGCGGTGTAGCTAATCCTACCAAAAGGAGGTTGCACAGATGCGACGTTGCTGGTTGCCATAAAGTGTATACGAAGAGCTCACATTTGAAAGCACACAAGAGGACTCATACGGGTGAGGTTTATATTTTGTATAGGTAAATGGTAAAAATGTAACAGGTAATTAGTTTCATTTAGCCGCAATAGATTTTATGAGTTTTAATTAAAAAAAACTATTTTTTCTCACAAACATGCATAACTAATGCTTAAATAATACAACATTCACTTATTCAATATTGAATATTCCGTCGGATACCGTATAATTTACCACTACCGTAGAAAATTTCCAGGAACTATTGAGGTTTGGAAAATAAACTGATTTATTTTAAGAAAATCAATTGTTTCTTTAGCAATTATAATACCTAATATATTTTATTAATTACTATCAATTGGCAACCTGATCTTCAATCTTCAATCTTCAATGATTACAAATAGTTCAAGAGTGGCATGTCGTGGTGAAGAAATATCAAACCCACCACGAGAGTTGTGAATATTCGGTGACCACTACCTACTGTGTACCGACTATTACTTATTTTTTCAAAATACCCAGCACTGGTTAATTCTTGCTACTGCTGTGCGCAAGGAGTTATTTTATCATTGTGACTATTTTTATTAAAACTTTCAATAATAAATGAATAAATAAATAAATAATGACAGGTGAAAAGCCGTATTGCTGCCTCTGGGACGGCTGCGCGTGGCGCTTCGCCCGCTCGGACGAGCTGACCCGCCACGTCAGGAAGCACACAGGACACAGACCCTTCGCCTGCACTCTCTGCCAGAGGAGCTTCGCCAGGTCCGATCATCTGGGACTGCACATGAAACGACATTGAAGAATAACTACCCTCCAACCCTCTCGACCGCCCATCACAACTGCCAATCTCTGGACTGAACCCCAGTGGGTTTTAAATTGCTCAATTGCTAAAAAGAATTTGACTACCACTCTTAAAGGGGCCTGCTCTCTTTCTTGTGCGTGCCTTCAAATCATTCTATCTCATCTAACGCATGAAAAACCGTTGTTGGTTAATTATGAAACAGAATCAATTTATGTCTAAAAACTTACTTGAATTTGCATCTTTATAAAATAAATTGTAAATGTAGTTTTATTTTCTCATTTTTTTTATTTAGACAAAACTTTTAGACAAAATATCAGTTTAACTTATTAATTCAATACAAGCCTAGATATTCATGAGATAAAACTATGCCTAGTATTATTTTTTTTCTACATCTACAAATAAGAGAGTTTGTATGGAGAAATGACCGGGTTGAATCTTCTTAATAACTAAAACACGATGCAAATGTCGCATTAAGTCTCAAACGTCGATAAAAATATCATAATTTATTGGAAAAATCACAGTTTCGTAATTTTAATAACAGATGGCAATATATTCTTCAAATTATTTACAAAACAGTGCGCCATCTGGGCCTTGGAAAAATTAGCATTTCTAAACTGTAAATAAACATTTTTACTATGCAGTGTGCTTCCAGGCTATCTGCCAACGAAATAATAATATAACAAAATATGATTTAGTTTGCAAAAAAATAACGCCATCTACATCTCATGAGCGCCAACTAATTGTATGAGGTTGAGCTATCGGAAGACCTCTATAATCAACCGAAACAAACTGAGTTGTATGATAACTCTTATTCATCAGTACGAAAATTGAAAATTACATATTTTAAAAGAACAAATCGTGGTCATAGATCGAAAAGTGATTAACCAACAAAACAGTACTTCAGAGTTAATGCCACTTTTAGTTTTGGTTCAGACGTGTTGAAATAAAAATTAAAATATGCAAAAATATATTAGCAATTATTAGACTATAATATTATCATTTAAATAAAACATCACAACATACAAACAAAAATACATTTGAAAATAATAAAAACTTACTTTCACTTAGTAAGTTCTCGCATTTTATTATTGAACTTGAAATGCACTTAATCATCAATTCATCAGTAAATATCGCCATGACAGTTTGTTCTCAGACTTAGTCACTTTTCGTATAGATAGAGGACATAAAATTGCTCTACGACCACGAAATTGCCATTGCTGGTAAACAAATGCTGAACTCCCTAATTTATCAACGAAAGAGAACCCGTGATTTGAGGGCTTCCAGAATTCGGAATCTATTCCAATGCAGGTTAAATGGCTTCTCATGCTCATCTATTATGGGTTTTATTATGGAAACGTAGAATAAATCGATAAAACCGATGTGCGTGTGAAAAATTTGACCTGTTTAAATTACAATTTGTATACCCACCTAACCTATAAAGTAAATGGGGCCAGTATAGATACAAACTGAAAATACCCCGATGTCACATTCTACAGGTGTCCCAAGACCATTCCGGGGGGTGTATATGCTTCCTATTACGGGTATGAAATTATATAATATAATTCATCCCTAAATTTATTATTTTTATTAAAGCGCTAGTGTGAATTGCCGATCAATAACCTGGCGCAGTAAGTGGTCAATCAGCTGAGGGAGTAAGACAAAGATGGTTTAATATAATCATGTCGAGTTTAAATTTTTTTTCCTCGGAAGCCATGATGAATTTTAATGTTGTATTTAATAATCTAATTGGAAATAGCGGGGTCAATTAGTTGGAAATTTTATCGGCAATGGTCTCGAGACACCTGTATTTTTAAGGACATACCTTTATAGCCTATAGTAGCATATTCTTCTAAATAGTATTTTCTAAGTTGTAGATAATTCTCAAACGTTTGTCGCTTCGTTTCTGGCAACACCAGGGCGGAACGCAAATGTGCGATGTATGTGTGATTTTGTCCACCTAATTCTACCAGTATTTTTAATTTTGTGTGCAGACTTTATTTATTTACCTTCGAAGATTTTATTTGGTAAATCAAATTAAAGCACGGTTTAATTCGTGTAATTTATAGTCCAAACGCTAAATGTCGTCTAAGAACGGTTAAAGAGAAAAATGGACATTTATTTTCAGTGGCATTCCTATATTTATTAAATCATTGCTTAGTTATAGAAAAAACGATTTTATTCCTAAATCATATTTACAATAAATTCTATGATAATTTGAAATGATTTTGTCAATGACATTCCACTGATCTTTTTTTTTAGCCTAGGTGTGTTTTTATTATTTTACATAAATATAAAAAAAAGTTAAATTATATAAGGGCTCAATGAAATTCATGAATCTCAAATGAACTGTGAAGACTGTTTTCAGTAATACCTATTAGGTAGTAGAAAGTGCAATTTGTGAGGAGCTATTAATAGAAATCAAACACTATTCGTAAAGGGGCATTACTTATTTTATATTTTTAGACAATTTTACCATAGAGAATTTATGTGACCTAATAATTATGGCCAGTTTTTTTTTTCAAAATCGCCTAATCTAAGAACCTAGTTTTAAAGGCTATTTTCTAATAATAATAACTGAAACAATATAAGGTAGGTTAATTAGAATACGAGTTGATTTTGTGCAATAAAATTATACACGGGCTATTTTGAAATTGTGTCGCAAAACTTCCTAAATAAAATGACAGTAGCAACTGACTGCATGCGAGCTAATGTGTCTGGTTTGAAATTACTAAGCATAGTAATTTCAAACCAGACACATTAGCTCGCATTGTGAACACTCACTCGAGCGTTACGGCGTTACCAAATTGCAATTTACGCCACCCAGGGTTCCACTATAAATATTTACACATCAAGAACAAGAATTTATCCAAAAATTCATGTGTAATATTTAAATAATTACATTTTATGTTACAATATTTAAAGTCTCAATATCAAAACGTCTATAGGTAATGTTGTATTATAAGTTTTAGGTTAATAAATGGTTATATTATATTTTTGTTTCTAAAAGATACTTTTTGATCATTGTAAGTGGTTCCTATTGGATATCATAGATGTCTATTGAGAATTGATTTTAAAATCATTAATCTACCTATATTTGAATAGTGATAAAAGGTTTGCAATATTAGATTTTTAAAATTTAACTTATAAGTGAAAAATTCCTACTGTTGATTAAGAAAACTATTTATAATTATAATAGTTTATTTGTGTTTATGCTTTCAATTGATTGTTTTTTAATTATTTCGTTTGATTATGTTGGTAATGGTTTTTATATTTGATATTTGTTTTTTTTATGGCCAGTACCTACTTTATGGTTAAATGTAGATTAATTTTGTTTTACCTTTCTAGGCATTATTAATTAAATTCTGGATCTTGCCTTCTATAGTTTTTACGAGGAATTGACTTTTTGGACATAATATGTTTACAATGTCGCCTGTCGCACTGACTAGGACCGAATTTGAAGTATCAATTCTACGCTTACGGTTATCGGGTTCAATTTTACAACACTTTTAGTTGAATATTGAATAGTAATTAGCAACAGGATGTATGTTTACTATCTCCCTAATAATAAGAATCTTAAAACGCTGAGTTCATTTGTTGACCGAAGATTAAAAATCAAGTTTAACCTTAAATATAGAAATGTCAAAAATCACAAAATTTCTGGACAACTCTAGGTTAGTCCAGTCATCAATAAAATGACTGCAATTTAATAAACAATAATTGAAGTAAATTGAATGTCTTAATAATGTTTATACGCGATATTTTTTAGACATCCTAATCTTTAATTGGCAACCACCCTTAAAAGTGTCTGATTATATTAATTTTTGAATATAGGTCATTTTAAACGGCCAGTATAGTTATTTTTATATTGTTTATTATGATCGAAATTATTACAACCATTTGTGACAAAAGTGTGACTCACCTAGCAACTAAACTCAAAAATATTTGTGATTATCTTTTTTATGTAAGCAATAACCATCACTCTGCTAATTGCTTAGTTGCTTAGATGCTTTCATTACCTATGTTAAGTATATTACTTTGTAGATACCAACTTATATTCTAGAATATAATGGAAAATCTTATGCTGGCCATTCTCAGTTGTGTTGTAATTACATACATATATTATATTTAAAGAAAATGAATTATGTGCCTTATTATGAAATTTGTTACCATCTTATATTTTGAGGTTTCCAATTCTTGTACACAAAGTACCTTCTAATAAAAATGTTCTATTTATTTGCATTAATAATATTTGTAACGAAATCAATACAGCCAAAAATCAAAAATTATAACTCCACGATAGAGAAGGAAATTGTGTCAATAGCACATATTTTGGAAAGTTAGGTTAGGTTAACTTGGATACTTTATTACATCGAATTATTACTCATAATAATTCGATGTATTTTTTATTAAATTTTAAAACATTTAGGGTTTTTATGTATTTAATAACATATGATAATTTCTCTTATATTAATTTTATACATTGGACACTTACCCGGAAAAATATTGCAAGTTACATATTTTAGGTTTTCTTCCTAATCTAAAACTGATTTGTATTACCTAGATAAAACATTACTAATTAATTCTTATAAAGTGAAGGTTTGATTTGATATTAGTACTATTTTTCCTTTTAGTACATTTTTTTTTTTATTTTAAGCGACATCACTTATGATACCTGTATGTTTCTGAAAAACTCATTTCGAAAACGTTGACCGTCACGATTTTAATTGTGTGCCTCAGATTGTATGACACTTGCATACTTGTTTATAATTCTCCAAATTGGCACTTACAATGTTTTGGCTCGATACGATACGAATAAAGTATGCCAAAATATCAACATCATTGTTATTTATTAATTCTCCATCATAATAAATACGTTAAAATAATAATTTATGTAATTGAGTCAACTTTGGCTTTATATAAAAACTAATTTGAAGTTACAAATTTCTCTCAGTCTTTCAGTCGCTTTTTGGCTGATTTATTATTAGACACATCCATACAAATATATTTTGTCCCGATAATATCCCAGGAAATACCTACTAACCACTTTTTACCAGAAAAATTAAACAAAAGGGATTAACCCACGTTTATAATCATTTATTATGTGTAAAGATTAAAATATATATATATATATATGAGATACGCTCACCAGCATTTTTAAAATATTTTAAAAACTAGTATTTTTAGTATTTTCTTTACTGATTGTAAACTTCGAAACGTGTGTCGTAAATCGAAAACAGGGTTTTGGCAAACAGGCGAATCTTATGTGTATGAATAGCTATTAGCTTCATTCGTGGCGATTAAAACTGCAACTCATAAAGGCGTATTTTAAATACTCCTATTACGACCAATGTAGGTTTTTTATATGCCCGTAATACTAGAAATCATAGCTGGATGGCCCCAACATACATATATAGAGATTTTTGACATAAGTCCATTCGATAATGCCATTCAAAATAATTAATTTTAGTAAATTATTTAATGCAATGTATATAATATTCACTTGTAATTAAACGCTAATTTTATGTACTTATACACATTTTGAATTACAATAATATTGTCATATGTGTGAACAAAGTTCATTTAACCTTTTGCAATACTAGATTTTAAAAAACAAATAAATAATAAAAGATTGCATAATTTTACACTTTTGATATGAATATTAAATTGTCTATTGTTTTATGTATAATATTTATATGAAAAAATATTTTTCATAATTTGTGTTATTTCAGATGAATATAATATATTTTTATATTAAGTGCATTTTTCGTTGCCACTTTTTTAACCTTAATCATAAAAAAAAATACTTTAAACGTCAAATCAATATTTAATTCAAAAATGTGGTTAGGCACTGGTTGCACCTTTCCTCCATCTTTTCCCTAATTTGACTCTCAAAAATGCACTCCTGGAGGAGGCCAGACCCTCGATATGCTTGGAGTCCATATTTTACCTTGAGAGTCTATGGTAACCCTAACCATAAAGAACCATGCGTGTTATAACAACGCAGGTGAAACCGCTCATGGACTCTAATGACCAATTTCGAAACAGTTAGTCACAATTAAATATATAGAATTCGTTTCAGAGTTACAGGTAATAAAATTGTCAGTCTCTTAAAACACACGCAAAGACTACATTTCGAACGCTGATAGCTGATCGTGTGCTCGTATATGAACAGTGGTAGTCCAAAGTGAATCAGAGAAATCTTTCGTTGCCCCAGAGACCCCTTAAATAAAAACACAAAAATATATTTGTACTATACAATATATATAGATATTATGTCTATACTAGTGAGTGTCTGGTGGACGAGTTGGCAGAATTTTCTAAAACATGTTATAATAATAGGTCATAAAATAACTGGTTATAACAGCGATATTGATTTTGAATTTGAACAGACATACCCTTCGTCCGTCCCAAAAATAGACATTTTTAATAAAAATAAAAATGACCTGCTTCCACAGTCTCCTGCAGCGCCCTCGCTGAGCGCCTACCAGCTGTCGTTTATCAATAACTACCTGAAGTCGCACCCCGGCAGCGCTGCGCCGAGGGTCGTCCCCACTTCCCCTCCCTCGTCTCCGAGTATCCTCAACTCGAACCAGAGGAACGAACCCGCCGTCCACAGAACACCGGATGAGCATAATATCAAAAGGTATTATGATTTATCCTATGCCGTGACGCGCGGTGTGACCGGTACACATGAGAGGGAATTTCTCAATTTACTCCACCTACTTAAATTACACCTAGTGTAACTTAGGGTAGAAAAAATAAATAAAAACAAAGTTTTTCGTTAAAAATGTTTTCATATCAAATTACCAAGAATCTAAGAAATAATACATAGTTTTTAGTTTTAGATTTATTGTGAAGTCAGTTTAATATTTTAACGGTAAATGTTAAAATATTTTTTTTAATTTATTGTGACATTGGGCCTAACATTGACGTAATAAGTGTTATAGCCCTCGTTCACACTTTTGATAACTTTTATTCTGATTTAGTTAAAAAATTTGTCAGGATGCTCCTGATGAAATTCTGATACAGCGTATTAAACTGGACTAGATGTTTAAAATTTTAATTAATTTTCTTTATGGTGAGTAATATTTCACTGATATATTTTTAATATATTACTAGCAATGTGGCTAAATTCAAAATTTGTTTATTGACTTCCATTCCAAGTGACAAATTACTGCAAACATTTACAAAGTAGATTGATTTGCTGTAAGATATGTTTGTATGAACATATTAACATTTGAAAATTTTTTTTGATTTGCACTCCTCGCCCCTCCCCCCAGGATGAGAATCAGTAAGCCTAGTAAAACAAATAAAATTTCTCTTTTTTGTTGTATCGCATTTACTATTTTCCCATCTGGCAACACTGAGTTAGACCCAATACTTTTGAAATGTCTTTTTCCATCTTTAGAACGAGTCTACAAAACAAATGTCACAAATGTCAAAACAGAGGATGCTGACTTTTTTAAAACATTTTCATATGCTGTTATTCATATGCTTATTGTATTCAATTGGAAAACAAAATGGAAGAATGCAATCAAAAAAATTGTCAAAGGAATGATCAAAGTTCAAATAAATATGAACATTCAAGCGATAACAAATCAAGCAACAGTGCACAAGCAAAAATAAATGGATGTGACGATGAATCGCTTAGTGTTGGAAAATATTTGGATACACGCCAATCAATAAAACCAGAAATCTTTGGTACCCATCAGGAAACTGTTCCAAACCCACAATTTAATCTATTTGTAGAAGAAGATGTTAAATTTATAAAATTAGAAGCCAACAAAAACTATGTGACACAACGTAACATACCAACCACTAGTAGAACGAGTCATGATGAAACAATAGATAATATGAAATGCGTCAGAATAATATTAAAGAGAATAGATTTGGATACAAGCCAATCAATAACACAAGAAATCTTTAGAACCCATCAGGAAACTATACCAAACCCACAATTTAATCTATTTGAAGAAGAAAATATTAAATTTATAAAATTAGAAGCCAACAAAAACTATGTGACACAACGAAACATACCAACCACTAGTAAAACGAGTGATGATGAAACAATAGATAATATGAAATGCTTCAGAATAATATTAAAGAGAACAGATTTGGATACAAGCCAATCAATAACACAAGAAATCTTTAGAACACATCAGGAAACTATACCAAACCCACAATTTAATCTATTTGAAGAAGAAAATATTAAATTTATAAAATTAGAAGCCAACAAAAACTATATGACACAACGAAACATACCAACCACAAGTAAAACGAGTCATGATGAAACAATAGATAATATGAAATGCGTCAGAATAATATTAAAGAGAATAGATTTGGATACAAGCCAATCAATAACACAAGAAATCTTTAGAACACATCAGGAAACTATACCAAACCCACAATTTAATCTATTTGAAGAAGAAAATATTAAATTTATAAAATTAGAAGCCAACAAAAACTATGTGACACAACGAAACATACCAACCACAAGTAAAACGAGTCATGATGAAACAATAGATAATATGAAATGCGTCAGAATAATATTAAAGAGAATAGATTTGGATACAAGCCAATCAATAACACAAGAAATCTTTAGAACCCATCAGGAAACTATACCAAACCCACAATTTAATCTATTTGAAGAAGAAAATATAAAATTTATAAAATTAGAAGCCAACAAAAACTATGTGACACAACGAAACATACCAACCACTAGTAAAACGAGTGATGATGAAACAATAGATAATATGAAATGCGTCAGAATAACATTAAAGAGAATAGATTTTAACTGTTCCACTTGCAAGTGCTCCTTTGAACGAAACGATTCCATATATTCTTTACCGAATTATCTAGATGAACATATTGTATGTATCAGATGTTTAGATAAAGAAACATTTTCTGCATTGACTATTAAAAAAAAAAAGGAAATCAACAAAATTTCAATTTGCCAACATAACAAACTCAAATGCAACCAATGCGATTATGCAAGTTCGCTTATTAACGCTGTACATCGAAAAATAAAAAAGTTTAAATGCAGCGAGTGTGTTTACACATGTTCACGCAAAGAACATTTACAGATTCATATTTGCGCTGTTCACAGAAAAATAAGAAACTTTAAATGCAGCGATTGTGATTTTAAGAGTTCAACTAAATCAGATTTACGGAAACATATAAACGCCGTACATCAGAAAATAAGAAACTTTAAATGCATCGAGTGTGATTTTAAAAGTTCAACTAAATCAGAATTAAATAAACATATAAACGCTGTACATCGAAAAATAAAAAAGTTTAAATGTAGCGAGTGTGTATACACATGTTCACAAAATGCACATTTACGGATTCATATTAACGCTGTTCACAGGAAATTAAGAAAATATAAATGCAGCGATTGTGATTTTAAGAGTTCAAATAAATCAGATTTACGGAAACATATAAACGCCGTACATCAGAAAATAAGAAACTTTAAATGCATCGAGTGTGATTTTAAAAGTTCAACTAAATCAGAATTAAGTAAACATATAAACGCTGTACATCGAAAAATAAAAAAGTTTAAATGCAGCGAGTGTGTTTACACATGTTCACGCAAAGAACATTTACAGATTCATATTTGCGCTGTTCACAGAAAAATAAGAAACTTTAAATGCAGCGATTGTGATTTTAAGAGTTCAACTAAATCAGATTTACGGAAACATATAAACGCCGTACATCAGAAAATAAGAAACTTTAAATGCATCGAGTGTGATTTTAAAAGTTCAACTAAATCAGAATTAAATAAACATATAAACGCTGTACATCGAAAAATAAAAAAGTTTAAATGTAGCGAGTGTGTATACACATGTTCACAAAATGCACATTTACGGATTCATATTAACGCTGTTCACAGGAAATTAAGAAAATATAAATGCAGCGATTGTGATTTTAAGAGTTCAACTAAATCAGATTTACGGAAACATATAAACGCCGTACATCAGAAAATAAGAAACTTTAAATGCATCGAGTGTGATTTTAAAAGTTCAACTAAATCAGAATTAAGTAAACATATAAACGCTGTACATCGAAAAATAAAAAAGTTTAAATGCAGCGAGTGTGTTTACACATGTTCACGTAATGCACATTTACGGATTCATATTAGCGCTGTTCACAGAAAAATAAGAAACATTAAATGCATCGAGTGTGATTTTAAAAGTTCAACTAAATCAGAATTAAATAAACATATAAACGCTGTACATCGAAAAATAAAAAAGTTTAAATGTAGCGAGTGTGTATACACATGTTCACAAAATGCACATTTACGGATTCATATTAACGCTGTTCACAGGAAATTAAGAAAATATAAATGCAGCGATTGTGATTTTAAGAGTTCAACTAAATCAGATTTACGGAAACATATAAACGCCGTACATGAGAAAATAAGAAACTTTAAATGCATCGAGTGTGATTTTAAAAGTTCAACTAAATCAGAATTAAATAAACATATAAACGCTGTACATCGAAAAATAAAAAAGTTTAAATGCAGCGAGTGTGTTTACACATGTTCACGTAATGCACATTTACGGATTCATATTAGCGCTGTTCACAGAAAAATAAGAAACTTTAAATGCAGCGAGTGTGATTTTAAAAGTTCAAGTAAATCAGATTTACGGAAACATATAAACGCCGTACATTAGAAAATACGAAAGTTTTAATGCAATGAGTGGGATTATAAGAGATCACAAAATATGCCTCTACGAATTCATATAACTGACAATATGACTGTTTACGAGGTGTCATTAGCCCATCTCAATCTACTGAGCCCGAAGTGTAATCAATGATATATGAATTTATATGACAGCTCCTATTTGCTAAAGTGTGCTAACTACACTTAGTAATTGAATACAATATCAACCAAGACTCAACATTTCCACCAGATGTCTATAACCAACATCCATACTAAAACCTTTATGGAATATCACGAATCAGTAATAAATGTGGATAAAAGTATCAAATATATCGCTGGATAAGAATGGTAAAAAAGTCACATCTCTGGACAAATAATTGTAATCAGTAAAGCCAAAAATAGGACTAAGCCTAGTGCTGACCTTTCCCATTTACTTATCTAGCGTGGAAGCCTACTATTAATCTGTAAGTTCAGAGCACGTATCTCTAATGCAATAAAAGAAGCTCGAACCCTAACCATTTTAAGTTTTGACATTCTCTATTTGACATGCTCCAACGTAAGTGTACTATTAAACTTTAATTTTTGTCAAGTTTGGTATTTTATTTACAAAAATTCGTTACCAAATGTATCACCATTTAATTTTAAATAACTTGATATTCAATCATGATTACATACATTTTGCATGTAAGAACAGAAGATCGGATTATTTCCTGTTATTCGTGTAAAATATTGTTTTGATTACGCATGGAAAAGTTTAGTGCAAGTATGAAGGAAACTAGTATTTAGCTAAATGTAGTTTATCGCTGCTTGTACCTTAGTTATCTTAATCAAGACTTAATTTAATTTTGTATTACTTATGTAGAAATAATAAACTTTTAATAAACAATAAAAGTTTTATTTATAATAACTATTCGGTATACTAACTAGGAACTTCATGTTAATATCTTCGTGACACCTTTATGGTGTACTATGATATGGTGTAAAATGGTATAGCATACTGTTTGCGATAGACATGAGTAGGTTTAACTCCTATTTAGGTATACAACTATGCCAAAAATTATGTTTCTATAATGGGGAAAAAATGAATATAATGACATATTCGGAGATTCAAACTTAACGCGTCAAATAAGCATCTCAAAACTAAGATAATCAGGGTCAGATACGTGCATCGAATGAAGAACAACGAAACCCAAAAAGAAATCGATGCTCAGATGGCTGGATGGGGTCAATAAAGATGCAACATCATTTGGTGTCGGAAAATTGGAGAGTAGCTGCATTAATCTGTCAGTCTTGGAGACGATTTTTTGAGGAGGTCATATCCGCCCTGGGTTGTAATGCCATGGATGATGATGATGAATGGGGAAAAACACAATTTGATTTTCCTTTCCAAAATCATTTGCAATTTGAGAAAACTAAACACAGGCATTTTTTTTACAGAATACTCGTAAAATTGAACAAATCAGTTTTGAAATTTTTATCATAAATGTAGGTATTTTTTTTTAAAACACCTTTCAAACAACACAAATACTGCTCTTTCAGTGTCGGAAGAACAATCTCTTTTTGAAATTTTCAGATCAAAGACATCCCCGCCTTTGCCGGTCCACACGCAGCCTCCTTTAGAATGCACTCAAAGTATCCCACGAGAGACGAATAACAATGTAATCGCCAGCGGTGTAGCTAATCCTACCAAAAGGAGGTTGCACAGATGCGACGTTGCTGGTTGCCATAAAGTTTATACGAAGAGCTCGCATTTGAAAGCACACAAGAGGACTCATACGGGTGAGGTTTATATTTTGTATAGGTAAATGGTAAAAATGTAACAGGTAATTAGTTTCATTTAGCCGCAATAGATTTTATGAGTTTTATTTTAAAAAACTATTTTTTCTCACAAACATGCATAACTAATGCTTAAATAATACAACATTCACTTAGTCAATATTGAATATTCCGTCGGATACCGTATAATTTACCACTACCGTAGAAAATTTCCAGGAACTATTGAGGTTTGGAAAATAAACTGACTTATTTTAAGAAAATCAATTGTTTCTTTAGCAATTATAATGCCTAATATATTTTATTAATTACTATCAATTGGCAACCTGATCTTCAAATGATTACAAATAGTTCAAGAGTGGCATGTCGTGGTGAAGAAATATCAAACCCACCACGAGAGTTGTGAATATTCGGTGACCACTACCTACTGTGTACCGACTATTACTTATTTTTTCAAAATACCCAGCACTGGTTAATTCTTGCTACTGCTGTGCGCAAGGAGTTATTTTATCATTGTGACTATTTTTATTGAAACATTCAATAATAAATGAATAAATAAATAAATAATGACAGGTGAAAAGCCGTATTGCTGCCTCTGGGACGGCTGCGCGTGGCGCTTCGCCCGCTCGGACGAGCTGACCCGCCACGTCAGGAAGCACACAGGACACAGACCCTTCGCCTGCACTCTCTGCCAGAGGAGCTTCGCCAGGTCCGATCATCTGGGACTGCACATGAAACGACATTGAAGAATAACTACCCTCCAACCCTCTCGACCGCCCATCACAACTGCCAATCTCTGGACTGAACCCCAGTGGGTTTTAGATTGCTCAATTGCTAAAAAGAATTTGACTACCACTCTTAAAGGGGCCTGCTCTCTTTCTTGTGCGTGCCTTCAAATCATTCTATCTCATCTAACACATGAAAAACCGTTGTTGGTTAATTATGAAACAGAATCAATTTATGTCTAAAAACTTACTTGAATTTGCATCTTTATAAAATAAATTGTAAATGTAGTTTCATTTTCTCATTTTTTTTATTTAGACAAAACTTTTAGACAAAATATCAGTTTAACTTATTAATTCAATACAAGCCTAGATATTCATGAGATAAAACTATGCCTAGTATTATTTTTTTTCTACATCTACAAATAAGAGAGTTTGTATGGAGAAAAGACCGGGTTCAATCTTCTTAATAACTAAAACACGATGCAAATGTCGCATTAAGTCTCAAACGTCCATAATTATAATATCATAATTTATTGGGAAAATCACAGTTTCGTAATTTTAATAACAGATGGCAATATATTCTTCAAATTATTTACAAAACAGTGCGCCATCTGGGCCTTGGAAAAATTAGCATTTCTAAACTGTAAATAAACATTTTTACTATGCAGTGTGCTTCCAGGCTATCTGCCAACGAAATAATAATATAACAAAATATGATTTAGTTTGCAAAAAAATAACGCCATCTACATCTCATGAGCGCCAACTAATTGTATGAGGTTGAGCTATCGGAAGACCTCTATAATCAACCGAAACAAACTGAGTTGTATGATAACTCTTATTCATCAGTACGAAAATTGAAAATTACATATTTTAAAAGAACAAATCGTGGTCATAGATCGAAAAGTGATTAACCAACAAAACAGTACTTCAGAGTTAATGCCACTTTTAGTTTTGGTTCAGACGTGTTGAAATAAAAATTAAAATATGCAAAAATATATTAGCAATTATTAGACTATAATATTATCATTTAAATAAAACATCACAACATACAAACAAAAATACATTTGAAAATAATAAAAACTTACTTTCACTTAGTAAGTTCTCGCATTTTATTATTGAACTTGAAATGCACTTAATCATCAATTCATCAGTAAATATCGCCATGACAGTTTGTTCTCAGACTTAGTCACTTTTCGTATAGATAGAGGACATAAAATTGCTCTACGACCACGAAATTGCCATTGCTGGTAAACAAATGCTGAACTCCCTAATTTATCAACGAAAG
This sequence comes from Neomicropteryx cornuta, assembly GCA_020383195.1. NCBI lineage: Eukaryota > Metazoa > Arthropoda > Insecta > Lepidoptera > Micropterigidae > Neomicropteryx > Neomicropteryx cornuta. The sequence goes on along the minus strand of JAHKQU010000010.1, from coordinate 4,984,494 downwards.
AGAACCCGTGATTTGAGGGCTTCCAGAATTCGGAATCTATTCCAATGCAGGTTAAATGGCTTCTCATGCTCATCTATTATGGGTTTTATTATGGAAACGTAGAATAAATCGATAAAACCGATGTGCGTGTGAAAAATTTGACCTGTTTAAATTACAATTTGTATACCCACCTAACCTATAAAGTAAATGGGGCCAGTATAGATACAAACTGAAAATACCCCGATGTCACATTCTACAGGTGTCCCAAGACCATTCCGGGGGGTGTATATGCTTCCTATTACGGGTATGAAATTATATAATATAATTCATCCCTAAATTTATTATTTTTATTAAAGCGCTAGTGTGAATTGCCGATCAATAACCTGGCGCAGTAAGTGGTCAATCAGCTGAGGGAGTAAGACAAAGATGGTTTAATATAATCATGTCGAGTTTAAATTTTTTTTCCTCGGAAGCCATGATGAATTTTAATGTTGTATTTAATAATCTAATTGGAAATAGCGGGGTCAATTAGTTGGAAATTTTATCGGCAATGGTCTCGAGACACCTGTATTTTTAAGGACATACCTTTATAGCCTATAGTAGCATATTCTTCTAAATAGTATTTTCTAAGTTGTAGATAATTCTCAAACGTTTGTCGCTTCGTTTCTGGCAACACCAGGGCGGAACGCAAATGTGCGATGTATGTGTGATTTTGTCCACCTAATTCTACCAGTATTTTTAATTTTGTGTGCAGACTTTATTTATTTACCTTCGAAGATTTTATTTGGTAAATCAAATTAAAGCACGGTTTAATTCGTGTAATTTATAGTCCAAACGCTAAATGTCGTCTAAGAACGGTTAAAGAGAAAAATGGACATTTATTTTCAGTGGCATTCCTATATTTATTAAATCATTGCTTAGTTATAGAAAAAACGATTTTATTCCTAAATCATATTTACAATAAATTCTATGATAATTTGAAATGATTTTGTCAATGACATTCCACTGATCTTTTTTTTTAGCCTAGGTGTGTTTTTATTATTTTACATAAATATAAAAAAAAGTTAAATTATATAAGGGCTCAATGAAATTCATGAATCTCAAATGAACTGTGAAGACTGTTTTCAGTAATACCTATTAGGTAGTAGAAAGTGCAATTTGTGAGGAGCTATTAATAGAAATCAAACACTATTCGTATAGGGGCATTACTTATTTTATATTTTTAGACAATTTTACCATAGAGAATTTATGTGACCTAATAATTATGGCCAGTTTTTTTTTTCAAAATCGCCTAATCTAAGAACCTAGTTTTAAAGGCTATTTTCTAATAATAATAACTGAAACAATATAAGGTAGGTTAATTAGAATACGAGTTGATTTTGTGCAATAAAATTATACACGGGCTATTTTGAAATTGTGTCGCAAAACTTCCTAAATAAAATGACAGTAGCAACTGACTGCATGCGAGCTAATGTGTCTGGTTTGAAATTACTAAGCATAGTAATTTCAAACCAGACACATTAGCTCGCATTGTGAACACTCACTCGAGCGTTACGGCGTTACCAAATTGCAATTTACGCCACCCAGGGTTCCACTATAAATATTTACACATCAAGAACAAGAATTTATCCAAAAATTCATGTGTAATATTTAAATAATTACATTTTATGTTACAATATTTAAAATCTCAATATCAAAACGTCTTTAATGTTGTATTATAAGTTTTAGGTTAATAAATGGTTATATTATATTTTTGTTTCTAAAAGATACTTTTTGATCATTGTAAGTGGTTCCTATTGGATATCATAGATGTCTATTGAGAATTGATTTTAAAATCATTAATCTACCTATATTTGAATAGTGATAAAAGGTTTGCAATATTAGATTTTTAAAATTTAACTTATAAGTGAAAAATTCCTACTGTTGATTAAGAAAACTATTTATAATTATAATAGTTTATTTGTGTTTATGCTTTCAATTGATTGTTTTTTTTTTATTTCGTTTGATTATGTTGGTAATGGTTTTTATATTTGATATTTGTTTTTTTTTATGGCCAGTACCTACTTTATGGTTAAATGTAGATTAATTTTGTTTTACCTTTCTAGGCATTATTAACTAAATTCTGGATCTTGCCTTTTATAGTTTTTACGAGGAATTGACTTTTTGGACATAATATGTTTACAATGTCGCCTGTCGCACTGACTAGGACCGAATTTGAAGTATCAATTCTACGCTTACGGTTATCGGGTTCAATTTTACAACACTTTTAGTTGAATATTGAATAGTAATTAGCAACAGGATGTTTGTTTACTATCTCCCTAATAATAAGAATCTTAAAACGCTTAGTTCATTTGTTGACTGAAGATTAAAAAATCAAGTTTAACCTTAAATATAGAAATGTCAAAAATCACAAAATTTCTGGACAACTCTAGGTTAGTCCAGTCATCAATAAAATGACTGCAATTTAATAAACAATAATTGAAGTAAATTGAATGTCTTAATAATGTTTATACGCAATATTTTTTAGACATCCTAAGCTTTAATTGGCAACCACCCTTAAAAGTGTCTGATAGGTATAGGTGAATATAGGTAGTTGTCAAATCATTTTAAACGGCCAGTATAGTTATTTTTATATTGTTTATTATGTTCGAAATTATTGCAACCATTTGTGACAAAAGTGTGACTCACCTAGCAACTAAACTCTAAAATATTTGTGATTATCTTTTTTATGTAAGCAATAACCATCACTCTGCTAATTGCTTAGTTGCTTAGATGCTTTCATTATATATGTTAAGTATATTACTTTGTAGATACCAACTTAGATTCTAGAATTTAATGGAAAATCTTATGCTGGCCATTCTCAGTTGTGTTGTAATTCAATACATATATTATATTTAAAGAAAATGAATTATGTGCCTTATTATGAAATTTGTTACCATCTTATATTTTGAGGTTTCCAATTCTTGTACACAAAGTACCTTCTAATAAAAATGTTCTAATTATTTGCATTAATAATATTTGTAATAAAATCAATACAGCCAAAAATCAAAAATTATAACTCCACGATAGAGAAGAAAATTGTGTCAATAGCACATATTTTGGAAAGTTAGGTTAGGTTAACTTGGATACTTTATTACATCGAATTATTACTCATAATAATTCGATGTATTTTTTATTAAATTTTAAAACATTTAGGGTTTTTATGTATTTAATAACATATGATCATTTCTCTTATATTAATTTTATACATAGGACACTTACCCGGAAAAATATTGCAAGTTACATATTTTAAGTTTTCTTCCTAATCTAAAACTGATTTGTATTACCTAGATAAAACATTACTAATTAATTCTTATAAAGTGAAGGTTTGATTTGATATTAGTACTATTTTTCCTTTTAGTACATTTTTTTTTTATTTTAAGCGACATCACTTATGATACCTGTATGTTTCTGAAAAACTCATTTCGAAAACGTTGACCGTCGCGATTTTAATTGTGTGCCTCAGATTGTATGACACTTGCATACTTGTTTATAATTCTCCAAATTGGCACTTACAATGTTTTGGCTCGATACGATACGAATAAAGTATGCCAAAATATCAACATCATTGTTATTTATTAATTCTCCATCATAATAAATACGTTAAAATAATAATTTATGTAATTGAGTCAACTTTGGCTTTATATAAAAACTAATTTGAAGTTACAAATTTCTCTCAGTCTTTCAGTCGCTTTTTGGCTGATTTATTATTAGACACATCCATACAAATATATTTTGTCCCGATAATATCCCAGGAAATACCTACTAACCACTTTTTACCAGAAAAATTAAACAAAAGGGATTAACCCACGTTTATAATCATTTATTATGTGTAAAGATTAAAATATATATATATATATATGAGATACGCTCACCAGCATTTTTAAAATATTTTAAAAACTAGTATTTTTAGTATTTTCTTTACTGATTGTAAACTTCGAAACGTGTGTCGTAAATCGAAAACAGGGTTTTGGCAAACAGGCGAATCTTATGTGTATGAATAGCTATTAGCTTCATTCGTGGCGATTAAAACTGCAACTCATAAAGGCGTATTTTAAATACTCCTATTACGACCAATGTAGGTTTTTTATATGCCCGTAATACTAGAAATCATAGCTGGATGGCCCCAACATACATATATAGAGATTTTTGATATAAGTCCATTCGATAATGCCATTCAAAATAATTAATTTTAGTAAATTATTTAATGCAATGTAAATAATATTCACTTGCAATTAAACGCTAATTTTATGTACTTATACACATTTTGAATTACAATAATATTGTCATATGTGTGAACAAAGTTCATTTAACCTTTTGCAATACTAGATTTTAAAAAACAAATAAATAATAAAATATTGCATAATTTTACACTTTTGATATGAATATTAAATTGTCTATTGTTTTATGTATAATATTTATATGAAAAAATATTTTTCATAATTTGTGTTATTTCAGATGAATATAATATATTTTTATATTAAGTGCATTTTTCGTTGCCACTTTTTTAACCTTAATCATAAAAAAAAATACTTTAAACGTCAAATCAATATTTAATTCAAAAATGTGGTTAGGCACTGGTTGCACCTTTCCTCCATCTTTCCCCTGATTTGACTCTCAAAAATGCACTCCTGGAGGAGGCCAGACCCTCGATATGCTTGGAGTCCATATTTTACCTTGAGAGTCTATGGTAACCCTAACCATAAAGAACCATGCGTGTTATAACAACGCAGGTGAAACCGCTCATGGACTCTAATGACCAATTTCGAAACAGTTAGTCACAATTAAATATATAGAATTCGTTTCAGAGTTACAGGTAATAAAATTGTCAGTCTCTTAAAACACACGCAAAGACTACAATTCGAACGCTGATAGCTGATCGTGTGCTCGTATATGAACAGTGGTAGTCCAAAGTGAATCAGAGAAATCTTTCATTGCCCCAGAGACCCCTTAAATAAAAACACAAAAATATATTTGTACTATACAATATATATAGATATTATGTCTATACTAGTGAGTGTCTGGTGGACGAGTTGGCAGAATTTTCTAAAACATGTTATAATAGGTCATAAAATAACTGGTTATAACAGCGATATTGATTTTGAATTTGAACAGACATACCCTTCGTCCGTCCCAAAAATAGACATTTTTAATAAAAATAAAAATGACCTGCTTCCACAGTCCCCTGCAGCGCCCTCGCTGAGCGCCTACCAGCTGTCGTTTATCAATAACTACCTGAAGTCGCACCCCGGCAGCGCTGCGCCGAGGGTCGTCCCCACTTCCCCTCCCTCGTCTCCGAGTATCCTCAACTCGAACCAGAGGAACGAACCCGCCGTCCACAGAACACCGGATGAGCATAATATCAAAAGGTATTATGATTTATCCTATGCCGTGACGCGCGGTGTGACCGGTACACATGAGAGGGAATTTCTCAATTTACTCCACCTACTTAAATTACACCTAGTGTAACTTAGGGTAGAAAAAATAAATAAAAACAAAGTTTTTCGTTAAAAATGTTTTCATATCAAATTACCAAGAATCTAAGAAATAATACATAGTTTTTAGTTTTAGATTTATTGTGAAGTCAGTTTAATATTTTAACGGTAAATGTTAAAATATTTTTTTTAATTTATTGTGACATTGGGCCTAACATTGACGTAATAAGTGTTATAGCCCTCGTTCACACTTTTGATAACTTTTATTCTGATTTAGTTAAAAAATTTGTCAGGATGCTCCTGATGAAATTCTGATACAGCGTATTAAACTGGACTAGATGTTTAAAATTTTAATTAATTTTCTTTATGGTGAGTAATATTTCACTGATATATTTTTAATATATTACTAGCAATGTGGCTAAATTCAAAATTTGTTTATTGACTTCCATTCCAAGTGACAAATTACTGCAAACATTTACAAAGTAGATTGATTTGCTGTAAGATATGTTTGTATGAACATATTAACATTTGAAAATTTTTTTTGATTTGCACTCCTCGCCCCTCCCCCCAGGATGAGAATCAGTAAGCCTAGTAAAACAAATAAAATTTCTCTTTTTTGTTGTATCGCATTTACTATTTTCCCATCTGGCAACACTGAGTTAGACCCAATACTTTTGAAATGTCTTTTTCCATCTTTAGAACGAGTCTACAAAACAAATGTCACAAATGTCAAAACAGAGGATGCTGACTTTTTTAAAACATTTTCATATGCTGTTATTCATATGCTTATTGTATTCAATTGGAAAACAAAATGGAAGAATGCAATCAAAAAAATTGTCAAAGGAATGATCAAAGTTCAAATAAATATGAACATTCAAGCGATAACAAATCAAGCAACAGTGCACAAGCAAAAATAAATGGATGTGACGATGAATCGCTTAGTGTTGGAAAATATTTGGATACACGCCAATCAATAAAACCAGAAATCTTTGGTACCCATCAGGAAACTGTTCCAAACCCACAATTTAATCTATTTGTAGAAGAAGATGTTAAATTTATAAAATTAGAAGCCAACAAAAACTATGTGACACAACGAAACATACCAACCACTAGTAAAACGAGTGATGATGAAACAATAGATAATATGAAATGCTTCAGAATAATATTAAAGAGAACAGATTTGGATACAAGCCAATCAATAACACAAGAAATCTTTAGAACACATCAGGAAACTATACCAAACCCACAATTTAATCTATTTGAAGAAGAAAATATTAAATTTATAAAATTAGAAGCCAACAAAAACTATGTGACACCACGAAACATACCAACCACAAGTAAAACGAGTCATGATGAAACAATAGATAATATGAAATGCGTCAGAATAATATTAAAGAGAACAGATTTGGATACAAGCCAATCAATAACACAAGAAATCTTTAGAACACATCAGGAAACTATACCAAACCCACAATTTAATCTATTTGAAGAAGAAAATATTAAATTTATAAAATTAGAAGCCAACAAAAACTATGTGACACAACGTAACATACCAACCACTAGTAGAACGAGTCATGATGAAACAATAGATAATATGAAATGCGTCAGAATAATATTAAAGAGAATAGATTTGGATACAAGCCAATCAATAACACAAGAAATCTTTAGAACCCATCAGGAAACTATACCAAACCCACAATTTAATCTATTTGAAGAAGAAAATATTAAATTTATAAAATTAGAAGCCAACAAAAACTATGTGACACCACGAAACATACCAACCACAAGTAAAACGAGTCATGATGAAACAATAGATAATATGAAATGCGTCAGAATAATATTAAAGAGAACAGATTTGGATACAAGCCAATCAATAACACAAGAAATCTTTAGAACACATCAGGAAACTATACCAAACCCACAATTTAATCTATTTGAAGAAGAAAATATTAAATTTATAAAATTAGAAGCCAACAAAAACTATGTGACACAACGTAACATACCAACCACTAGTAGAACGAGTCATGATGAAACAATAGATAATATGAAATGCGTCAGAATAATATTAAAGAGAATAGATTTGGATACAAGCCAATCAATAACACAAGAAATCTTTAGAACCCATCAGGAAACTATACCAAACCCACAATTTAATCTATTTGAAGAAGAAAATATTAAATTTATAAAATTAGAAGCCAACAAAAACTATGTGACACAACGAAACATACCAACCACTAGTAAAACGAGTGATGATGAAACAATAGATAATATGAAATGCTTCAGAATAATATTAAAGAGAACAGATTTGGATACAAGCCAATCAATAACACAAGAAATCTTTAGAACACATCAGGAAACTATACCAAACCCACAATTTAATCTATTTGAAGAAGAAAATATTAAATTTATAAAATTAGAAGCCAACAAAAACTATGTGACACCACGAAACATACCAACCACAAGTAAAACGAGTCATGATGAAACAATAGATAATATGAAATGCGTCAGAATAATATTAAAGAGAATAGATTTGGATACAAGCCAATCAATAACACAAGAAATCTTTAGAACCCATCAGGAAACTATACCAAACCCACAATTTAATCTATTTGAAGAAGAAAATATTAAATTTATAAAATTAGAAGCCCACAAAAACTATGTGACACAACGAAACATACCAACCACAAGTAAAACGAGTCATGATGAAACAATAGATAATATGAAATGCGTCAGAATAATATTAAAGAGAATAGATTTGGATACAAGCCAATCAATAACACAAGAAATCTTTAGAACCCATCAGGAAACTATACCAAACCCACAATTTAATCTATTTGAAGAAGAAAATATTAAATTTATAAAATTAGAAGCCAACAAAAACTATGTGACACAACGAAACATACCAACCACTAGTAAAACGAGTGATGATGAAACAATAGATAATATGAAATGCGTCAGAATAACATTAAAGAGAATAGATTTTAACTGTTCCACTTGCAAGTGCTCCTTTGAACGAAACGATTCCATATATTCTTTACCGAATTATCTAGATGAACATATTGTATGTATCAGATGTTTAGATAAAGAAACATTTTCTGCATTGACTATTAAAAAAAAAAAGGAAATCAACAAAATTTCAATTTGCCAACATAACAAACTCAAATGCAACCAATGCGATTATGCAAGTTCGCTTATTAACGCTGTACATCGAAAAATAAAAAAGTTTAAATGCAGCGAGTGTGTTTACACATGTTCACGCAAAGAACATTTACAGATTCATATTTGCGCTGTTCACAGAAAAATAAGAAACTTTAAATGCAGCGATTGTGATTTTAAGAGTTCAACTAAATCAGATTTACGGAAACATATAAACGCCGTACATCAGAAAATAAGAAACTTTAAATGCATCGAGTGTGATTTTAAAAGTTCAACTAAATCAGAATTAAATAAACATATAAACGCTGTACATCGAAAAATAAAAAAGTTTAAATGCAGCGAGTGTGTTTACACATGTTCACAAAATGCACATTTACGGATTCATATTAACGCTGTTCACAGGAAATTAAGAAAATATAAATGCAGCGATTGTGATTTTAAGAGTTCAACTAAATCAGATTTACGGAAACATATAAACGCCGTACATCAGAAAATAAGAAACTTTAAATGCATCGAGTGTGATTTTAAAAGTTCAACTAAATCAGAATTAAGTAAACATATAAACGCTGTACATCGAAAAATAAAAAAGTTTAAATGCAGCGAGTGTGTTTACACATGTTCACATAATGCACATTTACGGATTCATATTAGCGCTGTTCACAGAAAAATAAGAAACATTAAATGCATCGAGTGTGATTTTAAAAGTTCAACTAAATCAGAATTAAATAAACATATAAACGCTGTACATCGAAAAATAAAAAAGTTTAAATGTAGCGAGTGTGTATACACATGTTCACAAAATGCACATTTACGGATTCATATTAACGCTGTTCACAGGAAATTAAGAAAATATAAATGCAGCGATTGTGATTTTAAGAGTTCAACTAAATCAGATTTACGGAAACATATAAACGCCGTACATCAGAAAATAAGAAACTTTAAATGCATCGAGTGTGATTTTAAAAGTTCAACTAAATCAGAATTAAGTAAACATATAAACGCTGTACATCGAAAAATAAAAAAGTTTAAATGCAGCGAGTGTGTTTACACATGTTCACGTAATGCACATTTACGGATTCATATTAGCGCTGTTCACAGAAAAATAAGAAACATTAAATGCATCGAGTGTGATTTTAAAAGTTCAACTAAATCAGAATTAAATAAACATATAAACGCTGTACATCGAAAAATAAAAAAGTTTAAATGTAGCGAGTGTGTATACACATGTTCACAAAATGCACATTTACGGATTCATATTAACGCTGTTCACAGGAAATTAAGAAAATATAAATGCAGCGATTGTGATTTTAAGAGTTCAACTAAATCAGATTTACGGAAACATATAAACGCCGTACATGAGAAAATAAGAAACTTTAAATGCATCGAGTGTGATTTTAAAAGTTCAACTAAATCAGAATTAAATAAACATATAAACGCTGTACATCGAAAAATAAAAAAGTTTAAATGCAGCGAGTGTGTTTACACATGTTCACGTAATGCACATTTACGGATTCATATTAGCGCTGTTCACAGAAAAATAAGAAACTTTAAATGCAGCGAGTGTGATTTTAAAAGTTCAAGTAAATCAGATTTACGGAAACATATAAACGCCGTACATTAGAAAATACGAAAGTTTTAATGCAATGAGTGGGATTATAAGAGATCACAAAATATGCCTCTACGAATTCATATAACTGACAATATGACTGTTTACGAGGTGTCATTAGCCCATCTCAATTTACTGAGCCCGAAGTGTAATCAATGATATATGAATTTATATGACAGCTCCTATTTGCTAAAGTGTGCTAACTACACTTAGTAATTGAATACAATATCAACCAAGACTCAACATTTCCACCAGATGTCTATAACCAACATCCATACTAAAACCTTTATGGAATATCACGAATCAGTAATAAATGTGGATAAAAGTATCAAATATATCGCTGGATAAGAATGGTAAAAAAGTCACATCTCTGGACAAATAATTGTAATCAGTAAAGCCAAAAATAGGACTAAGCCTAGTGCTGACCTTTCCCATTTACTTATCTAGCGTGGAAGCCTACTATTAATCTGTAAGTTCAGAGCACGTATCTCTAATGCAATAAAAGAAGCTCGAACCCTAACCATTTTAAGTTTTGACATTCTCTATTTGACATGCTCCAACGTAAGTGTACTATTAAACTTTAATTTTTGTCAAGTTTGGTATTTTATTTACAAAAATTCGTTACCAAATGTATCACCATTTAATTTTAAATAACTTGATATTCAATCATGATTACATACATTTTGCATGTAAGAACAGAAGATCGGATTATTTCCTGTTATTCGTGTAAAATATTGTTTTGATTACGCATGGAAAAGTTTAGTGCAAGTATGAAGGAAACTAGTATTTAGCTAAATGTAGTTTATCGCTGCTTGTACCTTAGTTATCTTAATCAAGACTTAATTTAATTTTGTATTACTTATGTAGAAATAATAAACTTTTAATAAACAATAAAAGTTTTATTTATAATAACTATTCGGTATACTAACTAGGAACTTCATGTTAATATCTTCGGGACACCTTTATGGTGTACTATGATATGGTGTAAAATGGTATAGCATACTGTTTGCGATAGACATGAGTAGGTTTAACTCCTATTTAGGTATACAACTATGCCAAAAATTATGTTTCTATAATGGGGAAAAAATGAATATAATGACATATTCGGAGATTCAAACTTAACGCGTCAAATAAGCATCTCAAAACTAAGATAATCAGGGTCAGATACGTGCATCGAATGAAGAACAACGAAACCCAAAAAGAAATCGATGCTCAGATGGCTGGATGGGGTCAATAAAGATGCAACATCATTTGGTGTCGGAAAATTGGAGAGTAGCTGCATTAATCTGTCAGTCTTGGAGACGATTTTTTGAGGAGGTCATATCCGCCCTGGGTTGTAATGCCATGGATGATGATGATGAATGGGGAAAAACACAATTTGATTTTCCTTTCCAAAATCATTTGCAATTTGAGAAAACTAAACACAGGCATTTTTTTTACAGAATACTCGTAAAATTGAACAAATCAGTTTTGAAATTTTTATCATAAATGTAGGTATTTTTTTTTAAAACACCTTTCAAACAACACAAATACTGCTCTTTCAGTGTCAGAAGAACAATCTCTTTTTGAAACAGTAATTTTGCCAATTTTCAGATCAAAGACATCCCCGCCTTTGCCGGTCCACACGCAGCCTCCTTTAGAATGCACTCAAAGTATCCCACGAGAGACGAATAACAATTTAATTGCCAGCGGTGTAGCTAATCCTACCAAAAGGAGGTTGCACAGATGCGACGTTGCTGGTTGCCATAAAGTTTATACGAAGAGCTCGCATTTGAAAGCACACAAGAGGACTCATACGGGTGAGGTTTATATTTTGTATAGGTAAATGGTAAAAATGTAATAGGTAATTAGTTTCATTTAGCCGCAATAGATTTTATGAGTTTTATTTTAAAAAACTATTTTTTCTCACAAACATGCATAACTAATGCTTAAATAATACAACATTCACTTAGTCAATATTGAATATTCCGTCGGATACCGTATAATTTACCACTACCGTAGAAAATTTCCAGGAACTATTGAGGTTTGGAAAATAAACTGACTTATTTTAAGAAAATCAATTGTTTCTTTAGCAATTATAATACCTAATATATTTTATTAATTACTATCAATTGGCAACCTGATCTTCAAATGATTACAAATAGTTCAAGAGTGGCATGTCGTGGTGAAGAAATATCAAACCCACCACGAGAGTTGTGAATATTCGGTGACCACTACCTACTGTGTACCGACTATTACTTATTTTTTCAAAATACCCAGCACTGGTTAATTCTTGCTACTGCTGTGCGCAAGGAGTTATTTTATCATTGTGACTATTTTTATTGAAACATTCAATAATAAATGAATAAATAAATAAATAATGACAGGTGAAAAGCCGTATTGCTGCCTCTGGGACGGCTGCGCGTGGCGCTTCGCCCGCTCGGACGAGCTGACCCGCCACGTCAGGAAGCACACAGGACACAGACCCTTCGCCTGCACTCTCTGCCAGAGGAGCTTCGCCAGGTCCGATCATCTGGGACTGCACATGAAACGACATTGAAGAATAACTACCCTCCAACCCTCTCGACCGCCGATCACAACTGCCAATCTCTGGACTGAACCCCAGTGGGTTTTAGATTGCTCAATTGCTAAAAAGAATTTGACTACCACTCTTAAAGGGGCCTGCTCTCTGTCTTGTGCGTGCCCTCAAATCGTTCCGTCTCATCTAACGCATGAAAAACCGTTGTTGATTAATTATGAAACAGAATCAATTTATGTCTAAAAACTTACTTGAATTTGCATCTTTATAAAATAAATTGTTAATGTAGTTTTATTTTCTCATTTTTTTTATTTAGACAAAACTTTTAGACCAAAATATCAGTTTAACTTATTAACCCAATACAAGCCTTTTTTTTTTTCTTCTGACAATAAGATATTTACATCTACACTTTTAATAAAATTTATAGATAAATACAGACTTTTTGAGGATCTTAACTTTTAGACAAAATATCAGTTTAACTTATTAACTCAATACAAGCCTAGATATTCATGAGATAAAACTATGCCTAGTATTATTTTTCTTCTAAATCTACAAATAAGAGAGTTTGTATGGAGAAATGACCGGGTTGAATCTTCTTAATAACTAAAACACGATGCAAATGTCGCATTAAGTCTCAAACGTCCATAAAAATATCATAATTTATTGGAAAAATCACAGTTTCGTAATTTTAATAACAGGTGGCAATATATTCTTCAAATTATTTACAAAACAGTGCGCCATCTGGGCCTTGGAAAAATTAGCATTTCTAAACTGTAAATAAACATTTTTACTATGCAGTGTGCTTCCAGGCTATCTGCCAACGAAATAATAATATAACAAAATATGATTTAGTTTGCAAAAAAATAACGCCATCTACATCTCATGAGCGCCAACTAATTGTATGAGGTTGAGCTATCTGAAAACCACTATAATCAACCGAAACAAACTGAGTTGTATGATAACTCTTATTCATCAGTACGAAAATTAAAAATTTCATATTTAAAATGAACAAATCGTGGTCATAGATCGAAAAGTGATTAACCAACAAAACAGTACTTCAGAGTTAATGCCACTTTTAGTTTTGGTTCAGACGTGTTGAAATAAAAATTAAAATATGCAAAAATATATTAGCAATTATTAGACTATAATATTATCATTTAAATAAAACATCACAACATACAAACAAAAATACATTTGAAAATAATAAAAACTTACTTTCACTTAGTAAGTTCTCGCATTTTATTATTGAACTTGAAATGCACTTAATCATCAATTCATCAGTAAATATCGCCATGACAGTTTGTTCTCAGACTTAGTCACTTTTCGTATAGATAGAGGACATCAAATTGCTCTACGACCACGAAATTGCCATTGCTGGTAAACAAATGCTGAACTCCCTAATTTATCAACGAGAGAACCCGTGATTTGAGGGCTTCCAGAATTCGGAATCTATTCCAATGCAGGTTAAATGGCTTCTCTTGCTCATCTATTATGGGTTTTATTATGGAAACGTAGAATAAATCGATAAAACCGATGTGCGTGTGAAAAATTTGACCTGTTTAAATTACAATTTGTATACCCACCTAACCTATAAAGTAAATGGGGCCAGTATAGATACAAACTGAAAATACCCCGATGTCACATTCTACAGGTGTCCCAAGACCATTCCGGGGGGTGTATATGCTTCCTATTACGAGTATGAAATTATATAATATAATTCATCCCTAAATTTATTATTTTTATTAAAGCGCTAGTGTGAATTGCCGATCAATAACCTGGCGCAGTAAGTGGTCAATCAGCTGAGGGAGTAAGACAAAGATGGTTTAATATAATCATGTCGAGTTTAAATTTTTTTTCCTCGGAAGCCATGATGAATTTTAATGTTGTATTTAATAATCTAATTGGAAATAGCGGGGTCAATTAGTTGGAAATTTTATCGGCAATGGTCTCGAGACACCTGTATTTTTAAGGACATACCTTTATAGCCTATAGTAGCATATTCTTCTAAATAGTATTTTCTAAGTTGTAGATAATTCTCAAACGTTTGTCGCTTCGTTTCTGGCAACACCAGGGCGGAACGCAAATGTGCGATGTATGTGTGATTTTGTCCACCTAATTCTACCAGTATTTTTAATTTTGTGTGCAGACTTTATTTATTTACCTTCGAAGATTTTATTTGGTAAATCAAATTAAAGCACGGTTTAATTCGTGTAATTTATAGTCCAAAAGCTAAATGTCGTCTAAGAATGGTTAAAGAGAAAAATGGACATTTATTTTCAGTGGCATTCCTATATTTATTAAATCATTGCTTAGTTATAGAAAAAACGATTTTATTCCTAAATGATATTTACAATAAATTCTATGATAATTTGAAATGATTTTGTCAATGACATTCCACTGATCTTTTTTTTAGCCTAGGTGTGTTTTTATTATTTTACATAAATATAAAAAAAAACGTTAAATTATATAAGGGCTCAATGAAATTCATGAATCTCAAATGAACTGTGAAGACTGTTTTCAGTAATACCTATTAGGTAGTAGAAAGTGCAATTTGTGAGGAGCTATTAATAGAAATCAAACACTATTCGTAAAGGGGCATTACTTATTTTATATTTTTAGAAAATTTTACCATAGAGAATTTATGTGACCTAATAGTTATGGCCAGTTTTTTTTTTTCAAAATCGCCTAATCTAAGAACCTAGTTTTAAAGGCTATTTTCTAATAATAATAACTGAAACAATATACGGTAGGTTAATTAGAATACGAGTTGATTTTGTGCAATAAATTATACACGGGCTATTTTGAAATTATGTCGCAAAACTTCCTAAATAAAATGACAGTTGCTTAGTAATTTCAAACCAGACACATTAGCTCGCATTGTGAACACTCACTCGAGCGTTACGGCGTTACCAAATTGCAATTTACGCCACCCAGGGTTTCACTATAAATGTTAACACATCAAGAACAAGAATTTATCCAAAAATTCATGTGTAATATTTAAATAATTACATTTTATGTTACAATATTTAAAATCTCAATATCAAAACGTCTTTAACGTTGTATTATAAGTTTTAGGTTAATAAATGGTTATATTATATTTTTGTTTCTAAAAGATACTTTTTGATCATTGTAAGTGGTTCCTATTGGATATCATAGATGTCTATTGAGAATTGATTTTAAAATCATTAATCTACCTATATTTGAATAGTGATAAAAGGTTTGCAATATTAGATTTTTAAAATTTAACTTATAAGTGAAAAATTCCTACTGTTGATTAAGAAAACTATTTATAATTATAATAGTTTATTTGTGTTTATGCTTTCAAATGATTGTTTTTTTTTTATTTCGTTTGATTATGTTGGTAATGGTTTTTATATTTGATATTTGTTTTTTTTTATGGCCAGTACCTACTTTATGGTTAAATGTAGATTAATTTTGTTTTACCTTTCTAGGCATTATTAATTAAATTCTGGATCTTGCCTTCTATAGTTTTTATGAGGAATTGACTTTTTGGACATAATATGTTTACAATGTCGCCTGTCGCACTGACTAGGACCGAATTTGAAGTATCAATTCTACGCTTACGGTTATCGGGTTCAATTTTACAACACTTTTAGTTGAATATTGAATAGTAATTAGCAACAGGATGTATGTTTACTATCTCCTTAATAATAAGAATCTTAAAACGCTTAGTTCATTTGTTGACCGAAGATTAAAAAATCAAGTTTAACCTTAAATATAGAAATGTCAAAAATCACAACTTTTCTGGACAACTTTAGGTTAGTCCAGTCATCAATAAAATGACTGCAATTTAATAAACAATAATTGAAGTAAATTGAATGTCTTAATAATGTTTGTACGCAATATTTTTTAGACATCCTAAGCTTTAATTGGCAACCACCCTTAAAAGTGTCTGCTCCTAACACCGTAGGACGTATATATACGTCCGCATTAGCCGCTTGATTTTGATTATTTTTGGTATTATTTCAGTATTATTTATTAACTTGACGTTTTTTTCATTGAAAATCACAACAAAACAATTTTGTTTTTTTTTTTTCATTTTAATGCAGTTTCTACTACTATTTATAAATGTGTATTGAAAATATACTAATGTACTACCTTTCCAATATCTATAACTTTTTTTTTTCCGAAAACTGTACATATTTTGGAAGACTTTTAAATTATAATTTATAGTTATAAATATATGAAAATGTAAAAAAAGTGTTGATTTTGTTTATTTCGTATATTAAAAAAAAAAAAAAAAAAAAAAACAATGGCAACATTTTTATTTTTTTCTTCTTTAATTTACGAGACAAACATAATCAAAGTGATATGGCCTAATAGAAAATTTTAAGGTGAATCCGATGATACCAGATTTGTAAAGATTGAACGACTCATGCCTGCACTATGGATTTTATAGTAGTGAGTGATTTTTCAAGGTCAATAACTACGGTCTCAGCGGGTTTTGGCGCCAAAATAAACCACGGTGTTAGGAGGTAGTTGAATATAGGTAGTTGTCAAATCATTTTAAACGGCCAGTATAGTTATTTTTATATTGTTTATTATGTTCGAAATTATTGCAACCATTTGTGACAAAAGTGTGACTCACCTAGCAACTAAACTTTAAACTATTTGTGATTATCTTTTTTATGTAAGCAATAACCATCACTCTGCTAATTGCTTAGTTGCTTAGATGCTTTCATTACCTATGTTAAGTATATTACTTTGTAGATACCAACTGAGATATTATAGCATATAATGGAAAATCCTATGCTGGCCATTCTCAGTTGTGTTGTAATTACATACATATATTATATTTAAAGAAAATGAATTATGTGCCTTATTATGAAATTTGTTACCATCTTATATTTTGAGGTTTCCAATTCTTGTACACAAAGTACCTTCTAATAAAAATGTTCTATTTATTTGCATTAATAATATTTGTAACGAAATCAATACAGCCAAAAATCAAAAATTATAACTCCACGATAGAGAACAAAATTGTGTCAATAGCACATATTTTGGAAAGTTAGGTTAGGTTAACTTGGATACTTTATTACATCGAATTATTACTCATAATAATTCGATGTATTTTTTATTAAATTTTAAAACATTTAGGGTTTTTATGTATTTAATAACATATGATAATTTCTCTTATATTAATTTTATACATTGGACACTTACCCGGAAAAATATTGCAAGTTACATATTTTAGGTTTTCTTTCTAATCTAAAACTGATTTGTATTACCTAGATAAAACATTACTAATTAATTCTTATAAAGTGAAGGTTTGATTTGATATTAGTACTATTTTTCCTTTTAGTACATTTTTTTTTTTATTTTAAGCGACATCACTTATGATACCTGTATGTTTCTGTAAAACTCATTTCGAAAACGTTGACTGTCACGATTTTAATTGTGTGCCTCATAATTCTCTATTTATAATTCTCTAAATTGGAACTTACAAGGTTTAGGCTCGATACGATACGAATAAAGTATGCCAATATATATGATTGTTATTTATTAATTCTCCATCATAATAAATACGTTAAAATAATAATTTATGTAATTCAGTCAACTTTGGCTTTAAATAAAAACTAATTTGAAGTTACAAATTTCTCTCAGTCTTTCAGTCGCCTTTTGGCTGATTTATTATTAGGCACATCCATACAAATATATTTGTCCCGATAATAACCCAGGAAATACCTACTAACCACTTCTTCCAGAAAAATTAAACAAAAGGGATTAACCCACGTTTATAATCATTTATTATGTGTAAAGATTAAAATATATATATACATACATATATATAAGATACGCTCACCAGCATTTTTAAAATATTTTAAAAACTAGTATTTTTAGTATTTTCTTTGCTGATTGTAAACTTCGAAACGTGTGTCGTAAATCGAAAACAGGGTTTTGGCAAACAGGCGAATCTTATGTGTATGAATAGCTATTAGCTTCATTCGTGACGAGTAAAACTGCAACTCATAAAGGCTTATCTTAAATACTCCAATTACGACCAATGTAGGTTTTTTATATGCCCGTAATACTAGAAATCATAGCTGGATGGCCCCAACATACATATATAGAGATTTTTGACATAAGTCCATTCGATAATGCCATTCAAAATAATTAATTTTAGTAAATTATTTAATGCAATGTATATAATATTCACTTGTAATTAAACGCTAATTTTATGTACTTATACACATTTTGAATTACAATATTGTCATATGTGTGAACAAAGTTCATTTAACCTTTTGCAATACTAGATTTTAAAAAACAAATAAATAATAAAAGATTGCATAATTTTACACTTTTGATATGAATATTAAATTGTCTATTGTTTTATGTATAATATTTATATGAAAAAATATTTTTCATAATTTGTGTTATTTCAGATGAATATAATATATTTTTATATTAAGTGCATTTTTCGTTGCCACTTTTTTAACCTTAATCATAAAAAAAAATACTTTAAACGTCAAATCAATATTTAATTCAAAAATGTGGTTAGGCACTGGTTGCACCTTTCCTCCATCTTTTCCCTAATTTGACTCTCAAAAATGCACTCCTGGAGGAGGCCAGACCCTCGATATGCTTGGAGTCCATATTTTACCTTGAGAGTCTATGGTAACCCTAACCATAAAGAACCATGCGTGTTATAACAACGCAGGTGAAACCGCTCATGGACTCTAATGACCAATTTCGAAACAGTTAGTCACAATTAAATATATAGAATTCGTTTCAGAGTTACAGGTAATAAAATTGTCAGTCTCTTAAAACACACGCAAAGACTACATTTCGAACGCTGATAGCTGATCGTGTGCTCGTATATGAACAGTGGTAGTCCAAAGTGAATCAGAGAAATCTTTCGTTGCCCCAGAGACCCCTTAAATAAAAACACAAAAATATATTTGTACTATACAATATATATAGATATTATGTCTATACTAGTGAGTGTCTGGTGGACGAGTTGGCAGAATTTTCTAAAACATGTTATAATAGGTCATAAAATAACTGGTTATAACAGCGATATTGATTTTGAATTTGAACAGACATACCCTTCGTCCGTCCCAAAAATAGACATTTTTAATAAAAATAAAAATGACCTGCTTCCACAGTCTCCTGCAGCGCCCTCGCTGAGCGCCTACCAGCTGTCGTTTATCAATAACTACCTGAAGTCGCACCCCGGCAGCGCTGCGCCGAGGGTCGTCCCCACTTCCCCTCCCTCGTCTCCGAGTATCCTCAACTCGAACCAGAGGAACGAACCCGCCGTCCACAGAACACCGGATGAGCATAATATCAAAAGGTATTATGATTTATCCTATGCCGTGACGCGCGGTGTGACCGGTACACATGAGAGGGAATTTCTCAATTTACTCCACCTACTTAAATTACACCTAGTGTAACTTAGGGTAGAAAAAATAAATAAAAACAAAGTTTTTCGTTAAAAATGTTTTCATATCAAATTACCAAGAATCTAAGAAATAATACATAGTTTTTAGTTTTAGATTTATTGTGAAGTCAGTTTAATATTTTAACGGTAAATGTTAAAATATTTTTTTTAATTTATTGTGACATTGGGCCTAACATTGACGTAATAAGTGTTATAGCCCTCGTTCACACTTTTGATAACTTTTATTCTGATTTAGTTAAAAAAATTGTCAGGATGCTCCTGATGAAATTCTGATACAGCGTATTAAACTGGACTAGATGTTTAAAATTTTAATTAATTTTCTTTATGGTGAGTAATATTTCACTGATATATTTTTAATATATTACTAGCAATGTGGCTAAATTCAAAATTTGTTTATTGACTTCCATTCCAAGTGACAAATTACTGCAAACATTTACAAAGTAGATTGATTTGCTGTAAGATATGTTTGTATGAACATATTAACATTTGAAAATTTTTTTTGATTTGCACTCCTCGCCCCTCCCCCCAGGATGAGAATCAGTAAGCCTAGTAAAACAAATAAAATTTCTCTTTTTTGTTGTACCGCATTTACTATTTTCCCATCTGGCAACACTGAGTTAGACCCAATACTTTTGAAATGTCTTTTTCCATCTTTAGAACGAGTCTACAAAACAAATGTCACAAATGTCAAAACAGAGGATGCTGACTTTTTTAAAACATTTTCATATGCTGTTATTCATATGCTTATTGTATTCAATTGGAAAACAAAATGGAAGAATGCAATCAAAAAAATTGTCAAAGGAATGATCAAAGTTCAAATAAATATGAACATTCAAGCGATAACAAATCAAGCAACAGTGCACAAGCAAAAATAAATGGATGTGACGATGAATCGCTTAGTGTTGGAAAATATTTGGATACACGCCAATCAATAAAACCAGAAATCTTTGGTACCCATCAGGAAACTGTTCCAAACCCACAATTTAATCTATTTGTAGAAGAAGATGTTAAATTTATAAAATTAGAAGCCAACAAAAACTATGTGACACAACGTAACATACCAACCACTAGTAGAACGAGTCATGATGAAACAATAGATAATATGAAATGCGTCAGAATAATATTAAAGAGAATAGATTTGGATACAAGCCAATCAATAACACAAGAAATCTTTAGAACCCATCAGGAAACTATACCAAACCCACAATTTAATCTATTTGAAGAAGAAAATATTAAATTTATAAAATTAGAAGCCAACAAAAACTATGTGACACAACGAAACATACCAACCACTAGTAAAACGAGTGATGATGAAACAATAGATAATATGAAATGCTTCAGAATAATATTAAAGAGAACAGATTTGGATACAAGCCAATCAATAACACAAGAAATCTTTAGAACACATCAGGAAACTATACCAAACCCACAATTTAATCTATTTGAAGAAGAAAATATTAAATTTATAAAATTAGAAGCCAACAAAAACTATGTGACACAACGAAACATACCAACCACAAGTAAAACGAGTCATGATGAAACAATAGATAATATGAAATGCGTCAGAATAATATTAAAGAGAATAGATTTGGATACAAGCCAATCAATAACACAAGAAATCTTTAGAACACATCAGGAAACTATACCAAACCCACAATTTAATCTATTTGAAGAAGAAAATATTAAATTTATAAAATTAGAAGCCAACAAAAACTATGTGACACAACGAAACATACCAACCACAAGTAAAACGAGTCATGATGAAACAATAGATAATATGAAATGCGTCAGAATAATATTAAAGAGAATAGATTTGGATACAAGCCAATCAATAACACAAGAAATCTTTAGAACCCATCAGGAAACTATACCAAACCCACAATTTAATCTATTTGAAGAAGAAAATATAAAATTTATAAAATTAGAAGCCAACAAAAACTATGTGACACAACGAAACATACCAACCACTAGTAAAACGAGTGATGATGAAACAATAGATAATATGAAATGCGTCAGAATAACATTAAAGAGAATAGATTTTAACTGTTCCACTTGCAAGTGCTCCTTTGAACGAAACGATTCCATATATTCTTTACCGAATTATCTAGATGAACATATTGTATGTATCAGATGTTTAGATAAAGAAACATTTTCGGCATTGACTATTAAAAAAAAAAAGGAAATCAACAAAATTTCAATTTGCCAACATAACAAACTCAAATGCAACCAATGCGATTATGCAAGTTCGCTTATTAACGCTGTACATCGAAAAATAAAAAAGTTTAAATGCAGCGAGTGTGTTTACACATGTTCACGCAAAGAACATTTACAGATTCATATTTGCGCTGTTCACAGAAAAATAAGAAACTTTAAATGCAGCGATTGTGATTTTAAGAGTTCAACTAAATCAGATTTACGGAAACATATAAACGCCGTACATCAGAAAATAAGAAACTTTAAATGCATCGAGTGTGATTTTAAAAGTTCAACTAAATCAGAATTAAATAAACATATAAACGCTGTACATCGAAAAATAAAAAAGTTTAAATGTAGCGAGTGTGTATACACATGTTCACAAAATGCACATTTACGGATTCATATTAACGCTGTTCACAGGAAATTAAGAAAATATAAATGCAGCGATTGTGATTTTAAGAGTTCAACTAAATCAGATTTACGGAAACATATAAACGCCGTACATCAGAAAATAAGAAACTTTAAATGCATCGAGTGTGATTTTAAAAGTTCAACTAAATCAGAATTAAGTAAACATATAAACGCTGTACATCGAAAAATAAAAAAGTTTAAATGCAGCGAGTGTGTTTACACATGTTCACGTAATGCACATTTACGGATTCATATTAGCGCTGTTCACAGAAAAATAAGAAACATTAAATGCATCGAGTGTGATTTTAAAAGTTCAACTAAATCAGAATTAAATAAACATATAAACGCTGTACATCGAAAAATAAAAAAGTTTAAATGTAGCGAGTGTGTATACACATGTTCACAAAATGCACATTTACGGATTCATATTAACGCTGTTCACAGGAAATTAAGAAAATATAAATGCAGCGATTGTGATTTTAAGAGTTCAACTAAATCAGATTTACGGAAACATATAAACGCCGTACATGAGAAAATAAGAAACTTTAAATGCATCGAGTGTGATTTTAAAAGTTCAACTAAATCAGAATTAAATAAACATATAAACGCTGTACATCGAAAAATAAAAAAGTTTAAATGCAGCGAGTGTGTTTACACATGTTCACGTAATGCACATTTACGGATTCATATTAGCGCTGTTCACAGAAAAATAAGAAACTTTAAATGCAGCGAGTGTGATTTTAAAAGTTCAAGTAAATCAGATTTACGGAAACATATAAACGCCGTACATTAGAAAATACGAAAGTTTTAATGCAATGAGTGGGATTATAAGAGATCACAAAATATGCCTCTACGAATTCATATAACTGACAATATGACTGTTTACGAGGTGTCATTAGCCCATCTCAATTTACTGAGCCCGAAGTGTAATCAATGATATATGAATTTATATGACAGCTCCTATTTGCTAAAGTGTGCTAACTACACTTAGTAATTGAATACAATATCAACCAAGACTCAACATTTCCACCAGATGTCTATAACCAACATCCATACTAAAACCTTTATGGAATATCACGAATCAGTAATAAATGTGGATAAAAGTATCAAATATATCGCTGGATAAGAATGGTAAAAAAGTCACATCTCTGGACAAATAATTGTAATCAGTAAAGCCAAAAATAGGACTAAGCCTAGTGCTGACCTTTCCCATTTACTTATCTAGCGTGGAAGCCTACTATTAATCTGTAAGTTCAGAGCACGTATCTCTAATGCAATAAAAGAAGCTCGAACCCTAACCATTTTAAGTTTTGACATTCTCTATTTGACATGCTCCAACGTAAGTGTACTATTAAACTTTAATTTTTGTCAAGTTTGGTATTTTATTTACAAAAATTCGTTACCAAATGTATCACCATTTAATTTTAAATAACTTGATATTCAATCATGATTACATACATTTTGCATGTAAGAACAGAAGATCGGATTATTTCCTGTTATTCGTGTAAAATATTGTTTTGATTACGCATGGAAAAGTTTAGTGCAAGTATGAAGGAAACTAGTATTTAGCTAAATGTAGTTTATCGCTGCTTGTACCTTAGTTATCTTAATCAAGACTTAATTTAATTTTGTATTACTTATGTAGAAATAATAAACTTTTAATAAACAATAAAAGTTTTATTTATAATAACTATTCGGTATACTAACTAGGAACTTCATGTTAATATCTTCGGGACACCTTTATGGTGTACTATGATATGGTGTAAAATGGTATAGCATACTGTTTGCGATAGACATGAGTAGGTTTAACTCCTATTTAGGTATACAACTATGCCAAAAATTATGTTTCTATAATGGGGAAAAAATGAATATAATGACATATTCGGAGATTCAAACTTAACGCGTCAAATAAGCATCTCAAAACTAAGATAATCAGGGTCAGATACGTGCATCGAATGAAGAACAACGAAACCCAAAAAGAAATCGATGCTCAGATGGCTGGATGGGGTCAATAAAGATGCAACATCATTTGGTGTCGGAAAATTGGAGAGTAGCTGCATTAATCTGTCAGTCTTGGAGACGATTTTTTGAGGAGGTCATATCCGCCCTGGGTTGTAATGCCATGGATGATGATGATGAATGGGGAAAAACACAATTTGATTTTCCTTTCCAAAATCATTTGCAATTTGAGAAAACTAAACACAGGCATTTTTTTTACAGAATACTCGTAAAATTAAACAATTCAGTTTTGTAATTTTATCCTAAATAAATTTAGGTAATTGCTTTTTTAAAACATCTTTTAAACAACACAAATACTGCTCTTTCAGTGTCGGAAGAACAATCTCTTTTTGAAATTTTCAGATCAAAGACATCCCCGCCTTTGCCGGTCCACACGCAGCCTCCTTTAGAATGCACTCAAAGTATCCCACGAGAGACGAATAACAATGTAATCGCCAGCGGTGTAGCTAATCCTACCAAAAGGAGGTTGCACAGATGCGACGTTGCTGGTTGCCATAAAGTTTATACGAAGAGCTCGCATTTGAAAGCACACAAGAGGACTCATACGGGTGAGGTTTATATTTTGTATAGGTAAATGGTAAAAATGTAATAGGTAATTAGTTTCATTTAGCCGCAATAGATTTTATGAGTTTTAATTAAAAAAAACTATTTTTTCTCACAAACATGCATAACTAATGCTTAAATAATACAACATTACCTTATTCAATATTGAATATTCGGTCAGATACCGTATAATTTACCACTACCGTAGAATATTTCCAAGAACTATTGAGGTTTGGAAAATAAACTGACTTATTTTAAGAAAATCAATTGTTTCTTTAGCAATTATAATACCTAATATATTTTATTAATTACTATCAATTGGCAACCTGATCTTCAAATGATTACAAATAGTTCAAGAGTGGCATGTCGTGGTGAAGAAATATCAAACCCACCACGAGAGTTGTGAATATTCGGTGACCACTACCTACTGTGTACCGACTATTACTTATTTTTTCAAAATACCCAGCACTGGTTAATTCTTGCTACTGCTGTGCGCAAGGAGTTATTTTATCATTGTGACTATTTTTATTGAAACATTCAATAATAAATGAATAAATAAATAAATAATGACAGGTGAAAAGCCGTATTGCTGCCTCTGGGACGGCTGCGCGTGGCGCTTCGCCCGCTCGGACGAGCTGACCCGCCACGTCAGGAAGCACACAGGACACAGACCCTTCGCCTGCACTCTCTGCCAGAGGAGCTTCGCCAGGTCCGATCATCTGGGACTGCACATGAAACGACATTGAAGAATAACTACCCTCCAACCCTCTCGACCGCCCATCACAACTGCCAATCTCTGGACTGAACCCCAGTGGGTTTTAGATTGCTCAATTGCTAAAAAGAATTTGACTACCACTCTTAAAGGGGCCTGCTCTCTGTCTTGTGCGTGCCCTCAAATCGTTCCGTCTCATCTAACGCATGAAAAACCGTTGTTGATTAATTATGAAACAGAATCAATTTATGTCTAAAAACTTACTTGAATTTGCATCTTTATAAAATAAATTGTTAATGTAGTTTTATTTTCTCATTTTTTTTATTTAGACAAAACTTTTAGACCAAAATATCAGTTTAACTTATTAACCCAATACAAGCCTTTTTTTTTTTTCTTCTGACAATAAGATATTTACTTCTACACTTTTAATAAAATTTATAGATAAATACAGACTTTTTGAGGATCTTAACTTTTAGACAAAATATCAGTTTAACTTATTAACTCAATACAAGCCTAGATATTCATGAGATAAAACTATGCCTAGTATTATTTTTCTTCTACATCTACAAATAAGAGAGTTTGTATGGAGAAATGACCGGGTTGAATCTTCTTAATAACTAAAACACGATGCAAATGTCGCATTAAGTCTCAAACGTCCATAAAAATATCATAATTTATTGGAAAAATCACAGTTTCGTAATTTTAATAACAGGTGGCAATATATTCTTCAAATTATTTACAAAACAGTGCGCCATCTGGGCCTTGGAAAAATTAGCATTTCTAAACTGTAAATAAACATTTTTACTATGCAGTGTGCTTCCAGGCTATCTGCCAACGAAATAATAATATAACAAAATATGATTTAGTTTGCAAAAAAATAACGCCATCTACATCTCATGAGCGCCAACTAATTGTATGAGGTTGAGCTATCTGAAAACCACTATAATCAACCGAAACAAACTGAGTTGTATGATAACTCTTATTCATCAGTACGAAAATTAAAAATTTCATATTTAAAATGAACAAATCGTGGTCATAGATCGAAAAGTGATTAACCAACAAAACAGTACTTCAGAGTTAATGCCACTTTTAGTTTTGGTTCAGACGTGTTGAAATAAAAATTAAAATATGCAAAAATATATTAGCAATTATTAGACTATAATATTATCATTTAAATAAAACATCACAACATACAAACAAAAATACATTTGAAAATAATAAAAACTTACTTTCACTTAGTAAGTTCTCGCATTTTATTATTGAACTTGAAATGCACTTAATCATCAATTCATCAGTAAATATCGCCATGACAGTTTGTTCTCAGACTTAGTCACTTTTCGTATAGATAGAGGACATCAAATTGCTCTACGACCACGAAATTGCCATTGCTGGTAAACAAATGCTGAACTCCCTAATTTATCAACGAGAGAACCCGTGATTTGAGGGCTTCCAGAATTCGGAATCTATTCCAATGCAGGTTAAATGGCTTCTCATGCTCATCTATTATGGGTTTTATTATGGAAACGTAGAATAAATCGATAAAACCGATGTGCGTGTGAAAAATTTGACCTGTTTAAATTACAATTTGTATACCCACCTAACCTATAAAGTAAATGGGGCCAGTATAGATACAAACTGAAAATACCCCGATGTCACATTCTACAGGTGTCCCAAGACCATTCCGGGGGGTGTATATGCTTCCTATTACGAGTATGAAATTATATAATATAATTCATCCCTAAATTTATTATTTTTATTAAAGCGCTAGTGTGAATTGCCGATCAATAACCTGGCGCAGTAAGTGGTCAATCAGCTGAGGGAGTAAGACAAAGATGGTTTAATATAATCATGTCGAGTTTAAATTTTTTTTCCTCGGAAGCCATGATGAATTTTAATGTTGTATTTAATAATCTAATTGGAAATAGCGGGGTCAATTAGTTGGAAATTTTATCGGCAATGGTCTCGAGACACCTGTATTTTTAAGGACATACCTTTATAGCCTATAGAAGCATATTCTTCTAAATAGTATTTTCTAAGTTGTAGATAATTCTCAAACGTTTGTCGCTTCGTTTCTGGCAACACCAGGACGGAACGCAAATGTGCGATGTATGTGTGATTATGTCCACCTAATTCTACCAGTATTTTTAATTTTGTGTGCAGACTTTATTTATTTACCTTCGAAGATTTTATTTGGTAAATCAAATTAAAGCACGGTTTAATTCGTGTAATTTATAGTCCAAACGCTAAATGTCGTCTAAGAACGGTTAAAGAGAAAAATGGACATTTATTTTCAGTGGCATTCCTATATTTATTAAATCATTGCTTAGTTATAGAAAAAACGATTTTATTCCTAAATTATATTTACAATAAATTCTATGATAATTTGAAATGATTTTGTCAATGACATTCCACTGATCTTTTTTTTAGCCTAGGTGTGTTTTTTATTTTACATAAATATAAAAAAAAAACGTTAAATTATATAAGGGCTTAATGAAATTCATGAATCTCAAATGAACTGTGAAGACTGTTTTCAGTAATACCTATTAGGTAGTAGAAAGTGCAATTTGTGAGGAGCTATTAATAGAAATCAAACACTATTCGTAAAGGGGCATTACTTATTTTATATTTTTAGACAATTTTACCATAGAGAATTTATGTGACCTAATAATTATGGCCAGTTTTTTTTTTTCAAAATCGCCTAATCTAAGAACCTAGTTTTAAAGGCTATTTTCTAATAATAATAACTGAAACAATATAAGGTAGATTAATTAGAATACGAGTTGATTTTGTGCAATAAAATTATACACGGGCTATTTTGAAATTGTGTCGCAAAACTTCCTAAATAAAATGACAGTAGCAACTGACTGCATGCGAGCTAATGTGTCTGGTTTGAAATTACTAAGCATAGTAATTTCAAACCAGACACATTAGCTCGCATTGTGAACACTCACTCGAGCATTACGGCGTTACCAAATTGCAATTTACACCACCCAGGATTTCACTATAAATGTTAACACATCAAGAACAAGAATTTATCCAAAAATTCATGTGTAATATTTAAATAATTACATTTTATGTTACAATATTTAAAGTCTCAATATCAAAACGTCTATAGGTAATGTTGTATTATAAGTTTTAGGTTAATAAATGGTTATATTATATTTTTGTTTCTAAAAGATACTTTTTGATCATTGTAAGTGGTTCCTATTGGATATCATAGATGTCTATTGAGAATTGATTTTAAAATCATTAATCTACCTATATTTGAATAGTGATAAAAGGTTTGCAATATTAGATTTTTAAAATTTAACTTATAAGTGAAAAATTCCTACTGTTGATTAAGAAAACTATTTATAATTATAATAGTTTATTTGTGTTTATGCTTTCAAATGATTGTTTTTTTTTTTTATTTCGTTTGATTATGTTGGTAATGGTTTTTATATTTGATATTTGTTTTTTTGCCATAAGGCCAGTACCTACTTTATGGTTAAATGTAGATTAATTTTGTTTTACCTTTCTAGGCATTATTAATTAAATTCTGGATCTTGCCTTCTATAGTTTTTATGAGGAATTGACTTTTTGGACATAATATGTTTACAATGTCGCCTGTCGCACTGACTAGGACCGAATTTGAAGTATCAATTCTACGCTTACGGTTATCGGGTTCAATTTTACAACACTTTTAGTTGAATATTGAATAGTAATTAGCAACAGGATGTATGTTTACTATCTCCTTAATAATAAGAATCTTAAAACGCTTAGTTCATTTGTTGACCGAAGATTAAAAAATCAAGTTTAACCTTAAATATAGAAATGTCAAAAATCACAACTTTTCTGGACAACTTTAGGTTAGTCCAGTCATCAATAAAATGACTGCAATTTAATAAACAATAATTGAAGTAAATTGAATGTCTTAATAATGTTTGTACGCGATATTTTTTAGACATCCTAAGCTTTAATTGGCAACCACCCTTAAAAGTGTCTGCTCCTAACACCGTAGGACGTATATATACGTCCGCATTAGCCGCTTGATTTTGATTATTTTTGGTATTATTTCAGTATTATTTATTAACTTGACGTTTTTTTCATTGAAAATCACAACAAAACAATTTTGTTTTTTTTTTTTCATTTTAATGCAGTTTCTACTACTATTTATAAATGTGTATTGAAAATATACTAATGTACTACCTTTCCAATATCTATAACTTTTTTTTTTCCGAAAACTGTACATATTTTGGAAGACTTTTAAATTATAATTTATAGTTATAAATATATGAAAATGTAAAAAAAGTGTTGATTTTGTTTATTTCGTATATTAAAAAAAAAAAAAAAAAAAAAAAACAATGGCAACATTTTTATTTTTTTCTTCTTTAATTTACGAGACAAACATAATCAAAGTGATATGGCCTAATAGAAAATTTTAAGGTGAATCCGATGATACCAGATTTGTAAAGATTGAACGACTCATGCCTGCACTATGGATTTTATAGTAGTGAGTGATTTTTCAAGGTCAATAACTACGGTCTCAGCGGGTTTTGGCGCCAAAATAAACCACGGTGTTAGGAGGTAGTTGAATATAGGTAGTTGTCAAATCATTTTAAACGGCCAGTATAGTTATTTTTATATTGTTTATTATGTTCGAAATTATTGCAACCATTTGTGACAAAAGTGTGACTCACCTAGCAACTAAACTTTAAACTATTTGTGATTATCTTTTTTATGTAAGCAATAACCATCACTCTGCTAATTGCTTAGTTGCTTAGATGCTTTCATTACCTATGTTAAGTATATTACTTTGTAGATACCAACTGAGATATTATAGCATATAATGGAAAATCCTATGCTGGCCATTCTCAGTTGTGTTGTAATTACATACATATATTATATTTAAAGAAAATGAATTATGTGCCTTATTATGAAATTTGTTACCATCTTATATTTTGAGGTTTCCAATTCTTGTACACAAAGTACCTTCTAATAAAAATGTTCTATTTATTTGCATTAATAATATTTGTAACGAAATCAATACAGCCAAAAATCAAAAATTATAACTCCACGATAGAGAACAAAATTGTGTCAATAGCACATATTTTGGAAAGTTAGGTTAGGTTAACTTGGATACTTTATTACATCGAATTATTACTCATAATAATTCGATGTATTTTTTATTAAATTTTAAAACATTTAGGGTTTTTATGTATTTAATAACATATGATAATTTCTCTTATATTAATTTTATACATTGGACACTTACCCGGAAAAATATTGCAAGTTACATATTTTAGGTTTTCTTTCTAATCTAAAACTGATTTGTATTACCTAGATAAAACATTACTAATTAATTCTTATAAAGTGAAGGTTTGATTTGATATTAGTACTATTTTTCCTTTTAGTACATTTTTTTTTTTATTTTAAGCGACATAACTTATGATACCTGTATGTTTCTGTAAAACTCATTTCGAAAACGTTGACTGTCACGATTTTAATTGTGTGCCTCATAATTCTCTATTTATAATTCTCTAAATTGGAACTTACAAGGTTTAGGCTCGATACGATACGAATAAAGTATGCCAATATATATGATTGTTATTTATTAATTCTCCATCATAATAAATACGTTAAAATAATAATTTATGTAATTCAGTCAACTTTGGCTTTAAATAAAAACTAATTTGAAGTTACAAATTTCTCTCAGTCTTTCAGTCGCCTTTTGGCTGATTTATTATTAGGCACATCCATACAAATATATTTGTCCCGATAATAACCCAGGAAATACCTACTAACCACTTCTTCCAGAAAAATTAAACAAAAGGGATTAACCCACGTTTATAATCATTTATTATGTGTAAAGATTAAAATATATATATACATACATATATATAAGATACGCTCACCAGCATTTTTAAAATATTTTAAAAACTAGTATTTTTAGTATTTTCTTTGCTGATTGTAAACTTCGAAACGTGTGTCGTAAATCGAAAACAGGGTTTTGGCAAACAGGCGAATCTTATGTGTATGAATAGCTATTAGCTTCATTCGTGACGAGTAAAACTGCAACTCATAAAGGCGTATTTTAAATACTCCAATTACGACCAATGTAGGTTTTTTATATGCCCGTAATACTAGAAATCATAGCTGGATGGCCCCAACATACATATATAGAGATTTTTGACATAAGTCCATTCGATAATGCCATTCAAAATAATTAATTTTAGTAAATTATTTAATGCAATGTATATAATATTCACTTGTAATTAAACGCTAATTTTATGTACTTATACACATTTTGAATTACAATAATATTGTCATATGTGTGAACAAAGTTCATTTAACCTTTTGCAATACTAGATTTTAAAAAACAAATAAATAATAAAAGATTGCATAATTTTGCACTTTTGATATGAATATTAAATTGTCTATTGTTTTATGTATAATATTTATATGAAAAAATATTTTTCATAATTTGTGTTATTTCAGATGAATATAATATGTTTTTATATTAAGTGCATTTTTAATTGCCACTTTTTTAACCTTAATCATAAAAAAAAAATACTTTTCACGTCAAATCAATATTTAATTCAAAAATGTGGTTAGGCACTGGTTGCACCTTTCCTCCATCTATCCCCTAATTTGACTCTCAAAAATGCACTCCTGGAGGAGGCCAGACCCTCGATATGCTTGGAGTCCATATTTTACCTTGAGAGTCTATGGCAACCCTACCCATAAAGAACCACGCGTGTTAATAATCAACGCAGGTGAAACCGCTCATGGACTCTAATGACCAATTTCGAAACAGTTAGTCACAATTAAATATATAGAATTCGTTTCAGAGTTACAGGTAATAAAATTGTCAGTCTCTTAAAACACACGCAAAGACTACAATTCGAACGCTGATAGCTGATCGTGTGCTCGTATATGAACAGTGGTAGTCCAAAGTGAATCAGAGAAATCTTTCGTTGCCCCAGAGACCCCTTAAATAAAAACACAAAAATATATTTGTACTATACAATATATATAGATATTATGTCTATACTAGTGAGTGTCTGGTGGACGAGTTGGCAGAATTTTCTAAAACATGTTATAATAATAGGTCATAAAATAACTGGTTATAACAGCGATATTGATTTTGAATTTGAACAGACATACCCTTCGTCTGTCCCAAAAAAAGAAATTTTTAATAAAAATAAAAATGACCTGCTTCCACAGTCTCCTGCAGCGCCCTCGCTGAGCGCCTACCAGCTGTCGTTCAACAATAACTACCTGAAGTCGCACCCCGGCAGCGCTGCAATGAGGGTCGTCCCCACTTCCCCTCCCTAGTGGAGACTAGGGAGGGGAAGTGGGCAAGTGGGGAGTTGAGGATACTCGGAGGAGTATCCTCAACTCGAACCAGAGGAACGAACCCGCCGTCCACAGACCACCGGATGAGCATAATATCAAAAGGTATTATGATTTATCCCATGCCGTGACGCGCGGTGTGACCGGGACACATGAGAGGGAATTTCTCAATTTACTCCACCTACTTAAAATAAATAAAAACAAAGTTTTTCGTTAAAAATGTTTTCATATCAAATTACCAAGAATCTAAGAAATAATACATAGATTTTAGTTTTAGATTTATTTTGAAGTCGGTTTAATATTTTAACGGTAAATGTTAAAATATTTTTTTTAATTTATTGTGACATTGGGCCTAACATTGACGTAATAAGTGTTATAGCCCTCGTTCGCACTTTTGATAACTTTTATTCTGATTTAGTTAAAAAACATTGTCAGGATGCTCCTTTAAATTCTGATACAGCGTATTAAACTGGACTAGATGTTTAAAATTTTAATTAATTTTCTTTATGGTGAGTAATATTTCACTGATATATTTTTAATATATTAGTAGCAATGTGGCTAAATTCAAAATTTGTTTATTGACTTCCATTCCAAGTGACATATTACTGCAAACATTTACAAAGTAGATTGATTTGCTGTAAGATATGTTTGTATGAACATATTAACATTTGAAAATTTTTTTTGATTTGCACTCCTCGCCCCTCTCCCCCAGGATAAGAAATCAGTAAGCCTAGTAAAACAAATAAAATTTCTCTTTTTTGTTGTACCGCATTTACTATTTTCCCATCTGGCAACACTGGGTTAGACCCAATACTTTCGATATGTCTTTTTCCATCTTTAGAACGAGTCTACAAAACAAATGTCACAAATGTCAAAACAGAGGATGCTGACTTTTTTAAAACATTTTCATATGCTGTTATTCATATGCTTATTGTATTCAATTGGAAAACAAAATGGAAGAATGCAATCAAAAAAATTGTCAAAGGAATGATCAAAGTGCAAATAAATATGAACATTCAAGCGATAACAAATCAAGCAACAGTGCACAAGCAAAAATAAATGGATGTGACGATGAATCGCTTAGTGTTGGAAAATATTTGGATACACGCCAATCAATAAAACCAGAAATCCTTGGTACCCATCAGGAAACTGGAAACCCACAATTTAATCTATTTGTAGAAGAAGATGTTAAATTTATAAAATTAGAAGCCAACAAAAACTATGTGACACAACGTAACATACCAACCACTAGTAAAACGAGTCATGATGAAACAATAGATAATATGAAATCCGTCAGAATAATATTAAAGAGAATAGATTTGGATACAAGCCAATCAATAACACAAGAAATCTTTGGTACCCATCAGGAAACTGTACCAAACCCACAATTTAATCTATTTGAAGAAGAAAATATTAAATTTATAAAATTAGAGTCCAACAAAAACTATGTGACACAACGTAACATACCAACCACTAGTAGAACGAGTCATGATGAAACAATAGATAATATGAAATCCGTCAGAATAATATTAAAGAGAATAGATTTGGATACAAGCCAATCAATGACACAAGAAATCTTTGGTACCCATCAGGAAACTGTACCAAACCCACAATTTAATCTATTTGAAGAAGAAAATATTAAATTTATAAAATTAGAGTCCAACAAAAACTATGTGACACAACGTAACATACCAACCACTAGTAAAACGAGTCATGATGAAACAATAGATAATATGAAATCCGTCAGAATAATATTAAAGAGAATAGATTTGGATACAAGCCAATCAATGACACAAGAAATCTTTGGTACCCATCAGGAAACTGTACCAAACCCACAATTTAATCTATTTGAAGAAGAAAATATTAAATTTATAAAATTAGAGTCCAACAAAAACTATGTGACACAACGTAACATACCAACCACTAGTAAAACGAGTCATGATGAAACAATAGATAATATGAAATCCGTCAGAATAATATTAAAGAGAATAGATTTGGATACAAGCCAATCAATGACACAAGAAATCTTTGGTACCCATCAGGAAACTGTACCAAACCCACAATTTAATCTATTTGAAGAAGAAAATATTAAATTTATAAAATTAGAGTCCAACAAAAACTATGTGACACAACGTAACATACCAACCACTAGTAAAACGAGTCATGATGAAACAATAGATAATATGAAATCCGTCAGAATAATATTAAAGAGAATAGATTTGGATACAAGCCAATCAATGACACAAGAAATCTTTGGTACCCATCAGGAAACTGTACCAAACCCACAATTTAATCTATTTGAAGAAGAAAATATTAAATTTATAAAATTAGAGTCCAACAAAAACTATGTGACACAACGTAACATACCAACCACTAGTAAAACGAGTCATGATGAAACAATAGATAATATGAAATCCGTCAGAATAATATTAAAGAGAATAGATTTGGATACAAGCCAATCAATAACACAAGAAATCTTTGGTACCCATCAGGAAACTGTACCAAACCCACAATTTAATCTATTTGAAGAAGAAAATATTAAATTTATAAAATTAGAGTCCAACAAAAACTATGTGACACAACGTAACATACCAACCACTAGTAAAACGAGTCATGATCAAACAATAGATAATATGAAATCCGTCAGAATAATATTAAAGAGAATAGATTTGGATACAAGCCAATCAATGACACAAGAAATCTTTGGTACCCATCAGGAAACTGTACCAAACCCACAATTTAATCTATTTGAAGAAGAAAATATTAAATTTATAAAATTAGAGTCCAACAAAAACTATGTGACACAACGTAACATACCAACCACTAGTAAAACGAGTCATGATGAAACAATAGATAATATGAAATCCGTCAGAATAATATTAAAGAGAATAGATTTGGATACAAGCCAATCAATAACACAAGAAATCTTTGGTACCCATCAGGAAACTGTACCAAACCCACAATTTAATCTATTTGAAGAAGAAAATATTAAATTTATAAAATTAGAGTCCAACAAAAACTATGTGACACAACGTAACATACCAACCACTAGTAAAACGAGTCATGATGAAACAATAGATAATATGAAATCCGTCAGAATAATATTAAAGAGAATAGATTTTAACTGTTCCACTTGCAAGTGCTCCTTTGAACGAAGCGATTCCATATATTCTTTACCGAATTATCTAGATGAAAATATTGTATGTATCAGATGTTTAGATAAAGAAACATTTTCGGCATTGACTATTAAAAAAAAAAAGGAAATCAATAAAATTTCAATTTGCCAACATAACAAACTCAAATGCAACCAATGCGATTATACAAGTTCGCTTATTAACGCTTTACGTCGAAAAATAAAAAAGTTTAAATGCAGCGAGTGTGTTTACACATGTTCACGCAATGAACATTTACAGATTCATATTTGCGCTGTTCACAGAAAAATAAGAAACTTTAAATGCAGCGATTGTGATTTTAAGAGTTCAACTAAATCAGATTTACGGAAACATATAAACGCCGTACATCAGAAAATAAGAAACTTTAAATGCATCGAGTGTGATTTTAAAAGTTCAACTAAATCAGAATTAAATAAACATATAAACGCTGTACATCGAAAAATAAAAAAGTTTAAATGCAGCGAGTGTGTTTACACATGTTCACGCAATGAACATTTACGGATTCATATTAGCACTGTTCACAAGAAATTAAGAAAATTTAAATGCAGCGAGTGTGATCTTAAGAGTTCAGCTAAATCAGGTTTACGGAATCATATACATGCCGTACATCAGAAAATAAGAAACTATAAATGCAGCGAGTGTGATTTTAAAAGTTCAGCTAAATCAGATTTAAATAAACATATAGACGCTGTACATCGAAAAATAAAAAATTTTAAATGCAGCGAGTGTGATTTTAAAAGTTCAAATAATTCATATTTAAATAAACATATAGACGCTATACATCGTAAAATAAAAAAGTTTAAATGCAGCGAGTGTGTATATACATGTTCACAAAATGGACATTTACAGATTCATATTAACGCTGTTCACAGAAAAATAAGAAACTTTAAATGCAGCGAGTGTGATTTTAAAAGTTCAAAAAAAACAAATTTAAATAAACATATAGACAATGTACATCAAAAAATAAAAAAGTTTAAATGCAGCGAGTGTGTATACACATGTTCACAAAATGGACATTTACGGATTCATATTAACGCTGTTCACAGAAAAATAAGAAACTTTAAATGCAGCGAGTGTGATTACACATGTTCACAAAATGGACATTTACGGATTCATATTAACGCTGTTCACAGAAAAATAAGGAAGTTTAAATGCAGCGAGTGTGATTTTAAAAGTTCAGCTAAATCAGATTTAAATAAACATATAGACGCTGTACATCGAAAAATAAAAAATTTTAAATGCAGCGAGTGTGATTTTAAAAGTTCAAATAATTCATATTTAAATAAACATATAGACGCTATACATCGTAAAATAAAAAAGTTTAAATGCAGCGAGTGTGCATATACATGTTCACAAAATGGACATTTACAGATTCATATTAACGCTGTTCACAGAAAAATAAGAAACTTTAAATGCAGCGAGTGTGATTTTAAAAGTTCAAAAAAAACAAATTTAAATAAACATATAGACAATGTACATCAAAAAATAAAAAAGTTTAAATGCAGCGAGTGTGTATACACATGTTCACAAAATGGACATTTACGGATTCATATTAACGCTGTTCACAGAAAAATAAGAAACTTTAAATGCAGCGAGTGTGATTACACATGTTCACAAAATGGACATTTACGGATTCATATTAACGCTGTTCACAGAAAAATAAGGAAGTTTAAATGCAGCGAGTGTGTTTACACATGTTCACGTAATGCACATTTACGGGTTCACATTAACGCTGTTCACAGGAAATTAAGGAAGTTTAGGTGCAGCGAGTGTGATTTTAAGAGTTCAACTAAATCAGATTTACGGAAACATATAAACGCCGTACATTAGAAAATACGAAAGTTTTAATGCAATGAGTGGGATTATAAGAGATCACAAAATATGCCTCTACGAATTCATATAACTGACAATATGACTGTCTACGAGGTGTCATTAGCCCATCTCAATTTACTGAGCCTAAAGAACCGAAGGGTAATCAATGATATATGAATTTATATGACAGCTCCTATTTGCTAAAGTGTGCTGACAACACTAGGTAATTGAATACAATATCAACCAAGACTCAACATTTCCATCAGATGTCTATAACCAACATCCATACTAAAACCTTTGTGGAATATCACGAATCAGTAATAAATGTGGATAAAAGTCTCAAATATATTGCTGGATAAGAATGGTAAAAAATGTCACATCTCTGGACAAATAATTGTAATCAGTAAAGCCAAAAATAGGACTAAGCCTAATGCTGATCTTTCCTATTTACTTATCTAGCGTGGAAGCCTACTATTAATCTGTAAGTTCAGAGCACGTATCTCTAATGCAATAAAAGAAGCTGGAACCATAACCATATTAAGTTTTGACATTCTCTGTTTGACATGCTCCAACGTAACTGTACAAGAAGTTCTGTGAAAAAATACTGACGAAGGAGACGGGAGGGAAAAACAGTTGCATAGACAAATGAAGCATGCATTCTTTGAGGATAATCCGCAAGACATAGACAAGCATAGCAATAGACATAGACATAGACAAGCATAGCATTCTCATGAAAGCAGAATTCTTTATCAGAAAGTTAATGATATTAGAAAAAAGTTCAAGCCACGAATGTGTAAGGAAACAGATGGGACGATCCTAAGCGAGACGTCCTTACGTCCTTAAACGTTAAGAAACCATTTTGATAACCTTCTTAATAGTGAAAATGGTTCAGATATTCATTCTTCGCCTAATACTAAGCCTCCAGCATAAACCATTTATGCAACAGAAAATGCTGATCATTTTAGGAATTTGGTATGAAGAATGCTTTCGGACTAGTAGCACAGTGGTATACTTTGCCCACTCCACAAAAAAAATCGACCTTCTGGTATGATCCAACTCTAGAGGAATCGCTTTATTGAACACTGTGTACAAAATATTTTCTAATATCCTCTATGAACGCCTTGCACAATTCGCAGAGAAATCTATTGGCTCGTACCAGTGTGGTTTCCATTCAACCACACCATGCATCGGAGTTTAATATTGAGACCCACCATTTACGAATATTTATAGACTTTAACGCTGCTTTTGATCGCATTTATAAAGAAAACTGTATCGCCATGGAAGAACTCAAAATACCATTAAAAATAAAAAACATGACTAAGCTCACTGTGTCTAATGTAACATAGATCCTGAGCGTTACCATGTGTTGAATGACTTGAGACAAGGTGACGCACTAGCATGTCTTCTGTTCAACCCATTTTTAACTTGTTTAGAAAAAGCCATTCGTGGCTCCAATATATTGCTGCATGATCTCAGACAACAAGATCAGATCTCAAGGACACATTTACTTCCCTGGAAAGTTCAGTAGCAAAAATGAAACCTAAACTAAACGAATCGAAGACAAAACATATGGTCGCTAACTGGCGGTATCTGATCACACTTAAGCACCCCTAAAAATTGGCAATCGTGATTGCCGATTTGAACACATCAGATACATTAGTTCTGTAATTACCAGGACTAGGGATACTACCTACGAAGTCAAGCTACCAATTTAAACTTAATTTAAGCCAATTTAAATTCTGAATATTATCAAGGAAAACCAAAATTAGAGTATACAAAACTTCATCCGCCCAATTATCACATATGCCTCAGAAACATGGACGTTGACCAAATTCAATAACACGTCTTTTGAACGGAAAATTTTTGGAACCATCCAAGAGAAGGGAGTTTCAAGGATCCTAACAAATAGCGACCTTTATAAATATACATCTATTCAAAGTCTATATATCAAAAGCTATTAAACTTTAATTGTTGTCAAGTTTGGTATTTTATTTACAAAAATTCGTTACAAAATGTATCACCATTTAATTTTAAATAACCATGACAATTTAAATAACAATTCAATCATGATTACATACATTTGTATGTAAGAACAGAAGAACGGGTTATTTCCTGTTATTCATGTAAAATATTGTTTTAATTACGCATGGAAAAGTTTAGTGCAAGTATGAAGGAAACTAGTATTTAGCTAAATGTGGTTTATCTTTAATTGTACCTTAGTTATCTTAATAAAGACTTAATTTAATTTCGTATTACTTATATAGAAATAATAAACTTTTAATAAACAATAAAAGTTTTATGTAAGTAAATAAAGTATTTTTTATTTCTCATCATTTAGTGTTTATAATAACTATTCGGTATACTAACTAGGAACTTCATGTTAATATTTTCGGGACACCCTGTATAGTGTACTATGGTATGGTGTAATGGTATAGCATACTGTTTGCGATAGACATGAGTAGGTTTAATTCGTATTTAGGTATAAAACTATGCCAAATATTATGTTTCTATAACGGGGAAAAAATGAATATAATGACATATTCGGAGATTCGAACTTAACGCGTCAAATAAGCATCTCAAAACTAAGATAATAAGGGTCAGATACGTGCATCGAATGAAGGACAACGAACCTCCAAAAAAAATCGAAGCTCAGAGCTGGATGGGGTCAATAAAGATGCAAAATCATTAGGTGTCGGAAAACTGGAGAGTAGCTGCATTAATCCGTCAGTCCTGGAGATGATTTTTTGAGGAGGCCATATCCGCCCTGGGTTGTAATGCCATGGATGATGATGATGAATGGGGAAAAACACAATTTGATTTTCCTTTCCAAAATCATTTGCAATTTGAGAAAACTAAACACAGGCATTTTTTTACAGAATACTCGTAAAATTAAACAAATCAGTTTTGTAATTTTATCAAAAATAAATGTAGGTAATTGTTATTTTAAAACATCTTTTAAACAACACAAATACTGCACTTTCAGTGTCAGAAGAACAATCTCTTTTTGAAACAGTAATTTTGCCAATTTTCAGATCAAAGACATCCCCGCCTTTGCCGGTCCACACGCAGCCTCCTTTAGAATGCACTGAAAGTACCCCACGAGAGACGAATAACAATGTAATCGCCAGCGGTGTAGCTAATCCTACCAAAAGGAGGCTGCACAGATGCGACGTTGCTGGTTGCCATAAAGTTTATACGAAGAGCTCGCATTTGAAAGTTCATTAAACCTTTTGCAATACTAGTTTTTAAAAAACAAATAATAAATTGCAAATTAGATTGCATAATTTTACACTTCTGATATGAATATTAAATTTTCTATTGTTTTATGTATAATATTTATATGAAAAAAATATTTTTCATAATTTGTGTTATTTCAGATGAATATAATATATTTTTATATTAAGTGCATTTTTAATTGCGACTTTTTTAACCTTAATCATAAAAAAAAATACTTTCCACGTCAAATCAATATTTAATTCAAAAATGTGGTTAGGCACTGGTTGCACCTTTCCTCCATCTTTCCTCTAATTTGACTCTCAAAATATGCA
The DNA here is from genome assembly GCA_020383195.1 of Neomicropteryx cornuta. Taxonomy (NCBI): domain Eukaryota; kingdom Metazoa; phylum Arthropoda; class Insecta; order Lepidoptera; family Micropterigidae; genus Neomicropteryx; species Neomicropteryx cornuta. Next base: position 4,942,589 of record JAHKQU010000010.1, on the reverse strand, counting down.
CTCCTGGAGGAGGCCAGACTCCCGGTATGCCTGGAGTCCATATTTTACCTTGATAGTCTATGGCAACCCTACCCATAAAGAACCATGCGTGTTAATAATCAACGCAGGTGAAACCGCTCATGGACTCTAATGACCAATTTCGAAACAGTTAGTCACAATTAAATATATAGAATTCGTTTCAGAGTTAATAATAACAGGTAATAAAATTGTCAGTCTCTTAAAACACACGCAAAGACTACATTTCGAACGCTGATACGCTGAGCGTGTGCTCGTATATGAACAGTGGTAGTCCAAAGTGAATCAGAGAAATCTTTCGTTGCCCCAGAAGTTAACGACTACACTAACATTGTACCTAAATTTTTAAAAATACATTGATTCTGTTTTTATAGGATATCCTATAAAGAAAAGTAGATTCATCGATTTGTGAAGCACGGTTTTTGTTTGAACACATATCGGGTGTCTCATCAAGCTTAAAACAGGCAACGCCTCTGCGGGAAGAGCCCCCTTAAATAAAAACACAGGTCATATTTGTACGTTTAATTCTGCATTAGGTACAATAAAGGACATTATAATCTTACTATAACTCTTTCTAACAGTTATACGTAAAAATTCTAAGTACTTATTAGGTAAAATCACAATGCGACTCACAGATATTTTATAGACATCACTTATTAGTCTTTTTGTTTCCACTGTGACTGATTTTTTTACAAAGAAGCTGTACTTTTTGTAATATTTCCATGCATCTTTAACATTATCTCTTAAAAATATATATAATAAAATATAATCATTAAATTAGTTTAATTAACTAGAGAAATGGCATGTATTCTGTGTATATCATAATAACTATTCCATATATAAAAATTTCGCATACGACATAACCTATAAACATACAGTGGTTTTAAGATTGCTGAACTCTTAATAATTTGATAACCACTCTGACACCTATCACGATGCAGATTTAGACTCCAAGTAGAGATGCAATCATTGATAATCCGCCTTCTTTTCAGATGTGCTCAGATATGCTTCAGAGAGGTGTCAGATATGCTTTTTAGTTACATTAGTGGTAATCTATTATTCGTGCCACAATTAGATGCGACCTTTCTATCAAATTAAACAGTATATTCTCGCCAAACTTCCGAGACCGACGTGAAAATGTAAGTAAATAAAGGTAGTATTAGTCGGAATAATAATGAGGTAGTATACTGATGATCACATAATAACTACACAAAAATAATGTAAAAAACCTACAAAATAATGGTTTTCATTTTGTTTATTATGCAAACAGAGTTATTGAGTTTCGAGCGTCTCAATCACATGCATTTTTTTTTTTTCATTGACGTCACAACTGCTGCTGTCATCTGTCAGTAAGATTTTGAAACTGTGTGCTTTTTCCGATAAATTATGATCTTTGAGACTTGGTGCGACGTCTGCATGGAGTTCTTCTCAGGAGTTGAGCAATCTAAAAACCACTATTAATCAAGGCTATGTAATAACAGTTAATTAAATAAGCAATAAACGCAGAATCGTTCCTTAAAGTTTATATTCTAAGTACATTATTATTGATAAAAAAAATATCTTTTTCGAGAGGTATTATTTTATAACACTGCGTCTCTGGGCAGAACAAAAACATGCGTGTTTGTTACCAAAACATTCACCGATACAAACAAGAGATAAGATATTTGACTACAGGCACGTGCACGTCGATGCACGATGAAGCCAATACTGAGCTGAAGCGATTTGAAGACGGGAACATTTTTCCCGCTTGCCACAAATAGAAAAAGTAACACGTCTAATTGAAATATTATATGGTGTAAAAATCCAGATAAACTCTTTTGGTATGTCATTTAGTAGCCTTGTGCAGCGAGTGAAGAAATAACAAGCCCAAGACCAGAAACTTGAAGCATGATCTTCACATAAACTTGAAGCATGCAATTAAAATACAATTTACAGTCTCATAACTAATATATACATTGCCTTAAATTTATGGAAATAAACAAGAATCTACAATATAATCGATTTTATAAAATATAAAGTTTATTATAAAATGAATACTAAAGATCAATTGTTTTTACAATCGAAAATAATGTAATATTTCAAAATGTCTAATCAGTATCAGGGAACATAACTGTACTAACGCGTTGCAATATGTCAAAGATTATCTTGACGATTCACAGATCGCGCCCTGTTTTGTAATTTTCAATATAAACTTAACAAATTTATGGCCTTAAAATGTGCTTTTTTTTCAATAAAATATGATGTTTTATAAATATTTGAGACACGATGCGACACCTGCATCTCGTTTTAGTTACAAAAGTGTGGTTTCCAACTTCTTAGTACGTGAGCAATTAAAAATCACTAATCAATTATATCAATAATAATAATAATATAATTAATAATATTTATTACATTAATATGGAATTGGTATTATGTAATTGTTTTTTTTTTTAATTTTTTAAAACTTAGCATAATAGTGATTTGTAACATACTGTCCTAACTTTCATTTTCAAAAATAACTTAAATTATTATAAATATAACAATTTTTAAACTATATCTTATAACTGTAACATTACATAGTGAAAAATATTACATAAATAAATATTGCATAGTGAAAAATAAGAAATAATTTTCAAAATTAAATGAATTCTATCTCTTTGTGGCTCAGAGTTTAGATTAATATAAGTAACCGAGAAATCAGAAGTAATGTATCGAATTTCGTTTCACACCATAAATTTATGGATTTTGTTTGATTTTTTTTTATACAGAATTATCTGAAGATTTTGTGAAAAAATATATATACGTCTTTAGAATATGTGGAAACATTAATACTTTAATTAATTATGTTGTTAATATTCAGTACTTGACTAAATATCACACACGATATAAGAAGCAACACATTAGAAATAAAGTTAATACAATATCTCTAATTTAACACAAATCATTCGTCAAGAGAAATAAAACAGAAGTAACATACCAAAGTCTTTTACAGATGGCGTAAAGTGCTTACGCATAAAAAATATTTAAATTAAATGTAAAGTATAACTTATATACAACACATACATATAGAAACAGTTATGTACTAACAACGCCACATACAAATTACGTATAAGTACTTTCAGTAGGCAAACAAAAGAGGTTAAACTATAAAATATGTCTCGAAATATTTTTAATAGAATGTCAACCATCTTCATTTTCAGACCCAAAAACAAACCATTTTTAAATAAGACTGGCTATTAAATAATTTAAAATGTCAGAAAGTAATATTCGATAGACAACTTTAATAATGTGCTGTTATACAAAAGCAGATAGTATTACCCTGGCACCTAAGGAATCGTGTCGCTTCTCATTAACAAAATACATTCAGAAATTCTAATAAAGGTACTCAGTATGCACCGAAAACATCTGATACTTTGCTTAAGGTCAGAATTTAGATCGGAAATATAAGGGTCCCAAAAAGATGAAAAAACCAGTGATTTATAAGCAAGTTCCCTAGCAAGTGGCCCAGCAGAATGTAAGTTCCGCAATACAAAACGCAGTGAGCGACCGAATTTTTTTATTACTTCGCTAATGTGCGCCCCCCAATGTAGAGTATTGGATAAGTATACACCAAGATACTTTACGATCGACTATTTAATAAGTCATATCGTCAAGTACGGATGGACCTTTCACAGAAACTGCAGACCCTACGGAGGATAATGACCAAAATCAGAATAAATCCACCTTCAAATACGCAGAAAGCGGATCGGCCAAAACGACCCAACAAATGTTGGATTGGAACCCTTAAGGTTCGTGGAGTTATAGTCACAATTTTTAATGCCCATCACCACCGTCTGCCCTGACATGAGCACGATCACATTTACCAGTTGACCTAGAAAATCATTGTATATAACCTAGAACACAGCAAACTTCATAAATTTACAGGTAGAATGTCTCTCGCAGAAGCTACAGTAATTATCAGGAGTGAACAGATGCAATAGCGTATTTATACCTTAAATAAGTTATAGTAAAAAAAAATAAAAAGGCAGATGTCCATCTGTTTTTAACCCGCACACTCGGCCCTCTTATCAACCATTAATTATCGACCCTTTACGACGCAATAAAGAATATTTCTTATAAGTGATTTTAATTTGCATTAAGTAAAAAGTCAAATACACTTTTAAGTACTGGCCATACATATATGCATTATTCGGATATCCTTTTATTGCTTAAATAATTTTTGCAGTGTTTAATTAAATTGGTGTATTTTTGTAACGCTTTGGATATCGAGGGAACTGTTTTTTCTATCCTGTTATTTCTATCTATCCAAAAGAATCACACTCACAGATGGTCAACCCACCAGCAACATCTCCGAGATGAGACAGGAGGAGGCATAAAACGCAGTCCGAGTTGCAGCCGTATGAAAGCAGATATATTCGATCTCATCGTTGGGATGTCACATTAGATATAGCCAGCTTCAATTCACCATCCAACCACCCTCAGTGCGATCTGAGAACGGGCCCCGGGCAATCCTCCGCCGGCCGATGGTGCTGCTTCCAGTACGACGTTCCGATGATAAGCGCAAAACCAATAACCCATCCGTACACCGTCCTCTTGACCCGCGGTCCCGTATTCGTTACTGAGAACACGGTACATTCCTGCGTTTATGTTGGGGCCATATTTCATATGTCCACCTCGCATATTTTCCGCTTTAGCGAGCCGTTCGTGTTGTCCTTCTTCATGAGGTCGATTTTGTGACGTTGGTACCATTCTAGTCGGGTCACTCCGTAATTCTGAAATGGAAATAATTTTTCACATTAATTTTGATACAATATTTTTGATTCTTTATATATTTTTATTTCTATAGTGTCTATAATAAATCATACCTGCTGAGGCTGAACCCTCTAAAATCGTGCTATTTCATACTGTTTAGTTTAGCTAAGCTTGATGAGATGCGCTATATTTTCAAACAAAAAAAAAATGATGATGTAAACAGAAACAATGCATTTTATTTGAAGAATTTGAATCTTTCCTGTAGATTTACTCGATTCAAAAAGTCAAAAAGATATTTACGTATGAAGTTAAGATAAAATGTATGGAAAATGAAAACTTTTCGAGGCTCTTAACTTTTAGATAAAATAGCAATTTACCCTTTTCAGTCTATATGAATATAGATAGTTGTGATAAAACGATATCAGGTACACGAAGATCTCATAGAGACTAAAAATTTTGAATGGACTTTGACTGTCCGGGATCCAAAATTAAAACAAATATTTTATTTTTATTTTAAATTATTATCTTTACAGAAGCTATCAAATACAAACTAAGGCTTGTATGGATTAAGAGGGTTAATTAGCATAATTATATTTTTTTTATTGAAATGGACAAAAGTTAGTAGTTGTAGTTGAAATCAAAATTAAATAGCCTTTTAAGATAAAATCAAAAGCTTTTCGGCCTAAAACCTGAAGTGTCAACAAAGATGGCGCAACAGACAAACGAACGCAGTTTCAGCAGGAGCCGAAGTTTCGGCCGTCATTTGGCTGAAACTCGTATTTTGTGCCGAAGATGGCCGAATCCGAAACCAACCCTTCATTTGGTAGCTACTGACTACTCTACATACTAAAAATTATTGCACTATGGTTATTAACACCTTTATGATGCCGATCAATACAAATCTCAATCCGCTGTTTAACAATGATCTTTTTGAAGTTGGTATTTCGTTTTTTCTTCAACCTTAGAGGCTTTCAATTAAAGCTTTTTTGGCAATACATTCGGAATGTCACACGAAAGGGTAGCCAAATAACTGCCACTGGCGGTTTACCTAAAGAACTGTGGGCATCCTCGACTCAGCAGGTTCATGCCATCGCAAACTGGAATCGACACTGTCACAACCACATCACGCAAATGCACTATGTAGCCGTCTAAACAGTGCCAAGTGCGTCCATTCATATTAGCATTGTTAACGTTTCACTTATTTTAATGAATGTACTACCAAAATAAATGTTTATTTAACCTGCATACATCTTGATTTCACTACGCAAGAGTCGGATACACGAGTCAAAAATGATCAAATTTGGCAGCTAACCCAATATCCGAAAGGAATCTGGCTGCGCGACGCGCTGACCACAGACCACAGACACCACAGCATGTGGCTGGCCAGCGTGAAGGCCTCGACCTCGCAGTTGAGCCGGTTGATATCCTCGATGGTTGGTTCTACGTCCAGTTCGGGGTCCCGGTTTCCGATTCGCTGCTGCAAAATGTTGCAGTGCTTGAGGTACTGCCGCATGAAGATTACCTGCAATTTCCATTGTATCTTTTATAATTCATAACCAAGTTTAGATATATTTTGCTTAAGAAACCTGATTTTATTATTATTAAAAAATATTTAAACATGACACCAATTAAACTTATAGCTGTTTCTTTTAGCCGTTCAAATTTTACTGCTTATTATTGTGTAGAATTTATTTTATTTTGAGATTTCAGAAATTGGTAGAAAAAACCCATTTACTTATATTAATATATAAGTAAATGGGTTTTTTATTAATATAAAAGTTGCATCTGGCAAACGTTTCGTAATTAGTATTTTACTGTTAATTTAGTTAGGGACTGAATTAGAGGTTTTAGACTACTAAAGTCTCTATGAGAAAGCTGATTTACTGATCACATTATCTGCCTCATAAAAAGGTGGATTAAAAATCAAGTAAATTTATTGTGTTGTCCTGAACTAAAAATAAATTTTAAAAAACTTTTATTAAAGTGCTTGAATGCGTATACAAAATTTCATGTCTGTGCTTTGAGTTTACCGTTGAAGAGTTCCTTCGTCTGGAGCCAATCTCAGGTTCAGGTCATGCTTATCAGTGCAGGTCATGTTTAGCCGGGGTTTATAGTGATGGGAATTAGCCATCTAGTCAGACCCGAGTGACCTGACTGACTGGTCATCAAATGGAAATAATAATAAATATTTTATTTGACATGCATAACTATGATAAAAAAGGCAAGCTTATTGGCATGAAATAATCTCTACCGGCTACCCCAGAATAGGTAAAATGGGTAGCCCTGAGTGCGACATGGTAGAATGGTGGCACTTCCTCGGCGGACACTGCTGTTGAACCTAAGACGCCCAAAGGCGTTGCTCGCGTAAATAGTTTTATGGAGCGGTGCGTACCTTCTGCTCCAAATTGGGATATTGCTCGGGTCTGTCGAAATAATGGGGATGTTCCTTGTTAGTATAGTCGAAACACCATTCCAGGAAATGATTGGCTAGATCAAACCCCCTGTAAAAGAAACATAGTATTAATTAATTGCGTAAAAAATACGACTAACAAGTACTCGACTCTGAGGTGGAATAGAACACGGTCGTCTCTCTCGATTTATTTCGGGAAATTTGTGGATTAATCATCTCTTTCGCCTTTAATTTTGTTTGTTTTTGTTTTGACACGAGACAGCAAGTTTATCAGGTTACGGTTAACACCTTTGTTAATTTGGCAGTGACGTCACTGGATTTGAAGTTCTCGAGTTGCAAAGATAGGTTTAATCAAAATAAAATATCTTCTAGCAGTGGCAATATGCAATATGTTGGGGGAGGGGTGTAACCCCCTCTGAACGCCATAGACAATTTTTTTTTTCAGAATAATTGTCATATATTTATTACTTTTTTGTTTCAATTTGCCACTAAATATACTCCTGAAAATGTGTTATATGGCCAAAAACTCCAATTTGTCAGTTAAATCAGATTAATGTAAATTTAATAAAAGAATAATAAGAAACTTCACAGAAAAATCACAAAAACAAATCAAACTTAATAACAACGAAAGTTTTATTTAAAAATGCTAAACTTACCAATACAATAATTGTTGTTAATAGCGTATAATCATGTCTGCAAATATCATCTAACTGCAAAAATTATATCTCAAGCGGCCTCTATGTGATGATATGCCTAAACGTGTTGAATATGACGTGATTGATATGTAGAAAAATTTATTTGTAAAATGAATAGGAAATAAAGTTATTTTATTTAAAATAATATTTCAAGAAATAGTGTCACAGTGTAGATTTAAATTTACTATTATTAATTATACCTAGTTTATCTAAAAAAATCATTTTTTGCAAAACTAACCTTCAAAGCGTAATCCGTCAAACAACAATAAATATAATTATTTTGTAACGTGAGGGCCATTTTATTTATACAAAACAATATAAACACAAAACCGAAAATGAATATTTGTAATTGTAAATAAAAAAAATAAAACTACAAAAAAAGACACACAAGTCACAATAAGTCAATTGTTGACATGTGTCAAGACATTTTAAGTAAACACAAATCTATGTAGTTGCCTGCCCAAAAAAAAATCTAAATGTGTTCACACCGCCATGAAAGAATCTCACCTGTAATTATAGGCGCAATATTCAAAGTCAATTAATACGAGTTTCGGCTCGCCGTTATCTGACATGTGACTGTACATTGAGTCCCTAGTGTTTGTCTCATCGTCTAAATAGTCCCCGATCCCGTTTGTTATCTTGTTTTCTTTGTTGGATTTTACAGCGCATGCAGTAGAAGGGCTGTCGAAATCATACTGGGAGCAGCTGAGGTCTTCCATCGTGTCTTCCGCTGTATGGACTGGATCTTCCCTGATAAGGATGTTTCCTGTGAAGAAACAATGCGTACATAAATAAATGAAACAAGTGAATAACTTCATTTTAAGGGATAAGTTTGTGGTTCACAATTACACCTGTCGTAACATAGTAAATAGTTTAAAATGTACTATTTGAAACTTGTAGAACAAAAGTTGCTCGGTTTGAAGTGTAGAATAACCACATAAAAGGACGAGAAAAATCTCAGCCCGTACATATTGCCTTGCTACTAAAAAAATCCCTTTCGGCACGCCGGAAGCCTGAGGTAGATTTCACCGGATCAAAGTAAGGGATAGGCGAACTCCAATTGTACGAACTTGTATCAAACATTGAGCGAACCCAAACCTGCCATACTCAATACCTCTTTATACCGTGCCGTAAGGGTTGCTCATATCAAAAATTGTTTCAAACAAAAAATGTAGAGAAATTATAGACCTACAATTAACATTTTGAACTGATTTGATCTGGTGCCTATTAAGATAGGTTTGATTTCTTTGAATTTTGAAAAACCAAATTTTCCCACCCCTAGGACGGTTGGAGCTATCAAAAAAAGTTTACTTAGATAAGTTTTAGGCCCTTATCTGAAAAATAAGGAATAAAATAAAATTTAAATGAATTCGATATCTTATATACTAAGAAAATTATAGCATTATATATCGAAATTTTCCGCAAGTCATGCAATAGGTAACTTTCCTAATGAAACCTACTTAAAAAATGTTTAATAAAGGCAACTACTATGCCCTTCGATTGAAGCGAACTTAGCCATTAAAAGCCGTAGCTCATAGAATAACTCTGGATAAATAGTAGTGGCCAACCTTTGAATAGAGGAAAGTATAAAATATTAATATTTCTACCTTCTTGCATATCGTTGTGACAAAAGACAACAGGGGAGCTGACGGAGGTGAGGTATTGCTTGAGCCACTCGATTTCTTTCTCAAAATTAATGGACTTGAGTTTGTCCACGCACGCTTTTTCTTCGTTATTCTGAAAAAAAAAACAATGTTACTCGAAAACAGGGTGACATTTAATCGAACTCCCCTTTAGCCAGGAGGCCTCAGTACGACAACTCAAGCTGACTGCGCTAGGCCCGGCCGCGGAAAGTCATTTTGCAAGGAAAATTTTTCAGTTTCCTCGGCTATTTTCATATGAAAACAGCAGATTACAGAAGACTATCATCTATAAAAAAAAATTGGTAAAAACCACTTGATCCGACGTTTGCAGTCCTGCAAAACCATACAGTGTTGATATTTTGTTAGGCGGCCTCTTGCCTGTGTTGGGCGTGGTCATAATTCATCTAAAAGCTATTTAGTTTAGCTAAGTTTGATGGGACACACAATATTTTCAAACAAAAACAGTGCGTCACAAAACCTTACATGAACTTCTCGTTATCTCTTGAAACATAGAATCAATCTATTCTAAAAAACAAAGTTAAATTTGCAGTTTTATTTTCTCAATTCTTTTATTCAGTCAACACTTTTTACACTTTTAAATATTTGTTATATATATAACCTATACATTACGATGACTTGACTTTTTTGACTTATTCAAAAAAGGTACAGTTGTTGAAAAATTATTTTTAAAAATGATAAAAAAATTATTGCGCCGCTGTGTATAATTTTTTTATTAAATTAAATTATCATTTAGATTATGATTTTCTTATCAGTATTTAGCCAGTGATTGTTTGTAATTTTGATGAATGACGACACTTGTCGTATATATACGTCAACCAACGAATGAGTGCTATGACATATAAAGACGTCTCGCAACCTATATGGGTTAATTAAAAAGAGCGGTGTAATAAAAAACTGACCTTGGTGTGCGGCGAGTCGAGCACTTCGCTGGCCGTCCTCATCCATTTGTACAACGTCTTCCAGAGCCACTGAGGTTCTTTTGACAGAGGTATGTCCATTGCGTGAATAGCGGCCATCTTTTCTGCAATTTTCATCGACAGCGCCGGTTCAGAAAGCTCGTTCGTTAAAAGAGGTCTAGCCTGAACACAACAATACGTAAATTATTGCAGAGGCAGCGCTCATGGGGTTCCGTAAAGTTCTACGCAATTTCGAATCGTGGAAAAGTGTAAAACACACTGCGACCATTGCTTACCAGGACATGATCTTTACGGCTACGAGAGATATGCATTAAAAAACTCATTAAATCAAGAAATAATTATTTATTATTTATTTTTTTAATTAATAGGTGTGCAATTTTACAGCTGATAAAACCTATTATCTTTGATTATTGTGCTCTTGTGAATAAGTACTCATCTAAACAGTTTTTGAACTGGTTAACTAAATTGGAGGTGACAACACTAGTAGGCAATTCATTCCACAAATTAACCACTTGATTGGAGAAGAATTTCTTTTTTGGGTCAGATTTGAAGACACTTTTGTAAATATTAACTCATACCTACGCAGATGAGTATTGGTGTTGAAGGTAAAAATGTCTCTAGCCCTGAACAATTATAGATTTTTTTTATAATCTTAAAAGTCTCTATGAGATCACCTCGCTCTCTTCATTTTTCCAGTGACGTCAGCTTCAAACGTGTCAGACGTTCTTCGTAAGTCAAATTCTTGAATCGCATAGAAAGCTTGGCTTCTCCAACAAATTAACATCTTTTGCGAATAATTAAATATGTAGCTTAATAAAAGAAGTATCTGTCACGTTTTTATGAAAATGAGTTAAAAACATCAGTATAATTATTTATTTTGAGAAAAAAATGTCAATGTTTACTTACTTCAACCTACACATAAAAATTGTAACAGTGTTGTATGAAATTTAAGTAACATATACTTAAAAAACTATTTGCCAACAACTGACTTTTCTGACAAAGATACTTCTTGTACCGAGCCACAATACATGAACAACAAACGTTCAACATTTGATAAAGAAAGAGTTCATTCGAAGTTACTTTGAAAATATAATTTAAATGCAAAAATGAAAGTCAAACCTTGTAAATACAAGACTTGACTTCGTATTATACTTTTTAATTTTGCTTTGTTTTTTTTTTATAAATAATTACTATGACCATTACTAATACATCTGCAACTCCATACCTGCGATCAACAGTCGCAGGAAAATGAAGGCTGATTGCTTTTGTATTAAATTATATTAACAACTTAAAATAGCGTAGAAGCACACGAGTCGATAAGAAAAAATAAAATGTGTACCGGAATGTATTCCTCGATTCTGCCCCCGGAGAACACCCCGTGCAATTTAGGACCCAGCCTCCTCTCCGAGAGAAGAGTAAAGATCACAGATTCCGTTATGATAGCATCCATCGCTCGTTCCCCGTGGATCTGTCCATATATCCTTAACAATACCTGCAATATAAGACTTTTTATTATTTAATTGCCTTTATTATTTTATTATTATTTTACAATAGGCAGGCAGCATAGCTGATAAGCATATATCTTATTCAGTATCAAAATTGTTATTGTTATTGTTGTTGTTGTTTGTTCATGTTTTTTTTCCTTAAATGTTCATCTAGATTGTTTTTAAATATTTGTTTACTGTACTTATTGTATGAATTTTCCATTAATTTGCTCGTCTCCTAAGATAAGACAAGTACAGAGGAATGGCCGATATTTATATATTCACAAAATGCAATGTGCTTGTACCGCTGTTCACGATCTTTCTATATCCCTATATCTCTATATCCCACTATAGGCAAATTCAGCAAATACAAATACAAATAAGGGTTCAGCAGTTTACATATTTCAACTTTAAAATGAAATTTTGACTAATTATTTTTACTTTTATCTATTCAGAATGCAGTTGTATATGGGGTTGACGATTGCTGTATCGATGAAGAAGTAGACTGGTTAGATAATCTTAATTACTGGATAATTAATTTATTACTGATAACTTTATTACTACGTAGTAAAGATTGGTAATTAATAATAATAATAATAGAGTAACACGAAAGGTTTCTGACAAGCACAGATTGTGATGAGCTCTTTTGTAATAAAAATCAAAAGCAAAATTTGCAATTTTTTTTTTTGTTTTTGAGCAAAATGTTAAAAACATTGTAAATTTGGAAACAGCATTTGGATGAAGGTTCTGAGCGAGTACAGCACTTAACTAAGCGTACAGTGTGAATAACCACAATGCATTAATTTTATTATAGTTTAATACTCATTTTGCACATAATACTCATTTTTTTCCTCTAAGAAATAAGTATATATTATTTTACCTACCACTGCAAAGCAATGGCGAGCAAAGTTGCGTTGCTGCATAAAAACGTAATTGTGCTGCTGTAAACCTGAAGGTTTACGAGGCCACATTTACGTAAACGTCTCAAACTGACACAGCCGGTTTTCAAAAAATGATCTAATTACAGGCACTTACTTAAAATACTCATTTTAAAAAAAACTATGTGTGTTATGTTGATAAACTGCACTATTTTCAATAGCTTATGAAATTCTCTAGAATATGGATTTATATATACACTATATGAACTATACAAATATATATGAACTATACAAAATGTAGAAAAAATTTTTGTTAAGTATTTATTTTTGCTACTCAAAAAAAGAAAATTTAAAGCGATAACACCTGTTTTTTTATATTTTACTTACGTTCAAGAGATACAAATTATCTTAGTTACGTTTGTGGATGGTGCATGGCGGATAGCGCAATCGAGGTTAGGCACAAACAAAATATTTATTTTTCCAATTCCGTGACACTGATGCACTAAAACCACTTTATAACACTTAATTGCGTAATATAATAAAGAAATAATAGCTTCTAATCACTTGTTTAAAAACTGTCGTAAACACAGCACGCCAACAGACTGTCAGAATCATTTTATTTTTTAATGTTTTAAAATGGCAATATGTATATTGTTTTTTTTTTTTTTTTGAAAAATTTAATGGAGAATTTTATAGCATTGGAAAAGAACACCTCCGAAATTGCTAGTATTAGAAATTAACTATATGTAATACCCTATGAACGCGTTCACTAAAAACGCAGTTGCGCTACCCCATGGTTTTTTTATGACACCACTTATAAGCGGTTGCGCCACATGACGGGTTAAGAAATACATTTTAGTAATATGCATAGTTTTATCAAGGCGAAAATTCATCTACATATCAAGTAATACACTATATTAAAATTATTTCACTGTGGTTATATACACTTATAGCGAATTACTTCACCATCATTCCCAAGGGCTTGTATGCCAATAAGCAAAAATGTTTTAATCAGTTCTGAAACCGATTTGCACTTTGAAACTTATTCCACATAATCATCATGTTTAGTATGATGGTTGCACACCATTAAACATGGATTTGCTCAATGCCTTAAATAATGTTTACCTTTTTTGGTTCCTCCATGGTGGAAAGTGAATTGGATCGTGGTTTCTGCTTGTTTGGTTCCTCAACCGAGTATTCTGGATTGGTTGCTGTCTTCGCCGCTGCCTGTACATGCACAGATTACACATGTCTCATTAATAAAATTACTACAAAAATACCCTTCTTGCACGCGGCGACATCACCGGTCTAGGTCACGGGCCACCGCCAAAGTATAACGAACGATTTTTAAAAGTTTTAAATTATGCAGGATATAATGATCCACACTGGCTGTGCAGTATCAAAACGATCAGCATTTGATCTGTACAATATATATTAAATATGCATGACTTCTATTTAATTAATTCATGGACATTCTACCATCAAACAAGGTAACATGGTAATAGTTAATAACGTAGTCAATCGACTTTTTATTATCATAGGTTGCTAACCCTACTATGTAAAATTTAAATCTTTGTTACATCATTAACAATTAACCAACAAGCTGCTCTGAACTTTTGAGAGTCACTTCTTGGACTGCTTATGTTTAAACTTTAGAAAACTGTTTAGAAATGTCAAATGTCAGTACGAATTCGGTAGCAATGGCATATTTTTGGGGTTACGACGGTGTGATTCTAATAATCAAAAAAGTTTTTTATTATTTAATCATGTAATAACGCTATTACAATTGACATGCAACATCTTTGTTTTGAAATATATACAATGGAAAATAATGCATTTTTTTTTTAATATACACATGTAACACTATGAACACTATGGTACCGGAAATTTGTTGAAAGAGTATGACAGCAGTTTTAGGATTTAATGGAGGTAGTTTATCAGTAAAAGAATTGAAGGTTTTTGAGTGTTTGAAAAACCTTCAAAGGTTGCTTATATGAAGCAACCTTTTTGTCGTGTACTTATCGCTATCTCCCATCATGCACAGAAACTCTTCCTGATATTCTTATCGACATGACATTCTCCACCCCAATCTCTACATTGACAAAGCAAATGATTGGACCCTCAAAATGAACAGCCGTCACCGGCTATTTCAAATATGGACACCGGACGCCCCGCTCCATTCTTTCCCTCCAGTGTTCTTTGAAGATTTTTTTGAGCGATTCATTAACGTCTAAATGCTGCACGGGTCTGGCCCATCTTAATTTTGATGGCTACTTTCGAACACAAAAATGTATTATTTTACATAAATAGAAGCCTCTCAATTATTACGTATATACCTTAACAGCCCTGGGATAAGGTCATAAATAAATTATCGAGTAGAAAAAAGTCTATATTTGGTATTCTGAAGTGGAAGCCAATGACAAACGGACGTAACATACGGTATTGTATTGTAGAACTATAAAAACAAAATGCTATAGGTATGTATTTTGAGCACATTATATTGCCGACGACCAAATCAAAGGCAAAAAAAAATGGAGAACAAACCATTAAGTCCAAAAAGAGTATTTTCTCTAAAAAAAAAAGAATATTTTCCAGATATTGAGGTGATATTAAAAAGATTAATTAAATTCTATGTGTAGTGTGTAGGTGTGTGGCAAAAATGTGGAAACTAACTACCTTAATTTTATCTATATTCGCTAACACCGCAGTTATATTTGCGAACAACTTAAAATTAAAAGCATTATACGTGATACAAAGTTATGTTTGATGTCGATTGCTTTTTTTTAATATGTACATTTTCTCAGCAGACTCATAACACGAATCAATAGAGATAAGGCGAAATGTCGGGCGTATCGGCGCGTTGTGATAACAGCCGGCTGGTATTAAAAAAATCGTTAAAAGTAATCCTATCAAAGTCCTATTAGATGTCTACAAGTATTACAAGTGTACTAATAGCTTCTAAATTTATAATCATAAAATTTATTTTGGGCCCCACCAATAAACCTAAAACGGACCAAAAATTTATGTAAAACATTATTTGTAGATTAAAAAATAGCTTTTTGAGTTAAATTTAAAACTATTTGTGGTTTTAATGAAATTTCGAACAGTGGATATAGATAAAATAATGATAGAACAACAAAGAAATAATTTTGCCTTCTTCAACTAGACGATGTCTGTTCTAAGGAAGACAGTATATTAATTGTGCTAAAAAAAATGTTTTTCAACTGTTTAGCGGAGAAAAAAGTGCTCTTTCACCATGACAACGCACCGGCTCACACCTCCACCATCGTCACGGCCAAATTGTTCGAATTGGGCTACGAACTGCTGCCTCATCCACCGTATTCTCCAGATTTAGCCCCATGCAACTTCTTTTTACTTCCAAACTTAAAAAAAACACTCGTCGGGCAGAAATGAGGAGGTCATCGCCGCCACTGAGGCCTACTTTGTAGACCTCAAGGAAAATTTTTTTTCAGATGGGTTAAAGAAGTTGGAGCATCGATGGATCAAGTGTATCGAGCTAAAAGGAGACTATGTTGAGAAATAAATCGCTACTCATCGGACAGTACTCAGTACTTATCGGACAACCCTCGTATATTCACGCTGCAGTCAGTTTCTAACCCTCGAACAAAAAGGCACTTACTTGTATAGTAGCCAACGTGTTCCTTCTATGCTGCGGTGAGCCATTACAGGTCGACTCGCCGGGGCTGGCCGACATAGAGCAACTGCTATTCGGTAGTGCCACATAGTATAGGTAGTTTGACAGGCCTCCGCTGTAACGAAAGAGACAAAAATTATTTTATTGTATCCAATTTTTCATCGCCGTAAGAGTTAAGATGCTGTTCAGAGAGAGCCAGGGCTGTGGTTGTGTAAATGTATTCTGCGACCATGGTATAAGCCTAAATCTACGGATGAGGATGATACGATGCAATGTCTTCTCTGTGTTTCTGTACGGTGTAGAGATGTGGACCCTCACGGGCACAGTTATTGAAAAACTGGTTCGTGCAAAACTGAAAATGTGAGTTTACCAGTTGAACAGATAAAGTTTGAAATTATGCGCCATAAAGAAATTGAACAAAGATTAAATTGTTTTTTTTTTTATTTATTTATTAATAACTGAAACGTTAATGGTTGAGAATGATAATATTTATTGCTTTTACACAAAGCCTAATAAAGATATATTTTTTTTAACACAAATAGCAGTTATATATCAAAACTAGTTTTGTTGAAAATATAGTTACAGAGTGTGTTTCCTACACTTTGTTACCAATAATGTGTTGCAGAATGAACATCAGGTTCCACTCCTCGTGACTATGACCCTCTCACATAGGCATCAAGTGGGTCATATATAATTGGCAACGCGTGTGGATGTTAATATAATTCTGAAGGCAAGTCCTGATGATTGACAACCGCCCAATCAGTCATACGAAATAATGACACTTTAACTATCAGTTATGAGTGCAATATGATCGTTCATATCGGTGAAAGATAGAATTATCCAAGAACATTGAACCATTGCTAAGCGAGATAAGAAGTGTAATGTTTAATAAATATTGATAACAAATTTTTATGTGACATGAAAATAGTTTATTGTGGAAAAAAAACGGACAAATTTACATTAGCCATTAAACTAACCCATTCATATTGGCAACTTTGAAAATCATGCGAAGATACCACAATTCAAGTCCAAAAAATAATGCACGTTAGTCATTATTCGAATATTTACAAAAAAAAAATCCCGGCAAACATAGATTTTAATGAGTAAGAAAAAAAATACCAAATTTTAATTTAATATATTTTAGGGAAACATACAGCGCGACTTAGTTTATAAAACAGTAAATACATAGTTATTAATTTGGCCAATTACATGAATCCAATGTTTAACAATTAAATTGAAAGGTAGGTTCACCTAGAACTGATAACATGAAAAAGAAAATGATGAGAAAAGTAAATAAAATAGTTCAGTCTTTGCATATTTAGACTAATAAAAATGTATTCATTAGAATATGGGTTTTGCTAGAGTTATTATGATAAACATAAATATTTAAGACTTTTACCTTCTAATTACCTGAATGAGACGTGTATATTTTACTTATCTTGTTTTTGAATTAATTCAAATTATAATTAAATATATCTAATTCCGAAAGATGACTGACATATTCTGTGAAATGTTGCGTTTTGAGCATAAAAAAAGATCTATTCATCTAGTAATTCGTTGGGCTACTCTGAAGTGGATACTTTGTAGAAGCTCTGGACCGTCTATTAAATTATTTTAATAACACTTTTTTCTGGTATCCAAACGGAGAATTTGATGGAAATCTTCAGCTTCTTGGTAAATGTCAAATGAGATTTGACAAAGACAAATATTTTCTATACTGCTTCTGCGGCTAACATTGTAAATTGGGAACAGGGTTTGTAAGGGGATTCTGAGCAAAGACGGGCCTCTCAATAGTATCATCATTGACAGAATTCTGTTTTAACCGTTATACGGCATTTTAGGGGAAATTTAGACCTGAGACAGGGGCAGAAAACGAAAACTGTAGAACTAAACAAGTGATACAAGTGATATGTGTAGACGAACACTGATTATAATAGCGTCTGCTGTCAGTTCTTAAAACGCATGTTACATAAAAATAATCACACATATGGTGTTCAGGGCCGTTCCATAAAAATAATACGGCATGTGTTTCTCAGATAGTTATTACAAGTCACCTTTCAAACAAAAAAAAAAAATATTGAAATTGGTTTTTGGAAACTGTTTGGGATCTATGATGCCACAGAAACAGATACAAACCCCTCTGTCTGCATCGGGGGGTTAAAAATACTGCTAATACTTTAATATTATATCTAATATAATTGTGTTGTACTTGATAAAACATTGAAATTTTATTAAAAATAAATTAGTTCTATTCGTTAAAAAAAAAACAATAACTTTTGTTGGAAATGAATAAACCGTCAATCGTATCTAAAATAATTATAAGATTTAGTATTTTTTTTATGTTTTTGAGCCTCAAAGTGGATTTTATTTTTAATAAATGACAATTACTGGATATAGTTTCATCTCATAATTATCTGGGTTTATACAGGGTGAACATAGTCACCAGTATCCTTTGGCCGTAATGACCATCCTTCCAAGATAAAACCTATCTTGAGAAAACGGAACATTGGGTTCAATTCGTTTCTTTCCAGAGCAATTCGGCAGTGGAATGCTCTTCATAGGTCAGTATTTGATCTCTTTCCTTGTTCCGAGGCTGTTTTTAAGCGTAGGCTGCGAGTTCTTAAGCATTAATTTTTTTTTCCTCACCTACTAAACTTAACAGTATCACCGGAGCTAGCTCCTAAATATTGAAATTACTTAATAATAATAATAATAATAAGGGGTAGTTCTGGACATGAAATTAAACGACTGTTTTTCAAAAAAAGTAATCTAAAAAGATAAAAGAAAGAGTCCTGAATATATTTTAAAGCATATTTTTATAACGTGCGGCGTAGCGACTCAGTAACCAACTGATTCCACAGGGCACTCTACCTACAAATGTATTGACGACAGTAAACAACGGGTAGTTTTTAATGTAGGTCAATTGGATAGATCAGGATACAATATGTTCAATAGAGTATTTATATTTTTATACGGATTTTTTTTGTTAGCTATATGAAAACTTGTTGAACAAAGTTGTCCAGTTTCACCCCTTAAAAGGATACTGCCGACTTTAGGTTCATCCTGTAAAGGTAAATTTCTACTTGTCTAAAAGTTAAGAGCCTCTGTTTAAAATGTTGGGTTTGTTGGCTTGTTAGATATTACGTTAATATTTGTTAATTACTTTCAAGTTGACCAAGTTTTGGTATAATTAAGGTATAATTTAAGTGGTAACAATTATTATCTTCTAATGAATAATTATAGGTTTTAGAAAAATTATCTTGTTCGAGGCCTTTAAAAGCCATTTTTTGCTATTTATTGACGGTATGTATTCTAATAACAGCTGCTACCTTAAAAAAAACCATTAGAAATAAATTTCATTAAGATCATAATAACTAAACGTTTCATATAACGTCGTACTGTATATGGTTTCTTTGTAAAAAAAAACTATGAAGTGCGTTTATGATTAGCAGTCCCGCGTTGACGACATAATTATATAACTAAGGTAATGTTAAATGCGATTTCAAAATAGCCTAATACTAAATAAATATAAAATAACTGCGTGATTTATAGCTGAACTCGTCACCGTGCTACATCGTCATGGTGTCACTTGTAATGTGATTTCCGTGTCACTGAAACTGGAGTCTGGCCGGACGGGGTAAAAAAATAATTGGGCGACTGTCAAAATAGTTACGGCCGGTGATGTACCTAAATGCACCATACGGTGTCCATCTTTGTAACTTGTGGATTGTGCTAGCCAGGCAATCGGCAATAAATTTCAATAATAGGCAAGCGAAGAAACTTCGTTGAACGCGTCTCTGTAGCTATGGCTGTGAATGAATGAGATTTCATCACCGCTATGAGCCAGCTTCAGTAACGCGGTTATTCGTTGCGCTAGATTAACGAAATGGTATTTAAAAACTACCATTTGAAAATAATATCGATAATATTGAATATTCTCAAAATATTTCATTCAACATCCCTTCATGTAGAATGCGAGAATACCGTCTTTTTTCGCTCCCGTGAACAAACGCTAACACGGCGGTCACACAATTATGTCGTCAATATATTTATTCTCCTCAGTTCGAAAAACTCTAAATTTAAGGACAGATTAAATTAACAAAACTAATTAATAGTAATCTTTAGACATTATTTTCTTTCCTTTTCTTTTCTTTTCTGACAGTTTGAACCAAAATAAAAAATATATATAATACGCTAAGTAGTGCGAGTGTAATTTAATTTTAATCTTTCATGTATTTCTCTGTTCTTTAGCGAAAACCTATTATCAGACAAATTTGGATGTAATTGTATATACCATTTGGTTACGCCGTTTTCTATTAAATAGTTAAATATAATTACACTAGGGCGCCGCTTTGCTTCGCTGCGGCATACATTGGAGCGGAGTTTAGTATATAAATGTATTTCTCCATAGGGATTACCATTTCATTTTTTATAATTCTTTGCGCAATCAAATGTATATGTTTTTTGGTATCTATGCACAGAAGACATTATCATGGTCATTTTAAAAAAATAATTATCAAAATCGGTCTTGTAGTTCTCGAGCCTTAGTCCGTGAACAGAGTGACATTTGAGTCACCACATGGGAGCTTCGCTCCAATAATAACGGTGACATTATGAACCTGAATTTCTTATACCTTTTACCATGTCTTTCTCAATACTCTTCCAATATGAAAATACCTACCTGTCTCACCATGGAGCGGCATAATGCCTACGAAATATGGGCGAAGCAGGCAGTCACTCTCAAACGCGCGCGGAGAAAAGAGCTCTATTGCAAGTCTATCGATAATACTGATAGCAGCCGCCTGAACCCCTGATAGTGACCGAGTAAAAGCAGTGTGCACCCAAAATTGCCGTCGAGGGAAAAAGGTGAGTCCTTGGTCTCATATTATCCTTCCTTTGCCCTCAGCAACATTTTGTCACCGCTAAAATAAATTAAACTAGAATATAGGGAACAAAATTATACAGTCAAAGAAAGTATTCAAATCTTTTACAGTACCCGTCATTCGCGTCACCACCATTACTTATATATTGTAGTTGGTTTTCCAAATAAACAATAAATAAAAATTCATAGGGTGGTTTGAACGATGTCACGCACGACTAATTATTATGAATAATTTGCTGACGTAGCTGTGTTAGTGTACTACATTAATCTACAACAAAACCACAACCCACTCAAAAGATTAGTATGTATGCCTGGTGCATACAAGTGTGCATTTCTATCATAACTATAGTTAAACACAACATAATGATAATTTTTCATCCTCCGTGCATAATCTTCATATATCTCGGAAACTATGAGGAAGAACCCCATGTTGCTCGACTCTTATAAACTCGAAATATAAACCCCCAAGAGGTACTCTTTAGCCAACCCAAAAAGCAAACACACCATTTAGCTGACAAATCTTATATTTTACAAATAAATTGCAAGATTCGACATCCACGCAATACGTTTGCAATTCGGAACGGTTCAAGAGTAGCACGGCTGAAATGCATTCACAAAGTATTGCCATAACATGCGGAACGTGGGCTCGGAAAAATGTAAATGAATCAAAACTGAAGGAAACACTCGCAAAAACACTCGCTCACCGTATTAAGTCTCTCGAAGACCTTGCTAGCGTATTTCTGCAAGTGAAAATTAAATTATTTTGAATTGTATTTTTGCAAAAGGGGGGGGGGGGATGAATTGATGTAATCGGTTTCGGATTCCATGCCAAAAATATAGAGTTTTGGTTTCGGCGGCCAAAAGACGGTCGAAACTTCCGCTACTGCCGAAACTGCATTAGTTTGTCCGTAGCGCAATCTTCGTTGACACTTCACATCGCGAGTGGAAGCAATTTATTAGGCGAGAATGCCGAAAATCTTTTGTTTTTAGCTTATAAGGTTATTTAATTCCGATTACTTACTACAACTACTAACTTTTTTCCATTTCAATTAAGATTTTTTTTTAATTATGCTAATTATCCCCCTGAATCTATAAGCGTCTTAGTTTGTATTTGATAGCTCCTCTAAAGACAATAATTTAAAATAAAAACGAAATATTTGTTTCAATTAGTTTTATTTTATTTTATATACACTAGCAGCTTCAAGCTGATGTGTATACCCTGTAACAACAGGGTAGTGAGGCTTAGTGCCTCTAAGCGATTTTCGTACGATTTGTAACTCAAGGGCATTACCATCGTAGTAGCCCGTCTCTGTGTTCTCTCTAGTAAGTTGATATCCTTCACAAAGTATGGGCTCCAGATCTGGTGAACGTGTTCTTAATTAGATTAGTATTAGTTTTTAAAGTTTTAAGTCTAATTTTAAAACATGCCACATTTTACAATAAACGATACATAATTATTATGTATTGTTAGATTGAGTTTTCTAAGAAAAAAAATATTTCTCCAATTTCCTTCTTGATTTCGGTTTCAGCTTAATCGATTTCGGTCGGACACTATTACTTAGGTAATATACAAATATTTTTGGCCCTACTCAACTAAGCTAAATTTACTTATTAGAGTCAATAAAGCGTTAAAAATGGTATGACTATAATGTGCGGATTCGAACCCGCGACTGCTGAGCCGATAGTCAAACAAGTTAACAACTACATAGACTACCACAATCCCTATACCTTGTTTGGGGAGCTCGTGGTCGTACGGTAGCCACATCTGCTAATTCATCTCTATAAGGTACTATATCCCCCTTAAACAAGGAATAAAAAACAAATTGAAATAATTATACCCAACTGAAACAATGATGAAAGCAATTATTTAACCGAAGATATAATTAATCGTAATTGATATAAACAAAACTTAACAAGGCATTAAACAATATGCGATATTATTAACCTATTTAAATTATTTGAACAAGTTAGATTAAATATAATATCGCTTTATATCAAGACAAAGTAATCGGCTAGAAAGCAGGTATTAAAATGTTCAAATAGGGATATTCGAAAGTGCTAATGCCATTTTAATTTTTGAGCATCTGCAATCTTAAGAGCGATGAATTACACACTTTTTTAATAGTTGTCAAAAAAATGCTTTAAAACAGTGTAAAAGTGCTATTTCGAATTTTCGAAATCGTAAAACGTCTGCAAAACATCAAAACATTGCCAGAAGTATAAATGTTAAGATTATATTATCTCCCCCAATGGCTGGCGGAATGCGACTATAAAAAATCGGAAATCTGAATAAATCAAGTAAGGAACAGATCAGTAAGAACATTATTTTACCCAACTGCTGTGTTATGTTTTGTCACATGAATGTCACAAGGAATGTCACTATGACTAAATAATGTAAAAAAAAACAAAGTTAATCGTCACATCTATTTTCAAATATTGCACCTACTAGACGGTCCAGGATTGTACGAAGGCGCTGGACGACGCTTTCCTGTCGATTGAGATCGGACCTTTACTTCGAACGAAAGCGAGACAACGGTTTCCCCGGGGATAAAGTCCAAAGGAAAACTCGAGGAAAGACACCGTTGACCGAGGGGGTTCACCGTAACATTGCGCGTCCAGATTGTCTTAATCCACACCTTCCCTCTCTGCACCTTAAGGGCTTTCATTAATTACATAAGTCCATTACCTAGTTCAAACTCAAGCGTATGTTTCATGTAATCCGTTCATTGGTCGTTTAATTATTGCAACCCAGCGTGAAAATCTAAAAATTACCTGTTTGTTACCTAACGTGACAGTTTCTGGTGGAGTAGAAGTTTATAAGTTAATGAATCAAAGCGATGGAATCATTGTCGCTCGAGAAAACATAATATCGTAAGGGTCAAGGTAAAAAATAAATTTTACTTATTATTGAAAAAAAAACATGTAATAAGCGAAACAATTATCTAAAATCCAATTTCGGATAAAAGGCCAGTAAAACAGTAGAATTTTTTTACCTTAATTTATACTTTTTTTTCAGTCGAAGATATGCTCAACATTTTGAGCATTTTATAATATAAGTTGTCACATTTTTGCATCGAGTAAAAATCATATAGACAGATTTCTTTTCTAAAACATTAAAGACGATGTTCTTAAAAATCCAAAAGATCTGTTCAAGGAAAGTTTTTTTTTGCTAAAAACATGTTTTTGTTTTTAGCCTATATTTTTTTTTAAATGTTACTCAGCCGTGTACAAAGAGTGCAATAAAACGGGTCTATTTTGCATAGAAATGTGTGAGATATAAGACCCTCGATTAAATTTAATATTTTTGTAAACAATCGTCGTTTATGTATGTAGAATAGTAAGTATATAGTATAGTAATAGAAACTATTGCGGTCGGGCAGATGCCATTTGGCATTTTTCATATGAATATTTTAGTAATTCGTAGGATTGATTAGGTACTCTCCGGAATGACAGATCATCTATGTTAGATCAAAAGAAAGACATGTGTCTTTGTGAATAAACAATGTAAATATTTGACTAGTCATTGACCTTGAATAAGTATGAACTTGGAATGCACTTAATCATTATAGGGCAGTAAATACCACCATGACGGTTTTTTTCTCAGACTTGGTCACTTTTCACATAGATAGAGGACATCAAAATATGTAGTTAGATAAAATAAACTAATTTCGGAAAATCGGTCGCTCTACGACCACGATGTGTATAAATATAGGTAGTACAATTTGGTGGTGTAATGGTATGATGGTATGTGGTATTGTCGTGGTACGGTGCTTATATTAGTTACGCAGCAGAATATGTTAAACTCAGCTGGAAGGAAGTCTAAGTGACTTGTTTTGTTTGCGGTAAGTGAATTTTGAATAATTTAAGTAATAACTACAGAAATCTTCTAATGCTACCTTTACCAATTTTCACCGTGAAAACATACTAAAAGTGTAAATGTTGCATGCGGCCTCTAGACAAATGGCTCGATAAATAACAAATACCCTTCGAACAATTGCACATGATGATAAATTAATGACGACATTAACACAACAGATAATGACTCGTGCTCATAAGAATTCCTTGTGTTTAATTACACAATGCGTAAAGCGCAATAATTGAAGATTAACGAAGTAAATTTCGCAAAGATAACACGAGTAAACGTTTCAACTAACCTAAATTGAAATGCTGCGTTCATGCATTAAACAATAGTTTTTATCAGCAAAACGAATTAAGATTGCTGGCCCAACCCTGAACCTTACTGGTAGCTTAGAATGTGTGCCTGCATGTCTGATGCATTATAACTCGGGACCTACTCGGCTGATTTGGCTACTTTTTTTTAAAGTTGCTAATAGTTTGAAGATGGCTTTTAGGGAAACTGTACGGAGAATTCAGGAAAAATTCGAAGTGTATTCTACATCTCAAAGCTGCATGCAGAGAATAGGACGGTACGGACGTAATAACCTGGAGCCTAGAGATGAGTTGTCTAGCGTTGAAAGCGCCTGAGAGCCATATATTTATTTTTATTTTATCATGGGAAAACACACAGTTATATCAATAACATTAAAACAATTAAGAATTAAATAGATAACAAACCGATTATGGATTTCCTACATAATCACAAACATATTACAGTAGGTATGATGTTTTCAAACTAAATTGTTGCAATTTTTTTTCAACTAAGTCAAATTATTTAAATACAAACACGTAGGGGTTTAACTTTCGTATATGAAGGATATGTTGTGTGTGTGTGTATATGAGTAAGAGAAAGAGATATTGTGTGTCGGGGAATATGTTTAGGTACTTACCTAGATAACAATTATATCACCTGCAGCTAATAAATAACTGTTTGTGCTAATCTCGGAAACCAATGGATGGATTTCAAAGGTGTTCACAATTTTATAGAGCATGTTACGAGGCAGGTTTAGGTGCAAACATTAATCGATTATCCCTTACATATATATAGATTTTTTAAGTTCTAAAATATATATCTCCTTGGGAAGCTAAGATACAGTTAGTTTACAAATAGGCGGCTTACCAAATACTAGATGAAATTTACCTAAAATTGAGGTAAAATAATAATTTGTGATCGCTCTAGAATTTTATATGCGATGAATTACAAAAGAATTGTAATTTCTTTTCCTCTTCTAACACGTGTTACACTGTTATTTATATTGTTCTGCTAAAGCTTGTTTTAAAAGGTTTTTTTTACTGGCAGGCAACGAAACGATCACAAAACCATCTATAATTGGAATGAAATAGCAGTCGAGGTCAAACGCTTCATTAGCATTTTGGATAAGGAAAATATTTTGTTTTTTTCCCATTATTAGAGTTTTAAGATTCCGTTTGGAATATTCCTGTCAATTTTATTATTTCTATTTATTATGACACATATGCAAAAGATTAAAATTCTCCGATAAAGACCTGATATCAGTCTCGTATGTAAACACATCTGATAGAATAATTATCTCGTAAATAGTTAGTAATTTATGCGCATTTTGCACGCAAACATATAAACTCAAAAGCAGTGCTTTCAAAACTTTAAAGTAAAAATATTTTTGTTTTTCTTTGATCAAAATAGTCGTACTGCTAAATTCAAACAACTTTTTAGGTAAAATAACCAATTTGTGCCTTCTTAAAGCTAGCCATTCATTAAAAGAGCGTGCTGAACAATTTAATTTCTACTAAGTTTTAAAAAATTATTGAAAAAGAATTAGGCAGACAAGTGATTGTGAATTTTGTATTTTTTATTAAATTTATTTTTTCATTTTCATATGTCGAAAGTATAAAAACGTATAAAAGTAATAAAAACATCTTAATATTATTTTTTAAATGGTGGTAGTCTAGTGTTAAGGTGTTTGGCTATTATCCCAGCGTTCGCAGGTTTGAATCCGCGCTCAGTCCACTCCATTTTTAATGCATCATTACCACCGCCATCCCTGACTCTAGCACAAAAGCACATTTGGCTTAGTTCGGTGGGGCCCAAGATGATTGTATAAGACCGAGGTTAAAACAATTCTTTAAAAAAAAATGTTTACCATTATGTTACCTTCAGAAGATGAAAAAATAAAGAGGGAAAAAAAATATAGGGACAGGAAGGAATAAACAAATTCATTCTGTAAACAAGTTTATTGGATTATCCAGCTATAAATTTTCATTTTTTAATCGGTGCACTTGCACTAGATAAAACCTAGTACTATCTAGTAGAATCTGAATAGTTATGTATTGACTAGAACGAACTGTGTACAAACGTACATATTTATATTTGCACGTTTAGCAAGGTCAGATCTGAACAGTAACAAGACAGACACGCGATTTCAGTGACGGGTACAAGGTAAATGACAGACAACAGTTTGGAAACAATAGATTCAAGGTAAATCAAAATATTCACACTATTTTTATGCAAAGGCAGTGTGAAGTCCTCTTTAAGGTATTAGGCAAAACAAACCAAGAGAAAAGCTTTAAAAAAACCAATTTAATTAGAAAAAACACTTTACTAGACTAGAAAAATTTACATATTTTTTTCTTAGAAAATACCCAGAATGTCCCCTTAAAAGAATACTACTGACTTTAAGTTCACCTGTAAGAAAACTAAAATACCTTTGCGCCTGACCTAACCCAGTAATAACGGATAGATTGAAAAATCAGATAATTGATGGACCGCATCGTTCGATGTTTAAATCTCATTTAAAAAAACTATCATTGAACCTTAAAATATCTGAAATTTTAATAGTTTGATTGTACCCAAAATACTGGTCAAACTTCTTCCTTGCGTAAATTTTAAACCTGTTTTATTATAAATAGTTATACTGTTGCAAAGAACCAGTTTCCAGTTTCCAGTTTGAGGGCGACAACATTGATGCACGTCGAAAATACATTTTTGGCGCTGCAGTAACAGGTCGTTAATTTGATTTTATTGTTGTTAATACAAAATAGTTAAAACAAAATTATTTAGGTTAATTTACGGGGATCATGCATCAAAAAATAAGCTTATATATACAGATATTCCGTACATAAAAATACTTTTGTTATATGTAAGCTGATACTGTTGATACAATATTTTTGATATTTAAGCCAGAGTCGTATTTTTAAATAGGTGGTTTACTGTTGTGGAATTTAGTCATTTGACCGTCTACTCTAAGTAGGTAGCTCAAGAAACTAATCGCAAATACATTCTCTATTATACAAAGCAGATGAACGAGATGAATTTCAACTCGAAAAGTACAAATGCGAAAGAGTTGAATTTTTGTGTGTAGATTGATGCTATTGCAAAATAACCAGAGCCGTCTAGATCCTATCGGAGGCTGGTCGAATAATCTTAATATATATAAATCTCGTGTCACAATGTTTGTCCTCAATGGACTAATAATAAAATAATGGACTAATAATAAAATTTGAACACCATGTGCAGTTCGATGTGCACTTGAGAGATAGGATAGTTTAAATCTCAAATTATAGTCGCAATTTTAATTTATCGCTAATTTTTTGTCCGTTATTATTTGGCAGTCATAAAACTGACAGATGTCGATACCTTTTTATTTTATGGGCGATTGTGAAGAGCGCGTGACGACTCGGTGCCAGTATAATTTTATTGAACAAGCAGAGGAAAGAGCAATTGTGATATTATTGGAAAATTTTTTAGAAGATCACAATCAACTAATTCAATTGATCAAAAGAGTTTCGCCACGACTGCAAAATGACAATTATCAAATCGTCATAAAAGCCGACAAAGTACCATTAGGTGAACATGCTGGTAGATTCAGTCATAAAACTGACAGATGTCGATACGGAACGGCACGGAACATGCATGCATACAAGATGCGATGACTTACGTACGTCATTACGGCCGACCGGATTTATTTATTACATTCACATGTAATCCGAATTGGGAAGAGATACAAACTTTACTATTGCCAGGACAACAAGCCATTCATCGTCATGATTTAACTGCACGTGTGTTTAAACAAAAATTGAAATCCTTAATTGATTTTATTGTTAAATATACAATTTTTGGTATCACACGTTGTTGGCTGTATACGATAGAGTGGCAAAAGCGAGGTTTGCCTCATGCCCACATTTTGGTTTGGCTTAAAGATAGAATCCGTCCTGAAGAAATCGATCAAATAATTTCAGCCGAAATTCCAGACCCATTAATTGATCAAGAATTATTTGATATTGTCACCAAACACATGATCCATGGGCCATGCGGTGTTTTCAACATGACGTCACCGTGCATGGAAAATGGAAAATGTAAAAAAAACTTCCCAAAGCCGCATACGAATGACACGATCACGGATATTGATGGTTATCCAATGTATCGCCGCAGAAGTACTGAGAATGGTGGCCACACATTTACAATGCGACTGCCGAACTTTCCAAATCAAGTTGAGTTTGATAATCAGTGGGTGGTACCATACTCACCACTACTTTCAAAAACTTACAAAGCTCATATCAATGTTGAGCTTTGCAGTTCTGTTAAATCAATTAAGTATATTTGTAAATATGTAAACAAAGGCAGTGATTTGGCCATATTTGAAGTAAAAAACATAAATAAAAATGACGAAATAGCACGATACCAAATGGGCAGATACATTAGCAGCAATGAAGCTATTTGGCATATTCTCAGCTTTCCCATCCACGAAAGAGATCCTGCTGTCCAACATCTGGCAATACATCTTGAAAACGGTCAACGTGTATACTTCACTGAAGAAAATGTTCTCCAAAGAGCGTTCGAAGCTCCGAAAACGACTCTAACTGAATTTTTTACATTGTGTCAAAAACCTGATGTTTTTGGCCAATTCGCGAAGACATTGGTGTATGGTGATGTTCCACGTTATTTCACATGGAACAAATCCAGTAAAAAATGGGAGCCACGGAAACAAGGAAAACCACATCCTTCCATTACAGGCATATTCAAAGCTAAGACATTGGGGAGACTTTACACGGTACATCCAAAGCAACGTGAGTGCTTCTATTTACGTTTGTTATTGGTGAATGTTCCCGGACCAACGTCTTTTGAATTTTTACGAACAGCTAATGGTCGAGTATTCAATACATACCAGGATGCATGTCGTGAACTGCAATTGCTAGAAGACGATAACCATTGGGACTTAACGCTTGCTGATGCTGCGTTGACATCAACACCGAATAACATTCGTCAGTTGTTTGCAATTATTTTGGCGACATGTTATCCCTCGCAAGCACAAACTTTGTGGGAAAAATATAAAAATTGTATGACAGAAGACAGCTTGCACCGAATTAGACAAACAAATCAATGCCAAAACATAGATTATACACCAGAGATGTACAATGAAGCATTGGTCTTGATCGAGGATTTATGTGTTCTTATTTCAAATTTACCACTTAATCATTATGGTATGCCATCACCTAATCGTCCAGCCACCGACTTAGTCAATACCGATTTACAACGAGAAAATCAATATGACCATGGAAGTTTAGCAACAATTATCATGAACAGTGAACCATTACTGACAGCAGAACAAAAAATTATTTATGATCGGATTATGCTGGCTGTTGCTGCTGAACAAGGCGGTTTTTTTTTCTTGGATGCACCCGGTGGAACCGGTAAGACATTTTTAATATCGTTGATTCTTGCCAAAATACGGTCGCAACAAAAACATCGCATTAGCATTAGCATCGTCAGGCATTGCGGCTACTTTACTGGATGGTGGGCGAACAGCACATTCAACATTCAAGCTGCCATTGGACGTTCATAATAAACCAGATGCAATGTGTAACATCAAAAAGAATAGTGGAATAGCTGCAGTGTTGCGGAAGAGTTCTATAATAATTTGGGATGAGTGCACAATGGCACACAAATATTCACTTGAAGCATTAAACAGAACTATGCAAGATTTAAACAGCAATAATAAACTTTTCGGTGGTGCTATCTTACTTTTGTCTGGTGACTTCCGGCAGACCTTACCCGTTATACCTCGCTCTACTTTCGCGGATGAGATTAATGCATGTTTGAAACAATCATTCTTATGGCGAAGTGTTGAAACACTTCGATTGACCATAAATATGCGAGTACAATTGCAAAATGATCCATCAGCACTAATATTTTCCGAACAACTACTAGATATTGGGAACGGTAAAATAAAACTGCAACCAAATACGCAATGCATTAAACTACCAGACAATTTTTGCACTGTTGTTCAGGATAAAACTGAATTGATTCAGAGTATTTTCCCGGATATACAGAATAATTATTTGAATCATGAATGGCTTAGTCAACGGGCGATTTTGGCAGCCAAAAACGTTGATGTTGACGAAATTAACTTCCAGATACAACAGTTGTTACCAGGCGATCTGATGTCTTTTAAATCAATCGATACTGTTGTTGATGAAAATGAAAGTGTAAATTTTCCGATTGAATTTTTAAATTCATTAGATATCCCTGGAATGCCACCACATAATCTTCGATTAAAGATTGGTTCCCCTATTATTCTCCTCCGTAATTTGAATCCACCTCAATTATGTAACGGTACGCGTTTGGTCATCAAAAAGATCACCGGAAACATTCTTGAAGCAACCATTTTGGCTGGGAAGTTTAAAGGAAAAGTGGTCCTGCTGCCACGTATTCCGATGATACCATCAGATTCTACCATACCCTTCAAAAGGCTACAGTTTCCAATTCGTTTAGCTTTCGCCATGTCTATAAATAAATCTCAAGGTCAAACAATGTCCATTTGTGGTTTAGATTTGGAAAATCCATGTTTTTCTCATGGGCAACTATATGTTGCGTGTTCACATGTTGGGAAACCGTCGAATCTATTTGTGTTAGCTAAAGACAGGTTAACCAAAAACATTGTGCACCGATTGGTGTTAAATTAAATTGAAATTGAAAGTATTTATAATTCAAAAAAAAGATATTAATGTTTAAAAGTTTAAGACTGTCTGCCTTGCCTACCTCATTCATGAGTTTAAGCGTCACATGTTATTTACTGTATTATACTGTAATATACTTATATTTGTTATAAAATTAAATGGAAATAATAAATCTGATAAATTTTTATTTTTTACCTATTGATTTCTGCTTAGTATCAAGTGTAAGAACATTTTAATTAATTGTGTTCAACGTACTTCCCCTTCAAATCTCAATCCAGTGAATTTGTATACCAACATCATCATTGTCGTCTTAGTTCGTAAATAATTTCATTGTACTAAAGGGTTATAGTAGTAGAAAGTCAAATAAGGAGATCAGCATATTTTTTTACAAATACCATCTGTGTGAAAAAGCATAGTGGACTCCGTGACTGATGTTCTCTTATTGTTCCTCTTAGATTGTTTACTATAATGTAATATAACAAAAACTTTAGCCACAGCAACGCGTGGCCGGGTCAGCTAGTATAGATATATAACATAAACGTCAACAATTTTTTAGTACTAATTAATGAAACATTGACGGTTTGATAGTATGGCTGTTGGAAACTTGGACGTATTATTTACTGATGGCCAGTAAAAACTAATACAAACTCAACTATGTTTAGTGATAAATTATAATTTATTTATTTATTTATTTGGTTTTTACATATTTGTTAGATGATGAATAACATAACCATACCTAACTGGACATAACCATACCCGTACTAAGGTAGGCTAGTCATTATCAATTGAAATATTTTATGTCCGTGTTGTTTCATTACCAGTCAAAAGATTCAACTAATAAAAACTAAAATTTATAAGGAATTGAAAGAATGTCATAATTCCATTGTTTTTTTTTTTATTTTAATCTACTCAGACCTAAAAAAAATAACCCATTGTCGCCTCTATGACCATCCAAAACACTCATCGAATGGTCTAAAAGTACCGTAGGCACAAATAAAAATAGGAACTGAAGTAACCCATCCCAAGTTGGTACCACAGGCGCGAGTAGTCTTGGTGGGAGATCCCTTAAATGACGCCTACAGGGCCTAGCTGTAAGACGTCAGGTTCTCGTTAAATAATTTACCACTACTAAACAATGTATAGAAACAGTTGATATTATCTATTCTTCTCTCTAAAAATAAGCAGAGTTACAAAAGTCAAAAATATGCTATTTTTTACCCAAAAATGGGGATGGTCAAGGTAGTCACTTTTAAAGCCACCCATCTTTTTACCAAATTAAAAAATGCAAAGGTCTTCAACATATACTTACACAGATATGATTAAAGAAAATTATATTCAAAATAGCTACCAAATAAAGTTTGATTTATAAAAACAAACATTAGCTTTATAAAACAAATAGCATTTATTTTACCAAGAAATCCATTTAAAAATACTCGGGTATTGTATGTTTCTTACCTGATCCTCCGGAAAGTGAGTTCTTTGGAGTCGATGGTTTTCCAGGCGCCGTGAAGGTAGTCTCGGCACATCTTGGCCGCCACATCCCTCATTTCCTCCTCCGTATCGCACATCTGCAGCTTCTGCAATTAACATACGCATACGCTGGCGTGAAATGCTGCACATGCCACACAATACCTTGCGCCTAACGGTCTCTATTCTACAACGGCAACACCGCCCACCGGCACGTCCATAGTTAATTGATTCTTTCTGCGTTTCAATTTGAATGAATGTTTTTTTTTTAATATTTAAGCAGTGTGAGCTTTTTCATAAAACATCTCCAATGGTGCAATTTGAATTGTAAACAAAGTTTGACCTCTTTTTTTTTATGCTAACATGTTCGCGAATTATATTAATATCTCTGTTTGCACGCAATAAAACCCTAAACATTTAGAGTTAGGCCTAATTCCGAACACACTATATCAATATTTACACGAGCAAAGATAAATTCCAAACATAAAGTTTATTAGGAGCAAAGTCTGGTAAGGTGGTATTATTGTGAAGTTTATCATTATTAATGCATTCATAATGATTTTAGAATAAAAATAGTCAGCGACAATTTAGACTTCGTTAGATTAAATTAAAAGAGAAATATGTGTTATAATGTTCCATATATAACGTGTAATTATTTTGTCAAAATAACTTAAAAAACACTCCCATGCACGCCGGCGAGCGTCGCCTTGTTTGTTTATTTATTTTCCATGAGTAAATTAATAAATAGGAATAACTTTACATTTATATTTTAAGTAAACTAATTTAACAATAACATTTAATAAAAATATACTTCAATACGCAGTTAATTTTAGAAAAAAGATATGTTTTCCATATTACATAATGTATGAAAAACCTATTTTTTCCATAATTGAGTATCACTCAGTTCGCTGTATTTATAAAAGTTTTTCTTAATTAAATAAGTTTTGAAGGTTCTTTTGAATTGAGGTATATTTTCAATTTTTTGGATACACCAATATAAGCCTAAGTTGCACTTGTATTCCGATATTTTGCAGTACGAGGAACTGGTTGTCTGTGGTCTTACACCTTATGTTATGGAAATGGAACAATTCGTGAGCAGCAACATCTTTGTTATTTCAGAGAAATTCGCATGGGGTTTCTCGTACGTAGATTCCATATACTGTTAGTATGTATGTGGTATGTTAGTATGCAGAGTGATTTAAAATATGATCTAAAGGATTCTCGTGGACCAATCCTGCGATTGCTCTGATAGCTCTCTGTTGAAGCATGGAAACTTCGTCTACGTGGGAAGCTGATCCTCGTAGAAGCACTCCGTAACGAAGGTGAGACTCCACAAAAGTGTATTAAACTGATAAAACCAGCGATCGATCCATAAGGTATCTTGCCCTTGATAAATTTGACGTTAAGAATAACGCCGAAAGGATGTGCATGAGAAAAAGTCCAGCCTGTAATACGATGTAAATTATGTGAAATACTAAACTCAGCTCACGAGAAGTAAAAAAGATTGTAAACTAACCTCGATAGTAAATAACCGGTTCACACCAGTTTTTATACCGTTTTTTACGCGTACACGGCACTGCAGTCTATTTTTGTTTATACTATATTTTGTGTATACTATTTATTATTGTATTTAAACTTTTGTATTGAATTCATAATGCCTCAATAAATGAAATGAACTTGAGATATTTGTTCGCATATTTTTCCTCCTCTCTTGGAGGTAAATTTTGATATTAAATTCAGTTTCCTCTAAAATCAGGACAAACAAGGAGGCGCAGAACAAAACCGGACTGACTACTGCGTAAACATATGTTTTTAATTGTGTATGTTTGAGGTATTTTAGTTTATAATTTTATAGTAAACGTCCAGTATATAAATAAAAAGCTTACGTAAGTACTATATAAATAAACACGCATTTAATTTCAGGCAAACAACACCTCGGAAATCTGTAACTGAATGAGTGTTTTTTTTTGTGTATGTCTTGTTACTTAACTTAGTCAACAGTCTTGAGATAAGCACCATTAAATAATCTCAACGGCGAAAAATTACCTGGCCGAATTTGACCCACTGGGGATTCGAACCAAAGACCTCTGGATTTAGAAGCAGGCGCTTATACCACTGCGTCACAATGCCGTGTTACTAAACCGAACTTACAAAAAAAACAATTATATTATAAATACTCATTGGTATATATTATAAATAGAGGTGTGTAACCAGCCCTCAGACAGTAAAACGGTTTTGGTTACATTTTTAATTCGTTTTTCATTTTTTGCTGATTAATGTTCGATTGAATAAAAAAATGTTCGATTAAATAAAAATTTAACCTGTATATATAAAGCCAACATCTTGAAACTAATAAGTGCTCACGTTTCGTAGGGATATTTGCAAGCTGACTCATACATATGTGCAGATCCATTTTATTATTGGATCGCTTGTTTTCAAAAAAGGTACTGTCTAAAACCCTACCTTTCCGGGTGGCCTAATAACTGATTTTTTATTTTGAATAATAGCTATAGAGAAACATTGTTTTTTCTAAAAAACAAAATTATTAATTCTAATGAGATAATGTGCAACAAGAATGCATACGTTTTATGGTAATTTTATTATAGCATCCTTTTGAAATTAAAATCGGACAAGTGCCCATTTCAAAACGACCAATTCAAATTTTTGCTAAGCCTATCCTAACCCAACCCAAGCTGGTGGAGCAAAGTGTCTAATAAATCGGACAGTAACATCTGCTCAGAGGCCTAGAATATTGTGAGTCGGTATGTACACAAATCTTAGAGGTATTAATATAATATTGTGTGGCTTGCGTTGCTAAAGAGCAGCGCAGTTCCGATAGCCTCGTTGCGTTCATAATGCGAGGCTATTCGGTGCAGGCAGCAGACACCTTACAAAGCCTATAAGCTCGCATCTTTTACTTTACTCCGCATATAGCTATCTATGTAATAGATATCCAATAAATAGAAAGTGCTGTTAAAGAATTACACTTGAGATAATTAAGTCTAACCTAAAAACACAAGCCTTATTATAGAGGTCATATTTTATGCTATGTATCAAAGTGATATGTATCTGTTTCTGTATTGGAGTTCATTTAAAATGAAGAAAATATAATCACCCGAATGTACCCACATAATAACTATTTATTTATTTATTCAATATGGTACAATAATAAGTTACAACAATAAATGATATAAGTATATAATTTTTATCTCTTGACTGAAAATGATCAACTGGTTTAGAAACACTATGTTTGGCAGATTATTCCAAGAACTTTCCAAGGTATATTGCATTTTCCTCATTATAAAAATAACTGGAAGGTAAAGCTCATCTGGCAGAAACTCAATTTAGATTATATTTTATTCTTAAAGCGGCTTATAGTATATCCTTAAAAATACTTTAATAAGGATACTGATTTCGTGGTCGGAGGTCCACGCAAAGGACAAGTTTACCACGGGTTTTATATCAATTTAAAGATATTTTTTGTCATGCTATTTTCGGACGAACATAAAATTTTTCACCATGATATTTCACCACGAAATCAGTGTCCCGGTGGACCAAAATATTAATGTTAGCTTTGAACGAGTAATTTGAACTTTACATAAAATCAACACACTTGTAGCAACAGCAAGGAAAGGTAAATAATCGCATGCACTCGAAATATAAACAATCTAACCTGTGGCCGCGATGCTATTAATCCCAAACAAGTTTGTTGCAATAATTCTACAACAAAAGTGGGTTTGAAGTATTTCGTTAAAAAACCGGCAAACATTGAGAGATTATCAAACGAAGCTAGATTTATTTCGCAATGAAAAACTATACAATATCCGGTGCAAAAATAATGAATCGCGCTGACATTCGAAACATCCCCGAACGTCACGCGATCGATTTTGACAGCGAGTTTCCAAAAATAACGAAGCGCAATGCGCATGCGCCTCACAAGAATATCATGCCACACAAGATTCGATGAAAAATGACGTACAATACATATAAATAAATAAACAAATAAAACAAGTGTTTTCACAAATTCATCGTACCTAAAAGCCATGAATAAAAAATATTATCCAGTTACAATTCGTTAAAGAAAATTTAGGTAGTCTATTTGGTTTTTGGAAGTATTAATCTATACAAAATGCAGACTGACAGAAAACTGGTGGAAAACTAGTACCACAACCTTTGGTTAAAAATTAGATATCTTTATCTCTTTCACACTGACCGTGAGAGAGGATCCATACGAGTATATCCATCACTATAGCCGTCCCTGTCTGTCGACAATGATAAAATCTTCGTAGAATTTTCGCATTGTCCACGCACAAAAAAATCGAGTCATGTTTTCCGTTTATTTCTTTATCGAATTGTAACTGATATTTTAATATGTTGAATGGATGTACCTTGGCCATTGTAGAATTGAAAACTTTATTAATTAGTAATACACCAAGAATATTACACCGCAACGACGGCCAATATATAACAAAAATAATCAATGAAATTTTGTCTTAACAAAACGCACGCGAATCCCGCCCAACCGGCGCCAAATACGGCAATGTACTGACTGAAATCTATACTGTACGACGAAAATATGTTGCCGGCTGACAATGTGACGTTTGCCTTCGTGCCAAGTACGTCGCCGCACAGCCGTACTGCGCCATACACTGCAGATGTCTGTCAATAACTCCGCATGTCATGTTTTTTTACAATGCGCAGCATTCTAGAATAATAATTACTAGGTATTTGTTCAATGACTAAAGTTATCGAATATGGATAACCCGCCTACACGAAATAATTAAAACATTATTAATATCTAAGTATTTTGAAACAGGAATCTGTTTCTAGATTTATGTAGCTAATATTCACTTCTTTTTTTATATATATATAGTTAGTACGGTTCAGTACCTGCTGTTTATCCATAATATTACCTAATATAGATAATTGTAATAATACGTATTAATGTTTACAATGAATAATATATCCGAAAATACTTGGAAAACTCTTTATTAAAAAGGTATTGTCGAATTTCGACCACAAGAGAAAAATAATTACCAAATTGGCAATACGAACCCCGTTAGGCATGTTTGAAGAGTTTTCCAAGTATTTCCGGATATATTATTCATTATAAACATTAATACTTATTATTACAAGTATCTATATTAGGTAATATTATGGATAAACAGAAGGTACTGAACCGTACTAACTATATTTTTTTTAAAAAAAGAAGCGAGTATTCATTTATAAATAATCATTGCATATATTTTTTAAAATTTTGTTCTTTTGTTTTGAGAATATACAAATACGTCATTATAGTGTGTTGTTTGCCTTAATTCCCTGCATTGCCTATCAAATTAAAAATTTAATGTTAGTAACAGTATTTACGAATGTTTTCAAATTAATTTTTGACTGTCTTTTTATTGAAAGATCATGTGAAGTGAAATATTTCATTTTGACTTGAGTCCGGTAATATTGCTTTATCCTTATGACAACATAGAGTGAAAGCAGTCCTTTTACCTAAAGTGACTTCAGATTCGAAATGTTATTGTAAATTGAAAAAGTGGTGTCTTTTTTATTAAACGAAGTAAATAGCATATTACTGAAAAACGGTTTATACAACTAATTTAAAAAATATAAAATATTTTATGCATGAAGATAATGGACGTCCGCAATAGACTAGAGTTCGATTCCTGAAGCTGATTATGATTTGTCATTTTATCTTACCTGATAAGGTTCATTTAGTATGTTTTTGTCTTGTTTAAAGCTTACTTATCTAAGTCCTGACTTATCTTATGATGAGAGAATTTCTGCGGGCCATTCTAAGCGGATAAAGAACCATAAAAAAGATTTCCCGGTACCTCTTTGGCCATTCTTTTATTTGCGAGATTACTTGTGTAAAGTGTATGTCTAATTACCGTAGATTCTCACTTCAAACCCATCTTATCATATATTTATTAAATGATTTCTATAATTGAATTGCTGATTATTAAAAGGGGTATATGTTACATTATATTAAAAGGGAGCTATGTTACGGAATTTGTTTTATTTTTATTAAAAAAGTTATTAAAAATAAAAAAAAATATAAAAAAAAACAAATCAGCAAATACACTAAGTTTGTCATAAATGCATAAATTTGTAATATATGTGATTATATTAGAAATGAATCAGTTTTTTTTAATATCTCGCAAAGTTGAAAATGTAACATAGCTCCCTTTTAATAATCAGCAATTCAATTTCTTCTTCCCATTCGGTAATAATTTTATAGTCTTTGTTGCATTATTACAATAAATGTTAAACTGACAGCGAGCGAACCGTGAGTCAGTTTGAGACTACCCCACAGGTTTTCAAGAACAAATCTGAACTGCGTTCAGTCTTATTCAACAAACAGTCAACAAATCTGAACGCAGGTCTTGCAAATTAAAAATAAAGTCGGTTAAAATTAAGGGATATTGATAATTTTGGCTTGTAAGTATTTAATTTTATGGTAAAAACACCTATACCTATTATTTTCGTCATTACCGAATCATAAATTCATAGGATTTTAGTTGCATGCATAGGATTATAGATAGTATTACCTACTCATCCACACATGTACTGACTGCGTTTCTACCGCTGACCGCATACGTGTGTTTTTGATATTTACAGAATTTTATTTTTTCGCGCGCTAAATGATGTTTAGTTTGTCTTGTACCAGACCATCGATCTGTCAAACCTGAAACTATACATACTTCGAATAATATTGTCAAATTTGCTACCAAAAATATTAAAATAATTTTGTAGCAAATTTGGCTATTAATATAAATATTGCAGTTTAAATATAATGTTTCAGTTAAGTGATGGCCTGTACCAATATGTTACATAATATAATATTATGGTAGAAGTTTTTATTTAATGTAATATTTTATTTACATCAAATCACAATATAAGATATAAAATACCTTATTAAGATTTCAAACTGATTTATTAAAATCCGGCCGGTAAGTAAATACAAAAATTACAGGTCTAACTCAGATCGTTTTTTTTTAATAAACTTTTTTGATAGAAGTAACACATATCATGAGAATGTTTATTATTGTCAAATAATTGAGGCACTTAATTCACGCACGTAGTGTTAAAAAATATAAATATATTATTCTAGATTAGTGTATTAAACACGATACACGAGAATACATAGTGCCGAATTTTAGTAAAAAATATAATGTAACCCTTTTGGTTGAATATTGTCCCAGATAATAAGCGATCAAAAAGTCATAGTTTCATAAGAATGTCCAAAAATTCTTAAAACTTTATGAAATGTATTGACTCATATTAAAAAAATCAATCACAAATCACACATACTAATTTATGATTACGATAACAATGTATCTGGGCCTTTTGTCTATCCGAATCGTAATTTTAATGTACCCAGACAATATTTTCAATAAAAGTATTTTAAATCAAAAATATGCTAAATTCACATTCATTTTCACAAGACTGTCTAACAGAGACTATAGCGGAGGAAGCCCTAAGATTTTTCAGAGTGGAGTGATTTGCTATTTGGGGACATTAACATCCCTTTGCGATCTAGGTTGGCCCTCCTAAGAGGTTTTTTTAAAAATATCAAATAAAAAAGAACATAACAATAATTTTAAAAAAAGATATATTAACAAAAGTAAAATAATATATAATATTTTAAAAATTTGTAGGATTTATTTCATTGTTTGATAATGCTCCGTATCAAAAGAATATATTTAGTAATATAAATACAAAACAAGTAAAATACAAGTTATGTTAGTACATAATATGTATTTTACTTGTTGGATTTTAGCTGAAGCTAGCCACATTAGTCGCTGACTATTTACGATAGTGACTAAACAAAGTTAGCTCCGTGATACGTTGACGGTTGATTTGATTTGACGGTTGGTTTGATTTACTTTGGTATTATTTTCATTCAGTGCAAGTCAAGTTCGTTTTCGTTTCAAATAACAGAATTATATTTCTACTAAGCCGGTGAAATAAGTGTTTCGTTGAATTAGTGTTTTGTGTGTCGTGAGAATGGATGTGCATTTGCGAGTAAAAGAGTGGTTTTTGAGCATGGGGTATCCTCTAGATTCCATCCCCCCTGACTGGACCTTCAAAGAGTTAGTAAATATTTTTATCTTATACACCTTTGTTTTGTTTTATACATGTGATTTATTTTGTCAAATCTGGAGTTAAATCTTGATAATGAGCATTTACTCAATTAAGGCAGTAGGGTAAAGGCGCTAAAGATTGACACTGCACTAAAATATGACACTTTTGAAGTAAATTTATTTAAATGAGCTCATTTAATCATGTATGCTCGCGAAAATAAAATTGAAGAATTAAACCTTATACCATCTAAGATAAATAGATGAAAGTCTTTTCTTGTTGAGTCACGTATTTTAAGGTGGCGAATATTATTGGTAAACAAGGTGACAGCATGAACAACTGTTTCTTAACGTTTTGCTTAAGGACGCCGCTTTTTTATAGGTAACTATACTCAAATTTATTTTTCCCTTAGTTCTCATTATATCTCATATGTGTATGTGAGTTGACTAAAAGAATATTCCTGATATCTTTATATTTTAATAGTTTTTTTTGTCAACTATTGGTTCATAAAAATGAATGAAAACTAATAAGTAGTTGACAGCCCTGTCAATTATTAGTGATCACTATGATTTTATATTACAAGTGATTTTGAACCAGTTTTGGCATTTATTTTCTTTCTCTTTTGGTTTAGTTTAAGGAGTAATCATTTTTGTTCATCCTACCTAATAGTAGACATTGTCAACCATTGGGTAATTTGACTGTCAAACATTTTACTTTTAGAAAATTTGCCGACTGCCAAAATTTACCACCCCCTCAAAATTTGCCGCCCTGTGCAGGTGCAAATCCGGCCTTGTCTACGGTAAAGATGCTCTTTGCCTTGTTAGGTGGGACCTTTTTTAAGCATCTGGGCAGCGTTGCTTTACTGCCAATCAGTCAACGATGGTACACAGTGAAGTGAGTTTCTTATACTGTGAGTGTTGCAGTGATAAAGTGACAACAATTTTATTAAAAGCCCTATATTCCCAATGGAAATCACCAGTAGAATAAAGGTCAAAGCAATGTGAGGGAAATGTTCGATTATTGTTCACCATGAATAAGTTCTGCGAGGTCAAACGGGTAAACAAGGAGATATTTGTGAGACCTGCCAGTGGATTTTGACCAAAACATTGAAGTGGTTATTTTATGCTTGCCTGTAAATAACAATCAGCAATTTGATTTTGAGGTTTAGAATAACATTTTAGGTCAGAAAGACTTGAATAGGTGTGTGTCATAATAATATTTATTACCTATAAGTATAAAATATTTACCTATACTTCCAAGGAGTCGGTACCTGTAATTAGCACCAAGATCTCTTTTAATCGGGCTGGTGAAAGTTAGTGAGAGTAGCGCT
Source organism: Neomicropteryx cornuta (assembly GCA_020383195.1). NCBI lineage: Eukaryota > Metazoa > Arthropoda > Insecta > Lepidoptera > Micropterigidae > Neomicropteryx > Neomicropteryx cornuta. The sequence goes on along the minus strand of JAHKQU010000010.1, from coordinate 4,899,540 downwards.
GAGTGTAAAGCCTTTGGCACATTGACAAAATGAAATATTGAATAATTAACGATCGAAAAATATTTAACGGAAAAATGATGTTTGTCACTTGGTATAACGGAGCAACAGCCTCTGGGTGGGTACGTTGCCGCCTTCCTGAAAATAGTATAATTAGTTATTGATGGATATTTTCCTATTCGTACATTAAAGTATTACATATTTTATCTTCTAAAATATTCGAATATTTCTCCTGCAAATTGTTGTTTGTACAGAATGTGCCGAGGCACATACGCCATGGTTCTGGAAGATATTATGAAGACAGTGAAACCCAAACACGAGGTGGACAGAATGAAAGAGCAGCTCTTTGTGCACGATATGAAGGAGATCACCAGGAACGAACAGTCTGCGAGGAAGGTGAATGTTCTCTTTTTATGATCACGCTTTGTCCCTTATATTGGTATATATGGTAGGGTAGGTTGTTACCGAAAAGTTATTATCCTTATTTTACTTTTTCCCCTTAGACAGTAGAGTGAATGGGTGGCCAGTAAATATGTGTGTATGCAAAAATTTTAATCCTACAAATAATACTAACATTTTATTATAATATATTAAATAATAATATTAACATTTTATTTGTTTATTTTATTTAGGTACAAGTTAGCTACAGCGATACGTAGTTGATCTATATAACTAAACCATCTTATGAAAAAAAAAATCTCAAACATTAGAACAATCTCTAATAAACTTTTAATTCATTTTTTTCATAATTGGAAAACATTTTTCCCGTATTTTTTTCCGATTAATGTATGATTGTTTATATAGATCAACCTCCTAAAAGTACAGTAGTGATTTTAAATACATCTGTATTATACCAGCAAAATATGCATGAATTGCGCTAATGCATACGGAGAAAGAAATGGTAAGGGTGATACCTATGTTTGTGTGAAAGTATGCATCTAGACCTGCCATACTCAACCTGCGGCCCCGCCTAGCTTTTTTGTGTGGCCCTCACCACATTTATTATCAGGGACATGATTTACAAAATCTGCCATTCTGTATTTCGTATATCTTGAGATTAATTTTGACTTTGACGTACAAATAGTGACACCCAAAGAGGATTGTAGTTTCATATTTTTTTTCATCATACCAGTATAGTGTTGCGGCCCGCGTAGCCAGAAGACAAAAAAGGTTGAGTATCGTTGATCTAGGTGATGACGGCTGTATGAAATTAGAAAATGTGGGAATATGAAAATGTAAGGGATGGAAATTACAAGAATATAAATATATAAGTGTAATGTAATATATATGAGCGATGTATCTGGGTGTAATTTTCAACTGGAAAATTGGATGGTGCAGCCCGAATAGCAGATAGAAATTTATTAGTGTAAGGTTCGAGAATATAGTGAATCTAGTGTCAGTATATAGATTACATATCTTACGGTACTTACATTAATAAATAATGAATATATATTGTATATAATACTCAATTAAGTTATTCGGGAATATAATTAACAAGTGACAACTCGATCTGTAAATCAATTAACAGGCTATTGAGCTAAAAATAAGCTGCAGGGAATATATTCTTTCCATACTTATAATTAACCATCTATACAATTGTTGTAAACATTGTCAGAAAACGTTCCAAGAGCCAAGAGCGTATACACTATGGAAGGAAAAAAAAAGATTACTCGAAGAACTGAGTTTAGCAGAGGGACAATTGAAGCTTAAGGAAAGCGAATTGCTCTCATCTAACCAATCACTCAAAGCCAAAGGTATCATTGTATATTTATTTTTCCATACTCCGTCCATCTTTTATTTTTCCGTCTTTTTCTCTTTTTACCTAATTTCAGCGGTGCATTTTTTTTATTTAGAAAACCGAAAACGAAGTAATGTCATACTGAAAGGACTAAAAATAAAATTAAGTTGGTCTTGAGGCACTTGTTTGTTTGAGAAGTTTTTGAGCTATTTAAATTTGAAATTTTTGCATGCCGTGGAAGTCACCGAAATTAAAAAAAGTCAAATTTCGGTCCATAGAAATTATCAATGTAAACTATTTTGGATTTTATTATTATTATTATTTTCTTTTAAGCCACTAAAGAAACATCAATGTTAAAGATAATCAATTGAACTTATGTTAAATGTATGCATTGGTGTCAATTATACCTACATACCTATATATATTTGTATAAAAATATTCACGATTAATAGCTTATTAAAACATAATATTTCCAAAATAAAATGTTTATCGAACTTTAATTTTAGATTAGGTAAAATATAAATGTAGGTAGCAATTCTATATTTTCAATACAAATAAGACATTTTTTTATAATAAGTATGGTCAACTTTTTGTAAAATATTTTCCTAAAAAAATAAGAGCATCTGGTACAGGGCTTTAGAAGGATATTTATGTATTCACAAAAAGTGCTGCGTCTAGACCGCTGTTCTCGATGCGTTATCCTTCCCGCCCCTCCCCACAACCGCCAATCGCCCCATAATACCAGAGCAAAATTCCAAAAAAGGGTTCAGCCGTTTCCATATTTCTACGCCAAAGCGAAATCTTGACAAAATATTACTTACCTACTTCTTTCCTACATAACTTGCAAAGATTCACAATCTAAGTACAAAATAAATGACTTTTTAAAGGCTTGTTAACCAAAATTTAAATATTTATAAAACAAGAATGGCTGACGCCCTATAGCTATCATTTACTATCAAATGTTTGTTTTTTGATTATTTATTGAGAAATCTATACATTGTTCTATACATTGTTTAGTAGTAGTAAATTATTTAACCACAACCTGGCTTCTACGGGTATCATTAACGGCATCTTCCTCCTAGACTACTCGCGCCTGTGGTACCAACTTGTGATGGGTTGCTTCATTTCCTATCTCCACATTACCTTTTTTTTGTAAATTTCGATGCCCGGCTATTAATGAAACAACCCTGCCCCCCCCTCCCCCTATTTACTGATTTTGCGATTTATTTAACTCTAATCTTTACCACACTGATCTTTTTTTAATAACTCTGCAAAAGTTTCGCAACGCTGTTTTAAAATACTGTACAAAATCACTGACAATCAATGATGATAACTTATGATATGTAGGTATACTGATTATTTGTAGCCGTAACTCGCCTTGAACTGGAGGAGACAATAAAGAATGATCAGAGGAAAGCACGCCTCCTGAAGTACAAGAGTTCTGACCTGAGACGGGACCTGAAGCAGCTCGACACGATGTGTGGCCTGGCCAACGTTTTCGCCTCCAACCGTAGCGGCTGTCAAGGAAAGCGTCTGATTGAGATTCGTGGTAGGAACCGACCACCGAAGGTATGTGGTTTGCGGGTTTTTATTTTTCATAATCTTTATTAACATACTCAGCGCCGATGACGGAATATTCCGTTATCGCTGTATACGCCTGGTGCAGTGTGCGGGTAAATCCGTCATTGTCTTACAGCGTTTCTATTAATATTTAAAAGCGTGGCATGTCGCGTATACCTGAATTCATGACAGGCATAAACTAATCGTGGTTTTTTTTTTCCATTTTAGTTCGATTCTGACGTTTGATTGTATGTGTGAAAAGTGCGCTAGTGAAATGAAAGTGTCTTTTACAGATTTGGCGGTAACTAATTCGAGTTTTATTTACAAAAGCTATGTCAATATAATATTAAATATAAGAAACAAAATTTTCATAGTTTTGTACTTACTATTTGCCAATAATAAGAAACTAAAAAAACGGGCGGTCGCTCCGCGTGCAGTGAACGACCTTCGCGGAATGGCAGTATTGTGTGGTACGCGTTTTCCGTACGGAGCTGAATGTGTTAAAAAGAAAATAATTGTTAGACTGTTAACTAACGCCATTATGAGCGCTGCTGTCGGACGTGCGAACTCTGAAACGGGAGCTGCATGCATGCATGCTATAAGTACTGGCTAATGACTGACGACCTGTCAGTCGGTAATAGTAGATTTTTTTTAAATAAAGTGCAAGGTAGATAACTACCAGAATGACATTTTATAATAGTGAAATTCATGGCAAATCACATGACTCCCATTTTGTTGTCCTTTGCCTGCATAGCTGATTGATTATACAGTAGATGGATGACTTTTCTTCATATTTTTTAATGCATAATCGATTTGTACGAAAGCTTGACGGGTAAAATTTTCTTCCAGGAGATCATCAACGAATGCCTGGTTAAAATTAATGACATTTGCAACACCAAAATGAGTTCGGCGATTAGTGGTGCGGGTGGCGTTTCCCGACCCAATGACACACTCTTATCTGCTAATGCATCAATCCTATCATCTACAAAATGCTTTGGTATGTTAACTTTTTTTATATGTATCGTTTAGTAGTAAAAAGTTATCCATGAACACCGAATTTTAGATGAATTATTTATTATATTTAACCCATTCAGAAACCATTCCAACCAAAAAAAGCACAAACCACGTACGTAGTGTTTTATTTCTATAAATAAATATGAAAACTCATAATTGTAAATAAAAATCAGTTTTGGGGGCCTGGGACATCTAATTGCCATAATTTTTGTGTCATTTTTACTCACTATAAAATTCTCTATTAGAAAATATCACTATGGTCACTATCAGTCTTAAACTTTAAAAATAAAAAACCTCTTTTATTGACTTTTTCATGTTGGATACCCAACATTTTACTATTTGCTACTTTTACACTGTTACATATTAAATATTTGTTAGATATATATATATAAACTATACATTACGATGTATAACTTGTTCAAAAAAGGTAGACATTAAAAAAAAATTTTTTATTTCAAATGTTGAAAATATAAACAATTATTTCATTGTAAGAGAAGAAAAAAAATGGCACTGAACCGATATGACTTTGTTTGACAAATTTACTAGATAAACCCGAAGATGCACCAAAAATGTCACTACCACTTGATTTGGAAACGTACGAGGACTGCGAACCGTTAAAAGCGAGACTCGACAACTGCCTGGACAGCAATTTGTCCGCCGTAAGCGGTCGAGACATTTGGACGACGCTCAACGAGAGGCAGGAAAAGGCGCTTCTGGTGTTGGAGGAGAAGGCGTCGCAAAACGAAGAGACGACGGTCGTCGAAAACAAAAGGTACGTTATATTCGGTATGTAGATTGCTGTGCTTCCTGTCTTTTTATCATCCACCTAAATAGGACGCAACCTGCTCATTTCTCCATACTAACGTAGTATTGTAATTTTTTTTATTGTTGATATAGGGATAAAAATAATACTTTTTATTGTAGAATCGTAGCTTTTACATATAGCACGGAACTTCACAGGACCAGAATGCAGAATGTCGAACCAATAAAACACCAGCGTTTACCCCTTTCTATATTCTTCACCAAAGCGTTTCCGAGAACATTCATAAAGAAAAATGTACTACTTAACAAAATATTTCAAAACGTAGAGTGTCTTAACTTACTTAACTATAATTTTTCGACAGTTCGAAGAATTACATTTTTTTAAATACTAATAAATGAACACAAATATAATTCTTCTAATCCAAATATAGTACATTAAATTCATCCAAGAAGCCATGTCGTCACAATATCGTTTTAACTTGAAAATTATTTAAAAAAAAATATAAAAATTGTAAAAAAAATAAGGAAAAAATAATAATAATTGTTATTATTATTATTTTCAATACATTTTATGAAAACTTTAGACGTAAATATCTAATTTACTGAAAACAAGAATCGAGAAAATAAAATAACAGTGACATCATTGATTTCATAACTATGCAAATACATTTTTTTTTTTAAAATATTAATTCTGTTTTTCAAAATTATCCTATAATGTCGCAGAGTACTCTTTCTACGAGCCTCTAGTTGATTTAAGGCCACGCTCAAGATAGATAATAGATCTTTCGGGTAGATCTTTTTAGGTGTGATAACTTATCTCTTCAGGACTCAGAAGCTGGTAACTTTTACGAATTAGAGGCCCACATTCGCTGAGGATGTGTAATGGAGTTTCTGGCGGAACCTGCACTTGTCATTTGTTGATATTTTAATCAAGTGAAGGTATTTATTTAGTTTGCAGTGATCTGTTCGAGTTCTAGTGAGAATCCTAGTTTGATTTTAGATCAGATATAATTTTTCTTTTCGAGAATCCTATTATAAGTTCTTGCCACTGTTTTAGGCTTTGGTTTCTAGCCCGGATTTTTATCAGTATATCGGTGGTGCCTTCAGGTTTGCCGCAGAACAGGCCACCGGTTCGCATCGGTTCATACAGGCATGTTAGTACCTTTCCTGGCCAGCTCGTCTGCTTTTTCGTTGCTATCAATACCAGAATGTCCCGATCCCCATAGAAGGCTGACTAGTGACTCTGTTGTGTGTTGAATAATAAATTGTAAATCTTCGTAAATTTATTGTAATAAAACGCAACAAAAATAACAAATTAATTGGGTCTCCTAATTATGGATTTTTAATTATGGACATTTAATTTTCTCTTACGTTATCTATTGTTTATTACAGCATGTCCCCGGAAACAATGATAGCAACCATGCATCTTGAATTCTCCAACATTTTACTGGCATCGATCGAGTATGGGGAGAAAAATTGTAGAATAGAAGAACAGCTGGTCTCTAAGTTCATTTCGTATTTTGGAGTAAGTCGATGTATCTCTCAATATTTAACGATTATGAGCACCGCTGTCAAACGCGCAAACTCTAAAATGGTAGTAGCACAAAAGAAGTGTGCTACTCTCGAGAGAAGCGAGAACAAATGTGCACCTGATCAAGAGGCTCGATAATTGCTACAGCGACCTTAGAATTTTATTTTTTGAAAGAAAGATGTTTACTTCTATTGTATAGTAGCATTCTTTTAAAAATAGTAGCTGTTAATAAAATACTTACCCTCGAAAAATAGGTACAATTCTATACATTAGAATTTAATTATTACCACTCGAACATACCAAAAGTTAGGTTATCGTCTTACTGCACGTCTATTAATCTTTCAAAGTTTGGCATGTTGCATATACCTGACAGCCATTGGGATTGTTTGAGTGAACAGTAAGAAATTATTACTTTGAAACTAAAAAAACGGGAGGTAGCCTCCGCATGCTTGATATTCCGTTCGACAAACGACCTTCGCAGAACGGCGGCATTGTCGTGTCCGTGCATTATTCGTTCTGAGTGGAATGTCGTAAGATTACCAAGCTTAGAGTCTGTTTGATGTGTCCCAGGTGTTAGAGTTAAGAATACATGATCTTGGTATTAGACCACCACCACCACCGCTAAAAGACAGCTTTCCGGGTAGCTGCGGGGTGACTGTAGCATTAAGTCTAGCATTATTCTATCAAAGAGATTTTTGGCAGAGGCAATTGGCAACACAGAATAACATCAATTTCCATAGTAACCTAACCTAGCTTGTTCTCTTGGTTAATATGAGTTTTAATTCTTTTACCCATATATCGGTCCATTATTTTGTGTATAAGTACAACTCTAGTATTCTTTCAGTCGGTTGGTACATCAGGGTTGTGGAGAAATTTGGTAAACCACATTGCCAGAATTTCAAAGAGATGACTGCCGTAAAGTTTTAGATATGTAATACATTTATTGAACATGGTTTACTCCAATTTTTTTCTGAGACCCGCCGTCTTGATGCTCGCCCGTTTACGGTCGGCGAATTGATGAAAAATGTAGATGGGTTAGATGATCTTTATTGTCGATAAATATTCACTTAAAGTACTGTAACAATACTTAAACAACTATGAAGGTGTGATGAAGACTTGATGTCGCGATTGCTTGCCGAAGACTTGTTGGTGTGAGAGTTCACCGAAGACTGAAGTTGCCAGGTACCTACTTCGGTACTTCGGAAAAGTATTTCTCGAGTGCCCCTCGTGATGTCAAACGGTGTGCGAACTGCACCTATGCATTTTCAACAGAACGGATTTCTGAAATATGAAATGTGGGAAATAGTCGGCTGCCTTTGTCCAGGCGTTAATTAAATTCCTACGAACATTTACAGTGTGCAAATCGTCTATTCGCACACTGTAAATCTATTTCACACAGAACTGAATTTGTAACTGGAATGTTGTGCAGTGGTCACAAACCTAACTGAATTTATGTCATGTCGTTAATCTCGTCATCTTTCCTTTTTAATGAATATTGTTATATGTATTATGTTTAAAAGATATTTTCGATCCCTTGAACAATTACAGGAATCATCAACTGGAATTCTATGATAATATCCCGTTGTCCTTATTTCTTGTCCAGGAGCCGAAAACAGATGATGATTATAACCCTCTCCTAGAGCTGTACACCCTACGATTAGAACAAGCCGAGTTAACAGCAGCGCTTCAGGTACATTATTATTATATTCATCTTTCATCATTTGTAGTGTATGATAGTCTCTGCTGTCATCCGTCGATCCATTAATTAAGCAATAAGTAAATCACAGACCAAAATTTAGCTCATGACTCCTAAACCTCATGGTCTAATTTCACATTTCATCTATGGTATGATTGGAAAAGAGATTTTATTTCATTGCTTGGAACATCCCCCGATTAAAATAAAAAACAAAAATAGTAAGTGACTGAATTGAATACAATTTTTTTTAAATTAAAAAATGATTATGATTAAATAAAAAATTACTTATGGTCATTTCCTCAATCGATACGGTAGTTATCATTTTCTGCTCAACTTTGTTTTACATGTTTCTGAGAAAGTTTATAGATATTAAGTATCGCAGTTACTATCTTTAAGAACTGAATAATAACAAAAACACGAGCAACCCAAAGGTCTGATGATTTCAGATACGGTCCTCTAATAACACTCCATTTGTGATATCACTTTTCTGTATGTAGGCAAAATAAAAACAATATAAATTAAACCCACATACAAAAATATTTTTCTAAGTTTATTTAAAATTGAATCAGGTTTCTTTTATTTTTAAGGGCAATTTTTTCAATATTGCAATAATTTATATTTGTGGGGGTGCATTCTGGTCATTTCTCCATACAAAATTGGCTTATGTATATCGAAAGAAAAATGTAAATATCTGCTTGATTCCATACATTTATCAAAACTTTAGAACTAATATTTTTTTGGCTGAATACACGAATAGAGAAAATAAATCCAAATTCAACAAAGCTTAGCTAAACTGAACAGCCGTTAAATAAAAAGCATGATTTATGATCACGCCAGACGCAGACAGAAGCTCTTCCGGAGGACGCCCACAATATAGCAACTTCCAACCAAATGAACCACAGCTTGTTTAAATCAATTTGGGTTCACAGGTTTACCGGGAAGAGATGGAGCTTGTCCGTTTGGGCGGAGGCATCTACGAATGGTCCATCGCATGTGATGACAAAGTGACAACGAATATTATGACTCGGGAGGCAATCATCGACAAATATACGAGGGATGTAATTGAGATGGACAGGAAGTTGGTAAGCTTAAGAATTATTTAATATTATTTCCTAAAAATAATAAAGCTAGGAAGTTATTCTCATTTATAAGAATGCAGTACCTAAAAATATGAGCATCATGAAGTCGTCTATTTGATATAGGTTTTCTTGCTAGTGGATGTGAAAATATACTTTATTATACTGGATCAGTTTTTACTATTTAGAATACCTAGTACCATTTCAACTGAATTCCGCTAATATGATTTTTTTCAAACCTCTGATGATTGATAGGGATTTTTAAAGAGGCCAATAGTAACCGACCGAAGGTTCTGTTTCGGATTCGGCCATTTTTAGCCACAAATATGAATTTCGTCCAAAATTTCGGTTTCGGCCGAAACCTTGTCTGCTACCGAAACTGCGTTTCTTTGTCCGTTGCGCTGTCTTCGTTGAAACTTCACGTTGTGGGGTCGTCGGTGACCGTAGAAGCAATTCATTTCAGTCAGTTTCGTTGGACACTATAGCTCATTCTAACCTACCATCCTTGTAACACACTCGTTGATTTACTGTTAGCATGAATGTTTTTTTCGCTTTCCAGTTGTCGAAGAAAAACGAGACTGAACGTGCAATTTCGAAGCTGCGCCATTTCAGCGCTAAGCTCAGCTATGTGCACAAAACGATGAATGGCACGATTGCATCGTTGAACGGATTCGTCGTTCCAAACTCCGCACCCGATAAAATAAAAATTCAGGTGAACAATGTGACCGTTTCATCCGAGGCGGGCTTCGAATCTACAAATAGCTACGAGGATTTTGTCAACGATCTCGGCGGGCTTAAAATAGGTTGGCTGTGCTTAATTTTACTTTGAATATTATCTGTGTTTGTCTTATAACCGTAGTATTTCTATCGTAAAGGTGTCGCCGACAGATCGCTGATTCCTTCCGCTCAGCTCGTCAAGCTCCGGCGATACTTCGACGAGAAATCCCGCGACATAGCCCAGGCCTCGTCTCTCACGCTCGATCTCAGCTTCACGAAGGAACTAGCCGGGGAGAGTTCGATGGAAACGAGCGACGATGTCTCAGAAGCCCCCATTGCGTCGTTCGTGGATGAATTGAAATACTTCGGCAGATGTTTTCCGTTGGAGAAAAACAGGAAGCTTTGTTTGGCACGGTGAGTCAGCGGGCGACGGGAAAGGTTTGAGGGAAGGTAGTTTATTTATTTAATAAACAGGTTTACATTTATAAAAAACAAAGAATAACAATAAAGTGTTAACTGGACATTACAATTGTTCAAACATTTAGGACATATTGATGTTTAACCAAAACACGCAACTTCGCGGCCATTCAATGAAGTTAAATCTAAATCTCTTTGTTCCACTAATCCTAGGAAAAACTTTATCCCCAATAGAGTTGTGGATAATTGGAATCGGCTACCACAGGAAGTGGTGGAAGCTATAAGTGTAAACCAGTTCAAGAACCGCCTTGATAAATTTCTTGAATCTAGGCCAATCGCTAGTAGCTGAGAATGAGATATGAGCATATCAGCTAAATAGTTGCTTGCTCAGCGAATAATGATAATAATAATAATAATAATAACAATAAAAAAGAAACATTGGCATGACAACTAAATTTAACCCGTTAAGGTTGCGTGAGGTCGAGCCGGCTGCCGTCATTTATTCGAAAATTACCGCTTACTTATCTATTAATCTGATTGCTTTACTGTCTATGCCATTGGATTCGCAAATAACCAATCTCTGACTAAATACTGATAAAAATTCATAATCTTTTTTTTTTAAAAAAAAAATTAAGACGTATTGACCAGAGTGACATTTTCTAATAGAGAATATCATGGTGAACTAGATGACACCAAATTTGTGGCAATTGGATGTCCCAGGCCACCAAAGCTGATTTTTCTTCACAATGGTATGACGCTAAACAGGTTAAACTACGAGTTTTTAATTTGTGATTGCTTTACGATATCGTTGGGATTTCTCTTTTCAGCGGTAGAACAATTTGGCTAAGCGACACCATGGCCGGCGCTCTACGGAACCTGTCCGCGGACCTCCAAAGTGACTGCTGCGTCTTCAACCCCCTCCTCACGCCGGCTGCCAATTTTAACAGATTTGAGGCACAATCCTTGTGGCTGGATTGCTTGAAAAACGTCCTTCACAATGTTTATACAGAAGACGAGGAAATTAATGACTTTGGTGAGCACATATCTAGCAATCGAATTACAGATCATTTTAAGATAGCATATGATCACAAACATAAGGTTTTAAGATAATTAAATTGTTTAAATCGATTTGGATGCATCCTTTTTTAATTTTGACTCTCCTTCTTGGCTTCCTGGGGCGATTTTATAGAATTAAAAAAATATTAAGTTATAGTACATTAACTATGGTTTATAAATCATTAGTGAAAGCAATAATAAATGACATGCATATAGCACTTGAGTGAAACTAAGCTTACATGATGAAAAGATATAAAAATGTCTATAAATGAGTCTTCTGTCAACGTTGATAAAAATTGAAAATAAATAAAATCATCTAAGTTGTTGCTTAGTGATGGGCAAATTGGCGCTAATAAATAAGCAAATTAAAATAGCGACCTATGCCTATGACGACAGCAGTCAGGCATTCTACGGTTATGATATGGATCAAAGCACATTCGGTTTTATTTTTAATATTTTATTTGTGTATATTTTTTCTATTACAGATCTCTCGCCGATTGTGAAAGAATCGGTGCTACGCGTCGAAGCAATGAAGACAACACTCATGGACACCAAAGCCACGCTCAAGAAAATTGCCAGGAACACGGAGACGATCAATGAAAACATCCAGTTTTGGAAAGACGGCAGCATCAAGAACTACATCGATCCGAACAGAAAGGTCTCAGGCAGGAGTTATCAAGAGTACGAAAAGGATTATGAGGATATTCTAAGCGGGAGATACGATTGTCCGTTTTAGAACGAAATAGCGTTTCGCTTTGCCAATTTCACAGGCCTCCGGATCAACGACATAATGACAAGTTGTCATGCAGTAGTATTAGTGATATGACAAGTACTTTTACTGGAAACAAGACATTGATTGTTAATTAATACATTTCTAAAAATTATACTGAGTTCAGTTTTGATTCAAAAATGAAGATGGGGTTATTTTATACAGAGTGTCCCAGAAATAGTGGTCAACCCAAAACCAGATGATAGGGGACATCAATGTCAAGCCCCTGGACACTATCCCTGATTCGAAAGTCAACCGTTTAAAAGTTATTCATAATTTTGTGATTTTTGAAGAGTGTCCTTATATTCTAGACATTTGTGAACAATAGTGCCGTTTGTTGAAATTTATTGAACATCTCAAAATATAAAAAATAAATATATAAATTGAATTATGCCTATGTCTTTAGTTAAGAGAAATTACCACGTATGTTTATAATATGTTATTGATTTTTTAATAATTTGTAAATATCTTAGCTAAATTTCTTTGTTTTCTTTTTTTCCAACACTATGAAAAAACTATTATAGTTTATACGGGTGTATTTGAAATCACAACCGTCCTTTAAGGAAGCTGATCTTTACCTACAACTAAATGTGACGTCTCACGAAAAAAAACATACTAAAATAATTATATTATTAAAAAACTTCAACCGCACTCTTAAATATTAAAACGGTTTTTATTAAATTTTAACGTCGTTTTCTAGTAAATAGGAAACATTTTACTAATTCACTTATTTCACAAGATCCTCACCACAGCTATTACTATTCAATATCTAAAACACGATGCAGTTGTCGCACCAAGTCTCAAACATAATTTTCTTGAAAAAATACAGTTTCATCATTTTAATAGCAAATGGCAATATACAGGGTGGTCCAAGCATTTAAACATAAAAAGAAACAGCTAATAGGTCTTACGATTTCTAGTATTATTTGTTAAGAAACTATATCAAAATTCATTATGGTTTTCGAGAAAAAAAATGTTGAAATTTCTCTTTATATTTATGTAAAGCGACTTTACACGCTCGACCCTGAATCATGCGAGAAACTTTCGAAGTGCCCTAAGCGGGCCAGTGTGTCATGAGACGCTGTGAGAGGACGGCGTGTGGTTTTTGTCGCGGCGCGCTCCGATAATACGTAATAATTGTAATTGCGACGGACAAAACAACATCCTTATTTAATAAGGATTGCCCATGCATTAATGGCAGTAAACTTTTTTCAGTACGTGTATGTACGTTTTCACCATCAGGCGGCCTGGCGATTTGTTTGCCAACGCCCGAAGGCCGACGGTTCGAAGGTCGGCTGTTTGTTGCAGGCAGAATACCTAACTGTCTACCACCGTGTGTAATCAGTGAAGTGTGCTAATGACAATGTGTTATTTAATCTTTTTATGTCTATTTATTTGTGAGTTTTTCGTACTGAAAAAAGAGCCGTGAATCGGTAAGTCCCTACTTTTATTATGGTTTGTTTTTCTTTAAAACTCCAGGATTTAGTTATGAGTATGAGTTACGTTCTTTCTATGGATTTATTGTTAATGTTACCTTCGTTTTGAAAACAAATTGAATGTAAGTATGATAAAATGCGTGAGCGACCGGCCGGCTTCTTACCTGAACGGGCCCGGGCGGATGGCCCGTTCAGGGAAGAAGGGGTTGGGGGGAGGGGGGGGGGGAGGACCTGTTATCTGCCTACTGAGCGGTGCCGAATATAATTATGATTTTACACAAATTTAGTTTAAAAAATAATTAATTTGGGTATCAAACATTTTTGCATTTTTTTAAATAATTTCTTACTCGTAACAGGGAACATATACACCCCCTTAAATTTACGTTGATGATCTTGGGACACCCTGTATAAACATCTGTTAAATCCGACTTCTATGCGGTTTACGTCCAGTCCATTTTTGAACTTATTACCTGAATTCGGGGTAGCAACACTAGTAGGCAATTGCCTAATCAACCACTCGGTGGGACAACAAAATTCTTTTTTGGGTTAGATTTGAAGACACTTTTGGAGAGTTTTAACTTATGCCCGCGTAGATGGGTATTAGTGTTGAAGGAAAAATGTCTCTAAGCTCTGAACAATTATAGAATCCCTTTATAACCTTAAAAGTCTTTATATGAGATCGCCTCGCTCTTCGTTTTCCAGCGATGTTAGCTTCAAATGTGTCAGACTTTCTTCGCAAGTCAAATTCTTGAATCCCATAGGAAGCTTGCTTGGTAGCACGCTGTTGCACCTTCTCTAACAAATTAACTTCTTTTGCGAAGTATGGACTTCATATGTGTTGACAGTTTTCCAATATAGGCCGTACGTAAGATTTGTAAATTATGAGAAACATTTCAGAAGTTATGTAGTGGAACGCTTTCTTGATTAGGTACAAAACAGAATTTACATTCTTCGCGATTTCGAGGATCTGTTCTCCCTTTTCAAGTCATTGCAGATACCAAGGTCTCTGGCAGTTTGATGACTCAAGTTATATTCCGTCAAAATAATATTATGTATGAGGGTTATTCTTTCCAATGTTCATTCAAATTGAGAAGCCATGTTTTTGACCATTCCTGGATTTTTTGTAAATCTTCTGATAGCTGACCGCTACTTGGTAATGGATTTGAGAAGAATTTTGAGTCATCAGCAAAAAACCTACCAGAACATTTATATAAAGGCAACTGTAACTATTCCTTGTGGAGCGCCACTCTTCACTTCCACTTTCTCAGATAATAATACACCACCAATTGCATTGTATGACCAGTGAGAAAAGCTTCGAACCACTCAGCTAAACGGCCCTCTTATTCTTGCATGTTTCAATTTATATAATAAACGCTTATGTGGTACCTCATTGAAAGCTTTTTCATAATCAAGATATATACCATCTGTCGGTTGGTGGTTATCCATAAGTTTAGGCATTTTAGAAGATTGGTTGCAACTGATTTTTTTTTTAACAAAACTATGTTCTGGAATTACTATGTCGTTTTCATTATTAAAAATTTGCAATTCGCTGGTGAAATAACGCT
The DNA here is from genome assembly GCA_020383195.1 of Neomicropteryx cornuta. Lineage (NCBI taxonomy): Eukaryota > Metazoa > Arthropoda > Insecta > Lepidoptera > Micropterigidae > Neomicropteryx > Neomicropteryx cornuta. The sequence continues at coordinate 4,884,206 of JAHKQU010000010.1, read as the reverse complement.
ATCTGTGTCTACGGATCATTTCTTGGTCGCCTGATAATTGTATGGGGTTGAGCTATCTAAACACCACAATATAATCAAATGGTATGCGCAAATTGCTTATTGTTAAAGATAAAACAACGCTAGGCAGAGAATAACAGTGCCGGTCCAACAGATATGAAATGCCTTTACGCAGTTGTATTGTTTGGTCATCAGGATAACCCTGTAATTATCGAAGTGGGTTTACCTCGTTGCCTGATTATCTCAAAAAACGCCTTAAGTCGACATAGGGTTAGTGGGCGAGAATCACTTACAGGCACAGCATGCAGTAAAAGGAACAAAATCGGTAATCAAACAAGTTATTTTTTATGTAGCTTTTACTGTTTGTATTAAACCAAAGCCATGACTAGATCACTTTAACAATACCTTAAAATCTAAAAACACATTTCGTTCAAACAATAACGATTTAAAACAACTCCTAATTTACGTACAATTAAATCTTAAAAATTAATTTAATATTATAGGAACACCAAAACCCATAACAGCTATAAGAGTATAAAAGGTCTGTTAAAAAGTGGAATAAAGTCCTTTTAAGCAAGGATAATATGGAAACAGCAATTTTGTGTATTTTTTTCATTGGAAACATTAACGGCCTTACGCAAAATCGCTTTAGTATACCGCTAAGCTTAAAAATGACCATTAATCATACTAAAATGCATAATACTATGAGTTTGGTTGGTTGCGAAGTCTATTATGAATCTGGCTATAAATGTTTTACTGTCTGTCTATAGCAATTTTATATAGGAAAACCTAAGCCAAAGCAATGGTCTGATTTAAAGAGTTCGGATTTTAATTAGGATATACATTTTTTTTAAGAAATTAATGATATATCTCATAAAGAAATGTAAAATATTTACCCGGTCACGGAACAACCATTTTCTCACCCAAATTATTAAAACTCCATAATTTATAGCATACTCGGCGAAGTTCTGCCTTCGTAAGCACAAATTTGGTATATACACGTGACTTTTTGGGATATGACACACCCAGCATTTGAAAGTAAAGTTGAACTCTAAATCAATAGTTTTCTTTTGTTAAACAATCTGAATAACATTACAAATAAAAAAAAACGGATTTTGATTTTATTTGATTAACTAAACTCCATATAGGAGGCGCTGCTATTACAGCTGGTAGTCAAGCTCTAAATGGGACTGTTCTTTTAGTTTTTAGAAGCTAAAATGAATAATATTAATAATAAATTATTATTATTATAATATAAATAGTGATTTTAATATTAACCTTGCGTGACTGTTTCTGAACAGCTGTCATTTTCTTGCATCAACATAAATGTGCATTTTAGAAGTGCAAGAGCCAAACCGCAAACCGCTGTACAACATTGCAGTGACAAACAACATTGACTGATAAATTGACTAATTAATAAAGGCAACACGCACACACTAACTCCAAATCTCTTTGTTATAAACATATTAACTTAGTTAACGTGCTAGTTTCAAATTGTCATCCGATGTTATCAACAATTTGGATGCTCACTAAAAACGTACTCCCAACTTATGAACATCACAATTAATAATACATAATAATATAAACATTGGTTTTTATAGCATATTGGGCAAAAATGCAAACTAAAAAAATTACTCATAGTAGGATTTGGGACCGATATGGCGTTCAAAGAATCAATTCACCACTTATGCTAGCAGATTACAAATATTTTACATAATAAGGTAAGTTTTATGTGACAATATGGTTTCTTCTGAGAGCATTACATACCATACAAAAAATCACAACACCCATCTTCAAGATATATTTTCATTCGTCGTCATTTTTAACCAATCCTGCAAATTAATAACTCACTAAGACTTATTGCGCAATTACTACCGTGTACTTGGTGAATTAAGGTGAAACAGGGTCGTCTAACTTTGTCCTGCGGTAATGAAGTATTTCTGATGCTTTTCCGAAAAATACTTAACACGTTGACGGCCACGGCAATTTTCAGAAATCTGGCCTAAAATGACAATTTCATTTAATCACATTATATTATTAAAAGCTCTAATTCTATTTTTTGTTCTTTTCCCAGAAGCCATCTATCGATACTGATATATTTCGAGTTTTATTGTAGCTGCACAAAAATGGCAAGTAAACGCAAGACGAGATAACTCGTAGTTGGCGTCCTAGAAAAGAACGCAATCTCGTAGTTGGCAGTCAACGTGTTAAATATCCAAAACCTCGGATCGATCAGTATATGAGGTACGGTAATCGCCGCGCTGCGACTTACGGTAAGTGTGAGTCCCGCTTCACCTTAAAAACCATGTTAAAACGGTGTGACAAATATTTACACAAGAAAAAGGTGTTATTATTATAATTAATGCTCACTCACCCGATAACTACAATAATATTTGTTTACATTTGAAAATATTTCTGAAAATTTCCCATATCTGAACATTTTAAAAGCAGTATAAATCAAATAGATTTAGACATAAATGTGATATTTTAGTTACAATTTGGAAAATTTAATTCAACATTATATTTAAGAATCTTAGTTACGTCCTCTATCGTCATTAAACTATACTGCAATCAGTTGAAAATTTGTTTTAACGGTGGAAAGGAAAACAAGTTAACTAGATATTAATATTTTCTATAAACAATTAGGAATTAACATCTTTTCAAAAACTAATAATAAATGAAACGGGCCGAGACAGCAACATGTATTATGCAGTCGTATGACTGAGTGAACATCTCCTTCTACCTGTATGACTAAAAAAAAAGAGTAGTCTGCCTTCAGCAACAGACAGTTCTACCTTAAAAATAATGATATTTAGTATTATATTTGACAATGCATACTAAAGTGAGACGTATATATTGTTGAAAGGTTTTTTTCTCGTAACTTAATCTAAATACGTGACATTCTCACTTAAGCTTTCGGAAAAATCTAGTAATTTAGGATATAATGAGTTATATCGGTAACTAAATTCAAATTCTCAAGTTCACGCTATCATTTTTGGAGTAAATTGGTATACCATCATGACATTTATATCCGGATTCGATTCATTTAAATGACAGCCGCCAGATGGCATAAATGTTACAGTGTGCATAGCCAATATTGTGACAGTTGCAAATTACGAGTAATTAAAATAAATTAAGTATTATCTATGAAAGTATGCTATTCTCTTGAGGTGAATTGTTCTCTTTTTCTTGTGCCGCGTACATGGCCTTGCCGAGTCGAATTTGGAAGTCTCTGTACAGCAACTTGCCACCGAGGGGTACCCTGTTGAGGTACATTTCCAGGGACATGAGGCAGAGAGCCTTTCCGTTCATCAGGAATCTCTCGAGATGCAGGTCGGGGATGCTGTGCACTCGCGCCATACTCACGAGCCAGTTTCGCACGTCGCAGCGGGCCCAATCACGCGGGTCTGAAATAAGAAGAAACAGTGCCGTTCAAAATCTGCTCAAAAAATACCGTATAAAACGAATAGCACTGTATTACAAGAGATAATGTTACTCTATGTGTTTATATGCATGTTTATCCGCGGATCTTGGGACACACTGGACCGTTTTGGATAAAACTAACATGACCAGCAGGGCCGGTCTCATAACGCGCGCGAGAGGAGCTGTCAGTTTGCCGTTTGTGAGGTTTCAGTTTGACGTTTGTGAGCTGTCAGTTTGACATTTGTGAGTCAGTTTGTGAGCTGTCAGTTGACGTTTGTGAGCTGTCAGTTTGACGTTTGCATTATTGCGTTACTGAACAAACAGCTCACCTCGCTTGCTAATTGCGCTCACGTTTTGAGACTGTTTGGACTTCTGCATTTGTTTTCTGAGTCAAATATGGTACTTAGTGTACGACGACTATAGATGGAAAATATGGCCTACTGTGTACAGCGGGGGAAAATTAAATAAACTTGCATTATTCTGTATGTTAACATACTCGTGCATATGTCATAACAGCAACTAGAAATACTAACCGGTCATTCAAAAAACTAATAATTATTGTAGAGTTGTGATCTGCTTATTTATAGATATAGAAGAAAAATAATACTAGATATCGATTTACCTATCTCATAATTATCTTCGTTAATAAAGAATTATGAAGGTGAATTCCTACATTGTCTCTAAGTTAAACGCCTCTCAAATATCTTATTCTGTTTTTTAAGATTATAGCTCAACGATCTTTTTAAAACATATAGATACAGCGTGTCATACAAATCGTCCTTGAGAAAACCCGACACCGGTAGGTTTTCCCGCCGTTCCGCACGCCGCAACACTCGACATATGACATATGCGAGCAAGAGAGACGTATGATACGCCGAGGAGTGCACTCGACGCAAAGTGGCGTACTTGGGAGTGGTGTGCTTTTCACCCTCAGTTGCAGTATATACATGTTTTAAAATATCGTTGTTATAAGTACTATAACGTCACCGAGTGTTCTAGAATAAAATCGTTTAAGACCACACCCAATGGACAGAAACCCTTACACTATTACAATTATTTTGAAGTATTAAAATACTAACCGTAAGGTAGGAAGTCCTGGGTTTCTTTCGCGGCGCCCGTCCTCTCCATGCAGCCAGGGTTGGCCTGGAGCCACTGCTCCCCGCAGCTCGGCACCTTCATCGCCTGATGGCCGCCGGAGGTCATCCTGCGCGCTCTCTTCGGCGGGGGACACTCGAAATCCGTACTGCCGTTTACGTACTTCTGGAACGGGAGAGAGGAAACTAGCTCAGTAAGAGTCTTCAAGGTGCTGAAGGGAGGGATCGACACATGCATATTAGATTAAACTATTTCGGCACTCCTAAAGCGGTGGTAGATTTCACCGGATCTAAATAGGGGATAGGCGAACTCAAATTGTACGAACTGCGAGCGGCCGTGCGATCCACTCCCCGCGCGGCGCACCTCAACCCGCCGTACACTCGCATAGCGAGACTAAATCTCTCTTTATATCAAAAATTGTAGGGAAATTATAGGTCTAAAATTAAAATTTTGAACTGTTTTATGGTTTGATTAAGGAAGGTATGATTTTTTGAATTTTGAAAAACCATTTTTTCCCACCCCTAGTGCTATCAAAAATGTTTAGGTACTAAGATTAGTTTTAGGCCCTTACCTAAGGAATGATTTAAAATTTAAATGAATTCAATATCTTATATACTAAGAAGGTTATAGCAAAATTATACTTTTTTGAAAAAAACCATTCCCGCCCCCTTGGTCAGATTTTGCGTCCCAAGACCAATCCAACAAATTTTAGGGGGTGTTTAAGTTCCCTATTAAGAGTAAGAAATTATGTAACAAAATGCGAAATTTATTATTTTTATAATAAAATTGGTGCAAATCGATCTTATCAATCGATATAATCTGTCGACCAATAGCATCCCTTTTACAACCCCAGAGAAGGGGTAAGGAGTTACCCTTCTTCTTAGACCGACCTCTGTTCGACCAGTGGCATCTGAGAGCAATCATTTAGCTCCGCCCTAATAGGGCGTTTCGAACAACGCGGCAGGTCATTAACCTCGATCTTGACTGACCGCGGCCTAGTGACCCAGTGGCGTAGTTATCCGAGGGAGGAGCCATTGAAAAATATCTGTTTTACATGATTTAGAATAGAAACTTCCACATGATATAGTTTCTTAACAAATAACACTAGGAATCGTAGGACATATTAGCTGTTTTTTTTTATTGCGATTGACCTTTCCTAATGAAATCTAGCTAAAAACGTCGGTATCTTCTAGAAGATGCGAAGTTATATGTACTCTGTACACATGCGTGTGATCGATTAGGACACAGCTGTTTAGAACAATAAATAACGCAGCGTCCGGTTTTCACATTGATCTATGGATGCAATTGACAACAATTAATTAGAAATAAACGATCGAGTGTAGTCGTTGCGATCGCCGACAGGCGGCGCTGCGCAGAGGGTTTCCGGCGGCCAGTCGATCCCGTCATTTCCCGCGCTTTGTGGCCACAAAATGGCGCCTCTTCCGCTCTATCTATTAGCGAATAGTTCAAAGGAACGGATATGATGTCTATTCAAACATTTTGGGTAATTCGGTCGATAATGATTCGCGAAATAATCACAAAATGGCGGCCTCATTAAAAGTCAATCGTCCGTTGGTTGGATTAATCGCCATCAAATTATCAAACAAAGATTAATAATCTATTATTCTATATATCACCCCACAATGGCCTAAATGTTTCGCAAATAATTAAAAATTAAATCGACAGCTGAGCGCACCGAATTTACCCGAACGAGCGTGTCGCACATTAGATCCATTCGCTGGCGAGGAAAAAAATGCTTAAGAAGTTTTACTTCAATAATTCCAGCATTTGCACTCCTAGCTGATTCCTTCTTTTCGGTATTATTTATTTATTTATTTATGAAAGTACAAAACAGCGATACAGGAAGATAATTCTCTAATACTACATTCACATGGCAAAAAAAATGTACCAAATATGAATAACAACAAATTAATAAATCAAACTTAAATAATGTGTGTTTAGTGTTATTATAATTATGTTATTAAAGCGATATAGGGTTTCTGAACAGATCAGGGCCTTATAAATTATGCGACGTCGTATTAAATGATATTTTTTCGAGACACGACATTTCTACTTTAAAGTTATACCTGGTTATATAGGGTGATGATTTTAGAGGCGTGGTTTTCAAGAAGAGATAAAACGCATATAATTTGATGTTATGGCTAAGAATTTAGTTTTATTATAAAGATAAGGGTTTGCCATTATGTTTTAAAAATGATTTCGGGTAAGTGGCCGCCGCGGCTGACTCGAACAAATTCCAGCCGAGAGGCCCAATTTTCAACCACTTTTTGCAGCAAGTTGGGCCGTATGTCAGCAATAACGCGCCGAATATTCTCTTCCAAGGCGTTAATCGTGTCCGGCTTATCTGCGTAGACAAGCGACTTCACATAACCCCACAAAAATAGTCCAGCGGTGTTAAATCGCACGATCTTGGAGGCCACGCCACAGGCCCACGACGCCATTTTTACTTTATTTTAGAGTGATTTTTTCTAAATTTGCACTATTTGCAAACGTTGTTCAGGAGTAAGTCTATTCATTATGAAATGGCAAATCAAACTGAGCATAAATCAAGTGACAGTTGTCAAAAACACCAACTACGAAAAAAGTAGGGCCAGATTGAAAACCACGCCTCTAAAAAAAACAACCTATATAATGCAACATTCGCACGCAACCAGACAGAATATTTTTATAAAAAAGTATACTATTATGTTTATACAGAGTGAACTGTATGATTCTGGGCATTCTGTATAAAAATATGTTACTATTAGTTCAGAGGCGCCTGGAAAATAATCCTCAAAAAAACACGGGTAGTTAGCCTAGTTGATTAAATGTATTTTTTTGAAGTTATTCTTTGCGCCCGTTGTACTCATTGGGATGGGATGTTGGTCGAGAAACCGCGTCACGCGTTAGGAGTAAAATCCGTAGAGTGCCTTTCTGTCTGTGTGTGTGTGAGTTTGTGTGTGCGAATGGCCAAAGAAGTACTAAACACGCGCGACGCGACGAGATCAACGCGCAGCATCTCTCGGCCCGCAGAGGAAACGCGGCGACCTCGCCGCTTCCCGCCGGATGTCCGATTGGTTTGCGGCGTTTCCGGTGCGCGCGGAGGTGGGCACCGCGACGTTTCGGGCTTTCCGGAGCGATTCTGCATCAGGCCGTAGGGCGCAAACGGTTGCGTTTCGCCTCGTTTAAGATGCGCATTTTTTTGGTGGTTTTCGGGGCTGGGTAACGGACACACTCCGTCGGTGGTAAGCGGTGAGGGGTCAATGCACCGGCGTACACCCTTCCCCCCCCAGGAAATAGCTGACCTACATCGACTTCTGCACTATGAGTATTATGAAACCAGCATAAACCACCCTAGGTCAGATGGCTAGTTTCGTAAAACAGAGTACTGAAGTTAGTAACTAACATGTATTAAGTGGAATGAAAGCGGATATCTTTTGTAATAGTATATTATATTATATCAAATATAAGTCAAATAACTTTACAGCACAATTATACAATTATATATATATATATATATATATATATATATATATATATATATATAAATCCGTAATACAATGTGGCCTCTTTACACGAAGGCTACTTTCTGGCGTCTCCTAGATCTGATGGTTATTCTGAATGTTTGACTGCGTATATTGGTGTATTAGGATAAGCTAAGGCTGGTGAGCATCTTTGTTTTTTCAAAAAAATATCACACGGCGATATACAAAAAAAAAAAAAACACTTTCATGACACAGCCTCTTTGGCCTCGTTTCACATTCCTTTGAAGATGCTTCCGCCGTATATTTTCAGTAGATATACAATACAAAGTAGCTTCTTTATGTATATCACTTTTCACCAACAGTCCTATCTTACCTCCGAATGCGACGTTGCCAAATTTACCTACCTATTACATTGGTATTCATATAATTAATTATATCGAAGGTGTCGGCAAAATGAAGTCGGATGCAATTATGCTAGGTTAGTTTACGAGTATATTAGAGCTTTTTGACATTTATGATTGGCATGCTTTTTCCTTAGCATACCTACTGTTTCTTTGTATTTGATTTTAATAAAATCTTGTTGTTGCAATTAGCATGGCATGGCTGTGGGTCTAGCTAGACCCACAAACAGCTCTAGTGAGGGTTCACTCTTAACATCGTTTACAATAAAATGAGGGTCCGTAGAAAGAGCAAAAAACCCGTAGGCAAGTCTTTGAGATACGTTATTGGATTGCGAGTGCCAAGAATTAGCGGCTGTAGTAGTTGAAAGGAAATAATATGCAATATGACTGAGGGCCGTGATAGGATTGGATTCGAGGATGGCTGTGGCGGTATTAAATGTCGCGGCGCGGACGACGTTCTCAGGACTCAGAACCTCCAGTTTTTTATAGCAATAGTCTCATTTTAATTTGATTAAGTTCTGTAAAAAATAAAATAAATTTTCCGTTTAAATGTTTTTATGACTGATCGCTATACAGTTAATTCGGATTACAATGGGTCATTACGGCCAACATTAGACCACACTATGAACAATCTTATGATTTTTATATTTAGTACCTACTTAGTTGTTTCTTGGTGAGGTTATGTTAGGTTAAAGATAAGTTCATCCAGCTGGATCTTCTAATCTAAAAGGTCTTATAAAAGGAAGCATGAGCACAAAAATCAACATTATAAACCAAAGTTTATAATGTTACAAAGTTAGTTTGCAAAGTGGCTTAAATCAGTAGAAAAAGACATCTATCGTTCGAAACAGATAACGTGAAACATTTAGATAAATACATTTAATTAAAACTAAAGCCTGCAATCACCTACTCACAAAAAGCATTAAAGCAATATGTTAGCGTGTGAAACTGTAAAAAAAAGGCTCAACAAAATTGTCTTAAATTCTAACGTGTTTAGTAGTGTAAATCTAAGGACTTTTAATCAATCAATGTATCCGAACTTGAACAGATTAGATGATTAATAACGCTTGCAATTTATTACTTGTCTTATTAGACAAAAGATATTTTAGTATCTTTACAGGTAATATTAAATTTAAGAAAGATTAAAATGTTTTCTTTTATTTTATATAAAATGTATTATTTGATTGCAGCTGTAAATATGTGTTTGTGTAAAAAAAACATGTGTACTTTAAAAGTATTTACGTACCTACCTATGTATCTATTAATATAATATAATTTTTCATAATTGTTGTTTCTTTTTTAAATCATTTTTTATTGCATATTGCATAATCGCACATATAGGTAGGTGAGAGTGAAAGACTTTCATAAAATACAGGCCTGTATTTAAACCAGCGTGCATTACCTCAAGCGATGCGACTATCTGTGCGTTCGATATTAGTTATTCTTTGAACATTCTAGCTATATAATTTATTTGAAAAAATATCAATCCTTAAAATATTAAAAAGAATTCGAATTTTCTAAATGTCAATAATGCCAGACTTTTATATAAGTAATGTAAACTTACGGCGAATGCCTATTATAACGCAAGGAATCATTTAAATATGGCATTTAAGCAATACATTATACAATTTTAATAAAATATAATATTATATCTGTTAGCTAGTTAATTTTTTTTTATTTGATGACACAAAGTAAGATTTTCATGTAGTAGCTATAAATAATACAACATTATGATAAATACTTGGTAGTACTGCCGTGCAACCCAGTTGACAACGATGGTCAGTAGTCATATTAATATATGAATATTTTATTTATTTACTTATTTTTTTGTCGTGAAAATGCGTTTTATTATGTACATGTAAGCTTCAAAATATTTTTGTTGTATTTTATTTGCCGTTTATTTTTCTTTTTTACTTAATATATTGTCTGCCTAAATATTTTTGTATTGTCTAAATCGATCTGTCTTTATTTTTTTGTATTAGTCATAATACTTGACACTGGCCAAAGTCATTTTTATTGAACGCCATTAAATTGAAAGAACTAACTAACCTAGAAATATCAAACGTCAAAACAATACGGATCCGAGGCCCGCGAATTTTGATTCAAATACTGTTTGAAATGATTTTTGTTTGATAGCTAACTGTCCTAATATATTTATACTAACCAACCGAACATGTTTAGTGGAATTTCATATCAAACATATTTAAAATAATTTAATTAGCACTTTTACTATTGTTTTTATCGAGCTATTGTTATCATATCTACTTACTCAGTCTTTTAAAATATATCATTTAATTACATTAAATTTTAAAACTGCTTCATATCTAATTGCAAATACATGTTAAGTTGAGTACTTTTACCAAAAACTAGTGAAAAAACATAGTAAACCGTCACTCGTTCACATCTATTTCGAATTTTCAACTCCTTAAGAACGGAACGAACTGTCAAAATCCGAAACAACAGCGTGAGACAAGATGAGTGTCGAGTGAGATGGATAGAGCGCGGGCAAATAATTGCGACGTTGCCGGATCTAAGCAAGGCGGAAGCCACATTGGCGTGAAGGTGGGAAGGCGATATACATTCGACAATATACACCGCGACACTAGGCCGCCACCAACGATTTCTTCGAACTAAAAATATTCACTTTTTTGATGATTTCCTACCAAATTGACTTCCAGGGCGATTTTTGAATTTAGCCAACAGAGGCCCCCCCCATCCCGAAAAAAATTAATTTAGGCGAATGTAATCTTGCATCCGTATATTGGATGCCACTTTCCACAGGATGCCACGTTAAATGCAAAGTGCTGATTAGAAAGCGCCACTTTGTTACAAGGATGTATATATATATATATTTACATCACGCTATCATTTTAGCATCCACACATAGGACCAATGTTACAGCGTCCACCTGATCCACTCATATATATTACATGTTTTATTGTCATTTCCTGCCTCTTTACATAGTACAAGACTATTAACACCTCAGATATGCAAATTTCAAAAAGGAAGTCAAGATATTCTCGTCCGTAATTTAGTTTCATTTTGATGACCTAACTGACACCTTTCATTATTTCATCATTGCTAGAGCCTGCGTATATTTTCTTTCATTTACAATTATTTCTGCATCCGGGTATATTTTTTTTATAATCTGAATGAGTTCCGACGTCCGGCGACGTTGCCAAACTTCTTACCTAATGTTATTCTGTCTCTTTCAAGCAGACTCTAGCCGTCTCTGTCGCATGTCGACATTGCGTTTAGCGCGCTCGTTTCTTGCCTGCGAATCGTGTAGGTATAATATTATTATGTTTCATGACGCGGTCAGCCGATAATTCAGTTTTACTATAAAGGTAAAATAATAATGAAATATTCTTATTTTTTTTAATAAAATAATTATAATTTAATACACGTTGGGTTAGGTTAGGTTAAAAGACTGTGGACGATTACTGTTAAGATAAATAACATTTTGGGATAATCGCAGCGAGCAAGTGCTAAAGTTTATAATAATAATAACGATGGTTTTCATACGTACACAAGACGATTCACGGATTATACTGATTCCCTAGTCAACATTAACTATAGGTTAATACTATAGGTAGGGTTAGGTTAGGTTATCATCATCAGTCATTAATAAATGAATTACTACACGGTACATCATTAACATGTTGCATGACATTGACATAAAAAGATTAATCTATTATTACCACGTGTTTTTTTATTTTTATTACTTGAGGCATGTAAGGATGTGCAATATCAAAATATTTTGTTTCAAATCTCTCATCTAAAATCTTAGCTAAATGCCATGAGATTAAAATTTATTAGGTAAGCCATCCGAACTGTAAAATCAACACAGAAATATTATAATACGAGTAAGTAGGTAGGTGGGTTAGTACTTGAAATAAAATAAAAAGGAAACGTTGAAGTTTTTATTTGTTAATTATCAAAAAAAAAAAAAATAGTTAAGGCATAATGTTGATGTATTAAAGAAAGAAAACAGAAAATGATTTCAAGAGACACATGATCATTGTTGTATTTAAGATGCGTTGGTGATGTGCTCCGACACCATTTCAGATCTTTGCTAATGATAAACTTCACAAGGTAATATACTTAATTTTATCATTAATAATGTGTATAAACAATATTTGCATGGAGTGTGCATTATATCTAACCTAACAAAAACAAACATATAAATTTGGAATTTTTCTAGCAGCACGCTGCATTCGTTGCAGTGCGATTTTTCGCTGACCCCCCTCCTCCCACCCCACGCACTCCCCCACCTCCTCTTTGCCCAGGACTGACAGCGGAGCGTGTGCTAAAAAATAAACTATGTTTGTAATATTTATTTTAGTATGATTATTATAATTATTTTCTATAAGTAAAACAAATATTTTCTTTACAAATAATTTTATTTTCGTGAGTTTTTACATGTATAACAAAAATGTAATAAAATACCAGTACCGATAAAATATGAGAATGATACTGACTGGTTAGCTATAATAGTCATGTCTAAAGATAATTTTCTCGTTTAGTTTATTTATTTCTATATTGGTTTTGGACAAATACTTTAATTTTAAGCCATGTTTTATTAAAAAGTACCGAGTGATTGTTCTGAATCAGTTCATCGCACTCTTTTTTTTTCGGAGGAACCTTTTTTATGATATGTTTTTTAAAGAAGGTTTTAACTAATTTCTTTTGTTCCTCGGTCCACGGTACGAGCTGTCTTTTAGTTTTTTCCATCTCTGGTATACAACATGAAGATGGACCTCCAGATTGTAAATTACTAGGTGCTGCCTGTGATCTGGGCTGAACACTTGATGGTATTTCAGGATCAACAACAGAATCAAAATCCTCGCCATCCAGTCCATCGTGTATCGGTTCCTCTCCTATCGAATCTGCTTGTCCTAACAGATCTTCTTCTAAGTTAATGTCGATATCATCTAATGACTTTCCTTTAAACTCCGCAGCAGCTCCATTTTCCATCAATAATAGAAGTTTCGAAATTTTGGCAGTTTGATAGACATCATCAGGTAGCCTGTACGATTTCCTATGTACACCTGTAGTATGTCCCATAAATGCAGCCAACTGCTCAATATCATTCTCAGTCATGTTGAAAATTTGGGTTATGGTGGCTAAATGCTTTCGGAGCCTTGTGGACGATATTGCTTTAGGATTCTTCGCTCCACAAGCCTTTGCATACTTTTGTAACACTTTGTAACCGCTGATGGGACTATTCAATTTTGCTTTTCCAAATAAATATGGGTTTTCATTCCCAATGAAGTTCGACCTGAATTGCAGTAGTATATTTATTTGTTCCTGAATATTGGTACTAAATAAAACGGGTACACCGCGATTTCTTTTTCCTCTAATAACTATGCGTTTAAATCGCTGCATCAATATTTTTTCCGTAGGAGATATTGCACAATCAAATTCTTCATAGTTTTGATCGCCCGTTATAGCCGATTTCTCGTACATGTGTAGAAATACCCTTTGTAACTCGCCAGGCCGTCTTCGGTTCAATAATAGTAATTGGCAATATACGGTTTCTAACAGCTCGTTATAAGCATTTTCGTTTGTGTTATTGTTTTTGAGTTCACCTGATGCTCTGTTTCCCCTTGCCTGTAGGAATTCTTTAAGCAATTTTAAATCGCTGGCCAATGGAATAAGGGTCACCTTATTCCATTTATTTATGTTTAGGTCATCAGCAGCCTGGCTCGATATTTCGTATTTCCAATTTGCTGTCAGCAAATGAATCATAGTTTTTAAATTTGATTCAGCTTCCGCCGGCTGTAGGCCGGAAAAGTAGTCTTTTCCTTTTAATGCGAACGTTATCGCTATATCACAGCATTGTTTTAATGAGGTACTGATATTCATGGCATAAGTTGGAGATTCATAACAGTCTTTTTCCTTATCGTACCTAGACACCGATTTGGTAGCTTCAACGAGCACATCAAAATTCTGAGGTTGTAGGGCATTGAATAAATCTTTTATAGATGGTTTAATTTTCTTTACTTCAATTAGTAATTTTGAAAGTTCTCGCATTTTTCTTGATACTACATTTACAAAGTGTTTTTCCCTGTGTATTCTTAAATATCGGGCGCCAAACGCACAAATAAGAACATCCTTCTTGGAGACAAGGGAAATGTGATCAGCCCTCATATGAGGGAAAACCTTCTCTTTCAACTGTGTGTCCACTCTCAAGTGTCTGAGTAGTAAATTTTGGGCATCCGCCAGCGTGCTGTGGATACCATTTGCAGGATTTTCCGTGCACTTTTTCCTATGCCTCCATAGCTGTTTTTTTTTATAATAACCGAGGCAAAAAATACATGGTAAATGGCCATCTGCGGTTGGTAAAATTGACCTTCTCATAGGCTTGATGCATTGTTCAGAGTTTTGCAAATAATTTCCTTTTTTTCGAAGACAGGCAATCAATACTTTTCTTTCTTTGGAATTACACTTCTTAGACATAATTTTTTGTACATCAACTTCCAAAGCATGACTTCTTTTTATATGTCTTGAAAAATTTGAAACTAAATCTTCACAATAGTAGCAGAAGTCTTTCCCTCGAACCCTCGCCGCTTTCGTGATTGGGTTTATTTCCTTGATCAGTTTTTCTGGTGCGTCCAACGAAATTTCATCAGCTTCAAGTAGGTTAGCCTAAAACAATAATAAAATTCAATAAAGCTAAGAGAATAAATTACATAAATATCAGTCTTTTGGTTAATCAAATTAGATTAGAGCGCTACAAAATAAGTAAAGTATTATGTAGTCTTGAACCATAGCTAAGAACATTCTCCATCAAGTCAAAAAAAATAATAATAATTAAAATCGGTTCATCCATTAGGGAGCAACGATGCAACATGGTTAATAAACACATGCTAATATTTCAATTAAATAATTTGTCTAAATTACCTTAATAGAAACATATTTTATGGTTACGGTAAATGTATTATTGTATCAAAATATTACTAGGAATTGATGAAAACCGAGTTCATTTAAAAACTAAGTAGGCAAGTATTGTTATACTGAGGTGCCCACCTGGCTAATATTGGATTCTTTACTCTCATCCATGCTATTTGGTATGTAGTCGCTGTCTTCATCTTCAAAAATGGAATCTGAACGATCCACCTCATTATCCTCATTCTGGAATGGAGGTCCAACTGCGTCGGTAATAGTCTAAAAAAAATATATAGTTTTCAAACACAAGTTATGATTTTTTCCATAAATTCGATTATATTATAAGTCATTATATGAAGGCTAACTAAGCTAAGTTCGCTAATACTAGAGTCATCGAAAATGGTGGTGATGAGGCACGAAAAAATCGAATGTCGCTATTCGAACGGCAACAACTGAGTTTGTAATCGAACGTATTAATTTATTATTGCATTCTCTAGCTCGAGCCACGGGACCACCTTCACATTATGCCTAAGGACATAGTTTTTTTTATGCATACCACTTCTACACAGAATAAAAGAAATTTGTAATTATTAATAGAGGGGGACAACGATCTTCGAGGTGGATCAATACGCAGGTTGATTCGCAGGAGTTTCTCTGCGATGGTATCTCGAGTGGCATGTCAATTATATTATAAATGTCTTTTGGGAGCTACTTTTAACTTTTAACTTTTAGCAGTTTAAACTCACAACTATTATTTTAAAATAGAGATGTAAATAATAGCTATAATAAATGTCAGTAGATATTAATAAAATATATTATAAAAATTTAGAAATTTACACTAAAATTATAATATTTTGCAGAAAACCGCCAAAGGCGAAAAGTCAATAAACATTGAATCCTTGATTTGATTCGATAGACAGACAGCATTAGGTTCACAAATAAATATAGCAGGTTTATTACTATTTTTCTAATTAACATATAGGAAATACCTACATCTACATCCAAAGGGTTTCATACTACTAATGCCAAACACCCACAAATCAGAGTACTTCGTGAGTACTATGTATGTGTTATGAGCAGAGCAACGTAAAAGCGATTAACGTCTACCTTAGGACAAACGTTTCACATCTGATCAGGTAAGAAGGCACAGAGCGATCGTTCAGACATGCCTAGACTGCTTAAATATTATTTTTTTATTCACATATTTAAATATTACAATAACTTGGCATAAATTAAATAACATACCATATTAAAATTCGGTTACAAAAAAAAATAAGAATCGCGATAAAAGTATTATGTGATGTGGATCATTTATATGTTGGGCGTCCAAATGTTGTTTATTTGAAATTGAAATAGGTACATATTAATTGAATAATTGAAGTAAGTAGACTATAATGCGAGCAATGATTACCAACCAATTTAAAATCATGGGAATAGATTTGGCGTTTCAATTATATCAATAAAGATATTTTATTACTTTTAAATTTGAATGGATACAATAAACACATTCTAATATTTTAACTAAAATGAAACATAAATTTAATTGAAACTTAAACTTAACTTGAAACTATTATTGTGTAAAACAATATTTTCTAATATTGATGTTACATACCTGGCTAATATTAGACTCTTTACTTCCATCCATGTTATTCGTTATGCAGTCGCTGTCAGATTCCGCTTCAAAATTGGTATCTGAACAGCTATCTTCAATTATTACATGCGGCAATGAAAGTGGAATGGCAGAATTGACCTAAAAAATGAAATAGCTTTTTTTTAAACATGGAAAGTACTTTTTTACCTATAAATTTAAAATATCATCATACTAAGCTCAGCTAAGCAAAATTATTTGTACTAGGGTCAGGGTTTATTGTAAGGACGGTTGAGGCATTAAAAAAGGCATGTCCCGATGTGCGGATTCGAACTCGCAACCGTTGGGTCAGTAGTCGGGCGCATTAATTATTATAATATTATCTGGCTAGAGAGGGAAACCTGCCGTACTATTTCTAGACAAAACAAAGGAAAATTCTGTAATTATTAAAGGTAATCCATGGTAGTCTGGTGGATCAGTAAGCACCTCGGCTAATTTGCAGGAGTTTCTCTTCGATTTTATGGTATGTTGTCTTCATGGTAGTGGCATGTCAATTTTATTACAAATGTCTCTTAAGAATTACTTTTAAACCCACAACTATTATTTTAAAATAGAGAAATAAACGCTAGCTTATCTATCATAAATCAATTACAGTGCTGACAGATTTGAATCGATTCGATAGACGGACAACTCCAGGCTTACAATTGCTCGCATTAGGTATAAAATATAATTAAATTCGTGCAAAGATTATAACACAAGTAAATATTTAAAATTAATTGAACTATGGGACCAGCTTCAGCAGTTTTTTTATTTAATACTTTTAAATGTATATGGATAAAATAAATACATTCTAATATTTCAATTAAATAATTTATGTAAATTACCTTAATAGAAACATATTTTATGGTTACGGTAAATGTATTATTGTATCAAATATTACTAGGTAAAATATTGATGAAAACAGAGTCATTTAAAAACTAACTAGGCAAGTAATTTATACTAAGGTGCCCACCTGGCTAATATTGGACTCTGTACTTCCATCCATGCTATTCGGTATACAGTCGCTGTCTTCATCCTCAAAAATGGAATCTGAACGATCCACCTCATTATCCTCATTCTGGAATGGAGGTCCAACTGCGTCGGTAATAGTCTAAAAAAAAATATATAATTTTTCGCCATAAGTTATGATTTTTTCTATAAATTCGATTATATTATAAGTCATTATATGAAGGCTAACTAAGCTAAATTTTCTAATACTAGAGTTATCGACTCTAATCCGCAACTAACTCTTGCGGGCACATATTATAAATGCATTTTAATAAAGGATTTAAATTTCTTTCTATCCATGCATAGATATAATTAGATCGATTTGTAATATAACACCTTCAGTAAATATTGAACTGGCTTACTTCGCAATATTCCGATTTCATATGTGGCATATGAGGTTCATTGGATATAACTTCATCGCACTTTCGCTCATGCTGGAAAAAAACAATAGAATTTTAAATCAGTTCTTCGTGAACAATTTATTTTGTGATATATTTAAAGGTTTAATAACTGACCTGCAGCGGTTGTAGGTTATTGCGTCTTTTAGATTCTGAAACAGATATAAAATTAATAAATACCTACATAGAGATAATCAAATTTAATTCGATTTCACTATAAAATACTTTGAACGTAAATCGAAAAAATACGCATGGCCTTAGAGATTTTCAAGTGCGTAGTTATTATACCTACTAGCAGACATAAATAGAGTACATATAAGTAGGCATATAAATACTAAATATAATATGGTGAGCTTTCCAAATTGTTATAAGTTTGAAAATTAAAGTACTTATGATTTAGGTCATACTCACCTGCTAAATGTAAGATATAGCGAGACCGTGACATCGCCATATCGTCGCCTCGAATTTCCTGGACTTCTCGATTTGTACTTTCTCGACTTTCTGGACTTGTAAATGCCACACCAAATTATACATAAAACACTCTCGCATTATATACTTTGCACCAAACGATCTTCGAACTGCGATCTTCGACTGTGACCGGATGCTGGATGGTGATGACATCGAATGAAATATGCGAAACGCAGTTCTGCGCAAAAACGAATTCAGCTTTGCGCAGAGTCCGCTGCGCATCGAATGATTCCGTTCGGTACCTACGAGGTTAATAAGGACATAATGGCCT
This sequence comes from Neomicropteryx cornuta, assembly GCA_020383195.1. Taxonomy (NCBI): domain Eukaryota; kingdom Metazoa; phylum Arthropoda; class Insecta; order Lepidoptera; family Micropterigidae; genus Neomicropteryx; species Neomicropteryx cornuta. Next base: position 4,865,142 of record JAHKQU010000010.1, on the reverse strand, counting down.
AACCGACAATTTTCCATTCGATACGAATATATGTATTTATTACTAGCGGTACAACCCCAAGCTCGACCCGGGTTTGTACCGCTTTAACAGCGCCTTCAGCGCGACAACTCGTAGGATGGGTCACTTCGCTCCCCATCTCCAGGGCCTTCGGGCCATTACATGCCTACATTACATGTACATTATATGTCATTCTTATGTACACTAATGTATTTTTGAAATAAAAATATCTTATCTTACCTATGCAGGCGGCTTTGAGAAGCATCAAAGACGCCCGCAGGGCTTTTTCAATATTTCTTTCTGTAGAAACCTCGTCGGTCCTCGTTCGTTTCGTATCGAGGACGAATAAATCTGTCAGCGCGGTTCGGCACTCCGCCTAACGCATTCCCTCTGATACATTTAACATTTTGTACGGCCATAATTTGTAATAATGATTCGTACTGTCATTGTAATTTTTTAGTAGTTAGCTTGAAAAAGTGTAATAAAATGCAGCCCACATTGTGCTAATCACATAATTATTCAGCAGATTTTTTATAGATGTCTGTAAAGACATTTATTGCAAACCATTTTCGTTTTACTTGTCGCTCATTCAATAATTTTGCGGCTCCAATGTTTTTATTTTATTTATTTTTATTTATCTTTATTGGAGAAACCAACAATTTTACACAGTACATACACAAAAAAAAAATACATTTGATGGATCGATAAAAAACTATGTAAAACTAAAATAAGGTTTCTACTAACAAAAATTATTAAAGTTATAAAGTTAAGTTATTTTGATAATCAACAAAACTGCCATATTTTGCTGACCACTTATATCATTCGCTATTTTCATTTATTATTCAATTTCTACTATGGTTAAAACTATTAATTTTATCACCCAAATCAAATCAGGTCTAATAAAAAAATAAACCATGCACTAAAAATGCAAAACTTGAAGTAAGTTAGCATTATTTACTTTTTTGACATTGAAGAAATTCACGCAAACCTAAGTTTTCGCCCTTATCTCAGTTTAACAACGCGGCATTCGTTGAGGGCGAGCCATCGTGCGACGTTGCCGATTCTACTGGACGCCCGTTTGATTTGAATTCGGAAAAATATATACGGGAGCCGATATACGCGCGACGCTAGCGCCATCTACTTCACATGCTTTTGAACTAATTTTACTCATTTTCAGCCACATTGCCATCAAAGTGTCGTCCGACCGAAAATTCGTTTTTCGACTCTTTTTATTGAAATAATCATAGGTAGGGTGTTAACATGGGCTTGTAATACGGCGTCCGTATACCGGACGCCGCATTACACTCGGACGGCGAAATGCAGCAAAAGTGTCTTAATTATGACGCCACAATGATAGCGGGATGTAAATATATATATATATATATATATGTATATGTAATATATGTACATAATTATATACTAGAGCACCTCCAAATATTTATCACATCGATACAGGCATTACGCCTAATGAAATGATTATAATCCAATATGTCTGAACCTCTTTTCTATAGCTAATTATATTTAAGACTTTGAAATTTATATTTTAAAAAAAATGGGAATTATGTATGTACTCTGTGCGTACTATAGATAAATAAATTAATTAATTAACAATAACTATTTCATTTTATTTAAATTGTCAATCCACCCATTATACTCACAAACACTGATGTTTAGACACGCTTTTTTTTATATGTTTGCGTTTGGCCTTAAGATGAAGGTATTAAATAATGTAAAAAAAGTAAATCTTTCCGTAAAAACCACCGTTCCGATTTAGGCCAAAATTTAATGTATCTTTATTAGGGAAATAAAACAGTTACACGCGAAAAAATATATATACAGGCAGTACATATACAATCATATGAATAAAAAGAATGAAAACAATGGCACCAACCACAACGACCCACAAGTGGCGGTGGTAACGATGGTAATTTGACCGAGTGATCAGTTCCCGAGGGTAGGCAGTCTATATAAGCAGCGGGTTGAAACGAGACACGTCATCCGATTCCAGGTCCAGACTTTATCGCTGCGCCGATAAGTCGTCGGTCGCGACTTTGACTCCGACTTCCGTCCGCAATAATGCGCTCGTTTCCGGTGATTTTTCGCGCCAATTTCGACGGTTGCGTTGTGACTTCCGTCGCGAAATCGACGTTCCCTTCGCCGTTAGAAATTGACGCCCCCCCCCCCTCATACCTTGTGTGAGTTCATATTTCTAAATACCTACGTAATTAAATATTAGCATTAGATGATTATAACAATCATACAATGGTATCACTATAAATTAGATATAAATCACTATAGTTCGTTCTGTTAAAGGTATCTGTTAAATTGGAGATGCCAGAAAAAAAAACACACAAAATACAATAACATTTATGCCATTATGACACGTTTACACTATTACTATACCGTCAAAACTGTGTGAGCCCGTTCTGTGACGGCGGTATAAAATATATACACGTACTATACCAGTATTCCAATTGAATTTCTACGATTAATTGTTTAGCATTTACAAACCTGCCTGGTAATGAAAATACCACATCTACCACGATTTTGATGCAGTAACATTTGACTACAGACTACCTACTCGCGTTGAATTTTTGGTTGGTTGGTGACCGAGAGATTCGCTTGATGAATAGTTCGGTCGCCAAAGGTGAGCACTGCGGGGAAGTGGTCATCACAGGGACCGTCAAATCTACTCCATCAGAATGGTTACCTACCCTGAGTAACATCGCTCCACAAAAAATACGTCGTTTACAAGCTCTATTTAAGGGGAAAAGTTCAGGACAACCCTAACCTGGTTATACACTATGACATAAAAAATACAAAACCACAGCGACTTATCTCACGCAAACCATCCTGGAAGAGTGGACAACAACTCACATTAGGCAATTTTAACATAGCCGACGCATGGAAAAGTGAATGGTTTAATAGAAATCCTGACAAGTATGGGTACATCCAAGACCCGACTCAATGCGTTCCAGGTTTTAACCTTCCCAGAAAATCTTGGTGCGCTTTGAACCGCCTAAGAACAGGCCACGGATAAAGTAAGGACATGCTTTTTAAATGGAAAATGTCAGAAAACCCCAAATGCCATTGGGGACCCGATAACCAAACCATTCAACATATCATCAGTGATTACCCACTTCCACGCTTTAAAGGAACTGCACGAGATCTACACAATCTCACACCAAATGCTATCGACTAGATAGGTATACTCGCTGGACATAAACCTATAGTCCTATAGATTATTATGTTGGGACACTACTATTCCTCACCCCCCCCCCCCCCCCCTAACTACAGCCACGGTACAGCGGACACTATCGCAAACAATTAAAAATGACCCATTTGTAGTTTTTTGCGTGACAGCGCCATCCGAAGGAAAAAAAGAAAAAACGAAAAAGAATTGAGCGCAATCTTCGAAGTGCTGCCAGCTGTCGAATAAAATATCTCGTTTCCTTCAAAAGAGGTACAGTCGACAGCTGTATTTGAATGCAGCGCGAAATTGACTTGAAGATATTGTTTTTTTTTTTGTGTTTTTAATCTAATTGTTGGACGACCCTAGGGAAACACGAAAAACAGCATTCGTGTCTTTTTTCATCCGAGTTTCATCATTTTTCCAGATGGGGTCGATTTCGCACTGTTTACAAATGAGAGCTGTCGACTGTACTATTTAAATCTTGCGTTGAACTTGCGGAGAAACTAAGGAGGTTTTTTTTTTTTTAATAGTAATCATAAGAAACAGCCTAAATGAATTTAGAAAATCTAAAAACGATAGTAAAAAAAAAAAAAAATCAGCTACAAATCGCGCAGTTATTTTGTAGCCGTTTAAGCACTAGGCTATTTTGGATCGTTTTTTTGGGGTCTACTGCCAAGATAGCTTTTCATACCAGGCATATATAAAAAATATAATTAGATTAACTGAACATTTTTATAGCAAACCTTTAAGCTGGTTTTTTAAATAATAAATCCTATGTTTACATAAAAAAATATTAAAATTGGTAAGTTTTATTTTTTAAAATTCTTATAAATCAAGCTATATATGTGACGTAAGCCTAATTTATACATAGAAATGTCCGCAATAAAATTCTACAGAAAACCTTAAACTTAGTTTTTTTTTAAATTGTCTTATTTTTAAAATATAAATAAAAAACTGTCAAATGTTTATTCTTTGATGTTGTCGACGGATGCCCGAAGTGCACGTGGCCGACACCATTTGCAAAGGCCGAATTCCAAGGTCACCTCATGATATACTGGCTCTTAAGGCGTCCCGGGACGCGTTTGTCCTTGAGATTAGAAAGAGTAGGCTTTATTCGAACATTGACGTGTAGAAAAGAGACGGATATACTCGCCGACCGCGAATTCGTTACATTTGGAATCGATCAAACATGTTTTTTGTATTTAAATAATTATTATCATTTGAAAAAAGTGTTTTTTTTTAAGTAATGTCCTAGATTATTATATTGTCTATCTTTAGAAAGAAAAATTAGGTTCGCGTCACTTACACAACTTAAAAGAAAATCGTTGCAAGAAAAAAACAAGACTTTCTTATTTATTTATTTGCATTACTATAATAAGGTGTATTTCGTTTTTTTTTTAAGCAAAGTACTAAATTAATATATGTAGAATATTGTGGTATTTTTAGTTTTAGCCATTTGTTGGGAATAACTTCAACAAAATGCACCAAAATACGTTACAAAACACGTTTTAGGAACTGGTGGCGCCTTAACCCCAGTTATGTGATTATCGCAGGCAACTCCGCCGGGCGTCTCGCCAGCCGCTGTCATCTGCGGAGGATGCTGCGTCTGCGGCTGCGCGGCGCAAAAAAGAAGGAAATCCGCTGCCGCCGGCAATTATTTATTATTCGCTCGGACCGAATTCGGAGAGATGGAGTACATCCGGTCGTGCCTTCGTATGTGTCTATAATCACGTCCCGTAGCCACAGGACGTGTTACCACTGAGAGATCATCAAGCATCATTTAAAAAATAAATCATTCCTGATTGCGGAAAAACGAATTTAAAATTTAATCAAAATCTTACAAAGGTTGGACAATCGCGAGCGCGGACAAGCCATGACCTGCGCTACGTCAAGTTCGGTTGAGTGATGTTCCGGTCTTATTTTAGAAATGTTGCGAACCGATTTTTTTAAAGTGAGACCGGCTTAGTCGGTAGTGAAAACCCTCATAAACCCTCAAAATAATGTTTTTTTTCTTGTAAAACTTACATAGTTTCTATTATTAAAAATGTATTACGAAATAGTTTTTTTTTAAAGTCAGTCACAGAGGTAATTTTTTGCTCCAAAATAATATTTCTTCTAAACGGTTGATCGTATAACATTTTTCTAACAGAAATCCATGTTGATTTTCTTAAACATAATTCTGGTCGCTATTAAATGAGTCCTAGATCTTAAAACATGGCCAAAACGCATCGGGAAACAAAAAAATATTGTGTCTGAAAAATATTTTACTTGAATACTTTAATAAATAGAGAATTTATTTTGCACCATTTTTATCGAGAAATCTTACAACAAACTTCGGATGCTACTTCGGAGCATATCATTAAATAATTAGATACTGTTTAGAATTGCTTATAATAGCAAAAAAAGAGTTTTGGGCTGCATTTAACTAAGGTTTTGCAACTATTTTCTTTTTTTTATACTAAAGACGATACTAAACAAGAATAATGATTTTTATGGGGATGAATCATTTTTTAAAATAAAAAACATATTCTTTTATCCTTACGTTACAGTTCTTATCGTGATTTCTAAATAATAAAACAATTTAACCATTTTCACTGGCGATTTCCCAAATAATTTAGGAAAAGAGCTGACAATTGAACGAGATAATTGACAATTGAGTAATAATAGGAATTTAAAAATGAGCAAAATTGAAAATTAACTTAGTAATCTCTAACAGTAAAAAGAAGAAAAGAAGCGAATAAAATACGCACCATTTATAAATGCTTGAGTTTTTCTCGTACGACCCGAGCCGGATGTCTAAATTAGGTTCGAAGGCAGGCAATTCAATTGTTTCGCTCGTGCTTTATGTTGCTTCTCACGGTAAAAACAATTCACACACTTTCTATTCGAGAAACTCGCACTTTTTGTAGATTACAGTAAAGTTTGTAGCCTCCAAGGCGCCACTGGAGTGAGACGACGATCGTATTGACAGAATGTTTCCAAAATGGCTTCCTGTGCGCGCGCAGGAGGTGTAAACACGAGCCTCGCTCTCTGTTCCCGTAAACGTCAAACAGGCCAACTGCTGACTGCCAACTGCCGACTGCCGACCGCCGCGTCCGCAGAGATGCCAACAGCGATTGAAGAAGGAGACCGAAATTACGAAAGAGCGGACCGGCAAGCTCAGCGGCGATTGCGGCTAGGGATGTACTCGCAATCGATATTTTGTATCGATATTAACTTTACATTAAGGCGCCTGCATACCTGAATGCTACAAAAATGCATATTTTACAGGTTTTCAAATGCGTAAGTGGAGATATTCGGAAGAATTACAAGTAAACAAGTTTATTTATATTAAAGGACCTGAGAATTTTTTTAAACATGCTAAAAATATAAAAAAAACAAAACCTCCATGAAATAGCATTTTTTTGAATCAACCCGTTTAGGAAACGAGAACATTCCGTATAAAATCAATTTAATTATATGTTGAGATTAAAATGGGACCGGGATTTACCTAAGCGATTTGAGATATATTGTTTAATAACTTAGGAATAAAATAACAACATTTACCCAAAATTGGAGATTTTTGTTTTAGTTTTTGAATATGAAATTGATAACTTATAATGAAAGTTTTTAAATTTTCCAAAAAATTATATGTTTTTGTGTAATTATTTTTAAAAAAATGAATTTTAAAAATATATCTCCTATTTTTTTAAAAAACAACTAAATGCTATGAATATTTCATACAAATTAGTAGGCCGCGGTTTGTATTATAAGCGCCGTTATACCCGTCATAGAATTTACACCTTTCCGTTCATCGTGTAAGGATTCTTTTCGCAGACAACACTTTTTAGGTCAGACTCGCTCGAATAATGTCCTTAGTTCACGTATGTAGTCCCCTTAAATCCAAAACACCAGGTCTCAATTATCATGGCAGTTAAACACTGATGCCAATTCCAATGTGTCATATTATCAAAAAAAAGTGTACGTTTGGAACAATAATAATATCACACATGCTTGAAAGAGCTCGCATGATTATATATATATATTTAAAGAATTACTATGACCCACTCAACTAAACGACATGTGCCTGTGCTAGATTCAGAAGAAATGGTGGTAATGAAGCGTTAAAAATGGTATGAACATAGTGGATTCTAACCTTGGACCTTTGGGTCATTAGTCTAACGCCTTTACCACTAGACTACCACGATTATATAACTCGCACTTGTATTTGTGAGATATATACATATATTAATCCATTATGCTAGAGATTGCAGTACTAAAATAGTTAAGGGTTGATTTATGTGTGTGTGGTGAATGTCTGAGTCTTAATCTAAAAATTTTTTTTTTTTTTTAACAAAAAGGAAATATTATGAAGCGAATACTACTTTTTGTTTTCTAATTAAATCATTTAGCAGTATTATTATCAAATATAAACAAAATAATATAGTGGTGACCTTGATTTTTTTATAATATGAAATCGATTGTCATCAATCGAAATTTTTGTTATGCAATTTAAAATAAGCTTAAGCCAGTCAGTACAGTACATTGATATTCTACGAGGCAGTTATAATAGGAAAACTTTTAAAATATTTAAAATAATCGATCGTAGGGGTGTGTCACTATTTCATTGATAATGCAACGCGATAAAGACGTTCTCTCTCTTTCTGTGCTCTCGCTCGCACGCGCCGGCTGGCGTTCGTTTGATTTTGGAATGTAGTTTTCCTGTCAAACAAACACGCCATGGCGCATCTAGGTTTCCTGTTCAACGTAACTTCATACGAAAATTACTTGACTTTGTCAAAATTACGTTGAGATTTAAACAAAAAACTGTCACAAGTCGTTAAAAAGATTCTTAGAAGGAATGTTTGAACAAGAATATGAAAATAAGTAAAGAAAATCTATGGGATAACCGCCAAGTGAAACATCAATTCTTACAAAACTTGTGTAACTATCTTTAATTAGTTTTTTTTTTATAAAGCGTTGGTTTTCTGTTTAATTATCCAAGTTTTTTTATTCCCTACACATAAAATACACATTAAATAATATTCGGTTTTTAGGCAGCATATTAAATCTTTAATCCTAAGTAATAACAATATATTTAAGAAGTACGGTACGTTCCGGTATAGGTTAAAAATATTTTTTATTTTCATTTCATCATAGGTTTTAAAACAGAAACAGTTATGAAGTCACAACTGACTTATATCGACTTCCAAAATACGAGTATTTTAAAACCATTATAAACCACCCAGGTCAGAGAAAATCTTATTTCCCGTGTCTACTAAAACTCGTGTGTTCCATGCCGGCTGTTAAAAGTTTACAAACGCTGCTAATTGTAGAGCAAACTGCCTCCTTGTAGTCTTCTCAATAATTTACCAGCAGCCACAATTGACAGTCTGTAATTGTGCCATTTTGTAATCAAATCCTCACTGCCTACCTTGGTACAGATTCGTCTAGGTAGGAAGGTAGAAACGAAAGTGCGATTAGCAGTCGATTTTCGCTTAAATTCTGCATAATGTTATACTGTACGATTTGAACGCTGTATGAGGCTAAAAAATAATTAAACAAAAAAAAAAAATATTAATTGATCATTATATTGTTTACAATATGCACTATTTTTTGATAAATGGAATGCTGCATTATCGAGCGCGAAGCGGAATGAAGTGATCACATTTTTTTAATTAATTTATATCTCATAAATGAAAATCAATAACAAAAATCAGCCTCCGATAAGTATAATATAAGAATACCTCCTTATTATCATTCAAAAAAGAGATTTCCAATATCATCAATAATAAAGATAAATAAAACCTAATTGTATTGTTAGATTGTTATGTTGTTAATGATTAATAGTTACATTTAAGTACTTGTAATTGCAATTACATATAAAATATACATACATACTATATTTTTATCACATTCATCATAAATTATTTTTATACATACTAAAACCATATTTAATTTATTACTTTATTTATTTTTATTAACATACAAGTGTCACACACTCACGACTACCACAAACATCACTCACAAATTACACATAAAACTTAAAAAAAAAAATTTACTCTATACGTATATAATATTAATAATCTATATATATTTTAAGAACACTGTTCAAATTTTTATGCTAATCTTAACATGTAAAATGACCGAAATCCTTAATTGGTTTTATATATTAGTAATAAGTTTTGTTTGTAATTGTAAAAATGTAATACTGTGGATTTTTCAATAAAGAATAAATAAATAATATAAGTCTTCAGTGTAAAAAAAAATGCTATAAACACTGGTCTGAATACTTAGTGGTTGAGGAGCGGTGCATCGCAAAAAATGTGGATTTTTCGAAGATTTTTTAATCGCACCTTAACGCGATTCGTTTCGTAGAGAGTTGGCCCGTCGTTCCGTAGTTCAACAGAAAGGATGTCTCTTGTCCTGTTGACAAAACCGCGTCCGCAATGGCGGACAAAACAAAATGCGGCACAAAAGTTATTTTTTCTATCGCGCCTCACAACTCTAACATGTGCATAATATTTGTTATTGGGAATATCGCCGTAACGATATTGAACATTTTCATCCGTCCGTATATATACTATAGGGCCTAATGGTGTATTTTACAAGCCGTGACCGTGTCGCTGCGTAAAACGTTACAGTCTTACCCCTCATCATAATCACATATCCATTATTTTTATATTTTTTGTTAAAATATCCTTTTCTTATTTCATCTAACTAAATATTACATAGTGTTTGACAATATTTGACACTAAAGAGGACAGAGCGCTGGGTTTAACCCGACACCCTGCACAGTACAGGACCTCTTTAGAACCTTTATAAATATTTTGCTATCCAACGAATTATCAAAAAAATAATAACCTTTTCTAAATTTTTCACTATTTACCGCTATTAAAAAACAATTATCAAATATAAGTAAATATATACACATGTTTTGTTATTTAAATACAATAGAGACACTTAACTATTTACTTCTATTTAAATATCAATTCAGAATTTTGAACTCCTTTCCAACTAACAATTCAGTTATTACACCAGGCCAATTTTTATATTTTTAGGATGATTTATTTCCTTGAGCATTAAATTATAAAATTTTGGTGCTAAAAAGCTAAAATATTTTTGACCAAAAGTAGTCTCTAGAGGTACCCTTTTTGGAGGATCTAGTCATTCTTTCATCGTTACCTTCTTCAGTATTTGGTTTGTATAATTTGTCGTAATATAAAATTGATGCTTTTATAAGTGCTGACGTTGTCAAAAGAATATTCAGTTCATTAAATAAGTCGTTAGAATGAAATCTCGATGGTTTATTGAAAAGCCTACTTTAAAAACATTTTTTTGAGCAATCGCAAAAGAATTTAGATCACTCATTGACGTTACACACCAACTTAAAATTCCGTATTATAAGTGATAATGCAAAAGTGCACAAGTGCAAAATAAATATTTTTTAATTCTTTGATAATTCTTGCGAGTGCAATTTTCAATTTAAGTATTATAGTTTGCGAGTCTGGTTTAGAATCGCAATATTAATAAGTTAGGCTAGAAAAATATAAAGCTAAAATCTGATGCATAAGATAGGACTATTTTACGATACTGTTCTCAAATTAAGGCGATTGAATAGGCACATTTTCCCGCTATGCTTTGAACGGATAATTTTGTATTGTAATAAAAATCCCACAGTCGAAAGGTCGTAAGTCATCAGTAATTGTTACGCTAAAACGACACTTCGAAATGTGTGCCAAGTAATGGCCTTCGACACAATAATCAGTCCAAACCCGTTTGTCGCGTGCGACGTTCAAAATTAATTAAATTATTTATTTATTTTAACGACATATGGTAATTTTAAACATTAATTTACATATAATGCAAAGATTTTTTCTAACTGGGCACTGCCCGTCCTAACTCCTAAGGTGGACTTTTTATAGTAGCAATATTTTTTTTAAAGGAAAGTATTTAGGAAGAAATGTTCATAAAATATGGAAGTTTAGGACGTTATAGTACCTAAAATGATTATAAAAAAACTTATTTCGGACTATCAGTTTTTACTGAGTTATGCATAATGAATTATAATATTAGAATATATATTATATCGCGTAGATATACTCAAAATACCCTAAAATAGTTTTTTTTAATAGGCATCCCGAGTGCCGCAGTTAAAAGTCGCCAAAGGCACCATTAATGCCACCCACGTGGCTTCATAAAAAATAAATAGATGATGTGAGTAATGAATTTATTAAATATAAATGTGATTTCGGTTTTCATATTGCATTTATTTAAATATTTAAGAAAAAAAAATCGTTCCAAGTTCTAAACGAATCAAATTCTTTGTTGTTTTGGTAGTAACATGGCCACGTTTTGAGATTTTTTTTACATAGATTTTTTTGTTTCGAATCTGCAAAAAACACAAAATTCACGAACGTTAGTTTTATAAAATATTATCATGTAATAACCGCCAAACCATTCTTATATTTAATGACAGCAGATTTCGAAAGTCACTTGAGTAAAATTAAAATTGAGGTCAAAGTTTTGACACTTCAATTCGTCGCGGGAAACTCGAAACCGATCCATATGTCCTCATTGCTTGATGCCAAATATTTTTAATGCAATCTGGCTGTGAAATATGTTAGAGTAGACTATAATATCGATTTTAGAACAGCCATATCTTATTTCATACTTTTATTGACCCCTTCGTATGGTTTATCTTAAATTATATGCTACTATCTTAACGTGTACATGCTACTATTTCACTGTATGCTTACTCGTTTAACGAATAAATAGAACGTTCACATTTATAAAAATAAAAAAAAACGAGACGGTATATTTATATTACAATGCACACTACGGAAGTAAACTATTTACCACAAATTTACAAACACGCGAGGTAGGAAACAGGTTAGGTTAATAGGGTATAGTATAGTATAAGTAAACATATAAAGTAACCGCAATAATTTTCAAATATTTCAAGGGGATACACTCCAATTTCATGTTTACAAAACATACGTCCGTATTTTATTATTTGTTATAAACTTATGTTAATTATGCATAAAAGTTTCATACATTAAATTTTAGTTTTTATAGTTTTTAACATTATGTAAAATTTTAGAAAAAAAATATACCAAAGGGAAAACCAAAATATAAATAACATTCAGGTGCCATTAGGGTAATATAAAATTATGTTAAATTACTTATATAAAAAAAATAAAAAAATATCAAAGAAATATTTATAAAGGTACTAAAGAGGTCCTATACTTGTCCCGTATATAACCGTCTAATCAGATGAAATAAGAAAACGATGATATTTTAACAAAAAAAGATGAAGGTAAGGTTTATTTATATATGAAGTTGATAAAAATAAAAATAATGTTTATGTAAAAATTGTAAAATTAAAGCACATGATTGGTCAAGTTACATGTATGTTCTTATATTATAGTTATATATATACAAAAATGGGATTTAGTAAATGGTAAGTAATTTCAATTCACAATTCATTGGATATTTATTATTAGGTACGTATTTTTCATAGATTCATATTTCACAGGCTTATGATAACTGAATTATTGTAAAATGAATGTTTTCATTTGTTATTCAAGATTGAACTTTTTAAATAGGTATTGACGGTAGGTTTTTAAATAGGTAACAGGAGCGTTGAAGGCATTGAAACTAAACTGAAATAGGTAAACGTTTATTATAAGGTAACATATCAAAAGAAATCTAAAGTTGATCTAAATACACATCCCTTACTAAAGTGAATAAACAAATTCGCTCTCCAGTTCGCTTGAGATTGAAAGGTGTCGCAATTGAAAAGATTAGTAATCTCGAGGACACATCTCAAGGATGATGGATGGATGAAACAGTGTGCGTTTGTTGAGGATGCTGGTGGGGGGGGGGGACGGTCAGCTGTCCCTTGCAGCCAAAAGAGCGAGACAGTGCGAGCGTGTTGTGACGTCACACAATTTGCAATTTCCTAAATCTGGAATCAATTTAGATTAAAGCAATATTTTTATAATTATTTTAACTTTATAATTCTTTCACGTTTCGACGTCAATACAAACAATTTTAGGCGTGACTTGTCACTCCACTGGCCGCTTTGTCACGCCGCGTCACACTTTGTGGACCTCCCACCACCTCACTCCTCAACCGTTAAGTACTTGACGAGTGGTTTATAGTATTATCTACATTGAGGACTTATCTTGTACTTCTTGGAGGCTGATTTTTGAAGTTATACTTCTTTGCATCTATTCCACTCATTGGGATGGGAAGTTGGTCGAGAAACCGCCTCACGCGTTAGGAGTAAAATCCTTAGAGTGTCTTTTTTCATTTGTTTTTTTTTTATTCGTTTTTGAAATATAAATAAAATAAAACAATGTGTTCACTTTTATTTTTCGCTCCGCGTTCAATAATGCACCGTACGATTTACCCGAAAAATAGTTCGTACTGTAGACAAAATAATAATGTACTTTATTATTAATTAAGAGATAATTAAAAGTTACTTAATTTAGACATAATATATTTTCGATCGACGTCTTTACGGCTAAAGATACAAGGTCGACATTAGCAAGTTCAAAAGCAGGGTGTTACGATGTGTCGATTGAATAATATTTGCACATACGATGCGTATTAAGGCGCCACCAGTCCCTAAAACGTGTTTTGTAACGTATTTTGGTGCATTTTGTTGAAGTTATTCCCAACAAATGGCTAAAACTAAAAATACCACAATATTCTACATATATTAATTTAGTACTTTGCTTAAAAAAAAACGAAATACACCTTATTATAGTAATGAAAATAAATAAATAAGAAAGTGTTGTTTTTTTTCTTGCAACGATTTTCTTTTAAGTTGTGTAAGTGACGCAAACCTAATTTTTCTTTCTAAAGATAGACAATATAATAATCTAGGACATTACTTTAAAAAAAACATTTTTTTCAAATGATAATAATTATTTAAATACAAAAAACATGTTTCATCGATTCCAAATGAGTCGGCGAGTATATCCGTCTCTTTTCTACACGTCAATGTTCGAATAAAGCCTACTCTTTCTAATCTCAAGGACAAAGGCGTCCCGGGGCCCCTTAAGGTAACATTGAAAACCTACCTTAAGAGCCATAACGCACTCGAATTGCATTTTATGCACGTTTTTGAGGTCTACTGCCAAGATAGCTTTTCATACCAGGCATATATAAAAAATATGATTAGATTAACTAAACATATTTCTAGAAAACATTTAAGCTGGTTTTTTAAATAAATAATCCTATGTTTACATAAAAAAATATTGAAATTGGTTAGTTTTATTTATTAAAATTTTCATAAAATATATATGTGAAGTAAGCCTAATTTATACATAGAAATGTCCGCAATAAAATTATACAGAAAACCTTAAACTTAGATTTTTTTTAATTGTCTTATATTTTTAATATAATTAAAAAACTGTCAAATGTTTATTCTTTGATGTTGTCGACGGACGCTCGAAGTGCACGTGGCCGACACCATTTGCAAAGGCCGAATTCCAAGGTCACCTCATGATGTACTGGCGAAATTGGTTGGGTGTGTCGTTATCGAAAGTTGGCCGTATTTAGTTGGTCGGGGCGGAAAGGCCTGGAAGATTACGCCTGCAGGGCCTAATAGCTTAGCACCACAATAACAACACTTAACAATATCCGGTTGACGATATCCGGTTGGGTTTGGGTTCATACTTATGCCAACTTAGTTCGATTGACGAATTGAAATGACCAGCATAACTACTTATTATTTATTTATTTAACAGGTTTCCCAGTGTGCATTATAATTAAAGTAAAAACAAATTAAACTACCAAAAGCAAAACAAAAAACAATAATATGAAACATACTATGCTAAAAAATTAAAATAATGCCTCCTGGCAAACATTAGCAAATAAATAATTCACGCTGATCTCACAACGGTGTAATATAAAGCAGATTTTTAACTCCGCGGAAATAGAATTTAATAATTCGACTGCTCTCCCAATCGGACTATGCTTGGATGCGTCGGTACGACACCCTACCCGCACCCGCCTAAATAACACATGCTTCCGCGCTCTAGTAAAACGGGATTACGGGATTCTCAGGATTAGACAGATTCTGAGCATCAAATTGAACACTTGTCCAAAAATCCAAAAGAAAAAGTCCTAAAAACATTAAACGACTGACGCATTGACGACAGTGAACGACGGGTAGTTTCCCGCGTGCAAATATTGTAATGTAGGTCAATTGGATAGGTCAGGAATACAAAAATACGCGCACGGAACGTTCAAGTATTTTTTTTTGTGTTAGCTTATATGTATATAAACTTGTTGAACAAACGTTGTTAGGTTTTATATCAAAACCTTCAAAAGGACTTCAAATTGATCCTCTATAGTATATTTAACCAACACATTTGACTTATTTATTAATTTGTTATCTAAATGTGCATTTTTTTTTTGTACGGACGGTTTCGTAAAACGTTACATACAGTCTTGAGTGTGAGAGTGGTGTCTCTTGGAGTGACACTGCACACCCCCCAGTCGCCTCGAAAATGGGCTCGCCTAGTCGGTGTTTTTTTTTATGTTAGTAAAAGTATCTTTTAAAAACAATTGTGGATAGCAATTCAGGACAATGTTTGTTATATTAAAGATAAACAATGCTTGTATGCATTATTTAACTTTAATAAAAGTTGTGACATTTTATTTTTATAGGTTTTTAAAATTTATTTTCTCTAAGAGTCGCCTAAAATTGTTTATACTATTATGATGGCATCAACTCCATGTATTTTCAGTACAATTAACACATTTTGATAGGAAAACATTTTTTTTTTAATTTATTGCAAACCTTTTACACCCGACGTGACCTAACGAAATCAAAATAGGACATCTGAAAAAATCCGTATCATACCCAAAAACACACATAAAAAACAGCACACACGTCGAATTGACAACCTCCTCCCTTTTTTGAGGTCAGAAATCGAAACCTTTCACCGCCCAAAACTACTGTCAAAAAACTGGGCGGGCGGCGCCCGGAAATCCCAAATTCGATTTGCGGCGGTCGCGTGTCCCGCATAAGCTATCTTCGGGAAATGTCAAGTGTCAATTTGACAGCTGACAGCTGACAGCTGACGCCGTTGACAGCGGCGGACAACGCCCCCGGCCTAGCACAACATGGATATTATCCAGAAATGTTTCCCAATCCATCAGCATTTGTATTAGGGATGTTAGACTTTAACACACTCGAGTTTAGGCGACAAATCCATACTTTGTTTTATTTTTATAAGGTTATTCGCGGTTTCATCCAGAATCCCGTAATACTCGGTGATATTGGTTTCTTTGTTCCGGACCGTTTTACTAGAGCGCGGAAGCATATGTTATTTAGGCGGTTAGCGTGTACAAAGTATAGTCCCATTGGGAGAGCAGTCGAATTATTAAATTCCATTTCCGCGGAGATTGATATTTTTGTCTGTTCGCCCAATGGGATTAAAAATATGCTTACTATTACACCGTTGTAAGATCAGTGTGAATTATTTGTTTGTTAATGTTTGACTGGCGGCATTATTTTAATTTTTTAGCATAGTATGTTTCTTGTTATTGTTTTTAATGCTTTTTTCTTTTTGTAGTTTAATTTGTTTTTACTTTAATTCTAATATACACGGGGAAACCGGTTAAATAAATAAATAAAAACAACAAATATGTTTCGGTGGTTTAAAAGTATTTATTTATTTTCTTATGGGAAAACACACAGTAATAACAATAATATTAACAATTAAGAATTAAGCAGATAACAAAACCGGTTATGGAGTTCCTACATATTCACAAACATACTATTATACAGTAGGTATGAAGACCTCAAACTAAATTGATGCAAATCAAATTATTAAAATACAAACACGTATTAAGTTTAATGTTGGTATGAAAATGTTTTATTTGCGTTAGATAGATTTATTTGATATAAATAAATATAGGTATTACATATCTTGATTACACAAAAAATATTAATCTAATTTCTACAGAAAATATTTAATTAGGTTAGGTTATATCGAGACCATTCCCGAACACATAACGGGGTGTTTATGTTCCCTAAATTATTTTTAAAAAATGGGAATATCCCACCATGATGACATAACCATGATCATGTTTGAAAACGCAGGGCTAATTAACTGGATGTTTAATCTGTAATGACATAAAATACGCATCTACATTTATTACCTATATTATTAGCTTCTGATACATTCATGTGTCCGTCCGTCCGTCCGTCCGTCTGTTGTATCATTCAACTCGAAAACTACAAATGCGAAAAAGTTAATTTTTTGTGTGTAGATTGTTGCTATTGAAAAACAAACATAGCCGTCTAGATCACATCGGAGGCTGGTCGAATAATATAGATATATAACATTAAAGTCAACAAATGTTTAGTACTTATAAATGAAACATTGACAGTTCGAATTGATATTCGAATTTCAGAAATATCACGGTTATTGGATATTTAAGGACGTTTTATTTATTTCAGCCGCGCGTTTAAATTTACAAAAAACTAAAAAGGTGTTCAAATTTATGATGAATTGAAATAATGTCATACTTACCATTGTATTTTTTCTTTAATTTAATCTACCCAGACCTAAAAAGTTACCCGCTGTCGTACCTATGGCCATTCCAAAACGCACATCGAATGGGCTAAAAGTGCCGTTGGCACAAGTGGTGATAGGAAATGAAGTTACCCATAACAAGTTGGTGCACAGGCGCGAGTAGTCTGGGTGGGAGATGCCTTTAATGATGCCTGTAGGGCCCAGCTATAGCCATTCTTTTTTTTATTACCGCTGTTAGCATAAAGAAAAAGAAAAATCTTTGTATCCCTTTTTAAGCATATTGCGCGCACGGAGGAAAGTGAGATTTGGCAATAGTTAAAGTTAAAGAAAGCTAAAATGTATCTATAATACTCGTATGTGTGTTACAAATACATTTAATTAGATAAAATAAAACGTTCATACTACTGACAGCTGATTGACAGAATGAATTTCGAGTTGTGAATTTTGTGTGATTTCAATAGTCGTCAATGTCAAACAAAAATAATTTTTAATGCCATTTTATCTTGTATGAATATCAAGTCCCATTATTTCCACAATAAAATTAAAAGTGGCAATGAATGGTATCAAAAAAATTATATGAAAAAATAAATACAAATACAAGCTGTAATTATGTTTTTTTTTATTACGAACATTAAATTTTATTAAAAGTATTGCAGGGCATTAGGCAAACAACACACGCTAATGACGTATTTGTACACGCTCGCAGCTGCCTTAATATAACAAATATTTAAAAAAATATATGTAATTATGGTCGAATTTCGAGCACTAGTGAAAAATAAATAACCATATTCTTCTAATAATATGTATTCAATCAATTATTTATTATGCGCGCGCAGTAAATTCTTAACCAAAAAGGTAGAAAGAGACCACTTCCGAAGCACGCTGTTTGCGTCGGATCTTTGACTTCCTGTGAGATTCTGCGCATGAGCGGAAACGGTCCAGGATGGATCATTTCCTCCCTATTATCCCATACTATCGGCCTATTCCGACGCTATGGAAGTGTTTTTATTTCTGGTCAATGTAGCACGGAGTTCACGATACGAGATTTCGCAAAAAAAAAAACTTTATTCAATAGAAATAAAAAAAAAAAACGTACCTTTTTTTTAGTTTTATAAAAATACCGTTTTTATTCTCACCCTACCATTTTATTTAATTTTAAATATGATTAAATATTACGTATCAACGAAGCGAATATATTCTAACATATATTTTAAAGTTAATAATGGATTGAACTATATTTTCTGGAAAATTTGTTTTTATTTTAAATACTTTTTAATAAATACGCTGTATTTTGGCCGAATTCAAATTAAAGGTGGATCGATTTTTTTTTTAATTTTATTGTTTGTTAACAATAAAAACTTTGCTGTATTCGTTAGTTTTAGATTTATTTTGAAGCAGGTTTTTTTTTACTTTGGTATTTCTATAACTTTGCAGTCTGCTGTCAATGTATTACAATTTGTCAGTCTGTTTGTCAGAGACAATAATTGCATTTTATTTCTTTTTTATTTGGCCAGTGCAACTCGAAAGCTCTATCAAAGTATTCCGATAAATTTGTGTAGTAGATTTAAATTGCTAAACTTGTGTTATGTGTTAATTCAACCAAATGTAAATATTTTTATGCAACTTTAATCATTATGTGACCGGTGTAGGTTGATCACAATTTGTGCAATCTATAACATCAAATGTTTAAATACCAAAATCCAAGTTTCAACGCCACTAGTTAAACAAATTATGGAATAATGCAATAAATTGTATTAATTTTGTGTTGCCATAGTTATGTATTGGCGGAAGTCGGCCAAGGTCCGTTCATTCTATTATCTATTAGCCAAATAGAAGCGTCAAAATGACAATTTCCTGTCAATATGGTGGTGCCAATTATAAAGAGAAATCCCCAAAGGAGGCGGCATTCGAATATCACCCCTATTTAGAAGGCGGACGGCATAGTTCCCTCGGTCCGTTACAAGCGCAATGAAAAAAAAAAACAAATCAACCAAAAAATCTTGATACTGCGAAGGTTTATTGTCGCTTCTCGAACTGTCAACACGACCAATATTAAACATTCATGTGTATAAATAATGGATAGGGTAAAAAAATAACATAATAACACCTTAAAAAATTAGGTTTTTAAAAATAAACATTTTACTAGCATCTTCAAAACAACGGAGTGATTTTCCTACCCCTGAATCTAGTGTCTAGTAAAGTCTAATTGATTTTGCTTGCGTAATCTCCTAAACGGTGCATTTTAGAAGTATAGTTTTAAGGCGAAAATCAATATAATATAATAAAATTAATACACCCTGCGAAAAGTCGTTTTTTTTTCCGAAACGAAATATATTATTTGTAAAAAACTCAAGATACTTTGATCGAGCATAGCGGAAGCGTGCCACATTAAGAAAGGGGCGGTTTAAACGAAACGGAAACGTCACTTCGGCGGTGCGACGCAACAAGGGGGAACAAAAAACACCTCAGTACCCAAATAACAACCAATTTGTGGTACCGCATCAGCTTGAGGGGTGTTTTGTCTACGTGGATATTATAGGTACGAACGCCGGAGTGTTACGCACCCCTGCCGCGCAGAGACTATGCTTGTACTGTCTCCAGTTTTCTAACTAGAAAACTGGAGACAGCAGGTGGTTGGTGGAGGCAACTGCCTATCATAACGCCTACATACCTTCTTTCAATTAAACTATGAAGATTACTTACAAAACTTGAACCCGCTCATGAAAGTGTCAGATCTGAACCAGGAATAAATTCAAGAGAGTCGTGCAGACCTTATTTTAAAAAAATTGACATTGTCACTCTGTTTGACATTTTTGCACGGGAGGCACTGTGTGAATTCTTCAATAAAACATGATACGGTTATTCGCACAATACTAGAAATAAAAGTGATCATGTTAAGGCCACACAACTAAATTTACAATAAACTTCCAAAAAACCTAATGGTACTAAAAAAAAAGCATTTATTTATTCATAAAAGCTTTATAATTACACTTTCTTAATAAGATTTTTTTTGTTTATTAATAGTATAAGTGAATTTATTTAAATTATAAACATTTTACTTTTTACGTAATTTTATTATTGTTGAATTATTGTTTTATTAGTTCGGATTAATTTAATATTTGCTTAAATATATATATGTATGTCACTCACTAGTTTATACACGTACCTTTATCAATGCCTTTGGTAATGCTTTTTTTATGTTTTAACCACTGTAAAGTGTATTTCATTCCTATGCAACTCATGTTTGCTTATGGAAATAAAATGATCTTTTCTTTTTATCATCAGGTGTGATTTTCATTTCAGTTAGTTTGGCGATCAGGAGGATTTCAATAAGGTGAAAAACGCTCGGAATAATTACTTACCCGAAAGGAAGAACATTACCTAATCAGTAATCGAAAAATTCGCGCTTACCTACCCTACCTTTTCTGGAAAAGGCCTTTCAAAACATGAAAATAGCTTTATCTACAAAACCTGTGCTAAATTACCTGTATTGATTTCTTTTGTGGTCAGAATTTCGTAGCAGTAATACTTCTGAAACAAAATGATTGTCATAAATAGGGTGATGATTTTAGAGGCGTGGTTTTCAAGAAGAAAGAAGAGATAAAACGCATATAATTTGATGTTATGGCTAAGAATTTAGTTTTATTATAAAGATAAGGGTTTGCCATTATGTTTTAAAAATGATTTCGGGTAAGTGGCCGCCGCGGCTGACTCGAACAAATTCCAGCCGAGAGGCCCAATTTTCAACCACTTTTTGCAGCAAGTTGGGCCGTATGTCAGCAATAACGCGCCGAATATTCTCTTCCAAGGCGTTAATCGTGTCCGGCTTATCTGCGTAGACAAGCGACTTCACATAACCCCACAAAAAATAGTCCAGCGGTGTTAAATCGCACGATCTTGGAGGCCACGCCACGTTGTTCAGGAGTAAGTCTATTCATTATGAAATGGCAAACCAAACTGAGCATAAATCAAGTGACAGCTGTCAAAAACACCAACTACGAAAAAAGTAGTATCAGATTGAAAACCACGCCTCTAAAAAAACAACCCTATATATTCGAACTTTTATTGAATTCATATTTGCTGGAAAGTGAACTTTTAAAACCTATCTAAGCCGGTAATCTCAATATTTGTCTCCCTGTCACAGCGATCGTCGATAACAATTTAGAATTATGATGTAAATGTTGTTCATAAACCTGGTACTAAATTAAACTGTCACAGTCACACTGTCAATGTGTCACTGTCAAAATATAAAGCAAACAAAATGAATTCAAAATTGAGGTTATACTGTAACTGTAACTGTAGACAAGATGAGTAAAGGAAACCATTATTAGACGAAGAAATCCAGCCTTCTTCAGTAATGTCCTTTTATGTTCGTTTTTTCTTAGTTCTTTCTTAACCTTAATTATTAATTTATGTAATATACTTACCTATACGTTTTGGTATTTTAAAAAAGGTTTAGTTTTTTAGGAACCCTACATTTTACTCTTTCTACTCCGCATACATCGCATTCAGACACATTTTGATAACTTTGGGACATAAATTCCCTGAAGTTTTGCTTCTAAGGCGCGTGGTGTAACCACATAACTTGTTTTTTTTTCATATAAGTTATAGTCTGATAAAACGTAACTTATTTTGTTTTCTGAATAGGACAAAGATAGATAGACGTCAATATTTTACAACCTAATTGGTCGTCGACAAATTATTGAACTTCTCTAATTTCTTTCACTCTTATCACAGGGTTTTTTTTTATTTTTGAGTAATGCACCATATATTTACATAACCCCACGAAGGCTGGTGCCTTTTCCGTAGGTATCTTAAGATAAATAGTATAAGACAGTTCAAAATGGATGGAAGCTTCCATATAATTAACACTAATTAAAAATACATACAAAATTAAACATATCAACAGAATGTCCCATTGCCTTATGACTAACTATACACTGTGCGCATTGACAGCAATCCAAAGTAATCCTTCCTCTATTTTATTAATGCGTATATAAATGTATATGTGTACTATAGTTCAGTTGCACTAACCAATAGGGTAAACCCATGTAAGTAAACTACAATAATTAAATGGAAAAATATACATACACATACATAATAATAACTAGGGGTTTGTATAAATTATACCATAATTTAGACATAAGTATATTTTTTGTAATTTTTTTATATTTTTCTTGTTTTTAAAGGTTTTGATGTCATCTTCTAACTCATTAAATAGTTTAGGGATTAAGTATCGTAATGTATACGATCCGTAGTAATTGTTAATACGAGTTAATACGGCTAAGTCCCTCAAGGCTCTATTCTTGGTCCACTATTATTTACACGAACGACTTCTACCCTCAGCGATCTTGAAGATTGCTACACTTTGTTACACTTTTTGCGTAACCAAATAAAACCCGATATAAACACCAGTTATCGAATCGTAAAGGCTAACAACGTGAAATTCCTCGACGCATATCTTGACGACTAATTCGAACATCTGGATCTTCTCACGCGCGAAAACTTAGATGGATTGAGCATCAGTTATGTCAGCCTATCGATCGTCGCATTTAGCACCAGCGCATTAATAAAATTAACAAATTTGGTGATGGATTATCTATGCATTTTTTTATATATAATTTATTCGGGAACGGTCTTGGGACACCGTGTATATGTCGCGGGCAAAGTCCGCAGTCTGTGCAGAGAGTCGACTTTGCCCGGGAAATGTCAGTATTGCATACCGTTGCTGGGCAAAGTTCGCAGAAACGGTTGATTGGCGAACGGTTGACACTGCTCCAGAAATGAACCAAGTCAATAACTATTATTGACAACGCCAAATAGATATGGTCAGAGCTAACCAGGCTTATTCCCGTTTCATTTATTTTATAACCAAATATTTTTTTGTTGCTTATTAAATAATACAATAATTTACATCTACCTATATTAATATGTATTTTTAATCATATCATATCCCTTGTTGGCACATCAGTTGCGATCTTTACATTTTTATTATATCTTCTAGCATACGTAATATCTAATCATAACAATCTTTAAATATTCGTATAAACAGTATGACTATATTTTAATGCATTATAAATATTATGATTAAAACGGTTGGTAAACATGAAATTATAATAGCATTGTCACTTCGTTGTTGGCTTCCTGATTTAAACTGAAAAAACAATTTTTTTATTAATAAACTTTTGAAATAAGCTTTTTCCTATTAAATAGGCACATTTAAATGTCATTGGTCGTATAAATTCACGTTCAAATTTTAATTTCATTTATACGGTTAAATATTTTTATGTATCTCAATAAAACATAACGTGCCCATGCAGTGAGAATCGATTAAGTAAGATATATTATGAAAATGCGTTTTAATAACCAACATGTAATATTTCTGCCTATATTCTGTAAATATTACAGCAAAAATCTAACAAGTGACTGATGGATTTACGATGAACGTATTTTTTGAACGACTTGAAAAATTGATAAAAAAAAAAGTAATTTAACATTAGCCTATTATTTTTATAATGGCTGATTTCAAAAACAGTTCTAAAGGCACTGAAAGTGATGATAATACCAGAAGAAAATGTGTCACATAGATAAAAACAGCTCTGTCAAAGTTTTAACGGAAATAAACGTAGAGGTGTATACCAGCGTTATATTTATACGAAATGCAATACTGAAACTATGCAAAGTGGGTGTAATACCAGAGAAAGTACATTGCTGGTATACCTAGTGGATATGGTGGAGATTATTTTCAATAAAAAAATATCTTCAATTCGTTTTCTCACTTTTTTTTAATTATTAGCGGCATGACTATGTTCAGCTCTTAAAAAAATTATGTTGATGATTTTTAGATGAAGATAACTTTTGTGGGTTTTTGTACAAAGACAAGCCAACAATTTTCGTTATTTTGGTACCTATTTAGTTTTTATTTTTTCTAAATTTTGTTGTTTAATATTACTTTTACATTTTAGCCTATATTATTTTTAATAGTTTTACGTTAACAAAATCGTTACTACGCAGTAAATATTAAATGTATTGTTTTTATTATTAAATCAACAACTACTTACTTGTAGATCCCAACCGAAGAGTCTGTTTTGACGGGAGTACAATAAACGCAACATTTTTTTACAGTTTCTATAGTATTCCTTTAACTTCTCCGAATGGCAGGTTCTAAAAATTCCCTTTCTATTGTGATCGTATAGGACTTGATTCGTGTAGCCGAAATTATTTAAATCGCACGATTTGTACATTTCCGACTTGCTCAGCACCATTCCGCAATTGTTTTTGAGTTTTATAAGGATATTCTCTATGGATGCTTCAACGCCCGTGTTTTGCACACAGACGTCTCTCATCTCTAGTACCAGTAGAACCTGTTCGAGAATAGTCTGTAAGTCTGACGGGTGATCTTTATTATAATCCATTAAAACATCTACAAACACTTTGCAGTCTATATTTTCAGCGACAGTATTTTTAAATTTAATCTCTTCCGTAGGAGTTTTACATTCGCTCAACAATTCCAGTATTAATTGCGTAATTTTTAATTTAAATTCGACTTTGTTCTGTTTAGTTCTGTGCATAATATTGCTGAATTCTCTGAGGCTATCTACGAGCAGATTATCTTTGGCGTCGGTGAAGTTCACTACAAGCTCGCGCAGTGCGTCGATAATAACTGTCCGCAAAATATGATTTCCTTTTGCGCTTAGCATTCGGATTAGCGTCTGGCCAATTCCGGAAACTAAAACATGGCCTCTCACATTTCTAGAGTCGCGCATTATTTGTCTGAGCAGCGCCAACGCTTCCAATCGAAGTAATGTCACATTGGAGTTCATATTTGGGACGATTGCTTTATTCAACACTTCGATTCTCGTGTTTGTGTCGTTTTCGGGCAGATCTCTCAGCACGTCCGGGAGGGTTATGAGATACATTAGGATATCGTCTGTCAGATTTCCATTGGTCAAAGAGGGCGCAGAAAATATATCGAACGTACTTAATTCGCCTTCTGGCTTTGCACCCACATCGGTTATATTGTTGTTAAAATCACTAGCAACTATTCTGTTGAAAACACTTATAAGAGCTATTGCTTTAATCATACTTATATATTTAAAAATATCATATTAAATAGAAAACAAGGTTTCGATTTGACATTTCGTTTGAGTTTTTTTTTTCTTCATTTTGTTATTAGATGTTATCAGCTATAAAAAAATATATTATCCTATTATTTTTATTATTAAAGTATATTTACAGAGTCCAAATACGCATTGTTATGTTATGTTAATTAATTAATAAATATATTAAGTAATAACGTTGTAGATATTAGGATAATCAAATGTCAACACAACACAATGACACATTCAAAAGGGTTTCAAATATGAATTCAAATTTCATTTGGACGTTGCCGTGTTTTTAGATTATCTTTCATTACTTCTTCGTTCGCCGAAAGACAGTTGAAACAAAAATAAATACTTATTTTATAATTAATACATTACATTAATGTGTCAATCAAAATTCTAACGCAAGTAATATAATTTAGGCAGATTAAATAAACTTGGCCCACGAATTCAAAGTTTTTTATGCCGAGTAAAAGTCTACATATTGTCAAATTGTCAAGGTTGTTGGTTTAACATAGTTAAATTGTACTAATTAAGAGTTGTAATAGTATATTTTCAATAAATAAATAAATATTAAAATATAAATGTAGTTTTTCATTACTTTTAAGTTTTGACTTACTGCGTATTTTTATCCTTATAATAGTGGGAAATTATCTTTTACCACATTGAGAACGGCCACACGAGCGGACATTGTAGAAATGTTATAAATTTTAAGTTTTACTGTCAAATCTTGATGATATGACAGTAAAACTTAAAATAGGCTCATGTGCGACAACAGACCAGAGTGATTGATTGCTATGAGGATTCGCGTCCCACGATATCCAAAAATCCAAACTCAAATCTCTAATACGAATCTTCAATTCAAAATCCGACCAGTAAACATTACAAAATATGTCTAGCCGGACGCTATAATAATAAAACTCATTTCAAAAAGGACAGGAAACCATTTGCTCATTCAAAATTCAATTTTCTAACATTTATTGTACTTTTCCGTTAAAGTATTAGAGCCAGCCATGCTTTTAACTTTAACTTTTTCCTTGCTTTTTATTTTTTTAGGCGCAAATTAACTAAATAAGCCCGATTACTACACGTCACATCGCATAGTACACAGAAACAACAAATAGCAAGAATTCACTTAAAAATAAAAAAAAATAAAGTGGAATGCCTACATTCATACATTCTTAAATAAATTGTATAAAAAATAGATTTTCAGGAACTATCTATACAATTAAAAGCTTATATAAATTAATTTTGTTTTAACCTTACTTCTGCTACTACAGATATTACCTAAACACAAATACATTCAAAATTTCGATAAATTAAAGCGTAGGTTAAGAAAATTTAAACTAAAAAATACATTTGCAGTTTACTTAATTTATTATTATTATTATTTATATTAGACGGGCAACATAGCTGATAAGCCTATATCTTATTTAGTATCAAAGTTATTATTATGTTTCCCTTTTATTTATTTCCTATTTTTTTTTTTCGTAAGTGTTCATCTAGTCTTATTGTCTTTGTCTTTGATTCTATGACACTTTCTGGTAGTCCATTCCATGCTTCCACGACTCTGTTACTGATGAAGTTCTTCCTGGGGTTGCTTGAGAAGGACGTCCTATCCAACTTCATGCAGTGCCCATGTAGTTAGGTGTTTTTATCGAATGTGAATATTTCTCTCAATTCTGCGCAGTCATAGTGAGGTTTTAATATTGTATTTGTCTCAATGAGGTCCCCTCTATCTCGCCTCTCCCTCCTCATATGTTTTATTCTGTAGGCTATTTTAGTAGCTCTTTTTGCGCCCTGACTAACATATTAATATCTTTCTAAAAGAAACTAATTAATAGTAATAGTAATAATTTGTGTATTTATTTTAAGACTTTAATTTTTACATATTCTCGGAAGTATGCAAAGTAGTTATGTGCACACATTTTAGTGTGTTTATAGTTGTCACATTAGAACTCAACATATTGAACGATTGATAATACGTAATAGTATATGACAGTGACACGCGTTACAACATTATTTATAATATCGTAACTTAGTATTAATGTCACTACTAAACAACTAGTTTGCTTTTAACTAATGTATGTATGTAAATTGCGAATGTAATTCCTTTATCTATTGTAATTTAATTAATTTTATCTATATAATTTGTTTGCCATCAAGTATTAAACTTCTGAACTTCTGAAGTGGATTAATCGACTGTTAGTTTGTCAGTAAGATTGACAGCGGTAAAGTTTTGTTTTATAGCGAAGTTTACGGTTTTTGAAAAGTTTCCCAAACCTTTAAATAGCCGTGTGTAAATTTTAGGTAACCTTACTTGTTGCAATGTATTTGTTGTTCAACCCTCCTGTAAAGCTGGTATTTGTTTATTTGGTGTATTCAATAAATTTATATTTATTTCATTTTATGTATTAGCTAAGCCCAAGGCTTATCTGCTGGAAACCAGGTGTGTAAAATACACATAATAATAATTGTGAAATATGTTCAAATTATTTTGTTACACATCCAATACACTTCTGGTATAGAAACCTTTGACAGCATATCTGACATGTCCGCCTTCAAATTTGTTATAAACATCTTCGCCGTTGTTAAACATATCGTTTCTAAAATATTCGTCTTCATCCTGCTGATAACTTTAATATTTTGAAGTACGTATTTATGAAGTTGTCTGAGTCCGTTATTATTATACTTATACGCTTTGTCACTATTGACCTGACTACAAATCAAGTAGTCTAAACTACAAGTTTAATGAAGTTTAACCTATCTACAGGAACCTAAATAATAAAGTAGGATAGTGCCACAGATATTGTGATACTTTTAATACAAAAGATATGCCGTCCTTCGCGAAAAGCAGCTACATTTGTTATAGGTATGTGATTTTCCCAAATATAGTACGTGTAAAAAGTTGTTGAATTTGCATCGCTGGCTCTCGGTCTATTAAGGTGTGTTTCGGTGAGACTGCATGTCGCCAGCCAGGGACTTAAGTCTTTCCGGGAAGAAAAGGCTTTATTGTATGAGAATTACCCGCGCTAAGCAGGAAGGGACGTCGAAGAATGCGCAGTTACCTTAAACCTTAAACCAGCCTTGAGTAAACAATATTAGAATTAGGTACCTTAGGACTATATACGACGTAGTTTTATAAAGGTGTAAAACCCTAATGCCAAGTTTACCGTAATGTATAAGATGACATGTCTGAAATTTGGGGTGCCGATCAACTACGATAAATTGCTTATTCTAGAGTCAGGGGACGGTGATAAAGCGATAAAAAATGCTCGATTGCCGTTGGGTCATCCGCCATCTTTGGAACTTTGAGTGCTCACAAAGCGTTTTGTGTTATTCATTAGAATTATTATTATTTTAAAGTAATAACCCGAGTATACCCGAATGTACCCGAGTAGTATTATTTTAAACTAATATATGTAAGTATATCTAATATTTATTCATATATCACGGGCATCTTCCGTTTAAAATATCTAAATATTTATTTATATTTAAATGAAAAAGTGAACTAACTCAGTAACTGGTATTTCGAAATATTTATACTGGTTATAATTCTCCACTACCAGGTAATTAGTAATATGAATAATTAATATGTTGTCTATTTTATCTTACCTATATTTTTTTCTCCGCCACACTCTATAACTAATATTTTATTTTTAAATTAGTTTAACTACATACGCTCAAAACTATCAGGGCTTTATCGCTACTATTAGTAAATTAAATAGTTAATTTTATTTGGTTAATTGTTATGCAACTGTTTTACGGAAATGTAGGATTTGACTTTAAAAATTATAGTCGCTTAAAAAAAAAATAACTATAGACAATTTACAGTCCACAAACCGGAAACAGTCAGACAAACGTACCGCCATAAACCAACACTTCTGTGGTAGCATAGCCCCCGAAGATTGTAGCATCTCATCATCTGGTCTCTAAGACTATATTTCCGTAGATTGTCTGTGCCGACATTTGCTAAGAAATTTCCTTATGAATAACCAGGAAACGGGTTTAAAACTGAGCTTATGTCATCCTCTAGCCAATCTTTTGTAAAAGGTGTGAAATGCGCGCGCGCGCACAATGAGGTTATATTGCCGCGTCCTGCGGGACTCAAATAAAAACGATACTGGACGCTAGCCATGATTTTTATTATAGCCAGAGGTTGCTACTACAGGAGCGAACTCCCACCCAAAATATATTTGTTGCAATTTTGTGTATAGTTTATTATAATCAGAAACTCTAAATCAGCGAAATGAAGTGTCATAATTTTGTCACTTATACGTTAGTTATCATTGCTTGATTTTTGTCCATCTTAAGGCGCCCCGGGACGCATTTATCCTTGAGATTTGAAAGAGTAGGCTTTATTCGAACATTGACGTGTAGAAAAGAGACGGATATACTCGCCGAGCGCGAATTCGTTACATTTGGAATCGATGAAACATCTTTTTTGTATTTAAATAATTATTATCATTTGATAAAAATGTTTTTTTTTAAGTAATGTCCTAGATTATTATATTGTCTATCTTTAGAAAGAAAAATTATGTTCGCGTCACTTACACAACTTAAAAGAAAATCGTTGCAAGAAAAAACAACACTTTCTTATTTATTTATTTTCTTTACTATAATAAGGTGTATTTCGTTTTTTTTTTAAGCAAAGGACTAAATTAATATATGTAGAATATTGTGGTATTTTTAGTTTTAGCCATTTGTTGGGAATAACTTCAATAAAATGCACCAAAATACGTTACAAAACACGTTTTAGGGACTGGTGGCGCCTTAAACATATGTCTCAAAAAGCCAACGAAATAATTATAATGCAATCGGTAGATTTGGAAGGTTAGGGAAAATAATGCAACACTTCAACTCTTTCGAAACGAATAATTAGAAATTATTTTAGGGTTATGCAGTTATTACTAATCGTTTCCTACACTACGTTCGCGGCAAACAATGATTCGGTGTCACCGTATAAAAACCGAAATAAAAAATAATATAGTTAGGCGTAAGTTCTTTTATGTAGGTATAAGTACTTAAAAAGGCTTAAAAACAAATTTGTACCATGTGAACTTATGTCATGGTTTTTTTTTCTATACCTATATTGATGGCGAATTAAACTCATGTGTGCTGGTTCAGACAAGACACACGTCAGTCTAAAAACGAGCACTCATTTCTTGTTTGCGTCGTGTATTCCTGTCTTGGGAATGCTTATTAAATAATATCTTAACAATTTAATACTGGCATAAAGAAAATTACAGCATAATAAATAAATAGAATTTAATGCGTACACGACTCTCATTTTTGTGAATTACTCTGTTTGTAGGATCTCATTGCAATTATAAATATTAGTAATAAATACACAAACCTATGCAGTTATAATTTCTGTTTCTAGTTCTGAAAAGAAGTCTTTAAATCTATTATGTATCTATTATTTCTCTGTTTTTCGATTTAATTTAAAATATTGTTTTTAGTTCGTCCCTGTTTTCCTTTTCTGTCACACGTTCATTCATATTTCCGAACGTAGTATTCTTTGAATGCGGCGGAAGCAGGAAGCTGTTTTGACGTTACCCTGTGCCCCTCCCCCCCCGCCCCTCCGCCCCAGGATATTGCCGCCATTTACATTTTACCACATTCAAAACGCAATTGAAATTATTATTTGTCATGGCGCCGAACGATACGAGTATCTATGCGGGATGCCCCCCATATGCCGGCTGTTTTAATTTCCCTTTAAACAATTTAGAGGATCACAAATTCTAGCTGTTTGTTGATATTTGTGTGAAACGTTGACAGTTGTTGGAATCGCCATTTTGTTTTTTTTCCGTGCGGGCGGTCGGTCTTCAAAAATGTAACAGTTTAGAACGTGGCTCGTCTAGATGTTTTAATATTAATTGAAAATGTAATCATATATTCATATAACCAACATTAATTTACTTTGCGGAATTAAAATTTAGTTATTGGCCTTTTAATGATTTCAGGTTATTATTGCGTTTGACAACGCTGACAAGATGTCATATTGAGTGGGAGGTGGTGTCACCTTTTTTTTTTTTAATGTGTGTTTTGTGTGTGTTTTTTTGTGTACATGTGTTTGAAAAATACAGTCAGTGTATAAACTCATCGCAATACCAAACAAATATTTTTATAATAAAACCAAATATCAATGTGCCGGTGTTGTAATATCCGCCACTGATGAGTAAACATAGTGCATTTGATATCATTCTTTATGGCGATTTTTATTTTTTAATCGTTGGCGTGCTATTTATTTGAATATATAAAATCATGAGCATGAACCGTTTTTAAAGAGGCTTGTTTTAATGTGTAATTGTGGCTGCTATAAAAAACTATAGTCTTTGATCTCTTTACTACACATTTAGCATACCTACTGCCGAAGCTCTTTCCTACATCACTTCTTTAGGAAACTTCCGGTACTACGGAATCCGTCATCAAGTGCAGTGCAATCTAGTGACCATAACTTAGATCACATCGTCTTGATTTTTCATCATTTGAAGACTTTTGCGATAATTATACATTTAATGTGAATATTACTTGTTTTTTTGTATTTAGGTACCAACGAATTATTACTCTTATTTACATATCCGTAGGTTATAAATAAATTGTATTGCATTTGATATCTGATTCTAACTATACCATCTTGACAGTTTATAAATCTGTAAATTTGTTATATGGATTTGTCTTCCTCTCGTATGGAGTGGCATACTTGAGGAAGAAAAAAACTCAAAAAAGATTTGTAGCGGTCTTTGTAATGTATTTTAAAACGCAACGCGAGCCAAGCGTAAGCCGCGTTTATATTTTTGCTAAACATTGTAATTAATGCGAAAGCTGATGTTTTCAAATCGTAACCGATTTCACGTTCAAAGAATAATATTTTCATTGGCGAAAGCACAATATGGACTGCCAAAATTATATCATTTTTCGACGTGTTTCCGCGATCAACAAAATGGCGAATCATAAACAGTAATTCTGCCGCAAAACCGCGCCACTCGGCGCGTGTCTATGGTCGCGCCGGGCCGTGTGCTGCCAACCCGGTGAAATTTTGTAAATGTTGTAAATAATGGCAATTTTTTATTTTCGAGAAATTAAAAGTTTCTAATAACATGCGACGCTTTGCGCACGGAGGTATTGTTACATTTTTTATCTGGTTGGTAAGTCAAATATAAATATTTGTTTGTCGTATTTAAAATAACTACCTATTTTTAGGTTAGAGGTTTATTTTTATATGTTTAAATCACGCAAATAGTTACTGCTAAGCATGCAATTACATATTAAACAGATTTATTAAAAAAAACCGGAAAAGACAGATTAAAAAACCTTATAGTTTGAATGTGAGTGTATTTGTGTTTACGCGTGTGAAAATTGTGGAATTATGAAAATTATGGAATTGTGTAGCGCGCTCTCTTCGCGTGTTCCATTCTCTAAGGATATTTCTCTTACCAATATGAGAAATATAAATGAATAAATAAATATCAAAGCTCAAAGATTCCCTCAGAATGCTTCCTCTCACTTTTCGTATTTACGAAAGTCAAATAATTACTTAGAACCGATTTCACTGTAAGAGAAAAAAATGTTCGGCGTGGAAACTTAACTAGTTTACACTTTATTTCTTATATTTATTAACTTTAATGTTCAAGAATGTTCATATTTTTTAGGAAAGGTATGTTTTTTTTTAGGAATGTTTATTTTTTTGTTCAATTAAAAGGGCTGTGCAAGGCCACATATAAAATACGCTATCTCAGTCTCTCACACGCAAGTTTTTCTCCTTATCGTTGTCTCATTCATACAGGGCTAACTAAAAATTTATACACATAGATAGGCCATGGTAATGTATGATTTAAGTATTTATGAATAGATTAAAAACAATTAAAATTGAGAATGCAACAACGCAAAAATAGACGCTTCTGAAGATTTTTCTAATCACAACCATAAATATAGGTTGATGATTTTAGAGGCGTGGTTTTCAAGAAGAGATAAAACGCATATAATTTGATGTTATGGCTAAGAATTTAGTTTTATTATAAAGATAAGGGTTTGCCATTATGTTTTAAAAATGATTTCGGGTAAGTGGCCGCCGCGGCTGACTCGAACAAATTCCAGCCGAGAGGCCCAATTTTCAACCACTTTTTGCAGCAAGTTGGGCCGTATGTCAGCAATAACGCGCCGAATATTCTCTTCCAAGGCGTTAATCGTGTCCGGCTTATCTGCGTAGACAAGCGACTTCACATAACCCCACAAAAAATAGTCCAGCGGTGTTAAATCGCACGATCTTGGAGGCCACGCCACAGGCCCACGACGCGATTTTTACTTTATTTCAGAGTGATTTTTTCTAAATTTGCACTATTTGCAAACGTTGTTCAGGAGTAAGTCTATTCATTATGAAATGGCAAACCAAACTGAGCATAAATCAAGTGACAGCTGTCAAAAACACCAACTATGAAAAAAGTAGTGCCAGATTGAAAACCACGCCTCTAAAAAAACACTCATTATATCTCTAAAGCCGTTTCCAGACACGTGCAGTAATGTTTTTGGAAATATTTGTCGCATGTATCTGGAAACGGCTAAGTAACTGACAGTTGACACTTTGCCGTGGGTTCCAGATATGTGCACAAATATTTGCGTGTTTGCGCCAAGTAACAAAATAACAAAGAAAAGGCGAAATATGTGTGCAAATATGTGCGAATGGCTTCACATAGATAGCATGTGTGCATCTTTGCAAATATTTACGTAGCGTGTCTGGGACCGGCTCAAATAACATTCGCATCGTATCTTCATGGCAATCTAAAATCTTTATTTTATTATCCAGATGAACTTTCAGTCCACCCTGCAAGAACTCGAAATCCTGGATGTCGAAGAGATAATCAGAGACGTCCTGACCACAACCACAGAACAACCGGAAGTGACAACCTACCCACAGGATAAGGACGACATTCACAACACGGGAGACGCGCTCAAGGCAGACCTGGTCGCAGCCGCCGTAGGAAGTATAATGATCAGCAACCCGTTCGGCGCGAGGCTCAAACCGTACGACTGCCACTCGTTGTACGAGCTTCTGGACGTATTCCACGACCTGGGGATGGACGTGGGCCTGACGGAGCCCTTGCCGGACGCTAGCAACACCACGGAAGAGAGTATGCTCAACGAGCTGATCGACTTCTTCGCCCAGCCGAAACTGAAGATATACGTCCTACCGAAGAAAGACCAGGTGACCGAAAAATACGCGATGAACGCCGAAAAGTTGGATACGAAGGAAGCAACGGAGATTGTGGTGTTTCTTCAAGATTTAAGCGATAAGGGTTATGATATGAAATATAGACAAAGATCGATGAATCCTTTCTTTAAAGCGTACGCGGACATTCAGAGCGTCATGGAGAAGAAATAGCATAAAATCCTTCAGGAAGATCTCTCCCTTTGTGGCAATTTTCATCTCAGATGATAGAGAAATAGTAGGGTCGAAATTCGTTTTACTTGCATCCAAAAATTAACAAACATTTGAGAAAGAAACAAAAAAAAAAAATAAGATAAAGAAAACACGTTTAAAAAAATATTTCAACGATCTTTTAAAACATAGATACGGCATGCCATACAAATCGTCGTTGTAAAACCCCGACACAGGTAGATACCCCCCGCCCTTCCGCGCGCCTCCGCCATGCTGGATAGAGACTTATCGCGATGACATATGCGAGCAAGCGAGAAGTATGATACGGGAGGAGTGTACTCGACGCAAAGTGGCGTACTTGGGCGCGGTGCGTTTTGCACCCTCAGTCGCCGTATTTATATGTTTTACAAGATCGTTGGTTTTATTAGAATTATTTATCTTACAGACAATTTAATTGAATTTATACTACATAATCTAATATACCTACTGATCATTACGCTCTTGCTTTATCGCTCTAACTCGTAGAAGGAGAAAGAGATATACAAAAACGTGTCTATAATTTTGCTGTCACAAATAATGGTTCGTCTATAACAAAATATCTATTAGCAGCTTTCGTATCAATATTTCTTGTATGTGCTCTATGGAAATGTGGTTGACACAATTTACACGAAATTCAATAGTTTTAAACTGATAATACTGTTTAAATTTCGATAATATCAGGCTAATTTTAATTGACATGATATTTAATTTATGACTTGGGTTGCGGTCAGGTTGTTAACTTCAGCACCAGTGATGTTTAATAATAACTAACTAGCGGTCGTCCAGTGGTCGAATTTCGACGGTAATTCATTAAACTTTTAAGTTATTTAAGTTAATTATTGAGGATCTAATGACTTATATCATTTAATATATATATCTTTTAATTTTGTTCAATTAAGGCAGCTGCAAGCGTGTACAAATACGCCATTAGCGCGTGTTGTTTGTTTTAATTCCCTGCAATACCTATGAAGTTTAAAATTTTATGTTAGCTATAGTCGAAAAAATAAAAAAAATCTACAATTCAAAGTATTGACATTTCTTGGAATGACATTCGGTGCTCAGTTAAATGTATTCCTCAAAATAACTTCATCATTTTGTAATACTATTTACACTGTTTAAATTTGCATTTGTCTTATTATCATTTCGACTTTCACGCGAATATATATTCCTCCTTCTTTGTGTCTCACGTCAGTTCTATGTGGAAGATAGGTGCGAATATCTGAATGTTAAAAAAAATATTGTAATTAAAAATTAACTAAAAATGTAACATATAAAATAAAATTACTGAAACTAAGATCAGATAGGGTTTCTCACTTTTATGCTGACATTACTTTATTGACATTGACAGATTATTGAAAAGGGATCAATCAGCTGTCAGTAGTATGAACGTTTTATTTTATTAAATGTGTATTAAAACATATTATAGATAATTTTAACTTTCTACAAGTCTTCTTCGTGTAAACTTCTCCCACTCCTCCGTGCGCGTATTTTTTTTTTATAAAGGAAAAAAAACCATTTAAATATTATATTTCATGATTTAATGTGGTAGTTTATTTGCGGAGCATTAGCGCTATTTACGAGAAATGTTTTAAATAAATTCGCAAATATATAATAATATATATACATAGCTATAGTCACTTATTTGATATATTTACAGTATTTTTGAGGCGCTTTCAGCGAACCTATTAATGAACTGATTAAGTTCAATGCACGGAAATTAAAAAACTATCGTAAAAAGTACAAGGTAAAATCGACAGATGGCGCTGAATTTTTTCTGCGTCTTCGGAAAAAAATATAATCAATGGTAAAACCTAAACCCAATTCCTGAGTAAAATCCTTTTCCTATCTTAATACTCATAAAATATTGTATTAAAAAGTAACCTCTTCGCTATTTCATTAACTTTCAGCAATTGGTGATCATTGTATTATATGTGATGGCGTAATATATACTCACATATTCTATGGGCTGTAGTTCAACCACATATATTTATATTAATTTATAAAACAGATTTACCAATGAACTTTTTAAAAATAGTTCTAATTGTGCTAAAATTGTGCAATTGTTTCAAAATAATATAATGTTAGAAAAATATATACATATATATTCAACTTATATTTGATGATTGTTTTTTTAATAGCGGCAAATCGCCTGAAAAGATAAATGACACATTTTTAATTTTTTGATAAAGTGCTGGATAGCATAATATTTATAAAGGTTCTAAAGAGGTCCTGTACTTGAGAGCGCAGGATGTCGGTTTAAACCCAGCGCTGAGTTTTATAAAAATGCATTTTTAACTCTCACCTGTCCTCTTTAGTCTAAAATATTGTGTCATTTATCTTTTCAGGCGATTTGCCGCTATTAAAAAACAATCATCAAATATAAGTCAAATATTTTCATATATATATATTTGTATTATATTAGCCTAACCGGAGTGTAATTTAATTTTAATATTTTCATGTATTTCTATATTTTAGCGAAAACCTGTTATCAGTCAATTTTACACGCAATTGTATAAACCATTTTTTATATATTCTACTCTTGGTTTTCCAAATAAACAATGAATAAATAATTGTGTATCAAGGCCGAACCTTAAGATTATCATAATAATAATTGAAAACTTTATGGTAGTAACAGTAAATTAATAATAAATAAAAATTGTACTCTTTGATTTTCCTATTCATCGATTCTAGGTAAGTATTTTAATTCTTTTATTTTCAATACTTCTATTTATTTTTTGTGATTTCTTGATTATCTTTCTATTTATTTTTTGTGATTCATTACATTTTCCTCTTTTACAAATAGAAAAAAAAACAAAACTGAGGAGCAATATACACTGAAGAAGTCCTCTGAATAAATGATTTATTTTATCCACCATAAAATAGTTATATTACAATGAGGATCATACCCAATTAACTACCGACTGTTCCAATGTGGACTAAATTTGCTATCGTAAAACAAAAATATTTTCCATTGTTCATGAGGTAATTTATGTTATTTAAATTCCATTTATTTGTTTGGTAGTTAATATAGCGTACTTCAAAGCGTTACAAATTAACATGTATGATAAAGTATATATGCAACCTTCAAAATACGCACAGGCTCTTGCACACTTATAAACAAACCTACCTATGGATAAGTATAAAGTCATTGATGTTACGCAGCCTTCATATGACGTCAGCAGTACAACCCCTCAATAAAATTGAACCGCAGAACCGAATCGAAAAGTGTAAAATCCTCAGTGATATCGCGTAACTTTCGCCATGTACAGTCATGAGAAACGTTAACCTACCTTTTTTTAAAAGTTTCAAGGATTTTCGCCAATTAAAAGCATCTCCGCACCCCCAGATCCTTGAAAATGTTATTATCAAGGGTGTATTATGTATTGCTGGAGTAATTTAAATTTGCCGCTCGTGACGTCAGCAATGACGTCCGAATTTCTCCAGGCGTGCGTTCGAGAGAAACACCGAATAAATAATGCTATCTCTTTCTAATGTACCGTGGGCGGCCGTCATAGAGCGAGAAAAAAAAATAAAACGGGGTTGAATTGAAAACGACGAGGGCCTTCAAAGTGTAATACTTAAAACCAATGCATTTCTTAGTTGTAACCACATTATACTAGTATCTAATGAGTTCAAAATTATTAAGATATTAGGTCAGATTCAATTCAGATGATGTAATAACTTTTCGTAATAATTACATATAGAAATTCTTCAATCATATTCCTTAATTTCTTGTGTGTTGAATGCCCTTGGATAAGAGCTATAGGTAAATACGCGCGACGCGCTATCTGTGCACATTTCATTCAACTAACCAAAAGCGATTGTGGCTGTCGTCCGCGCGGCCGTGACACGAGTGAGACGGGCCCGCGAAAGAAATCGCTCGAAAATGGCAGCGAAATATACGCAAATTCAAAAGTCGGGACATTTTCCGGTAGACAAACTGGTGCGAGTGGGTTATTATGAGTTAGAGAGGACAATTGGCAAAGGAAACTTTGCCGTAGTGAAATTGGCAACACATGTAGTGACAAAAACTAAGGTGAGTTTTGCTGTTCCGTTTTTACGAACTCTCTCCGCTACTCTCGTTTATTGTTTTTTATGAAAATGACTTCCGAGTAGGTGTGCAGTTTCCTTGTGTATCTCCATCTTATAATTAAGCCTAAATTGCAGTCCGATCCGATTTCTGGGAGATAAATTATCAGCAGTGACGTTTGCTCCATCCTTACAATATGACAAGATTGAAGATGTTTGCTTCTTCGGAACCCAATCAGATGTTTTTTTTATAGTGATCCGCAAGTGCCAAATTCCACTTGGCTGCGGGAAGTTTGTTTATTGAATTAATTTTACATGTTCCGTATTTTGCGTGACTAGTTTTTTTTTTTTTGTTTAAATAATATTTATTGAGTACAGAGAGCTTAGATACACTTGTAACGCTAGTGATTACGAATTGATAAGACATTTTTTTTTCTTTATACGGTTATATTTTTCCTGATTAATTAGTGTTTCTGTATAGCATTTTGGATTCATTGTGTTTTATTTGCATTTCAACAAAGTATGATTGACATTTGTTATAGGTTAACAGTTGGATTGTTTACATAATATTATTAAAGAGTGGTTTATTGCCTATCTTTCGAGGTTATGAATTCATTCATGACATGTCAAATTTTTAAAATGGTTTTCCTATGCAAGCATTATACATTTCACTTTGGTGAAATGCTTTCCATTAAATGTCCTATTTGACAATGTTTACAATAACTTTGTTTCTGATCTACTTATAATTTTCCTATGTGGGAATGTCTTATTACAACACTACTTTTCAATAGTTTACAATAAATAGTGCCTAACGGATAGTTTTAAATACTATAATTCTGCAGGTTGTCTTCCGTTATGTTTCTACCTAATAATAATTAATATTAGATTTTATGGCATATTCAATCAATTAAATATTAATTTGAACATATTTGTTTCGACCACAATATATTTTAATAAACCTTGCTTGGTCGGCATCTGTAAAAAACTCAGCATTTATGAGAAATATTTAACAATTATTAGTTATTTGCTATAATATTCTTCAATCAAATTAATATTATTGGACTGCGAATCCATAAATATGAATGATCACACTGAAATAAAACAAAACTGTAAAAGTGTCATTTAGTATTAATAATTGCACACATGGCCCTATTCAGGATTTGTAAATCCCTAGGCTTTTGAGAGTAATTTTTTAATTAAAAAACCTACACAAGACCTGATTTTAAACTTTTACCGTCATCATCATCATATATAAAAATGTTTGACCGATCACAGTGAAGTTGGCACATATATGTATTTTTTCACGGAGAAAGTTTTTATGCTATCTGACCCATCTCAGATGCCGCAGGCAGGAATTATACCACGCCATAGGCGTCTGGAGATGGCTGCATAGAGTGGGACGGTAGGCACGTAAATGGCCCGAGTGCCGTAGACACGAATTGTTGCGTGCCGAAGTTGGCGGTCCCTTTGTGGTGCGGGGCCATAGGATGTAGCCTATGTAGTGTATGCGTAAATACGGCCCTGGTATGAACTGAGCATTTTTTTACGATTACATTTATGTGGCTTAATAAATGGGTTGACCTCAGCTTTCTTACTCACAGTACAGTACGCAGTACTCAATTTTTTTTTGTTCTTCGGAAGTAAATGTAGATACTGTGATTTCTTTAAAATTATATAAGTGTGATGAGCGTAGCTGCCACGAACAGTTGGAGTATTTGCAACCTAAACGGGCTAAAGAATTCTTTACGGTACTATTCTCCGCCCCACCGACCACTCATCAGCTTGCAGTGGCCAGTTAAGGTTCTGGTTAGGATCATTTGGTCTCGGCTTAACTTTAATAGCTCCGAGAGTCTTTTTTGTGAGAATCCTACTATGAGTTCTTTGGCTTGCTTTTGTCCGGGCAGTTCTTGTCAGTATTTTTGGCTTTGTTTCCAAGCCCAGATTTTTAGCAGTCTGCTGGTGGTGCTTTAAGCTATGCTGCAGGCCGGTTGTGGGCCTATCATAGTCATGCTAGCACCTTTCTTTGCCAGTTCGTCTGCTTTCTCATTGCCATCAATGCCTGAGTGGCCAGGTACCCACATAAGTGGGACCCTGTTGTGTGATGCTAAGGTGTTGAGTATATGTACACAGTTTAGCACTAGCTTTGATTTGATAGCATTTGAGTTGATAGGCTTCAGAGGCGCATGAAACCATCTTTCGATGCTTTCATGCGCAGTCTCAATGATGGCATATAGCTCCGCCTGGAATATAGTGGAGTGCATCCCCAGGTTGATCGATTTCTCGAGTCTGAGTATCGCCCCACATATGCCTGATCCTATATTGTTTCCATATAATTGCTTCATTTTTGAAGTTGGGTCCTTCATTGTCCCATTTGGTTCTTTCTGATATATCCGTGGTGAAAGTTCTGACAAAGTTATATTCAGTTGTCATGTTGTCTGTGGTCATTCCCATTACTGGGTTGAGCATTGTTTGTTTTTTGAGCCTTTTGATAGTACTCGAGAGCCAATTCTTTGCACCGCTCGACGTGTTAGTTCGCACCATGCCCGCCATTGCCTCTTTTTCCACCTGTATGCGGAGCGGCGCTAAGTTCAGCAGGGCTTCTAGTGCTGCAGTCGGGGTTGAGCCCATGGCTCCGGTTACTACTCTGCAGGCTAGTCCTTGTACACTATTCAGTTTTTTCCTGCAGGTGTGTTGTAATGTTTTCGACCACCAGACAGCAGCTGCATATGTGATAATAGGCTTAATCACGGCCGTGTATAGCCTTAGGGCCATTTTGGGCTTTAAGCCCCAGGTTTTCCCAGCAAATTAAATAACCTTTTGTGTGATGTTGCCGATATGTGTATTCCATGTGAGCTTGCTGTCTAGTGTCACCCCAAGGTATTTGACTTCCTTGGAGAATGCAATGGCCTTGTTGAAGAGGTACGGTAGTCTTAGTTTATCTGTGTTCCTCTTCCTGGTAAATGGTACTAGAATAGTTTTGTTGGCATTGACGGACAGCAAGTATTTTTTTGCTTACTTGTTTTGTTTTATGCTCGTGTTTTATCGGGATTTTAAGGGCACTATCAGCATGGTAATAAAGGGCAATTTTGTATTTCCACAATGAGAAAACAGACAGCAGGTTAGAGTGTCTAAAGATATTTTTATAGTTTTTCCGGATGCGATTTTTTGTTTAACGACAATTTTATAATACGTATTTGTAGGTTTTCAACGTCCTGGATGTATGAATAAAATGAGTTCCCCCAAATGTGCAGTCCATACATAATTAATGGTTCTGCTAAGGACCGATTAAGGTCCTTTAAAATTGATGAGGGGAGACTGTTTTTTACCAAAGTTAATTTGGCCAGTAGACATCTTAGTTTTTTACGCTAAACGGCTAAGGGCGATTCTATACAGTTAAACTGTTCTGTGATTCATGGTAATGCTAAATAAATTGACTTCCTTTCTATAATATTTAATAAAATGTGACTTAGCGTTACTCTCCCAAAAAGTTTGCAATTTGTCCCTCACATTGACTGGTGATATTAATTTTAATATTGAGCTTGTGCAACCGTTTTTGAACAACTGTAATTTTTTTTTTCAACATAGGTATGTTAATTTTAGAGGTGCAAAAGAGATGGCCAATCCGCGAACCACTCCTGTACATTGTCTAATC
Source organism: Neomicropteryx cornuta (assembly GCA_020383195.1). NCBI lineage: Eukaryota > Metazoa > Arthropoda > Insecta > Lepidoptera > Micropterigidae > Neomicropteryx > Neomicropteryx cornuta. The sequence goes on along the minus strand of JAHKQU010000010.1, from coordinate 4,822,208 downwards.
CGTCTCTCGATAAAGGCAACACCCACACACTAACTTCAAATATGTTTGGTTACTTCACATCATTTAAAGAATGTAATTTTATTGGAAATTCTTTTTTACCCAACAATATTGTATTACAATATGTTTTTAATTTTTGCAATTATATGGCAAGCAAAACAAATTTTGAAATATTTTCATAATAAATAAACTTGCGGGCTTTTGAGTATGGTTGGGTTTACAGAGTTTAATTCTCCACCCATGTAGGTAATAGGTTGCCTGCTATTGAAGTTATTCACTCCTTACACATCATCAAAAGTCCTCCCTAAGATCATTCTGACCCTCATTTAAAATGTTATAGATACAACCATCTGTGAGGATAAGGGTTTTCGCAAAAACGTTCTCACGCTGATCAAATAGTGTTAGGCTGTCTCGTCTTAATAGATTTTGAGGAAGTGTTTGATAGTCTTATAGTATAGGAGATAGATTATGATAAATAAAATTAATAGTAAAAACATTTGTTTATTAAGTGCTTGAATGCATACAATATTTCGTGTCTGCACTGTTAAGGAGTTCCTTCGTCGAAAGCCATTCCTGGATGTAGAATCAGGTCATGTTTACCATAAAAATGCATTATCGTCGGAACTGAACCGACTTGTCAAATGTCAACTGCGCAGGATAAGAGAAACTGGTTCTAATTCAGCTTGCAAGAGTCCTAAGTCGTCATACAAACATAGCAAACTAAATAAAAGCTTGTAAAAAAAAATGCTTCAACGTAATTGTTTTTTATTGTCCACACCCAGTAAGAAGTATATACAGGGTGTCCCAAAACTCAACGTCCAAACAAAATGAGGTGATAGCAAAGGTTGTTTCCTTTGTGATAGCGAGGTTGTTGAAAATTGAGTTTATTTTACCTAATTACATATTTTCGTGTTCTCTATCAATGCGAAAAGTGACCTAATCTTAGAACAAACCGTCATGGCAATATTTACTGCTGTATAATGACCATGTGCATTTCAAGTTCAATTATAAAATGCGATAACTTACTAAGTTAGTTATTATTATACTATTTTCAAATGTATTTTTGTTTGTAAGTATGTGTCGTGATGTTTTATTTCAATAAATAAAGATGCTAAGAATTATAGTCTAATTTTTGTTAATATTTTTTTACATATTTTAATTTTTATCTCAACGCGTCCAAAACCAAATCTAAAAGTGCCATTATCTCTGAAGTACTGTTTTGTTAATCACTTTTTACTCTATGACCACGATATGCGGACCAGAGTGGCCGACCTATCTGCATGGTTGGCATGATGTCTGGTTCGTCATATAAGACCTGAAGCTCAACAGTTTCTGCGAACCTTCCGCTGTCCATCTTCGCGGATCAGGCCAAATATTCACCCTAACACCTTTGTTTCCCAAAAAAATAATATTTATTATAATAACATACAATAGTTTACACAACCAAACGTGATGTTACGCAAAGCAGATAAGTTGCAATAAAATTTATAAAATTACTTGGATAAATGTTTCGAGATGAGATCATTTCTGCGAATCAGAAATATAACGTTTTGTGTTACAATATTGCATTGAACAATACCAACCTTAAATGACAGGCAGTAAATGGCGTTGATCGAGAAAGACTACGATGTTGGTGAACATTCTTCCTTAGAATATCGATGGATAAGGGAGATCCCGGACAGGCCTACGCGAAGAGTAATGCGAGAAGCCTCCGTTCAACGTTGGGTTTTTTTTAATTAATGGGCCTTGCTCGACTGAGCTAATTTTTTTAGGCTAGATTCGAGGGAGAAGGTGCTATGCAATATGTGCACAAAACTGGTGCTAGTTGCCGATTACCATCGTAATGCTTTGGAAAAGAGCAAATGAGGAAATATAAAAACCACCATGGAGCAATGCCGCTGCTATCCTCATCCTCAAAATATGGTAACGGGGAGGAGGGACGGCGATGAGAGCCCTCATTGAAAGTCATCATGAGTCAGCAGAATTAATACTATCTGGATTCCAGATAAATCAAATTTATTGTCTTATCAACTGTTATTGTTATGTCGGTAGCAATTTGAATATGTAAAGAAAAAATGCTTTTATTTAAAGAAATTTAAAACTAGCCTACCAATACTTGTGTTGATATTTTCTAGACATTATTTACTTCCTGAGCAGTTGGTACCAGTGGTTATCATAGTAGATTCACACGGTTTAGAGTTTATCTTCTTACTTAAGATTTCTTTGGTGTTTCCCGTTCTATATTTTTAATAATATTTTTTCCGTATACATTTATTATTTATTATGGATAAGATTTCCAAAATTCAAATTAGTAAAGGTATGGTTTTAGGACTTTAAATCAGTGATCAAATGTGACTATGAACAGCAACTTTACATCAGAAAATTCTACAATAGTTTTTTGCATACTATGAGGGACGTTCAACATAATTTCAGTACTGATATATTATCGCATATTTAGGATCTTCAATAATATTTTCTGTTGAACAAATACACATAACGGTTTATAAAAAAAAGTGCTGTTTTTCATTATACGAATATAAATCATGGTTATGTTTTGAAAATCTTATCTAATTTTGTTCAATATTTTCGGGTTTGTTACGCGCCATATTTCGCAAACGGATTTGTTGATCAAGGTGGGTTCCAAGTTGGCGGGAAGCCTCCGCCTGCACAGCGTTGGGACGCAAAATTGGTTGCCGGTCACAAGGATACGCTGAACGCCGTCAATCACCAGATGATGGTCACCTCGGCACCAATCCTCGCCACAGTTAATGGTTAGCGATCGTCTCGTCAAATCAATAAAGAAGCAATCATTTTGACAATGCGCTCATACCGACGGAGTGCAGGGGTTGATAACCATTGAGTCATTTATTCAAGAATATAAAAAAACACTTTATTTTTTACAAAAAAAAAAAACAAATAACACGCTTGTACGCATTGCGGCGACATCTGCCTGCGTTAACGCAACATACGTGTATACAGAGTGTTTTTAAATTTAGGAGAACCTAGCGTCGATGTTTCTAGAATACGTTCTGACTGTGCGCCCGCGCCGCGCGTCGCGTCTCGCTCGCACCAAAGGTTCAGAACCGCCGCGTCTCATTCGCACAGATAACGAGGCGGAGGGAGAGCGCGAGATAAGATTGCTACGTCACGTGCTGGTGATAAGGACAACGCGGGGGGCGGGGGGGTACGATCTAATCAACAAACAATCGCTGCTCGTATATTCATTCCATCGCATTTATTTACTTGTATGTCCGTCGAGCACTCGTCACTTGCTATGGGTCGCCTCGCTTCATTTGTCCCGCCCGAGTCTAATTAAACATACAAGGTACTACATAGATCTAATAAAAAGTTATTACGCACCAATTTCATCTATGCAGGGTGAACTTAAAGTCAGTAGTAACCTTTTAAGGGATCATTTTGGGCATGAAATTGACCAAGTTATGTTCAACAACTTTGTAAATAAAGCAAAAAAAAAAAACTAGTCTAAAAAGGCAAAATAAACAGTCCCAGAAACATTTTAAAGTATGGTCACCTAACATCATAGACAGCGCACTCTACGGGGCACAGTACCTAAAATGTATTGATGGCAGTGGAAGACGGATAGGTAATGAACACAACATTACGCGCACCAAACGCTCAATGCAGTATTTATATTTTTATATAGATTTTTTTTTGTTAGCTATATGAAATGTTGTTTAACAAAAGTTTCATGTCTAATATCGCCTCTTAAAAGGATACTGCTGACTTTAAGTTGAGCAGTTTTATTTATACTGATTTCAAAGCACACCCCAGGATCCTGTACACCAGCTTACCTCAAGCATATCGATACCTTCAAACAAACGCGAGTTGTGCCTTATTGATCTGAAATAACTTTTTTTTGTTATGGACTGAGATAGGTATAATTATTTATCTTTATTGGCGAAATAAACAGTTACTTAATTAAAAATCATATATTTAAAAAGTATAAAATAAAAGTAATTAAATATTTCCATTGAGCGAGCGAATTAGTGTTTAACCTAAGAATTGCAAGAGAAATGAAGAGAGGGGTAAGGGAATTTTCTTGGTAAAGTTTGTTTTTTTGGGGTGAACTTGCACCTCCTTTCGCGGGGTAATTCTACACTTCAATCTGAATAACTTTTGCTTTGCGAGTTTTTTCAATGCGTCCAAAAAAGTATTGCAATAGGCGATAGAAAAAATCCCAGAAATATTTAAACGCGTGGTCGCCTTTCGAGTATTTGCCTCCTGCTATCGCGGGGCGGCGCGGGAGGGGGCGCGGTGCGGTGCACGGATACGTCCTGCGCGGAAAACCAAACGTTGAAGCCATTATTCTGGGATATTATTTTTTTTTGTACAAAAAAAAAATATATCAAGTAACCATTTTTAATTCATTTTTAAATGTATCATATCAATCTCAGACTTAATTTTGGGATTTTTATAGTGTAGAGTAACCCCGCAAAATGATGTGCACGGGAAAAAGTTCACTCTGTATACAGGATCATTCCCGTAAATTTAAGGGGGTGTATATGTTCCCTGTTACGAGTAAGAAATTATATAAAAAAATGCAAAAATATTTGATACCCAAATTAATTATTTTTTAAACTAAATTTGTGTAAAACAATCATAATATTACGGCAGCGTTCGCCAGGCATACTAAACCCGCTGAAAACGCGTCGGGTGCCACATCGTGAATGCAACTCGTAAACTCGTTTTACACAAATATATTACGTTTTAAATAGAAACTTCAACATTTTTTCTCTCGAATACCATAATGAATTTTGATATAGTTTCTTAACAAATAACACTAGGAATCGTAGGACCTATTACCTATTTTGTTTTTATTGGGATTGACCTTGGGACACCCTGTATCTCGCCTGAGACGGTGAGGCGCATTCCCACATCGATCTGGCCACTACTTCAAAGGAAAATTGCGGGTAGGTCGTGCATTCACGTAGCGATGACGTATTCTCGCCACTTTCAGCAAATTATCAAAATTTCCGTTGCATCTCGCCTAATTTTGTTTCGATGCCGAAAGCATAAACGCCGCCAAAATCAACACTGCTTGGTCTAATAAATTTATTATATGCCGGCATCCTGGCGAGATAGAATGATTCCAATCACAAAACGCTATAAGCCGATACCGTTTAAATCACCCTATTATTCTAGCGCAACGAATAGCTGGCTGGCTCAGCGGTGACGAAATCGCGTTTGTTCACAGCCATATCAAGAAATACTCAAGATTAAGGCGCCCCGGGACGCCTTTGTCCTTGAGATTAGAAAGAGTAGGCTTTATTCGAACATTGACGTGTAGAAAAGAGACGGATATACTCGCCGACTCATTTGGAATCGATGAAACATGTTTTTTGTATTTAAATAATTATTATCATTTGAAAAAAATGTTTTTTTTTATGTAATGTCCTAGATTATTATATTGTCTATCTTTAGAAAGAAAAATTAGGTTCGCGTCACTTACACAACTTAAAAGAAAATCGTTGCAAGAAAAAAACAACACTTTCTTATTTATTTATTTTCTTTACTATAATAAGGTGTATTTCGTTTTTTTTTAAGCAATGTACTAAATTAATATATGTAGAATATTGTGGTATTTTTAGTTTTAGCCATTTGTTGGGAATAACTTCAACAAAATGCACCAAAATACGTCACAAAACACGTTTTAGGGACTGGTGGCGCCTTAAACTTCTTTTCTGTGTAGATACTATATCTTGTATTGATTTAATATTAGTTTATTATTTGGGTTTTACGTTTACAACATAGGTCATGTATTTTCTATAATAATGGTTAATATCGTTTATTAGTTTGAGTGTATATATGTGTATCATTGCATACAATTTAATTCAAATAATTGTAATTGTATGTTTCGCAGTGAGATAGTTATGCTTATAAAGAACGATGCTTCTAGTAAAGTCTACTTTCGTACGGGCATTGCCTAGTAGTACTTTGCATAATGTGAAATTAATGTTAAGTTACTGTCAATAAATAAATAATAACTACAGAGTCGCGTACAACAAACTATTTTGACAGTCGCCCTATTATTTTTTTTACCGGCCGGACTCCAGCGTCAGTGACACGGAGATCTCGTTGCAGGCGACACCGTGAAATGAAATGACGCAATTATTTTGTAGCCGTTTAAATATTAGGCTATTTTGATATCGCGTACCCACTGCAAGCACACACGACCACGCGATCGATTGACAAATTGTGCCTATTCACTTAATGTCTGCAGATGTCTATGTTAGGTTAGGTCATGATGACACCCATCCACTGTCACAGAATCTGCTACGGACACAGACCTCCGTCGGCCAACCCGCAAAATTGAACGAAAATAGTTCAAGCTGAATTAGAATCACTTCCCCTTATCCTACGAAGTTGAAATTTGACATGTCGGTTCAATTTCGATGACAATTCATTTTTATGGTAAGCATGACCTGATTCTACACCCAGGAATGTCTCCAAACGAAGGAACTCCTCAACGGTCAACAGCATAGACATGAAATTTTGCCTACGCAAACACCTAAATATTTTTTTTTACTATAAGTTTTATTCCGTTGATATATTTACAAAGGGGCGATCATAAAATGATGTTAACGTTGCATTTTTTTTAAATATATACTTAAAAACGCGTAGTGACAAATATATTTAAAAAAACATTCTGCGCTATTCTGCGATCGTAATAATTATGAAAGCAAACGAAACACTTTTATCTTACACACACACGGAATACTGCCTTCTTTAGTACAATCGCAGGTTTCAGTACAGTAGTGTCGATCGCTTGGACGTAATTAAATACAGTATATTGTTACATAACGTGTGTTTGTCACACTGTTATTGTGGTTATTAAACAAATAAATGTTATCATTTTATCTATTGTCAAACAACGATAGTTCTAGGGTGCTATCTTGCCTTGACAGTATGTTAATGTGTGCGTTGTGCTGAGAGTGTAAAAAGCCTAATTGTGTGTGTATTTGAGTTCAATTAAGCCCAAAAGATTATACCCTGAGTTAAATTGCCTAGGAATTACACACAGGCACAGGAATATTCACGAATTAGGGCCATGTCAGTCTTTATTTAATTTGCCGAATAAAAAAAAACAATATAATCGTTGGATTTAAAACCATTCAACAAATCGTCATTTTCGTATACTACTATTTATGATGAATAGTAGTTTTACAGGGTGTTCCAAGACCATACCCGAAGACTTAAGAGGGTGTTATTAAAAATGCGAAAATAATTCATGCCCAAAGCAAAGCACTCGTGTAAATTACCTTTCTGCTCGAAGGCGATTTTTCGTTTGTTCATCACAGCCAATACGCAACAGTAACAGCAGTGAATGTTTCATTTGTTAGTACTAAAGAAATGTCGACTTTAATTTTATATAGTATACTATTCGAACAGACTCCTATGTGGTCTCAACGGCTGTGGTTGTTTTCAAGAGTATCAATCTACGCACGAAAATTCAACTATTTCGTATTTTTTACTTTTTGAGTTGAAATATGCAATAGACGGCCAAAGGACCAGGATAGTAGCTTCTTATAGATGTAGGAACTCATAGTAGGATTCTCGCAAAAAAGACTCTCTGAGCTATTAAAGTTAAGCCGGAACCACCTGAGGATCCTAACCAGAACTGCAGGCGACTGCAAGCTGAACGAATTCCCGTACAAATTGAGCTTATCGAGCAATGATAGGTGCAGATTCTGCCAAGAGGACCCAGAACCCCTGTACCCCTGCTTGGTGAATGTGGGCCCCTCATCTACAAAAGGTACTAGCTTCTTAAGTCTGAATTCAAACGAAAAAAATTCTAATAGTTTTGCATTATTAAATTATTATTGAATTTAATTTATGGCCTAAATGTCATGATTTTAAAATAAACGCCGCTTACTGACTTTTAGGGGAAGTTCCCTTCTGATTGACGCTTTTGATCAGGAGGCAAAATATTAAACAGTTTAGGGCAATGTTTCCTAAACTTATTTTCCCCGTGGACCCCCCTCGCACAGTATTTTTTATCCTTCGTGAACCCCCTCCCTCAGGATTCCCACACTGTGATAGGCTTTTTTTTGTATAGTGGAATCATTTTTTTCTTCCTGTCAGGGACCCCCTGGCAGTCCTCACGGACCCCCGGGGGTCTTTGTGGACCACTTTGGGAACCTCTGGTTTAGGGGTTCACATAATTAATAATTAAATTGTGTATAATTTCACTTAAGTTTTTTTTATTAAGTTTTTATGCAAAGACAGTTAGTATTTTTAAGGATATACTATAAGCCGCTTTAAGATTTAAATATAATCTAAATTGAGTTTCTGCCAGATGAACCCTTCGGGCTCTGTCAGGACAAGATAAATTTTCTTTGTAATGTTATCTGATGAACAACAAACGTCACTTGTGTGGCATTGAACTGAACTGGTGGCGGGTCAATGTATCTTCGACACTCTGACACTCTGATCATCTTCCTGGATTATTTTTTTAGATTTGATTTTTTTTTTAATAATTGCTTTGACCCAGGTCATATATAGTTATTTTATGCCCTACTCAAATAGGCTGTGTTAGAGTCAGGGGAGGTGGTGGTAATGAACCGTTAAAAATGGTACCTATGACTATGTGCGGATTCGAACCCGAGACCTTTGGGTCGGAAGTCCAACGCCTTATCGATTATGAATGGAGGGCAGCCTGGTGGCTGCTACACTTAGCCACTTTCTTGGGGCCCATTGTGAATACCAGTAGTGCAGCTCCTGTAGCCAATCCGTCTCCAAGATTGCGCTCAAGATTGTGGCAGAGTACGTGTTCCGCAGTCTCTTCCTGTATGCTGCAGCCTCGGGGTTGTGCGCCTGTGCAAGGGGAGAAAGATCGCGGTAACGAGTACCGACTGGCTGTTCCCAACCCATATATTCTGGATATGGTCGACGAGTCGGACAGAAAAATCGACAGTAATAATAACGAAGTTTATTTATAATATCTTTTTTTTGGTTTCAAGTTTTTTTTTCAACAACAGTAGCGATGCGTTTGGAGGTGAGGTTCTAAGTAATTTAATAATTATTAAATAAATTACGTATCACAAATGTGTCGCAATACGCAGTGACATAATCAATCATCACATCCCACGACGCCCCATGTGTTGGCTTGGCTTCATTGGCAAGGAGTTCTGCCCCCGGTTGAGTTTTAGTTTTGTAACTACCCTCGGCTGTCCGTTGTGTGCAGAACAATGGACCCTCTTGCGTAACCGTAGGGTTGCGGACACACTGGTCCGCATTACGAAGAAAAATCCCTTTCGGCACGCCGGAAGGCGGAGGTTGATTTCACCGGAGAATCGATAAATGTTATCTTATTAGCCGAATTAAATTCAGTTTTTTTTTTATTAAGAATACTCAAAATGAATTTGGTTCAATAAATAATGATTTTTTTTTGTCATGCGGCGCAGGTGAACGACCTTCTATCGGTCAAGGCCGCATCAAAACGAGATATTGTGCGACGCTCGACGGAATTCTCACCGGCGTTTTAATAAAATTAATAAATTCGTCGATGGATTATTTTCGCATTATTTTTAATATATTTCCCACTCGTAATAGGGAACATAAACACCCCTCGAGACTTGGGAACGCCGTAACAACTAGACTACCATGATTTAGAACCTCTTCCCGAAAGCGCTCTTCTCTGTATAGCGTGCTCTAAATCGTTCTATCTCAACGGATTATAAAAACATAAAAATAATAAAAAAAAATACAAAAAATACAAAAAAAATAAATAAAAATAATAAAATAGTAATCTTTAGACATTATTTTCAGTTTCTTTTCTTTGGCCTCTGACTATTTCTAAAACATACCATATTTCAAAATAATATATATTAAAATATATATATATATATATATATTTTTTAATCTGTAGGTCTAAATAGACAAAATTAAACTAACTTAACAGCATTTAACGCATGATACTTAATATATTCTTTTAATAAATTAGTTTCATTTCATAATACTGATTGATTTATCTAGCAAAACTGCAATTATATAATAATAATTGTAGTGGCTGGATATATTTATCTTTTAGTTGAAAATGCGATTATTGAATTTATGAAGGTTGCATTTTAAACGTCATCTCTCATATATTTTCTGACAACGCCGAATGGCGAAAGCTTAAAAATAAAAATCATCCAATCTATATATATATATTTCTGTATTTAGAGTGCTAATGCGAGTGTAATTTAATTTAATTTTAATCTTTACACGTATCTCTGTACTTTTGCGAAAACCTGTCATCGGTTAATTTTACAAACAATTGTATGTACCATTTTTTCATATGCCCTACGCATACGCCCTCTAGGGGTTAAACTGTTGGTTTTCCGAATAAACGATAAATAAATAAAATAAATAAACGCCCTGTTACGTTATACTTAGTATAATATTGAAACAAGAATTAATTTTATTTTAATATCTTGTTTTCCTTTTTAAACTTTACACGGAGTTTAAAAGGGGCTACACCATTTAGTATATATTTAATTTATATATTTGTGTATAATAACTATGTTTTACTCAATTTTATTTATATATTGGTTTTATTTATTGTTTATTGAATATTTATCTTATATTTATATAGCTTTTAGATATTGTTAAAGCATCGATCAGATGACGGAAGTGGTACAAACAAACCCAAACTGCTTCCCTTAGTACAGATTCATCTGGTTAGGGAGGCTGGAAACATCTGTACCATTGTACAGTCGCTCGTCGCTTTAATTAAGCGATTTATTAATACGTGTATATTACTTATATTGTCCTTCTTAAGAGAGTTGTAATATTATATTTTCAATAAATAAATAAATAAATAAATGACAATTAGCTATCATATTATAAAATCAACTGCTTCTATACGTTGTTTAGTAGTAGTAGTAAATTATTTAACCAGCTGATATGCTCATATCTCATTACAGGTGTTATTAATGGCATCTTTCCACCAGATTACGCCTGTGGTACCAACTTGTGATGGGTTGCTTCATTTCCCATCTCCATTTGTACTTGCGGCTCTTTTAGCCCAATCGATGTGCGTTTTGGATGGTTATAGAGGCGACAGTGTGTGTGTTTTTTTTTTAGGTCTGAGTTCTTTCAATTAATCATAAATTTTAACACCATTTTTTTTTTTTGTAAATTTTGACGCACGGTTAGTAATGAAACAAGACGACAACTTTCGTTCCCGCCAATAGCATATGTGTGTTATTCAAATCGTTGACGATCAAACTATTGTGGAGAGCTAATGTATTGTATCGGGTCAAGGATTTACACACACGTAGAGGTAATATAACCTCAGAGGTTTCATTTACGGTCCTCCCGTGAGGTTGTTTTGTTCGTCGATCGCACGTGGCGTCAGGCCGTCGTCACGTGCGGCGGCCGCCATCTTGCAAGATGGCGTCTTTGGTCACGTGGCAAAACGAGCCGATTCTCGTAATCTGTTGTTAGGTTACGATCATAGTTAGCATCGTCAATAAGGTGCACTTCATACACATGAATTTAATAAAAAATTGCGTTATACTTAATAACCTAATATTATTAAAAATATTTTATATCTTACGTACGTACCGATATTAATCACATAGGTAGGTATTGTTATTATCTTAATCATAATAATAATATACAGAGTGTCCCAAGGTCCCACGCAATAAAAAAACAGCCAATAGGTCCAACGATTCCTAGTGTTATTTGTTAAGAAACTTCGTATTCGAGAAAAAAAATGTTGAAGTTTCTATTCTAAATCGTGTAAAACAGATATTTTTCAATGGCTCCTCCCTCGGATAACTACGTCACTGGGTCACTGGGCCGCGGTCAGTCAAGATCGAGGTTAATGACCTGCCGCGTTGTTCGAAACGCTCTATTAGGGCGGAGCTAAATGATCGCTGTCAGATGCCACTGGTCGGACAGAGGTCGGTCTAAGAAGAAGGGGTAACTCCTTACCCCTTCTCTGGGGTTGTAAGAGGGATGCTATTGGTCGACAGATAATATTGATTTATCGATTGATAAGATCGATTTACACCAATTTTATTACAAAAATAATAAATTTGGTGATGAAAATTTTTCGCATTTTGTTACATAATTTCTTACTCTTAATAGGGAACTTAAACACCCCCTAAAGTTTGTGGGATTGACCTTGGGACACCCTGTATAAATAATAGTAAATTGAAAATATTAACAAACGGTCATGCTTTATTTTAATTTGTGTGGTAATTTCTTTGATATTGAATTTCTTTGATTTCTTTGATTTGGTGTAAATGTTTTTCCTGTTGCTTATAACGCAATGAATCTGCTGTAATATTATGTGAATCGTCTGTCGAATGATTTCTATTAATTCTTTAATGGTTGAGTTTTTGAAGGGTGTGAAATGGTACCTAGAAAGGTATATTTATTTATTTATATTCATCGTTACAAAAGTTTTTTTTTGAAATATATACCAAGAAAGATTATAAAAGAAAGTAGTGTTCATGAAAAAAAGTAGAGAGGTAGACGACCTCAAAGAAAACCGTAACATCTCAATGTATGTTCAGCGATATTTGATAGTTTTGGAGTAATGATTATTTTAATATTTTTTGTTTCTCTAGCTCCCAGTATGACGCCATTTTTTTAACTAACTGACTGACTATCTAAATAAAATTTACCTAATGACACAAAAAAGAACAGAGGCTCGGTTTTTTCTTAATTTTTGATTTTATTTAAAAAATGATCACTATGGGCCTTAAGGTCTTCTTTATCCCAGTTTTTGCTTATCACTATTTCCTGGTATATCTTTATATTTTTAAACTATTAATAAAAGCGTCGCTGCTTCCGTAACATAATTCTATTTATTATACCTATCATGTCGCCCTATGGTGAGTGAAAACATGACTGAAAAACTTCCGTCCACTCAAAGAGCAATGGGGAGAAAAATACTATGCAACAAGCTCAGCGAGCGAGAAAGAAATCATTGAATTTATTCATTTATTTATTTAACAGGTTTCCCCGTGTACATATTTCAATTCGTAACATACAAACAAAAATTATAATATTAAATGAAAAAAATAACATTAAAAATAAAAAACAATAATAATAATAAAAAAACTAAAAATAACACTCCCACGCGAACAATAACAAATAAATAATTCACGTTGATCTTCTAAAGGTGTAATAGAAAGCAGATGTTTAATCCTATAGGATGAACAGACAAATATATCAATCTCTGCGGAAATAGAATCGAATAATTCGACTGCTCTCCCAATTGGATTATACGTCGGTACGACACGCTAATCCCCTAAGTAGCATGTGCTTCCGCGATCTGGTCAGACGGTCCGTAGCAAAGAAACCAATCTCTCAGAATACTATGGGATTCTCGATGAATCCTGGAATAACTTCAAAGAAATAGAACAATGTATGGACTTGCAGCCTAAACTCGAGTGTATTAAAGCCTAATATCCCTAATACAAATGCTGATGGATACATATTGGGAAAAAAATCAGGATAATATCCATACCTACGGGATATCGTAGAAACCATGGCAATACTCGTACAGAACTGGGCACAGAATATTATGAGAACAGCAGAAGGTTAAGTTAGGTGCGCTATAACCTCACAAAGACAACAAGGGAGACCACCAATGTGTTTTCGCGGACTACGATTGGAAAACACTCGAGGAGGCCTATGTCCGCAGTGGGTAGCTGATGATGATGCCGTGAAATTAATCATTTTTATATTTCCGGATGACATAATATTTGGTGATTTTTTTCAACTCGCTAGTATTGTACCGACACTGTTGCTGGACGATTAATATCAAAAATGTTTACTTAGATAAATTTTAGGCCGTTTTCTAAGGAATAATATAAAATTTAAATTAATTCGATATCTTATATACTAAGAAAGTTATAGCAAAATTTCACTTTTTCGAAAAACCCCCTCCCCATTTCCGCCCCCCTGGTCTGATTTTACCCAATAACGAACATGACCGAGATTTTGTGCCCTTAAATTTTATGTATCAATTTGAAAAATGATACAAAGATATTAACTTTTAAACTGAGGGTGCTTTTGGGTTCTAGGGGTTGTGAAACGCGAAGATATGCCAAAGTTTTCGGGAAGTCATAACATGGTACCCATTACAATAGGTAGCTTGTTTAATAAAATTTACCTAAAAACACATTTTTCAAGGTTTCCCTTTTGCTGTTTCCTGTATTACAACTAGCATACAAGTTGAATTAAAACCTCAATTATTCAAATTATTTTCTATTCTTCCGCAGGTAGCTATTAAGATAATTGACAAATCCCGCCTCGACGAGGAAAACCTCAAAAAGACATTCCGTGAGATTGCCATAATGAAGCGTCTGCGGCACCCACACGTGGTACGGCTGTACCAGGTCATGGAGACTGGAAACACCATATACTTAGTCACCGAGTATGCTGCCAATGGAGAAATATTTGGTGAGTCACACAAATACCTTGTTCATTAAAAAATAATATTGATTTTACTAACAAATAAATTTTGTTTATATGGATCCATCGGGCAGTTTTAACTTCAGAACTGTGTTTGAGAAAATTGTATGGGTCCTAGAAGAAAAGGGTATAATTTGTGAATTTCAAATTATTATTTTAAATCTTATCTTTATGGGCTAATGTAATTTAAAAATATTGAAGTTGGAGTGCCGCAAGGTTCAGTTTTGGGACCAAACCATTTTCTCATTTACTGCAAATATGGTTAGCGCAGGCATGTTTCAATTTTCTGAAAATCTTGATGCAGTTTGTATGCAATCATTATATATAGCAGATGTTTGATGACATTAAATAAGACTTTGATGATTTGGGGTTTGCGGTATACAAGCTCTCGTTAGATGTAACATATTTTTAATGTAGATTTCTCCATTAGACAGACAAATCAACTGAACGCAAGCTGAAATGAATCATATTCACCAATAGCACAAAAAAAAATACAATGAAAATAAGTTGAGTCAAATTAAAAACCGGGAATGCGTCAGAAGGGAATGGAGTGAATACGCTTCTAATAGTTTTCCTACGTTCGTATTTTGGCTCGCCCTGTGTTTCCTAACCCCTCTCAACCCTGGACAGCTACTGAGACACTCTTTCCAATGCTATGGATCTTCTATATTTCATGTTAGCCGAATAATCGAAAAACACAGATTATCAAATTAGCTATTAAAATACAAAAATACATATACAAACGATCAATTTTAATATTTTGTACATTTTCAATATTTTTTTACACATTATTTTTCTTACAGCACATAAAAAATGATGTATAGGTACTTAAATAAGTTTGTAGAAATATTTCAGTTAAATGTGTTATGTTATTTACATATATTATTTTGAAAAATATTCAGACCAAAGGGGCTGACACTTATATATATATTTTTTTATATACCTCCTTAAATGACAGTAGTTATTTTAAATACACCCCATGTCTCGGTATGCATAGTGTCGCTGTTTTTAGGACACGTTTTGGCTGGTCTATGAAGTTTATGACAATTAGACACTATGAATCGTTCGATTGGCACACAATAAGAGTATCTTTCTTCACAGATCACCTAGTCTCGCAGGGCCGAATGTCGGAGAGCGATGCAACCCGTTCGTTTGCTCAAATGGTCGCCGCCGTTGGCTACTGTCACAGAAAAGGTGTCGTCCACAGGGATCTGAAGGCTGAGAACTTGCTGCTCGACGCTAATATGGATATCAAAGTAAGCTTACTACATAATAAATCATTAAATATTAGGTTACTTATGTTATACCCATTAATTTTAAGAGCTCTGCCCATACAAACGGTGTTTTTAGATCACTTTCAAGTTGATTAAGTTTTGGTGTGTTTGAGTACTGATTTAATATTTAGTAAATTTTATAAAGATTACGAAAAGCAAAACAATTTCAGTATATAAACTGTACTGGTTTCTCAATAAAAATGAAAATCCTAAGGTTTCTGTAGCAACTATTGAGCCTCTTACTATGTTGCTATTTCACTCGCATACGTATGGCATGAGTCTCCTCTTGTGAGATAGAATACTTTCATACCACTCCCATTACAGAGTTCATTAGTAGAGTTTATTTATTTATTTATTCATAATAGGAAGTCACAACAATAAATGATATAACACTGAAAACAAAATATTATCATATAGAATAATTAAATACCAGTAATTTATTGTTGTTTTAATGTAACGCGGGCACTCTAACTAGGTTAAAAAAACCTGTTCTAATAGCGGCCAGAAGAAGGTTGCAGAAAAAAATAAATTACTTATTACGTATGTGAGACACACATATATATATATTAAATATATAATTTTAATAATTGTGTTACTTATAATTTATATACTAAATATACAAAAAAACTAAATATAAAGAAAATATATTAATTACTAATTATGATAGCGTAATAAACTGCTCACCATCTTTTCAAATGCTTCTCTGCGAGGAGCCATTTGGTAATATTTTTGCAAGACTGAATTAAGATTGTGCTTTTTACATTGCTCATCTGCGCTGTTGAGAAGTTTAGGTCCAAGGAAATTGAGAATTAGGTGTGTAGTATGCTTAAGAGTTTAGTAGGTTACGATAATTACATTAATACAGTGTAATATAAACTTATTATTGATATTATATTCATTGTTTTTGCAACCCTGCAAGTTTAGCGAGCGAACAAATAAATAAGTAGCTTTTCCATGACAATTACTTTTATTTTCCAGTTGGCCGACTTTGGATTTAGCAATGAGTATGTAAGTGGCTGCCCGATGTCCACGTGGTGCGGCAGCCCTCCTTACGCTGCGCCCGAGCTATTCGAGGGTCGACAGTACGACGGCCCTAAGGCCGATATTTGGGTAATGTATACTTACTAAGCCGTTCACGTGTTGAATTAGCAAATGCAACACTGTAAAACTTACTATGTTAACTCATTTTTATCTATTTAATGAATAACTACTAAATAATGTAAAGAAAATAAACACATAGAACTGGATAAAATTATTAGAATTCGACTTATTTTAAAGAACTTTTCGAGGCTGTTACTTCTAGATAAAGTATAAATTTACATTTTTTTTCTGTATTAATTAGCCCAGAAAATGTATGCGATAAAACTATATTCACAAAAAAGAATAAATGAATTTTATATTCATTTATATATAAAAATCTACAAAAAAGTTATCATCACTATTGTATATAGAAATAATACAATATGTTTATTATGTATGTGTATGTATATTTTTTAATTCAATTATTGTATTATTTCTTTGTTTCGTTTAATTGGTTTAACCTAACCTAACCTAACCTGACATGGGTATACCCTATTGGTTAGTGTAACTGAACTTTAGTAGAGATATACATTTCTATACGAATTATATTGTATAAAGGAAGGATTACTTGGGATTTCTGTCACCGCGCAGTGTTTTAATTTTAATTTAATTAATGTGTCGCGAAAAGTGTCACCATAGTCATAAGAACAATGTCAATGTGACACTATGTTGAGACGTTAATTGTTAATTGTTAAAACCCAATGCAAATTTTCTATTGCAAATATATTCCATACAAACTGATGTATCGATAACATGCTGTTTTTGAATCAAACGTCATTTAGATGTGCTGTTGCCTTTCAGAGTTTGGGTGTAGTGCTGTACGTCCTGGTGTGCGGTGCCCTGCCGTTCGACGGAGCCACTCTGCAGGAGCTTCGCACGCACGTTTTACAAGGAAAATTCAGAGTGCCATATTTTATGTCGCAGGGTGAGTTGTTGATCTAGCTTTGCGCGATTTTCCCCGGCCGTTATGCTAGATCATGGAAACACACACTGCTCCGTCGAGTCCGATTGGGGAAGCAGTAGTTGGATTAACAAATCACATTTCTACAAAGATTGATATATTCATCGGTTTCTCTGATGAGATTAAGATTCTACTTTCTAGCAGGTACACTTTTGTAATATTATTACGGTTAATTATAGTTTATTATGCGAAACCTTAAACTGTTTTTAAATAACGAGGTTAAAATTAACTTTTGACATTTATTTGTTCATTTTATTCAACAGCGGAAGAAGATCTATGTGTAAAAATTATTAAGAGTAAATACTAAGCCTTATTTAAAAGATATTCAATAAAAAAATCATTTGACATAATTCAAAATGGGAGCCACATATAATTTAGCCAACTCCTTGATTTATCCGAAGTCTTCCGAAACATGACTCCAGACTTGACGTTGAAATCGTATGTACGACCGCTTCTTAAATATGGTTACCAACTGTGAAGTCCTTATTTCGTCAAAGATCTTCAGTTACTCGAAAAGGTACAACGAAGGTTTACAAAAAATCCTGGATAATTGAAAAATCTTAAGCACTAAGAAAGACTCTCAATTTTAAAACTGCCAACATTGCAAGAGAGATGTGAACCTGGGTGACCTTATTGAGTCATTCAAAGTGATTTCAGGGCACTAAAATTGTGATAATATGAAGGACATGTTTATTTATGTGTCACAAATTAAAACTCTCAAAAACCCATTTCTCAATCATCGAAGCCAGCAATACCAATCAATTTAAAAATCTACTGGACAAACACACTGAATCCAGTCGTCATCAATGAAGTTGTGATCATGATATGGGCATATCAGCTCTAGGCCATTAACCAATAATAATAATAATAAAGTAATAATAGCAGGAAAAAATATGATATAGAAATTTCACCAAAATTTGATTATTTCCTTAATCTAAAGTTTTATCTCTATTGCGGTGATATGACATATTTTAAGTTGCCATATCGCCTGAAAATTTTCATTTATTACTTTTCTTATACTCTTACATCGTTAATTGAACTGCATTCTCTAGGACGCGTGGAAAAGGCAAAAAATAATAGGCCGCCGGTAGATTGTATACTAATTACACAGACAGATTGTATACTTATGATTACTTGTTACTTGTAATGCAAACATTTTTTGCGGTCAAAATATTATAATTATTTGTATTAAGAAATAATTACCTTCAATCTGATAAGTTCATATCTTTAATCTTTATTGTGTTTGCCTTTAAAATGTTCATTTAGTTTGTTCTGTATCCCTAAATATATTTTTGTAGATGAAAACTTTACTTCAATGTTAATGGTTTGTTCTCTTCTTCTTGTGGATAGACTGCGAGCAGCTGATCCGCCATATGCTCGTTGTGGAGCCGGAGAAGCGTTGGTCGCTGCGTTCGGTCGCACGACATCGCTGGCTGCGCGGGTGGCTTTACCCGCCCACCGTGGCGCCGAGCGCAGTCACCGTGCAGGGCTGCGTGGAAGGTTAATTAATATTGCACTTAATATTAAATTTGTGTCAATGTATTCACGTTGAGTATTACGTACATTGTATTTGAAATCATATTACACAAACACCGTCGCTGTCTTATCATCCATTGTGCTGTTGTAATATTGTGTGCTAAGTTCAACTTATCTCATTTGCTACCTACACAGTGAATTATTTCTATTTTTATTTCAAAAGAAAATACTAAGATTTATTTAAATTGAATTTAAATTTAACATAATTATTTTTTGAAGAAATCAACAGACTTCCATAGAAGTGATTTACATTATGAGATGAAAAAAGTGAATGCTGCTTAAACAAGAAACAGATTTCTTATTATTTTGATAAAGTTTCCTTAGATTTTCATTATTATTTATTAAATCTATCATCATTTTTAGTCTATATTGTTTCAGTTTGAAAATATTTTTCCATTTGTGGGGTCGTTTAGATTTTATATAATATTCAGTCACAATTTAACATTTTCTATTTCTCCTTACCCAGAGGTGGAGTGTCTTTCTGTGGGTGCGTGTCCCTGTCACAGACGCCTGTCTCCGGACTGCCAGCCGTCCTGTTTGAGTCCGTGCGATATGCACGCCGAGCCCTATCCTCAGATCAGTCCCGACTCATCGCCAGTTAACGATGTCGTTGTGCAACATATGCTCGCTCTGCCCGGTCTTACGAGGGAAAGCGTTGAAATGGTATGTGGTACACAATCTACGTCGTAAAGGGCAATGGGCTTTTTTTGGTTCGTACCACCAACAGCAATGAGAGATGCATTTTATCAGAAAAGTCTTGTAACGAGGTGGAAGGGCTTGCCCCGTTATCGATAAAGATGAGAAGAATTGAGAGTTGTAGAAATGATGTTTATTAAACACTATAATCACTTAAGTTAAAGTCACATTGGTTACTGAAACTACGTAAGTATATGATACTTGACTTCAGATATTAGTAATTAAAGAATGAGAATATTAGTGTGACACAGAAGGTGTGAAGAAGCTTTGATGATGAGAGCGCGTTGAAGACTTGATGTCGCGATTGCTTACCGTAGACCGAAGTTGCCAGGTACCTACATCTGTCAAAATAACTTATTGTGGGAAAGGTATTTCTCGAGTATATTGTGCGAACTGCAATTATGCATTTTCGACACAATAGATATATGAAATTCGCGATTTCGCACGGCCCTGAATTTGTAACTGGAATGTTGTGCAGTGGGTCTCATTTTTTAGTTCAATTCTTATTATGGGAGCAAAGTTCATAAGTATGGAAGTATTTTTTATGTCATGTATGTTCTAAGTAACAATGTTTTTAGTCATAAATGTTTATTGTTTTATTTATAAGTTTTTTAGTATGAAGAAAATTATTTAAAAAGAAATCCTCTTATTTTCAGGGAAAACTCTGTCATTAGTAATTCTAAGATCCAACCTGCCTACCAACCTACTGATCCAGAATCATGTTTGTTGGTCGGTTGAACCAGTGTCCATACATCAAGTAATTGTTAGGTTCTATTTCATTTTAGACACTTTTAAGCTAAGCTTCCTCTAGATTCATGTCAGATGATGGTATAATACCAGAATATACATTTAATCTAACTGACACTGACGGAAAACAAGTTGTAACTATGTGATAGTTACTTTTTACTCCTCAGTGTATCCGGCTTTTAAGAGAACTGCTTGAGGTCTTTTTTAAGCTGCTTACAACATTCTGTGAAACAATTTTTTTTCAGTCGGTCAAAAACAACCGTTTCGATCATGTGTCTGCCATATACAACCTTCTAGTGGATAAACTACAGCTGAGGAACTCATCGGCGCGATCGAGCTTGCAACACAATCAACAACAACGTAAGATAATGCCCATACATTATAATTTTAGTGTTTGTAAAATATTGCCTATACTGAAAATAAGATTTATTTTGGAGGGAGAAAGACAAGAATGATTGCCTCGGATAAAAATAGAAGTCTAATTCGTTCGTTCTTCTACTGGTGCTGTATCCACTCAGCGAACACTGGCTAAAATCACCATTTGATGGCAGGCCACGTCTCAGAGTTTTTAGCCACGATGTCCTTCATAGTCAGGACTGCGCTTGCAAATGATTTTTCCGTGAATTGTAAGATGAAGGGTGCAGTAGGTCTCCGGATGTGTTATGGCGTGGCTGAAGTAAGACAATTTCCTTATTTTTATTATTGTGATGCCTTCATGTAAAAGAAGCTCGAAGAAAGAAGTTTATTGATGCTCTTGTAAAACAACCATAGCCGTTGGCCATCGGAGGCTGGTCGAATAATTTAGATATATAACATTAAAGGCAACGTATTTTTAGTACTAATTAATGAAAGATTAACTCTTCAAAAATATGACAGCACGGCTGTTGGAAGGTATTATTTATTACTTCCCAGTTAAAATTAATACAAACGGATTATGCATTATAAAAAATAGAACCATGTAAAAGAATGTTCAGTGACACATTATAATTATCATAAAATTGTTATTGTTAATATTGAAATATTATGTCCATGTTGTTTCATTACTAGCTAGCGTCAAAATTTACAAAAAAAAAATAAATAATTGGAATGTCATGATTTCTGCTCTGCATTCATACTCTAAATTCATATAAAAATGCTAAATGAGAAATGAAATCAAGTAAATTAAAAAATATCGATCGTTACAGATGAAGAAATGGATGCATCCGAGAGCCCCTCCACGGAGACGCCGAGCACAGAGGAGGATCACCCCATGTCGGAATCCGTGCCTCCTTTGGAAGGGGATGAGGGTTCTCCATTCGTCTCCATGCCCACCATTGCGGTAGCCGACTATCTTAGTGGTGATGATACTGGGCAAGATCTTGAAAAGGTACTTCATTTCTTCATTTTTATGGAAATGTTTTTTTTAATTTAATATTTCATACATTAAATACAGACAGAAGGACAGCTGGCAGTGACAATCATTAAAAACCGTGCTGTATCAGTGACAGATCAAAAAATGATCTAGATGCGGTGGTCCGATGGGTTAATCAAATTGGCATGCGATTAAATACGGACAAGTCGGTTTTGATGCAGTTCGGTTCAATCCATAATGATTTTAAATACGAACTAGCTGGCAAATCACTGTCGAAATCCTCTACCACAAAGCATCTTGGAATTATCCTGTCTTCTAATCTCCATTGGGGAACTCATGTTGGTGATGTAGTGAAAAAGGCTCACAGACAATTACGGTTTGTTATGCGAAGTCTTAAAGGTGCTGATTTTAAAGCTCGAGCATTGGCATATAAAACGTTGGTTCGTCCTACCCTCGAATACTGCTCATCAGTATGGTATTCTTACACCCAATGTCTTAAAGACGAATTAGAAGCAGTTCAGAGAAAAGCAAGCCGGCATATCTTTAGGCGTTTTAGTCGGTATGATAGTCCATCTGAATTAATTTCAACTCTTAATTGGGAGCCACTTAAGAAGGCGTTTTGAATTTATATAAGACTGTGACGAATGAGCCTGCCTGTTCTGCTTTAAGATCCCAGCTCTCTAAGCCTCCTTATATTGGCCGTAATGACCATCCTTCCAAGATAAAACGGAACATTGGGTTCAATTCGTTTCTTTCCAGAACAATTCGGCAGTGGAATACTCTTCATAGGTCAGTATTTGATCCCTTTCCTTCTTCCAAGGCTGTTTTTAAGCGTACCAAACTCAACAGTATCACCGGAGCTAGCTCCTAAATATTGTAATTACTTAATAATAATAATAATCAATCTAGAGCCTCTCTCGGTTCTGGAGATTTACATTAGATACATAATGTCGCTGTTTGTGCGGTAACTTTGGCAGTAGATTCTAGTGCACATTCATGGAAAAAATCCAGAAGAATATTAAGGAGCTTCATCTTTAAGAAGTTTTAGAGATATGGCAATTTTAAGTATTTTTTCGGAATTTTAAAAAATCTAAGTGTATATTTTTTCGTTAAAAATCTGGGTAAGCCCGGCTTTTCGGCTTCATGGAAGTACCACCACTGATCCTACTGTAGTATCTAATTAGGTTCTGTTACTGAAAATTGCAATAGATTAGGTGGCATTCTATGTGTCTTCCATGAATCTTGTTAACAAACCATACATAATTCTGTCATATTTGCATGATGCGGAACGTTTCAATATTTTGATCAATATCCCTCGTCAGGTGTCGTCAGTACGAACCGTGCCCGAGGCAAGAACACCGAAACACACTGCGAACAAACACCTGCCGAGGAATACTGACCATAACAAAAATATTGTGTGGTTATTTTGCACTTTATACATTTGATAATTTTTTTTGCAAAAAAAATTGTAAATATACTTTTTCTTACAATTCAGTGCCCTCATGTGAGGAAAGGCTAAACCATACATACAAAAAAAAAAGCCATACATACAGGAAAAAAATCTGTTGCGATGCAACCCAGCGCAAGGTATATTTCTATTGATATACAATGGAAAACAAATCAAATTCCTTTATGTCGATTTCAGTTTGGCGAGTTGCAACGAGACCAACTGAATACGCCTTCGCCGCAACAAATGTCCTCTCAGTCGTCCAACGCTGGATTGTACCCAACGACGCACAACGCTGCCGTTAGACGACACACCGTTGGACCGGGCGACTGCAGGCACACCTCGGTGAGTCACCGATATATTTTTAATAACCTCACCATCATTCAATTGACAGGTTTGCCTGCAAACTTACGTCAAATATCTCTCTAAAGTGTTTTATATATTTTTGACAGTTTCTTCGTAAAAAGGAAATTCTAAGGTTTCTGTAACGAGTATTGAGCCTCTGATTTCTTGGTTATAATGTTTCCGCCCCATGAAATAGTATGCTTTTATGATGCTCCGTGTTCAGAGTTCTCATGTCAGACAGTAGCGCTCTCAATAGCCAATATAATTTACCCATAATGCAGTTCCGCCTAAATGAGTATAACAAAGACCGTAACAAAGGCTTCTTAGTCTGATTTATATGAAACATGAGGCGCAAAACGCAGCCAACTTCAAAAAATTAGGCTCTCACAGATACCCTACGGGTAACATTAGGGGACTCGTGGCAATGTGTTGCTTTGGGTTGAACTATATGTACCGATATACAGACAGAGAGCAAAACCTCTGAAAGCCGAGCATCTACGAGGTTGATGCTCGATTTGATGCTCGAATTTTTAGCGTCTATAATTTCCCCAAATCTCGGGTCTTAACTGTTGTTTTTTTTTATTCTTTTCGGATGGAAAGACAATAACATCTGCTAAAATTCCCAAAATATCACCCCAAAAACCCCTTCAAGACGTGGTGAAATAAATAATATGTACTTTTAAATAATATTGTTATTTAAAATATTATCAATATTTCTTTTATATTTATATAAAAAATTAAAGCTACTTTAGACAGAGATTTGTTGTTCGTTTTCCTCCTATGTTGTAGAGAAACCGGTTTTGAGCGCTTCGCAATGTGCATGCGAAAAAGTGACAGTTGCCCATCTTGCTCGCACCAACGATGAATCTCCCGTTCAGTAACGGCCACACGGTCCAATATTAAAATTGACATACTAACACCTCTAGATATGAAAGGCAAAGTAATACAAATCTCGAAGTCTTTGATTTTCAGCGAGTTTCTGTCAGATAAGCCACCAGGCTCTGGCAGGACAAGATTAATTTTAATTTGTAATATAAATAAAATAAAACCCCGCAATATCACTACTTTAATTCCCTGATACATAATCGTCTTAACTATTTTAATGGCAATATGATCACACTAATTAACCTTTAAACAGGTGCAACTACAGAAAACCAATAATTTATGATCCTTAGGAGGGTAGGCAGCAATTATGCTCAAAGTTAAAAAACAGGAAAAAAATTAAAGAAATTTAATGTAATTCTAAAATATGTCCTAATACAACAATGTCCTAGAGTTAAAACATATTAATGCAAGTAGAAACTGTCCTTTACACTTTTTGTATAATTAACTTCATCTGGTAAACCATTCCAAGCATCAACCACTCTGCTGCACAAAAAAAAATCTTCAGATTCTACTCAAAATTCAATTTGAAACTGCTCAATTTTAATATCCGCTCGGGACCTTAATAAGGTCACCTTTATCATGCCTCTCCTTTGAGGTTTAAATGTGGGTTTTATAAATTCACTCAAAATATGTGTTGCCTCAATTAATAAATGTGTGGTCTGATTTCGAGAGGGAGCGGAAAGCGTTTACGAGCCATCGGCCGCACTCTGCGAACCTTTGTCTGGCGCATCATCGGCCGGCGCGTTTGCGCTGCAGGCCACATTGCGACCCAGCCGAGGTCAAATGATGCCGAGAAACCAGCCCAGAAACCCTCCGCTGTGCTACAGCGTCAAGGATCAGCATCTCCTGAAACCGCCCGCTGTTCTTATGGGAAACGGTGAGAATATATAATACAACTGATATTACAAAATACAAAATATACAATTGATATTTTCCAATGTGGGTGGTAGTCATTTGACGGATGCGTCGTTTGCATAGGTACTTCCTGAACAGTCCAATCAGTTCTGTTTGGTATGGGAATATGAAGAACGTGAACTAAATTCAGACAAAATGCACATCTTTAATTTTAAAAGATGTAAAATGTATGCATAATTTGGTAATTAGAATACATTTAATATCAGCCCCTTGTTTCTTTTCCAGTATCAGCGTTGGGTCGCCGTGCATCTGACGGAGGTGCTCATCTTCACGGCTACGGTCGCACAGCAACCACGAGTCCCCCTGCGGCTCCGGCACCCCCCAATGCCCCCGAGGGCAGAGCCCTGGGTGAAACGCCTCCCCCAGGGATCCCCGGGAGCATATCAGTTCCCGGGGAAGGCGCTGGCGATGATAACAGCTCAGAGTATAATTCTACCCTATCCAGGTGTGTTTTTAAGTTTTATTCAAATTATATTAAAATACACAGAAATATAGTCAACGAATAGGAAAAAATGAGAAAACATTTGTATGAGCCGACCGGGCTGCGACGATTGCCCTTTTAAGCTACCGTTAGCCCAGCGCCAATTGCTTAAATTATTGATTACCCAGGCGATGCGTAAATTTTACAGCCATTACAGCGTTCAATAGAAAAACAATGCATAAACTTTTTAGAAAAAGAATCTTTCTACACAAATATGGTTAATTGCAGTTGGTACCTATGTTCAGAATATAATTTTAATACAAATTTCTTTGATTCTTCGAAGGTACATGGTGTCCCGTGGTAGCAGCAAACGTCATACGATGGCTTCGACTGAAGATGCCGTTGCCTCCGCGGCCGCCACCGCCTCCGCCAACGCCATTAATACGATGGTACATTTTTATAAGTATAAATCAGTCAACAAATTTATTATAAAAACAACTGTATCTGTCCCAATTATCTATCAAACACCTTTGCCGCTCTAATCATTTTAACCTATTGAGTCCAGGCTGTTTTTGTCTCCGAGATGTGTAAATGTTTCAAAGAAACTTTTTAACTTCAAATATTTCCTCCATTGAGGGGCTTCTTCCCAAAAGGCAGTTGTCTGTGTTGGGTGTCATAATAAATTATGCCATTTCATCTAATGTCTGTACTGAATTCAGCTAAGCCTGATGAGGCCTGCTGTATTTTCAAACAAAAACATTGCATTGCATTTTACAAAACTTTGAGAATTTTCATTTTTATGAAATCAACTAGGTTTATCTTTTAGATAAATAAAAATTTAGCCTTTTTAATTTTATATTAATGCAGTTGATTTTGAGATAAAGCGATATACAAATAATAAATTATTTTTCAAATAAGAGTGTCACGTCACTACAACTTTTCTATGGAAAAATGACCGGGCTGTGACCTACTAACGTCCAAATGCTGGAGTAGAAGCCTCTTGGTCAAAACCATGAACATCCAGTATTAGGCTTATGGTGTTGAAAATGGCAAAATGTTGATTGAGATATGTACAGCCAAAAACACCTACAGATTGGATCGGGACTCGAACCTTGCTAATATCCCAATTAGGCGACAAATCAAGTCGCACAAACACCAGTTTGAAATCAACATTGAGATTTCTCTTGAAATGCTTGCCCCCGTAGACTGAGTCTTGGATAATGCTGAAACCGCTTCGATGACCTTCAAATTAAATAATTAAATTATTCTGTGGTGGTGAAATGAGCCCATTAGGTTTAGAGTAACCTATGTTAACCCACCATAAGTTACATAAAAAAAGAGCAGTTATAATGGTGGACATATGGTATTTATGTAAGATTAAATCTCATACTTGGTTGATTGACCAGCAGAATATTTCCGAATGAGCTGTAACAGAATTTAATACTCCGATTGCTCTCCCAATAGGTCTGAATTAGAAGTGACTTGTTTTGTCTTTATAATTATTATTCACATTACTGTATTTTTGATATTGCAGCAATCAAATACAAGTCCATCTTCTTCTTCAAATATTAGGACTAGAAGAACTGGTCTGTTGACAGTGACGGAACGGCCGCCAGGTAAAATCCTAATCTTACTCCTACACATAACTAGTGAAATGTATCAGTTGTGTTATTTCTTTTAGTAGATACTTTAGTGCGTAATACAGTTAAACCTCAATTTTATGCAGAAATTGCATATTTACCGTGTAACAAGGAAATTAATCACTGCACTGATAATTGAACCTCAGATCTTGTGACTACCGCCGACAGTGTACTTTGTCATTACACCATACTCTAAGTATAATATTACATGGAGTAAGCATATCAGTCTTTCAACGCGTCATTCCAATTTGGTAAGTTATTGTTTTAAGCAATCCCGTGCCCCACTAAAGTGATAAAAATAAAAAAATATTTTTGGCTTTTTAATCTTGGCAGTTTTCAGCATAAGTAGATTCACAGTTATTGAACCCAAAATCCGATTTTGGACATTATATAAAGGTTACAGTTAAATTGTGGTTTTACTGTATTATTATGTTATCGTTTTAGTCATTTTTTTTTATGTAGTCGCGTAAAGTATGTCTTGTTTTGACTTAACTGAAAATTTGTCCTACATTATTTTACATAAAAACTGATTTAGATATAAATTCTAGGTGTGTTAAATTAAACTTATGAAGAAGTGATAAAACAATCCGGCCGCTCACTGCGTTTCGTAATGCGAAACTTACGTTCTGCTCGCTTACAAATCGCCGGTATTGCTCATCTGTTTGGGACCCTCATATCTCACATCTAAATTCTGACCTCGAAGCCATAGACCATAGCCAGTGGCTTTCATAGAGCCATGAGTCTGTCAAATATTTTATCCGACCCTAATCTGTCAAGCGTCCGCGCCCCACTTTATAGGGTTGCGTCCATTTGTTTCATATTTCTTTAATACTGGCAGTATGGGTCTTCTATTTTTCCAACACCATAGATGTATGGAGAAATGACCGGGTTATATCCTCTTAAGAAACTAGAATGTAGAACCTTATTTCCTATTTTTTTTTACTAAAAATGGTTTTAACTGAACTGTTTGAAGTTTATGTATATAAATGTAAGGCAATTTTTCATATTTTTAAATATTTGAATATTTGTTTGTGCGAATGAACTAGTTATCCTATGTAATGTGGTTAATTTATACTTTGACATTTAACATTTATTGTTGAGTTATTATAAATGAAAACAAAAAATGACTTTATTATGTGTATTTTACCTTATTCTAATTTGTTGTCTTCTGAAAGGTTTCATAATTTCACTTTTGGATGGTCGATCAACTCCGTACTATGATTTGCTTTCTCGTTTACTTCTTTATTTGACTTCAAGTTTGTCCATTCAGTCATTACCATACTGATTATATGTACTATTCTCATTTGAATCACTCAAAAGTGACCTCCAAATATATAGCGATCACATTTATATTAGGAAACGTCACTGAAATTTTACCTAATCTCGTAAGACTTCCAGTTTTAGTTTTCTGAAATGCGGAATACCTCCTTGAATGAAAAAAACTATCAATTTTACATAATTATGGTCGATATTAATATGAACATTTCAATTAAATAAGCAGTTTAAATATTGTGTAAAGACAAATAAAAATATTGTTGAATTTAATAAAAAGATGGGTATTGTTTTAACTTTCTGTGGATATAAGTCATTTTTTGTTTTCAATTCATTATTTACCAGAGCATGTAATTTTTCATTATCTTGCACATTTATAATTTTATTTTGTTTTACTAATTTTTGTTATTTTTGGCTTTTTTTTTGTTTATGTGTGTCTCTCGATGTTTGCACGCAAAATTGTACATATTGGAATATGTGAATCTACTCTGCTTCGTTTTGGATTGGAAATTGCCTAAATCAAAACTACCCTACATAAAACGCGATTAATGCAAACTGGTCTACTTTACATAAAAATATATCAAATGCAACTGAACCTATTGCATATTTGGAATGAAATGGGTTTACTTGTTGACGACGCTATTCGGACTACCCTGCGAAAACAGTGATAAGTCCGGAGCTCGTGATGGAAGTCGAAGCGAGAATGAAGCGAAACTACCTTCCTCCGTCGATTCAACACCAGAAATTGAGCCAGAGTCCCCCGTCGTACCCTCAAACATCCGCACAGAACTACGCTTACCCTCAGAATCAAATGTACACCGCTCAGGCCTACCCTACGCAAGTCGCGGTCCAGTCGTTTCCGTCGTTTCCTGCTGTTCAGAGCAATCAACAACCTAATCAGAGTTCCAAATCGCAGAGTACTCCGCAGAGGAAATACTCCAATCATGGACCGCAAAGAGGAAAGCTACAAATGCTTGCTACTGTACAAGAAATGGGTAAATTGACAGACTTTCTATAGTAAAATTACTTTTTAGGTATTCACAGGAGAACCATAAAGAACATATCTCTTTCAAGAAGATGTATCTCTTAAATTATTATTAATATTATTGTTTGCTGAGCAAGCAGTTATTTATTTAGTTGATATCCTCATATCTCATTCACAGTTACTAGCGATTTGCCCAGATTCAAGAAATTTATCAAGGCGTTTCTTGAACTGGTTTACACTTATAGCTTCCACCACTTCCTGTGGTAGTCGATTCCAATTATCCACAACTCTATTGGAGATAAAATTCTTTCTAAGATTAGTGGAACAAAGAGATTTAGATAACTTCATTGAATGGCCGCAAAGTTGCGTGTTTTGGTTAAACATGAATATTAATTAATGTTTGCACAATTGTAATGTCCAGTTAAGACTTTGTAAGTCTCAATGAGATCACCAAGATCACATCGCTCCTGGAATGAAGCCAATTTTAACGCAGACAGCCTTTCTTCATATTCTGAGTGTTTTAGTTGTGCGGTATTTTAGTGAATCTCCTTTGAACTCCTTCCAGCAACTGAATGTCTTTTACAAAGTATGGATTCCATATTTGATAACCATACTCAAGCATAGGAAATACGCCAGCTGCACTGATTTTGAACATAACATAACATGCTACTAGCAAGTTTTTAGAATATTTTTTTACTTTGGAAACTCACTTTCCCAAAGTTTGCCGAAAAGTGACAAGCACAAAACTCAGATATGACATTGCATGGCCTCTAGTAAAACCCGACCAGTTCATAGCTTTTCGACTTGTGTAATGAAAATGTTACTAACTTAAGTAACTAACATCATTTTTTGTTCTTATAAAATTACCTTACGATGGGTGAATACAAGGAAATAATACTCAACCATATTTTTTTTTAAATAATTGTTATAACCTAGGTCATATACAATTATTTTGCGCCTTACTCAACTAGGCCAAATGTACCTCTCCTAGAGTCAGGGGAGATGGTGATAATTAAGCGTTAAAAATGGTATGACCGTGTGCGGATTCGAACCCGCGACCTTTGGATCAATAGTACGACGCCTTAACCACTAGACTACTACCACTACTACTACCGGTTGAATATATATAATAATATCTAATACCTATTCAAAACATTGCCAAAGTATACCTATAGTAAAATTGTTACATATATAGTATATATAGAGGTGGTCTAGTTGACCCAGCGGTTCCGGGTTCGAAACCGCACATAAGTCATACCATTTTTAACGCTTCTTTACCATTGTCTACCCTGACTCTAGACATGGAAATTTAATCAATTTGAGTAAGGACAACATAATAGTGCCTAGGTTATACCAACTCAAATATTTTTTTATATATATATATATATAAAAGAAAAGAATCTGTATATACAGATACAGGATGATTTTCGATAAAGTGCACATATCAAACAGCGGCAAACTAGACCCATAACTATGTCATCTATGTAATGAAAACGTTATAACTTTTGAACCAAATGATGCAACACGTTGAAACAAAGACGATAATGATCCTTAATAGGCAAAGTGGACCAAGAACGACCCCGAAATGATTGCGCGAGCAACGTTATAACGTTTTCTTTACATTTTACAGCAGTTGCTATTATTAGTCGTTATTCCTTACCTTGGAAGGCTTTCTTGTTTTGAGGTCCTTTGAAACCACTTTTGACCATTTTACTATGACTGCGAACATGAAAGCGTTAAAGGAAGTATCAAATTTTGTAATGTATGTCATGGCTCCATTATTCTTTTTTGAGATTTTTGAAAAACAAAAACCACCAAACACAAAAACAACTCTCCGCATCGTTTTGTGTTTATTTTTCCATGGGTTTTTCCAGAAGGTAAAATGTGCAATTTGCTATTTATATTTCTTTATCTTGTTTTGTAGATTTTTTGCATGATACTTGCCTGTTTATATCATTTGTTAGTGATTTTTTTTTAAATTTAATTATAATATATATAATAATGACATAACATTTTACATTACATTGTAATCAAAGGTTATTTTAATGTTAACAGTATTATAAATAATTTAAAAGTAGTAGATTAAATTCAATTTTATATCTACGTCGATTAGAATAGTTTTTTAATTATTTACATTGTTTATGAAAGTGTTGTTTATTTATTCAGCGCGAGAGCACGGCTCGGAGAGATGGTCTCCGGTCAGACGAGGATCGGACTCGTCGGCCTGCTGCCCGTCGCATCATCAAACGTTCCAACAGCCCGTGCACACGCTCCGCAGGGAGGTCGAACTCTTGCAGGTGATTTACGTCTTTATTTTGTCTCCGGAGACAGAAAATTAATCCGTCAGACAATAAAAATTGGATCACAGCATGACCGTTTCTATTTATAGTTATTTACGTTAATTTTTAGTACATTGTCAAATTAGATTTAAAAGATATGATTAACTAAAATAAAAAACACAATTTCATATATAGAGTTTATTTAAAATCACTACTGTCCGTTCAGGAGGTTGATCTATCTAAAAAAAATATTGAAAAAATGAACTTAAAATCTATCAAAAGTTTAGAAATCCCAATTTTGCTATCAATGAATGCATCAATCAGTCCCAAACCATAATCTGAATAACCTTAAGGTTAGTTAAGCAGTCCAGCATGGATAGGCAGAGGAGTAGCTTCGATGCGATTTTCAAACTATTTAAGAAATTGATTTAATAAGATACAAATATTTTTTATTTAAAAATTGAATATTTTTTGTCAGGACACCCGTTTAGCTGTTGATATATATATATCAACCCCTTAAAAAAACATAGTCACTTTGAATACATATATTTCAAATACTTAGTGGCCACAAAATATATTTTTCAAATATCTTAACTAATGGTCTTTTAAATTATTAGCAACAAAGTTTGTCTTATCTGACTTGCTAAAAGATCAAATCCTATTTCTAAACAAATTAAAATGATGAATTTCCTGTGTATCTATGATCTACCTCTAAAAAATATTTTATCATCAAATCTATATGATCTAACTCTGTAACTACTGAATCAGTTTTGATGAAACTTGACTGGGGACTGAACCAAAAGTAAAGTAAAAACTGTAAAAATTTTGACGGTACATACAACACAAGAGTTGTTGATTCCGAATATTCCTACGCATAATTGTAATATGCTCCTCCTGTTTCTCTCAGACGCATCTCTAACCACTGCTTCAGCTCCCTGCATCAACGAGTGTCTCCATGTGTTACGGGCCTACCATCTCTTCTCCAACCTTATGGGTTCCTGCTGGCCTAGCTTATGAATGTGACCACAATTAGCGAGCGAGGCAATTCTTAGCAGGACGGGTGTGAAAAAAGAAAACATGTATACGCCGATACTAGACCCCTTCGAGAGTTTTTGATTCTATGACCAACCGTTTTTTTTTGTATGAAAGGGGAAATACCTGATTTATTTTTTAAGTCATTGCCTCATTACTGAGAATTGTGATCTTCGAGGCAACTTGATGTCTTCACAACTGTCAAAGCTGCCTTAGCGGGTTATTTTATTTACTTTTTATTATTGCAGCGAGGCATCGAACGCCAAAGGCATGCCCCTGTTCTGACGTCGTCACCACCGCTCCAGGACTGCCTTAGACAAACTGTCACTGTGTCCATGCCAGGTAAATTTATCTATTTGATATTTGAATTTTGAAATAATAGAAGTATTACGTTACAAGCGTACAACCACATAACCGGTGAACATTGGCCAGCAGAACAAAAAGTGAAGTAAATAACAAAGCCTGAAAGTCAGTCGTAAGATGGCCGCTTCCTTAACTAGCTGAACTATGTTTTGTCACTACTGCGCTCTGTCATACAACAGTGGACAGACAATGAAAGCGCGAAATTCAAACTTCAACAGTAATCGTATAAATAATTATGTAAGTACATGCAAACGATATTGTCAGGTTGGTCTGTGGTCGCAACCACTAGCCGATGCTTTTCAAACAACAACTTGCGGCCAACTCCCACGCACTCCCGATGAAATTTGTCTATTCCCACAGCAATATTTAACAACGTATTTAGTCTTTCCTAAATACGCTCACCCGACATTCGGTCTAGACATCTAAAAGTCGTTGCGTGGACTCGCTCAATATAAATTTATACCGTCTTATTGTCAGGTTCCCCGGTACACCATCATCACGCATTCCATCAGATGTCAACGTCCGAAGAGTTCTATCCGCACTGCGTCGATCTGACCACCCTCGATACGGAGACTACCCAGGCTATCATTCACCGGTTGGAAGCACTTGTTCAGGACTCCCAAGTGAGCTTGGAGGAGGCGAACGCGGTGCTGCACACATGCAAGCTACCTTGGAGCGTCTACCACAGAATGGGGTTGAGCGCCAGCCCCAATACTTCACCCCTGCATAGACAGCTGTCTGACAGTGGGTCACCAGAACCATTACATCATATCACCATGGGTAAGTTTGTTTTTTTAAATTCTATAATCAGTAATATCTTTTTTAAACATCACGATGGAAGTCGGCAATAATGTAATGTGAGTTAATAACGCGTTTGTGTCGGGTAGCATAAACTGAAGTTTCAATATGCAAAAATCAGTAGGATCAATGAAAAAAAACATTAATCAAAATTTTTTAATAATATAATTATTTTATTTTTTTAAAGAAATGGATACACTAGCAGGTGCATCTTTGTTCATGGTGCCTTATATTGACATTGGTCCGATAAATTACTGCAACCCTTTCTACTGTGTTTAGACACGTTACATTCAGCTCGGCCCCCGGGTTCTCTACTGGCTCAATGGTGTACGGTACAGCTTAGACACATTCTCCCTCTCTTAAACTGCTATAAATGGTTCTAATCATATCTGTTTCAGGTATAAGCTACCTCAACACTGCAACTAACATAGGCACCGGAGGCTCAATAACTAAAGGAACACCCCAAATCCAGAACAATTTGCCGCTAGACCTGACGAACACATCCAACGAAATGGACACCACTGGCGCATCACACCTCTATCAAACTGGCACACAGCATCCGTTCGCTCCTTTGCTACACCCACAGGTTAGTAAGAGCTCATTAATTATGATCTTTCTATAGGTTGGCTACCCTTCATATTATTAACTGTTTTTTATTGTCAACAGCTTCAAATTTAGTAAAATAGAAAAATACATTCGGGATTTTGATTAACCTGACTATAAATCAAAACACCCTCGAGTGCCCCGCAATATTTTTCAATATTGCGTAATTACGGGCGCATGCTAAAATACTCATTTTAGAAAAACTATATATGTTATGTTGATAAACTACACTATTTTGAATAGCTTATGAAATTCTCTACAATATGGTTATTATATATTATTACTATGGTATTAATAACTATAGATATTGTATATTAAAAAAAAATAAAAAATGTCAAACTTGAAAAAATATATTTTTGATAACTAATAAAAGTAATTTTAAAACGGTGACACCCGTCTTGTTTTTTACATATGCTCCTAGATATCATATAAAACTATTTATAACTAAAATATACTTTTTACCATAAAAAGAAAATTTAAAAAATATATATATCTATAGATACTTAACTGGTCACTTGATCGTCACTGGTGCCGTATTTTTTTTTTTAAATAATTTAAATTATATATTTATTTTATTTGTTATAATTTTTTTTTTCTTTATTTATAAACAAAGTACATATTTTATTTGTTTGTTCACTAAACCCTTGCGGGTTTTTATTGTTGCTTTATAAGTTATTCTTCTACTGATATATTTTTTTTTCACTAAAATTATGTATAGTTTTTAAAATATAAAAGAAAAACTAAAGAGTGTCAGTAAAAAACATTACATAATGATCAAAGTTTTTTTTTCGGAGTATTTCTTCTATTTATGTTAATAAACAATGATATTTCTAAATGAAATCAGAAAGATGTTATAATATATATTTAAAAATGTATATAAAAAAAATGTTGATTGTGTATCAATAGTATCCGTATTTTAGAATACACATGTTATTCACAATAAAATTTCATACGGAATACTATATTCAATTGTTTTTAAATACCAATGTAATAAAAGATACAAAAACACTTTTAAAGCACTTAAACATTATATTTATGTAATACTATAAGGAAATAATGGCTTCTAATCACTTATAAACGCTAAAAAACATTCATAAACACAGACCAAAATAAAACACGACGCCCCGCAAATGGCCATTTTCGAATACTGGACTAACGTAAGATGTTTGAGTATTATTTTAAAAGACATTTAAAAGCAGAGACAAACTTTTATTGTCCTCAAATATCAGGTGTAAAATTTAACGGAGATTATCATAGAATTGAAAACGAAAAGATCGAAGCTACCAACATTTAATAAATAAAAAAAGCAATTAGATGGAACTTAGGCCGCTGTATAGCGACCTAAGCAATCTACGTATGTTTTTCTCAGGCCGCTGCTATATAGCGGCCTGGGCGCTCGACAGGTTAATATGCTTTATCATTAACTCTTTTTCCAACAGGTCCACATGGTTAGTATGGCAGCGTCGCACCGTTCTTTAAATAACTCGCCGATCTCAAATCCCGGTTCGCCCGGTCTGGACATGATTCAAGAGGAAATCGCCAACGGACACAGCCAACACTTCCAGGGGTTGAACCCAATGAACCTGACGTTTCAAGGGTTGAACCCTACACTCCATGGACTGAATCAGTCGTTCGTCTCCAACGTGCAGGACATGACGAAGGACAAACCCACGCTGGGTAACTTCACGCAGGAAATGTCATTGAGGTTGCAACAGCACTTGCAGAGTCAGATGCCATTCACTGGACCTTTATCTGCGCAGAATCCCCAGGTAATCTCATCTTATGAATACATCGAAACGCTGCTTAATTATTTAATTGATTGTAAATGTATTTAACTTAAATATATATATATATTTTTAAATAATTGCTATGAGCTAGGTCATACACAATTATTTTGGGTCCTACTCTACTAGGCCAAATTTGCCTGTCCTAGAGTCAGGCGAAATGGTTGTAATGAAACCCTGTAAATGCGAAGATTGGGCCGCCGGTCTGGCGTGTGGATATATTCTTCCGTATGCTGACAAGGGTTAATATTTCTTTTATTTTTTTAATTTACATACGAAGAGAAAAAAGTGAATAAACACTAAACACTACTAAATCTAAACAAAATGACTGCCGCCAACATTTAATTGTTGGCAGTTATTTTCAAGAAAACATTCCTATCTACAGTTTCCTATATATACATACCTATCAAAAAGTTTCTTTCCAAATTTCTTCATTTTCTCAGTTCACACCTGGATATGTAGAAACATCAGAATTTATTTATGGAAAGTCCTTCAGTACATCTCCGAAGACTTTAGACTATTTTGGGAGGATATTGTACAGTGGCCGACGAAATTGACGGAGGATGATGCTCTTGAATAATTTTGAATATCTATAAATATCATTTATTTGTACGAGTATTATGTGATGAATGAAATCTAGAATTATTTAAACACATCATTTCATTGTAAAAATCTATATTTATAATAATAACGATTTAAAAATGACCAAAGTATGTAGGTTTTAGATGTTTTATAAATAAATTGCTTGTTTAATTCGAAAACAACAAAAGTAAAACTTTTTAAATTTGTTTTTATTACATAAATAATTAAATTTTGTAGCATATCTTCACTAAATAATTTTTAATAATATTTTTTAATAATTTATAATGGTAAAATACACATTTATAAACATAAATTAAATCATTTTAATTTTATCAAATTAAATTATAATGCAGCTTTATGATTAGAGAATTCGATACCTCAGAATCTAAACTTGCTCGAAGTAATATTTTTTGCCGTCAATGCAGAGTGAGTGAGGTTTACGGTTAAATGAGTGAGGATGACGGTTAAATGAGATGATTTTACGAGTGACTTATGTATGGGGTTGATGAAAATATAAATAATGGAAATGTAAAAATTGATAAACAATCAAACATTTAGCCACATCGTAATGGTTTACATCAAAATTGGATTATAAAGCTATTGTAGTAACTTCAAAAAGTTCAGTAAATAAATAACAAATATATTTATGAAGAAATTATAATGTCTTTTTTTTTATTTTTATTAGGTCCATCCTCAAATATCACTCACCGACTGCCTTGGTTCTGAAATAACCCTGGTAGCATCATCATCGGAGGACAGTATGGACTCGCTCGAAAACAATCCAAAGTACAGCCAGTACCGAGCGGTGCAGGGCCTGCTGCCGCAGTTCATTATATCGGAGCCGTCGGATTTTGACGACAGACCTTCCATTACTAAAGGAATCGGACGCAAAACCAGCCAGGAAGGTCAAGATGCTGTAATTGTACGTATTAATGCGCCGTCAGAACTTCAAAATATTAGCGACAATGCCATGGACCATATGGACATGAAGAATGAGGATGAGCAACCAGAAAACGAGGAGAAAACGAACCAAGTCTATCTCACTCAGGAAGATGTGAAGTATTCCAGGAGAGGCAGCGATAAATCCCTAGGATTTAGTGATGATTCCCTAAGCAATGACTCAGCAAACGTTTCTCCGAACTGCGAACAAAATGTGACATCCATGTACTCGAATATAGTATCAATTAGTTCCGGTTTTTGCGAGAACCGGGGCAGCTTCTCGGAGCACCGCGAATCGTTCTCGGAACGCACGGGCAGCGAGTACCGGGGCTCGTTCTCCGATCGCGGAAGTTTCTCGGAACGCGGAGAGTGCGGACGCTCCTCGTTCTCGGAACGCAGCGACTTAGGAAGGAGCAGTTTCTCGGAACGCGGGGAGACTCCACGGTCAAGTTTCTCCGCACAGGGTAACACGCTCGGAGAGGTCAAAGAATACTATGAGGATTCTCCCTACATGACGCGCGACAGCAGCAAACATTGTCTGGAGAAGTGCGATGAGGAGGTTCCGTGCACCGATTCCGAAATGGAGCGATTACAAATGTCAACGCTCGATCTCCGGCTCACAGAGTTGCAAGCGGACAGACTTTTACAGCGGGACTCGCTCACCGACAAAATTCCACAAATTGTAGACAAAGTCGACCTAACTAACAACACATTCTGTACTCAAAATCATGAGTGCTATGAAGTGGCTCTATCAAAGTTCTGTTCTCGCCTTGACAGCCAAAGGATTGTGGAACTATTAAAAGACACAATCAACACGAGGGTTCCGCCGCGAAACATGTGCGTCTTGCCCAGCGCTGTGGAAAACTCCGGAGCCGTGGTCGATTTCCCTCCGAGCCAACCGCAGCCCGACGCGGCGGCCAGCATGCTCAATTTGGAATATTCCGGGGGCGTTCAGATCGAGCTCGTCGTGTGTGAGGGAAAAACCAAGGAGAAGAAGGGCCTGAAGATGCGGCGGATATCCGGAGACCAGCACGAATATGGTAAACTTTGCCAGCAGCTACTCACAAGTTTGACGGTTTAGTTTTATTACCAATGGACATTTATTTTTCTATTTTAAGTACACTGTTTTGCTTCTAATAATAGGAATATTTTTCAGGATAACTCCTTGTAACTGTTACATACCTTTTGCCCCTTACTAACATGCCTTAAACAAATTTTATATATTTATATATAATTATATACCACCAGTTTGGCGTATTCTTGACTATATGTACTATAAGAAACATGACAATAGCATATGAGTACATAGTTATTTTAATCCCCCAAGCAAACAATCTTTCACTCGGATTGGTCACCAAATTAAACCTATTCCCCGAATTTTGTTTTCTTAAAAAAACTGATTTTTAAAAATTAAAAAATATATATTACGAGGCATTAAATTAATATGTAAAGTTTGTGTATGTATAAGTTGCGATTTTAGAAGCAGAAAATCTTAAATGTTTTTTAATTCACATTAATATTATATTCCACGATATCACTTTGTGGAATTTATCATACAAAGCGCTTGTGCCATAAAAGTACAATTCTATTACATTCTTCGAATCATTTGAGAAATCCTTTTTATCGTAACATGTGTAATTGTATATGCATAGAATTACATTAAGGGAGTTCGAAAAAAATCGCTTTTTTCCTATTGTAACTTTTTAGGTCTCGCTGTCCTAATTTTAAAATAAATAGTTTTTTCTAATAAAATACCAGACATTCCACTTCATATTGTAATAAAGGCAAGATAACGTAATATTTATATATTACCTAATATTTTTTCCATTATATCGTAATAAGGAAGTAAAAATTTAGGGTGTAGAATTTTTTTCTTTGTATTTTCAGTCAATTAAATTTTGTACATAATATTTTAATATGTAAAAAAAAATATTTTTGTCTTTTATCAATACGGAACATAGATTATTATGTAAAAAAAACCACTAGCAATTTTATTACTTAGTTAGATTTTTACTAGTGATTTTGAAATTTTTAATATGCCCATAATTATTTTCGGATGACGATGTAGGGACATTTTATACATGGTAAAGCAATAATTGTTA
Source organism: Neomicropteryx cornuta (assembly GCA_020383195.1). NCBI lineage: Eukaryota > Metazoa > Arthropoda > Insecta > Lepidoptera > Micropterigidae > Neomicropteryx > Neomicropteryx cornuta. The sequence continues at coordinate 4,781,735 of JAHKQU010000010.1, read as the reverse complement.
ACGTAAATTGGACAGTAGGTTTTTAAAAGAATATAGGTAACATGTCAAAATAGTCAACTGAAATTTGGAAAAATAAACACCTGTTTCAGCAAGATAAAGGGAATCTTTGCCAAAAAGTTTTAATAGAAAGCTTAAAAATAACGCGACACAATATATATTATGCAATTCTATCCATAATTGTGAGGCATTGCCTCCAGGTTAAATATCTTCAAAATACACGTTTCCCTAGACCGTTCCCAAAGACTTAATGGCGTATTCCTCATTATGACTAAGAAATTTTAAAATATTAATATTAGTCCATTGAATCAATTATGGTATTAACGGTTAAAATAACTCATTGCAAATATGACAAAACATACATAAAACTGTTTGCGTAATTATACCGTTTAAATGTAGCAATATTTAATGTCTACAAGTATTTTACAAAAAGTAATCAAATCTTAATTTCTAGAACTGTACAAGTTTTACATGTACTTTCGTATTTTAGAATTAATAGTTTCTAAATAAAGTAATGAAAAACTGAATCATAACAGTCAATAATCAAACTAATAAAATAATTTACTATTTTTTTAACAGATGGCGTTCACGTAACCTTAACTGCTTTACGCGTACGTTGACCTTGCGGTGAAGTCAGCATCAGCATAATAGAGACTTTATTACACGAACCGTTCAGTGTATCACGTAACGTTTACATTTTATTTTTTCTCGCAAACCCGATTAGCTGTTTTTTTTTTACTAGGAATGGTCTTGGGACACGGTGTATACTACATTAAAATTTTAAGGCTAGACAGAAAACATACAAATTAGGTATTAAAGCCAGATCTTAAACCAATTTACATTGTTTTTCTCATCAATTTTTCTCTCTTTGTAGTGTTACCTTCACTCCTTATAAGATTAGCCTGCTTAGAGATTTCCGTGCCAGCTGCACCTCTTCATTGAAAGTATATATTGTGTCATGTCATGAACTTAGGCTGTTCGTCTAGATGCTGTCAAAAATCGCACAAAAAAAAACACTTTATCCTGAAACTATGTGTCTTAAACATTTAGATTGTTAGTTTTGTAGGAAATGCACTCAATTTTTTTTTTCAGATTTTAACTAAGCATCCAGCGATGCGCTATGAACAAGTCTCACTAGTTTGAGGCGGCGAAGAGTGTTTTGGGGTTTTTTAATTCTATGTGTTATAGTCATAAATGCGTTTTTCGTATCGTGATTTCAACGAGGTTTTATACGACATATATTTTATAACATTGTCACAGAAAGTTTTGTGCCGGATGTTAAGCGCCGCTTCTAGTGGTGAGCCGCGCACTTTGTATCAATTTCAAATAAATTGTATGCATAGCAAGATTTTTTTTGTGTGAAATATTTTAAATATATTAAAATGAAAATACTTTAATATATTTACGTCTTACCACAATTTTAAGGTTATTACTTTCTCACATTTTCCTATAGTTAAAGCTAACTCATATCCCAATCGGTATTTATTAGCTAATTTTTATGATGAGAGGGAATCAACTCACCTTGAGTGCTGCAGTCACTGGGATGTCTGGGCGCTGATGAACTTAATTTCGTTAGTATACGCTTCACAGTGACTGTATTTATTTCAGAAATGTATAATTACACATTTCTTGTTAGTTACTATCATATCTAGCTCGTTATCTGTAAGATAGATGAAAAAATAATAATTGTGTGGTAAGTCATAAATATTAGTATTATATCAAAACATAATTAAAATATAAATAAGATATCTCGTTCTGAAGTGGCTAAAGGCCGTGATGAGACCTTGGAGTAATAATGTGGTATGAAAATGGAAGTATGAACCGTCACCGATATGAACACTTCGCTAAGCGAGAGTGTGCCTTCTTTCTCTCTCTCTCTCTTAGCCATATTGCAAGCATATTGTTCTCCCTATCATAGCCATAGACGTCCATAGAAAAACTGCTTGTATTTGGCAACACGCACACATGACAATGACGCACGCTCTATAACCCTATTATCACCAAGGTTAACCCTAACCTTGCTTCCTTTAAGATTTTTTTTATATAGAAAACGGGCAAGGTTCTTTATAAAAAGTTATAACAAAAAAACGTACCTTTAATTTAATTTCATTGTTGATAAGATAAACAGCAGTGACACATGCGGAAGTGGCGCTGTCTGCCTGTGAGAGACTTCACCATAACAGCTTCTCTGTATATGGCAAAAAAAAAATACATGTTTTGTTATATTCTTAATATTATAGTCTTCATATCACACTACAGTATTTCAGTACGATGAGACTTATATCCGGTTGATGTTTTATAAGAAAAATATGGTTCAAATCTCATGACTAGCATATTTTTAGTGGAAGAAAAAAGATGATTACAAAGCACAATACCTTATATATTTATATTTTTCATAGATTAAGTAATAATGTCACATGCACAAGGATTATTATGGGTGATTCAACATTTCAACTGATTCAATTGTTTCGTTTATCCTTAAAATATCAAATACTATGTTTAATTTTCTTACTTATATCATTTGGCAGCTCATTCCATAGATAATGGTTTCACGGTTATTTATTGTGCTCTGGTGCAACTTCTCCAGTGAAAACGGAGGCTTGTCTAGGAATAAGACCATTTACAAACAAGTTGATTCACATACAAAAAAATCCTTAATTTTCTATGAGATTTTTTTATAAACTGCATTGATACATAAATATGATAAAAATTTAAATGATCATGTTTTTTCAAACTATTATATTTAGTATCCGTGTAAAGTACTTTTTTAAGTATGATTTTAAGAAGTACAAGAATATCTGAAAGTCATGTAATAAACATCAAATGTTAAATATTAATTTATTTTTTAAATATAGATTATTCTAATATCAATAAACTATTATTTTTCCTTTTTTTATAATTTTACGTTAAATCATTACAGTTAGCATTTATTTTTACGTTTAAATGTATTTTTTTTTTTAATCCGGTGTTCAATGTTTTAAAATGGTGTTAATTCAAATTGGACATTAACATACATTTTTATTAATTTTATTATTATGTATTACTTAGATTCTAGCACTCGGTTCTATATTTTTTTTCACACAAATCTAATAAAAACTAATTTTATTTATTTCTTTAGGAGACAATATAAAATATTAAAATAAAAGTCATACCTAACTAAGCTGCGCCCCGTACTAAGGTATCATGGCGTTTGGGTGTCTTAACGAAATGCCATACTTGAATAGCAAATAATTATAAAATATACTTCATTTATACAATATTGGTTTTAAAAGAAATGTGTGCTATATATGTTTATAAATAGCACAATCTATAACACTGGATTGTTTACAACTTACGTCAATGTGCCTCGGAAGGAGGTTCCGAGGAGCATTTCTATTGATCACTAAGGGTGCCTTGTCTTACATTTGTATAGAGTATGAGATCAAGAGAGATAATACCATTCCTGAACATATCTACTGAGATGCAAAACTGTCATTTCACAAAAGAAAATAATTTCTAGGTCTAATGCGAATTAACATAATTTTGAATCCATAGTATATTTCTATTTTTATCTCCGCTTTCTTCGAATAAGAACTTCTGTTTATTATTTATATGTAATTTTTGCTCTGCCATAAAGTCATTTCTATTTTAAGAAAGCGCATGAACTTTTGTAATTTTAATGGACTAGTTCGTATGATTTTAATTTCTAAGTTAGCTTCTGAACAAGATGAAAGTTGAACATAGGTACAATATGAGAATATTTAACTATATATATATATTTTGTATAAAAAGACTGTGATTCCTAATGTAAACATAGTAACAAATTAGTATTGAAGAGATATATTAAAAATCTATCATCTGTCAATGTATAAGGATAATTTTATTCCTATTTTAGTGAAAATATACATCTAAGATGAAAAATAAATACATATTGATTGTTGAGAATGCTTTTTTATTTCATTTTTAAAATATACTATTTTAAAATTTCTATGGTGTAAATTTGAATCGGAGATCGATTTTTGTTTAAGTTTGTAAATCGTTTGTAAGCACTTAAACATATAGGATGGAGATTACAATCCCTAAATGAGATTGTAATATCCTCATCCAAGTTAATAAATAATACACTGATCTCCCATCAAATGTAATTTTTCAGATGTGAGGCTGGACAGAATCCATTGCTCTTCAAGTATTTTTCGGATTTTTCCTAAAAGCTTCTTTCCACATACAGCCGGGTGAATGTTGGACCCATAAAGCTGTCTTATGCCCGTGGATGGTAAATATTTTAATTATTCTGCAGTCTACTAAGTCATCCTAAATATACCCCATTGCTATTTTATGGTGGGCCTTCACGGTAATTTGGTGGTGAACGAAGTTGCATCGGAATGCATCCCAATACCTTAACACCAACTCCATTCTTATGTCGAAAGTCGGTAAAATTTAGATTTGAGTATGTAAAGCATACTCAAATCTCAATTCAGAAGCATTTTTTTTTATTTTATCGAAAGTATGGGTGTCGAAGTGGAAAATGTGACCAACCAAACGTCGACTAAAACCCACCAGCTGTGATGGCCTGCGTCCGTACAACCGTCGGCTCTTGGAAAGTTTTGACAGCCAATGAAGGCAGAATTGGCAGTTGCGCCAAATGACATCTGTTAAGAGTCCAGACAACCGAAAAATGGGTTAAATATCACACGTGGAACGTCAATACACACATAATATCTTTGAATCGAACTTGAATTGTATCGTGGACAGAATTGTTAGAAAAACATCCTTTGATATTTTTTTTTACAAAACACCTTTACATTAGACAAAACATTTCCCCACAAAGACGTTGCCTTTTCTGTCATATCTGAACATGTCATATCTTTAAGAGAGTTTTTGTCTAAAGTTTTTAGAGAGTGAGCGAGAAATATCACTAAACCATTAGAAAAGTTACACATAAGTTACACATTTTTGGAAGCCAAACTGCTTTTGAACAAATACAATTTTTTGTTCACATTGTACTATTAAAATAACATTGATAATATTATTTTTAGCCTCATACCTCACCCCTCACCTTGCGCCAGCAAGATCCAACCACGTAATGATATCGTAATTTGACCATCTCGAATTGACATTGTCAACAGTGAACGCTTAAAACGAGCCATACCCGCAAAGAAATAATAGTTACTGACTTAGCCCATTACTGAGTGGCATTGTCGATATTAAACTATGCCATGTTCATCAATCAACCATTTTTGCAGACTTTGCCCAGTGGCGGTGTGCAATGTTGTCATTGACCATAACGCCCATTACTCCTGAACGCCGCAGCGGAATGCAGGCAAAACTAAACTAACACCATCAAGATATTACCATTAATTGTATAGTGTGATGTACCTAACCGTTAGTGCTAAGAAAAGCAACCAGTGTTTCAGAAAAAATGCTCTGGGGTGGCACTTAAAAGGTTCGGGGGGGAGGGGGGGGGGCGTAAATAAATAAAGTAATATCAATTATCAATTCATGGTAATTATTAATATTTTATTGAATAAAGGATGCTATTACAAAATAACAAAAAGACACAACTAAAATGAACCAAAATTGTCTTATATTTTTAAGGCTTATATTTTTTATCTTATTCTTGGAGATGTGTGTATTGCAGGGGCGCTGAACACTTTTCTTCGGGGGGGGGGGTCTGAAAGTAACTTTAAATATTTTTCAGCACTGAAAGATGTCTACCATGGAGCCACTGGAGTTGGAACTGAGATAAAGACGAGGCTTAAAGAATCGAAACATACGGCGCCGAATGCCGCGATAAATATGCAACGATAAATGAATGCGAATTATTACTTAAAATAGAAGTACTTGATAATTATGTTTTCACAAAAAGCGCTGCATCTGGATCGCTGCTCACGATCCGTTGCCTTCCCCTTCTCCACAACATAATCATAGGTAAATTTGATTTATACAAAGATCAGAGCATATTTTCCGAAAATATTTCGGAAGGATTCAGTAGTTTTTTTTTATAATTTTATTTAAAAAGCACAACAGATTTCCTCCGAACTAGTTTTATTTTCTAATTAGCTTTTTATTTTTTATTAGGTGGGTATGAACCGTGTGATTTTATTTTTATTTATTTGTATTACATTTGCTTTTGCCTTTTTTTAATTGTAGGGTAGGCCATTGGGTGTAGTTTTTTTTTTTTAGTAAATAATTTGAATTTTTGCTTACGGCTTGCAAAGATGCCACAATTTAAGTTACTCAAAGGTCGTTACAAAAAAGTACTTATAAAAAAATCCATTTCCCGGCAAACATAACTTTTGATTTATGCCACATTTTAGTAACAACGTTGTAAATTGGGAACAGCGTTTGTATGAAGGTCTTAAGCGAGGACGATATCTTTTGAAATTTAATTATAATCGAAACCGCACTGGTCACGATCGTGTTTTTGGCGTGATATTACACTTCATATTATCACAGAATAGAAAGAAACAGATGCGACACATCTTTCATTTCGTTCTGCCGCCAGCGAACTCGCATTCTTATTTAGACTTGGACTATTATAGCTTTAAAATTAAATTGAGGGGCTTAAAATTCGAAATCAGCATTTTTTTTAAATGTATAAACATAAAGTGCTCTATGCGAAATTAAATTAACAACTAATTAAGCTGTGTGCGCCTGATTGTTAGTATGGTTAGTTGACATCTTTTAAGCTTGGCAGCGTATTTACTAACGCGAAAATGGCATAAATATTCTAAACATACTTTTAGACATGGCATCTCAAAAGAAGCATGTGGTATTCTACATTAGAAAAAGCACCTGCCTTGTACGTACTAAGTATTCTTTTACCTACTTTTTCATGGAAATATTTTGCAATTTGTAGTAAACTTTAAAGTGAGTTAACATTTTACACTTATCTACGGTTTATTGTGTTGAAATGTGTTAATTCATGGAAATGTATTCAATGTCGATATGCATCACGAATGTGTTGTTTCAGAGATGTCATCAACACTCACTATGCAAAATCTTTATTCGTTGGCAGTTTGTGTAGCTATTTCAACAAATGTCGCTATTTTGGTATATTGCAAGTTAAAACTCCCTCTGCAGTTATTATTAAGTGGCTCGCCTAACGTGGATCTTGATTATTTTTTTTCATTTTTAATTACTATCCCGAGATTCCAAAGGAAATCAACCTTATCGAGGTCGAACTCAAAGGGTTTATTTTAGATAGTTGTGGAGTTACTTTCATCGCCTACCATCATCAGACGAGCTCAGTGGTATCAAAACATTGTATTGTCAATGGAACTGCGCGTACTTATATGAAAAATTTCAACTTTATTGAGTACTGGAAGTGGCTAAAAATTGACTTTACACAAACATATTAAGTTATAATATAACTACTTGTAATGAGCTTTATTTTTTTCTTACCTAACCTGTCGAATTTTTTTAGGAAACTTAAAGCCCTTGTTGGTCTATTTTTCAGTTACAATACAAACAATTAAATCAGCAACCTGTTCATATTTCGCTATCGAGTATCCAACTGACTCCGCCAAAAATGAAGTTAGGCAGGCGCGTCGATTTTTTATTTATGGAGAGTGTCGCTTCTGCGTGAATATTATATTATATTACAGTTGACGTCTCCATTGTCAAAATTGCTCTGTCAAAGTCTGATGTCATCAGTGTTGTGTTTATCGCGTGTTTTTTATTTTCACCGCTTTTATGTTTTATTAACAGAAAATCTTTTATCAGACTGTCAGTGCATCGGCAATAATTGATATTTACGATGTGTGCACTTCGGCGTAACAAAACTAATTCCATTCCCGCCTCGTCGAGCTAGTAGCCACTTTTATAAAACAAACATCTGAGCGATTACACACGAATGTGGAGCGAAATTTGCGATAACTGAATGCATCTATTAGGCTTTAGATACAGATTTTACGTGTACAAGTTTTATAAGTTTATTAGGATGAGCGGATATCGGGATCTTCCATTTGGAGCTTATTTAGTGCAAAGATTCACGGCATGTTTCTGTCCGAGGGTTCGTTACAACAAAAAAGTATGGTAAGTTAAGTGAAATTTGTTCATCTATTGAAATGAGGAATGAGGAATTATGGTACCCCATCCGCGTACTTCCGTGAAAACCTGAAAGTCATGATTATCACAGCTAATTCGCTATTTCTTCTAATTCATTCTAGATTCACACCGAGAGCTGTAATTCAATACTTAGTACTTAATTTCATACGTACTTCTTAATAAGCAGACCTAGATAATTGAAGAAAGAGAGCTAAATTGTTCCTCTGATCTCAACTTCCTTCCAAACGCCCGGGTCACATTTAAAAATCTACCCTGATAGTCCCCCGCCCAATGTGTCGCTTAATGAGCAATTAGAAATATATTATTATAAAATAATTGTATCGGTCATAGCGATAACTTACATACTTTCAGCTACCAAGTAAGCATCCTGGTGCTGACGTACATCTCGTACATGTGCTATCACTTGGCACGGAAACCCATTTCGGTGGTGAAGAGCATCCTCCATCAGAACTGCACGAGCATACGACCTCCGAAGGATCTGGTCATGGGACCAGACAACATTGTTACCTGGTGTGACTGGGCGCCTTTTGGTTTGTTATTAATCAATGTTATTCTCGTACTGGTTCAATTATCTATTTATATTTAGCTCGTTATAATTATCTGAGTTAATATAGAAGAAAAAGGTAAATTTCTACTTTGTCTAAAAGTTATGTGCCTCGAAAAGTACATGTATTTTTCATAAATTTTATTAAAACTTTAGACATGAATATCTTATTGACTAAATACTAAAATAAATCTTTATTGGCATAGTTAATTTCGTATAGTTGCAATTTTGATTGTTTTTTAAAAAAATATTGATTCTATATTTCAAAATTATCCTTTAACCCTTAAAGGCAGTAGTTTCTGCCAAAAATTTTGGCGCCAAAAGTCTTTAACATTATACATTACAATTTAAAAGTCTTCCAAAATATGTACAGTTTTGGAAAAAAAAATAAAGTTAAAAAAAAATATATATATTGGAACGGAAGTACATTAGTGTATTTTCAATACAAATTTATAAATAGTATTAGACACTGCTTTAAATTGAAAAAAAAAATAAAACAAAATTGGCTCTTTGTGATTTCCAATGGTACAAACGTCAAGTTAATAAATAATACTGAAATAATACCAAAAATAATAAAAATCAAGCGGGCAATGTGGACGTATATATACGTCCGTGTGCCGATGGTGACCTTCGCTGTACGGGTGGCCGGACGAATACATTCGTCCTTGTGCCGATAAGGGATAAAGAGAATTTTCTGTGACGCACTGCTTTTGTTTGTGTCCCATCAAACTTCGCTAAACTAAACAGCCGTTAGGTGTATTTATATGATTTATGATCACGCCCAACACAGATAACAGCTCTTCGTTCTCGACGAGCTGTCATCTGCCCCTTAAGATCCGATCAAAGGAGTTAGACTGTGCACTACAGTAATTTTTAGAGATACCAATCGATAAAATAATAGTGATTTAGAATAATATAGTGATTACACTATTTTAACAGGCACATTTGTTTTTACCATACGAGATAACAGGAGAAATTCATAAATTTAAACGTTATAAATTTCTGATAGCAAAATTGAATTCTGATAATCAAATGTTAACTCATACTTATTTCTTATTATCAGTTCTTATTGATATGATATTACCTCTATACTAATATAATCTACTTGCGTTTTATAGTCGCATACTAAAATAATAATTGATGTCCTAATTGATGTCTTGCAAACTGACACACTTATCTTGTTGATACATTTTATCTTAATGTTTTGTTAATAATCTTGCTCATAAAAGGCTGCTCAAATGTTTGTACAGCCAGCTTAACAAATACACGAACAAAGAACAACATACTGGAAAATAACAGCCTTGATGCCAAATGTGTATGCGTAGTCCAATCGGTGGCAGTTAAAATAGCAAGCATCTGCCATTATTAGCATAGTATTGATTAGCTGACTATTGGTCATTTAGAATGCACGATAGCCCTCCAAGATGATAGTAAACTTTCTATACACATATATCTGGAAATAAAAGGCGGTAGAAAATGGAGTTCCAAGCATATATTTTTTATTTTTTTTCTTAATAAAAATGTAACTATGTTTTAATAATCTTCACCGTACTTGTATGAGACGGGAGTCATTTTATGAGATTACTGTTTTAAGCTTAGTTTTTTTTAGAAAAGAATTGCTAAGACCATCATGCTTACGCAATTATTTTGAGCCTATTCATCTAAACTAAACTTGCTAGTGCTAGGCGAGATGGTAGTAAAGAAGTAAAAAAAAATGGTATGACTCCAATGAGCGGATTCGATAAACTATAATCCCGCGATTACAGTTAAAGAGATTTCTTTAGAAAAGCTACCTATTACAATGGGTACCATGTCCTGACTTCCGGAAAATTTTGACATATCTTCGTGTTTCACATCCCCTAGACCTCAAAACCACCCCCAGTTTAAAAGTTTATATATCTATTTACCTGTATCACTTTCTTGTGGACACGATAACTGCTGTAATTTTACACCAATCACTTTCAAATTGATACATAAAATTTAAGGGCATAAAATCTCGGTCAAGTTCGTTATTGTGCAAAATCAGGCCAGGGGGATATGGGCCTAAAACTTATCTAAGTAAACAGGATCAAATCCGATCAAAATTTCAATTGTGGGCCTCTAATTTTCCTACAACTTTTGTTCGAAACAATTTTTTATATGAGCAACCCTTACGGTAAGGGATGACAAAAATGTTGTAACAGCACACTTTTGAATGTAACGCCGAACGATAGTGTGCTGATTCTCTGCTGGGGTGCTGAGGTCGGCGCGGAGGGGCGACTCTCTCGGGACAATGCCTTGATAGATCAGTTACACTCTCCATATTTTTAACTAAGATATTAACTTCTGATTAAATAGTGAAACGTTTTTAAATTTAAACAATTGAATTATAAAAATAAGTTATAAAAATGATTTTAAAAAAATATTATCGCACCAGTGTTGATTCCCCATAAGCATCTATAGTATTTTTTTTTTTAATTTCTGTGCATGGTAAAAATATAAATTACTTATAATTAAGTAGTTTTATATGATATATAGGAACATAGGTAAAAAATAATAAACGGGTTTCATCTCTTTAAATTTTACATTTTTTTTTTTACATTTTGTATAGTTTGAACCAATATTCTAGAGAAATTTATAAGTTATTCCAAATAGTACAGGTTATCAAGATGACGTACATAATTTTTCTAATATAAGCATTTTTTTAAAAATTTCCCGCAACATTGCGGATATTTTTGCAAAGACGGTCTCAACCCCAGACGCGTTAGTGTAGTCATTTCTTGAATCTGAAATACATGATTTTTGTTTGCAGACGGTACTGACGAAGATGCTAATGCCCTCCTCGGTTCTCTGGACCTGTCCTTCCTGTTCGCCTATGCTGTTGCCATGTTCTTCTCCGGTAATATTTCATATTTGTTTCGTTTCTATCTTAATGCGTAGTAGTGCGTGAAATATGCAGATGTTCAAATTTTATTTATTTGTTTATTTATTGTACATAATTAATTTGACAAAGAAATAGAATTGTAGTAGTAGAAATCACAGTTACAAATGAATATTATAAATGCACAGGGAGCGATTAGTACTGCTACATTTTGTGCCCTACCTTCTTTACTAGACTATGTCTGTACTAAGGAAGGCAGTGATATATTGTGCTACAACTAAGAAAGTCAAACCGTCAATGCACCTATAGAGAAATATGAAGGTGTATATTTCTAAGAAAATTGTATGCTTAAATTCGAATTACAAGTTTATTTATTGAGTAGACAGTATTTTTAATTTTTGTGTAGTTACATTTTCAAGTGTCTTAAATAAATTGGCTTTACTCAAATTTCTCTACTCATTAAATGAGCAACCGCTGATCGTCAAAACAACTTAACACAAAAAAGTATTATAAACCCACATATTATAACCTATAGGTTGAATAAAATATTTACATAGCTTCAGAAATATTTAAATTAGGTAGACGATTTAAGACCGTAGATGATTTATACTTATTCAAAAATTTACAATGTTTGTATATGTATTTTTATTATTATCAGTATCATATCCGCTAAATCATTAACATTCACAAAAAGCAAAATAAATATAGTTACTTTGTAACTAAATTTTTAAATCTTTGCATTTGTGGGGGCACGGTTTGTTTTTTTAAAGGTCAGTATTGAAATTTTCAAATCCTTTTGCTATAAATTATAATTTAAGTAAATTAAGCTACGTTTGCATTTGTAATATTATTAATTGTTATTGTTAAAATAGACATCTGCTAGATACAATCACTAGAAATGTAAATAAAAAAAATAAAATAAATAGAATAATCATTTTAAAAGCTGTTTAAGCCGTCATTTGTAAAATGGCTACGTAGGCATTTACAAGTAAAAAATACCAGCCGAAAAAAAGATCCTATAAAAAGAAAGGATTATCCTATATTCCAGCATTATGTGTGGCACATAAATTATTTGTTCTAATGTAAACATCTTGCTAGCACTGGGAGTCGAACCATCATCCAGACCGTGGTATGCCATATAGAAAACTGATACAGATGTTACAAATGTATGTTATTGTAACTTTATCATTTATTGTTGTAACTTCTTATTGTACCATATTGAATAAATAAATGTAAAATATATGCAAGACTCACATTTGAACAATAAAGATCTTTATTCTTGAATTTGAAATGATTATTATTTGAGTCAACTTATATTTTTTAACCCCTTGAGGGCGTACGACGCGAGGGGACGTCATGCCGCGCGGACATTTCTGTGTCCGTTGAGAGCGTACGACGTGAGTAGACGTCATGAATACCTGCTTGATTTTGTTTATTTTTGGTATTATTTCAGTATTATTCATTAACTTGACGTTTTTTTCATTGAAAATCTTAACGAAATAATTTTGTTTTTTTTTTGTTTTCATTTTAATGTAGTTTCTACTACTATTTATAAATGTGTATTTTCAATACACTAATGTACTACCGTTCCAATATCTATAACTTTTTTTTAACTTTTTTCTTTTTTCCGAAAAATGTACATATTTTGGAAGACTTTTAAATTGTAATGTATAGTTATAAATATATGAAAATGTAAAAAAAAGTGTTGATTTTGTTTATTTCGTAATTTAAAAAAAAAAAAAAAAAAAATGGCAACATTTTTATTTTTTTCTTCTTTAATTTACGAGACAAACATAATCAAAGTGATATGGTGTAATAGAAAATTTTACGGTGAATCCGATGATACCAGATTTGTAAAAATTGAACGACTCATGCCTGCACTATGGATTTTATAGTAGTGAGTGATTTTTCAAGGTCAATAACTACAGTCTCAACGGGTTTTGGCGCCAAAATAAACTACACTGTCTAAGGGATAACAGTTTTTATCGATACATTACTTTTATCGTAACTTGATCTAAACCTGCATCGTTTATTGTAGGTTTTATTGCGGAGCGAGTGAACCTGCGATACTTCCTGGCCTTTGGAATGCTTTTTTCCGGCATTTTCAGTTACCTTTTCGGACTGGCCAAGACCTGCGACATACACTCCATGACGTACTTTGTGTTTGTGCAGGTTAATTTTTTATTATTTGAAAAAAAAACCATAAAATAAAATAATACGTATTTGTAAGGTCGATTAATAAACCAACGGTCTCGCATGTACAAGAACGATTTCAGTCCGTTTATTTTGTATTTTATACGGATATTATCAAACTGTTTTCACTCGACGTTTCACACATGTTACAAAGGTTCTGATTACCGGTTTTAAGTGTTTGGGTGGTGGCGGATACATGGCTACCCTTCTCTCGAATACCCTTCTTTTCCTTTTTCCTGGTATTATTATTACTTATTTATATTTTCTAGTAGCATCTTTAACAAAGTAAGGATGTCAGAATATTATTTAGGCTAAAGGCTTATTTGTAAGAGCCATTTGAAACCGTGTATTTAGAAATTATCAGTTTAAACATCCTAACAAGGTGTGTTTTTTTTCTCTTAGAACTGAAATATTTATTAATTTTATTTATTTTAATACTATTTATTTAATAAAAAAAATATAGTACTTAATTTTATACCTACATTACTCGGCATACTCCGTACTAAAACAAGCCGATATCCAAAGAACCTTTTAAAAAGAATTAAAATAATTAAAATTCCTACCATACGGATTTTAAAAACCCACGGCATTGCATTTGATTTATCAAATGTTTAGAATGTATGATAGATAATCCTATTTTATTTCAGAAAAATACTTTTTCTTGAATATGCTCGTAGAATAGTCGTATGATCACACCTTCATCTCAAATATCCTTTGTCTATGACCCTTCCAAAAACCATTCCCCCCCCCCTCTACTGTAATTGTCAAGCAGTGTTAAATGGTCAATCTTAGTCACTCCTAGCATTTGCAGAAGCTAGCAAAAAAGTGTGAGGTATCAGCGTTCTCCACAACCTGTAAAGACAGTTGCAGAGGCACCTGAATTCCGCAATCCATTGACAAAATTTTCCATCACCTAAGCTCGACCATTAGGTAAGTGATTTACAGGTTTCGCTGCATTTCCTACACTCTTCATAGTTTTGTTTCTCAAAAGTACTCCCATACATGTGGCGTCTTACGCCTCCATTTTTTAATGAAATTGTTGTTTTTAATAATGTGTGATAGAATACACCCTCAACCGCCTAAACAAGCAAAGATCCACTAATATTACTGGTCATATGAATCATGGTTTGACTAACTAAAAACGGAAATAACCTTTTGACTAATGCTCTAGATAGCTGCGGGCATTGCGCAGACAACCGGCTGGCCAGGTGTCGTCTGCGTCGTCAGCAACTGGTTTGGTAGGAGTAAACGTGGACTCATATTCGGTATATGGAACTCGCACACCTCCATCGGTAACATATTAGGTGAGTACATTTCAACGACTGCCGTATGAGTACAATTTTTTTGCTAACCATAATTTGTGTTATATAAACAGCGAGTATGTACTAAACTCCCGGACAAATAATTCGAGCCATGTCACTATTTGAGTTTTGAATACAGTTTTTCAGGCACCGGTTATTAGATTAAAAAAAAGACCGTTTAGTAATCATTCAAATAAATAAGGTCAAATTCATGAGACTACTTTATGCATTTACCCTAAAGTAAACAATTGTATAACAATAAGGGTAAACCGAGACTAAACCGTTATTAGCTTAAGGCAGGAGCGCTAATTACTGAGGCTATTAAAAGCGAGTGCAGGCACTGCCGATGCCATAATTCAGTCGGGGTGAAGTCAGAGCAATGTGGCTCGACAACTGAATTTAAGCAGGTCAGCAGCAGTTTAACAGATCTAAATGAGATTTCAAGAGAGTAGTTCCTTCGATCAGCGACGCGGGACTGGGAGACGACGGTGTAAATCAAAGAAAAACGACCGCTACATCGCAACATCAATGCTGCGTAACTATTGACTTATTGCTGTTCAAAGTGCAACAGTAGCTCTGTGATGGAAAGCTCGGAACCCTTCTATATTGAAAGAAAGGACCATTCTCACAAAATAAAAGAACTTTTTAGGAGGAAGAGTATCGGATTCCATTCTTTTCTTCCACGTACTATCAGAAAGTGTCATGGAATAGTCTTAACTGCGGCGTCTTTCAAAGTTTCTCAAAATACACAGAGCGTTTCTCTTTCTACAGGCCGTCTGATATATAGGATGTTTTTTTTAGAGGCGTGGTTTTCAATCTGGCACTACTTTTTTCGTAGTTGGTGTTTTTGACAGCTGTCACTTGATTTATGCTCAGTTTGGTTTGCCATTTCATAATGAATAGACTTACTCCTGAACAACGTTTGCAAATAGTGCAAATTTAGAAAAAATCGCGTCGTGGGCCTGTGGCGTGGCCTCTAAGATCGTGCGATTTAACACCGCTGGACTATTTTTTGTGGGGTTATGTGAAGTCGCTTGTCTACGCAGATAAGCCGGACACGATTAACGCCTTGGAAGAGAATATTCGGCGCGTTATTGCTGACATACGGCCCAACTTGCTGCAAAAAGTGGTTGAAAATTGGGCCTCTCGGCTGGAATTTGTTCGAGTCAGCCGCGGCGGCCACTTACCCGAAATCATTTTTAAAACATAATGGCAAACCCTTATCTTTATAATAAAACTAAATTCTTAGCCATAACATCAAATTATATGCGTTTTATCTCTTCTTGAAAACCACGCCTTTAAAATCATCACCCTATAGTAAAAACTTCTCGAGGACTTGCAGAAGACAACAGATTTTATGTCTATGTTGATAAATCTCTTAAGGTTTTAGTTAACTCATCGCCAACTATGAGATTTATTGACTAGCGTTGAGAATTGTGCTCACTTTGTTTGTTCATAGGTACGGTAATAGCAGCGCGCTTCCTGGAGAGGGATTGGGCAATGTCTTTCATGATTCCTGGTCTTATTATGGGCATGGTTGGGTTCATTGTCTTCCTGTTTCTCGTGCCAGATCCGGCTGATGTCGGCTTGGCCACTTCAGATCAGGTATTTAATTATTATTCTGAAGTCGAAATGTAAAAAAAAAGTGTTGCTTGTATATTTTAATTTACTGCCCGTTGTTTATCAAAAAATTTCATTTTTTTTCCCTTTCTAACACCCAAATATTCTATTTATTATGTTTTTATCTAAAATAATTGTCATTTCATTAAATGTTTTAAGTTCATATTTTCCCTGAGTTTAATCTTGATTTGTGAAAGTTATGTAAACCATGTGTGGTCCTGCATTGTCCGATTCTCTGTTAGACGCCGTAAATTGACCTACATTCATTGAAGGTAGGTTAATTTTAGGTTGACTACTAGTCACAAAATTTGACAGTGCACTAAGATGAACATGTATTAAAATATCCAACCTAAGCTATTTACAGACGTGAATTTTGTTAAAATAAAACCCTCCTTTTCCAATGCAATATATCATTAATTGACCTATGACTATCCTTCGCATGTGTCTTGGCAGACGTTTGAGTAATTAACACCATATGTAGCCATGATTCATATCGACCGATTCATCATTAACCGTCTTAAAGACGAACTAGAAACAGTTCAGAGAAAAGCAAGCAGACATGTCTTTAGGCGTTTTAGTCAAGATGATAGTCCATCTGAATTAATTTCAATTCCTAATTGGGAGCCACTAAGTAGAAAGCGTTTTTAATTCAGATTAACTAGTTAGTGACGAATGACCTTTCCTGGTCTGCTTTAGGCTCCCAACTCTCCAAGCCTTCTTATAATGGTCGCAATGACCATTCTTCCGAGATAAGACCTATTTTGAGAAAACGGAGCATTGGATTAAATTCTTTTCTTTCCAGAACAATTCGCCAGTGGAATGCTCTTCATAGGTCAGTATTTGACCCATTTCCTTGTTCCAAGGCTGTTTTTAAGCGTAGGCTGCGAGTTGTTGAGCATTATTTTTTTTTCCTCGCCTACTAAACTCAACAGTATCACCGTAGCCAGCTCCTAAATATTGTAATTACGAATTGTATTGTATTTTAGATTTGATTAATAATTTACGAAATATTTGTGGTTTTATGCATTGGAAAGAAGGAGGGATCCCTCTAGGAAACATTATTAATTATCTCAACAAAACTAATTTGGTGTAATTTCATAACTAATACCTTTGACATTATAATTATTATATAATTTAACATAATAATTTTTATATAAACAAAAAATTTCAAGGAATCTCTTAGTGGCAAGCAAGTTCAAGCAGGTGGCAAGCATGAGTATAGTCACACTAAGTTAATTTCCAGATTAAAGAAGCGTACAGACGTCTGGAAAATAATAGATCGCATGAAAGAGAAAACCCTCCGCCGTACGACCAAGTCACTAGTATCGTAGTGGGAGAGCAGGTACATTTTTTTTAAATTATTTATTTAGATTAAACGTTAGAAAGAGTGTAACTTGCGTGTGTTTATAGTAATTTCTTAGAATACTTCTGAAATACATATAGATATTTAAGAACTCGCTTTCTAGATAGACACGGATGTTTAGTTTTCCTACAAGATATTTATTTACTGTCTCTTATAAGAAACGTGACTTTATGTTATAAAGCTGCCAAAATTGTCCAATATTTATTATCAAATTTGATAAAATCAAAAAAATAGATATGTTTCATACTGTTTTTTTTTGTTGTTGAATTATATTCATAATTAGAATAATTGAATGTTTCAATTTTCAGTTTGCATTAATTACAGGTTTAATATCGCCTTTAATTGGATTCTGCAACGGAGTATGGGTTCTGTGAACTAAAGACTAAACTAAAAAAAATTAAACAAAAGCAAGTCTTTGTTGGCAATGAGTTAGTATACCAAGCCCAAAAAGTGAACATTAATTATAACAAAAAAATAATTCAAATCCCAGAAAATAATGGTTTTTATTTCGGTTTTGTATCTCTAATACAACCCGAGTTATTGGGCTTCAAAATCGATTCAATTACGGGCAATTCAAGCCCGTACATCATAACTATCGCTGTCGTGTCGCTAGTCGAGGACGAATTGCGAGAGGGCCAGTCCCTCTCGCAATACGCTTGCTCTCGCTGCGTACGCAGTTATGACACATTGCCTAACGTGAACAAACGTTTTTAAAACTCTCAACTTTGAAAGTTTATAACTTTGTCTGAATGAGTTACAAAAGGTAACAGACCTACATGAAGTTCAAAGGTAAAGAATGCGAGATAATCCAATGATGAGAGGAACAGTCCCAGACTAATTGATAAGTGCCCGCCTCCTCATCCCTGGTCCCACCTGCGTGACACAATCTTTAACTTGCATTTGTTTGTGTGTGTGTGTGTCCATTCAAATGTTGTCTATGTCCTTCTAACATACTTATAAATATTTTTTTAAGTACTCCTAACATTTTATATCTTTTTTTCTGTTGCATGTCTGTAGGATACGGCAAGTACCTGCCTACGGAATAACCGTACATCAATTAACAATGTAAGTTTGATGGTAGCTATTAACACATATTCTTGTTAACATGTATTGAAAGGTATATAATGGTTATCATATTTATGTTATGTATCTGAATCTGTCAGGGTATGTAATTCGAGGTAAGGTTACGGGAGGGGACTTAAGGTTATACTTTTTAATGGTGGAAGCTAAGGTCAACACTTCAAATACGTGGAACAGAAGAAGGAACCAACCATAGTCGCAACATTTTCAGTTGAAGATTTTTTTTCCAAAATTAATAAAATATTATTTCTTTAGATATATAACATTTCATTTTACGCACAATCAGACGAACTTTTACTCGTACACATCCTGAACAACATTTGTTCTACATTTTTGCTTAATTTTCACAGTTTCACAGTTTGCTTTTTTCTAACCATAAAAATAATATCCCAAAAAAGTGAACACAACGTTTCGTTTGCTTGTCGTCCACGCGACATGCGTCTTATATCTATCTCAATACGGTGATGCTCATCAGATCGCGCACCGGCCGCCTTGGGTTGGTGGTACATAAAGTAACTATGTTTTTAACCCGTTAAGGTTGGGCGACGTGTATACATGTCAAGGTTCCGAAAACCTCCATTCATTCGAAAACTGCCATTAATTATCTGTTCATCCGATTGCTCTACTGTCTATGCCATTCAATTCGCAAATAACGAATCACTGGCTAAATACTGATAAAAAATTATAATCATCATCACCAAATACTTTATGGAAATTATTTAGTGACATGGCGGCGTATTAATTTTTTATCATTTGGAAAAACATTTTTTTTCAACAACTATACCTTTTTTGAAAAGGTTATACATAGTACATTAGATGTATAGTTTATACATCTAACAAATATTTAAAAGTGGCAAATAGTTAATAAAAGTTATCAAAAATGAAAAACTTGAAAAAGTCAATAAGAGCAGTTTTTTTTTTTAAAAGTTTAAGACAGATAGTGACCAGAGTAATATTTAAATTTAATAGTGAATTTCATTGTGATACATATTAAATTGAAAACCTCTTCAACTGTGAAAGAACAACAGCCATATTTGAATTCAGACCTCCAGCCTGTTATTTTTTTGTGAAAGAAGTGAAACTATTTCACATTCCTTCCCTACTTAAGTATAAGTTGTCAATGTAATGTAATCCAAAAGGTGTTTTAATTGGACCCTCCTAAAACAGGTTAATAGACATTTTGCTCTAATTTGACCTGTGAAAATACTACACAACCAACCCATAAAAACATACTGATGCTACTTAAATTCGTCAAATAACTGATTGTTTAAAATTTTCAAATATTATGTTGAGAAATATTTTAGCGAGACAACCGACATTTAGGTTAACTTAAATAATTAGATATTACTCGAATTGATTATCTATGCTTTAATTTCCTAACTAAATGATCTCCGAAACAGTTTCGCTTGTGTTTCTTCATTTTTCAATAATGGCTTTTTTACAGAAAAATCTCTTAACTTTTTCCACTTAATGCGTTCAACAGATCTTTGCAAGTAACTGCTAGTGCTGCGTATATTTAACGGAAACATTAACCCTGATGAAGCAATCATCTTTCGCTGTTAGGCATTGTCGACTAGGCTAAGTAACAAGTCGCAACTATGACTTGCAAGATCTGTGCTTTGACTTTACTAGGCAAAAATTGCATGTGTCCGCCAATCCATTGGCCAAATAATGCTTTGTCCGAATGGGGAAAAATGTCTATTCTCAGTAAGTTTGACCTGACGTATCTCGCAGGATGGACCCCCGCAGAGACGGACTAGCCAATCGAGCGAGCGCACGCACCTACTGGCCAGCGAGGATAACTCCGCCCACGACCCATCGCAGAGCCGCGCCATCGGATTCATGGGTGCCATTCAGATCCCCGGCGTTGTTGAGTTCTCCCTATCGCTTTTCTTCGCCAAACTCGTTTCGTATACATTCCTATATTGGCTTCCACTATACATTAAAAATTCAAGTAAGTGTATATTTTTTGTTACTTATACACTGTGGGTAATTATTAAGGTCACAGTGACAGTCTGGATAACGAACTTTAATATTTATAATGGCAGTAATAAAATAATAAACCAATTGCGGTTCGGGCCATAAAGACACAAATTAATATTAAATCTCTTTCTGTCTAAAGAGAATCTCCATGTAAGGCTACTAAATCCCATTACAGACTATACAGAGTTTAATCCCTCGTTTATTTCAATATACAGAAAAGGTGACTCGCTCGCTGTTTGTTTGTTGTAATAGTTAGGGAGCTAGCAATGTTTTTGTCATTCAATTCTTTTATGAAGAATGTTTCTTGCTAAAATCGAATTTATATCCTCATTTATTTCAATATACAGTTTACAGCTATTACGCCAAACAGCCAGCGGGCGAGCCGCGAGTGCGCCAGAGACTAGACCTGCTGGTGCCGTGCTACTTTTCCGCTCGCACTACTTCACGGGAAGTATAATCGCCGGGAATCACTTACATACTTCAACTCCTTTATAAAACCGTTTATGAGGTTGTAAATCCTTCAACGATTGACATGTACCCATACAAGACTACAGAATAGATTTCCAAGAACCTATACTTCAGAATATACAAAATTTACTGTTATTTATTATATAATTTAAATTAGTTTCTTTATCTATATATTTAAAAACTTTTTTTATCAGTTGGTAAAAAAAGCAAAAGCGAAAAAGTTTATAATCCTGATTTCCTATCACTCTATCCATACGCCTAATGCACATAGCCATAGTGTAACCTCAGCATTTTTTGACCTCCTCGTTGCAGAACGAAACATATTGAAATTTTGCGGCAATGTTTCTGCTCAACCACAATATCTCTCAGATCGACATTTTTGATCTAAAAAATAGTAACGTGACCATGGCATTGCGGTCTATTTAATGCCCTAAAAAGAGTGTAGTAGGATACTCAAAAGGTAAGTTCTTGAGTTTGTTTGCACTTGCTTAGTGATTATGGCGAACTTAAAGATTATTAGTTAAATTTTTGAGCTTTCTTTCTTCTTGAGCTGAATTCTTTCTGTGTAAATGTAGATTAATAAATAAATATTGATAGCTTATTTCGATATAAACATTTCCTCTACCTGCATTATACAGGATGTTTATAAATTTAGAACACTCTTTTTAGGAGGTTGATCTATATCGATAACTAAACCGGTCTCATGAAAAAAAAGTGCTTTGTCACTGACCGTTCTCGCTCCATGCGTTCAACCGTGTTCTCGATCATTTAAACGATTTCTATACAACTTTGAAGTTGTTTTTCTCGTAATAGCGAAACGTTTTTCAATATTTTTTGCTGATTAAATGTTTGATAATGTTTTACGTATTCATATTTTATTTCCAGCCTCCCTATCTGCAACATCATCTGCGGATCTGTCGACATTATTCGACGTGGGTGGTATTTTTGGTGCAATTGTGGCCGGCGTCGCCTCGGACAAGTCGTCATCGCCCGCCATTACGTGCTCTGTCATGCTATTCCTTGCTGCACCCATGGTATGAAATTTTATTTAGTTTATTATTATTCACTGAGCAAGCAGCTATTTAGCTGCTATGCTCATATCTCATTCTCAGTTCCTAGCGATTGGCCTAGATTCAAGAAATTTATCAAGCTCTTGAACTGGTTTACACTTATAGCTTCCACCACTTCCTGTGGTAGCCGATTCCAATTATCCACAACTCTATTGGAGATAACATTCTTCCTAGGATTATTGGAACAAAGAGATTTAGATAACTTCATTGAATGGCCGCGAAGTTGCGTGTTTTGGTTAAACATGAATATGTCCTAAATGTTTGAACAATTGTAATGTCCAGTTAGGATTTACATAATATTAAAATAAGCCTTGACATGGGATGCTACGTGTGCAAACACAGTCACACAAAGCCACGTCCACGACACCTCAAGACAGATTGGCGGGCCGCCGCCTATTCCAAGCTACGCAAGTACAAGGAACCCTTAACGAATCATAACTTTGTGGCATTCGCCGTGGAGACACTGGTTCCATGGTTTCCCGATGCGCTAGAGTTTACTAATCAACTTGGCAAAATCTTGCGAGAGAAGTTGAGGGATCCGCACGCGGATTCATTCTTTGCTCATGGAACACTCACAATATTTTTGAAACACAGAGGTTTTGGATGAAAATTTTTATTTAGTTTAATTCTTTTTATATAATTATGTCATATAAAATTTTAATATGTTACTTACCAAATAATACTTATTTCTTCTTCTTCAAAAAAAAAAAAAAAATATTAAAATAAAGAAATTAACACAAAAACAAAAATATATAGGTATTTATGACATATGAAATATTTGGTCAGGCCACAGAATGAACAGGAATGTAGTATCAGTATACTCAAAATATAGTATAGGATATACAGTATTTTTATTAATTTCTAGCTCCTAAGAGGACGCAACCCGGTCATTTCTCCATACAAACGTTGTGACTCTCTTTTTTGTGTAGATATAGAAGAAAAATAACACCGCATATAGTTTTATGTCGTTATTTTCTGATTTATCGTAGAATGAAAAAAGGTCAATTTAATACTAAAAGTTAAGAGCCTCGAAAAATCTTTATACGGAATAAAAGAATCACGAAAATAAAACTACAGAAGCATAGTTTATTTCATAAAGATACAAAGTCAATAAGTTTTTTAAAATACTTTTTGTTTTTCAAGATTATTCTAGTAAGATAATCTGATTAGTCATTTTTCAATGCAATGTTTGAAAATATTGCGTGTCTCATCAACTAAACTAAACAGCCGTTAGATGAAACCACCAGATCTTAGTGGTAACGTAACATAAAATATATTAAGGTAACATTACAAAATATGCATAACAAAATAACACAAAATTATTTTTAATCTAATTTGAAAATAAATCGTGTGATAGTTGTTAATTTCACAGCGCTTTCAGGATTATCAACCTTCTGACTATGCATTCATTTTGCAGTTGGTGCTATACGAACTCTTCGGAACGATGAATTATGTCATGAACATGACTCTACTTTTCGCCGCCGGTCTTTTGGTTAACGGACCGTATGCCTTGATTACGACCGCGGTCAGTGCAGAATTAGGTATTATATGCTATCATTATTTTATTTATTGTTTACTGGTAACTAATCGGAGTGATCTGAAATGTATTTTTTTATTGCAACTCTTCGCCATTTTTGGTGGTTTGGATTACTCAACTGCCAAGAAGAAATCGACAACCACTCTTTAGTAACTAAAACATGATGCAGATGTCGCACCAAGTTCCAAACATCGTAACCTATTGGAAAAACACACAGTTACAAAATTTAAATGACAGATGGCAATATATCCTTGTAATTTAAACTGCAAATTACTTAAAAAACTTCTTGAATTATTTTTTCAGCAGTCCGATTAGCAAGACTATGTAGGGTCTAGCCCGTGTTGATTCGGGTTTTATACTATTTGTTTTATTTTTCAGGCACTCACAGTTCTTTGGAGGGTAACTCCAAAGCACTGGCCACCGTCACAGCCATCATCGATGGAACGGGTAGTATAGGTAAGATAATATGTAATATTTAAAAGTGATATTTTATAATAAAATCTGCTCTTTGACTTATTGATATATTTTACTTATCTATTCTTGACATGGATGAGGATTTAACTGTCAAAATGACACCCGTGACCGGTATCTTTCTGAAATTCTCTGAACCCCTCAAAGCTACGCCCCAATATTCTGCTGTATATATTTTAGCTCCACCATCGATTCATAAAACTTTCCGACAAGAATGTAAACATCTTTGTACAGCCACGTGGTGAGCGTACCTAATGATGAATGTCCATAGAAGACGGATATTACGGTACAACATTTAAATATATACAGGTTCTAAGACCATTTCCGAAGACTTAACGGGGTGGTATGATCCCTATTACTTGTAAGAAATCGTATAAAAAAAAATTTAAAAATAATTTATATTTTAAATTTATTAATTTTATCAAAGCGCTCGTGTAAATTCCCTTTTTGCTCGCAGGCGCTTGGCAAGGCCGATCAATGACCCAGCACGCTGCGGCCTCGTTAGTGATGAAGCTTATGACAAGAGCCTTTTCATATTATCATGTAAAGTTTACACATTTTTTTACTTGAAAACCATGATGAATTTTGATATGTGATCAAAACAAATTATGTTTAAAATCGCAGGGCCAATAACCTGTTTTTTTTTTATCGGGAATGGTCTTGGAACACGCTGTATATTGTGGTGTCCGTAGCTAACGCGACCCATCGCTAGCGAGGCACCTCGCGTGGAGTCGCCCTCTTTGGCCGACCACCGAGCCAGCAACATCTCGCTCGCATTATATAATATTGTTTACCGCTGTTACTAAAGTATTTGATTCATTGTAATAAAGAACATTTCGCATGCATCGGTTTATTTCATATATATTAGATATTAGCAAATCACCTATTAGTAGAGTAGTGATATAAGACACATTTACGTCTAAACAGCTTTATAACTTTGCGAATAGGCTCAGAATAGCATCGGACATAATCTGTATAGATCACACAAAAATGTTATGTGTTTCTTAAGATTGGTGCCAAGTGTTTGAAGGCACTAACCGTCCAGAGTTTCTTTCGGACAAAATGCTCCGGGGGGGCATTTAAGAGGTTCCGAGGGGGGAGGGCGGAGTAAAGATATAAAGTAATATTCATTATCGTTTCACGTTAATTATTAATATTTTATTGAAGAAGGCAACAAAATAACGGAAAGATACAACTAAAATTAACCAAAATTGTTAAAGGCTTATATTTTTTATTTACGAAAACTTATTCTTGGTGATTCGCGTATAGCGGGGGCGCCGAGACATTCTTCTCCGGGGAGTGGGCGCTGGGTTTACACCCCCCCGGACAAGTACCTGAAAGAAACACTGGATAATAATTTTGGTTTAATATCGGTGTAATTAGCTAACGATTTAATTAGGTGTAATTACCAAAGATTTCTTCTTATATAACAAGTTGTTGAATGTGTTTCGAACCACGGTCATATTGTATACTTCATCAGGTGCAGCAATAGGTCCCATGCTGGCCGCGCTGGTTTCGGCGAGCGGCTGGTCCAAAGTTTTCTATATGCTGATCTTCTGTGACATCATGGCCTTGATTCTACTCTTGAGGTGAGGAATTTGCTAATTAGAAAAAAAAAACATTTCATAGCCTAGAATTTCCTTCAACAATAATTATCCATCATATATATATTAACCCGCCCGGTGCCAATTACACCAGGTTGGCATCATTGTCACCTTACACTAAATTTAATTTATCTCCCCCAAACTATCGAGAATATTTTTATGTGTTGGATACACCAAATAGTAGCTTTTTAAATTGCCGTTCTGACTGTATGAGTAGAAGAGATAGCTACCATAGATAATAGATGTCAAACTGATTGATCCTTCACTGTGGTTGTTAAATAGTAAAAGGTTGTAAAATATGTGTAAATTTATTGAATTGCTAATATTACATTGAAATATAGTGAAAAGTCATTAACTAGCAGGCAAGGTTATTTATTTAGTTTAGTGAAATAGGCGATTTTTTAAAAATAGCAATAGTTAATAGAATAGTTTTTTCTGTGTGATTTAATTAAATAGCTTCACTACCTATGTATTTTTGTTCCATCAGATTATTGTATGTTATAAATTATAATATATGGCTATCCATACAAGACATTTTTACGTCTTTAGGTTTTTGTTTATTTTATTTTATTTTTTTGCTCTAGTTTTATGTTTACTTTTTCTCCTGCATTTGCAGGATTTGATATGTTTACTTTAGTTTTATTTTTTTCTTCTTTCTTTACTGTTTGTCAAATATTTTAAATGATCAAGTATTTAAAATGATCTCTAAGTAAAGAATTTATACAAATAAAGATACTCTCCCGTGCGCCCCCTTATTGGCAGTATTGTATGACCTGATCTTTCAGTTTTTTTTGGCGTTTTCAATCTATGGAAGATGTTTACACATTATTCGCATGTGCAACTAGACACTCAAATTTTTATTTTGCTCTAGTTAAATGGGGTTTTTGATATTTCGATAACTATAGTTTTATCGTATCGAGAGAACTGTAAAAACTCATAAGCTGTGCAAGCAATTTGTAGATACCTAAATTTTGAACATGTTCTCATATTTAATTGTTATTTTTAGATATAAATCTGACAAATATTTCTCTTTAACAGGTTGGTCAAAGTAGAGCTTCTCCGGTTACGGCTACACCGAGTCGTCAGGGTAGAATAGTGAGAGGTCTCATTCGCGTAACCATTGATTATTTAGTGGTTTTAGATAGCTCAACCTCAGACAAAAGTAGTAAAATTGTGAAACTTACGATATTTGAGGCTTGATGCGACATCTGCATCTCGGCTTAGTTACTAAGGAGTGGCTTCCAATTTCTTTTTAGTAGGTGAACAATCTATAAACCACTGAATAATCAATGGTGTAACCTAAAAAAAGAGTATTCAAATACGACCAAAATTTGTTTGCCTACGCCATTTGCATCTCATCGCTTCATCCTATTCCATTTTCTTTAAATACGAGAAAGTCAGCTGCGCATCAATAGGAGTGGAAGTAGATGTCAAATTTTGGCGAGCGCAGCCTTGGTATTTTAACAATACAGTCACCCCACACTTTTCACTTTATTTTAACTAAATTATTTTTTTATACTAACCATATTTGCCAATGTTTACTGAAATTCCATAGACTAAAAAGCTGTTATGAGGCATTAATTTGTACCTACTGACAAAAAATATTGTATCTCATTTCTTGTACTTAAAAATGAGTTAGTATTAATCGACATCCTCAGCAAATAACATTCTAGCTCACTTTTTATAACTTTTGAGAGCGAAAAAGAATCGTACAAAAAATTACAAATTTTTTGGCTTGTAAAATAGGTTTTACAGGAATTTTACCTAAAAAATTTACACAATTATATATGATTTTTTAATACTCACCGAATACCCTAACAGCTAAAACCCGTTAAGTTTGAGAATTTAGTTATTTTAGCGGCTAGTCTTTTCAATTCTCAGGATTTAAAAATCCATACAATATTTTTTAAAAAATATCGTTCAAGGCTTTATCTCCCCACAATTAATGAAGACTACTTACATGGGTAACATTCTAACTAAAATAGGCAAAAAGCCAGCTAGGATGTTATTCGTCGAGGGTAATATTATGATTTCTTGTGTATAATTTTATTTAGGATGTTTAACTTTTTTTTGCAAATTTTGGCAATATGTCAAGTCCATAAAGGTTAAGGTTGTTAACGAGGAGGAAAAGACTTCACAGCGAGAAACAGGTGTATTTTTATTCGCTATCGGCAACAGAACGCCTAAATTGTGAAGTAAAGTCAAACTATAGTCATCAAAAAATATTGTGTAAATATTTCTCACATATGTGAGAAAAACGAATTAATAATTACATCAATAGCTATGTTGAGCGAGCACTTCGATTTATCCCAAAAATATAAAAGTATGACCTAGTTGTGTCAAGTTCATTTGAACAGTACGTCACAGATAGGCAGAGGGGTCGCTTTACAGAGATGTTCAAACTATCCGGAATTAATTTAAATATGTGTAACACGTTTTTTTGTTCCAAATTAAATATTCTTTATAATATTGATTTAGTGGTCCATATAGATCAATCCTCTGAAAAGACAGTAGTGATTTTAAATACACCCTGTATGCAATGTGATGCCACCTAATTAATATGCCGAACCATTGAAAGTGTAAACATCTTAGGCCTGCCGCAGACGCAGCCACTTGTGGTCGTCACCGGTGGCGAACACGAGCTGCGAACATTCGTTTCAATACAATTAGTATGGACACGTAGCGTCCGCCATTCTCCGAGCGAGCCGTATCGAGACCCTCGTGGCGACCAAAAGTGGCTGCGTGTGCGACCGGCCTCAGTAAGTGAAATAGTATTGCTGTATCTTTATTGATTTTATTATTAACTATTTGTCATTGGAACCTTTGATTATATAGTGGTTTTTAGATAGCTCAACCTCATACAATTAGTTATCGCTCAAATCCGAATCCCATATGTAGATGGGGCTACTTTTAGCCTAGAATCACATAAAAGCGTAAATGTTTAGTTTAGAAACATGTATCTTGACAATTCACAAATAGCGCACTGTTTTGTAAATAAATTTTAAATTAAATATAAAAAAGTATGAAACAGTGTTTTTTTATCAATAAGTTATGTTTTATGGATGTTTGAGACTTGATCTACATCATGTTTTAGTTACTAAAAAGTAGCTTACGACTTTTTAGTAAGTGAGCAATCTAAAAAGCACTATAATCAATGCTGGAACCAATAACTTATTATGTAGGTGTGACTTGTTTATAATTTAGATTCTTCACTTGTCTTGTAATTTAAAGCGTCATACCAAAAAAAAATCTTTGTAATGATTGTAATGTATATGCGTTACTGTAATCACCCGAAATCAGTAAGAACCCGTTTTTACTAGTAAATAAACAAAGTATCTAAAAGCATCAGAAACAAGGCATTTTTACTAGTAAGAACCCATTCGCACTAGGGCAGTTAGGTAAATGCCGAATAAAATGGTTGCATCAGCTTTTTACGGAGTCTTCGGAACTATATCTATGAATGATTCTTGTAATGATACGTAAGATGTCAATACTAATAAAATATTTAATTTATATACCTATTTTACATTTTTATTTCAAATTCGGATATTTACTGATATGCTTTTAGTTTTTAACGGGTTTTAACTGCTTTAGTTCGAGCGGGTTCTTAGTAGTAAAAACAGGTTCTTACTGGTTTCGGGTGTTTACGGTAACATATGCATACTTGATTTTTTAATCTAATTTTATTACACTTTCGGGTCAATTCCGGGAAGTCCGGAGGTACGGAAATAGTAACATTTATACATTCCTAGCACTTTCCAGCATTCTGAATAACTTACCCGAGCGCAGCGTCGTGATGGCGAGACAGGTATCCCACATGTCTGTCATGAAGCTAGAAATCGTTTTCGCACCACCTTACTGGAGTGAGCAACACACTTAGTTTGAGTAACAAACTGGCAAAACGTACGATGTGGGTGGGTGTGTTGAAGAGTTAAAACTGAAGACTGCTTTGTATGAATCTATTACAATACATATGGAAATGCTGGATCTAACTCTACACTTTCATATGCTTACTGTGTGAGCGATTTTTTTACTATTTAAAAAATATCAGATGTAATACCTTCACATAGTATTATTTTTTTAGCATTTTAGGATTTTTTCCTCTGGCTGTTTACACTCTTATTCTGTAAAAGTTCCTTCAGTGTATTTTAAGTTAAATATCAACTATTTTTTATATTGAAGTATATTGGATAAAATTAACACGTTCAGCCCGTAAAACTAATGTAACTCGTGTACGATTTATCGCTGGTGCAGAGCAGAGAGACACTCTTTTTTACTCTACTTTTGAAAAATCCCTTATAGACTGTACATGAACGAAAATCGTTTTAAGTTACCATTATTTCTTAGATATATATAATCTGGCAGCATTTCTATTGCACAATGCCGCCCAAATTTCATAAAAATAAAAATTAGTCGGCCAACTCGCAATGCCAAAGTGTTGACATTTCCTACTGTCAAATTTAAATTCTTTTTATTAATTATATTATTGGTTGTTTATATTGTATTTTGTATTTGTTGTTTTTATATTCGCTATTTTATACGTATGGATGATTTGAATAAGATTGACGAAAATTCAGATAACCAGAATCATCCAAGGGAGGAGCTGTTTAAGACAGATTTGGACTCCGAATATTTGCAGTTGAAAATAAAATGTATTTTTTAGTTTAAAAAAAGTTATATTGATTTTGTTACATAGTGAATCAGACGGAGTATTATTTTACCATAAATACATCCTCCTATAGCTAACATACTTTTAAATAATAATGTTTTCATAGCCCAGTCGTCAAGTTAAAAATGTTAAGGGGGTGTTAAACACTCTTCTGAAATTTGTATTTGGTCATACATAAGTTGTTAAAAGAGAATTTTCTGATTGAATATGGGGTTATTAAGTTAACGTCGCCCTGATAATCAAAATCTGCATAAAAATTACATTATAAAAGTTAACTTTAATATTGTACTGGTAAATCTTAAAAAAATGTGTTTATTTTACTTGAGCTAAAAATATTTTGTTATATTGCATCATCAATGTTCTGTTTTTTTTTTCGAATTAAAATTTACCAATGGGTCGCTGTAATTATAAAACTTTTGCGCATAGTCGCTTTAGTTCGCTGCTAAACTGACAGTCCACGCATTTTTTAATGGCAGTGGTCGCTTTTAAGCTTAGCAGCGTACTAATAACGGCTGTTGGTAGTTTAAATGCTGACTTTTTTGATGCGACGCTACAATGTCACTTTAGAATTTTTTGCAATCCAATATTTTACCGATTGAGTCAATTGTTAAATAAAAAGTTAACTTTCAGTTGAAAATCGACCTTTGGAAATGCCAACTTGTGTATCGAAAATGCGTAAAAATTATTCAGCGAAGAGGTCAGATTTAAATGCGTGAGTGCACAGAACGAATACATTAGTACACTGTGCTAAGTGAATACAACTTAAATGTACATATGTAAATAATTGATATGTTTAAATACTGTATAAAAAAATTGAAAATAATAAAATAAAAATTGTTGATTATTATTAGCTTGATATTAAAGTGGTTTTTAGGTAGCTCATCGTCATACAAATTAGTAGGCGCCCAAGAATTGACATTGAATTCCAGACGGTGCTGGTTTTTGCATGTCACATAACACATTTTGGATTCTATAGAACCATCAGTTAGGCGGGACGCAAACCGCGTACAAGTTCAACTTCCTACAAATTTTTAGTTTAGAAGCTATCTTGCCAAAATGGCGTTAGTGACTACTTAATTCATAAATGCGTATTATCGACATGTATTCTTAAAATTAAGAAAACTGTGTTTATTCCACTAAATGTCTATGGGACTTGTTGCGGCACACGCGTTCTGTTTTTGTTACTTAAGAGTGGTTGCCAATTTCTACTTACGAGTTGAGCAATCTATGAATCACCATGTTATCAATTAAATTATTTAAGTTTAAATTAAGAAATTTATACTGTACACATCCCCCATTAAACTATGTGAGTTTCATCTAAAAAATACTGAGGCCGGTGTCCAAAAATTGCTGAGACTAAAAATAAATTAAAATACTTATATTCTGTTTGACTTCGAAGGGTAGTCAGTCAGTTTTCAAACCTGGTTTGCATACACAGCAACACAATTTTACCTTAAAAAAAAAACTATTATTTATCATTTTTTCGCCATGCTCCTTCCATCGATTATCGCAGTATAAATGACTAATTTTGGTTGAAGACATTCTGCGTATTATAAATTAACCTAAAAATTCAGAAGCAATTGGATCATGATTGTGTACTGGTTAAATATCAAAATTACCTGTAAGGGCATCTGTATTTTGTTTTTTTTTTTACATTATACAATACTTTGGAGGTGTGATCTGTATGCTGGGATGGTTCTTAAGGAAAGGTTTAAACAAGTGATTCAAATGCCAATTGAATATTCATTGAACAAAACATTTTTTGGCCATCACATATATTTAGATTTTCAATAAACAATAAACAAATCAGATAAACAATAGTTTTTAAACGGCAACATGATAGTTTGTTTGACACACTAATTTTATATATATATCCATGTCAAAAAAAACATAAGTCTAAAGTGGCTCTTACTGGTAATTTTGAGTCAATTTGTTTGTCACTTGAGTTATGTTAAATATAGATTATCCTTGGTTAGAATATTACTGACGCAAGACTGCAGTAATGCAAATTTTTGTAAATATATTTTTCAGGTAATTATTCTATAAATTGTAAATTTTAAAGATGTGCATTAAATATTTGGATGATTATAAGTTTATCAAAATATACAGATCTTGTGTCAAGATTATCATATAATTATCGAAAAGCTAGTAAAAAAGTCCTGGACTTGAGATCTTATGAAATATTTAGACTAACTATGGGTATAACTGAAAAGTTCCAATGTTCAGGAAGAGCTTGAATGTATAGAAAAATGAAGATGGAAATGTAAATTACTCAGAAGCGTGTATAAAATGTGTTTTGTAGCAATTCTCAGTCCTGTTAGGGTGCGAACATGGTGCAATTTTATTGCGGAATTTAACTCAAACATATTCTTTAAGAGTGCCAGAGTGCCAACACTTATCCTAATAGTCCGTTTTCTTCACAGTATCACTTTAAACTATAATCAAATTGAGAGCAATTCATCATACTATTTTAACGTAATATAATCTTACCGCAGTATGCGCGGTATCATTTCAGCCACTGAAATAAATACCTCCTTGAAATTGAGGTGTTTACTTTTCTTTCCTGATGTTAAATTATAATTCTGTTTCAACGGGGCTTTAGTAGCCAGCACTTATTGGTCTCAAATCTGGTCGGATCATTCTTCATCCCGTGCATCGGCTATGGTTTTACCGGTGCTTATGATCTCAAGATTTACGTCTCCTTCATGTCAGTCTTGGCAATCCATATTTCACTTTCCAGAGGGTCTTATTCCAAGGACCTATCAGAGCTTTTTCTCTGGGTGTGCCTTTTTTGGAACACCATGTATAATGTTTAAATAAATAAATCTTTAAAAAAAATGTATAGAATATTCTCTGAGCATTGGACTTACATATTCTAGTTATTGTCTGTAGTCTCAAGTAACCCGCTTAGGCTAAATCATAGTATTTTTACAATAGAGTTTGTATTATTTTGTGAATAGTTTTTTTTAAATCTTCATTTTGTGATGTAAATGGAAATATATGATTTATAAAAGAACAATATTTTCTAGTTTTTGGAGTCGGCCATCATACCAATTGCCTCCCTTAAAACCAAATCTATTCCTGCAAAATATTATATTAAGCGTTGTAGGTATATTTTATGCCAATTCTATTTCAATCTGCTGAAAAATATCTATTCTTCGCAAGTTTTCAAGTTTGTTTTCGGTGTACAAGTTATGTATTTAAAGTGATTTTTTATTTAATTTGTGGCTTTGTAAAAAGATACATTATGCCTTCATTTAGAATTATCTGTGATTTTAACGGTGGCTATCTGCCAATAGACAATAGTTCTATATACCAAAGAACAGAACAAGAAGAACAGAAAAGAACATATGAACTTGCCCAGTTACTGAGAATGAATGAAAAGATAACAGTGAGAAAGTAGACAGCCGGTTTGAATTTTGATAATCTATGGAGGACGGAAAATTTACAAACATAAATAAAAAAACAGGCACAGTAAAAAAATTTTAATTTCAAAAGTTTTTACAGTACGTTACATCCATTTTCACACATTTAAAAAAAAAATCGTCAATTCAACCTTTCATGTATGCACCGTGTCCCGAGACCGTTCCCGATAAAAAAATCCAGCTAATTGGCCCTGCAATTTTGAGTATAATTTGTAAAGAATGTGCACATCAAAATTCATCATGGTTTTCGAGAAAAAAAATGTAAGCTTCGATCAATAATAATAAACTAATCATGTCTTTGCTGTGAGCGTACAGTTGTGGCTCTCGGTCAAAGTTAGTTCATTGATCCGCTCGCGTGTCTGTATTAACCCGCTGAACAAAGTTACACAATCTGTTAAAAAATATAACTAGGTAGCCACTGTCGCAAAGGTGAAACTTATCCTAGCAGCACATTGGGTCGGAGAAATGCATACTTTAAATAAATAATTCGTTTTCTAATATTCCAACAAAAAAATTAACATGGTAAAATTCATAGAGAAAATATTTTTAAACAACTTTTTTATTATTTCGAATTTTAAAATTCCGGCGCCGTCACAACCTAGTATTTTTCATGAAGATTCGATTAAAACTTTAAAATTCCAAAATCAGTGGTGAATCATTGAGGTCTGACATCAAACATTTCGTTATTGGAGTCGATCTGTGGGAGATACACTCAATGAACTTGGGAATTATTTTTTTTATATAATTTCTCACTCATAATAGGTAACACAAACCCCCGCTTAAGTCTTCGGGAATGAGTCTGCATTTGCGACACGGGGGTATCGCGGGGAGGGGGGGGCTAAAACATTCATGAGGTGCCACTCTAAAAATTTACCTGTATTTAATTAATTTCACTCACATTCGTCTACATGTCATACTGCGTTTAGTATCCAAATCACTATAATAATATTTTTATATGATGGACAAACATATTTACTAACGATAAAGTACTTATGAAAACACCCAAATGGTTCATTATAAATTATTGCATATTTTCAGCCATTTTAATGCAGCAGTCTTGGTGAAATTATAAATTTTATAATTAAAAAAAAAATGTTAGAGGTCAGCCTAGGTGGTCCTTAAGTCATTTTTAATGAATGAAAAAGGGGACAGTTAATTCATAATATTTTTTTATCTATTACTACCCATTGTCAAAATTATTCCAAATTTTGTATCTTTTTTTTTAAAATAACATTTCTAAAGTTTTAAACAAATGCACGGAATCATAGTGCTACAAAATATGTATATTCAAATAGTGCGTTTGAGAGATCAGAGGGTTTTACCCCCAGCTGAACAAACATCTCAACTTGTTCAAAATGTCATCAAATTAGAAATGCAGATTTTGCCACGAATGTGGCAAATGCATCATACATCTTTCGCGAATAAAAGTATGAATCCGCAAAAAGACTCCAGCTTTAAGCACCCACCTTCTGAGCCCTTAAGAGATGAGAACTATCGCACATTCAATCAATCACTTTGTCAGCAGTATAGGACTCGAAGGAGAACTTAAAGTGTCTACAAATGATGCAGTGCACGGAGGCACACACAGCATCCACTGCATTTAGATCTCCATGAAAGGCAACTAACACTCCTGTTTATTGCTCGGTTAGAATCTTACGAGAGGCGAAAATGAGTATGATGCTGTATCTATGCAATGTACGTACAAAACGAGTCATTGACGAACTTACAAAAGCAAAAAAAGATGAATATACGTGTGAGGTTTGTACAAATTGTCAATTGTAAATTGCATATAAAATTACTTTATTGCAAATTTAAGGTCCTTCCTGAGAAATGTTCTGGAATAATTGCGTTCCCATTGAGGTGCTGCTCTAACCGCCTGGTTGTCTCCTTAACAAAAGGCCATTCATTACGCAGACAACATTTCAATCTGTAATTGTGTCTTGCATTGTGCTGACAAAATCAGCACATTGTTTTTTTTTTTTTATAAAAATCATATTTATATAAGTGATGAACGTTTATTGGTTTTTTTGTCAACTACCGTGTGGTGCACATGTCGAAACTTGTATAGACAAAATAAAACTGAATACCAATGGGAGGCTACAAAAGTTCTCCTGGGCAGCAGAGGTTATAATTCTATACCACAGCAATTTAAAGAATGCCTAGACTCATTTCTTTGCACAATAATTAATGTAACAACAATTTCCACATTATGACATCTTAATTTTCAATAACAGACTCAAGGCTCCACCGCAGGCGTTAATATTATTAATTTCTTAAATATCCATAAGTTAAAAAGTTACATCTACTTTCGCTTCGCTTATCCGTGTATCCCAAGCCTTATGGTCTTCCGAGTGGTATGATAAAGCTTAACTGATCGCCGGTCAAGCCCCAACTCGCTCGGTTTAATTGGAAAATTGTGATCCATACCGCTATAATCACACTCCAAACAGCAGCACCA
This sequence comes from Neomicropteryx cornuta, assembly GCA_020383195.1. Taxonomy (NCBI): domain Eukaryota; kingdom Metazoa; phylum Arthropoda; class Insecta; order Lepidoptera; family Micropterigidae; genus Neomicropteryx; species Neomicropteryx cornuta. Next base: position 4,745,043 of record JAHKQU010000010.1, on the reverse strand, counting down.
ATTGCCGAATATGTCACATCTGTAAATTGAATTTAAAATATCTTTTATTGATTATTAAAGTCATTACAGTAGTACCTTGGTAATCCGGACGGATATGAAACAAGACACGACTAGATAATCTTAAGCGTCCGGATTAAACTATGCCGTAGTTTTTAGGCATCTAATTGTGTAAAGATTATCACATTCCGCTGTGTACGTAAAACATGTGAAACATGTAAACATGAAACGTGTAAACATGTGAGCCGCACGATGCCGTCATTCTGCGAAGATTGCTGAACGAAATATCGCACACGGAGAGATTTAAACACCATGAAAATGTTTGTTTTTCATATTTAATATTATATTGGCATAGCTTTCGTAAATAAAACTCGGATTATTTACCGCCAAATCCGGCAAAAACATTTTCAATTCACTAGCTCACTTTTTACATAAATAAACAAATGTCAAAACTGAACTAAAATAAAAAAAAACTATGATTAGTCTATGCCTTTCATGAATTCAGGTATACGCTACATGCCACGCTTTTAAATATTATTAGAAATGCAGTAAGACCATGACGGATTTAGTCGCACGCAGCACTTGGCCATTGCAGCAATGACGAGATTTCGCATCATTGGCCCTGAGTGTGTTAAAGTTATCCAACCAGCTTTTACTAGCATTAAGACCTACATTACATTTAGTGATTTAACAATGACTTAACTTTTCCCAAAATTTACTCTCGACTGGTGGGTACAAGGAGGCTTCTGTTTTATAAATCATGTATAATGAGTGTCCTCTAAAATCGAATTCTCTGGCTTTTTTGCACCTAATGAAATCCATTATTTTTTCTTCGTGACGCCTATAGTCGATTTTTTCGCGGTGGGATAACTTTCCCATAGCTGGAAAATTCTCATGTTAGGTATTACCGCCTGATAAGGCCAGGTAATGTGAGCAGTGGCCATGGGTGGTATCTTGCTAACTTGGGCAATAGTCGACTTGGTATAAAATGTTGTGTACTTACACCGTTTTATTTGCGACTGTTCGTCAAATGCGGGCTTGAGGAAAGCGTATCGGAAAAACCAGACAGCATTTACGACCCACACAAAAGGCAGAAATACAAAACCAGCTGAAAAAAAAGAAATGAAATATACTTTATGTAAAAACTATACAATATCTGACGATAAGCCAGAATTTATGAACGAAAGGCACCAACCTAAAAAATACCACCTACAGAGGTAGAGCTTTTGAGCATTTGGCACTCGATCTAAATCCATGTTTTCCTATGCTACCTTATACAATTTTTAGACTTTGTAATATGTGATTTTGAGCACATAGATCTCATTAATTGCAGGTAACTGAAACAAAATAATGTCAGCTGCAGCAGAATGAAGAAATACCAATACTAACCAAAGGCAAAGGCAAACGTCAAATAAAAGTGACACATGAGATGACAAGACCATTTTCTTCCTCGTCCATTATTAAAAAGGCTATGGTTTAGCGAAGATCTATAAGAAGTTCAGTGTCACAAAATGTTATTAAATCACCGCTAAATACCTACTTACAATTATTTTTTCTTTTCAGTTTACCTTTTATACACGGGTGTCGTAATTTCATGTTTATTGGAACTATGATTCCCAGGTATGCCGTTCCAGACAGCAATTTAAAAAAAAATTACAACTATTGAACTCAAAATAGGATTGCATTGTTTAAAACTGTTAAATATTTATTTGTGCCTTATCATGGCCCATAGGAAAAATGCTTAAACATATCCACCCTTCAATAATGATTATGAGTCGGCAAGGGTTTTTTTTAAATGCCCGCGGTGTACTGCGCAATTCTTGTGTGCATAAATCTGTAAGTACAGGTGTTCCGATTCCAACTTATAAATTACATTTTATATGCAATAAATGTATATTATCCCATTCCTCAATTTTCACCACGCCTGTGAAAAACAATTCGAAAACTACCAAGGAATACTACGGTTTATCGTTTGTTTTCCTCTTAATTGCTATTTATTCTCAACTGTGAACTTCCCGTTAATCAAAATTACAGACCGCTTACCTAATCCACGTAGAACCGTACAACAGATATATCTAAAATTATAACTGTGGCTTGTAAACAATGATATAAGACTAGATAACGTTCTCCAGTAGGATGGGTGACCCAGATTAAACAGCTGGTGACGTAGATCTAGATCACAACTCTAAAAAAAATCTCTGAAGCTATCAGGTTTTATATTCAGTAGACAAAACCCTTCTCAAACTTCAATGCGATTATCGTCCTTTTTAATTCCTTAATTCGAAATAAACTCGAATATGAGTCCGTCATATGGAATTCGGTAACGTCACGCGTTCAGATAGAATCGAGAGAGTCCAGCGCTTATTCTTGCGCGCCTTGACCTATCGATGTTTTCGTGGAGTTGAATTAAAGTACAACCCTACCGCAATAAAGTTATATGAATCTACCCCCTCCCCTACATGCAGACGTGGGCTATGCTATTTTCAATGACACTATTAATTGCTCCGATCTTTTGAAATCCTTTTTTATCAATGTACCGTCGTCACATCGTACTTGGCATTATGTTTTTATTTATTTTTTTAAATTCCTGAAATTAGATATGTAAATATAGAATAAAATAAAAGATTGTATTGTAATGTTTGTTATTAATGTTGATATTTGTTGTTAGCAGAAACCTATTTTTAGTTTTACGTAGTTTCTATTGTTGAATCAAATGTTTTTTTTGCATGTTACAGTGTAAAACTGTTGGTTTTCGCAATAAAGTTAAACTAAAATAAATAAAATTCACCTGCCACATAAAAACTTTAATCCTAAAATCCTAACTGCACACTACATGTTGACTTTGATCCACTTCCCGTTATTTCAAGATTACTCGCAATACAAATGAGGTCTAAATTATGTAGGTAGATACCAACCTTAAAATATTTCTAAAAACATATTTAAATTACATTTTTTATAAGCATTTCGGAAGTAAGGAGGCAAACATATTTGCCTTGTTTTCTGCAACTAACTGAATTCGTTAACTACTGCTGAATATTTTTTTAATTTTGCGTTTCTATATAAAGAGTGTAGGGTGAGACAGTTTCCGTTTTTCCGCGAAGCGCTTTTGGGGAAAGTTAATATTTTGTAATGATTAGTATTCACACCGTAGCGAGGTCACCTAATTTAAAGCGCCAGATAATGATCATTAGATTTAGCATTAGTCATTCGCTACGCGCGTCGAAATTAAACGAACGATCGCTCTATCCGAAAAAGTCCGGAGCGCGCAAATCATCGAAAAGGCCGCACAATTAAAACCATTTCAAAAACGCCGGCGTTAATTCAATTCTCGGAAGATGACCGCGCAGCGACTCCGCGAAGAAGGCCGGCCGGGCGCCCTCGCCCTCGGCCCTCGCCCTCGGCCCTCGGCCTCGGCCCCGGCCGCAGCCGGCGCCCCCGATTGGACGGAGGGCCGCGCGCAAAAAGCGCCTAATTAAAAATTCGGACGACAAAATGGCCGCCGCCCGCGACTCGAAAGTATTAAGGCTATGCAGCCGGCCAGACGAACAGGATCAGGAGGAGGACCTTTTTTCGCTGCCAATATAATTACTCTCTTCGGCAGTTGAAACGGATTCCTCGCATTGTCGCTATTCGAGCAATGCTTAGAGACGTGCATCTAGCATGACGAATGTCGATGGAACATTCAGACGTTTTGACTTTTAGGCAGCGCCATTAAATATAATATCTTCTCAAGATCAAATCATTATCTTTTATTTATTCATGTCACTCTCACTTTCACATTCACATTTCTAAAATATTATTAAACGTGTCTGCCAGCACATGCTTGAAATAAAAAAATAAAATTTTAGGAAGTTTCCAGTTATAGGTTAATGAAGCACGTACCATAGAGCAATATTTTCAAAACGTGTCAACATTTAGAACTGTGCCAGTATCATTCCTGCACGTTTTCACGATGCAAGCGGACATTTTAGTTGATTTCCAGCACAAAGCAAAAGGTCAAGGGCCGTGTCAGTCGTGTCACGTGTCATATTTTTGACATCTAACCCCAGCCACGCGCGGACCTGTCATACACCTATCCTGTGTTTATTATTATTTGAATGTATTTTCAACGTTTCCTGTATACCATTTTTTTAATGGAGAAATTATCTGATCTACCTATTTCTAATGTTACCAATCAGGGTCTGAGTTCCTAGTAAATATATGTATATGGTTATTATTTTATTTTATGAATAAAAAGCAATACGAATTACAAAATATCTATAACACTTGCTACAAGTATTATAATATTTGAAACCGAAAACTATGTGATACGGACTTTATTCCTGTCCTGTGAGGAGCATTCATTCTCTATTTAACTGGCTGAAAGCCGCACTATTGTAGAAAAATAAAAAAATACGTAATTTAACTAACAACCGAAAATATACTTATCATCAAATAATTTAAAACGATTAAAAAAACATCGATGAGTAAAACAGACCCTATCATTTGTGACGTATATCTCTTCTTGAATCTTGTTGTCAATGTAGATAACATTTCTCTATTTTAAGGGATGCAATTGTACTGACTGTTCCTGCCCACATAAAACACACAACGTTCTAACCCTTTTAATGTAGGTTTGCGTTGCCGAACTATTGTTTTTTTTTATCTATGGCCGACGGGGTGTTGCACATCCCTAGATGCACATTGCTGATTGCATTGCACCGCAGAGTATCGTATCGCGTCTACTCGATCGCCGGGAGAATTTAATTTGAATGCACGATCGTATCTGGGAACATTGTCATTAAGTATTTAACGATATTATTTCGGAGGTCGACAGCGGAACTATTTCGATCATTTGGCCGGGCCTCGTTTGTCAAATTGGCCGCAGGAATTATGACGAATACCTCGCCGCTCGTCGGACGCAGACCGCAGTCGGCCATGTTGTGTAAGTTGTGTTCGGCCGCGTGCACACTTACCCTAATACCGAGAGCGGCGGGCGGCCCACCCCGGCCCCGGCCTTTCCGTGAAAGCGTGCCTTTGGCCGCTAATTGCATACTGCAAGTCAACATTGAAAGCCGCATTGCGAACGTCGACATTATCCCGCTGTTTGCTCGGAAAATTTAAAACGAGCTAAAAATATCTATATTATCAACTTATATGTATCAAATTGTAAAGGTATTTGACTTATTTCTTATTATATTTGATGATTGATTTTTAATAGCGGAAAATCGCTTGAAAAGATAAGTGACAAAATGTTTGACAATAATGAGAAATGTAGAAATTATATTCATTTAATTTGAATAAGTTTTAAAAATATCAACTATAATACATATACATATAATTATCTTAATAATACGCACACCGATCACGTGCTTCAATTTTTGCACTTTTAACATTTTCATTATTTTTATTTTCGTCAACCCCATAAATTAGTCACTCAAAAAACCATCTCATTTAACCATAATCCTTCATCTTCATCCCTTAGGTATTGTTTTTATATTTTTTGTTTAAATATCATCATTATCGTATTAGAAATATCTATTTCATCTAACGGCTGTTTAGTTAGCAGAGCTTAAACCGCGCATAATTTACAAACAAAAACCGTCACAAAATGATAAATCAACTTCTGTTTATAGGGTAGCATTAAAAAACTTTGTGAAAATCGATGTATTTGTCAATACAACCTCGACTTAAGCCTTAAGTCAAACTTAGCCAGTGTTAAAATACGCTGTTACGAGCGATTTCAGTACATTAAACGGCGTTACTACCAATTTTAAAATTCTGTTATTTTGTAATTCCAATTAGAGTAAAAGAAAACAATTAAACGATTAAAACCATTATGACATTGCTTATTATAGTATTATACTAATTTGCTAGTCTCAATAATGTTTTAGATATAAATAAAACAATGTAAATATTAAATTGTGAGTAGGAAGCATGCTCTGTACAGACCTACTCAATCATGGAACCTATAAAACATGCTTCGCTCAATGATTTCCAACTGATAAGGTTTGGGCTCGGTTTGATTTTACATAATATACAATGTTTAAATAAATGAATAAAATTTATAAAAAAGAACCACCCGATCAAAACAAGCATTTTATGCGCGCGTCAAAATCCTCCAGCTGACAGCATAACCTCAAAACGTCAGATGACGCGTCATATGTCGAAAGTGATGCGACAGTGGCGACAGATATTGTATACAGATATTGTGTAAAATAAATGGAAAAATATATGTTCGTGTAAATTAAAAATTAAAAAAAAAAAAAAAAGATATTAGGAACCTTAGATTACTGCCCTTTCTGCTCCGTATACTTCGGATTCAGGTACACTTTTATTGGAAACAGACAGGTAGTCCATCTTAGGACAGGTCTTCAGCACCTGGTTAGATGGACACGGTGAAGATTCTGACATGCCACTAAGTGCGAAATTGGATGAGAGGAGATGTATCTCATTTTCTCTTTGTATGTATAGATAAAATGTTTTTTTTATAATAATTGTATGTCTAGCTGTAAGTTTTTTCTGTGAAAACAATAAATAAATAAATAAATAAATACACAAACCATAGCGGCGAGTAGCGAACTAATCACACATATTATTAACAAAGTCGAACTTAAAAAGTACATAATTAAATTTAAGTCAGCTTAGAAGTTAAGTAGATCCTAACTAAGAACGACTTTAAGCAAGGACTGAAATTTCGGCCCTAAGAAAATTTGTTGAATTGTATTTTTATTAATTCAACTGCACTGTAGTTTTATTTCCCGATTCTTATGTATTCAGTGAATGAGATTTTTACGTCGAAAGTTTTGTTAAAATATATGGAAGCATGCAGACTTTTCAAGGCTCTAAACTTTTAAAGGAAGTAAAAATATAACCTTATAATTAATGCAATTTTAACTCAGATAATTATGAGATAAACGAGTGCGGTATTATTTTTCTTTTACATCTACAAAAACGATAGTCACATTGGGAAACGACTGGATCGTGTCGTTTTAGGGTTTTCCATGAACGCGTTCATTTCAGAGGTCGTAACGGGAAATTCTCTTTGCATTTATGTCATGAATATAACCGCTTTTATAAGTTTGGCACCAGAAATAAACTTCAGTAGCTGTTGAGGACTTTCTCTCAGTAAGGTAACGGCCTGCTAGCGCAGTGGTATAAGTGCCCGCTTCTAAAGCCAGAGGTCCCGGGTCGAACCACAGTGGGCCAAATCCGGTTAGATCATTTTTCACTGTTAAGAATATTTAAGACATAAAAAAAAACACTATTCAGTTACAGACTTGCGAAATGTTGTTTGCCTGTAATAAACGGCCACGCATCATGAAAACAATAATAAGGCAGTCGGAACTGCGTCCAATAGCGCCTCACCGACAACATTATTCCCCGACGTTTTTCATTTTTTCCCATTTTAAATTCATAGCCAATCATCAAACGTAGTTTTTATATACAAATTTATGTCAAAATATGGCGTTTAAAGCAAATTCTGTTTCTGGTGTTTTAGCGCCTCTGCCGCGAGCCTTGAGTACCTACTCAAAAATTACAAAGATTCATATCTGGCGTGTGGGTTAGAGCCTTAAAGCTAGTCTAAATACTCAGCCGTTAATAATGTGCTTGGAAGTCGTCTTTTCTTAAGTGCTTCATCATAATACAAACAGTTGCCTAATGGGACGGTTAGCGATTACGTCAGGATTTGAGTTTATTCTATTTGCGACTTCTGACTGTTGAACCCGAGCTAGGGGTTCATCAGTCGGAGCACTCGGCGCAAGGTCCGATCCAGGAGAGGGGGAAAACTTCAATTTTGGTGCTATGTTAGTATTAACCAGTTAAAAATTTAGCACTTTTGTGGAGCTCTCACCGCCCCCAGACCCAGGCGCCTGACATCTAAATGCAAATGAAATATTGTGATTGGGTTCTTGTCGAAATAGATCGAATTGTTAGACTTATAAACACACATCCTTTACTTAATTTATAATATGTTGTGACGGCCTAGTTGTAGGTAATCGGGAAAATAAAGTTCAAGTAAAGTGATTGTTACTTACTTTTGTAAATTAATTAACTCCATAATGACAACCCGCCAAAGTTAGTGTCTCACTGGTGGAGAAGAGATGTTATTCGCGCGGCGGCTGAAGACCGACTGAAGTCTTCCCGAAGAGTTTAAGGCTGTGCCGGTGGAGAACGGGTCTGCATTAACTTTACTACATTTCAATTTAGGCTTGACGTCATACGGCTCGTGGACTCGCGTCAAAGTTTGTTCCACTAAGTTATTTAGAATTAAACATTGAAAATTGGATACCTAGAAAACTGTCGGCTTTGGTAAAATTCACTAGAAGAATCTATAGGGCTGTTTTTTTTTAGAGGCGTGGTTTTCAAGAAGAGATAAAACGCATATAATTTGATGTTATGGCTAAGAATTTAGTTTTATTATAAAGATAAGGGTTTGCCATTATGTTTTAAAAATGATTTCGGGTAAGTGGCCGCCGCGGCTGACTCGAACAAATTCCAGCCGAGAGGCCCAATTTTCAACCACTTTTTGCAGCAAGTTGGGCCGTATGTCAGCAATAACGCGCCGAATATTCTCTTCCAAGGCGTTAATCGTGTCCGGCTTATCTGCGTAGACAAGCGACTTCACATAACCCCACAAAAAATAGTCCAGCGGTGTTAAATCGCACGATCTTGGAGGCCACGCCACAGGCCCACGACGCGATTTTTACTTTATTTTAGAGTGATTTAATTGTTCAGGAGTAAGTTTATTCATTAGGAAATGGCAAACCAAACTGAGCATAAATCAAGTGACAGCTGTCAAAAACACCAACTACGAAAAAAGTAGTGCCAGATTGAAAACCACGCCTCTGAAAAAAGCACCCTATATAACAGTAATTCATTATAAGTAAATATAGTGTGAGAAAATGTCGTGCGAATTTGGCCTGACAAAGTTCGCATAGGAAATATATTATAAAAGAGATCGCTTATCGTTGAACTTACAAAGTGTTATAAAGTTTAGACACGTGTGATTAATATGATAATTTAAACGTTGATTTCACTTAAATATACCTAAGTGTCATTAAATAATGCCATGGGTGTAGTGTTTGCCAATTGATGTAACTAGGAACTGGTTACAATTAAACATTATGTTATCTCGCAACTACGGTGAGTTCGAAGTATCTCAGGAATAAATCAGACAAACTAAACTTTGCATTATACCTACCTATAGTTAACCCATTCGAAGAATATTTTACCTACTATAAGAAAAGCGATTCAATTGCGTATACTCATCTAAAGAAACTTCTACCCCCAGAAGGAGGGAAATAAAATTAAGCGGAACCCCCGTCAAATTGATAGGCACGATGACGTCATACACTTCTGGCCGATCGGTCGCTACTAACGAGCGATCGTTGTGTGACTTACCCAAAAATTAAAATATATTGTTAATATAAAATGGCACAATCATCAAATCAACCGTAAACCGCGCTATTCAACGAGAGCCTCCAACCATTCACACCACGTCTCTCTATCCGTTCTTTAAAACGTCCTGCACCAACACTGGTTGCGTGGTTTCTCAATAGGATAAGAGTCAGCGGCGATTTCCGCTGGGCGTTGCGTTGCATCTCATCCGAAAAAGTAGTTTTGTGACTCCTATTTGTACATATAGTAGAAGAAATTAAATGGCATTAGATATCTTATCTCACGGGCACCTGATTTGATTTAATAATATCTACTGATAAATTTTATTAAAACTTCAGACTAGAATATCTTATTATAATTGAATACAAGAATCGTGAAAATAAAACTACGGTAACAAAGCTGATTTAACGGTAACAACTATTTCAAGAATATCCTATAAAAAAAGTTGATTTATCAATTTGTGACGCAATGTTTTTGTTTAAAAATATAGCATGTATCATCAAGTCTACTGTCGTTAGATGAAAAAGCACGATTTATGACCATGCCACAAAAATGAAATGGTTGCAAATGCAAAGAGACAGCTGAGAGTAAATGGCAATCAACAAGGAAACAAAAGACCAACCTTTGCTGTGCTATGACGGCCGTCTGTGGTTCGCTTGCCGTAGCTATCTTCTCACTGCTTCCTTATGGTTTTGAGTTGATTTCATGAGCTCGGTTAACGATGTGACGAGGTGTCACGGATTGGAGAGGCGCGGGTATCCCTCTTGCATTTCTTTTTCAACTGACACTTACCGACAGCTGTGATGATGGAAAAAGGTTGCCAGTAACAAAAACTGGGGAAATTCGAGAATGGTGATTTTGCAATATATGAAAAACATAAAATAATAATAAATATTATTATGATACAATATTAAATTTAAATAACTTAATTTATAGGGTGACGACGGAAGAATGTTTGTATTTTTGCGCCAATTTTTTTTTTGAAGTCTCCAATTTTTTTCATATTTCATAATCCAATAAACAAAATGAATATTTTAAATGAGATTTTGTTTCCAAAAATATAAATAAATTAAATAATATTTTTTATTAAATTAATAATATTGCTCCAAAGTCAGTTTTCTTGCTTAGTTAAAAAAAAAATCGAAACATGAATATTATAGGAAAGAAACTATGTTTAGTCAAAATGGCTGTTACCTCTCAGACCAGCATCTAAACGACCGATGATCTTCCATTATTAATGTTATTAAGATGCGAGCTTACGAATGATTAATAGTGATCCTAGCGTATCTTTTTCACTTAGCCTTGTTGTGATATTACGAATAGATAATTAAATCGTTAACGCTTCGATATAAAAACGTTTAATCTGCATCAGCAAGGTCGAACGAAAAACATTGTTTTAGGTTTAATAAGTTTGCTATTAGCTACGGTCGACAACTCTCATTTGGAAAAAACATAAAAAATCACTTTTTAAATCATTTTTCTTTGCCTAATCACACGGATATAAATGAGATCTGTCGACTGATCACCACAGATTGCGCGGTTACAAAGATCGATATAAAAAAGTTTGTAAAATTACGGCTTAATGGAGTAATTTAACTAATAAGTATAGGTTCACCCAAAACACAAATTTTGAATTTGCATTCACACACAACACCACACCTCACAATAACACTACTCAAACGATGATGTACTATTGCTAAGCTGTATATTATCAATAAAGAAATAATATTATTAATATTTATTAAAATAATAACTTTCATATTTTTGCATTAGGTAAAAATAATAGTAAGCGGTTTTCTTTACTAAAATATTAAAAATCGCGTTGATCAGTCATAAGAAAATCCCAAAGACCTTCTTTCTCACGGTAATACGATTTATTTACATATTTATTATTTATCGTATGGCAAAAATATACAAAAAATGTCAGAAGTTAGAAATAAAAAATAAAGTATTAAACATAATAATCTATAGGACTATATGTTTATGTCCAGAGAGTATATCCAGTCGATAGCATTTGGTGTGAGATTGTGTAGACCTCGTGCAGGTCCTTTAAAGCGTCGAAGTGGGCAATCACTGATGATATGTTGGATGGTTTGGTTATCGTGTCCGCAATCGCATTTGGGACTTTCTGACATTTTCCATTTAAAAAGCATGTCCTTACTTTTTCCGTGGCCTGTTCTTAGGTGGTTCAAAGCGCACCAAGATTTTTCTGGGAAGGTTAAAACCTGGAACGCATTGAGTCGGGTCTTGGATGTACCCATACTTGTCAGGATTTCTTTTAAACCATTCACTTTTCCAAGTTGAAATTGCCTAATGTGAGTTGTTGTCCACTCTTCCAGGATTGTTTGCGTGAGATAAGTCGCTGTGGTTTTGTATTTTTTATGTCATAGTGTATAACCAAGTTAGGGTTGTCTTGGACTTTTCCCCATGTTTTAAATAGAGCTGGTAAACGACGTATTTTTTGTGGAGCGATGTTACTCAGGGTGGGTAACCATTCACATATTATTCGCTTTATGCAAATACGAGTAGATTCACGACATCAGAAAATTCCCATCCATTTTATTATAATACTAGCTGTACAACCCCGGTCTTCGCTCTGGGTTGGCAGCCGGGGCTTTGATTCGAGCCTGCGACACTCGGGATGGGCCGCTTCGCTCCCTATCTCTAGGACCATCGGGTCATTTCGTGCCTACTGTCTATGCAGGGTTTTTAGGGGCTTTTTATCTGACGCATTCAGCATTTTCTCTCCCTATCTCCAGATTAGCCCAGTCAAAAAAAATGCGCGTTTATGTTTTGGTTGCGTGCGAATATTTATATGAACTTCGAAGAAAGGATTTATTTCGATAGACAATATGTCAATGTACCTATATATTACGGATAATACATTTTTATAATAACTACTCCGTTGTGAATCGTACAACCAAACCCTATTTCAGCGTAAGAATTACAATTATACAATATTTCGCATCAGCAAACGCATTATATTCTACCTATTTCCGAAATTTAACTTCTCTGTGTCGAGTTGCAGACTTAGTACCATTTATAATACCTTTACCCATACAAGAACCGTCTGCCGAAAGAATTGCTACGCGTTCCGAATGGGATTAGAAGCGGAACGTGTGTGAATGCGTAGAAGCAACCTTTTGTCGCGATTGTACAATAGGGCCGGGTCCACACAAAAGCGAGATTAGATTTTAGCTAAGCGAAAATAGCATATATCCAGACATTAAAATCAAAACGCTGAAACTTCGTGAAATTGTATTATTTTGTATAACAGGGTCAGTGCCTAAGCTAAAGGGTTGTGACTCTTTTTTATAGATATACAAAAAGTTATTAAGTAAATATTATAATGTAATAATAATGATCACAATTTCACACAATTGAATTCTCAAATTTATGAAAGCAACTATGCTTCTGAAGTATTATTTTTCGATGGTTGTATTCAGTCAATATAATATTTATGTATGGAGTTTTGATAAAATGTATGCAAAAATGCAAAAAAGACAGTTTATATAATTAGGAGGATAGACTATATCCAGGATTATTTTTCTTCTATATCTACAAATAAGAGAGTCACCGTACTACAGCGTTTGTACGGCAAAATGATCGGGTGCTCTTAAATAAATACGAAACACCAAAAATAAGACTTACGGTGTTCTGTTTCCCAACGGAGTTTTTTTTCCAAAATCCTGAAATTGTGAAGAAAGACTGTTTCGTATTACTGGGGCGTTTCTGGATGGGGATTAACACCCCCGAAACCCGATATTTGGACTTACGCATCCTTTGTTGTCGAATCCGAGCTGCTGATATGATTTTATTCACAAACAACAAAACACATTTTTTCGCTTGGAGGATTTTGGGATGTGTGCGCTTACCATTTTTTTTTTTTTTTTGTTTGGCAACGAGAGTTGTAAGCGTACCAATATGACAGTTTCATTCGGCTCTATACGGCAACGACTTAACTGAGAAATTGGTTTGAATAATTTTGACATTGAAAGACATGTTGTGAAACGGCAATTAAAAAAAAAAATACAAAATATTGTTTAGGAAAATCTTTAAATAATTTAACGAACTCGAGTTCAAGTAAAAGACGCAGTAATATTTATTTATTTTACAGGTATCCCATGTATCTACAAATTTTCTTTTTTCATAACAAAAGAACAATAAAATAAGTTAAAATTTATGTTGAATTGTTATGATTTTTTATTTTAATCTACTCAGACCTAAAAAATAAGTTGGAAACGCGGGCGCGAGTAGTTTGGAGAGAAGATGCCGTTAAAGACGCCTGTAGGGTCTAGCTGTAGGACGTCAGGTTTACTACTACCGAACAATGTATGGAAGCAGTTGATATATGATAGCTACAGGGTGCATTAATTTTAAAACCTTTTTAACTGAGGTTTAATTTTAGAAATGTTGCGATCTTTATTACTCGTTACTCGCGTGTTTAATTTGCTTGTAAAGGTTTCGGTTTATTTATTTTCGGACCCCTTAAAATATGATAAATAATAGTAGAGGTTACATTTGTTGTTAACAAATAAAACGTTACGGCAACAATAAAAAATCCTTATCTTAGGCGAATACGCATTGTATAGCATCGAGTAAAGCTAACATCGATGAAGACGTTATAATTAGGTCTTATTTGGGGGCGTCCAAGTCATAAAACCCGAACTAAGTCTATTTGAAGAGGTGAAAGGGCCGCATTTAAAATGTCGCTGCAAACGCGTCAAAACAGCGTCGCGAACGAACGCCCAGTTCGTCCAGTCGTTGGCGAATCGCTTTCATTGCAATTCAGACATTTTAAAATGCATATTATTACTCGTGACAAAATCAAGAACCGTTTTGGCTTTAAATAGGTATTATTTAGCTGAAAGCTGCGGAAGCAAAGCGCCATTATTGTGTTAAACATGTCAACCACATTCCTTCCTTCTGAACTAAGGAGAAAAAACTAAAACAAATATTTTAGCAAAAACAAAATGGCGTCGTGGGTGAACAGCTGACGAAATAAAACGACGTTACCTGAAAATTTGATAGCATCAACTATAATATTTGGTTGTTTTTACTTGTTACCATTTTATTTTGCTGTGATTCAAATCAAAATCGCGGTCTGGCTGAACATTTGCAGTTTGCAGTTCGCAAAAAATATTGTAGCGATAGCTAGATATTTAAATAACACTACGCATGGCAGTGACTTTTCAGACATTATTCATTTAAATTACAAAGATACAAAGTTTTTATTCGCCTTACAGTTTAGTTCAATAGGAAAGACTATTTTCGAACATTTTCATTAACTTTAGAATGAATGTTATCTCAAACGCACGCTAGTATGATCGTTATTGACACAGCCATTAGGAGTGCTAAATTTTAAAATAGCCGCACCGTAATAAACTTAAGATAAACGCGTTAACCAAAAATGCAAACAAATGAAACGATTTCTCACAATTTAAAATAAATAAAACAGAATATTTTGATAGAACAAATGTGTATAATCAGAAAAAAATACAGACTTATCTAGGTTTAACATAAAATTTCGATTGTGGTGCTGAGCAAAGATTTATATATGTCTAGTTGATACAAAATGATGAAATGATGAAATGGTCATGGATAATAGGGATAAACTTAATAGAACAACCTGCCATATTTATACACATTTGTATGCACAATGTATAGTTATACATTTTCCATAGTTTTATCTTCCAGAATAAAGGTTTATTTATTTATTTTATTTATTTATTTACACTTTAATACAGAATTACGGATTTTGTAATGCGTATATGGCGAACTTATTGCCTTAAAGTTATAAAAAAAATATTTCAGTAATTCTAACTACCGGAGATCTAAAACGGAGGTAAAACTAAATTATATAGATAAAAATGTTTTCAAGTAACGACTTAAGTATGAAAATATATGGAGTTAGCCTTATAGCTTATAGGTCGAGCCTAACTTCAAAAAAGGGAGACCAAATCATACTTAACTCAATTTAGCCAAAAAATGACAAAGGTACTTAAAGGTAGAAAAGTTATTCAATTATAATCATACAATATTGCAAATAATATATGATTTAAGCAAACATTGGCACCTTTTTGTACCAAGGCACAGGTTAGTTTTCTGGATTTAGTGATTAAAAATTATGTAATAATTAAGATTTGTGTAATCTTCATCACACCGACTGAGAGAAAATCAGGGGTGCTCAAACGGTCGATCGCGATCGACTGTTCGATCGCGATCGACCGTTTGAGCACCGTGCAGAAAGCTAATATCTATATATGCTACGGTACGCCCTACCTAGGTAGGTAGGGTGTATCGTGTATGTACGACAACCCTGCATCACACACACTTGCAGTCTCTCAGAGTCGATCATAAGTAGTCTAAAAATATTGAGGTAGATCGACAGCAGTTCAAGTTTGAGCACTCTAGAGGGACGCTTTCTAATGAAAACGTGCTCACATCATTTCATTATTCTGTTCATTATTAATTTTTTATATAAGATTGATTTTTGTTTTCTTTATTTTTACCGTACGCGCAATACTTTTTATTAGCCTTGGACAGGCCTTATGCCTTCTTACGGTTTTAATCAAGTGTTTTATGTAACTTTTTCAGTGTGCATATTTGTTAAATAAATAATGTAATTTTAAAATACTAAAACTAAAAAATAAACTTCCAGAAATTATTTTTAAAAAGTGTTTTAAAATCAACCGTGCCATGTTGCCTGTCAAAATCAAAATCTATTTTAAAATATATCTGAACGTTTTGCATTGGCGCAGTTTCTTTATACGTACATAAAAATTTAACAAAGGACCCAGATGAGATCCCCGCGGAACACCATTTCGACTCGAGCGCTCGTAAAGACGGCTTTGTCCGTCGCGAGGCGCGGCCCTTTTGAATATTCTAATGGGCCGGATTTGTCAATGGGGTCGCGTATTGAATATTGAGTTAGGTCAATTGTGATTTGTGCGGGGGACACGTCCCGAGTTCCGGAGCGCTTTTTGGACATGGCTGGTCTGGAAATTAGCTGTTTTTTTTATCCCCAACCGGTTTCAACTTGTCCGTCGGGATTAAACCGTCACCGGTCACATTTGGCGATATTAAACAACGCGTCGCTATAATTATATATGTTCGCTCACTTATTGCGTTTAGTATTACTTAGTAATAATTACATTAACTGTTAATTGTCATGATTAGTAAAGAATTAATTTCTACGTACTTGCTCGGATACTTAATGCACGGCGATTAAGGAAATAAAGTTTGCCTTAGAACAGATGTTTACATCTAGTTAAATAAACATGGTAACTTCTTCTACACTAACTAGTGTGCTGATTTCACGTTAATTCTAAACATTTTATAGGGCCTTTAATTGGGTTTTAGTTTCAGAAAAATCTATTTTTATCTGAGAAGTGTAAAATATATAAGACTAAAATACTAAATAAATAAATAATACCTATATCTTATGCGTCAACGGCTTGAGATTCGGGTCAGCTTGTCGAAATGCCTACTTTACACAGAGATAAAAAAACACTCTAACTCAAAAAGCAATAATTTGCGTTTTATAATGATCACAGACTTACACACTGTGTCCTAAGAGGATTGCCGATTTAAAAAAAACAGTTATTTGGTCCGCCATTTCGAGTAGTATTTGTGAAAACGGCAGGTAAATCAAAATTCATCATGGTTGAAGAACAAATGTAAACTTTACTGGATAATATTAAACGGTGCATGTGTGGAACAGCTGATCGATGCGTCATAAACGGCTTTGTCCAGTCGGTCGCCTATTATTCCTATTATTAAATGACTGCTTAAGTTAATTTCAATATTAATAAATAAAAATAACTGTGAAAAATGTAAATAATTATATATTTATTTTTTTGTTGTACGCTCTATATTTTAGTTTCGTTTTAAAATATTTTATTTGTTATCTAAGTAGCATAATGTGGGAATATGTGTTTAGATTTATGTAGAATTATTTTTTTTTCTCTTCGTATGTCAATATAAAAAGGTATAAAGATATAAAAATATTAATTTTATTTTATTTGTTTCTTCGGTACTCTAACAAAATATTGAATATTATTAACATGAATATAACATGATAATATTTAGATAACATTTTTTATCGTATACAACGATGGTTTATTCTTGAGGATTTTCCACGTGTGATTTACATATATAGGGTGATGATTTTAGAGGCGTGGTTTTCAAGAAGAGATAAAACGCATATGATTTGATGTTATGGCTAAGAATTTAGTTTTATTATAAAGATAAGGGTTTGCCATTATGTTTTAAAAATGATTTCGGGTAAGTGGCCGCCGCGGCTGACTCGAACAAATTCCAGCCGAGAGGCCCAATTTTCAACCACTTTTTCCAGCAAGTTTTTCAATCTGGCACTACTTTTTTCGTAGTTGGTGTTTTTGACAGCTGTCACTTGATTTATGCTCAGTTTGGTTTGGCATTTCATAATGAATAGACTTACTCCTGAACAACGTTTGCAAATAGTGCAAATTTAGAAAAAATCACTCTAATTTTTTTTTAAATCACTCTAAAATAAAGTAAAAATCGCGTCGTGGGCCTGTGGCGTGGCCCTAAAAAAACACCCTATATAAGCTATGTGGTTAAAATAAGCGTGGCTATGTGGTAAGCATTCGTGATCTTGGTGTTCAACTCTACTCTAAACTTCATCTTAATACTCATATAGAAAATATTGTAAACAAAGCAAATAAAATGTTAGGATTTATTTACATATATCAAAAAAATTCAAACAACCAGAATCATATGTATCATTGTACAATTCTCTCGTAAGATCTCAATGCTTGCATTTTATGGACCTCTTTTTACCAAAAATACTCCGATTATATAGAAATGATTCAGATTTTTTCTTTGAGTATAGAATCCGTGAACAACCTTTAGGATACACTCATTTATTGAAAAACCGTGACCGTTTAAGTCGACGCATACTGTTAGTTACGACTGTACTGATCAAAATATGTAATAATTACTTCGACTGTCCTCAATTACTTGAGCAAATCAACTTCCATGTACCGCCGAAAATATCCCGTCAAAAATCACAGATTATGCCAAACATTCAACAAATTGTTCCTAGAGGTGGATGTTTTCTCGAAGGCCACAGTTTTTAAGAAAACTGTATTCACTCTTCTAAAGTCTTTTCCAAACACAGCATCCTGAACTCGGCTCTCTTCATCGTTAATCTTAATTCATCTCCACAGCCACTTTGCTTGCCACTATTTTTATTTTTATTTTTGTGTATTTAAAGTAGTACTGCGTTAGTTATGCTTGCAATTGCACTTAATCATGATCTCAATGTCAGAAAACTTGTATAATTGATTAGCATTAGATATGAAACAAATCACTCTGTATGTGAAAAACTTGTAAGGATGCACGACTAATCTAAATCATAAGTTTCTTTAGGATTTCATCTCATCTCTTGTACCCGTTGTTTTTCCTTGATTAAATAAATAAATAAATAAGGGGTAGAATAAGGGATATTTTTTTTACTATTCTTTACCATTTATTTTCGTTTTACATTTCTCAATAAAGGAACATTTTCTTTCTTTCTTTAAAATACGACCAACGCCTTAATGTTTATTACGAAAACTCTGAAATCCGACATAATCTGCAAAACACTAACATAAAAATCTTAAAAACATAGAGATCGTGGTAGTCTAAAGGACTATTAGCCCAAAGGTCGCGGGTTCGAATCCGCACATGGTCATACCATTTTTAATACTTCATTACCACCAACTCCTCTGAATCTAGTACAGGCGCATTTGGCGTAGTTGAGTAAGGTCCAAAATAATTGTATATGACCTAGCTCATAGCAATTATTTAAAAAAAAAGACAAAAAAAAAAACTAGTGATAAACTAAATATACATACAGAAGTAACGGATTTAACGATTAGGTTATTGAAAGATATTTTACACAATAAATTAATTTTGATTTTTATTGTTTGAATCAACAATAATAAAAAACGTGTAATTTTGGTGTGTTCAATAAATAAAATAAGGTCTTAATTAAAAAAAAAATTAGCTCTCACCAAAGCGACGATCGGAAGGGAACCACAATGTCAACTGAAGGATAATTGAAAGGAAATCAAAATATTTATTTGTGGAGGTCAGCCGGCGTCCGTGGTCCCGGACAATGGGCACTGATGAGCGGTCGGCCATGGGACAATGCGGGGGCTGTGCAGGTAGGGGCTCTTTGTTGGACGTGCACGGCGCATTGTTATCCGTACCGAATGTAGCGAGAAAATCTTAATCAATAAATCGTGACATTTTCTGTTTTGTCCGGCTATTGTAGGTATATTAAATACCTGATTATAAACTAATATTGTACAGTAATCAGTATTCAAAATTCGACATAATATTGATCAACCTGATCAATATTATGTCAATATTATATGATAATGTTATGATTGATCAAATTGAATATGGCTTGTTTCCCACCCGGGTCATTCTTAAAAAAATTGTACCCTCGACCAAAAACACGTCCCACAATAGAAATAAAGTTATTGAAGCATTATTGTTCCGACGTTACCCTATAAATTAAGCTATTTAATTCAATATTCTATCATATTAATATTTATACTATAAATGTTTATTATTTTATGTTTATTATATATTGCAAAATCACCATTCTCCAATTTCCCCAGTTTTTGTTACTGGCAACCTTTTTCCATTATCACAGCTGTCGGTAAGTGACAGTTGAAAAAGAAAAGCATTAGGGTATACCCACGCCTCCTGCAATCCGTCACATCTCGTCGCATCGTTCACCGAGCTCGTGAAACCAACTCAAACCCTTAAGGAAGCAGTGAGAAAAATAGGCTAAGGCAGGCGAACCACAGACGGCTATCATAGCACAGCAAAGGTTAGTCTTTTATTTTCTTGTTGATTGCCATTTACTCTCAGCTGTGAACCTTCCCATCCATCAAAACATACAGTCCGCTCCCCCTAATCCATATACAACCGTACATTTCTGTATATAACAAATATACAACTATGTTAGATCAGTTAGTAAATTGGGTATCTAGTGTCACTATTTTTAAATAAAACTTCAAATATTTTGAATAAATTCTATTTTAAAAATTAAACTATTATTTTAAAAATATATAACATCGGTGGTATACTTTATAATGTTTTTAGAAGCCGGTTTTAGACCGTTTTTTTTTTGCTTTATTTACAAAATTGTTAAACAAAGGTTGTTCAATTGCATGTCCATAATCACCTTCAAAAGGATACTGCTAACATTAAGTTCACCCTGTATAGAGCCCGATGTATCGGTGCCTTTCTCCTATTTCAGATGTTTCGGTTTTATAAAAGTATTATGTACTAATATAGTATGAATAATAATTTAATCTTCTCTTCAAAGATATTTGAGATTTAGTATTCCTATAGAGAATTTTAAATGATTAATAACTTTGAAGAGGGTCTATTTTCTATAACCTATTACTATATATTAATAGATTCTTAGTCCTGAAATTGTACTCAAATATACTGATTAATATATATGCTTCTTGCTTTAAAAAAATCAATAACAGCGAAATCATTTTTTCCATATCTTAAAATTAGACAAAGTTTAAAGTCGCAAACTTGAGTGATTTGAAAGTGTTCTTTTTTTAATTCCCGTTAGGCGATGACGTCACAACTGCCAACGTCACGTTTCCGGGCCTAGCAGTGTGATAGAACAGAGCAGCAGTTGTGACGTCAGCGCTGAAAACCGTTGGAAACTGAATAACTCGGGTTGTGCTGTAAATAAAAGCATTTTTACTTTATTTTGTGTTATAATAAATCGTCACTTTCCGGTAAAGCGTGCGTAGTTCGTGCGTACAGGGATGTTAAAAAAACTTTTAACAGGATTCTTTTGGATTTTGGATTCTTTTGGAACAGTCTGTACGCGACGTCACCCTGTGTTTGTGGTCCTGTCGAGCTGCGACAATAGTCGGTGCAAACGAGATAGAAACTGCCATTGCTGTCCCGTTCTCGCTCGCAGTGACTCACATGTGTTATCAATTTTGTAGAGTTACCTATATAAATAATCTAAACGCGTATTGTAACCCTCATAATGGCTTATAGTCACGGACTTTACAATGAGCTATACTCAGCACAAACTCTTGGGCTATATAGCAGAGCAGAAAGTCTGAGATGAAATCAATTCAAATTAAAAGAAACTAATTTTAACAAGTTTTTAACGTACTAAACGGCGTTACGGTAGTGTTTTTATTTGAATAAAAAAAATATCGTATAGGGTCAAATATTTCTATACACTTAGCTATTTTAACAGTATTAGGTAAAAATAAAGCAGATTGAGGGGCCATATATTACGTCATTGATTTTTTGAACCCCCCCCCTATCGTCAAAATTTAATGCCCCCCTACCCTCTCGCAAAAACTGACGTTGTTTCCATGAACATTTAAAATTCGATATCGTTGTTAAAAGAATAGTCTTTCTTTTTTGTTAAAAAAAAAGAACCATATTTCGCCTAAAACAACCCCGTTTTGTAATTTGTAAACGTAATTCGAACACTTATTTGCGATGCATTTAATTTCCATTTGTTATTGCGTGGTTTTCAAGAAGAGATAAAACGCATATAATTTGATGTTATGGCTAAGAATTTAGTTTTATTATAAAGATAAGGGTTTGCCATTATGTTTTAAAAATGATTTCGGGTAAGTGGCCGCCGCGGCTGACTCGAACAAATTCCAGCCGAGAGGCCCAATTTTCAACCACTTTTTGCAGCAAGTTGTCAAGCAAGTATGTCAGCAATAACGCGCCGAATATTCTCTTCCAAGGCGTTAATCGTGTCCGGCTTATCTGCGTAGACAAGCGACTTCACATAACCCCACAAAAAATAGTCCAGCGGTGTTAAATCGCACGATCTTGGAAGCCACGCCACAGGCCCACGACGCGATTCACTATTTGCAAACGTTGTTCAGGAGTAAGTCTATTCATTATGAAATGGCTAACCAAACTGAGCATAAATCAAGTGACAGCTGTCAAAAACACCAACTACGAAAAAAGTAGTGCCAGATTGAAAACCACGCCTCTAAAAAAAACACCCTATATAAAAAAAGCAAATGAAAAAAGGCACTCTACGGTTTTTACTCCTAACGCGTGACGCGGTTTCTCGACCAACATCCCATCCCAATGAGCACAACGGGCGCAAAGAATAACTTCAAAAGGTGTTTTCGTCCATCGACCGGTTTGGAATTGACGTGTAATCCATCGCTTATAGACCGGCGCGTGGCAATTGCTCGTCGCCTTCACGGCGATGACGGGGTAGAGGCGCCATGGAAGGGAGAACAGTCTTCGGTGAACAGACCCTCGCAGTAAGCTTGAAAGAGTTGCTTGAAGCGCCTGACGACCATGTTGGCTCGGATACTCAGGCTTTGCCTTTGACGTTCAATGTCAGATAGGATCGAGCGAGTCCAGCGCATTGACCTGTCGATATTTTCTTGGAGTTGAACTAAAATACATCCCTACCGCGATAAAGTTTTACGAATCTACCTCCCTTTACGACAGACGAGCGTTGCTCGATCTGCGGTTCCTAAACGCTGATTTCAATGACACTATTAATTACACCCGACATTATAATGTTTTTAAAATACCTTTGCTTTGACAAAATATTACAATGTAGGTATGAGAGTTCATATTGTTTAAAAGCAAACTGTTCGCAAATCGTCACTCTTGAGAAAGCTATATGACGATTTTAGAAAGATTTAAGAAAGCTTTTGTTTAGCTTGCAATGTTTGTATGTCGGTTTAGCTCAAATCTTGCGAGCCGAATTAGAACCGCTTCTCTTACCCTATGGTTCTAATTTAACACGTTGATTCAGCTCCGACGACAATGCGTTTTTATGGTAAGCGTGACCTGATTCTGCACCCAGGAATGGCTCCAGACGAAGGAACTCATCAACGGCCAACAGCACAGAGACGAAATTGTGTATACGCATTCATGCACTTGTTTGTTTATATGAGATGTTTTTAATAGAAGTCAACCATTTGTTTTGCGGGTTATTTGTGCGATATTGATATCCCTAATATTGTCAGTAGAGGTCAGTTTATAAATTATTGTAATGTATGTTTTTTAGGAGGATTTACTTATAATGTCCTTATATTGTAATACAATAATAAATAAAATAATATTGCTGTATGCACTAATAAAAAAATGAAAAACATTTAAGTAAGACTTTTAATGTAACATACTATGCCCTGTGTCAAATTATATTATTATTATTATTAGTTTATTCATTAAATTTACAATTATTTTATTTTATGTACCAGCTAAGCCCAAGGCTTATCTGCTGTAACCAGGTGTGTAAAATACAGATAAATTATTGTGAAATATTTCCAACTTATTTTTTTCTGTATTTTACACGTCCTTTACAATATACATATTCACATACATTGAGGTACATTTTTAAATCTTAGTAGTATACGAACGTATTACAAACCAAAAGTAAGTATACTAAACATTTTAAAATAATAATTAACACAAATTTACTACAAACAATTAAAGAAATTATTTTTGTGCGATTTCATAACAAATATTTTACGCGCGTAATATTTTATATTACGCGCTCAGCGAGATTTTGGTACAAAAACTTAATCTAAAATCTGGCACGAACGATTGATGATCTGTCATCAATAAGAGATGAAATAAATCGACCTAGAAGATCCGAATTCATTGATCAATGATGACCAGGTATGGCTATACATATACATATACGCAGGTGCGTAGATATGTGTGTTAAGCGGACGTAACCGCCTTTGATTAGGAAGCGCAAGTCACCGCCGATCCGGCGACCCGATGTCATTGAGCAGGTTGGAATAAAAACAGTCCGTCTTGAATTCCACATATTTTCTCCGGTGGGCCGCTTCGTAAGTTATGCATCAATAAAAAGGTAAGGAAGACCTTTTAAAGGAGCAACGATGCAGTTCAAGACCTAAAGGTTATACGAAATCATTGCGAATCACTTAAGCGACGCTAGATGGCGTGCTTTACTAGAACATTCTTCCTACCGAAAAGATCACAATATTGTAATAGCGAAATACTTACACCTAACCTGTCCTTTTAAATTACCTTCTTATGTTAGATATGATAGCGGTCTGACGAAATTAATGACACATTTCTTGACAACATTTAAAAATTTTATTGATTTTTTTATATAGCTTTGGATATGCATAACGTGACCATAAATTTTGAGGTCTAAAACCCCTTATCCCCTCCCCCCTCCCCTCATCAATATGGATTTAATTCTTTCCTAAGCACCGCAGGTTAGTTTTACAAAATATTTTTTGCATGTGAAACTTATTTAGCCTAGTCATTATAGCTAGTACACCAATTCCTTTATTAAATGTGAAATCTGAGTTTTTTACTATCTTACATTATAGCAATAGTGTTTAACATTCTAACTTATTACACTACACCAAAAAGGCGTAAGAGGACAGGAGTTTTCTTTAAATAATCTAAAATATCCAAACAGGTTGTATTTATATTTACTTTTACAGTAAGCACAGCCTTTAGAACAGACGCGCTGAATTCCGTTCGACATTTATCGCATCTAACGTTCGTTTTTGAGCAACAATCGATGGTTTAATAAATGGAAATTTATTTACAATTTTTTTTTATTGAGAAAACATGTTGGATTTGTAAGATAAAGTGTAAATGAACATTTACGTTTAGGCATTGTACATAAAATAAAGCACAAGAATACAAACAAACAAAAGTACCCCCTTTCACTTCGCAGGCGACCGAAATCTAATTATTGACTCAATCGACTGAA
Source organism: Neomicropteryx cornuta (assembly GCA_020383195.1). Taxonomy (NCBI): domain Eukaryota; kingdom Metazoa; phylum Arthropoda; class Insecta; order Lepidoptera; family Micropterigidae; genus Neomicropteryx; species Neomicropteryx cornuta. The sequence continues at coordinate 4,719,881 of JAHKQU010000010.1, read as the reverse complement.
TGACTGACTGACAGGTCAGTCAGTCAGTCAGTGACAGGCGGTCAGTCACTGACTGACAGTCAGTCAGTCAGTGACAGGCGGTCAGTCCACGCGCAGGAGCGGCGTCGCTCTGCGTCTGCAACCTATTCGCAATCGACTCGCAGGTCTTGGGCCGAATTAGTGAACCGCATAAAACGGGACATTTGCCTGAAAGCGGGACATTCCTGCGTCCCCACGGAGGTGTTCGGGACAGCGGGACATAATCCTGTGAAGTAGGCCGCGGTCACGATAGATATGCATTATTTTTATTGGGGAGAGGCCACCTCATTTGTAAGATAAAGTTATTTATAAATGGGGAGGCATTCCGCATACTATGAATGTGATCGGTTTAGCTGTAGCATAATAATAAATTATAACATAAAATAGAGAGATAGTACATAAGACAATATTTAATACTATTCGTGTTGTAAATATACAGTTAATATATAGGCTAGCCGTCGCTGCGGGCAGTTTCAAATATTAAAATCTTTATATCTGCTCGAACAATGATATAGCCATAGAAAGGAAAAAATAAAATGCCAGTTCTCTCTAAAAGTACATAAAACAGTATTCTACGGGCGAATAGAGACAAAACCCGCACGTCTAAGCACTCAAGCTACTAATAATAAAGTATCATACTGTTAAAGATTAATTGTACAATAACGGAGACAAACATTACATTTACAAAATTTACAATGTGAAAATTTACTAAAAAGAAACATGAAGTTAAAATTGAAATATCACTAGGTTTTCTTAGAACTCAATTGTGTGTGAGGCGTGTGTGATTTTGTATGCGTTTGAGGGCGTGTGGGTGTGAATTTGTGAATTTGTGGTATTATCCTCATATTTGGATAATATGATGCATGATGCAATTATCGGTTTTCTTTTTACGTCAGTATTCCTATTAATGTTTTATTTATTTATTTATTTAAACGGTTTCCCACATTATAATTAAAGTAAAAAAAATAAACTACTAAAAGAAAAACAAACAAACCCAAAAACAAACTAGAATATAATTAGAACTAATCATGAAACATACTATGTTAAAAAATAAAAATAATGCCCCAAGGCAAACATTTACAAATAAATAATTCACGCTGATCTTACAAAAGTGTAATAGAAAGCAGATTTTTAACCCCATTGGGCGAATAGACAAAAATATCTCCGCGGAAATGGAATTTAATAATTCGACTGCTCTCCCAATTGGACTATACCATATACGTCGGTACGATACGCTAACCACCTAAATAACGTGTGCTTCCGCGCTCTAGTAAAACGGTCTAGTAAATGTCATCTCGGTCACACGTACGTACTGCGTTCGCACTCTTATTCGTAAACCGCTCGCCACTGAAAATATTGCGGACAAAATTTGTCCGCCCGTCCAACTCTTTTCGCATAGTATAATAAAACATAACTTCGCCTGTCGTGATCCTTCGGGATCGTAGAGCGCTTCGAAGTTTAGGCATGGGAATAGGGGAGGAGGAGTGCTCCCAGGTGGGGGTAGAGCTACCATGGTGCTAAGACGGCCATTGCTAATAGGCCGTCTATATATTACGTCATTCGAAATTTAGTGGGGAGGTGAGTCTGGCCTGCGGATGATACTAATATGACGTAGGAAGGTTTCTTGCTAAATTACGTTACCCTTACATTTGTTAGCGAAAAATAAACGTATAGATTTTAGTTATTTTTTATTTTAAGATATATTTTTTCGTAAAATTGCAATTATTTTTTTCTGAAAATTACGCTAAAAAGGTGTCAGTATTCTAGGCTTGCAATAACAAATGTAAATTAAATGCGTCGCAAATAAGCGTTCGCTTTACGCATTTATATGGAAGGTGTTTTTTTTTTGTTGAAATATGGTTCTTTTTTTTTCAGTAAAAACGAAAAAACTGTTATTTAAACGTATTGCGTCCATTTGATTAAAAACGTTCACTCCCGGTACATTCGGTAAGTAGGTTAAGTTCCGTAGATTTGTTTATTTGGGTAGGTCCACACTATCACAATATTTGCTTGGGGCGTGAATATTACAGATCTAGAATTTACATACATACTCACAAACATCCCCAAATTTCATAGTTGAATAACATAATTCATACATATAGATATAAATTTTTAAATAAAGTATTTTTTTTTATTAAAATTTATTAATATACACCGCAAACAACCTCAAACAGGCCTGTCATAAAATTAAAAGTGCTGATTACATGTTGAGCAATCTACATCCGAATTTATATACAGTTTATGATTTAAATAACACTTGAATGACAAGTAACGTATGTGTTATACCCACACAAATTGAACTTCTACAGAGATTGTGGTAGTCTAGTGGCTATTTCTGGACTATTGAAGCAAAGGTTGCGGGTTCGAATTCGTACGTGGTCACAACATTTTTAACGCTTCATTACCACCATCTCCGCTGACCACTATATGACCTGGGTCATTATTCAATTATTCAAAAATATTCAAAAATAGACCATATATTTTTGGAGATTAAAGCAAAAATGTAACTCGCGACGTAACCAGTAGTTCCCAAAACCACTCAAAATCGATCTGAATTGTTTATGTAAAATTATAGAATGGTTTAAATATACTTTGGCCAACGCTCGCCTGCAAGTCCCCAGGCTTTCTCACCAAACCGCGTCGAATTGAACGAAAGAAAGGTGTTGCTTGAGGTGAAATAGAGAAAAACGCTGTTTTTTCTGGTTTCCCATTCATGGTAATTCCGTCTACCTGCTTATGGAGAATTCGGATAAACGGTGACGGATGCGATTCGTCGCGCACCGGCGGCTCAGCGGCTCGCCATCCGGGGATGTGACTGCGCAGTCTCTGGTTCGAATCCTTTAATTGTAACGCGAAACACAAAGGATGGAATTGCTTTCTTCACTAGTGGTATGTGCGTTTGCGGCGAAGACCTGCCAAAGGAGCTAACGGCGCTTATCGCATATTAAAATATCGTTTCTGCCAATTTAGCCGGACGTATTAGCATCAGATAACTCAAAGTTTAAAGACGATAAAATGTCATAAATACATTTTTACACTCATTCATTCATTTAATTCTAACCCTCCCAAATTGATCTATTTTCAACGATATACGAGGTGTGATCAGAAAGTAAGGTGACTTTTCAAATTTTGCGCGCTACGTCCGTTCGATCTTCGATTTTTTTTTGTTATGTTGGTACACTTGTTTTTAACATCTGTGAAAAGTGTCTGTGAAGAGTATAGCATTTTTTGTTTAGAAGTGTTTTGCGTGCTCGGCGATTTTCTACTGTCGAAAAACATGGATCAAAGAGTTTGCATTAAATTTTGTGTAAAAAATGGAATCAAGTGCTATAAAACTCTTGAAATGTTGACAGTGGCATACGGTGAGTCTACTGTAAGTAAAAAAAATGTTTACAAGTGGTATAAACTCCTATCAGAAGTGCTTTGAGGATTGGAAAAAACCGTTGGCACATCTGAGGGGGGTTACTTTGAAGGGGACAAAATAAATATTGATGTATGAATTAATATTTTTTGATAAAAAAAAAGTCACCTTACTTTTTGATCACACCTCGTATATGATATATTTTTTGTCTGTAATTATCTTTATTAGTCAATTAGGCTACCCTAGTGTATACTTCAATTTATATTGTCTTTGCGTCATTACCTGTATTGTAGTTTAATTTGATTTATCGTTTTTTCGGAAAACCAAAAATATGCAAAAAATTCAATATATACAAAAAAATACAATATATAAAAAAGAATGGTACATACAATTGTGTACACACAAATTGACTGATGACAGGTTTACGCTAAAGTATAGAGATACATGTAAAGATTAAAATTAAATTAAATTACACTCGCACTAGCACTCTAAATACAGATATATGTGTATGATATGTATAATATTTTTTGTTTTGTTTTTGTGCACAATTTCTGTTGGGTAACCAGAATAAATAAATAAATAAAACGTTCATTCACTTAAAATGGTTAAGCCTTTGCTAAATTTCCTTAAATTGATGCTTCAAACAACTTTGGTTGAGCCTAAAACTTTATTTATTACAATAAAAACTCATAAATACGTAACAATTAAATTAAATACTTAAATTGAACAGAAAAGTCTTTTTTCTGCCTTCGGACAGAATTTTTACTTTCTCTGGTATTCAAGAAATTTTGTGATCATTTGAATCAATTCATAAAGTAGGTAATAATAGAAAGATCTGTAGATGGTTAATACATTTGGGTATTATACACAGTGAAGAATTAATTGCAATAGTAAAATAATTTTAATGGCATTACTGAATAGAATTATTTGTATGATTCTCTTTATATTTAGACTATTTCATACGATTTACTGGAATAAAATGATGGTCACCCTAGGACAGATTAAAGTCTAGTTGAGTAAACATAGATTAGTAAATTTTTCCCATTGTATTGTATATTTCCTCTGTATTTTGAATTTTAAATGAACAAATTTATTATCACAGAGACAAATTAAACGTGTGTTGTTACTTTTACAGTAGTAACATGGCTATTCTAATCTGGTCGAACAACTGTTCTAAGAAAGGCCAAAGGAAGGTGACAAAATTATTTTAAATTACTTTTTACGTACGTGAGAATAGTTTAGAGCCAAAATATAACCCTTGAAAAATAAACACTACAATACATATGCTATTATTTCGCTGTATGCTATTACCCGTTAATAAATAAATAAATACAACGTTTGTATGGAGAAAAAACCGACTCGCGTCCTCTTAAGATACCATGATTTCGAGCTGGTTGGATATGGAAGCCATCGTCGAAGAAATGCACCCATTTAGCCGCTGATATTTACTGCCACATCGCTAAGATTGATCACTTGAAATCACATGACAGATCTATGCGTGCTGACTGCGCGTTTTAGGTCCTGGATCAATGATCTAGCTCAAAATGATTCATCTCACGAATTGTTAGACTTTTTGGAGTCATCCTTTCGAACATGCGTTGAATTCCTCAGATTTTTCCAATCATTTATAAGGGAGTTGTTAGCTTTGTCAAACATTCATCTTATATTATATGATAATCATAAGTATAAAATCTCATCAGCGTTGCATCTGTCGCTAACATAATGGTGGAATAGTTCATTTAATTGTATTTATATTAAATAATAACATTAAAAAGTGCAATTGTAAAACTGTTTTTTTTTCGTTAGTTTTTACTAATTTTATTTTATTTTATTTCAGGAAACAACAGCTTATATAGACGCAAATATATATTTTTAATGACCGCCAACAAAGATTGATTTGAGAGCAATCGATTTGTTAATTTTGGCCTCCGGTCAACAGTGGATGATGAAGTATGCTCATTAAAAGTCACCATTGCACCTCTTTCAGTTATTCTAAAACTTTTTGTTCCAAGATTTTTTTTAAAGGTTATGAAGATTCACAGCTTAAAAATTAATTTAAAAAAATCGCTTACATATGTACTATTTATTTTTTGGAAATTTGCGATTCACACCATCAAACACACACACAGATTTTTTTTTCAATCCTAGCCAAATTATTTCAGAGAACAGAGGAGACAAGTATTTCTGGTGTGATCTTGATGAAGTTTTTTCTTAATCACAATACTCCATGGAGTAGAAAGCTATATAAATAATTTATATCGTAATAAAATTTATTTAGACACTGAACAGTTTTACCATAATAAATAATATGTTATTCAGTCTATATGTTTATTTGATATTTAAATCTTTTCCGTCATGCCGTACTGCTAGCCTTACGGTTATATGTTATACAGATATAATATTTTTTCTTTTGGATATTATACCACCATGTCGTTTGCTTAGCACCCGCTGTTCGACGATCGGAGGCGCAGCTAGTGACGCCGTGAGCTTGTTTTGGAAAGCAATCGATTGCAAAAAACAAAACGTTTTTTTTTCTTCAGGCAATTTTAAAATAATCTCAAACTTACCCCCGGATCTAAGCCTTTCGATGGCGACACAACTTTCGGAATATCGATATAACCTCAGTAGGAATTAGGTGTGTATCAAACAAACCGCAAACCGCAGTCAAACCGGTTTTCTGTTAAATGCAGTTTTGAAAAACTGGCATAAAACTTTACGGATTTTATACTTAACGGCTTGTTAAACCTGTCATGTAATTTTTATGAAAAATCACTACATTACGATTGTGAATAACTATTAAAATATGTTTAATAATTTTGAAAAGTGATCCATTAGCTAAAATGTCTTATCGAAATGTATCTTACATATGGTGTCTGTGTTTGTGAGTGCATTATCGTTTTGTGAATTGTTAAAAATAAGGTTAAAAGTACTTTGTGTTCAATATTTTAAGGGCATTAAGCTGTAACATATAGGTCGTATGCACGAAGTATACAAAAAAATCACTATTTAAATTCCATTTCTGCCGAGATTAATATATATGTGTCTTTGCATAAATTCTGCTTTCTTTTACACCTATTCGAGATCATCGTAAATAATTTGATTGTTATTGTTCACTTTTTTTTTATTATTTATCATTTTCCTCTTATTTTAATATAAAAAAATGTATGTGTAAACCAACGAAATAAATCAATATACTTTGAAAGGGGGGTATGTTTGGCCACCTAAAAAAAGGTAGTTTTTTGTATTATGCAGGGTAATCTTTGGAAGGACTTTCAAACGTATTTGTTTCAAATTTTTTATTTAATTGTTTATAATGATATGGAACTCAAAATTTGTGAAAAAATAACGGTACCTCTTCTAAATCTCAAAAACTAAAATTTAAATATTTTCTGGATTAGTAGGTATTGAAGTCAAAGATAACAAGAAATTGACTACCAAGACCACGCTTAAAATAATAAATAATATTACAAATAAATAAAAAAACTACCAAATACACAAATACATACAAATACAGCCATTAAAGCTATCACTAGACAATAAAATTAAATGAATAATTAATCATGCATTTAAACGGAGTTATTATTTCATATATCATGTGAATTCAAGCCATGTCAGCATTTTGATATGATTAAGAGTTAAAAGCATAATTTAATTATACATGTTTAGTTTCTAACATAATTTTTAGTGTTTACATTGACAGTAGAAATCTTTGATTAGTTTTACATATACTTTTTAAGAATGTAAACTTATCATTAATACCAATTGTTTGTAAGACTGTTGATTGCACTCAATAAAGAATAAAGAATACAGACAAATAAATTTAATTAAATAATAATTTTAATGTCATTGAACTGTTTTTTTTAGAAGACTCGTTTAAGGTATTTTTCACAGCCCTTCGCTGAGATAGGTCCGTGGAATCGGGGACATCTGCATGCGAGAAAATAATCGATCGCTCTACGATCGATTTCGCGCCGCTCTACGCGACGCGTCTTTTTTCAATAATATCGTGGGACAGCCCGTCGGCGGTGAGCGCTCTGCTCGAGCGTTATTGTTTTTATTTATTCTTATTAATTCCCGGAATGTCCGTCGATATAGCGTATTTATGCATATGGCGTTTTATTATTGAATTTGGTTAGATTTTAATTTGATATTTTTTTGGAAGCGTCAAACGAACTGATCTTTGCGCCAACGCATTTAGAATTGTATGCTTTGGAAATTTATTTATGAGTAATTTATATTCAAGATCTTAACAGCTAAAAAAACTACTATAATTTACTTTTCACGGGAAACAGAAGCATCGGTTGGTAATATATAAGCGATGACACGTTTTATTTCGTTTGTGTGTTTGTGGTTTGTGTTTCCGCCATTCGAATCAATATTTGTAAAAAATAGTGATAGTTATAATAATTAACATCTCTTAAAGAAACACAAATATACCCACACCCAGTTCACATTCATAAAAAATTAAAACATAGTTTCCTTTATTTTCACCACCATTCACTATGCGTATTGGAGTATTCTCTATATTTTCGCGTGTTGCAGTTCTACTGTATCAAAAGCTTTCTCTGCATCTAGCGAGGTGTAGAGAGAGAGTAGTTTATTTCCTACTCTCCGTTCTTCATCCAGGATTCTTCTTGCTGTGAAAATGTGGCGCTTTCGTGGACTGGCTTTCTAAAATAGCGTGCGTCGTTATCCATTTTCTTAATTATTTTTGGATATATCTGTACCTACCCTACGTTGGGCATACATTCGTATTTTGTAGATTCGCCTTCTTCAATATAGATTCGCCTTATCTTAATTAAAACCCCTAGGGTTTAAACCGCCATTTTGCGGTCTCAACAAGAGACAATATTTATTGTCTATGTTATAAATAACTTAGATTTAGTTTATACTTTATCTAGGTGATACCTAGCCGTTATACCTTTATCTAGGTATTACCTAAGTAATTTATAATTTAATCTTTGTGTTGAAATTATTGTAGCCTTTTAATATTACTGTATTTAGATTAAGCTTTTCTTAAAATTCTTTATTTTAACATTAACAAAAACAAACAAGAAGAATAAGGTAAAATAATTCTACCCTCGCCGAATTGCACACTTGACCATGTGTCAGAATCGCAATAACTAACACATCTCCTTCTGGAAGATGAACATTGTTTTTAGGGACGAGGAAGCCATCTTCACAACTAACAATGACCTATAGTCAAGTGCAAAATAACCGCTCATTATTTTGTTCGAAGGACCCGCGTCGACGGGATGAGTAGCGATAGCAATGCTCCCTGTGCACAAGTCGTTTAGGGACATAAATCTCCGCTAGATTGCTCTCAGCCACAGAAGAGCGAGAGAGCAATAGAGCAAGCGTATTCGAGCGTATTTACAATTTTGATTACAAACTTTCATAGATTGTTTTAAGTTTAAATAAAGGAAATAATTTAACAAGACACTTTTGTTTTGTTTTTATTATTTTGTCCCGTATCCACCGCACCCCAGGGGCGGACTTACCCCATTGGCCGCCCTAGGCTTGGAACAAATTGACGCCATTACATATAGAATGAAAGGTGTGTATTTACCATTTAAATTAACACGCGTCTGGACTTCAGCTTAGCAAAAGAGTTGATTATATCGTCATATTTGACTGCTCACAGTAAATCTGACTCAATCCCAAGTACGGCTTCATTGTTTACACTTTTCGTAATAATTCCGCCCCCAAAAATCTGCCGCCCTAGGCTCCAGCCTAGCGGTATATCCGCCCCTGCCTCCACTAAAAGCTTTCTCATAAAACCACACGAAACACGTCTAAATTATCCACAAAGAAGGCCCAAAACTAAAGAAAGGTCTAAAATCAGTCCAGAAATTATGAATGATATTGCTTATAAGAAAAATGAATAAATACATTACTGATATTCATCATATTTTTCATTGATAAATGTTTGCAACTATAACCACGCGTTTTAATGTCAGCCTGACTTTCACATTTAGGTGTATTTTTTATAACAGTAACGAGTACCCAACTATTTTTAGGCACTTACAATACCACGAAATAGTGTTCATCTCAACCTAGCCATTGACAAATACAAATGATATCATTAAAATATCAGCGTGTCGGATGTACGGACAATCTCTTGGCAATTTGTAAATATTTGTACTTTCCGCCTTGTCGTAAAATAATAATGTAATAATTTATAAAAAAACACCAAACGCCAACGCTCTCTGGCGTGTTTGCGTACAACTAGCGCTGTCATAATGTCGCCGGCACTCGGAACACAATCATTTAGGATTGGACAATTTTTAGATAAGTTATTGTGGGATTATGAGGAAACGAGAGGAAATAAAAGGCTTTTAGTCGAAGATTTATTCGCACCCATTGCGTAAACTTATTTATTGTCAACGGTATATTATTTTGCTAAACTATTGGTTTCTTAAGCTTTATTAATAGCTGCAAATGTTAACATTTTTACCATCATTGAACATTTACATTTTTTTTTGACGACACTATTTTTTTTTAGACTAACGCATATTCCCTTAAAACGAACATAATATAATGTGGTTTACGAATTACTTTGTTCAATATTAAAAAATACTAAGAATTAGGTACTTTATTCAAGATTAAATAATACTAAGTATTATTTTATTCAAGATTAAATAATACTAAGTATTACTTTGTTCAAGATTAAATAATATTAGGAATTACTTATCCTACATTATAAATTTGGAAATGCTTCGCCACTAAAGAAAACTCAAGGGGTTATATATGTAAATATATACATTTAATTTTAATTAACATAGTTTAAAACTTATGACTTAATAAGTGTAGGTAGTGAATTTTACATAATGAATACTTATAAAATTGAATAATGTAAGACAATATACAGGGTATTCCGATTTCAAAAAAAAAAAATACGTAATTTCGAAAAAAAATCATACTAAAATAATTATATTATTACAACTTTTTTTTTCCGAATTGCTTGGCGACTTATTTCCAATGTTTTTCGCTGTTAATGTTTGATTATCGATATAGATCGAGACCCTAAAAGAGTGCCCTAAATTTAAAAACATCCTATATAATGTAATTGTGTTTTCTTTCAGTATCATTATTGAAAATAACAAAATAACGTTAATAAAACATATTTAAATTTATTTAGTACATCAATTCAAAAGAAGGTGTTCGGGGATCAAGTACGGCCATTTTGACTATAACTGCAATGGTTATGTGGTGGAGACATCAAAAGTTAACCATCGGTTGACCATTTTGGTTAGGTCATTCGCCAGTCAGCGCACACCACAATAAACAGGCGCTGATAACTGCTGGTTACAAAATGTGCCGACGTCCGAAAAAGCGAATGTCAGATTTTATGTCGTCTGACATAAGATGGCGGCGCCGCAGTCGACCAGAAGTTGTGAAAATGAAAACCACTTTCTGACCGACACGGTTAACTGGCTGTTGTTGAAACCGACACTTAACTGTCCGCCTGCAGTTTAAAATGCTAAACCGATTTCGCGGGGAATTTAACTGTTGCATAACTTAATTTTTCAGAAGTTCTAAAGGCTATATAACATCAAACCAGCACGCTAAGCTATAAGTATTAAAATTAGGAGCTGATGTTCAGACTTAATAATTTAATACAGTCAACGTCAAAATACGCAGCGTTTTTGTCATGTATGTTAGTTTAAAAATACCGAATGAGTTAAAATATTTGTTTTATTGTAAATGTATTATAGTTAAAAAAGTTAAAAATGCATTTATATAAAATACAGCGCTGGGTTTAAACCGACGTCCTGAGCCCTGGCTTTCAGTAACTTTTCAGTACTTTTATAATTATTTTGCTATAACTTCATATAATTAGCATGTGTTTAAATCAATTATTAAAAGTATGGCGAAGCCAGAGGATAAATATTAATTTCGACTCATTTAGACCCCTTTTTCAAATGCCAGCATTTGGTAACCATTGGATATTTAATCGTAAAAAAATATATTTAAATACCTTCATATCATTTCGTCAACATAGTAAACGCAGATTTTTAAAATTCAATTCAATTTCTGACAAATTTAATAAATATTAAACTGCTAATAGTTATTTTTTAATTGAATTGCTCTCTTATAAAAAACATTAGAACCTTAGAAAAAATAGTAATTGAAAGGCAAATAAAGGGACTAAAAAATTATAAATTTTGGTTTTTTAATTTCTATATTATGAAGCTGTAATTAAATAAAAACCACCAATTGCACCAAGTCGACTGTCAATATTCTTCGCCTTAAACATGTTAGAGAGACGAAGTAAGGGATTTTCTTTAAACGTAATCCTTGGGGAATGGACTTCTTCTTGTTTTGCGCATGTTGTCGGAGAGGCGCTTCCCGTCGAATGTTCTCCGCTAAGGAAATGTGTTGTCGATAAACGCGTGTATAAACGTGGCCTTTGACACTTTTCCATAAAATTGCGATTTCGCCTCATTTATAAAGCCAATGTCTCAATCGTTATTACTCCTTTGGTCGTCGCGGACAAAGTTCAGAACATAGGCTATCCGAGAGATGCCTAACGTAACATCTTAACCTGTATCCTTGATAAGTAAATTTCTTCCTCTCCCTTGTAGTGTGCGAATGTAATACGAACAGAGGCATTGGTAATAAACGGTAAAAAAATATTGTACCTTAAGGTTAATTATTCATACTAGTGGTCGCCCAGTGATCGAAATTTGACCTATTTCATAAAACTTTTTAGTTTCAGCATTATTGAGCTTTGAATTTCAGCTTTCATTCATTTCATATATTTTTTTAATTTTGTTTTTCGTCAGCTGCGAGCGTGTACAAATACGCTTTAGCGTTCAATACATATGAAATTTAAAATTGAATGTTATTAAAAGTGAGTATTACCCTCGCGACCAAAAACAACTTTGACGGCTAAATCTGGTTTTATTTTGTGTTATATTTTAAATAAATATATATCACATTATATAAAATATATACTATAGAACAATGAATCAAGGAGTTTTTTTTTATTTTATATTATATTAAATCCTACAGCGTGTGTCGAAGTAGCGCCATTTCTTAAAATCAACACTTTTCCGAGCTCTATTTTGGCTAAAATCCCAGTGCTACTCGTACAGATAAATAACGAAATCATAGCTTTATTCGCTATAAACAATTATTCAATGCGTTTTTTCGTTTTATTACTAAATAAAGCCAAAAATAAATGATTAGATTGGCTACTAATTGCTGCAAAATTCATCAACTTTAGCTTGTATTTGTATTTATTTTTTGATAGGATTTATGAGTTTTAATATTTTCATCTAAAAATGAGACTTAACATTCATAGAAGTATAAGATGGCATTAATCATTATTTTTGCTTGACATTCACAGACTATTGAAAAGGGAATATTTGAAATCACACAAAATCACACAAAAACAGCTCGAAACTCATTCGGTCAAACTGTCAGTAGTATGAACGTTTTATTTTATTTAATTTTATGTATTTGTAACCACATATTATAAATAAATTTTAGTTTTCCGCATTTCTACATCATATAAACTTTAACTGTGCCAAACTATGCTAAAAAAAAGGTACGAAATGTTCTCTTAACGTATTAATATATATCACTGAAAGTTGTTTTCACAATCCACTTCAGTGTTATACTCAAAAAATAAACGTCTGAAAGATAATCGGCTTAAAACATAGTAGTGTTAATTTATTGTTTAACCTAGATCGGTGGTAGATTGATATAGATTTTAAATTTATTAGATTTAACGTTAAATTCGTACACTTTATAGAATTTAGCGAACGTGTAAATGTTTAATAATTATTTATGCGTTTAGCAAGTGTAATTATTAATATGTTCAGTATCAGTATGTTTTAAAGGTATTTCATATATTAGCCTAAAATAGCTCTAAAATTGTGTAAATATTTTAATAAAAAATTAAACTGTACCCGCGCAGCGTCTAGACAATTTGACGAGAAGCTCAAATTGCCAATATCCTCTGTAGCGTAAAAAAATCGCATACTTAATAAATAATCAAACCGAAATAATTTATTTTATTCGAAATAGCGATTATGTGGACAGTTTTTTAGCGCAGTCGCGAGAGTTAATCAATTATGCCTTTTTTATAATCCGTTACTTTTCCGACGAAACGCTCGAACAGGAATTGCTAATGGGTTGCACCAACGCAGCGCACATGCGTTGGTTTTGCCGTTTGAAAATAATATACAGGAATGTACAGCGTCGTGGTACACAGGTTGTCCCAATATCATTCCCGTAAATTTAAGGGGGTGTGTATGTTCCCTCTTACGAGTAAGAAATTATTTTTAAAAAAATGCAAAAATTTGTGTAAAACAATCATAATATTACGGCAGCGTTCGCCGGGCATACTAAACCCGCTGAAAACACGTCGGGCGCCACGTCGTGAATGCAATTCAAAGTGAGCGGACGTAAACTCGTTTTACACAAATATATTGGGTTTTATATAGAAACTTCAACAGTTTTTTTCTCGAAAACCATAATGAATTTTGATACAGTTTCTTAACAAATAACGCTAGGAATCGTATGACCTATTAGCTGTTTTTTTTATTGGGTTTGACCTTGGGATACCCTGTATATTAAAAGTTTATAGTTTCAATCATAAAATGCGTTATATTCGAAAATAACTTCTAGAAGGATAGAAAATTATTAATGATTTGTCACTTTAATTTCCCGAATTTCCTCTAGTGTGAAGTAATAATTATTGCCGTCCCTCTCTCGCGCGAGCAGACCTGCGAGATTCGCTGCGTATTTCCAAACCCTGGAAGACACCGACTGGCGCCAAGAATTTGCATGTAAAATTTGCTCACCGTACAGTTAAATAATTATACACTCAGATAAATAAACTATTCTTTTTTACAAGCTTTTAATTAATTGCGGTCAAATCTTGCGAGCTGAATTAGAACCACCTCCTCTTATACTGCGGAGTTAAAATTTGAAATTTTCGTTCAGTTCCGATGTCAATCTATTTTTATGGTTAGCATGACCTGATTGTACACCCAGGAATGGCTTCAGACGAAAGAACTCCTCGACGGTCAACAGCGCAGACACGAAATTGTTTTTAAAAATGTATTTCTTTAACCGTTGTTACCTCAAAATACCTTCATTGACAAACATTTGGTTTCCGTAATACCCTCTTAAGTAATTTTTCCGCAACTGAATCAGCCTTTACTCAAAGTGTGTCTAGTCTAATCATATTTAAGTGGTTAGTCCAATTGGGAGAGCAGTCGAATTACTAAATTCCATTTCCGCGGAGATTGATATCTTCGTCTGTTCGCCCAATGGGATTAAAAATCTGCTTTCTATTACGCCGTTGTAGGATCGGCGTGATTTATTTATTTGTTAATGTTTGCCTGGAGGCATTATTTTAATTTTTTGCTTACTATGTTTCATGTTATTGTTTTTTGTTTTTAATGCTTTTTGTTTTTCTTTTGGTAGTTTTATTTGTTTTTACTTTAATTATAATGTACACGGGGAAACCTGTTAAATAAATAAATAAATAAAATTTATTTTCAACGTTTAATGTTATATTATAAGAACCTAATTATAATCTTTTTATATTTTTTTTGTTGACCATTAGACGCATGCTTATACGGGGACGACTTTGGGTCAAAATTAATTTTATTCTACGCGTGTTTATGTATAATTATATGTTTTTTAAATAAATAAAATAAATGCTAGGATGTCCCATAAGTGGTGGATCAAAAGAAATGAGGCGATAGGAGAGCAATCAAACTTATTATAAACATGGTCTACCAATTCTCAACGGTTCAAAAGTTACACTTACAACCACTTTTTTGAAAATACCTACACCTTCTTACAGAAAAAATCATGAATAAAAAATGATCTATGTTCAACCTTTTTTTTTATTTCGTGCTTATTAATAATTTATCTTTCTAGTAAAAGTATTTTCGTGAACTTTTCATCGATATTAAAAAAGTAACTTGAATTTTGTAATAATTTACTATTTTTTATTTAATTTAAAATTTATTATTTGTTTACCTAAAAAAAATGTACTACGGAAAGTTGTACCACCATTTTAAAACCTTCTACTGTTCATACTGATTCTAAGTAATTATTATTCTGAGGTGCTTAAGCAATGTTTTAATTCTGAAAAGTATCAGGAGCGGGCGACAAATTAGAATTGTAAATGACCTTTTTTATCACCTCATTTCGTTTGATCCACCACTTATGGGACATTCTGTATATGAAACTACACTGAAATAAAAATAGTGTGCGAATCAATCCAGTAAGATAATATTTCAACCTCTGCACATCTCCCTGTTATGTGCGCTTTTGGAAATAATCTAGTATTAAATTATTAGACTAACCGCTGTTGCGGGCATGTTACAATCTTTATCTGCCCGAACAAAGGTATTATGAAATATGTTCAGAAATGTCCGTTTGAACGGGCAACACCTTTTTGGTGTGCGCGCGGCAAATGGCAGGGTGACTAGTCTAGACTTCGCCAGGTCGCCAGGTCGCCTTTTCCCCGCCTATTCGACAATGGATCCGCTTTCCGCTTTTTTTCGTATCTACTCGAACAATTCAAGATTTTTAGCATTTTAATTATTTTAGTAGTAATGTGGATGTTGCGGAGTGTTGCGCCGCGGAACGGCAGAGGGAATCTACCTGTCGGGTTTTTACAACAGCGATTCATATGACATGCCGTATCTATAAGTTTTAAAAGATCGTTGGTTGTTTGAGTATGTGAATGCGTACCCATAAATTCAATGGCGGCTTTATGCAATTAGTGTGTGCGGGTGTAAGTCCCTGAATGTGACAATGAAAAGGGGAGGAACATAAGGAATGCATTTAAGTACTTGGGTGATTAAGCAAATAGAAATTTAAGAAATAATCTTCATAACTACATGATCGGAAGCTGTCAAAGTGACATCTGTCAAAGTGAAAGCTGTCAAAGTGACAGCTGTCAAAGTGACAGCTGTCAAAGTGACAGTCGGCCAGAGCGCCGCCATTTTGTCGCGTCGTTCGAAATCCGTAACTCCGTCCGGACGATTCCGTCGCCGTCGGTCATGCTAGAGGTTCACCGAAAATAATGACTTTGTTTAACCTGCGGCCGGAACATGCGCCGACCGGCCGACAAGTCTTCTAGGCGGCCCCTAATAAATTAGGGCCGATTTACACGGGGAAAAAACACACAGAGCCGTCGCTAAACACTTAGGACTTGTCTGCGGCGCGGATGAGAATTGATTGAGGAATTATTCAAATTGTGCATGTGCGCGCGCGGCCTTAGCTCGTGCCCGTCGCACACGGAGCATGCATTAGCGACTAAAGTCTTTTCAAACTAAATTTCTGACACATTTTCAAAATCACTTTTAGAGTTAAATACCTATGCATGGCCGGAGGAAAGGAGAAAATCCGTTGTTTTCGGTGAGGTTTTTTTAAATAGTTTTTTAAATATCGCTAAGCTCCCATGTGGTGACTCAAATGTCACTCTGTTCACGGACTAAGGCTCTAGAACTACAAGACCGATTTTGATAATTATTTTTTTAAAATGACCATGACAATGTCTTCTGCGCATAGATACCAAAAAACATATACATATGATTGCGCAAAGAATTATAATAAATTAAATGATAATCCCAATGGAAAAATACATTTATATACTAAACTCCGCTCCAATGTATGCCGCAGCGAAGTAAAGCGGCGCCCTAGTATACACAAACGAAGAGCATTTGGGAGAGCAGTTGAATTATTAAATTCCATTTCCGCGGAGATTGATATCTTTGTCTGTTCGCCCAATCATTACACCGTTGTAAGATCAGCGTGAATTATTTATTTGATTTTTGTTTTTTTTTTATTGTTATTGTTTTTTATTTATGATTTGTTTGTTTTTCTTTTAGTAGTTTAATTTGTTTTTACTTTAATTATAATCTGTACATGGGGAAACCTGTTAAATAAATAATGGCATACACAAACACACACATACATACTATTTACGAGAAAGAGATAGAATGAACTGTCATAGGAACTATCTCTGACCTTTGTCATTTAAGACATGGCGCGCCGTGTCCGACTCGCATTTGAAAGCTGGTCAGACAAAGCGAGAAGTTATGTTAAGAATTTATCATCTCCCTCTTTTAAATGCGACAAATAGATTTAAGTGTCCGAGTATTTCTAGCATGTCGCAAACCCGCCAAGTTGAAAAAATTAAAAATATCACGAATACCTTCAAAAAAAAAAAAAAATAAGTATGTACCTACACTTAGAAGAAAAAAAATATTTTATTAAAATAAATTATATTTTTTTTTTGCTTTCACTTTTACGGCAATAAAATAGCGATTATTACGTTAAGCAGTAACGTAAGGCGCCTACAAACCTGATTACTTGAAAATTGCGAATTTTACAGGTTTTAAAAGACACGGAGAGATATCCACAAGAAATATAAGTAATCTAAATTATTTACATTAAAAATAATTTATTATTTTTTATTACCTAAGAAAATTTATTTAAACATTATGCCCGTGTGTTGAAATACCATTTTTTAAAGTCACCCGTTTATGAAACCAGAAATATCGCATATAAAATTAATATAGTTTTATGATGAGAGAGGTAAAGAGGAGGAGGGATTTACCTGAGCGATTTGAGATATATGATGTAACTACTTAGAAATAAAATAACAAAATTTGCTTAAAATTAGAGTTTTTTGTTTTAGTTTTTAAATATGCTAAAAAAAAATAAATTTACAGAAAATATATGTTTTTGTGTTATTATTTAAAAAAGAGGATTTTT
Source organism: Neomicropteryx cornuta (assembly GCA_020383195.1). Lineage (NCBI taxonomy): Eukaryota > Metazoa > Arthropoda > Insecta > Lepidoptera > Micropterigidae > Neomicropteryx > Neomicropteryx cornuta. Next base: position 4,701,742 of record JAHKQU010000010.1, on the reverse strand, counting down.
AAAAACATATCACTTATTTTTATAAAAAAAAATAACTAGATGCTATCAATATTTCATACAAAATGGTAAGCCGCGGTTTGTGTTATAAGCGCCGTTATGCCCGTCACAGAGTTTACACCTTTCCGTTCATCGTGCAAGGTTTCTTTTCGCTGGCAACAATTTGTAGGTCAGAATCGTTCGAATCGTGCAAGGCACACCTGATCACTGGTGGTTTCTTTGGGATCTCTTGATAGCGACGGGTGTGGGGTGGGGCCACCCAGCCCCACCCCACACCCGCCGCTACGATATACTGCTATTCGTCATTATGAGACTGCTCTCTATTACACATTAATTAATACTAGAGGTCGCCAAGTGGTCAAAATTCGAACATAATTCATTAAACTTTTAGGTTAGAGCATTATTGAGATTCTTATACCTTTAATTATAGAGGTATGAAAGTATTTATTTACTTATTTATTCTTATAAACCAAAATACATATATGTACAGAATGTAACCAAAAAGCGAAAGGCACCTACTGCACCCTTCCCTGTTCCCTGCCTTCCTAACTAGACGCCGTCTGTACCAAAGAAGGCAGTGACCGACGATTTTTGTTAACTGACATTATTTCGGTATTAACTGAAAGGAAAACTTTTAAAAAAGTTACACGCGTAAATAAACTATAGGAATAAATATTGCAAATTTGTAAAACATTTGCATAATAAAAGGTATATATATTTATATAATACATAAGCGTGTATACATATACACATATACATAATTTATAATATAGAAAAGTATATATACTATATATATATATAAAACATATAAAGCAATATATAACTATATATGTGATCAGTAAAATTGATAACCATGGGTATCTCTAGTAAAGCGTGATATCATAAATAGTTTTATATTACAATTGCTGAGTTCATTTAACTACACTAGATTAGCTATTGCTTGCCGTCCAACATCCATTAACCACCTAGTTAACATTTTTGCCAACTTGTGTGAATTTTTAATTTTAAGAGATTCAGGAAGTATATTATGAATTTTAGGGCCTATGTACTTAAGAGATCTCTGCCCAAATGTGGTAGTCATTTTTGGAACTTGTAGATGGTCCTTAGCAACTGCTCTAGTATGGTGGCTATGTTGAACCTTATCGTGCATATTAATATTTTTACTAGTATATAATATTACACTTTTAATGTATAATTGCCTAATATCTAATATATTAAATTCTGCATATAGTTTATCAGATGGATATATATAAGGCAGTTTCATTATTGTTTTAATGACAGCTCTTTGTGCTACTTCTAATGGTTTAAGATTGGTTTTGACACAATTTCCCCACCCCACTATACCATAGCTAAGAATGGACTGGCACAGGGCGTAGTAGACTGATTTTATAGTACGAGGGTCCAGAATATTCCTCAGGTTTTTAAAGATATATATTAACTTCCTCGCTTTTTCTGATACCTCTATAATCATTACTTACATACATACATATATATATATATATAATATATATATATTATATATATATATTATATATATATATATATATATATTATATATATATATATTATATATATATTAATTTTGTTTAATTACGTCAGTCATTAGCGAGCGTTGTTTGCCTTAATTCCTTGCAAAAATTATGAAATTTAAAATATACAATTACAGTCCGTATTTGTATTTATTTTTGGTACAACTCTTTGTCGTTTTTAATTTTTTCTTATTTCATCTTATAAAAGTATAAGATGGCATTAATAATTATTTTTACTTGACATTAATACATTAACATTGAGACTATTGAAGAGGGAACATTTGAAATCACACAAAATTCACAGCTCGAAACTCATTCAGTCAATCAGCTGTCAGTAGTATGCACGATTTATTTAATTTAATGTATTTTTAACACATATATGATACATAAGTTTTAACTTATTTCACTCCTTCTAACCATGCCAAATCTCACATTCCTCCGTGCGCGCAATATGCTTATAAAGTGGTACAAGGGTTTCTCTTCACATATTAATAATTTTCACTATATCATTTATATTTTTATTTTTGAGTTGTGTGGTTGTTTTCAAAAGTGGTTTTTAGCCTAAAACAGTATTTTAGCCGTCATTTCTTTTTAAATTTTTCCTAGAAAGGACCTCCGGACCCGCCGCTTAAAATGAGGTGAGGGGAACTCCGTACCCCAACACCGTGTGGTACCAATCCTGGGTGTGGAATCAGGTGATGCTTACCATAAAAATGCATCGTCATCGGACATGAACCGACATGTCAAATTTCAACTTCGTAGGACTCTTATCCTACTCAGGAAACTACCCGTTGCTCATTTGTAGGTACGGTTACTGGGTTACGATGTCGTGCCACGCGGTCTGGTACTTAACCCCCACCTAACAAGGTGACCATGTTTTTTCGACTCTTTCTTTTGTCATTTTAGACCAGTTCTTTTGCTTTAATTTACAAAATTATTCATTTTTATGACCAGAATCACCCCTTATAAGGATATTGCTGACTTTAGGGTCATTCTATACATATATAGGGTGATGATTTTAGAGGCGTGGTTTTCAAGAAGAGATAAAACGCATATAATTTGATGTTATGGCTAAGAATTTAGTTTTATTATAAAGATAAGGGTTTGCCATTATGTTTTAAAAATGATTTCGGGTAAGTGGCCGCCGCGGCTGACTCGAACAAATTCCAGCCGAGAGGCCCAATTTTCAACCACTTTTGTCAGCAATAACGCGCCGAATATTCTCTTCCAAGGCGTTAATCGTGTCCGGCTTATCTGCGTAGACAAGCGACTTCACATAACCCCACAAAAAATAGTCCAGCGGTGTTAAATCGCACGATCTTGGAGGCCACGCCACAGGCCCACGACGCGATTTTTACTTTATTTTAGAGTGATTTTAAAAAAATTTAGTGATTTAAAAAAAATTTAGTGATTTTTTCTAAATTTGCACTATTCATTATGAAATGGCAAACCAAACTGAGCATAAATCAAGTGACAGCTGTCAAAAATACCAACTACGAAAAAAGTAGTGCCAGATTGAAAACCACGCCTCTAAAAAAAACAACCTATATATACTTACCTTACTTCTTGCCTACTTTATATATACTTATTTTTAATACCAACTCCAATGAAATAAACATAATAATATTTTGCTGACATGAATTTAGCATTTTTGAAGTGGTAACTTCATTAGGCACGGGTCGGGCGAATTTCGGATGGGGAAAATGTAATGAATTGTCGTCACGAGGCCCGCGGTTCGATAGAAACAGTTTTTTTTTTAAGTTTTCACTTTTGTCGTAGAATATTATAGCTAACGCAGTAATTAGCAGTGCAGTGCAGTGGATTAGCATGCTGTTTACCATACACACGATATCCAAGTTTAAAGTTCTGGTGCGTTCGTGTTTGTGAGCCTGCGTGCTTTTGATTTTTCTGTTTTTCAATTATTACGATATTTAACATTTGTAGTGACGCTTTTAATAATCGATAATATAAATTATATTTAAAATAAAAAACAAAAAATCTGCAATTAATATACCTGTGCTTAATTTCAGCACAAAACAAATGCTGCTATTTAAAAGTGAGACAAGAATAGTTATGACACCTTTAGCTATCATACATATAATATACACATATGTTCATATATGTACATTTTAGGAGAAAGAATGTCGGATTTCATTCTTTATATTTAACATATTTTAAGAATGTTTAAAAGAATCTTCATACTTTGATATTACTTGAGATATTACGTATGAAAGGATGAGTTGTGGTTAGGTTCAAGTACATTTTGTTAATAAAACGTCAGGTTTAAATTTCAATGGTTTTATTTACATACATGTTTAAAAATAATAGGCAAGTTTTTTACAAATTGCGCAACTTTGTAATTATAAAAGTGTCTTAGAGATGCTGGTATGTATTATATCTTAAACATTATTCGGTTTAGCGCAAACCAAATATTCGACCGAATTATTCAGTCGCCTCTAGTACAATACAAGTAGGTACTCAATAAACTAGTCATTAAATTACTTGACTCTCTGTTTTACCTGCGTAAATTTAATGTGATTAATTGATTACATACACCTTGATTAACAGCGTTCACATTGGTTTTAAACTTTATGAATACTATTTTAGTAAATTTTTCATTAAAATTTTATGTAAGTAATCTTAAATAAAAATAGTGACGTCGTTAATTTCTGATAATTTCACGTTTGCAATTAGTTATGTTAAGTAAAGTAAAATGTTGATTATCCATTTATCTAATCCATAATTCAAATAAATATTGCATATATGATTCGATAATGTTGGATAATGACACAAACAAATAAATATTGCATATATGATTCGATAATGTAGGCCTTAAAATGACACAAACAAATAAATATTGCATATATGATTAGATAATGTTGGCCTTAAAATGACACAAACAAATAAATATTGCATATATGATTCGATAATGTTGACCTTAAAATGAAACAAACAAATAAATATTGGATATATGATTCGATAATGTTGGCCTTAAAATGAAACAAACAAATAAATGTTTATGAATGAATAAATCTTCGGCAACTCAACCAAATAATTCGGCCGAATACAAACATATAAAACTATTTCGAATAACCGAATGTTGGCAACCCCTAATATGTTCAATGTTACGCAGACGTTTGAAATAAGATGGATGTTATTATAGGACCTATTTTAAATGCGATTTTCATATCACAGAATAATCTAATATTAAATGTTTACTTTTGAGATTTTTAAGTCTTAAATATTTTCCTAATATTATTAATTAAAACTTTACAATATTCACAGCGTATTGATTCTGTACAAACTTACATAAAAAAAAAACAGTTCTACGTTTAATTAGTATAGGTACTCCTTAATATTTGGTCGGTGAGTGGAAAATCAGGTTCCGTATAAAATCAGTTCGACTTCTATGCATTAAAGTATTCACTCGCTAGCTGTTCGAAAAGAGCACCTCACATTTTCTCACTTGATCAACGACCTTCGAAAGCCTTTCTTGCAAGATTTTAACATTCTTGTCGGGCAAAGGAGGTAGGACGTCTAAGATGTCAGCACTGTTTCCTTTCGACAGCATATCGTTTAGTATATTGCCTATATTGTTGCCGTTCTCGTGATGAAAAACTATGGCATCGACTGTAGATTTTCTGAAAATGCACAAATTTTCCAAGAGCATGTTATGGTACACTTCGTATTTCTTCAGCAGACGATATCCGTGCAGCATCCCGGACTCGTTGTCCAGGAACAGCAGCAGATTGTTGTCGATTTTCTTTGCCAAATTATGCGCCGGCGCATCCATAATGTTGACGTTCCATTGGAAATTGTACAGGTTATTGACGACTCTATCCAAATTCGCAGTTAAATAATCGAATATGATCAAATCGGACCACTGAGCTAATTCAACGAGTTTGTCTCGCGTGGATTCTGTGATCTTCTCGACGATTTCTGAAAAATCACTAAAACGGAACGTTTCTCTGACGTTCTTTTTAACCAGCGCCGACGAAGCGATCTTCTTCAGGAGTTTTGATTTCGTGTACGGCCCCGACTTAAATTCGTTCTTGATAAATGAATAGACGTCGAATTTATTCAAATGTCTGTCCGACGGTTTGAAGACCGCGGGTATGTGGGCTTGGTCCAAATTTGGTATATATTTCGTCATGATGACTGGCCTGTTCGTATTCCACTGCGCCGCGGCGATGTCGTCTCCCAGGTTCTTCCATAGTTCGTTCTCCACGTTGACCACGCTCACGGCCGACGGCGCGAGATTGGTCAGATTCAGGAGGTTTGCTAAATAGAAGCTGAAGAGTTCACCTTGAATTTGATCCGTGTTTTGCCTGTACCGCACGCACGCCTGGCTGCCATCCTCGAATGTCAGCAGTCTATTCTGCATTCTCCCACATCCGAATTCCATTTTCGCCGCAACGCCGTGCTTCATATATTTCGACCAAACTTCGCTGGACTCCGGACCATATCCTTGAGGTAGAAATTTCTCGATTTTCGGACCCCAAAAAATATCGTCATACATGATTGTATTATCGTCTAACGCGCGTTCCTTGCTTTGTTCCTTACGGACGTCTTTATTATTTCTTTTCAGTTCAAAATTGTCAACATTCAGTATTCTCTTCATATTTGCTATGCTCTCGGCGTTAAAAGAATCGTCATCTTCAGAATAATTTCGCCCGTGACTGTCCTCAAGTAGTTTTAATCCCTTTTCATTAACGAACGTCACTGTCGAGAATATGTCTGGTTTGTCCAACGTCCTTCTCAGATTGCCTCCATCCCTCTCTTCGCTTTTATCATCAGTCATAGCTTTGGGAAAATGCACTGGCTTTCGAGTTACTGACAGTTGCTTTGGTTTGGTATCTTTGCTGTCGATACGACTGTATTTGTCCACGACACTCTTAAATATCCTAAAGTCTTCGGTGCTATTAATAACGCTAGTAATATTCCTAATATTTAACAATTCACCTTCGCTGACTAGCGGCAAAAGCACACCCAAAAGTATGCCGAAACCAAATGCAGCAAAAACACTTAAAATGCACAGATTCTGGTACGCAGAATTCCTTCGCCTGAGTCTTGAGTTGAGAGTGCACTTAAAATTCCTAAGAGAGCTTTCGCTTTTATCCTTGCGTTCGCTCGTTATGCAAAAGGGTCTGGGTGAACTGCTGACGAGATATTTTTGATCGGACTTTGGGCAGCTGATTTCATCGCCGTGGTTAAAATCTTCTATACCCTTCTGTGGTTTCCCTGTATGGTCCATTGCCCGCCCCGCGGCTTCGACTATGGTGTAGGCGAGATCCATTGGGAGTGGCGGTTGTTTAGGAGACCTGGTAAACATCTGAGGTCCAACCATCTTTAATTCGTATTTGTCTACGTATAAGGAGTCTGTGCTCACTTTAAACCAATCTCGTCACCATTCGTCTCGGTTTCATCTGCAACAAGAGAAATACAGGCGTTACTATCGGTGATACTGGAAATCGGGTATTATCCGTCTTCTAAGGTTGGACAGAGTGAAATAGCTACCCAAAATTGGGTTAATTATTTATTATGTTAATTATTTATGTTTTATTTGTACCTAATATTGAACGGGAATCGGTAGGTGTAATTTTAGATAAATTAAATTATAGAAATAGACTTAATGCAGTTTTAATTTAATTAAATAATAGTATTATAATATTACCATTTTAATTTAATTTTAAGTTCAGATAAAAAGTAGATGAATCCCCTAAAAGGGCATCAGTGAATTTAAATACACTCTGTATAAGAAATGAACATAACATTTGAACTATGTGAAAAAATATATAAAATGAATTAAAAAAGTGATAAATAAATTAATTGATTTTGAAAAGCGTCACACGATCTCTTTTATTTTTGTATAACAGTACTAGAGTAGCCGCCGACCGAGTAGTTTTAAAGACCAAAGTCTTTTTATCTACCCAACCAATGAATAGCCATCATTTATTTAGAGCATTACATTCATGTGGTTCGTATATAAATAAAACAATGTAGAATTACAATGGTGGTGCAAATGGGACAACACAATACAGACTACACAATTATTTATCTTAATTTATACATTTTCAGATAGAGTTAACATATAATTAATGTGCAGATATCAGCGACCGGGGAAACTAGAACCGTAGAGAAGCTATTTCCCCCAAAAGGGAATAGGGACGATGCACGCGTGTTGTTTTCCCGGGTCCAGTCTTTCGAGAACCTTCCTCATTATTCAAGAACGGTCCTTCATTATTGTATAGATAAAATTGCGAGTTTTATTGCACGTGCGACGGATATGGCCATAGACCACCGTTCTACAATAACTGTACAAAATGACACGATGCCCGGCCATTATCGATATTTATAATTACCTACTTAATATGTTTAAAAATAAATATCAAGGACAAAACGAACATATTGTAAAAATCGGTTTTTATTTCTTTTCAAAAAGAATTGCTATGACCTATGTAGGTCATATACTGTTAGATGGTGCCACGGTTTCGGTGGTTATTTATTTATTTATTTATTTAGTTTATTCTCAAATTTACAATTCTTTACTTTTATGTACCAGCCAAGCCCAAGGCTTATCTGCTGGAAACCAGGTGTGTAAAATACAGATATTATTAATTGTGAAATATGTTCAGATTATTTTTTCTGTATTTTACACGTCCTTTACAATATACATATACACATACATTGAGTTACATTTTTATATCTTAGTATTATGTTACAAACCAAAAATAAGTATACTTATAATACATTTTAAAATAATAATTAACACGTCATTCATTTACAACAAAAAAATAAAAAGAGTGTTTTTGTGTTAAATGGGCAAGTTTGAGGCTCAAAAACATAGGTATATAAGATAAAAATAATATTTTTTTTCCACAAAAGGCTATTCTTTTTTTTAAGTATGTAGTTTTTTAATTTTTGCAAAAAACACATTTTTTTCTAAAATGTTCATTTCTTTTACGCAGTACACCTTTCACAAAAATGACAATTATGATAAAACACAAACCATTCCAAAAATACGAACTTAATGAAGACCATTTTTCAAATCGGCCGGTTGGCATCGGGAGGCTTTTTATCGTTTTACGGAACCCTATTAATATTAATTTGAGTGCTAAACATCGGCCCAATTTATGAGCGCGCGTCTGTTGGTCTCGCTGGCCCGGTAATACGCCACTTAGCAATAATTCATGGCCCGTCCCGTAATGACGGGCCATTGACTGATGGGAGTGGTCGGAGACGCCCATCTGTTTAGCGATGGCTTCAGAATGGCCTACCGCCTTTTTTACAACGAATTCATTATGTCTCTGTATCGCGGGGAGTTTCACTGCAAGTGCCATCTAGTAGTTTTGGGACGGCCGCGTATAATAAAATAATTATACACTTACTTACGATTACTTAAATTAATAATCGTGTCTTTCGTTTATTTACCTAATAATAACCACGCTCTAAAAATATAATTTTAGGTAGATTTCTTTAAAAAAAGTTACCTATTGCAATGACCATGACCATGTCATGACTTCCGGAAAATTTCGACATATCTTCGCGTTTCACAAACCCTAGAACCCAAAACCACTCTCAGTTTAAAACTTTATTTATTTATTTTATTTTATTTATTTATCTATTGTGATATAATTAATTTGACAAAGAAATAGAATTGTACTCGTAGTAGTACAAATCACAGTTACAAATGAATATTATAAATGCATGAATATAATTTATATGTATGAATATAATTTATATAATATATAATTTGTATTTAGTATAATCTGTGTTTTATCTTTTATATGCATGCGGTGTTCTCTTTTTCTTTAAATATTTATTAGGTTTTTCTTACTTAAGTCACGAAAATAATTGTAAACATGTTATATGTTCAATATTTTGTTAGATTTCCGAATAAAAATAAATAAATAAATAAATAACCGATGTTTTCTTTGCAGTGTTATTGTATTGTTTGAGTACACCCCCCCTCCCCCGACGGTCATCTCCAGTTCACAACGAATACTTTTAGAACGTTGTTAATTTTCAGTCCATAGTCATAAAAAGTAAGAAGAGATATATATATATATATTTATGCGAGTAAGCGCGGGGTTAGTTTTCGGTGTATTATAAAATGATCAAAAACACGCTTTTGATTCGGCCATCTTGTTCGCCGTGTTTAACACGACTCCGCACATTCGAACAATATCAAACGTCATACCGGCCGATAAGATCTTTATCGGGCCGAGGCGCTAAACGCCGCTTTACACCGGCGAACATTAATTTTACAACTAAAATTAATGTACCTTAGTTAGGATCAACTTAACTTTTAAGCATGACCTAAATTGAATTATGTATTTAAGTTCGACTTTGTTAAGAATATGTGTGATTAGTTCGCTACTCGCCGCTATGGTTTGTGTATACAATATCTGTCGCCACTTTTGACATATGACGCGTCATCTGACGTTTTGAGGTTATGTTGCTGTAGGATTACTAGGATTTTGCCATGCGTGTTTGCTTGAATCCAAGATGTTCAAAATATGCAAATCCAGTCAATTTTAATTAGTTAGAAAATATAAATCAAGTACGAGACGAAAAGCGCCGTTAATGTACTGAAATCGCTCCTAGCAGCGTTTTTTAACACTGACTTAAGTTTCGCTTGAGGCTTAAGTAGTAGTTGTTTTGATTCTTAGCTAAAGCGGACTTTTATGTTCGACTTAACGCTAAGAGTGAGTTGAAATACGATGTTTATCGGTTAAGTCTAACTTAAAATTTAGGTTAGTCTTAAGTAGGACATGAAATTTCGGCCCTTAACGAGCAATGATTGTGCACTGCGGTCATTATTTGTCGCGAAATGCGCTCATACAAATTTATAATGCCTTTCACGCATCACACATTGACCAACCATTTTTAACAATATTATTCCATTCCGAACTCGTGGCGGCCAAATATTTATAAGGAAGAATTCTAACGTTAACAGTGACCATTCTGACACCTTAACACCTTTGTGAATAGTTAAGATGAATACCTAATAATGATAAAAAAAAAAACTTTAAAAAATCATAAAATCCAAACAAAAAACACACAAAATATGTACGAGAACGCTGAAAAAAAAATATGGCAAAGGCAACCATGAAGTATGGTTGATATTAGTGACGCAATATTTTTTATTGGAGTTACACGTCGAATATTGTTAAACTTACTTGGTTGCAAGTACCATAATATTCTAACATATTTCTCAATATAAGTACCATAATTTTTGGTTGCCTATAACATGATATCTAGCTATCGCTACAATATTTTTTGTAAACTGCAAATGTCACGATCAGATGTTCAGTCACACCGCCATTTTGATTTGAATCACATCAAAATAAAATGGAAACAAGTAAAAACAACCAAATATTATAGTTGATGCTATCAAATTTTCAGATAACGTCGTTTTATTTCGTCAATTATTCACCCACGACGCCAATCATTCGGTAATCATTGTAAAATATTTTTTAACATCACTTGCTGACACGGCAAGAAATATGGTAAACCTGACCAAAAATTATTTAACAATAGCCAGTCTGTGATTTATTTACAAATAAAGCAAAGTGTAAGTAAAGTGTTCGATAAGCAAACTTTATGCTAAAATATTTTTTCAGTGAAGTGTATTTATACTGTACAGATTTTATTGGTGACAATAAATGTTTTTTTCCCATTTAAAAAATAACTTAGTTATTATATGTATGTATGTATATTAAAACAAAGATAAGGTGTGTATATAGAGATGTATACTTTCCCAATTAGGTATGAGAGTGAATACTGAAGTATACAGTTTATTTTATATCAAATTTAAAATTCAATGTCGCTGTCGCGACCTTTATTTTAAGTATGCAGTTGACATGTTCCGGATGATTCTGACGACTCGTCTACCAGTACTCACTAGCATAGACATTATATCTAGCAACATATTACTTAATTGTTTTTATTTAATTCACATTTTAACCTATTGTTTTGATATTACATTGCACAAGAAGAAGTGAAGAAAACTTTTAGCTCTTTTTTTACATCATTCCAAACTGTAGGAATTGTATTTTACTTAGGTAGATAGTTAGGTTTATCATTGCTAGATTTTAACAATATTTTTAATACGTATATTAATTCATTATTTTTATATTATCGTAGTTTAACTCAAATAGTATCGCCATTTGTTATATATTTATTGTAGACAAATACTTCTTTTATGTGTGATGACTGTATAAATGAAGCTTAGTCGAGAATCAGTCAATTCCTGCCGTTTTAAAGCAAACAAATTCAAATGTGAAACCACCGCCGGCCGTGTTTAACTATTGTGTCACACGCCGTGTAAAGTCAACATTACACGGATCGACGCGGCCGAAAAAAAGGCAAGAAAAAGGCCGGCCGACTCGCAGCCGAACGCCGCCGGGGCCACAAAAAAGATACAAAAACGCGCGGGAGGAAGAGAGACGGCCGCAAGACAAACGACCACTGTTAGAGAAATATGACATTCGAACATGAGATCGGGGAGGAATGCTATCCTTTCTGTGCCTTCGGAATAATGTTGCCCTGAGTTAGGGAAATACTTTATTGGGAAAAATGGCGCCAGTTTTAATAGTAAGTGTTTTTTCGTTCCTATAAGTAGGTATAATAGGTTATGAAATGGATACAGCTGTATTAATTCTTCAAATTCAAACCACTGCTGCTAGAAAGTTTAACTTGATCGCCTAGCATTTTGTGACGGATTATTTTGTTGAGAGGAAATACAGAAAAAATCCTTTCAGCGCGCCGGAAAGCGGAAGTAGATTTCACCGGATCAAAGTGGTGAAACATTTTAGTCATCCCTTACCGTAAGGGTGTCTCATATCAAAAATTGTTTCAAACAAAAGTTGTAGGGAAATTACCTACAATTAACATTTTGAACGGATTTGATCGGATTTGATTTAAGGGAGGTGTGATTTTTTTTAAATTTTGATAAACTATTTTTTCCCACCCCTAAGACCAACGGTTGGTGCTATCAAAAGAGTGTTCTTAGATAATGTTTAGTCCCTTAATTACAGAATAATATAAAATTTAAATTAATTGGATATCTTATATACTAATAAAGTTATAGCAAAATTTCACTTCTTTGAAAAAAAAAACCCTCCATTCCTGAACCCTTTTTATACCCTATAGTTTTATGTATCAATTTGAAAGTGATTGGTAGTAAAATTACGGCAGTTATCGTGTCAACAAGCAAGTGATATAGCTAGATTAAGGGTGATTTTGGGTTCTAGGGGATGTGAAACGCGAAGAGATGTCAAAATTTTCCGGAAATTATGACATGGTACCCATTGCAATACGTAGCTTTACTAATGAAATCTACCTAAAAGACACACACTAGGCTACATGTGATATTTACCACCGTTCCTTTGCCATATTGTGCCATGTGTTAATAATGCGTTTCGCGAAAAATGAGAGATAATATTATTATAACAATGACAGCCCAAATCATACGAAAATTTCTATGAAGGAGATGTTTCCAAGGACTGTGTTCGAAAGGACAGGAGCGCTTTTAGATTGAAAATAAAATTGTAAAAATGTAATGTTTGGTGAAAATCACTTTTGATTGGGATTTATATGAAAATTCTTGAACGTATCATCTCATTTTATGAGAAATACTTTTTCTTGAAACGAGTTGAAACTATGCCGTTTTGAATAAGATTATTTTTTGTAATATAGTAAATGTAAAATATGTTTTAAAATCAGCATAGAAAATCAAATTTCAGAAAAAAAATATGTATGTAGAAATATTAGAGTCATCATTATATTATTACCGTATAGGTACGATGTTAAGTAATAAACTTATTTAGAAGTTCCTCGAATCATATTATAGAATCTTTTCTTGGGAAAAGGTTTAGTTGAAGCTATGTTGGTGAGGCATTCTCTAAAAGTACCTACGCTGAAACAATGAATTAAGGCCGACATTTTACCTCTTAAAAAATCCTTTGTTTTGGTAGGAATAGTCTACTAATCGACGACCGTGCTGAAAGTGTTAAGTAGGCCTTAAATAGCTTAACATTTCTACATAATTTTGTTACGTTCTGTATAACATATAAATGATCCTAGAGATCCTAGAGCCCCCTAGGGAGAGCCTCTGTCCTTCCAGTAGTAAAACTATATTACGCACATGTTAAAAGAGCGAGACGAGCAATCGACGTGCGAGCGAAACAGACAGGGCTGCTAAGAAGTTCACATCCATTATATTCGTGCTTTATAATGGAGTAGCACAGGGATGTAATTAAGACCTCTTTGAATACATGTGTTCGTATAATTGATCTAGTTTAGTATCGTGTAGATGTCAAAGTGGTGCCGCCGCGGCCATTAGAGGTCCCGAAATATGAGCGCATCGAAATCGGATTTGAAAAAAATTGTCATCGCGAGGAATGCGGCCGCGGCCCCGGGCCCGGGGCCCTCTGGAACGCGCGGAATGTCAGCGGGCCCGGGGATGGGGCCCCGCTGGAGCCGGCCAGCGCGCTCGATATGACGAGCGAGCGGCGCCAAAGTGCTCCGGCCCCTCGGGCCTAACTCTAATCTGTCAAAGCTTACGTTGAATCTAAATATAACGCAACATTATAAAATATCCATACTGTAATCAGTAGCGTGCCCAGAATTTATTCAGTAAGGAAGCCACATCACGGTGCACTCTAACAGCCCAAATTTTTATGAGGTAACTAGTATTTTTTGTTAAAAAATCTATGCAAGCTCGGCTTTTGGGTTTCTATAGAAGTACCGTCATTGACTGTAATGTCTCCTAAACTTTAAAAAATAATAAAAACAGAATAGTAATCTAATTTATTGCACATGATTATAAAAACACTATTTATATATAACAGTGCAACTAAATAACGATATAAATAAATCAGAAAAATACATACATCCTGGAAAGTACATTTATTTATTAAATAATGCATAAAAAATCACCAATGAGTGCAAAACTAGACACCGCGAGGGTTTGTAAAAATGGCGCCCAACTAAGTAAAACTCGTTCTAGGGCAGACATTATGTCACGCGCGCGTTTATATTATATGGCTTGGATTATTTACCTAAAAAATGTTATAGATAAAACAGGTAAGAGTCCATGAGCTAAAAATAATTAAATTTAAGATATTTAAATCTAATATTTATTTATTATCAACAAAGTTAAAATGACGATGATAAAGACTCTTTAAATTCTGCAAGGTATTTAGTGTATTTCAAATGTTTACATTTTTTAAATATTTATGGAGTATTTGTCGCGCAACAATTCAAAAGGTCTTTTTTTCAAAAAGACAAGGCACTGGAGATCCTAAAACCGAAAATTTAAAAATGTGTGTTTAAAAAAGGCAAATTAAAGTTCACTTTTTTCTTCATGTGTAGTGATGTATGTGAGGTTAGGGTTTAATGTGTGCTAGTACGGTTGTACTAGCACAATATTCAGCTTCCTGACATTTCATTTAAACAAAAAACGACTCTACGTGCCTCACTCCAGTGCATAATGATTAATGTATTCAAATTAAGTCCTAAGTGTCTGCCGACCCGTCTACCAAATACTCACTAGTATAAACATAATATCTAGCAACATTTTACTTGATCATTTAAAAATTACTCACCTTAACCTATTGTTATATATATATGGTGTACAAAAAGAATGAAGTGAAGAATATATTTATGTTTTTAACACTTTTTTAACATCACTAATTTCGAAATTAAATCATGTAATGCGCGTGTGTGTGAAAAAAAATCGATACAATTTGGTACCTAGGTATGTATATATGTCAAGCTCCAACTGCATTGTTTTTACGTCCGCCATTTTGTTAGGTTCAAAGCCGTAACGCCCGAAGGTTTACTAATAACTATAATAAAATGTTGCTAGATAAGTATTATGTTTATATAAATATATAAATTTAGTATGATTTACTGAAAATTACGCGAATTACGTAAGACACAATTCGAAATGCCGAACGATGTTGCCAGAGTACGAACCGAATTGCGTTGCGAAACTCAAATGGCAATGAGAGTGAATTGCATAAGGCCATGTCGGCAGATGAAATAGATGACTGCTGCTGTGAACAGATTATGGATAAGCAAAGAATACAATAGGCAAAATAAAATTCGACAGTTCTTGATAAAACATACGAGCAATTGGTCACGTGATTTTTTTTAGCGTGACTTATATTATTTATCACTTATAATCTACGGCCTATTGTATATTTTAAAATTATTTTTTTTCCTTTTTCATAAATACCAATAAATAAATAAAATTTCTTTTTTATACCTTTTAACTTCGTTTACACTATTATTATTTTTTTTTTGTGATTTTTAATAATAAATCTCGTAATTGGCATTTCTAGGTAGATAACATTTTTTTTTTTTTAAATTATTTACAGTTAAGATGGACCATGCGATCAACGTAACAATACATCTAAGCACAAATGAAATATGTATTTATTTAAGTGTGCGTATCAAATTTTTTTTTTTTTTTATAATACAATGCAGTTTTGTTATGCTTTTACACGTAAGATGGTTGTGATAATCTCTCGAGAATACAGGGTGTTTTTAAATTTAGCGCGCTCCTTTTAGGAGGTTGAGCTGTATCGACAACTAAAGCGGTCTCAGGAAAAAAATAATAATATTATTAAAGAACTTTGTTTTTCATCGAAGTGCTTCGCGGAGCGCGCGCGCCCGAGGTCAATGCCCGATCTCGCGCCGTGCGCTCAGCCGCCTTCTCAAACGTTAAAACAATTTCTTTGAAATTTTGAATTCGCTTTTCTCGTAATTGGGAAACTTTTTCCAATATCTTTTGCTAACAAAAAAAAAACCAACTATTTCACATGAGCCTTTCTTACAACCAACCGATTATAAGAATATGTCGGGAAAGAGAAAACGAATTCTCTCCGAGCCACGGTCCGAACTGCGCGAATGTTTTCAATCAAAACTGCAAACCAAACCAAAGACAAAATCGACGGCCTGAAGCTCGCGTCGGAAATATTTAAAACCGAAAAAAAGAGGTAAAAAACGCATCAGTCGAACTACCTGCAGGCGGTATTCTGCTTAGCGGCATTCCATTCATAATTCCTGAGCCGGAGCCCCTCACCAGGGTCCTTCCCTCCGCGCCGGGAGATGTCTATTTGATAAGGGGAAAAAGGACACGAATATAAATTTGAGCCGATTCAGACCGGAATGAATCAAATCGAACTTTTTTATGACAGTACAGTACCACATCTTTTACTGATAACATATATAGTTATATATTCCCTTATATTATTATGTTATATATATATATATAATATATATACTTTTATATATTATAAATTATGCATATGTATATGTGTGTATGTATACACGCTTATGTATTATATAAATATATATACCTTTTATTATGCAAATGTTTTACAAATTTGCAATATTTATTCTTATAGTTTATTTACGCATGTAACTTTTTCAAAAATTTTCCTTTTAGGTTAATACCGAAATAATGTCAGTTAACGAAAATCGACGGTCACTACCTTCTTTAGTACACTGCAAAAAATAAATTTTCATACTAAACTAATTATACTATTAAAAAACTTTGTTTTTCGATGTGCTTCGCGAGCCGGGCGCCCGGGGGTCAAGGGCCGGCCTCGCGTCATGCGTTCTTTTGCGCTGTCAAACATTAAAACGATTTCTATTTAATTTTTAAGACGTTTTTCTCGTAATTGAGAAACATTTTCCCAATATTTTTTACTGATAAATGTTTGATTGTCGATATAGATCATCCTAAAAGGAGTGCCCTAAATTTAAAAACATCCTGTATAGTGTTTATAACATTATTTTTATACCGTGAGACCGGTAAGGTTGTTGATAGATCGTAAAAAGACAGTATTAATTTTAAATAAGTCCTGTTATTATTAAATAAATATATTTTTATATAAATTGTATTACAAAATGGTGAAGGTTAGTATGAATTTTATCAGTTTATTAGGGATTATTTTGAGGGATATTTTTGGGATAAAAATTTAAACGCTGGGGTGGGGGTTTGGGTAATATCTAAACATATGCGCACGTTAAGTGGTGTACCTCCCCTCCCACATACTTTAATATGCATTATTCAGAACGTTACAAACTTTTGATAAAATTTATGGAAATATACAAACTTTTTGAACTATTAGACAAAATAAAAATTTAACTTATTAACTCCATAGAAGCCAAAATATTTAGGAGATAAAGCGATACGTACCTAATATTATTTTTCTTCTGCGCCTACAAATAATAGAGAAATAACCGGGTTGAGTCTCTTTAAGCTATAAAATATCACTAATATAACTGGTGTCCCGGTGTGAAATGGAAAGTAGCCCCACGCATTACAGATTTAGATCAAGATGTATGTATAATGATAAGCGATCGCCTAGCTTAGTTGAGCATGTGTTTTTACTGAAGATAAACGGCGGGACAGGACGAAGGCACATATTTGTCTTCGAACCGTCCCGCGGAATTCGTTTCATTTACAGCGCAAGAGGGTGAAATGACAGCCCAAAATAAGTTCATTTTAATGTTAAATAAAAGCGTCACTACTTACGGTTTATCATTCTGTAACTATTAATACAATACCTGTATTGTATTGATCTTATTGACTGATACAATAATTTTATATTACTATTTATTTCTTGCTTTCAAAATTGCCACGTGATTATGCAATTACTTAAATGGTGTCCCAAGACCGTTTCCAAAGACTTAAGGGGGTTTGTTTTACCTAATATAAGTAAGAAATATATTTAAAAAAATTACAAAGACCTTGTAACAAGATTAGCTTATTATTTTCAACTAAAGTTTACGTTTTTCTGGAAAACCAATATGAAATTTGATACAAATTCTTTACAATTAACATTCGAAATCACAGAATTAGCAGGATTTTTTTATAGGGAATGGTCTTGGGACGCGGTGTAAAACCCGACGCGTGACGCGTTTACGCGTTCGCTTATAAATGTGAGATGTTGACACCATTCTTGAGTGAAATTAATACACCTTAAAGACGAAAATACAGTCTTGTATAAGAAAAGCAGTGTGTAGTGCCTAATGTTATAAAGTATAGTGTACTACCACTATTCAACTTATTTTTCTATCACTTTGCTACTATGATTTATTTCAATACGGTTTTAAATATGTATCATCTTTATATTATGTAGGTTTTTTAACAAAAAAAAAAATGCTTTTTCTCATCAAAAAATATCATTACTAGTGACGTAACAAGGGCGGAGAGCCCCGGACCCCCACAAGATATTATTTTATAAATATAACAAGTTTATAATTTCAATTTTATGTTATAAACAAATTAAATACAATATTTTCTGTAAATAAAAATTATGTACTCGGACACAATTTTTTATACATTTTTCATCGGTAAGAGACTGTGTGTACAAATATATTATATATAGTATATTGGGAAACATTCATACGAGTTGCTACGCCACTGATCATATATTATTATAGTAAAATAATTATCTATATGTACATTTTGAAAAATATATATTTTATAATCCAAATGGCTTTGCACGTAATCCTGGTTTATACTTTTACATTCTCAGTGTCCACCAACGCGGTCGCCGAAACAATAGCACGGCCATATTATTTCTACTTTACTATGCTAGTTTTGTTTGATTTATTACATTTGAAGAGAGCTTTGGTCACAAAAGGTTGGCATAGCATTACTAGCGTTACCAATAAGTCATTAGTTTATTTTTTTTGCAGATGCATTGTTATTTCCTTTAATAGACTAATTACTAGTTTTTTTAACCTTTAATAATTATTTTATTTATTTAATTCTAGCAAATGTTATAAAAGTCATGTTATAATGCAAAATATCTTAACTAACTAGGCTATCACCTGTTATAAGGAAGACATTCTTACTATCATTTAAAATATATTATTGAAACATATAAAAATACACGTAATTATAATCATAAATTATATTTATACGGAATATATCTGAATGCATACAAACAAACATATCTACATCCTACTATATATACTTATAAAACTAAAAAGAAATAAAGAATAAACTTATAAGAAATAAATATTAAATATAATAATTACATACGATCATACATCCTTAGACACTCAAATACTAAAAGAACTACTTAACCTTACATACTTAATCTTTTATAAATGTACCAATTAGTTTAACTCAGTACTATGCAGTAATAATATGCAGTCAAAACTTTGAAAATCCGCCCATAAATGTCTTCAAAGCTGCGATTTAAAAGTGCATTTTGAAGTGATGACGTCACCGCCCTGTAATCGCCATTGGACAATATTACCCGGACAGCGAACGCGGCGTAGTAGTTTACCGGGTGATGACGTCACGGCGCTCTCGCGGCCGTTCGAACTTTCATTCATTATATCGCAATAACTACGCAAAAAAACACAGATATTTAAGTTGAAGACTGCTACTTAAAACGGGATGATAAAAAAAATCTCTATTAATATATTTTGTGATATTCAGTTTTTTTTTGCTTTGAGCATTTTTCCATATCTGTAATACAAACATGTTTCGATATCTGTGATATAAATTAAACACTATAGGTAGGTATAAATTTTGTACACGCATTTAAGCACTTAAATAAAAGCTTGTTTTTAAAAATGTTTTTTTTTTAAATGAGTATGACAATGGTTATTATAGCCTGATAACGGAAGTTCCACATTAACAAACAAAACAAAACTCCCTCCCTTGGTACAAATTCGTCTAGTTAGGGAGGTAGGAAACAGTCGCTTGTCGCTTTAATTAAGACTAGTCCGGTGGTTTAAACTTTTAATTTTGAGCATTATTGAGGTTCTTACCTCCATAATGAGGTGAGTATACCACTATAATCATTGCATATATATTTTTTTAATATTATAATACGTTAGCTGCGAGCGTGTGTTATTTGCCTTAATTCCTGCAAAACCTAAGAAATTTAAAATTTAATGTTAGTAACAGTTGAAAAAAAAACACTATTTATAGCTTGTATTTGTATTTATTTTTTTTATTCATGACAGTTTTGTTTCATGTAGAAGTGAGACTTGACATCACTTCATTGACATTGACAGAACACAAAATTCTCAGCTCGAAACTCATTCTGTCAATCTGTCAGTAGTATGAACATTTTGCTCTTTTTCATTTAATGTATTTGTAACACATATTATAGATACATTTTTAGCACTCCTCCGGATAACCGTTAACTATGCCAAATCTCACACTCCTCCGTGCGCGCAATATGTTTTAAAAGGTGTACAAAATTTTGCCTACACGGATTAATATATAGATATGTCATAGTTATATTGTACTACTAAAGCCATGTAAAAATCAATAAATAAATAGTTTTTATATAAGTAGTATATAAGCCTTGTTTGTAGGTGTTTATGGTATAAGCGGACTTAGACGCCCGCCCGCTTAGACATTCCGAAACCCATTAAAGAAAAATGTCCTAAGATAAAGTCTGAACGTCGAAGCTTATGACAATGAGTCACCAGAAATGCCGATGAAATGGAATGCATACCTACATAGTCACTCGTGTATCTAACTGGGTGGTTTTGTGACTATTAAACATTTTACAAAAAAGCGTACTTGTAACCGATGCAGTTTTGTACTTTTAGCAATTACTATGTTCTATGTATGGATTCATTTCCCCTCCCTCTCCCCCCCTCACTTTTTTGACCATAAATAATGTAATTTACACCGAGTGCAAAGACCATGGCGTTATAATTTGAGGGTTACACACTGTTATTTAAACTTCAAAGTCAGCTGTGATTTTATTTATTTAGACGCCTTATCGTGAATAGGAGCGAAGCTAAGTCATTTCATGTGCCTAACCTACAAAAGTAAAGGATAGGTCAGGGGAGGATCTAGGGCGGGGGAGGGGCGATGGGGGGCAACCCCTTCCCAAATAATCCAAAAAATGCACGTCGCAGCCTCTCCTAGGAAGAGTTTAGTCAAGTTTCGACGAGTTTTAAAGAGAGGCGCCTTATTTTCCATATTATTTCTGCCAAAGAAAAAAATATTTCTTAACAAATAACACTAGAAATCGCAGGACCTATTGGCTGTTTTTTTATGAGGTGTGTCCCAAGACCATCGTCTTGGGACAGCTGTATGTTTTTTATCACAATGCTAACGCGTTAAACAACAAAATTTAAGCCGTCTTTAATGGCTGTGTCATTTGTTAAAACAGATCAATTTAATCAAATATCATTAGCGTAATAACGCTAATTTGTAGTTCGATGTAATTATGTGCGTGTTTAAAACACACTCATTCATTATTTATTTATGTCTGAATTAGATCTGATAGATTAGTACTTAAACATTAATAGACTAATGTTTAATTCTACAAATATTCGCCAATAAAACCGTCGAATGTATAACAGATTATTAAAATTGTAATCAAAAAATGTTCAAAGCAAGAATGCTTTGAATATCCCGTTCCCGAGAGTCACATCCTCATTACAATTAACCATGATTCCAGCTTTCTTTAATGGCCCTGGAAAATTCGCCCCCCTCCCCCAAGAATTGAATCTGGATACCCTCTACCCTTTGGGGTAGATGGAGGCAATAGATCTTAAACCTCCTACTAACATCGATTGTGTAGTTGGACGTGCAACGACATTGGAATAGAACTGTCAGTTATTTAAGCCAACTCGGTCGAGTGTGCGAGCGAGACACGATTTGTTGGAATGATTGGTTAACTTGTTTGCTGTCTCGCTCGCGCACTCGGCCGAGTTGATATAGAAGTCCCTATCATTATCTACCGATTCCTAGTGTCTAATTACTGAAAATTATTTGTTTACAATTTTTTTTATAATAATCTGTTGTACATTTCATTCGCATCACGCGGTTTTATTGGCGAAAATTTGTAGAATTAAATAAATCTATTAATGTTTAAATACATGATCTATCAGATCTAATTCAGATATAAATAAATAATGAATGAGTTTGTTTTAAACACGCACATAATTACATCGAACTACAAATTAGCGTAATATCATTAAATTGATCTATTTTAACGAATGACACAGCCATTAATGACGGCTTAAATGTTGTTAGCATTGTGATAAAAATCATACAGCGTGTCGCAAGACGACGGTCTTCTAATAAATTAGTGTTTTAGTGAATAATAAGAAGATGGATTTCTAGTGTTATTTGTTAAGAAACTATATAACAATTCATCATAGTTAGCGAGAAAAAAAAATGTAAACTTTTCATGAAATTAGTAAAAGTTTCAACTTTTTATTTCCGTAAACATTTTTAATGTACATAGTTAGAACAGTAATTCAAATAGTTCAATAGTTAAATAGTTCAATAGTACAATATAAAACTAGGTACAAATAGTACAAGTTAGATTTAAATACGTTTAAATAACAACATAAATAACTTAAATATAGGAATTAAAATTCACTAAAAGGATGACTGACATATTTATGGTGCTGCCCATGGCTCAAACATGGAAAAACAACTATACAGGGATCAGTGAAATCAACGACCTGTTACCTATCAACTGCACATTTATATTAACAAATTAAAAACCCAATTTTTCAGACATACGGCCAGCTTATAATTCTGAATAATAAAGGTTTCTCCCTAATAAATATTCTTTATTATTTCTCCCTAATAAAAGTATCAAATTGCAATTGGAATTCGCGCGTTGACCGAATTGACACTATCTGTTAAAAAATATAATAAATTTGAGGATGATTTTTTTTCGTTTTTTCTCATATCACATCTTACTCGTAACTAATAGGTTACTTAATAGGTTTTTTAATAATATAATTATTTTAGTATAAAAACAATTTTTTTTGTGAGACTGGTTAAGTTGTCGATATAGATCAACCTCCTAATAGGATAATCAGTGGATATAAATACGCCCTGGCACCGAGTATAATATGAGACTATTAATTAATCAGCGTATAAGCTTAAAAGTCAAATGCTACGTTTCTTGTAAATTGCATACTTAACTGTATTTCAAATAAATATAATACCTTATGAGTTTATTTTATAATAAATATATATATATTTAAAAAAAAACACTAATTTATTACACTTGATACGAAAGATCGTAATAAAAGAATCTTTAATTGCTTTATTATACAAAATAACGACATGTGATAATAATTCTGCATGCGTCGTAATATACGAGTTTTGTGCAATAGTGATCATAATCTTAATAAAAAAAAACACGTTGAGATAAATAAATGACACGGTGGTCTGTCAGCTTATGGGTACCACGTGGGGCCATTTATCAGGATGATATTACCACCAATTATTAGAAGGTGTCGTCTGTGGTATCTTCAGTAACCGCCGTGTGAGCTAGCTATTTGCCCCCCGTGTACTTTTAAATCCACTTATAGTTCGCTCTCTAGTCCCGTACTGTAGATGAAGTTGAGTATCTTTTTGGGTGCGATGGTTCTAATCTCTTCGGACTTGAGAAGCTGGTACACTTTGTAGATGAGGGGCATACATACACCCAATAGGTGTAACGGGGTTTCTGGGCTCTCTTCTGCACCTGTCATCGATCGATAGGCTCAATTTGTGCATGTGTCAGGATCCTCAGTTGGTTTCGGCGTAGTTTCAATAGCTCAGAGTCTTTTTTTGCGAGAATTTCTGCCTTGTTTTCTAACCCAGATCTTTAGCAGTCTGCTGGTAGTGCTTTTTGCTATGCTGCAGGCCAGTTCAGGGTCTATCATTGGCATGCTAGCACGTCTGCTTTTTCGATGCCGTCAATGCCTGAGTGGCCTGATACTCACATGAGTGTGACCCTGTTATGTGTTGCAAGGGTGTTAAGTAGTTGCATATAGCTGTATATGTATGTAAATATAAATACTCTATTAATTAATTTCTCTACCGACTAGTAATATTTTAAAAACAACCAACGTATTTTTCATTTATTTATTTAAGTATTGCAACATTTACAAAACTCTACGAAGGTTGGTGCCTTTTTCGTATGTAGCTATCTTAAGTATGAGGTATAGGTATTAATAATATATACTTTAAAATGTAAAAATATGTATTTCAATAAAAAGAACACTCCAAAACTGCAAGCAATCCCAAAGTTGGCGCGTCGTTCGTATTTCGAGGTGCATTATATCTAAGAATGCTTAACCCTAAATACTGCACTGAATCTCGCCCAAAAAAAAGCAAACAGTGTCTTAAGGCGGTTTCAGAGAACGCAAAGTAATCTGCAAGTCGTCTATCCATTAAATGAAATCATCGTGAAACGTAACCCTAAGAGCGGTTTGAGGGTCTCCCAATCCGTGCGTTCGCCCGGTTCACACCGGGAAGAATTGCAAGCAATCAGTTTTGACGAAAACAAATAGTACTATCACATTAGTAAACACAAAATAATATCTACTTTTTTTTAAATATATCACTAAAAATAAATCGCTTCACAATAAAGGCGATTGGTCGTAATCATTACATTGGTGTATTTGCATTTAATGCTCAAAAAAGTAGATCAATTCGTTTCATTTTCAGGCGATTTCGAATATTTTTTTTATACGTCAGTTGCGTAAAGTTAAGTAAGTTGGTATTAAGTTGCGATAAATCAAAAGGAATGTTTTTATATCGATATTATGACGTCATTTGCTTACTTTTTAAGTGGCAGTATGTATTAATTTATCGTGTTTATTTTTATTTTAAAGTACTTAGTACTTAGTACTTTGTATAGTTTTTAAGTGTGTATTTAGTTCAGTCTACTTATATGTACTTTTTTTAAGTGACGAATAGGTGCGGTTTTCACTATTCGAGATAGACGCGTTTTCGCCCTTTAAATGAATTTTTACATGTACCGAATGTAAAAATAAATAAATAGATAGATTAATAAACAATAAAACTTGTGAGTTGTTGAAAATTGTAAGTTTTGCGGCTATTTGATAGGTATTGGCAATATTCTTTAATTTTCTGTAACAGCTAAACCGGTTCTACCGTTTATTTTGTCCAGTTTCAGGTCGGTTTTACTTTTAATAATTGCTTAGTTTACTGCAATAGTTTTTATGATCACTTTTTCCAACAGCGAAAATACGCACTCATTCGCAGGTGAAAAGGTAGTGTATTTTTGCAGTGGCTCGCTCTAAATTTGTACAGTGGGCAAACCCTATTATTGTAGGGCTCTCCAACGGCTTTTGTTATAATACAAATTATATTGTTTATAATTTTAACAATAAAACATAAGATTAAACCGCATCCATATTAAATTAGGGGTTCCTTTTGTTAAATACCTTCATGCTCCTCAAATAACGCTCTACATTCACCGATACCACGGTTGCAAAGTTATTTTAATGAAATTATTAACTGCTTCGATAAATTGACTCTGAAAAATCACAATTTAAAGTGTTCAGCAATGATCTATTGTGTAAAAATAATAGGGTAAATTAGGTGTTCTAAATTCGTGTACGTATATATGCATATATAGATATCAAAAGGTTTTGTTATTTTTGTTATTAACTTTAATACTTTTTGTTAGTAGAAACCTATTTTTAGTTTTACATAGTTTTTATCGATCAATCAAATGTATTTTTTTGTTGTGTGTACTGTGTAAAATTGTTGATAAAGATAGATAAATTACCTAGGCAAGCCCGGCTTTTCGGCTTCTATGAAAGTACCGCCATTGAATCTTTGTAGAAATGAGTCCGATCTGAACGCGGCCGGCGCGCCCGTCGTTCCGCAGCCAGGAGTTATGCCGCTGATAACGAGGGGCGGGAGCGAGGTGCGGGGGGCGGTGGGGCGCGCGGGTGGCTAAAGTGGTCACGCATTCGAGTCCCGCTAAAGCCACCTTTTTTAAAAACTTATTTATTGTCAAGGAAGATGGCCGACCGCGTCCATTGTCCGCCGGCCGAAAAGTATACCCACCCAAAACATCATTTATTCGTTTGTAACACGAGACAACATTAAAAACGTATTTTGCAGATACGAGAAGAAATTATGTAGTTGTAATAGGTATTGCTGAAAAAGCTGAATTCACGACGAGGTACCACTAATTTCAGGCAGACAACATTTCACAAGTCTGTATTGAATGCGTTTTGTCACATGCTAATACATTAGAATTTCCGATACGGTAATAGGAAAGTTTTTTTTTTATTTATTGACAGTAAAATAACATTAATTTCACATTATGCAAAGTACTACCTAACTAGGCAATGCCCGTACTAAAGTAGACTTTACTAGAAGCATCGTTCTTATAAGCATAACCGTCTCACTGCGCAACATACAATTACAATTATTTGAATTGAATTCTATACAATACTACATAATATATAAATAATAATAATATATATAATACTATATACTATATATATAAATAATAATACATAAATTTACCGATAATAACTAATACATAATTTAAATAATAATTTATTTATTATAAAAATATAATATAGTATAGTAGTGTAGTATAGTATAGTAATATAGTATAGTATAATGTAGTATTCCTTGGATATAACTATGCACAGCGATAAAAAAAACAATTATCGATTTACCTTAGAAAATTTGTTTAATTCTAGTCAACATGGTGAACGCTTCATCGACATAAATATTATCGTACATAGGTGTAAGCGTTAACTAGCCTTATGATTAAGTCTTTAAAAAAATGTATTTATATGCTACTATTTCGCTGTATGCTTACCATAAATCTATAAATAAATTGGTGTGCTAAGTTTAGTTGGTAAGTTTAATTTTCTATTATTAGTTCTAACAATATTTTTGAGTAAACTCCATTAATATTACTGTTATTGGCAGATGATGTTTTTTTTATAGAACCTTTAGAACCCTTAACCTTTAACTCTATGGTCACGCCGTTTAAAATACTGAGAGCTATTTTCACGCAGGTTTATTATACACAACCTTATATAAGTTTGTAAGTCGATTTACAGAACGCCTCATACGTCATAAGTGACTACCACTTTATCTGCGACAATGATTTTGTGTTTTGAGTATTTTGTGGTAGGGGTTTTAGATAACTTGAATACAGCTTTATAACTGGCTGTGTTTTAGTTCTAGAAAGAAGAAAGTTAATGGAAATATTTATATAATTAATTATAATATTTATGGTTTGTAAAAAGCACAACGCTTATTTTAATCTCATTTACTAACGCTTTTACCTAATTATCATCATAAAAATGTCATAACATTGCTCCTCGTTTTTCTTATTTTCAATGCATATATCAATCGTTGTTACTGTGTCAATAAATTAATATTAATTTCTATGCATTTAAAGTGTTAATAGAAACAAATGAATAAAGTTCCTATGCACAATCTACGCTAATCAGGATGTTAAATCGATAAAAAAGCAGAGATAAACATTTCCTTTTAAATATAAGGTTACAATAATTATTAATTGTGTAAAAAAATAATAAATTGTGGCATTAAAAGGTTTTTTTATTTTAAAAATAACGAATCTTAATAGTTTTTGTTTTTTTTCCCGCTCGTCGAACTCTTTACCAGCCGGTCTGTTTTTGATAGATTATCGCCCGGCGTGGTATTGCGTATTACGCAGTTAATTTTGTTTGCGCAAACATTATATCCAATTTGACTATCATCTTTCCACTTAATGCATTTTAATATGCAAATGACATTAATGGTAGAAGTAAAATTCGGCATGCACGGATCTCTGGAAAGTCATTTTAACCAAATGTTTTGAACGCAATAAAATAATTTAGATGCTTGGTCAAAAATATAAACAAAATGCATGTTTTACTTAATTTTTAGGACAAAAAAAAACTCAAGGAAGTGTTAATTAAAAAGATAGGTTTTTTTTTATATATCTTTAAAGATAATAAAAGTGGTCCATTATTCGATTTCTTTCGTCATTCCGATATTATTGCAAATACTAATCATGAGACGTGGCAACCCTGACTTTTAAGGCGCCGGACGTCACATATTTTTTTCTCTGTTTTTATAAAACTGTTCACATGATACAATTAACGAAAGAAACATTTTTTACTTATAAGAAAGGATTTATTTTAAAAAAATGGTTTGCAATATAATATAAGACTCGAAATATTTTATTTACACTAATATTTTTAAAACAATTTTTTTAATCATAATAAACCAAATTAGTTTTTAATAATATTAACCAGTTACACGTTTATTTGTATGCCATTCCACTTCAAAGGTGGAAGTCGCGTCGTTTTAACAACAAAATATTTATCAGAGTATTCAGTCCAAGGGTAGGCCCAGCCAGTCTTCTCATATTTGATATACCAACCGATATATCTTTACATACACACGAAATGTATGCCATGCTATGATGTATTTATTAATAATACAACATACTTTATAGTATGTAAAATTAAACAGAGCATTCTTAGTGAATATTTATCTAATATTTCACCGTAAACAATCGATTATATTTTTTTAAACATATTATTGTATATTATATAAAACACAATTAAAAATAGACGATTTAAAAATATTGTACAATAATGCTCCCAGGCGAACAATAACAAATAAATATACAAATGTATATTTATTTGTTATTGTTCGCCTGGGAGCATTATTTTTTATGTTTAACTTTGTAATTTTCCTGGTTATTTTTTTTTTATTGGTATTGTTTTTGGTTTTTTAATGTTGTTTTTTTTTTCTTTTAGTATTATATTTTTTTCCGCATACGAGTATATTACGAATTGTAACGGGAAACCTGTTAGATAAATAAATAAATATATTTTAGAGTAAAATAATAACGAATATATTTATTATAGAATGCTTTAAATAAGTTAAAACACTAGTTAGTTTTCCTTATTACTTAAATAGGTATATTAAAAAACACTCACTTATCTCACAGTTGTTCGGACTTCTCTCACGGACCCATTTCTTGATTTTTTAAATGTATAACAATTACACGATAACAATCTGTTAATCTGCGAATTATACTTGGCAGTATTAACTGTAATCACATTCTATTTCGCTGTTTAGAATACTTTTAAATAAATTAATAAATAAAAAAAACAATACCTATACAGGTATTCATTAACTACGCTATTAAGTACGCTCCTATACAGGAGCGTACTTAATAGCGTAGTTAATGAACATTCCCGTCTCGATTCTGGCAAAATTAGGAAACACTTTTTGGGAAATTATTTTGAAAATATTGTATTAAAAAAAATGCCCTTCACTTTGTTATAAATTCGAGGCGTTAAGAGAGTTTTTGCTGGCCTGCGTGACTTTTAGAGGAGATATCGCGATGTTTGAATGCGAGAAATAGATCAATTTTATTAAAGTAATATTTAAAAAAAACAAAGAAATTAAGTGAATCACAGACAGACGAGTTTATTGTTATGTTTATTATCGATGGTTTTTTCCATAATTCGAGCGGCGAAGTAGAATAAAAAAAACCGTTTCCCGAACAGTCAAAGACACAAAGCGATATAAATAAGATCTCGCGCGACCATAATAAGGTGATCCGCTCCAGTAGTGACCGACGAAAACGACACTTTCGTCGCGGCGCTTTTCGTATCAATCGTCCGAAATGTGCGTCGGGTGGGCGTATTCGTACCAAAGTGCCAACATCCGCGAAATGCTAAGACCATAAATTCGCATACCGTTATTGTTGGCTTTTTCAACATTCTCGCCTTTTCTCTAATAAACTTGTTGCTATTCGGGTATTTGCAAAATATAAAACAAGATCCTGATTAAATCACAGTATTAAGTTACATCGTATAAAATCCTTACTGAAATTTAAAATTCATCTGTTTAGCCCAACTTACGACATTATTGATTTATTTATTAAAATTCAATAGATAGCATTACACAATATCCAAATCGCTAATAATTAAAATCTTGATCGCAATACATGCGTTCACCTATAATAGTTCATTATCTAAAAAATATTTAGGGAAGGATTTAGATACAGTTCTTAAACCTTGAGTATTGCTCCACAAGGACATGTTTTTATCGGAATGATTTTCTCATACATTTTGTATGGAAAGAACGGTAAGTTACCTTCGAAGATGTTTACTTTGATAACGATAATTGCTTTATTAAGTAATTTTGGGTTGTGTGAAAACTCTTAGTGAGTATTCTTATTAAAAACTGAATTTAATTCAGCTAATAAGTTAACACAACATTTATTGATTCTGAGGCGGTACGAAGTTCACCGGATCAGATTGTATTATATAAATATAAAAAGAAAATATGTATATAATCTACCATTTTTTCGGTTTTACTAATTTCTAATTCTGTTAGCCAGTTAAATAACCATTTGCTTGAAAACGCAATATTTAGAATTAGACTCCTTTAAAATAGGTTGAGCCAAATGCCTAGTTTTCAATATAAAATGCATTCGTGTGGTATGTTATGTTGGAGATAGTTGTGGGTTTTATGATGTTAGCACATAATAAATATTTTAAAATGTTTTTTAAAACGTAATAATTCATTTTCCTAGTTAGTAAGCTAGTATTAGCAGCTAGGTACAACCAGTCTTCTTTAAAAGTTCACATAAAACTTTATTCCGTTTTCTAAGGTTACATATACAAAACCAACGAGAAAAATCCAATCGTCCAATACTCAAAGTATGGAAGTCTGATTATCTATTAAAAATATAATAAAGGTTATTCCACATAATTAAATATTTATGAGTGTATTGAAATGTGTCAATAAACAAAGTCAATGTGCGTTTTGGTACAAACCGCCAACAGTAAGCCATATGCATGTCATCCGAAAGGTAAAATTTTGTATTCCAATTCTTATTATGGAAGCTAAATTCAAATATATGGGAGAAGCGAGATATAGGCGCATATAGTTATATGGGTAAAATTCAGTTTAGAGACATTTCTTTCAGTATCGAACGACCAACCGCAATAAAATACATTTCATCTGAAAGGGTTCATTTTATAGTCCAATTCTTACTGTGCGAGCTGAGTGCAAATGTATAGAACTATTCCTTATATATCATAGATGCTCTAATAAACAATGTTTTCAGTCACAAATGGATGTTTTATTTACAAATGGTCTAAAAAAAAATAAGTTAAAAAAAAAAATAATGTTTTCGCGGAAAACCCTATTGATTAGTAATTCTGAGTCTGAGAATAATCTGGTGGGTTGGACCAGCGCTAATACAAAAGTGCCCTTTCACCTATAAATAAGATAAACAATTAGAAATGTAAAAATAATAATAATAGGAAATATATTAATTAAGGCTTTGATTTAAAACAAATACAATAAACGATATAAAAAAAATAACATATGTTTGAAAACATACTAAAATTTAATTTTATAATATCAACGCAATGCAAATGAATAACACATAATTAGAAAATTATTTATATTAATTTGCAAAATTATTAAATTCAAACGATTCAAGGTGGCAGAAGAATCTAGCTGTTATAATTATTATGTTTTTGAGAAGTTTATGATACAGATTCTTGTACGACAGTTATACTTTATATAAAATA
This sequence comes from Neomicropteryx cornuta, assembly GCA_020383195.1. Taxonomy (NCBI): domain Eukaryota; kingdom Metazoa; phylum Arthropoda; class Insecta; order Lepidoptera; family Micropterigidae; genus Neomicropteryx; species Neomicropteryx cornuta. Next base: position 4,669,829 of record JAHKQU010000010.1, on the reverse strand, counting down.
TTGCACACAATTGATTGTGTGTGTGTGTGTGTGTGTGTATATATACCAATTTAATATTCTCGTGTTCACAATTAAAATAATATGCAGAATCTGAACTGAACTAAACGAGTTTATGATGATTTTTACAGCCCTTTTCGAAAATATATAAAAAAGCTATATTTATATAAGTACAATAAAGCTTTAGTTATAATTAAACAAAGTAAAAGAATTAGACATCAACATTCTATGTTTTCACTTACCCGTGTCAATATGAATAATACATATTTATTAGTTTTACTTAGCTTGAGAAAAAATAACAGTTAACATAGTTTTTAACAAGATTGAAGAATTTTTATGTAAATTTTCCGCAATTTTCCCATGAAAATACATATAGCTATTTAAAAATATCTTTAAATTAAATTAATCGTGTTTAAGTACATTGGTGATGGTAATTTTGTAACGATATATCGTTTGAGTTTCAAAATACTGATGTATTTAGAATTTTAAATACCTTATAATCGAAAAGCTCTTAAAATGCAATGATGTCGATTAAAATCCAGTGCCGAGTTTTATAAAAATAAATGAACTCCCATCTAACCTTTTTAGTATGTATTATTGCTTTAATCTACTGAGGTTTTTTTTTAAATTTAATACATTAAGTGAAAGAATAACGGTATAGCTATGTTAAAATTTGATTTCAAGTGATGATTGAATACATACGAGTTTTAAAATAATAATAGAAAGTTTAAAAACAAAATGTGTACTAACAGCTACAGCTGGTATGCTATAATTATTTATAGCATATTAGTGTAGGTATCATTTATATCGTTATTTAATTGAATATAAAAGGATTTGACTTGATTTTGCGTGTTAATCATTTTAATAGCGACTTACCAGAAATAGTTTTAATTAGATATTAGAGCAACTTTGGTTTGGAATTAATTAAAATGCATGATTGTATTGACGCGTGATACCGTTGCAATATTGTAGAGTATCAATAAATTTTAGAAGCTCTAGGTCATTTCGTACGATTTGCTCGTGCAATGAATGTATAAATAAGTATTCGGTACACTTCACACGAAAGTTGAACGCGCGTATTATTAAGATGACACTGAATAACATGTTTCTCGCTTTAGGCGAACCTTTTTGTCACAGAGTCCCGCGTATCATGGCGACCGTGGAGTTGGGAAATATTGTCGCATAATAAAAGCATAAATTATAAACGTAAGCCCTATGAATAATGGGTCCTAAAATCGTTCAAAGAAGTCACCGATAGATAGCGCGAGGCCCCAAGGCCCCCAACAAAGAACCCCGGCTACAAAGACGGCCAGTCCACCTTTTTCTCCGGGACCCGTGATAAATCAAAGCGGGAAAGGTGACAGCTGAGGACATACCAGGATTTTTTTCGGATCCTCAGTTCGAACGCTGTACTAGGTTTTAGAATAAGCGGTCAATGATAACTAAAATAAAAAAAAAACTCGTGGAGGCTATAGGCAAAATATTTCCTAATCAGGGCGGTGTTGCCATTCACGTGCTGCCAAGCGCAGTTCCAGCTAAATAGTAGTCTAAAATTATGCACAACAAATGGAACATTCATTTTATTTTTTTATTGCATTTGACAGTTTATAAATTAGAACTGTAAACAAAATGAAATCGCGCTAATAATAACATCCTAATGCGGGTTAATATATTAAAAATAAACTCACAGATTTAATGAGTTGATGCGAAACTATTAATACCAAAAATATTTAAATAAACTTTTACTAATTGGACTAATAGTTAAAAGTATTATTTACAAAATATTCTAGCTTAGTTTATATTATGTAAGATATTAATTTTTTAGATGTGTCCTCATGATTTGTATTTTTTTGATGAGATTAAAAATATACTAGATTTTTCTAAATCGTATGTTATGGTCGAATAAAAGTTACTTCTGGCAACTTTGCAACTTGCACGCGTTACTTAACTCAGTTGGCGGAGCAAAGCGCTGATGAATCAGCTAGATGAGACGAGCCGATGTTTGAACCCGGGAACTTTGGATCAGAAGTAGACGTTGATACCAACAAGCCAATTTTAGTTTTTATTGAGCAAGATAATATGTTTTTATTCATATATAAAAATACATATTGGTTAAGTGATGTTTGGTATCAGTGGTATCAGCGTTTGGTTCTAAATCCAGAGGTCCCGGGTTCGAGTTACATACTTGCGAGATGTTGTTTGCCTATAATGAACTACCTCGCATCACGAAAACAATAATAAGGCAGTCGGAACTGCGCCCAACAGCGCCTCCCCGACAACATAAGCCATACGAATGAAGAAGAAATGTGCGCAAATGTACGGTCAAGTGCAAAATAACCACTGGATCCTTTGGACAATGCCCGAGGGTAGTGGAGACGACCAAATTTTTTAAGACATTAGGTAGTTATTTTGCATTTGACTGTACTAGGCGTCTTTTGACTTTGGTTAAAATATCAGCCAATCGTCTGCCAAACTGAATTATATGTTTACTTATGGACAGTATTGAAATATTTCGAATAACTCTTATATATATATATATATAACGCGCTGGTTAATAAACCAAAAATCTAAATATTCATGTATTAAAATGCTGTCATCAAAGATTAATTAATTGCGACAAACACTTTCATGTATTTATATGACATTTGTAATCAGTAATTTCCCGAAACATTCGTCAATAGTGGAGAGTGGCAAGTATGCAGTTCGTTCAAAATATTTTGATATGTATTTGTGATTTAAGGGTTAACCCGCTAATTTCTCCATACAAATGATCTAGTATTGTGACTTTTATTTGTAGAAGTAGAAGAAAAATAATACTAGGTATCGTTTTATCTTGTAAATGTTTCTGACGAATTAATAAATTCAGGTTTATTTTGTCTAAAAGTTAAGAGCCTAAAAAGGTCTGTATTTTTCTATACATTTTATGAAAAGTTTAAACGTAAATATCTTATTGTCTGAATACAAGAATCGAGAAAATAAACCCACAGAAGCATAGTTTATTTTATAAAGATGAAAATTTAAGTAAGTTTTTAGACATAAATTTATTCTGTGTTTTATAATTAATTAACCATGAACGGTACGGAGTGTTTATGCGTTAGATGAGACAGAAAGATTTAAAAGCACGCATAAGACAGAGAAGAGCGCCACCAGGGAGAGTTTTATTTTAATGGTGAAAACCATTGTTTAATTTTTTACCCTGCGAACAGTATGCAGGACAATTAAAACGCAGAAGGATTTATTTATTTACAATAATTATTACACAAACAGCCATACCTAACAAAAATAATATTTTTTTGTTTTATCTTTCACACTTAATCCTAATAATATAAATGCGCGCCTAAAAGCTGTTTATTTATGTTAAATGTAATCTTATAATGTTACTCTTAGTATCTAATATATACGTAATCAATAAAATATTGTGTTTCAGCTACAACCTAAACGCTATAGGTATGCTAGTACTAGAATGAAAACAGTTTTACGCATGTGCTCCAATGTTGCCATGTTTTTTTTGTGCTTTTGAAAATAAAGGAAATAACGTATTGGCAGACAACACCCGTTATTTCTAATATTCTTATTTGACTTTAATTTTCGCATAATCTAAATAATTAAATATAATAACGCCAAAAAAATATAAAATACTAGCTTTGTGCGGTTATATGATTCCGGCAAAATGCTTGATTCATTTTACCTTCATAATTTAATAAATAGGTTGCGAGCGCACTGGGCAACTCTCGACGTTCGGTTTATGACATATAGAGGCAAAATTCGTCTGTGAATATTTTTTTTTATTTTATTTATTTATTTGTTGACAGTAACTTAACATCAATTACATAAAATGCAAAGTACTACCTAACTAGGCAATGCCCGTACTAAAGTAGACTTTACTAAAAGCATCGTTCTTATAAGCATAACCGTCACATTGCGCAACATACAATTACAAGTAAGTGAATTGAATTGTATGATATAATAATAGCCGAGATGATCAGTCATCCTTGACAGGTAATCGGTGAAATTTGGGAATGTCGGCTCGCCGTGGCAATACTTTATTTTTCCGTATAGTTCCCAACCACCACCTAGGTAATCTCATCAGAATTGGCAGTAAATCAATTTTATTTATAGTTTATAATTACAGTACTATTTTTTTTATGTAGGTAATAGGTAAAAATTTTTGTAAATAAAGTAAAATTTTAAAGTATTATTTAAAAAATGACTTCCTCTTCCGGCATAATAATTATCCTTCTAAAGTGATATAAAATACTTTCCAAATGCGTAAACAAACTGTTGTCCGGTGGTTTGATGATGATTTAAAATTATGTAACTATTTTTTCTCAATCGAATCGATTTGAGTCGGATGTCAATCGATAAGTGAAGACCATAAGAAGGCTGTTGGAACTGTACCCAAAAGCGTCATTCCGGCGACACAGGTCGTGCGATAACAAAAAAGACTGCATTCGAGCGTGTAATTATAAGCCGATGATATTTAACTATACCTATGAATAAACATTCCCCGAAATCTAAATTTTATAGATCATTGAAATAAACAAAAATATATTCGAATTACCTTTTAAAAATCCAAGTATTTTATTCCTTCATTTTCACTGTTTTTTTTTTTTATTTATATTTCACTAGGTTTATTTCACTAATTTGTAACTTAATTGCGAAACCATCCACGTCATATATTTGTACAGTTGGTAAAGTATATTTGAAAATATTAATAAACCATTAATATTCGAATTTCGAAAGCGCGATGCGCGATGCGCAGGAGTGGAAGAAATCACGTTTTTTTAGCTGCGCTGGTCACCCGACGCAGCCACCCGACGAGGTTCCAAATCCGAAACTGAACCGGCGGACGTCGCGTCGAAACGAGGCGCGAGCGAGCGAGCGAGACGCCCGTCTTTCCACGGTATTGGTGGCATTTTGAAAGAGGGCTCTTAGCGTTTGTGTGTGTGCGTCTGTCTGTGTTATGGGGTGACCGTGCTCGCGCTCTATAGCGGGACTGTCTATTTATTTATTTATTTCGAAAGTACAACACAGCGATACAGGAAGACAATTCTCTAACACTGCATTTACAGGGCCAACAAAATGTACCAAACATGAAAATGGTTGACAACAAATTAATTAATTAAACTTAAATAATGTGTACCGTGTGGTGCCATTTGTGGCAGGGACATGTTTGCGCGCGTACGTGGGTGCGTGTCACACACATCAACACACACGCATCATTTATCTACTTTTTTACTTTTATACATTCATATAATGGTCAACTAAAATACTAATTAATGAATTAATTAACGAAACATTGTCAGTTCGATAGAAAGCACAAATATCATAGTCGAATTTCAAAAATATGACAGCACGGCCATTGGGAAACTTGAGGATGTATTATTTATGACTGACCAGTTAAAATTATTACAATTCATCTTTGTGCGCAAATAGAAGCATGTAAAATTATGTTCACTTCCACAATATAATTATTATTTTTCATTTTTTTCATTTGCATAAAGGCGACTTTATACTAAACTTAAAAAAAAATTTCTTTGAACATATATAATATTAGTAATAGTATACTCGTCACCCCCCCCCCCCCTCCACACACACACACACACAAATAACACATTAACAAACTCTTACATTCAACAACCTATTAAGTATATTCACAGATTATAACACTCATACAATGTTATTACTATAAATTAGATGCTAATTCGTTCTATAAAACATATATGTTAAATTGGAGATGCCTGTAGTCGGCTTAAGTTGTTATTTATCTATTTCTATGTAACTGTCATTATGTATAGCTGCATATGTATTATTCAAATAAAATAAAAATAAAAAAATATTAGCTAAAAATATTATGTCCGTATTGCTTCATTACAAGGCGCTCGTCAAAATTTACAAAAAAAACTAAATTGGTGGTAAAATTTATGATGATTTGAAGAATGTCGTGTACCATTGTATGCTTTTTTTTTAAAATTTAAGGTCCCGCTTCATTTCTGAACACTAAATTTCTATTAAATGTTTAGAAAGGGACTATCGTTCGTCGCATAGTCTGTTAAGTTCATCGCATTCAACCACCTCGCACGCACTTGCGGGAAACGTGCAAAACGCTATTTCTGTCTCAGCTTCAAAGGCGCAATTCCAAACCGCGTGCGCCGTTCGAAACTATGAAAAAAAAGTAATTAAATAAATACGTCCCATATAGATCATCCGAACGCTCGGTCGCCCCATTGTGTGGGAATGCGAGGGACATTTGTTACAAAATCATTTAACATGGCAGGCGACCGCACTCAATGGTCAAGCCACACGCTCGTCTATACACACCTACTTAACATCGATTTTGAATCTGACGATATTAATTTATATATCATTTCTGCACTTACGACTATAATCATCGAAATATATATACTGAGTATGTATATATTTAAAATAAAGATACTATGAACCAGTAAGCCCCATACAACTGATTATAAAATGTTTACTTGGTAGTGGAACACCTGCTTCGGCACGGAGTGTAATTCCCATCGAACCGATATACAGGGTGTCCCAAAAAAAAACCAGCTAATAGGTCCTACGATTCCTAGTGTTATTTGTTAAGAAACTATATCAAAATTCATTATGGTATTCGAGAAAAAAAATGTTGAACTTTCTATTCTAAATCATGTAAAACAGATATTTTTCAATGGCTCCTCCCTCGGATAACTACGTCACTGGGTCACTAGGCCGCGGTCAGTCAAGATCGAGCTTAATGACCTGCCGCGTTGTTCGAAACGGCCTATTAGGGCGGAGCTAAATGATTGCTGTCAGATGCCACTGGTTGGACAGAGGTCGGTCTAAGAAGAAGGGGTAACTCCTTTCCCCTTCTCTATTGGTCGACAGATAATATTGATTTATCGATTGATAAGATCGATTTACACCAATTTTATTACAAAAATAATAAATTTCGCATTTTGTTACATAATTTCTTACTCTTAATAGGGAACTTAAACACCCCTAAAGTTTGTGGGTTGACCTTGGGACACCCCAAATATAGAAATTTTAATCAAATACTAAATATGGCAGCGGCCACGTGCGTCGTCGCGTTAGTTCGCTGCCGAAGTGACAGCGTATGCATTTTACCGCGGTCAGTGGTCACTTTCGAACTGACCTCGTTCGCCCTCGACGGACGGACAAACTATATATGATTACGGATTTGATAAGGTTATTCTTAATTTTTTATTGATTTTTGTTTTTAGTATTACCTTTTTCTTATAGTAGTATAATTTTTTGCTTGTATGGTATGAATTAAATAGGTAGTGCTGATCATTATCTGATATATCTATAGTATAAAAAAAAAATGGGTCTGCGTCGGACTAGATGGTGAAAGTTATACTTCTTTGGCCGTTCGCACACACCCACAGATAGGATATATAAATGAAAACGTATAAAAAGGCACTCTACGGATTTTACTCCTAACGCGTGACGCGATTTCTCGACCAACTTCCCATCCCAATGAGTACAACGGGCGCAAAGAAGTATAACTTCAAAAAAAATATATATATACTTGTATTAGATTGTAAGTAGTGAAAGTACATGATGGTTAGTTTTGTGGTCTTAAATCATTCTATCTCGGCTGATACGCAACGGCAAAAACTAATGAAAAATTAATGAATTTTCATCTTTTAAAAAAATCAATCGAATCTATATAGAAATATACAGATTTATTTTTCAGCAATGAATGAGAAGGGAATGGTTTAATGAATATTTACAAGAAAACTTACGTTCAACGTAGGATATTTGAAAATGACTCGTCATGGCTAAAAATAAAAAGAAAAGTGTAAAATATATGCACATTACATGCAAATCGCTTAGATATTTATTTAATATTTAAATCAGCGTGCATTACCTCAAGCGATGAAACTATCTGTGCTTTCGGTATTGATTTTTCTTTTTAACATTCTGGATATATAATTTGTTTGAAAATTTTCTATCTGTAAAAATATTAAAAAGCATTCGAATTTTCCAAGTGTCAATACTGTCAGACTTTTATATAAGTACTGTAAACTAACGGCGCCCGCCTATTATAACTTAAGAAATCATCTAAATACGCGTAATAATCGTAGCAGATTATTCTCTCTCTCAATATTTGTTTTTTTAATGCTAGAAATCTGTAGAATTCAGCTAAAATCGATTGTGCAAACACCCAAGTTCCTCGATTCTTCTCCCCCAACTTATATTTGATAATAGGAAGAAATATTTCGATATCCGTTTGTTCCGAGTATAAGCAAAGGAGAAAATTAAAAAAAAAAAAATATCCGCAATCATTGTTTCAAAACTATAAGACCTTATTAAAAATTTTCAACTTGCGCGTTTAACAATTGCCATTGCCCAACTGATAAATATGACATTATGAGTTTAAGGGACCCCTAAAGTTTTTAGGACACCGATCCGTCCGCTGTACCCTCCTAAAAATAAGTAGTACCTACTTACAGCACCTATTTGCGCCAATACAATCTCATCTCAAGCACTACCTAACAATATAACCCTTATCACAAAGCAATTGGATCCTTAGCAAGGAGACTTATTTATTTATTTATCTTTATTGGAGAAACCAACAATTATATTTATACAAAAAATACATTTGATTGATCGATAAAAAACTATCTATTAAAAGTATTAAAGTTAATAACAAAAATAACAAAACCATTTTATATGTATATATACATATCTATTTACACGAATTTAGAACAGCTAATAAACATTGATTTGCTAGTTTTAAGAGGATGTAACCTTGTCATATCGCCGTACAAAAGTTTGTATTGTTGACTCAAAACAGAAGAAAAATAATACTAAATTTCGTTTTTTCTCCTAAATATCTGAACTTATTCAGCATGAAACAAGAATGGCTATAGATGACACCTGTAGCTATCATTTAATATCAACTGTTTCTATACATTGTTTAGTAGTAGTAAATTATTTAACCAGAACCTGACGTCTTAACAGCTAGGCCCTACAGGCGTCATTAAAGACATTTTTTCTTTAAATAATTGCTGTAACCTAGGTCATATACAATTATTTTGGGCCCTACTCAACTAGGCCAAATGTGCCTATCTTAAAGTCAGGGGAGATGGTGGTAATGAAGCCTTAAAAATGGTATGACCGTGTGCGGATTCGAACCCGCGAACTTTGGGACAATAGTCCAACGCCTTAACCACTAGACTACCACGATCCCCCCAGACTACTCGTGCTCGTCTGTGGTGTGATGGGTTGAATAGATTAAAATAAAAAAAAAATATTTGTTCATTGGTATTCATGGTATGGTATGGTACATTCTCTCAATTCATCGTGAATTTTAACACAATTTCATTTTTTCTGTAAATTTTCAGGCGCGGTTAGTAATGAATCAACTACTATTCAATTTACTGAATTTGTAATTAATTAAATACTAACTTCTCCCAAATTTACCTTTTTTCAATATTTCGTTAAAAGTTTCGCAATGCTGTCTATTATACCAATACTATACCAACACCAATACAAATACTATAAGAATGCACAAAATCACGGACAAAATTCCTAGTTTAGTTCCGTATTAACGCATTTTTTTTAATATATATAAATAATCAAAGTTTAAATTGATTTAAATCCGTCCGTATTTTCCATATATTTTATCAAGACTTTAGACATAAATATCTTATTGATCGAATACAAGAATTGAGAAAATAAAACTACACAAGTATAGTTAAGTACAGAAATATGTACTTGTTATACTAACTTATAAGCATATTTTCTACGTTATATTATTTTATATATAATTATTGTTGTAAATAGAACACTTTTTAGGTCCTCACAACACACATTACACAGATCCTACACATAGCTTCAAATTATTTAATCACTTGCTTTCGCACAATATTTATGATGCCTGTATAATTATTTGTATAATCCAAGTCCGCAGTGGGCCTGTAGATAAATTTTCAGTCGCACATTTTGTTATTTTATTTTTTTTATTATGAAAATTTTTGTCTTTTTTAGTTTATTTATTTATTTTATTTTTTTATTAAAAAAAAGAATATTGCAAAATCATGGTTTTGGCTGCCAGAAACTCAACTTGATGGCAAGTCTTACAAACTATACGTACTAAATTTACATACATCTTTTAATTAGATAAAAAAGAACCAAAAAAAAAGAAACATTTAAAAAGAAAAAGAGTACATGAAAAATAAATAACTAACTTTACAACATAAGATTAACACAATCACTATTCAAGATTAGCAGTAATAGATTACTATACAATAATCCTATTGATATTTAATCAATCAGTCACAGCGTGTATAGGTAATCTTTTAGAGAAATTTTATGTCAAGAATTTTTGTTTAAGAATTGTCAGCTGAGGATATATGTTTCTATAACTACACCTTAACTCTATATTATCACAGTGGTACACGCTATAAAGGTGGTGTAAAATTAAATGAATTGTTTTTTAAAAAAAATAACAAAGTACTAAATAAACTCAAGAAACGTCTGAATAAATTTATCAAGCTAAGAGGATATTAGGTTGAGAAATAAACTGAATGTTGCAAAAAAATGTCGTTCAATTTAGTTCGCCGTCGTACTTAGGTTAGGTATTTTAGGGGGGGTTCAGTGAAAGTGAATCGACCGTTCAAATTTTTGAGATATTTGATAAGGCTATCAAAATATCTATGGAAAAGTCGTTCGAGCGTCCGAGCGTCGTTACCTGCTACAATGGCCGGCTTACGGCTTCCGTGAGTGCTAAAATAGTACCATAAAATCATTCCAACCATAAATTTGTTATTTTCCCCCGGACACGTCCGAGAGTGGCCGACGCCACCCGACGCCACCCGACGCCACCCGACGCCACCCGACGCTCGGGCGATCCTAGCCGAACGGCTCATAAACTGTTTTATGGCGCGGTCTTCTTGCTACCGTTCGCACTGAATTGCACATGCCTTCATGTCTGAAGCGTTTTGATTTATTTTATTGCGATTTTATTTTTTTTTTACATAATACGTCCGATCATTTGGGACGTCTGTCTCCCAGCGCCATCTTAAAGTATACTATCAAAGCTACAGACTTCTCGTATTTTTTGAGATCAGATATTTACTTATTCATATGGACCTCAAGAGGCCCGCCATAGATAATAAAAAAAAACCTCGATTCCCAAGGTCTACTCGCCAGCAATGCCGGATTTCTAACTATATCGACAACTAAACCGGATCTATATGTTTTAAAAGATCTTCTTCACTTATGAAGACGATCTTTTAAAACATATAGATACGGCATGTCATGCAAATCGTCCTTGTGAAAACGCGACACCGATGATTCCCCCCGCCAGGAGTTTAGTCGACGCAAAGGGGCGTACTTGGGCGTGGTGCGTTTTTCCCCATCAGTCGCCGTACCTATATGTTTTAAAAGATTGTTGCTGGCCAGACCACTGGCCACCCATAGCACTGCCCACTGCTAACCATAGCATCTTTATAGTCGAAGAAATATTATCCGCAAGAAAGATGTCCCCAAATTTATTAAAAAGGTTATTTTTCCATTCCTGAATTATATGGTTAAGTACCAAAGATGGTTAATTTCGTTAATAATTAAGTAAATTTTACCAGGTATTTTGTGTAAAATAGCTTCTATCGATACCTGATAGTACAACTATTATTATAGCACAGTGATTTTGGTTAGTTTTAGCGTGATGGCTTCAGACTACTGTAGAAAAAAAATATTTTAGTTTTCATTGAAAATTAAACTTTCTTTTCAATTTTTTTCAATTTCAATGTTGCCAGAAGCAACTTTTATTATTCAAATATATACAATTACTATGTAAATAGATCCAGCTAAGACATTGTCTTATCTACCGGTTTCTTAATCTTAACTAAAACAATTTATTTTAACATCCATAAAATATAAATTAAAGTACTTAAAAATAAAATAAAAGTACTTAAAAATTAAGTTGATATGTGATTACAAACAAAATTAACCTAATTTAACTAAAACCTAAATAATTTTTAATATGTTTTTTCCATAAATTCTTCTAATTTAATTTTTATTTCCGATTTCCTTTTAAGTTTTCTAATTTCAAGGGGTATATTATTAAATGTGTGTCAATCATTCGTATACTTATTGTCTATTGCTCCATAGGGGGTAAATTAGCTCAAAACTGTCATAAGTACGGTTTAATATATAACCGTGAATATTTACGATTATAATGTATCAATCACGTTAAATTGTTTGTTGTATGTTTTATTTATTTATTTATTTATTTATTTATTTATTTAACAGGTTTCCCCATGTACAAGCGATTCAACACTAAATTCAGCACAATTTGTTTTGCACACATCAAAGTAGCAGTGGGCGTTAACGCGATGATCATATTAATTGAGGTTACGTTAAATGCGATTTCAAAATAGCCTAAGACTTAAACGGCTACAAAATAACTGCGTGTTTTGTAGCTGAACTCGTCGCTTGCAACGAGATTTCCGTGTCGCTGAACAAGCGAAGCGGCTTCGTCGAACGCGACTCTGCAGCTATTGGCTGTGAATAACGCTGCTATTCGTTGCGCTAGATTAATAGGGTGATTTAAACGGTGTCGCCTTATAACGCGCACATATATTCAAAAGTATCTTGGTTTCGAGTCTGATAAGCGATTTCTCTAAGGTGCCTAAATTTCGTTTAATTCTAACCGAGCATTTTAGAAAATATCCTGAAGGATAAAGCATAAAGAAATATAACAAATTTACGACACTAATTTTGTAATCTGTACTCGTTTTATCATCTGAGGATGTGTGGCTCTCTTCAAAAACTTAAAATAACATTGAAAGGGGTGTGTTTTAGGTGAATTTCATTAGGAAAATTACCTATTACATTAGGTACAATGTCATGAATTAGGGTAACTTTGCATTTCACATCCCATAGAACTCAAAACCACCCTCAGTTTAAAAGTTTATTTATCTATCTATATCACTTTCTTGTGGACACAATAACTGCCGTAATTTTACACCAATCACTTTCAAATCGATACATAAAATTTTAAGGGCACAAAATCTCGGCCAAATTCGTTAATGGGAAATAGGAGAGGTAATTCGAAAAAGTAAAATTTGCCATAACTTTCTTAGTATATAAGATATCGAATGCATTCAAATTTTATATTATTCCTTAGATAAGGGCATAAAACTTATTTCTTTAAACTTTTTTGATAGCACCAACCATTGGTCCTAGGGTGGAGAAAAGGTGGATCTTCAAAATTCAAAAAATCATACTTCCCTTAATAATTTTAATTTTAATCCCTTTAATTTTTGATTTGAGCAACCCTTACGGCACAGCATAAACAGGGATTCAGCGGGTAGGCGGGTTGAGGTGTGCGGGTTGATCGCGTGACAGCTCGCGCAAAGCTCGATACAAGTTCAACACTTTTACAACACATTTTATTTCTGAAATCTAAATAAAATCAGATAATGCTTTTTGTATGGGCCGGTCTGAGGGGGTAGACGCCATCTTAATCCGAGAAATGTTTCTTGTTTACGGTAAAGAAAGCATTTTTGTTTCGTTTTGCATTTATTAGGAGCGATTATGTATATTAATAAAACATGACAGTACGGCCTTAGCTTTGTAGTACAGTGCGCGCCATCATCGACATTATCGAAACGTGTATTTGTTTTGTGTAGAGGCACGACTGTAATCAAACAGCGTTTTTATTGCCGCTGACTGTACGGCGGATACCACAAAGACCCTATTACACTGTTTAGAAATAATGCGCAACTATAGCGTGCCACTAGAAATAGTAAATAGTTGACGAAGGGAATAGGTAAGAATACTGTCGGCAAAATTGAAAGACCAATAAAAGCATGCTATTTCATGCGGCGGAGACTCGTGACGAGCATGTGCGAATGAGAGCAACGTTGAAACCGGTAAGAATGCGTCAAAATCATTTTGGGTTTCGTAATTTCATGAAATACTTTTCTTGCATAGTAACATAATTCATCCAAAAATGGTTTTTTTTTAATGCTAAATAACTTTTAAGGTGATATTTTTTATACAATCATTTGCTATACATTAGAAAATAATTGTTATTACCACCAAAAATTATACCCTATAACACACCAAAACTTAGTTAGGTTGAAAGTAACCTGAAAACAATGCTTGTGTTATAGGCCGAGCTACGACTTAAGGGGCCGCTTCCGGAAAAGCTGCTGTCCGTGCCGGGAATGGTCATAAATCATACTATTTCATCTACCGGTTGTTTAGTATTATTTAAGTTTAATGAGACATGCGATATTTTTAAACTTAAACACTTCCTCTTATCCTATAGAGTTGAAATTTGACATGTTAGGTCAGTTCCGATGACAATGCGTTTTTATGGTAAGCATGACCTGATTCTACATTCAGGAATGGCTCCATTCGAAGGAACTCCTCAACGGTAACTAAAACTAATCATGAAAAATACTACGCTAAAAATATAAAATAATGCCTCCAGCCATACATTAACAAATAAATAATTCACGCTGATCTCACAAAGGTATAACAGAAAGCAGATTTTTAATCCTATTGGGCAACAAACAAAGATATCAATCTCTGTGGAAATGGAATTTAATAATTCGACTGCTCTCCCAATCGGTACGACACGTTAACAGCATAAATAACGCGTGCTTCCGCGCTCTAGTAAAACGGTCTAGTAAAAAGTATTTCTGGATTCTCTATGAAACCGCCAATACTTTATAAAAATAACACAAAGTATGGATTTGTCGCCTAAACTCGAGTGTGTTAAAGCCTAACATCCCTAATACAAATGCTGATGGATTCGTATTGGGAAACATTTCAGGATAATATCCATACCTACGGAGATAAAGGTATCTTAGGAACCTCATCTGAGTAACCTCCAGGATATTACAGTAAGTAATCTCATGAGGACTTCAGATAATGGAATTATACTCTGATAAACGTGCAGATAAAAGCGAGATTGACTTCGGCTTACTCAAAGATCGACTGGTTCGAAGTACGAATCACAACATTGTATTGGCACGCGCAGCTATGCTTCGCATGTGCAAATGAAGTGTTAGACGCGAGCCAAACACAACCCCCAGGTCGCGAATTTCGTCGAGAGTACTCAAAACTTACTTGTTCACGCAAGGCTCGTGAGAAAGATACTGTTACACATTTAGAGGCATTAAATTGTAATTTGATGCCTCTAAATGATTAAATTTGATTTGAAAAATGAGTAGGACGGCGCTATAAATCTCTTTCTAACACAAATATTCAATTTTTCGTCACGTCTGTCAGCCCCACTCTTAAATAAAAGCTCGCTTTTTTTTTTTTGTTTTTTTAAATAATTGTTATGACCTAGGTCATATACAATTATTTTGGGCCCTACTCAACTAGGCCAAATATGCCTGTACTAGAAGTCAGGGGAGATGGTGGTAATGAAACGTTAAATATATGGCCATGCGCGGAATCGAACCAGCGACCTTTGGGCCAATAGCCGAACGCCTTAACCACTAGACTACCACGATCTATACACGATCTTTTACACATATATTTTATTTTCTTCTATATCTACGAAAAAGTATTACAACGTGTGTATTTATAAGATTGCAGGAGGCGTGGTACGATGTATAGATCTCTCAAACTTGAATTAAGATAATGATTTGACAATAATTAAACTAATATTAAAATAAGTTTAGTTCTAACATATTTTGTAATAATGTTGGTAGTAATAACATATATTGTATTATATGCAATGTGGTTATGGCAATGTTGTTCAAATTTTTAGATATCCTATGCGTTTTA
Organism: Neomicropteryx cornuta; assembly: GCA_020383195.1. Taxonomy (NCBI): domain Eukaryota; kingdom Metazoa; phylum Arthropoda; class Insecta; order Lepidoptera; family Micropterigidae; genus Neomicropteryx; species Neomicropteryx cornuta. The sequence goes on along the minus strand of JAHKQU010000010.1, from coordinate 4,654,058 downwards.
AGTCAATGCTATGATCATCGCCATGGCAAGAAATATAACTCGGTTTTAGACATTTCGAATGTTTCTGGGTAAAGTTACGTTAAGTCAAAATAAATAAGTATTGTAAATGCCGGCATATAAGATAAATAAATAATAAATAACAAGGTTGATGATGATGAAAAAAAAATCGTATTTTATTAAGTAAATAATGAGATGTAATGAGTAGACATTTTCCGTCGTCGTAATATTGTCTTAATTTATTTATTATGTATTTTGAACGAGTTTCGACCGGGCTAAAGATGTCTGTAACAAATTGAACGCTCAACGCAGGGTGCGTCGAACAAAACGTCACCTAGATGCCCGTTTTATGTAAATATATAATTTTCAAACGCTTCTTAATAATTATAATACAGCGTTTAAAATCATCTAGAGTCATGTAAATGATGATGAACTTTTTCATTATAAAAAATATTTTTGTTCAAAATTTGAAAAAAATATGATACTAATAAGAATAATATATTGTTAATATAAGATATTGTTGAAATCTAATTATGAACGATATTAAAAAGCATTCGAATTTTCCAAATGTCAGTACTGTCAGACTTTTATATAAGGTAAGCTAACGGTGTTTAGCTATTTTAACGAAAAAATCATCTAAATACGGTATTTAAGCAACAAATTATACAATTTTACTATATATATATATATATATATATATATATATAGATTGGATGATAAAATATTTTTAAGCTTTCGCCATTCGGCGTCGTCAGAAAATATATGAGAGATGACGTTTAAAATGCAACCTTCATAAATTCGAAAATCGCATTTTCAACTAAAAGATAAATATATCCAGCCACTACAATTATTATTAAATAATTATTATTATTAAATACAATTATTATTAAATAATTGCAGTTTTGCTGGATAAATCAATCAGTATTATGAAATGAAACTAATTTCTTAAAAGAATATATCAAGCATCATGCGTTAAATGCTGTTAAGTTAGTTTAATTTTGTCTATTTAGACCTACAGATCTGCAAGCGCCCAAAACCCAAATGTGAGAGAGTTCCCATGTCTTTAAATCAATTTCGCGGGCATCTTCTGGCAAAGACTTCAAAACTTTTACATTAAAGCAAGCATCGAAATCCCTGCCGTGAGTTCTCGCGTGAATTGGAACGGGTAAAGCGGAAAGTAATTTGGTACAGGATAATCTATGATTATTAATTCTAATGTTTAATGGCGTCGTAGTCTCACCAACATAGAACGCATCACAAAACTTACATAGAAGTTGATATACAACGTTTCTGGTGGTTGATTTCTATGTTAAAATAGGTAAACACCTTTAGTTTAACATATATAAAAGTTTGACAGTATTGACATTTGGAAAATACGAATGCTTTTTAATATTTGAAAATGAATCGTTATGGTTAAAAATAAAAAGAACGATAACGATTCATTTTCAGATAAACTACGTTGAACGTAAGTTATTCTTGTAAATATCCATTAAACCATTCACTTCTCATTCATTATACGTCATATTCGTTACATTTTCACACTTTTTTTCATAATTATTGTTTAATTTTTAAATCATTTATTCACTACTTTAATGAAAGTTTGACCGTATTGCATATCGCACAGATAGGTAGGTGAGAGTGAAAAGCTTTCATAAAATACAGGCCTGTATTTAAACCAGCGTGCATTACCTCAAGCGATGCAACTATCTGTGCTTTCGGTATTAATTTTTCTTTGAACATTCTGGCTATATATTTTATTTGCAAAAAATTTCAATCCTTAAAATATTAAAAAGCATTCGTATTTTCCAAATGTCAATACTGTCAAACTTTTATATATGTTAAACTAAAGGTGTTTACCTATTTTAACATAGAAATCATCTAATTAACGGTATTTAAACAATACATTTTACTATTTTACTATATATATATATATATATATATATATATATATATATATATATAATATATACTATAAGATAATACTAAGATAATAATCAATGATACAGCGTTCGAACGAAGATGCCCGCTCACTATGAAGTCACCTCGACAGAGCATGAGATAACCTCAAACATTCGCGGACAAAAGCAAAAGATTCAATAACACATACTAAAAATGACTACGTTATTATTATATTAGATCTCTTAAGTATCAAAATGAGCAATTATCACTCTTATTAACCTATAAATATTTTATTTCTTTCAACTTTCAGGGATTTCATTTTATCCCCAGAATTTTGTACATTCTTTATGTCGGGTTTTTTTTACAAGGACGATTTGTACGACGTGCCGTATCGGGGGTGGGGGAGGGCACATGATTACACTCTTCATCTTATAATTATAATTAAGTATTGATAATTGCACCCTGATTTCTAACGAATTGTGTGAATGTTTTAATAGTATTTTTTATTGGTCACCCGATACCGGCGGCGCGGCATTCGATCGGTAACTTAACCCAATGCTAAAGTGACATCTATAATTTTCATCGTTAATTATGTTATTAAATCAAATGTTAGTATTGTTTTTTTTTTAATATTCTATCTGGTTTACTAATGGTCAAAATTGAAAAATTTGCGTGCTTCTTTATAATTTATCAAAAGTGAAAAAAAGTGACATTATATTCGAAAATATTTCATGGCTATAAGTTATGTACGATAGAGTTTTTCGAGGGAAAATAAATAATAAGTTTGCATAGTGTTATTTTTCAATCCAACTAACCCGGCTCAAAACATTTTTTTGGTATTTATAAATAAGTTTTATGAATAAACTTTTTTTTTTACTATCGTACCGCCTGTCATAAAGTAGACTATATTTTATTGCTATCACTGCTTGATTCTTCGGCAAGGGTTTAAGGTAAGGTTAAGTAATATATCCTAAAACACTCGACACACCTCCTCCCAAAGTCTTGTGCGGTAGGAAACACATTAATTGCCTATTAGCATTCGCTGGAAAATAAATATTTAATTTTAAAATGGCTGACACACGATGCCTTATAAATTATCCTTATGATTAAAAATATCAATATATACTTAATTTCAGTGTTAAAGTTTTTTCTCTTAGATTTGCCTACAATACCTACATAAAACCACATTAGAAAAGTGCATTATTGATATTTTTACCAACTTGCGTGCTATTTAATATTTAAAATACACTGATTTTACAAATTATAATCAAAGACTAATTTTATACAATTAAAGTCAGTATCGGACTGGTTGTATTAAGCTTCTATTAATTCAAGTTTTTATTTCCAAACACATTTTTTTTTAAGAAAAGATATAACAAAATAATTATATTTTTAATTTAGAACATTAGTTTGTAATCTTAAAATTAGATACTACGATAAAAAGTTAGATTTAAATGTGTCCAAATAACAACATAAATAGCTCTAACTGCCTACTATACTATACCATACTATACTATACCAATTGCACATACTATACAAAAGGCAAAAAGCTATTATGATAAATCAACGATATATTATCGATTAACAGCATTGACATATTCAAAATTCTACCGACGACTGCCTACGACATAAGTGATATCAAAAATAGCCTTAATATATTCATAAATAATTTAAAGCCTGTAGCTGGTGAACCAACGTTAGGGACTTTTTGTTGACCTGTGGGCCCTGTCCTGATTTGGTTGCAGCTGGTTTGGTTTCAGGTCCCCTGACGTTCCTGGGTTCTGCAGTTCTGGACACTCATACTGCACGGTCCAAACATTTCACCGCTAGCCTAAATTGTCTAACTCACTACTGAACGTGCGTTTCAAGATATAATAGTTAAATGCTTTGGTAGAGTCAATGTTAATCGCACGTCTAAACAATATTTCACTTAGTCAAAATCATTAATTCATTAATTAACTTTTACAATAAAAAATATTCTAGAATTCAATTAAATCAACACAACGTAATGAGGGCATATTTTAATTTAATATTTTATAGTTTGAAGAAAATATGTATCCGAGATTTGTTTTTTTTTCAACAAACTGCTTTACAATTTCAGTATGATTTACCTTTGTAAAATTTGGAATTCGAATTTATATATACAGGTTGTTTTTAAATTTAGGGAACTCCTTTAAGAAGGTTGATCTATATCGATAACTAAACTAAAATAATCATATTATAAAAAAAAATGTTCCTTCGCTACCCGCGCAATCGGCAGGTTCCTAACCCACCTAGCATCATGGGTTCAAGCGCGTTCTCGACCGTTAAAACGATTTCTATTAAATTTTGAATTAATTTTCGACATCAGTGAATTATTAGTATAACATGCGTATTTAAAATGTTTGTTTTCCTTCGAAGCCCACTCGCGCAGTCGGCCGGATGTCACTGGAAATAAAACTTATAATATATTAATTTCAGGATATTCAGGGTCAATTCGCTGCGAGCCACAAAAGAAACACCGAATCCTTGTCCATATGAAGCCATTGCGAGGTCGATATCTCACCGCGGTAATGTCCGGCGACCGAACCAGGGCTGCGCCAAATCATAGTAGAAAGCCTGAATCGCGAAAATATTGCTGAAAAAAACTTTTTGAGAATATACCGCGGTACAAAGGCCGATCCCTTGGGCAAATTGCCCCTCCCTCCCCCATCCTAAAAGACAAAACAAATAAATAAATAAAAAGGGTGAGTTGTTTGCTGTCACTCTCAAAGTAAACAAAAAATCATCTCTGGAATAACACAATAAATGAATCAAGGTATCGGCAGTGTATTAATATTACCAATACCATGGCAAACCATACCAATATTGAGAAATTATATATACAAAACATTATTTCAAACTATTGTTTGACCCGGACCCTCCCCCCCCCCGCTTGCGATAGGGTAGGGGAAACCCCATACTCCCGATTTACAGAAGTCCTTCTCAGTAGAAGGACTTCTGGATTCGCCCTTGCTGAAGTAGGTATTTACTAAAGGAAAATAAACAATATATCTGCCTTAATTATACAAAAAAAAAAAATATAGGATGTGTCAAGAACATTATCAAAGATTTAAGGGGGTGTTTCAATTTCAATTATCAATGTTGCCAGAAGTAACTTTTATTATTAAAATATATACAATTACAATGTATAGATCCAGCTAAGACATTGTCTTATCTGCCGGTTTATTAATCTTAACTAAAATACAATTTATTTATACAAGCATAAAATATAATACAAATTAAGTTGACGAAACTTACGTGTAATTTACAAACAAAATTAACCTAATTTAATTAATACCTAAATCATGTTTAATATGTTTTTTCCATAAATTCTTTTAATTTAAGTTTTATTAAAGATTTTCTTTTAAGTTGTCTAACTTAAAGAGGTATTTTATCAAATATGCTGGGTATTACATATTTTAATTGCCGATATCCATACGTATTTATACATCTTTCGACAATATATTTTTCATTTGACATTTGTCTAGTAGAGTACTTATTATTGACAAGATTTTTCCATGTTTCATCTGAGAAGTGGTTGATTCTGGTTAAGTTCCCAGAATGACCCCTTAAAACAATACCGCTGAATTAAGTTCTACCTGCATACGATACATTATATTCCAGAATATAGAAAGTATATTCTACGTTAGGTATATGTAGTGTTCGGTAGTAACACCCCCCCCCCCCCCCCCGACAGACATCATAGTATACTTATAGGGGTGTGTCGGCTTTAATTCGATTCAAAATCGATTGTTCTTATAACCTATTAAGCGGAATCGTTTATAGCCCTAATATCCTACAAAGATAAGACTTCCATGCATCTAACGCGTATGCAGAGCGAAATATTGTAATAATGAAATAAAATTCTGTATTTCTACACATTTGTTCTTAGAAATTAACTACTCGGTACTTGGCATGGCACTCAAAAGTGACGTTTTTGTTATGAAATAATTCCGTGGGTTGTCAAACGCTGTAAAAGCTACAGGCTGTCACACATACAACACAAAACACATACCTCTATCTGTTAACGCACTTGCGACGTACTTCTCTAGGGTAAAATATTCACTGATTATTATAAATTGAAATATGTCAATTTACAATTAAATAAATTCATAAAAAAAATATGTTTTTTTGTTAAGTAGAAAGCTATTTTACCTTTATAGATTGGTAACGATTGATTGCATTCATGCATGTTTTTAACTTGAAATTCGTAATACTGTTAATTTCTTAAATAAATAAATAAAATTAAAATATTATTCAATTAAATATATTGTTTGTGGCAACCCTGCTACGATGTGTTTCCCAGGGCGTTTGTGCATACCGCCCGTAGTGATCGTCCTACTGGCGTCTACCCGCGTTCTGTCCTTAACAATATCCTAAGATAAGAATCTCTCACTGCAATATCGACGCACATATATAACCATCTGCGTTTGTCATAATTCTTTGTCGCCGTACAATTAATGTTTTAGAGTTTTTTCGTTTTATATTATTATCTTCCGAATGAAACACTTTAAAAATTATACCAATCAGTTATTTTTTCTTATTGTTGCATCTTCCATCTTTCAGCTCGAGAAGTATAAATGCGAAAGAGTTGATTTTTTGTGTATAGATTAAAAACAACCATAGCCGTTTAGATCACGTCGGAGGCTGTACGGATTATAGAGATACTTAACATTAAGACAACAATTTTCTAGTCTGATTAATGAAATATTGTCAGTTCGATAGAGGACGCTGTTGGAAACTTGCGGACAATAAATAATAAATGAATCATTCATTCGTTTATACATTCATTTACTGATAGCTGCGAATTTTGTGTGATTTCAAATGTTCCCTTTTGTTGTTAATATCAAAAATAATTATAAATACCATCTTATACTTCTATGAATGTTAAATCTCATTTTTACATGAAAAAATCAAAAGTGATAATGAATTGTATCAAAAAATTAACACAAATATAAGGTAGTTTTATTTCAACCGTTATTAACATTACATTTTAATTAATTTCACAGGAATTGTAGGGAATTAAGGCAAACAACACATGCTAATGCGTATTTGTACACGCTCACAGCTGACGCAATGGAAAAAAATAATATATATAAAGATATATCACTAATAATAATTTAGTAAGCTTAATTTAGTACCTTTAATTATTAGGAATTAGGCATTGGGTAGGCCTGAGATTTAGAATGCGTTTAATTATTTCGAATTGATGACAAAATAAGTCTGTGTATACGGTTAAAATCGTATGAAATAAAAAATAAATATTTACCTATTTAATTAATAAGCATAATTTTTACACGTGAACCTACAAAATCTCTTTCGGCACGCCAGAAGGAGGTAGATTTCACCGGATCAAAGTGGGGGACAGGCAAACTCCAATTGTACGAAACATTGCGCGAGCTGCCGCGCGATCCACTCCCCGCCGCGCAGCGAGAATGCGCATACTGAATCCCTCTCTATACTGTGCCGTAAGGGTTGCTCATATCAAAAATTGTTTCAAACAAAAGTTGTAGGGAAATTATGAGCCTACAATTTACATTTTAAATAAATTTAATCCGGTACCTATTAAGAGAGGTATGATTTTTTGAATTTTGAAACTCCACTTTTTCTCAACACTAGGACCAATGGTTGGTGCTATCAAAAAAGTTTACTTAAATAAGTTTTAGGCCCTTATCTGAGCAATAAAATAAAATTTAAATGAATTATAGCAAAATTTTACTTTTTCGAAACAAAAAACCCTCCATTCCTGATTTTGGCCAATAACCAACTTGACCGAGATTTTGTGCCCTTAAATTTTATGTATCAATTTGAAAGTGATTTGAGTATAATTACGACAGTTATCGTGTCCGCAAGAAAATGATATAGATACAGGGGATGTGAGACGCGAAGATATGTCATGACATGGTACCCATTGCAATTGGTTGCTTTCCTAATGAAATCTACCTAAAATGGCATAGGTTTACGCGGGGAAACTTTGCGTTAAAAAAAAAGGATGTGGTGAGTACACGCAAATATTCATACATGTTCTAAATACATATACATAAGCCCTTATAGTCATTTCCTTTGTTGCTTATTATATATATATATATATATATATATTCGTTTTCTTTGATATTATTTAAATTGCAAATACATATTGGAATCGGCCAACCGTAGACAATTTCCTAAATGCATTTGCCAGCTGTCACAAACGAAATCCCTTTTATCGTTATGCTATACAGAATTTAGAAATAAAATTAGCGACGCCAGTTTGAGTGTATTGAGTGTATTGACACCCTGGCAACACCCGAGAGACGCAGTCTGAGAATAACCACCATTTAGATAGCTCAATCTCATACTATTATTAGGCTTCCGAAGTGTAGATGGCGCTATTTTTTGCCAACGAAATATAAATCATTTTCTATTATTATTATTGCATTGGTAAATAGCCCAGACGCAAACCGTATCTAGGAGTGAGAAAAATAAAAACTTTCAACGATAAATCACTTAGGTTGTCTTCAACGATAAATCACTTAGGACCCCGGATTTGGTGCCGCGGCACTCGGGATCGGTAGCTTTGCTCCCCATTTCTAGGCCCTTCGGGTCATTGCGTGCCCAACGTCCTATTGTTCCGCCGATGTAGTGACGTGATGATGATGACCGTGTTTTTCAGTTTTCACAGAATTTTTCAAATTGTCCTGGCACTTTTACCCACTATTCTTTCCTTAAAATCTATCTTCAAACTATTACGAATAGTTAAAAAAAAAGTAGCCATATCGGCCAAATAGTTTCTGAGTTATAATGCTTCAAACAGACATTTATATAGGTATATGGATAGATTCGCGGCGTTGATAAAAAAGTTAAGGAATTTATCTAGCAATTTTTATTTTATTAAATTAAATGAGTCATTTTTATTATGCCTCTACTTTCAACGTTTATTTATTTATTTATTTTATTTCAGGAAACAACAGCTTACATAGTTATTACAATAATCAAAAAAACAATTAAAACACAAAGCCAATAATAGTTTCCTCCAAACTTAAAAAAAAAAGAAAACCCATTCGGGCGCGAGGCCGGGACCAGGAAGTAGGAGGGATTGGGGTTTGGGGGTTGGGGACAATCACCAGAATAAATATGAAACACAATATAATATAAAATATAATAAATTCTACATATACATATGAATATAAATATACTAAAACCAAAACTACCAAACCAAAACCAATACCAAAACTATTTCATTCATTTGACAATCAATGATAAAAATCGGTCCTTTTTTTTTATAGGGCGCCAGGTTTTACTCACTGCACGGTCAGTAAGCAAATGTTGGTTTTTATTTAATTACAGCTTCATTGTATAGAAATGAATCGACATTAATTTGATGTTATTGTGGTTTATAGAAATGTTTTTTTTATTTTTTTGTTTAATTGTGATTTTTAATCATTGTGTTTTGGTAGTACAATTATTTTTATGTATTTTACAATTATTTTGGGCCCTACTCAATAAGGCCAAATGTCAGGGAAGATGATAGTAATAAAGCGTTAAAAATGTTATGGTGGTGGTATTATATTTATATTTTATATATATATATTTATAATATACAATTATATTTAAGTAAGTATAGGCCGTATCATAATTAAATAATCTAAAAGAAGTTTTTGCTAAATGATGTCTTTTTTTTCGGCAAAAGATATATTTTCTTTATACTCTTATCAGAACTGATTTGACTGAACTTTATCAATTTGTTTATTTTTAATTTATTTTATTATTTATCACATAACATTAGAGAAAATCCATTGCTCTTAAACATTTAGTATGTACCGACACTACCTACTGAGCTAGATTCGCCTACTTAAATAATTTATTATTTAAAAACATTTGTGGTTGCTTCCCGCGCACTATTCCACAATAAAATTGTGCTTTTCTAAACGCAGACCGTAGGAATTAATCTGTTCCGTGAACTATAGGTATACATTTGCGAATTAGATCACAGCTTTCCAAACTGTAAAATATATTACATATAGCGTTTCTCGGCTAAGTTATTGAATAACTAAACATCAATTAATCATCTTAAGTGACGCAATTTTTAAATAAATGTAATAAAAAAAAATAGTAGTAGTTATATTAGGCGTGACAAAAGAGAGACAAATTTGACACACATCAATCTCAATTTTTCTTCATATAGTCAAAGGCATTCGGAGCTTTACCACGAGCATTTTAAGTTGAACTGAAACGCTTAAAAAACGAGATAGTAATCTATGAAACCACCGCTGTCATATCTCCGTATGAGCGTAGGTGAGGTTAATATTTACTTGTTTATTTATTTATTTAATCGAGGAAAAACAACTACATAAAAATAAAATAAAATACTGACAAGCCAAGAGGAGTTGGATTAAAATTAAAGTTGAAAAGAGCCGAGTTCAGGATGCTGTATTTTGGAAATTCTTTAGAAGAATAAAACAGATTTTTTTAATGTACCTTTCGAGAAAGTATCCATCTCTAGGAATAATTTGTTGTACGATTAGCATACTCTGTCAAGCGGTGGTCTAAAACCTGCGTTGGACCTGAGCGTTATGGGCTCAAAGAGTAGTTGTTGACGGGGGAGTCTCGGCGGTAGGTACTACATGCATTCCCACCTACACACTCCGTCGAATCGCCTTTCAAGGTAAAGATGCATTTGCCCTCGATGGTACATAGCTCCCGACAAACTGTTTATAATGGGAAAACATTCTCTACTTATTAATTTTGATATTACATTTCTCAAGTTTGGCACGTTGGCCGTTAGATGGTAATATTTTGAATTCAACTGTGGAATAGTGCCGATGATTTTACATCTCCCTCTAGCGCGTGACAGAGAGCTTCGTGATTGCAGGTGAGCGAAGCACATGCTAAAAATAGGCATGTCATTGAATGATTTACTGGTTGTCATGTTGGTATAATGTTGCGAGTAATTAATTACAATGCTCAGGCGCTGGCAAATAATTGAAATTATTTTTTTAAGTGATTTTAATGTGTAATAAACGAAACTGTCGGACACGACATTAAATATATGGCCTGTAGATATGGCCTATTTATTACTATATTTATTTATTTACACCCAGTTCATAATGATACAGTACAACTAAAAGAAATATACCAAATTATTATACACATCGTGCCACATGTTGAAACCACAGACAGGCGCGTGTAGTTTGGGAAGAAGATGCCTTTAGGGCATAGGTATAAGATGTCAGGTTCTGGTTAAATAATTTACTACTACTAAACATTGTGTAGAAGCAGTTAATATTCAATTATAACTGCAAGTGTCAAAGCCATTCTCGTTTTTGGGGGGGCTCCCAAAAACGCCCCCCGCATTAAATTTCCTAGCCACGCAAGTTCGGCAATGTCCTTGGATTATCAAGATAACATATTTATTTTCATTGTAATTTCTTTTCTAATTGATCTAATTTTCTAATTGATAGTGTGCAGTTCCCACGAAGCCAAGACCAGTAAAACCAAGGCTTGAGTATGCTTAAAGTCAGACAAGCGTTTCTTACAATACCCAACAACCACAGACCATTGAATTCGATAGACGAGGCCTAAGCCAAACCTACGCACTGCGTAGCGTATCCATTTCAGACATCTTAACGGTATAGGTGATGATATACCGGCACGACTAACACAGACGCAATCATTGGTTGACACCGGGCGGAGGGGCGGGGCTTACTTTTCGACTGACGACAATGTCATGATTTTGTCATATACGCTGAGCACGCTATTCTATGCCATATTGGCAGTCGACCTTGATTTTTTTTTTTTTAAATAGTTGCTACGACCTAGGTCATATACAATTATTTTGGGCCCTACTCAACTAGGCCAAATGTGCCTGTGCTAGAGTAAGGGGGGAAACATTAAAAATGCGAATTCGAACCCGCGACCTTTGGGTTAATAGTCCAATGCCTTAACCACTAGACTACCGCGGTGTTTTAATTTTTATACGGCGCCAGGTTTTACTCTCTGCGCGCTCAGTTAGCAATTGTTGGTTTTTATTTAATTACAGCTTCATAATATAGAAATTAAAAAAAACTAACTTTACTATGTTTTAGACCTTCATTTACCTTTCAATCACTATTTTTCTTAAGGCACTAATGTTTTTTATAAGAGATCAATTTGACTAAAAAGATCTATTAGAAGTTTATTAATTATTAAATTTCTCAGAAATAGAATTGAATTTTAAAAATCTGCCTTTACTTTGTTGAGGACAAAAGATCAAGGTATTTAAACATATTTTTTTATGATTTAATATCCAATGGTAACTAAATGCCAACCATTGAAATAGGGGTGTAAATGAATCGAAATTAATATGTATCCTTTGGCTTCGCCTTAACTATGTCTATGCCAATAACCAACAAATTGTATATGAATATTTCTAGCATCTTGTTCTTAAATTTTTACTGGGAATCTTCTTGGCGCGCGAATAATTAAAATAATGAAAGTTTGAAGAGGCCTGGTCGCCCGTTTCGAATCCGATAAGGCACGTCAGCAAAAGGTCGTATGCGCCCGTGTATCCATTCGTCCCGTCCTGGAAGCGTCCGGGAAGCGTCGGGCGCAAAGCAGGATGTCGCCAAAAGAACGCCTCTCTTTCTTTTCCTAGACAAAAGAAGGAGGAAACTATTTGTCAGCGTGATTTTTTGCGCTGATTTGAGATTGCCATTGACAGGCGGCGATGCTAAACGGCTTCTAAGGTATTTCGTGCCATTCGGAAGGCCTCTTCGGGTAGCTTTCGAAGAAGCAGCCCTGATGCAATTATCACTCTGGTAACTGACTACAAACAGACGTAAACAATGCAGGTAGGCTGTTAAAATCTAAACGTATTTTAATTCCATTTAATTCCATTATTCAAATTAATTATAATTATTTTTTTATTCGGGGGATGGCCCCCTGACATAGGCGGACCCCATACAACCACCAGCACTCCCCCCCCGTTTGCCATGACCAAGAAAGACTTCTAGATCCGCCCTTAATAATGAAATAGTAAAATGTATTTCTTAAATTCTGTATTATAAATTAATCATACCAATATGATGTCATTAAACTTTATTTAAACAATACGTTTTGATATATTTATGAAATTAAATTCATAAATAAACTCGAAGTATGTTATTCAGCGTAATTTGATGCGTTCACATTGTCTGCTGAGGGTTTTAAAAGTACAGTCACGTGCAAAATGGCCACCCGATGTTTTGATCAATATTGCTCGATTTGTTCGGCCCGCTCGCTGCGGTTGAGATATTACTTAATTGCCAAGTGACCAAAACATTGAGCGGTTGTAATGCACTCGAGTGTACAACGATGCATACTTTGGGGATGACCTCAAAGTACCTAAATGCTACGAGATTACCTCCGAATTAGCGTAGTCAGGTGTACAATCAACCTAATGTTTTTGGTCAATAGTTTTTAATATATTAACCAAAGTGATAGGTAACAAAATGTTAAAAGTATTTCGTATTTTTTACACTATACGCTACAGAAGTAAAATTTATATACATTTAATCTACATACACACTAGGTAAAAAACTCAAGTACTTAGGTTACACAATTTATTAATAAATTCAATGCAACTAAGCTTTCAGACATGCATTGATTCTGCTTTTCATAATTAATTATAAACGGTACAGAATGTTTTTGCGGTAGATGAAACAGAACGATTTAAAATCACACGCAAGACGGAGAAGAGCCCAAGCTACCTGTAACGATTGATGCAGCGATCCATGGTGCCTTCCCAGCGACTCACTCTAGCTCGAAGGCGGGGCTGCGCAGCGTGGTGTTACACTCCCAGTCAGTCGCATAAACCCAAGTCATTCTACCGTATGTACCTAAAGAAGTTTCACTACAAATAATTATAAATTTAATATAGAAATAGAGGTTGGAAACATAAGAAGAATAACCCGTTTTTAGTATGTATTTATTTATTTCAGGAAACAACAGCTAATACAAAAAATAACTACATTTAAAAACATAAAGCCAATAAGAATTACCTCCAAACTTAATCAAATAGAAGCATACATCCAAGAACGAGATTGGGATTGGGTAGTAGAAGGGGTTAAGGAATTTACAATTACCAGAATACGAAATATAGCATAACTCTATACAAATAATAACTAAGTTAGGTAATACTAGGGTTAAAGTTTTAGACATTCTCTTGAATGCCGGGAAGGTAGTGTTAAATATATCGATATCACTTAACATGCTGTTGTAAAGCTTATATATTCGATGTATATATGAATTCTGTGCATAATTCGTACCCAACCGTGACAGATGGAATGTCTCAGACTGGCGAGTCGATCTAGATGGAACCTTTAAATCTATGAGCCCCAGAAGATCAGAGCAGTCGATGTGAGCATTGACAATTTTATAAATATAAAAGCAACATATAGCTCGCGACCTTCTGACCTCAAGACTCTGGAGTCCGTAGAATTTGGCGCAATGTGCATAGTCGCAGAAATATTAAGGAATCTTCACAGACTCTAGATCCAATATTCGTACTCAACTTTTTTGTCTTCGGGCCACATACATATATTTGTAAAGCTAGGCGAGCCGCAACACTATACTGAAATGACGAAAAAAATATGAAACCCCCACCCCCCACCCCCGCCATTATGGGTCATTAAATTATAACAAAATAATATTTTATAAGACAACAAAAAATGCTATTGTATTAGTGTCCCGCGCAATGTTTACTTGAAATAAAACCACAACACTATCACGCATTTAACTTTGGAGCCGTCAAGCATTTGAGTGTTGCCACAAGCAAATTATTGTCTGTCAAAACCTATTAATCAGTTTATAATTTTTCATGATAATTATACATTTGACAATGATAGTTTGAAGTAATCTACCTTCAATTATCGTAGGTACACTAAGGTTAACAGTACTGGGCGGGTGTGTGTGTTAGTTGCCAGGCTAAGGACTACTGTGCTAGTGCACTAGGAAAACCTGTTCTGCAATAGCGACAGAAGCGCGTATACTATATTGTATTAATGTTGGCGCCTTACCGATCAAGAAACGTATTTTTAGAAATTAATAGTACAAATAGTGATGTAGACACGACAACGACAATCCCTTTTGGGTGTCAATACGAAATATAGAATGCCAGATTTTGTAAATCATATCCCTGATAATAAATGTGCTTAGGGCCGCAGGTTGAGTATGGTTGCTCTATACCAGAGGCGTCCAAACTTTTTGCTGCGAGGGCCAGTTTGGTGTTTAAATTCATTAGCGGGGGCCAAGCATTATAAATATGTGAATTAAAAAACCTTATTACAAGTACAGCAGCATTGAATTTTTTTATTGTTGCCACATATATATACTATATTTTTTTTTTTATAGTAAATTACAGATATAACAATACTAAACCAAACATGTCTAAATTATATTATTATAAAATTATTTCATGCAATTTTTAATGGGAATGGTGGAACTGGGTTTTTTCCTGGAGAGTTTCTTCAAAGTTGGGATTCAAATCGGAAACACCAATTATTAGCAATGATTGCAAATGATCATCCGATAAATTTGCCCTATATTTAGATTTCAGATACTTCATCCTGGAAAAAGTTTGTTCGCACATATAGGTAGTGCCATACATAGAAATAAATTTACCAGCCAATTGCTTTAAATTTGGAAACTCTTTTGCGTCCAAAAATTTGTAAAAATCGATCAAGTTTCCTTCCTTGTATTTGTTCTTGATTTGATCGCTAGCTTGAAGATCAATTATTTCCATTTGAAACTGACTTGAAACGTCGCCAACGTTGCAGTCATATGGATTTTGAAACAGCCGAATTTCCCTTGAATTTATGTCAAGATCAGAAAAACGCTTTTGAAATTCTAGTTTTAAATCCGCGATTACTTTTACTGCAAATATGGTGGGAAATCTTTCGTCAGTTTCTGTACTAAATTTTTCACAGCACGTGAAATGGGAAAAATTACATTCATTCATATGACTTTCGAGCAATATCAGCTTGGCTCTGAATGCTTTGATTTGCTCGAATAAATCACAAATTAAGTTATTTTTACCTTGGAGCTTTAAATTCAAGTTATTTACGTGTGTCACGACATCTGCAAAAATTGCCAACTTCCAGAGCCACTCTGCATTTGATAAAAGCGGTTCAGGGTGATTCTTTTCCGCAAGAAAAATTTTTATTTCCTTTCTGAGCTTGAAGAACTGCAATAACACTTTTCCACAGCTAAGCCATCGAACTGCTGTATAATACGACAAGTCAACAGACTCAGATTCAATTTCTTCGAGGAAAGATCGAAATTGGCGATGATTGAGTGCACGTGATCGAATAAAGTTTACGACAGAAACCACTGGTTTCAAAACGCAGCTCATGTCGACATGTTTTACACATAGGGCTTGTTGGTGGATGATACAGTGCAGAAAAATTGGTACTGTTGCTCCTGCGCTTTCACAAGCTTTTCTTATTAGCCCAACCACCCCAATATTTGCACCAGACATGTTACTTCCTCCGTCAATTGTCACACCTTGGAGTCGATTCCAGTCCAGGTTATATTTGGTCAACGTCTGTTGTAGTTCCTTAAAAATATCTGCTCCAGTTGTAGTGCCATGCATGCTGTTAACCGATGCTAATTCTTGGGTGACATTAAGATCGTCGTCAACTCCACGAACAAATACTAAAAGTTGTGAGGTGTCACTAACGTCGGTCGATTCATCCATCGCGATAGAATAGTGAGTGAAACGCTGTGCTTTCCCAGAAATCTGCTGGAGTATATTATTGCCAATATCGTCAATTCGACGAGCAACAGTATTGCGGGAAAGACTTATCGTTTTGAAAAGTTTCACCTTTTCCGGACATAATACCCCAACAGCTTCCATCATACACTCTTTAACGATGTTTCCATCCATAAAGGGTTTCCCTTTTTTCGCCAACAAATAAGCAACTTTCATGCTAACTAAAGTCAATGATTCATTTTCCGAGTTTGCCTTCCTAAATAAATTTCGCTGAGAAGACAAACTACGACTCATTTTTTCAAATTTTTCAGTACGCTGCTGGTCCTTAAATTGTGAGTAAGCTGAAGCATGTTTTGTTTCATAATGTCGACGTAAATTGTATTCCTTCATTACAGCAACAGTGTCATTGCAAATTACACATATAGCTTTGCCATTCTTTGACTGCGATTGCACAAAGAAATATTTGAATCCCCATTCTTCTTTAAAAACGCGGCACTCGTCATCTACTTTTCTTCTTTTTGTTTCCATGTTTGTTAAGGCCACTCGCAGCTCGGATCTTACTGTTCGTGCCTTTTAGGTGAAGACGACAGGCACCCGAAAATTCCTTTCGCGCTGCCGTCCCTTCTACGAAGACCCAATATTTAGTAGACACAAATATAACTTAAACTCAGGTTTAAGTGGACTCGCTACTGGCGTCAATCAAATGAAACTCCTTTTAATGTGGACTGTAAATATACGATTCGAAAGGTGAGTACTTAAAAACGATACAAAATCGGACAGCGTCTCAGCAGCCGTCTCAACTCGGAAATGCACAACATATAGCCGATTGCAGCGGCTTTTATTCAGATCTAATGCGTACATCGGGGGTTTACCTTAAGCTGACTTCATAGTTCCTGATATTTTTATTACTTAATTTTATATGAAAACATCCATGTTTTCCTTTCGATATAAATCAACTTAATATCTAGCTTAAGTACTCCCGTATGACATATAACACTTTAAGAATACATTGTTTGTTAAATATTCTAAATAAAAGCATAAGTCCTACTTATTTTAGGATTTCTGACAGTTCTCAAGCAATTATATGCCAATATTATCACTTATTATAATTGTACTAAAACAATTACATGAGTTTTTAAATCGTACTTACACTCTACGCCAAGCCATAACGTTAAATATATCAGAATATCTTTAAATAATAAGGGATGTGTGAAACACCTTTATGTTGCACCTGTTTAAAAATCCCCGAATGACGATGTAAACAAATTAACACGTGTCACATCTTTAATATGATTTCGTAAGAGGAATTCACCGTGACGTCATCGGGATTCCCTCAAGGGATTTACCTCGCATACAGTGCAAGGTCAAAATATTAGCGGGGAATTCTTTTTAGGATAATTAATATGTATCACGTTGCATGTTAATATTTAGCCCATCCAATGTTCAACTTTAAAAAATAATATTAACATAATAATTAAGTTATAATATAATAAATATAAATCTAAACATACCAATTTATCAACTGTAAAGAATGTAAATAAGCTCCGCGGCCGACGAATGTTTGGTTTGTCGTGGACTGACGCGACGCGACGTGGACAATCTCGTAGCTTTGAGTGCAGTCTGCCGCTCCGCGCCGCCTGCAGAGCGCTGTACAGTCAGAGTACAAAATCATTCATGCAGTCGAGCGGCCGAGTCGAGCGCGTTCGGTTAACCTAACGGCTAACCGAAAGCGCTCTTCATCTGCGCGAGATCTAATAGCGACGCGCCACGCTACATTTATATTTTACGAAATTTTTCAAAATCCTTGGCGGGCCGGATAAAATCGCCTGCCGGGCCGGGTTTGGCCCGCGGGCCGTAGTTTGGACACCTTTGCTCTATACGAACGCAGGAGCAATGGGAAGCACATACGGATTTATGATTCCGACTGTACCGCGTTAATTAGGTACCGAGGGCGGGCCGCGGACCGCAAATTGGTCAATCATTACGCGGAATTAAGAAGTCGGTCCGGCGGGCGTCCTGATTGGCCGATCTCGCGGCGAGGCCACGCCTGCGGGCACTTCCGCATATTCTGCTGACATTTTGTGGTGACGCCGTGCGAATATCAATATGGAATTCCTTACGGGAACATGGCGTTATAGTCGAAAGGAATTGAGGCACAATTCTGAAGCAATTCAACGAAAGAGCGAAGCGAGTACACTCTATTTTCTTTGTTTTTCTGTGCACAAACAAGCACATCGACCGCTCAGGGTCAGGTAACAGACGGTTGCTCATGTCCAGAGACGGGTTCATGATGAATGTCGACTAACCTATGCAGATAAAATAGATTATATGACATACCCAATCTTAAAAAAGTTATTTGACGTTGGTCCTTATTTGACCTTCTAAACTTTGTTGCTAGTCAATTTAGAAATAGGTGATTGTAATAACCATTTGAATGAAATATTTCAACTGAAAACATTTTTTACTACCTTAATGACCATGCGTCTAAATTGTTTATTTTTTTTTCGTTTATCCTTTATTTTAATTTTAATTTATCTTATAACTTTTTAATTTAATAAATACCTACACATAGGAATCTTACACAATCATCTGATTGATCATTTCTCCGTGAATCAAACGAGCTGCTGTCATCGTGTGGAATCTATTTGAACTCGGATGACACACAAATGATACAAAATTTCCACGTGCCTCACTCCAGGAATTTCTAAAAAGATTTTTGAAGACTTCACGAAATAAATATACTTGCGAGTAAAGATACTTCAGCAAAATTGGCTTTTTTAAACGCCTGTTTTCGGCGTTGGCGGTGCAAGCGCACTGTAAAAAAATTTTATTTACTTTTCAAATCATAAAATATTTTTAAAAACAGTTAAAAATTATGAGATTTTAATTTAATAAAAGATAAGACAAACCTATAGTATGATTGGTAAACAAGTAAGAAGTTATCAAGTCTAATTTGCATTGACCAAACAAGACTTTTCTCTTCCAACCACGTCTGTTACACAAAATATTACTGAGGGGTTATTGGCAAAGTTTAAAAAGTGTCACAACCTAATGTCAAACTTTTAACCGGAGAAACATGTTTATCTAAATTTTGCTCAATAATGTACAGTTCGTCCTGTGAACAATTTAGAAAAAGTACGTTAATAGGTTAGATTTTGAGATCATTCGTTGCAAACTTTCAAACTAATAGTGATGCATTAACAGCTTATATTTTAATATCGAACAATAAAGTATTATTATGCTAGTTTGTTATTTTCTTATTCGGAATTTATCAATTATATCGAACCTCATAGATTTCGATTGTACTTTACAGCATAATATTTACATTACTACCAACGTAATGTGCATTAAAAAAATATATTTTAGGGGCAAACGCAGGCTTGAATAAAGCACACTTTTTACGTAATAAAAATAAGAAACATATCTTCTAGCTTGATAGATGTCGCAAATAAAATCTTTATTTTTTTTTTTATAATACAAAATGAAGAGTTTCTTTCATTCGACCTGATTGTTTTTTTTTCAAGCTTTTTTTAGGTCAATAATGCAAGCTAATTTAGAACCACTTTCCTTTATCCGACGGAGTTGAAATTTGAAATTCGGTTCAGTTCTGATGACAATGCATTTTTATGGTAAGCATGACCTGATTCTACACCCAGGAATGCTTCCAGACGAAAGAACTCCTCAACGCCAACATCATAGACACGAAATTATAGTTATAGGCATTCGAGCACTTAAATAAAAGCTTTTTACTATTATTTTTTAAAGGTATATTCATTTATTACTCCGAAGTGACTCAAGCGACATTGATGGTTTTTTTTTCATATTGTAGGCGATTGCTTAAGTATGAATAGAATATTGGAGTTTCAATAAATTACTTTTAGAGTTAGGCAGCTAAAAACGGACACTGGTGTACCGGTATTGCATATGGTGTCTGTTTCTGCGCCGATTTCAACGTTTTGGTAGATATGTTTTTCATTTATTTTACCTATTATTTATTATATAGGTATTGCGGTGTTTTTTTTTATTAAATAAAATTCCCTTGTTTTCCTCGTTTCCCACTACCTATGGCCCCCTAATGTAACTTTTTTTTTAGGAAGGATATCTAGTAATTTGAATTTTAGCGCCAGCGGAAATATATAAGAATTATTTTCCTGATTCCACCGTTCGTTTTCACCTAATATTATGAGCCAAAAGTATGCTTTAATGAATTTTAGGTTTTTTAGCTGACATACACCGATTGAAACTGGGAAGTACCTATTTGAAATTCAAACCCCAACCTAAACAGTGGCGTGCTGTCAGACTAGTTCTTTCGCGTGCCACGAGTCACCTTCAGACTAGCCCCACAGAGATGATCACATGTTCAAGTTCATTTCATTTATTTAGGCATTATAAATTCAATACAATAATAGTATCTCATTGTCAAAACAGGAGCGCGCTGTTTTCATCATAGCCCTTACATTTTTGTTTTTATTAAGAATAGTAAAGGAGTAAGTACTTAAACATTTTAAAAGTTTAAAAGTAAAAGCGAGTCAGTATTTCTTTCTAGGAAGTTGTGTAGCGGTTGGAGGCTTCTCATAATGATTTAAATTAATATATATAAAATCAAAAAGGTGAAAAAGGGGAAGGGGAAAAGGGGAAAGGGGATTAGGAACTCGTTTGTAAAAATTGCAATGGGCACATTCCTCTCGTAGAGTATGTATGAGTATCTTGGGCTCTTGATAACTTTTCACATAAATATAAAGGATTTTGGCTAGGAATGGAAGATTTTATATACGATAGTGGCAAAATGTAGATTTCTACGATTATCCATATTTAGGACATTATGCTTATTAAGAAATGGTGTCACGCGATAATTAAAGCAAGGACAGGCATTTTGGACTATGTTTTGGGTTGTTTTTGAAATGCAAGGGCATGCTGGGTTAATATACAATATCGCCATAGCGATGGCTATGGACTATGGTCCAGACAGGATCTAACAAAAACTTAAAATAAAAGAAGTACGTATTTTATACAATGATTTTAATCGGCACCATCGACTTTTCATATTTTAGTCTTGGATCTAAATAAATACCAAGAGTTCTTGATACGTCTACCAATTACGAAGTCGGAAGTAGCTTTAAGTAGGATTATCTGCCACTCTCCAGGACTTGGCTCACCCTCAAACGGCGCGGAACGCTTTCTGGGGCACGTGCTGTCATCTCCATCCGCGTGTGTCGCAAAAACACAACGTTCGGATCGTTAAAAAGCGTTATGAAAATGCAACATACCATAAATTAGTTTTGTCAAAATGTCGCATTAATTGTGAGCTTTCTTTCTTTCGATTTGCGAAATTTGACACGCCGACGCTGCTGTCGCGTTTCAAAATTGCAATTTCGCAAGATGCCCTCGTTATTGCAATGTCTACTCGACACAGTCATTATAAATGTTGACTTCGCGTTCGCAAAAAAGAAACAAATGTAAATTTAAGTCCATGCCGGGGAGGTTCTGGGTCCAAGGTTGATGGAAGCGAAATAAAGAAGTCTTCTCTGATGCTCTGGATCCTTTTATTCCTCACGCGGAAATATATGTGTCCCGACAGGGGAACATTTCAACGACTTGTAAACTTAAAAAACTAATAACATTTGTAGAATATAAATAACAGCGTAAAAGATATAAATAGTCAGGTACATCTAAAGTCGTCGGCGCCAATTACGCGCGATGGTTTTTATTTTGTATTTATATCTCTGGTACAACCCGAGTTATTGAGTTTCAAAATCGAGCATCCTCAAATCACGTGCGGTTTTCAGCGCTGACGTCACAACTGCTGCTGTCGTCTCGCGCCGCAAGTCCAGTACGAGTTACGGGAGGGTACGGATACGCGACTTCAGCAGTTGTGACCTCATAATTTTTTGTTTTTTTTATATTTTTCACAGGGTTTTGCGCTGGTCTCTGCTATGCACTGTATCACTTCATATATAACCTTCCTCAGAACAGGTAACTCTTACCTAGTTAGGAAGGTTATAGACTTATACTCATCGGCCAATTTATATTCCATAAAAAAAAAATCTAACGGGAATAAATTAAAACGTTTTTAAAAGGCCCAACTTCGAGATTATAACTTCGTTCAATTTTAAGTGTAGCTTAGTAAATGTATGGTGTATTTTTCAAACTAGTCTCGCTAGTTAAATTCAATATTCTCTATAGTCTGAGAAACATTACCGTGGTTTACCGACCATTTCGTGTTAATATAAGTACAGATTTAAAATTTGAGAAAATCGTTTGTAATTTAATTGATCAATTATTAATGATTCAAGCAAGTTACTAATTTTATGTAGTTTTTTTTTAATACACATTTTAGAGCATCTCATAAAAATGTCTGTAGCGACATGCGGTTTGAAATGATCCGCATGTTCAACAATAATTTGGCAAGAAGTATTAGCATAATGGGAATGCAACGTCTCGTCTTCCGATGAGGTCTTCATTGCATTGCTTGACTGATGACGGCTCGTTCGACGTTCCCCCGCCGCGCCTTTGGAAAACTTTTCTAGCGAGCGCCGAGCAAGTCATAACAGCCTGCAGTCAAAACCTCGTAATTTAGAAAACGACAATCTCGCAATATAGTTTTAACACTGCGCAGGGGCGGCAGTATTTATTTATTTATTTTATTAATTATGGTACAATAAAAAGTTACAACAATAAATGATATTATAACACCGAACAAGGAATTAAATTAATATAATATAGACAAATTAAACACCGGTCATTTATTGTTGCTCTGAAGTAACATGGCTACTCTAACTAGGTTAAAAAAACCTGTTCTAAGAGCAGCCAAAAGGAAGTTACAGAAAAAATACAATACTTATTACGTACGCGAGACGTTACTATTAACACAGGGGATCATAGGATAAATATCATAAATACAACATATAATAAATAGTGCATAATATTATATATATATATATTACATACAATAAATATTTATTAAATATATAATTCTAATAATTGTGTTACATATAATTAAAAGGTTAAATATACAGAAAAAATTAAACATAAAGAAAATATATATTTACATTATTTCTATTATTATTATTTTATTTGGGAAACCAACAATTAATACATTTGTAAACTTAATAGTAATAATATTGACTAATTAAACGCGGCTACAAAAAATAATTAAAAAAACATATCATTGTGTATTATTTTACGTTCGTTATTTATCTTTCTAATTTAAAAATGATATTTGAGCGCAATCGCATGTCAATTTTGCTGATATTAAGAAATTAGTAGCCCGTAGTATGGATCGAAATATTCGGACGGACAGGATGTAGTTCGATATTTCGAAGGCCTTCGATAAAATATATCGCGGTATTGAAAAAGTCGTTCAATGTTGGTTTCTCAGTAGACCAGCTAAAATTATTTGCTAGTTATTTTAGAAATATCTGTATTGCAGGGATTCGATTTCTGATACTTTGAATGTATCACTGGTTTGCAAGGGCCGCACTAAGTTGTCTATTTTATTAAAATATGTTTTCGTAATGAAAAAATGTAATTTACTGCTATATGAATAACAATATGGCAACGAATCTCATACACGAGAAATTTCGAATGTTTACTATATTACTATGCAAATTCGTAAAAAGTTAAGCAGATATATGCGTGTTATTAAAATAATAAAACGATCTCATTAATTATTATGATCTGAAATTATGATTCAGAATTCTTTATCCCTATTTGTTGGAATGAATTAAACACACAAATGTATTTAATAACTTTTCATGAGCAGAATCAAATGATTATAGGATATGCCAGTAAAATTAAATTA
The DNA here is from genome assembly GCA_020383195.1 of Neomicropteryx cornuta. Classification (NCBI taxonomy): domain Eukaryota; kingdom Metazoa; phylum Arthropoda; class Insecta; order Lepidoptera; family Micropterigidae; genus Neomicropteryx; species Neomicropteryx cornuta. The sequence goes on along the minus strand of JAHKQU010000010.1, from coordinate 4,629,633 downwards.
TCAAAAGGTTTTTTTTTTTACTTGCAATGATACAAGTGAATCATTTTTAAGGCATAGTTCTAAATCTGCCTGAAAATCTTCTTCGACCTCTGCACGGCTAACTGTATTGGGCATTTTATTTTTTTTTAGAAAATGTTTAAATGTTAAATAAGTTTTTGGTGACTTTATTTATTATCTATTATTACCTTAGATGATGATACTTGACACTCAAGTTTTACTACTTCAAATACACCGAAACATGGTTAACCAGAAAATAATCAGAAATTACCATTTGTATGGGCCTGGCTGCGCCCGATGCCCTTTTAAAAACTACACCACCACGACCACCAATCACAATTTAATTACATTACATAAGAAAAAGTCTTTTTTTTGTAGTTACAGCGCGCTGCGCGAGCGGCACCAACCTCGCCGCGCGGCCATCGAAAAGGGAAAGTGTCCGCCATCTTGATTCGAGCTCATTTCCGATCCGCTTTGCCGCCAAAACGCGCGCCGCTCGTCTGGCGTGAAGAAGTCCCGATTTCTGTGTTAATAATTGTGAACAAAATCGGTTTAATTCGGTCGGTGTATATAAAATATTGTGTTTCAGTGAAAAAGTTAATTTAATTTGACATACTTTGTCGTTCATATCGCATTTTTGCCTCGAATCAGGTGATTTTGATTTTTTTTTTATTGAGAAATCAAGTTGGCCGATGAGTACAAGTCTATAACCTTCCTAACTAGGTAACAGTTACCTGTTCTAAGGAAGGTTATGTATGAAGTGTTACAGTGAGTGTACAAGAGACGAGCGCAAAACCCTGTGAAAATATAAAAAATTACCTAAGGCACAAATATACACACCCACACACACATGAATACAATTTAAGTGTCTACTCAATAACACTTAATATATGAAAAAATAAAATGAATAAATGAAACAATTAAAAAAAACAACAAATAAATGAAATGAATAAGCAATTATTAAATATATAGGTAAATAAATATTCGATATAAATAAATAAATATTCAATATAAAAATAGTGTTATACTACATATAGTATAGAAACAAATCTTATATACGTTGGGCATAAATTGCGCATCAGATTATACTAAAATGCTGTATGTTTTAAAATATCCTCGAATTGCGATATAATTAAATCTCAGCAACGCAAATTTTCAATAAAAATATAAGAAAATATTTATTTTTTTATATTACGCTGTGTCGTTATTGAAATTTAAAAAAAAATGTTATATACTACTTAGGAGCGTAGGATTGTGTTCGGGAACTCAGTACATAATTTTTTTTTATCAATTTTGTTATATTCTTTGGTTTTTCTGAAACTCATAAAATATTCATCGGATGCCTTTCGATACATATATTTAGAGGCAATATTAAACTGATTACTACATATTGAAAATAACAATATTTAAAAGTTTGGGTATCACAGATCTTGTTATATAGGTACCGGGAAGTGTCGGAAAGTTTAGGTACATGAAAAATTCAAAATGGCTGACGACAGGCACATCTTACTACGGAGATACTAACAGCACGTTCTGACGGCACTAGCAATTGTCATAAAATATCATATTATGTCGTATAGTATGTGGAAAAATACTAAACGAAACAAAATAAGTGCTGGTTACCTAGCTATTAAAAGGCGATCATTTATAGTAATGATAACCGGTGACGGAGCAACACCTTTTCGGGCCCGGGGCCCCAGGCTCTTACCAATGGAAATTGTGGCCCAGGGCCGCTTTTTCTATAATTTGCAGTATAATATTTGGTCACTTCTGTGCTGTTTGGTTAAAACATATGTTTTTAGTTTTCAGTGATCAATTATTTTAATATATAGGTATATATATCCATTGTTTTATAAATAAAGTTTAACTTCCAGCGTCTATTTCAAGTTTGTTATCTTTTCTTAATAAATCAATTATTTCCATTTCGATAAAATTTGTTAGATTAAATAACCTGAAAATTTAAGATTTTCTTCTGATTTTTTCCATCTTTAAATATAATTTCTGAATTATGTCTTAACATTTGAATATATGTATTATTTTTTGTCGTGAAGTAGCGTTTTATCTTGTACGACATGGAACCTTCAAATACTTTTATTTGCCTTTTAGATTTTTTTTTAACTTAATTTCTTGTCTAATTCAATATTATATTTATTGTCTAAATTGATCTGTCTTTACTATTTATATTAGTCATAATATAGTTGTTACATGGCACTGACATTTATAATGAGGCCATTAAATTGAAAAAATTAACTATTCCATAACTTTTTCACACAAATCTCATACAAATTAACTCATTGTATTCATTGAACTGATACACATTAATTTTATGGGAAGGTAATTTGTTAAAAAAATCATAATTGAGTAAATTGTTTCGTATATTCAAGTTTGATTTCAAATTTTATTTTCGAAAAGTTACAAGAAAGTTACATGTTACATGAAACGATCAAAATATATTTAACCGTAATAATATATTTTAATTTAATATATCTACAGACATATATTTAGAAACATTATTAATTCAAAAGGCCAAGCAAATCGCCCCCTGAATTCTGCTATTGACACACTAAATGCATGCTACATACAGACTAATACTAAAATAATTATATTATTAAAAAACTTTGTTTTTCTTTGAAGTCCTTCGCGAACCGCGCGGACACGAGGTCACTGCCCGATCTCACGCCATGCGTGCAACCGCCTTCTCAAACATTCAAACGATTTGTTTTAAAGTTCAAATTCGTTTTTCTCGTAATTGGGAAACATTTTTCCAAGATTTTTTGCCGATTAATGTTTGACTATTTATGTAGATCAACCCTTTAAAAGGGTATCAGTGAATAAAAATACACCCTGTATATACTACTCAGATATTTATAGACCCGACGATTAGTTACTTATTTTACGAAAATTTTAATTGTATTAATTTAATTTAATTTGTTTTATATGTATTTGTTTTGTGTATTTAATTGTTTAATCGTTTTTAATTTACCTATTTTTATAACCAAAAGCCAATGATTTTTATTCCTAGTACTTTTTTTTTATTCCTACAAAAATAATGTTTTCCTCATTGAATACTAATTTTTTTGTCACTTTCTTATTATTCTTTTATTAGTTTATTATTTTTAGTTTTATTAGTTTATTATTAGTCTGCGAGGCAGTCTAATTCAGCTTTTATGCGTTAGCTACGATGTACTTTAGTTAAATGTGTATGTTTTTATATCAATAAAACTAATAAAAGTGTGACTTCTTCGTGTTATATTGCCAGTTTTATAATTTACAGCGTCGAATTCAAGCGCTTATTATTACGATAAACAAAAAAAAAGTATTTTATAATATTTCATAAAGGAAGGATATTATATATGGTCTACGCTAGTAAAAGTTACAACAAGGAGAAAACAGCTTTTAAAATATAAAAAAATAAAAAACATTTTTTAAGGTTCATAAGCATTTATAAAAACAATTATAACATAAATAAAAAATGTTTTCTTAATAGAACATAAAAGGGCGTTATTTAAAATCAAATGTACTATTCCTAACGTACTATTTTTTTTTTGTTGTTGTCATTATATATTTTAATCATTAGGAGAAGCTTCCAACCCCCCCCCCCCCCCTTCTTCGTAGAAAGAATTGCTGGAAATTATATATAATATTATAACTTTTAACCTATATCTATTCTTATATATATTTTTATTTATATTTTTACTGATCTTAATTGTATCTATTGTTATATATTGTACTATATATATTGACTAACCTAGCTTTGATATTGTTAAGATAGTTAAAATAGTTTTGTAAGGGCTGTGCTGAAAACCAATACATTCTTGTTTATACGGTGAGAAAAGATGCTGAGCACAGTATCTTTATCGAGATACTATTATTGTATTTACACTTTTATATTGAATTTATGATTCTCCAATAAATAAAAATTGAACTTGAACTTCAGATAAAACCTCAAACTATCAGCAATATAACATTTTTAAATATTTGCCATTGCAAAATAAAACATTCGCATATTTTTACAGATCGCGTTGAAACATTTTAATTTTTTATTTTCATATAAAACGTAAATTTTTATATTTGTTTCATTTAAACTTAAGTGATATTTCAAAAATCGATATATTGAATACATCCTTATTATCATTCAAAAAAGTGATTTCCAATATCATTAATAGTAAAGACAAATGAAACCTAATTGTATTGTTACATTTTTATGTTTTTAATGGTTAATTGTAACATATAAGTACTTGTATTTGCAATTACATATATAATATACATACATATTATATTTATACTACCTTCATCATAAAGTATTTTTATTTTTATACATACTAAAACCATACTTAATTTAATACTTTATTTTAACATATACATACAAATCACACACACTCACAACTACCACAAATATCACTCACAAATTACACATAACACAAAAAAAAATACTACTTTGTACAAATATAGTAATCATAATCTACTTATATATATTTTAAGAACACTGTTCCAAATTTTTTATGCTTATGTTAATATGTAAAATGTCCGAAATCCATAATTGGTTTGTATACTAGTAATAAGTTTTGTTTGTAATTATAAATATTAATACTGTAGAATTTTTCAATAAAGAATAAATAAATTATTTCCGGTAAATATTTATTTTCAAAATACACGATTAGCGACATTGTATTTAAAAATTTCTCAATTGAGGTTATGATAGTGAAAGTTCAATAATTAACCTCAATAACAATGGCGATTAATAATTAGGCGATCGCGAAGACGTTCACAGATTAAAGTGTGTGTGAAGTTCGCAACAAGTGTGTGAAAAAAAAGCGTTATTAAAAAAAAATGATATGAAAGCGGAGAAAAGTGAGTTATTGCGTTTTTGTCGAGCGTGCGAGAGCCGATGAGACTTTCTAAAACGACTTTTAATCCGAGGCAAAAATATGGACGCCAAATTAGCGGTGGCATTTTTAGCGGTGGCCGCGAGCGGTGAGTACCATTTTAAATAAATAAATCTATTTATTTATTATAAAGTTAATATTAGCAATTTTCCGGTTATTGCGATTACGCCTCGAATGTTTGAATATTTATTTATTTGTTTGTAAGATGTTTCGTCTTTTTTTTTGCGAAGCGTTGATTTTTTTAAATTAAAAACGTTGTTTTTTTAACCTGAAGCGATTTCGTTTTAATACATCTTCAGGGCACGCCTTTTTGTCAGGCACAGCGTTAACAACTTATATTTGGTCTGGCGTATTTATATATTATCATAAATGTAAATCCAATAATATACGGGCATTAAAAATTGTTTATTCCAACTTTTATATATTAGCGTAAATTTCTTCTTGCCTTCAACAGGTTTAAAACAGTTTGGTACTATTTTAACAAGAAGTAAATAGTTTGGCAACACTCCTATATGATTATTAATTTTACAAATTCGTTGCAAACCAAAAAAAAACAACCTTCATAAGTATTTGACACTTTATAACTCTTGTTAGAAGCGTCTTAGAGTATGGCTCACGAATATGGTCACCGCAATATAGAATTCATATTAGTCGCATCGAAAATGTTCAAAAACTATTATTAAAACATCTAAATTTCCGAACATTTTCTTGTATCGCTGTTTTGTACTTTTATAAATAAATAAATACGTATTTATTTTTGAATTTAACTAAATTTCAACCCCCTCCCCTCCCAAACTCAACGGCGTTCAGATGACGGACTGTTATAACATCAAAACATAACTAAAGTAAATCTATGTTATAAAATCAGGTGCGATTTACGCTACTAGCTCTGTGTCTAATAGCATCTGTGCATCTTTGCGAACATTTGCGCACACGTCTAGGACCGGCTTAAATGTTGTTCATGGCTGCGAAACGTAGACCCTAAAATAGGGTACCGTATCTACAGGGTTACGTACCAGGGCATTATGAACAAACAGTTTATCGATCGAATTTCGGGACCAACGCTTCCAACAAATTGGTGAAAGCCCCGGTTTGTAAACGTTCTGTTTGTAAAAATCTTTTAAAACGTTGAAAAAAACAAATGTGTTTTAGGTCATACCTATAATAAATTAAGAAATAACATTAAAACCTCAACACGATACAATTTGACGGACGGTTGGGTTACAAGTTGGATGCCGGTCCAACCTACCAACCGATAATATTGGGTAAAAATAATAGTTAAGTTTGAATATAAAATAATCTACAGTTAACACAATTTATCGGTTTTGTCGGAAGGTGGATCCGATAAATTGTGTCGCCTGTCATAAGCCCGAATAACGGCTTTTTTCAGCAACATGACATTTATTGTTAAAAAGCGGGTATTTTTTCTTTTCTATGACTCAATACCTACCTGGCCCTGAAATCGATGTTTTAGTAACCTGGAAGATTGGGATAAGTTTTTTAGGTTAAGGATCACCTAATGACGACCACGAAACCTATTAAATATTAAGTAGTAATAGAGTATTACTGAAAAAGTGTTCTTGTTTTATTTTTCAGGCGTGTTAGCGCTGATAATTCCTGAAGAAGCCACGTCGCTGCTTTCAGTCGCCTACTCCAACATACCGCCGATCAAAAAGGGTAAGCAAAACAACTTCCTAATCGTTGGGTAGATTTTCTTGCATCATTACTTTTATTAATATAACACATTTAAAATTTGTAAATGTATGTATAGGCAAAGGCACTCGGAGCTTTACCTCGAGCATTTAAAGTTGAACCCAGTACCCAGATAGTACCCAGAATTTGGCGGAGGTGCACTCTAACCGCCGGAGGCGAAATATTTTTTGAGGTTCCTAGTAAATTTTGTTAAAAAGTCTAGGTAAGCCCGGCTTTTCGGCTTCTCGGCTGTAAGATGCCCAAGTCGAATACATACGAGTTTATTTCCCCGCTTGTACACACGAGACGAATCTGTTACAAGGCAAACAGCCGTTTCGCAATAATCCGACATGTAACGATTGTTTTACGGTAAAAACTGTTTGCATAATGTTTAAAATGGGCATTCTCGCAAAGTAGCGTCGAAATACGCGCACTGTTATGCTAAGCAGTTATTTTAACCGGTCAATAGTTCGCTCTTTGAATAATTGCGGTCATGTTTTCTAGCCTTCAACGATATTTATTTATTTATTTATTTATTCTTTATTGAAAAATCCAACAGTATTCATTTTTATCATTACAAAAAAAACTTATTACTAGTATACAAAACCAATTAACATATAAATAAACTTCAACACGCCTCGGAGTCTTCTACGTAATTTCGAAGTAGCCTTCCTTGGGCCATTGTCCCCGATCTCGCCCCCCCCCCCCCCAACCCTAACCCCCAATCTCCTAATTTGCAATAGGCAAATTCGACAACTACAGCCTGTTCCAGACAAATGCGCAAATGCTATTAGGGCCGAAATTTCATGTCCTACTTAAGACTAACCTAAATTTTAAGTTAGACTTAACCGATAAACATTGTATTTCAACTCACTCTTAGCGTTAAGTCGAACATTAAAGTCCGCCTTAGCTAAGAATCCATACAACCACGACTTAAACCTTAAACTTAAAATACGCTGCTAGGAGCGATCTCAGTACATTAACGGCGCTACAGTCGCCGTGACCCGTGTGCGAGTGTATTGCCATCTGTGATTCTCGTCTCGTACTTGATTTTATATTTTCTAAATAATTAAAATTGACTGGATTTGCATATTTTGAACATCTTCAATTCAAGCAAACACGCATGGCAATACTAGTAATCCTACAGTTGACAACATAACCTCAAAACGTCAGATGACGCGTCATATGTCAAAAGTTATGCGACAGTTATTGTATACACAAACCATAGCGGCGAGTAGCGAACTAATCACGAGTGCGAAAACATATTCTTAACAAAGTCAAACTTAAAAAGGGACTGAAATACACAATTCAATTTAAGTCATGCTTAAAAGTTGATCGTAACTAAGAACGACTTTAAGCAAGGACTGAAATTTCGGCCCTTGGACACATAGTCAGTGTTTCCAGATGAGGAACATAGAAAATGTCGTACTAGTTCATGAAAAACGCGGATTTTGAAAAAAAAGCGGAATGTCGATGTTGTTGAAATTCTTACTACACATTACTACTAAAATTACAAAAATGTGGGAGTGAAATAGGAATATTGAAAAACGAGGATCCGCGTTGGTCTAAAGCGGAAAGCCATTGTCAAAAAAGCGGGGGAAATTCGGAAAAATGGCGAATCTGGCAACACTGCACAGAGCTGTCAATTGCTCACGTCTTTTTCTTCTTTCAAATTAATGGCCTTCAAAATTAATGATTATGGCCAGTGTAAAGTAATAATCTATATCTTTGCTTAATACGACAGGCGAGCGTTGGTCGATCTGCGGTTCGTAAACGCCGTTTTCAATGACACTTTTAATTGCCCCGATCTTTTGAGTTCCTTTTCGATCAATGTACCCGCGTCGTCACATCGTACCCGACATTACAATGTTTTTAAAATGTCCCATGCTCCTCAAATAACGCTCTACATTCGCCGATACCACGGATGCAAAGTTATTTTAATGAAACTATTAACTGCTTCGATAAATTGACTCTGAATAAATCGCAATTTAACGATCTTTTGTGTAAAAATTAACTGTTCTAAATCTGTGTAAGTAGATATGTGTATATAGATATAAAATGGTTTTGTTATTAACTTTAATACTTTTTGTTAGTAGAAAACTATTTTTAGTTTTACATAGTTTTTAATCAATCAATCAAATGTATTTTTTGTGTTGTATGTACTATATAAAATTGTTGGTTTCTCCAATAAAGATAAATAAATAAATAAATATATAAAACAAAGTCGGGTTAGTTACACCGTTATTAACTCAAGAACGGCTGGACCGATTTTTATGAACTTTAATTTGTTGAATTTGTCTCCGCCCCCCCCCCCCGAATAGCAGAATAACCATGAAAACATCGGGAAAAATTATTTTCTCATACATTTTGTATGGAACTTATTTGTGGTAAGTTGCCTTCGAAGATGTTCACTATGTGAGGTTATCACATTTGTCATTGTGCGCGCGTCGATAATTGCACCATTATGTAATAAACTTAATTCGTTTTGAGTATTCTTAATAAAAAACTAAATGTAATTCAGTTAATAAGTTTTTTTATAATATAATAACACAACTAATAATAACACAACTTTTAATGATTCCAAGGCGGTACGAAGTACGCCGGGTCAGCTTGTATAAACTTAAAAATGAAAAACAGATCATTAAAAGACAATAAATAAATTATTTAAGAGGTAGACAAATAATTCGAATTTGACAATGAGCAGTCTAAAATAAATGCTTCGGTATAAGATAAAATAAAAGCTAAGCTGTCAATGCAATATTTGTTTTGTATTATCATTTATTACTAGGGTTAAGCGAGTTAAATTTATGGGGGTAGTTCAAATCATTATCGTCTAATGTATATAATATAAAGGTAAAAACCTAAATGTTTGAAGAAATTCACGTATAACAATAATGGGAAACAAAATATACAATTAACAACTATGTTAACAACCTTTACACCTAGTCTATTCTATAAAATATATTACTAATTTTAAAGTAATGTGTAAATTATTGATAATAAATTATTAATTTCACATTATAAAAATAAATTAAGAAATCTTATTAATTAATTTATTTTGCAACACGCAAATAAATCTTATTTATTTTCGATCTAACGGTAAAGCAAATATTTGCAAAGATGTACAAATGCTATGTATGGGAGGCCATTTGTAAATTAGGACACACATTTTGTCTTTTCTGAACAGAATAATAAAAAAAAAGAATAAGTATGTCTGAAAATATTTACAAGTGGTCCTCATATGCATAGTATTTGTGCATCTTTGCAAATATTTGCGCACATGTCTGGGACCGCTTTCAAACTGATGTTCGTACCATATTCGTCTTTTAGATTATAAGGCCTGATGAGATGATCCTGAGTGAGTTTGTCAGATGAGACCTTCAGGCCAAAAAACAGGACAATTTTTTTTTATTTTATTTCTAAATTGAAACTATTACACACACAACCTATGAAAATAAATAAAAAATAAAAATGTGTGTTCATTGCAGGCACGGATTCGAGGGTCGGCTTTGGATTCAGCCTGGGGCCGCACGCGGATGTGCAGGTCATGTTCGAACTCGGCCCTCAGAAGAATACAGGACCGATAGGTAAAAAAATAAAATAAATATAATCCTGCCAAACGTGCTATTAAATTATTTTATTATTAAGTATTTTTTTTTGTCACTTAAATTAGGTTAAGGCAAAACTCGATTTTTGCCAGGACAATTATAATATTTTTGTATTGACAAATGAAATAAATGGTAGTACGGATTCTAAATTCTAAGCCTGCCTTAGCACGGATGCAGTCTAATTACTATACAGTGATTTAATTCATAATAGCGTTTTTTTTATTTTTATTTAATCGAATCGAGTAGGTCTTATAGGCCGTTTATTCGCATCTTCACCCGAGGGGTAGTTCTTGAAAGCAATCCAAAAATTTTGTATGCAAAATCAAGCGCTTTTCGTTCGGTTTTGTATCAAAATTGGACTAAAAATGCTCGACTGGCATACTAAATTTTTGGATTGCTTTCAAGAATTAACCCCCCCTCCCCAGTTATAGGAAAATCCGTTTTTTTTTTGTTTACCAATAACAGTAAGAAGTATATTGCATCTATTATTTTTTAGCTTTTTTGAATTGACATCGGTATATCTTTATAAACTATAGAGTCTGAACGCAGCAATGAAATTATATGTAATTTTGAATTAACATGAATGAAATCAGGGCGTTGAACACTGCACTAGTATGTTTAATGCTAATTCTTTAAAATGGTACCCCACCATCTTAAATTGCGTATGTTTGATAACCTACTATAGATACATTAAAACTAAAAACGAAAGAAAATCTTAATTGTTTAAATTTATTATAAAAAAAATATAAAATATGGCGCTGTTTTAGGTTTCAAAGCGTAATGGGCAAAACACAAAAGTTATTTAATTTTTAAAACAGTCTATTAAGGATATCCCGAGAAATATTGTGAAAATAATTAAACCACAAATGTTGGTTTTTTATGGAAAAGTCTGTAAATCGATCTGAATATTGTGATAAGCCTACCGACCTCGGCAAGGTCGCTTTCCGCTCTAATAGCCTACCACCTTACCCCTTCGTCCTAGGCCAAAGTCCGTTCGACCCGTAACGTTCGGGATACACGTGGCGGGATAGAGCGTCCTTGTTACACAAAACACGAATAGGGGATCGCGTCTCACTGACCTGCCAACGCCTCGCGTCACCTGAGGGAATTGACTTTTTTATTATTTTTCTTTGAAATTGTGATGAATCAAGGCTTAGGTCTCGGGAAATCCTGTATAAGATATAGGGACTAGATTAGGCTATAAGATATTAAATCTGTAGATAAAAGTTGATTTACATGTCCGCAGGTTCGTCTTTCAGCACTGGCACAAGCAAACGACAAACTAACACCGAAGATCACACGTCCAGCAGAAGCAAGGTAGATTCACATAATTTACAATATATTTAAATACCAATTATACCAATTATTTGGTCCGCCGTAATAAAAAAAAAATAGTTAACGTGTGCGCTTTAATGCGATAGCGTTTAAATCACACTATTATTGCTAGCGCAACGCAACGAATAGCCGCGTTACGAATAGTGCAGTTTTACCTGAACGAATACTTGTATTTTATTGGTTGACTGATTTAGATATAAGGAATTAAATTATGCCATATATTTCTTTAGTTTTAACATAAATTTTAAAAAGGTAAGTGATAGCATTTAAGTACTGATTTTATTTTTATTGTAATGATGTTGGATATTCACAATAGGGCATTTTCCAGGACTCCAGATCGCAGGGCAGCGCGTACCTGCGGGAATGGTACCAGTCGTTCAAAACTAAAGGAAGACCACAGAGAAAACCTTACAATCCTCAATCCGGCCCCTTTGGAGGCGGTCCAAGCCACGAAATCTTCAATTTGGAAGACGCCGTTGTGGACCTGCACCGGAATGAGAAAGGAGAAATCGAGCTGAGGCAGCCGCGGCCCTCGAACATGCCGGCCGCAGTGCTGCATCAGCTCAAACAGCTGTACGGGCAACAGAATGAAGTTGACCCGAACGAAAATGCTTACGACAACGCACCTAGAGAAGTCATTCGATCGGAAGAAGACGAGAGGAAAATAACGGCTGAACTCTCCGACGTTGATTTAGAGGAATAGAATTAGGAACAATAACGATTAGTTAGTAACTTAAAAATGGCGGACTTCTAACAGCTGACTATGACAAGAGCTGTCATTTTGGCGGATTTGAGGTTAATCGATACTATTACAAGACGAGTAATTTGGGGTTTCAGTTTTTAAGCTTTGCAAATAAGGAGATAATTTACGGATTATTTGTAATTAGCGACATCATACCATTGATGTTTTGCAATTGCGATGTAACAGTTTTATTTGCATTTACTTTATTATTGATGTTTCTTGTAGTTTGTATAGGTTCTATATTGGTATTTATTTATTTATTATCCGGTGTGCAATAATTGTAAAGCAACTAGTATAGGAGCAAAGTAGAGAAGGTAGAGAAAATTCATGCAAGCTTGAAGCGATTGACACAGTTCCGTGACCCTTTTATTGGAAAAAGCATCCATACTAATGTAGGAAATTAAATTTTGTTTTGTTGAATGGTGGCGTGTATTTTGTCATGATCGTGTAACAATTAATGATTCGACAATGTTATCTACATACAAAGTTATAAATAAATGCCTAGTTTTTGCAATGATTTTGACACTTCCATCTCAAGAAACGACCGTGTAATAGGTTCCAAAGATCGACAGCGGATAAGCAGAAATTTGACATTATTGTCATGGTAGATAAATATTTAATATGTGCAAAATGTAAATAATAATGCAAAGTAGTGAAACGTAATTCTATATTTTTATAACATAACCGAATATTATAGTTATAGAACTTGGAAAGATCTAAATCATTTAGAATGTAAATTTTAATAGCATGCCATTTTTGCGGATTTTAGGTTAATATAACTATTAAAGTACACACTGCGGGGGCGCTGCAATTTGTGTCAATTAACCTAAAATTTATGGAATTTTCGCTTATTTGAATTTAAAACCAATTAACCAATACTTTATATTCGGTGCCAATAGCAGGAATAAAAATTTACAATTTTAATTTATTTTTTCCTTTTTATTTAAGTTCGCCAGCAGCAAAAGTATAATTTTAAATTCGAATTGGGTTTAATATATTTTTTTTATTGTGTAGATTGGAAATTAGGATTTAAAACATAAATAGCATTTTTAGAAATTTGTAAATAAATTATTCATAAATTCAGAAACTGTTTTTTATTTTAGGAATTTATCAGCACAATTACAGTGAATTTCTTCACCATCCCTTGCCCTCTGTTGAATCTTATGTGGTTTTGAACCTATAAAAAACTATTTTGTTATTCAAGGGTAATTCCTGCAAGATTGTATCGAAGAAAAATTATCCTCTGTAATAGGGGAAAGTACAGTCGAGGGAAATAATAACCACTCATAAATCGATCCAGAACCGCGTGGCAGGCGATAGCTGTCCACCGGCCACTGCTCCATAAACTTGACTGACGCGAACTGCGAAATTGGCGTAAGGTCTTTGGGAGACGAGTGACTCTTCTGCACTTGACTGTATTCTAGTAATCGAACCAAAAACTCGAAATCGAAACTCGAAAGAAAAAAAAAATAACTGTAATCTCGCACTGACTGTTCGCTAACTCGCGAACATAACTAGTACATAATAATAAAATCATATTTAGGAAGCAAATTTTATCAGTATTTGGGTAAAGCATCAATATTTTTAGATTGGAGCAGAATTTTACAAAAAAAGTCAGTAATTAATTTTTGCCTCGCATAGAGACGTTTTTATTAATGATATTTTCAATTAATCATATTAATACTAAATAAACATTAATGGTTAATTGACTGCTAAACAAAATATTCCAGATAGAAATATCACACAAGTTACGATTATTAATTATAAGTTAGGTTAGGTGACACCTGTCGGGACCTCGCCGGGAGAAAAAAATTAAAATGTTCAATAACAAATAACCTAGCAAATATATGTATACAATACAAAAAAAAACATATCCACAAGATAAACAAAATTAAAATATTGGCTAAAACTGTACAATTAATAAAAGCTACTTTGGCAAATAGTATACTATGTTAAAATCTTGTTAAAAACAATTATTAATAAGTTAAAACAAATGCAAAATAATATTAAAAATGTACAAATTCCATTCTTTTAGATTATACCAAATGCTTACTTGGTGAATTTTTGCATAGTTAATGCGTAACAATATTCATCTTTGAGTGATGTATATTTGGTGAAAATTCGCAAAAACAAAACAACCATTTTGAAGTTTTCAAAAAAATATTGATACGGCCGCATGAAAAGTCAAAATGCCAGCACACCCGCTATTTTAAAAGGTCATAGAAACCATATTTCTCAATGTATTTAATTTGCATGTTCAAAAATCAGCACGTTATAAATTGATGAAGTTACGACCATTTTGAGAAAGGTCAGTAGTATATTGTATATATTCCTAGGTCAAACATAGGTAGAATGCTCACTGGATAAAGCTTACTTTAAACTTAATAATAAATATGAAACTTAATAAATTAATTACGTTAAAGACTTTTGCTAAATGCATTGAATTTGAACTTACATAATTTGCGAAAGAAATGGCCTAAGAATATTTTATTAATGACATTACAGCTCGTTAACAAAAAAAAAATGAAAGTCATAAAACCATTTGGGTAAAACAATATGGACGCAATACATTCATTTGATATTTAGAATAAGGTACAAATAATTAAAACAAACTTTCGATGATGAACTTCTTTTTATGGATTAATTCTACGCTTCATCAAACTGGAAACTTTACTAAAGTACTAAAAGCAGGGCTTTTAGTACTTGCTTTATGTGCTTCCTGACCAGCGGCCGGCGAGCGGCCCTCGGTGCGAGGTTGGTACACAAAACGCACTTTAGTTCAGACATCAGTAGCAGTTTAGTTAGCATTGGGTAAATGGGAGATGGACCCTCAGATTTGATCCTAGCCGGTACAGCTGAATGGCTAGTGAGTCCCACATTCGCATGAGACAGTTAATCTAGTTTATTTTGTCCAATGGTGTCCAATCCAACCACAACAAAAATGTGTAATAATTGCAAAAAGTGCATTTATTGTGGAAAAAATATTTTACCCGTATAAACACAAGATACAGATATAATTATTTTTATTGAATATTTATACATTTAGAAAAAATAAATAACTCTTGAGTGACATAGGCAGGATTTGTGTAAAAAGCATGTACAGGTCAAGGAGCCATACTCTATTTACATATCTTATACACGCATAATAGCAGTATATTTATTTATAATAAATCACTAATCATAGACAATAAATATAATGTTTTTTGTTATAAAAAGCTAATTTGTGTCATAATTGCTGTTAATATTTTTAGGAAAGTCATAATTTATTATAAGCTGTCAAATGATGCCAAAAGAAAACGTAAAAGAAACAAACAATAACATATTTTATTCCCGGGAGGTTTTCACAATAAAAATACTAGTGACGTCAATACAAACACAAACGTTACGTTACAAACAGGTAGTCTAATTTGTTTTCAAATTTTCGTTACAAATTTGATGTCTAACAGGCAACACTGAACCGATTTTATTAAAGCTCAAAGAATACTTTTTTGCACATGAAAAACTGACTGTTATAGCAAAATGTATGAGAAATGTTGTTCTTAACAGCCAAATGCAAAATGCGTTCAAAGATAACCAGTTAGACATAAGCCCACATAGTGGTCCAAAATTTATGTTGTACATAACTTTATCAGTTTTAACTATTAAAAATATATATGCTAATGTCTTTTTATTTCATACTAAAAGTGACGGCACATTAATTCCTTACTTTTCGAAATCCAATTCTTGCATTATACAAAGCGTCGGAATATAACCTAAAATGGCGTAATATTCGAAAACGATTCAGTTCTTAAAAACAAATGCATGGACCCACATAATTGGGTCATAACAATTACTAAGTAACCATTAATTACAAACCTGTCCATTACACATTAAATGTCAATAATGAATACAAACGATAACACAATTATTTTATTGCAAACCATTTGCCTTTGCAAAATCAAGTGCCGTTCAGAGGATAATTTTGTTTCATAAACATTGCTTTTAACCCTTTCCTGGGGAATTCAATAATATTTCGTTATCAATAATGGTTTGGTAAACATTATGAGCATTTAAAAAAATTATGAGAAATAAAAATGATTACACGTGGAATAGGTTTCACATTCACAATTAAAAACTTAAATATTGATATAAATACCTAATGAATTCAACAAAACCTCTAATGGAAGGCAATTATTATTTAAATATATTTACAAATAAAAAGTTAATTGTTTAAAACGTAACCGCTAACAAAACAAAACTCTATGGCATTAAAGAATCTACTTATTAGATAAATGTCAACTTTCATACTTAATAGAAAGTCGACAAATCTTAGCTCCAAAGGACCATCTTTTTAAGCAAAACACACCCTTTCAAACATAATACATTTGAGAAAATAAATGTGTATACAGTTAATATGGTCGTTTTCATTGTTAAAACACTCTTGGTATTGAAATAATCAAACTGACTTGACATATTTATTAGTACCAAAGCAAAACAATTGACTCCTATAAAACATTAGTTTTAGAATAACATTTAATTTTAAGAGTAAAAATACAAGGAAGAGTAAAAGAGAGAAGGCTTGTTTCATTAAGGAGCCAAAACATAACCAAAGCAGAACAAATAAGAAGAGCGAGGTTGACGTTAGGCTAGCAAAATATTATTAGTACTCAATATGTGGCCGTCAAGCAATTTCAGTTCAAGGCAAGTGTGGAAATCACTGCCAGAGATCAGGACGCATCATGAGAGGTAAGAGCGGACACAGTGGAGAGTGGAAAACAGCAGGAGAATTTATGACCTAATGGGATCCTGTTGATTTACCTTCATTTGAAATTCGGATGAGATCCCATCTCGGAAGACTGCAGATCAAAACCTCTTTAAAATTTTAATAGAATTCATATTAAAGGGGCATAGCTCGTGTTCTCGAAAGATCACTTCTTTTCCCACTTTTGAAATAACATATATTTTTTTTTACTGTATATTCATTTATTTCCTCAACTGTACATACTATCTTTTCAGGGATGGTCGGCCTAATTATTATATCATAAGCACTTAGAGTTAATCAATTCCCTATTATGCTTTCAAAAATACGCAAAATATTTTGTATATGACACAAAATAATGGTATTAGGCACAGGGTAGTAACATTTAGTGAGTAAGGTTATTTTGTGGTATGTAAAAATATTATTTTTTGCTGAAATATTTTGTACAATAGCAATAATTTAGCGAACGATTTAATGAATTTGTGAAAATTAGTGATCAGTTTGTGCAAATTAAAAAAAAATGGTGTATATGCATAAAAATTACCTCGAGGCCAGAAATTTAAAACATCCATATCGTCGGTTTGGAGCATAAAGTCATTAACTGACAAAAAGAAAAGGTTACAGATATCACTCAATTTTTGTGGGGCTTTGGAGTACAACAAATGTAATAATGAAAAAATATTGTTTAAACTATTCTACATAATATGTATGTATGTACCAAAAATTGAGTTATATCTATAACATTTTCTTTTTGTTAGTTAATGACTTTATGCTCCAAACCGACGATATATTACAAATAATACAAAATAAAACAAACAGTAGGGATTTTCGGGCTTTTACATGGGAAATAGAGCTATAGTTAAAAGAGTGCAACAATCGATCTTCGATTGTTTCATGTAAAAATGGACGTGTAATACCGGCACGAGCACGAGCGACCGTTCTAGTAAGCTTTTAAAATGGTAAGCTCATGTAATATCAAAACATACTATAAAAGCTTTAACTAGATAACTCTGCAAATGTAATATTTACTCAGTTCAAATGGAGTAAAGAATGTAGATCAATGAAAAGAGATTTTACTACGAAAATTCATAAATCACATTTTTAAATAGAAGACAATGACGAATCGGATAGCTTTGAACACCCAAATCATTCAGATCACGCACATGACATTAAATCAGTTAGTCAAAATGATTGAACAACTACATTTATTGGGATTCGTCATCTGCTTCGAGCACAACTTTTCATAATGAGTACGATCCTATGGGAACGCGGCTCTCGAGGCCTATCTCGAGGTATATTCCGTTTCTCAGACAAGCAAATTTCCTGACAAAACTTGTCACTTGAATGCTGCGTCGACACGTAATCGTGTACATACCCCAATAATAACGGAATTTAAGCTTACAAGTATAAATTGTTTTTTCGTTGGCTGCCAAATTGACATATATTCCGTAATTGCGTACGCTGAAGACCGACCGGGAAAGCTTAAAATCAGTTATAAGTGAAATTTTGAAAAAATCCCCAAATTTCAAAAATATTGGAATGATTAGCGGAAGACATTGTAAACGTGCCTCCGCTGTAATGGACGAATACCAAATATGGTCCAAGAACTTAGTTTAAGGAGATGAGTGTACTATTGCTATCTGTCCTCGGATCCGTTCTGGTTCTGCTGATTGCCTGATATAATGTTCTGCTGAACCATGTTGAGGAGAATGTCGGAGATGTCGGAGTACTGGTCCATCATGAGCATAGTGTTGCCGTTTGTGTTCGGTAT
The DNA here is from genome assembly GCA_020383195.1 of Neomicropteryx cornuta. Taxonomy (NCBI): domain Eukaryota; kingdom Metazoa; phylum Arthropoda; class Insecta; order Lepidoptera; family Micropterigidae; genus Neomicropteryx; species Neomicropteryx cornuta. The sequence goes on along the minus strand of JAHKQU010000010.1, from coordinate 4,610,864 downwards.
ACCTGACATTTCAAAAAAGCACTGTTTATATAGTGATTTTAGATAGATCAACCTCGTAAATATTAGTAGACGCCCAAAAAATAATTCCGAGGTGTAGATGGCATTATTTTTATCTTGCCAATGAAATATAAATCATATTATATTATTAATACTTCATTGGCAAATAGCCTAGACGCGAACCGCATAGAAGTATAAATGTTTAGTTTATTTATTTATTTAATATATTTTAGGGAAACATACAGCGTAACTTAGTTTATAAAACAGTAAATACATAGTTATAAATTTGGCCAATTACATGAATCCACTGTTTAACAATATAATTTAGATGTCGGTTCACCTAAAACTGATTACATAAAAAAAAGAAAATTGTGAAAAATGTAAATAAAATAAAATAAAATAGTTTCGTTTTTTACACTTATAAAAAAAATGTATTAATTAGAATATGGGTTGTATAGAGTTATTATGATAAATATAAATATTTAAGACTTTTACCTTTAATTACCTATATGAAACGTATATATTTTAGTTACCTTGTTTTTAAATTAATTCAAAGTAAAATTAAAAATGCCTAATTCCGAAAGATTAATATTATTTTCATGGCATATTCTACGTTTTGAGCAAAATTTGTGTTCGTTTTATTTAATAAAAAAAGATCTGTTGATCTGTTGTAGTTTAGAACAGTTATCTTGCCAATTCACAGATGGTGAAGTAATTTGGAGTTTAAATATAAAGAATAATTGCTGTCAATAAAATTACGAAACTGTGTGCTTTTTTTCAAAAATTTACAATGTCTTATGGATGTTTGCGACTTCGTGTAATGTTTTTTAAATCCAAAATACCTATGACACTATTTTGTTTATTTTTCAATGAAACAATGTTAAGCTCCAGATAGTCACTGAGATTTTTTATATTAAATGATATTCAATCAATTCAATACAAGAATACAAGTGTTTATTCCTATAAACACTTTGGGTAGATTTATTCCATAATCTCCCCAAAATAAAAAAAAATAGTAAAATATCACAGTTTTAAGACCGAATTAAAAAAATATTTAATTGATAAACTTGATTTACTCGATGACCATAATTGATTTTTATTGCATTCATTTATTATTTATTATGTTATTGTTTTATTTATTTATAATATTGTACTATTAGTTTATAGAAGATTTGCACTCTTACTTGCTCTTTCTACACGACTTACTGTCTTCATAAAGTCTATACTTAGGCTTAATTATTAGTCTTGTATGTATCTTGTTATTGTTGTATTGTTCTATGTACTTTTATTGTTCTGTGTTACTAATCTCTGCCGTTCAAACACAGCTGTAAAGTTGTTTTTTTGAAATAAATAAACTGAATACTGGATAATCAAAAATAATATTCAGGACTTTATGCAGTTTGAAATGATGCTCTTCGTGAAGTTTTTTTTTAAAAACGTATAACATGTTATCATGTCATTTTATCTCGCATCGAGCTAAGCTGCTCGCTAATCGAGCGAGGCAAGGCTTAGCGAATGAATTTCGAACTTCTAATATAAAAGCAAATACTTGAAAAAAATTCTCTCAAGAGATGAACATCCTACCTGAAATATTTAGATATAACCTCGTACGTCTCAAATAAAAGTCGCCAGTGGTTAAACAATAACCTAACCTTTCATGACGAGCTCCTCCAATTTGTCGGCCGCGCTCCCCATTGTGACGCCTTTCTTTCCCCCATTAGACTGTCTCACCCCTTCGACCGTCTCCCCGTCGGTTCCCGAAGTCGACGACAGGCTGATGGGCTCGTCCGTCACCCCCATCATTCCACCGTTCAAAGGTCGGCTCTTCGGCTGGGAATTGATGAGCTGCGAATTCGTGACGGCTCTGAGCATCTTCTGCGTCTCGGAAATGGCTTGCTCGAGACCTATAATTAAAAAGAATTCTCGGTGTTGGTTAAACAATCCATTATGAATTCAAACTTTCAACGCTACTAAAACCTACTATATAATTAAAGAACAGTCTCACACGTTTCCGGGTCACTTATCTTAAACTTATTTCTTATTGAAAAATCTTTATTAATCTTTTATAATTGCTTTGCCGATTGAATTTTAAGGTGATGACAATCACTTCACAACCATAACCAAAGGTACTAGAAAAAACTGTAGAATTTGGTATACCTGTAGAAAAATCTCGCAGCGTACTTTAAAATGAGTCGCCTTAAACAAAAACACATATGTTCTCATACATCATTATGCCATTTACGCTGAGTTACACAGCATTATTACTTGGCATAACGATCTACTATAAACTATTAAAAATCAAACTCCTAAAAATTTTCTAATGAATAAAATAGGGACCATTTTAAAAAATAGATTAACCTGTAAGCATGGTATTGCTATCACCGCTGGCACCAATGTTGCCATCCTGCGGATTAACACTGAGCTTCCGGTACAGGTGTACCACCTTACTCGCCGTTCTCGTCAACTGCTCTGCTAACTGCTGGCAAAGCTGTTGCGACACTGCAAACGTTAAAGTTAATCGAATCATATTTGACACCATATGGAAAGGAATTAAAAAACATAAATTCATATTTTTATTTTTGAATGTGTTAAAAACAGCATTATTATCAAAAAACACCAAAAATATTGTAATTGAAAAAAATATAATAATTTTAACTCTGACAGGAATTAAAATCAGACCAGTCCTTCCAAAATTATTCAAGACTGACCTCTAAAACCATTCAGTTCATATAAACCATTTGTTTTTTGTCTCATTTTGGAGTTAGAGCTTGGTCAGGAGTGACCAGTTCATCTTTCTCCGCTGTGAATACTTAACAAACTTTTTCAGAACTGTCAACTGAGTTATGTAATAACTGTGATTTATGTGATAAAGGACTATCCGTATATTATGTCACACAAGTTTTATGATTTTTGACCCTCACTTGTCCTTGTCACAGGTTATCATATACCGGTAACTCCCTGCCCTGTTTTTCACCACATAAAGTTCGTTTTTGCATGTTAATCGTTTTCACATAAAAACGACCAAATACTGCTTAAACTATTTTTCGATCAAAGATTTTATAATTTACTGGCATCCGTTGGAATACAGATATTATTTAGCAAATTGGTGTAACTTCGAGGTAAACAGCTAGAAAATATGTGCGATTAAAAACACACTCACGTTGGTTATCGTTTCTAATGTTCTCCGGAATCCGATTCCGGCTCGAGACGGCCCCGGACGCAGAGGACAACCTCATGGTGACCTCCCGAGCTTTAGCCGAGAGATCGCGCTCGCTGCCGCTACGGCTAGCTGTGACAAAAGAAAATTATTCATATTACAAAGGTAGTTATTTTGTTTGTTTTTAACCTATTTTTGACTCCTCCCCCTAAAATTTGTGTCACACTTGAGCAAACCACCCCCACCCTTCCGCCTAGGATATTAATAGAAAATCATCTTTTAAAGAATACAAAAAAATATCTTGCAATACTATCATGTTCAAAAAGGCATGTTCGCTTCATCCGTACCGAATAATTAACGAATGACAGATCTTTTTAGAAATAAACAATATTCAAATGTATTTTTCTTTGACGTTCAGTTAATGACATTCAATTAATAATTTTTTTAGTGTTTAACATTTATGTACGTTCAGTACGCTATCACTGACCCACTCCGATTGTCAGACATGGTTACGTTTTGTATGAACTACCCTCCACCTTAACAGGGTGACATATTAAATGAACGACCCCTTATCTAATTGCGCATGATAAAAAGGAATGAAAAGTAACATTCTCAGTTATTAGGGACAAATTTTATGTAAAATGTCTGTGATCCATGTTGGTTATTTATACCCACCCTGTACTACTTAACTAATGAAACCACTTTCTGTCGGGTAAACTTTCATATAATATCCTTGCAGGTTTCAGTTAAGGGATTTTCCTACTGTTTGTCCTTCTTAAGAGGACTCAATGCGATCGTTTCTCCATACAAAAGCTCTCAACAAAGTCGGGTTAGTTACGCCGTTAGTAACTCAAGAACGGCTGAACCAAACTCCACAAAGATGAGAAGATATTCCTTATATTTAAGAGGAAGACGCATAGCAGTTTGTGTCTAGCCTATCTGCTAATAAAATTCATTTACTTGGGCGCCTACAAACTGTATAAGGTTGAACTATTTTAAAAACCTATATACAGAATGAACTTTTTCTCATACACATCCTTTTATGGGGTCAAGCATACTTCAAACTGATCAACTTTTGTTCTACAAGTTCTTCAAAAAAAGTAAGTAAAAACAGTAGAAACAAAATTCTTCCTGACTAAGGCGGCCTAATCTTGAGCTTCGCGCGGCGTTTGGTTTGCTAGCGGCGAGTGAACCAAATATTTCCTGGGATATTATTTATTTTGTATATTAAAATTAAGAAAACTTTTTTAGTTTGATGTGTAGAATAATCCGATAAAAAGATGTGCATGAGAAAAGTTCATCCTGTATTCAATGGCAGGTGTACCATAGTCCTTCCCTAAGCTGTAAATAAATCATCTAAATTTCATCTACCCAGCATGGGTATATATATAGTAGGTAGTCATTATACATACCTATATTTCCTCTGCGGCCGGTTGTATTATGTCCAGTGTGATCTATGGATACAGCCCTCGGTCGAGGTGGTATCGCTGGCTTTCCGGTGACGGTGGTTATGGTAGAGCCTGTGGCGCTCTCTGCTTCCGAACTCGAGTCCTCCTGACCGACAGTCGATAGGTTCACTGCAAAGAAAAATTTAAATTTATATAATTACTCACAATAATTCATTCTGCGTTACATTTTTCATTTTTTACATTTTTGTTCACCCGCAAAAATTAATTGTAAAGAACAGTGTCAGTGCAAACAGCATATCACGCAGAGAACAAAGCCAAGAAACGAGGAAAGGGAGCTCTCTTGGCGCTGCCTGCAGCACCCAAACCGTGAGTACATGCCTGTCAATCCTGGCCTATTTTCCAATTCCGCAATTCGACTATTATTGGCCTGAAGTGTGCCGAGTCATCGGGTGCAGAACAACGCCAAACAGTCCTCCACTCTAGTAAAGGAGGGTCAATTTTTTTTTAATAATTGCTTAGACCTAGGCCAAATAATGGGAGATGATGGTAATGAAGCAATAAAAATGGTATGACCATATGCGGATTCGAACCAGCGACCTTTGGGTCAATAGTTCAATGCCTTAACTACCACACTCTCTACCAGTAGACTACCACAATCTCATTATTCCGATTCCAGGCCAAACCATAGTATTGAGTAGTGTTGGCAGAATGTGTTTAGAGACTTGCCACGTCCAATAATTATATTTCCTCTCCCTTTGAAACCCACTGGGTCAGAACTCTTCCAAAACCGAATTATATTTGGTTATTTTGAATATTCATAAAACTTTAACTTCTAGATCTGATTTACTGTCTTCAGGGATTCCTCTTTTGATTAGATTTCGTTGAAAACGACACATGAAAAAGGAGCAGAGTATTAAAAATAGCTACAATAACATTGCAACCCTGGATAGAGTGGTTTTGAAACTAGGTAGATTTCTCAGTTTTATTTTTCACTACATGTCAAATGTAGAGTTTTTTTATAGTATGTTTAAATGCCATTGGGTAAATAATATTCTAATTTAATCGTTGATCAATAAAACTAATATTATTTAAAGCCAAAGTTATAATTATATTACACATATGAATATTACTCATAAAAAAAATAGAATTGAAATCGGTGTATTTCAAGATCAATGGCACGCTGCTTCTTAATCGGTTCTTAATATTCTCCCGATTGCATGTATTAGGATTATATAACCAACCGCTGCTGTAGGCAGTCTGCAAGCCCCTTCTCCTGGCCGCTCCGGGAGCTATTTTGTTCTGGGAGCTGATGGTCGGCCGCATCAGACCGCTGGCAGATCTTGAAGGCTGGACGCTTCCCGGCCGGACCACGCTCGAAGGATCCGATTCGGAATCGCTCTGTGGATTTTTAAACATGTTTTTACACAATGAAAAATTTTCTTCGTTGATAATCCAACGTTGTTCCTTATATTAAGGTTCTAGTACTGCAGGTTAAGTTTGTACAATATCACGGTGTATTGTCAGCTTTTATAGCACCTAAATTGTTTATCGCTGTGACCCTGAAATCGGGAAAGATATTATTTACTTTTCATAGGCAAAACATTATCAAATTTAAAAACCCAATGTCGAATAGTCTCAATAGTATTAGTTAACTCGATAGAAATTTATATATATATTTATTGACGTATTTTAAACATTAAATTAATCTTTTAGTTTGATTACAGGATAGCAATATATTAAATCTGTAATACATCTGAGCATAGTTTATCTATAGTTTCCAAGAGAAAGACAGTGTTTATAAACCTGATTCAGTACACCCACGCTGGAACTCCTCGTCATGCTATTGCCAAACTTGCCGGAGTGTCTCTGCAGCTGCCTTGTCGAGGGCAAATTCGAGGATTTCATAGGGGATGTGTTTGATTTACTGCTCACTATAAAAAAAAAACAAACAAAATTGAGAAGTGTCACCCTCAAAAATGTAGATTTTCAATTTTCAATATTTTACCAACATAACAATATACTGAATCTAGGAGTATAATTGACATGGACTCTTTCATTTTAAAACTTTGCAAGAAATAAATTTATATCAATGAAAATTTACAAATAAACAATGTGATATGAAAAGTGATAATTAATTATAGCACAAAAATAAAGTTAAAAATATTATTTTGTTTTATGTAATTCGGTTGTATTGGAGATACATACCGAATTACTGAGTTTTAAAGTTAAACATCTCAAATCACGCTGACTCACAACCGCTCTGTCATGTCGCGTCGCTAGTTCAGTATGAGTTGTCAGAGGGACCAGATATGTCACATTAGCAGTTGTGAAGTCATCGTTAAACAGGAATAAAACAACTTTTTTAAAAAACCAAATTTTCCAAATTTAAGAAAATGAAAACTCGAAAAGTACAAATGCAAAAGAGTTATATTTTTGTGTGTAGATTAATGCTCTTGAAAACAGCGATAGCTATTTATATCACATCGGAGGCTGGTCGGATAATAAAGTCAACAAATTTTTAGTACCAATAAATAAAACATTGACAGTTCGATAGAAAGTGCAAATATCAAATTCGAATTTCAAAAATATAACAGCACGGTTGTTGGAAACTTAAACACATTATTTATTACTAGCTAGTTAAAATTAATACAAACTTTATAACCGAACAAAATTTAACATTTCAAGCGTCAAAATTTACAAAACTAAAATATTTATGTAAGAATGTCATGATACGATTGTCTGTTTATTTTTTTTTTAATCTACTCGAGACCTAAAAAGTAATCCAGACGGACTAAAAGGCCGCAGGCACAAGTGGAGATGAAGCAACCCATAACAAGTTGGTACCACAGGCACGAGTAGTCTGGGGGAAAGATGCCGTTAATGATGCCTATAGGGTCTAGCTGTAAGACATCAGGTTCTGGTTAAATAATTTACTATCACTGATATCCTTTCAGGAAGTTGATCTATATCGACAATCAAACATTAATCAGCAAAAAATATTAGAAGAATTGTTCTCAATTACGAGAAAAATGAATATAAAATTTTCAATTTAAAGCCGTTGTGCGAACGATCGATCTGTCTCAATCACAAACAAACCACAACCTAGTTATGTTAAGTTCGGTTAAGCTAAATATTTTGCTAAAGGGGGTCGCTTTAGCGCAATGTTAAAACTATTTGCGGAATTGATTTCTCTTTCCAAAATAAATGTTTTTTTAATAAGGCAGGTTTAATTGTCGATTCAAAAGTCACTCTTGGATAGTGAATATGATAAATGTAATGACATAATTATATAAATACATAAATAACATATATTAAATATGGATGCTTAAAAGTTTTAATGCAGCAATGATTAAGCAAAGTGTTCATTCCATACAAAGATAATCTTTTCAGAAGCTGATAGGCGAGTACTTATATTATAGCAATTATGGCATTATTATTTTTCCCAGATTTTAAAGTAAAGGGAGCCGCGGTCAATAGCTAGTGGCATATACACCCACACAAAAATAGCACACCAATGTGCTCTACCTTCTAACCCTGTCACTTTCTTACACACACAAGCCTACACGTCCTGCCCCCTTCACACTCTTTTTTGCACTGAAAAACATAAAAATATGAGCAAAAACTATATGAAAATTAAAATAAAAAGCAGAACCTTAGCTGTATTTTATTATAATTCTATTAACAACAAATGTTTCATTTTTCATTTTTACCACATTTTCTATTCGTTTTTTGTAAAACTGTAAAGCTTCTCAAGAAATAAATAAATAATGGTTTAACACACAATTAAAATAAAACTAATAATGCCATAATTGCCCTCATTTTAACGGCCATCTTACCTTGCGGTGTCCGGGGACTCCCAGCCGGTTTTAGCGCAATGTCAGACAGCGATATAGCTCTGCGCAATCCAGAATCTTCATCTAGGACGGGATCGTAGGGGGAAAGATGACGGCCTTATTTTGCCAAAATCAAATTACGAATTATTCACAGAGTGAATTGAGACGCCCGCAGAGAATTTATAGCAAAGACATTATTTTGGCATTTGTTTAAAATAGAGGAAAGTTGATTCAAAATTGGGATTCATACGATTTGATTGTCAGATTGACAGGCCAAGGATTGGATGTTATTTTTTTGTGCAATTTCGTATGGCATGCGGGATTCGATAATCGGTGGGTTCCAGCGGGGATAAACAAAAAAGACAAAAACACAAATTAGATTAGTGGATATATACTAAAACGGCACTACGGAAAAATTATGCATAGTACAAAACCTACATAGATTTGAACAAATTATTATTTTTAATACTGGGTAAGTATAACAAAATTAAATGTATAAATATTACTGCCCAAAAACCATCCACAATAAAATAAATATTTAATTTTAAGAATTAATGTAGGCATTAAAGTACGTAATCTAAAATGAATAATGTAAATTATACTAGTATTTCTAATGTACCTAAGAACAAAAATTTTACTATGAAAAATTGAATCTAAACAAAAACACCATTTAAATGTTGACAGAAATATTGAAATAAAACAAAAATAAAAGATAATACAGATTACAGCCAAACACATGCATTTTCCATAAGTGTGCAAAAATGCTAAAAAAAATACATGCGTGTAGTGTAGGAAAAAAATAAAAATGTCAACCAAATAAAGTTTCAGATAATATAACCTAAAAGACGTATGACAAACAGGCACTCATGCACATAGCTAGAAAAATCATCAATGATTAAACCTTGGATGGCTGACATTTTCGATGGCAAAGTCGGTCTCTGCAAGCATATCCTTTTGCTCGAACAGCCAGATGCCCCGGCCGGCTGTAAAGCTCGAACAGAGGGAATCGACAAACCAGGCCTAACGTGACCGATCCGCGGAGCACACTTCGGTTTAACCACGGCGGGCTGGTGCGCTACAGGATTTGTTTTTGGTCCACTGCCATGCCAGATCGAAAGTCTTTTCGGAGAATTAGCGCAGCTGGAACTAGTCGTCGATGATTCGTAGTTCTCGCTATCAATATGTATATCGGTCTTCGGTATTACCGTTTCATTATAAACTCTACGTTCAAGTTTCACTTGCGGTTTTGATTCGGTTTGATTATTTAGCATTTCGGTTTTGGACATTATTACAAATTCATCTTTTTCCGGGTTAATAATTTCGTGGGCTTCATCGAACATTTCACCGTCTAAGATATCGGGGAGACTGAAATTGCGTTTAATATCGGCTTGGCTCGGTGTCGCATCTTCATCGTCGAATGTCAAACTATCCAAATCCGTCAAATCTACGTTCCGCTTCGAAGCAAGTTTGTCAAAGTTTCTTGAAAGAATTTTGACAACACCTTTCCCGTCATTAAAGTTTGCTTTCAGCGGTCGCATTCGGCATTCCTTCAAAAATTTCTCCTGTAGTATTTTCCTCTCCTCCATTTCAACTAACTTATTTATTATGTCTAGTTTACGCTCAATGTCTTTAAACTTTACCAATTCATTGTCTAATTCTGCACAATCCATAAAAATATTGTAAGGTTTGTGATCTTTACCTGAATCCTTGTCAGGATTTAGGAATGGTAGATTCTTATTCATGGATACATCCTTTGTGTGATTATTCTCCATTAAATTAGGACTGCAGACTTCAGTTTTAGGTCTTTCATCGAGGCTGTCAAAAGGCAAAGACTCCTTAACAAAATTATCATTCCTTTCATCATCTAGAATATTATCAAGAGAATCCAAGCTCATGTAGTCTATTTTTTCCAACTTTTTCTGGTTTCCTAACACTTCTAAACTATCTAACTGCATTTCAGACTTATTATCGGTGATTTCTATTTCTTTAATAAAAATATCTATAGACTTTTCATTAGCTTCAGCTCTCTTCATAGATTTAACAATTTCACTAGCTTTCAGCAGTTCACTTCTCATCTGCAATGGATCCATCTTCGTTTTGTATGATGATATTACCGTGTCCAAATTAGATTTAGCCCTACTCATTAATTTGACTGACGATGTTCTTTTAACAGGTTTTGGAGGTTTATGTGCCACAAAATCAGATATTAACTTGGAGTTGGACGCTTTGATGACCGTATTTCTTTCAAGGCTTTTTGTGACATTGTCCAATTTTACCAATTTCCCATCAATCTTATTTCTCTCTTTGTTAATGTTATTCTTCTCCTGTTTAGTTTGTGTATTCTTCCTGATTTGTTCCTCAAACTTTTCCAGGTTTTTCTTCACGTGAGAGGTAATCTTCTTTGGATTGTACGTTGGTTTTGACATCGTAGGAGGTTCTAATACGACTTCAAAACTGTAGCTTTTCGATTTCGTAATTACCGGCTTATCATAACCTTCGATATTGCTCATGTATTTAAATTTATTTGGACAGTTCATTGTTAGTGATTTTTTTTCTTTTGCAGAATATTCCGCTTGCTTCTCCTTACTGCGAGGAATTTCATCTATGCGCCTTGCAGAAAATGAATCTGCCTTGATATCTTTAAGTGCGTTTCCGTCAATGTAATATGCTATGGCTTTCTTTAGGGGACTCTTCATTGGTTGATCTTGTAGACTTTGAGATCTAGTAACAGTCTTGTGAATGGTTTCCTCCTCTTTTAAAGGAACAATATCGAAACCGTATGTCGTACTTTTAGGTTTTGTAATGTGCGTTGTTGTAATATTAGTGTATTCTTGTGGACTAGTAGAATATTGATTGTAATAAGTATTACACATATGTCCGGCTATATAGGATGTGTTGTTTGGACTAGAACCATAGGATTTTGATGTGTTATCAAACTCATAACAGCTGTGGCTATTCTTCGGCATTTGGATGCCTGAAGACGGATCCACAGTATGAGCAGCTCTTTTTCTGTACCCTTCAAACAGCATTTCGAGCGGTGCACTTTTGGTGTACTCAGAATCATCGGAAAGAATACTTTCTAAAGAGTTGCAGTTTGTTTTTGAAAGCATTTGATTTTCACTCTCAGGGAATAAATCATCAGACAGGACGGACTCTTGGCTGCCGCCGCCATTCCGAGTGAATTTTCTCTGATTCAAGAAGAAACTAGCGCTGCTGTGTCTCTGTTTGTCTAAGTACGAAGCATCATTCACATTTTCATAAGACACGTCTCTCGATAGTGTGTTATTGCGGTAGCATGTATCGGTTATCTTGGCTGGCGCAAAGCCACTTTGATCGCCATGCTTCACAAATATTTCATTGGAAGCACTCGAGCAATTAGAATTCTCATCGCTGAGGATTGATTCATTAGACATTGTAATGCAGCGCTTTGTTAATGAACTGTAACATCGGTTTATGCTCGGCTGCGAAAACTGATAATTAGCATTGTCACAAAACGAATATTGATCTGATGGCATATTTCTAGGTAGTGTTGAACTTTTTTGTTCTTCATAGCGGTGATTCATATCCAGCTCGGCGATCTTATTATAAGTATCGCACGCAGTATTAGCATTTTTTTCATTCATATATCCATATATTTCATAGTCCGAAATGCACCTTCGAGGTAAAGTACTATTTTTGTTGTGCTTTTTACATACTTTCTTAGTATAGTGTTTACTTTTTAGTTTTGTTTCTTGGCTAAGACTACAATCTTCTAAAGAATCTGAAGAGAAATTACCATCGTCGACAGCTCCAGCACTGGGAACATCTTCTATTTTATTGCGCCGTTTAAAACTGTTGTCACTTTCGTCCAGGTCTCCATATTTTTTTGTAATTTCGGCGATCATTTTTTCCGTATCATTCTTTATCGCATCCACCAAACTCTTTCCGTTATCTCGTATGAATTTACCATCCAGGTTAACGTTCAAATTGAGCGAGTGTCGTTTGACGGAATTCGAACTGTCTCGTGCAATGCCTTCAAATATTTCCCTCTTTTCCATGACCAAGTCACCCCACTTACATTCTTCAGAAACGGGCGATACCGGACACGACTTGTAATTTTTGAATATACTACGATTGTTCGGTTTGACGGTTTTTTTTGGTTTGACTTCAGTTCCGAAATTTAAGTTCAAATTACGCCTGTCCAAGTTCTCAACTGCGCTTCTAATAGTGTTCGGAGTGTGGTTAGAAAACAAACGATCAAATACTCTGCTTCCAAGTTTCGTGATATCGTAATTCAAACTGTCACTTGGATAAGGAAAACTTTTTTTTATCGGTTGATTGCTGTTTTTACAGTCAAATGTTGTACTCTTCGTAAGATTATCATTCGCATAACGACTAATCATTGAGTTTCTCTCGTAGTTTGAGTTGCGAGAATCTGACGAGTAAGATTGCAAATAGTAACGATTTGCTGGTATATCATAGGGGTTTCGTTTTCGCATCTCGTCGGAATTTTTTTGAGAAAGATCACTTATTAGACTATCATAAAAGCCGTCATTGCAATTCAAACTGTCGAGGTTTATAGACGGATTCTCGGAAATGAGCGGGACAGCTGAATGATTACCAAAGTATCCTCCTTTTTGGGTTAAGCATGCGAGTGAGAGAAAATCCACAAAATGTTAGTGAAATCGGATACATCAAAATAGATAGCACTAATGGAGTGCCACAATACACTATGTTAGGACCTATACCCATATCAATAAAGTTCAGTATGGATAATTTAGTGAATATTAAAACCAAGCGTGGTATGTTTGTGATTATGATACCCAACTAACCTAAAACCATCAAATATTTAGGTTATTCAGAGCAATAAAGTCACCAATGATTTATTTCATCTCAACCCAATTTTTAATGTATGAATTGAAAAATTGAGTGTACCACAAGAGACTTTATTAGAAACACTGATCCAATGTTAGTTAGTGGCGAGTGATTGTATAGGTGATATGACTGATGAATGGCTTAGTTCTTATGTGTAGTTTATTCTGTTATTTTTCGACCTAAGTGATAATACCCCCTCCCCCCACACAAGCCCACATCAATTTAAGTTAAGTACGAAATGTAATTTTGAAATAAGTGAACTTTATCAATGACAATCAAAATACAAATTTTCCGCCGGGAAGCTATTGTGGTTTCTTATTAAATGTTTAATAAAAACAATTTAAAACAGAACAAAATATCAATGCGATATCACAAAGTCCAGGATAGTTTTACCAGCTACAGTTAAAAGTGGAAATAAAGATATATACTCAAATAAAAATATTTCAGATCTTTTTACACTGAATGTAAACATAAAATTATTTGAGAAATGGGCATAGCATACCTTATTTTACCAATTAATGTTAGATTAATTCAAATGAATAGCAATAGTTATTTACTTTAATAAAATTGAATGCATAAACCAATAAATGTTCCAATATACTACAGTTAGTGTAATAAAAGGCTATAGGGTAAATCTTTCCACAACCGTGCCACACCACCAAAATGTGTGATATACGCTACTGAAAGGCTATTACGTATATACTTTCAATTCAACACTGATTAGTCTTGAACCAATGGCATTGAATTTATCTTAAGGCTGTCGATATGCTACTCTAATTCAAGAAGACCTTTCAGACAGTACCAACTAATTTATTAAATGCTGATATTACTTTGGACATTACTGTGACCAGCCCTGTTATTAACAATAACTTTGTTAAATTCACCAGAATTTTAGAAAACTATAAACTAAATAATTATTTATGAGATCAGGTTTGGACGTTACTGCAAACGGCCTGTATTTACTATAGAGTGAGTTTCGGCCTGTATAATAATTAAAGTATTTAACAATATTGTGTTGAATTATTTAATCCAAAAGTGATAAAAGCATGTTATCGAAAACATGAAATAAAATGGAGTATATTCTGACCTTAAAATAGTTACAGGAAATATCAACGAATTTGTAATTAACACCTAAAAATAATCATGTTTTTTTTTTGTCTTCTAAATATAAGAAAAATAACTATTGATTAAGTGTGATAGGCTCTCCTTTATTCTATACACAGTGTCCCGAGACAATCCTGATAAAAAATCCCACATTTAAGTCTTATTTGTAAAATTGATGTATAATAATTCGTCATGGTTTCTGAGGAAAAAAAAAACGTAAAATTTACGTGATAATATTAAACGGTTCTTGTAACAGATTCTATGTTTTGCGCTAGATGTTAAATGTCATAACGGTAGGTAGGTGAGTTAGCGATGCGCGCACCGAACAGTTTCATGCAGGGTCAAGATTAGATTAGGTTTGTTGTTGATTTCGCCACAATGTCTCACGTTGTAATTCACTCGCTAACCGAAAAGACTAGTAATCTCGTTAAAAAAAAATTATTTAAATTTCTAAATGCATTATTTTTGCACATTTTTCATATAATTACACTGTATAAATCTATATTCAACAAGGTTAGCTATAGATTATCACTCGTGAGTTGATTGCGTTTACGAGTAGCATGCGAGGGAAGACACCCTCCACCGATGGCCTACCGTAAAAAAAAACCAGATACGCTTTTATTAATCGCTAAAATTAACATATTTAAAAAACAAAAAAAAGTCATTGAGATTACAATCAGTGTTCAAAACTACTTATATGTTAAAATTATTTATTAATTCCGCAAAGAGACCGTGTTAATAAGTCAATGCTTACAATAAATACACCCCAAGGAAATAGTATAAATTGATGTATAAGTAACTAACCTGGTCCGTAAATTCTATTATTGGTTTGGATAGCCATTGAAACAGGTCTCTGTCTTGAAGAAGCACTCGTCCTAGGATTGTGATCCTTCTCGGGCGTATAGCTAAGGTCCATAGTCGACTGGCTTGATTTCAAGCCAGAACGATAGCCAACCTAAAAATTTTACATCTTGAATAAGGGTTGACCTATTAAACATTTTTTTTAAAAGCATAAAAATATATCTTGAAAATAATTGCTCCGAGACCAAGAGACCATGTGCATCAGCAGATGGGGCTTGTCCCAACGTGCCGAATATTGCTTTTTGCAACGGGTGATGTGACATCGTCATTTAGTGTCAGTACACGTAGTGTTCCGACGTCACCCTATAATTTAAGCTATTTAATACAATATTGAATCATATTAATATTTATTCTATAAATGTTTATTATTATTTATGTTTATTATACATTGCGAAATTACCATTTTGCAATTCCCCAGTTTTTGTTACTGACAACCTTTTCCCATTATCACGGCTGTCGGTAGGTATCAGTTGACAGAGAAACGAGAGACTACCGACACCTCTGCAACCCGTGATCGCGCGTGCAAAATAACACTCTTTTTCACCGCGTACTGCAATCCGTGACATCTCGCCACATCATCATCATCATCATTTCACCGAACTCGTGAAACCATCTCAAAACATCAAGGAAGCAGTGGGAAAATAGGCTAAGGCAGGCGAACCACAGACAGCCATCAGCACAGCAAGGTTGGCCTATTGTTTTTTCTTGTTAATTGCCATTCACTCTCAGCTGTGAACCTTCCCATCCATAAAAACATACAGTCTGCTCCCCTAACCCATGTACAACCCATGTACACATATTAAGGTTTTTCTTTTTGCTATTCCAGAGATGAATGTCACATTTCAAAATCACGACATGTGAAGGGTAATGTTTTGCTTTCAGTAAACAAAACAAGAAAAAATTCAAAATTGAATTGTTTAAAACTGACCTCCTGAATATTATTTTTTTCGGGGTTTCTTAAAACAATATAGGCTATAACATGAAATAAAATAAAAAAAACATAAATGTGGCAAGTAAAACTGAAATTTTATTTATATATAAATATTAGAATCCAGCTCTGATGCTGTCTTCTCTGGCAGTAACTAATCTTAGTTGTCGATTATCAATGTCAAAAAATGACCTAACCAGTAAGACTTACTAGGGATCAAACCAGAATCAGAAATTGGTGAAAGGCTTAGCATTCCGTACATGTTCTTCAGAGTGGAGAACTGAATTATAAACAAAAGAGTAGGATATAATTGACGGTCGTTTGAGGGATATCGTACTAGGAAGCAACTTAAGTCCAATGATAGTAATAACATAACATCCAACTCACACTCTCCAGTTGTCTTCTCGTTTCTTCAATCCTCCTATTGAGTTCTTCCCTCTTCCTCGACGTGTCGTCGTCCCTTCCTTTCGACGGAGCAACGTGTGACTGATTCCTCGGCGCTGCAATCGGCGCTCCGTCTCGGGAGGGAATCTTGAATGTTGCCGGCGTTTGCTTGCTACTGTTGATTCGAACGCTCGATGTTATGTTGTAGTGGTGTTGGGCACTTATCGATGTGTTTCCTGAAAACCATTTAGATTTCTTTTTATTGTAGAGTGAATGCGGATCACTTAGTAAACGCTACAGCTACAGCTGTAAGACGTGCAAACTCCGTACTAGAAGGCAAAATACAGGTATGCTATTTTATGAGGCGGAGACTCGTTACACCAGTGTGTGGATGAGATAGAAATTAAAATTTAATGAAAACCATTCGAATGTTTGAGAATGTTAAAATGTTTCTTGTGGGGGTGTGGAGAGGTGAAGAAAGCGCCTCCTCCCCGCGTCCTTTCTGCTCCTCCCCTCGATCTGCAGCCAACCCGACGATTAAATCATAATACCATTATGATTAATAAAATTCATAAATTATTGTGATAAATGATACTTTAATCAGCCTTGTGACACACTACAATGTGTCCCGGCTTCGAGAGACTCTTTCGGCGCTAAGGATATGCAACATAACACATGCTAACTACCAACACAACACTACCCAACCTCAAAAACCGAATTAGCACTATAAGCTTTACTTAGAATATCTATATGAAAAAAGTTTTTTCCAATAATTTTTTTTTTGTTTAGTGGTTGATATAAATCAACCCGCTAAAAGGACATACTCAAGTGTTTTCAAATACACTCTGTATAAGATAATGATCTTAAACAAACAAATTATAACATAGTCTGTAGCGTATGTCGCTCCCTTACTATTACGCCAACCAGCCAACGAGCGACCAGAGAGTGTGACAGAAAACTAGACCTGCTGTTTTAAGTTTATGGCATTCATAAAATCCTTACCATGACCAGAATCTATTTCGGCACCACTGAGGCTCTCATACGCCGACTTGAGGAATTTCCCTCGCATACCGAGCGTGTCTATGGATTCGCAGGAACCGGAAAGGGGGTTCTTGTCGGCGTTATCTCCTGAAGGAGTCGAAACCTGTGAATTACATTACATCACTTAGTATATTGCTAAATTACTGAATACTTATTATAAAACAGAATTTTTAACAGAAAAAAAATCAAACAAAAAAAAATTGAACGACATTGACATAAAAATATTTTGAATGGAAAACTCACTCAAAGAGTTTAAAAATATTTCAAGATTCCTATGGGTTTTTCATGTGTTATTCTGATTTTAAGTAGAGTTTTTCATTAGAGGATAAAAAAATCTGTTTATCCCAACCTCATCATCGTCCTCCTCGGAATCTTGACCGGAACCGCTAACGGAAGTGCCGGAAACGCTAATGATGGGTAAATTCATTAGAGGCCTCGCCTTTGGAATGGGTGACATAGCGCCGTCGCTCCCAATCCCTCCTATGACCGCCTTGGCCTTTTTTATCCGCCTCTGCGACTGCCGGAGCTCTTCTACGTCCATCGCATTCACGGTGAATTCGCTGAATAAAAAAAAACATGTATCATGAGCCAGTCAGAAGATGAATGAAGCAGTGTCTTATTTTGCTGTAATAGACTCTAATTACGAAATATAATATTTATTACACAAATATTGGTTAAATTAGTGGCTCATATATGTAGTAATATATTTAAAAACATCTAAAAAAAAAAACATTTAAAGAAAGAAAGGAATAGAAACAATTTTGGAAATTAGGAGAATTAATTTTATTTTTGTATAATATATTTTATAATAAAACACAAATTTACTGTCTTTTGGCACTTGCGGTTGTCCAGTAGTCAAAATTTCCACCTGTGGGCTACTTTTTGAGATCGCAGGTTTACAGTTTACTTATAGCAACACAAATTAACGTCCCCAAAATGCAATATTATTACCCGGGTGTGCTATCGTCGTTATTGCCGGGATAATACATAGTCCTGTGGGTGTGATCTGACGAAGACGTCCTTTCACCGTCCGAGATATCCTCCACGTCACCATCATGCTCCGTCGACTCTAAGTCCTGAAAATCAGGAAATTGTACACGTGTAATGATTGAATCCAACCCTTTTTTAACTACACGTTGGTCTAGTACAACTTCCAGTTTCTAGACATAATTGGGCTTTACAAAGTGTTGCATGACAACTGGCAGTATTTTCACTATTTTAATATTTCAGTATTTTCTTTTAAACAGTAAGGATTCATTAAACATGATTCTCAAAGTTTTTATTCATTTACAAATAAAAGAAAAAAAAATTAAATTAAATGATTATCAGATTTCAACATATAAGAAGATCGTCAGAATTTGAAACATTAGTAATAATTGCTGTCCACAATAAAAGAGAATATTAATAACAGTAGAAACAATAAATAATGAAAAAGCAATGATATGTCACACGTATGGCCGTGAGCAGATATGACAAACGGATCATCGTTAAAGTCATTTTATAATACATAAATCTGTCTCCAGCAATTTTTTTTCTCGATATCGCAAATAAAACACATTAACTAGTAAACTATCTAACCTACACCTGATGATGGACATGTTTTTTTTTTAGCGTATGAGTTGTGTTGTCGGGGAGGTGCTACAAAGCGCGTCTATTCATTACAGTCCGGGGTACATGTAGTGAATGAGCGTTTATTTATATCTAGTTACTTAACTCTGTTCCCGGGTTTTCGGAAAAGCGCCCTGCTGGGTTCGATCCGCTGGCGATGGATTCACTCCGACAAACCGTTGGACATGGTATCATATTAATATGTAATTATTAAATTTATTAGTATAATACCAACCCATATTGTTTTAATCTCTTTTCCTACTTCATTGTCATCTTAACAATGACAAACAGGTGTAAGAGATAATGTTTGAACTACCTCAATTTTAAGTGACTCAATCTAAGTACTTCAGTTTTAGCTAGTAAGTAGGTACTGTACTTATTATATCATCAATACGTATACGAAATGTGGTCACGACTGGGAGCAAATTTTTAAAATTAATTCAACAAAAATAGAAACATTTCTAATGAATCGCAAGCGCTGCCCAGTTTTGGACGGGACAAAAAAAAACATAAAAGAAACAAAAAATAACCTCAAATTTAAAACTGCCCAACGAGGAGTCGTCGGTGTGGTGTCGTAGTCTCGTGTCGATCATTCCGGATAGCTTAACGCTACGGCCGACGTTCTGCGTATGAACAAGCCGCAAAATTAAATTTTAACATGCAAATGATACAAAACTCCAAATGGGTCACACAATCCAGAAGACTCCAGCACAACCAGGAGTAAAAATATTGATCGAGGATAGAATATAATAGAACTATGCAAAAATAGCAAATAAATCAGATAGATTTTTTTGTAATTTTCTTACATTTATATTATAAAATATATAGCAATTGTAACACCCGGCTATAGAAATCTTTGGTTGTAATCAGGTCTAACAATCTTATTATCGCTCTCGAAAGTCATTTTACATTTTAACTGTAATTAATTGTAAAAATACCTATGAAGGCAAATAGAAAATTCTGCACTTGATTAGGAATTTAAAACATTGTAACGGATAAATAGAAGTAAACATTTAATTGTCATCTCTAATACTAATGTCACAGAAAAAACAAAAACATATTTATTGGTTTATTTATATATTCATCGGTAAACTCACACGATTACCATTGATTATATAATGTTTTATAATCAATTATAACATTAATAAAAAATATAATATTAACAATTATAAGGCCAATTATGAGTTACACATTTAAATCTAACAATAAAGTGACAGTTGAAAAACAAAATGTAAATATAAAAAAAATAAAATGTAATAAAAAAAAAATAAAATAAAAATAAAAACATAATCTCAAGCCTAAATACATACAACAGAAAGTACATTATTACTGTACGTTATGTAGTAGATGTGAATGTAGTGTAAGTAATAATGTGTTTACGTTTGTACGGGTGTAAGCGTGTATGAGAGAGTATAAAGTAAGTGTTATTTTTTTTTAAGGAAATGGTGTCCCGAATGCAATTTATAAATGATTTATTTGATAAGTAAAATATATCTACGACTTTAAAATTAATCATTTAGGTGTTCATTGCTCTGTATAACGAGGAATTCTTAGTGTAATTGGTCTTAAATTTGGGTATTTCAAATGTACGAGGGTCTCTAGTTCGGTGAGATGGTACTTTTATCCTATTTATTGGATATATTTTATATATTTTTTCTGGCAATATGAAAATATATACTTATAATAAATAAATTTACAAAAGACTACAAAACTGACCGCTGTGCTCTATGCTGTGGTCCATGAGCTCTTTTTATCTAACATTAGAAATAAAGCAACCAGCGTGTATCAAAAATAAGCATAAATGACTTTCGAGAGAACACTGCCACTTTACCAATCTGTGACGAATGTATCAATTTGACAGTCTGTGAAACAAATGCCACATTCGATAAAGACGTGTAAAATATATGTTGTTCATTCAATAACTATAATCAATAGATTAAATATAAAAAAAATATGGCAGCCAAAAATAGATCTGGAAAACATCAATTATTTGGAGTGAAATGAATTTTAAGTATTTCATACCTATATTTTATAAATAAGGTGCTCCCCATCTACCTAAATAATGAGGAAAGGAATCCACGGCTGGTTTTATTGAAGCATGCACGGGGAATTAAACTCAAATATTTTTCTTTTTCAAATCGTAAATATTAGTATTTAAACAGAGATTTTGTTAGTATTTAGCGTTAATAATACTCGAATAAACAGTGTGTGAAAAAATAATTAAATTTCTTTCAAAATATTTCAATTAAAGTAAACAATATTGGCTCTCACGGATTCCCAAAGTGATCAATATCGACCCCTTGGAGTTGAAATCGGTTGCCCAGGGGTCGACATAAACAAAAACTGATTTTGTGGGTCGAAAAGGTCTAAAAATCCACCCCTATTAATTAACACAAGTTCTTATTTGAAACTTTCAAGATACTTCATAAGTTGTGTTACGTGTATCAACTTGTTATAAGAATGACTAATATTTTAGTAGGAAGTATCAATGTTGTACTTTTAAAAAACTCAACAAGTCGATAATCGTGCACAAGTTCGTACAAGATGAAAAACTTGGAGATGAAAAGATTAATAATTATTAATTACACTTGATAGTTACTGAATTTTATGTCTATTTATTTTGTTAAATTTTGATGAGAAAATGAAGTTTATTCACTTAACCAACCGCAAAGTTTTTAAATTGGTAAGTATTTTGCATCAATAGGAAAAAAACTAGAGATAGGATTTTTAAAGTCATTTGGCTATGGGAGTCTTGAGGGATTTGCAAATGTAGTGTCTAGGTAATTCTGAATTAAAAAACTAAGATCCATAATCGGGAATGAAAATAATATATTGATTTGATGATCTTTCCGTCGTTAAACTATACGTTTTTTACTGATAATTATATGTGATTATTCGAGTATTTTAATGTTAACCCCCCCCCCCAATAGAGAAGAAAAATGGTTAGTTTTATTAATTCGAGTATAAAAATAACCTTATTATGGAGGGGCGACTGAAGGAAACTAAAATAGTTGTGTTTTTTAACACCAGGAGTGAACGCATTCCTCTCCTCCTCCAGGATTCCCTTTAATCCGTCCGGATGACCGTAGAACAGCAGGTTCAGAGACTTCGGACGCTCGGGCCTCGTGCGCTTTTATGTGTACGTATCGCGGTTATGTTTAATAGGAAAAATACAAAATAACCAACACCATAAATATTGCAAGGGGAAAAATCCACAAAATAGTGCAGGAACAACCACCAACCATTATGAAACAGAAAATACAAAGCATGAAATTAAATATATGCCAACAGAGTTGCAAAATAATTAAAATTTCAAATTTTACGACAACCTATGCATAGTCTTTGTAGAATCAGGTCTTGACTTTTAAAATAAAATACCAGATGTTTTTCCAAACATGAGGAGCATTATTTTTCCAGCTATGACAAGAATTAAGTACCAAGTGTGATTCTAATATCATAATGGTGTCATGAATTCGACTATGCATAGGCTGCTAATATTTGTTTTTGTTTTTGACGGTTTATCTAACCGGAAATTATACCCTTTTAAAAAAAGGCTATGCCAAAAGTAATGGATCAAACGAAATGTGAAGTCGGGAAGGTCATTTACAGTCACAATAACCTTAAAATGTGTATCTGTTTATCCAATTTTTAAGAGAGAATCAATCAATTTTTAAATTTTTTCTAAAACCCCAATCCAAATCAAAATTTCCATGTCACGGAAAAAAAATATAAAATTTTATAGAAAGTGAAATAATTCCGGAGCATAATCTTAAAAATTTAATACAATTTTTAGTTTGTTCAGTTTTATATTTTGTTCAATGACTGGCAAATTCATAAAAAAATATAATACCCTTCCCTCCCTCTATCAGATATTTTCGTTTAATTCATGACTTTAAGACATTTAACTAGCAATAATGTATGTATTTAAATTAACTTTGAAAGAAATACACAATCAACAATGCATCATGTCCATATAAAATAGATTTGTATACGTATGACAGAATGTTATTTTGACAATATTATATACTATATAAACTAATTTATTATTCAAATAATAAAATGTGATATCACATAATATAAATATATAAAAAAGATTATTCACATAGAGTATTGCAACAATTCTACATAAAACCTATTATTAGAATTACTAAACCAGGGTTAAATTAGTAAAATAAAAATTGGGCACATGCAATTTATTTATTTTATATGCAATTAAATAATTATGTTTCTATTATTTTTTTTTAATTAGAATGGTGTGTATGGATCAAAACATTGTGGTAAAAACACAAAAAAAAAACACTTTTCACTAGACTCATAGAAGTATGGTCAATTTAAATAGCTCAAAAAGACTGTCACAATTACAGAGTTCAAAATCGGTCAAAATCGTCTCGGATAACTTTTTTGTTATAAAATAACCGCTATTACCTAGGTCAAATACAATTATTTTGAGCCCTACTCAACTAAGCTAAATTAATAACAAAGAAATGAATAAGCAAGTGACCCATAAATAACTTGTGAATAAAACATATGTGTAAAAACCAAAAACTTTCAAAATACACACAAAACCGAAACGTAGTTCATTAGTAAATATATTCACCTGTTTATTAGACTGACTTGACGTTTCCCGAAGTCGGTCAGCATAGAGTCGAGTATCTGTGCCACTATCCAGGGAGCTATCTTTGGACCCGTCGGAATCCAGTCGTCTTTCTGGAATAAAAATAATACAGAAAAATCATGCGTTTGAATGAAATATACCTAAAATAACTTTCCAAATGCTTGTTAATTAGTAATCAATATTCAAATATTTATAAAAAAAACCATATCCCAAAAATTTTGTTAATAATGTTGCGAGCATAGATCATTACGGTGAAATGGTTCATCACCTGCCAAACCAGAATAATCAGCAGCGCCAACCGCTGGATTCTGAAGTCTTTTAGCCCACTTTCCCCTGGGGGGCACGAGGGGCGCGTCGTCGGAAACCGACGCAGGATTCGTCGACGTGGAGATAACCGAGTCGCTTCCCGATGCGGGCAGTACATCGAGGCTCTTCTGGGCCCATGAGGGTAGGCGGCCAATGCTTAATCTGCAAATTTTATACGTATATAAATATATTGTCCGATTGTGATGTTCATCATTTAAACTCAATTATTTACAAAAGCCTGAAAGGATTTAAATTATTTAAAAAGTATATTGTATATATAATTTCCAAAATTTTCTTAGAGGAGAGAAAAGCTAATCATGTCAGTCCATAAATAGTTTTAAATTTGTTTTAGTATTAAATAGTTTAGTTTTCTTCATAAAAGTATTCTTTTTATGTATGTTAGTACAAAGCAAAGCAAGTTTATCAGAGACGATACAAGTGCAGATTTAGGCTTATCAGCATAAGCTGCCTGTTTAAAACTAATAATAATAATAATAATAATGATTGTAACTCATAAAATCAATTTGAAATTTATGTCTAAGCTCTAATTCACAATTTTAAATTTGGTCAAAACAATGAATGACCTTGACAACAACAAAGACAACGGCTCTTCGGGAAGAGGCCTATTTAAGGTTAAATATTTAAACCCGACAATTCATATTATATTGTGTACATTTTCCTGTTTTT
The DNA here is from genome assembly GCA_020383195.1 of Neomicropteryx cornuta. Taxonomy (NCBI): domain Eukaryota; kingdom Metazoa; phylum Arthropoda; class Insecta; order Lepidoptera; family Micropterigidae; genus Neomicropteryx; species Neomicropteryx cornuta. The sequence goes on along the minus strand of JAHKQU010000010.1, from coordinate 4,586,080 downwards.
TTTTTTAAATCGTTGAAGCTACATATTTGATTACAGCACAGATGACATTTTAAGACTAAATTGGTCGGTATTTTATCTTACCATCGTATCGTCTTAAATAAATTATTTATTTCAAAATTAAGACAGTCAATGTGGGATTATTTTTTAAAATACTGGATGATAAACGTGTATTAGGGAAATCTGTAACGTACACAATTAATATTTGATGAAATGATGATGATATCAATTAAATGAGTACCTGTAGTCGGGCATTTCTACGAGAGCTGCATTTTGCTTCGCAATCTCATCCTCGTATACTGCGTTGCCATGACGACGGGGAGGGGAGCCCATCGGAAAGTCGCCCTCCTCGCTATCGACGCCCGTGATGCCCGTCGGTATCGGCGGCTTCCTAAAAGTCACAGATTATATAAAGGTAATGTTTACGCTTGTCTGCTAAATTCTTCAGCCATTGCTTGACAACGCCGATGTATGTAGCGTATCTAACCATGAGCACAGGTATGAACATTTTGCTAAATTAGAGCGAGTTCCCCATGACGACAAAACGCCTTGTGTGTGCGCTGTTATTACTCTTAAGGCGAGGACAAATACCCTGAAGATATTAGAAGACGTCAAGCGTTCTTCATTTTAACGTAGAGACACTTACCTTCCCTGCCTGATAGCCTGCTGTGCCAGCCTCGCGCGCATCGTTACAACCATGTCGTGAGGAACCCGCCACACAAATACACAGCCATCACCACTCGCCGATATCAGGTACTGGCAGTCCAGAGTGAACCTGCAACGTGGAGTCAATTGATAACACTCATCAAACATCTCACAGTAAAAGGCGCTATGGCACAGTTCATTTTGTGCATTTTAGTTTTATTTTCTTGTTTCTTGTATTCAATCAATAGATAAGTTATATGTAAAGTTTTAATCAAATATATGACTTATGACTCTCAGTTTTGGACAAAATAGAAATTTTCCTTTTTTCATTCTATATTTACCCAGTTATGAGATAAATGATATCCAGTACTATATTTTTTTTTTCATATATTTATTAGAAAGGAAGCCATAACACTACAATTTTTGTATGGATGACCGGGTCTCGTCCTCATCATTTATTTATCATTTTGTGGGTTTGTATCATTTATTTATACCTTATTTTGCATATGACACACAATTACGCTGAGAGCACAGAACTTGCAAGTGGCTGCATCTGTTTGCCTCCTAAATATTCTCAACCAAAAACCTTTTTCGCATTCAATTTTTTTTTTGCAGTAAGGATTCTGTTTTAAAATAAATTGTCTAAATGAATACACAACAACCTGCAGAAGGCTCTATGAATAAGATCTGACCTTTAATCAACGTTGGAACAGAAGAATGTCAGTTTGGTTGGTACCATCAATTACCACAATGGTTCCAAATTTTTTTTACACCCTGTACTGAATAACATTTCGTAAGTTTTCATTCAATTTAAAAATAACTAAAATATTATTACCTTAATCCAGTGACTAGTTCGGAATGTCCATACATTGTGGCCATACATTCGCCTGAGTAATAGTCATAGACGCAAAGCGTTTTATCCGTGCAAGACGTAGCCACATAAATGCCGCTGCTATCCAATGCCACCTAATCAAATAAAAAAAAATATACATTATTTATATAACGCCAAACAGGAATAAATATAAATATAGTAAAAGATCAGTTATTTACAACGAACCAAGTTACATAGAAATCCATAATTCTACCATTTACTGACGGAATTTACGAAGTGTTCCGAATTCCAGTATGTATGTATAGAAGTCGGGAAGAAAAAAGTTTAACTGTTTGATACAAGAAAAATATAAAAAATATGTAATACCGATACGTTGTAATAATATTTTAGCCGTTATTAATCACTTCTAAGTAATGACATTTTTGAGTCTACGAGCTATGGGCTATACTAAGACTTTTTTTAACCGACTACGAGTACAGTATAATGACTCAAAAAACCTACTCAACTGGAAGAGCTTAAGGAAACGCAATTTTGACGAAAACAGGTACGATTACCATAGTGAAGAGCACTTTCATAGGTTAGTCTACAATGGATTACACGTCAACTACAAACTGGTTGATTGACGGCATTACTCGTTTATATTTTATAATAACATTGTTTAATTTTTTATTTAAATAATTATTGTTACCCACCTTGATCAGACTCCCATCATCGGCGGTGCTAGCCCTGAATGTTTTGGTGTGTTTGGCGTGTTGAGCGGAGTAGACCCTGACGCAGCGGTCTTGGCAGGCCGCCAACACGGACCGTGCGCCGCTCGCCGTGCCTTCCACCTCCATGTCATAGAGGGTGCTCTTGCCGGAGACCACGTGCGCGCGGCTGAACGATGCCGATCCGTCTGGTAGCTATCGGAAACCAATAATATTAATAATATAAACTAAATCTAATCGCAGAAGAAAATTTGAAAGACAATTTTAAAATGTGGTAGGGATACGTTGAAAGTTGTGATATTTTGATACTAGGTCCTGATATCTCTCTTATGCATTAAAATTTATCATGCTTAACACACTCAGCGCCGATGACGAGATGTCGTCGTTGCTGCATATATTTACAAAAGCTATGTAAATTTAGTATTAAATATAAAAGACAAACATTTTCATAGTTTTGTACATATTATTTGCCAATTATAAGAAATTATAAATTAAACTAAAAAAACCGGTTGGCGTCTACCCCGTGTGGGATATTTCGTTCGGCCAACGAACTTCACCGATTAGGCGGCAATGTGTGGTCCGCGCATTTTACTTACGGAACAGAATGAACCTTAAAATTGAGATGATTCATTTCTTTTTAATCAAAAGTGTTACTACAAATATTACCTCATAATACACAAAAGTTGCGGGGACAAAAAATATACTTGACCCATTCTTACACAAGATATATTGTACTCACCACAACGAGTTCCCTGAAGAGTATGGTCTTGTCAGCACCGCATGAAACCATCTGAAGGGTATTGTTTGTGATGAGAAACCGCACGGATGTTATCGATGAAGAATGATCGTCCAAGGTCTGAACAAACTTGTAGCCCTGTAAAAAAAAAATTGATTAAATTAAACGACTTTACCGGACGGCTCTCGAAGAATCAGGCTTACTATTGCGATTGAATCCGTTCTGACATTTTCAATAAGAATAAATTTTACAATAAATAAATAACAATAAAATTTTAGAGTAGATCGAATCGACTTTCTTGTTACATAACCTTTTAACATAAAAAACATTTATGTTCATCCAGATTGCTTTCAGTCATAAATATGTTAGATCAAGTTGTCAACTCTGAGTTATAGGGGTAAAATGGTAAAATTAAGTAAAATATATATTTAAAAAGCTGTATAACTACTCTTTTCCTTTATCAGATAAAGGGAAGGAAAAAAGAGAAAATTTGATAAGAAAATATAAAAACCAGTACGCAATTAAGCATAATTATATTATTTTTTTATTATCTCCGATGGTTTATTTATTTATCATTATTTTAGTGTATTTTACTGCTTTTGCAGTTCATATTATATTGTTTCTCCTACCTCTTAATAGTAACGGCTCAGATTTTTGAAATTTACTGTCTATGGATGTAATTTTTTTACCCAGTGAAAAGGCACCGTCTTTGTGGGAAAATGATCTTTTACAAAAGAAATAAAGTATTCTTAAAAAGTAAACTGGCAAAAAAATGGCGATACCCAAAAAAACAGGCCCTGAAAATAGACCGAAAACCACTCTATTGTGTATATAATTTTCCAAAACCATCTTGTGTAAAAAAAATGACAAATAATGGAAGAAATATCATTTTTTTATTTTTTTTTTTTGTTTAATAATTGCTATGACCTAGGTCATATGCAATTATTTTGGGGGATGATGGCGATGAAGCGTTATAAACTCTGTGTCGATTTGTAGATTTGAAGTTTTCAAGCACTAAGTCAGTAGCAGAACGTCCTAACAACTAGACCTCGTAAATAAAAATAATAACAAGTAATTATACCTCATCAACATTGAACAGATGTATAAGTCTGTCCCTGCTGGCGGACGCCAGAAATCGCGGTCCACTCGTTGTTATAGGACTATACTCGAGGCACAGAACCTCAGCGTCATGGGCTTCAAGCAGAACTATAGGTCGTGCGGTGCGAGCGCATGACACGCGGACATTGCCCGCACGATCACCGTGCGCTATGTGTTGTCCGCACGGTGATATCCTTATACACCTGGAAAAATAAAAAAAAATATACAATTTTGCTGTGACTTTTGTGGTGCCTTGCCATAGAGCTCAACTGTTTTTACTCTTTTTGATATCTCTTCTGGTACCATATCCGCTCAGTGAACAGTAACGCAAAAATAATCTTCTTGACAGCAACTCTAAAAAAAGATTCCGTCATATGGCGTCATCCGTCATTTGACTACTCCTGCAGATTCTTGAGCTATGCTATCCTTCGTCTGCCAGGACTGTATGTAACAAAAAAAAATCTTCAAATTATCTAATGAAGGATGAAGGAAGACGGATGTATAAGAAATATCTGGATGTCTCATGACTCAACGGAAGAAAGACAACTTCCTTATTTTTATGGTTTTAACAATTGAACTTAAATTAAAGGGGTGAAATAGCGACTTTAAATAAGCATAAGCAATATTTGTTTTATTTTGTGCGGAAAAAGCATAGAAAATCTTAAATTTATAATGAAACATATACGCGTATTTTAAGCCGCCATTTAACCCCCTTCAATTATTCTAAATCAAACCTATATAGTATTGATTATGAATATGAATATTATTTATGAAACTTATCAAAAGGACCTTTCGAAAGTCTTTGATTAACAAGTCCTTGCTTATTTACGCTGTAACAAACGCTAATGGCATCGAAATTGAACTGAACTGAAACACCGAACTGCTAAAGTTCGGTATGAACAAATTTTTAGTATACAATCGAGATTACTTAAATCAATTCATCGTGAAAAAGCTATTTTGGATGAAAAATATAGTTTTTATTTATTTTTCCTACCTTAAAGACTAAAAGTAACCTAAAATAACTAAAGGGTACCACGAGACTCCCTGTCACACGCTTTAAGCTGATCTCGAGTAATGAAGGGAAAAAATAATATGAATCGCAATGTTTCATTTACCTGACTCCGTTTTTTCCATCGTACGAAACGGGTTTCTCTTTGTCATTAGTCGCTGTCAAATCGACATCTTTCAAATATGTCATGTCAGGATCCACATACATTACTTTTAACAATTCCTGAAATTTAAAAAAAACTTTCAGCAACTTTATTGAAATTGGATCAGTTACGATTGCTCATCAATGAAAGCATGCAATAAAACTGTAAACTGACTCTTGATTTATGTATGAAGAGGCGCAGGCAGCAGACTGACATATGCCAACCTGGGAAACCAATGGTTGAAATTCCTTAAGGTTTTCACTATTTTATAGATGGTTTGGTTGATGGAATACGAAAGAATAAATGAGTTCGCAGATCCATCGGTACATATGACATAGTGGTCAACTCCCCCAACATTGGATGATTCGGGTTTAATTTCCAGTGCGGGCTGTTTTTTTTTTTAATTAGTTTATTTTAAATCTTATCTACATTTTAAATATTTAACTGTTTAAAATGTCGGTAACAAAACAAAGATTAATGTTTATAGTTTCTTAGGTATGACTATTATATTAATCATTAAATAAATTTATAGTGAGGATTTAGTGAGGTTTAGATAAAATGAAGAACCATATAATTATCTGGTAAACTATTCAATGCCCCCCCCCCCCTCCATCAAACTCTTGGATTAAATTTGAATAAAGATTAAGATTAAATAATGAAACGTCGTTTAGACCATTGAGTTAGGATCGGCTGGGTTAGGACGTACCATTATTATTATAACGTAATTATAATATTTAGGAGCTAGCTCCGGTGATACTGTTGAGAAAAAAAAATAATGCTAACAACTCGCAGCCTACGCTTAAAAACAGCCTTGGAACCAGGGGTTAAATACTTACCTATGAAGATCATTCCACGAGCGAATTGTTTAGGAAAGAAAAGAATTCAACCCAATGTTCCGTTTTCCCAGGATAGATTTTATCTTGGAAGGATAGTCATTACGGCCAAAATAGGAAGGGTTAGAGAGTTGAGAGCTTAAAGCATACCAGGCAGGTTCATTCGTCCCAGTCTTATATAAACTATTTAATCTGAATTCAAAACGCCTTCTTTTTAGTGGCTCCCAATTACCAGTGCTTAGTGTTACCATAGCGGTAATTACGAGCTTTTCAACGCTCCTCAATGTCAAACGGGGTGATAACTGAGAGGTCACCGTCTCGTACCTTCCTCACTCCTCCTCCTTCCGCCTCCTTGCATATTGCATATCCATATCGCATTTTTATACCACATCGAGATGGAACCAGCCTCACTATATGATTTAGATAATTTTAACTACCATTATATTTCTTCTACCATAAGTATTAATAAAGTAAGAGCTACCATAATATATCAATAAATCAATCAAAAAAACAAAAAAAAACTCATGGTACCATCTACACTGCCGAGAGTACTTCTGTACAGTAAGCGAGGGTTAAAAATAAAAACTACCATGTTGACTACAGATTTTGAAGAATTTAATAAAATATGCTTAATTAGTAGGATATTAGTGCAAGCCGTCTGCTATGCGAGGTTCAATTATTGGTCCGTTAGTGTTTAATTCGTTTCATTCGGCATTATTTTGATGTTTTCAGTTTTTCAATTAACTGTTTAATCAATGTGATATTTACGCTCAATAAAAAAAAGGAATAACATAACACCGTTTATCATATCTCTTTAATAGTACAAAAATCCATTGGAAATAAATACCCACATTACTATAAATATTTCCTTTATAAACTGTGTCATTTTCCGACGACTGAACAGCGTTTTGATTGAGGTTCCACACGCGGACCGTGTCGTCACTGCTGCAAGTTAAGAAGCTGCCCACCGGCATGGGCAAACTGCCATTTTGGGTCGTGGTCTCGTTCGCGGGTAGCATTTCTACGCCCCAAATGCAGGCTGAATGATAGAGGGCCGAGTTCGATTTGCCAATCTGAAAAAAAAATCGGAAATCAAAACTAATCTGGAAATTTTCAGGATTTAAAGCACTCCAATTATGCAATAAACGCTTTAGGGTCGATATTTTGGCAAGATTAAGGGTTAAAATTAAGCTAAGACCAGATGTGTCTGGTACATTGAGATGGACGTACAACGGACAAGAGCTGTCGGATTGTCTGTTACAAGCTGCTTGGATCTAGGAGTGTTTCCTGGAAAGCAAGTAGAATTTAAGCAGTTCTAGAGACCAGTTGTGCAGAATTACATTCCAGCTGAGTCGAAGGAAAATAGAATTCACCTACAGTAGCCCAATCGTTTCCCTGAGATCTACTAAGATCCCACGACTATTCTGGAACTGAAAGAGGAATAAATAAATTTCTGAAGTACCACTCAGTGGCTGGCCTCATATTTGTTGGTCTAGATCAAGCGGAGAAAAAGCGCTTAGGAAGGTGTTGAAAAAAAAATGTCTACAAATACATTACTTAAGGAAATAGAATAAAACTGGGAACTGTATTTAATTAAAGTCCTTAAGCATACCCTCATAATATCCCGGACATCCCAAACGTAGAAACTGTGATCATTGTAGACACAAGACAGTTTGTGGTTGCGGTCGTCGTAAGTTAGGGCGACTGCGTCAGGATACCTCGCGTTCGGCGGGACATTGAACATGTGCCTGGAGCAAAGCGTTCATAAAACATAAAAAAACTTTTAAAAATAAAATAAAATCGGTTCTAAAAAAAACTAACATACATGTTTCTATCCTGCAGAATTATTTTTAATTTATAGTTAGTTACCATGTATTTTCCTTGAATAATTATTTTTTATTGTTATTGTTAATTTTTCTTTTATAACGATTTTTTTTCTTATTTATTTATTCTTTTGTTATGAAATAAGAAAATGTATAACACGAGGAAATGTGTTACATAAATAAATAGATATGTGCATGCGTTTTTTAATACTTGACAATCTTGTCACACTTGACAGTATGATCATACTCATGTGTAGGTGCAAATGTGGAACTGTCATTTGAACTGAAGATTAGAAGGTTGCTGTACGTTCACAACAGCGATGTGATTCAGCGTAAAATTCAAGGATAAATTGCTACTAACGTAATATTCATCCCGAGACTGATGTCCACACCGAGGTAGTGCGGTCTCGGCAGAGTGGTCACATACATGAGGGTGAGTGGACTGAAACATCGCACCAGCCCGTCCGCGCATCCAATGAAGATGAACTGGGCGCCCACGGACATGCAGTTCGCCGACGTCGTCTGGAAAAATGTTCAAATATTATTACCTTAAAAAAACCCCGATTTATGATTTCCAATAAAAGGAATGAGTCAATATCTAACGAGAAAGAAACCTTTTGATGAACCTTGAACCCAATGTTTGTAGTTAAATATTTTAAATTATTTGATAAATACAGTTGTTTTTTACATTATTTTATTTTTATTTCATTGAATTAGTGCAGCTTTCAACCAGTTAATTAAAAATTCCTAGTGTGGAGCATCGAATATTTATACATACGTAGTCCTTAATAATGTTCAGTTATGTTAATTTTTGTAGTAGATATTGCACATTTTATGCACTTTATAATGCTTTTTATAAATAAAATAAAACAAAATCGTGCACTTTGAGTCTCACAAGTTCATGAGATAATAGCACAATTATGATTATTGAACAAAATATAAAAAAAAAATAAATATTTATTTCTTGATTCCCTGTTTTTTACCCGTTCAAACAGCTTTAGCCACTAAGCCAATGAAGACTAGCCTTTGCAAAGATACTATTTCACATTATGACCCTGTGAAAGCCATATTACACATAAATACTCTTAGTACGTTCTTTGAGCATTGGTCAAATGCTGGAACACACACGAGCGCATTTATACTTTGCAGTACTAATTAAAATATTAAAAACGAGTACAAGTACACGTTTTTAATATTTTAACGTATTTTTAATATTTTAATTTATAAGCACCTAAGAAAAGACGTCGACATTTTTCTACTGAATTACGGTGTTTGGGACTTGGTTCGGCATATGCATTGTATTTTAGCTACAATTTCTTGGTTAACAATTTCTTCTTTGAGTTATGTAATGTATAAGCCACTATATATAATAAATAGCTATTTTAAATTAAGACACTATGGTAACTTACCCTTAATTCGACCCACTGTTTGAGTAATCTTCGATTGTTGAACTCGCAAAGGAGCCCTGATTTGGTGATGGCGTACGTCGTGTCGGCAGCGTCGCCACGGCCACAGGACACGTCGCAGAAGTCATTGTTACGCTGCTCGCCCAAAATGGCCGACCGACCCATTAGAGGAACCGGCTCCTTGTACTGGAAATTAAACAAATGTATCCTTAAAATGTGCAAAACATCAATCTGCAATTTAGGTTACAGAGTGTCATCTCATAAGCATTAGGTGTTCCGAGCTGATATTAAAACTTATTGTTCTTCGACAGTATACAGAGTGAAATTAAAATCACTACTGTCCTTTAATTGATCTATATCTACCATAAACCGGCCTCATTAAAAAATATATATATATTTTTAAATCCATTGCGGAAATAGTTTGAACATCGCTGAAGCGACTCCTCTGCCTAACTATGAAGTACCGCTCAACTGAACAAGAAGTAACTCAGGTCACGGTTAATTTAGGTTTGGGACAAATCGATGTGCTTGCGCGACGTGTCTCCATGGTTTCCAAACTTTAGTTAGATTTTCCTTAATTTTTTAATTCGTTTTTCTCATAATTGAGAAATATTTTAATTTAATATTAAATTTTGATTGGGTTATATTGGCTTTAGCATTATGTTATATTTTAAAAATTTTAAACTATGTTTCTCTTTTTAACTACATATAGAAAAACGAAGTTTAACGCGCTGACCTCTGTGTAGCCTCAGAACTTCGGAAGCCCTCAATATTTTAATGCTAAACAAACTGTATGAAGTAGATGAAAAATGACAAATTCTGTCGATTTGTTTAAAAACAGAGAGGTAGGCCTTCAGGTAGAGAGGGGATGAACTCATACAAATATTATTATTATGTTATTCTGCACCTTAAACTGCACAACTTTTTTTCTACAACTTTTCTTAATTTCTTTCACTCAAAACTTCTTCCTCCTCCTTCACCTCTAGCCTCCGCACATTGTCTCTCGCGATTAGAAGGCACATAAGGTAGCTACTTATTTAAATGTTAGTAGATTTTACTATCGCAAATTTTACCTACTATTTTAGATATATTAAAAAACTTTTAGTAGAAAAGTTGTACAGTTTGAAGTGTAGAATAAACTCAGATGGGAAAAAGTACCCATAATAATAATAATACAAAAAATGCGGAAAAGATTACCTTACCTTAGCGCTCCGTGAGTACTCGAGATACCAGAATTTGACGTGCCTGTTTCCGACGGTGACGAAGTAGCTTCCATTTTCCGCGAAGCTAACGGCCTTCACCTTCGAGGAAACTTTGTTGGAGGCCAGCTTGAGGTTGGCTTTCCAGTCCCAGACGTTCACGATCATATCGTGCTGGGAGCCCACCGACACCAGGTACTTTGAAGATACCGAGAAAGCCTGCACAAATGGAAATGAACTGTTGATTAATTTCGCAAAAAATACATATTGTCGATACAGGAGGTAACTTCGAGTGCATTTCTGAACAAACATAAAAAAGTGATATGTCTGTAACATGAGGTGAACTTAGTACGGTCCTTTTGAGGTGCACTATAATTATTAGGGGGTTAGGGTCTGCAATCTTTGATATGAATATAGTACACAACAATGTCTTTTAAAGCATATAGATACGGCAACTGAGGGTGAAAAACGCACCACACCCAAGCATGCCATTTTGCGTCGAGTACGCTCCTCGCGTACCATAAGTCATGCACAACGGAGTGTTGCCACCGGCGTAACTGTGGAGGAATCTTCGGTGTCGGGTTTTTACAAAAACGATTTGTATAACATGCCGTATCTATATGTTTTAAAAGATCATTGGTACAAAAGAATAAGCGTTTAAGATGTTTAACGAATAATTAATACATATATTTAAATCGATTTATTATTCCATATATCAAGTTTATCAGAGACGATACAAGTGCAGATTTAGGCTTATCAGCATAAGCTGCCTGCCTAAAACTAATAATAATAATAATAATAATAATAATAATATATCATGTGGATTCAAACCTTGTCAGGATTTTGATATGATTAAGAGTTAAAAGCATAATTAAATTATAAATGTTTAGTTTGTAACTTTTTGTACGTTGTTTTTAGTGTTTATATTAAAAATAGAAATCTTTGATTAGTTTCACAAATATTTTTTAAAAATATATACTTATCATTATTACCAATTGTTTGTAAGACTATTGATTTCTTTCAATAAAGAAAAATAAAGAATGTCATAAATACTATGTATCGATCTTTTAAAATACATATACAGTGTCCCAAGACCATTCTTGATAAAAAAATCCAGCTAATTGGCTAATTGGATTTTATTTTTTTAAATTTAGTTAATTTAGGATACTTTTGATTATTTAACAAATGTATTTAATGTCTAACAATCTTAACTATTTTATATATTGATGAATTATTATATAAAATAGCCATGGTTTTGCTATATTTATTTTTTAATTATTGAAAAACTTAACACTAACAGGCCACTTTTTAACAACTATATTTTTAACTTAAAAGGACGCAGCCTGGTTATTTCTCCATAAAAAAGTTGTAGTGTTGTGATTCTCTTTTTTTAGGTATAAAAGAAAAATATTACTAGATGTCGTTCAAAAGTTGTTTATCTATTCACAAAAAGCGCTGCGTTTAAACCGCTGTTCACGATCCATGGTCCTTCCTCCTCTCCACAACCGCCAATCGCCCCATAATCACAGGCAAATTCGACAACTACAGAAAAGTCAGAGCAAAATTCCCGAAAACATTTCGGAACGGTTTAATAGTCCCCATATTTCTAATTTAAAACGATATTTTGACAACATATTACTTTAATCTATTCAGAGAGCAGGTCAGAGAAAAGCAGGTTGTAGGTTTCCTCGGAATTATCATTTTTTTACTCAACTATTTGCTCGCATGGGCTTGCAAAGATGTTATAAATTAAGTACAAAAAAAATTACTTATAAAACGCTTGCTTATCAGAACTCAAACATCTATAAAAAAAATCCATTTCCTGGCAAGCATAGATTTTGATAAGCTCTTTCATAATAAGTAATAATGTTAAAGATAAATATTGACAATAGCGTTTTAAATTAGAATCGGCGTTAGTATAAAGGTACTGAGTGAAGATGGCCATCTTAATAGCCCCGAAAAGTCTGTACAAGAATCGAGATTCAAAGTATTAGTCACATTCCTGTTGTTTTTCCGAATTATCCTATAAAAAGAAGGAGGTTTATCATTTTGAGAATCAAATTTTCTGTTTGATAACATAGCGTTAACTAAACTAAACAGCCATTAGATTAAATTGCAAAGTTTATGACCACGCCCCACAAAGACAACGGCTCTTCAGGAAGAGCCCCTTTAATGTAATATTGTGCGACGCGTGGCGAGCTGCGACAAACACTAGAGAATGTAGGTATCATTGCATATAAATACGAACATAATAACAAACTTACATTAAAAATAAATGTTTACCAGTTTTTTTCTTATAAATATGAATAATATCAATAGGTGAACGCCTCCAAAGTGCCTATTTCTATTTACTGGTAAAGTACGACAAACGAGCGCATGTACTAAACGTGCCGATCGTCAATATTTGTATAGTCTGTCGTTGCAAAAGGCAACGGATGCAGGGCAAAGTGAGGAAACGAGGTAAGGCAAACAGAATATTTTACTCGTATACTATTAAAAAAGGTTTGTGTATCTTATTCACAACCACAACCGTGACTCAAGCGGACGCGGAACGATTTATGCGCAGTTAAATGGCAGGATTACAGACAAACCACGAAGCTAGAAATCGGTTTCGCTCCCGCTACTATAGAGTTAGGCAACGCGTTTACCTTCTACTAAACCGGGGAGAAGCGGGAGGGTGCTTACTTTTTTCTCAATCGCGCAGACCGCGACTTAATGCACCAGGGAGGGGTGTCGCTATTGTTATTTATTTAATCAAGGAAAAACAAAGGGTCACTACCACAACCGTGACTCAAGCGGACGCGGAACGATTTACGCGCAGTTAAATGGCAGGATTACAGACAAACCACGAAGCTAGAAATCGTTTTCGCTCCCACTACTATAGAGTTAGGCAACGCGTTTACCTTCTACTAAACCGGGGAGAAGCGGGAGGGTGCTAACTTTTTCTCTCAATCGTGCAGACCGCGACTTAATGCACCAGGGAGGGGTGTCGCTATTGTTATTTAATCAAGGAAAAACAAAGGGTACAAAAGTTAAAAAGAAATCCTAAAGAAACACATACATCCGTACATTTTTTTCACATATAGTGATTTATATGAAATAAATCTAATTCTAAATAAGTAAATTGTAAAAATTAAGAAAAATTAAGTAAATTTTCTTTATATGAGATTATAAGTGATTGAGTGTTTACAATTGTAAGCATAACCAATAGCAGTTATATTTTACATATATAAAAATAAAATAGTGACAAGCAAAGTGGGTGTGGAGGTTGAATCGTCGGCGCTGTTTTGCAGTTCATGCGGTAACTATAATATCCCAATTTATCGGTTAACTGTCACCTAATACTAACAATATTTTATTATAAAGGTGTTTTTAAATTTAAGACACTCCTTTCAGGATGTTGATCTATATTGACAATCAAACATCAATCAGCAAAAAATATTGAAAAAAATGTTTCTCAATTACGAGAAAAACAACTTCAAAATTATTTCAAAAGGCAAGATGTATCTGGATGGGATATTGGAATAAGGATTAGAGCTGTAAGATTTTTATTTGTTTGGTCTGGGAGCTCGGGCTAGGATGTGTTTAAATAGAATTTGAGGTGGTGGGATGAAAAAGTTCACACGATAAAAATGTTTGCAATTTATTGACGAAGATCCCCATATATGACCCAATAGTAGAAATGTTATTATGCAGACAGTATCGCGTTTCTCATCAGGTTAAACAGACGGCTTCATCAGTAGCGACTGCAAGACAGAGAAGAATGCTGATCAGAAGACATGCCGCTGACCTCAAAAGATTTACGATAGTCGAGCACACGGCCAACGGCTAAAATCCGATCTGCAGCATCTTTCCAGCATTAATCCTACTGGACATTTTATTATTATTATTATTTCATAACAGGCAAGCAGCATAGCTGATAAGCCTATATCTTATTCAATATCAAAATTGTTATTATTTTTTTCTTTGTTTTTATTTTTCTTATATGTTCGTCTAGATTGTTTTTAAATTGGTTGACTGTCTTTGATTCTATGACACTTTCTGGTAATCCATTTCATGCTTCCACGGCTCTGTTACTGATGAAGTTCTTCCTGGGGTTGCTTGAGAAGGACGTCCTATCTAACTTCATACAGTGCCCACGTAGTTGGGTGTTTTTATCAAAGGTGAATGTTTCTCTCAATTCTGCAATATTTCTCTCAATTTTGGCAGCATTACGGCCGTGTAAAACTAACCACCAAAAATTGGATTCAACGGATTCTGCTATCTGAATGTTGGTAAAAAAATGACCGTTCTGATAACGTTCAGGCCGGCAGTACTGTGAGTTCGTTACGTTAGTAACAAAAGTAGTTAAGAAAAGTGGACTTATTTTTTTAAAACTGTATTTAGAACCTTTAGCCGTACTAATTACAGGGTGAATTTAAAAACACTACTCTAATATTAGGAGGTTGATCTGTATCAACTATTAAACCAGACTCATAAAAAAAAAAGATTAGGTAAATAGTTTGACAATTCACAACGTGCCCGCTCAACTGAACTTGACGGACATAGTTTGTTCGTGTTTGGGACAGATCGATGCACTCGCGCGACGGCGACGTGGCGATTTCCAAACTTTAAATTCGTTTTTCTCCTAATTTGGAAACATTTTTACGATATTTTTTGCTGGTTAATATAAACCTGCCGAAAAAACAATAGTGATTTTAAATATAACCTTTATTACAGGAAAACTACGCCACGATAATTAATATCTACAAAAAGAACAGGTTTAAGAGTCTTTAAGAGTGCCAACTGCGTGTCGCAGTTGCATTGACCATATCGCCATTGTCAGAAGTGGCCGGTTCTATTTTAGCTAGTTCGCGTGGCCTTATCTGACTTTCATAACAGAATTCTTTAAAGCGTAAAAACATTGAAACTCTATGAGCATAGAGTAAACATAGAGTGGACGATAAAACGAACAAAAAAAAACACATGTTTTATCTTTTATCTCACAATGTCAACATGCAATTTCACATTGTCATTACCGCTTTCAAGAACATGCGAAGACATTGTGCTAAAATTAGGTCTATTGGCGAACATTTTCACATGCATCGATTGACACCGATCTATCTGTGACCTCAAGGGCTGACGAGGTTAAACTGTCAATGTTTTAAAGATAATATAATGATGAAATTCCCCCCCGTGAACCTGCAAACTTAATTAGTCAATTTTAAATCAATATACTATTTAATTTTTCCCCTTTCCTGATTCTGACTCGCAGAAGGCGTCAACGCGACAGTCAGTCGATCTTGAAATTCTTTGCTTAATCTTTATAGGGTGTCAAGTTTTACTCTGCGCAGTCAGTAAGCAATTTTTGTTTTTTTTTTATTACAGCTTCATTATATAGAAATTAAATAAAGAAACTTTCCTATGTTTTAAACCCTTCATTTGCCTTTCAATTACTTTTTTTCCCAAGGCTATAATGTCTTTTATAAGAGAGCAATTTAACGAAAAAAGAACTATTAGCAGTTTATCATTTATTAAATTTCTCGGAAATAGAAAAGAATTTTAAAATTCTGCCTTTACTATGTTGAAGATATAAGATCAAGGTATGCCAACCATAGAAAAAAGGGTGTAAATGAATCGAAACTATATATATATATATAGTTTCAAATAATAAATAAAATAAAACTATATATATATATATATATGTAATAACAGAGATATTCTGCTTGTAACAATTGATGCGGTCTCTTTATACACTAATATTCCACACGATGCTGGATTAAAAGCATTACGATATTTTCTCAATAAAAGACAAAACTATATATATATATATAGATTCAAATAATAAATAAAATAAAACTATATATATATATATATATGTAATAACAGAGATATTCTGCTTGTAACAATTGATGCGGTCTCTTTATACACTAATATTCCACACGATGCTGGATTAAAAGCATTACGATATTTTCTCAATAAAAGACAATCTCCACAAACACCATCAACTGATTTTCTTACAGAGTTAGCAAATTTTGTGCTCACTTGCAATGCTTTTTCTTTTGAAGGAGATTTTTACCTTCAAACAAAAGGTACAGCAATGGGCACTAGAATGGCTCCTTCTTATGCAAATCTGTTTATGGGTCAATTAGAACAAAATTTTCTTAAAAGTCAATCTTTACAGCCTTTAGTTTGGCTTCGTTTTATCGATGATATCTTTGTTATTTGGCCACATGGCAGAGATTCTTTAACGGATTTCATATCCGATTTAAATTCTTTTGGGCCATTAGAGTTCACACATAATGTCTCAGATAGTTGCATTACGTTCTTGGATGTTGATATAACTGTTTCTGGTGGTCAGTTCAAAACTTCAGTACACATAAAACCAACCAATAAACAACAATATTTACATTTTGATAGTTGCCATCCGTTTCACACAAAAAAATCAATACCATATTCCCTTTCTATTCGCGGTCATAGAATCTCTAATAATAAAAATGATTTAGAAAAATATCTCACTAACCTAAAAAAATCCCTTTTAGAACGTAATTACCCACCCGATCTCTTAAAAAAACAAATTTTAGACTCTTCTTCAAAATTTACACCTAAAATAAAAACAAACTCTATTAACAAAAAAATTTTTCTGAACACCACCTATTTTCCTGGTGTAGAAAAATTAAATCCAATCTTAAAAGACTTATATTCAATAATCTCTAATAATCCAAATTGTAAAAATATACTCGATTGTCCACCTATATTGTCTTACCGACGACCGCCAAATTTACTTAATATATTAAATAAAAATAAAACGTTTGGTAACCAACCAATTAACACATTTCCAAAAAACGGGGTCGAACCATGTAAAAGACCTCGTTGTAAAACATGCAAAATTATTGTAAAAGACGATAAATTTTCAAGCGCGAACAATAAAAATACATATAAAATTAACACTAACATAACGTGCACCACCAGAAACGTTGTATATCAGCTTCTATGTAAATTTTGTGATGCGTTCTATGTTGGTGAGACTACGACGCCATTAAACATTAGAATTAATAATCATAGATTATCCTGTACCAAATTACTTTCCGCTTTACCCGTTCCAATTCACGCGAGAACTCACGGCAGGGATTTCGATGCTTGCTTTAATGTAAAAGTTTTGAAGTCTTTGCCCGAGGATGCCCGCGAAATTGATTTAAAGACATGGGAACTCTCTCACATTTGGGTTTTGGGCGCTTGTAGATCTGTAGGTCTAAATAGACAAAATTAAACTAACTTAACAGCATTTAACGCATGATGCTTGATATATTATTTTAAGAAATTAGTTTCATTTCATAATACTGATTAATTTATCTAGCAAAACTGCAATTATTTAATATAATTGTAGTGGCTGGATATATTTATCTTTTAGTTTAAAATGCGATTTTCGAATTTATGAAGGTTGCATTTTAAACGTCATATCTCATATATTTTCTGACGACGCCGAATGGCGAAAGCTTAAAAAATATTATATCATCAAATCTATATATATATATATATATATAGTTTTATTTTATTTATTTTTTGGCTTCGCCTTAAATGGCTACAAAACAACAGCGTGATTTGTAGCTGAACTCGTCACAGTGCTTAATTGTCATGATGTTGCTTGGAACGAGATTTCCGTGTCACTGAAGCTGGAGTCTGGCCGGACAGGGTAAAAAATAATAGGGCGACTGTCAAAATAGTCACGGCCGGCGATTTACCCGAATGCACCATACGGGTCCATCTGCATAACTTCTGGAATGTGCAGGCCAGGCGATAGGCAAGCGAAGCGACTTTGTTAAACGCGACTCCGTAGCTATGGCTGTGAATGAACGCGATTTCGTCACCGCTAGCTATAGTAACGCGGATATTCGTTACGCTAGAATAATATGGTGATTTAAACGTTGTCGCCTTATAACGCGCACTCTTGCACTCCTCCACAGAAACTTTAACTATGCCAAACACAGGAGGTCTGTGGTTCCGGCAATATGCTGAAAAAAAGAGTACATAATGTTCGTTTTATTATATAGATACTCACCACGCAGTTAACTCCATACTTGTGCCCGGGAAACTCGGCGACCTGCACCCCCCCAGAACCGCCGGAGGAGGGATCCTGGAGGTCCCAGACCCTCACGCAGGGGGCGTGGCCGCATTCCCCGGTCGCCAGATACCGGCCGTCCGACGAGAACGCGACGCAGGTGATCGTCTTCCGCGACGGGCTGACGATGTGGTGCTGACGGTTCTTGCGCGTGTTGTACAGCACCACTGTACACCTGGAAGAATGAGATGATTCGATTTTAGCGCCGGCAACTTCATGGAGGATCTGATTACAGTAGGAGAATCTTACGGGAACTACAAATCGTTGCCTGCGAAAAGAATCCTTACACGATGAATAAAAAGTGTAAACTCTATGACGGGCATAACGGCGCTTATAACATGTTATGTTTATTAAATACTTTTTTTTTCAATAATAACACAAAAAATATTTATTTTCTGAAAATTTAAAAACTTTTAGCTAAATTATCATTTTCATATTTAAAAACTAAAACAAATTTTGTTATTATACCATATATCTCAAATCGCTCAGGTAAATCCCTCCTCGATTTTACTATCATCATAAAACTATATTCATTTTATATGGGATGTTTCTGGTTTCAGAAGCAAGTGGCTTCAAAAAATGCTATTTCAAAAACATGGCGGTTGTGTTTTTTTTTTATATATATATTTTTTACAAAATTTCCTTAGGTAAAATACCCTACAATAATTAATTATCTTTAATGTAAATAAACTAGATTACTCATACTCGTATATCTTGTGGATATCTTTCGTAACGTTTTTGAAAACCCTGTAAAATTCGCATTTTTGTAGCATTCAAGTACGCCTTAAGTAAATCTTAACGGACAAGCCGTTGTCATTATTTTTTTTTATTATTTATTTTTTTTTTATTTATTTATTGTATATAATTAATTTGACAAAGAAATATAATTGTAGTAGTAGAAATCACAGTTACAAATGAATCAATTGCATCAATCAGTTGCATCAATTTAGTTTGAAGTCTTCATACCTACTGTATATGAATATGTATATGTATGTCTGTGAATATGTAGGAAATCCATAATCGGTTTTGTTATCTGCTTAATTCTTAATTGTTAATATTATTGTTATTACTGTGTGTTTTCCCATAAGAAAATAAATAAATAAATAAATATTATAAATGCACCGGGAGCGATTAGCACTGCTACATTTTGTGCCCTGCCTTCTTTACTAGACTATTTCTGTACTAAGGAAGGCAGTGTTATATTGTGCTACAACTAAGAATGTCAAACCGTCAGTGCACTTATAGAGAAGAAAATAAATTAACACACATATATAAATATATATATACAATGTTGTCGCATAGAATGTTTATGTTCAGACAAATATGTCTATATTTATAGTTGGATTAAAAGAAAATAAAATACTAATTGAGCTTATGTTAACGTAGCAAACAAAAAATTGCATATTTGAGTAAATTTAGACTATATACAATATTAATATTCTTATTTTTGTATATTTGCATTTCCATAAGTAATATATGCGCCACTTTAACTTATTTAATTTTAAGCAAATCTACAGATTTACATAAGTGGTTAACATTAATCTATACAAAGATTCCTATTTTATACTATGTAGATTAACAAATATTGATACAAATATTATTACCCACAAACTTAAATATCTGTCGCGAATAACAAAAAATTAAATATATTTATCACATTTTTCACTATTATCGATGTGCGGTGGAGTGAATTTCGATTCGGTATGCTTTCCATCGGCGATGCTCTGACGTCAGAGTAATTCGATAAAGTCGCACACAAAATGAGTCAAAGCGAATTCGCGCGAGGCTGACGTTTCGGATTCGAAGTTGCTTTTTCTGGACGGAATACGCGACGAACCGGCCAGTCCGACACCGGGAAACACAGAATTGCGTAAGATCAGAAAAAAAAATATAATGCGATTCCCCAGCAATTTCTGCACATTTTTTTTTTCATAAATACTCGATTACTGATTTATGGCAATCGCGACAGTTAATTAGTCCGTTTGAAATATATTTAAATTGGCTGGCATTTGGTAACCATTGGATATTTAATCGTAAAAAAATATGTCTAAATACCTTGATCTTATGTTTTCAACATAGTAAAGGCAGTTTTTTAAAAAACAATTCTATTTCTGAAAAATTTAATAAATGATAAACTGCTAATAGTTATTTTTTTGTTGAATTTCTCTCTTATAAAAGAGATTAGAGGTTAGGAAATATAGTAATTGATAGGCAAATAAAAAGTCTAAAACATAGTAAAGTTTGTTTTTTTAATTTTTATATTATAAAGCTGTAATTAAATAAAAAACCAACAATTGCTTACTGAGCGCGCAGAGAGTAAAATCTATCGCCGTTAAAGTCGGTTAATTCGAACTAAATTCTATTGATTATTTCTTAACATAAAATAATTATTGACACCGATTGTTTGTTGTCGTTTCAACCTTAACAATTAAACAAAGCAAAACGTGGTTTGATTTTTTTGTTCATAGGTAATTTATGCACAAGTAAACCACAGATGGTAAAATTTGTTTTGTTTTGTGCGTTTTTCCGTAAGTTCATCGTGTCACCCAGAGACTGCGTTAATAGCACTGACACATTTCGATATATAGGGTGATGATTTTAGAGGCGTGGTTTTCAAGAAGAGATAAAACGCATATAATTTGATGTTATGGCTAAGAATTTAGTTTTATTATAAAGATAAGGGTTTGCCATTATGTTTTAAAAATGATTTCGGGTAAGTGGCCGCCGCGGCTGACTCGAACAAATTCCAGCCGAGAGGCCCAATTTTCAACCACTTTTTGCAGCAAGTTGGGCCGTATGTCAGCAATAACGCGCCGAATATTCTCTTCCAAGGCGTTAATCGTGTCCGGCTTATCTGCGTAGACAAGCGACTTCACATAACCCCACAAAAAATAGTCCAGCGGTGTTAAATCGCACGATCTTGGAGGCCACGCCACGTTGTCCAGGAGTAAGTCTATTCATTATGAAATAGCAAACCAAACTGAGCATAAATCAAGTGACAGCTGTCAAAAACACCAAATACGAAAAAAGTAGTGCCAGATTGAAAACCACGCCTCTAAAAAAAACACCCTATACATACGTGGACGGAATATAACCTATTATATAAAACGGCTACAGTACCTACTTTTAAATAAACAATCATTTATGAGTGTTGCCAGACTATTTGCTTCTTGTTTTTTCGGAAGTAATTCAAGAATATGCATTTTGAATTGACTAAGGCTATCATGGAAAATATCAATGCTATTAATCTTATCTTAATGCAAGGTATTTATTATAAAGATGACAGATGAGGGATATTATGTTATTGAAGGCTATGTTACCATAAAAATAACCCGTGATTCAATTAATTTACCCAATACTGTATGTTATATTTCCACTAAAACACTATCAGCGTAAAATATTATCACGGCTCTCAGACTAAATCGTGTTTCATGTAATTACTGATGAATGGCAACTGGATACCAATTTATTACCGCAACTCCAACAATTATCCAATCATTCTAGAATGCAAGAATCGAATATGGTAAGCATTACACGTCAAGTTACTGCACAGGAGCTCATTTGAGGAAGATTGATGCATTTTGATTTGATTTAAGAGACACTGTGGTTTTCAAACTGTTGTAATATACACTGGGCTACTGGTAACGCGATAGATTTCTCCGGGGACGTTGTCGTAAAGTTTATTTGGTATGTACTTAATCATATAAAATTAGTTGTTACAATCATTTATTTAAAATTAATTAGTTATTGCGCGTATTTAACTAATATATTTAATATTAAAGCATTTAAGTAAAGCGGTAAGTCAACTTTGCTATTATAGAATTGCAATCGACCACTTTACAGATGAAACATATAAGAATCTTATTATTAAAAAGTACTCTACTCGACAAATGTCGAATGAAAAGTATTTTGTCGAAAGATGTATAAATACGTATGGGTATCGGCAATTAAAATATGTAATACCCAGCCTATTTGAATAAATACCTCTTAAACTTAGACAACTTTAAAAAAAAATCGTTAAAAAAACTTTAATTAAAAGAATTTATGGAAAAAACATATAAAAAAATTAGGTCAATTTTGTTTGTAAATCGCGCGAGTTACGTTAACTTAATTTGTAAGTATTTTGTATTATATTTTATGTATGTATTTAGTTAAAATTAAGAAACTGAGAGAAAAGACAGTGTCTTAAGCTGGATTTATTTACTAATATTTGTATATATTTGAATAATAAAAGTTGATTCTGGCAACGTTGAAATTAGGAGTAAGTTTTTAAGATTAAGTCAAACGAAATCTGTTTTTTTTCCCTACAAATCGCTTCGTCTTTACAACGGTGGGATTATTTATCCGCGAGATGTTTATGTCCGGGAATTACTGATAATCGGAATGACATTTTTGGTAGTCCGGAGCGAGCTATATTTCAATATCATACGTCGTTGGATTAAGGTTAAAAAAAACTTTGAGAGCAAATGTTGAGAAGGAGTGCCTCGGCTGGGTAACTGTTTATCGAGGAGTCCGCCATCTTGTGGAAATTAAAATTCTGAACGTGTGACAGACAGGTGACGACGCAGCGGCCGTAGAGGTAGAGGTGGGCAAAATCAAAACGAGGCAAGCGACTGCCTACAGACGACAAGTGAGCGGACTCTAATATTTAGTATCCAGACTTCGGGTTCAGAGAATGGCATCGGATATTTTGTTTCTTCCCCTAAACTCGTGTGTATTGTTGTCGGGGAGGCGTTGTTACGTCGGCGGTTTTACAGTTTATTTACGGCTTAGTTTAACCTTCTGCATATTAAATACACACCTAATAATTACGTGGGTCGCTAAATATAACTTTGTTGTTGGGTCGCTGTGTTTATAATTGAATGTTTCCGTGTACTTCCGCAGTTAAATGAACAACATTAAACCCACATAAACGGCGTTGTGTTATTTATTTATTTATTGTTTATTCGGAAAACCAACAGTATAATTTGAGAAGAAAGAATGGTACATAAAATTAACTGATGACAGGTTTTCGCAAAAGTACAGAGATACATGTACAGATTAAAATTAAATTAAATTACACTCGCATTAGCACTCTAAATACATTTTAATTTTGAAATAATGGTATGTTTTAAAAATAGTCAGAGGCCAAAGAAAAGAACTGAAAATGATGTCCAAAGATTACTATTTTATTATTATACGATATTATGTTATATTTTTTATACGATACGGTTTTGGCTACAGGATGGATAATTTAAAAAATCTACACGTTCAAAATACGGCGTCATTTCAAAATATATACCGATTTTTTTCCTAGGGTATAAAGCCAACCCTGCCCAATAGTTATAGTTAAGCGAGCTATACTTCTGTTGTTTCATTACCGTCATAACGGTTAAACATCTATTTTTAATCAAGGCTGAATTGAACTTACTTCACGCAATAAAAGTGTGTTGCCCCTTAATGTTATCTTGTGGTGTTACATTTAATTGTTTGTTTTTTTTTACATCCCCCACTCCCTGGAGTAGAAATAGTTTTGTCGTTTTTCCATTATACTTCTTTGTCATTGCATTATCACGGGCAACTCAGGTGATTTATGATATGGTTCCATGCGACAACCAGGGCCGTAGCTAGGGTACTTTAGCGCCCGAGGCCACCAAAACACTAAAAACGTAATTCTTAAAAATAACAATAAACCAAAAGACCTAAGGCTTTGCTGCGGCACTCACACACAACACAGTAATATGCCATGAATGGTCTGGTCGGTGGTTTCAATAAAAACCGCGATTCATAATCATCATTCATAACTTTAATTATTTATTTAAATAATTTCAACTCCTTGATTTACACTAAATATACAAATAGGATATACTATAATATGATCATGGTAAAATTTAAGTCGTATATCTTGGAAAAGGCTGTAACTGACTTTTTTCAATCGTACCGAAATAATTTCCGCTTTCGGTTGGTAACGTTTATGTTTATGAAGATTTTATTGAAAATATACGGAGAATTCGCTAGCAAAATGTTAGACGGGACTCCGCCCATAAATATGTTCAATAGTTGCCTATCCATAAAATAATACAACTCGAACATCGGTTGTGTAGAAACAATCGCGAAGCCATTTTTTTCTACTGTATTTAATTTAGCATATTCAACAATTATGTGACTTAGTTTTCTTAAAATCCCCCTATGCTCCTGCAGTACCTCGGTGTCGGGGGCGATCGCCCTGTTTGCTAGCTCCTAGATGCGGCCCTGGCGGCAAGCAGCCGTAACAACAAAACCAGAATATGGGAGCGTCCATCTCACCCCTCTAATAATGCGGTATGCAATTAACTAATATATAACGGCATAAAACGGATGAATAGACATAAATCGAGTGGATTTGGAGGTCATGAACCATGTTAAAATGGGCGCGACAGGGAGCGCAACACGCCTGTGCTTTTTAATGGTTGTCTACCCTCTTTTTGTGTTTATCGTAAATGCGCATCAAAAAAAAATGTATAGTCGAAAAACTATAAGTTACGGACGGAGGTGTGAAATTTCCCATCTATACGAATTACTATAATGAAATTTGGTTAAAAAAAAGATGTTGCTCAAATCATTTAAGTTTCTTATTTAAAATGTTAAATTAGAGTGTTAAATTATGATATTAATATAAATTTTCGTGTTAAAAAAATAAATTTGTTACCTAAATTAATATTACATTACGCGCCCACATTATTCGTCATACCCCGAAACCGACGGGCCGAGTAATTCCCCTAATAAGGTCAGTGACCTCCCAAGTAGTTCGCTCACAACCCCACTAGTCAGGTAAGGCTGGGCTGGTGAAGGCTAATACTATTTATTTATTTATGTGTCAAATGTATGAGTGTCTGTTCAAATGTATATACATATAGTATATATATCGTGCATTATCAGCACTTTTCTATGTGCGAATATTGTGACTTTTATTGTTAGAAAATAAAACTGTATTAATGTAACATTTGAAAATAATCACTTTTGACTGTGTCCGCATAAAGATCGTGAGTGTCTACATAGAGATTGTGGTAGTCTAGTGGCTAAGGCGTTGGACTATTTACCCAAAGGTCGCCTGTTCCGTCCGAATCCGCGCATGGTCAGACCATTTTTAATGGTTTATTACCACCATCTCCCCTGACTGCAGTACAGGCACATGTCTAGTTGAGTAGCGCCCGGAATAATTGTATATGTCCTAGGTTAAAGCAATTATTTAAAAAAATATTTATTTTCAATCTAAAACCTATTACTTTCTTTTGAAAATAGCTGGAAATATACCGTTTTGGAAGAAATTCTTTTTCGTTCATTTTTGTTGGAGTCAATGTAAAACAGTATGTGTTAAATTAGCATAGTTAAGCAAATTTCAGGAAAAAATTAAAATGTATGTATTCGAGTTATACGAAGACCATTCATTCCCGAAGCATAAAAGGGGTGTTTATATTCCCTATTAGGAGTAATAAATTATATTAAAAAATGCGAAAATAACTCACCACCATATTTATTAATTTTATTAAAGCGTTGGTGTAAATTCCCTTTACTTTTTCATTCGCTTGCTCGCGCTCGGCCAAGGCCGGTCAGCGACTCAGCGTCGCGAGCGGACGAACTTATGACAGGAACGGTTCAATATTTTAAAATCGTCGTTTAAAATCACTGGATTTTCAATCCTAAATGGACTTGGAAGATGGTGTACACGATAAAAAGACTTAAGGAGACTTCCCTATTAGGAGGGTTCCGTTAAAAATGGTAAAAAGACTCAGTTAACTCACCCAGCTGGGTATGCGACCAGCTCGGCGTTCGGATCACAGTCCAGGGCGGCATTGCTGGAGACGGTCACTCCGAGGACACTTTCTAACTTGATCTGAAACAAGGTCAAAATACAAACATTATGGCCACTTTTCCGAAAAAAATACCTATCAACCCTCCTATAAAGACATCAATGAATTTAAACACATCCTGTATAATCAATGGCTATACCGTGTCGGTTGATATGTATTGTAGGTAGATTTTATTAGGAAAGCTGCCTATTGCAATAGGTACTGTGGGGGTCACAAGTCCGTACGACGCCCGCGCCAGGCTTTCACGGAAATCTACATCACGCGACATCACGGCTGAGGTAGAGGGTTTCCCCTCCGGCGCAGACTATAAGAGCGGAGGTCAACCCCAGCTCGATGCCAAGAGCCACTGGAAGGAGACGGTCAAGTACCTGGGGGTACACATTGACCGTCGCCTCAACTTCAACAAACAGGCAAAAGCTACGATATCGAAAGCGAAATATGCAAGGCAACTCCTCCGCCCGGTTCTCTCCTCGCCTCACATTGCCACTTCCACGCGGGTTGGCCTCATGAAGATGTATGTGAGGTCCATCCTCACCTACGCCGCCCCAGCCTGGAAGCACCTCTCGTCCGCCACGAACCAGAAGGCCATGGAAGCAGTCCAGAGTGTCGGCTTGCGAACGATCACGGGCGCTCCGTACTTCGTCAGGAATGAAACCTTGAGGCGCGACCTCAAGACGGAAACGGTCGACAAGTTCGTGAGAACACTCGCCCGCAACATGTTCGAAAGAGCCGACAACTCTGAGCAGGTCCACCTGCAGAACCTGGCCCCGCTTCACTCCAGACCTCCGGACGTCAGGAAGGCGCATCCTCGCGCCCAGCTGGACAGTCCCTAGTCTTCGGCACCCCAAACCCTCATCGTCCCCCCTATTTCCCTATTTGCACTCTGTGCAAATTGCCACCTACAAACCCGTTTTAGGGTTAGGCAGGCTAGCCAGAAGGGCTAGCCCATCCGATGCACAGACCAAAGGCCCAGCGCCTGGTATCGGAGTCAAAATTCCTAGCAACATGCAGGAATTGACCACAAAAACAAAAAAACAAGCTCGATGCCTATTCCATCCAAGTCTCGCGCCGTGAATACCTGCGCAGCCTGCCAGTCGACACGCACGCCCGATGCGCGCGCACAGACGCTATATATTAATTATCGTAGTTTTATTGTAACGAGTATAATATTGGAGTGAATTATAATAAATCGAATTAACCTCTTCATACCGTATCATTATTGGCCGTTACAGTACCATGTCATGACTTCAGGAAAATATCGACATATCTTCGCGTTTCACATCCCCTGTATCTATATCACTTTCTTGTGGACACGATAACTGTCGTTCAAATCACTTTCAAATTGATACATAAAATTTAAGGGCAAAAAATCTCGGTCAAGTTCGTTAATGGCCAAAATCAGACCAGAGGGCGTGAATGGAACGGTTTTTTTTTCGAAAAAGTGAAATTTTGCTATAACTTTCTTAGTATATAAGATATCGAATTAATTTTATATTATTCCTCAGATAAGGGTCTAAAACTTATCTTAGTAAACTTTTTTGACAGCACCAACCATTGGTCCTAGGGGTGGGGAAAAACGGTATTTCAAAATTCAAAAAATCATACCTCCCACAGGATCAAATCAGTTCAAAATGTTAATTGTAGCCCTATAATTTCCGTACAACTTTTGTTTGAATCAATTTTCAATACGAGCAACTCTTACGCCACAAAGGTACGGCGGGTTGATACAAGTTCGTACAAGTTCTACCTCCGCCTTCCGGCGTGCTTTTCGTACAAGAATTATGGTTAGTTAAGGCGCGTTTCATCTACGATGACACGACATTTTGCTGAGCGAGACTCGCCCACACACACGAGATAAACAGACAAAAGTCGTCTCGAAAAGCGATTATCCAATGGACCCAGTTTAGTTCGACAAACGACCACAGTGCAAAACTATGCATCCCGTTTGAAGTTAATATCATATAAGTACGTATTTTATTTATTTCTATACGCACATTCGCCGTGCACATTTTGTAAATACAAAATTATGAAAATACGACAAAATATAAAGGAATAATTCAGAGAAAAAAAAAATCGCAATAAAAACGAATTATTACAACCTTTAGAAATTACCTAAGTCGTGATAGTTTTGAGAGAGTCTGTTAGAGGCATCCTTAACCTCTCAGTGGACTCATGCACACTTTATTGCACACACTTATACACAAACTTCCCTTAAAAATTGTAATTCGTATTCATATTATTGTATAATAGGTTTTCTTTTTAATTTTTACATAATTGTTTTTTTTTATTAGTTTTATTTTTTCTTAAAATGTCAGCAAACTTTCCTCAGCGTGTTATGTCCTTTCACGACTAAGAAAATATATGGATAAATCTGCAATATTATCAGCCTATTATGGTCTCGTTGAATCACATTAGATATGGTAAAATCGCTTGGGGCACAGCTCCGTATGTGAGTGATATCTTTCGACTCCAGAAACGATCTATCCGAGCTATTGTAGGGATGAACCAACGTGTATCAGGTAGACCATTGTTTAAACGACTTGGAATTCTGTCAGTCTATGGCTTGTATATCCAGGAGTGCTTGTTAACAAGGACAAAGCAGTAACACATATCCAGATCCATGATCATGACACTCGCCACAAGAGCAATTATGTACAAACCGTCATCCCCATGTCAGTTAGATTAAAAAAAAAACAATAATTATCTAGCCGCTCATTTCTATAATAAATTACCAGAGAAAGTAAAACTTATTTCTAAATTTAGCATTTTTAAATAAGAGATTAAGAAATTACTTTTAGAAAAAAATATATTCAGTTTTGAGTAGTTTTAATTAATAGTATTCTCTTTTTAGTTTTATTTATATTTATGTAAATTTTGTTTCTTGTATTTCCTGTGTAGGAACTTTATTAGATCTCTTTAAATATTTATTTCTCTGATTTGTTTCATTTTATTTTTAGAAAATCTATTTGTGCAATTTTATTTTATTATATTCATCGTGTATTTTTTCTATCTACATTGTGTATGTCAAAGTTATTGTCATTCCTATGTTACATTTTTGTATATATTGGAAAATAAATCTTATCTTATGTATTTATTCATAAAATATTCATATTACATTAAATGGGTTCTGGCAACCCTGGCGGCGGATGCCAAAAGCGCGTGTCTCAATGCGCCGCACACGGCTTGAGCGCTCAATCGGCGCTGCGACGTTTTCGTTCATTTGTTTCATCCGATTCGATTCGATTCGGTTCGAAATGATTGGATTCGATCGATCGCGAGGCAACGAATCGAATCGGGTCAGGCGGACCGATTAGAATACGAAGCGATCACCCGTCTTTTTCGCTCCGAAAGACCACCGAATGCCGCACAAGACGCGATCAAAAAATCATCCACGCTCCAGGGATGTCATTAAAAATATTTTTTAAAATATTAAATTAAAAAAAAAAACTAATAATAACTTTCCTTTTGACCAAAAACCGTAATGATCAGGAGATAATGTTTACAACCCTATTGTTAATCGTAAATAAAGTCTCTTAACTTTTAGATAAAATAGTAATTAAATAGAAGCCTAGATATTGAGGAGATTAAACGATGCCTAGTATTATTTTTCTTCTACATCTACAAATACTGCAGCGTTTGTATGGAGAAATGACCGGGTTGAGTCCTCTTAAGGGCGCTTACACGAAGGCAATAAATTACCGCGGAATATTACACTGTTATAATGGGATAAATCACGCTGAAATTTGTCCATCGCGTGTGCAGGCCAGTAACGCGTTATAGAGAGATGTTACAAATAAAAAAAGTTATATTTTGTTCTTGATTAATTTCACCATCAAATCCGCAAGTTCGTATGAAAGAGCCTAGTACCATTTAGCCAATGTTACTACCTTATTGATAAAAAAAAATGGCAAATTGACGAAAGACGTAGATGAATGAAGTCAAACCTGAAACGAAAACCTGTTCCAATGAATTATAAGTTTTAATATTGAAAAAAACCCCCCTCTTCAAACATGCCTTCAGTAGCAACATAGTCAACTAAAGTATTCACATTTGAAGCAACCATTTCAACCCCTTGAATCCTTAACTGATATTGATTTTTTGCACTTTCCTTTTTAAGGTTCAGGAAACGAATAAACGTATTTGTCTCACATACGTATTTATAGATTGACGAATTGAACAAGTCAGTGCAAGTTCGCGAAACTCTGAACTGCGAGTATGCTTGTAACAAGATGACACTGGCATATCATTATGTGCAGGTTTTTACAAGTTCAAAATGTATTGCAACCACAAAGCGACTGCCTACATCCTACAACTTACACAATTATATATAACATAAATATTTTTTTTTTACTTCATAGGTACTTTTATAAATAATGTATATGGCTTTAAATTATAAGATAGTATAATGTAGGTAAATGGGTACTCTATCAGTGTATTTTGAGATCCACTATCGTGGACCCCCAATTTTTTTCGCTGACGTAGACCCTTTGCAAGTTGTCAGACCCTTGGGGGTCGATATAGACTACTTTGGAAATCACTGGACTCTAACGAATGCAAAAATATATATGTAATATGTTAGGAGGACAATCATTGCATTTTTTTTTGGAAATATCGGTGTTTGACTACACCTTACCACTCCCGGGTGATCTGATACACATTAATTATTGAGCGCCCTCGGCTCGAGATTACTTTCTAGGGATGGGCGTAGATGTCCGAAACATCGATTACTTTTTTAGATGCTCGCGTTAATCGAATATCTAGTGTCGCATTCATTGTACCAAAAAACCTATGTGTTAAAATTTTTACGCGGACAACCTACGTGGTATGAATTTCGATCTGGTTTGGATCTTTTGGTTTCCCAATTACGAGAAAAACGAATTCAAATATTAATAAAAATCGTGTTAATGTCTGAGAGTGCGGTTGAACGCGTGATGATTCAGTTGTTTGTGAGAATAATCAATGAATATGTGTTACAAGGACCTGCGGGAGTACCTACATGCTAAAAGTAACGCAAATTTGTGGCATTTGCCTACCGACGGACACCCACAACAATTAATGACGTGCTCGACGCCCCCGCGATAAAATCCACTGTTTGGTTGCATTATTATAACCTCGCAGGGCCAAATTCAATATTTCGACGAGCCATGGAACAGCAGACACGGTGCAAATTGACCTCTCACTCGTTTGTGCCGCCTGACGTCAATCCTCAAACAGAGTTAGGTAAAGATGGTAACCATGGTTCGCGATAAGAAATTGTGTTTTTTTTTTTACTTTTATTTTATTTTATTTATCTTTATTGGAGAAACCAACAATTTTACACAGTACATATAAAATAAAAAATACATTTGATGGATCGATAAAAAACTATGTAAGACTAAAAATAAGTTTCTACTAATAAAAAGTATTAAAGTTAATAACAAAAATAACAAAACCATTTTACATATATATATACATATATATATACATATCTACTACACGAATTTAGAACAGTTAATTTTTACACAAAAGATCATTGCTGAACACTTTAAATTGCGATTTATTCAGAGTCAATTTATCGAAGCAGTTAACAGTTTCATTAAAATAACTTTGCATCCGAGGTATCGGCGAATGTAGAGAGGAAGTGTTACTGAATTTCTAGAAAATTGTTGATTGTAATATAATAAATAAATTATAACAACTCGTTTGTTAACCTGTTCAATTTAAATGTTAGTAAAGAGCTATTTATTTATTTCACATAAATAAAATTATTTTAAAACATTCAGAATATAAAGCCAATAATAGTTTCATCCAAAATTAGCGGATGGAAACATGCATATGGGAGTGCATGTACTCTTTACAAATAATGTTTATGGAAAAAATACTACGAAAAAGCATATTTGTTTTGGTTCTTAAACCGCGTACATTTTGGTAATATTTGACAAACTGTAATAAGTCATTAAAAGGTTTAATAGTGGCTAAGAACCATATACAAAACTTATTAAGTAACAACGAATACCGTCACTTAGGGGTTTCACTTAATACCTACAACGGATTTAATAAATACTTAGTCAAATTAGAAATAATAAACTACTACTAAAATTATTTAATATAGGCCATACTTAAAATACTTTTCCCTTGCTCAATAACCATGAAATTAAAGTATAAAGTGATACAATAAGTAAGGAATTGAACGCTTTGAGGGCTCCTTTAGTTGAGGTTGGAAACGACTCTGCGGTGACGGCTAGACAGAGTCAATCCAAACCTGCTTCAATAATCGATTACCCATCAGACCTGGACTTCGATTACGTCACGAGAAAAAGCTATTTTCGACGACACTGCACTATCACCCCCACCCCCACCCACCCTCCCGTGACCGGCGTGAACTTCCGTCAATCGGGTCGCGCGAGACTAGGTCACGTGTCGGGACAACTTCACGTCAGTCCGACACGCGTAGCGAGCACGTTAGTTGAGTCAAAATAGGTTAACCGCGCGTTGAATTTAATTGAAAACTTAACACCGTTACCTAGAGGATTCTGCGAATATACAGACGGAGGTCTTTTACACTCACATCGTAACACTTTATAAACAACCTTTCTTAGAACAGACCAAAACAAACACCTTCAAAACCATATTCCTCGTAAAAAAATGAAGTCATGGAAAGAAAAATATATTATCATATTTATCTTATAATGCATCTCCTTTACGCGTGGAACGTATCCGCAAATCTATCTTTGTCTGTTAGCTGCGTGACAAACGGTGTTGACATAGCCTCAACAGATTGCGCGGAAGGGGGTTCCGTAAACGATAATAGATGATCATTTTGACATAATATGTAATGATACGTGATAAGAAAATAACACAAGAAACGTAGAAAACTGTGCGCGCTTACTCAGAATAAATTTTGATTTGAATACGTCTAGAAGTCCATCCCATTAGCAGTAGGTGATAGTCAGAAATGTCATTTCTGTGCACAGACAAGTGAAAATTAATCGCTCACTGTTTTGCCCAGAAGGTAAGTTATTTGTCCTGTAAATATCCATCAAACTATTCACCTTACTCTTCATTCTCATTATATTTTAACCGAGTTGTTATTATTGTTTCGTTTTAAAATATTTTTTTACTATTATTATGAAAGTTTAACCGCAATTTTATAGGTATAAGAGTTAAAAAGCTTTCATGAAATAATTTTGCAAAGTCACGGCGGTCGCGTCTAATCGTTTAAAATAAGTACAGTATTTACGAAATACACTTTACTATTTCACTATGACTTATGCATATATCAACGCAACACGTTAGGTCACGCCTCGACATTACAAGGTCTCGAATAGCTTCTTAAAACCCGTTGGGTTTCTTCGGGTACGCGTTGGTAAGGTAGCTCTTTGTGACAATTGATGTAAGTGTCACTTCAGGCAGGCATTCACACAAAACTAACAGCGCACTAAAGTAAGATGAAACCACGTCAGATCCTATTATACTGTGAATAGCACGTTTTATGACCGGCACGCACGATAAAAATCCCACCAAACACATACACAAGATTGCTGACTAAATCATGAAAATCACATTTCTAAAGATGCTAAGGTTATTGATGGTAAAAAGACTACACCTAACTCCTACTGACATAGCTTATTTTTACCATTTATATTGCCTATTGTATGAACTAGAAATAAGAAGAACAAATATGCCTACAGAAGGCAATAACTTAACGTCAACTCTTCGTTAAAGATATAAGTTTAGTGTGTATGTAAAAATTCATAAATTTATCTAGTCAGAGGAGTAGTTGATATATATATTTACAAAAAGTGCAGGGTCTGAACCGCCGTTCACGATCCATTTTCTCCCCTCCCCACAACCACAACTACAAAAAAAATCCGACAAAATTTCGTAGGAAAGATGTCAGTAATTCCCATATTTCGACTTCAAACGAAATTTTGACAAAATATTTCTACTTTAATATATTGATAATGTAGGACGAAGGTTTCCTTAGAATTACATTATTTTAATGTTTATCTATTTACCTGTCCCTGCATTAAATATATTTCTACCTGAATAGATACGGTTTAAGTATAATTAAAGTTTTGCAGTGTTTCCAATGTTTTTTTTTTAGTTTTTTAATAAACAATTTAAAAACTTTATCGGTGAGATCTCGCCACTTTGGGGGAAGAATTTTTGCGATTATTATAAACTAAATTGAGTATGTGAGTATTTTAAAAGTCAAACACAACAATGAACGATTAAATAACACGTTACATCGATCTGTGGTCAAAGCGCATTTACCCAAATCGCGTTCTATTGGTGTAAGATACTCCGTGACCTCAGGGTCTGTTCATATGAGAGCATGAGACGCAATTGAGATGAAAATGAACACACCTCCAGCATCCGTCGTGCGCGGGTCGGTCTTTGGGCCAAATAATAGGTTGGGCAAAGATCATTCGCTTATACTTACTTGGCAAATACGAGGACGACTGCTTAACGTGGAGTTTTAGAATAATTCTTTGCGGAGTATCCTTTGAGGTTATCTGAGTAAAATTAATTATGGCATAAAAATGCACGTGTGCTTATGTTAGTATTTAATAAATTCATTTTTTTTATTCATATACTTTACGAGGATTAAAAATAAAAAAAAAAGATGCGAAGCGCTTTTATATCTTTTAAGATGCGCCTGACGTACGTTCGTTGGGGAAAACGCTCCAAACGTTACAATTTATCGGACGGTTAGGTCAAGTTGGCTGGTCGTGCCAACCAACCGGAAATATTGGGTAATAATAATATTTACTAACCTACAAACATTTACAAGCTTTACAACAGCATGTTAAGTGACATCGATATATTTAACACTACTTTCCCGGAATTCAAGAGAGTGTCTACTTTAGCCCTTGAGTAGTATATTTATATTTGTCTGTATGTGTAAAATTTATATTATATTGTGTTTTATATTATATTCTAGTGACTGTCTGGATTCCCAACTCCTCCTACTTTCTGGTCCCGGCCTCGCTCCCGAATGTGTTTTCTATTTTTTTAATTTTGGAGGAAACTGTTATTGGCTTTGTGTTTAATTGTTTTTTTTTTGTTTATTGTAATTTTAATATGTAAGCTGTTGTTTCCTGAAATAAAATAAAAAAAAATACAACTGTTAGAAGTTGGATCCGATAAATTGTGTAGGTTCATTAATCAGCAGAGCGGTTTTTAAGTCGATACACGACATTCAAAGTTATACACAGTGTCCTATTACCGAAAAAAAAACTTTACGTGAAAATAGTAAAAGTATCATGAGTATGTGGGCTGTGGCTCAGCTGTTGCCGCACGCCGGTAACGGTGACAAGGTTAGTGTACAAACAAAATAATTTCGAGACGAACGTCGCGTCGACGAACTCCCCCGACCTTCGCCGCGGATGAGTGCGCTTGTGAAATGCAAGAAAAAGGGGGACGGGTAGAATTCGACGCGGCCATCTCGCTCGCTCGCCGACAGCTGTTCGCAAAAATGCGGAAGTCCGCCCGAGAAACTGTGACATTTATCAATGAAACCATGAAAACTCTCATCAATATCTCGTTCAGATGAAAGCGAGACAAACAAACGAAATACACCATTAGATTACATAGAAATATTGTGTGTTTTAAATATGTAAATAATAGTTAATAGTGGATATTTTTTTTTTAAATAATTGCTACGACCTAGGATCATAATAAAATTATTTTGGGCCCTACTCAACTAGGCCAAATTGCCTGTACTAGAGTCAGGGGAGATGGTGGTAATGAAGCGTTAAAAATGGTATGACCATGTGCGGATTCGAACCCGCGACGAACACATTAACCACTAGACTACCACGACCTCAACATATAAGTAACATATAAGTAATTTATTTTATTATTTATTAATCAGAATTAATATTATTAAATGGGTACTACTTTGTAGCATGTTATTGATTTTCTAGAGAAGAAAGTACAGATTGTGTGAATTAATTAGTAACACCTCACTAGGCAAATGCCTGTGTCGAGGTGTTACCCACTTGAAATATATAATAAGAATTGCTATTACATATAGAATATACATACATATAATATTTATATTACCTTCATTCATAAACTATATTTATACATACTAAAATCACGCGTAGTTTATTACTGTTTTAACATTACACATACATAAATCACTCACACATTGGTTTTATATACTAGCAGTAAGTTTTGTTTGTAATTATGTAATCTAATACTATTGAATTTCTCAATATAAATAAATAATAATTTAACTATTTATAAATATAGAATTATTGTGTAATATGTAATTTCGCATTATTCGTTTCTTTTTGATATTTATTTTTGCAACTACTATTCTCGTCCTTTGGTCCATCAAAAACTCGATAAGTACAAATGCGAAAGAGTTGATTTTTTGTGTGTAGATTGTAGTAGATTGCCCTTGAAAAACAAACAAATAATATAGGTAAAGTAAACATTTTTTTAGCACCGAATAACCAAGCTTTGACAGTTCGATAGAAAGCGCAAATATCATAATCGAATTTCAAAAACACGACACGGCTGACGAATAGTGCAATTTATTACTGGCCAGTTAAAATTAATACGAACTCATCTGCGCGCGCAAATAGAAACATGCGAAAGAGTGTTCAGTGGCGTATTTAGATTATTATAAATTGGAATATTGCGTCCGTGGTGTTGCCTTACTAGCCGCCCGTCAATATTTCGTTACTTTCTTTATTTTTTTTAATACACAAACTGCTTTCTTATTTTTTTTTTAATTACCACTTTACAAATAACACAAGTGTCAGATTTTTTTAAATAACGTTATAAATAGACATATATCTTATTTCATCCTTGATCGTAAGTTTTAAAAATGCATATCGATTGAAGCATTTTTATTAATGTAAACTACCTTCATTTAAAGTGCCCTCTCCCTCCCTTCCTTCCTTCCTTCACCCCCCTCCCCCCCCCCCACTTCCCTCACCGTTAATTTCCTCTCTTATGTTCGCCTTCATCCCGTTCCTGCTTGTATCCGCAAGCTTGGAGCCTCCAGCTTCCGTCCAGGTTTACTAGTTTCTACTCGTTTCCTGTTGTTTTCTGCAACTTCAGTGGGCCTAACCTGAAATGCCAGTCGAGTCGATTTTCGAGTGTCGATCGTCAACCAAACTAGTCCTGCTGGTTGAGTGGCGGTTGGGTCATATTTCGGTCAACGTCAAAAAATGTGACCGATGTGATGTGCATTACATTTGCTTTCTCTATCTCTCTCTTCATTTCCACAGCGCGCCCCCATAAATACCCCTTCTCTAACATTAACATTTTAAAATACATACAAATGTTTTCACTACACTACTTTACGCTACACTACACTGTAGTATAGTGTAATGTAGTATAGCATACTAAACACTAAACTACACTAAACTACAGACTACATTTTTTACTATACTACACAATAACAACACTGTATTTGTATTATTAGCGTTAGATATCTCCTTTTATGTTTTTTTTTCTCTCTTTTTTTTTTTATTTTGCTTCTCTGAATCTCATCTATGTACTTACAAATTTATAAAATAAACGGAAATATATGTTCGTGTAAATTAAAAAAAAAAAAAAGATTTTAGGAACCTTAGATTTCTGCCCTTTCTGCTCCGTATACTTCGCATTCAGGTAGATTTTCATTGGAAACAGATAGATAGTCCATCTTAGGACAGGTCTTCAGCACCTGGTTAGATGGACACGGTGAAGACTCTGATATGCCACTAAGTGCGAATTTAGATGAGAGGAGATGTATCACATTTTCTCTTTGTATGTTTAAAGATAAATTGTTTTTTTTTTGTAATAATTGTATGTATAGCTGTAAGTTTTTTCTGTAAAAATAACAATAAATAAATAAATTATTAAGACGCATGCTATGCTCAAATATTATCCAA
Organism: Neomicropteryx cornuta; assembly: GCA_020383195.1. Taxonomy (NCBI): domain Eukaryota; kingdom Metazoa; phylum Arthropoda; class Insecta; order Lepidoptera; family Micropterigidae; genus Neomicropteryx; species Neomicropteryx cornuta. The sequence continues at coordinate 4,547,847 of JAHKQU010000010.1, read as the reverse complement.
TCGAGATATCGTAACACACTGTTTTCGATCATGCTAATGTCGACCTTAAATCCGTAGATCGACAGTTGCCGCGGCGTGCGTGCGACCTCGAAATATATTAAGTCTAAATTTATTAACTTTTAATTATATTTAAAATATGAATAAATTTTAAAAGTCTGACTTTGCCAAGAACTACATACACCATTATTTTGTCTACATTATGCCCTATTTTTTCGGGTAAATCGAATGCTGCATTATCTAACGCGATGCGAACACCTTTTTATATTTAATTTATATTTGAAAATGTCAAAAATCAGCCGCCAAGAAGTACAAGATAAGTCTTCAGTGTACATAATGCTCGTGTAATCTACCCGTCTAAATACTTAGTGGTTGAGGAGTCACCAGAAATGTGATGCACCACACCAAAAAAGTGGATTTTTAGAAGAATTTCCAATATATCCCTTAGCTGCGCCTTAACTGACAGAATTAAATGTAAAATATTAAAAAATCCCGTCGCTTGCATCAAAATGCTAAAACTATTTCTACAAATGATTGGTGTCTCCTTGGAACAGCACATTGTGCTATTAAGATGATGCACAAAGCTTAATTACAAACTACAATATTGTGCGTATAAACAATGTATTTATTGTGTAAACACTATTTCTTGTTATATATAAGGGGGCATGTAAACTATGATATAAATAAATAAACGAATTGGGTCGCTACGTACGTGAACGAAGGACACCATTTCACCTACAGATTGTTGCCAGCGAAAAGAAACCTTGCACGATGAACGGAAAGGTGTAAACTCTGTGACGGGCATAACGGCGCTTATAACACGAACCTCGGCCTACCATTTTGTATGAAATATTGATAGCATTTAAACAATAACACAAAAGCATATATTTTCTGGAAATTTAAATACTTTTAGCATAAATTATCATTTTCATATTTAAAAAACTAAAACAAAAATCTCCAATTTCAGGCAAATTTTGTTATTTTATTTCTAAGTTGCTATACCATATCACAAATCGCTCAGGTAAATCCCTCCTCCACTTGATTCTCACCATAAAACTATATTTATTTTATATGGGATATTTCTGGTTTCAGAAGCGGGTGACTTTAAAAAAATCTATTTCAAAAACATGAGGTTTTTATAATTTTTTTATTTTTTTATTTCCTGTAATGCCCTAAAATAATTTTGTATAATTTCTTGTCTCCTAACGCCTTTGAAAACCTGTAAAGTTCGCATTTTTATAGCATTCAGATATATAAGCGCCTTAACTATTGATTTTCCGACCGCTACATAACCAAAGATGGCCGTTATTATCTAAACATTGCGCGCTCCGCGGCGGCGAACGCGCCAACATCAAAGGCGTGTCGCATCTAGGTTAACATTTACTGTATGCTTTATGTTTCTTAAATGCCTATCCGAACTGGTACCATCGAGTCGAATAACAATCGGTAATTATGCGTAAGAGGTATTTGTAACGTTCAATTGCCCACGACACGAGCATTGCAGTACTATTATTTAGCGAAATACGGCAAGCTCGTAAAGGAGTGAGAGGGCTATTTGACACATCTCGCGCCATATATCAACGCTAATCCTTATTAATAAGGACCTTATGGACAGATGACAAAGAGCGCGTATTCGCCTGAAATGGAAGAGCGTGGGTGTCGCAACGACGGCGGGAACTGCCGTCTCACGGAATGCAATGCATCGAGACGGCACATGGAAAAACGCTCCAGCGGTTCTCTAGTTTATTACAACGCGAACATCGAATGCTACTAGCCTAGTTACGACGAAAGAGATCCGAGTGTTTATTGATGTGTAAACATTTATACACGTGACTTTACGATGTCATCTGATGCACCTGGACGGAGGATTGGCATTCAATTACGAAGCAACTGTCATTTATTATCTAAACAGAGCGCTGTCAGCCGCGTTTCAATTGGGAAAAAGGACATTGGTATTTATTATTTAGTAAAAAAATAACCATTCTCTCATTACATTCATAGGCGGAAGAAGCTGATGTTAATGCTTTTTTTATCTTTTATTTTTATAAACAATAAATAGACGAATAAATAACTTTATAGCGTCAATATTTCTTCAATATTAATTCTACAAACATAATAATTGTGCCTGAAGATTTTTATGGAATCACGCCGTATGTATTTTATTATTTTATGGTGCTATTATCCATAAGAGAATAATGTGGTGTACAGGGAAATGTGCGTGTAGATTTTTATAGGTTTTTAGTTATATAAGCATAATATACTTAATATAATTAATAAAAGCTAGAGTCCTCGCACGTTCACTTCGTCCCACGTCATCGACGTATTTTCGATTTAATTAAATTTATTTATTACTGGCTCAACCCCGGACTTCGCCCCAGGTTGGGCAGCTAAACCCTACTTAAACGGCGCCTTCATGAAGACATCATGAAAGCTAGTAAAACCATGAGTCTCACTGACATATCGACCACAATTTAAGTGCATCGAAAATCTACCCATATCCAAAAGTAGTTATCCCCAAAACTCCTACATATACAGTGTGTTTGAATGTCTAATGGCCTCTGCCCATCTACCTATTATTGTTAAAAAGTATATGTTAAACATTATATGTTAAACAGTGCATGTTAATTATATTTCTAACAAAAATACTAATTAATCATTTATTTAACAATTAGGTATCAATTGTAATCTGAAATGTATGTTTTCTATTTATACAGAGTGTTACAAGACCATTCCCGAAGACTTAGAGGAGTTTGTGTTCCCCATTACGTATAATTGTATAAAAAAATTCAAAAATTCATGCCCAAATTTAATAATTTCATCAAAGCGGTCGTGTAAATTGCCTTTTTGGTCGCAGGCGCTCGGGCAAGGACGATCAATGACCCAGCACGGCGCGGCCTCGCTAGCGACCGAACTTATGACAAAAGCGATTTAATATTAACGCGAAAATTTTACAAATATTTTTACTCAGAAACCACGATGAATTTTGATATGACACCAAAGCAACTCGCTGGATTTTTGGGTCATGGTTTATACAGACTGTATATTTGCCAAATAAATAAATGCGCATTAAACCCCGTTTGTCGCATCTAACCGATTAAATAACCGTAAATAATTTTAATTTGGCCGCTCTTAGAACAGGTTTTTAAACCTAGTTAGAGTAGCCATGTTACTTCAGAGCAACAATAAATGACTGGTGTTGAATTTGTCTATAGTATATTAATTTAATTCCTTGTTCAGTGTAATTAACTATATCATTTATTGTTGTAACTTCTTATTGTACCATATTGAATAAATAAATAAATATAATTAACAACCAGGCAGTCTGGAAAAAAACCATGTAAATCAAAACAGATACCAAACCAATAAAAACAGTTCCATACCTCATAAGCTGGGATGTTGAGGCTGTCCTTAATGATGGGGACGCTGTTCTTGGGTGCTATCAGCGCCATCCTCCGGGCATTTTAAGCACTTCCTCTCGGGACGCACGCACGAACACACACTCCACTTATTGGCACTTTTAATTTAATTAGTTTCACATGGTTCACTTTAATAGGGTTAAGTTGAACACTTAAGCCATTTGCAGACACGTGTCAAACTTGGTGATGTGACGAATCTATTCAAATGTAATAATACACGGAACTGATAATTCATTAAATGCCACGAAATCACTGAAAATCAGTGACGTTTGTGGTTTTGCGTAATATTACGTTTTTGTGCAGTGTAGCAAAATATTACGCGACAATACAGGTACTGGTTACGCATTTTTAAATGTTTCTTTAGCGATCTTGAAATCTTTGTGATGTAAGATCTCGATGATTTCACCGCCGATTTTAGAATTTGAAAGTTTTAATCGAGTCTACAGGAAAAATACTAGGTCGTGACGAAGGCAGAATTTGAAAAATCGAAATAATAAAAAAGCAACGTTTAAAAATATTTTCTCTACGGGAAATTCCATGTTAAATTTTTTCGCGCATTTTGTTCGACTTTTAGAAAAAGAATTATTTATTTGATGTTTGCATTTATTCGCTCCAGATGCTGCAGGCAAAGATTTCACCTTTGCGACTAAACCCAGTTTACTAAATGACTTACTAAATACAGAAAACTGGAATTTGTTTTGAGTTAATTTATTTATTTCGTTTATGTTTTCATAACGCAATGAAATTTGATAAGACCATGGTCAAAATAGTTATACATGTTATCATACGAATAAGATTTGATGAATTTGTAACCGCCTTCTAATGGATCAAAATTAATATAAATAATATTATATTATGAATGATCACATAAGGGATTAAACATAGTGGCGATAATTCATAAAAAAACAATCAGAAATAATAAACTGAGATGTCTTCAGAGAACTTGAAATTTGACAAACAAGTAGATTCGTGTTACAGAGATGTCTATTAACTATCGATGCATTTTGTAACCTATAACGTGCCAAAGTGGCGCCGTTGAGCGCAGTTCCGATTGCCTTGTTAGTAGGTACGAGGCCATACATCGCAGGCAGATAACATCTTGCCAAGTCTGCACTTTTGCTTGCATAAATTATTCAAGAATGTTGAGAAACGTGGGAGATAAACAAACGGGAAGGAATGCCGTTTGATTAGAAACAAACGTTTTAAAAAGGTCGTATATACACGAGTTCCTGCCGGTCTTTCCGTATGAATGTAACACGTATTTATTTATTGTGACATATTTAATTTGACAAAAAAATCAAATGTAGAGCAAATTACAGTTAAAAATGTATTATCCTATTAAAAATACACAGGAAGCGATTATCACTGCTACATTTTATGCCCTGCCTTTTTTACTAGACTATGACTGTACTTATTAAGGCAGTATTTTCTTGTACTACAACTACGAATGTCAAACCATCAATGCACCTATAGAGATATAAAAAAAATCCTATTTGTTAGAAAAACAAATTTAAAATATATAAATATATTAAAATGAATTCGAATTTACCAAATGTCAAAATACTGGCAGACTTTTATAAAATCATCTAAATACATTATTGAATTTTACTATATCTAAATATATACATATATACAATGTTGTCGCATAAAATGTTCATATTCAGGCAAATATATCAATTTTTATAGTTATATTAAAAGAAAAATAAAATACATAATGAATATAATACTAATACGTAGCAAATGATAGCATATTACTTAAATAATGAATCGGTTTTTGGTAAATGTAGACCATATATATTACAGTACTATAATATTTTTTGGTGCATAAATTTTTATATATAAACTATAATTAATTACTTCACATTCGGTACTAAAGGATGGCATATACTAATAGATACTAACAGAGTCAAATTCGGAGTTGGTCAAAAACGTCACTTTCTTCATACTTGGGGTCCCCTCAAGAGATTGCACATTATTCTGACGGCTTCGTTATTATTTTGTCCTTTTATTATAAGACTACCTCTTTTTTATAAAAATTGTATATCTGACAGGAAAGTAATACTAGGTTACATAGATTATCTCGATAATCTCGAAAGACGTTTCGTTTGACGTTTATTTTATTTATTTATTTTTAAAAGTTACTCTAACAAAATAATGAAATATACGAGTATAACATCTTATCAATTATTCTTAGACACTAAAGTAAAAAAAAAATCCGTTATTTGTATTCGAAGTAACTTTAGTTCGTTTATGGTTCTATTTAACATTATACATTTATTTTTTTGATTTACAATAAACGAAACAAATAAAAATAAGACTACGATACGATAAAACAAAAATTTTCATAAACATAACTTTGAAACACTCGTTGGATTTTTGTAGCTTTATAGAAACCTATTCATACGGCGAAAGATCTTTAAAAATTATTATAGCACGCCTATTTAACTAAATGCCGAAGCATTTGAAAGAGGTAACCAAAGTCAACAAACACTATAAAATTTCTCTCAAAGATTACTTATACACGCTGTGATTAATTGATTGAATATAAATAGGGTTATTGTATAGTAATTACTACATGGAATGTGCTATTGAATAGTGGTTGTAATCTACTGGTGTTAATGTATGTTGTAAAGTTAGTTATTTATTTGTCAAGTACTCTTTTTCTGTTTGTTAAATGTTGCTTAATTTTTTTTGGTTCTTTTTTACCTAATTAAAAAAGTGTAGGTAAATTTAGTACGTATAGTTTCTAAGACTTGACATCAAATTGAGTTTCTGGCAGCCAAAACCATGTTATTGCCAGAACCCATTTATTGTATTATGTGTCTTTTTTTTAAATAAAAATAAAATAAATAAATAAATCCGTCAACTGCAGGCTGGGTGACTGTTCTTTTACTCTTTTACAAGCATTATATGCCACCTTGAATAAATCAATATCTTAAAAAAGCATCTACTCCACTATATCGACACCCTAATACCGTAACAGGTTCTGACCTAAAAAACACGGCATATCGCTATTACAACACATTCATATTATCATAGACGATGGATTGACCGGTTTTTAATTTGTCATGCATATTGAAATGTCGCAGCAAGTGATTTTTGTGACGAAATATAATAAATAGCTCTGCCCACTGACTTAGATGCTGTAACGTGCATCAAAAGATTAATGTGAACTAGATATACTTACACAGCGACAGATTAAAAAAAAAGTGTGAGTGCCGGGACTCACGGTTAAGCGTGTAAACATCAGCGTTCGTCTGTGAGTGTATTGGGAGAATTGAGAAACTGTAAATTAAACAGAATGTATTTTCTTAGAGAAAACTTGGCCATTATTCATCGGAACGTTCGACCTCTTGTACTCGTATATGCGACGTTTCATTTATTAGTACTAAAAATTTGTGGACTAAATGTTTCTGTATTATTCGACTAGCCTCCGATATGATCTAAACGGCTATGGTAAAAACATCGATCTACACATATCGATATACTAGAGTGCGGAAGCATATGTTATTTAGGCGGTTAGCATGTCGTACCGACTTATACAAGTTTAGTCCAATTGGGAGAGCAGTCGAATTATTAAATTCCATTTCCGCGGAGATATTTTTGTCTGTTCGCCTTATAGGATTAAAAATCTGCTTTCTATTACACCGTTGTAAGATCAGCGTGAGTTATTTATTTGTTAATGTTTGACTGGCGGCATTATTTTATTTTTTTTAACATAGTATGTTTCGTGATTAGTTCTAGTTATATTTTGTTTTTTTTTTATTATTGTTTTGGGTTTTTTATATTGTTTGTTTTTTCTTTTAGTAGTTTTTTTTACTTTAATTATAATGTGTACATGGGGAAACCTGTTAAATAAATAAACGTTAAATTTACCAAAACATTTTTATCAAAAGTTTAGACGTAAATATCTTATTGTCTGAATACAAGAATCGAGAATATAAAACCAAAGAAGCATAGTTTATTTTATAAGTATGGAGTGTCCATGCTTTAGATGAGACAGAACGATTTAAAAGCACGCGCGGGACAGAGAAGAGCGTCATTGGAAAGAGGCCCTTGAAATTCAGTGCTTTATTTTTATAGGGCGTTAGGTTTTTTTCTTTGGGCGGTCATTAAGCAATTGTTGGTTTTTATTTAATTACAGCTTCATTATATAGAAATTTAAAAAAATAACTTCACTATGTTTTAGACCGTTCATTTGCCTTTAAATAACTATTTTTCCCAAGGCTCTAATTTTTTTTATACGAGAGCGATTCCACTAAAACATAACTATTAGGAGTTTATAATTTATTAAATTTCTCAGAAATAGAATGAAATTTTAAACATCTGCCTTTACTATGTCGAAGACCTAAGAACAAGGTATCTGCCATAAAAAAGGGTCTAAATTAATGTTTATCCTTTGCCGCATCCGAATTGCAGCATCCCTCGAAGTATTCCGAGTACATCCGAAGAAGGTAGGCGCTACACTTGTGACGCAAATCTGTTCGCCGGCAGACGGTGGCGTTTCCCGTCTAATGTCTGACAGTATCTAACGCGAAAGCGCCGCGTCTGTTTCATTAGATTGGTGCTTCTAATGATTGAAGGCTGTCATAATTTTAATTTTTTTTTTAGTGATGTTCCGCGTGAGATCACTATTATCCGGTATTCGCGCGAGCGGTGGGAATATCGCATAGAAAGCCGCCCACAAAAATCACTATCACGACTTAACACTTTAACGGACACTTTTTTTTTATAATTCTGAGCCCTACTCAACCACCGTTTGGTATGTCTAGCCGAACTCCGGTACGCATACACAAACTGCTCTGTAAACGCTACCGCACTGTTCGGTAGAGAAACAAAATGGTTGAATGGGCGAGAAGCGCGAGGTGAGTTTGCGAATCTACTACTGATGGTATGGTTGACGTAACAATATAATCTATTGAAGTTTGCGCTACTTTTCCTTTTTTTTTAAAGAAATGATATGACCCAGGTTCCTACTCAACCAGACTATATCTGCCTGTGGAGAATGATGAAAATGAAGCGTTAAAAATGGTATGACCATCTGTGGTTAGGAATCCGAGACCTTTGGTTCAGTAGTCCAACGCCTTAACAACTAGATTTTTACTCTGTGACTTTATTATACTAGTAAGCCACATACGAATCGAGAGCAACGTTATTATTATATTTATGCTTTAAAAAAAACAACGCTTTTATAGAAATGTCTACCTTAGGACTGGCGTTTAAAATTACTATATCTATAAAAAAGAAATCTCTCATATAGTATGAAATCGATGATATTTAACACTACTTTCCCGGTATTCAGGAGAGTGTCTACTCTAGCCCTTAAGTAGTATATTTATATTTATATATATAATTGAGTTGTAAAGTTATTTGACTTATATTTGATGATTGTTTTTTAATAGCGACAAATCGCCTGAATTATATTATACAATTATCGATTATACAATTATATAAATAATACGCACACTAATCATGTGAATGTGTTTTCTATTTTTTTAAAGGAAACTGTCATTAGCTTTGTGTTTTAATTGTTTTTTTTTTTGTTTATTGTAATTTTACTATGTAAGCTGTTGTTTCCTGAAATAAAAATAAAAAATAAATATAATATTTCTATATTAAATTCATGTAAATACGATTCTGAAAACTAAAAAATTGGGAATCAAACACTAATACATTAGGAATTAAACCTCAGACCACATGTTTATCGCGTTTTCTAATTATATAATGTATTTATAACACATATTAAAGATAAAGTTTAGCTTTCTGCAATCCTTCTCTATATAAGCTTTAACTATGCCAAATCTCACTCTCCTCCGTACGCGTAATATGCTTATAAATGAATCCGAAGTTTTCCCTATATAGATTACCCAATATTTTCGGTTGGTTGGGTCGACTAACCAACTTGACCCAACCGCCCGATAAATTGTAACGTTCGGAGCGTTTTCCCCAATCGGCGCACGTCAGGCGCATCTTAGGAGATATGCGGATCAAAGTGTTCTCTTCTCGTAATAATAAATAGATTAGAGTTGGTTGCATATTACTTGTAAATCAAACGAAAGGTTTTTAATACGATAGATTAGAGTCGGAATGAAAGTCATTCGTGACGGGTTTTAAAGAGTTGCAATTATCGTCGCGGTAACCCTCGAAGTGTTAATAGATCGTGAGTGAGTGCGCACATTTCGAACGATACCTTTCTCTGCATTTTGGACATTCGCCGGTGTTATAAAGACCCCAAGTCAAATATCAAAACAATGATATAAGCATCTTAACTGCGCACGAAAGTGAACGCGCACAATGCAACATGATGATTATTTCGCTAATGGCCGAAGAATAATAAAAAAAAGAATACTTTGAAGTCATAAATAAAATCTAACCGTCAAATGAGCAGACGCTGTCGAGTGCCGCAAGGGGATATCGACGCAGCGCGATAGGTGTGATCCTCTCAGATTCTGGTACTGAACGAGGAGTTAAGTGCTAAGATTTTCTTCGTCATTTCTGGAGAGGTAATGTCGTTACCTTGGTTCAAGACGGCATAACTCCGAATGTCTATATTAAACAAAACCAAGAGTGGCCATGACACCTTCTTCTGAGGCTTCTGACATAACATTAAGTTATTTTTCTTTTGAAGTTATAGTTCTTTGCGCGCGTTGTACTCATTGGGATGGGATGATGGTCGAGAAACCGCGTCACGCGTTAGGAGTAAACTCTGTAGAGTGCCTTTTTATACGTTCTCTACCAAAGATACTCAAAGCCAAGCCCAAGGCTTATCTGCTGGAAACCAGGTGTGTAAAATACAGATATTAATAATTGTTAAATACGATCAAATTATTTTGTTCTGTATTTTACACGTTCTATACAATATACATACACACATGCATTATATACATTTTTATAGCTCAGTAGTATTTTATAAACAAAAAATAAGTATCTAATAATAACATTTTAAAATAATAATTAAAGGGAGTGTTTTTGTGAGATTTCATAATAAATATTTCTAACTTTATATTTATTTTTTTTAGATTTAATATTACTTTTAATTAAAGATCTTGGCATTGAATTGCTTCTATACATTTAGTAGTAGTAAATAAGTTAACTAGAAGTTGACGTCTTACAGCTAGGCCCTACAGGCGGTATCTTTTCCCCAGACTACACGCGCCTGTAGTACCAACTTCCGATGGGTTGTTTCATTTCCTATCGCCACTTACCATATATGAATATAACCATGATGAATTTTGATATGATTTCTTAACAAATAAATCTAATTTTATCAAGAATGGTCTTAGTACACGGTGTACAGATTCTTTGAAAAAAAAGGGACCAACGTAAAGTATTTGTAAGGCAAACAGTCCCGCCCTACTAAACGAGTTCCACTCAGGGTACGTTCAGGTCCACTCAATGCTCCGCTGGTCGACCGAGAAACAGCTGATAGGCAAGAGATCAACGCACTGAGTGAGCAAGCGAGACGCACGACGCGTCGGAGCGAGACGGCGCGACGCTCAGTGAAAGTGCGGGCGCCGGAGGCGCTCGCCGCGCCCGCCGCAGCGCCGCGGCCGTGAGAAAGGCAAACGAAGCCTTATTAAGGCGAAGCCAGAATGGCTGGCATTTAGTATCCACTAAATATTAAATCATAAATAAATATTTTTAATACCTTGATCTTATATCTTCAACATAGTACAGGTATATTTTTAAAATTGATTTCCATTTCTGAGAAATTGAAAAATGCTCAACTGCTAATAGTACTTTGTTACATGAATTGCTCTAATAAAAGATATTACAGTACTAATAAATTTAATAAAAAAAAAATGGGTCTGCGTCGGACCACACGGTGGAAGTTATAATTCTTTGGACATTCGCACACACCCACTCACACACACACACACACACACAGGATATATCAATGAAACATAAGACATTCTTCTCTGTTATTCAATATATTATTATAAGTCACTTCATTATTATACTATACACCTATACATTATCATTATTAAGTTCGTATATTCGTATAATTTGTGAAAAAAAAAATCCCAGCCGAGGATCGAACCAGGGGAGCGTGGGAGACGAGTGCGTTAACCACTGACCCACCGAGACTCCTGGGGTATCTTTGGTAGAGAACGGCACTCTACGGATTTTACTCCTAACGCGTGACGCGATTTCTCGACCAACATCCCATCTCAACGGGCGCAAAGAAGTATAACTTCAAAAAGTGTTCAACAACGGTATTATAGTTTCGGCTCCCTATACTCGAGCAAATCAACGTGGATTTGTTTGAAAATATTTTTAATGCTTGTGATTTTTACGAAACGCGGTAGTTATAATATTTTCAGTCATCGCGTGCCGCGCAAAGTCGGTTATTTTCAAATACGCGTCATTTGGACATCACCGCCGCGTTGTTTTATCAAAACAGTTAAAATACTTTCCGTGATTTGACCTCGTCGACATTCATATCGAGGCATGGGGAATGTTCCAAGAAACGCTCGTCTCTGGCTACGTACAGTCCACGGTACTCGGAAGACTTTAACTTTTAAATCCCCTAAATTTTGGGACAAACAATTAAAGTGCACTACAGAATTAAACGTATAATAAATATATAAAATAAAAACAGAATTTAAAATTAAAAAATACATACAAACTTCATATGATAAGAAAACATTTTGAACGGTAAACCTAGTTTTTGATGTATTGACTGATTATTAATTTAGCATTTGCAATCAAACACCTTGTTAGACTACCACCCCCTCGCGTTGGGGCCTTGCATCCTACGGTGTATGGTAATTATTAAACAATAAAATAAAAACTAGGTTCTTAAAAAGCAACATAACTAGCGAAAACGTCATGTACCGTAGATGGTTTCAAACGAAAAAAAAACTAAAGATTTTAATTTAAAAAAAAATGAAAAGTAAAAGATCAGAAAATTGTCATGGAAGCTAAGCTATGTGGAAGTATAGGATGATGATTTTAGAGGCGTGGTTTTCAAGAAGAGATAAAACGCATATAATTTGATGTTATGGCTAAGGGTTTGCCATTATGTTTTTAAAATGATTTCGGGTAAGTGGCCGCCGCGGCTGACTCGAACAAATTCCAGCCGAGAGGCCCAATTTTCAACCACTTTTTGCAGCAAGTTGGGCCGTATGTCAGCAATAAATTTGCACTATTTGCAAACGTTATTCAGGAGTAAGTCTATACATTATGAAGTGGCAAACCAAACTGAGCATAAATCAAGTGACAGCTGTCAAAAACACCAACTACGAAAAAAGTAGTGCCAGATTGAAAACCACGCCTCTAAAAAAAACATTTTATACTTTAACATAAATTGTATCAACCACGAACGCGTGTATCGCAATTGTGATAAGACTGTCATTTCTACATACAAACGCCGTAGTTAGCGGACTCTTTTTTGTATACAGAAGAACCTACATCAATATAGAAAGAGAAAGGTAAATTTCTTTGCATCTAAAAGTTACGAGCCTCGATTAGTCATATTTTCATACTTTTTCAAAACTTTAGACGTAAATATCTCATTGACTGAATACAAAAAGCATAGTTGATTTTATATAGATATCAACCTCAACTAGTTTTCTCAAATTCGTTGATTCTGTTTTTCCACGATCAACCAAATGTTTCTGTTTTACAAGCAGTTAAGATTACCAAAACGTATTCGGGAGGGGGTAAACTTTAGTTTTGAAGGATTGTAATATTGTATGCTAATTTTACCAGTCTTTCACTGACATGCACACAATGTAACAGGACGATTTACTAATATTGAATAGAGTGAAATGGCAGCCTAAATAAACATATACACTTTTTAAGCATATTATACTTATAAAAGCATTTTTTTTAACTTATTTATTTTACATTTTATTGTGTAAACCTAGTCACTTAGATCTTCGTGCTCCTATGCGTAAAAAGCGATAGCATTTTTATAGTACAGGTTCAGCATTTGAACTGAATACATTGGAATTTTTCAGAGAAAGACATTAGATTTTGCATTGACCTTATTAATAATATGCTAAGCGTAGTAGTACTGTTTATTGCGTCAAAACTGGCATTGGAAGCATTATAAACTATTATAAAAACAAGCGATAGTAGAGGTTTTTTGGTGATAGTTAATTGGTTTTTGCCAAATTTAGTAGACCTTCCAAAATGAAACATGAAAATAATAAATATACTGATGCCCACATTTTGAGTATATTTTGAGTACAACTTTATTTCGGCCGAGGACAAAAACCCCATTTAAAAGTAATAAAATGCCTTTACGCAAACATATCAAAACGTCTCATTATCAAAGAGAAGGCGGGGTTTTTTTTGCATACCTTCAACCTTTTTTCATACCTTCAACTAATACCCATCTACATAGGCATGAGTTAAAACTTCCATCCGATCTGTGTCTTCAAATCTAACCCAAAAAAGAACTATTTGTCCAACCGAGGGGTTAATTTGTGGAATGAATTGCCTACAAGTGTTGTCACCTCCTCAGTTAAAAACCGCTTAGATGAGTACTTATTCACAAGAGCACAATAATCAAAGATATAGGTTTATCAGCTGTAAAGCTGCACACCCATTAATTAAAAATAATTTAATAATAATAATAATAATATGACCTATCAGCGATAGAAAACTTTGAAAAATGTTAAGAAAAAATGTGTAGTTTATTTATTTTATAATTAATGTTAATGTATGTTACGCCGGAAGGCGGAGGTAGATTTCACCGGATCAAAGTAAGGGATAGGCGAACTCCATTGTACGAACATGAATGATTTGCATGCATTTTTTTTTTTTATAAATTCGGCAGATGCTAATCAGTTTTTGACATTTTATTTATTATTTATTTGTTAGCTATAACTTTTTTCTGTTAGCTATATGATAACTTTTTGAACAATAGTTGTTTAGATGTATGACCAGAATCACACCTTAAAAGGATACTGCTGTTCTCTGTATAAACAAAATAATTATATTGGCGGTTGTATTTAACCTCAAAAAGTGAACGTCAGTCTCTGCCTTCTTATGCGATGTTACGAATGCATTGCGAGGTTTTAATTTATTTATAAGGCAACATTATGCATAAGACAAGCAGATAATTAATTATCGAGATATAAACAATAGAACGGATACGGAAATAGACCACGTAGTGTATGTAAAGGGTATATCTATGTTTCTAGACTCGTGAAAGAGATGAGCGCGTGCGTTAAATAGAGATAGTTTTATAACAAGAAAACTATGCTGAGATCACTTGTCTGTTATTATAGAAAGCGTTATGAGTACCTGTTTTCATGATAATGTTTTTTTCGACGAGCACCATTACAGTCTGCAAACCTTACGCAGTACTAAGGGCCAAAATTTCAATCCTTCCTTAAAGTCGTTTTTAGTTAGGATCAACTTAACTTTTAAGCGTGACCTAAATTGAATTGTGTATTTCATTTACTTTTTAAGTTCGACTTTGTTAAGAATATGTGTGTTTATTTCGCTACTCGCCGCTATGGTTTGTGTATACAATATCAGTCGCCACTGTCGCATCACTTTCAATATATGACGCGTCATCTGACGTTTTGAGGTTATGCTGTCAGCTCTAGGATTACTAGGATTTTGCCATGTGTGTTTGCTTGAATGAAGATGTTCAAAATATGCAAATCCAGTCAATTTTAATTAGTTAGAAAATATAAAATCAAGTACGAGACGAAGAGCGCCGTTAATGTACTGAAATCGCTCCTAGCAGCGTATTTTAACACTGACTTAAGTTTGACTTAAGGCCTAAGTAGTAGTTGTTTTGATTCTTAGCTAAAGCGGACTTTTATGTTCGACTTAACGCTAAAAGAGAGTTGAAATACGATGTTTATCGGTTAAGTCTAACTTAAAATGTAGGTTAGTCTTAAGTAGGATATGAATTTTCAGCCCTAAGACACGATTGTTAAGATAAGGTTACTCGATTATTTCATATGGGCTGACTACCTACGGTTAAACAATTGGTTCTTATGTCGACCGCATAAAGAAATCGCAAGAACGGTTCCTAAAACTAACTGTTAAAGACAGTATCAAGAACAAATTTTGAAAGTTGAAAGTTATTGCAAAATTACGCTGATCGAGGTAAAAATGAAAAATAAATTAGATTTAGAAAATTACTTCGGTGACGACAGGAAGTCTTTTGGCACGCTGGAAGGCGGAGGTTGATTGCACCGGATCAAAGTAGGGGACAGGCAAACTCCAATTGTACGCACTTGTATCAAACATTACGAGCTGCCATCGGGCACCTCAACCCCCCCCCCCCAAACCCGCCCCTATGGTTTGATCGAACTTGACCGAGATTTTGTACCTTTAAATTTTATGTATGAATTTGAAAGTAATTGGTGTATAATTACGGCAGTTATTGTGTCCACAAGAAAGTGATATAGATGTGAAACGCTTAGATATGTCGTATATGAAGATATGCTCTAAATATCCTCTTTACGCCTCTATACTAAATATCCTATATAAGTTATTTCTCAATAACCATCCTGTTTTCCTCGCTATCCCTATCAAATATCTGTTCCATTAATTGAATTAACCTAAAGTTTCTCCTACCAATAAATAAATTGTAATTAATTGTAATAAATTGTAATTAACTGATACTTAGATACTGCTTTTACGGTAATATACGCATGTATTTATTACTTAATCCAATAAATTTGTAATTAAAGCAATGTGAATATTCAAAATACAAAGATGTTCTTTACATCTAATTGGGCCTACCACATCATGCAGATGAATGTAACATTCTAAACTGACCTGTTTTCAATTCCAAGAATTTGCAAAGTACCTGCATGTGATTTCCCTATACTGTGCGAAAAATACAAATTAAAGAAGTCTTTTAAAGTATTTAAACACGTAAGGTATTTAACCTATAATAATTGTGAAAACCAAATAACATTGCTATTGTTACATAATATTTAGTTACTTGTAATCGTATTGCACAGAATTCATACTACAAAATACATACAAGTACATACTTAATAGAGTAAAAAAAAAAAACAAAGATATTACATTTCATTATTGTATAATTACTATACAATAACGAACTCACGGTACTTCAATTGTTTAATTATAAAATATTTATGGAGTATTTCTCACGTGAAAAATTCAAAGTCTTTTTCACATAAATACTCGACAAGGCAATTAGCTTCACAAATACTCATTATACCAAAATTCAAAAATATATATGGGGAAAGGCAAACTAAAGTTGTGCTGGCACGATTATGGAATAAGTTACCTCTAGAAATAAAGAAATTATAAAAAAATAGTGATGTTAAAAAAGATCTAAAGTTATACTTATATTTGTCAATTCATTCTTATTGTTAATGTAATGTTTTTATCAATAGTTTAATGTATGTAATAACAAATAATAAAATAATAATAATAATAACTATTATGTTTAATGCTGCTAGATATGTCTATACGAGTGAGTATCTGGTAGACGAGTCGGCAGGCTCTTCCAGAACATGTAACCTGCATACTTAAAATATATTGAAATAAAGGTCGCGAAAGCGACATTGAATTTGAAATTTGAATATGAATTTGAACTGATTGTTTTTTTGAAATTACTGCAAAAAAAACCTAAATGCTAAATATCCCCTAAACAGTAAGAATGTGTACTAAAGTAAGTATGGCACAATATGTTCTAAATGAAGTCTTCTATCAGCTATTAAAAGGTTTCCAATCTATCTGTACAATCATTTAAGTATGTGAAGAAGTTTTTATTTATTGTAAAGGATTTAACCGAATAACATTTGTATGCATAGAACGTAAAAAAACAGGTTTACCCTACTTAGGCGATAGTTGCAATGCAATGCTTACCGGCTGAATGTTGCTAGTGTAACTTTTTGATAATTAATAAATAAATATAATTAATTTATGCAAGTATTTAGTATGAAGACGGTTGTCTCGGAGATCGTGAAATCTGGTTACACATAACATTTGCAATATTTATCGAAGTGGTTTCGGCGCAAACGTCTTCTATTCAAATAACGAGTATTTCTCGTGTTGACGTTACCAAGTCAAGGTGAACGAGTGTGTACAGGCGACGACATAAACGAACGAAACTCTATATGAGCCATGACGGCTGTCAAATTAAATCGGCTGTTTATTTGTCCTGCATTATACACAGCGGATGACGCATGCATGCATTACCCGGTGGACATAAAATAAAGCCTTGCGACTTATTTAGCTGTTTCAAATTGGATCACACTGTAGGTGCTATTTGAAAACAAAAACAGATGTTTGATATTCATTTTCTATAGCCGTTTAAAAAAAAACTGCGTGGAATTTTGTGACCCTGATCTATAATGAACTATATGTGAACTATAATGCACACTATGTTGAATGTCTAATTTCCTCTAGTCTATGTACCTTTCGTTAAAAAAAACGTATATGTTAAATTTTTGTTTCGTTAGTTTTAGTTTTTGCGAATTACTGTTGCGCACTAATTTATATTTTTAACAGTGCAAATATACAAAGGTTAACATTTTAATCAAACCCCACACACACTGATGCTATTATATTTCTCAATTGTCAGGAGGCACTAAGAATACTCTTCTGTCAATTGAAGTCCCTCATATAAAGTAAACGCAAACAGAATAAAAAATATTCAACGTAACTTTCTCAGACACCTGAATTGGCGTTATCAAATCTCATTTGACACCACAAAGCTGAAGATTTCCACCAAATACCCAGTTTCGATATCAGAAGGAGAGTGTTTGATGCTATCTTTCTATTTAAACTACTCAATAGACTGTCCAGAGCTTCTATAAAGTATTCACTTTAGAGTACCCCAACGAATTATAACGAATTACGAAATCAGATCTCAATGATTTCACCACCGATTTTAGAATTTTAAAGTTTTAATCGAATCTACATGGAAAATGGGAAATGTCATGGAAAGTCATGCGCTTTTGTTCGAATTTTAGAAAAAGAAATTTACTTTTCTCCGCTCCAATATGCTGCTAGCACAGGTTTCACCTTTGCAACTGCAGCTGCCTAGTAAATAGTTTAGACTGAAGGATGATAATGTGAATAGTCATGTATCTATCTGAATGACAATGATTTTATGAGCACCATCACCTCTCGAACGCAAAGATTACGCATAGATTAGCATATATTTGTTTTTTTTTTATTATTATTTTGACTGTAGCTCTTCAAGGTGAACACGGGTACAGGCGGCGGCGCAAATGAATTGTCTCACTTTTTGCGATTTGGTTTTTTTTTCTAAACGCTAAACCGGTAATCAATATTCGCGTAATATCGATCTCCAGCCAACCAGACGAAAAACCGGTTGCGGCTTTCGTCACTGCGATTATCCTAAATCCTATCTTGTGTACACGGTCAAGTGCAAAATAACCACTCAATTTCTTGATCAATGCTGTTTCGCTAGTTTTCGCTGCTCTCGCCTTGATCGCAAGGAGGTGGGGGGGGGGGGGGGCGTTGTGACGACGATACCCGTCTAGGTAAATTGACTGATACTTTGAGTGGTCATTTTGCCCACGACTGTACCCGCAGCTGGACTGTACTCATATAGTATTTTATAAGGTTATACCCGAGAATACGAATAAACTTCAAGTTTCACTTTTGCGAACACGCCTCAAAGATTTGTAAACATCTTGCGTTCATTGATTAGTACAATTTTAGGAAGGGCTGCTGAGGTGGGGGGAGCTGAGGGGGGACAAAAGATATCATTTACAATATACGTACTATATGGTTTCCTTACTAAGATTGGAATGCTAATAGCACATATTAACATATAAACAATGCGAACACGGAATGAGCATTAAAAAAAACATGTAATTCACATACTCACCTAATAGCTTCGTTCTTAGGATAAGTGTTTTTTATTTTGGGCTCATTAGAAAAGTAAGATTCGACTTATTTTTATAGCACTATTTTTCACATTTTCGCATCGAGTAAAAATCATAATGCAATATAATAAAATCCAATACGTGGAATATATTTTGTTTTTAGCCAATAAAGCGTATGTTTAAAATTTACAAACGAATTTAGGTATTTTCACAAGCGATATTGCTGAATCCCGTA
The DNA here is from genome assembly GCA_020383195.1 of Neomicropteryx cornuta. NCBI lineage: Eukaryota > Metazoa > Arthropoda > Insecta > Lepidoptera > Micropterigidae > Neomicropteryx > Neomicropteryx cornuta. Next base: position 4,528,384 of record JAHKQU010000010.1, on the reverse strand, counting down.
GAACGTCTGGTATTGAAAGCAGTATATTATTTTGAGAACATACCGTAGTACAGGGGTGCTCAAACGGTCGATCGCGATCGACTGGTCGATCGCGAGTGCTTTTTGAGTAGATCTCTAGAAGAAAAAATTTTTTAATAAGTAGGTAGGTAACTAAACTACAAAAATGTATTACGTAATAAAATAACACTGCTTGCGGCAAAAGGTGGCTTTATCAAAGGAACGCGCGGCACTTTTCAAAGAAAAGCCGTGTTGTTTCTAGAATAGACAGTACACAGTACAGCAGGGGTGCTCAAACGGTCGATCGCGATCGACCGTTTGAGCACCGTGCAGAAAGCTAATATCTATATATGCTACGGTACGCCCTACCTAGGTAGGTAGGGTGTATCGTGTATGTACGACAACCCTGCATCACACACACTTGCAGTCTCTCAGAGTCGATCGTAAGTGGTCTAAAAATATTGAGGTAGATCGCCAGCAGTTCAAGTTTGAGCACCCCTGCCGTAGTAAAAGTATGGAGACGAAAAATTAATCTGCTTTAATAATAAAAAGATATATTTAAGTATTAAAAAGAAGTTCCACAAAATGTAATATCATCAAAAACATGAGCACCAAAGGGGTGATTAAATAAAAAAAAAAGCGCTGATCTAAATTCAAGTAAAAAAACTCTTGTGTTAATTTACTTTCATTGGGTTTGTTAATTTAAACGTCACCGATAGATTGCAATCAATCTGATAAAATTATCAATATCAATTGAAACATTTTACTAATCAAACTAAATAATATCGATTTTACTGACTAATCTAATGGTGTGGTTGCTAAGCACGCACCGGGAACGGTACATCGCGGTCGGAGATTCAATTCCTTAGTAATCCAAAAAATACTATTTTTATTTGAACCGTTATCAAAAAGTGTCCCATATGAATTTGTTCTAGCTTTTATATTAAATGTTATAACCATAGAGATCATGATTTATCAGTATTAAGATTAAATAAAAGGAATACCGTAACGCCGTTTAATGCGTTAACAATGATATTAATAATTTGTATATATTAAAAATAATACATACAATATAATTAATATTCTAATACGATACACATTATAATCACAATTTATTAATAATAACACTATGTAGTCAACGCCTCTACTTACTTGATAGTTAAAACGATTTTTTTTTGTGCAATAATTTTAATATAAAGTATGCATAAGGTAAAAAAAATTATAATGAACTTAATACGAAATGCATTTTTAAACAAATATCGATTTAAAAGATTTTCACAAACTTTTAGTAAGTACTCGTAAGCGCAGTTTCTTATATTGTGATAATTTTTATTTCAAGTCAGTATACCTAATAACTAGGCTTAGAATTTACAAACAATCGAGGCAATAAAAAATAAAATAAAATTTAAAAAAAATTGGGTATGATTTTGAACATTAATTAGTTTCCTACCTTTTGTTTGCTCAAATAGCCAAGAGGAAATAGGTGTTAATAGAGAACAAAGAGTGAATCTTTAAAAAATTATAATATTAACTAGATGGTTGTTTTGTACTGCAATGATACATTTTTGAGTTTCGTACTAAAAGCTACAAAATTTAATTTTACAGATTTATAAAGGCGTTATGAGAGATATGAGTAATCTAGTTTATTCACATTGAAGATAATTAACTATTCTAAGGAATTACCTAAGAAAATTTCTTTAAACGTTATGCAAATTATATAAAAAAAAATAACAAAACCATGTTTTTGAAATAGCATTTTTTGAAGTCACCGCTTCTGAAACCAGAAACATCCCATATAAAATAATATAGTTTTGTGATTTCAATAAAGTGGAGGAGAGATTTACTTATGGCGGGACGCATTTGTCCTTGAGAACATTGACGTGTAGAAAAGAAACGGATATACTCGCCGAGCGCGAATTCGTTACATTTGGAATCGATGAAACATGTTTTTTGTATTTAAATAATTATTATCATTTGAAAAAAAGTGTTTTTTTTTAAGTAATGTCCTAGATTATTATATTGTCTATCTTTAGAAAGAAAAATTAGGTTCGCGTCACTTACACAACTTAAAAGAAAATCGTTGCAAGAAAAAAACAACACTTTCTTATTTATTTATTTTCATTACTATAATAAGGTGTATTTCGTTTTTTTTTTTAAGCAAAGTACTAAATTAATATATGTGGAATATTGTGGTATTTTTAGTTTTAGCCATTTGTTGGGAATAACTTCAACAAAATGCACCAAAATACGTTACAAAACACGTTTTAGGGACTGGTGGCGCCTTAAGCTATTTGAGATATATGGGTATAACAACTTATCAATATTTGTGGTTTGTGTTATAAGTGCCGCTATGCCCGTCATAGAGTTTACACCTTTCCGTCTAGAATGCACGGTTTCTTTTCGCAGACAGAACGATTTGTAAGTCAAATGGTGTCCTTCGTTCGCGTATGTAGGAAGTCGAGGCGATGGCGATGTCTGCGGCTTACTCCTGCACTCTTGGCGTGTCGCCGGGGCGCGGTGGGCGTCGTTTGCTCAAAACGCGACCTTCGGGCTCCCGCGCTATATTTCTACGTCCTCGCCTTTGTCTTAGTGTTATCGCAATGCAGATTATGCGCATTCCTCCGGCACCCATTATGTGCACTTTCGGACGCGCTCAACATAATATTAAACTCTCATTTTACAAGTAAATACTAAAAACTTAAAATAAAAAAAATACTGACATGGTAACTATACTGAAAGCATACAGTGTTTTTTCGCGCTGAATGCATATTAGTGGATCACTTTCTTATATTTTTTTTAGTAACAATAAGCAATGTATTGTATTATTTTTAAGTTATTAAGTATTGTACATTTACCCCTCTCCCCACCCCGATAAAAAAAAATGGGTCTGCGTCGTGCCAGATGGTGGAAGTTATACTTCTTTGACCATTCGCACATACCCACTCAATATAAATGAAATATAAGACATTTTTCTCTGTTATTCAATATATTATTATAAATCACTTCATTATTATAGTATACACCTATACATTATCATTATTAAGTTCGTATATTCGTATACTTTCGTATAATTTGTGAAAAAAAAACAATTCCCAGCCGGGGATCGAACTAGGGACTCTAGCGTGGGAGACGAGCGCGTTAACCACTGACCCAACGAGACTCTTGGGGTATCTTTGGTAGAGAACGTATAAAAAGGCACTCTACAGAGTTTACTCCTAAAGCGTGACGCGGTTTCTCGACCAACATCCCATCCCAATGAGCACAACGGGCGCAAAGAAGTATAACTTCAAAAACGAGTTTTGAAACTAGCTTTTATTTAAGTGCTTGAATGCGAATACAAAATTTTGTGTTTGTGCTGTTGACCGTCGAGGAGTTCCTTCGTATGGAGCCATTCCTGAGTGTGGAATCAGGTCATGCTTACCATAAAAATGCATTGACATCGAAACTTAACCATCATGTCAAATTTGAACTCCGTAGGATAAGGGGATTCGCATTCAAGTTCTTTTTTTTAATGGTTTGTTACTATTATTTTTTTTATACTATTAGATTATATTTTATAGATTGCTCAGCTTCAAAGAAAAAAAATCAAGTGCTTTTTAGTAACTAAAACAATGCAGTCCAAAACATCGTAATTTAATAGAAAATGCGCAGTTTCACAATATTGAAGATAAACATCAATATAGTAGCCATCTTGCATAGTAGCACCTTGCGAGATTATCATTTCTTAACTAAACATTTGTAAAACCGCGCTCAAGATGAGATGGGATCTATAGATAAACATTACAAGTACACTTGTAATAAGATTAGTTTTTTATCAAATTTCTAAGTTCGCATTTTATTTAAAACATGCTTTAATGCATCAGTTACTACGGTATAAAAATAAAACATTTACTTAATTGGACACTATACGTATTTCACGGTAATTGTAAAATGTCGAATATGTCACGTTTTGTGATAATAGCACAGTCAGATACGTTTTTATCGTGATTAAATAGGTAATAATATAACCACCGGTAAAACGTGTTTTTTTTTCCTATCACGCTAAACATAGTGTCTGTACCTAATGCCTACCTATTGTCATTCATTACGCGTGGAAACATTGCACACTTACTTATTTCCGATACCTCAGGGGAGTAAGCTAGTACAATCGAAGAGATAATTTCGAATACGAAATAGACAAGATATTCAAAAAATAAACCGGTCAGTGCTATCCAAGGTTGTCCGTTTTGCGCGCGCTCTTAAGGCGCCACCAGTCCCTAAAACGTGTTTTTTAACGTATTTTGGTGCATTTTGTTGAAGTTATTCCCAACAAATGGCTAAAACTAAAAATACCACAATATTCCACATATATTAATTTAGTACTTTGATTAAAAAAAAAACGAAATACACCTTATTATAGTAATGAAAATAAATAAATAAGAAAGTGTTGTTTTTTTCTTGCAACGATTTTCTTTTAAGTTGTGTAAGTGACGCGAACATAATTTTTCTTTCTAAAGATAGACAATATAATAATCTAGGACATTACTTTAAAAAAAATATTTTTTTCAAATGATAATAATTATTTAAATATAAAAAACATGTTTCATCGATTCCAAATGTTACGAATTCGCGGTCGGCGAGTATATCCGTCTCTTTTCTACACGTCAATGTTTGATTAAAGCCTACTCTTTCTAATCTCAAGGACAAATGCGTCCCGGGGCGCCTTAAATCGTACCGTCTCATCTAACGGATTGTAAAAACAGAAATCTCTGTGGCTTAATCATAAGAAACAGAATCGAAGCGTTTAAAAAAAAAAACAGTTGAATCAACTATACTTCTGACTTGAATCACTAACACTTTAGTTTTGATATATAAGCTAGATGAATGAGATATGTACTATTATTTGTCTTCATATCACATATAATAGTACAGCATTTGTATGGAGCAATGACCGGGTTGAGTTTTCTCAAGTGATATCTCCGTTGTGGCGACACCGTTTAAATCACCCTATTATTCTAGCGCAACGAATAGCCTATTATTACCCATTGCATAAGTTACACAGATGGACACCGTATGGTGCATTCAGGCACATCGCCGGCCGTAACTGTTACGACAGTCGCCCTATTATTTTCTCCCAGCTTCAGCTTCAGTGACACGGGCATCTCGATGCAAGCGACACCATAACAATGAAGCAAGGCGACGGATTCAGCTACAAATCACACAGTTATTTTATAGCCGTTAAGTAGTAGGCTATTTTATTTTTATTTATTTGATTAATTAAATATTAACCTTGCTTGCTAGTTCGCCTGAAATATTTACCTTATACTCTCGGAAATAAGGGGGCAGGGGTGGATACATTATAAAGTAACCCACGAAAGACCTTGAGAGCCCTTTTAAATAAAAATAAAATAATAATACCAATTTTTCAAACGGACAGACAGACATAAAAAATATATTTTTGTTTATTTATCTATTTATGTATTTATTTATTTGTTGCATTTGCGACTGCGGCTACCTTATTATATGTTTACATTTAAAATGAAGAATCATAGCAGGTATGGCGTAATGTGTCCAAGGTGGGGGTAATCACAAATGTTGTTAAAATGTACTATAAATTGAACATTTCAATATTTGCCCGCGGCGAAACATGTTTTTCTCTATCGACTTCGGAACGTTTTATTATGTATCTATTAGAATTTATCACGCAAGCACGACTCTTATGAATAGTCATTCGGTACAGTCGGAGATAATTCTAAGTACACTCGGGCGCAATAACCGCTCATAAATAAATAGATGCGAAATTGAGTGGCGGGCGATAGTTGCTCGTCCAGTCGCGTCGTGCCATAAAACGTAAATGACGCGAACATGCCGTAAGCGACAGTCGCACCATAACCCTTGGGGGTAAGTGAGTTTTTTTCGCTATACTGTAGATATTTAAAAAAAATACTTCGATTCATTTTTCAATTGTTGTCTACATTATAAAATTAAAAATAACGAATATATTCTGACTTTTATTCTGAGAAATGAAATAAACACTAAAATGTTAATATTTCCTTATTTATTAAAGCGTTTCGTAATAAAAGTTAATTATTGTGTCGCGAAAAGTTACACCATAGTATAACCATAAGGCAATTCTTTTACTACGTTTAATTTGTATGTATTTTTAATTAGTGTTAAGTATATAGAAGCTTTCATCCATTTTGTACTGTCTAATACTATTTAGCTTAAGATATCTACGGAAAGGCACTAGCCTTCACGGGGTTATGTATATAAAAAAAAAAATGGCGGTTTAAGCGGTGGTGGATCTCCTGTTAGATGTGTGCGTGAGAAGCGTTCAAGCTAACATTTATTTATTTTATTAGTATTTATCACCGAAACTTACAAAAATCATTGCGTTTGAGCTAAAAAAAATTATAGGTAAGTTTATAAGATAAATTAGGAGGAAAAATCTTTTTTGACGAAATAGCTCATCATTTAATGGTCAATGGGATTTTTGTGAAGTATGAAGCAAGCGGCGTTAGTATCATATAATTTTAAACGCAGTGTAAAGTATAAACAAAAGCATTGTGTTATTCAGCGTAATATGTTCGTAATGGCGCGCAAATTAAGTCCTCGATGATACCAACCGTACCGCTAGCGCTGCGCGTTGCGTGCACGTCAGTTTCAAATCATCAGATTAGAAATAAAACGATAATTTGATATTTTTATTAACTAATCGCAAAGCGGACTGATCATGGCAACAGCTGTTCTCATGACAAATGTCATCTCCGAAAATGAAACAATGGCAAATTTTCGATTTTTTGAGCTAATTTCTTAATTTAAATTACTATCAGATCAGGACCTTTTTTTATCCTAAAAAAACATAAGACGTACCCAAACCACCTCAACTAATACTCTATAAAATAGTGCTCAAAATGAAAACCCATCCATTGGTTCCCGAAGTAGGTTTGTACAAGTCAATACACTGTGCATTTTCATATAAAAAGCAAGTTAGGATATCTACTATCTATCTACTGCTAGGTAGTTCTAGGACTTTATGGCATTACTTATAGCCTAAAACCTTTCCGGAGAACTGAGTAGTAAAAACTTCCGCGAAATAAAACTTAAACTTAATTACAATATGAATGTATCTAGGTGAAAATTTATAAAACTATATAAAAACACGATAACCTTAGATAATAAGTATAAGAAAACTCTCGGTCGATTAAAATTTGTAAAACTATATTAGGAAAACTATCCTACGTGTATGGAATAAATGCTTGTGAGATCTAAGTAACACGTGCGTCAAAATTTAATATTAATAAAAAAAACAGATAGATTTAAAATGTTTTAGTGTAAAGTTAGTTACATTTATTATATATTTTTTCACCCGATTTTAAAATCAGACTTCATATTTTCCAATTATTTTTGCTAACCGGGTATTTATTTATTTTACAGGTCATGACCTTTGGTTCAAACTGTGTTAGCGCGTTATTTTTTAATAAGTTACATTTTAAAACGAACTTAAGCTTTCAAATGTGCTTATAGTATTTTTACAATGTTTACGAAATTACTTTGTACCTACGTTGAATATATTATTTCTTTTTCTTAATTAAAAAGAAGATTCCTAAAAATTTTACACTTCGATGTTCTTTTTTTTGACATTCGTAGAGCTTTCCCTTTCAAAATTTTATCAAGGTATAGAAAAGAAAGCGAAATAACTATTAGATTTTAATCGTACTTTCACTCATAGAAAGTTAGCTGTTTGGTTGCGAGTGTTGGGGTGTAAAATAATAATTCTACCAATAATTATACCCATCAGTTATAAAAAATTATTAAAAAGAGTCTAAGTAATATGTAGATTTTTTATTCGAAACAAAACGCAAGCGATTATTTTTGAAAAAAAAAAATGCAACGTTAATCTATTTTGTTATCAATACAGTGACAGTTGCGTTTTAATTTGGCGTACATATGTTTAAGGTCTTACCTGCATTCGCACCGATAAATGCTTACGTATATAAATATGTTTATTTATTTATTTTGTAACATCACCAATAGAGTACACCACATTTCAGGTAATATTTGTTACCGAAGGATCTTTTACTAAAATTACACTTGGTTCACTGAAAGCATTCACAAAAGTGACGTTTGTTGTAGTACAGTGCCGTAAATATCGGACACAGCCTAGAAGATGAAAACCTTACGTTCACTGGGCAAAATCTAATGGCGACTCCCACTCGAGACGCGGTTAGAACGCGAAGCACTTTAGGATGAATGAATGCAGCCTCACTGCACGAGATGCGCGGCGAAAGGCAGAGAAACACGCGAAAAGCGGAAAATCCCAGATGAAAACGCGACCGCGACCGCGCCCGTCGCAGCAAACATCTGACTGGCCGGAGATTGTGTTGTGAACTCGAACGCGTTGCCGAGTGCGCGGATAAATAATCGTACTAACATAAAGTTACCGTACTGTGCACAATATCGTACATTTTCACTAACAGCAACGATGTTCAAATGTGTTTTGCCGGGCGGCTATGAGGGGAAAACGAACGAAATATTGAATTTCACTAAAATAAAGGGTGTCCCAAGAATATTCTTGAAGTCTTAGAGGAGGGTTTGTGTTACCTATTATTATATAATAAGTGCGAAAAAAAACATGCCTAAATTGTGTAAATTCGGTCAGAGAGCTAATTCCGACGCGCGCGGGGATCAATGACCTGACTTGTTCGGCTCTGCCGAGAGTCTCAGCTGAATGCTCACAACAAAGACCTTGTGACATGATTCGTTTATTATTATGACCGAAGTTCACATTTTTTTTTCTCGAAAACCATGATTGATTTTGATATACTTTCTTTGCAAATAACACTCGGAATCGCAGGGCCAATTATCTAGTTTTTTTAATCCGGAATGGTCTTGGGACACGGTATAATCAATCTGCGTAAAATAATATTTCTAATTATTAGATATCCTTTCTATTTTTGTAGTTTTTATACGTCAATACTGAGGAATAAACCGTTTTAAAAGCATAACAAAATCGATGTAACTCGGTTGCAAGCCAACAAGACGATAGGTTTATCGTTACGATACGTTATGATTATTATTGTCATATAAATTAATAGATAAAATATTTTGCCTATTGTGTCATTTGGCCTGCCGAATTTTAACAAACACCTTTATTTAGTTCTGATCTAATAAAATGTCTTTGTTTTGTTTTATATTATTAGGACCTACCGCTTATGTTAGGAATGTTTTAGTAATTATAGCTCATTAACGATCGAAACGATATAAACATTCTTATCTTTAGTACGGCCCGCAGCAGAGGTTAATTGTGTGTCATACGAACACCACTTATCTGTGTAACAACGATTTAGCATTATTGTCAGGAGTAAAATGGTAGCATAAAATAAGCATATACTGTAATCGTTAAATTATATCTAATAATTTCAAGGACAAATTTATATTATTTTATATAGTTGAATTACTTTTAATTTTTAATGCAACTCTGTTGGGCTCTTAAACATTATCTAAAGTCGTTTTATATCGCTTTCTATATATCATTTTTAAATCTAAATAATAATTAATCTAAAATGTTTTTCAATCAATTCAATTCAATTTTGCCAGAAGCCACTTATTCAAAAAAATATATTAAAATAAGTACAATGTAGATAGATATAGCTAAGACACTATCTTATCTGGCGTTTGCATAACGTCAACTAAAATAAACAAAAATAATTATAATAATGTTACTATAATTTGTGTAAAGAGAGAATATATCGAGAAAGTACGAGTTATTTTAATTAAAATAGTTAAATATTTTTTAGTTGGTTTTTATAATACTGCATGAAAAATTGCTTCGTTTCGGAAAATAATATATATGAACGATACATCAAAAATATATATATATATATTATGCAAACGATAAAAAATATATAATCGTTCAACGCACATCGCCAGCGTCAATTAGTGTCGTTCGTGAGCGATCCGGATCGCGCAATGGAGGTTGACCGGATCAATGAGCCGTCGTCGGTGTCGTTCTTATAAGAGTACCTACAGCCTTGAAAATTATGAATTAACAATAAACGTCATGAGAAAAATCGACAGATTGAAAATGTCTGTTGGATCTGACAAATTTTGGCAGCAGGCAAACGCCGACAGATATTGACAATTATATTAATTAATTGTGTTATTAGAGTTTAAAATAAACCTAAAACAGTTGTCTTGCCGTGTTTTGATATATGTACTTCAATTTCAAATACATAATTATCATTACTGCAAAAACCGCACATCCAAGATTTCATCAAAAGCGGACCATAGAAAAAGTCCGTGATTAATTACTCCTTCAAAAAGAACCTAGTCAAAAAAGACGCGCAAGTTACATGTTTTGATAATAATCTAACTTCAGCTATATTTTCACAGATTTTTTTCTTCATACCTTTTTGGTACATTTCGATAAAAAAAAACTAGCCATTATAAAAAAGAAATATAAAATATATGTTTAGATTTTCTGAGAAAGCTCTTTCCGTTGATTTAACATGTTAAATAAATAAAAAAAAATGTTTTCAAATATTACTTTCGCTCCAGCGGATGCAAAAAATATTCTCAATAAAATGACCTATTTATCTACCGTATTCTAAACATTTAGAAAATACAGGCCTGATACAAATGGACAGAACAAAAAAAAAGATTTTTCTCTAATTAAACCTAGTTTTGAAATGGGTTATGTTTTTATTTATTACATTACAATATTTGCTTTAACATAAAATTTAAATTTAATGATGGCTATTTAAACACATATCATACTGTTTACTTAATTAATCGGTTTAAATTTTTTTATAACTTTAATAAGATTTAATAATTTAAAGGTCTATTTGAAATAAACTCAGTTTTTTTACAGTAGATATAAATGGTAAAATGTAACAGTTTTAATTATACAAAACGATGCTGAATTTATAGAAATAGATAGGAAAGTAGAGAGTGAATCAATCGATAAAGAAAAAATATTTCAAACCTGAAAGCTCTAACAATGGCCTGAAACCGCAAGTTCTGTAATAATTTGTTTTTAAGTAAGATTTTTCTTCTCTGGTCCCTCTGAACGATAGCTTTAAAGTTGTCCAGAGTTCCATTTAAGGTGCTTCTGTGATTAAATGTAAAAATTACTGTTTGGATATATATTTTTTTTTAATTTGGTGATCGTGGGTCGCTTCATAAAGGATTGCATGGTTTTGCAGGACGCGCGGAATGATTCATGTCGTGCCGCGTATAGTGCCAGGTCGGACCCGAAGGGCCGACGCCGCCTGCTATTCGAATATGATGATAAAATACGCGATGCACGGCCGCCATTGCAGATGTGCGGAAGTGTTCGCCGCGCGTCCGGAAAAGACGAACTTTTGTTAGAATACGCAATCAGCTGACTCTTTCCTGGTTTCCTGGTTTCCTGTCGCAGTAAAGGCCGTTTAAGAAGCTTAGCTTAGTTTAATCTGCGCGTCATTTACCTATGATCTGTGTAAGGTAAACATATTTTATTCGTTACATACGCGTTGTGAGATCGATCTACCGAACGCAATAATGGCGTTTCCACTATAGCGCTTTCAAAATCGCAAAGGCGCACTGAAATCGCTCGCCAAAAACGGCGTGAAAATACCTATTTAAATATATATTTATTTATTAAAATATTTTGTAATTCTATGTAATACTTTGTAGCATTTTATTGATTTTCTAAAGAAGAAAGTACAGATTGTGTGGATTAGTAACACCTCACTCACTAGATTTTGAAATCGATTATCAAATTCGTAACACAACTATCACTGCGATACGGGGCCATTAGTAAATAAATATCAGCGGGCGATTTAGAGGGAGGTTCAATAGGGCAATTACATTTTAAAATTCACTTAACTTTTATTATATGTGCACCAATCTTTTAGAAATGCTATCAGCGTACTCGACGCGAAGTGGCGTACTTGGGCGTGGTGCGTTGTTCACCCTAAGTTGCCGTATTGTTGTTTTAAAGCATAATATGCACGATAAAACAATGGCACCCAATTGTTAAAATGAATAATATTCGATTTTGGTTTAGTCGAATTTCATCCGCTTGTACCAGCGCGTGCCACCTTGCGACATCTTTCGGCGCGTTTTAGCATTTAGTCGTAAAATGCAAATGTTTGATCGAAACATAGCAACGCTTCTCAAACGTTGGACCACTTTCAATAATTTAGCAACCGCCGGTTCAAATCCTCACATTACAGTCGTACCCGGTTTTAACGCTTTACCACCACCAGCAAAAACAATTAATTATATAAATGATATTCAGCTATATATAGCCATTGAATGAAAAATAGAAAATATTGGTTATTAATATTCAGAATATATTAATGAATATTTTTTTAAACAAATAAATGAGCTCGATATACAATACTCCACTCGTTATACAATATAATTTGATATCAACTGCTTCTTTGCATTATTTAGTAGTAGTAAATTATTTAACCAGAACCTGACGTCTTACAGCTAAGCACTACCTCGACGTCACTAACGGTATACTCGTATTCCACTACTCGCGCCTGTGGGTACATGCATGCAATGGGTTGCTCATTTCCTATCTCCACACGTGCCTGCGGCATTTAAGCCCTTTGGATGTGCGTTTTGGATGGTTATAGAAACGAAAGTGAGTGAAAATTTAGACACATTCATCAAACTGTTTATAATGTTAATTGTGTTTAATATAATTTCCCAACAATTTTTGTTTGGAACATTTTTTGATATGAGTAACCCTCACACCGCTTTGATCCAGTGAAATCTACCTCCGCCTTCCGGCGTGCCGATAGGGTTTTTTTTGTATTACTCGGAGGCTAGCGGAGCACCTCGAAGCTTGGAAAGCTTTACTACGATAATAAGGTTAGGCAATAGAATGATATCGCGCCTAAATGTATCGAGAAGGCGTGGTACAACACTACAGGACATTCCGATTTACGCCTGCGCGATTATCGAGACGTTAAAACAGATCACTGATACTTACACAAATGGCAGGCAGCGACCGAACAGTCTTGATCGTATCGAAACGAAAGTAAAGTCTCAAACGATTGCGGTAAAATATTTTACAATTACATCTGCAAATATGCACGTGGGCGTTTATAGCGCGCCGGAGGCACCTGTACTTTCGCGCCGCGGGCGAAATACCTAAAAAAAAGTCTTTCGTAATCTCACTACGAAAACTTCCGAGATATATTTATTCATTTATACGGGGTAAACTTAAAGACGCAGTGGTATAAGCGCCCGCTTCTAAATCCGGAGTTCGAATGCCCAGTGGGTCAAATCCGGCCAGGCACTTTTCTCAATTCATTCAGTTACGGACTAGCGAAATGTTGTTTGCCTGTAATGGACGGCCTCGCATCATGATGAGTACAATAAGGCAGTCGGAACTACGCCCAATAAGGCCTTCCCGATAACACAAGCTATACGAACGAAGAACTTAAGGTAAGCTGTTTTCTTTGAAGGGGTGATTCTGAATAACTTTTGTTCAACATGTTTTCATATAGTCCGACTATCATGACCCATTCAATTGACCTACATTACAATATTTACAATAAACTACCCGTCATTCACTGTCGTCAAAACATTTGTAGGTACGGCTACTGGGTCACGACGTCGTGACGCTGAAAGTTATTAGACGCGACTATTCTAAGGCAGGCAATAAAATTCTATAGTATTCAACTTTACTCGAATGAGGTAAATGCGTCGACTTTATTTGCATATCGATAAAAATATCGATAGTTTAATGAGCGTAGAACCGATCCTAAATAGCTCATCGTGTTAGTGTGTGCACATACCGTCGCCGCCTAAAATATTAATAACACATTTTTTTAAAATTGAATTAAATTCAATTTAAATGTTTAAATTTTCTCTCTATGAATGGAATATGCAACCAACGACGCACATATTGAAGCAATGGCAGTTAGAGCCTACAGAACTAGCGGTTTTATAAATCGCTTGTGTGAAGTGTTTACGAGTGCGGAAGCACTCGAGACCCTATATGTCGCATACGAACGTAATGTCTCCTCAATACACTGTATACAAAATAGGCTGGGACGCATACCACACACACACACACACTATTATCACTTCTTTCTGAGAAACATATATGTTAAATTGTAGATGCCTGTAGTCGCCTTAAATCGTTATATGTACGTTTATGTAACTGTCTTTATGTATAGCTGTAAGCATTTCTTGAATCAAATAAATAAATAAATACAATAAACAAGCTAGTGTGAGTGACGCTCGACCTGACTTTGCGAGCTTTCACGATGACAGCCGATGCGTCTGGTCGCGGAGTTCGGTATTCAATTACTAAGCAACTGACATTTATTGAAGTCAAACTGAATGAATCCAATGCGACACGCTTTTTCGCCGGGTCATTGACCGACATTGGCCAAGCGCCCGCGAGCAAAAAGGGAATTTAGCGCTTTGATAAAAAAAATATCTTACACGTAATAGGGAACATACACACTTTAAGTCTTCGAGAATGGTCTTGGAACACTCTGTATAAATAGGCGTACGGAAACTACGTTGAATGTAGATAGATGCCAGGATGAACGCGTTGAAATATGACAAATTCAATTAACTTTCTCGTAGAAGTTTTACTTCTGACGCACGTGGTGTAATTACACACAAACACTGTTTTTTTTTTAATCTAAATAAATAAATAAAAGGAGTAATTCTGGGTTTGAATCTAAACAACTTTTATAAATACTCTATGGAACGTTTGGTGCGAGTAATGTTGTATTTCTGACCTATCCAATCGACCTTGATTACAATATTTGCCCGCGAGAAACTATTCGTCGTTCGTTGTCGTCAATACTTTTGTAAGTACAGTGCCCCGTGGAGTCTCTCGTTTGTTCTGGCTCTTTCTTTGCCATTTTAGACCAGTTTTTTGCTTTATTTACCAAAGTTGCTTTATTTTCCATGTCCATATTTATCAGATTATAAATATACAGGGTGTCCCAAGGTCAATCCCAATAAAAAAAACAGCTAAAAGGTACTACGATTCCTAGTGTTATTTGTTAAGAAACTATATTAAAACTCATAATACTTTCAAAGAAATACAACGTTAAAGTTTCTATTCTAAATCATGTAAAACAGATATTTTTCAATGGCTCCTCCCTCGGATAACTACGTCACTGGGTCACTGGGCCGCGGTCAGTCAAGATCGAGGTTAATGACCTGCCGCGGTTGTTCGAAACGCCCTATTAGGGCGGAGCTAATTGATTGCTGTCAGATGCCACTGGTCGAACAGAGGTCGGTCTTAGAAGAAGGGTTAACTCCTTACCCCTTCTCTGCGGTTGTGAGAGGGATGCTATTGGTCGACAGATAATATTGATTTATCGATTGATAAGATCGATTTTATTACAAAAGTAATAAATTTGGTGATGAAAAATTTTCGCATTTTATTACATAATTTCTTACTCTTAATTGGGAACATAAACACCCCCTAAAGTTTGTGGGATTGTATTGGGACAACCTGTATATTTCATTTTTACTTTCTTCGCAGTGATTTCGTATTATTATATAAAATATAAATATTTATTTAAAAAATAAATCTCTTTACGTTTAATACCACTGATCTATCCTACTAGTTTAGGGTTGATATAAATGTTGTGGCTCCGACTGGGACTGATATCAATATTGGAGGAAATATAGGGGTGCTACAGGAGGAGGGGGGGGGGGCTACCGCCCGCCCAAAGCGCCGCAATCTGATTTGTGAAATAACGAAATATTTCAACCGTTCCCACATTTTCAGAATACGTTCAATGGCCGGGATCAAAGAACCCCCCTACCCCTAGGGAACCCTACCCTAGACCCTAGGTAACTGCCTAGTTTTTGAGTGAGATCGTATATTATCACGAATTACATCAGCTCCCTCACAAAGGTATTTCAGTCACTTTCACCACCAGCCAATGTAATCTAACGTCGTCGCACGAATTATTCGCATAATTTTAGCAATAATATAAAACCGTGATTATTCGTTTACCGGGACACATGGTGGGTTAAACGGGACAACCGGGACCGAGGCTCTAAAGCGGTGACATGTCCCGGTCTACCGGGACGTATGGCAACCCTATGCTAGTTGTAATACGTAATCTAAGTAGGTACATTATAATTTTACAGCGCCCGGTAAAGTAGTTTCATCGTGGGACTTGCGACCCGATTCTCACGCGCTGCATTACATTACCAGCCACGCGCGTGACGCGTTAGCACTAGTATATCCGCAACTTAAGAACCTACTGTACCATCGTGTCTAGATAAACAAATGTATCTTCGCTTGCGCAATGCAAATTAGTAAACGCTAATTATTACAAATGCCGCTCGCAATGTGTCGTTGAAAATTGCAACTAAGGACTGCGTGGTATAGTTTTAACACAGTCAGCGCGTACCACGTTCAAGCATAGGGGATTTAAGGTGGATATTATGAAGGTGAGTAAAATCACCTTTAAGGCGCCCCGGGGCGCATTTGTCCTTGAGATTAGAAAGAGTAGGCTTTATTCGAACATTGACGTGTAAAAAAGAGACGGATATACTCGCCGACCGCGAATTCGTTACATTTGGAATCGATGAAACATGTTTTTTGTATTTAAATAATTATTATCATTTGAAAAAAGTGTTTTTTTTTAAGTAATGTCCTAGATTATTATATTGTCTATCTTTAGAAAGAAAAATTAGGTTCGCGTCACTTACACAACTTAAAAGAAAATCGTTGCAAGAAAAAAACAACACTTTTTTATTTATTTATTTTCATTACTATAATAAGGTGTATTTCATTTTTTTTTAAGCAAAGGACTAAATTAATATATGTAGAATATTGTGGTATTTTTAGTTTTAGCCATTTGTTGGGAATAACTTCAACAAAATGCACCAAAATACGTTACAAAACACGTTTTAGGGACTGGTGGCGCCTTAAGGCGAAGCATATTCCAGTTGATAAATTCCAAGAGAATAAGGGATTAATTCCTATATATTCCTATATAGACTATTATTATATAATATTATATACTTTGCACACTATATATATTATAATTATTACTAAAACCGAACACTTTATAATATAAGTATCTCATGTGTATTTATTTCATATATATGATATGTATATATCTATAGATATACACCCATACGTATACTAATTATAAAAATAATTAATAAGCAATAAAGCAAACGTGTAAAATTGGAGCAGGTATCACCCCAGAACAGACCTTGTCTAGTGGGGTGATAAAATCCACACCACCTATCTATTTTGCTTTGTATGAGATAGTTTAAGATTACTTGTAACTAGTTTTATTATTTAAATTGTTTTGTGCTATTTCATATATATTGTTTTTTGGATAAAAAAAAAAAAAAAAAAAAATATGCATGAAATTCGTAACGTAAGTTATGATAGTATTCCGTGTAAAATGTATAAATAAATATTAAACATTCGCAAGATTATTTTGTTATTTTTAAATTATTTATTACATCGCTTATAATATGTAGGTTTATATACACGCACTAAACACACACACGCGCGCGCAAACATGTCCCTGCCACAAATGGCACCACACACAGTACACATTATTTAATTTTAATTTGTTGTTGTAAACCATTTTCATGTTTGGTACATTTTTTGGCCATGTAAATGTAGTGTTAAAGAAGTGTATTCCTGTATCGCTATTTTGTAGTTTCAAAATAAATAAATATTGACAGTGGACCTTCCAATTTAAAAGGCGTCTGCGCGGTCATTAAGCAATTGTTGATTTTTATTTAATTACAGCTTCATTATATAGAAATTTAAAAAAATAACTTTACTATATTGTAGACCCTTCATTTGCCTTTAAATAACTATTTTTCCCAAGGCTCTAAATGTCGTTTATAAGAGAGCAATTTAACTAAAAAATAATTATAAGCAGTTTATCATTTATTAAATTTCTAAGGAATAGAATTGAATTTTAAAAATATGCATTTACTATGTTGAAAACATTTGATCAAGGTATCTAAAACTATTTTTTATGATTAAATATCCAAACGCTAGCTATAGGAAAAAGGTTCTAAATGAATTGAATTTAATATATATCCTTTGACTTCGCCTTAAGCACAAACGCGTTAATTAGGTCACAGTGTATGCAATTTCTTATGGTTGGCTAAGATGTTAAATTTAAAGACGCTGGAAGTATTTTTGAGAAATGAAGGATTTAAGGAATAATAGTTTTCTGCAGAAAATAAAATGGCGTAAAATTTGTAAACAAAAAATAACTGTATTAGATTCTCATTTAGTGGCATGTCGAAATAAGCACGTGAACATCTATCTAGGTGTTAAACACATGTCCTACTTTCTTTCATCATTTAAAAGATATCTGATTGTGAAGTACGAGAACTTCAATGGTAGAAATGTAGTGTTTCTAGAATATTAGGAAAATCTATAAAGCATAAAAATTTGAACAGTGTTCTTAAAATATATATAGATTATTAATATTCATTTTTTTCTTTTGAAGTGTTATGTGTAATTTGTGCGTGATGTTTGTGGTAGTTGTGAGAGTGTGACATTTGCATGTATACAGGGTGGCCCAAGGTCAATCCCACAAACTTTAGGGGGTGTCTAAGTTCCCTATTAAGAGTAAGAAATTACGTAACATCACCAAATTTATTATTTTTGTAATAAAATTGGTGTAAATCGATCTTATGAATCGATAAATCAATATTATCTGTCGACCAATAGCATCCCTCTTACAACCCCAGAGAAGGAAAAAGGAGTTACCCCTTCTTCTTAGACCGCCCTCTGTTTCGACCAGTAACATCAAATACCGATCATTTAGCTCCGCCCTAATAGGGCGTTTCGAACAACACGGCAGGTCATTAACCTCGATCTTGACTGACCGCGGCCCAGTGACTCAGTGACGTAGTTATCCGAGGGAGGAACCATTGAAAAATATCTGTTTTACATGATTTAGAATAGAAACTTCGACATTTTTTTTCTCGAATTCCATAATGAATTTTGATATAGTTTCTTAACAAATAACACTAAGAATCGTAAGACCTATTAGCTGTTTTTTTTAATGCGCAGAACCTTGGGGCACTCTGTATATTAAAATAAAGTAATAAATTAAGTACGGTTTTAGTATGTATAAAAATAATTTATGATGAAGGTAATATAAATATAATATGTATGTATATTCTATATATAATTGCAACTACAAGTACTTATATGTTACAATTAATCATTACCAACATAAAAATGTAACAATACAATTAGGTTTCATTTGTCTTTACTATTAATGATATTGGATTTACATCAGAAAAAAATCACGTGAAATTAAATGGGATTTAAAAAATATGGATGTGATTTGATTTTACTAATCATTAAAATTTATATTCACTTCAAACATCCGAGCGTCCTCACGAGTTAAGCCGAATGAGCGTGTGTAAGGCGTCTAAAGAAGTTTTACTTTAAAAATACCAGTTCCTTTTAATGCTGTAATTGACTACATTTCGTGAGCGGTTATTATATTTTATACTGAATTTACAATAATATAAAATAATAAGTAGGTACTTATATGTAATAAAATAAATAGTGAAAACTCACCCTTTCCGTAATGGCTTCCTCGAGCTTGCCGCGTTTTAAACCGGGCGCGCGAATGACTTTAGTGCCCGCGTTCGCCGCGCCGGCGGCGCCCGTCGCCGCGCCTGCATTGCCGGCCGGGAAGCAGCCCGCTTCCATGTGACGCGGCGAGCTGCCGTACTGCGAACTAGCGTCGTCGTACGCGGTTCATCGTTCCGCCGGCAGATGGCCGACGCAGGCGCCTTAAAAAAAAATATAATCTTATTACAAGTCACACAATGGTAAAAAACAAACACGGCAATAATACAAGAAAAGAAACATTTTTTTTTCTTATAATATAATGATATTTTAGTTACCTACGACAGATGACCAAGCGCCGATGTTAGGAGTTCACTATCATGCCAACAGATAGCCAATATAGTTTTAATATAGTGCCAACAGATAGCTACAGTAATAAGAAGTTTATTTATCAAATAAAATAAATATTAAACGAGATTTATTATTACATTTTAATTTAAGTAATAATAAAATTTGTCATGCTATCCCTTATCTATCTATCTATCCCCGTTCTTTAACAGTGTATCTGTTCGTCGCATCATTCCGTTCAGATCACATCGGAGGCTGATCGCATAATATAGATATATACCATTAAAGTCAACCAATTAATTAGTACTAATAAATAAAACATTCATAGTTCGATAGAAACTATGACAATAATAAAGAATGTGTCCGTGGAATTGCTACCGACCTGTTAAAAATTATAATTATTTATTACTAAATTATTTTATTTTAAAGAAGTACAAAACGGAAATTTATATATAAATAATAAATATAATGTTGGTCGCGTGAATGTTGCGTGCAAGTATGCGAGATAGTGTGTAGTCGGCTTTGGCGCCGATAAAACATTAATCGTTATTTCGAACACGTGATACGGCAAATAGGCACCCCGTAATGGTACCGCCCCAGCGCCAGGGCGCCCGCTCGTGTTTCGTCTAATTATTGAGGTTTCGTCATTTTTCAGGTCACCGAGTTTAAGACGTACCTGCCTGCTATGCCGCTATGATGCCCCAAGTGAATTTAGAAGCCGCCAAAGTGTACACTGGTTGGTAATTCTATGTATACAGGTTGTTTTAAAAAGTGTTGAATTCATTTAAAGATATTTTTTTTGAACGCGCTATAACGTTTTTAATATGGCCTCATGGTGAACTAGTAATGCACAACACAACAGATACACAATTATTTTAATCATACTATCAAAACTGTATCATCATACTATCAAAACATCGATAAATTGATTTTGAATAAGTCGCAATTTAAAGTGTTAACAACAGTTCGACCCTTACTTCAAAAGGGGAACAAGTCAAAGGGCACTTTTTTCACAAGAATATTTTATTTTATTTGTATGAGAAATGCTTACAGCTATACATAATGACAGTTACATAGAAATAGATAAATAACAACTTAAGCCGACTACAGGCATCTCCAAATTAACAGATACTTTTAACAGAACGAACTAGGGTCTAATTTATAGTAATAACATTGTGTGAGTGTTATAATCTGTGAATATAATAGGGTGTGGAATTTAAGAGAGTAAGATGAAATCAAAAGCTTCAAGAGGTTATAATATTACCATATTCAATTAACGGGTTTTCTTATAAAACTATAAGAAAATAATGAAATTTGAGAAGCACTATTACGCAAAAACTGCACTTTTTTGACTTATTCCCCTTTTGAAGTGAGCGGATAAGTTAATTGCGTAAAAAATGAACTTTGAGCAAAAAAAGTAACTTATGAGATCGTGGAATTAATGGTTTCTCTTTAATACTATAATTAAAATATTTATTTAATATAATATTCAAATTAAAATATTACTTTGGCGCATTTTTATTGCAACATGTATTACTTGTTTGTCTTCATGGCGCTAGGTAATAATTTACTAGATCTTTTTTACTAGACCAGCCACTGCTACGGGTAATTTTATACTTTAAAATCCTTATTATCTGCCTGAACAAAGGTAGCGATAGCCACCGCTATTTCAATAACATTTATTTTTATTTAATTTTCAATTGCTAGATAGGTAAGTACCTATTCTAAAATATACAGTGCCCCAGGTCAGGAGGTGTTATTCGTTATTCTAGGTATGGAATTAAATAAAAAAAAATACAAATGCATTAAGCCAAATGCACTCCTAACCTATCCAACCATGCGTTATTTCATTATAATCACGTAAAGTTTGCACATTAATTTATCTGAAACCACGACAATTTTGAAACACCGTCTTCACAAATAATACTTGAAATCGCCTGGATTTTTTATCGTACAGCGTCCGGAGACACGGCGTTGATTATACGAGTATGTTGTAAGCTTTGTGTGTGTGTGTCTCGTTTTATTACTCAATTATCAGATATTATTGTATGACGGGGTTGGAACAGGTCACCATCGAACCCGGGACATCTGGGAATTATGCATTTAGGCATTTTTTAATCGAGGAAAATTATGTGAATGTGTGCGTATTATGTGAAATTGTATACGCGATAATTTGGTATCACGCTGTATAATATTATAAGTTAATAGGCATTATTTATCGGCGGTATAGATAATGATCGACCTTCATAGACGATAAGGATGTTTAGGCGAAATTACCATGAAAGATAAATGGATGACTTACCCTATTTTCTAAGGCCCGTTTAGAAAATATTCATTATTGGCTTTGAGATAAGCGTACTATGACGCAACTATCCCACGAAATGACAAAGCATTCTATATTAATTACAGGTACAAAATATCCTTTCAGTACGCCGAAGGGGAGGTAGATTTACCCGGACAAAAGTGGTGAAACATTTTGGTCATCCCTTACAGTAAGGGTTGCTCATATCAAAAATTGTTTCAAACAAAAATTGTTGGGAAATTATAGGTCTACAATTAACATTTTAAACAAATTTGATGTGTATATATTAATAAATTAGTTATCTTACATACTAAGAAAGTTAAAGCAAAATTTCACTTTTTTGAACCCTACCCTCTTAGTTTGCCAAACCTAGATCAGACAATTGGAATGTATTCGAGCGAATATTTACTGTCTATCAATAAAACGATAACAAAATTGAAAGTATCGGAAGAGATGTATCTATTTACTATACTTCTATTTTAGAGAGGTATCTATTTATATATTACTAATTACTATATAGAGAGGTATCTATTTACTATATTTCAGACTAGTCGTTTTTTTATATAATCGATATTATGTCAAATGACACTACTTATCCAACAAATTTTGAATATCATTTTTTACACTTTCGCATCGGGTAAAAATAGCTTTAGCTTTATTTCTTTATTAAAATAATTCTGGCTAAAAAATGTTTTTAGTCGAGTTATCAAATGGTTTTGTTTCGCCGTGCAAACGTTACATCAACATTTCTGAAGTATCCACCAATACTGGAGTGAAATTCCATACGATTTTGCACGTCCTAAGTTTAGATGTTTCTATATTAACAGGGATATAACTTTTAGAGAAACCGTTAGAAATTAAAATTTTCATTCGAAATTAACTTCTGTAAGTGAGAGATGCTTTTCGAATTATGCGAGGTTATAGGAAGTCAAAAATTACTTATCAGGAGCTATATATATCTTGTCCCTCGATTTTTGTATGAAGCGATATTCAAAACGGCCCAGCAGCTATTTGGCAAACATTTTAACAAAAACTACCAGTAGCATTAAGGCGCCTGCATACCTGAATGCTACAAAATTGCGTATTTTACATGTTTTAAAAGGCGGTAGGAGAGATATCTACAACAAATATTCTACAACAAGTAATCTAGTTTATTTACATTAAACATAATTTATTATTCTAGAGAATTACCTAAGAAAATTTCTTTAAACATTATGCAAAAAATATAAAAAAATAATAAAATCGAAATCGCTTATGAAACCAGAAACATAACATATAAAAAAAATATAATTTTATGATATAGTATAATGGAGGAGGGATTTACCTAAGCGATTTGAGATATATGGTATAACATAAGGGATATCATTATTATCATGTCTCTTATTTAAAAAAAAAACTAAATTCTATCAATATTTTATACAAAATGGTAGCCCGCGGTTCGTGTTATAAGCGCCGTTATGCCCGTTATAGAGTTTACACCTTTTCGTTCTTTTCGCAGGCAACAATTTGTAGGTCAGAATCGTTAGAATGGTGTCCTTCCTACGTGTGTGGTAAAGAAACTGAGGTAGTTTTAGAGTTTAGATTAAAGACGTTCCGACTAATGGCTTAAACCGTTATAGCGAATTCGCCTTAAGGATGTTTCGTGAAATGCATAGACAAAAAAAAAACATCTTATTAAGTAAAAAAAACTCGAAATGTTCTGAATCTGCGGTAAAAAATAAACGCAGTCCGCAGACCGTGACGGCAGTTCCTTAACCTCAAAATGTAACAGTAACTGTTGAAACACAATAATTATGTGGTGACCTTGTCAGAATCACATCGAATAGCCATGGCCAAGGATACGGGTAATCTTGTGGTCGGTACCTAGATTTATTATAATCACATATTTGTTTTTAATCTACCGTCAATCGACAAAGTCTAGGCACGCAAGCTATGTATTTACTGTGGTCTAAGGTAGATATTTAAGCTAGAAATAAATAACGAAACGCCGTTTTTAAGCGTAAAAAAATGAAATCATTCTTTCGTTAAAATAACGGGTTATCCAATAAGAGGTTTCATTTTGATATTTAAAAAAAAACGAGTATTTTTTAAGAGAAATCAATAAATGTTTATTTCATTGTAAAGAGGAAGTTATGCCATTAACATTTGAAGACGATATCCTTCGATATCCTTTTCGTGAAATTTTGCAGGACAAATTCGCACATTCGCGGCTGCACGTCCTCGATAACTTCACGAATTCCATCTTTAAGGTCTTGAGTCGATTGTGGAGCATTGGCATAGACCTTATCTTTTACGTGGCCCCAAAGAAAAAAGTCTTAAGGTGTTAAATCACAAGATCTCGGTGGCCAATTGTGATCACCTCTTAGAGAGATAACGCGGTCAGGAAACTTTTCTTGCAAAATTGCGACTGTTTCCTTGCTTGGGTGGCACGTAGCGCCGTCTTGCTGAAAATAAACGTTGTCCACATCAATATCTGGCCATAAAAAAACATTAATCATAGCTCGGTAGCGTCATCCATTCACCGTAACAGTTGCACCAGCCTCATTTTCGAAGAAGTAAGGTCCAATCACACCGCCAGCCCAAAAACCGCACCAAACAGTGACACATTGAGGATGGAGAGGCTTTTCAATAACCATTCTTGGATTTTCACATCGCTAACTTGTCCCAACGGCTCAAATTTTTTCACCAGTTTCACTATGCCGGCCGAGAAGGTGCCTCGCGTTGACCAAAAAGTGTTTTAGTTTTGCGAACTGTGACTGCAAAATTTTCACCATTTTTGTGGTGCATTTTAACAATTCCAATGCGTTGTCGAAGGGTTTATTGTACCATTTTTAGTAAAGGCGTAGTTTTTACTTATCAAATATCAAAAAATGACAGCTTCAAAATAAAAAGTTGCCCAAACAGCAGGTTATTCAAAATGAAACCTCTTATTGGAAAATCCTGTATATGCGATCCACTGAATGCAATATTATAAATAGTCGATATAATACTAGTCCCGTTTTGCACCAACACCAACACAATTACTGGCCGATTTCTTCTATCAATTATAACACGAACGATTTAATTAGGAATTCCACTTTCCATATTAAATTTGAGCGGTGAAAATGCTTAATAAAAGACAATTGAAATGCTGCGCGACGGCTAAACGGCCATTTTGTTTTAACTGTCAAAAGTGACGTTTAGTTTCGTGAAAGCGTCGCGTTCTAAACTCAAACGGGCATCGTTTCACACCTGCTGGATTATATTATCACCGCCATCATTAATACCTTCATTTAATGTAGGTAGTTTTTTCATGAGAGTAAATATGTTAATTCAATCGCAATAAATGAATTACAATTTGTGATGCAAAATCTGAAAATAGTATATTATGAAAAAATCTGATAAAGAAAAATATTATTTATTTAAAATAGCGAGTAAGGTAGTGTTTTAGTGATGATTTTAAGAACCACCTAATGTCCTTCCGGCTCCGTTCCAGCACAACTATTAATGTATTTGTTAAACTATATAAATATATATGTTACTATACTATATGTAGTATAGTATATTATAGTGTTAGTTTTCCGAATAAACGATAAATAAATAAATAAATAACACTCTTTAATATTGAATATTAATTTACCTATATATTTAAAAATTGTTTATTCATTTATTTAATAAGTATATTAAGTGTTAAGGAGTAGACACTTAAATTGTATTCATGTGTGTGTGTGGGTTGGTATATCAGTGTGTATATTTGTGCCTTAGTTAATTTTTATATTTTCACAGGGTTTTGCGCTCGTCTCTTGTACACTCACTGTAACACTTCATATATAACCTTCCTTGGAACAGGTAACTCTTACCTAGTTAGGAAGGTTATAGACTTGTACTCATGGGCCAACTAGATTTCTCAATAAAAAAAAAAAAACTTTACATAGCGAACCATGGAAAAGGCGATGTAGAATGTGCAATGATACTACCCGCCACAGAACTAAAGTTTAAATAAGAATGGGCTGGTCATCTGTGCCGAGGGTCTGACAACTGCTGGAGCAGAAAAATACTCGAATGGAGACTGGAACTGGAAGACCAGGTCGACCACCTGCGCGTTGGACGCTCGCACATTAGGACAGTGGATGGACACCGGCTGATAATGATGATGAACGCGGTGGCGCAGTGGTAAAGGCGCCCGATTCTAAATCCAGAGGTCGGCGGGTTCGAATCCTCGGTTGGTCAAATCTGGCATGATAATTTTTCGCCGCTAAGAATACTCAACGGCGATTTTATCTACAGTCTCGACCGGGTTAAGTAACAAGACATACACACCAAACGCTTATTCGGTTACAGACTTGCGAGATGTTGTTTGCCTGTAATGAATGGCTCCACATCATAAAACAACACAATCCATACGCTAAATAAATAAATTATGAGTTAATGATACTTAACGCTCAAGTATGTACGGGCAGACCTTACGACAGCCGTTGCCACACCAACTGCAGTATACTATAATATATCTTATGGTTAGAGTCACGCCAAGTTCCTAGTCTATTAAAGTCGATTGTCTCTTATAGGTTTAATTTCGTCGACGAATCGAAATGCGGAGTTCGTTGAACTCTGCTAAAAACGCCCGCCGAGTAGACAAAGATCGTGAGTATCTAAATACATAGAGATTGTGGTAGTCTAGTGGTTAAGGCGTTGGACTATTGAGCCAAAACTCTGGAATTCAAATCCGGTCGTACCATTTTTAACGCTTTATCACCATCATCTCCCCTGACTCTACACAGGCAAAGTTGAGTAGGGTCAAAATAATTGTATATGACCTTGGTCATAGCAATTCTTTATATAAATAAATACATAGTACAATTTATATAACGAAATCTGCATTGCCACGAGTTTAGCTTAGGTGAACTAGACAATATTAATTAGCTGTGTGGATCGAATTACATAAGATACACTGGGTGCCTCAGACCTTTCTCGAATACTTAAGGGAGGGGTTTGTGTACCCTATTATGAGTAAAGAATGATATAATATATCATCTACATATTGGCTATATTTTTTAACAGATGGTGTAAAATCGGACAGGCCGCGAATTCCGACGCCTCTAGAATCGATCATGTAACCTTGATACCGTTACCGGCGTGCGGCGATAGCTGAGCGTTCACAACAAATACCTTATTACAAGATCCTTTTAAAATTTTCGGGTAAAGTTTACATTTTTTTTCCCAGAACCCGTGATGAATTTTTACAAATAATACTAGAAATCACAGGACCAATTAATTGATTTTTTTCTCTGAATAATATAGAGATTATATTACACCACGCATAGGGTTTTTGTGCTGGTTACAACCCCCCCCCCCCCCACTAATGGGGTTTTTTAAAATACTTCTCCAGCTATTTACATTCATTCTTAGACTAACCACGTTCTGGTAACCAAATAGTGCCCGTATCTTCAGATTATGGAAATCAGATTGTGTAAAATATGAATATTTATATTACTTAAGAATGATTAATTATTTGTATTAGTTTTAGTATTATTTTTCGAAAGCAGATCTTTGTTTTCGGGCAGACGTAGTGATAGGAAACGTTAAAACTGCCCGCAGCAGTGACAGGTTTAGAAAAAATATTAATTAAATTATTATACAAAAATGTCATTTTCTAAAATTAACTAAAAACTAATATTTTTTTTTGTATATAAGCATACTATCAATTTTAAATAGGAAATCATTCTAAGCAGTTCAGAGAAAAGCAAGCCAGCATGTCTTTAGGCGTTATGCTAGTCCATCTGAATTAATTTCAAATCTTAATTGGGAGCCACTAAGTAGAAGGCGTTTCGAATTCAGGTTAACTAGTTCATATAAGACTGTGACGAATTAACCTCTCTAAGCCTCCTTATATTGGCCGTAATGAACATCCTTCCAAGATAAAACCTATCTTGAGAAAACGGAACATTGGGTTCAATTCGTTTCTTTCCAGATCAATTCGCCAGTGGAATGTTCTTCATAGGTCAATATTTGACCCTTTTCCTTGTTCCAAGGCTGTTTTTAAGCGTTGGCTGCGAGCTGTTAAGCATTCATTTTTCCTCACCTACTAAACTCAACAGTATCACCAGAGCTAGCTCCTAAATATTGTAATTACTTAATAATAATAATCATTATAATATTATATTTTCGTCTCACCGACTCAACGAATACTCACTTTAATTTTGCACGCAATAATGGAATCCGTCAAGCCGTTTGCGAAATTTGAGTCGTGCTAGAAGGGCATTTCAATTCGCACCAATAAGATGGCCACTATTTATAGCACGCAGCACGATCCGTCGCAATTATACACTGCATCGTGATTCGACACAATTGGGCGACCATTAATCCAATAACCGACACCGCGGAACTGCGTCTATCTTAAAAACCGCATTTCGTGAGAAATCGATCAGCGCGCAAAACCGTAGACAGTCCCGTCTAATTGGAAACTAATGCTACGGAGCTTATTTAATTTGACGTTTAACGGTTTATCTCACGTCGCGGTCAACATCCATAATCAGGCATTCTATAAAGAAACCTAGTCTTTTTAATTTAATTTAATTTGTCTTTATTAGGGAAATAAAACAGTTACACGAGAAAAAATATATACAAGCAGTACATTACAATCATACAAAAATAAAAACAAATAAAAACACTGAAAACAATGGTACCAACTTGTAAGTATAAAATAAAATCTATTAAATATTTCCACCGAGTGATTATACAATTAGTGCTTAACCTAAGAAATGCAACTTAATCTATTATTTCTGTTTAATCTATTCTTTTATTCATCACAAATAAGAACAATTGTGAGCATACAAGCGTACACTTGACAATATAAATAAATAAAATACATCTTAATGCACATGAAACGGTATAATTATTATACTCTACGATTTCCAGTAATATTTGCGAAGATGGTATATTAAAATTCATCATGGTTTCAGAGAAATTAATTTAAGTATACGCACCGAACCGTCCCTGTGCTGAGGCGCGTGTGATCCACTCGCACGGAAATAATATACCATATAGTTCCTCGCTAGGATTAGAGTAGTCCCTCTCAGGTGATTATTATTAATACATTGGTTCTACCTACTTAGAAAGAAAATAGTCTAACAAATGATTTGTCACGCTTCACGCCTGGCTAGTAGGCCAGGTCATCAAGTGGGCAAAAATTAGAACTTAAGTCCGCGACGCGGCAGAGTTTTGATTAGGTAAAATGTGAGCAAAGGTGAGGTCTCCCACTTCATTTGAGGAGGGTGTCTCAAATTCTTGTAGGTCGGGCGCCCGAATCTTCATTCGCAGGTCCGTATGCAAAGTGAAGGTTTAAAAAAAAAAACGGATAAAAGATATAGGGGAAAAAAGGGTCTGATAGAAAGAAAATAGGTGCGTAGCAGCCGAAAAGGGCTATTAGGAGGTTCCAAGAAAAGGAAACCTGATTAGCAAACTAAATAACAGATTGAAGGTTAGAATTGCTTAGAATGAGGTTTGCATAATAGACTAAATTGTTTAAATAATCTTATAAGATGATTTTAAGATTACATCAATCCAATTTAAATATAATATCAGGTGCATTAAACTTACATAGTGGTCCCCTTTTTAGTAGCAATTAGATGAATCACTGAGACTTAGGTGGGTCTGCTAGTCAAATGCTTCTATATAGAAAGAAATGATCTTTTAATAGACTTACTTATACTTATTACAGTTTAGTAATGATTTCCATATTAAAATAAATCCAATTCATTATTAGTATACTCATATAAATAATATTCTTTTTATTATAAATATATTTTGAATAAATATTTTATGTATAGATAAATACTTTATTTTGACAGATTTAATTTGTCTTGGTCATTACTTTTTCTTTTTTTTTTTAAGGCTATGTGTTTTATTTGATGTGATTATGAATATGAAACAAGCAAACTTTAAATTTGTTATGTGACAGATTCACATAGGTATTATGCCGGTAAATATTTAATTTTAACAGAATTGTCAGGTCAGTTTCACACCTAATCGTTAAGGCCTATATGTTATGTATGTTGGTGGATGTGGGGGGTTTGCCCCTCCCCCTGTACAGCGTCCTTTTCAGAATTATTGTACTTTTAAATCCACTTATAGTTCGCCCTCTAGTACCGTACTGTAGATAAAGTTAAGTATCTTTTTGGGTGCGATGGTTATAATCTCTTCTGGCTTGAGGATATGGTTGCCTAGAAGGTGGTACATTTTGTAAATGAGGGGCCCACATTTCCCCAGTAGGTGTAAAGGGGTTTCTGGGCTCTCTTGGCAAAGTCTGTACCTGTCGTCGGTCGATAGGCTTAATTTGTGCAGATGTTTATTCAGCTTGCAGTGGCCTGTTAAGGTTTTAATCAGGATCCTCAGTTGGTTCCGGCTTAATTTCAATAGCTCAGGGAGTTTTTTTGGTGAGAATCCTACTATGAGTTCATTGGCGCGCTTTTTGCAGTTTGCTGGTAGTGCTGTTTGCTATGTAGCACCTTTCTTGGCCAACTCGTCTTCTGTTTGTTTGCCATCAATGCCCGAGTGGCCTGGTACCCACATAAGTGTGACCCTGTTGTGTGTTGCCAGGGTGTTGAGTATTTATACACAGTTTAGCACTAGCTTTGAATTGATAGCATTTGAGTTGATGGCATGTCTGAAAGTATGTAAATGTTTTTAATCTTGTAGGATCGTTCAATGCTTTCATGCAGTTAAGCCTATAAGGTCTTAGGCAAATATAATATTAATTAAACAAATGTATATAATCATTCGAACGCCTGAAATGGGCTTACGAGACCTCCCTCCGGCCCTAATCGATTAAGCCTAAAATGCTATTTTAGTATTTGCTACATAACTAGGCTTTTTAAAGAAAGACTCATCATTGATTATAGCTAGAACACATAGTAATTACAAACAACAAATGCTTTAAAAGAATGTAGGCACATGAAAAGGATTTTACTAAAATATTTCGGATAATATTAGTTAATTAAGCATGAGGCAAACATCGACGGATGCGAGCCAAATGTTACCATTATAAAAACTAGTTTGTAATAATGTCACCGATTGGCATTCAACTATAAAAGATAAATAAAACGATACAAACTTATATTACTAATAATTACGCACAGCATAGATTCTTAACATTTTGATAAGTATGTTTTTTTTTTTAAATGTCTATAAATGTAAAGTAATGGGTCAGTAATTGACCCTTTTCCTTGTGTCAATGCTGTTTTTAGGTACATTTCATTAGGAAAGCAACCTACTGCAATGGGTACCGGGTCGTGACTCGAAAAATTTCGACATATCTTTGCGTTTCACATCCCCTAGAACCTAATACCATCCTCAGTTTTAAAGTTTATATATCTATCTATATCACTTTCTTGTGGACACGATAGCTGCCGTAATTTTACACCAATCACTTTCAAATCGATACATAAAATTTAATGGGCACAAAATCTCGGTCAAGTTCGTTATTGGGCAAAATCAAACCGGGAGGGCGGGTTAAAAAGAGTGAAATTTTTCTCTCACTTTCTTAATATATAAGATATCGAATTCATTTAAATTTAATTATATAACCATCGGTCCTAGGGGTGGGAAAAAACATACCCTCCTATTAAAGATCAAATCCATTCAAAATGTAAATTGTGGGCTTATAATTTCCCTACAACTTTTGTTCGAAATAATTTTTGATATGAGCAACCCCTATAGTAGCAGCCACGGACTAATTAGGACTGTACACGCCGTATCATATTATTTATATGAGAACACTGTCAACCGCTTTTACACGTGCGCATATAGGAATGGCAACACATGTATCGAATTACATTAGCCAGTTGAATTTGTTAGCTATAATTATGTATAAAAACAAAAAAATATATATAAACAAATGTATATTATCATAAATGCGTATTATGTACCTATATAAAAATAAATGCAGTTATTATGAGGCCATTTATTTTAATATGCAATATGTAGCGGGTAAAAGTCCAACCAACTAGTTAATATTGGTTAATACGACATACAAGTAAGTAAAATTAAAGTTCTTGCAGATTAACTAAATATAAGATAATATAAAATGCAACAACATACAAAATATTAGTAAATAAAAAAATAATAGTTTAACTAAAAATAAGAGAAACGTAAAATATGTTTTAACAAAATAAAAGAAAATAATTTACCCATAAATTTTAAAGTTCATTCGCGTGGTTAATTATTGGCGTAACAATATTTAGTTACTATAATAACTAACGAATTGTTAATTATTTAATATCTAACACAATGTTAAAGTATTAAGTAAATGTACATATTTCAAGATATCAATAGAATAAATACAATACATTTTAACTATAAACAAGAAAAATATACGTAAGTACCATCAAAAATAATATTGAAATTTGATAGATAAAACATGTAGCTATTTTTTTTTTTTTTTAAGACATCGAGAATAAATAATATTGACTATAGTTTTATCTCAAAAATTTCGACTTTGTCGAAAGTCCGCATTATTTCATAATATTTTTATAGATTAGGTATCAAATCAACTGAGAGACACGAAGTGTTTTTAAAATACAATGATTCTGTTTTTTATGATTATCATATATCGTCAGAGTGTTTCTTTTTCTGGAAGCCGTAACATGAAACAAAATTATTTAAGACCACGCGCATGACAAAGAGGCCCCTTAACGGCCTCAAGTTAATGCTGTCGATGTTTACGCCATTCTCAAAAAATATAATACGACCATCATCGGCTAATGTGTGAGTATTCAATTTTAACTCAACACTTCGCTCAGGGTTATAAGTAATGTCTGTTTACCGATGCTAAATGCTTTTTTTTGTGTGTAGCTAAGAACATAGCCAAACAAGAGTGAAGGTCTCTTTTTGACTCTAATGTAAAAACAAAAACCCAGTAAATCTCATTTTGGAAAAATAACTTTTTATTAAATTATTACTATAAATGCAATGCGAATGGAATTCGGAACCTCTTAATCATTTGGTGCCTACTAATTAGATACTAACGAATCAGGGTGAATAAAAACGATCAGTAATAACCTAACCACCGGTAGAAGCGTTGTTTGAATTAAATATAGAAAAATCGAAATTGTGGTTCTTTTTAACGGCAAAAACAATACTTCAATGGCGAAATCCCTGCATCAAGCCCTCTACAAAAATATATTAACGATTGTATAATCATTAAACACTTTTTGACTATCGAAAAATACTTTTTCAGTTATTTTAATATAATGAAAATATTCCGTCATTTTCATTTCATATACCAATTTGTTCTCGAATCTCCCTCTTGCATAATGAATTTATTAATTATCATGATGGCCTAAAATTAAGTAAATTTCAATTTAGAAAAAAATGTTTTAATATTACAAATAACTCTGTTTTATACTGTTCTTTCTTCAATTTCGTTCTTATATATTTTATTTAGACGATGTTTAATAATTGTATTTTTAATGTAGGAATCTGTGTTTAGATTTATGTAGTATAACTTTTTTTCTCTCCCTTCATATGTAAAGTTAAATTAATATGTAAATCTGTAGATTTCATTTAAAAGAAAATCAATAATATTATCGTGTCTTTTCCGATGCGTACATACCTAGAGGAGATACAATTTTATTTTTTTTTAGTTTTAATTCTAACTACGCCATCCAGCGGCTTACTGGGTTTTGCATTACAACTACGCGGGCTTTAAATTTGCGTGCGTTGCATTGCTATTAGTGGTTCAGTAAAATTTACCGGGTCGAAGTCAGCTAATGGCCTGTTTTATCAGCAAACAGGGCGGGCGAAGAGTGACTTCTATATGCGTGTGAAACTTAAGAGGACTCAACCCAGCCATTTCTGGAGAAATGACTGGGTTGAGTCCTCATCGTAGGGTTGAGTCAGAATCGTTCAAATTGTGTCCTTCGCTCGCATATGTAGTCTTCTTAACAAATTTACACCGGTAATTAAAAACGAGTCGTAGGTATCAGTTAATGAAAAAAATAGCCTAATAAAGTTAAACAAAATACAGTTTTCAAAATCACACAAAGCATACATTATACGTTTTTTGTTTAAATTTGTTTTACAAATTAAAATCGTTAAAATGTCCACAGTTTATTGGAGAGAGTTGGCAAAAATAAAAACCGATGTTGTCATCATAAAAATATTAATGGCCAAGGGCGTTCGTGCTGTTGATAGAGATATCAAGTTTATGAAGAATTACTGAAATTAGTACCTTTGCATGATACAACAAATTGGGGAGGATATTTTCAATGCTGTTTATGGACTTCTTCAAAAATACAATTTAGATTTGTCTAAACTGGGTACCGTTGGAACAGACGGAACTCCTTTAATGACATACCTATTACATATTAAAATATTACAGACAAGAAAGTCATCGTCTGCCAAAAGCGGGGACTTCAAGTATCATGGATGTGGTAACAAAAACCAAAATATCGAACCCTAAAATGTAAATAAACTCGAGATTAATAAGTCGAAAACTAAATCAAAAGTAATCGGATTAAGGACATACCGTTTCCAACTGGATAACAGGTTTACCCATAATAAAATACTGGTATCTATACGGGATGGACATGAGTATTATGGTAGTTATATTTGTTAACAATTTAATTGCACAGTCAAATCAATCCCATCCTATGAGCGTCATTCAAGCGACGTCCAAATTCAAAGTGAAAAAAACACATTTAAAACTGACTACCTTCGTGTATCCGAAATTCGACTGACAGGAAACAAGCCTGCGTTTCAGCTAGGATGCAAACCAACTAGACAAAATAATAATGATCGAAAAAAACGGCAGATGGCATTTGTTCAGTGGGATAATTCGCGAGTTCGTTACAGACTTTACTTTCGTTTATTAAAAAGCAGTCGACAGTGTTGAAAAAAGCGCCGTTGAATATTTTCAACGGCGAAAAATAGGTTTCTCGTCGGCCGGATTTCTCAACCCAACGGGGATTTGAACCGCGAGTCTTTGGATTATAAGGCGACGCTAACAGTTATGCGCCATCCGGCCATCGATATTATCAACGAAATGCACGTATTTAAAGGATGACTATTAATTTACTTTGATTTAATTGACATTTATTAATAGTATCTGCCCGTGCATAAGAAAGAACCTTCAATTCGTTTAAATAAAATTTGGTTTAGAAAAACGAAATCAAGTATCTTGTCAAAATTGAAAGGTCGCGTTTGATTTCTCCGGAAAACTAATGCCGCGGTAATAGTTAAAGACGCGTGTGCGTTTGTTCAGATATCGTAAGCATTGACCACTGTTCTAGAAATGTTTTTGAGAAACATACTTTACGCCGACGAACTGTGAATGGAACTCAAACATGACTTCCACATGGACAGGACGTTCCGTGGTGGGGCCACGTGAACCGAGGAGTGAGTCCCAGGCCTTGGCCTTGCAAGGCTAGCATAGAGTCGCCCTCACATTGCAAACGAAGCCCTCGAGGGAAGGCGTCATCTTAAACTCTCCATAGAAAGCCAACACCGTAAGTAGGTCATCTTAGTAAGTCATCTTAGAACAAAAACACGAATCTGCGAGGGTGCCGTCATCAGGGCTGCTTTACACTGTTCAATCCACCTCCCATTATAATTGCGTCATTCCTGGAGCATTTTTAAGAAAAATGCAAAACATTATTCCTTAACTTTATTTTGGATATAATATAATTAACAAATTATGACTAAAACTCATGTCTCAAATCTCACAACTAGCATTTACAAAACTGGTATTATGTATAATATAATAATATTTTTTTCAATGTTATATCATTTATTGTTGTGACTTCCTATTATACTATTATGAATAAATAAATAAATAAAGACAATTTAGCTTAATGTAGTTAAAGTAAAGTTAGCTCATTTAAGTCACACATATAGAAAGGTTTCATATTATACGATGTTTAACAGGGTCGTTCACGGCTTTCAGAATGCATCCCAAGTTACCGCTGGTTTTTTTTATATTCAGCGCATAATATTTCTGTTAGCAGGTCAACAGGGGCGCTGGAGGGCGACCCACGCGTTGAGACGGGTTCATGACCTCACATCGAAGGAGGACGCCGGGATGTTGTGTACGCCACTCAGCGTTCACGGATGCGTTCACCCGCTGCCGGGTCGGCGACGAAAATAAGCTGAAAGGTAATGAAACCTAACAAATTCATTTTATTACATTTATTTGTTAATTTTTATAAAAATTTAATTCTATTGAACTGCTGTACTAAGGTGATTTAATCGGTTATAGAAACATAGATCCGACTTACAGGAATATTGTAGATTCGAATATCCAACTCGGCACCGTGCCGGTGATTATAAGATATGGAGAATTAACCCTCTCCTGTGAGAAGACACTTTTCACATGAACATCGACAAGCTGATGTGAGGGGTAAAAGTGTAAGCTGTTTGCCATGTTAGTGATTTTTATTATAGAAAAGTAAGATGTCACTGACTTTACATGGTTAAGAAATTATGGCAATGAATTGTGTCTTCTAAAAAAAATCAGCGTCGTTTGAAGTATTTTACTTTCAAAAATGCAAAAAATAAACTCTTAGTGTGTAAGAAAGAACATTTGAAAATTTTACATGGAAATCTACAGCCCGAACAGATTATTATACACAATTATTAACGATCTCTTATTTATATTAACTAGAGGTCGCCCAGTGGTCGAAAATCGACCTTAATTCATTAAGCTTTTAAGATAGAGCGTTATTGAATAGTTATACTTTTATAATCATTGCATATATTTTTTTTTAATTTTGGTCTATTACCGTCAGCTATGAAATGTAAAATTTAATGTTAGTAACAGTTGGTTCTCAGTTTTTTCTCATTTTTATTTTTTTATAATTATTTTTGCTTGACATCTCTACACTGACAAACTATTAAATAAAAGGAAAGTAGGTTCTTTTACAAGACAACATTTCATTTTTTCTAAGCAATGCCTCCTATACCTTTAAAGACCTACAGCCTGGTTAAACTGGTTTTTTTTAAAGATACGTATTCAGATCAGATTCGTTTGATATTTTGTTTGTCACGGAAGTTCTCGTTCTGTGTTTTCGAGTAGTATAATTAGCTTTTTCTATAATTTGTTCTGTTTAATTTTATGTACTTATGCCCATATTTTATTATTTTAAGGTGAGAATGCAGTTAAAAAAGAATAGTACAAAAGCTGGTTGCTACGGTTGAGAAAGATATGCAGCAATTCTCTATCGTAGAGAATGATGGATTTAAAGAGCTATTCTATTGCAGAGGTCACATCCTCGTTACAGTATTACTGGACATTGTAAGGTAAGAAAAAAAGTGTATTATTCTATCACATGTATTATCGCTTTATAATGTGATAAATGGTTTTATAAACAACAATAAAACCTAGTATTTTCGCTGAATTAAAAAGAGGCACTCGTCTCTAAATATTTCAGACACCAATCAATCTTTGTTAAATAATCGGGAAATATTGCGAAGTCTCAGATAATGCATAAAAATAATAGCAATTAATATTGTTAAACTTGCGACATCTGCCATGCTTTGCACACACCATAAATATAATAATACGAACGGCAATAAATTCATCCCCCGTAGAAATTTCTGAAGTACTTAATAACCAAAGTCAGAACTGTCATCTCACATTTTCGTATCAGCACAGTTTCTAAAGAAATTCAATCTTCACAAAAACCAATAAATTTATTCCAGCTTAAACGTTTTCAAGAAACCGAAACCAGGTGGAATAGTCTCATTTATAATACATTGTTTCAGCTAAAAATTAGTTTAACAACAATAACTTTGCCTTTATTAATGTAATGTATATATATATATATATAAAACAAGGTCGGGTTAGTTACACCGCTAATAACTCAAAAATGGCTGCGCCGATTTTTATGATCTTTGATTTGTTAGATTTGTCTCCGCCCCGAATAGCAGAATAACTATTAAAACATAGGAAAAATACACAAAAAAAAAATATATAAAAAAAAATCATTTTCAAATTGTAAGTTAGTTGCCTTCGAAGATGTTCACTTTGCATCGATAATTGCTTCATATGTAACATTGAATTGTGTGAAAAAAATTATTGAACTTAATTCATTTTAAGTATTCTTAATAAAAACCTGAATTTAATTCGGCTAATAAGTTAACACAACATTTATTGATGCGGCGGTACTAAGTTCGCTGGGACAGCTCGTAAAAGATACAGTAGAGCTATTGTGACCCATTGTTTTGGTTTATATTGGCTTTTCATTTTAAACTGTAATTTAATTAATTTCCTGGTTTAGGTCAAATCTTGCAAGCTGAAATAGAACCACTTCCTCTTATCCTACGGAGTTGAATTTTGACGTGTTGGTTTAGACCGATGACAACGCATTTTTATGGTAAACGCAACCCTGATTCTACACTCAGAATTGGCTTCATATGAAGGAACTCCTCGACGGACAACAGCAAAGAAAAGAAATTTTGTTTACGCATTCAAGCACTTTAATAAAAAATGAATATTTACTATTTATTTATTTTAATCTACTCAGACCTAACAAATGACCCACTGTCGCCTCTATGACAATCCAAAACGCACATCGAATAGGCTAAAAGTGCCACAGGCACAAATGGGGATAGGAAATGAAGCGACCCCCCTAATAATGGATACTAGACTATGCAATACTTTGAGAATATTTTTTTGTAGACGGTATAATTGGTAGATTCCCAAACTGTTTCGTAATCAGACCACTTCAATATAATAAACTACAAATGATGATTTAAATAGGCAATGCAATCAAGTTCCTTACATTAGATTATTAATTACACTTTCAAACTAAGTTAAAGGTTTTCTATGCACAATGGCACCCATTGAATGTGGAATAATATTTTTTTATAGCTTATAATATATTAAAAAATCTTATTAAAAAATATACCCATAATAACATTTTTGTTTGCCCTAAAATACTTCAAAGTAATAATATTTCAAAGTAATATTATTTGACTTATTTTGCATTGTTTAGTCTGATTTCGTTTGTTGTCTTACTTACATACATGCAAAGTGTGAATAGAAAATAAATAAATAAAAAAATATTTTCTAATATTTATAGTTAATCGATACGACCGATCGATAGTTAATCGATCGATAGTCGGTCGATTGTACTATACTAGTTTGTCGTAGTGAATAAGTTTATATATTTTGTGTTTAAATTGTGCGCTTTTATTTGATTTGCTAATTTTTGGCTTTACTTTGGACGCCATATCATTATTTTCCAAATGAATTTCGCGCCGTTTTCTGGTTTTATTTTGTGGTTCTTATTTCATTATCTAAGTTATATCGGTTGCTAAGATTTTCAAAATTGGTTATTAAATCTCATTTGAGCTCTAGCCAAGTGGTAAATTTATTTACGAACTTTTCTGAATAAGTTACGGGTATGTTTGCAAATATTTCACCATCATAAGCACCATTTAAATTTTAAGACTTTGTTAACAGTTTAGAAAGCGCTGGTGGAATCCATTATCAGTTATGGGGGCTGATAGTTTACGGCAGAGGGTATAAAACCTACTTAAGTAAAATACAATCTCTAGAGTTTCGTATACTTAAAACAATTGTACCCAACAAAGTAAAAACGATGTGTGAGGTGGTCTTTGAATTCTGCAAGGTGTTCGCGGTTTCTCAAATGTTTAATTTTAAATTATTTATGTATTTTAGAGTATTTCTCACGTGAAGAATTCAAAGAGTATTTTCACATAAGTACTCGACAAGGCAATTAGCATCACAAATACTTATTATACCGAAGTTTAAAAATGTATTTGGAGAAAGACAACTTAAAGTTGTGCTGGCACGATTATTTAATAAGGTATACCTTTAGAAATAAAGAAATAAAAAAAAAATAGTGATGAAAAAAATATTCTTCAATTCAATCTTGTTAATGTAATGTTTTTAACAATAGGTTAAGGTGTGTAATAAAAAATAATAAAATAAATAAATAATTAAGTAACATGTTACTAGATAATGTCTATACTAGTGAGTATCTGGTAGACGAGTCGGCAGGCTCTTCCAGGACATGTAAACTGCTTACTAATATATTTGAAATAAAGGTCACGACAGCGACATTGAATTTGAATTTTTTTTTTTTTTTTTTTTTTTTTTTTGTTATGGAATATAAATTGGCCGATGAGTGTAAGTCAATAACCTTCCTAACTAGGTAATAGTTACCTGTTCTAAGGAAGGTTATATATGAAGTGATAAAGTGCATAGCAGAGACCAGCGCAAAACCCTGAGAAAATATAAAAAAATAATAAGGCACAAACAAATATACACACTGATATACACACCCACACACACATACACACATGAGTACAATTTAAATGTGTAATCAAGAATACTTAATATATGAAAAAATAAAATGAATAAATTAAAAAATAACAAATACGTGAATAAACAATTATTAAATATATAGGTAAATAAATATTCGATATAAATAAATAAATATTCAATATAAAAATAGTGTTATACTACATATAGTATAGAAACATATCTTATAGTGATATATATATACATTGGGCATAAACATATTGGTATGACATATCTAAGTAAGCATATATTTTTTTATTTTTTTAAACATTCTAGGTAACTAAAATAATATTTTTTACTCAGTAGCTAAAGTCGCTTAAATTACAGTATTAATAAATCTTATCTAAACAACTATTTCAGAAATTAATTTCTCAGCAGCATCTCTACCCAAAGCGATTAACCATTTTAAGATAGATTTAGCGAGGCAAGCTTTAGTTTTAGCATCCCTAATTTCATCGCTTATCTGGTTATATATTTTTGGGCCCAGAAAAATGAGATGTCTCTGTCCAAAAGAAGTTTTCATTATTGGTGCCACTAAGTGACCTCTATCGTTCGATCTTGTCTTCATAGCTTTAGTGCACTGTATATTACTAATTTTATTTTGCCAAACATGTATGACTACTTTTTTAATAAAAGATTGTCTAATATCTAGCACCCTGTAATTTGAGAAAAGGATTTCCGAACTAAATCTAAAAGGCTTTTTATTGATCACGCGAAGAACTAATTTTTGAACTTTGATTAATGGTTCAAGGGCTTTTCGAGTTGCACCGCCCCACACAATTAACGCATAGGTGATTAAAGAGTTAGTTAAGCAATTGTAAACCATTTTTAAAGTTTGGGAAGATAAACAGTTTCTAAGATTTTTATAAACTACAATTTGCGAACGAACTCTTTTAGCAATTGAATCAATGTGATGGTTCCAGCGAAGGTGCCTGTCTATTACAATTCCTAAGTATCTAATATGGTCAACATTCTCCAGAGGAAGACAATCACATTTTATTCGGTTCTGACAGTCATGGATGCGAAGATGAAAGCCCGTATCAACTAAACCGGCGGAAGTAATACTGAAAGTAACATATTTAGTTTTGCTAATGTTTAGAGTTAAAAGATTATTGTCCAGCCAATTGGTAATAGTTTCCAAATTATGTTGCATCTTACATTGTAACTCAGTCCACGTGTCACTAGAACATACAATCACAGTATCGTCTGCGAAACTTATAATTTTTCCTTTAAGTTGCAAGTTACATAATGCATTAATGTAAATTAAAAACAAAAGAGGCCCTAAAACACTACCCTGTGGCACACCAAATGTTGTTATTTCAGTATCGCTCTCCTGCTCATTAATCCTGACTACATGACTTCTATCAGTTAGATATGATTTAAACCAATCATATTCGCTACCCTTGATCCCTATGCAATCTAATTTTTTAAGAAGAATGCTAAACGAGACAGTATCAAATGCCTTAGCCAGGTCGAGAAACACGGCAACGCATTTTTTCCCTTTGTCGATGTTTCTAGTTATATATTCTGTTAAATCAAGCGCCGCATCTTGCGTACCTCGATTCTGCCTAAATCCATATTGGTTTGTAGATAATAAATTATTTTGCTCTAGGAACATTGTCAAGCGATGTTTGATAATTTTTTCAATAATCTTTGAGAATGTAGGCAGCAATGAGATGGGTCTAAAGTTTTTTATTTCCGCCATATCACCATTTTTATGTAATGGTATAATGACAGCCTTCTTTAAGCTATTAGGAAAAACACCATTTGACATGCTAAGATTTATAATATGGCACAGGGGTATTAAAATATTGGATTTTAATCTCTTTATTATATCAGCATTAATTAAGTCGGATCCTTTCCCAAGTTTAAGACTATCAATAACTTTAGAGACTTCTAAATGATTTGTTGAACTAAATATTAGTCTATATGGTGAGATAAGAGAGTCAGACTCTAAAGCTAATTGCATTTCAGTTTTGTTGAGACGTTTTAGGATTTTACTCGCCAGGTCCGATCCTACAGTGGAATAAAATTTATTTGCATAGTCTACAATTAATTTGCCATCTGATTCCATATTCTTTAGGGATTCTTTTACACGCATTTTGTCAATGCTGGATGCTTTTTTTGAGTTAAGATGGCCGATCTCTTTAATAGTTGTCCAAAGCTGTTTACTAGTATCAGATTTTTTTATTTTCTCCTTATAGTATAAGTTTTTAGTTTTTTGAATCAGAGCATTGCAAGTGTTTCGATATTTCTTAAATTTTAGACACAATTCTATGTTATAAGGATCTCTCCTTAGGGTGCGGTGCATATGGTCTCTAGTGTGAATGCTTTTAATGAGTCCAGGAGTAATCCAAAGCGTTAGTTTTAGTCTTTTATGAGATAAATGCCTAACAGTGGTATTATTTTTAATAAAGTTAGTTAATATATTATTAAATAGCTCTAAACATTTATCAACATCACGGATAGCTAACACCGAAGACCATGACTCTTTTTTAACATCATTCATTAAAGCGACATGATCAATTATAGATATATTTTTTATTTTAATTTTAATTTTTGGTTCTGGATTAATTGCGTGTAAAAATAATAAAGTCGAATAGTGGTCGGTCACTGTAGACGAAAATACAATACCATTATAACAACTCTTAGTTTTAATGAATATGTGGTCAATGCATGATTCTGTACCTTCGGCAACTCTAGTGGGAATGTTTATTGCAGGGGACAGACCATATTGAGCTAGCATGCCTGTATAATCATCACTTTGAAAATGTTTAGGTTGTGTTATGGAAATATTTAAATCACCTGCCAAAACGAGTTCCTTGTGACTATTAGCGTTTTTTAGAATATCTTCCAATTCATCTAGGAAGCAATTAATATTGTGAATAGACGGAGATCTGTAAAAACACAGAATGCACAGATCATTAGGTAATACTAGCTTTAGGCAATTAGAGTTAGTCATATTTATCTCAACTACTGTCAGACTTAGATCTTTCTTAGTAAAAACGACAATACCACTGTTTTGATTGAAATTGATGGATGTATGGAAGCTAGTATATTCGGGTAACACATTGTTATTGTAATTGTTTCCTAGCCAGCACTCTGTTAAAATAATAACGTCTAATTGAAGAAAGGAAAGGTCGTGCAAGAGGAGAAGAAAGTTATCGTAGTTTTTGTTTATGCTGCGGATATTTAGGTTTAATATTTTAAAGTCATTTCTAATCTGTTTAGCTTTTAAATCTGATACAGATGTGGCGAAAGAACAAGATGCATTAATGATATTGTCTCCAATATCATACGTGGTTTCATCAAAGCCTGTATACGTAGCGTTTGAGTGACATTAGGAAGTTTATTTTACTAATATAGTATGAGTAAAACTTACGCATATTTTCCTGATAGTTTTGATTTTGACAGCAATTATACGGAATTGCCAGAAAATTATTCATAATATATTTTAGTCTATTTATTAACAATATTAGGTTGAAAATATTAACGATATGATAATAGTGTTTAATTGTTAAAAAGTTAATAATTAATAATAGGTATACACCATATAATTGTGCATAACTAATAATATTAGGATTATTCAGATATTTGACTTTAGTCAACATTATATTATTATACGAGTATATTGTGAACGGAATAAATACCTTATGATTATAACTGACACAATTACTAAAAGGAATAGGTTTAAAGCATGTAAAAAGGTATGTACTTTTGTTATGCTCAAAAATAAGAATATAGTATTTTGTAAATAAATAATTAATATAAATATAGTATACAAGTAATATTGCCCTTATAAGTGCTAATAATAAATATGATATAGCAAATAAATAAAATATGTATGATATATTGAAAATTATAATTAATATATTTATGTAGAGAGATGATATTTGTGTAGTATAATAATGGTTATGTACTTTAATAATAAAAATTAAAGTACTAATAATTATGTGGCTAAATTTATGATGCAAGCCCGAGAAAGTTATTAATAAAATCCTTATTGAGCAAGTAAAAACAAAAGTCCAGCGAGAAGCAGATAAGTCGAGATGTATTTTGTTGGAGATCAGGTGATGGCAAGAAAGCAGTCACAGGTCAGCTAATTGATTTTCATGCTTAATGAGAACGGGAGGCGTGCTTTGATTTTTCCTCATGTAAATCCTACCAGATTTATGCCAAGTATACATATACGACTTATCCTTCGCCGCTTTCCTCGCTAAAGAAAACAGTCGTTTTTGGTTTGGACTGAGATGTTCTGAGATGTAGATGGGTAAGGGATCTTGCGGTAGGCGAACATGACTGCTATTCAGTTTGTCACAATGATTTTTTTGAGATATGTTAAATTCTTTAACAGCACATAGAAACTTATATTTTAAAACGTTTGAGGTAA
This sequence comes from Neomicropteryx cornuta, assembly GCA_020383195.1. NCBI lineage: Eukaryota > Metazoa > Arthropoda > Insecta > Lepidoptera > Micropterigidae > Neomicropteryx > Neomicropteryx cornuta. Next base: position 4,483,497 of record JAHKQU010000010.1, on the reverse strand, counting down.
GTTGACACACTATGGACTTAGGTTGCGAAGAAGACATCTTAGAAGCGACACGATGAATTGACACGACGTCACCCTGCTTTATCTCACAATTAATTTTCTTGCTGATTAGGGAAACCAATTCTGTAAGACTTTCTTGCTTGGTTTCGGGTAAATTTCTAATTTCAATGTTGTTTCGACGCCCCATTTGTTCAAATTTCTCTAGTTTTTCTTCATAATAGGATAATTTTAACTCCAATCCATTTAGTTTATCGCTTAATTGTTGTGTTTGTTTATTAGAGTTTTCCAACGTTACAAGCTTTTGTGCAAGGTTATCATATTTTTCAGATAAGAACGTTAGAGCTTTGAGAGCTTCCTTGTTTTGAGCAAATAGTACATCATATTTTTTGTTGTACGTGTATATGATTTCGTCAATTTTAGAGTTAAGAATTTCTTTTAATTCATCAAATTTGTTCATGAAGAGGTTCATTAATCGGGGAGAATCGGCATTCTCTCTGTTTTCATCCCTATTATAGGAAGGCGGAGTTTGAGAAGTCAAAGCTTCAGGCTGTGTACTGCTGTCAAAAGATTTTTCACTTTTACAATTAAGACACTGGAACGCCTTCTTTTTTTTAGCTGACATGCTTTTAAAAGTGGTATGTGACTTACCACCACAAGTATAGTGAATTTCGCTTTTGCAGTTTATACATCTTAATGTTTCCGCTGGTGTTAAATTATTTTTGCATTCGGCGCAGTTCTTCATTATAATTACAAATTATTTAGTATGTGTTGAGAAAAAATGACAGCAGATTTTGGTGGAGAAGGTCTGAAGTTATTGTAACTGTTTATATACTCAACAACAACAATGGTTAACGGTCTAAACCACTAATTTCCCTCAATGACTTTGTTTTCGAGTTACACCCAAAGACGTGAAAACATTATAATGGAAGCTGTAGTACACATATACCGGAAAATGTCTATTTTGAGAGCGATATGTATCAATTCACATATAATAATAATACGTAATCATACCATTCTGTCAATATCCAGTTTGACAGTTACCACATTCACAGAACACAGAGATTTGCACTTATCCATGGAAGATAAACAAAGATAATACACTCAAACCACAAAAAGAATATCAGAAACTATATAAAATAATTTAATTTCTAATTATAGCTCACTATCACAATTTAATACAACAATAAACAACAGAGACGTGCAGATGGGTTTCGCGCGGGTAGTTTTTTTCTTTGATTTTTTATTTTGTTACGAACACTTCGCGTATCACGTTTCTAAAATATTTTTGATATTAATTTGAACGCGTAATTTTGATATTAATTTCTTGGAACACGTTTACGCAATATTTTGATAGTTTTGCATCCTTCTATAAATTTATTTTTTTATATGTTCTTTTAATAATCTATTCGTGAGATAGTAAATATATTATGATTTTTTTTATTAAAATAATTGCTATAAAACTTAGATATTTAAAATGAAACTGTTTTTTAAAAGTATAAGAATTTTACTTTAAATTGCATAAAAACAATACGTATTTAACTTAAATAAAGTAAAATTTGGGCAAAAAACGGCCCGGTGGCGGCGTGCACCCATAATTGAACTCATAATTGAACTATTAGCGGATATTGCTTTCATCTACTTGCAGACCTATCCTATAGGGTGATATTAGCGGATATTGCTTTCATCTACTTGCAGACCTATCCTATAGGGTGATTTGAACCCGAGACCTCCCGATTATGATGCGGGGACAACAACCACTCCGCCACCGGGCCGTTACAACGCTCGGCAACAAGTCGCTATATAAACTTGAATGACGTTGCTTAGTAACGAGTAGCTAGTTAAAGACCACAACAAATTATATAGAACTGTCAAGAAGTGTCTTCAGTATATCGGGGAGCACACTTTCTCTTCCAATCCGGCTACAGTTTGCCAAAAATTTTGGTCTATATTGTCCGCTGACCGAAGCTCTTCCAAAAAGATTTTTTCCTCAAGTTGACCTTAAGGGAAAGTTCAAGGTCCACCAACTTCCTTAAGGAAATTTCCGAGAAAGAGTCCTGGAATATTCTCCCAGGGATCCGGACTCAGCTAGTCGGTCTTCGGTCCTTATATATGAACCTTCGAAGGTGGAACTTTTTCCAACCGTACGATATTCCCTTCTAGCGATTATCAATCTTTTTTGAAACCAGCTTTAATCATCCAAAAATGTACAAGTCGTTTGAATTTGAATTCAGTTCATCAGTAATCTATAATAAACGCCCCCGAAAGATCGTGTCGCTTTGAACTCCAAAAAGTTAATGACCAAGAATCTGCTTTGCGTTGTCTCTCTCGATGAAAAGTTTCCATTTGGCTTCAGTTCAGATCTACTTAGCCCTGTCCAGGCCGTCTCCAGGTCGTCACCATCTCTTCATACGAAGTTAGAAACTCGTTTTCCGTCTTTATCCTTGAAGTATACACCATCCGACCGCATATTTAGTCAATTCAATTGGATTTCCGACATTATGATGCGGAAACCTTCGCCACAAACAGAAAGGAATAAAAACCGCTTCGATTGACTTTTGTAGCAAATCCCTTTTTTAAGCAATTGTGTTTTCCATTGAGCCAGCTTACAATAATATACCGGAATTCAGACATAATTTATTTATTTATTTATTAATAATATAATAATATATTTAATATAATATTCTTTACTTCCGACGAAAGTCGTTTCAGTCAAGGTTTTAATGAGGTATCAACAATAAGGAATCACGCCATTCATTACTCCAAAACCAGCACCGGATTATTTTGGGCCCTACTCAAGTACTCACTTACTTACAACCTCACGGTTATGACAAATATATTTTCAAAACTCTACATAACTGAACAACGCCTGTACTAAGGTAGGCTTTATTTGTTGTAGATTATTAAATGTTTCAGGTCGAAGAACGAACATTTATATTGGTTTTGATTTAAAACTCACTTACAATATTAAAAAATAAATGAATGAATAATATAAAAATATAAATAATTTAGCAATAATACATTTACATACACTCATACTATTATACCCGTCTCAGAACGGTCTGATTTGACGCCACAACGTGTGAAATGCAACTTAGCATTTTTCCAAACAAAGCAAATGCCTGTGACTAATTAGGTCTAGTTGCCCAGTGGCGGTGCAGGACCGATTACAAACGCAGATGTGGAAGAAATTAATACTAGGTTTCATTTTATCTCCTAAATATCTTGGCTTCTATGGCATTAATAAGTTATATTTTTATTTTGTCTAAGAGTTAAGAACCTCAAAAAGTCTGTATTTTTCTATACATTTTATCAAAAGTTTAGACAGAAATTGATTCTGTTTCTCATAGTTAACCGACAGAGGTAAAGAGTGGTTATGCGTTAGATGAGACGGAACGATTTAAGACCACGCGCAAGACAGAGAAGACAGAGTTTATCGAGTTTCTCACACTTATCCTAACCAACTTCTGACTCAGTAGAAATTAATAAGTAAGAGTATCGACTCGATACAAAGTAAAGACTGTATGTTAGTTGACCGCCTAGGGAGGTGTCTAGTCCGGGAGAGCGCGGCGAGTAAAGACTGAAAGTTCGTCTTCGATAATGAAAACTAAACCGTGATAAAGGAATTTATAATATTATTGTCAAATATCAGTTTTGTACTAAAAAATTGACGACTATAATGTTAAATATCTATATCTAAACGGCTATATGCTTATTTTTCATGGGTTTCTCAAATCTACAAACAAAAATTCAACTCTTTCGCATTTGTACTTTTCAAGTTGAAAGTCGCAACAGACGAGTATAGAAGCTTCTCAAACATGAATGTATTTATAGAAGCTAAAAGTAAAATTTCTACTTTATCTAAGGGTTAAAAGCCTCGAAATTCCTCGCATATGTGTTGATTTCATAAAGATGTTTATCTTATGACGTCACAGAGGTTCCCCTCTTTACGAGCCGTATTTTTCGGGAAGAGGCCCCTTAACAGGCATTCAGTCGTGTTTAAAAATTGTGAATTGGCGCACGAAACACATTCATCGCGGCGTCCTACTCTATCCTTCACGTCACTCCAGATTCCGACAATCAGTAATCAAGAATTGCACGTTGACTTGTATGAGGTTTTTTTTTCATTAACAAATGTTGAAAAATTAGTTAAAAAACTTTGTAAAAATAAATATAGGCACTGCAACATTATTTATTTATTTATTCAGCACAGAGACCAAACTTACGGCTATATGACCCCTTAAAAGTGAATCGTATGCGGCAAAGTTTAATTCTGTCTCATGGGAATATCTTCACTGGGCACAAGACTAGCCGCTACTGCGGGCAGTTAAAAAGATTTAAATCACTGGGTGTTTGAATGAAAACAGTAGCAAGGAAATGTCGACGATCCTAAGGAGCCACGGCGACACTCTTCGGTTTTGTGGGGCGCCAGGGTGCTGCAGGTCCCTGGGGGGCGAGGGGGGTAATTCTTGAAAGTAATCCAAATATTTAGTATACCAAATAAAAAGTTTTTAGTTAGGTTTGGCATCGAGACCGGACTCGAACCAATTGATTTGGCTAAATTTTTGGATTGCTTTCAAGAATAACTTCCCTTGACTAACACTAATTGGGGGCCTACTTAATTAATCAAACTAATCGTCATTTTGTGTTCAACTGTGTAATCGTCAACTGTTTTCGAGTGATCGGCAACCCTGAAAAAAATCTTTAAGATATTATGGCAACTTGGAAAAACGTCAACAAGTTTCTTTTCAGAGGTTTCACTGCAAGACGTGTAAACGTGCTCTAGATTAGACTGTAGACTGAATGCACTCATTGAATACATATCAGGTACGCTTACCAGATCTATGTTTTCTATATGATTGTCTTGCAAATGCATTAAAAGTTTGAATTTTTTACTATATGGCTTATAGACTTGATCTGTAGATTTATCTGAAATCTTTGAAGTAAGGCCTCTCTTGTTTATGTCACTGTTTTCTGTTCAAATCAAATTCAAATTCAATGTCATTTTCATTGTCTTTCATTGAAAATTCCATTTTTGACAAGAGAATTTATCAAATTGGACCTCAGTTATGTAACGTGATTTATTTTCGATTACACTGAAGAGAAATTCATTAAATCATCTTAACTTTAACCTCAGGAACTTTTGTGTTAATGTTGACGACACCTGCTATCCTTCGACACTGACATTTCGGCTGCATAATCGACGGTGGTTGTGAATGCTTCACATGTTTTCAACCAACGTTTTGTCTCATCTTGTTATATTAAACTCCGATGGAGCCTGTCCCTTTCTTTCCACACAAAATTTACAGGCCAATATTCTGCAGGTCAACTGTAAATACCAAAAAATTTTTGCTTTTTCACTTAAAGATTACATTTTTTTTCTAGGTAGCCATCAAGAATTTTGGGATGGTCTAAACAAATAATATTAGAAATCGCACGGCCAATTACCTGGATTTTTTTTGGGGAATGGTCTTGGGACACGCTATATAGTAAACGACAGTGGAGCTTAAAACATCCGGTACCCGTATCTGGAACCATGCAACGCAGTTCTTGAGGGTAGGTACATATTCCTGGCTTCAGTACCATTACATAACATCGGAACATAATTTTCGCATAAAAAGATAAACCGAATTTTAAAAACACGCTCAAGAGAAAATGTTTTGTTTCAAACTGATAAAATCTATTTAAAAATAATATTTTTTTCCTTTATTCTAGACATATATTTTACTACTACCTAAACTCCTTAAATAAGACTATTCCTACCATAATAACGATCAAATAGAAACGCAATTGAACAGTGGTAGTGCTCTAAAAGACACGGCGGAAACTTACTTTGGTAGGGTTTTGTATAGACGATGGCACCCATAGAATGTGGAATAATATTTTTTTTTATAGCTTATAATATATTAAAAAATCTCTTTAAAAAATATACCCATAATAACATTTTTGTTTGCCCTAAAATACTTCAAAGTAATAATATTAATTGCAAATTGGATATTTTAATAAATATTAATAGATACATTCGTAAATGGTTACTAATTCGTAAATGATTTGCCTATCTCATTTGAACAAAAGACATTGATCATTTGATAGTTTTACGACCTATAAATTTATTTTTGTAAATTCTTTTTATGAGATAGTGAATATGTTATGATTTTTTATTAAAATAATTGCTATAAAACTAAATTAATATAATTGACGTGCCTGCCAAAAGCGGGGACTTCAAGTATCATGGATGTGGTAAGAAAAACCAAAATATCGAACCCTAAAATGTAAATAAACTCGAGATAAATAAGTCGAAAACTAAATCAAAAGTAATCGGATTAAGGACATACCGTTTCCAACTGGATAACAGGTTTACCCATAATAAAATCCTGGTATCTATACGGGATGGACATGAGTATTATGGTAGTTATATTTGTTAACAATTTAATTGCACAGTCAAATCAATCCCATCCTATGAGCGTCATTCAAGCGACGTCCAAATTCAAAGTGAAAAAACACATTTAAAACTGACTACCTTCGTGTATCCGAAATTCGACTGACAGGAAACCAGCCCGCGTTCCAGCTAGGATGCAAACCAACTAGACAAAATAATAATGATCGAAAAAAACGGCAGATGGCATTTGTTCAGTGGGATAATTCGCGAGTTCGTTACAGACTTTACTTTCGTTTATTAAGGCGACTACAGAAGCAAAACAAAATCCCGAATCTGCCCGTTTTCCACCCCCCGACTCCCTTCCTCAAACCCCCGCAGAGCGAAAATGTTTGGCCAATAGGATTCATTCTGATAAAACGGTCCCGACGCGGCAAGGCTCGAAATGTCGCCGCGCAGCGCCCGAGGCTCGGTCGCCGATATTTGACAAAATGTACCCTGTTTCAGCATTCAATACCTGTTTCAATATCTGCCCTTTTATTATATAAAGTTTTGAAACACTCTTATTATTACATGGAGTACATTATACACGTTACATAATATTCTACTTCTATTTACAAAGTATGGAACAACGATGTCATTACAAAATATAAGTACATTATTCACATTATATTCATAATTATTAAATGAGTTTAATAAAAAATCGGTAAATGTTACAATACGGCTCATGAATAAATAAAAATAGTTCATCAGATAATACAACGAATTTAAGTTATCTTTAGAATAACGTAAGCTTCAATATGACTTTCTGTATAGAGTAGATGAAATATAGTACAATATAAATTCAGTAAATTTAGACGGTAAAACGATTACTTATAGTGCCTACCTTTGACTAAACCACCACCACCAAAATCTAACAAATTTAGGCAGTGTAACAAAATTATTAAATTTTGAAACACAAATTTCAAAACTGTAGCAGAAAACGAAACTTAGCAATTATTAAGAATTGTAATGTAAGTGATAAGTAATTTACACTTATTAAGTGTAAATAATAAGTAAGAAAGATATACTTACCAAAAACAAATAAAAATTCGTTATTTATAGGAGCGTTGCTCAAACAATGTACGAATTGATAATTGCATCATGCAATAATTAAAACGTATTATAATGCCCCACAACGCCTGAGTTGGAATCAGGGGTGCAACGATGGTTTGTTTGCAAATTAATTATTTGGATAGTATTTAATATGCACAAGGTAATATAAAAATATTTGTTACAGTTATAAAACAAACACAAGCCCAAAACAACAAACAAAGCAAAAACTACAAAGCATGAAAATAATAATATAATAAGAAAAATATTGCAAACAAATGGTCACTACAATAATTTAATAGAAAAAATCAGTAATAAATATTTATTTCGGTTACTATTTTAAGTAACAATAAAAATAAAAAAGATTTTTCTTATCTTGTTTTTTCATAATCTCTAAATCACTATAAAATAAATTTGAAACGCAGTTTTCCATGTGGACCTTGAGGTAACGCGTTAATTAGTGGCAAAATAATATATGTCTTTTAATATATTTTTCTTTAATATACAAACATACTATACAGTAAAAAAACAAGCAGAGTTACTGCTTTTGCATTAGTATAATAATTATAACATGACTGACATAACAAATAAAACCACTAATTCCACTCGTTTTTACAGGTTTCCCCATAAACATGCAATACATGGAAACTAGTACATATTTTAATACCACATTAAAGAATTTTGGAATTTTATGCACTCTAGAACAAATATTTAATAAAAAAATCCTTATAATTAGACAAATATAAAAATACTTTCGTAAACATGTACGCATTGCTCATAGGCCTAATCCTCTAAAACTGCTAGTATGTTTTGATTAAATGTAAAAATGACAACCACCACTTAAAATATTAAAATAAAGATACTTAATTAATTGTTGTTTCAAACTTAACTAGACAAACATGAAATATTATAACGAAATACAATTTTTGGACATAACACTTTTTAACAAAGGATGGAAAACCGTTCCAAATGCAAGCTTGACAGAACGCTTCGAGAAAACTTCGTATGCGAGAATTTTTCGTTTCAATTGTATCAATTGTTCCATAGAAATTAAATTTATCAAATAAAAACATTCGATGGTAGGCCCTTCGGGCCTTATTTAGTTTGTCGCCGTATGTAAATGGTATTCGAGTCATTTCTATGTATTTCACGTAACAGTCCTTCCAATTCTTTCTATAGAAATTAAATTTATCAAATGATAACACTAGATGCTAGGCCCTTCGGGCCTTATTTAGTTTGTCGCCGTATGTAAATGCTATTCGAGTCATTTCTATGTATTTCACGTAACAGTCCTTCTAATTATTTCTATAGAAATTAAATTTATCAAATGATAACACTCGATGCTAGGCCCTTCGGGCATTATTAACTAATTCGTCGACATTATTAACTAATAGACTATGGTCACTTTTATATAGTGTTTATTTTTAAATTGTCCACTGGATTGCCTTATTAGGAATCAAACGGGAAGTTATTATAGATAATGAGAATCCGAAGCAATTCGTGGTTAATAGTAGGAATGGTGCTAGAGGCCGAAAATATGTACATCCCAAAGGTAGATAAAGCTTTGGCCGCTTTTTATTGTTAAAGATAATAAAAATAGATGTTTGAACCTCCACCTCATATTCGCATTCAAGAACATTTGGAGTAGTTTCAGATTCAGCCAATCCTCTAGCCTCTTCATTGGTGAAATCAGAGTGATTGTGGTTTTCCTAAATTAAAAAAAAAATATATATAAAATAGAATCATTCAACTTAAATTTTATGTGTATAAGAATATTTGGAATAAATATTAAATTAAATTAACTCACTATCGTTGTGGCGTTGGCCGAAGAATCATTAGAAGACATCAATGTAATGTACTCTCCTGGTTTTCTCTACATTGGGATTGCATTCGTAATCTGCAACATTTGAAAATATAATAAATCAATCATCGTTTTCAAATCGCTTGTTTTTACATTATTTATATAGCATAACATCGATACAAATGCTGAAGTAAAGCTCGTTTAATGCGTTTAAAAAGGAACTTGTTTAATTTTTAAAAATTATTTAGATTATATAGTATAATAATTTCATTAAAATAAATAATATTATGTCATAAAAGTATCTAAAATAAAGGCAAAGTACACTACAGATATGTTGTTTTGAAGTACCTATCTACATAACTATAATGTATTTAGATAATATGATCACACTATAATAATGTCTTTCGCTCGAGATGTGCCAGCCCTGATTCAGTCGCTGGCAAAATTCCGAGAATTTGAATCGTCAAATTGTTCGACGCATCGGCTTCAAACTTTCACCTGACGACAATATTTTATAAATATCACATCAGCCGTGACATGGCCTTGACTAAAACTACTTCTTAGGAATAATGGTTTTTTTCGCGCGAAAATGAATTTCAAAATAGGTATAAAGTGTAGTAAATCTATATATATATTTATATAATAGTTATACCATCTATAGCTCAAGCAACACTGAATCGATTTTTATGATTTTTGATTTGTTGGATTTGTCTCCGCCCCGAATAGCAGAATAACTATTAAAACATCAGAAAAAAATCACAACAAAAAAATATAAAGAATGCACATTTGTTAATAATTTAATGCACATAATAAAATATCATAACATGTATTGATTACGAGGCGGTACAAAGTTCGCCGGGTCAGGATAATTATATTAAAATAAAAAATTGTAAATTAAAAAAATAATCAAGTACCAGCAAGTTACCAGTTATGTTGACCTAAAACTAGATATTTCAAAGGTCGTTAGCTTTCTAACAAGGTTAGAGTTCTAAGAAGGTTTGTTTATATTATATACTAATTTTAAAAATTCTCATTACAAAATATGATAATAATACATTATTTATATTCTCTTGATCTACATAGGAAGTTTTTTTTTACTATTTTGGTAAATAGGTATGTACATATATAGTAAATAGCTTTGAACTTTTCATTCACATTACGAAATTAGTAAAAAAATAAAATGGTAATAATTACAAATACATACCTATTTTCCTGTAAGAGTAATCCTTGTTTTTTTCTAATTGCTGACTTTGTGAATGAACAACGCCGCTTCTTCTTGACAACTTTATTTTTACGTAAATAAATAGGCAACGAAAATTGAAAAACAAACGAGCGCAGAAACAACGTCTAGTCACTGGAGCGGCCAAAACCGCACTGATTGGATTACTAAGAAAATAATCTGAGCTGCAATGCGCCGTCCGCAAAAAACGCCCGTGCACAAAGAACAGAAAGGTGCAAACTCTATAGCGCACATGAATGGCGTTTATAACATAAACCACGGCCTACCATTTTGTATGAAATATTGATAGCATTTAGTTTTTTTTTTAGAAAAATAACGAATACATTTTTTCAATTTTTTCTTTTTCCATTAATAATACAAGAACATATATTTTCCGAAAATCTAAATAATTTTGGCATTTAATTTCATTTTCATATATCAAATCTAAAACAAAAATCACCCATTTTAGGCCAACTTTGTTATTTTATTTCTAAGTTGTTATACCATATATCGCAAATTCGACAGGTAACTCCCTCCGCGACTCGATTCTCTTCAATAAAATATTTTTATTATATATGAGATGATTCTGGATTCAGAGATAGTCGACATCAAAAAATGATGTTTCAAAAACATTGTGGATTTGTTTTTTTTTTTATGTTTTTTTGACAATGTTTAAAGAAGTTTTCTATAGCTATTTCCCTAGAATAATAAATGATATTTAATATAAGTAAAGTAGATTAGTGGTATTTCTTCTGAATACGCACGCAACATACTTTGAAAACCTGCAAAATTCGCATTTTGATAACATTCAGGTATGTAGGCGCCTTAAAAAGCAGTCGACAGTGTTGAAAAAAGCGCCATTGAATATTTTCAACGGCGAAAAATAGGTTTCTCGCCGGCCGGATTTCTCATCCCAACGGGGATTTGAACCGCGAGTCTTTGGATTATAAGGCGACGCTAACAGTTATGCGCCATCCGGCCATCGGTATTATCAACGAAATGCACGTATTTAAAGGATGACTATTAATTTACTTTGATTTAATTGACATTTATTAATAGTATCTGACCGTGCATAAGAAAGAACCTTCAATTCGTTTAAATAAAATTTGGTTTAGAAAAACGAAATCAAGTATCTTGTCAAAATTGAAAGGTCGCGTTTGATTTTTCCGGAAAACTAATGCCGCGGTAATAGTTAAAGACGCGTGTGCGTGTGTTCAGATATCGTAAGCATTGACCACTGTTCTAGAAATGTTTTTGAGAAACATATATTACGCCGACGAACTGTGAATGGAACTCAAACATGACTTCCCACATGGACAGGACGTTCCGTGGTGGAGCAAGTGAACCGAGGAGTGAGTCCCAGGCCGTGCAAGGCTAGCACAGAGTCGCCCTCACATTGCAAACGAAGCCCTCGAGGGAAGGCGTCATCTTAAACTCTCCATAGAAAGCCAACACCGTAAGTAGGTCATCTTAGTAAGTCATCTTAGAACAAAAACACGAATCTGCGAGGGTGCCGTCATCAGGGCTGCTTTACACTGTTCAATCCACCTCCCATTATAATTGCGTCATTCCTGGAGCATTTTTAAGAAAAATGCAAAACATTATTCCTTAACTTTATTTTGGATATAATACAATTAACAAATTATGACTAAAACTCATGTCTCAAATCTCACAACTAGCATTTACAAAACTGGTATTAAGTATAATATAATAATATTTTTTTCAATGTTATATCATTTATTGTTGTGACTTCCTATTATACTATTATGAATAAATAAATAAATAAAGACAATTTAGCTTAATGTAGTTAAAGTAAAGTTAGCTCATTTAAGTCACACATATACATAGAAAGGTTTCATATTATACGATGTTTAACAGGGTCGTTCACGGCTTTCAGAATGCATCCCAAGTTACCGCTGTTTTTTGTATATTTAGCGCATAATATTTCTGTTAGCAGGTCAACAGGGGCGCTGGTGGGCGACACTCGCGTTGAGACGGGTTCATGACCTCACATCGAAGGAGGACGCCGGGATGTTGTGTACGCCACTCAGCGTTCACGGATGCGTTCACCCGCTGCCGGGTCGGCGACGAAAATAAGCTGAAAGGTAATGAAACCTAACAAATTCATTTTATTACATTTATTTGTTAGTTTTTATAAAAATTTAATTCTATTGAACTGCTGTACTAAGGTGATTTAATCGGTTATAGAAACATAGATCCGACTTACAGGAATATTGTAGATTCGAATATCCAACTCGGTGATTATAAGATATGGAGAATTAACCCTCTCCTGTGAGAAGACACTTTTCACATGAACATCGACAAGCTGATATGAGGGGTAAAAGTGTAAGCTGTTTGCCATGTTAGTGATTTTTATTATAGAAAAGTAAGATGTCACTGACTTTACATGGTTAAGAAATTATGGCAATGAATTGTGTCTTCTAAAAAAAATCAGCGTCGTTTGAAGTATTTTACTTTCAAAAATGCAAAAAATAAACTCTTAGTGTGTAAGAAAGAACATTTGAAAATTTTACATGGAAATCTACAGCCCGAACAGATTATTATACACAATTATTAACGATCTCTTATTTATATTAACTAGAGGTCGCCCAGTGGTCGAAAATCGACCTTAATTCATTAAGCTTTTAAGATAGAGCGTTATTGAATAGTTATACTTTTATAATCATTGCATATATTTTTTTTTAATTTTGGTCTATGACGTCAGCTATGAAATTTAAAATTTAATGTTAGTAACAGTTGGTTCTCAGTTTTTTCTCATTTTTATTTTTTTATAATTATTTTTGCTTGACATCTCTACACTGACAAACTATTAAATAAAAGGAAAGTAGGTTCTTTTACAAGACAACATTTCATTTTTTCTAAGCAATGCCTCCTATACCTTTAAAGACCTACAGCCTGGTTAAACTGGTTTTTTTTAAAGATACGTATTCAGATCAGATTCGTTTGATATTTTGTTTGTCACGGAAGTTCTCGTTCTGTGTTTTCGAGTAGTATAATTAGCTTTTTCTATAATTTGTTCTGTTTAATTTTATGTACTTATGCCCATATTTTATTATTTTAAGGTGAGAATGCAGTTAAAAAAGAATAGTACAAAAGCTGGTTGCTACGGTTGAGAAAGATATGCAGCAATTCTCTATCGTAGAGAATGATGGATTTAAAGAGCTATTCTATTGCAGAGGTCACATCCTCGTTACAGTATTACTGGACATTGTAAGGTAAGAAAAAAAGTGTATTATTCTATCACATGTATTATCGCTTTATAATGTGATAAATGGTTTTATAAACAACAATAAAACCTAGTATTTTCGCTGAATTAAAAAGAGGCACTCGTCTCTAAATATTTCAGACACCAATCAATCTTTGTTAAATAATCGGGAAATATTGCGAAGTCTCAGATAATGCATAAAAATAATAGCAATTAATATTGTTAAACTTGCGACATCTGCCATGCTTTGCACACACCATAAATATAATAATACGAACGGCAATAAATTCATCCCCCGTAGAAATTTCTGAAGTACTTAATAACCAAAGTCAGAACTGTCATCTCACATTTTCGTATCAGCACAGTTTCTAAAGAAATTCAATCTTCACAAAAACCAATAAATTTATTCCAGCTTAAACGTTTTCAAGAAACCGAAACCAGGTGGAATAGTCTCATTTATAATACATTGTTTCAGCTAAAAATTAGTTTAACAACAATAACTTTGCCTTTATTAATGTAATGTATATATATATATAAAACAAAGTCGGGTTAGTTACACCGCTAATAACTCAAAAATGGCTGCGCCGATTTTTATGATCTTTGATTTGTTAGATTTGTCTCCGCCCCGAATAGCAGAATAACTATTAAAACATAGGAAAAATTCACAAAAAAAAACTAATAAGAAAATTCATTTTCAAATTGTAAGTTAGTTGCCTTCGAAGATGTTCACTTTGACATCGATAATTGCTTCCTATGTAATTTTGAATTGTGTGAAAAAAAATATTGAACTTAATTCATTATGAGTATTCTTAATAAAAACCTGAATTTAATTCGGCTAATAAGTTAACACAACATTTATTGATGCGGCGGTACTAAGTTCGCTGGGACAGCTCGTAAAAGATACAGTAGAGGTATTGTGACCCATTGTTTTGGTTTATATTGGGCTTTTCATTTTAAACTGTAATTTACTTAATTTCCTGGTTTAGGTCAAATCTTGCAAGCTGAAATAGAACCACTTCCTCTTATCCTACGGAGTTGAAATTTGACGTGTTAGATTAGTCCGATGACAACGCATTTTTATGGTAATAGCAACCCTGAGATTCTACACTCAGAATTGGCTTCATATGAAGGAACTCCTCGACGGCCAACAGCACAGAAAAGAAATTTTGTTTACGCATTCAAGCACTTTAATAAAAAATGAATATTTACTATTTATTTCTTTTAATCTACTCAGACCTAAAAAATGACCCACTGTCGCCTCTATGACAATCCAAAACGCACATCGAATAGGCTAAAAGTGCCACAGGCACAAATGGGGATAGGAAATGAAGCGACCCCCCTAATAATGGATACTAGACTATGCAATACTTTGAGAATATTTTTTTGTAGACGGTCTAATTGGTAGATTCCCAAACTGTTTCGTAATCAGACCACTTCAATATAATAAACTACAAATGATGATTTAAATAGGCAATGCAATCGAGTTCCTTACATTAGATTATTAATTACACTTTCAAACTAAGTTAAAGGTTTTCTATGCACAATGGCACCCATTGAATGTGGAATAATATTTTTTTATAGCTTATAATATATTAAAAAATCTTATTAAAAAATATACCCATAATAACATTTTTGTTTGCCCTAAAATACTTCAAAGTAATATTATTTGACTTATTTTGCATTGCTTAGTCTGATTTCGTTTATTGTCTTACTTACATACATGCAAAGTGTGAATAGAAAATAAATAAATAAAAAAATATTTTCTAATATTTATAGTTAATCGATACGACCGATCGATAGTTAATCGATCGATAGTCGGTCGATTGTACTATACTAGTTTGTCGTAGTGAATAAGTTTATATATTTTGTGTTTAAATTGTGCGCTTTTATTTGATTCGCTAATTTTTGGCTTTACTTTGGACGCCATATCATTATTTTCCAAATGAATTTCGCGCCGTTTTCTGGTTTTATTTTGTGGTTCTTATTTCATTATCTAAGTTATATCGGTTGCTAAGATTTTCAAAATTGGTTATTAAATCTCATTTGAGCTCTAGCCAAGTGGTAAATTTATTTACGAACTTTTCTGAATAAGTTACGGGTATGTTTGAAAAAATTTCACCATCATAAGCACCATTTAAATTTTAAGACTTTGTTAACAGTTTAGAAAGCGCTGGTGGAATCCATTATCAGTTATGGGTTGATAGTTTACGGCAGAGGGTATAAAACCTACTTAAGTAAAATACAATCTCTAGAGTTTTGGATACTTAAAACAAATGTACCCAACAAAGTAACAACGATGTGTGAGGGTGGTCTTTGAATTCTGCAAGGTGTTCGCGGTTTCTCAAATGTTTAATTTTAAATTATTTATGTATTTTAGAGTATTTCTCACGCGAAGAATTCAAAGAGTATTTTCACATAAGTACTCGACAGGCAATTAGCATAACAAATACTTATTATACCGAAGTTTAAAAAAGTATATGGAGAAAGACAACTTAAAGTTGTGCTGGCACGATTATTTAATAAGGTACCTTTAGAAATTAAAAAATTAAAAAAAAATAGTGATGAAAAAAAATATTCTTCAATTCATTCTTGTTAATGTAATGTTTTTAACAATAGGTTAAGGTGTGTAATAAAAAAAATATATATATAAATAATTAAGTAACATGTTACTAGATAATGTCTATACTAGTGAGTATCTGGTAGACGAGTCGGCAGGCTCTTCTAGGACATGTAAACTGCTTACTAATATATTTGAAATAAAGGTCACGACAGCGACATTGAATTTGAATTTGATTTGTTTATTTTGTTACGAACACTTCGCGTATCACGTTTCTAAAATATTTTTGATATTAATTTGAACGCGTAATTTTGATATTAATTTCTTGGAACACGTTTACGCAATATTTTGATAGTTTTGCATCCTTCTATAAATTTATTTTTTTATATGTTCTTTTAATAATCTATTCGTGAGATAGTAAATATATTATGATTTTTTTTATTAAAATAATTGCTATAAAACTTAGATATTTAAAATGAAACTGTTTTTTAAAAATATAAGAATTTTACTTTAAATTGCATAAAAACAATACGTATTTAACTTAAATAAAGTAAAATTTGGGCAAAAAACGGCCCGGTGGCGGCGTGCACCCATAATTGAACTCATAATTGAACTATTAGCGGATATTGCTTTCATCTACTTGCAGACCTATCCTATCCGGTGATTTGAACCCGAGACCTCCCGATTAAGATGCGGGGACAACAACCACTCCGCCACCGGGCCGTTACAACGCTCGGCAACAAGTCGCTATATAAAGTTGAATGACGTTGCTTGGTAACGAGTAGCTAGTTAAAGATCACAACAAATTATATAGAACTGTCAAGAAGTGTCATCAGTATATCGGGGAGCACACTTTCTCTTCCAATCCGGCTACAGTTTGCCAAAAATTTTGGTCTATATTGTCCGCTGACCGAAGCTCTTCCAAAAAGATTTTTTCCTCAAGTTGACCTTAAAAGAAAGTTCAAGGTCCAGGAACTTGCTTAAGGAAATTTCAGAGAAAGAGTCCTGGAATATTCTCCCAGGGATCCGGATTCAGCTAGTCGGTCTTCGGTCCTTATATATGAACCTTCGAAGGTGGAACTTTTTCCAACCGTACGATATTCCCTTCTAGCGATTATTATTATTTTTTGAAACCAGCTTTAATCATCCAAAAATGTACACGTCGTTCGAATTTGGACTTCAGTTCATCAGTAATCTATAATAAACGCCCCCGAAAGATCGTGTCGCTTTGAACTCCAAAAAGGTAATGACCAAGAATCTGCTTTGCGTTGTCTCTCTCGATGAAAAGTTTCCATTTGGCTTCAGTTCAGATCTACTTAGCCCTGTCCAGGCCGTCTCCAGGTCGTCACCATCTCTTCATACGAAGTTAGAAACTCGTTTTCCGTCTTTATCCTTGAAGTATACACCATCCGACCGCATATTTAGTCAATTCAATTGGATTTCCGACATTATGATGCGGAAACCTTCGACCCAAACAGAAAGGAATAAAAACCGCTTCGATGACTTTTGTAGCAAATCCCTTTTTTAAGCAATTGTGTTTTCCATTGAGCCAGCTTACAATAATATACCGGAATTCAGCCATAATTTATTTATTTATTTATTAATAATATAATAATATAATAATATATTTAATATAATATTCTTTACTTCCGACGAAAGTCGTTTCAGTCAAGGTTTTAATGAGGTATCATCAATAAGGAATCACGCCATTCTTTACTCCAAAACCAGCACCGGATTATTTTGGGCCCTACTCAAGTACTCACTTACTTACAACCTTACGGTTATGACAAACATATTTTCAAAACTCTACATAACTGAACAACGCCCGTACTAAGGTAGGCTTTATTTGTTGTAGATTATTAAATGTTTCAGGTCGAAGAACGAACATTTATATTGGTTTTGATTTAAAACTCACAATATTAAAAAATAAATGAATGAATAATATAAATAATATAGCAATAATACATTTATATACACTCATACTATTATACCCGTCTCAGAACGGTCTGATTTGACGCCACAACGTGTGAAATGCAACTTAGCATTTTTCCAAACAAAGCAAATGCCTGTGACTAATTAGGTCTAGTTGCCCAGTGGCGGTGCAGGACCGATTACAAACGCAGGTGTGGAAGAAATTAATACTAGGTTTCATTTTATCTCCTAAATATCTTGGCTTCTATGGCATTAATAAGTTATATTTTTATTTTGTCTAAGAGTTAAGAACCTCAAAAAGTCTGTATTTTTCTATACATTTTATCAAAAGTTTAGACAGAAATTGATTCTGTTTCTCATAGTTAACCAATAACGTTAAAGAGTGTTTATGCGTTAGATGAGACGGAACGATTTAAGACCACGCGCAAGATAGAGAAGAGGTCAGACAGGGTCACTAAGTGGTTTATCGAGTTTCTCACACTTATCCTAACCAATTTCTGAGTAGAAATTAATAAGTAAGAGTATCGACTCGATACAAAGTAAAGACTGTATGTTAGTTGACCGCCTAGGGAGGTGTCTAGTCCGGGAGAGCGCGGCGAGTAAAGACTGAAAGTTCCGTCTTCGATTATGAAAACTAAACCGTGATAAACCGTGATTATATAAACCGTCTACGACTGACGACACGTCGTGTGAAATGCAACTTGGCATTTTCACTGAAAAAGCAAATGATGGTATATTTCAAGAAAGAATTTGCAAACAATTCCACTTAATATGGGCATGGGGAGTGTGGAATATTCTTACGTTACCAATCCACAGACAAGCCAACTACAATTTTGGGGTTTCGTGAGGCAGAGACTCTTGACAAGCGAGTGCGCATGAGATAGAAACATTGGAAGGCAAACATAAACATTTGACACAGAGACCTTAGATGTTCCTTTTTTTATTAGGAAACATTTTTCTAAAATAAGTGTCCGGTAAAAGGGATTTGTGTAGATACCCAACAACTTTGAAAATATAATTTTTTAAAGATTAAAAAAAAGCAGTTCTAGTAGATACTAGCAACTTCAGAATATTTTAATGGTAATATACTGGTATTATGGTACTTAAATTATAACTCAAAGAAACTGCGTCCGCCAGTAATATCTGATTTTTTCGCATCTGCCAAATTTGCCTTCTCTTTCGAGCGTCACTTTAGGTTGGGGTGGAGGGTGCAGCATTACACCCTTAAATTAAATTAAATTTAATTTAATCTTTTTAAAAATGCTGAGGTGGGTCGTAATTTAATAAAACATTGGCTCGATAGTAATTTATTATCTCTAAACATTATCAAAACTAAGTATATTATTTTTAACTTATACAAACCACAAAAGAATGGAAACATATTAATAAGTAATTTTCAAATAAAATTACATCCGTGTTTTCAAAATCGCCCTCGTAAATATCTGGGTTTAACATTTGGCCATAAACTCTGCTGGGAAGATCATACTCGTATAACAGGTAATAAAGTAAAAATCTTATTTATATGTTTAAATTACTAAGAAATATTCTATCTAAAGATCTAATAAGGACCGTTTATTTTGCGCTGGTAAACAGTATTATTTCCTATGGAATTATTTGCTGGGGCGGAGCTACCTTGAGTTGTCTAGATCCTGTCATAAAAGCTCAAAAGTACATTATTAGAGTTATTATCAAAAGACTCTTCCGCTATCCATAG
Organism: Neomicropteryx cornuta; assembly: GCA_020383195.1. Lineage (NCBI taxonomy): Eukaryota > Metazoa > Arthropoda > Insecta > Lepidoptera > Micropterigidae > Neomicropteryx > Neomicropteryx cornuta. The sequence goes on along the minus strand of JAHKQU010000010.1, from coordinate 4,463,586 downwards.
TTTCGAGGTTTTGGATATAAGACAAACCTTCTCCAAAAGCTGCCTTTTGTTAAACTTAAAACAACTAGACGATCATAAGGTAGTTTGTCATAGAATAGTTACAAGGCAACTTAGTAGCTACCAACATACTATAGTAGTAAAAGCGAAAACAAGGTTTACTTCACTTTCTTAGCACCGCGAATTTATTTATAATAAAATTAAAGATATTCTGGGAAAGTCTCTGTTTTTGTTAACATATGAGAAACGAATTTCTTGTTGGCTACTTTGAGCTCGGCAGAAGCAAACAGAGACTTTAAGCAATTACATACCAAGATAAACTTCTTTTCTGTGTAGTTAAAGGTACTATATTTTGTATTATTAAAATTGTTTATTAGTTATTAACGGTTCATTTATTTGGATTATACGTTCACAACATAGGTCATGTCTATTCTATAACAATAGGTAATACCTATTTATTAGTTTGAGTGTAGATATGTGTATTATTACTATATTATATTTTTATAATAAATACATTATTAATAAAATTGTTTATTAGTTATTAACGGTTCATTTATGTATTATTATATTATTATTTATATATTATGGTCTGAATACAATTCAATTCAAATAATTGTAATGGTATGTAGCGCGGTGAGATGGTTATACTTATAAGAACGATGCTTCTAGTAAAGTCTACTTAAGTACGGACATTGCCTACTTAGGTAGTACTTTGCATAATGTGAAATTAATGTTTACGTTGCTGTTAATAAATAAATAAAAATATAAAAATAAATATGCGTTTCAAAATTACCATAATTTTTAAAATTCAAAATACACTTTACTAACCACTACTTTATTGTCGAAATTGAATATTAAGCTATTTTTCCATTACTCCTTCATAATTAACATATTTAATAATAGTATCAATCTAATTAAATCTAAAATTTAATCGTCTTGTTTAGTAGCAAATGCGCAGAAATAAATGCAGTTTTTCGTTTAAAATACCTAATTGACCTTAATTGATGGATAACATAGGGTTGAGACTATTCTCTATGAAACAACTTTACTCATCTTGCTACATTTTTTTTGTATTTAACTTAGTCGACAGTGTTGAAAAAAGCGCCGTTAAATACGGCGAAAAATGACCTTTGACCCACAGGCGCTTATACCACTGCGCCATCAGGCAGTCTTTAAGTTTACCTTGTATAAATAAATAAATGTATCTCGGAAGTTCGCAGTGAGATTAGGAAAGGTTTTTTTTAATTTTTTTCAAGCCACAGAAAACAAAATATTTTTGAACAAAACTTACCTAATTCAATTTTTCTTTGTAAATAAAATGTAAATAAACTCGAGATTAATAAGTCGAAAACAAAATCAAAAGTAATCGGATTAAGGACATACCGTTTCCAACTGGATAACAGGTTTACCCATAATAAAATCCTGGTATCTATACGGGATGGACATGAGTATTATGGTAGTTATATTTGTTAACAATTTAATTGCACAGTCAAATCAATCCCATCCTATGAGCGTCATTCAAGCGACGTCCAAATTCAAAGTGAAAAAAAACACATTTAAAACTGACTACCTTCGTGTATCCGAAATTCGACTGACAGGAAACAAGCCTGCGTTTCAGCTAGGATGCAAACCAACTAGACAAAATAATAATGATCGAAAAAAACGGCAGATGGCAGTTGTTCAGTGGGATAATTCGCGAGTTCGTTACAGACTTTACTTTCGTTTATTAAAAAGCAGTCGACAGTGTTGAAAAAAGCGCCATTGAATATTTTCAACGGCGAAAAATAGGTTTCTCGCCGGCCGAATTTCTCAACCCAACGGGGATTTGAACCGCGAGTCTTTGGATTATAAGGCGACGCTAACAGTTATGCGCCATCCGGCCATCGATATTATCAACGAAATGCACGTATTTAAAGGATGACTATTAATTTACTTTGATTTAATTGACATTTATTAATAGTATCTGACCGTGCATAAGAAAGAACCTTCAATTCGTTTAAATAAAATTTGGTTTAGAAAAACGAAATCAAGTATCTTGTCAAAATTGAAAGGTCGCGTTTGATTTTTCCGGAAAACTAATGCCGCGGTAATAGTTAAAGACGCGTGTGCGTGTGTTCAGATATCGTAAGCATTGACCACTGTTCTAGAAATGTTTTTGAGAAACATATATTACGCCGACGAACTGTGAATGGAACTCAAACATGACTTCCCACATGGACAGGACGTTCCGTGGTGGAGCAAGTGAACCGAGGAGTGAGTCCCAGGCCTTGCAAGGCTAGCATAGAGTCGCCCTCACATTGCAAACGAAGCCCTCGAGGGAAGGCGTCATCTTAAACTCTCCATAGAAAGCCAACACCGTAAGTAGGTCATCTTAGTAAGTCATCTTAGAACAAAAACACGAATCTGCGAGGGTGCCGTCATCAGGGCTGCTTTACACTGTTCAATCCACCTCCCATTATAATTGCGTCATTCCTGGAGCATTTTTAAGAAAAATGCAAAACATTATTCCTTAACTTTATTTTGGATATAATACAATTAACAAATTATGACTAAAACTCATGTCTCAAATCTCACAACTAGCATTTACAAAACTGGTATTAAGTATAATATAATAATATTTTTTTTCAATGTTATATCATTTATTGTTGTGACTTCCTATTATACTATTATGAATAAATAAATAAATAAATAAAGACAATTTAGCTTAATGTAGTTAAAGTAAAGTTAGCTCATTTAAGTCACACATATAGAAAGGTTTCATATTATACGATGTTTAACAGGGTCGTTCACGGCTTTCAGAATGCATCCCAAGTTACCGCTGGTTTTTTTTATATTCAGCGCATAATATTTCTGTTAGCAGGTCAACAGGGGCGCTGGTGGGCGACACTCGCGTTGATACGGGTTCATGACCTCACATCGAAGGAGGACGCCGGGATGTTGTGTTATTTATTCTGGAATTTTTGGTAAGTTTGTGTCGAATATTTGATCCAAATAATATGTAGCCAATAACCGCTTGTCGTCATACTTTGTAACTAACAGAGTTCAAATTAACTCATTAACTCTAACTCAAACTGTTAGAGCGCGGCCTGTTAATTTTGATAATAAATATTTAATTTTATCTAAGTTTGACAGTTTAGGGTTATTATGCACCGAAGATATAAATTCTCCGTGATACATATTCCATTGATTTAATTCTCTTTTTATAGCTTTTTATATATTTTATTTTCCGGCTGTGGGCTATTTCCGTACTGCCAATTTGTTGTAATAGTTCGGATGTAGCATTTTTTACCAGATAATAAATATCACCAAATGCCTCTAAACTCTTGTAATTTGGTACGTAATTTTCATTCTTTTCTGATTTGATTATATTTATTTTATCAATTATATCCAAAAACTCATTTCGAAAAGTAGATAAATCTTCAGATTTGATTAAAAATAATTTACGGTTTTTATCAGTCTTAAGGTTCTTTGAATTATCAAATAAAGTTTGAACGTTTTCAAAAATGTATGCCCTTTTTGATTCTAACTGATTTAATTTATGATCACCCATTTTTATTTTTACCGATATTAATTTTTGTCGCTGACTGTACATCTTACATACTGAAAGCAATTGATTTGAACTTAATAAATAACCACCCAAACTACGAAATAGTTTTATTGTTAAAGTAGCAGATGGCGCTGCTTTAACCTTGTTAACCTAGCAGATGGTACTGTGTTAACTTTAATTTGTGTATAGTTATATATTTATAGTAAGTCAAATATAAACAATCAAGAAAAATATATTATACTGTATTCGTATGAATAACCAAAATATTATTTAAATATATATATTTTTTAAATAAATACAGTACCTAATTAATGCACACAAAGGATCATTAAGCAATATTTTGTTTTTCTTTTCGTTTATTTTTCTTTTTTTTTTTTTATTAATATTTTTTTTAATAATATTTATTGTTGTAGTAACTTTGCGGGTTATGCGGTTGATGCACCACACGACAACCTAACCTACCTTCCCTGACAGCATATTTGGGTTAGGTGGGTAAGAGGGGAATATAGGTGAGAGGATGTTTTTGTCATGAACTGGCTAAGCCAACTGTAATTTACTTTATTTCCAGGTTTAGGTCAAATTTTGCAAGCTCGAATAGAACCACTTCCTCTTATCCTACGGAGTTGAAATTTGACGTTTTGGTTTAGTCCGATGACAACGCATTTTTATGGTAATAGCAACCCTGAGATTCTACACTCAGAATTGGCTTCATATGAAGGAACTCCTCGACGGCCATCAGCACAGAAAAGAAATTTTGTTTACACATTCAAGCACTTTAATAAAAAATGAATTTTTACTATTTATTTATTTTAATCTACTTAGACCTAACAAATGACCCACTGTCGCCTCTACGGCAACCCAAAACCCACATCGAATAGGCTAAAAGTGCCACAGGCACAAATGGGATAGGAAATGAAGCGACCCCCCTAATAATGGATACTAGACTATGCAATACTTTGAGAATATTTTTTTGTAGACGGTCTAATTGGTAGATTCCCAAACTGTTTCGTAATCAGACCACTTCAACATAATAAACTACAAATGATCATTTAAATGGGCAATTCAATCGAGTTCTTTCATTAGATTATTACACTTTCGAACTAAGTTAAAATTACAAACAGGTGCGCGATACATAAAATACACTTTCATTGTTTGAAATATAAATAATTAAATACGTCAATTTAACTAATTAATCTTTAGTTCATTCGATAAATAAAATTATATTACCTAATTTAGTTTTGGCGGATTAATTACCTACCATAAAGAAATAATAATTGTATGTTTCTGGACATTTTTGGACGATTTTTGGACTAGTCGTTTGCATGCAATAAGTCAAATATATGCTATTTTCATTGACGTAAACAGATCGAACTGCGAGTTGATTTTTTCGCATCTGCCAAATTTGCCTTCTCTTTCGAGCGTCACTTTAGGTTGGGGTGGAGGGTGCAGCATTAACCCCTTAAATTAAATTAAGTTTAATTTAATCTTTTTAGAAATGCTGAGGTGGGTCGTAATTTAATAAAACATTGGCTCGATAGTAATTTATTATCTCTAAACATTATAAAAACTAAGTATATTATTTTTAACTTATACAAACCACAAAAGAATGGAAACATATTTAAGTAATTTTCAAATAAAATTACATTCGTGTTTTCAAAATCGCCGTCGTAAATATCTGGGTTTAACATTTGGCCATAAACTCTGCTGGGAAGATCATACTCGTATAACAGGTAATAAAGTAAAAATCTTATTTATATGTTTAAATTATTAAGAAATATTCTATCTAAAGACCTAATAAGGACCGTTTATTTTGCGCTGGTAAACAGTATTATTTCCTATGGAATTATTTGCTGGGGCGGAGCTACCTTGAGTTGTCTTGATCCTGTCATAAAAGCTCAAAAGTCCTTCCGCTATCCACCAGAAAAACTCTTTCAAACTTTCGAGGTTTTGGAGACAATCCATCGCCAAAAGGATTGTCTTATATTTTACTTAAAACAACTAGACGATCATAAGGTAGTTTGTCATCTGGTGGACCACCAGATTCCTCCTCAAGTAGACTCAACGCGGTCATTTCTCCATAAAAATGCAGATGTAGAATAAATTAATAATATATAAACAATTTTTGCTCTTTCGCGTAAAGATTACATTTTTTTTCTCGGTAGCCATCCTGATCTAAACAAATAAAATTAGAAATCGCACGACCAATTATCTGGATCTTTTATGGGGAATGGTCTTGGGACAGGCTATATAGTAAACGTCAGTGGAGCTTAAAACCTTCGGGACCCGTATCTGGAACCATGCAACGCAGTTCTTGAGGGTAGGTACACATTCCTGGCTTCAGTACCATTACATAACCTCGGAACATAATTTTCGCATAAAAAGATAAACCGAATTTTAAAAACACGCTCAAGAGAAAATGTTTTGTTTCAAACTGATAAAATCTATTTAAAAATAATATTTTTTTCCTTTATTCTATACATATATTTTATTACTACCTAAACTCCTCAAATGAGACTATTCCTACCATAATATCATTCAAATAGAAACAGAATTGAACAGTGGTAGTGCTCTAAAAGACGCGGTGAAGACTTACTTTGGTAGCCCTATTAGCATGTACTTAGACGAATTTACAAACGGAAGACAATTTTCATCGACTATGACTTTGGTTTGACAACGAGTTTTTGTTGATGAAAAACTTGAATACTTATAATAATGCATTAAAAAATAATAATAAATACATACTTATAGTAGGTACAAGCGTATTTTATATATAACAGTAGAGAAAAGCAAATGACAGGTCACAAGTGGAGCACACACGGTCAGCTAATGCTATAATAATAATATTTGCTTATTTATAGAAAATATTTATAAATTCACGTTGATTATAATATTTATAAAAAAAAATCAACCTGACGTAAAATCAAATATCAATGTGCGCAACGACTTAAGTCGAGTGAGCACATCACCCCCGAGCATCCTCCCGAGTTTAACCAATTGAGCGTGTCGTTGTAGATTCATTCGTTGCCTGGGAAAAACTGAATGAGGTGCGCATTTTAGTACAATAAATATTCGAAGAATATTCATTTCTGCCAACAACAGTGCATCAATACGAAAATAGATCGTTTCACGTGCAGGTTCTTTCCGAACGGAACACATGGTGTGGGTTTTACCACCGCCAGCGCGCAATTTGTATGCACAATGGCACCCCTTGAATGCGAACTAATCTTTTTTTATAGCTTCTAATATATTAAAAAATCTTATTAAAAAATATACCCATAATAACATTTTTGTTTGCCCTAAAATACTTCAAAGTAATAATGTTAATTGCATATTGGATATTTTAATAAATATTAAACGATACATTCGTAAATGTTTACTAATCATAAGATAGTAAAAATGATTTGCCTACCTCATTTGAACAAAAGACGTTGATCATTTGATAGTTTAACATCCTTCTTTAAATTTGTTTTTTGTAAATTCTTTTTATAATATTTTCATGAGATATTGAATATATTAGGATTTTTTTAAAATAAAATAATTGCTATAAAACTTGGAGATTTAAAATGAAACGGTTTTTTAAAAATATAAGAATTTTACTTTAAATTGCATACAAACATCGTCTGCCAAACATCAATTATATCGTATATGTTTGATCAGATAATTTCTGTTTAATTTTACATTTTACAAATCTCATTTAAAATTTATATTTATATTATTATTAATAAAACCGCGGTTCCCTTGTAAATTATTATAATTTTTATTTCGATAATATCGCGAATTAAATCTATCATTATTACAAAATTGACATGGAATATAATTATTTCTATACTGACCTATAGCTATTTGCTGTCTATAATTATAGTCATTATTAACGCAAATCTATTTTGTATATAGTATTATATCTATCTGATTCTATATTGTAATTCTTAGGCGGAAAATAATAGTTTGGTTTATAAACAATTTGGTTGTTTGTATTTAAATTTTGTTGCCTATTATAAAAGTTTTTATAACCACTATTTGGTTGTAGTATATTTATATTTTTATTATCTCTTTTTGTTTATTGATTCTTTTTTATGTATTGCATTGATATTTTATAGTTAATAATTGGTCGATTGTACTATACTAGTTTGTCGTAGCGAATAAGTTTATATATTTTGTGTTTAAATTGTGCGCTTTTATTTGATTCGCTAATTTTTGGCTTTACTTTGGACGCCATATCATTATTTTCCAAATGAATTTCGCGCCGTTTTCTGGTTTTATTTTGTGGTTCTTATTTCATCATCTAAGTTATATCGGTAGTTAAGATTTTCAAAATTGGTTATTAAATCTCATTTGAGCTCTAGCCAAGTGGTAAATTTATTTTTATTCAATCTGTACCATGTTTGTATGTCGTCGCTAATTAAATCATAAAAGACTTTATCGAAATATTGTCGGGTATACTTCTTGACTCTTTTATTTATTCAACTTTTTCTATAAAAATGTGTCTAAAAAATGTCTTTTTGAGTTAATTTAAAATTGAAATTTATTTAATTATGTACTTAGGTATGTTTGATCGGTTACATTATTGTGTGACACCATTATGTTGCAATCTTTATTTGCGGGGGGGGGGGGGGGGGTATCGTCTACATGAGGATTTTTTTCTTTTTATTATTATTTTTGGTATGATATTATTTTTATTTTTTATATGCCCTTTTATTCTGTTTATCATCATTTGTTATTATTTTGTATTCTTTTAATTATAAATAAAGCTATTTATTTGCCATAAACTAATAACAAGAAAAAAAAACTTGTTTTTGTCTTCTATGTGGACGATTGTACCGTATTATTTTTTATTTAAATAATTAAACAAATAAATTTAAAACCTACCTAAGTAAAATACAATCTCTAGAGTTTCGTATACTTAAAACAATTGTACCCAACAAAGTAAAAACGATGTGTGAGGTGGTCTTTGAATTCTGCAAGGTGTTCACGGTTTCTCAAATGTTTAATTTTAAATTATTTATGTATTTTAGAGTATTTCTCAGGTGAAGAATTCAAAGAGTCTTTTTCACATCACAAGGCAATTAGCATCACAAATACTTATTATACCGAAGTTTAAAAAAGTATTAGGAGAAAGACAACTTAAAGTTGTGCTGGCACGATTATTTAATAAGGTACCTTTAGAAATTAAAAAATTAAAAAAAAATAGTGATGAAAAAAAATATTCTTCAATTCATTCTTGTTAATGTAATGTTTTTAACAATAGGTTAAGGTGTGTAATAAAAAAAAAATATATATAAATAATTAAGTAACATGTTACTAGATAATGTCTATACTAGTGAGTATCTGGTAGACGAGTCGGCAGGCTCTTCTAGGACATGTAAACTGCTTACTAATATATTTGAAATAAAGGTCACGACAGCGACATTGAATTTGAATTGTTTATTTTGTTACGAACACTTCGCGTATCACGTTTCTAAAATATTTTTGATATTAATTTGAACGCGTAATTTTGATATTAATTTCTTGGAACACGTTTACGCAATATTTTGATAGTTTTGCATCCTTCTATAAATTTATTTTTTTATATGTTCTTTTAATAATCTATTCGTGAGATAGTAAATATATTATGATTTTTTTTATTAAAATAATTGCTATAAAACTTAGATATTTAAAATGAAACTGTTTTTTAAAAATATAAGAATTTTACTTTAAATTGCATAAAAACAATACGTATTTAACTTAAATAAAGTAAAATTTGGGCAAAAAAACGGCCCGGTGGCGGCGTGCACCCATAATTGAACTCATAATTGAACTATTAGCGGATATTGCTTTCATCTACTTGCAGACCTATCCTATCCGGTGATTTGAACCCGAGACCTCCCGATTAAGATGCGGGGACAACAACCACTCCGCCACCGGGCCGTTACAACGCTCGGCAACAAGTCGCTATATAAAGTTGAATGACGTTGCTTGGTAACGAGTAGCTAGTTAAAGATCACAACAAATTATATAGAACTGTCAAGAAGTGTCATCAGTATATCGGGGAGCACACTTTCTCTTCCAATCCGGCTACAGTTTGCCAAAAATTTTGGTCTATATTGTCCGCTGACCGAAGCTCTTCCAAAAAGATTTTTTCCTCAAGTTGACCTTAAAAGAAAGTTCAAGGTCCAGGAACTTGCTTAAGGAAATTTCAGAGAAAGAGTCCTGGAATATTCTCCCAGGGATCCGGATTCAGCTAGTCGGTCTTCGGTCCTTATATATGAACCTTCGAAGGTGGAACTTTTTCCAACCGTACGATATTCCCTTCTAGCGATTATTATTATTTTTTGAAACCAGCTTTAATCATCCAAAAATGTACACGTCGTTCGAATTTGGACTTCAGTTCATCAGTAATCTATAATAAACGCCCCCGAAAGATCGTGTCGCTTTGAACTCCAAAAAGGTAATGACCAAGAATCTGCTTTGCGTTGTCTCTCTCGATGAAAAGTTTCCATTTGGCTTCAGTTCAGATCTACTTAGCCCTGTCCAGGCCGTCTCCAGGTCGTCACCATCTCTTCATACGAAGTTAGAAACTCGTTTTCCGTCTTTATCCTTGAAGTATACACCATCCGACCGCATATTTAGTCAATTCAATTGGATTTCCGACATTATGATGCGGAAACCTTCGCCACAAACAGAAAGGAATAAAAACCGCTTCGATGACTTTTGTAGCAAATCCCTTTTTTAAGCAATTGTGTTTTCCATTGAGCCAGCTTACAATAATATACCGGAATTCAGCCATAATTTATTTATTTATTTATTAATAATATAATAATATATTTAATATAATATTCTTTACTTCCGACGAAAGTCGTTTCAGTCAAGGTTTTAATGAGGTATCATCAATAAGGAATCACGCCATTCTTTACTCCAAAACCAGCACCGGATTATTTTGGGCCCTACTCAAGTACTCACTTACTTACAACCTCACGGTTATGACAAATATATTTTCAAAACTCTACATAACTGAACAACGCCCGTACTAAGGTAGGCTTTATTTGTTGTAGATTATTAAATGTTTCAGGTCGAAGAACGAACATTTATATTGGTTTTGATTTAAAACTCACAATATTAAAAAATAAATGAATGAATAATATAAATAATATAGCAATAATACATTTATATACACTCATACTATTATACCCGTCTCAGAACGGTCTGATTTGACGCCACAACGTGTGAAATGCAACTTAGCATTTTTCCAAACAAGGCAAATGCCTGTGACTAATTAGGTCTAGTTGCCCAGTGGCGGTGCAGGACCGATTACAAACGCAGGTGTGGAAGAAATTAATACTAGGTTTCATTTTATCTCCTAAATATCTTGGCTTCTATGGCATTAATAAGTTATATTTTTATTTTGTCTAAGAGTTAAGAACCTCAAAAAGTCTGTATTTTTCTATACATTTTATCAAAAGTTTAGACAGAAATTGATTCTGTTTCTCATAGTTAACCGACAGCGGTAAAGAGTGGTTATGCGTTAGATGAGACGGAACGATTTAAGACCACGCGCAAGACAGAGAAGACAGAGTTTATCGAGTTTCTCACACTTATCCTAACCAATTTCTGAGTAGAAATTAATAAGTAAGAGTATCGACTCGATACAAAGTAAAGACTGTATGTTAGTTGACCGCCTAGGGAGGTGTCTAGTCCGGGAGAGCGCCGCGAGTAAAGACTGAAAGTTCCGTCTTCTATTATGAAAACTAAACCGTGATAAACCGTGATTATATAAACCGTCTACGACTGACGACACGTCGTGTGAAATGCAACTTGGCATTTTCACTGAAAAAGCAAATGATGGTATATTTCAAGAAAGAATTTGCAAACAATTCCACTTAATCTGGGCATGGGGAGTGTGGAATATTCTTACGTTACCAATGCACAGACAAGCCAACTACAATTTTGGGGTTTCGTGAGGCAGAGACTCTTGACAAGCGAGTGCGCATGAGATAGAAACATTGGAAGGCAAACATAAACATTTGACACAGAGACCTTAGATGTTCCTTTTTTTATTAGGAAACATTTTTCTAAAATAAGTGTCCGGTAAAAGGGATTTGTGTAGATACCCAACAACTTTGAAAATATAATTTTTTAAAGATTAAAAAAAAGCAGTTCTAGTAGATACTAGCAACTTCAGAATATTTTAATGGTAATATACTGGTATTATGGTACTTAAATTATAACTCAAAGAAACTGCGTCCGCCAGTAATATCTGATTTTTTCGCATCTGCCAAATTTGCCTTCTCTTTCGAGCGTCACTTTAGGTTGGGGTGGAGGGTGCAGCATTACACCCTTAAATTAAATTAAATTTAATTTAATCTTTTTAAAAATGCTGAGGTGGGTCGTAATTTAATAAAACATTGGCTCGATAGTAATTTATTATCTCTAAACATTATCAAAACTAAGTATATTATTTTTAACTTATACAAACCACAAAAGAATGGAAACATATTTAAGTAATTTTCAAATAAAATTACATCCGTGTTTTCAAAATCGCCCTCGTAAATATCTGGGTTTAACATTTGGCCATAAACTATGCTGGGAAGATCATACTCGTATAACAGGTAATAAAGTAAAAATCTTATTTATATGTTTAAATTATTAAGAAATATTCTATCTAAAGACCTAATAAGGACCGTTTATTTTGCGCTGGTAAACAGTATTATTTCCTATGGAATTATTTGCTGGGGCGGAGCTACCTTGAGTTGTCTAGATCCTGTCATAAAAGCTCAAAAGTACATTATTAGAGTTATTATCAAAAGACTCTTCCGCTATCCATAGTTTCGAGGTTTTGGATATAAGACAAACCTTCTCCAAAAGCTGCCTTTTGTTAAACTTAAAACAACTAGACGATCATAAGGTAGTTTGTCATAGAATAGTTACAAGGCAACTTAGTAGCTACCAACATACTATAGTAGTAAAAGCGAAAACAAGGTTTACTTCACTTTCTTAGCACCGCGAATTTATTTATAATAAAATTAAAGATATTCTGGGAAAGTCTCTGTTTTTGTTAACATATGAGAAACGAATTTCTTGTTGGCTACTTTGAGCTCGGCAGAAGCAAACAGAGACTTTAAGCAATTACATACCAAGATAAACTTCTTTTCTGTGTAGTTAAAGGTACTATATTTTGTATTATTAAAATTGTTTATTAGTTATTAACGGTTCATTTATTTGGATTATACGTTCACAACATAGGTCATGTCTATTCTATAACAATAGGTAATACCTATTTATTAGTTTGAGTGTAGATATGTGTATTATTACTATATTATATTTTTATAATAAATACATTATTAATAAAATTGTTTATTAGTTATTAACGGTTCATTTATGTATTATTATATTATTATTTATATATTATGGTCTGAATACAATTCAATTCAAATAATTGTAATGGTATGTAGCGCGGTGAGATGGTTATACTTATAAGAACGATGCTTCTAGTAAAGTCTACTTAAGTACGGACATTGCCTACTTAGGTAGTACTTTGCATAATGTGAAATTAATGTTTACGTTGCTGTTAATAAATAAATAAAAATATAAAAATAAATATGCGTTTCAAAATTACCATAATTTTTAAAATTCAAAATACACTTTACTAACCACTACTTTATTGTCGAAATTGAATATTAAGCTATTTTTCCATTACTCCTTCATAATTAACATATTTAATAATAGTATCAATCTAATTAAATCTAAAATTTAATCGTCTTGTTTAGTAGCAAATGCGCAGAAATAAATGCAGTTTTTCGTTTAAAATACCTAATTGACCTTAATTGATGGATAACATAGGGTTGAGACTATTCTCTATGAAACAACTTTACTCATCTTGCTACATTTTTTTTGTATTTAACTTAGTCGACAGTGTTGAAAAAAGCGCCGTTAAATACGGCGAAAAATGACCTTTGACCCACAGGCGCTTATACCACTGCGCCATCAGGCAGTCTTTAAGTTTACCTTGTATAAATAAATAAATGTATCTCGGAAGTTCGCAGTGAGATTAGGAAAGGTTTTTTTTATTTTTTTTCAAGCCACAGAAAACAAAATATTTTTGAAGAAAACTTACCTAATTCAATTTTTCTTTGTAAATAAAATGTAAATAAATTCGAGATAAATAAGTCGAAAACAAAATCAAAAGTAATCGGATTAAGGACATACCGTTTCCAACTGGATAACAGGTTTACCCATAATAAAATCCTGGTATCTATACGGGATGGACATGAGTATTATGGTAGTTATATTTGTTAACAATTTAATTGCACAGTCAAATCAATCCCATCCTATGAGCGTCATTCAAGCGACGTCCAAATTCAAAGTGAAAAAAACACATTTAAAACTAACTACCTTCGTGTATCCGAAATTCGACTGACAGGAAACCAGCCCGCGTTCCAGCTAGGATGCAAACCAACTAGACAAAATAATAATGATCGAAAAAAACGGCAGATGGCAGTTGTTCAGTGGGATAATTCGCGAGTTCGTTACAGACTTTACTTTCGTTTATTAAAAAGCAGTCGACAGTGTTGAAAAAAGCGCCATTGAATATTTTCAACGGCGAAAAATAGGTTTCTCGCCGGCCGAATTTCTCAACCCAACGGGGATTTGAACCGCGAGTCTTTGGATTATAAGGCGACGCTAACAGTTATGCGCCATCCGGCCATCGATATTATCAACGAAATGCACGTATTTAAAGGATGACTATTAATTTACTTTGATTTAATTGACATTTATTAATAGTATCTGACCGTGCATAAGAAAGAACCTTCAATTCGTTTAAATAAAATTTGGTTTAGAAAAACGAAATCAAGTATCTTGTCAAAATTGAAAGGTCGCGTTTGATTTTTCCGGAAAACTAATGCCGCGGTAATAGTTAAAGACGCGTGTGCGTGTGTTCAGATATCGTAAGCATTGACCACTGTTCTAGAAATGTTTTTGAGAAACATATATTACGCCGACGAACTGTGAATGGAACTCAAACATGACTTCCCACATGGACAGGACGTTCCGTGGTGGAGCAAGTGAACCGAGGAGTGAGTCCCAGGCCTTGCAAGGCTAGCATAGAGTCGCCCTCACATTGCAAACGAAGCCCTCGAGGGAAGGCGTCATCTTAAACTCTCCATAGAAAGCCAACACCGTAAGTAGGTCATCTTAGTAAGTCATCTTAGAACAAAAACACGAATCTGCGAGGGTGCCGTCATCAGGGCTGCTTTACACTGTTCAATCCACCTCCCATTATAATTGCGTCATTCCTGGAGCATTTTTAAGAAAAATGCAAAACATTATTCCTTAACTTTATTTTGGATATAATACAATTAACAAATTATGACTAAAACTCATGTCTCAAATCTCACAACTAGCATTTACAAAACTGGTATTAAGTATAATATAATAATATTTTTTTTCAATGTTATATCATTTATTGTTGTGACTTCCTATTATACTATTATGAATAAATAAATAAATAAATAAAGACAATTTAGCTTAATGTAGTTAAAGTAAAGTTAGCTCATTTAAGTCACACATATAGAAAGGTTTCATATTATACGATGTTTAACAGGGTCGTTCACGGCTTTCAGAATGCATCCCAAGTTACCGCTGGTTTTTTTTATATTCAGCGCATAATATTTCTGTTAGCAGGTCAACAGGGGCGCTGGAGGGCGACCCACGCGTTGAGACGGGTTCATGACCTCACATCGAAGGAGGACGCCGGGATGTTGTGTTATTTATTCTGGAATTTTTGGTAAGTTTGTGTCGAATATTTGATCCAAATAATATGTAGCCAATAACCGCTTGTCGTCATACTTTGTAACTAACAGAGTTCAAATTAACTCATTAACTCTAACTCAAACTGTTAGAGCGCGGCCTGTTAATTTTGATAATAAATATTTAATTTTATCTAAGTTTGACAGTTTAGGGTTATTATGCACCGAAGATATAAATTCTCCGTGAAACATATTCCATTGATTTAATTCTCTTTTTATAGCTTTTTATATATTTTATTTTCCGGCTGTGGGCTATTTCCGTACTGCCAATTTGTTGTAATAGTTCGGATGTAGCATTTTTTACCAGATAATAAATATCACCAAATGCCTCTAAACTCTTGTAATTTGGTACGTAATTTTCATTCTTTTCTGATTTGATTATATTTATTTTATCAATTATATCCAAAAACTCATTTCGAAAAGTAGATAAATCTTCAGATTTGATTAAAAATAATTTACGGTTTTTATCAGTCTTAAGGTTCTTTGAATTATCAAATAAAGTTTGAACGTTTTCAAAAATGTATGCCCTTTTTGATTCTAACTGATTTAATTTATGATCACCCATTTTTATTTTTACCGATATTAATTTTTGTCGCTGACTGTACATCTTACATACTGAAAGCATTTGATTTGAACTTAATAAATAACCACCCAAACTACGAAATAGTTTTATTGTTAAAGTAGCAGATGGCGCTGCTTTAACCTTGTTAACCTAGCAGATGGTACTGTGTTAACTTTAATTTGTGTATAGTTATATATTTATAGTAAGTCAAATATAAACAATCAAGAAAAATATATTATACTGTGTTCGTATGAATAACCAAAATATTATTTAAATATATATTTTTTTAAAATAAATACAGTACCTAATTAATGCACACATAGGATCATTAAGCAATATTTTGTTTTTCTTTTCGTTTATTTATCTTCTTTTTGTTTATATTAATATTATTTTTTATAATATTTATTGTTGTAGTAACTTTGCGGGTTATGCGGTTGATGCACCACACGACAACCTAACCTACCTTCCCTGACAGCATATTTGGGTTAGGTGGGGTAAGAGGGGAATATAGGTGAGAGGATGTTTTTGTCATGAACTGGCCAAGCCAACTGTAATTTACTTTATTTCCAGGTTTAGGTCAAATTTTGCAAGCTCGAATAGAACCACTTCCTCTTATCCTACGGAGTTGAAATTTGACGTTTTGGTTTAGTCCGATGACAACGCATTTTTATGGTAATAGCAACCCTGAGATTCTACACTCAGAATTGGCTTCATATGAAGGAACTCCTCGACGGCCAACAGCAAAGAAAAGAAATTTTGTTTACGCATTCAAGCACTTTAATAAAAAATGAATATTTACTATTTATTTATTTTAATCTACTTAGACCTAACAAATGACCCACTGTCGCCTCTACGGCAACCCAAAACCCACATCGAATAGGCTAAAAGTGCCACAGGCACAAATGGGGATAGGAAATGAAGCGACCCCCCTAATAATGGATACTAGACTATGCAATACTTTGAGAATATTTTTTTGTAGACGGTCTAATTGGTAGATTCCCAAACTGTTTCGTAATCAGACCACTTCAACATAATAAACTACAAATGATCATTTAAATGGGCAATTCAATCGAGTTCTTTCATTAGATTATTACACTTTCGAACTAAGTTAAAATTACAAACAGGTGCGCGATACATAAAATACACTTTCATTGTTTGAAATATAAATAATTAAATACGTCAATTTAACTAATTAATCTTTGGTTCATTCGATAAATAAAATTATATTACCTAATTTAGTTTTGGCGGATTAATTACCTACCATAAAGAAATAATAATTGTATGTTTCTGGACATTTTTGGACGATTTTTGGACTAGTCGTTTGCATGCAATAAGTCAAATATATGCTATTTTCATTGACGTAAACAGATCGAACTGCGAGGTGATTTTTTCGCATCTGCCAAATTTGCCTTCTCTTTCGAGCGTCACTTTAGGTTGGGGTGGAGGGTGCAGCATTACCCCCTTAAATTAAATTAAGTTTAATTTAATCTTTTTAGAAATGCTGAGGTGGGTCGTAATTTAATAAAACATTGGCTCGATAGTAATTTATTATCTCTAAACATTATAAAAACTAAGTATATTATTTTTAACTTATACAAACAACAAAAGAATGGAAACATATTTAAGTAATTTTCAAATAAAATTACATTCGTGTTTTCAAAATCGCCGTCGTAAATATCTGGGTTTAACATTTGGCCATAAACTCTGCTGGGAAGATCATACTCGTATAACAGGTAATAAAGTAAAAATCTTATTTATATGTTTAAATTACTAAGAAATATTCTAACTAAAGACCTAATAAGGACCGTTTATTTTGCGCTGGTAAACAGTATTATTTCCTATGGAATTATTTGCTGGGGCGGAGCTACCTTGAGTTGTCTTGATCCTGTCATAAAAGCTCAAAAGTCGTTCCGCTATCCACCAGAAAAACTCTTTCAAAGTTTCGAGGTTTTAGAGACAATCCATCGCCAAAAGGATTGTCTTATATTTTACTTAAAACAGCTAGACGATCATAAGGTAGTTTGTCATCTGGTGGACCACCAGATTCCTCCTCAAGTAGACTCAACGCGGTCATTTCTCCATAAAAATGCAGATGTAGAATAAATTAATAATATATAAACAATTTTTGCTCTTTCGCGTAAAGATTACATTTTTTTTCTCGGTAGCCATCCTGATCTAAACAAATAAAATTAGAAATCGCACGACCAATTATCTGGATCTTTTATGGGGAATGGTCTTGGGACAGGCTATATAGTAAACGTCAGTGGAGCTTAAAACCTTCGGGACCCGTATCTGGAACCATGCAACGCAGTTCTTGAGGGTAGGTACACATTCCTGGCTTCAGTACCATTACATAACCTCGGAACATAATTTTCGCATAAAAAGATAAACCGAATTTTAAAAACACGCTCAAGAGAAAATGTTTTGTTTCAAACTGATAAAATCTATTTAAAAATAATATTTTTTTCCTTTATTCTATACATATATTTTATTACTACCTAAACTCCTCAAATGAGACTATTCCTACCATAATATCATTCAAATAGAAACAGAATTGAACAGTGGTAGTGCTCTAAAAGACGCGGTGAAGACTTACTTTGGTAGCCCTATTAGCATGTACTTAGACGAATTTACAAACGGAAGACAATTTTCATCGACTATGACTTTGGTTTGACAACGAGTTTTTGTTGATGAAAAACATGAATACTTATAATAATGCATTAAAAATAATAATAAATACATCCTTATAGTAGGTACAAGCGTATTTTATATATAACAGTAGAGAAAAGCAAATGACAGGTCACAAGCGGAGCACACACGGTCAGCTAATGCTATAATAATAATATTTGCTTATTTATAGAAAATATTTATAAATTCACGTTGATTATAATATTTATAAAAAAAAATCAACCTGACGTAAAATCAAATATCAACGTGCGCAACGACTTAAGTCGAGTGAGCACATCACCCCCGAGCATCCTCCCGAGTTTAACCAATTGAGCGTGTCGTTGTAGATTCATTCGTTGCCTGGGAAAAACTGAATGAGGTGCGCATTTTAGTACAATAAATATTCGAAGAATATTCATTTCTGCCAACAACAGTGCATCAATACGAAAATAGATCGTTTCACGTGCAGGTTCTTTCCGAACGGAACACATGGTGTGGGTTTTACCACCGCCAGCGCGCAATTTGTATGCACAATGGCACCCCTTGAATGCGAACTAATCTTTTTTTATAGCTTCTAATATATTAAAAAATCTTATTAAAAAATATACCCATAATAACATTTTTGTTTGCCCTAAAATACTTCAAAGTAATAATGTTAATTGCATATTGGATATTTTAATAAATATTAAACGATACATTCGTAAATGTTTACTAATCATAAGATAGTAAAAATGATTTGCCTACCTCATTTGAACAAAAGACGTTGATCATTTGATAGTTTAACATCCTTCTTTAAATTTGTTTTTTGTAAATTCTTTTTATATTTTCATGAGATATTGAATATATTAGGATTTTTTTAAAATAAAATAATTGCTATAAAACTTGGAGATTTAAAATGAAACGGTTTTTTAAAAATATAAGAATTTTACTTTAAATTGCATACAAACATAGTCTGCCAAACATCAATTATATCGTATATGTTTGATCAGATAATTTCTGTTTAATTTTACATTTTACAAATCTCATTTAAAATTTATATTTATATTATTATTAATAAAACCGCGGTTCCCTTGTAAATTATTATAATTTTTATTTCGATAATATCGCGAATTAAATCTATCATTATTACAAAATTGACATGGAATATAATTATTTCTATACTGACCTATAGCTATTTGCTGTCTATAATTATAGTCATTATTAACGCAAATCTATTTTGTATATAGTATTATATCTATCTGATTCTATATTGTAATTCTTAGGCGGAAAATAATAGTTTGGTTTATAAACAATTTGGTTGTTTGTATTTAAATTTTGTTGCCTATTATAAAAGTTTTTATAACCACTATTTGGTTGTAGTATTATATATCTCTTTTTATTTTGTGTATTTGTTAAATTTATGAGTATAAATCCGCATTTATCGCAAATAATATGTATAGTTTTTTTTCTTATGTCCGCTAATGTTACATTTGAAGCATTGTTACATATGTTATATTTTTATTATCTCTTTTTGTTTATTGATTCTTTTTTATGTATTGCATTGATATTTTATAGTTAATAATTGGTCGATTGTACTATACTAGTTTGGCGTAGCGAATAAGTTTATATATTTTGTGTTTAAATTGTGCGCTTTTATTTGATTCGCTAATTTTTGGCTTTACTTTGGACGCCATATCATTATTTTCCAAATGAATTTCGCGCCGTTTTCTGGTTTTATTTTGTGGTTCTTATTTCATCATCTAAGTTATATCGGTAGTTAAGATTTTCAAAATTGGTTATTAAATCTCATTTGAGCTCTAGCCAAGTGGTAAATTTATTTTTATTCAATCTGTACCATGTTTGTATGTCGTCGCTAATTAAATCATAAAAGACTTTATCGAAATATTGTCGGGTATACTTCTTGACTCTTTTATTTATTCAACTTTTTCTATAAAAATGTGTCTAAAAAATGTCTTTTTGAGTTAATTTAAAATTGAAATTTATTTAATTATGTACTTAGGTATGTTTGATCGGTTACATTATTGTGTGACACCATTATGTTGCAATCTTTATTTGCGGGGGGGGGGGGGGTATCGTCTACATGAGGATTTTTTTCTTTTTATTATTATTTTTGGTATGATATTATTTTTATTTTTTATATGCCCTTTTATTCTGTTTATCATCATTTGTTATTATTTTGTATTCTTTTAATTATAAATAAAGCTATTTATTTGCCATAAACTAATAACAAGAAAAAAAAACTTGTTTTTGTCTTCTATGTGGACGATTGTACCGTATTATTTTTTATTTAAATAATTAAACAAATAAATTTAAAACCTACCTAAGTAAAATACAATCTCTAGAGTTTCGTATACTTAAAACAATTGTACCCAACAAAGTAAAAACGATGTGTGAGGTGGTCTTTGAATTCTGCAAGGTGTTCGCGGTTTCTCAAATGTTTAATTTTAAATTATTTATGTATTTTAGAGTATTTCTCAGGTGAAGAATTCAAAGAGTCTTTTTCACATCACAAGGCAATTAGCATCACAAATACTTATTATACCGAAGTTTAAAAAAGTATATGGAGAAAGACAACTTAAAGTTGTGCTGGCACGATTATTTAATAAGGTACCTTTAGAAATTAAAAAATAAAAAAAAATAGTGATGAAAAAAATATTCTTCAATTCAATCTTGTTAATGTAATGTTTTTAACAATAGGTTAAGGTGTATAATAAAAAATAATAAAATAAATAAATAATTAAGTAACATGTTACTAGATAATGTCTATACTAGTGAGTATCTGGTAGACGAGTCGGCAGGCTCTTCTAGGACATGTAAACTGCTTACTAATATATTTGAAATAAAGGTCACGACAGCGACATTGAATTTGAATTTGATTTGTTTATTTTGTTACGAACACTTCGCGTATCACGTTTCTAAAATATTTTTGATATTAATTTGAACGCGTAATTTTGATATTAATTTCTTGGAACACGTTTACGCAATATTTTGATAGTTTTGCATCCTTCTATAAATTTATTTTTTTATATGTTCTTTTAATAATCTATTCGTGAGATAGTAAATATATTATGATTTTTTTTATTAAAATAATTGCTATAAAACTTAGATATTTAAAATGAAACTGTTTTTTAAAAATATAAGAATTTTACTTTAAATTGCATAAAAACAATACGTATTTAACTTAAATAAAGTAAAATTTGGGCAAAAAACGGCCCGGTGGCGGCGTGCACCCATAATTGAACTCATAATTGAACTATTAGCGGATATTGCTTTCATCTACTTGCAGACCTATCCTATCCGGTGATTTGAACCCGAGACCTCCCGATTAAGATGCGGGGACAACAACCACTCCGCCACCGGGCCGTTACAACGCTCGGCAACAAGTCGCTATATAAACTTGAATGACGTTGCTTGGTAACGAGTAGCTAGTTAAAGATCACAACAAATTATATAGAACTGTCAAGAAGTGTCATCAGTATATCGGGGAGCACACTTTCTCTTCCAATCCGGCTACAGTTTGCCAAAAATTTTGGTCTATATTGTCCGCTGACCGAAGCTCTTCCAAAAAGATTTTTTCCTCAAATTGACCTTAAGGGAAAGTTCAAGGTCCACGAACTTCCTTAAGGAAATTTCCGAGAAAGAGTCCTGGAATATTCTCCCAGGGATCCGGACTCAGCTAGTCGGTCTTCGGTCCTTATATATGAACCTTCGAAGGTGGAACTTTTTCCAACCGTAGGATATTCCCTTCTAGCGATTATCAATCTTTTTTGAAACCAGCTTTAATCATCCAAAAATGTACAAGTCGTTTGAATTTGAATTCAGTTCATCAGTAATCTATAATAAACGCCCCCGAAAGATCGTGTCGCGTTGAACTCCAAAAAGATAATGACCAAGAATCTGCTTTGCGTTGTCTCCCTCGAAGAAAAGGTTGCATTTGGCTTCAGTTCAGGTCTACTTAGCCCTGTCCAGGCCGTCTCCAGGTCGTCACCATCTCTTCATACGAAGTTAGAAACTCGTTTTCCGTCTTTATCCTTGAAGTATACACCATCCGACCGCATATTTAGTCAATTCAATTGGATTTCCGACATTATGATGCGGAAACCTTCGACCCAAACAGAAAGGAATAAAAACCGCTTCGATGACTTTTGTAGCAAATCCCTTTTTTAAGCAATTGTGTTTTCCATTGAGCCAGCTTACAATAATATACCGGAATTCAGCCATAATTTATTTATTTATTTATTAATAATATAATAATATATTTAATATAATGTTCTTTACTTCCGACGAAAGTCGTTTCAGTCAAAGTTTTAATAAGGAATCACGCCATTCTTTACTCCAAAACCCGCGCCTGGTTATTTTGGGCCCTACTCAAGAAGGCTAAATGTGAACGTCCTAGACTCAAAGGAGATGATGGTAATGAGGTGTTAGAAATGGTATGACCATGTGCGGATTCGAACCCGCGACCTCAACCACTAGACTACCACGATCACGATTAAGTTAGTTATTAACAAAATATCTTACATACTTACAACCTTACGGTTTTGACAAACATATTCCCAAAACTCTACATAACTGAACAACGCCTGTACTAAGGTAGGCTTTATTTGTTGAAGATTATTAAATGTTTCAGGTCGAAAAACGAACATTTATATTGGTTTTGATTTAAAACTCACTTACAATAATATAAAATAAATGAATGAATAATATAAAAATATAAATAATATAGCAATAATACATTTACATACACTCATACTATTATACCCGTCTCAGAACGGTCTGATGTGACGCCACAACGTGTGAAATGCAACTTAGCATTTTTCCAAACAAAGCAAATGCCTGTGACTAATTAGGTCTAGTTGCCCAGTGGCGGTGCAGGACCGATTACAAACGCAGGTGTGGAAGAAATTAATACTAGGTTTCATTTTATCTCCTAAATATCTTGGCTTCTATGGCATTAATAAGTTATATTTTTATTTTGTCTAAGAGTTAAGAACCTCAAAAAGTCTGTATTTTTCTATACATTTTATCAAAAGTTTAGACATAAATTGATTCTGTTTCTCATAGTTAACCGACAGCGGTAAAGTGTGGTTATGCGTTAGATGAGACGGAACGATTTAAGACCACGCGCAAGACAGAGAAGACAGAGTTTATCGAGTTTCTCACACTTATCCTAACCAATTTCTGAGTAGAAATTAATAAGTAAGAGTATCGACTCGATACAAAGTAAAGACTGTATGTTAGTTGACCGCCTAGGGAGGTGTCTAGTCCGGGAGAGCGCGGCGAGTAAAGACTGAAAGTTCCGTCTTCGATTATGAAAACTAAACCGTGATTATATAAACCGTCTACGACTGACGACACGTCGTGTGAAATGCAACTTGGCATTTTCACTGAAAAAGCAAATGCTGGTATATTTCAAGAAAGAATTTGCAAACAATTCCACTTAATCTGGGCATGGGGAGTGTGGAATATTCTTACGTTACCAATGCACAGACAAGCCAACTACAATTTTGGGGTTTCGTGAGGCAGAGACTCGTGACAAGCGAGTGCGCATGAGATAGAAACATTGGAAGGCAAACATAAACATTTGACACAGAGACCTTAGATGTTCCTTTTTTTATTAGGAAACATTTTTCTAAAATAAGTGTCCGGTAAAAGGGATTTGTGTAGATACCCAACAACTTTGAAAATATAATTTTTTAAAGATTAAAAAAAAGCAGTTCTAGTAGATACTAGCAACTTCAGAATATTTTAATGGTAATATACTGGTATTATGGTACTTAAATTATAACTCAAAGAAACTGCGTCCGCCAGTAATATCTGATTTTTTCGCATCTGCCAAATTTGCCTTCTCTTTCAAGCGTCACTTTAGGTTGGGGTGGAGGGTGCAGCATTACACCCTTAAATTAAATTAAATTTAATTTAATCTTTTTAAACATGCTGAGGTGGGTCGTAATTTAATAAAACATTGGCTCGATAGTAATTTATTATCTCTAAACATTATCAAAACTAAGTATATTATTTTTAACTTATACAAACCACAAAAGAATGGAAACATATTTAAGTAATTTTCAAATAAAATTACATCCGTGTTTTCAAAATCGCCCTCGTAAATATCTGGGTTTAACATTTGGCCATAAACTATGCTGGGAAGATCATACTCGTATAACAGGTAATAAAGTAAAAATCTTATTTATATGTTTAAATTACTAAGAAATATTCTATCTAAAGATCTAATAAGGACCGTTTATTTTGCGCTGGTAAACAGTATTATTTCCTATGGAATTATTTGCTGGGGCGGAGCTACCTTGAGTTGTCTAGATCCTGTCATAAAAGCTCAAAAGTATATTATTAGAGTTATTATCAAAAGACTCTTCCGCTATCCATAGTTTCGAGGTTTTGGATATAAGACAAACCTTCTCCAAAAGCTGCCTTTTGTTAAACTTAAAACAATTAGACGATCATAAAGGTAGTTTGTCATAGAATAGTTACAAGGCAACTTAGTAGCCACCAACATACTATACCGGTAGCGAAAACAAGGTTTACTTCACTTTCTTAGCACCGCGAATTTATTTATAATAAAATTAAAAATATTCTGGGAAAGTCTCTGTTTTTGTTAACATATGAGAAACGAATTTCTTGTTGGCTACTTTGAGCTCGGCAGAAGCAAACAGAGACTTTAAGCAATTACATACCAAGATAAAGTTCTTTTCTGTGTAGTTAAAGGTACTATATTTTGTATTATTAAAATTGTTTATTAGTTATTAACGGTTCATTTATTTGGATTATACGTTCACAACATAGGTCATGTCTATTCTATAACAATAGGTAATATCTATTTATTAGTTTGAGTGTAGATATGTGTATTATTACTATATTATATTTTTATAATAAATAAATTATTAATAAAATTGTTTATTAGTTATTAACGGTTCATTTATGTATTTATATATTATGGTCTGAATATAATTCAATTAAAATAATTGTAATGGTATGTAGCGCGGTGAGATGGTTATACTTATAAGAACGATGCTTCTAGTAAAGTCTACTTAAGTACGGACATTGCCTAGTTAGGTAGTACTTTGCATAATGTGAAATTAATGTTTACGTTGCTGTTAATAAATAAATAAAAATATAAAAATAAATATGCGTTTCAAAATTACCATAATTTTTAAAATTCAAAATACACTTTACTAACCACTACTTTATTGTCGAAATTGAATATTAAGCTATTTTTCCATTACTCCTTCATAATTAACATATTTAATAATAGTATCAATCTAATTAAATCTAAAATTTAATCGTCTTGTTTAGTAGCAAATGCGCAGAAATAAATGCAGTTTTTCGTTTAAAATACCTAATTGACCTTAATTGATGGATAACATCGGGTTGAGACTATTCTCTATGAAACAACTTTACTCATCTTGCTACATTTTTTTTTTGTATTTAACTTAGTCGACAGTGTTGAAAAAAGCGCCTTTAAATACGGCGAAAAATGACCTTTGACCCACAGGCGCTTATACCACTGCGCCATCAGGCAGTCTTTAAGTTTACCTTGTATAAATAAATAAATGTATCTCGGAAGTTCGCAGTGAGATTAGGAAAGGTTTTTTTTAATTTTTTTCAAGCCACAGAAAACAAAATATTTTTGAACAAAACTTACCTAATTCAATTTTTCTTTGTAAATAAAATGTAAATAAATTCGAGATAAATAAGTCGAAAACAAAATCAAAAGTAATCGGATTAAGGACATACCGTTTCCAACTGGATAACAGGTTTACCCATAATAAAATACTGGTATCTATACGGGATGGACATGAGTATTATGGTAGTTATATTTGTTAACAATTTAATTGCACAGTCAAATCAATCCCATCCTATGAGCGTCATTCAAGCGACGTCCAAATTCAAAGTGAAAAAAAACACATTTAAAACTGACTACCTTCGTGTATCCGAAATTCGACTGACAGGAAACCAGCCCGCGTTCCAGCTAGGATGCAAACCAACTAGACAAAATAATAATGATCGAAAAAAACGGCAGATGGCAGTTGTTCAGTGGGATAATTCGCGAGTTCGTTACAGACTTTACTTTCGTTTATTAAAAAGCAGTCGACAGTGTTGAAAAAAGCGCCATTGAATATTTTCAACGGCGAAAAATAGGTTTCTCGCCGGCCGAATTTCTCAACCCAACGGGGATTTGAACCGCGAGTCTTTGGATTATAAGGCGACGCTAACAGTTATGCGCCATCCGGCCATCGATATTATCAACGAAATGCACGTATTTAAAGGATGACTATTAATTTACTTTGATTTAATTGACATTTATTAATAGTATCTGACCGTGCATAAGAAAGAACCTTCAATTCGTTTAAATAAAATTTGGTTTAGAAAAACGAAATCAAG
Source organism: Neomicropteryx cornuta (assembly GCA_020383195.1). Classification (NCBI taxonomy): domain Eukaryota; kingdom Metazoa; phylum Arthropoda; class Insecta; order Lepidoptera; family Micropterigidae; genus Neomicropteryx; species Neomicropteryx cornuta. The sequence goes on along the minus strand of JAHKQU010000010.1, from coordinate 4,436,633 downwards.
TATCTTGTCAAAATTGAAAGGTCGCGTTTGATTTTTCCGGAAAACTAATGCCGCGGTAATAGTTAAAGACGCGTGTGCGTGTGTTCAGATATCGTAAGCATTGACCACTGTTCTAGAAATGTTTTTGAGAAACATATATTACGCCGACGAACTGTGAATGGAACTCAAACATGACTTCCCACATGGACAGGACGTTCCGTGGTGGAGCAAGTGAACCGAGGAGTGAGTCCCAGGCCTTGGCCTTGCAAGGCTAGCATAGAGTCGCCCTCACATTGCAAACGAAGCCCTCGAGGGAAGGCGTCATCTTAAACTCTCCATAGAAAGCCAACACCGTAAGTAGGTCATCTTAGTAAGTCATCTTAGAACAAAAACACGAATCTGCGAGGGTGCCGTCATCAGGGCTGCTTTACACTGTTCAATCCACCTCCCATTATAATTGCGTCATTCCTGGAGCATTTTTAAGAAAAATGCAAAACATTATTCCTTAACTTTATTTTGGATATAATACAATTAACAAATTATGACTAAAACTCATGTCTCAAATCTCACAACTAGCATTTACAAAACTGGTATTAAGTATAATATAATAATATTTTTTTTCAATGTTATATCATTTATTGTTGTGACTTCCTATTATACTATTATGAATAAATAAATAAATAAATAAAGACAATTTAGCTTAATGTAGTTAAAGTAAAGTTAGCTCATTTAAGTCACACATATAGAAAGGTTTCATATTATACGATGTTTAACAGGGTCGTTCACGGCTTTCAGAATGCATCCCAAGTTACCGCTGGTTTTTTTTATATTCAGCGCATAATATTTCTGTTAGCAGGTCAACAGGGGCGCTGGTGGGCGACACTCGCGTTGATACGGGTTCATGACCTCACATCGAAGGAGGACGCCGGGATGTTGTGTTATTTATTCTGGAATTTTTGGTAAGTTTGTGTCGAATATTTGATCCAAATAATATGTAGCCAATAACCGCTTGTCGTCATACTTTGTAACTAACAGAGTTCAAATTAACTCATTAACTCTAACTCAAACTGTTAGAGCGCGGCCTGTTAATTTTGATAATAAATATTTAATTTTATCTAAGTTTGACAGTTTAGGGTTATTATGCACCGAAGATATAAATTCTCCGTGAAACATATTCCATTGATTTAATTCTCTTTTTATAGCTTTTTATATATTTTATTTTCCGGCTGTGGGCTATTTCCGTACTGCCAATTTGTTGTAATAGTTCGGATGTAGCATTTTTTACCAGATAATAAATATCACCAAATGCCTCTAAACTCTTGTAATTTGGTACGTAATTTTCATTCTTTTCTGATTTGACTATATTTATTTTATCAATTATATCCAAAAACTCATTTCGAAAAGTAGATAAATCTTCAGATTTGATTAAAAATAATTTACGGTTTTTATCAGTCTTAAGGTTCTTTGAATTATCAAATAAAGTTTGAACGTTTTCAAAAATGTATGCCCTTTTTGATTCTAACTGATTTAATTTATGATCACCCATTTTTATTTTTACCGATATTAATTTTTGTCGCTGACTGTACATCTTACATACTGAAAGCATTTGATTTGAACTTAATAAATAACCACCCAAACTACGAAATAGTTTTATTGTTAAAGTAGCAGATGGCGCTGCTTTAACCTTGTTAACCTAGCAGATGGTACTGTGTTAACTTTAATTTGTGTATAGTTATATATTTATAGTAAGTCAAATATAAACAATCAAGAAAAATATATTATACTGTATTCGTATGAATAACCAAAATATTATTTAAATATATATATTTTTTAAATAAATACAGTACCTAATTAATGCACACAAAGGATCATTAAGCAATATTTTGTTTTTCTTTTCGTTTATTTTTCTTTTTTTTTTTTTATTAATATTTTTTTTAATAATATTTATTGTTGTAGTAACTTTGCGGGTTATGCGGTTGATGCACCACACGACAACCTAACCTACCTTCCCTGACAGCATATTTGGGTTAGGTGGGTAAGAGGGGAATATAGGTGAGAGGATGTTTTTGTCATGAACTGGCCAAGCCAACTGTAATTTACTTTATTTCCAGGTTTAGGTCAAATTTTGCAAGCTCGAATAGAACCACTTCCTCTTATCCTACGGAGTTGAAATTTGACGTTTTGGTTTAGTCCGATGACAACGCATTTTTATGGTAAACGCAACCCTGAGATTCTACACTCAGAATTGGCTTCATATGAAGGAACTCCTCGACGGCCAACAGCAAAGAAAAGAAATTTTGTTTACACATTCAAGCACTTTAATAAAAAATGAATTTTTACTATTTATTTATTTTAATCTACTTAGACCTAACAAATGACCCACTGTCGCCTCTACGGCAACCCAAAACCCACATCGAATAGGCTAAAAGTGCCACAGGCACAAATGGGATAGGAAATGAAGCGACCCCCCTAATAATGGATACTAGACTATGCAATACTTTGAGAATATTTTTTTATAGACGGTCTAATTGGTAGATTCCCAAACTGTTTCGTAATCAGACCACTTCAACATAATAAACTACAAATGATCATTTAAATGCGCAATTCAATCGAGTTCTTTCATTAGATTATTACACTTTCGAACTAAGTTAAAATTACAAACAGGTGCGCGATACATAAAATACACTTTCATTGTTTGAAATATAAATAATTAAATACGTCAATTTAACTAATTAATCTTTGGTTCATTCGATAAATAAAATTATATTACCTAATTTAGTTTTGGCGGATTAATTACCTACCATAAAGAAATAATAATTGTATGTTTCTGGACATTTTTGGACGATTTTTGGACTAGTCGTTTGCATGCAATAAGTCAAATATATGCTATTTTCATTGACGTAAACAGATCGAACTGCGAGTTGATTTTTTCGCATCTGCCAAATTTGCCTTCTCTTTCGAGCGTCACTTTAGGTTGGGGTGGAGGGTGCAGCATTAACCCCTTAAATTAAATTAAGTTTAATTTAATCTTTTTAGAAATGCTGAGGTGGGTCGTAATTTAATAAAACATTGGCTCGATAGTAATTTATTATCTCTAAACATTATAAAAACTAAGTATATTATTTTTAACTTATACAAACCACAAAAGAATGGAAACATATTTAAGTAATTTTCAAATAAAATTACATTCGTGTTTTCAAAATCGCCGTCGTAAATATCTGGGTTTAACATTTGGCCATAAACTCTGCTGGGAAGATCATACTCGTATAACAGGTAATAAAGTAAAAATCTTATTTATATGTTTAAATTACTAAGAAATATTCTATCTAAAGATCTAATAAGGACCGTTTATTTTGCGCTGGTAAACAGTATTATTTCCTATGGAATTATTTGCTGGGGCGGAGCTACCTTGAGTTGTCTTGATCCTGTCATAAAAGCTCAAAAGTCCTTCCGCTATCCACCAGAAAAACTCTTTCAAAGTTTCGAGGTTTTAGAGACAATCCATCGCCAAAAGGATTGTCTTATATTTTACTTAAAACAACTAGACGATCATAAGGTAGTTTGCCATCTGGTGGACCACCAGATTCCTCCTCAAGTAGACTCAACCCGGTCATTTCTCCATAAAAATGCAGATGTAGAATAAATTAATAATATATAAACAATTTTTGCTCTTTCGCGTAAAGATTACATTTTTTTTCTCGGTAGCCATCCTGATCTAAACAAATAAAATTAGAAATCGCACGACCAATTATCTGGATCTTTTATGGGGAATGGTCTTGGGACAGGCTATATAGTAAACGTCAGTGGAGCTTAAAACCTTCGGGACCCGTATCTGGAACCATGCAACGCAGTTCTTGAGGGTAGGTACACATTCCTGGCTTCAGTACCATTACATAACCTCGGAACATAATTTTCGCATAAAAAGATAAACCGAATTTTAAAAACACGCTCAAGAGAAAATGTTTTGTTTCAAACTGATAAAATCTATTTAAAAATAATATTTTTTTCCTTTATTCTATACATATATTTTATTACTACCTAAACTCCTCAAATGAGACTATTCCTACCATAATATCATTCAAATAGAAACAGAATTGAACAGTGGTAGTGCTCTAAAAGACGCGGTGAAGACTTACTTTGGTAGCCCTATTAGCATGTACTTAGACGAATTTACAAACGGAAGACAATTTTCATCGACTATGACTTTGGTTTGACAACGAGTTTTTGTTGATGAAAAACATGAATACTTATAATAATGCATTAAAAATAATAATAAATACATCCTTATAGTAGGTACAAGCGTATTTTATATATAACAGTAGAGAAAAGCAAATGACAGGTCACAAGCGGAGCACACACGGTCAGCTAATGCTATAATAATAATATTTGCTTATTTATAGAAAATATTTATAAATTCACGTTGATTATAATATTTATAAAAAAAAATCAACCTGACGTAAAATCAAATATCAACGTGCGCAACGACTTAAGTCGAGTGAGCACATCACCCCCGAGCATCCTCCCGAGTTTAACCAATTGAGCGTGTCGTTGTAGATTCATTCGTTGCCTGGGAAAAACTGAATGAGGTGCGCATTTTAGTACAATAAATATTCGAAGAATATTAATTTCTGCCAACAACAGTGCATCAATACGAAAATAGATCGTTTCACGTGCAGGTTCTTTCCGAACGGAACACATGGTGTGGGTTTTACCACCGCCAGCGCGCAATTTGTATGCACAATGGCACCCCTTGAATGCGAACTAATCTTTTTTTATAGCTTCTAATATATTAAAAAATCTTATTAAAAAATATACCCATAATAACATTTTTGTTTGCCCTAAAATACTTCAAAGTAATAATGTTAATTGCATATTGGATATTTTAATAAATATTAAACGATACATTCGTAAATGTTTACTAATCATAAGATAGTAAAAATGATTTGCCTACCTCATTTGAACAAAAGACGTTGATCATTTGATAGTTTAACATCCTTCTTTAAATTTGTTTTTTGTAAATTCTTTTTATAATATTTTCATGAGATATTGAATATATTAGGATTTTTTTAAAATAAAATAATTGCTATAAAACTTGGAGATTTAAAATGAAACGGTTTTTTAAAAATATAAGAATTTTACTTTAAATTGCATACAAACATCGTCTGCCAAACATCAATTATATCGTATATGTTCGATCAGATAATTTCTGTTTAATTTTACATTTTACAAATCTCATTTAAAATTTATATTTATATTATTATTAATAAAACCGCGGTTCCCTTGTAAATTATTATAATTTTTATTTCGATAATATCGCGAATTAAATCTATCAGTATTACAAAATTGACATGGAATATAATTATTTCTATACTGACCTATAGCTATTTGCTGTCTATAATTATAGTCATTATTAACGCAAATCTATTTTGTATATCTTAATATATATTAGTATTATATATATCTGATTCTATATTGTAATTCTTAGGCGGAAAATAATAGTTTGTTTTATAAACAATTTGGTTGTTTGTATTTAAATTTTGTTGCCTATTATAAAAGTTTTTATAACCCCTATTTGGTTGTAGTATATATCTCTTTTTTTTTGTGTATTTTTTAAATTTATGAGTATAAATTCGCATTTATCGCAAATAATATGTATAGTTTTTTTTCTTATGTCCGCTAATGTTACATTTGAAGCATTGTTACATATGTTATATTTTTATTATCTCTTTTTGTTTATTGATTCTTTTTTATGTATTGCATTGATATTTTATAGTTAATAATTGGTCGATTGTACTATACTAGTTTGTCGTAGCGAATAAGTTTATATATTTTGTGTTTAAATTGTGCGCTTTTATTTGATTCGCTAATTTTTGGCTTTACTTTGGACGCCATATCATTATTTTCCAAATGAATTTCGCGCCGTTTTCTGGTTTTATTTTGTGGTTCTTATTTCATCATCTAAGTTATATCGGTAGTTAAGATTTTCAAAATTGGTTATTAAATCTCATTTGAGCTCTAGCCAAGTGGTAAATTTATTTTTATTCAATCTGTACCATGTTTGTATGTCGTCGCTAATTAAATCATAAAAGACTTTATCGAAATATTGTCGGGTATACTTCTTGACTCTTTTATTTATTCAACTTTTTCTATAAAAATGTGTCTAAAAAATGTCTTTTTGAGTTAATTTAAAATTGAAATTTATTTAATTATGTACTTAGGTATGTTTGATCGGTTACATTATTGTGTGACACCATTATGTTGCAATCTTTATTTGCGGGGGGGGGGGTATCGTCTACATGAGGATTTTTTTCTTTTTATTATTATTTTTGGTATGATATTATTTTTATTTTTTATATGCCCTTTTATTCTGTTTATCATCATTTGTTATTATTTTGTATTCTTTTAATTATAAATAAAGCTATTTATTTGCCATAAACTAATAACAAGAAAAAAAAACTTGTTTTTGTCTTCTATGTGGACGATTGTACCGTATTATTTTTTATTTAAATAATTAAACAAATAAATTTAAAACCTACCTAAGTAAAATACAATCTCTAGAGTTTCGTATACTTAAAACAATTGTACCCAACAAAGTAAAAACGATGTGTGAGGTGGTCTTTGAATTCTGCAAGGTGTTCACGGTTTCTCAAATGTTTAATTTTAAATTATTTATGTATTTTAGAGTATTTCTCAGGTGAAGAATTCAAAGAGTCTTTTTCACATCACAAGGCAATTAGCATCACAAATACTTATTATACCGAAGTTTAAAAAAGTATATGGAGAAAGACAACTTAAAGTTGTGCTGGCACGATTATTTAATAAGGTACCTTTAGAAATTAAAAAATAAAAAAAAATAGTGATGAAAAAAATATTCTTCAATTCAATCTTGTTAATGTAATGTTTTTAACAATAGGTTAAGGTGTGTAATAAAAAAAATATATATATAAATAATTAAGTAACATGTTACTAGATAATGTCTATACTAGTGAGTATCTGGTAGACGAGTCGGCAGGCTCTTCCAGGACATGTAAACTGCTTACTAATATATTTGAAATAAAGGTCACGACAGCGACATTGAATTTGAATTGTTTATTTTGTTACGAACACTTCGCGTATCACGTTTCTAAAATATTTTTGATATTAATTTGAACGCGTAATTTTGATATTAATTTCTTGGAACACGTTTACGCAATATTTTGATAGTTTTGCATCCTTCTATAAATTTATTTTTTTATATGTTCTTTTAATAATCTATTCGTGAGATAGGAAATATATTATGATTTTTTTTATTAAAATAATTGCTATAAAACTTAGATATTTAAAATGAAACTGTTTTTTAAAAGTATAAGAATTTTACTTTAAATTGCATAAAAACAATACGTATTTAACTTAAATAAAGTAAAATTTGGGCAAAAAACGGCCCGGTGGCGGCGTGCACCCATAATTGAACTCATAATTGAACTATTAGCGGATATTGCTTTCATCTACTTGCAGACCTATCCTATCCGGTGATTTGAACCCGAGACCTCCCGATTAAGATGCGGGGACAACAACCACTCCGCCACCGGGCCGTTACAACGCTCGGCAACAAGTCGCTATATAAACTTGAATGACGTTGCTTGGTAACGAGTAGCTAGTTAAAGATCACAACAAATTATATAGAACTGTCAAGAAGTGTCATCAGTATATCGGGGAGCACACTTTCTCTTCCAATCCGGCTACAGTTTGCCAAAAATTTTGGTCTATATTGTCCGCTGACCGAAGCTCTTCCAAAAAGATTTTTTCCTCAAGTTGACCTTAAGGGAAAGTTCAAGGTCCACCAACTTCCTTAAGGAAATTTCCGAGAAAGAGTCCTGGAATATTCTCCCAGGGATCCGGACTCAGCTAGTCGGTCTTCGGTCCTTATATATGAACCTTCGAAGGTGGAACTTTTTCCAACCGTACGATATTCCCTTCTAGCGATTATTATTATTTTTTGAAACCAGCTTTAATCATCCAAAAATGTACACGTCGTTCGTATTTGGACTTCAGTTCATCAGTAATCTATAATAAACGCCCCCGAAAGATCGTGTCGCTTTGAACTCCAAAAAGTTAATGACCAAGAATCTGCTTTGCGTTGTCTCTCTCGATGAAAAGTTTCCATTTGGCTTCAGTTCAGATCTACTTAGCCCTGTCCAGGCCGTCTCCAGGTCGTCACCATCTCTTCATACGAAGTTAGAAACTCGTTTTCCGTCTTTATCCTTGAAGTATACACCATCCGACCGCATATTTAGTCAATTCAATTGGATTTCCGACATTATGATGCGGAAACCTTCGCCAAAAACAGAAAGGAATAAAAACCGCTTCGATGACTTTTGTAGCAAATCCCTTTTTTAAGCAATTGTGTTTTCCATTGAGCCAGCTTACAATAATATACCGGAATTCAGCCATAATTTATTTATTTATTTATTAATAATATAATATAATATTCTAATATAATATAATATAATATAATATAATATTTAATATAATATTCTTTACTTCCGACGAAAGTCGTTTCAGTCAAGGTTTTAATGAGGTATCATCAATAAGGAATCACGCCATTCTTTACTCCAAAACCAGCACCGGATTATTTTGGGCCCTACTCAAGTACTCACTTACTTACAACCTTACGGTTATGACAAACATATTTTCAAAACTCTACATAACTGAACAACGCCTGTACTAAGGTAGGCTTTATTTGTTGAAGATTATTAAATGTTTCAGGTCGAAGAACGAACATTTATATTGGTTTTGATTTAAAACTCACTTACAATAATATAAAATAAATGAATGAATAATATAAAAATATAAATAATATAGCAATAATACATTTACATACACTCATACTATTATACCCGTCTCAGAACGGTCTGATGTGACGCCACAACGTGTGAAATGCAACTTAGCATTTTTCCAAACAAGGCAAATGCCTGTGACTAATTAGGTCTAGTTGCCCAGTGGCGGTGCAGGACCGATTACAAACGCAGATGTGGAAGAAATTAATACTAGGTTTCATTTTATCTCCTAAATATCTTGGCTTCTATGGCATTAATAAGTTATATTTTTATTTTGTCTAAGAGTTAAGAACCTCAAAAGTCTGTATTTTTCTATACATTTTATCAAAAGTTTAGACAGAAATTGATTCTGTTTCTCATAGTTAACCAATAACGTTAAAGAGTGTTTATGCGTTAGATGAGACGGAACGATTTAAGACCACGCGCAAGATAGAGAAGAGGTCAGACAGGGTCACCAAGTGGTTTATCGAGTTTCTCACACTTATCCTAACCAATTTCTGAGTAGAAATTAATAAGTAAGAGTATCGACTCGATACAAAGTAAAGACTGTATGTTAGTTGACCGCCTAGGGAGGTGTCTAGTCCGGGAGAGCGCGGCGAGTAAAGACTGAAAGTTCCGTCTTCGATTATGAAAACTAAACCGTGATTATATAAACCGTCTACGACTGACGACACGTCGTGTGAAATGCAACTTGGCATTTTCACTGAAAAAGCAAATGCTGGTATATTTCAAGAAAGAATTTGCAAACAATTCCACTTAATCTGGGCATGGGGAGTGTGGAATATTCTTACGTTACCAATGCACAGACAAGCCAACTACAATTTTGGGGTTTCGTGAGGCAGAGACTCGTGACAAGCGAGTGCGCATGAGATAGAAACATTGGAAGGCAAACATAAACATTTGACACAGAGACCTTAGATGTTCCTTTTTTTATTAGGAAACATTTTTCTAAAATAAGTGTCCGGTAAAAGGGATTTGTGTAGATACCCAACAACTTTGAAAATATAATTTTTTAAAGATTAAAAAAAAGCAGTTCTAGTAGATACTAGCAACTTCAGAATATTTTAATGGTAATATACTGGTATTATGGTACTTAAATTATAACTCAAAGAAACTGCGTCCGCCAGTAATATCTGATTTTTTCGCATCTGCCAAATTTGCCTTCTCTTTCAAGCGTCACTTTAGGTTGGGGTGGAGGGTGCAGCATTACACCCTTAAATTAAATTAAATTTAATTTAATCTTTTTAAACATGCTGAGGTGGGTCGTAATTTAATAAAACATTGGCTCGATAGTAATTTATTATCTCTAAACATTATCAAAACTAAGTATATTATTTTTAACTTATACAAACCACAAAAGAATGGAAACATATTTAAGTAATTTTCAAATAAAATTACATCCGTGTTTTCAAAATCGCCCTCGTAAATATCTGGGTTTAACATTTGGCCATAAACTATGCTGGGAAGATCATACTCGTATAACAGGTAATAAAGTAAAAATCTTATTTATATGTTTAAATTACTAAGAAATATTCTATCTAAAGATCTAATAAGGACCGTTTATTTTGCGCTGGTAAACAGTATTATTTCCTATGGAATTATTTGCTGGGGCGGAGCTACCTTGAGTTGTCTAGATCCTGTCATAAAAGCTCAAAAGTATATTATTAGAGTTATTATCAAAAGACTCTTCCGCTATCCATAGTTTCGAGGTTTTGGATATAAGACAAACCTTCTCCAAAAGCTGCCTTTTGTTAAACTTAAAACAATTAGACGATCATAAAGGTAGTTTGTCATAGAATAGTTACAAGGCAACTTAGTAGCCACCAACATACTATACCGGTAGCGAAAACAAGGTTTACTTCACTTTCTTAGCACCGCGAATTTATTTATAATAAAATTAAAAATATTCTGGGAAAGTCTCTGTTTTTGTTAACATATGAGAAACGAATTTCTTGTTGGCTACTTTGAGCTCGGCAGAAGCAAACAGAGACTTTAAGCAATTACATACCAAGATAAAGTTCTTTTCTGTGTAGTTAAAGGTACTATATTTTGTATTATTAAAATTGTTTATTAGTTATTAACGGTTCATTTATTTGGATTATACGTTCACAACATAGGTCATGTCTATTCTATAACAATAGGTAATATCTATTTATTAGTTTGAGTGTAGATATGTGTATTATTACTATATTATATTTTTATAATAAATAAATTATTAATAAAATTGTTTATTAGTTATTAACGGTTCATTTATGTATTTATATATTATGGTCTGAATATAATTCAATTAAAATAATTGTAATGGTATGTAGCGCGGTGAGATGGTTATACTTATAAGAACGATGCTTCTAGTAAAGTCTACTTAAGTACGGACATTGCCTAGTTAGGTAGTACTTTGCATAATGTGAAATTAATGTTTACGTTGCTGTTAATAAATAAATAAAAATATAAAAATAAATATGCGTTTCAAAATTACCATAATTTTTAAAATTCAAAATACACTTTACTAACCACTACTTTATTGTCGAAATTGAATATTAAGCTATTTTTCCATTACTCCTTCATAATTAACATATTTAATAATAGTATCAATCTAATTAAATCTAAAATTTAATCGTCTTGTTTAGTAGCAAATGCGCAGAAATAAATGCAGTTTTTCGTTTAAAATACGTAATTGACCTTAATTGATGGATAACATCGGGTTGAGACTATTCTCTATGAAACAACTTTACTCATCTTGCTACATTTTTTTTTTGTATTTAACTTAGTCGACAGTGTTGAAAAAAGCGCCTTTAAATACGGCGAAAAATGACCTTTGACCCACAGGCGCTTATACCACTGCGCCATCAGGCAGTCTTTAAGTTTACCTTGTATAAATAAATAAATGTATCTCGGAAGTTCGCAGTGAGATTAGGAAAGGTTTTTTTTAATTTTTTTCAAGCCACAGAAAACAAAATATTTTTGAACAAAACTTACCTAATTCAATTTTTCTTTGTAAATAAAATGTAAATAAATTCGAGATAAATAAGTCGAAAACAAAATCAAAAGTAATCGGATTAAGGACATACCGTTTCCAACTGGATAACAGGTTTACCCATAATAAAATACTGGTATCTATACGGGATGGACATGAGTATTATGGTAGTTATATTTGTTAACAATTTAATTGCACAGTCAAATCAATCCCATCCTATGAGCGTCATTCAAGCGACGTCCAAATTCAAAGTGAAAAAACACATTTAAAACTGACTACCTTCGTGTATCCGAAATTCGACTGACAGGAAACCAGCCCGCGTTCCAGCTAGGATGCAAACCAACTAGACAAAATAATAATGATCGAAAAAAACGGCAGATGGCATTTGTTCAGTGGGATAATTCGCGAGTTCGTTACAGACTTTACTTTCGTTTATTAAAAAGCAGTCGACAGTGTTGAAAAAAGCGCCATTGAATATTTTCAACGGCGAAAAATAGGTTTCTCGCCGGCCGAATTTCTCAACCCAACGGGGATTTGAACCGCGAGTCTTTGGATTATAAGGCGACGCTAACAGTTATGCGCCATCCGGCCATCGATATTATCAACGAAATGCACGTATTTAAAGGATGACTATTAATTTACTTTGATTTAATTGACATTTATTAATAGTATCTGACCGTGCATAAGAAAGAACCTTCAATTCGTTTAAATAAAATTTGGTTTAGAAAAACGAAATCAAGTATCTTGTCAAAATTGAAAGGTCGCGTTTGATTTTTCCGGAAAACTAATGCCGCGGTAATAGTTAAAGACGCGTGTGCGTGTGTTCAGATATCGTAAGCATTGACCACTGTTCTAGAAATGTTTTTGAGAAACATATATTACGCCGACGAACTGTGAATGGAACTCAAACATGACTTCCCACATGGACAGGACGTTCCGTGGTGGAGCAAGTGAACCGAGGAGTGAGTCCCAGGCCTTGGCCTTGCAAGGCTAGCATAGAGTCGCCCTCACATTGCAAACGAAGCCCTCGAGGGAAGGCGTCATCTTAAACTCTCCATAGAAAGCCAACACCGTAAGTAGGTCATCTTAGTAAGTCATCTTAGAACAAAAACACGAATCTGCGAGGGTGCCGTCATCAGGGCTGCTTTACACTGTTCAATCCACCTCCCATTATAATTGCGTCATTCCTGGAGCATTTTTAAGAAAAATGCAAAACATTATTCCTTAACTTTATTTTGGATATAATACAATTAACAAATTATGACTAAAACTCATGTCTCAAATCTCACAACTAGCATTTACAAAACTGGTATTAAGTATAATATAATAATATTTTTTTTCAATGTTATATCATTTATTGTTGTGACTTCCTATTATACTATTATGAATAAATAAATAAATAAATAAAGACAATTTAGCTTAATGTAGTTAAAGTAAAGTTAGCTCATTTAAGTCACACATATAGAAAGGTTTCATATTATACGATGTTTAACAGGGTCGTTCACGGCTTTCAGAATGCATCCCAAGTTACCGCTGGTTTTTTTTATATTCAGCGCATAATATTTCTGTTAGCAGGTCAACAGGGGCGCTGGTGGGCGACACTCGCGTTGATACGGGTTCATGACCTCACATCGAAGGAGGACGCCGGGATGTTGTGTTATTTATTCTGGAATTTTTGGTAAGTTTGTGTCGAATATTTGATCCAAATAATATGTAGCCAATAACCGCTTGTCGTCATACTTTGTAACTAACAGAGTTCAAATTAACTCATTAACTCTAACTCAAACTGTTAGAGCGCGGCCTGTTAATTTTGATAATAAATATTTAATTTTATCTAAGTTTGACAGTTTAGGGTTATTATGCACCGAAGATATAAATTCTCCGTGAAACATATTCCATTGATTTAATTCTCTTTTTATAGCTTTTTATATATTTTATTTTCCGGCTGTGGGCTATTTCCGTACTGCCAATTTGTTGTAATAGTTCGGATGTAGCATTTTTTACCAGATAATAAATATCACCAAATGCCTCTAAACTCTTGTAATTTGGTACGTAATTTTCATTCTTTTCTGATTTGACTATATTTATTTTATCAATTATATCCAAAAACTCATTTCGAAAAGTAGATAAATCTTCAGATTTGATTAAAAATAATTTACGGTTTTTATCAGTCTTAAGGTTCTTTGAATTATCAAATAAAGTTTGAACGTTTTCAAAAATGTATGCCCTTTTTGATTCTAACTGATTTAATTTATGATCACCCATTTTTATTTTTACCGATATTAATTTTTGTCGCTGACTGTACATCTTACATACTGAAAGCATTTGATTTGAACTTAATAAATAACCACCCAAACTACGAAATAGTTTTATTGTTAAAGTAGCAGATGGCGCTGCTTTAACCTTGTTAACCTAGCAGATGGTACTGTGTTAACTTTAATTTGTGTATAGTTATATATTTATAGTAAGTCAAATATAAACAATCAAGAAAAATATATTATACTGTATTCGTATGAATAACCAAAATATTATTTAAATATATATATTTTTTAAATAAATACAGTACCTAATTAATGCACACAAAGGATCATTAAGCAATATTTTGTTTTTCTTTTCGTTTATTTTTCTTTTTTTTTTTTTATTAATATTTTTTTTAATAATATTTATTGTTGTAGTAACTTTGCGGGTTATGCGGTTGATGCACCACACGACAACCTAACCTACCTTCCCTGACAGCATATTTGGGTTAGGTGGGTAAGAGGGGAATATAGGTGAGAGGATGTTTTTGTCATGAACTGGCCAAGCCAACTGTAATTTACTTTATTTCCAGGTTTAGGTCAAATTTTGCAAGCTCGAATAGAACCACTTCCTCTTATCCTACGGAGTTGAAATTTGACGTTTTGGTTTAGTCCGATGACAACGCATTTTTATGGTAATAGCAACCCTGAGATTCTACACTCAGAATTGGCTTCATATGAAGGAACTCCTCGACGGCCATCAGCACAGAAAAGAAATTTTGTTTACACATTCAAGCACTTTAATAAGAAATGAATTTTTACTATTTATTTATTTTAATCTACTTAGACCTAACAAATGACCCACTGTCGCCTCTACGGCAACCCAAAACCCACATCGAATAGGCTAAAAGTGCCACAGGCACAAATGGGATAGGAAATGAAGCGACCCCCCCAATAATGGATACTAGACTATGCAATACTTTGAGAATATTTTTTTGTAGACGGTCTAATTGGTAGATTCCCAAACTGTTTCGTAATCAGACCACTTCAACATAATAAACTACAAATGATCATTTAAATGGGCAATTCAATCGAGTTCTTTCATTAGATTATTACACTTTCGAACTAAGTTAAAATTACAAACAGGTGCGCGATACATAAAATACACTTTCATTGTTTGAAATATAAATAATTAAATACGTCAATTTAACTAATTAATCTTTGGTTCATTCGATAAATAAAATTATATTACCTAATTTAGTTTTGGCGGATTAATTACCTACCATAAAGAAATAATAATTGTATGTTTCTGGACATTTTTGGACGATTTTTGGACTAGTCGTTTGCATGCAATAAGTCAAATATATGCTATTTTCATTGACGTAAACAGATCGAACTGCGAGTTGATTTTTTCGCATCTGCCAAATTTGCCTTCTCTTTCGAGCGTCACTTTAGGTTGGGGTGGAGGGTGCAGCATTAACCCCTTAAATTAAATTAAGTTTAATTTAATCTTTTTAGAAATGCTGAGGTGGGTCGTAATTTAATAAAACATTGGCTCGATAGTAATTTATTATCTCTAAACATTATAAAAACTAAGTATATTATTTTTAACTTATACAAACCACAAAAGAATGGAAACATATTTAAGTAATTTTCAAATAAAATTACATTCGTGTTTTCAAAATCGCCGTCGTAAATATCTGGGTTTAACATTTGGCCATAAACTCTGCTGGGAAGATCATACTCGTATAACAGGTAATAAAGTAAAAATCTTATTTATATGTTTAAATTACTAAGAAATATTCTATCTAAAGATCTAATAAGGACCGTTTATTTTGCGCTGGTAAACAGTATTATTTCCTATGGAATTATTTGCTGGGGCGGAGCTACCTTGAGTTGTCTTGATCCTGTCATAAAAGCTCAAAAGTCCTTCCGCTATCCACCAGAAAAACTCTTTCAAAGTTTCGAGGTTTTAGAGACAATCCATCGCCAAAAGGATTGTCTTATATTTTACTTAAAACAGCTAGACGATCATAAGGTAGTTTGTCATCTGGTGGACCACCAGATTCCTCCTCAAGTAGACTCAACCCGGTCATTTCTCCATAAAAATGCAGATGTAGAATAAATTAATAATATATAAACAATTTTTGCTCTTTCGCGTAAAGATTACATTTTTTTTCTCGGTAGCCATCCTGATCTAAACAAATAAAATTAGAAATCGCACGACCAATTATCTGGATCTTTTATGGGGAATGGTCTTGGGACAGGCTATATAGTAAACGTCAGTGGAGCTTAAAACCTTCGGGACCCGTATCTGGAACCATGCAACGCAGTTCTTGAGGGTAGGTACACATTCCTGGCTTCAGTACCATTACATAACCTCGGAACATAATTTTCGCATAAAAAGATAAACCGAATTTTAAAAACACGCTCAAGAGAAAATGTTTTGTTTCAAACTGATAAAATCTATTTAAAAATAATATTTTTTTCCTTTATTCTATACATATATTTTATTACTACCTAAACTCCTCAAATGAGACTATTCCTACCATAATATCATTCAAATAGAAACAGAATTGAACAGTGGTAGTGCTCTAAAAGACGCGGTGAAGACTTACTTTGGTAGCCCTATTAGCATGTACTTAGACGAATTTACAAACGGAAGACAATTTTCATCGACTATGACTTTGGTTTGACAACGAGTTTTTGTTGATGAAAAACATGAATACTTATAATAATGCATTAAAAATAATAATAAATACATCCTTATAGTAGGTACAAGCGTATTTTATATATAACAGTAGAGAAAAGCAAATGACAGGTCACAAGCGGAGCACACACGGTCAGCTAATGCTATAATAATAATATTTGCTTATTTATAGAAAATATTTATAAATTCACGTTGATTATAATATTTATAAAAAAAAATCAACCTGACGTAAAATCAAATATCAACGTGCGCAACGACTTAAGTCGAGTGAGCACATCACCCCCGAGCATCCTCCCGAGTTTAACCAATTGAGCGTGTCGTTGTAGATTCATTCGTTGCCTGGGAAAAACTGAATGAGGTGCGCATTTTAGTACAATAAATATTCGAAGAATATTAATTTCTGCCAACAACAGTGCATCAATACGAAAATAGATCGTTTCACGTGCAGGTTCTTTCCGAACGGAACACATGGTGTGGGTTTTACCACCGCCAGCGCGCAATTTGTATGCACAATGGCACCCCTTGAATGCGAACTAATCTTTTTTTATAGCTTCTAATATATTAAAAAATCTTATTAAAAAATATACCCATAATAACATTTTTGTTTGCCCTAAAATACTTCAAAGTAATAATGTTAATTGCATATTGGATATTTTAATAAATATTAAACGATACATTCGTAAATGTTTACTAATCATAAGATAGTAAAAATGATTTGCCTACCTCATTTGAACAAAAGACGTTGATCATTTGATAGTTTAACATCCTTCTTTAAATTTGTTTTTTGTAAATTCTTTTTATAATATTTTCATGAGATATTGAATATATTAGGATTTTTTTAAAATAAAATAATTGCTATAAAACTTGGAGATTTAAAATGAAACGGTTTTTTAAAAATATAAGAATTTTACTTTAAATTGCATACAAACATCGTCTGCCAAACATCAATTATATCGTATATGTTCGATCAGATAATTTCTGTTTAATTTTACATTTTACAAATCTCATTTAAAATTTATATTTATATTATTATTAATAAAACCGCGGTTCCCTTGTAAATTATTATAATTTTTATTTCGATAATATCGCGAATTAAATCTATCATTATTACAAAATTGACATGGAATATAATTATTTCTATACTGACCTATAGCTATTTGCTGTCTATAATTATAGTCATTATTAACGCAAATCTATTTTGTATATAGTATTATATATATCTGATTCTATATTGTAATTCTTAGGCGGAAAATAATAGTTTGGTTTATAAGCAATTTGGTTGTTTGTATTTAAATTTTGTTGCCTATTATAAAAGTTTTTATAACCACTATTTGGTTGTAGTATATATCTCTTTTTATTTTGTGTATTTTTTAAATTTATGAGTATAAATCCGCATTTATCGCAAATAATATGTATAGTTTTTTTTCTTATGTCCGCTAATGTTACATTTGAAGCATTGTTACATATGTTATATTTTTATTATCTCTTTTTGTTTATTGATTCTTTTTTATGTATTGCATTGATATTTTATAGTTAATAATTGGTCGATTGTACTATACTAGTTTGTCGTAGCGAATAAGTTTATATATTTTGTGTTTAAATTGTGCGCTTTTATTTGATTCGCTAATTTTTGGCTTTACTTTGGACGCCATATCATTATTTTCCAAATGAATTTCGCGCCGTTTTCTGGTTTTATTTTGTGGTTCTTATTTCATCATCTAAGTTATATCGGTAGTTAAGATTTTCAAAATTGGTTATTAAATCTCATTTGAGCTCTAGCCAAGTGGTAAATTTATTTTTATTCAATCTGTACCATGTTTGTATGTCGTCGCTAATTAAATCATAAAAGACTTTATCGAAATATTGTCGGGTATACTTCTTGACTCTTTTATTTATTCAACTTTTTCTATAAAAATGTGTCTAAAAAATGTCTTTTTGAGTTAATTTAAAATTGAAATTTATTTAATTATGTACTTAGGTATGTTTGATCGGTTACATTATTGTGTGACACCATTATGTTGCAATCTTTATTTGCGGGGGGGGGTATCGTCTACATGAGGATTTTTTTCTTTTTATTATTATTTTTGGTATGATATTATTTTTATTTTTTATATGCCCTTTTATTCTGTTTATCATCATTTGTTATTATTTTGTATTCTTTTAATTATAAATAAAGCTATTTATTTGCCATAAACTAATAACAAGAAAAAAAAACTTGTTTTTGTCTTCTATGTGGACGATTGTACCGTATTATTTTTTATTTAAATAATTAAACAAATAAATTTAAAACCTACCTAAGTAAAATACAATCTCTAGAGTTTCGTATACTTAAAACAATTGTACCCAACAAAGTAAAAACGATGTGTGAGGTGGTCTTTGAATTCTGCAAGGTGTTCACGGTTTCTCAAATGTTTAATTTTAAATTATTTATGTATTTTAGAGTATTTCTCAGGTGAAGAATTCAAAGAGTCTTTTTCACATCACAAGGCAATTAGCATCACAAATACTTATTATACCGAAGTTTAAAAAAGTATATGGAGAAAGACAACTTAAAGTTGTGCTGGCACGATTATTTAATAAGGTACCTTTAGAAATTAAAAAATAAAAAAAAATAGTGATGAAAAAAATATTCTTCAATTCAATCTTGTTAATGTAATGTTTTTAACAATAGGTTAAGGTGTATAATAAAAAATAATAAAATAAATAAATAATTAAGTAACATGTTACTAGATAATGTCTATACTAGTGAGTATCTGGTAGACGAGTCGGCAGGCTCTTCTAGGACATGTAAACTGCTTACTAATATATTTGAAATAAAGGTCACGACAGCGACATTGAATTTGAATTTGATTTGTTTATTTTGTTACGAACACTTCGCGTATCACGTTTCTAAAATATTTTTGATATTAATTTGAACGCGTAATTTTGATATTAATTTCTTGGAACACGTTTACGCAATATTTTGATAGTTTTGCATCCTTCTATAAATTTATTTTTTTATATGTTCTTTTAATAATCTATTCGTGAGATAGTAAATATATTATGATTTTTTTTATTAAAATAATTGCTATAAAACTTAGATATTTAAAATGAAACTATTTTTTAAAAATATAAGAATTTTACTTTAAATTGCATAAAAACAATACGTATTTAACTTAAATAAAGTAAAATTTGGGCAAAAAACGGCCCGGTGGCGGCGTGCACCCATAATTGAACTCATAATTGAACTATTAGCGGATATTGCTTTCATCTACTTGCAGACCTATCCTATCCGGTGATTTGAACCCGAGACCTCCCGATTAAGATGCGGGGACAACAACCACTCCGCCACCGGGCCGTTACAACGCTCGGCAACAAGTCGCTATATAAAGTTGAATGACGTTGCTTGGTAACGAGTAGCTAGTTAAAGATCACAACAAATTATATAGAACTGTCAAGAAGTGTCATCAGTATATCGGGGAGCACACTTTCTCTTCCAATCCGGCTACAGTTTGCCAAAAATTTTGGTCTATATTGTCCGCTGACCGAAGCTCTTCCAAAAAGATTTTTTCCTCAAGTTGACCTTAAGGGAAAGTTCAAGGTCCAGGAACTTGCTTAAGGAAATTTCAGAGAAAGAGTCCTGGAATATTCTCCCAGGGATCCGGACTCAGCTAGTCTGTCTTCGGTCCTTATATATGAACCTTCGAAGGTGGAACTTTTTCCAACCGTACGATATTCCCTTCAAGCGATTATCAATCTTTTTTGAAACCAGCTTTAATCATCCAAAAATGTACACGTCGTTCGAATTTGGACTTCAGTTCATCAGTAATCTATAATAAACGCCCCCGAAAGATCGTGTCGCGTTGAACTCCAAAAAGATAATGACCAAGAATCTGCTTTGCGTTGTCTCTCTCGATGAAAAGTTTCCATTTGGCTTCAGTTCAGATCTACTTGATTTATTTACTAAGACTTGACCGTGCATAAGAAAGAACCTTCAATTCGTTTAAATAAAATTTGGTTTAGAAAAACGAAATCAAGTATCTTGTCAAAATTGAAAGGTCGCGTTTGATTTTTCCGGAAAACTAATGCCGCGGTAATAGTTAAAGACGCGTGTGCGTGTGTTCAGATATCGTAAGCATTGACCACTGTTCTAGAAATGTTTTTGAGAAACATATATTACGCCGACGAACTGTGAATGGAACTCAAACATGACTTCCCACATGGACAGGACGTTCCGTGGTGGAGCAAGTGAACCGAGGAGCGAGTCCCAGGCCGTGCAAGGCTAGCACAGAGTCGCCCTCACATTGCAAACGAAGCCCTCGAGGGAAGGCGTCATCTTAAACTCTCCATAGAAAGCCAACACCGTAAGTAGGTCATCTTAGTAAGTCATCTTAGAACAAAAACACGAATCTGCGAGGGTGCCGTCATCAGGGCTGCTTTACACTGTTCAATCCACCTTTCATTATAATTGCGTCATTCCTGGAGCATTTTTAAGAAAAATGCAAAACATTATTCCTTAACTTTATTTTGGATATAATACAATTAACAAATTATGACTAAAACTTATGTCTCAAATCTCACAACTAACATTTACAAAACAGGTATTAAGTATAATATAATAATATTTCTTTTCAATGTTATATCATTTATTGTTGTGAATTCCTATTATACTATTATGAATAAATAAATAAATAAATAAAGACAATTTAGCTTAATGTAGTTAAAGTAAAGTTAGCTCATTTAAGTCACACATATACATAGAAAGGTTTCATATTATACGATGTTTAACAGGGTCGTTCACGGCTTTCAGAATGCATCCCAAGTTACCGCTGTTTTTTGTATATTTAGCGCATAATATTTCTGTTAGCAGGTCAACAGGGGCGCTGGAGGGCGACAGTCGCGTTGAGACGAGTTCATGACCTCACATCGAAGGAGGACGCCGGGATGTTGTGTACGTAAACGATGCAAGTAAACGTACTAAACAGATCGAACTGTGAGTTGATTTTTTCACATCTCTCAAATTTGCCTTCTCTTTCGAGCGTCACTTTAGGTTGGGGTAGGGGGTAATGCTGCATCTATAAAAAATATTACGTCAATGTGGTGTGGTTACGTAACCAGCGCCTCAAAACAGATCTAGGGGCAATATAAAAAAAATAAAGGAACTAGGTAGGTACCTAATATGCGTTTCAAAATTACCATATTTTTTTTCTAATCTAAATACGTTTTACTAACCACTTTATAGACATATTTAGTAATAGTATCAATCTAATTGACTCTAAAATTCAATATAAAATATTTGTCTTGTTTGGTAGCAAATGCGCAGATTTAAATGCAGGTTTTCGTTAAAATGCGTAATTGGTCTTAATTGATAAAAAAATGGATACATACAGAACAGCCGTTGTTGCGGGCAGTTCTAAGGATTAAACCCTTAGTATCTGTCCGAACAAAGGATTAGTTACCGATTATTTAACATTCATGTAACTTTTCAACATTCCATAGCAAATGTAACATAGCAAATGCTTTATAGCAATTAGTAATTGAATGCGTATACAATATTTCGCGTCTGTGCGTTGACCACTGAGGAGTTGGATTAAAATTAGCCTCCCTGGCGATGCCGCCGACAAACCACACGATAATGGCTGTGTATTAGTTATTTTAAAATACAGGAAGTCGGCGCAATCAAAATGTTGACTTAATCTATATTTATATTGAACAGATTGAATGACATCTACCGGATCGAAGACGAACGAGGCTGGAAAGCAATCAAAGGCAAAACAATGGCGTGTTCAATGTTCCATACTTCCACGTCTGAATCCATTGTTTGATATTTAAATTTACCGCAGTCTTATTAATAAACGCCGCTTGCTAAGTTTCTATGCGAGCAGCGCATTTTTTCTAGTATGTATACCTTTCGTGATCCCTTTCGGCACGCCGGAAGGCGAAGGTAGATTTACCGGATCAAAGTAGGGGGGTAGGCGAACTCCAAATGTATGAACTTGTACTAAGCATTGCGGCACCGCAACCCGCCGCAGCGAGAGTGCGTATAATCCTCTCTATACTGTGCCGTAAGGGTTGCTCCTATCAGAAATTGATTCAAACAAAAGTTGTAGGGAAATTATAGGTATCCAATTTACACTTTGAACGGATTTGGTCTTAAGGGAGGTATGATTTTTTGAATTTTGAAAAACTTTTTTTACCCACCCCTAGGACCAATGGTCGGTGCTATGAAAAAAATTTACTTAGATATGTTTTAGGCCCTTATCTAAGGAATAATATAAAATTTAAGTGTGTTCGATATCTTATATACTAAGAAAGTTATTGCAAAAATTTCCCTTTTTTGAAAAAACCACCTTATCCCGCCCCCTGATTTTAGCCATTAACGAACTTGACCGAGATTTTGTGCCCTTAAAATTTTATATATCAATTTGAAAGTGATTGGTGTGAAATTACGGCAGTTATTGTGTCCACAAGAAAGTGATATAGATAGATAAATAAACTTTTAAACTGAGGGTGGTTTTGGGTTCTAGGGGATGTGAAACGCGAAGATATGTCATGACATGGTGGTACCCATTGCAATAGGTAGCTTTCCTAATGCAGTCTACCTAAAATGGAACCTTATTTAGGAGTCTTTTTGTGACCATAACCAATGTAGGTAGACATTGAAACAGGAGTGAAACTTAATTTACGAAAAATCTACGTATAGTCGAGGGCAAATGAATCTTTACTATGGGGCAAATAAATCTCGAAAATCGATCTGAAATCTAAGCGCGATTTTTGCCTCTAGTCGGGTCGTTGTGAAGTCACATGGTGTTGGCCTAGCCTCGTGCAATTTATTTTAAAAACGAAACAATTTATAAGGAAAACATATATTTTAAGAATTATATAAGAATCAGGTTAGGTTTGCGAGATAATTCCAATGGGCAATTTAATATTTTGATTTATTATTACGTTTCCATAGTCATATCCCTCCATGAAAAAAGACAATTTTCTCGATAAGCAAAATATGAAATTAATGTTTTTTTATTATAATTTATATCTAATATAAAAAAAACTACTTTTTATTTATTTTTAGTTTTGTTTAGCGAGGAAAACGAGTTGAATTATTAATTGTAGTGAGCAAAGTGCTATGATTCTGTTATTTGTGCGATGTGCAGTACTGGGGTTTTAGCCTAAATACCTAGAGCTCGCAAAAATGTTGATTTTGAGAAATGGCGCTATCTCGACACACGCTGTAGGATTTAATAAAACATAAAATAAAAAACCTCTGTAGTATTATATTATAAGTATGCATTTTATATAATGTGAAAGGTTTATCTAGTAACGTAAAAATATATTTTTAAAAACAGCCTTTATTTAGGCATGTACTTGACTTGAATGCGTATACAAAACCAACGAGGAGTTTCTTTGTCTGGAGCCTTTCCTGGCATTGCCATCGGAACTGAATCAACATGTCAAATTTTAACTCCGTAGGATAAGAGGAAGTACTTCTAATTCAGCTTGCAAGATTTGACCTAAACATTGCATGCTAAATAAAAGCTTGTAAGAATAAAAATGTTTCTTCCTCTAATGTGCCTATGTACAAACACGGCGAAACCCGTCAAAAATTATTGTCTTTTCATATCTTATCTTTAATTTTCAAGGAAAAAATATCTCTATTGCCTAGTACAAATATCAAATCGCAGTTGTTTAATGTAGGGTATAATCATGGCAAATTTTAAACAATGAACCTATGAAATTGTATCCTGCACAAGAGGATATTTATATTTGAGAAAATACAAGATGCAAGGAATGATCTTGAGATGCTTTCGTGGCCTTTTATGTTAATGATCTCAGAAAGTATTCACGTTTTGAGTAGCTGTTGACGGCAAAGAGAGTTGCTTTTATTTTGGCAGGTTAGGAAGGAAGAATAAAATGGAATTGTGGCAGTCGGTGCGAAGTTTTAATTATTTTGACCTCAGCGACAGTTATATGAAGGTACTTTTATCAATTTTTACTTATTCCCATCACCAACCAACCAATAATATAGTAGAAAACACATGATTTTTTTTTTATGACCTTTGAGTAGTCATCTATACTAAATTAAACTTTAAAAGGACTCAACCCGGTCACTTCTCTATACAATATTGTCGGTAATCTTATACTTATTGAATACAATAATCGAGAAAATAAAACTAGCATCATAGTTGGGTTTATATTATTACATTGTAGCGGCGCTACATATTTGGACTGCGGCTGGCAGCGTCGTTTTGGCCGGCGACGTGCGATCGCCGCCGGGCGCATCTGATTGGACGGCATCTGCGCAGGCGCGCATTCGAACGGCGCACGCGCGACCGCCAGCGACGCAAGCAGACGCGCCGGCGACATTATTATTGTACCTGGCTGTATTTTATTTCCTGTTATCTTAATTTCGACATTTTCATTTGTTATCTAGTTTTAATTATCCGTTACTTGTATTCGTTGAGATGTCTCCCATAAGGGATTCATGTAAATGTAAATATTGCCGGGTGAGGAATAAACGGATCCAGAACTCGGAGAAGCCTTCATAATTCCTGGACCTGGAACCTCCCCGGCATAATATTTTTATTTCTTCTGCAAGCATGCAACTTAAATATGTGCGAAAAAATAAAATCAATGCTGGATCAGAAGCTTTTACACATACTACACCCTACTAAGCGTACACTACACATTAAGTTCGTTTCTATAATTTAATTTATCTAAATTTTCACCTACTAAAAGATGGTAATCTAAACTGGATCAGCTGTTAAGTCAGGCCGCCATTTTGATTTGAATCACAGAAAAATAAAATGGTTGCTGCTACCAAAATTCGTCAGCTATTCACTCACGACGCCATATTGTCTTGTAACCATAGCAGTTAATCAACTTACACCGGAGACAATAAGTTCGCCTTAAACTTATTACTTACTGAATGTTGTATTTTTTGAATAACGAGTCAATTAAAAAAAATAAATAGACTAAATTATACTATGATTGTAAATGAATCTGGCCCGGTTTATATGAAATTGTTTATTGGTTTACCCCAAGGTAGGTAACCTCGTCCGTAGCCTAACCTAACTATATTTTACGGTTCGATTATCTCGAAATATGATTTCACCGGGACTTATCGCCGCCTTTGTTTTTACTTCGGCGGCCATATAAAATGTAACAAATCAACAATGATTCATCCTTCAGCGATGATTCTTTACAGCTGTCGTAAATTCAACTTCCTATTATGATAAGCACGTGGGTGGGAGGGGAGGGTCGCGGTTGCAGATCGACATCTTCAGCGACGGTCCATCCATGCGTACCCTCTCTCCCCGTGGACATCCCAAATAACTTCAGTCACGCCGGACGGGCCACTTCCCGAAAGCGCTCTTCTCTGTCTTGCGTGTGGTCATATATCGTTCTATCTCATCTTGTAGAAAGAAAAACACTGTGGCTTTATAGGATAAACTTGAAAAACATAATGAGTGTATTTTAAAAGACGTACTATCCTCATGTTTTGGTCGATTCTTGCAAAGTTTTGATGAAATTTACGGAAACGTGCAGACTTTTGAGGATCATAATTATTTAGAGTATACTACATTATATTATGTTTGCGACCTTATCCATAAACCCGTTAGTATGACGACCAACCTTAACTGAACTATTTAAATATGAAAAAACGTTTTTTTTTTTTAAAAGCGAGGTTTTAGATAGCTTTTTCATTTCTACATACCATACATTTTTTTTTATTTCACTATTTATTTATATTTTATATTACTCTGATTCGAACGCCATATAATTTGGAAAACAATACGAACGCAACAATGTTGTATCTTACGACAATGTTGTATCAAAAAAAACCCTTTCGGCACGCCGGAAGGCGGAGGTAGATTTCACCGGATCAAAGTAGGGGATAGGCAAAATCCAATTGTACGAACTTGTATCAAATATTGCGCGAGCTGAAAATTTCACTTTTTTGAAAAAAAACCCCATTTCTGCCCCCCTGATCTAATTTTGCCCATTAACGAACATCACCGAGATTTTGTGCCCATTAAGTTTTATGTGAAAGTGATTGGTTTAAAATTACGGCAGTTATCGTGTCCACAAGAAAGTGATATAGGTAGATAAATAAACTTTAAACTGAGGGTGGTTTTGATTTCTAGGGGATGTGAAAGGCGAAGATACGTCATGACATGGTGGTACCCATTGCAATAGGTACTTAGCAGTGCAAAATGTTATGTGCACGTCAGATAGCAATTTATTGGAAAATTGTTGGGTTTTAGAAATATTCATACATAGTGTTTAAATTAACAATAGAAATCTTTGATTAGTTTTACACATACTTTATAAGAGTATAAACTTATCTTTAATACCAATTGTTTGTAAGGCTGTTGATTTCTCTCAATAAAGAATAAAGAATAAAAAAAACACAGAACGCTTGTGATTTATTTAAAGCACATCTCCACAGCTACAAAGATACAGCATTCTAAATATAAGTAGTATTGGAATTAAATCGGAATCAATGGAGAGAAATGCTCACGTTCTCTCGTCTTCCCGAAAGTCTTGAATGAGGCAGATTCATCTGAGCACGATGATCAGTGCCTGCGTCAAAGTAGATGCTGTGACCGTGATAAGAACACAATGTTTCGCCGAAAATGCCATAAGGCCGTAACTAAAAATATTGTTCAAATTGAGCTAAGTACGCCAAGCTAATCGATTTGCAAGTAAGCTTGTATTCAACGGCGCTTTTCTCAACACGGGGTGTCGCCTGCCTGCGACGAATTTGCCTCGCACCATTAAAACAATAACAAAACGATTTGTATGAAATGAAAGTCCTAGTTATTACTATTATTACAAATCTTTTTGATGTCTTTGACAGTTTAAATAATTAATTTCAGGAAATTTATTTAATTCTGTAGCCTTATAAAGCGTTATACCTAAACCGTGTGAAATTTCAAAATGGTTTTCTAACATTATTTAAAAAAACACTTTTGTCAATTTTTTTTCGACACTTACGCCACTATGCAGATATTTTTTTAAGTAGGTAATCGCAATTTACATAAGCTGTGATTAGAATTTCTATTATCCATATATGATAACTAAGTATGTATCAGGTAACATTATAACCTACTATATAAATAGTAATACATACATGGATGTTATTTCTAATCTATGAATAGGTAATCCCTCGGTTTTAGTTTTTTTTTATCTATAAAACGTGGTAAAAGTAGGTATTAATCAAACGCCATAGACAATAGACCATATTTGTTTGTTAACGTAGATGTCATGACGACGAAACCGGGTTTATGATTCAACGGCTGTGAAACAAACAGCGTCTGTTACCTGGTTCCGCGATAAATATTGACAACCAGGCAATTAGTTATCTACTAAAAAAGCTCAATTTGGAAGAAGATAAGAACTAAGTTTAGTGTTAGCGAACTAAGTTTACTTGAACCTTATATAATAAATTATGCAGTAGGTAATTATTTCTGGAAAAATGTCATTATATTTACCAGACGAATGTCAATAATTGAAATTCGATATAATTCGTAGACCTCAGGCTATCTTAAACCTAGTAGGTATGATCCACAAAAGGTTAGTCCTATATTTAGAAAAAAGGTGTTAGGTTAGACTAGGTAGATCGGTCAAAATAAACATAAATCAAATTAGAATTGAAAGCGGCGCACTGGACGGATTTTGTCCAATTGAATAAATGAATATTTTAAGCGAATCTCGCGTGACATTGCGATTTAGAGCGGTTCGGAATCGGTTATTATGGAAACATCTAATGCAAATAATCGTACGGTCAATGCTTTCGCCGTGACCAAAGGGTAGCAACAAAGGCCGCAATAGAATGAGCTGTCACTAGAAAAGTTATTTCCTAATTTGTAAACGAAAGAAGTATACTCACAATATTATCGAAAAAAAACTGGACAGCCAGGCTGCCTGCCGTTATCAAAACTCAAGAGGCGTCACAATCTCGTTTCTTATCCTCTGTTTAGAAGCTTGGCTATGAAAGAAGTAAACACACACTAAAAATGACACAGCTGGATTAGCACGCATCAACACATCAAACAATCACAAATCATACACTCACATCGATTTTTAACACAGTACTCGTTACGTTAAAGTTTATCACTAGACGTTAAAAAAATAACGAGCAGTACGAACGACACACGGCACTAACAAATCGCCAATAGACGCAGCGCCAACAGCGTGCGACCGCCGATTATCGACTAGCGCGAATAGCAGAGAAGAAAAAGTGCCTTTCATTCGGTTGCTGCTTGGTTCAGTCAGCCAATCTCCTTCAGGCTGTAAGAGGTGAGGAGCGTAGCGTTGCCAGTAAGTTTAAAAAATAATTCTCGTATAATAAAGTTTAAAACACTATTTAAAAATAAAAAAACAATTTAATAATATTAAGAAAGTGGAAAACATTTGTTTTTTTAAGTACCGCTTTTTAAATATTTATTTCTGATCTGTTGATGACAATAATAACACATTAAATAAATACTTGAGATCGCAATAGGCTACTTTTTGGGAAGTTTACCTTTCGACTCAGAGGTTAAAAGGTCGATTTCGCATATTATGGTATAAAAAACTACAGTAAATATAAAAATGGTATGCAATTTTTACGTTTTGTCACCAGTACTTCACTGACTATATGGCAAGAAAAAATATTTTAAATGAGTAGCACTCAAAATAATATTGAATATTCTTTAAAATAAAAAATGTGTTTAAATGAAATATGCGCTTAAAGTAGTTTCAGTTGAAAATTGAAATACAGAAAAATTTGAGTAAGAAAATTACTAAAATAGGTGCGATAAATATGAAAAATTTTTAAAGAGGAATTTATTTATTTATCTTTATTGGAGAAACCAACAATTTTACACAGTACGTATAAAATAAAAAATACATTTGATGGATCGATAAAAAACTATGTAAAACTAAAAATAAGTTTCTACTAATAAAAAGTATTAAAGTTAATAACAAAAATAACAAAACCATTTTATATCAATATATATACATATCTACTACACGAATTTAGAACAGTTAATTTTTACACAAACGATCGTTGCTGAACACTTTAAATTGCGATTTATTCAGAGTCAATTTATCGAAGCAGTTAACAGTTTCAATAAAATAACTTTGCATCCGTGGTATCGGCGAATGTAGAGCGTTATTTGAGGAGCATGAGGGTATTTTAAAAACATTGTAATGACGGGTACGATGTGATGACGGTACATTGATCGAAAAGGATTTCAAAAGATCGGGGCGTAAAAAATTATGAGTGAATTGTATGAAATTGACGCCTGAGGGTCGAAACAAATAATTGTTATATTTATATCATTACAGGTTAGATAGTATGAGTGTCGCTCGACCCTACTATCATCATTAGCTAGTTCATAAATGCCCAGATGGCCTGTACCCAGGCTCGGGATCGCTTCGATCTACGTCTCTTTTTTATGCCTACAGCACTCTAGAGCAAGTTGAATAAATGAATAATAGTAACATATCACTGAAATAATATCCATGAGAAACGTTCACCAAATATTCTTTTTACCATTTTAGAGTAAATATTGAACACACCTTTAGTCAAAAAAACCTAAATATTTTTATCCTTGGTATCATTATCTTTCATTATAATCATTGATATAAGTATATATTTTTTTATTAAAATAATTGCTATGACCTAGGTCATAGCACTACTTTCGATCCTTTAATTAGATCATCACACACACAGCATTTGGGTAACGTTACTCTACGAAATAATAAGGACTTTAAACCCAGGTATTTGCAGTGTTTATTCGGGGCCCGACATTTCAGTTGCAAATAGTTCAAACCACCTTAACGCAACTACACACCCCTAGAATCTGTCTACGGAAGACACTTTCTATCACGTACTAAAAACTTTTATAATATACAGACTTCTTTCTACTATACATTTAATCCTTGTGACAATTTTGCTTCTTGTTTTTTTCTTGGAATCTACGAGTATTTAAATTAAATGAATTAAAATCAGTTCCACTAAATTCTTTTCGTTAAATGTGCCATTCCCTTACAATATTTACTTCATATTATTAAACTATTATTTAACTTGACATAAAGACGATGCATCGTTGATTTTGTCGAATAATTCGTAGCATCAATCAATATGACAATAAATATGGATACCGAAAGTGTCATAAATAATTATTAAATAAAATATTAACAATAACTTACATACTAAATAATAAATATTTACAGTCTGGCACTTAAATATTAATAGTCCACTACGTCTGGCAAAGCTGACTCATAATAAACAGATAAACATAGAGGTACCTAGGTACATGTTTATTCCAATTGGTAGGTAGCGCACTTAGGCCAAAGTTTGAAAAATTCAAATAAAAAATACATAAATACTATCAACACTGCTAACGCAAAATCCGTGTTTGAATAAAAATTAAAAATAAGGTAACACCTAAAAAAACCTCATGTTTAGGCGCTAGTATTTAAAAGATTTATTGAACTTTCTTTATCAACACAACCATTCTTTCCCTTTGTTTTTTTACCAAATTGACATGAAGTATATACAATAATTAATTAATTACGTATATGATTTAAAATGCATTGAGCACATATTATTAGCCAAAATCATTTATTACTAAGGCCGTTTATTCAAAGAAGGTGTGCTGTGACATTGTCACATTTTATTATCTGTCAAAAGTGGCATTCACTCCGTAAGGTCGACAAACTTGGTTTCGCCGCCATCTTTTATTTAAATTTTGTAACTTGTGTAGAAGGAGCTTGGTTACGTTGGGCGTAATCATATTCTAATAAAAGTGGTTCAAATCAGGAGGATAATTAATTCACTGGAGTAAGAACGACGTGATGGAGGAAAACAACGAGATAGTAAGTGTCCATTTTTATTTTTTGTGCTTGCAAGCCGGCGTTTCCTCCATTGTTGGTCGTCGAAAGGCACTAGGATTGGTTTGATTATATGTGTCACTTAATTAAGAGATTCATACAGAAATTGCTTTTTTTTTAGGATTGGGGAAACGAAAGGTTGGCCAGAGCCCAACGCCAGGTCGAGGCAAATCCGTATGACGTGGACTCATGGTCTCTCTTGATCAGGGAAGCCCAGACGCGGTCTGTTAGCGAAGTTAGAAGCCTTTACGAGAAATTGGTAGTCGCCTTTCCCACGACTGGACGGTTTTGGAAAATATACATCGAACAGGAGGTACAACAATTTTTATATTAAATTCGGCATTACGTTAGTAAGACTACTCTCAAAGCACCAAGGATTTGATGCTGCTTTTTACTTGCTCACTATTTACACAACTGCAATATATTGAGTTGTTTATTAACTTTCAAGAGACGTACATTGTAAAATGTTATTCATTAATTGCCAAAGTAAAAAAATACACTATACGTCTAGCTTAAATGTGTAAATCCCGTTAAGATAGGATTTCGTGCCAAATCATTTTGGCGCCGAAAGGGCTTAGAATGGATTCATTTCTAAGGAAAATTTAAAGAACTCACTCGTCTAAATCAGATCAGGTATCATCTGATTCTCCGTGAAATTTTCTATTATAAAATATCACTCTGATTATTTTATCTTTTAAATAAAAAACAACTGCTTTTATCGATTTTTTCCTGTTGGCCACAAAATTTTTCACATTTTGACAAATTTTGTCAAATATTACACTTTTTTATTTACACTTTCAAATATACTTTAGATATATACACTATATATAACTCTACAAAAAATGTAGTTGTCGAAAAAAAATAGGTTAAATAAAAAAAATTACGGCGAGCTGATGGCTGGGACGAAAGTGCGTCAGTGTGTTTTCAATACAAATTTAAAAATAGTATTAGACACTGCATTGAATTGAAAAAAATCTGACGTACTGATTGGCTTGTTGCGATTCCAATGGTGCAAACGTCAAATCAATTGATCATACTGTTATATATGCAGAAATGATCAAATGAAGTGGGGAACGCTTTCTTGGTTGGACGCATTTATGCGTCGCCATGCACGTGCGACGTTTGGGCTACCTATATATAGCGCATATGTGTGTCCATAAGCCAGCAAGGGGTATGTAACAATGATTTTGCATATTTAAAATCATTAACAGGGTATATACCTTTTCTCCAGACAGTCAATATCAAAATCTAAATGCTTATATTAGTTTTATTACATTGAACATTTAGAGTTAGCTCATTATAATTTATATATCCCTCAACAGAGAGTCAAAGGAGTTGTGTTGTAGTGTCTACACAAGGTCTGTTCGTTCGAGATTGCTTAGTAATGGATTTAAACTTATAATGATCCTGTACCTTAGTAGAGTGTGTTTTTATTTGTTATTTTTTTATATCACGATATAAAACTAAAATAATTTTTATATTATTACAAGCTGATCCGACGAACTTCGTACCGCCTCAGAATCAATAAATGTTGTGTTGACTTATTAGCTGAATTAAATTCAGTTTTTTATTAAGAATAATCAAAATGAATTATGTTCAATAAATGTTTTCACACAATTCAAAATTACATATAAAGCAATTATCGCTGTGCGCACAATGACAAATGTGATAACCTCACAAAGTGAACATCTTCGAAGGCAACTTACCATATGAAAATAGAATTCCACAGAATACAAAGCCATTCTATACAAAATATATGAGAAAATGAATTTTCTTTATAATATCATATTTTTGTGAATTTTTCCCATGTTTTAATAGATATTCTGCTATTTGAGGCGGAGACAAATACAACAAATATAAAAATCGGTCTAGCCGTTCTTGAGTTATAAATGGTGTAACTAACGCTACTTTGTTTTATATATATAGATGAATACAGTGAATTAGGAATTTATATAATCAAATTTCTAGACACATAAATTAGCAGTTTCAATAAATCATAATTTATATGAAAAACCATAAAAGTTCTTTTTTTAATTTTATTATAAATTTAATTTTAATTATGCATTTTATAGAGAATTAAATTACAATAAGATAATTATGTCTTCACTATTTTTCTCAGTTTCAACATTTTCCATAAAAATATTACTTGTCCATATTGGTATTTGTTATTTTGGGCCACTGTCTGGAGAGGGGTTAAAAAATATTTTATTGGTATCTATCTCGGTTTCAGAAATAATGGCACTGAAAGTTACGAATTTAGTTTTATTTAGTTTTGCATTAAAGCTATAAAATATAACACAAAACATATTTTAGGATTATATCATTTATTATTAAAATTACCACCAAAAGTAAAAAAACTTGTTTATATAACATATTTTAGATTCAGTATAGATAGTTGCCTACTCAATATTGCTACAAGAGAGTGTAACGTTATGTTTTAAGGTTAAAACAAAACGATCCTGCGTTATCTTATAACTTCTAAATGGCATTCTTTAAGTAGAAAAAAATAGTTTGTGGCTGCTCTCTCTACTTATCTGACAATTTATATTGTAAATCC
Source organism: Neomicropteryx cornuta (assembly GCA_020383195.1). NCBI lineage: Eukaryota > Metazoa > Arthropoda > Insecta > Lepidoptera > Micropterigidae > Neomicropteryx > Neomicropteryx cornuta. The sequence continues at coordinate 4,402,495 of JAHKQU010000010.1, read as the reverse complement.
AAAATCCTTACATATAACCTGTACTTTAAAAGTGCAGTATCAGATACAAAAATATCAGGCAACAAAAGAGTGCAACAATTTCAATTATTCTACTTTTAATATAAAGAACTCCATCTAGCGCCGGTTCAATTATTAGCGATCGTTTAGTTTAACCTTAAATATAACACTTTAACCGGAGAAAGGCAAATTAAAGTCTTGCTGGCATCACTACATAATTAAGTAACTATCATCTATATCTATATAATATATAAAAGAAAATACTTATCGGTTTGTAAACTAAATTACTCGGTCTATTCTGGGCGGGTTTACGTGCAAATAGAATCAATCGAAAGATTAAGATGTTCTATATTGCCAGAAAATAGTGACTTCAAAATAATTTGTTTTAAGTATCTATACGTGATAAAGATATTTAAAAAAAAACAGTTGTTTATAAAGATCTAAAGAAAGAGACAAAAAAGTAGCAGTAGCAGTTGGGAAAAAAAAACCATCTCTTGATAGTATTTTTTTCCCAACATGAATGAATCGCAAAGGTTCATTTTGTATTGGATCATTACTACTCCGCCGTCGCCACGGCCAAATTGGGCTATGAACTTCTGCCCCATCCACAAATAACATCATCAAAATAACATCTGTGCTATGTGTCATGTTAGGTTTTATATTATTTCTACTGTTCTGTTTTTGTTATTCATGTTCCATTCTTGTTATGTTAAATCTACCTTGTCTAAAATTTCATGTACTTATTTATACCTTTTAATTATGTATTATTAGTTAAGAAACTTATTAAAAGGACCTGTCGACAGTCTCTGACTAATGGGTCCTTGCTTATTTTGATTGTAATAAATAACTATGTTGAAATAAACGCCGTTGATGACGGCATTGAACTGAACTGAACACCGTATTCTCCAGATTTGGCCCCATGCGACTTCTTTTTGTTTCCAAACTTGAAAAAGTCCCTCGCCGGGCAGAAATTTGAGTCGAATGAGGAGGTCATAGCCGCCACGGAGGCCTACTTTGCAGACCTCAAGGAAAAAAAAATTCAGACCTGTTAAAGAAGTTGTAGCATTGATGGGTCAAATGTTTCGAGCTAAAAGGAGACTATGTTGAGAAATAAATCTCCACTTTTCCAAAATTTTCGTTTTTATTTGTAGGCTAAATACTTATCGGACAACCCTCGTATATTACAGGTCATAGGAATTCTGTGCTTTTACATTTTATAATAAATGAGTTTCTTTAGAAATTTTAATATAAGAAATGGGTAATATGTTTTATATTTATCACAATCTGGCTCATTATTAATAGGGCAGTGTTGTTAAAAACTAAAAAAATTATAGTGATTTAAAAAAGATGCAAATATACTTATAAACTGATTTTATAAATTCACTTTCGCCATAATAGTGTGTAATTTTTGTATAACTAATGTAAAATGTTGCTAGATATTATAGTCTAAAAAAATACAACTTAATCCCATTTTAAACAGTATTTTTATTTTTTATTTTCAGATGAAAGCGCGACACTTTGAGAGAGTTGAAAAGGTTAGTTGAATTTGTGTTTATAAATATTTAAAGGAAAAAAGGTTTGGTTTCATAGAAATGAACTTGAGAATTTTTAGGTATTTGTATGACACCACGTTTGTATGACGTTTCGCTTCGAATGTGAATTATTTGTTTTTTTTTCCTACCTGCAATGAATGTTTTTTTTTTATTGGAGAGAAAATAAAAAATGCCATGAAAGAAATATAAAACAAATCTTTTCTTTATTGTTAGGATGTCTGACGTGTTCATACACATTGGAGGCAACATTTCGCAACATTGGCTATGGTCGGTAACAAATCATTCACAGATAACTTTTTAAATTTTTTAATCCTTTTAATTACCTTTATTATCGGTGTTTTTAATTATAAATATGTACTAAAGTGTCTAATTTTAATTTCCAGTTTTCATAACAGCAAGATGACACTAATTTTAGTGTTTTATTAATAATTTTATTATATTGTAAACATAAATTCTGAAAAATTGAAGGATTCAAAAGTCCACTGATCGCAATAAAAATGTTTGATATTCTATGTATGGCACACACCTAAATGCATTTTATTACCATTAAACCAGAACTAATACCATTGTTGTGACAAGTTGCTTTTGAAGTGTTCTCCATCCCTTTTTTAATAATTTATAATTAAATGATTATTGGATATTTTTTAAAGAAAGTTACATTGATTAAATATGTACTATGAAAGTACCATTTTTCATATTTGCATTGTATAATATGATCAATATTAAAAAGATTGTATAGTCTGACCACTATTATAAAAGTTTTGTGCATTTAGAATATTTTTTCTCTTTTTATAATGGCCAGACTACATTTTAGGTTGTTTTTTTTTTCTATTATAAGGTGTCTAGGTATTTTAAGCGAGAAATAAAGATCACAAAAAAAGTACACGAAGTATAAAATCATTACGGTAAGCTTAAAGGTAAGATAATATTTAAAATAATAAAATATATATAAAGAATTTATTTTTTTTTAAGTTTTCTTAAGAAAACTTGATCCCGCAAATAATTTAATTTCTGTTTGGATTGGATTCAATTTATTTATCAAAGGTCATTCGCTCGAGATCTAACCACGGCATTTAACTATCAACAAACAAACATTATTTAAAGAAATAATTATAGAAACAAGTTTTATCCTCAAATATAAATTAAAAAAAAACATATCTTGTTTTATAGAAAAAAAAATGAAAACTTTCACTGTAAACTGTCGCGAAAGTTCTTTATCATAGTCTCTCATATAGAGCGTCGAACCAGCCATGTCATTTGATTGACGTTACTCATAGAAACGACGCACATTAAGATACTCCTCGATTGACCTGAAAACACGCATATGTGCGTTATGCCCCCAGGGGCACTGGATGTGTTAAAAAATTATATAAAATTGTTTGCACAACGATTCACTGTTATCATATACAAATATATGTCTCCATTTACAAGAATATTAAAAATAATACATTGCGTTTATGAATTTAAAGAAATCAAAACTAATATGTATACAAACGTTGCTGTTTGTACCGCCTGGTCAGAAATCTATAGTCAACAAAAGCTTCCATCCAATCTCTTATCATTGACAGTAGAAGATTGTATTCTCAAAGTGACACCCATGATTTGTAATACCACTTTCCTGTCAGAGTCCCACTACAATACGCCCCAATATTTTTCTGGACTCCGTGTCCCTAAAAACAGGTTAAATAGTTGACATTTGCAGACTACAATTTCACAATAAATAAAATTAACAACCTCTAATAATTGTCCTCTTTGTAATATAACCCACTTTTTTGAGATATGGCCTTTTAAAATAATATTTTATGCGGCCGAGGTAGTACCACCGAGCTGACCAGCGAAAACAAATAAACATTATTTCTTAAACCACTTTTGGCACCATTTTCCCCTATCGGGATATGGAAAAAGAGAGTTGATATTGTAAAGAATTTTTAATCCCATTGAGGAGATTGTATGTGTGTGGGTCTTATAGGATTCATAGTTCTATAGCAACATGCCGAGAATCGGCGAAGGATTTGCATCGTGTTCAACCCGCATCGTAGAAGGCCCGGGCGAGGGAGACAGATGATGCCGTCAGTGACAAATCACAATCATAGTAACAATATATATATATACTGTATCATAAATACCCTTTAAGAAATAATCATTTAACAAAAAAGCTCTTAAAAGAAGAAGTTTCACAGGATTAATAGTAATATGATTCTTATTATTTACTTACCTCCTACCTCCTCCTACCTTACCTCCTACTTTGATGCTCATTTTAACAAACTGTCTATTAAAAATGGCACTCAGTTAATATTTTAACCTAATTTAATTTTTTATACTTTTGTGCATTAAATTTAAAAAGGCAAAACACAATTTAAAATAAATTGGATTAAATATACCTACATAATAACTGAAAGTTCATAGGTGTAATGACATATACAATCCAGTTACACTCAGTATTCAGATGGCTCATGTATGTCTCATAAAGGTGCAATTTAATATATAAAAGCGAGTCACTTACCACATTATATAGAACCTACTGTATATATTTTTTTAAGACTTTTTTTAACTGAGACAGTTAACTATGGCATAGCTCTGTCATGTTGAAAATACATATACCTTCTCTATTGTCCGTCCAGAGGTAGATGATCAGGCAAAATTTCAAGCTTAATCTTAGATAATATATTGCCATTTACTTCATCAAGAAATCCGTCCATGTAGGGTGTGGATTTTGTGGTGATGCCCGATAAGCAATTTATTAATATTTACGATAGAAAACGCGGATAAAATTGCAAAACTCCGCCATACTGGCCTATCTCTTCCTCCGATGACTCTTGTACTGGACTAAAGCAATGCGGATTGTTTTCTCTACTTAAAATATTTCAAGCATTCCACAACGAAATTCCAATGCGTAAAGTTACTCTCCTAGCGCTCGCTTCAGGATTGCGATTGATAGAAAATATTACTCCAAACTTTCGGCCAATTATATTTATATAGCTTTAAGATATTATAGCACCGATCAGATGACGGCAGTAGCGGAAGTGGCATAGTAAGTAAACAAGACCAAACTGCTTCCCTTAGTACAGATTCGTCTAGTTAGGGAGACAGGAAACATCTGTACAATGTAACAGTCGCTTGTCATTTTAATTAAGCTATTTATTAATAGTTGTATGTTACATAGTTATATTGTATTACTTAGAAGTTGTAATATTATATTTTCAATAAATAAATAAATACTGATTCTACCTGCCATTGACAAGGCTTATACAACAACAAAATTATTATTATTATTTCTCCGATCAGTTTCAAAGGTATCCTTCGCTCTAATTGGCGACGTTCGGTTAAAAAGTTCAGCGGATGGATGCCTAGCTGGAATCCGATGTCTGTTTGGTGTCATGTAGTCCTTTTTTTTCCTAGCGAGAAGCCAAACCACAATTACTGCTTATTTTGTGAATTACCTGATACTAATAATTATCCAAATTGTTCAGTCACAAAAATATATAAGATACTAACTATTAACCAACAATGGCTCTTAACACAGCACATATTAATAAATAACTAGTTTGCCCTATGAATAGTTAGGTTGTTATTCTCAACCCTAGGGAAAAGAGGACAGAAACATTTCATCTCTAACTGTTAATATTGAAGGATTTTTACCTCTCAGCTTGGTCGGTCCTTGTGATGTGATGACATTTGATTTTTTAAAATAAGGTAATTATTTATCAATTCAAAGCGGCTTTAACACATTCAGCTCTGTACGCCAAACGAGCGGACACACTTTGCCGCCCGATCGGCGAAGTACGTTGACCGAACGGAACATCCCACCCGGAACTGACACCCGCTTTTTAGTTTTATAATTTCTTATAATTGGCAAATAATATGTATAAAACTATGAAAATTTTGGTTTTTATATTTAATATTATATTGATATAGCTTTTATAAATAAAACTCAAATTATTTACCGCCAAATCTGTCAAAAATCCTCCCTTTCACTATCGCATTTTTCACATAAACAATCAAACATCAAAACCGAACTAAAATGAAAAAAAAACCAAGATTAGTCTATGCCTTTCATTAATTTAGGTATACGCGACATGCCGTGCTTTTAAATATAAATAGTAATGCATTATGACGATAACGGTTTTACCCGGACACGGCACCTGTCGTATACGGTGATTACCGTTATCGGCGCTGAGTGCGTTAATCGACATTTTATATCAACCTCATAAAAAATGACGACTAACTTTCCTAAAATTAATTGTTAATAAACACAAGAATAACTATATAAATAAATATTTGTACTTTTTCTATTACTGTAAAATTCTTCCTATCGACATAAAAATAGAATATAAATTAGAGATAGAAATTCACTATAATGATGAAAATAAAGACAGTTATTTACCATGCTGAGAAAGGAAATTACATGTAAAATTACCCCAATAATTTAATAAAATCCCAAAAGAGCTTCAGTGCCTTAAGTTGACAATTCAGGCTTAGATGGTAATAAAAGATTTTTTTTAACATTTACTTTAAGTAACTCTCCTCCTATTTAATTGAATTAAGCAAAAATTTAGGTTATTACCTTAAAAGGAAAAATTTAAAATAAATGGTAATCCATTTATTTTAAATTTTTTTCTTAGCTAAATATGTCCCAATACAAAAAATGTATCTACTGATAAGGTAGAATGAACTTTATAGGTTAAGTAACCCGGTTTCACTAGCTATGGTTGGTAGCAATGCCCTGCAGATTTTAACAGCATCTTTGGCGTATGACTCGTGCCTGTGGCACTCTGAATGAGTCGCATAGCGACTCATCATTAGGCCCTTTGGGTCATCCATGCACCTAAATTTGCCTTACGTAACGGCGCCCGACAACTTGTGCTATGACACTGGCGAGACGTAAAAATTTTAGCCTGTGTCCTTCGCCAGGTTTCAAGCTATGTTCATACCAAAATTCATCAAAATCGGATGGACCGACCAATAGTAGACCATACAAGACAAATAAACACATTCATTTTTATATACAGGTTGTCCCAAGATTATTCATGAAGACTTAAGAGGGTGTTTGTGTTCCTTATTACGAGTAAAAAATTATATAAAAAAATGTCATGTCGCCTTGTTTATTATTATTAAAATATTTTAGTACAATTTATACGCATAAAACTGCGCAAAATACGGATTTTGTGGAGATGACGAATATAGCCACGCTTGATACTTTATAGGTTTAGTAAAATAAGATATAACTCATGATTTAAAAAAAAAGTTTCTGTAAGATGATACGAGTATACTTCTTAGGAAAAGATACAGATTTTACGAATGACTTCATATTATTTATTATGTGTTACTTTGAAATATTCATCTGGTCACGTTACAGACAAAAATGGTTGATTATTAGCGGATGTAAAATTAAGAAAAATCTATAAATCACCCGTCGACAGCCTCCGACTAACGATTCCCGATTTGTATCGTAAAAATATATTATTAAATAATAAACACCATTTCCGGGAGTATTAAAACTGAAGTTGACCATTCAAATATGATTTGATACTCTTGTAGATTATTTAATTTAAATCACGAATTTTGTTGCAGTTTTGTCTGGCCAATTTTATATAGCGTCACTTGCCTTTTTATGCCTAATTTTAATTAAATTAAATTTCTAATAAAATTCTATTAATTTTTAAAAATTATAACAACCCCCTTCCAAATTGCAATGCAATTTGGTGTTATTACGTTAATTTCTATAATGTACCAGATTTATAAAATTTTAAAATATACACTTAACGTTTAATCATTTCTTTGTTATTTTGTGATTGTTAATTTTATTTTTTGTTAGTCAGTAAGTTTATTTTTTGTTGCTTGTCGAGTCGAATTATTATGGCCTACCTATTTTTGTAAGATTGATTAGAAATTCATCTAAAATGAATAAATATTTACTTTTTTGGCCTCCTGGTACCACTTTACAAATTTAAAAAAGTTTTCTGAATTTCCTATCACAGCTTCCTTCATACTCAAAACAAGTTAGATTTTATTTTAATCACGTTAAACCTCGATTAAAATAACGATTTAAACTTGGGGGTTGACTATTCAGCGATTAAACCAATCTCGTAAGAAAATAAAAGTTTAGTCATTGTTAAATCATTGCCAAAAATACTTTGAACATTGCGCCGAAGGGTCTCGGTCTGTCCGCACCCTACTGCGCGTGAACTGTATGTGACGTAACTTGGTGATGGTTTGTTATTGATGCGCTCACCTCCGCGATTTGCAAACTTTTGATAGATTTTGATTAAATTTTTAATTCATTTTTCTCATAATTTGAAAACAATATTCTTTGCTCACTATTTAGGGGCTTTGTTGCCGATGTGAATTTAAATACACGCTGTTACACCGTTTTTTAAAAATATATACTAATTATATTTTGCTTCTATCCTATGACCTATAGTTGTTTCAAAGATGTCTAATGAAGATCCTGAATATTGACCTGTGGAGACTCTATCTGAATTATGTCAAGGAGACCAAAGCTACTCTCAACACATACAAGTAAGTTCATACATATCAGTTTGACCCAATTGGTGAATAGGTTATAGTTTGCCACCTGCGAGATAGTAAACTTCACAATTTAAGGGATCAAAATACTTATTTGGTGTAAAAGTAGAAATATAAAGAAACTTTTTTACTTTAATTCAGATTAGCGCTTTTTTTTTATTTATTTGAAAGTATGCCTTAATACAATACGCCTCATGGGTTGTTTAAGTGATAAATTTTGAATGCGCATTTTTTATTTAATTTTTTTTCATATCGGGCTATAGGAACTTCGAAAAGAAATCTGCTTATTATGATTTTTAACCCATGCGAAAATATAAAAAATAATAATAAAAAAATTTAAACAAAATTTATTGGATAAACTACACATAAAACCTGTAACTAGGCATACTTTACATTAAATTAAAAAAAAAACGCTAGTCCGAATTAAAGCAATAATTTTACTGGCTTAATATTAGAATAAGAAAGAAAATTACACAATGTTGTAAGAGAAAAAAAATTGCCTTATTCGCATAAGGAATTAGGAAAAATATATTATGGTTTCGAATGGATCAAAATTAATATGAATTAAAATAGTCAAATAAAAATAAAAAAGTTAAATAGTAATGAATTTATAATAGTCAAAAATGTAAAAAAAATAAATCGTCTGCAAGTCGTAGTTGAAAATCGTAGTCGTAGTAAAAGCATTTTAAAAAGTAATAATAATTTGAGGCATTTCGTAGGATAGATATTCATGTCATGCTGGAGTAGCCATTTTTGAGCATCAGGAGTTATCTAACACACTCAGCTTACACAAGCTCTTGCGGTGTAACAATAGATTGAGGACGCGGCCTGGACATGTGAGGGAAAGAGGGGGAGTGTGTGCTATGTCATGATAGTCCAGTAAAAGCATTTGACCATTGCATCAGTAGTTGCGGCTTCCAATTCGCTCATTACATTTTGTTATTATACCATGTTTTTGAACATCACCACTATCTTCCTTGTCTCTACCACAAGCGAAATAATGTATATAGCGTATTTGGGCTAGTAATTATTTATAAAAAAAAAATATATATGTGTGAGGAAAGTACACAAATTGACTAAAAGAGTATATTAATGCCCTTAGAGTATAACGCACACCCGTATCAAGAGCAGTTAAATGGATTGAAACTAGTTTTAATTTTTTAAATAAGGTCAGGCTCATCATAGATAATTGGTACATATAATATCACAATAAATTAACTGTGAGTCTTCAGTAATGACTTTTCTAATGAACATTACAATCTAAGGTCATTTACATTAAACACGTCTATGCTAATGTTGAAAATAATAAAAGACATTGACGGTATAGTGCAATACGTCACAACCCACAAAAAATACGAAAATGAGTTAAGCGCACAGAAGTGTTCCAAACTGTCATTAGCATAAAAAATCCTAAGCAATACGACAACATCACTACGGGAGAAAATAGGACACAATGTCGGATCCCACTTACAAGCAATACGTCACAACACATAGTTGTATCATAATAATAAAAATATTTTTACGCTCTAAAATTTGGTAAATGTGGATTGACTTTTTGAACTATAACCGCCGATATGATTTTTAAAAATGTTACCCTTCCTTCATACAGTGTATGATGATTTTCTTATTGGTAATTTTCATAAGCACCGATTAAAACGATTCGTTTGAGTTTCAGTCCACAGCTTCGCTATAAAACCCACGGAATAAGGATCTCTCGCCGAGTCAATCATTCGAACTATTACCCTTTTTAATATTTATCTAATTTAATCTATACTTCAGAGAGAAGATGGCTCAGGCTTATGACTTTGCCTTGGAGAAAATAGGAATGGACATTCACGCGTACCCAATTTGGAACGACTATGTTGCGTTCTTGAAGGCAGTCGAAGCCGTCGGCTCCTACGCTGAGAATCAAAGGATCGCCGCCGTTAGAAAGGTTACCGAAACTTTTTTTTTTATCTAAACTAATACTAAGTTTATTTTACTGTTTGCATGGGTGCTGCAAAGTTGTAGTGTTGACACTCTCTATTTTATAGATATAGAAGAAAAATAATGGATATCGTTTTATCCTAAATTATTTGACCTGGCATAGAATGAAAATGGTAAATTTCTATTTTATCCAAAAGTTAAAAACTTCGAAAAGTTTATATTTTTTCCTACATTTTATGAAAACTTTAGACCTAAATATCTTATCGACTGAATACAAGAATCGGGAAAATAAAACGAAATCATCACATAGAAGATTTCATAATATAATGATTCTTTATTTCAAGATTCAAGATAGATTATTCTATAACACAAATTCGATTTATTAATTTGTGATGCAATGTATTTCTTTAAAAATTTTATGTATTTTTTTTTATTCTTGAGACATTTACTGTCACAGTACTCACATAGTAATTGCTTGTATGCTGATTGCCAAACTAGAGAGAAAAAGAAGGGACGGAAGTGTAGCATAGACTTCTGACTGTAGATAATATAATAATTATTATTGCGAGACACCAACCAACCACTCCACCTGTTCACTCCAGTCCACTCCTTCTGTTGAGTCTTCCACTCAACAGAAAATATCATGTGTTTCATCAAGCTTAGCTAAGTTAAACAGCGGTTAGATGAAATTGTATGATTTATGACCACGCTCTTTAGACAATGTGAAGAGTCCCTCAAAGCATCATCAAAGTATACCACAACGTCGATCGGTGACACACACACACATCGATAGAGCGAATAAAAACCTACTTAAAATCTCTCGATCGTTCATGAAAACTACCGCACGACACCGATGTGACTGATGGAGCTTTTTTGACCACCATAATTACGAATTGAAACCTAAATAGACAAGAGTAAGCGACCCCGAATGAGATAATACCCTCAAAGTTAGACCTCAGGGTCAATCATTGTGGAAAGACGAAGAAGTTGGCAGCAGATTTAGAATAATTTCATAAACCTTTATGGCTCCACGATGGGGCGTCCGGAGCTCACTGAAACAGTTTGATTTAAGGCAACATTAATTTTTATAACGTTTTGAATTGGGCACTTTTCTGATATGCCTTCACATTACACCACTTTCTGTAGTTTTTCTGTGGAATTTATTCAACGTGAGAACTATTTTTTTTTTAATAATTTCCTCTTTATTATTATAAATATATATTTCCATTTTCAGGTTTACCAAAAGGCAGTACTGAATCCTATTATCGGAATAGAAACCCTATGGAAGGACTATATTGCATTTGAACAGTCAATCAACCCTATTATAGGTAACTTAATTAATTAATATAGGATTCCATAGGAATCTGTCATGGGAAAAACTAAAAAATTGGGAAATTATTCAGAATAAGTTGAATTCAATCTCGGTTGATATTTTATTCTGCATAATTTCTTAATTTTTCAGTTTTTTTTTTCTATTGACTATCAAAATGGTATTACAATAGTGTAATATAAAAATGGAATTACAAACCTTGTTCTTTTTTCGTGCTTAAGTATGTTTATTTATTATTTTAGAGAATCAGCGTAATATTACAGCGCAACTTTAATACTTGTGGCAATTTTATATTATTGTTGAAATGTTAAAATATGAATTATTTAAAAACTATTTATATGTCTCAATTATTTTAATGTAATAGTATCAATTTAATTAGTCCTTTTAATTAGGACTTTTTCCAAATACCCGCATGATATGGGTATATTTCACTACCTTATTTTTAAATAAATTCAAACTACAGTTCAAATTTGAAAGATTACTGTTTGCGTTTATTCTATTCAAGTATTTCACTTCGAATATTTTTTTATTAATATATATTGAAAATATAAATCTCTAAATTGTAATGTAAAATGAAACATGAGGAAAAATATTGAATATCGTTTTTCAATTATGGGAAAACTTAGAATTGAATTAAAATCTAACGAAAGTTTGGAAATCGTAGCATGGACCTATCCTAAGCGTAAACAAACCATGACCTGGCTATGCTATTGCGGTACTGAAACTATTCCGAATTTTTTTTAGAAATTCGGAATTTATTTTTCACCCCCCTCCCCCTAAATGGACAAAGTAGTTTCCCGTACATGTAAAGTTTATAATAGGTTTGTTTGAATTAATGATTGTTTTGGCAGCCGAGCGTATGGCGATGGAGCGTTCGAGGGATTACATGAATGCCCGGAGGGTGGCGAAAGAGTTTGAGACTGTCACTCGGGGCCTAAACAGAAACATGCCGGCCACACCGCCCACGTTGAACGTCGAAGAACTCAAACAGGTAACCTACAAATTGTGCTTCGTTGCTCATCACAACAATTCGTGATCATATTTATATTTATTTAAACCGTACAAATAATAACATTCGGAAAAAAACTGTAAAGAATTTCACAGTATTGCCTAATCGCTGATAAGCTCAAAATTGTGTTTTAATTTGACAAGTTAAGAGAACGCAATCTCGTCATTTCTCCATACAAAAAATAGTATTGTGATACAGAAGAAAACTAATTATGGATATCATTTTATCTTCTAATTATCTGGATTATTATACTTAGAGTGAAAAAGGTTAAGAATCTCGAAAAGTCTGTACTTTTTTAATTTGTAAGTTGTAGGGCATAGTTGACTTCATAAAGCACATTTAATTAATTCATTTTTTATATATTGATTCTGTTTTTCGGGATTATTTGATAAAGAGAATTTGAGTTATCATTTTGTACCTGTTTTTGTTTGAAAATATCATGTGTCTCATCACGCTCAGCTAAATTAAACAGCTGTTAGATGAAATAGCATGTTGTACATGATGATGACCACACCCAACACTGACAACAGCTCTTCGGGCAGAGGCTCCTTAAGGAGGTTGTTAGCGCTTACGACTGCCCTAACCTCTGAACCCCGATACATACTAGACATATGTGTTATGAGGCGCCACCGTTTAAATAACCCTATTTTAGCGCAACGAATAACCGCGTTACTGAAGCTGACTCAGCAGTGATGCAATCTTCCATATTGCATTTATGTTCTCCATCACAACACAATGTTTATTTAATCATCGCAATGTTTTTTTAAAATTTTCTGAATTGTAGCATGGTATACTGGATCTAGGTAATTTTCCTTCATAATCTTAGTTTGCTTTTTAAAATCGTCTCCAGGTGGACCTATGGAAGAAGTACGTGATGTGGGAACGCTCGAACCCGCTCCGATCGGAGGATACGGCTCTGGTGGCCCGCAGGGTGATGTTTGCGATCGAGCAGTGTCTGCTGTGCCTCGCAAGGCATCCCGATATGTGGCACCAGGCCGCCCAGTTCTTGGACCATTCCGCGGGCGTACTCAGAGAAAAGGGGGTATGCTGAAGTTGTTTCTTACTTACATGACCTCTTAAATCAGGCCTGGGTAAACTTTTTGGATTTAGGGCTACATTAGGAATATAAAATTAATGGGCCTGAGTGCAAGTATATTATTTATTATATTTATAATATTATTTATTATCATGAAAAAGGACTTTCTATATGAAAAAATGAATGATTCTCTAAGTAGCCAACAATTTAATAAGACGAATGAAACTGTTTTACTTTTTTCACCATTTTTTTAATTTCAGGTCTTAATTTTGTACTTGAGAATCTTAAAACTGCTTGTAAATATTCATTGGGGATGCTTGATCATATATGTAGATTTATCTAAAAATAACTAACATTTTTCGATCAGAATCTTTGAGTTGTTAGAATTTATCCGAATCAAGTGTAAAAATTGCAGATCTCTGCTCAACTGTGCAATTCCCTTAAATCAGTATCATATTGCAGATGGATAATTTCAAGTTGTAGCTCACCCGGTGCACTATTAATATCTATAGATGAAAACGGATCACGAACTATTGCCATAGTTGTGTCAATTTTTCAGAAGTCGTCAAATCTTCGTGAAAATTCGTCATTCATAGCTTTATTAATTTACCATATTCTTCAAATTTACATTCTGGTATCTTCATCAACTTCATAATTTGAAAGTGATCTATCTATTTTAATCAAAAAATGTTGAATCCTTATTTTAATGGTTACATTTTTTATTTTATTTTTATTTTAACACATTTTAATTTACAATTAAATATCACATAAATACAATATAAATTAATTATAAGCATATAATTTTACGAATCTTTACATGCCGTCATTAGTGGTCATACAACTGCTAACAAGAATTTGGAAACCAATCTATAGTAACTAAAACATAATGAAGATATCGTACCATGTTTCAACCATTCACGAAACGTCGTAATTTATTGTGAAAAGTACACAGTTTCATAATTTTGATGACAGATGGCAATATATTCGTACTGAAAAATATTCTCAAAACCGTCCATCATCTGAGAATTGATAAGTTTTTCTAAACTGTGAACATTTATGCTTCTATGCGGTTTATGTCTAGGCTATTTGCCAAAGAAATATTAATATTTTACTGGCAAAAAATAACTCATCTACATTTCGGAATAATACTTACTAATTGTACGAGGTTGAGTTATTTAAAACAGTTATATAATCAGTTTTAGAGAGAGTCACGCATCTTGCCCTCAGGAAAGAGTTCCTACATCTGTCTGTTATGATCTAATGGCGGGAACAGGGATTACAGTGTTATATAATATTTTAATAAGAAATAAATTAACTTAAACAGTCAAACCTTGTGCATTTGTTATGCATTGTTCATATTTTATTATTGTTCAGATGTAATAGTGTTTAAAAATAAACAATTTTGAAAAATTTATGAGGAACAGGGACAAACGGTAAATTGCGTAAAGAATTAAATAATTTTGTTATCAAAATTGATAGAAAATGCATGCCATAAACGTTTTTCATAATTTAATCAAAGCAAATTAAAAAAAAGTAATTAAGCACAAGAATGTGATAAACTTTAGACTCCACATTGGTCTAGTTGAGGATGTGACACTTTTGAATTTGCGTATAACCAATTTTGATGAACGCAGGACGTGACGGCGTGCAGAGCTCTCGCCGACGAAGCGGGTCAAGTGTACGAGCGAGCGACGGCTCCCGGCGGCCCTTTGTCCAACTGTACCCTACTGCACTTTGCGCACGCCGACCACGAGGAGGGACGCATGCGGTACGACAAGGTTCATCTCATCTACTTGCGATATCTTGAAATGGCTGACATCGAACCAACACTCGTGAGTATTCGTTGTATTATTATGCTATAACCATTGGTTTTATAGTGGTTGGTGGTGATTGCTCAACTCCTAATAAGAATTTTACAAGAGTCCTCTTTGATATCTAAACACCGGTACAAATTTCGCACCGAATCTCAAACATCTGTAATTTACTGAAAAAGCAAACAGTTTCACAATAGTTAGTTTAAACTGCAAATTGATGAAGTAGATAGATGTCAAATTTAATTGACAAGATTTTTGCTTCTAAACTGTAAACATTTTCTACGCGGCTTGCACCTGGCCTATCTGCCAACGAAATGTTATTATGATTAATATTTCGTGGGCAAAAAAATAGCACCATCCTGGCATCATTTCTTGAGCGCTTACTGAGGTATGAGGTTGAGTTATCTAAAAACCACGATATAATCACTGGTATAAATAAAAATGCTGCTGTGAGAAAATTGCTTCACTTTCTTTATACTACGTACGCCATCTTATGGTTGAGAAATTTAATGAAACCGAGTGCTTGAAAGGAAGAAATTTCGTTCCCAAATGAGTTGTGCTGTGCCAATTTGGTTACTCTGAAAAGCTCGGAATACTAATATATTTAGATGCACTAGTCTTTACTTGTTTTGATCGGATACTTTGAAAAAATACCTCTGCACCGGGACTTAACCTGCACCTCTGGGATTCTAGTCCTATGATGTAACCATTTAGACCATAAAATTTATTTATTTCTATCTCGCTTTACATTTAATTGAATCGATGCTCAGTTTCCATCCCTTACTTCTTTGATTAATATTTTGTTTTAAATATGTGGATATCAATTCCACTAAAAGATGGCGTTCTTGTTTTGATCCATTGTTAGTGGAGTATTAATGTTAGTAATGATTCCTCTTCTTCCTTCATAACATTCCTCAGGATTCGGTCCTCCACCTTTAAAGGGTCTCTTTCCGAAAGCACTCTTCTCTGTCGTGTGCATGGTCTTAAATCGTTCTTTCTCATCTAACGGTTAGTAAAAACGTTAAAGGATAATCTTAAAAACAAATTCAATGTATGTATTTTAAAAAATTTGTTAAATTTGCTATCTATCTTGTTAACTTTATAAAATCAGTAATGTAGTTTTAATTTTTGGATTCTTGCATTGTTAGTAAGATATTTAGTCAAAAGTTTGGATAAAATTTATAGTAAAATAATGATATTTTGACGCTTTTAACTTTTAGTAGACATCTCCTACATCTCTCCCTCTTACGCCTCTTAACATCGGTTACTTCAAATGCGAAGTAAACTAGCTTCCTGGTACAGCTCCATCTTGAAATGCTATTTGTCATCCGGGCTTATCTGCATAATTACACGTTACATTATTTTAATATCTATATTCCAAGTTTAAGCGTTTTAAATTATATTGGATATTTGTTTTTAATAATACTTTCGCCGCAATATTTTATAATAACATGTATCTTTATAGGCTTACATTCAATACATGAAGTTCGCTAGAAGAGCCGAAGGCATAAAGTCCGCAAGAACCGTTTTCAAGAAAGCGAGGGAAGATCAAAGGTTTGTTTGGAATATTACGTTTTAATTTTATTGTCATAAAATGGCTCACAGCTACCTTTTTTGCCTAGAAGCTGGTACCTTTTGTAAATAAGGGGCCCACATTCTCCCAGTAGGTGTAACGGAGTTTCTGGGCTCTCTTGACAAAGCCTGCACCTGTCGTCGGTCGATAGGCTTAATTTGTGCAGGTGTTTATTCAGCTTGCAGTGGCCTTTTAAGGTTCTGGTTAGGATCCTTGTTGTTGGTTTCGGCTTAACTTCAATAGCTCCGAGAGTCTCTTTTGCGAGAATCCTACTATGAGTTCTTTGGCTTGCTTTTATCCGGGCAATTCTTGCAAGTATTTTTGGCTTTGTTTCCAAGCTCAGATTTTTAGCAGTCTGCTGGTAGTGTTTTAGCTATGCCGCAAGCCGGTTCTGGGCTTATCATAGTCATGCTAGCACCTTTCTTGATCAGTTCGTCTGCTTTCTCATTGCCATCAATGCCTGAGTGGCCTGGTACCCACATAAGTGTGACCCTGTTGTGTGCCAGGGTGTTGAGTATTAAATGATCTCTAAATGTTGGACTTTTATTAGTTTTGTTTGATATTATTATGATATGATAAAATAACAGAATTGGTTTTTAAATATTTATTTATTTATCTTTATTGGAGAAACCAACAATTTTACAATATACTAGTGGGTCCAGTCTCATGCAAAAACTTATAGCAATAAAGCCAAAAATATCTTTTAAAATATCAAATAGCTCTCCTCAAAACTTGATACGAGTAATCGTTGCCGCCATATCGGCAAATATTTACTCTTAATTTTTTTTTCTTGAACTTGTATGAACAAACAAAATATTTTGAAATATATTTCAGGTCTAAATATCATGTCTTTGTGGCGGCCGCATTAATGGAATATTACTGCTCAAAGGATAAAAATATAGCCTTTAGGATATTCGAGCTTGGCTTAAAGAAGTTCTCCCATATTCCAGAGTATGTTTTGTGCTACATTGACTACTTGTCACATCTCAACGGTAAGAACCTCTCCAAATACCTTTAATTAATCATTACTTATTACTTAATTTATATAGTTGCATAACTACTGTTCGGCGAATTCTTTTTGACTTAAATTGTCAGTGATATCGCCTCGCTTAATGTGAACGGTCTTGCCTATATTGCGAAAAATATTGTTTGTTACTTCATTTTGTTTGATATCAAATTCATTCTGATTTTTGATGTCTTTTGTGGTTAGATAATATCTTCAGAAGCCAATATGAAATTATTTACTCGTTTTTATTTATCCGTTTAATTACTTATTATACTTATTTACATAACCATACCTGACTGGGTATTTTCCGTAGTGAAGTAGGCTAATTTTATTTGATTTAGTTTAATTTTTTATATAACTATAATGAAAAACAATGTCTACTAAAAATTGACATACCCATTTTCGCCTGCGGCATGGAAGCACTCCCAACCTCCCCCCCCTGTATGGCCCTCCCAAGCATAATTACCGCCGCACGCCACTGTGCAGCGGCATTATTGTGAATTCCGTAAGACGACACTAGCATCGTCAGCGTCGCTTGTAGTTGACCGAGGGTCGAATTCCTCTCATTTCGATGCATCATAACAAATTATTGAGTGAATTTCTTTCAGAGGATAATAATACGCGTGTTCTTTTCGAGCGCGTCTTATCGTCGGGCAGTCTGGAGCCGGAGAATTCGGTGGATATCTGGAACCGATTCCTGGAGTTCGAGTCTAATATTGGCGACCTCATTAGTATTGTCAAGGTCGAGAAAAGACGAAGTGGCGTCTTGGAAAAGGTAAGAAAGATGTGATAAAACCACTCAGAGCCATTGTCGAAAGCAAAGAATGTTATAACGTTCAGGTTTTACTGTGATATTTAATCAATAATATACTTTTGTCTTAAATTACAATTAGTCTGTGACTATGAACAAGATAGGGTTAAAAACAAGTAATGACTTATTTTACATCCTACTTCCAAGCACCAAAAATTCTTGTTTTTTCCTTTTCATAATGGGCCTGACCTAGGTCACCGATTTCCACGGCATATATGTTCCTATATAAAAATGAACATCTCCCAAGCCAAATGAATCTGATATCCATCAGATACTAAGAGGGCGTTTGCTGAAGATCTTTCGACCTTATTGGACTGGGTCATAAATTATTCTATTTCATCCAATGGCTTCTAAAAAGAGAAACTTTATAGGATAATCTTGAAAAATGTATTTAAAAAACTCATTTGAATTTGCATCTCCAAGGAAACAACTTTTTATTCTATTTTATTACATAATAAAACACCAAAATGGTGAAGTCGGAGCAGGGAATAGTTTATACCGAAGATACACACTGTGCGTTTCTGCACCGACTTCAATGTTTTGATTGATTGCAATGCATAGCGGCCGGTCAACCATCATAACCTAAAAATATATTTCAATTGTAACCAATCGGCTATCGTTCTCCGCAGATCAAAGAGTTCGAAGGCAAGGAGACCGCCATGCTGGTTGACAGATACAAGTTTCTCGATTTGTACCCTTGCACCATAGAGGAGCTGAAGTCCATCGGTTACACGGAGGTTAGTAGCCATCACCTTATTTTTCAACAAAACAGTGAAAGTAAAGAAACGGTCGTATCCTACTCAACTTAGCTACATTTTTAAAAAATTTTGCAGTTAGTGTGGTTTTCAAAACTGCATAACTATACTGTGTGAATTCGAGCCTGCAACATCCGGATTAGCAGTTGAAAACCTTATCACTGGACCACCACTATCTCTTACATTAATATTTTATTTTAGGTGATGTCTTCCTGCCAAATTGTAAAAATTTCAGGTCGATCAGGACTTTTTTTTAAGGTATTGTCGGGTTAAATTGTATGGATGAAATGACTTAGTGAGAAATTTAGAAGATGCTCTCTGTTGTTGTGTGTTGATGGTGTGTAATGTGGTTAATACCAGTAGCGCACAATTGCCATACGCCTTGGTCAAGAAATATTCTGGAGCAGTAAGGGGGGATTTACTATTATTTGGTATGCGGCACTACTTTTTTACGAATTCGTTCCAACAACACATTCACTTTAATAGTTTCCGCTAAAATGTGATTGCAACAAAATATTATGATAATTGATATGAATATTTTGTTCAACTTTCAAATCAATATTTTAGTGAAGCACTGTGTAAGATCGTGGTAGTCTAGTGGCTAGGTCGTTGGACTATTGACCCAAAGGTTGTGGGTTCGAATTCGCACATGGTCACACCAATTTTGACGCTTTTTTACCACCTTCTTCCCTGACTCTAGAACAGGCACATTTGGCCTAGTTGAATAGGGCCCAAAATAATTGTATGTGAGCATAGCATAGCAATTATTTAAAAAAAAAATCTTATTATGAAGGACCGCCATTGGTTAATACCAGCAGGTCAGTCCATCCAATCAGCCAATCTAGTTGGACCTATTTATTAATTATGCACATTGATATATTTTTTCTTTTTCTTATTATCTAAACAAGAATAACCAAAAATAGTTGTAAAGTAAGTATTAAAGTAAGAAATCTTATTACTTTTTTAAGGTATCCGTATGATTGCTGTTCTCAATTAAACCTTATATTTGAAGCTAAAGAAACTTTAATATTATTTATCCGTTTTATATAATAAAAAAAAACTCAAATTTCAGGTGGCCGCAATGTCTAATAAATCCTGGGCCCTCGGCGGTCCCTTGGCTGGTATTTCACCAGCTTTAGCAGCAGCTATACATGGCGCCAGGTTAGATATTTTATGTATTGTATGTCACTTTCTAAAACCATTTAAACGACGTAAACATTCTCGTTCTACTTTTGCTCACTGTCTAAAAGAGGTATTGGATAAGCGTGCTTTTATATTTTTTTTAAGTATTTTTAAAACATATAAGCAGGGATGAACTCACAGCCGAGGACCTTTTCTTAAATTGTTATCATCAAGTCCTACACGATTGTTTCAGGCCCTCTAACTCAATAAACCTACATTTAAATAAAATATAATTTCAACCTTTATTTGATTGTTATAACACTCGCTGTAGAGCAAATGCTGATGGTGTTGAATTTAAAAACTATTTTTTAATTTCAGAGAAAACGACCTCTCACGGGACATAGCACGCCCCGACACCAACCAAATGATCCCTTACAAGCCAAAGGTAGCCCCTCTGCCGGGAGAACACCCTATACCCGGTTAGCTCATTCACTTAACATTTTCAGCCAACAAGCTGTGCTTTTACAATTTTTGTGGGAAGACGATTTGTATCATTTTTAAAATATACTTGAGTTTTACTCAAGCGGATATGGAGCGAAGTTACTTTACTTACAGTAAAATAATTGTAATATTTAAAACTTTAGTTCAAAGAATTGACTCATATAAATTGTCATATAATAATTTGGCGAAAATAATTGTCCGTTACGAGTGACTGATTCCCAAAATTGAAGGTAAATATATTTTTTTAATTTTATATTCGCGGTAAAAAATATGAAATACTTATAACCCGTTTTCTATGATATCTACGAAGATAAATGCAAAATTAATAGGTATCTTCGCTTTAGTTTTTCTTTGATTGAATTTCATAATAAATTTAGCATGAAAATTAGTTTTGCAATTTTACATAATATGTTTATAAATTTTGTAGTATTAAGTATCAGGCCACATTCTAGAGAATTTCATAACCTATTCAAAATAGGATAATGCACATAGTTTTTTTTCTAATATAAGCATTTTAGCTAATGTCCGTAATTACCCTCATTTTATAAAATATCGCCGGGCAATGTAAGTTTCTTTCGCCTAAAGTGCGAGACAATCAATTGCTGAGTTTACTGGCATTACTTTCGCTTGAGTATTATTATGACTGTTAAATGCATAAGTACCAACTCAAGCAGTGAATTTGTGACCATATCTTAGATAGCGGTCATTGTAATTATTTTTAGATAAATAATGTTTATTAGGACCTTTGTTTACTGTGTTTTTAAGGTGATTTTTATTGTTAATTTTATTTCAAAAGCAAACACTATGGGAAAAATGGTAGAATAATATTTTGTATTGTTTTCTAGGTGGCTCGTTCCCCATGCCGCCCACCGCCGCTCACCTTTGCACCCTCCTGCCCCCACCGTCCTGCTTCAGGGGACCCTTCGTGGCGGTCGACATAATCATCGACATATTTAACAGGATATCTCTACCCGAACAAGGTGACTCTTCATTATCACGATGAGCCTGATTTCCATGGCAGCTATGCTCATACCACACACTTTATTTATTGAAAATACCAAATTGTCGGCTAAGAACTAACAACGCTTCAGAAATTAACAAATTTGAGTTATGCGTATCAATCAATAAATTTGAATTTTACCAATCAGAGAGTTATTTTGTTTTAACCGGCATAAGACACGTTTGACTCCCGAGAGAAACACTACTTAAGTGTCTTTTTTTTGTCCAAGTAATTTTTTGAACGGGTAAGTGCGCTTAGTTATTACTTGTCTTGATATATTTTCGAATTAATATATTAAATTATTTAAAATAAAGTGCTCACTTGGAATTTTTTTAATGAGAAATGTCAATAAATTCGCATATTCGCACAGAATATTTTTTTAATGAGTTATGCGGTGTTAGTTCCTAGCCGACGATATGGACAATCAAAATCATTTAGGACAAAACACTACACCGGAATTTATACCTCGGTCTCAGGCCCTCATGGATAATATGTTAGCAATCACAGTTAATCCTAGATATACAATTTTTCAACGACAGCATATTCGTTTATATAAAAATTAATTTCAGTATAATAATGCTGTACTGCTTAAGACTAAATAATGGAGTCGTAATTATTCAGAGGCCTGTCTGATCTTGGCTTATCGAGATATTTAGATACTTAGATACTTTAATAGGTAATGAAAGGTTAGAGTTGTCAAGATAACAAAAACAAAATATTGCCACACCCAACCAGCACAATAACCACAGTCGAGCTGGTCGAAAGCCCCGTATTTGGTGCCAATTTTATACACTATTACTATGTAATAATTTAATTAATGGATTGTCGTTTACAGCGCCAGCGCCGGTTACGGAGAACGGTTGTGACACTCAATTGTTTGACCTGGCCAGATCGGTTCATTGGATTGTGGACGACGACGGGATCACCACTACCGTACATTCTAAGGTATTTGGACATTATGGGTGCCTTTTTCATTTTCTATGTGCGTAAGCATTAAATATTGTAATCGTAAAAAAACAACCTTCATATTTTAGCGGAAACACAAGTAAGGTAGGTGGCAATTTTGTGACCAAAATTAAGCCACAAGTTATTTTCACTTTTTTTCACTTAGTCTGTACTACTAAACCCCTTCTTTACATTAAATATACCATTCTACTATGAATCTAAAGACATATAATATAGCTTGTGTTTTGTGCAAAATATTCTTTAATATAAAATCCTAAAATCCATTTTGTCCAATAAATTCAATATAGTTTTTATGAATTTTCAGCGACGTCGTCGACCCGGCGATGACTCCGACGATGATGATTCGCTGATGACAGCTCCGCCAACCAATGATATCTACAGGCAACGTCAGCAGAAGAGAGTGAAATAGACTATAAATTAATCCATAGATTTTACAAATCTCCTAGCTGTAGATAAATATTTTACAAAACGCATTTATTGCTCATATATAAAGAATATTAGGAAATATTGAATTGAGAAGCGGGATCAATAAATAATCAGATTATGCAATTTTATTTTTTTTTAAAATCGATAATCAGCTGCCATGTTCTCGTATGTGGAAACATTTGCTAAAACTATATTATTGACCTGTCATCAAATATTTTTTATTGGACACTGCAAATGTAATTAATAAATAATAAAGTGAAAATAATGTGTTATTAATAAATTTTATTGATATCGATATTGTCTTTTATTTACAACCAGCGACCACTCTGGCTCTGCACGTTTGGACATGTGTTTATGATACAATAGAGTAGAGGTAGGTACCCCTAGTTAGAGTTGGAGGTATATGATGTAATATTTTTATGGATTTTTGACACATTCCGCGCCGTACGGACCATACGATGCCGCCGTTATAACACAAAATAACGCACACCATTATTAACGCACGCATTATTGGAAAATAAAAGGAAAATGGAAAATAAGTATAAAACTATGAAAATGTTTGTTTTTTATACACAACAAGCTGTCCCGGCGAACTTCATACCGCATCAGAAACAATAAATTAACTTATTAGCTGAATTAAATAGTGAAGCAATTATCGATGCGTGTATTATGACAATTGCGATAACCTCACAAAGTGAACATCTTCGAAAGCAACTTACAATTTGAAAATACAATTCCACAATACAAAGCCGTTCCATGAAAAACTAAAATGTTCCATAAAATGTATGAAAAACTGTATTTCTTTTATATTTTTTTTCCGTGAATTTTTCCTATGTTTCAATAGTTATTCTGCTATTCGAGGCGGAGACAAATCCGACAAATGAAAGATCATAAAAATCGGTCCAGCCGTTCTTGAGTTATAAATGGTATAACTAACCCGACTTTGTTTTATATATTATATTGATATAGCTTTTGTAAATAAAACTCAAATTAGTTACCGCCAAATTCATCGAAAACACTTTCAATTCACTAGCGAAACAATCCGGAATGGAAAATAATTGATGATTAGTGCCTTTCATGAATTCAGGTATACACGACACGCGGCGCTTTTAAATATTAATAGCTTTTAAAATGTAATGAGCTGACGCTTTAAGCGCACTTAATTAAAAGAACGTCCGTAAAGCTGAATTGCCCAAAATAGGATTTTTATACATTTTAATTAATTATGTGGTTCGTTTATGCTGCAAATAAGTGAAAAAAAAATCATCATTGCTCAACAAATAAATATTGAGAAAGTATGTGGGAAATAAAACACATAAGGAATGATTTTTCCAAATATATTTCAGTAATGAAAATATAATGACGATAGCCCCTTAGACAGTACATAGTATATTAATTAAGAAAACAATTCAAGCTTTTTACACTCCATTAAATACATAAAGAAACAATAATAACCTCAAATAAACAAGCTGTCAAAATATTGATTCCTGTCACCAATATTTCTAACTCTTTGTAAAGGAAAGTGACGCTGCCCTCATTTTGCCTCAATTCAAATAATATGAGTTTCAAATTAAAATCAGAGATGAGAGCGAAAATTTTTCAGCTGATTGTATGATAAATTTTCAAACAATGAAAAACAAATTAATACACTTACTCAGTATACAATTTATATGATAAATAATTCATTATAATGGGAAAGTCAAAAGACCAAGTAGGATTCGCAATAGAAAAAATACTGAAGGAAGACTGGTAAACTAAAGTGGGTAAATGGCCAGCATTCAATATTAATTATGAATGGATTTGAAGTAACACGCACTTTATATGACACTCATAATATGCAGTCATCCCTTAACTTTTCGTTGAGAAAAGGTCCAGCCCTAATTCGAAAATTTGATTAAAGAGTTGTCATTCTTTACCTCTATGGATTTTATTCAAGAGCGATACTGCGAATGCCAATATTCAAGTAAATTGAAGGGTTAGGAATCAAATGCCTTGAAGGCTCCTTCAGTTAAAGTTAGGGCTGTGTTCATTTGAGAAACTACTCTGCATATGGGTATAAGTTGCCCAGACCGTCAAACACTGGTAAATATGTCATGGCTTGTCATGTTTCGACATTTAAATAGTATCTTTGGTCGAAATTAGCCTGAGAGAGAGATATGGCATTTAAGTGTGAAGGAGAGAATACATTAAAATCTTTTTTTTACTCTCGCAGAACTTTTTTAGATTCAATGGTTATGTTGCATTTTCGTTACGTAGCCACCGAAACCTCGCACTATGGATTTTTCCGAATCCTATGCTTTGCTCGCCGATAACAATGATAAATGTTATAAAAAAATCCAGTTTTATAATTCAGGCTCGTCGAAACATGTTTTTTTTTTTTAAAACATCTATTAAATATCACTGTGTATAACACATATCAAAACACTTGGAATGGTATATTTTGGTTCGTAGTGCAAGTACTTATATATTTTATTAAAAAGTGTATTAAGAAAACACATTAAAAAACCTCAATTTGATTTATATAAAAAAAGAATGCTTATTATATTGTAATAAAAATGTTATTTACAAGAGTATTCATCTAAAAATTTACATCTAAATAACTAGTATTTTTTTTACAAATTTATATGAAAGCACAGCAATTACTGAATAAAATAATATAATTTGATAAGAAAAAAAAACAACACAAAGAGATTTAACCAAATAATTAAAAGCTTTGGAGCCGTCAAAAATAGTAGACTAGCAAAAATATCTTATTTAATACTTAAAAAATTTAAAAGAAATCACAATTCACGGCTGCCATATTTTAGATAAAGTTTATAATGTATAAAATTCACATAAGGCAAAGCTAAAGGAAAATACCATTTAGCAACCTTTTTATAATAAAAATATTTAAATTTATAAATAAATGTCTTAAAATTATCCACAAGCTATTTACAATGGCGTTTCGAATTACAACATTCGATTTTGCTCTCCATTTTTTATGGCAAGATAATATGAATATTTTTCTATATCATTTGCAAAGGCCAGTCCACGAGGATTATATTTTATTTAAAAAAAAATGGTCCTTTGCAAACCATTAAATAAAATTTAGTAAAATGATCAATTACACTTTTATAATAGGTTTTTTTATATAGCATTTTAATATCTACGGTGATATTTCTATTCTTAGAAACTATATTTTAAATATTACAAATTAATATTTAATGCATTTTTGAAAGCAACATTGAGGCCGTTTTATCAAAGTCTGTAATTATTAATATAATGTTTATATAATAATTATATCTCTTCTATAATATTCGATAGTTTTATCACCGCTTGATTCCATTAGTTTTATCAGAGAAACTCAGTACAATTTTAATACTTTTATATATGTACAAAAATAAAGTATTTTCTCTTTTTGTTCAATTGAGTTTTAAAATAAACATTAAAATCTTAAAATAAACATTAAAATCGAATAACCAACTTTGATTTTAACCCTTTAGGCCAATACTCAATGCATACATACCATTAGATAAAAGATCAGCCAATATGGATATTTTCTTAGATAAGTCATAAAACTACCAAAAAATTAAAATAAAAGGTAGTTTACGGTGGGTCGACATTTGGCATAAACTCTCCAAAATTACATCTCTATAACCGCAAAGTGATGTATTTAAAAATACAAATGATTTGTCGGCTCTTTTAACGCAAACAACAGAACTATAAATTCTTTAATGTTGAATTACAACCCTGTATCATTTACTATGTAACCAGGTTAAAACAATATGATAAATTTAAGACTGAAAAGTGAAATAATTGAATTTATTACAAATGCCATTTGTTGACATAATGAGTTGAGTATCCAGATGAGTTGTGTCTTGGTTAAAGGGTTAAAATCAATAGTAGCTTATCATCACCTATTACGTACTCGACTTGAACGGAACTTTGCTAAGTATTATTGTAGTAAAAACAATAATTTATAAATAGGATAAGTGACACTTATTAAAAAAGACCAAATTTCCGATTTAGCGCACTCTTTGTAAATATTTAAGAACTCGATCGTCCAGCCCGGCTATACAAACAGTGTTTTCTGATTTCTTTCGGTTGACTATGTTTCAAGGTGTTTGCGGCACAATTTAAGTGCCAAATATTTATTCAATTATAATGGATTATTGAAAAAAGATCAAAAGCAATTAATTTTTAGGGAGGGTTTTTCCTAAAATCCTTTATTATAGATTAGTATCTAAGCACTTAAATTATACCACAAATAAACCAAAATTGAATCACCCTGAAAGTAATCTGAAAACAATGCTCTTATGAGTGGGTTACAACAGAACTAGACTTAATGGTTCAGTGTCATAGGATGGTCTTTATATAATTAAAATCACATAAATTATATATATACGAGGTGTGTTCAAAAAGTATCGCGAATTTTGTGTTTTTTCAAAAATTATTTATTTATTCATGAATATCTATTTTGTCCCCTTCAAAGTAATCCCCATGAGATATAATACACTTGTGCCAACGGTTTTTCCAATCTTCGAAGCACTTCAAAAAATCATTTTTTTTTATCTTGTTCAGCTCCTCCTTCGATGCCGTCTTTATCTCGTCAAGCGTAGCGTTCGTAGCTTCCATTGAGATGATTGAGCTTTGGTTTCCACGTCATAACCATAAACCCACGATTCGTCACCAGTTATGACCCTCTGGAGCAAATTTGGGTCGTCGCGGACAGAGTTTAACATCTCATTAGCAATGTTCATGCGATGCTGTTTTTGGTCGCAATTGAGCAATTTTGGTACGAATTTCGCGGCGACCCGTCTCATGCCCAAATCATTGATAAAAATCGAATGGCACGAGCCAATCGATATGTTTAGGTCCTCAACAACTTCTCTAACGGTGATTCGACGATTGGCCAATACCATTTTCTCCACTTCATTAATTTTTTCGTCTGTTGTTGAAGTGCTCGGGCGTCCGGCACGCTCTTCGTCGTTCACATCTTCTCGGCCTTCTGAGAACATTTTGTACCACCGATAAACGCTGCTTCGGTCCAAGGTAGCTTCTCCGTATGCCACAGTCAACATTCGGAATGCATCCGCGCACTTAATTTCGTTTTTCACACAAAATTTGATACAGGTTCTTTGATCGAATTTTTTGAATAGGTAAAAATCGAAGACGATCCAAAACACGTGCCAGCAAAGACGCTGTCAACAATTAAGTAAACATTCAAAATGGCCGAGCTTGTCGGTATAAGTGAGAGACATGAGTACCAACATAACGCCACAAAAAAATCGAAATTCGAATATACGTAACCCGCGAAAATTCAAAATTCGCGATACTTTTTGAACACACCTCGTACAGCGTATTCCAAGATCATTCCCCCGATAAAATGATTCACACATGATTTATTTTCACCTCATATCAAAACTCATCATGGTTTCCGAGTAAAAAATGTATAAAGTTTACGTGATAATATGAAATTGCTCTTGTCATAAGTTCGGTCGCTAGTAAGGCCGTGCCGTGCTGGGTCATTGACCGACCTTGCTGAGCGTCTGCGAGCAAAAAGGAAATTTACACGAGCACTTTGATAAAATGAATAAATTTGGGTTTGAATTATTTCTTACGGATGATAGGGAACATAAACACCCCCTTAAGTCTTTGGTAATGGTCTCGGAACACTCTGTATATAAAATTGGTTGAATTCATTGAATTTATAAAATTAAAACAAAAAACCCCACAACATATGCATTATGGTTCAATCAATTGTTAATTTTAAAAAAAAAGTTATAGTGTGTCAGTTGGTGAAAATGAAAAAAAAAAAATAATTATAAATAAGTAGACTCGATCGTTGAACAAAATACAACACAAGAAAGTATCTGTATAATTATTATCAATCATAGCAAACTGCAAATGGAGTTGTGTCTCAGTTGGCCGTTGTGAGTATTTTAGTCGACAATATTAAAGTCCTTAAAATATACACTGTGTACTTATCATCTCAAATAGACGAGCGAATTCAAGATGGCGACGAGCAGAAGAGACAGGGTGCAGTAGGGGGAGAGACACTTTGCCGATCCGCTGTATTGGCTGCTTTGGGCGCAAGTTCCTAAAAAAATATAACGTCATAAAAGGTGAGTTTACTATATTATTTAGAGGATTTATGACCCTTAAAAGTGATACTGTATGAAAACACTATAAACAGGGTGAGCTTTTTTTATGTACATCCTTTATAAGGTCATTGTGTACTTCAAACTGAATAACTTTTATTTTATAAGTTTTTATTGATAAAAAAAGGAGGTAGGTCCTGAAAAATGGAAGAAAAAACATCTTCGGTTATTTTTGTTATTTCCGAGAATTCTGTCCACACATGAAAAGTTTATATTAAACGTTATATTTATCAGAAAAAAAGTATATTGCAGGTATAAAAAATGCAAGGGGTAGTTTTACAATGTTAACAATTGTAAATATTGTAAACCAATGAAAATTTGTTAGGTACTATAATATGACATTAGCGTAGAGCAAAAATTTTGTCCAGTTTTAGGAATTAGATGCCCTTAAACTTGTAGTATTTTTTGTCCTACCAGCTATTAATATTATAATTTGAACTAAAGTGTAAAGTACCGTTGATGGTGAGGTTGTAAGCGCGATCGCCACCCTTTCCGGGCTGCACCGTTCGATCGCAAGAGTGCGATATTGCACTCACGTGCATCCTCGCCTGGAGTCGCGAATGTGACAAAGGCGCACCAACGCCGGAACGACCACGGGGAGACGGGTGGGGGACATCTGTCGAAGTTTCTGTAGAATAAAGATCGACATTAAAATTTTGTAAATAACTATCGTTTGCCCAGCTGCTTTTGCAAATTTTGCAGCAATCACGGGCGTCCCCTAAAACTATGAAAACTATATATTAAAAATATGTATGTATTAAAAAACCTATTATAATATGCAACATTTAAAATAGCTTAGGAACTCTCTAACATATGGTAAAATATTCTTAAAAAAAAATTAAATAGCAAAATATAATTAAAAAGGTAAAGAGATAAAAACCTGTTTTTTTATCTATATATTTTTCAACATCATTTTACATTTTTCAATTTTAAATTATTTCAAAAATAAAATACCCACCACACAATGTCTTTAGTTGCAGTAACAATTATTTTTAGGTAAATTTTATAAAGTACATATGTTTTGTTTTATTATAATTGCTTTTATTTATCTACAATATATTTTTTATTATTAAAACAAATACATAGATAGAAAACACTGTTTTTGAATTGCACTTTATTATTGAAAAAAAAATAAATAAATGAATGTGCAAACGTCTTATTTTATTTTCATATAATATGAAATTGTAAAATAAAACAACTCACAAAACAAAGTTTTACTTTAAGATTTATTCAATAGAGGTGATATTAATTATTTAAAAAATATTACAATACGAGTATCTTACCGTTTCCAATTCCCGTCATTGTGTAAACGAAACAGTATCTCCTAGGATCTGTACTGGCTCTGGAAGTGGGCGATGCAATCAGGTAGTTAACCCCTTTATCCGACCAGCTGCCATGGCAGGAGTATGCTGAAATATCAAAATAAAATAAAAATACTATAAATATTACAATAAATTTATATTATAAACGTAAACAATATTTGGGACTTTTAATGAGTATTGCAAGCTCCATAATTGGAGTAGCCAACACTTATCATGAGCATTTACGACTAAAGACAAGCAAGGATGTATCTTGACTCCTCTTCTATATGACATAAGAAGCATTTTCTTTCCTACTAAGTAATTGACGTTTGGGAGAGTTTATCCCTCAATGTGATTAGTAGTGTCCGTGAAACAATTGAAGAACCCACCGCCGCGCTATGGAGATAAAATTCATTAAGTACTCCTTTCAAGAAAATGACATTTGTTCATTATCTACATAAGCAATTCGATCTTGCGAGCAAGAGAGAAGGTACATAAATTGTTTGACTATCAACCGGAGGTTACGAGTTCAAATCCGCTAGAAATCCGAAGAAGTTTTCCTCGGATTCCGAGATATTCTAATTTAACGGCAAGGCGTCTGAGTGATACACGGTCAAATGCTTTCTCGAAATTCAAATACACAATGCCAATTGGTTCTTTTTTATTATTTTTTTTATTTATCAGCAACCCATAATTTACCCATTTATCCAGACAAGCGAGTAGATTCTATATTACAGACCTTCCTGGTACGAAGCCATGTTATTTTTATTGTTATTTAAGAAGGTTCTAAGGTCGTCAACTAAGAATTTTTCCATGTTGTTTATTACGATGAAATTTAGACTAAGGTCTTTAATTCCCAGGATTTCGCTTGTCACCTTTTTTGTAAATTAGTGTCACGGTGGTACTCTTCTATTCATCAAGATTTCGACGGTAAGTATCGTAGTCGAGTTGTGAGTTGGTAGCTTTGTATTTATTACACAGTTTACGTTTTTTATAAATGAGATGCAACAGTGCCTTGCGTGGTTTATTTTTGAGCCTCCGTGATTTACTTCAAATTAAAGAATATTATTGTCAATCGATTCCTCGAGTTCCTTAAATTAATTCCATTGTTTGTCAACAGAATCCAACTCTCGGAATAATATTAGTGAAGTCTGCAATTCTATAGTTTTTCATCATATTTGCTTTTTGATTTTGCAAACGACATAATGACAATTTTAATGACATGATTTTCGTCATTGCTCTTAATAAGATCTAATAATCCAGGCATATCACTTATTCTGTACCTTGTTGGTTTGTCGATGAATTGCTTGACAAAAATATAGTTTTGAATTTCAGAGTTATTTCGATTAGTACACTCAGTTAAAGGGTGTGTAGTTTACGTCGCCAAATATTAAGACGGAATATAATTCAGAAACCAATTAAATATTTCATCGCTTTCTCTCGGCGGTGATTGACATAGATCGATACCTCGACATAGATCAATAGATTTTCATTTCCAATGATGACATCCGGTCACAGAGTTTTACAAGAATTTACAGTAAATTTTTCATTAATAAGTATTGGAATATTTGATGATGTGAATAAATAATGAATGACACCATCGCCTTTTCTCAGAGTTTTTATGAAATATATTATAACCAGGAATGGCAACTAAGGGTGGGTGAGAATTTTTGTAATTCCATGAGAAAATCAAATGTTGGCATCAACAATGCCAAGTTTGTGTATAAAAAAGTAATGCCAACCATTATCACATATTGGATAATTAGATTCTTCTCTCCGGAGGCACTCGTATCTATAATTCCGACTACAGTTTCTTAAAGTGTTCCCGTTGTGCGACTCTAAGATCCACTTTAATATTACCCTCAGTGTGTTTCTTGATTTTGGTGGATTTCATAAGGAAAGCTACCTTTTGCAATAGGTACCATGTCATGATTTCCGGAAAATTTTGACATATCTTCGCGTTTCACATCCCCTGTATCTATATCACTTTCTCGTGGACACGATAACTGCTGTAATTTTACACCAATCACTTACAAATTGTTACATACAATTTAAGGGTAATAGCTGCCGTGCGGGGAGTGGATCGCGCGCAGCAGCTTGCGCAATGTTTGATATAAGTTCATACAATTGGCGGATGTAAATTTTGGCACCGGGCAGGTTAAATTAAATTATTTATACTTACAGCTAATGCTGCACGAAGACTTAAATTCTAGGGAATCTTGAGTGGCTGTGCAGCCGATGGCCAGACTATCGTAGACTGGAGTAAGGCATTCATTGATCGCAGGTAAGGTCGAGTCTTGACCGTCCACACCTAAAGCACAAAACACAAAATTGTTTGATTCACCGATTGACCGTTCCAATAACGCTAATGTATAATTAGTGCTATAACAATGCCGAGATTAAGGTTTTATTGTCATTATATTTAATATAATATGCTCTGATGATTTTTTAAAAGTAATTATACATTAATATGTAATGCAAACCATTATTATTAATAATTTTCATATTACATTTGTTGAGAAAAAAAATATTATGGTGGGCATCAGTACGAACTGTATACTTAACTATATACTGATTTTTGCCAATTTATCTAATCTTTAAAATCCAGAGTAAACACATAAAATCTTTCTACCTCTTTTTGTCTAGGCACTCACATTTAGCAAACACATACATAAATACAAGATCATTTTGCTACGAGAAGTAATTTTTATATGGTGATGCAGTTTTTATTAATATTGCGTGTCTCATCAATCTTAACGAAAATAAACAGAATGATTTAAGACCACACCCAATAGGCATCGGTAAGAGCGCCCTTAAATGAAGAATATAAGTCACTAGTACACTCTGGTGGAACAATATTGAACAATAAAAGAAAAACAGCTTTCTGCTTTAGCTGGGGTCGAATTGAAATAAACAATAAATACAGTCAAAAGTTTATCATAATAGACATGTTATATGGGCAGAATGGTTTCAGGACTCGGAAGTCAGTGGCCTGATGCACTCAATGCAATATTGAGAGACCTTGAGTGTAATACCCAGTGGTTGTGTTTTAATTAATTTTTGTGTTTAAAATTTGTAATTTTCAATATTGCAAAACTTTATACTATTTTTTTTTATAACCAAACACGGCTCATAGTAATTCATAACACCTTTTATCATGTCATACTTTGGATTTAATCACTTTGGTTAAGTGAAATTATTTTGAAAACAGGACTTGACATTGGTATAGAATGACAAGTTTGCTAATTTTCACAGCCGCTCAAAAAGCGTCTTATCTTTTTTAAGTAAGCGTTGGAAATAGGTATTGAGAGCTGATGAACCAGCATCCTGCGTGCAGACGAGATGAAAGAATTAAGAGGCTCTTTCCGAAGAGTGGTCGTCTTCATCTAACGACTGCTTAGTTTAGCTAAACTTGATGAGACACCGATTGAAAAACAAAAACAGTGCGTCGCAAAAAGAATCACAACCCAACTTTTGTATGGAGAAATGACCATGTTGAGTTCCGTCAAATTACAATTTATGGGAAATATTTACTTGTTTCTCTAGACCCGTATACCATTTTAAAAATGATGAATGCTTGCTTACCTATAGTTATCTGTTGACGTCTCTTCCGCCTATCTGCTAAGGAGTCGTATACGGTGTATCTGCCCAGGTGTGGACACTGCTTCGGGTAAAGGCTCACTGCTGTAATTACACCAAAAAAGAGTATTCAAAATATTGGATGATAAATGACAACTCATGCCTGTGGCACTCGGGAGAATTGAAAATAGTTGTTTTAACCTAGGAACTTTGATAGATTTCTAAAATGCCCAACAACACCTTCCTAGGATGTTACCTAAATAATTCCCATACCCTATTTCACTCTCTTCGGGGTTGTTTTTTTTTTTAAAGTAGCCTTTGGCCTTCCCCAGGGTTCAAAATACTAAATAACATCAAAATCAAATCAGCGATTTAGCCATAAAAAAGTAACAGACTTTCGCATTTATAGTATTATATAGTTAAGGAATATAGTAAGTATTTATTATTTTTAATTAATAGGTGTGCAGCTTTAAAACTGATAAACCTATATCTTTGATTATTGTGCGTTTTTGAATAAGCGTCCAAATGATTTTTGGAAAATATAGAGAAGAGTACGAATCCTAATAGACAATCCGGTAAAAATCTTTTTGAAACATTCAAGTTCAAATCAAACTACAGTCCGAAGTTGTAAAGCCGAATTGTGCGTTATTGCAGCATTCCTTAAGTATTCCGAGCACATCTGAAGCGAGTACTAGCTAATTTCATAGCAAAAGAAAAGGTTAGAAAATATTGGGAGTAGCTGATTGAATGCATTTTGGTTAAATTATATTTTGAAAACTGTAGCTGAGCATATGAATTTTTGTGGACTGATTAATGTCGCTTGGGAAGTATCTCAGCCGCCGGTAATGACCCTACGCACTACAGCCGATAGTGTGATGACAGAAGATCTATCTTGACACCTCGTTATCTTAAACCCAAGGTCTCATTTAGTTTGTCCCCGTTTATTAGCAACTGCCCGTCTATATTATATTATTAAATGTGTTATCGTTGATTATGATACTCACTTATGAGCGTTGTGTACGGCGCCGTATCCTCGTTGAAGTCCTTGCAAGCGTCGTCAGCATTCTCGTAAAGATGGTGGTCATGATGCTGGACCTCCATCACTCCGGAGTCACGCTTATGGAAGATCATGCACTTGTGCCCGGAGTCACTATAAAATAAAATAATATCATATTATTTACATACAGGTAAAAACAACCCATGCAGGGATTATCACCTGAACGGAGTTTACCTGTATAAAATTAACCAACAGACTGACTGACCTGGGAATCATCATAACTACGGATCTGAAGTGGAATGATCGTATAGGAGGGTTGTCCGATAAGTACCTAGAGCCTTCAAATGAAAAACGAAAATTTTGGAAAAGTGGCGATTTATTTCTCAACATAGTCTCCTTTTAGCTCGATACACTTGATTTAACTTCAATAAGGACTGTGATTTATTGGAAATAGTGCAAAGGCGAGAGTAACTAAAATTCCAGGACTTTTGAAAGGTTTAGAATATGAAGAAAGGCTTAAGCGACTCAAGTTGCCTATTCGCAAAGGAAGGCCAGAGCGTGGTGATCTCACTGAGACATATACAATGTTGTTGGGGCACTATAATTCTCAAGAGCTTAAGAATGTATTCACAGCTAATGAGAACACACAGCTACGAGGCCATCATCTGAAACTCAGGAAAACAAGCTTTCAAACGAATCCTAGAAAACATATGATTGGCAATAGAGTGGTGGACTTGTGGAATCAACTGCAGGATTTGGTCGTTAGCGCAAACGGCATCAACCAATTTAAGAACTGTCTTGATATTCAACTATCTTAGTAACAGAAACCGAAACAGACCCATCAGCTTTGCTGTCTGTTAAAATAGTAATAATATATTAAATCAGATCTGCTTCAAGACACATCTTTCACCTTTAGAAAGTCATAGCGTCATGAAAAATTGACTAATACCTGTACGGGGTAGTATTGGCCCTTTTGAACTAGACCACACCTAAATTCATCCAAAAGTACTTCATTGAACAGACAGTGTAACAATAGTGAAAAATGTCATGGTTTTTAAAGCTTTAAATGAATATGTATCAAATGTTTGGATTTTCATATAGAAACACTTTATATATAGAAATTCAGTTTGAAATTATTAAAATGACAAAAATAAATACATATTCGCTATAAGATACTCCGTATGGTCCTTATGAGGTTAGGTTAGGTGAAGTGTGAAACCTGTTAAATAAAAAGTCACAAAACTCACCATCCCTGTGTAAAATGTGCATTTATCTGTATTTTTTTAGTGTCCGGCGACTGTGCCAAGATCGAGTGGCAGACAATTCGAAGCTCGCTGCCGGAACCGTCTTCATTGGAAATCTGAAACGATAATTATTGTAGTTAAAACAATCACTCGTGTAATATTGGTCGATTGGGATTCAACTTTCAATTTTTATTTCTTTGCATTTACTTTTCGCAGACCATTTTGAAATCTTGTTTAAGAACAAGGCTTGAAGATAATCCGAAAATGTTTTTCTATCCAACGGCAATAACTACTAATACATGATCTACATTAAAGAACTACATTGTAGGATTGATGGAAAGACCGTAACATTGTAACGATACGGCGTCCACAGCATCCACGGTTAAAAATAAAAAAATACCAGAAGATACAAATATACTCCGTAGAGTTTGTACAATCGTTGTTGGTATTGATAGGATATAGTATTTTTAATATTGTGGATTTACCGTGTAATATTTTAGCTTCAAATGGAGGTATTTATGGAGAACGATGTAGCAAGGTAGGCAACAATTCTGCGTTATATAAAGGCAGTTAGTACAGTGAATCGCTAGCAGTGTAGCACTCGCAATTACTATTTACAACAGGATAACCTCAAAAATGTATTCGATAAAAACCGTACATTGTTTAATAAGTTCCTAATAATCACTTTAATTGGAAAAAATAAAAAAAACTTGTAACATTGGCTGCACAGATTAAAAGTAGTCTCAGTGCTTGGCTCTGCAGCTGTGCTACTCTTGAACTATACAACTGCGAGACTTTATTCTATTTTGACATGGTTCAGGGGTGTCACAGTAGACGAAATTATGAATTAGTGAAAATTTTGAGGTTTAAAAATGTCCTAGGCCTTCGAATTTCAAAATTGGAGTCAAAGTTAGAACCAAAAATGACTCAAAAAAACTCTAGGCAGATTTAGTTGAAACCTAACCTTGAGAGTGGCATTCCTCTGCGAGAAATGATATGTCCTGGAATGGTCCAAACTGTGCCAGGTGTGGTGGTCCGTTATCCACGAAGGAAACCGACATTTGTTGTGGTTGCTATCCACTGAAAGTAAAACACAATATTGTCAAATATGATTGTATAATTTTTACTCATTCCATTATTTAGTGTTTAGCAAAATCAATGGATAATATAATAATATTTTTAGTGTTACACAGCTATTTTTATTTAATTTATTTTATTAGTATTTGTCACATAAAATTACAAAAAATCCATTGCGTTACGAGCAACAAAAACATTATAAAGTTAAAGAAATGAATACACGAGATTAAAAGAAAATCTGAAAATTTATTATTATGATATTTTCAATTATACGGCCACTTTTTGCGACCACATACACCTCTCCAGTTAAATAAATTTGAAGAAGTATGGTTAAGCAGAATTATCGCCGTGATGATAGTTGCGAACTTTGGTTTGTTTGTCCTGCGACGAGGAAGTTTAAAGGAAGACCTGTTGTGTTACACAAAATATAATTTACCTATCCCTAAGAAACCAACAGCACGAGAAAAATATGCCAAATAACTTTTCCTACAGCACATAACGTGCCATTACGAAAATTTGATTATTGAATTGTGTAAAATAAAAAAAAAAAGATTTTTATTTAGTTTTAATTTTTTTCTGTATATTATTCACGTATTTTGTGTATTCCGTTACGTCCCTGTTATAAACATAAGAATATTTTAACATAAGAGTATTTAGAGTCTCATGTCAACCAACTCTAATATAGCAACTCAAAAAAATAAAAACTTTGTCATTCTCATCAAATTTGGTTTAACCTTACATAAAAATAGCCATGCTCTTACGGTAAGATATGCTCTCTTACGACTGTAGTTTACCTTACAATTTGCATATTATGCTTACGGGATATCGGCTTTATGCGTAATTGCATTAGTAATAGAAGAGGGCCATATATGTATATATATTTAACAATGTAAATAATGAGTGTGTCACCTGTGGTTAATTTCATGGTCTTGCTACCCTCCGTGGAACTGATGAGGCCATTACAAGTGGCGTCTCCCGACTGGGCAATATTGTAGGTAATCTTACCATTGTGACTATTGCCTTTGTAAACGAAACACCTGCAAAGAAAAATAGCTCTGATTAAACAAATCCAAAGCGGGTTGCGTAGTAGTAGTAGTAATAAATTTAGTCTCGGGATTAGTTAATTTATTAAAGATCTGGGAATCCCTTAAGTCTTTGACTTGTATCGAAGACCTGGCATTCTCATTCCTCATTGAGATATAACTGTCTTCAACACCCATTTTTTTTATGATGGGTCAGGGATTGCCATGACGGCAGTTATCTTATCACTTTTAAATCATAGCTGTCAAATTTGCAAAATAATCAACAGTGATTTTGTAAAAGTGAAGCAGGACTATATTTATTTATTTAATTCACTCGAAAGTGACCACTAACCATACTAAAGCTGTCAGTTTAATTGGTTACTAACTAGATTATGTGCAAACTATTACGATGAAGACATTGTACACTAGAGGATGCTTATAAATCAGATGATCAGTCATCTTTAGGGGTAGATATTTATCATGCCATACTAACTTGTTCCCATACTTTATCACCGGCAAAGCTGTTATGGGCTGCTTCTCATGATAAGATGGTGGTATTCCCGAAGACAAATATTTGAAGCATTACAGCTCTTACCTGTAAGAATCCTCGTCGGACATGATGGACGATCTCCGGTTGACTTGTGATATTTTACCAACGAGATATCTAGTCGAGCCCTCTTTCCACTCAGCCAGGCAAACCAGCTCCTCGACTGTAAACAGCGGAAACAAATATTAGAGAAAAGCTGTGAAACGAAGGAAATAACATTATTAGGTATATCTGATTTTGATAAGAATCTAAATGTCAAATCATCAGAACACCTCGGAAGAGATCTTCTGTTGTTCGACTACTAAAAAGAACTGGAGTATCCATAAAACATTGTAATTTATTGGAAAGCGCACATTTTGTTGGTGGGTTCAAACCGCATAGAAGTATAAATGTTTAAAGTTTAAAAAAATATTTTTTAAAATTTAAAAGTCACAGATGACTTTAAGAATATAATATATTCTATCTAGGCTAACTGCCAATAAAATATTAATGAAAAAATACGATTAATATTTCACTGGCAAAAAAAATGAATCATTTCTCGGGCCCTTAATTTTATGCGGTTGAGCTATTTAAAAGTTGCATTGCAAGGGCTGTATTTTATTTTATTGTATGTTACCTATTTATAAAACAGGCGCTCTGTTAAATATCTGGTGAAGATATTATAGATAAAACACTACTTCATTACAGAAAAAAACATTCACCACAGCAAGATTGCTTTAATGTTGAATACCAGCAGAAATTAAATAATGATGTCTTTAATGTGACACCCACATAAGTTCCTTGAAGCTCGAATATTTCCATTTTCAATAATACCCTTATTCCAGAAATCTCGACGAAACGCGCAAGACAAATTTTCTAGCAAACTCAACACTGCTTTGCAGGGTCTCATGCCTAAGTCTACAGACCTCAGGGGCTAGTCTGAAACCGACTCGCCACTAGCACGCTGTCAGTTTGAAGTTTGTTTAATGCATTAGACAAACGTCAAACTGTCAGCGAGCGATCGGCGTGTCAGCTTCAGACACGCCGATCGCTTATTGGTTGGCAGACACCATATTGGTTGGCAGACATTTTGGTTTGGTGCATGTCAGCTCGCGTTTGACAGGTGTGAAGAGCAGTCGATAATAATAATTATTATGGGGTGTGTAACGCCCAACACTAACACGCTGGTTCGCTAGAAATGGATCCTCAGTGTCAATTATTATTATTTATATTACATTTCGAATGAACAAGCAGTTTTCTATCTTTAGTGTGTTCTTTAAGCCATCTAGTCTATTCTTAAATTGATTTACTAGCATTGTACTAATCACATTAGATGGTAAGCTGTTCCAAGCATCAACGACTCTGTTGGAGAGGAAATGCTTCTTTGTATTTGTGTTGAATCTGGTACAGGACTGTTTCATTTCGTGACCTCTTAGGTTTTCATTAAAGTTATATATTTACCGCATCCCAGAGTCATGAAATCCTTTTAGTATTTTAAAGGTCTCTATAAGATAAGAGTGGGCAGCTACTGTAAGTCTAATAGTTCTTCATATGATTTGTTATAGAAATACATACAGAAAATTGCGGAGGGTGTGAACATCTTACCATAGCTCTCGGTGCCAGGTACATCAGGACACGCCTGATACCTGAGTAACAGCCTCGAGTCATCGGTGCAGCTTTCGGCTCGTGAAGGAGGGCTTATACAATCACCGGTGCCTCTGTAATTAAAAAAAATATATTCGAATAAGTAAAAATGTAAAGTAAATTTACTACCAGTCATGATATTTTAGTTCATTTGCTCATTTGCAATGCTCCTACTCGGGGAACTCGTAATAAGTGATATATGTGCACGTAATATGGATTTATGGAAGATATATTTTCAAAAATATTACTCACATACAAAGCTGAGCACTAGAAATTGCAGGACCAATTTGCTATTTTTTTTTTATGAGGAATGGTCTTGGGACACACTGTATTTGATTATGATTATATTATTATCTATGTATGATTCATTTATTGACCGAATTAGCTAACCAACACGAGATCCTTCATTAAATTTGCTAAATAAAGATTATTAGATGCAAATTAAAAAAAGATTATTAGATGCAAATTCGATAAAGTATTTTAATATACACTGATTCTGTTTCTCAGAATATCCTATTACAAGAAGTTGAGTTATTATTTTGCGATGGAATGTTTTCGTTTGTAAGTATCGCGTGTATCATCAAGGTAAGCGAAATTAAATTGCCGTTAGATGAAATAGCATGATTAATGACTTCCCCCACAACGGAAACAGCTCTTCGAGAAGAATCCCCTTAAGACGCATCTTATGCCCAAATATTATTCAATCGAGACATTGTAATGCACTGTTTTTGATCATGCTAATATCGACCTTAAATCCTTAGTCGAAAAGTGTTGAACAATAGTTGCCGCTGCGTGCATGTGAGTGATGATTTACGGCTTCGTTGAAATATATTAGGTCTAAATTTATTAACTTTTAATTATCTGTAAATAAGAATAAAATTTAAAAGTGTGGGTTTGCTAAGAACTACACTATTATTTTGTCTACAATATGCACTATTTTTCGGGTAAATCGTATGCCGCACACATTTTTATATTTAATTTATATTTCAAAAATCATCCCCCAAGAAGTACACGATAAGTTCTTCAGTGCACATAAAGCTATAAACCACTCGTCTAAATACTTAGTGGTTGAGGAATGGTGCATCACCAGAAATGTTAACTTCTCCTTAAAAGTATAAATGACATAAATATGTAAGGATGGAACTGTGCTGGATACGAAGGATATCAAGGTGACTGACCTGTTATATGTAAAGCTGAATGGGGCCTGCTTGAATGGACAGGGCTCCGGTTTGGGCAGAGGCTGCTGTCGGAACATGGAGTAGAGCGGAGCGTCGCCCGATATGTAGTCGCACATGTCCGCCAGCGAGGTCTTCTTATCACAGAACGCTGAAAAGAATAATAACAATTGATGACATCGTAAGATAATCACACACATACAACTAGTCAAAAATTGGGTTGCATATAAATTTTACAGTGATAAACCATCAATCTGTAAATTTTTAAAAAGTCACCCAATAAGTAACTATTAATCTTATGGTTCTTGTTAATATGTAAAGTATGACATTATTTCTGATAATTTAAAGATATGAAGTCCAAACAATTGATACGTTACAAGTAGCACCAAAAGTGACAGCGATATCACTTTTTTTAATATAATATATACTATTCTTCTTATTGTCAGGGAAGTGATATTAAGCGGACAAGTCTGCATGTCTTGTTGCTGAACTCAGTCAATAGTGTTGAGCATAGCGGCTTTGAATATTCTCCTGAACTGAAAGAATTACCTTGCTGGATTTGACCCACACCCACACACACTTCGAATCTGGAGCCTCTGGATCGGAAATCGGCATTCAGAGATATCGGAAAGAGACTCTTTATAAGACAAGAAGAGGATTAGAAATGTGTCGTCTACGAGGGGGAGGAGGGGAGGAATCCACGTACTAGCGGATATTACTTTGTATCCTGCAAATAGTAAAAATAACACGACTAGGATTGATTGCTTGAAAAAATCCGTAAAAATCTAACGTGAGCATCCTAGCACCGTGCAAATTTATAAAATTAGGCTAAAAAACATACCCAATGAAAGTTAACTTACTTTCTTTATATTGCAGGACGCTCGAATGCTTTTTATGTATCACCATACATCTATAGCAATCGTCAGACCTGAAAAATGTACAAAACAGCGCGATTTAAAACAACCTCTTTCTAATATCAACATTCGTCACCGCAAAATGACATATCTACAGTTGAATCCAATGTTATTTTCATTATTTAAGAAATGGATAAATATAGAATTAATTGTCAGAAAGAATAATATTAAGTAACACATTAATATGTATGATTTAATAGTTAAATATGTAAAATGTGTGATTATCAGATTAAGTATAAAATATAAATTTAAGTAATATTGTCAAAATATAGGCATTATTGACAAATAATCAGATTTTAAATATTAAATACCCACATAGGTCACAGGTCTGTAATAAAGTCAGAACTGTAAGTGTAATGGCCATTTTCAACAATCCCACCTTAACCCTTGACTGCTATAGTACGATTGATCGTATAATAATTAAGGTTATCGTGGGTACATTATTTTTATTTGTTTGATTAAAATTTCAGCACTACTTAAGGTTATATTTTAGAAATTGGTAATATAAGGTTCACAAATGACTTCAAAAAGTATTTATTAAAATTAATATAGTAAAATTAAAAAATAAAAACAATATTGGAGCCCCTTATACAATAATAATTAGCATTTAAGTATCGCGTGTACTAACACTACCGTGGGTGAAAAAATACCAAACCGACACAATATAATAAACTCAATAACGATGCGACGTAAGATATTGTTAATTAAAAAGGGCCGACGCCAGAAAAATTACCATTGCCCAATGGGACGCAATAAATTAATCACTCAGTTGTTTCCATTCACATTCTTTTACATGTCTCTATGTGCACATGTAAAACTCTATGTGCACAAACTCATCTTAGATGAGTTTGTATTATAACTTTAACCGGCCAATAATAACTAATACGGCCTCAAATTATCAACGGCCGTGCTGTCATACTTTTTAAATTTGAATATGATATTTGCGCTTTCTAACAAATTGTCATTGATTCATTACTTAGCATTAAAATTTTGTTGACTTTAATATTAAATATCTATATTATTCAACCAGCCTCTGATGTGATCTAAGCGGCTATGTTTATTTTCAAGAGCATAAATCTACATATAAAAAAATCAACTCTTTTGCATTTGTACTTTTAGAGTTGAAAGATACAACAGACGGACGGACAGACAGCCAAAGGACAGGAATAGTAGCTTCTTATACATGAATGTTTGTATAGAAGCTTAAAAGGAAAAGTGTAATGCCGTTTAATGCATAAAACAATTTATATAATTTTTTTTTTACTTTATATATGTGTTTCTAAATTCAGGGCACTCCTTTTAGGACGTTGATCTTTAACGACAATCAAACAAAAAATATTGGACAAATGTTTCTCAATTACGAGAAAATTAACTTCAAAATTAAATTGAAATTATTTTAATGTTTGAGAGCGCGAGACCCCAAGCGC
The DNA here is from genome assembly GCA_020383195.1 of Neomicropteryx cornuta. Taxonomy (NCBI): domain Eukaryota; kingdom Metazoa; phylum Arthropoda; class Insecta; order Lepidoptera; family Micropterigidae; genus Neomicropteryx; species Neomicropteryx cornuta. The sequence continues at coordinate 4,358,099 of JAHKQU010000010.1, read as the reverse complement.
GTACCTGGCGAAATGCTTCGAAGAAAAACCAAGTTTTTAAATAATTTGTGAAGTAAAGTGAACCCATTAATCAGCAAATATATTGAAAATATATTTCCCAAACAAACGAATATAAAATTCAATCAAAACACCCATCGGAGGTTTGAGAATGCGAGGCGGTGCGAGTTGATGCGGAAGGGAGCGGCAGTGCTCCAACTATTCCCTGAATTGAAATAACATTTTTATTTTTCGTTTTTAACAGATCAATCAAATAGTGATATTAAATACAACCTGTATACTTAATTAAAAAATATATATTGCCAAGATATATTAAAATAGTTTCGAAGTGAGGCCTTCTTGAAACACTCATGTGTATGTATGTATTATTATTATTGGTTAATGGGCGAGCAGCTAGAGCTGATATGCCCATTGGCGACGATTTACCATTGATGACGATTGGATTTAGTGTGCTTGTCCAGTAGATTTTTAAATTGGTTGGTATTGCTGGCTTCGATGATTGATTGTGGGAGTTGATTCCACATATCAACGGTTGTATTGTATTGTTTTTAACTTGAAGACACTTACTTATCATATAGAAGGAACTTGTCATGTGCATCGTGTTCATAGCACTCTCCTTTGGTGTCGATGTGTGTCGAGTTAACAGCTAAAAGTCTCGGGGCCCCGGATTGGAACCATGAGCCACTCCAGTCTACGGGGAATGTGCAGCCACCTACAAAATAATACAAAAGCATGTAAGGAGGACATAATGACATCTATTGAACGTTGATTATTTAATTAACTAATCAGTATTTTTTTTTAACCAAGCTATTGGTTATTTACTAATATTATATATACTGAAACTAAAAAAGTTAATACGAATTAAGGTTATTATTATTAAAAATAGATTTAAAACCTTTTTAGAAATCTGCAGAGTATGACGGAATTCACGTCACAGGTTCAAAAGTTAGATGAAATTTTCGACGCAATTAAGTGATCGTGGTAGTCTAGTTGTTAGGGCGTTCAACTATCGACCCAACGGTTGCGGGTTCGAATCCGCACATTATGGTTATACGATTTTTAATGCTTCATTACCACCCTCTCCCCTGACTCTAGCACAAGCTTATTTAGCTTAGTTGAGTAGCCTAAAATAATTGCATATGACCTAGATCATAGCAATTCTAGAGAAAAAAAAATATTTTAGCAAGCTAAAGTGTTCATAATTCTAACCATGATCAATAATTTACATACCATACCATAAAATAAAAAAAATAATTGCTATGACTTTGGTCATATACAATTATTTCGGCCCTACTCAACCAAGCTAAATGGGCTTGTGCTAGAGTCAGGGAGATGGTGGTAATGAAGCTTTAAAAATCGTATGACCATAATGTGCGTATTCGAACCCGCAACCGTTGGGTCGATAGTTAAACGCCCTAACAACTAGACTACTAGACATGCCAGAGTAGAATTGTGTTAAGTGTCTAACCTACTGTTAAAAAAATAAAACAATAGCTATTATAAAATATATACAGTTTTGAAGATTTTTAATTAATAGTATTCTCTTTTTTTTTTATTATATTTATGTAAATTTTGTTTCTTGTATTTCCTGTGTAGGTACTTTATTAGATCTCTTTTAATATTTATTTCTCTGAGTTGTTAAATTAAATTTGTTTTATTTTCTTTTTAGAAAATATATTTTTGCAATTTTATTTATTTTTTTATATTCATCGTGTATTTTATCTATCTACATTGTTGTATGTTAATAGTTATGTCATTCCTATGTACATTTTTGTATATATTGGAAAATATATTTTATCTTATTAGAAAGCTATTGCGTTCTCTCTCTTCTGTACCTCAGGTGTCGAGGAAGATGGAGTATCCATGTATTTTAAAATTAAAATAAAATAATAATCGTGAGAAATGTATCATCTTATGGACATTGGATTATTTATGCAAAAAATTATTGTTTTTTTTTACACCCTATATTAAAACAAAAACAAAATGGCGGCTCTTTTTTTTATGCAACCGTTATCATGGCTATGCGCTGACCAGTTCAATAATGGCGCTGATATACAAAGAAAAATGATAATCTCAACTGATAATTAGATTACTAGTGTACATTTTGCAAGATAAGTGAAATAAAAATACTACGAGTGGCTATGGTCATAGACCGTGCGCCGTATTAATAAACGATTTAGACCAGTGATTCCCAAAGTGGTCTATATCGACCCCCAGGGGTCTATGATAACCAGCAAGGGGTCTACGTCAGCGAAAAAAAAAATTGGGGTCCATGAAATGAAAATGGGGGTCCACGATAGTGGATCTCAACATACACTGATAGTACCTATTTACTTACATTATACTAATCTTAAGTACCTATGAAATAAAAAAAATATTATATAAAGGGATGTCCCAAGATCATTCCCGAAAATTTAAGGGGGTGTATATGTTCCCTCTTACGAGTAAGAAATTATATAAAAAAAATGCAAAAATATTTGATACCCAAATTAATTATTTTTTAAACTAAATTTGTGTAAAACAATCATAATATTACGGCAGCGTTCGCCGGGCATACTAAACCCGCTGAAAACGCGTCGGGCGCCACGTCGTGAATGCAACTCAAGGTCGAGTGGACATAAACTCGTTTTACACAAATATATTAGGGTTTATATACAAACTTCAACATTTTTTTTCTTGAATACCATAATGAATTTTGATATAGTTTCTTAAGAAATAACACTAGGAATAGTAGGACCTATTAGCTATTTTTTTTATTGGGATTTACCTTGGGACACCCTGTATGTTTATAAAATTGTGTAAGTTGTAGGATGTAGGCATTCGCTTTGTGGTCGCAATACATTTTGAACTTGTAAAAACCTGCACATAATGATATACCAGTATCATCTTGTTACAAGCATACGCGCAGTCTCAGAGCTTCGCAAACTTGCACTGACTTGTTCAATTCGTCAATCTATAAATACGTATGTGAGACAAATATGTTTATTCGTTTCCTGAACCTTGAAAAAGAAAGTGCAAAAATCAATATCAGGTAATTGGGCGTCTACGACGCGAAGTAGTTTGGGAACCTCTGATGTAGACCGTCTTACGGGTTACGGCTATGGTCAGACCAAACACACTAGAGTTACAATTAGCCCAAAAAGAGGGAACCAATCAAACTGGTTGCCATTAATAACCGGCGCCGTCTGGGTCACTCTCGCGGCCGATAATTCAGCCTGCTACTGAAGGGTTGATTATAGCGCGAACGTGGTCAAATTTACCACAGAGTAACAAAAATAATGCTCGATAGATTAGTGTTAAATTCATAGAAAGACGTTAAATAATGTGTCGCGGGCAAGACAAATCACACAGGGTGAACTTAAAAGGCAGCAGGGGTGATTATGGACATAGACGTTTGTTCAACGTGTTTTCATATAGATAACAAAAAAATATATAAATACTCTATTGAACGTTTGGTATTATGTTCCCGACCTATCCAATTGGCTTATATTAGAATATTTGTACGCGGGAAACTACCCGTCGTTCACTGTCGTCAATACATTTACAGGCGACCATACTTAAAAATGTTTTTAGGGTAATATCCAAAATCGCCCCTTAAAAGGTTACTGCTCTTTTTTTTCGATATGAAATTAGCTTGTAAATATTGTTGGAATACTTAGAGGAGCGCTAAGTAGCGTAAAATTAGATTTTCTGGATTGTGTACAGTCGAGGGCAAATAAAACTTTACCTTTAAAGGCGATACGAATGTGTAGGTATGTATATATGTAAATATTAACGCACTTCGCATGGGTCAGTACATAGGTAACGTGAGATAGAAATCGCGAATTCGAGAATGTATAAACATTTATACACGGACCCCCGCGGTGGGGTGAATTTCGATTCGGTGCGCAATGCGAGGTGCGCTCGCACCTATGTGCTCTATGTAATGCGGTCTTAAACCGCTGGAGAGGGTAGAATTTTATTTATAAATACTAATTTGCGTTAAACGACTCATGTCACTGTCTTCTACTTATATGAAAATGGCATTGTTTTATTTTCAAAATTCAAATCATCCCACTACGTTCACGGGCAAACGTTGGTGTTAACACATCATAACCGTGAGTCCCGCCAGTCACACGTGTTTTTTTCTACCTGTGTTAGGTTGGGTAAATAAGCGTATATTTGTATTTATTGATTATCTACTGGTAGTGGATAAAAATTGATAAATCTTATTACTATAACCACAAGATAGTGGAGGTTTTTCACGACAGATGGGTGACTCTAACCATCGACATTTTTTAATGGATAGATTACGTGACAATAAGTTTCAATCAATGCCTGATGGAGTGATACTATTTCAATTAAGTACATCAAATCGGTACAGTCAGCAGCATAAACATAAACGCCGATATTCACAAGCAAAACTTCACACATAATACATCCGGCATTAGGTTGATTGTTGGCGTGTGTTACCGCTATAAATTAGATCCTAGTTTGTTCTGTTAAAAGTATATAATTAAATTAGAGATGCCTGTAGTCGGCTTAAGTTGTTATTTATCTATTTCTATGTAACTGTCATTATGTATAGCTGTAAGCATTTCTCATATAAATAAATAAATGTCTCGTTGCGTAACTCAGTCGACGACAGTGTGATTTGTTAAGAAACTATATCAAAATTCATAATATTTAAAGAAATAACTTTCAAAGAAATACAATGTTAAAGTTTCTATTCTAAATCGTGTAAAACAGATATTTTTCAATGGCTCCTCCCTCGCATAACTACGTCACTGGGTCACTGGGCCGCGGTCAGTCAAGATCGAGGTTAATGACATGCCGCGGTTGTTCGAAACGCCCTATTAGGGCGGAGCTAAATGATTGCTGTCAGATGCCACTGTTCGAACAGAGGTCGGTCTAAGAAGAAGGGGTAACTCCTTTCCACTTCTCTGGGGTTGTAAAAGGGATGCTATTGGTCGACAGATTATATCGATTGATAAGATCGATTTGCAGCAATTTTATTATAAAAATAATAAATTTCGCATTTTGTTACATAATTTCTTACTCTTAATAGGGAACTAAACACCCCCTAAAGTTTGTGGGATTGGTCTTGGGACAACCTGTATGAGATCAAGGTATCTAAAGATATTTTTTTTATGATTAAATATACAATGGTTTGGCAAATGTCAGGCCATTCAAAAAAGGGTATGAATAAATCGAAATTAATATTTATCCTTTGGCTTCACCTTAATTATGGTACTTAAACCCTCATACGTCAACAGCAAACAAAATTAATTCCTCCGCTGTACACACCCACATAGAGCGGGTGACTAATCGAAAGTCAATGTTTAGAAATAGGTTACAGTTATTTGGGCACTGCGATATCTATTAGGAATGTATACAGGGTGTATTTAAATTCACTGATGTTCTTTTAGGGGGTTGATTCATATCATGAATCAAACATTAATAAGCAAAAAAATAAAAAAAAAAGGTTTCCCAATTGAAGAGAATAACAAATTCGAAATTTAATAGAAATTTGTTAATATTTGAAAATGCGATGTCGGGAGGTAACAGCGCGAGAAATACTTCGAAGAAAAACAAAGTTTTTTAATAATATAATTATTTTAGTGCGTTTTTTCTCGTGAGACCGGTTTAGTTGATGATATAGCTCAACCCTCGAAAATGCAGTTAATTTCAATACAACCTGTATTTATAATTAAAGTATACTATTGAAATATTTTTTGTAGCAAAGGACACATTTTCATAAATATCTTTTAATAACGTGTATCAGTAATTTCCAATATTATGAAGTAGAGAATAAAATGTTAAACGGTTCGGCATATTATTTATCAATCTTTAAGAACATTATTTTTTAATACAGAGTGAACAGCAATATCCTTTTAAGGGGTGATTGTGGGCATGCAACTGAATAACTTTCGTTCAACAAGATTTCATATAGCTAACAAAAAAAAAATATAGGTACTGTGCGCGTATTGTTGTGTTCATGACCTCATTTTACCTACATTACAATATTTACGCGCGAGAAACTACCCGCCGTTCACTGCCATCGACACATTGTTGGTACTGTGTCCCTTAGTCAGCCAGTTACTGGGTTGGGACGTCGTTTTGATAGGCGACCGTATTTTAAAATGTTTTTAGGGTGCCTTAAAAGGATCTGACTTTACGTTCAACCTGTATTTTATCATAATTTAACTTAGATCGCTTATGTTTCTTTCCTTCGGGGATACATGATCACACTTTATAACAAACAAGACGAATCTGTAAATACAAACTCTAATACGCTTCAGAAACATGGACCGATGAGCAGGCACTTCCAGTATTTGAACGCAAAATATTCCCGAAAACCTTAGAGCAATCTGCTAAAATGGACAGTGGCCACAAGGCTATAGACACGAAGTCTATAAACCAAATATTGTACAGTAAATCGAACGTCCTATAGATGAGCAGGTCACGTCCAGCGAATGGCCGATAAGGAGCCTCCTAAACCATTTTGGTAGCCAAACCGGAAGGACGCGAACATCATCAAGATACAAGAAAGGTTGCACTGGAATAGCATTGTCATCAAAATACCCATTCACTTGCGAGATGTTATACATTTGCCTTGCATCACGAAAACGACAATAGGGCAGCCGGAACTGTGCCCTATAGCGCCGCCCCTACAGCACAAGCCATACGAATGAAGAATTAATTTAGAACATTTTTCAATAGAAAAAGTTTTTAATAACAATTTTATAGCGCAAGCTGGAGGTAAGTTCATTATTTATTTATTTTTATTTAGCATATTCATCAAACTTTACAATTCCTTCCAATGTACCAGCCAAGCCCAAGGCTTATCTCCTGGAAACCAGGTGTGTAAAATACAGATATTAATAATTGTTAAATACGTTCAAATTATTTTGTTCTGTATTTTACACGTCCTTTACAATATAAATATACACATACATTGATCTACATTTTTATCGCTTAGTATTAAATTACAAACTAAAAATAAGTATAATTATAATAACATTTTAAAATAATAATTAACACGCTAAGTCAATTAACTACAAACAATTAAAGAGAGTGTTTTTGTGCGATTTCATAGCAAATATTTCTAACTTCATATTTATTTTTTTTAGATTTAATATTACTTTTTATTAAAGATCTAGGCAAATTATTAAAAAAGAATGGTACAATGAATTGCAACGCTCGTTTACCGTAAATATTTTTAAATGCAGCTATAAACATAATTTATTTTTTTATGCCGTGTACTATATGCATGTTGAACGAGTGTTTTGAACTTGTCAGAGTCGAAGAAGTGGACCACCATCCTATATATAAACATCACGTTTGCCGAGATCATCACTCATCACTCAACATAAGAATTGATTGTAAGTCACGCAATATTGAACAAATTAAATACATTAAATAAAATGAAATTTGTAGATATGTACTGAAACTCAAAACAGACCATAAAAACTAAAAAAATATAAAAATGCAGATTAGAGTAGAATGTAAAACCAATACTTTCCTGAAACATATTAGATTCTTTATTTCTTGAAATTCCTCAGGCAGTCTATTAAAATACTCGACGCACATATAGTCGCTTGGCAGTTTAAATTAAGCCGTGGGAGGTTTGACTCATTATCTCATCTCATCTATATTCGCACTTAGTGGCATATCAGAGTCTTCACCGTGTCCATCTAACCAGGTGCTGAACACCTGTCCTAAGATGGACTGTGTTTGCTTCCATTAAAAATGTACCTCAATGCGAAGTATACGGAGCAAAAAGGGCAGTAATCTAAGGTTCCTAATTGACTGCATCGAAAAGGAAGGTATGAATTTTGAAAAACCAAATATTCCCAACCCTAGGACCAATTGTTGGTGCTCTGAAAAAAGTATACTAAGATAAGTTTTCGGCGCGTATCTACGAAATAATATAAAATTTAAATGAATTCGATATCTTACATACTAAGAAAGTTATGGGAAAATTTCACTTTTTTGAAAAAAACTCCCCCAATCTGAATTTGGCCATTAACGAATCTTATCGTTATATTATTAGATTATTAGTTCTGACATTGAGGTACAGAACAATATCTTCTGGTTTTATTATAAGGAATTGAACTAATTACAACGAGTATTTAGCTGATATGTTTGTATGTCGATTTTGGTCAAATCTTGCAAGCTGAATTAGAACCACTTCCTCTTATCCTACGGAGTTGAAATTTTACATGTTTGTTTAGTTCCGATGACGATGCATTTTTATGGTAAGCATGACCTGATTCTACACCCAGGAATGGCTCCAAACGAAGGAATCCTCGACGGTCAACAGCACAGAGCACTAAAATAAAATATATTTTTAAACAAAATTAATGGGTAAACGTAGCACAATTAACAAAGCAGCTACAATTCAAAATAATATCACAAACATAATTTCGGTGTAAAAAACCAAATATTGTGTCAGTTTAAAGTTTGGCACTAGGTGGCGAGACCTTTTTGAATTAATATGACAGTAGGCAAGTCAAACAGAGATACTATTTCAGATTCGTCATATTTCAGCTAGCATTTGCCTTCCCCAGGTTATCTGAGTAGCTCTGGTGTTTGGTTTAGCGTGTTTTGAAACCAAATCTGTCCTCTCGTGAGACAGCCCGCAGAGCTAGTCTGGCTGATAATATAGACACTGGAAAATCGACTCTTTGTTACGACCGTCATTAGCAAACGAAAGAAACACCATAGTCGAGTCGATTGTCGACTTCCAGACTAAGCCCCCAGCATCGAACTTTTGCGGGAGAGAGCTTTGAAATAGAAACCTGTTGTACAACCAAACACGGTAATTTACACGTATTGACGCGGCGAGCCCTCAAATGAACTATTTACTGTAATTTGGGTCATTTTAATCATTGACAAAATTAAAAAAACTCTTAAATTATATATGCGACTCATTTATGTACGGTTGAATGACTCGGATCCATGGACCTGTAACGGAGCGCTGCACCCCACTCCCCTGCGCCGTCTGGCTAGAGTGTGGCACTGGTTTCGGATACAGACAGCTTAGTCGTATCATTATGTACTTTTTTTTTTTTTTTAAGTTCTTTATTTATAAACAAAATACATATTTAATTTGTTTGTTCACAAAACCCTTGCAAAAAACTTGAAACATTTTTAGGTAGTGAATAGTAGACACTGGTTTTTCGTTATAACTCACATTTGTGTTACAATATCGGAATAAGGAAAATTTGTAATATTAAATCGAAATATTTAATATATTATTTATGCTTAACCCTTCCCCTCGCCCCTAGTGTGTATGCCCCCTACCTAGAGTGTATTTTGAGCAATACATTTCACTTTTGTAGTGTGTATTGTAAAATATACGGTCTCTTCGTTTAGCAAAATTATATTTTTCGCACAACTTTTAAGGTGTCAGGTTTTACTCTCTGCGCGGTCAAGTAAGCAATTGTTGGTTACATTTAATTACAGTTTCATAATATAGAAATTAATAAAAACAAACTTTACTATGTTTTAGACTTTTCATTTGCCTTTAAATAACTATTTTCCCTAAGGCTCTAATACCTTTTATAAGAGAGCAATTCAACTAAAAAAGAACTATTAGCAGTTTATCATTTATTAAATTCCTCAGAAATAGAATTGAATTTTAAAAATCTGCATTTACTATGTGAAGGACAAAAGATCAAGGTATCTAAACATGTTTTTTTTATGATTAAATATCCAATGGTTACCAAATGCCAACCATTGAAATAGGGGTGTAAATGAATCGAAATTAATATTTATTTTGAATTCGCCTTAAGCATGTTTTTTCACTGTGGGATTTTAGTTGAACTTACAGTCGTAGAATTACTCAAATATTCGCTGTCAAAATCAGACAGACGCATGTACTCCGGTAATATTAATTATTAACATCAAATTGGTTTCCCGGCACTGAAACGCGTCTGTCAGCCGAGAACAGCCTCTCTGGCAGGTGCCGAAAATAGAAACCACCTTCGATCAAAGGCTCCTGCCTACTTAGGACATAAGTTTTTCGATTATACGGAAGAAGGGTAAAAGATGACTGATAAGGCAATACTTATGAATAATTTAGTATCAATGAATTGGTAATTTTATTTTAAAAAAGCAATACATGAAACCTAAAACCAAACGCTTTTATAATATTACTCCACAATTTAAATAAACGGTATGTGAAATTATGCCATCGTAATTATATCTTAATGACAATCTTTTGTTTTTTTTTTAAACGCTAATTTAACATAAATTTAATATGTTGGGTTTTGTATCAAACATTTATTATAATACTAGCTGTTCAAACTCGGGCTTCGTCCTGAAGGCCCTGCAGGCGGCTTTGACGGCACTCGGGATGGGTCGCTTCGCTCCGAAATATCGGAAATGAACTTTTATATACGGTATGTAATTATATATTAACTTTTTACAGTTCTGAAGTCTGCGCCGCGCCTCTAGCACGACGCCGTCTTGGCGCTGCGTCCCTTCGCCTCCCTATACCCCCCCCCCAAAATAAAATCACGCGCAGGTGCGTTGCTTGTACGTAAAATAAATTAGTGGCCTATCCATACTTCATAATACACTAATGCTATACATTAATTCGTGAAGGGAAAACTTCGGATACCTTTATAAGCATATTGCGCGCACGGAGAGTGTGAGATTTGGCATAGTTAAAGTTTATATGAAGGAGTGCAGAAAGTTAACATCATCTATAATATGTGTTACAAATACATAAAATAAAATGTTCATACCAACTGATTGAGTAAATGAGTTTCGAGCCGTGAAAAAGTGATTTAAATATTCCTTTTTCAATAGTCTGTCAATGTAATAATGTCAAACAAAAATAATTAATAATGCCATCTTATACTTCTATGAATGTCGAGTCTCATTTTTACATGAAAAAATTAAAACTGCCAATGAATTGTATCAAAAATAAATACAAATACAAGCTGTTGTTTTTTATTTCCAACTTCAATTTTAAATTTCATAGGTATTGCAGGAAATTAAGGAAAACAACACACGCTAATGACGTATTTGTACACGCTCTCAGCTGATGCGCTAAAACAAAATTAAAAAATAATTTATGAAAATGATTATAGAGGTATAAGAAACTGAATTTAAACGCTTAAATTTAATCAATTACGGTCGAACTTCGACCACTGGGCGACCACTAGTATTAATACTGTGGACGTTCAGGCTTGTTGTGTGTTCAGTATAGGAGGGTTCTTGAGTTAGTGGTCGCACTATAGGTAGATGGTTTCTAAAAGCTCAAGATCATACAGTCCGACGCTGTAAAAGGTAAAGAAAAATAAAATTGTGCGTTGTCGCTCCGTTCCTCTAAGAATTCCGCGCACACTCGAAGGGTACAAAAGAAAGGGTCATCGGAACATGTTTGGAATCGCAGATTATTTAATTGCATTTTAAAGACACTTTGGCCAAATTAAATTTCGTAGACTACAATCGTGTTCATCGAATCTTGCGAAATACCCGAAGGGTTTGTCAATGGACGCCGCGAGAGAATACGGTGGTTGGGTTGCCGGTCATTGCCGACGCTGGCGCTGCGAGGGTTCCGCACCAAACGAAACCTTGAGAAAATCCGCGGCGTGTGGCCGTGTTGAACGATACCATTTTTCTCATGCACCCTTAGAACGGTGGCTTCCTGTCTGTATGCAATCTTGATGCTATTGGGGCAGTCATTTGAAAGTAGAGGGGGTGAGGGGGGGTCTGGGCTGGGGATGGTGGTAATAATGACGTCATTTGTCGTCGCCTTGCCGAATTGACGTCATCCTTATAATTGTTTTTTATTGTAAGACGTTTTTACAACATAAGGATTTTATAATGCAGTTCACGGAAATTACGTCAGTTTCTGCGAAAGGGGCGCGTCATTAGATTATGACGATAGGATGATTATAGCACACTCTGAAAAAATCGATGACGTAATAAACGAACGGTCCCTAATTTAAATGTATGGATTACATATATTTACTATTTTAATAAGGTAATTTGTAATTTGTATCCCGTATAATAGAGTATATTTATGAAATAAGAAATACAATCTACCTTGGAACGGTCAGTAGCATAACCATGCTAACCGTGCTTGTGTAGATTGCCATTTATGCCAAATCTAATACGAGTTATTAAAAATAAAATCTCAGATTTCTCCGTTATTATTCTCAGGTTTTGACTAAAGTACAATACATTGTATCATTTTAGAAAGTGCATAAAACGTAACAGTTTTTCAAAATGTTTGACAACTCTATTTGGTACATTTTTCTTACATCGTTATTTGACTTTTCCAATGAGAAATCGAAATAATTAAAAGATTTTGGTTTTACTTTGCTAACATGTAGAGCTACATGTTTAAAATTATTATTATTAGAATAATACATTATTAGTAAGCATATTTAGAAACATTTATTGATTAAATTATTTCTACATTTAAAAAAAAATTGTTTAGACAAGATCAGCGTTTTGTTGAAAAATCACAAAAGTATCAATTACTTTTAAACTAATTATAACCCGATAACCACATATATAGGGATTAATAGAGGATGGTGTCCTCTGTCATCTCTATTCGTTTCGACCATGGCTTGCGGGACACAATATCTTCAGCTGACTATACTATACTATACTCAGAAAACTAATAATCATCGAAACAGCCCGCAGCAGAGGTAATTTCGAACATAGATCTGAAATAATTTGCTCAAATATTACTTCTTTAAGCATTATTAAGGTTTGCTAAACTAAAATACTTTTAGTACCTATCAATCGCTGGTCGATTGAAATGCTGGAAAAGTGCCATGTCAAAATCGTACAGTCGATATTGCACGTCGTGACATATTTAAAGTTTGACGAGGGAAGAGGGGTGGGGGGCGCGGGGAGGAGGGGAGGAGGGGGGGGGGGGGGAAAGCATCAAACAAAAGTAGTTAAGTATAGCATTAACACGACGTAAAAAAGGACGGACCCTCATATGTATGCGAAAGGCAAGAGTAATTAGTGGAGCGAAAAACGAGCAAAATTAAAAAGCGTGGGCGTAATTAGCGACGGTCCTTTAGGATAATTTAGAGCGGGGAATCACACCCCTTGAAAGTGGGGTGAAAGGGGGAGGGGGGGGGTTACGGTGTTATTATAATTGAACTAAAATATTAAACTCGAACTCTACCCGTTTCACTTCGAAAACTTATATAACAAGTATATAAAAAAAATAATATGCTTACTTAGATATGTCATACCTCATACTTTAATATGTTTATGCCCCACGTATATATATATATCACTACTTTACTATATATAAATATATGTTACTATACTATATGTAGTATAACACTATTTTTATATTGAATATTTATTTACCTATATATTTAATAATTGTTTATTCATTTCATTTATTTGTTTATTTATTTGATATTTTTTTAAATTGTTTCTTCATTTATTCATTTTATTTTTTCATATATTAAGTGTTATCGAGTAGCCACTTAAAATGTATTCATATGTGTGTGTGCGGGTGTGTATATCAGTGCCTTAGTTAATTTTTATATTTTTCACAGGGTTTTGTATGCTTAATGTAACACTTCTTATATAACCTTTCTTGGAACAGGTAACTCTTACCTAGTTAGGAAGGTTATAGACTTGTAATCATCGGCCAACATGTTTTCTCAATTAAAAAATAAAGTGACAATCATGACGTGAAAGTAAATTACCATATTTCAATAATATCTATTAAATTACACACAATATACTAAAATATTATTTTTATCTATAGCCTATCCTCCAATCATCATTAGTGCATGATATCTGTAATAAATTCAAGAGCAGAAATCGATAAAAAGATTGATCACACATGGGCAGCATCTATCTGCCAAGCTGCGACTGACATTTCATGACCCTAAGCCCCTACGCTATTTGATATATGGAGAGCAACACAGGGAAATCCCTGTGTTTATAGTAAAATAAATTATATACTTTACACGTTCCATTTCTATTACATACTAATAATTAAATAATTTTAAAAAATACAGAAATTACCGACATTTGCCGTCGAAATTTATCAGTAATTTCGGTAATACCGATTGTTATTGGTAATGCAAACCCTAGACAGAATAGCGCTTTGTTCTTCGAAAAGACGCGCTAATATTATTAATTGGGCGAAGTAATGCTGCAGTATATATGAGAATTACTCACTGGGACAAATTTTTTGAGGGGCCCCCAAGAAAATGGGGGCCCTAAGATATAGCTGGTATATCGTATAGGTAAATCCTGCACTGAATGTGCTCTCCCAATCCTAACATATGGTGTAAAAATAAAAGTGTTTAGCTGAAGAGCTTCCAAGAGCAATCAAGAGAAACATACTGGACATCACTTAGGGACAACATTGTCATACACTCGTGTGATTCGCTATAAAATATCTGGGCATCGCCATAGATAATCACCTCAGGTGGGACACGCATGCAGAGCTCCTCTCAAAGAGACTGCGGAAACATGTACGCGTTCTCTACACACTACGAAACGTGTTATCAAAGCAAAAGTTAAAGGAAGTCTACCAAGCTATTTGTGAGTCTGGGGTGGAGCAGCATTATCAATTCTGAAGCCTGTCATCACCGCACAGAAAACACTGATTCGCGTCCTATCTAATGCGTCATTTCTGAGTCCTACTGAGCCAATATTTAAACAATATCAGCTATTAGAAATGAGGCAATTGTATATCATCTCGATCATGAAATATTTTATAACAAATCAGCATACCCACATCCCACTACCTACTCAAAGCATACTAGAGCATACTTCTAAGCACGTAGCAGTACCAAAGCCAACAAAAAGATTTTTGATGTACTTAGCGCCTCATAACGGGTGTTTTTTTTAGAGGCGTGGTTTTCAATCTGGCACTACTTTTTTCGTAGTTGGTGTTTTTGACAGCTGTCACTTGATTTATGCTCAGTTTGGTTTGCCATTTCATAATGAATAGACTAACTCCTTAACAACGTTTGCAAAAATCACTCTTAAATAAAGTAAAAATCGCGTCGTGGGCCTGTGGCGTGGCCTCCAAGATCGTGCGATTTAACACCGCTGGACTATTTTTTGTGGGGTTATGTGAAGTCGCTTGTCTACGCAGATAAGCCGGACACGATTAACGCCTTGGAAGAGAATATTCGGCGCGTTATTGCTGACATACGGCCCAACTTGCTGCAAAAAGTGGTTGAAAATTGGGCCTCTCGGCTGGAATTTGTTCGAGTCAGCCGCGGCGGCCACTTACCCGAAATCATTTTTAAAACATAATGGCAAACCCTTATCTTTATAATAAAACTAAATTCTTAGCTATAACATCAAATTATATGCGTTTTATCTCTTCTTTAAAACCACGCCCCTAAAAATAACACCTTTATTTACAATAAATTAAACCTGGATTGGAATTTAACAAAATGGACCAACAAGTTAAAATTGATGATAAAAGAGTGGCTCATTGAGCTAGGTCGGTTTCAGTCGGGGCAATTAGTCTCAAATAACAATAAATAAATTAATCTTAAAATAAATCTTAAATCATGCTCCGCACCGGAGAAGAAACGAATGGTAAGACGACAAACGAAGATGCGGATGAAGAGCATATTGCAAGAACAGCGGAAGAGCGCTGGACCAAAAACGTCTTGCAATGGCACCCTAGAACCGCACAGCGAGGACAAGGGTGACCGCCGATGTGATGATGATCCGTCAAATAAGAGTTTATTATATTCATCATATTCTAATTTTTTTTAATTCTGTCTCGCGCGTGCTTTCAAATCGTTTTGTCTCATCTAACGCATGAACACTCTGTACTGTTGTTGGTTAATTATGAAAAACAGAATTAATTTATATCTAAAATTAACTATTTTTCTGTAGGTTTACTTTCTGAATTTCTGTATTCAGACAATAAGATGTTTACAACAAAACTTTTCATAAAATATATAGATAAATACAACGTTTTGAGGGTCTTAACTTTTAGACAAAATAGCAGTTTAACTTATTAATCAGTACAAGACTAGAATTTAGGAGATAAATTACACCGAGTATTATTTTTTTCTATATCTAGAAATAAGGGAGTCACAACACTACAGCGTTTGTATGGAGAAATGACCGATTTGAGTCCTCTTAAAATGATACTGTATTTCCTACGCAATGAAACATAAAAAGGCGTAAGTCGAGCGGGCAGTCCGCGCTAAAATGAAATAAATATTCATACACGCAATTGGAGCAACGGAGTGACTGTCGCGCTATCCATTCGCATTACTGATGTTTATATCTGTCCGCGTGTTTGCATTAGCCGTATGACAGATGCGTGCGTATGTATATGAGCGTGTGTCCACAAATGCCTTTCTAATGGCATTATAAACACGGGTTGTTTGCAGTGCCGTCGGGGCGGGGGCGGGGGCGGGGAGTGTGCTGGGGCAGGTGGTAAAGAACGGCGGGCGTCGCGACGCCGCGCTGACACCTTCCGCCTCGCTCACACGATACGATCGATTTGGCGTACTCACTCTAAACCAGCGTTTCTATAACGTGCATATGAACCGTCATTTTACGAGTAAGGGGCATAATACTTTATGGACAAGAAAATCATATTTCCTCAGGGAAATATATGTGTTCGATTTGATGGCAAATTAAAACAATAAAAAAGGGAGGTATGATTTTATGAATTTTAAAAACCAATTTTTTCCCACCCCTAGGACCAATGGTTGGTGCTATAAAAATAGTTTACTAAGATAATTTATAGGCCCTTATCTGAGGAATAATATAAAATTGAAATAAATATGATATCTTATATACTAAGAAAGTTATAGAAAAAAAAAGGTTTTCTCGCCCCTCCCCCCCAATGAAGCACGGTGATGAGTTCAGCTACAAATCACGCAGTTATTTTGTAACTGTTAAGTATTCGGCTGTTTTGAAATCGCGTATAACGTAACCTCAGTTATACGATTATAGCGTAATTAATAAAGTAATCAATATAAATCCTTAAATATAATTAAAAGTACTTTTTGAAAAAGTTTGAGAAGCGCGCACAATATGGTATTGTTTTCAAACAAATGACATCGAAACAAACAGAAAACGTTTGAAATGACACAGAAAGATATATTATTAACTTTTGCGTGCGTGTAAACAGATCAATATATGATTTGCATCGGACACGAAACACGTTGACATTCCTACCTTAGTAGGAATTCCATTAGGGGGGAATTCTTAGTAGGGGTTCCATTATAATCTCGATCCAGAGCCTTAGCTCTGGATCGAGATTATAATGGAAATATCCTAAGGGTAGAATAGCAAACACAATTGCATTCGGTCATACATTTCATTTATAATCTATTATTGGTAGACATACTTTTTTTGGACTGGTCTCTTTAAAAAACCTATCAATTTCAATATCCGAATAGGGTGTCCAGCTCTCTTGGAGTTATTTGGTATAGACGTGGCTATAACACACACTACACTATGTTATTGTACAAAGTAATCCTACGATGTAATCTAAAGGGCTATGATTGTTTTTCAAGAGCATCACACACAAAAAATCAACTCTTTCGCATTTGTTCTTTTCGAGTTGAAAGGTGCAACGGACGGATCATTTTCGCTAAAAATTGAAAGGAAACCTTTCGTTATGAATTGTGTACAACCTGTAGTGGTTGCGGCGAAACGCTGGCTTGGTAAGGTACGCCCAAGTTGTACAGAAGTTTCGAGTTTGCTACATTGTTGCGACGTTCCGCGGTCACGGATTCCATTCCATATCGAGTTAATATTTGTTGGCAACTCGCCTATGAATGCTTCCAATGAGTGAGAACACTTTTGCATATAAATTGGTATCGAGCGAGCGCTGAATATTTTATTTGATTACTATGAAAATTGGACATTAGTTTCAGAGGAAAATGAGCCCCAATTTTATATTAATTTATATGCCGCAAATTCGAGAATTTTCTACATTCGATTTTTTAATATTAAATATTTTGTTTTTAGTATTTAATAAAGTCTAACGTTTTAATCGAGTTGGTAACAGTCAAATGGCATTAAATGTGTTATTTATCCAAATGTTACTCATATTTTTCCCAAAAATGCAACAGGTCTAAAATCAATGTCCAAAATTTGATTAAAAAACAAAATATTTCTGCTACCTTCTACTGGCCGCCCTTAGAAAAGGTTGTAACCTAGTTAGAGCCATATTACTTCAAAAATCAAAAGTAACAAAAAAAAACTGGTATTTAATATGTATCATCGATAATAAATTTGTTCAATTTAAGTGGGTGACAACATTCATTATTATAATAATTTTAGGATCCATTATTATAACAAGTAAATTCATATATAAATAAATTAGATAATAAATAAATAATTAGTAAGAATACATTTTTTAAAACCGGTTTAGTATATGCGTATAGCATTTCGTGCCTGTGCTGTCGACCGTTGAGGAGTTACTTCGTCTCGAGCCATTCCTGGGGGTAAGATCAGGTCATGCTTACCATAAAAATGCATTGTCATCGGACATACAAGCTAAATAAATGCATGTAAAAATGAGTCACCTTCATACTTTATTTTTAAGGTGTTTTACATTAACCATATTTCTAAAAAATGTTATGTTGGGTTAACAAATTAAATATGTATTAAAAAAAAAAAAAAAAAAATGTTTTCTGTCAATACAACAACTTCAACTTCGATAGAGCAACAACTCAAAATTTCATTTTGAGTTGCGTTAATCTTTTTTAGTTGTTGCTAAACGGCCTATCCCACCTTATGACAGCTAGCTCAATATTTATTATTTACTTATTTATAAATAAATTATTTTTTACAAATATATTTATACAACCAAATTTCATTTTGCATTCGTATCAACTCATATTCAATTGCTTGAGGTATATAGAATTATAATCACTCTACTGGGCGTACTATCTGTATAGAAGTGATAGAAGTCTTTCATATTTTAGTTTACTTATGTTGACATTGCACGAAAGTCCCTCAAAATAACGCTTGGAAAAAAAGATTTTAATAACACTAGGTATGTACATAATTTTATTTTATTTTGTTTTAAAAATACCAAAATAAAAGTCATTGGATTACAATAGAAACTTTTATAATGTGCATACATACATACACACATACAATGGAATGCACACATGCAAAGCAAATATTAAATAAGTGTTTAAAACTATGTCAAATACTGAGTCAAATGTCACAAGCCGAAAGTATTAAATTAGGTTGCCATAAACATACATGGCTAATTTATTATCTGGTTTATAGGTCATTAATTTAATTTCCTAATAAACACAATGTTTGCATATCTACACCCTACCTACATATCAAATTCTCCATTTAAATTTTCCATTTTAAATTTTAAATTTGCTTTTTAAATTCTCCATTTGGGTAGGCCTTCGTTGTGATATTTAGAGATAGTTGTCATTCCTTACGTTACAAATAGTTGACTTAAGATATCAATCATAAAAAATCGTCAAAATCGTCTTCCAGAGATATTAATTACATTACAGATATTACAAGGAAAACTCGTCCGTTGGGCTGTTTATTACAAATGTTTGTAACGGCCTTCGGGCCGTGTTAATAAAGTGATGAATTTCGTGGGTGAAAGATTTATTCCTAATTACACAATATTAATTAGCGTTATGTTAATATAACTTCGTTAAAATAGATTCATACAGATGGGGGTTATGTGATGATGCAATCAGGTGGCGGACTAAATCCCGCCGTAATTACTCGCTCGAAGGAGTTTGATGAAACGCGAATGTTTGGTGTTACTCGCACGGCGGTGGAAGACGAACTGCGTTGATCTGACGTTTACCTGGGTTATAAAGACGAATGACGTGCGGTGCGGCGAGGTGTGTCGCCAAGTGACGTGGTTTTGATTGACGTCACCGATGGACCTAGTCAGTTTCTAGGCCGACGTTTTCAGGCGATTGCAATATGTTATCAGAGAGCAAAACGAAGAACTGCCAATGTTCAAGTAAATTGAAAGGTTAGGAATCGAATCTCTTGAAAGCAGTTAAGGTTAGGACTGTGTCCACTCGAAAAAGCAACTCTGCATATCGGCGCTGGTTTTATGATCACAAAAAAAAACATGAAAAGGTGTGAATTTCCCCGCGATATTATGGAAAAAAGAAACACATCGGCATATAATAAATCTCGTTCGCGGCGCGTCGGTTTCGTGTAATATGGGCGTGAAAACGTTTCGGCCAACAAAAACAAGCCATCGCGAGTAATAACCAAGGAGTACGGTTTAATATCTCATTTTTATTGGATATTCAGTGGTGCTAACGCGCTGTTTTCCCGGCGCGGGTTTGAACGCAGTAAAAAATCGGATTGTTTTCCTGCGAAAGTTTTCGCAAAATTGGGTCAAAGTTGGGGCAGAATTCAACTTGTTCGGAAGTGATTTTTTTGTCGTTTGAATTAACAATATATCTATTTCTAAAAATCATGAAATTAAGAACGCTATACTGTCGATCGCACCGAATTCAAACACCGTTAGAAAAGCATATTTTATGCGGCGGAGAAACTTGTGAAAAACCAATTCAATTTGTTTTCATATAAATGTATACAGTAGATTTTATACACAAATTTTTTACATAAATCTTAAAACTTACAATGTTATTCGAAATCAATAAAAAATAGTTTTTAAGCACGTGAGCGAGGAAACAAAAGCTCAATAATTAAGTGCTAATATTTAAAATGTCCTTTTTTGATTTTTTAATTTTCATGAAATTTACATAATTAATTAGTTATATTTATTCTAAAAAAATGCAGCTTATGCTCGATTAATAAATTCAACCAAAAATATGTTTTTATCAGCCCAATGACTTTAAATACATTGCCGTACTGATAATGAAGCACTAATATTAATGGGACTACACACGTGAGCGAAGAACATCCTTTGAACGATTCTGACCTACAAACCGTGGCCTGCGAAAAGAAGCCTTGCACGATGAACGGAAAGGTGTAAGCTCTGTGACGGCATGAACGGCGTTTATAACACAAAGCGCGGCCAATATTTGTTTATAAAACAATATTTGTATGGAATATTGATAGCATTTAGTTTTTTTATTTTTTTAAAAAAAATAATGGTTACGTTTTATTAATCCATTTTTTTCAATAATAACACAAACATATATTTTCTTATAATTTAAAACCTTTTAGCATAAATTATCATTTTCATATTTAAAACCTAAAACAAAAATCTCTAAGTTTAGGCAGTCTTTGTTATTTTATTTCTAATGTGTTTTACCATAAATTTCAAATCACTTAAAAAGGTTGTTTTTTTACTATTCATTTATTTAATCTTAAAAATATATACTTATAGATTTTTGTATACACGGAAACCTGTTTCGAACGGTACTTAGTCCTAACTAAAAACGACTTTAAGCGAGGACTGAAACTTCGGCTCTAAGATCCTCGTTAGCAAATTCGCTTCACAAGGAACCTGCAGAGGTTGGATTTTAATGGGGTTTTTACTATTTTATAGAGTACGGATACATACGGGTTACGGCGATTGTAGCGTCATTAATGTTGTGGAGGCCAAAAGTCCACATGACGTTCGCGTCCAGGTTTATGCTGACATCTACATCACGCCACAGTCAGTCGATCGAGAATGACGTCAAACGAATGCACCAGGGCTGAGGTAGAGGGTTTCCCCTCCGACGCAGTCTATAAGAGCAGAGGTCATTCGCTAGTACGATGCCTATTCCAACTGAGTTCTCGCGCCGTCAATACCTACTCGTCTGCCTGACGTCACGCCGGTCCGCGTCCATATATTATGGAGTCAGACACTACATTGTATAATTGGAGTTCTTATGAAATCAGTGGATAAGTAATAAACGCTTCAACAAGTTCTCAAGTTATTACCTTTATCCCACGGGACACCACGCGCAATGGGTTCCGTTACAATGTACTGAAATCGCACTTATCAGCGTATTTTAACACTGACCTAAGGCTTAAGTCGTGGTTGTTTTGATTCTTAACTTAACTTAACGCTAAAAGTGAGTTGAAATACAATGTTCATCGGTTAGGTCTGACTTAAAATTTAGGTTAGTCTTCAGAAGGACATATTCGGCCCTTATTGTATATTACGTTATTCTCCAAATAGGTAGCAATCGTTATAAATGGATTAGTGATATGTCCGCATGACTTTGTATCTGCGCGTAATATCTAGTGGGTAGCCTCGCAGCCAGCATGCCCAGCGCCCCCAGAGGTCATAAAAATAGCGGCCTACCCCTCGGGCGGCGCCCCAATCTTCAGCGACAAGCCACCCGCGCGAGGAATCAGATAAGGCCGCCCATATGTGGGTAGATTTACCGACAAGATTTCCCTCACAATGTAATCAAGTCGGTTATTAATCGAATTCTGCGCGGCGAGGTGACTGCGCGCTTTCGTTTGCCTAAGGCCGGTTTCACACGAGCGCTGTTCGCTTCGTTTCGAGCGGGTTTGTTCCAGGTGCCAAGGCGCAATACAAACTTTGCCAGAAACTCTGTTCTGTACCGTTTACTTGATGCCTACAACACCAAATTCAGCGAGGTTGATGTACTTGACCTAAACCGTGGCTGGTGTCTCTCAAAAATCCCAACTATTTAATGCCAGTCTGTCTCAAAATGAAAACGTTGGACATTAAGGGGCCTCTTTCCGATGGCGTTCTGTCTCATCGGGTAAACACTCTGTACCCCTGTTGGTTAATTACAGAATTACAGAAACAGAATAAATTTATTTCTAAAAACTTACTTGAATTTGCATCTTTATAAAATAAACTACGCTTCTGTAGGTTTATTTTCTCAATTCTTGTATTCAGACAATAAGATATTTATGCCTAAACTTTTGATAAAATGTATAGAAAAATACAGACATTTTGCGGATCTTAACTTTTAGACAAAATAATAATTTAACTTATTAATTCAATAGAATCTCAGATATTTAGGAGGTTAAACGATACCTAGTATTATTTTTCTTCACATCTACAAATAAAAGAGTTTGTAACAGCGTTTGTATGGAGAAATGACCGGGTTGAGTCACCTTAAACATTAATTTATCCATGCACATCACATATACGCTTTCTAAAATATAATTCAGCTCAAGTTTTAAATATTATTCGCTGTATGATTACCTGTTTGATAAATAAATAAGGTGCGAACGCGTATCCAGGGAACATAAAGTAATCCAGGCGTTCACACCAGTGTCGCCAGATACACCACTTTTCCGCTTTTTTCGCATCTACTCGAACAATTCAGCAACTCTAGCTGAAACTGTTTTTTGTTCAAAATCCGCGTTTTTCAAGCACTGGTAGCGCATTTTCTATTTTCCCACCTGGCAACACTGGTACACGCACGGTTCAGTTTTTTAACGTGATACCGAGTGGATCTCATTTTTAATTATTATTATTTTAAAGTTGTGAAAAATGGCCTATGCTGATCACTATTCACTAGGCGACTGAGCTTGTGTTTCGGAAGAAAACATATAACCCAATATGAACTGCATACGTGTGAAACTGGCCTTACATGCTACGTTTGTTGCGGGTATCGGAAAAATAGAAACACGGCTTAAATCCACAACAATTTCATGAAATTATTCGCCTCATTTCAGGGTTCGGCGCCGTAAAACTTTACATTATCACTTATTATATAATGAATGTTTTAGATATTATTATTTAAAAAAATAAATATATAATACTAATAAGTAAGTTTAAGTGGTTCTTTTAGTAAGTATTTGAGTATCTAAGATTAATATGTATGTAATATTTATATATAATACTTATTTCCTATATGAGTATGTATTAGAATACATGTATATGTTTATATGTATGTTTGTTTGTATACATTGAGATATATTTCATGTAATTGTGATTATTATGTATGTGTATTTTTTAATTTTTTTTTTGACGCGAAATTTTTTTTTTTTTTTAGATTTTTTAATTAATAAACAGAATGTCTTCCTTAGAACAGGTGATAGACTACTTTGGCAAGATATTTTGTATTATTATCAAATTTTTATAGGATTTGCAAGAGTAAATAAATTTAGTAGTCATCTAAGAAATGATACCGAGATGTAGATGGCGCTGTTTTATTGTCATCGCAATATTAATTATATGTTGTTATATTTCTTAGTCTTTAAGAATAGTAATACCATAATTCTTCTTAGCAGTTGGACAATCTAAAAACGCACTATTCAATGACATAATCTTCAAAATAATAACAATGTAACTACATACGGTGTCAGTCAATTCTGACGTATGCATACTCGTAAGTCAACCTATTTCACTATTGAATACATTGTTAAAAAGAATTGTTTTTTCAAATTAAATTAATCTTGAGTTGATTTACATAAACAACGTTTTTCTTCTTTTTAATTAAAAACCCAACAGTTTTACATGGAATTAATACAGAAATAAAAAAAAACTGTAACAGTAAAATAAAAATCGAGACTGGAATAGATTTCTACTAAAAATCAAATAATTAATAAGTTTATAAGTGTCGTTACATATTATTTTTTTCTTTTAATTTAAACATCTAAATTTATTTATTTATTGAAACAAAAGTAACCTAACGTTTAAAAAAATAATAACATTGATATGATAAACAAAAATAGATAATACGACTACATTAAACCGATACCCCCTCACTAACAGAAAATTATGAATAAATTAACCCTTAATTCCCTGAACTCACCGCTTTCTTCGTCGAGACATCTTCTTCCTTATAAAGCTCAATATTATCGTCCCTCTCTCACTTCCCTAAAGATGTGTGTGAAACGGTGATAAACGACAAAAGAATACAACTTTATACTAAGGGGTACTCGACCCCAAGAGTCATTTTAACATCATTTTTAATGTTGGACAGAAAAATAAAATACACCCACATAAAGTTTGCACGCAGTTTTGTGGTCGTTTTTTCGTCGACACTGCGTTTTGGATTTTAGAGACGGCTATATTATTTTTACTTGTATCCGTAACTATTATGTGTAGTCTTATGTAACCGCAGAAATTTTTAATTTATCTACAAGGGATTTTTACATACAATAGCGGTGCTTTTACCATTAACTCTACGCGTTACGTTACTATATTTGATTATAAAAATACCTTTGAAGACAAATTTGAAATGTCTATGTTTACATAAGACTAAAAAATATAGTTACGGATATGTAGAAGTAATAATAATATAGCCATCTACAATAATAAAGTCGCAGCAGTGTTTCAGCGGTTGAAAAAATCTCAAATTTTACTTCAGCGGTCGAAACATCTTTAATTTAATTTCAGCGTTTCTCGCTTATGTGCCGTCTTAGTCTCGTTTTAAAGAATGCGTCTGTGATTGCTCCATCGCTGGCGGCCATGACTGCGCATTTAGGATGCGAAGATCAAAAGATAATTGCAAATAATGCACAACGAAGGCTTGATTGTTTCGTCCAGCATCGCTGGCGTGCGATTCGGAGGGTAGGGAATTTAGAAGAAAAAACCGTTTATCACGATTGCGCAATCATCGCCGGATCATAAATCACTCGATTAATCATCGTAATTTATCACTTAATCGCCCGCAGTCAGCCGCACACGCGAAAAGTGAGGGTAGGTGCAGAAAGCACTGAGCAAATGGTAATAATTGCAGATTCGACCGTTGAGGCGACTTATTGAAATGGGGGAGAAAACATATATTTTTTTTAATTTAAATAAAGGTACATAGGGCCATTTGTGTGTGCGCGCGCAAAATTACCACTCAATGTTTTGGTTAATAATTATTGCACTTGACTGTCCCAATTCACGAACGAACGATTTATTAAAGTAGGCAATCCCAACATTGTTAAGATAAAAGTGCGTCCTTCAGATGCAATGGAAAATCCTATGTAAGAATCGACCGCCGTCGTTATTTTACTTAACTCAAAGTTAAATACTACACTCAAATATGGATCAGTCTAACTATATTATGCATTTTTAATGCCGTCAGCAGGGGCGGGGGGGGGGGGAATAATAATAATAAAAATATTTATTTATTCTTTTCTGAGTTCATTTCATTATACCTATTAATCAGTTAACAATTTTACTTGATAAATATACATTTTACAATGATAGTTTGAAGTAATCTACCTTCAATTATCGTAGGTACGCTAAGGTTAACAGCACTAGGCGAACTTTTTATTCATAGCGTGCCAGTGTGTGTGTGTGTGTGTGTGTGTGAGCCCGTTAGTTGCCAGGCAACGAGTACTATGCTATTGCACTAAGAAAACCTGTTTTGCAATAGCGACAGAAGCGAGTATACTATATTGTATTAATGTTGGCGCATTACCGTATTTTTAGAAAGTAATAGTACAATATAAAGCTCTATTACTTATTTTTTTTTAATATATAATGTCATTTAGCGAAAAATAAAGTAAAAAATAACATATATACATAAAAAAACATATAAACATAAAAGTAAATAAAAATATAAAAAATAATAATTCTATAAAAAGCGTAAATCAAGTAAAGATATAATGATAATATACTATAATATAAGATGATTATCCTAGGCCTAAATTTTTTAATATTAGTTGTAGATTATTATTTTAATTACCATTATTGTGTTTTGTTGTAATATTCTTATTTTAAATACAATAAAAATAAGCAGGACAGACCAAAAATAAGAAATAAAATACAATAAATTTCTTCTTGTTCGTAAACAATAGAAAAACCGATCTAATAAAACTTTGAAGTCGGCGCAGAAAAACACTATGCAACTTCAGTATAAACCACGTCTCTCTGCACCGACTTATTTTGAAGTCGTTTTTTTTTTATGTATATCTGGTAACACCGGTCTTTGGTTTACCTGCATTTTAAGGCATATTTCGTAATCACCCGACGTCCTAGTAATCAGAATATACTCTGAAATGCTCTTGCCAGACGTATTATAAAAAAAACTTTTGTAATGTCTACTCATTCGAGAGAGTTTAAGTCGAATATCGGTTTACGAAAACTCGAAGTTACGGTTCGATCAACTGAAGAAGTTTTATTGAACGCAGACGCCTTTATGAAAAATATCGTATTTTTTCAAACGCCCCGCGCCAATAACCCATGAGTGATATCGAAGTAAACATACGAAAGTCTAAGTATTTTTAGAGCGAGGTAAAAAATTGAAAGCGAGCCGAGATATTGGAAATATGAGTTTCAGTCTTACAGACGACACAATCTGTCGGGACCAACGGCAACCAACAAATTGGACACGACCGATTTGTCATAATGAGAAGATTATTTTTGATGGGAAGCGTTTGTCTGTTTGAACCCAACTTAGGTTTCTATGATCCTGCGAGTGAAATACGTTGATCTCAGAGAGCTATGTTCAATTTGTCAATTACCATACGCTTCACTTGCAAAAGAAACTCTGTACAATGAACGGAAAGGTGTAAACTCCATGAGGACATGATCAGCGCTTATAACACAAACCGCGTCCTATCATTTTGCATTGTAACATTTAATAGTTAAAAACTAAAACAAAAATCTTAGATTCATGATTTTATTTCTAAGTTGTTATATTATGTATCTCAAATCGCTTAGATAAATCTCTCCTCGACTCTATTCCCATCATAAAAATATATTTATTTTATATCGGATTTTTCTCGTTTCGGAAGTGTGTGATTTACAATGATGCTACTTCAAAAACAAAGTGGTTTTGTTTTTATTTTATATTTTTTTATATAATATTTAACGAAATGAGCTTAGATTATTCCAAAGAATAATAAAATGCCTTTAATGTAAATAAACTAGATTACTTATATCTCTTAACGCCTGCAAACCTGTAAAAATCGCATTTTTGTAGGATTCAGTTATGCAGGCAAGAAAATTAATACATTAATTTTGCTGACAATTTAAAAACTTTTGGCATATATTATATTATCGTTTCCACAATTAAAAGGTAAAAAAATCCCTATTTTAATAACAAATAAAACAAACAAATTAAATTATGTCAATTGGGTATGCATGAACTTCTTTTAATTATTTTTACCACAAATGGAATATGTATTAAATTATGGGTCGTATATATATATTGAGTAAGTATAGTTACGTTCAAAAGAAAAGTGCTTAAGTGATTCTAGACAGTCTGGGGACTGCACCGCAAACAAAATAGAGAGGCAGACGGTGGACCTTCTTACCTACTTAGGATAATAAATTCCCTTAAATCGCCCCAGACGTTTATCGCGCGGAGGGCCATTGTAACTTTGCAAATTGATAAAAATGCCTCGGATGCAGCGTGACAGTTTATCATGGCCCGCAGCCGAGGCATAATCAGAAGAAAATCACATAATGGGTCTACATTGCGATGAGCATCTGTGGCGGGACGTTTTGTCATCCGAAACGTTCGACGTCGTTCCAGGGCTCCAGCCAACCGCCCAAACAGAAGAACGGGGACGCCACACGGTATGGAATTTAATTAAAAAAAAAATATATATAATCTAGTTTCCCATCAATAATAATAAGAAATAAAATTGCAATAAACCCCGACCAAATCGCCATACAAGTTTTTGAGAAGAAACTTAAAAATGTTTCTACAAATTAATGTGAAACTATTTAATTATTTTATTAATTTGAAGAATTAGGGTATTTTGTACCTCTACAAAAGACTTCTTAAAATTAATATAGAGGTAATAACTACTGGTTGTATCTTTCCTGATGATAAAAACAAACATACGACCTTATTAATTTTCCAAATCCGCTGGATCGGGTTGGAGAAAAGGTCAACTTACCTAAAAGAAGAAAAAAACATGGTTGTAAATTTATATTGTGAAATTGTAAAATTTAGGCGTAGGTGTCGAAACTTATCTTGTATTTTGTGATAGGTGCCTAGCTCTTAAACCGCTTAAGTTAATTTACGCTCTCGTTATTTCGGTTAAGTTTTTAATTCGGTGGGTAAGCTAACAAAATCTCTAGATTTCTTTAGGCGCAGTGAATGAACCTAATGCGACACGGCTAAGCTCGGCGACACGCTCGTCGGCAATGTACTAATTTTTTGTTATATGTCACGCCGATTTTCTTCTCATATATATAGAGCGGCGTACCGAAACACAGTTAAATGCAAATGGATGGAGTGATTATTTAGAAATATAGATTAATACATTCATTGTAGTTAATGACAAAAAGTTTTACTTCTAACGAGTTGGCATACCCAAAAGTTTTTTTTATTTTAGGTATTTTAGGATTATTTTAATTAAACAGTAATAAATATCAAGAACAAAGTTAAATCAAATGCCATTAACAAGAAGTGTGCATTTTAAATTGTCAGTCAACGAATATCTTTTTCAAACATTAAATCGCTAATAACTTTGTAGCACCTAAATATTATGGTTTTTTTAAAACTATGTAGCTCAACCGATTTTAGTAAAACGAGAATAATCTAGTTAGATATTAAATAAACATCACGATTTATTTAAAAAAAAAATAAAAAAAACATTTCGAGGAGGATTTACTTACATTATAAATTTTTTTTTATAGTGCAATGTTTCATGAATATTAAATAACCAAAGATCAATTATTAAATATCTTTTTCACGCCGTAAATAAATTATAGAGATAAAGTTATTAATTATATCCGTATAATTTCGGCGATCAATTTACACGGTGGTGATTACGGTAAGCAAGTACGCGAACTTTATGACACGTCTGGCATATCTGAAAGATTTGTTTCGAATGCACGGTAGACAGCTAATATAGACTCTCAATAAATAACTCACTTTGGAAACTTTGGCGGGAGAGGGGGAGGGGGAGGGGGAGGGGGAGGGGTGCCGGGAGTGGTCTTAAGCGTTTGATGAACATCTCGTCCTGAAAATGCAATAAGAAGGCTTTTGTAAGAGATTGCGGGGATTTAAACACGTCTTCCGTTACACCTGTCACTGCTGAATGGAGGTAATGTAAAGTTGGGCGATTATGCAATATTGTTAATGGCTAAGTTCGTCGTTTTAAGTAGATTTCCTTGGGAAAGCTACCTATTGCTACCTTGTCATAACTTCAGGAAAATATCGACATATCTTCGCGTTTCACATCCCCTGTATCTATATCACTTTCTTGTGGACACGATAACTGTCGTTCAAATCACTTTCAAATTGATACATAAAATTTAAGGGCTCGAAATCTCGGTTTTGTTTATTGTAATTTTACTATGTAAGCTGTTGTTTCCTGAAATAAATAAAAAAAATAAAAGTTCGTTAATGGGCAAAATCAGGCCAGAACCCCTCCATTCCGGCCCCCAGGAATGGAGGGGTTTTTTTTTTTAAAAGTGAAATTTTGTTTTACTTTCTTAGTATAAAATATAGAATTAATTTAAATTTTATATTATTTCTTAAATAAGGGCCTATTTCTTAAATAAAAGGGTTTTACATCATTCAAAAAA
Organism: Neomicropteryx cornuta; assembly: GCA_020383195.1. NCBI lineage: Eukaryota > Metazoa > Arthropoda > Insecta > Lepidoptera > Micropterigidae > Neomicropteryx > Neomicropteryx cornuta. The sequence continues at coordinate 4,327,783 of JAHKQU010000010.1, read as the reverse complement.
ATCATACCTACCTTAATATACACATGATCAAATCAGTTTAAAATGTGACGTGCTCTGGATCTTTTTATTTCTCACGCGGCAATATTCAATATTGACATGAATCCCTAATGGGAGACATTTTAACATTTGTAAACTTAAAGACTAAATAACAAATTCATCAGGTACAATTAAAGTCTGCGCATGTACCGACTGCCTGCAATGGTTCCAATGCGCGCCTGCGCAGATGCCGACCAATCAGATGCGTCGCCGGCCAAAACGACGCTGCCAGCCGCAGTCCAAATATGTAGCTCCGCTATAAGTTATACGATTTGTGTTTTGTTTTGTTTCAAATAATGAATAAATGATGGCCTACCTTTGTTTCGGGCGGACATAGCGATACTAATCGTTAAAACTGCCCGCAACAGTGGCCGGTTTAAATGAAATGAAAACGTACCAACGAGAATATCTATAGCTTTGACGCTTTTATTGCCGTTAAAATGAATATAAATGCTTACTTTAGGCTGCCAAAATAAGTAACATTTTTACGTACTTGTAGATAGTATATATTACGCATGTCGGGTGCGGTTTGTAAAGCGCATGCGGCGCCTGTCGCTTTATGTAGTAATGTATCATTTTAGTTTTTATGCCCGTCACAAGTGAAGCTATAAAAATCTATCTAGACGGGGCCGAGGCGCAGGGTGAGGGCGAACACCCTATATATTTCGCTGGCATGCAAAGATGGCGTGCTTCGCAAACGGAATCGATGATGAGTTATAAAAGACGACATGCGAGCGTCTTAAATAAAACATATTCGCGACGGTCGCCTCGCCTCTTCGGCTGTCCCGGAGGGCCGGGGGACTCCCCCGCGCGCGTTTTCTCTTTTTTACTTTTCAATTTTCATTCGAGGCCTGATCGCGAGGCGCCTCGTTGAGGGTGCCGCAGCACCAATTCCGCACGTACGCTCACGAGTATCATGGATCCTTCTTTAAGTTCCATAGTTTGTATCCGAAAGTATAGTCATGTGCATAATAACCACTCAATGCCTTCCTGGTCCCGGCCTCGCTCCCAAATGGGTTTTCTATTTTTTTAAGTTTGGAGGAAACTATTATTGGCTTTGTGTTTTAATTGTTTTTTTATTTATTGTAATTACTATGTAAGCTATTGTTTCCTGAAATAAATAAATAAATGTTTTGACTGGATATGTTAATTAATTATATCGTAGATATTATAATTTCTGAAATATGTTTCATAACAAACGAACCTTTCCAGATATACGATTGTTCCATTAAGGCGGCACTAAATAAACGCAGCGAAATTAAAATAATATTATTTGACCAAAACATTCAATGGTTATTGTGCACTTGGCTGTAGAGTGTTTCTACACAGAAAAGACTGTTCCCCAAGCAAGTACACCATATCTCAGATGTGATTCTATTTGGGAATGGTATGCGATATAAGCGTCAAATAGTAAATATTCTCATTAGTATGTTAATTTGGTTATACCATAATATAATATATAAAATAGACTATTAATAAATAACCATTATTGAACTAAATAAATCCCTAAAAGTTCTCCTTAACAGGATTGCAGTTCTAAAAAAAAACGAATTTGTCAGAAACTGTAAAGTGAAAATAAAATATAAATAATGTGACCGGGCAGCCGATTATAAGACACCATTTTTTATGTTTGATTTTGTGTAGAATGATTTTGGTAGACTGTGAGTTCGTGACAGATTGAATAAAAATTAGTATTCAGAATTTTAATTTGTCTTCGTATCGCCCATAGGCTAATTATTGAAAAATCTAGCAAAATGCTATCAGAATAACTTTAAACTTACCTTTTTGTTTTCCTAAAAACTATTATCTAATAAGTTACATAGTTACAGTAATTATTGGAAAGTACAAAAATTAAAAGATATAAAAAACTAGACAAATATTGTGTTATTGTGTCAAAATTATAAGTAAAATATAGATCAATATGTCTGAAAAAGAAAGGGTAAGTCAACTAATCTACTACTATTTGTACTAAACAATTTGTAGAAGCAGTTTGATGTTATATGATAGCTACAGGTTTCAAACCATTTTTGTTTTTTTATCGATAAGTGTATTTCCATATTAAAACTAGAAAGAAAAGGATAGAAATTTTAAATTGATAGAAACACGGAAATTGCAGATAGAAATAATTTATTTCTGCAAGGATCTCACCGAATTTTCCTAAAAGATTTATTATGAAATGTCTCAAAATACCGTAAGATAATACTTTCTAATGGAAATATTTAAATATTATAAAATTTCAGATAAACTAAATCTTGACTAGCCCTCGGCCTTGTCGCATTTCTGGATGTGTGTCATTGCAACAGTTAAAACCATTACCAAAAACCGATTGAATATTTATAGTCCGTAAAAAACAAATTGCGGCAACTGAATAAATAGATAAAAATTTTATTGTCTTTTACCGCGATAAATGTTAGGCACAACCCGGCCGTTAAAATATGATAATTGAACATTATAACATTCACAAATGTTGAAATATCTTTCTATGATTATAGGACATACGAGTCTCTTGTACAGAGTGTTCAGTAAGTCGACGATCAAACGTAACAGGCGGATAGAGGATATTACGGGCTACATTTCGTATTACGGAAATATGAATGAATTCTGAACCGTTTTTAAAATCACAATTTTGTCACTTTTCATCAAATTCCCACCTGTGCATCGTTAGATGTGATATATGGTTGATTTTTTTAAGTATTACAAGTTTTAATAAATTTATTATTCGTGATAAATAAGCACCAATTTAACGTTACAAAATAAATAAATACATGAAAGCGATTTTTAACATGAAAATTCGTTATGACTTTGGAACTTGATTTATAATAAAAAAATGTACTGAGAAAGTTATGTTTTATTTACAAAAACATGTCTAATTATGATTCGTTTCGTGAAATAAAACACCATGTATCTATCTCAAAAATATACAAAAGATGTTTGACCTAAGAAAATCAAATGTATTGTTTCCTAGAGAAAACATTCAAGAATATTACGTGCATGGTATGTATTTATTGCAAAACTAAAAAAAATGGAGGTATGGGTTTAATATATGTAACAGTGTGGATTTTAGCTATGGCAAGTATAGGTTCATTTTAAACCCTGTAATGATCAACGCAAGTTAAGTGTCGACGCGACGATGGAATGAGAGTTCCGCTTTCGGGGTAGTCGGTACAATAATTGCGGGCGTAGTTCAAGATAAAGCCAGTAGCCGCGCCCGTCGCGGGGTTACCAACCAGGGTTGTCGCAACTCAATTCAATTTCAATTTATAATATACGAGTGGCTGAATATAAATCAGGTAGATTAGATTGAAGACACTACCGCACTGGTGATCCGTGCTCCGTCTGTACCGAAAAGGAGCAAAATCCGAATAAAAAAAAATAACATGGGATTTCCCATAGAGAATTTTTTTTTAAACATAACTTTTTTATTATTTCGTGTTTTGAAATTCCGGCTCCGTCACAACCTAGTAATTTTCATCTAGATTCGATAAAACTTTAAAATTCTAAAATCGGCGGTGAAATCATTGAGATCTGTCATCACTAACATTTCGCTATTGGAGTCGATCCGTGGAGCTACGCTTTGCTCAGCTCCGATAAAAAGTTCATTATTCTAGGTTAGCTTAGAGATATTACTTTGGAAAAATTGATTTGTACCAAAATAGGTAAACCTCATAAGATATCCGATACCCGTTATATGTTTCCACTATTAATATCTCCAAAAACAGAATTACAGCACTCAGCGGCGAGCGGTGCCAATCCCGCACGGGTAGGCAATTTAACGCGAGGGCGAGGGGGGGGGCAGGATCCCCCTTAGTGTCGCAGGCGAAAAAAAACGGGCCTTTATTTTTTATTGTTTATTTGGAAAACCTAACGTATTATATATATATTATTTTTTTTTAACATACAAAGGAAAGAAAGTATTTAAAGACACTATTATTTAGTTTTACTAGTTTTATGTAATTCTGTGGTTAAAATTAGTTCATCATTTAATATAACGATTTTTAGCAAACTAAGTAAATAATTTTACATTGACTTTTTATTATTGTTTCTCTGCATCGCTCACGAAACTGAAGATAATATTATCAAGCCACAAGAGATATCTAACAATTGGAAAAAATTTAATAAGAACATTTGGTCAGAATTTAGAAAATCTAGCGGTTTCGAAAAAAAATAAATAAAGAAAGCAGTGAACTAAAAAAGTTTGCAATGGCACCTTAGAACCACACAAAGACATCAAGGGTGTTCAGTTAGTGACGTCAGATGCTCCGAGAACCATGACTGACTGGATGGGAAAGGCGCAGCACCGCGTAGATCGGAAAGTTCTTCGAGAGGTCTGTGCCCTGCAGGGGTAGATACAGGCTGATGATGATGATACAGTGGCCCATATATGGAAAATAAACCTGAAACTGTTAATGCTACCGAAATACCATGGCTTGATCCTGGTAAAAAAAAAACCCAAACTTTACCTTAGGTCAGTATTATTAGTCAGGTCAGTATTAGATCTCGGTTTATATATGGGATAGTGGTCCACTTCTTCGACTCTGACAAGTTCAAAACACTCGTTCAACAAACATAGAATTTAATCTAAAAAAAATATATATGAAGTTAGAAATATTTGCTATGAAATCTCACAAAAGCACTCTCTTTAATTGTTTATAGATAAATTGGCTTAGCGTGTTAATTATGGGTTTAAAATGTTATTATAATTATAGTTATTTTTTATACTTATGGTATATCAATGTATGTGTATATTTATATTGTAAAGGACGTGTAAAATACAGAACAAAATAATTTGAACATACTTCGCAATTATTAATATCTGTATTTTAGACACCTGGTTTCCAGCAGATACGCCTTGGGCTTGGTTGGTACATAAAAGAAAATAAATGTAAATTTTTTGAATAAACCAAAAAAATAAAAAATATATAAGAAGCCAAGTGTGTTCGCCGGCAACCCTGATTCGTTAAGGTAGGTCGCCCAGCGGAGTTAGTGGAAGGACGATAAATCAACCGCAAAGCAATATAGTCGTCTAGGATGGAACGTGACGCGGTATTGACGGAACCCTCTCACCGACGCACGCACACGCACACACTTTTCGAGGCGGACGAGGTGCCCGCCACGAATCGTAGCGTTCACCCTACGCGCTAGACCTTTATAGCTTCCGTAAGCCGGTTTAAAGTAATATTAATGCGACCCCGCGCGAGTTATTCTTTACAGCGGAGACGATAAAAACTACCGCCTTTTTCATGAAAAACAAAACTGCATTTCCAATCACTTTCAACCTTTCTCTGTCGAACTCGTCCCTCTGCCTTATCCTCCGTAAGTCTTCGAGTATTAGTTGTTTGAAATTCGACCATAATTATCATAATGAAACGGTGGTGCAGTGGTATAAACGCCTGCTTTTGAATTTAAGGGTCCCGGGTTCGAATCCCCAGTGGGTCGAAACAGGCCAGGTTATTTTTCGCCGCTGTCGATTGAGGTAAGTAAGAAGACAAAAAAAATACACTCAGTTACAGACTTGCGTTTAAGTTGATTTCCTGTAATGAACGGCCTCGCATCATGAAAACAATAATAAGGCTGTCGGAACTGCTCACAATAGCGCCTCCTTGATACGTTTTCAAGTAAAAAAAAACCGAAAAAAAAAATGTTTTCGTCCACACACACAGAAAAACCTGGCCAATAGTGTGCAGTGGAGGAAGAATGAAAGATTCACTCATCCTTTAGACGGTCGCTTAATTCGAACCACGATCGAGCGACAAAAAGTCCGCTAAAGTTTTTTTAAACAAAATTTAATGTACCTAAAAAGTATTAATCTCTTTCCTTTTACCTTCGAAAGTATGGGGAAAGTGAGGAGGTACCAGTGGGGAAAACAAACTACAGTGAAAGTCAGATTACTAATGTAACATGTTTGTATTTCCGCCCTTATGTTTCAACTCGAAAATTTAAGACGCAATTGCGGAGTTGATTTCTTTTTTACTTTTATTGATATCGAGAAAAATTCAAAACCGTAAAACTCATATCCCCGTCATCCGTAAAAAACCCTGTCATCTAATCTCCATTGGGGAACTCATGTTGGTGATGTAGTGAAAAAAGCTCACAGACAGTTAGGGTTTGCTATGCGAAGTCTTAAAGGTGCTGATTTTAAAGCTCGAGCATTGGCATATAAAACGTTGGTTCGTCCTACCCTCGAATACTGCTCATCAGTATGCGATCCTCACTTAGAAGCTGTTCAGAGAAAAGCAAGCCGGCATGTCTTTAAGCATTTTAGTCGATATGATAGTCCATTTGAATTAATTTCAATTCTTAATTGGGAGCCACTTAGTAGAAGGCGTTTCGAATTCAGATTAACTAGTTCATATAAGACTGTGACCAATAAACCCTCTCTAAGCCTCCTTATATTGGCCGTAATGAACATCCTTCCAAGTTAGAACCTATCTTGAGAAAACGGAACATTGGGTTCAATTCGTTTCTTTTCAGATCAATTCGCCAGTGGAATGCTCTTCATAGGTCAGTATTTGATCTCTTTCCTTGTTCCAAGGCTGTTTTTAAGCGTAGTTAAGCATTCACTTTTACTCACCTACTAAAATCAACAGTATCACCGGAGCTAGCTCATAAATATTATAATTAACTAATAATAATAATCATTATAATAATATCAAACGGAAGCACACGTCGCGAGATATGTGAACTCAAACTCATCACAATTCCAGGGCACAAAAATATGTGTAATGACTGTATATTACCGATGATATTTTATTATATCTGTCCTGATTTTCATTATTTTTATTTGTGTGATTTTGTATTTTATTGAATATAAAACTTTCGGCGTTTAATCATTTATTTACTTTATGACTCTGTGGCTATTTATACTACGTACGTAGATTTTAAAAATAAAGCTCGGCTTAGTAAAATAAACTTGAGATTAGCGCGAGTTAAAAATAATCTTGCGAGAGCGGAAAGCAGAATACATAATATTATCAAAGGGGAATCCCGCGCAAAACCGGGCATGGCTTCCAGACACAGATTACTTAAAAAATATAAATCCCGTCACACACGAGCCTCCTGCGGGCGGGGAGGGGTGTAGAGGGGAGGGAGGGGGAGATAAAAGAGAAAAAACTAGGGTAGGTACATATGTGTACAGTAATTAAAAACGCGTACTGTTTATTTAGAGCGATAGTCGACCAGTACAAATTAAATTCGTCTATAAACAAAATATGTTTTCTATAAGAATTTATACAAAGAATATATTCTGCTTAAGACAATTTATAGTGTTTATTTTTAACGTTTACTACAATTCTGTATTATATTTATACATTTCGTTTTTATTCTAATTTAAAATTAATAACTTCTGTAGGTTCTTCTTATGTATGCTAAAAAATAATAGTTAAATCGTTTTCAAATAAATAACATACCCATTTTATAGCCTACCTCACTACTGGCAGTCCCAGTTGGGTGGAGCCTTGTGCTCTCTAGTATAACGTTTTTGATTGAAAATAAATTATTTATGATTTATATTGTATATTGAAATTCGAGACTTTGAATTAAAAGATAGCCATTGTAGTGATTTAATTTATCATCTATTTAAATTTGCCTCCAAAGTGTACTAGGTGACATTTGATTATAACATTAAGCCTTGTATATGTGCCTTGTGTATGGCTAGCTAGATAGAGGGTAGATTGGAGGTTTTTTCTTGTACAACTGTGGGTGTTAAGATAAGTAAAAATAACTAATAAAAAGAACAGTGGAATAACCAAACGTATTTTATTCAGTTCATCCTGATGCCTACACCATAACACTGTCTTTCTTCCTCATTTCATATGCGTAATGACTTTCAAATGTGTGGTCTAAAACACTCTATTAAAAGGATCTCACTCCAAATCGAGGAGCTAATCTATGCTTTTATAAATAAAAAATTAACCAAAAATACTAAATAAAAAAAAAAATCCTATATATTATTACAATGTAGTTAACATTTTAAGTAAGATACATAGGTAATATTTATTATTCATCAAGATCTTTTTTGATGCCATATTTCACTTCTGCAGCCAGTATTTCGCACTTCCGACCTGATTGAAAAACGGCCAGCTTATCGTTACTAGACTATATCAGACCCACGCGATTCCAGGTTTAATTTCGCGTCGCAGACGGACAGCGAAAACGAAGGAAGACCAGCATCGCTTTGTGTTCGACAAAGTGAATTCCAGGAACCGCGTCGGTTAATGCAATGGGGGTTCCCCCGGGGGCACACTAGTTGCGAGACGCTGTTTGGGGAGCACAATTGAATAATTCCGGACCTAGCCTAAGCCCCTTTCCTGCATCCAACATAAGCACAAGACTTCGAGGGCGGGCGGGAGGCGGTTGGGGCTACACAGAGGCGTCCTTTATTTTGAATATTTAATTAATTAATTAATATTGTTAGTATTTTTTACAAAAACCGAACACAGATTTCATGCATTTGCTTTATGGCATATAGTGACTAGTTCTGGAAACATCTCTTTAGCTGATTATACAAGATTCGGAGAAATTAATATGGCTTGTGCCATTGCCATGAGTTGGTAACATAGGCATATTTCACACCTGTGTATTTCACGCCAGATCCACAGTTCTCATACCCAGTTTAACTGGAAGTTTTACATTGCGGTCAAAGACAACTAGAAGAAATTAGTTTGAAAATTCCTTCTTGAAATACAAAAGTATTTGCTTTGTATGCACTCGAACGTCTTGAGGCGATTTACACGTTCCTTTCTCACGGTTTAGTTTTCATATTCGAAGATCGCACTTTCATTTACCGCGCTCTCGGACTAGTCACCTCTTCTAGGTCTTACCTGCTAATTTTTAATTTAATATTTCTATTCGTATTCATCCGTGCTAGTTTTGAAATCCTGTTACGGTCCAGGGATCCTTGCCTCCGTTACAGGTTGATTCTCAATATAAGAAAAAAATGTATAGGTAAATGAGTACTGATAAAATAGTGGTTTTTAGATAGCTCAACTCCTAAGAAATATTTGACAACCACATATTGGCATCTAAAATACTGTTCAGATGTCTTGCCGTGTTTAAATAATCAGTTAATATAGTATCTGATACTCTTTAAAACAATATTTAATAACTTTAGAAAGAGAAATATTTTAGACCAAAGGGTTAAATAATTTTCAGCCGTAACAGAAACTATTTTGTTTTAAATCGGGTATTCAAAAAACTAACCGTGGATTGTTGTTATTGTGGTGTTGTCCAATTTTATAAAATATACAATACCACAAAAATTGTGATGTTCAGCTTTTACAGTAATGGAAAAAATCCTCATAAAATAAAAAAAAAATATGGTAGATGTTTTTTCTCAAATTTTAATCAGCTGAACGCGAGATAATTTTATATAATAAATGTAGAGGTTGCGGTATTCGAAAGGTTAAAGAGTTTAACTACTGACCCAGCGTTCGCGGATTCGAATCCGTTCAATTGTCATACCATTTTTAACGTTGCATTTACGCTATCTACCCTGACTCTAGCACGAGCAAATTTAGCTTAATTAAGTAGGGTCGAAAATTAGTTTACCTTTAATTCCGATATCTTCCACACACCTACATATTAATAATTAAAAATATTATTTTTATTGATGTAACGAGGCGACCATGTAAAGGTAGGTATATACACGCGCAATAATAATACACAATCATTTCGTATGCCTAGGGGTGGGGACTGGAAATCGAACACGGGGTTAAGTGGTAAAATGCGTTATGTTCGATACGCTCATTTATGTTATTGTTAGAATATGCAAGCGGTAAAAATTATGAAGATATAAAAATATTGAATTCATACGAAAATATTGAATTTGAATTTGATTTGATACAAAAGCACGGTGATACTTTCAGTAATGAAAGGTAGGACATTCTTTAAAAATCGCAAAAGTATGAATAACTTCTAATTGACTTTCGGATCATCCTATATAGTGTTCAGGGGCTCGATAGTGATGTTTCCAGCTTTTGGACTCACCGTTGTGTCTATGACACCCTGGGTAATCAATAACATTAGTGTTAAACAGAATCAGTAAGTAGCTAAATGCATCATCTAATTACGTCCAAGACTAAACCGAGCATAAATTTCAAGTGATGGTTCAACTATTTCAATAGAAATTCGGAATAAAACAGGTCCGAGTACACACCTTAAGGCGCCCCGGGACGCATTTGTCCTTGAGATTTGAAAGAGTAGGCTTTATTCGAACATTGACGTGTAGAAAAGAGACGGATATACTCGCCGACCGCGAATTCGTTACATTTGGAATCGATGAAAGATGTTTTTTGTATTTAAATAATTATTATCATTTGAAAAAAGTGTTTTTTTTTAAGTAATGTCCTAGATTATTATATTGTCTATCTTTAGAAAGAAAAATTAGGTTCGCGTCACTTACACAACTTAAAAGAAAATCGTTGCTAGAAAAAAACAACACTTTCTTATTTATTTATTTTCATTACTATAATAAGGTGTATTTCGTTTTTTTTTAAGCAAAGTACTAAATTAATATATGTAGAATATTGTGGTATTTTTAGTTTTAGCCATTTGTTGGGAATAACTTCAACAAAATGACGACTCCCAGACTACTCGCGTCCGTGGTACCGGACAATTCTTTCAATTCATCATAAATGTTAACACCATTTTAATTTTTTTTTGTAAATTTTAAGGCGCGGCTAGTAATGAAACAAATTCTGTTTATTCAATACTAACTTCTTCCAAAATGGTCTTCGAAGAACAGAAACAGTTTATAATTTAAGTAAATTCACTTATATATACTAAACAAATTCTTATAAAGAAGGTGTAATTTTAAAGCTTTTTTAATTTTATTTTTGGGAATTTGCTGCATATATGGATTTAAACCTATATAAATTTCGTTTTAAAAAATTAAGTTGTGCGTGGCCTTATGGCATATACATAGTCATTTTTACAAGCTTTTAGTTAGCTTGCAATGTTTGAATGTCTGTTTAGGTCAAATCTTGCAAGTTGAATTAGAACCACTTTCCCTTATCCTACTGAGTTGAAATTTAACATGTTAGGTCAGTTCCGATGACAATGCATTTTTATGGTAAGCATGACCTGATTCTACACACAGTAATGGCTCCAGACGAAGGAATTCCTCAACGGTCAACAGTACAGACGCGAAATGTTGTATGCGCATTCGAGCTCTTAATTAAAAGCTTGTTTTTAAAAATGTATTTTTACCATTAATTTATTATTTCTAGTATTTACGGCGATCGTTGACCATACCAATTTACTCAAAGGACAAACAGTTTTTTTTTTTACTGACAGCCAGTTCCTGAACTGAAACCCCAAGTACTCAATAGGTAATTTGTGTTGTGCCACAAAACTGCAGTATAAGAGGTCAATAGGTGGTAACCATGAACCATTTTCTCCATGAACCATGAACTCTCTCGTTGCAAGCGACACCGCGACAATGAAGTTCAGCTACAAATCACGCAGTTATTTTGCCTGGGTGCCCACGCGATAAGATTCTTGCTTATTACAGTTAGGGGATGGGGAGGGGGGCACAACAATTTCTAGCTTCACCGTGGTGACGTTTCGACGAGAGAAATTTGAACATAATAGAAACGTGGTTTTGCAAAGGTCTAATTGGTGGGTTGTATCTGTTGCCGACGCCCCCTCTCCAACCCCCAACTCCCTCGCACTATTATTTGTCATGCTAAATTGGACCAAATGATAGCAGGTCGGAGTATTGAAGTCTGTTGATAAGACGTCACGCGATCGATCATGGCGCTCACCGCCCACGCGGCAAGGCTTCCCGTAAATTATCGAATTCGACTGAGATCCAACAAGTCGCTCGACACTTGGACTCGAAGATTAGGTCTGAAATATGGTTTTTATTTCAGGAACCATTTGTTAAGTGTCGTCGGCGGTACGAGAGGGTACCTGCCTACCTGATAGAACAGGTTTTTTTTTTAATCAGCATTACCCCAAAAGTAACTGGTATTCAATTTGGCTTGCATTTATTGTTGTGATATTTTATTGTACAGTAAAAGGCACTCTGAGCTTTATATAAGCATAAACATTAAAAAATGAGGTAATACGTGTGTGTATGAGAATCACCGCTTTCGCATCTCCGTATGAGCGCAGATGAGGTTTATATTTACACTCTGTCGAATCGCCTTTCAAGGTAAAGCTTCATTTGCCCTCGACTGTACATATTATTATTATTAAATATAAAAATAACTATAGTCTCTACATCACTAGGCTCTTATCACACGCATTGAAGCATGAACCTTTAGCAAACATTTCATTTTTAATTCTCTATTAATTATACTATATTAAACAGAAGAATATTTTTCAATACAATGGGAACAATATCATTATCCTCAATATGGTTTGATGGTAACCCAACTAGACTTTAATCTGTTCTAGAGCGACCATGGTTTGTTCCAGTAAATAGTATGAAATAGTTATAGTCAAAATATAAAGAGAATCATTCTACTATTGCAATTAATTCTTCACTGTGAATAATACTTAAATTTATTAACCATGACCAACCATCCAACCATCAACCATCTTTTTAGATTTACACTACCGAAACATGAGCACAAGATTCGTGAATAATTTACCAGAGAGAAAGTAAAAACTCCTCTGTCCAAAGGCAGTTTTCATTTGATTCTACCTCGGCATATTCCTAGGACGTGTCCTGGTGGAGCACTCTTCAAGGTTAAGCACTGTATCCGTATCCTTCCCTAAAACATTTTTCACATACTGAACTACATCACCTTAGCACATGAGGGGTTTCCACCTGGTTGGACTAAACAAAATATACCTTCATTCCTGGCTGATCCTAGTGTGTTAGGCTTTAGAAATGATTCTATATGACGAAATTTTAGTGCAATTGCATTAATTTACAGATTTGCAATATGGTGTCTACCCACAATGAACGGCCCAGCCAAGACTTTCTCGCCGACCAATCGGAACGATTAAATTAAATATATATATAAATATATGCTATTAGAATGTGGAAAATATACCAATACAGATTTGAAACACTGAAATGGTAAGAGAAGATAGAAAAATAGGTAGGAAAGAGAGAATAAATCTCTCGAACAATGAGAGTTTATAATAACATAAATGCACCATAATGCTATACACCCCTCATAGAATATTCCGATATGAAGAGAAAGCGGAAACGTGGGTTGAGTGGGGAGTAAATGAAATTATACATGAACACAGAGCACTGTCATAACAAAAAAAAAAAAAAAATTAACAAAAACACGCAACGAAAATTTGGATGGATTTTTTTTAAATACTTTAAAATGGACATTTTAAATCAAGACGCTAAAAAGTAATGATACCTAGCGTGTGAAATAACAACGTGTGTCTGTTTTGAAACGAATTAAAAGTAAGGTAGTCACATTGATCTTCGCTATAGTGTTCCTATAATATTTTATCTGCATCCTTGTGTATTTTTTTTAACTTCTTAACTGTTAATTTCAAAGATATGGAGCGAAGGGGGAGGGGGGTAGGAAAATAATAACAACTTTAGCGGCATTTTTTAGCCTATAATAAATGACGGAAGGACCTCCCTGATATTAGAAATTATCTATATCACATTAAAAAAGGCGTCTATATAAAATATCACATGTAAATATTAGAGATATTGATATCAATACTTTCGAAAACAATCGCTTTAATTGCCAAAAAAAGACAGCTTTAATTGTGAGTTTCTTGCGGACGATGTCGTGTTCCATCCCAGTAAAAAAATGTCTTCGTGAACATCAGCTGTCAAAAACAGGTCTGTTCGCTGGGGCCGAAACCTGAGCCAGCACTAGCGAAGATCATTGTAACGTCCACATATTGGAGTGCCTCAGTCGGCTATGGACAGGGCCCAGGTCAAGACGTCCCACAAAATCGCTGTTGGTACGTTTGTTGTGCAATTAAAATTTATTATTATAATATATTAATGATTTTATGTAATTATTATATATTATATTAGTGTAATTTGTAATATACTTTACATTTATCGAAGGAAAAGAAACGTTTGTCTAATACGATTGCGTCACCATAGTGCGAATAAAAAGCCAGTGCGTGGAGCTACCCTTCCTTAAGGCGACTACATACGTGAACGAAGAACATCCTTTGAACTTACAGATTGCCTGTAAAAAGAAACTTCGCACAATGAACGGAAAGGTGTAAACTCTATGATAGCTTGAACGGCGCTTATGACACAAACCGCGGCCTGATATTTTGTTTGAAATATTAACAGAATTCATGCTGGTTTCGCGTAAACATAAACACAACTTCGCGTAGTGTGCGGTTCCCTACTTTACCCGGGAAATCAACACTTTGTTTGTTTGTCCCTCATCCCTTTTAGGGGATATGGCTTTTATTGCACAGTTCTAGTCCTCCGCTCGCTGATAATCTTCGCACTTATTCTAGGTTATAAAACTAAAATGGATATATTAAGACAATTAAATTAATGGTTCACCTATATTGTTTTGTACTAGTTGTATTATAGTATTTCTGCATTGTTTTAAACTTATTTTGTTACTCTGTATTGCTTGTATGTTTTCTTATAATGAACCACATGTTTGTATTTTTTCTTTGGTTGGGCAGATATAAAACTGAGTCTTTGAAACTACTCAGTCGGCGGCTAGTCTAGAATTAACAGAATTCATATCTTTCGTGGATATCTCTCCTAACGCCTTGCAAACTTGAAAAATTCGCATTTTTGTAGCATTCAGATATGCAGGCGCCTTAATATGAAAAGGGTTCGTGATGTCAACATTTTGAATCTGTTAACGGCCCGTGTGCAGCTCGCTTTTCGAAAACGCTGCGGATTTTGCAAGGGGTGGTTGTGCGCCATCGGGGGATACGGCCCTCCACGACCCTACTCCCCTCTCTCCCCTCTACAAAACCACGCGCCACTAACAATTACATAAATACTTAATGTTCCTGTTTTTTCCGCCTCTCCTGGCGGCCCATCAAAGCGTCCATATTTTTTCAAGATGGCTGCGCGCGTAATTCTTATGACAGCGACCGCCTTGCGCTCTCCGGAGCGTAGCGGGGATAAACAGTACTTCGGACATTTTTAAATATAGAATAAAAAAAGAAAAGAAACGTTACAACGGTGAACCAGGCTTGTGAAGAAAATCATCAGACAACATCGATTAAGCGAATGTGTGTAAATAAGTGTTACACAGATCCGTACCGTCACTCTTCTGACAAATTATTCAAAGTATTTCAAGTTTTTGGTGTATGACGGCTGTATATTAGAACAGTGCTAATGTACTACCAAAAAGATGTAACTTCTCAAATAATGCTACCTCATACTCAGGACACATGGCAACGACAAAGAGAGGGACTCATATGGACAGAGACACTATACATTTCTAGCGCCCAGAATTTATAACAAATTTTACACTGAGGTTGACAGATTGACATCGACATTGACTGACGCAAATTTTAAAAGGACGGTGACGCATTGGCTAATGAACAAAACGAGGCAAGAATGCGAAAATCAACTTATGCAAACTATTGCTTTTTTTTATGACCTAGGTCATATACAATTATTTTGGGCCCTCCTCAACTAGGCCAAATATGCCTGTACTAGAGTCAGGAGAGATGGTGGTAATGAAACGTTAAAAATGGTGTATGAACATGTGCGGAATCGAACCTGCGACCTTAGGGCCAATAGCCAAACGCCCTAACCACTAACCTACCACGATTTCCTTGAGTGCACTTTTGATTCTACATGTACTTTCTACATAATACAGGGTGTCCCAAGGTCAATCCCAATAAAAACAAAATAGGTAATAGGTCCTACGATTCCTAGTGTTATTTGTTAAGAAACTATATCGAAATTCATTATGGTATTCGAGAAAAAAAATGTTGAACTTTCTATATAAACCCTAATATATTTGTGTAAAACGAGTTTATGTCCACTCGACCTTGAGTTGCATTCACGACGTGGCGCCCGACGTGTTTTCAGCGGGTTTAGTATGCCCGGCGAACGCTGCCGTAATATTATGATTGTTTTACACAAATTTAGTTTAAAAAATAATTAATTTGGGTATCAAATATTTTTGCATTTTTTTATATAATTTCTTACTCGTAGCAGGGAACATATACACCCCCTTAAATTTACGGGTATGATCTTGTGACATACTGTATATATATATATATTATTCTGTTGTAAAACATTATTTTAGGTATATGGAAATTTCAAATTTATTACGACTACAGATAAATATTGTATTATTATAGCTAACTAAAGTCGATTAAGTGTATTTTGAATGAAAGTATGTATATGTGTGTGCGTGTGTGTGTGTTTGTGTATATATTAAATGTATTTATCTATATATATTCGTAAAAAAACAGCATATGTCAGATCTTTAATAAAGACCTCGCGCTCTTATTATATATTTCAAATAGGTAACACCTCGACACTTATCTACACAAACTGTACTTTCTTCTCTAGAAAATCAATAAAATGCTACAAAAACGGTCATAAATGTACGTTCGACCTAAGAATTCATTAAGACAATATGATAGAATATATTTAACCGTGTAATGGAGCCCTACCCAACGGATTAGCAGCCAGCCCAACCTACCAACGTGGAACAGAGACCAGACGGCCGTAACACAAACCCTCCATGATGGATTGTATGCGGCGCGGCGCTGTCGCCTCCCGTCTGTCGTCTGCGGCAATAAAAAGGCAAAAAGGTACATCCGACATGGCGGACGAATAAAATTACTATCGGAAATCTAAATGTCCAAGATCTGACAGACCCGATGTCCCCTTGTATCTTATCAAATGAAATAAATATGCGGGGCCTGTTGCACAAAATTGACAAGTGCATAACACACTCAAAAGCGGGTTTACTAGAAACAAAAACAACACACTAGAAATGATAATTGCAAATTATTGTATATTGTACTAGGGCGCCGCTTTGCTTCGCTGCGGCATACATTGGAGCTGAGTTTAGTATACAGTATTTCTCCATTGGGATTACCATTTATTTTTTTATAATTCTTTGTGCAATCAAATGTATATGTTGTTTGGTATCTATGCACAGAAGACATTGTCATGATCATTTTAAAAAAATAATAATCAAAATCGGTCTTGTAGTTCTAGAGCCTTAGTCCGTGAACAGAGTGGTATTTGAGTCACCACATGGTGGTAGTACAATTATTATTGTATAAAAGTACATTTACAAAATAAATTTTCGAGTTTTCGAGCCCGAAGCGACGAAGTTTTCGAGCCCGGGAATTGGGCAATATTTTTGAAAAATATTACCAATTTAATCACAAAGAAAGCCCTCTTGGGAGTAAACAAAAAATGTGTTAGAAATGTATCATGCTTAAGGGACGGAGGCCGGACACATTTTTTTCGGACGGAACGATCTACTTCCCCTAACATTAAAAAAGTGCAAGTATTATAAGTTATTAATTTACTGTTTTTAACATGTCTGTTTAAAATATGGTTTAGTTAGGTACCCTTAAGAATATCAGCGTGCGCAATTGTGGAATTCGCCAAAAAGAAATAAATGAATAGTCTAAAACCAAAATATACTAGTATCACATTAACCTTGGATATATTTTCTCAAGGAACTGGATATAAGAAAAAAATATGGAACCGTTGTCAATAAAATAACATTTTTATGAAACCGGGCCACGAATGATGGATAAACTACGTAAAACTCTTGACGTAGGATTATAGTCTCGAAGAAAAACGTCGAAACTCACTTAAAATGCTCGTTTAATAGTTTCGAACGATACTCTTGACTTTTAGAAACATTGTAAGTACAAATAAGATGGCATTAAGGTAAACATAGATAGTAGAAAATAAAGTATGTTAAGTAAAATGTTAGAACAAAGCGTGCTTTGCTCAGTCAATTAATTGAAACTACCTTTCCGTCTTATTGATAAGAGATAAGACAACCAAAAAGTTGGATTTATCTTTTTTTATATATATTTTTATTAGGTTTTTCTTTGGTCTAATACATGATTCTCAATTATTTATTTGGCTAGGTAAAACCATACTGTGTGTCAACAAATACAAACAAATATAATATATATAACTATTTTTTACAAATATTGAATATTTTGAAATATATTTTACTCGGTTTAAATAACCGTTATCAATGATAAACTGTTTTCATAAAATGACGATTATTCTAGGGCATTTTAAAATGTTATTATGAAAAAAAAAACGTAAAATTTTGAAGGTAGTAATTTTCGGTTTGCGGCCGATGCTGTTAATGACAAATTGTGCATTATCGCACTGTTCCTCAAAGTGTTTCAAAATTAATCCGAGGAAAATTTGTATGCACAAGCTAATTTCACAGCAAAAGAAAGCATTGGCAATAGCTAATTATCGAATTGCGACAATTTGAGTAACGAGCAGGCAAAATTATTATAGAGAAGGCAATTATGTGTAAAAATACACCAATAAAAACCCGAAAGCGATTTAGTGACTAAAATCGAAAATGACTTAGAGGCTCTCAAATGATGTTTTCCTACTTCGAGTAAGCTAACCAACCTCATATGCAATTGGTAAGAAAAAGTCTAATTCTACCAGTTACGAATATTTAAGTAGGTATTTAACCAAAATGTAGGTACCCACTATATTTATTTAGCGTATGACTTGTGTTGTCGGTGAGGTCGTATAAAGCGCAGTTCCGACGGCCTAATTGATTTTCATGATGCGAGGCCATTAATTACAGGCAGAACCATCTCGCAAATCTGTAACTGAATTAATGTTTTTTGTATGTCTCGTTACTTAACTCAGTCCGCGGATTTTATATAATAATAATTATAAAAACTACGACACTAATGAAAATAATATTTTGTACGAGATCGTGGTAGTCTAGTGGTTAAGGCGTTGGACTGTTGGCCAAAGGGTAGCGGGTTCGAATGTGCAACATTTGGCCTAGTTGAGTAGGGCCCAAAATAATTGTATATGAATCATAGCAATTATTTAAAATAAACAAAGTAAAAGTATATGTATAATAAATAAATTATATTTATACAACTATACCTATTAGCCAAGTTCCATTGAATTATTGTTGCCGGACCACTTGCGGTACGATAAAACATCGTAAGTAGCAAAACTCTAAAAAGTTACGACTGTGTTCGGATAGGCCGAACTCGCAGCTAAGAGGGTAGATTTAATTTCTTTTTTCTTTTTGGACAACGCAGTCGTGCCAACTGCTCCGCGTCAACGTCGCGGATGACATTTGAATTTCGGATATCGAGTGATGCGCGCGCGCAGCATGGCGCCGGCGCAGGGGACAGGACGGGGAAAAAAACGTTTTAAGTATGTTTTTACCATTCGGGAATAATGGAACGACACGGTTTGACTTAGATTTCCGTTAAATAATACATTTAGGGAACATTCGTGACTCAAGCCCTGCCAACTGTTCAGGACTCAACCCGGTTTTATCTCCTAAATATCTTAAATTTTAAGAGCCTCAAAAGGTCTGTATTTTTTTATACATTTTATTTTAAAAGTTTAGACGTAAATATCTTATTTTCTGAATACAAAAATCGAGAAAATGAAACTACAGAAACATAGTTTATTTTATAAAGATGCAAATTCAAGTAAATTTTTAGACATAAGTTGATTATGTTTTTCATAATTAACCAACAGCGTGTTTATGCGTTAGTTGAGACAAAGATTTAAAAGCACGCGTAAGTCCGCTCTCGAGCCATTTTTACTCACTGTGGTTGCTTCATTAAAGTCGGACGAAAAACAAAAATACACTCACATAGAACGGACAGTTTTGAGGTCTTCTGTAGATTTATTTAATAAATACATGCATTTATATTGGTAGAAAAAATATTAAAAATTATAATATTTTTCAACGCTTCAAATAACACAGCAAATTATTACACATGTACGTAGATACTCTGCGTAAGATTTACCACGCGTTAGCGCAATCTGCGATTACATACGGAATTATTGATTGGGGTGGAATGGCTGTAACACTACTTGAGCCACCGATTAAAGCGCAAAAGGCAATACTTAGAGTGGCATTAGGAAGGCTATTCGGATCATAGATACACGTACGGCTGCTACATATAAAGGCAATGTTAGTAAAGCCAAAACGCTAGCACCAGCTCATATTGTCATGAAAGGCTTCGGACTCCTCGAGCGTTACAAGTTCCAAGAGTATCTACAACATTCGCACCAAGACAATTTAAATACCTGTCACCAATAGTTTGAATGCCAGTGTTCCTATGAGAACGATCAATAATTTCCGTCGAACTATCTCTAAGTGGTTATTTACTTTTGGAAGATTTAATTCAGAAAAAATGCTTTATAATATTGATTAATTATTTATAAATTTAAATTAAATTAAAAATCATTCTAAATTCATTTTTTTCAATTCGTACGAAATAAAGTATTTTTAGTACTACATGTATTATATTTACGAAGTTAATTTAATATAAATAAATACATATAATATTATAATATATTTTAGGATTATTAACTAATAATATCGTATTTGATTATTTATATACAATGGTTTCTTTAAAAGAGCAAGGGCTTTATATAAACAGTTTATCGATAAATTATTTTTATTGTGAATGAAAACAAAATAAAAATAGATTTATACAGGACCTGAAAAGGAATGCCCTAAATTTAAAAACAACCTGTTTAAAGATATATTTATAAGAGCATAATACTATAAAAATATATGAATATACTGAAAAAAATGTATGCAAAATTAAATAGAAATATTTATGTAATATTTATTTAATGTAATTCGGTTTTTATTTATTTATTTATTTTTTTTTTTTTTTGTAAGTTCTTTATTTATAAACAAAATACATATTTAATTTGTTTGTTCACAAAACCCTTGCGGGTTTTTATGTGAACTCATTCGTTCCTAATTTAACTTATTTAATAAAATTTATATATACAAAACATATTCAATATTCACTTAAAACACTTTTGGCAATGATGAGCTACACATGACGGTATCTATCCAGACTGTCTTTAATTGTTTATTTATAAAAAAAACGGTCACTTCCAGTCGCGTCGGTGTAATTATAATGAAATCGGTACGAGTACATCTCACACCGGTCGCTTCGAGTACATTCATCAACAAAAATACTATTTACAATATATTTTTTTTAATTCTTTTTTTAAAACGTAATTAGATAAATTATTAGATTGCTTTATATTATTTGGAAGGTTATTAAATAAAATTGGAACAATTCTCTCCAGCCTTCTTTTGCCATATTCATTGTTGAATTTGGCCACTTCCAAAATTCCTTTTGTTGTTTGCCTTGTTTTTATACTGTGCGGTATTTTCTGTTTATATTCCATAGAGTAAAATTGTTCCAATATTACCTGATAATCAATTTTTTTTTCTATTGGTAATATATTACAATGTTTAAATAACTTATTTTCCTCACTTTTTAATTTATTTTTAATTTTTTTTGGTACTATAGTTTTTATTATTTGAAGCTGAAGTTTTTTAATTTTTTGAATGTATGTTTTAAATGTTAGACCATAAGTACTAATTCCATATGTTATTCGTGTTTCCGCAAGTGATATATATATATATAATAATCTTAGTATTTTATAGGGTACTTTATATCTTAAAACCGATAGTTTGCTTAGTATTGCACGTAGGTTTTTACATACTTGTTCGATATGTGGACCCCAATTAAACTTTTCATCAATGGTCAGTCCTAAATATCTATTTGTAGCGACCTTATTTAAGGAGGGACCCTAAGGGCAAGGCTTTTGTATGTTATGTAGACACGCGTCGAGGTGTGATTTTATTTCTATACTGTGGTTGCTTTTGTTGTGGGTGCTGTGAATATGAATGTAATTAGTTTTACTCGAATTTATGACTAATCCACTATCGTGAGCCCATTTACATATTGAGTCGTATGCATTTTGCATTTTTTTTTGAGCTTCTACGATATCATTGTGCGCTGTCACTAGACAAGTGTCGTCCGCGAATTTTAGTATCTCACATTCTTTAATAACTCTGGCCATATTATTCACATACATAAGATATAAAATCGGTGCTAATACTGCACCTTGCGGTGCTCCATATTTTATTATTTTGTGATTGCTGACTTTGTTCCTAATTTTTACTGATATCTTACGATTATTTAAGTAATTTTTGAACCAATTAAGTAGTGGTCCTCTAATTCCGCATGTCTCAATTCTGTTTAATAACAAATCATGTTCTAAAGTATCGAAAGCTTTAGAGAAGTCAATCATGAGTACTATTACATGTTTTTTATCATTAAGACATGTATTGACATAGTTCCCAAATATCGATAGGAGTTGCGTTGTACTTTTATTACTTTGAAATCCAAATTGCCTTTCGTGCAATATGTTATTTTTACTCAGAAATTGTGCAATTTGGTTCCCAATATGTTTTTCCATAATTTTGTTAATGGCTGATAATATTGATATCGCTTGATATTGATTTATGTATATATTAAAATATTTCGTAAATAGCTGTTATCAAAATGCGGCCATTTTGATAAACAAAGGTATGATAGAGCTATGAGTATTGATTGAGGAGTGTGTTTTTATTTTTATTATATTTCCTTTTTTATTTAAAATTTGATACCATATATGTAGTATTGTATTAGGACATTGGCTGTAATTACATTGCTGTTTTAAAGTAATAATTTGAATTTGAATTGCTTGAAAAGTCATTTTTTTTTACTTGAACTGTATGCAGGATAAAGATATGTAAAATTAATCTGTCCTATTGACCGTCGAGGAGTTCCTTCGTTTGGAGCCATTCCTGGGTGTAGAATCAGGTCATGCTTACCATAAAAATGCATTGACATCGAAACTGAACCGACATGTTGAATTTCAACTCCGTAGGATGAGAGGAAGTGGTTCTAATTCAGCTTGCAATATTTGGGCTAAATCGACAAAAAAAACGTTTTGATGTAGTAATATGGAAACTACTGAACCTATCCTTTATTGGTGGTTCCATGTTTTAGATGTAAAAGGTTATGATCGAAGCTAAGGCTTGATCTTAGCTTAAGGTTATGATCGAAGTCACCGTGAATAACAACAAGGCAGTCGGCACTGCGTTTCGCAGCGCCACCCGGACAACTCAATGCGATGATAAGAATCAGAAAAATCTACGGAACTCATCGCGGGCCGAAGACACTCACACTTGACCTGTTTACCTTTACACGGATTAAAGGCGATAACAGAGCGAGAGGAACGGAGAGAAAGGGACACGCAATTGGGTCAGATAAATATTTACTCTGGGCGTTGCGACAGATTCAAATGGATGAATTTATAATGCCTCTTTATAATGAAAATGTCAAATAGAAGTTCATTTTATATGGAATCGATTATAATAAGAATTGTGTTAGGTTGAAACGGCCCGCAACAAGGTTGGTCTAATTTAATAATAAATACTATTTTTTATTTAAAAAATACTGTTCGATTTTATTATTAAAATTTCAAAATATTAATTATGTAAAAATAAAATTTAATCAGTTTGCTATTGCAGATGTACAAAATCGACGTTGGAGAGCTCTTTGAATTCTGCAAGGTATTCACGGTATATCAAATGTTTAATTTTAAAATATTTATGGAATATTTCTCACGCGAAGAATTCAAAGAGTATTTTCACATAAGTACTCGCAAGGCAATTAGCATCACAAATACTTATTACACCGAAATTTAAAAATATATATGGAGAAAGACAAATTAAAGTTGTGCTGGCACGATTATTTAATAAGGTACCTTTAGAAATTAAAAAATTAAAAAAAATAGGTATGTAAAAAAAGATCTAAAATTATACTTATATTCTTCAATTCATTCTTCTTGTTAATGTAATGTTTTTAACAATAGGTTAAGGTGTGTAATAAAAAAAAATAGAATAATAATTAAGTAAAATGTTGCTAGATATAATGTCTATACTAGTGAGTATCTGGTAGACGGGTCGGTAGACTCTTCCAGAACATTTAAATTGCTTACTTAAAATATATGAAATAAAGGTCGCGAAAGCGATATTGAATTTGAGTTTGAATCTGATATGTGTCGGAACCTATTTTAATTTCTTAAATACAAGTATATTCATATACCTAAAATATATTAGAAATTCTTTCTACTAATAATATATTACATTTTTTAAATTCTTTTAATTTCCATTATTTTTATTTTTTAACAACCATTAAGTAAATCACTAATAAACTCATCTATTTGTCTTTAATCCTTCTCACATGTTCCAAAAACAAAGTTTAATTTAGTTTTACTAAATAGGACAGCTGAGAGTTAAAAATGCATTTTTATACAACTTATTGCTGGGTTTAAACAGACATCCTGTGCATACAAGTAAAGGACCTCTATAAGAACCTTAGAACCTTTATAATGAATGTGCTATCATCAAATATAATTAATTAAAAATAAAACATAAAAAAAATACATATTTATCTACATGACATAACTTATGACCAAAATGAATTTGTTTTATGGTTATTGAAGCTACCGAAAAGAACTAGAAAGCGTAAAAATTGTGTCAATTGTGTTGTGCCTGTTTGTGACCTCAGACACAGCACAATTCCAGGGTACAAAAATATGTGTATTGCATACAATAACTATTACAACTAATGGGCAACATTGAAAGGGCTTGCGAATTAATAATTTACATTTTTGCGGCGATTTATACATTCATCTCTTCTTCCGAAACGATTTAAAACCTGTTTGAATATTACACCTTTGTTATATAGGATGATGTTTTTAGAGGCGTGGTTTTCAAGAAGAGATAAAACGCATATAATTTGATGTTATGGCTAAGAATTTAGTTTTATTATAAAGATAAGGGTTTGCCATTATGTTTTAAAAATGATTTCGGGTAAGTGGCCGCCGCGGCTGACTCGAACAAATTCCAGCCGAGAGGCCCAATTTTCAACCACTTTTTGCAGCAAGTTGGGCCGTATGTCAGCAATAACGCGCCGAATATTCTCTTCCAAGGCGTTAATCGTGTCCGGCTTATCTGCGTAGACAAGCGACTTCACATAACCCCACAAAAAATAGTCCAGCGGTGTTAAATCGCACGATCTTGGAGGCCACGCCACAGGCCCACGACGCGATTTTTACTTTATTTTAGAGTGATTTAAACAAAATTTAGAGTGATTTTTTCTAAATTTGCACTATTTGCAAACGTTGTTCAGGAGTAAGTCTATTCATTATGAAATGGCAAACCAAACTGAGCATAAATCAAGTGACAGCTGTCAAAAACACCAACTACGAAAAAAGTAGAGCCAGATTGAAAACCACGCCTCTAAAAAAAACATCCTATATTAGCGTTATTGTTAGCGATTTGTTATTTTTAATTATATTTAGTTATAACAAATTTTTCGCACACTAACACCCTCTTAAGTCTTAGGGAACGGTCTTGGGACATCATGTATATTAAAACCTGTTGAACCAAAAGTTACTCACATTTATGCCACTCTGTATATGAAATGTACCCACGTTGTTGCCATAAACATCAAACTTTTTGGTGCGAAAATATTTGGGCGAAAGTGACTCGATCCGTAGGACGTCGATAGGCCCAGACCTGTTCCGTTTATTCGGTACGACACGCAGTGATAACAGTGATAACAGTGATAACATAACACAATTCACAATCAAACTGATTGGCGATGACAGCGACTGAAGAAGTCTCTGCGTGGGAACGGATTGGCATCGACCCAATGATCGAATCATATTTTTATGATCATCAAACGGCGTTACGTTTTACTATTATAAAGAATTGAAAAAAATAGTACTATAAGTGTAATAATAAAGAACTGTGTTAAAAGCAAGTTATTGTTTCACATTCAATATTTTAGTTTCGTTCTTAAATGTTTTATTTAGACGATGTCGTTGATTATATCATCATCCAAGTGGCATAATGTAGCAATCTGTGTATAGATTTATGTAGTATTAACTTGTTTTCTACTCGTTTAATGTGAATCTGTAGATTACTTTTAAAAATTGTGTAAATAAATACATGTGTCTATTTGTCAGTATAACTCCGAACCAAATCAAAACTGACTAGAGGCAGTATAAAAAAAGGAAACTACTTATTTATTTTCATATAAAATCTTTTTAGCATTTAAAACTAATTATAGATTCCTGACATTTTTCGAAGTATATTAAAATAGTATCCTTTTAGAAGTGTTTCTTTTTCCTAAAAATAATTATAAACCGCGTCCCAAGACCAGTCCCGATAAAAAAAACCCCCAGCTATTTGGCCCTGCGATTTCAAACATGATTGGTTTTCACATAATGTTCATCGTGGTTACCGCAAAAAAAAATGTAAACTTTACGCGATGATATTAAATCGTCCGTTCGCTTGCGAGGCCATGCCGTGTCGGTTCATTTACCGCCTTTGCTACAGCGCCGAATAAAGAGCGGAATACAGAAAGGGAATTTACACGGACGCTTTGATAAAATTAATCAATTTTGGGCATACATTTTTTATACAGTTTGTTGCACGTAATAGGGAACATAAACACCCCCTTGAGTGATCATGAATGGTACTGGAACTTGATGGTTTAGTCTAGAGATTGTACGGAAAAAATGTACCTATTCAAAGCCATAAAGTGATACATTGATCCGTGATCAAGTCTATCTTTTAGTACGGGCGCAGCGTAGCAAGGTATGACTTTTAACTTAATATTCCGTATTGTAGGTACTTTTAAAATAGCATTTAATTATAAGGAAACAATAATATCAATATAATTGTTGACTAAAATTACTTTGGGATTTATTAACGTATAGAATTGGTCAATTTCCTTAGGTAATAAGTATACCTAAGGTAATAACTGCAGGTCTCTACTTGAGCTAATGCATCTGAGGTGCCTTCACGTGTGACAAGAACAAAGGATTTGATAGACATCCCATTTATAGAATATGTTCAACCTTAAATTTAAAATACCCAGAAATTGATAACATTAATAATAACCTAGTGGCGTTTAAAAAACTTATTAAAAACTAAATTACCCTTTGCGCCCCCCGATTCTCTCCTGCATACTCTAATTCTATACTCACTCGGTGGAAATATTTAATAGGTTTTTTTTTGTTACGTAACTGTTTTATTTCCCGAATAAAGAAAATATAAATAGGTATCAGCTGACACATCTCGCCAGCACCAGATGAACCACGTGCATTCGTGTGTGTGTACCACAACCGCGACGTTCACCCGATCAAAGTTCCTTGGCCCCGAAAGATTAAGGCAAACAAACGTGTCACATATGCCCGGCCCCGCACTAGCCGATTACATCCGATATTTACCCCGTGCGCACACGTATAGTACACCTAATCTGTGCACTCGCCTCAAATATTAGTTGGGCCGACTGAAGTTGACTTTTTTGTATGAGGGCGTATAGAGCGCGCCGCAAAACTTGGCGCGCCGCTGAACCGCTTGGACTAATCGCTTGGAGAATTGCCAGTCATTTGAAATTAATGACTTCGAGAAGAAAAACCGAGATTTTCAGCGCGTACGAAAAACTAAGAAAGTTCACGGTAGACAATTATACTTCATTATTTATTTAGTATTAGTAGTATTATGTGTAAACATCTGTTTATAGTCTCGTGTGTAACGCGAACAGTGCGCTAACCACTGCACCATAACGCTAACTGAAATATTCTTAATAATCAATTCTTCAACACCTCATGTCATTATTTATTAAAATATCCAATATCCAATTAATATTACTATGTCGCGTTTTACTAGGCCAAATTGCCTGTGGAGTCAGGGGAGATGGTGGTAATGAAGCGTTAACAATGGTATGACCATGTGCGAATTCGAACACGAGTCCAACGCCCTAAGCACTATACTACCCACCTCACTAATTGGTCTTACGATTTGTAGTGTTATTTTTTAAGAAACTATGTCAAAATTCATCATGGCTACGGAGAAAATAAAATCTAAACTTTACTTGAAAATAGTAAAAGAATCATGTAATAATGCCGTAACGGTGTCAAGGTTATTATCGATCGTCGCGGCAACGGAATTCGCGCGCTGACCGAATTGACATCGTCTGTATAAAAATAAATGTAGTTGGGGATGATTTTTTTTCGCATTTCTTACTCATAATAGGTTACACAACACTTCTCCCCCCCCCCGACCTTAAGAAAAAAAGGCCAATTCCTGGTGCGTAAGTGTTCTTGCTGCAAGATTTTAAATTTACAGTTTTTCAATTCACTGATTATCATCTGCGCGTCAATAAAAAGATTGCCGTACTGAGTTTAATGTCTAAAAACTAAATTTTTCGATTGGATTTCATCATCAGCAGCTACTTTTTGAAAAAATGTTACTATTATATTATAATGTTCCTTACGGCATAAAAAAGAAAATCGTAGGTATCATCGAGCCTCTTCATTGTGTTCTTAAAAATGTTCCTAGCTCCTCCCTTACGCGTGTTACGAGTCACCGCCTCATGAAATAGCATTCTTCTAATTCAGAGTTAGCGCATCCGGCATCAGCGCGGCAGTCGAGTCAATTGTGCTACAGGTGGTACGGTTACGGGAACACGTTCGGATGGTGACTCTATCCTGTCGCAATAAACCCTGTCATCCTATCCTCCCTTCCAGACCATAACCAGGGTCATAATGGCTGATTTTGCGAGGAGCACCGAATATTCTAACACTAAGGGAAGGCTTTCGCTTAATTACACATACAAAACTAATGCGATACACGCACAAAATGATACTTTTATGAAATACGAACTATTTACCTTTACGTATTCCTTAATTACTTAATTCCACTTACCTGAAACAAATAAAAAAAAACATATTTAATTGAACACAATAAAATTTTAGTGATAAGCAAGAATAGATATTTTGTTTTCTTTCATTTCTTCTTGTTGTATTAATTTTATGGTATTTTAAAATATAATATATTGGTAGATATTTTTGATATACTAGTGGACTGTAGATTTAGGTATATAGGTTTGGATTATATCCAACCAGAAAGGAATTAGATTACACGGAATACACCCAACTACAAATAGATTCACCAACCTTTAGTTGCCAGGCGCACTGATGAGTTCGGATGCTGCAACCGGCGCTGGTGGGTTTCACAAGTACTTGTAGCGTTACGCGAGAGCAAAGGGCTTCACACAACCGCACCGTTCAATTGCTGAAACGTCTCTGTTGGTTTGGTGCGGAAGAGCGAGACGGGGAATATTGGTGGGTAGGAAAGAGACAGGTATATCCTTGCCACGAAGAGTAAATTACTTAGTTTGAACACATTTTAATAATGGCTCAAATATATATAATGTAAAAATGTATTATTTAGTGTCATACACAATGACATCGAGTATTTTAAACATTAAATTAATTTCTAATGCAAAGTTAAAACTAACTGGACAATGCCCGTCCTATAAAGAGGTTTTCATTTTTTTTTTTAACATACAACTTTATGACATGGCACTCAATCGGGCCATTTTTAACGCTTCATCACCACTATCCCCCTTGACTCCAGCACAGGCATTTTTAGCCACATTATAAATTCAATACTAAAGTTTAAATACAATAATAGTATCTCGATAAATAGGCTGTGTTCAGATGAGTTTTTCATTGCAGAAATAAGAAGGTGCTTTCACACAGCCCAAAATATTTTGACTGGGTTATAACTTTAAATTAGAACAATAAATAAAATGAAGAGCAGGCAAAATATAAAATAAAGGTAAGTATATAAAAATTAAATTAAATTACAATATCTACGTAAAATATTACCAGATGCACGCGAGCGTACTATACATATATAGAGTACGGGAGTTGAGCTGAAACAATTTACCGGCAACGGGCTAATGGAGACACATATCTTTAACATTCTATGGAAGAATGTCCCGAAACATTAGACAACAAAGTGAAATAGTTTAAACATGTCGCGTACGAATCACGACTCACAGCGATATGTCATTCCAGTGAAGATATTTATTTATTTACTGTGACAAATTTAATTTGACAAAAAATAGGAATGTGGCCGAGAAAATTACAGTTGCAAATGCACAGGAAACGATCCATTTTTTTTTTGTTTGTATATTTGAAAGAAAAACAAATTTAAATATACATAATATAAGACACTATCTCCAAACTTATTAGGAATTGCGAAATAAACAATTGCCTTGCTCTGAAAACAAAGAAACGACATTTAAAGTCTATTATTTAAATTATCAATTCCTTTTAGAGTTTTTATAATAACCAAACAATATGCTCAATCATGGTGGTATCTGTCAACTTCTAACAGAAGCTGCTTTACCAACGTGTCGGCCGCCATTGCTCACAGCGCCATCTATGGAGTTCATGAGTACACGTTCATTGTTTATCGACAGAAGAGCGCTGTGCAGTATAAACAAATTAAAGAAATATAGTTTCTTTACATATATACATACAGAATGTTCCAAGACCATTCCCAAAATCTTAATGAGTGGTTATGTTACCTATTACGCGTGAGAAATTGTATAAAAATGTGAAAATAATTCATGTCCAAATTTATTAATCTTATCAAAGCGCTCGTGTAAATTCCCTTCTTAGTCGTGGCCACTCACTTCAAAGATAGGGCAGTGATGGGTTGTTGCTCTGGGAATATCCGATTTTTTTATTTTTTACAAAAGTAGAGCGGCGTGTCGCAAAAGCTATAGGCTGTGCGTGGGTGGGCAATGGGCCTTCATATAAAGACTCCATGCAACTGGATTTCAAACAAAAGCTTTCGCGGTGAGATTGGTTTTCTGCGCGCTCGGGTCAGTCAGCCTAGTAACCATCTAGTAACGGGTATATCGCCTTGGAAAAGTAGAGGTTTAATCTCTCAGATGTCTTTATAATATCCCCCCATCCTACATCTTGAAGATTTTTAAGAAATATTAAAATAAAAACAGACGAAAGTATCGAATCATAATAACTTATCAGCTATAACAACCTACGATCTGATAACTTGTAAAAGAAATGGGAGAAATTAATAGTAATAAATATACTTTTAAAACAAGCTTTTATTCAAGTGGCCGTTGAGGAGTTCGTTCGTCTGGAGCCATTCCTGCGTGTAGAATCAGGTTATGCACTGTCATCGAAACTGAACCAGCATGTCAAATTTTAACTCCGTAGGATACGAGGAAGCCGTTCTAATTCAGCTTGCAAGATTTGACCTAAGCCGACATACAAACATTGCAAGCTAAATAAAAGCATATAACAACGAGGAAACGGCTCCTAAATGCATACAATCAACGTAAGAATTGAGAAAACCAAAGGTGTACTAACTTACTTGCCAAGGCAAAAGTAGAAAAAAAAAAAGAGTTAAAAGATAAGATAAATATTTACAAGATAAGTATTCCCTATCCCTCTTGCATTCTAGAAGTAAGTCTTTCAGAAATATGGAAATTACTGAAGCCAATTTTCGGAAATATTTTTGGAAATTTTACTATGATTTTTTTGTACTTTTCGAATTTACCTATGATTATGGGTCGATAAATGGATGGAGTGGGGGGGTGGACAACGGATCACGAACGGCGGATCACAAGCAGCGCTTTGTTTGACTATATCGACTACTCCCCCCCCCCCCCCACTCAAAAGAAAAAAAGAGAAAGTGAATATGGTAGTTACATTTATCGATGATGAACAAACCTATATTATAAAACATTTTATTTGAACGCAAACTACGCTTTGAAAGGGCGAGCTTATTGCGTAGGTCAATCTCTGCCAAATAACCTAGAGAGTTTATGTAAAAATTATATTAAAGTGTTACTTAAAACAATAATTAAACGTAAATACAGAGGTCCCGGGTTCGGATCACCAGGAGGTAAGATCCGGCTAGGTCATTTTTCACCGTTGATAATATTTAACGGCGAAAAATAGTAACAAGACATAAAAAAGACTCTAGCGTGGGAGACGAGCGCGTTAACCACTGACCCACCGAGACTCTTGAGGTATCCTTGGTAGAGAACGTATAAAACGGCACTCTACGGATTTTACTCCTAACGCGTGACGCGCATTCTCGACCAACATCCCATCCCAATGAGTACAACGGGCGCAAAGAAGTATCACTTCAAAAAAACAGTTACAGACTTGCGAGATGCTGTTTGCCTGTAATGATCGGCCTCTCTGAGAACACAAGCCATATGAATGTAGCATTATTTATATGAGCAAATATATGATTGGAAAGAGGATACGCACGCTGCAAGATGCATGCGACGTTTGTAAATGGAAATCTTGGAAGATTCTCTGACGCTATCAGGGCCGTTCATTCCACAGTCTCGACCGCGAAGGAGGTTGTACAAAACACTATTTTTCTAAGACCACAATCTGTCCCACATTCCGCGCACACACAGTTACCGTAATTCCATCTCAAATTATCGGGGAACAGCGAGGAAATTTGATAATTGAGGACAACCGCCCTCTTCGCGAAGGCATCCAGGAGTTGAAAGGCAACCTGTCACCGTACGATTTGAGGAACATGTTCCAATTATTAAAATGTACCCATTAAGGTATAGAACATAGTAAGACGTGTTATCGTTGCAAGCACCTATTTTATAGCGCGTGGATACTTCCTTCTAAATAAAATAAAAGAATTTGAATAAATCAAAATAGTTTACAAATGCTTTCGATGTTCTAAACTATGCTATGACTCAGTTTTGAATCGTTTTAGTAAAACGTAAAACCATCAATTTACCACGATTGCAATTTAGAGAAATATCCAACGCAACACCTTCCTTAGAACAGGTAACTCTTACCTAGTTAGGAAGGTTATAGACTTACTCATCGGCCAACATTATTTCTCAATAAAAAAAAAAAAAAAACAAGCATAACCTAAACACGCACACCTTAGTAAAAAAATTAACAATATTCTCAGAATGTTTTTTGTTTATAACGCGTAAAATAGAAATACTTAAACTTAGCCGATTTTTTTAATTGATTTTTTTAATAATTGTATGATTTGTAATATTTGTATTACAAGTAAAACAAAAAATGTGTGGTGCCGGCGACTCACGGCAAGATGTGTAAGCATAAGCGATTGTGAGTCTAACGGAAGGTTTAAATAAAATTCAATATAAGATGAAATGTATGCTGATAATTCAATCATTTTGATTCTGATTACTAGGTGAGAGTAGCTTGGTCTCGCATGCATCTTCTCCCGAGTGACACAGTGTTACTGTTACGAGAGTCACTGTCACCAAAACACAATTCAATCCGGCCCCGAAAAATCGTCGCGGTCTCGGATTAGATGTTTACACATCGATATATAAATAATCGAACAAATTTATTTAGAAAAACGCCACGTCAATTAATACAATTTATTAAAAGATTATTTGTATATAATCTAATAAAATTTGTTTCTGTGATTTGAGCGAAAGAGTTCACAAAAGTCTGGAACGCTATTCACGAGTCTTTCTCCATCCTCTAAAAGCAAATCATAGGAATACACAAGAAAAAAAAATTAGAAAAAACAGCAAAATTTCCGAAAATATTTCAGAAGTAAGTTCTCGTATTTCTACTTCCAAACGAAATTTTGACAAGATATAACTTTTATCTTCATCGAAATTAGTCATATTATCTACATAGACATTTGCTCACATAGATCATACAAAGATGTAAGAAATTGAGTATAAAAAAGACTTCAATCGCTCGTGTAGTATTTGAATATTAAGAAATAATAATAAGTAATAATTTTAAAAGCGTTTTAAATTGGGAACAGCGTTTATAAAATGTTTCCTATGATTCAGAACAATATTAAATTACCACAAATCTGAGTTTGATTTTATTTTTATCCCATCACACAAACTTGACGTCCTCGACAGAATGTTTACATTGTTGAGTGCACTTCCAGGCAACACAGATATTTTTAACATTACTGCTTTAGCAGTTGCATAATAGGCCGACCGCCTCATACTTCCGGATTAGTTATGTTAGGCAGATGATATTAAAGTGCGAAATCAGTCATTTTTAAATAATAAACAAAAAATAATTTAAGCTTATTTTTAATAAACTTTTCTTTAATAGATAAAATACTCATACAAGAAACTTTACTAGTTTTTGAGTGTATTCAAGCTATCGATACTATTGTTAAAGAATCTTTGTATTTATTTAATTAATATTTACATTTTAACATTAACCATATTGGTAAAAAAATAACCTTAGATTGGCGGCGACAGGCTAATTTTTTTTAGATATTTCATAATCATGATTAGCCTATACCTTAAATCGGAATACCTTACCGAAGTTTACCAGATTGTCGTTTATATTTATTTCATAATTCTTTACCTACTACAAAACAATCATAAATAATTCCTAATTATAGGCAATATTTTTGTGAACGTACTATAAATTAAATTTATAAAATCAAATAAATAATATAC
Source organism: Neomicropteryx cornuta (assembly GCA_020383195.1). Lineage (NCBI taxonomy): Eukaryota > Metazoa > Arthropoda > Insecta > Lepidoptera > Micropterigidae > Neomicropteryx > Neomicropteryx cornuta. The sequence goes on along the minus strand of JAHKQU010000010.1, from coordinate 4,293,421 downwards.
AAGAGTTTTTTTTTATTAATTTTGTTTTGTTTATTATTGACTTTGATCTATATCGATAACTAAACCGGCCATACGAAAAAAAATTCAAAAATACAGTTTTTTTTAAATCGTTTTTCCTAAATTTTTTTTTTAAATTCACAAATATTTTTCAAATATTTTATTCTGATTAATGTTTGATTGTCTATAAAGACCAAACCCCCTGAAATGAGCAAAATATAAAAACCTATATTTTAATTCTCACCAATAAAACTATTTATCATTCGCCTTATAATTCGCAAGATATACTAACGAATAAGATTACTATGTGCGTCATGCTCGACTATATGCAGACCCTTAATAAATATGTAAATTTCACATCAAAATAAGGGCGCGCGAGCACTTACGGCGTCATTTGGCTAATTATTGCGCACGCTAATTACTCATTATATAAATTAATAGTCTTCGAACGGAGTGTTCGTGTTAATTTAATTTGTATACTTAAAAGTCGACTGGGACGCTTATATTACCTCCCATGCAGTAAAAATTTCTATCAAGAAGCGCTAAGTCGATGTTACGGGCACTTGTTGCGAGATCGGCCAATATCAAGAATGACTAATTATTCGCTTTGAATTCGTATTTGCGTTATCAATCAATCTGAAGTTATGAAGGGGCGTACTTCACCGCGGCGCTCACGGCCAACGGGAGGAGAGAGAATACAGAGAGGCCACGCCCATTGTAGCAATCACGCATCATGCTTGCAATGACTGCGTCGCGTCGCAACCGTTTAATAAAGCTGGATCTTTAGTAAAAATAGAAGAATGCTATGTACTGGTGAATTTAATTGACCAAATGGTGCAATTAATTAAGCTGGTAATCGCCAGCAGTTAATAGTATTAAGCTTTAGAATAAGTAATAGTATTGTAAATAGTTATGACATGTCAATTTAATAAACGATGGCTAAACCTTGTTCGGGCAGACATAAATATTTTCATCTTTTTAACCGCCCGCAGCAGCGGCTAGTCTATATGGTAGATATAAATTACTACCCAAATGATGTAAGGGATTTTATAACATTTACCTACATTACAAGAAAGTACAAGCTAATATGCCCGGTGATTTCATTCATCAGCATTTGTATTAGGGATGTTGGGCTTTAATACACTCGAGTTTAGGCGACAAATCCATACTTTGTTTTATTTTTATAAGGTTATTCGCGGTTTCATCCAGAATCCCGTAATACTCAGAGATATTGGTCCCTTTGTTCCGGACCGTTTTACTAGAGCGCGGAAGCATATGTTATTTAGGCGGTTAGCATGTCGTACCAACTTATACAAATATAGTCCGATTGGGAGAGCAGTCGAATTATTTTTTTAGTGTTTCATGTTATTGGTTTTTGTTTTTATTGTTGTTTGTTTTTCTTTTGGTAGTTCAATTTATTTTTACTTTAATTATAATGTGTACATGGGGAAACCTGTTAAATAAATAAATAAACATGCATAAAACCACGAAAATTATTAATCAAATCTCAAGTTATATTTTAAATATCTAACTATATTTTTTGTAGCAAATGAAAGGGAAATACGAATCAGCCGGTACATTAGGTCTAAACGGAGAAACTAGAGGGAAGTAAGATGAAAATGCAAGTAAATCGGCACTTTCCTACCTAAGACAAACGTTAAATCTTAGAAGCGCCTCTTCAAGCACGGACATATTGAGGAAACATGATGCCCTTCGGACACATGATGAGCGCTACATTTTTCCACTTAATTGCTTAAAAGGGATTTCTCCGTACGAAAGTAACCTACCTTGTAACGAACTGTGAAGACTTGAAAATTTTGCTATAATCGTTTTTTTTTAATCTATTTAACTATTATTTTTTTTTTTTTAATTGAAAGTTGAATTAGTCTAAGAGTGTATGTACTCACTTAACATCTTCACGCGCGGCCACTTAAAAGAGACGGCTATAGGTCGCGAGCCTGCCTTTGCCTTTGGTGGTGCCTTTTTACAACCTTTATTTAGCTTGTAATGTTTATGTTTGCATGTCGGTTTAGACCAGTGATTCCCAAAGTGGTCTATATCGACCCCCAGGGGTTTATGACAACCTGCAAGGGGTCCTAACGTCAGCGGGAAAAAAACGATAATATCCATACCTACGGAGATAAAGGTACCTAAGGAACCTCCTCTGAGTAACCTCCAGGATATTACAGTAAGTAATCTCATGAGGACTAAAATACTCCTCACGAACGTGCAGTATAAGTCAGCGGGAAAAAAAACGATAATATCCATACCTACGGAGATAAAGGTACCTAAGGAACCTCCTCTGAGTAACCTCCAGGATATTACAGTAAGTAATCTCATGAGGACTAAAATACTCCTCACGAACGTGCAGTATAAGAGTGAGGGTTTATTTTTTCATCGACTTTTAGCGTGTTTTGAGCTCCGCTTTTCGTTTGCAGTTCGACATCGTCGGAAAATGTGCCGTCTAATAGTGCAAAAAGTATTTATTCCACCATCGCACCGTGTCCGATGGGGATTTCGAAATGATCGCGTCACCAGTACCGAACTAGGTAAAGACGGCCGGGCGGCGGCGAAATAGAGTCGACGATTATTTGTTTACTTATCGGCTAAATCCCACTTCTGACGCGCGCGCACGGAGACCGTTTATCTGGGGAAACTTGAACACGTTCCCTTTTTTGTGACCGGGTCGGTAGTTTGGAAGAAAAAAGTCATTCAGACAGTTCAACGGCCGATAGTGCAATCTGCAACAGTAACGCTTTTAACGCTTTTTTTTTTATCTTTAACAACTTCCCACTTTCGTATCTCGGGCGTATTATCGTTTATCGCGTTTCAAAATAAACCTATAAATATATAATGGGTGTGTTGAATATAGAATCATACAATCATAAGACCAAAATATGTAGTAAATGGTGAGTATGTGTCGTATAATCACACCTTTACGTCAAATATCCTTGGTCTATGGCCTTTCCATAAATTCACTTTCCCCCCTCCCCCTCTAATGTAACTGTCAAGCAGTGTTAAATGGTCTGTCGTAGCATCAACATCTCGCTCATAGCATTTTGCAGAAGCTAGCAAAAAAACGTGTGGATTCGTGCGAGGCATCAGCGTCCTCCGCAACCTGTAAAGACAGTTGCAGAGGCACCTGAATTCCACAATCCATCAACAAAACTCCAGCACCTAAGCTCAACCATTAGGTAAGTGATTTGCGATTCATTTACGAATTTCGCTTACAGGGTGTGTGATGCGAAGCTTAATAAAACAAGGCAAGGAGTTTAAAAATCAACTATGTCGTAGCCATCCATACTAATACATGTCCATACTATAATATTACAAATGCGAATGTCTGTCACTGAACCGATTTTTTGATAAAATTTGGTATAGAGATAGGTTAAAACACGGGGAAGGACATTGGACATAACGCAACTAATTTCAGTTCTCCCTAGTGCCATAGACCCGAAACTAAGCCCGGGGCGATGGACCCTATTTAGTATTCGGGGTAGAAGCTAGTATTTTATGAAAAGACAACAAATTATTGAACGTTGACATAATATTATATATTTAGGACACATAATCTTTATTTAATGAATCCGGAAAAAGAATATTTGACTAGATAAAACAATAGTTTTACATATTTTAAGTTTTTTTCGACAACGCAAAACAGATACAGCTGGTGTGGATTTTATGACAAATATTGTAAACAATAAAGGTAATCATTTTAATTTGTGTTATAATAAACGAACGTATTACTTTTCAACTGATTTTTTATTAATTTGTATGTTATAAACTGATTTTAATAATTTTCGAAGCGTTTTAATAGGTTTCGCGTAATATCAACATAAATAAATAAAATATTTATTACTATTAATACTAATACTAATTAATTAATATTAATTATTAATTATTAATTAATTAATATTATTATTAATACTTATTAAAGTCATTATAATTCAATATACCTGTACGTTTTTTCTGAAGGAAATCATATTTAAAAGAATTGATATTGTGTGTAAGGGAAATTAATTTGCAAAAAATTTAAGTAAGGATAAAATAAATATAAATATAACTATAAAATATGACTATTGGTGTTATTTGAGGGAGGTAACTAACTTTCAAAGTTAGGGTATCCTAACTTTAAGTTAGAGTAATCCTGATTGGTTCGGCGTCCAGGCGACTAGCGCCTGCGTTCTCGACACTGGTAATCTAGTTACGGTAGAACAAAGATTAGTACAAACAGAAAACCAAAAAAAATCTTATAATACATTCAATAAAATTCAAGTAAAATCGTATGTATATAAATTTGTCTCTCCGTTAAATTTTTTTTACAAAACTGACAATATTTTGAACAGAGCGGATTTAGTTGTTATCAATATTTATTTGAAATTGGAATGCATTGGGATTGACAGATGTTGAGGACAGTGAGATAAAAAAATATGACTCCACTCCCCTCATCTATTAGGGCAACATATAACCTTAAAGGTTCAACAATTACGAAGCTTAAGGGGCCTCTCACCGGTGGCAGTCTTCTCTCTCTTGCGTGTGCTTTTAAATCGTTTTGTCTCATCTAACGCATACACACTCTGTACAGGAAAAACTGAATCAGTTTATGTCCAAAGTCGAATTTGCATCTTTATGAAGTAAATTATACTTCTGTAGTATTATTATTTCGATTTTTGCATTCAGTCAATGAGATATAAAGATACGTATACATTTTGGATAAAATGTATGGAAAAATAATAGAGATTTAACTTTTTAATGCTATAGAAGCCAAGATAATTAAGCCTAATAATAATAATTAAATAATAAAATAATTAAGCCTAAGATAAGAGATAAGTCTATACACAGATTTACAGATCTTTCTTCTTTATCTACAAATAAGAGAGTCACAACACTATAGCGCTTGTATGGGGAAATGAACGGGTTAAGTGCTCGTAAAGGTTGCTCATGAAGTTAACCAAATTAGTTTAGTGAAAATGTTGTGGATCATTTAAATTAATGATTATTATAGGTAGATCTACAGTAGTGCTTAAGTGTTCAAATGAGACCAGTTTGACATCGAGTAACCCGAGACAGTGAACGCCATCTCCCTCTGCTGATGACGTCACTTTTTTTTCGCATCGCTGGGGATTCGAACCAAGGAACTGAGTGCAGGACTTTAACGTACTCCGCTACTTCGCATAACAATGCACGAGACATACATTCGCTATTTATAGTGCTTACATTACCGCTATCTACGATATCAGCAGAGAACCAACCCCTATGGAGGTTGCTCATGGTCAAACTAGTCTCATTTGAACACTTAGATACTACTGTAGGTACGCCTTAATTTTGAACCTGTGACCCAACTTCTAAATGAGTCGTATATAACCAAAAGCAGCAATCTGCAGTAAATGTGCTTTGTGGCAATTTAATAAAATCAATTTAGATCTAGAATTAGGGAATCAGTATTTCTTAATTCTTGTTCTTTTTTAATGCTATTTTTGAAACTGGTCTTGCAAGTTGCTGTTGCTAATGATGTCACAATAAAACACAAAGGTGTAGGTAACAATCATGATTTAGTATCAGTAACATAGTTATTCTAAAATGGCTGCAGATTGCTTGTTTTGATTCCAAACATGTTTTATATGGTCAGATTGTTGTTTAAGATTATAATTTTCTTGCTTAAATTTGTGGTATGAATGAAAAAGTTTCAAAATTGATACAAAACCCTAAAATGATAATTTTGGCAGATTGCTGCTTTTGATTCTATACGACCCATTAATGCTTCTTAATCCACAATGATGGCACATGTACCTACGCATGCAACACACTCCAAGCTTGAAGTTTCCACATTCCCTCGAAAGTTCAGCGATCGTCAAACCCGGTCCGCGCGCGTTTCCCCTCTCGACACGGCCTGCACGACAGCAATTACATATAATGCGGGTACATTTAGCACAAAGCGAAAAGTTCCGAAGCGGGTGGAAAAACGTCCGGAAAATTCCTACACACATTTCTACATAAAATATAACACATTTTGATACTTAAGGTGAAGAGAAAAACAATTTTAACAAAAAAAGAGCGCGTATACGAAAGGAAAACTTATTCCTTTAAGGTATTTTTTTTTTTGTTAAATAATTGCTATGACTCCCGTACAATTATTTTGCGCCCTACTCAACTAGGTCAAATATGTCTGTCCTAAAGTCAGAAGTCAGGAGTCAGGTCAGTATTATAGTACCTTAAGAGCCATAACGCACTCGAATTGCATTTTATGCATGTTTTTGAGGTCTACTGCCAAGATAGCTTTTCATACCAGGCATATAATAATATTCAACTCCGTAGGATAAGGGGAAGTGGTTCTAATTCAATTTGCAAGATTTGACCTAAACCGACATACAAACATTGCAATCTAAATAAAAGCTTGTAAAATTAGCACTGCTTACTAACATTACAAGACACTGCAAGATGAAAAAATTGTAAAGAATATTGCCATACGGTGTTACTAACGGCTTGGCGGCGTAGTGGTATGGACGACCAGTTCTGATCTGCGGGTCCGGTTTCTCAACCCTAACGATTAGTTAAGTAACAAAACATACAAAGATTAAAGATTTATAAGTACACATAGGTGCATAGGAATGTCATAGTATATATAACATACACGTTAAGATTATTAAGATACCAGGAAACTAGCAATCATGTTATCCGTGAATACGATAAATGACATAGGTCATTTTTTCAATATTTTTTGCTCACTTAAGCTTGATTATTGATATATCAACCCCATAAAAGGACGCTCAGTTAATTTATTTATACATCCTGCATACGCTCAGTTAATTTATTTATACAGGATGTATAAATAAATGAACTTTTATGGGGTTGATATATCAATAATCAAGCTTAAGTGAGCAAAAAATATTGGAAAAATGACCTATGTCATTTATCGTATTCACGGATAACATGATTGCTAGTTTCCTGGTATCTTAATAATCTTAACGTGTATGTTATAATATATACGTATATATAGATATATAGTATATATATATAGTATATATATATATTTATATATATAGTATGTTATAATAATACATCCTGTATAAATAAATTAATAAAAATATACTAATGCATTTCTTTTTTTGTTGAAAACCTATGAATTAGGAGTAATTGTTACTGATACCCATACTAATCTAAAAACAAACGAGTCAAAATCGTTCGAACGCAATTAGACGAAGGCATTCTCCGCGGACGGCGCAGACGCGTGGGTGTCACTTTCCCCGCCCGTTCCCAGTAACCGTAGATCACTCGCGGGCTTCAGCGCGCATGCGCGCGCGTCGACGCGCCCGGAATGATTGATGCCCGCGCCCGCGCCCGCGCCGGGTAACACAATATCGTCTGCATTTTAAAAAGATCCTCGGATAAATCCACTCCGAGTGCTATAGCTATTTCAGCGCCATCTTACACGTTCGAACGTTTTTTTTGTACTCTTTCGAAACGGTTCCGCGGCGATCCAGACAACTACGGAAGGATTAGTGAGCCGTTAAGGGACTTTTTTAATAGCTTAATGAGATTATCTTTTATAGGTCAACCGCTTGGTTACATACTTATTATTTTTTTACGAATTTTCAATTAATACAGAATGTAAAAAACAGTGTTCAGTACACGGAGATCAAAAATCATAACGGTATAATTGGCAAATCCTTCTAACGATCCCCGGACCTAACCCTCTGGACTTTTGTGGGGATGACCAAAAGTAGAAAAACGTGACCTGAACGGCTTAATTAAACGAATAAACGCAGCATTTGATTAAATGAAGGGAGAGATGAGGTTGGGGGTGTAAAATAGGTATTAGGTGAACATTATATGATCTACAACTAGGATAGCGGTAGCATAGTTGTTAGGATGTATTTGTAACGCTCCATCAACACCACTCGTCAGACTCTGGCACAAGAAAAATTAATTTAGTAGTGACGGACCAAAAATAATTGTAACGACGTAGATCATAATAAAAAATAATTAATTAATCTATTAGATTTAGTTATAAAATTAACTAAATCTAAAGTGCTAAAGTGTGTAAAGTAAGTGTAAAGTGCTCTGTTACACTATCAATGGTCACAGATAAAGTCACATAAAATGTTAAAAGTAAATTATATTCATTTTTTTGACCGTTTTTTTTTTAATATTCTGATGTTTTTTACTTAATATTTCCACTTAATGTCTCTAAATTAATGCGGCTTTCAGCCTGTTAAATAACAAATTAATGCTCCTCAGAGAAAAGGAGTTTCCTAGTGTGCATCCCATATTTAAGTTATTTTAATGAAACTATTAACTGCTTCGATAAATTGACTCTGACTAAGTCGCAATTTAAAGTGTTCAGCAATGATCTATTGTGTAAAAATTAGGTGTTCTAAATTCGTGTAAGTAGATATGTGTATATAGATATAAAATGGTTTTGTTATTTTTTTATTAACTTTAATACTTTTGTTAGTAGAAACCTATTTTTAGTTTTTTATCGATCAATAAAATGTATTTATTGTTGATGTATGTACTGTGTAAAATTGTTGGTTTTTCCAATAAAGATAAATAAATAAATATTTAACAGGTTTAAATTTCGTTTGTGTAATCCTTGGTCTTGGTAGTACATCTAATGTATGTTTTGTGCTTTATACTTACTTTTTACGAGTAAAAGTAATTATGAAGTAAATAATTACATACATTTATGACAACGCCGATAAGAATAATTAATCAACTATAAATTTTATCCGCGCAATATAAAAAGGTCACGCATAATCCGTAATATTAATAAATAAATTTATCAAATACTGACATTCAAAGCTTCTAAAAAATATAATTTTACAATGTTTTTTTAGTCTATATAAATATTTTTTTATTAATATTCTCTAATAATTATAAAAGAAATAATTGACCTGAAAATGTGAAACCATAATTATTTAAATTTATAATAGGTACCATTTAGGAAGAATACACATTTAACACTCCCGGTACTACAGATTCGAAAAACGGTTGCCTGCGGCGTTTCTCAAATATTAATCAAACCCAAATGAATTTGAACATGTCCACACAAGTTCGTACAAACTAGAGATAATATTTTTAAAGTGATTTGGCTATGGGGTCTGAGATTTTAGAAAGGGAGTCTCTTGCCTAAAACAGTTTGGGAATCCCTGGTCTAAATGAATCGAAATTAATATTTATCCTTTGGATTCGCCTTAAAGATCGACTATCGGGCCCCGTTCGAGTGCAATGAAAGAAAGCATCATCTAGGAACTTTTTCCTCGGAGGCAATAAAGTCGAGGAGGGATTATGAAAGGAAGATGCTCTAGTCGCGTTTGGGCTTATTTATTAGCATGTAATTTTAGTGAACCGGCATCAAAGGATTACATCGAAATTGTGCTCAGCGTTTGTTTTTCGACGGATCAACATTATTTATTCCAATCGGACGTTTTGAACTAACACACCATTAACAACAATTTCCGGTATTAATTTACATTTCACGCGGGACTAATACTTTCATCGATGGTCTACCTACGGTATAACCGTAACGACAAATAAAATAAGAAAAATCACGTTTCAATTCACTTCGACAATCAGCTGTTAAAACGATTTTATTTTAACACTTTCAGTTTAAATTAAAATCACAAAAATGGCTCGTGTTAATGTCAGAACAATTAATGGATATAATTTAATTCGACAGAAAATATTTTGGAGACAATACGAGAATATTTTTTTATTTTTTTTACGTTTTATTGAGATTAGTTAAACTAGCCAAAGCAGGTAGACTAGACAAAATAAATAAATAGTTGTTAAAAAAGACATCTATATAAAAGAAAGTCGGGTTAGTTACACCGTTAATAACTCAAGAACGGCTGGACCGATTTTTATGATGTTTCATTTGTTGGATTTGTCCTCGAATAGCAGAATAACTATTGAAACATCGGAAAAAATATTATTAGGAAAATTCATTTACCCAAACATTTCGTATGTAACGACTTTGTATTCTGTGGATTTCTATTTTCAAACGTTAAGTTGCCTTCGGAGATGTTCACTTTGTGAGGAGGTAGGTTGTACATTTATTGAATTAAATTCATTTTGAGTCTTCGTAATAAAAAACTTAATTTAATTCAGCTAATAAGTTAACACAACATTTATTGATCCTGAGGGGTTACGGTGTTCGAACGAAAATAACATATACTGGCTAAATTTCATTAGAAACTTTTAGTATTTTTTTATGAAGACATTAGTCATCAATGCTTCTCCAGTAGGAAATTGAGAAAACTAAGGTTTTACATGAATAAAATATACTGATTCGTATTCAGCGGTAATATTGTACTATACCAGAGGCAAATAGAGTCAGTTATTACAAATTTCCTCTATTGTATGATTAGGGTTTCACTAAACTGTTCTCTAAACTTGAATGATTCCTACAACTGTCTTTTAATCGAACGAACTAACAGCCTCCGTTTGTTACCGTGCGAGATTTTGAGACATATTTTGTCGCGCATCAAGTGACAAAGCACCGGCGGTCGGGATGTCACCGGGCGATGACGTCTAAATTATTATTCCGACCAAAATGAAAACATCTGTTGTGGCTTCATTTGAAAATGCTTGACAGACGGAGCCCTCTGCTGAAAAAGGGTTTGCTCAAACGCCATTGTAAGTTAATTTATCTCAGAATGACATTAAAACAAAACAAAGTTTGAGTTATTAAAATATATGACCACGTTATCAAAACAATCAGAAAAAAAACTGTGTTTTTTTTAGTAACGAGTATAGTTAGTTAGACGAGTAGAGTTATTATGTGTTTTTATATCAATACTCTTGAGCTCAAGTACAGATAATGTTCATCGGTTCATATATTAAAAGTCAACGTTAAGTAGTATCTATTGGAAATTATTTTAATACAAATTATTAACAACATCAATTTGATCACAAGTCCTAACTCCGGAAACAACTTTAAAGAAATGCGTGTTGATGTTGCATTAAAAGGTTTATTAGACCACAGAAGTATCCCCAGGATCTCATTACTAATATACGAATAAGGACATTTTAATCTCACCTCTAATGCGAAAGAAGATAAATAATCAGACCACGGTCTTATAAAGTATAACTTAAAATCAATTAATTTCAAATGGTAGTATTAGACAGGCATTATTACAACCCACTTAAAAAAAAGTTCCTAACTAGAAAGTATATATAGGGTAAGCAACTGAAAATGCAAAATAATTCACAAGAAAAGAGATTCATTGAGTAGTACCAAATACTGACCAGCACATAATCAATACAGTTACATTGTGAAAGTGACCGTGACATTTGAGAGGTAGGCTGGAGGCATTTCTCCGTATTGAATGTAACCATCAAACAAAATTCATAAGACCAATGCAAACGGACCATGAATTCCGATCGTAGACGAAGCATTACAAGGGACACAGTACGGACCCTTGTGCTGCTCCACTTAACGCGTATAGGATCACGAGACTCGCCAGGCGCTATTTATGTTTTCGTTTGATGTTCGCTCCTTTACGGAATATATTAAGCGGCCCGAGTCCGAGACACAGGCGTGTCACATGCATGCGATAGCGATGATGATGCGACGGCACACGGACAAAAATGAGAACATCTGTTTGTTTCGGCGCCCGGAGGACTGAGCGCTCCGCGCGCCGCACAGACTCCCATCTGACTGCATCTATCATGTCGTCGACAATACAACGACTGCTTGTCGAACTGTTAACAGATTATCTTAAATGTATTCTTTGTCCATTCTGCATTCTTAATAAATGTATCAATTTTGGAATGTAAAAATAATCGAAAAAAATTATTGATAAATTTTAATTCTAAAACTATTTCAGGACCAGACTTAAACGCAGTATATATGTGTTTATACTTTCTCAGGACACTTATAATAAAACAAATCCAAAGCATTGATTTATTCCATCTTAGCCCTAACCGGTTTATTAAGGCTGTCTGTGATATTGTTTAGTACTGTATGCCACCTTTTCTTTTTGTATCATTAAATACCTATATCGCTTTGAGGTGTGGTGCTTGTCCTAACTTATCAACTTTCTATTCTACTCTCCTGTCAACACACTTCTTCCACACTTCATTCACACTCAGAAATCTCACAATTATTTTTGCTTCACTCACAAACATACTTCATTACTTTTTAAATGTATAACAAGTACACGTTAATAATCTGTTAATCTTTTAATTATAATTGTTGGCCATATTTATACTAATAGCTGTAAACAATTTCGCTGTTTATAATTCTTTCAACATATAAATAAATATTATAGTCAGTAAAATGTATTCGTTATCACAAAGTATATATATTCATTTTCCTATTTTATTAGTGCTTTGTTTTGAAAATAATATTATAAAGCAAGATAAGACTTGCCCAACTATAATTGCATGTTCAATATTTATTACTTTTAAATACTTTGTAGCCGCGTCAAAATTTGCAAAATACATGTTACAAATAAATATAAATATACATATACAAACCAACATACATATTCAGAATTTTAATATGAAATACATAATAAACTCAAATACCTAAAACACTTGCTATATGCTACGAACGTACTTAATCAAGATTCCTATTATATTTTTTCATAAATGTTAATGAATACTTGCTTTATTTTGTGGTTATTATGTGGTAGTGGTAGAATTTTATTTATTTATTAGTAGCCATATTAGTATTAGTATTTATTGGTTAACAATCATGGCCGTTTAGATAATATTAAGTTAATATTTTTTTAGTACTAATAAATGAAACGTTGACAGTTCGATAGAAAGCGCAAATATCATATTCGAATTTCTAAAATATGATAAAACGGCTTTTAAAAAAACTTGAGGACGTATTATTTATCACTTGACCAGTTAAAATTATTACAAACTCATCTATTTGCAGAAACATGTAAAAAAAAGTTTCAATGCCACATTATAATTATTATAAAATGAAATATTATGTCAATTTAGAATTAAATTTACAAAAAATGCGTACATTTAAAACATACAAAGGGAAATTAAGATAGTGTTAAAATTTATGATTTATTGAAAGATTGTCTTTATGTTTTTTTTTTATTTTATTTTGGCCTATTTAGACCTAAAAACAAGTTAAAGTAAAAATACATTTAAAAAAACAAACTTTTATTTAAGTGCTGGAATGCTTATACGAAATTTCGTGTCTTTTGCGAAGGTCCTTCATCCGGAGCCATTCCTGGGTGTAGGATCAGGTCATGCTTATCATAAAAATTCATTGTCATCGGAACTAAACCAACATGTCAAATTTCAACTCCGTAGGATAAGGGGAAGTGGTCTAATTCAGCTTGCACAGGCGCGAGTAATCTGGGGGGAAGACGCCGTTAATGACGCCTGTAGGGCCTAGCTGTAAGACGTCAGGTTGTGGTCAATGTATAGAATCAGTTGATGTTATATGATACCTACACGGTGTCATAGCCTTCTTGTTTCTACCTGCCGTAATAATTCAGCGGGGATTAATAAAAGGGTTAGAAATGTCCGTCCGCCTACCCCCGAAAGTTTAAGGACATCAGTAGTGGCTACCGGCCGCGCCGCGCCGTCGGCAGCGAGTTAATTAGCGTCTGGAACTATTTCGGAAGAAATTTCACCGACGCGCTTCGAATATCCCGAATGGCTTTGTCGCGTTAGCACTTTTTAAATATGGCTGCCTGGCACTTCGGGATAATGAATGTTTCTGGGGCGCGCGTGTAAAAAATATACACGAACACCGAACTCATTATTGCCCCTACACCATCATAAGGGAAGTACGAGAGAAACATTTATATTATTCATATATATGCGGCCCGTTTCAAAGATTAAGAGGCTGCAACCCGGTAAACGTTGTAGTGGTCTTCATCAGATCGCCTTTATAGCGTGTACTGTTGACCTAAGGTGATGTAATCTGTCATAAACAATCGATCTTCAGCTGAAAATTTATAAACTAAAAGTAACAAACTTTTCATAACAAACAATAAATGAATAAAATGTGCAACTGAAGATTTATCAAAAGGGAGAGAGTGGAAAAGTTTGTCAATTTCATTTTTGTAGATTATACTAATGGATATCGCTTCATCTGAACTAGTTTGTCCACAAGGGAAAAGTATCGACATGTTTGAATTCTATCTTTCCATTTTGTTTTATAAACCTAGTTACTTTATTTTTTAACAAACATCTTTATATATCCCCACAAAGACGGTGCCTATTGTGAGGGTGAAAAAAACATTCTTATTATATAATAAGTAAATAACTACCAAAAGCAAATTTAAAGAAAATATCTATTTTTATTTTTATATAACATATATTTGATGATTGTTTTTTAAAAGCGGCAAATCGCCAGAAACAATAAATAACAAAAAAGTTTACAAAAGTTTATTAATTTTTTGATAATGCGTTGGCTAGTATAATATTTATAAAGGTACTAAAGAGGTCCTGTACTTGAGAGCGCAGGATGTCGGTTTAAACCCAGCGATACGTTTTATAAAAATGCATTTTTAACTCTCACCTGTCCTCTTTAGTGTCAAATATTGTCAAATATTATGTAACCATCTAATTAAATGAAATAAGGAAATGATGATATTTTAACAAAAAATATAAAAATAATGAATATGTGATTACGATGAAGGATTTTGATGAAATGAGATGATTTTATGAGTGACTCATGCATGAAGTTGACGAAAGTAAAAATAATGGGTATGTAAAAAAGTGTAAAAATAAAGCACATGATCAGATAAAGAAGTACATAGCGGGAACATAGATATACTCGTACACACCTTTTTCAGAATTTTTGTTATTATAATTTGTTTAATCGTGTCTTTTATTTTATATTTAGGTACATTGAAAATTTTATTATTAATATGCTCGTAAAATAGAGTAGCTATAAGAAACCAAGGGTGCGTTTGGCGTATTGATTTGTACACCGAAGTACCACTAAAAAACCTCTACTTTTATGTTTGGTGACCAGCGGGTGCCCTATGGGTTTACCTTGTCAGTCAGGTCAGTCAGTTCAATGCCACCATAAGTGACGTTTATTTTTCACCAGATAGCATTACAAAGAAAAAAATATATCTTGTCCTGCCAGAGCCTGAAGGGCTCATCTGGCAGAAACCCACATTGGAATTATGTTTTTCTTAAAGCGGCTTAATCGTTAAATCCTTAAAATTACTAACTGTACATTAAGTAACAATTTAATTAATAATTATGTGAATAAATAACAATTTGAATTACCCACTCGATCACTCAGCGCTACAAACTTTTTCAGCTCTAATTCGAGATTCGCTATGATGATTTTTTCCGTATGGATTTTTTGTGAGATTCGCTATGTAGAGATCGAGTAGTATTCTATAATGAGCTAGATATTTTTAGCAGAAGGTAGTACCTTAGAGTACGCAAATTTCTTCTACTTTTATCAAATATTCAAATAATTCTCTTATTGTTTTTTTGTCTTCTATTTTATTTAGTCTTTGGTCTCTGACTATTTTTAAAACCAACTATTTTAAAATAATATACATATGTTAAAAAAATAATAATAATATTAATATTTTCATTCTAGTCTAGTCATAGTTAGTGCGAGTGTAATTTAATTTAATTTTAATCTTTACATGTACCTTTTAAGCGTAAACATGTCTGTTGAATTGTTTTCCTGTATCGACAAAATTGTATGTATCATTCTTTTTTTATATATTGCACTGTTGGTTTTCCGAATAAACGATATAAATAAATATATACTTCTTGCAGGTAATAGGGAACTTAGACACCCCTTTTAATCTTAGGGAATGGTCTGGAGATACCTGTATTGTTGTGACGAATCAACCGAATGTTGAGGTTAGGTTAAATAATATGCCCGCTGGATGGTATGTAAGTGGACATTTATAGACATTCGATATCGGCTGGAAAAGCGTGATGAAAGTGTAGCAATATTATTATTTTTCTTACGAGATGTGTCCCAAGAATAAACGCGAGTATACTAAACGGAAGCCGCTAAAACAACAGACTGCCGTCACGAGCTGTCAACGGCGCTGCGAACATCGGTTACTTAGGAGTATAAATCTAAAGGAACGCGTTGACAATATTCTTGGTTTTTTTTCCGTCCGCTGTTGTGACGTTTCGACGCAGCGCTTTTGAAATGCGCCTTCATTACGCGAACGTCCGGTAGCTGGGATGTAATTTGCGGCGAAGCTAAGGATAAATATTAATTTAGATTCATTCAAGCCTTTTTTTCTATGATTATCATTTGGTGTGCATTGGGAATTAAATCATAAAAAAACACATTCAGATAGCTTGATCTTATGTATTCAACAGATTTTTAAAATTCAATTCTATTTCTGAGAAATTTATTAAATGATAAACTGCTGATAATTCTTTTTTAGTCGAATTGCTCTATTATAAAAAACATTAGAACCTTAGGAAAAATAGTAATTGAAAGGCAAGTGAATGCTCTAAAACATAGTAAAGTTTGTTTATTTAATTTCTATATTATGAACTGTGTGAATGTGTGTGTGTGTGTGTGATCTGTTTAAACCTTTACGTGCTCTTTTAAACTCGTTTAAACCCTACTCTCATTAAAAGACTTCACAAAACACAAAAACTCACGACTTCAATCTCAAAAAATGTCAATCCCATAGCAGAGCATTTTGAGCATAATTCGATAACTACATAATTTGAAACTAAATAATTTGATAACTACTCGTTTAAAATTAAATTTTACTTTTAACTAGTTTTAATATAAATCTAAAAACTGCTGTCCTAAACTCCATTTTGTGAAAAAATATTGAGTTATATCTCTATATTATAAAATTAGTATGGAAACAAAACTAGACTTGAACACAGTGATAGGGAAAGTACCGATATATCTCTGCTGATATATCATGTGATCTATGTTTTTTTTTTATTAACATGTAACAATGTCTGCAATTTATTTAATCATTTGAACGTACGGGTAATTACAATATTTTATTTGAATACCCTAACCAAAATAACAAATGGGTAGGTATAAATATTTTTGATTTTTTCCCCTGTTTTGATATGGAAAATACATCAATATAAGCGGTTTTTTCCATAGTTTAGGAGCTACAACAACGGCAACACCGAATCACGTGTTGATTTCAATGTCCCAGAAAAACAGGCGAATTGTCCCATCCGCCGGTCGGCGTGTCCCAAAGGACAAATGGTGTATTCACACGTTTTTGTAAATAGCCGTCAGGTAAGCGCAGCGGACCGTTAAACGCGGGTAGGATGGAAAAAAAGGCGATCCGGCGCGAGTTCAAAACGACACGCTACGGAAAAACACAGTAAGGCGTTTTTATTTGCAACAAATTTGGGAAATAAACAACTATTTGCGAGTGTTGCCAGACTATTTACTTTTCGTTAAAATAGTACCACACTGGTTTAAACACGTTAAAGAAGTGTACGCCATTTTATAAAAGTTGGAATAAACTATTTAATAAGAAAATAAAAAAAAAACAACCTTTATAGGATTACGAATTTTTGAAGTTATATTTCTTTGCCGCCGTTATACTCATTAGGATGAGATGTTGGTCAAGAAAATCCGTAAAGTGCCTTTTTATACGTTTTATAATAATGAAGTGACTTATAATAATATATTGAAGAGAAATATATTGAATAACAGCGAAAATGTCTTATATTTCATGTGTATGAGTGGTTGTGCGCGAATGGCCAAAGAAGTATAACTTCCACCGTGTGGTCCGACGAAGACCCATTTTTTTTTTTAAAATAACTACATTTCAATCGCCTTTCCTCCCAAACCCAATGTCATAATAGTAGTCCAGAAACACGTCAAAACATAACTTATATGTTATATAATCATGTCCGATTTGCGCTGCCATGCATGCGTGTGCACAGACATTTGCGCATCTGGGACCGGCTTTATGAATTAAACCTACGTAGATATTTTTTATGTTCCCAATTGCAATACGAATTACGCTATTAGCTATGTTTTGAATCGTATTAGTAAAACGTATAACTTTCGATTTAACACGACACATTTCACCCTAGTCAAAGTTTTTTTTTTTAATAACTGCTATGACCTAGGTTAAATACAATTATTTTAAGTCCTACTCAACTAGGCAAAATGTGTCCGGGCTAGAATGAAGCGTGAAAAATAGTATGACGGATTCGAACCCGCGACCTTTGGGCCAACAGTCCAACGCCTTAACTACGAGACTACCACAATCTCACATCATGCACATGAATTCATGTTGTAAATTTCATGCATGACATCACAAATGACGGGCAAGGAAGAAAAAACGGTGTTGTCACATTTTTATAAATTTTTATGAAAAAATGCCAAATATTTTAAAATTCTAAAATTGGTGGTGAAATCACTGAGATCTGACATGACAAACATTTCGCTATTGGAGTCGATCCATGGGAGATTTTTTTATACGCTTCGCTCTTCTCCGAATATACTAGCACCGTCGGCTTTTGGATGAACCTACCTTCAATATCCTCTACTTCGAATGAGTATTCCATAGATGAATAATGACTATGTATTTTAAAATGTTCCAATTGGATTTTTTATGTGTTAAGGTGTGTAATTTTTCAATATTATTTTCACATCATTGTATAATTTTTTTTTCTTTTGCAATGCTCGTTTGAAAATTAAATTTTTATCATCTAAAGAGATATAAGGAAGAGGTTTTTTTTAAGCAGTATTGGCGTGTTGAGCATTTTTGTAAGGAAAAACAGGAATTTCGTTGAAAATCACAGTCCGATTAACTGTTGAACCGTTCGGGGACTTTTCATAGTGGTGTCACTTTAAATATCACCAACTTTCGCGTTACGAGCCTATTTAATATTAAAAAAAAAAATCTGTTATTTTAAATGTCAAGCATTTCTGTGCATAAACCAAACTCATGTATCTCATAAATATAACGTAATTTATGAGAATTTTAAACTAAAAAAAAAATGTTTTATAGAGAAATGTTTACACATTGTAAAAATATTTCATAATTTGCAGTTTGAGTATTGTTAAATAAAACAAAACAATTGTACGATTTTATATCCCCTTACAACTTGATTACGCTGTATTAATTACACTTAGATAAACAAATGGAACTAATATAACATGTAGGCGAGTGAGTTTTGTTGATTTTAAGTGGGGTGTCTTCCAAATTGACAATATGTGTGACGTGAAGTAGCACTTCTATTGGTAGCATTGTCGTAGAGGTCGTCTCACTAGACTTTGCCGGTGGCTTACACGCGTTCGCTTATACTGCGAAATTAATCCATCTGTTGTTGACGCTATGGCTATGGCACTCGCAATGAGGCACCTGAACGTGTAACGAGACGGAAAGTATAAGAGTTAATATATTATACGAGTGAGAGAGGAAAGTATGTCCCATAGAATTATCTATTTTTTTAATAAACGTTCTCAAACTTATTATTACGTACATATTCAGAAACTTCGGTATTTTAGTTTTACAAATTTGTGTTTTTTTTTTTATTTTGATTAACTATTTTGTAAAACTTAAATTCTTTAATATGATTCCTAAATAATTTAAGTCAGAAATGTCTACAGAATCTTCACATTGAGGTATTAATAGTAATATAGAGCTTGAGACAGTTTTTAGTGTTTAAAAAAAAACTCTAGTTGAAAGCAACATAAGATTTTTTTTGTTTACAACAAGCTAAGCTTTGTTCGTATTTACAAATCAAAGTAAGGGACCAGGAAATTAAATAAAACTTCATTACAATTTAAGTTAGTTTATGTTTTATTTGTTTTCATTGAAAGTTTACTTATATGAAATAGATTTTTGTGTACGACTAATCCACCATCTTATAAATATTTTTTTCAACGAGGCTTTTTTAAACTAATAGTCATAATATCTCCCTTAAAACAGGTGATAGCCTAGGCAAGATATTTTGCATTTAAAAAAAATGTGCATGAAATGAAATAAATAAAAATAAATGTTTTAACGGCAACGATTCGTGATGCATCCTGTGCCGAATTCTCGCAGGCTTCTGAAGCAAAAGTAAATGTCTTTGTTGCCAGTCGAAGGCGAATGGAGAGTGACGTATGGAATTGAAATTGTTCCTCCGGGTTCGAAAAGGGCCTACAGGCTGACTATTTTAGACATCCAATTCATTGTCATACCGGCACAGCATCTTAAAATATATATTAACTTGAACTGTATTTTAAGAAATTTTCTCAAGACGCCCAAACTTCTTTCGATTTTCATCGACAGCTTTTTAAAACCGATGTATTAAACATTTTTTTTTTTTTTTTATTCAATATGGCACAATAAGATGTTACAACAATAAATGATATAATAACACTAAATAAGGAATTAAATTAATATAATATAGACAAATTAAACACCAGTCATTTATTGTTGCTCTGAAGTAACATGGCTACTCAACTAGGTTAAAAAACCTGTTCTAAGAGCGGCCAAAAAGAAGTTGCAGAAAAAATGAAATATTACGTTCGCGAGACGTTACTAATAACAAAGGGGATCATAGGATAAATATCATAAATACAAAATATAATACATATAATAAATAGTGCATAATATTATATACATATATATATATAAAATATATATTACACACAATATACATTTATTAAATATATAACCATGGTGGTTTATTAAATTTAGGGGGTAAATATTCATTTTAATATGTGCCTTCTATATATACGATCAAGAACTGTCCAGTTTTGCACTCATAAGTGATTTTCTCTTTAGATTAATGATATGTATTATCAATGTGGTGCTATGCGTTAAATCTATATATACAGGGTGTCCCAAAACCATTCACCTAGACTTCAGGGGGTGTTTATGTTCCCTATCAAGAGTAAGAAATTATATAACAAAATTTGAAAAATTTTCATCACCAAATTTATTATTTTTTTAACAAAATTAGTGTAAATCGATCTTATCAATCAATATAATCTCTCGACGGGGTAAGGAGTTACCCCTTCTTCTTAGACCGACCTCTGTTCGACCAGTGACATCTGACAGATCATTTAGCTCCGCCCTAATAGGGCGTTTCGAACAACGCGGCAGTTTATTAACCTCGATCTTGACTGACCGCGGCCTAGTGACCCAGTGACGTAGTTATCCGAGGGAGGAGCAATTGAAAAATATCTGTTTTACATGATTTAGAATAGAAACTTTAACGTTGTATTTCTTTGAAACTATTATGAATTTTGATATAGTTTTTTAACAAATAACATTAAAAATCGAAGGACCAATTCACTGGTTTTTTTAACGGGAATGGTTTTGGGACAACCTATATAACACAGTCGGGTAAGTTACACTATTTATAGCTCAAGAAAGGCTGGACCGATTTTTATGATCTTTGTTTTGTTGCAGAAATTAAAACATCGAAAAAAATAATATTATAACGAAAATTTATTCTCTCATATATTTTGTATAGAACGGTTTTCTATTCTGTGGAATTCTATTATCAAACGATAAGTTGCCTCCGAAGATGTTCACTTTGTGAGGTTATCACATTTGTCATAGAGCGCGCATCGATAATTTGCTATCCTCGAGGACGGATTGATTTGGTACATTTATTGAATTTAATTCATTTTGAGTATTAAGACAACATTTATTGATTCTGAGGCGGTACGAAGTTGTAAATAAATAAATATTAGGATATTTAGGTACATTTATAACAGTCGGACAAGCATAACGTTTTTGACGGTGACATTTCAGAATATTTATGGGATTTTTGTTTAAATTTAACGATTTGTAAAGTTGCCTTATTAATCACGCTTCTATTGGTCCTGAAACTAAATAGTTCCACCTTTTTATGCTGAGCTGTGATTATTTAAACGGCGAAATTTATCTCGCGGCGTTGCGACGTTTTAAGAGTTCCCTAACGAGCGCTAACGGCCGCTCCCAGTGTTTACGACTTAACCACAACGTTATCTTATCGAATAGCTAAGAGGCGATTTTTAGTGACAGAGATCTGGAGGATTTATTCTTTTCCGTGGCATGACATTTAATCATAAAAAAAACACGTTTAGATACCTTGATCTTTTGTCCTCAACATAGTAAAGGCAGATATTTAAAATTCAATTCGATTTCTGAAAAATTTAATAAATGATAAAACTGCTAATAATTCTTTTTTAGTTGAATTGCTCTCTTATAAAAGACACTAATGTCTTACCTTATGAAAAATAGTGATTGAAAGGCAAATGGAGGGTCAAAACATAGTAAAGTTTGTTTCGCCTTAAATATTCGAGTTGAAACATTAAAAAATAAATAAATGTTAATTCGAACGCGCGAATAACACACCGCTATCTATAAAGGTGATATTCGACAGCTCACCTCATCGCCCCCAGCGGCGTAACACTACACTATCGTCACCGCGCTACATCCAAAAGCGCGCTGTTACAACATTTTGGTCATCCCTTAGCGTAAGGGTTGCTCATATCAAAAATTGCTTCAATTAAAAGCTGTAGGAAAATTATAGGCCTGCGATTAACATTTTGAACTGGTTTGATCCGGCGGCCATTAAGGAAGGTATGATTATTTGAATTTTTTAAAACCATTTTTTCCCACCCCTATGACCAATGGTTGGTGCTATCGAAAAAGTTTAATGAGATGTTTAATGTTTTAGGCCCTTATCAAAAGAATAATATAAAATTTAAATCAATTCGATATCTTATATACTATAAAAGTTACACCAAAATTTAACTTTTTCGAACCCCCTCCCTCCTATTACCCATTAACGAACTTAACCGAGATTTTGTGCCCTTAAATTTTATGTATTTATTTGAAAGTGATTGGTGTAAAATTACGGCAGTTATTGCGTCCACAAGAAAGTGATATAGATAGATAAATAAACTTTTAAACTGAGGGTGGTTTTGGGTTCTATGGGATGTGAAATGCAAAGTTACCCTAAGTCATGACATGGTACCTAATGTAATAGGTAACTTTCCTAATGAAATCTACTAAAATATGACAGCACGGCCGTTGGAAACTTGTGGACGTATTATTTATTATTGATCAGGTAAATTATAATACAAACTCATCTAAGTGCGCACATAGAAACATGTAAAAGAGAATGTTCAGTGCCGAATTATAATTATTATAAATTGAAATATATCATGTCAGTGTTGTTGCATTACTAACTAAAATAGTTAGTAATGCTTGTAAAGGTTTGAAAGAATGTCATAGTATCATTGTGTGTGTTTTTTTTTATTTTAAACTACTCAGGCCTTAAACATAACCCACATTCGCCTCTATGGCCATCCAAAAAGCACATCGAATAGGCTTAGAGTCCCGCAAGCACAATCGGAGATAGGAAATGAAGCCACCCATTACAAGTTGGTACCGCAGGCGCGAGTAGTCCGGGGGGAAGATGTCGTCAGACGTCATTTCCGGCCAAATAATTTACTACTCCCAAACCATGCATAGAAGCAGTTGATATTATATGATAGCTACAGGGGGGTGTCATAGCCATCTTGTTTATTCCATAGACGTCTCATATACGCGTAAACGTCAAACGGTGGCAATTTCCAATTCGCAAAGCGACTGTCAGTTTCAAATTCAATTATTTTGACACGGCACTCCATTCCATATTTTACCTTTTTTTTAGACGCTCTTGTGAGCCGCCAATGATACAATAAATAAATAAAAAAAATCCTGCGTGTGTCAAATATATATCAAAGCCGTAAAAATCATGTCCGAGGATAGTCGGGATGAACTTCCAGTGCAGATTACACGTTTAAAAGTCGCTAATGACAATGGGCTTCAAAACGCAAGATAAATGCGTAAAATATATTTTTTATTAAACGTATTTATTTATTTTTTAAACATAGAAATACTTTCAGCAAATAAAGCAATACAAACACAATTTACATACATAAGTTACGACTGAAAAAACTGAGGGCATTTTGAAAATTTAGTATTGAGTGTTCTTTGCGCGGTCGATTCGGGCCATTGACTTAAATCTACCTTCCTTTCGTCATTAAGATATGTTATCGGTCAATTGAAGTGTGATTAATATCTCTCGTAAACCCGCCCACGTTGAAACATTAAGTACCTGTTTCTTTATTTTCCTGAGCGTTATAGTACTATTGTAGATAAACCAATAAGCTATCCCGGTTTTAGGAGAGGTAAAATATCAAATTCCTTGGTTATTCCTATGGGGTATGGTAAGGTTCGCGAATGATTCGTTTAGGGTTGTGTAGCGTAGGTAAAAATCAACGTGACAGATAACCAAAAATTTGTCATTAACTGTATAATAATATATTAATCTTTACTGCAAGATTGTTATCCTATACTAACATCTATATTCAACAATGTTTCCGCACGCCTACTCACATAAGAATAAAATCAACGTGACAGATAAACAAACATTTGTCATTCATTGTATAATAATGTATTAATCAAACTTATCACCCCATACTAACATCTAATAGGTACGTAGGTATTTTGGTTGAGGTTTTTAAATACGGTTGCAGTGAAACCAATATACAGGATGACTCACGACCATTCCCGAAGACTTAAGGGTGGTTTTGTGTAACCTATTTTATTTTATTTTTTTTTAAAGTGATATAAACATGCGAAAAAAAAATATCCGCAAATTTATTATATCTTTCAATTCACAGTTTTCACACCCAATTAAACTGGAAGTTTCCTATTGACGTCAAAGGCAACTAGACTTAATTAGTTTACAAAATCACCCTTGAAAGTCACAAACATTTGTTTTGTTTGGAAAAATGGTAAGTTGCATTTCACACAGTTGAGGTTATAAATTCCTTTCTCACGGTTTAGTTTTCATAATCGAAGACAGCACTTTAAGTCTTCAGTCTTTTCTCGCTACGCTCCCGGACTAGACACCTCCCTAGGCAGTCAAACCAACATACAAGTCTTTACTTTGTATCGAGTCGAAGCTATTACCGGTCATTTATTAATTTCTATTTACATTCCTACTGAGTCAGAAATGGTTAGGATAAGTGTGTGAAACTCAATAAACCACTTGGTGACCCTGTTTGAACTCTACCTCTATCCCCACCTTATCCTTAGCACACGTTAACGAGAGATCTTTATCCCACGTTAAAGTGTCAAGGACATTCCAGGTTAATTTAGAAAATAAATCAAACTATTTTGATAGTCTCATTTATTTCCACTCCATTATTTATTTTAAACTCTATTAATTATTGCATCAAAAACAGCTAAGTAATATAAATTTGTGTTATAGTATTCTAAGTGAGTTTTAAATCAAAACCAATATAATTGTTCGTTCTTCGACCTGAAACATTTAATAATCTTCAACAAATAAAGCCTACCTTAGTACGGGCGTTGCTCAGTTATGTAGAGTTTTGGGAATATGTTTGTCAAAACCGTAAGGTTGTAAGTATGTAAGATATTTTGTTAATAACTAACTTAATCGTGATCGTGGTAGTCTAGTGGTTGAGGTCGCGGGTTCGAATCCGCACATGGTCATACCATTTCTAACACCTCATTACCACCATCTCCTTTGAGTCTAGGACGTTCACATTTAGCCTTCTTGAGTAGGGCCCAAAATAACCAGGCGCGGGTTTTGGAGTAAAGAATGGCGTGATTCCTTATTAAAACTTTGACTGAAACGACTTTCGTCGGAAGTAAAGAATATGATATTAAATATATTATTATATCATTAATAAATAAATAAATAAATTATGGCTGAATTCCGGTATATTATTGTAAGCTGGCTCAATGGAAAACACAATTGCTTAAAAAAGGGATTTGCTACAAAAGTCATCGAAGCGGTTTTTATTCCTTTCTGTTTGGGTCGAAGGTTTCCGCATCATAATGTCGGAAATCCAATTGAATTGACTAAATATGCGGTCGGATGGTGTATACTTCAAGGATAAAGACGGAAAACGAGTTTCTAACTTCGTATGAAGAGATGGTGACGACCTGGAGACGGCCTGGACAGGGCTAAGTAGATCTGAACTGAAGCCAAATGGAAACTTTTCATCGAGAGAGACAACGCAAAGCAGATTCTTGGTCATTAACTTTTTGGAGTTCAAAGCGACACGATCTTTCGGGGGCGTTTATTATAGATTACTGATGAACTGAAGTTCAAATTCGAACGACGTGTACATTTTTGGATGATTAAAGCTGGTTTCAAAAAAGATTGATAATCGCTAGAAGGGAATATCGTACGGTTGGAAAAAGTTCCACCTTCGAAGGTTCATATATAAGGACCGAAGACCGACTAGCTGAATCCGGATCCGGATCCGGATCCGGATTTTTCTCGGAAATTTAACTTGAGGAAAAAATCTTTTTGGAAGAGCTTCGGTCAGCGGACAATATAGACCAAAATTTTTGGCAAACTGTAGCCGGATTGGAAGAGAAAGTGTGCTCCCCGATATACTGATGACACTTCTTGACAGTTCTATATAATTTGTTGTGATCTTTAACTAGCTACTCGTTACCAAGCAACGTCATTCAAGTTTATATAGCGACTTGTTGCCGAGCGTTGTAACGGCCCGGTGGCGGAGTGGTTGTTGTCCCCGCATCTTAATCGGGAGGTCTCGGGTTCAAATCACCGGATAGGATAGGTCTGCAAGTAGATGAAAGCAATATCCGCTAATAGTTCAATTATGAGTTCAATTATGGGTGCACGCCGCCACCGGGCCGTTTTTTGCCCAAATTTTACTTTATTTAAGTTAAATACGTATTGTTTTTATGCAATTTAAAGTAAAATTCTTTTATTTTTAAAAAACAGTTTCATTTTAAATATCTAAGTTTTATAGCAATTATTTTAATAAAAAAATTGATAATATATTTACTATCTCACGAATAGATTATTAAAAGAACATATAAAAAAATAAATTTATAGAAGGATGCAATACCATCAAAATATTTTGTAAACGTGTTCCGAGAAATTAATATCAAAATTACGCGTTCAAATTAATATCAAAAATATTTTAGAAACGTGATACGCGAAGTGTTCGTAACAAAATAAACCAATTCAACAATAAAGTTCATAAATAAATTTGAGAACTAAGTGTTTTATTTTATAAATTAAAAAGTTGTATAAAACGTAATATTAAAAATATTCAACTCATTTCTATTCAACAAAGAAAATTAAAAAACGGTATAACTTGTATATAATAAAATTTATTTGTCTGAAAATTTAAATAAAAAGTAAATTTAAATAAATCGTCCACATAGAAGAGACACAATAATTAGATTTTATTTTTCTTGTTCGTTAAACAGTACTGATACTTAAACGTATAATACGACGCACAAAAAAAAAGGGTTCCGTAAATGAAAAAATATAATAAATATACTTACATAAATCGTGTAGATTTGTTTGAAGAACACATTTTGAAATTACTTTATGGCAAACAAATAGCTTTATTTATAATTAAAAGAATACAAAATAATAAACATAATAAAAGGGGATATAAAAAATAAAAATAATACGATACTAAGAATAATAATAAAAAGAAAAAAATCCTCATGTACCCCGCAAATAAAGATTCCACATAATGGTGTCAGACAATAATATAACCGATCAAACATACCCAAGTGCATAATGAAATAAATTTGAATTTTAAATTGACTCAAAAAGACATTTTTTAGACACATTTTTATAGAAAAAGTTGAATAAATAAAAGAGTCAAGAAGTATACCCGACAATATTTCGATAAAGTCTTTTATGATTTAATTAGCGACGACATACAAACATGGTACAGATTGAATAAAAATAAATTTACCACTTGGCTAGAGCTCAAATGAGATTTAATAACCAATTTTGAAAATCTTAGCTACCGATATAACTTAGATGATGAAATAAGAACCACAAAACAAATCCAAAAATCGGACGGCTCTATAATCATTGCATATATATACTTTTAATTGAGTTCTATCACGTGTACAAATACGTCATTAGCGTGTGTTGTTTGCCTTAATTTCCTGTAAAATTTAATATTACGTAATATCAGTCGAAATAAATATACAAATACAGAATACTGAATTAAATGTATTTACAAATTTTTCTGAATATTTTTTTGGTTTTCTTTCCATTGAAGGTTCGTGTGATGTAAGGCGATCATACAATAATTTTTAGAATTCATTATGATAAGGCCAATATGCTTTTTGCCTTGAGAGATTATTGTAAAAGGAACGTTTAAAATCATACAAAATTCACAGCTCGAAACTCATTTTGTCAATCTGTCAGTAGTACGTACGAACGTTTTATTTTATTAAATGTTATTAACTTTATTAATGTACTTGTAACACATATTATAGAAAAAATTAACTTTTCGCACTACTTCTCCATATCGACTTTTACTCATTGACAAATGTCACTCTCCTCCGCGCGCGCGATTTGCTTAAAAAGGAATCCGATGTTTTTCCTTCGCGTATTAATATATACACATTTATTTATTTATTCTGGTTACCCAATAGAAATTGTAGACAATAACGAAAAAATAATATTTTTAAAATATTTTAAACGAATTTAAATAGGATGAAATTTTAAATTAATTTAATTAATTAAATTTAACTAAAGAACATGAAATACAACAATTAAAACTTTGATTATTTATAAATTTTGAATAAATTTAAAGAAAACTTGATTGAAACCACAGATAGGCGCGTGCAGTCTGGGGGAAGATGCTTTCAATGACGCCTGTAGGGCCTAGCTGTAAGATCTCAATTCGTCAATTCGGTCACCGCGTGAATTACGATACCGCTCCGATCGATAACGGCCTTGACACCGTTACGGCGTACGGAGACAGCTGAGCGCTCACAATAAAGATATTATTACATTTTTTTCTCTGTTACTATGATGAATTTTGATATGGTTTCTTAACAAACAACATTAGAAATCGTAGGACTATGCTTTATTTTTCATCGGAAAAACACTTTTGTGTGGGTAACAATTTTATAGATTAATTATTGAGAATTTGGGTTAAGGCGAAGCCAAAGTATAAATATTAATTTCGATTAATTTACACCCCTATTTCAATGGTTGGCATTTGGTAACCATTGGATATTTAATCATAAAAAAAACACGTTTAGATACCTTGATCTTTTGACCTCAACATAGTAAAGGCAGATTTTTAAAATTCAATTCTACTTCTGAGAAATTTATTAAATGATAAAACTGTTAATAATTCTTTTTTTGTTGAATTGTTCTTTTATAAAAGAGATATTAGGAAAAATGTTAATTGAAAGGCAAAATGAAGGGCCTAAAAGATAGAAAAGTTTGTTTTTTTAATTTCTTTATTATGAAGCTGTAATTAAATAAAAACCAATGATTGCTTACTGGTTGCGCGGAGAGTAAAACCTGACACCTTAAAGCGTCGAATGCTCCTATGCTTTACTGTTTATAAATTATTTTTTTGTTTAAATGCTGTATTTTATCAATTAAATTATATTAATTTATACTAAAAATAGGCGTCAACTTAAAGTCAGCGTCGTAAATCTCGCAAGTTGCCCGAAAGAGATCTGAAAGCCGAGAGTCGAAATTGTCGCGGGCGGGCGGGCGGTCCGTTGGGCGGGCGGCGACGCGCCTGCGCGGACTGCAGCCGCCCCTGTCCTTTGGCCGTTTCAGCGCGTCGTCGCGCCCGCTTTGAAATATTTAATTCCGGCCGGCCGGAGGAGAACAGCTCTGGCTTCATCATGGTTATTGAGAAAAAAATGTATATAAACCTTACGTGAAAATAGTAAAAAAAATGTCGCCGTACGCCGTAACGGTGTCAAGGCCATTACCGATCGGCGTGGCATCGTAATTCGCGCGCTGACCGTATTGACACCATCGCTTAAAAAATATATTAAATTTTCGGGTGTTTTTTTTTTGCATGTTTATATCACTTCGAAAATAGGGTTCATAAACCCCCCCCCCCCTAAAGTCTTCGGGAATGCTAGTATGGGGTGATAATTTTGATACATGGATTAATACATTATTCATTTCGGGCGCTGATCTCTTAAAAAATATTAATAAATGTGGGGATTTTTTTCACATATTTATTACCTAAAACCCTCCTTTCGGGAATGGGTTTAGGATAGCCCGTAAAAGAAATGGTACATAAATTGCGTATAAATTTGAGTGATGACAGGTTTTTGCAAAAGTACAAAACTCGCACTAGCGTAATATTTTTTTTTTAACATAAATTATTTTCAAACAAAAATAAGTTCTACCTACCAAAAAATGTACGACCATATGCTACTATTTCTCTATATGCTGCTCTGTTAATAAATAAATAAATATCACGATACATAGTTTGGCGTATAACCAATTTTACCAAGGCATGAGTTACAATATCTGAGTTCCGACAAATGGAAAACGAAGCGACCCCACCCGAGTGCTGTACGGGCACAGGGAGTTTGGGCGCAGCTTGGTATAAAAGTAAAAAAAAAATAAAAAACAGAACAGATGTTGAAACACAACTCCCCCTGCGGGGCGGACGCCCCAAAAGATATTTTTACTGTTTTTGGGCACTCCGACGTTTCAAAAGTTGGCGGTGATGAGAGCCGGGAATGTCGCTGGGAAACGTCGGCCTCAGCATCCCATAAATATGCCCGACTGTCAGATAAATCTCTCATTCGATCCGAACCCTTTCGGTGTTTTAAATAATCTCCCTAAATTAATTTTCCATCGCTAAAACGCCATTAGTACAGAGCGGAGACCGTGAATAGAACCTTGGGGTATGCCCAAAAAGTCGAGATCGGAATTCTTAATTGCAACATTATATCTATGAAGCCGTAAGTAATTTGATGTTTAAATTAATAAAGTAATTTGGATTGACCTATATAGATAGTGTTTTAAAAAGTTAAAAAAAACACATATTATATCGTAAGGAATCATTTAAATACGGTATTTAAGCAATACATTATACAATTTTACTATATCTAAAAGTAAATATATTTGACTTATATTTGATGATTGTTTTTTAATAGCGGCAAATCGCCTGAAAAGATAATTGACACAATCTTTGACAATATTAAAAAAAAATAGAAAAGTTTATTAATTTTTTGATAACGCGTTGGATAGCATAATATTTATAAAGGTTCTAAAGAGGTCCTGAACTTGAGAATGCAGGATGTCGGTTTAAACCCAGCGCTGAGTTTTATAAAAATGCATTTTTAACTCTCACCTGTCCTGTTTAGTGTAAAATATTGTCAAATATTATGTAACCATCTAATAACTTGTATTGTCAAAGATTGTGTCATTTATCTTTTCAGGCGATTTGCCGCTATTAAAAAACAATCATCAAATATAAGTCAAATAACTTTACACCTCAATTATACAATTATATAAAAGTAAATATAAATATACAAAAGTACTACATACATACACATGTTTTATTATTTAAATACAATAGAAACACTAAACTATTTTATACAAGAACGCCTCATACATCATTTCCGTCTGTTTAAATAGTAATTCACAATTTTGAAGTCCTTTTTTAGTAAACATTTGTAATTAACCCTTACCTAATTTTTATTTTTTTAAGATGATTTATTTCCTTGAATATTAAATTATAAAATTTTGGTGCTAAAAAGCTAAAATATTTTTGACCAAAAGTAGTCTACATTTTAGGTACTCTAGAGGTACCCTTTTTGGAGGATCTAGTCATTCTTTCATCGTTACCTTCTTCAGTATTTGGTTTGTATAATTTGTCGTAATATAAAATTGATGCTTTTATTAAGTGCTGACGAAGTCAAAAGAATATTCAGTTCATTAAATAACTCGTTAGAATTAAATCTCCATGGGTTTATTGAAGCCAACTTTAAAAACATTTTTTTGAGCAATAATAGAATTTAAATTACTCATTGAGGTTCCCCACCAACTCAAAATACCAGATGTTATAAGTGATTGCAAATGTGCAAAATATCTATTGTTTAATAAATTTTGTTTTAAGTGTTTTTTTATAGACTTAAATATATACGAACGTTTCCTCTGAGTGCAATTTCCAATTTAAGTTTGTATCTTTAACAATATTTAAGTGTTTATTCGATACAACTCACTCATTAGTAACGCCTGTAGCGTCTGAAAGAGTACAATGTGCCCGTTCCTGAATAATAATTTCAGGATATAAGTAGGCTGTCCACTAGAAGTAATGCTATGAGGTATGTATTTTTTCTTACCCACGTTAAGGGTGAGTAAGTTATTATCCAGTGAGTGAGTAACCAGGTTTCTCTCTTTAAGAGGATAATTGTGTCATCAGCAAACGTTAAAACGAAACCACCACAATTCGTGTTGCATAAGCAATTTATATAAATTAGAAACGACAAAGGTCTTAAAACGCTTCCCTGCGGTGCGCCATAGCTTATCTCGAGTTCTTCGCTCGTGAAGTCGTTCTACCGGACCATTTCTTTTCTATTACTTAGGTAGCATTTAAACCATTTAAGAAGATTACCTTCAATGCCTAAATTTCTTAGCCGTTTTAATAGAATTTTATGAGATACCGTATCAAAAGCTTTCGCCAGGTCAAGATACACAGATATACACTTTTGGCCATTATCGAGTTGCTGCTTAGTTATGAAATCAGTAACCTTAAGAATTGCGAATTTTTAGATAAGTTATTATTCTCGAGACAAGTAGATAAACGCGTTTTCATAGCTTTTTCAAATAGTATAGAAAGAGTATGAGTAGTGAAATAGGCCTATGGTTACGTACCTTCAGTTTGTCACCTGATTTAAAAATAGCAATTAGTAAACATTTTTTTTGCAAATGTCAGGGAAAACTTCACATGAAAAACTTAAATTAATTAGATGTGCTATAGGTAGACAGATGTGACTCCTATATTTTTGAATAAATTCACCGAGAGACCGTCCACTCCAACAGAATAGCTAGGTTTTAATTCATCTATTAACTTTAGTATTTCATCAGATGTAATGCTGGATAAAGACAATTTTGTATCATGGTTCACGGCATTTATGTTGTCCACCAACCTACTTTCCTTTTAATTATTCAATATATTTCCCGATATTTTTTTATATTTTCTGAAATAAATATATAGTTTTTCCTAAAAAGTGTTCTATTTAAAATAATAATTATAGATAAAATAATATAATGAATGCTTATAAAATTGTATAAGTACATATTATTTTGAAACGTATGTTTAGTTTCCATATTGGAATAGAGATAAATAAATTTAAATATACAGGCTTATATTTGCTTAATCTAATAATTTTTCATATAAGGACATTACTATGAAAATCTGAAAAAATGATTATTTTTTCAGATTCGTTTATCCTTTTACCAAACCGTAAACCCGGCAGTCCCCCCTTTTAGGTAGATTTTATTAGGAAAGCTACCTATAGTCCGATAAACGAACGCTAAAAAAGGCCGTAACCCAATCATTAATTAACACAGCGAGATATATTCACAGGCACGTGTACTTTCCTATAGTAAATATGTTATGCAACGAATCTAGCAAAATTTTTTATCGGAGGTTAGGTATTTTGTCAAAAAACCATTAAAGTACAATAACTTTTTCTGGAAAAATAGGTCGTCGTTAAAAGTTACACATTACGATAAATATATTTCATTTAAATATGGTATTTCCGTAATCCGGCAAAATTTCATATTGGAAGTTAGGTATTTTGTCAAAAACCATTAAAGTACAATAACTTTTCTGGAAAAATAGGTCGTCTTTAAAAGCTACACATTACGATAAATATATTTCATTTAAATATGGTATTTCCAAGACCCAGCAATATTTATAATGGAAGTTAGGTATTTTGTAGTGATACAAGTACGCGCGCACCGTCTGCTGTTGATTGAAGCAAGTTGACGAGTTTTACGACGCTTATGAGCCGCTTTGTGCTAGGGCAACCAAAAATTAAAGATGTCTCATAATGACGATTGTTTTTGATAATGAGCTTTTAAGGACGACTTATTTTTATAAAGTAAACATACAGAGAGTAATCGTAATCATTCTTAAATATTTTATACGCAGGTTGCCAGCACTCGATACTCTCCAATTTCATGTTTACAAAACATGCATGTGGATAAACTTAAGATACATACAAAATTTAATACATTTGAGTTTAATTATTAACATTAGAATTTGAGAAAGAAAATAAAGAAATTAGATAATAACAAGTAGGTGTCATTTAAGAGATATAAAGTAATATAAAATAATTTAAATTTTTCTACATATATATTAAATATGAATTATATAATATTTTTGTTCTAATTTTGTAGTTATAAATATACGAAAATGTTATTTAAGTGAAGTAAATAATGAAGTCATTTCATAATGATAATTATTATTTTTCTTAGAGGTTATACAATTATTATTCTTTGAACAATGTAATCATGTGATTTTTAATTGAAGCAAAATTGTCATGAAAAATATCACAGTCATTAGCATATTTCTTAAAAGAACAAGACATTCTATTTAAAGGTTTTGTATAGTTTATATTATTAGAGAAAGTTGAAATAAGAAATGTGTCGTTACTTCGAGTAGTCCGAGAAGGCACCTTTATGCTTATATTTGAAACGTTGTTCGAACTGTCAAGCAATGCAGTAAATTGTGGAGGCACAAGATATCAGCTATCATCCTACGTTGGTAAAGTGGCATTAATTTGAAAAAATGAAGTCGTTCCTCATAATTATTTAAAGTTTTTTCCATTCCGCGTTTGAAGGACAGCATTCTTGAGATTTTTTTTGAATTGATTCAATTCGTTGACTATGATTATTGTAACTTTGATTCCAAATTACTGAGCCAAACTCCAATAATGATCTCACTAATGAATACTAAACCATTGTAATTGACTTTAAGTTAAGAAAAGGTTTCATAATTCTAAAAATAAATCCCAAAAGTCTATTGGTTTTTTCACAGACATGTTAACGTGCTTATTAAAAATGTAGCGCTCATCGAAAATGATTCCAAGGTCTCTAATATGATCAACTCTTGCAATATTTATGCCATCTATGGAGTAATCATTCCTCATCACATTTCTATTCCTTGTAAAGTAATAGTAACCCAGTCCCTCAGTTTATTCTGTTCGACTGCATCAATATCAACGTGGGATTCTGGGAAAATCAATACGAACTCCTGCTTACTTCTTGCAATATTGACCGCTCCTGATGTTGTCCCCATTCATTTGGTGGCAGCCAAAGATATTACAATTAAAAAGCATTCAGATTCTTAAACATGTACCATTTTCAGACGGAAGCCATGTAGCGTGTCGCCGGGAGTAAGTAATTATTACAATACCATTTGTTTTATATCATTCATTTAATTAAACCTATCGACAGGTGACAGGTAACAGCTTGCAGTGGCCTGTTAAGGTTCTGGTTAAGATCCTTAGTTGGTTTCGGGTTAACTTCAATAGCTCCGAGAGTCTTTTTTGCGAGAATCCAACTATGAGTTCTTTCGTTATTCAGTTCTTGCCAGTATTTTTGGCTTTGTTTCCAAGCCCAGATTTTTAGCAGTCTGCTGGTAGTGCTTTTAGCTATGCCGCAGGCCAGTTCTGGGCCTATCATAGTCATGATATCACCTTTCTTGGCCAGTTCGTCTGCTTTTTCGTTGCCATCAATGCCTGAGCGACCTAGTACCCATATAAGTGTGACCCTGTTGTGTGTTGCAAGGGTGTTGAGTATTTGTACACAGTTTAGCACTAGCTTTGACTTAATTGGAGTTTTCAGAGCTGCTTGGCTGTCTGAAAGTAAGTAAATGTTTTTATTCTTCTAGGATATCCCAGGTTGATCGATTTCTCGAGTCTGGGTATCGCCCCACATATGCCTGATCCTATATTGTTTCCGTTCTTGGAGCCATCGGTATACCATACAATTACTTCATTTTCGAAGTTGGGTCCTTCATTGTACTTTGGTTCTTTCTGGTATTTCCGTGGTAAATGCTTTGATGAAGTTGTATTCGGTTGTCAGATTGTCTGTGATCATTTCCATTACTGGGTTGAACATTGTTCTTGGGTCTTTTGAGAGTACTCGAGAGCCAATTCTTTGCACCGTTCGACGTGTTTACTCGCAACATATCCGCCATCGCCTCTTTTTCCACTTGTAAGTGGAGCGGTGTCAAGTTTAGCAGGACTTCCAGTGCCGCAGTCGGGGTCAAGAACATGGCTCTGGTTACAATTCTACTGGCTAGTCCTTGTAGACTATTCAGTTTTTTTCCTGCAGGTGTGTTGTAAGGTTTTCGACCACCGAGGTTTGCGAGCTGTTTAGTTTATTTTTACTTTATTTAGTTTATCATTGCTGTTGGTTTTATTGTGTTTTCTAACAGCCACAAGAATTACATCTTTTATAATTCAAAAATTCAAATTCAAATTTTCAAAAATGAGACAACAATATTTCGTGGTCTGGTCGAGGCAACGCGATGACATGATATTATATTGTCCTTATTCAGCTGAACAGATATCCGTGAGCACAGGCTAGTGACTAGTGCAACGACATTTTCGTTTTTGTATTGAGGAACGGCTTGTACCTCCATGTTGCATTTTAAGTTTCATTCTTCCATCGCTTCCAGTCTTTGATCCAATTCGCCCGACTTCTGACGGAGATTTCTATTTTCTGTTTCTAGGGAAGTAATTCTTTCATTATCATTTTCTTGAGCTATTTTCAAGCGATGTTTTAAGGTTATCGATCATGCCTAATTTTGAGGAAATGTCCTTGTTCATCATTTATAACCACCCTTGTGAACAGCCCATTAATGTGCGATAATAGTTCTTCAATGATTGTTGTCTTAAACTTTATCACCAATATATGCTGTAAATCGATCATAATCAGAGGTTGCCTTAAGAATTTGGTTTTGCGACGATTGCTGCAACCGAAAATTCGACCAGGAAGCTTTACCCAGTAGCCCAAAAGGTGCCCATATAGAAATTGATATCCAAACAATGCAATCCAAACAATTCCATTTGTTTTTAAGGTCACCAGTCATCAAATACATTTTTAGTAATCGAGTTGCAAGCATAATGAATGACACGATGAGCATATTATCACACGATGAGCATATTATCACACGATGAGCATATTATCTCTTCCTCCAAGGCAAGAGCATCACTGCATTTTTGACACTTCATTTTTTGCACTAGGTATTTATAGTATAACAGATGAACTAGATATTTTACTCGGATTATTTTTTACTTATTATAAGACAATATTATAATATTATACAATTGCACCAATAATATTTTTTTTCTTAGACGAACATGATATCGGGATAGTGCGCCGCTAGTAATTTTCTATTATTCTAGTATTTTATTTTACCTTAATATATAGTTTATAGGTAATTTTACAATGATGTATAATTTATAGGTAAATATTATATAAATAATGTTTATTACTCAATTAACATTTACTCAGTATTTATGTACGTTTGCTGAAACAACTCACGATATTCTCAAACACAGTGCAACACCGTTTGGTCGATAGTGACGTCATTCAGCCGCTATTGTACCGCGATTGAAGCGGGCGGTCATCAATGGCGGTGGCTGTCAAAACTGTCAGTAATTTTAACTGTTGAATTCTCACCAAATCGTACTCCGATCAGAACAATAACACACTAACGATCTGAGATATATGAGATAAGTATGATAACACGGTATCCCCTAAAATTTACACCAAAATTACAAATCATGCTTAAACGTTAGCAGCGGTTCAAACACATGTTTGCGCTAACAGTGTTGCCAGTGTGATGATGATTGTTATTGTACTTTAAAATGGTTTTTTGACAAAATACCTAACTTCCAATATGAAATTTTGCCGGATTACGGAAATACCATATTTAAATGAAATATATTTATCGTAATGTGTAACTTTTAACGACGACCTATTTTTCCAGAAAAAGTTATTGTACTTTAATGGTTTTTTGACAAAATACCTAACCTCCGATAAAAAATTTTGTTAGATTCGTTGCATAACATATTTACTATAGGAAAGTACACGTGCCTGTGAAGCTATCTCGCTGTGTTAATTAATGATTGGGTTAAACCCTTCGTTTATCGGACTACTATTGCAATCAATGGGTACCA
Organism: Neomicropteryx cornuta; assembly: GCA_020383195.1. NCBI lineage: Eukaryota > Metazoa > Arthropoda > Insecta > Lepidoptera > Micropterigidae > Neomicropteryx > Neomicropteryx cornuta. The sequence continues at coordinate 4,255,493 of JAHKQU010000010.1, read as the reverse complement.
TGTCATGACTTCCACATTACAAATTTCCACATACGAGTATCTTCGCGTTTCACATCCCCTGTATCTATATCACTTTAAAATTGATACATAAAATTTAAGGGCAAGAAATCTCGGTCAAGTTCGTTATTGGGCAATTTCAGACCAGGGGGCGGGAATGAGAGGGTTTTTTCGTAAAGTGGAAATTTTGCTATAACTTTCTTAGTATATAACATATAGAATTCATTTAAATTTTATATTATTCCTCATATAAGGGCCTAGAACTTATCTCAGGAAACTTTTTTGATAGCGACAACCTCACTGAGCAAGGGTACGGCGGGTTGAGGTGCGCGTTCGTACAATTGGAGTTCGCCTATTTTGATCCGGTGAAATCTACGTCCGTCTTATTTTTTGTTTTCACAGACAGCCGGTGTATTTCGAAACTCGCCGCGTTGCAGCACTAATATGGGGGTCGAGTATGATATCCGGTGGTATTATTGCGTCCGACCGAACGTCCGCTGATGAGGTCTTGTACGCCGCCGGCTTACAGGAACGGCGCACGCTAATTAGCTTACTTTACGGACGGGGGAGGGCGGAGGGGGTGTCCGGACCTTTCAGCGTATGTACTTTACTAGCATACAACCCTATAGTAGTCATCGGTTAAAAACTCATTGTGTATGTATATGTTACCGTCAATGTTAGATAGACGATAATGTTCACATTAACTGGTTAAGTACGAAATTTTCTTTTAAATAGTATGTATCTGCTCTTTACCTAGTTAATCTGCACATCGGCGTATGCTAAACCGGTCAAGTGCGAAAAATATTTAAGAGAGCGAGAGCGTTATCCAAATTCGTTTCTTTGCGTCGGACAAGTTGATGCCTGTTGTTTTTAAAATTATTACAATTTTGAAGTTGTAAATGTTTTACAAATAGGTGTAATTGTCGCAAAAACAAATTTCTATGTAACTCTAAATGCAACTAATCTTTATATTGCACCAATAAATCATTTTTAAATTATTATAACGACTTATTTAGTTTAAATTAAGTTAATTTTATTAGGGTAATAATTTTATTTTTAACAATCAAGTCATGTTTCATTGAAGAAAAGAACCTACTATCTTCACATTAACTAATACTTGGTCGTTAATCTGTGGATTTTCTAGGGCATCTGCAGAATAACTAGGTAATCTGCAAAGAAAAGCCATTTTTCGTACTTTAACGTACTTGCGTAGTTAATCTGCAGAGTAACTAGATAATCCGCGCATTAACTGTTTTATGAACATTAACGATAACATAAACAAGTAACTAAAAGTACTAATCATTCCAGCAATGAAAGCTCGGTGAATATTTCTAATGCAATAGTGAATAATTATCTGAATTTAAAAGAGCTCATAACCCCCTTATTGGAACGTCGTTGCTAATATTTGTCATTATTATTTTTTTTAAACAGTTTGTCCCACGACCTTTAATGGTGGTTTTATTCACTATTTTAAATAAAAAATACTAAAATAATTTGTACAGAAAGTTTGATTACCGTTTTTTTTAACAGTGTCAAATAACTGCTGAATATAAATAAATAATAAGAAATTACGTGATCATTCAAATCATTCTAATACGTCTTTATAATTAAGAAAAGTTTACATTTTTTTTTCTCTGAAACCATGATTTATTTTGATATTTTCTTTTTTTACAGATATTATGGCGCCCCGGGACGCATTTGTCCTTGAGATTAGAAAGAGTAGGCTTTATTCCAACATTGACGTGTAGAAAAGAGACGGATATACTCGCCGACTCATTTGGAATCGATGAAACATGTTTTTTGTATTTAAATAATTATAATCATTTGAAAAAAATGTTTTTTTTTATGTAATGTCCTAGATTATTATATTGTCTATCTTTAGAAAGAAAAATTAGGTTCGCGTCACTTACACAACTTAAAAGAAAATCGTTGCAAGAAAAAAAACAACACTTTCTTATTTATTTATTTTCATCACTATAATAAGGTGTATTTCGTTTTTTTTAAGCAAAGTACTAAATTAATATATGTAGAATATTGTGGTATTTTTAGTTTTAGCCATTTGTTGGGAATAACTTCAACAAAATGCACCAAAATACGTTACAAAACACGTTTTAGGGACTGGTGGCGCCTTATTATAAGGTTATTAATCTGAACTTTTTATCGTAAAAGGTAGTGCGGTCTATATGAATGAGCTTATAAAAATCTATGCTTGCCGGTATATAGTTCTTTTTCTACTTAAATCGTGGCATCTTTGCAAATAGCCCCGTGTGAGTAAATAGCTATGTAGAAAAAAAAATTGTCATTGTGCGCGCATCGATAATTGCTTCATTATGTAATTTATTGTGATCTTTGTACATTTATTGATTTCTTAATGAGTTCTTAATGGTGTAACTAAGTTGACTTTGTTTGATAGATATGGTTTTTTTTTTCGTTAGCTATATAAAAATTTGTTGAGCAAAAGTTTTACAGTTTCAAGCCCTGAATGTCAACAGAGATGTCAACTTACCGTAGCTGTACGAGACGGCGAAACAGAGCAGCGCGGCCACCCTCAGCCAGCATCCGCCCCGTGACGTCACGGGCGCCATCTTGCACTCTCCGGCGGCCATTCTGTCGGCGCTGCGCTACGCGATTCGATGATGAGCGCTCGACGCACGCAGCGATGCGGTCATGACATTGGCGATCCTGGAAAAAGAGACGGCACTCGGAATGAGTCGCTTCACACCTACGTTCAAGTTCGAGGCTCCTCATCACTTTATCAATCGAACGTTTTGTTTTTGTTTTTCATTTATCAGTTTTTTTTTTTAAACTTTATTATTATTTTTTTACAAAATACATTTCCCCACAAAGACGGTGCCTTTTCTGTGGGTGAAAGAAAAACATTCTATATTACAGTATAAAAGTCTCAAAAGAGTTACATCAATAAGAAAAAGGAAAAATAAGAAACAATATAATAAAATTCAAAAGTAATAAATAGATAACAACCAAAAGTAAAAAGTAAAAACCTATCAAAAGCAAAGTTAAAGAAAAAATAAAAATACACAAACCATTTTTATATTTATATATATATATATATTATTATATATGTGTGTTTTCGTAGATCTATAGCGTATACTTACTTAACCAACCTACTCTCTTTCCATCTCAAGCAGATAGAGAGGGAGCAGTTATACACTTTTTTATATACCTTTTTCAGATTTTTTTTCTATTATCTTTATCTTCTCTTTAACCTTATATTTAGGTACATTGAAAAGAGTCAAGAAAAGAAAAGCAAGAGTGCGTTTGCCGTAATAATTTTTATACCTAGGTACCACTAACAAGCCTCTACTTTTTTGTCGGGTGGTCAACTGGTGCCCTATGGGTACCTTGAAAGATTCGCTATGTAGGTTCTCCGTAGTATGCATAATAATAATTTTATTTGTCTAACTAAACGAATGTGTTTTGCTGATTTGGAATACTTACATAGATACATAAAAATAAAATAAATTATTTTACTTCAGTGATACCTAATATTTCAGTCCTACCCGCAAGCGATTGAACCGGTTGGTGTAATCAGTGCGAAGCGCCTTATTAATAATTAACTGGGAGCGAGCTATCACCTCACCTAACCAGAGATTCTCAACCTATTTTTCTTGTTTCGTTTTTTTTTTACATTGTATTGTGTTTGAGGACCACGAAAAGTCCGTATTGAGTAGATTTCTTTAGGATAATTCTATCGTATAGGTAACATGTCATTACTTCCGAAAAATGTCGACATATCTTCGCGTTTCACATCCCCTAGAACCCAAAACCACCCTCAGTTTATATTTAAGTATATCACTTTCTTGTAGACACGACAGCTGCCGTAATTTTACACCAATCACCTTGAAATTGATACATAAAATTTAAGGGTACAAAATCTCAAAAGTCAAGTTCGTTAATTGGCAATTTCAGACCAGGGGGCAGGAATGGGAGGGGTTTTTCGAAAAAATGAAATTTCGCTATAATTTTCTTAGTATAAAATATATCGAATTCATTTAAATTTTACTTTATTCCTCAGATAAGGGTCTAAAACTTATCCGTATATAGCACCAACCATAGGGGTAAGAAAAAGTGGTTTTTCAACATTCAAAAAAAAAAAATATTTTCCTTAATACGCACAAAATCAAATCCGTTCAAAATGTAATATAATTATAATTTGCTTATTACTTTTGTTTGAAACAATTTTTGATATGAGCAACCCTTACGGCACAGGGATTCAGTACACGCGCTCTCGCTGCGCAATGTTTGCTACAAGTTCGTACAATTGGAGTTTGTTTATCCCCTAATTTTAACCGGCGAAATCTACCTCCTTTTCCCATATAATTTCATAAAAACTTTCGACGTAAATATCTTATTGAGTACAAGATGGAGATCTTTGGACCACCATCATCTGCTTGGTTCGGTAGGTCATAACATTGACCTCCGCCCAACAGACCATCGTCCGCCGACGTGAGCATTGTTTGCATTCGCGGAGACATGGATCATTAGCTGTCCATCCACCTACCCCCGTTTAACGGCCTTCGATGATTTACGACCGCGACGCAATTAGGGTGCGCGCGCGCATAAATAATCGTAAATTACGACAATTAAGTTTTTCGAAACGCGGGGGTAGGAGGAGCATCCATCATTGGTATAATGGGACATCGTTCAGAAGTGGGATCTGAATCGACTAGATACCACATAATCATATCGAACTATTCGAGTTATAATTTATTGGATACATTTATACTATTAGGGCATTATATTACTGACATTCTATATACACGTCGAATATACAGGGGGTACACAATAATAAATACAATGGTATGCACCAACTTACAAGTATAAAATTAGGTTCCGCGTAAAAAAAAATGTAAAGTGACGTAATAATATTAAATCGCTCTTGTTCGGTCGCTGGGGAGGCCGCGCCGCGCCGGGTCATTGATCGGTATTATCGAGCGCCTGCGAGCATAAAGGGAATTAATATGGGCGCTTCGATAAAATTGGGCATTTTTTTTATACAATTTCTTACGCGTAACTGGTAACATAAACACCCCCTTAAGTCTTCCAAGAAAGGCATTGAAACTTCCTGTATAAATAATAATAATGTATTGTAAAAACACGCGCAGTTGGAACCTTGCTATACAATTTGTCGGGCCGAATCATGTTATGACAGTAACAGTATTTAAGATCACATACGAAGTGAAAACCTTGTCAAATTTAAATTACACTTATCTTACACCAGAGAGGGCTAAATTTCTTTTACCCACATAAAAAGCGTTGGTTCGTCCTACCCTCGAATACTGCTCATGATTATGGGATCCTCACACCCAATATCTTAAACACGAATTAGAAGCAGTTCAGAGGAAAGCAAGCATACATGTCTCAGTCGATATGATAGGCCATCTGAATTAATTTCAACTCTTAATTGGGAGCCACTAAGTAGAAGGCGTTTCGAATTCAGATTAACTAGTTCATATAAGACTGTGACCAATAAACCCTCTCTAAGCCTCCTTATATTGGCCGTAATGAACATCCTTCCGAGATAAAACCTATCTTGAGAAAACGGAACATTGGGTTCAATTGTAAAAGTGAAAAATCTTTTGACAGCAGTACACAGCCTGAAGCTTTGACTTCTCAAACTCCGCCTTCCTATAATAGGGATGAAAACAGAGAGAATGCCGATTCTCCCCGATTAATGAACCTCTTCATGAACAAATTTGATGAATTAAAAGAAATTCTTAACTCTAAAATTGACGAAATCATATACACGTACAACAAAAAATATGATGTACTATTTGCTCAAAACAAGGAAGCTCTCAAAGCTCTAACGTTCTTATCTGAAAAATATGATAACCTTGCACAAAAGCTTGTAACGTTGGAAAACTCTAATAAACAAACACAACAATTAAGCGATAAACTAAATGGATTGGAGTTAAAATTATCCTATTATGAAGAAAAACTAGAGAAATTTGAACAAATGGGGCGTCGAAACAACATTGAAATTAGAAATTTACCCGAAACCAAGCAAGAAAGTCTTACAGAATTGGTTTCCCTAATCAGCAAGAAAATTAATTGTGAGATAAAGCAGGGTGACGTCGTGTCAATTCATCGTGTCGCTTCTAAGATGTCTTCTTCGCAACCTAAGTCCATAGTGTGTCAACTTACCTCAAACGTTTTAAAATATAAGTTTCTATGTGCTGTTAAAGAATTTAACATCTCTCAAAAAAATCATTGTGACAAACTGAATAGCAGTCATGTTCGCCTACCGCAAGATCCCTTACCCATCTACATCTCAGAACATCTCAGTCCAAACCAAAAACGACTGTTTTCTTTAGCGAGGAAAGCGGCGAAGGATAAGTCGTATATGTATACTTGGCATAAATCTGGTAGGATTTACATGAGGAAAAATCAAAGCACGCCTCCCGTTCTCATTAAGCATGAAAATCAATTAGCTGACCTGTGACTGCTTTCTTGCCATCACCTGATCTCCAACAAAATACATCTCGACTTATCTGCTTCTCGCTGGACTTTTGTTTTTACTTGCTCAATAAGGATTTTATTAATAACTTTCTCGGGCTTGCATCATAAATTTAGCCACATAATTATTAGTACTTTAATTTTTATTATTAAAGTACATTACCATTATTATACTACACAAATATCATCTCTCTACATAAATATATTAATTATAATTTTCAATATATCATACATATTTTATTTATTTGCTATATCATATTTATTATTAGCACTTATAAGGGCAATATTACTTGTATACTATATTTATATTAATTATTTATTTACAAAATACTATATTCTTATTTTTGAGCATAACAAAAGTACATACCTTTTTATATGCTTTAAACCTATTCCTTTTAGTAATTGTATCAGTTATAATCATAAGGTATTTATTCCGTTCACAATATACTCGTATAATAATATAATGTTGACTAAAGTCAAATATCTGAATAATCCTAATATTATTAGTTATGCACAATTATATGGTGTATACCTATTATTAATTATTAACTATTTAACAATTAAACACTATTATCATATCGTTAATATTTTCAACCTAATATTGTTAATAAATAGACTAAAATATATTATGAATAATTTTCTGGCAATTCCGTATAATTGCTGTCAAAATCAAAACTATCAGGAAAATATGCGTAAGTTTTACTCATACTATATTAGTAAAATAAACTTCCTAATGTCACTCAAACACTACGTATACAGGCTTTGATGAAACCACGTATGATATTGGAGACAATATCATTAATGCATCTTGTTCTTTCGCCACATCTGTATCAGATTTAAAAGCTAAACAGATTAGAAATGACTTTAAAATATTAAACCTAAATATCCGCAGCATAAACAAAAACTACGATAACTTTCTTCTCCTCTTGCACGACCTTTCCTTTCTTCAATTAGACGTTATTATTTTAACAGAGTGCTGGCTAGGAAACAATTACAATAACAATGTGTTACCCGAATATACTAGCTTCCATACATCCATCAATTTCAATCAAAACAGTGGTATTGTCGTTTTTACTAAGAAAGATCTAAGTCTGACAGTAGTTGAGATAAATATGACTAACTCTAATTGCCTAAAGCTAGTATTACCTAATGATCTGTGCATTCTGTGTTTTTACAGATCTCCGTCTATTCACAATATTAATTGCTTCCTAGATGAATTGGAAGATATTCTAAAAAACGCTAATAGTCACAAGGAACTCGTTTTGGCAGGTGATTTAAATATTTCCATAACACAACCTAAACATTTTCAAAGTGATGATTATACAGGCATGCTAGCTCAATATGGTCTGTCCCCTGCAATAAACATTCCCACTAGAGTTGCCGAAGGTACAGAATCATGCATTGACCACATATTCATTAAAACTAAGAGTTGTTATAATGGTATTGTATTTTCGTCTACAGTGACCGACCACTATTCGACTTTACTATTTTTACACGCAATTAATCCAGAACCAAAAATTAAAATTAAAATAAAAAATATATCTATAATTGATCATGTCGCTTTAATGAATGATGTTAAAAAAGAGTCATGGTCTTCGGTGTTAGCTATCCGTGATGTTGATAAATGTTTAGAGCTATTTAATAATATATTAACTAACTTTATTAAAAATAATACCACTGTTAGGCATTTATCTCATAAAAGACTAAAACTAACGCCTTGGATTACTCCTGGACTCATTAAAAGCATTCACACTAGAGACCATATGCACCGCACCCTAAGGAGAGATCCTTATAACATAGAATTGTGTCTAAAATTTAAGAAATATCGAAACACTTGCAATGCTCTGATTCAAAAAACTAAAAACTTATACTATAAGGAGAAAATAAAAAAATCTGATACTAGTAAACAGCTTTGGACAACTATTAAAGAGATCGGCCATCTTAACTCAAAAAAAGCATCCAGCATTGACAAAATGCGTGTAAAAGAATCCCTAAAGAATATGGAATCAGATGGCAAATTAATTGTAGACTATGCAAATAAATTTTATTCCACTGTAGGATCGGACCTGGCTAGTAAAATCCTAAAACGTCTCAACAAAACTGAAATGCAATTAGCTTTAGAGTCTGACTCTCTTATCTCACCATATAGACTAATATTTAGTTCAACAAATCATTTAGAAGTCTCTAAAGTTATTGATAGTCTTAAACTTGGGAAAGGATCCGACTTAATTAATGCTGATATAATAAAGAGATTAAAATCCAATATTTTAATACCCCTGTGCCATATTATAAATCTTAGCATGTCAAATGGTGTTTTTCCTAATAGTTTAAAGAAGGCTGTCATTATACCATTACATAAAAATGGTGATATGGCGGAAATAAAAAACTTTAGACCCATCTCATTGCTGCCTACATTCTCAAAGATTATTGAAAAAATTATCAAACATCGCTTGACAATGTTCCTAGAGCAAAATAATTTATTATCTACAAACCAATATGGATTTAGGCAGAATCGAGGTACGCAAGATGCGGCGCTTGATTTAACAGAATATATAACTAGAAACATCGACAAAGGGAAAAAATGCGTTGCCGTGTTTCTCGACCTGGCTAAGGCATTTGATACTGTCTCGTTTAGCATTCTTCTTAAAAAATTAGATTGCATAGGGATCAAGGGTAGCGAATATGATTGGTTTAAATCATATCTAACTGATAGAAGTCATGTAGTCAGGATTAATGAGCAGGAGAGCGATACTGAAATAACAACATTTGGTGTGCCACAGGGTAGTGTTTTAGGGCCTCTTTTGTTTTTAATTTACATTAATGCATTATGTAACTTGCAACTTAAAGGAAAAATTATAAGTTTCGCAGACGATACTGTGATTGTATGTTCTAGTGACACGTGGACTGAGTTACAATGTAAGATGCAACATAATTTGGAAACTATTACCAATTGGCTGGACAATAATCTTTTAACTCTAAACATTAGCAAAACTAAATATGTTACTTTCAGTATTACTTCCGCCGGTTTAGTTGATACGGGCTTTCATCTTCGCATCCATGACTGTCAGAACCGAATAAAATGTGATTGTCTTCCTCTGGAGAATGTTGACCATATTAGATACTTAGGAATTGTAATAGACAGGCACCTTCGCTGGAACCATCACATTGATTCAATTGCTAAAAGAGTTCGTTCGCAAATTGTAGTTTATAAAAATCTTAGAAACTGTTTATCTTCCCAAACTTTAAAAATGGTTTACAATTGCTTAACTAACTCTTTAATCACCTATGCGTTAATTGTGTGGGGCGGTGCAACTCGAAAAGCCCTTGAACCATTGATCAAAGTTCAAAAATTGGTTCTTCGTGTGATCAATAAAAAGCCTTTTAGGTTTAGTTCGGAAATCCTCTTCTCAAGTTACAGGGTGCTAGATATTAGACAATCTTTTATTAAAAAAGTAGTCATACATGTTTGGCAAAATAAAATTAGTAATATACAGTGCACTAAAGCTATGAAGACAAGATCGAACGATAGAGGTCACTTAGTGGCACCAATAATGAAAACTTCTTTTGGACAGAGACATCTCATTTTTCTGGGCCCAAAAATATATAACCAGATAAGCGATGAAATTAGGGATGCTAAAACTAAAGCGTGCCTCGCTAAATCTATCTTAAAATGGTTAATCGCTTTGGGTAGAGATGCTGCTGAGAAATTAATTTCTGAAATAGTTGTTTAGATAACATTTATTAATACTGTAATTTAAGCGACTTTAGCTACTGAGTAAAAAATATTATTTTAGTTACCTAGAATGTTTAAAAAAATAAAAAAAAAAATATGCTTACTTAGATATGTCATACCAATATGTTTATGCCCAATGTATATATATATCACTATAAGATATGTTTCTATACTATATGTAGTATAACACTATTTTTATATTGAATATTTATTTATTTATATCGAATATTTATTTACCTATATATTTAATAATTGTTTATTCATTTATTTGTTATTTTTTAATTTATTCATTTTATTTTTTCATATATTAAGTATTCTTGATTACACATTTAAATTGTACTCATGTGTGTATGTGTGTGTGGGTGTGTATATCAGTGTGTATATTTGTTTGTGCCTTATTATTTTTTTATATTTTCTCAGGGTTTTGCGCTGGTCTCTGCTATGCACTTTATCACTTCATATATAACCTTCCTTAGAACAGGTAACTATTACCTAGTTAGGAAGGTTATTGACTTACACTCATCGGCCAATTTATATTCCATAACAAAAAAAAAAAAAAAAAAAAAAAAAATTCGTTTCTTTCCAGATCAATTCGTCAGTGGAATGCTCTTCATAGGTCAATATTTGACCCTTTTCCTTGTTCCAAGGCTGTTTTTCAGCGTAGGCTGCGAGTTGCTATAAAAAAAAAACCCTCACCTACTAAACATTATTACAACAAATATCACCGGAGCTAGCTCCTAAATATTGTAATTACTTAATAATAATAATAATAAAAGCGACATTTAGAACCCCGTCATAGTGATATCTACAAATACCTAAAAACATTAGTTGGAACCTTGTCATTCTTAGCGGTGTCATCTCTTAGATAACTTCACTCAAAAGATGGTGTACTTTTGCTATTTTAACAATAAAGAAATATTAATTATTTTTGTAAAATCGTAACAGCCGTTTTCGACGTAATCATGGTCACACACAAACAGGAATGTTCTATTTATGTAGACCTCATTTACGTACCTCGGTTTCTTCTCAACCTCAACCGCATAGTTGGCCTCGGGCGCGGACTAAGTGGGCAGCTAGGCTCGCGAGAGTGGTCGCGGCTACACTTTCGAAGCTCAAATTACAAGTTAATTGGCGGGTATACCTTACAGCGATTTACTTAAATGATTACCGCCCGAGAACGGGCGACTCCGCCCAAGATCCCGGAGACAGACTTCGATCAGCTCTGTCTTCCGCACCGGGAACTGCGGCGATTGAGATAAGATGAATTATATTTATCGAGAAACGAAACTAAGATTATGTTCATTTCTGTGCACATCCGAAAACAGCACGTGGCAAATAAGACTTCTAAGTAAGCAGAATGTCTTCCTTAGAACAGGCGATAGATATTTTGCATTATGATATGATTTGCAAAAATTTGACCAGTGGAGACAACTAAGCGGAGAGTCGGAAGACCACAGCTGAGGTGGTTGGATGGCATCCGTAGTGATGCAGGGGGAAACAGCTGGCTCCAAACAGCAGCAGATAGGAATACGTGGAAGGAAATATCTACACCCAGAAACATGTTCATTCCGAGAAACATTTAATTGTTATTTGATTAATTTCTGTGCACTCGACACTGATCAACGACCGGTTGTTACACTTTGCAATTGCAACTATTGAAAGCTGTTGCGGTGGTAACTTGGATTCATGCGACTGAAGGTTCAGTACATGCAGTCGAGTTCAGAACAGAGTAAACAATTTAATTTCTTTTCGTTAATTTAAAGAAATTTGAATACTTTTGATTGTGGATTACAATGCAGGTTTTGCAATGCGTATCATTTCGAAGCTGAAGTGACTTTATGTGAAAGGTTGCATTCATTTCGTGATCTGATTGGTCGGCATCTGCGCAGGCTCGCATTGGAACGGCGCACGGGCGATTCGCCAGGGGTTGCAAGCCACCGCGCGCATTACGCCCCGACTACTTTTATTGTACCTGATCGATATTTTGTTAACTGCAAAGCACCGGAGACGTTATTTCACTTCCATCAACCCTGGGCCTTTCGCTCCTCGGCATACTAGGTTTAGGTCAAATCTTGCACGCTAAGTTAAGACCACTTCATCTTATCCTACGGAGATGAAATTTGAGATGCTGGTTTAGTTCCGATGAGAATGCATTTTTATGGAGGGAATAAGCTGATTCCACACCCATGATTGGCTTCAGACGAGGGAACTCCTCAACGGTCAACATAGCACAGACACGAAATTTTGTATACGCATTAAAAATGTATTTTCACTATTAATTTATTTCATAATTTCACGTCCGCACAGCGAACCATAAACTAAAGAATTCTCGTATCTTCGTCTGTGTTTGACGGTTATTAATTATGTAAGTGGGAATAAGCGAAAGGCAGAGATGGCCATATATATTCCGTCTCATCTGCTTTATTATTCTTCAATTTTAATGTATGTTTTCGTTTCATCCACTTCGCTGTCCTTTGGCCGTTCGCCGTCTCGCTCTGGCGCTCGAGTCGGAGCGAATACGAGCTACGTACACATTGCGGCATTTTTACTCTTTATTGCCGCGGCATGTACCATTTACGCTTATTATATTGAACGGAGCATATTAGATTACACGCGCGACGAATTACGCAAATTGTTACCGAAAATATTACTTAGTAATTTATTTTCCAGAAATGCCTAAACTGAGACAAAATCATAAAAACTTATATTCCTTTCTCTTACTTGTTTTTTTTTTGTGAGCGAATTTTAATAAATTCTCAGCCAGCTGCCGCCAATTATTTATTATTTATTTATTCTTTATTGAATTATTAATTTTTATAATTACAAACAAAACTTATTACTAGTATACAAAACCAATTATGAATTTCGGACATTTTACAAATAACATTATCATAAAAATTTGGAAGTTTTCTTAAAATACATATAGATTATGAATATGTTAAATGTATATGTTAAAATAAAGTAATAAATTAAGTATGGTTTTAGTATGTATAGTAATTATTATTAACTTATTGTAGTGTATGATTTTAATTTAATAGACAATTTACATACCACGTTCTTATAGTGTAATAGTTTGTGGTTACTAAAAAAGATCACTCAAAAATGCCCAAAATTAAAATAGTTTTGTTTATTTTTTTTATTTTAATCTGCATTTTATGCGTACAATTATGTTTTCTATCAATTATCTATCAATGTTTCTATCAAATCTATCAATTATGTTTTATTGTACGGAACCCTTGCACTGCTTACTTCGCTGTTCAGCTCCTAAAAAACCATCCAAAACGCTCCCCATCAACAAAACATGGTTGCGGAACGTGGCGCCATCTGCGCTGGGCGACCACGGATGGCACGCTTCGTTCCCTACCTCTAACTCGTTATCGCCTTTGGCACTCTGATTGGGTCGCCTCTTTATAAATCTTTAAATATTCGTTCGCTTTATGGCCAATCGTATGGAAACTGATACACCATAAAGTGAGTTCTTGCTTAGTATATTTTACTCGCAGTTAGGAACTAAAGAAAGATCCTAACATGGCAAAGGATGTGAAAACTTGGCACTCGGGATGGGTCGTCTCGTTCCCTACCTATAATTACCTAAAAATCTACGGCACTAAACAACTTCAGTGTTAGATGACCCACAGGGCTCATTAATTTGTTTTGAGATTAGAACTATATTACATTAAAAATACGCGAACAATATTCGATGTTACCATATTAATAAACGAAAATACAACATTATTAGCCGACCGCCAGGTATAAATACTCAAATATAACAATAGAAAGTAATGTTATTATTTTCGTGGATAACCATAAGTGGGACCGTGTCTTCTATAGTGAACTATACTTACTTACGAGTAGTTTCATAGATTGATTGCGTAAATGAATAAATAAAATCCCTAAACAGACTGTTAAACACATGTAGGTGCGTGGGTATTACAATAACATTAAATTATAAAGAGGACGTACTTGGGTTAACCCGAGAACACTAGGGTTAATAAAATATACATACTTTAAATATTATTTCAGGTACGCTTTCGTGCAATAAAAGCAGGTAGTAAATAATAATGCTTGATCCACCGAGGCGCCGGGATAAATTACATAATTAAAGTAGGTCAGGTACACTCTTAGAGAAGCTGCTAATGAAGACTTAGCCTAATAAAATTATGCAGATCATTACGGTTTTTTATGTATGTTAGGTAGGAATACAAATTTCACAATTTTAATTGGTTTTATTTTATATTTGTTATTGGTAATTATCTGTTTTTATTATTTTATTATTGTGTACCGCCTATTTCTTTGTTACGTAACTGGTTAACTTCCCAAATAACTGTAGATTTATTGCAATTTTAGTTTAATACGGTATTTCATAACTTGTTGTTATGAAATCTACTTAGTTGTTTATTATGTGACTGAATTTGTTATGTGATAAGCCTAGAACCGGCATGCGGCATAGCTAAAAGCACCACCAGCAGACTGCTAAAAATCTGGGCTTGGAAACAAAGCCAAAAATACTGGCAAGAACTGCTCGGACAAAAGCAAGCCAAAAAACTCATAGTAGGATTCCCGCAAAAAAAACTCCCGGAGCTATTCAAGTTAAGCCGAAACCAACTAAGGATCTTAACCAGAACTGCAAGCTGAATAAACATCTGCACAAATTAAGCCTATCGACCGACGACAGGTGCAGACTCTGCCAAGAGAGCCCAGAAACCCCTTTACACCTACCTACTGGGGAAATGTGGGCCCCTTATACACAAAAGGTACCAGCTTCTAGGCAACCATCTCCTCAAGCCAGAAGAGATTGGAATCATTGAACCCAAAAAGATACTTAACGGGACTAGAGGGCGAACTATAAGTGGATTTAAAAGTAAAATAGTTCTGAAAAGGACGCGGTACACGGGGGGGAAACCCCACATCCACTCTAACATAACATACCATAACTATGGTGTTAGTATGTACGCGTGTGTGTGTTGTGCTGAGTGTACAGAGCCTAAGGGTGCGTATGTGAGTTGAATTATAACAATACACCTCACACAAATAGGCCTGGGCTTCGCGAGATAACAAGCCAGTCGGAACTGCGCACGGTTAGAAAGTACCGAGTCATTTTCAAATGAGTTTAAAAATATGACCCAACTATTTAATCTGAAAGCGTTTGCGCATAACCAAGGTATCGTATTTCACGGAAAAACTATTAATTCTGGTGCCGCAAGCTATGACTGGTAGTGCGTCATCAGGAAATGCAACGCATTCACCGCGATAAGGCACGCATTGTTAGCGTGACGTGTGCGCGAATGTTTGCAAAGATGCACACATTTTCATTTGCCAATATTTGCACACATATTTTGGCGTTTGCTACTATTTGCAAACATCTTTGCAAATATTTGCGCACACGACTGGGAGCGATGTGAAGTTAGTAACGGATACAAAAACAAATTTACACTGCACGGAATTTGTTTGATTTCAGCTGTTCGATACGTGGTTACTGATTAGCATCTTCACTTCACGTCAATCGCCTATACATCACATCCGTAACAGGTGAATCAACAGTGAATGCAAATAGTGCGCCTCGAATTTACTTCAAAGAGTTCCATAGATTTTTCTTATACGGATCCTGCAACTTATCTGTATAAAATATCTTGCCCAAACTGAACTTTCGTCTGTTATGCCATACCTGAGTCAATAATGTTTGCACACATAAACTCTCAGACACACACACTTATGTTCACGAACCCCTACAACTTTACAATATTAAATAAACCCTTACGGACGAACCTTAAGGCCCGAATTCAGAGACGTTTTGCTCCCCTTAAGGGTGCCCTTAAGTGTGCCCTCAAGTGTATACTTCGCAAGTTAGAACTAGGGTAGTCACTATTCGCACTTTTGGAATTTATATTATTATTCTTATTATATTATTTTTTAGTGCTACTGTTTTTTAATAAATTTGAATAGAAATAATATGCCAAATTCAGAGTCGTCACTTTCGTTTTTACGATTATATTGGTATTCAAAGTTCATTTTAAGGGCCGCTGAGTGACGATCCGAGATTAGCAACACTTAGCAGAAATAAACATTTTCGGCCAATCAGCGTGCGACTCACGAAATGAGCGAACGAACGAAGCTAGCTAGCCAGCAGACGGCCGGCGACGTGAAGTTTGTCTGACATTTTTGTAGAGCAAGCATCAGCTGACAGTGACAGGAATTCTTTGTATTTATTTAACATTAGTTCTTTTCTTAACTGTCTTTCTTCTACTGTGTAGGTAATTTTTTTAGGACTCATTTTAAATTCAACACAACGAAAATAGAAAACAAAATAAATCGCGTGTCACTGTCAGCTGACGTTTGCTCTACAGAAACGTCAGACAAACTTCACGTCGCCGGCCGTCTGCTTCGTTCGTTCGCTCATTTCGTGAGTTACTCATTTCGTGAGTGGAATATTAACTCCAAAAGTGCGAATAGTGACTACCGCTAGTTCTAACGCTTGATGGCACACTTGAGGGCACACTTGAGGGCACCCTTAAGGGGAGCAAAACGTCTCTGAATTCGGGCCTTAATACCCCCAGCACTGGTCGTTTTTTTTATATATGTATATATGATTAATAGCCGTTTTGTAAATCTATGAATTTAATCAATATTATGCCATGATAAAATCCCATCGAGATATGGCGTACTTGCTTGGGGAGCGGCACCTCATATTAAAGAGAAAATAAAAGAACTACGTAAAAGAGAATCTTGTAAACCTCATTTTAAGAAACTTGAAGTTTTCAGATTGATCTTTTTTTTTAAATAAAAAAAAACATTAAAAATGCAGTAGGTAGGTAAAATTTATGAACATATTACTCGTCACAAAGAAAATGATATTTAACCGATAAATAAAAAAAAAAACACTTAGAGGGTTTAAACCCTAAAAACTTAAAACCAATTGAATCATTTATGTTTTTTAAAAAATAACTTTCTCGTAAAATAAATGGATCGAGTAATAAGCTATAATATTTAATGTTAGTTTTATTATATTTAATTCTTTATGTATTTGTAGCGGATATGAAAAAATAAACTTGGATAAATAACTACCTCAAACACAAAACTTAGTAAACTCGAATGTATTCTGGAAACACCGTTGGTAAGGGCCGGATCAAGACACTCGTTAAATGTTGATTTTACGAATACTTAACATACTTAACTCTATTTAGGAGACTTAAAGGTTTAGATAAGGCATGGTGGATATAAAAAAAAAGACTACACATTGGTCATCGACAAAATGCGGCAGCATTGGTAAAGAAGCCCAATGTGTCAAAACAGGATTTAGACCATAAACAAGATTCGAAGCAGCCGCGGACAAATGAAAGATTAGGAAGACCCACAATGGCACAAACACTCCATCGGAGGCTTAATCCTATTACGGTGAATTTTGACTACTCCGAGCGCGTGATGGATGCAGTGGAGCGGATTTGGTTCTCGTTATCAGATGTACATAGGGCCAAGGTTGGAGTTCTTTTAAGATTTCCCGGCCCGGTGGCGCAGTGGTATAAATATCGCATATTCAACATCGGACTCCCGGGATTATTTACCGAGCGCAAGAAGGCGACACCGTTTAAATCACACTGGTATTCTAGACCAATTATGTATAGTCGAGCCAGCGTTGGATGGCTCAACCGGGAATTACTGCGGAGCCGAACGGGGATTCTGGTGGTTTGCTGCCTGAGTCTGGTTTGGTTAATTTCGGGGCGTTCAAGTGTCTCGTCCAGAGCTGGATTGAAAGTGGGAGCGTTTTGTCCTTCCCTTAATGTGGGAACCGGATCCGCTACCCGTGCCCCGGCGCGCTGGTGTCATCCATTCCCCTCGGAGTGCCGTGCCTGGTGTTATGGACATAGACCATTCTAGTGTTAAGTTTTCTTGTTTGTATATATGTCTTGTAATTGTTTTATGTTACAGATAAGCTGTCCCCTGCACCGACCTCCTTCCTGACTTTCCTTTCTTTATCGTCCTGTCTCCCTCTTGCCTTGCATGTTAGTTTTAATTAGGCTTTTAAGTGTGTTAGTGTTTTCATTCCTGTTTTCTTAAGGCTCGAGAGAGGGAGACAGGGACAGACGCGCGAGAGTCCTTTGTGTGTTCTCTGACCCGCTCCGTAGCACCCTTCAGGTGCGTCGGAGTTAAGATCTTTGTCTTGCGAGGATAGATATAACGACCCCAAGTCGTTGCAACTATCCGGGAATGTGGTGGGCTAAGTCTGTTATTCTAGCGCAACGAATAGCCGCTTTACTGAAGTGACACAGATGGACAACGTATGGGCGCATTCAGGTACGTCGCCGGCCGTAACTATTTTGACAGTCGCCCTATTATTTTCTACCCTGTCCGGCCAGACTCCAGCATCAGCGACACGGAAATCACACCATGACAACGATGCACGGGTTCAGTCACAAATCACGCAGTTATTTTGCAGCCATTTAGGTATTAGGCTATTTTGAAATTGCATATAACGCAACCTCAGTTATATGATTAACGCGTTAACGCCTACCAGTAAAGGAACGCAATATTTTCAGACAGACAGTGCGACACACAACGATAACTTCTCGTAAATCTTGAAAAAAGGATCATGTATTTTTAAATACTCAGTAGAATTTGTATCTTTATAAAATTAAACAGTACTTAGTGCACTTTTATTTATTCGATTCTTATATTCAGCCAATAAGATATTTACGTCTAAAATTTTGATAAAATGTATGGAAAAATACACACTTTTCGTAAAAAGGTCGTGAGACATGGTGTATAAGGGTTAAAGTACATGACTGCGTCCGAACTAAGGTAGCCTTCATCATAACTTTTGCGTACTCATATAATATACAATATTATTATTTTTTTAAAATAATTAACCTTTAGAGTTTAGACCATTAAATGTTGTACTACGAGATACGCTTCATAAAAATGTATTTTTACTACAGAGTGATGTTAAATTTAATATAGTATAGGTGTTACCGTTAATGTTGTAAAACAGTCAATGCGCGGATTATCTAGTTACTCTGCAGATTAGCTATGCGAGTACGTTAAAGTACGAAAAATGGGTTTTATTCGCACATTACCTAGTTGTTCTGCAGATGCCCTAGAAAATCTACAGATTAACGACCAAGTATTAGTTAATGTGAAGATAATAGGTTCTTTTCTTCAATGAAACATGACTTGATTGTTAAAAATAAAATGATTACCCTAATAAAATTAACTTAATTCAAACAAAATAAGTCGTTATAATAATTTAAAAATGATATATAAGTGCAATATAAAGATTAGTGGTATTTAGAATTACATAGAAATTTGTTTTTGCCACAAGTACACCTATTTGTGGAACATTTACAACTTCAAAATTGTAATAACCTTAAAAACAACAGGTATCAACTTGCCCGACGCACGTGATCGAGTGGAGGCGAGACAGAGAAACGCATTGGAATAACGCTTTTGTCTCGCTCCCTTAAATATTTTTTCGCACAGCAATTTCGTACTTTAACGTAACACACCCGGTAATGTGCAGATTGACCAGTTAATGTGCACATTATCGTCTATCTCACATTAACGGTAACATAGGCATTGTCTCCTACAGCTCTATCAAACGCATAAAAAACTGTGTCGCACGTACGAAGCGATTCATTTTTACATAAAGCACAAAGAAGGGTGGGTTGTCCCAATTTGCAAAGCAGCGCCCCCGCGTTCGAAAGTGCTTGACCTACCTCCGAGGAGGTTGGCAGTTGAGGGCGGGCGGGTGAGTGCATAAAAATGTGCACTGCCGGAGGGAACCAGTCGAGTGGATTCTGAGCGCACGCACAGCATAAGAACCATTATACGAACACTTCTTAATTTACAACACTGTTGTTAAAATTTGGTATAAAATTATTTCGTAGTAAAAATGAGCTATTCAAAATCTACGTTCGCCGGGAAATCATTTTTTAATATTGTAATGTTTTTCAAAAGTTTAATAAGTAATTTTTATATTAAAATTATAGCATCTTTACTAGCCCCGTATGAGCAGATAGCTATGTAGAAAAAAAAACTAATATCTAGGAAGCCTTGCTGTATTCTGAATGGATAAAAATTTTAAAATGGATAAATATTTTTCCAAAATCTCGTACTGTACTTGATCATGCTAATATCGACCTTCAATCCTCAACCGTAAAATAGATACGAAATTACTAGACTAGCGCCGACTGAGCAGTTTCAAACACTTAGTCTTTATATCTGCCGTAAAATAGATATAAAATTTAAATGTGTGGCTTTGAACTAATTTTGTCTACAATATGTGCTATTTTAGGGGCAAAACGTATCGAACGCGAGGCGAAAATAAAAGTCAACACATTTTTTCATTTAATTTATATTTCTAAAACGAAAATCAATTTCAAAAATCATCCCCCAAGCAGTACAAGATAAGTCTTCAAAGTACAAAATGCTATAAACCGCTCGTCTAAATACGAGGAGTGGTTGAGGAGTGGTGCATCACCAAAAATGTGCATCTTTTGGTTGATTTTCCAATGTTATCTCGTCTTAAGTAGAAATATGAAAACTACTAAACTACTGATTCTTTGTAGTTGTCGAATTCGCCTGTGATTATAGGGTGATTGGTGATTTGGGGGTTTAGGAGGAAGGACAACGGATCGGGAACAGCGGTCGCGCAGCGCTTTTTGTGAATACATAAATATCGGATTACTCCATTCTTAAAGAGGATATATTATAGCGTATAAAAATACTCAATTTGGTCCGTAAAGACAGGGTAACGGGTCAGATCGTACAATATTTAGGAGATAGCTTTTTAATTTTATTAGGTACCTAAAGGAAAAATATAGTTTAATGGCTCCCCGTATAGTTTTATGGTTTAATGACTTTCTTTACCCGAAGAGCTGTTGTCTGTGGTGGCGGCGGTAATAAATCATGCTATTAACGGCCATTTCAAATGTTAAATCAACCTCACTTTACCGATGCGTTAAGCTTAAAAAATAGAATTATTGTATTTTAAAATACATTATACAAATGTAGGCCGATCGGGAGAGCAGTCGAATTATTAAATTCCATTTCCGCGGAAATTGATAAATTTGTCTGTACGCCCAATAGGATTAAAAAACTGCTGTCTATTACACCTTTGTGAGACCAGAGTGAATTATTTATTTGTTATTGCTCGCCCGAGAGTGTTATTTGTTTATTTTTTGTTTTCAATTAATATTATCGTGTTTTTGTTGTATGTTATGAATCAAATGTGTATGGGGCAACCTCTTAAATAAATAAAACTAAGAATGCCGCTGTAGTTTCAATTTCTCGATTCTTGTATTCAAATATAATTTATGTCTAAAGTTTTGATTAAATTTACGAAAGACTTGTCGAGGTTCTTAACTTTTGGTAAAGGTAGAAATTTTTCATTCTATATTTACTCAGAAGATGATGAGATAAAACGATGTCAAGTTAGTATGATTTTTCTGCTGTAAGTATCTCAAAAAAAAGAGAAATAACGGGGTTGCGTTATCCCTCTTTTCCCACTAATACTTTCGCCTGCCTGCCGCGACTAAAGAAGTTTACACTTAAAATGATATTCACCGGACGCCAATTAGGGTTTTATCTGTGAAGGAGACAATGACCCAGCGTTTAGGAGACACGCTCTCGTGACAGGCGCTAATGGACGCAAACATTTCAATGAGAGCATTGTTTAGCAGTCGTTTGTAAGTAATCAAGGCGATGGTCATTCCGTTTGATAGAGATGTGTCATATTAGTGACCAACACACACTGAGAAATAAACATACTAATTGATAAATTGGATAGCAGTGCGTTAATTTGATAATACAAAAGAAATTCACCACTATGAAATGCAGGTGTACCACAAGGATTTCGAGCATCCTTAAACGTGCATTTTACTTTTATCTGTTTTACTATTAAACGCACGGTTGAAGAGACATTATTTTCTTTACATTCACAATCACCTTTCAGGGTTGATTTCGTTCATCGCCGACTTCTTTATTGAGTCCAATATCATTGTCCCACTCACTCGCTTTCATTAGTTATGTACACTTGTTACGCGGCTGCATATATATATATTAAAAATTGCTATGACCTAGGCTAGTTTATATACAATTATTTTGGGCCGTACTCAACCAGGCCAAATGTGCCTGTGCTAGAGTCAAGGGAGATGGTGGTAATGAAGCGTTAAAAATGATATGACCATGTGCGGATTCGAAACCGAGAGCTATAGGTCTCTACCACGATCTCTATATCTATACAAAGATGTTTATATTTTTTTAGCTCACGGTAGTAAAACAGATAAATATTAGAAGGGCCTCTTTCCGGTGGCCCTTAATTTAAAGGGGGTACACTCTGCACTGTTGTTGGTTAATTATGAAACACAGAATAAACTTATGTTTGAAAGCTTACTTAGGTAAATTTGCATCTTTATAAAATAAACTACGCTTCTGTAGTTTTATTTTCTCGATTCTTATATTCAGTAAGTATAAAAGATATTATTCAAATTTTATTCAAAACAGCTTGAATTTCAAATTCATCCCACGAATGGTTTGAAAGATTTCAAAAACAACTGAACCGATATATCAATCAATTCGTCTAGCACTGTTTCAAAGTTATTTCGCTTTTCTGTTAAAATTTCACAGCGCGGCATAAAATTTGGTGAGTATTTTCTTAAAATCATTTTCAGGCCGACGTCTGATCCGCGTTTCAGAAAACATATACCTGAAAAGTTGCCCATTTTTTTTCAGTAGTTAGAATTTTGCAATATTTCCGCAAATTTGGTGCAAAGTGTCAGTGCATCACTACAGCCCCGAAACTGGAAAGAGAGCTAGCTCTCTTCGAGTCGCCGGCAGCCGAACCAACCCACCGACCCTGAGTACCGACCTGTTTGGCATCTCTCTCCATCCATTCCGCAAATTTGAATTCAATCCGCACATCGACTATTGTTGGCCTGAAGTGTGCCAAGTCACCTGGCGCAAACCGTACAGTCCGCTTATCCCCAAAAAATATACCATAAATTCCAGGCCACGTCAGGTACCATTGCCATTTTAGGTAACTTTCCCAATTAAATACACCTAAAAAAAAATACTCATTCAGTTACAGACTTGCGAGTTTTTGTTTGCCTGTAATGAACGGCCTCGCATCGTTAAAACAACAATAAGGCAGTCGAACTGCGCCCAATAGCGCCTCCCCGAGAAACACAAGCCATACAAGAATTAGGATATATTCTTCCCCGCGAGACGACATTGTACGATATTTTCGTAGAAATCTGTAAGTTGAAAAACTTTAAAATGTATCCATCAGCTGAGAGCGGACATTCCAAACATTATCTGCACAATAAATCTGAACTCTTGACGGGTCTTTCGTACCTACTTCGCGTCTTTATTGGGCTGTAAATCCGGAGCGGTTTTACGAAAAAGCAGTTAAAAATCAAAAAGCCTTTAGGCTGGGAGCCCATCGCGCCAACGAGGAACCTTTGCCGAGGAAACAGGCCAGTGGTTGTAAGTAAAATATAAATTTACTTAGTTCAGAATAAATAATATTGTAAAGGCGATACGAGTTTATTTTGAAAAAAAATTGAAATGTATCTAGAGCACATTGCAGATACAAATTTATATCCCACTAAAAATGCACATTTTGTGCCCTGGTTTCTTTACTAGATCATGACTGTACTAAGGAAGGCAGTGTTTTATTATGCTACAACTACGAATGCACCTAAAAGAAATAATAAAAGTTATATACAATGTTGTCGCATAAAATTTTCAAATTCAGACAAATATATCAATTTCTATAGTTAAGATTTAAAAAAAAAAATACATAGGTAATGAATATATTATTAATTTTTACTAGTAATTTTGTTGAACTTTTACATTTGAGCGTTAATGGGGTTCTCATACCTCTAAACCAAAAAAAAAACCATAGGTCGGATTAGTTACACCGTTAATAACTCAAGAACGGATGGACCGATTTTTATGATTTTTTATTTGTTGAATTTGTTCCGCCCCCCCCCCCCCCCTCCGAATAGCAGAATAACCATTAAACCATCGGAAAATTTCTTATTCTCATACATTTTGGTATGGAACGGCTTTGTATTCTGTGGAATTCTATTGTCAAACGTTAAGTTGCCTTTGAAGATGTTCACTTTGTGAGGTCTCATTGTGAGCGCATCGATAATTAAAATACATATTTCGATTTTTGTACATTTATTGAACTTAATTCATTTTGAGTATTTTTAATAAAAACTGAATTTAATTCAGTTTTTATTGAGAATACTCATAATTTAAGAATACTACGCCATGCGCGCAATATGCTTACAAAGATTTCTCTTAACGTATTAATATTCGATGATTAACATACCAATCAAACGATTACATATTCACAAATAATCAGTCAGTATTCGGTCTATAGATACAAACAATATTATTTATGCACCTATATAACTACATTGTTATTTATAGTAAATAAAATAAATAATGTTTTTTCGATAATATCTTTAGGTTATCCACTTCCTTTATACACTCAGGAAGATTATTGTGGAGTTTGGGACCTAAGAATTCTAAGGACCGTTGTCCATTTTTGGTATCTCCAATACGAGTATAGTATCCACTGTGGTCATTTTTCCGCTGTATAACATATCTAAAAATAATTTTAATTAGGACGCTATAAAATCCGATTGGGTCTAATTAATACATTTCATATCTACCGAGATTATAGTATCTGATTTCTAATACAACTATTTATATTATCATTAATTATTTGTTTATATTTAACCTTAATGCGTTATTACTAAGAGTGTATATTGGTTTTTTTTTGTATTATTGGTATAATTTAACCATAATTAACACAAACACATAACTAACTTAATAGCAAGGGACTGCCTAGTCTAGAATATGATCAGTCCTTGGTCGATATCGTTACCGGCCCTCGGACTACCCTCGCCGGACGGAGCGTGAGTCAGCGATTGTTGTCTGTTTAATTGCCATTTTCTGATAACCAAATGCGTCTCGTTGCGCCTCGCGCCTGACGTCTTAAAGTGACGTTTAGGGTAGTCGTCATATTTTATTCCGACGATTGATTTACACGTGGGACGCCCTTAAATGCCCTTAATTTTACAATCCTGGCGGCCATTAAATGTATTAATAGACCTTTTTATTTATGTGATGGGAGAGGTTGTAAAAAATAGTTAGGTAGAAGCAACCCTTCCCCGAATGTCGTAAAATCCTAACCTATTAATCGCTAATATACATACAGGCAGATGCTACTTAACAAATATTTTAAATTCGTTATAGACTATTTTTTCCGAGCGTCAATATTTATTACACGAACTTAGAGCTGGTAGACCGTGTACTATTATAATAATTATGTTGTAGTTGTATGTTGTACTTACAAAAGTTATTTTACAGGAGGACGAATTTAAACATCAATAAAATTTGATCTAACCATAGGATGAGATGCCACTGAGATTCAGTTCAGGTCAGTTCAATGCTACCATAAGGGACGTTTATTGTTCATCAGATAAATAAATGATCTGTTAATTAGGCTGATAACTGGTGGTTATGTGTATTTAGAACCATCAATTAATAGTGAGTATTAAACCTGAATATTTGAGACGAAAACCGTAAGTATTACACGTAATTTAAATGTACTTAAAGTACACCAATCAAATTTTACGCTTTTTTCTTTTTCTTCAGTTTTGTTCTTAAATGCTTTATTAAGACGATGTTATTAATTATATTATCTTCTAAGGAAATCTGAGATCGGCGAACTTCATACCGCAGCAGGATCAAAAATGTTGTGTTAACTCATTAGCTGAATTAAATTTAGCTTTTTATTAAGATTGTTAGCTTTTTATTTATTAAGCTAAATAAATTAAGTTCAATAAATGTACAAAAATCAAAATAAAATCGATGCGCGCACAATGACAAATGTGATAACCTCACAAAGTGAACATCTTCGAAGGCAACTTACCGTATGAAAATGTATGAGAAAAATAAATTTTCCGATGTTTTAATGGTTATTCTGCTATTCGGTGAGGAGACAAATCCAATAAATCAGTGATAATAAAAATCGGACCAGCTGTTCTTGAGTTATAAATGTTGTAACTAACCCGACCTTCTTTTAAATATATAGATTACCTTTATTTTATTTTTTTATTGTAATGTAAATTACTATGTGAATCTGTAGATTTCTTTTAAAATTAATTAAATAAATAAAATTAGATCGAGCCATACTTATAAAAATTTAGCTTTTGGAAAGAGTAGATTATTAGAACCTTAAAAAATTGCTGTTCATTTATTACTCTGAAATGTGTGCATGTATGTATATATATATATATATATATATATTAAATCACAGATCTCTAATATAGACCTCGGCTCTTATATACCCTTACTTATATATTTCAAATAGGTAACACCTCGACACAGGCATTTGCCTAGTGAGTTTTAACTACTCCACACAAACTGTACTTTTCTTCGATAGAATATCAAAATGCGACATAGTAATACACATTTAATGGTATTAATTTGTATGGATATTTTAATACTAATAATAATAATAATAATAATAATAATAAATGGTTAGAGCGATTTCGATGTTTTTTTTATTTCTCCAAACAAACGCTGTAGTATCGCGATTTTCTTATTTGTAATATTATTTTTTTTTTGTTATTTCCATACTCCTTAGATGATGAATACACCAACAGGACATTGCCTGTACTAAGGTAGGCTAATTTTAATGGTTATGAGCCGTTGATTTTTAAGGTGACATTTGTGAGCTATGAATTAGTGCGTTCCAATATCGAGTTGCTAGCATAATTTGTGTCGCATCTAGGCGTCTGCATAGAATATTTAACCTAACAGTAAAATCGGGCAAAATTGATAAAAAAAATCCCTGCAAGTTAATGCTGAGCGGGATGCTGGGATGCTGTGAGCGTGGCGCGGAGAACACATCGCGGTGCTAATTCGAAGAGTGTTCGCTGTTTAAGAGTCCGTCCGCGAAGTCATCTTAATGACCTCATCCATTAGCTGGAAAGGATTGGGGGCACATTAGAAATGCTTCTCAAAACGCTTCCATTTGACTCTCACGAAAGAGTGGCGACGCCATGCTCTAGATTCGACATTGTGGCGTCGTCTTTAAGGGTAGGTTAGAGTAGGTAAGTAGAGTAGTATTTCCGCTAAACATCGACAATAACTGAACCGACTCCTTCTTAAGACTCCTTAGAGTGACGTACCATAAGGTAAACTTTATACTATTCTTAAATATAGGGTGTTTTTTTTAGAGGCGTGGGTTTCAATCTGGCACTACTTTTTTCGTAGTTGGTGTTTTTGACAGCTGTCACTTGATTTATGCTCAGTTTGGTTTGCCATTTCATAATGAATAGACTTACTCCTGAACAACGTGGCGTGGCCTCCAAGATCGTGCGATTTAACACCGCTGGACTATTTTTTGTGGGGTTATGTGAAGTCGCTTGTCTACGCAGATAAGCCGGACACGATTAACGCCTTGGAAGAGAATATTCGGCGCGTTATTGCTGACATACTGCTGCTGCAAAACTTGCTGCAAAAAGTGGTTGAAAATTGGGCCTCTCGGCTGGAATTTGTTCGAGTCAGCCGCGGCGGCCACTTACCCGAAATCATTTTTAAAACATAATGGCAAACCCTTATCTTTATAATAAAACTAAATTCTTAGCCATAACATCGAATTATATGCGTTTTATCTCTTCTTGAAAACCACGCCTCTAAAATCATCACCCTAAATAATCTTCGAATAATAAAAGGTCGAAAAAAAAAGTATTTCCTCAAGTTCAAGATCATACGATCCGATGATGAATTTTGCAGTGATATTTTCAAACCCCGTCTCTACCCGGATCGGATTTTGATAGGTAGCTTTCTTAACGAAATCTACCCAAAAAAATAAAAGTTAACCTTTATGTCCGCTGTTTTAGAGATGTTCAAACGTTTGATTTTTATTCAAGGGTCAGTGGTAATACCAATGACCTCATGCATAGTACCTACGCGGGCTAATAACGACCACGAACCATAGAAAAATGCACGCGCTGTCAGCTCATACGGTTGCTAAATATATGTAATTAGCAAACAAAAGTGAGATCGTGGTAGTCTAGTGGTTAAGGCGTTCGACTATCTCCCCTGACTAGTATAGGCATATTTGGCCTAGTTGAATAGGGCCCAAATGTATATGACCTAGGTCATATGTATTATTTTTACATAAAAAAAAAAATGCTTGTAAAGATAGAAACACTGTAGGATAATCTTTCAAAACAAAATTAACGTATTTTTTAAAAATTAATCAAGTGCATTTTTATAAAATCAACAAGTATGGATCTGTAGTTTTATTTTCTGTTTTCTCGTGTTCAGACAACAAAATCTAAATACGTAAATTTAATATTTATTAAATATGCAATACACAATTGACTATTATTACATATGTATTAGTTTGTCATATTTTATTGATTTTTAAGAGAAAAAATTGAACAATTTGTGTGGCCCTCAACTTTTATACAAAGTAAAAATTTCACTTTTTAATTGTACAGAAAAAAACCTATTATTTAGTTTTTCTTCTATACTTATCTATATATAAGAGTCATAACAGTCATAGCGTATAGAAAAGTGACCACTGTTGGTTATAAATAATTGTAATCACAACCTTTTTGCAATTATGACTAAGTATATTAAATTAGTCATAAAAATCTTCTAATGCATACATAGTAATGAATTATGTCATATTCAAGCTAAATTGAATGAACAATTAAATCAACAGTGTAAAAAGGTCCTTAAGAAACAGAGCGTAATAAATTGTGAGTTTTGGAAACAGTGAATATAATATGAATGTGCACTCGAAAAAAATTATCTCATCCAGACTCCCGAAGCCCAGATGATAAGTCAGTCGGGGACGGAAATTATATCGTATACAATCGGAAGCATATCATAGCAAATATTTAAAAAAAAAATGAAATTTAATACAATGCACAAAGTTCAGGCTGATTTGTTTTTAATTTATTCCGTGTGCTGAGTAGAAAAAAAAAACTCATGTAGAGATAAAGGTAAGAAAGGTTCGTTCCTGATTACTCTCTTAAAAATGTGTTTTAATAGTTCATAATTTTTTATTTTGTGATTGGGACCAGCGACACACCGAGAAGAAGCACTGCGATCTCTTCTCACAATGAATGTTCTTTTTTCTTGCTACAATCTCCAATGTTTAAACACGACTGTGTGCCCCTTAAGTGCCCCCCCCCCCCCAACACACCGCCATCTTTGAGTCACGTCTAGGTGGAAAGCTTATTATAAATTATGCTTTTCCTGTACCTTGTACCTTCAACAGTTCCTTCGATCAAATGGTCTTTTTTTTACCATATCTTTTACATATCTTCGCATTTCATTGTCATTATGTTAAGTTGAGTGTTAAGTAAAAAAAACAAAAATTCCTTTCAAAATTTGTCATGTCGGATTGGTCGGTAATTTAGATTATTATTTTTGCTTAGAGTTGATTCATTCCATCGATGTTTCATTATATTACTTCCAAGGTACTACGAACCTTAACAATTTTATTTTTTTTTATAAAAAAATGAAAAAAAACTGACCTGAAATAAATCTACAACAAATACTAAGAAATAACACAATAGACATCTTATTTGAAGTGCTAGAAACTGCGAGCGTATTAGAACCCTTAGCATTAAAATGCCGGAATTGGATTTTTTCGAGAACAATACCAGAATCAAAGTAAGATACTTAATATGTTATTGATAACATTTGCCACAATATAGACAATAACAAATTGACGTTTTTATTAATACATATATACAGAAATAGGTATGCATGTGTTCTTTAAAAAAACAATTTTAATCGGTGTTCAGTCACAAAATTGACAACAAAAAGTACAGCAACTCATCACCTTGAGAGATAGGTATTTTCGATAAATCCTCCATATCGTTCCGTCAAAATAGATAAATTTCCTTTTACTAAAATTAATAATAAAATTACTACGTTAAGTAGATAACATTGAAAACAAAAGAAATCCACGTAATCTACCAAGTTAGATGACGCTAATGGCAATAGTTAAAATATTTATCATTCTTTCTTTGTTTAATTTCATAGGAGAGCCGGGTAATTATTACGCATTACCTACTTTACTATATACGTAATATTAAGCTTGTTGCAAATTTGAAACCCTTTTGATTTCAAGAGCAAGAAAGGTTCGAATAATTAAACAAAACATTCATTTAGTTCTTACCTTGAAATTAACTCTCCAATGTTCCCTAACGAATCGAAAACAAATCACAATCGCTTTGACATTTCGAACAGTCTTTACCGACGGAGAATGGGACGTGAATTGAAAATTCAAAATTTACACAAGCGAGTAAAAAGTAAGTTAAAATTTATATGTATTAACAGTTTAAACGCCACTTTTTAGTTTTTTCGTTATTCCACAAAAACCTACAATGTTTACATGTAGACAATATCTTTATTCACCGTCCCGCGATTCACAGAGGTATCGACCCGCACGGAAATACAAATGAGGGGTGTATTATGCATTTTTTATCATCTACTATCGATTTCGCGGCTCGATATCAAAGCGGTAACAAGAAACATACTTGGGAATATTAATAAACACAATTGAACAGTCACAGTAACGAAGATCTTTCATATTATTGCGAGAAAATCAATGGTAGCTCGCCCTTTTAGCGAGATGTACGCGGACACGACGATCACTGGCGGCGAAGCCCCAACAAACAAGCCGAAGAAATGCAAAAAATAAACACAAACCCACACTCAAATATAAATGCTACACCATTTCATAAATGAAAACAAATCGATCAACAAAAGGAATAGTTAAGATTGAACATAAAATGAATGGTTTTCATTTGTCATTTTCAGCAAATAATCAGTCGAACCGAGCGCACGTCCGACCGCTGACAGCGCTTCGTATGACACTAACGCAAAAGTCACATAGATGGCAGCACTGGGAAATCATGGCAGCCATGTAGCGAAGATCGGGATACAACGTTCCGTTATTTATATAATCGAAATGAATGAGTAGGATTCGAAACAGTTTGTAGTAATAATATATTATTGTAATGTATAATGTAATGTTGGTAATAATATTTTTTTACAAAAAACATGTTTGACAAAGCAAGTTAATAAGCAATGAGGAATAAAAAAAATGAATATATCTAGTCTACAAAAATAAGTATCTCCGCGCAAATTATGGTTACATTAGATGAAGTGTAAACCTAGCTATAACAAACATTTATTTTTACAGTTAGTGTGACTTTTGTTATGTGTTTTCTATAATAGTAGTTGCACTTTGTAAATATACTTCTCACGCGAGAGTAAATATACGTCGCTCCTAAACTAGCGCGAGCGATCAAAAAGGGAATCTACACCAGAAATTTAACAAATTGATAAATTTGGTGATTATTTTCGCAATTTTTTTTAAACACTTCTTACTCGTAAGAGGGAACATAAACACTCTTTAAAATCCTCGGGACTGGTTTTGAGGCATCCTGTATACACTGTACTTATAAACAATTACAGGCGAAAAAGTATGCTTATTGGCCCTGCGATTTCAAACATGTTTTGTTTTGTTTTCATCGTGGTTTCAGAGTAAAAAAAATGTAAACGTGATAATATGAAATCGCACTTGTCATAAGTTTGGTCGCTGCGAGCAATAAGGGAATTAACACGAGCGTTACGATAAAATTAATAAATTTGGGCATGAAATTTCTTCCCATTTGTTTACACGAATTCTTACACGTAATAGTCAAACACCCCCTTAAGTCTTCAGTAATGGCTTTGGGATATTCTATATACAAAGAAATAAAACATTAGCATTAAAATCAAAGAACAGCAACGACAAACAAGTAAAATTGGCATGGCAACTGAGTGTAAATAAAAATAACGCTCAGCCAAAAACAGACAAATAACTCACGCTGATATCACAAAGGTATTTTAGAAAGTAAATTTTACTTCTATCGGGCGAAGAAAAGAATATATCAATCTTCACAGAAATGTAATTACCTAATCTAACCTAGGTCACAGTAAAATATTTGTGAATAAATTCTGCAAATACAAAAAACAATACGAAAATAATAACATGAAAAAATATACCACATCATTAACCTTACACGTTAAAATAAAACTAATATTATTTTATTTAGAAGTCAAACCTAAGGCATTATATCTGACATTAGCAACAATACGAAAAAAAAACAAACAGTGCTTTTTATATATTACCAAAATAGTTATTAGCCCGAAATATTAAAAAAGATAAAATATCTTTAATGTTTTATTTTGAATTGAAAATTAGGAATAGATAAGACTAGTATTTAATTGGAGCGTGAGATCATGATTACACCCCAGTGTCAGCGGTGCTTTTCTTTAGCATTGGTGGTTTTATCTCTTTCTGTCGCCATGATCATTCGCGCGACAGAGAAAGATGAGAACCTACATTTACAAAACAATAACAACCGGGAACAAAAGTGAACCGGCAGCCAGCGCCATCTTCGTTGACGGCCGTGTTTTTATAAAACTGTGCTTGTTCATTTTATCACTAGATGGAACTAATAATGTTTATTTTTAATTATTCAATAAATTCATGTTTTCTAAAATTAACAATTATCTCTATAACATACACCAATATAAATTTTTGTTAACTGCGATTGGCCTATTTGACTGATTATTAATATAGGTACAATAAAAAATGTAAATTGTGGATTCCGATATATATTACGAATAAATCTAAAAAAAATTTGACATCTTATTCTAAAAATAAATACACTTAATGTACCGATATTGCTTAGCAGTATAATTTATTAAGGAAAACTTATCTTTAAATCTTCAAATTTCTATGAGAATTACACTCCATATAAAAAATAATTTACCTGCTTTTATCATAACAAACATGGGGAACCCATGGCGTGTACATGGAGAAACCTGTTAAATAAATATATAAATAAGTTCATAATAAATTGTACTTTTGTAAATGTCAACAGTTTATTAAAGTATATTTGTTTATTTCATTTAGAGTAAATTTTAATTTATATTTAATTAATAAAAACACTAGCTCTGGAGCTGGACATATTCTACCGCAACTTTGCAAAAAAACTACAATAATAGAGAATATTTATAGACATTACTGTGCATAATAAAATTAAATGTTATCGTAATATATAAATAGAGATAAAATTTACATAGGTAATTAATGGGTACATTTATTTTATTATTATTTTATATAAATATATAAATTTAGACAAATGATTAAATAATTATTATTGTATGCCTACACCTATTTCATAATGAGTTCTTTCTCATCTGAGTCAATTTCTTTTAAGTTCTGTGAAAAATTGTAGTTATTTCTTTTTGTTTCTATCTAGCAAAAAAAAAACGGCCTATCAGCAAAGGTAGGTACGAGTACTAACCTCTCCTATTAATTATTATTATTATTAATAGTTAATGGGTGAGCAGTTACAGCTGATATGCCCATATCGAGATCACAACTTCATTGGTGACCACTGGATTCACCGGATCGATTTATTATTATTGCTGACATTCTTTTGTGAAATTGCATAAAAAAATGTGGTAGAACGAAGAGATACGATGTTGTAGGTTCCTAGGGCGACGGAACCCGAAAAAAAGTGAAGTTTTTGTAGTAGATAGGTACGTTAAAAAATCTGCAGCAAGCCTTTAGTATGGAGTAAATATTTCCGCGTGCTTACTGCCTATAAAAACTACTCTGAGCGTAAGCGCCCTCCTAATTGCATTTATTCGATTAGGAGGAATAATGACATCTTCCTACTTTGGCCAATCAGCAATCAGCCGCCGTACAAATTTCAAAATGGCCCCATGGAGACTCTTATTAATTATTCAAATAAAATATATCGCGTGATGACCTTTTATTCGTGACATATTATGAAGCTTTTCACAAAAGAGTTGTTATGTATGAAGGTTGTGACGCATTTATTCCTGGAATATTGTGACCGAAGGACGAAACAAAATCACAGGGGTTAGTGGAAGGTTATTTAATCTTTCGCTGTCCGCCATTTTGGATCGTTCGGATCCGAATGAATCGTTCAATTCCGAATTAGCAACAAATTAAACAGTGTTATTTCATTAGTTGTCACTTTTGACATTGATTATAATAATAGAAATTTTAGACAGCTTATGAATTACAATTTAGATGATACCGAGATGTAGATATTTTTTTTTTGCCAGCGAATTAACCACATTAATATTTCGTTAGCAGATTAAGAATTCGGGATCTATCGTTTTATCAGGCTGCAAGACTCTCTCATATTTTAGGAATCTTATTATGTCATTAGGAAAACAAAAAAATAATGTCGCTACGGCTCCAAAAATAGCACACATACCTCATACATGTCTCAATAGTACTAAATACGATAGCCTAACATAGTTTATGTGGAACTACACAGCATTAAAAATATAATGAAATTAGAAAAAAAACTTAAAAAATCGACGCATCTTAATAACAAACCGTATGCAACTTCAGTAAAAACAGTGCCTGTGTACCGACTTGAACTAAAAATAAGTTTTTTTACGAAATTAAATGAAACAAGTAGGTAATTTAATAAAACTAAAATGGACCACCATTGAAAAATCATATGAAAAAACTAGTCATCGAAATTGAAGCTGTTGGTGAACATACATTTATTTTATTTAATTTTAAAGAAATCAACAATAACAAATACACTAATTATAATATAGTTAACTAACTACACATATTTTTTAAATTAAAAAAAAAGAATTGAAAACATCTTTATTTTTTTAAGGCGTTAAAATTTCTAATAACCTACAAAACACAGCGGGTACTATTTCTATGTACCTACCCGTTATTCTGCGCTAAGCAGCGCTATCATTCAGAAACCATTACAAAATGAATTTGACGTTACTTTTTGAAACACCGGCAAATCAATCACGGACTAATGATTGTTCACAAACATGTGTGCGCATAGTTTGGTTTTATTCTGTGGTTTTATAGTAGCATGTGTATAGTGGTATTTTGCTACCATATTGCGAAAATCGGAAGTACACTCATAGAGTAAAAATTGACGAAACCCTTATGAAAAAAAAAGATTTATTTATTAAAGCATTTTTTTTAATTTACGAACTATTAGCATAATAGCGAAATGATAGGTTACTGGTGAATGTAAATTCCTGGATCTTTTTTTCGATTCTTACTCTTTTAATCTAAGCATAAACACTCAATTCAAATCAAAACTAAATTTTATGAAAGACTCGCGTGCTATGTTTCTCTATAATAGGGGCGGCCAAGTAGTGCTAGGCAGGCATCTCGTGTTTTTTGCGTAGCTGAAGAAAAACAATCACTTAATTAGTTTAGTTGATTCTTATTTTCTATTATTTGAATATACCAATCCAATTTAAGAGTGCATTATGGAGCCTATATGTTAAATAATATGCATATTTCAAAAAGAAAGCGAGTATGTCACACATAAATCGGGTATTTTGGGTTATTGCGGAGGAAAAAGAATAATTCTGTGTAATAAAGCTACTTGCCTGTCAGTTGTCATATCAAGTTGTCCCCAAGTGTCGATACAATCACAATCAATTTCAAGAGTCTAGTGGTTTTGTGTACTAGCTTAAATTCAAAAAAAATATAACTAATTATATGTTTATAATAATATAGCTGCACAAAAAATAAATACGCTTGTGTGGACGCTTTTTAAACAAAATTTTCCTATGCTCATTCAAGTATTTAAAGCTAACTTATAAATGATTGTATAATACATAAAATGGAGGTAAACGAAAATTTAACTAATATTAAAATGGAACAAATGGACGATAATAAAATCACTCCTAAATTAGAGCAACAGGGTGATTGCAGTTATTTTGATCAGTCGACAGCTGAACATGTCCACGGGTGTGACTTTGGAAACGTAATGAATTCGAATTCAGTCATTGATATGAAAAGCTGCCCTGGTTCCCAAGAAGTCATCATTAAAAATGATCCCGATAATGTTGATGAAGACAACATTAAATTTGCTAAACTGGAAAACTATAATTTTAATGATCCGAGCTGTATCGCACCGGACACAATATTGATTAAAAACCATCAAACAGACGACGACCTTGTAAATAAACGAAAACGGTTTCAATGCAGCGAATGCAATAAAAAATTGATATCTAAACGTTGTTTAAGTTATCATATCGAAGCAGTTCATCTTAAATTAAGAAACTATAAATGCTGTGAGTGCAAATACACGTGTTCACAGAAAATCAATTTACAGAGGCACATTGATACAGTTCACAAGAAAATAAGAAAAAATAAATGCAATGAGTGCAATTATACTTGTTCGCAGAGAATGCATTTGCAGAGTCACATCGATGCAGTTCATCTGAAAATAAAAAACTTTAAATGCAACGCGTGCGATTACACTAGTTCAAGGAAAACTGATTTACGGAGACATATTGATGCAATTCATTGTAGTTTTAAAAACTTTAAAAGCAACGATTTAGGTTACGCGGCTGTCAAAAAAATACATTTACAGTCGCGTATCGATGCAGTTCAGCGGAAAGTAAAAAACTTTAAATGCGTCGAGTGCGCTTTTACGAGTTCATCGAAAATAAAGCTACGTTCACATATAGATGCAGTTCATCTGAAAATTAAAAATTTTCAATGCAGTACATGCAATTACACAAGTTCAAGGAAAACGGATTTAGAGAGGCATATAAATGCAGTTCATCGTAAAATAAGAAACTTTAAGTGCAGCGAGTGCGACTACACCAGCTCACAGAAAACAAATTTACAGTTCCATATTGATACAGTTCATCATAAAACAAGATATATTAAATGCAGCGAGTGCGATAATACTAGTTTACAGCAAACGGATAAATATTGTTGCAATTCATCGTAAGAAAAAAACTTTAAATGCAGCGAGTGCGATTAACGCAAATTAAATAAAAACCAATTTGCTGACACATATTGTTGCGTCTAATTGATTATATGAACGAACGTAAAATATATATATTATGAATAATGTATATATATTAGAATATATATTAAAGGAGTGGAGATGAATCTCTACTCCTTCTATTTAAACATTAACAAATAATAAAAATATAAAGTCTTGACATTCATGTATCGTCTAAGTATTTATTCTACGGGTACAAAGCGTTCAGTAGTATAACATCTTTGGTACATTTTTTGTGTATTCTGTAAATTGAATAAACCTCCTAATCTTTTGCTATAATTTATAAACATTTTTATAAAATCATTTAAAGTGAAAAAATATTTTTTGTTTATATATATTTTTTACGGCCATTACAGCTTAGAAATATACTTCATGTCAATGGTAGTGACGCGGGAAGTGTGCTAATTTAACACCGTGCATTTTGTGAAGAAAACCTATTTTAATTATTGAGTGCATGAATTTTGATTTAATCTTACAGATTTAAATGTTTGTTGTCAAACCTATTTTTATTTGTTTGCAAAATTTTTGTTTTTCGTGTTTCAGCCAGCCAGATTAATACTGTGTAACGAACACGGGGAAATATGTAAAATCTGAAAACATAAACTCATGTCTGAATTCACGTCAAAAATTTTTTTTTTCTAAATTTTATTTTGTATTCATCGAAGACATTTTAAATGTTTAATAACTTCGAAGAGATGTCGGCAATACCTCTCCGTGGCTAGGTTCGTGCCTACAATTTCTAATATATACGATTGCTATTATCACACTTCACTAGTACGTTTTTATTTATTTTTGAACTGTTATTGTTATAATATGAATTCCGAGTAGAATTGTATTTACTATTTGCATATTTCACTATTTGACACTGCACACTAATTAAATAAATGAATGGCTGATGTTCCGAGATGTGTCTATTTATTTAAAGAGAGAAAAATACAGATATGATTTAATTATTAAACAGGTAAGCATACAGCGAGATGGTAGCATATAAATACATTTTAAATCCAGGCGTAATAAGCTTACGCCTTGTACAATAATATTTAAAACTTTGTTGAGCTTAACTATATTTTAGGTGTATGTGTGATGTGTATGGTAGGAAAGTGTGTGTTCGTGGTTGTGTGTTATATATATATAAATGTTTAATACGTATTTTTTTCATTTTTAATTGGACTAGCATGAAAAAGTTTAGTACATCAACCTCGCTGAATTTGGTGTTTTAGGTATAGAGTAAACGCATCGACCGCTACAGAATAGTTTCTGGCATAGTTTGCATTGCGCCTTGCGTGATATTTTACATAATAAATATTTATAAGTATTTGGCGTTCTACACAAGCATAATAACAGTTATAGAGATTATGTAGGTACTGTTTAATCATTGTTATTCATTACGAATTTCGAGAAGATTCTTCGAAGTAATATAAAATTTGAATACCTTATCCTTTAGCTTTCCTTTTGTTTTCGCTCTCTACCAGACGCGCAATAAATCGATCATAAATCTGGGATAATGTGGTTCTCTGCTTGTTGGGTAAAACATGTTCGACGCATTCTCATCGGTTTGTTATTGAAACTGGCCCTAAGATGGATGTCTGCTGTTATACAGTGAAAACACCAAATAGATCATATTTTCAGACGAGCGACGCATTTATTTTAATATACAAACTAGTAAAAACCTGCGATACTTAGGGTTGGGGTGCTGTTTCGCAGTTCGTGCATCTACTGTCACTATTAATCATATTTTATTATTTATTAAGGTGTTTGTTTAATAGATTGTACTCCACAATTAAATTATCGGGACGTCCGCGCGGGCGGAGACGTGCATTTCGACTGAGTGACGAAAAATGTGTGAGTGTCAACTTTGTCTCTTTTGCGGTACTCCGGCGATACGTTTTATGTTTACTTCAATTGGAGGGTGGGGGCACACACCTAACCTAACCTAACATACTTCTTGCCGTCCTCGATTTGTAAAATTCCTTATATTAAGTATCCATTTAACCACCACGTTTGCTTTGGATTATTGTATCGTGAAAAATGGTACAACTCGAGCAGCGCCCACGCGCTCAATCCATTTTCGATAATTGAGACGATTTAAAATGGATTAGTGAGCGCGCACCCCGCGGCCCGGACGGACAGCCTCAGCGAACGTCCAAATGGCGGCCATGTTTTGTAATGTTTGTCGCTGGCTAATTGCGGATTGTGTTCCTTGTTTATGGCCGGGCCGGCATTGTTCGCGAGACGCACGCGATTCTATGATTAGAGCGATGTCCGTTCGTTGAGTCTAATTTATAATTGATTCGTCGTCCCCTCCGTTTCGGGTGTAGGCACACGAAGACAATGCGGCGAGGGGAATAAGTAGGAAATACTTTTCTATAACTCTATTTTTAATAAAGTACCAACCTAAAAAGAAGGGCTTTGTAGCTAAGATTTTTAAAATGGTTAATTGTAACATTATCCTTAGAAATCCCATGTCGATTACGAAGCATTTTCGTGTAAAATATCAATCGCGCTAATATTGGGAATGTTAATTTTGAAAAAAAAACACTACGGGTTGCAAATGACAGCTGATGGCAAATATCTATGGTCTTTCTCTGCATACAAAGACGCAATTCTTCGCTACACTTGGTAGGCCTGCAATGTTGACCGAATGACAAAACATGTCATAAGGGTGGTAGGTATGTTTTGATTATAATTTTAGATAGATTTCGACATATCTTCCAGTTTCACATCTCCTAGAACCCAATACCACCCTCAGTTTAAAGGTTTATAAATATATCTATTTAAGTATATCACTTTCTTGTGGACACGATAGCTGCCGTAATTTTACACCAATCACTTTCAAATTGATACATAAAATTTAAGGCCACAATATCTCAGTCAAGTTCGTTAATGGGCAAAATCAGAACAGGCGGGCGGGAATGGGGTTTTATTTTTCGAAAAAGTGATTTTATATTATTCCTTAGATAAGGGTCTAAAACTTTTTTGATAGCATCGACCATTGGTCCTAGGGGTGGGAAAAACTGGTTTTCCAATATTCAAAAAATCATGCCTCCCTTTTACAACTTTTTTCATATAATTTTTCTTTTAACTTCTCTATATTTTATTTTTATAAATAATAGTCGATAATCAAAACGATACGAACACTAAAAGGTTTATCTGTGATTTTTTTTTTTTTAAGGACGTCAAAGCCGCTTGTCACGCAGATAAAGATGGGTACGTTCCACGCGTAAAGGAGAGGCAAGATCATTTTTCTGTTCGCAAAGAAAAAAATCAGTTTTTTCATTAATTAAAAATACTACAATATATAATATTAAAGCGGTATATTTTTTTTTTCTCTATAATTTACTTTAGTATTTTCTCAAAAATATGTTTTCAATAATGCCAGCGTTCAATGGAATTACCCTGTGAAAATGACTAATTTTAGCGGTTCTAGCGCTAACACCACCCTAAATGAAACATGGGAAATAAGTGTGGAAAATAAGTTTAAAAAGGTTTTACTGGCTTCCAGGCTATAGAGCCCTAGAAACTGTCTTCCCGTTGTCAAAAAAATCAGAGCCTGAATAATTTTATAACGAATAATACATAAATTCCCAAACAAAGAAGGCTTTCATGATTTTTTTTGTGGTTACAGCAGCATCTCTGAGGCTTAACTCCGTAATGAAAAACGTTCATTTTACGTTTCGCCTAATATAATAATTCCACCTGGCAGATAAAAATCCTTTGTGCTAAAAAATTAAAGAATAGAGCACAGTAACCAAAAAAAAAGAAACTAATTGTGGTGCCAACCATCCGTCATTTAATTTTAATATTTTTTATCCCATACACGGATATTAAAGAGGAAAGCGGAAAAAATGACATACGTTTATTGGGTTTTTAGTTTCGTTTCACGGTTTGTATAAAATAAATGAAAAAAAAAGGAAAACTGCAAAATTTTGCCACCCTAGGTTTCTGTAGTTATTACAGGTATTTATTTTGTGTGTTGATGACTGCCTGAAATTGTTGTTGGCTTTATGATGCGTAGCCATAACAGGAATAAAAAGTTCCCCAATATTATAATTGAATGAGTGCGTTGCGGTTTCTCTAACAACATCCCATCCCAATGAGTACAACGGGCGCAAAGAAGTATAACTTGAATATATTTTATGAGTTTTTTTTTGGCGTTTATAGTAACTTGAAAAAATGTGTTTAATCGCGCGGAGCTGCGAACACCCATTCCAAAATCCATCTCTCTCCCTTTCTTCATTAGCAAAATAAAGTTGCTATTTAAATATGTAAGATTTGTTTGTAATTCTTGAGCTAAAATATTTAATAATCGCCACCTACCTAATAATAATTCATATCTAATCTAAATTCCAAACAGCATCTACGATCTCAGACACAAATACCATAGAAACACCACTTTAATAATTCCCTTTGTTTTATCCGGTGCTTAATTAATGGGTATATTCGGTTCCTTACTGGCATCCTCACCCCAACTTACCGTCGCGCCCTAAACCGGAGAGGGTCAAAATATAGTAACGCCGCGGTTAACGCGGATTTGCTTATGGCGACATTCGCAGTAAATGAAATTACAAAATTGTAATACGTAAATTATATTATTCGAATGTATATTGTACAAAATCTTCTAAACCCACGGTTCTATATAAAATCGGAAGTTTGCTAAAATTCATTCGTGCGTTCCGGACTTAAAAACCTATTGTATTGTCCTTTGTTGTATTGTTTAGATATATCTACATATTATGTAGAATAGTTTAAACAATAGTTTTTCATTATTACATATATCGTACTCCAAAACCCCACAAAAATTGAGTAACCTGTAACCTTTTCTTTTTGTTATTTAATGACTTTATGCTCCAAACCGAGGATATATGAAATATTTTTATCAGTGTATCGTCGAAATATTGCAAAAACAAATTATAAAAATTACGCCGAAGCTGAAGATTAAACGAAAGAAGGATTAAAGGATTAAAATTACGGTAAACGAAAGAAGGACGATTTTTATTATTATTAGGTAATTACAATATTTAGGAGCTAGCTCTAGTGATACTGTTGAGTTTAGTAGGTAAGGAAAAAAAATCATGCTCAACAACTCGCAGCCAACGCTTAAAAACAGCCTTGGAACAAGGAAAAGGATGAAGAGAATTCCACTTCCGAATTGTTCTGGAAAGAACGAATTGAACCCAATGTTCCGTTTTCTCAAGATAGGTTTTATCTTGGAAGGATGTTCATTACAGCCAATATAAGGAGGCTTAGAGACGTTCATTCGTCACAGTCTTATATGAACTAGTTAACCTGAATTCAAAACGCCTAACTACTAAGTGGCTCTCAATTAAGAATTGAAATTATTTCAGATGGCCTATCATATCGACTGAGACATGTCTGCTTGCTTTTATCTGAACTGCTTCTAATTCATCTTTAAGATATTGGGTGTGCGGATCCCATACTCATGAGCAGTATTCGAGGGTAGGACAAACCAACGTTTTGTATGCCAATGCTCGCGCTTAATTATCTGTGAGCCTGACACCAACATGAGTTCCCCAATGGAGCTTAGATGGCAGGGTAATTCCAAGATGTTTCGTGGTAGAAGATTTCGACAGTGATTTGCCAGTTAGTTCGTATTTAAAATCATTGTGGATTGAACCAAACTGCATCAAAGCCGACTTGTCCGAATTTAATCGCATGCCATGTTGATTAACCCATCGGACCACCGCATCTATAGGATGATGATTTTAGAGGCGTGGTTTTCAAGAAGAGATAAAACGCATATAATTTGATGTTATGGCTAAGAATTTAGTTTTATTATAAAGATAAGGGTTTGCCATTATGTTTT
Organism: Neomicropteryx cornuta; assembly: GCA_020383195.1. Taxonomy (NCBI): domain Eukaryota; kingdom Metazoa; phylum Arthropoda; class Insecta; order Lepidoptera; family Micropterigidae; genus Neomicropteryx; species Neomicropteryx cornuta. The sequence goes on along the minus strand of JAHKQU010000010.1, from coordinate 4,212,523 downwards.
AAAAATGATTTCGGGTAAGTGGCCGCCGCGGCTGACTCGAACAAATTCCAGCCGAGAGGCCCAATTTTCAACTACTTTTTGCAGCAAGTTGGGCCGTATGTCAGCAATAACGCGCCGAATATTCTCTTCCAAGGCGTTAATCGTGTCCGGCTTATCTGCGTAGACAAGCGACTTCACATAACCCCACAAAAAATAGTCCAGCGGTGTAAAATCGCACGATCTTGGAGGCCACGCCACAGGCCCACGACGCGAGATAATGCGCTCACCAAAAGTTTCCTTCAATAAATTGATTGTTTCGTTGGCTGTATGGCATGTAGCGCCGTCTTGTTGGAACCAAAGGTCGTCCACACCAACATCCTCCAATTCAGGCACGAAAAAGTCATTAATCATTGATTGCTCTATAGCGTTCTCCATTGACTGTAACATTATGGCCGGCTTCATTTTTGAAGAAATATGAACCAATGATTCCCTCTGCCCATAGAGCACACCAGACAGTGACTTTTTGAGGATGTAACGGCGTCTCAACAATGGCTTGTGGATTGTTATCACTCCAAATACGACAATTTTGCTTATTAACGTACCCATTCAACCAAAAGTGAGCTTCATCGCTGAACAACATTTTCTTGTGAAAATCGGGATCGGTGGCCATCTCGTTTTGGGCCCATTCACTTAACCTGCGACGCGCTTGATGGTCGTTCGGCTTCAATTCTTGCACGAGTTGGATTTTGTAAGCCCGCAAACCAAGATCCTTCCGCAAAATCTTCCATAAAGTGGATGGGCACAGCTCCAATTGTTGCGCCCGATGGCGGATGGACTCATTCGGGTCTTCCTCGATACTTTGCTCCACAGCAACAATAGCGTCTTCGGTGCGCACTGTACGACGTCTCTGAGGATGCGCATTATCCACAAGAGTAAACGTGATGCGAAACCGATTCATGATATCTCGAATTACCGACTCTGCTGGGCGATTATGTCGACCGAATATTGGACGCAGCGCGCGATACGTTGCGCGAACCGAACCATTATTTTGGTAATAAATTTGCACTATTTGCAAACGTTGTTCAGGAGTAAGTCTATTCATTATGAAATGGCAAACCAAACTGAGCATAAATCAAGTAACAGCTGTCAAAAACACCAACTACGAAAAAAGTAGTGCCAGATTGAAAACCACGCCTCTAAAAAAAACGTTAGAATGAATCCTTAAGTCCACCATCTAAGGCGTTGGCTATCGTTGACGTTGACGATCACAAAATATAAAAAAAATCAGGTAATTTATGTTTAGGATTTTAGTCGCTTAAACACCTGTGGATCCCTAGTGACCCCCCCCCTTCCGACTTCCTGTCTTTTGTTTGAAACCATCTATTTTATTCTATTTTGTGAATCTATTTTATTAGAGAATGTTGTTATGTCTATATCATACACCGCAAAACATTCAGTCTTTAAAAATGGCCTTTTACATTTAGTCGATTGTTGAAAGTTTGATTGAGTGTCGATTGTTGATTGTTTTATAAATAAACAATTAAAGACAGTCTGGATAGATACCGTCATGTGTAGCTCATCATTGCTAAAAGTGTTTTAAGTGAATATTGAATATGTTTTGTATATATAAATTTTATTAAATAAGTTAAAAGTAGGAACGAATGAGTTCACATAAAAACCCGCAAGGGTTTTGTGAACAAACAAATTAAATATGTATTTTGTTTATAAATAAAGAACTTAAAAAAAAAAAAAAGTTGTTTCTTGAAATAAACAAACTTAATACTAATATGCTTAAAATCAGCCTTCAATTTACTCGCGTATTCGCCGACACGTCACTATGTTGAGATCCTAATAAGCCGTAGGCCAAACATATGTTACTGATGTGTTTTTTACGTCATAAAGAAGCTATGCGTTCCTGAATCCTGAATCCTGAATCCTCTCTTCCATTTATCTGCTTAATATTTACCGGCGGCGACGTCTTTATGAAATAGCGCGGGAATTTTGCATCTCTTTAGCTCATAATAATCGCGAACTGATGAGACGAAAGGGCGCAAATGAAATTTTCAAATAATATTTTTCCCTAATTAATCTAATTAAAAACCCTCTATTATTATATTATAAACAGCAGACTCGATTTTAAATCCGAAATGTCAGCCGGGCGTTAATCACTCTATCCTGGGGGGGTCCACGTATAAATTAAATGTTTACACATCTTAAATGGTCCTCATAGTAATTATCTGGAATTAATTCGTGATTTGCCCGGGAATTCTGCTAGGACAAAATAGCATAGTTCATTATGAAAGTAATACACATATGTAATGTTCATATCCAATAATAAATTGAATATTGAATATTAAATAAATAAATAAACTAGGTAGCCGCACTCGCAAAGGTGAAACCTATGCTAGAAGCATATTGGAGCGAAGAAAAGCATAATTCAAATAAATCTTTTTCTAAGATTCCCCTTATAAAATAAAAAAATAAAAAATTCAGGCTTCAATAAAAGGTGTCAGCTTAGGCCCTTATGCTGTCGCAAGAATTTCAATTCCCTTTGAAAAGATGAAATTCAAAGAAACGTTAATTCCACACAATCTTATAAACACGCACACAGATATTTAACATTATTAAGGATACGGTAAACACGTGAAATTAATAAAAAGTAACTTAAAAGGATTAAAACCCTTTAACGTGCGCTAAAGGTGCTCTATTTATTTATGTATCAGATATTATGCATAGTAGAATAATAAGAATATTATGCATATGAACGTGATAAACGAATAGAAATAGAGAAAATGACACACCATAAGAGAATTTGTCGAAATTTTACAATCAGCGGTGACAATCATAATTTGACACACCCTTACATTAATAATAATATTATATCTTATTTATTGATTTTATTTTTTATTTTATAGAAAATATAATATTACAACTCTTAGGTAGTATTACGAAATAGTTCAATTAAAGCGACAAGCGACTCTTACCAGTGGCGCTCTTCTCTGTCTTGTGCACGCTTTTAAATCGTTCTGTCTCATCTAACGCATTAACACTCTGTACCCTTGTTGGTTAATTATGAAAAACATAATCGATTTATGTCTAAAACTTACTCGAATTTGCATTTTAATAAAATAAACTATGCTACTGTAGTATTATTTCCTCGATTTTTGTATTCAGACAATAAGATATTTACATCTAAACTTTTGATAAAATGTATAGAAAAATACAGACTTTTTGAGGCTCTTAACTTTTAGACAAATACACTCGAATTTATTAATTCGACAAGATGAAACGATACCTAGTATATTTTTTTTTCTATATCTACAAATAAGAGTCAAAACACTACAGCGTTTGTATGGAGAAATGACCGGTTTGAGTCCCCTTAATGCACCACTTCGGTCATCGAAATTATGTTAAATTATGTACTTATTCATAATTTATTTACAATTTTAAGTATTTTTATGTCACCTTGTCTGCCTGTATATACTATAATTCTGTTTAATGATATTATTTTCATGGTGGTAACTTGAAACGTTTTATTTTTTTTATTTTAAAGCATTTGCTACGAAGCCATATCAAAAAATAATTGTAGGAAGGAATGCTAAACAATTCCTTGACTTGAAATCGCATGCACATAATATCAGGATTATAATAGATGATATAAAACTGGTAAAACCTAACAAACAAAACGTAATATGTAGCATTGAGATATTATTAATTTCAACTAAGCAGTTTTGTTTGAAGATTCATGCTAATTCATTAAACCTTTAAATTTGAGCATTATTAAGGTTCTTAAACCTCTATATAATTGCATATACATTTTTTTATTTTGTTCTAGAACTTCAGCTATGAGCGTGTACAAATACACCATTAGCGTGTTTTGTTTGCCTTAATTCCCTGCAATACCTATTAAATTTAAAATTTAATGTTAGCAATAGTTGAAAAAAATATACTAGGAACAGTAAATATGAAGTTATTATCTCGCTGAATGTTCGAGAAGTATAAAGATATAGAAAGTTCCGGAATATTCCTTCTTGGCCAGTTTCAGAAGCTTCTAGAAGGTTTTTAAAAACAACATAACCAAGTCACATAACCAAGTCACATAACCAAGGAAAATGTCTTATGTGCTTATACTATTGTAGCTTTGATACAAGTTCGTTTGATGAAATCTACCTCCGTCTTTCGACGTGCCGAAAGGAATTTTTTCAATTGAACTTTGCTAAATCTTACTGTTTTACACCCTAGTTAATCGACAATAAGGTTCAGCCGATTAAAATTTAATACATGTGTGTTTCGTGCTTATTAAGAAGGTTTGAAATATTTACATATTTTTTTTAATAAAAATAAATTCGAAAAGTCATAGCGAAACGGTTATAATGTACCCAACAATAAGTCCGCGATTGAAATTCACGGTCTGTTGGGTTTTAATCAAGGGTATAAGCTCGGCTGCGGGCGTTTTGTTTATTTTTCGCGGTTCACAAATGCGATTTGCGTTTCGCTGGTGCCCACATAATTTTCCACTGTATTAAAATGTTGAAAGCGTCCCGTGTTGTGCGCCCCGGGCCAACGGAGCCCCGGGCCCCGGCGTTCAGAGTGGTTCACCGGGGGCGCCGGCCGACAGAAGTTTAGTTCACAGTTCGCGCACCTCGATGTCGGGTGAGACAAAACGAAAAAGCATGTCCCCACAATGTCCCCACGGCCTAATTCGAACTAATATACAATTACGCATAGTACTTATTTAATTACTTCTGTGTACGACTCGCCGATCGATCGCTGATTCGTTTGACGTTTGTCTAATTCATTATGACAAACGCTAAACTGACAGCGAGCGAGTGGCGAGTCACCTTCAGACTGGCCCCGCTGGATCTATACTTCAATACGGATACTCAGCGATAAATCCTGGAGTTTTAGGTAGCACTTGATTATAGTAACTATTTTTGGATATTTCTGTGGAAATATGCGATAAATGCAATTAAATCAATAAAGAGATCGTGGTTAAGGTGTATGACTATTAACCCAGCGCTCGCGGGTTCGAATCCTCACTGTCATACCATTTTAACGCTCTATTACCACCATCTCTACTGCTTAAAATATAAATTATTTATTACTCAAATATGGATATTATGTGATTACACATAAATATACATAGACTCGTATATGTACTATAAATGTATATACGACTCGCTATTAAAAAAACAATCATCAAATATAAGTCAAATAATTTTACAACTCAATTATACAATTATATAAATAATACGCACACTAATCATGTGCTTTAATTTTACACTTTTACATTTCCATTATTTTTATTTTCATCAACTTTCACTCATAAAGTCATGTCATTTCACCATCATTCGTCATTGTAATCACAAATCCATTATTTTTATATTTTTTGTTAAAATATCATCCTTTCCTTATTTCACCTAATTAGATGGTTACATAATATTTGACAATATTTTACACTAAAGAGGACAGGTGAGAGTTAAAAATGCATTTTTATAAAACTCAGCGCTGGGTTTAAACCGACATCCTGCGCTCTCAAGTACAGGACCTCTTTAGAACCTTTATAAATATTATGCTATCCAGCACTTTATCAAATAATTAAAAACTTATTCAAAATTTTTCAATATTGTCAAAGATTGTGTCATTTATCTTTTCAAGCGATTTGCCGCTATTAAAAAACAATCATCAAATATAAGTCCTTTAAATGTAAATATATATTTATATAAATAAACATAATGTATGAACGTAAATATGTATTTTTATATTTTAATTATTTCGCCTTTCGCCTTTCGAATTGATTAAGGCTATCACGGAAAATGTCAATGCGACTATCTCTATGTAAGGTATTAGAAGATGCGAGGTATTATGTAGGCTATTGTTGATCGACGTCGTATTAAATGTTTTTTTTTATAGACATGTTATTTCTACTTTATAATTTATTATTTCATAAAGAAATTCAAATCTTATAAGTCTATCATCATAAGACCTTAATTGAGCACCAAGACCACACTTAACAGACAATATTCTCAGAAATCTTTTTTGTACACTTTCAATTCTGTCTGAGTACTTAGCATAATAAGGATTCCAAATTACACTGCCATATTCTAAACTTACTCGGGCATTATATAGGAGAATTAAACATGAAATACATAATGTCACAAATGTAAAATAATTTATAAAACGAGTATCAAATCGTCACCGTTGAAGGCAGCATCTCGTTCCGAAACGTCTGATATTATTAACACTTTAATATTAAAAAATGGAGGAGGTTCTCAATTATTATTCGATATGTTAGTTTTTTTTTAGGTTTATATTCATTGTCTTTCATTGTTTTTTATGTTCATTACTCCGTACCTTTTAGGTTGTATGTATTTTTTGTATATATTTTTTATTAAAAATTCTTTTTCTATCGTATTTAATTAAATATTTAATAAGCTCATTATTTTCCCTCTCTAAACTCTTTACAGCGCCGTGTGATTGTTCCGGTGACAGTGTAAAATCGCCCCCAAGATGGCGTCTCGCGCCGACAGACATTTCAAAAATATCAACAAAAAAATGCTTAGATTACAATAATCCAATAAAATCTAAATAAATGGCACATACACGGAAGTATATGAGAACATACTAATTCTATATCATAACTTTCATTTGTTTTATATTATTCAATCTCATTAGGTATTACTGTTAATTTATGTATGGAACGTCTCTTGACAGTTGGCAAATAAAAAAAGTAAAAAATAACTGCTTTCTTGAAGACATACTTTCAAGTCTAGGAAGGCAGCTAACAGAGGGTCGAATAAAAATAAATACTTAAATAATCAGTGCACTTCGTAGTATGTATTATCTTGGTGTAATTAGTCGGCGTCTAAAATATTCTTTTCTTTGAGAGGACAGGTCTTTGGATATTTTTTTTTTTATGATTGTAGTAATTTAGAATTATTGAAACATTATTTTGAATGTTTTAATTATTATAAGTTAGGTAATATATTATAGGTAAAATTATTCTCAGTCTAGTGGTAACTGTATATATCCTAATAAAATATTTATTACTAATTTGTCATGTTCTATATTCATAATATCAGAGAAAGTAAAATAATAAACGTAAAATAATTTTTCAGGCGTTTTTTATCAACTTTAGACAAAATAATTTCATTAGATAATTAAATTTTAAATCCATAAAATTAATTAAAAGTTTAAAACGTCACCAGTCACGTAATCCATTCAGTGTCAATAACCCTTCGAAAATATATTTTTCATTCGCTTTATATTTTGTAGCTGGGTAGTTGTACAAACGCGTGTTAAATTGGACCATGCTCAAAGTAATTAATAAAATAATTTTAATGATATAAACGCATGATTCATTGCATAATGTTTATTCTATCTTTAATAAACATTTTAATACTTAAATAATTTGAAGCTAGCAATATCTATAGATATTTGAGATCTAAAAGATCTTAAAGAATATACAAAAACAATATAAAAAACAAATACAATTAAATAAATAAACAAATATAAAGATTTATTGGATATGTAACCCCATTATTTCATATTGTTGAGATTTATATTAAACCAGACTCGGACACCGCAACAGAAACGTTTTTTTATTGATTTGAAAAAATGTTACTTTTTATATTGTTTATATTGTAAATATAATAATATATAAAACACTAACATCTATGCAAAACTAAATATATATTTATAATAAAATTAAACTACTTAAAAATAGTATTTTATTTACATTCTTATTTTAACTTTAGGTTTATTAACTTGATAAAAATAGATTCTACGACCAACAATAAACAGATACAACCAACAAAATATATAAATAGGGCCTAACATTACTTGATCCAGAACAGGTGTAGGAGCGTTAATTTTGAAATCCTTACATATGTTTTTAAGGTTTATGAAAATAGATAATATTTAATAAAAGCATTCAAACAATAAGGTATCACCAATAAGAGAGCCAAAGTGTTCGATGCTCAATGAACAATCTAACAGTCAAAGTTAAAAAATATTGTAAAAGAAATCTTGTTAAAGCATTTATATTTTGCACCAAGTTTACACCTTTCACAATCATTGAATCAAATGTAACATTTAGCATTACTAGCGTTGATGTTTCTTTTCGATTCATTTCAACCATTCCTATAGAATTGTCGGCGAAGTCGTTTCGTTTATAAAGTTAGCTTCGTGCATAATATCACTTCACACTTCACTTCACTCACACAGTTCCTTCTTGAGTTTTTGGTTGGTTTCGCTAACTGCTGCCCGCGGTTCCGGCTGCTGCGTGTTTGTATTTGTTTTCGAAAAATAAACGATTGTTTTAATTAAATATAATTTTACACAACAGTTACCGCCCCAGTTTGCATTTCGGACAACAGTTTTGTTTTAAAATGGCCACCGTGGAGAAGATCATCACTATCAACGATTTTAGTTCGGCTTTGAGGTTCGTACATTTTACTTTACCTATTTTTGGTATTCTTATTATGCATTACCTACATTAGTGAGCCATTGCAAATAAAAACTAGTGGTTATTTGCACTGTAATGTTATTTTAATTACCGTATTTACTTACTAAAGTCAAAAATGGAATAAATAGTAGTTTAGTAATAATATTAATAAATATATGTTTATTTTCTTTCATTTGTCTTTCTAACCTAACTCTATCAAATGTTTTAACTGTCAGATAGTTAAATTGTTAAAAAATATTAAATATTTATTTACCCAGAATGGAGCAAATATATTTTATTTTGGCCAACAACCTATTTCATGATTTTGATTGTTAAAAATTAAAATTGCCCTACATACATTGTTAAAGGCTGTGGTAGTTTTAGAGATGTTAAAAAAAGAGTCTTCTAAAGATTATTTTTAACGTTCTTTCTAATTTATGTTGTATGAGAAGAAGTTGAAAACCACCCTAATAATTAAAATGCATAATCAATCTGCCCATCAAACATTTTAGGTTAGAATAACGTACTTTTCACTTCTTTAAACCACTGTTAGTTTGGTGGCCTGCTTAAGATTCGTGGATTCGCAGTCGATTTCAAAGTGGGTAAAATAAGCATCTTCAATCTCAAGCTAGGACTCGTTCAACGTAGATTGAACGTGATTTTTTTTATTTCATTTATCTAATTCCAGCAAATATTATAAAGACAATGTAGCCAATACAAATATAACGTGCTATATGTTTATAATTACTAGTTTAGTAGTTATAACCACGATTCAACATAGATTAGATGTAAATATTACTTAAAAATTACCTACAGAGGTCAAAATTACCAACGGTTTTATCAAACTCCATCAGGAGATATTCATCCTATAACAAATTAACATGCGGATATTGATGATTTCGGGTGAATGTGTAGTAAAAATGTTATGAGAAGAAAATTTCATCGTATATTATGATAGTTGTAGTTTGAAAAGTACCAATTGGCATTAAAAAAATTTCAAATAGGTATATTTTATTTATATAAAAAACATCCAAATTTATGTAACATTAAATATTCTGCTTATATGGAATTACGGAATATGTTTTATGATATAAATATATCTTAGTTTTATCAATTTAATAACAATATATAAAAGATATAAAAAAATATCAACATAATTTAATTATATATTCAATCTCAGAAATGAAAATGGTGCCTCAATTGACTGTAATGTAGCTACAACTTATCGGTTTTATATCTAAGTAAATCTGGCCAGAAATTTAGTTTAAGCTGTACTGACTGGGGCTTAACGGTGTTGCCAGGGACAAGCGAGTTATCATGACTTATTGGTTGAAATTAGGTGTCTCCGTTGGAGGAAAATAAACTTCATTTATGTTAAACAATCCGACCACTAGGTTGACGATTAATAAGTTGATTATTTGGTAATAATTACTTTTAGGGACACATCATTTCAACTGATAAATAACATCGACCTAATGGTGAATGAAAACACGTCAAATTAACCTAATTTGATAACCTCAATACAATCTAACGGTTGACTAAATAGTAAAAAGAATGTAATTTTTCTTGAACCATGCCGTTATTGGTCTAAATCTTTTACTATTGAAATCATAAGTTTATTCGAGTAATTTTAACTTAAATAACTTAGCTACCTCTACCTAAAATGGTATTTAGGTAGAGGTAGCTAAGCTATAATCTTTTTATTGGTTATTTCTTTATATTCTAACTATAACAAGCGAGTTCTTTTGCAATCAAACCTTACTTGTCACTTTTATAAATATGGCATATTGTCAATAGTTCAAATTGCCTGTGCGTTGTCCACTTTGCGGCGGATTGGGCGGCACAATGCGAGCAGGTCACCGACGTATTGGGAGAGCTATCCAAGCTGCCGGAAATCTCACAGAAGGGAACCAAATTCTACGTCTTGCCCGCCGAAGATCTATCCGAAATTTCACTTAAGTACCAGGTTTGTGGACAAGATCGTACCTGTATTACCAGCTGGTTAGCATGGAACCGCAGCTTTCCAAGACAATTCAAATGAAACAATTGTTTTTCTGCAGACATTGACAGATTTCGACATTTTGTATAAGGCATAATAAATGTAGGTAGACACACGGGGTCATTAATAATGGAGAATATGAATTTACTATTGTTTTTTTTATTTTAATCACATGATTATTCATTTATTTAAATCACATTATGATTATGAATACTACATACTTAATGCAGCAGAAATTTAAACAAAATATCATACGTAGGGAACGATTTGTAATGCTCCATTTTGTGCCTTTGTGCGAGTAGAAAGCATATTTAATCGATCCTTAAATACCTCATGTCACACGGTAGAAAGTCTCACTGACTGTTAGGAAGTACCCCCATGCGCCATTTAGCGATTATCCATTGCAAAAGGAATAACGCTGTTCAATGCGTAAAAAAATAAATACATTTTAAATTAAAACTGGTATTTTTTTTGTTGAATAAACAGATCTATTTATTGCTTTCAAACATGTCTTTAGACAGCACCACCCATTCAAGTTATGTATTTAACTTAGTTAATTATTGTGACGCTCATTATTAAGTATTTAGTTTATTATTATGTTTAAATTAGTGGCAGAGTGATATTTTGCTTTGTTCTCATTTGCCCCGGATTTAATTCGTTTTGAGTCTGGCCCGTACAAGTCATCTTTCTTCGTTAAGAATATTCAGTGGAGCTTGACTCAGCACTGTCATTTGAGTTATGTAACAAGGTGGACACACAAGTACAGACTTTACATCATGAAGACAACGGGGTTGTAAGAACTGCGCTTGACAGTACTCCCAATGAGACAAGCCACAAGTTAATAAAGATACTAATGTGATAACATAGTATTTTCATATTAATTATAAGACTAGGCGAGTCACTCGGGCATAATTATCTGAAAAACAAAAAAAAAAAGTGGACTAAACTAACTTTAGTATGGTTAACACGTTGACTGCCAATAATGAGATAACTCGTAGATTGTATTCTTTTCTAGGACACCAACTACGAGTTATCTCGTCTTGTATGTACTTGTGTATTTTTGTGCAGCTACGATTAAACTCAAAATATATCAGTGCTAATATCGATAGATGGCTTCTGGGAAAAGAACAAAAAAATCAATGCTGAATAGAAAATTTATTAAAAAACTAGAATTATAGCTTTTAATAATATAATGTGATTAAATCAAATTGTCATTTTAAGCCAGATTTCTGAAAATTGCCGTGGCAGTCAACGTGTTAATGATTAAGTTTAAGCTTAGCATACTAACGCAACTATACATGAAGTGGTCGCTCTTTAGACCGCTGCATCACTAGTGTTGATATTTCGAACCAAAGATTCTTACTTCCTCTTTTTCTCATACACTTCCTTTTATGGGGTTAATTCTATTCTTCAAACTGAATAACTTTTGTTCTACAAGTTTTCTTAATTTTCCATTCAAATAAATATTTCTCCAAAAACGTTTAATTTACTCGCTGCGTTCACATATGGCCGCCCTAGTCAGGAGGACTCAGGAAAGCTTGTATAACAAAAGTAGTCTAGTTTGAACTGTTGAATAGCCTCCCCATAAAAGGAACTTTTTATTGACTCACACTGTGCAAACGGGATTGAAAAAAGTGAGTTCCTTGTCATTTTTCAGGTAAACTCAGTCCCAACGATAGTCCTCTTTAGAGGCGGCAAAGACGTGGATCGAATCGACGGCGCCGACATTCCGCAGCTCACCTTAAAAGTGAAACAGCACAGCCAGAGTTCGTCCCTGTCTCCCCTAGCGCAAGAAGCTAAGAGCGTTGAGCCCCTCGACGTGCGGCTAAAGGCGCTTATTAATAGGCATAAGGTTATGGTCTTCATTAAGGGCACGAAGGACGTGCCGAGGTGCGGGTTCAGCAAACAGCTCATGCAGATATTTAAGGATTTAAGGTTAGGAAATTAACATGCACAAAGTGATTGCAACATGCAGATATACAAAGGTAATAATTAAACAAAGTGAAATAGTCCACCAATGCAAAGATTTATTTTATAAATTGGTGAAACTAAAAAATCCCTCAGACCATGGTTCAGTTTAAGTTTATTTCCAAAAGTAAATTTTGTATTCAAATGATGAATAAAATACATGTTTCTAATATATTGACAATATAAAATATGGGATGAATAGCGATTAATAGCACAAAATTTAATAAATAAAGTGTAAAAAGTTGAAAATGATAAACTAAATTAATTAACCATTTTTTTTTAACTCTACATATGTATCGATTAATTTCATGTTTTAAGCAGTATTCAGAATGTTCATAATGAAGGTTTATAGTGGTAAAAAATGGTGTTGGTCAAAACAATTAGGTAGCGCCCAAATATGCTTCTGAGATATAGACGGTGCTTTTTTTTTTAATATGTCGTCGGCAAGAGCCTAGATACAAACCGCATAGTAGCAGCATAAATATTAACAGTTTAGAAAGGCCTATCTTGCCAATTCACAGATGGTGCATTGTTTCCAATTTGTTCTTAGCAGTTGAGCAATGGAGTAAAACCACTATTAATAATAAATGGTCAAACTTAGTCATATTAAGTTTTAAAATATAATGGTGCAAGCTATGTAATTTTGTAGTAAAGATCTTAAATGTTTAATATAATTAAAATAAGTCATTTTAAATACAATAATTTTAAGTACACTTCAATATTTTTCGGTCTCATTAGGTAGAAAATGAATGACAGAGTGAGAGGCAAGAAAGACAATCCACTTCAATAAATTCAAAAGATATTAATTACCCGTGCTCGGTGCAGAATCAATACATGCTGGTTTATTCTCAGCTTATACGTAGATAAGGTATCATAATTATTCATAAGTCATTGTTTTTACGAAAAATTTCAATTAAGCATAATTAATTTTGCATCATAATAAAGATGATGACCCAACGATAAAATTGGTGTAATGCATGCTCCAAGTTTTCAAAATCAGTTATAAAACAATATACTGAAATTTTAAATAGAACCTTGTGGAAGATGGCAAGGCGATAGAAAATCAATTCTGAGAAAAATATTAACAATGAATATCCTTTATTGACATTGCAAGATTTAATTAATTTATAATGAATCGATTGAATTTATTATTTTCTTACGTCAATATTTAATAGTACAAGTAGGTATTAATAACTTATTCTTGTTTTTTAATTGGCACTGTATTTTTCCTGAATAAAATAAAATAATTGGCCGTCCCATAGCTTGTAAGTTATGACATGAACAACGGTAACGGTTAATCTCCGTATAAGTCAGGTGCCGCTTCCGGGTAAAACCGTTACCGTCGTAATGCATTTATATTAATATGTAAAAGAGCGGTATGTAGCGTATACCTGAACATGAAAGGCATAGACTAATCGTCGATTTGTTTACATTTTACTTCGGTTTTGACGTTTGATTGTTTATGTGAAAAGTGCGCTAGTGAACTGGAAATGTTTTTATATATGAAATATAAAAAAAACAATCATTTTCATAGTTATTTCATTGTTTGCCAATTATAAGAAATTATAACTTATACTAAAAAACGGGTGTCAGTCCCGTGTTCCTTTCGGTCAACGTACTTCGCCGATCGGGCGGCAACCCCTGTCCGCGCGTTTGACTTATGGAGCTGATCTAATGATATGTTGATATTAAAAATAATTAATAAAAACTCCAAAAACTAAATGAATTCAATAATTTCATTTGCTTATTTTGTCTGATACCTTTGTAACACTTTAACTAGATAAATAAACAATGTTATTTTGTTTCAGCGCCGATTTTGACACGTTCGACATCCTCACAGATGAAGAAGTCCGACAAGGATTAAAAACATATTCCGACTGGCCCACGTACCCGCAGGTCTACATAAACGGGGAGCTAATCGGTGGTCTGGACATCATAAAGGAAATGCATGCCAGCAACGATCTGGTTCAGGCGCTTACTAGCTAGGGAGCCCATCATACTTAAAGCTATGCTGAAATTCTCACGGAAGTTGCATCATCTTCAATATATTTTTCATCAATGTCCAAACTGTTGAATGCATTGTCTGACCTCACTCTCTTGTAATCCTTTTTAAGCCCGGGTGGCAATTTCCTCATTTTCATCCCGACTACAATGTGCCACAAAAGCGTTGAACTTATTACAGGTGTACTTGGTGCTTTTTTACTGGATGTCGTCAATGCAACACTAGCAACATATTCGTCATTTGATTCTCCTATGCAGAATTGAAGAATGTGTGTTAACCTCAAAACATTTTTCCAATCATCCCAACAAGTCCTATAGGTCTTAGTTTAAGTGGTAGTTTTCATTACTAGGTAAATATAAATCACATATCGAAGAGTACCTAGATGCGGTCTATTTCCCCGCCGTGACATTCTGCACTTGAAGCATAAGCCAGGAGTGAGGGAAAGTCACGATGCGAGACACAAAATACAGTTCTAGTGCGAGCACAAGAGACCGACCGCGTTGATCAGATTCGTATTTGCGCATCGCTTCTAGATACTTCCATGTTCTGTTTAATTAATATATTACCCCGTAAAAAATATATTATTAGTTGTGGCCCGTGGGAATAAATGCTATCATTGTCTATAATTAATGCTCCATATTTTACCGGTGTACCTACAATGTGTAATCTACAAATTTTATTGTTACATGTCAGTAAAAAATATCAATTATGTGCTATATTGAGCCATTCCAGCCAGAACATCGTAACTGACAAAAACCAACATTTTCACGGGAAAGATTTTTTTTTTCTTTTAACTTGTATGAAGGTATTCAAGCCCAAATAAAAAGATTTCTGTTATGTTTTGAAAGTAATTTGTTGGTATTCATCGATATTTCATATATGCTAAATAAATACTTAGAAATACTCATTCCCAAGATTCCTATCTATTCATTGTCAAAATGTTTTAATTGTAACCAACGGATGTTATCGTAACCGGATCGTAATTTGTCTCGGATGCGATTTTGAATAGGATGTCATAACCATCTCCACCATTACCATCTCCATAAAATGTTGTCAAGGCTTTTTTGCGTCGCCTGTCGGTTATGATCTTTTGGCAGTTGTATTTTATGACACAACATCCTGAATGGTATAAAAACGACATTTTGATAAAATTGTCGGTTACAATGTTCTGCCTGGAATGCGAGTGATACATTGATTGACTCCTCATTTTCTAGTTACTAACCTCTATGCACCTCTAACGCATTTATCTCACTACAAGCTCATCTTCGTCATTATGATAGCCGTGTGAGCAGCTCAAACTTAAGCAATGATTATTAGTATGAATCGAGCATAGGAGGCAGCAACATAATTTATTCCATCTTTAAATGGACGCCTACCCAAGTTCTAAATCCGTGCAGGTCGTTTTTTACATATTTAATCCAGATATCGTATTCATCCCAGTCTCGCTGGGTCTCACAGCTGCGCCTCACTTGCAGGCAGCTTTTGAATTTTATTTTTAAGCAATGCCTGGTTCTATTAAATATCTTCCTTCGTGTTTGCTTCTAGAGTTTGTTTGTAATTAAATTAACTATATGTGTTGTTATTATATCTTTCGATGAAAAATACAGATCATGTAAAAAAATTGATTTGGAACTATGACCAGATTTTATTTCCATTCTGAAACGTAAAACCTAATCAATACGTTATAGTTAGTTTAAGGGCGTAATATTTGCGCAATTCTTTTTCTTACTGAAAAACTACTTTTTACTTAATTACTCTTAATATGGGAGTTATTAGTTTGGGATTCGAAGACAATACAGTAGATCGAAATTTTAAAATTAAAGTCAGATCAACTGGAGTCTGTCATAAGTGACTGTCAATAATGAAAGTGTCTAATTCTGCAGAATCAGGGTTGCCAAAATTGAATTTCTATGAGAATACATATATTATTTTTTCCGGTATAAACGTAAATTGACTCTCTGCGACTAACCTTCATCTTTTAAGGGGTAAATTGATAATAAAACAGAACTATTATTCATTGTGGGGGGGAAGAGTTTTTAGGCACGTCTTGTACAATCTGCGATCATGAGGTGTCTAGCAAAATTGATAGGGGTTATATCCGGATAGGGACAAACTCATACATGTACTTTTTGTTTGATCCATTTCTTAATATATGAGTTCTGTACTCACCAATAAATACCTCTCAGACTTGTGACAATGTTCTTGAGCTGGATCTGAGCTTAATTTTTGTGGTTTACGTAATATCATAGTGTTGTGAATATTTTTTTTAGTGAATATAATTTATTAAAAAGATATACCATGGTCTTGTTATTTTAATTCTGTTTTCCCTTCTTTTATATAATTTTTAGTTTCCTTTATTATAAAAAAAATGTGAAAATAATCCATCCATAAATTTATTATTTTATTATAGCGTTGTTGGTTTAAATACCTTACCTATAGCCGGCTGATCGCTCTTATGTATGGCCAACGATTTAATAAACGTACCTAATTTTGGCATTACCGTATAAAATCATTTTTAGAAAATCTGTTGACGATATATATGATATATTTTTTCTTTTTTTTAGTTCGATGCTATATAATATCAATGCAGTACTGTGTTTTAATTAAATAAATAAGCAAATTAATAAATAAATATAATCACAATGTGTAAACGCGAGATTACGCGGAGAACTAACGCGACTGTGTGTAAGACCTTTCATATTTATTTTGTTTATAGGTATAGGCCAATTAAACCAAGTATGATAGATCGTGGTAGTGTAGTGGTTAGGGATTTTGATTATTAACCCAGCATTCGCGGGTTCGAATCCGCACATGATCATACCATTTTTAATACTTCATTACTGTATGATGTTAGATAGGACGTCTTTCTCAAGCAACCCCAGGAAGAACTTCATCAGTAACAGAGTCGTGGAAGCATGGAATGGATTACCAGAAAGTGTCATACAATCAAAGACAGTCAACCAATTTAAAAACAATCTAAACGAACATATAAGAAAAATAAAAACAAAGAAAAAATAACAAAAATTTTGATATGGAATAAGATATAGGCTTATCAGCTATGCTGCCTGCCTATTACGAAATAATAATAATAATAATAATTACCAGTATCTCCCCTGAGGTCAAAGCAAAAAAACAAAAAAGTAACTGTGAGGGTACAAAAAATACCAACATTAAAAACGTTCATTTTTGTAGTACAATGATACCTTAACGAGGTGTCATTCATATACGAACACTTTGGACTTTGCACTTCTGAGGTAGAAACAGAGAAACGCAAATAAAAAAGACAAAAAAGTTTTACGCGTTCCTTGCAGGTGCGTGTGAACCGGTTGAGCGTAACCAACATCCGCAGACGATGCGACAATGAATAGTCTCTTTCTAAGTATTTTAGCAAAATATAGTGTTCAGAAATGATTGATTTACGCCATGTGCACTTGAATTATTAATTGTTTCGTGGGTTTTCGAAGGGCACTTTGTAGATTCTTAAAATGTATTAAGTTTCTTAAGAAGCTTTCATTTCACCGTTCTATCATAAATCGTATGCATTAAGAAATCAATAAAAAGGGGAACTGACATTTTTGGTCGATGCTTTAGCGTAATAAAGAGATTTAGAATAATAACTAAAGGTGTTGGTATGGCGGCCCATAATAAGTATACATTCTTAGACTATTGAATTTCGTGTTTCTTGGAAGAGCAATGGGAGTAGTCGTTATTTATGTATTCACAAAAAGCGCTGCGCCTGAACCGCTGTTCACGATCCGTAACCCCCATCCCTCAACCACCAATCGCCCAATTCGACAGCTACAAAGAATTACAAAAATTTCTGAAAATATTTCGGAAGAAATGTTTCAATTGTCCTATATTTCTACTTCAAAACGGAATGTGGCCAAAATGGTTTTCAAATATTATAAGATTTCAAATGAATTAAGTACTCAGACAAAATTTACAGTGTTTACAGCGTTTAACTATGAAATATTCAATGTGAATTAATTTAATTGTATTTCGTTTCTAAAAGAGTAGGTACAATTTTTGGTGGTTTTTTGGATATGCCAAAATTTATTTTTGATAACTGTGTGTAAATTATGTGAATGTGTTGTGAGGACTTTATTCTGTTCTCCCCCTTTTGCAGAACGGATCTATTGAAAACAATAATTTCAGTCTTCTAAAATCTAAGCAACAACCGACGCCAAAAAAAAAAACAAACTAGCTCATTTACGCGTGTTTTTAATGTGCTGTCGGGCCTTGGCATTGTTTAAAAAAAAAAAAATGCAAGGCGATACCTCGTCTATCAGATGCCAATGTTTGCTAATTTTCGCCATAACACAATAACGCAAACATTTAAGTTTGGCGGGGAAACATTCGCCGCCGCGCAGTTGACAGCTCACCGTCGCCATGTTGAGTCCATTTCCAAGATGGCGGATTGCCTTTCTTCTCTGCTCCACGGTGACGCTATCCGTTAGCGTCGCCATTTCAGGCGATGCCGACCAGGCCAAATTTCTAGGTTAGTATTTTTTTTAATAACGACCGATCTGGAAATACTATTCTAATTGCAAAAAAAAAGAATATTATACCTACGCGTACACTTATATATTTTGTAAGTATTTTTTACAACAATTTGCTGGCTGTTAGATGCAATGATCTTAAGGAATCTGTTTTTTATGTCACTTAAAATTGATGTTTATACTTGAAGGGGGTCAGGGGAAAACCGCTTTTGTCACACAATGAACAAACTGAGATATTGCTAATTAAAGGTTAAAATTTTAAGAAAAATCGTATTAATTAAAGCCAAATAAATGAGAAAACCCTTTTATATTGTGAATATGTTTATTGGTAGTGTATTTTCACTTGCTTCGTGACTTTGTAGTTTTATCTTCTTGTTTACTTCCGACATTCGACCGAAAGTTTTTTTTTTTATTAGACTTTCACACAATATTAGAACGTCACACTCTTCGTCTGACATTTTTCGTTAAAATCTTACAATTTGAGTAAATCGGACATGGGTGATTTTTACCCTGTACAGATATTTTTAAAACAGGATAAATTAGTGACAAAACAGGATAAATCAGGGCAGAACATAGAGACGGGTATATTCATTGCCAGTTCAAAAAAAATAAAAATGTGACAAAAGTTGTTTTCCCCCTGACCTCTTCATTTACAAATCTTTGTTTAGGGTATCTAGTATTTTTGCGTAATAATTGAATAAAACAAAAAAGAAAAAAAAAACATCGAACGGGACCAAAGCCCACGGAAGGCATGCTATTAGCGGACATTCTTTATGCCAGTAACTATTACCCTCTGTTGCTTCGGAAAAAGCCGTTTTCGTGATGAAGTTTTCGTGCTTTTCCTTCCAAGGCACAATATTGCACTCTACCGAACTCATGTTAACCAGTAGGTGGAAATGAAGCATTAAAAATGGTACGACCATGTGCGGATTCGAACTCGCAACCTTTGAGCCAATAGTCCAACTTCATAACCACTAGACTACCACGATCTTCCTCTAATAATTTCAACAGTTATATAGAAGGTTGAATTTGGATACTGGCATGGAGTTTTGAGGCATTTTTTTTACGTTTAAAGCAAAAGATACACTGGCTGTGTTGTCAATGGATAGGCTGCTACCGTACCTCAAATTACCGAATGAAGCGACGAAAGGAAGATTGGACCACACCAAGCGGAGCAGCTGGAGGAGAGTGGTCCTGCCGAGGAGGAGATCGCACCGAAGGACGCTGAACATACCCACACATTATGAGCTGGTAAGTTTTTATGGTTTGTAAGCTAGCTTCTGTATCGATTCCCACCTCTCATTATTTTCATCTGACATTAATGCATTGTTGCCATATTAATTGCCGTATTCTTTAATACGACAATGATAATGCTGCCGTATTATCTAAATTCTAATTCAAATAGAATGAATCGCCGTATATATTACGGCAATTGCTATATCAATGGCAACGAATTCAATGAGAATTATTTTAGTAATGATTGCTGATTCCATACTAGGTTTTGGAATTTTTTTTTAGTAACTAAAAGACATTACAGTCGTACCTTACACCGTTCGCATATTTAATTTCGAAACACTGCGTTTCATAACATTAACGATAGATGATCTTAATTCTGTAGGTATCAAATCAATGATGATATTAAATTACGGTTATATCATCTCATTTGTGTATCGTGACAAATAAACTAAAATGATCCATTTTTGAAGACATTCAAAGTTGAAATTACGATTCATTAATTCGAGCATTATTACTTATTTCAATACATTTAAGAATACCAAAATTGCCACAAAATAGTATCTACTACTTAACCACCTTTGGATAAAAAAATATTATGTAACTTTTAGTTGAACTTAATTAGTGGATTGTATTTTAGCTTCTAGTTGGTTTCAAACAACATGTTAAAAGAAACGATAGATTTTTTTAGGTAGAAAGTAATATATTATATAATTGCAATGGGAGTTTCTCGATGTTATGTTTGTACCTTTAAAAATATTCACTTTTATTCAATTATTTATTACTGGCCAGTTAAATTTAATACAAACTCGTCTGTGTGCGCAAATAGAAATATGTAAAAGAATGTTCAGGCCCACATTATAATTATTATAAATTGAAATATTACGTCAGTGTTGTTTCATTACTAGCCGCGTGTCAAAATTTATAAAAAATAAAACAAATGTTAAAATTTATCATAAACTGGAAGAATTCATAACTTTTTTTTTTTTTGTTATGGAATATAAATTGGCCGATGAGTATAAGTCTATAACCTTCCTAACTAGGTAATAGTTACCTGTTCTAAGGAAGGTTATATATGAAGTGATACAGTGCATAGCAGAGACCAGCGCAAAACCGTGAGAAAAATATAAAAATAATAAGGCACAAATATACACACTGATATACACACCCACACACACATACACACATTGTATATTTTATTTTAATTTTATTTACTCAGACCTAAAAAAATAACCCACTGTCGTCTCTATGGCCACAAAACGAACATCGAATAAGCTAAAAGTGCCACAGGCACAAGTAGAGATAGGAAATGAAGCAACCCATCGCAAGTTGCTACCACAGGCGCGAGTAGTCTTGGTGGGAGATGCCTTTAATGTCGCCCGTAGGGCCTAGCTGTAAGACGTCAGTTTCTGGTTAAATAATTAACTACTACTAAACAATGTATACAAGCAGTTGACATTAAATGATAGCTACAGGGTGTTATAGCCGTTCTTGTTTAATTCCAGGGCCCAGTGGCAAATAAAGAAGATCTAAGATTTATCGGATCCAATGATTTAATGGAGAAATTTCAGTATAAAAACGGGCCCTTGTATGCGTATGGTTCAAAAAATGTGCAAAGGGAGTCTGAGGAACTTGGGTCCACAGAAAACTCCACGCTTCTAGCCACATCCCTCAGAGGTAAGAAGTACACTTAAAATAGGCCATAAACGCAATGAGTCAAAGAAAAGATTTAAAAAATATTTAAAGGTTAAATAGATTAGTTATATGCATGAGTTATCGAAAAGAGTAAATATTTGTTAAAAGATAATTTAAACATACGAATTCACGCGCAAGACGCATTATACCTGTCTCACTCGCTCTGTGTTAAGTGTGTTACGCGAAATAAAATTGCATCATAATATTTTTATTTATTATTTCAATATTTGTCGACTTCACAAATTATGTTTTAAAGAAACATAGATGTGAGTATAAAATTGCTAACAATGATTTAGGATGATATTCGTGAATTTTATTGTTTGACTTTGCTCGAATGCGACATAGAATTGTAAAGGCGGTGAGCTAACATAATGAATAAAAACATTTTTATATTTAGTGAGATATATACCTAAATTATATATATACGCAGTAAGAATGTCACATATTTAATGTGTATATTATGAAATAGGTACATATAGTATTTATGACATTTATTTCAAATATCATGATTTTTATTGTAAGATATTATTTTAATTGTATATTAAATAAATACTTAAATATGATGTTTTATTTTCAAGTAATTCAAATATTTTTCTGGCGTTTCGTGGAACAGGGTTTTAACGTAGTTTTGTTTTTTTTATTGATTAGACACTGCTGGCAGTGGAAAGGGAAGACTCCCCAGACAGTTGGACCGAGGGTCCTCCAACAGGAGTCCCGTGAAGAAGCTCGTCTACAGGAAACTCAACAAGACGCCCAGGAAAATCGGCTTGCGTAATTTTGTCACGTGAGTTCCGTATCAGCAGTGAGCCAACTTAATTATTTTAATAACAAAATGATACGAAAAACGTATTTAAAATGTTACTTAAAAATATAGAAATAAAATAGTTTTTTTTAATCTTTTTGTAACAAAGGTTCAGATTCAGTAAATGTGACAGTTTGGACTTGTGAAGCTAGTCTCAAGCAGACTATCCGCTGACAGTTTAACGTTTTTTTAAATGCATTATTGCAACGACGTTTTAAACCCACCCTTAAAATTTATTTGCATTGTCGCTTGCGGGTAGACAACAGCTTTACGGTTTAAGGTAGTTTAATCGGGCTTAATTTTGCTTCGCAGGTTAAACGAAACTAACCTGGGCAGATTCCGCGCGAAACGTTCGGCGCACTACGGCCTGTTGGATGACTTCGACATGTACGAGGATATAGGGTTCCGTCGACACCCGCGCAGGACGAAGAAGGCCCAGGGCAAGCTGACGGAGAAACAGGAACGGGAGTTCACGAAGCAAGCCAAGCTGTACCTAAAAAAGCTGGACGAGATCAGTAAGAAGGGGCACGACAACCTGGAGCGCTTGCTGAAAGAGGTGATAGCTGTCCGTTTATTGAACGTTTGAACGCACTATTCTTACATTTTATTTATTTATTTACTGGTATTAAAAAACAGCGTTACTATATATATATACAAATAATATAGACTACCCATCTGTACGAACCCCAACGGTAGGCCAAGAAATCTAACGAAACAGTGCATCAAAACCTTTCCATAATTTTTATCGGACGGACACTCAGAGCATTAAAAAAATAAATAAACAGATGAGCTCTTTCATATATATTTTTTTTAAAAATAAATTTTAACAACTACGAATATTATAGTATAGCGATTGTATAGAGCCCTTTCTAACTTAAAAATGTTGATATAGCATTATTAAAACCCTTACTTGACAGATTCCTAAAAGTTGCAAGATTCTTAAAAGTCATTTTACCAACGAAAATGGTGAATAATATTATTTTTAAATATAAAAGCTTTGTTTTATTAGATGACCGGCACTTCGAAGAAGCGAAACTCCCGAAGCAGCATGTCCATGGAGGAGAAGGAATTCGAAGCCGCACTCCAAAGGTTTGCCTCATTAAATTGCCCGATCTAAGTAAGTAATTTAACACTCGAGAATGTTAACTTTCGAAGACACAAAACAATTGCGCGGCTCAGGAGGTGAGTTAGTGAGATTTTTTTATCCACCACGGTACTCTCATGATTATCTCTCATGGTACGAATTTAAGTTTAATAAGTCGAGTTTCAGAGTTTTCAGCGACCGGTTGAAGTTCTATTTTAAGCAGAAATGTTGAGTTTTGCTGTTTCCAAACTGACATTATAATATAAAAATAAAAATAATAAAGCAGTTTTTTCACATATCCTTTTTGTTACGATCCCGTGGAAAAGTTACCTACTCGTAGCTAACATCCGTATCATTTTTTTACTGGATTTAGAAAAAGCAGATAAAGTATAGGAATTAGTCTTTATGAACTGTTTTTTTTAAAATTAGGCTGTAGATGGGCCCATTCCGATATGACAAAAAACGCCTCAGTCTATTAATCGGTGATTATCGTAAGGACGACCAACATGTTGGCAGATCAAAAATCTACTTTAATGACACCCTTTTTAACCTATATATACAGGCTGATCTGGATCGGTCTCACAATAATAAATGTTTCATTCTAAATAAAGATACTAATAATACAGTTCGCCCGCTACGCCGTGAGTGATTTCTGCCGACGCGTAACCAGTGGTGTAGTGCAGTACGGTTGTGAGTATATTATATTCAGAACATCCAGCGAGTAAATAGGTTTAATTATATTGTAAATAATATGTTATATTTTAGCCTATTGCATATCTTGCATTACCACGGAATTGCTAACTTAATAAATAAAATGATCTTTTTAACGAAATGGGTAAAAAAACATATGCCTTTCGAATTATCTTGATAATTCGTTCTTTTATTTATTAAACATTTTTCCTATGCACTTTAATTTTTTGACCGTTTGATCTGTCGATGTTTTGGCCAAGCTCATTCAATATATGGCTTTTCTGAATAGTCAAACGGAGGTATTTCAAAGTGGAAAGAGTTTTGAATAAAAGGAAATTAAGGTGCCATTCATGAATTTATTATAGGCACGCCATTAGGTTTCATAAGGCGATAGTTACAGTGTGAGATAGACGATCGTGTCCTGCTACCCGCTTCGAAAAGTGCGCACTCATAGCTTTAGACATACGAAAGGACATTTGTAGGATTTTGTATATAAGTATAAATGAAATCTATTGAAGGGTAGTAGGGGATATATGTGCAAGAGGTATTATGAACTCTTAATTGAAGAAGAACCTAGATCAGGAACCTGTCCTGCAATGTTTTGTAAGGATTTCTTGAAAAAATAAAAGCTTAAAAAATAAACTTTTAGCGTAAAGCCAGTAATGGATGGACACCAGCAGTGGTGAATGTTGCGTATATTTGTGTTGCCTGCGCACACTTTTTCTGGCGTCCATCCTTTAATTCATTATTTAATCCGACTGCGAATTTATGTGTGGACAGTGTGTTACAGAGCGACCGATTTCTGCACAGAACTCCATACAGGCGACTCAAAAGAGGGCTTTGCCAGGTGCATACAGAGGGCGATAGCGGTCTATCCAAAAGGTACCTACTTCTTACATCAGAAAATGATTAGGCGTGCGGTGCGAGAACACGTCTTCAAGAGAGCTGGTCTTTATGATTCGAATTTTAGGTTTAACACTGAAGTGCGTGCAATGGCGCTAAATTTAGCATTTATGTTTTTTCTCTCATTTTTTTTAAAGGATCTTATTAATTTCCAAATAATTGTTTTGAAGTTTGACTACCCCTTCAAGAAATTCAGGTCGCGCCAATCAATAGATGCCAAGATTTAAGCGAATTGACAGAAGCTAGGTACTCCATTTGCGCCAGAGCTATAGACGCGAACAAACCAGACTTCAGTCGGCACCTGTAGGTATAACCCGGTTCAGCACTCACCTGCGGCAGTCTGTTAACCGTCTCCGCGAGAGTAACACCTGATCATTCGTAGTCTGGTATTTCAAAGTCATACATTTATTCAGTTGTTTGCTCCTCATAATTTAATTTAATGACACCTGCAATAAACTACGGCCCTCAATCTTACAACTGGGCCGGTTTTTGAACGCATCCATCTCAATTCGACTGCACTCCCTACTATATCTACATGATTATAGATTTAAACAGAATGAAAGTGAACTTAGGTTATTTAATTACAGGGATTATTAAAGCACGAAAAAACATACCGCCATTTAAACTTCTAAATTGCGCTAATTCCTAGCTTGCTACATTCTGTATGCAGTATTTTTTTAATAGTTTAATTTTAATAGCTTGTCAGTTAAGTATCACCGGCAATATTGGATTCAAAAGTAGCTCAACAAAGATTACTTTGAAATCTTCCTGGAGAGTACCGCAGAATAACCGCAGTGTCTTTTTTCAGCGGCTTACCTGCATAAAATGCGCACGATGGAGTCGCGCAGAAACGACTTGGCAGATGATGACCTTCTGGACTCTGATTATGATAGTAAGAATTTATATCAAAATATTTGAAATTCTAACTAAATCTCACTGTTAACGCCTCAATCGCAAAGGATCCTTTATGAACAAAACCCAATCTATATACCAACTTTCTACATGTAAGGCGAAGCCTAAGGATAAATATTAATTTCGATTCATTTACACCCCTATTTCAATGGTTGGCATTTGGTAACCATTGGATATTTAATAATAAAAAAAATATGTTTAGATACCTTGATCTTTTGTCCTCAACATAGTAAAGGCAGATTTTTAAAATTCAATTCTACTTCTGAGAAATTTATTAAATGATAAACTGCTAATATTTCTTTTTCAGTTGAATTGCTCTCTTCTAAAAGACATTTTTATAAGAGGAAAAATAGTAATTGAAAGACAAATGAAGAGGCCAAAACCCCCTTCATGAGAATGAATATGTCAGATCATGGACTGCAGTTTCAACTTAAAACTAGTTTCTTAGTTTCCCGCGTCGCGTGTTTAAATTATTCAACCGACGATAGTGTTCGAAAAAAATGCTTATTCAGCCGTCCATATCTCGACCTTGAGAAACATTTATGACCTTTCAGATATACCAATAGGATGTTTATTTTATTTCACCGCAATGTTTTCGCTTTAGTCTCACCGTGTCACATCCTAACTAAACGGTATTTCGTGTGTTTGCGCACGTGTGTATGTATGAAATCTCTCAGATAAATGGCCTTGGCACAGTCGAGGCGTGGGCAGGACCGCCGCCGGCGGCCGAAGGCGCCAGGCCGCCGATGTCTTCGCCTCCACCTCCAGCAAGCTCAGGCAGCGGGCTCAAATCCTCGACAGGGCAGCAAAAGCATTTCGAAACGCTAGGCTCTGACGACCGCAGGACGTGGGTGCGTAACTATTTTGATTTTGATATTAATAGGGAGCGATGAGTACCCTGTGGGGGGGGTATGATGTTCCCTGACCTCCTAACTGAACTAAAGTCTGTACTAAGGAAGTCAGTTTTCGAAGCGGCCAAAAGAAATGGTAATAGTCAACCGTCAATACTGGATCATTATTGTACACACAAAAATATTTTAAAGACTATATTAAATACAAAAGTTGTTATACTAGAAGTGTAATGAGCGAGTTTTGCAGTACCGAAATGAGCGCAGAACACGGTTATTGAGTGAGATAGACTGATACGCCCCATAGCACGAGAAAGCGAAATGGCGCACTTGGGGTGGTACTAAATGTGACTGCACCGGTTTCCATACAAATGCAAAAAAAATTACCCTCTAATCTATTTTTTTGTTACTGAGGTCTTAATGTATCTAGTCCTAACTATAGATGTGTTATCGTGAGAGACACAGATATTTGTTTTTTGTATTAAATAGAAATACAGCGCTAAAAGTGCGAGTCAGATTATTGTGTCCCTCTACTCGCTGCCTGCTTCACACCGGTTATGTTTTCATTATATTATTAAAAAAAATTATTATTATTATTAACAGGCAGGCAGCAATTACGGCTACGTGCTTAATTATGCACTAATTGTGACTAAAATTAATGACCCCAAGCGCTAAACAAAATTACTGAAATTAAAATGAATACCTACAAAAATAGTTTGTCCTTAAATTAAAAACAAATAAGCGCGAGTAGAAAGTGTCCAAGTTTAATTTTAATCACATCCAAACATTAACCACTCTGCAGCACAAACATTTTCTTTTCAAATTTGACTCAAAACGCTTCACGATACAATTTGAAAAAATATTCACGAAGATAAAGTTTAGTGTACGAGTATAATTCTGGGCCCAAAAATATATAACCAGATAAGCGATGAAATTAGGGATGCTAAAACTAAAGCTTGCCTCGCTAAATCTATCTTAAAATGGTTAATCTCTTTGGGTAGAGATGCTGCTGAGAAATTAATTTCTGAAATAGTTGTTTAGATAACATTTAATAATACTGTAATTTAAGAGACTTTAGCTACTGAGTAAAAAATATTATTTTAGTTACCTAGAATGTTTAAAAAAATAAAAAAAAAATATGCTTACTTAGATATGTCATACCAATATGTTTATGCCCAATGTATATTATATATCACTATAAGATATGTTTCTATACTATATGTAGTATAACACTATTTTATATTGAATATTTATTTATTTATATCGAATATTTATTTACCTATATATTTAATAATTGTTTATTCATTTATTTGTTATTTTTTAATTGTTTCATTTATTCATTTTATTTTTTCATATATTAAGTATTCTTGAGTACACATGTGAGTTCACATAGTACACATTCTTGAGTGTGTATGTGTGTGTGTGGGTGTGTATATCAGTGTGTATATTTGTGCCTTATTATTTTTTTATATTTTCTCAGGGTTTTGCGCTGGTCTCTGCTATGCACTTTATCACTTCATATATAACCTTCCTTAGAACAGGTAACTATTACCTAGTTAGGAAGGTTATAGACTTATACTCATCGGCCAATTTATATTCCATAACAAAAAAAAAAAAAAAAAAAATTACATAGGGTGGAACGTTGCTCACAGCTCTAATGGCCACGTCACTTAGCCATCTCAGTAGACATATGGAATATTTTGCTCGCACCTTTATCACAATTTCACGTTTACACGGACGTAAGTGTTTCATATATATGCCCTTAACATTTTCTTAAGGAAGGTCCGGCCTTAATTTAAAAATTTCATTGAAGAGTTGCCATTCCTTACCTTACAAACGTAAAAATATTAGCAATACTTTTATTTATTACGAAAATTGTAACTAATTTTTAAGTAAAAATCATTTTAGTTTTATAGATTGGTTTTGGATTTTATTCTTTACTTATATCCATGTATGTGTTTTTGAACTTTTAATCTGTGAAACTGTTGATTTCTCAAATAAATAAATAAATAAAATTAAGGTGTTCATTTGCTTAATGTCACCTCTTAAAAAGAACAGGGGAAAACTCGTTCGTTTAGCTGTTTAATTTGAAGGTTACTAGAGAGCAATAGGGACTGCGAATATTCAAGTAAATTGAATGGTTTGGAATCAGGCTCCTTCAGTTAAGTTTAGGACTGTGTTCACTCGAGGAACGACTCAGAATACGGGTATCGGTATTAACACACTTAGCGCACAAATATTATTAATCGAATTGTTTCCGCAGGCTGACCGGAAAGCGGAGCGGGTGGCCGAGCGGATGGCGGAGCGCCTGATGGAGCGCACTGGCCTGGAGGCGCCCCGCGGCACGGCCGCCGGGTCCCGCGTCAAGGGCGCACCCTCCTCCAAGAGGGTGGCGGACGAACGGTCGCTGCTGAAATACGTGCAGATCAAGCAGGCGCTTAACAATATGCAGAGCCTCCGGCGCTCCTGATTCGCTATTCGGTCAACATGATTGTAATTTTACAGACATATCCCTCCCCGGACAGCGAGTTATGTAGGAACTATTCGTTTGCATATGCGAAAATGCTTGCACAGCTAACGAGTAAGGAACGTTTATCTAAAATAAAACATTTCCTAGGATAAGGTAGTGTACTTTGTACACCGTATCCTAAGAAATAGTCCTAAAACTTAAAGGCGTGTTCTTATTTACTATTGTAAGTATGAAATGGAAGGAAAAATAGTAAAATAATTATAGCCAAATTTGATTTCTTCTTTTTAAGTGTAAATTACTATTTATTTTGTCCAAAGAGTGGATTCGAAACAGTACAATGAGCGTTATTATGTTTTATGAAGCGTTTACGAGATTGTATTACAAATTATTATATCTGAAACTATGATGAATTTTGATGTACCGTCATCCCAAAAAATACTTGACATCCTAGGACCAACTAGTTGATATTTTATCGTAAAACATCTTGGGACACGGTGTATATCACAATAAGCTGCATACGTAATATAATGCTAAGCGTGTAAACAGACTTTTACTTTTCCACAGACTTTCAATAATGTGACGTTAGGCGCTAAATTGCTACATTTATAATAAACATAATTTTGTAACACTTATGTAGAATAAACTGTAATTGTTTAAAAGGTTTTTTATTATTTATAATATAATAAATGGCTACCTCGGTCCGAAGTCAAATACATTTGCCTGGGTTCACGATCTGACGGCGAGTAAGATCGTTTTTCTCGAAGGACCTTGAGTTGGCGAAAGGCCAACATTTAATACTTTTAATTATTGACGGCAAGTCGGGTTACAGAAATCTGACAGTAAAGGCCAACGGATGTGATTCACACGGAGGATTAGCAAATAGTACAAAAGCACTGACCTTGATGATGCTGATGCCTTACGCTTCTGCTGTGTCTGAAGCTCTGCTCCCACACTTCCACACTTTTAACCACGTACAATATGCACAATAATGTTCGTATTCTTTGCAACCGGGCGATTACTGTACCAGGGCGAGCGCTGGTTACCCAGTTGCGGGGTGATCTCAAGACGATACAATTCACGACGTGGCGACGATCAGCGTCTAGTATTCCAACGGGGCGGAATGTCGAAGCGTGCGCTGCGCACCAGCTCGTACAATCGTATCGGATCGACTGGTCGCACGCGGTTTGTTTTGGCTCCGTTTGGCGGTCTGTCCAAATAAAGTACATATTTGCTTTAAGGTAAGGACAGAGCGTACATTTTACTGTAAAGGTGGAGATATAGGAGCAGGAAATTATAGGATTTATAAATATCATTACTGTTCCGAACAGACTTCTTTGATTAGAGTAAGATAAATCTTTTAATTTCTTTTAGGAAACCTTCTTGATTGTTTATAAAGGTTAAACTACAGACTTGGTCTAAGAATCACGATTCTGTTTTGCTAAGCAGCATTGTGACTATTGTGGGTTTGAAAAGCCGTCCTTTCAATCGTTTCTGAAAAAAAAACGAGCGTCTGAAATTTAATTAGGATTTGAAATTTTTAATTGGGAAATGATGTTTGTGATTAGCAGTTTACAATTTTTTTAACATCTCTTACTTTATACCTAACAAGCTACACAAGTAGGGAGTGTAATTCAATGTTTTTTTCTTAAAATATTTTTTATACTGACGCCTCACGGTTATGAACAGGTAATGGATACATATATCATTCTGAACAAATAAAAAAATATAAAAAAAATAAAATAAACTAATAAAATCATCCGTGGTATGAAATTTGAATGACAGTTTACATGTATAGACAAAATGGTTTAAGAAATCAGTAGCTATAGCACGGTGGCCTGTGCATATGAAGAGAAATTTGGAGGTCTTAGCTAAGTTTTAAATAATTAAATCGTATAAGTTGTAAGAAACATGTATTTACAAATAATTTCATTTCATGGTGAAAAACTAGTTTATTTTTACAAGTTTTAATTTAACATGATGTTTTCATGATGATAAATGGTGTTTTCACTTGTGTTTTTTTCTATGGTTTATATGGTAGGTTAGAAGTTATGTATTGAAACATGGTGGTTATTCTTATACAGTAAAGGAAAAATAAATACATTTTTGCTAAAAATTATATATACTAGCTTTTTTATAATCTAGGATTCTGTGTTTTTCAAGGAACCATTTAAGTATGAAACCCTGTACTGAGAAAGTGCAGCGTTACTTTGGAAGTCACTTTTGAAAAGAATCACTCTCTTTTACAACTAACTGATTATGAACATAAACATGAATGTAGAACACTTATATTAATTGATCTTAAGAGCGCTAGTGTCGGATGGACAAACTCTGAAATGGGAGTAGCATAAAATTTCACAAGGCGAAGACTCGTGACAAGCGTGTGCGAATGAGATAGAAACGTGAGTACAAAATTAGGAGGTTCAATAACTGCTACAGAGACCTAATGAATTTCTTTTTTATGAAGAAACCGTAAAGAATATGTTAAAAACTTTTTTTTTTATAATGTATACTGAAATTTTTCTAAATAAAATGCTGACTTAATAAAATACTTTCAAAAAATAGCTTAAATTTAACCAAAATCGCCATTTTAAACACCCAAAAACTTTGAAGGGGGGGAATTTTTGTGATATCTAAGCTCAGTTAATTTGAAAGTAATCTAAAAACAGACATTCACGCTGTTAACCTACCGGTTAATAATTTTTCTTATCTGATTTAATTCTGAAGTCCAAGAAGCTATTTTTTCCATGTGTTCATCATGAGTCTCTTTGGTTACTTTATACGACGGGGACGTAATTCTACTCTCTAAAGCGATCACTTTCTTAGCTAGCCGCTGCTCTCTGATCGTGTACCTTTCCAATTCCTCTTCCGAAAGCTCCGCGTTGGGTTTGATCATGTGAACAGTGCACACATCTGACATCACGCGCTGTATAACAAAATTCGAAGGATCGGACAGAGAAGAAATATCCGTCGAAAAGCTACCCACTCCGCAGATAAGTTTCAGCACGGATTCATATTTATTTACATTTTCACCGAGTCTACTGTCCGTTGTTTCGACGACCATCACCGGCTTATGACCTTCCGGGGTTTGATAAGAACTCTTCAGATACCTGGCTCCCTCTATTACATCTTTTAATTCTTCAACGTCGCGTTCGGAATCGAGATCCCTCCACGACTCTACGGT
The DNA here is from genome assembly GCA_020383195.1 of Neomicropteryx cornuta. Taxonomy (NCBI): domain Eukaryota; kingdom Metazoa; phylum Arthropoda; class Insecta; order Lepidoptera; family Micropterigidae; genus Neomicropteryx; species Neomicropteryx cornuta. The sequence continues at coordinate 4,179,812 of JAHKQU010000010.1, read as the reverse complement.
CTGCGACTGTTGAACTATTTTATTATCGAGACTTTTATAAAAAACTTTACCATCTTGGATATGCGGTATCTTCGGCAATAGTTCTGTAGTTATAAATGGCATAAATGGATGCAAACACTTCAAAGATATATCTAAACACGTGATCAATGTATCACAATGTCCCAAAGCTGCAGATATATCCGCTTTACTGGCAGTTTCCTTTTTCCTAACTGCCCATATGGCAGGTTTTGTCGTCTCCAAGTACAAATCACATAAATCCGAATACAAGAACTTTTTTAGGGCAGAAGTTGCGTCAAACAAATCTAGGGATTCGAAAGATGTCGACACGACCTGCGTTAAGTTTGCCAAACGGCTCAAAATCCACCTATCAAACATATTCAACGTAGGAAGCGCATTCGATGAGTAATCCGCTACAACACTTACCGAATGCCTCGTGTACTTCACACTATTCCAGATCTTGTTGCAAAACAGGGAGTTGGTCCTACACTCGTCGGCGTTAAAATTGATGAACTTTGATTTAAAATTGCTATTGCACAAAGTGAAACGAAGAGCGTCATAGCCGTTCTCCGGGAAACCTTGCGGATACTCATCTTTCAGTACGGATAATGACTTTTCGTATTCATCGTTTCCGAGAACACCTTCATCTTTAAACGACTGTAACCTTCCTAGTAACTTTTTGAAATTCGCACCCCTCGCCACATCTTCCGGCTTTATTACATTGCCTTTGCTCTTAGACATTTTTGCTCCTTTATCATCGCAAATAACACCGTGCAACAATATCTTGGCAAAAGGATATTCGCCTGTTAATCTCTTACCAAGAATAAGCATCCGGTACACCCAAAACAGAAATATATCGTGACCCGTGATCATGACTGAGAGTGGATAAAAAGTGCGATAGTCATCGGTAAGAGCTGGCCATCCCAGCGACGAGAACGGATACAAACAGGAAGAAAACCACGTGTCTAATACATCTTCATCTTGTTTGCATGTAATACTCGCCTTGGGCACTCCGAGTTTCTTAGAAGCTTTTGTGGCGGCTTCCTCCATACTTTCTGCAGCCACCCACACGTTTGTGTTTTCACCTGCGCTGCAGTGGTAAGCGGGTACCCGATGACCCCACCACAACTGTCTAGATATACACCAACCTTTGGACTTTGCAAGCCAAATTTGTAAGTCCTTTTTATAACTATCTGGTTCTAATACAATTTGTCCTTGTTCTATGGCCGTTAATAACTCCGTATCCATATCCCGGCAAGATATGAACCATTGCAGCTTTGGTATCAATTCTATTACATCACCAGTTCGAGAACAAACGGGCACAGAGTAAATATGTGGAATTTGTTCAATAAGTAACTGTTTTTGTATCAATAGTTCCAAGATAGCTTTCCTGGCGTGCAATCTCTTCATAAAAGAAAAGTTCCCAAATCCATCACAGATTGATCCATCATCGCCTATAATCCTCTTTGATTCCAGACCGAATTTCTTCGCTATCCGGAAGTCCAATCTATCATGTGCGGGAGTCAATTTTAGAACCCCCGATCCAAAATTCGGATCAACAGATTCGTCGGCAACAATTGGCAGTTCCTCACCCGAAATCGGGTGAAATACCCTTCTACCGATGTGTCTGGTGTTTCGTTCATCAGAAGGATTAACAGCGAGGGCGACGTCCCCGAGAATAGTTTCAGGACGCGTTGTCGCAACCCTGACTTCGCCAGATCCATCGGACAACTTATAAGACACGAAATAGAGAATACCAAAGAGGATAGGCTCATCGTATCCAGGTAGACTAAGTTCCGTCGGCCCCTCGACCTGTACATGGTTAACCTCAATGTCAGATATTGTGGTTTGTAGGTGGCAACACCAATTCACCAGATCCTCTGATCTGTATATCAACCCGTCATCAAATAGCCTCACGAAGGCAGCTTTGACAGCCTTGCTGTGTTCATCATTCATTGTGAACGTTTCCCTACTCCAGTCGAGGGAGCATCCCATGCTTTTAAGCTGTTGTAGTATTCGACTTCCGTACTTCTTTCTCCACCGCCATACTTCTTCGATGAAATTCTCCCGGCCTAAGTCGTGGCGTGTCTTTCCAGTTTGCTTTTGGATGTACTTCTCGACCGCCACCTGAATAATTAAATAAATTAAAAGATAAAAATAGCAAGTTACTTACTATAAATTATTGTCACAATATTCACAAAACAGAAAATCATAGTTACAAAAGTTGTTTTTTATTTTACAGAAAAAAAACTTAACTACGCAAAATCTACACACATAAGGATAACACGTTGATTGCCATATTTTTGATATGATAATACCAAATTATATCAAATACACAGAAATAATATTATGGATAAAGTAATATTCAAATACAGATGTAAGTTATTACATTATAGCAACTATGTTATGTTATAAATGTTAGTGGATGTGGGGGGTTTGCCCCCTCGCGTACCGCGTCCTTTCCAGAACTATTGTACGTTTAAATCCACTTATAGTTCGCCCTCTAGTCCCGTACTGTAGATAAAGTTAAGTATCTTTTTGGGTGCGATGATGATATAACAACTAACTAGAGGTGTATACTTTTTAACAAATCTTTTTAGCCAAATTCATGCATCTGCGTAACGATGGGTGCCACGATGCCTTCTCAGCTTTGTTACACATTCAGTCGCATGAATCCATGTCACTCTATGCGTAAGAAGTTTCACTTCAATTATATTATCATAATAAAAATAATGCTTAATGACATATATTAGAATTAATTTTCAGCAGAAATACCATTTGATCATAAAACTATTTTGGAAAGCTTGAAAATGAATGCCTGTTTAATTTTACACACGTAAAGTAGCCAATCAACGTAAGTTACAATTCGTGCATTCATGTTTAAATTAAGTGTCACAAAGTATAACCCAAATTTTTACTTTTTAATGTTTATGATGTTTTACATATTTTGATGTCCTGTTTTATGATATGCGGTTCACTAATTTGGCCCAAGACTCGTGAGTCGCATGCAAATAGGTTCCAAATGCAGAGCGAGTCCGCCCGCTTTCTGCGAGCCGACTAGCTTTCGGTCGCGTACGCAGTGAGTGTGGTTTCTTTATTTTCGTTAGTTATTCTTATAATTTATTTTATGTAATGTACAATGCCTAAACGCAAATGTACATTTAATGTAGATTTGTAGGTTAAATATCAATCATGAATCAAATACGAATGTTCGATGCTTTGAATGTCGAACGGAATTCAGAGTGTCATTACAAATGTCTGTCCTTAGGAAAGTAGGAAATGCATATTTATGATGGGGGGGGGGGGGGTGATAAAAAGTTTCGTATTTCGATAGTGTCCCGTTTTGGACCCAAAATTTAAGGTCAAAATTAATGTCAAAAAAGTGTCATTATTTGTTTGGTTTGGTATTTGTTTTTGAGGTTATATTTCTTGAGGTGATATTTCTAAAAAAATACTAGAAGAATCGTGAAATGTGATTGTGTATGCGAATGTGTGTGTATGTGGGAATCATGTTATATGTGAAAAATATATTTTTTTATTAATATTTTGCCCTAATAGGAAAAATGCAATAGATTTAAAAGGTGCTCGGATAATATTAGGCAAAAATTGCTGATAAAATTAGAATTTAATTCTAAAATAATAAAAATAAAGAATAATTGTATTCTTATTATTAAATCTATTTTCCCATTGACGTTTACAGTCTGGGAAATGGTGCCAGTGGGAAAATAGCAAAATACAACATTGTAAGGTACAAATAATTTTTTTAACATTATACCAGTTAAAATTATTTTTAATAAGTAAAATATCTTGTTTTTGTTGATATTGTAGCAGTTTGTTTTTTTTTCCCAAACCTTAAGGCGAATTTTTAAAGTCTAGGTCTAGCAACCCCAAAATGCTGGAATAAAATAAATAAGGTTTAAAATATTTCTAATTCTATTTATTTATTAGATTTAAATAGCCCCTCCCTCACCGACAGCCATTCAGAATTACCGCGTTGTTCGGATTATTAAGGATGTTTAAGCAAGTTGTATTATAATTCAAAATCAAAGCAATTGACATACCTGAGTGGCGATCCCAGCATGATCAGTTCCAGGCAACCAGAGGACATTGAAGTCGGATCGCTTGTACCTAGCGAGGGCGTCTTGTATACTGGCCGTCAGCGTGTGACCAAGGTGAAGAGAACCCGTCACATTTGGAGGCGGAAGTATCATGCTGAACACTTTTTTGGAACCTGCTAAGAAATATGTAAAAGACAAATACGTTATTAGACCAATTATCTAACAGTCAGTATAAAATATAGATCTATAATTATTTATTTATAGTTATATCTTTGGTAGAAAATATTTTCAAATATTATGTATCTAAATAAATGAAATGAGAAAGGGATGATATTTTAACAAAAACTATAACATAAAAATAATGGTTATGTGATGGTAAGTAATGGTAATTCAACGTTTAAAGCAATTTACCACTAAATATAATTATGTATATAAATGTAAGTAGGTATACAATAGGTGCGTGGCGGTAAAGTATTTTTATTAATTATTGTGGAGTTTTAGTGGTGACTCCGACGTTAAAGAAAGCTTTTGTTGTGAATAGTGTTTTCTCAAAAAAAAGGGGATAGTACTGTAGCGGTGCTGTGGCTACGATTCGACGCACAACACTAGGCGATCAGTGCAGCGCACGGCGCTATATTATCTACGATAACCTATGTTCATTGCTGTGCGTGCATAATTATGAAAGTAAATGAAACAGTGAGTTCCTGTTGTTTGGGGTGAACTACTCACTTCCTCAGACTATTTGATTAATGTGGATTAAGCAGCCGTTGGCAATGTAATGTGATGTGATTTTACAAAATGTAGCGGATGCCTGCTTCTGTGCTCATAGACAAGAGCATTTTTAGAGAGTGTAAAATTTTTGTTATTGTGCATTAACAATCAATTATTGTAGATTTCTTATTTAATTTACACCTACCAATATAACCAATACCAATACCACCAATATTTTGCTTGTTTCTTTTATTTGTATTTATTTTACCTATTTTTGTTCAAATACAATTTTTAACAATAATAATAGGTACATCTGTGTAGGTACATTTCAGTATTTTTAACGAATTGCTTTCTTTGATGCAGACAGTTTTAAGGGGGCAGGAAACACCAGTGTGGTACTGCCAGTCTTATTCGAAATTGTTTTACACATTATTCCACATGTATTCCTTGGAATATGAATAGAAAGGAACATGAACCGTTTTTGAACAAAAAAAAAATATAATGGTAGTGATAATGATAGCATAAAAACAATAATAAAATACGAAATAGAAATATAAAATGCACAAAGTTTATAATATGCAATATAATATAATTCCTTAAACCAAAAGCATATGATAATAGCATCGCAATAATAAAGACAACAATAAGGCAGTCGCAAATGCGCCTAACATAACATGTCCATAAATTTTGAGGTTCAGAATGGGACATTATAACGTAACCCCCTTTTCCCTCATCTCTATGCATTTCTTATCATGAGTTCCTCGTTTCCTATGCTCTGCAGGCAAATTTTTCAAAATATAATTTCCACATGGAACTTATTTTGTCTAATTCGTATGACTTGTGTTGTCGGGGAGGCACTATTGGACGCAATTCCGACTGCCTTATTGTTGTTTTGATTATGCGAGGCCGTTCACTACAGTCAAAGAACATCTCGCAAGTCTGTAACTGAATGTGGTTTTTTTTGTGTGCGTCTTGTTACTTAACTCAATCGACAGAGTTGAGAAAAACTCCGTTGAACATTCTCAAGGATGAAAAATGACCTGGCCGGATTTGAACCCTGTAACTCTGCATTTCGAAGCAGGCACTTATACAAATGCCCCACCAGGCCGTTGTCTATTTATAGCTGGTACACCAATTTTATTATGCAATTTGTAATCCAAGTTGTTTTTGAAAATTTCCCAGTCTTGCTAGAGCCAAATTAGTAGACCGCATATTTTAAAATGGGACTATAACGAGACATTTGTTTAAAATCGGGACATTTTAGCGTCCCCACAGAGGTAATCGGGACAACAGGACATAATACTGTAAAACGCATGGTCAGGTTAGCCTAACAGAAATATTTTTTAAGCGGCCAGGGCAATGTGACTAAGGCAAAGAACAAACAAAATCCGAGAAATGCGTAAAAATTACTCACAGTGTACATACCATTATTGTTGGCTTTAAACAACTCGTCTTTCATCCATTGTTCGTATTTACCCTTCTCCACGGCTCCAGGACTATGGGCAGGCAACAGGCCTTCGTTCACAAAGTCGTTATAAGTCCTGACACAAACCCCATTTCGATTATTTTTTTTAATAAATCGATTTAATCTCAAATAGGACGAGTGTTTCAAACAGCAACGAAACATTTCGATTCCTCTGTATTTATTCACTGGTAACGTAACGTCTGAAACTAAGTATAGCTACAACTCAAAACTAACCTAAAAAAACCTATTTTTACACAGAAGACAGAATCAAACACAATATATTTATACAAATTTAAATAAAATGGTATTATTTTTTTTTAATTAATATTTTCCGTTGTAATTTTAAATCGAATACGGCATAGCGCCACGACGGTCTCAATCAATATTATGAAATTTAAACGAAACAAACAAATCAACGTCAAAACTCCAAATATCAAATGACAATTTGACAGCAACGTGACATTTATTGCTCAATGCTGCCAAAGGTTTGTTTTTCTTTGGTCATTTTTTAAATTTTCTTTTTAGTCATAAAATAATATAATAAAAAATATTTATGCAATTTAAATGTAAACTAACATTACAAATTAAAAAGAAAAATATAATATAAAACATATGGGTAGGAATAAATAATTTCGAAGATACCTGTACAAACTTAAGTACGTTGATGTATCTAAACATAAATTTTTGTTTATTCTGTAGCTCATAATAGTTGAATTCTTTAAAATTAACAATTATGGAAAAATTGTCGCTTTAAACTCTATTGCCATAAATTAAAGCCTGCAACTTCCTTCGTCGCCTTCGTCGTTATTAAGCGATTGATGCGCAGAAAAAAACTGGCCGTTACAGTAAAAACATTTAAATTTTATAAAAAATGAGTAAATAAACTTCCTAGAAATACGTATATAATAGAAATAAAAATAATAACAAATAAAAGGATTAGTTTTTAATTTGATATGGAAAGATAGTCCAGAATTGAACCAAATTAAACAAATTATTGGGTAATATGTGCAATAACAATATGAAACATATCCATATGTTACCTCACTTATATGGATATGTTCCATATCGCTATTGCGCATTTAACCTCATACTCGGTTTAGTTGGAACCCACTTGTGGAATAGCGTATTGGTCTTTCAGTAAAAATTCCATACTAAATTTCTGGTTCTGCTGCCAATTCGGCCCTGGACGGGTTATTTACTGAAAGAAAAGTCTGCAAATTTGCTCAAAGCAAGAAATATAGACGATATAATGGTGGTTTGAGCGGGTGAGTTTTAATTTTACTTTTGATGGTAGCTGTAGTACATTCGAATTTTGAGCTCCATACAAAAATGTAAAAAAAAGAGGGTTTTTGGGCCCTCACTCTCAAAATAGGTTTCCGACTGGGTTTCCACTACTGGATGTATTGCACGTTGCTATTGCGCATTTAACCTCATACTCGGTTTAGTTGGAACCCACTTGTGGAATAGCGTATTGGTCTTTCAGTAAAAAATCCATACTAAATTTCTGTTCTGCCGGTTCGGCCCTGGACGGGTTATTTACTGAAAGAAAAGTCTGCAAATTTGCTCAAAGCAAGAAATATAGACGATCTAATGGTGGTTTGAGCGGGTGAGTTTTAATTTCACTTTTGATGGTAGCTCTAGTACATTCGAATTTTCAGCTCCATACAAAAATGTAAAAAAAAGAGGGTTTTTGGGCTCTCACTCACAAAATAGGTTTCCGACTGGGTTCCCACTACTGGATATATTGCACGTTGCTATTGCGCATTTAACCTCATACTCGGTTTAGTTGGAACCCACTTGTGGAATAGCGTATTGGTCTTTCAGTAAAAATTCCATACTAAATTTCTGGTTCTGCCGGTTCGGCCCTGGACGGGTTATTTACTGAAAGAAAAATCTGCAAATTTGCTCAAAGCAAGAAATATAGACGATCTAATGGTGGTTAGGTTAGGTTGGAACCCACTTGTGGAATAGCGTATTGGCTAGAACACGGTATTTAATATGATTTTTTTACCTAAAGTCCAGTATGTATTGATGACTGCGTCGTATAGCTCTGAATGATGATCTATCTATCCGATTTCGCATTTGATCGTGATGATGCTGAAGCGAGGACAATCGAATGACCCAGATGAGCTGCATTTGAGCCAAGTCACAGTATAAAGACAGTTAAAAATAATCAACTATACAATAATCAACCCTGTTTTACGTTGGCGCTTGTCCTCTCGGATTTTTATTTATGCAGACCTTTTATAGGTTGCTTTTGATTTTGTTTTTAAACTTGTTTTATTTTTTTAATCAATCAATAGGACACTCGACACAATTCTACCCTGGCCGGGTTTTAACGGAGCTTTCAGCCTAATATTGTACATAAATTGTTATTAGTGCTCTAAGGTGAACAGAGTACGAATTGGACGTCTAATTCCGTTATATTGTGTAAATACGAGTATATTATTAATAAATAAATAACTGTAATAATGATATCAAGTAGTAAATTACCTATAGCTTAAATGTTAGCGTTTAAGGTTATATATCCTCCTCAAAGAGTAAAAAAAATGAAACAAATACATATTTAGGCGTAATTCATTATTAATTGCGCCGACACTGCGTTAAAATGCATAACATAGCATCATAGCATAGGAAAAAAAAAACAGTGTTAGCGCAATTAATCGACGACGTGGCGCAATTGTTTCGATAAATATTTTTGTTCCAAGGTGAGGTACTGTAAATCTTTTTATACTGTACCCAAGTTATGGGGATATGAATACCGGCGATGCATTCAAACATCTAGAACAATCATCTAGAACACATGTTATTTTATATAATTAATCAAGAAAGATTAGTTTTTTCAAACTCTTTCAAATTCAAACGTTAGTTTTTTATGCATTAAATGCCATATTGATATAATCAATGGGTCAATTGAAAATTATGCAGAATAACACAAAAGCACCAGGAATTGAACCTTGAATCTCATGTCTATCGCGTTCATGGTCATATTCTACCATTGATAGCGGTTTATAGATTGCTCAACTCCTAAGAAATTCTAGACCACTCTTTGGTAGCTAAAACACAATGCAGATAGCGCACCAAGTTCCAAACATTGTAATTTAGCAGAAAAGCACACAGTTTCAAAATTTTAAAGACATGGAAAATATATATTCCACAAGTTTAAACTGCAAATTAATAAAGTGAATAAACACCGCCTATGAATGGGTAAGATTTTAATTTCTAAACTGTTAACAGTTATTAAATCGGAATTCTTTGCAGTGTGGGTCTGACCCAACTGCCAACCAAAGGTTTAATATTTCAATATCAAAAAAAAAATAACGCCGTCTACTAAGTTAAGCCCACTACATAATCAAAGGTTCTGCTAAGAAAGGACATTGATACTTCAATGTGGTAACTAGTTGTATAAAGTCTAATTCGACTTGGAAGTGCTCGTAAGCCCCACTAGGTAGCAGTAATTTCATGTTGCAAAGACATTTTTTTTAAAGACTGAAAATATGTGTGTAATTTAAAAAACAGTGTCATATTCATTATATAATTATTTTCTTTACAGTGATATAAAAAAACATAGTTTTAAATTGCAATCTCTACAGATAATCACTTGCTAGTCTACAAATTTGTCAAAAATGATCATAGAAGCAAAATGCTACATACATTTTTCATACGTCAAAAAATATAACATAGATAAAATAAAGTATACACAAAATAAAATATTTCGAATTCAACTACATGCAACGCTCACGTAGAGAATAAATAAAAATAAAACACATTCACGTTTGTAAAACAAACGATAAATCCTTAACATATAATATAATAACTTCGACGTTGTCCCTCAATAGGCATGATTCCGGGATGATGATAGGGATGATTCGTTATCTCTTCGTCGTGGTTCTATGCAATTTGTTCGTTATCTCTTCGTCGTGGTGCCAATTGATTTCTGCCAAGTGCGTGGCCCAATCGCACCGTCTTTTGTAGTTGGCATCTGTACTTTAATCACCAGAGCAGTTGGGGCAGGCAGTGGGCCGAACCCTAGAGGATATTCAAGTAGGTAAACCGCGTTTTCTATATTACAATTCCAGTTGATTTCCGCCACGTACTTGGCCAAATCGCACCGTCTTTTGTAGTTGGCATCTGTAATCCCCTGTGGGATGAACTCAACAGCGCATTCGAGTCATCATCTTAAAATTTTGTCACTGCAATACCTCGAGTAGTACAATAGTGTTGGTTGGTTGGTCGCTAAGAGAAAAAACATTTAGTTTTTCTGAAGAGCAGTTTATGCGGTTTCCACTGACATTTCATAGAGCACGTTCAAAAGGGCGATACGTATTTTGAGAGCGTTTCGGCAAAAGTGTAATTCGTTTGTTATAAGCTTTTCTACGCTACTTGCACGAACTGGATTACCAAAAGACGTTATCCTAATGCAAAAATGATTTTCGTAAAGATTTCGTAAAGTGTCAACACTCAAGATTGAATAAAACTGCAACAATAAGCATCAAATTTGCTAAAGTTAATCATTAAAACAAGGACATTGTATAATAATATTTATAAAACAAAGTCATTCTCATCGAATAAAAGTGTCTGAGGCATTCAATATGCTCCGTTGCAGCAAAGAAACCAAAGATTTGTATTGAGAGTGAGATTCATATACTTAAATGTCTTTTGTTGCAGTATGGGCTAACCTTTATTATCGGCAACTCATCCTATTTTACTTACATATGCTTCTTATATCATGTGTGTTAGATACTAAGCAATGCATTTTATTAGGTAGCTCACTTTGTGCCTTACTTGAGGGAGCCTTGCCTCCTGCCGGAGGCATGATCCCCTCCAAGCGAACTGATGCGACGCGGACCGCTCAATAAAAGCCCTCTCCTTCCCGTCCAGGACACATATTCGTCCTAGCTGCTAGTCGAGTCACACGTATCAGAGTTGCATCGTCTGATCATAGCTTAGTTCATTTTAAGAGATTATTCACTTACTTATATTTTATACTCTTTGATTAAAATTATATCTTTTTGACGATTCTATTTTGTCAAACCAGTCGCATGACGCAGTCGGTAGGATTTTCGCGAAGTGTTAAATTCAGTGGTACCTGTTTTGAATGCAGCACTGGTAGAGAACTGCCTAAGTCGCGAAACGATCCAGATAATAGTTCTAGTTCTAATAATAGGAATAGTTCTTCTAATTCTCAAATAAGTGAAATCCTTATATAACTTTTGACAGTTCAGTTCTTACGATCGGTCAGTGCGGACGCATCAATTTGAGCGTAAGCCGAGTCAATATCAGTCTCAAATTGAAATAATATTTATCTACCGTAAAACTAGATATAATTTTAAAAAAATAAGAGTTCTAGTGTTTGTTTACTTTTTGTTTGAGTGTTTTAAATGCAAGTATCCGATAACCGTCGATGCCGATTCGCTTGCTTGTAAAGATTGCAGTGTGATACTTCATTTCAAGTGCATTTTGATGCATTTTGAAGAGCGAACGCCCTGAGAAGGAAGCGAGACGATTGGAAGTGCGAGAATTGCGTGGACGCCGCGGGCCCCGGCAGAATAGCGGGCAGCTCGCACCGCCTCCGGCGGGAGGCAAGGCTCCCTCAAGTAAGGCACAAAGTGAGCTACCTAATAAAATGCATTGCTTAGTATCTAACACACATGATATAAGAAGCATATGTAAGTAAAATAGGATGAGTTGTCGATAATAAAGGTTAGCCCATACTGCAACAAAAGACATTTAAGTATATGAATCTCACTCTCAATACAAATCTTTGGTTTCTTTGCTGCAACGGAGCATATTGAATGCCTCAGACACTTTTATTCGATGAGAATGACTTTGTTTTATAAATATTATTATACAATGTCCTTGTTTTAATGATTAACTTTAGCAAATTTGATGCTGATTGTTGCCGTTTTATTCAATCTTGAGTGTTGACACTTTACGAAATCTTTACGAAAATCATTTTTGCATTAGGATAACGTCTTTTGGTAATCCAGTTCGTGCAAGTAGCGTAGAAAAGCTTATAATAAACGAATTACACTTTTGCCGAAACGCTCTCAAAATACGTATCGCCCTTTTGAACGTGCTCTATGAAATGTCAGTGGAAACCGCATAAACTGCTCTTCAGAAAAACTAAATGTTTTTTCTCTTAGCGACCAACCAACCAACACTATTGTACTACTCGAGGTATTGCAGTGACAAAATTTTAAGATGATGACTCGAATGCGCTGTTGAGTTCATCCCACAGGGGATTACAGATGCCAACTACAAAAGACGGTGCGATTTGGCCAAGTACGTGGCGGAAATCAACTGGAATTGTAATATAGAAAACGCGGTTTACCTACTTGAATATCCTCTAGGGTTCGGCCCACTGCCTGCCCCAACTGCTCTGGTGATTAAAGTACAGATGCCAACTACAAAAGACGGTGCGATTGGGCCACGCACTTGGCAGAAATCAATTGGCAATTGTAATTCAAGGAGAGGAGTCAATTGTAGTCAAGGAGAGGGACTGAAAATAAACAAAAAATATTTGTTAAAGAATAAATACGGTATTTTGCAACGAAAAAAATCTTTATAAAAAAAAGATAGCATCGATAAAACGAAGCCAAACTAAAGGAAGGCTGCAAAGATTGACTTTTAAGAAAATTTCTTTCTAATTCACCCGAAAACAGATATGCATTCTAGTGCCCATTGCCGTCCCTTCGTTTGAAGGTAAAGTTTTCCTTCAAAAGAAAAGACATTGGACGTTAATTTGATAACTTTCAAATTTCGGAAGGGACTCTACAACGCGACAAACATATTTCGTAAATAAAGCAATTGGACTCTACAACACGACAAACGTAAAAATTACTCCTACCGCGTGACGCGGTTTCTCGACCAACATCCCATCCCAATGAGTACAACGGGCGCAAAGAAGTATAACTTCAAAAGCGTTAGTCAAAAATGACCTTAAATCTAAATGCTGTAAATATGATAACGAATAAATATTGAGATTCGACACTTGATAAATACGCGCAAAACTTTAGATACATGAGATATTTATATAATTAAAATATAATTTAAAATGTACAAAACCCTCTAAAAACCTATTGTAAAAATGTCTCTATTGTAATTTTAATAATAATAATAAATGGTAATATACTATTTTATTATACTAATTTGCTAGTCTCTAATCAGGGCCCTACTCAATCAGGGAACCTATAAAACATGCTTCGCTCAATGGTTTCCAACTGGTTTGGTTAGATTTTATATAATTGCAATATTTAAATAAAGAAAAATAAAATAAAAACATTGAGGTAACCAACCAGTTCAGTTCAGTTTAATGCCACCATAAGTGAACTTTTATTTTTCACCAGATTAGAATACAAACAAAATATATTTTGTCCTGCCACCGCCTGGAGGGCTCATCTGACAGAAACCCAAAGTAGAATTATGTTTTTTTTGAAGCGGTTTTTCTTGACTCCTTAATTCCTTAAAACTACGAATTGTTTTATAACAAACTTAAGTGAAAATTATACACAATTTAATACCTAATATGGGGAGAGTCGAGGAACGCTGCTCGTGCGCCGTAGCGGGTTGACACGCTCCATCATTGAGCTGAAAACAAAACCGAGGTTTATGAATAAAAAAAGGATGACACCATTTAATATATGTAATTATTAATATTTAGTTTAAATATTAATAATTCTCTCAAAACAAAAGTGCTATGACTAACCCGGGCGCCCACTCGTTTGCGAGGGAAGAAGTTGAGGCCCGACGGTTGAGCGACCTCGACTCGTTTGCGAGGGAAGAAGTTGAGGCCCGACGGTTGAGCGACCTCGAATCGCGGCTTAAGCTCGCGGCTCTCGACTGCCACCAGATCATCTGAACGACCTCAATATATTCTATTTGTATAAGTTCGATCGTTGAGCTGCAAAGACAACAACAATACAGTTAGATTCCAACTTCAACCAAAATTAACTCACTATTTAAGACAATTCTACGTAGTAAACAGTAAAAGACAAACAGTAAAAGAAGAAAAAATAAAACTAAAGTTAACATATCAAATCCTGCAAATGCAATCTTTCAATTTTTGCTAAAATTATCGAGAAATAATTTCTTGATTATACAAAGTTCTTGTCAATGAAACACAAAGAAATCTGCAATTGATCCAATGGCGAGACAATCCAACGGATCCTTAAGACGGTGATATTGGCACAGCTTTGCACCATTTCTAAGTGTTAGATGTTTAAATCAACTAGCGAACGAATGCAATGATAGCATTATCTCAGATATAATCAAACATGACTTTTATGTAGATGACCTCTTAACTGGTGCAGACAGTTAAAATATATTTGCACACAAGTTTCTAATATATTAGAATCGGGCTGTTTTAATCTGCGAAAGTGGAAGTCAAACTTTAAAAACTTAGATTTATTACATTCTTCAAACGATAAGTTAGAGTTAGGCAGTCAACAAGCAGGCAGCACTCGTCCCCAGACGGCCCCGAGTTATCTTCTACACAATTTGCACATTTCCATGTTGTTTTATAACGTTTGAGTGTGTTTTCGCGACCCTTAACGCAAGAATAATGAAACACACTCTGACAGGAAGCTGAAGAGATCACATTTTTACATTTTAAACATTTATTTCCTGGCATCTTGAGCACAGAATATGTAAGCAGATTATTAGAGAACATAGACTGACTATGCATATTTCTGTGCCGCTTACAGACGGTGGACGGTAGACGGTAGCTGATTAGTTTAAATATTTAGTTTTGTCATTTTGCAGAAACTTTTCTTCGATATACTCGAAACTAATTGATCGTACACGAATTTCGCGCTATTGCGGGCAGTTAAATAGATTAAAATCTGCCCGAACAAGGTATAGCCATCGTTTATTAAATCTACTAATTCTAAAATTTAATTACCGATTACCAGCGGGCGAAGGGCGGTTCGAACGAACCATTGAAATCGGTTCGTTCGAAAGTTATTGTTAAAAGGCCTTACCTTACAGTAGGGGAGCTGGCGGGAATGAGATGATGATCTCCGTTTGTAATTGAGACTGCAATGTACCACACGATCACCGCTATGAAGAGCAGGATAAGCGTTGTCATCAAAATCATACCAGCATACGAGTGTGACAAATCAAACGTCATATCATACATATCAATAATCATATCAAACATATCAAAAATATCATCAATAATCATATCAAACTTTATATCATCAATATTCATAGTCATATTGAGAAATATTCAATTTTTTTATTTTTAACAGGAGTGTATTATATTCAGCTTCCTTGTTTACGAAACTTGGTCACTAGGTTAAAAGAAAATATTGTAACTATGTATAATTTTCAAATTTTAGCGAATACATTTTAATTTATTATAACCTAGCAACGGTAATTTTTTCCTGTTTTGTAATATTTAGAGATCAATAATTAGCTAGTTAATAAAATTATAAAGACATGCACAGCTTTCACCTTCTTAAAATCTCTTTTGCTGTCTCAATTTTTATTTCAAGTAAATTTTTTTCCAAAATAAAAATTTCCTCGCATTGTTGGGATTGTCATTAGTCTAATTCGACTTGGGAAGTAACCATGTTTGATTAAGGTTTTTATTGTGAGATTTCCATTTGCCAACAAATTTCAAAGCAACCTTTTTCTCAAATTACCACAAAGCGTTAGAACTTATTATTTGAAATATAACAATACCACGTGTAAAATTGTCTAAATATTAATAATATAATTTATTCTTATTTTAGCTGTTTATGAATTATGAGCTAGCAAATAATTATAGATGTTATAAATGAGGAGGTCTGTTTCAAAATGTGATTTTCCACATTTTTTTGTTTTTAGCCCAATATCTCGAATCCCACATAATACCACCGTTCAGATCGTACCAAACAGTATTTATTCTCGTAGTAAATCATGTAAAAAAATATGTCGTTTACTTCAAAATACGACAAATGCATCAAATTATAGTTTGCATCAAATTATAGTTTGCATCAAATTATAGTTTGCGGCTTTCAACAATCTAGTACCAACTTAATCATTTGTACGAAAATATCCACCACTAGACCATAGAGAACGATATAAGACAAATTCTCTCAGAAGCACAATAAAATCAGAAAAATTCTTTAAACTATTGTAAAAAAGCAAGATTATTCAATATTTTAAATTTAAATAAATTGAAAAGTAGTATTTATTAGCAGGTATAAATTGTTGGTAATCATGTCAGTATATTTTTTTTTATGTACACACAATTAGTTATGTAATATTTTTGTATGTGAAAAAAAAGAAACAAAAAGTGGAATGATCAAGTTTTGAAAGAGACCACCTCAAATAGTTCAGAGTCTTACTTTAGGTCTCCAAACTCTTTAAAACACACGTTAAATGGCATTATAATTTTTCACATTTTACGAACAAAATATTTTGAAGATATGTGCCTTTTGAAGGTTCCAACGACCTTTGAATTGACCTGCCGTCAAACCAGTGACTCTAAACTCGAGTGAAAAAACCGGCAATCTGATCAGCTGTCGCGGAGGTTGCGAAGATGATTATTCCATCAAAGTAAAGAGGCGTAATTTTTAAAAGAGTTTTGGAAACCTTTAAATCGAGCTGACAGCTAATCTATAATATCTAGCTAACTAATAAATATTCGGCTTAACATTGCTGAATATTTATTAGTTACATTTTGACCGAAAATTAAATAATACAAAATAGGTTCCAAACACTGCTCTCTGTTCATTTTAATAATATTATGAGGGAATTTATTTTTTTTAAGCTCAAAATAATCTGTCAGAGAAATGTGCAATAAATAAAATAAAATGATTGAAAATCAATGTTTCTCATTGCGAAACAGATTAATTGCACGGAAGCTTCAACAAAAATCATCCGTAATCGCTTGGTGTCGCCTGTTACGTGTAAGAAATTGTATAAAAATAATTCATGCCCAAATTTATAAATTTTATCAAAGCGTTTGCGTAAATTCCCTTTTTGCTCGCGGGCAATTGGCCAATGCCGGTTAATGACCCGGCGCGGCGCGGCCTAGCATGCGATCGAACTTTAACAAGAGCGATTTCATATTATCACTTAAGGTTACAAATTTTTTACTCGGAAACTATGATGAATTATGATATGAGATCAAAACAAATCATGTTTGAAATCGCAGGGCTAATAAGTTGGATTTTTTATCGGGAATGGCCTCGGAACACGGCGAACGCGATGCATCTGGTCAGTTTTATCCCAACAGGACACTTTTAGTTACCGAATCTCGTTTGGAACGAAGTAATCCTGTGTCATAATTAGTTATAGAGAGTGTAACACATAATAATTTATAATAAAACTAAATTCTTAGCCATAACATCAAATTATATGCGTTTTATCTCTTCTTGAAAACCACGTCTCTAAAAAAATCACCTTTACATATGGAGCCGTTTTCCGAAGCGGTTTTATCATGAATCGATTCTCAATAGTCGTCCAGGTCGTATATACACGCCGTATATGTGTTCATCGTCGAGTTGCATGGACTGGAAGTCAACCTTGTACCTAAGAAGGCCTGGAAACAATGAAAACATCTTCATTATATTGAAATGAAAGTGTAGTATTTCAAATTTTAGCCTATACATGATATATTCAAAATCACTACTGGTCCATTCAGGAAGGAAAACGGATAATTCTAAATATGCTTAAGAGATCCGGGACTTGAGATAACAGGAGGTCCGTTCAAGCATAGTTCTGAGTTTTAAAAAATGCATTTTTGAATCTCATCTGTCCTCTTTAGTGTAAAATATTGTCAAATATTATGTAACCATCTAATTAGATGAAATAAGGAAAGGATGATATTTAAAAAAAATAATGGTTATGTGATTACGATGAAGGATGATCATGAATGATTTTATGAGTGATTTGTGTATGAAGTTGATGAAAATAAAAATAATGGATATGTAAATATATATAATTATGTAATAACAGAGATATTCTGCTTGTAACAATTGATGCGGTCTCTTTATACACTAATATTCCACACGATGCTGGATTTTTTAATCCAGCATTACGACATTTTCTCAATAAAAGGCCATTGTTTTTGCTTTATTTTCATTCTATAAAACTAATCAGAAACATTTCATTATCGCATTTGCAAGATGCTGAAAAATGTCGACGATTGAAGGTATAGTTAGCGTACAATTACATTTCTTTATTATAAAACTAGAGGCAACCACTGTATATATATATATATATATATATATATAGTAAAATAGTAAAATGTATTGTTTAAATACCGTTAATTAGATGATTTCTATGTTAAAATAGGTAAACACCTTTAGTTTAACATATATAAAAGTTTGACAGTACTGACATTTGGAAAATACGAATGCTTTTTAATATTTTAAGGATTGAAATTTTTTGCAAATAAAATATATAGCCAGAATGTTCAAAGAAAAATTAATACCGAAAGCACAGATAGTTGCATCGCTTGAGGTAATGCACGCTGGTTTAAATACAGGCCTGTATTTTATGAAAGTCTTTCACTCTCACCTACCTATCTGTGCGATATGCAATACGGTCAAACTTTCATTAAAGTAGTGAATAAATGATTTAAAAATTAAACAATAATTATGAAAAAAAGTGTGAAAATGTAACGAATATGACGTATAATGAATGAGAAGTGAATGGTTTAATGGATATTTACAAGAATAACTTACGTTCAACGTAGTTTATCTGAAAATGAATCGTTATGGTTAAAAATAAAAAGAAAAGTGTAAAATATATGCACATTACGTGCAAATCGTTAAGATATAGTAAAATAGTAAAATGTATTGTTAAACAATACAGATAAACTACGTTGAACGTAAGTTATTCTTGTAAATATCCATTAAACCATTCACTTCTCATTCATTATACGTCATATTCGTTACATTTTCACACTTTTTTTCATAATTATTGTTTTCTTTTTAAATATT
Source organism: Neomicropteryx cornuta (assembly GCA_020383195.1). Classification (NCBI taxonomy): domain Eukaryota; kingdom Metazoa; phylum Arthropoda; class Insecta; order Lepidoptera; family Micropterigidae; genus Neomicropteryx; species Neomicropteryx cornuta. The sequence goes on along the minus strand of JAHKQU010000010.1, from coordinate 4,160,643 downwards.
TTTTTTACTACTTTATTGAAAGTTTGACCGTATTGCATATCGCACAGATAGGTAGGTGAGAGTGAAAGACTTTCATAAAATACAGGCCTGTATTTAAACCAGCGTGCATTACCTCAAGCGATGCAACTATCTGTGCTTTCGGTATTAATTTTTCTTTGAACATTCTGGCTATATATTTTATTTGCAAAAAAATTTCAATCCTTAAAATATTAAAAAGCATTCGTATTTTCCAAATGTCAGTACTGTCAAACTTTTATATATGTTAAACTAAAGGTGTTTATATATATATATATATATATATATAGTAAAATAGTAAAATGTATTGTTTAAATACCGTTAATTAGATGATTTCTATGTCTTTCACTCTCACCTACCTATCTGTGCGATATGCAATACGGTCAAACTTTCATTAAAGTAGTGAATAAATGATTTAAAATATATTAAATGAATTAAATATTTAAAATATATTAAATGATTTATATATATATATATATATATAATAAATATTATATAATGATTTTAGTACAACATTAACAGGTACGCTGAATAGTAATTGTATAAGTTATACTTGGTAAATGAGGATTATATTGGCCGAACCACAAACGGTGCCGCTCGGCGAGTAAGTAAAGCTTCAGACAGACTGTCACCATCGGTTAACTGTCCAGCAAACTATCAGATGTATAAAGAACACATTTTTAAGGCGCAAAACGTCTAAATAGATCAACTAAATCACTAAATATAATCGCTAACATTGAATATTTACGACAAAGTGAATACATTTTCGACACGGCCATGTGACGTATCGATGGCCTTTCTCAATAATTTTAACAATGGTACACCACACGTCAACATTCCGAGAAAAAACATTATTAAATTGGTGTTCAGACGGCTTTTTATTATTAGTTAATTAAATAAAATAATAAATATTATATTAACTTAACGACTAGACTTGATTCCTATGTTATTTGTACAAAGTCCAGGTGGGAATGCAATAAAAGATTATATTCCAGCCCAATTCGTTACAGACTGTGTTACACCGTGAGAATTAACCTTATAAAATACACCAAAAATAATGGTGGACCAGTTGTGGAGGCTATTACCTCGGTCTCTGTGGGTTCCGTTTTGTACATATAACACTTCATAGCCATCATTCGCCAAGGCTCAAAATGTTCCTTGCGATAAGGTAAACATAACTTTAAAAGTATAACTTAAAACTAATGATGAAGTATTCATAGATTTAATGGTAACAATATGGCGTAAAGCGATGGTTTGAGGATGAAATTTTACACAAATTCCATATGTATAACAAGACTATTGACAATAGTAGAAAATATCCAATGTAAAAAGTATTGTATTTTTTGTGCAATAGGCGCTGGGCGACTAATAGGAAATTTTAATGTACCAACGGCCTAGTCAGCTTTATAACGAACATGAATTAGCCCCTATATCATTTCAATGCCGACAAGTTACCATAACCATAGAAAAAAAAAAACACTAAACAAGGACCATTTTATGCATTTTTTAAATAACCACTTATTATAGTGTAAATATATTTTATAGACTATTTAATTAGCTTTTTAACATTTTAATTATTAGGTCCCTTCTAGGAAATTAAACCAATAGATTGCAATCAAGCTTTCTGGAAAATTCTCTCGACCCTCAAACCGACAGCAATAGTATCACACTGCCTAATGAGAACGGTGTTGCCATATGACATCTTTTGCAAATAATATTGTACGTAAACATATTGTCAACTTGATGTGTTCACAACCTCTCCATCATTCGCGGCATTGGGCACTCCGAAATGCAGCCACCACAGAGGATCCTGTTATCAATTTGATCTGATCGGTCCCCCGTGACGGGCTCCTTCCATGACCACTGTATCCTTCCACATTGCCATCACTACGAGCGTTTCCAGGTTGTCATCGTTTCTGTCAATACATCGAACCTGTCCTTGAGTGCCAGCCGGTGTAAAATGGAAACACTGATTTTGTAATTTATGACATTCTCAACATCCTAATAAAATTTTTGATTTGAGAAAATATTATATATTTTTAAAAATATGGCAGCACTGTTTACGCAACTGCTGTGATATTTAGACGAGCTTGAAAAATATGAATACTGGCGACATTCCACTAATGAACGCATCGACATGTGCATTCGTGCGGATCCGAGCAGCTAAGTCTGATGATTCTTACAGAGACAAGAGAGTAGCCACGGGTACAGATAATCAGTCAGAATTAGGACGTATTTAGGTGAAGTGGCTAAATAGCAAGAACTGGCAATATTCGTCGAATGAACTCTGAACGTAGACAGGCTGTTATAAGGGCCATATTGAGTATGTCTTAAACTGCAATGCAATAGTGTTTAGCCAAGTAGGAATTGAACATAGATAGCCCTCAGTTGCAATTGATCACAAAACCAGTTATGGACAGTTTTCCATCACCACAATACTAAAAGATTAAGGTTAATTAAGATTAAAATTAAGATTTAGAACAGTGTGAAACCGGCGGAAACCGCAGTTGAAACCGCAGTCTTAAAGAATAACAAAGTCGCGGAGATACACGGATCGGCGAGTTCTAATAGTCGTCCAGGTCAACGTCGTCCAGCGGTTCGTCCAACTGGAGCGACTGGAAGTCCACCTTGTACCGGAGTATGCCTTTCGTATTAAACAAAAACGTTTGAAAAAAAAACGAGGATTTTGCGTATTTGTACAAACGTTTTGCGTTTTTGTGTATTTTGCGTATTTGTCAATTACCCACAATTTTGCAGTAGTCCGATTGTGCGCAGTCCAAAAGGGTTGCAAGCAGAGAAAAAAGGTAAAGAAGAAAATTGTTGGTAATATAAATACTTCACCTTCAAAAAATGTCTTAAACTAGATACATCATTATTTAAATAATTAACGAATAGATTTATTATATATAAAATTACTTTCACAAAATTAAAATGACTACATAAAAGTCTGCAATCGTCGGACCCAAAGATAAAGAATCCAATCTTTATACTGAAAATCGAACAAGATTAGGCGGTTATGCGAGGTTTGCTCATTCTATCCTAAGAAATATTACTGAAGCCCGGAAGACCAGCCTGATGGCATATAACTGCTCAGCGTGGACTGTAGAGAAAATCTTCAATTCAGTCTCTGCAGTGTCCGATCAAACCCAGATAATATAAGTATTTCACCTGGAAGCATTGAATGCATGCGTCTTGGAAGACTTGAGTGAGGTCAATATATATAATTTGGTTAATTACGTGATCTTGGAATGTGGAAATAATTTAGCAGTATTACATTAATTGCAATGATTAACAGCTGTTTTGCAGTTAGAAATATGTCATATTTGCAACAAAGATTGCGTATATCTCACCTCCGATGCCACCGAATCCTCGGACGAACTGACTGCCCTCCTGGCTTTTGTCGGTGATGATTTCGAGGGTGGCTCCAAAGGACTTGTAGCTGTTTGCGAGCCACTCCAGCAACGGCTGACTCTCGACTAATTCCAGCTCGACGCCGCTCTGCGAAATATTCAAATGGCTCATAGGGTACGAATTACACACACCATATGCTCCGTAAATTATCATGCTATATAAAATAGACACACATCGTGTACTAAGACCATTCCCGATAAAAAAAAAACTAATTGGGTCTGAGATTTCTAGTGTTATTTGTAAAAGCGGAATACAAAAAATCATCATATCAGAGGGAAAAAATTGTAAAATTTATGCGATAATATTAAACGAATCTAGTAATAACGTCTTTGTTACTAACGCTCAGTTATCTCTTCTTGTTCTCTTGGCAATATGAGATCGTACCGTGTCTGGTTAAACGGTCTTCCCAGTCTTTCCGCAACTGTCGCTAAGAAACTTATAATTTTAAAGCTTTCTAGAAAATACAAAATGGTGAAGTATACATAAAATATAAGTATATTTAAAAATATTAAATAAGTGGTTAATGAATGTTGGACGGCAAGCAATAGCTAATCTAGTATAGTTAAATGAACTCAGCAATTGTAATATAAAACTATTTATAATATTACGCTTACTAGAGATACCCAGGGTTTACCCACCTGAAATTACGAGGACCCAATGTAATTAAAACATGTTATTGTTATATGTGTTAACATGTAATTAAAATATTTACTTCATACAATATTTGATATTCACTGAATTTTGTCTATTTATTTTGTTAAATTTTGATGAGAAAATGATGTCAAGTTTACTCACTTAACAAACCGCAAAGTTTTTAAATTGGTAAGTATTTTGTATCAATAGGAAAAAAACTAGAGATAGGATTTTTAAAGTCATTTGGCTATGGTATTTTGGAAAAGGGGTCTCTTGCCCAAAATACTTTGGGAATCCCCGGTGTAGAGGAAATTCACAAAATCTTACTTTTCAAAAATATATTATTGTGTTATACACAATTGTTTTTTTTTCTCTTATTTATTATTACTTAATTGGATTATAAATGAAAAATTAAATAAAATGTTGCTATATAATGTTCATATATGTTGTTACCATGGAGTCTATACACAGGAGGATCAAGGGTCCCCACCCTTGATCCTCCCCGGGCGGGGGGGGAAGACGACTCACATATGACACTATGAAGCCAATGATGCCCGCTCCAGTGGTGTTAGGTGCCCTATCAAACTACCATTTATGGACTTTTTTCGCGTTCCTATGCGTAATGGGAAATAAAATATATTTTCTTTGCAGAACCACAACATCACGAGCGTCATTATTTTAGACACCAAAACACGTTTTTATGCTCAAATTTCCAATAAAATTTCATTTGATAAGATTACTTACTTACCAGAGCCTTTTATACGCTTGTATAGTGTCAACTATTAAATTACAATTAACCTAGACCCATATTATTACAACAGCGAAATATGATCGAAAATTAATTAAACGACAGGAAAGCCTATAGTGGATAAATTTCACAGTAAAAATCTAAGCTCTCTCATATTTCCATCATTATAATCTGCCACAACTGCCTGCCTGTATTTCGTTACACATCAAGTTTTACAAGTGCCGGACCGTTTTACTAGAGCGCCGAAGCACACGTTATTAAGGGGGTTAGCGTGTCGTACCGACGTATACAAGTATAGTCCAATTGGGGAGAGCAGTCGAATTATTAAATTCCATTTCTGTGGAGATCGATATCTGTGTCTGTTCGCCCAATAGGATTAAAAATCTCATATCTATTACACCTTTGTAAGATCAGCGTTAATTATTTATTTGTTAATGTTTGCTTGGAGGCATTATTTTAATTTTTTAGCATAGTATTTTTCATGATTAGTTCTAGTTATAGTTTGTTTTTGTTTTTGATGTTGTTTGTTTTTTTAGTAGTTTAATTTTTACTTTAATTGTAATGTGTACATGGGGAAACCTGTTGGTGTAATGTGTACACGGATAAATAAATAAATAAGTTTTTACGAACCCAAACATAAATTCGTTACACATGGTAGTAATTAACTTAGATTAAAGTGGGTTTTTTATTTTTAAAATGTACGCGAATACCAAGAAATGTGTTGCTTAGTATGTTTAATGTGTATTTCAAATGTTATTTTTTAACGCTAGCTCGTAAAAATGTTATATTCACCATTTATTTTTTGGTTTTCTTTTCTAGAATATATTTCAAAATTTTAGCATTATTTTTATCACGAAAAATTGTAACTTTGTAATTGTTAAGTAGAAATTTATTCTAGTGTTATAGATTGGTAACCAGTCATTGCATCCATGTATGTTTTTAACTTGAAATTTGTAAAATAAATAAATAAAAAAGAAATAAAACGTTATTTTAAAAAATAACTGTTGACGTAATTAGGTCTACCGTAGGTTTATAGATTTATATATATAATTACCGTGCACTTTATTGTTTGATATTTTAGATGTGTAATAAATATATATTTTAATATTCTATGCCGTGCCGTTTAATCACTTTGTATGGTTATTTAGGCCATAAATTATCTTCTTTAATATCATTTTTTTTATAATAAGCATTTAGTTTTTCTAGTATTTTAAATCGAAACGAAAAATTTGTTTGGATGTTAAGGCAAAACAATGAGTATTTTTATTACGAAATTTTAATAATAATTTAACAACCTTGATATTCAACTATACTCAATTCAATGGTTAATTTCTTACTGTCAAGCGTGTGATCCGAATTGCCACCAACCACCTTACAATTTCCACCGATATCTTTTCTGTATTTGTAATATTTATTAAAACAATTTTGTTACTTAAAATAATTTATTCCAAAATGATTACACGCCAATTTTTCTTATATATAAAACAACATTACGGTTTGGAATGGTTCATTTCTAAAGATAGTAAATTAAGGGATGTGCGTTCATATAATTTATAGCTCTATTGTAGCTCAAATAATAATATTAATCCTATGAATAAATATTGTTGGAAAATGGCTCGCCTTACAACGGTAGGTTCACTTTTTCGTTCCCAACTTTTCGAAAAAATTAATGAACTTATTCACTCCAATATTCTTGGGCAGATCGTCTTCGGGTGGGTCGTTCGCTCTTATAATGTCACCACTTCTTTTCTGCAGTTCAACTCCGTTGGTTTTTAGATGGCCATTATAGCCTTCGACTTTTATTTGAATCGGTTCCGATCTAATTTCATCCGTAACGACTCGTTTAACTGTTTCAGTTATTTCAACCGGTTCCGGCACTGGCTCATCTGCATCTTTGAGTACTTCCCATGAGTTGTTTTCGGGTTCGCTAGGACGATCCGTTACATCATTATTTATATTTTTGGCTATATTGACCTGGCTATCATTTGCCACACTTTCTTCGACAATTACATTTTCTTGAACAGGTTCATCGTTTTCTTCAGCAATTGCGTCGTTTTCTTCGACGATTTTATTCTCCTCAGGAGCATCGATGTTGTCTATTACAACAATTGGAATTTCGCTATCTCGCCTCGCACTTGATAACTTCGTCGGCGAATCCTCGACTTTAGATTGAAGGTCTTTCTTCGCATACTTCGCGAAGAGATCAGTCCAGAATTCAATTCTTTCCTTATCTGGATTCGTTTCCAATGTAATATCATTGTTTATGTTCATGTAATATCGGTTATTTTTGGTTACCGGCTGCCAAGAGCTGGTGATGAGACCGCTTTCGGATGGGGTTGGGTTTCTAGAAAAGAAAAAAATTGGAATCATATACACTATAGATATCCCTATAAATAAAACAACTTTTGTATAGTTGAATCTGAGATTGTAGCGACAGACATGCTTTAATTTAATACAAGCTACTAAAACTTGTTCAACATAAAGCTTGTTGAGTCCCAATATTTAGATATTATGGTAAACAATACTTTAGATTATAAAACCAACTTTGACGACTACATTAATGCGGGTAAATAGTAAAATATTAACTTTATGTTATTCAATTTCGCTGTTTATAATTTTTCTAATTAATAAATCGATAACATTCTAATAAAAAAAATATGGCGTTGCTGTCTATAAAGAGAAAAAACTTCAAAAATGTTTATCCGTCCCTAATATTAGTCCATTTAATGTATGTAATTTGAATGTAATAAGTATCTCAGAACAGATAATTAATGAGTGAGATACAAACTTTCATTTTATTTAAATTTCCTTTGTACCTTATTATATCTTGTACCTTATTAGTCTTTATATCTTATTATAAAGGGAAAAAGTGTACTTAGGTGAAATGTAAGTGTAATGTAATTTAATGTGTGTGTAATATGTATGTGTAGCGTGTGTGTGTGTATATCTTTTGTAATATGTAAACAAATATTAACAATATTTATACTGAATATGCTCACCCGAATTTAGCGAAATTTGTCCAGAACGAGACAAATCTTTCCTTAACCCTCGCGTCAGCAATGTTCATTTCTGCGGGAGGATTGAATAGGGACACCTTAAATATGTATGGCAACTCATCTTGGTGGGCAGCTCCAAATAAGCCCAGAGACTTTAGAAGAGAAGCGTTCACGTGACTTGACCCATAGTAGCCGAAACGGTAATAATAAATGGAACTGTCCCCTTCATTTGATATCATGCTTACATGCCTGCTGATACCGACAGAGAATATTATATCACTCAGTAAATCGACAATTTCCTTGATGCTCTCGGCGCCAATATGCTTATCGCCGAAGTAAAATTGTTTGATTTTCTTCCACAATTCAATAGAAGTAGAAGAATTAAACTCCAAACCAAACTCACTGGGAGTGAGATGTTGAAAATCTTGCCTAAACCCATCTTCGCTCGTGGTTCTATTGAGGTACCGAGCGATCTCCATAGAATTGTATCCGATTAGAAGTGGAATTTTCCTAAAAGAACCTTCGCTTATTAATTCCCTCGGATGCTTGGCGATCACCGGTTCGAAACCCTGGTGGAGTTTTTCAATTACCGGCACGAAGTAGGACACGTAAACCAACCTATCTTCATCGCCGTACAATATTGCCGTATGACGGATCAATTCCTCGGCTGTGGCGGTATTTAAAAACGCTAGAACCTCCTCGACGTCGTTGGATTCGCAGCCCAGACTTCTGGCCAAGCTGTATGCCCTGCTCAAGGGCCTGTCCTCGATTGCCCAATCGTTGAAACAAGACGCTGAACTGATAATAGCCTTTTGGAATAATTCGTCGGCGAGGGGCGATGTTGTCAAATGTGAGATAGATACTGCGCCAGCACTTTGGCCAGCGACGGTTACGTTGTCGCTGTCACCGCAGAAATGTCCAATATTATTTTTAACCCATTTGAGGGCGAGGATTTGGTCTCTCAGCCCGACATTTCCCGGTGCATCCTTCAAGTGCAGGCAGAGGAAGCCAAGAGGGCCCAATCGATAGTTGACCGTGACAACCACAACGTCCTCGGTGACGAGGTAATCCGGTCCGTACATGTCGGAGTTTCCCGATCCGTAGGAGAATCCACCCCCGTGCATGAACACAATGACGGGCTTGTTCGGAGGCAGCTGGTCGTCTTCCGCCGGCAGCGTTGGAGTGTACACGTTGAGGTACAGGCAATCTTCGCTGCCGGCATACTCATTATTCAGGGTGTTGATGTCAATTTGGGAGCATCGATTGCCTTCCGTCGTGGCGTCCCTCGTCCCTCCCCACGATTCGGCTTCGACTGGAGGCTGTGAATGGACCAATATTCTTATTAAATATTTGCATTTACATATATCGATTTTTTTTTTATTTATTCGTGGATCCACACAGATTATGTCGAAGGATCCATTTATAATATATTAATATCTTCTAAAGATGACCCACAGTAAATAAAGGAGATTATGTGGGATATTTTAACATAATGTGCAGGTGTTTTTGGGAATTTTGTAAACCTCTCGAAATTTCTAGGAGATCGCAACTATTTCCAGTACTCCCGAGTACCACAGGCACGAGTTATCCGGCGCCGAAGGCGCCTTTACAGAAATAAATAAATAAAAGGAAATATTATTTCCTTTAAGTTCGTTGCAGTCGGGTGTCTCTTTATTGCATGTTCTGCAATCACTCTAAATACCTGCATTATGTATTCTGTGCTGCTACGATTCATACCGCATCTATTTAACAAGACCTTTTTCGGTAATGTTTCTAACGATTAAACATTTCATAGAGCCTCCTTTAAAAATATATTTTTTTAAATGTTAAAGCGGACATTTCGTTTTTTTCTTTGTAGATTGTACTTTGGTAGATTCTCGAAAATAATGTTTATTTTTTTCAATGCCAAAGTCTGTGAAATTCATCAATACCACTTGTGAAAATACCCAATTTATGAAAAATCAATTTGTCTAAAAAAAATCTGGAATTTTCGTCATTATGAATATGCTTCTGTAGTTTATGAACTTCTAAACTAAACTTTGTTAAAATGTATGCAGAGTCTATGAAACTTAATACGTCAACGGAAAAAGGTAGTAAGACTTACCTTGAACCTCAGCGAGCCCAGGGGCGGCTTGGCGTATGGTACTCCCTGGAAACTGTAGAAGCTGCCGCTGCTCGTCTCCACGCGTCTGCCCAGCAGTTCTCCTGTCGCTACGGTCACGCGCGGGCCGTCCATTCTCCGGAATTTGCTGCAAATTTAAGACAGTTAGACCTCGAGAACAGCGCTTCGAATGATTATATAAGATAATCGCATTTTATTCAAAGGAACGCGGTGGTCGATTTCGCGTTTTCAAATTAAACCCAGTTACTGTTATGAGGTTCTCTGCCAGCGTATTAGGCAGTAGTTTCTATTAACTATGTCCATCACCTTTCTAAACTACAAGCAATCAAAGTCTGCCATACCCGAGGGTCGACTCACCTAACGATCTCGTCATATAACCTCCAAAATATCATAAGATCTTGCGCGCTTCGATTCGAACCTAAATATTCCTTCTTCGTCCTGTAATAAAATAATATATAAACATATGGTATCATATCTAAGTATAATAAAATCAAATATATATTAAATTTTCGTTAGTTGCGTTAATAAGGATTACAGAAATTTAAAAAGACAATATTTACCTACACTGTTTCTTGCAAAACAATATTTTATACAAATATGTTAAGTTTTAGTTAGTTAGGTTTAAAAAGCAAATAAAAACAATACAAAATCATATCATAATAGCATATTTTTAGAAATTCATCTAAGCACACGCCTTGTTTCCAACATTACCTCGAATGTCCATTACCCACAATACTTTATATCAATTGTCACGATATTCACGATACGATACAAGAATTAAAGTCTAAAGTTAAAATAATTGTTATATTATATAACTTATTTTAGGTTTTCGTTTTTAAAATATATTTAAAAATATTAGCATTATTTTTATAACGAAAATTGTAACTATGTAATTTTTAAGTAGAAATCTATTTTAATTTTCTAAATTGGTAACGATTTATATCCATGAATGTTTTGTTAATCTTTATGTTAACTTGCTATGTTAAATAAATACATTCACCTATTGACTTTCAAGAGATTTCATTTCAAACACATTGACTGAATCTTCCATTATTTATTACTATATACAAGGTAGATATTATGTGTAGGCACCAATATAGAACGGGAAATTGTAGATGAATGGTGCCTTTATCTTGCCGAGAGATATTCTGGTCAACGGCGGAACCAGAAGTCTTCCTCGAGGAGGTTCCCCCGCCCCATCTTAAGCGGGATGTCCCCGAGGACCTCCCACGGGAAATTTTAATAAGACATGAGGCCTAGAACACAGCTTTAGGCTATTTCTGAGGGGATTTAGACCCTAGTAAAATAGTTTGAAATAGGTTTTGTAAAAATTTTTTTTCCCCAACTCGGCGAAAATGCTCCCTATTTTTTTTTTCTTCGTTTTATTTTTATTTATTTATTGACAGTAACTTAAAATTAATTTCACATTATGCAAAGTTACTATCTAACTAGGCAATGCCCGTGCTAAAGTAGACTTTACTAGAAGCATTGTTCTTATAAGCATAACAGTCTCACTGCGCAACATACAATTACAATTTTTGAATTGAATTGTATGCAATAATACATAATATATAAATAATAATAGTACATAAACAATACTCATAATAATAATAATATATTTAATACTATATACTATATATATATAAATAATAATACATAAATGTACCGTTAATAACTAATAGATAATTTTAATATACTATAATATTCAATACTGGTGTGTTGTTAGTTCCCAAATGAGAAATTGATGCGTTGCCGATACCTTGATTCATTTCTTGTGTTATTATTTATCCTCCCCCTCTCCCCCCCAGGGGGAAAATGGATATATTTTTTATTTGCAACGAGGTGGTGTGAACGAGTAGTCAGTAGAAAACATTTAGCATTTCTTTAGGTTAATGTAATAATTTAGCTCCGTCATTTATGTGGACTTCGGTCAAGCATGCAAAATTGAGTTTATTATCGTTAAAATTATCCACGCAGATTTCATAATGACCTTCATAATAATATCACTAGACGTATAATGTATCCTTCACAATGTGGACATTAAGGTGCTGCCAGAGCCCATGTACGCAAGGGGCTGATGGTTGAGTATTTTTCACTCTCTATTGACCCCAGAGCCTGAGGTTCGAGTCCCGACCTACTCTTACCTACTTTCAGTACAGCAGAGGATGAAAAGCGCGTTTCTGGAGTTTGACTACACAACTACTGCGCGCATCAGATTGACGAGCGTGACTTTCTTTTGAGCGTACTTGACGTTACTATCAGACCAGTTTGGTTTACTGACTCCCTCTCACTTTTAAGGTATTCGCGAGGAGCCGGTTTACTAAATGGACAGTTCTCGAAGGACCGGGCACCACTTCGCTTTGTGCGCGGTTCCCTACTTCGCCCGGGAAAACAACACTTGTGTGCATCGTCCCTCTTCCCTTTTAAGGGAAATAGCTACCTTACGGTTTTGGTTCCCCCGTTCGCTGATAATCTTCGTACTTATTACTAATATTGTAAAATTTTCCCATTTGTACCACTATTGTAATTCTGCATTGTTTATAATTTAATAAAGGAAAATGGAAGTATCGTGAGCCGCGTAATGTCCTCAGTTTAAATGTATTTATTTATTGGTGAATGAAAAACACAGATTTACATACGAAAATGACAAATGAAATGCAACTTAGCATTTTTCCAAACGAAGCAAATGTTTGTGTCTTTCAAGAGGGAATTTGTAAACTAATTAATTCTAGTTGCCTTTGACGTCAATACAAAACTTCCAGTTAAACTGGGCGCGAGGACTGTCGGCACTACGCGTAATTCAATCGTCCGTGCTATATGCTAATTGGACGATTTCAAAATACAAGAAGGCATTAAGTGTGTCACATATTTGACGTTTGATAGGCGAACGGCGTGATTGAAGCAAATCAGCATGATTCACTCGACGCGTATTCTACGAGAGGCCGTGAGAGATCGGATCGAAGCCAATATGGAATGCCACAAAACAATCTACCGTTTGCCGAAATGTGTTCCGATAAACACGCTGTTAGTTTCTGAGGCGCCGAATAATATTGTGTGCACAGATGTCGCCAGCAGATGGCAGGTCTAATGTTGGTTTCGTAATATAATTAGGTTTTAATCGAAACATTTCAACAAAATGTCGGCGGAAAACATTTTCGTCTCGCACATAAAGCCTTATGAGAAATAACTTTATCTACGGTCAATTTAAAGTGAAGATTGTGTATCTCGAAATTGTAACGTAGGAACCGACTGCAAGTTGACCCGTGAAATCTATTAAAAGGTTACTTACTAATAAAAATAAATTATTAGTAAAAATACATTTTTAAAAACAAGCTTTTATTTAAGCGCTTGAATGCGTATACAAAATGTCGTATCTGTGCCGTTAACCGGTGAGGAGTTCCTTCATTTGGAGCCATTCCTGGGTGTAGAATCAGGTCATGCTTACCAAAAAAATGGCATTATCGTTGGTACTGAACCAACATCTCGAATTTCAACTCCATGGGATAAGAGGGTGTGGTCGGCTTGCAAGATTTGACCTAAACCGACATACAAACATTGCAAGCTCGTAAAAAACAGCAGAGCTCTGCTAACAATGACGTCACACCTTGAAACAGAGTTATCACCGGGATTTCATCTACTGAATCGTGTAGGTCATATCTAAAATGTTTAAACATTTTAATAATTTATCATATTTTTGTAAAAGAAGCCTACGCGACTGTTATCTTAACAAAATGGCTGCTATAAATCAATTCATTCTCACAACACGCGTCAGAAAGATAAATGTGTGTAAACCGTGGGTCTCGGACAAGAAAGTATAAAAATACCAGTTTATATATGGGCTTTATATTCTCCAATAAACTTTCTGGCAGAATTAAAGTAATACATGATTACAGTATTTTTTTTTACTATTTTGGATTTGTTTTACATGTTTCTGATTGCTTTTTTGTTTTGTTGTCTTATTGTTGTTCAATATGAACACATTTTAAATCGTATATGTAGAAACTGTGAATGGAAAAAATAAATAAATAAATAAATATTCTTTGCCTCCGCATTGCAATTTCTTGAAGGCTCGTTTGGGCAGGACTGTGGACCCATGCGTTTCGAGCAGCATTATGCACAGTGGCTCTAGTCACAAACCCACTCGCGAATCTCTCGCTGGCTCTTTGGTGGTGTTGGTTAGAATCGCCGATGCCTTAGTAGCAAAAACTTTTCCATTCGCTGCTAGTCGTTAATGTTAATTGCTACTAAAGAGTGTTTTTTTAGAGGCGTGGTTTTCAAGAAGAGATAAAACGCATATAATTTGATGTTATGGCTAAGAATTTAGTTTTATTATAAAGATAAGGGTTTGCCATTATGTTTTAAAAATGATTTCGGGTAAGTGGCCGCCGCGGCTGACTCGAACAAATTCCAGCCGAGAGGCCCAATTTTCAACCACTTTTTGCAGCAAGTTGGGCCGTATGTCAGCAATAACGCGCCGAATATTCTCTTCCAAGGCGTTAATCGTGTCCGGCTTATCTGCGTAGACAAGCGACTTCACATAACCCCACAAAAAATAGTCCAGCGGTGTTAAATCGCACGATCTTGGAGGCCACGCCACAGGCCCACGACGCGATTTTTACTTTATTTTGGAGTGATTTTTTCTAAATTTGCACTATTTGCAAACGTTGTTCAGGAGTAAGTCTATTCATTATGAAATGGTAAACCAAACTGAGCATAAATGAAGTGAAAGCTGTCAAAAACACCAACTACGAAAAAAGTAGTGCCAGATTGAAAACCACGCCTCTAAAAAAAACACCCTTACATTGGCAATATTTTGCCATTGTAAAATGTTGCCATTGCAAAAGTTAAATTATGTGTGTTATTTTTAGGTTTTTCTTCGCGATTTTTTCGTACTCTGAAAGAAAATATACATACTCCGATATCGCCATCTAGTGATGAGGTTGTAAAGTCCCTTAAAATAGACCAAAAAAGTTATACTAGCAACTTACAGATAGCGCTAGATATGAATAGTCATATCAAAATATTATAAAACGAATAGTATTATTTTGACTATATTTTTATGTACAAAATTAATTTACCTAACTTCTTATATTTATTTAATTCGAAAACAAAAAATAATTACATCTTAAAAATACAAATTAAGAATAAACATCTTAAAAATTAAGAAATTAAATTAATTTTGTTTTTACATTTTCATAGAAGTATGTAATATATGATTATATCAGTTTTACAAAACTGGAGTGTTAGTTAAATATTATTCATGGCGGAATTAAAGAATAAAATAATTTCAGAAATAATTGAATTAGGTAACTAAAAACATAACAATAAAAATCTATAAATATCAATTCTTTGTCTATAGTTCCGAATTTCTATGGTTTTCAATGCTACAATGCGCAAATAGTATTATATGGTTTAAGACCAGCGATCGCGACGCGAGAGTGGGGACAGCACCGATTTCGTACGAAGTATGGGAAGCGGCGAGCGGAACAAGCTTCGGCTTTCCGTCGCATCAGCGTTTGGCACCAACACCATCATAAATATACAATACGGATACGTGACAGCCTCGCTCGCGGTCCCGACTAGCCCTGCTGGTCACCAGTCATTGGTGCCGTTGGTGACACTGAACATCGGTATCCTGCAGTCACAGCTTCCGCGTCGAGTGAACGGCGCTGATAACGAGGACACGGAGTGGCCTGAAAGCTAGCCCAGTCGCGATAACTGACGCCAGATTTATCTTGATTTATCTTTCGAGCCCAGCGAGATATCGAACCTTCGTTTGCGTCTAATCACAATCGCCAGGAGACGAGATGGTTTAGCGGGTCAGCCGAGAGTCTGACTTAGTTCCGATTGTGAAAGGTTATCACGCCATTGTTGCATTTGTGTCAATCTTCTTCACGTCGCAGAGCGAGAACGTGATATTGTCACGATCCCTTATTTGTTAATTGTTAAGCTCGGGGTAAGGTTTAATGGTCTTTAGATTATTACCCTAGGTGTAAATAGCCATCTGACTTGGAGGGGGGGGGGGGATTAGGGGGCTCAGTATATGCCAACAAATCAAACAAATAAAAAGGATATATTTTTTTAAATAAAATGAAAATCTATTATATTAAACTACAAACAAAAGTACGGGCGTGGATTTAAAAAAAAATAGACTTAAAATAAACTTTAGTTTTCTCTTTTTGGGGGACTCGCCCCCCCCCCCCCCCCTGTAGTTACACCGGTGATTATTACGTGCAGAATTGTTAGTACGCTGTATCGGACAATTAACTGCAATATATAGCGAAACATTTATATCCACGATGAATTTATATAGTTATCTTCATTTATTCGAGGTCATTTAGTTTTTTTTTTTAATTTTTTACTTAGTTTTGGTTTTGATGTTTATTTTTATTTATGTTAAATGCTGCTTTTGCTAGATATACAATTAATAGGTACATGACTTATATTTTACAGTGTTCATTTTTGTACATTTATATGTCTGTAGAGAATTGATGTTTTTTATTCAGTTTAATATTTATTTCTTAACTTTTTTATATTATAATACTTGAAGTTCGTCTTTTTTTTTACTGTTTTTATTAGTAATTAATTATTACTAATTTAAAAAGCAGGATTTAACGTGTAATTGTATTTGCTCGATTGTGATTTTTATTTAACTGTATGTATTGTATTTTTTATCATTATTTTATTACTTCTAATATTTGTTTTCCTCGCATTTGCAATTTATATTTGCACATTAAGGCATGTTTTCTAAGGTTTTTAATGTCCTTCGTATTCATGGAAATAAATAATAAAATAAAATAAATATTATCGCAAAAGTAAAACGCAGTCCCAAAGAAAAACCACACGATAAATAAAATAATCACATTCACAGCCTAATATTCAACAAAAACGTAAACCATAGTAATTCTTTTAATTTTAACATTTCAGGCGAAAGGCCAAATTGCCCCCCCCCCCCCCCTCCCTCTTATCCATAAATTGTAGAAAGAGTGTCACTGCCAAGGTTGAAACTTGAAACATGACGTTATTAATATTCAGGCAGAAACGTTGCCTCGAAGCAAACTCACTGCTATTTTTTTCAATCTTTGCAATGTCCTAATTGAGACGTTATTTGAACAGTTTTTTATCTGCGCGTGCGTCGAATTAACGCGTTTTCAACGGGCGCGAATCTTATGCAAACATAAGTACATAGATATATGTGGCGCCTATAAAATGATGATGCATCTACGTAGATATACGCTAAAGTGACACATTTAGAAAGTGTGTGTATAGAAATCTATTTTGAGCCCGCGAGCTGATAAAAGTATAGTGATTTCTTTCAAAAGTTGGATCAGCCTTGCGCTGTCTTTATTAAATATACCTACATAATTTTATTGATGGAATGGTTGACATATTAATCGATCCCTTAGTGCAAATAATACTTTATAACGAGACTACTTTAAGATTCACCTTCAGGAAGTGGACAATAACAAAACAAGTACGAATAGAGCGGGGAGAAAAAATGAGATCACAGAATACCAGTGACAGTTTTATTGCTTTACCCTTACTTTAATCAATAACGCAACTTTATCACAATAATATGGTTATTCCAATGGAAGGGGTACGTAACTTGCGGGTGAAGGATTTAGGTTGTCCCATCCAGTCCCCCGATCCGCGTGCGGCCAATAAAGAAAACGGGGGACCACCACGCACGTAAGGACAGGGGAACCGATCATTTACTCGACGGCACCTCCGCGCCTGGAAGGTTGGGGTTACTCCCAACTCCTCACAGTCCCCGAAACCATAAATAGTAAAACGATGGAAGAACTTATACCAGGACTGCTCTGAGGGCACCAACCGCCTTTGCCGGTTGCTCTATGGAAAAGGAGGTTACCTGCCCGTGACTGTCATATGCCCGATCGGCTGAAAGCTAGTTTTATTTCTTTTTATAGAAACGGCGATGGTAATGATCGGCCAAAAAAAAAAGAATTACTGCTTAACGGAAAGATTTCCAAAACGGAATATTGTTACAACTTCCAGGAACAAAACCTGAAATTTTGCAACACTTTTTGTCGAACTTGTACTGGATTAGCTTGTAAGCTATAAAACTGTTTTAATTTGGGCTCTCACTGTACAACCAGAGTGTGGTGGCCAAATACCTAAACCTTTGCATTCATTAAAACCAAAAATCCTGTTAAACTAACCGATAGGAGAGGAAACTTTTTGAATTGATAGAGGAAATAATGCTAAGGGGTTTTTAGAATATTTAGTAATTATTTAAAGATATTTCGGTGTTGAAGGGTGCAATGATCACAAGTCACATTCGTTACAAAATTGCGAATACCCTTTACCATGCTTGTAAACGTGATCCTTAAGATGTTTACACATCAACATTTTAATAGGCACCCCCCTCCCCTCTCAATAAGCAGTTTTCTAGACGTTTATTGGCTAGTAATAATTTGAGCGTAGGTGTGCAAAATGTGTCCAAACTTTATTACAACATTACAACCCACCACGCCTTCTAAATTTGCACTTCAAGATAGTTTTAAACAAATGATCAGCCTTTGCGATGGGTTTATAGTCAGTTTTTTTTTCCGGTTTTAATTTTATTTATTTTTTTATCTACCATACACTAACATTATACATATATATATATATGTACATATAATAATATACATAGACCTGACCAAACCTAACCTAACCTTAATAAACATTCTTTCGTATGGCTGCCCTAGTTAAACATGGAATACTTCGAAGACAGCAAAGGCATACGTTTTAAAAGGATAAATTTACGCCGAGGGTTCCGCGCTGCACATTTTTAATTAAATTTACAACCCTATTGAGTCTTTGCGAAGAAAAATGTTTCAATTCAATTCAAAATTACCTTTATTAATAAATACTAAATACTAAACTAAGGAAATATTTTACAATACAATGGAAAAATTGAATTATCCTCAATTAGGTTTGATGGTTACCCAACTAGACTTCAATCTGTTCTAGGGTGACCATCTTTTTGTTACGGTAAATCGTATGAAATAGGGCGTTTTAGCCTAAATATAAAGAGAATCATACAACTAATTCTATTGAGTAATGCCATTAAATTTGTTTCAAAACAGATCTTATTTAAAAATCAGTAGAATTTTATCAATGGTAGGATTTTATCATTTTTGATGTTTCTGCATCGTAGAAACAACAAAAATGCAAAATAAATTAAGATTTTTGCAACTTTGCGTGCGTATAAATAAAACTACTATCATAGTCCATTTACTGGGCAAATCGAGCAATTTCTCAGTACAACCGGGAAATCTCATTTGACACGGAAGTTTTTTTATTATATAGGATTTCTCATAAGTCTTAAACCTTTTTTTTTTAATAGAAATAGAATAAACGTCAAATGTTTTTTATTATGCTTATGAATGATGTAAAATTAAGTTGTGTTATGAAGCCAGTCTTCGCCTTCGTAAAGTAACACAAGAATATTTTGATCTTCGTTGGAAAAAATGTGCTAGATAGAGTTGTCCCGTAATTTTAAGACTGCTAGATTGCATTGACTTTCGAAAATATTTTACTCACTGTACCATAGTTATAACAACTTATATGTTACAAGCGTAAATGACAATCTAGTCAGTTCGCTTGAACTATTTGAACCATGACTTATGAGACATCCTCTGTATATTTCGCTAGGAATAAGGATTTTCTTCTAGGCGATGGGAGAATTATTCGGATATCTTGAGAAAACACAAAAGATATTTAACTGTTACCAAGTCCGCTATGAAATGATTGTACACTCTCTTTACTATCAACATTTTTGCGTTTCGATATTTTGTTTCAAAAGCATCCTTAAAAACGAATACGCCAAT
Source organism: Neomicropteryx cornuta (assembly GCA_020383195.1). NCBI lineage: Eukaryota > Metazoa > Arthropoda > Insecta > Lepidoptera > Micropterigidae > Neomicropteryx > Neomicropteryx cornuta. The sequence continues at coordinate 4,140,882 of JAHKQU010000010.1, read as the reverse complement.
AAAAAAATAAATCGAATCGAACACACTGTGTAATTTTGGTTTAATCATTTTATAATTTAATTAATTATATATCATTAAAAATGTATAGTTATTCTCGTAGCCTACTCTTGTATTTGCCGGCACAATAAGATAATTTAAGTAGAAAGCAGGTGACATTTGCCCTATTGTGATATAAATATGTCGTTCAAGAAATTCGAGCGTTGCCAACAATTACAATTATGCTATAAATATATTTTTTTTATAATTTTTTTTTTTTTTTTTTTTAATTTAATGTATATCTATGGTACAAATGTTAACTATAATAGTGGCATAGTACCATATTTCGAATAGGTGTAATAAATAATAAGTTATGGTTTCAAAACTTAAACTCCATGTTTTAAGTTATTTTGCTGATAATATTCTTTACTAAAACTGGTTATTAAAACTTAAAATATTTTTATGTACACTTACGAATTGGGAGAGTGGAAGACCCACTAAATTCTGTTTCAACTGAGCTGGAAATATTGTGCTGCCCAATTAGCCAGACTCCATTTTTCCTTATATGTTTTTAATAGAATTAATCACATTAAATAAAAAAAAATAGATTGCTTTTTACGACAAATTAAATAAATAAATCAATAATTTTGCCTAAGCAGTTATATCCCCCAGCTAACTGTGAAGATTTAATATAGTTAAAAATAAAAAACGATGATGACAGTGCAGTTTTGAACCAATAAATTGTGCTAAATTAAGTTTATTGCCATCTCATACGAGAGCAGCTAATATGTCGAGAATAATAGGATATCATATGAAATTTAATATAAACTCGTTTAAAGAATGGAAGAGGTGAAAATCGGCCTAAGTTAAGCATAACCTACATTCAATTAATATTTACCGTTCAATAAAGCGATTCTTCGATACGATGATCGTGGCTTAATCAGATCTTTTAATAAGTTAATTATCATAAATTCGAAATAGCCGTTTAGGTCAAAAAATTGGTACAACTTATACACAGACATTTTATCAAACAATTCTATTTTGTACTCAAGGGGACCTTAAAACACGTACCGTTGGTGTAATATCACTTTATATATAATAAAGATATATCCATCCTTATCGAAATAAAAACAATTAAATAAAGTATATTAAATGACCATTGTTATTGAGAAGCGTTTTATGAACTCATTTTTATCCAAAGTAAAATAACGAGAGAAAAAACTATTGAACAAATAAGATAAAAAAAAACCTATTTCATTTTTTACGAATGACAATGAGTTTGGAAACACACTTTAATCGATAAATAAACGATGTGACAAATTTGGCGGAGTTATACTATATCAATTACGCAATAAGACATGGCATTTCCCTAGTTGATTTTATAGTGTTTTTTAGGGTAATTAAAAGTGCTAATGTATAGCAATAGGTTATATAAATTAAGACCTCCTTCCAAGGTTTCGAGCTTTAAAAAAAAACCATTTTGGTAGAATTTAAGCTTGTTGGTTGAAACGAGTGATGTATTTTATTAAGTCGCTATTTTTAGAAAAATCATACATTAGAAGTAAATTTCACAACAAAACGTTTTCGACATATTAATATTACAAAAAAGTAAAAAGCTCTGTAGCAATCATTGGGCCTCTTAATTGAGTGCTTGCAATATTACTATTTCATCCGCACACGCTTGTCTGCCTCACGAATTAGCATCCTTTCATGAGTTTGCGCGAGCGACAGTAGCACTCTTAACTTAAAGAATCTTGCCCAGATTGATACGTCTAAAATTAAAAAAAATTAGGTAAGTACTATTAAATAAATGTGTTATATTTTCAAATGTTCACAAATAGATGATTTTTGTGTATAAAAACCTAGAACAATTGTTTTTTTTTTGTGAGTATTTTTCAATGTTAAATGTTTATGTTAAAATAAATTTAAACTATACACCTAAACTAACCTAAAAATCTTTTCGATCTAAATAGAAGTATAAAAATGATACTATCTATCGTTCTATAAATTGTATCTACATAGGTTCGATTTTGAAACCAAATAAAACTTTAAACACTATAAATAAATGATTCATCTAAAACAAGAGTCTCTGAATCCAAAAATCTTTTTTATATACTACTAGCCATTCAACCCCGGGATTCTTGCAACTCATCTCTGAATTGATCTCTTTTAAAACAAACATTCGTGGGATAGAAATGATACAAAACTGACAGATTATACAACTCTGATGATACAACTCTGGACAGATGATACAAATCTAACGTTGATGTTTATGAATTTAAATAGTTATTTTCGAATCGCTGTCAAAAAGCGTTCTAGACTGACTTTAAATTAAACAGTTAAATGGACGAATTTTGCTTATAATATCCAAGCCAAAATATTGTCGATGGTATTTATGCTTTATAGGTTTTACTCTTTGCGCCGTCAGTAAGCAAATGTTGGTTTTTATTTAATTAAGTACAACTTCATATTATAGAAATTAAACAAACGAACTCTTCTGTGTTTTAAGCTCTTCATTTGCTATTTTTCCTAAGACTCTAATGCCTATTATAAGAGAGCAATTCAACTAGAAAAGAACTATTCGGTATTTATTAAATTTCTCAGAAATAGAATTGAATTTAAAATATCTGCCTTTACTATGTTGATTACATAAGATCAAGGTATCTAAACATATGTTTTTATGATTAAATATCCAATGGTTAACAAATGACAGTCATTGAAAAAAGGGTGTAAATGAGTCGAAATTAATATTTATCCTTTGCAACTCGTTGAATTTTCAACTGCGCTTTTATTATCACTGTCCACCACGTTGACACAACATTCATTACGGACTTCGCGAGATATCGTCGGCCCGCAATCAATGTCCTCGAATCGCGAAGATACTGTGAAAACGCCTCAAGTCGACCACATACGGATAAAAAACTTATTTCGCGAGATAACGCATCTATAGAGATGCGTAACTAGGTGGAACCCAGAAAGTAAGAGTGTGTTTGTTCTCTATATCTACCATAACTATTTACTAGTGGATTTAGCGATCCATCATACATATTATGTTTAGCGTCGATACATTACCAGCGCTAAATAAATACGGGTAACTGACTATACACTGATACATTATTGTTGCGTTTACATATCTAAATATATCTGAATACGTTACAATCAATAGACGTTACAAAGTGTAAAATGGATTTCTAAAGTTTGTAAATTTGTTAGTTTAGGGAGTAGAGCACTGTCATGAAGTATAGCGCAAGGAAAGTAAAAAATATGGGTACTTACTTAGCGTTTGCGGCGCGGGTTTGTCACGTGAGGCGCGGGTCGCCCGTTAAGTATAGCCGAAGGTTTTGAGGGGATTTTTCAAAATGGCGTCGCGCCAATAAACGCCGCCTGCGCTCGACTGATACGCTGAACAAATACGCTGAATTTTTACACGGAGGATTCGTTGCGGCCGCGTGACGTCCGCCTAAGGCGCTCATTACATTGTCGCGATGTGGGCCGCATAACATAAATGGGGCGCGGTCATAAATCGTGCTATTTCATCTGACGGCTGTTAGCTCGATGAGGCTCGCGATATTTTCTTTTTATATTATAATATTGAAAAACACAATCAATAATCCTAAAGTCAGCAACATTAAGGGGTGATTATCTAGACATGCAACTGAACAGTTTTTGTTCAACATAGCTAACAAAAAAAAAGTCATACAAAAATATCAAATCAAATTCAATGTCGCTTTCGCGACCTTTATTTCATATATTTTAAGTAAGCAATTTAAATGTTCTGGAAGAGTCTACGGACTCGTCTACCAGATACCAGATACCAGATACAGATACCAGGTATCTAGCAACATTTTACATTTTTTTAATTACACACCTTAACCTATCGTTAAAAAACATTACATTACACAAGAAGAATAAAGTGAACAATACAAGTATAATTTTAGCTCTTTTTTACATCACTATTTTTTTTAAATTTCCTAATTTCTACAGGTACCTTATTATATAGGTTGATGATTTTAGGGGCGTGGTTTTAAAGAAGAGATAAAACGCATATAATTTGATGTTATGGCTAAGAATTTAGTTTTATTATAAAGATAAGGGTTTGCCATTATGTTTTAAAAATGATTTCGGGTAAGTGGCCGCCGCGGCTGACTCGAACAAATTCCAGCCGAGAGGCCCAATTTTCAACCACTTTTTGCAGCAAGTTGGGCCGTATGTCAGCAATAACGCGCCGAATATTCTCTTCCAAGGCGTTAATCGTATCCGGCTTATCTGCGTAGACAAGCGACTTCACATAACCCCACAAAAAATAGTCCAGCGGTGTTAAATCGCACGATCTTGGAGGCCACGCCACAGGCCCACGACGCGATTTTGTTGTTCAGGAGTAAGTCTATTCATTATGAAATGGCAAACCAAACTGAGCATAAATGAAGTGAAAGCTGTCAAAAACACCAACTACGAAAAAAGTAGTGCCAGATTGAAAACCACACCTCTAAAAAAAACATCCTATATAATCGTGCCTTTCTCCATAAACTTCGGTAACATAAATATCTCCAATGCTAATTGCCTTTTGTAGTACTTATGTGAAAAAAGACTCTTTGAATTCTATAAATACTCTATTGAAAGTTTGGTGCGCGTATTAAACGCGCGGCTGTTGTGTTCCTGACCTATGCAGCCGAAACTACCTGTCGTCCACTGCCGTCAATGCATTTGTAGGCACGGTGCCGCTTGGAATTAATCGGTTACTGGGTCGCAACGCCGCGAGATTGGATATTTTGTTAGGTGACCATACTTTAAAATGTTTTAGGACTCTTTCTTTTATCTTTCAAGGCCAGTTTTTTGGTTTATTTTCAAAGTTGTCGAACATAATTTGTTAAATGTCATGTCCAAATTTTTTTCCAAACTCCGTGTTTTTATTTATTTTAGGAAATAAAAGTTATTACCGCTTTTTAACCGTGTTTTGGTTAAACGCAGTTTTCTGTAAATTTCAGGACCTAAGCATTTTAAAGATCGATGGCCAAAACTTGGTACCAACACATTGTCGGGACCCCCCAGGAAATAAAGCCTTATGTATGATCCAGTAATTGCATGTAGGTACAATTTGTTTATGGTAATTTAATTTAATTTGTTTAAAGAAATCTTTTATGTATTCACAGCCGGCCATGTTATTATTACTATTAATCAAAATTGGTGCAATTGGCCAAGTTTTTTTGTATAAAATATTTAGTTACAGTTTTTATGTTTATTGTGGGAAAACATTTATATACGACTCTGTCATTAGAAGACTCGGGCCTGCTTCCCAGGGTCTTACAGCCAGGCTAAACGGACACCAATTCCTGATCTGAAACGTCTGACGTTTCAGAGCAAAAGTTGATTTTCGAGAGGGATCAGAATTGAATTGAAAATCGCAATGGCGATTTAATTTTTGAGTGCATATCTTTTGTGTTCATCGTTTAAAGTTATTTACGCTGTTATTTAATGTGGATCGTATAATATACCCGTAGGTAGGTTAAATAGTTGTTTGTACAATGATAAAACCTTTAACTTCACGTTAATTCCGTTTTTAATCTCTCTTAGTTTCTTCTTTATTTCGGCTGAATAGAAAAAAAGAAGATTAATTGGTTTGTATTTCGTTCGGTTTATGAGGTCTTGGCCCTTCGGTTTATTTGGCGTTCCTCTCAGTGATTTTCGTAGCAAACATGTCTACCAAAAAAATAAGTTTTAAACTAACCATATTTTATGATGCTACTTTAAAAATCAATTCTCGCAAACGAAAAAAAAATCGACTTAAACATATTTTTCGGATAACTAGTGTTACAGTGCCTTTATGTATCTCGGAGTGTGATAACAAGTTGCGATAACGACACGAGATGACGAAGCTGCGTACTCCCGGGCGCGCAACTAAATATAAAGATAATCTCGATTCAGCGCCACCTAATTGTTTATTGAAATGAAAAAATAAATAAATGCTAAATATTATTTTTCCTTTTCGTGCTCGGGCAAAAAGTAAAATTTAAACAAGAATATTTATTTGCTACATCACTGCAATACAAACGTAATGTCCTTTGATATTCCTATCACCTATAAACCTATCACGCATGATCTGAAATGCTACAATCAGTGGCGGCCCTGGGGTGGAGCGATAGGAGAATAGGGCGCCAAAACGACAAACGCGAAAAACAATTTCGTGTGAAAAATAACATTTTGATGGCGTCATTTGAAGAGATTTAATTGGAATATTTGCCGGTGCGAAAGCAAGAAAGGTAAAGTTTGTATAAATTAAATAAAAATTGCAGTAAAAGTTGATTTTTGAAAAAAAAATATAATTTATCTAATATTTTTTTTTTTTTATTTATTTTACATAATTAATTTGACAAAGAAAAAGTAGTAGTAGAAATCACAGTTACAAATGAATATTATAAATGCACCGGGAGCGATTAGCACTGCTACATTTTGTGCCCTGCCTTCTTTACTAGACTATGTCTGTACTAAGGAAGGCAGTGTTATATTGTGCTACAACTGAGAATGTCAAACCCATAGAGAAATGTGAAAAAGAAAAAGAATTTTATCAATTATTATTATTATTTTTTTATTTATCATTCCACATATTATTTATCAACTATCTGTAGTATAATATTTAAGGAAGTACATTTTTTAAGCTTGGATGTTATCCGATTTCACCAATATTTAAAATGGACCTTCAGAGTGGACATAGGATATACATTATCCCGTTAAAAAAAACTTTGAAGCAATTCATCTTGAGTGCCGCAGGCATGAGATTTCGCATGCCACAGGCACTGTCAAAGCCGCCCGCAGGGCCTAGCTACCAACCCGGGACGTACTTACGCAAATGGTCATGTACCATTTGTGCGTTGGCTTAATGTGTGATCGATGGAATTGTAAATGTTGATATAACTCGGTTCCAAAATAATTTCTTTCAGGTAAACAAATTAAACTGGGAAAATCTTTAAAGATTAAACATCCGAAAAAAAATGAATGGTTGGTAGTACTTCCCATCACATTGGTCTGGTGGTTTGGTGGAAAACGATCTGGAAGCTCTTCATGAAATAGCGGCATAGGAATGGATGGACAAATAACATTTGTAACTACATAATAGCATTAACTTTAATATGCAATTTTCTTTTTAGGATTGAATATAATAGGATTTGACATTATTTTAATGACAGCAATTAGCTGTTCATGAATGATACAATTATTATATAGATAAAAATTCAGAATTGTTCCATTTAATTCCCCCCAAATAGTGTTTAAAATCTTTAAAAAAAACTAATATAATAGCATTGTTTTATTAGCGGTTTCCTCAACTTGAAATTGCAGGAATTTCATTCCTGACCCGAGTTTTTTTTAAATATTAGCTACAAGGAATAACAAAGTAAAAGATAATCTTTAAACTTTCAGAGCTTTTTACAGAGCAGTTCATCTGACAAACTCACCATGACATCATTCTGCAGATCTTCAAAGGATGATGGTGATTAAATAATTTTATATAATTATTGGTTTTATTTTTGTGTATTGTAAATTTAAAATGTATGGTTATTATTGTTTTGCTTTACATCATATTTATATAGTTTAAATATTATAGCATCGATCGTGGCATATAAAGTCAAAAAAAACGCTTTACTTGGTACAGTTTCATCTAGCTAGGGAGGCAAGAAACATCAGTACTATGTAAGTCGCTTATCGCTTTAATTAGGATATTTAACAATACTTATAAATGTTACATAGTTATGTTGTACTACTTAAGCAATGTAATATTAAGTTTTCAATAAATAAATATATAATATCAGACGTTATGATGATTTAATTTTCCTATTATTTTTTTATGTAATCTTTTGTCGACAGTTTAAATAATTTTTAATGTTAACTCAACGTCACTTTTATTATATATCCAATTTATTTATTTTTTTTGTGTTTAATACATATATTTCGTATCCATTCGTACTTTAAGTTTCCTTTTTTGCTTGTCTATTATTTCCCCAATCCGCAAAACAAAGATGATAGCATTAGAGAAAGTTCAAAGAATATCTACTTGTTCATCCCAATTCCTGTTTGGCATATTGAATGGATGAACTAAAGTAATCATATACACAATATATATTAATACCCAGCTTACCTATCTGGGTCAGCTGATAGAGATCCTACAAAAGATAACTTATTGAAGTTATCTCTTTTGTAGCGCAGTTCCAAATAAGTTTGTTTTTGTGCCAAATCTATTTAGTACCTAACAGCAAATAATGAATGGCTTATCCTTTCAAATGTTGTTTATAAATTGTTAATAAAACAGAAATATTCATTATGAAAATGATCACTTTATTTTATGGTGTAAATGACAACGCCACTAGATCAGCGACATTTGGGGATGTACAATTACGGTAAAAGAAAAGGATAAAGAATGTTTTTCTAAACCTGTTATGGATTGCTTTGTGGCAAATCTCGAGCCGTAAGCTCAATATTGTAAACATTAAAAAAAATAGTATATATTTTTAAACATCTTTTTTAGCGATACAGTTTGCTAATAAAATCAAAAGTTTTATTTTTATGATTATTGATTTTATTATGTTGCTCGTTATTGCTATTTTTTAAATATCTTTTACACAGTAACGACAATATATGCATATCAAAGAAACTGAGTTTTCTAGGATTCGTTTAAAGGCTTGTTTGCCTGAGTTTCAAATGATGGCCTCGTAGATGTGATGATGTGTGTTCTCATTAGCTGTGAATAAATCCTTAAGTTATATGTCTCAATGAGACACGCGCTCGCCTTCCATAGGCAACTTGAGTCGCTTAAGCCTTTCTTCGTATTCCAAACCTTTCAAAGGTCCTGGAGTTTTAGTTGCTCGCCTTTGCATTTTTTCTAATAAATGACAGTGCTTAATGAAGTGACTTCTCTAAACTCCAGCAGAGCTAAGAAAAATTTCAACGATTACAGCATAATTGACGCTCTTCAGATACTTTAACATCGACATAGTATAAGTTTTCTCAGCATGCCTACATATTTACAGGAAACCAGCAGAACATTATTCCGTCAGATCTAATATTCGCCCCTCCCATAGGATTCTAGGCGAGCCCCAGTAACTTCATTGCCAGCTCCGGAAAATTATTGGTTAACTGGGATTGCCCAGAAAATTGAGGGCTTTACAGTTGAGAGAAGCTATGACAACACTGCTCAGGATGCGTGTTATTATTTTACAGAAAAAGTGTAAATAAAAATAATATCAATTTCAGATATATATTTTATTATTATATTGATAAGCAATTATAAGAGAAAATTATACAATTAAAATGATTAAGTCTCTAATGCGAGGGCATAAGGATGTCATGAGCGCTATGCGACACACTGTTGGCGGCGCGGTGCACCCTGGAGCACCACGCATCGACGCGGGTGGCGAGACGCTTTACAGCACGCCTGTCGAGTGCGGCCGCGCACACCCTCTCCACGCGGACCGTCTGCGAGACGCCGTCCATCCGGCCGAAGATCAGGCCACGGGCGAGAGCACGCGTCACCACAGATTCCACCTCGTCTATGGTAATGCCAGTTTCGTTTGCTGTAAAGGAAATATCATGTTATAATTGAATTATAATGCTCAAGATGTAACACTTCACGAATATGTAATGAATATAACAGTAGTCTTTCTGAATTAGACATATTTAAATGTACTCTGAATTAATTAAAAAATAAGGTAGGTAAAAATCCTAAATAAAAGACATTGTGTTATTTTAAACTATTTTAATTACGTTTCTCATTTATTTTCTTTTTTCTACCTTTAAATTAAATTGTTAAACAGTGGACTCATGTAATTGACCAAATTAATGACTATTTATTTGCTGTTTTATAAATTAAGTTACGCTGTATATTTCCCTAAAATACAATAAATAAATAAATATTTCTAATAAATGGATATATTATGGACTCCATATGTCATATTTCAAGTAACTGCAACTCAACTCAACTACAAATTTTATTATATACAATTAATTAGCCTATGCAAACAAAAAAAAAACGGTGAAATGGGAAATCATTTTCTTTGTGTTTGCGTTTTAGTTGTCTGGATTTTATTATTTTTCTTTATAAAAGGCAGGCAGCAATTGTACTGATTACGCCTGTAATCAATGAAGCCAAGTGTTCAAAAAATAGTTACTGAAATTTAAATTAATACTAAAATATGTCGTAGAGCTAAAAACATATTATTAGTGAATAGAAACTGTCCAATAGAACTGTCCATCAGAATGTTTTTCAAGCAACTTGATAATTTCACACCATTAATATTACAATAATAAATATTTTCTCATTGGCAAATTTACCAATTTCCTGAAAAGTGAGCGACCTAGGTGGATGCTCAGCGACGGAGGCGGCCATGTTGACCAGCTTCAGTATCCTCAGTTTGCTCTGCAGTTTGTTCTCGGCCGCCACCAGGTCCGACACCTGCGACCACTGTGGTCTCAACTAAAAAAAATAAATATATTTTAAAATGCACCCCAAGCGCTCTCTCTAATTTATTATTATTTGCCTTTTTTTATCACAATTTTATATTACGTAAATTCCTTGATATATTGATAAAAATATGCCGATTTAAACTTTGGAAGTGGGATAGAAGAGCGCATAATGTGGTATTTTACCTTATTAAAAGTGGCCCTGTCTCCCTCGGTGAAGGCCTTGACAGCCGTGGCCGCCCACGCCTGCGGTGTGTTCTCCAGGGTCTCTAAGGCTGGGTGGCAGGCCAGCTCGCCCATATTGTAAATTTCCTCGCCTGAAAAAAAAAATAACAAAAATATTTTCACAAATTTTTGAAATGTTCTTGCATAATGGATATTTAGGGGCTACTAAATTTTGTCTTATTATTAAATAATATCTTCTTGTTTAGCTCAAATGGCTCCTTATCCGTAAATGCCGTGATCTCCATACTCCTAACCCACTTTTATCGAATTCTTAAGAGTGCTTGTGTAGTAGCTCGGCCTATACAAGGTGCCTTCTCAGATTATTTTCAAGTTGACTGTTTTGGTGTATTTGTTAATTATAGTGCTAAGAATCATTATCACCTAAATAAATAAAACCAAGAGATTTTAGTTAAAATATCCTCTTTGAAAAATTGCATTTAAAAAGCCATTTTTGGGTAAATTTGTGCTATTTTATTTTCATTTCAAGGACAAAGAACCTTAAGCGTATTATTAACATTAAGAAACCGTAAAAAATATATAAAAACTTTTTGTTTTTTGTAATCTTCATGGAATTTACTAATAATGTATAATTTTTCTAAAAAAAATGCTACAACAATTGTTTTTTTTTTTAAAAAGCTTGACTTCAACATTTATATAAAACTAAAAAACTAAGAAATAATAAAAAAAAAATATGATTCGCTAAAACGTTGAGGTTGGCGCAGAAACACACCATAATATGCAACTTCACTATAAACCATTACTTTTGTCTCTAATTGTAATATAGGGTGATAATTTTAGAGGCGTGGTTTTCAAGAAGAGATAAAACGGATATAATTTGATGTTATGGCTAAGAATTTAGTTTTATTATAAAGATAAGGGTTTGCCATTATGTTTTAAAAATGATTTCGGGTAAGTGGCCGCCGCGGCTGACTCGAACAAATTCCAGCCGAGAGGCCCAATTTTCAACCACTTTTTGCAGCAAGTTGGGCCGTATGTCAGCAATAACGCGCCGAATATTCTCTTCCAAGGCGTTAATCGTGTCCGGCTTATCTGCGTAGACAAGCGACTTCACATAACCCCACAAAAAATAGTCCAGCGGTGTTAAATCGCACGATCTTGGAGGCCACGCCACAGGCCCACGACGCGATTCACTATTTGCAAACGTTGTTCAGGAGTAAGTCTATTCATTATGAAATGGCAAACCAAACTGAGCATAAATCAAGTGACAGCTGGCAAAAACACCAACTACGAAAAAAGTAGTGCCAGATTGAAAACCACGCCTCTAAAAAAAACACCCTATATTTCTTAGTTTTTTTTTTTTGTTATACTCGTATATTAATTATAAGGTCGGTTATCTATATTTTTTTTAAGTTTTTAGTTTTAATTCATTCCGAAATTAAAACATTTTGAAAGGAAACCATATTTTTTTTATTTTTGCTACCTTACACTTGACGTAACTTAATGAAACTAAAATGTGACCACGCTTGAAAAATTGCAAAATGCACAAAAAAATCATCAAAACCGCTCCAGCCAATCAGGAGTAATAGTATACTAAAAAAACATTAAACAAACATGTTGAATTGAGGACCTCTTTTTTTGAAGTTGTTTAAAAAATAGTTTAACCAAAAATTATTTTTTAAATGCCCAATAACTTAAAAAGAGGTAGTTTGTTCTAAAATCTATTGCTTTACTTTAGAAGATTATTGTTAGCGCTCAAAATTAACGTCAAACACATCAAAACTTAGTCAAGTTGAATTGTGTGAAGGCCATTATTCGGTTTAATGGTATGGACATTAACTAACCGAGGAGTGCGGCAAGGGCCAGGAAGAACGCCGTTTGCTTCGCCTCTTCATTGGTGAGCTGGTCCAATGGAACGCAACCGAGGTATCTGTAACATAAGAGAAAGTTACAAAAATCTTTTTTTTAATATGAATGATCAAAATAAACAAGAAAGGCAAAAAATATGTGTTCAGACATTTTGGTGGATTTAATAATCCAGCAAATTAATGTCTCGGATTGAATGGGAGCTGTGCTATGTTACATCTTGTAATAATGTGGAGATAGCGGTTCTTGCAACGGAACAGTGAAAATAGCTGCTTTTACAAACTGCCAATCCCTACATTTAGAATAACAAGAAGTAATGATTTTTTGAAAATGAAATATTTATGCATGTTGATTTTCTTATAAATATACAACAAATAATCAACAAAAAAAAATAACTGGTGTACTCTGGAGATATATCTCTTTTGGTGTTGATTAAAAATAACTTTTCTGCTAGTAAACCGTAAAAATACTCGTATATTTATATATGTGTAGTGAGAACAGGTACCTCAGAGCCGTCTTGTAGTACTGCGAATGATCACCCTTCAGCCGGTAGTAGTGCGCGGCGAGCCTGTAGTACCTCCCATGGGTGGGCGTCACTCCATCCATTCCCTCCAGTATGGCATCCACATCCTCAATCACCTTCTTCGTCTCCTCGAGGTCGTTCAGCTGCTCCAACTGAATTTCGCCTTGCAAAACCTGAAAAATATTTGTTTATTTTAGAACTAAAATACGTTCATAAACAGAGCAGTAGCAATAGTTAAATTTAATATAATCAACAATCGATTGACACTACTGCACAATGGCCCTGCCTTCTTAAATAGACACCGTCTCTACCATAGGAGGCTTATTACATTTGTATAAGTCGAATGTAGCATATGATCACTGTCACCGAATTTTTAAATCTCTCTTTAGTAAAAAATACAATACTTTTTAAATTTAACAATTGTAAATTAATTTTAACTTTAAATTAATTAACTTTTTAAATTAATTAAATTAAACAATTGACGTTTTTGGAAGTTGAAGCACAACAAGGCTGTAGACACCAAATCTAATCTATATCATATATAAATTAAATTAATAGTAAAGCACATTTTTAAAAACAAGTTTTTATTTAAGTGCTTGAATGTGTATACAAAATTTCGTGTCAGCGCTGTTGACCATTGAGGAGTTCCTACGTCTGAAGCCATTCCTGGGTGTGAGATCAGGTCATGATTACCTTAAAAGTCGATCGATAGCTTCCACCAACCAAATAAGCATCTTATTATTATTAACATTTTATGGAATAAATCATTTGAATTTGAATATCTCAGAAACCGAAGATGTTAGAGAGTAGAAATTGATATTTAGATTCTTCTTAAAAAATATTCAACTTTGGATCATAGATGGTGCCCGTTCAAAAGCCGCGTGTAGATTTCAAACAAATTAAGTATATATTTGTTTACGTTTTTTCGTTATAAATCTAGGCAAGCCCGGTTTTTCAGCTTCTATGGAAGTACTGCCACTGAGCACAGGATATTTTTTAATGATTTATGTGGTATTCATATTGTATTTTGAGGTCAAAACCAGTGATATACGCATTATTTTTCTAAATGGGAGTTTTATGTGTCTCTTGAACAAATGACTGAAATTAATAATGCGGTGTTATAATAATAATGCTATTGTATATAGATTCAATAGTAGTTTTAGTGCAGTTTGCACTTTGTAAAACTTTCCGTTGAATGTAAAGCTGACCTACTAATTTTCCCAACGATTCACATTCTTCCTATTCTTTTATTTTAAACGCCCAAGACTCGTAAGAATAGGTCATACGTACATTTTGCAGTGGCACAGATGAAAATGTAGCTTTCTCTTTCAGGTGTAATTTAGGTGCACTGAACTGGATAAATATTGAATGATAAAAATATTAGCTGTCAATAAAATACCTTGAGTAAGGACAAGGCTTCCTCGCTGCTCTTCACCTTGTTTTCGAGTGAATTGAGAAAGGCAACGGCCTGCTTCTTGTCCGCGTACTGTTGGGACACACCGCTCACTAGATTCACCAAAGCCACAGGATTGATTCTGGAAATAATAAAAAAATAATTATGTCTATTTGAGAGAGATGTGATGCTCTGCAACCATCCAGAATCAGCTGAAACAAGCGCAATCAGGATATCATCAAAGTATTGTTGTCAATACGTGCATTGATGCAAGTCTGGCTTTGACATTTTTTATTATTAATCAGTCTCATGGCGAGAGGCATCATGAGACCCCGCAGGCGTAGGGTATTTATTTAATTTTTAATACTGGCAATTTCTTCCATGGGTTCTTTCCATTGCCATAATAACCTCCATTAAATTGTTCACCCGATTAGAAGCAAAACAGTATATTGCCATTTTCAAAAATGTTAAACGTCTCAATCTTTTAATTCGCAATTTCAACTGTTTGCTTAGGCGGTGTTCTGTGTTTCACCAATATTTAGAATGGACTATCAGGGTGGACATAGGCTATATCCCCATATTTTTGTTTTCTTCTTCATCATTTTGTCAATCAGCATAAAATCCTAAATAGTTCCACTGTTTTAATATTTATGTATTCGCTATTCAACTGTCCTTGAAATTTACCAGCTTTTTGTGGCCAATGCAATAAAAACTGTATAACTGCGTCTACTTTACTTTACAATTTCATCATAGTTTCATGCACGTAAAAAATACAATGAAGTCGTTTAGGCGCTAGTGAGAAACTTACTTGTTTTCAATAGTTGATATAAAGTTATTATACAGTTCAACCAAGTTCTGTCCCTTTAGTAGTGATTCGTGTTTTATAAAGTTCTCCAACTTTAGTGTTACTTGATGCCATAACCTGTAATTGAATGTAAATTTACTAACCGTGAAAATGAAACATTTAAAACTATTCACAGAATTGATTTTCTTATAGTACTTTTTATTGTAAAGTTCCTCTAATTCACTCCATTCCGACGCCAATTCTTTGTCAGAAGATTGCTTTTTAGAAAGGAAATCAGCCACATCTACGATGGCAAATTTAAAACTAGCCATTTTAGGTAATCTTGTAATTTATAATATAATTAAATTCACAAACTGTGGGAGCTGTCTTTATTAATTTTCTCTGACAAAACAGGACGAAACACCGACGGAAAACATTCACGACACAATGACAAAAATTGGGCCAAATTGTCAAAAACGATGACAATTTGAAAAACAAAATTTATGACTACTGACAATGTTACCATTCGCAAATTAAAAACGTATAAAAACCCAAAGTACTTTTTAATTTACCAAAATGATAAATTTTACTTATTTATCAAACAGATTGAAATATAATATTACCTAATATTTAATCAGTCATATTCAGATGAGATACAACACTGAACAGCATAGTTCCACTCTTAATACCATAATAAAACTAGCTTCGTAAGGCATGTCCAATTCAACACAAGGCGCGCTTTCTTACGTTATCCTCATCGAAAAACAGTGAAAACCGATTTCAATAACCGCTAAAAGAAAAAGCGACGACTCAAACGTTTTTAAATTTCAGTAATCAACATTAAACAAATGAGATGGCTTATAATATACGAGTTCATATACATATAGATTACCTTTATCACAAATAAATGGTTCTATAGCACATTTTCCTTTGATTAATAAAAAAATGCATTTGTAATAAATACAGTTTAAGTAAAAAATTCTTGTGACCAAAAATACTTAAAAGTTCTGAATTATGGTCGCATATGTAAGGCGTGTCTAGCATAGATAATGAGCCTATAAGAGGGCGAAATCTCATAATCTTAGTGGAAGTAGTTGGGAAAAAAATACTTTCTATTTCTAGCCATTAACGAAATAAAGAGACCGCTGTTTTTGTCTTTTGAAAGTTAAAAAAATATCTTTGTCGTTTACATAACAAATTAATCTCGAAAAACCACTATTGTCTGGCGCATTAGAATAAATGTGGGATTTCTTTTATATATAAATAGATAGATGAGAGGCGTAAGAATATTGACACAAATTTTAGCAATATTTATTGGGTCAGATGAAAGTGCATAGTCTGAATTATTGTTATTTTTGGGCTGAATTACTATTATTTCATAAAATGGCAGAAACGTGTGCACATACGATTAACCATAGACAACATACAATTTAAATTTTATTAGTTGCCGTTTTCACATTAGATGAAATATGGTATATTTCGAATCATTAAAGACAAAGACTTTATAAAAAAAACTTTAAGCTAAGCAAAATTAGTAAGCTGCAAAATTGAAAAAACTAGACACGATAAAAAGTATTAAATGATGGATAACGAGCTTTAAAAAATAGTGCAAAATTGGTAATATGCAGTCGCACTATTCTGCAAATAAAATGCTCATTTTAATTGTCGTCAATTGTCGCTTTTATCTTAATACGTAAATTAAATATAAGAATATAGTAATATATAAAAAGAAATTACCGATATGAACAAGTCGGTTTATGATAGTCGCCTTTTTAATAATTAATCAAAATAAGTAAGTTCTTCACTAGGTATCTTTTTATTATGTGTTAGTCAATTTTATATGAAATATAAAACAAAACTTCACGCTGGAGTAAGGGTGAACGCAATGTTCAAACTTCTACCTATAACAGTTGTAGCAATTCATGATCTATAATTTCTTACCAATATACTCTTCTTACTTACCAATTATTTATTCAACCTGAAGATATTATCGACCATACGTCTAACATACTGATTTCTGTTTTTTTTTTATCTAAAAGAGAAGTTGCTTAAATATAATCTATAAAGGCTCTTGCATTTACACAAAAAACAAATGAACTTGAAAACATTTGTTAATATTGTATTTCCACATGCATGGACTATATTTATAGAAAGCATTTTATAGTATGATCAGAAATTAAATGTGCGAAAGCGCTGGGAGAAAAGATAGCATAAGGAAATTGTCAAAAAGACCTTTGGATATAGAACCTGTGGTAGATTTTGAAATTTACCTGTATGTTTGTGAAATAAACCGCATTGTAACACTGGAATAAAGAAACTGAATTCTTAGTGTGCTTTAAGATATTTGTTAATATATATAATTATGTTTTTATTTTTTATTGCATTTTATAATAAAATATATATATACTTTTTTAAATTCAGATTTCCCTTCTTTTAAATACTGAATATTTCCGTACTTGCCAAATAATTTTATTAAAACATCATTGGTTTAAGATATATATATACCAGCAGGGCACGTTTGATTTTTTTTAGCAAGAACATCAATATTTTTTTTTTAAATGTGTTAAAAGAATTAAATTAAACATTAAGCGGATGATTTCTTATTTTGTTGAAATGCCTAACGTGTATGGTTGTCTTTTATAAAAGTTTAATAATATAAATCAAAGATTAAGTTTAATTAAAAAAAAAAAAAACTATTTTTCCATTGGTTTATAAAAACGAGATGATATGCTGCAACTGTAAAAACGTTTGATAAAAAAATAAATTAAAAAACCCGGAACCATAGATTCCTATTACGAACCGGCGCGGAGTGGCTTGGGCATAGACAAACCGGCTATGGTTCTCGTTCTTCTTTCGGCGGACTCCGCGCGTCGTACCGGTCGTTGTGCTTGCCGTGTTTGTCGATCGTTCGCTTGTACACCTAAGTTCCTTGGGCGTTAGTTTTGTTTGTAAATCGTAGAAGTCTAATCTAACAAATAACAATGCGTAAGGGAAAGAAGGCCGTAGCTGAGGATCCCGAGGCGGCAGGTGATGCCCAAGAAGAAGTGGAATCGGGTGAGGACGCTCCCCCCGAAACTGGTCGCGGCGGCGGTGGCCGAAAACGTGCTTCTAAGGGTGGCGGCAAAGCAAAGGCCAAGAAATCGAAGGCGCCACCGTCAGAGGAGAGTGAACCCGAAGAAGAAGAGGATTACGGAGAAGAAGAAGAGGAAGATGACGAGAAAAATGACTCGAACGACGCTAACATGAAGGACGTTCCGAAATACTTTCATTCGGGCAACTTCGTTCTACTCAAAACTGATGTGAAATGGGATGGAGATGCGGTTACCAGCAAATTGAAAGAGCTAAACATATGGAAGATTGATGGAAAAGCCCTGCTCCAGAAGTACGTTCCGTTGGAATCGAACGGGACAATTCTACACAAATGTACCTGCGCCTATTCTGGGTGGAATGTGGATAACCGCGAAAACTATTACCCTATTTCGGAAATCTTGGACATGAGCCCGAAGACAGACTCCAAAGAGGTTTGCGTCGCACTCAACTTAACCGACCTCATCAAAGTGCGTGACAAATAATGGCCGTGCGGACTGTTTTACATGTTGAATACGGTTTGAAGTATAGGTTTCCGTGTTTATTATAATAATTAATTTTTCAACGACAGTTCGGGTGGGCCAGACACCACGGGGTTTCACGTTTATTTAGCGATGGCCACATAAATTAACATAAGGTCTAATCTGTTTACTTCAATAATTGTTTTAGTTATAAGTACAAAATGCTGTCATCCTGGTATTGTTTCTAACATTATCACTCATTCCAACTACTGTATGATCTACATACATTTTCAGAATAAATTACATTCACCAGTGTTACAATGTTGTTTTATTTATACTGTAGGTGTTTATAAATTTGAGATTCTTTGTTTTGATTTAGTAGTTACTCTTACAGAGCATGGTAGCCATTGTCGAATTATGAATTATCCTATGGTGAAATTGTTTGGTGAAACGACGGGTTATGGTTGTCTCGTAATTTGTAAAATTATTTTAGTAGAATCACGCTGGTAGCGCGTAGGTAAAAATGGATAAGTTTTTGTTATTCTTTTTGTCTTGTAAGTGGAATTTGAAACAAATTGCATTATTTCTGATCTAATATGACGCCGCTCAGCAGATCAATTAGGTAGGTAGGTATGCTAAAAAAATTGCACGATACGCGTCATTCTTTCACAAAATGGCCGCTGACAAATTTCCGCTCGAGTCTAAAGACTTGCTAGATTTTTAAACTGTTATATTACGGAAGTTGATTTTAGTAATTATTTTTAAAGTGTGCTACATATATTTTGTTAATCATAGCTACGTCCCATGTAACGCAAAAGCCGGCCGGTGTGGCCCGACCGGCGCCATGCCGCCGGAAATTTATCGTCGGCTTTCCGTGTCCACCCGATCCGATCTCCGATGAATAAACATCGCTGCGAGCGGTGGCGGGGCGCGGAGAGGAGGGGCAAGTTGGCGCGGCGGGCTTCCCCCTCCTTGGCGTCAGGACCTCCTCATCCCTCCCCCGCTCCATCGTTGTGTAATATGCATAAATTCGGCTGCCGCCGAATCACGAATGTCTTTTTTTTTAATAATCGACAATCACTCGAACAATAAATAATGCTTGGTAATGTTTTTTGCAAATCGATGCTTCTCTTTTACAAGGTCGTATATTAATACTTTCGAAGAGAGACAAAAAAACCTTTTTTATATTTTAAATTATTTATATTATTATATTTAACTAAAAATTATCATAAATTAGTAACATTTTGTAGAAAAACAAGTAAAAATAAAACATGTACATCAAAAAACCTTAGATACGACTGCAGTAGTAGAAATCATATTTAAGTTAATAACATATGTATAAAGTATTAAATTCAATATATTTTATGCTCAAAAACTGATATTATTTATGGCGGTCATGCATAGGTCTATGATAGTTTTTTTTATAATAAAAAATTTAGAAAGATATTTATTTATTAAAATTTTTAGTTGTCACAAAGAAAATATGATGTGCACTAAGAAATGTTGAGTTCTCACTTCTATGAAGTTATTTTAATTTAAAATACATAATTAGAACTCTCTTCTACAATCATTGGATACCATCTTACGCATGTGCATTACAATATATTTATTTTATTTCATTACTGCATGATTTATATTTATTTAGAAGCTATAAGATCTCAAACTGTGGATAGTGTAAATTTAACAAAATATAAGATGTTATTTTCCTTTCATGAAAACCTTCCTTTTTAAGGTCCGCGTAATCACCGAAGAAGGCCTTGGGTGTCAGGGTATGGTGTCCCGTGCGCCGGCGGGCATGTGGACTCGCCCGTCACCATTTGTCGTGTGATTGGTATTTATATACTTTTTACCCGACTTGTTATTATTTTAAAAAAAAGTATTAGCAATATTTTTCCGTAAGAGCCATAAAAGTATCACTTGTAGTTTAGAAGTAGAGAATTTTAAATTGAAAACAGCCTCATTGTAATGAATATTTTCATATAGTATTTAAAATCAATACTTAACATAATTATATTTATTCTGGATTTTTGTGTTGGCTCAAATAGAGGTTTAAGCCCTCAAATAAGATCGAAATTTGGATGTTCAAGAGGACACACTCCTTAATGATAAGCTAGTTTGGTTCTTCGTCCACGATATGTTCCTATGTCCTGTTGATTGTGAGTTTAGTAAAATTGTGGTTATGTGGTTTTCAATCATGTAAAGCTAAAGCAGTGTAAAAACAACAAAATTGATATTAAATACACTATTTATAAAAAATAAATTCTAATTGAGTAAAATTATTGAAAGTGAGTGGTTTTCCCACACCATTAGTGCTTTTCCTTAACAAATATCATTTTCAAAAGAAAAGATAATTTATATAATGAATTGTACTATAAATATGGCGGCGCAATTGCTATATCAGCATTTTAATCTATATTTCTAAATTTTTTAGATGATTAGCTGCAAAAAAAGATTGGCTCACAATTATGCTTGGACTTTTGCTGAGTTGACTTAATGATTCCGATTCACTTTAGTGAACTGAATCAAAGAGAACTCTTAACTCAATTAACCATAATATTTGTTTTGATAACATTTTTACCAAACCCACAACACATTCATACTTTTAATTCACAAATATTAAAATATTACTTACATATTTTTATCAGTGTAAATGTGCAAAACCTAAACTATTTTATTTATAATTTCTCTTTTTTTGCATGTAGCTAGGTGCACCAATTTAATTCTTTAATCGGTGGATTCATAAATAAATTAGTAACTATGTATTTGTTGTTTCCTAAAATATATTAAATTCAATTAAAATATTTTATTTCAGAAATGTTTTCTATATTATGACTTTGGTTGCAATAATTTTAATGACTGACCATTCAAAGCCTACTTTTGATATATAAATAAATATTTTTTTACTGTCGATGTTTGTAAAACTTAAGTATTTACAATATTGAATTTTATTTTTGTGTTTGAGCAGTCAGAATGGGAATGTTGGCAGTCCGCTGACATCTTTAGGTTACTTAATTCACTATCTATATTCATTTATACTTTTTACACATACATATGTCATTATTAATAATAGTCCTTCAGTTTTTTGTAGGTTACCAATAAAAAAATATAAATCTGGTCAATAATTTATTGCACCTGCGCCGCTGTGGTGCAATTAAGTTTAGAACTCGATGGGTTTTAGCTGTTAGTACCAAAATACAAATAAACAAAACAATCTATAAAATATTTATTCTGCAACAAAATAATTCCATTCATCGTAACAATAGCACTTAGTAAATAATTTTAAGTATAACAACGTGGACGCGAACAATAATACTATTAAAAATAAAACAGATTTGCCTTAAACGAGAAATAATAAAATCTCTTCTACTCATTCGAATTCACGAATAGCTAGTGGAAGTTTATGGTAGACAGGCATATGCAAATAAATGTATGTTTATTATTATTATTTAAAATTACATTTAGTTTGGAGGTATCTATTCCTCCGGCGGTGTAGCTGATTGGCAGGTGGTACAAAGAACCCAAATTTTTTAATCTTTTTGGTTGGGAAGGGGTCCAGGGCAAAGTTAGAAGACACTGCAGTTGAGACTATTCCAACCTCTGATAGTAGGTGGAAGATAAGAATGGAATTCTTTTTCTTCATTCTTCCTCTTAAAAATTTCCTTCATTTTGTGGGAATGGTCCTTTGATTCAATATAGAAGGGTTTCTGGTATTGCTTACTAATGGATGACCATGCTGGGAGCTTCAAGTAGGCCTTAAATAAGTTAAAAAGATGATATATTTTACATCTTAAACTTAAAGGCTCCCAATTGAGGTTAGATGAAAATTTCGACGGACTGTCAAATCTGCGATAGCGCTTGCGCACATGTCAGCTTGCTAGCCGCTGAATTGCTTCAAGGTCAGAATTTAGATAGGAAATATGAGGGTCCCTAACAGATGAATAATACTCTAAGGTTGGACGAACCAGTGATTTATAAGCAGTCTAATAGCAAATTCAAGTCCTAATTATTATCAATTAATGTTTTATAGACTAAGAACCGCTCTCAAATGAAACTACATTGAGATACAACATGAAAATAATAAAATACATTCACAGCACTCATAACAATCACATTATTTCATTAGCTTGTAATGGTCTGTTTGCACCAAAGTGATTACATGAAGGCCTTATCTCTTCGCTCACAATGTTAGTACAATGTAATTTTATAAAAAGTAATCAACCACACCATATTTTTAGCCTCCCCTATATTCTTAACTCTGGGTATGAGCAAAACAACATTTACTTACCCTTAAAAAAATATAAAATCAAATAATTTAATACTTATTTAGTTACAAATATAACTTCCATTTTAAGTATGGTAAAAGTTATCCAGAAATACATTGAAATGGATAAATTAAAAAAAATAAAAATAAATAAATTACGATAAAATAAAATATTGAAATGGCAGTCAAATATCTTCATATTTGGCTAAATATTATTAATGGCCATTAAAATTAATACTTAACCAGGTTATCGGACCCTCGCTGGTGGTGCGGTAACTGTCGAACGATATTGATAAAAAAGCTTGTAAATTGAAAAAATCCATTTTGCCCAACTATGCATAATATATAAACCCGATTTTGCTGACCAACGATTACAATTAAATAAAAATACAAAAAAATATGTGAACGTCTGCACATCGTGTAAAGAGTTTGTGTAAACAGGAAGTAAACGAAAGTTATCTAATTAAAAATGAACATCCAACACCGACCGGCATGAAAATATTTTTTTTTTATTAAATAATTGCAATGACCTAGGTCATATACAATTATTTTGGGCCGTACTCAACTAGGCCAAACATGCCGATTCTAGAAACAGGAGAGATGGTGGTAATAAAGCGTTAAAAATGGTATGACCATGTCCGAATTTGAACCCGCGACCTTTGGGTCAATAGTCCAACGCCTTAATCACTAGATTACCACAATATCGACAGAAAACTTACGTTTTGATCAATTTCCATCTCACTCTATGACATAACTTTACGAAATTAATGAAAATTGAAAAAAAAACCCTACATTTCGAATTGAGATATTTTTTGAGGTCTATTTAAGCATTTGATTGAGTTGTCTTACAATAATCGATCGTAAATTCGATAAAAATAATCACTATTTTACACTAAAACTATTAAACTGAACAGAGAAGCAGTTGATATTATATAAAAGTCACAGGATGTCATATAAAAAATACTCATATTGTATAATTATTTGGGTTTAATTCAGATGAGAAATTAGAAAAGATTTATTTTCGTTCTCTCCGCATGGCAACACCAGCGCACACAATGCCCGCCTAAACAGATTTCGCACTATATATACAATATAGTGAAATGGTCCATGAAATATAGTGACACTCGATAAAACATGGCACCAATTCTTAGTAATTTTAAGCCATCACTTAAGCATAACCAAAAATTACACATAAATACAGTCACATAAATAACATTCTGTACATTAAAAACTAAAAATTCCCAATTTATAATTTGTCAACTTTAAAAAAATGCCAATAATCACTTACAAATACAAAAACTATGCCACTAATAAAACGTTTAAGCTGCAACTCTTAAACCTAAACAAAATATAATAAAGGGAATTAAATCTACAAGTGTCACAAAAAAAATACAAGTATGAGATTTGTCAGTACAGAATTGTGACACCCGGTTTGATTGTTAATATTTGAGCTTTTGTGATGAAATTTCAAATAAATACAAATAACAAAGCAACTGGGTCTGAGGTATCACTTCATTTCGGAAAAGGGGTCTCTTGCCCAAAATCCCTGGTCTAGAGTATACTCACATAATGTTCATACCATTACAATTTTATCTTTCTGAACAAAGTAAGCTATCATGAGCGCAGACGCATTGCACGTCATGTTATTATTACCTAGCTAGATAATCGTAGCAAGGGATTGCAGACAAGTTTAATTCACTTTGCTGACATAAATGTCATAAATGGTGCATTTTAAGTAATATAGTTTGCATGGCAAAAAATTATCTACATATAGAGTACCGTACTATTTAATTAATTAATTAGTACTATAAAATTAATGCACTATCGTTATGTAGATTTTAAGTTGTTGTGTTTGTTGTCAGGTAATGAATTATAAATTATGCATTAAAATTGCATTTTGTTATTATATAGTATTTTATAATTATCATTAGTGAGAAAATTATTACGCATTGTGCATTGGATAAATTTGCTATACTAGTTCACCTTCCTTCGCGGTGTTCATCACTACTGTAATGTAAATTTATTCAATTAGAAAAGACCATTTTAATTTTAGACCAAACCGCTGAATAACGCATCAGTTCCTGGTGCGTTGGTAAGTAACGGTAAGCTGGTAAGTAAGGTTGGTCCTGTTTGTAAGTAATTCTTCTGATCAATTTATCTAAATTACTGTAAGGGCTATTGTATGATTACACTGCGTATTGTACCACTTTTTTGCATGTATTTGTAGGAGATTTAGGAAATTTGCAGTCAGACATTTAAATTTCTGAGGTGGGACTGGTTTGATAGAAATGTCATTCAGAAAAGTTTTTCTCTTTCATTGGGTATATCAATCAAACAGGGTAGAAAGAGACAGTATCAATTCAAATTATATAGGAGATTCAGCTTCATAGCCGCATTCTCGAATATGTTAACTTTTAGAGCCGTTACTATCAATACTAGAAGTGCGGCCGTTTAACATATTTTTCATGGGCCTCAGGCTTTTCAACTGCGTCGAATGCCCGTCGAATTTGATATCAACGTCTAGACCGCTCAACGGATGAAAAACAGCATCCGGACTCGACTCCGGACATTTATCCATCGGAGAGACCGGCGTGCTTATGCCGCTGTCGGGGTTGGAGCTCAGGATTCGGCATTCGGGACTTGTTGCATTTTTATACGACGCATATTCGGTCGCCTCGTCGAGGACGCGCAGCGGGAAACCGCGTATCGTCGCCTCGCCTTTCTTCGTCAGCAGGTCCGGGTGGAACGAGTGCGATTTCTTCATGGTGAGGAACTGTTTTTTTTTCTCGTGGAACTTTTCTTCTTCGATTTGTCCGACCGTGATTACAGCTTCTGGTGGCTTATTGTTAAAAAGATTTGGAGTACTGAGGCCTGTTTTGAGAGAATACTGTTTCTTGGTTGCAGACGTGGAGCCCATAGGATCTGTAATTTTGAAAAAGTTATATAAAAACCGTTATAATACTTTTGTCATTTTACATTTTCTAGTCCATAATATATTATATTACAGAAATGGACGTCATACTTCAGCAAGTAAAGTTTGACATGTTTAATTTCTAGGCATAACCACACTTTTAGTGAGACTAAAGGAAAAAACTTTTGTAGCATTTTCATTTTTCTTTATTATACAGTTACAAATTAAATGATGAATTATCATGAATTAATTATTATCAATTTTGATACTGAATAAGATATAGGCTTATCAGCTATGCTGCCTGCCTATTACAAAATAATAGTAATAATAATAATAAAAGCTAACTAATTAAATATTACGATTTTTAAGGTTAGATTTGTCAACCGCTGACTACCAGGGACCAATTCGTGAAGTTTCTCCGATGAATGTAGTTTTTACACAGTGGTTCGGGGCAAGTTTCATACCAAGTTCAAGTTCCACAGCGGGTTATCTCTTCAGGCGCATGATGCATGATGTAGGGACAGTTTTCCTATCCTGTTTTCGTCTTTCAACCTTCAACCTTTTGTGTTTTACATATTACGTGTTTTGCGTTAATTGGGATAAAAATAAAACTCGAAAATTACTGAAATTAATCTCAATTGTGCTTACGATATTGAACTCCTTCATATTTTTACCTCCCGTGGATCGCATTACTTGTAATCTTTGTTTATATTAAAGTAATGTTCTAAGAATAAAGATAAAATTCTTAACAGCTACCGTGAACTTGACAGAAAGATGATGAAAGATGAGACGCATGCTCCTGCGGTGTTAAGATTTTTTGGCAGTACTCTTTCCTGGTAAGAGCCATTCCAGTAAGTCGTCTTTCAACCCTGTTCTATTAGAATTAAGACAAGATAAATTAACATTGAGTTCCGAGCTTTAATTATGGCTCTGCAATTAATGTTTAAATTCCATTCCCTCTGATATTTCAGACAAGATGAACTGATGAAAAATGCGTCTAAAATACCTCCTAAAATTACCAGAATTGAAATTGACTCCAAACATTTGCAACATTTCACCTTAAGAGGGCCGTCTTCCCTCAGAACCTTCATACAAACGCTGTTCCCAATTTACAAAATGCTGATAAAGTGTGGCTTAAAAATATTTCTAATCATGAAACAACTCATCAAACTCTATGATTTCCGGAAAAAGTATTTTTTTTTTTCACTTAAATTGTGGCTCCTTTGCAAGCCGAGCAAATACAAACGTTGACGTTGACAAATGAGAGCAATATAAATAGTATGGAATCCTAAAGAAATATTGTTGCACAGAGAGATAGTAAAATGTGTTCGATATTCCCGAGTGATGACAGATAAACTAAAACGTTCCATTGAAAGTCAAGTTGCAATACTGAATACATGATGAGCGGCTAACCGGTTATATTAGGTTTATTTGCGCTCCGTCGTTTGTCATTCTGTTGCAGAAGTCGCCTTATATCCGTGGGCATCTCCCCTTTGTGATTGGTGGCGACGTATCGCGCCAGCATTGTCAGCGACTGCTCGAGCGAGCGAATTTGCAACTCCAGCTTACTCTGTGACGATTGGTACGTTGAGATTGTCGATACTGCCATCTGTAATAAGCACAAATTATAATCATTGTTTAGTATTGTTTTGACAAATGGGCCGTCAATTACATTGTCTTCTTTTTGGCCATATCCGGCATAGTTCGATGCATGCGCGGTTTGCAGTTGTCAAAGTAACTTGGTGCACTAAATACCTACCCTCACTCTCTCTCTCGAAAACCGTCGTACTGTGTGGACGTGTGCGCAGTGCTATGTCCTTGTGTGTGGGAAACCAGGCTTTTATTCCACAAGAAGAAGAGAGTGCACTCCTCGGGTCAACACCTTTAAGCCTACTCCGAGAAAGCCGCCAAAACTATGTTGGCAAAGAGAAAAGAAACGGCGCGTCTGGTGTCAAAAAAAAAAATCGGAGATCGCGAGTTCGATGTCTGTAAGTTTAATTGAGTATTTTACAGCCCAATCGTATATATCGATTACTCGATACGTACAACCGGAGGTTTGGCGACCTTAGTGTTGAGAATGTCATACTTAATCATTACAAGAAGCGAGAGACACAGTGATTTCTGTGGGCAAAAACATTCTTAGTACATGCTCACTAATCCGTTGTTTCCTAATCTAATATGTCCGGCCCAGGTGTACTATAATCTGAAGTAAGTACACTCTATAATCTGACTCAATGGCTTCACGCACTATTGATTGCGTTTTCTGACAACACCAACAATTATGCAACTGTCTTTACTTTGCGTAAATTAAGGGGTGATATAAT
This sequence comes from Neomicropteryx cornuta, assembly GCA_020383195.1. Taxonomy (NCBI): domain Eukaryota; kingdom Metazoa; phylum Arthropoda; class Insecta; order Lepidoptera; family Micropterigidae; genus Neomicropteryx; species Neomicropteryx cornuta. Next base: position 4,112,667 of record JAHKQU010000010.1, on the reverse strand, counting down.
GTTTAATGTTTATAAATAAAAAAAAAGACAACCTAAAATGGATCATTTTTTAAGTAAACTACTAAGTAAAATTAGCGGAAGTTTTTTGTCGCATAGACTAATGTTAGAAATATTATTTCTACTTTATTGAGCATAAATTTGTATTGTTAAACAAATATATTTTTTTTTGTGATGCAATTCTATTACTGTTGGATATTAAAATGCCGTTTGATGAAATATTCTTCAAGTGAGTTTTTATCGAATGTGGGACCCAATAGGCTCTGGCAGGACAAGATGACAATATCAGATGGTGAATAAAGATCACATCTGGTGGAATCGAAACTGATATCTAATTTGGTTTTGTTTATTCGGTTTAGCATTCTTGGCTATTCTGTAATAGATTGCGTTTAATTACCAGTGCCACCCGGATACTTCTAAAAGTACCAGTTATGTGACTCACCTCCAACTGGTCCATAAGTTCTGTATTTTTCTCGGTTAAGATTCTATTAGCCGCTTCGAATTGGTTGAGTGCGTCTATTTTGGGCGCTATCGATAGCATCTCCTCTTGGAGTACGTGGTATTCCACTTGGTATTCGTTCAGCTTCTTCGAGAAATCCGTCAAGAAAACCTGAAATTGACAACAGCTATTTTCATGATCTCTAGTTGATAAGGTTTACAAAATTTGTATTGTTAATATTTCTAACGATCTTTTAAAACACGCACACCAAACTAATGTCGATGTTGAAATTGGACACTAGCGAACGGTGACCTTATGGCAATGAAAACCTTAAGTTTTGACATTTATGATGTAAGGAATGTTAACTTTGCAATGAAATTTTCCATTTAAAGTTGGACCTTCCTTGAGGGAAAGTCAAAGTCGAGGATCAACTCAGCATATATGGTCTCATTTTGTAAACCTATTTGGAGTCAATCAATAAAAAAAATTACTAAACAAACCTGCTTAACAACTTTATCCATCATTGCCTTGTCGATATTTGGCATTTTGTGTTTGAGGTATTCCATGATTTCTTCAAACGACTCGCACAGCATCAGCCCGTCCCGGTGAGCTTCGAACAGGGCCAGGGCCACCCGGAGAATTACCTCACTCGAATCGAGGAAGACCATGTCTGGAAAGATTACGAAAAAACGTCATTTTGCTAGTTTGAATCTTGACAAAACTGCGGGGACACAGGGGCTGAATCAAAGAAAAATAAATGAATGAATCAATAAATTAACATACTTTGGTATTTTGAATCTTGTTAAAATCAAGTGACAAAAACGTTTCTAGCTCCTGTACTATCACATCAATCAGCCAGCGATCGAACCATGAGTGCGTCAAACACTGACTTGCAGATGTTATGTTCTTTGAATGTTCTCTTCTGCCTGTATCTTTTTTGTATTAGGCTAAAATTGTATTATTAATTTAATTTTATGTCATAATAAAATGCTGGAACGAAGTTTTGTTATCCCTTCATAAAATTGAGATTAAGAGGACTCAAACCGGTCATTTCTCCATACAAACGCTGTAGTGCTTTGGCTCTCTTATTTGTAGATGTAGAAGAAAAAGAATACTGGATATCGTTTTATCTTCTAATTATCTAGGCATCTATAGAATTGAAGAGTTAAATTTTACTAAGTTAGAGCCTATTAAAGTTTGTACTTTTCCATACACTTTTTCGAAAGTTTAGATGTAACTATCTTATTGTCTGAACATAAAAATCAAGAAAATAAAATTACAAAACATAGTTTATTTCATAAAGATGCAAATTTAGCCTAGTTTTTAAACCTACCTTTATTCCGTTTTTATTAATTATAAACGGTACCGAACGTTTATGCGTTAGATGCGAGACAGAATGATTTAAAGCACGCGCAAGACAGAGATGAGCGCCACCGGGAAGAGGCCCCTAAGACTCAGGTCATTTTATTGCATATTATTTATTTCTTTAGTTCAAGTTTATTTTTCTTTCTTAGCTTCGGAGAATTATATTTATAAATAAATAATTCCGTATAAATCACATTTCTATTTCAACTGAAACTAAATATTGAATCAACCATAACCATTATTATGGGTACATAACTGATGATGACGTAGAATATACATACCAAATACCCTTGCAACGAAGCCAAGAGGAAACTGAGACGTGAACAGAGTCAGCATCCAGGGAGCGGCGTACAGAGTGGGCGAGACGTCGTGCAGGTCAAACTTCTCATACAATTCCGGAATGTGGTCACGAAGTAGACGGGACATTTGGTACAGCTGTAAAAACGAAGCATGGTTAACCGATCAGTTGTGTAGTGTGGTTAAATGCAGATCAGTCTATGGGTGTCGACGTGGATTGTTTATTTGTTTCAAGAAACTTTGACTATTTGAGGAAAGGTCGCTGCCAAATTAATGCGGCTAATTCTATAAAAAACTTTATGAGAAGGGTGGGTGAAATCACTTGAATGCAATGTGTTCTTAAAAGGTCATGAAACAATTATTTTTATTAGCGTTTATCGGTTCTAAGACAGGTGGTGCTCCGGTGCAATATATCATTTGCCCTCCCCCCAATTGCGCCGCATGCGATTTTTCATTTGATTTCCCCAGACTCTCCATAGATCAGTTAATGCCTTCGTCATCTCTAGTCACTACTGTAAAATTAACCTACGCAAATGTCCATGTGGGCAAAGCGGACTTTCCTGAAATGTGATGAAATAGATTTTTTTGTAATTAGTCTCATAAAAATTTAAGCCTGACTAAGTAAATGAAATCACTAATAACTACTCGTTTTGAAAGTTTTTCTCATGGGCATACGGGACATATTTTACTATCATATTACTTAGAAGGAGAGAGGATAGCCGAAATACTACTTATGTCACCTGTATTTGTAGAGCGTTCATATCGGGCAGGTACTGCTTCCGCAAGCCTCTCCGGAACATAAGATGACGCAGCATCATAAAGGCCTCCGATTCGTCCATCTGCAACAGAACTTCCCATTAATAACAAAAGAACCTCGGTAGGAAAGAACCTTGTCACAAGATACATGCAACTGGATTTAAATTAGTACATACAAGCTATTTGGAGCAGCTCGCTTTTTATAGTCAATTCTACAGGTGTTTGAAAAGGTAAAATAGGGTTATAGGGTGCAAAATAAATCATTTGCATCTGGGAAGCTTAAACTAAGCAACAATTGGGAAGAATAGATTCATTTAATTTACTTTTTTGTAAAAACAACACATTTAGCAAATGGCGCTAGCAGTAAAACAAATAAACAAGCACTTATCCGAATAAGTTTTTTTTTAAATAGATGGTGTTTGTGTGTTATTATGGGGCAGTAAGTAATTTTAACGCAGTCATATATTTTACTTAAAGAAATGTAAAAAAGCTTGGAGTAGGTCTTCGTTCCTTTTAGCTGTGATACTCACGTGAAGCAAAAGAACAGCGGCGACGAAACTCAGTCCTTGACAGTACCCCAACTGTGGATCGAGGAGCGAGTACGCCTTCAGAAGATTGTAGAGCGCCAGCTGACCCGGGCCCAGCGGCGATGAAAAATATGAGTGTTGCGGGAAGGTACGGCCTGTGCATAAAAAAATGTTTTATAGCTCTCGAGATAGGACACAGTCTCACTACAAACGTCTAGTGAGTGTCTAAAGTTTTCTCGCAGAGGTATTCCAAGACCATTCCCGAAGACTTAAGGGAATTTCTGATTATGTGTAAGAGATTGTATAAAAAATGTATAAATTCATGTTCAAATTTATTAATTTTATCAAAGCGCTCGTGTAAATTTCCATTTTTGATCGCGGGCGCTTGGCCAAGGTCAGTCAGTGACCTGGCGTGGCGCGGCCCTGTTAGCGACCAAACTTATGACAAGAGAGATTTCATACACGTAAAGTTTATAATTTTTTTACTTGGAAACCATGATGAATTTTGATATGAGGTCAAAATAAATCATGTTTGAAATCGCTTCAAGCTGAAATTTTTATCGGGAATGGTCTTGGAAAACGGTGTATATAAAATACCTGTGAGTTTATACAGATAAACTATTTCGAATGCGCATGCTTCTGGTTATTCTACACTTCAAACTGAATAACTTATAACAGTCATACTCATACATAACTTTTCATACAAGAAAAGTGGATTCAATGTTTAGTTTACCATCCATGTGGTATTACCACCCTCCAGCTTCCGCGCAATGGCCCTCGCGAGAGTAGGAGGCACATAAGGAACCTATTCTCTTAAATATTAGTAGGATTTAGGATTTTAGTTAGTAGAATTACTTTTTTGGACACATTGAACATTGTAGGACATAAGTTGTCCAGTTTGAAATATAGGAAAAACTCATGTGCATGTGAAAAAGTTCACCGTGCATTATATTCATTACTCTCTGGTCACATCAAATCTAAATGTCAAATTGGATATCGTAGACATCATTTTTCGATATAGGTCATAAAGTCCTTGTCGACAACGGGACCATGGAAATTCACAGAAGGTACTCAGCTTGGTATTACTCGTGATGTTATTCAAAGAAGTCGCAGAATTGTGAAGTTGGAATTGCACAGTGAGTACTTTCTCTTTCTGTTCTATTTAGAACCAGGCCATCACTGTGACATCTTAGAGTTTCGTTTGTAATTCTTCAATTGAAGAATCATCCACAAATGCACATGTATTATCAGTATAAATATTGACTAGATTTTATTACAAAAGAAAGTTCATTTATAAACAAGAATGGCCATGACACCTTGTAGCTATCATATAATATCAAATGCTTCTATATATTGTTTAGTAGTAGTAAATTATTCAACCAGAACCTGCCATCTTACAGCTAGGCCCTTAACGGCATCTTCCACCCAGATTACTCGCGTCTGTGATAGATTGCTTCATTTTCTATCTGCATTTCTGTCTCCGGCACACTTAATCCATTCGATGTGCGTTTGGGATGACCATAAAGAAGACAGTGGGGTAATGACAATTATAATGTGGCACTGAACATTCTTTTACACGTGTCCATTTATTTCAAATAGTGAGTTTATATTAATTTTAAGTGACCAGTAATAAAGTGGCCGTGCTGTCATATTTGAAATTCAAACATATATTATTAGAGCGCTCTATAGAACTGTCCATGTTTCATTAATTAGTAGTAAAAAATTATGGACTTTGATATTATGTATCTATATTATCCGTAGCCTTAAACGGATCTAAAGGCTATGGATGTTTTTGAAGAGCATCAATCTACACAGAAAAATTCAACTTTTTCGCATTTGTACTTTTCGAGTTGAAAGTTGCAACGTACGGACAGACGGCCTAAAAACGCGGATAGTAGCTTCTTATACACGAATGTATGAAGCTAAAACTTGGAAGGATTTGTCCTTCCAAGACCATAAACCTTCCTCCTTTGTCCTTTGTCCTTCCATAAACCTGATTCTTGTTGTATACACTACTAGTACTGCTCCTCAGTCTGATTTATCCGCGACATTGTCTACAGAAGTGAATACCTATTGTAGATTGTGTTATACGAATGGTATGCGTCCATAAATCAAATGATAAATAACTTACCAATATCAATAAGGATGGCGTGCTGGTGCGATGTGAGCATCGTAAGCAGATGTTTGTAGGGCGCGTTATATAGGGGGTGATCTTTTGTATCGGGGGGCGGATGCCGCAGACAGTGTTGCTCCGCCAAGAGCCACCATATCTCTCCACGGCGATACTTAGGAATACCTGAAAATGGTTTTTTTTAAGCACATATCAAAATTAGTTTCAAGCAAAACGAGAACACAAATGCAAACATTTTATGAATCGAAATAGAAAAACTGGTCAAGAGCGACTCGGACTCGGATCAAAGTTTCATAGTTTCATATCAGAACTATATTAACAGTCGATCGAACGTATTTAAGTATCTAAATCTAATCCAATTTTGCCTGTGATCGATGTAGTGAGTTTGTTGCTGAATGTAGCTAATGAATATGCTTTAGCTCTAAAAATATTTCCTTAAATGTCATGAAATACAAGAGAAATTTGTTTTTCACCAAATTCTTAAGGTAACATATTACCTTACTTACTTTGTTATATCCTTTTAGTATTATAAACTGGGAAAAGTAAGAGTTGTTATTTGGCCTCCGCAAGAATTGACCACAACAAAGTTAAAGGAATGTAAAAAAGCTGCTGCCTACTTCATTACTTCCTCGGCTGGCAATATCTTCAGTCCACGTAAGCAATGAACGGATTATTCCACCGTTTATGATCGCGTGTATTCCTAGATTATTAAGCCACATTTGCCTAAAATAAAAGGCTTGGCGATCGATCCATTGACTTAAAAATGAGAGACATAGCTCATTCTTTCTAAAGAGAGCATTTTTTTTTAAATCAGAGGAAGAAAGTGCCATGTACAAAAAAAAGTGACATGGCCCCTTTATCAACTAATAATAATATAGCGTACATGACACCTATATCTTCTTAAAATATCTGAAATTAATACATATAATGTAATGGTTTAACATTCCTAAGTAGCAATGTCACATGACATTTGAATCCATGGAAACAAAACATTTTTCATGATAGTTTATCCACTTACCCTTCAAACGTTACCAAAAATTTTTGTTAATAATTACTTATAAATTATAAGGCATACAATAATTTTGAAAGATATAAGTTAAAGTAAAAGAGAATAAATGGTACATTAAATTCGTACAAGCGATTAATAGTGTGTTCACAGCCCTTTAAGACTGCACTAAAGAATGATGGATTCCATCATGTTTATATATTTGGTCGGCCGACTTTCCGGTACCCGCCCTCCGCGACTGGTCTCTTCACTCTGCTCTACAGTGCCGGAAGGTATCCGGTCACCTCCGAGATGAGCTTCGCCGGATAAACAGGGAAGTGAAAGTTATGATTATTCGTGAAAGTGACTGTGGAGCCCTATGTATTTGCCCACGACTAGCGTAATTCTGTACCACGGACACTCATATAACTTTAAACCTTTTATCTAGTTATTTTCGAATATTCTGTGCAAGAGTTATTCAAGTAATTCTAAGTTCTCTTGTATTTTTGTATCACCCTTCTTTTACCTATTTTCCATTTTTTAATTTATGTTGTTTCATTGTAATAAATGTGAGTATTTGTGAGTTACTAGTTTGATTTCTGAACTGGTAGGAAGTGTCCTTTTAAAAACCCTCTCTCTTGGCTGATCTACGGCTGCCAATAATTAACATCTAAGATGGCATCTCTGTCTCCCGTTTAGGTGGTTAGTTTATTTTCCCTCTCCCTCTCTTAAATAAACCACACGTGTGATATTAAACAAGAAACTTTTTTTATCCAAGTAAACATAAAGATAGATTTCTTTAAAAGGTTAAAAAGACAAGGCCGTCTTGATCTGTCCACCTGATTTTTAACCCCCGGCCGAGCACTCGCAAAAATTAAAATTCTGGTAAAACTATCTTTTAATATTTAATATTGTAGACTATTTCAAAGAGCTTAGAAGATTTTCTGCAATATGGTGCTACTTTGAATTCTACAACCACTATAAATATATGTAAAAAAAATGTCATTTCAAAATTTGATTTTGTCTAGCTAAATTATATTTTGAAATCGAATAAACAAATTTTATGTGTGAATTATATTTTTTTTTGCTTTAATGAAACATTGCTTACGTAGTACCTTGTCTGACAGCCTGCATGAGCATTTGGGCGTCAACCTTGTTGGCTATCCGCGTATCTTTCGAGACGAGCAAGAGGTCCCAGAACTTGGTCTCTTGGTCACTCAAGTCCTCGTAGTCTAATTTGATACGTTTCACGGCCGATTCCTCTTGACGTACTGCAAACGGAAACGACATTGTTTTAATGGTAAACTCGGTAAATCATTCAAATAATAAAAAATGAATTAATTGAATTATTAAAAAATAAATATTGGCTTATTTTTGATACAAAACTTAATAGAAGATCCTAAGTGGTAGTTATTTTTTTATTTTTATTTCCTCTCATTCCATTTTCCTCTCTTATTACTAAGACTTTTTTGCATTTTCTTATTTTCAATTTTGCTCCCATTTTTAATTATTAATTAGTTGCTTTTGATTGATTAATTAATTTTATATTGTTGCATTACATTGTATGTAACAATATAATATATTGTATGGTAGATTGTATTTTTAGATACGGTTTAACACATTTTTAGATAAGGTTTAACATTGTAACACACATATTTATCCTATATATTTATGCTTGTGATGAAAATAACGAATCTTATCTTATCCTATTTATCATTACAACTGCAAGCAGCTTTCCATCCTATATACCCTAAACAACAACTTTCACCATCATGAGCATTATTTCAAATTGTATCGTGATGTGCTCGAGTCGAATCCGAAGAAAAACGTTTTGTGCAACAGAGCGGTTAATGCTTGAAATAGTCTAGTCTCCCAGATGAAGTGATTGATGCGAAAAGTGTAAATGCTTTCATAGACAAACTGGACAGTTTTTACTCGCACTAATACATTTTTAACTCTGGGACATTTTAGTATTAATTCTAATTTCAGTATTTTTTTTGTACTTGGCTTCATTATTACAGGTGTAATCAGTATAATTGCTGCCTGCATGTTAAAAATAATAAAATAGTTATAAACTCAATGAATTTTAAACTAAATAATTATTGAAAGTTAATTTCATCTAACGAATGGCAAGGCCACTTTTACACGTAAATGTTGCAAACTGGCGCTGCCAGTTTTCAAAAAAAATGACCTAACTACGGGCGCTTACTTAAAATGATCTTTTTAAAAAATCTATATATGTTATATGTTGATAAACTGCACTATTTTAAATAGCTTATGGAATTCTCTAGAATATGGTTTTATTACTAACTATACAAAATGTCATTCTGTCATTCACTTTGTCAAAACGTAATTTTTTGATAAGCGATTAAAAATGTAATATCTTTTCTATTTATTTCGATTATGAATGACATTTCTAAATAAAATCAGTTCGAAAGATGTGTAATGTATATCTAAACATTTATATTTAAAAAAATGTTAATTTTTTGCCAAACAGATAAATAAAGCGACAACCGTTCCGAAATGCCTAATTTGCGATCGTTTTTGAAACACATTCTTAAATGGCAGGTAAGCTGGCCATTACACGCTACCTTTGAGCCTGGCATTCTCCTTCTCCATCCTGACGAGAAGAATGGCTTGATTGATGGCTCTCTTCCAGAGTTGCCGCAGCTGCTGCCCATCTCGTTTGATCGGTGCGGAGATGGACATAGAAGAAAGACCGAGTAGCTGCTGGGTTGTCACTGAAAAAAGTAAACAAAATTGTTAAACAAATGTATTAAAAGAATATTTCTCCATATCAAAAATAAAAGCAATAAAATTTAAATAAACGTCATATTCGGATAGATAGAAAAATACATTTAGTGAGAAACACATCAAAAGCAATTACATAATATTAAATACTATTTAAATATTATACAAGCCCTGTTAAAAAAATACTTTGAATTTTGAGCATGTATGTGTATGTATACAATACATACATACAGAATCTCAATCTCATCAGAATTAAGAACGAATCTCAGGAACGATAAAGATAACTTAATTTTATTTTATGTTTTATTCTTCTAAACAGGTGTAGAATTTAGTTGAGATTTTTATGGCATTAGCATAAAAATATATATATATATATATATATGCTGCACCGGTGTGTCACGGATGCCAGATGAATTATTACTGATTCAAATAGTTAAGAGGCTTAAAGGGCAGAGATATATATATGAGGGCTGCAAATGCTGCCTGCAGGGCCTAGCTGTGACACCTAGGAAAGTAGGGCTCAATCTGTTCGAATTAACTGGTTTATGGTATAAAGGCAAAGATAGTATATGGTTACCTCCTGAACCATCAATCTCCGACGAGCTGCCCATTCCAGTCAGCTTGCTGTCCTTTTGAACGGGTGACAGTATGGCCCTGTTAAAGATGGCTTGCCTCCAGGAATGCTGTTGGAGTTGATTTGTGCGTTGCGATTGGCTGGCCGGCGAGCCAATGGCGTCCATTCCTAATTGAGGGCTGCGCGGGGACGTCGTGCCCACTTTCATAAAACTACAGTGGAGATAGTAATAAAATACATAATGAATAAACTATTAATGTTTACTAGCGGTCGCCCAGTAGTCAAAATTTGACCGTAATTCATTAAACATTTAAGGTTGAGCGTTATTGAGATACTTATACCTATATAATGAGGTGAGTGTACCATCTCTAGAATCATTGCATATCTTTCTTTTGAATTTTGTTTTATTGCAACCGCTGCGAGCGTGTACAAATATGTCATTAGTGTGTTTTGTTAGCCTTAATCCCTATACCATAACCATATAATACACAAAATTCACAGCTTGAAACTCATTCAGTCAATCAGTTGTCAGTAGTATGAACAAATTATTTTATTTAATTTAATGTATTTGTAGTACATATTACAGATAAATTCCAAATCTCAAACTCCTCTGTGCGGAAAATATGCTTAAAAAGGGGTACAAAATTCTCTCTCTACGTTTTAATATATAGATTGTAGTACCTTGATTTTTCCATAATCTGCATACCTTGTGGAGGTTCGAAGCCTCTTTAGATGTTACCACTAATTTTAATAATCAGTTTTTTTATATTTACATTTGCATTTATTAAACATTTTATATTTGCTGTAGTAACAATACATAATTATATGTACGTCAAAGTATAGAGATCAATATTATATTTGTAAAATAATCTCATGTTTCAATGCGAATTAAGGGGCTGCAAAAAATAGCTTATTACATGATTAAAATGATTACGTTCGCGCAAATATTATGAGAACTAAATTAAAAGTCAAATAAAGAAACTTGACGTAAATATGCATGAATAGCATGAACTACCTTGGTAGCTTAGTTGCGGGGCCTTTTATCATTAACAGCATACAACATCTCGCAAGTCTGTAAATTTGAGCGTATTGTGGACATTGTTACTTAACCGGTCGACAGTGCTGAATAAAGCACGTTTGAAGCATACTAGGGTTCGAAACCGAATCAGAAGCAAGCGATCATTATAAATAAATAATAGAAAGGCTATTCGCTGAAATATGTAAATTTTAACGGCCTGGGTGCAAAGAGAACTTTTAAAAGTACGACAAACATATATGAAAATTTGAGGATTTTTGGCAACATTTCTCCTCTGTTGACCTTCTCTCTTAGGTTTGGCACAAAGTAATATGGAACTTCTACTCACATGTCCATCATAGGCGATTTGACTCCTTCGCTTTCCTGTGCATCAGGATTTGGTGATACAGATCGTGCTCTGGTGGGCGGCACCACGGGATCCGCCGGCTTTAAGAATATCCCTTCAGATTGGCTGCCGAATTCCGAGGCCGACGGCGTTCCGGGAGTGACGGGCGACGTTTCCTATTCGCAAATAATAAGACAATAATTTCCAACGGGCGCTAACTTGACGTATTTCTGAATCACATACTTATTACGTGTCTATTTTGAGTTTCTTCGGGTGTTAAACCATCAATTGTCAAGGAAAAACTTAAGAAATACGATATGTGGCAAAGTAAACGATGCAACGACTTACCGAATAATTTTCGTGAATATAAACTATCATTATTATTTTTTACTTAATATTTAGATATTTCTTATCATATTGTGCAGAATAAATACATATTAGAGTAAAAGAAAAAAATATTTTTCAAGTATACTACCTTTCATTATTGTGTAATTGACGTATAACTGCTTGTTTTCGGCATTATTTTAAATAAGTTCAAATGGTAAATATCTCCTAAGCCGTAAAACTTTGTACCAAGGTAAGTATAGCTAAATATGTTCTAAATGACGTCTTCTATCGGCTCCTAAAAGGTTTGCATCGACCTACTAAACATCCTGTATAATGTTAAAATATATATTTAAAAAATAATCAAAATTAAACATACAAAATTTTCTTTCACTGCACAAAATACAGATTTTTCTGAGATGATGAAAATAGCTATCCTTAATATTTGATAAGTTAAAAGATAATGATTATTAGCACTAAAATTATACATGCAAAACATCAAAACTTAGTCAAATTGAAAGAAGTCTGAAACACCGCATGTTTGCATCGAGCTGGTAAGATTTTTCCACATTCCTTATTTACCTTCTTCAAATGAAGACTCGATCCGAAATCATCCTTCGATGCTTTCCGCTTCAGGAGGTGATCGAAGCTGCTCGAGAGAGATCTCTTGGCCTTCATGAATATAGTACTGCCGCCGAGGTATTGGTTCAGGAACTCTGATCTGTAAGAAGAGATCACGCATATTTCGTTTAAAATATCAAGACCTTATTTGTGACCTCTGAATTGTAAACATGATCAGGAGGCATTCTGTTTTGGTTGATTGTGACATTTTACTTGCCAACTTAAGCAAATTTGGCCTCCCGAGGAATCTCTAGTCGTTTTTTCCTCCAACTTCGTACATTGAAACCAGTATGTAAATTCTGTCTCCGAGGATTCTGATATTTATTTATTTTATACACACTAGCAACATCAAGCTGGTGCGTGTATTTCCCGTATTGAGTGCATTTAATAGTGTTTTTAGTGTTATATTTATTATTTTTATAGAATAAAACCTAATATTAGGAAAATCTTAAACTAGCATATACATCAGTATATTTTAATTATTTATTTTTATATAACTAGTTTATGTCTATAGGTTAAGTAATAATCACAGTAATTATTAATCATATATTTCAAGGCCGAAACTAGATGCAATAAAACAAAATTGAGGTAAAAAGTTAAAATGTTGAAAAGTTATCAGCTTCTAGGCAACCGCCTTCTTAATGAAGGAGAGATATAAAAACCAAAAGGATACTAAAATCTATCTACACTATAGGTATAGAGGGCGAACTTTAAGATCGCTACTGACGGGTGCGAAAACTCAGAATTGAAAGTAATTCATGAGACGTTGACCCGCGACAAGCATGTGTGGATGAGATAGAAACATTACAAGCAAGAAATCAGAGGTTCAAAAATTGCATTTTTTTTATTGAAGAAACCGTAAAATTGTTAAAAAAAAGAACCGTTTTGTTTTTCGTGTAATCTTCATAAAATTCACTTTTTTTTTTTAAATAGCTCGAGAAATAGCCTATATTAATATAAAATATCGAAAGAGGGTTTTTTTTTTCTAAAATCTTATATTAGCACCCAAATTACAGAACAAACCAAAACATGGTCTACTTAAAAGTAATCTAAGCTACGGCAGTCGCGCCTTAAGTTGATGATATTATATTAAAGTACAATAGTTCTGCGAAGGACTCAGTGCACATGGAGCTCACAGCACCTTGTATCCACTACTGAACATAACATAATATGTCAAATCTTAATTTAATGTAGAGTTTCATCAAATAAATTTGTTAATTCGGCAATTTGAAAATATTGGTTGTATAAAGCGGCCATTTTTATACCCACAATAATTTTTTGTTTACCTATTCTCGGCTGTGTCGTGTATGTGCCTCTGCTGTTTGGCTTCGCAATGGGCCCGGAGTAACATCATAAGGAATGCATTATGCTCCCCAACCTGTAACAAGGAAGTTACCAAAATGTCGTAATGCAGTTTCAATGCAATGAAAAGATTTTTATTTCCCGATATGCATAGTACACTGCCCAGAAGCTGACGAGGTGGAAGCCGTTGCCAACGAAGATGCTGCATTCGCAGGCTTATAATAATTTCAGTGAGTCCCGTGGGGTTTGAGGGTCTACTCAATACGACAAATTAAAGTTCCATCAACCAAAAAGTTCAACAAATACACTAATAAAAATCAAAGGAATTCAGACAGCCTACGAAGAATATGAATCTTTAATGAGATGAGGAAAAAGGCATCCCTTAAATTCAGTTGAAGGTGCACAGAAAAAAAAAATGTTGAAAAACTGTCGCAAAAATCATTTGGAAATGAATGGCCTGAATTACCTAAACTGACAGGGTATAAAACATCTAGGGTTAAGAAACAATAATATAATAAGTACAGAGACTGGAGATGAGAGGAAGACAGTGATGCAGAATCAGAAACTAATGGAGTTTGGGTTTGTTGTGAAACAGATGGAGATGGAATCCTCAAATTAGCATGATGTTGCTGATTTGAGGATTTAATGAAAACCTTATTACTGTGTGCAAAATATGTATGAAATAAAAAATTAAAATAGTAGAGTACTTTGTTTTTTTTTAATCTTTATAAAAAAAGAACTCGTTCGCTTTCCCCCCTGAAAGAGTTCTCTGTTTGTTTTTCTTTGGGCGGTATATTTATACCAGCCAGACTCTATTTTAGGTCGATCTAGTATATAATAATCTAAAGCAGATATTTCTGAATTATCCTAATCAAAAGGAGTTATCATTTAAAATCCCAATCAAAAGTGATTACTACCAAAGTTTACATTTTAATATAATTTTATTTTCCGATAAAAAAAAAAACATAAGTCACAATTCAACTTAAAGTGCCACAGTCCATAATAATCAGGTCATGATTTATGACCACACCCAATACAAACAACAGCTCTTGGAAAAGAGGCCCCTTAAGATGCAATATAACACTAAGGATGAAGACCTATCGTACCTCGTACATTTCGTCAGTCCCACCCTGGTACTTGGCCATTACCTCTTCCTGTTCATCCTCACAAAGCTGCTCAAGTCGCTTGAGGATAAACGAATGGATTCTTTTATCGGTCATACCTGCAGGCAGAAAGCATTATAAATTCAAGTCCTTTGGGCTGAATTAACACCAATAAGTTCATTTTACTTTATTTTAAGATACTATGAGATGTGGCTACCGAAAAATGTAACTAGCCATCACAAAGACAATATGAACCGCATGGGATCCCAGAAAACATTTTAGCTCAGTTTTTCTAAGCTCTAGACTTATTTAAGTTGAAATGACATCGTAAACACTTCTGTTTTCACTTGTAAAAGATTTAGACGGCAAGGTTCAAGTAAAAATGATATTAATTTTACTATTTTAGTCAACCTATAAGATCGCATTGAGGTTATCAAATTTGGTTACTTTGACGTGTTATTTATTCACCATTAGGTCAACGTTATTAATCGGTTGAAATGCTGGTCCTAAAAGTAATTATTACCAAATAATCAAAATAAATTAAGTTAATTTTCCTCCACTAGAGGCACCTAATTTCAACCAATAAGTCATCATAATTTGCTTGTCCCTGGTAATTTGACCATTAAGTCCCAGTCAGTACAACTTAAACTAACTTTCTGATCGGATTTAATCAGATATGAAACCAATAAATCTACTCAATTGTCAATTGTAAAATATTTTTAAGACCAATTGGTATTTTTCAAACTACAACTATCATTAAATTTTCATCGCATATTTTTACTGCATTTTCAGGCGAACACAACGGTATCCGTGTGTTAATTGTTATGATGAAATTTTAGCCTCCATTGTTTAAACGTAATTTTATTAACAGAATTTAATAAGAACTGAACACAATTGAAAATCATAAATATGTTTGATAAAGCCATTGATAATTTAGACCTCTATAGGTAATTTCTAAGTAAAATTTACACCTAATCAACGTCGAATCATAGTTGTGATTGCCAAAAAAGTAATTTTAACCACTTAGTACGTCATAATCACGTCGAACGAGTCACCTAGCTTTCAACCTTGAGGCTAAACTTATTAATAGGTATGTCGATTCCATGTCACAGGAAGGTGCCAAATTTCCACACTTCAATCGACGTCAAATCCATGAATCTTAAAGAGGTCACCAAACAAAAAGTGACTTAAAAGAGGTGAAAACTAGGTTATTTTAACCTAAAAATTTTAGTTCACATTTTGTTGGTAGCGAACGCAGCTTTATTGTTTCGCCGGAATCGTGCAGTGTGCAAAGTCGAAATTTCTTGTTAAATTAAACAAAATCTCCAATCGAACATTTGAGAACGGGATGCCTACGGAGATGATGTCATATCGCGATGGCGTTTGCGAAATCCTTGCTATGAGATAAACGCTTTTGAAGTTTTTCCAAGCGTAATAAAATTGACACAAAAATCGTTTTTTTTACTTATAAATGATTCCATAAACAGTGATTAGGAATAGGTTGCAATTGTGAAACTATTTTTTAAAAAATAATAAAAAAAACTATTGTTTTGATTCCGTTCTCTTTCTACGAGCCTTTAGATGAAAGGCCATAGCAAGTATTAAAAAAAAGGCCAGAGGCCCATAATGTCATTAGTTAAATTGTAGGTTAATCATAGGTATGCTGAGATTACCTTCAATATCCTGACAGAGCCTGTGGTACCAGAGCATAGGGCAATGCTCGCATGTGAGGCTGCTGGAAGTTTTGTCTTTGCCCAGCTTCAGAACGTCGGCTTGAGCGCTAAATGCTTGCCTGATAGCTGAAAAACATTTATTAAAATAATAATACATAAAGGGAAAGTCCATTTTTTTTTGCATCCTTCGTCATATTAAGGATATACATATCCTAAGGGGAAAAAAAAATAATGACAAAATGATAGTAATTTTTCTCCCTTATTTTAAAAAAATCCTCGCGGTTGGCAGATTTCTGTGACGTCTTAAGACTACGCCGGGAGCGTGGAGAGACTTCGATTGAAAGGCGGCGCTATATTAGAAATCTGTTCATAGCGGGTTGTGACATAAGTGTAAAAGGGCAGACTCGGTAAAAGTTGAATATTTTTGTTATTTATCGAGATATCCGTGTTATTCTGTCACCACAGATAAGGAAACTCTAATTCCCAACAAATTTTATATGAAAAAAAAACTTTTGTCCCAAAGAAGACTTTAAATTTTTAAATTTTAAAAAAAAGTTTAAATATATTGATTGACAAGATTAACATAACAAGATTGACGTAGTCGGTACTCGGAGAGCCAGCTAAGAGTAGGTGTGGATGATATTTACCGCAAATGACCTCGTTGGCGACACTCTCAGATTCACACTTGAAAATGTAACCAATGAAGTTGTCGGCGTTGCTCTCGCGGCAGATGAAACCGAAATGTTCGCCATTCGCCTGACCGAGGGCGCAGCTCGCGATGTCCTTCAATTGCTTGTGCAGCAGAATCTGTTTGCGGTCGGGGCTTATGAGACGCAGGTCGGTCCTTCCTACCTGGATGGTAAAAAAAATATTTAACTAAAAGGTGTGCAGCTTTACAGCTGATAAACCTGATAAAGATCTTTGATTATTGTGCTCTTGTGAATAAGTACTCATCTGAACGTTTTTTGAACTGATTTACTGAATTGGAGGTAATAATACTAGTAGGTAATTCATGCCACAAATCAACCACTCGGTTGGACCAAAAGATCTTTTTTGGGTTAGATTTGAGACACTTTTGGAAAGTTTTAACTTCCAGGTAAAAATATCTTTAAGCTTTGAACAATTATAATATTCCCTTTATAATCTTAAAAGTCTCTATGAGATCGCCTCGCTCTCTTCGTTTTAAATGTGTCAAACGTTCTTCATAAGTTAAATTCTTGAATCCCATAGGAAGCTTGGTGGCCCGCTGTTGTACCTTCTCCAACAATTTAACATCTTTTGCGAAGTATGGTGTCCATACATGTTGACAGTTTTCCAGTATAGGCTGTAGATAAGATTTATAAATTCTGAGAAACAATGTCCTATATACTATTATACATTTTTCAAAATATAGGTGAACATGAGTGCATCTTTATATTCATTTTCTAAGCGACCAATACAACCAATAGAAATGAGTGAACAGAGCAGCCGTGATGGTTCTTCTTTTCAGGGTTACCACTGTTAGGATTTAAATATAACAAATCGGTCGTTCTTACTTTGCAGATTCTGATTGGAAACCTGTCTTATGGTTCTATATATTTTTGATTCCTCTGGCTCGCAAGTGGAGTTGAGGGTGCCTATAAGACATTGTTATTTAATCAGGGTTGCCGCCACAATTTTCTTAGTCTTACCCTCAACTTCTTATACTCTTTTTACCTCTACTCCTAAAATGTCTTTCACCTCTACTCCTAATATTCCTTTTATGTCTACTCCTAACACTCCTTTTATCTTTACTCTTTTTAGAAGATTTATACGGCCGTGCTCGACTTTAACCTTTTAGGTTCCAATCCAGCCATTATTTGTTAATGTTGTTTTTGGTCGGTGCAGCCGATCTATTTCCACTTTCTTCTACATGGTCCAAAGTAATTATGACCAATTTTATAAACAAAAAAAATATTACCTGAAACAGCATTGTTCTATTTTGTTCTCCAATGAGTTGCGCTATTGGCGTTTTATTTAGATTCAATGTTCCGATTGAAGCGGACCTGTGCCTATGGAACATCTCATTCTCCGGTAACGACTCAAAGCGGGCTCCAATATTGTACATTGTGGAGCTTTTGTCGGGGGCAACGGCGCTGCCTCCGTCGAATCTGTCATCCTTTTCCGATTCGTCCGGGTCGGAAACGCTCTTCTCACGAATTTGCTCAGCGTCCGGCGGCGTTTCGCTCCTCGGTGCATGATCAGATGATTCGTACAGTCTGTCGTTCGCGAGGGCTTCAGGTTTGCTCGGAGCGTGTTCTGTTTCGTCTTCCTCCAATGTGCTTAAATTGTGCTTTTTGCCGTTGACGCCTACTTTCTCGCTCTTTTCCCACCTGTCTTTGGAGAAAGCGTCGAATTCCTTGTTTAGAGTGTCATTTTTTGTGTGTGAGCTCAAGTTCTCATAGCTCTTTGAGGTTAGGTTTGTGTTTAGCTCTTTGAGACTATCAATTGGTAGCAGGTTGACCTTTGCCGACTCGGGTTGGTCACTGTTGTCACTGGAGAATGAATTCTGAAATGAAAAATTCATAGCAATTATTTATGAACGTGTAGTTTCTATTATTATTTAAGCACTCGTAAGATATAAATGCAATGTCAATTAATGAATTAAAGTGAACCGTAACTGATAACAGATGATAAATCATTAAGATATTTTATTTATACAGAATGTTCCGAGACCATTCCCAAAGACTTAAGAGGATGTTTATGTTCCCTATTACGAGTTAAAAATAATATAAAAATTCCGAAAATAATTTATCCCCAAATTTGTTATTTCTATTTAAGTGCTAGTGTAAATTGCCTTTGTAGTGGCAAAATGCGATCAATATCTCGTAGCCTTGGCCGAAAGCGACCTATGCATTGTGAGCGGATGATCAGCTGGCATTCTTATGACAACGGTTTAATATTGTCAAGTAAAGATTACAATTTTTTTCTTCGTAAAGCACGATGAATTCGGAAATATGTCCTTACAGCTGAATTTTTTTATCAGGAATGATCATGGGACACCTATGTAAGTAATAAAGATAATATTTTTATTTATTTATTTTTTACACTTGGTATTTATTGTACATAAAAAAATATCTGCTGTGGTTCGTGGTCCCCACTCTTTTTGGTCCACCGGGAACCGTCAGTCTTGCACAACGATCCTCTTAAATTCATCAGCGACAGATTTGGTAAGGGCTAAAAAAAAATGAAATAAGGAAATATGGCAAATGACGGAATACCAACCGCCTGGCTGTAGAGCAAGCTGTGTCGGCGTGTTTCGGTCCTGTCCGCTTGGTGCTGTCGGAACTTCGTGAGGGCGTCGTCGATGAGCGTCTGAGGAACTTTGCGGTGCGAGACTTTGATCTTTCCAATGTAGAGCACCTGTAAACACAAAGCGTAATGTTATGTCTAAAGGAAGTACATTTTGTAAAATTTGTTTACTTGTTATGTGTGCTATATGCGGGTAAAGGCAATTCAAGGACAAGTGAAGTGAGTGTTATGTTGTTGGAGATTTAGGTTATAAAAAAAAAAACAGAAAAAATAATAACAATTTTGATACTGAATAAAATATAGGCTTATTAGCTATGCTGCCTATCACCATTTAAAATTGTTTCTTTATACTTTCGTTATTGTATATATGATTATTTTGAAGAGTGTTATTTTGCTTGTTAGAAGTTAGCAGAGCCATTTGGTAGTTTCTACTGTTAGTTTTGCAACAAGTATTCGGTAAAATGTTTATTCAATGTTCAGTATTTGATTTTTTCGCTGAATATTGCCACAAACGATAAGAAGAAAACTTGCCGTCACCCGGTTCGGTGTATAAAATGTCACATTCAGGACGGGTAGATTGGTGTAACTAGCTTATTTTTTTTAATCCGAAAAGCGGAAAGCTCATTTTAAAATTCAGCAGTCAGCGAGGCAGTTTGATTGCAGAGCAAAGTAAGTTATTACGGTAATTCAATAAGTGCTTATTCTATTGTTTTGCAAGGTTGATGTCAAGTTATTTGTAGATTACTCTTCGCTTGTTGCAAGGCGCTGTATTTTATTTGGGATTTGAGGAGGAATACCTCCTGGTCATGCGGGTTCCTGGTCAATTAACCACACGGGTGCCGCCCGTTAAGTCACCCAGGTCGACCATCAGCTCCCTTATTCAGCGACATTTGGCGAATGTAGACTGATTGATACTAACCTGAGGCTGGAGAAGTATTCTTGAGCCACAGTCTGCTAAGCGCCCATTCCTTTAGATAAGTGTATAGATATTTATCTCTGTGTTGGAGGATTTATTGGAAATGAAAGCATGTTACTCGGCATTATGTGTTGCCCTTATTTTTCCTAATTCTGTTAAGTTTGAATATTTTCTTTTTTTATATTACCTAATCCCTGAAAGTTAAAAGTAGTCTTAATTAATAGTAAGGTTACTATGCATTTTAGGAGCAACTAATTAATCCGAGATTTTGAAGACAACAAGAAATTAATCCGAGATTCTGAGAACAACAAGAAATTAATCCGAGATTCTGAAGCTAATTGAGTTGCCATTGTCAGATTTAACTAGATCACATTTTACATTTAATTACATTTTACGGGCTGCATTTTCATAAGGAGACTTTTATAAAAAGAAAGAGTGTAATTCAAAGTTTACCTCAAAGAAATGTGAGCTGGATGGTGATATATCCATTGAGAGGGATGTGAGACTGGTCTCCGATGAATGGCCGCCGTTTTGTGCATCGTCAAGGCGTCCAAACTTCTCCGACCTGAATAAAATGCCCAAAGGATTTGAAGTTAGTGCGTGCGTGTGTTGCCGTTATCAAGAGACGCAAATTTGAAAGCGCAACACACATGTCCATAATAAAATGAAATATTGGTCTCATAGTTATAATGTGACCGCTAACTAAAAAACACTCCCATACTTTCCAGGTATGAGGTGCGGGGCAGAAGGGAGGTGCTTTGGAGAAAGATATTGGCTTACAAGAAACATGCAACTGAAGATCTATTTCAAGATTCTTAACAATATTATTTAAAATTATAATATTGATTATATCGTGGTCACGGAGTCACAGGAGGAGAAACTCAGCCCCAAATGCATGACAGCCAATGCGACGCAAAACGTCGTCAGGAGTGGGGGGGAAGACGTATTACACACACTAATAGAACACTCAAACACACAAGCGTGCTGTAACTTTCGTTCGGTTCAAAAGTTGACGGTTGATGCAAAGCAATGCAAAGTGACGATGATGTTTATTTAGGCGACAATTTTTTTATTCTAAAATGCGTTTCATGACTTTCACGACAGCTCAAGTTGGCTTAGTACTCGCGAGATGTGCAGACGCCGTTTCAAAATACTGCGCAGACACCACGCGCGGCTCATACCCAAGTAGACGTTTTTCGTCTTACCCCCTCCTATCGAGTTTCTCCTCCTGTGTATAGACTCCGTGATCGTGGTTTATAGAATGCTCACCTCCTAAGAATAGGGAAACCACTTATTAGTGCAACTGACGAGCTGCAGATGTCGCGTCAAGTCTCAAACATTCATAAAACATTGTAAGTTTCATGGTTGTAATGACAGACGGCAATATGTTCTTAAGGTTATATTGTTAATTATTTACAAACAATGTGACATCTATGTATTGGAAGGATAAGATTTTCTAAACTATAAACATTTATGCTTCTATGAGGTTTGCATCTGGGCTATTTGGGGTAGAGCTATGTAAAAAAAAACCTTTATAAACAATGACGATACTAGCAAAAATATTAAAATTAACATCGATAAATTAATTGAATATTCGAAGCTGATGATCCAGAAGAAAAATTCATGCTTGCTAATTATGCGAGCGTGTAATACCGGCCGACAGAAGTGCAACAACTGCTAACAACATGTTTATGACGTAACATTCTCAGTCCAATTGAGAGAGCAGTCGAATTATTAAATTCCATTTCCGCAGAGATTGATATTTTTGTCTGTTTGCCCAATGGGATTAAAAATCTGCTTGTAGGATCGGCGTGAATGATTTATTTCTTAATGTTTGCCTGGAGGCATTATTTTAAGTTTTTAGCATAGTATGTTTCATGTTATTGTTTTTTGTTTATAATGTTGTTTATTTTTCTTTTGGCAGTTTAATTTGTTTTTACTCTAATTATAATGTGTACATGGGGAAACCTGTTAAATAAATAAATAAATCCTAGCACTGTCCCTCCGATCCACCAAACAGACGTGACTATAGAAGAGTTCTAGGGTTAGCGATAGATTTATATTTAGTAAATTAAACATCGGTTTTGCAGATCCGGAGTAAATTCAAACGTTGCTCTCACAGATGGTGTTAAAAAACCACAGTCGCCTCGAAAACACTGTGTGCAAACTGAACTTTCTCCATAGGCGTATAGGTAGCTAAATTTTTTTGGTCGTCCCAACCTGCCATCGTGGTCATCGACGGAGGAACGCCGGAACGCTCTGTTGCTGGCGACGTTGGTGGCTGTTTGGGCGGCAGCGAGGTTCTCCCGGTACTGAGCTGCGTGTGCCGCTATGCTGTGGTCTTTCATCTGACCCAGGAGCTCAGCCACCTGAGGAGCGAACAAAAATACGTTCAGACTCATTGGAAAAATATCTATATCAGCTTAAATTATTGTAGCGGTACAGTATGAGGCTAGTATACAATATTGTAAAGGTCGCATAATAATAATGGGTGTCCCAAAATTAACGTAAGATTTGAATTTGCCGCCATTGTGCAGTAAATTGTTGGCAAACCTAAAAAAAAAAACAATTTAACAGCTGAGAGTTTAGGGTTAGTAAAAATGGAGTGTTACACGACACAACGTATTCTTATTATTGAATATTGGGTTATTAATTAACGCGAGGTTTGAATTAAATAAAAAACACAGTTTTTAGTCTTCAGATTGTTATTTTTATATTGAAACAGAAAGTAAATAGGATAGGGTTATTTATGGAATAACACATCGGCAAATTGAATAATAATATTTTTAATATCGAAATTTATTGAATAATATTACTGCATAAAAAAAATGTATTTATTATTATATACTTTATATTTTATACGATAAAAAAATCTACCAAAAAAAATGTAATATTTTTATTAGGGTGATGATTGCCCCAGAACTGCTAAAATTAGGTTATATTAAAATAAACATAAAAGCAGGTTGTTCAAAATGTTTAATCATCAAACCAACCAAAAGATGTTGTAAATAAAAATATAGGTACCATCATATCCCTTGTAGAAAAACTAAAACTAATTATACATAGAAAAATAAATATTCATATAACTTATTAACAAAACTAAAATTACTCTTTGTGAATCTTGTGTGACCTTTACGTGTGGAACGTATCCATAAAGCTATCTTTGTCTGTTAGCTGCGTGGTGAACAGTGTTGACATGGCCTCAAAGATTGTATAACAATATGTGTCCATAACAAAAATATTATGGTTAGCGGTTGGCATCATCGAATATAAGATATAGTTGGTCGATCTAATTAATAATTTATGCCGCCGCTCGTCTACTTTCGACTAATAAAGAAAAATCATGCGCCGCCAATGTTTGCGGCAGCCAAACGTGACAATTTCATCAATGAGATATTATTAATATTTAAATTGATGACCCATTTAACGCTGGTAAAATTGTATGCTCGATTGTTATTAGCTGTTATTGCTTATGGCTGATATTCTCAATGCCAACAATTTAATGTATGGTTACGCATGCGCCGAAACAATGCTGTGAAATGAAAAACACAATATATGTCAATATAAGGAAACATATGTCAATATACTATGTAGGGACGTTCGAGCAACTCACGTGTGGGTGTGGTCAGGCTATGCACCAAACGACAACTCTTTCTAAGCATCCACAAGAAAAATTAGTGTTCAGAAACGATTGGTGTCGTATGTACAGTGCATATTCTTATTTTTAAATACTAGTCGAAGATAGATTTGTAAAATAGAAGCTATAATATTTTACGTTTAGAATAAGTATCATAATATACACCAGGGATTCCCAAAGTGGTCGATATCGACCCCTTCGCTTCGATATCGGGGTCGAAATAGGTTTCCAAGGGGTGACGTGACATAAACGAAAACTGATTTTGGGGCTCGACGAGGTCTAAAATCGACCGTCTATTAATTAACACAAGTTCTCATTTGAAACTTGTATTACGTGTACCAACTTGTTATAAGAACGACGAATATTTTAGTAGGAAGTATCATTGTTGTACTTTTAAAAAACTGTAAGTCGATAAGCGTGCACAAGTTTCTACAAACTAGAGATAAGATTTTTAAAGTAATTTGGCTATGGGGTCTAAGGTATCAGTTCATTTTGGAAAAGGGGTCTCTTGCCCATAATAGTTTGGGAATCCCTGACATACACTGTGTCTCAAGACCATTATCGATAAAAAATCCCTGCCCTGCCTTGTGATTTCGATCATTATTTGTAAAGACGATATATCCATGGCGTCCGAGTAAACTTTACGTAATAATATTACACGGTTCTTATAATAAATACCACAGCTGATCACAGCATGTAAAATATTGCGACTTCTACTGAGCAAGGTTTGCCAATAAAGGACATCAAATGTAATAAGGTTTAGAAAAACAAGTTCAGGTTTGTAATTAGAAACTAACATATATTATAAATATTTTTGTTTCATTTACTATATTAAGCATTACTATTAGGTAAGTAAATTATTTTTAATAAAAATATTACATATGCATTTAAAACTTTTCAAACTACATACATGTCATTTCATGTCATGTCAATAAAAATAATTGGGTTCGCAATTAAAATTGTTAATGCGTCCCAATTAGAAGTTTTTCACAAAAATTTAATTGTGTGTTTCCTTCTAGGGGTGATCTATATCAACAAGCAAACTTATGTGAATACACCCTGTAAAAAAAAGCTACTTTTTTTTAAATTTATTTATTTATTTATCGTTTATTAGAAAACCAACAGTATAATATGAAAAAATGGTATATACAATTGTTTGTATAATTAACCGATGACAGGTTTAGGCAAAAGTACAGAGATACATCTAAAGATTAAAATTAAATTAAATTACACTCGCATTAGCACTCTAAATACAGAAATATATATATATATTATTTTTAATATATATTATTTTGAAATAAGGTATGTTTTAGAAATAGTCAGAGGCCAAAGAAAAGAAATTGGAAATGATGTCCAAAGACTACTATTTTATTATTATTTTTTATTTATTTTTTTTTTGTATTGCTAATTTAGTTCATTTAAATAAATTAAAAGAAAAGACATATGTAAAATTAGGATAATCAGACATCACTATGTATTTCCGGAATTAAACCTTTAAAAACATAATAAAGCGTACAAAGTATTAAAATGTTTGCACTGTAAAAAAATATTTATCTTCGTCGGATTTGTAAAATATGCTGTAATTAAAATAATACTAAAAAAAATGAATGAAGAGTTAAGAATTCAATTTTAAATTAGGCTCATAAATTAGTTTAATTTAATTTTTTTTTTAACGTCACGCACGATAGCTCAGCGGTTCCCAACTATTTTACGAGTACAAAGTTATAGAGAAGTTTGGATCAAAAACGAAAAATTTCTTTTTTTTTAATTAGATAGCGCAGATGAGGTATTACGTACGCACCACTATCCTGGTTTAAAAAACGTCTGTAGCGGGATGCACAGCCGAGAAATTGGGGTGAATACGTCTCCATTCCAACGTCATTTGTGGCAGAAGGAAAATGAAAAAAAAAAAAATGAATATAAAAGGAATACAAAAAAAAGCAAACTTTACGTAAAACTAGTAATAATGGCTTTGTTGTGAGCGCTCAGCCGTCGCCGTACGCCGTAACGGTGTCGAGGCCATTATCGATCAAAGCGGCGTTGGAATTTCTTTGTTCGGGAATGGTCTTGGCACAGCTGTTTTTCTTTTTCAACAGAAAAAAGCATTTTGACGAGAAAAAAAATAGTACCAAATTAAATAAAAATATGCGGAAATAATTCATCGGTATTTTTTTTAACGGCATGGTGTTGATCAGCTGCGCGATCCGATAAGGCAACCTTGACAGCGTGCGCGTGGTTTGACCTCGCAAATGTGGTGGTCGACTGACGGCATGTGGACTAGTGGTGGGCGTTGCCGCTTTTCTACAAAAGCACTTTAAACGCTTCTGCTATTCACGAAAAAGTGCTTTTGAGAAACGCTTGTGGTTTTCGTTATAAGCGCTTTATTTTTGGCACTATTTATTATTCTTTTAAACAATTATTGAAAAATCGTCATTTTTAAGTATTCAAAAAAAAAAAGTACGATTTAAAAACAGTTATAGTCCCTTACATACTTTTCCGTTTATATTCATTGCTTAACCTAACCTAACGTCAAGAAAAACAAACCAATAACTAACCTAACCTAATCTCAATATTCCTCAAATAATATTCGTACAAAAATAAACACTATTACAGAAAAACTATTTATTTATTTAACGGAAAATATAAGGGAAAGTCTCGAATCGCATATCGCATCGAAAGCTGGTCGAATAATATATAGGGTGATGATTTTAGAGGCGTGGTTTTCAAGAAGAGATAAAACGCATATAATTTGATGTTATGGCTAAGAATTTAGTTTTATTATAAAGATAAGGGTTTGCCATTATGTTTTAAAAATGATTTCGGGTAAGTGGCCGCCGCGGCTGACTCGAACAAATTCCAGCCGAGAGGCCCAATTTTCAACCACTTTTTGCAGCAAGTTGGGCCGTATGTCAGCAATAACGCGCCGAATATTCTCTTCCAAGGCGATAATCGTGTCCGGCTTATCTGCGTAGACAAGCGACTTCACATAACCCCACAAAAAATAGTCCAGCGGTGTTAAATCGCACGATCTTGGAGGCCACGCCAAGGCCCACGACGCGATTCACTATTTGCAAACGTTGTTCAGGAGTAAGTCTATTCATTATGAAATGGCAAACCAAACTGAGCATAAATCAAGTGACAGCTGTCAAAAACACCAACTACGAAAAAAGTAGTGCCAGATTGAAAACCACGCGTATAGATATATAACAATAAAGTCAACACATTAGTAATGAAGAATGAAACTTGACATCAATAAGATTATTGTATAGTAATCTACTGCATGGAATCTCTTGAATAGTGATCGTGTTAATGTTATGCTGTAAAGTTAGTTATTTATGCACTCTTTTTTTGTGTTAAATGATTTTTTTTTTTGTTTTAGTAAATTTAGTTCGTATAGTTTGTAAGACTTGCGATCTAGTTGAGTTTCTGGCATGTTTTTGCCAGAACCCATTTAATGTAATGTCTATTTTTGAATAAAAATATAAAATAAAAAAAAAAACACAACGCAGCGACATTTAACTTATATTTGAATTTTAAAAATATGACAGCATGGCACATATTATTTATTAAGTGGCACTTAATTTACTGTCATTCATACAATTCTACCGAATTTGTTGCTCCAAATGAGTTTTTTTTCTAACTGTACAAACATTACATAACACCAATACATAAATATTAAGATGGACATTTTATCATTATGTTTATTTAATGCGGAATCAAACCATTTATTTTCCAATGGACATATGTATGTGTCCAGCTAGCATAATTTATTGCAAAATGTGTCAGTTAATAAATAATGTGATCACGTTTTTTTTTTTTTTTTTGAAACCGCACGCAAGCAGTTTTCGTTTGACACATTTTATCTCTTTGACATGATAACTTAAAATATTCTTTATAAATAGTTCTTATATACATAAAAGAGGCGCAAGTCTTGTATTAATTTTTTTATAAAAAAAAACAAACGCATTGTGTAACGGCATCGCTTCTTTTTGAAAGCAAAACAAAAATTAAATCGAAAGTTGTTTTACAAAATATTTAATGTCAATAAACGCGATATATTGAGAGGTTTTCTATTTTAAGGGATAAACAGCAGATAGCCGATTTTTTTACTCTAGAGAGATGTTTTGATGAAACCAGGGTTTACGGGTACAAATCTAGGGTTTTGAATACTGGCATAAAGGAGCCACGAATGTATTCAAAGTTCTTTTTATTAATTATACTATGCATAGGAAATATTTTACAATACCATATGATCAATATAATTACCCTCAATAAGGGTTGGTGGTTACTCAACAGGTCTTTAATCTGTTCTAGGGTGACCATCTTTTTGTTGCAGTAAATTGTATGAAATAATGCATAATAGTCTAATTATAAAGAGAATCACACAACTAAAGCCATTAAAGTTATTTTACAATTGCAATTAATTCTTCATTGTGTGGCCAAATGTATTAACCATGTAGAGATCTTTTTATTAATACACATGAGTACAAAATTCCTTGAATAATTTACCAGAGAGAAGGTAAAAACTCCTCTGTCCAAAGGCAGTTTTCATTTGATTTAACCTTTCCTTTGTAAACATTTTTTTTTTCTCAAACGGCTAATTACATTTTGTGTCGACGAATGAGATCCAAAATGCCAGATTAATTAATGTATTTTTTTTTTATAGATACAAGCTGGAAGGCGTGAAAAATAAATAAAAATGCATTTGTTTACAATAATTATACTTAATGTATTTAATTTTTACTATTAGTTGTATTATTTTTAATATTCATCAACGATCTGGCTAAAAGACTGGAAGTGTAAATTTTTGCTCTATGCAGATGATTTAAAGATTTTCTTTGGAATAAAGAGTATTTCTGACTGCTTTAGAATTCAATATGATCTCAATACACTTTCCATATGGAGCTGTGAGAATAATATGCTCTTAACATAAGTAAGCTCCATTAGTTTTACAAGAAACACGAGTATGGTACGCTTCAACTACTCCATCGGCGGGGAATTGATTTCTCGGGTTAATACCATTCAGGATTTAGGAGTAACACTTGATTCTAAATTCAGAGCAAACAAAGCCCTTGGATTCATTTCCAGAATTACGAAACCCTTTAGGAACTCTCAGAGTTTAATTCTCCTATATAATGCCCTGGTAAGATCGCATTTAGAATATGGCAGTGTAATTTGGAATACTTATTATAATAAGTAATTGAAAGTGCACAAAAAACATTCCTGAGAATATTGTATGCTAAGTGTGGTCTCATTAGTCAATTAAGGTCTTATAAGATTTGAATTTGTGACGTCGCTCATCGGTAGATTTAACATTTCTTTATAAAATCATTAATTATAAGGTAGAAATAACGTGATTAAGAAAAATATCATTTAATACGACGTCGCATAATTTAAGAGCCCTGATCTGTTTAGAACCCCTATATCACATAACAACATAGCCTTTAATAACATAACACCTCGCATATTTATAATACCTTACATAGAGATAGTCGCATTGACATTTTCCATGATAGCCTTAGTCAATTCGAAAGGTATATTTTTAAATTGCTTCCGAGATAAAAATATAAAAGTACATGTGGTGTTTCTCTTTTTATTTAAATATTAATAAGGTTTTTCTTACTTAAGTCTCTAAAATTATTGTAAATATGTTATATGTTCAATATTTTGTGATAGTAATCCATAGTAATATTACAAATATTCTGTTCGTTTATTACGTTTTCACGGCTAAAACGCTAAACCTATTTTGATGAAATTTAATATGTAAATAGTTAATACTTTTTAAAAAAATATCAACCCCTAAGAAGGTGAACTATGTTGGAAACATGCTTAAAATATGTTTTTGGACAGCTCTTGGAATTTGTAGGTCAACGCAACTGTAGGCACGAGCCGTTAAAGCCGCCTGCAGGGCCTAGCTGCTAAGCCGGGGCCAAGTCCGGGATTGATCAGCTAGAAATATGTAATATTAGTTATGTATAAGTCTACGAGAGAGAAATTATACAGTGGTCAAACGTCAGAGGTGTCTTCTAGTCAGAAAATATAATTTCTGAGGTCCGTAATTAAGTTATTCTCTAAATTGAGGATTCTTTATATCTAGTCCGTTTTTTTAATGAATTGACAGCGCTAACATTTGAATAGGTTTTTATGATCGAATTTATTACTGTCACTGCTTTGAGGCTTTTGGCAATGAATGTGAGATTTTTTTTTACAATGATAATAGTTGAATACGTGCAAGCAATTTAAATTTTAAAATAAATCCGTGTATCAAACGGTAATCTTTCATTAGAATACAATGTGCGCCATTTTTTGACAGTCTAAATTTAGGTTTGGTGTGTTTGAGGTAACTACTCAATTTGTGTTTTATTTTTTTTATATATATTTTCGAAAAATTGGCCATTTTTAGTTGTTTGAAAATGTTTTACATCAAATACTTCGTACCGAACATACAAGCAAAAAAATACAATACAAAACAAAAAAAAAACCAGAACTAATCAGGAAAATAATAAAGTAACTAATTATAACGCTCCCATGCGAATAACCACAAAATAAATAATTCATGTTGATCTTACAAAGAATAGAAACAGAAAGCAGATTTTTTAATCCTATTGGGCGAACATACAAATATATCAATGTCAGCGAAAATAGAATTTAATAATTCGACTGCTCTCCCAATCTGACTATACTTGTATCCGTCGGTATGACACGCTAATCGGCCAAATAACGTGTGCTTACGCGCTCTAGTAAAACGGTCCGGAACAAAGAAACCAATATATCTGAATTCTCTATGAAACCGCGAATAAGTTTATAAAAATAGACCAATGTATGGATTTGTCGCCTAAACTCGAGTGTGTTTAAGCTTAACATCCCTAATACAAATGCTGATGGATAAGTATTGGGAAAAGTCGGGATAATATCCATACCTACGAAAATAAAGGTATCTTAGGAACCTCCAGAATATTACAGTAAGTAATTTCATAAGGACTCCAGATAATGGAACTATACTCTAATTCCGGCTAATATAGAAGATAATGATTTTTAGGATTCAAATTGTAGGTACCTACCTCAAATATACGAGTACATAAGCTTGGTAAACTAGAGTAGGCCCGTTACGAACTGAGCCTTGAGTCATAAATCATCTTAGCGATAGGAATGTGCAACGCCATGCAACTTGTTATCGATAGCCGGCTATCTGCGCACGCGCGGTCGATAGTCAACAAAAGGGTTTAAAGTTATCTTTGTATCAGTTACCGAAAGATAAGTACCAAATTATAGTTTATTACTTAACGCGTTACACGGTGTAATGCGAGTGATTCATATATGAACTAAATTCTTCCGTAAAGTCGAAATGTATCGGGAATGGTCTTGGGTCTTCCAAGACCATTCCCGAATACCAAATAGGAATAAAAAGTCATTCGTTCATAGCTAATCACAGTCGTTGTCAAATTGTCACGTTAAATAAATAAATATACTTACTCTAATTCTAATTCCTGAAGTGTCAGAGTGAGAAGAACCGAGCGGCCTGGCCATGTTCAATGTAAACCCAACCATTCTTTATTTGTTAGGAAAATCACACTTACAAAGTCCGAGAAAAATCACTAGTAACGACACTATATTATACCACTCATGTGACTATACCACGCGAAAGTCCGGAACACAGGAAAGTTTATTGAATTTGGCGTATAAAATATATGTAAGAATCTCTCAGAGAGATTTTAGGTTATCACTGAAAATCTTGCATAATAACTCCCGAAAGCTTTATTTTCAGGTTGGCTCTGGATATGTGAGTGTAATTTTAATACAACCTGTAGGTACAACATTCACATTGAAATATATAAATAAATATAGACGGAGCTTATAACGGGGGATTCCCAAACAAGTATTAGGCCGGTAAAACTAAGAATTGAGCATGTTTGAATCAGACGCCATTTTTTTTAATTAATCAGAAGAATGCCTACTTACAATACTTTATAGTTAATGTATGTAAACTTTATAGTTCACTATGAATCAATCAAATCAAACTACTTTCGGTTTATTGAACTAGGAAGGTCACACGCAAATATATTTTTTATATTTGTTTATTTTTACATTGTAAAATGTGTAAGCATCTATTTGAAATATTATTATTTTCAAGTCAGCAATAATCAATTATTATGCACTTTGTAATAATAAAAAAAATAAAAAGCGTAAAATGACGATTTATATATATATTTGTTTTAATGCTGTTTTAGAAGAGTTATTATTTAGTCATATAAATATTTTTACTTTGTCCTTTATTGAAATTATATTTAAAAAAAGAGGTGACTCAAAATAAACCCTATTATATTTATTAATTATTTTGTTTTTCTATTTTATTTTGATAAACGCAATTTTCTATAAAAACGACATTATTATTCTATTTAGAATATAAAATTTAAGTGGTAAACCGACGACTTATAATAAACGTAATATTTTATTTATTTATTATTTATTAGGAGATATTTATCAGTCTTATGAATATATATAGTTGTAGTTTTATTAAAAGCCTTGAGGTCTCTCTTCCACCCTGCCAAAAACCGAAAACATTAAGCCGGGTTTACACAGCGCAACTTTCTGACCAGTCAGTAAGTTGTGCTTGTAATGTTTGTATGTCGGTTTAGGTCAACTCTTGTCCCAAGGAGTTGAAATTTGACATTTAGGTTCAGTTCCGATGACAATGCGTTTTTATGGTAAGCATGACCTGGAATGGCTCCAGATGAAGGAACTCCTCAAAGGTCAACAGCACAGACACAACATTTTGTATACGCATTCAAGACACTTCAGTAAATAAATGCTTGTTTTTAAAAATGTTTTTTTTTTACTATTAACCGCGACGTGTAGGCTTTTTGGGTAATTTTGTTTATAAAAGTAAACTGGACTGTTTTTCGTATAATTTTACGAGGATTATTTTTCGCGTGAACAGAGTACACTCTTTTCTTATCCCATCAATTGTGGGCTTGGCTTCCGCTGCAGCGTAGAACTCGAGAACCTGCTCATCACTGTCGCCACACAATTATGCCGATAACTAATACCACTTCAGGGGAAGATTAATTATGGCATTATTCCGCGTTATTGTGTAAGCACATCGAGAGCTCTGTACACCGCGTCGAAGGCCTCGCTTAAGTCTATTTGCTCGACGGCACTGTTTTGAGAGCGCTTCGGGAGACGTCGGGAGGCGACGGGCGACTTTGGACCGACTGACGGACAGGAATAGCTCCGCTGTTTCGATGCACCGCTGAAAAAAAGCGGGCGGGACCGGGAGCCAAATTTCAGGGAAATCGCTCCCGCCCAAAAATCGTACGCGCAGGCAAGGCTGCGACCACTATTAATATTATCTCGACGCTAATATTATTTATTTTTATCGAAAATCTTTTTTTTTCCAATATCAACTTCAACGTTGACAGAAGCAACTTAAATTAAACCAATTTAAATAGATCCAGCTAAGACGTTGCCCTTTCTGCTGGTTTCTTAACCTTAACTAAAATACAATTAATTTATACATGCATAAAATAATACTTACAAATTAAGTAATGGAAAAAAAGGAATGCAGCAAAAATGTCAAGTTAATATAATTAAAATACCTAAATCATTGTTATTTGGTATTTTAATTTACATAATTACGAAAAGAACCTATTACTAGTATATAAATCCGATTATGGATTTCTGACATTTTATTCATAGTCATATTAAGATCGCATAGAAATTTAGAACAGTGTCCATTCTTAAAATATTTATTTATTTATTAACAGGTAAGCATACAGCGTAATAATAGTATATACACTTTCAAAGGGCCAGTATATACACTTATATACAGTAAAGAGTATATAAATTTTAATAAGGCCAATTAAAGCAATTAAATATCTATAGATTATGAATGTTACGAATGTATGGAGAAGAATTTATCGATGAACCGGTGCTTATTTGAGTTATGTTTGCATGTGAAAACGGAGAAAAAACTACGCGAGTTTTGGTATGTATAGGGTGTTTTTTTTAGAGGCGTGGTTTTCAAGAAGAGATAAAACGCATATAATTTGATGTTATGGCTAAGAATTTACTTTTATTATAAAGATAAGGGTTTGCCATTATGTTTTAAAAATGATTTCAGGTAAGTGGCCGCCGCGGCTGACTCGAACAAATTCCAGCCGAGAGGCCCAATTTTCAACCACTTTTTGCAGCAAGTTGGGCCGTATGTCAGCAATAACGCGCCGAATATTCTCTTCCAAGGGGTTAATCGTGTCCGGCTTATCTGCGTAGACAAGCGACTTCACATAACCCCACAAAAAATAGTCCAGCGGTGTTAAATCGCACGATCTTGGAGGCCACGCCACAGGCCCACGACGCGATTTTTACTTTATTTTAGAGTGATTTTTTCTAAATTTGCACTATTTGCAAACGTTGTTCAGGAGTAAGTCTATTCATTATGAAATGGCAAACCAAACTGAGCATAAATCAAGTGACAGCTGTCAAAAACACCAACTACGAAAAAAGTAGTGCCAGATTGAAAACCACGCCTCTAAAAAAACACCCTATATATGTGAAAGAAGTGTGTATGTAAGAGTGTGATATGTTAGGATGAGTGCCAAGCGCACATCGCAGGTATTTATATAGGTATTTAATGATTTCAGGCAGCCTTAAATTGGTCACGACTATGATGGCACAAATCAATACTTAGGACTTTTTATTACAGGTATCCTGAAGTCTATTAGGCACGGCATTCTGTGCGTAACTTGAATTACATTTAGTCAAGTGGAACAGGCAAGGAGTGCGCGAGGGACGAGAGTGCGCACGAAGAGATTTCACTCAGCATGAATGAAGGTTAACTTTTCCGGCAGGCGTCGGTAGATCTCCAAAATAAGATTTTATTATATCAGGAAAACCAGCAGTCATTACATAAATTCAGGATAAAAATCCTTCAGGATAAAATACACATTACTTAATTAAAAGCGTCCTTCGCACAAACGTTGTTAAAATTTAGCATACAGTTATTTTTAATTATAAAAATAAGAGTTAGTGCTCATTGAAATCTATATTGGCCGGGAAATTATTGTTTTTTTATAAATATTTGAGTAATTAATGGTCAACAAGCTTGGATTCGCGTCACCGCGCAACCGTCCGACATGCAGTCGGGGAGCTAGCGAACATTCCATCTAGAAAATAGTCCGGGAGCCAGCTTGGCGCAGTAATAATATAATAATTAAGTTATTATGCAATAATTACGATACTTTAAAAAACTAACGAAACTGTCAAAATATAAAAAAAATCAAAATTGATTTTTATTTCAAAATTAGAGTTTATATACTATAAATATACTATCGAAATTTCAGGTTGAAATCAGTGCCGGCGGTGGGCCCGTATAAGTCGAACAGTCAGGCTTGCCTACATTTTTAACGAAAAAAAAACGCAGATATAACCATAGATTATTTTACAGTTTGTGCAGGTAGTAAGATTAGCTTTTAGGGAGGGGGGGGGGGGCGTAAGGAGATTAATAAGTAAACTATATAAAAATTAGACTAATGTTAAGGACTTTAATTTACTCATTATGAAATTTAAATTTTAACTTCTATATACGCATTTAAGTATAAGAAGCTAAAATGTCTGTTGTGCATTTTGAATAGTAACAAGCTATGATATTATGCACAAATTTCGTTGCTGATTGTTTGTAGTTGTCGTATGGTCGTTGATAGTTATGGGGAGGGGGGGGGGGGGGGGGGGTGAAGGACGACTGATCGTGAACAGCGGTCCCAACTCATAGCCCTTTGTGCATACATAAATATCGACAACTACCCCCTCAAAGGTGCCCACAAGAAATATTAGCATTCTCCCAACTTTACACTTATTAATTTTTAAACATTTTCTACAAACATTTTTTACCTATAATCGATTTATATCGCAAGTAAAACCTAATCCCTAAACTTTTTAATGAGCTAGAAAATGACATTAAAACATTTAAAAACGCGAAGACAATAAAAAACGACATTAAAATTACACTTATGTCAAAATTATAAATTATAATTTATAAATTATTACATATGCTGTTACGTTGTTGTTTATGTTGTTTGTCTATTATTTATGTTTATTATGTTGAGTGATTACTCAACGACTTTAGTATACATATACATTTGTATACGCATTATATTATATTGTATAAAGGCAGGATTACTTGGGATTGCTGTCAGCGCGCAGTGTTTTCATTTTAATTTAATTAATGTGTCGTGAAAAGTGTCACCATAGTCATAAGAACAATGAATCCTTACATTGAGTCGTTTAATTGTTGAATTTATATGCTAAGATACCCACGGAAAAGGCACCAGCCTTCGTGGGGTTGTGAAGGTGCATTACTCTAATAAAAAAAAAACCGTCCTAACCATAACCCTTGATATAATCAAAGTCGTAACTGAAGGAGCCTTTGAAAAACATTGTATTAATGTCAATGCATATTTAATTACAGCTTCATAATGTAGAATTCAAAAAACCCAACTTTTCTATTTTTTAGACCTTTCAATTTCTATTTTTCCTAAGGCTCTAATACCTTTTATAAGAGAGAAATTCAACTAAAAAAGAACTATTAGCAGTTTAGCATTTATTAAATTTCTCATAGAAATAGAATCGATTTTTTAAAATCTGCCTTTACGATATTGAAGACAAGACCAAGGTATCTAAAACATACTGCTTTTATGGTTAAATATTGAATGGTTAGCAAATGCTCCACGTCACGTCAAAGTCACGTGTGAGACGCGTGGCAGACACGACGGCGACGGCGACGTCACGCGACGCAATGACGCCAATTAGTTAGCCGATGTGTCGAGCGATCGAAATAGCCGCCGTTCGTTTGGACATCTCGTTTGGACGGGATTCGTTCCCGCGAAATGCCCGAATTTCTCGCTCTGACCTTGAATACGTCATTTGGCATCAGGCATTGCGATTTGACGTGTTTTTTGACGTCTTGGGAAGGGAAAAGACGGCTCGGGCCGCGTTAGTCGGGCCGACGATCGGCCCTCGGCAATCGACTCGAGCGAAAAAGACGCCAGACGAGTCGATTGTCGATCGGCGGCCGGACTAAGGCGTCGCGCGTTCTACGGGACGAAATTCCGATAGTATATGTTAATAAACTCTAATTTTGAAATAAAAATCAATTCTGATTTTTTTATATTTTGACAATTTCGTTAGTTTTTTAAATTATGGTAATTATTGCATAATAATATCTAACTTAATTATTATTATTAATATTATTACTGCGCCAAGCTGGCTCCCGGACTATTTTCTAGATGGAATGTTCGCTAGCTCCCCGACTGCATGTCGGACGGTTGCGCGGTGACGCGAATCCAAGCTTGTTGACCATTAATTACTCAAGTATTTATAAAAAACAATAATTTCCCGGCCAATATAGATTTCAATGAGCCCTAACTCTTATTTTTATAATTAAATATGCTAAGTATGCTAAATTTTAACAACGTTTGTGCGAAGGGCCCTTTTACTTAAGTAAGATTTTAGTTAAGGTTTAAGGGACTGTCTTAACTGGATCTATTTAAAATGTATTTGTATATATATGGAAGCGGTTTTTTTTTCTAAGCCGCGCAGACCGCAACTTAGGGCCGAAAAGTCATGTCCTACTTAAGAGCCAGTATATCGTGAGGTGACCTTGAAGAACGGCCTTTGCAAATGGTGTCGGCCACGTGCACTTCGAGCATCCGTCGACACCATCAAAGAATAAACATTTGTCAGTTTTTTATTTATATTAAAAATATAAGGCAATTAAAAAAAAACCTAAGTTTAAGGTTTTCTGTAAAATTTTATTGCGGACATTTTTATATATAACTTAGGGTTACGTCACATATGTAGTTTGGTTTATGAGAATTTTAAAAAATAAAACTTACCAATTTCAATATTTTTTTATGTAAACATAGGATTATTTATTTAAAAAACCAGCTTAAAGGTTTTCTAGAAAAATGTTCAGTTAATCTAATTATATTTTTTATATAAGCCTGGTATGAAAAGCTATCTTGGCAGTAGACCTCAAAAACACGCATAAAATGCAATTCGAGTGCGCTATGGCTCTTAAGACTAACTTAATTTTTAAGTTAGACTTGACTGATAAACATCGTATTTCAATTCACTCTTAGCGTCAAGTCGAACAAAAAAGTCCGACTTAGCTATGAATCAAAACAGCCTCAACTTAAACCTTAAGTCAAACTTAAGCCAGTGTTAAAATACGATGCTAGGAGCAATTGGCGTCGGGAATGCGCACCAATTTTATAATTCTGTTATTTTGTAATTCCAATTAGAGTAAAATAAAACAACAAAATAAATAAACCACAGAAAACACAAGATCAAAACAAACATTATATGCGCGCGTCAAAACCCTACAGCTGACAGCATAACCTCAAAACGTCAGATGACGCGTCGTATGTCAAAAACATATTCTTTAACAAAGTTGAACCTAAAAGTGTCGGAAATACACAATTCAATTTAAGTCGTGCTTAAAAGTTAAGTTGATCCTAACTAAGAGATGCGGCTGTTGCTATGTTCAATAAAAGGCACAGATCATGCGGTAACTAAAACCTCGCCATCTACCGCCGGCTAAAGATTTAATTTCCGACGCGTGCACATCATTGATAAAATGAGGGGTCAAATTTTGCATAAAATATAGGATTTGTTTCAGAATGTGAATAACGGTTCGTTTTAATAAAAATCGTGATCACAAGCAATAACAAAAAACAGTGATTAATTAACTAATGCGCCTAACCTAATTCCGATACACGCAGGGGTCAAAGACCTCCCACGGGGCATTGCCATCAACCGGCATACTCAATAATTTTACAAAATGACTCAATGTGTTGAGATTAGATATATTATAATGGGTATTCTACAAGGATCAACCCTCGGTCCATTGTTATTTTCGATTTATACGAACTACCTGAGTTTATTTACAACTAAATCCGATACCACACATTTCGATGACGTCACGAGCCCTAAAGTTGTTGCAAATACTCTGTCGACCTCTTCATTAAAATGAAAGCAACCCTCAACTAGATCGAAGAATGGTTCGAGGTAAATAAAATGTCAATAAATATGTAGATTTAGTAAGAAAATAATAATATTTTATTTTCAACTCTTCGAATAAAAAAAAAACGTTATTAATCACTTTATAACCTCATGTATAAATTGTACTTTTGGTTAAACTTGGACTATGGATGGATGCCTATCTTTCTTGCTTCAATTAATTATTTTGCGACCAAAAGTTATAGTACATACTTTCATTGATAAATATGTTAGAAAATTGTGGTACTTGTAACCAAGTTAGTTTAAAAATAATCGATGTGTAACCTAAACAAAAAATATTGCTGTCACTTTATGGTTGCCAATACCATATTTTTTTTTCTGTATAATTTCTGTCTTCAAGATATTTTTCATTAAATGG
The DNA here is from genome assembly GCA_020383195.1 of Neomicropteryx cornuta. Taxonomy (NCBI): domain Eukaryota; kingdom Metazoa; phylum Arthropoda; class Insecta; order Lepidoptera; family Micropterigidae; genus Neomicropteryx; species Neomicropteryx cornuta. The sequence goes on along the minus strand of JAHKQU010000010.1, from coordinate 4,073,205 downwards.
AGGCATATTCTAATTGAGTTTATATATTTTAACGATAACCGACCCAAAAAAAATGTAGGGTAGTCCGTGGTCTACTCACAGCCATCTCGCGCGCGTGCATCCTCACTCGAGCCAGTCCCAGAGGCTTCTGCCGAGCCGGAAGTAGAGGAGGTCCATCTCGCAGGCGATGGCCACCAGCACCGCGCCCATCCAGAACTCGACGTTCGCCAGCTGGGAGACGGTGGAGCCCCACTGAATGTACGAGCGGATCGGGATCCACGCGCTCGTCAGCATAATGGAAGCTACTATATTATATTCAGGCCGTGCACCGAATTTGTACAGTAGGCAAGCCGTCTCGCGGGGGTACGGTGGGAGTGGTACAAGCCCGGCTTTTCGGCTTATATGGTGTATAATATATATTAATACAACATCCTGTTTTTATTGCTCCATATTCACTTTTTGAAAATCGTTCGTGAAATTCCACTTCAGGTGTTAAGGTAAAGATAATATAGAAGGTTTGGACCCTTCATTTACCTTTCAATTACTATTTTTCCTAAATTTCTAATGTCTTTTATAAGTGTGTAATTCAACTAAAAAAGAACTGTTAGCAGTTTTATCATTTATTAAATTTCTCAGAAATAGAATTGAATTTTAAAAATCTGCCTTTACTATGTTAAGGACAAAAGATCAAGGTATCTAAACATGTTTTTTTTATAATTAAATATCTCATGGTTACCAAATGTCAGCCATAAAAACGGTCTAAATGAATTGAACATATTATTTATCCTTTGGCATCGCCTTAAACTGCCGAAACTTTCATTTAGCCGAGCAACCATTTACTACATTGATCAGTTAAGGGCACTCAACGCGTTCATTTCTCCATACATTATTTGCAGTGTTGAGACTCTTTTTTAGATAGATTTAGAATGAAAAAGGTAAATTTCTACTTGGCTTGAAAATTAAACTACTCAGAGGCATCGCTCCGTGCAATAATCAAATTGAATCTCAATTTCAATAATACAAACATCTACAGGATGTCCAAAATAGTGAATAAAACTCAAGGAGGTGGTAGGATTTGCAACCAAAAAGTTTCAGTCGATATGAGGTCGATTCTTAACTAATTTAGCGATCTTTTTTGTTTTCTGAGTGAAATTGAAGATCAATAAACTAAGTAATTTTAGCACAGCAATAATGAATGGTAGTACATTCCTCAAAAATCGCATAAATATAAAATAACTTGTAAACCGTTAATTTTCAGAACGACCTAGTTCAGGGGCTAAGTAGTGACGTCCCCTATCACCAGGTTTCAAGCTGACCAGTCTCTGTATCTTATTATTTGTTTGTATTGTCAGTAAGATACACATTTTTTTATTAATAATAGATCATAAATATAATTAGCTTAAAACAAAGTTCAAGTCACATAATCACGTATTCACATTTAAGTTAAATAAAGTTGCTTTAAAATTATTTTTAGTAAACCATGGTTTCTATTTGTGGAAATTTTCCCAAAAGTAGATTTTTTAGTATAACGTCATAAATTAAAAATGCTTCTATATAAGTTACCTATTGAGATATTATCGAAGAATGCCCTCGTATTCCTCGAATTAATTAATTGTCTTGATTGCCAATTTAACTGTCAATAAAAAAAAAAAAATTTGATACTATTAATAATTGTGAAAGATACAAATAATATTGTATATTAAAGATTTAGTATCATTTTAAATGTTTTATTTAGACGACGTTATAGATATTATCAACTAAATAGCATAATGTAGGAATCTGTGTTTAGATTTATGTAGTATAAACTATTTTTTTTTCTCTTCGTATGTATTTGCGTATAGTTTACTGTGTGAAACTGTAGATTTCTTTAAAATTAGATAAATAAAATAAAAATAAAAATGAAACCTTCTACAACGTCCTTATTAACCATTTACTGGACAACCTGTATAAGCCCTACTATTACCATCCCTTTACGAATTTTCACACGCAAATGCACTAATTCATATACACACACAACACTCGCTATCTAGCCTTGTATGCTAATAATATTTTCGCTTGTTTAATTAATACATTTTGATTAATTTTGTATTAAATAATTCGAATATCAACTCTTTTAGGTAGTATTTATTTAGAAAAACAGATATGGCATATTCATGGCACATTACGCTATTGTTTTATAATCTATCTTTATGTTAATATATTGTATTTTTACCTAATAAAATAAAAAATAAAAAAAAAACTCAAATAGTCGGCAATTTATATCCGACTGAGGTTTTGCAATTTTCGAGTACTAGCTGCGAGCGTTCGGTCGGCGAACGAAATACTCGATCCAAATGCGAACACTTTGACGGTTGCAAACTCCGCGAAGCGACCCATACCCAAAGCACACACCTCACACTTTCACCGCGCGAAACCGGCCTTAGGCACACACCGCGAAGGGGGGTACTTTAAAAAAAAAATCAACTGATTATTAGTGAAAATAGTCGCGCTTTGGACGAGAGCGAATCGCGCCGGACCAAAGCTATATTTGATTGCCGGCGCAGTCGAGATCTTGAAAAAAAAAACGTTCACATCGGCCAGGCGTCGGCAACAGTTTCTAAAAATATAACAGTACCAAGCTAAGGGATATATTTATTTATTTATTCGTATAAACCACAATACATAAATGTACAGAGCAGTAGTAACAGTTAAACGCCTAATACGAGGCAACTAGTAGCCACCGACATACTATACCGAAAGTTAAGACAAGGTTTGCTCAGAGACACTTCCCTTTCTTAGCACCGCGAATTTATAATAAAATTAAAGATATTCTGGCAAAGTCTCTGACTTTGTTAAAATATAACATAGAATGTGTTCAACCTTAAATTCAAAGTACCCATATATTGATGTATTTAATGTTAATTTAGTGGTGTTCAAAAGTTTTATAAAAATGAAACGTTAATGTGAAATTTCACTTTGCTCTCCCCCCCCCTTCTCCTCATCTCTTCATCTTGCATTTCTTAGGTTAATCACTAATTGTATACTCACTCGGTGGAAATATTTAATTCGTTTTATTTTTATTTTTTAAGTTGGTGCCATTGTTTTCATTCTTGTTATTTATTTTTTTTTATATGATTGTATATGTACTGCCTGTATATATCTTTTCTCGTGTAACTGTTTATTTCCCTAATAAGGATAAATTAATTAAAAAAAGGATTTTTGTTGCTACTTGAGCTCGGCAGAAAGCAAACAGCGACTTTAAGCAATTACATACCAAGATAAACTTCTTCTTGTATTGATTTAATATTAGTTTATTATTTGGGGTTTACGTTTACAACACAGGTAATATATTTTCTATAACAATGGGTAATATCTATTTATTAGTTTGAGTGTATATATGTGTATTATTACTATATTATATTTTTATAATAAATAAATTATGTATTAGTTATTAACGGTTCATTTATATATTATTATTTATATATATAATATATAGTAATATATATTATTATTATTATTGTTTATGTACTATTATCATTTATATATTATGTATTATTGCATGCAATTCAATTAAAATAATTGTAATTGTATATTGCGCAGTGAGGCGGTTATGCTTATAAGAACAATGCTTCTAGTAAAGTCTACTTTAGTACGGACATTGCCTAGTTAGGTAGTACTTTGCATAATGTTAAGTTACTGTCAATAAATAAATAAATATTTTTTTTTGCAACCAACAAGCGACCGGCACCTACTCCGCTGGTGTTCCCTGCCTTCTTAACTAGACGCCGTCTGTACCAAAGAAGGCAGTTACCGACGATTAAACTAAAAATGCATGTGTTTACAAGCCGTTAGATGAGACAGATGAAATCCCTTCCTCCCCCCTGGTTATGTATTATAACCGATTGTATAAGCTTATTTTCAGTTTTTCAGAATTACTTGATTTAGTTCCATTTCTAGCGATAACTTTTTTTTTTATAAATGAATCGCTTTCAATCTAATTACCACTTGTCCAAAAAGTTAATTTTCCATGATAGAAAAAACTAATTCCAGGTTTATAAAAATATTTATTAATACCAATAAACTAAACGCAAATAAGTTTTAAGGTTATTTATATATTTTTTTTAATCTTTGAACGTGTTCTTTAGAAAACAAAACTGGACATATATTGCTTGATAAGTAAGCGGTTCAAATATTAAAAAATGTTGGTCTTCGCTGATACCCAAGAAGAGTTTATAAACCGTTGGGTTCGACAGCGGGCGATGTTGCCACATTTATAATATTATTATCTGTAATTTATTCATATTTATTAATAAATAAACATTTTATTTCTGTACACACCTTACGCTATAGGTACCGATTTTTATCATCACACTAATTTTGTAAAACGGCAACGGTCTGTTAAATATTTAGAGTTGAAGAAAAACAAACAGTTTAAGGAAAAAGGTTAAAGAATTAATATGAAATATTTAACAGCATAATGAGAGCAACAAATGAGTGGGTTGTTTTCCAATAACATAAATTACGGTGAAAAAATAGAGAAACAACCTTAAATTCAAAGCGTTATAACTATTACTCCATCGGTTTTTTAAAAATAAAATATTTAGTTTTGTTTTGGCCACTTTTTAGAGGTGGCCCCGTTTGAAACTGACATTATCATTATACAAAATGATTACCCATTTTATTATACTTTGTTACTGGTAAATAAAACAAATATTGTATTATAAATGTTGAAATAATATTAAAACAGCATAAATTAGCTCACAAATTCAGTTTAAAAACAATGAAGATAAGTAAAAATAATTAGATTATGGAGTCATCTATTTTTTCCGACGTTGGGAGATTTTTCAAAGGTTATTATAATTACTACATCGTTAGTACTTCTCACTACGAGTGCTAACTTCACATCGCTCCGAATACGATTTTCGGAAATGGCCCCATTTGATAGTCAAACTAGTGGGTTCACTGGTAGAGATTGTCTTGAAGCAATACTATAACACAGTAAAAAAATACTATCTAATGGTTTATGAAATTATATTTAAATAATAAAATAGCACTGTGCTACAAACTTAAAATGATGTTTGTGTGAGGGTGTGCTTGTATGCTTTATGTGAGTAAAATTAAACAAATATAAATATTAGGTAATTTAAAAATTTTAGAAAATACTGTTCAATATTACGTAACAAAAATCATTGTTTTTATTTAAATTTGACATAACAATGTATTGAATTATAATATAATATCACTATGTAGGCTTTAATATGGTTTAGACCATTCTGCTGTAATATTTTTCCCTTATCATATTGGAGTATTTTTTATTTAAGTAATCAATCTTGCTTATTGGTCTTGCGATTCCAGTATTATTTGTGAAGATAGGTTTAATCTTGGAAAAATGGTCATTACTGCCAAAATAAGAAGGCTTAGAAAGTCGGGAGCTTAAAGTAGACCAGGCAGCCTCATTCGTCACAGTCTTATATAACCTAGTTAATCTGAATTCGAAACGCCTTCTACTTAGTGGCTCCCAATTAAGAGTTGACATTAATTCAGATGGACTATCATATCGATCAAGACATGTCTGCTTGCTTTCCTCTGAACTGCTTTTAATTCGTCTTTAGGACATTGGGTGTGAGGATCCCATACTCATGAGCAGTATTCGAGGGTAGGACAAACCGACGTTTTATGCCAATGCTCGCGCTTAATTTTCTGTGAGCCTGACACCAACATGAGTTCCCCAATGGAGATTAGAATGACAGGGTTATCCCAAGATGCTTCGTGGTAGAGGATTTCGACCTGATTTAGCTAGTTCGTACTTGAAATCATTATGGATCTAAGCCGACTTGTCAGTATTTAATCGCATGCCAGTTTGATTAACCCATCGGACCACCGCATCTAAATCGTTTTGCAGTGTTTCACAATCTGATTTATTCCTAACTATCTTAAATATGACACTATCATCAGCAAAAAGTTGCATGAGTGAATTACCACAAGGAGGTAGGGTAATTAATTTACACAATTTCAAATGTCATCGGCTATAAATTATCCTACTCATTTTCATTCAGTTTCACACTTCGAATAGCGAATAACTAATACGCTAAGTTTTCATAATAAGACTATAATAAAATGAAAACGCCCTACGCATGGCAACACCGTCTTCGCGCTCTGGGAATGTTGCACTGCGTACTTGGACGAGACCTTGATCTACATTTCGATTGAATGGCGCGGCGCTTTAATCGATACTCGATAATCGATAATCGATTTGCAGATCGACTGAATTCGCTCTCGAAAAATACTAAGTTAGGTATTTTTCGAACTGATTTATACTTATAGAGGTATTCGAGGTCTTGAAAAACGTAAATAAGTACATTCTGCGTTCGATCAGCACTCAACCTTGTACGAAGGTGCTTGCTCGGACCTTACCTTAACCCCTTAAGGCGCCCACTACCTGAATGCTACGAAAATGCGAATTTTACAGTTTTTTCACTGACCTTAGGAGAGACCTAAGTAATCTAGTTTATTTCCATTGAGGATTATTAATTATTCTAGGGAAATCAATTTAAACAGTATGCAAAAAATAAATAATAAAAAAAAACGAAACCACCATGTTATTAAAATGGCATTTTTTGAAGTCACCACTAGAGACATCACATATAAAATAACCAAATTTTCCTAAAATTAATGCTAAAAAAAATATTTTCAGAAAATATAAAACAGGAAATTAACTCATTGATAGAGCATGTAATTTTATCATAAAATAAAATTACAAAGGCTACGGGTATAAGTAATAATAATAATAAAAATTCAGAAAATTCAAAAAACAGCAAATCTAAGAACACTCTCGCTCAAGTCACATTTCAAACAACAAAAAATAAAATAAAGCTATGATGCCACCCCAAACCCCTCTGTTTGCGTCGGGGGTTAAAAAAAAATATCTAAATAATTATGTATGAATTTAAATTTGAGTTTATTTTAGTATAAAACAACTTTTCCATAAGCGCTGGATAAATAAACCTCAGAATTACGTAGATTTTCCCCGATCTGGGAAGTTTTTTTTAAATACATTTTTTATACCTTTTCTGAGACCTAACTTATAAATAAAACAACGATTTATGTCTAAAAACATAATTTATAAAAATATTCATGATTTAAAAAAATGTCACTAAATATTTGAAATATCTCACATTAAATTAAATACAAAATAAGACCTCACAGGTAGCATGCACTAAATTGCGGTTGGTCGTTTAATAGTCACTTTTTTTTCTAATTTTACTATATAACTATATGCGCCTATATCTCGTTTCTCCCGTACATTTGGAGGTAGATTTCACCGGATTGAAGTAGGGGGATAGGCGAACTCCGATTGTACGAACTTGTACCGATCTATTTGGGTTTCTCATATCAAAAATTGTTTCCAGCAAAAGTTGTAGGGACGTTATAGGACTAAAATTTACATTTTGAATTTGATTAAGCGGAGTATTTTTCGAATATTGGAAAACCACTTTTCCCCACTCCTGCGACCAATGGTTGGTACTATTAAAAAAGTTTACTTTTATATAAAGACAATTATAGCAAAATTTCAGTTTTTTGAGCCGCGCCCCTGGTCTAATTTGCCCAATAACGAACTTGACCGAGATTTTGTGCCCTTGAAACGCGAGGATATGTCGATTTTTTCCGGATGTCATAACATGGTACCCATTGCCATCATGGTGCAAAAATGAGACCTTTCAGATGAGATGAATCTCATCGTTGTTATGTTAGTATGGACCAAAACGCTCATTGCCCAAATTTGATCAAAAACTATATTAAAAAATATACAGGTCTACCTGTATCATTAATCTTCACAAAAAATAACCAAAGGAAGTCAACGAACGTGATGAAGCGGTTCCCATGAAGTGTAGAGGTGGGTCGAACCATAAATTAAACATTATTTTCGATACTTTTTGTATATGTATATATAAAAAAAAAACTCACTGCATCTTCCTCGTCGGCCTGGAAGAGATAGCAGTTCAGGAGGGTGCTTTTGGGGTCCTTGATGATGCAGAAGAACTGACACGGGTTGGCGGCGACCGGCGAATACCTGCGATCAAAAGCTCTCTAAAATACCACACTCTTCTACGGGTAAACGCTGGCAACACTGCGGCCGCCATGACAGTGGGACGGGTTCCCATTTTTTTTAATATAATTTCTTACTCATAAAAGGGAATACAGGATGAACTTAAAGTTAGCAGTATCCTTTTAAGGTCATAAATATTCTTCTGAACTTTTGGTGCGCGACAATACATTTGCGGGTTCGGTGCCCCGTCGAGTCAGTTGGTTTCTGGGTCGCGATTGGGTGACCACACTTTAAAATGTTTTTAAGACACTGCCATTTTAGACCAGTTTTTTTTTTTTGTTGCTTGATTTACAAAGTTATCGAACAAAGGATGTTCTGATTATTGTCCAGAATACCCCAGAATAAAAGGATACTGCTGACTTTAAGTTCGCCCTGTATAAACTCCTCATTAAGCCTTCGGGAATGGTCCCGGGACACCTGCACAATACGAGTATTCGCAAACATTTTATATGTATATAATTTTATGGGTATTTGTTTGATCTTATAAAATAAACGCAAATATAAGAATAATTTATGTAGATATATGCAAACTGTTAATTATATATGAATGTAATAAATCAACCGAATAAGATCCATTAATATATTTCCTAGAAAAAATCGTGTGAAAAACTCATTACCTTAATATTTTATTCGGTAATAAAAAACATTTAAAAAACCTCAAAAAAAATATGTAAATCTACAACTAAACCACATCCACGCCCATGTGAATGGGGGCTTAGCTAGTATTAACAGTTGTAACACGACAAACACTATAAATTAATTAATAATTATTATTCAAGCAGACAATAAATCCATCAGTAACATGATGTATTGATCAAGTCTGTCTTGCCTTTTTTGCGTTATTATGCAGGAACCGATTTCGATAGGTAGTAGTCAATCGATATTGACTGCAAGTATTTAGTAAATATATACTGTGCCGTAAGGGTTGCTCATATTAAAAAATTGATTCAAACAAAAAATGTAGGGAAATGATGTGCCTACAATTAACATTTTGAATTGATTTTATCCTGTGATTAAGGGAGGTTTGAATTTTGAAATATCAATTTTTCCCACCCCTAGCACCAATGGTTGGTGTTGTCAAAAAAGTTTACTTGGATAAGTTTTAGGGCCTTACCTGAGGAATACTATAAACTTTAAATGAATTTGATATCTTATGCAATAAGAACATTATAACAAAATTTCACTTTTTCGAAAAATTTCCTCCATTCACGCCATTTTAAATTTTAGGTATCAATTTGAAAGTGATTAGTATAAAATTACGGCAGTTATCGTGTCCACAAGAAAGTGATATAGATAGATATATAAAAATTTTAACTGAGGGTAGTACCCATTGCTTGCCTAATAAAATCTACCTAAAAAAGCCTTGTCGCGTCGAAAACATTTAAAAAATATACGTAGATATTAATAAACACAAATAAATGTCGATGTATTGTATAACATCCAGTGTGCGTCTACACAGAGATGAATATCGCTTGTTTAGTTCTTGTCCCAGGTCTAAATTTCCCCTCAGAATTGCGTTGAAGGGGACACTCACTCTTATTGTGGTCATTTTACCTAAAACACTGCTAAAGTAACTCACCTTACTATGCTGGTTAGTTTGTGCGAAAATTGTATCTCGAAATTCTGATCATACGCCGCTAAGCATCCGGCCTCAAGTCCCAGGCACAGCTGCGAGAAAAAAATCGTATCTTAGCGAACATAAAACATCTCGCGGTCAAAATGTGCGAAAAAATAAAACAAATGAAAACATTTTACAACACAAAACAGTCCTCGATTTCAAAATATATATTTTATTTCCTTCATTTGAAATCGAGGACTGTCTAATAAAATATACAATCACATGTTGGCTATTTAGATACTCACAGATACAGACAATTTGCATAAGACGTTTAAAATTTACCAGTGGTCGACCGTAATTCATTATTTTTTTAAGTTTGAGCGCTATTACGGTTCTTAGGGCTGAAATTGCATGCCCTACTTAAGACTAACCTAAATTTTAAGTTAGACTTAACCGATAAACATCGTATTTCAACTCACTCTTAGCGTTAAGTCGAACATAAAAGTCAGCCTTAGCTAAGGGCCGAAATTTCAGTCTATGCTTAAAGTCATTCTTAGTTAGGATAAACTTAACTTTTAAGCATGACTTATATTGAATTGTGTATTTCAGTTACTTTTTAAGTTCGACTTTGTTAAGAATATGTGTGTTTATTTCGCTACTCGCCGCTACGGTTTGTGTATTCAATATCTGTCGCCACTGTCGCATCACTTTTGACATATGACGCGTCATCGGACGTTTTGAGGTTATGTTGTCAGCTGTAGGATTTTGACGCGCGCATATACCTAATATTTGTTTTGATCTTGTGTTTATTTTGTTGTTTTATTTTACTTTAATTGGAATTACAAAATAAGAGAATTATAAAATTGGTGCGCCCGCCAATTTTGATATTTACACGCCCGACGATAGTAGCGCCGTTAATGTACTGAAATCGCTCCTAGCAGCGTATTTTAACACTATTATCTTCCCTGACTCTAGCAAAAAATAATTGTAGAATTACGCGCATGCAAAGTATTCAAAGTATTGGTGTAAAAGAAAAATTTAATTTATCCTTCTCGAATTTTATCGAATTGATATAACGCAGGCAAAGTAAATTTCAACGCAAAAAATAACAGGGCGATGACATTCGCATTTTGGGGCTTTCGAAGAAAACGAGTTTAACGACGAACTTTCGATTGATACTAATTAACCTTCATTTTTATGTATTTAGTGCCCCGAACCGTAAAACGAATTAACGGAACTTCGTGGACATCATTTTATGACAAGATGCTGAGCTGATGGATCGACTCCGATACTAATTTGACTTGTCTACAATTCCGCTACCACATTATCCGTCCGTCCGTCGCCTAAATTACATTTTTTTTTTTCTAAATAACTGAAACAATAATTCGACACAGATTTGTTATAATTTAATTTATTTCTAATAAAACAATCAATAATATTTTGCATTGACTGTCCCCTATCGGAGGTTGCTTATACCTCTAGTTATGAATCAGCGCCATCTGCCGGAAAAAACAGCCAACCGCTTCAGTGCGTCTTAGGCCTGACGCTTGAATCAACGCGAACTTTCAAAAAGCGCTCCTAATATAACTATAGACATTGATAATCAATGCTGATTAATCAACGCTATAGGTAATAAAAACGACTCTCGCACAAGCATTGAAAGTTTTTTAAATAAAAAAAAACTGTATTTCCTTCATTCCCTTAAAATGAGAGTATTTTTTTATGAGCAGGATATTTTTAAACCGAATTGATCCGCAGCGATATACTTAAAGTTCAACGCAAGTTAAGCACTTCGACATCTAAAAATAAAATAAGAAAAAAGAATGAAAAGCACGTACGTTTCATGAAACCTGAAAAAATGCGTTTTTTGTTTTTAAATGTAACCCTAGTTAATGAAATTTTGAATAAACCTTACCTTTAACAGACTCACTTTAATAACCACGGACCGCAGAAAGTCCGATAAAAGCTAATTATAAATGAAAACATGTTTTTTTAAAAACAATCGACGTTTTACCAGCCCAGATGCAATCTTGATGAGGATGCACTTTGCTTGAGGATGATAGTTTTACATTTTTTGGTGTTGTTGTATATTATTTTGCAATTAGGTCCAATAAAACGTATAAAACTATTAAAATAAATAACCTATAATGTCGTTTAATGGTGCATGTATTTCAAGTCAAGTTCATTTCATTTATTGAGGCATTTTAAATTCAATACAAAAGTTTCAATACAATAATAGTATCTCAATAAATTGGCTGCGCTCAGCAGCGTGTTTTAAACAGGAGCACGCTGTTTTCATCACGGCCCTTACATTTAATTTTTTTATAAATCTAAGAATAGTAATGGAGTAAGCACTTAAACATTCTAAAATTTAGGGAGTCGGTATTTCTTTTTAGGAAGTTGGGTAGCGGTTGGAGGCTTCTCATAATGATTTAAATTAATATAACAGGGTGTCCCAAGGTCAATCCCAATAAAAAAAACAGCTAATAGGTCCTACGATTCCTAGTGTTATTTGTTAAGAAACTATATCAAAATTCATTATGGTATTCGAGAAAAAAAATGTTGAAGTTTCTATTCTAAATCATCTAAAACAGATATTTTTCAATGGCTCCTCCCTCCGATAACTACGTCACTGGGTCACTAGGCCGCGGTCAGTTAAGATCGAGGTTAATGACATGCCGCGTTGTTCGAAACGCCCTATTAGGGCGGAGCTGAATGATTGCTCTCAGATGCCACTGGTTGAACAGAGGTCGGTCTAAGAAGAAGGGTTAACTCCTTACCCCTTGATTTGACGAGAGATTTTGTGACCTTAAATTTTATGCATCAATTGTGTAAAATTACGACACTATCGTGTTCACAAGAAAGTGGTAATATAGATAGATAAATAAACTCTTAAACTGAGGGTGGTTTTGGGTTGTGGGGATGGGAAACGCGAGGATGTGTCGAAAGTTTCCTGGAAGTCATTACGATAGGCAGCTTTTCTAAAGAAATTTACTTAAAAAAACTTACATACCTTTTCTGTGAAGCCGCGACGTTTGATCTCCAGAACCACCCAGGGTATCATGGCCGGCGAGAACCTCTTGTCCATCGCCGTGAAGCCCATGTACTCGACCGAGGTGAGTTTCGTCTTCATTTTAAAAAAAATATGCGCACTTTTCTAGACAACTGAATCAATTTTATAACACTGGCAGTTTCGTACAATTAAGTTTTAGTGACATCTCGACCGTGTATAGTTAACTAGCCTCACCATATTAGCGACTTCAAAGCGTTTCATAACGATACACACAGGAATAACAAAGACACAATGAAATCTTGGTTTTTATGGATGCTGCACACCCATACAATTATACATATTAGATTACGTTTCAAAATGCCAACTTGTAAAAAAAACTTTTCAGTTTTCGGAAAAGTTCTTTCTTAAAATCCTTCTAACTCACCTAACGTTAATTATGAAAAACAGAATCAATTGACGTCTAAAAACTTACATGTTTGCATCTTTATAAAATAAACTATGATTCTGCAGTTTTATTTTCTGGATTGTTTTATTTAGACATTAAGATATTTATGTCTACATTTTTGATAAAATGTGTAAAAAAATGCAGACGTTTTGAGGATCCTAACTTTTAGACAAAATAAAAATTTAACGTTTTGATTTTTTATTTTGATTAACGTTTGAAATTTAACATATTTAAGAGATGAAACGATACCTAGTATTATTTTTCATCTACAACTACAAATAAAGCCGTCACAACACTACAGCGTTTGTATGGAGAAATGACCGGGTTGAGGTCCCCTTAAAAGAGCAAAATAGTTCAGTATCCAAATCTATTACTATGCATATTTTACACATAATATTTGTAATTATTAATATATTTTCCAAATGAAAATAATGTCATTCTAATTGCTAGCATTTGTTTTTTATCGCTTTAAGAAATATTAGTTAAAAAATAATGAATATTTAAATCACACAAAAGTAGTTAATGTCCGGCAAACTCATCATAAACTTCAAACCCACGGGTATCGCCCGGCACGAGAAGATTTGCAATACGACGTCTTTTGTGAAAAAAACTTATTTTTATGTAGTACCTATTATATAAATTGATTTATTAGGGCTAACAGCATATTTATAGATTTTACATTGGAAAGATGGTAGACCCTATTTGACCAATGAATAGATGTGAATGTTTCGAAAAGAGAAATTATTCTTTTAATTATCTAGCAGCGACGCGTTCGGGCTTGCGACAGCATTATTGTGAATTCCGCAAGATGGTTTAGTTCAGTTTGCCTAGATCTTTAGGAGCCGTTTTCACCAAACCTCACCAAACCTCACTACCAACCTAAGAGTCCCTTAGATTGAAATACGTTAAACGTTTGCCTAAGAATAACCTATGCTTAAGAGTTCCTTAGTTAGGAAAGAACTAAGGTGGGATTGGTGAGAACGGCCGTAGATCCTTTTAACAGTGGCCACGAAACTCAAATTAAAAGTTGAAATAAAATTACCTACATAAGAAATAATAAATACAAACTTAACGTAAAAGTGTTTTTGATGTCAATTTTATTTTTATTTTTTCAAATGTTTAAAATAGGCGTGTTTAAAAAGAGACATCGCTAGCTGGCAATGAAGAAAGGGAGAGAGATAATGTTTGGAATGGGTGTACGCAGCTCCACGCGATTAAACACATTTTTTCAATTTACTATAAACGACAAATAAAGTTTATAATATATATAACGTCCTGACCGGTTCCATTCACTGTGATTTTATCTGAAACAAGGAAAAAATAAATTAATAAAGGGATACAATTAATTTTATGCACAGAAAATCAAACGCAGATAGGCAGGAGATAGAGGACTAGTTTTTTTTACTGCCGGACTGCGAATGAATCTAATGCGATCTAACCTAACTACTATTACCCCCCCCCCCCCACTATTTACTGATTTTGTGATTTATTTAATACCAACTTCTCCCAAATTGATTTTTTTCCCAGAAATTAGAAGTGTTTTTATTTATAGTAGCTTGCAATCTTGCGAGCTGAATTAGAACCACTTCCTCTTATCCTACGGAGTTGAAATTGGACGTGTTGCTTCAGTTTCGATAACAATGCGATTTTATGGTAAGCATGACCTGATCCTACACCCAGGATTGACTCCAGACCGAGGAACTCCTCACCAGTCAACAGCACAGGCATGAAACTTTGTATACGCACTCAAGCGCATAACAAAAGCTTGTTTTTAAAAATGATTATTTTTTTTATTAAATTTTACCTGCGAAACCTTTTTGTATACAGAAACACACGTAGGTACATTTCATTAAGTTTGTAATTATAATTAACAGTTCTAATAATATAATGTATTGATGATTTTTAAATAAATTACGTGTTTATTATTACAATTAGGTATCCTTGAACCTTTCAATGAAGCCGTCCGCCATCTTGCCAATAACAATAAAAAGCGACGCTCCACGTCAACGTTGCACACAACACGAGGTCATGTCAAAAATTAAATGCTAATTATTCTTTATTTTCATTTTAAAATATTCAATTAGCAGTCTCTTTTATATTTATAAATTTTTTTTTATTTTGCGTATCGCCCCTAATCACACACGGATATGATCAAATATACAGATATACTGGCAAATTAGATTCGAGTTTTTTTAAAAAATATAAAAAGATATTTATTTTAAAGCATTTTTCAGATTACGAAATAATGGTTACCATGATTTGGAATATTGATACTCCAAAAACTCAAAAAAATTTCCAGTGGGAAAGGCAGGGCAGGCATATCGATGGGTCCAGTTTTAGTTTTTATTTAAAATCTAATAGATTCACATTAAATATTTCGCGTTAAATTTATTCTAAAATTGGTTAATTTCGCCCGTAATTAGTTAGTCCTACGACGTACGATTATGGCCACACGCGAAAGCAACATATTCTCAAATGAAACAAAAAAAAAGCAACTATCCTATAATATAGGATGTTTTTTTTAGAGGCGTGGTTTTCAAGAAGAGATAAAACGCATATAATTCGATGTTATGGCTAAGAATTTAGTTTTATTATAAAGATAAGGGTTTGCCATTATGTTTTAAAAATGATTTCGGGTAAGTGGCCGCCGCGGCTGACTCGAACAAATTCCAGCCGAGAGGCCCAATTTTCAACCACTTTTTGCAGCAAGTTGGGCCGTATGTCAGCAATAACGCGCCGAATATTCTCTTCCAAGGCGTTAATCGTGTGCGGCTTATCTGCGTAGACAAGCGATTTCACATAACCCCACAAAAAATAGTCCAGCGGTGTTAAATCGCACGATCTTGGAGGCCACGCCACAGGCCCACGACGCGATTTTTACTTCTATTTTTTAAGTCTATTCATTATGAAATGGCAAACCAAACTGAGCATAAATCAAGTGACAGCTGTCAAAAACATCAACTACGAAAAAAGTAGTGCCAGATTGAAAACAACGCCTCTAAAAAAAACAGCCCTATATAAGGCTGCAAATTGTGTTGACAGTCGACCTTAAATTCGGCGCTTTTTTCATAACATACAAAAATAAAAAACAAACTTTACTATGTTTTAGGACGTTTCAATTACTATTTTTTCTAAACCTCTAATACCTTTTATAAGAGTGCAATTCGACTAAAAAAGAACTATCAGTAGTTTATCATTTATTAAATTTCTCAGACATATCATAGACATTTAAAAATGTATCTTGACTATGTTGAAGGTATCTAAAATATATTGTTTTTATGGTTAAATATGTAATGGTTACCATATAAAAATAGGGTCTCATTGAATCGAAACTAATATTTTCCTCACATAATTATTCAAGACCGACTCATGCATACTAATTTCATACACCCGTCTGCCTCGACAAATTAAAGTCGCGTCAATAACTACGACCCACGCCTTACGTCGTACCAAAAGGGCCCCAGTGACAAATTTGATAACTCGTCAGTTTTGTACGAGTAATTTTCTAAATATTCTAAAATACTTTTTTTACGTGTCCTTTCAAATTGGCTAATTTCCAGTTTTCAATTGTTTTAACTACATCTTACCTACTTATTATTAATTATCACCGTATCGGCGGCACACGGGCGTATATATACGTAATGTATTTATTTAATTATACGATTATTTTTGCTATTATTACGGAATGATTTATTAACTTGACGTTTGCACCATTGGAATCGCAACGAGCCAATTTTGTTTTTTTTTTTCAAGTCAATGCAGTGTCTAACTAATACTATTTATAAATTTGTATTGAAAATACACTGACGCACTTCCGTCCCAAAAAACAACAGCTGCGCCGTACTTTTTTTTTTTCGAAAACTGTACATATTTTGGAAGAGTTATAAATGGTATAGTTATAAATATTTGAAAATGAAAAAAAAAGTGTAATATTTTACAAAATTTGTCAAAATAGTGAAAAACTGGGTGGTCAACTAGAAAACATTAATAGGAGCACTTTTTTTTTATATTTACGAAATAAAAAAAAAAATAAAGTGAAATTTTATAATAGAGAATGTTATGGTAAATCAGGTGATACCAGATTTGTAAAGATTGAACGACTCATACCTGCACTATAGATTTTATAGTAGATGAATGATTTTTTCAAGGTCATTAATACGGTCATAATAACTTTTGGCGCCAAAATTTTTGGAGCAAATGCACCCTAAAATGGTTATTAATAAATAAATAAGTTGGACAAAGATGGTTCTAAAAGCTGTATTTCTATATAAAGGGTTCCAATATACTTATTAGTAAGCAACAAAACGACTTCAGACGATTTCCTAGGTTTGTATCTACTTGAATTCATGCAAAAAGACTGAAGTATTTCCTAAAAAAGGTCATTTTCAATTTTTGTTTTATTTTTGTGAGTGGATTTTGAATAATAAATTATAATTTTGGTATAGATTCGTTCGATGTGTAAAAACTTTGTTAATAACACATTTTAACAACAAGCTTTTATTTACTGAAGTGTCTTGAATGCGTACACAAAATTTCGCGTCTGTGCTGTTGACCGTTGAGGAGTTCCTTCATCTGAAGCCAATCATGGGTGTGGAATCAGGTCATGCTTACCATAAAAATACAGTTATCACTCACTGCCAAGACAAAAAAATAAAATATAATTGCATAACCAACGAAAAGTATCATCTTTGAGAAACATTTAAAAAATCATAGCGCCTTCTAACACCTCCTTAAATTTCATCCACTATTTACCGAACATACTGTAAATAGATAACATACAGGCATACAGATGTTTTAGTGCGAGTTCTGCAGAACGAACCACGGTGTACTAGAAGAGCCAAGGTCATCACAGACCTTATCCTTGTTTATGTATGTTAAGAACCTAACTATGTAATTGGGTACTAAGAAGTTTGGCACACAAATTCGCCGAGAAGGTGGTTTGGAAAATTAACATAATTATTGGTTAGCTATTTACATCTATTTTTAGCGCCATCTGCATACACAAATAAATTATTTGAATTTATTCGTGCCAATATAACGTGCAGATTTTACTTATCTCAAGAGTGTTAGTATTAATAATAAGTATTAGTAAGAGTGTTAGTATTAATAAGAGTATTAGTAAGAGTACTCTGACTGTAAGGACAATTATATGAAAAGCGCTTGTACCTAATCATTTATGAACGGATTCGTTTTGACATATATTTTACAGGCTTTTATTTAGCTTGAGGTGTTAGATCAAATCTCGCAAGCTGAATTAGAACCACTTCCTCTCATCCTACGGGGTTGAAATTTGACACGTTGGCTCAGTTCCAATGACGATGCATTTCTATGGTGAGCATGACTTGATTCTACAACCAGGTTTGGCGAAGGAAGTCCTCGACGGTCAGCAGCACACATACGAAATTTTGTACGTGCATTCAAGCACTAAATGAAAGCTTGTTTTTATAAATGTTTATAAAGATTATGTTTTTTTAATACTTTTAACGCGTATTTTCTTTCTTACCTGCGTGAAGTTGGGATAGTATTATAGTATTCATACCAACTCTTTTTGATTTGATGGACTTTTTATACTTAAATTAGGCTGTGGTATTTTCGATGTTCCAATTGTTTTATTTTGTTGGGTATATTATATTTCTATTATATATAATAAAAAAAAAAAACTAAAAAGTGATCAAAAAGTTTGCAAGAATAATATTTATAACAATCTTACCAAACGTCATACAGTTAAGTTCGGTTCGCCTAGAGCCAGGTTTATTTTGAATCGTTATAAAATAAATATTTATTGCAATTATTCAAGTTATATAAATATTACCTAAATCGACTTATGGACTAAAAGATTTTTTTGGTGGTCAATCATTAAGATTTCGATGTTTATTTGTAGAACTTACCTCCTATGACCTTACATAAATTGGGTAATATTTAAATTATTGAAATAATAAAATCACCGTTTGTGAATAGACTTTCGTCTCCTTTGCGCGTGGAACTTATCCATAAATCTAATCTAACAACAAATTTTAATAACGAATCCATAAAAAAAAAAATACAAAAACAATTCATGCCCAAATTTATTAATTTTACCAAAGTGAAAGTTTAAATTCCCTTTTTGCTCGCAGGCGCTCGTCGAGAGCGACAATGACCCAGCACGGTGCGGCCTCGCTAGCGACCGAACTTGTGGACAAGAGTGATTTCATATTATCACGTAATTTTGATATGAGGTCAAAACAAATCTTGTTTAAAATCGCAGGGCCCATAAGAGCAGGGAGGAAAATCTCTTGGAATATATTTTTTTTAAAACGAAGTTGTAAAAGTAGCCGATGAAATAAGAAAAGATATATCAGAAATTGAGGTTGTATATTATATAATAAATCAAATTGTTTTTGAAGATTCTGTCGAATCGTGGACTTATTATTAAATTCTTACAAACATAGTCGAGACATTGGAGTGAATATGAATACAATCCAACAGTTTGTTAGTGAGGTCTAATATATGTCAGAAATATACACGCCGCAAATGTACCAAATCTTCTGTTTCTCTGACCCTAATCAAATCTGTTTTTATTCATTTCGCTTACGGTTCTGCTGCAAAAAGCGCAATTTCTACTGCAAAAGACGCTTTTACCACTGCAAAAGGCACCCTTCCTGTTGCAAGAGACTACTTTTTGCTGCAAAAAGCGCAATTTCTACTGCAAAAGACTTTTTCTGCTGCAAAAGACACCCCTCCTGCTTGAAAAGACACCTTTTTACTGCAAAAAGCGCAATTTCTGCTGCAAAAGACACCATCCCTGCTGCAAAAGACACCTTTTTGCTGCAAAAAGCGCAATTTATTCTGCAAGACGCCTTTTCTGCTGCAAAAGACTTCCTTTCTACTGCAAAAGACGTGGCAAAAAGTCTATTTTTACAGAAATTATTGTAAATATGTATCTTAGGTAAATAAAAATATAACTGAAGCCTCTGTGACATTGAATGGAATTCAAGTGGGTATTTGATGTCTTAATAATACTAAATTTGTTTGCATTGATGTTGCGTGATTTTTAATGATAGTTATTGTGTCATTGTGGCTGTGTAAATAGACAATTATAAATTAAAAACTAATTAAACCATCCATGAACACAAGGGCAACTAATTATATTTAATTATATTTACGTTGCAAATTAGTAGATTATGCTACTTAATTAGGTATCAAAATTGGTTACCCCAGCTGACTCTTCGAATTTTATAATGCCACCCGATGCATTTTTATGGGAATTTATAAAATAAATCATTTAATGCCTCACACATCAGTCAAATATCGTGGCAGTGGTTAAGGCGTTGGACTATTGGCCCAAAGGTCGCGGGTTCAAATTTGCACACGGTCAGACCATTTTTAACGCTTCATTACCACCATCTCCCCTGACTTTAGGATTTGGGATGATAGACGCATTTGGACTAGTTGAATAGGGCCCAAAATAATTGTATATGACCTAGGTCATAGCAATTATTAAAAAAAAAGAATTAATGAATGCTGTGGTTATAACATGCAGAATAACATGTTTTTTTTTCTCTTATTGATTTGCCTAAATTAATTATGTTATTAAAAAGAGTTCCCAATTATTTTAGCCCTTGCTTAACTAACCCACGTAATAATGAAGTGTTAAAAAGTGGACTTGTATGAGTGTGTGCAGATTGGAATCTGCGACCACGGGGTCAATAGTCAAACGCCTTAAACACTGTATTACCATGATAGAGTTAAAATGAAGCCCAAGAGCTGGTTCACGTTTCACATGAATTAGAAATAAGATATTATGTCACTTAAGAACTTTTCCATCAAGTATGAACGTAATGGCTGGTACCCTAAATTCAGAAAAAAATAAATTTATTATTTTTTTTATTTGATTATTTATTTATTTTATTGACAGTAACTTAACATTAATTTCACATTATGCAAAGTACTACCTAACTAGGCAATGCCCGTACTTAAGTAGACTTTACTAGAAGCATCATTCTTATAATATAACCATCTCACTGCGCAACATACAATTACAATTATTTGAATTGAATTGTATGCAATAATACATAATATATATATAAATAATAATACATAAATGTACCGTTAATAACTAATAAATAATTTTAATAATAATTTATTTATTATAAAAATATAATATAGTAATAATACACATTTATACACTCAAACTAATAAATATATATTATCCATTGTTATAGAAAATACATAAACTATGTTGTAAACGTGAAACCCAAATAATAAATTAATATTAAATATGAACTATAATAATTCATAAGAAAAGCTGAGTATTCCTGATATTTATAAATAGAAGTAGATACAGTAAATTCCCTATACAAGATATAGTATCTACACAGAGAAGTTTATCTTGGTATGTAATTGCTTAAAGTCGCTGTTTGCTTTCTGCCGAGCTCAAAGTAGCCAACAAGAAATTCGTTTCTCATATGTTAACAAAAACAGAGACTTTCCCAGAATATCTTTAATTTTATTATAAATAAATTCGCGGTGCTAAGAAAGTGAAGTAAACCTTGTTTTCGCTTTCGGTATAATATGTTGGTGGCTACTAAGTTGCCTCGTGACTAACTACCATATGATCGTCTAGTTGTTTTAAGTTTAACAAAAGGCAGCTTTTGGAGAAGGTTTGTCTTATATCCAAAACCTCGAAACTATGGATAGCGGAAGAGTCTTTTGATAATAACTCTAATAATGTACTTTTGAGCTTTTATGACAGGATCAAGACAACTCAAGGTAGCTCCGCCCCAGCAAATAATTCCATAGGAAATAATACTATTTACCAGTGCAAAATAAACGGTCCTTATTAGGTCTTTAGATATAATATTTCTTAATAATTTAAACATATAAATAAGATTTTTTACTTTTTTAACTGTTATACGAGTATGATCTTCCCAGCAGAGTCTATTGTTAAATGTTAGACCCAGATATTTATAGATAATATAATTATATTGCAGATGAGGTTTAAAAGAGTAAAATATAAATCATATGAAAATAAGTATATATATTAATAGATATTTAAGTTAACATAGAACTTTTAATGCTCAAATACCAGGAAGTTGTGCAAAAAGTTTAGAATAAGATAGAAGATAATATGTGACATGCGTATAAAGTGTACAATGATAATGCACGGTGAAACAAAAGAATGAAACGGCCGTGTCAAGCGACCTGTGACACTGCAGGAACAGGTCACAAACAGGAAAAATCATCAAAGAATTGATCGGTAAAAAGTAACCATACTAAAAATAAAACCTGAGTAAATATAGCAGATTATCCTATTTTTAAAAATAAATACGTACCACAAACAGTTCCTTATATTAGTTATGTATTTGACTATTGTAGCAATATAGGTGTTGCATATTATTGTACTAATAGGAAAAAAATAAGAACTACAGTAGGACCTTAATAATCGGAATGGATTTGAAACAAGGCACGGGCGGAAAGTCAAAGCGTCCAGATTATCGTATGCAAATTAAACTATTGAAAAAAAGGACATGTTTTAATAATCGCTCAAGTTAATTTTAGAAGCATCTTTATTATTTTAAAAGATAAGATTTTATGGGTAACATTATATGTATTTTTTTTAAACATAATTGTTACATAAGCAATACACCAGGTCACAAAACTATTTCTGATAAAAAAACCAGCTAATTGGTTCTGCGATTTCTAGTCTTATTTGTTAGGCAACTATATCAAAATTCATCATGGTTACCGTGGAAAAAAATGTAAACTTAACGTGATAATAGTCAAAAGGTGTCGCCGTAAGTCATAACGGTGTCAAGGCCATTATCGATCTCCGTGGCTTTGGAATTCGTACTCTGACCGAATCGATGCTATCTATTAAAAAAAATATACATAATAAATTTGGGGATGATTTTTTTTTAGATTTTTTTATATCATCTCTTACTCATAATAAATAGGTTATACAAAACCCCCCTTAAGTCTTCGGAAACGGTCTTAAGACACTATATAGATATTCCTCTAAAATCAATTTGGCTGTTGTTTAACGTTTTACGTTCCATGCAGGTAACAAACATTATTATCTTTAATTTTTTTAACATTCCATACTTCTTCGCGATTGCGAGATAGCTATCGCCACCGCCAATAGGTTATCTGGAGAAATCCCACTTTATCCTTCAATGCTAACGTTGAGTGCTTACTCGGAGCCATTTCTTCTACAGTATGTAGGTATTTAACGTCTTATTGCCTACTACATACACATTTAGGGTTAGAAAGCTCGTGACATGAGGAAATCATAGAACTATCAGCGTAAACATGTTCGAGCAGGATGACTCTATGGGTAGGTATTAACCGCCAGTCTGGATCAGGTAAAGTGGGAAGGTTATCAAAGTCCTACTGCATTTCAATATTTTTTTTATTTAAATTAAAACGGATAACACAAGTTCATTTAATTTAATTTTTATAGAAAGACTTGTGAAGTATAATTTTGTAGTGATGAAAATAAACTATTTCTCCGGTAGAGATTTTTTCATCTCTGATGTGCCCTATCCATGGTTAAGTTGACTTTTCATTATTATGTATACATAAGGAGAGTACAGATTTTTTAAAAAAGAAATAGTCTCAATCGATATAGTCATTGTAACAACCTATAACCTAAGTATATGATCAGATTTCGAACTAACCACACAATACCACCAACTCGTTGTCTTTAAATTGAACATTTTAAACTTTTTGCTCGCAGAAAATTGATACGCATTATTGAAAGATTAATTAAGTGTGACCCTGTTCTGTTCGATATAGTTAGTAGTGGACTGTCATTTTTTTGGCGCCAACAACATCCTTAACCTCATTCCAATCCTATCCTCGCTCGGGCATATTAAATAGATTATTTATGATCTAATATTTTCATTTTAATTTAAAATAGGTTTTATTTCGGTGAGGCGAAAATATATTTTATTACGTGATCTCTTTGGGTTCACTGGTAAAGATTGATCTATAGCCAGAATTGGATATGTTGGCCGCATTGAAAATCGCCAGGTTACAGTGGGTTACAGACCTACTACCCAACTCATTCAGATCCACAGATGTGCAGATCAAAGAAGAGATAGAAAGATTACAACCTACTAAATGGGTTCGAGATTTTGTAACGTTACAATTTGTTTATATTTTTCGTATGGAATGATTCTGCTAGAATAATGTTCAACGAAGGTGAGCTTATTTCCACAAGACAATCTCTACAAGCCAAGAGGTTGTGTAAAAAATAAACATATACTTAGTGTCAGCAAAAAAAGTACCAAATGAAAATTAAAATCAATTTTTTTTAATTTAAACACTAGTTACTAATTTAATATATTCTAGGGAAACACAGTGTAACTTAAAACCTCAATGAACCTCAATGAATCAATAAAATGAACTGATACCTTAGCCGAATTACTTCCTATCCTATCCTATTAAATCCTATCTCTAGTTATTTTTCAATTGATTTTGTTTATGTTAAATCGCATATGTGCATCAAATACAGAGCAAGTCAAAAATTGCCTGAAAGACTTGTGCGCTCAAACACATTATCTTGCACGAACTTTTCCGCGCTTATTGACTTTTTTCATCTTGTACGAATTTGTGCACGCTTATTGACTCGCCGAGTTTTTTAAATGTACAACAATGACACTTCGTACTAAAATATTAGTCATTCTTATAACAAGTTGGTACACGTAACACAACTTTACAGTATCTTGAAAGTTTCAAATAAAAACTTGTGTTTATTAATAGGGGTCGATTTTTAGATCTCGTAGACGCCCAAAATCAGTTTTCGTTTATGTCGACCCCTGGGAAACCGATTTCGACCCTAAGGGGTCGTTATCGACCACTTTGGGAATCCCTGCTCTAATGCCATCAGGCAGTCCATTCCAAAGTCTGAACGCATGAACCATGAAGGACTTTGTTTTCTCAATAGCATAAAATAATACTTTTAAACCATTTTTCTCCATGGCCGAAGTGAGGAATTATATTGATTTAACTCAAAAATGTTTATGCCCATGGAACAGTTAACTCACCTAGTACAAATGTTTTAGGGAACATGGTGTACGGTAGAATACCACAGTGTAATATGGAGAGGCAGAGAGCTTGATTCATAAATCTGTGTAGAAAAATATTAAAATCCTTCGTATATTATGAAGGCTTATTTCTATCCCTTTTGGAATATTTGTGTTGGAACTTGGTGAAATAATACCCATTATAGAAATTCTTATTTTAGTACCTAACCATAATTAACACTAAATTAGCTGTTCTAAATACGTGTAGTAGATATGTATATATAGATATAAAATGGTTTTGTTATTTTTGTTATTAACTTTAATACTTTTTGTTAGTAGAAACCTATTTTTAGTTTTACATAGTTATTTATCGATCTATCAAATGTATTTTTTTGTTGTATGTACTATGTTGTAAGATAAATAAATAAGGTTACCTGCACTGACTAAGTTCATTTTCTCACAATTTTATAACCTCGATGCAAATTTGAATAAATTGGATTTTTACTAGGGCATCCATCGATAATAAGAAACCGGTTATGTGTACTTGCTTAGA
This sequence comes from Neomicropteryx cornuta, assembly GCA_020383195.1. Classification (NCBI taxonomy): domain Eukaryota; kingdom Metazoa; phylum Arthropoda; class Insecta; order Lepidoptera; family Micropterigidae; genus Neomicropteryx; species Neomicropteryx cornuta. The sequence goes on along the minus strand of JAHKQU010000010.1, from coordinate 4,047,566 downwards.
AGATTAAAGGATGTAACAAGAGCAAATATAGTTACCACCCTAATTTGTCTTTCAAGTGTGTTGTGATTTTTTGTGCGTTGGTACAAGATCAATCAATACTCTCCTATAATATTTTTCCCTTTAGTGTTCTAGCAAGGAGCAATTAGAGGCCTTTGTGTATTAGTAAAATACATTTCCATTCGGGTATTTCAAGATTTTTCCCTAATGGGTATAGACTTAGTGCGGTTATATAAAAAACAACGCTTGGGCGCTATTCATAAGATATATTGTATTACGTATCTATAAATATAGTACAAACCTCTATTAGTATTCCAAGTATTCTCCTGCAAGTATGTAGGTAAGTACAATGCCTACTGAAGATTTTTGCACAACTGCACAAAATATGAAACACAAACCGATGCTAATTAAACAAACAAACAAATCAGATACAGTCCTGCAAGCGGCCGCACTAACGCGAGTTAAAGTCGTAAATACGAAAATATTATTAGCAATCGCTCTCGCTTGACCGCGCCGCTAGATCGCTGCAGATGCGCATATCAGTACGATCTTACGTAGGCATATACCATACCTAGTTCAATTAACGTATTTCATGGACGCTTATCGTAAACATCGGCAATTAAACAACATATGCTAAGTTGCTATGCGAAAATAACCTAATCAAACCTTGATTTTGACGGACACGCGAAAAACATTAGATGACATTTGAATTTGACAGCTGACAGGTGTTGTCATCTAACATTAAAAAACCGGCGAAATTAAAAGAAACAAAATTAACGTAGGTACTGCAACAGCTGGATTACAAAATAATATATTACAATATGCATATCGCAGCATCTCCTCTTACTACCTCCCACATCTTGTTCGTTCTTCCTGGTTTCAGATATATTATTCGTTTTTCTTTCAACTTCCTATATAATTTAATATAAAAATACAACTTTATCAAAATCCAATAGCTATTGACACCCTTCTTATTTATTCTTATTTATATCTAAATAATCTTGCCCCCACCAATCCTTCTATTCTTTTTAAAAGATCGATGTTTTTTATCTCTAGTTAAACAGAAACTGTGCTCACTTTTTCGGCTGTGAATACTGCAACTAGGCTTCACATCGTTACAATATTTAAACTATACATAAGTACTTTGACTTGCGAACCTAGCTTTACCTAATCTAACAATAAGAGTGAGCGAAACGATGATTTAACCAAAGCTGCCATACACCTATGATGGTCAAATAATGGCATTCATAGAAATATACTTTCTATATATACATAGTTGAAACTACTATACTTCTGCATTGACCATACGTCGGTTAAATAGGTACGTAGGTTGTATATATAAGTAGACTCCTCCACAAATAAAACCTAATAATCCTATTATTCATATTGTCGTTTAAAGGACGTCTGGCTGTTTTTTTTTCAAACCTTCCAAATCGATAACTTTTAAAAGGGTTAAACTAGCCTTGTACGTTTTCTTCTTCTCTTGAATCCAACCTCACTTTGGAAATGACATCGAATTCATTTATCTGTGAAAATAGGAAAATAAAATGTTAATTTTGTTTCTAATTAACATGTCATTTAAAATTTGATATTTAAATTATTTTACATCATTCATTTTCTCTTGTGCATTTTTTTTTAAATTTTGTCATTTATTGCATTTTTGTAAAATACTTATATTTTCTAAACAATATGTTTTTTATTGATAGTATTAGATTTTCAAACATACTACTACTAATACTATATTTCTGAGACTATAGTCTATAAAAAACCTTGTAATTACCTTATTGTACATCTCATATCCTACTAAGCACTCCTCTCCGTTCCACAATGAATATATAATCAATGATACCAATTTGGCCGAATGTATTTGCAGTTCATCAAAGATGCTCACAAATTTTCATAATAGCATATTTAAATCAACAATCTTTTAAAACATTAAATACTATACTGACATGGAACAACAACATTGACCATTTTTGGCGTTTTAGTTAGTGTAATAATTAAATTTCTACCATCTGATAGATGGGGGATGGATGACATCCGCAGGGCTGCAGGGGGAAACCGCTGGCTCCAAACAGCAACAGATAGAAATACACGGAAAGAAATGGAAGAGGCCTACATCCAGGAGTGGATGGCGATAGGCTGAGGAAGAAGAAGGAAGAAGATAGATGCAATGAAAAGGTTATGAACGTGTATGCAGTAATAAAAATGTGATTATTTTTTAGATTTACGATATATTTTATAATCAAATTCTTTATAAGGAATTCTGTATTCTTTTAATTCTATATTCTCTATTATCAGTTACAGTAAAATCATAAGTTTGCGTGGTTTATAAATCTGTTTGGTGTCTAGCACAGACTACAGAGATAAATTAAACTTTAATAATTTACTATTTCCTGTGAATTTAAGAGGTGCGTGGAGGTGGAGGTGGTTTTACATGCGTGTAAAATATAAAACAAACAATGAATTTTTATTTGTAACTTTTATTAAATTAAAAAATATTTTTATTTTTTTAATAAGGTACCTAGAGAAATGTTTTTCTTTTAAAAAGGCGACTAAATTATCTAGGATATTTTAAGCACTATGATTACGCTACAAGTAACTTCATACTTGTGGAGCACTTAAGTTTTAACAAAAAAAAGCACACCGAAGAGAGAGAGCAGTCACCGTAAGATATTACTTTGCATTGGTTAGAGTGGTACTACGAAAATTGTATTTTTTTTTCATAGGTAGATGTCTGTGGTCATGTTTTTGTTTATGACTTACTGATAACTTGCCATCTCTCATCTAAGTAACCAACTCGTCTACTGTCTACGATCCTATATAATTGCTTTTATGTCAGATTCTATGTCGCGTTATAATAGTCCCGTTTTATTTCTTTATTACGGGATATCGTTTTTTCTTTGCCGTATTCAATAAGGCTTGATTAGTGCTAACATTCTTAGTGGTAATTCTAATTCAATGCCGTGTTTTATTTATAAATGGTCTTATAAATTAGTGCGATGTTTCAACGGGAGACAGTGACGTTTGTTGATGTTTGAGCGCGCGCCAATGACAGTGTTATCAATGCCAGGAAAGAACCGCGTATATTATTGCGCTTAATTTAACGAGATTTTTCTCGCGTTTCGCGTAAATTTCAGCATGATGACCCAAGAACGCAGCGTTTACATACAGAGAAGAAAAGCGCTTAGAAGAAGTGCAATTTGTTGCCAAAATATGTCACTCCATGCCGTTCTAGTTTGTCGTTTGGAGCGTAATGACATATTTTGATATGTTCCGAAATTGTTGGAAGTCTGCATCGTATAGGCGGAGTGCTAAAACCGTTTCGCGCCTAGTCTAAAGGATGAGCGTTGATTCTATGTACGTTTCGATTGACATGGGCCATTGTCAAGCTGGCAATGTCGAAGTGGACCCTCTCGTTCAAAGTGGCGAGGCTCATATAGCATTTGACCATATATACGCCCGCAGTGCAAACAACAACGCTGAGAACACTGAAAGTTCTGTTATTTTGGACAATGGTTTGAGCGATGCGAAGCAAGTGAAATATACCTCATCGGAGTGCTGTGTGGATCGAGAAGCTCTAAAAAAAAACAATCAAATCCTGAAAGAGTTAATTCTTCTCAATTTGGATATGATCCAGCAGCAGAATATAATAATTTTGAAAAAGGACCGCTCCACTACGTTACTCCAGAAGCAATATTTAGACTTGAAAGTGAAGTTAATGACACTCGAAGAACAGCAGCTGTGCGGAAATTGTAATCAGTTGTTAAAACAAAACGACCAGTCCAATCCTGAGTTTATATCTAAGTATCCCGATATGCCAATCGATGTGAACGGTACCGCATTTGATTGTGACTTACGCGGTAACACACAGATGACCAATAACGGCAGTCGTTTTTCTGAGTCGAATCGTAAGTCTTCCCGTGGCACTGCATTGGATCGCCGGCGAGACAATTTAACAAAAGAGAACGATCCAAATTTCAATCGACGCAGTCGAGACAGCCGCTTCGGTTCATATCATAACGACACCGAGACAGATGAGTGTTTTTCTGAACGCAGCTTCAAAGTCAATCGAAAATCGCGAATGATTCAAACATATGGAAAATCCAAGAATAATGTAAGCTATTTGTTTTCTGATAACGAAGTTGTACTTCAGCCTTCTTCGCCAGAAGGTGAACAGGATTCGATTTATTTCAGAAACAACGTAGATTCGTTTGCCCAACCCTTGAGTGCATCGTTAAGTCGAAATACCTACCAGAAGCGAAAGGCTTCGTGGGATCAGCGCAGTGAATTGTCGGTTAAATCGCAGGATCGCTTGTTCTCCCCAGAACGAGACGACTCGTCCGACGACTCTGAAATGATTCGTATAATGAACTGGAACACACAATACTCACAAAAGCGGCCGAGGATCGAAACGTGTAGAGATTTCTCGTACGGCGAGAACATTAATCTCCCGCCGGCCGAGCATTACGAGCAATCGAATTCGGATGACGACCGTGACTCACCGCATAGCTCGACGTTGCAAAGCAAACGGTCCGCCCGCATCGAGGTACGCAAATCGTACAAGCTCAAAGGTTGTAGGCGAATCGCATCTCCGGTGCATATTGTAGAACGGCAGCGTGCCAAGAGTTGTAGCACATCGCCGTTTTCAAATTCGACAAAATCAAAACGGGATGTTTTAGGAAGCAACAGTTTATCGGTCCGAGTGGATGTGGAATTGCGAAAATCTGAAGAACCAAACGATTTGAATTTATCAACGATTAGAAGGCGTACGAAAAGCCTTTGCACGCCGCCGTCCGAAAAAAATCTACACGCGGCGAGTAAATCCAAACGCAGGCGTAAGAAATCGTCTAAGGTGCGGAAACTAGTCACACCTGTACCACACCAACCGATGACTGTGCAAAAACCTTTGTACACTCCTCAGGGAGACGCCGGGGCATCGTGGTACTTCGGACTAGATCCCACTGTTGAAAATTGCTTCAATAAGAATATAGAAGGTTTGTTTATTTTTATATTTAAAATCGTATCTTGAGCAGTATTTAGGCTTCTCAAAATTGATTTGTGTCAAGTTATTTTCTGCACTCACAGTCTCATGCTCGCTTTTCTTGCATTCAACCTAAAATATTTTAGGGCAGCTTGAACTGATTTATTCTAATAAGGCAAAACCAGTGCTCTGTCGTATTAAGCACCTTAGCATTTGAATAGTAGTTTGTCCATGTTTCTTATCCGAGACCTCTAATTCAAAAGCCACACTGCGCTACCGGGCTGTAAGAATAATTATTTAATTTGAAACTTGCTTTTATAGAAGTTTAAAAATTTCCGTTTCAAAAATATATAACATAATTTTATTAACAAATAACATCTAGGACATTATTAAAGTATTATTTTACTTTATTCAATAGCAGTTCAAAACATGGATCAAGTATCTACAACCACTAAAATAACAAAACTAAGACTAATTATTAAACTATTATTTAAATCACACTAATTTAGTTAGAGATGGAGAAAAAAATAGTAAAAATAATAAAAGTAAACGACCGAAAATACATATTATTTTATTCAGCTGGTACCCTCTTATACCTTCTAATTTTTAAAAAAGCCATCAAAATCGATTTAATTAAAAAATCTGTATGAATTTTAAAGAGCTATAATTTAATGGAAGTAATTTTATGTGGTAGTACTTTTTCATAGTACTTCTAAAATAGTCTATTGAAGCATAGTTTATAAAAATTCTTATTTACAATTTATATCTTTTTGTGATGTATATGTTTTGACTCTAGGTATGATGTAGAATATATCGATGTATCGATTTTATTATGTAAATTTTTGTGAACCAATTGAAAATTGTCATTCCTATGCATTTAGTTGCTCTTGGAAATAAGCACTGAGACTGAAAGAGTGAACACTGCGTACGACAGGCGACACGGCAACATCTCACAGTCTCATGCTGCTGTTGAGACGATTGAATGAGATGGCGAGCCTGGTACCTACTCGTCATGAAACTGTTTTGTTCATATCACTTATGGTACGGTGTCTGAGACCTTTCTCAGGGGTTTTTTCCGATGTCTTTATCAGAAAAAACAACATATTGCTAATTGAACCCAAAATTCTTCCTTCTGAAAAGTAATTTAATTTTAGTGGTTCAATTTGATTTTCAATGTGTTTTATCATTTATTTTTTATAAATGTAAAATTCAATTAAAATATATTATTTACTGTTATTATTTTAGGTGCAGCAACTCCGCCACGCGATGCCGACGAAGAAGTAGTCGTAGCAATACCGAGTTGGCGAATAAACCAACTTAGTCCTATATACGAAGATGAGGGAACGGAGGACCTCGATGATAGAGTTTTCCTCAAGCGCCACCAAAAGTATGAGAACGAGGAGAAGCGCGTTAAAAAATACGACATACGTATGGCGCGCGAGCAGCGCCGCCTCGAGAAACTGAAGAGGCGCCACAGGGACACGAACGAATCGACGAGCGTCGACAGCCGGATATCCTACCTACCGCAGCCGCAGCAAGATATGCAGTTCGTGCAGCTCACCGACGAGCTGCCCGTGAACGCGTTCGGCGAGAACATAATCAAGCTGCCCACCGAGCAGTTTGACCTGCCGTGGAGGAAGAATCCAAAAATGGCACATCGAGCGAAATCGAAGAAGCGCCACAGGTGAATCGTCTAGAAGAAGACCTTACTTATAAGTAATATAAACCAAAAGTTGTAAGTAACTCATGTTACGAAAGAATCTGTGTAGCTACAAAAGTGGCATTAGCTATTAGCATAAGTATTTAATGACATTTGTAGTTATGTTTAGAGTTAGGCATATTATGTGATCATCGTTTACAATTTTACAGGACTTTTAAATTTTAAAAATTCCAGGCTATGACCTATAACTTTTTATCGAACATTGTTATGAAGTTTATTTACTTAATGATGTGACCAACGCAAATAAATTGATGGAATTATCAGCCTTGGGCATGTTAAAACACCTCTGCCTTATTCGAAATACTAATAACTACCTTCATAACCATTTATCCATAGAAATCTGCTGTATTACTTTTTATTGTTGAGGTTTCATGAGTTTTAACAGGTTCAATTCCAGCCTATAACAGTTAAACTTCGGGAATGGCTGCATATTTTTGTCATTCGGGTATATATTTTTCCAGTAATGGTTTCTATTTAAAAAAAAAAATGTTTTCCTAGGTCAAATGCAAAGCCACTCTAAAAATAACCTAACTTTGCTATTGCTGGACGCGTTTGCCGGAGTTTCTCGCAACACACCAACAACAGTAAATGGCGGAGCAGTGACAGTGAATCTTTCATAGATCGCCTGTATCAAATGCTACATACCCTATTTTACCATGTACTTTGTAATAAATAAAAGTTTTTTGATGCAGTCAAAAAAATGTCTGGTTGATGTTCGGATGTATGCATTTGTTGTGTGTTCATTTTTCAACCGCAAGGGCAAACGCATGCACCGATCGGCTTGAAATTTCGCACACTGATTTCAAGGCAGCTGTTTAAAGCATAGAGATTACTGAACTGACCAACGCATTTAGTTTTTACTTTCAATGCGTGCAATGTCATTCTCAGGGGCGGCGGAGTGTGGTTTCTCTAATCATGCAGACTGCAACTTAGCATTAGAGAGAGATGTCTCTATTGTTATATTTAATTGTCGGCACTATACCACAGTCCATGCGGTTAACTTAAATATCGCCATCTACTGGCTAAAGAGTCAACTTTTACCTAATGTCAATAAATGTACCCTATAAGCCTTTTATTACTTTCTTGAGAAATGTAATACCAAGATGAGTAAGTTTCTTACTTGGAATAGTTTCTGCACAATTGTACTGCAAAGTTAACCATTTTAAACAGCTTAAATCCAACAATCGAGGACTCTGCTCAGGAGGAGGGCAGCATATACCTCGACTGTTTGATGAAAAATGAGTTTATCACATGGCACATTGTGTGGGTGTCAAATCCACGGGATAGATTCGTGCTTGCAAGTGATATTCATATAACTGTGGGATTGATCGTACTGGTGGTATGGGATATAGTGGTAATAATGACAATAGGTAACTCTTTCGTGGGTATTGCCGGACCATTATTATAATACCAGTTTTACGACAAGCAGTCTGCGTACTGGATATGTATATATAATTATATATATAAAAACTGATTTAGATGATTTTTTACATTTAATTTTAAAATTAAATATTTGCTCGTAATGTTTATGTATTTTACACTTTCCTTTTTATTTTTAGCCATGACGATTCATTTTCATATGCAAATATATATCCTACGCTGAACGTAAGTTATTCTTGTAAATATTCATTAAACTTTTCACTTCTCATTCATTACACGTCATATTTGTTACATTTTCATTGTTTTTTTAAATCATTATTGTTTCCTTTTTAAATATTTTTTTTTACTACTTTAATGAAAGTTTAACTGTATTTAATAAGCGCACAGATGGATAGGTGAGAGCGGAAGGTTGTCATAAAATACAGGCCTGTATTTAAACCGGCGTGCATTACTTCAAGCGATGCAACTATCTGTGCGTTCGGTATTCATTTTATTTTGGTCATTCTGACTATATTGTTTGAAAAATTTCGATCTGTAAAAATATTAAAAAAAATCAAATTTCCCACTGTTTTTATACTGTCAGACTTTTATATAAGTAATGTAAACTAACGGCGAACGCCTTTTATATCGTAAGGAATCATCTAAATACTATATATATTATAAGATAATAATACTAATTAAACGAGTACAAACAACACAATATATTAGTTTTCCCGACTATACCTATTCATCGTTTATATTTTCGCTCGTGCAATAAGATCATTTAATATAATATATTTTAGTCAATTTATTATTATCCGACAGAAAAGTAAAATAAAAATATTTTTAATAAATAGTATTTCTACTACCCGACACTCAACACGAAGTTATTTGAAACTCACTCTACTACAGTAAGGGGTTGATTTCCAGTTTCATGGTTTAAAAAGTCATTTTTTTAAAAATTAAACAAAGTTATATGATAGCCAATCGTGGCAATTTTATTAAAACATTTAACACTCATTGCGTTTGATAGTTTTATGAAATCTTTTAGTTCAATTGAAACTCTACGTTTAGATATACCTTTTAGTTTATTTTCGTAGTAATTTATTTGGTATAACATAAGAGAGCTGTGATTTTGTTTCTTATAGATATTCGTAAATAGTTTTATATAACATTTTTAAGTTGGAAACAATCACCATACCAAAACAAAGATGTTGCATTTTGTGGTCATATATCATGTTATTTTCATTTATATTATAATTAATTAGCATTTTTTCGTAGGTTTACGTACTTATATTTATTACGTGTTTCCTTTTTTATGCATGAAGTACATTTCTTTCTCTGCTAACCTTAATTTTTGCTCAAAAACATTGTTCTTAATGCTAAAGATTTTGAGCCAATTTTAATGGTGACTTGTTATAACCCATTAAAAATGGAAGACGCTTTAACGTTTTTATTGTAAAAGACAAGGTTTTTCCACACTTGCTCGATCAACCTCGTTCGTGCCTAAATGCCCGATCAATGAATTCTACGATACCTGTTTGATCGACGTCAATCGTTGAACACACACATCAACAGAGTGTGTTACACAGATTCAGAGATCAAAAACCTCACCATTTGTAAGGTTATTTTAAAACCTCCACACATCGATGTGCCTGACTGACCGGCCACAAATTCGTTTATTTTAGTTCAGTATTATTTTTTTTTACCTCTAATTATCTTTATTGTCCTAGTTTAAGGACTGTATATTTATTCAATTTATATTGTCATTAACTGTATTGTGTACAATTTCTGTTGGGTAACCAGAATAAATAAATAAATAACGATCGAGGCCAACGAAGCGGGCGTAGAGGAACCTTTAGTGTTTGAGTGTTGTTTAGGAATATAGGATGAGTAGATTAAGTTGCATTTGTTCCGTTTGTGTGGAATGGGTTTTGTTATTCTGACGCACACGAAAAACAATTCTTTTTGAAAAAATATCTAATTTCATTAAATTTAGCGTTATTTTATATTTAACCGTAGAAAATTTTGTTTATATTCTTTGGTGTAAGTGCCCAAGAATTTTTCTTACAAAATGTACTCTTCAAATTAAATTACATTCTACACTCGTTCAGACCAGTTAGTTATTAAACATATTTTTAATAATAAAGCATATTTTGCGAAGTGAAACATTGTAATTCTATAGAACCTTAGGTTTAACAAATTTAGTAAGTGTATCAGATTAGTTTGAGTGTAATTTTGACTTTTCTTCTTATTCGATATTTCTACGTGTGTGTGTGTGTTGCCCTCGTATCTAATGATAATAAAATATTTTTATTGTTGAATTATGTAAATTGAAAATAATATGTTAGGTGATAAGCATAATAAATATAAAACATGACGCTTTTATGTTTTCATAAGAAGATTTTGAAAGGAGTTTTGGTCAAATACGCTAATTAAGTAATGCTATTTGTGGAAAGGGGTTATTGAAAATAAGGTTACCGTAACTGCATTTTATTTTCTTCGTTTTCATTTTATTTAGCAGTTTAATTTTAGTTTCAATGTTTATCGAGATCATTCATTATTGCACCATTTTCTGACATAATTATTGATAACGTACCGTCAGCTTAACGGCAACCTCGTGTGCCAAGTTGGGATACGTATATATTGTCTATTTTGGCCTTGTCCAAATTTTCCTAATGTCAATAACATCAGTTCTTGAACGAGAGCGTTAACAGGCCTGTTTACTTTTAGCCTATCCATAATATTGGGCAACCTGGAGCGCTTTGTGTTCTATACTAAGTTCCAAAAAAAGTGGTCTTCATACGCGAATGGCTTTTTGGAAAAATTTAATTGAATGTTCTCAGCAGACCTTTGTCTGCTGACAACATCCAAGGTCCAATGAAGGTGAGGTGTGTCCAATGTAACCCACCGAAATCCCGAATTAAAGAAATAATTATTTTAATAATTTTAGCGCCACCCATTGGGTTCATGTCGTATTCAATCTTATGACGTGCTGTTACGCACGTTTCAAACACTCTTTGCATCCGTATCACATTTTCAATCTTACCACACCATATCACTCGCTTTCAAACACCAGAAGAACACATTTTCAAGTGTGAATGGGCATTACAAATCCTAGTTGCACCATCTCCGAGTGCCACTTTGTGTAACCTTATTTTCAACTAAATATAAAATTCCCACTGAATTGTGTTACGAATTGCATTTATGTATTTATTTTTTAGCATAAGCACCCAGTCAATGGCTATTTCTATTCTAAGCTCTTATAATAATGTTTCTTCACATATATTATAAATAATTGTGATGTAAAAATTGTAAATATAGTAATTTAAATTTACCGTCGGATTCTAATAATAAACATTTCATTTTGAATGATTATTATGGTGTAGATTCCAAATACCAGTCTCAGTGACGAAGCTGTACGCTAAATAAACTTAAGTTATTACTCTAGTTAAGCAAAGGTGAAAAGTCAATCTTATTAAAAAGGAGCCTACTTTGAAAGGAATTGCAATTAGTAGAAATCGTAACCCTGTTTAATAATCCATTATACTTTAAATAATATGTCGGAGAACATATTTATAAATATGGGACTTCCACAGAAAAACTTTTTACTTCAATTTCAAATTGCAGATTCCTGTTATATATAATGCAAATATCGGCAGATTCATTAGATTCCAAAATCTCACAGGAAGACACTTCAACAAGAACAATGCAAAATGGTGGTTACGGTTAATAAATAATATTAACATTTTGGAATTGCTGTTTTTACAAAATTATCTATGAACTTGCTTAGTGATAAGCAAACCATTGAAATCAATTGAAGACATTTTTTTTCTGGTATGCCCAGTAATAAAACTATATTTCCGATAATAAGCAATAAAATATTTTTGTTGGAAACTCCTGTCGTAGCTGTGACCTGGCATAGCCGCCACTGAAGAAAACATCCACCGATATTCGGCAAGTTAAAGTAATATCTACCGCATTTACATGAGGCATTAAAGAATTGATTAAATATGATTTCTACGTAGAATGTTACAACTAGCTTATGATGCAATTGTTAGCGTTCTGTCCGCAATAGGCATGAGATCCGAGGTTCAATTCCTGGTGCGCTAAGTGTTTTATTCTGCATGATTTTGATTTTACTGTTTTTCTATTGACCAATATGGATTTTACATGCAAATACAAATAAAGGTACTTGATTGCTTTAAAATATACCTCTATTTTTAGAACAATATTTTCTACTATCACTTTTTCATTTGGCGAATGCCACTATAATACATTCAATATAAACAGATTTACTTAGTCTGATGCGCAAATAAAAAAAACTAAGAATCACCCTCCAAGCACTCAGATACACATTATTTGAAATCAGACTTTAATATTTTCATACTTGTTAAGCGGAAATGTGTCAAGTTATCTGATTACTCTCGCGTGGTCTCCGCTCAAGCACTTCTGGTCCATCGACCGTCGGAGGTTGCGGCGATATGGCTGTCATTCGTCATCTTTCGGTCTCGCATTTATATTCATGGCATATTTCATTAATCCTTGATTATTCAACATTTGTTCGGTAAATGAGTTTGTCTCGAAACTTACAAATTGAATTTCTTAAAAAAAAAAAGAAACTCGATTATATCAGAAGTGTCTCGAACAACTTTTTTTTTTGCTATAATTCACACAAAACATACTAGAATATTAAATGCTTTTTATATCAGCTATTGTGTACGAATTTAATTTAATAAAGTGAGAAATGTCACTTCGCCCGCTGGTTCGTGAAGGTTAGAAATGAAACATCCCGTAATTTCAAAATTTTCAAATCTACCCAAGGGTCATTTGTGTATCTTATCTCATCCCTCATAGAAGCATCTGTCTCACTTTAGTAGTGTGGGATCCATTCATTTTAATGATTGATCCAATAGGTCTCTCTTTTTCACTCTATTATATTATATATTTTTTTATATAAAGCTCTTTCAGAATATTTCAGAATCCAGTCATTTATTTTAGTATGTTGTACATTTTCTAAGGCCTTAAAGTGTTCTATGAATGTTTCTGTCGAGATTTTCTTCCAAAATTGTATGATTTCTTAGTTCTATGAATCGAGAATATTTCTAAATGTAAAAATTCTATCCGTGCCTTCGGAAATTTTTGTACGTTTACCTGTTTCTAAAATTTCTTTTTGTGTAATCTCACCTTGTGTCGGCGATCTCAGATAGGCCAATTAGTGTAGTTGTATGCGTGTATTGTTCCCTTGTACAGATTATTTTTTATAAGTAGGTATTGGTGTGTCTACATGTTCCGAGTCAATATGTTCAAAATGTCTACTTACTATGTGTGTTAGATCTAAATAAGATATTTTAATCATATATTTATTCGTCAAACGATTATCATTACAATAATTTGACAGAACCATGAATATATTTCAGTAATTACTGCAGTTTATTAATGTTATTTACGAGTAATCACCAAGATGCTACTTTGAAGATTCTCTAGTTTTAAAGTTGCACGGCTATGTTGGTAGTGTAAGTCCAGCGATGATGTATTTGTTAATAACGGCACGGTGCAGGTTGCAGTTTCGACAGATTATTCTAGGCTATTTCTTGCAGGCAGACAACACCGCGCAAAGTCCGTCATTGAATTGCTACTGTGCGTGTCTTGTCAGGAGCAGATTCGCTCGGCTATATAATGTTACTGCCATCGATGATAAAAGGAACCCAAAATAAATCTGTCCTAATGTTTCCTCAACGTTAAAAGTGGAAAATAATATAGATTATAAGATATTGAAAAAAAACTACGTCTCGAAGTATTTTACTTTTGTTTTTTTAGTAGTGTGCTCAAACGATTTCACACATGATAACCCTTTTAACCCCGGGAAGATATACCAAAATCAAAAAAAGATATATCAAAATATTAATAACCTATCCTAATTATTGAACAAATAATGTCCGTTTCAGTACATCTGTGAAAATTTTTTTGGAATATATATTTTTTTTTAAAAAAAAAAAACTTATACAGTTATATATTTTTGAATTGTGCAGAATAAATTGAATTATTCAAATTAATATTATACTCTAAAGTGAAACTTATTATTTTTCTAACAAATTAAATTAAAAAAAAACCTCATAATAAGGACTTATTTCTGTAATAAATTTTGAACCAAATCCATAAATTATATTATTTACTAAAATGATTTATTTTCGTGTATTTTGCTGTATAATTGGAGAAAATATGTTAGCATAATAAAATTATTGTGTATTATCAAGAATATATCCCCACCTGATTGATGATTTTAATAACTAAACTTCCCAAAAATCGTAATATTCATTTATTATTATTTTTTAGCAGAAATCATTCATAGCCTCTTGGTGATTTAGTAGGTACCTACTCACATCTTATTGTTCATGGTTTTGTTTAAACAAAAAAATGCTTTCTACAATGTTTGTAAAAATATTTTAATAAAAACGTTTAGTGAGGCTAAATTTAAAAAAAAAATCAAAATAGCCTTTTTTTTATTTTAACTGATCGATTTTCAATTGGATTATTAATTGGCCTATTCATTTATCATTTATCATTTTATTTATTTGTGATCATTTGCCACGAGTCTACACGTGCAATCGGTTAATTATCTGCAGTTTAATTTCGAACTATATATTTAGTCTTAAAGTATGCGAAACTAAGAACATACTTAATTATAATAAATTTCTAAGAATATTTGTTTGTTTTATTTTATTACCTTGATGAAAATATCCCGTTTTAACTTGGAATTTGCAAGGGGTTGCAACGGGACAACTTGTTCTATAAATTCTTCGTTGTGTCTAAAAATTAGGAAAAATCATTTATATTAATTTAAATATTTAATTGAATTTAACATAATATAATTCAGTTCAGTACTATGTAAATAAATAGCTTTTAATTAGCGAAACTCAATTGGATCTGAATGTCTAGTAGACCTTTCAAATAGTCTGAAAACTTTTTTATCGAATGCTTTAGAAAAAAATCAAAAACTAATAAGACTAATAAAGAGATCGTGGTAGTCTAGTGGTTAAGCCGTTCGGCTATTGGCCCAAAGGTCGCAGGTTCGATTCCGCACATGGTCATAACGTTTTTAACGCTTCATTACCATCATCTCCCCTGACTCTAGTACAGGCATATTTGGCCTAGTTGAGTAGGGCCCAAAAGAATTGTATATGACCTAGGGTCACAGCAATAACACATGGTGATAAGCAGGGGGCGGGAGTAACATTTTGGGACAACGGGGGGGTCTGGGGGCGCAGTGAGAGCCCCCTACCCTTAAGAAGCTCTAAATGTATACAAATATTTAATATCTTTAACCTAATGCGGCACCAACACGAAAATATTACTCAAGATATAAATTCTCACCTTTGTCTATGAAAATGATTAGGTACAAATTAAATTGGCTTAGGGCCATAACCCCCCCCCCCCCCCTTCCCTGGGTCCACCCTTAACAGTGTTTTTATTTATTTATTAAACAGGTACACATTCCAATGTTCGTCACTTACGCAAAAAAATTGTTAATAAATTACGGTACGAAAAAAAAACTAATTTTGAACGAATAAATTTTCGAGCTTGATTTTTTTTTTTCAGTTTGTACCCCTGATTATGAAAACAGAGCGGGTGTGTTTATGAATATAATATGATATTATTACAGATTTATTACGATTTTCATAAACAAGTGTGAAAATAATATTTCCCTCACATGCTAGAAAGTTCTCGGCAGCTATGATTTGTTACATGAATGTTTTTTATTCTTTATTAAGAGAAATCAACAGTTTTACAAATAATTGGTATTAATGATAAATTTACATTCTTAAAAAGTATTCGTAAAACTAATCAAAGATTTCTACTGTTAATATAAACACTAAAAACTAGGATAGAAACTAAACATGTCTTAATCTTATCAAAATGCTGACATGGCTTGAATTCACATGATATATGATATAGTAAATCGGCTCTTGTAAGATAGTTGAAAAAATGAATTAAGTTTATGTTTCATTATTATTTTAAGTTACCTTGTGAACTTGTCAACATATCCAAGACGACCTCCGCTTCAAATTAAGTAAAAAGCGTCGACAATTACTATTGATTGATTGCATTTGTAGGGTATCGTTTTACAGTTTGCGCAGGGTCGCGCTCGCGTCAGACACGGACTTAGCCAGCGCTTTTTACACTTGTAATACAAAAGTGTTCCCGAATTCCTCCTCTTTTTCTGTCCCATCCCGTATGTCTGTCCGTTGCATCTTTCGACAAAATCCGCCGGAGGGCGAAGGTAGATTTCACCGGATCAAAGTAGGGGGATAGGAGAACTCCAATTGTACGAATTTGTATCAAACATTGCGCACCTCAACCCGCCGTAGCCCCGAGAGTGCGTATACTAAAACCCTCTTTATACTGTGCCGTAAGGGTTGCTCATATCAAAAATTGTAGCGAAATCATAGATCTATAATTTACATTTTAAATGGATTTGCCTATTAAATGTATGATTTTTTGAATTTTGAAAAACCACTTTTTTTACCCCTTGGACCAATGATTGCTATCAAAAAAGTTTACTCAGATAAGTTTAAGGCCCTTATCTAAGGAATAAAATAAAATTTAAATGAATTCGATATCGTATATACTAAGAAAGTTATAGCAAAATTTCATTTTTTCGACAAACCCCCCATACCCGCCCCCCTGGTGTGATTTTGCCCATTAACGGACTCGATTACAAGTATAAGTACGGACGGATTTCGAGTACAACTTGACAGAGACGATATATCGAAATTCAATATAATTTCCGAGAAGAAATATTGTAAACGCGTCGCGGCCAAGGTTTCGTAGCAGCCCGTAAGAAAGTTAATTTGCACAAGTGCTTTAATAAAAATAATAAATTTGGGGATAATTTATTAATAATTTCTTGCTTGCTAAGAATAGGGAACATAAACATCCTCATTATGTCTTCGGGAACGGTCTCGGGACATCGTGTATATACGCATATATATAAGTTGTAAAGTTATTTGACTTATATTTGATGATTGTTTTTTAATAGCGGCAAATCGCCTGAAAAGATAAATGACACACTTTGAAAAAGTTTTTAATTTTTTGATAAAGTGCTGGATAGCATAATATTTATAAAGGTTCTAAAGAGGTCCTGTACTTGAGAGCGCAGGATGTCGGCTTAAACCCAGCGCTGAGTTTTATAAAAATGTATATTATATATATATATATATATATATATCTATATATATCTGTGGCTTGGTAAAAGAAGTGCCTATGTCATTTTTTTCATTGTTGATTATTATGATGCAATATACTTAAAAATCCCCAAATTTTCAGTACAAGTGCCCATGTCAAAATTCCTATTCCTAATTTAAAGATTTAAAAAACACAAAAAAAAAATAAAATTTAAATTTGGGTGGTAAAATTTGGGGATTTTTAAGTATATTGCATCATAATACTCAACAATGAAAAAAATGACATAGGCACTTCTTTTACCAAGCCACAGATATATATATATATATTATAAAGATGACGTTTAAAATGCAACCTTCATAAATTCGAAAATCGCATTTTCTACTAAAAGATAAATATATCCAGCCACTATAATTATTATTATATAATTGCAGTTTTGCTAGATAAATCAATCAGTATTATGAAATGAAACTAATTTCTTAAAAGAATATATTAAGCATCATGCGTTAAATGCTGTTAAGTTAGTTTAATTTTGTCTATTTAGACCTGCAGACCTGCAAGCGCCCAAACCCCCAATATGAGGGAGTTCCCATGTCTCACTTTCTGAACAATGCAACGCAGTAATAAACCAAATTATAAAGATTGAGAGCTGTTGTGTGTTAATTCTTCCGTTGCGTTGTACTCATTACGCGATTGGCGAATGTCAAGATCAATCAATATGACTGGAAAATCTATAAAAAGCTTCACGTGAACACACACCTGTCGTTGGACACGTTAATAATTTAGAGAAACTTTGTAGCCTAGTTAGAACTTCTAAAACGGAGGGTAGGCGAATAATATCGTTTAAATTGTGATTTACAATTAATTTAGTTCTCTTCCTTCCGCTACTGGTGTGGGCAATTTAACGCGAAACCTGACGAATATTTAGAATTGACTGACTATGTGATTTTTCAGGTTGGATATAAAATAAGAAGATATGGTGACTGATAATGAATGAAAAAAAAAGATTGTCCGTTCACACACTAGACTTCAGAAGTTATTTACGATAAATCTACACACACACACACACACACACACAATTGAAACAGATACGGATTAATAGGCTAGGCAAGGTAGGATAAAAACACTTGAAAAATAAACCTACAATCGAAAATTAGTAATAATAGCTCTTCGACGCTTTGGTGGATCCGTTATTTTAATGCTCGCCAATAATTAGAAGTTAATTATTATTTATTTATTTAGTTTATTCATCAAATTTACAATTCCTTCCTTTTATATACCAGCCAAGCCCAAGGCTTATCTACTGGAAACCAGGCGTGTAATATACAATTATTAATAATTGTGAAGTGTGTTCAGATTATTTTCTTTTGTATTAGCAGTTATTATTTTTTTAGTTTTCGGTTTATTTCGATAATAGTTATTTTATTTTTATATTTTTAGTTGCCTTGTACTATAAGTTTTTTAATAAAACTTTAGTATAATAATACCATCATTATTAAAAAAAAAATAACCGATAACGCTCAAACTAAACTTCATAAATCAAATATGAATAAACAGGAAACGTATTTTTTTGTTCTTGATACCTTACACTATGCCCTAAAAAATTCAACTCATATTTTAAAAAATTGTTTAATACATATAAAAAATACGCCTTTTTTAACAATAATTTATGCTAACGATTTATTTTCATTTAATCGAAAGTATGTCTAAAAACTATAGTTGTTGTATTATATTTTTTTCATTTTCGCATCGGGCAAAAATAGACAGTTCTCTTTTCTAAAAGTAACTCCTTTGCATTTTACTTTTCGAGTTGAAAGATGCAACAGATTGGCGAACGGACGGACTTGTAATACATGAATATATAAAATCTAAAAGTAAAAAAATTTTTTGTAAACATCATTTTAAGAGGGTTTATGATCAAAGCATAGCGGTACGTAAAACAACGTTAACCTTACCTACCCCCATTTCTTAGCTGGTCCTTGTTGCGTAATCGTGGATTGTTACCAAACAGTTCGAGGGACCTTAAGGCAGAAGTGAAGTGTGAAATACAAGTTTACGGGAGTCGATATAAATAAGTCCTGAAAACGAGTGCAAACGCGAAGGAACGCGAAGGAACGCATTCCAGACGATCTACCCCGTTTTCCACTCGACGACATGCTTGTGACGTATTCGCGTGTCTGCCGTGTAGATATGCAATCCGTACGATACATTAATGAAGCGATGATGCGATACTTTTAATAAACGATAAAAGCGGTTTTACTCGTATTAATACAATTAATGAACTCTGCCCGATACAAGAAAATCAGAAAGATCCAATCTTGGGGGCTAAAAACAAACTTATATATATTTTTTACTTTAAAAGAAATCTACATAATTACATAGTGGTATAAATTTATATGCGAAGATAAAAAATGAGTTCAACATAAATCTAAACACAGATTTCTTTCTACTTTGATTAATACAATTAATAAACTTGTGAATTTTATGTAGATTTTATGATGAAGATAGTTAAACTGTTAAACGCCTTCAAAACGAATTTTCTAATAAATCGGTTAGTTTTTTGTAAATATTGTCTGACCTTTGCAACACTTAGGGACTTTATGACATTTTTTCATTTGAAACTTATACACTCGATAGGAATGAAACTAAGATATTGAGAGTGAAACAAAACCTTAAATATATACAAGCTATTATATTTAGTATTTAATCTTTAATATTTTATGTGGTTTATTTATGTACTGCTCCGATGAACTATTTATCAGTTAGGAAACATTTGCTATTTTATCCGCCTGATCATCGTGCCGTGTAGATACGGAATTAGTACGATGAATATTAGAAGGGTTGATGCGATACTTTAGTTAGACATACTAAAGTTGTGCTCAAGCCGCGTAAAAGCGTCATTTTAGCACCAAAAGTGGTTTATTTTTCAAGAGAAACTTAACACCACGACAGTCCAGTGAGCAGAATGGTTGAATTGTTGAATATGGACAGCATTGACATTTTAGATATTTCGCTCTGTAGTTGGCAGACAAATACCGCTAACTTTAGAAATAATTGAATATTAATTAATAGTATTACGACGTAGGTACGTTGCGATACGGATTCTCATTTAAAACGCTTTGAATATTCATAAGAGATCGTCCAGAATGGCAATACTTCGTTGAACTAAGAAATGGGTAGTAAATAAATAAATTAATTAATTAAACTTTGGATAGCTAGAACAATCAGTTAGAAAGCAATATAAAATTATTTCGTCGACACATTATATCTTCAAGCGTTGCAGTTAAAAATAAAAAAGTTATTAAATAAACAGAAAATTATTTGATTCACCTACGGCTATGTTTAAATAACAAATTATTTGACTTTAACATGAAGCCAATCGCCTAATGAAATATACAGATTAAGGTGTCCATGATTTGTAGTTTAGAAATGATCTAAGCGATGGACCCGAACTATGATTAGTTCAAAGAACAATATTTCAGTAGGTAGATGGGTGGTTCACTGCTAATCAACACAGAGAAGTGATTAACTACCCGACATTTCGAAGCTCACAATTCTTCCAGTTGAAGCTAAGAATATACCATGAAAAAAGTAAGACAACTTACTGATCAATTTATACTGTCATTGTAATATTTTAGTACCTACTTTTACTTAATAAAGTGTAATAAAATGCAGCCTGTATTGTGTACAGGTGTTACATATAGTATTAGACTTAATTATTGGCTCTTAAATAATTACTGGCTCTTAAATAATAGCCGATAATAATTGCGGTCCCGCAGATTGAATAATATAAATTAATCGATTAAATAAATATATCGCCAATCGTACGATATCCTAAACAAGGCCCCGCAATACGAGTAAAAGCAATTACTAGCTACTTAAACGCTTCAGCGGGCGAGATGTTTTGAAATTCTCTGCGCCGACGGACGCTCGCGGTTTTCAATTGTGTCGGACATGTTTTGTTTAATTTCCGATTGGAATTGAACGCAATAATATTGTCGACATTTCCAAAATGTCATTGTTTTACCGATAGAGGGAGAGGGAGAGGGAGAGGGAGAGCGCCGATCGCAGCCGGCGGTGCGAGGAGTCGCGACGACGCCGTCGCGGGACGCGAAATTCGAAACCCAAAACAGAATTCGTTTGACATTTAGGCCGATGGGACCAAAAAAATTACTTTTGCCAGTATTTCTTTAATTTAATTTTGCCATTAATAATATATTATTGTTAGATTGGTGAATGTGAAGTGAAATATGATTTAATAGTAATATTTTATCTTATATTAAAAATCTGGAAATAATACAAAAAATTGGTAAGTGTTTTTTAGTTATTTAAATTGTGAAATAAGTTTTACAGCAAACATTTAATGTTACTATTTTTATTTTACCTTGGGAAATACCAGAAAAGTATAGATAGTTAAATATGAATTAATCATTATTAACTTCTTTTTTAATCTTTAAATCAATATCACTTCTATAAGTATCAAGGTTATGTCACAATCATCCCCCGAGCGGGCAGTAAGGTCATGTGAATACTTGCACTTGCAATAATACTAATCTAGACTAGTAGTATGTTTCTAGGTAGGATCTCATACAACAATTCGCCGTGTGTGAGTTGACAGTTTCTGTGCACTGATTATAAATAGTTATAACTTATTTTTAATCATCTCATAATTTGTCCGATATAAAAACCAATCGCAGAGCTAGGGTTGGTTGGGTAATACAATATACTTATAGTAATTTTCATATAAATAAAGGGAAAGTTTTTCAATAGACATTTCTCAAAAATGTTGATATAAAACACAGATAATAAAAATAATATTGATTTTCATCCTATATATTTTCAGGAACTATTAAAAAAAACGTTTTAAATACCAATTTTTAAGTTTGTATAGACAGAATTAGCTCAGAATATAAAGAACTTTAAAAATATATACACGAGAACCCTATCAATATTTTGAATCGATTTTCTATAATACTTCGTAATGTATTTTTTTTTCTTCATTTATTTAAACATTTTATATTATGTAAAATCAAACCGAGACCAAACCTTATCAGTTGGAAATCATTGAGCGAAGCATGTTTAGTAGTTTCCATGATTGAGTAGGTCTGTACAGAGCATGCTTCCTACTCACAATTTATTCTTAACATTGTTTACTTATATATAAAACATTATTTGAGACTAGCAAATTAGTATAATACAATAATAAGTAATATAATAATATATTACCATAGATATATTTTTATAAATAAGTTTTTAAAGATTTTGTACATTTCAAATTATATTTTAATAATATTAAGTAGAGATAAAATCTTATTTAATTTTGCGCTTTTTTTGTTTTATTATTTTAGGAACTATTATTAATAATATTCGGTATTGATTTTTTTTAATTTTGTCTAAATATGATCTGAAGGTGTTTCCGTAAGTCATAATTCCGTAGCCTATATTAGATTCAATCAGTGCAAAGTAAAGCATCCTGAATTCGTTATATTTTAAAATGCCCTTAAGTTGGTAAAATGTTACCATAATTAAACGCAGTTTTTCGCATAATGAGTCTATATGAGGTCCCCAATTGAACCACCAAGTTATTTTGCCTGAGTTATTAGCTTACATTGACAATTTATCTGTGGTTTATCATCTGTGGCTGAACAGTCGATTGAGATGACCTGATATGCAGTTTCTCGTATGTGCTTTTGACGCATTAATTATAAGACCATTCTTGTATTTTATTGAAGTCCCTTTGTAACATAGCCAATGCTTCATCTATAATCCTATGAGTTGCTATTATTGTGTGGCGTACATAATTGACCCCATATAACGGTGTATTTTTTAGAGGCGTGGTTTTCAATCTGGCACTACTTTTTTCGTAGTTGGTGTTTTTGACAGCTGTCACTTGATTTATGCTCAGTTTGGTTTGCCATTTCATAATGAATAGACTTACTCCTGAACAACGTTTGCAAATAGTGAATCGCGTCGTGGGCCTTGGCGTGGCCTCCAAGATCGTGCGATTTAACACCGCTGGACTATTTTTTGTGGGGTTATGTGAAGTCGCTTGTCTACGCAGATAAGCCGGACACGATTAACGCCTTGGAAGAGAATATTCGGCGCGTTATTGCTGACATACGGCCCAACTTGCTGCAAAAAGTGGTTGAAAATTGGGCCTCTCGGCTGGAATTTGTTCGAGTCAGCCGCGGCGGCCACTTACCCGAAATCATTTTTAAAACATAATGGCAAACCCTTATCTTTATAATAAAACTAAATTCTTAGCCATAACATCAAATTATATGCGTTTTATCTCTTCTTGAAAACCACGCCTCTAAAAAAACATTCTTTACTTCCTTGCACGGTTCCAGAAGATATTCAAATATCTTCTGGAACCGTCAACGTTTGCCACTAAATTTGTCGTTTATTTTGACAACCATATATCTATCTTTTATAAAATTATAAAGTAGGGGTTTCAATTTATCTCTGACGACCCGTTCTCTACTCTAAAACATTGTATTCTTCGCAACATTATTTGCATCGCTTCAATGCATCGGTTTCAGTGATAGACACGAAAACACAATTAAATGTAATGTAATAATGATTACCTACATTTTTTAGTTAGCAATTACGCAAACGTGTTGTTTATTAAATTAATGTGCACGCCATCTTTTGATGTTTCCGTTTATGAAGTTAAAGTTCAAGTCGTTCATTAATACCAAAAGTACAATTAATATAGTTACATCCGGAGAGACCAAGTTTCATTTTTCTAACATAAAAACCAAACTATTGTACAATTTAAATACATAGAAAACTAAGAAAAGGCTATTAATAACTCAAATTTTTTAAAGTTATATGAATCCTAAAACTAAAACTTTCCTAAAATGATGTTTGCAGGATTCTCTTTTAGAAATTGTCAGTGCTGCACGAATAGTTCTTTTTTGGAGGTGAAATCAATCTGTAATATGATATGCTGTTCCCCAAGCAAGTATGCCATATCTCAGATGTGGTTCTGTTAGGGCATTATTGAAACGTTCCATCATTGATTTAATATTAGATATGGCATAATAAATTTCATTGCGATTACTAAAATTTAACACGACAGACTTAGCATATAATAATATATGTTAAAAACATATGTATTCATATATATATTTGTATTATAATAGCCTAGTGCGAGTGTAATTTAATTTTAATCTTTTCATGTATTTCTATACTTTAGCGAAAACCTGTCATCAGTTAATTTTACACGCAATTGTATGTACCATTTTATATATATTATACTGTTAGTTTTCCAACTAAACAAATATAAATAAATATTTAGTGACAGTAGCATACGACACTAACGCAACAAAACTTGAACCTCGGATCTCATGTCTATTTCATACAGCGCCGTAAGCTGGATGTAATTTTCTCAAAGAAAGCATATCAATTTCTTTAACATCTTGTAGTTTTAGCCTCTATACATTCATATGGTAGTCGTATGTATGGTAGATCGTAGTAGTCTAGTGGTTAAGGCGTTGGACTATTGGCTCAAAAGTCGCGGGTTCGAATCCGCACACGGTCATACCATTTTTAACGCTTCATAACCGCCATCTCCTCTGACTCTAGAACAGGCCATTTTGGACTAGTTGAGTAGGGCCCAAAATAACTGTATATGACCTAGGTCATAGCAATTATTTAAAAAAAAGATAAGAAGCTACTATCCCCGTAGTTTGGTCGACATCGGAGGCTGGTCGGATAATATAGATAGATAACATTAAAATCAACAACTTATTAGTACCAATAGATGAAAATTTGACAGTTCGATAGAGCGCTCCAATTTTAAAAATATGACAGCACGGCCGTTGAAACGCATTATTTATTACTGCTTAGTTAAAATTAATACAAACTCATATATGTCCCCAAATAGAAATACGTAAAAGAATGTTCAGTGCCACATTATAATTATAAATTGAAATAATATTACCCAACAAAAATTTTACCCAATGCAGGTATAAATTGAAGCACTTATATATCCCTAAACTATGCTAGCCTAACTGATTAATAAAGATAGTTTGAGATAAAAAAAAGAATAATCTTAAAACATATTAAACGAATTTAAACGAGGTAAAGATAAAATAAATAAGAAAAAAACGATTTTAAATTTTAGTTTCGATTATTTATATATACAGAAACAATTATAATACAGCACTTATTTAACAATTATTGGAAAAAGACCAATTTGAGAGAAGTTAGTATTAAATAAATAAATTACAAATTAAGTAAAGGGTTGTTTCATAACCAACAGCGAGTCAACATATACAAAAAAAAATTGTTAAAATTTATGTTGAATTGAAAGAAAGTCATGAAATTTATTTATGTTTTTTTTTAATTTGAATCTACTAAGACCTAAAAAATAACCACTGTCACCTATATGGCCATCCATTGAATCGGCTAAAAGTGCCACAGGCACAACTGAAGAGGGGAAATGAAGCAACCCATAGCAAGTTGGTACCACAGGCGCGTGTAGTCTGGGAAATCACACCCGTAGGACCTAGCTGTAAGTCGTCAGGTTCCTTCTGGGTTAATAATTTACTACTACTAAACAATGCAAAGAAGTCGTTGAAATTATATGGTAGCTACGGGTGTCATAATCATTCCTGTTTGTTTAATATCTCATTGTTTAGCAGTAATCTCCCCCGTTAAAATAACAAAAAAATATTGGTGTAAATTAAATGGCTTTTGCATTTACCGTGAATCAAAAATTACACTACAACGGCGTGATTGTTTAATAACAATAATGTTTGTTTGATTGCAGACGGTTTGTTTACAATCGTGGCCCGCCGGTGAAGACGATACCGGCACGGCGGAATGGTCCCGCGCCGGCGAGCGCAGACGCCGTAGATGACCTGGTCGAAGGTCCTCGGGTCCATGGAGGACCGCGTCGAGGGTCTGGCGAGGAGGCGCAGGTCATGCAGGCTTTCGGCGCTGGCCAGCTGTCTCGGGGTCGGTGCGAAGTCTGACGACGAGCGCTGCGGCGCGGAAGCTCGGTACGGTTTATTGTCTTATTAATGCATAATACCTCCGTTAATTTAATTAGCTATGAGAGTTTTAATTACTTATGTATATAGTACCAGTTCATTACAAGTACATAGTTCATTAATTATGTAAATATATGTACTATTACATTACATTTAGCCGCTATAGAGGTCAAACTCATTAAGTAGCGTTTTTTACCAGTAAGTCAAGTTCATTTAATTTATAAATTATAAATTCAATACATAAGATTAAATAAAATATTGCCGAAACAAGAAGGGGCTGGTTTTCAGTAGAGCACTTAAAATTTTTATTATTCATTTAAAAATAGTTAAGGACACGCGCAAGACAGATAACGCCACCCGGTTGAGGCCTCTTAAAAGGCAAAAACTGCGGTATTCATGTGCAAATGATTACACCTTGCATTCTAAGTATATAATATATTTTATTAACATCATTATAGTTTTCAGAGACAGATGCATAGTTGTCCAAACCTTCAGCGTGTGACAAACAACAAGCTGGCCTATTCTCACGTTAACTAAGTCACAAATATTCAATTAATGACATGTCATGCGTTCATCATATTTACTGAACTCCTAAACAGAATGCCTTAATCCGAAAATAATTATTCCTCTAATAACAAACTTTCAGTTTAGAGGAGGCTAATTTCACCCCCCACGCCCCTCCGCCCCCAGATGACGTTATCACTAAAATACGTACCTACCTATATAATTTACTTTTAGGGTAGGTTTTGTATTTTTTGGTAGGCGGCATAAATTATTTCGTTGATTTCAAGTTCATTTAAGGCGCCCCGGGACGCATTTGTCCTTGAGATTTGAAAGAGTAGGCTTTATTCGAACTTTGACGTGTAGAAAAGAGACGGATATACTCGCCGACGCGAATTCGTTACATTTGGATTAAGATGAAACATGTTTTTTGTATTTAAATAATTATTATCATTTGAAAAAAGTGTTTTTTTTTATGTAATGGCCTAGATTATTATATTGTCTATCTTTAGAAAGAAAAATTAGGTTCGCGTCACTTACACAACTTAAAAGAAAATCGTTGCAAGAAAAAAAACAATACTTTCTTATTTATTTATTTTCATTACTATAATAAGGTGTATTTCGTTTTTTTTTTAAGCAAAGGACTAAATTAATATATGTAGAATATTGTGGTATTTTTAGTTTTAGCCATTTGTTGGGAATAACTTCAACAAAATGCACCAAAATACGTTACAAAACACGTTTTAGGGACTGGTGGCGCCTTAATAAAAAATGATTAGCGCGGCGACCTCGGGTGGAACTTTCCATACGGCAGACGCATCGCTGAGAAATTTATTTATTTATTCATTATATCAGACAATAAATGATATAATAATTGTTTTTATTATAATATAGACGAATTAAACATCAGTCACTTATTGTTGTTTTGACGTAACATGGCCACTCTAACTAGGTTAAAAAAACTTGTTCAAAGTGCGGCCAAAATAAAATTAAATCGCAAATTTGGATTGGCTTAGCACAGTGACTGCTGAAAATTTTACATTTTCCACGAGATTACATTTTCAGCAGTCACCGTGGGACTGCTGAAAATGTAATCTCGTGGATGTTGCGCGGGTAGGTCATCTGAACGGGTTTCGGAGAATCTCACACGAGCGCGCTCCATACTTTACCTACTCAAATGACGTATTCTACCTGTGTAAGCTGTATTGGTTTCATTTTTTTTTGTTTTTTTTATTATTTGTATGAGAAATGCTTACAGCTATACATAATGACAGTTACATAGAAATATATAACTAACAACTTAAGCCGACTACAGGCATCTCCAATTTAACATATACAGAGTGTCCCAAGACCAATCCCACAAACTTTAGGGGGTGTTTAAGTTCCCTATGAAGGGTAAGAAATTATGTTACAAAATGCGAAAAATTTTCATCAACAAATTTATTATTTTTGTAATAAAATTGGTGCAAATCGATCTTATCAATCGATAAATCAATATTATCTGTCGACCAATAGCATCCCTCTTACAACCCCAGAGAAGGGGAAAGGAGTTACCCCTTCTTCTTAGACCAGTGGCATCTGACAGCAATCATTTAGCTCCGCCCTAATAGGGCGTTTGAACAACGCGGCAGGTCATTAACCTAGATCTTGACTGACCGCGGCCCAGTGACCCAGTGACGTAGTTATCTGAGGGAGGAGCCGTTGAAAAATTTCTGTTTAACATGATTTAGAATAGCAACTTCAACATTTTTTGTCTCGAATACCATAATGAATTTTGATATAGTTTCTTAACAAATAACACTAAGAATCGTAAGACCTATTAGCTGTTTTTTTTATTGGGATTGATCTTGAGTATGTTTCATAGAACGAACTAACATCTAATTTATAGAATTCTAATTCATTAAATGCACCTTTGGACGTCTGCCTTTACGCGCGTCCGTCGCCGTCTCGCTCGCACTCACAACTGCGCGCGAGGTCTGAGCAGCTCAGACATAGACATGCTCAATGGACGCCGATGGGTTCAATTTTCAAGATGGCGCCGATTTAAAACAAAAATTATATTAGATTCATAATATGCGTTTCACCTACCACACTCACACAATTACACAATTTTTATAATTTTAATTTTAATATAGCTAAGTACTAATTATAAAATTATTTTTTTTTCTAAAAAGTATACTAATAATATAAGTAAAGTGGGAACGAATTAGTTCACATAAAAACCCGCAAGCGTTTAGCGAACAAACAAATGGAATATGTATTTTGTTTATAAATAAAGAATTCACAAAAAAATACCATTATAATATTAATATTTTTTTTAAATTATTAATAATATCATAAAGTAATAGCGAGAGCAGTTGCATTGATAAACTATTCAAATATTACGCACTAAGGAAAGAATTACAAACTTTATCAAAATGAGTCTGAACAGAATTTTTGCCGAAGTGTGTTTTAAAAAGGGGCGAAAATGCATCTGCATTTTGAGTAGGTTTTACGCATGTAACTCCTTTTATTTCCTATTTTAAAAGCAGATTACACTTCTTAAACATCTACTGTGTATGTATCTTTATTTTGGCTTCTATACATTAGTATATAAGAAGCTACTCAGTCCGTCAGTTGCAACTTTCAACACGAAAAATACATATGCAAAAGAGTTGCCTTTTGTGTGTAGATTGATGCTCTTAAAAATAACCATAGGAGTTAAGATCACATGGGAGGCTGTGCGAACAATTTTGATACAATACATTATCAGTTTTAATTTTTCATTTAAATACAAAGATTGAACATTTATAGAAGTGTAAGAGGTAGATTTGTATTAGCTTTCCCCACCTTTTTTACCTCTCCATATAACTATGCCAAATCTTACACTCCTCCGTGCGCGCAATATGCTTAGAAAGGGGTACAAGGTTTTTTCTTCACGTAATATATATGGATTGATCTGTATTTCATCATGGCTATAAAATAACCAATCTTCATAAATTCTAAGTATAACTATATGTTGATGGTACCATATCCTGTTCTATTATTAACTATCTGCTTTCGTTCAAGGCGTGGCTCTATTGCTTTCGCGACGACTATATCGATCTAATTTTCTACAGGGAACACTTTTATTATATTAGGGATAAGGCAGCATATACGAACCATTCAAGGTTATACCTTAAGAGGATCTGCCTTAGAGATATATATCTCTAAGGCAGATCATCTAACTCATAAGTAATAGCAACTGGTTCTGCTTAACATAAGGTTATCGCCGAATATCTACATTACTTAGAACGACATTTTTGTCTGCATAACTTAGTTTTATCATATTTCCTAATCGCCAGACCCTATATTACTGGCTATATTATAATTAGTTAAATTACACTAAGTTTGTTCGTATGATTTAATATTTTGTAATCTAAATTTGGTTTACTGGTAGATACTGGCTTTCGGGCTTCAAGTTCTCCATAAAATTATTACTGAATGCTGTACGCGAAATACAATGAATGATTTCAGTGTATTTCTCTTTAAAAATAAAAAAAAAGTGTAAAGATTGTCAACGCGTCCTGCGCGGGTAGATTGCTTCGCGCTTGATGCGACTCGCTGCGAGTGCCGGGTTGCCCGCAGTCGGAGTCGAATCAGGTAGAACGTGAACACATTTCAGAATGGAATCGGGCGAAATCGATCGCTTTTTAGATTGTATGTTAAAAAAATTGGCGTAAAATCTGAAAAACAAAAAAAACAGAAATAATAATTTGTTATAATTATAACTTTGTTGCATTCGCCGTAGAGACAGTGGGTCCATGATCTCCCGATGCGCTGGAGTTTGCTGATAAACTTGGCAAAATCTTGATTGAGCGAGAAGTCGGCGTCATTTTTTGCTCAGCCAGTCAGTGACCTTGGAAGATTTTTTTTTATATATATATATATATAATTGTGTTATATACTATTTTAATATGTTACCTAATAAATAAATATACCTTTAAATGTTAAAATAATAGGTAATACAATATTTAATATATACCTGATAATTACACATTTTTATTTGACCCAGGCTTTGCTTTTACATATTATTTAAGTTTTTCTTGAGAGTTTCAAATAAATTTTATACACTTTTAGGCATTTTTAAGTGCGTACTCGAGTTAAACATAACATCGGACAGATAGACGAACATTAATTTATAATCTGACTTCCACTATAGTGGAAGCAATGCTATAGCATTGATTTTACTGCAGAAAGCACTTTCGAAAACTGGCTTCACATCTGTCATGAACCTCAAGTCGTCCGTGAGGATTTTTTGGGGAATTTTAAGGAATATTTGGGTATTTTATTTTATTTGTTGTAATGGACATAAATCTCTGAAACTAAAATACATATTTAGCTTTGCGAACTGGTAGTTTGTCAGAAGACACAAATATTTCTTTGAATAGAAGATTTTTTAAAAATTATTTTAAAGCAATTTCATTGAGTATGTTTCATTGTTCCAATGATGAACCCATTTAAGTTTATCTATCTCAGTTGAAAGGTCACTCTTGAATGGATAATTGCTCGTTGTACAATTTATTAATTATCGTGTTCACATGTATTTGAAAATAATGTGCTGTTAATATAATTACATAAAAAATATAAAAAAGAAAAGATAAATAAATTGATCATAACAAAACGTGTTGTTTTAGTATTAGTAAATTTATT
The DNA here is from genome assembly GCA_020383195.1 of Neomicropteryx cornuta. Lineage (NCBI taxonomy): Eukaryota > Metazoa > Arthropoda > Insecta > Lepidoptera > Micropterigidae > Neomicropteryx > Neomicropteryx cornuta. Next base: position 4,016,149 of record JAHKQU010000010.1, on the reverse strand, counting down.
TTAAGCTTCCACGGTCAGCATTCATTAAATGTATAAAATTAAGATAATATAAAATCAAGTAAATCTTATAAAATGTTCTCTCACGGTGTCAAGATGGTTAATAAATGTGGTTACTGGGGCGAGTTACAAATTATTAGAAAAAAGTCACATGTAATATATTTTTAACAAATTTCTTGATATTATTTAATGAGACATATTTTCGGTTGTTTTTTATTTTATATTGATTTCATTCATTAATTTCTTTAAATTAGTGAACTTTCAGCCAGTTAGGGAACAAATCTAACATAACATAACCTTAAATAAGTGATTCAACTTAATGTTAGTTACAATTGAAGAAAAAAAACACAATTATAGCTTGTATTTATATTTTTTTGATACAATTTATTGTCAGTTTAAATTATTTTATGTAAAAATGAGATTTGACAGTCATAGAAGCATAAGATGGCATTAATAATTATTTTTGCCGGACATTGACAGACTATTGAAAAAGGAAATTTGAAATCAAACAAAATTCACAGGTCAAAACTCATTTCGTCAATTAGCTGTCAGTAGTATGAACGTTTTATTTTATTTAATTTAATGTAATCGTAACACTTAATATTATAGGTAAAATTTAGCTTTCTGAACTCCTTCTCCATATAAACTTTGACTGCCAAATCTTACACTTGCGCAGTTTTCCTTCGCGTGTTAATACATATATGTAGATTGCATTGTATTGGAATCTATGTAATATATATGAAAAGGTGGATAAATTGAAACTGACATTGTAATTGAATTTTAAGCAAATCCTTCGCACAAACGTACAGACAAATTAACACGACTTAAATATCTAACTGTTAAGTATATGATAAGTTAAGGCGCCACCAGTCCCTAAAACGTGTTTTGTAACGTATTTTGGTGCATTTTGTTGAAGTTATTTCCAACAAATGGCTAAAACTAAAAATGCCACAATATTCTACATATATTAATTTAGTCCTTTGCTTAAACAAAAAACGAAATACACCTTATTATAGTAATGAAAATAAATAAATAAGAAAGTCTTGTTTTTTTCTTGCAACGATTTTCTCTTAAGTTGTGTAAGTGACGCGAACCTAATTTTTCTTTCTAAAGATAGACAATATAATAATCTAGGCCATTACATAAAAAAAAACATTTTTTTCAAATGAAAATAATTATTTAAATACAAAAAACATGTTTCATCGATTCCAAATGTAACAAATTCGCGTTCGGCGATTATATCCGTCTCTTTTCTACACGTCAATGTTCGATTAAAGCCTACTCTTTCTAATCTCAAGGACAAATGCGTCCCGGGGCGCCTTAACAGACGTGTTACCAGGGTTTCGAAACGAAAAAAATAATTATGGCACAGTAGCATCTATTGCGTAAACGAAATTTGCAATTAGGTATTGCATTATTATTTTTTATTATTTTTAAGTTCTTTATTCATAAACAAAGTGCATATTTTATTTTATTTTGTGGTATCTAGGTGTATAATATGTTTCCATCTGAAAATATTTTTTACTTTTGTTATAAACGGCAATTGACTGCTGATGTTACCTATAATTGACTAAGACTGAAGCTTATTTTTAACAATTTTTACCTTACTGACAGTTGAAAAAAAATCGGAAACACATATCGAAATTAATTTGACGTGAATAATACGACTGGCAGGATATATCTGTCAAAATTAGAAACGTTATCCGCCTATTTGGCCGAAATTGCAGCAGTAGTATATCGCCATCTTGTGGGTAGCGGCTGAACTACGATAAGTTATGTTTGGTTAATCGACGTACACGGCGCCATCTTGTACCGAGTGGCAGATCTAGAGATGTTTTGGAAAAGTTCTGCTGCGTGATCTACTATTTCATAGTTTAAAACAAACAATTAAATCATTAAATTAGTGATTTAGAAAATAGTCTCAACACGTCAACTCTTCTATGGAGAAGTTATCGGATTGCTGCCGTAGCTCGTACTATACAGACGCTTAAGTGGCGATAATCATTATATTGTGTAGCTATAATTTTATGTAATGAGATAGTGTCTTCGCACGTACCGATTAATAATTAAAATAACACCGGAAACACGGCGCGACATCGGCTAAAAAAATCGATAATTTAAATATTACAATAATTAAATAGTCTGATTTCACACATTTGCGTAACGCAGATCTTTTTCTCAGAAGTTAGCATTGCACACTATCGCTACGAAGAACACCTGACAGACGTCACTATCAGCTCGCAGAATATGGCGTGAGTCACACTGTTTCCTAACATGAATAAATTATTCTAAGATTGTTCTAGAAAGATTTCGTTAGGAAAGCTACCTTTTGCAATGGGGACCATGTCATGAAAAATCCGAAAAATTTCGACATATCTTCGCGTTTCACATCCCCTAGAACCCGAAACTGCAGTAATTTTACACCAATAACTTTCAAATTGATGCATAAAATTAAAGGGCACAAAATCTCGGTCAAGTTCGTTAATTGGCAAAATCAGACCAGGGGACCATAGGGGGTTTATTCGAAAAAGTGAAATTTTACTATAAGTTTCTTAGTATATAAGATATCGATTTCATTTAAATTTTATATTATTCCTCAGATAAGAGCCTACAACTTATCTCAGTAAACTTTTTTGATATCACTAACCGTTGGTCCTTGGGGTGGGATAAATTGGTTTTTCAAAATTCAAAAAAAATCATACCTTCCTTTATGAGCACAGGAGCAAATCAGTTCATTTTTTGTTTATAAACAATTTTAGATATGAGTAACCCTTACGGGAAGGGACCCCTCGGTTATACTTACTGAGGTTGTAGAAAACTTATTATTATGTGTCCGATCGATGTCTGGGACCCATTGAGAGTGCAGCCGTCTTGTCGTTTGAAAACACCGCGCGGCACGTGTGATCTCCTCTGCTCCCATTAGCGTTCCTCGACGATAGTGTCATATGTCACTGGTGTAGGTTCGTGAGGAACCCTTCTTCATAGCGTCGTCTTGTTTCGCCGGAATAACATCGCGTCGCGTTGCGCTATTATTGCGAACAAAACGACTTTTATATTCATTTCTAAAAGTTGTGAACTTTATAATATCAGTGATTTGCAGTGTGATCTCCTGTAAAGTTATAACTTATAAGCCATCAGGGTCTTCATATGACTTCTTTGTGACGTCGTTTCCAAATTTTCAAAGAAATCGTAGCTTCCGAATTTTCGTATTGTATTTATCTATTTATACAATATCATGTTATTAAAGTAGTCAAATCGATTTCCTTAATGTAACAGCTTCTGTATTACATTATTTTAAGCTTACCTATCCTAATAACATCTTCATATATATTCTTATTAGGGTAGGGTTGAGACCATCACAAGGGTCAATTTAATATCGTGATTATTGATATTGATTGTGTTTCTTTTTGTTTTTGGTTTATGGTATGTTCGGTGTCATATTCTGTTATAAGATTGCGAGCCAACGTCCATATCACGTTGAATCGTGTTCTCGTTCGATCACCGAAGTTAAGCAACGTCGGGCGTGGTCAGTACTTGGATGGGTCATCGCTTGGGAACGCCACGTGATGTTGGTTTTAGAATGAGTTCGGAAGGTGATGAAATTATTGAAAGTGTGTCATTAGAAAGTGAAAATAAATACTCATAGTGCAGACGATTTTTCGCCTTTAAAACGTCAACGACATAAAGGCAAACGAAAGAGCGATCCTCGTATCGATGTACCGATTAAACGGGTGAGTTTTCTTACGATTAGAATTTGTTCTAAGGAAAATAATACACCTGGGGCGTTTAAAAATGTGATAACATTTCATCGGAAGGACTTGGTGGAGAATGTGCGAGGGACATATGTAATATTTCTATTTAGGTACTAATTTCTAAATTAAGAACCCAGTTATCCCTGCTGCACAAAAGGATAATTAGTAAGGATTGAGCTACAGAAGTTTGTTACAACAAACTGGAATGACTTACGGTTCGCAGAAGTCAAGTAAAGTACCTCGCAAGTCCTGCATTCAAAGAGTTTGATATTAATGATGAATTAAATCAGTTCACATTCAAATAATCTATATTGATACCGATTGCTTTAACAGAAGCTGCTCTTACGAAAGCTTTCGAGTGGCCATCAGGCCCTAATGCAGATGTTGGTAGTTCTGCTCTCTTTTATAAGATTGAAGGGTTCTTTACTTCAAATTTCGACTTTTTTGAAAGTATCGAATGACAGTTCACAGGTAGTTTGTGGCAAACATTCGCAATGTTTGGAAAACAGACGGGAGCGTATCCTGTCTAGAATACCTGATATAAGTGCTAAAGTGGGTCTGCGGAAAATTCTACCTACTTCGAAGCATCTTTTTTATAAAAATATAACGTCTATGGAAAGAATCGAACGGTGCTTTGGGCCGCTGTTACAGCCTGCTGTAATCAGGGTCGGGGTTCATATACGCCAACGGCTGGACCCTCAAAGCTTTATAAGCCGTTTCGTCTATGGGAGGAATCAAACGGTGATTTTGGCCGCTGTTACAGCCTGCGTAGGGCTGTAATCAGGGTCGGGGTTCATATACGCCAACAACTGAACCCTTAATGCTTTATAAGCCGTTTCGTCTATGGAAGGAATCAAACGGTGATTTTGGCCGCTGTTATAGCCTGCGTAGGGCTGTAATCAGGGTCGGGGTTCATATACGCCAACAACTGAACCCTTAATGCTTTATAAGCCGTTTCGTCTATGGGAGGAATCAAACGGTGCTTTGGGCCGCTGTTACAGCCTGCGTAGGGCAGTAATCAGGGTCGGGGTTCATATACGCCAACGGCTGAACCCTCAAAGCTTTATAAGCCGTTTCGTCTGCAGGACAAAAGACCTACATTTCAAGCGAACACTAAAAGAAAGGTTGCAAGAAACGATAAGTTTAATTCCAGTTCAAGTCTTCGGAACCCAGCGAGAAAGGACACTTGGCGTTCTAAATGACTTGTAAAACTTCTCCAGAATTCCAAGCTCCCTCATGACACTTATTTGATTCTGCATTTCAGGGGACGATGTATATGAAAAGGGAATCCGAGCTCCACTTAAGAGCTTCAAAATTGAAATTGAGACTCCTACCTTCACCCACTTTTTTACATTTATTTAAAATTACATTGCATTTACATTTACATTGCAGTTCCTTAAACAAACTCCCTGAAAATGCTGATCGTCTGTGAGATTCTGCGATAGGGAGTAGGCCTGCGAAGGGTCGATCTTTGGCAACCAAGTGCTACAGATGACATGCCTTCCTTTCGGCCTCTCTTCAGCCCCAAAAGTCTGGATTAAACAGCGGTAATAAACTGGATAGCAGAAACTTTAAGATCAAGAGGATTGAGGATAATCGTCTACCTGGAAGATTTTCAATTGCGAGTTTGTTGTCAGAACTGACAGTGGCACTAGACCTTTTAATAAACCCGGGCTGGAGTGTAAACTACGAAAAATCGGTACTCCTACCGACACAGAGACCAGAGAATATTTGGCCATTACGTGGAATATACTGAAACCAGAAAATATTGCCGAATGGGAAAGCTAGAAATCAGCACAAAGAATACCGTTATGTCTGTTCAAAAAGGCTGTCATTACGGAGCATTCAAAGATTAAGCGGAAACCTCAATTTAGCATCGTTTGAAGTTCCGAGAGGGCGATTACACTACAGACCTGTTCAGAAATTAACTCGCCGAATACTGGTCAAGAACAGCAAGATATACATTTCCTTGGATGCTCGATAAGATCTAGAGTGGCGAGGAATATCTGATGGAAGCCGGAAGGAGTTGTTTGCTGTATATACAACATTAATATCCTTAACAAATTCGAGCATTCTTCTATAGTCAGACATCACCTTAGTAGTATATCTTCGAAAGGAAGGGGGCACAAAATGATCGTCTCCTGGGACAGACTTTCAATATATTGATGGTGGATAATTTAGGTATAACATTGGAAGTGCATTACCTTCCGAGAAGATAAAACAGAATAGCAGATTGTCTGTTAAGATAATAAGAAACAACAGAATGGAATCTGCTGAGTCAAGTCCTAAGGAAAATATTTTGCAAGTTTACCGGACATAGACTTATTCACCTCGGCAGGATCGCACGTCGCAGAGCGTTATGTCAGTTTAGACTCCAACGACTTACCCGCTGGTTTTCATAACGCTTTCAGTCGTTGCTTAGATTACAATCTCGTATGGGTATTTCCTCCGCCATGCTTGGTACCAAGAGTACTCGATCAATTAAATACAACAAAAGGGACGTTCCTACTTGTTGCTCCAAAGTGGGACAAGGTCTTGGAAAGGGAACCTAAAAATCGCAGTCTCGATCGACCCATGAAAATAGAATATCTAGAGCGAGTCCTGTTATAAGGACGGTCTTCCACCTCCACAAGTAAAGAACTTCAATTTAAGAGTGTGGAGGATTAGAGGTGGGGAAAATGTATATCTAAGCTGTCAGACAAAGAAAATTAGCTTCTGAAATCAAGCTGGAAAGCGTCAACCGTACAAACGTACCGACCTGCCCTAAAAAGATGGCTGCGGCGGAGCGCAGAAAATAAAATGAACCCAAGAGAGCCACCCAGTGCCGAAGTAGAATTTTTTTTGCCGGATTATAATACCCTAAGAATAATAAACCCCAGAAATGTCAGTGCCTAACTCCTTGATAACATGCCATCGGAAAGCAATCTATTTGAAGTATTAAGAACAACTGCTGTCTTACTACTTTTAGCATCAGGTACTCGACCTTACTCTTTTGAGATCTACTTCCGATTATGGTGTTGGCAAAGGAGATTACATAATTTTGTGGCCCGGTTTTGGAACTAAAACAGATAGAGCTAAGTTTCGTAAATCTGGTTGGAGACTGCATGAGGGGAAGGAAAAATTATTGAATCTAACCTTTTGGATAAGAACCTTGTCATCGTAGTAAAGAGATGAAATGCGATAATCTATTAGTGACTGGGTTGTCAAGAGCGGCATCCCGCATGGTCATGGAGGCTGGGAAGTCAGCTTTAAAATAAGTAGGAGTGGAAGCATCTCCTGGTAATGTACGTTCTGCAGTTGCTTCTTTGAATTGGTTGGAAAATCACCCTATTGAAGAAATTCTTGCGAGAGGAAAATGAAGAAGCAAGAATACCTTTAGTGACTTTTACTATCGTGAAATCATCTCTAATGCTCAGAATATAGAGCCTATTATCAATTAGTCTTTACAATTTAAACCAATATCTTAATATTATGCTAAAAGTGAACGAAAAGGCCCTATTTGCAGAAAATGGCTTGTAGTTAATAAATCTATAACGTATAAATGTAAATCTGTGAAGTGCTTTTATATTATTAGGCTTTTAGTTCCTCGTGTTCATGTATTGTAGCTCATGACACATCACATAGCGTCTTTGTCACCAGGCGATACAAACAGATCTCTCAATGGGTCCCAGACATCGATCGGACACATAATAGGGAAGTTTTACTCACCAATAAAACTTCTATTATGTTCCAAAGATGTCTGGGACCCAGGTAAGTCCACCTGGTGGCTTCCCATGAGGTCTATGAAGAAGGGTTCCTCACGAACCTACACCAGTGACATATGACACTATCGTCGAGGAACGCTAATGGGAGCAGAGGAGATCACACGTGCCGCGCGGTGTTTTCAAACGACAAGACGGCTGCACTCTCTCAATGGGTCCCAGACATCTTTGGAACATAATAGAAGTTTTATTGGTGAGTAAAACTTCCCTATTATATATTTGATGTGAAAACATTATAGCGGAACCCCCAGTAGGTACATTGATTTGGTGACACTGAAGCGTGTATCATTGACGATAGTGACGTCACTAAGGCGATAAGATCGTAGGTACGCGATGCGAAAAGATGCGTTCGCCCCTATGTTGTATTTCAAGTAAGTTTGGGCTTAAGCCGCTAGAGAGCGGTAATTTTATTTTCCAATATCCAACATGTAGAATAGAATTAAACCGCTATAGAACGCTATTAATTTAATATCTTGAAAATAAAATGAAACCTAGAAATATAGCAATTAAACCTTTTCCGTGTTTATCGTACTTACCGTGCTTTTAGGTAATAAAGCTGCAGATGCCACTTTGTAGTGGATCGATCTACCGATTCGCATAATAGAGAAATATCTGTTAAATAAATAAATAAATACAAGTAAATAGACTGTTAACAGATTTTCAAAGAGTCGTTTTATCAAAAAAAATTCATTTGAAGCTAATAAAGTAATGTTACCTAAAATGTTTATTTTTATTTATAGATATAGGATGTGGTATATTTTTCAAAACGAAGAATATGGTTACATTTGCATGTGGCTAACAATAAAACTACGCACTAAAAAAATGTTTAAAAATGTATCAAATCAATGTTTTAATATTAAAATACAAAGCAGGCACAATCCACAACCATTCATCCATCCATACAACTCTCAAAATGCATCTATCCTGTAGTTAAAAAAAATAACAATATTTAAAAAACCAAACACATTGCAACATCATATTATTTTTAATAAACCTCTTACATAAAAAACAAATAATTTACATTGATATTACGAAGGTGTCATGTGTAGAAATAAAATGCCTAATCCGACCTATTAACTATTAATAAATAAAGAGTAATCATTATAAATGTACTAAATTAGTTTAAAGACATTGGCTTAGTCGTACGTATGCGTCTGGCAACGTCAAAATGTGTTTTTTTTTTAATTTATTTGTGATAATAACTGTGACGCGAAACAAAAACACTTTCAATCGCATAAAAAAAATTATTGCTAAAATAATTATCATGTTTTCGCCCAAAATTGCTGCATAAAAAAGCGAGGCGGTAGTGGCCGACGCGTGGTAGTAATTAATTTACAACTGCCGCTAAATTATGTGTCGCAAATTTGCATTATTATGGCGGAAACGCCAACCGGATCAAACTGGATAGCGCAGGTCAATCCGGATCAATCCAGATCATGTTTCGTTTTCTTTGAAACGATTTGATCGAGCATTTTTTAAACAATGTCATTAGGTAGGGTTCTTGGACCTTGAATATGATCAAATAAATATTTATTATATGATCAATTATATATTATTATTTAATTTCTTTTTTCATGTTTATATCGCTTGTCGGATGAACTCGTAATTGCTTGTACACGCTCGGTATTGAGAGGTAGGTACCTACCTAGGTCATTGTTTCTCTTTGCACATTAGAGTCGATCAAAATCACCTGGTTAGTGGCTAGTGGCTGGTGGCTAGTGGCTAGTGGCTAGTGGCTAGTGGTCTGCTAATGAGGACGTCGCATTGCACTTAGCTAATTGGCCCGAGTCTCCGACCGATGGCGCTCGGCGATTAGCAATTGTCACAGATGTCGACAAAACTGTTTTAATTTTATGTTTCACGTAGATCACATAAATAGAAATAGTAAATATAACAGGAATTAGCATGTTTCATACTAAAAATATATATTTATATTTAAATTTGTAAAGCATGGTATGAGGATATTTTATACGAAATCATACCTCGATCGCGGAAGCCGATGAAAAGTGCCGCTTTCAAAACATTTTAAGGTGTACTTATCAGATTAAATGCGATGTTGCGTTTGTTCTCATTTTTCATATAAAAAATAATTAGTTTAGTGTATTATTACTATATTATATTTTTAAAATAAATAAATTATCATTAAAATTATTAGCGGTTCATTTATGTATTATTATTATACTATTATTTAATAATGCTTATAAGAACAATGCTTTTAGTGAAGTCTACCTTAGTACAGGCATTGCCTGGTTAGGTAGTACTTTGCATAATATGAAATTAATGTTTAAGTTACTGTCAATAAATAAATAAATACAAGCGAATGACAAATTTTTATTTACTATCGTATGTAGTTTATAATTAGAAAATTATTTTTTATTGATACTAATGACTTAATTTAAATTAAATTTATTAATATATGAGATATCACTATTGTTGAAACAGGATACGTGGAATGAAGCTATTGTTCATTAATATAGTGTGATAACAGGGTAATGGAAATAATTCATGTTGCTGGGTAGATCTGCGAGGTACATTAATTATTAATTATTGCAATAAATTTGAACAATCCAAAATGCAGTTTATAATTTTGTATAAAATTTTTAAATCAGCCTACGATATTAATGAAGATTTAACTTATAATAAGCTAAAACGTCTCCAAGGACTTGCAAACAGCAATGTAACTTAAAGTTTTAAAACTAAATATACGTGTTTCATAGAGATAATGCAAATTCTAAATGAAAAGAACAAAAAGGTTATATATAAGTAAAAGTTTTTAAGAAGAAAATGTCATTAAATGGTTAAGATACTCATATATTACAACCAAGATACTCATTTATTACCGATGTGGGCTGTAAAGCTAAGTTTATTATTTAATATAACGCCGAAGTCTCTAACTTATGAAGCAGGTTTTATCGGAAAGTCATCAGAATTATATTTGTAATTTATCATATTTTTGTTTCTCGTTAAAGTTATCTGAAAGCATTTTTCTTTTTAATTTTGTTACTGTAATGATATGCAATCATTTTGTGATTTTATTTCATTGTAAATTTTAAGATCGTCTGCGTATGATACAAACTCAGATTTGTTTTAAAACGCGCACCGAAGTCACTCACAAAGATGAAAAGTATCGGGCCAAAATGAGACCCCTGTTGAATTCCCGAAGTTATGGTTGAAAGCCCTCGACGAGATGAACCCATATAAACAAATTTTGACACAATCATACTATTATCATCCATTAAATTTGTTTTACCCCTGATACCAATTTAGTAGATTTCCTTCAATAAAATATTATTATTCATACGGTCGAAAGCTTTAGCAAAATCTGTGTACATCGTTTGTTTTTTTTTTTGTCGATGGAAGTTTGCACATCATTAGCAAATAAGGCAAGATTCGACTCAACTGATCTACATGGAATAAAACCGTGTTATTGTTGATGAATATATTTTTTTAAACGACTGAACATTCAGTTTTTAGATTTAGGTCGATAGTTGAAAACATTTGATTTATCGCCGTGCTAGTGCTACCCTCCAAAAAGACGGAACTATTCCCGAGTTCAATGTCGTATTAAATAGATAATATGTTAAAGGTTTCTTTAGAGATGTCGCAGATTTGTAATAAAATATGATAACTTTTGTATCGTCTAAATTCTGTAAAAATAAGTTCATTGCTGGTGTTATAGGATTACGAGTATTATTTAGAAGTAAATCATTTAGTACGTTAATTTCGATAGTATGTAATAAAATTGTTATCTCTCGGACTATCTTTATACATAGAATTGAAATAGTCATTAAAAAGATGGCAGATATCATTGCAAAAACTTTTTAGTTGTTCTTAATCTATTTTTGTGTGGTTTCTATGTAATAATTATTGCTACAGCTTTCTCTCGACTACACAAAAGAGTAAGATAGTTTAATGATACAAGTTTTATATTTTTTTCATAATTAATAAGTGGTTTAGTATACCAAGGACGAAGAGCGTTATTAATATTTTCTGTGGTAGAAATGGAATCATCGATTGCCTTCGTAACCTCGACCTAAATAGTGGCGGGAGTCTCTCAAAAATCCGTACACTTACACCCTCACCTTTAATTGGCCTTATTATTAAATCAATGTATTTAAAATGTATATGCTATGACTTCGCTGTATGCTTAGGTACATGAATAAATAAATAAATAAATAATAAGTTTTCAAGACACGAACATATAACATTGGTTTATAAAATCACCCAAAGATTCAAGGTGCTAAAAGTAATAATTGTACGAATTTTATTTTATTTTTAATATAACTATTATTATAGCCAGTACGATTACAAGTACAAGCCAGTATTATTACAATGACAATTATCATCATCAAAACGCCATTGCAAAACTCAATTAATAAACCCACTACAGAATGTTGATCTTGCACCGTGCACTATTTATTTACCTAGATAAAAATGTCAGTTTATATGAACAGGCGTAACTTTAGATAACGCTATAAAAACAAATCATTAGCGATATCTATTTTTTTTTAAAGTATCTCTAGAAAAAAAATTATCTTAATGTCGCAAACAAAAAATTAAAAGCGAAGGCAAAATTAGTAAGTATGAAACTTTTTGAAATACTAAAATGACCCACGACATAAATGGTTTGGCTCCGACCGAGATTGATATCAATGTAGGAGGAAATATAGGGGAGTTATAGGAGGAGGGGGGGAGGGCACCGCCCCCCCATGGGGCTCAATCTGGTTTGTGAAAAAAGTAAATCTTTCCATGGTTCCCACATTTTCAGAATACGTTCAATGGTCGGGAACAAAGACAGTTAACCGCCTAGTTTTTGAGTGAGATCGTAAATTACCACGAACTACATCAGCTCCTTCACACAGGTATTTCAGTCTTTCATTCCTTACTGTAAATATGGAAAAATATTTGTAAAATGTCAGTACATCCCTTGACCCCACACTTTCACCGCCAGCCAAGGTGATCTAACGTCGTCGCACGAATTATTCGCATAATTTTAACAATAATATAAAAGCCTGATTATTCGTTTACCGGGACATATGGTGGGTTAACCGGGACAACCGGGACCGAGTCTCTAAACCGGTGACAAGTCCCGGTCTACCGGGACGTATGGCAACCATATATTAGGGTGACGCACAAAACTAATCCATTGCACGTGATTACAAATTACATAATGCACGCTTTAAACAATGTTGTGTAGACACTATTTGTTGTTATATATAAGTGTGTATGTAAATGAGGATATAAATAAATAAATACAATATTAATCGTGCTAGTAAGACGCGGTTTATTTGTATGGAGACGTCGTATTGTGCGAGACAGATTATTTTTATGGCTTTATTCATTAAAAAATAGTTATTTATTATAGTTACATACTGCATACATAGTAGCTTCTCATACATGCTTCTATGTAAAGAAGCTAAAAACATATGTTCCGGGACTCACGGTTAAGATCTCAGCGTTCGTCTGTAAATGCAATGGGAGGATCGACAACTTAAATGAAATGAAACATTTATTGAAAGCTGGTTATTTAGTAATAGTCTGAGCGGCACTGTTACCAAATCGTAATTCACTCCATCCCGATAAACCCGCTGTTTTTAGTATGAATACACATCGATTATTACAAGTGTATTTAGGTATATAACTCGACTCGACGAGAACTTGGGTCTGATTCTCAAGTTACTACGATAACATTAAAACGTATTGATTAGTAACCAAAAAAAAAAACATTGGTTGCGCCCGTTTGAAACCGGACGAAGTTGCTCCGTAAAAACCACAAAAAAAACTGGTTCTCGATACCTAAGCGAGACCATAAAAATACTCGCCTGTAACAAAGCAATTTGCCAAATTCAAGTTCGCGGTCGGCTTAGACCGTAACCTTTGTTTTGTTTTTGTTCAAAAAACACATTCGACGGGTTAAGGTTATCGTAAATGCGTCTGTTTTCAAAACTGTATTCCTGCAGATGAAAATAAAACGTCAGAATTACGACTGGAAAATAAAAATATATTTCATGGTAAAAAAACATTATAAAACAAGCTTTTAAGACGCATCCTATGGCCAAATGTTATTCAATCAAAACACCGTAATGTTAACATTCATTCTAATGTCGACCTTAAATCCTAAGCCGTAAAAGTGCTGATTGATAGTTGAGTGATGATTTACGGCCTCGTCGAAATATATTATCTAAATTTAGTACCTTTAAATTATCTCTAAAATAATAATAAAATTTAAAAGTGTGGCTTTGAGAACTACACTATTATTTTGCCTGCAATATGGACTATTTTTCGGTTAATATGCTGTATTAGCCAACCCGAAGCAAAAAATAAAAATAAACACATTTTTTTATTTAATTTATATTTCAAAAACGAAAAATCAGCCTCTAAGAAGTACAAGTTAAGTCTCCAATGTGCAACCCAGTGGTTGAGGAGTGGTGTACCACCAAAAATGTGGTTTTTTTAAAGATTTTACAATGTTATATCCTTGAATGCGTATACAAAATTTCATGTCCGTGCTGTTGAGCGTCGAGGAGTTCCTTCCTCTGGAGCCATTCGTGGGTGTGGAATCAGGTCATGCTTACCATAGAAATGCATCGAAACTGACCCAACATATCAAATTCAACTCCGTCGGATAGGAGAAGGTGGTTCAAATTCAGCTTGCAAGACTTGACCTAAACAATCTAACAAACATTGCAAACATTGCAAAAAAATAAAAATAAAAGCTTATAGCTTGTGCTGCTCACAGCTTCAAGATGAGACAATTTACAGAATGTGTAAACTTTGGAAAAAAATATACAGAAATACTAAGAAATTTATTAATAACTCCACCTCAACCTGAATGTCGAGTAATGTAATTGGTTTTATGTTACTATTATTATCAATTTTGATTGTGTTTACTAACTTCGTTATTATATCCACCGCGTTTATATGATCATTCTTTAATACATACTTACTTAATCCGACTTCTGTGGTTTCCCATAGAGATCAATGTTTGAGTCGAGGTTTAGCCATTGTAGTGGTATTTTTCTAGCTTGGAGAACTTTTAAGTATTTTCTTCCCGTCCTACTCTTAGCCGGGTATAGTCGAAAAACTATAAACTGACCGTTAGGACGCAGGCGATTTCGCTCCTATTCGAATTGCCGTAATGATTTATGATAATAAAAAAGTCGCTCTCCGACCTAATTGAAAGGCGGTCAGCTTATCCTTACTCGACTATACAAGTGCAATTTCGCCTGCAGAGCTTGGGAGATTTATCTTTTAGATCAGTCGAAATTCGACCGTAATTCATGAAACTTTAAGTTTAAGCATTATTGAGGTTCTTATACTTATTTTTATTTTTGTTTTTATTACGTCAGCAGCGAGAAATACGTCATTAGTGTGTTGTTTGCCTTAATTCCCTGCAATACCTATGATATTTAAAATTCAATGTTAGTAATATTTATTTTTAATACATTACATTTTAATTTTTTCATGTAAAAATGAGACTTGACATTCATAGATGGCGTTAATGATTATTTTTGCTTGACATTGACAGTTTATTGGAAAAGGAACATTGAAATCACACAAAATTCACAAATCGAAACTAATTCTGTCAATGAGCTGTCAGTTATTACGTATAGTAGGACACACGATACTCTGCAATTAAATATGTACCCACTTGCCTATACAAACAATAGTTATTGTCTTAGCTTAGTCATACTTTATCAATATGCAAATAATTTTGTTCCAATACTAATGCCGTTGCGGCATAGATTAATGGATGCTGCTGTTTGTTTCCGTCACATTGGAATACGTTCAATTTATTATTGTGTTGGCAGTCGGAATATAACGTTTATCAGCGGGATTTTTTTTGCAATAATACAACCATTGTTACCATATTTTATTATGCCCCAGACCATCCATTATAAAAAAACACACGCGCTCATTACAGCGAGCAATCACGTTCTTTCACAGCTGGTACGTCATGATGATGAGCCCGCCTCCAAGGATCCTCCCTGTGGATGCAGACATGCCCACATAAGGCGAAGCACTTTGGCAGCCGACCTTAAAATTGGGCGCTCGAGTTTTATAGGGCTTCAGGTTTCACTCTCTGCGCGGTCAGTGAGTGTAATTTGTATTCTAGAGTGGTCACCGCAAATGATTGAATCGTAAGACCTCGCCCGCGTGAATAAATTTAATTTGAATGCATCCAAATGCAACGACACGAAAACTTTATAATTAGTACGATATAATTTGTGCTAAATCTGTAAACGATTCGTCGAGTATAATCTTGACCTTGCTTTTTACGAGTTAATACGACAAGTAAGCCAAAAATAGTTTCTCTTCTGTATTAAACTTGCATGAATATATTAGGGCGAAGCCAAAGGTTAAATATTAATTTCAACTTTTTTTTTGGATATTGGATCATATTGTTTATTTATAATAATGACAATAATCAATACCATACCTAAATGGGCATTGTTCATATTAGAATAGGCCAATTTCAAACAGGTACAATTTTAATTAATTTGCACAGAACTAATGAAATTTAGGTAGATAGACAAATTTTAATAATATAAAAGAAATATTGGTAAATAAACATTTAATAAATATGAAGAAACTAGAGTCACTTTGGAAAACACCAATTAGGTATTCATATCTATTTATTCATTTGGACTCTTTTTTATATAGTTGGCATTTGGTAACCATTGGATATTCAATCATTAAAAAAATATGTGTAGATACCCTGTTCTCATGTCTTCAACATAGTAAACACAGATTTTTAAAATTAATTTTTATTTCTGAGAAATTAATTAAATGATAAACTGCTAATAGTTCTTTTTCAGTTGAATCGCTCTCTTATAAAATACATTAGAGCCGGTGGAAAAATAGTGATTGAAAGGCAAATGAAAGGTCTAAAACATAGTAAAGTATTTTGTTTAAGTTCTATATTATAAAGCTGTAATTAAAAAAAATCCAAAAATTGTTTACTAACCGCGCAGAGTACTACCCTATAAAAATGAATCGACGAATTACAAGGTCCACTCAATTTACTTTGACACGTTGTCTGGAGTCCTGATGAAATTCAGAGGAGGTTCCTAAGGTACCTTTTCACGAGCTTTTATTTAGCTTGCAACGTTTTTGTTAGTTTGTTTAGGTCAAATCTTGCAAGCTGAATTAGAACCACTTCCTCTTAGCCTACGGAGTTGAAATTCGAGATGTTTCTGTAGAGATAGAATTATTTTTTTTTCTATTGATTAAATTTAAGTTTCTGCCTTCTATGACACTTTGTAATATCATTGTGAGCCATTTTATATTGTTATTTTTCCTCTTAGTATGTTGTTACTAATATGAAGTTACCATGTGGTTATTTTTAAATGTGTAATTTTTTATTATTTTCCTTGTATAAAAAGAATGGCTATGACCTAGTTTATATTTTGGACCTTACTCAACCAAGCCAATGTGTTTGTGCTAGAGTCCGGGAAGATTGTATGACAAAAATGGTATGACCCACCCACGACCGCTGGGCCAACCATGCGATCTCATTCACAAAAATTTAATCGTGATATCAAATTATCTGTGTTTTGTTTATTATAAAATATATTTCTTCGTGTTGTTTAAATAAGGTTGCTACGCCAAATATGAAAAAAACCCAAACTCTTCGGAAAAAACTTTTCCGAAGACTCAAGGGTGTGTTTATGTTCCCTATTACGAGTAAGAAATAAATTACATAAAAAAATGCGATAATTTATCAGCAACAAATTTATTATTTTTATTAAAGTGTAAATTACCTTTGGCGTCGCAACACGCGATAGATATTCGTGAGCGGACGATCAGCTGGCGTGGTATTACAACAACGGTTTAATATTATCACGTAAAGTTTAGTTTTTTTTTTTGAAACCATGATGGATTTTGATATGCAGGTATTAAATGGCTCGGTATTGAATGGTGGCCAGCTGACGGTTCATAGTAATCATGTAATTTAAAAATTATTTTCCCCGAAACCACGATGATTTTTAATATACTGACTTCACAAATAATATTTGAAATCGCAAGACCGATAAGCTGTTTTTTTTTTTTATGAAATCTGAAAGTTCGAACCCTCAGTGTTTTTTCTAATTAAAATCATTGCATGTGCTAAAAAAAAATTGTACTTTTTTAAATCAATTCCGAAATTAGTTCGATTAAATTTTATATTAGTTTTCCTCGTAATTGAGTTTTTTTTTTATATTTTTTGTTGAATTCTGTTTGATATAGATCTAACTTCTAATATTGGTTTTATATACATCCTGTATTATTATATAAAAGGTATACATAGTGACCCTAAGACCATTTACGAAGGTTTTGTGTAACCTATTATAGGTAAGAAATGATGCAAAAAAATACGAATAAAGCCATCCCCAAATTTACCATATTTTTTAACAGGTGGTGTAAATTCGGCCAGCGCGCGAATTACGATGCCGCGCCGATCGATAATGGCCTTGACATCGTTACGGCGTACGTAGTTTCTAACAAATAACCAATAGCTGTTTTTTTAATGGGGAACGGGTCTTGGGACACTTATTTCATATTTATTCTTTCCATTAATACGTTTTACGGGTACATCCTACATACAAGTTAATTAGTTGACACGCTAACCAGTTAAGTAATCATTGTACCAATACAACTTTAATTGGATTTTAAACTCAATAAATTATAAATTAATTAGGTGTATTCATCATATAGATTGTACTTTAAAATATATTTATTTAATAATTAATTTAAAATTCAATTAATATTTTATAATTAAGCGACGATTAATAAATGAGATATTATGTTAATATTGTATGATTTTTTATATAATTAATGTACTTAATTATCGTTTAGATTTAAATTAGTTATTACATACAATTACATATTTTATTCTCTACTATTATTGTTATTGTCCCATTGTTTTATTATTAATGTATTTTTTTTAAGTATATTTATTTATTTATCTTTATGGGAAAAACCAACAATTTTACACAGTACACACAACAACAAAATACATATGATTGATCGATAAAAAACTATGTAAAACTAAAAATAGGTTTCTACTAACAAAAAGTATTAAAGTTAATAACAAAACCATTTTATATCTATATATATATATATCTACTTACACGAATTTAGAACAGTTAATTCTTACACAAAAGATCCTTGCTGAACACTTTAAATTGCGACTTAGTCAGAGTCAATTTATCGAAGCAGTTAATAGTTTCATACATCGGAGAACATATTTAAGCTCCTGAATTGGAAAAAAACGCGAATATATATCACATCTCAGATTAGCCATCAGATCCAAATGTTGATCTAGACAAACTAGACATTGATCTCTATCTAGATAGAGGCCAATGTCTCTCTCGGACAAACCATTCAACTCGGAAGACAAATCTTCACAAAAGAGTGTAATAGGCGAATACAGTTAGGCTGGGCCGAAGTTTAAGCTAACATACCAGCGTTTGAAAACAAGTCTTCAATCGATGCATCCTTCCAATGAAACTTGGACACTAACAGACGGTCACACGGCGAGCCCTGGAGAGCGCTATGCTTGGAATCTCTTTGCGCAACAGAATCTGCAATGATGCTACCCGCCAAAGAACGAAAGTTGAAGACTAGCCCAAAACATAAGCAAGCTTAAGTGGTCATCCGTGCCGAAGGTCTGAGCGGAAAAATACTCGAATGGAGACCTCAAACTGGAAGACGGAGCGTGGGTCGACTACCAACATCAAACAGAGAGCTGGAAGTAGCTCAAGATATGGAGAAGTGGCCCACATTAGAATGGGTGATAATGATGACGAGGGTACTGTGGGCGAAGTTATGCCATACGGGTTATTATGTGCGGATATAATTGTGCAAGAGGTCTAGTGATTCGTGGATGCTGTGCACAGAGTTTTAACTCCTGGGATCCTTTCAAAACACCACGCCGAGTAAAATTAACCAATAAAATGCCAAAGCATCGTTTGTTGATGTCAATCAGATAAAACAAATCTCCATGACGATTTCTTCCACGATCACAATACTTTACAGTCCGTACAGCGTCACTGTTTATCTTATAAATTATTGTTCACGAGTAAATGCAATTAATTTCTAGCTTTAAGCTCAAGCTTGGATACTTATCGGTGTTGATTTAATGTCTCAGACGATACAGGCTGATACAAAATGTGTCCTTTTCGAAGTGACATCTTTACCGGCGGTCGTGCAAATGTCATGTTTTTGCGCTGAACTAATCTGTCGTGTCACATGGCCGATATGTACAGTCGAAGTCAACTAAAGCTTTACTATGAAGGCAATGCGACGAGCTCCCAATGTTATATTATGAAAACGAGACAAATATTAAAAAACATATAGAGGAAATATTTTACAATACAATGGGAACAATTTAATTACCCTCAAATAGGGGTTGATGATTACTCAACTAGACTTTAATCTGTTCTAGGGTGACCATCTTTTTGTTCCAGTAAATCGTATGAAATAATGCATTATAGTCTAAACGTATCATACAACTAATTCTATTCAGTAACGCTATTAAAATTATCTTACTATTGCAATTAATTATTCACTGTGTTAGTACTCAAATTTATTGACCATGCAGAGATCTTTTTTGAGATAGAAAGAGACGAATTGTGTTTTGCATGTTGTTAGCAGTTGCATGTGATACGAGTATACGATTAGAATAGTGATATTTGTAGCCTGCCTCGAACGGGCGATCGCTTGGCATCCGTATTAAGAGAACGGTTTAATATTATCACGCAAAGTTTACATTTTTTTTTTATGATGAATGGATTCATATTTGAAATCGCAGGGCCAATTAGCTAACTTTTTTATTGAAATTGGTTTTGGAATAACCTGTATAAATTTTATAGTCAAAAACTAGCTTTCGTTAGTCGTTTACATTGAGTAATATATCCTAAAGGATTATAACTATTAAAAAAAAATTGGAATGAAACCGACTTCAAAATAAAATCCATCCATCCATGTCTCGCTTGCTCGCCACGTGAGCAAGCGGAGTGATCGCCGGTGTCGGGTTTTCACAAGGACGATTTGTATGACAACCGTATCTATATGTTTTAAAAGATCGTTGGAAAATAAAGAATCGCACTTGTCATATGTTATGTTATGTATGTTAGCGGATATAGGGGTTTTTTTATCCCCCTGGTACCGCGTCCTCTGCAGAACTAATCCACTTATAGTTCGCCCTCTAGTCCCGTACTGTAAATGAAGTAAGGTATCTTTTTGGGTGCGATGGTTTTAATCTTTTCTGGCTCGAGGAGATGGTTGCCTAGAATCTGATATCTTTTATGAGGGGGCCACATTCACCCAGTAGGTGTGACGGAGTTTCTGGGCTCTCTTGGCAGAATCTGCACCTGTCATCGGTCGATAGGCTCAATTTGTACGGGTGTCTATCTTGCAGTGGCCTGTTAAGGTTCCGGTCGGGATCCTCAGTTGGTTCCGGCTTAACTTCAATAGCTCAGGGAGTCTTTTTTGCGAGTATCCTACTATGAGTTCTTTGGTAGTGCTGTTTCCTATTTAGGCCGTTTCTGGGCCTGCTAGCACCTTTCTTGGCCAACCCGTCTGCTGTTTCGTTGCCATCAATGCCCGGGTGGCCTGGTACCCACATGAGTGTGACCTGTTGTGTGTTGTAAGGGTGTTGAGTATTTTAGTATTTTTTTTTTGAGTACTTTGACTTGATAGCATTGGAGTTAATGGCCTTCAGAGCTGCTTGACTGTCTGAAAGTACCTTGTGTTTTTATTTTTATAGGATCTTTCAATGCTTTCGTGCGCAGTTCCAATGATGGCATATAACTCTGCTTGAAATATGGTGGAGTGAAGTCCCAGGTTGGCCGATTTCTCGAGTCTGGGTGTCACCCCACATACGCACTTCAAATTAACAAATTTGAGTATGAATTATATTCGCATTTTATTCATACAATTTCGATGCAATAGGGAACATAGACACCATTTTAAGTCTTCGGGAATGGTCTCGGTACATTCTGTATGTATAATATAATATTTTAATATGTATAGGTATAATTATTTTATTATATATATACATATTTTCTTTTTGTTATCGATATTACGGATCTTATAACTGTTTTAAATTCGATTTAATTATGAACCGTGTCCATCTAACCGGTCGATCTTTCTGTAGTCGTTAAAAATATCTTAGAAATATGGAATTTAATTATATATAACTAATGTACGATGTATATAAGTCACTCTGTATCTGACGGCAGCATTTATATGTGTAATCGTACATTTTATTTCAAAGCAGATAATATTATTATTCCGAGTGTTGACTCTGCGGCGGCTGTCTCACTCTGATTACCCGCTATCAGGCGCTCCGACGGCAGTCGTCTCTCGCGCACGCCGCCCTGCGCACGCGACCACGCAGCGGGAGCCTCACGGGGCAAGCTTGATCGCGGTAGAATCGACCGTTAGTGATTTTGTTATTATAGTGTCAAGTGATTTCACGGCAACAGCCTGTAGGTTCCGACGTAAATTACGCAATCAAATTTGTGTGTTCCTGTATTCCTGAGCAACCAGTCAGTGAGATAGTACAAACTAGGTCACAATATATTCATTTATACTAATAAATCTATTTATATTTTCCCAATTTAAACGATATTGTAAATATTTTTTTTTTGTCGGGTTGTAGCCAGATACCTAACCGATTTGATTAATTAAAATAGATTTAATTTTATCAGTTACTTCGTATCGTATATTTGTTTTTTTTTTCATTAAGCTAGACCGTTTAAACCTTTCAAAGTGCCGCAAAATGAAGTGTTTTTAAATTGAAAGAAAAATCTTTGAACTTTTGTGTAATTTAATATTATTCAAATGTGGTTAAGTTACCTTTGGTTTTTTTTATAATATATTTTCCTCTGAAATATAATATAACGGTAAATATATTTATGATAATTTACAATAATTTAGTCTCAAAATAAAGTTTATATTGAGACTCCACTTTTAAATTTAAAAATTTATAATGACTTAAGATTCTGTAGCAGCAACAGATATTTTTTTCCCGACGGCGGGAAAAAAATAAACATACTACTACAACACAACATTACATACAAACTTTTTGCAACCATCTCCTTTATTTTCTATGAGTTAAAGCGACAAAGCTATAGTGAATAATTATTTCACATTTAATGCCGCAAAAATATGCATTCTGTACATTCAAACACATTTCATTCCATTCCAAACAGATTTCGATTAAGTTTCCAAAGGAAAATTAAAGAATTTTGACACCTACAAAGGTGCACATAAGGTCAACTATCGTGTTACGAAATCGAGGAAATTTACTATGAAATTTTATCGATATTTGTATTCCGTCAGTGGCGAACATACGTCCGAAGTCTAATGTGAAATTTCACTTTATCTTTCGATAACATTTTAGATAAGGGCAAATGTCTATACATATTTATACTTTTAAGTTTTGATTTGATGTTTGTAAAAAAAACAATAAACATTTAAAACGGGGAAAACCCTGACAGTATCTTTTGTCTCTCTTATACATTTATGGGTGCTTAGATTTTTAAATTAAAGTGTTATTATTCATTAAATGCTGCAATTTTCTTTTGCAAATCCACCAACAAACTCACCGAAATACGCTCTCATAATAGACAAATATTTGCATTACAATTATAACGCGTAATTAAATTTTATATGCGTATTAAAATATCTGTTCGTACAGAGCATATAAATAACATTTTTTTAATAAAAAAATCTAGTAATAACATAATTTACTTACCCATATTACTAACACGGTGCAATTTCTATGTCCTTATTGGTTCAATTTAAAACAACTGCGGAACCCCACGTTAGCGATCCCCATTACTATATCACCCGCTGCAGATGGCCATAGGAATACCTTCCACCTTGTATATTTATACATATCTCTGTTACATATGTCCGCAAGTGTTATAAACAAAAATAAAAATGTTGAAGATATACTAATTCCATGGTGAATCAACCAAATAACAACATCTCTATGGATAAAAGTAATTTTTAATACATATTTCATGGGACAGTGTGCGTTGCACCCCAAGTACCTACTCTTTATAAATAAATATAATCGGTCAATTGAAAGATTGAAAAATTCGAAAGTATGCCGAACAGAGAACGTCGCCCGCGCCGGGTCGCCATGTTGCGTCATCGCCAAATATGACTCATAAGGCGCCGCACAAAAATGAAAAAAAAAAAACAACCACAATAAATTTTAACCTACTGCCAAAGCTACTATGTTTATATTTTATTATTCAAGTATTTTATATTTATTATTTATTATTCAATGTGTATTTTATTGTTACTAAGCGCCCGATGGTACAAAGATACCATACAGTTTAGTTACAAATACATATTACTTTCTTCGTCAATATGAACTCATATATTTAATAAATAAATTCACAGACTACAAAATCGTCCCATCTATTTATTTATTTATTCCACGTCACATACCTTTTACATACAGCTTTATAATATAGAAATTAAAAAAACTCTATTCTATGTTTTAAACCCTTAATTTGCCTTTCAATCACTATTTTTCCTATGACTCTAACTAATGTTTTTTATAAGAGAGCAATTCTACTAAAAAAGAATTATTAGCAGTTTATCATTTAATAAATTTCTCAGAAATAAATTGAATTTTAAAAATCTGCCTTTACTATGGTTGGATCAAGGTATCTAAACATATTTTTTTTAATGATTGAATATCCAATGGTTACCAAATGCAAACTATATAAAAAAAGAGTATAAATGAATAAATATATATGAATACCTAATTGGTGTTTTCCAAAGTGGCTCTAGTTTCTTCTTATTTATTAAATGTTTATTTACCAATCTTTCTTTTATATTATTAAAATTTGTCTATCTACCTAAATTTCATTAGTTCTGTGAAAATTAATTAAAATTGTACTTGTTTGAAATTGGCCTATTCTAATATGAACAATGACCATTTAGGTGTGGTATTGATTTTTGTCATTATTATAAATAAACAAATTATATAATTTAATAGGTTTTTGGTTCATCATTGCATAGTCCGCCCATACGAAGCGGTGACCAATAGAAATCCAGAGCGCATTTGAAGCATGTTTAGGCTAAAGTCAACCAAACGATTAGGTTATGTTTAGTATTTTATTGCTTTTTAACGACACATTTGCCATTTCATTTTTCGTGTACTGTAAGTTCCCACAAAAATGCGATGTTAGTATAGTAGAATGAATATCTTTTGATTTCTTTTGAATGCATTAGTTTAATACATATTTTCTCGAAGGGACTGCCATTATGAAGGATCAATCATAAATTACTTT
This sequence comes from Neomicropteryx cornuta, assembly GCA_020383195.1. NCBI lineage: Eukaryota > Metazoa > Arthropoda > Insecta > Lepidoptera > Micropterigidae > Neomicropteryx > Neomicropteryx cornuta. The sequence goes on along the minus strand of JAHKQU010000010.1, from coordinate 3,991,333 downwards.
ATTACCTTTGGCCATTGTTAGCTTAAACGCTGCAGCTTCCCCGAGCCTCTCTGTTTCGGAGGACATTTCCCAGACAATTAGGCGTGGTTATAAATCATGCTATTTCATCCAACGGCTGTTTAGTTTAGCTAAGCTTGATGATATACGCGATATTTACAAAAACTTAATAACACATTCTGCCACACAATTATAAATCAACTCCCCTTCAACAGATCAATGTATCATAAAAAAATTGCATTGAAATTGCATCTTTTATGAAATTAAATGTGTCGCTAAAGTATTATTGTCTCGAATCTTGTATTCTGTCGATAAGATAAAACGTGTAAAGTTGATAAAATGTTTATTCGATTTAATGAGTTTAAATTAACTTTTTAATTCTATGTAATCCTAGATAAAATATAGATGAGATAAAACGTATCCATTATTATTTTTCTTTTATTTACAAAAATTAGACTCACAACGCTACAATTTTGTAGGTTAACGATAAATAACAGATAAATGAACTAGTTTACAGTCCTTTTAGTAAAAAATATCAATTTCGTTTGAAAAATGACTCGTTATGTTCGCATCCACGATTCACAGAGCAATTTTAAGCAATTTTAATGATGCATTTAACTTGTTTTTCCGTTATTTGACTGACGGCCATTTTGAATAGACACCGCTTGTTAAGGATATTATGATAGGTTCGTTATGGATGTAAATATTAAATTGTAGTTTTTTTTTTACACGTGCTCGTTCATCAGCTAATAAACGCTACCGAAGGCTATTTTTCGTTTGTGATGAGATGCAAACAATTTCGGGTCCCATTACACGGCAAATGATTAGTAATTCTTCATTTCATAAAATGTCACACTCGATAAAGTATGTCAGACTTCGTGAATGAACGAATATTAAAATGATCGAAACGTTCGTTTGATTGATCCACGCGGTTTTGAATCACTGATGATCCTGACTAGACGTGCGCTTTATAACACCCTATTATTCCAGTGCAATGAATAGCTGCGCTACTGAAGCTGACCCATAGCAGTGACAAAATCGCGTTCAAATCATTGACCGTAACTAATTTGATGGTCGCCCTATTATTTTTTACCCTGTCCGGCCAGACTCCAAGCTTCAGAGACACTGAAACCTCGTTCCAAGCGACACCACGACAAAGAAGCACGGCGACGAGTTCAGCTACAAATCACGCAGTTATTTCGTAACCGCTTCAGCTATTTTAGGCTGTTTTAAAATCGTCTATAACGTAACCTTATACGATTACTACGTTAAGGCGAAGCCAAAGGATGAATATTAATTTCGATTCATTTAGACCCTTTCTTGTATGGTGGCATTTGGTGAAACTTGGATATTAATTCATAAAAAAAATATGTTTAGATACCCTGTTCTTATGTCAACATAGTAAAGGCAGATTTTGGTAATTCAATTCTATTTCTGAGAAATTAAACAAATGATAAACTGTTATTAGTTCGTTTTTAGTTGAATTGCTCTCTTATAAAAAACGTCAGAGCCTTAGAAAAAATAGTAATTAAAAGGCAAATTAAGGGTTTAAAACATACTATAGTTTGTTTTTTTAATTTCTCTATTATGAAGCTGTAATTAAATAACACCCAACAATTGCTTACTGACCGCGCAGAGAGTAAAACCTGACACCCTATAAAAATAAAAAACTGAATTTCAAGGTTGACTCTCCTCCATGTGGTTCAACCTGGTAGGTCGGTTCATTCAAGCGCTGTTTTTAGATTATTTTAAGTTGACTAAGTTTTGGTACGTTTGAGGTATGTTTGAGTGCTACAATCAAATCTTCTAATGTTATAGCAATAGATTAAAAAAAGTTTCAAAGATTTTAATGTATCTTATAATTGGTGTAGTTTTTCTAAAATGTTAGAAGAAGAAAATTTCACAAAAATTTCGAAAAATGAAACGTTTTTGAGATATTCTCTACGGTTTCGTTAACAAAAGGAACATCCTAAGGCGTCTGTAGCGTTCCTTCGCCTTATAAAATCGCAATAGGGCATCTAAGGTAGGGTTGCCATAAATGGTTTGGCTCCGACCGGAACTGATATCAATATAGGAGGAAATATAGGGGAGTTATAGGAGGAGGGGGGGGGTAATGCCCCCCCATAGCGCCGCAATCTGGTTTGTGAAAAAAGGAAATCTTTCAATGGTTCCCACATTTTCAGAATACGTTCAATGGCCGGCAACAGAGATAGTTAACCGCCTAGTTTTCGATTGAGATCGTAAATTACCACGAATTACAATCACAAAGGTATTTCAGTCTTTCATTCCGTACTGTAAATATGGAAAAATATTTGTAAAATGTCAGTACATCCCTCGACCCCACACTTTCACCGCCAGTCAACGTGATCTAACGTCGTCGCACGAATTATTCGGTTTACCGGGACATATGGTGGGTCAAACGGGACAACCGGGACCGAGGCTCTAAACCGGTGACATGTCCCGGTCTACCGGGACGTATGGCAACCCTAGTCTAAGGGGGCATTTAGACCTGGGACAAGAACTAAACAGCCGATATTCACCTCCGTGTAAACGGGCCCTGATGTTATACGAGTAATAATGTCTGCTTGTCACTTCTAAAACACATTTTACATAAACATTATGACATATAACATCAGGGCCAAGTCAACTTCGAAATAAAGGATATTCTATAAAAATAATCCAACGAATGGATTTTTCCTTATTATTTACTCATTATTGTTTAACAGTGCGATAAACGTAAAAAAATGTCGCGTGAAACGGGCGTAAAAATAATAACATGATCGATATACTTTTCGCGTAGACCAAACAGTTGTTTTACGAAAGAAATGTATGGCGAAGTTCACTAATTTCAAGATAATAATAATTTATCACAGAGAGAAGCGTGCTTCCGCTTTGAGAGCCCAAGGCGGAATGGCGTAATTCAGTCGTTTATACGAATATGTGTATGTCGTTAAAACGATCGATTTTAAATCGATTTTATTGTAAGATATTGATATATTTTAAAATATATTCTACTATGTAAGAGTGTAGAATTATGTTTTTTTTTGACTTTCATATTAGAAATAGCCATTTTTGTTAGCTTTTTTTTAGAAAGAAAACGAGAGTATTGATCGATAGTTTTTGGTGAATCGAAATATGATTTTATTATTAATCTGTATGTGTAGCACTCTGATTTTATGGCGCTATCTCGACACGCGCAGTGAAAAAAACCTCTCTGTGGAGTTCTTCTAAATGCAATATAAAAATGTTATATCGAATGAAAATGTGATATTTATTCAATATTTCTTTTGTTTTTAATTGTTGTAAAAACATTTTTTCTATTATTATCTCTCTATGTGTGTGTGTGTGTGTGTGATTATCTGTTTGTGGATCGAATCATAATAATCATATAATGTGATAGATTTATTTAAAAAATAACACAAAATAAAATTGGCAGAGGTCGTCAAATTTGCCCCTTTTTGAATGCTCAATCTAAATAAATAAAATACTACTGAAATACAAATTTACCGATTATTTGGGGCATTTGTGGAGATACCTACTCGTATAAAGTACAATATGGGTACCTAATTGAAAGGAAGAAATCTTAAGTAACTAAATTCTGGATTCATTCATACCAACCAGTTTTGCCTCAAAAACGCTCTATAAGTCATAGATTCGAAGCCGCGTACAAATAAATCTTCGTGTGCTTATATTCAAAATTTTAAATTAATCGGTACACTCTTACATAATAAAAAAAATCGGATAGACCTTACAATTTTAAATCAAACCCTTGCCACGTTGACTTAGCTAGAAAGTAGGTTGATTAAAATGTTGGCTATTAGTATTTCCTAATTTATTTTATTTAACAAATATGGCATATTACAGTTATTAAGTCGTCAGCACAATCGTACTATCTAAATACATTTTCTATAACTATTTACACTCTATCTGCATATGCATGTAACCTTGAGATTCGTTATGCAATCTTATCAATAGTCCTATCTTTGTTAGTAGAAGTCAAATGATTCAGTTCAAAAATATAAGTTAACACATTTCTAATCGTAGCAATAAATTAAACTGCGAAAAATTTCTTCTTTTATATTTATGACATTTATCTCTACTTTTACTTTTATATATATGTTATGCAAATTGTTTTTTTTTCATTACTATATAAAATCATTTTATTTTTGCAGGTTATTTGGTATTTTTAGTATTTTACACATTTCAATTTCTAGCTTGACGATGACCTGTCGAAACCGGTTGCAGTTTATCGAAATGATTCATTTACGAGATCTCTTGAAGATGAATCTACTCAATACCCTATGGTGACTTTTTTTTTGGGTAGATTTCTTTAGGAAACCCTCCTTAATTGTTCGCGAATGGTCTTGGGACATCATGTGTAACCCAACTTAATTTTATGAGATAAATCGATATTCAATATTATTTTTCTTCTAAATCATGAAATAAAGGTCTATTGGTCCGTTGTTTATCTATCTCCATAGATATGACTGGGTTAATAATTTAAATTAGCTTTAAATATACTTAAATTCGATCTATCGACACTTGGTTGATATTTTAGGTAGATTTCATTAGGATAGATACCTATTGCGATGGGTACTATGTCATGACTTTTGGAAAATGTCGACATATCCTCGCATTTCACATCCCCTAAAACCCATAACCACCCTCAGTTTTAAAGTTTATATATTTATCTATCTATTCGAAAAAAGATATCTAATTCATTTAAATTTTATATTATTCCTTAGATAAGGGCCTAAAACGTATCTTAGTAAGATTTTTTGATAGCACCAATCATTTGTCCTAGGGGTGGGAAAATTTGATTTTTTAAAATTCAAAAAATCATACCTTCCTTAATAGGCTAATTAAATCAGTTCAAAATGTTAATTGTATGCCTATAATTTACTTGCAGCTTTTTTTTGAAACAATTTTTGATATGAGCAACCCTTACGGCACAGTATAGAGAGGGATTCAGGGATTCAGATGAACCGATGAGCGAGAGAGCGATAAACGCCGGCTGTTTCTCGCTCTTCTGCGTAGCCGATGAGCGCATCGCAACAGCGCCGCTCCCCTCAGCCCGCCTACCCGACGTACCCATTACAGGAACCGTTTAATATGATCACGCGAGGTTTACATTTTTTTCTCGGAACACATGAAAAATGAGTACATAACAAGTGAATTGCTTGTCATATACTTGAGTCGGAGGAGATAGAGGTGATGGTATATGACCTTGAATCCGCGTCCTCTACGCGAGACTTTTTTTAAGCGACTTCAAAAAAAACTAAGATTTTCTTAATTCGATATATATGCTTATTACAAGATTTTATTTAGCTTGCAATGTTTATGTGTTCGTTTAGTTCAAATCCTGCGAGCTAAATTAGAACCACTTCCTCTTATCAATGTATTTTTGTGTTGTTGGCATCTCTTAATAATGGTCGCCGCCGCCGTGATTGTGTAAAATAAAAACATTCATTTTGCAATCCTCTGACACCTTGATTCACGAAAACTCACATATAACACGTTAGAACCCAATTTTTATACAATACAATGGGATAAAATTATTTAAAAACACGTCAACAAACGTAAAACAGTCCGTAATGGCGTCAACTGACTTTACTAAATTCCTAAAACAAACTTTACAATACAAGTCGGCTGTTTCTTAATGAATTGTTTGTCCTATCTCATAAAGAGACGAAAAGCAATAGAAATCCATAAATCCCGGAATTGCTAGTGGGCAACAATCATACAATAAATACGCCGTTTCGACTATAGTCATCCTCAACATCCTACGGGAGCGAAGCATATTAAGTTATTTTTATAGGGCGTCATGTTTTACTCTTTGCTCGGTCAGTAAGCAATTGTTGGTTTTTATTTAATTACAGCTTCATAAAATAGAAATTAAAAAAGCAAACTTTTCTATATTTTAGACCCTTTTATAAGAGAGCAATTAACTAAAAAAGAATTAAAAAGAAAAATTTCCCAGGAATAGAATTAAATTTAAAAAATACGGCTTTACTATGTTGAAGACAAGATTAAAGTATCTAAAACATATTGTTTTTTTGATTAAATATCTAATGGTTATCAAATGCCAGCGCCCCTTTCCTCATTGCGAGGCGATCTGACGTTATGTTGTGACGTCACCGTTTCTATTTTAGTTACCGAGAAACTATTAATATGTTTTATGACAAATTCTTAAGAACGGTTCAAGACACGGCACATGCGTTCATTTTTAATTACACGCTTAAGGCGCCACCAGTCCCTAAAACGTGTTTTGTAACGTATTTTGGTGCATTTTGTTGAAGTTATTCCCAACAAATGGCTAAAACTAAAAATACCACAATATTCTACATATATTAATTTAGTACTTGGCTTAAAAAAAAAACGAAATACACCTTATTATAGTAATGAAAATAAATAAATAAGAAAGTGTTGTTTTTTTCTTGCAACGATTTTCTTTTAAGATGTGTAAGTGACGCGAACCTAATTTTTCTTTCTAAAGATAGACAATATAATAATCTAGGACATTACATAAAAAAAAACATTTTTTTCAAATGATAATAATTATTTAAATACAAAAAACATGTTTCATCGATTCCAAATGTAACGAATTCGCGGTCGGCGAGTATTTCCGTCTCTTTTCTGCACGTCAATGTCCGAATAAAGCCTACTCTTTCAAATCTCAAGGACAAATGCGTCCCGGGGCGCCTTAAGATTTGAAAGAGTAGGCTTTATTCGAACATTGACGTGTAGAAAAGAGACGGATATACTCGCCGACTCATTTGGAATCGATGAAACATGTTTTTTGTATTTAAATAATTATTATCATTTGAAAAAAGTGTTTTTTTTATGTAATGGCCTAGATTATTATATTGTCTATCTTTAGAAAGAAAAATTAGGTTCGCGTCACTTACACAACCTTAAAGAAAATCGTTGCAAGAAAAAAACAACACTTTCTTATTTATTTATTTTCATTACTATAATAAGGTGTATTTCGTTTTTTTTTTTAAGCAAAGTACTAAATTAATATATGTAGAATATTGTGATATTTTTAGTTTTAGCCATTTGTTGGGAATAACTTCAACAAAATGCACCAAAATACGTTACAAAACACGTTTTAGGGACTGGTGGCGCCTTAAGGACAAATGCGTCCCGGGGCGCCTTAATACGCGTTAAATTATTCAGGTAGTAAACGGTGACGCGATATTCGGGAAGCTCGTGGTTTCCTTCGAATGTGAAATTCGTACAAAATTAGTAAATAACGGAAAATATTGTGTATTTGTACTAGTTGAAATGATTTAATTACATTCAAATCAAACACTATGAAAACTGGTTTGACGACTGCTCCTTTTTTTTTAAATAGTCATTGAAACCTGTTTTAAAACCGCTTATCATTACGTAAAGTGATAACCAAATATATTTAAACTTTGGTATATTAGTAAAGCACAAAAGAAACGAAAAAATAGGGTTATAAATTTATATACATATATATTTCATGTCGAATGGGATAGAATTACTTTAACTCAAAAAAATAACGAAGGCTGTTAAAAATAGTTAAAAATAATCAATTGTACAGCATTTATACATATAGTTTTAGTTTAACTTTACGATTATATATAGTTTTAAGGTACTTTTATTTAAATAAACTTTAAATAACCACAGGCTGGCAACCTAAAAAGTGTTTTATAAACAGTCCGGGTTTCTCCTCCCACACGGTGCCAATTTAGGGGTAATTACACATATACATATATTTTATCTTACTTTGGATCCGATATGATATTATGGATTATTGTAAATCGCCTACGCTAAGCCTCTGTACTGGAAACATTCCCTCGAGGGCCGTAGTGACAACAACGGAAACCACAAAAGCTGCTCGGCGTGACTCTTACTAGACTTGGCTGTGCCTGTGACGTCACTACAAGTAGGCCGATCGACTAAACAATATACTCGTAAATTTGTTCTTCAAAACGCAAACAGCATAGAGCGCAGATATAGACAGAGAGGCCGTTTAGAGACATACACATTCGTTGTGTTAGAGAGGGATGACAAGAACCCAACGAAGCATAGCGTAAGCAACATCTTGACGGTTTAGTGTTTGTTCTAAATCGTTCTGTCGCATCTAACGGCTTGTAAAAAGAAAATCAATGTATTATAAAAAACTTACTTGAATTGACATCTTTATGAAATCAACTATGCCCCTGTAGTTTTATTTTATAGATTCTAGTATTCAGTCAATCATATATTTATATCTAAAGATGTATGGAAAACTACTTTTCGATGCTCTTAACTTTTAGAAAAAGTAGAAATTTAACTTTTTAATTCTATACAAGTCTAGACAATCATGAGTTAAACTATACCTAGTATTATTTTTCTTCTACATCTACAAATAAGAGAGTTACATACAATACAACAGCATTTGTCCTAGCCATGCGCGCGGATGGAGAGATAGAAAATGTGTGTATATATGTATATTCAAAAATATTGTATCCGCGAGCATTTACAACCACTGCAACCTCTATTCGCTGCTTCTAACTAGAATAAATGTCTATCCTAACGATGGCAGTTCAATTTATTGAATATTTGTTAACTACAAATAAACGAGCTTTCAATCTTAAAAAAAAATATGAACTACACCATATTTTAAATAGTTGTAATACAATAAACAGAAAAAATGAAGTGTATAATATTATAATAGTACTAGTAGATTAGAGGATTAAACAGGTAAAATCTACATATATTTTTTATATAAAAATATATATTAATAAATACATAACACTTAATAATATTATTATATAAAAATAACTGACATTAATCAAACGTAATATAAGGTTGTTTGGGTTAATATTTTGGGATATTACTATTATTTATATAAGTAAATAATACCTTATGTTTTATACAATGAAATTTAGTAAGTTGTATGCAATGGATGTTGTCCTTTCTCCAACAACCAATTGTTTAGTAATTCGCGTAATACCTTATTGCGTGTATTAAATGGTTTGCAAGAGTCGACTCTGGCCGCACCGCAAACATCCTCAAGTCAGATTAGCCGGAATTGCGCCGCTTAAATTCGACGAGGCCAATGTGGATATAAGAACGATAAACGCATGACATTGGACTCAAGGGCAGTCGTTGACCACGGAGTAACTCCAGTCTGCGAAGACTTATTTTTATATATTTATTCCTTAGAAATTCTCGAATCCGTTCTCGCTGTGGCCCTAAGACCGGACCTCTTCGTTTCGCACCTCACACATGAGATTGACCATTATGCGACACAACCAGTTTTCCATTAAGGTGCGTTTAAATTATCTAGACAGGAGGTGAATTTGCCCCCCCCCCCCCTCCCTAAGACAAAAAATAAAAGTGTGAGTGATTCCCTGACACTCTCAATGTAAAGGGAAAAAAATCATTGGAATAACATAATAAATTAATCAAGGTATCAGCAACATATTAATTTCTCATCGGGGAAGAAACAAAAATACTGTTACACACACTATTTTTACTAGGGTCTAAAAACACCCAAAAGTAGCCACCGTCATTTCTAAGTGGGTCCTCCCCCGGACCCACGTTTAAAATGGAACGGGGGAACTCCATACCCCTCGACCCTTTCCCCAGACTGCCCGCCACGAGAAAGACTTCTGGATTCGCCCTTGCATCGTAATTCCAAATGTCATATACCAAACATATACCAAATGTCCAAAACGCCGTGGCATTAGACGGTTTGTATTTCTTACGATTATACGATTATGTATATTAAATAATATCACGAACAATTCAAAAAAAATCCCAAATATTTATATTTAAATTTCTGTTTATGAAATTTATCATAATTTCTATAATAAATTTTCTTACGACGCTATAATATCATTACACTATTTTTTGCTTTTAAAATTAGTCAATAAAAACGCAAAAATGTTTCTTTTTAAGTGTTTTATGTGTACACTCTTATAATTTATTAAATTTTTAATTTTTATATTCACAAATGAAGCGTTTTAATAAATATCGTGATAGTCTAGTTCGGATTCGAATCCGCTCATCATAGTCCTAACATTTTAACCGTTTATCACCAATCCATATCCCACTCAATATCGCTTGGCCAGTTAAGGACAGTTAAAATTATTACAAATTCGTCTTCTTGCGCAAAAACAGGCATTTGCCTAGTGAGGTCTTACTATTCCACACAAACTATTTTTGTTATCATGAAAATCAATAAAATGATGTAAGTATGTAATGTGTGTGTAATAATATTAATTGTATGTTGGATATTTTAATAAATAAAATAAAAAAAAAACTAGAAACATGTAAAAGAATGTTCAGTGCCACATTAGAAAATTTATTATTATTTTCGTGTTGTTTTATTAATAAACGCTTCTCGAAATTTAAAAAAAAAAACTGAAATCATGTTAAAAATCATTATGAGTTTAAAGAATGTCATTAAATGTTTTTTTTTTAAATCTGCTCAGACCTAAAAAATAACCCACTGTTGGCTCTATGGCCACCCAAAATGCACATCGATTGGCACAAATGGGGATAGGAAATGAAGCAACCCATAGCCATTTGGTAACACAGGCGCGAGTAGTCTGGGTTAGATATGATAAGATAAGATAAGATAAGATAAGATAAGATAATGCCTTTAATGGCGCCTGTAGGGCCTAGCTGTAAAACGTCAGGTTCTGGTTAATAATAGCTATATGTGTCACAGCCATTCTTGTTTGATTCTATATCATCTCAGATAATTATGAGATAAACCTATATCCAGCATATTTTTTTTTTCCACATCTACAAAAAACAACTTTTGTACAAATTACCGGAGTGCATACTCTTAAGTGCCCTTCCAAGATATAAAATACCTGATATATTTTAATGAATGAAAATAATAATTATTTATATTGCATTAGATCAATGCCCAATAACATGCGGCACGACTGTACCAATCCTATATCCCGCAATCATAAGAACGTCTGGCGGACGAAAAGCTTACGGCATGTGATTTTCTACGAGACTTCTGTCGCGTGACGTAACGTTTAAAATAAGTTTTATCCTGATTTGCATAGGTATGCCACGTTGAGGTCGCGGTGGTCCAATGATCGACGCTCTTCACTTATAAGCCGTTGGGCTTCGTTTCGAACCCGCAATTGACACTCACCGCACCGGGCAATTAGCTTTCCGTATCAAAAAAAATCCCTTTCTTCCGCCGGAGGCATAGGTAGATCAAAGTATAGGAATATGATAACCAGATGGGCGAACTCCAATCGAATGAATTTGTATCAAGCATTGCGCGAGCTGCCGCGTAATTCACTCCACGCCCTGAATCCGGCCGGATTTGATCCTGTGACGATTTTTTGAATTTTGAAAAACCATTTTCCCACCCCTAGGACCAATGGTTGGTCCTAGGGGTCATAAATTTTTTCTACGAGAAGTTTTAGGCCTTTATCTAAGAAATAATACACATTTAAAATTAAATCGATATATTATATACTAAGAGAGTTATAAAAAAACCCTTTTTCGAAAAAACCTCCCCATACCCGCCCACTGGTCTGATGTTGCCCATTAACGAACTTGACCGAGATTTTGTGCCCTTAAATTTTATGTATCAATTTGAAAGTGATTGATAGTTATATAAACTTTAAAACTGAGGGTGGTTATGGGTTTTAGGGGATGTGAAACGCGAAGATATGTCGACATTTTCCAAAAGTCATGACATAAATAGGTATCTATCCTAATGAAATCTACCTAAAATATCAACCAAGTGTCGATAGATCGAATTTAAGTATATTTAAAGCTAATTCAAATTATTAACCCAGTCATATCTCCATACATTGACCTTTATTTCATGATTTAGAAGAAAAATAATATTGAATATCGATTTATCTCATAAAATTAAGTTGGGTTACACAGGTTGTCCCAAGATCATTCGCGAACAATTAAGGAGGGTTTTGTGTAACCTATTACGAGTAAGAAACAAAAATAAAAAAACTGAAAAAAAAAATCATCCCCAAATTTATTATATTTTTAACAGATGGTGTCATTTCGGTCAGCGCGCGAATTCCCATGCCGCACAGATCGATAATAGCCTTGATACAGTTACGGCGTACGGCGGCAGCTGAGCGCTCACATTATTACTATTTTCAAGTAAAGTTTTTTTCTCGGTAACCATGATGATTTTTATATAGTTTCTTAACGAATAACACTAGAAATCGCCGGTCCAATTAGCTGTTTTTTTTTATCAAGAGTGGTTCGGGACTCTTAAAAGTCTCGAATATCTTTTTTTAATAGTAGCCTTAGACTTAAATACAAGTTATTCCAAGACCTTTCCCGAAGACTTAACGGGGTGTTTATGTTCCCAATTACGCGTAGGAAATTGTATAAAAACATGCGACAATATTTCATACCCAAATTTATTAATTTTGCGCGTTAACCACTGACCCACCGAGACTCTCGGGGTATCTTTGGTAGAACGTATAAAAAGGTACTCTATGGATGTTACTCCTAACGCATGACGCGGTTTCTCGACCAACATCCCATCCCAATGAGTACAACGGGCGCAAAGAAGTATAACTTCAAGAATATAATTAAACTACAGAGGTACTTATAGGATACAAGCACGCGTTAGGAGAAAGTCGCTTTCGGCAGAGTTCAAAATGGCCATGATAAGTTCATCGCCTCCTTATGCGTGGGCGGAATTGTGAAAAATTGAACCCGTTGGCATTTTACAGAATAGGAAATAACCTTAAGCGCCGGTGACACGATCTCACACGATTCAAACAAAAGAACCGCCACGGACAATCCCGAAAATAACCGTTGTAATAAGCCTTCACTTGAGGGCAAATAGTGTGTTGTCGAGGGTTCCAGCCACAGACAAACTAAAGAGCAATTTTTTTCTTTTTGATCCACTCCACCATGTCGGGGGAATCGTCGGTGTCGGGTTTTTACGAGGATGATTTGTATGACATGCCGTATCTACATGCTTTAAAAGATCGACGGATTTTTTGGTACAGAGCGTTTGTTCGTTAGATGAGACAGAACGATTTAAAAAGACGTGCAAGACGTAGAAAAGCGCCATCGGAAAGAGGCCCTTTAAGTTGATTTCACAAGCGAGCAGTAAGGACCTGAGAAGTTAGTTAGTGGCGTTCAAATGACTTATAAAAAATGAAACGTTAACGTGAAATACTTATAACTTGATACCATTATTTTCATTTTTATTTATTTATTTATTTGAAATGATTGTATATTTACTGCATGTATATAATTTTTCTCGTGTAACTGCTTTATTTCCCTAATAAAGATAAATAAAAAATTAAGAAAAATTATGCTGAAAATTCGTTTTTTCGCGCATTAAACTGCAGTGTTTTTTTTTTTTTTAAATAATTGCTATGACCTAGGTCATATACAATTATTTTGGGCCCTACTCAACTAGGCTAAATATGCCTGTACTCTAGAGTCAGGGGAGATGGTGGTAATGAAGCGTTAAAAATGGTATGCCCATGTGCGGAATCGAACCTGCGACCTTTGGGCCAATAGCCGAACGCCTTAACCACTAGACTACCACGATCTCAATACAATATATATTCGGCCCAGCGGGTTGATTGCAGTCTGAACTTTAGCATTCTGCGGCAGCCGAACGAATTGTAACCGCGGCACCAAATTTAGATCAACTATTGCCTTTTGAAAATTTTGCATATTTTCCGCACGCGTTCTTTGCAAAGTCAATAAATTTAAAAAAAAAATGTCTTTTGACGTTTATTTCGAAATTATCACATAAAAAAAATAAACGCAGACTGTTTGTATGGACGCGCATTGTTTAAAATATCAACATCTTTGAAAAAAAAAATACGGGCTGAACTAACATGAATATCGATGAACTCACGAATTATTTATGCGAAATTTTATTGTCAATGGACAGTAAAATTTCACATATATAATTCGCGCAAAACATATAGAAGCCAGTCCGCCCACTATATTTGCATAAATAAATTAATCTTTTGATGTTGGTACAATTTGAACATTAACGCAAACTCACAAACTGTGTAGGGAAAGAGGTAGAAGAACTTGGCAATATTAAATGAAAGACAAATATTTTAAATACAGGTGTATTTAAAATCCCTGATGTCCTTTAAGGTGGCTGATCCGTATCGACAGCTAAGCCGTTCTCATAAAAAAAATTTAGTCGCGAAAAAAAATGTTTATATATTTCTAAATCAATTCCGAAAATAGTTTGAGTGACTCACTCTGTCAACTGAACTCTGCGCAACGCGGGTCAGGTTTGTTACGATTATATTTCAAACATTTTTTTTTTAAATTTTTGCTGATTAAAACCTATCATCAAATATATTTAAGTTAAATACTTTTACATCCGATTTTTTTTAAATAACTGTTAAAATGACAAGTAATTTAAGTTATAACTTTGTCATTTTAAACATATTCACTTTGTATATGTGTTTGTTTTTACCGAGAACTCACTTGTGATGAACCATGGTCACAGTTGGTTATTTATTTAATTCTTGCACATGTTTTAAAAATATGGTATATATAACACAAAATATCTTGCCTAACAACGCCGTCGCGTATTTTTTTCATTTAAAAGTGCCTTAACTCAACGCCTGTAATATTTTGCTTTTGATTTCATATTTAGCACATTAGGAAAACAAAAAATACATATAACATTTCTATATTTTAAAATATAGGTAATATCATTACATTATACTTTTTTTGTTGTGTTTTGCCGCTATTAATATATTAATGTTAGTATTTATTTATTAATAATATAATGTAGGTATTAATGCTAATATTATAATGTATTTTTATTTAAATTTAAAATCTTAATCAAATTCGTTTATCTACTCTAACCCTAGAGTAGTATATTCATATGGATATTTAAAATTTATATTATATTGTATTTTTTATTATATTTTGGTGATTCTCTGGATTCTAGCTGAAACTGTCATTGGTTTTATGTTTTAATTGTTTTTTAATTATAATTTTACTTTTATGTTCCTGAAAAAAAATAAAATAAAATTATTAGTTTTAATCGAATCTACATGATTCGATTAAAAATAATATTAGGTCGTGGCGTAATTTTGCAATTCGAAATCATAAAAAAGTTATGTTTAAAAATATTTTTTCTTTTTTCCGTGCGTAATGTTATTTATTTTGTGTGTTTTGGTATTTCCGCAATAACTGTCAAAGTGCAACGACGTGAATGCGTTTTCTGTTCGTAAAACTTCAACGTCGATCGACCGCTAATACGCTCCAGCGAAGTTTTAAAATTAACAAAAAAAAAGCATTGCAGAAGCTGTATCTTATTGATATTATTAATTGGTATTAAAGTTAATATCACATTTTTTTTTATAGCAATAGAATAGTATAGTTTTCGCGTGATTTCATTCGGGATCGCTTATTATGATTTCTAATCGACAACGCGGCCATTGTACAAGTGTCAGATTGAAACCTATTTATTTTACAATTATTCCTACGCTGAATTAGCATACCTAATTTCATTACATGTCAATAAAACTTGGTCGTAACTTTGCAAATACCGCGAACAAAGACATCATTTGATACAAATCATCACACGGATTTAATTAATCACTCGTTTTATCGTAAAAATTGTTATTCTTCCGTGCGCAATAAAAGAATTTGAATAATGTATTTTTAATATGTAGGTTTTGCGGAGGCTATTCAAATCCGACGGATTTAAGAATATATATATATATATTTTAATAATTGTTATGACCTAGGTCATATACAATAATTTTTGGGCCCTACTCAACTAGGCCAAATGTTTCTACCCTAGAGTCAGGGGACTCTAGGAGACACACTTAGAATTGTCGGCCGAGTCAAGTATTGCAATGCATTTTGAATATTTTCAGCTATGAAAATTTCTAGCAGTAATAATTGGCCTCACAAAAGGGAATTGCGACAACAATAATTTAGATTAACTGACCAATTGCAGTAAACAAGGTCGATTGCAGCTTCTTAAAAATAAGAAAAATGTGTTTATATCAAAGAGGCATTCATAAATTGTAAATAATCGTTGGCATAAGAAACTTATGGTAAAAAAGAAACCCCTCTAAAACTCGTCATCAGTGGCGAAGTAAGCAACTAGAGAAGTAAAGTAAATTATATTTTAATTTAGGGCCTACTCAACTAGGCCAAATGTTCCTGTCCTAGAGTCAGGGGAGATTGTGGTAATGAAGGCCTAAAAACGGTATGAGCATGTGCGGATTCGAACCCGCGACCTTTGGGTCAATAGGCCAACGCCTTAACCACTTGACCACCACTAACTCAATTCTTCTGGCATAACCCGGATCATACTAGATGTAAGCAGTCAGATTCAGAGTCGGGTAGTTATTCTGAGCTCAATTTTATTCTCCTTCAAAACCCACAATATTGTCTGATTTTAGCTAATGTTTAAATACAACGAGAACACAGCTTAAGGGGACTCAACCCGATTATTTTTCCATACAAATGTCCTGACTCTCTTATTTGTAGATGTAGAAGAAAAATAATACTAGGTATCGTTTTATCTTTTAAATATCTAGGCTTGTATTAAATTAAAAAGTTAAATTTTCCTCAAAAAAAGATCCTCAAAAAGTCTTTATTTTTCAAAACATTTTAACAAAAGTTTCGACGTAAATATTTTATTGTCTGTATACAAAATTCGGAAAACTAAATCTTCAGAAGCGTAGTTTATTTTATAAAGTTTATTATTAAAATTACAAAAAAAAAAGAATTGAGAATTATTCTCAGCTAATTCTAGCTCAGATTGTATTCGACCGTGTTAATCTGTCACCTGTCAAGATAGCATTCAATGACAGCGATAACCAATCAGTAACTATTTTAAATCATTCAATATGTGTTACCTGCCCGTGTGTGTCAAGTGATTGCGTGATGATAAGAATATGCTTCATTAATATCTTCGTTTCTTTCCACCTAATTATTGCATATAAGGTCTTATCATATACTCCTGGAAAATAACGTAATCTGTAACAATAATACGATTAGATAAAAATCTATCGACTTGTACTAATTTTTGATCATTTTTAATATTTAGGAATTATTAGAGTAATACACATTTATATAATTTAATTTTATTCAGTTAAAAAATATTTTTATTTGTAAGGGTCATGCTAAATAACAGCTTAGACCATTTATTGAGACAAAAAAAATAATCATACAACATATTAAAATTCTATGTATCTGCTCAGTAAATGAACTTGAAATTCGGAATAAATATAATCGCATGCTTACTATAAAAAATAGTATGCGCTTATTCAACCCTGTCAAAAAAATAAAATAAAAAATAATTTTGTACAATCGTAAACTATTTAATTTCCATACGTATCTAATCTAAGGTAAATTGACCGGCATACCTTAGTACAATTTAATATAAAAAACACCTTTTGGTAAAAAGTAATAAATTATATTTAAAAATGAATTCCTTAGGTTTAAACTTTACCAATAAGATAGCTAAAAATACTGATATGTACTGATACAAAGACAATTTATCATGCGAGTAGAACAAACCCTTTAAAATGGTTTTAATGAAAATAAGTGAATTAGTTTGTGTTTATTGGTATTATATTATATTTTGTGTTAATAGATTTTGTGTTTGTGTTGTGTTTGTGTTGTTAATTAATAAGAAACATATGTTTTGGTCTTTCCTGTGTATAACCATGGCATTTTCAAAAATAAACTTTAAGTAGAAATTGATTCAAGGTTAGAAACTCTCTTTAATACCATTAAAATTACAAACTTAATCTTCCTAATTATATATGTACTAAAAATAAGAATGTCGCCAAAAATGTAGAAATCGGTGCAAAAACCGCATTTGATACGCATAAAT
The DNA here is from genome assembly GCA_020383195.1 of Neomicropteryx cornuta. Taxonomy (NCBI): domain Eukaryota; kingdom Metazoa; phylum Arthropoda; class Insecta; order Lepidoptera; family Micropterigidae; genus Neomicropteryx; species Neomicropteryx cornuta. The sequence goes on along the minus strand of JAHKQU010000010.1, from coordinate 3,973,500 downwards.
ACGTAACTAAAGAGTGAGCTTATTACCGCAATACAATCTCTACCGGCTAACCCAGGGATGTGTTAAATATTTATTTCGTGCCCGCGCAACGTAGGAAAAAAATCTTTAATAAAAATCAATGGGTATATTAAATTATACGAAACACAGAGTACTTTACCTTAGCCAGTTAATATGCCCAGGGAAATGTAGGGTTGGAACGAGGATAAGGAGGAATTAGGAGGAAGCAAGGTGTTCTTCGAGACGACGTCGATGGTGGCAATATTGGGAGATTCTCTAATGCCATCAGGCTGTTCATTCCGCGGTCTAGCCGCAAATAGCGCAACGGACTTTGTAAAGAACGCTGATTTATGGGTTTTATGATATGATGTTAAGGGTTTTCATTACACCAATATTATACACAGCGTATATCTCAAATTATACTAGTAAGCATATTAAAAACACATATATACAAGTACACATACACAAATTCGAATCCATATACATAATAATAATATAATTGCGTACCTGTTTTAAATATTCAAAGGCAAATAGTTTTATCGATTATTTGCTATTTTTATACTAGAATGGAACTATAGCCGAGTAATAATTTATTTATTTACTCTAGAAAATCTGTTTTATAAAGAAATATTGATTGAGAAACTAAACGTCCGATAGTAAAATTATATTTTAATAATAACACATGATTCATACAGTTGTGAAATTAATTGGTCTCTCTATTAAGTAGTTAGGTAATTAGACCTTGGACAAATATACTAAGTGTTTTCCGCGAATCATATATTGCACAGGTTGCCAGGAATATTAAAAAATATTTATAAGATATTAATCCTACAGGCTGTTTGATAATCTATTTTTTTTAATAAAGTTAGACAATTTTTATTTAAAACTATTTTACGAAAAAGCGAGATCAAAAATCTCCCTACAAAGGTGCGCGGTTGTAGTATGGGCAAAATCATAGACAATTTGCGCATATTCGGCGACAAAGACTTGAAGCACAAATCGAAGAAGTCCAAAGATGCTCCGGGTAGAAGTAGCAGCGGTAAAAGCCTGTATTCTCTTGTCCCCATCAGCGAGGTGACCCCGGGGGCGCTGGAGGTCTGGCTCGACCTGCCCGAGGAGATCAGGAACGACCCGGTCTTGGGGCCGTTCAGGGAGCAGTACGAGAAGCAGCACGGCGGTGAGTGACCTTCATTTATTTCACCACCAACCTCAAAAGGACATTCTCCGTCATAAATGCTAGTTATATTTGTATGTTGGATCTAAGAAAAAAACCCTATTGTTTTCGGGGAAAACCCATGTGATCACGTGGGTTGGACCAGCACCAATTGCATACAAATTGCACATTCGCTTTATTAAATATACCCCGTATAAATATATAATCTGTTTCTTTTTCTCTCTCACACACACACAAAAATCCAGATTCATAAACTTCTCTATTCCTCTCATGTACACACAAAACAAATATCTAAATTAAATAAGGGATAAATAGGTTAATTTCTTTTAAATTTAAAACATGGTAGCATACAAGTAAATTAAATTATTCCCTTTTTTAAAAGCTTTTACTTAGATTGCAATGTTTGTTAGTCTGTTTAGGTCAAATCTTGCAAGCTGAATTAAAACACTTCCTTTCAGTTAATACCGAAATAATGTCAGTTAACAAAAATCTTCGGTCACTGCCTTTTTGGTACAGAGGTCTTTGGTTAGAAAGGCAGGGAACATCAGCTCAGTAGGGGCCGGTCGCTTGTTGGTTACATTAATTGTCATTGAACTGTTCTGTACATATATGTATTTTGGTTTATAAGAATAAATAAATAAATAAAAATAAATGTGTTAACTTCCTCTTATCCTACGGAGTTGAAATTTGACATGTTGGTTTAATTCCGATGACGATGCATTTTTATGATAAGCATGAGCTGATTCCACACCCAGGAATGGCTCCAGAAGAAGGAACTCACCAACGGTCAACGGCACGGATACAAAATGGTGTATACGCAATCAAGCACTTAAATAAAAAGTTTTTTAAAAATGTGTTTTAATTTAATTTTTTTTTAACATGCAAATAAATAAATTCCATTGACATATTCATTCTTTCGAATGGTTGGATTGTTTCTTAGAGTTTTTTTTTTGTAGGTTATTTGTGTTTTTGGCGTTTTTTTTTTTAATTTAGTTGTTTTGTATTAGGATAAAGATGTTCATGGGTATATAAATACACAAATTAATAAATAAATGTAGGTAAATATATTGATATACATTATAATAAAATTTATTACCTAAAAATTATATAAACATCTGCCTTTGAGATATCTAATCAGATAACAATGTAATTTTCTCGATACTCTAAGAAAATAAGGAGCCCTTTATTACAAAAATTGGATGAATTAATACATAAATTAATACCTTTAATTTCAAATCAAATTTATGTAACTGACGTTATGTAAAAGTATGTTAGAGAGCAATGTCGATTGTTTTTTGAGGGTAGAAATATTGAAACAGATTAGGCGCGATCATTGGGATAGTGGGAAGCGCGCGTTCCAAGTATCGCCAGTTACGTTTGTTGTGTGCAACAACATTGTTGATGTGCAGTGAAGTTGTTTGTTTAAAAGTATTTGGTCAATTATGTCATTTGGAGGTTAGTAAACTAGCTAAAATCTCACAAATAGGGTAAGAAATGTGGAAATAGTTTCATTGTTAATAAGGGGTTAATAGGACAAATTTAGTGAATTTCGTTCGTTCACCGGATAATCGCAGCTGATGTGGGTTCGAAGATCAGACGTTTCGCGTTGTGGTGGGTGGTTCCATGCGACGGCTGGATGCTGGGGTTCGTTATATCGCGCACGTATTTATGTATCGAAATCTGCCCCGTAACAATGACAAATTGGTGCCTCTTGTATCCAAGGCAAATATGCAGATACTAAATAAAACATTATCATAATTCTATAAAAAATAACATAATTACATTTTTCAACTTTCTCCAAAACTTATTTCCTATATTGGAACCAAAAAGGTTATTTGATTGGTTTAAGGCAATGTTTCCCAAACATATTTTCCCCGTGGACCCCTAGCCTAATATTTTTTATCCTTCGTGGACCCCCTCCCCCAGGATGCACATACTGTGATAGGTTTTTTGTTAGTGTAATCATTTTTTCTTCCTATCAGGGTCCCCCGGGGGTCAGTGAGGACCACTTTGGGAACCTCTGGTTAATGTAACAAAGCTAACTTCTGCACTCCACATTACGGGCACTGCTTAGTTAGGTAGAACTTTGCATACATGTCAATTATGTGTTGTGTTGTCAATAAATAAATAAATAAAATAAATTAGAATCACAGATGAACGCTGATGTTTAACATCTAAACCGTGAGTAACGGACCAGCACTCCAATATTTGTTTTTTTATTTAAAATACGGTGACCATGATTTATTTATTAAATTGTTAGAAATGCTTACAGCTATACATAAGACATAAAAGTTACATAAAAAATCTTTAATTAACAACTTAAACCGCCTACAGGCATCTCCAATTTAATATATATGTTTAAAAGAACACGAGAACATTCCAATAGTTTTAAATACGGTATTATGGACCAAAAATATACAATAACCTCTCTAAAAATGTGAAATCAGCCGCTAGCATTTTAATATAGAAAAAGTGCATAATTAAACTGCTGATAGATGAAGGCATTAATTATGCTGATAAGAAATTACTATTTTATATTGTTATGATGGCTCTGTATGTTTGTAATTTATATTTCGTTATGTTTGTAATATTTATTTTGAATGTACTATAAAAATATACCTATTTGTTCTATAAAAGGTATTATTTAATAATAAAATGAATACATATATTTAAACAAGTTCTAGTGAACAGATGAGAAAAATACTATCAGAATAGTAAAAGTCGAGCAGACCAGTAAATTAGTAAATGTAAATGTTAAATTATATCGTAATTTTGTCACAGTTTTCCGATTATTAATATGAACCGAATTGTGCTTAAAAAATACTAGTTAAACTATATAGAAGCAGCTGTTTTTTTTTTACTGAATCTCTGTTAATTTAGCCACTTTGATAGTCATATTAGTGTCAGTCTCATGGTTATCGCAATTAGACGTGCGCGTTATTAGGCAACACCGTTTAAATCACCCTATTATTCTGGCGCAACGAATCACCGCGTTACTGAAGCGGTAACGAAATCGCTTTCATTCACAGCCATAGCTATAGAGTCGCCTATTATTTCCCACTACCTGGGTTACACAGATGGACGCCGTGTGGTGCGCATTCAGGTACATCACCGGCCGTAACTATTTTTGACAATAACCTATTATTTTTTACCCTGTCCAGCCAGACTCCAGCTCCAGCGACACGGAAATCTCACCATGACCGAAGCACGGTGACGAGTTGAGCTACAAATCGCGCAATTATTTTGTAGCCGTTTTTTATTTGGCTATTTTGAAATCGCGTATAACGTAGCCTCAGTTATATGATTATCGCGTTAGCTCTTCGTAATTACCTACGATCCTTTTGTCGTTGACATTGAAAATACTACATTTTTCCAACTTTATATGTGCATATTTTAGAACTATCCATAAAACAGCCAGGAAGTGGTCCGTGATGACGGCAGCCATGATCGTTTATCTCTCCGGCATAGCGGATGACGCCGCTGAGACCGTTTTAACAATTAATGACCGTTTTTCTAAATTGCCACCTAGGTAAATTAGTAGGCGAATGTGCTCTTTGGTCAAGTTGCTAATTTTTCTAGTTGCATTCTTTCAATTTGTGGCAGTAAATGCATTGTTATCATAGTTAATTGCATTGTTAAACGCAGTGTCTATCATATTCCTATTTATTTTATTTTTATTTATTTATTTGGCAAATAAGCAAAAACAGTAATAACAGTAACAAGCAATAACAGTAACAGTGTGTGCAATAACAGTAATTCGAAAAAACTAAAAAATAACGACACAAATATTTAACATATACCCTTTAATAATAGGTAGATTGACAAAGAGGTCCTTAGACATTCAAACATTTAGAAATTTGTCACTTAAACTCACTCAAATTACAACTAAATATATCAATCTCATTATAATTGTTATAAATTTTATTATACACATTACACTCTGTATATATAGGAGTATTGAGAGTAGTTACTTTTGCATATGGGCAGATGAAATAACTCATGTCTAGTAAATCGAGACAGTTAGTTTCATGCCATAATAAAATGACTGAAGATTTTGTATAAATATAATATGCCAAAGATAGTTCTTCTATTTGAAAGGGCCCAAATTATATTTTTGTAATTAGATCGAGTAAATGTTAGGAAGGTAACTGTCTATTGTATTAGGTATATCGTAAATATACCTAATACAATAGATATAATAATGAAAATTAGCTAAACCTCATAAGAGGACTCCACCCGGTCATTTCTCCATACAAAAATTCTCTCTTTTCTAGATATACAAGAAAAATAATACTGGGTGGCGTTCTTCACATAATTATCTATGGTTCTGTAAAGTTAAAAACTTAAACTTCTACTTCGTAAAAGTTAAGGGCCTCGAAAAGATATTTTTCAATAAATTTTATTTATTTACTGAATACAAGAATCGAGAAAATAAAACTACAGTGACAGTTGAATTCGTACAGATGCAAAACCGGCTAAGTTTTTCAAAATTCATTGAATCCGCCATGTTTTTCAAGATTACTTTATATATAACGAGAAGTTCATGTTATTTAATAAAATCTATACAGGTTGTCCCAAGACCATACCCAAAGACCGAAGGGGGTGTTTATGTTCCCTATTACGCGTATGAAATTGAATTAAAAAATGAGAAAATAAGTCATGCCCAAGTTTATTAACTCGTGTAAATTCCCCTTTTGTATTTTGCTCTTTCGTTTGCCAGCAAGCGCTCTGCCAAAGCCTGGCGCGCGAGCGGACGAACTTATGATAAAAACGATTTAATATTATCACGTCAAGTCAGGGCTAATTAGCTGGATTTTTCTATCGCGAACGGTCTTGGGCACGCTTTATAATATATTATATATTCAATAAATAAATAATATTTAATAACTAAGTCAGTTCTATCCATTGAAATTAAACTCACCAGCATATTTGATACCGTCTTGGTAGTTTGATTTTTAAAGTTACCTAGGTAATAAACTATAATATTAACCTCTGCTGCGGTTCGTTTTCAAAATAGGAATCTTCATTTCGGCTCGAATATCATTGATACAATATTTTAAAAGAGACAAATTGTTTTAAATACAATAGTACAATAGTTTTAAAGCTCACTGTAGCACCAAAATAAAGCGTTTACACTCACCCTTCCTCATATATTTCTTATATTTCTTCTTATTTTAAATGTTCTTTTATTGGATCCTAATAATACAGTGACCGCTTATACAGGTTGATTCATTTCGACCGCATTTGCGTCGAAAAGAATCCGTAGGAAAGACAAAATATTTTACCTAATTTAACTAATTTTAATCTTTTGTATCTGTTTATTGTTCTCATAACGCTATAATGTTATGGAATAAATACTAATTAAATAAATAAAAAGTACTTTTCATTTCATAAATAACATCATTTACATTATTTTTATTATAATAACATTACTTACAAAAAACATGCTAATTATGTTTTGTGTGGCAAATTTATTGAGGATTCTCATGGTTGTAAGCTATATATGGATCATTCTGTATATTCCATAAATAATTATCTAATCTCTTTATGTTAGGTGAGATTATGTGTGAGAGAAGAGTCTATGAGTGTAGGCTTTTGTAGTGATTGAGTGATTTCAAAATTTCTTAAAATAAATGTTTTATTTTCTTAATTCTGTTATACACAGAATGCAAAGAATTATGCACAGAAATCATATATATATCGAGCATGTAAGCTTTACAACAGCATGTTGAGTGACATCGATATATTTAACACTACTTTCCCGGCATTCAAGAGAGTGTCTACTCTAGCCCTTGAATTGTATATTTATATTCATATGTATATGTAGAATTTATTATATTTCATATTATATTGTATTTTATATTATATTCTGGTGATTGTCCCCAACCCCCAACCCCCAATCCCTCCTACTTCCTACTTCCTGGTCCCGGCCTCGCTCCCGAATGGGTTTTCTATTTTTTTAAGTTTGGAGGAAACTATTATTGGCTTTGTGTTTTAATTGTTTTTTTGTTTAATTGTAATTACTATGTAAGCTGTTGTTTCCTGAAATAAATAAAAATAAATAAAAATAAAAATACGTATGTACGATCGACGGCAAATGAAACTTTACCTTGAAAGACGATTCGAAAGTGTAGGTATGTATATGTAAATGAACTCATCTACGCTCATATGGAGATGCGAAAGCGGTGGTTCTCATAGATACAGTACACAAACACGTACTATCTCTTTCTTTTACGCGTTTCAGTTCAACTTAAAATGCTCGGGGTAAAGCTCCGAGTGCCTTTGGTTGTACGTACGAGTAAATAGATTTCAACAAATATCTTTACCCGATGTTGCTTTCAGTTACACCGACCACATCGACGAAACGCGAAGATGGCTCGAATCAGCTCGAGAACGGCGCCAGGAAACCCTCGCACACGACCCTGGTGCACCTCGGCGCTGAGGATAAGGACGCGCCGAAGAGCAAGATGGCGTTCTCGGCCTCCAAGGTTCATCCCGACGACAGCGCGAAGGTGCACCAGTAAGTATGGATGTATATTATTTGGTATGGATTATTTAAAAAATAATAGGGCGATTTCGTCACCGCTATGAGCCAGCTTCAGTAACAGGGTGATTTAAATGGTGTCGCCTTACAACGACTAGTTTGAGGGGGGCGCTGTCACGATCTTAATAAGTTTAATAATGCATTATAATTTAATAATATACAAATATATTTTATTTTATTTTCTACTATTTGTTATTACACGTACATTTTACTTTATTCTAATTTATTATGGTCTTGATTTTATTCAAATTCAGTTTAGGGGGTTATATTATTTTTTTTTGTGATGGAACTTTATTTATCTGAATTTAAGGAGTAGGTATTATAGACTGGTCATCGTGTCAAAGTTTCCACAGGTTTCATTTTACTACGAACACATGACTACGTTTCGTATGAAAAGTCGTAAAGGCTTGGTGTAAAACCAGTGCTGGGCAAAATAGCTGCATATATCGGATATGTAAAGTCTTCAGTAGGATTAATAATATTGTTGATCAAAAAAAATGAGTTTGCGTCGGGCCAGACGGTGGAAGTTATACTTCTTTGTGTGATATATAAAACATTATTTATTTTTTTTTCACAAATTATACGAAAGTATACGAATATACGAAAAAACGTATAAGAAGGCACTCTACGGATTTTACTCCTAACGCGTGACGCGGTTTCTCGACCAACATCCCATCCCAATGAGTAGTACAACGGGCGCAAAGAAGTTTAACGTCAAAAACCTTTTGGAGTCTGTTGAAAAATGCAAGTTTCGGTTTTGGGTGGCTTCACTTTATTAATTGATAAAGTGGCAATTATTGCCTATGCGTCGCGGATGGGGGATGCTGGTGACGAATGGACCAAAGCGAGCTCTCGTTACGCCCGCAAAACAGCCTTCGTCTTTATCCTTGAAAGTAATCCTGTCGGTGTATTGGATTAAGCGCGCGATTCATCTGTCGCCGCAATCTCGTTTAGCAGAGCAATATTTGCGTTTGCAATGAATTCGCAAACAATTCACGCATTAAATCTATCGTAATCTCGACTTTGATAGCATTGTGTCATTATCTTCCTATCGCGTCTGAGTACTCTTTGTGCCCAATGCACATATGTGAATCATATGGCATACGCGCAATTAACATTAAAACGTCATGAAAATTCTATTTTATGACAGATTGATCTAGAATTTCTAGAATCTAGAATCTAGATTCTAGATTCTGCGATAAAAAGCAAACATCGACTCTGGCTATTTAGTTGTTGGCATTCATTGCTAGGGTTGCTATAGGCTCTCAAGGTAACCTTCGCGTTTCACATCCTGTAGAACCCAAAACCACCTTCAGTTTAAAAGTTTATGTAGGTATAACCAAATATTTATTATATAAACTATTTATATATCTATCTATCTACATTACTGTATTGTGGACACGATAACTGCCGTAATTTTACAACAATAACTTTCAAATTGATACATAAAATTTAAGGGTATAAAATCTCGGTCAAGTTCGTTAATCGAAAATAGGTTAAAACATCTCTCATATTTTAACGATTTTCGTTACCCTTTCGGATCCCGATAAAAATGTTTACACATCAAAAAACAAAACAATATTGCTATATATATGCCTTAAACTAAAAATTGTGTATTTTTTTTATATCGATTACCGTTCAACAAAAATAAATTCTACACATTTCTGTGTTTATAGACAGCGAATACTTATTTTAGTATAAAAACCATTAAAATTTAAAAAAAAATGCTATTGCTTGTTTATCGACGTGTGTTGGCGGCCATGATACTTTATAATCAGTCGTATGGATAGATCGGTTAGATTGGAATTTGGTATAAGGTTTTTCGAATATTTTTCATGATTTTTTATTTATTTATTTTTTTTCTGTTTTCAGTGTGAGGTCACCGCACTCTGAGGCGCATGAGGACGAAACTGACGCTGAAGAAAAACACAAGGTACGAAACATAGTATAGGGTTCCGCAGGGTTCCGTAGGATAAAAGGTCCAATTTAGTAAACGAACTTCCTTCGTCCAATCTTGACTATATGAATATGATTAGCTGGTCATTTTAATTTCAGTATGCGTAAATTTCCACTGATAGATAACATTAGATTCTAAAATCATTTTAATCGGAGCTGAGCAAAGCGTAACTCCCGTGGATCGACTCCAATAGTGAAATTTATTTATTTATTTATTAACAGGTAAGCATACAGCGAAATAGTAATATATATATTTTCCCAAAGGGTTAATAATAAGGCCAATTAAAGCTTACGCCTATGTACAAAAATATTTAAAACTTTTTTTGAGCTTAACGCTATTTTAGAAGGTATAAAAGTGTTAGTGAGGGTGTATGGTTGTGTCTGTGAGGGTGTGTGGTTGCGTGTGTGCATGTATGTATGAATATCGTATATTTTGCGTATAGATAAATTAATTTTAATATGCAACGCTTTCATTTTGAACCAGATTGGCATGAAACTCTTTGAAAGAAATGTTTTTGATGTCAGACCCTGTTCGACTAAACTGCCTAAATAGTAAATATTTATTACAAGCAAATTGCACGCTACTTTGAGTCATATTTAAACACCATCTAGCTCCATCTCGCTCTTCCGTGACACCAGTAAGTACGTACTAAACATTTCTGAATTGCAAAGTTCGGGAAAATTAAAAATATATCTTTTTCGGTCTATGAGGATTATCACATGTCGTTTTCATTTCAGTGGCACAAATGGTTTAGTGGTATAAAGATCGGCTGCCTGCTGGCTGTGTGGCTGACTTTCTCCGTGATCCTCGTCCTGAAGAACGAGAGAGTGGAGCTGATCAAGCATATAGCTGTGCCCATTGGTCAGCCCAAAGGTATGACAACACTTTACCATCTCGACTCAACCTTTCCCCAAATTTGACAATTATTTTTTTATTCATATTTCTTCTGAAATTAACATTACAAGATTATAGCGAGATTCATCTGAGTATTTTTTTCATAAAATACAAACTGTAGAAATTATAGGTAGTTGGTTGGTAATTAGTGGGTAGCTAACAATTTAGTGTTACCAATGTTTTATTTTATTTAAAAAAAAACTGATCAGCAAATATATTCGATTTACAAAATTTCCAAATACTTTTGCAATGGCAATATCGTTTTACACAGAAAAATAATTGCAATATTAATCTGAATAAAAATGTCGATTTGGCAACTCTATGTAAGCCCCAGAAAATTTTTAAAATTTTACCAGAAAATTATGCATTTTCTCTATTCTTTTTAAATAAATAAAATAGAATAATATGAAGATTACGAAATACCGAAACGAGTTTGTGATATTTTTAATGGATTTTTTTACAAAAACTCTTCAACCCCGGGCTTCCCCCCCCCCCCCCCTGGATTGGCAGGCTCTTCGGGCGGGGTCCGGCGCAGGACAACTCGCGCCTGCGGTACTCGGGATGAGTTTTTGTTATTCTCTTATTAAAAATGCCAAATCAACCGATTACCTTCTTAGTTATAATGCTTCAGACTGTGAGACACACATTCATTTTTTATATACAGGGTGTATTTATATTCCCTGACGTATTTTTAGGGCGTCATGAAATAGAATGCTTTTCTCGCTCCAAGTTGGGTGTTCCAAGCGATCGAAAGTGGTAAACATTACCTTAGTAGGCGAATGTGTTTAATTAAGAAAGGGATTTTATTAAGGCGAATCCAAAGGATAAACATTAATTTCGACTCATTTAGACCCTTTTTTTTATATAGTTGGCATTTGGTAACCATTGGATATTCAATCATTAAAATAAATATGTTTAGATACCTTGATCCAACCATAGTAAAGGCAAATTTTTTAAATTTAATTCTATTTCTGAGAAATTTAATAAATGATAAACCGCTAATAGTTATTTTTTAGTTGAATCGCTCTCTTATAAAAGACATTAGAAATTTAGGAAAAATAGTAATTGAAAGGCAAATGAAGCGTATAAAACAGAAAAGTTTGTTTTATTAATTTCTATATAATGAAACTGTAATTAAATAAAAACCAACAATTGCTTTCCGATCGCGGAAAGAACAAAACCTGACGCCATATAAAAATAAAGCACTGAATTTCAAGGTCAACTGTCAATATGCTTGGCCTTAATAACCTTTAACCTGGTTGGAATTGAGCAGGTTTGATAATCGGCGCGAGAGACACCGGCAGGATACAGCTGATGGTGTCCGGGCCCTTCGTGTCTGATGCCGAGCCGAACGCGACCGCGTCCCGCAGGATGGAGGTCTGGCTGGAGCGCGTGCGGCTGCGGGGCGACTTCCAGGAGGGCAACTTCACGGGGCTGTCGGAGGACGACGTGCTCGACAAAGAGGCGGGTAGATTTTTATGTAGCGATATAAAGCTGGCGTCGAGGTAATTAAGATCACACACATGAGAAACGGATTCCCGAGAACATATTTTATGCAGAGTGCCCTAAGGGATTCCTTCAGAAACATGTTCAGTGCGCTTAGGAGTGATCATACTAAAAGTCCTGACGTCTAGGGGGTAGCCGGAGTGGAGGGGGGGGGGGGGACCAAGAAGGACCCACTTTTGGGTTTTTTACTTTATCTCATTAACAAGAAATTGAATTCAAGCCATGTCAGCATTTTGATATGATTAAGAGTTAAAAGCATAATTTAACTATACCTACATGTTTAGTTTCTAACTTAGTTTTTAGTGTTTATATTAACAGTAGAAATCATTGATTAGTTTTATAGATAGTTTTTAAGAATGTAAACTTATCATTAATACCAATTGTTTGTAAAACTGTTGATTTCTCTTAATAAACAATAAAGAACAGTTAACGCTCGCATGTCGTAAAGGACAGATTTTTTTTATACAATTTCTAATAGAGAACATAAACCCCCCTTAAGTCTTCGGGAATAGTTTTGGAACATCCTGTAGGCACATAAATTATGATAAATAATAAAGTTAATACAATTATTTTAAGTAATTGAATTTTAATACATAATAAAATGTTTGCCGAAATTTTAAAAAATGTATTCCGGAAAGTACATAAAACTTTACCATTGTAAATTTTGGCGGTACGGTAAACTTTTATAAATGTTTAAATAAAAAAGCTTTAAAAAAAGGATTTTAATTAAATGTTGTGTTTTTTTTATTGATGTAAACATACATTTGTTCCTACTGTAAACGGGCATCATAGTATTTTTAATTTTTAATTAAAACTTTGTATATTTCTTGATTAGCTATGGTTATTTTTTGTTTGAGTTTTATTATTTTATATTATTTGGCCCTGTCAAATAAATAAATAAAATATATTGCCTTCCAGAGAATAGCCGAGGTATGGACATTGAGTCTGGTCACAGAAGATCAACTGGACGTGGCGACAAGGGAGAAAAAGGACCTGCTTTTCCTGGTCCCGGACCAAACAAATGCCACTCTGAACTCGACCCATTATATACGCGCCAACTTCAAGACGAACTTGGACGATATCATTCCCCTGGAAGTGGAATATAACTTGAATCCCATCAATATCGACAGTGGAGTCATATACGCCGCTATAATTTTGGCCTTGTTGTATATACTCATCATATTTGAGGTTAGTTTTTTTATTCAATTTTGTATGATACCAATTGTGGAGTTTAAGCATATATTGCAGCATATTAATTTCTCATCGGGCAAGAAACAATCATACAATATCGTCTTTACAATACATTTCATAGACATTTTACACAATTTCCATAATAGCCTTAGTCAATTCAAAAGGCATATTATTGAATTCCTTCCGAGACAATAAAAATATTAAAGTACATATATGTTCATACATTATATTTATATTTGTATATAATCATATAATATCCATATTTATAGTGTATGTTTTATTACATAATATATAATTTCTATTGTTTCTATTTAGTATAATCTATATTTTATCTTTTATATGCATTTGATGTTCCCTTTTTATTTAAATATTGATGAGGTTGTTTTTACTCAAGTCTCTAAAATCAATAAATAAATACCAATATTGAAATTAGGGAATTATTTCACCGAATTGGGAAATAAAAATACTGGTACAAAACACTATTCAAACTATTGTTTAAAACTGTGTTTTAGGCCAAATTTCTTTTTATTTTTTTCCGGGGGAGGGGCGATTCCCTGGACCCCCTGCTTAAAATTGAATGGGGGGAACTCCATACCCCTCGTGTGCCCCCCACCCCCCTTCGAGAAAGACTTCTGGATCCACCCTTGATTATAGTTCACATTTTTTATAAGTTTTTATGGTTCTGGTAGTTATTAGTTATTTGTTTTTGACATAAGAACGTAGAAAATTATATCTATTTTTATTTCTCCTTTATTAAATCACGAACATTACAATATGTTATAAGAAATAAATATAATTATAGCCAAGCTAAACATTATTTGATAAAAGGATAGTAATATAAAATCCCTAAATAATATTAAAAGTGTAAACTTAACAATTTCAGATTGTGCATCGTACGTTCGCCGCCATCCTGGGGTCAACGTTGGCCATCGCGGTGCTAGCCCTGCTGGAACAGAGGCCCAGCATGGAGGAGCTGGTCTCGTGGATCGACATCGAGACCTTACTCCTGCTGTTCTCCATGATGGTGCTGGTCGCCATCTTGGCCGAAACGGGCGTGTTTGATTTTCTGGCCGTTTACGCTTACAAGGTCATTCTCCGCATACTTTTTAGGGTTCTGTGCAAAAATTGACAAAAATAGAAAACTTTATGGTGAGAGGAGAATGCCATGAAAACATATTTACCCACCTAAAAAAATCTTTTAATACTTGAGTAATACTTAATTATGAAAAAAAATAATTTCGAAATGCTGTCAATTGTTTTTGAATCGCTGTTAAAAAACGTTTATAAATAAGTTTATTTTATAAAGATGCAAATTAATTTACGTTTTTTTTTCAAAAAAAAAAATTATTTTGTAATTCATGATTAACCAATGACAGAACAGTGTTTCTGTTATTATTGGTCAAAAGATGAGATAGTAAGTTCTAAGACCACTCGCAAGACAGATAAGAACGTTTTCGGGAAGAGACCCCTAATGCGTGGCCTGTAACTATATATTTTTGTTTCAGGTTACCGGTGGGAGAATATGGCCGCTAATCAACTGTCTTTGCCTCTTCACAGCATTACTCTCGTCATTCCTTGACAATGTCACCACGGTACTTCTGATGACACCTGTCACAATCAGGTACGTTTATCCGACAGTTAGACTGTGCTATCGAGAAAGACATTCTTCTTTTTCGCTAATTTTAGACTAGGCAGGTTCATCAATTGCATCAACGCGAAATATAGCACTCCTCACACTGAGCGATTGACTTCCATCAAGCGAGGACATTTCTAGTTTTGTAGGACTGTCAAATTGACCAAAACGTCTGAATATATACAGGATGTTCTAAGACCATTCTCGAAGACTTAAGGGGGTGTTTATGTTCTCTATTACGCGTAAGAAATTGTACGAAAAGATGCGAAAATAATTCACGTCCAAATTTATTAATTTTATCAAGGCGCTTGTGTAAATTCCCTTTTTGTATTTCGCTCTATACCGAGCGGGAATACCAGGATGATGTTTTGGAAGAGGTGCTGGATGCTGAAATTAAGATTGCGTAAATGGATCCCATACCGATGCACAATATTCTAGGGTTGATCTAACGACCTATATGACGTTAATTATTAGAGATCCCGATAACTAGTTTAAAACAAAGACAGTTGAAATTGTTGTATTTTCAGACTCTGCGAAGTGATGGAACTAAATCCTGTCCCCATTCTCATGGCCATGGTGATTTACTCCAACGTGGGCGGCACGGCGACCCCCGTTGGCGATCCACCCAACGTCATCATTGCGTCCAACTCTGAGGTCATCGCGGCCGTAAGTGACCTTAATACATTCTCTTCGAAAAATGGAATACGATAAAAAATATACAGAATGTTTATGTTCCCAAAAAAATGTGAAAATAATTCATCCCCAAATTTATTATTATTATACAGCTCTGGTGTATTAAATTGTCTAAAAAAACCGTTTATTTTATCATTGGAGCCAGTGCCTAAATATTGTAATTTCTAAAAAAAATTTTATGTTCTTTTGAAGGTGAGTAGGTACCTTTACTCCTATATAGTATATAGGTAAACAGTATTTTTTTTAATATAATTTGACACCGGCAATTTTATAAAATTATATATTAAACTATAAATTATAAATTATAACTTCAAATTTATAAATTATTACGAATGCTGTTACGTTGTTGTTTATGTTTATTATGTATGTTTATTTTTGAGTGATTACTCAACGACTTAAGTATACATATACATTTGTATATGCGTTATATTGTATATATAAAGGAAGGATTACTTGGGATTGCTGTCAGCGCGCAGTGTTTTAATTTTAGTTTAATTAAGGTGTCGTGAAAAGTGTCACCATAGTCATAAGACATTATATTGAGACGTTTAATTGTTTAATTGTTTAATGTTTAATTGTTAAGATACCTACGGAAAAGACACCAGCCTTCGTGGGGTTGTATACGGTGATTACTCAAAATTAAAAAAAAAAAAAAAAACAAATTATGTTTAAACAACTTTGTTTTTCAAAAATATATACATACTTTATACATAATTTATAGCTACTTGATGGAATGTATAATTTACATAAATATAATAATGCTAATTTCATTTGTCTTCATTGTTTAATATTATATCATTTAAGTTTATTAAAGTACGTTTATAAGAGTTATGCCGGGGTGTTCTAGGGTCCAGGATGCGAAGAAATGACGAACTCAAATGATCATTGAACCACTAGAGGCCGGCGGTATTCACTTCAATTAAGTGTAAAGTAAAAACAACGGAAGATTTGATAACAACAATGAAAAAATATAAAATATAAATCAGGTAAAGTCGTCGGTGCAAAATGCGCGCGGTGGCTTGCAAGCCCAATATCCCGATTGACCGCCTGCGTCGCTGGCGGATCGCCCGTGCGCCGTTCCGATGCGCGCCTGCGCAGATGCCGACCAATCAGATGCCAGCCAAAACGACGCTGCCAGCCGCTACAAAGTATTAATTAAGTACTTCCATATAGACACTTCATTTGTTTGTTTCTAACTCTAGATTATATTTTCGCAGGGTGTCAACTTCACGAACTTCACACTGCACGTCGGCTTAGGCATTTTGCTGGTGGGCCTGCAGACATACTTCCAGCTGCGATACATGTATAGAAACATGAGTACGTTGCGATTCAGCGAACCACAAGATATTATTGGTAAATCATGACTAATTATATTTTATACATTCGACGAAAGTTGCATAATATGGAAAGTTAAACATTGCTAGCATTTGAATTACCTACAGTATTTATAAGTGCTTAATATCATATATAAAAATTCAATTCATTTCAATTAATCTTTATTTAAAGCATTTTGTATTCAGAAGATTTTAAAACAAAATTTGATTTAAAAATAACAATATCACAAAATAAAAACAATTATATTTTTATTTATAAGTTTTTTGATTTTTTTTATGTATCTTTTTGTAATAAACTCCTAACCATCATCGTGCCCCAAGACCATTCCCGATAAAAAGTTCAGCTAGTTGATCCTGCAATTTCTAGTAATATTTGCGAAGACGGTTTACAAAAATCCATCATGGCTTCCTGGAAAAGAATATTGTAAACTTTTCGTGAAAATATTTAAAGGATCTTGTAATAGATATTTGTTGCTGAGTGGTCACCGTACGCCTGTAACGGTGTCAAGTTTATATTATCGAGGCGAGAGGCGTCGGAAATCGCGCACTGACCAAATTTACACCGTTGTATAAAAATAAATAAATGTGAGGATGATTTTTTTATATACTTTCTTACGACCCTCCCCCTAACCCCCTCAAGTCTTTGGGAATAGTCTTGGGACAACCTGTATAGTCATTGTTGTGTTAATGTATCTCTTATCAGATTTAAAGCGAGAGGTGCACGCGTGGAAGAGGGCGGAGGCCTCCCTGTCGAACTTCTCGAAGGACGAAGACGTCGTCAAGAGCCGCCTCCACAAGAAGGTCAAAAAGCTCAACCAGGAGCTGAAGAAAAAACAGTCCGGAATCGTCAGCAAGGACGTACTGTACAGGCAGAACTTGCGGGAAATGATGCTCAAGGTATGCGTACTTACAAACCTACTTTACGGAAAAGTATCACCCAGCTGCGCTATCATTCTATTCCATGCACCAGTGAAGTCCTAATTTGAGCTGTCCTGTAGTGTGGTTTCCCTAATGTGTTACCTTGTTTGTGTGCATATTTTCATTTTTTATTTTCAATTCATTAAGGCGCCCCGGGACGCATTTGTCCTTGAGATTAGAAAGAGTAGGCTTTATTCGAACATTGACGTGTAGAAAAGAGACGGATATACTCGCCGCTTTGTTACATTTGGAATCGATGAAACATGTTTTTTGTATTTAAATAATTATTATCATTTGAAAAAAATGTTTTTTTAAAGTAATGTCCTAGATTATTATATTGTCTATCTTTAGAAAGAAAAATTAGGTTCGCGCCACTTACACAACTTAAAAGAAAATCGTTGCAAGAAAAAAACAACACTTTCTTATTTATTTATTTTCATTACTATAAGAAGGTGTATTTAATTTTTTTTTTAAGCAAAGGACTAAATTAATATATGTAGAATATTGCGGTATTTTTAGTGTTAGCCATTTGTTGGGAATAACTTCAACAAAATGCACCAAAATACGTTACAAAACACGTTTTAGGGACTGGTGGCGCCTTAATAATCTATAAAAACGCATCTAAAACAAATTAAATTATTTAAGAGGTAAAGTCCATTTTTTTAAACAAAGTTCCGCCATAATGGCTTTTTTTATATTTCAGCATGTCAACAAAACCCCAATTTGAATGTATTTCATACACCAATCGGTTCCTCCAAAATACCCTTCACTCTTCTATTCCTACTAATAATAATAATATTTATAATAGATACAGTTAAGTAATATAATTAATTGCCACGATTAGGTAAATAACAATTTTATAAAAATGTGTAGATAAAATAATTTCTAATAGCGAAAAATGTGATTGTTATATTTACGTTTTTGTTACTTAGAGACTGTTAATCCATACCTAACCTAAAAACCTCATTTAACCTAACTTGTCTACTATCACCGGTAACTTTTAATGATAGTTTCTGCTCAATAATTTGTTCATAATCAATATTAGTTTATTAAATAATTTATTTCGTTAGATTTTCGACAATGTATAATATTAGTTTAAAAATATCGATGTTTTATATAAATATGCTCTAAATCATTCATCTCTTGATGTTCCATTAAAATTTGTTACTGTACCAACTTTTTATAATTTTGATACAGGGGTATTTTTATTATTTAGGTGTTTCGAATTAGTTCTCTTTAAAACCTACCCAACTCATGAGGGTGGTTATAGAACTTTCTGTGAAAAATACTTAAATTATCTACTTACAATTTTGACTAATAAAAACATTTTTTTTTTTATTTCAGTATCCAATAAGGGATCGAGTCCTCCTCGTGAAAGCAGCCATAGCCGTCCTCATAGTGGTCGTCGTTTTCTTTCTCCATTCCATACCGGAACTAAGTGAGTGGATAATTTAATTAATAAGTTAATTCACCAGACCTAAAATTGCTTTTCAACTAATCTAAATTAGTTTACGATATAAAAATGAAAATTGTGTGGCGTCGCATGAATGTGTCAACATGTGACAAAGATGAGGGGGGAGGTTAAAAAAAAAACCATGAAATTTGTGTGACTTAATTTATGAAAAGTCCCACATCAGATAAAATACAAAGAAGTTAATTAATGATGTAAAAATTTAATGTATGTGTGTTTATAACATGGGCTTACAAGTCACGATTTAATAATAAAAAATGACTTTTCAAACGCTTGTTAATATTTATAAAAAAAAATATTTCCCGGCAAACATTTATTTTGATAAGCTAAGAAAGCCATTATAAGGAATAACGTTGTAAATTGGGATCAGCGTTTGTATGAAGATTTTGACTGAAAATGGCCCTCTTAAAATGAAAATAAACCACTATGAAACGGCCGATAAATGCTTAAGGTAGAAAAAATAAGCAATACTAAATGGACTTTCGGATCATCGTATTTAATAGGTACAGTCGAGGGCAAATGGAGCTTTACCATGAAAGGCGATTCGACAGAGTGTAAATATAAACCTCATCTGCGCTCATACGGAGATGCGAAAGCGATAGTTCTCATTGATTCAGTGCTTTTTTTACGCGTTTCAGTGTAACTTAAAATCCTTAAACTTAACCTGAATTTCCTAAAGGCATTTTCAACAGAAATACTTATTATTTTATTCCAGAACGCTTATCTTTAGGCTGGACAGCTCTGCTGGGTTCAATCCTTCTGCTGATCTTGGCCGATCGAGAGGACCTGGAGCCGGTGATAGCGAGGGTGGAATGGACCACTCTCCTATTCTTCGCAGCTCTCTTCGTACTCATGGAGGTAAGCATATTATGTATTTATCAAATGTATTTACCTTGGTTCCCCGAGCGCCGCGTCAGCCGCCCCCAATCAGGAGGAGTAACTATGTATTTATTTTGACACACTGAAAAACTTGTAGAGCAAAAGTTGATCAGTTTGATGTATAAATGACTTTGTGGGGGTCACAAGGTCGCTGTCGTCCACACCCAGTTTCTAACATCAGCGGAGCGCGAGGTCACGCCACATCGCGCCACTCGAGACCACCCGGTCAGCAGTTCGAATATGACGTCAGCCGGCCGACCGAATGCGTCACAGCTGAGGTAGAGGGTCTCCCCTCTGGCGTAGGTTATAAGAACGGAGGTCGACGCTTGCACGATGCCTATTCCAGCCAAGTCTCGCGCCGCCCAACGCCTGCTCGCCGGGTGGTCGTCACGCGCGCCGTGCGCGCGTAGTATGGAGTCAGATATTAAATTAAGTAAAGAAGTTATATTGCAATGGCTTAATGATAAATAAACTAGTTAACCATTCTGCTCATCGTATAATTAAGTCCGTTACAACTTCATAAAAGTATGTGTCTAAGAAAAATTTCACCCAGCATATCAAATATTGCATTACTTCAAATTGAAAAAAAAATACATTTATACCACTGTTAAAATCTCATATCTAACATTAGTTTTTAAGCCCGTTTTCAAGGTTTTTTGCTTGCAGTCAAAATAAGATAGATTTCTTGCTCAACTGCTCGAATTGGTGTAATACTCCTAATTATTAATTACTGAAAGAAATAATTTACGTTTTATTTAACAAATTATTTTGTTTTCCATCGCCAGTGTTAACTGTTTGTTGCATCCGCCCTATCCTTTATCTACCTGCTATTAGAAAACAATGCTTTATGATGAAGAGGGAAATGAAGGTCAGACGTCAGACGTCAGCTAGCCAAGAAGAGCCTGAAGAGGGAGACAACACGAGCGGCAGCGATGGCGTATAATGAGCGACCTGGTTCGGAAGTGACCCTGGTGAGGCGACACTCCGTCGAAAGCAGTTTCACAGTAGTCATGGATTTTGTTAGGGAAATAAAGGTTCTCAGCAGCCCACAGTACTTTGAAATGTAGTTTTTTTTTTCGTTTTTTTACAGGCGCTAAGCAAATTGGGCCTAATTGCTTGGATCGGACACCAAACTGAAAGGGTCATACTCTCGGTATCAGAAGGATCCCAACTCACTGTGGCTATACTTCTTCTATTATGGGTATATAACATTTAAATATACACACAGGTGTACGGGTGTAAAATGACTATTATCCTCGATCACGATATGTTTGATCTATATCGACAAATTAGCCAGTCTCGTGAAAAAAAATCAGCGACGTACTGTTTAACTGAACTTGACGTAACCTAGTTCGTGTTTTATGTTTGCGACCTAACGATTTCAAAATTTTCTCGTAATTAAGAAACATTTTTGTAATATTTTTTGCCGATTTGATTGTTGATTATTGGCTTTTGAGAATAGTAATGAGTTTAACAACAGGTTATACAGGTTGTAAATAACAATAATGTATTAACTTTGTAGTATAGCTTAACACTTTCACGTTTAGAAAATATACTCGTCTGAATATGTACCATTTTACTATGACCCTTTGTAAAACCTGTATAAATTCTATACAAATGTGGCTTGGTAAAAGCAGTGCCTATGTCATTTTTTTCATTATTGAGTATTATGATGCAATATACTTAAAAATCCCCCGACATGGCTTGTAAAATCCAAACCGTTCATATAAAATACGAACATATGGCAACCCTATGTATAAAATCTATTATATTGTTATAAACTTACATATGTACATAGGTAGGTAAGTTTGGTGTCAAATAGTGCCATCTGTTGTTTATGATATATACGAATCGTGTTTGAAAAACAGATTAACATCTAAAGGTTGTCGAGAGCTGGTCTCGCGGCAAATTAGATAGTAAGTAAACGGTTTGTTACAAATATTTATTTTTCATAGGTTTCTGCCCTGGCGTCAGCGTTCGTGGACAACATTCCACTGACCACGATGATGATCAGGGTTGTGACGTCGCTGGGCAATAATCCGACCCTCAATCTACCCATGCAACCCTTAATTTGGGCACTGGCTTTCGGCGCCTGCCTAGGAGGTACACATTGATATTGTATCTTATAGCATTTAAATCAATCTTAATATATTGTTTCAAAATATACTTTTTCTGATCTGATATGCGAAACAAACTCTATTACAAAATAATGTAACTACAGTTGACCACCTTTGTAGAAGTGAATTTGCCTAAGAACTCTTTCTCGTTTGCTTTTTGAAATGAATTTCCTTTAATTTTTTTAAATGACAAATAACTTACAGTAATTTGAACACTTGTTGTATCTATCATTAAAAAATTATGAGCCTAAAAACGAAATGCGTAATTATTATTAAAATTACTCATTTCACAAACATAGTTTTGTGTGTGTTCAATCTGACAAGGGGACATGTGGCAACCTCGCATATCCCATAGACAAGCGATTCACCCAACGACATCTATCGGCATTTCGAAATTTGATTTCGCGATCTAGGTCGAGAAAACACGACGAAATTTTTTTGATTATAGTAAGTTGCATTTTCGAATTCGTCTCTGGTTCAGCTGTTATTTTCAGAAAACTTCTCATCGTTCAACTTAAATATATTATTGTTATATAGTTGCTGTACGAAATCTTTATTTAAAGGCTCATAATGATTACGTTTATCAAAGGTTGCTAAACTTTGTTTATAGTGTTCTGATATATTTTTATATTTGAGACAATGTCATCATTGCTACAAAAAACACACACTTTAGAAGATGTGCTATTAACGGGTGCGAGAACTCCAGAGAATTCAACTCCTTGAATGCATTGCAGACATCAGGATGATACAGGCACGGATGCACAAACGGCTGGAGTTCCCGTATTATGCTATGATTTTTAATATTAGATCTAAATGTTATTTTTTTCTTGTTTCAAATGGTTACTTTTATTTTCGAAATGTTGCGTCCCACTCGTTGTATGTTTTCGTTTGTTTGAGTCTTGTGTTCGTGGGGATGCGGTCTCATTCAGTGTTTATTCAAACTAACTATGATACCTCTGTTGTGCTCTGTTGTGTAATTTTGAATTTATCATTGCTTGAACATTAATTAATCAATATTCATTTGGTTCAAACAACATCTTAAACAGCTATATTGACATATTATTTTGTTTAGTGGCAGAAATATTTAAAGATTTTTGTTGTACTAAAGTGTCCTATTTATAACTTATATAATTATGTTGGATTATGCAAAATAATATAATATGACAGATATGTCGTCAATATCTTTATTCAAGTTCTCATTTCAATTATATTATTATTCGAATGTAAAAAAAATCCATCGAAAAAAATGAGTGGAGGTACCGTGGAAATCACTGAAGAAAACTTAAAGAAATACTGGAAAACAACCGAAGAATTTACAACATCCTGAATAGGTTTGGGAATTCCATTTTTCCGCATCCAGGTGTGGGATTATGCTGCCAGAGTGATTTTTTTGAGGTCAACGAAGGCGTTTATGTGTTTTCTGGTCAGCCCAGGTCTTTAAGAAGCCGATTACCTATGTACCTTGACCGCGTTGAAGTGCGTATGTCATGAGTCAAATGACGAAATGATGAAATTTTATTAATTTTACTCGATGCGGTGATCTTTGGGAATGTTGTCTTTCGTGGGATAGTCAACCAATTTTGTTAGATACGTAAAGTAGTGCCGAAAGAATATAAGAGGTACTATAAAAAAAGTGTCGATTACACTTTTAGAGATTACTATACAAAAGCGATTACAGCGGAACAAACAGTACTAATTGCATCACCCCTTTTAAATAGATACAATTCTTTAATTTCACATGCCGACGGTACAATTAGTTGACTTATTCCCTCCAGGCTGCACTATAGTGCGTGTATTCGCTTTTTAGGAAGTGTGCGACACCTTAAAATACATGCATCAACTATCAAACACCGGGATATTTTTTACATATAACAAAATATGAACTCTAGAAATATTGACGGACATGCGAATCTTGGATATAAAAAATGTTTATCGACAAAATGCGTAGCGTAAAAAATATTATTATGTAATGTTACAAAAACAATTTGTGACCTTTGCGATGATCAAATACGCTCAGTTACCGAAGAACATCAGAGTATTTTCAAGCTTCAAGGAATTATGGTACGAAGTATAGTACCGGCCATACTATACCATACAACGATCTTTTAAAACTAATATATACGGCAACTGAGAGTGAAAAATGCACCACACCCAACTATACATCTATACAATTGAAAATCTACATTTTCATACTGCAAAACAATAAATATTTCATATTTATCTATTTCTATATTCTATATTATTTTTTCTGTTATGGTAACGGTTCTTAAAAAAGGTGATTGGTTCTAACTAAAGAAAATAATTATCTTGTAACATTTACGTTCTTACATCTTCAGCAAATTTTAGAAAATATAATGTTTTTCTTTTATTTTCCTTTGTATAAACGGAAATTTACAAAACTACGGTAACCTCTACTAAATTTCCATGAATTTTGTTGGTAAGAAATAAACTCGACACAAGTCATATAATGATCGAAGTAGTTTCCATATTTTGTTATATAAGCTATATTTTGGTAGGGAGAAAGTCGAACAACGAATGATTAAAAAAAACCTACCACCGTGTGACTCTAAATCAAAATGGCGTTTACTAGATATTTTAACTTGATGTGTGGGTTTGTTACGATAGTGATCAACTCGAAACATTATTTTCTTTCGATTAATACTACCGAGATTAATTCATAATTTCTAAAATGTGCTAATTCTTCGGTGGAACTTTTATGTTTTCATATCGTTACCTAATAAAGATATTTTTTATGGAATAAATCGACTGGTTCTTTATCAACACCGAATAAATATTATGGCTGGGAATTTTGTTTTTACTCATGGCGAATCAGATTTTCAAGGAGTCTTGTTAAGAGATATACTTTAGCACCCAAGCCCTTGAAATATCATTTGTTTAAAGGAAATGTAGAGGAATCTTCAGAAGATATTATTAATAATACTTTATTGTACAATATACACATAAACAATACAATACAATACAGCACAAGTCATAATAAAAGCATACATTTTATTATATTTTTAAAATGTTAAATAAATGAAATAAAAACGATCGTTTTTGAACGGTAAAAATCTATTTTCGAAATTATCAAAATTTGCCTTTCAAATTTTTTCTGATATTGAACCTCGACTTTCGAGAGCCGATCATCTAAAGAGTTGAACACCCGAAACTCGCAACAATTTAGCTAATACAATCTGTACATCTGCTAATACAAGCTAATAAATCTACAGGCACACAATCTGTAGATGGTGGACGTTTCACAGAATCGTCAAGTACCTACTACAGTCTGCCGGTGCAAATATGCGATAGGCATAAACATCAGGAGTAGGAGAGTATGGGATAAATATTAGGAGGAGTTACATTCAAATCTACCATCTCACTACATGTCTTGCTTTATAACATTTTCAAAACATTAATTTCCAATAGTAAAATAAATTATTCAAAATAAGTCTGCGATATACCACCAACCTAATAAATGCCTAAAATGTATATGTTCATATCTGTGCTGTTTTTAGACATCTTAACATGGTTGAGGTCTATGATCATACGGAGATAGAAAAATGATGGATCGTTTAACCCTTCATCGGTAAAGGTTTAACCTGTTAAAAGTTAATCCCAAGGCGCCAAGCACTCTTATCAAAAAAGGCGTTATCTATTATAAAATTATGACATCAGTGTCAGATTACTAAAAGGCTATATCAGTACTTACCTAAGTTACCAATACTAAGTCTATCAATACTTATAACTTACCAAACATAAAAAGACAAATACCAAATTTAACCCTTATTTTAATTAAACTTAATATTCTGAAATAACCTTCAAAAATATCGACCTAACTAACGACTTACCCTTCAATGCATTTGTCGTTTCTCATAGTAATTGATCTAGATTTAAAAAAAAAACGAAATTAAAGCCTATGTGCGTTTATGCCTTCGATGATAATTATAATATGCCCTATATTTAAACTCATCAAAATGATATCTGGTATACTGACCCCTGTCAAAGTGGCATCAAAGTTGGAATGCCACGGTGGCCATTACACAAGTGCATGGCGCAAGGGACTCGCTAACGATCGCAGGACCGCTCTGGTGTCGGTGGAAACGGTGACGTGTCCTACACCCCGATCTCAAATGCGACTCTATGGCTAAGGATGTTTCTCCAACAGGCAACGGCACCCTGATCGGCGCATCGGCCAACGTGGTCTGCGCTGGAGTCGCCGAGCAGCACGGGTACCGATTCACTTTCGTGCAGTTCTTCAAAGTGGGTTTCCCGCTTATGATCGGCTCGATCGTGACGTGTACGGCATACCTACTATTTTGCCACGTGGTCCTCGCGTGGCATTAGGTAAACAGAGTTTTGTGAACATGGAATGTTGGTTCCAATTTTTTGACAACCTTCTAACAGTTTGGTTTGTTTATGATACCTACCCACCCACTAACAAAGAAGGGTTGTTTTTTTTTTTCCTAAAACGATGCTAAGTACTTGGATAATGTGCAATGCACATGACTTTGTAGTATTGGATGAAATCATTCGCAAAAGTTTTTTTTAAATATAAATAACAAACAAAGGATGATTCATATAATTTTGAATCTTCAGTTGATATTAAATTTTAACAACATTTTATAAATATTATATCTTCATTGGGTTTACTACTCTCGTCTTAACTTTCAATATCTTTCTTCTATGATAATGTAACTAACAAAAATTCTCACAAAATTAAAATAAAATAGTTAATGTTATTAAATTCACACATGATACATTGGCATAGTGTTTATCGATGATTGATATGCTAATATTTTATGTAGTTTTAGTTTCTCTTGCATGTCTGTAATTTTAAAACTTCTAACTTTCGCAAATCTTATTTATTTTTGCTTTTTTGCAAACGGAAGACTTAATTTATTTAATTTTCATGTATTTATTCTATTACCATTGTCATGATTATAATGGCTTATTTGGTGATTATAGTACCTATAAATAATAACCTGTGCATGCACATAAAATATTACCATAGCAGAAGAATCTTTGGAGATTGGAGTGACGCCTCTGTGTTATTATTATTTTTTTTTAATTTTACCGGTAAAGAATTTTTGAAACAATTTTTGTAATATAACTTGTTACTTATATGCATGTAATAGATATATAAGTATATAATACACATTAAATTTGAGTAGTGAAGTGTGATGTTTGAAATCCTTTTTCCTTCCGTGAAATTTTCTCTCATTTTATCCTAAATTTTAGTGCGACCATATGAACTTCTTTAGAAAACGACACGCGCATCCGGTGCTATTTCGGCTAATGTTGTTTTTTGTTATCTGTCACATTGATTTTCTTCTTATATAAATAGGCGTGTGAAAATATCGTTGAATGTAGATGTAGAATATTAAGTAATTAGACAAATTTTAATCAATGTAATTTCATTTAATGTGTGACATTCTGATATTTAATATGTGGAAATAACTGTACATTTAGGAAATTAAAATATTCAAATCTTATATTAAATTACCACTTTCAGCACCTCTATACATAAATTGTATGTGTGTCTACAGATGATTAAAGAGAATTTAATTTAGCAAACATAGTTCAGAAATTTCACGCACAACATTCATTTCTAAAATAGTCTAAATAAATTAAATGACTCGACGTGTAAATTTTATAGAATTCGTCATTATACAAAGAAAAAATAGAAAATATTGTTAATATTTGAGCTATAGAATTTAAATTCATATTATGAATATTCTGTGCCACGAAATAAAAACGCAAAAAGAAACATATATTTGCAGCTACTTTGTGGTTTAGAAAGGTACGTTTTCATTTAGGTTCGAAATACTTTTTTTTTATGTTAAATGAAACGATTTTTAAATACTAAACCGTCACTAGATGGTGTTCCTTAGCTAAAAGTAGAAAAATTTAAATTGCGGCTTTCTACATATCGGAAAAATCACAATATTATAATGGCGTACAATCTAACTTGCTTTAAGTACTTTTTGCCGGTCGAAGGGTATTCGAAAAGTAAGTTCATAAGGTATCGCACCATGTATCTGATACTGCACATTATTTTAATACCAGTAATATTATAAAATAGTAAATAGTTTTCTGGGTATTAAATAGGTCAAAGAAAAAACATTTAATAATTTAAAAATATATCTTGTGATGAAAACAAAACTGTGTTGATAAAATTCTCGTCACGTTCTGGCTAAAATTGAGTTTGTTAGTTGTAATGACGCTTATGTGGGGCTGGGGGGTTATGTATATATGTTTTTGGAAAATTAATATTGCTGGATGGCATGAAAGTAATATTTAATTTTTAATTGGCAACATTTTCTTTTTTATTTCAGAGATAATGTTGAGGATTGGGGATTGGGGATTGTGGTCATTTGGCAGATTTTTTTTTTCAGTCCGGTAAGACCCGTCCTCTCCGCATCGTAGAGCTTTGGGAACTACAGGAGCAGTTTACTCGAACATACAAATTAGTAAAACAGTATAAAATTCTGAAGTTAATAATTTCTATTCTGGAAAACGAGTCTCAAAATGGCGGACGCGTCTCGGATTAGTTCGAAAATGACGCCATTTTGCGGTCGCCATTTTGAATTTAAGGGACTCACGTATTATTTGTATAGACAAGGATATTTGCCTGTTTTTGCTTTCGCTCCATCGAGAGCCGAGTTTTCGTAGCTTATATACTTAAATGATTTATTTTTTATATTTTTTGTATATTATTCAGGAAACGGTACGCTGATCGGCGCCTCAGCGAACGTCGTCTGCGCCGGCGTGGCTGAACAGCACGGCCATCGCTTTACGTTCATGCAATTCTTCAAGGTCGGCTTCCCCATCATGATCGGGAACGTCTGCGCGAGTTCCGTGTACCTGATCATGTGTCACGTGGTATTCGCATGGCACTGATCAATGCTGTGGCACCCGGTTGGGGCGCGCCGCGAGCGACGATCCCCTGTATTTTCCTGTACACTTTTATTTATGTAACTTGTTACGAGAACATTTGAAAAGACACAATCTCAGAATATAGGTATACTTATACCACTAGATATGTTTGTTAATGTATCTCAGAACATATAATTGACTATAAGTGTATATATATATTATAAGTGTATATTTATATAGTCGAATACCGAAGCCATGACGCTAAGGATAATAGAAATTATATTAGAGTAAGAAATTGTTTGTTTTGATATAAGTAATCCTGCCCTCTCCACCCACCGCCAAACTTTTTAATTTTTTGATTAATCTATAGTCTTGTATGAATTTTAACCGTTTACTATGCTAACATCCTCTTTAGCCGGCAGATGGCGATACTTTAGAACTGTGGAACAGCGCCGACGACCGAACATAAACATTAGCGAATCTCTGATTCTCACCGCGCTCACCCCTAAGTTGCTTTGCCAGAACGTGAATGCCTTGCTTAAGTTTTCTCATTGAGCGAGCGAGACGGACTAAAACTGATACGTCGCGTTCACGCGAGAAAGCGAGATGACGCACCTGGGACCTTCGTTACCATACATTCTTAGTCAATTATCTGTTCTGAGTGTACACCTATTAAAATGTTATATTTATGTATTCCATTGTACTAATAACGTGGCCATTGTTTCATATTCAAATAATAAAAGAATATGCAGTCAAAAAAAAGCAGTTTCTGTAGTCATGTCTAAAAAAATAAAATTCAGTACAAGATAGATCTACAGGAATGCTTATATTAATGTAACTGTATACCGTATTCCAGTACTGTTAATTCACGTTCGAAATCGTTCCATTCGCCATTCGTGTTAGGAGTTAGAATAAAGATGGAAGCCGGGCGACCTTGCAGCGGAAGACAATATGTGAGACAACCAGAGTTTCGCAAGGAAAACACCCACCGTAAATATTTCAGATGGTGCCGTAGTATTTTTTTACCGTAGATACTGATGGAGGAGTGAAAATTTCGTTGGTTATTTAATTATTATATCATAATATATTATATTTTTCCCGGTTTTCATTAAAAATGACCATAGTTTATAAGTACACTTGTATATGTAAATAAGTTTCATATAGAATTGTGTTTATTTTTAGTATTGGCAGTGTTCAAAACACACGTGACACAAAACAGTGTAATAATTAGTTTGAATAAAATGTTGGTATGATATTGAACTATTTTCATGAATGAAAAACATGTATTTTCTTATCGTGTATCTAAACAATCATATATTTAATTTTTAGCGTAAGAAATAGATCATTAATTCGTACCAAAAATACAAGAAATATTTTGTGATATCATATAATTATCTATTACAAATAAATGATATTATCAACTATTTTAATATAAATATCAGCCATAAATATGCCACTTTTATTTTTTTTTTATTCTCTTAACACTACTTTTATAAATAAGGTCATTCAGGTTAAATAAATAATTATTATTTGGGTCATGAATTGATTGAAAGTTAATTACTAGATGTAGGAATGATCAATTATCTTTTTAAGTTAAATCGATCCGAAACTATACAGTAAAATACATGAGTGCTACAGATTAGCCCTCGATACACATACTAGAAATGAAACATCTTACTTGCTTATATGCTAGTGAGAAAGGGAAGGTAGCCGCCGAGGGAGTGAGAGAGCGCACTCATTGCTCCAGATTAGACTTATACAGCGTGCCCCAAGACCATTCCCATTAAAAATCCAGAAAAAAAATAAACTTCACGTGATGATAATAAATCGTTTGTGGTCATGCTCCCGCCAATTGCGACGACTGACATCTATCGGTCAAGTCCGCAATGTAGCTAAGCTTGTGATAATTAATTATTTTCGATATTTTTTTTTTTTGTATAATTTCTTACTAATATAATAATAGGGAACATGAACGCCCCCTAAATTCTTCGGCAATGGTCTTGGGACATTCTTTGTTCTGTCTTTACATACTTATAGAATAAAATCGAAGGACCCTTTACTTACACCTGTCAAGGGTGCTAAACGGAATGGTTTGTTCTTTCTTGCGCGTGGAACGCTAACACCACAGATCACCCGTGCCATTGCCAGATCTTTGGATGATCAAGGCAGGATTCATCCGCAAGATATTCTTTAATCACAAGGATATAAGCGATGTGATTAGATACGTGATATAATATTTAGGTATTAAATAGCATGGTGGGATTAAATGTGGCATTATCTATTCGAGCTTAAAATTCTTGGAATTCAATTCGTGTAGGTACATAAGCTAAGTATTTTGTTAATTATGTTGGAATGAAAATTCCAAATATGTAGCTTTATTATTTTGTAACAAATAAGTGTAGGTATATAATGCTTTCTTTATTAGATTGAAATCATACAATATATATAAATAAATACAAAAAGACATTTTTTCCGCCCCCCCCCCCACTGTTTAATGTACCTTTGTGTGTGAAATCTAGTGAATTAGTATTGTTTCATTTAGCGGACCTTATTTTCTTTATTTGCAGATTTAAGTTTTACCACCATTAATGTAGTAATTCCTCATTATGCCGTATGAAATAGTATGTGATTTAAGTTATTTTCTTAAATATTATTAAAGAATTTTAAATATATTTGAGACATCCAATTTTATTTTATAGAAAAGAATTTCTACAGGTTTTTAAATTATATCAGTTTATTTTATGTCCGTTTTTTTTTTAGCATTAATTGTAATGCTAAAAAAACATCAGTGTATCTTAATTTATTTGTACTTTCAAATATATAAATAATGTATAAATGTCGTTTTTTATTTTGAATATTATTTCCCGTATTTATCAATTAGTAAAATTGCTAAGCAGCGTGTTCTGTTGTCGCCCAGTGTGCCGGATTCGTTCATCTCTGCCCGCCTCGAATCGTCTATCTCGCACTTCACCGCGATATATTTCTACTCATGAACTAGATAGTGAATTCGCTTAATTCGTTGCACTCGCTCGGCTAAGGTTAAAAGGGTACGCCTGGTACCTTAGTGACCCAGGCTGAATTGTATAAGGTTACTCAACCGTTTAATAAATGAATATTAATATATATTCATTAGTATTATCTTAGCCTAATAAAACCTATTCTTTTAAGTTTTACTATAACGCGCCGGCGCGTCATAGTAAAACCTATTCTTTTAAGTTTTACTATGACGCGCCGGCGCGTCATAGTAAAAAATAATATCATCGTCATAAATTCATAGAGTATTTATTTAAACTAAATATTTATTTATTTATGAAACAGCGATATAATAGAATATAATATAATAAGATATTCCCTAATACTACATATACATGGCCAAAAAAAAATGTACTAAATACGAATATGGTTGAGAAAAACAAATTAAAAAATCAAACTAAAACAATATGTACTGTGCGTGGAGTGAGTGGGTTAATGAGTGGGTGGATTAATAAAATTGGGTTTGTGAGCCTATGGTACTTACCCACCAGCGAATGGTTTTATTTTAAGCAACAAAATGAAGGTTATTTACCGCCGAAATGAACAAATTATGTGTACAAAATTTATGTTTCAAGCGAAAGGTTGAATATAAGTTTGCTAATTATATTATTTATTATAAAATATATATTACTAGATGATTGTTTCAGTATTTTTGTGACTAGGTGTTTCATTCAACATATTCGAAAATGGTTTGTTACGCTTTTTCAACGGTATAAATAGTTTTCGTAAAAAGAAGTTTAAGTCGTCTCGCCATTTTGTCAATTTGACCGTTAATATATTTCCACATATATACTAGTTAACTACATGGTGGTCCGGAAAGATCACTACCCAATTAATAAAGCTGATTCTAAATCATAATATAATAATAAAAAATATACGAGGAAGATTTGATGCAATTGCATTATCCGTAGCTACGGTATGGTAAAAAAAAATACATTTGTTTTTGTTTGTTTCGTTTTCTATTCAAACGAATCGTACATCTTATGAGATAACTAAAATATAAAGTATACTCAACCAATTTATAAACGTTATTATTTTTATTTAACACCACGTAACTTCAAAACTGAACTTTTTCACTCACTTCATATACCTTTTTTATTTCATACCTTTAATCATAGAATCTGCCCAATTAAAGTAGCAGTGATCTTCACACTCTGTATAGGTACTAAAGTAACAAACATCTTTTGTATTTGCGCTGCTTAACCTATTATTACTCTAAGCCTTGATCACTCTAAGCTCACCTATTTACAAAGTGCATTAGAGTGTCCATCATCATTTTATTAATTCATGTTTAAATGTGTGTTAATGTTAATGAAATAATAAAAATAAATAAATTCAATTAACTTTCATTGAGTTATGTACGTAAGTATTTTTTAATATATATTTATTAAGATTTTAAATGATTTTACGTGTGATTGTATTGACACCCCCAATGAATATCATCCTAAGTAATTTTAAGCGACTTTAAATTTGTTAAAATTTCTCATTAAAATGGTTTTAGAATAATTGCTTATAAATAGAAATTGGGCATATTTAATCTCGTAATTATAATAAACAAATATAATTTATTTAATGTACTTCTGAAAATGTTTTCCATTATTAATTTCTTGTATTTGGTGCACTTTGTCTTCTCAGCAATTGAAAAGTGATTGGTTTGTTTCACAGCATCCGTCGACGTATCTTCGTTCTCTGCATTCCAGTATCAAATACATTCGGTCGGCGCCTACCCGTCTGATTTATTTTCATTTTCCGCCAAAAGAAACGACCGATTCGGGCTTAAAATGTATTTTTAGACTCTTTGCGTCCATTTTGACCGCAAGCCGCGCTCTTTGTCCGTTTGTGGAATTCTAAATAATTCGTGAAAATCAAAAAGGTGTCCGCCACACCTGCTGCAGGGTCGGACTTAAAACTAGGTGAATTAACGCGACTATGCACAACGCCGAAAGAGATCGGTTAGAGACACTTCAGCTAAAAATCATGTCGTTCATGTCAGAAAATCATTTAAGGAAATCTGACGAGGAATTTTCACGCCAGATGTCTTAAAAGTGTTCCGCAATTCACCTAAAATGCGGTTTCTAAGAAATACGTTATACAAATTAAATATATATACGAGTATATATATTTAAAGCGGTAATGTTTGAGAATATCGAAAAAATAAAAAAAGTTCCAAGTATGCCTTAACGATGTAATCGATTTAAAGCCATTTACTTATTTATTATTATTATTATCTCATAGTGCATTAATTATGAAAAGTGTGTCTTATTTTTAAATGATAGAAATAATGTAGCTATAATAGATAAGGTATAATGTATTTATTTATTTATTTATTTATTATTGATTTAGTATTTATTTATTTATTTATTTATTTTATATTTATTTATGTATTACATTAGTGAGAATACAATTTAAATCATTATTTAATTCGCTAAACGAACATAATATCTATATTGCTATATCTATACATATGTATTATATATTAAAATATAAAGATTTTTGTATACAACCGCGCGCCGAGTGTACGCGATCATTAAAATTAACCCCGTAACAACGTTTTCCGTTGAAGATTAATAAAACATAACATATTTTTCTAGAGCTATGACTCAATTGTAAAAACCCAAATTATTAAAAATGTCGGAAATTAAAAATAGGTAATTATATTATGCATATTTGCAGGCGCTTCAGGCGTGCTCAGTCTTTCTGGGACACGCTATACAGCCGTTATAATTCCAATTCTGGTAACATGCTGTATATTTTGATAAACGCAAAAAATGCTTTTAGACAGAATTAGAAGCCAACGTCGATAGTGCTGCAATTTATCAAGCGAAGGTGAACGTAGCCGTATTAAAAGCTAGCTAATGGCTTTATTATATTTACCAGGAGGTGACCTCTTGGTGCACTTACGTTGAGGACGACCTCTTCGACCCTTTCCCGGTTGGATTAGTAGCCGTGCTAGAGTTGCCATTTTAGCGACTTTATTACTGAAATTTTTAATATTTGTAAATTTAAAATCTACATGCCCAACTGTGTCAATTAAAATAAAAACGACACGGTTTTGTAAAAAAAGGCGGGTGCGGCCGGGGGTATAGTGAGCTGCCAATCGACGATCAACTCAAATGTGATCACTTTTATCCGCTGCCGACCGCAACATCGCGACGAAGGAAAAGGGTCGATTGGCACCCAGACTTAGCCTGCAGGTAATCAGAAGAGAAGCATTTTGTCGCAATTAACCATTTTCACCTAAGCCTGGCCTGCACACGAGCATATTAGCTTCTCCTTCAGCACCACAACAATCACCAGAAAAATAGAGGACTTTTTCCCCGAGTTGGGAAATAAAAATGAATATTAAAAATACATTTTTAAAAACCAGCTTTTATTTAAGTGCTTGAATGCATATACAAAATTTCGTGTCTGTGCTGAAGACCGTTGAGGAGTTCCTTCGTATGGAGCCATTCCTGGGTGTAGAATCAGGTCATGCTTACCATAAAAATGGATTATCATCGGAATGAAACAAACTGTCAATTTTTAACTCCGTGGGATAAAAGGAAGCAGTTCTAATTCACCTTGCAAGATTTGACCTATTCAAAAGTAGCCTAAACTGCCTTTTCCCCAGGCCCCCCGCTTAAGTTGAGGTTGGAGGGAACTCCATCCCCCCGGGCCTTTCCTCGAGAATGGCTTCTGGATCGGCCAATGTTGATCGGTGATATATGCATACTGAGGAAGAGATAATACTATTTACTATATACGCAATTTGACAAATCGTCTGAAGATATTTGATAGTGAAGAAGTATGTTTAAATTGTTTGAATGTACAGTCAAGCACGCCAAGTGGAGAGAACAGCGAATGTGTAACAGAGAACCGAAATGGCTTTCTGACAAATTACTAAGTAATGTATTTCTCGCTTGGTGACTGAGGATAGATTTGTTTTGTAGATTCCACCCCATCCAATTTGCCCTTAAATACTTTGTGCTACAGAAAAGTAAATAGTTTTTGTGTCCATTGTGTCTCGCTGAGTTTTAATTACAAAAAATAATTTACGCAGTTTGGTCGTCGCGTACATAAATAAGTTTCCGCAACTCTAGGAAGTTGTCAATATAAATTCTTAGGGACTTAGTACAGACTACCCCGTAATTTTTCCTTTAATACTCTTTATATTTAATATGTAGGCAATGAATGCACACCTACGGCCATGTGTTTTTTGGTTCATTGTGTTGCTGAAAGCTTCTAACAGTTTCAAATCTTCATATAACTAAACACTTGAATATCTTAAGTTAATTTTATACTTGGCGGATCTGATGTACGATATCCTAAGAGTTCTCAGCGGCTTGATAGTTATGGCATTCGTCTCGCTTTTGAATTCTTATAAATTTAAACATTTCAATTCGAGCAAATTAACTTAGTTCACAAAGCGCTAAATAATGTTACTTATAGTAATCAAATAAAAATATGTCTCTATGTTTTCTCAGACTACCTATTGTAAGCCCATCACTAACGTGCACATTATATCTGTGCACAAAAGCGTAACTATTCTACGTCAAAAAAACAACAACCCCCACCAAAGAAGGAACTATGATAATGATGGCATCTGATGTGCCTGTTTTGATAAATATTTTCATATTATTTTGATTTGTTTATAAAAAAAACTACTCGTGCTTAGCTTGGTAAACTTCGTGCTTCACAGCGCACGGCGCGTGTCAAAGTTTTTAAGTTTGGCGGTCTCCGCATTTGGCGTTCCGCCATCTTGGACGCGTGCCAACGTAATGGCGTCCGCGCTTTTTGAGTTTCTGTATGGCAAAAATACAGTCTTGGATGATACGCCCTATGGATGCGCCGCACGCGAATGTTCTTCGGAAAAACATTAAAAAGTATAATTTACGAAAAAGTTACCTGAAATCAAATAAAAATACTTATTATTCGAGTTGTCAGTCGAAAGGGCGCCATCTTGTAAAAAGTGCGTTTTTTGTGGCGTGAAAACAAAGCGAAACGCGCGCCAGCCTTGGCCTTTGTTTACAGGCAAGCTTGACAAGCAAAAGTTGACAGTTGACGGTTTATATCATTTCCGTGAGTACATAATTTTAAAGGTATATGTATATAAAAATAACATAATAATATGCGCTTAGTTTTTATCTTAACAATAATTTTAATTACATATGAAAATTATTATGTTATCGTAGGTATGTATTGTCTATTTTTTGTTTTAAGAATTTTTTAGTTCGGTATTATATAACGATTAAATCGCTTATGGCTTTGCCAAAAAAAATATATCCATAATTAAAAATTCTTTACAATTACGATAGTGTCGTATTTTCTTTTTCTATTCTATTTTTAGTAATTAAATTATACGACTGAAATTATACCTCATATTAAAATATGGTTAAAATTTCAGTGTTAATATTATTTCATTATTACTATGGTCTAATACCATAAAATGTTCATATATTTTTTGTTCGTATATTTTTTTTAATTGGTAATAAATATTTACTGAAGTGGGTATTACATATTATACTATTTATAAAACACTCTTAATTAAAAATAATTTACAGGGTATCTTAATCTGGTAATATTTACTTTAGAAATCTGAAAATTTTGACCTTTATTATTAACCTGAATAATGCTCGCCGCTAATAATAATACTGCTAAGGTTTTATGGAAAAATTTAAAAAAATAAGAATTTCTATGACTGATTTCAAATATAATTATTTTGAGCCCTACTCAACTGAGCTTTATGTGCTTATGCTAGAGTCAAGGAAAATGGTGGTAATGAAGCCTATACAAATAAATATAATACACTGCACATTACAAATAAATATAATAAATTGTTTAATTTTATTTGCACAATCTACCATGATTTTCAATATTGGAATAGCGCGGTGCTATTATTGGTATATAAAACATGAAATATTCAATAAAAGTATTAGCTGTAATCCTAAAAACTACAGAAAATCGTATAATCAGGGATGTAATTTAATTTTAATCGATCCGCATTTCATTTAAACTCGAAGCAACGTTAAAAATTGGCCATTTAGCTTTGTTTGGTTTTCGACATCCGGCCGTCAACACTTAAATCAAATGTGGCTTTATTAAAGAAAAAAAGAAATGACTGTTTTCCGCGTTTTTCATTTTCAAAATAGAAATGCGCTGTCATGGCCGCCAAACTGTCACGTGGACGTCAATGGATTAAGTAATAGTGACACACATAAGCACTTGGAACAGTTCCTAAAAGAGTAAATCTATTCCAAATCTTGAATTATGTGTTATATGACATACCTCTTAACATATCAATATTTTTAGGCTAGGTATATAAAATAAATTTATTGGCAAGTGTTAGCAATCCTGCGTAGTGAAAATATTCGTTTGACACATATAAATAGTTAATACCGCCCATAGGACGTGAGCAATTAAAAATTCTATGCAGGCCATTCTTATATAAAAAAAATACAATCGATGCAAAAATATAGCAGAATCATTTTTAATTTTGTAATTGTCCTATAGCTCTAAAATATATGAGTAAAATGTATGAGTTATTTGCTGGAAATGTTTAAACGTGAAGATTTTGTCGCCAAATTGATGGATGACTTCAAAATGCGATCGATTCCAGATATTTTTTTCAAATGTTCAGTTTTTCTCGCTGAATTAGATTTATCGAATGCTTTCTACCCATAGATCTTAATCTTTTTCCTTATTATACATACATATTTGTTCATATAATATATAGGTACGTATATGTTAAAGATTTACTAACTGGAACATTTAGAAACTCTACATTTCTATCATTGAATCCCCGGGTATCTATCCTACCCCCTACCTATAGCACTTAGCTATATGGATACGGGGCAGAATCCGAAGTGCCACTAAATGCGAATTTAATACAGTTATGTGATTGTGCCTTAATTACCCACCCTCCACTCAAAATTGTTTTTTAAAATAAAATTTCTGTGTATCGAAAATTATATCGTGATATGCTAGATAATTATTTCTGATTAACGCCTCATGATGCAGTACAAAGAATCTTCAAGTCTTCGGGCGATCAGCTGATCTCGGTCATTACGAGACATTTCTTATTCATGGACCATTCCAGAACTCAAAAGAACTACTCAACTGTATTCCTAATCGTCAAATATTTGTACTGATAAATTAGAATATTCGACAGTTGAGCACATTCTGGTAATGAATCATTCGGTTAATGAACCATAAACAAAAAAATTGAATGAATTTCGTACAAAACTGTTTTTTGTTTTAAGTTTCTGAATTCTGTTTTGAAGTGCATAAGTTTATATTACATAATTATTATAAAACACGTCTCATATCCAGTATAAAATTAATGTCAAATTTGAGGTGTTGGAAAAAAGCAAATATTTTCATGATTTTCTAATATAATTTTATCAATATTATTAATACTTGTCAAAATGCGCAATTATCTTTACAGATTTCAATTTATCTCAAGACTGAACTGTTTACACCATACAAAAATTATCAGTACCATATTCACATTCTAACAAAACTACAAAATACTTTGGTTCTGTGCCTTTTAAGGGGGGGGGGGGGGGGGGTATGATTTTTTTAATTTTGAAAAACCATTTTTCCCACCCCTAGCGCCAATGGTTGGTGCTATCAAAAATGTTAACCGAAATAAGTTACAGGCCCTTATCTAAAGAATAATATAAAATTTCAATAAATTGGATATCTTATTTAGTAAGAAAGTTATAGCAAAATTTCACTTTTTTTTAAAACACCCCCATTCCCGCCCCCCTGGTCTAATTTTGCCCAATAACGAAAGTTATCGAGATTTTGTGCCCTTAAAGTTTATGTATCAATTTGATCGTAATTGGTGTAAAATTACGATATGTGGTTTAAATGTGTTTTAAATATTAAATAAATGTGGTTCAGATGTGTTATAATGTTGGGTTCTATTATAAAACATAAAATCTGTGTAAGTCTTCATTAACAATTAAGATCGGATCTAGCTCGTAAATGTTGTCAAGCGATTACAATAGTATCCCACTCTTCAGATATTGAGTACTTGGGCTTATTGAGGGAGTCATCATTAGCGGATAGGATCTAAGTAGACCGGCGTTGTCTTCGTGAGCGGAAGGAACTGCAACCGTGTCATCTGATCGAGCGAGCATAAAACACAAAAATAGATCTTGGCTGACCCGCGTTTACAAGCTGTTTAAACAGATCCATAGACAACTAGAAAGCGCGCTTTCACGTCAAAATAATTGGCGGGGGAAAAATATTTTCTTTTATCGATGTTTACGAAGGCGATAGCGGAAGAGCGGTCGTTCACAGAACTAACCCAAGCGCGTTCTAAATATTTGATAATCATAAAAGTCTTCTTAGGAAAAAAAGGAAAAGATTCAAGAAAAACACATCCATGCGATCAAAAAGGGCCCGTTAGGATTTTAATTATATTAAATATTTAGTTATAACAATAAATTGAACGAATTTATTATCGTTCAGACAAATTAAATGCTAGCAATTTACTGTTACTTTTGGAGTGTCACGGCTAGGTTAGCCATTCCTGGGTGTAGAATCAGGTCATGCTTACCATAAAAATGTATTGTCATCGGAACTGAATCTAAATGACAAATTTCAACTCCTTGGGACAAGAGGAAGTGGTTCTAATTCAGCTTGCAAGATTTGACCTAAAAACACTAACAAACATTGCAGGTTAGTAAGAATTTATAAAATCTTATAGCATATAAATATCTTATCGACCTTTATTTCAGAGTTCTTTCATCTTAGCATAATCTCAGCCTTATGCATATTTGTTGTCAACGAAATAAAATTATTGTTAGTGGGATTGAACTGTTTGTGTTTTTGCGAGAATGAGAGTGTGTATTTGATATTAATGGTTCCACACAATATATAATACAATATATATGTATAGCTATACATTTGGCCCTAGCTTAACTGGTTAGTACTGAAAGAATAGTTACCTACTCTGAAGAAAATGTCAACAGCGTTGAGTGTTTATTGTGTTTAATTTTAGATCAGACATTTCGCAGTTTCGAGCGTAAATTAAACGCATTTCCTTCCTACGTTTGCGAAACATTAGGAAAGTTTAGGAAATAAACATTGTCTTGTTTGCCGTCTTTTCCTGTTTTCGTAGCCATAGACAAATAACGCATTAAAAGTTTTGCCAAATAATATTGCGTTACATCGATCGGAAAGTACCACTTTTTTAAAAATAGATGTGATAAAGATAACTTATAACTTTAATTCCTATTTTGTTATATAACGCAACAAGAGATTAAATAAATACTTTGAAATTATACCTATATTTATTCTAGTGGTTTTAATTTATAAATAAAAATGTGAAAAAATTGAATCTATGCCTAAAATTTGTTAATAATAATAATCTATGTAATACGCCGTTTAACGCGCTACAACTCGTTAATGGTTATTTACAATCAACTATAAATGTAAAATACTTCATTTTTAAAACTATACCAAACCAACTTGAAGTTGCTGGTACTAGAGCGACGAAACGTCAATAAGAGTAATTTTAACAATACACGGTTTTTGACCCGCGACCGCTGCGTCAATAGTCAAATGCCCTAACAACCACTTTTAGCACGATAGTGATATCTATATTATCAAATATATATATATATATAACTAGCTATAAGATATCAAACTTCATGTTATATTGAAGGCAATGGTTTTGTGAAATAACTGTGAATTATTAAATAACTGTCCTTATTTTTTGTTACTGGATTTATTTAAATAAATTGTCTTTTCTGTGTTTAGTATTTTCTCAGCAACCAATAAAAAAATAAAAAGATATAACTAGGAAACTTGAGGTTATATTTAGCAAAAATTATCAATGAAATTGCTCCCACACCTGTGCGATTTTTACTTGCGTAAACGGATAAAATTGACCGTGCGGATTTAATACATCTCAAAGTCCTATGACAGCTGACATTATGAGTATTATTGTAATGGAATTAGAGAGTGAAATTTTATTACAATAGTATTAAAACAATGTACATAATTAGCCCATTAATTAACTACTTCATGAAGCGTAATTGCTTTTGCCGTGTAGAATATTTTCTCTTATTAAAAGTTATTCAAAATAAATATTCATAATTATTGTGCATTTTAAATTATTATTATTCGGATTAACCTATTTTTAATCCGAAATGTCATTTAAGCACATGTTCAATCGGGCCAATCAAATGCATTATTTATGTCCACTATATTCTGACCTTATTGGTTACCTAACCATAAACAATCCAGTTTAAAAACATGTATGGACAATTATAATAGACGTTTCAACAGATCACGGATCATCGGATCTACGGATTTATGTTTTTAATTATTAACTAAATATAATATGGTATATAACTAACTAGGAGATCGCGGTAGTCTAGTGGTTAAGGCGTTGGACAATTGACCCAAAGGTCGCGGGTTCGTATCCGCACATGACTAGGACAAGCACATTCGGCCTACTGGCCCAAAATAATTGTAAATTAACTTAAAACAAAAAAAAAAAAAAAAAAATTGCCAGGCTTGTTATATTTTTAAATATTGCATTGTTTATACGCCTGTGATTTTACTCTATATTTTTATTATAATTTGGTACGTTAAAAAAACGAAATAAGTGTTACAAAAAATATGTGTAAGCAACGCGTCAAATGTACAAATGCGAAAATGTGTCATTTTGCTTTTATAAAAATACCAACCCAACGTGACGAGCGTTTGTCGGTAAAGCGGCCAGCCATTGTGACATTTCGTTCTGATTTTAAAGTCATGACAAATTGACTCGCATGTCATAATTTGAAATGAGAACGCAATTTGGAATGCGACTTGAATGAGGCCAGGTTCGGTCTTTTTTGTATAGAACAATCAATTAGGTTTTCAATCTGTGCGTAAAGAGATCGCGCCATTTAGGTTCTAAATTTAAAAG
Organism: Neomicropteryx cornuta; assembly: GCA_020383195.1. Taxonomy (NCBI): domain Eukaryota; kingdom Metazoa; phylum Arthropoda; class Insecta; order Lepidoptera; family Micropterigidae; genus Neomicropteryx; species Neomicropteryx cornuta. The sequence goes on along the minus strand of JAHKQU010000010.1, from coordinate 3,930,374 downwards.
TGAAACGTCAAACAATATCGTCTGTCGCACTGCGCTGCCGACTGTAATTTATAGACGCGTTCGCACGCCACAAAATGGCGGTGCAATGTAAGATTTATTTTACAATGCAAGCTATTGCGTCGGACAATATGCTTTAACTAATAAACTACAATCAAATTTACCTACTTAATTTACAATTGTTAGAAATGTCCGAAGAAAATCGAACCCTTTTAGTTATAACAGCTGTGTGTACCCTTGCACGGATTACAGTTTAATATTGCCAGTTAAATTCTCTAGGTATTAAAATTGTGTGTTACATCACGTGTTCAATTTTCTTACCTAGACCTTAATTACAAGTGCCATCGTTCGATCTCATCTTCAAATTTTTAAGTTTGATTCAAAATTTAAAAAAACTTATTTAAATCTATACTTATACCATTTATAACCCGAAGAGGCGGGTCAAAATTGTACAAATCTAGTCGTAGGGCATTCGTATGTTGACCCAAAGGTCGCGGTGGCTCTACCACAAGCTTAGCCATGCCAAAATAATTGTTAACCAAAGCAATTATTTTTAATAAAATTATATAGCTACTCGTTAATCGTATTTTTTTTAAATACAGTGAAAGCATGACACATCTCTTTGCAAAAAAAAATTCAATGAGTAATTAATTGAAAATGTTTCAAAAGGAAAAAGTTAGAAACCAAATTTTTAAAGAATTAAATATACTTATATTACCTTCCTTGTATATTTTAGAAGTCTGTACATACACTCACACATATAAAAATCAAATGAAAACTACGGAATACACACATAATACAAGGAATTAATCACTAGTGCATCTGTAAAACTAAAGACAATATTTTTAAAAATAGTTTGTATTACAACGGACTAAAAACATTCAATAATTTACCGGAACATTAAAAAAAAAATGAAAGAAAAACTGTTTTAAACTACATTAAAACAAATATTATTAGATAAATGATTAGGAGAATTTAAAAATGACCCATTTCTCTAAAAAAAAGAATATATATTTTAATTAAACATCCCGCTATCTCTGTCATGCCATACAAAATTAATATTTGTAATATAAATTAATTTCTTATTATTAATAATAAGTCTAACGATTGACTCTGATTACAAACCTTTGTAATGCCAATAAATGGCAGAAATATGTATTACATGTTATGTAACACTATTCATTGCAAATGACCACCACCATTAACTACCTAGGGTAGACTTGTATAATTTAAATAATAACCTCATGAATATATCACCAATGTGAATGTGAAATTATGAAAAAACCGCGATTACACAGTACAAGATAAAGTCTTGCCTGTCTACCTTCAAGAGGGTATTCACAAAAAGCGCCGCGTCTGGACCTACTGTTCACGATCCGTTGTCCTTTCCCACAACCACCATAAGCAAATTGGACAACTACAAAGAATCATAGCAAAATTGCCAAAGTTTTTTATTAAACAAAATAAGGTATCGACAACAAAATGTTCAGTTTTAGTTAAACTAAATGTCTTAAAATATAGAAAATCGAGTACCTAAGTACCAAACACGTTGGCTGATTTGATAAGTTTTGTTATCTTTCTAACTGCGTAAGAGTTACCTGTTCTAAGAAAGGTTATTTAATAAGTGCAACAGTGTGAGTTTAAAAGACTTACGCAAAAGCATTAAAAAATAATAAGTACAAAATCCACACACACACACAAATAAATGAATGCAACTTAATTAATCGTTAAAAACTTTGCCTGGATAATTTAATATCGTCTTCGATAAAACGTTAACTTAAATAAATGGAAATTTAATTTAGAACACCTAACATAAAATAAACGTTTTTAATGTTGTTCTTTCGAAGAGTGTAATGACCAAGTAATACTGACCGCATGTCTAAAAATGGACGCGAGCAAATAGAAAAAAATAAAGTCATAAACGCTGCCAAAAGATGGCCGTGAAAAGTGAAACGCCCTTCGCGGCAAACGATCACTGTTTGTTTGGGTCGACTCGTGCGAGACACTCGTGCGAGCTGCGCTTTCTTGAACCGTTCCAAAATAGAAACGCACTGTCTAACCTGTCACTGTGTTTTTATTATGGAATGGTTCGAGAAACGTGAAACGCAATATTATTAACTATAAACATACCACATAATGCATGACATAGTCTTTATATGCATACTTCATTTCAAGCTAAACAGTATAATGACCCGACTATGCATGACACCGATTTTTTTTAGCTCCGCGTTACAAAACTTTGACGATGGAGAACCGTTTTTTTTTTTTTTAGTTAGTCGAAAGTATATGTAATTACAATAACTATGAGTAACTAACTAACAATTTTGGAAGTGCGATTTTTTATATTAATATTTTTACACATTCGTATCTGGTAAAAATCATAATAGTCGAATCTCTTAATAGGCTTGCAAATAATCGTTTACCAAAGTTATACCGATATTGCTGTCGAAAAAATTCATAGATTTACTAAAAATAATAAATCCTCACTAAAATTGCGCAAAAATCCTAGTCAAATATGTTTTTAGTTACATCTTATATATACATATAATTAGTAGTCAAAAAAGTTAATTTCAACCCAAAAGTAATTAAGTAATTTAATAATTTAATACAATTAAATAATGTTTACTGAGACAAAAAAATAACTGTCTCACATATAATTAATAATTTTGAACACAATATATTACCATATTGCCAAATAAATATAGCCAATAATTTTATAAAAAAATGGCAATATGTATTTATAAAAAAAATGTATGAAGCCATTTGCATTACTCTAATAAATAGTATTTTTTATAGAACTTTCAATATATATGAGTATTTATCAAGGTAAATAAAACGAGAAGCGCTAATTGTATTAAATCAGCAGAAACTCAATATTTTTTAAAAAATATCAATATATCTACATACATAATATAATAAAACTTTATAAAAGTTTAATCAAGTCGCGAGATATTTATAAATCTTCATAAGTACACTTTCAAAAAACTTATTCCGAGTTCAAAGATCAAATTGATGCTCTCAATTCAATTCAAGTCATTTCTAGATACCTATTCCAAATAAGGAGTCGGTTTGTATGGTAAATGTTAGAAACTTTTATTGCAGAATTCCGTTGCCTCCCAAATCGCAAACGCATCGCTCAAGTGTCAGATCTTAGTTTGGAATGGCCCACGAATAACGCTTCTGCTGAAACGCAAAGAATGGTCGAAGGAGTGCTCTAGACAGGTTCTGCATCCACATATACCAAGTGGTCAATGTTGGTTAGCAAAACGAGGGTTTTTCCTATGAAATGAAACAAATAAATGAGAATTTAGACCAGTAAAAATAAAAGTAAAGAAGGCTTTTAACTTTAAGGCGAGGCGAGACCTTGAAATTCGGTGCTGAATTTTGATATGGCGTCAGGTTTTACTCTCTGCGCGGTCAGTAAGCAATTGTTGGTTTTTATTTAATTACAGCTTCATAATATAGAAATTAAAAACACAAACTTTCCTATATTTTAGACCCTTCATTTGCCTTTCAATTACTATTTTTCCTAAGGCTATAATGTCCCTTTATAAGAGAGCATTTCAACTAAAAAAGAATTATTAGCAGTTTATCATTTAATAAATTTCTCTGAAATAGAATTGAATTTTAAATATTTACCTTCACTATGTAGAAGAAATAAGATTAAGGTATATAAAAATATATTTTTATGATTTAATATCCAATGGTTACCAAATGCCAGCCAAGGGTTTAGATGAATCGAAATTAATATTTGTCCTTTGGCTTCACCTGAATTCAGACAAGTAATTATTTTTTAACTAATCAAGTGAGTGCCTAATTATATTTTTTTTATGTTTATTATTATTATTATATTTCACTTTCCTCATCGGGTAAAAATCATAATAGGCGGATTTCTTTTTCTATAACAACACCGTGTTCCCCAATATATAAGAAATTCTAAAATATTTATCTCGGGAGAACAATTAGATACCCTATGTTCTGAAACGAGCATTTCAGTCGTCTGGTATTCCGGTATAAAATCTCCGGGAAGAACCCGATGTCTGGAAGTAAATAATTACAACAGGTCTTTGTGCGACGAGCGCGCCTAAACACAAAGATCTCCGCGCGCGGGCAAGTCGGACAAAGAGATGTCTGGAGCCAAATGTATTTATTGTCGTGTGGGGGGGCCGTTCACCCGACAGCGTGCACTGTCGGGAACCTGGATTGTAACGGGATCATGACACCGTTGTTTTTGCGCTAACTTTTAACATTTCGATAAGTTTAAAAACTTGAAGGGATGAACATTTGAAAATGTGTAATTTATCAACCATTTTTATTCTTACTTTATTTCATTTTTCATTTCAGTATAGGTAATAGATTAATCTTCTTTTCATTTAAATGTCATTTATAATTAATTACTATTATCAGTGGCAGCGAAATTATTAAACAATAGAAAAATTAAACAAATCATCGACTATGAAAAAAAAAACAAACTAAATATTTGAAAATTAGTGAAGAGATTAAGCGAAACGAAAATGATACAAAACAAATAAAAATATAACTTGAAACTTAAACGTAGTACAAAAAAAAACCCGAACATACGCGAAATAATATATATGTGATAAATAATTTAAAATATGTAGACATTATAAAAATTAAAAATAGATTAACTTTCCATTTTTTTTAAAGGACCTGAAATTGGATTTAAGTAAAATAAGAAATTATTTATAAATAGGTACATTTTTATTTTTAATATTCCTTCTCATTATATCATCATTGTAGTATAATACATGTTACATGGATAATACAAAAAAAAAAATGAAAAGATTCCCAATAACAAAGGTTTCATATATATATATATTTTTTATCTACCGCGTAAGAAACTCTTTATTATTTATTTTTCAGTAAGAAATTTTATTCCTTTCAGATAAAATCGTAAGGTCCAACCGCTCAGAATGCCGACCGAGTGCCTGACCACCAATCCTCTACAGCGGGAGCTGGCCGACTCCATCATCAGGATGGTGCCACTGGACGAGATCAGGATACTGCTGGCGTGCGGTGCCAAGGTTCGTTCTGCGAAAAACCTTCACCTTCACGGCTATCATAAACCGCATCCATGTTTCTTAGGTCATTTGTATTGCTTTAGAACGTAATTTTTGTTGATATTATTTAACACACTGCATAGATAATCAAATTCATCTAAATCGATATCGAAAAAACTCGGAGATGAAAAGATTAATAATTATTTATTAATTAATCAATATATTTACTGAATTTTATTTCTATTTATTTTGTTAAAATTTGATGAGAAGTATTTTGTATAAAAAGGAAAAAAAAATACATATAGGATTTTTATTATAGGATAGTAATTTGGCTATGGGGGGATCAGTTCATTTTGGAAAAGAGGTCTTTTGCACAAAATACTTTGGAAATTCCTGATATAAATCATCAAACTCATTATAACTCGTTATTACAAATAACGGAAAATTCTCAACGCCAATTAAAAAAAACGGTTGCAACATTTAAAAGTCGACACGACATAATATCGTCACAATTATTATTATTTTTCTTATGATTATGGGTTAATATTATGCCAAAATTATTATTATTTATAGAGTAGGTATTTATAAAAGTAGGTATTTATCCTTCCTAAGGTTAGATGTTTATCCTTTTATAAATTAATACAATTTAACGTGCAGAAAGTTCTGCGAATAAGTTTATCGGTTCTTTTTCCTTAATATTTATTTATTTTCATTATTGAATATATACTACTTATGTAATAATTTTAACTCCAAGACTGCTTTAATACGATCGAAGGGTATCGTGGGGAAAAATCCCCCTACTTTTAACGTCTTTTTTAAGTGAATATTTTTAATAATTGATAAAAATAAATTATATTGAACAAATAATTTTAACTGTGAGATATACGAAGAGTTACCTATAAGTACCTAGGTCGTGTATAATTTTACATTAAAAATTCAAACAAAATAATTATAGTTTTCTATGCAAAAAATAATATGCGTAAACGTTTTGCTTATATCGAGATAAAAAAGTTACATTTGTATTTTGTCTAAAAATTAAGAGTCCTGATTTTTCTATGCATTTTATCAAAACTTTAGACGTGAATATCTTATTAACTGATTACAAGATTTGAGAAAAAAATTACAGAGGCATAGTTGATTTCATAAAGATGCAAATTCAAGTTTTCTATAATTCACTGTTCCTGTCTTTGCCTTTGTGAATACAGTCGTGTATTCAAAGCTACTATCCAAGTCCTTTGGCCGTCTGTCCGTTACATCTTTAACTCAAAAATTACAAGTGCGGAAGAGGAGGGAAGTGGTAATCTCATACTAACCGTGCGTTAAAATTTACAAAAAAAAAACTAAAATTATGAATTTAAGGATATTATGGTGCTTTTTTTATTTTAGTCTACTCAGACCTAAAAAAAAATAACCCACAGTCGCCTCTATGACCATCCAAAACGCACATCAAACGGGCTAAAAGTGCCGTTGCCACAGGTGGAGATAGGAAATGAAGCAACCCGTAACCGTTTGGTACCAAAGGCGCGGGTAGTCTTCAGGTTTACTACTACTAAACAATGTAAAGAATGTATGTCAGCGTTTCATAACCATTCTTGCTTATTTTCACAAACTTATCGCATACTTACTTAATCTTATGATTGTTGTGATCCAATGTTGCCGGTGGTGTAGTACAGTGTTGTGGCGTCCGCAGGTGAACGAACCCGTGACCCAGGGTCTCCGTCCTCTCCACTACGCCGTCTGGCAACGGCACTTGGAGGCCACGCAGCTGCTGCTGGTGAGGGGTTGCGATGTGAACGCCAGGGACGACTGCGGCTACAGTGCTCTTCATCTGTCCGCGGAACACGGGTTCGTTTGTACCTACACTTTTTCACGACTCTATTATTTTTCTCTGAATAAATGCAACGCATTACGGTTGGTTCCAATACCGGTGCCGTTGTCACAAGTGGAGATGGGAAATAAAACAATCCATCACAAGTTGGAGTAGAGATGCCTTTAATGGCGCCTCTAGGCATATTCAACCAGAACGTCAAGTTCTGGTTGAAGATGTTGATATCATTCTTGTTCCAGTTAACGGTGCTTATCTTTTCTTAGGTTAGGGTTGTAATAGACCCTTCGGTGATGTAAGGGCTCGTATTTAATAATGCAGTGCTGCACTATTGATTAACTACTTACATATAAGACTCCAAAAGTGGACACCATGGTAATAAGGTTGCGGAAGATCCTTCAGCCAGCGTCTCCTGGCACTGGTGATGCGAAGATGTTGGTCGCGTCGATGTGGTTGAAGAAATTCTGTCGACTCTCTCTCTGTCTTGACACGAGTACTGTCATCGGCCCGACTTCTCAATAATCCCATCCCACCTTGCGGGACAAAGAGACTCATATCCAGCAAGTGTTGACCTGGCGATTCAGCATGCTGATGTACTGAGAGTTACGTAGCCCGGTTGGAGACATCGCCACAGGGTCATCGGTACATAGGTTCCAATTTACATTAATTCTGTTCATCAAGATTTAGCACCACGCGCAACCCTTCCGCGTGACAAACGATATTTTGGAAGGCTAAAATATTTTATTTTACTGTTTTTACTTTAAAGATACACCGAGCTGGTGGAACTGCTGCTAAAAAGCGGTGCTGCGGTGGACTACCGCCCTCAAACCGACGAGGCTTTTCCTAGAACAACGCTCTGCGACGAACCGTTGCGGCTTGCCATTCGAAACAAGCACACGGTAAGCATGGACTATTTTTTTGTGGTCTCACTTATTGTGTATCGAACCTGGGACCTGTGATGGGTTAGAAGCAGGTGTTCACACCACTGCTCCACCAGGCCGGCATCGGTTAAAGAAGCCTCTAAGATCGCAAGCAATAACAAATTTAAATTGTTGCTAGTTATATTCACATGGGCGACTCTGATTCATACACCGTGTCCAAAGACGTTTTACGATAAAAAAAAACCAGCTAATTAATCCTGCGAATATCAAATTTCATCATAGTTTCAGAGAAAATTAATTAATAATTAATATGTTATCCCCTTAGAAATAATGAATGAACTTAATCTTAATGAGATTATGGAATTAACATAATAAGATGAAAGATCTACTGCGAATGAACTAACTGGACTAGTTGGGTATGGCTTTTATACGAGAGTGTAAACAATTTTTAGTGCGTCAAAAGGAAATAAATAGAAATCTTATGTAGGTTATTTGTTTCAACTATCGTAACCTTTTTATTGATTTTTTTAATATTTCATCAGCATTTGATAATTAATAATAAAAATTAAATAGAATAACGAGGTCAAAGTTTAGATAACTAAATAACTAAATTGAAAGTATTGTTGTATGATGACGCAAATCAGATGTCTATTTATCAATTAATTACTTTAATAATTGTGTTAGTCTCGCAATAATGATAAACTCAAAATAGTTATCATAGTTTTGAATTATTGAATTTGAAAGGAAAACAAGAGATGGACGATTTATCAGTTTGTCTAGACAATTACAAGATGGAGTCATCTCTGCGTGCGTTTGTACAAAGTAATTGATTTTTCTATTATAGAATGCTTTTGATCAGGTAGAAGTGAGGAGTGATCTCACAATATTTATGAGATAGGTTAACAAAATTATAAGGTTAATATTATGAGGCAGGTACATAACAGGTTTCGAGTGCTTTCGTGTAGGGTTCAAGATTGCGACGCGGCCGTGTCAAGACTACTCGCTGAGAGAAATAAAAATAGAGGTAATTTACACCATTTCGTAAAAAAATGACACCATCAGAGCGACGTGCTCTCCTGAAAAAGCAACTTTCATTTATCCAATGATAACCTAACTTAACCTAACAAAATGTGTTCCATTCGCAGGCCGTAGCTCGTCTGCTTCTCGAGCATGGCGCCGATCCGAACAAGCGCTACTTCTTCGGCTCCGAAATCAACCTGGTCTCGGAGCCGGAGTACCTCCAGCTGCTCTTGACCTTCGGCGCCAACCCTGACTCCAGAGATAGGGCCGGACTGACGCCGCTCATGAAGGCCGCGAGATACCAACAGGTTCGAGCACGACACTGATAGCTATTTTCGAGTTCATAGGTGTTCTTCCTTTCTTCATAACGTTTCGCTTAACCGTCAAATCTTGCAATTTCTTACTGGTCCGGGTTTATTGTCCCGGTATATATTGTTTATATCCCTACCATATACGGAAGGTTAAGCGGAAGGGGAACACAATTCGTCTTCCTAAATCTCGTTTATTTGTTTCTACCTCAAAGGGGCAATATGTTCAGATATGAATGATACAGCTGAAAAAAATTGCAAGATTTGACAATTGAGCGTTGCATTTGCTATTTGAAACAGAGTTCCTATATTATGCAATTATGCCAAAGGTCGTTCAAATCACTTGATTATTCAGAATCAAAAATTACTTTAATTTAAAGCAAAATTATACAATGCCAAACTATATGTTAGTCAGTTTGTTAATTACTCACATGATATTTAAATAATAGTGTTAAAATATATAACGAATATGAGAGTCGATGGTACAAAATAAAATTGAGAATAAGAAACACAACCATCTTTGTACAAATAATTTATAATAGGTATATGAACATAATGTAGAGTTATGTTAGTAAAAAGTATGTAGAATATTAGAATTAAGATAACACAATTAAATTATATTACAATAAAATGATAATAATATATCATCTTGCAATGTTAATAAAACTGATTTTGCATGGTTAAAGGCTGTTCATATAAATAAACTTAGAGATGGCAATTTAAAACAGTACCTACAAGGTCTTTTGTCTCTGGTACAAAATCATATCTTTTTTTTTCATGTAGATAATAATAAATAAATAACACTTAAAATAGTCAAAAAAAATAAATTTAAGTACGAGTTTAGTATTTATAAAGTCAAAAATAATATATAGTGTAAAGTACTAAAAACATTAAAAGGCCGTTAGCGACAAAATCGAAAAAAGAACGGATTTTATAAATACGATTCCGAATGCAAGAGCTGATGATAAATAAATAACACTATACGCCATATTTGTATTATTCCTCAATAATACGTTAAAATATACTAACTGATAACATTTTATTGTTTAAAACCTTAGTGCTTATAAAACTACGTTTTTTTTGTCTATGGATTGTTCGTAAAGATAGTGGATTATCGTTGGTGTAGGTCGCTCCAACATGCAACTAAACTCGCTTTATTTACGCTCAATTATTTTACATGTATAAGTTATTAATTAAGGCAAACAGCACATATTGAAATAAAAATGCTTTAGTTCGCTGCTAAGCTTAAAATTGACTACTAATTTTTATGAAATGCATGCGCTGTTACTTTAAGAGCGAAATAACACTATTAGATATAAAGCCGCTAGTATTTTATATAAATCCATGCTGATTCTGGCAGGCATTATCAATACTATTATCAAACTCATGAATTAATACACTCGTTGCAAAACTTTCCATTTCTGCGATAAACTATTACTACATTCGATACACTTAACTCTTACGCTTACGATGGGCTGCACCAAAAAATCGGGTAAAACAGTTTTACGGGCTGTCATACACTTGATACTACATTATTTTTAAGAACATTATCAATTATCAAAAAAACATATAGTTTCGTCCTTTCGTGTTCCGTTAGTTCACTTATAAACACGTTGTACAGACATTTAACTACACTCGCTCCATTTGGTTTTGTTATTTTTTCAGTGTCCAGATTTTCTAACTCCCAGATGCATTCTATCGATGTGTTTAGTTAAATCAGACTTACGTGCAAACATCTTATCACAATCGTCGCATATAAACTTTCTTATTTTGCGATGAATGACATCAATGTGCTTATTTAAATTAGACTTCTGTGAAAACGTGTTATTACACTCACTACATTTAAACCCTCTTATTTTACGATGAACCCCGTCGACGTGTTCGGTTAAATCACAATTACGAGCAAACATCTTGGCGCATTCGTTACATTTGAACTTTCTTATTTTCCGATGGACGCGATTAGTGTGTATATTTAAAACAGCCTTATTGACAAACATCTTATTACAATAGGTGCACGCAAATTTTCTCGTTTTCTGATGAACAGCGTCATTGTGCATAATCAACCGATATCGCTGCGGAAAAGTCTTATCACACTCACTACATTTGAACGATACCATTTGTTTACTATCAGTGTCCTCATATTTATCTTTTTTTGCATTCAAAGAACGCAAAGGCTGGTCTCTTTCTGAACATTGGATGCATTTAGAATCACTCGTGGAAACTAAACTGTTTCTATCAATAGAGCGCGTAGAATTCCTTATAAAATTCGCTTGCACTTTATTAAACACTAATTGCGTATCATTGTAAATTAATGGTTCGCATTCGATAGTTTCTATTTTAATATCTTGAAGTTGTTTGAATGTAACCAGTTCATTGCGAATAATAGGCGGGTTTGAATCTATAGATGCTGGAATTATGTTTTTATCCTTTACAGATTCATTAACTTGCCATTGGCCAAAATTATTGCTACAGCTTGGTATGTTATCGCCCATTTGCTTAAACACACTATTGTCACTATCAACTAGTTCTGTTTTTATAGGTAAATTATCACTTTTGTATTTGTCCATTTTTAAATGACATTTTAAATAATGCATTTGATTTTGACAGATGAGTTACATCATAACCACATGGCGAACAGTGCTGCCAAACGTCGAATCCCGTACTACCCATATTTTGCAGCAATTGTTTTACAATAAGAAAAATTTGTTCATTTTAAATTACCTTATCTATACTATATAAGTATCTCTGTGTTTTTGTTTGATGTGTGATTTCATTTTAGGCAATACTTGATTTATTATATTTAATTTTAAGTTATAACACATAATAGCGTATAAAACAAACCAAACATAATCACTATGAATTCTAAATTGTTAAGTTTTGCTCAAATATTGTTAGCAGTGAAATAATATAGAAGTAGGATGAATGTATGATATTATACCCGATGTGTTGGTGAAAAAACAAATTACATACAGAAGTTTTAAGAAGTATCAATAGCTGAAAAAAAAATTGAAAAAGTACTACACTATAAAACAACAAAAAAACTATTAATACTCTAATCTACCCCTTTTTAACTAATAGTAACGTTCTTCTGGCTGCATCCCCCCATAAAATTCCTTAGAGTAAGGAATTGTGTAGTGCGCTCTCTCCACGCATTCCATACTTAACTAAAATTTTATAAAAATCCTAAAATTCCTTTCCATGGCAACACAGTTTCATAGCAATCCACTCTTCCTTAAGTCTCGGTAAAGTAACTTCATAACCGAAAAAACGCCAAACTTATAAGTATATAAAATATGTTAAACGATAATATTCAATACTTGTTTTGCGTGTCATTCATTATAAGTGTGTATGTCCCATACAATGACCTTTTAAAACATATAGATACGGCAACTGAGGGTGAAGAACGCACCACGCCCAAGTACGCCACTTTGCGTCGAGTACACTCCTCATGTCATAGCGATAAGTCCACAAGTTTTTACAACGACGATTCATATGACGTGCCGTATCTATAAGTTTGAAAAGATCGTTGGTCCCATAGAAATAGTTAACCTACTAACCCATAATATAATCATTACTGTATAAATATATTTACTCACAATAAATAAATAAAAAATAAATACCTTCGGGTAGGTAACCGAGTATAGGTTAAATGGTTCTATGAAGGGCGCTGATGGGACATTTTCTTAACATACTGAGTCGGTATCATTTTCATAAGACTACTATTTTTATTTATAGGGTATGGATTCAGTTCTGCTCCTACTGTCACACGGAGCTGACGTCAACGCAATGGCCGATGAGAGACACGACTTCAGGACCGTCTTGCATTACGCCGTTCTCTCTGGTGAGTTCAGCGGGGCTAGTCTGAAGCCGGCTCGCCACTCGCTCGCTGTCAGTTTGACGTCATTATTGCATCAGACAAACGTCAAACTGAGCGATCGGCGAGTCAACTCGCAGACATATTTAATCGATTTATATCTCGTATAATCGATTTAGACTAGCAGATATATTTAATCGATTTGTAGCCAAAATAACAGCAGAAACTTATGATTGCCCTCGTAGATTTTTAAGATTGGTGACGTTAAGAGGACTCTACCCGGTCATTTATTCATAGTAGTGTAGTGTAGAGTAGTGTTCACGCTGTAGTGTTGTGACTCTTATTTCTAGATATAGAAGAAAAATAATACTGATCGTTTTATCTCCTAACTATCTAGCTAGACTTCTATAGAATTGAAAGGTTAAATTTGTACATTGTCTAAAAGTTAAAAGCCTCAAAAGTCTGTATTTTATCATATATTTAATCAAAAGTTTAAGCGTAAATTTCTCATTGACCGAATACAAGAATCGACAAAATAAAACTATAAAAGCATAATTTATTTCATAAAGATACAAATTCAACCAAGTTTTTAGACATATATTGATTCTGTTTTTCATACCTAACTAACCAACAGCATTAAGTGTTTATGCGTTGATGAGACAGCACGATTTAAAGCACGTGCAAGACAGAGAAAAGCGCCACCGGGAAACGACCCCTTAAATATTCCGATGAAACTAGGCGTGTTGGCCCAATTAGGAATCTGTAAAAGCAGGAGTCCATACCTAGTACCACAGCGTTTAAAATATTATAAAGAATCTAAATAGTAATATGTTTTTTTTCTAATGCCAGGAAATATGTCGATAGTAAATCTACTAATAAAGCAAGGCGCTAAGCTGAATTATGGTTGTGACGAGATCTGCAAACCTAGCCCTCTGGATCTGGCGATTCTGAAGGGGGATGTCGAAATCATAAAACTGCTGCTGGAAAATGGTATGCCCCCATTATTGCTTTAGAATTCTTCATTTCGACCTTTAGTTACTATGATTCTTGCTCGTGTCAAACAGTTCAAACCACGTCCATTCTGTTCATTATTTTCAAGCGTGTGAAGCGAGTACCTAATATAAATTGCGACATATAAATAACTCCTTATATTACAAAACGATATTATTGAATTTTCAATTTTTAGACGCTATTCTAACGCAACGCTATGTAATCTATTTTGTCTATGCTTGACCTGCAAATAGCATCACCAAACTATACCTGTATAGTGTATCTGGATTCGAAATAGCCAAATTTCAGAGCCGGTGTGATTTCATATTAAAGTTTTATTTTTGTGTATAGTTTAAATGAAATAACTTATCATGGAGTCAAATGATAACGATTTCAAATTTAGCCTATGTTAATCAGTTCGATATCTACTGAAAAACGAATTGATAATGGGGACTATAGGTGACAATTTGAATGTACGGTTTCACTAAAAGAAACATGTTATCTAAATCATTCGAAAGACCAGTGGGGATAGTCTGATGCTGACTCGCCGATCGCTCCTAACAGTTTGACGTTTGTCTGATGCAATAATGCATTAAACAAACGTCAAACTGACAGCGAGCGAGTGGCGAGTCGGCTTCGGACTAGCCCCACAGATTTATTCTTTGATAAACAGTATTTTTATTTTCTTACAAAGCAGTGCTGACTTCATCAGTTGACCCACGCGCTACAACCTCTTTCGGCTTACCAACAGTGAAATCATCAAATCTAGAGTGTTATACTGATCTGATACTATGAAAATTCCAGTTTCTATGTTGGATAATGTTTGTTTTTAAAAAATGCCTAAACATTTTGAGAAAATTTAATTTCGATGCAGGCGGTTTCTTAATAGGCCATGGTTGAAGTTTGGCTACTTCATCTTCATCACCCTTACATTCATCTGATCATTATTGTATTTTTCCATTGATGCTTTCTGTTTGTAAGACATTAATGAGGCAGTTAAAACGGATCTATCGATGCTACGAATGCAAATTGCTGTCAAATTGTGAATCTTGTTGCGGGAATTTTTTTAGGGATTGGGAGGTGTTTTGTAGTATTCATATTTTCAACAGAAACCATTCAAAATAGTACATTCCTGGAGTCGACTCGCCTGTCAGCAACTGGCACACGAACCGGGACCGTATCCCCTATTTTTGACGGAGGTAACTAACTCATTGGAATATAAATTAATGTTTCCACCAAATATGAACCTGTTTTCAATTTGCTATGGAATTTCCTCCCTTACATATTTGTATCTGTTTCGCATTATGTAATAATTAAAGATCCGTTGCAAGAGATACTTGCGCCCTTTTAGAACTGTTCGCATACAGCATTTGCCCTCCAATTAAATGTTGATGCAAGCGTTTTGTCACTTTTTAGTTATTTTTTCTTCAGGTATAAAGAAAATAACAATTTAGGTTGGTTATGTCGCACGCTTTCTCGTTACCCTTCTTTATAACTATTGGTTTAACATTTAAATATTGTTATTTAAATAGTGTTCATCATTATCGATCATCGATCAATATGATTTCAAATTGTTAGCAAGTTGGTACCAGTTTTCACATGTGCATGAATATAAAATATACTGTGATGAAAATCCCCATGATAATGACACCTCTCTACTCGTAACTAACTCACCTACCCTCGCAAACAGTCTCGGATATCGAAAACTGCGCACAGGGAGTCAAACTGCAATACGGAGGACTTATGATGTTTTTCACCGTACCTCATTTTTTTATATGCAAATCAATATAATCATATTTATTACATATACAATAAATATAAATTATTACATTTTTCTTAAATGTAATATTTAGTAATAAATGTAATAAAAAAGTGATTTGATTTTTTTTTTGTATGGACCAGACTCAAAATTGCTTATTGATGCAAATTCTTGGCCGCTTTGAAACCATCACAGATGTCATCTTTGGATCTTTTCTATAGATCTCAGCATTCAGCGCGCGCCGAAAGTATTCCTCAATTATGCAAGCCAAAAAACCATGAAAAATTTGTTATTGTGACATACTTAAATTACATTAGCGAAATTGTATTCTTTACTAATAGAAATATATTAGGTGCTTAAATCTAAAAATAAGGAAGAATAATTAGGTACTTTCTTTTAAATTTTTTGCAGATTACACTTACATATATTTTCTTTCGGATTTTGCCATCTTTGGGATTGGCCATCTTTCTGTTTATAAGTGCTATAATTATAGAAATTCAATAAAAACAATTAAAGGATAAATATATTAATATTAAAAATACATTTTTAAAAACTAGCTTTTATTTAAGGCTTAATTTTTTGTGACTGCTATTGACCGTCGAGGAGTTTCTGCGGCTGGGTGTAGTATCAGGTCATGCTTACCATAAAAATGCATTATAATCTAACAAACATTGCAAGTTTAATAAAAGCTTGTAAAAATTGAGGTACGGTGATAAAAAATCTTGAATCCTCCGTATTGCAGTTTAACCACTGTGCGGCGTGGCACCGGGAGACCGTGTTGCTAGTTATGCCTAATGACATATTTATCATAAGATGAAAAATAAAAAAAAACAACAATAATCAACGATTTTGAGTTCCTTTTTAGGCAATGCTTAAAAATAAGTAAAATATTGCGTGAATTTTACGTAAAAATCGTAACACGAATTAACTAGGCGATACGTGTGTATTGAAACAGTATTTCCCTCGACGAGTATGTAACCCGATTTAACACGATGACCTGTTTATTTTAATATATAATTTGTAAAAAAAAGTAAAATTTATGTATTTATAAAGAACCAGCATTATGTCAAAATAATGTACTTAGGTTCGATTCGTTAGTAAATTTAAATATTGACAACCTCACGCATTTTTTTATGGTTAGTATACTTTTACGCGACTTACTTAAAGTCGTTAGACTTTTAGGTTTTGAAAAAGTTTTCATCTAAGTTAACTAATATGTATTCTTATGGTTAATTGCATCGACGTGTTATCTACAGTTTAAATTCCTCAACTCATAACTAACTTTATTTTTTACACAAGGGTGTATTTCAAATCATTACTGTTTCTTCAGAAGGTTGAAAAAATGTTTATCTAATATAATATATCGAAAATGTTTATCTGAGAAAAATATTTCCCAATTGAGAGAAAAACGATTTCAAAGTTTAATTGGCACAAGAGTCCAGTTGCAAATCCAGTCCCATGCGAAATCGCTTAATAGACTATTCGAAATTTAAAGCGTGCGGATCGTCTATTAAGCGATTTTGCACATCATTTTTTCACTTTGCACAAATTTGCAATTGTACAAATAATTTTAGTATGTTTTTTTTCTCGCGAGACCCGGTTTAGGACAGTGGTGATTTTAAATGCAATATCTATATTGTTTATGGTTATTCATCTTTCTTTTGGTAAAGCGTTGGTACATAGTGATTAGTGGCGGTCTTTAAGACTTCATCGCATCTATAAAATACTTAGAATATTTTTCTTTTAAGGTGCTAGAGTCAATGTATCGAGTGGCATAATTGGATCCCCGCTGCACGTAGCCTGTTCGGAAAATATACCTAATAGACTTCAAATTCTCATGGTAAGTTTATTTCATGCACGTTTGGGTAGGTTTATTGTTTTTATATTTAAAACTAAAATAATCTCTTAGTTATTTATAAATTTTAAGATTTGGAATTTTTAGTAAGGTCGTTGAAACAGGAAATGTAGTGGAGGATGAAAGTAAGTGTTTCTTCTGCAACACGGGTGTGTGTAATATCGTTGCATAGACATTGCACTAAAATCTCAAAACGGGAGTCGGATGCACAAGTAAACTCCTTCTTTGAATTATATATCCTATCAGATTGTATTTGGACTGATTTTGGGATAGGATATTGAAGGTCGCGTAATCCTAATTGAGGGCATTTTTTCTAGAGTTGACGAAAAAAGTATTCCCATGGGTTCCATATACATAAAGGGTTATTTCTTTTAATTATAGTTTTATAACATGGACCGATTTAGGTAAGAATTGATTATCGCTTGCGTTTTTGAGGTGGTATTAAACGCAGATCCAACTGCCTTGTTGTTGTCTTTATGATTGCTGTGGTATATCGGTAATTGCGTCCGAGTGTGTGTTGCTACTTGTCGCTGATTGTAAAAATAAATGAATAAATATTAAAAAAACGTATTTGTTTAAATATTAATTTATATATCCTTTAATCTTTTCATATATTTCTATACTGTAGCGAAACCTGTTACTAGACAATTTTATACACAATTGTATGTACCATTTTTTATATATTGTATTGTTGGTTTTCCAAATAAACAATAAATAAATAAATAAAATTGGTAACGGCAGGTTTGGGTTACTTGATGGTTTCATTTTTTAATTGAAAACATTAATCTCTGCATTATTATTTTTAAAAGAATAGAGGTAAGTACCTAAACTAAAATTTTACATTTAAATTCAACCCGTATAAACAAAGAATAATAACGTGTATCTGTCAACCAAAAGAAGTCAGAAAAAAAAGTTTCCCATATTATAATATAATATGGAATATGCGTAGTTAAGGTTTAAGAATTTTGCGTCTTATAGCTTAGGTATGTATAGCATGTGTTCGAGGTCACGGTCGATGTAACACGTAGGTATGAAAGGAACGTCAAATCATTATAATTCCACAAGGCAAAATTGATCAATATTAATTAGTTATTTATAAACTTACTTAAATAATTCATGTGACGCTAACCTATGAACTTATTTGCAAGAGATCTAGATACCTTAGTTAGATAGTTAGACTATCCTATACGACGTTATCTTATGGATAAATTGAAGGTGTAACATCGATTCAAATTAATCGATAATAAATCATCGATATCGAAAAAGGATTGATTTTAAAACTTTTTTTTTAATATTTATGTACGTCCGCCAGATAAAGACCCACACCGGATTCACATTCTCCATAAAATTTCAGATATAAAAAAAAAGGTGTCGATATCTTAAAAAACTCAACGTAGTTTTTTTAGAAGATCGGAGAAACAACGTTTAAAGTTTCATCTAAACTCACAACTTTAAAACTATAGGTTGCCAAACTATACTATAACCTACTATACGAAACTTTAGGTAAGTATTGTGAGTCTTCGTAAGATGACAGGTCTTAATCATAATATAATGATTTTATTTTAATAAGAACATACTCGTGCTGTTGCTGACTTTTTTTAAATCGGACTTTCATTAGGAGCTTTAAAATTTAACATCCAACGCAACACAACGGTAAACAGGCATTCCTCTTCTACTTCTGATGCAGTGTTAGCGGGTTTGTACCTCCGATAAAAGTATTTTACGACGTTTTCTCAACGCCGTCGTCTGTATTAAGTGACAAGATTAACCTAACCAAACACTTTTACTTACTCTGTACTATGCTTACTGGCTACTCCTCAATAGTACGAGGTATAAGATAAAAACAAACCTGACGGTTAAAAAAATATCTTATAAATTAACTAACAATTCAATGTGCATTTTACAAAAAAAATATGTTGATCTCTCGAACCTAAAAAAAAAATTATTGAACTTATTTTGTTTCATAATTATATCATTATTACTGTTATAAGAATGAAATAATAATAAACAATGCGATACTACGAAGTTAAAACATTTTAAGAGAAAAGCACGGATGAATCGATACTATAATAGTTTCGTATGCGATTAACTATCGATACATAACGTCGCCCACCCATCCCTAGCTAGCGGTATTGATGGGCAGGCTACCCAGAACTCTTGGCTATGGATTGCTCGGTGTCATTTTGTCGAAGAACATTCTAAATATACCTTTTTTGTTTTTCTCGTTGTTTATTGGTTATATTGTTATTCGGTATCAGCTAAATTTTCGTTTGACGCTTGTACGTTCGTTAATGGATAAATCGAAGTAAACCGTTCCATTGGTGTAAACTGGTGTAAATTGAATTTGAGTATTGTTATTAATAGTGTTTCAAGACCTAAAAATGTCTGAGTTTAGAGGCAATCGGTCGCATGGCTTCGAATATCCTCCTTACAGCCGCCTTTTCATAGTATCAAACAAAAGTAGCACGGAGGAAGATTTCCGCTCGGGTTTCTCCGAATTCGGTCCCATCGAAGATTTGTACATGGTGAAAGATCGCAAGAGCGGCGAATTCAAAGGAGTGACGTACATCCAGTACGCGAAGACGTCACAGGCCGCAAAGGCATTGGAGACGATGAACAAGAAGCGTCTGGTGAACAGTTCGACTCCGATCAAAGTGTTGCTCGCTTCGGACAAAAGCTCGGACAGCCAGGATCGCGACGTCGACGAGATATTAAAAGCGAAGCGATTGTTCGTGATGATTCCGAAGTCGATGAACGAGAAAGACCTGGAGGAGGAGTTCGGCAAATTCGGCGACGTCGATGACGTGTCCATACTGCGAAACAAGGACACCATGGACAGCAAGGGGCTGGGGTTCGTGCGATACAAGACGTTCTACGACACGGCGTGCGCGTTCGAGAACGCCGACAAGAAATACAAAGCGGTTTTTGCGGAGCCCAAAAAGGTCGTCAAGAACCCATCGATAGGTGGTCACAATAATATGAATGTCGGATTCAACGATTCGTATTCAAATTTCAATGTGCCTAATCCTGAGGGATATACACGCCTCAATGTTACCTTTAATCCATATTTACACCAGGGACTTCTGCATAACCTATTTGACATTATTCCAGGTAAGTGTGAAATTGATATGTATTCATATTTTGATGAAAACGATCGCCTTTTCTGGCATGCAATAACTACCGAGTATCGTAACATCTAAAATCATTGGCACTAGAGCCTCGGCCCCTCTGTATGATCTGAGCTTTATGCTTGCTTCCATCATTGGGACTCTCTAAAATTGCAGATCTATCCGCACCGTTCGTCTACCTAAGTTCTGTCCTTTACATTATCAACCTTATGTCTGTAATTGTGATGAGTTTTTTTAAATATACCTTAGAATCCGTAAGGCTTATAAAGTGCATTCGTCATGTTGCCAAACGTAAGCAGTTCTATGGGCACGTATTTACGAGGTGTGTTCAAAAAGTATCGCGAATTTTGAATTTTCGCTATGACAAAGAAAGCAATATTGCTAAGAGCTTATAACTTTATCGTCGCCGGGTGACGCAGCTGAACCCATTCGCGCTTAGCAAAGAGTTCATACCTGTGCTCACGGTTCACACTTCCATTTTATTTTCTGTCCATTTTATGTTCTGGCCATGTCAATGTCATGCCATGTAATTATGTCATTAGGTAGACATTTACATTTCCAGGGATTATTGTGTGAATAGAAATTCCTTGAAAATGATGTTATGGTCACTTTGCAATCTTTCAGGTCTTGAGTTCTGCAACATAAAAATTGACCACCAGAGGCGCATAGGCAGCGCGCTAGTCGGTTACTCGTCACCCTCAAACGCAGCCTACGCCCGGGAGAAACTGGACAGATTCGAATACCCGCCGGGCCGTCCGCTGATGGTCACTCCCGACCTTAGCTCCGGTCTACGCCAACCGGACTCCAACCCTAGATATCGCAATTCGATCAATCCAACATACAGCCGCAGCAATGACTTCAATACTCTGAATGATACATTAAAAAGTGCAATTACCGACGGAAACATTGATTTTGTCAAACTAACAGAGACCATAGCGCAGGCTACGACGTTGCTGCAAGCGGCGGCTTCCGGGAATGCCGGTCTCACCTCGGTGGAATCGTTCTGCAGCGTTCCCCTGCCGCCGAGCAAACCGTTTGCGGACGTCGATGCAATTGTAGCGAAGCGTCTGTTCATCGTGTGCAAACCGAAACCTCCACCAATACAATACATAAAGGATGCCTTCCGTCGCTTCGGCGATTTGATCGACGTGTACATAATGCCGCGCAGGACGGTCGGCTATGTGAAGTACGCATCGGTCGAAAGCGCGAACGAGGCAATAAGAACCCTTCACGGCGCGGAGCTCTGTGAGGTCCGCTTGAAGGTGATGGAGGCCGAGGAACAGCCGACTTGGGGGAAGAGACAGGACTCACAGAACGATAATGAGTCTGACGAAGGCCGGAAACGGATAAAACTCGATGAGTAAACGTTAAAATGATACTGCTACAAAACTCCTAGGTATAACCAGTTACCTAGAATAGGATAATATTTTTATTTACATTGGTTGAAACTATCACCATTAGATTTTTAATTTTATATAGGTACTCGTAGTAAAAAAAAATGTTAATTGCAACATTTCTTTTATAAAGAGTAACAAAGTTTATTATGTTATTTTTAATACAATACTCCATGTATTGTATGACCAGTTTATTGATAGAAATAAAAAATATATTTACTTTATTTACAACACAATTAAGTACCTTCTTTCCGCTACCAAAATTAAGCATGATTTCAGATTTTATTTATAATATAATTATTATGTGAACTAAGTGCATTGGTGTTTTTAGTGTTAGGAAAGTGCATTTGTTAGATGTAGTTTACTTGTAGAGTATTTTTAAACCCTTTGACGAAATCACTTTACCAATATAATGTTGAGTGTCAGCGTAACAGTTGATTTGGCTGCCATGAGTCGTTACTAATAATTGCCAATATGTTTTTTAGCATAAGGAATATTTTGTGTTTTGTTTCGCGACCACGACTTTCCTACAGCATTTGCCTCTGCAGCAATCCTCGGTTCTCCTGGTTGACTTGAACCCTATGGCTTCTAAGAAAGCATTTGTCTGACTGCATTGATTCTTGTCCGATTACTGCTTAAATGGTTTTAGTTGGATAATTCATCTGTCCATTGAAATCTCATTATTTCTTTATCATTGCCGTTGTTTTACAGACCTTCTTTGCGTTAGGGCATGGAGATTATAACGACCCAAGGCAACATTTGCCTTGGGGGATCTCTCCGCAGCTTATGCTGATAAGCCTAAATCGGCACTTGTATCGTCTCTGACAAACCTATCCAGTCTGTTCTTAAATTCATTCACATTTTTGGTACTTATCACTGCGCATGCTAACTTATTCCACACATTCACCACTTCGGACATGAAATTCTTCCTCGGATTAGAACTAAACGTTGTATTTGAGAGTTTTAAATGATGTCCTGGTAAATTTACATTAATTGTGTATATGGTTTCAAAATTTGGAAGATCATAATGGTGAGTCAGTATCTTACAGGCCGCAATAAGATCGCCTCTCGCCTGCCTGTGCTTTAATGTTGTTAATCCAAGTATGTTTAGCCTTTCTTCATATTCCAGATTTTTCAATTGACTTTAGTTGCACGTCTTTGTACCTTTTCTATCAGATCTACCCAACTAGACCATGTGTGCCTGTGCTAGAGTCAGTGGTAATGAAACGTTAAATATGGTATGATCATGTGCAGATTCGATCCCAAGAGCTTTGGGTCAATAGTCTATCGTCTTAACCACAATCTCAATTAGAGGTGTGTCGGTATTTAGTAGTGTGCGGAGTTCTGCTGTGTCTAGTTTTAAGTTTTAGGGCTGCCAGCTTCTCTTCAAATTGTTAATCCACTTGACCACAACGAACGCTTACCTAGCCTGCTATTAATTACTTGTTATTATATTAACAGGTTGTTTGTTAAGTTTAGGTTGATCTATATCGATAACTAAGCCGGTCTCACGAAAATAAAAATCATTCTAAAATAATTATGTTTTTAAAAAACTTTGTTTTTCTTCAAAGTGCTTTGCGAGCCGCGCGCTCGGGGTTAACTGACCGATTTCGCTTCATGCGTTCAACCGCATTCTCAAACATTAAAAGATTTCATTTTAATTTTGAAGTTGTTTTTCTCGTAATTGAGAAACATTTTTCCAATATTTTTTGCTGATTAATTTTTGATTGTCGATATAGATCATAAAAAATCCAGCTAATTGACCGATTAATTACGATTTCAAGCATTGATTGATATATCAAAATTCACCATGGTTTACGAGAAAAAAAAAACTTAAAAATAATAAACCGTTTCTTGGCATGCGTCCACCAGCTGAGATGCAGGCGAATTACACCTATGGGTCAAGGCCTTAGTTTAGCAAACGCTTATGCGACGCTTGAGAGTTGTTTTAATAAAATTGGTGGTGAATTGTTTTTGCATATTTGTATATACTCATATTAGGGAACATAAACACCCCCTTAAGTCTTTTTAGATATATATTAAAAAGTATTTGCCTGTGACTACACATACTTTCGCAAAAACGACTGTACTCACATTGTATAACTTTACTTACTTCTACCCTTAGGTGATTGAATATTGTTCCCTTTTTTTTAAATTGACATTTAAACTAATGACTTGAAGGAAACTGGATTGTGTATGCTTATTATAATCGAAATTGTGTTAAAAGTGAAAGACAGAAAACTCCGAAACTGGAAAATTTGGATAACTTCAAGACTAAACTTCAAAATTGAAAACTTATTTATGACAAACGTTGGTAAATCAGATCACAACTGCCTGAGAAGATTGCTCACGATTATAAAAACTAAAATTAACAGAATATTGTTGGAAAAATGACTTGACAATACATATTTAAAACACAAGACGACGAGATGAATGGACTTTGAGGAAGATGATACGTTTTTAAAACTTAGACACAATCTGAAGACAAAATAACTGAAAAGGAATTTGTTTTGACACAACGTATGACCGACAGTCAAAGACAAGAAATGTAATTGGTAAATAGACGTTTTGTTTTTGTTTTTTTATTTTCCTTTCAATTAATAACTTATTTTATTTTTGAAATGTTTTTTTCAAATATTGCTGGTTTTGAAGCAGTCTTGTTCCTGTAAAATGCACTTATTTTAATATACAGGGTCAGCAGTATCCTTGTATTGGATGATTCTTGACAACTTTTGTTCAAAAAGTTTTCATATAGCTAACAAAAAACAACCATATAAAAAATATAAATACTCTATTGAACGTGTTACTGATCTACATTATAATATTTACGCGCTGTTCCCTGTCGTCAACTGCAATTTTTGTTCAAGTTTTCATGTAGAAAACTTGAACAAAAATTGTAGAGCCCCTTAAAAGGGTATCTCTGACTTGAGTTCATCCTGTATTTAGTTAAAGTAAAAAATGGCACTTACTGATTTTATGTAACATTACTTTAATGCACACTGTAAATACAAAGGGCTGCTATGAAAGGATTGATGTTGTTATACCTTTTAATTGCCCGTGACTTTCGACTGCTTGATAAAGGCCAGCCCTGATGTCCGCCACTCGACTTTTACCTGACCTTTCGGTCATCGTGTTTGCCAGGCGACTTCTTCGATATCGGCCCTCCCAATGCTTCTATTTCCCATTCTTGCTCGCCACTTTTTGCCTTTTTACTCCAACGGTCATCGTCTTACCTGTAGACGTGGTCATTTGAATTTGACTTCACGCAAACCCTACTAGTGTTATAATCCTAAATAGGCTGAACTCTTTCTCGGGCATCCTTTTATCGGGTATTTACACTTCAAACTGGAAAACTTTTATTCTACAAGGTTTTCAATGCGTCAAAAAATGTAGATAAAATGAGCAGTAGAAAATATCCTAATAACATTTATTGTTTTTTTTAATAATTGTTATGACCTAGGTCATGTATAATTATTTTGGGCCCTACTCAACTAGGCCAAATGCGTTAAAAATGGTCTGACCATGTGCAGATTCGAACCCGCAACCTTTGGGCCAATAGTCAAACGTCTTAAATACTAGACTACTATGATCACAGGTACTTTATGTGCCTCCTTCTAACTGGGGCAGCCGGCGCGCAGTCCTGACCTGCCTAATTGAGGTAGATACCGCCGCATGGACGAGACACTGCAAACAAGCCAAACGTTTTCTGCGACAATATTATGTCAAAGTATGTCAAAATTAAGAAAACTTGTAGAACAAAAGTTTTTCAGTTTGAAGTGTGGAATAACACCATAAAAGAATGTGCATGTGAAAGTTCTCTCTGTATAATGTTTATAGGTCTAAAATAGTAACCACATCTGCTTGCTTACTTGACTTGAGTTTTCCTGTAGGTTTTCAAGGATTTTTTTTAAATTGTATGACACAATAAGAGAGCCTTTGATTTAAAGAAAGGAATGTCTCTGTTGAAGAATTACATATTCACATAGCGATTGATCATTTTTACTATTTTATCATTGATGATACTTTTTGAGCGACATCCGTTTAACAAGTGATTTTACATATTCTATGATAACGCTTCATACTGAAAAGGCAATTTTAAGAATATTTATTATTACTAGAGGTCGCCCAGCAGTCGAAATTCGACCGTCATTCATTAAAGTTTTTAGTTTCAGCGTTATTAAGGTTCTTATACCTCTATAATGAGGTGAGCACCTCTATTATCATTTCATATATTTTTTTTTAATTTTGTACTATTACATCAGCTGCGAGAGTGAAATTTAAATTTAATTTTAATAGGCGAGTTACAAAAATAAATTATATTGATATAACATGCCAAAATCAATACAATTTTGTATTTGTTTGCGACTAAGGGTAGTTTTATGTAAAACAACCCATCACAAATTAAAAACAATGCACGACGGACCCTCTAAGGAAAAAAACCACAAAAGTAGGGAATTTTCTTAGCTGTACTCGAACAGAATGTACTTGTTGAGGCAAGCGGGCAACTCTAACTTATGGTAAATGTCTTTTTGTCGATAATCGATTGCGATAACTTTATGACTACCGCAGAAAACAGTCACCATCACTATCCCAGCCTTCGCCTTTTTTGGAGTCGATTTGCCCTTCGCAGTCCACTGTTTTGACTATATTTTTCTTTTTGTAGCATAATAGTGTATTCAAGTTTCATCTATAGTAATTAACTGGCGCCAAAACTCGTGTTTGGTTCAAAGTAAACAAACGCGGCACTTAACGTGCGTACAACTTACTCATGCCTTAATCTTGTTTTTATTTATTTATTTTGTATGAGTAATTTAATACATAGGAATGGCTTAATATTTTTAAAAATAATATATTTACAATTACATTTTATACTACATACAAACATTATTTTTTCTACACATTTAAAGTACCTACACAAAAATAAACTAATTTGGCAAGAGCATTTGATACAATATATAAAATATACTTCACAGTTAATTTTTAGAAAAACATATTTTTTTTCATATGAAAAACCTGTTTTAAATTGATTCTTTCCAATATGTGACAAATACGTTCTTTAGAGATATTCACAGCCTCTGCTCTCTCTAACTGTACTTCGACAGTTGCCATTGGGTGAACTTGAACGATGTTATGGAACTTTTCAGACAACCCTCGTACTACAGATGTAGATAGGACATTTAGCTCCATCCGTTATATTGATGAATTCTTATGTTTCAGGTTTTGATGGAGGCGGGCGCAGATCCGAATATGCGCTGCTATAATGACTGCAATGATTTGGCGTCGCAGCTGAGGCCCGTCCTGGTGGAATATATAGCCTCGAACACCGACCCCGACCCCAAAGTTGTCAATTTGCTGCTCAGGAGAGGAGCTAGAGTATGTATCTTCACCGCAGGTTTTAGAATTAATTGCCTCAGCGAACGATGGCCAAACCAGATGTTATCATAGTTTTGTCTTCGGACGTGCTAAGGGAGCGTATGCATCAATTTTCATAACACTGGCATTGAAAATTCAAATTCTATTAATTTAACAATATAGAATGCCGATAGGGATTTGTATTATATTAATACTCAGGGCTCCCTAAATATAGAGTCATTTTCATATTCGGTAGTTCGGTATGTTCTTCTGCACAGGTCGTTTGGTGGCGTCCTCAGCATTACGGGGGAGTCCAAAGGTTTTTTATTCGGAGCGGTATGTGTTAATAGGCCTTTGTTGAATAAGCAACCCTAAGTATTGTTATTAGGCATACATGCTGGCCTATATGTAGTCACTGCTGGCCATCAAAGTCATTATTTTAGTCTTGAAACCGGATTAAAAAAATGTCTTGAAATCAATGGCACCTACACTAATGTGTCATGATAAAGTTTAATAACCTTGCACTATGTGCTATGCTTTTTTGGATATTTTAACCCAATCTTTCGCAATTAAAGCAGCATATTTGAGCCCAAGCAATGTGTATAAGATTTCAAGATAATTTATTAAGATTGTTGAATATAGATCACTATAATAACGTGAAACGTTTGTATGTGTTTCGTATAATCACACCTTTACCTCTAGTATCCTTGGTCTATGACCCTTCCAAAATTCGTTCTCCCCCCCCCCCCCCCCTCTACTGTAACTGTCAAGCAGTGTTAGCATCAACAGCTCACTTCTAGCACTTGTTAAAGCTAGCAAGAAAACGCATGGATTCGTGCGAGGCATCAGCGTTCTCCACAAACCTGTAAAGACAGTTGCAGAGGCACCTGAATTCCGCGATCCAAATACAAAATTTCCAGCACCTAAGCCCGACCATTCGGTAAGTGATTTGCGATTCATAAAGATTCATCATTACAAAATGTCCTTTTATTGTTTCAGGTTATAATGAAAACGCAGTTCAGAGATCCGGATGGAATTCTGAACTCGCTGCACAACGTTGCGACCCAGTCCACAGATGACATATTCCGAATGCTGCTGGAGTCGGCGGAGTCCTTCGACCTGTGCATGATAAAGAGGAATAATATCCTTCTGCCGCACCAGAAACAGCTCCTCATAGAAAAGGCGACCCGTCCTCTGTCCCTTCTCATGCAAACGAGGCTCCTGCTAAGGAAGGCATTCGGCAAAATCTTACCCGACATTTACCATAAGTTAGAGTTGCCCGCTTGCCTCAACAAGTACATTCTGTTCGAATACAGCTAAGAAAATTCCCTACTTTTATGGTTTTTTTCCTTAGAGGGTCCGTCGTGCATTGTTTTTTATTTGTGATGGGTTGTGTTTTACATAAAACTGCCCTTATTCGCAAACAAATACCAAATTGTATTGATTTCGGCATGTTGCTTTTACTTGTCGGTTTTATATCAATATAATGTATTTTTGTAACATCTTAAGTGACACGACGATAGAGGTCAGCGTTACAAAACGTCTGAAGCATTATATTGCCAGTACTCAATTTATACTTTCAAGTATTTCTCAAATAAATTTTTTGGAAGAAATACCTTAACATGTGCTTTACTGTAGTATGATCCTAATATTAGACTATCGGAGTGCCGGGGTGTAGTTTTACCCTAAAATATTAATTTAATTTTGGTAGTCGTTTTTTATTTTTCAAATATGAACTTTTCACAGGGTCACAAATAAGGGTCTGTAAACAAAAACTTCATAGATGAGTTAATGTATTTTTCACACACAAATGTATATTTTTAATGAGTTCTTTTTATACTATTACAGTAGTGACAATATATTATTTAAAGGTTAAAATGTAAATTGACCGCAATGTGGCTGTCAAATGGTGGTATAAATCATATGATTTCCTTATTCATATGATCCTTATTTTTAACTTAGGTCGTGATACATATTTTTCGAATCTGGTTATTTTTGTTTAAAAATAACCAGTAATTAATTTTCATTTATTCCCAGAAAAATATTTTTTCATCACAAAGTATTCTGATCCTATATTACATAATTTTCAGAATATTTTACGCTGTTTGAGTTTACTTATAGGTTTAATGGAAGAACTAAGTCGATGACGGACCATTTCCGTGATTTTTTAATTTGTAATATTTGAAAGCGCTTTGAATAAAGTCATACTTCTGCTGTAAGAGCACTTCCGAGGCTCGTCCCGTCCGCATCTGGATGTGGAAAAAGGAGCCTGGAAAGTGGGATCAACATCGGAGATGTCTTCAAACCCGCAATCCACATTCTCGCAGGCCAGTCCACTGAAAATTATGGCAAAGAAAAATATTTTGCTGGCTTTAGTTTCAAAATCTGTTTCAGTAAATAATTTTTGTGTAGCTTTGAAATAAATGTTTACGCTGCTGACATAGACGACAAGTTTTTAAAAATGCCCGAGGTCTTAGTCTTTGAATACTGTCCCGCGTTTTTTTTATGGCGGCCCTGCTGATCTTACTCAGTCAGCGCTGTCCATGGTAGTTATGTAAGTACCATATTATATTTTAATTTGTATGGTTATACGACCCTCACTCACGTTCAGTTGACTTGATTCCCATGTAAGTCTAGTCATGTATCATCATATACCTAGGCCATTTCCATATTGCCTAAGATACGCACATGCATAGGAAAAATCTTTGTGCATGTAACATTTCAGGCATGCGTACTATAATGAATCGGCCTGTAAAATCAGTATCCTCAAATGACTAATATGTATTTACGATAGAAATGTGTTATTATTATATTTAAGGTTATTTTTCATGTGATAGTGGCAACCAATGTGATTATTGACTTAACGTAATCTAAATACTTTACTGATTGTATTTTTACTCGTAACGGGGAATGCAAGCTCCAAAATGCAACATTTTTGTACCTTATAATTATTTAAGTTGCATATGTATTTGATTTTGCTTAGTATTCCAATAAATTTTCTAAAATACGCATCGTCTTTTATTTAAGGCAGCATTACAAATCTGCGAGGTTCAATTTTGTTTTTTTATTTTTTCATTGATCTATTTTCAACATTGTATTTGAATTAAATGGAAGAATAAGATAACACCGTTTAATACATAAAAAAATATACATCAGAACATTGGTTTGGAAGAAACTAAAGTACGTCACCTACCTTCCTTATAATATAATCATTATAATTATAATAATTTAATATATTATATGTAATAGGATAAATCAGATTCATTCAAATCGCCTAAATAAATACCCACTTGAATGATTGAGGAAATCCTCAATCATTCCCTGATATTCAGGTTGATGACGCGAATGACAGTCGCCGGTGCTGTTAAAGATTTTAATACTTTCTTGACTGTATAATTTTGTTCCCTATATTCTAGTATAATTTACATTAGCCGTGACAAAATGTAGCTGAGGGCAAAGGAAGGATAATACGAGACCAAGGACTCACCTTTTTTCCTCGGCGTCAATTCTGGGTGCAATGGTTGGTTGGTCACTAACGCATTCGAGTTGCATCTATCAGTATTATCGATAGGACGCTCGCTGTAGAGATCTGTTCTCCGCGCGCGGTCGCGAGTGTGACTGGCTGTCCGTCCACATTTCGTACGCATTCGCCGTCCTTGGTGAGGCAGGTCAGTAATTTTGTTGTGGACAGATGTA
Source organism: Neomicropteryx cornuta (assembly GCA_020383195.1). Lineage (NCBI taxonomy): Eukaryota > Metazoa > Arthropoda > Insecta > Lepidoptera > Micropterigidae > Neomicropteryx > Neomicropteryx cornuta. The sequence goes on along the minus strand of JAHKQU010000010.1, from coordinate 3,899,334 downwards.
TTGAGGACGACATGGTACAGGGTAAAAGGAATTCAGCTTCATAATGTAACCGTCATTTAATTATATTCAACTATTTTATTATAGAAAACGGAGTAACCACAGCTAAAAGGCTAAATTCCATTACATCGTCACATCTGTCACACCGACAAAAGTGCAAAATGATTTGTTGACCTTTTACGCTTTTATTTACTCGTGATGATGTTTAAAAAATACATTTAATTATTAACTTTAAAATAGGTATTTCTTTGCGTTGCGTTTTCATCGCTTTATGTGCTCCTGGTAGCTAGTTCTAATGATATTCTTCAAAATTATTTTTTCGGTTGTGGTTTTCAGGATTGCTGCAAACTCGATATATAAGAGAAAATATATTTAGTCTAGTGAAATTTTAAAACCACGATATTTCAACTTTTAAATAATATACACGAGTTAAGTGAAATATGGATAATAATGTAATATAGGGTTTTTTGACGCTAATAATGCCACCTACGAAATATTGTGGCACATTAAAATATAGCTCAACAGTTTTATCGCGTGACAATTGCTTTATTCATTTTATTTAAAAATAATGCATATCTCATCAACTAAATAGCCGTTAGATCAAATAGAATTATTTATGACCACACCCAATACAGAAAGCTCGATGAGCAAATTTATTTTTACCGAAATGTTAATATCTGCAAAGTAGGCCACTGACATATCGCAAAACGGAGAAATTATTTAGCACAATATTGTGGGCTTCCACAATATGTTTATGACTTAGTAGTTTGCATACCAATTGCCTTATGCTAAGCTGTGACATTGAGGAGTAAAGTACTAATGGTTAGCTACAAACACGTCAAGATCAGGTTGTTGATTTAATGACCCACGATCTAAAAATAATTATTAAATATAAAATAATTAAAACAAGTATTTCAATCAAATTTGAAAAAATTATATCTTTATTTAAATATATACAAATGTATGTATAAATAATCAAAGCAAATAGTACGATTAACTACACAGCTAATAAATAATAGTAACTATGTTACAACTAAATTATTCGACTTAATTTGGCTTAAAATACAAAAATCTTTGTACCTTTGTACGAATACATCGAATGATAAAAAATGTCTGCGTGTCTTTATTCGTAAATGTTACATGAAACGCAACCACATTCCAAACCATGGAACCATGAATTTAATTTAAACCGAAAGAGACATTTTAAACTCTACATTTTGAAAATGGTTCAACATGGTTTTTTTGTGAAATATTGTGCTTCTGTTATGGTAATTTAATTACAAAGGCCAGGAAACAACTTCAATATTTCTCATGCGCCATCCTTTCACGGGGTTATTCTACACTTCAAACTGGATAACTTTGCTTAACCCCCAAACACCGTAGAACGTATATATACGTCCGACCGCTCGCCCGTTGACACCGTAGGACGTATATATACGTCCGCATTAGCCGCTTGATTTTGATTATTTTTGGTATTATTTCAGTATTATTTATTAACTTGACGTTTTTTTCATTGAAAATCACAACAAAACAATCTTGTTTTTTTTTTTTTCCATTTTAATGCAGTTTCTACTACTATTTATAAATGTGTATTGAAAATACACTAATGTACTACCTTTCCAATATCTATAACTTTTTTTTATCTTTTTTTTATTATCCGAAAACTGTACATATTTTGGAAGACTTTTAAATTATAATTTATAGTTATAAATATATGAAAATGTAAAAAAAAGTGTTGATTTTGTTTATTTCGTATATTAAAAAAAAAAAAAAAAAAAAAAAATGGCAACATTTTTATTTTTTTCTTCTTTAATTTACGAGACAAACACAATCAAAGTGATATGGTGTAATAGAAAATTTTAAGGTGAATCCGATGATACCAGATTTGTAAAGATTGAACGACTCATGCCTGCACTATGGATTTTATAGTAGTGAGTGATTTTTCAAGGTCAATAACTACGGTCTCAGCGGGTTTTGGCGCCAAAATAAACCACAGTGTTTGGGGGTTAAGAGTTTTTCCATGCGTCGAAAAAAGTAGGCAAAGGTAGGAAGATATTTTTTTTTGTATGGAAAAGATATGTCACAATTTGGAAAAGTTCTAGAACAAAAGTTGTTCGGTTTAAAGTGTAGAATAGCCCCAAAGGATGTGCATGAGAAAAAGTCCACCCTATGCATAATTTTTAAAATTCGCTCGATGCAATAATTGAAAGTTTCATTAGCTACACCATGAACCATGAGAAGACCTCATACTTCCACTTGAGCTGTGACAATAATTCTAAGGGACTATTGAATCGGCCAAAACACATTCTTTAGACTGCCTTTAGTCCAGCTTTAAAGGTGCCTCCCACTGATAATATTCTAGGCTAGGTTAGACGAATGCCCTATAGCAAAGGCTTGTACCTTTCAGGTTCCGCATTACAAATCGGAGCTGCCTGTCCGGAGTGCAGTTTGGGAGAAGACTCGGGACATTTGGCGGTAGGGGTTTTCGGTAACTTTATAAGACACAGTGCACCTGAACTGGTTTACCAAATCCAGATGTTATTACCTATATTATGAATTAAGACCTCGTAGCAAACAAGCCTAACCTCTCCACGGCGGTGTGAAAGAGAAGGGGGAGGTGTAAAGATTTATATTTACAAAATTAACAAAACATATCAGCAATACAAATTTATGGCCATTGTGAAACGTTATTCGTTTTCATCATGAAAGCCGTACATATCGATGGCCTAAAACACAATTGTGTTAAGTAACATTTTCTGTTCTATCCTAGAAATCTATTTGTTGTATGGGCTTATACAAGATATGCGCTCTCATAAATTGGTTTTTCTTGCATGTAACACAATTTATAATACGCAGTTTCTTCGGGATTGTCAGAATCTACCCTACTATAAAGATCTGGTCAGAAGAAGTTTGACAAGTAGACAGAAAATTGTACACTTGTAGGCCGCCGAAGGCCATCAATAAACTGTACGGACTGTACTGTACTGGATACGAGGACGATGATGAAGGTGGTGCTCCTGGTGATGTTAAGCTGCTGGACCCCTCGCAGGCAAGTGACCTCCCCACCACGACACGGTTAGACTTGAGAAAGACGAACTAAAGCGCAAGTCATTTTTGGCGATTTTACAGGAAAGACAAACACTGATTATTTCAGCTGAAGAGAAAGAATATATATGAAGAGAAAGTTGTTTTTTTTTTCTATATAATACTAATTATTAAAAACAAAACCTAAGAAATTCTCTTGTTTTAATTAAAAACTTATGTGATATTAAGTAATACTTTGTGGAACAACGCGTAAGTTGTGACCATTGTCATGTCGTTATATTAAGACAAATTAAACAAAATTGTTCTCTCCGGTAACCCTAAAGCACGTAAATGTCAATCACGGTTATTTCCACCATTAATATAAACAAATTTGGTCCAATACTGAAATCCGCTGTGTCCACCTTGAACAAAACCACCCCTGCGTTACGCGTTTGCTTAATTTGACCAATCAGAGGATGTACAGTGATCTCCTCAATCCAACAGCATCACAATATTATTTTCACCAAAAAAAAGTGTGATATATTTATTTAATATATAACACAAAATAAAACCAGACTAAGCCGTCAAAGTTGCCCGATTTTGATCGCGAGGGGAATACTTACTCCTAAGCAATTATATAATTAATAAAAATGTAAGTAATTTAGGTCATTTATGTAAAAATAAACTTCACCAAATCGCGCCTGCTATTTTCTACATTTGTTTTTTTTTATTTTCCTGAAATTTGAATGGTTAACTTATAAATCTTAGATTTTACAATTTCATTTATAAAATTACACCAGCCGTTTTTTTTAGCAATAATCCCCTTCTAAGCAGACCTACAACTTTAATGCGATAATGCAAGCGCTCTCTTGGCAATTAAGAAATACGTATATGGAGTTCAACACAGCCAAATGCAAGAATAATTTCATAAAAATACAATAACATGTCATGTTGTATCTTCCTACATTGAATAAAATGTGTTTGTTTGGTAATAGCTAATTCATTATATGCATTTGATTAATATTATTTATGGCGGACCCGGGCACTTTCAACTGTCAATATTTTGACAGATACCTGAACACAGACAAGTTTTTATGGAGTACACGATGCTACTTATCCAGGCAACACTTCCTGGTTCTTCGCATTAATACCTATATCATATACTCCTAAAAAATGTATCGAGAAGATTGTGACCAGTGCAACAAAACACGCCTTCCGTTAGCTAAGTCTAGCTAATAAAAAATCAATCCATAGTTCAAACGTTAGCTTCGTGGTGACTTTTTACATAGGATTTCGCAGAGTTGCTTAGGCCGTTGTCATTTTGCAACGGATCTAAATCTACCTCCGGCTTGTTGTCCTCTGCGGCGGATGCAGAATGCTGGTGAATCGACAACACATCTTCCTGCGGCGACTGCGAACTGTCGTTTCTGTAAGAGTGCGTAAAATAAAACAATTAAACCACATATCAAACAAAAAATACACATTTTGCAAACTTTCGATTATGTATCAAATTGGCGACATCTGAATCTATTTTTATGTGAAAGCGTAAGAGTTTTTAATGAGAATTCTGCGTGGCTTTCGCCTACTCCGTCTCCTGCGTGTTCCCTTTGATAAGCCTGCTATGAAATATCTTAATTTAAATATAAACCTAATATTGCAAACATAGTGACCCATAAGCTTAATCCTCTAATACCTAGTAATTTAAAAAATTAAAATGACAATCTATGTAGTGTCGGACCGAACTGATTTTTTAAGCCGAAACCGAATTTCGGTTTTCGTTCCAGTTTCGGCTGAAACCGAAACGTAGAAGGAAATTGGAGAAATATTTTTATGTAACGTTTATTATAAAATATGGCACATTTTTTAAATCAGACTTAAAACTTTAAAGGCCTAAAACTAATACTAAGCTAATAATAATTCATAACAAATTAAAACAAATATTTTGTTTTTGTTTTAAATTATTGTCTTATTAAAAATAACCTTATATTATAAGCTAAAAATAATCGCCTAATAAATTGCTTCTACGATCGCCCGAGGAGAAGGTCAACGAAGACGGCGCAATGGACAAACAAACGCAGTTTCGGAGTAGCCAAAGTTTCGGCCGTCATTTATCCGAAACTCGTATTTTGGGCCAAAGTTGGTTGAAATCCGAAACGGTTACTAAATCGATGAAAAAAATTCAGATGTGGTATTGAAAATCCGTCATCGTACTTTCCCCTTGAACAAGCGAGATTTTGTTAATTATTTTTGCTACGTCTGTCCGTGGGTGGAATACCGTTTAATGGGTTTTTTAAAATGCAAATAAACATGTCATATTATATTTATTACTTTGACATCAATCCCAGGATATTAATTTATCCCGCTCTTTCTAACTTTTCAAACAATGTATCTAAAAAATTTGTGAAAATAGCATTTTATTAATAATTTAGTTTTTAAAGTTTTGGCGTTCATAAAATTGACAGGCCGTACGGCGGGTCTTCAGTATCATGACCGGGTATAGTTCTATAAATGAATAGGTCGTCCGATTAGAAATGGGAAGCAAAGCAATCCACCCTGAATGCAAATATTTGTGTGTCCACACCCTTTGACCGAATTGACCTGAATTCAGTTTAACCAAACCTAACCAAACCAAACATTATTATTATTATTATTTCGTAATTGGCAGGCAGCATAGCTCATAAGCCTATATCTTATTCAATATCAAAATTGTTATTATTTTTTCTACAACATATACAACTTTTCCTCATACACATCCCTTCGCGGGACCGTTCTACACCTCAAACTAAAAAACTTTTCTTAATTTTCACATGTTTTTTCCGTACAAAAATAATATTTTTAAAAATAAAAGTAGTTTAGTTTGAGGTGTAGAAAGGCCCGTCTTTCCTGATACTCACTGTTGATTCAGCCTGGCAAGAGCCAGGGTATGTTTGGTTTGTTGGTGTTTCATGAGACTCAGCTTATAAGCACATTTGTATGGGCACATGGAACACGAAAACCTCTTAGTGTTGTGGGGCACGCGTGTTGTTGACACTGCGCCTGAATCGTTCGAGTGCTTTTGGACGTGTTTTTTTAAGTTCGTTTGCTGGACGCATCTGCAAAAAACAAAGGTTCGATTAACTGATAGCTGCGGGATGCATAGAGTGCAATAGCAGCCAAACGTGAATCCGAGTGCGTTTAGTCACAACTGTAAGTATTCATAGTGCAACTTAAAAAATACCTAGGGTCGGCTGGAACCCCACCTTTTAGCTTGATTTACACCAAACTGTCAGTAAAATGCTAGTTTGTACACCTTTGTAACTAAAATTTATTCATGCAACTGAAATAAGGTTGATTAAGTTTTTAATAAACAAATAAATAAGATTGATTAAGTTTTTAATAAACAAATTAATAAGAATAAGAAATGCATTTAAAAATAGTATATTGTATTGTTATGATGGCTCCGTATGTTTGTAATATTTATTTTTAGTGTTCATAAGAGAGTAATTCCATTTATTCTATAGAAGGCATTATTTAATATTATAATAGTATATTTTATAAAAATATTTGTTTTATTTTTAACTAAATAATTATATTACTTTAGTGTATATATCCAAAAACATTGCTTAGAAGCTGTACGCAATATTTAAAAATGACAAATAAGTCTACCTTGGAACAGGTAGTTCGCCTAGTTAGGTTAGACCATGTGATATATATATATTAATGATTTCATTTTTGTACTTAAATAAATACATATAACTTAAACTTGCAAGTGAATCATCCCATGTGCCTTTTGGATATTATTTTTTTTATATTATGCATATAACAATAACTTTAAAAAAAATAAATAATATGTCTAATTAAAAAAAAAACTATTTTTGAATTCCAAATAATAAGTTATAGGTACTTATCTGTAATTTTACTTAAAAGCGTATATTTCGTGTGCATGACGTAAGTAGAATTCTTCGTGTTTTTTATTGCAAATTATGTAATGTTGTGAATAAATAAACACAACTGTGAGAAATTAAAAGTCAAAACCTACCTATAATCACAGAATTCACACGCATAGGGCTTTTCATTTGTGTGCAGGTACATATGCTTGACAAGGTTGGGCTTTTGCACGGTCTTGTACTCGCAATATGTGCACACAAACGGCTTTACGCCCGTATGTGTGCGCTCGTGCACGATTAGGTTATTTTTCTGCGCACATCTGCAAAATTACAAAATACAATAGGTTAGTTCATAACATTTTTTTGAATATTAAAACTACGTCTCAAAATGATGCTAAAGCTATTTAAGAGCTTCACGTGATGACAAATTATTGTAATGACAATAACTTGGTTTCCCTCATTTTTATTTCAAATCCGATGTTCCGGATATATAGGAACAATAATCTATTACAATATTTAATTACACCATTAATTAAACTATCGCCGCGACCAAAAACAGTTATGATATTTTGTACCTGATATCTTGTTATGTGACTCTTCTAGCTTAAACCAAAAATCCTAGGTGCATCTTTTTATTCGATGGTTCATGTTGTTGAGGAGACTCTGCTAATCACAGTTCCGGCAGCCTTATTGTTGTCTTCATAGTACATGCTATTATTACATGCAGACAAAACCTTGCAAGTCGTAGGTATATGGTTAAGACGTAGCAACTCGTACCTTGGCCCACGGTGATTAATCTCGGTTTTCAGATAATGTGTTTAATAATAGATTTTAGAAAAAATTACCTACTTCAATGTTTGTGGACATTTAAAAAGCCATTATTAACTGAATTTAAACTATTTTTCGAGTTTAAGTATTTTATTAACAGCTGCTATTTTATAAAAATGTTACTTTATTTTAGAAAATTTCATGGAGATTATGAAAAACAAAATATTTTAAATATATCCGTTATGGTTTCCTCAGAAAAAAAAAAACAAAAATCTCTGTAGCAATTAATTGAGCCTCATGATTCTGTGCTTACAATATTTCCAACTCATCCGTACACGTTTATTACGGGTCTCCGTCTCATGAAATAGTATGCTTTTATGCCCGTTTCATATTTTGCACGTCCAACAGTATCGCTATTAAATAGCTGCGAAGTGCTACCTGGCTGGGTTGGGCCCACCACTTCGTCGAGATTTTCAAATCATTGTATTAAGTAATGCAATGATTTCAAAATCACCAGAAAATTAAAAAATCACCAGAAAAACTAATCTTTAATTTATTAAAAATCGTTCTATTGTTTGAGAACGTTATATGTCACAGTCGGGTGCAGAGGGGCAGGGTTAAGCGCCTCGGCAAGCAGAGGAACTGAGTACTGACTGACTGTTCCCGACCATGGCCATATTTGATCTAGATATAGACAGACAGAATAATCCGCAAAAATAACAAAGTTTATCTATGATATTTTTATTTTATTACAAACCTTTGTCAGCATTGGAATTAATTGGATTTGGTGGAATGAAGTAAAATTAAGTGAATCATATTTATTTAAAGCGTTCTTTTTGCAGCGCATTACCTGTACTGACAAAACTGACACTTGAACGGTTTCTCGTTCATGTGCACGAGTATGTGCTTGGTGACGTTATACTTCTGGCCAGCCCTGTAGTCGCAGAGATGGCACTGGAACGGCCGCTCGCCCGAGTGCGTTCTTTGGTGAACCTTCAGGATGGCCGCCGACTGACCGCGGTACGCACACTGCGCACATCCAAACTTGCCTGCAACATCAACGATAAACAGATACACACAATATTTACGTAAAGTAAAAAGTTAAATAGGATAAAATGTCACATTTTATTTTCATTTTGTATTGGCTTGTGCCGGCTGACACAACATTCCAGTTACAAATCGAGTGCTGTGTGAAAACGCCTAATAGACGTTTCGCACGCTTTAAATTTCTGTAGAATAAATTAACGACTGGACAAAAATGCAGCCGACTATTTCTCACATTTCATATTTCAGAAATCCATTGTGTCAAATATAGTCACATACCGTTTGACACCACGAGAAACAAACAGTGAGATACTCGAGAAATTCCTTTCCCACGATAAGTTTTCTTGACCACAATAGGTACCTGGCAACTTCAGTCTTCGGCGCGCTCTCACACCATCAAGTGTCACACTATTATTCTTATTAATAATTACCAATATATACTACGTAGTCGTTAAGTCTTGTAACAGAAACTTTAAGCTAATATTCATAGACAATAAAGATCATCTTACCAATCTATATCTTTATAAATTCATTGACCGTTAACGCGGTGAGCACTTCCAACCCCGTTACAGGCTTAATACAAGTAATGTCAAAAATGTCAAAATTTAACCCAATTTGAGGAAAAGTCCAGTTTAAATGGGTCCTTGTCGCTAAATAGTTTTGCGACATGGACCCATACATGTACATGGCTCATTAAATTCGTTCTCATTACGTTCTTAACAATATTATGTAAAAGAAGTGTTTCTCCGCATTTCAGCAACCTACATTCACAAAAGAAATTCAGAGAGGAATCCATCGATACCCAAGGCGAAACATGAATTAACAACGACAATTCACCAACCACCAATTCACCTACCATCAACTTCTTCCTCAGTTTGAGCAGCCGCCACTGCAGACTCATCTTTGTGCCTTATCCTCGTTGTCTTGAGGTCTTTCAAGCTGCCAATGGTCGGCTTTGTATCAGGTTTGACCAACTCTGATGCGCTGGAGTCATTCGTCTCCATTCGGCTATCCACATCCATTTGATCTACGGTAAATTTATGAACAATTTAAAGCTATAATTTTACAGTATAGATCTAAATAAAAATGATTATTAAAATAATAATCACAATAAAAATAAAATAGATTTTATTTAGATTCAATGTTTCGGACATGTTACAACAGCCAGAAAGTAAAACTGTCTAAATAATGAGAGTGATAATATACATTTTAAATTTGTTTTACATTTAAGATATCGAGGCTCATTATTAAATATCTCTAAAATTGTGAATATTTAGGAATATGAATAGATTATACTATTCGCTGAGAAAAAAAAATCTTGTAAAAGAAATACCACATGCACTAGATTAATGTTTGTGGCGGCATTAACCTGACCAGCTCCCAAGGGGTTATTTAGCGGCCTAAAAAAATTCGTAGATTGCCCTGACCGCTAAACAGAGGCGTAAGTTCCATCCTATTACTTTTTTTGTATCCTATTCAATAGTCAATCCTATAATAATCTCCGTTAAATTTTACACCTGATATTAGGAACAAAAACAGTTTGTCTCTGCTTTTAAATATCAAAATAACTCTCAAACATCTTCCTAGTCTCGTTATTCTAAAATACGAAAATGGCCTATAAAATGGAAACTACACTATTCAAAATAGTATAGTTTATCAACACAACAATCATAGTTTTTCTAAAATTCGTATTTTAGCAAGTGCCCGTAATTACGCAATTTTGAAAAATATCGCGGGCCATTCGAGGATTGTTTTGATTTATAATGCTCGGATGATACGTTGAAATTAAGAGTAAAAACCTAATGTGTTCATCTATATTTATCTAAACATATTTTTGTATAATTGCGAAAGAAACACAAATAACCCTATTCGTGTTTTTTTCTCATTGCGTTATGATGCTTATGTGCGTAGAACCGTACAATGTGTTTGTTTCTCTCTACCTAAAAGCGGATTCCATGGGAGAGAAAGAATAAAGAAACATACGTCATTTATTGCGGCCTTGAATGCACATCCCCTCGCGGTTGTACGGCAGTCAATTTGCGTTTCATGGAATGCAAGCGAGTGCATTGACGAGTCGTTTCGGTCATGGCAGACAACGTTGCGGTTTGGACACTCGCGTGCCGAAACTGCAGCATGTTTCAATAATATTTCTAACACTATGGCCACCACAAAGCCCATGTGTTATTTGTTAACAAAAAAATCTTCACGATGAATTTTTATTTATTTATTTATTCTTTTAAATTTCCTTTAAGGGAAGATTTCTGATTTATGCAAAACACAAACCATTTTGACTCTAATTTAAACACCAATACAGCTGTTTATGCTTATCGGCAACATCTACACAAAACCACTCCTTAGAAAGTCAAAACCACTCCTTAGAAAGTATACTCTATACATTTTTAAACTCAATTTTTCTGAAATCAGAATACAATTCTAAGGAGTTTCTTCTAAGAAAAAGAAGGAATTTCTAAGAAATTTCTTCTACTATGTTAAGGATTCAAAGGCTTTTATCTCCAAAATATTTGAACAGGTGTTGACTCTTTTTAGAGTTCCACTCCTAACACCGTAATTTAATATAATATAATTGAATTGGTATAATTTATATTCAGCTTAATAATTATCCAAATACTGATGTCTGCCTGTAATGAATGGCCTCGTATCATAAAGCCAACAAGCTGGTTGGTTAAAAAAGTAACCATAGCAAATCAAAGTGTTCAATACGGGCAAATAATAAAATATAAAAAATTAGCATACCCAATGTTTGAGAGTGTCGCGAATAATTTGCCAACCAAGTGATCTTGTTCAGAGCCTCCGCGACAAAACCCTCATTTAACTGCGACAGTGCTTTGCCATTCTGCGCGTGGACAATCTCCGGATTCTCCGATTCGGACACGCCGTGGTAATGCCTCTGGCTGTATCGATTCGTGTGGGACGATTCCACGGAGAAAAACTGCGTTATTCCCGGGTTGATTTGGTAGTGATGGTTCGACAGTGGAGGCAACGGGGCACGCGTTTCGGCTTCCCGAACTGAAAAGTTGGTGGCCTTATTTATTTTGATTCGCATAAATAAATGATAACGCCAGGTTATATGGGCCAGGCGGTGCCGAAAAAATTATGGTTATCCACACGGTTTGTAGCGCTTCAGGATCGCTTAACTGCCTGTGTGTTCGTCACAATAATGGAAAGAGAACTACAGTAAAGCGGACGGATATGAAATTAAGTCATGATGTTTTTCACTATTTCCCTAGATAAAAAAGTTTTTACACTAAAGTAGCCACACACACACACACGCACGCAAAGCATTATTATTTACCCCACACACTACTTACTAAATAACACAGATTGAATTAATTTATAATTTATTTTATAAGGTTTCCTTTCTACCTCATGCTTCCTTTTAAATAAATAAACCTATGAATAATAAATAAATAAATTACCCTGGCATCCGGAATAAAGTATGTAATGAAAATTTTGGTTTGGTTGGTATACTCGTAACTGGGTTTTATATTCAGTAAGTCACAAAATAAAATGAACGAAGTGACTACATAAAAAATACTATTTTACAAGAAAGAAAGACGATTTAATTATCAAAAATTAAAACGTCCACAGATGTCCGTCCATTAGTTACTTTTTACTACCACGATCACCGGGTTATACGGGGTCCGGTTAATCAAAGCACTACTTTACTCAATTTTCTTTCAGTGCTTCATGTTTACAAAAGATAAGCACGCGGGTGACCCAAAAACCCATACACTCTCATACTGTTTCTTTCCTAAGGAACAAAACATTAAATATTTTTTTATTCGCTACTGAATGTTCAACAATTCAGAGAGCGATACATCAATAGAAACACCAGGACCAGGCACGAGGGGAGAATATATAAGGGGAAGCGGAGAGGGGCGAACCATGGTAAAACAAAAATATTAAAAGACCGTCATAAAACATAAGAATACTAATTTCCCCAGGGCTAATTACGGTGTACGCAACCGGGTTCCCTTTCATCCTACTATACAAATTCTTACCCATTTTCACCTAAAATACCACCTGGTATGACTCTGTTCACAGAGACCGGGCGCCATGCTTGACTAGGTGCATTTTGTATAGGATAACTTATAACGAATGTTCAACAATAGAGAATAAAGTATAAGGACTATAATATATTGTTATACAGATTACTTTATTACTATTAATCGTTACTTCTCCTTTCACATTAGGTAAATATTATTTATTCTCAATACAAAAGTTACATAACTTGTAACGACGTAATCCAATTTTATTATGAGAAATTTATCAAGGCCTGAATTTATTCTGAAGCAGGAATTGGGCAGGAATTGGGAATAGATCATAATTTTGTGATGTTGAATTTGGAATAATTGAGACATAGTTTAAAATAGTTCATATTAATATTTTTTTAAATCGCTGAGAGACAGTTTCTCTTAGTATGTCCTGGAAACGACCGAAAAATTCCGGAACAAGCACATCTTAAAAACGGTGAGTCATCTTTTGTTTCAGTTACTATAATAAGGACAAAAATGAGAGGGGTACTTCAGATTGTATCAAAAGAGGAACTGTATTGTAATTGGGAGGCTCCGGGAATCTGGGATCTAGCAGAGTGTCATCCGGCTCTCACAGATGCTCTTTATAAAAAGCCGCTTGCCGCCGCTTTGCTTCCGTTTGAGTAATCATACAAGCCCGATACAGTCAATGTTGTAATTAAATTATATCGAATTGATAACATATTATTATAATAGATTTTATCTAATAAAGGAAACGGTTGATAAAAAATAGCAATGGGTTAATCTTTGTAGTAAATTGGTGTAAATTATTTGATACAATTTTCGATTGTTTTTTTAACAAATTTTATTATTTTTATTTCTCTAAATTACTGCGGCTTTCGGCCAGGTAAACAAGAAATCAATGCTCCATACAGAACAGAAATTCCCTACTATGGAGCATCGATATTTATATTTATACGAAGACCTTAACAACTAATTGTTAAGACTAATATTACTTTTCAGTATTTTAATGCTTTTAATAGATATACATGTTTTATACTTTGTACCGCATATTATGAAATTTAAAACATAAAAATGGACCAAATAACGCAATGAATTTTCTGTAACAATAAGTGATACTAATAAAATAAATATAATTACTTGTAATTACAACGTAATTATATTAATAACGATTAATATTGGTTTTATAACTATTATTATATTAATAAACAGCTCGTTGGGTATATAAGCCACGATTTTATTATCGAAAACCTCAACTCACAAAAGTGCCTAATTACTTTTAAGTAACTTTCCAGAAGAGTTAATAATCTATTTAAATTATTTTTGTTTGCTGTTGTTGATTTTAAGATACTTATTCTGTTTTTTTTTATTTTTTTATTTCTAGTAGTACAAATGATACATTTGTTGTTGCAAAATTGATTATATATAACAAACGTACCTGTTACTGGCGTTGCACAGGTGTACTGTGAATCTTCCACTTCTGTCTTTATATATGGATCAACTAAAATATTTCTGCTAGCGTTGGAATCACCGCAACTCTCCGACTGAACGTATGTATGTGGAAAGCTTGAGTTCGTTTGCTGGAAAACAGAATCTGAAGAGACCGGCAATTGGGCAAACGTTGGACGTGCCTGTAACGAGTTTATTACAATGCTCGCAGGCGTTGTTGTGTTGTAAGGAGAGTGCGAAGGGTCCGCATTTGATCGGACGTGTGCCTGCGAATTTTCAATAGGAAAAATGTGCATCCCAAATTACCAGAAGACTTCTTATACCTAGTAAAAAAAGTTTTGCAATATTACGAGTAGTACAAATACCTACATCTTAAATGATGACTATTGCGATCGCAATGTTTTGGAGACGATCACAGATACAGATACACTCGTATAAAAAATATTGTTGCATATTAGTGTGACTCGTTTATGGCATCCCCATACGGAGAAGTTTACACTTTTTAAATGTTTGGAAACAGAAGTCCAAAAGTCTTTTTTTTTTTAAATTACATTTTGTCAATAATATTTTTAAGTTTCCTTTCCCTCTGACAACCTATTATGAACACAACAAAAAAAAAATAAAGCAGTATGACGTAAAACGACCATCATAAAGTAATATAGATTCGCTGGTCAAACTATAACTACTTATTATCGAATCTTGTGTGGTGGGTGACATAGAACACTTGGCATGTAAAATATGCGAACAGTTTAGTTTAGGTTGGGAAAGCGAGAGCTACCGGGCTAAAACTACGGATTAGGTGATGTGAATGTATGCAGCATATTACCTACCCAATATAATATTATTTATATGCCTTCAGAAGTAATTCTTTTGATTGTACAGTGCTTCTATGTAACAAATTAAATCCATTTAAAAATAAAAATACTAGGTAAGAGTGGTTATGAATGCAAATTTAAATCATCCCAATGAAATATCTGTAGTGACAATGGAATTGTTCACTTAATAAAATAAACAATAAACAAACTTGCAACTACAGCTTGCATTCCACTAACTCAAACAAACTTTTTGCTTCTTTATAGTTGGTAGGTAGACATTTTAACAATAGTGTAGATGAACACCTACAAGAAATTCATAGTCATGCAAAACTTTAAACTTTTCATTAAAACGAAATTTGACTCACCCCTACAATATATCCACCACAGGAATTACTGTCTACACCATAAATTAAGGACTCATTGTTCTTGATGTTAAACGCCATTTTAATGCAATGTTTTCGTTTCGCATTTTGTAAATCTGAACTTTTCAATATAATACCATAACCTTAGCGGAAGCTATTATGCACGGGAAATATCAACAATATGTTTTTAATTCAAACAGCTTCCTTCTTTAAAAAGGTTTTCACCAAATTAAATTATTTTTAAAGTGCGTAAATAAAAGTAGAAAATGAAACTAAAAGAAAATCACAACAAATAAATCGTCGAGCCTTTCTTCATACTGCTTGACAGATAGAGTGGTGTAGCTGCCGTCTGGTGGTGTTGCTGGTGTGACCGTGGACTGAGTGATGAGTCAATGTCAGTTAGTGCTCGGCAAGACTTTCGCGATCGCCTTCACTGCTACTTTTGTCACCCGTGTAGCTTAAATTAAGCTGGGGAAGAAGTAGAAGCGAAATAAAACGTTAATACTATTTGAAACATTGCACTTGCGAGCAGAAATAGGCTTATTTTCTCTCTTCACACAGATAGTGAAAAATGTGGTAAAAGATAATAGTAGATAATAGAAAGATAACTTCATAATAATACTCGTAACTAATATATAAAAAAAAAACTATTATTATTTTATTTTCTTTGCTCAGTATTGAAATGGCTATTATATTAAAATCGATAAAATGGCTTCAAATTTTAAATATTTTTTTTGCTTACTTAGGTACTTCATACTATAATAGGTTTATACCCAACGTATTTATATTTATTTATTTATTTCTTGCAAATGTTACACAAATAATTATATAATACAAAAAATCTTGCCTAACTAGGCTATCGCCTGTTACACTACTTAACACTACACTACTACTACCATACTACGATTATATAACACTACTTTATGTTGAATATTTATTTATACACCATGTTCCAAAACCATTCCCGATAACAAACCCAGCTTATTGGCCCTGCGATTTCAAACATGAATTGCAAACGATTTGCAATAAAATCATAACTTTTGTTTTTAGGCATGAATTAGCGGAGTGGACAAAAGTAAATATTAGTAATAAGTAAAATTTTTAACACAACATGTGCAAAAACTATAAAACGTATGGTTCAAACTTTTCACATTACTGTGACAGTATTCGATTAAATAAAAATTTGTATAAAACCAACATTAATTCCAACGGATAGTGCTGCTGTTTGAATAATATTTTTTTTCTTCTTCTTCTATCAGCGGCAATTTTAATATTCAAGAATAAGAATAGCTCGTGATCGATCTCGATGCCCAATTTTATTTTTTATTAATTATATTTACTATTTTATGTGTGCTGTCACGATCGTGTTTAATCGTGCCAATTACGCTATTCTTGCGCGCGTAATTATTAAGAATATATGCATATATAAATATTTATTTATTTTGATAACACCAAAATTACGTTTGTAGCTAGGTAGAAGCCACCTATTGGCAATCCTAGCTAAGTAACCATATTATGAGTTAGGAAGCGGATGGTAGTTCCACTAATTCACACCAAAAGAGGGCGGTACGGTATTTTTTTAGCGAATCTTGGGTTACGAAATGATGTTAGTTATTGCTTAATACCGTGAAGAATATTCGCAAAATAAATTTTAAATAAATTAAATAATAAATAAAAAGATAGTAGAAGGAGAAAAGTAATGATATAGTATATAAAAAAAAAAATAATAATATTAAATTTTGAACAAGTACTTAGTCCTGGCGAGAGGCGTGAAGTGAGCGTTTTAGGAACCGCGGCGGTGTTCAGAGGAGTACAGTAATTAGTTTTTTCGAATAGATAGAGTAGGTAGAGGTCTCTTACATTTTGGGTCGTTTTGGGAGGTGGACGTATCTTTTTTGAGTTCTGCGTGCTTGGTTTTTTTTTTGGTTGGTTTTACTAATCCAACCGCATCGGGCTATATAGAAGTTTGTGGAAGGTGGAGTATATCACCAAGGGTTTCAAAGATAAAACGCGGTAGAGCCAACGTAATATTTCGGCCACGCGAATTGGTTTTCTTCTCCGTGCGAGAATCGACCCGCAGAAGCGGAAAACCTGGATGCATGGTGCACATTCCCATGATTTGCCACGCAGCAGATATACCATGGCGTTTCCTGGAAGGCCGCCGAGAGAGTAAATCCCTGCATCGGAGGAAAGGCGTATTGGTCGTCTCCCCGGCGTTTACGAGGCAGGCCGAGACGTCGCCAGCCTTATCCCGTCGGACCATCCAGTTCCAGGGAGCAAAGTCAGAGAAACAGAGGTCAGTCCAGTGTTAGAAAAAAATGGTCGTTTCATTGCATTCACTCGTTAATTTTTTTAGTTTTTTTTCTTTATTTACATATTTAACCTCTTGTAGAAAATATAGTGACAGAGCTTGAGCTCCACGTCATTTGATTGCTTTTCAGTAAAGTTCGTTTTTATTTGACAATTAAAATGATTAGATCATCCTATTCCAAATTATAAAGTAGAATAAAATAATAGCTATTGATAGCCTATTATAAAAGATTGGCGTTGCTTTACTATGAACGCCGGCCGACTTGCGGTCGAGTATATTGCCTACCACCGAACAAGAAGAAAAGAACGGTTCGCGATGCCGGGGGAAGGGGGTCTGTTTCCTTTAATTTAGTTTTTTTTTTTTTTGTTTTTGTTGTTTCAAACGGATTCAATCCGGTAGTCACTAAATATAAGATCTTGATATTTTTCTTTAATAAATAATTATACAGTAATGCTCTATAAAGTACAGATCGAGTCGCCAGAACGCCCACACCACCCAAATACATGTATATTGTCATTTGTTATAGTATGTTTCCAGCACGTTCGTTGTATTGTTTGTTTATATTTTGCCGAGGATGTAAAAAAAGTCAAGTTTTGCCATGCCATCGTATCAAAGGGCCACACCATATTTGTTTATTTTAAAATAACCCCCTGCAGGTCAAATATATAACATTTGTTTTGTTTGTTTAAGTTTTCTTTGTTCAACAATATATTGAACCGTTGGTTTTGATAGTGAGTAAAGTACATACAATTTTTTTATAAATGTTTTTCGTATATTCGTCGTATATTTTAGCCATGCCGAAATGCCTTGCCACAATAATTAAGAACATAATAGGAAATGTTTGTTTTGTTTATTTACATATTTTTTAGTAAACGAAGTGCTTATATATATTTTCTCCGTACAATTTTTGTATGCACCGGCAGATGCCGAAATGTCTTGCCACTATAATTGAGTACCCAATATGAGATGTTTATTTTGTTTATTTATATATTTTTTTTTAAAAAGAAGTGTCAGGATTCTATATATTTTTTCCGTATAATTTTTGTTTGCACCGGCAAATGCCGAAATGCCATGCCAGTAGTGAGTACCTAGTAAATGGCGTGATAATATTATTTTGTTTGTTTACATGTTTTCGTTTCGACGAAGCGTAATAATTTTATAATTTTTTTGCACGGCCATACGCCCGAGTATAGGCCACATAACATTTAATCGTGCTGGCACGAAAACGTAAACAGTAAAACGTCATTATGACGTAATGCCATTGTTTACAAACAGTCTGTTTTTTTTTAGGTTAAAGCAATATATTGACCCTTAATAATTTTATATGTTTTTTTGCTTTTCGTATTTATATTTGGTTGAGTTAACGCAAGGGCGTTAGTGCATTAAAACCAGATGTTTGTTTATTCATCTGTATAATGAATTGCCGTATATATTTGTCATCCTTCCGACTAAATTCGGGTAGATTTTGAATATTTTATTTTGTCACTTAATATATTCGCTTTGTTCACGAAATAGGTTCGTCAAATTGTAGAGTCAATTGCGAAGTTGGAAATTAATTGTTTTTTTTTTTTATACATTGGCACCAGTTGTTTTATTCACATATCTCGCTATACTGCAGATGATGGCCATGTTTGTGGCATTGCAAATTTGAAGTTAACTGTTTTTGTTTAATAGTATTTTGTTAATTTACAACATCGCGTCTTAATGTAAACATTGACATGTGTGTCGAACTGAAGAGTCATTACCAAAGTTTAAGAAGAACTGTTTATTTTTTTTTTACATCGTTATTATGTCATTTTGTTTACAAAAATCGGTTCAGCCGGCAGTTAATTGACATGTTTGTCGCATTGTGTCGTCAATGCCAGAATTGAAAGTAATTGTTTTATATTGCTAGTATTGGATTTTATTTACGATGTCGATCCGCCATGCAGTTAATTGACATGGGCGTAGCATTGTGAAGTCAATGCCGAAATTTGAAATTAATTATTTTTTTATTATTGATAGTATGTTATTCAGCTACAATATCACTCCATCGTGTACTCATTGTCATGTTTGTCGCATTGTAGAGTCGATAACAGAATTAGAGATTAATTTTTGTTACATGATGATTATTTTGTTGTACGTACGTCGTCGCGTCATCCAAGGTCCTTCAGACCGCAGAATGACGGATGTTGGTGAAGTTGTAAAGTCAATTCCAAAATTAGGAATTAATTGTTTATTCTTTTACATGATCATTATTTTATTGTACGCACGTCGTCGTTTCATCCAAGATCCTTCAGACCATAGAACGACGGATGTTTGTCACATTGTAGAGTCGATTTCAAAATTTGAAATTATTTTGTCTACCTGATCATTATTCTATGTTACATACGGCGTCGTTTATCTAGGGTCCTTCAGACCACAAAACGACGGCGGTAAGCCTATTGTTCAGTTTTTTTTTATTAGCCAATTGTTCAATTTTGTTTATTAGCCAATTGTTCAATTTTGTTTATTAGTCATTTGTTCAGTTTTATTTGTTTATAGTCACTTAGTATCTTCTAGACCATTTGGACCCTTCTGGTTCTAATGGTCTCTCATCTGTTGCAGTATTGTGTTAATCGATTTTAATTTTGTTCAACATGTAACCTCACCAGTTAATCAATAAATGTACCTCTCGTCTTCTAACACCGTGTTCATCATTCATTTACCTTCATCTTGTACTCTATTATTTACTTGTGACACGGGGTCATAATGCTTCATGGGACATGACCCAGACGACCCTGAGATCTTCTTTTTTTTATCTTGAGCTAGTTCCATGATAGCGTCCTCTCATCTAGAGGAGTGACCGGTTATTTTTTTGTTAAGTCGCGGTCTGGACTAGCCAGACCTGCCATGTGACGGGAGTGAGTCAAGGCGACCTCAATCCGCGGTAGACCAGCCGGCCGGCGGAGCCATGAGAGAGGGACGAGGGGCAACCCGTGACATTGCTTGGACGCCCCGTCTGGCGCCCAAGCTCTCTTCTCCTATTACCCTGACAGGCAATAGGGGAGGTTCGTAATTTGTCTCAAATTTTACTACCATTTAAATCTGTAGTTGACGCGGTGCCCGACCATTCACGGTTCGTCCCTCGCGGTCCGACAACTCCGGCGGATCAGCCGGCCAAGGAGAGCCTGCGAGAGGGAGACAACGCAGGCGGTGGCGGCGAGTAACACCCGGACGGAAGCCGAGACGAGCTCCACCTCGGTCGGAAGCGACCGTGGTGAGGCGGCGCTCCGGCGAGGGCCCTGTCCGGCCCGAGGAGTGGGCGCGGAGGGGTAAGAAGCGTAACATTTTGGCGCCCAACGTGGGGCCCAGCGCAAGGATTTGTCGGCGAAGAGGTCAGAAGTTTTGTTCAATTTTTTTTGGATTTTTTTTTTTTTTTTTTGTGAATTTGTTGTCATTTACATATGGAGTCTTGCTTTTTTTGTAAAGGACCTTTGTCGATTCTCGTCAGGCCTTTTTCCTGATGAGGGTGTACTTTTGAACATTCATACCTGTATGGGACATTTTTTTGTTATTCGCTAGGAAGCGAGCAGAATGAGAATCGTCAGAAGTGGGATTTTTTTTGTAATTTGTTTAGTCTTCAACAAAGTTCTACGGGGTTTAAGTAGGCTGAAAGTTCTTTAATTGTCCTTAATCATTTTGTTTCTATCTGCATAAATAACATTGTACTTTTGTTTGGAGTATTAAGATTGGTACTATTTCGTGTAATCTTCTATTTCTATGTATGTGGTATCGCCGAGTAGCGTGCTTCATTTTGTTTTATTGTTTTTTTTGCTAAGGGTCGATTCGCCAAATTTGAATACAATCTTGTTTGTTTTTTTTGTGTTTTGCTATGGTGACAAGGACGCGCAGGTTGTTGTAGGAAGAGGGAGAGGTTCTGGTATGTCGGATAGGTCATTAAGGAGAGTCCAGTGGAATAAAAGGAGGGAAAATTTATTGCACATTCGGAATACCAAGGACTCTGAAGACACTGACATGGAGTTGGGAGAAGGGACCAGTTCCCAGAGGGATGAGAAAGAAGTTCATTCGACACCCATACAGAAGCCACGTGCAGGGCAAACAGAGATTCAGGAAGGAGGCCAAGATTCGGAAAGAGAGCTAAGGTTGGAGGAAACGTCATACATGAAGGTACCAGGCAAGTCGAGCAAAGCCAGAGGAGGTCGGAGAAGGTCAGGTAGAAAATACGAATCGGACTCTGACGAAGATGACGAGCCCAGTGGAAGGGTGCAAAGGTTCAACCCGAATGTACACAGGTGGAACCTGAAATTCGATGGACGTTCCTCGGTGATGGAGTTTCTGGAGGACGTGGAGGATAGGGCACGAGCAAGAAATGTAAAGCTGGACACGATTGTCTACTGCTTTACAGAACTATTGGAAGGAACTAGTCTAAAGTGGTTTCGAACTGTGAGAGACTCCATATCCGGGTGGCGACACCTGAGGGAACTCCTCATCCACAAATACGAGCCACTCAATTATCAGGCCAGGCTGGAGGCTGAGTTAAGAAACAGGAAGCAGCGAGCCGAAGAAAATATGGAAGAGTTTGTCACGACCCTACGGAGCATGAACAACCAGCTTACCATGGAGATCCCGGAACGGGCACTACATGAAGTGATCAAGCTGAACCTATCATCCCAGCACAGGACGTTACTAGCCGGACATGTGGTAGACAGCATCAGGCTTCTGCTTCGGTTATCTAAAAACTACGAGCAGTACACACCATCTACATCACAGGACACGAGACAAGCAGTGGGAATTTCACCACCGACGAGAGGAGGCCGTGTACCATGACAGACCAGAAGGGGGGCGATAGCGACATTTGAAGCGGGCCCAAGGCAAGGAGAAAGGCCAACGCAGTCGGAGGGACACTCTCAGCAAACTATGACGTCGTTACGGAGGATAGTGTGTCTGGAGTGCGACCAGCCTGGTCATGGGTACATGGATTGCCGGGAGTATCCGTATCCGATGTGTTTTCGTTGCAAGGCACCGCTCACGACCTCAGCAAGATGCACCTTTTGCAATCCGGGGACACCACCTGCCGGACCTCGCCGTCAACCTGAAGCCCAGATGCGTCGTGTGGCCAGTCGAAGGGGAAGACAATAGGTACGAGCGAAGGAACCATGGAGAAACCGAAACGGCGTACTCTTACCATATGGAACACCTGCGACACTACTACTCGATAACGCAACATACTTCACGTCAAATAAATTCAAAGAATTCACGGAAAAGTACAAGATCCCAAATGTATTTTACTCGTGTTCATATGCGCCCCAGTCCAACACCGTGGAACGGTACAACCAGGTCATCGAGACATCACTGGCAATCCTGACAGGGGAAGATCAACGGGTCTGGGACAAGCATCTTCCACTGGTGCAGCACTCGTTAAACAATTCGGAAAACGTCACGACAGGGTTCACACCCTCATACTTGATGTATGGAAGGGAAGTGATCATCGACGGGCGCTTTCACAAAATATTTGGATACAATCCGACCAGGGCAGCCGACTTGGCCATAGGAGACCCCATGCCGTACAGCATAGGTCTGGAGAAGTTAGCGGAGACCTACGACCTAGTGCAACAACGCATGCTTGCATCCTACCAAAAGAGCGCCGAGCGATATAATCTGAGGCGAAAGCGAGTGATTCTGTCACCTGGAGACGTGGTATGGGTGAAGAACCATATACAGTCCAAGAAAGCGGAATTTTTCTCCAGCAAGCTGGCCCCTCGTTTCCTAAAGTGCACCGTGCTCGCAAGGAAGTCACATCTGGCATATGAATTGGTGGATCAGAATGGAAAAAATAAAGGCATCCACCACATTAAGGACATCCTCAAGGTTGAGCGGTCCGACAGCCAGTAACCATACCTGACCTTTGCACAACCAGCAGCGCAAATAAGAGCCATAAGCAATCAGTGTGATAGCACTCTGAAAGTTTTGACGTTTTGTTAGGTTAACCCTTATTTTATTTAATAGAGGTTTTAAAATGCGGCGCATTGATTTAAAGCGCGTGGGATCCCTTAATATCCCTGTAAAGTATTCTCTTTTGTAACTTCAGAGCACCACGTACGACATCTTCAATGTCGGGACGGTGGTGTTAGCGTTATATTGGTAACTGTTATTAAATCTTTCCTGCTGGCAAAGCATTGGCAATTGGCATGTTAATATTTCTAGTTATAATTATGTTTTAAAGCCCATAACGACTTCATGTATAGCTGAGGCGTTTCCCCTTTGTACAAATTTCTGGTATATATTTACTTAACGTGGCAGAATCCAACCCGTGCGCGTGGCGCAAGGACGATGTTAAGTTTATTAGTTGAGCAGTGGCACGTTTTAAATTTTTTTTTTTTCTTTTCCCACTAACCCGGCCACTTGCCGAGGTCCCATGGCGTACCGTCGAGTTTTTCCCCTTTCCCCATCGATCTACTCAGTGATCGACACTCGCTACGAAATACCACCGCAATCAGTTGCGAACCCCTACGAATTTACTGTACTCTATTCACACTATACAGACTATATTTTTTTCCTTTCTAGAGGTTGATTTGGAGTCCTTTTGTTGGAGAAGTTTTTTTTTGGAGTCCCTTTTTTTTTTGGAGAAGTTTTTGGAGAAGTTTTGTTGGAGAAGTTTTTTGAAGAAGGTTTTTTTTTTTGAGAAGTTTTTGGAGAAGTTTGTTGTTTGGTTCTCCCAGTTTTTCCCGATCGCACACACCACACACCCCACACTGCCATATTGCGAGTATGCGCTGAAGGGCCGGCGGACCCTTAACCCCCTGCCAATAGAGCAGGTTAAATAATACGTGACACAACGCTGGTGGTTTGATTGTTCGGAGTAGCGACCGTCTCTTCGATCCTCCAGGCGTTATATTAGTATACCTGCACCTGGACCGGAGGTCCCGTGCCTATTTATGTATTTCACACTTACATCGGTACACTCACAGTTTACACTACGGGTATCATTGGTCTCGAAGATTGTAGTTGGTTATCTCCTATCTAATCTGAGGTCATTTGAACCCATGTCTCTTTCTGAGACAGAAAATGCTTCTGTTTGGATCACGTATTCCCGTGATACTGTTTATTACTCATGTCTATTCTCAAGCCCCATTGTTTGGTTAGTTTAGACGTCATCTTGGCAAATTCTGTTCATACTCTGTTGTTTTTAGAATTTTCTCTATCTAGGCGGTAATCCTCACCGTCACCCGACTAACTCTCGACTCTAAAGGAGGCGAGCTATGTTGTTGTTTTGATATTCTTGGTATGAAAGGGATGAACGATGATGGAGCACGAATGGCGATGGATGCTCAGCTCCAACGAAAGGAAGTTTTTCAAAATACTAATGTAGTTTATCCCTCTGACTAACTATTTTTCTCTAACCAGTAAAGTTACCAAAAGGAAAATTTCAGAGTTAGCCAGATATCTAATGAAGGTAGAGAGTCTGTCAGAAGAATTTGCAAAGATGTTAACTAGCAACAGCTTATTTCTGAGTGCAAGCTGCATGCGTTCCTCGCTGGCTCAGTGATTGATTCCATGTAAGTCCACTGAGGCATGCTAGCATCTTCTTCTCCCATTTAGGCACACTCTGGATATTTGTATTCAGTGTGGTTTATTCCATCGACTAAATAATAAGTATCTCCTGAGACTAAGCTTTGGAGGTGTATTTTTGGTTTAAGGTGGATTCGTTTCCAGTTAGGCTCGGTGGCTAGGTTGCCGACCGGTAAGTCCGCTGGTACGAACTCATTTTTCACCCCTTACGTCAATACCATAGCGTCGTCTTCTGCTTCTTTGACATGAGCAAACACACATTACCCTTGTTTTAAGTATCATCTGCGCATAAGAGCAAGATGTATACCATCACCCTACTGAGATTTCCCCCTACGCCAGTAGCAAAGTTGCTACCAGACGGTTATTATTTTTGTTTTTCTTATTTTGTTTTGAAGAAGTTTTTTTTAAGGAGTTTGTTTCTAATGGTTATGACATCGATTTTTTTTTTGACCTTATCTTGTATATTTCAACGACCTTGCTCAACTAAGTTATTGGTCATTTTTTTAAACTCATTTAATGTACTTCTTTGTTCTAAATACTATGAAGAACCGAGTGGTAAGGCATCATGGCAAACAATATTATGGCATGGTAATAGATTTAAATTAGATAATAAATTTACTTCAGAATAATACAACGGAAGAAGTTGGTCGGAACTGTTTCAGTAGAGCCTGTTCTACTGGTACAGTACGAGATTGTGGCACAGATGTTTTCTATATAACATGTACCTTTTGTTGATTTTGTTTCCCCATCTTCCATAGAGTAAGATGAGGTGAAGTATCTGTTTTGTTTTGTAGAGGCCCACCTGGCAAATATTTTTTTATCTATTTCTGTATTGAAACGACCCCCAAGACATTCTTAGATTTAAGAAGTGACAGTGATTTTTTTTTTAGCGCAAAAGCGCAAAGTAGTTTAAAGATGGCTAGTGAATGGGCAATTTTAAAATAATAAAAGCCATCGAGTGTATTTATAAGAAGTGGAATTTTAATTTTAGTTTTTCAATCATCGCAGATCGTGGTCATGTGCGATCCACTATTACTTAATTGATGTAACCCAATGGTGGTTATATATACCACGCAATTGTATTTATTTCTAAGTATATTTAAGAACGGAGAAGTAATGTGAGGAGTTAAATGTGTCTGATTTATTTTGTTTTTCTAATGTACATTAATTGTTCATGTTCAAGGCATTGGTAAAGCACCGGAATGGCAACCCGGACAGGCGAGCTTCTCTCGCCAACAGGCACTTTAATGGCACCCATTCTAATGGTATGGCAAAAGTATATTGGTATCCGTTTTTATAGTTTATTTATTTTATTCCTCTAGCACCCACCTTGTGGACGAGGGTTAGGGATTAGTGGTGTTGATCTGAGGGCAGATCAATTTCCCACTACCCGGCATGTCACGATCGTGTTTAATCGTGCCAATTACGCTATTCTTGCGCGCGTAATTATTAAGAATATATGCATATATAAATATTTATTTATTTTGATAACACCAAAATTACGTTTGTAGCTAGGTAGAAGCCACCTATTGGCAATCCTAGCTAAGTAACCATATTATGAGTTAGGAAGCGGATGGTAGTTCCACTAATTCACACCAAAAGAGGGCGGTACGGTATTTTTTTAGCGAATCTTGGGTTACGAAATGATGTTAGTTATTGCTTAATACCGTGAAGAATATTCGCAAAATAAATTTTAAATAAATTAAATAATAAATAAAAAGATAGTAGAAGGAGAAAAGTAATGATATAGTATATAAAAAAAAAAATAATAATATTAAATTTTGAACAAGTACTTAGTCCTGGCGAGAGGCGTGAAGTGAGCGTTTTAGGAACCGCGGCGGTGTTCAGAGGAGTACAGTAATTAGTTTTTTCGAATAGATAGAGTAGGTAGAGGTCTCTTACATTTTGGGTCGTTTTGGGAGGTGGACGTATCTTTTTTGAGTTCTGCGTGCTTGGTTTTTTTTTTGGTTGGTTTTACTAATCCAACCGCATCGGGCTATATAGAAGTTTGTGGAAGGTGGAGTATATCACCAAGGGTTTCAAAGATAAAACGCGGTAGAGCCAACGTAATATTTCGGCCACGCGAATTGGTTTTCTTCTCCGTGCGAGAATCGACCCGCAGAAGCGGAAAACCTGGATGCATGGTGCACATTCCCATGATTTGCCACGCAGCAGATATACCATGGCGTTTCCTGGAAGGCCGCCGAGAGAGTAAATCCCTGCATCGGAGGAAAGGCGTATTGGTCGTCTCCCCGGCGTTTACGAGGCAGGCCGAGACGTCGCCAGCCTTATCCCGTCGGACCATCCAGTTCCAGGGAGCAAAGTCAGAGAAACAGAGGTCAGTCCAGTGTTAGAAAAAAATGGTCGTTTCATTGCATTCACTCGTTAATTTTTTTAGTTTTTTTTCTTTATTTACATATTTAACCTCTTGTAGAAAATATAGTGACAGAGCTTGAGCTCCACGTCATTTGATTGCTTTTCAGTAAAGTTCGTTTTTATTTGACAATTAAAATGATTAGATCATCCTATTCCAAATTATAAAGTAGAATAAAATAATAGCTATTGATAGCCTATTATAAAAGATTGGCGTTGCTTTACTATGAACGCCGGCCGACTTGCGGTCGAGTATATTGCCTACCACCGAACAAGAAGAAAAGAACGGTTCGCGATGCCGGGGGAAGGGGGTCTGTTTCCTTTAATTTAGTTTTTTTTTTTTTTGTTTTTGTTGTTTCAAACGGATTCAATCCGGTAGTCACTAAATATAAGATCTTGATATTTTTCTTTAATAAATAATTATACAGTAATGCTCTATAAAGTACAGATCGAGTCGCCAGAACGCCCACACCACCCAAATACATGTATATTGTCATTTGTTATAGTATGTTTCCAGCACGTTCGTTGTATTGTTTGTTTATATTTTGCCGAGGATGTAAAAAAAGTCAAGTTTTGCCATGCCATCGTATCAAAGGGCCACACCATATTTGTTTATTTTAAAATAACCCCCTGCAGGTCAAATATATAACATTTGTTTTGTTTGTTTAAGTTTTCTTTGTTCAACAATATATTGAACCGTTGGTTTTGATAGTGAGTAAAGTACATACAATTTTTTTATAAATGTTTTTCGTATATTCGTCGTATATTTTAGCCATGCCGAAATGCCTTGCCACAATAATTAAGAACATAATAGGAAATGTTTGTTTTGTTTATTTACATATTTTTTAGTAAACGAAGTGCTTATATATATTTTCTCCGTACAATTTTTGTATGCACCGGCAGATGCCGAAATGTCTTGCCACTATAATTGAGTACCCAATATGAGATGTTTATTTTGTTTATTTATATATTTTTTTTTAAAAAGAAGTGTCAGGATTCTATATATTTTTTCCGTATAATTTTTGTTTGCACCGGCAAATGCCGAAATGCCATGCCAGTAGTGAGTACCTAGTAAATGGCGTGATAATATTATTTTGTTTGTTTACATGTTTTCGTTTCGACGAAGCGTAATAATTTTATAATTTTTTTGCACGGCCATACGCCCGAGTATAGGCCACATAACATTTAATCGTGCTGGCACGAAAACGTAAACAGTAAAACGTCATTATGACGTAATGCCATTGTTTACAAACAGTCTGTTTTTTTTTAGGTTAAAGCAATATATTGACCCTTAATAATTTTATATGTTTTTTTGCTTTTCGTATTTATATTTGGTTGAGTTAACGCAAGGGCGTTAGTGCATTAAAACCAGATGTTTGTTTATTCATCTGTATAATGAATTGCCGTATATATTTGTCATCCTTCCGACTAAATTCGGGTAGATTTTGAATATTTTATTTTGTCACTTAATATATTCGCTTTGTTCACGAAATAGGTTCGTCAAATTGTAGAGTCAATTGCGAAGTTGGAAATTAATTGTTTTTTTTTTTTATACATTGGCACCAGTTGTTTTATTCACATATCTCGCTATACTGCAGATGATGGCCATGTTTGTGGCATTGCAAATTTGAAGTTAACTGTTTTTGTTTAATAGTATTTTGTTAATTTACAACATCGCGTCTTAATGTAAACATTGACATGTGTGTCGAACTGAAGAGTCATTACCAAAGTTTAAGAAGAACTGTTTATTTTTTTTTTACATCGTTATTATGTCATTTTGTTTACAAAAATCGGTTCAGCCGGCAGTTAATTGACATGTTTGTCGCATTGTGTCGTCAATGCCAGAATTGAAAGTAATTGTTTTATATTGCTAGTATTGGATTTTATTTACGATGTCGATCCGCCATGCAGTTAATTGACATGGGCGTAGCATTGTGAAGTCAATGCCGAAATTTGAAATTAATTATTTTTTTATTATTGATAGTATGTTATTCAGCTACAATATCACTCCATCGTGTACTCATTGTCATGTTTGTCGCATTGTAGAGTCGATAACAGAATTAGAGATTAATTTTTGTTACATGATGATTATTTTGTTGTACGTACGTCGTCGCGTCATCCAAGGTCCTTCAGACCGCAGAATGACGGATGTTGGTGAAGTTGTAAAGTCAATTCCAAAATTAGGAATTAATTGTTTATTCTTTTACATGATCATTATTTTATTGTACGCACGTCGTCGTTTCATCCAAGATCCTTCAGACCATAGAACGACGGATGTTTGTCACATTGTAGAGTCGATTTCAAAATTTGAAATTATTTTGTCTACCTGATCATTATTCTATGTTACATACGGCGTCGTTTATCTAGGGTCCTTCAGACCACAAAACGACGGCGGTAAGCCTATTGTTCAGTTTTTTTTTATTAGCCAATTGTTCAATTTTGTTTATTAGCCAATTGTTCAATTTTGTTTATTAGTCATTTGTTCAGTTTTATTTGTTTATAGTCACTTAGTATCTTCTAGACCATTTGGACCCTTCTGGTTCTAATGGTCTCTCATCTGTTGCAGTATTGTGTTAATCGATTTTAATTTTGTTCAACATGTAACCTCACCAGTTAATCAATAAATGTACCTCTCGTCTTCTAACACCGTGTTCATCATTCATTTACCTTCATCTTGTACTCTATTATTTACTTGTGACACGGGGTCATAATGCTTCATGGGACATGACCCAGACGACCCTGAGATCTTCTTTTTTTTATCTTGAGCTAGTTCCATGATAGCGTCCTCTCATCTAGAGGAGTGACCGGTTATTTTTTTGTTAAGTCGCGGTCTGGACTAGCCAGACCTGCCATGTGACGGGAGTGAGTCAAGGCGACCTCAATCCGCGGTAGACCAGCCGGCCGGCGGAGCCATGAGAGAGGGACGAGGGGCAACCCGTGACATTGCTTGGACGCCCCGTCTGGCGCCCAAGCTCTCTTCTCCTATTACCCTGACAGGCAATAGGGGAGGTTCGTAATTTGTCTCAAATTTTACTACCATTTAAATCTGTAGTTGACGCGGTGCCCGACCATTCACGGTTCGTCCCTCGCGGTCCGACAACTCCGGCGGATCAGCCGGCCAAGGAGAGCCTGCGAGAGGGAGACAACGCAGGCGGTGGCGGCGAGTAACACCCGGACGGAAGCCGAGACGAGCTCCACCTCGGTCGGAAGCGACCGTGGTGAGGCGGCGCTCCGGCGAGGGCCCTGTCCGGCCCGAGGAGTGGGCGCGGAGGGGTAAGAAGCGTAACAGTGCTTATCGCTTATCGCCACCGTTTTCGGTAGTTTATTTCCATCATGACAGGATGGCTATCGCTACTAGATAGCACTGAGCTTTATATTTTTGTTTTAATATTGTTTATTCTTTTGCTTATTGCTGTTTTTAAACGCCCTTTTCATAATCCCAAAGTCTTTCTTAATTTTTTACAAAATTATTTCATGAAATACATGATTGTATTGTTTTCATTGGCAAGCGCGTTTTTATGATATATTGCCATTGTAAATTAAATACAGCGGTATAACGGGCGCAGTCAGTGAATTCAACAACTCAAAAATTAATTTATTTACAAATCTGAAATTTTAAAAGCAGCGAATGCTACTACTATAACTTCATAAGAATCGACGGCGGTATAATTATTCCAGAATTAACTGAACAAACAAAAAGTTTGCATTTCAATAATTTTGTAAATTGACTATGGAATATGTTTGCTAAAAAAAAATATATGTTTGCCTTTTCGGAAAATAAAATATTTGCAAACTAATCAAAAATAGGAGAGAGCAAAAAAGAAGAGACGATGAAACCGCCGCAGAAATACAGGTGAATTTAAAATCAGCAGTATCCGTCTAAGGGGCATCTGGGGGTTCTGGGCATGAATCTGAACATCTTCTGTTTAACGAGTTTTCATATAGATAACACAAAAAAACCATTTAAAAATATAAATATTCTATTGAACGTTTGAAATTATTCCAATTAATGGAATAAGGTCTTTTTAAGGTACAATTCCTTTGAAAGTAGTATTTACACAGTTTATACTGTGGTTTAAACTCGTATATACTCTCGCCCTAATGCATATTCCGTCAATGTAGCACCGAACTAATGCGACTATGCATAAAGCCGTCTGAGCTTCAACCAGCTTTATGCATAGTCGAATATTCCGTCAATGTAGCACCGAACTAATGCGACTATGTATAAAGCCGTCTGTGCTTCAAGCAGCTTTATGCATAGTCGAATATTCCGTCAATGTAGCACCGAACTAATGCGACTATGCATAAAGCCGTCTGTGCTTCAACCAGCTTTATGCATAGTCGAATATTCCGTCAATGTAGCACCGAACTAATGCGACTATGCATAAAGCCGTCTGTGCTTCAACCAGCTTTATGCATAGTCGCATATTCCGTCAATGAAGCACCGAACTAATGCGACTATGCATAAAGCCGTCTGTGCTTCAACCAGCTTTATGCATAACAACGCGCACTGTCGTTATCGCTTATGCACATGGCTTTTCGTGTTATAATTATTTTGTATATATAAGAATGTATTTAGTTTTCCAATGATCATCATTATAAACATTTTTTTGTGTTTGGTTAATTAAATTTTAAAAAATATACGAATGTAAAAATCTATATTTGTAAAAATATAATATTATATTTATTTTCAAAAAAATCCATCAAAAGATATTTAATTTAAATAAATCTGTATGAATTTAAAGAGCTAAAATTGAAAGGAAGAAATGTTATGTGGCAGTTATTTTTTATAGCAATTCTAAAATAGTACAATTTATAAGTTTTAGTTATGTAAAGTGAGTAGTATATGTGAGCTGTAGGTATGATGTAGAATATGTCGGTGTTACTACATTATATCTGTATATTTTATTATGTATTTTTTGTGAACAAATTGATAATTGTCATGCATTACGTTGCCCTTGGAAATAAACTTTTACTTTGCTTTACTAATCAATGTTTTAGGAGATTTATGTACAAAATTTTTCGGTGTAATTTTCCTTGCCAAGAAAGGTAAAGGTAAAGGTCTTCAGTAGTCCAACTAAATTAATGTCTCAGCTTCTAAATACAAACCTACTAGCATCTATAGAACCGACTGTACTATTAAACAAACGGAATTATTTATTTTATAATTTGTTTTCTACCGCGAGACTGATTTTGTTAAGTGTGGTAGAAAACAAAGGCATCTAGCTATTAGCCGATACACAATCGATAATTAATAATATAATTAAATATTAATTAATATTATTAATTATGTATATGTATATATTAAATACGGTATTTAAGAAATACATTATATAATTTTACTATATCTAAACGATTTGCACGTAAAGTGAATATATTTTACACTTTTATTTTTAGCCATGACGATTCACTTGCATATATCCTACGTTGAACGTGAGTTATCCTTGTAAATATTCATTATACAATCATATTCGTTACATTTTTACCGTTTTTTCGACATATTGTTTTCTTTTTAAATATTTTTTTTACTACTTTATTGAAAGTTTGACCGTATTGCATAAGCGCACAGATAGATAGGTGGAGTGAAAAGCTTTCATAAAATACAGGCCTGTATTTAAACCAGCGTGCATTACCTCAAGCGATGCAACTATCTGTGCTTTCGGTATTAATTTTTCTTTTAACATTCTGGCTATATAATTTGTTTGAAAAAATTATTTATCTTCAAAATATAAAAAGAATTCGAATTTTTCAAATGTCAATATAATGTCAGACTTTTATACAACTTTTAAACTTACGGCGAACGACTATTATAACGTAAAAAATCATCTAAATACAGTATTTAAGAAATACATTATATAATTTTCCAATATTTTTATATATATATATTATATAGGTATAAATCTATATTTATATGTAATCATATAATATTCATATTTGTAATGTATGTATTATAATTGTTTCTATTTAGTATAATTGTGTTTTATTTTTCATATGCATGTGGTTTTTGTTTTTATTTGAATATTGATTAGATTTTTCTTTTTACTTTAAAGTCTTAGTAAAAATAATTAGTAAAATAATTAAAATAAGTAAAAAATGTTAATATGTTATGTATTACAATATTTTATTAGAAAACCGTCTAAAAATTAATAAATTAAACATCTTATTTTTATTGTAAGACCTTCTTCTCTTCTCTCTTCGCATACAAATGTAATAAAACTATATTCAAACGTAGGATGTAAGAAGGCCACAAACCAACTGTTATGTCCAGCAATATCACCAAGGCTAGGTAAAATCGAAATAATAAATAATTATATAAAAAATAAAAATAAACGGGCTTTAAGTTTAGTTTTCCAAGCATGCCTGTTCATGTTTCGAAACGATTAATGTTAAATCGATACAAGCACACGTAAATATTTCACATTAATTTGTCCCCAAAAATATGTTTCCTATTTCTGGCGGACAATATATGTTTCTTATTGTAATATTAAAATATGTTTCCTATTTCTGGCGGACAATATATGTTTCTTATTGTAATATTAAAATATGTTTCCTATTTCTGGCGGACAATATATGTTTCTTATTGTAATATTAAAATATGTTTCCTATTTCTGGCGGACAATATATGTTTCTTATTGTAATATTAAAATATGTTTCCTATTTCTGGCGGACAATATATGTTTCTTATTGTAATATTAAAATATGTTTCTTTTCGAACAAAGGCTCCACGGAGGAACAAACAGTTCGCACAGCGAAACGGCCAACGCGAAATCCTACAAATTCAAAGCGCAATTGAATTTTGCCTCGCCGAGTTGAATTTTGTATCAAAACTCGCTAAAAAGCGCTCATTTCGCGAACAATGAACTAACCCCAAAAACTTGAATGAAATGGGGTAACTTTGAACAATCGATTTTTTTTTATGCGTTTTCGGAACGCGCCAAGCAGCTGACGTGCGAATCCTTTTTTTTTAAATACATTTTTATCCTTTTTTTGTGTATTTTCACGATAAGTCGCGAATATTTAGGGGAGACACGGGAGATGATTTTTTTTGTGGAACGGTTGTTATAAAGAAATTGATCTAAAATCTGCCCATGCAGGTTTAACGGAAATTGGTTGTTTTATTTTTCCAGTAGTATTATTTAATCAGATTTTCTAGTAGGCAAAAATGTGGCTCACTCCATCTAGTCGAAGTAGAGATTAGCAGTTAAATTGTTTAGCATTTTAAAAATACAATTAAGAAATATAGCTATCTAGAGTTATGGAAAGGAGGTACCCATCATAAAAAAATATATTCGTTCTGTCTACAATTTTATCGTCTATCTGTATAGACGATATTATCTGTCTTATTGTATAGATGGTATAGAAGGATGTGCATGAGAAAAGGTTCACCCGTATAGACAGATTTCGCACGTTACGACCTCCGAGAAATTCAGTAACATTCAAATAAATGAAACCAAATCGCTCACAATCCAGCAAAGCTGTTGGAACTGTTATTATTTATTACTGGCCAGTTAAAATTAATACAAAGTCATCTATGTGCGCCAATATAAACATGTAAAAGAATATTCGGTGCCAAATTATAATTACTATAAATTGAAATATTATGTCAGTGTTGTTTCATAAACTAGCCGCGTGTAAAAATTTACAAAAAAAAAACTAAAATGGCGTTAAAACTTATGATTTATTTATTTAATCAAGGAAAAAACGTGTTCAAGAGGTGAAAAGAAGCCCTAAAGAAACTTATAATTTAGGTTAGTCTTACATCCTTATAAGTTTTTTTATATTTAGAGTTGTTTATTTCATATCTAATTCTAATAAAAAAAAAATATTTTTTTTTAACGATAAATGAGATAATTGAGTGATTGTGAATTATAAGTCGATTTCAGAATGCTGCATTTTGAAGGGACTTTTTCAAAAATATCCGCCTCTAGCAACCTTTTGTGATTTAAAAGAATGTCATGATAGCATTCTATGTTTTTTTTTTGTTTTATATACTCAGACCAAAAAAAATAACCCACTTCCGCCTCTATGGCTATACAAACGCACATCGAATGGGCTAAAATGGGCGCATATAGTCTGCGTAAGATGCCTTTAATGACGCCTCTAAGGCCTAGCTGTAAGACGTCAGGTTCTGGTTAAATAATTTACTACATATTTTCAATATGTTGCGAGCCGCCGCACCAGAGCGCGCTGGCGACCCCCATCCGGTTGGCGGGTCGAAATTCGAAGGGACATTCCGTTCTCGAAGCGCTTTTGAAAAAAAGAAAGTCGCGACCCCTTTTCGAAAAAGCTGCGCATGCGACGCCGCGCGCCGGAAACGTCACGTCGAACACAGATCAGCGAAAGCAGTTTCCGGTCGGCGCAATTTATTCTTAGACACTAAAGTAAGAAAAACCTCATCAATTTTTAATAAAACGCGTATTTTATGCTTAGTGAAGACAATGGAAAATAAAACGCAGATTATAATAAATAGAAAAAATATTCATTATATAAAAATAGACACATATTATGTATGATTACGTGGAATATTATATATAAATATAGATTTAGTACTCGTATAGTTTCGTTTGC
This sequence comes from Neomicropteryx cornuta, assembly GCA_020383195.1. Lineage (NCBI taxonomy): Eukaryota > Metazoa > Arthropoda > Insecta > Lepidoptera > Micropterigidae > Neomicropteryx > Neomicropteryx cornuta. The sequence goes on along the minus strand of JAHKQU010000010.1, from coordinate 3,863,190 downwards.
CTATTGTATTTAAATAATAAAACATGTGTATGTATATAGTATTTATATTTTCTTATATATTATTTATCTATAGGTTATTTACTTCGTATAATATTATAAATGTATAGATATTTAAGTATAATTTATTGATTAAATATCAAATATTAGGAAGTCGCATAGTGCGTCGAAATGCTAAACTACTTCTACAAGTGATTGGCATATCCTTGGAACAGAACATTGTGCTATTAAGGTTATGTGCTATTACTAAATGCAACAGTATAACCGATGCTAGCTCCTAATTGGAGCGGAGCTCGCTATGCTCCCATTTGGTGACTCAAATGTCACTCTGTTCACGGACCAAGGCCCTAGAACTACAAGACCGATTTTGATAACAATTTTTTTTAAATGACCATGACAATGTCTTCTGTGCATAGATACCAAAAAACATATACATATGATTACGCAAAGAATTATAAAAAATATATGGTAATCCCTATGGAGAAATACATTTATATACTAAACTCCGCTCCAATGTATGCCGCAGCGAAGCAAAGCGACGCCCTAGTATATAATTAATAATAATGAAAAAAAGAGTTAAATTACATTCAATGACAGTGTTCGAAGGGAATTTCAAAATAAACGATTGTACATTTCCCTCACACACTCTCTCTCTTTCATCTGCCAATCATAGCTATGCATCCGCACTGCATATAGCGACGTTAATGGCGAATTTGTTAACAATTTATAATCTTGTGATACTTGCAGTTGAGTGCAGTTAAAGTCATTCCAAATTGCAGACGACGAAAAATTTTCTCCCAAGGGAGATGTTTTAGGGTTGAGAGCCAGTGGTAGATTTTTTTTTTTGAAATGCCGTACTTTTTGAAAACGGCATCGCATTTCTTCAAAAACAAATAAGAACTTCCCTTTATTTTTAAGACATTTATTCTATTTCCTAATTAGGTAGTTAGTACGATTAAAGTACTTTATTTTGACCAATCGTGGCTGAAATTTACGACTGAAATGACCCAGTTGAACTTTTTGTAAATCACTTTCAGCAAAATCTACCTCTGCGACAAATTTCAAAAGGAAAAGATATGCAATATTTGACTATATTTCTGAGAAAACCATTTCATTAGGAAAGCTACCTATTGCAATGGGTACCATGTCATTATTTTCGAAAAAGTGAATTCCTTAGATAAGGCCCTAAAACTCATCATAGCACTTTAGAATAACACCAATCATTAATGAGAAGCCATGATGAATTTTGACATGGACATATGGCAATAAGCTCGCCCTTTTGTAACGTAGTTCAAAACGTCAAATAAAGTGTTTATTTATTTATTAATTATTGTACATGCAATGAAACGACTGTAAATTATATAATAAACAATCCTTTAAATCAATAAAGATTTTTAATGCAAAGATATATTGGGCGAATTTAGTTGAGGTGAACGAATACAAATGTAATTTACCGTAAAATATACAAATTTAACGTTTTATTTTATAAAAAGCTTTAATTAGCTTTTATTTTTGTATAATATAGAAGTAAACTAGGAATTTTATCCGTAGTTGTAGTTTTGTGCATTGGTATAGATCAGGGGTGCTCAAACGGTCGATCGCGATCGACTGGTCGATCGCGAGTGCTTTTTGAGTAGATCTCGAGAAGAAAAAATTTTTTAATAAGTAGGTAGGTAACTAAACTACAAAAATGTATTTCGTAATAAAATAACACTGCTTGCGGCAAAAGGTGGCTTTATCAACTGGTATATGTAACTCTTTTGTTTTGTAACAACCAATAAACTCGCAATTTTGAATAACTATGAGTTTTTTCATTGATATTGTAGAGAAGAACCTAACTAAACCTAACCCAAACCTTGACTAAAATAATGTACCTATATTGTGCAGAAATCTAATATCTATATATGCTACGGTACGCCCTACCTAGGTAGGTAGGGTGTATCGTGTATGTACGACAACCCTGCATCACACACACTTGCAGTCGATCGTAAGTAGTCTAAAAATATTGAGGTAGATCGCCAGCAGTTCAAGTTTGAGCACCCCTGGATAGATTATATCCAAGCAGCTTTGCAAAACTTTTGCCGAGTTATTGAAAAAAAAATATTAATATGGGAGAAGTTAGCTTTAAATAAATCCCAAATTCGGTAAATACCCTTTGGATCTTGTGGATGTTGGATGTTGAGCATGTTATTAGAGTATCTTAAGTCATGCAAGAATATCATGTCTAGACCACTGCACTAACAAACACAACTTTGAACGCCTTAGAGGATTTAATCAGTTCTAGTACCGTTCGAATATATATACTTAATACTATTTTAAAATCTTTCTGCCTTGTATGGCAACTCTGCTTGAGTGAACGACGCTTGTTTCGTAGTTATTTTCGTAAAAATTAGTTTGTGAATGGGATAAATATAAATTATTATTATAAATATTACCATTTCATGTGATCTAACCACAGAAGAAAATTTGATAAAAAAAAAGTAAGTAAAAGCATTTGAATTCTGATTACTGTCATACAAACGTCAGGAGACTGCACTCATTACCGTCACCAAGAATAAATATAAGGTGTACGCTGTAATTTTATAACAAAAGATTACTCGCAATTTCCAAGTTCATACCATATCTCATCTTAATCTTCATTGTGGTAACCATAACGCACTTCAATATTACCAATCACTTATACTATAAATCTCGTTTGGACGGCATCGATCTGGCGTCAACACTGCGTAAAATGGATTCCAGGATTGCAAATTGACATTTAACTACTGTTTTCCGCGGTCTATACATCTCATGAGCGATCCATCAGTTACAAAAATGTCAAATCGCCTTTTTTTTTTAGTAATGTACCATATACAACCCCACGAAGGCTGGTGCCTTTTCCGTAGGTATCTTACCCTACAAATTCAACAATTAAACGTCTCAACATAATGTCACATCGTACTTATGACACTTTTCGTGACACATTAATTAAATTAAAATTAAAACACTGCGCGCTGACAGCAATCCCAAGTAGTCCTTCCTTTATTCTAAATAATGCGTATACCGAACCAATAGGGTAAGATCTATTTCGAACGTAATCTAAAACGTAGATCTTTCAAGATCTATTTCGAACGTGATCGGATTGCGCGATGTTCACGTTTCAAAATTCTAACTTGTAAAAACTATTCAGCCGAAGTAAAATAGTACAAGTACGCAGTCTTTATAACTTGGATGCAGCTAAACAGAAAAAATGTAGACCCTTCAGTTACTATCTACCCCCCATATTCTTAGACCTAAGTTTTCAATTTACTGCGAATATGAATTACTGATAATTATGATTGCGAAGGGTATCTATCAGGCATAATGAACAAATCAGCTGGGGTATTCTGTGTTCCCTTGTTTTGTGTTAGAGGTGTTGCCATGGCAACAGACGCGTATTTTCAACAGATCGTTTTTTTTTTATTGTACACTAAAATTAGAATTTTAATAAACTATTTCATAAAATTTAGTTGTAGATTTATTATTTAGTCGATTTTATTATTTTTTCAATTTTTAGTCACCTTCGCTAGCATTAACCCAATGAAACTTATTTAGGACTACGGAGTAATAAATTCACAGAAATTTTACTGATAAATAATACATTACACCTTTTTGAAATTATTTTATATTACCGTAAATAGGTACATACCTTAAATATAAGTAGAATAAAAAACCTATTGTAAAATAAGTAATAGCTACAAGAAAATATATTAGGTTTCATGAAATCGCCTTGAAATTATTATCAACTCGAGAAAATTTTCATAAAAAATATTTTTTTTCATAATCTCATAACTGAAACATTTTTAAATAGGCCAATTTTAAATAGGCAAATTCAGAGTATTTTTTTTTTAAATAACTTTTCCCAAAAAATGCGCTCGGTTTTAGGCTAATTATCATTATAATTTTAATTAGATAAACATTATTTTTTAAAAACAATATTTTATTTAAGTGCTTGAATCCGTATGCTGTCCATGTGCTGTTGACCGTTGGGTCCCTTCGTCTGAATCCACTCCTGGGTGTAGGATAAGGTCATGTTCACCATACCGGAATTACATTGCTAAATTCCAACTCCGTAGGTTGTGAGGAAATGCTCTAATTCAGCTTGCAAGTTTTGACCTAAGCCGTCATACATACAAACATTTCAAGTTAAATAAAAACTTGTAAAAATGTATTCATTATTTTTGAATGCGTGTTTGAATACCTAATTCATAATCAAAAAGAAATATTAAAAAAAATATATATTTCCAAAATGGTGTCGTATTTGAAAGCGCAGGACGTCGGCTTAAACCCAGCGTTGAGTTTTATAAAAATGCATTTTTAACTCTCTTTAGTATAAAATATTGACAAATTAATCTATCTATCTATAGTTAGATGAAATAGAAAAAACCGCTTATTTTGATTATGGTTTATTATCAAACGCAATATTAAAAAACTGATAATTTTTCAATATTCTCAAAAATGAAGTCACTCATCTTTTCGAACGATTAGCCGTCATAAACTATCATCAACTACACCCAGCACATTAGTTAGATAGTTAAAAGTAATTATTAGATATAGTATTTTAGATTTCAAGTATTTTCAAGGCACTCTCAGTAAAATACAATCATTTGCCATTATATTTTTTGAATAAACTTTTTAACATTTGATGGGGGGATTTGTACGGGGATTGTTAATGAAGAAAATATTTCTTTATTTCGCATTTTATCTTTATTAATTTTACTTTCAAGTGTAATAACAGTATTTTTCACAAGTAGATCATATTACATTCGATAGAAAATTGTGCTAAATGTTTTATTTCCCCAACGACATAATGTAAAAAATATTATTATATATAACTTAATCCTACTGTATCGAGATTTCTTAATACTATGTTAAAGTTACATAAAAACATACAATACAAAGATTTTTATGATACATTCGCCCTATTTTCCTTATTACAAACAATAAAACATTAAAAGATACATTAGTTTTCACATAAAAATTGTTTTCCTCGTGCTAAAATTTCTCGGGAACATGCGCCATTTTGTTTTGGTGCTTTTTTGATCACCCGGTATATATAAATACATTGGAATGTCGCCTTCGCCGCCGTTCCGATGATGTGATGATGATGATACGACCCGCATCCGGCAAAGTTAGCAGGCCGTACAGTCGCCTGAATGATGTAATACACTACTATACAACCTACTACCTCAGCCGGACGCGGGTCCGCTCCTCCGGGTCCTCGCGTTGACCTCAGCACCATCTAAGGTTAAAATAATTGGATGCTAAATTGTTATAAAAAATATATTACTTCGACAAATACTTTAATATAATAAAACTCAGGTTGAGTGCGCGAAGTACCTACTTCGAAGACAAGCATCAATCCCCTAAAAGGACATCAGTGAATATAAATACACCCTGTATACAATATCAGTAACGCAAAGGCCCAAAAGTGACATTTTGCGCAAGAAGTTTCCAACGCTAGCAGTCCCGGTGATGTGGTGGTGGTTGCGACTGGTGCCTCGTAAGGCCGACCTTGTGGTCTGCAGCCATCAGCGGGCCGGCAGAGAAACGCAAGCACACAAGTTCGGACCTACGGGTTTCAGCAACGAACCACCTGCGCGTCGGCGGCCGGCATCCTCGAGGCGAGCCGATGAGTCCTGCAAAAATACAGTTCGATTTGAATGCCTCATGTCCCACGACTATTTGCGAACACTTAAAGGGATGTAAATATACTAAAATAATTATATATATATATATATATATTCTGTAATAGTGTAATCACGCGCGCCGTCGCAATGCACCTGCGGCCTTCGCAGTTACGCGTGACATGATCATAACCATGACGATTTATGGTATACTTTCTTCACAAATATTAGTGGAAATCGTCCAACCAAGACCAATAAGCTGGTTTTTTATAGAAAAAGGTATTTATACCTGGTGGTTATAGAGGTATTATTAAACGTGACCGCGTGTCTAAAATCGCTCGCTCGCACATATGACGTACTTAACCAGTGGTAAATTCTGTGCATTTGTTCCTTTAATGAGACATAATACCTCAATGATACTGACCATGACAACGGTTGCAAGCTCGAGTGCACGCACGCACAAACACACACACATGCCTGAGGTCAACTGACTCCACTTTTGGATTGACGAGAGAGAAAAAATATAACTGCGGGATCATAAACCGTCGGTGCAATACGTTCTCCAGCTGATCGTCAGCTCGCGACGCCGCGTCATTTACCGCGCGCCTCGCCGAAGGCAATTTACACCAACGCTTTAAATATATTAACAATAAATTTGGAAACGAATTATTATCGCATTTTTTTCATTTACTCTTAATAATTCGCTGGTAATCGCCAGCAGTTTATAGTATTAAGTTTTAAAATAAGAAATATTATTGTAAATAGGTATAAGAAATGTAAATAAGTAATTTTAATAAACGATGGCTATACCTTGTTCGGGCAGACATAAAGATTTTTGTCTTTTAACTGCCCGCAACAGCGGCTAGTCTGTCTTACTCTTAATAGGGAACATAAACACCCTTTTCGGGTATGTCTGTATGCGTGAACCTATGTCCGTAAACACGATAGCGTCTAAACGCATTTAAAGAATTTACTCCATTTTTGTATACTTTTTTTTGGCAAGACTTAAAGTAAGTATAACTTAAATTCTACAAGTTATAGTTATCAGATAAAACGTCTATCTCACATTAACGGTAATATAATACCCACGAAGTACGTGCTACAATAATTATTTTGAAAATATTGATTGGTCAGATAAATGTGACAAACCTACTATATTGAGTTGGGAAAGAATTATAGTTCTACTTAGTATTACTTTTTCATATGTTATGCTTGAACACACCCGCTAATATCTGACAAACGATAGATTTGTCGAAGCCTAGGGCGGTAAATTTTTGGGGGCGGCATATTGTTACGAAAAAGTCTAAACCAGGGATTCCAAAACTATTTTGGGCGAGAGTTCCAAAATGAACTGATACCACAGACCCCCCCCCCGAGCCGAATTACTTTAAAAATCCTATCTAGTTTTTTTTCCTATTGATACAACCTGATCATGATTTCGCGTGTTAAATCGCGTGTGTGCGTCAAATTCAGAGCAAGTCAAAAATTGGCTTAAAGACTTGTGCGCGCTTATTGACTTGTTGAGTTTTTTAAAAGTACAACATTGATACTTCCTACTAAAATATTAGTCATTCTTGTAACAAGCTGGTACACGTAACACAACTTATGCAGTATCTTGAAAGTTTCAAATGAGAACTTGTGTTAATTAATAGGGGTCGATGTTTAGATCTCATCGACCCACAAAATCAGTTTATGTCGACCCCTGGGAAACCGATTTCGACCACTTTGGGAATCCCTGGTCTAAACGACGAAAGATGATCTCGCCGTACTTGGGACTGAGACAGATATACTTCGAGCAGTCAAATATGACGATATAATCAACTCTTTTGCTAAGCTGAAGTCTAGACGCGTGTTAATTTAAATTGTAATGGCGTCAATTTTTTTCAAAGCCTAGGGCGGTTAATGTGGTTATATAAAAGGTAAAAAGATATCGTTCTATCTAATATTTATTAAAAAATCTACCTCAGACTGTAATTCTCTAGACATTTTACCAGATTTAGAGGTTATTGACTGAATTCAAGAATCGAGGCACAGTTGCGTACACAGGCATAGTTGGTTTACAGGGCTGTTTGTTTTAACAAAGCGTTACGCTCCATTCGCACGATAGGTTTTCAAACGTTGCGCTTTTATCGCAGTAATCTCCTACGGTTAGCTTTAGCTGCATATGTAAATATATCTATCTATATATATATATATATATAAAACAAAGCCGGGTTAGTTACACCAATTATAACTCAAGAACGGCTGGACCGATTTTTACGATCTTTGATTTGTTGGATTTGTCTCCGCTCCGAATAGCAGAATAACTATTAAAACATTAATTTCCCCATACATTTCGTATGGAACGGCTTTGTATTCTGTGGAATTCTATTGTCAAACGTTAAGTTGCCTTTGAAGATGTTCACTTTGTGAGGTCATTGTGAGCGCATCGATAATTAAAATACATATTTCGATTTTTGTACATTTATTAAACTTAATCCATTTTGAGTATTCTTAATAAAAAACTGAATTTAATTCAGCTAAGTTAATTTTTGATTCTGAGGCGGTAACGAAGTTCGTCGGGTCAGATTGTAATAATATAAATATGCAATATAAATCTTTAACTGTTTATTAAATAAATTACAGTAGATTTTACTCTGTTCTATTTCATTATGCATTTAATGTTATGCGTTTTAAAACGCATTGCAATTATTGTGCAATTTCTATACGATTCAATTATGGTTGGAAGCTCTTGAAGTGTTCCAGAACAGCTCCTGCACGAGATTACAGTATCATGCAAATAGCCCAACGGAACGTAGGCGAGAAACTTCACTTTCTCCCTCTAACGAATGCGAGTTTATATCCCTTTTCAGGCGGCACGGCCATTCCTCGCTCCCGACATCCGTTGTGCTGGTGGCAGATTCTGAAACAAAAATATTAACTTCTTATGAATAAGAAACAACGCATCAGTTTAGATACCCGAATGTTTTACACAGCGAAAGGTAAAAAGCGAGGTTTCGCTATAATATATCCTCTGGCTGAGGAAATCTGTAAAGGCAGTTTTCAATCGCCAATACTCTTATATTATGATGAAAAACGGTTACTACAAAGTATGTGATTTTAAGATATAATAAAAGTAGTATAAAAAACGAACTTGTATCAAACATTCCGCAGCGAGAGTGCGTGTACTGATTTGATCTTGTGGTTATAAAGGGAGGTATGATTTTTTGAACTACGAAAAACCACTTTTTCCCACCTCTAGGACCAATGGTTGGTGCTATCAAAACAGTTTACTGAGATAAGTTTTAGAGCCTTATCTAAGAAATAATATAAAATTTTAATGAATTAAATATCTTATATACTAAGAAAGTTATAGCAAAATTTCAATTTTTTAAATCCCCTCCCCCATCCCGCCACTCTTGCTATGTGTCCATTTAAAACTGATTGGTGTAAAATTATGACAGTTGTGTCCACAAGAAAGTGATATAGATAGATAGAATTTTAAACTGGAGGTGTTTTTGGGTTCTAGGGGATGTGAAACGCGAAGATATGTCGGAAGTTTTCGGAAGTCAAGACATGGTGCCCATTGCAATAGGTAGCTTTCCTAATGAAATTTATTTACTTCGTTTTAAGAGACGCATTAAATGTCATTTTTATTTAAAGTCTACTCGTAAATGCATTATATTAAAATTTCAATGTAAAAAAAATAAAATAATTTCGAAATATTATCCGACCGCGTTACCAGGATCACACGCGGGGGGCAGAGGCGATTCGCAAACCTCGTCACCTGAGCTCGCGGACGAGAAAGCCCCCCTCCCCCCCACCCCACCCCACTCACCCCACCAAACACTTACAAGCAGTCTAGCCAACCAGACAGTCAATGACCTCTCGCGCGCCAACGCACCAACACAAACGCGAAAAGGAGCGTTTCTCAAACGTTTCGAATTAAATTACTCGTTTTATAATAAAATTCGTAAATTACCTATTAAATCAAGAGTTGTCAGTATATAGGAGTTATAGGGATTAATATAGGAGAGCTACTATGCCCACGCGGAGAAACACTTTGCACTTGCCATTCGAAACTAAATTTTGCCTCAGAAAGTAATATGTGTTTATTTATTATGATATTACCCATAGGCCAATGAAAATACTATGGGAAGAGGCATTAACAATTTTGATAACACGTTAGAAGCATAAATTGTTATTAGGAAATTAGTAAAACTTATGGAGTTATGAAAATGTTATTTTTAAATTAAGTTGATCGTCTGCTAAAAAGCGGTTAAAAATACTTTACTAACGAGAAAAAATGTCATGAAGGGCGTACGATAAAGTATCAAATTTAAAACGCAAACGGAGCTAGGCGGCTGGAAATATAAATACCCTAATTAATTAACGAAACCTCGAAAGAAATTTAAAGCACCTAGTTAAGTTTTAATCTCAAAAATCTAGAAAACTCAATCTTTTTGGCGATTTTTTCTTTTTTAGCTCAAGATAAAGTGATCATTCCACCCCTATTATTATTATGAACTGAATATTTTATAATGTTTAGATAAATTTCGTCAAATAAAACCTATCTATGTAAAAAATTACCTACAAAGAAGGTCTGTTGAATATTGTAGGTCAAGTAAATTAATAAAATATGCTAAGCCATCGGTTTATGTATTTATTATATTCGCCGTACAATTAGTACAACATAAAATACATTTATTTATTTGACAATAATTAATACACACACGCAAGATATATTACATTCTAGTCTAAGTTATTGATTAATGTATTTTTATGTAACTGTCTTTATGTAAGCATTTCTAAGAATTAAATAAATAAATATTAGTCATACTAATTTATATAAATATAGTATAGTATACGAGAAAATACAGACGGTAAACACGCGGATAAAATGAATATGAAATGATTGTATTTTTTTTTTAAGTTTGCCAGTAAACAAAGTTTTGGAGCCACTGTTAATAATCGACTGTAATATTCAATGTCTGGAAAAATCACTGTTTTTATAATAACCCGACGTGCTGGGGGGTAGAAATTAACTACACGCCTTCGAGAGTACAATATTGACACAGTCTCTTCGAACGAAAATGTAAAATGGCCGCTACTCGGAACTAATAAATAATTAGATGACGTAATACTAATACCCACTATTAGTGTGGGATGACCCGGCCGAGAAACCAGACGTCTAGGCACCGTAAAAACGTTATCAAAAACTCACAATGTCGGCTGATGCGCAAGAGATAACATATTTTGTCCACTTTCGATTTGTATAAAATAATATCTATTTGTATAGAAACACACTAAAATATTAGCAGTGTGCGTTCAGATTGAGATATTTCCACAAGTTTTAGTCGGTATGATAGTCCATCTGAATTAATTTCAACTCTTAATTGGGAGCCACTTAGTAGAAAGCGTTTTGAATTCAGGTTAACTAGTTCATATAAGACTGTGACCAATAAACCCTCTCCTAGCCTCCTTATATTGGCCGTAATGACCATCCTTCCAAGATAAAACCTATCTTGAGAAAACGGAACATTGGGTTAAATTCGTTTCTTTCCAGATCAATTCGCCAGTGGAATTCTCTTCATAGGTCATTATTTGACCCTTTTCCTTGTTCCAAAACTGTTTTTAAGCGTAGGCTGCGAGTTGTTAAGCATTAATTTTTTTCCTCACCTACTAAACTCAACAGTATCACCGGAGCTAGCTCCTAAATATTGCATTTACTTAATAATAAGTACATTTTTCATTAATTTCGGAAAATTTGTTTTTCCATGCATATTTTTCTTTTACGTTGCAACAAAAGCTGCTGTTTTCAATGCAAACAAAACTTTAAAAAGGAAAACCCATCAAAACGGTTTATTTTACTTAGAAATATTTCGATTAAATGCAGACAGATTTCATACTAAATTTTATTACATAGATCCAATCAAACGTGATTATTTCCAGACTCTTATAATTTGATTTTCTAACCATAGAAAATACCAAAAGTCACAATTCTACTTCATTCGTAAGGCTTGTGTTACCGGGGAGGCGCTATTGGGCGCAGTTCCGACTATCTTATTGATGTTTTCATGATGCGAGTCCGTTCATTACAGGCAAACAACATCCGGCAAATGTGTAACGGAATGAGTATTATTTTTTTTATTGTGTATGTCTTGTTACTTAACTCAGTCGACGGTGTTGAGAAAAGCGCCGTTGAATATTCTCAACGGTCAAAAATGACGACCTTTGAATTTAGAAGCAGGCGCTTATACCACTGCGCCACCGACTGTTCTTCTTGTGTTGTAAAATCGCTTAATAGGATGCAGTCGCCTGGGTCTCGTTTTTACCACGAAGGTTTGTATTAGTACCAAAAGTAAGTACTCGACAATTTTTATACAAATTTTACTGAAATATTCCTTGGGTTACAATTTAAATTTAAAAAATCCAACTTTTCCAATTTTTAATTCGGTAACATGTAATTACATAAAAAGTATAAATTTCCGAGACGGATTATATTACAAAATGTTTAGATTAAAAACTTTTGGGCTCGAGCCGGTAATATCCCGCTGGCCAGAACATGCAGGTGAGAGTGGCTCCGCAAGTCACGGATGCAATCGAGCACGATTATAATTTTCTGGAGCAAATAGATGGACTCTTCAAAGTAATGTCACATATCTACTTTGCCCTTAAGGCCTACCTCATGGTTTATACTAATAAGCACCTGATAAGTAGTTTCGTCCACAAAATCGACGTTATCCATTTCCCTCGCACGCCATTCTACGATAGAGTATTAACGAGAGAAAAATAACATGCGAACGAGAATAATTTTCAATACTATGCATAGAGACATATGAGCAGACCATTAAATAATACTGCCTAAAAACTAATAAAATTTGTAATAACATTACTAGAAACAAAATTTTGTATACGATTTTGGAAAAACCTTAAATTAATATGAGATCAATTTATGTTGAAATGCATAGTTATTTATTACAACTGCATTTATTACACTCTCCTATTCCTTGAAACTCCTCCTTGTTAAATGAATTTATTAATTATCATGATTGCCTAAAACTAAGTAAATTTTAATTTTAATAAAAAATCTTGATGTTATAAATAACTCTGAAAAATGTATGTTATTAATTATATTATCATCCAAGTAGCATAATATAGGAATCTGTATTTAGATTTATATAGTATTAACTATTTCTTTCTCTCTTCTTATTATAATGTAAACTACTATGTGAATCTGTTGATTTCTTTGAAAATTAAATAAATAAAAAAAAATAGGTATTATTATTTATTTTGTATGATATTTAAGGTGCTCCTGAAACACAGCACAAGGCGAGCAACTAGGGAAAAGATCTACAGGTTACTGTAGATCTTAAGCATCAGCATCTGCATCAGCATCAGCATCTGTTAAGATGCTGTAGTTTTTAATACCATTGTTTTTACTTATATTTAATTGAAAAAAAAACAGTAAATTAAATAAAAAAGACAAATAAATAAAAAAACAGAAAAAAGATGTTTGCTGTTATTTTGTATCAATATTTAAAAATTAATACCTTTTTAATAAAGGTTTTTTTAATGAGAACAGCTAAAAGTTAAAAATGCATAAGTTGGAAGAAATTAAATAAAATTATTCTAAATTTTCAAATATTGACAAAAATTATAACAATAAAAGATATTCAGATAGTACCTAGTTTATGCGTTAAAACACATCCAAAAATTAAAAATAATTATAACAAACCTACCTACTACAGATGGAGTGGTAAGTAATAACAGATATTTCTAGTTGATTTTATTTTAGAAAAAATTTCGCTGTAAAAACTACGAAAATTAAAAAATATATTATTAACGCACTATTTTATATATTTTTTATATAAATTCATCAAGAATTGTATACTATACTGCCCTTATCCTTATCAAGGAATAACAATAATACAAGAGATTAGATATACTTAATTAACATTAAAATCTGACTTGTCCCCTTTGATAGTTAAACTTTATAAAAAGCAGGAGGGGGTGGGGGGCGGGAGGTAATATTAGATTCCATTTTCAAAAGTCAAAAGGTATGCTGTAAAATTTAAACGAAAAATAAAAAACGCTTTATTTTTAATGAGCGAACTAAACCTAAACTTTTACAAAAAATACAATCGTGATAAAATATGAACGGTTTTAAATTTACTTTATGCGAATGCTAGAAATGTTGTCTATGGTCGGTCTTACGTTGATCGCCATTGGTATCGTTCCAAGAATTTAAATAAAAACTTATTTTTTTTTAAATAAGAACACGCCCTAACGGGTTAATAAATTATAATATATTTTTTCCTATTTTCCGATTTTCGGTAATTGACGTTTCTATCTTTTTTGGAGGATACATTTATGGGGGGAAAAGCAAAAAAAAACTAAAAACCTTTCTAAAAATTAATCAAGCTCTTTTTATAAAAACATGACGTTTAGAAATAATAATAAAAAAAAATATATTAAATTAAAAATTTACTCTGTAATCACATATCTACTCGTAAATAGATGGCGTCCATACATGTGAAATGACATGTAAATATTTATTTGTTTATATAAATCTACATACATTATTATTACATATAATAATACTACGCATACTACAATTATTTATAATCCTTTAATTAGTCTGCAGATAGTATGTAGGGATATCCACTATTATAAATAATATACAAACCCCTCTGCGCTACACCCCCCCATACAGGTAGTGCTTAGTGGGGTGGTTCGATCCACGCAGTGCAGTGGTCACGGTGCCAATTACCGCCCAGTCATAAATTAAACAATAATAGTATTTTACTTAAGATGCTTTATTGTAAATCCCTATATTTGTGGATAAATACCATTTTAATTTATTTTTTTCGCTTTATTTGGGCCAGTAGAGTCTCATAACCTATAGGCTATGCTATACGAAACGCTAAAAATAACAAATCTGTGTACGAATTTATTTTCCCTATAAGAATGATTTCCGTATAACTAGGCTATATTTTTTTTTCAGAAAATAAATAGACATATTTGTGCGATATTTATGTATTTGCTATATTATATTAAATTTATTTTACTTTTATTTGTATGAGAAACGCTTACAGCTATGCATAATGACAGTTAAAAAGAAATAGATAAATAACAACTTAAGCCGACTACAGGCATCTTTAATTTAACATAACAGACCGCTAAATTGCTATTTATTAAAGAAATCAACAGTTTTATAAATGTATATAAAGTTCAACAAAATATACACGGATATAAGCAATGAATAGTTACCATTTTATAAAACTAAAATAGATTTCAACTTAAAAATTACATCGTTACAATTATCGTTATAAAAATAATGCTAATATTTTTAAATATATTCTAAAAACCGGAACCAAAAATAAGTTATATAATATCGCATGTTATAAATTATCTAAACTTTATTAATTATAATATTAATAATTGTAGGTATTGGACATACGAGGTAATGGTGAAAACGAGTCGTTATTTGTGGAATGATGTGGGTAAAGAAGAATTAAAGGTACACGTGCGGTGCTTAAATGGAACAAAAACCAAATTTATATTATATAGTGAGTATTTATATTTATTTTTATTTATTTATGTATTCTGACATAATTAATTTGACAAAGAAATAGAATTTTCGTAGTACAAATCACAGCTACAAATGAATATTATAAATGCACCGGGAGCAATTAGCACTGCTACATTTTGTGCCCTGCCTTCTTTACTAGACTATTTCTGTACTAAGGAAGGCAGTGTTATATTGTGCTACAACTGAGAATGTCAAACCGTCAAAAATATAAATATATATATATATTATATACAATGTTGTCGCATAGAATGTTTATGTTCACACAAATATGTCTATATTTATAGTTGGATTAAAAGAAAAATAAAATACATAATGAGTATGAGAGCTCATGCTAAAGTGGCAAACAAAAAATTGCATATTTGAGTAGATGTCAGACAGGCAGAGGGACCGACTGCGTCTCTATTCTATGTAGTTACTTTGCAGTATAGGAATTGATTACCCCTGCAATCGGGACCACCTATGACCCTTTCTCCAAATAGACCCCTAAACGCATCTGCTGGTCGCAGACGGTCTCGCCATCTCGACGGACGGACAAAAAAATCGCTCCACAAAAGGGACAAAGTCGCGCGCACACACGGGCACGGGCACGGGCACGGGCATCTCATCTCATCTCGCAAGGTTGCTAGGTTGCTTTGCTCCGCTTTGTATCGCAGATAATGATGAAGACCCGCGGAGCAGTGCTTCTCAAACGTGCTTCTCATCGTTCGAAGCGCGCTTCAGACCTAAAGCCTGCATTACTCGACTCCACTGTTTAGTATTAGGTGAATGGCAACAAGTCGCTCGCCTCGTCTGAACAGACTAATTTGGTGTTTAGTAGAGCGATTTACCCCAAAAAGCGATTCGACAGAGTGTATAGGTCTGTATATCTAAAAACTGATGTTCTCATAGATACAGTACACGTGCTATATCTTTTTTTACGCGTTTCACTTAAACTAAAATGCTCGCGGTAAAGCTCCGAGTGCCTTTAACTATACACACATGTAATTAATTACTTGAAAATTCCGTTGCATAAAATCGAAGCGCAATTAGAAGGTAAGCCCCTTTGTGTTATTGAAGAGAATGGGTATTAGCAAATCGACAACTGTTTTTTTTTCGAACCCTGAACTGCAACCTGAACTCTTTGTTAATATAAAACACTAGCGGATTTTGATTATCGCGAAAGTACCGTCTAATAATATGAACATAAGGCACAGGATAGCTTACAAACTCAGCAAAATCATCTAAATTATTCATAAGGAAGCCTCAAGGTAGCTCTATAGTAGCCTTAAAAGTTGCCTTGTTTCCTCGAAACACCTTCACCACTCCAAAATATGATCACCCCGAAAGATTGGCCTTGATCACTACAAAGTATGCTAAGGAAAATTCTCAAGGATGGTCCCATTTTAGTGTCATAAGTTGCATCCAATATAAAGTTATGAAAAAAGTAAGTTTTCCTTTCAAAACGACTTAATATCGAATTGGCTTAGGCAGTTTTGATTATTATTTTCACCGTAGTGCTTTGAGAACTGGTTTGGTCGAAAAGAATTTAACCACCTTTTACAGCCAAAAAACTAAGAAATAATACAATAAATTTCTTACAGTTTGCAAACATTTAACTAACAGATCCACTAGGATGTTGAAATCGGTGTAAAATGCAACTTCAGTACAAACCACGTCTCCAACTCCACCTCGGTGGATATATTTTTTTATTGTTTACTAAAAATAATAACTTAATCGTATTAATTCGTAGTTTTTTGGCTAAAGATTTATTTTGAAGGCGGTTTTTTTTTTCGATAAAATCAGTTCTCAAAGCATTAAGGTGACAATAATAATCAAAACAGCTTAAGCCAACTCGATATTGAGTCGTTTTGAAAGGAAAACTTACTTTTTTCTTAACTTTATAACTTAAAAACATACAGGTCGAATTGAGAACCATCTCCTACCTTCGAAGTCAGTTAAAAATGTGACCAATGTTAGTAGTTATGACTACGGCTATTAATCTTTTCATAAAGCCTGTCTGCAGACAGATTTTTATGAATTCCCACGCTCTATCTTAAGAGACGTTACTTCCTATGATCTTATGACAATATAGGGTGTCCGGGAGGGGAGAGAAGAATAACAGGGTATCTGTTTCATAAATTTCCACTTAGATCGACCTAACAAATACATTTTTAACATTTAAGAGAACGCAATCCGATCATTTCTCCAATCAAAAGTTTGCAGTGTTTGTTAGTTGGTTTAGGTCAAATCTTGCTAGCTGAATTAGAACCACTTCCTCCTATCCTACGGAGTTGAAATTTGTCATGTTGGTTTAGTTCCGATGACAATGCATTTTTATGGTAAGCATGACCTGATCCTACATCCAGGAATGGCTCCGACGATTCCCGAGTGGTGAATCAGGCCATGCTTACTACAAAAACGTATTATCGACTGAACCGACATGACAAATTTCAACTGCGTAGGATAAGAGGAAGTGGTTTAAATTCAGAGTGCAAGATTTGACCTAAACATACTAACATTGCAAGTTAAGTGGTTTCAACCCGGTCCATTCTCCATACAAAACGCTGTAGTGTTGTGTCTCCCTTATTTGTAGATGTAGAATAAAAATAATAATATGTATCGTTTTATCTCCCAAATATTTAGGCTTCTATTGAAATAATAAGTTAAATTTATATTTTATCTAAAAGTTAAGACCCCCAAAATGTCTGTATTTTTCTATACATTTTATTAAAAGTTTGGAAATAATCGCATAGTTTATTTTATAAAGATGCAAATCCCAATAAGTTTTTAGACAGTAATTAACTTTGTTATTCACAATTAACCAACAACGGTGCGTTTATGCGTTGATGAGATAGAACAATTTAAAAGCACGCGCAAGACAGAGCCTGCGAAAATAGATATTTCATTATTGGACAATTCGACGGTAGGTAAAAACTGTTTTTGCTAGTAACAAAACGCAACGCGTGTCGACGGCATTATTGAGCGACTGAGGCATTCTAAAATACGTCCCGTTACAATGATTTGCGAATTTACAAAGGCGTCCCCGCAATTATAAGTCGTACCTACCTTCCAATATAATAACGCACTGATACGGTTTCTTTTGTGAATCCAATAAAAAAGAACGCAGACAAAAACGCAGTCAATAAAAACACAGGGAAACACCGTGGGAATTCAAAAAAACAAAAATCAACAGAGATGCCGTTATACCCCAAAGATTTACCTCGGCACAACTGGAGGCTTATCATATAAATATTTATAATTTATCAGTGGAAGAAATCAGGGAAACATCCAGTTGGTTTTTTATTTAGTATTAGTGTTTAATAACAAAAATATTTCACTTTAAATTCTATTTAAACGCAGCATTGTATATAATTGTAAATTATAACTATAAATCCCTACTATTTTGTATGTCACACTTTTGTGTTATAATATTACGATGTCTCGATTGAATATTTTATTCGATCGAGACATCGCAACGCACTGTTTTTGATCGACTTTTAATCCTTAGCCGTAAAAGTGTTGATCGGTAGTTGCCGCGGCGTGTGTGTCCCCGTCGAAATATATCATGTCTAAATTTAAAAGTGTGGTTTTGCTAAGTACTACCCTATTATTTTGTCTACAATGTGCACTACTGATCGGGTAAATCGTATGCGGTTATGGAACGCGGAGAGAAAAATAAAAGTGAACATATTTTTTTATTTAAATTATATTTCAAAAACCAAAATTAATTAAAAAAATCAGCCTCCGAGAAGTACACGATAAGTCTTCAATGTACGGAATGCTATAAACTGCTCGTCTGAATACTTAGTGGTTGAGGGGTGGTGTATAACAAAAAAATTGATTTTTTTTTAAGATTTATCCAATATAAAGTTATTGGATAATACTTAAACGGCTACAAAAAAAAACTGCGTGATTTGAAGCTGAACTCGAGACACCGTGTTTCCTTGTTATTGTGTCACTTGCAATGAGATTTCCGTGTCACTGAGGCCAGATATAGTTAAAAATAATAGGGCGACCACCATACGGTGTCCAACTGTATAACTTGTGGAATGTGCAAGCCAGGCTCTGTAGCAATGGCTGTGAATGAACGCGATTTCGTCACCGCTATGAGCCAGCTTCAGTAACGCTGCTATTCGTTGCGCTGGATTAATAGAGTGATTTAAACGGTGTCGCCTTATAACGCATTTTTAGTGGCATTGTCGCGTAATCAAAATAAAACCTCTTTTGGAGGGGAAACACATAAAGAGGAAATTACTTTGTTTAAGAGTAAAAAAACCCCTCCTCGTGCAGAGTTCCGACGGGACAGCTAGCGCAATATAAAGCAGATAAATTAGCCGCCGAAAAAGAATTTAACAATCGGATTGTTCTCTCGAGTCGATCAAAGAAACCAGTTGTAAGAATCTCGCGGCGTGTTTCGACCGGTAAGCTATATATTAATACGTGAAGGGAAAGCTTTGGTGGAAGGGAAACGTTCATACAACTGACAGCTCATTCACAGAATGAACTGTGAATTTTGTGTGATGTCAATGTAGTAATGACAAGCAAAAATAATGATTAATGCCATCCAATACTTCGATGAATCTCAGTCTTATTTTTACATGAAAAAATTAAAACTGACAATGGATTTGTATCAAAAAATAAGTACAAATACAAGCTGTAATTATGTTACTAAACTTAAATTTTAAATTTCATAGTTATTGCAGGGAATTAAGTCAAACAGACGCTAATGACGTATAAAATTTTAAAAAAATATATGCAATGATTATAGAGGTATACTCACCGTATTATAGAGGTAAAAGAACCTCAATAATACTCAAGCTTAAAAAATTAATAAATATCGGTCGAATTCACCAGCACATTAAAGACGCCTACATACCTGAATGTTACAAAAATGCGAATTTTAGTTTTTTAAATGTGTTTGGTTTCAGAAACGGGTGACTAAATATTTCTACTTCAAAAACAAGGTGGTTTTATTTTTTTGTTTTATATTTTATACATAATATCAAAAGATATAAATAAACCAGATTACTTATATCTCTTGTGAATCTGTCTCTTAACGTAAAATTCTTTGAAAAATTCGCATTCGGGTATGTAGGCACCTTAACAATGTTCCAACAAGCATACAGTGTTGAGATTTTAATATAATTTAATACTTTTGCGATGTAAAATGTGTTACTAACCGTATAAGTTAGAATCCCAAATGCCAAATGCGAATTTTGACCACTGGGCGACCGCTAAATTCTGTCACTTTAGTCGATTTGGAAAACGGTGTGATGGCAAGACCAGGGCACCGTTAAGATTTAGAATAAAAAAACACGGGCAAATATGAGAATGAACGTTTCGAACGCTATTCCTGTGGGAATTCGATGAAAAAAAAACGCATCCGAAACGCCGTTATCCGAAAGGTGATTCGGTGCGTTTTTTTCCCGCACAGCCCGAGAACGCGAAGATTTCTTCTTCGGCGCATCAAATCTTTTGTTGGCGATGTTTTTGGTGTCCATTTTTTTGCATCTTTTCGTAAAAAATTGCCGAAAGCCCCGGGCGGAGGGCTGCAGCACTGCAGGGGTTGAATAGCTTCGCTTAGGGTGCGGGCATAGTGGTACAACGACGCGAGGAGGAAAGATCCATTGCGGAATTCTTATTTATTAAAAAGGTAAGCATACAGCGAAATAGTCAATAATAAGGCCAATTAAAGCTTACATTTAAAAACATTGATGAGGTTAACTATATTTTAGAAAGTGTATAATTAATGCTATGCAACGTTTTTAATTTGAATCGAACTTGCATGAAACACCAATCTCTGGCATAGTTTGCATTGCTCCTTGGCACCTGGAACAGAGTAGACGCGCGCGTGGCGTGAGAAGATACTCGCAGGTTGATTACCCTGATACCAGATATTTATTTATTTATTTGGGAAATAAAATAGTTACATTTTTTTTCCTTCAACGCTAAAACCCACTTACGTGTACATGAGTTAAACCTTACCAAAAGTGTCTTCAAATCTAACCCAAACAACAATTTTTTGCCCAACCGAGGGGTTGATATGAGGAATTAATTGCCTACTCGTGTTATTACCTCCAATTCAGTTAATCAGTTCAAAAACCGCTTAGATGAATTCTTATTCACAAGATATAGGTTTATCAGCTGTAAAGCTGCACACCTATTAATTAAAAATAATAAAACCAATGGTACCAACTTACAAGTATCAAATACAAGTACCACATAGGTCATAACCTGACATATTCCGTTATTAATGAACCATGTGCTTACTTTTATATTGACGCCCAGTGGTCGAAATTCATGAAA
This sequence comes from Neomicropteryx cornuta, assembly GCA_020383195.1. Taxonomy (NCBI): domain Eukaryota; kingdom Metazoa; phylum Arthropoda; class Insecta; order Lepidoptera; family Micropterigidae; genus Neomicropteryx; species Neomicropteryx cornuta. The sequence continues at coordinate 3,841,689 of JAHKQU010000010.1, read as the reverse complement.
CTTTTAAGTTTGAGCATTATTGAGGTTCTTATATCTCTATAATACGGTTAGTTTACCCTATAATCATTGTATATATTTTTTTTCTATTAGCTGCGAGCGTGTTCAAATACGCCACATTGCGCAGCGAGAGTGCGTATACTGAATCCCTTTTTATACTGTGCCGTAAGGGTTGCTCATGTCAAAAATTGATTCAAACAAAAATTGTAGGGAAATTATAGGTATCCAATTTACACTTTGAACGGATTTGATCTTAAGGGAGGTATGATTTTTTGAATTTTGAAAAACCAGTTTTTCCCACCCCTAGGACCAATGGTTAGTGCTATAAAAAAGGTTTGCTTGTATAAGTTTTAGGCATTTATCTGAGAAATAATATAAAATTTAAATAAATTCGATAACTTGTATACGAAGAAAATTATAGCAAAATTTCACTTTTTCGAAAAAACCCCCCATTCCCGACCCCCTGGCCTGATTTTACTGATTAACGAAACCGAGCGTAAAATGTATCAATTTGAAAGTGATTGGTGTAAAAATACGGCAGTTATCAACACATGAAAATAATATATTTAGATAGATAAATATATAAACTGAGGGTTCTTTGGGTCCAAGATGTGGAAGGCGAATTGCAATAGGTACCTTTCCTACTGAAATCTACCTAAAAAGTAAGGTTGAATTGAGGACTTCCCCATTTTATCGAAGTTGGTTAAAATGATTAAATCCAATGCTATAAGGGGGTAGGAGGAGAGCCGCTCCCCGCTCCGGGTTTGATTGCGGGAGTCGCGTCTTATACCTGCGCCTGCGCAATTTTCTTAAAAAACGACCGTCGCGCCGCGCATCCCGTCTCTTTCATTCGCGAGGGCGTCTCTTTCATTGCTGCGCGCGCGGACCAAACATAAATACGTCCCAAAGCACGTGAAGATGTGAGATTTGAATGGGATCATTTTAGATGCGATGTGTAGTTGACACTTTATGTGCATTGGCGTTTAATTAGAATATAGGGGAGCAATAAAATATAGGTCTCTAATGAAAATCTATATTTTTTTTTTGTGTTTCTTAAACTAGGTTTACCTAAATGTTTATCCAACTTACTTTGTATAAGGTACCTCTGTCAATGCATATGATAGGATCCGAACAAGTATCTACACATACATATATAAAAGGGACCTCTTTCCGATGGCGTTCTATCTCATCTTTATTAGAGAAATCAACAGTTTTACAAACAATTGGTATTAATGATAAATTTACATTCTTAAAAAGTATTCGTTAAACTAATCAAAGATTTCTACTGTTAATATAACACTAAAAACTAGGATAGAAACTAAACATGTATAGTTAAATAATGCTTATAACTCTTAATCATATCATATCAAAATGCTGTCATGGCTTGAATTAACATGATATAGACATAGTAAATCGGTTTAAATATATATAATAATTATTCACATAATTGACTAGTGATAGCTTTAATGGCGGGTGACTGAAAGTTCGTAGAGCAATGAGGAGAATAAAAAACATTCGAGTGACGGGTTCTATGCAAAGATGGAACATTAAATTTAAACAAGCTTAATAGGTCCTTAATAGGACAATCTACCTTATTGCGAAAAATCTTGTTTAAAAATCGTCTTTCTATCCTTCAAGCTGGTGCAATTATAGTAATTTAATAAGTCCTGATAGCTATTGTAGTGTAGACTTCTATTAAATCGATATCTTAGTGCTCTCAGTATAGATTTTTGCCAGCGTTCTATTAGCTGATCATATTGCATATAACACTAGCATATTCCAACTTACTTCTTATCAACGCATTAAAAATTGTGATTACTGAACATGGTTTTTAAAAGGTTTCGTTATTCTCAAGATAAATCCCAGTAGCTTAAAACATTGAGTTGTAATTTCGTCCACCTGAGCATTAAAATTCAATTTAGTATCATAAACAACTCCCAAGTCTTTGAATGTATAAATTCGCTCAATTGGCTGACCATTTATATGGTAATTATGAACAATCGGGTTGGGTAATATAGAGAAAGTCATCACTTTACATTTGTTTAAATTAAGACTAAGTTTATTTTTCAAGCAGTAATCATATAAGAGGGTAAGGTCATTTTGTACATTTTGACAATCATCAATCCTTAAGATTCTTTTATATATTTTTAGGGCGTCCGCGTAAAGTGAAGCTTCGGATTTCATTAATATCATTAATAAATAAAACAGGACCCAGATGGCTACCTTGAGGAACCCCAGACGTTACATTAATAAGCTTAGAAATAAAACCATTGATGATGACAGCTTGATATCTGTTGCATAAATAAGAATGTAGCCAACGAAGAATAATTTTTTGATAAGAAGGGAAATGTTCAAAAAAAAATCATCTAACCCATAAACACCCTGCACCGTTGTTGGTTAATTATGGAAAACAGAATCAATTGACCTCTAAAAACTTGCTTAAATTTGCATCTTTATACAAGATACAGACTTTAAGAGGCTCTTAACTTTTAGACAAAATAAAATTAAAACTTATTAATTTCATAGAAGCTTAGATATTTTAGAAAAACCGATACTTAGTATTATTTTTCTACACATCTACACATAAGAGATTCACGACACTACAGCGTTTGTATGGAGAAATGATCTAGTAGAGTTCTCTTAAGAGCCCTTAAGAGCCCTTAAGGCCTTTTTCACATAAGTACTCGACAAGGCAATTAGCATCACCAATACTCATTATACCGAAATTTAAAAATATATATGGAGAAAGGCAAACTAAAGTTATGCTGGCACGATTATTTAATAAGGTAAGAAATTAAGAAATTAAAAAAAAATAGTGATGTAAAAAAAGATCTAAAATTATACTTATATTCTTCATTCATTCTTCTTGTTAATGTAATGTTTTAACAATAGGTTTAAGTGAGTAATAAAAAAAAATAATAATAATAATTAAGTAACATGTTGCTAGATAATGTCTATACTAGTGAGTATCTGGTAGACGAGTCCGCGAAAGCGATATTGAACTCGAATTTGAAGGACCTTAAAGGGTCCTCCTCTTTACGAAAGCTCTTCTCTGTCTCGCGTTTGATTTTAAATAAACAAAATCAACGTACCTACATGTATTAAAAATCCTACGCCGTTTCGGTAATTATTCGTCTAACTATTAACCATAGGTTAAACTATGTTTAATGAATTTTATCGTTAACGATTTGTAGTCTATTCCCAGAGGAAAGCCGACATTTTTTTTCCTATAACTGACGCCCCATTTGCTCTAGTAACGAAATTTTGACTTTTGTTTAAGGGTTGAGTTTTGTTTTCCGCGAATTTATTTTCGAATTGAGGTCACGGGATCCGGCTGGGTTAGGTTAGGTTAACAAAATATATATATTCGATCTTGCCTTGCTAAGTAAAATGAATGTAAAAATAGATTTCAAACATTTAAAATGATAAATTGCTCAACTAACTAGATAACTTGATAAGAAATTGGTTGGAAATTGGAATTGATGGGGAATTGGATTGGAAATTGGTGGAAATTGGTTAGGTCTAGACCAAGCTACATTAGATCAAGAATTAACTCTACGTTCCGAATGCTTTCATGTCAAGTGCTTACTATTTAGGCTGTATTTATTATCCGTTATTTTTTACTTTATTTACTTATTTTCCTTTATTTCAATTTAAATATATACAAGTAACATAAAATAAAAAATATTTGTATATTAGCTATAAAAAATACCTTTCGGGATCGCGGCAAGGCGGGGGTAGATTTCACCGTATCAACGTAGGGGATAGGAGAACTCCAATTGTACGAACTCGTATCAAACATTTCGCAAGCCCGCAATTCAACCCTTGCACAGCGAGGCGAATACTGCGCTGTGAGGGTTGCTCGTATAAAAATTGTTTCAAAGAAAAATTTTAGGGAAATTACAGGCCTAGAAGTAACATTTTGACCCTGTTTTCACCTATTAAGAGCGGCATGTTTTTTTGAATATTGAAAAACCAATTTTTGCCACCTCTGGGACCAATCAAAAAAGTTTATTTGGATAATAAAGTTTAAATAAATTCGATATCTTACATATTAAGAAAGTTATACGAAAATTTTGCTTTATTTTTTTGAAAAAACCTGAAAAAGTGATTGGTGAAAAATTAAGGCAGTTATTGTGTCCACAAGATGATTTAGATATATAGATATATAAACGTATATATAAACTTTTAACTAAGGGTGGTTTTGGGTTCTACCCCGTGTAGAAAATAGAAAAGAATACTCACATAGTCTTCTCAACTATTAAAGAATTGGTCCTCAATAGAATCACCAGTGCACTCGCCTAAAACTAACTAAAACATAATTCTGTATCGTCGGTTTAATGCATATATTTTTTTTTTAATTCATTTATAAAGCCATCGTATGAAGCCAATAATATCCCGTCAGCTCGATTTTTATGAAATTATTTAATTTACTATGATTAATTAAACATTCATCGAAATTGTATAAAATAATATGTCGACCTTTGCGTGAAAACTTATTTAACAATAAATATTATTTTGATATTTAATATTTTTATGGGTTACAAGTTTCCATGAGAAAAAAGCACCGTAAATATTCCAATTATTATTCCAGAAATATACCTTCCAAACGGGCGTATTGTTTCTGACATGGTGTTTCTATATGACATCTTACACAATCTTCAAATATTCCATGTTTCTAAGTATAACACAAAGTGTAAACTTCATAGAATTCATACACATACAATTGTAATTTTGGTGAGATTGACATGTTTTACTTAAGCTTTGATAGATTTGTGAAGTCAGTTAATGAGAGAGTTAGCACGCTGTTTGTAATTCAAATAAATAAATAAAAAAATACGATAGCATACCGTTTAGACAAATAGACCTACGCATATTGAATATTTCGTAAAAAAACCATAATACAGGCAATCTAAATATTAAAAAGAAACTCCGGTTAAATTTGACTATTATTGAAAAAAATACTTGGACCTTCGGATCGAATCTTTTATTCAGCATTTTTTTTTCAGGTAATTAAGTATAAATCTAAGTTTTACGTTTTAACCACCCTTTTTATAATTTTATTGCCTTTAAAAAAAAAAAGATTTTAATTAACCTCGAAACAATTAAAATTCTAATGGAAAACTAAATCAATATATAAATATATATTTTTTAACATACTTTTTTTTCCTATTATTAACTCAGATTCAGCCCTATTAATTTGGAAGTGACCTCTTCCGACACCACATACGTGCGTAGTTAGCCCAAGGCAATATATATATTATTTCTAGAACTGAACACAAAAGGATTTTACGCTACTGTAAGACACAAAAAAAAGAGGTGTTTTATATTGTACTGATTCTATTAAAGTGCTTTAATTCTCAGAAATATATACCCATTAAAAATAATATATATATATAATAGACAGTAGGATTAGTTATCTATTTATAACTCAAGAATGGTTGAAACGATTTTTATTATCTTAGATTTGTTGGATTTGTCTCTTAATTGATTGAAAATTAATTTGAACTTAATTCATTTTGAGTATTATTAATAAAAAACTGAATTTAATTCCGCGAATAAGTCAGCTTGTATACGAATAAAAATTAGGACTCTCTTATGGAAAAATATTATTTGGCGTAGTGGTCGATATCCGGTTTCGATACCAGGCGTGAGCCGTATTTTTTTCTGAGTTTATAAAATGTACACATTAACCAAACACTTTTTTTTTATGTAAAATCGAGGTTTTTTTTTATATACCGGCGCGGTGCGTACAGTATGCCACTAACCTTACGTAAGAAAGTTTCGTCAATATTTCGTACTGTAACTACGCGACGCGACGGCGAACGACCCGCTCAGGACGGGTCCAGCCCGGGACGAACGACCCGCGCGGGACTCGCCTTTGCACTGAGCCGGACGGTCGGAACTCAGCCTTGCACTACCGTTGCAGGGCGCTCAGCGGTCGACAACCTACGGTCTGCCATCGAATATAGATATACTTTTAGTTAGCACCAACAAATTCTACTGTACACATATACGAGAACATTCATAATCCATAATGTGACAATTGATGTTCATAAATTCATATATGAATAAAAATATAATTTTTGGAAAAACTGTCAGAATATTAAAAATGAGTAGTGTAGAAAATTGAATGTATTAAACTGCTTAACACAATAAAAAAACAGCTAATAGGTCCTACGATTCCTAGTGTTATTTGTTAAGAAACTATATCAAAATTCCTTATGGTATTCGAGAAAAAAAAATGTTGAAGTTTCTATTTAAAACCTAATATATTTGTGTAAAACGAGTTTACGTCCGCTCGACCTCGAGTTGCATTCACGATGTGGCGCCCGACGTGTTTTCAGCGGGTTTAGTATACCTGGCGAATGCTGCCGTAATATTATGATTATTTTACACAAATTTAGTTTAAAAAATAATTAATTTGGGTATCAAATATTTTTGCATTTTTTTTTATATAATTTCTTACTCGTAATAGGGAACATATACACCCCCTTAAATTTACGGGAATGATCTTGGGACACCCTGTATATATAAATTCTTTTTGAATTGTTTACTCTTAAGAAGCCTTCAATGTAAAAAATGGGATCAAACTCGGGGTTTCACTGACTACCCCTGCAGCATTCATTTAATCCTGTAAAGCTCTGCGCTATACATACTGAAGTTAACTGAAATTTGAGAAGCCACTGCCAAGCGACGTTATATTGCAATTTATATTTTAACACTGTTATAATTTTTTTATGCTATCTTAGTGTCTAAGATTAATGTAAACATGTTATGTATTCTATATTTTGTTACAATTAATTTTCATTTTTATATAATATCATTTTTTTATAATGTTTTTTCTGTTAGTATTGGATTTTTTTGCGTTTATGTTGTGAAGTGAAATGACATGGGGAAACCGGTTTAATAAATAAATAAATATATGCGCATAAATGAATAGTAAAATAAAACATTTTTAAAAGTAAGTTTTATTGCGGATACAAAATATCCCGTTGACCGTTGAGGAGTTCCTTTGGAGCCAATAATCCTAAGCGTAGAATCAGGTCATGCCATAAAAATGCATTGTCGTTGTAACTGAACCACCATGTCAAATTTCAACTCCGTAGGAAAAGAGGAAGTGGTTGTAATTCAGCTCGCAAAATGTGGCCTAAATCGACATATAAACATTGCAAACTAAATAAAAAAGACATAGCTGCGAGCGCGGGCGTTGAAAAGTTTGTAGCAAAATAAATTTATCCAAAGGTTGCCAAACACTGCCGAACGGCATAGACATTCGCTTTGTTTTTGTCTCTCTCAGGCATCTGCAGAACGACCGAGAGAGACGAAACTACTCTAAATTAGAAAAGCTCTTCTGAAGGATGGTCATAAAATGATATTAATTAATTTATTTTATTTATTTATATTCAACTGTAAACCCACAGCGTTACAATAATAAAAAATACAATATTATAAGGCCGATTGTGAGATAGGTTTTTTTTAAATCTGAAAATAAGGTAACGGTTTGAAAACAAAATGAAATAGGAAAGATAAATGGAAAAAATAGAAAAGAATAAATACTAAATACATATAGCACCTCCAATTATTGTTACTCGATCAAGGTTACAAAGAAATATGATATTAGCAAAAATTAATAGCACTTTTGGGCAAAGGCATCTCAATTTCCTTGGACCTAAACTTCTCAACGGCGCATCTGGAAAGATGCTGAGTAGTGTATTGCAATAAAAAACCCAACATAATATAGACTATAATAAGGAATTTTATATATTTTATTTATGTTTAGCTTTTTGTATATTTAGTAAATAAAATATAAGTTAAATAATTATCAGAATTATATATTTAATAAGTGTATATATTGTATAGACAATAATATGCACTATTTATTGTATGTTTGATGTTATGTATTTATGATATTTATCCTATGATCCATCGTATTAGTATTCATATAACATGTAGAAATAAAGTGTCTACAACTTAGCAGAATACTTAATTAATCATTAATGGATTATTGAAATATAAATGCCACCTGGCATACGTTTCGCCAATAGCACAACATCCGTTCCTTGTGCAACCGCATGCTTCATCTCGCACACATCATCAGAGCAGTGATCTTACTACTTCAAGCACACCACACCTACTCTATTGTCGATGAGCCCCGACGGATGTCGTTCGTAATAAATATTGCAGCAGACATCCGTGGGCGAAAATCGATAACGGACGGCCAAGTTATGACTATGGTACAGTATATGTCTGGATTCTCTGTTTCTATGGAGCGATCGAGACACACCTACCTATATAAAATTAGCTATAATTCTTGATCGGCAAATATTGTTCGTCTAAGGTAAAATGTACGCATCAAAAAAAGAAATTTTATTTACTCCATATTGTGGAAAATAAATAAAAATTATAGCATTATTGTGTAATTGACGTATAACTGCATTATTGACAAAAATTCAAAATGGTTAATATCTCCTAAACCGTAAAACTTTGACCTAAGGTAAGTGTAGCCAAATATGTTCTAAATGACGTCTTCTATCAGCTCCTAAAAGGTTTGCATCGACCTACCAAACAACCTGTATATGTAAAATTAATCGTCATTTAAGAATAGGGTTAGTTAGGATGATGTTTTACACAGCAAATAATAATTTAGGAAAGTCACCTATTGCAATGGGTTACCATGTTATGACCTCAAGAAAATTTCGTCATATCTTCGCATTTTACACGGGCTAGAACCCAAAACCACCTTAGTTTAAAAGTTTATATATCTATCTATCTATATCACTTTCTTGTGGACACGATAGCTGCCGTAATTTTATACCAATAACTTTCAAATTGATACATAAAATTATAGGGCACAAAATCTCGGTCAAATTCGTTAATGGGCTGAAATGGGGAGGTTTTCGAAAAAGTGAAATTTTGCTATAACTTTCTTAGTATATAAGATTTCGAATTCATAAAAATTTTATATTATTCCTTAGATAAAAGCCTAAATGTTATCTTAGTAAACTTTTTTAATAGCACCAACCATTGTTCCTAGGGGTGGTAAAAAAAGGGTTTTTAAACATTCAAAAATTCATACCTCCCTTAATACGAACAGGGATCAAATCAGTTAAAAATGGTAATTCCTATAATGCCTGTAATTTCTCTACAACATTTGTTTGAAACAATTTTTAATATAAGCAACTCTTTCGGTACCGTACAAAATGGGTTCAGTATAAGCACTCTCGCTGCGCAAAGGTAAGTATGGCGCGGCAGCTATTTATTTATTTATATGAGAAATGCTTACAGCTATACATAATGACAGTTACATAGAAATAGATAAATAACAACTTAAGCGAGTATACTATTACTAATATTATGTAGCTGTAGGTAGCGCAATGTTTAATACAAATCGTACGATTGGAGTTCGCCTATACCCTACTATGATCCCGTGAAATCTACCTCCACCTTCTGCCGTAGCGAAAGGGATTTTTCAATTAGGATGGAGGTGTGAGATTTCACACCTATACAAATTTCCCTAAATATATATGGTAAGAAAAGAGGTCTTAAACAATAATATATTTATTACTATAGCGCCTATGACCATTTCTGATGTTTTACACGGCACCTAACCTAACCTAAATATTAGTCGTGATCCAATATGGGTTTTTTTTTGTTTAATTTGCAGTGCGGCCCTCTGTTCGAACGCACACAAAGGTCCCAGACGACCCCTATTTGTTGTGTCTCGCAGCTCGCCAGGCCGCCGCTAGGTGGCGACACGTTTATCAACTTTCTACCCTTTGTGGAGTCCAAAAAGCTGACCTTGATTACGCCTCGCAGCGCCGGCACGAGACATGGCTATCATGGTGTCCATGGACAGACCCTCGGGTTGCTCGACAAACCGGAATTTACAGAATAGACCTTGGTGTGCGCGCGACGTGTTGTTTTAAGAAAATACAACTTTGTTTTGTAGGAATTTTGGTCAGGACAGCTTAAGAGCCAATATATCGTGAGGTGACCTTGAAGTATGGCCTTTGCAAATGGTGCCCACCACGTGCACTTCGAGCGTCCGTCGACAACATCAAAGAATAAACATTTGAAAGTTTTTTATTTATATTAAAAATATCAGGCAATTAAAAAAAAAACTAAGTTTAAGGTTTTCTGTAGAATTTTATTGCGGACATTTCTATGTATAAATTAGGCTTACGTCACATATGTAGTTTGGTTTATGAGAACTTCAAAAAAAAAACTTAACAATTAAAATATTTTTTTTTATGTAAACATAGGATTATTTATTTAAAAATCCATCTTAGAGGTTTTATAGAAAAATGTTCAATTAATCTAATTATATTTTTTATATATGCCTGGTATGAAAAGCTATCTTGGCAGTAGACCTCAAAAACATGCATAAAATGCAAATCGAGAGCATTCTGGCTCTTAAGGGGACTGACCTATAAATTGTTGCCTGCGAAAAGAACGAAAAGGTGTAAACTCTATGACGGACATAACGGCGCTTATAACACAAACCGCGGCCTACCATTTTGTATGAAATATTGTTAGTATTTATATTTTTTTTTTTTTTTTAAAAAGGATATGCTTTTTAATTCATTTTTTTTAAAAATAATACCACAAACACATATTTAGTTAAATTATCATTCTTATATTTAAAAACTAAAACAAATATACTTATACACCTTCATATTTCTCTATTGGTGCATTGATAGTTTGACATTCTTAGCTGTAGCACAATATATCACTGCCTTCCTTAGTACAGACATAGTCTCTAGTAAAGAAGGCAGGCCACAAAATGTAGCAGTGCTAATCGCTCCCGGTGAATTATAATATTCGTTTGTAACTGTGATTTCTACTACTACAATTCTATTTCTTTGTCAAATTAATTATGTCACAATAAATAAATAAAATAAAATAGATAAATATATAACATATATTTCAAACCGCTTAGTTAAATCTCTCCTCCACTTTATTGGCATCAGACAATTATATTGATTTTATATGGGATGTTTCGGGTTTTAGAAGCGGGTGACTTCAAAAAATACTATTTCAATAACATGATGATTTGTTTTTATATTTTTTGCATAATGTTTAAAGAAACTTATGCAAAAAAAAAGAAGTAATTCTCCAGAAATATAAATTATCTTTAATGTAATAACTTACTCATATTTATTGTGGATATCTCTCCTAACGTCTTTGAAAACTAATAAAATTCGCATTTTTTAGCATTCAGGTATGTTCGCGGCTTAAGAGAAATGATCTCTTCTCCCCTCCCCCCCCCCCCCCTCATCTCAACAGCCTCTAAACAGACTTTGCAAATACTTAAGTCTATCAATTTTTATGGTTACAGGACAAAAGGACGTTTAATCCAGAAGTTGTTCAATGGTTGTTCAATTCGGTAGAAAACTGGTAGCATTTTTAAATACTAAAAAACACTACTTAAGCAATAAATGAGTTAGTTTATTTTTTTTGCAATGCAGCCACTTTCGAAATGTTTTTCTCGCCAACAATCTGTCTCGTAGTTAGGCAAGAACTATGTATATAATAAAATTCAATCTATATGCTTGTTGAAATAAAATATTTAAAGAAATAAAGTAAAGTAAAAGTTTATTTCCAAGAACAACTTAATGACAGGAATGATAATTTTCAATTGGTTCACAAAAATTGATATAATGCAATATATAGATACATCATGCCTAAAGTGTTCGACATTTATACTACTCGTTCTCGTATTACATAGCTAAAAACACATCACATATATATATTGTAAATAGAACTTTTATAATTATGCTTAAATATACTATTTTAGAATTAATATGAAGAATAACTGGCACATAAAATTTCTTCCTTTTAATTATAGGTATTTGAATTCATATAGTTTTTTTTAATTAAATATGTTTTGATGGCTTTTTTGAAAATAAATATGTTTTTATGTTTTAATATTTTTTTATAATAGCGATTGCACACACAATTCTCTTATTCGATAGACTTCATAATTATTTTGTCAGCGAACACGACTTATAGGCATGCTTGCCTTTTATAACATTTACTTTATGCGCCCGTTAACTAGGTTTTAACCTGGTATATGCATATCCAGGTAGGGTAGATATGTTTTAGCGTTTATCTTTGGCAGTTGCGTGAGTCACTTCCTCTTACGAATAGTGTTGCACGATAAATATCGATATATTACCATAAGACCTACCCGGCACTATCCGATTGGTTTTAGATATTATTTTTTCTCTGTTCTGTTATTTTATTTAATTTATTTGCTGTTCAATACATTTATTTCATTGCGCTTACGAAGTCGCTAATTGATCGCGATAAGCTAATTTTATTTTAATAATGTCTTACCGACCACCACGAAAGTTTACGCTCGTTAATTTATAAATATCTTCATTTTTCATTTTGTGTTATGACTATTGCTTTTAATTATATATGTCAGCTTAGGTATAATTTATCAATTTTTCAACCATTACGTATTCATCAACATTCTTATGGCTATCGATAATATCTGTATTTAACTAATAATTACTTATTGGTATTATATTTTGTAATTATCGATGTTTAGTCTGATATATATCGATTATCGATATATCGAAGGTACGATATACAGAGTTGATAGATGAATACAGGGGTGCCAAGATGGGTGATAGATTGATGGAGGGGTGTCTAATGGGTAAGAGGGGTGTAGGGTTGGTTGATGAATACAGGGGTGCCTAGATGCGTAGAGGGGGGCGGTAGATGGATAGCGGAGTGCCTAGATGGGTAAGAGGGGTGGTAGCTGATAGAGGGGGTTTTAGATGGGCAGATGAGGTGGTTAGGTGGGGGTTAACATAAAAAAAACTATTTATCTAAAACGATTATTTCGTGTATTTATGTTTTTTGACCAAAATTAAAAAGGTACAACGAAAGTGTCTCAAAAATGAGGATTAAATGACTTTCAATAGAGTATTACTGGCATTTTTTCATAGAATAGGTAAGACTAAAGACTTTCTTATTTGTTGAATAATACTGCATATCGTTTTACCTGATATTAACTATGTATGAAGGCTTTATTTGTTTATTTATTTAAACAACAGCTGATATAGAGATAAAATTACAACAATAAAACAATTAAAGCGAATAAGAGTTTCGTCAAAACTTAATAAAGTAGAAAAATACATTCGGGAGCGAGGTTGAGATTAGGAGATAGAAGAGGTTGGGGAATTTATATAATTTCCAGAATATAAAATACAGTATAACTCTTTAAAAATAAGTTATTTCACATATACATATATGAGTACTACTCTAGGGTTAGAGCTAGAGTAGACACTCTTGAATTCTGGGAAGGTAGTGTTGCATATATCGATGTCACTTAACATGCTGTTGTAAAGCTTACATGCTCGATATATATATGAATTCTTCAACCGTGACAGATGGAATGTCTCAGACTCGCGAGTCGATCTAGATGGAACCCTCAAATCTATGAGCCCCAGAAGATCAGATCACTCGATATGACCATTGTCAATTTTATATAAAAGCAACATATCAGCTCGCTATCTTCTAAGCTCAAGACTCTGGAGTTCATATTTTTTTTTAATAATAACTACATTTTACTTAATGAAACTTATAATTAGGTAAAGTGAATTATAATTAGGTAAAGTGCAGGGTCCTCCTTCCATTTCGTTCTTAAGATTTTCGAAGAAAATACTTTAAAAAATCTATACAGGAGTGTGGCCAATTTAAAAATAATCAATTTATGAATGTGACTAAAAAATATAATTTTTAAGAAAACTACCGCAAATTGACATTGACACTAAAATTAATTGCAAACTTCTCGTAGAAAAATTTCTCAACACGTATTTACATATGGGTACAAAAACAAATAAAAAAAATACTGTTAAAAGCAATTGCATAATAATAAAGTGAAATGAAATGAACGAGGAGTTGTAAGTTAGAAAAATTAGGAAAAGTGCACTGAGAGGGTTGAGGGCGTGTGCGAGTGCTGTAATGTGTTTTTAGTAACTGCTCGGCAATTTATAAAGTTATTACACTAAAAAATTAAGAAATTCGACATTTGGAAATATCAGTTAAAATTAAATAGTACAAAATTAATTAACTAGTCAATAGAACTAATCATTATAATAAATTTAAAAAAAAATTAGAACTAGAGATTATGTTGAGTAATTTTAATGTTCTATTTTTATTAATTCTAGTAGAAGAAGAATAGGTGCGTTTTTAATGCATCGGCCGTTGAGACGCATCATAGCTCAAAATACACGGACCCCCCCCCCCTCCCACTCCCACTCCCATTCCAAAGCCCTTCGAACAATTCAAATTCAACCACCAATAGACGAGCGACGCGGATAGCTCCGGCCAATGGCGCGCCGGCAAAGGTCAAGAATAGAACGATGGGCTTTTTCAAATTCCGTCCTAGGCCCCCCCCGGCCCCCCGACCATAGACTAGCGGAACTATAATGGTGGGGGGCTAAGACCGCCCTTTCCTATTTGGCGGCCGCGGCCGGCGTTCTATTTTTGAATTTTCGTTTTAAATTTAAAATGGCGTCGGTGAGGCCACGCGTATTTTGTCGAATTGCCAGTTTAAAACAAAATTAAATACATAACCTAAAAATATTTATTTATTCAAATTATTATTTTTTTTTCTTTTATTCATAGCAGATTTTAGAAGAACGGTAACTATTCGTAAGAGGTAATTATATAATTGAGTCGTAAAGTTATTTGACTTATATTTCATGATTGTTTTTTAATAGCCGCAAATCGCCTGAAAAGATAAATGACACAAACTTTGATAATATTGAAAAATTTTGAACAACTTTTTAATTATTTGATAAAGTGCTGGATAACATAATATTTATAAAGGTTCTAAAGAGGTTCTGTACTTGAGAGCGCAGGATGTCGGTTTAAACCCAGCTCTGAGTGTTATAAAAATGCATTATTAACTCTCACCTGTCCTCTTTAGTGTAAAATATTGTCAAATATTATGTAACCATCTAATTAAATGAAATAAGAAAAGGATGATATTTTAACAAAAAATGTAAAAGAGCTTTATAATTAATAATCTATATGTAGGTATTTCAAATACAATGAGTATCATAAAGTTTATGCAGAGAAATTAAATACTAATATAGAAAAGTCTATATTATACCCCTGGCCAGAATTTAGTTTTAACCGCAACAGGGCGTTTGAGGGGAAATCAAGGGAGGCAAGTGGGGAATATATTACTTATACTTAATTATATTACAATATTACTTATGGTATATTGGACGCAGAAAATAGCATTCGCGATCTTGGTCTTCAACTCGACTTTAAACCTCATCTTAATACTCACATTGAAAACATTGTAAACAAAGCAAATAAAATGTTAGGATATATATTAGATACCTATATAAAAAAAAAAAACGCATCGCATTATGGAACCTTTTTACGAAAAATATTCCGATGACATAAAAAGTCTACATTCAGTATAAAATTCATGAACCACCTTTAGAATACACTCATTTATTAGAATAAAAATGATTTTCTTTGTTTAAAGAACGACACATACTGTTAGATATGACTGTACTGTTCAAAATATATAATAATGACTTCGACTGTCCTCAATTACTTGAACAAATTTACTTCCTTGTACCGCCAATAACGCCCAGGTCCATCGTCTCTAAGAACAAATTGTTCTTAGTGACGGATGTTTTCTCAAAGGTATCTAAAATATTACTGCTATTATTATTATTATCAATAGTTTTTCACATATAGTGCCTTATTTCATATGGGGGTAAACTTGTAAAAATGCTAGAAAATACGTTTCTTTAAGATTTCTTTTTACGTCTGTTTTATCTCACAGTATTTAAATTATCTTTCATTTTCACTTCCTTACAGTTTCTGAATTTCATTAGAAAATTATAATATGAACCAGTCTTTAGATAGAAAAACTATCTCTGGCATATAACATTTTTAAATAATTTTAATAATTGCATGGAACTAACTGCTTCGGTCAAATATCGAGTGCACATAAATTTCCTATATATACAGAATGTGCAATGTATATAATAAATTTTATAATAATAATAATGAAATGTATATGTATAGTTCTATTTATATTTGAGTGAGTTTAAGCGTCAAATTTTTAAATGTTTGAATTTCTAATATCTACTTTGTCTATCTTCCTATTGTTAAAAAGTACAACACACGCTATAAAGGTGATGTAAAATTATATGAATTGTTTTTATAAAAAAATAATAAATAAATGAAATGATATATGTTAAATATTTTACGTTGTTTAGTTTTTAGGTTTTCGAATCTTGTTTTTGCGCATTAACATTATAATCTTTATGTATGTTTTCTAAGTGTTTATTTACCAAAAAATAGAATAAATTGATTCTTGTACCCATTTGTTTGTAGATTAAATAAATAAATAATCAGGTGCTGACGTTCGTTTGAAGCACAATAAATTAAAAAAGGTTACAAATTTTTGGCTTTCTTTGACATCCGGAGTGAAGAGGCAATAAAATTTATAAATATAATTGGTTCAAAATTAACGTGTATTTGTGGTCACTCAAGGTCAGCTCACTCAGGTCACTCAAGCTCACTGGAAGGTCCCTCAAGCAACGTGTCAGCAATACACTTTAGATACATTTCGAGACATAAACACTTCCCAAAATAATTTAAACGAATTATATTATTTAATTTCTTAGGTTTAAGATGTTTATTGGCATTATATATTTATATACATAGTATATACACAATTATATATTTATTTGTATGTAATCATATAATTTATTTATTTATGAAAGTAAAAAACAGCGATACAATAAGATAATTGCCTAATAATATCCATATTTATAGTGTACGTATATAATATATCATTTATATTATTTCTATGCAGTATAATCTGTGTTTTATATAAATATTGATAAGGTTTTTCTTACTTAAGTGTAAGAAGGTAGCCAAAGATAGCCAAAGAACTCATAGCAGGATTCTCGCAAAAAAGACTCTCGAAGCTATTAAAGTTAAGCCGAAACCAACTAAGGATCTTAACCAGAGCCTTAACAGGCCACTGCAAGCTGAATAAACATCTGCACAAATTAAACCTATCGACCGACGACAGGTGCAGTCTCTGCCAAGAGAGCCCAGAAACCCCTTTACACTTACTGGGGAAATGTGGGCCCCTCATTTACAAAAGGTACCAGCTTCTAGGCAACCACCTCCTCAAAAGCCAGAAGAGATTAGAACCATCGCACCCAAAAAGATGCTTAACTTTATCTACAGTACGGGACTAGAGGGCGAACTATAAGTGGATCTAAAAGTACAATAGTTCTGAAAGGACTACATACATAACATAACATACTTAAGTGTCTAAAATTAATGCAAACATGTTATATGTTCAATATTTTGTTAGAGTATAGAATAAAAAAATAAAATAAATGATCGTTCATTGATTCGCATTCACTCGTGATGGAACGAAGATTGATAAAAGATTAGTGGCGGGGTGAGAGGAGATGCTGAAAAGAGGGAGACGGCAATATCGGTTAGTTACATATTGCGGTCTCTCTCCTTTGCCCAGGAAGATGAATTATTGTGGCGATTTGGTTGTTTTTAACTAGCCATCGCGTTCCCGGAAACGGACTCGGGACAACGCGAGAGACTCCCAAGACTACAGCCGAGACCGGAGACCGGAGGTCATCGTCCTGTGCGCCGCGTCGCGTCGGGATTCCGGGAGCTGATGGTTGGGACTCGAGATGAACGTCCCCCGCGGATGCCGCAAAGGCGACGCGACGCGATAATGCAACGCGCGATATTTAAAAACGCCTACATACCTGAATGCTATAAAAATGCACATTTTACAGGTATTAGAGATATCAAGAAGAAACACAAGTAAACTAGTTTATGTACATATAAAAATAATTGGTTATTCTAGGGAAAATCCCCAAGGATTTCTTTAAACATAATGCATAAAATATAAAATAAAAAACCACACTGTTTTTGAGACAGCATTTTTTTAAGCACCCCCTTAGGAAACCAGAAACATCACACGTAAAATAAATATAGTTTAATGCTGAGAATAAAGTGGGTTTTGTTTTAATTTTTAAATATGAAAATGATAATTTAATCCAAATGTTTTTAAATTTTCAAAAAATATAAAATATAGTGGATTGGCAGGTGGTGCAATGAAGTTATTTTAAAGGCAAGTTCTTTATCCTTTTTCTTAACTGGGAAGGGGTCTTAGGGAATGGCTTGAAGATGCTGCAGTTGAGACTATTCCACTCGCTTATAGTACGCGGAAGAAAAGAATGAAATCCGACATTCTTTCTTCTAAAAATTTCCTTTATTTTGTGAGAATGGTCCTTTCGTCCAATATAGAAGGGTTTCTGAAGTTGCTCACTAACGGAGGACCACGCTGGGAGCTTCAAGTAGGCCTTAAATAAGATGATGATGTTGGAGTTACACGTCGATTATTGTTAAAATTTCTTGGGGGCCCCACAAAAAATTGTCCGAGTGAGCAATTGTCATATATACTTAAATATTATATCTCCCAATGCCGCACGTCGGAAACGTCCCATACTCTTCGCCCAATTAATACTATTAGCGTGTCTTTTCGAAGAACAAAGCGCTATTGTACCGATAACCGGTTAACCAATATTATCGATAATTATGACTACCAAAATTACTAATAAATTTCGATAGCATACGCCAGTAATTTCAATATTAAAAAAAAACATTATTTTACAATAGAAATGGAACGTGTAAAGTATATATATATATTTTACTATAAACACAGGGATTCCTTTGCGTTGCTCCCCATATCTCAAATAGCTTAGGGTCTTATCAAGTCTAAATCCGGCCCTGCCTTTAACCCTCTATTTATTTAATCAAGGAAAAACAACGGGTACAAGAGATGAGATGAAATCCTAAAGAAACTTATGATTTAGATTAGTCGTGCATCCTTACAAGTTTTTCACATACAGAGTGATTTGTTTCATATCTAATGCTAATCAATTATACAAATTTTCTGACATTGAGATCATGATTGAGCGATTACAATTGCAAACATAACTAACGCAATACCATATTAAATACACAAAAATAAAAATAAAAATAGTGGCAAGTAAAGTGACTATGAAGATGAATTAAGATTAACGATGAAGAGAGCCGAGTTCAGGATGCTGTGTTTGGAAAAGACTTTAAAAGGGTAAATACAGATTTCTTAAAAACTGTGGTCTTCGAGAAAACCTCCACCTCTGGGAACAATTTGTCGTACGTTTGGCATAATCTGTGAAGCGGTGCTCTAAAACCTGCGTTGGACCTGAGCGTTATGGGCTCAGAGAGTCTCGGCGGTCCATGGAAGTTGATTTGTTCAAGTAATTGAGTACATAATATCAAACAATAATCTTTGCAAACTGCAAATGTCAATCATACCGCCATTTTGATTTGAACCACAGCAAAATAAAATGGTAACAACCAATATTGTGGTTGCTGCTATCAAATTTTCAGTTCACTCGAATGCTGTTTCGCTCGCGCACTCGGCCGAGTTGCGTTTTAAGTCACTACCTCGAGAGCATGCATCTCGAGTGCAAACCCGTCATCTTTTTTGCCCCCTTCGGCGTCTCGCATCTCGTCCTTCCGGCACTTATTCACCTAAAGTGCATACGATATTAGTATAGAGAATAGACGTGCATCGACACGTGACTGTTTAGGTATAGTCCGCGATAATTTAATTACGTATGGAAATGTGGGTGAATATGGAATGAATCAGAGCGAGAGAGATAAATGGAGAAACAGAGATAGTGAACGTTTCGAATGATAGGTTGCGATAAGCGGTGATAAGGAGAGGTCATAGCATGACATTCGTTGGGTTGATCGAACGAGCACGTAGGTACCTATACTATATTTACCTACCCGACCTCATGAGTATCTGCTTTAAGAAAAGAAAAGTGTTTTTTCATTTGTCGTGAGTTGCAATTTCACCATTTATGAGACAATTTTAAAGTACCTACTCACTCTTCCCATAAAATATACTATAAAAACTGCACACCTACTACCTACTTATTTAATTTAATACTAACATTTGATTTAGAAATTAGACATACCAACTTATAATAAAATAAAAAACAAATCGCTCTTAGCTCTATCCGTTAATTGTGATATAAGAATGAGGAATAAATATTGCAATTTCTTTTTGAATAATACATTTTTTTCCCGTGATTATACATTAATGATTTTATTATTATTATCATTATTGTAAGATATAATTAAATTTTTTAATATTATTTAATAATTTTCTTATATAGAGAAAAAATATAACATATAGATAGATATTTATCTTAGATACCTACACATGATTTACGTTAATTGGCGTTTTTATAGGTCATGATTTTTTACACTTGAACGAGGGTAGTAGGTATCTATATTCTATAGTATCTAGTACTCACGTATTATAAATTAATATTATAATTTAATATAGGATGTAAAATTTCGATTTAGCAACATTGATGGAGGTGAGATGGCTGCTCAAATATTATACCGAAGAAAGGGCAAATTATTCAGCAAAACTGCTTGCTACTATAATTTTTTATTTGTTTGATGACGAATATCGTACGATGAATGTTTTTTAAATTAAGATTTTTTGAGTAATTAAGAAGAATATATGTTTAATCTAACAGGTATATTAAATCACATTTTAAATATATTAAATAAGTAAGAATCCAAAGCGTTTACTGAAAAGTAAAATAGGAGAGAAAAACGGGTATACTATGCGTTACCATAAACATAGACTTTTAATAGTATTACACTGAAGTATGTGAACAAACAAAATTAGAAAAATAAAATACTTTACTACCCTTCAATTTGCATTGGGGAAATAAAGAAGACACTGACCTGGGGCAGAGTTTGTTTTAGGCACTTTCAAATTGTGACTTCGCCATTAGCAGAGTTGTGTTATTACATTTGCATTAGAATATTAGCAATCTTCCGTTTTGCTCTCTAGCAACATTATATAATAACATTAGAAATTTTTTAAAAAATCCACATTTTTGGTGATGCACCACTCCTCGACCACTGCATATTAAGACGAGCGGTTTATAGCATTACATACTTCGAAGATTTATCTTGTACTTTTTGGAGGCCGATTCTTGAAATTGATTTAAGCTTTCAAAATATAAATTAAATAAAAAATTTGTTCAACTTTTATTTCTGCTGCGCGTTCGATAATGCGACATACCAGAAAAATTGTGCATATCGCAGGCAAAATAACAAATTATATTAACAGTAGAAATCTTTGATTAGTGTTAAAAATACTTTTTAGGAATGTAAGCTTATCATTAATACCAATTGTTAGTAAGACTGTTGATTTCTCTTAATAAAGAATAAAGAATAGTCTAAGTTCTTAGCAAAAAGCCACACCTTTTAATTTTATTCTTATTTTAGAGATAATTAAAAGTTAATTAATGTAGACATGATATATTTCGACGAGGTCGTAAATCATCACTCACGCACGCGCCGCGGCAACTATCGATCAACGCTGGTACGGTTAAGGATTTAAGGTCGACATTAGCATGATCAAAAACAGTGTGGAATAATATTTGGACATAGGATGCGATTTAAGTACGTAAGATTTATTTTCGCAAGATTGACGTCTATGAAAAGAACCTGATGTAGCCCTAACGAAAAATTAAGGATCGCCTCATCATTAAGGGTGGGAACAGAGCAGTCATGGTTCAAAGGAAAAAAAACTGTAAACTTTACTTAGTAATATTAAATCGTTCTTGTCATAAGTTCGTTGACCGAGCACTAGCGAGCAAACGAAAGGGTCAAACACAAAAAAAAGGATTTTACATGAGTATATTTAGGATAAAATATTTTCACTTTTTTTTATACCACTCTCTTACACGTAATAGGGAACATAAACACTCGGGACATATTGCGGGTTTTATGTCGAAAAAATAAATTATCTTTCACATCAAATGCGCTCACTGTACTTAGTATAAACTGTACACTGAGCGCATTAATGCAAAATACCTAGGTAATACTATAATACTATTACAACTCATAGCTTATGGTAATCGCATGTCATTTTACTGGACAGAAAAATGACATTTGGGATTCCAACTTTTACGGTTAGTAACACACACTTGCATGCTTGTTGTTAAGGTGCCTACATACCTAAACGCTACAAAAGTGCGAATTTTACAGGTAATTTTAGGTTAAGACACATATCCACAAGAGATATATATAATCTGCTTTATTTACATCAAAGATAATTTATTATTTCAGGGTTAAACCTAAGGTTTTTTTGTTTTTGATAGTATGTATAAAATATAAAAACAAAAAAATAAAACCGCCATGTTTTTGAATTTGAAATATTTATTCACCCGTTTCTAAAGCCAAAAACATTTGAAAACCTGTTTGAAATCGTGGTAGTCTAGTGGTTAAGGCGTTGGGCTACTGACCCAAAGGTCTCGGGTTCGAATCTGCAGATGGTCATGCTATTTTTAACGCTTCATTACCACCATCTCCCCTGACAGGCACATTTGGCCTAGTTGAGTAGGGCCCAAAATAATTGTGTATGACCTAGGTCATAGCAATTATTTAAAAAAAAATGTGCTTCGGGTTTCGTGAGGTTATTGAGGTTCTTTTACCTCTATAATAGGGTGAGTATACCTCTATAATAGGGTGAGTATACCTCTATAATAGGGTGAGTATACCTCTATAATAGGGTGAGTATACCTCTATAATAGGGTGAGTATACCTCTATAATAGGGTGAGTATACCTCTATAATAGGGTGAGTATACCTCTATAATCATTGCATAATTTTATTCTATCACGTCAGCTGCGAGCGTGTACAAATACGTCATTAGCGTGTGTTGTTTGCCCTAATTCCCTGCAATACCTATGAAATTTAAAATTGAATGTTAGTAACAGTTAAAAAAAACCCCCCAATCACAGCTTGTATTTTTATTTATTTATTGATACAACTCATTGTCAATTTTTTTTATGTAAAATGAGACTTTAAATTCATAGAAGTACAAGATGGCATTAATAATTATTTGTGCTTGACATTAACAGACTATTGAAAAAGGAACATTTAAATCGCACACAATTCGTTTTGTCAATCAGCTGTCAGTAGTATGAATGTTTTATTTTATTTAATTTAACGTATTTGTAACACATACTATAGATAAATTTTAGCTTTATGGTCTTTTCTTCACATAAACTTTGACTATGCCAAATCTCACACTCCACCGTGCGCGCGATGTGCCTAAAACGTGTTTTGTAACGTATTTTGGTGCATTTTGTTGAAGTTATTTCCAACAAATGGCTAAAACTAAAAATACCACAATATTCTACATATATTAATTTAGTCCTTTGCTTAAAAAAAAAACGAAATACACCTTATTATAGTAATGAAAATAAATAAATAAGAAAGTGTTGTTTTTTTCTTGCAACGATTTTCTTTTAAGATGTGTAAGTGACGCGAACCTAATTTTTCTTTCTAAAGATAGACAATATAATAATCTAGGACATTATATAAAAAAAAACATTTTTTTCAAATGATAATAACTATTTAAATACAAAAAACATGTTTCATCGATTCCAAATGAGTCGGCGAGTATATCCGTCTCTTTTCTACACGTCAATGTTCGAGTAAAGCCTACTCTTTCTAATCTCAAGGACAAATGCGTCCCGGGGCGCCTTAAAAAGAGGTAAAAAGTTGCCTTTCCCGTATTAATATATAAATGTTCATATCAATTTTAGCTTATAAAAAAATATTCCATTCTAAATTAATATTGCATTGTATTTTTGGTTAACATGCATATATCTATAACATATTATTGGTCACGACCTTTTTTATTACCATATTTCATTTCAGTAATTGGCATTGGTGTGATTGAAAAACTCCCGTCCTGATTGAAAAACGGTCAGCTTATAGTTATTCGACTATACGACAAATAGTTTTTGCATTAAATTTTACATGCATTAATTCTGCATTTACTTAAATATTAATTACAGTAGTTCTGCATTTAAATTAAACGACTATGGTGGACATACCTACCTTCTGTTTAAATATTTTTTTGCGACTTACAATACCTCTGCAGAGCGGGAAGAAAAGTATGTTCAATGAAAAAAATATACAACATGTGCAATTATTAATGCACACTATTATTTTACTCCTGTAAAACCTTCGGTTCCGAAGTTATAAATCAAGACCTTAGTCACAGAAGAGCGAGATAGCTACATTCATCTCACTCCTCTGTGCCTTAGTTGTGTCAATTCCAGCTGCATAAACATTAATGACGCCATAAAAAAAAACATGGTGTTTGTCGTTGAAATTTTTCTGTTTTAGGTTTGAACACTTATTTAACTGAAAACGGTGTTGACTGATTTCCTTCATCACTGATCTATATTGTCCGTTAAACCGTTCTTATGAAAAAAAAATCAATCCACACCCCCCCCCCCCCCTCCTAAAAGGACACCAGTGAATTTAATTACATCCTGTATATTAGATAGATAAAATGATCATGTAACGCAGGGCATCGCCCAGTTAATTGTACCGCATCGCAGCGAATCCACTAGCCGAGAATAAATACTAATTTTGATTAATTTAATTATAAAAAATATATATGTTTAGATACCTCGATCTTATATCTTTGACATAGTAAAGGCAGATTTTTAAAATTCAATTCTTTTTCTGAGGAATTTAATAAATGATAAACTGATAATAGTTCCTTTTTTGTTGAATTGCTCTCTTATAAAAGAGATTAGAGGTTTAGGAAATATAGTAATTGAAAGGCAAATGAAGAGTCTACAACAAAGAAAAGTTTGTTTTTTTAATTTCTATATTATGAAGCTGTAATTAAATAAAAACCCAACAATCGCTTACGCCCTGTAAAAATTAAGCACCGAATTTTAAGGTCGCCTGTTAATACGCTTCGCCTTAAGGACACCTTTAAGTTTTCGTAAAACGGGTACACGCTGTATAAAGCGCAGCTGCAATCGCCTACGCTTATAGTGCGTTCGCATAATGTGCCTATAAATACCTGCGCAGGTACGCGACGTCACCAACGGACGAGTGCATTGCTTGCATTCGATGACGGATCAGACGAATGCACACGGCTATGTCGGCGCTCGCAGCTAGGCCGTTCGGAAACTTCGAACGTGGTGGGTTGTTATCCACAATCTCTATAATCCGTAATGACAAGAAATGTCCGCGTGTCAGCAATTTCATGACCGCGAATATTCAAAAGCGTTTAAATGATTTATACTCAATCTAGGGTGATGATTTTAGAGGCGTGGTTTTCAAGAAGAGATAAAACGCATATAATTTGATGTTATGGCTAAGAATTTAGTTTTATTATAAAGATAAGGGTTTGCCATTATGTTTTAAAAATGATTTCGGGTAAGTGGCCGCCGCGGCTGACTCGAACAAATTCCAGCCGAGAGGCCCAATTTTCAACCACTTTTTGCAGCAAGTTGGGCCGTATGTCAGCAATAACGCGCCGAATATTCTCTTCCAAGGCGTTGATCGTGTCCGGCTTATCTGCGTAGACAAGCGACTTCACATAACCCCACAAAAAATAGTCCAGCGGTGTTAAATCGCACGATCTTGGAGGTCACGCCACAGGCCCACGACGCGATTTTTACTTTATTTTAGAGTGATTTTTTCTAAATTTGCACTATTTGCAAATGTTGTTCAGGAGTAAGTCTATTCATTATGAAATGGCAGCTGTCAAAAACACCAACTACGAAAAAAGTAGTGCCAGATTGAAAACCACGCCTATAAAAAAAACAACTTATATATAAAACAAATTCGGGTTAGTTACGCCGTTTATAATTCAAGAGCGGCTGGACCGATTTCTATGATCTCAGATTTGTTGGATTTGTCTCCGCCCCGAATAACTATGAAAACATTAAAAAAATAATCTTCTCATACATTTTGTATAGTAAGTTGCCTTCGAAGATTTTCACTTTGTGAGATTATCACATTTTGCATTTTGCGCGCATCGGTAATTAAACTACATATCATTTGATTTTTGTAAATTTAATTCATTTTGAGTATTCTCAATAAAAAAACTGAATTTAATTCAGCTAAGTTAATTTTTGATTCTGAGGCGGTACGAAGTTCGCCTCAGTTCCTTCGTCTAGCTAGAGCCATTCCTGTGTGCAGGATCAGTTCATGCTTACCATAAAAATGCATCCCCATCATCGAAAATAAACCAACATGCCAAATTCCCGTAGGATAAGTGGTTCTAAGTTCTAACTCAGCTTGCAAGATTTGTGCTAAACCGACATAAACATTGCAAGTTAAATAAAAGCCTGTGAAAACAAATCAAGTTTATTTTTATTATTTAATTAATTTATCAGTATTCAGTATTCAGTATATTTATTTTCAAAAAACAACTATGCAGTTGTGTATGAAAGACAGAAATGAGTAACATAATACAATAAAACAATAAAAGTAAATAGAACGATATAACAAAAACAAGATACAAACAACAACTATAGTAATTAAGACTAACATACCTACACTTTATACACAGTTATTCAAATGCGTGAAAAGAGCTGTATAAACTAAATAGTACAATAATATTATAAAATTTATAGAAAAACAGTAAAAAACAAAAAAAAAAAAAAAAAACAGTAGATGCAATAAAAATTAAAAAAAACTTCAATTAAGGTCAAGACTGTACAAAGTTTTATCAATCAGATATTTTTTCAAAGCAGACTTAAAGTTGTGATATCTTTGCAATGTTTTTATATTATTGGGGAGATTATTAAATAAATCTACCCCCCTATAAATACTTGTGTTCTGAAATTGTGTTGTACGAGCTTTAATTGGTTGAACATAATTGCTTTTGTGTCTTGTGTCGTGCGAATGAACATTGCTATGTGTAGAAACAGCCTCTTTCTTTAAGAAAAAATCACAAAGGGTTTCATAGATGAAGATACCATATATTGTGAGAATTCCTAAGTTCCGAAAGTGTGATTGACAAGACTCACCTGGGCCTAAACCCAGGATACCCCTCACAGCCCTCTTTTGGATTATAAAAATTTCTCGAATATATGCTGCAGAACCCCACAAGAGAACTCCATATCTTAGGTGAGACTCTACAAGTGCATAATAGACAGACATCACAGATGACCTATCCATGCAAGTTCTTATACGTGATAGAGCGTAGCAAGCAGACGATAATTTTGATTTTAAATGGTCAATATGTTTACGCCATTTTAATTTATCGTCGAGATGCACACCTAGGAATTTTGTGCAGTGTGATTTATGAACAGGGTATCTGATGTTTATGTCATTCTTATTAACACTCGAGAAGTTTAAAATAACAGTTTTCGACATGTTAAGAGACATTTTGTTTGACTTAAACCAGTCATCGAGATCACTAAGAGCTGAGTTCACTTTACTAGTGAGGATCTCGAAACTCTCAGCCTCAATAACAGCACTGGTGTCATCGGCAAATTGAGTTATTTCACACGTAGAAATATTTTCACTCAAATCATTCGTATAAAGTATAAATAAAAGAGGACCTAAGATTGAACCCTGAATCTGATATCTGAATCATTATTTAACAACACAATTTTACAGGAAATGTAAACTTTTTCATAATGATTATAATATTATATTCGACATTTTATAGTGTGAATATTCTGTACTGCATCTTTATTTAGCAATAAAATACTAGGACGTATAGTCGATGAACTATAAAGCAGACCGCCTTTCAAATAGGACAGAGGTGTGAAATTTCACACTCATACGAATTGCTAAACGAAATATGGTAACAAAAAATGTCTTGATCAATAATATATTAAAATGTCGAATTATAATTATTGAGATAATCTAGTGTAGTTAATTGAACTCAACAATTGTAATATAAAATTATTTAAAATATCAAGTTTTACTATATCTTTGATTCATAACATATAGTTATTAATTGTATAGTTAGTTTTCCAGTAAATCGCACGCTTCATTTTCGATCGCGAAGCGAAAAATAAAAGTAAATTCTTTTGTTATACAATTTATATTTCAAAAATTAAAATCAATATAAAAAATCAGGCTTTTAGGAGTGCAAATTAAGTATTCAATGTTCAAAATGCTATAAACCATTCGTCGAAATACTTAGTGGTTGAGGAGTGGTGCATCATCAAAAATGTGGATGTTTTTGAAGATTTTACGATAAATAGCAGTCTTACCTTACACCTAGCTTTATGCACTATATTAGTGACTATACTTTGCTACTCTCTCACTGACACATACACATGCGTACATAAACGCCTAAATATTATATACACATATGTACATAATTACGTTATTTAATATTTTTAGTTTTTGATCTATATACAAATATCGTCTTAAGGCAACTCAACCCGGCCATTTCTCCATACAAACACTGTAGTATAGTGACTCATTATAGTTTAGGGGAAAAATGTATGACGCCTAAGGCATGTTACATAATTGCGGCATGTTGTTTTAAATAATAAAAAAGTAATTTAATAATTTATTTGAGTTCAGATAATGTAACATTCTCATGGACAAATATACTTGTGCGTTTAATGTCTAGTTTGAGTGGCCATCTTACTCTAAAATGACCATGTCTTTATTAATATCTATATTAATAGGGTTTGGCTAAATACCTATTTTCAAAACTAAATTACCTTAAATATATGTAAAATCCACAATAGTAAATGTGCCTTAGGTAATTTTTTATATTTTCTCAGGGTTTTGCGCTGGTCTATTGTATGCACCGTAATACTTCATATATAACCTTCCTTAGAACAGGTAACTCTTACCTAGTTAGGAAGGTTATAGACTTGTACTCATCGGCCAACTTGATTTCTCAACAAAAAAAAAATGACATACATATGCACGTAATTTTAACATTATTATTTTTACAGTTTTACTTCAATTGTGATATGATATAAAAAATAATGGACGGAATATAATGATAAAACTGATGCAAAGACGCCGGAGCATCTAGCTAAACCCAGATGGGTAGTCAGCCGCGAGACGGAGATGGGTCAATGAGCGTAGGCTGTTGACAGAACTTGAAAGCCATACAAACAGCGCACCAGCACGGCGGTAGGTAGGTCCAAGTCTGTGGCGAAGGCGAGCGAAATTAAACATTCCGTAGGTATTTTTCCTCTTTTATATATTGTTTGGGATTTAACAAAAAAAAAAACGATATGGTATCTGAAGTAGACTAAAAAGAATATTTAGAAATATATATATATCATACCTCGTGTGCGGAGAGCGACGACTCTTTGTTACAGTTCACGGTATATCGGCACACACATACACACAAACGCAGTAATTGCGTACCTACACAGCGTAGCAACAAACACACACGAACAGAAAAATGACAGCAACAGTCGGCATTGGTCATCATCGGCTGCGCCGGCAAAACAGACTACTGTTTATTTAAAATTCAAAAATGGAACGGTTTAAAACACAGCGCGATTCGAGGAGCGAAACCGCGGGACGCCGCCGCCATCTTGGCGGCGCGGCGTTCGGTTCAATTTTTTTTTTTTTTTTCATTTTTTCCGGCGACGCGCGCACCGCCGCGCACGATTCGAATATATAAATATATTTTTCATTTTCAGTTATAATAAATATTATCTATCGCTCTCGAGGCCGCGGCGGGCGCTCGCGCTTAAAACTGTCCATAGACTACTGACCTGACTTAAGGCAAGGCGCGCCACACCGCCGCAGACGCGCTCGCCTGCACCACGCTGCACTCTCTCCACCCCCCCCCCCCTCACACCCGCCCCACTCTACAGGGTTACCACCTCTCTTTCACTCCGCGCAAGGGCAACGGAGAAAATGGCGCTACCATACGTATCCATTGCACTTTTATCAAAAATATTTATTTATTTATTGATAGGTAAGCATACAGCGTAACAATACTATATACATTTTTCAAAGGGTTAATTATAAGAGATGTGTATTTACAAAATATAATATCTTTATAAATTACCTGGTAGATATTTTCAATAAACTAGTGGACTGTAGGTTTAGGTATATGGGTTTGGATTATATCCAACCAGAAAGGAATTAGATTACACGGAATACACCCAACTACAAATAGCTTCACCAACCTTTAGTTGCCAGGCGCGCTGATGAGTTCGGATGCTGCAACCGGCGCTGGTGGGTTTCACAAGTACTTGTAGCGTTACGCGAGAGCAAAGGGCTTCACACAACCGCACCGTTCAATTGCTGAAACGTCTCTGGTTTGGGAACGGTGCGGAAGAGCGAGACGGGGAATATTTGTGGGTAGGAAAATCCTTGTCGCGAAGAGTAAATTACTTAGTTTGAACGCATTTGAAAAATGTCTCAAACATTACCTAAACAGAACACTGCAGAAAATTAACATCCTTATTTCGCCCCATAATATAACTAGATACCTATGTAAAATCTGTATAATAATTCTTACGCAGGTATAACATATTCACCGAAACTCGTGTGTGATTTCTATTTTTTTAAAATACATTTGATTGATTTAGGTTGCTAAAATTTCCACGGGTAATGTACCTATAACGCACAAATTTTTCTTCTTATCATTAACAGGGATATTTATATGGTCCCATAATCATAATTTTGTAATCATAAAGATTCTGCTGTAAGTTTATTTGTAATAAAATAAAATATGATTATATTAAACCTATTAAATCCTATCAAACCTGTGCGAATTTAAATCGTGGGGGGTTGCACCACAAGCGTTTCACCTTCGTTCCTCGATCTATTTTCAAAGGGCTGGTTGATTTTGCGGTAATACTTAACAGCGAGTTCACAATTAAATTCACAAAAGCGAAGGAAATTCCGTTTGGCAACCTTATAATATCAGCGGGATTTTGAACAATAGCTAGTACCTACTCAAATGCCAGTTGACACTCATTGTAATGCAAATAGGGGTCGTATATAAGTATAGCGTAATGTAAAACCCTGGAGCAATCAGGGCCGTAGCTAGGGCTTTTGGTGCCCTGGATAAAGGGTAGATTTTACGCCCCTACAATACCCCAAAAAAAACCTAAAAACGTAATTCCTAAAAATGACACTTCCCCAAATACAATAGAGACAAGATTATCATGACCGATCTCGCTAGGGGCTTTTATTAAAATATTTTTGACAAATCGCGATTCATAATAGGCATCGAAATTTAACTTTAAAGTTTTATTGCACAAAATAAGTTATCGGCAACATAACGTTCAGTTTTAATTGAAGTAAATATTAAAATAAATACAAATATGCATTATTAATGTATAAAAACTTTAGAAAATCAAGTAAATAAAGTAAAATAAAAGTTTATATCCAAGAAGAACTTAACGCATAGGAATGTCAATTTTCAATTGGTTCACAAAAATTGACATAATACAAATTAAATACACAGATTCATCGTTTATTCATACCTAGAGGTTTCGATATTTATACTACCCTTATTACATAGCTAAAATCAAAAAAAGATATGAATTGTAAATAACACTCACACAATGTTATCACTATAACAGTTCCTAGTTCCTAGACCCTAGTTCGTTCTATGAAACATATATGTTAAATCGGAGATACCTGTAGACGGCTTAAGTTGTTATTTATCTATTTCTATGTAACTGTCACGTACTGTAAGCATTTCTCATACAAATAAAATAAAATAACAAGTTTTATAAACTATGCTTAAATATACTATTTTAGAATTGCTTTGAAAAATAACTACCACATATAACATTTCTTCCTTTAATTATAGCTCTTTAAATTCATACAGATTTTTTTAATTAAATATGTTTTGATGGCTTTTTTGAAAATAAATATATTTTTTATGTTTTTATATTCTCTCGGTAATTTATTGAACATTTCTAGTCCTCTATATAAACTAGTATACTAAAGTGCAACAGTGTGACTATAAGGCCTGTGCAAAACATCGTAAAGATAATAAAAATTAATTTTTCACACTTATATACGCATCCTCACACTAAAAATACACACGAATAAATGCAAGCTAAGTGTTTAACCGTGATAGTCTTTAAATTCATACAGATTTTTTTTAATTAAATATGTTTTGATGGCTTTTTTGAAAATAAATATATTTTTTATGTTTTTATATTCTCTCGGTAATTTATTGAACATTTCTAGTCCTCTATATAAACTAGTATACTAAAGTGCAACAGTGTGACTATAAAAGACCTGTGCAAAACCCTGTAAAGATAATAAAAATTACTTTTACACACTTATCCTCACACTAAAAATACACACAAATAAATGCAAGTTAAGTGTTTAACCGTGATAGTATACACATAATATTCTTTTTAAAAATGTTTATATAAATAACGTTTTTTTTTAATTTGATAATATTTTATAAATTATATTTTCAGCATCTCAGCGATGAGCAAAGTAAATAGATATCGAGAAAGATATTTTCATATATCTATGGCTACTTTAAATGCAGTAGGTATTAAAATAAAACAAATATTACCGAAACATTTTTCTTTACCCTAAATCCTCTGTTCTACCAATTGTTTTGTAGTTTTAAAGAATTATTTGCGGCAACCATTTGTAGATTTCGAATTCGAACTTTTAGCTTTTATAAAATAAATAATTATTTATAACAATTTAGTAACCGAGTTTTCTTAAAATTCCTCGCGCCCCCGTGCTCCTGCAGCGCCTCGGCGCCCGGGGTTATCGCCCAGTTTGCCAGCCTCTAGATACGGCCCTGACGATCAATTACCATCGTCCGGTTTTAGGGTTAAAAAAAAAAATAAGGGCTTGTACACGCTGGTATGAAATGTGCGCACGTCCCCAAGGTAAATCGCCCACATTTGTCATATAAAGCATCAATCGATGTCATCCTTCCAAATGGTTCTCGACTTCATAAATTCACGATATCTTCACGATTGTATCATTAGTTACTTGAAAAAATGTTAAAAGCGTTCGCGTCAAAATGGCCTATAAATATAATATTACTATAATACTAATATTTTGTTTTTTTTTTTATTTTTAGTTTGTTAGGTCAAAATACAGCATATTAACATGAACATATATGAAAAAAACAAATACCTTAATGATACAAACGAACATTTTTACACACATAGTTAAAAAAGGAAAATATATGTATTATAGATAAAACGTTAATCGTGAAGTATGGTGTGCGTGTGCGAGGGTGAATAAATGTGTGTTAGGGACGTTAATTAGGAGATGTTAATTATTTAAACTAAAACTGCATATGACAATCACAAATTGTGCTGGGGGTTCATAGACATTTGTGCTGACTTTAAAAATACTGATTTACTCTAATTAAATGTATCTATCCCATCAAATTCGTTAATGTAATAATCTTCTAAATTCGAAAGTAAACCGCTGAAGAGACCCCAATCAAATTTGGCAAGGGGATAAAAATATAGGAAAATATATAGGAAATATCTCAAAAAAGTAACTGAAGGCTATGAAACTTTGGTGTTAAATCTGGAGTCGAATTTAAAGCCCATGTTGGGTAACATGGAATATTTTTATTTGAGAATGCTTCTACGCCATATTCGAGGACCAGCGAAGGGTTGTTGGCGAATGACAATCCCTGAACTGTAGTCAAGGTGAGAGAGCTTTTGGTTATCAATCCTCAACAATTGTGGAAACAGTACAAAAATGATTACAAGAAAATAATCCAAATGTCACAAACAATAACTTAATTTACAAGGCGCTAACAAAGATTGAAGACCAGGTGATAAGTATTACTGGAAAAAGATATCGGATTTTGGGATGAGGAGACCACACAGAACCGGGGAAGTTTTTTACGGATTTAATACGAGAACTGGATTACGATACAACCAACAACGTGCAAAAAACCGAAAACGGTGAAGGTAGTTTGTTCTTTTTGAATACCTCGGGAGGCACTGGTAAAGATATTCTTTTAAATCTGCTTTTAGCTCAAATCCAGAAAGATAAATATATAGCTGGAATAGCCACCACGCTACTCAATGATGGTCGAACGGCACACTTAGTACTTAGACTGCTCACGAGGAAATGCCAGTTTGTAACATTAATAAAAACAGCAATACAGACGAAAGTTGCAGCAATGTAAGCTGATGGTGTAGGATGAATGTACGATGTCCTACAAAAGAGCAATGTGGAGTTCTGCAGCATATATTCAAGAATTTTTTATAATCCTTAAGAGGGCTGTGAGGAGTATCCTTGGTTTAGGCCCAGGTGAGTCTTGCCAATCACACTTTCGGAACTTGGGATTTCTCACAATATATGGTATCTTCATCTACGAAACCCTTTGTGATTTTTTCTTAAAGAAAGAGGCTGCTTCAACACATAACAATGTTCATTCGCACGACACAAAAACAATTATGTTCAACCGATTAAAGCTCGTACAACACAATTTCAGAACACAAGTATTTATAGGGGGGTAGATTTATTTAATAATCTCCCCAATAATATAAAAACATTACAAAGATATCACAGCTTTAAGTCTGCTTTGAAAAAATATCTGATTGATAAAACTTTGTACAGTCTTGACCTTAATTGAAGTTTATTTAATTTTTATTGCATCTACTGTTTTTTTTTTTGTTTTTTACTGTTTTTCTATAAATTTTATAATATTATTGTATTATTTAGTTTATACAAGATTTACGCTCTTGAACTTGCTATCTCTTTGCATGTGTTTGAATAACTGTGTGTAAAGTGTAGGTATGCTTACTATATTAATTACTATCTTAATTACTATATTTTTTGTTTGTATCTTGTTATTGTTATATTGTTTTATTTACTTTTATCGTTTTATGTTACTCATTTCTGTCTTTCATACAAACTGCAAAGTTGTTTTTTGAAATAAATATACTGAATGGAGAAAAATGTCTATACCAACCAAGGTATTGTGCAAGGGATGGTGGTACTGTTAAATGGAGATTTTAGACAAACTCTGCCGGTGATAACTAGGGGCACACCGCTAGATGAAATAAATGCATATCTAAAGGTGTCATTATGCATTTAAATATAGTCTAACTACAAATATGCAAATCGAAGCAAAAATTCATTCAACTTTTCACATTTCAATACGTATAGGTCCTTAGGTTACAAGACGAATTTACAAAGCAACAAATTTAACGAGGACGAAATCGTGGGTAACAGCTAGTAATATCAAATGTTTTATACGATAGAGTAATCATGTCATTTAACCGTTTGCGTTGACATTTAATGCAAAAGTGAAATTTTGCTAAAACTTTCTTAGTATGTAAGATATCGAATTCATTTAAATTTTATATTATTCCTTAGATATGGGCCTAAAACTTATCTTAGAAATTTTTTTTGATAGCACCAACCATTGGTGGGATAAATTGATTTTTCAAAATTCAAAATGTTAATTGTAATTTCCCTACAATTTTTGATATGAGCAACCCAGTCAGATGCTCAATGTAATAGCTGAGTTTTTTTTTGTTATAGGTAACTACTTGTGGCAGCACCGTTCGAGGATGCGATCATCCGCTGAACTCGAGATGAAGGTACGGAGGGGGGATATCAAGAGATGCGAAAACGAGACGGGGTCCATGCACAGTCGCGCATCGGCGCAACGTACCCACGGGGCGCGATCTCGCTCCAGGATATCAAGAGATGCGAAAACGAGACGGGGTCCATGCACAGTCGCGCATCGGCGCAACGTACCCACGGGGCGCGATCTCGCTCCAGGATATCAAGAGATGCGAAAACGAGACGGGGTCCATGCACAGTCGCGCATCGGCGCAACGTACCCACGGGGCGCGATCTCGCTCCAGGATATCAAGAGATGCGAAAACGAGACGGGGTCCATGCACAGTCGCGCATCGGCGCAACGTACCCACGGGGCGCGATCTCGCTCCAGGATATCAAGAGATGCGAAAACGAGACGGGGTCCATGCACAGTCGCGCATCGGCGCAACGTACCCACGGGGCGCGATCTCGCTCCATTAGTCAGTCAGTGAAAATTATCCGGTGCTGATTGCAAAATATGTATCCCTTCTGAAACAGGCAGTCCTAATATATTCTTAGCCTGTTGCCGACGGAATCTATATATTACTAGTAATGTTATCGGAATATATTATCTACAAACGAACTATCCATTATTAAGGTATTTCATATTCTAAAGTTCAACAATAATTTAAAAAAAAAGTTTTTTATCCTTATAACACTAAAAAAATAAATTAGTTTACCATAAAACATTTTTAAAATGGTGATCAATCGTGAAAAGTTTGAAAATCAAAAAAATAATTGAGCACACAAATAATCAATTATGAAAATTATTATTTTTATATTTTGCCTTCACGGTCTGCATCTTTTAAAAATTTATTTTTTACCAAATTTAAGGCGAAGCCAAAGGATATATATTAATTTCAATTCACTTAGACCCTTTTTTTTACTTTGGTTGGCATTTAGCAATCATTAGATATTTAATTATAAAAATATATATGTTTAGATACCTTGATGTCTTCAACATAGTAAAGGCAGATTTTTCTAATTCAATTCTATTTCTGAGAAATTGAATAAATGATAAACTGCTAATAGTTCTTTTTTAATTAATTGCTTTCATGTAAAATACATTAGAGTCTCAGAAAAAACAGTAATTGAAAGGCAAATGAAAGGTCTAAAAAATAGAAAAGTTTATTTTTATAATTTCTCTATTATGAAGCTGTAATTAAATAAAAACCAAAAATTGCTTCCTGACCGCGCAGAGAGTACAAACTAATGCCCTATAAAGATAAAGCACAGAATTATTTCCTTCGTGAAAGGGTAGGAAGTTACTCAAAAATAAAAATCTAATACGAAAACTTTACCTAATTAATATTATTTGGAACTATATAGATATATTATTAGGTAAAGGAAAAACTTTCTGCCTAGGTGTCTCAATAAAAAACAGAGTAATTCTAACATCTGCAGAATGCTTGCTTTAATCGCAAGCTAATATTTTAAACGCGTTATATAGGGTCAGATTGCTCTTTTAGATTATTATTTATTGTTTCAATGTGTGGTAAAGATAAAGAAGTTTCAAAATCGATACAAAACCTTATACCTAATGATATAGCTGCGAGCGTGTACAAATACGTCATTAGCGTGTGCTGTTTGCCTTAATTCCCTGCAATATTTATGAAATTTATTCTTAATAATAGTTGAAATAATTTACGAATGTTTTCAAAATATTTTTTTACTATCTCTTTATTGAAGGTTCACGTGATGTAAAGTCGATTATACAATAATTTGAAGTATTCATTTTGACTTAAGGCCGGTAATAATGCTTTTTCTTTATGACAACATGAAGTGAATGCAGCCTTTCACCTGAAGTGACTTCAGATTCGAAATGTTTTTTACATTGTAAATGCATTAATCAAACGTATTCAAATTTCTTAGAATAATTGACACTATTTAAATTTACATTTGTTCTATTATCATTTCGACTTTCATGCGAATATATATTCCTCCTTCTTCTTTGTGTCTCAAGTCAGTTCTATGTGGAGGGAGGCATAATGGAAGATAGGTGCGAATATCTGAATGTAAATAAATGAAACTACTGAAATTGGAAATGTAACATTTAAAATGATATTACTGAAACTAAGATTATAAAGGGTTAAATTTATATAATAAAATGTACTCCTAATAATTATGATTTTTTGTCTTGACATTACTTTTTTGGTCACACCTCGTATATATATATATATAATAAAACAATCTAAAGTAAAACCTAGACAAAATACCTACGATGTGCGGCCAATGCAACTGCGCAGGTTAACCGGTGGTGCAGTAACTGACACCATTGGTGCACGAACCCGAACCGAGGGACCAATGGGCGAGCGGGCCTAGAGCATTAGTGCGGGTAGGTGTAGGTAGTTGGGGTGCGACCGGCGCGGCGCCTAGGCGAATAGGAAAAAGTCAAAATGTCTGCGCGCGCGCAGGGGTGGCTAAATGACGCGTTCTCATGGAAAGGAGGGTATGCAATGGGCTGCCTTTACACGCTCAACCCTCATAATAAGTAGGGATTTCCTCTTAACTGTACAATGTCTTACATTACACATGAATTTGTGCCGTGGAATTGTGTTGGGCTTAAGGTTACACTATCTTAAGATCCTGACCTTACTTGGACGCAATTTTAACGGTTTTGAGTTGTTCTCGATAGTTATACTGGCAGAAAACTGCATAGATTAATTAAAAAAACAATCGCAAATACAATTTATCAAATATACAGGGTTTATCGAGACCATTACAGCTCGTGTAAATTCCTTTTTCGCTAGCAGGCGCTCGGTAATGCCGGTCAATGACCCGGGCCTCGCTGGCGACCGCCATTATGACAAGAGCGATTTCATATTATCGCGTAGTTTACAATGTTTTTACTCGGACCACGATGAATTTTGATATGTTAGTCGTATATTGTTTTTAAAATGTTTATAAAATTTCAAATATAATAATCTTACTAGCATCTACAGAATCGACTGTTGTATTTATTCGAATTTAGTTACTTGTTCGAATATAGTACACAATAAATAAATACGTTTGAGAAATATTCAATAATTTTATTATTCATACATATAAATTTCAACACTTTCAACAAGAAAAAAATACCTACCTAATAATTATAACATCCATCGATAGATTGCAATTAATTAATTAATATTAAAGGGTTCACCGAATGCCGGCCGAGATATGTAGGTCGCACTGTAGGAATGGTAACCAGAAGGAGAGTGCGCACACAGGCGCACATCCGCCGCACACCGACGGCGCGGCCTTACACGCACACCAGCGCGGCCGAGCCAACCGGTCTTTATCAATGCACGCGCCAGGCGGCGACGGCTGCAGAGTGCACAGCGGCCGCACACACACTCGCACACGCGCACACACACTATCGCGCGCCGGGCCGAGAGATGCATCGGTCGGGGCGGTAGCAACCTTATGAATTTAATTTAATTATATTCAGTATTTAACATCACTACTATTCTTTGAGGGGAAGTGGTTATCTATATCTAATTATTATTTATTTATTTATTGACAGGTAAGCATAC
This sequence comes from Neomicropteryx cornuta, assembly GCA_020383195.1. Taxonomy (NCBI): domain Eukaryota; kingdom Metazoa; phylum Arthropoda; class Insecta; order Lepidoptera; family Micropterigidae; genus Neomicropteryx; species Neomicropteryx cornuta. The sequence continues at coordinate 3,802,703 of JAHKQU010000010.1, read as the reverse complement.
AGCGTAACAATATTATATACATTTTACAAAGGGTTAATTATAAGGTCAATTAAAGCTTACAAAAATACAAATGTACAAAAATATTTAAAACTTTGCTGTTGAGTTTAATGCAATTTTAGAATATTATATATCGATACTATATCGGTCTCATGAAAAATATAATTAATTTCGAAAAATATATATTTATTTATTAAAATATCCAATATAAACTTAATATTATTACATATGTTAATACTTTGGTAGAATTTTAATGATTTTCTAGAGAAGAAAGTACAGATTGTGTGGATTTAGTAACACATCACTAGGCAAATGCCTGTGTCGAGGTGTTACCCACTTGAAATATATAATAAGAGCGCGACAAGATAAGATTTGTTCGTAGATTTTTTTAAAACATTCCGAAAATAGTTTGAGCATCGCGCTGAAACGACTCCTTTGTTTCCGCGACGCGTAGCGCTCAACTGAACTTAACGTGAACTGGGTCGGGTTTGTTATGTTTCGTACAGAACGTTTGGTTGAACTTTGGTTAGCGTTTGATTGTTGATATAGATCGACCTCATGAAAGCCTCATAGCACACCGAATCCTGATCGATCACTACTCAGACGCCTCATATAAGGATCCCGTAGTTCATGCTTACACCACAAGGCAAGCACAAAGACGCACATTGAATGTTCCTCGTATTAACAATTACTACGGATCACGTACTTTACGTTACTTAATCCCAAACTTTTTAATGAGCTACAAAATGACATTAAAACATTTAAAAACGTGAAGAAAATAAAAAACGACATTAAAATTACACTCATGTCAAAACTATAAATTATAACTTATAATTTATAAATTATTAAGTATGCTGTTACATTGTTGTTTATACTGTTTTGTTTATGTTGTTTGTATGTATGTTTATTATGTTGAGTGATTATTCAACGACTTTAGTATACGCATTATATTGTATAAAGGCAGGATTACTTGGGATTGCTGTCAGCGCGCAGTGTTTTCATTTTAATTTAATTAAAGTGTCGTGAAAAGTGTCACCATAGTCATAAGAACAATGAATCCTTACATTGAGTCGTTTAATTGTTGAATTTGTATGCTAAGATACCTACGGAAAAGGCATCAGCCTTCGTGGGGTTGTATATGGTGCATTACTCAAATAATAATAACGAAAAAAAAGGACAGTAGGGATATTAAATAAACCGTTAAAAGCTTTATAAAAATAGCGTTGATGGTGATTATGCGTTATAGTTATACACCGTGACCCAGGACCATTCCTGATAAAAAAACAGCGATCGGTCTTTCGATTACTAGTGTTATTTGTTAAAAAAAAACTATATAAAAATTGATCATGGTTAGCGAGAAAAAAAAAGGCTCAACCAACGTTTGGTACGTCCAACTGAACTAGAGTACAAATAAACAGTACTTTGTAAGCGCTACCGAAACTGTTCGGTGGAAAAACAAAATAGCCGAATAGTTGAGAAGCGCGAGGTGTGTTTGCTAGTCTACTACTGATTGTTTGTTTGACGTAACAAAACAATGTTGTAAGCTGTATACAACTTTTCATTTGAAGGCGCGTTTACCGATTGTTTGATAAATTTAACAAAACAGTATGGTGAGGTGTACACAATTTTCCATTTGAATGCTGCATTTACGCAGATTGTTTGGTACAGGTTACACGAAAGTTTTCTTAGGTGAACGATTTATCAATCTACAGGAATTGGTTTACACTACAAATACTTCGGTTAAGCCTACTAAAATTCGGTAAGTAGCCACAACAAATTACGATTATACTGAACTTTTCGGTTAACTCATAATTCGATATTTTTTTCAGTTAATGTTGTGAGGCCATTTGAAAATATTTGCACGTATGATTCGCCATTTCTTAAACGATATAACAAATATTTATAAATAAATGGTCTTAAATTACTTTAGTATTTTTTTATTTTTCCAGCTTCCGAATGTTCCTTCGATAGCTAAACCTGCAAATTTGCTAGAATCGAATTATTATTAATCATCATTAATATTATTATAACATCTGAGTAACATCGCTCCACAAAAAATACGTCGTGTACAAGCTCTATTTAAAACATGGGGAAAAGTCCAAGACAACCCTAACCTGGTTATACACTATGACATAAAAAATACAATACCACAGCGACTTATCTCACGAAAACCATCCTGGAAGAGTGGACAACAACTCACATTAGGCAATTTCAACTTGGAAAAGTGAATGGTTTAATAGAAATCCTGACAAGTATGGGTACATCCAAGACCCAACTCAATGCGTTCCAGGTTTTAACCTTCCCAGAAAATCTTGGTGCGCTTTGAACCGCCTAAGAACAGGCCACGGAAAAAGTAACATGCTTTTTAAATGGAAAATGTCAGAAAGCCCCAAAAGTGATTGGGGACCCGATAACCAAACCATCCAACATACCATCAGTGATTGCCCACTTCGACGCTTTAAAGGACCTGCACGAGGTCTACACAATCTCACACCAAATGCTATCGACTGTATATACTCTCTGGACATAAACATATAGTCCTATAGATTATTATGTTTAATACTTTAATTTTTATTTCTAACTTCTGACATTTTTTGTACATTTTTGCCATACGATAAATAAATAAATATTATTAATCATTCGAATACGTTCATCACTAAAGGTCCGCGTTTTTTTTAAATTGGTATGAAAAATAAAATGTATCTTCGCGGGCAGAGATTTTTCGGTCGCCCTATAGAGATAGTTACCAGACGGGAAATAAAGCCGAAGCCAGAGAGAGCTCGCACACGGACGCAATCCGACAGAGCAGTCTGACACCAACACATGCAAATGCAACACAGTCGACCTGTCTTTATCAACACACACACACGGGCGCATTTATATTTATTCGAAGGCCTATGTGTGCCACACACACACGCACACGCAATGCAATGCAGTGCGGTGAAAATAGATTCGCCGATATTATTTTATTTATTTATTTTACAGGGTTCTCAATATACACATGAAAAGTAACTTAAATTAAAAACAACATTTTTAATACAAGCTTTTAAACGCGTAGACAAAATTTCGACAAAAATCTGGAGCCATTCCTGTGTATCCAGAATGCAGTTCATGCTAACCATAAAAATACATTGTCATCGGAACTAAACCAGCGTGTTGAATTACAACTCCGTAGGATAAGAGGAAGTGGTTCTAATTCAGCTTGCAAGATTTGACCTAAACAGACTAACAAACTTGCAAGCTAAATAAATGCTTGTAATAGCGCTCTTATACTAAAAATAACATACAAATAATTTACGCTGATCTTACAAAGGTGTGTTTATTCTCTAACGCGTCTAACATTTTATTGCATAGATATGTTTGCGCGTGCGAATGAAATGTTAGACGCGAGTAAAAAGTAATCCACATCTGCGAATAATCCCATTTGGTAACCAGAGAGTACTCAAAACACACTTTTTCGCGTGAGGGTCGTGAGAATGATACTGCTAAGCATTAATTGCAACGTACTCTTATTTTCTGCAGTTTGAGTGCCTCGAATATTTATCACTTCGATACAGGCATTACGCCTGGTGAAGTGATTATAATCCAATATGCCTGAACCTCTTTTCTACAGTTAATTATATTAATACCTTGAAATTTATAATAAAAAAAAATATATGTACTTATTAACTATGAACTTATGTACTTGCATACTGTATTGTACTACTATGGATAAATAAATAAATGCCATCTCATATTATATTATTGTTTATTGAAAAACATGCGGTTACATTAATTTTAATAGGTAGTCAATATACTAAGTGTATTATAAATATTAACTCAAGTAAAACTAATGATATTCGTAGATTGGTAGGAAGATCTATTGATCTAGTTAAAAAAGACAAACTGTAGTTAATTTCGACCCGCGAATAATTTAAGTGATTGTAATTATAAATTTACGTACCTATAATTCATAAAATATTATTTTTATCACTAAAATAATCACTGTAATCACTAGAGCCCCACAACAAACCACAAACTATGTTTACACCAATCCAAAACAAACTTATTTATTTACTTAGCAGGTTTCCCCATGCACATTATAATTAAAGTAAAAACAAATTAAACTACCGAAAGAAAAACAAAAAGCATTAAAAACAATAACATGAAACATACTAAGCTAAAAAATTAAAATAATGCCTCCAGGCAAACATTAACAAATAAATAATTCACGCCGATCCTACAACGGCGTAATAGAAAGCAGATTTTTAACCCCATTAGGCGATCAGACGAATATATCAATCTCCGCGGAAATGGAATTTAATAATTCGACTGCTCTCCCAATTGGACTATACTTGTACGACACGCTAACCGCCTAAATAACGTGTGCTTCCGCGCTCTAGTAAAACGGTCCGTAACAAAGAAACCAATATCACCGAGTATTACGGGATTGTCGATGAAACCGCGAATAACCTTATAAAAATAACACAAAGTATGGATTTGTCGCCTAAACTCGAGTGTGTTAACATCCCTAATACTAACATCCCTAATCTTATAGCAGCACGAAACGAGGGAAGACCTGCACAGTTGAAAGGAACCAGGCTCTACATTGACAATCGACTCTGGACCCACGAGATGCTGAATAGGACTCATCCAGAATTTTCACCAAATATTTCAGTTAGAGATATTTCAGTTAGAGATAATGAAATTCCATCAGGAAGCTCCTTAAGCGCAGCTGGACTTATAAATGCCATTCAAACTTCGAATGAAGGAAAAGATATGTTCGACGATAGAAGTACGAAGGCCTCCACTTCGAAACATAAAAATCATGATAGTGTTCCGAGAAAACCTTCAGCGCGTATTAAAAAATTAGGTGTACCACAGCCAAATAATTGTGTTACAGCTCTGCCAATAAGCTCGCGGAAATTAAGAGTTGTCGTCAATAAAAAAAAGATCTGTAAATCTACACCAGGTATAGGTAAGACAACAAAAACTCCTACAGTAAGCACTCCGGGGGTTAAACAAATTAGTAGTGATTTGAGTCCTTCGTCCGCCAATCTTGAAGCTAATGATTCTGGGCCTCATTCAAAGTTCTATAATATATCAGATTCAAAAAACTAAAAACTTCACAACGTAATAAGTCTACATGTGTGCGTATAATGCATGGCAACATTTGCAGTATACTCAACAAAACAAGTTCCTTAGAATTATTCCTAGCTTCGATTGATGACAGGCCTGATTTTTTGTGCTTAACAGAAACCTGGCTGAAATGTGAAAATAAAAACTTAGCCCAACTTCCAGGCTACTATATCGCTGCCAATCAAACAAGATTATTACGCAAACACGGGGGTACAATGATATTCGCCAAAAACAATCTCGAAACTAGTATGATTGACATTTCTAATCTTATAGACGAACGCACATTTGAAGGTGTTGCAATAAAAGTAAAATCACTGAAACTTGTTATAGTGTGTATTTATCGTTCTGGAGGTTCTGTGGACTCTTTTATGTTAAAATATGAGTCATTGTTAAAAAAGGTTTTTAAAAATGAAAATGTATGTATATGCGGTGATTTTAATATTAATTTTTTAGGAAATTCAAGAGAAAAGGTTAATTTATTAAATTTAAGTAGGGAATACAACTTTTACAATTTATTCACAAATCAACCAAGTCGTAAGGATGTTTTTACTGGTAACTCATCACTTATTGATAATTTTCTTGTTAATTTTTCGAAAAAAAATGTAATCTTAAAAACTGTCGATCCTGGATTATCTGATCACTCATTCCAATGCATCGAAATAAAGAATATATTTATAAATCAGCATCATTACATAATTAGAAAAATAAGACATTTTAATGAACAGAACCATTTTAAATTCGGAAAGTGGATAAAAACACTTAACTGGAATTATTTATTCAAAATAAAGGACACCAACGAGGCGTTTAACTGGTTCCATGACAAAATAAATAATTGTCTAGAGAAATCGTTTCCTCTTACAGAAAGAAAAATATATTCTAATAATAAAACAAATAATTGGATTACTAAATCGCTTCTGAAGAAATGTAAGACAAAAAGGAATATACTGAAAAATGTGCATATGAAATCGAAGCCACATATCAGAAGCTTTCTTAAAACAATTACCACTCAAATAAACAAAGGTATTAGGCAAGCTAAGTGCGATTTCTATTCAAGGAAAATGAATACTTCAACAAATAAAGTAAAAACAGCCTGGGCTTTCATAAATCAGGAAACAGGACGAAAGTTAAAATGTTTGAAGAAACCTATTTCGCTCACGTTGAACGGCACTGTTGTAGAAGATCCAATAATATTGAGTCACGAGTTTAATGATTTCTTTATTAACAAACCAAAACAGTTAGCCTCATCGATACCGGCTCCAAACACATCATTTTTTTCGAAATTGAAACACTGTAAACAAAATGACAACTCAATATTCCTGCAACCAATTTCAGAATCGGAAATAGATAAAACTATTACTGCATTAAAAAATAAAAGGTCTACAGGTATTGATAACTTCCCGGTTCATGTTTTGAAAAAACATAAAGAAATCTTTATTAAACCGTTAACTTATCTGTTTAATCTCTGTATAGCAAACGGCATTTTTCCAGATAGGTATAAGATTTCAAAAATCGTCCCTGTTTTTAAAAAAGGTGACCCTCAAAATATTGAAAACTACAGACCCATTTCTCTTCTGAGCATTTTCTCCAAACTTTTAGAAAAAGCTATAGGAAAAAGATTATCAAATTTTTTAAATAGGTTTAATATATTATCTGATAACCAGTTCGGATTTATAAAAAATAGATCCACTCAAATGGCTATAGTGAAGTGTGTAAACTCTATACATGAATGCCTGAATAGCAAAAAGATGTCAGTTGCCATTTTATGTGACCTTAGTCGAGCATTTGACTGTGTTCAGATAGATATTCTACTAAAAAAGCTTGAATATTATGGTATAAGAGGTGTAGCACTTGAATTATTTCGTAGTTATCTCACGGGTCGAAAACAAAGTGTCGAGTTAACGCATATCCGTGACAACAAATACGAACATTCCATATTATCGATTTTCAAGCAAATTATCATAGGAGTTCCTCAAGGTACAATTCTCGGACCTTTACTTTTTATAATTTATATAAATGATCTGTGCTTAGCAACATCAGATGCTGAATTGACTTTATTTGCCGACGATACGAGCTGTGTCATTAAGGCGGATACATTTGAGCAACTCCTAAATAAAATTACCAAAACCTTAGATGATATCGAAGACTGGTTTAAGGCAAACAAATTGTCAATGAATATGTCTAAAACAGTCGTTCTCAACTTCTCCAAATATAAGAATAGTGACATCAGAATTCAACACTTGGTAGAAGTTAAAGATGATGCTAAATTCTTAGGAGTCTACATCGATAGAAAGTTGAATTGGAATAAGCACTTTGAACACCTTAAATCTAAGTTGTCTTCTGCGGTATATGTCCTGTCAAAGATAAAAAAGATCATGAGCTATGAAACAGCTTTATCGGCATATTATTCGCTCATAGAGTCGCATCTAAGATACGGCATACTGGTTTGGGGTACTGCTCCGTATATTTCAGATATATTTAAATTACAAAAAAAGGCTGTAAGAGCTATTTTAGCATTAAATCAAAGAGTATCATGCAGACCATATTTTAAAAGATTAGGCTTATTGACAATATATGGGCTGTATATATTAGAAGCAACATGCCACTTCTTCTTAAATAAGCAAAATGCATCTACACACAGCAACATTCACGAACACAATACGCGTTTCAAGGAACATTATGTACCAACCATACTAGCCCGTACAACTTTATTCCAAAAGAATAGTCAGTATTTAGGCCTAAAATATTTTAATATGCTGCCTGAAAACATTAAAAAAATAACTGAGTTCAATCAATTTAAAGGTGCATTGAAGAAATATATTATTGAGCAAAACATTTATAGCTTTAATGAATTTAAATAGTTCTCATTCGTGATGGTCATGTCAAAATATTACTATTAATCTACCACAAACATTTATATATTAGAATGTCCTTTGTGCCACAATATGAAGTTTAGGAAATTTAAATTATTTATGACAATGTTTTAGTTAAATTTAAACAGATTTATTTTTTAATGTCTATTATAAGTACATTATATAATTTGAGAAGTTTGTTTAAATTTGAAATTTAGCAACTGTATTGTGAAAAAAAAATAGTTTTGTACAATATATATTACACAGATACGAGAGTATAAAATATTTTTTTGGTTAGAAAATCTTACAAACAAATTGATTAAAAAATTGTAAAAATAAATTTAAGAGACCTTATTTATAACCTATAGACCTTATTTTGCAGAAACAAGTGACACGTTTTGTAATCTTTATACCATAAAAAAAAAAAATTCATTATATTATAGTTATCATTATATAGATATTAAGTAAATCAAATTAATATAACAGGTAAACATAGTAGAAAAAGTAAAAACACACACGTAGACTAGAACATGGATTCTAGTTCCGTAAGCAATTCGTCCATCACTTAGTTTTTCCTACTCTCTGTTAATTTTATTCAGTATTATTTTTTTTATCAAAAGACTATGAACTTCATCAATGGATGTCATCATATTTGTCTGTTTAAAAATATATATGTATGTTCTGGTTTATATATGCACCTTTATAGGATAAAGGTGCGTAAATGCTTTTTCCTATGTTTTAACCGCTGTTTTATGTATTTACTGTTTTAAATTGCAAATGTCATTCCTATACAATTTATGTTTGTTTTTGGAAAATAAATTATTATTATTATTATTATTATTAATGCTGATGGATACGTATTGGGAAATATTTCAGGATAATATCCATACCTACGGAGATAAAGGTATCTAAGGAACCTCCAGGATATTACCGTAAGTAACCTCATGAGGACTCGAGATAATGGAACTATACTCCAATATACTCCTCACGAACGTGCAGTATAAAAGCGAGATGGACTTCGGCTTATTCAAAGATCGACTGGTTCGAAGCACGAATCCCAACATTTTATTGGCACGCGTAGCTATGCTTCGCATGTGCAAATGAAATGTTGGACGCGAATCAAACACAACCCCCAAGTCGCGAATTTCGTCGCATCTGCGAATGATCTCATTACCCAGAGAGTACTCACAACTTACTTTTTCACGCACAGCTCGTGAGAAGGATACTGCGATATATTTAGAGGCATTAAATTGTAATTTGTTATCAGCAGCCGATTGCTACAAGACGATTGATGTCATCTTGTAAAAGCTGCGCATCAGATAGTGAAGTCACTGATCGGTATATCTTCACATCGTCCACATAGACCAGCAAAATGTCTATGGATGCCCGGTGCAAATGCAGCCACACGCGACACGATTTTACAAATTAATTGCTCTAAAACGACGTTGAATTTTGAAATACTTTCTTTACGAACATTGGTGGTAACCGCAGTGCCAATAAGCTGATTTTTTTATCGTAAAAGGTCGCGGGGACACGGTGTATTGCCTATAACCTACTGTCTTACTCTAGGAGAAACAAATCGCAATTCACTTTAGCCTCAAATAAGTAGTATTTAGCATTTAGGCTTGTACAAATATGAATTCTGTCTTGATTGTTTTATTGTATCTAATATTTATGTTTCTAACGCTGCGAGTTTACCAACGAACATACGAATAATCCTGGTCGTCAAAATAAAAGAATCTCGCGAGTTCCAATTCCAAGCGGCAACGGCGCACGCCGGCGTGCGGGGCGGCAACGTCGCGATTTCGTATAAATAAAAGCCGCCCGCGAGGAACACATGGCAACGCGGCGCGGACCGTAAATTACATTGTTTGGCGGGAAAACTCGCCGACGTCACGGCTCTTGTGTTCGGAATAGAAAGTCGACGGGACGCGGAGCGCTATTCGGTCCGCACGAGAGGGAGCGAGAGAGCGCGAGAGGCTACATTTTATGCACTGAGGTGAATTTATTTTAGAGTTGCCGAACCTAACCTAACCTATAAAAACAAGCGTGCAGTTAGGGATCCATGACAAATATATACAATCGATTTTTATACTGTGCCGTAAGGGTTGCTAATATCAAAAATTGTTTCAAACGAAAGTTGTAGGGAAATCATAGCCCCACAATTAACACTATGAACTGATTTATTCCTGCGCTTATTAAGGGAGATATGTTTTTTTTTTGAATTTTGTAAAACCACTTTTTCCCACCCCTAGGACCAAAGGTTGGTGCTATCAAAAAGGTTTACTTAGATAAGTTTTAGGGCCCTATCTAAGGAATAATATAAAATTTAAATGAAATCAATATCTTATATACTAAGAAAGTTATAGTAAAATTTCTATTTTTCGAACCGCCTTTTTACCCACGGTCCACAAGAAAGTGATATAGATAGATAGATAGATATTTAAACTTTTAAACTGAGGGTGGTTTCAGGTCCTAGGGGATTTGAAACGCGAAGATATGTCGAAATTTTCCGGAAGACATGACATGGTACGTACCCATTGCAATAGATAGGTTTCATATGGAAGTTAATGTAGTCTGTCCTTTACTACGCCATTCAACAGCCTTGATGTCCCATACTTACCTTGTCCCTACGTTAATATTCCAGTAGCAAATTGCGAGGCCCGAAGGCCTGGGAGCGATGACCCATTCCGAGTCCCGCAGGCCGAAATAATAATAATAAAAAAAATCTCGAATATCCATCGACTTATAAACTGGAGGAGGCATCGCGCCGGCCGCTCTGTTGCCATGCGAACGCGCGCAAGCGACGGCCGCCTTTCGCGCGATGGTGCACAAGGCTCACAATCGCCCCTCGGCGAAAGTCGCTATCAGCGCCGCTCGCACTGGTGTGAGTGTCGCTCGTAGAGGACGACGAGCGCGGCTGCCAACTTATTTTATTTTATTTTATTTGTATGAGAAATGCTTATTTATTTATTTATTTAATATGTAATATGACTTGGATGTCACGCCGCGAGCACTGGAATTCAACACATATGACGAGATGGTTAATTATTATCATATGCAGACTCTCGAGGACCGACGTACCACAGCGGATGTGGCACTTCTACACGATCTCTTACATAACAGAATAGACAGTCCATATCTGGTATCAAGTGTCAACCTACGAGTGCCTTCTCGCACCACACGCGCATCTACTCTGTTCCAGGTGCCAAGGCGCAATGCAAACTATGCCAGAAACTCTGTTCTGTACCGTTTACTTAATACCTACAACACGAAATTCGGCGAGGTTGATGTACTTGAACTAAATCGTGGCGAGTTACTTTCAAAAATCCGAAGCATTTCATGCCAATCTGACTCAAAATAAAAGCGTTGCATAATAAAATTAATTAATTTATGCGCAACACATATGATGTTCATACATACAAACATGCACACACGCAACCACACACCATCACACACACAACCACACACCCTCACTGACACTTTTACACCGTACACACATACACCTTATAAAATAGCGTTAAACTCAAAATATTTTGTACATAGGCGTAAGCTTTAATTGGCCTAATTATTAACCTCTTGAAAAATGTATATAGTATTAGTACGCTGTATGCTTACATGTCAATAAATAAATAAATAAATTATGTTGAGACGTTTAATTATTTAATTTAATATACCTACGGAAAAGGCACCAGCCTTCGTGGGGTTGTATATGGTGCATTAAAAGTGCTTGGCTGCGTATACAAAATTTTGCGTCTGTGAACCGTTGGAAGAGTTCCTTCGTCTGGGCGTGGGGTCATCGGAACTAAAACGACGTGTCAGTTTTTTTCTCTCTCTTCGTATGCGTAGCGTGTCGTACCGACGTATACAAGTATAGTCCGATTGGGAGAGCAGTCGAATTATTAAATTCCATTTCCGCGGAGATTGATATATTCGTCTGATCGCCCAATGGGATTAAAAATCTGCCGTTGTAGGATCGGCGTGAATTATTTATTTGTTAATGTTTGCCTGGAGGCATTATTTTAATTTTTTAGCATAGTATGTTTCATGTTATTGTTTTTCTTTTGGTAGTTTTTACTTTAATTATAATCTACATGGGGAAACCTGTTAAATAAATAAATAACGCGTTTTGTACTCTTCAAAAAATGAAATAAATCCGACATCAGGCAGCCCCGCGACGCTTCCGTTGATTAAGCGCGGCCCAGTGTGGGTGTATGTGTGTGTAGCAGCTCTCGCGCATGTGTGTGGGTGCACGGCCATTCGCGCTGTGTAAAGAGAGTTGGAGTGCAACTTACCTTTCCCGACCTGACCGCCATCTTTACACGCCGGTATCCGCGCACACACACACACACACCACCAGCCCGTTTCGAGAGTCGCGCGGATCGATCGAATTCGCATCGAAGTAGGCACGCTCGCAGCGTACGGCGAACGCGCGACTGTGCATCGCTCGAATTGCGCTAGCGTTTTCTTAAAACGGCGACAATTGTGTCTAGGATTTGAGGTTGAAAGTGGGCGTCTCAAATGATGCACCGTAGTAATAATAAACACTTTATACGGCGGGTTTATTGCCGCGAGTCAATCTCTACCAGCTAACCCAGAGCGGTGATCTATTTTACTTATACTTTCTACTGGAACTTATATTAATATAGCGCTGATGGCTATAAAAATCAGGTATTGTAATTCAAACTGGACCAATTTTTTTAAATTAAGGCGCCCCGGGACGCATTTGTCCTTGAGATTTGAAAGAGTAGGCTTTATTCGAACATTGAAGTGTAGAAAAGAGACGGATATACTCGCCGACCGCGAATTCGTTACATTTGGAATCGATGAAACATGTTTTTTGTATTTAAATAATTATTATCATTTGAAAAAAGTGTTTTTTTTAATGTAATGTCCTAGATTATTATATTGTCTATCTTTAGAAAGAAAAATTGGGTTCGCGTCACTTACACAACTTAAAAGAAAATCGTTGCAAGAAAAAAACAACACTTTCTTATTTATATATTTTCATTACTATAATAAGGTGTATTTCGTTTTTTTTTTTTAAGCAAAGGACTACATTAATATATGTAGAATATTGTGGTATTTTTATTTTTAGCCATTTGTTGGGAATAACTTCAACAAAATGCACCAAAATACGTTACAAAACACGTTTTAGGGACTGGTGGCGCCTTAAAACGTTTTGAATTGTAAGTCATCGGATTTTATCTTTGAACGGTAAAACTCGAAGATTTGTTTAAAACGTCACCGTGAAGCTTAAATCTACCTTATTTCTAATATTAATATCATATGAGTACCTAATTCTTTTATTTTAGTAGTTTTATGTCAGTTTTTTTTTCTCATTACTCAGACACCGCTCAAGCAATTTCGATCTATTTTTTTTTTTGCATATGAGAGACCTTCTCAGGAGGTCCTATTTTAGTTTTTGTTTTCATTACGCCGTACATGTGAAATTTCACACCTCCGTCCTATTTGAAAAACGGTCAGCTTATAGTTATTCGACTATACGACAAATAGTTTCTGCATTAAATTTTACATTAAAATCATGAGTGCAATTCAGTCGAAATATATATCCACGACATGAAATAGTTTTGCATTAAAACAACTTATAATTAATAATTAACAATCTTTTTCAACATATATATATATGGTGTCTCGTAAGTCGTGGGTCAAACGAAAAGAGGAGATAGGGAGGATCATTTCCAATCAACTAAATATGTCTTAATCCAATTCTTGATAGTTAAAAAGTTATGGCATTTAAAAAAAAAAAATGAAAATTGTAATTACGTCATCTAAAAAAATTTTCATAAAAAAAATACAATTAATTTAGATGTTATTTTTTATTTGTTATACTCGTGAATAGTGCTTCTTTCTAATAAAGGTATTTTCATAAACTATTTTCGTATATTAAACTAGTAAAACTTTATTTTTCTAAAAAAAATATTTTCTTAAAAATAAAACATGGGATACGAACGAAGCAGATATAAAAAAAATGTACTAAAGAAAATTACCCCATTATTGGAAAAACTTCTACATTTCCTGCTACTTCTAACAAGGTATAACTCAACAGCCTGTCTTGAGTACAACATTATACTTTAGGTGAATATTTAAAAGAAGTTAATGTTTGGTATAAAATGCATTTTACAAATTCAACTTTTTTACAAGTCGACATTTTTGTAAAAAAATGTTTTCAAAGCTCTTAAAGCACGGTGATTATTATTAAGGCGCCGCCAGTCCCTAAAACGTGTTTTGTAACGTATTTTGGTGCATTTTGTTGAAGTTATTCCCAACAGATGGCTAAAACTAAAAATACCACAATATTCTACATATATTAATTTAGTACTTTCCTTAAAAAAAAAACGAAATACACCTTATTATAGTAATGAAATTAAATAAATAGGAAAGTGTTGTTTTTTTCTTGCAACGATTTTCTTTTAAGTTGTGTAAGTGACGCGAACCTATTTTTTCTTTCTAAAGATAGACAATATAATAATCTAGGACATTACTTAAAAAAAACATTTTTTTCAAATGATAATAATTATTTAAATACAAAAAACATGTTACATCGATACCAAATGAGTCGGCGAGTATATCCGTCTCTTTTCTACACGTCAATGTTCGAATAAAGCCTACTCTTTCTAATCTCAAGGACAAACGCGTCCCGGGGCGCCTTAACTATAATTGTAGTGGCCCGTATTTTTTGGTGAAAATCCTGCTCGTTCCGGATTTCCTTCTAATATACTAATTCTCTAGAATAACTCCCAAATGGTACCTGAGAACAATTGAACTGCAGTAGCAAAATGCTCGCTTGGCGACGACCCTAGACGCTCGCCTGCAGCCCTCTACTAGCACTCAATCAGTGAGTGATTTGCTATCTGCTTGTATTCACGTTACGTTGCCAATATTTTTTCCTATCGCGACTTACGGAACACCCTGTATATACGGCATGTCATACAAATCGCCCTTGTGCATCGTTCGCGATTGGTCGCAATTCCCCCGCCGTCTCCACCCGAACTGGCTTACCCTAAAAGGGAACTTCAGCGTCCCGTAAAAACCCGACACCGGTGGATTCCCCCAAGAGCGAGCGAGACGTGTGATACGCGAGGAGTGTACTCGGCGCAAAGTAGCGTACTTGGCGAGGTGCGTTTTGCACCCTAGGTTGCCGTATCTATATTTTATTTATTTATCGACAGTAACTTTACATTAATGTCACATTATGCAAAGTACTACCTAACTCGGCAATGCCCGTACTAAAGTAGACTTATAATAATACTTAATATAGTTATAAATAATATGTATATGTTTTAAAAGACCATGCCTTTACGTTGAGTGTGTTAAATTTAAAGTATCATTTGCTATACGAGTACTTTATTCGTTGTAGGTTTATTTAAAGGTAGTTTTTCTTTTTATTAACGTTTTTTATTAATTGACAGTGGTGTGTATATTAAAAAAATAAACATTTTCTTAAAATAGAACCTAATTTATATCTATAGCAGGGCCGCAATAGGTTCATATTCATAATAATCATTCATTGAATTGTCTTATCGGCAGTTCTCAGAATGATAGGTAATGAGTATAGGTAACAAGGTTTTTAACTGCGTCGTGAGAGGGTCTTTAACCTTAAATACAAAGATTACAATATCATTTTTTTTATCTTAGCCTATAAGCTATTTATAGATATATAGGTCCTTTTATCGATTACATAATTTGCTAGTTTTAGCTTCTATGCATCAAGTATAAAAAGCCATAACCGTTGAGACCAAGCGCCGGTCGGATAATATAGATATAAAACAACAACAAATGTTAGTACTGATTAATGAAACATTGACAGTTCGATAGAGCGATAAAATATCATGTGCGAATTTCAAAAATATGACAGCAGGGCTGTTGGTGTTGAACGTATTATTTATTACTGGCCATTTAAAATAAATTCAGACTCATCTACGTGCGTAAATAGGAAAGAATGTTAAGTGCCACATTATATCATTCTAAATATCTGTGTTTATTTATTTATTGTGTTTACTTAACAGAAATTTTACAAAATACAGGTAAAAAGGTTCATTTTTAAGGGAGATCTAAAGTTGGCATAAATATATAGTACTTAGTTGAAGTGATTAGTAAATTACTAATTTTCACTTTTTCTTTTCCACATAAAATTCTTTTTTTTTCACACAACTACTCGACAAGGCAATTATCATCAGAAATGTTTATGAAGAAAGGCAAACTAAAGTGCTGGCACGATTATACAATAAGGTACCTTTAGAAATAAAAAAATAAAAAAAAATAGTGATGTTAAAAAGATCTAAAACGATACTTATATTCGTCACTTCATTCTTCATGTGTAATGTATTTTTTTTTTTTGATAGTTTAAGGTGTGTAATGAAAAAATAATAATTAAGAAACATGTTGTTATATATACCTAATGTCTATACTAGTGAGTATCTGGTAGACGAGTTGGCAGACTCTTCCAGAGCATGTAACATACTTGCATACTTGAGATAACTGAAATAAAGGTCACGTCAGCGACATTGAATTTGATCTATATTTATTTCTTATATTAGTATATAGTATATTAGAATATCTAATAGTATGTATGTTTGTTTGTATGCATTCAAATATCCTACTTATCCATTTCTATTTGTGATTATAATGCAAGTGGATTATCGAAACGTTCGACGCGGCAACGAGGATTTTTAATTATTAAGTTTACTTAGAACCAGCGATAGCCTAGTTAGGCAGGATAAATTAAAGTATCTCTACATTCCTAAACTGGGGTACTTTCAGTAGTCTCAAGTGCCGCAGGCACTAGTTGGCTGGCACCGAAGGCGCCGTTACGAAAAACCAAATTTAGGCCCTAAGGTGAGCCGTGAATGGACGAGTTTTAAGTAGATTTCATTAGAAGATTCATTTCATTTCATGTAATGACTTCCGTAAAATTTCGTCATATCTTCGCGTTTCACATCCCCCCCCCTAGAACCCGAAACTGCCGTAATTTTACACCAATCACTTTCAAATTGATACATAAAATTTAAGGGCATAAAATCTTTGTCAAGTTCGTTATTGGGCAAAATCAAACGAGGGGGCGGGAATGGGGAGGGGTTTCGAAAAAATGAAACTTTGCTATAACTTTTTAGTATATATGATATCAAATTCATTTCAATTTTATATTATTCCTCAGATATGGACCTAAAACTTATCTATGTAAACATTTTTGATATCACCAACCATTGCAATCAACCACTTCTCAGATGAAACATGGAAAAATCTTGTCACTAGTAAGTACTCTACTAGACAAATGTCAATTGAAAAATATGGATATCGGCAATTAAAATATGTAATACCCTGCCTACTAAATCAAATACCGCTTGAAGTTAAAAGAAACTTAAAAGAATTAATAACTTAAAAGAAAATCGGTAATAAAACTTAAATTAAAATAATTTATGGGAAAAAACATAGTAAAAATTATTTAGGTTTAGTTAAATTAAGTTAATTTTGTTTGTAAATTACATGAGTTAAGTTAACAAATTTTTAAGTATTTTGTATTATATTTTATGCATGTTTAAATAAATTGTTTCTAGTTAAGATTAAGAAACCGGCAGATAAGACAATGTCCTAGCTGGATCGATACATTGTAATTGTGTAGGTATATATTTGAATAATAAAAGTTACTTCTGGCAACATTGAAATTGATTGGCCATTGGCTTATCAAAATTCAAAAAATCATACGTCCCTTAATCGGTACCAGATCAAATCAGTCCAAAATGTTAATTGAAGCCCTATAATTTCCTTACAATTTTTGATATGAGCAACCCTTACGGCACTGTATATAGAGGTATTCAGTTTAGGTACCCTTGATACATTTTCGTGCAATTGGAGTTTGCCTACTCCGATCTGGTGAAATCCACCTCCGTCTTTTTGTAGTTAAGATAAGGGCTTTTCTATGCATAGTAGCCTAAGTAAAAGGCCTCGTAGCCTTCAGTCAGTCAGGGGTGGCCAGTCTGTCAAAATATCCCCCCCTTTCGGCGACACTCCGGGTGAGATATATTTTTTTACGGTCGTGAAGGGTGTTATTGAAAAAAAAAAATCTCCGCCCTCTGCACTGGAGCACAAGGCCGACATTGTGCCCCGATTCAATTTTGGGGTATCGCAGGGTTGGTTCTGCAGTTAGCCCGCCCCCGCGCGATTCGAGGGTTCGCCGGCGCACAGTGGACGGAATATGGGACTATAATATATTATATAGAGTAACCATGTAAAATCTAATAAATAAACAGTTCACTATTCTTTTCTCAGTGGTAACTTTTTAACTAAATTTCCTTAGTTTACAGTCGAGGGCAAATGAGTCTTTACCTTGAAAGGCGATTCATCTACGCCCATACGAAGATGCGAAAGCGGTAGATCTCATAGATACAGTACACACACGCGTACTATCTCTCTTTTACGCGTTTCATTTCAACTATAGGATGTTTTTTTTAGAGGCATGGTTTTCAATCTGGCACTACTTTTTTCGTAGTTGGTGTTTTTGACAGCTGTCACTTGATTTATGCTCAGTTTGGTTTGCCATTTCATAATGAATAGACTTACTCCTGAACAACGTGGCGTGGCCTCCAAGATCGTGCGATTTAACACCGCTGGACTATTTTTTGTGGGGTTATGTGAAGTCGCTTGTCTACGCAGATAAGCCGGACACGATTAACGCCTTGGAAGAGAATATTCGGCGCGTTATTGCTGACATACGGCCCAACTTGCTGCAAAAAGTGGTTGAAAATTGGGCCTCTCGGCTGGAATTTGTTCGAGTCAGCCGCGGCGGCCACTTACCCGAAATCATTTTTAAAACATAATGGCAAACCCTTATCTTTATAACAAAACTAAATTCTTAGCCATAACATCAAATTATATGCGTTTTATCTCTTCTCGAAAACCACGCCTCTAAAATCATCATCCTATATAAATGCTCAGGGTAAAGCTCCGAGTTTTAGCGAGAGTAAAGCTGACCTTAAAAAACTACTTTAAAAAAAAATATACAAACAAAAATTTTTTTTATTATTATTATTAAGTATAACTTACGAAAAACTGGCAACTGGCTAGCAAGAGGAAGGATGATTTCCCGATTATTTCTCTATACAAACGCTATAGTGTTGTGATGACTCTCTTATTTGTAGATATAGAAGAAATATATCGTTTTATCTCAAGAATCGATAAAATAAAAACTTAGTTGATTTCATAAAGATGCAAATTCAACTAATTTTTTTTTAAAATACATTGAATGCGTTTTTCATTAATAATAAATAACGGAACAGAGTTACTTTTTATATAATTCCTTCACCACGATAAATCATTTTAAAGTGTACGCACTTAATAAAAATATTTTAGGCGTATAAGTAAATATAATAATGTATTTTTGTAGACATACTAATTAATAATCACACTGTTATTACACATGTATGAATGCCTATTTACGAGTAATATAAATATAATTAAAATAAGAAAAAGAATAGTAAAAACGAAAGGAAAAAGATGAATGACATAATTTTATTTTATTTTTTTGTTTAGGTACTATATAGGGAGTTTATTATTAGTTTTTAGTTTTTTGGTTGCATATATGTTTGAAGTCGGTTTTATTTGTTTTAAATTTATATAGTTCTTTCGTTTCCCTATATTTTGAAAATAACACAATCAAATATAAAGGTCCCCCCCCTCACCACTGTGCGACGGACTGAAGACAGTGACATTTTAGGCACATGGATAGAACAGCTTTTCTACAACGACATTTTATATTATAATTTTAATAGACTTTCAAATATTCATAAAAAAAAATAGTTTTCTTTGGCGGAGGGATAGATGAAAAATTTTAGTTTGATAACCTAACTTCTTGCCCAAAACATGATGGTTATGAAAAAAAATTAGTGGATGAATATATTTTTTGCTATATTAGAATCTTATGGTTAATATTTCGTTGGCTAAAGCCTAGATGGAAACCGCACAGGAAAAGTGTAGAAACATTTATCGTGTCAATTGACAGATTTGTTTTGAAAGCAAAGATTATATTGCCAAATGTTTTTAAAATTATGAAACTCTTTAAAATGATTTTAGGGACTTGGTGCGCCATCTGCATCGCGTTTTACTAGCTTAAGAGTGTTTCAATTTCTTGTATGACCCTATTTCTTTATAGATTTGATAGATTTTGATAAAATAACCTATAAGTGTCATCTATACTACATTTTTAATCTTCTGAAAGAGGCCTTCAGCACACGTTGAATTAATAAAATATATTTTAGATTAAATCACAACTTTGTATACCCAACTGCTAAGAAGTACAGGTCTGTGTTACAGACAAACCGCGAAGTGACTATTTTGGTCAATATTGCTAAAAGTCTAATAGAAATGTGAAAGCTATTATTATACTGGTAACACTATATAGTTTTGATGAGTTTGACTTTTGACATTCAAGTGGTCGCGGGTTCGATGCCACACAATGGTACTTAACATTTTTAACGCTTCATCACCACTATCCCCCTTGGCTCTTGACGGTAAACGAGCGGTGCAATTTACTGTACCATTCTTTTTTAATTATTCGCCAATAACTTCAGTAAAGAGTAATATTAAATCTAAATATGATGTTCAAAATATTTGCCACGAAATCTTTGAAAAACACTCTTTTTCTAGATAAATTTAACTTAGCTTGTTAATTATTGTTTTACAATGTTATTATAATTATAATATTTTTTTGTTTGTAACTACTACTGAGCAATAAAAATGTATGTTAGATTATTATATTTATCTTGTAAAGGACGCGTAAAATACAGAACTAAATAATGTGAATATATTTCACAAATATTAATATCTGTATATTACACACCTGCTTTTGAACACATATGTAAGCTGGTACATAAAAAAAATGTTAATTTCCTGAATACACAAATAAATAAATAAATAAAGATTCGTTAATCAGGGCCCGAAATAAGTATAGGTAGGTACCTAGAACCTACATATTTATTTGTTGGTTAGCACAGATTTACATATAAGTAAAAATAATTAAAAAAAAATAACAAAGCTATAAAACATACTTAACAGTTGAGTTAACAAAAAAAAAATCAATTGAAATAATCATTTGAACCGAAGAGAAAAATAACATTAGTAATAATTGAGATCGTAGTAGTCTAGTGGTTAAGGCGTTGGACTATTGACCCAATGGTCGCGGGTTCGAATCCGCACATGGTCATACCATTTTTAACGCTTTATTACCACCATCTCCCCTGACTCTAGAACAGGCACATTTGGTCTAGTTGAGTAGGGCCCAAAATAATTGTATGTCATAGCAATAATTAAAAAAAAAAAAGTATGTAATAACTTGAAAAGAGACCAGAACGTATTTTCATTGTATGTACATACGAGTATCTTGTATATCACATATATCTCAGTGGCTAATACATAATAATATGTACACATTAGTGATGTGTCGGAAAGCCGTATCCGTATCCGTAACCGCGGATATCCGAGGGGGACGAAAGATCCGTATCCGTATCGGCGGATATCTGAGCGGGACGAAAGATCCGTATCCGGATCTGTATCCGTTACTTTTTGACTGTATCCGTTATTTTATGACATATGCGAAATTCTTAATATAAATGATTAGGTAGCGATGAAAACCTATAAATTCCATTTGAATTATTTTTTATTTCTTAAAATCACACATTTAGCAAATTTATATTGCAAAAATCAAATATTTAAACATTTATTATTGTGAATTACTAGTATTACCTTAAAGGTTCTAATTAAACTATTTTTATAACGAGATCAATCTCAAATCTTTGTTATTTATTAAATTTATGCTTATTAAAATAATGAAATATTTAAACATTTATTATAGAAAGTTATAAAATATTAATTAAATTATGAATCAACTGTCGTGTTACGCGCACCCACCGCACCGAAACAACTGAGTAAGGTTCTTATCCGTATGCGCGGATCAGGACACCAATGATCCGTATTTGTATCCGTATCCGCGGATCAGGACACCAATGATCCGTATTTGTATCCGTATCCGCGGATCAGGACACCAATGATCCGTATTTGTATCCGTATCCGCGGATCAGGACACCAATGATCCGTATTTGTATCCGTATCCGCGGATCAGGACACCAATGATCCGTATTTGTATCCGTATCCGCGGATCAGGACACCAATGATCCGTATTTGTATCCGTATCCGCGGATCAGGACACCAATGATCCGTATTTGTATCCGTATCCGCGGATATATATTTTTAACGATCCGGCACATCACTAGTGACATATACAAGTATGTCGCAGGTATAGAGAGAGAGAAAGAGAGGGAGAGATAGAGAGTAAAACATACTTACATTTTTTTGGTATAAGTAAAAAAAGATATAAATACAATAGAATTTACTAGGTGGATGACAGGTACCTGTTAAAGTACTTACTAATTTTACAATAAAATTACATACATTAAATGGATCATATTATGAAAGCGGAAAATCAAATATATATTGTTTTTGTATATAATTTATATAAAGAAATATATGTGAATTGTAGGTAGAATTATCTAAATGCGAGCGAAAGCGTTTTAAAAAGTGTTAAAATACCTAGTCATCAGCTAGTTCGCTTTTTGTTCTCCGTTTTTGTTACATTTTATTTATTTTTTGAAATCGTTCAAAAATGACCTATCAATGAAAAATTAAACGAAAGTTAATCAAAATCTGTAGGGCCTTTTCGTTTTAGTATTAACAAATATTATTGCTGTTAGTTATTTAGATAAATATTTGTAATGTGATTTTAAGTAATATTATGTGCATGTAGCTCATTGTTCATTAGGAATAATAATGTAAAGGGTACCTACAAAACCATATAATATAGGATATCGATATTGCATAAATTAAATGAATTATTCCGTCCGCATTATAAATTTCATTCTCCGTCGGCAAAGAAAAAATAGAATTCAATGTAAAATTGTATGATACAACACACATATATTTATTCATGTTAAATATATTTGATTCTTGTTAGAATTTCAGGTTATCGCTCGATTTCATTAGAATCCTGAAAATTTCTAATTGGCGCGCGTAACAATACCAATAGTAGTTATTTTAGTATTTTTCTGAAAATAATACATTAACACGTTCTAAGCCTTGGCGTTTATACGAATTTTTAGGAACGGCGGTCGCCATAGCGGGCGAATTTTTAGGCCTAAAATAGCGAGACGGCGACGAGGCGCAATGAATGTGGCACGCGACCGTAAACTCGCATGGCGAATTTTCGCCCGATGCTTGTAATTTCAAAGTCGGGATTTAGTATAACAACTCGTGTGTAACAGGGGGAGGGGCGGTTGGAATTTTGGTACGGCGTGGGGTTTGTTATTTTTGGAGATGGGATAAAAGTTTGAGGCTGGTGCAAGACTTACCGGAGATGAAAATAATCCCACGTTGCGTCTCGAACTTTTCACACAACACATATAGTACACAGCATATCCTCGCCGGACGGTTTATACGAACGATTTGTACTGTTTTTGTTGTTTCGAAATGGTTTATTTAGCAGCCGCGACCGAAACGGTTAAACGGCTCGGCGCCGAGGCACGACCGGTCGCCGGACTCTGGCTGGCACGCCGTTTTGCGACAACATTAAAATGCCAGATCGGCGCGTTCGGCCGGCGAGATTTGTAAATAATGACCCAATTCGCGGCGTGCGAATCCGCAGAGATGAAATCTGGAGCGAAGTGACGTTTGCGACTTCTTCCGCGGCCCGGAGGCATCGGGAGCGAGCGGTCCGACGGCCGCAGACGTGATAGCCCGTGCGAAATTTCGCTAACCTTGCCGGTCGGCGGGCGAGCGAGAGGGAAGCGGTCTGCGGGCGCGTCGGAAAGAGACCGCGAGGGCCGAAAGGAGGGCGTCGACGCCGGCGCCATCTGCCGGCCGCGGGAAAGTTCGCGAATCGCGCTGCGAAAAAGGTCGGCGACGCAATCTCGCTTTCGGTTCTATCTTTCACATAAAAAACATAAATTAATTCCAACGCCTTTAGCCATCGCCACAATCAAACTTTCGTCGAATTAACGCTCTATGAAAAATTAAATACATTTTTTGGAGCAGATAAACATATTTTATGGGAATGAGGTTCACTTAAGCATTAAGCATCTTCTTTCACTTAAGCATCTTACACGAAAGTAATTCTTATTAAAGTAACATATTTTTGCTAATAATAATTATTATATGCAGGATAATAGGCATAACCTATCAAAAGTATTAATTTCCAATTAGACCCACATCATTCATAAGAATACGATTAATTTCCATCTAGTGGTGGCCTTTTGAACTGAATTTTGTTTTTGTGTGCCATATTATTGACCACATATTATTTGAATATTATTTGCCATATTATTGACCACATATTATTTGAATTCTAAACAAAGCTAACTAAACCATAAGTATGAGCAAACTATAACAAACAAAAATAAAAAAATAGTAAATCGCAAATTCCGCCTCTAGCGGCCGCAGTTTGAATCAGAACGGTCGCGCCAAAACGCTCCGACTACTATGGGCCAGAAAGAGACGGCCATAGAGCACAGAGTTCAGCATTGTTTTATTACTTTGATTGGGCGTAGTCACAAAAAGATGACGCGCAGGCAAGTAATTAACAGAAGTAATTTAGCTCACAATTAAAATATTCTTAATTATTATTCGACAAAGGTTCCTAGCAAAAAAATAAATTTACTTGTAGATTGTACACAGATACACATTGTACACGAATATTTATACATATAATCAATTAATTAACTTTGGCATGTGACACGTAGGGCCGCGCTAGTGCCGAATGAAACTTTTTAACAAAATGCGATTCATAAATATTACTATTACTAAATTATAAATATTACTATCTTAATTATTTATTAATTAGAATCATTCAACTAAACTAGGTTATTTAAACTATAACATTCAACTATGTTCGTGCTAATCAAGTCAGATTAATCTTGCTTAAAAGAAAAACGACGTAAGGGACAGTTAGATTTCTGTTGAAATCGCTGGTGATACATAAGATTGGATCACAGTTGCCTATTCATATTGAAGCATGCTTTCGGACCTCGAATATCGGTTGTATATATAAGGAAAGTTAGTGTTAAATGTAAAAAATAAAAATAGTATTGTATATGATAACATTACAGCTAAACTTAAAAAAATATTGTTTTGAAACTCACCACCGCTAAATTTCCTCATTAATTTGTCTCTTGAAAGTGGCAATTTTCCAAACGAATTAAAAGAATCTGGAGTAATTCCAATTGATAAAAAATGATAAATCTGATCTATAGGCCAATAACACTTTCCTCTTAATCAAAAATATTCGAAAAGGTGTTATGAAAGAGTGTATAGTTAGTTATTTGGAAAAAATAATTTATTAAATAACCCTCAATGTGGCTTTAGATGTTGACGATCAACCGAATTAACTCTATTTGAATTTATAAATGATGTATCTATACTGTTAGAAATGTCTAAAGCTTTTGACAATGTTGAGCATAAACTATTGTTACTAAAATTAGAATTTTACAGCATAGCCAATAACCGATTTTCGAGTTATTTAAGTAAATTCCGTACTTTGATGCACAAAACAATTCACTGCCTAAGGTACAATCGGAATTCAAATGGTAAAATTTGGTGTACCGCAAGGAAGTATAATAGAACCACAGTTTTTTCTAATCTACATAAACGAGATGCCCAATAAGTTATTGTATAATCTAATATTATTTGCTGATGATACAACGATCACTTTTAAGCTAATAAATAAAATTGACAATTTTCAGGACGTTGTAAATAAGTCATTTAATAGTTTAGTAGAATGGTTATGGTATAAAATTTAAGTGTAAATATTAATAAAACTAAAATGCTTCGGTTTTATACAAATAAAGGAAACCCTGCAAATATTAGGGTTTCATGTTTTAATAAGAAACTAGATCGTGTAAATAGCTATAAGTTGCTTGGGGTCACATCGACTGCAATCTAAAATGGACAGGGCAAATAGATAAACTGTCATTTTTCTGTCTCTTGTTCAACTCACATCTACTTCCTTCATAAAAGTAGTATATATATATATATATATTACGCTCACATATACTCACTATTAAGATATGGAATAATATTGTGGGGAAGTTCAGTGGATTCAGTAAGTTATTTATTTTACAAAAAAGAATAATGGTAATTATATGCAAGCAAACATTTATATAAATGTAGGCCTTACACTCTTGTTTTTAACTTTAACCTCGATATATATATTAGAAAGCAGTTTATTAGTAATATAAAACCGATTTTTTTGAGTAAACTAATTATAAGTATGATTTAGTATATGCGAAGGCTTATAAAACCATCTTCCAGAATTTATAACTGTCTTCCAAAAAATCTTAAAATGATATCTGAGATTAATTAATTTAAAAAATAATTAAATAAATGGTTACTTGATTAAACATTTTGTAATATAGAAGAGTATTTTAATTTTAAAACTAAATAAATTATAATTTGGAATACATATTTATTTATTTTTTAAAGTGCTATGACCTCGACCATAAACAATTATTTCGGGCCCTACTCAACTAGGCCAAATGTGCCGGTGCTTGATAGTCAGGGGAGGTGGTGGCTACTCATTTTAACAATAAAGAATTATATAGTGTATTATTGTTAAGTATATTAAGTATATGTATAATATATAAAACATTTACTTAACCTATATTAGATATGTTCTTACTAAGTATATTATAGGTTTACTGGTAATTTATCATATTAGTGTTTGTATATGCTTAAGCAATGCTTATTGTAAGTTTTCTGGCAAAGTGTCAGGTACTTACTATTAAAACTTGTAAAACATATTTTACCCACAGTCGAACAATAAAATATTTTGATTTTTTTTTTTAGATATACACGGACATAATATTTCAATTTATAATTATTATAATTTGGCACTAAACATTCTATTACATAACACCTATAAATTATTCAAAAGAGTTAAATTCAGTTGTACCGATAATGGTAAGTACACGTTCAAGAAACATCGCTAATTTAAATAAATTAAACTAATTCCAAAATGTTGATCCAACTTATATTATAAAATGTATTTAAACAATAGAATTATTTTTAAAACAAAATCGTATGTAATTTTTGAGTAGAAATCTATTTTATTTTTATAAGTTGGTAAATTATTCATTGCTTATTTTCTTGTACTTATGTTAAACTGTATGTTAATTTATAAAACTGTTACTTTTTTTTAATAAATAAATAAATAAATACATATTTCTATTTCTATTTAAATGAGTTTGTATCAATTTTAAGTGGCCAGTAATAATTAATACGTCTTAACACCCGTGCTGTCATGTTTTTTGAAATTTGAGCGCGTGATCAAACTGACAATGTGTCATTAATTAGTGTTTTAATTAATTTGTTGAGTTTATTAGCACAAAAAAAACACTTTTTCGCATTTGTACTTGTTGAAATTACAAATGCGAAAGGACGGACGGACGGAATAATAGTAAAATAATAATAACTTATTTATTGGTTTTTAAATTATACAAACATATTTTAAAAACTCTCCGTAACTAGGTTTTATTCGTTAAGATAAAATAATCTTCTTTCGCGCGGCGTTTGACGCAGGCGGGAATATTGAAAATTTCTGACATGAGTTTTCGTATAATATGTATCCTTTTTTTCCTCGCCCCATTATGGCATGAGAGAGGGAGATAGCGACCACAAGTCCTCGCAAATACCCGGGTCAGGGGTGGGTTTGTCATAATATGTATCCCTCCTCCAGTACACCTGAAATCCTTAGCCATTCTTTTGACCTAAGGATCACCCGAGCCTGTGGGTGGGTAGGAAGAAGCCTGGCTTGGATGGACCTCTGCTCTTAGGGCCGAAATTTCATGTCCTACTTAAGACTAACTTAAATTTTAAGCTAGACTTAACCGATACACGTTGTATTTCAACTCACTCTTAGCGTTAAATCGAACACAAAAGTCCGCCTTAGCTAAGAATCAAAACAACTACTACTTAAGCCTTAAGTCAGTGTTAAAATACGCTGCTAGGAGCGATTTCAGTACATTAACGGCGCTACAGTCGCCGTGTATTGCCATCTGTGGTGTTTGTCTCGTACTTGATTTTATATTTTCTAACTAATTAAAATTAACTGGATTTGCATATTTTGAACATATTCAATTCAAGCAAACACGCATGGCAAAATCCTAGTAATCCTATAGCTGACAACATAACCTCAAAACGTCAGATGACGCCTCATATGTCGAAAGTGATGCGACAGTGGCGACAGATATTGTATACACAAACCATAGCGGCGAGTAGCGAACTAATCACACATATTCTTAACAAAGTCGAACTTAAAAAGTAACTGAAATAAACAATTCAATTTAGGTCATGCTTAAAAGTTAAGTTGATCCTAACTAACGAAATTTCGGCCCTTAGTGATTAAGAATTCGGAGCGGTTAGAAGAGGTACTGCTCTCCTGAGCACTTACAAATGCTTGACATGCTTACTACGCCGAATTATGTGGACACAAACTTTATCCTGGCCTTCTTGGGTCTCTGATATAGGGAATACTCTAGTCTAAGGCCCGAATTCAGAGACGTTTTGCTCCCCTTAAGGTGCCCTTAAGTGTGTCTACTTCGCAAGTTAGAACTAGGGTAGTCACTATTCGCACTTTTGGAATTTATATTATTATTCTTATTATATTATTCTTTAGTGCTGCTGTTTTTTAATAAATTTGAATAGAAATAATGTGCCAAATTCAGAGTCGTCACTTTCGTTTTTACGATTATATTGGTATTCAAAGTTCATTTTAAGGGCCGCTGAATGACGATCCGAGATTAGCAACACTTAGCAGGAATACATATTTTCGGCCAATCAGCGTGCGACTCACGAAATGAGCGAACGAACGAAGCTAGCTAGCAGACGGCCGGCGACGTGAAGTTTGTCTGACATTTTTGTAGAGCAAGCATCAGCTGACAGTGACACGCGTTTTATTTTGTTTTCTATTTTCGTTGTATTGAATTTAAAATGAGTTCTAAAAAAATTACCTACACAGTAGAAGAAAGACAGTTAATAAAAGAATTAATGTTAAATAAATACAAAGAATTCCTAGAATGCAAAAAATCTGATGTCGCCTCGCTGCAAATGAAGCGACAAAAATGGATTGAGTTCGCGAATGATTTTAACGCAGCTGAAACCAATCGACCTGTGAGTACCGTGTGATTATTATATGAGTTTCATTCGACCTGTTGTATTAACTTCCTGTATATATTTTTTTCTTGTGAAATGCTTTCAGCGTACTGTAGTACAACTTAAAAAGTGTTGGGAGAACATGAAATCCAAGCACAAGGATGATTTGTGCAGAGAGAGAAAAGAAAGGATGGCGACTGGCGGTGGACCACCACCTGTCAGTAATGATTTCCCCGAAATGGCCGTCATTTGTCCGGGTGCTTCCTTAGAAATATTGGATGCATTGGATTCGGACGCTCTGCCAAATGGTTAATATTATTTCATTTTATACTTGAATAGTTGATTGGTAATTGAACAGTTTTAAACGTAGGATCTTGATGTGTTAATATATATGCTGTTACTAAAAACTAGTATCGGTACAGAGATTGTCGATTGTTATTTACTATATTTATTTAATGCTTCGATTGGAAAATTGTCAATGTTTTAATACCAATTATGTTTTAGAAAATGATCAAAATATGGCCAACACAGTATTTTTGAGCCATTCAGATCCATCAGCGGCTGGGTTCGAGCCTTCCCAACACTCGGAGGTTGCAATAGTTCATTCTGAGGCCATCGATCTAGCAGGTAATTCTTGATATATTATGTAAAAAGTTCAAGTGAGAATAGTGTTATCAACATTATATGTTTGAAGTTTACCTCCCATCTAAAACCTAAATAACTACTCACTAGTTTAAGTTTTGAACGTAATGAAGTTTTAAAACCTAACCTAACTTTCAAAATACCTTTTGGTGTGGCGCTATTGTAAAACAATTCTACATGCTCTAACTTTGACTTTTTGATTTATAAGTATACGTATAAGGATATTTTTTTACAAGAAAAGTGGCACTGTATGTAGTTCTGATGTGAGAACCAATAATTAACTAGATTCCATAGGTTTTAATTTTGGAATTTAACTAAAGGATTGTTTTTTTTTTTAGATATCCAGTCAACTGGTTTTGATGTGGATGCCAGGGTACATAACCGAAGAAACCCACATCACGAACCAGGTATATATATTTTTTTACAACAAATAAAGAAGAATATGACGTGATAGTATTAGTTAAATTAATGATTTGTATCTTTTATTAGCAATATAATTTCATTATTCATTTACGGTTCATAATTATTTAACAGAAATTTAGTTGCTAGTTTTAGATTTTCAACTTCCATTGTATACTAATCGTAATAATTAATAAAGCTTTACGATAGTAGTGTTGTAAAAGAGAGTTTGTTTAAACAATATTTAACTGCTTTGTTGATATAACATATTTTAATATCTTACATTTTGTTTATAAGCTACTTTTTGGAAATGATTATGCATCACATCTTCAGGTGAAAGTTCACAACTCACTGGGAATACAATTTCATTTAATTGTAAAACATAGTCTTTGATTAGTGTCTGTTTCCATACAAACGCTTGTTACTTATATAAATAGGTAAAATGTGTCTTTATGTATTGTTAGACACATTATTTCTATTCAAATTTATTAAAAAACAGCAGCACTAAAGAATAATGTTCATTCAATCCACAGCGTAAAGGAGAAAAAAGAATTCAATCATTTATCTGTATTGTTGGCCAACCGGTCGACTAAAATATTATTTCCTGTTATAAAATATTTAAAATATTATCCGTGTGTTTTACTTTTTCAGATATTTTACCATATAATGATTACGTTGAAGGAATCAACCCATCGGTACTGTCTCCAAGTTGTAAGAACTATTAAATCTATTATAATTCATTTGAAAATAGTATAGATTTTGTTACCACTTTGTCGTTAACGAGTGACGTTTGTCATACGTTATTCAAATTTGTTAATATGTGCATGATTTAATAAACTTTTTATCATGGCATTACTCTACTGGATGGTCCTTAGCCTACTCCGCAATGGTTACCATCGTTACATTTCAAGAATGATCTCAAACTATCAAATTATCTGTATTTTTCTCATGATACATGATACAAAACATATGCACAAGCATTTTTTTTTTAATGTTGCTTCTAAATAGTTGCTCATGTTATTCTATTTATATTGTAATGTTTTAGGTAACCTACAAGACCCAGTATTAGAAGGACAAGTCACTCAGCCACAGGTCATTCAACCTCATGAGAATCCCGCCCCGGCAGCAAGAGGTAAACCATAAAAAAACACATAAAAGCATTTTACTATTCGTTTATTAAACAGATTTATTCCTAATATTTAGTTTAAAATTTCTTGATTTTATTAAACCCATTTCTTTATATTACTTTAACTAGCTATCGGACAAAAGTTTGTCGGACAGAGGTGTGAAAATTGTTGTAATCTAGGACATTGTAAACACTCAGAAAAAACACAACTGCACCGGGAATCTCGAATCTCATGGCTATCTATGACCTGGGTGCAATATATTAACTTCGCTTAAATTAAATTATAGTGTAACACTCGATACTTAATATTTGAAACAAATGTGTTTTTTTTTTATAAGAGTAAAGTCACAATACATATATTGTGCCTTATAAGTCAAGCCTGCTACTAAAGTATTATAATTTCAAAAAAAATAAAGACAATGTATTTTTAAACGTTGACAGCTAAACTCAGCATTTATTCTCAAAAAACAAATACAGCGAATGAGACGGAACGACAGACTGTAGGTGGATTGTTGAACCCGTTTTAATTTTCTTTAATTTATATTTTTACACAGATAGAGTAACAGGATAAAGGAAGCTTCACTAACAAAATGCAAATGTATACATTCAAGTAACTATAATATAATTATTATAACATACCGTTTACTTATTTACAGGTCAACGCAAACGGCTCTATAGTAGGGCCGATGCAATAGAAAAAGAGGCGGAATTAAGAATAGACAGGACAAAAAAATTAATGGACCAAGACGTTGAAATTCACCGCATGATGGTGAAGCAACAAAACCTGAAGATAGCTCAGGAAGAAATAAAACTAAAAATATTAGAAGAAGAAAAGGTGCAGCGCCATCGAGCCTATGTGTCGGACGAGGCACGGAAGAAAGAAGCTCATGACGCAGAGCAAAAGTATTTGGCTGAGACAAGGGCCATAGAGCTGGAAATATTAAGAAAAAAATGTGGTTAGGTTGGGTTAAATTAATTAATTAATCTTATGTTAAATGTGCATTATTATGTGCGTTTATTTTTTTCATAATAAATAGAAAGGCCCGGGCGGCAATTACATAAAAATATTTATAATAAACTTTTTAAAGAATAACTGCTTTTCATTTAATATCCCAACCAGAGAGAGTAGAATTGGAGACTATGTGGTGATCTTTGTTATTCTGATAAGTTGGAGTTTGGAAAGTTAACTTTAACTTTTAGAAGCCTTTATTTTAGTAATTAAGAATTTATTTTAAAATTTACAAAATGTCTACCCAATATTGATTGATTTGACATATCGAACATAACTTCTTGTATAGTTTAAAAACATTGCACAAATCATGATTAAAAACAATAATAGTTTTAGCTTATATGCATTTATTTTTTTAATAATAATACTAAAATGAGAATGTTGTCAATGGCCATGATAGAATATAATAGATCCTTAGTATGTGTATGATAAGATAATTTATTTCCAAAAACAAACATAAATTGTATAGGAATGACATATGCAATTGAAAACAGTACAGCGGTTAAAACATGTGAAAAAGCATTAGCAAAGGTATAGGTACATATATAAACTAGTAACATATTATAGATACACGCAGATAAGGTAGTACAGATTCGTCTAGTTAGATAAGATAAGATGAGAATCTTTATTTCCATCACATGTATAAATGTATAGGAATGTCTTTACAATAAATACCTAAAATACAATAAAAAATTAGAATACAATGTAATGCAGCAATATTAAATTTTACATTAAAAGAAAGAATCATTGATTAAAAATAAGATCACAAAGTTTTAAATATTAATATAAATTTTATTACAAAGTATGTTTTAAAAAGTAATTTATTTTAATCAAATGAGCACATACAATGCAAGTTACATACATACAATACAATGAAACTCTTTATGTTTCGACAATAAAAACACCCTTTAAACTTTAAGAATTAAGTTAATTTAATTAGTTCTTCAATCCTTTGTAGAATGTGATAAACCTAAAAAGCAGTTTGAACATAGTATTAACATAGTATTATGCTTTGGCTAATATCAGGTATCGATTGATTTCAATAGGGTTTTCATTATTTCATAGAGCATTGTTCAAGGCCGGTATTCATAAAACTATTATCTTTAAATATAAAGATTATTTTAAAGGATTAAAAAAATATTCCTTTGTAAAGATGCACTCAAGTGTGCCCCCCTGTTCCCTTAAGGATTTGCTTAGCATTTTGACAGCTGAACTGTTGCCGCGTTGGTCGAGTGTGATTTTGTTTCTGTTTTGATACTAAAAAATATGGATATATTAATAGAACGTGACTTTTTAGATTATATTGATTACGTTAACAACCACGAACGATATTTAGTACCTAGAATTATGTTTCGAGGGCAAGAAGAAAGAGTAATGGCGTATTATAGCGACAATGAATTTTTAAGAAGGTTTCGTTTTCCGAAAACACTTGTTTTTCAAACGTTATTACCCAAAATAAAGCCTTCTCTGCCAAGTACAAGAGGCTTGCCTATATCGCCGTTGTTAAAATTACTTTGCGCTTTGCGATTTTATGCTTCTGGGAGCTATCAAGTAAGTACTTATCTACTGAATTATTTAACACCATTTAATGATAAAATGACCTGCTTAAATAAAATTTATATACAATAAATATTTTTTAGACCGTCCTTGGAGATTCTCTGAAGTTAAGCCAAACTACAATAGGCAGGGCAATCAAAGATGTGAGCTTTGATTTATCATTGTGTTTGAAGGAATTCATCAAATTTCCTATGGAAGGAAATAACCTCACAACAAATAAGCAGCTGTTTTATAATATGGCGAAATTTCCAGGTGTTGTAGGTACGATTGATTGTACCCACATCCATATTTCAAATCCTAATGGCGACTTGGCTGAAGTATTCAGAAATAGAAAAGGTTGGATGTCCATAAATGTCCAGGTAAATTACAATAAGTCATTATTATTTCCACACTTTGTTTTCCGAATCATATTAAAAAAGTAAGATCCAATACGTAACATCAAATTGAAGTTAAATAATTACAAAGACTTGATTGTAGTATTGAAGGCAGTTTTTTTTTATATATTCTTACTTATTTATTTTACAGATAGT
Organism: Neomicropteryx cornuta; assembly: GCA_020383195.1. Taxonomy (NCBI): domain Eukaryota; kingdom Metazoa; phylum Arthropoda; class Insecta; order Lepidoptera; family Micropterigidae; genus Neomicropteryx; species Neomicropteryx cornuta. Next base: position 3,768,269 of record JAHKQU010000010.1, on the reverse strand, counting down.
TGGTGGCCCTCAACTAGAAATATTAGATATAATAGCAAGATTTCCGGGATCCATGCACGACAGCAGAATTTTTAACAACAGTGCGATAAAAGAAAATTTTGATCGAAGAGATATCACAGGCATTATACTTGGTGATAATGGATACTCTCAATCATTCTATTTATTTACACCAATCTTAAATCCAATAGGACCACGCCAGGAGAAATATAACAAAGCACACAAAAGCACTAGAAATTCTATAGAACGCCTAAATGGCTTACTAAAAGGCAGATTTAGGTGTTTACAAAAAAAATTAAACTATAAGCCATCAGCAGCTAGCCACATAATTACTGCATGTGCTGTATTACATAATATTGCCATTTTTAATAATATTAATTATCACGATGATGAAGTGACAACCACAGGCAATGCGTTGGAAGTGCCCGATACAGTTACGGTGCAAGGCGCTCGAGCCCTTGCATCCACATGGAGGAATCCCTTCATAGAAAGACATTTTTAGTTTTTATTTGTATTGCGTTGGATTGACAACCACAAACATGGGATTAGAGATGAGCGCTACAGGTGTGGTGCAAGACTCTCGAGCCCTTGCATCCACACGGAGGATCTCTTCGCAGAAAGACACTTTTTATTTGTATTACTTACTGCGCTGAAGTGACAACCGCAGGCAATCCGTTGGAAGTGCCCGTTACAAATTTCAGATAAGTAACCGCATAAATTACTTATTGTAAGTATATGCCCTCACAGTCACAGTCGCTTTATTACTTCTCTTTCCACTTTTGTGTTTTTAAGTTATCGTAAAGAGAGAAACATTATCATTGTTTTAAAAGTTGTTTGTTACTTATTTTGTTACAACTCCTAATCATGACACTAATGAATTTTTTAATCTACTAACTGCTCGTTCCATCTTTACAAAGGAATATTTTTTTAATCCTTTAAAATAATCTTTATATTTAAAGATAATAGTTTTATGAATAGTACCTGATATTAGCCAAAGCATACACATACCAAGGACTCTTATTATATTCTATCGTGGCCATTGACAATATTCTCATTTTAATATTATTATTAAAAAAATAAATGCATATAAGCTAAAACTATTATGGTTTTTAATCATGATTTGTGCAATTTTTTTAAACTATACGAGAAGTTATGTTCGATATGTCAAATCAATCAATATTGGGTAGACATTTTGTAAATTTTAAAATAAATTCCTAATTACTAAAATAAAGGCTTCTAAAAGTTAAAGGTAACTTTCCAAACTCCAACTTATCAGAATAACAAAGATCATCACATAGTCTCCAATTCTACTCTCTCTGGTTGGGATATTAAATGAAAAGCAATTATTCTTTAAAAAGTTTATTATAAATATTTTTAAATTGCCGCCCGGGGCTTTCTTTTTATTATGAAAAAAATAAACGCACATAATAATGCACATTTAACATAAGATTAATTCATTAATTTAACCCAACCTAACCACATTTTTTTCTTAATATTTCCAGCTCTATGGCCCTTGTCTCAGCCAAATACTTTTGACCTGCGTCGTGAATGTCTTTCTTCCGTGCCTCGTTCGACACATAGGCTCGATGGCGCTGCACCTTTTCTTCTAATATTTTTAGTTTTATTTCTTCCTGTGCTATCTTTAGGCTCTGTTCTTTCACCATCATGCGGTGAATTTCAACGTCTTGCTCCATTAATTTTTTTGTCCTGTCTATTCTTAATTCCGCCTCTTTTTCTATTGCATCGGCCCTACTATAGAGCCGTTTGCGTTGACCTGTAAATAAGTAAACGGTATGTTATAATAATTATATTATAGTTACTTGAATGTATACATTTGCATTTTGTTAGTGAAGCTTCCTTTATCCTGTTACTCTTTACAATGTCCTAGATTACAACAATTTTCACACCTCTGTCCGACAAACTTTTGTCCGATAGCTAGTTAAAGTAATATAAAGAAATGGGTTTAATAAAATCAAGAAATTTTAAACTAAATATTAGGAATAAATCTGTTTAATAAACGAATAGTAAAATGCTTTTATGTGTTTTTTTATGGTTTACCTCTTGCTGCCGGGGCGGGATTCTCATAGATTTAATAGTTCTTACAACTTGGAGACAGTACCGATGGGTCGATTCCTTCAACGTAATCATTATATGGTAAAATATCTGAAAAAGTAAAACACACGGATAATATTTTAAATATTTTATAACAGGAAATAATATTTTAGTCGACCGGTTGGCCAACAATACAGATAAATGATTGAATTCTTTTTTCTCCTTTACGCTGTGGATTGAATGAATATTATTCTTTAGTGCTGCTGTTTTTTAATAAATTTGAATAGAAATAATGTGTCTAACAATACATAAAGACACATTTTACCTATTTATATAAGTAACAAGCGTTTGTATGGAAACAGACACTAATCAAAGACTATGTTTTACAATTAAATGAAATTGTATTCCCAGTGAGTTGTGAACTATCACCTGAAGATGTGATGCATAATCATTTCCTATGGAATCTAGTTAATTATTGGTTCTCACATCAGAACTACATACAGTGCCACTTTTCTTGTAAAAAAATATCCTTATACGTATACTTATAAATCAAAAAGTCAAAGTTAGAGCATGTAGAATTGTTTTACAATAGCGCCACACCAAAAGGTATTTTGAAAGTTAGGTTAGGTTTTAAAACTTCATTACGTTCAAAACTTAAACTAGTGAGTAGTTATTTAGGTTTTAGATGGGAGGTAAACTTCAAACATATAATGTTGATAACACTATTCTCACTTGAACTTTTTACATAATATATCAAGAATTACCTGCTAGATCGATGGCCTCAGAATGAACTATTGCAACCTCCGAGTGTTGGGAAGGCTCGAACCCAGCCGCTGATGGATCTGAATGGCTCAAAAATACTGTGTTGGCCATATTTTGATCATTTTCTAAAACATAATTGGTATTAAAACATTGACAATTTTCCAATCGAAGCATTAAATAAATATAGTAAATAACAATCGACAATCTCTGTACCGATACTAGTTTTTAGTAACAGCATATATATTAACACATCAAGATCCTACGTTTAAAACTGTTCAATTACCAATCAACTATTCAAGTATAAAATGAAATAATATTAACCATTTGGCAGAGCGTCCGAATCCAATGCATCCAATATTTCTAAGGAAGCACCCGGACAAATGACGGCCATTTCGGGGAAATCATTACTGACAGGTGGTGGTCCACCGCCAGTCGCCATCCTTTCTTTTCTCTCTCTGCACAAATCATCCTTGTGCTTGGATTTCATGTTCTCCCAACACTTTTTAAGTTGTACTACAGTACGCTGAAAGCATTTCACAAGAAAAAAATATATACAGGAAGTTAATACAACAGGTCGAATGAAACTCATATAATAATCACACGGTACTCACAGGTCGATTGGTTTCAGCTGCGTTAAAATCATTCGTGAACTCAATCCATTTCTGTCGCTTCATTTGCAGCGAGGCGACATCAGATTTTTTGCATTCTAGGAATTCTTTGTATTTATTTAACATTAGTTCTTTTCTTAGCTGTCTTTCTTCTACTGTGTAGGTAATTTTTTTAGAACTCATTTTAAATTCAACACAACGAAAATAGAAAACAAAATAAAACGCGTGTCACTGTCAGCTGACGTTTGCTCTACAGAAACGTCAGACAAACTTCACGTCGCCGGCCGTCTGCTTCGTTCGTTCGCTCATTTCGTGAGTTACTCATTTCGTGAGTGGAATATTAACTCCAAAAGTGCGAATAGTGACTACCGCTAGTTCTAACGCTTGATGGCACACTTGAGGGCACACTTGAGGGCACCCTTAAGGGGAGCAAAACGTCTCTGAATTCGGGCCTAAGGCTAGTCCAAGGCGTTTTGCAGAAGACTGGTGTAGGGGAGAGCGCCACCTCTCCAGTATCGTTACTAGTGGGCGTTGCTTCTACCACGGATGCTCTCCGTGCCCTTCTCGAGAGACTCATCCGGGCCCATTTCCTCTCCGACATCATCTTCTTATCAAAATTTAACAAAATAAAAAAGACAAAATTCAGTAAATATCAAGTGTAATTAATTATTATTGATACAAATTACGTAAAAATACTTAGTAGGTAATTAGGATTTTTAGACCTCGTCGACCCTCAAAGTCAGTTTTCGTTTATTTCGACCGCCGGAAAACAGATTTCGACCCCAAGGAGTCGATATCGACCACTTTGGGAATCCCTGTTCTAGGCAATAATCTTCTAAACCCTGCAGAGTTTGGGGTGCGACAGACGTACCCAAAAAGGTACGTTGCTTTACCAACAGCATATAGGTATAGAGGTGAACTCTAATTGGATAATAAAAGTACAATAATTCATGGGGAGTAATCATCACTCCATAGCGGGCTAGAAAAAGTTGTTTAAACAATATAATTATGTATTTTAGTCGTTTTTCTGTGTGGCCAGTTTAATTGCCGATATAGATTAACCCCCTAAAAATACTTCAGTAAATCTAAATACTATTGATAATCTGATAAACCGGGGTACTGGGGTCGAGTCGCCATGAAATGTAAATATGTTCGTTTTTATAATAAACAAGTTGATCCGAGGAACTCCGTACCGCCTCAGAATCAATAAATGTATTAACTTATTAGCTGAATTTAATTCAGTTTTTTATTAAGAATACTCAAATGAATTAAGTTCAATGAATGTACAAAAATCAAAATGCATTGTGCAAAGTGCATTGGCGGTTTGACATTCTTGGTTATTATTATTATTAGTTTTAGGCAGGCAACTTATGCTGATAAGCCTAAATCTGTACTTGTGTCGTCTCTGATATACTTGTCTAGTCTGTTCTTAAATTAGTTACATTTCCGGCACTTATCACTGCACACAATAATAGTTGTCACACAATAATTCTTAGTTGTCACAGTAGTTAGCACGATATAACACTGCCTTCCTTAGTACAAATAGTCTAGTAAAGAAGGCAGGGCACAAAATGTAACATTGCTAATCGCTCCCTGTGCATTGATAATATACTTGTAATATATTTGTAACTGTGATTTGTTACTACTACTTTTTTTTGTCAATTTAAATATGTATTTTAATTATCGATGCGCGCACAATAACCTCACAAAGTGAACTTCTTCAAAGGCAACTTAACGTTTGACAATAGAATTCCACAGAAAAAAAAGCTGTTCCATACGAAATGTATGAGAGAATTAATTTTATTTATATTTTTTTGTCGTGTATTGTTCCGATGTTTTAATAGTTATTCTGCTGTTCGGGACGGAGACAAATCCACCAAATTTGTTTTATATACTTCATCTTAATCACATATCCACTATTGTTATATTTTTTGTTAAAATACCATCCTTTTCTTATTTCATCTAATTAGATGGTTACATAATATTTTACACTAAAGAGTTTAAAATGCATTTTTATAAAACTCTGCGCTGGGTTTAAACCGACATCCTGTGCTCTCAAGTACAGGACCTCTTTAGTACCTTTATAAATATTATGCTATCCAGCACTTTATCAAATAATTAAAAAAAAAAAATATATTGTCAAAGTTTGTGTAATTTATCTTTTCAGGCGATAAGCCGCTATTGAAAAACAATCATCAAATATAAATCAAATAACTTTATAACTCAATTATACAATTATATATATATATATATATATATATATAGATTTGATGATTATGATTTATTTAAGCTTTCGCCATTCGGCGTCGTCAGAAAAAATATGAAAGATTTTACACTAAAGAGGACAGGTGAGAGTTAAAAATGCATTTTTATAAAACTTACTGCTGGGTTTAAACCGACATCCTGTTATATATATATATTAAGATTTATATATATATATAAATTACTTATATAAAAGTATAACAGTACGATTTGGAAAATTCGAATTCTTTTTAATATTTTTACGATTGAAAATTTTCAAACAAATTATATAGCCAGAATTTTTAAAGAAAAATTAATAGATTCGTTCACAGATATACAGAAATCAATACAGAATGCATTCATTAAAGTAGTAAAAAAATGATTTAAAAAAGAAACAATAAATATGAAAAACGGTGAAATGTAACAATATGACTATAACAAATGAGAAGTGAATGGTTTAATGGTTTTATTATAACGTATCGAATCATCTAAATACGGTATTTAAGCAATACATTATACAATTTTGCTATATATAAACAATTTGCACGTAATGTGCATATATTTTACACTTTTCTTTTTATTTTTAGCCATAACGATTCATTTGCATCAATCAATCGTTTTCCACAGTTGTTTATTTGTTTATTTTCGGAAACAACAGCTATTGCACAAATAATATCATTAACACAATCAACCAAAAAATCAACAACAAATAGACATATCAAATGTTTTTTTTTTGTTTTAATGTTAAATCTTCTAAACCAATCACAGCTCAGGTGAAAGGGTGTGACGCGTCAAGTTATTTTTTTTTTAAAGTTGGGTTAATTTTGGTTATTGGTTGGTTCACACTACTACGTCATCATGTCTGAACATGTCTCATCATTTTACCATATTACGCCAACCTTTCCCCAGTATCCCATTGTATATCATTTTTGGAAATTAAAGATTGTCGTAGCATTGTAAAAGTTTTTTTATTTTAACCTACTCTGACCATATTTATCTGATTTTATATTTATGGTTCCGGTCCTGATGAAACCCATTAATTGATAATTACCCATTACCGATTGTGTGGTAATTTGTAGTGTACCACCAATTATATTTTACTTTTAGCTGCTATACTATTCTTGTATAAGAGGCTACTATCCCTGCCCTTTGACGTATTATTTATTACTGGCCATTTAGAAATATAATGATCATAATAATGATCCATGAGTTTATTTATTTATTGTGGTTACTAATTAGAAATTGTACACAATTAAAGGTAATGACGTAAAGATAAAATATATTGAAGTACATATATATTCCTAAACTAGAGTTGCCCACTTGACTAATATAGAGGTAAAAAAGAATAATATTAAATAAGAAAAAATAAATAGGCAAAAAACGATTTAAAAATTAAACACAAAAAAACGTTAAAAACACCAATTTAAGCTTTATTCATATGTATAGAATAAATAAAAAACTAGGAATCTTGTCTGTGGCTATGTGTATTGGTATAGTATTTGACAGCGTTGCAGAATTTTTGTCGTGTTATTGAGAAATTATCAATTTGGGAGAAGTAAGTATTAAATAAATCACAAGTTCAGTAAATAATGAGGAAGGGGTTGTATCATTACTAGTCGCGTCTCAAAATGTACAAATAAAAAACTAAAATGGTGTTAAAATTTATTATGAAATGAAAGTATGTCAGGTTAATGACGCCTGTAGGACCTAGCTACGTGATGTGAGGTTCTGGGTAAATAATTTACTACCACTAAACAATGTATGCAGATGATGACTACAGTCATAGCCATTCTTGTTTCTACAATATCTACAATCTTGCTGTTTCTAATAAGCTCAAACTAATGAGAGCGCGAAGTCATGACATGATAGCCATTGCTATAGGCAGCTTTCCTAATGAAATCTAGGTACCTAAAAAGTAACAACCATTTCGTAGGTGTTCAGTCGCAGTGCTCAGTTTAAACGTTTTGTGTGAGCTTGTGTTGTTTATATTAAAAAACTTAAAATCAGAACCGACTTTAAAATAAATCTACAACCAAATGTCCAATCTGCAACTACATAATAATATCTACAATAAAAAAGAACCCGATCTATTAAAAGCAGTCGGCGCAGAAACGCATCTTTCTGAAGCTTTCTCGCCGCTCGCAGGCTGTCAGTTTGACGTTTCCTTAAATAAAATAAAATAAGGTGAGTCATGGCTTCAGAGTTCAGACCAGCGGAAAATGGGAAAAATCTCTATCGAATGTGAAAAATAAAAAAACGTTGAGATCGAATTGAGAACCTCCTATTTTTTTGAAGCTGGTTTAAAAGGTACCTATGTTTTAGTGTTTTCTATGTAACGCATACATTTTTAAGCAATTTGATGAAATTCAGTTCTTTATGTCAATTCGACCTACTTGAGTCTTTTTATTATGAGGTCACCGATATCCAACTGTTACAGTACCATCCAGATGGATCAATAAAATATAAATACAGATTCCTTATAAGTGGCAGTTGCTTCCCCAAAAACGAGACAAAAGATCATGCAAAATATTAAGGATAAGTTAGCAAACATGTTTTGCATATAAACGTCTTTAAGTTACTGAAAAAAAAACTGGTTTACAGCATTTAAAATGTAGGTATACCATTACTTATCACTATCGTGGTAACTATTATGATTATTTATTTTATCTACTTAGGTAATTTAAATTTTTTTTAACGTTCAGTTAGAATTTTGGTTTATATTCGATTAAATATAATACCCTCAATGCAAAAACTGACTGCTTATTAATTAAATTATATTTTTTTGATTTATATCATATTAAAATTATATTAAATTAAAACAATTATATTAAAATTATACAGTGCGAGCAGTGTAAACGTGATGCGAGTGTATTCTTGCCTACCTGATTCCGCTACAAATTACTCAAGCCTTTACCTAAAACTGGGAAATAAAATTATGGTGTAGAGAATTTATTGTTTGTCTATTTTAGAATATGTTGGTTCAAGTTTTGGGTTCAAAAATATTATAACGGTTTCATATAAGCCATTAATCGCGATTTCCCTAAAGCGATGTGAGAATGGCGTCTACTAATAGTTGTGTAGCGTGTTGCGTCAACCGTTTTATCGGCGTCAACATCTTACGAATATTGCACTGCACTTGATTGAGGAACGGTGATTTATCGTTTATATATTTATTGTTATTTTTACAGAAAAACTTTTATTTTATTTATCTTTATTGGAGAAACCAACAATTTTACACAGTAGACACAACAAAAAAAAAAAATACATTTGATTGATCGATAAAAAACTATGTAAAACTAAAAATAGGTTTCTACTAACAAAACGTATTAAAGTTAATATCAAAACCATTTTATATCTATATATGCATATCTACTTACACGAATTTAGAACACCTAATTTTTATACAAGAGATCATTTCTGAACATTTTTTTTTTGTGATTTATTCAGAGTCAATTTATCGAAGCAGTTAATAGTTTCATTAAAATAACTTTGCAACCGTGGTATCGGTGAATGTAGAGCATTATTTGAGGCATTATTACGAATGAATGAGGTGAATGTAGAGTATTGTAGAGCATTACTACTATAAACATACAAAGAGAAAATATGATGTTACTTAGATGTTATTGTAATTCAAACTACTAATACATCTCCTCTCATTTAAATTCGCACTTAGTGGCACGTCAGAAACTACACCGTGTCCATCTAGCTAGGTTCTGAAGACCTGTCCTAAGATGGACTATCTATCTGCACCCATTAAAATGTGTCTGAATGCGAAGTATACAAAGCAGAAAGGACAGAAATAGAGGGTTCTTAATAACTTTTTTTTTTGATCAACTAACAATCACCAAAATTACCAACCAATCGTCAAATGTTCTTGTGTTTATGGAACGTAAGTATGTATTGTATAAGCAAGTATTGTTTTAGTTAATATTATTTATTTATTTCGCATATTGCTACTAAGTGATTGTTTATAAGTACACAATATACTGATGAAATGTATTCGATGTCATAATAAAAATAAATAAATCAATTAAAAACCATTATTTTGGCCACCGAGTACACAAATATACTTCCGCAGGGTTGTCTGAAAAGGATAATACCATACCCATCGGGACTTAAAAAATTTTTTTTTTTTTTAATTTAATTTATTTACTGTTAAAGCTTACCTTTGATGTAATGTCTTGTATACTGTATATATATCTAATGATTGCTTTTTTAATAGCGGCAAATCGCCCGAAAAGATAAATGACAAATCTTTGACAATATTGAAAAATTTAGAATAAAATATTATTTTTTGATTATTTGAAGCAAAATAATTAAAAAGGTACTAAAAAGGTCATGTAATTGAGGCACATGATGTCGGTTTAAACCCAGTGATGAGTTTTTTAAAAATGCATTTTTAACTCTCACCTGTCCCCTTTAGTGTAATATTTTGTCAAATAATATGTAATAATAGATAGAAAAGGATGATATTTTAATAAAAAATATAAAAATGATGGATATGAGATTAAAATGAAGGATTATGGTTAAATGAAAGGATTTTATGAGTTTATTATATTGTCATTTATTTATTTATCTCAGAAAACAACAGCCATTACAAAAATAAAATTACAATCAAAACATAAGCTAATGATAGTTTCCTCCAAACTTAACAAAATAGGAAAATGCATTCGAGAACAAGGTTCATACCCACCTGAGGTACATATGGGTTCATAGATTATATTCATAGTTAGGTACCTCGTTTCGATTCAAATGGATTCCATAGTAGGAAATAAACTATAAGTTGGTAGGTACTTACCGTTCATAATATATTTTATAGTAATATTATTTTTAATTCCTTTTTTTATCATATGTTTACTATACATTATGCATAATATATAATATCATATAGTATGTGTTTATCGTATATTAATTCACTTCAAGATTGTAAATTAGGTGATAAATAGTTTACAACTTGTGGGCACATTTATAAAATAGTCATTTCACCTTTCTTTAACGTATAAAAAGATAACTTTAAGTATTTTTTATATTTCGACATACAAACTGCAAATCAAAGAAGTAGAAGGGCACTTTCTATGAATGAGAAAGATATTTTTTTTCTAAATTGAAGGTCTTAAATCTGCTTCTATGCGATCTGCGTCTGGCCTATCTGCCAACGAAATATTAATATTATGATTAATAGCTCTTTGGGCACAAAATAGTGCCATCTACATCTCGGTATAATTTCTTAAGAGCCTACTAATTTTATAAGGTTCAGCTATCTAAAAACATCTTTGCGTCCAATGCTATCGTGATTCGCCATTATTACGCAGAGCACCGTGCGTTTGCTCTTACTGGTTTTGCAACCCCGGGTTGTCGCGTTGCGTGTGGGTATTTATCTCATATACGCTTTGTTTTGATGGCACCTATTATGAACCTCATTTTACGCATAAAACAACGCAAATGCATGGAAAATACTTGCGCGTGGCACCGTAATAAGGCACAAAACATAGTAGTAAATACGATACTACTAATAGTAGTTAAGTAGTAAAACATCGGTTAAGTTAGGTTGTATAGCAAGTAAAGTGCACAGTAAAGTTGTGAAAAAAAAAATCGAACTAGTAGTGCGATTTGCTAGTCGGTTGAGAGATTCTATCCATCATATAGTCAATTATTGTTTTTTCTTAGGTATGTTGTTAATTTATTGATCGATGTTGAATAATTGCTTTAAAAATTCAATCACTCTATTTAAACACTCACTGGAATATAACTAAACTAAAGATATAACTGTTACGTAAAATAATAGCCCATAACTACTGTCATATTGAACGTATTAATGAAGCTAGCAACACATGGGCGAAGCGAGCTACCAGTTAGTAACGATCTTCATTCATATTTCATATAACATCAAACATGAATGCACCAAAGCTAAGTGCCTTCCCATCATGTCGTTTTGAATAATTATTTGTGGTTGTTAGACAGTATGTTGAATGATTCAAAATATATATTTAAAATAAGACCGTAATATAGGTACATTTAATTACATCGTATTTCAATTCTAAGTAATAATTATCCACATATTTTCTAGGGGTTGTGCAGTAATTTATGCTTTTTGCATAGCAGTTTGTCCTTCGTTTGTAAGTCGTTTCGGCAGAGTTAATCAGCGACCTTGATAATATATTGAACAAACTTACGTTGCTAACCGGCTACATTATTACCATAATAATAAAAATTCAAATTTGGAAGGAAATTTTAGTCAATCTTTATCGGTATTGCCATTTATCACATGTATACGAATGTCGTGGTATTACCATGATAATAAATGACACATTTATAGTGAAAAAATATGTGGTACGATATCAATTATTTTTCTATTCTTTTACAGAGTAATATAACTATTTGGAAAAAGTATAAAAACATTTGTGGTATCAAACAAATGTAAGTTCAAACTTATTATATATATTTTATATTTAATTTTACAAAATATACAGTGTGTCAATTCGCATTAGTAATGACATCTGAATAAAAAACAAGTTTTGTCATTGAAATCAATCTGCGTAACGCGTACAGACAAACGTGATCGGTTATGAGTCATGCTAAAGGTCGGAAATGTATGAAGGAAAGAGATAGCAGTAAAAGAGTCCGTCGATAGTGAGGACAACGTAAAAATAGGTTAGGCGAGAGTTCGGATTGGACGGTTCGCGCATATTTTTGTGTGACGACATCCAATGGTGTCTAAAATTACATGAGCTGACTGAGTGGTTTCCTGAGGGTTTTTCTTGGATTTTCGCATGCTGAAAGCAGCGTGGAGCTAAATCAGCCACGCCAAACTAAATAGCATTTTTCCAAGATCGATTTCGATATTTTTACGCGTGTGACAAGCGCGGCATTTGTTCTATTTTGGAGTGATTTCCCTTCTTCCACTCCCCCATACTTGGTGAATTTCGTGAGTATCCGCGATTTGTGAATTTATTTTTAGATGTAAGTGGTTGATTTTTTTATTTCTGTCGCATTGCGCGTTTATTCATAGTGCGCCGTTTTATTTTAGATGTTTTAATTCGCGATAGAACAAGTGTCTTCTCGAAACCCAAAACTATTTCCTACATAATTTACATATCTAATTTGTTTCAGGGTCATTTGTTATGTTAAAATCCAGGAGGAACCTTAACAAACTCAAGGCGAAAAATAAATCAGACCCAGGAATTAAATCTAAATAAAGGATAGAATATTAGACATACTTTAATATTACAAGGACTGAAGCCAAAATCCTTTAGAAAATACGCCAAATTTAAAACCACGGAAAGAAGTGATTTTTATCGACTTAGTAAATAATCAAGAAACTATGTATACACCTACCGTCTGTTAAATAAAATATACACGCCAAGAATATAATTAATTATACACAGAATCTCTGAGTCGGATATACTTTATTCCTTAGTAATGAGGAATCCTAATTTTACCTGTACAAGAGAATCTCCGAAAATCTAAGCAAGAACCTAAAATTGTTTTGTGGTATAGCGGAAGACACCAAACGAAAATAGCAAAAAGTCTATAGAAAAGGGCACTTTATTTAGCAAAATTGAGGTTACTATCAAAATGCCTGTTGTGTCTCCGAGACGATATTCAACAACCTCGAACAGTATAACTTCAGGTGAGCAATTTGTAATATTATTTTTCTCTGAAATATGTATTTCGTTATATAAGTATATAACCAAATTTAAAAACCGGTATGTCGACATATACCTATATTAGCAAAAGATAGGATTTAATTATTAAAGTGATAACATACCGTTATCAAGAAACCATAATGTCAACAATGCACTCCAAAACATTTTAATTGTATTAGGAAGAAATCATATTTTTGTAAATGTAATGCATAATAATTTCATTAGCTTATTGCATTATTTTTTCCATAATTCCCTACTGTCGCAAAAACTGACATTTTGAGCTTAGAGCTACCTAGAGTTGGATCACTTTTGATACTAATAAAATTTAACAATATTGTTAGATAAATGTTGTAAATAATGTGCTGGAATGCAAATTTCAAGCGATCAAGGAAGGCATTGGTCAGCTAAATTCCTCCATTACCTTAGAGACCTGGGGCTAATTCTGACGGCATCATTCCACATCTGGAAATGGAAAAAAAAGAGGTTAGGAATAGCTACTTTTAAGAATTCTCAACCCATTTGGTAGTTTGTAAATTCTCCCGCTGTAATATTTCCTTTCCACGTCAAGTTGTGGCCTTAAAAAAAATGTCCACGGAGATCTCGTTGGAAATATGTGTTATGCTAATATAAAGCCTGTCAAAAATAAAACTACTGTTCGGATCTACTACAAAAAGAACTGATAAAATTTTTAGGTATAGCATGTAACAACGATTTAACATCATTAAACGAATTGAAATGGGAGCATATATTCATAATTTATTTTTATACTTTTTAAAGAATAGATTTATTTTAACAATTATTAGGTGTCACATTTTACGGTTATTCTTTTCGAGCTCCTAAATTTTATACAAAGTAGATATTCATCTTTTTCATTCTAACCAAGATAATTATGAGATAAATTGATAGCCAGTGCTATTTTTAATTTCTATATCTACAAAAAGGGAGTCATAATAATCGTTTATATGGAAAAATGACTGGGTTGCATCCTCTTAAACTGCCTGCGTTTATGTTTTCAGATTAATTATGTATTTGATGCACTATGCTCAATACAAATGATGTAAACCATCAAATTATAATTTTGTCTGAAACAGTTTTTTAATTTGCTCCTTTCTGAAAATGTGTAAAAAATAATTTGCATTTAAGCGTTACCGAGGAGGTGAGTTTAAAACGGTTCTCTAAGAAACGGTTACACCGCTCTAATTTAGCCGCAATGCCAGAGAAATTAAATTATTATTAATTTTTTCAAATTTTAAGCCTATATTTGTGTTTGCATTCGGTTTTAAAAGTATCATCAACGTACTAATATGCTTATCTAGATCTGATATCGCACATAATTTTGCTGTCCGCCCACAATGCCATTCACGAGATGAGAATGAGAGATGAGAGATAATTGATGAGAAAATTAAACTACGGTGACAGATGATTTCATAAAGTTTTTTAAAACAAATTGATTATATTTTTAAAATTATCCTATTACCATTGATTATATTCAATTGCTATTACATACAGACCTCGGTCAGTGATTGTCATGGCAGCTATACTTTTGGTAAATTTGAATTTGACCGGTGAATTGATATTTCTCAAAGTGCACATTTGATTGTAGGCTCATATCGGTCAACTCTGGGCTCAACGACATCCGTAGACCGGCCGTACTATACATCTGCAAACAACTCGTCGTACGTAACGCCCCGCGTGAGCATTCGGACCTCCTACTCGGATTCGCTGTTCCGCGATCAGGATGGCGTCTCGAGGGAACGCAAGAATTCTACCGTCAGCGAGTACTCGCGGAGCTACTCGAGGGGCACCAGTATTACCGAGTCCGATAGTGGCATCTCTACATCTTCGAGGTAAATTTTGAAGCCTGCGTGCAAATTTTCAGATCCTTTACATTTCTGAATTAAACTCGTAAGACGTAGAAGGCAGCACTTTCGGATAGATTATACATCAGACCTATCGCTGTAAAGCTAGCCTTTATTTCACTACTGCTGGACAAAATGTATTAGGTACCATTACTAGAATATTCTGTTATCTGGTATCTGCAGAGGTACAGCGAGGAATCATTTCACCAATAATGGCCGATTCAAGATGACTGATCCAAAATGCAGACTAAATCATATTCCACTGTCCGAACAATTCAAACATAACCTCAATTGAACAATTTTCAATAAAGTTGAAAAAGGCGGATCAGAGTTAGGACTGAATTTCCAAATCGAATCTAAAAATTGATTAAACATTTAAATTGTGTCAAATTGTAATTTCGTGATTTTTAGATTGCCCAACTGCTAAGAAAAATTGGACTACCCCACTATTTTTAACTAAAACACAACACCAGTTCTCAACTATCCATAAAACATCGTAATTTATTGGGCAAAATTCATAATTTTAATAACAGATTGCAGTTTACGCTAAAAAATATTTTCAAAACGTTGTACCAGTGGTAATATTAGCTTTTCTAAACTGTATAACATTTATGCTTCTATGTGGTTTGCGTCTAGACTATCTGAAAACAAAATGATTAAAATTTCATTGCGCCATCTACATTTCGGAATCATTTCTTGGGCACCTACTAATTTTATGAGATTGACCTATCTAAAGACCATTATAGAGGATGTTTTTAAATTTAGGGCACTCCTGTTAGGATTTTGATCTATATTGACAATCAAACATTAACCAGAAAAAAATAAAGCAAAATGAGAAATTAGACTTCAAAATTAATTAGAAAATATATTTAACGTTTGAGAACGCGATTGAACACATTGCGCGAGATAGGTCAGTGACCCCCAAACGCGCGGTTCGCGAAGCACTTTAAAGAAAAACAGTTTTTTTAATAATATAGCTATTTTAACGATTTTATTTTTTTAATTTTACCTTAATTTAAAAAATCCTATATTATCAATGGTGTGCCAATTTCATCATATTTCTTAACCCTTGTACTTAATAAAACAACATGGCAAACAACAAAGGGAAATTTGAAAGTGGCCAAATTCAACAATGAAATGGCAAAAGAAAGCTTTGTTCCAATTTTATTTAACAACCTGCCGAGTAAGCTAAAGGAAACAAATACCTTATCAAAATACGTTTAAAAAAAAAATAAATATTCTAAATAGTTATTTTTGTAGATGAATGTACTCGTACCGACTTTATAATAGACCGACGCGATTGGACGTAACCGTTATAAATAAATATAATAAAGATAGGCTGGATAGATACCGTCATGTGGGTGTGTAGCTGTAGCTCAGCATTGTAAAAAGTGTTGTCATATTATGATAATGTAATTGTAATAAAATATATTATATCAATTTTATTAAATAAATAAAAAGTTGGAACGAACTATTTCAACTAGTTTAGTGAACAATCAAATATAAATTGTATGTTTTGTTTATAAAGAATAATTAAACAAATATAGGGTTTGTGTTAGATTAAAACAATAGAGGACTAATTTTATCAAACAACAGTAATTAAAGATTTTATGAACTCAAATAAGGTCTTGCTGTGCCCATTTAAGTAAGACTGTATTTAAGCCTTTAATAAAATATGTGTTTTATTGATAATGTCCCTTTGTGCCGGCTAACTTAATCGGCTATGCTAATGATGAGTGTATCCTTGCAGATTCGTGTCTCGGAGCGAGCGCAGTGTGTCTCGCGGTCGCTCGCCGTCGTCGACGCGGTCCGAATGCGGCGACGCCAGCACCAGGAGAATGAACGCATCCAACAATCCTTCCATTTCGTCCTTCTCGGCGGCTGAATTCTACAACAAATACTCACCGGCCAACTACGTTCCTCTTACTCAAAGGCTCAACGCGGAATATAACAAATCTAAGTAAGTATCAAAATCAAATCCAAAATCCATCGTAGCAATTGTGAAGAAAAAATATATATTTAATAAAAAAATCTTTTAGAAACATGTCTCCTGAAGATCTATAAGTCAACTCACCCAAGCCGAATCAGCTTTGAAAATTATTATGACAACTCTTCCCGGGGGCAGGTTTATTAGGAAGGAAGGCTGTTGCCGACGGAACCCTGTGACGGACCGGCCAAGTGCTAACAATAAAATCGACCGATAGGGCGATTCTTTGTTAACGCACTAGGTAGGCAGTGATCCCATCGAAACAATGGTTTAAGAGTAGGGTAAACTTTCTCGTAGACACAATGCCGCTCAACAACGGACGCTGAGGCAATCTGAAATCTATAGCGACCGTGAGCGGACTCCGAGTTTGCCATAAACTTACTTTGTAGCAATCATAAAAATGTGCGAAAACTATTTTGTGAAGTTGTAACAAAATAAAACTTATTGTGCCGCGAAATAAATGTTTCAATATTTGCCTACATTCCTACCTACTTACAAACAGATCACAAAGCAGGCTTTTCCGATAATTTGAGGAAAAAACCGATTTGCGGTGATCACTTTGGCATTTTGGCAAGGTATCTCTTCTAGAGACGCACTATTAGCTTCAGTTCGAAGCTAAAGATCTCGAATTGGTTGACGAGTTCTATCGCCAACATAAGGTCATTATGATTGCAATACAACATCTAGTTTAGGCAATTGTATTCATTTTTAAGAGGCTTCCCCACCAGGACCGATTCAGGAGGATTGGAGTGATTTCATTGTTTCATTTGAAATCGTTTTTACAGCCACACATCTGTCCCCAGAAGATGAGGTGGGGGGTCATATTTGTCACATCATCATAAAATCATAATAAAATTTGTTAAATTTTTTTTTTTAGATCATTGTCGAGTGACATAGGCAAGCCGCCAGCACCCATCAGCTCGCTGGAGACGCGTTTCGGTCGGAGGAGCAATCAGCGCTCGCCCAACGATGAGGTATTCATAATATTAGTACCATGCTGGATCGCATCGCACGCTGATGGTGGCACTCAACGTTATTCTTTCTTTTAAATAATACCAATTATTTAAATTATTATTGAAAGTAACTGAACTCAAAATGGAAAAAATATTAAAAACGAAAAAAGGTCAGAACGGGAAAAAATATTGATCATGGAATCTACAAAAGATGCTTCGCTCAATGATTTCCAACTGATATTTTCTACTGCTCATTTTATCTAATTTTTTTTGACACATTGAAAAACTTGTAGAACGTGTTCATTCTGTATATGTCGAGCTTTACCAATATTTTTCGCAAAACTACTGACAAAAATTCCCACATATATACGAACGAATGTGTATAGCCTGATACTAAGACATAATATGTAGGCATTGTTTCCACTAGTGCGATTTCAAATATTATTTGTGAAGACCGTATATTAAAATTTTTCCTTCGGAGAAAAAAATGTAAACTTTGCGTGATAATTTTAAACGGTTGTTATAGGTGCGTCTCCCGCACCAGATATTCAGGTCACAGTAGGTAGGTGGCTTGGCGGGGTAGCTGCGATTCCCACGCCGGTCAGGTTCGTTCGAGGTCAAGGTTGTCAGCTGTTTGTTCTTGGTATTATTGCCATTATTAAAATTGGTAATTTCCACCAAAACGTTGAAAAATTAAAAATAATTTGGGCATTGAATATTTTAGCTTTTTTCATATAATTTCTTACACGTAAGCCATTAAATCTTCGGGAATGGTCTAGGGACATTCTCTATAAATTTGTCACCGGAATAATTTATCGAATGCATTATTATAGGAGGTGCAGTTTTGAATCCTGCCGAGGTATTTTTTTAGGTTATTTAAGCAAAAAGCAACAGCATTCATCCATTTTTGATACTCGGTTTACAAAGAGCCACCATCAACGGGCACTCTTCCAAAAGCATTCAAAAACATCATTTTCTCACATTCACATACAGTTCGGGAAATAAATTTGTATACGAAATATGATATCACAGTTGCTTTACATAGGAAGGCGTGAATGATAATGGTTTTAAACATTGGCAAGAATGAAAATAAAAAATATGGTAGATTCGCCAATCGTCTCTTTAGGGTTACAGCAATGCAACTGAAAATTGCCGAAGAAACAGTTTAAGATGGCTCCCTACGCTATAAATATTAAAAAAAATATAGGTCATTCTCCAAAAGGTTTAATATAAATTAAAATCATGATCTTTGTGGATTGAAAATTGTGAGGTGTATGGCAATGTGTTCAGATTCAGGTGTTTAAACATTGAAAAGTGAGTAGATATATTAATCTTGATACCCTCATGTCTATTTACAATCCAAATAATATTGTAGAAATTGGTTCAAAAGCAGATTAGAATTTGCACACATGCTTATACGATATATCTCCTCAGAATGCAAAACTATATAAGATTCTTGTTTAGCGTGTAGCATAGTGCATAACAATGTTCTTTAAAATTAAATTAACAGTCGAACTAGTCTCCATTATGCAAAAAGTATAATAATGTTTTTAAAAATAAACAGAAAACCAAAAATATACTAAAATATTTACAGATTGATCATAATGAAAATATTTTTACTAGAAAAATTAATGGGAAATATGCTGTAACATTTATTGCCAAATATGAATTATTTCAATATAAAAGAGAGATAGATGTTTGTAATTCTAAGGAGACGATATAGCAGGAATAAACAATAATACGATGTTAAAAGCATTTACCTGTACTTTTATAATACTGGTTACAGTGAGAATTTGCAAGATTGCGTAGATTTTTTATCAATTTCCAAGAATGTTTTTAATTTTGTATTACTTGCGAAACTCAACAGCATCGCCGTCTCTAGCTCCGAATGAAACTGTGAAGTCATATTGGCTGATTGCAAATGTATACAGATTTATTTCGTTGATTATACACATTCGATTTTTGGGAATTTTTAATTTTGACATTTGGTTTTTATATTTTATCATGATACTAACAGCACTGCTTTTTTGCCATTACGTAGTGCTTTTTTAATAGTAGGACGATCTTATTTAGACAGTTTTACAAATAGATTGCGTACCGATTGACGATCATTGGACTATATTTTTTATATAAAGTAATCACTCGCACAGTCTTTGTTATTCAATTTAATCGTTTAAAATGCAGTATGAAGAAAATTATGTTCATTTTAAAACGCCAAAGTTTTTTTTCAGAGTCGTTCACTCTATAGCATAAAAAATATTTTATACCATGTCAATTTTAAATTGACATCGGATTAGTTTCATATTATGACTTCCTACCAAATGGGCAGTTTCCTAATGCAGTAATAAAATCGAACTAGCAAAAAAGTTTTTTCTAAACTACCAATTTTAAATAGCTGTTATTATTTGTCCGTTTCTTTTTTTATTTATTTATTTATTCACACTTATTATATACATAAATTTTCAAAATATTCATTAATCCAGGAGTTATTGTTAAGTATCTTATTGCACTCTTTCAATGGAATTAATTATACTAGGCTAATTAATTATGATAATTATACTATTCTTTGAATTAAAAAGTCGATCTGGGAGAAATATTACCCTACTAACTGTTAAAAATTTTAGAATGTTGGGTATCCAAGAGGGAGGTTTAAAAAGGACTGAATAATATTTTATTGATAATTAAATATCAAAATCGTGCGAATGATCGTCAAGCGCTTACAATTACCGTCTAACCTTCATCGTGTCACGTAAACACAACTTACAGCTCCGTAACTTTGTGTGCTAAGCATGCGTTTGTTTCTGTTTTCTTTTCCCTGCGGCAACCCAGAACGGCGACAGCAACGGCAACGACCCACAGCTGTCCGTGGCCGAGATACGAAAGCGCTTCGACCAGAAAATGACCGTCACCCGCCTGCCGGCCTACGACAGCTACATAAACCAACTAAAGGCGCCGCACAACGGATCGATAACCAACAAGAAAGTCGTGCCGAAGGACGAGAAACTCGTGCCCGTCCACATGCCAAACATAGCCGAATCGAAGCTCATCAACGGCCTGTCCCCGAACAAAATACGAACTCCGGCGAACTCTGTTCGCAGCCAACTCGGCGCGAATAACACACTGGGAAAAATCCTCGAGAAATCTACGACCGTCTTTAACGGGGACTACGGTCGCACGAACGTTGCTCCGTCTTACATACACGTGATTACGCCGAAAACTACGAAAATTACGACCCTCGATGCGACCGAGACACCGACCGATGAAGTTCACAAATTGAACAGTTCAAATATCGAGGAAAACGGTAAGAATATAGAAATACTATAGAAAGCTTTTATATAAATAAAAAAACTTTCAGACACAGTATACTTTCCAAACTTCTTATTTTTCGTTTTGTTAGTATTGAATGACTGTGTTTTCAGGAAGCCTCTGTTATATGCAGTTCTCACTGCCTTATTCTAGTGTTTATCATTTGAGGTCTTGCTTGCTGTCTTAACATATTGCAAGTCTGTTACTTAACTTTTTTGACAATGCCTATAATCTTTAATAGTCGAAAAGACCTTATAGCCACTCGAGCATTGATTTAGTATCAGTTTTCTTTTATTTAGTATCACATTGGTTTAGTATCGTATCTGCAAAACTATCATGCTTCTTACTCTCTTGAACTCTTTCCTCGTTTTGTGTGTGGACACCATTGTTGGACGTCTCGTTATCGGCGATCGCTCCTTCAATCATTTCTTTGATCATTCCACTGAAATGGCTGATTACTCCTCAATTTGTATATGGCGTTATTTTAAAAAACTTCAATGAGGATAAAGCTTCCACCCAATTTCGGTTTAAGATCTTCTCCATGATGAATGAAATAAAGCTGCTATCCCATTAGCCGTCCGTCCATTTGCATGATCCACTGGAAAACTGCAGATGCCAGGATATTTGACTATATTTGTGTGATAAGATTCTCCTAAGGAAAGTTCCACGAGTAACTTTACAGTTATAGGTTTGAGTTTGTCTATGTTCTTAACACACTCAGCGCCGATAACGGTATATCTCGTAATCGCCGTATACGACGGGCACCGTTTCCAGGCAAATACGTTACCGTCTTAATGCATTTCTATTAATATTTATGGGCATGTCCTCCCGTATACCTGAATTCATGAAAGGCATAGACTAATCGTCGATACTTTTTTCAGTTTAGTTCGGTATTGACGTTTGATTGTTCATGTGAAAAGTGCGCTAGTGAATTGGAAGTGGTTTTGACAGATTTTGCGGAAAATAATTCGAGTTTTATTTATAAAAGCTATGTCGATATAATATTGAATATAAAAAACAAGCATTTTCATAGTTTGCCAATGAACACATTGTTTGCCAATGAACTTAAACTGAAAACGGTGATCCGCGCGTTTGATGCACGGAGCCGAATGTGTTAACCTCAATAAGGAAACTTCGAGTGCGTTTTGGAAGGAACCAATTTTGGCACGAAATCTGTCTCTCGATAGGAATGTTGCATAGTTTTAACAGTTCGGTGTCTAAGGCTTACGGGAAATTAAACTGGCTAGTTTAAATTTAAATACTAACATTTCTTACAAGCTTTAATATACAAAACTATATGCGTGGACTACTTCAGGTCATGTTTAAACATTATTCAAAGCTACTCGAAATTTCTTGATTTTAGAGTTCCATAAAATAAAAAAAAATCGATTGAGGTGCCTACATATATCATTCCTTAAAAAACCTAAGCCCTGCAAGTATCGAAGGCACGAGTTGGCGCTACATGCCATAAGAACGAGTTAAAGCTGGAGAACGAAGCGACCCATCGTGACTGCCAACTTTTATCAGTATCCACACGATCCTGCGAGTAAAATAGGCTATATGGGTTCCACAGCTAGGTTCCATTTATCAGCTTCCCCACTGACACACAGGCATATGTTAATCCCGAACAACAAACTAAGCCCTGCAAACGGCCATACGATTCCACAAAAAAAAATGTAGGGTCGGCAAATGGAACTCAACTCAAGCCTGTGACTTCACATAAAGATCTCGGTGTAATATCAGCCGATATGAAATGGGAGACCCACGTTGTAGAATTGTGAAGAAAGCTAATTCCTTTATATATTTAATAAAAAAATCTTTTAGAAACATGTCTCCTCAAGTAATGCTGAAGATCTATAAGACATGAGTATGGGTATCAGATATGGAATCCATACTTTGTGAAAGACATACAGTTGCTGGAAGGAGTTCAAAGGAGATTCACAAAAATACCAGCCCAACTAATACGCTTGAATTTGAAGAAAGGCTGTCTGTGTTAAAATTGACCTCATTACAGGAGAGATGTGATCGTGGTGATCTCATTGAATTGGTGATGACATTATAATTATGCAAGCATTAAGGACATATTCATGTTTAACCAAAACACGCAACTTCGCGGCCATTCAATGAAGTTATCTAAATCTCATTGTTCCACTAATCCTAGGAAGAACTTTATCTCCAATAGAGTTGTGGATAGTTGGAATTCGCTCCCACAGGAAGTGGTGGAAGCTATAAGTGTGAACCAGTTCAAGAACCGCCTTGATAAATTTCTTGAATCTAGGCCAATCGCTAGTAACTGAGAATGAGATATTATCAGCTAAATAGCTGCTTGCTCAACAAACTATAATAATAATAGCTAATTGTAGTAGGAAAATATAACGCTATTGATTGGCCTTGATCGTTAAGACAACGGCAACTGCCTTAATGCTGTCAACCATACCGTTTTTACAGTAGCGTACGTTAACCACTTTACACGCAATGCGAATTAAAAAATTACTATCAAATTAACATCTAAACTAAATATTTAAGGTTTTTTAAAAAATTAGAAAACTAAGTGATAGAATGAGAAAGATATGAAATAAGAAAATTGGCCGTAGAACGTCTGTTTATTGATGGTAGATTTACTGTTTCTATTTGCTAGTGACCAAATTCTAGTTGTTAGGCAACGCCGCAATCGATCTAGTCCGATTGAGACCGATCGAGGAATATCGAATAGGTGATTCATCAATTGATCGATTAGGATGATTTGTATTTATAGGATATGCTGATTGGGCAGGTGTACTGGCACCTTACGGCTTCAATGTAAATTTCTCGTCAATTTGATTTTAAAAGACTAGATCTAGACTCTCGTTTTTTTTCTTCTGTCCAGCTGGTGTACCGTCAAATACATTAGCTAATAAACTGTGCATAGCGCCGTTTTAAAATTCTTCCTGGCTGTACCAGTCCATAATGCCTTCTCTATAATTTACATATGTTTCTCAATGTAGAGGGTGGCCTATCCAGTTTCGCTTTGTATTATTCTGCGCCAGAGTTACATTGCAGTGTGTTGATACGATCCTATAGCACCTTTTTTTACCCATCCATTACTTGTCATCCAGCTATACCTTTTAAAAACAATAGTAACAATTTAAATATGAACTTCGATTCGTGCCGCTTGCGAAGGACAAACCTCGAAGATAACATACATCGACGGATGCGACATGGAGGAGTCCCCGACTGACTACGAAGGCGCCGGCTTCGAGAATAAAACGTTCGAACTGCTCAAACCGCCCGTCACCGTCAACAATATCACGATAGTCAACGTCAACGGCGCTGCTGCCGACGAATGCAATACCTCGTCTGTCAGGATTGTCAACGGAGTGGATTGCAACGGCGAGCGGTCGGACGACGACGTGAGTACACTTTTTAATTTTTTTTCTCCATTATGGGCTCTGCGGTGGGTGGTATCGTTGGTAATAAAAATCTTTTGATTAAAACTGATTACCTCGGGATGTATTTATTTAGTATTATTTATTTTCCACACGTGAATATCTGTAACATGTCTTGAATTACCGTTTTTACTAGTTGGCCATCTTGCGGTTTGGCATTCATGCCAATTTTGATGTTTATGTCTTTATCTTATGTCTATGTCTATGTCTTAAGTTATCTTTACACTGTGTCCCAATACGATTCCCGGTAAAAAAAATCAGGATATTGGTTATGCGGTTTCAAGTCTTATTTGTAAAGACAGTAAAAAATGTAAACTTTACGTGATAATATTGAACGGTTATAGCTGGAAGAGAAGGGGAAGGTGCGAATGCCTGCAACGGCAACGTCACGCATTACGCCGCAATTCCCTCACTGACCGAAAAGACTGGTAGTTTACACTACCTCGTTAAAGGAATAATTGGGATGAACTATTTTTACATTTTTTCATATTTCTTACTAATCACAAACATCCAGAACATCTTCGGGAAATGTCTTGGGACACCTTGTACGTAATCGCTGTCTGTACCATTTAGTGAAATAGAGTATGTGAATCACAACAGAGCCGATATTTTGTCATTTATTTCCAAAATGAATCATTTTTATATTGCTCGGAAAATGTTTTACATAAGTTACATTGATAAACACTGTTCGTTAAACACCAATAATTTCTAATTTCTTAACGCCAAAGAACATTTGTTCATAATGCATTATGAAAGCATATATTTTTTAACATTTATTTAGTTTTAAAATATACTTAGTCATTTAAGCTCATATTTAGTTTCTCTTATTAAATTTATTTATTTATTTTTAAATTTGATGATTTTAAAGATGCGTTTTTTATATATTTTAGGTATCATTTTAAATATTATTTAAAGATAAACTATTCAAAAAATTATAAAAACAGCAACACTACGTATAAAATATGAAGTTTAATGTTTTAAAATACATTCATTATAAAGTGATACTACATAGATTCTAAATTTGACCCTTTCTGAAAAAATATGTTTTAAAATTTTTTGTTAAAAATTAACTATTTTAATAAATCTAACAAATAAATATGTATGTCAAAGAAAACAATAAATTTTAAATGGATGTTTACGAGAGTTTTACTTTATAAATTTATAATCGACTATTGTATATTATTTTTTTTTCTCTTGAATTTAAACATTATTTACGATATATTTCAATATGGGAGCGAAGAAATCGGTCAACGATGCGCTCTAGTGCCTATAATAATAGCCAAATAATATGACAACAGTTTATAATAAAAAAAATATGGTTTCAATAGATGTCCCCCGACTATCTAATTTGTCACTTGACCCTCTTTATTTTAAAAATAAAATTCGGATCGTAAAGAAATATAATTTACTTTATTAATTATTTGTTTTTATTCAAAAATGAAAAAAAAAATACTTATTAACTTTTTACGTGCTGAGCCGGGCGCGTGTCCGAATGTTTTTGAGGTTAGAGTCGCCATTGATTTGACAGCTAAGCGTTTCGTCTTCCCCAAAACGAAAGCCGTAAGCGTCAATTCACCATTCAATACGGGGAAACTCACAAATTAGAATTCAACTCGGTGTTAATGCGTTTGTTAAAATTATGTATTATATTTAACCATTTTTGTATGTTCTAACACCGCGCGTGTTATTGGAAACATCGATTTTCGTAACATTTACATTGACAACCGTATCATCAAATTTATTTATTTAGTTAATCCTTAGAAATAGAACTAGCATCTATATTTATATATGTAATAATAGTAGGTGTTTTTTTTTAGTGTATTAGGGTGCGGAATGTAAGAGAGTTTTAATGAGTCTAAATGATCATAATTCAACATTACACCATCGCATCGCTCTCGCACAGCCGCGCGCGCCGTCGTGCGTCGCACTCGCGCGTTCGCATTGCGCGCGTGCGTCGGTCGCGCAATTTTCCTTTGGATCTTATCCCGCCGTTTAAAAATAAACGCTTTTCTTCAGTACGCCCGCGCGCGCTCATTTTCTTCAGCCAAATCAATATTGCAAATCTTTAAATCATTATAAAAAAAAGTTTATTTCTGGCAGTCGTCGCCGATCGCCATTTACGAGTAAAAAGAAATCGAAATCTGTCATGGCGCCAATTTGAAATCGGAACTCGCCCTCTGGCCGTGTTTAGTAGACGATTTTTTAGGTTATGTCAGACGCGTCGCTCGAGTTTCATCGAAAAATAACTCTTATGTTTTGT
The DNA here is from genome assembly GCA_020383195.1 of Neomicropteryx cornuta. NCBI lineage: Eukaryota > Metazoa > Arthropoda > Insecta > Lepidoptera > Micropterigidae > Neomicropteryx > Neomicropteryx cornuta. Next base: position 3,741,173 of record JAHKQU010000010.1, on the reverse strand, counting down.
GCTATAGGTTTCATTGGCCACAAAGGCGCATAGTTTGTGCGCCGCCGTTACGCGTCGTGCGTGTGTGTGTGCGTGCGTGCACCGTATTCGCATACTGCTGGCGTTAGGATGTGTCTGTGCGTCGCTGGTTTTGGTCTGTGGAACGAGCATTATTGTATGTTGTCCTTGGTCTTGCGCGCGAATATAATAGATAGATACATTGTTGTGAATCTTTTATAGTTTCGATTCTATTCTTACTATCTTCGTTTCATTAACATCTACTCAATTTACTATTTATAATACAAAATGTGGTTTCCTCAGTTGAAAACATTTCAACCACGATATCAAATCATTTACAAAAATGGCATTAATATTACATTTTAAAACGGTGTTTTCGGTGACCCCCTCCTTTCCCCAAACACCTGATCAATGTTGCCATTCTTCGTAGAATATTGGTGTTTTTTTTTTATTTTTGTATTTTCTTATAACGTTTGTTGTTTTGATGTTTCATTTTGTGAATCAAACGCCTGGTAGTTAAATTTCTCTAAAGGTTGGCACCGTTATACAGAAAAACAAACCGCTCGCACGCTGTAAATAAATCAACGAGGGCTTATTTTTGCGTAGCCTGTTAATTTATAAACTCTCGCAATTAATTAATGATTACTCGGACGGACCATTATTAATTCAATTAAATGGCATTGTCTTATTTTTATTGGAATAATAACGAGTCTGTACCCAATCTAGTTGTATTTGGTTCCATTATTGATTCAATTAAATCGCGTTGTCTTATTTTTATTGGAATAATAACGAGTCTGTACCCAATCTAGTTGTATTTGGTTCCATTATTGATTCAATTAAATCGCGTTGTCTCATTTTTATTGGAATAATATCGAGTCTGTACCCAATCTAGTTGTATTTGGTTCCATTATTGATTCAATTAAATCGCGTTGTCTTATTTTTATTGGAATAATAACGAGTCTGTACCCAATCTAGTTGTATTTGGTTCCATTATTGATTCAATTAAATCGCGTTGTCTTATTTTTATTGGAATAATAACGAATCTGTACCCAATCTAGTTGTATTTGGTTCCATTATTGATTCAATTAAATCGCGTTGTCTTATTTTTATTGGAATAATAACGAGTCTGTACCCAATCTAGTTGTATTTGGTTCCATTATTGATTCAATTAAATCGCGTTGTCTTATTTTTATTGGAATAATAACGAATCTGTACCCAATCTAGTTGTATTTGGTTCCATTATTGATTCAATTAAATCGCGTTGTCTTATTTTTATTGGAATAATAACGAGTCTGTACCCAATCTAGTTGTATTTGGTTCCATTATTGATTCAATCAAATCGCGTTGTCTTATTTTTATTGGAATAATATCGAGTCTGTACCCAATCTAGTTGTATTTGGTTCCATTATTGATTCAATCAAATCGCGTTGTCTTATTTTTATTGGAATAATATCGAGTCTGTACCCAATCTAGTTGTATTTGGTTCCATTATTGATTCAATTAAATCGCGTTGTCTTATTTTTATTGGAATAATAACGAGTCTGTTCCCAATATAGTTGTATTTGGTTCCATTATTGATTCAATTAAATCGCGTTGTCTTATTTTTATTGGAATAATAACGAATCTGTACCCAATCTAGTTGTATTTGGTTCCATTATTGATTCAATTAAATCGCGTTGTCTTATTTTTATTGGAATAATAACGAATCTGTACCCAATCTAGTTGTATTTGGTTCCATTATTGATTCAATTAAATCGCGTTGTCTTATTTTTATTGGAATAATAACGAGTCTGTACCCAATCTAGTTGTATTTGGTTCCATTATTGATTCAATCAAATCGCGTTGTCTTATTTTTATTGGAATAATATCGAGTCTGTACCCAATCTAGTTGTATTTGGTTCCATTATTGATTCAATCAAATCGCGTTGTCTTATTTTTATTGGAATAATATCGAGTCTGTACCCAATCTAGTTGTATTTGGTTCCATTATTGATTCAATCAAATCGCGTTGTCTTATTTTTATTGGAATAATATCGAGTCTGTACCCAATCTAGTTGTATTTGGTTCCATTATTGATTCAATTAAATCGCGTTGTCTTATTTTTATTGGAATAATAACGAGTCTGTTCCCAATATAGTTGTATTTGGTTCCATTATTGATTCAATTAAATCGCGTTGTCTTATTTTTATTGGAATAATAACGAGTCTGTACCCAATCTAGTTGTATTTGGGTTCCATTATTGATTCAATTAAATCGCGTTGTCTTATTTTTATTGGAATAATAACGAGTCTGTACCCAATATAGTTGTATTTGGTTCCATTATTGATTCAATTAAATCGCGTTGTCTTATTTTTATTGGAATAATAACGAGTCTGTACCCAATCTAGTTGTATTTGGTTCCATTATTGATTCAATTAAATCGCGTTGTCTTATTTTTATTGGAATAATAACGAGTCTGTACCCAATCTAGTTGTATTTGGTTCCATTATTGATTCAATTAAATCGCGTTGTCTTATTTTTATTGGAATAATATCGAGTCTGTACCCAATCTAGTTGTATTTGGTTCCATTATTGATTCAATTAAATCGCGTTGTCTTATTTTTATTGGAATAATATCGAGTCTGTACCCAATCTAGTTGTATTTGGTTCCATTATTGATTCAATTAAATCGCGTTGTCTTATTTTTATTGGAATAATATCGAGTCTGTACCCAATCTAGTTGTATTTGGTTCCATTATTGATTCAATTAAATCGCGTTGTCTTATTTTTATTGGAATAATATCGAGTCTGTACCCAATCTAGTTGTATTTGGTTCCATTATTGATTCAATTAAATCGCGTTGTCTTATTTTTATTGGAATAATATCGAGTCTGTACCCAATCTAGTTGTATTTGGTTCCATTATTGATTCAATTAAATCGCGTTGTCTTATTTTTATTGGAATAATATCGAATCTGTACCCGCTCTAGTCGTATATGGTTCCATTATTGATTTAGTTAAATCGCTTTTGCTTATTATTTTTATTTATGTATTTATTTTTATGTTACAGAAAAACTTTTAGATAGACATACAATTATTACAATCAAAAATTTTTATGTAAAATCATCCAATTATAATTTTTTTCGAAAAATAAAACATTCTAAGAGCATTTTGTACGGAATCTGATTTGTGAATTTATGTGTGTATTCAATATCGTATGTGAGCACCATGTAATCCTAGTTTGTTCTGAAATATTGATCTAGCCGAAGCACGTAATCTTTTTATTTTAATCGTAGTATGTAATAGCATACGTGTGTCTAATCCTCACGTACTTAGTTCCATAATCGATATAGTTATAATGCGTTCTCTTATTGGTGTGTGCCAGATCTACCAAAACTAGAGTCCTAATCTGCCCCCATTTCTCGATTCGCAACAGCTCGTTCGCCGCCCTAAGAAGCGTCGTCCGATGTCATAGCGAGCGGCAGTCGCCGAGTGAAGATCTGCGCCAGGGGCGCGGCTGGAGGGCGGCGGCGAGCGCGCCTCGCCGCCGTGCCGCAGCCAGCGCCCAACCCGACCCGGAGATCCTCCACCGCCAACTTTCAGGTATCCCTCCTTCACCTTATTTCCTATCCACTATCCTAACCACTCGGTTACACCACATTAGAAAACCTTGACCCTAGGTAACGGTGTCACCATTTATTGATATTACCTCACTCCTAGAATTAATTCTACGATTTCTTATCAAACTTAAAGTTTTATGTTAAAATTTCACGAGTCGAACGGGTTTCTCTCGCGTGTGCCTATTTATGTCTGCGGATGTGTCCGTGCTGCGCGAGAAGAATTCACTGAGGTCTCATATCTTCAACACCGTCATGCAATTATGGCACTTAGGTAATGTTCATTTCACTTTAGCACTGGACAACTAATGTTTCTGATTTATTTGTTGTTTTTTTTTTTTTTTAAATAAAGCTAAATAGGTTTACCTTGGCAATTTACATGAGCAATAAGGCAAATTACGAAGTAAGAAACGGCAACCCGATATCGATGGATTCTGTACTCCGTTGTCATCAATTAGGTTGTAAATACGAATCCAAAAAAAATGTCTTTATTTTTACATGTACAAAATGTAATCACCCTCAAAGTACTCTCCATTCGAGGTTCTGTATCAGTCCAAACGCGTTTTCACTTTAAAAAGCAGTCCTGGAAATCTGTTAAAGCGGTGCCCTTTGATGCTTGTCAATTTTATTTTTCACCTTCTGTCACCGAAAAAACAGAATTTCAGTGCTGCATTCCTCCCTCAAGCCTGCCATCGCAAAAATCGTCGCCACGCGAGAAGTACTAAAATAAAACCAATTAAATATTTCCACCAAGTGAGTATAAAATTAGTGTTTAACCTAGGAAATGCAAGAGAGATGAAGAGAAAAGGGGAATTTCATGTTAAATATTGGTTTTTGATAAGTTTTTAAACGCCATTAGGTTAACATTAAATATATTAATTTTTGGATATTTTATATTTAAGGTTGAACACATTATAAATATATATGAGCTAAAAGCCTGTAAGGTCAAAAAATTAATTAGAAATAAGAAATTTAATGTATCGGGTGGATTATTTTAAATTATGCTAAAAAGAAATGTCATATTTATAAAAAATACATTACAAAATATTTATACAAATACAAAATAAAGGTTCCTTATTGCTTAGAACGTTCATACAAAACCCTGTTACCAATTTACAACTTTGTAAAGTTGGACATAAAATTATTTCTTATTATAAGTAGCCCATTAAAATCTGTGCTTGCCGGGAAAATGTTTGAGTAATGATTTACAAGCGTTTGAAAAGTTATTTTTTGTACTTTAATTGTGGAATCATTGCAAAACCCATGTGAGCAAATGCTATATCTCGTAGAACAAAAACTAATTCTAAGGAAACTTGACTTTCTGCATTCTGAATTAATAAAAGTAGTAATATTTTAACCTACCCCTAATTGACCTAGATTATCGGAAACATTAGTTGTCAAGGTGTAATGAGTTCGGTGATAGGTCTGATATCGCCGGTTGTTTTTTCTCCCTTAGCTATCATCTTTAAGCATGTCCTCATCATCTTCGTCATGCTGGGCGTTGGATGGATTATTGATGATGAGGATGCAGGCTCTTCAACGGAAACGGTACGAACGGAAGTCTGGATTTGTTTGTTTTATTACTGCAAGCGCACGTCACGCTACAAACAAGCGACAGATTAGATATTAAATTAACGAGTTATGAAGCTTCGAATTTGACGTGTGACTGGACGCAGCATGCATTTTCATGTCTTATAGTTTTACTTTCACAGAAATTAAAAACATTCAAGTGTGGACTGAGTTCATATGTCGAGGGCTACGTGGAAATTTTTATTTTTTTTTCTGTATGAATTATGTTTTATTGTTTTTTCGATAATATTTCAGTCTTAATATGAATAATTTACCGTACGTACATTGTTTTATTTATTATAAAACGACAATTTGGATACGGGAGAACATTTTCCGAGCAAATAAAAATATGGTTTTAGAAGTATTAATTTTTTATGTTTGCATTTGTTGTTTTTTTTTTTGTTGCATGATGAGCGGTTATTTGCATGCATGATAAAATTTGTGCAAACTATTTTTTTCTGTAATTTAAAAAATATATATATCAACGAAATACATTATCAAAACTTTTTATAAATTTATCGTCGGTGACACTGCGATACGTGCTAAGTCTAAATGTAATTTTTCGATTATTACTGTTTTGGAGCCAAAATCATATTCTGCATCCGCTGTAAATATGTAGTATGACGAAGATTAGTACGATTACAGATACAGATCATATATATAAATATATACAGCATCTTTGATTACTGCAGTTAGTCTTATATCCGGCCAACTGTCGAGTGTTTTGCATTTCCGTAGGTTTTTGTAATATGTTAGCAAAAATGAACAAATCCTGTTATTCATTTTTATCAGTTATATGATTTTAAGAGAATAGTGTTTAATTTATCATTTTAACAATAAGCTCTATGTCACTCAAACAGTAACAGAATATATGATAAAAAATAAAAGCCCCGATTCTAAAAAGTTACCTATTTGTGATATAGCACGTATTGCAGTATCACCGGCGTTATATATTTTTTTTATATATTATATATTTTTTGAATTTTATAACCAATGTATATGATAATATTTTCGTTTCAAACAGGTTGCTTCTCCCTAGGCGAGAAGTTACCACCGACTCTAACCCTCATAACAGCTCGTCTTGAATGATGGCTGATGAATTATAAAATTTAATGTTATATAGGTGACACAGTATAGAGATTTTTTTTAAATAACTGTTATGACCTAGGTCATATACAATTATTTTAGGCCCTATTAGACTAGGCCAAATGTGTCTGCCCTAGAGACAGGGGAGGTGGTGGTAATGAAAGGTTAAAAATGGTATGACCATGTGCGGATACAAATCCGCGACCTTCGGGTCAATAGTCTTAATGCCTAAACCACTAGACTACTAAAATTTCGAATGCTTTAGTACTTTCTACTTTAGCTACAGGGTTTGTTTTAGGCTCGATGCTTGCAAATGGTATACTTTCTAGTAAGATTTTGCTTATAAATTTGCCATTCTTGTTTTAAAAAGAATATTTAAAGGCAATGTGGAATATTTAAAGGCACATTGAGTGCACCTAATGTATAGTAATAATTAAAGGAGATCTTGGTAGTCCAGTGGTTAATTCGTTTGTTTATTATTAACTTGGAGGTCGCGGGTTCAAATCCTCACAATTTAGTCATACCATTTTTAACGCTTCATTAATACCCTCTGCTCTGACTTTAGCACTAGCAATTAAAGCTTAGTTGAATAGGGTCCAAAATAATTAAATGTCATAATTATGTATCAACATATGTCATAGCAATTGTTTTGTAAAAATAAATTGCAGAATTTCTCTATACTGTAGATCTTGCATACACGGATTTAATAGGCTCTGAACTAAGCAAATTGTGTGCTATATGTGAAATCCTGCTGACCGCATTTTGAGGGAAGTGGGGGAAAACAGGTTGCCAGCTGACTGATTATGAAATTAGTGCTTAAAGTTAACCATTAGCTTATTCAGTGCGTGCTTTATATCAAATAACGAAAATATTATCAATATTTGGGGCTTCTTTTCCATATATGATTTCATTACTGACGTCCCGGTACGTGTATAATGACAGATTTCATCGCCGAAAGAGCCCTCGCCGACGTCCTCGTTCAACAACAATACCCTCTCGTCGTCGGCGTCACTGGGCGGCGGCAACGCAACAGCGACCGTCACGGCGGGAGGCTTGAATGGTCTGCGCAACATCGGCAACACCTGCTTCATGAACTCCGTGCTGCAGTGCCTGTCCAATACTCGGCCGCTGCTCGAGTACGTCGAGAGAGATGCGTATTTGCAGGACACCAACACGTCACTGAGTTGCATGAAGGGCGCACTTATAAAAGGTTGGCTAAACTGAAGAATTTGTCTGTCTGTAGCATCGTAGCTTCCAAGCGGATGAACCAATTTTAATCATTTTCTTTTTGCTTAAAGACTTGATCGAAAGTGTTTTTAGCTATGATTCAAGAAAAATCTGTTCAATCGTTTGTGTTGGGGGTTTTTTAAATTTTTAATAATTTGTATTTTTATCATGGTTTTAGATATCAAACAAAACTTATTAAAAAAAAGTATTTTATATTTTTTACGTGAGAAGAAGATAAAACTATACTTAGGGTGATCTTAGTCACTTGTGTAGTGATAATTATTTTTATTAATTTTAAAAACAATAACATTATTTATTTTTACTATAATATATACGACTATCAAGTTTCTGTTTTATTGTCGTTTTATAAGTTGTTCTTCTATTTATTTTTTTTAACTAAAATTATGTATAATTATAAAAATATTTAAAAAAAATAAAGGAATGGTAGAAAAAATATTACATATTTTGAAAATTTGATTTTTGAGAATGTGATTAATTAAAAATGAAATATCTCTTCTATTTATTTCGATAAACAATGACATTTCTAAATAAAATCAGTTAAAAATATATTAACATTTATATTTAAAAACAATGGTGTTTATTTGTTATCACTAAACCAATTAGAATAAATGACGAAAAAAACGAGACGGTGAAAATGTGAAATTTACCGCATCAGCAAATTGGTGTGTATAAATTTTAGATTTCTATGTAATTTGCGATAAAATTTTATTGAAAATACTTTAGCCGAATATTTTACATACAAATTTATAAAAAGAAACAAAATATCTAATTACATTAATATATTAACATACAAAAAATAGCAGACACGTCGCAGTGTAATTCTATGACACTTCGATGTATAAAAACACTTATATAGTACTTTCAACGCTATATTTATATAATATTATATCAAAATAATCGCTTGTAATCACTTTATTTAGTCTAAAATCTATGAGTGATCCAAATTGATATTCAATTCTCGAGGTGACTTTTTAAGATTTATTTTTGAAATAAACTGTAAGTGCTGAACAGATTCGATTGATGTATGTTGATTATTTTGTCTATATTTTTGTCCCAACAGCCAATATGGCAACTAAATAATACTAATTAAAAACCAACCAATGATGTTTTCAACAAGCACATATGCGGGTTGTTCAGTTGACAGAAAGTTTTGGGTCCCGCACATCTCCGGGTTGGTCAAACGTCAGGTTAAATAGTCATCTAGTCTGTTCTTAAATTGGTTCACCGACACTGTACTAATCACATTATTGGATGGTATACTATTCCAAGCATCAACCACTCTGTTGGAGAGGAAATGCTTAATGAACCTATAGAAAGTACATTATAATTAAATAAAAGAAAAATTTTACTGGAGTTATTTATAAAAAAACAACCTTGTGTGTAGTTGTAATTCTTTATTCCTTACCTTTCAGCGTTTGCGGTTGTGATAAAAGAGCTGTGGCGCAGTGGCGTCCGCGACTCGGTCGTGAACACGACCGCTCTCAAATCGCAGATCCAGCGCTTCGCTCCCAGATTTATGGGGTACAGCCAGCAGGACGCCCAGGAGTTTCTCAGGTAGAGTCACCAGTTTTATCGTTTCATTTTACGGTCATTCATTTCATTGTTGCTATATTGATAAATGAGCTAACAATAACATTGCTTTTTCGGCCGTATTCGGAATATTTCGACACATGCGAGGCCTGGGTATTTTCTCTGAATCCAACGATTCCTCTGCTATAATGTTGAATTGCCAAATAGAAACATAAAAAGTTATTTCAATTGAAACTGAAGATCTGGACCGTTTGTCGCAGTTTGGTTTTCACTATAGCTTTGTTATATTTTTTGGTGTACCGAGGCCATGAGAATTTTACAGGGTGGATGAACTGCGATTTGGTAACATCACGGTGTGCTGTCACTATGGAACGCATAGCCATGCGCTGCTAGCAAGAAAGAGAGCGTGGAATCCCATCTTGAATTTAATTATTAAGTAACTGATTAATTGAGGGAGAAGAGTTGATATTCAGTTACCGAGTCACTGACATTTATATCAATATATATTTAACCTTATATTTCATTTCATCTAAGTTTTCAATCATTTCATTACATTCACCGAAAAATGCTGATGTTTATACAAGTTAACCGTGAGACCCGGCACTCACAATTTTCTTTTATTTATTAGATACCTCTTGGAAGGACTCCACGAGGATGTGAACCGAGTGACGGTCAAGCCGAAGCCAATCCTGACCGATATCGACGAGAATCTCAGCGATGCGGCTAAGGCGCAGGAATCGTGGCGGCGCTACCTCCGCGCGGAGGACAGCCGAGTCAGCGACATCTTTGTGGGGCAGCTCAAGTCCACGCTGCGATGCACGCACTGCAATCATGACAGTGTCACGTTCGATCCATTCTGGGATCTCAGGTATCGTATGTTTTCATACAAACCGACACTTCTAGGCGCCTCTTCCCGAAACCGCTTTTGTCTAGCTTACGGGTGGCCTTAAATCATTTAAGTAAGCTTGATGAGGCACACGGTATTTTCAAACAAAAGTAGTGCATCACAAAATGATAAATCAACTTTTTTAAAGTAAATTTTAATTAACAGAATCAATGTATTTTAAAAAACTTTGTTATGGAGATAGATTAGGTTACTTTCTCTTGATTTATTTTCTAATGATCAAAATTTACATTTTATTTACCGTCGATGACACGATATCTCATCATTGACGTATGTGCCAGTTGCCGTTTGCGCTCAAAAGCATTATCGGCTTACTGCATTTCTATTAATATTTAAAAGTGCGGCATGTAGCGTATACCTGAATTCACGATAGACATAGACTAATTATCGATATCCGTGCATGGGATATTCCGTTCGGTCAACAAACTTCGCCGATCGGGCAGCAAATTTACGTACGGAGCGGAATGTGTTAAGATATTTAATTTTTCTTAAATCGTTTAACTTTTTTCCAGTAGTCTGCTAATTCTTAGGATCAAAGATCCCCAGTCTTATAACCCTTTCATGAAGGGACTGACATCGATTGATATTCATAGCCCCGCACTCTTACCGCAGTTATGGTAATATCTATTTTTAATTCCAGTCTGCCAATTCCATCGAGGACAGGTCAAGTGCGACTCCAGCAGTGCCTCGCTCACTTCAACCGGGAAGAGGAGCTGGACGGGGACGAGAAACCAGTAAGACGCATTATAACTAGAATATTATTATTATTATTGGTTAATGGGCGAGCCGCTAGAACTGATGTGCCCATTCGAGATCACATCTTCATAGATGACGAATGAATTCAGTGTGTTTGTCCAGTAGATTTTTAAATTGGTTTGTATTGCTGGCTTCGATGATTGATTGTCGGAGTTGATTCCACATGTCAACGATTCTTTTAGCTAAGAAATATTTTCTCACATTTGCAGAGAAATGGGTTTTAATTTGTGTCCGCGGAGATGAGGATTACGATTGTAAGTAAACATGTCCTTCATATTATTACAATTTTAGTGTCCTAAAATCACTTTGAATAAGGTCACCACATTCACTTCTCTCTTGCAATGTTGGCAGTTTTAAGATTGAAAGCCTTTCTTCGTACTTAACATTTTTTCAATTGACCGGGAATTATTGTATATAATATAAATAGTATATATAATCCGTATTCATTTAAATTTCAATTTGCTAACAAAGTACAGAATACGCAATTGAAATGTAAATTTAATTGCTACGATTGTATCAAATTAAGTATATCTCAATTTAAAAAATAAATGTGTGGATTTAATAAATAAAAAAGGTCAGGTTTTGTCATTTTTAATTTTCATAGGTGATGTATTGTGTATGCATTAATAAATAATAGTGACAATGTGAATATTTATTGTTATTAACAACTTAATTACAAAGAATTACTTAATCGTTAATCTTACTCAAAGATTTAATAAAAAAACCATTTCACTGCTAACATAGATTTTGATAAAAATAATAAGTATCCTGAAATGGACTCTCTTCAACTTAATTTTAATCCAACTCCATAGCAACTTTTGCTTGTCATTATTTTAATTTATTACAATTGTAAACACTCAATTACTCATAATGTCATTGTTAGGAAAATTTACTTAATTATTCATTACCATTAAATATCTAAATATTAATACGTGAAGAGTAAACTTTGTACTCAGAGGAGTGTGAGATTTAGCATAGTTAAGTTTATATGGAGAAGGAGCAGTCCTTTTTCAATAATCTGTCAATATCAATAAAGTAATTTCAAGATGTAATAAAACAAAATTAAAAAAATATATATCCAATGAACATAGAGGTAAACTCACCTCATTATAGAGGTAAATAAACCTTAATAATACTGAAACTTAAAAATTTAATGAATATGGTCAAATTTCAACCACTGGGCGACCACTAGTATGAAATATTTGAAAATGACTATGGTATGTTTACTTTATAAAATAAATAAATAAATATATTTTTTTTTTTCAAAATATACAGAGACAAGATCGTAATAATAATTAGGTAAATGTATACGCACACTATTAAACCCATTCAAATTAATCTCATTGTATCCGAGGTATAAAATACAGGTATAAAATCATGACTTTTTTTTTCAACACTCAATTTACTTATCGTTTGTCCTAAATGCAGACGTGTTCTAAATGCGGCGTCCGTCGTAAGTGTCTCAAGTGGTTTACCGTGCAGAAGTTTCCCAGGATATTGGTCATACACCTCAAGCGATTCTCACCGCTCGAGAGGTTCCGCGGAAAGCTCTCCGTCACCGTCGACTTCCCTCTTACAGGTATTCAATTTATTTATTTAGCTTTATTGGAAAAAACAATATTTTCACACAGGCTTTATTTTTTTTATAATGAAATAAATCATACATTTAACACATGAGGGCGTATTAAAAACATTATAATGACGGGTAATTATAATTCTCTACAATATGGTTTTATTAAAAACTTTAAGAAATATATATATATATATATATATATATAGTAAAATAGTAAAATGTATTGTTTAAATACCGTTAATTAGATGATTTCTATGTTAAAATAGGTAAACACCTTTAGTTTAACATATATAAAAGTTTGACAGTACTGACATTTGGAAAATACGATATCTAAAATATATAATATATAAATAATAAATAAATTTTTATATAATATATAAAAAAATATCGCACAGATAGGTAGGTGAGAGTGAAAGACTTTCATAAAATACAGGCCTGTATTTAAACCAGCGTGCATTACCTCAAGCGATGCAACTATCTGTGCTTTCGGTATAAATTTTTCTTTGAACATTCTGGCTATATATTTTATTTGCAAAAAATTTCAATCCTTAAAATATTAAAAAGCATTCGTATTTTCCAAATGTCAGTACTGTCAAACTTTTATATATGTTAAACTAAAGGTGTTTACCTATTTTAACATAGAAATCATCTTATATATATATATATATATATATATATATATATATATATATATATATACAATTGTTTTGGACCCTACTCAACTAAGCCAAATGTGCCTGTGGAGATGTCAGGGGAGATGGTGGTAATGAAGCATTAAAAATGGTATGACCACGTGCGGTTTGAACCCGAGACCATTGGATCGATAGTCCAACGCCTTAACCACTAGACTACCACGATCTCACAAAGTTCTTAGATATCATATAAAACTATTTATAAGACTTTTTTTTTTATTTATTTTTTTTGAGAGATTTATATAACTATTTAACTTTTTATACTACTTTGTATAGATACTTAATGGGGAACGTTACTGGTGCCATATTTTTTTTTTTTATAATTTTAATTATATATTTTTTTACTAAAAATATTAAAAAAAAATAAAGAAATGGTAGTAAAATACGAAAAACAACTATTTATAAGATATTTTTGACCATGAACAGAAAATTAAAAACAAAAACCTATCACTTCATGACAGGAAATTTTTCTTGACAGGTAAAATAACACGAAGCAGACGTATTTAGACGTAGGTGGTTTTAGTAAGGGGTCATACCAAGTATGTTTTGTTGTAATAATAAATTGTTGTATTGTCAGGTCTGGACATGACTCCTTACGCAGCCCCGGGAACGGCGGCCCCGTCATACAATCTCTACGCTGTCAGCAATCACTCAGGCATGTACTGTTACTACTTACAAATATAAATCGTATTTATATATTAATCTTTGAAGAGAAATCTTTGTACCCCTTTTTAAGCATATCGCGCGCACGGAGGAGTGTGAGATTTGGAATAGTTCAAGTTTATATGGAAAGTTAAAGTTAAAGTTTTTATGTGCCGAAATCTAAAATGTATTAAATAATCGATCAATGTCAAAAAAGCCAAAAATAATTATTAAAGTCATCTTATACTTGTATAAATGTGAAGTCACATTTTTAGATGAAAAAATAAACTAACAATGAATTGTATCGAAAAATAAATACAAATATAATCTGTCGTTTTGTTTTTTTTTTCAACTGTTACTAGTATTAAATTTTACATTTCATATGTGTTGCAGGTAATTAAGGCAAACAACACACGCTAATGACGTATTTCTACACGTTCGCAGCTAATGTAATAGTACAAAATATGTATGTAATGAGTATAGAGGTATTACTCACCTCATTATAGAGGTATAAGAACCTCAATAAGGCTCAAACTTAAAAATTGAATAAATTACGGTTGAATTTCGAGCACTGGACGACTACTAGTGTAAATAAAATAGCAAACATTTAGCGCTGGAAGTAATGGAGTAAAAATACGTTATTAAAACAGCTTTCGAATGATATGTAAAAAAGTGACGAGTGACTCCATTGATAAGCTAATTTGGTGTTTTGCAGGCACAACGTACTCCGGCCACTACACGGCGTACTGCAAGCACCCGTACAGCGGCGACTGGCACGAATACAACGACTCGAGGGTCTGTGCCGTCTCCTCCAGGTCGTTGGTCAGCGGTGAGGCGTATCTGCTCTTCTACGAGCTACAGTAACCACAGCATTAGCAGGTAATCTGGATTGACCAATTGCTATTAGGTGTTCCCAATTAGAGAGGAAAAGGTGACGCATACTTTATTCATGCACAGAGATGTTTTTATCCAGTTAATAAAAGATAATATTTTAAACCACATGTCTAGTATCTTATATACTACTGACAGATATACGTTTATTGATCCTGAGGCGGTACGAAGGTTAGGATCAGACGTACAGAGGATCAGCTTTTAAATACTTTAAATATGCCTGTGTACGGCATCGATTGCTTTTGTATTGGCGGAGGGCTGGATCAAACGTTTTGCTTGTGTTTTTGAACGATGACGTTTTGTGTTATAATTTCAGGTGCGACCGTCTTGCCCGATGAGGACTATTGTGTACATGCTTAACCGTCGCGGCTGATGCCACAACGGGCCCACTGCACCCGGGACCGCCCAAGAAAGTTCCACGAGTTTTAGAGGTGTGATTTCTAGAAATATTATGAGGACACATAAGTCAGTGCTTCACTGTACATATAATATAAAAGAAAAACTTATTAATCGTAAAAGTGAGCGTTTCGCACGCGTCCCCAATGATAAACCAAAGATTGTGCGTCGTGTTTGTGTTCCAGATCGCAGTATCTCGTTGCCATCGTTGACAAATATCCGTTTTATTTTTTGCAGAGTATATATTTTTGTGGAAAGGCTCACTTATTTGACAGGCTACTGCTTAAGAATAGTAACGTGGATGCTGGGACGCTTAAAGACTGAAATAATTCAAATTGGCAAATATGGGACCGTTTTGTCGAGAAGCGTACATGTTTAGACAGAGATAGATGTATAAATAACCTCACATTTTCTCCACTCTCAATTTTTCCTTCACTAGATGACAAATCACCTAAATTTATAACTCACGCGGGTGAATTACTACTAATCTTGATTTTATTATGCCGAGAGTTCATTCCCATCATTGTAGCGACATTCCATCATAGCCATCTTCCCTGAAGAGTCTTTTAATCCGACCATCCCACAATTCTCGTGGATGCTATCCAAACGACGAAGTTTTTGTCGTCCACTGCTACTGTTCGGACCCTTTCTTCTTGACCCTTGGTTCAAACTACTAACTAAACCGAGGACGCTGGTGCCATCTTACTTATTTCAGAATGATACTGTTGCAAGTTCAAACGGCGCTACCGAATTATTAAAAATATAAGTTGTTATATTTTAAAGGTTTTATAAAACACGAATATTTTAGTATAGCCGTATTTTCTTTGGCCACAATCTCACATGTAAAATAGATAACTGTGTGGTCGGCCTTTATAATAATCAATTTATATAATAATATTTGCGTGCTCTATTTGTCACAAAAGACCATCACCTGAGGATATGGCATCACCGTTCTTATTGAGCAGGTCGATACTATTTGCTGTCAGAATTGGCCGGGACAGTATGCTGGCCTTACGTACACCAATTATTAAGTAGTAGGAAATGTGTTGTTCGTCCATTCACTGTATAAAATAAATTTTGCAGTTATTGCTATGTTCGTTTTGACAGAAACAATTCGAGAGTTGCCAACCTATGTTAGGCAACTTTTTCCCGTTTTTAGGGTTTAACACATTTTGATTTGCAGATTTTTGCATCACACGAAACACACATTACACACGAAACTCAAGACTGCTAAATTGCATTACTGGTTAGAAACTCTCTGGTTTCTGGCTAAGGTGCAACTTTTCACTGTCAAAAACCTAGCATTAAAACTGTTTTTTACATAATATGATTCTATATCGCTACTCTATGGTATGCTTACGGTTTTAACTGTTCGTTAATCCAGCAAACCTTAGTATAGTCAAAAATAAATCTATAACTATGATTAATATAGTTCAACGTAAAAGCTTTATTACAATATTTTTTTGTGAGCATACCTGAATTAAATATTTCTTGAAACGAACTCGTTGACATGGCAACGTTACTGTCGCATCTCCGATTTTTGATAATCTTATATGGTTTGTAAATATTATTTTGATGTTTTATAGCTTTGGAGGCAATTAAAGTACCCTTTGATTATATATGCATAATATAAATAAAAGTGTTTTTTTTTTATGGAAAGGTGTTCAATCTCGATTAGCGTGTTGCAATTTAAAACCTTCGAATATTTTTTGATGTAATATCAGAATCTTCTCTCAGGAGTATTAACGTTTACAGATTTTATATTTTCCTTTGTCACTTAAAATAAAGTGTAATTTTTGATTATTTTTCTCTTACTGTAAATCGTACCAAATACTAGTCCCTAATTGATGTTTTTTTTTAATTATGTGTTATTATTATTGGTAAATTGTTGGAGAATCAACTTATCAGATGTTACAATAGAAACTAAATATTGTTTTAATGTGAAGATACCACTTGAGAGGAATAAAGAAAATAATATATTTCCTACAGAGCAGAATTTATCTCATCGTATTCCCTAAAGAACAAACTTTATTCCCCCCCCCTTTCCCAACATAAAAATGGCTGATTTTTTGCTAAACAAACTGTTAATAAAGTATTCTTATTTTTACATGAGAATTTCACTGGCTTTTTTTCAATAATTATTGCCCAAATACTGACAGTTTTATTATTCATATAGGTAGGTAGTACTGTTTTTATTTTTGCTTTTTTTGAGCATTTAAATTCATCATCAACCGAAATTGATCAAATTGATAATAAATATCTTTTGGGTATAACGTTGCCATAATGTAAAAAAAGAGAAATTGTTTTGTTTACAGAACAATTTATTGACTTTTTATAAGAAATGTTTTGTTTTTTGTTAGGTTATCAATTTACTGTTTTGCCTTTTTTTACTCGTAGGTAATTTTAAAAAATATAACTATTATGTCGTATGAAAACCGATACTTTTTAATTTATAATTTTATTATTTAATATTTTATACCTGTAATTGATAAATATAAAAAAAAACCTATACAGTGATTTGGAGATATGTTAATTTACATACTTGTTTTTTGTTCTTAGGTATTTCTGACAGTTATTAAAATGATATTTTGATATTTTATTTGTAATAGCGGTGTAGCTGTTTGTAAATTACGTATGTTTACGTATGTTTTATTTACGTAAATTACCTTAAAAGTTAAAAGCTTCACTGGTTTTTTTAATATTGCAGCTTTATGTATTATTTTTAAATCTATAAAATTGTTTGTCTCTACCGATTTTTCTGTTTTGGTCTATGTTCAAGTTAAGAAAAAATATTACTTTAATATACATATTTGCATAATAATTTTGTAATACCTACTGAATCTTTTGAATCTGAACTGTAATATTTTGCATTCAATAAACAAATTTTAGAATCTCCAATATTTTAAAGAATGCCACAGAATTTGGCTAATATGACGCTTTAAAGAGATTTATCATTTAATAAAGGTCGCCCTATGTCGAAAAAAAAACCTATTTAACTTTTAACCCAATGTTATAAAGTAATTTTACGTCCATATTTTTTTTTAATATACACTAAATTCAGCAATTGGGTGGGATATGGGGAGTCCTGGATAAATCATGACATTCCAACTTGTTGCGACACCCATCTTTGCTGGTAACCTGTCGGCCGAACCTTCAAACCTATAATTCCGTCAGTGTCTATAACCTGCATTTACGGATTGCTTTGCTTTTGGGTGTAGACATTTGGAGGACGTTCCGCCTTCCTGTTTCTATTAACACTTACCGTAATACTATATTAGATGCACGATTCGAGGTAGTCTATATGATTGCCGTGGTTCTGGTCTATCTTGGACTGCGCTATATGTGCAATTATCATAAGTAGAATATATGTAAAGATCTTAAAAAAATGTGCCTATTTGTATATAATATATTGTTTAGTTATTCTGGTAGAAAATCATATTCTGTTCTGGAGTCGTATATTAAGTGTTCGTACGCCTCATTGGTATTTCCTCTGGTCATATGTGGTATAGTTTAACTTTTAGCGTATTACTTTTTCAGCCTTATCTAAGGACTTAATCTCGCTCGATTTAATATTGAGTCAGTCGAACAATTTTGTGGGAATGACATAGAATCGATGTATGGTCGTTCCGAGCTTGAGGTTGGGATCATCCCTCATCCCTTGATAAAATGATCTTAGCTAATTTTCGTAACGCCTAACTAATACAGTGTCAATTTGTCGAGATCTATTTACAGAAACGTACTCTGAAATTATTCTAATTTAGCATTTGTATTGAAAGCTGATAATATAATATATTCTAGGTTAAAGGTTTGTTAGTTTGTAATAAAGTATTTGAAATTATTACAACGTAAAGATGTCTTTTACACTAGTAAAATATTATAGTCGCCACAGAGCTGCGAAATCTACTCCACTCCAAAAGTCACTCCAAAAGCAAATAGTTTACATGATTTTTGAAGGTGATATTTTCGTAGCTCCATGGTATTAATGTTGATTGTTTTGTTGATTGTGTAAATTTTATCAATAGTAAGTTAATTGAAGTTGTAGCGTTATACATACACCCTATTCTTAGTAAACGTGCACATAACACACATTACACACACACCTGCTTATAATAATAATAAAAAAAATATATATTGATTTGGCAAAACTGTTTCTGTTTTAATGAATAACTTCAGTGTTTTATACAGATAGATACTTTCTATCTAGTTTACGCTCAGGAAAATTTGTTGGAAAGTAACAAAAAAGATTTTGACATTAATGAGTGTATTATAACCATTATTAATTAAATGTAAATTATTGAGTTATAGTGTAAAAGATACAATGTATTTTATTTAAATTATTTAAAAAATGGTATTAAATGCTGATATTTACTATGTGTGTTTTCTTTATTATTTTTAAGATCAATTCAGGGAGTTTGAAATGGAGGGGCTGAGTGGGCTTGGCAAAGACTTATGGTGCAACTAAACCCAATATACTCAACCTAATTTGTCTTCGGGCCACATACATATGTGGCCTGCAAAGCTACGCGGGCCGCAACACTATACTGGTATGACGAAAAAAATATGAAACCGCCCCACCCCCCCACTCCCGTCATTATGGGTAATTAAATTATAACAAAACAATATTTTATAAGACAACAAAAAATATTTTTGTATCCGTGTCCCGCGCAATGTTTACTCGAAATAAAGCCACAACACTGTCACGCATTCAACTTTGGAGCTGTCAAACATTTATGTGTTG
Source organism: Neomicropteryx cornuta (assembly GCA_020383195.1). Lineage (NCBI taxonomy): Eukaryota > Metazoa > Arthropoda > Insecta > Lepidoptera > Micropterigidae > Neomicropteryx > Neomicropteryx cornuta. The sequence goes on along the minus strand of JAHKQU010000010.1, from coordinate 3,721,556 downwards.
CCAAAAGCATTTGCGCGTCAAACGACTTGTCTGTCAAATGTTTGTTTTTTGAGAATAAATCTAGCGTGTGCAATAGCAACACTCTTATACCAGATCTGATATAGACAATCCTTTTTGGGTGTCACTATTTGTACGTCAAAGTCAAAATTAATCTCAAGATATACGAAATATAAAATGCCAAATTTTGTAAATCATATCGCTGATAATAAATATTCTTAGGGCCGCACAAAACAGCTAGAAGGGCCAGATTGAGTATGGTTGCACTAAACCTTCTCGATCTGCACGACTGATTGGCCATGACAATTTAGTTTGTTGCAAACCCAACTAAGTGTAGTAGAAAAAATTGTGTTATCGATCCGGCCTCAATCGTTTGGGACAGGTGACTGGCTCCAGTGCTGCCAACCCTCATGTTTTAACAGTAGCATACTTGTTGACGTTTTCTGTTCGAGTACTAAAAGCTACTTAAAAAGACTAACAACCACTATTAGAGAAACACTACTCAAAATAAGAATTAAGAAATTACTATTAATTCGACATTAAACGAATTAATAAAAATATTTATTAATTTAAAAAGAATAATCCACAAAATAAGAAGTGATAGAAGAAGAATTCAAATATAAACATGCAATATATTATGAAAATAATTTGGAGACATGAAAATTGGCGAGAAATTCTCTGTTTGCTTATATATAGTAGATTTCCTGATTTTCCTACATTGATTTAATGTTTTCCTATTTGACATCTGACCAAATTGTAGTTGTTAGGCAACATCGCGTTTGTCAATCGATCTAGCCCGATCAAAAACTAATCGAACGGTTGCAGACGATCGACTATTGATCGGAATGATTTGTGGCAGGTTTTGTAATTTTTATATTTGCGCAATTCCTAAAATGTCACCATTACTGGGAAATTTCGAACCATTTATAAAATGGCCTGTTCAATGCTCGGGTCTCAACAAACATGAACAAATCGCCCGCTAGATGTCGATAATATTGGTTGGTCGTAAGAGCAAATGTTTCCCGACAAATTTTGGAAATCCCAAATCATAAAACAATGTTTTTTTTAGAAAGTACTTCACAGTTCATAAGTAATGGAGAATCTGCCAATATTGCATTTTCAAAGTAAAGTAGAATTATATTATGATTTAAATATTTAAAATGTTATTGGCGTTTTATCGTTTTATATTCAATCCAATAGCTACAGCTAAGTTAAGGTAAAGTTAACACATAAGTTATTAAGATTATAGAAATAGTGCAGACAGTGCTAACATATGTCGATAAAAGTAATCATGCAGTTACTGAAATTTTGACACCCACAGTCCTATAGTTTCAGTAAAAAATACAAGCGGCAATTTGAACAGCTCCAGCAAGTTTCAGTAAATATTTCAGTGATAACATTTATGTGGCTGGAGAGAGGTGACTTTATATTGGTATAATAAGAGAGAGGCTGTAAGTATTTATTAATAAGTAAGATTAGACCATCATACTAACCGTTCACAGGAACTTCATGATTTCACGTTATAGCTCGCAGTCGATTCACTGTGTTGAATAAGCCTCTTATGAGATTTCTAGAGCTATTATGTACAAAACTCGAAAATATCACAGGTTGTACAAAAAAATCACTCGAGGAAAACTTCAAGTTTCACTTCATCGGCTACGGAATTATTGTCAAAAGTATATTTTTTCTTAGATATATTTTCATGCATTTGCTAATTCAGTTACATAAAACACACTAATCATCTAAGAAAACATTGCACATTGGTCTATTTGTGCATTACCACATATTTGGCTAATAGTTAGCATGAATTTCCCATTTTTTTTAAAGTAATTATAACGCAGTTCAGATTATAAGTTATAGCATTATACTCGAGTATAACATATTGTGAGCATAAAATATTAAAAGCAAATGAAAAAAAAACAGTTAATTTAGTAACGTGTCTTTCCCGAAAATATTTGTTATTCTGAATGAATGCGTTCCAAGCTGCGGTCAATTGGTAAAATTTATAAATCCACAGATGATGCTGTTTTCCACCGATGAAGAGGGATAATCAACGATCTTTTAAAACATAGATACGGTGTGTCATACAAATCATCCTTGTGAAAACCCAACACCGACGATTTCCCCCGCCGTTCCGCGCGCAGCGACACTTCTCCATGCTGGATAGACTTATCGCGATGACATAAGCGAGCGAGCGAGACCTATGAAACGCGAGGAGTGTACTCAACGCAAAGTGGCATACTTGGGCGTGGTGCGTTTTTCACCCTCAGTTGCCGTATCTATGTTTTAAAAGATCGTTGGGGATAATCTTATATCTGTCAGCCTATTGCCTAATATTGCCTATGTCAGCCATTTTTTAAATTATTTTATAATAATAAATACTCTTAAGATTATATATAACCGAGCAGTAAAATTAATAACACAATATTACAGAAAAACGTAAACTCCGGTGATATAAAAACATTTTTTTTAATAATGAGTTGAATAAAATTTGTAGTTAGGTAAAACTGGTGGCATTTTTTAAATAATTTTCTTATATTATAGTTTTCCTAACAATAATTTATTTTTTTGAAAGTAACTGCTATGACTTAGGCCATATACAATGTTTTAAGACCTTTTCAACTAAGCTAATTAAAAGAACGTCTGTTGAGTATTCTAATCTGCAGTTAATTAGAATAAACTATTTTTATATTTAATACTTATTTATTTATATCGAATATTTATATACCTATATATTTAATCATTGCTTATTCGTTTCATTTATTTGTTATTTTTTTAATTGTGTCTTCATTTATTAATTTTATTTTTTCATATATTAAGTGTTATCGAGTTAAAGAGAGACATTTAAATTGCATTCATGTGTGTGTGGGTGTGTATAATTGTGCCTTAGTTAATTTTTATATTTTCACAGGGTTTTTTGCTGGTCTCTTGTATGCTCACTGTATCACTTCATATAAACTTCCTTAGAACAGGTAACCTAGTTAGGACTTGTACTCATCGGCCAACATGTTTTCTCAAAAAAAAAAAAACAACATATCGCTAGAAAGTACAGTAAATTTAGGCAAAACAGACCAAATCTAAATTCAACATCAAAATATTTTATTTAGTAAAAATATTATGATGTTGAGTTTTTATTACCAGTAAATGTAAAATAACAATTATTTTATTGGTAGACGCGGTGGTCTTTTTTGGCGTGATAACGGCAACACTCGACACGGTATTTCATCGAGTCAGTCAGTTTAATTATTAATGGAATTGCAGATGGCGGCTCGCGCGCTGGTGCTCGCCGTCCGGTGCCGTAATAATTCGTGCAAGTAGTGTAAATTTCGCTTTGTTAGTGCATTTTATTTATTTAGAAGTGCTGCAGATTGTGGAAAAATATGTGAGTAGCGTTTATTACGTACGCGTTTGTGTTCCTAGTTCTGCACGGCCTAGGCTTTTGTTATGATTTGTTTTTCCATCGCCTTCTGTCATTTCGTGCGTCTCACTCGCTCGCGTCGCTCCGTGCGGACTTTTTCCTGCGCGTGTTTCGTGGAAATTCTCTCCGCTCCGTCCTAAAATAGAAAAATTTTATTATAACAATTTCGTCGGCGCTCGTTTACTTATTGATTTTTTTGTGTATAAAAATTGCGGAGCAATGTTATATTTATGGATCGTGACGCTAAGGTCTTTCGCTCTGGGCTTCACGGTTTTATTATTAGCGTAGTCTCGGGCATTGGTAATTTGTATTACTTATTTGCAGGCCTCGTAATACAACATTTAGTAGCAGTTGGTTATAAATGATACAGTTAGTATAATAATTAATTACAAATTGCATGCACATGACAATGTGTTACTTTATCTACCTATAATTGTTATTCTGAACAAGGTTTCCCTCATCATTCGTTTATTTGTTTCTGATTTGGCGATTAGATATAACATTTTGCCAGAAACACTTCTACGCTTGCTTTGCATAAATTAGGTTGTAGGCATTATGTAGGTTAGGTGTTTCTCTACAACCTATTTGCTCCCCAGTAACATTTAGCACTCGAAAACTCACGGAAATATATCTGGGCGTGGAGAAAACACAAGCGATTATACTAAATTGTCATCATATGATATTTTTTTTTATTATTTGATATTGTATGGGAAATTTTTGGATAATGGTATTTGTTTGAAGAAGTCAGGTTCTTGAATTTTATACATAAAAATGAAAATTCTAAATTGTGGGCCGCAGACATTATCGATGCTAAACCTAATATTATTTTCGATTCACTTGGACCATTTTATATATAGTTATAAAAAATATATTTAGATACCTTGATGTTATGTCTTCAACATAATAAAGGCAGATTATTAAAATTCAATTCTTTTTCTGAGAAATTTAATAAATGATAAACTACTAATAGTTCTTTTTTAGTTGAGTTACTCTCTTATAAAAGGTACTAAGCCTCAGGAAAAACAGTATTTAAAAGGGAAATGAAGAGTCTAAAACATAGTTTTTTTTAATTTCCATGTTAAGAAACTCTAATTAAATAAAACCAATAATTGCTTACTGATTGCGCAGAGAGTAAAACCTGCATCCTATAAAATTTCAGGGTCCGACTGTCATAACCAAATTTTAAGGTTGGTCCTCAATATGTCCTGACCAGCTGTGGATCCGAAGAATGATGTTCGGAAAATCTTGTCGATGGAGAGCTGATTTTTTTAATATCCATTTTCTAATGCGGCGCCAAGTTTAATGACGTTATGGTCGAAACATTTGATAGTTTGTGTCATGGTGTACAAATTTCATAGTCCTTTGGGTGTGAACTTCGACCTTAACTGAACATGACCTTAACTATAACGCGTTTAAGACCTTTGCCGATAAAAAAATCCGATAGCTTGTATTATTTGTAAAGGCAGTATATCAAAATTCATCAAGCTTTCCAAAAATATATTTTTTTTAACTTTACGCGATAATAATATACGCTTCTTGTAATAGGTACGACAGCCGGTCGACGCGGCATTAGCCAAACATTTCACCATAAACACAACTAGTTTGATTTTAAAATAATATTTAGTGGTAATAACCAGTAAAATGTGCATGAATTTTCTCTTCATCAAGCATTGCACTAAACTATTGGTATCTTTAGAGTAGTTTTCGAGTCCAAATATGCTCACGGCAGGGGGGAGGGGGGGGGGGGGGGTAGTAGCTCCTATATTAGTGAAATATATTATTATTGCGTGTTTAAGTTTGGAAATAAACCTTTTTGATTAAATACTTAGATCTAGACTTAAATAAAATTAAATACTTTGATTTGAAATTATGACGTTCGAGAAGTCTGTAAAACTACTATCCGAAAGAGCCTCCTTCCGTCTTGTGCGCGGTCTAAAATTATTCCATCTCATCTAACGGCCCGTAGAGGAGAAACGATGTATTTTAAAAGACTTCGTTGGTTTTGCATCTTTATGAAAGTAACTTTGTACTTTTTCGATTTGTATTTGTAAGGTAGGGTAATGACTTTAATTTTCATATTTATTTATTTCTATAGAAATAATTTAGTAGTCTATATATAGAGAAGAAAGTTGGGTTAGTTACACCATCTGTAACTCAAGAACGGCTGGACCGATTTTTATGATCTTTGATAAATCAAAAAAAATAAATAAAGAGAGATGAGATAAATGAGATAAATCTCCGCCCCGAATAACGGAATAACACAAGGGATCGTGAACAGCGGCCCAGACTCCCCTCCTTAATTGTATATATTTACTTTCTTAGAAGTGCGCGCAGCGATAATAATGGCCAAAAATGTTACATATTTTTAAATGAATTTTACCATTTTTAAATAAAATATGAAACCGCCCAAATCCAGCGAAACATGAATAACAATTTTAATATATTTATTTATTTCTTGCAAATGTTTATAATTCAAAATGCCCTGTTTTAGCTATTAATTAAAACATATAATCGCGCCGAAAGTATTTCAAAATTCAATGTCGCTGTCGTGACCTTTATTTCATATATTTTACCTGGAAGAGGCTGCCGACTCGTCTACCAGATACTCACTAGTATAGACATAATCTAGCAACATATTACTTAATTATTTATTTATTTTTGATTACACACCTTAACCTATTGTTAAAAAAAACATTACAATATCAAGCAGAATGAATTGAAGAATATAAGTATAATTTTAGATCTTTTTTTACATCACTAATTTTTAATTTCTTAATTTCTAAAGGTACCTTTTAAATAATCGTACCAGCACAACTTCAATTTGTCTTTCTCCATATATATTTGTGATGCTAATTGCCTTGACGAGTACTTATGTGAAAAGGACCCTTTGAAATACTCCATAAATATTTTAAAACTAAACATTTGAGAAACCGTGTGTATTTAAAAAAATACACCTACAAAATAAACCAAATAAATATGGCCATACGTGAAATATATCTATCTGAACAAACTAACATAATGTTAACAATTATTTCAATATTTTGTTAGCCATTTAAAAAAATAAATATAACGATATTCTTAAAAAAACACCAAATAAACTAAACTAGGTCGGCCTCTATAATGCGGTGAGTTTCCATCTACAATCATTCTATATCTTATATATTTTTTAATTTTGTTATAATCCGTGCAAAAATACCTATGAAATTTAATATTTAACGTTGGTAATAGTTGAAAAAAATATTTATTTTTTTATATAATTCATTGAATTAATTTTAACGTTTTCATATAAAAAAGAAACTCGACATTCATAGAACTTTAGGATGGTATTAATAATTATTTTGCTTGACATTGACAGGCAATTGAAAAATCAACATTTGAAGTCGCAAAATTCACAATACGAAACTCATTCAGTTGTGTGAACGTTTTATTTATTTATTAAAATTAATGTATTTTTAAAACATATATATAATTTTAGCTTTTTGCAATTCTTTTCCGTATAAACTTTAACTATACCAAGTCCCATATCCGAAGTTTTCCCTTCACATATTCTTTATTCTTTATTAAGAGAAGTCAACAGTCTTACAAACATTATTATGGTATTAATGATAAATTTGCATTCTTAAAAACTATTTGTAAAATTAATCAAAGATTTCTACTGTTAATATAAACACTAAAAACTAAGTTAGAAACTAAACGTGTATAGTTTAATCATGCTTTAACCTCTTAATCATATCAAAATACTGACATGGCTTGAATTCACATGATATATGATATAATTAATCAGTTTTAAATGTAGATAATACATTTAAATAAAAAATGAGCAAAATTCAAGCTACTTTATAAAACACACTCACCCTAAACTCATTTCTCACACACATAAATATTAATTATATAACATAGTATTATGTAGATTTAGTTAATAGTAATTTACATTTACTGTTACAATTTCTTAATTAGTAAAGTACTTAATGCACGGCGATTAAGGAGATAAAATTTACCTTAGAACAGATGTTTATATTTAGACTTTTAGTTTTAGTTAGTTAGACTTGGTACCTGTTTTTGAAGTTATACTTATTTATTTATTTAACAGGTTTCCCCATGCACATTATAATTAAAGTAAAAACAAATTAAACTACCAAAAGAAAAACAAACAACATTAAAAACAAAAAACAATAACATGAAACACTAAAAAAATTAAAATAATGCCTCCAGGCAAACATTATCAAATAAATAATTCACGCTGATCTCACAAAGGTGTAATGGAAAGCAGATTTTTAATCCCATTGGGCGAACAGACAAAAATATCAATCTCCGCGGAAATGGAATTTAATAATTCGACTGCTCTACCAACCGGACTATACTTGTATACGTCGGTACGACACGCTAACCGCCTAAATAACGTGTGCTTCCGCGCTCTAGTGAAACGGTCCGTAACAAAGAGACCAATATCACCGAGTATTACGGGATCCTCGATGAAACCGCGAATAACCTTATAAAAATAACACAAAGTATGGATTTGTCGCCTAAACTCGAGTGTGTTAACATCCCTAATACAAATGCTGATGGATTTCAGGATAATATCCATACCTACGGAGATAAAGGTATCTAAGGAACCTCCTCTGAATAACCTCCAGGATATTAACCTCATGAGGACTCCAGATAATGGAACTATACTCCAATATCTTACTTCTTTGCGCCCGTTGTACTCATTGGGATGGGATGTTGGTCGAGAAACCGCGTCACGCGTTAGGAATAAAATCCGTAGAGTGCCTTTTAATACGTTCTCCACCAAAGATACCCCAAGAGTCTCGTTGGGTCAGTGGTTAACGCGCTCGTCTCCCACGCTAGAGTCCCTAGTTCGATCCCCGGCTGGGAATTGATTTTTTTTCACAAATTATACGAAAGTATACGAACATACGAACTTAATAATGATAATGTATAGGTGTATATTATAATAATATTGAGTGGGTGTGTGCGAACGGCTAAAGAAGTGTAACTTCCACCATCTGGCACGAGGCAAACCCAATTTTTTTTTTGGAACTGGTACAGTTTTTTTTAATTGCATTCTAGATGTACTTAAAGCTATGCAATGATTTTTTTTTTTCTAAAATGTAAATAAGACTGCCGTTTCGAAAGGACATTGACTCTCGTTGTATGGCGCCGCGCATGCGCGCGTCTGCCTAACTTTATTTATAATTTCTCGAGGGGGGAAGAGTTTAGTCAAACATTTTGTTCGTGCACCCCCCCCCCCCACCCCTTCCCCCCAGTGCCTCCCCCGTTGAGGAGGTCGACGGGCTATTTTTGACTCTATCCGAGTACAGTGTTGCTAGATGCGATCGTAATCATACCTGGTATGACCCCGTTTACACAGGCCGGCCGCCGTACTTGGTTTGTGACACCGCTGGTATTTATTTTACAGGTCTTAACCTGGTTAGAGTGGCCATTCAAAAAGTCCTTTCGGCGGATCAAAGCGGTGAAACGTTTTGGTCATCCCTTACCGTAAGGGTTGCTCGTATCGAAGATAGTTTCGAACAAAACTCGTAGGGAAATTATAAGCCCACAATTAACATGTCCAACATGGAGGTATGTCCAAAAAAATGATTTTTTAAGAGGCCTTAGGGTTGCTTTTTTAATATATATATTTTCTGGGTTATTAATAATCGACCAGTCGGCTATGGGACGTTGTGTTATGAAATGGTTGTCGACGTTCGACTGACGTGAAGGCGACTCCGGTTGCTAACATCGATCTGTGCCGAGAAACAACCCGCCCGCCCCCGTCTTAGCGCGACAGGGACGGAATGCACAAATCCTCGATGCGCCGTCTCTTTCCATTGTTTAACATTATTGATTTCGTTGTTGGGCGCCCCTGGCGTGCACGTCGCCGTCCCTCTCTCTCCCTCTCTCTCCCTCTCCCTCTCCCTCTCTCTCTGGCGCGGAGGACTATTTTTTCCTCCTTTTACTACCCGGCGCGTTAAAAACACCTCCGCTCGCGGTAGGGTGACCATTCGGCCGCCAATACAATATACAATCATTATTTATTTATTGACAGGTAAGCATACAGCGTAACAATAGTATACAGGGTGTCTCAAGATCAATCCCACAAATTTTAGTAAGAAATTATGTAACAAAATGCGAAAAATTTATTATTTTTGTAATAAAATTCTTATCAATCGATAAATCAATATTATCTGTCGACCAATAGCATCCCTCTTACAACCGCAGAGAAGGGGAAAGGAGTTACGCCTTCTTCTTAGACCAGTGGCATCTGAGAGCAATCATTTAGCTCCGCCCTAATAGGCCGTTTCGAACAACGCAGCAGGTCATTAACCTCGATCTTGACTGACCGCGGCCTAGTGACCCAGTGACGTAGTTATCCGAGGGATGAGCCATTGAAAAATATCTGTTTTACACGATTTAGAATAGAAAGTTCAACATTTTTTTTCTCGAAAACCATAATTAATTTTGATATAGTTTCTTAACAAATACCACTAGAAATCGTAGGACCTATTAGCTGTTTTTTTTATTGGTATTGACCTTGCGACACCCTATATACATTTTTCAAAGGGTTAATTATTTATTTATTTATCGTTTATTCGGAAAACCAACTATAGAAAAAAGAATGGTACATACAGTTGGCCAAGTTGGGCTGGGTTGGGTTGGGCAACTTGGCCAGTTGGGCATTATAAGGCCAATTAAAGCTTACGCCTATCTACAAAAATATTTAAACTTTTGTTGTTGAGTTTAACGCAATACAAATACAATACAATACAAATGTTTATTAAATACAATATAGTATACGCGCTATAGTATATGCTTCTGTCGCTATTGCAGAACAGGTTTTCCTAGTGCAACTACGCTTTGCCTGGCAACTAGCGGCCTATGAATAAAAAGTCCACCTAGAACTGTTAACCTTCGTGTACCTACGATAATTGAAGGTAGATTACTTTAAAATATCATTGTAAAATGTAAAATTGTAACTGATTAATAGGTATAATAAATTGTAATAACATATTTGTAAGGCATGTATTCAGAAAAGAATAAATAATAATAATTATTACCCGTCCGCCCAGAATACGACAAATCACTTCATAGGTATTAACACACTCGAGTTTAGGCGACAAATCCATACTTTGTTTTATTTTTATAAGGTAATTCGCAGTTTCATCGAGAATCCCGTAATACTCAGAGATATTGGTTTCTTTGTTACGGACCGTTTTACTAGAGCGCGGAAGCACACTACACAAGTATAGTCCAATCGGGAGAGCAGTCGAATTATAAAATTCCATTTCTGCGGAGATTGACATATTCGTCTGTTCGCCCAATGTGGTTAAAAATCTGCTTTCAGCGATCAGCGTGAATTATTTATTTGTGAATGTTTGACTGGCGGCATTATGTTAATTTTTTAGCATAGTATGTTTCATGTTATTGTTTTTTGTTTTTCTTTTGGTAGTTTAATTTGTTTTTACTTTAATTATAATGTGTACATGGGGAAACCTGTTAAATAAATAAGTATAACTTCAAAAACAGGTACCAAGTCTACCTAACTAGATATAAACATCTGTTCTAAGGTAAATTTTATCTCCTTAATCGCCGTGCATTAAGTACTTTACTATTAACTAAATCTACATAATACTATGTTATATAATTAATATTTATGTGTGTGAGAAATGAGTTTAGGGTGAGTGTGTTTTATAAAGTAGCTTGAATTTTGCTCATTTTTTATTTAAATGTATTATCTACATTTAAAACTGATTTATTATAACATATATCATGTGAATTCAAGCCATGTCAGTATTTTGATATGATTAAGAGTTAAAAGCATAATTTAACTATACACGTTTAGTTTCTGGAGATGTTTGCATGGAGAAATTATTTTAATTTTTTTAGTTTAATTAATTATAACGTGTACATGGGGAAACCTGTTAAATAAATAAAATTCAGAAATATATAAAATTATTTCTTCTGAGGCGGTGAATAAATATCGTATAAGTTTAGTATAGCGTTTTATGAAGAACATTTCAATCGGGAATAAGATTAATTATGAGATTTAGTCCTGTCAACGATGTGAGAAAACTGCAAGGTTTTCGCCGTGGTTAAGAGTACATTTTTTATTTCTACGGTTCCGTACCTCAGCAGGAAAAACGGAACCCTTTTAGGATTATAAGGGTCTGTCACAGACGTTTTTATCGAAGGCGACGAGATGCTGATGTTATAAGGTGATTGAGGTGAGGTGATCTAGGTGCCATTAAGTAATCGAGTTTTGTTCGGGACATTTTTAATCTGCGAAGAGTTTTTAAAAATAAAATCTTAATGTTTGTCTCGATTTATTCGTAAAGTTTGCGCGCCCTACTTTAAATTTTAGGGCGCCTCGTGTATGTCATATTATGTTGACTGCTCCAAAATAGGGACCTGGGACTGTCACGGGTATTTGGGGGGTGAGGGGGGTGACTTAACAAACCCCCAGCTCTAGTTTATCTTTATTAAAACAAAAAACGTTTATAATGTTTTTTTTATATACTTTTTACAACATTTTTAACCGCGGATATATTTTTTTTTTTCAAATATATGTATATATAACTTAATATGGTGGTATTTCAATTAATTAGAAATGCATCTGAGGGCCTTGGTTGTAAATTGGCGCGCGAACGGTTTTAAAAAAAATATTTTTGAAAAATGGACCAAAAATTTTAGACCAGCCATTGTTGCGGACAGTTTGGACGACGCGCGTTACGGGATAGTCTGCCGTTTAATTCAGACTAATGAGTTTTTTAAAATTTAATTAATGCTCGCCTAATTGAAATGATAATTATAGGCTGTTTATTTTTTATTTTTTAACATTTTCGCATCGAGTAAAAATTAAAAAAAAAAAAGATTGGCTCATAATAGGCATATTTTATGTGGAAAGTAGAGTGTGTGTGGGGGGGGGGGGTGATTGCGTGCAAATGCGTGTCGTGCACGCACGGATGTCGGCTTGAAAGCGTGTGCGGTTTTACATTTACACCCGATGGGCTTGAAGTCGTGTGTGAAAATTGAAAATTGGCGCGAGAAAATCGCACGCTCCTTCTCGGTGTGTCGCCGATGCCAATGCGGTTAATCGCGAAATACTACTACTAAAAATGCTCACTAAAAACCAAAAAATAATTGACCCAACGGTCAATAGCACAGACACGAAATTTTGTTATTTATTTATTTATAACCCGTAATTTATTTATTTATTTATTTTTTATTGAAAAATCCACAGTATTAAATTTTTATAATTACAAACAAAACTTATTACCAGTATATAAAACCAATTATGGATTTCGGTCATTTTACATAATGACATTAGCATAAAAATTTGAAGAGTGTTCTTAAAATATATATAGATTATAAATATTATAGTACAGTAGATTTTTTTTTTTTTTGGATTGTTATGTGTAATTTGTGAGTGATGTTTGTGGTAGTTGTGAGTGTGTGACATTTATATATATATTAAAATCAAGTATAAATTAAGTATGGTTTTAGTATGTATAAAAATAATTTATGATGAAGGTAATATAAATATAATTACAAGTACTTCTATGCTATAATTAACCACTAACAACATAACAGTCTAACAATACAATTAGGTTTTATTTGTCTTTACTATTAATGATATTGGAAAAATTTTTTTTTTGAATGATAATAAGGAGGTATTCAATATATCGATTTTTTTTATCGATTATCTTTATTGTTATAAAGAGAGCAGATACGAGGTGTGGTGCTATTGTTCATAGAATTAGTCTGATAACGGGGAATATGGAATTTATCCTGGAATTATTTTGATTTAATGTTTATATAATGGTTAAATATCGAATAATGGCGAAACATATTCAATTTGTGTCATATTTTAAATTGATAGTTTTCATTCAAAATGTTAGGAGAGCTTCGCCGTAAGTGTTTTGCTTAGTGCGTCGAGTGGGTCCCCTCCCCTGCCCCTCCCCTGCCCCCGCCGCTTAACACACTCACTCACACACGCGCAATATTGTTATTTTTACTCGCCGACATGTGGCTAGCTAGACCCCCCCTTCCCCCCCGCGCCTCCTCCCCTCAGCCCCGCACGCACACACGCGCGCGCTCTAAAAATATTCAGCTTTGTTGCTAACAAACCCCGCGCTTATTGCCCACTAGGGACGCCTCGACTCTCTATAAACAATCGAATTTGACGTAAAACTTCCTTACACAATTTTAACCCAATGTCTTAAAGACGAATTTGAAGCAGTTCAGAGAAAAGCAAGCAGACATGCCTTAGTCGATATGATAGTCCATCTGAATTAATTTCAACTCTTAATTGGGAGCCACTTAGTAGAAGGCGTTTCGAATTCAGATTAACTAGTCTATATAAGACTGTGACGAATGAGTCTGCCTGGTCTTCTTTAAGATCCCAACTCTCCAAGTCTTCTTAGAATGGTCGCAATGACCATCTTTCCAAGATAAAACCTATCTTGAGAAAACGGAATATTGGGTTCAATTCGTTTCTTTCCAGATCAATTTGCCAGTGGAATTCTCTTCATAGGTCATTATTTGACCCTTTTCCTTGTTCCAAGGCTGTTTTTAAGCGTAGGCTGCGAGTTGTTAAGCATTAATCTTTTTTCCTCGCCTACTAAACTCAACAGTATCACCGGAGCTAGCTCCTAAATATTGTAATTACTTAATAATAATAATAATCGATGGTAGGGTTGCCATAAATGCTTTGGCTCCGACCGGGACTGATATCAATATAGGAGGAAACATAGGGGAGTTTTAGGAACAGGAGGGGGGGGGGGTACCGCCCCCATAGCGCCGCAATCTGGTTTGTAAAAAAAGGAAGTCTTTCAAAGGTTCTTTCATTTTGAGAATACGCTCAATGGTCGGGAACAAAGACAGTTAACCGCCTAGTTTTTGAGTGAGATCGTAAATTACCACGAATTACATCAGCTCCCTCACAAAGGTATTTCAGTCTTTCATTCCTCACTGTAAATATGGAAAAATATTAGTAAAATGTCAGTACATCCCTCGACCCCACACTTTCACCGCCAGCCAACGGGATCCAACGTCGTCGCACGAATTATTCGCATAATTTTAGCAATAATATAAAGGCCTGATTATTCCTTTACCGGGACATATGGTGGGTCAACCGGGACAACCGGGACCGAGGCTCTAAACCGGTGACATATGGCAACCCTAATCTAATGGGACACAACTCGTGAGAACGCTCGGAGGTGATGTGATCGTTCGTTACGCTCAGCTGTCGCGATGATTTTCTTCTTATACCGGGGTGTTAGGCAAGCCTTCTAAGGGGTAAGAGTGGAGGTCATTTGTAACAAATTGAACCAAATTTACTTTTTAAGATTTTTGATGATTTTCCAAAATTCTATAATCAAAGTTAATTACAAATATATCTTTAAGGTTAAATTTATTTTTTTCAGTAAATGTAATGTGTATTTCGTCAACACTTTTGTTGTTTGTTAACATTACAAGCGTTCTGACGCCACTACAGAGAATATTAAATTTAATTTTTAAATTTTCATGTTAAATCAAATGAAAATATACCGGTGAAAATTTGTTTAGATGTAAATGTGGTTCAGTAGGATCCGAATGACCTCCAAAACACCCCTTCAAAGATCCCTATCGACCTAGCTAACATCCTGTATAAATCGGCGTGCGAAAACATTGTTGGATGTAGAGGCCAGTATGGGGAGTCATTTTGAAACATAACCCAATATATTATTATGCCGTTGATGACAATTTAATCAACTTCTTTGCAGAAGATTTACTATTTTCGCACCTGGTGTCTGTCTTTGTTGGATAAAAACACTGATACCACTTTTCGAACCCAGCCCTTAAAACTAACAGCGTGTGCATTCAAATCTTCATAAGACCCTTTGGTCTTTATGTGTGATGGAAGTAGATACGTTTGTCCATAGTAACCTTAGTGTTAAGATAGGTGATAAAAGTTTCTGCCGAAACCCCAAAAAGCGCGTTGTCACGTCCTAATAAATTCAGATCGTTTGTCGATGCTCTTGGACGCCAAATCCCTCGTATCATTTAGGAGTGGGCCTAAAAAACCGGGTGTGACCGTTGCGGAATGGACAGCCGAGGGATTGTCGTGAATACATTTCTAATCCAACGTCGTTTGTGGAAAAGCGGGGTTAAATACTATTCTGAAATGAACTCCTGACCAACTCGATAGTCTACGAAAGTCAACCGTTTTGGTGTCGCTCAAATCTTTGAATGGCACTCAATAATCGTGACGATTTTTTTGTTTTGTTTCGTGTATAAGTAAACAATGCGTTTTTATTTTTGTGTGAGATGTGACTTAATTATTTACGTAGAGAAATTATGTATAATAAAACTTATGACATGGATTAAAATCGGCTGTTCTCTAAGGAATAATATAAAATTTAAATGAATGAGATATCTTATATACTATGAAAGTTAGAGTAAAATGTCACTTTTTCGAAAACTGTCCCCTATTCCCGCCCTCTGATCTGATTTTGCCCATTAACGAACTTGACCGAGATTTTGTGCCCTTAAAATTTATGTATCAATTTGAAAATGATTTATGTAAAATTACGGCAGTTATAGTGTCCACCAGAAAGTGATATATATAGATAAATGAATAAAAAGATAGATAAATTTATATATTATAAACTTTAAAACTGAGGGTGGTTTTAAGATGTGAGATTTGTGACTAGGAGATGTGAAATTTTCCAGAAGTCATCACATGGTACCCATTGCAATAGGTAGCTATCATGAAATGGTATAATTGAACCCTATTCACTGCTTCTAAATGCAACAGTTTAATTCATAACCATACTGTTGTGGTTGTGGCATAAGATACCTCGATCGTCTTCAACATATTACATTAGGAGGATTGGTAATTAAAAGACAAATGAAGGTTTTAAAACATTTCTAAATTACGAGGCTGATTGCTTACTGACCGCGCTGAGAGACCCCCCTATTACACCCCCTACACCCTACTAACCCCCTACTGACGCCCTATTAAAATAGAGTACAGAATGTCAAGGTCGACTGTCAATATGCCTTAATAAAATCCTACGCTGTTAAGGTTAAAAACTGTAAGGTTAACTTTGATTTTTGAAATTCGACACGATTAGGTTTACGATCGAGTTTTTACATTCTCATAAAATAATTGTTTTTTTTTTTTTGGGATTTTATCGATTATTTCGAATAATCGATTGTCCAAACGCGCATTCCTACAGTCCGCTCGACTGCTTTCTGTGTTTATTTTTTAGTTTACACAGCGAGCTTACTGCTTGTAGAGTACGCGCAAGTTGCGTTACCATCTCGAACATTTTTCTCTCACGATATTTAGGTTCGAGCGGCCCTTCGGCGCCCGGGAGCTTCGAATTACGCCATGCGATGTATCCATACGGGTCCATACATTTTGAGGTCCAAATGGGACACTTCAACGAAACACCCTTTCCTGCCATCTCTATGGGTTTCTTAGCTCCTTGTTTCCTATGCGCCGCAAGCGATTTTTTTTTTGAGCTAGTTATAAGTAAATTTCAATTTGTTATCTTGATCTACTATAACCCGTAATTTATTTATTTATTTATTCTTTATTGAAAAATCCACAGTATTAAATTTTTATAATTACAAATAAAACTTATTACTAGTATATAAAACCAATTATTGATTTCGGTCATGTTACATGTTAAGATTAGCATAAAAATTTGAACAGTGTTCTTAAAATATATTATATAGATTATTATAGTGTTATGTGTAATTTGTAAGTGATGTTTGTGGTAGTTGTGAATGTGTGACATTTGTATGTATATATTAAAATAAAGTAATAAATTAAGTATGGTTTTAGTATGTATAAAAATAATTTATGATGAAGGTGATATAAATAAAATATGTAATTATTATTGAAATAGACACGAAATTTAAAAAAAAAAACAAATAAAAATACAATAAAAAGTATTTGAAGGTTACAATTTGACATTTTCTATTTCTACGGAGATTCCTATAGATGTCTTTTTTTTTTATAAATTACTGATATTTCTATCTACCTACATAAAATATGACATAATTGACACTGCAATGTAATAATATTTTCCCATTTAGTTAATTAGTTAATTAAATTTATATTCTTATATACAGCATGTAAAAATGATTATTCTTTTCATAAATACAGATAATTTTAAAGTACTACAAGGCAAAAAAAAACAAAATATTTTAGTAATACCTTTACTGATTGATGTTATTTGTATTCACATATCATGTCGTTAAAATTGAAAAAAAACCGCATATTAAATCAAACAAAAAATGTTGGTTTTGAAATTGGTTATAACCATTGTATTTCTATTTTTTTGTTACTTGTAATTTTTTTATTATTTAAAGTAAATTTCATAATTTAAACTGGGTTTAAAGTGCATTACCTAATATAAATTAATT
Organism: Neomicropteryx cornuta; assembly: GCA_020383195.1. Taxonomy (NCBI): domain Eukaryota; kingdom Metazoa; phylum Arthropoda; class Insecta; order Lepidoptera; family Micropterigidae; genus Neomicropteryx; species Neomicropteryx cornuta. Next base: position 3,703,720 of record JAHKQU010000010.1, on the reverse strand, counting down.
ATGACACACACACACACATGCCTACAAGTGAGTTCTGGATTTAGCCGAGTAATTCCGTAATTTTTGTTATTTTTTACCTGGTAAACTTTATAAATGTAATATTTTGACTTTATTATTGTATATAATCGTAAGTTTTGCGAAAATATGTTAGCTGTACATTTATACGAATAAAATAAAAATAACTAACAGTAAAAAAAAAAACTGAAAAAATACCTATCCAATGCACAAATGGCATCCAGCAGTTAAGCCCTGTTATCCAATTGTTTTTTTTTTAATTCACAATAATATATTGTCACACTTCACACCGTGGGTTGGCTATGGTCAGAGGGATGCCAAAGCCTAGGTAATTTAAAAAACCGTTGACCAAATAAAAGCAAGGAATTTATTAGAATATTACGAAATATATGAGAATTTAGGTCTATGAGGCGGCAGAGGTTTAATCAGGTTCAAATGTGAGCAAGGGTGGAGGGATCTTTACTCGCCCCTGAGGTCTCCCACTTCATTTCAGGAGAGTGGCACTGCTGGGGGTAACTGCCCCTTATTCTTGTAGGTTGGGCGCCCGAATCTTCATTCGCAGGTCCACGTGCAAAGGCCGACCAATAGGGCGATGTCACGATTGAGGGTAGGTCGCAGAAAACCGGATATAAGGTATAGAAATAGAAAATAAAAGCGTAGAGAAAAGGGGCTGAAAGAAAATAGGTGTGTAACAATATAACATAAATAAAAATTGTTTTTTCTTTGTTCCAGATTGTTTAACGCACAAAGAAGAACGTCGAGAAAGAAGATTAAACAAAATCGTAGTACGAAAATATTCTAGTCAGATTCGAGTATTTATTTTTTATTGTGGCAATGAAAAACTTAATTTACAAAGTTTTTTTGTAGCAATTACCTAAGCCATCTAGATATAGTTACTTATTTGATAATCGCGACAGACGCAGAATGTAAAAGCAGTATTTAAAGATATGTACTTAAAAATGTACCAAAGACGTTTAATTTGAATTATTTTTGAAGTGAATGACTTTTTTTTGTAACCTATCAATGATGCTATAAAATCGGTATCGGGGAATCTCTGCAGATAACGTGTTATAATGGCCACACCTTCTCAGCAGTTTTGCGTACGGTGGAACTCATACCATGCCAATTTACAGGTAATAATATAATTAAGTACAATAAAAAAATACAGAATTCACTATTTTTGACTTTTTCTTTATCTATTACACAGTTTTAATTTGATCATACAAGATTTCATCTCTAATAACAGCCATCTTGCTGATAAATTCATTGTATTAAGATAACCACAAAATTTCAAACATTGTGATTGATTGTTTGCCAATATTAATGGTGTCCACCAGGCTCAGCGGCGAGTGATCAACTTTTTATTGGTGTTGGCATGATATATGATCGATCCGCTGAGAAATAGACTGCATGGCGATATTAAATCCTTTCGAGTCATTTAAATTGATTTAAAATTTTAAATTATATATATTTTTGTATTTGACTGATCAAAGAGACTGATCACTGAATTATGTTTCTAATAGTTTCAATTATTTCGTTAGGCCTGCTCTTGATTAAATTAACACATCTGTTTTCTACTCCGACTCTGATAAGTCAAATTTAAAACCTCCGGCTCCGACTCCCGTTCCGGTATACTCACCGTCGTAACATCCCTAGTGTCTAACTATTGAAGTACGCATTGACAGTGGTAAACCGGTTTGTGCCCTAAATTGTGTTCTTAATTTTAACCGAACCGATAATAATATAAAAAAAAACGATCCAAAATAATATTCAGTTAACAAAACTGTACCTACATCAATTTGTTTTTTTTTATGGAAGTTTAGCATACTAGCCTTAAAATGTAATATTTATTATCTTGCAAACATTTTGTGGAAATCTTTCATATAAACACCGCATTTAATTCGGTTAAAGCATCGTTACAGAAGAACGATGATTACAGTGGTTAAAATTTCTTAATCGCTAAATGGAAATTGACAACCACTCTTTAGTACTAAAAACATGCAAATGTCACGGAGGACCATTCTCACAAAATAAAGGAGATTTTTAGAAGAAAGAATGTCGGATTTCATTCTTTTCTTCCGCGCACCATTAGAGAGTGGAATAATCTCAACTGCAGCGTCTTCAAACCATTCCCTAAGACCCCTTCCCAGCTAAGAAAAAGGATTAAAAATGTGGTTTTAAAATAACTTCCTTGCACTACAACCGGAGAATAGGTACCTCCAAAGTATATGCAATTTTAAATATAATAATAATAAACGCATTGCAAATCAAACGTAATGGCTTATATCGAGTTTTACATCTACCTCATGGTTAGTGTAGGAAATGCGGCGAAATTCGTAAATGAATCGCAAATCACTTACCTAATGGTCGAGCTTAGGTGCTGGAATTTTGTTGATGGATTGTGGAATTCAGGTGCCTCTGCAACTGTCTTTACAGGTTGTGGAGGACGCTGATGCCTCGCACGAATCCATCCGTTTCTTTGCTAGATTCTGCAAAACTGCTATGAGCGAGATGTTGGTGCTACGACAGACCATTTCACACTGCTTGACAGTTACATTAGAGGGGGAGGGGGGAAAATGGATTTATGGATAGACCATAGACCAAGGATATTTGAGGTAAAGGTGTGATTATACGACACATAATACAAACCTCACCATTTACCACATATTTTGGTCTTATGATTGTTTACTATATTCAACATCCTCCCCGCCAAAAAGAGCTTGCCTCTTTTTTTTTCCGAAGTTGTTTGAGATTCTATGAGTTCTTTTGTAAATTACAATTATTCCTAAATAAGTTGATTTACCTAACCTAATTCTTAACTTAATTATTAGCATTTAATTAGATTATTCAAGTGGAAGAGGACACACCTTAACCACTGGTCTAACCAATGTGCCCTGAGCAGTCTTCAGAGTTACCACTCGAACTACTGAATCTTTCCCCGGGTGGGTTTTTGTAATGCGACCTAGTCGCCACCGTAATACAGGCAAGTTTTCATCTTTAATGATGACAAGTTCTCCAACTTTAATATTCGGAGAGGGAGATGTCCATTTGGCTCTCTGTTGAAGGGTGTGCAAATATTGTGTCTGCCACTGCTTCCAAAAATGTTGGGTCATTTGCTGAATGAGTTGCCATCGTGAGAGATGTGACAACTTCACCTTTTCTAATGTGTTTTCAGGCAACGACACAAGAATATCTCCTATAAGGAAATGTGCTGGTGTTAATGTATCTAATTCTGCAGGGTCAGTGGATAATGGGCATAATGGCCGTGAGTTTAGTACGGCTTCAATCCTAATGAAAAGTGTTGTAAGTTCTTCGAAAGTTAATACTTGATCTCCAATGACTCGTTTGAGATGAGTCTTTGCCAATTTAACCATGGCTTCAAATTGACCTCCAAAATGAGGTGCTCCGGGTGGGTTTAAGTGCCAACGAACACCTTGATGACCCAAGGAGTTTTGGATCTTTTCCTGTGATTCGTTAACTAAAAGAAATTTATGGATGTCCGATAAATATCTCTTACAACCCACGAAGTTTTTTCCACAATCTGTATAAATATCCGTACACAGACCACGCCGTGAAACAAATCTATTGAACGCTGCCAAGAAAGCTTCAGTCGATAGATCAGACACCACTTCTAAGTGGACAGCCTTTACTGAGTAACAGACAAATACACAAAGATATGCCTTTTGAATTTTAGCATTTCTGAGCTTACTTGATTTTATCTGAAATGGACCTGCAAAATCGGCTCCACTAATAAGGAACGGTCTACATTGACGAAGTCTATTTTGAGGAAGGTCACCCATCAATGGACTTACAGGTTTGGCTTTGGTTTTGAAACACGGAATACATTTATGTATCCTGTGACGAATTGTGCGTCTCGCAGATAAAATCCAATACTGGTGTTGCAAAATGGACAACAATGTAGTTGGACCAGCATGAAGATGCTTTTTGTGGTAATAATCAACGATAAGATTAGTTAAATGGTTGGATCTGGGTAAGACTATAGGATGTTTTGCATTGAATTTAAGGTTTGAATATTTTAAACGCCCACCAACTCGCAGTACATCATTACTGTCTAAAAATGGCAAAAGATGTTTGATATTCGTGTTACAATACTTGCCTTTGCGTAGTAATGCAATTTCTTTAGAAAATTCAGAACATTGAACATATTTGATCCAAATTAGAAGAGCGTCTTGAAGTTCGTCAACGCTGAGAGCGCCAAGAACTCTTTTTAAACTATTACGACAATTGAAACTGAAACGTTTACACCAAGCTGTAATTCTCTGAAGTTTTGAAAGCGAGCTCACCTTATCCAAGATAACAGTCTCGTTAGATGTTGTATGGAGAACAATTTTAGACGTTTTCACGCCAGGAAGGTCCTGAATTTGGACTTGTTGAGGATTTAGTGGCCATGTTTCTGGTTGGTCCACCAGCCACAAAGGTCTCCACCATAACTCATGACTTAATAATTCTGACGGTGAGATTCCTCGAGAAGCGCAATCGGCAGGATTTAACTCTGATGTTACATATCGCCAGTGATCTGGTGACAGTAAACTTTGGATTTCTGAAACGCGATTGCCTTCATAGGTTTGAAGCAAGTGTGGCGGAGTTCTTATCCATGCTAAAACGATGGTTGAATCACACCATGCGATTATATCATCAATGATCAATCTGCCTGTCAATGAATGTACAATATAATTTATTAATTTTGCTACGAGCATAGCTCCACAAAGTTCTAATCGAGGGATGCTCAGTTTTTTCTTAAGAGGCGCTACTCTGCTTTTTGCCAAAAGAAGATTAACAGTTACCTCACTGTCGATATCTTCCACTCTCAAATAGACTACAGCGGAAAAACCTGCTTCTGAGGCATCGCTGAATCCGTGAAGGGCACGTCTCAGGGGTTTACTTGGCAAAATATGTCTAGTAAGTTGAATTCGAGATAATACTGGGAACTCAGTTACATAAGACTGCCATTGCTGGAGAATGGATTGAGGTGGTACGTCATCCCAAGAAATACCTAGTAGCCACAATTCTTGTAACAAAACTTTAGCTTTAAATACGACAGGGCTCAACCAGCCGCTAGGGTCGTAAATTTTAGCAACATTTGATAATATGCTGCGCTTAGTACAGGCTTCACTTGCTAATGAGACACTGTATTGAAAAACATCCAGTATGTGGTCCCACTGCAACCCCAAGACTTTTATCCTACTTCCACCATCAAGATTCAGTGGAGTTTCACAATGATCAATAGGAAAACGTTCTAAAAGGATTGGGTTGTTACTGGCCCACTTACGTAATTCAAACCTACCTCTGTTTAATAATGTAACTAATTCATCCTGAAGAGTTAACGCTTGTTCAACTGACGGAGCACCAGTTACAATATCATCTACAAATATGTCATTCAGGAGAACAAATGATGCCCTAGGAAGGTCGTTGTACAATTTTGCTAGTTCGTGAAGACAGCGCATTGCCAAATAGGGAGCTGAAGCAGTCCCATAAGTTACCGTATTCAATTGAAATTCACTAACGGGTAGTTCACTTGACGACCTCCACAAAATAGTTTGATAGCATCTATCATCAGGATGAATAGATATTTGTCTATACATCTGACGAATGTCTGATGTAAAAACTACTGGATGCAGTCTAAAGTGAAGAATAATGTCAACAATGTCTTGCTGGAGTTTCGGACCAGTCAAAAGAATATCATTGAGCGAAGTAGACGATGAGGTTGGCATTGACGCATCAAATACAACACGAAGTTTTGTAGTGCTACTACTTTCTTTAACAACCCCGTGATGGGGAATGTAATAACATATGTTATTTGATGAACCGCGGATGGGTTCCATATGGTTCAAATCTAGATATTCTTGCAAAAACTTGGAATATGAAAGCTTTAGTTGTGGGTCGCGATTCAACCGACGTTCTAAATTCAGAAATCTGGACAAAGTTTGAGTCCGTGATTCACCCAACGAAGGATGATCGGGTTTAAATGGTAACCTTACAATAAAGCGTCCATTCTTATCCCGTACATAACTATCAGCAAATAGTTTTTCACACAATTCGTCTTCAGGATTTACAATGTGTCTAGAAGGTGGTTCTTCAGATTCCCAGAATTTTCTTAAACTTTCATCTAAAGTTGATAAACATGCTACTGATGCGACAGAGGAATTCGAAGAGATCGCATTAGGTATCACAGTCTTGCCTGTTATAACCCAACCAAACACCGTTCGAAACGCTGATGGGAGATCAGAATCCACTGTTATTTTTTGTGATTCCAAAACTTTGTCGAACAAATCTGCACCTAATAAGAAATCAATTGAAGCGGGCTCACTAAAGTGAGGGTCTGCTAATTCAAGGTGCTTGAAACTGTCCCATACCTGTGCAGGAATAGGACCTGAAGGCAATTGTGGAGTTATCTTTTTTAAAACAACTGCCTTTGTAAACAGAAGTGGAGTAAACGAAAACTGCGGTTTTATTGAACAATCAACTAATCCCTTTGAAGATTGCACTTTCGTGTTACCTACGCCCGTAATGGGTATCTTATTGCAAGTGCGAGGCAAGCACAATCGTTTTGCACACACTTCCGTGATGAAGCTACACTGTGATCCATTATCAAGGAGGCAACGTACTACTTGATATTGTCCACTTGAATCTTTCATATGGATAAGCGCTGTTGCTAACAACACTGTTGTCGCCTTAAGAGTGACATTTTTGACAACAATAGTTGAGCTGTGAGCTGACAGCTGCTTATGCTCAGAGGAGCTTGATTGCTCAGCACGAGAATGATCTAATCTTGCCGGAACTACCTCTTTCGGGAGGGTATTACAATTACCGCTGGTTTCCTGCAAGTTTAGTTTGCTTGGAGCGTCAGATCTCTCAAGATGTAATAAACTGTGATGAAGACCATCACATTCAAAACACCTTATTTTTGAAGAACAATGTTTCAAAATATGTGATTTGAAACAATTAAAACAAAGATTATTTTGTTTTACAAATCTGTGACGTTCAAAGGGGGTTTTGTTTTTAAATACAAAGCACTTGTATAGTTTATGTGCCTTCTTACACAAAGGACAATTTTCCTGGACATCCGATTGCACATTTGACACAAATGAACTATTTCTAGGTTTGAACGTAGGCTTCGAGTGCTCTACTGGAACCTTGTTCTGTTTCGAGATATGTGTGACTGACGAATTTTCAAAAGCTTTGCATTGCAAATTCAAAAATGTAAGCAATTGTTGAAATGTAGGAATTTCCGACTGAGCATACTGTACTTCAAAACGATGTCTAGTATCCAAATCTAATTTACGAACACAGATGTGAAGTAAAATAAAACTCCAATCATTCACAGGAAAGCTTAAGGCTTCTAATGCGCGAGTATTTTCTTGTAAAATATTCAAAAATTTTCTTAAACCAAATGTGTTTTGGGTATTCAAATTAGGCATTGAAAGAATAAGTTCCAAGTGCCTATCGGCTATCAAACGAGTATTATCAAATCGTTGAATTAAAAGATCGTACGCTACTTGGTAATTACTGTTTAATATTGGTAGATGTCGAACAATATTTAACGCTTCGCCTGACAAGCAACTAAACAAGTAATGCAATTTCTGCACATCGTTTATGTGATTATCACAATGTACTAAACTTTTAAAAACGTTGATAAAGTTTGGCCACGTTATGATGTCTCCACTAAAATGGGGCAAATCAATACGAGGAATATTATAAGAACGTCGCTCTTGAGAAGAGGAGTTAGCTGGAAGATTTTCGCTTTTAGCCTCTGTCTGTTGCACTAACTGCTTGTGGAAAGATTTAAGTTCAAAGTACGTATGGAAGAAGCTATTAAACAGTTCCTCGTGAACATCGCTATCAAAATCATCTGTCTGCAATACCTCTATGCGTATGTGACATTCTTCAAATTTATTTTTAATTGAATCAAGTTCCTCACATCTTACTATAAAGTTATCACGACATAGTGCATTTGATTCTAACGCTAATGCACTTACCTGTAAACTTTGAATCTTTTTCCGCATAATTTTATGAGTCACAAGTGCTGTAGCTAAGTCTGCCATTATAATTTTCCAATTCACGATGAAGTAACAAAACTTTGAACTGAATGTTATTAGTTACCAACCAAACTATTTTGGTACTAAACTAACCAATAATCTACAATGTTTTCAAGTTTATTTTAGAACACATGAGTTTATAACCATGTAAGAAATGATTGATTTAACATGTCAACTGGGATATCAATTTGAGCAAATATGCCTACCCGCTAAAGAAATATTTTTCTTCACCCACACAAAATGAGGTAAACTTTTACGTTTTTTACTAAAAAAACTACCTGATTTGAAAACTAATTTAACAAAAAGAAGTAATTTAATAGTTTAACTGGCAAATGAAGGACCGGAAATTAAAAATCTGACTCGAAGACCAAAAATGATGTAGGAAATGCGGCGAAATTCGTAAATGAATCGCAAATCACTTACCTAATGGTCGAGCTTAGGTGCTGGAATTTTGTTGATGGATTGTGGAATTCAGGTGCCTCTGCAACTGTCTTTACAGGTTGTGGAGGACGCTGATGCCTCGCACGAATCCATCCGTTTCTTTGCTAGATTCTGCAAAACTGCTATGAGCGAGATGTTGGTGCTACGACAGACCATTTCACACTGCTTGACAGTTACATTAGAGGGGGAGGGGGGAAAATGGATTTATGGATAGACCATAGACCAAGGATATTTGAGGTAAAGGTGTGATTATACGACACATAATACAAACCTCACCATTTACCACATATTTTGGTCTTATGATTGTTTACTATATTCAACAGTTAGGTTAGGTTTAAGATCAAGGTTTAGAGTCAGGAGAGATGGTGGTGATGAAGCATTAAAAATGGTATGAACGTGTGCGGATTCGAACCCTTGACCTTTGGACCGATAGTCCAACGCCTTAACCACTAGGCTACCACGGTCTCAATCATGATACATATTATATTTAAAGTTTTGATAAAAATGTATTATTTTTTTATCTTTTTATTTGGAAACAGAGACTTTTCGAGGCTCTTAACTTTGAGGTAAAGTAGAAAGTTATCTTTTTTATTCTATATTAAACCACATAATTATGAGATAAAACGATAATTAGTATTATTTTTCTTCTATAGGGTGTTTTTTTTAGAGGCGTGGTTTTTAATCTGCACTACTTTTTTCGTAGTTGGTGTTTTCGACAGCTGTCACTTGATTTATGCTCAGTATGGTTTGCCATTTCATAATGAATAGACTTACTCCTGAACATCACTCTAAAATAAAGTGTTAATCGCGTCGTGGGCCTGTGACGTGGCCTCCAAGATCGTGCGATTTAACACCGCTGGACTATTTTTTGTGGGGTTATGTGAAGTCGCTTGTCTACGCAGATAAGCCGGACACGATTAACGCCTTGGAAGAGAATATTCGGCGCGTTATTGCTGACATACGGCCCAACTTGCTGCAAAAAGTGGTTGAAAATTGGGCCTCTCGGCTGGAATTTGTTCGAGTCAGCCGCGGCGGCCACTTACCCGAAATCATTTTTAAAACATAATGGCAAACCCTTATCTTTATAATAAAACTAAATTCTTAGCCATAACATCAAATTATATGCGTTTTATCTCTTCTTGAAAACCACGCCTCTAAAATCATCATCCTATATATCTATAAAAAAGAAACTCAAAACGAAAGAGCATTTGTATTTTAAGAGATATGACTTTGTCAGCTCTACCTCTGTGACCTGTACTTAATTTTTAATGTTGAACACGTCTACGTAGTTTTTCTTGTCGGGTCTACAACCATCAGTAGTCCGAATTAATAGGACTGCATATTTTTCCACATAAAATGAAGTTAGAATTATAATAATATAATGTTTTGCCCGTAAATCTATAAAAAAGTGATTCGACATGCGCATATATTGTCTACTGAATGTTTATTCCCTGCATTGTTTGTTGCATTTCCTTTCACATTTTTTAAAATAAAGTTTGTAAAATTTTAGTATTTATGAAAATTTATTTTTCTAATCATACAATTGTTTGTTAACCGGTAATTTTCTTCATATATATATTATTACAAGCTGATCCGACGAACTTCGTACCGCCTCAGAATCAATAAATGTAATGTTATTATTAGCTGAAATAAATTCAGTGTTTTATTAAGAATACTCAAAATTAATTAAGTTCAAATGTGATAACCTCAAAAAGTGAACGTCTTCGAAGGCAACTTGCCGGTTGAAAATAGAATTGCACAGAAAACAAAGCCGTTCCAACAAAATACATTTTCTTTAATTTTTTTTCCGATGTTTTAATAGTTATTCTGCTATTCAAGGGCGGAGACAAAGCCAACGCATATCATAAAAAAATCATAAAAATCGGTCCAGCCGTTCTTGAGTTATAAATGGTGTAACTAACCCGACTTTGTTTTATATGTATATATATATAGATTGAAATAATTAATGGCGTATGGTTGTACATGGAGTAGGGGGAGTGGACTGTATATTTTGATGGATTGGAAGGTTCACAGCTGAGAGTAAATGGCAATCAACAAAAAAACAAAAGACCAACCTTTGCTTTGCTATGATGGCCGTCTGCGGTTCGCCTGCCTTAGCCTATTTTTCTCACTGCTTCCTTAAGGTTTTGAGTTGATTCGGTGAACGATGTGACGAGATGTCACGCATTGCAGGAATAGTTCGCAGCGAAAAAGGTGTTATTTTGCACTCGATCACGGATTGCAGGCGTGCGGGTATACCCTCTTGCATTTCTTTTTCAACTGACACTTACCGACAGCTGTGATGATGGAAATAGATTGCCAGTAACAAAAACTGGGGAAATTCGAGAATGGGGATATTGCAATATAATAAAAATAAATTAATAAAACATTTATTGAATAAATATCAATATGATACAATATTGAATTTAAATAACATCATTTATAGGGTGACTTCAGAACAAATGGTTTACATATCATATTAGCGTTCAATTATAAAAATGCTAAAAAAAAAATATTTTGAAAAATTATAAAGTAATGTTACTAATAATGCAGAGTGCAAATAATCTAATTGCATTAATAAATAATTATGTAAATTTTACTTATTATATGTTATTATACTATTGTTTGTATTTTAGGTACTGTAATACTGGTAAATAATAAATAATTTGTTCAATATTGCTCAATTTGTTCAAAATGCTCAAACACCATGATGTCACCAGGCGGTCATTATTTTGACAATCCTACATTGAATAATTGCAGTTCGTCTTGAAGACGAATGCGCTAGTGTAGAGGAAAATATATCTGTATTCTCTCAATATATTAAAAAACTGTACTTTTTTATAATAAATATATATTTATAGCATTTTATTTTCGTTTGCTACCTAGGGCATATTTCCACGCTTGCTGTGCACGCAGCAGTTTGCGGACGTGACCTTAGCCTGCGAATCGGAGATGGTGCGATGTCACAAGGTGGTCCTCAGCGCCTGCTCCACCTACTTCGAAAAGATGCTCACCAACAATCCATGCAAGCATCCTATTATCTTCATGAAGGATATGCGGTAAGCGCCTGCTGCTGAAATTATTTCCTAAACTACCGCCAAATGCTCACAGATTGCAGTTATTTGATCTCAGCATTTGCTCCGTCCTCACAAGGTCCTACGAGATCCTCTCCCCTCTCTGAAAGGATCTTTTGGAACTGGATGACTTAGTCAAGATGCAAGCATGCAACAATTGTATTTACAAATCATATCTGAATATAGCCGTATCATTTACATTTGGTCATTTATAGACAAAAGTATTTATAATATTACTAATAATGTATTTAAAAGTATTAAACAATTGTGATTTAACATGCTGCCGGCTTTGAAAGGATTCCGTTCAATGACAAAGGTCGAATAGCATGAATTTATTATAGTTTGAATTATTTAAAGTATAGATACATTTCTTAATGGCACATACGAAAGGCAAATTCGATAAATGCCTCGGAGCGGACACTTGGCTCATAGCTTTATTATTAATCGCTGAAGCATACCTTTAAAGTTTATGTCTATTTCATACATAAGAAAGAGATAGATGCAGTTTGCACAAATCGAGAAATAATCATGAGAGTAAATGCATACAAAGTCACACATTAAAGAGACACCGCGTTCATTTACGCTTAATTTAGCCTGGGCTTAGCTGGAACATAAAAAAAAATGTTAAATAAAGAGAAATAAATAAATAAACGTCACTATTGTATGCATCACTAGATGACAGCCATTACATTATTTCACTTAATTCCCAAGAAGATTGACTTAAGTATTGTATTTACAAAAATGCCAATTTTAACACATGGTTTTAGAAATTATGCATAGTCATTTTGATTCTATTTTCTTTAAAGTTGTATTTTTGTGTGGTCATCCAAAATTAAAACAAAGTCAAAAGAGAAAACTCTTAAGACGTATATTGAAGATTTTTTGTTCAATCTGAAATTAAAAACCGATATAAAACGAATTAAGTGGAAACAATTTTTTCAAAAAGGTATCCTTAATCCTGACTGAATGTATTAATAAATTATTTGCAATTTTTTGATATCTCCTGTGGCTCCATAATATTATCTTCAGTTTCATGAGTTATTTAGAGGTAGAATACTAAAAATACTTTGGTAAGTAAGTTAATATAAAATTATTTACATAGCCTGTCGAAAATCATTATTATGTTAAATAATTAATTATTTACCCATAGAATTACATAAAGGCCTCATCCCCCTCCTCCTCCTAATGCTTTTGTCTATGATCAAAAAACCCGCAACATTTTGTTCGAACACGGCACATTACATTGTCAACGGCCGCTTGAACTACATGAAATGACGAGAGCAGTTCTCGCCTTAAACAACAGGAATTCAATGTATTTTTTACTTTCATAATTATGTACATAAATTAATAATAACATTATACAGGGTGTATTTAAAATCGCTACTGTCCTTTTAGGAGATTAACAACTAAATCAGTCTCATGTAAAAAATATTTGATTAAATCAATTCCAAAATTAATTTGCACACCGCGCTGAAGTGACTCCTCTGCTTCCGTGATGCGTAGCACTTAACTAAACTTGAAATCCTCAGTTGAATTTGTTATGTCGGGTCGATGCACTCGCTCGACGGATTTCCAAACTTAGATTAGCGTTGATTAAAGTTTAAATTAGTTTTTCACGTTATTGGGAACATTTTCCAAAGATTTCTTGCTGATTAATGTTTGATTGTTTATATAGATCAACCTCCTGAAAGGACCTCAGTGATTTTAAATGCAACCTGGATAGACTCTATTTCATTTATGACTATCAGAATCTCTAAATAACTACGTTCTTCTCATAATCTTTCAAATTAGGGTAAATCAGATTTTTGGGGCTGCATACTTTTAAAATGTCTATCGAGTCATCCAGGGTACAAACCCGAGAGATCAACAATGATGCTGTATTTCTAGATTTATATAAAGGTTTTAATGCAGTTTTAAATGCTAGGATTGGCCCTAAGTTAGTTCAAACACAGTAATTCAGTGAGGTCAATAGGAAAATAACCTTGGAGCACCACAGGGTAGCGTATCGAAACCCATATTAATTTTGATTTAGCTAACCAATCTACCTCTTTATGGAAGGGAAGTAGTTTTCTTCAAGGAGAAGTCACGTTCAACAGTTTTCAATGCATTGCATAGATGATTATTTATATATTAATACATTCTGCTTTACTGTCAGCTGATTTACAGAGTTGTTCCATATAAAATATCCAACACCCCCTTTTGCAGGTTCAGCGAAGTCCAGCAGTTGGTGGAGTTTATGTACAAAGGAGAGGTGAATGTAACTCAGGAAGAACTTCCCAGTTTACTCAGAGCCGCTGAATCCTTACATATTAGAGGTCGGTACAAACATTTACCTTTTTTGGGGTAGTTAAGGGTAATAAAGACTGGATACGAAAGAAGGATTTTAAGAGCACTACTGTCGGACACGCGAAATTTGCAGCGCCAAAAAAAGCATGCTGCAAAGGCAATCGTGTGTGGATGGGATAGAAACGTAACTAAAAGTTTTGTCTTTGGTTATTTTTTTTAAATTTTGGATAGTGCCATTTTACTAAAAATAGCGGCTGTTGATATGGGCTCGAAAAATAATTCAAATTCAACAAAAAATGTCCTTTTAAATGCCTGTAACAACCTAAGTCGGGTTTGATGAATTACGTAGCGACCAGACGGTAAGGTTGTGATAGTGAAATGTAAAAACACTTGATTGAGAGGTTTCATTTTGGTTTCACTTTCAACCGTGTCCCAAGATCACTCCTGCGATTTCTAGTGTTATTTGTTAAGAAACTACATAAAAATCTCTCATAAAAGTCACTTTACGTAAAAAAAGTGAATGGATCATGTAATAAATAATTCAGACATACCCTGTTCCAGGCCTTTTCAAAGATTAAATCTTTACGTCGGCCCGAACATCAGTAGCCATCATTTATTGATAAAAGAGACACAGAACATACCCTCACATACTCTCACTACTTCCAATCTATAAGTAACAAATAATAAACAATAAACAGTAAAAATGGATGACAAAACAAAATTAGTAATAAGTAAACAGTAACAAAAATGATAGAGAAATAATCATGTAATAATGTCTTCTTTTGTGTGAATGCTTATCTGTCGCTGAACGCCGTAACGATGTCAAGGCCATTATCGATCGGTGCGTCATCGGAATTCGCGCGCTGACCGGATTGACACCATCTGTTAAGGAATATAATAAATTTGGGATGGTTTTTTATCATTTTTTTTTATTTCATTTTTTACTTATACTAGGTTATACAAAATCCCCCTTAAGTCTTCGGAAATGGTCTTGGGACGTTTTGTATATTTACTCCGTCAGTAATAATAAGTAACAGTTTTAATAATTATTATTTTACACAACAATGCGATTGAACAAACGGTAAGTTAGCGCGGATGCTTGAATCGACTTAAGGTGTGTCTTGTTGGAGCGAAGATTACTTTTCTCATGGACGAGGTGAGGTGAGGTAACTCTCACAGGTGTTCGAATGACGCAGGTTGCTTGACAGTTGACATCACTAGGTGCCTGTGTCAATTATCGATAATCGTTTCTCAGGTGCGCCAGTGGTAGTGTCGTCTTCACTAGAATGTGACGTGCATCATGCGTGTGGAATGACGTCAGTTCGTTGTTTGTTCAGAGGGGGCTGGTTAGGTACTAGGGCTTCACATACCCAATAACTTTAAAGGAGGTATTTTTTTCTAAAATCTGTTGCTGTAAATTAAATGATAATAAATATGATCAGAATGGGCCGAGCTACGAAAGTCGCTCTTAAATTCCGACACTTCATTTACTAGATTTGCAGTTATTTTAATTTAATTTAATTTAATTTTTAGATTGTACAAACAATCAAACGCAACATAAAGAGCTCATATCTTAAAAAAATGATGAGCACTCCTTAATCAGAACTAGTTGCCAATTGATTTTAATTTTTGTTAACTGTCAATTTTTAGTGTGGTCGGTTAATTAACTTTATTATTGGTCGGTGTTATATCTAATCTAGGCACTTAAATGGAACTTATATCTCGCCGTCGTTTCCTTAACATTAATAAAACAATGTTATAAAACCCGATTGAGTATCAATACTTACACGAGTTAATACAAAGCAGAGATAAAACTGCAAATTAGATTAAGAGGACGCAACCCGGTCATTTCTTCATACAATAATTGTGTGACTCTTTTTTGAAAATAAAAAACATTTTTAAAAACAAGCTTTTATTTAAAATTTCGTGTCTGTGCTGTTTATCGTTCCTTCGTCTGGAGCCATTCCTGGGTTAGAATCAGGTCATGCTTACCATAAAAATCCATTGTCATCGGACTAAACCAACACGTCAAATTTCAACTCCGTAGGATAAGAGGAAGCATGGTTCTATTTCAGCTTGCAAGATTTGACCTAAACCAACATGCAAACATTGCAAGCTAAATAAAAGATTGTAAAAATACGGGATATCTCATACTTATTTTGACCTATGTCAAATTAAAAATCTAAAAAGTAACAGCTTCAAAAAAAAAAATCCATATATTTTATCAAAACTTCATAAATAAAATATTGATTGAATAAAAGAATCGAAAAAAAAAAATACAGGGGCATAGTTGATTTCATAAATTTGCAAATTCGATTAAGTTTTAGCTTTTATAAATTCATGTATAAGAACTTACTATCCCCGTCATTTGGCCGTCTATCTGTCCGTCCGATGCATCTTTTAATTCGAAAATTACAAATGCGAAAGAGTTGAATATTTGTATATAGATTGATGCTCTTGAAACCACCATGTCCGTTTAGATTACATCAAAGGCTAGTTGAATAATATAGATACATTAAAGTCAACAAATTTTTATTACTGATTAATGAAACTGACAGTTTGATAGAGCGCTCATATATCTTATTCGAATTTCAAAAATATGACAGCACGGTTATTGGACCGTATTATTTATTACTGGTCAGTTAAAATTAATACTCATTTATGTGGGCAAATAGACACATATAAAAGAATGTTTAGTGCCATATTATAATTATAATTCACGTTCATGACACTGTACAGAAATCGGTTTTGGGCAGTTCGTGAAAAAATAGTTACCTCTCTTGCATTAACGATAAATAAATCCCGCTAAAGCGAGCAGCTGTTCAGAAACGGTCACGCAAGCTTAATATTAAAATCGTTTCAACAACGCCTCTAGATAAACACAAATCCGACTCTATGGCCACAAAAGTTTATTTCTGGTCTAGCATCTAGTCAGGAATATTTTTATAGTAAATTTCTTACATCCTGGTACTGTAAGTGGATTATTAGTTAATTTTATACTGGTGCATATTTGTTTTTCTTTAATTTGGACACAAACAGTGATCGTTGTAACCAATAGTTAATGGGAACGTTTGAACCGCCTGCTTTGGTGTATATTTAGCATGATAAACTATACAAATAAAGTTTTTTTTTTCAGGTCTCTGTGGCCCCGATAGCAACGGAAACAACCCTCCAAAAGATGACCCACCTATACAAAATAACAATTCCCCGCCTCCTGTTAACACCGTCGCAGACACACTCAAAAATTTCTCCAACACCAACAGCACCGATGGTGAGTTTGCTTTATTTCGTTTGTTTAACCCTTATCTGCTATCGTAGGATCGCATAATAAGTTGTCACGGGTGAAATTTCACCCCTACTTTTAACACCATTTTAAAAGATTTTTTAATATGTAATCCTGAAATGACACTAACAATTATTTACTAAAATGAATATATTGTTGTTTTTTTTTTAAAAAACAACAGTTTGAAAAATAATGTATTATAATAAAAAGAAAACTTATATTTATGCACTTCTCTTGCATTTATTTTAAATATTAGGCACCTGCATTTTTGTTTTTGTAATAATTAGTTTCCCTTGTAGGTAAGCAGTATCAAGTATTGTGTATATTAAAGCTACAAGCAGAGTCGAGCGCCAAAGTTTTATTG
Organism: Neomicropteryx cornuta; assembly: GCA_020383195.1. NCBI lineage: Eukaryota > Metazoa > Arthropoda > Insecta > Lepidoptera > Micropterigidae > Neomicropteryx > Neomicropteryx cornuta. The sequence goes on along the minus strand of JAHKQU010000010.1, from coordinate 3,686,200 downwards.
GAAGGTATTGGAAAGTTTAGAGATTACTGAATAGGGCAGACGCCAGTAAATAACATCGCCCAATAGGACGCAATAAACATCAGTTTGGTGTTTTTTCACCCTTAGTATCTGTTAGGGTTAATTTTGATTTTAGTTACTTTTCCCAAAAAACGGACACTAAAAATTTTTTTTAGGTCGCTGTGGATAAACTATTATTGATAATTTTTCACTTCACAGAATCAGCGAAGACCGCTCTTCCTTCGAAAATAATCCGAGACGAGCAATTGGACGCAGATCTTCCCAGCAAGAAAGCGAAGTTGGACCTGTCTACCGACAGTCAGGATGGAATCAAGGAAGAAAAGGAAGTCATCTTAGAGGACGGTGTTTACTATGGAGAAATGGACCACGATGAAAATTCTAATGATAAGGTTTATTTATTTATTTATTCATTATGGTACAATAAGAAGTTACAACAATAAATGATATAATAACACTGAACAAGGAGTTAAATTAATATAATATAGACAAATTAAACACCAGTCATTTATTATTGCTCTGAAGTAACATGGCTACTCTAACTAGGTTGAAAAACCTGTTCTAAGAGCGGCCAGAAGAAGGTTGCAGAAAAAATACAACACTTATTACGTACGCTAGACATTACTAATAACAAAAGGATCATAGAATAAATATCATAAATACAAAATATAATAAATAGTGCATAATATAATATACATATATATATTTCATACAATATACAGGATATTTTACTCTATATGAGTTTACTTTGGCTTAAGCTTAAAAAAACATTAATTTAATAATATGCATATCTTAATGAACCACAAATTGGCAGTGTTCCGCTAGTTTTCTCGAGTCTGTGGAATGTTTTAGGTTAATTAAGTTATTCAAGTAAAATAGTATTAATAACCGTGAGTTCTTTGTATGGCTCATAACTTTAAACACTAATATTTTAGAATCTAACAAATTATATGCATTAGGAGCAATATTCTAATAATCAAAACTCTTATTAAAATTGTGTCTTTATTTACTTCAATGCTTAAAAAATAAAAATGACAAATTAATGTGAAGGTTGAAAGTTAAGAACGAACTCATTCCGCATTCTCCGTATTCAGATTTGCTTTGGCCTAGTTTGTTGTAGAATTTGTAAAAGCACAAAAGCTATTTTGACTTCTGGAAATGTGGACTTTTGCAATTTTGTGGACTGGTACCTTTTCGCACCAGAGTGTAAAAACTAACGTCTTCCGACTTCAGACTTAAAATTTATTAAATTGAATCACCTGTTTTTATAGTGTATACGTTAAAAAATGTTATTTTGGTATTATTATTTATTATATTACAGTAGTTTTTAGATAGCCCGACCTCATACAATTGCCCAAGAAATGATGCCGACATGTAGGTGGCGCTATTTTTTTTGCCAACGAAACATTAATTATATTGACATTTCAGATACTCAATAGAAACGATAATCTTGCTTATTCATTCCCGCATATTTACTTCAACGATTTGCAGTTTAAACATACGGAATATATTGCCATCTATCAATAAAATTATGTGTGCTTTCTCCGGTAAACTACGATATTTAAAACTTGGTGCAACATTTACATCAAAGCTTTAGATAGTGGTCAAATTCTTCATAGGATTTGAGAAATCTAAAGATGGGTTTTCCTTTCACAGGAGGATGATAGTGCTGAAGGCAGCAGCGGTGTGGACCGGGGATTAACTATGGACTCGCAGGCATCCTCAGGTCAGCCAACAAAACAGTAACATATTTCTCACAGGTTTTGTTGTTTTTCTGTCGTATCGCTTCCAATTTTATCTTACGAACCAATTGTGGATTTATTTTATTGTATTGTCAATTTAAGGTTATAATTAATCCTTCCTAAAGTGATTTCGAGAAAACAACCACATTTATGGTAGAGTCCCGATATTAAACTATATTCTGTAAATAGAATCTGGAAGATTATATTTCTTAACGAATCTGACAAATAATTTATTCAGACTATGATTTTTTATTTTAGAAAAATAATTCAAAAATCAAAACACATTTCCGTCATGAGTGATTTAACAAACTAAATTAGTAGAGGAGAATTGAAATGGATCCATTTGTTTTCGGTTTTCTAGAATTCGATAGACATTTCACAAAAGAGCTACCAATGTATGCTTATGAAAACCCCAGAATAATTTCTTGGTATTTTCAGTCAAACAATTTTTAACTGTTTTTATACTAAAAGTATATTTTTTTAAATGTAAGATCTATATATTGATTTAGCATACCCATAAGTAGTAGTATTTTTTTTTATAGTTTTTTTACCTATAACACAAAAGTAAAGTTTAAATAATAACACCTACAAAATGCAGAACAAAACATATAGTTGATAAAGATTGAGTTATAGTTAATTGAGATTGCGGTAGTCTAGTGGTTAAAGCGTTGAACTATTGACCGAAGGGTCACGGGTTTGAATCTGCACATGGTCATACATTATTAACGCTTCATTCCCACCGTCTCCCCTGACTCTAGCACGGGCACAGTTGGCCTAGTTGAGTAGGGCCCAAAATAATTGTATATGACTTAGGTTATAACAATTCCTAAAACAAAAAAATATTTAAAATTATACAATAAATTTATAATTATTATGATAAGGGAATGTAAAACAAGAGTTAATCTTGCCATTCTGTTTTTTTGCCTATACCAGAAGTGGTTTTCGACTGACCGCATACAAATATTGGGAAGTTATTCCACTGGCAGACTTGGGACTTTCCGGTTCATTTTACCGAAAATTAAATTTTTTTAATGGCTAGAAAATTAATTGCATTTATATTAGTATTTCTTTAAGATTAATACTTCTATAAATATTGTAGTAATTCAGGAATCGATAGTCTGTCACATATAACGCTATAAGTCTAATACCACCGTCTACCACCCGTAGACCCACCGTCTAATGAAATATATTAATTATCAGAATATATGTGTATATATTGGAGATGTTTTTCTGTGTTTATTGCTGTTCTTAATATCTCCGCAAGTCTCGCCGTCTTGAACAGTTTGCATGCAATATTGCGCGACGTTTCATTACGCAACTCTGCTCGCGCGCTACCGCAGCCTAAAGTGTGTCACTTCTGCGGGCAGAACTCGAAGATGGACAGACGGGGAGCAGTCGAGCGGACGATAGTGAGCATCGGGTCAGGTTAAGATTAGCGATTCACAGTCTTATGGTAAACACAACACATCCGGAGGTTCGAGTGAAGATAATTTTACAATACAGAGACTTATTGACATGCAACAAAGGGATACATACTCGGAGAATGTTTATTTGCATGTGGAATTTCCCAAATATTTTCCAGAAACAAATGTATATTTTTAATGAAATAAGAGAAATGTTAAGTCCATTTTAGAACGCAATCCAGTCATTTCCCCATACAATAGTTGTAGAGTTGTGACTCTCTTTTTTGTAGATATAGAATTATTTTATCTTCTAAATATCTGGGTTAATTAAAGAGTAAACTTGGGTATAAAGGGATTGGTCTGTTTTTTCTATGCATTTATCAAAACTTATACGTAAATTTCTTTTGTTGACTGAATATAAGAATCGAAAAAATAAAAACTAGTGTCGTTAATTTCATCTATTTTTCGAAATTATCCTATAACGAGAAGTTGATTTATTATTTTACGATCATCGAGTTTAGTCAAACTAAAGATAAAATTAAGATAAAATTGTATGATATGACCACACTCCGCAAAGACGGCAGCTCTCCGGGAACAGCCCCCTTAAAAGCAGCATCTCATTTGTCAGTGAACGATTATATTTCTGATTTACCCGTAAGTTTATGGGATTTTCCACGTGCAAATTTTTACATTTTATGATATTTTTATGTCTAGATTTTACCATTTTTACGGTGGTCCTCTTGATACAAACGAGATAATCGCAGATCGGTTACAACTTCAATATACAAATAATAATCTCGTAATTATGCGTTCACTGTGGGATTCATGTTATTTTTACATGTTATTTCATTTAGATGCACGCTATCGTTCCCGACTCGCTTGCATCCACGCAAGGTAGGCAAATTATTAATTGTACGTTTGTGTAATATGCGTCAAGTGTAATTTCTTCACAGTGTACGGATCAGTAAAAAAATAATTTTTATAGAACGTATCATTGACTATTTATTCTCAATAGTCGAATGCATTTAATTGTTTTTTTCCCACTATTTTGATTATAAAACAATGTTTTCACTATCTTTGGGTTGAATAGAAGTTGCTTCTAAAGGGTCAGTTCCAATAACCTATGATAGCAGGGGCATGCAGTGCCCATATGCTTTGGTCAAGCAATATAACGCCGGTTACATATTTGTTACTTTTTTTAATTTCAATTTACCTCTAAATATATTATTGAAAATTTGTTATATGGCCGAAGACTCCAATTTGTCAGTTAAAGCAGATTAATGTTATTGTAACAAAGGAATATTAAGAAATTTAAAAAAAATCATAAAGACGAATCAAACATAATAACAATGAATATTTTGTTTAAAATGCAAAACAAAAGTCCAATACAATTGTTAATATTCCTAGTGTACAAGGGGAAACCTGTTAAATAAATAAATAATGTTCATTTCATAATATTCACAATGTTGTACATAAGTCACGTTAGATATACATAGCGTATAATCATTAGAAATGTCTGCTGATGATAATAATCCAACTGCAAAAATGATACGAGAATATCTCTGAATATTATGTGATTGTGTAGTATTTTTTCCCAAAGAGTAAAAAATTAAGTTATTTTATTTAAATCATATAGTCTATATAGTTTAAAACATGTTAAATGCTTATTTTTATACTAATTCTATCATTCTTCCTTTTTTATTAAAAAAAAATTGTCATAAAAACATCATTGTAAAATGAAGGCTTTCATTCAACTTAATTAATAAATGCTTTTCTATAGACAGAAAAGTGAAATCCGACAATTTTGATTGGCTTTGGCTATTTCGATAGGAAGAGTAAAAAATGCTCGGCTCGTAAGATTCGAAAACGATCGTTCGCCGTCCGCCCCATATATACGCGATTTTCAGTACTACCCACAGTCGTGATTCCTCATACTATCGCCAGGTTGCCATTTTCGCACAATAGATTGCATTCGTTCAAACAATACGTTCGCTTAAACAGTTTCCGTTAAAATGTGTAGATCGCAACAAAATATGATAATCTATATAAATATTTTGTTCCGCTTGCAAATCAATATTTTGGAAGCACCATGCAATTGTTTATTATGAATGACCGCTACTGTATGATAGGTCAGTTTCACAAACAATCGGTCAATTATAAACAGAGATATCCATATAACTATCAAAAAATACAATAACATGATGGAAAATATTTTCGTTAAAATTATACCGCTAAAATGGATAAAAACAGGTAAAAGTGCACACATTTACGCATTTTATTATTTAGTGGTTACGCATTTAAAACCTGTGGTACTAAAAATTAAAGTGTAAAGTAAAAATAGATTATTACCAAATAAAATATCAGCTTTCCAGGCAGATTACTTAGACCAGTTTGTGTAGTAATTTTTGAGTGTTTGAGGGACGTGCAGACAGACGCATTTGAATCAATATTTATATATCGTCAAATGTCAAACTATTCTCTTCTAAGTGATTCTCAACTTTTGTAGTCTATCCCGTAAAGTTATTTTAGCCAATTGGAACTGTTCCGTCCACTCGTATATTTCTCTACTATTTTCTGTTTAATTAACTATAGTGTTGGTGGAATATTGGTGTTGGAATATTGTGAAGAAATTACGCTCCTTCGTGTCGTCGGCATTTCTTACTACAGTCAGTGCTTCCGTCGTGTATTTTTTCTGATAACGTTACGCAATATTGCACGCAACTAGTTGTTCACGCATAAAGGAGTCTTTGCATAGAGAAAATAGCATACGATAGAATATTGACATTATTCGCATTTTTGTCTGTAAAAAGTTAATGTCGACGACATTTCTTAGTAATCGACCTCAGTAACCAAATATGAAACAAACATTTTATTAAAAGAAGTCAACACGTAGATTGGTCTTTCGTACTCGTCCTGTATATTATCTTGAGCCGGGACTCGAATACTGATTCTTTGATCGTGCTGCAGATGTCTACTAAGTTGGTTTTTATTACCATTTTAATATATCGGACACGTAGTTGTCTATGCTTCGGTTTTATTTGAATTAGAATTTCACATTGCTTGCGAGAAACAAACATTGATATAAATCTGCTTAGGTTGGGCTAAATTCTTTTGGTCTGGTGCACAAAATTGAGTCTACAAAACAAAATGAAGTCGCGTTTTAAAACTGCAGATTTCGGCGAAGGGAAGCCTGTAGACCCCCCACATATTATATTTCCTATTTCATTGATTGAAATAGTTTATTGAGGCTGTACGGCCGTCCCAAGTTAATACACTGATAAGCCATTTTACTCAAAATACGATTTATTACATTTTTGTATGTAGTGTTATTGAAAAAAAGATAAAAATTTCAGCAGAACTTAATATATGTGCAAACACTCGAAACATCATTTATATGGAAATTTAAAAAGATTAGCAGTCATACGATTGGTTTGTGCAGAAACAAGAAGTCCATGTAGTCCATTTCCGTCATGAATTCAATTAAATGTATCAACGTAACAGCCGAAATCAAATAAAATTTTAGTTAAATGTTTGTTTTATTACTGAGGTGTATTTTTGCATTTTCAGTGATTTAACGAATCTTAATACGATTTGCGTATGTATTTTTAGGTTACGTCAGAGTGAAACCTTTACACAGACTATTTCAGAGGAATTTGGTTGAGGACAGCATTGCCCGGAAGGATTACGCGAAGTCAATTGCCAAAGTTTCTAATAAGAATGAACCATTCTTCGCTGATTCTGAGAACTATATACGGTAAATGGGATATATTTATTGATATCACCTAAAAAAACGGACAGACGAACGGATCATAACTAGAAATGCCAGCATCACATTTTCTGCTTTTAGCGAGATAATTTTACTCTGTCAATATTCAAACGCTCTTTATCAGTACTGTCGACTGAGTTAAGAACAAGACATCTACAACTATTGTACAATTACAGAATTTTTGAGATGCTCTCTTTATGGTAGAAGGCTTATTGCGCCCCCCTCCCCCAACTGGAGTAAGCTAGAATCTAACCCCGGGGTGCGGTAAGAGGGACAAATTTGTCACTAACACATACATTCATTTTTTTGTTTGTAGAGGTGCACATGTCTTCCAGTGTGATCCTGATTACTTTACTAAAATTATTTAAAATAGCTAATTGTGTGGTACAATTGTAGAGAAACTATTCTCCACAAACAAATCTTACTCGTTTTGGTATTACATTTCTCAAGTACGTAATAAAAGGCTTCAAAGCAATCAAACATTATTGGCATTAGGTAATAGTTTGGTAGATGGCGACATTTTGGTTACCTCATGAACTGTGACAACAATAATGTCATTATTTTAACAGTTTTTAGATTGCTCAACTGTTTCCTAAACTTTAATTTGATAAATGATTATCTAGAATAAATACATTTTGCAGGATACCTTTCTTATTTTTATTTTTTCCCAATTTACATTATTTTTTTAAAAAATTTCAGATCTTGGATGGAAAATAACGATGAACTGGAAATATCGGTGGCCGCCGAAGAAAATGACGAAACGCTCGTCAAAGGAAAGGACAAATTCAACAATGTCACCATTTACTATGGAAATGTAAAACTAGACTCATTTAGTAGGGACGATGGGGATCTGTTAGGTTAGTTGCAAATACTTCTATGCGTGTTTTGAGAGCGTAGCTGCCATGGAAACCGCTGACCGAAGTCAGGCCCATAGTACAGGGAGAGATTAATGATTTGTGGTCCTTAGAATTAAACTTTATATATTGAATTTGTGGAGGACAAGTGGGGGAGACTGTAGAACAGCTGGACGACTTACAAGACTTATATCCAGATGTGGAATGATGCTGCCAAAGCGGTTATAGAAGTATATTCAAGAAGGGTGTTTATAAGTTTTCTAGCCAGCTCCAGATCTTAAGAGTGCTCTGGAGAGTCTAACAGACGACATAAAATAATACTTTAAAAACATTTTACTAGGTTGCTAAAGGATTTATTTGACTTGGAGATGACTGTTTTTAAAGTTTGATGGACGTCATTCAATAAAACCAAGAATATTAGTGATTTTTACGCGTCCCGTCTTCAGAGGAGAGTCCGTTCGATGCGAACTAATGACGGTAACCGGCGCACTGTTTCAATCAGTTCCTCCGGGCTATGTTGGTGGATAGTCACTCGATCACCCGCTAATTCCGACCGTCAAAATCGTGGCAATATGTACTCACTCTGTCTGAGATAATACTTTCTGATTCTTACGTACACTGTAAGTGAAAATCTGTATTTTTATGATCTTTGGAGATAATGTCTTCCCATAATATGATTAACTCAAGTATTAAGGGTTTTATTCGGAGATGTATTTTTCCCAGATACCCTTCCTTACAGAGCTTAAAACCCCGTATCCCAAATTTTACCGTCATTATCTTTAGATTTAGGCCAGTACTGGCAAGAACTATTTTCCTAGCAGCAACTTCCTGTTAGATCTAGTGTTTTGAAAGAATTGGGGACTAGAGGGCGAACTATAAGTGGATTTAAAAGTACAATAGTTCTGCGAAAAGGACGCAGTACACGGGGACAATCCCCCACATCCACTAACATACATAACATACTACTGTCCTGGAAAAGAACAGGGTGGGGTTTTGAAGATTCGGACTGAATCTACATTTCGCCTCACTCTATTCTGCCAGTGGATAGTCGACCCTTAATATTGGCATTCCCCGTTATCTGGTAGCCACTTAGACAGTGGCTACAATCCATCTTCTGTGAAATCTAGTAATGTTCTATATGTATTCACCCACAATTCCTCTTTAAATATACCTATATTGGTGCAGGTAACAAATTGAGTAATATAATTATAATTTACGTTTAAATTTTAGATTCGCACGCGTCTGAGGACATGGAAGGAATTAATGACATATCCCATTTACGCGAGGATCTGACCGGCGGTGGCAAAAACAGACCTCGATCTTATTCGGATCATGCCATGTTTGCCGCGCTGATGGATGTTAAAAGGGGAGGGAGTATATACAAGTAAGATTATTTATGGTTCTACTATAAATTATTGATATGCAAGTTACTTCAAAATAAAATAATTTCTAAACTAAATAATATGTTGACAAACACGTCACAAAATATTTTAATTGTATAATAATGATTGTTATAGAATATAAAAAAAAACTGGAGTCGCATTGAAAGTGAGTGCATCAAAAATTACTTCACGGAACACTTCTAATGTTACTTGGGAGTTATAATCTTGGGAGTATATGCATGAGTTTTCATCAGACAGTATTACATTTAATACTGTTTGTTTGGGGGGGGGGGGGCATTTTTGTATGGGTAGGACTTTTCAGGCCCCAGTGATTGAGATATTGATAACTGGGGTCCGACCGAAACTGACTTTTTAAGCCGGAATCAAAAACGAAATTTTGTTTTTCGTTCCAGTTTCGGCCGGAACCGAAACTGAGAAGGAAATATTTTTTTTCTTAGATAACTCAATCCAATAGTATAACATAATAATTATGTATAGTTTATTATGGTTTGGCCTCACTCGTATTTTGGGCCGAAGATGTCCGAAAACAAACCCGAACCTTTGGTCTGTCACTATTGATAGCTCGAATTACTAGCAGGATTAGGTCATAGACCATTCGGATAAAATAAAATATTAACATCTTTGTTTCAGGGCTGCGCAAACACACAACGTCCCACGCAAGTCCCTCCGCAACTGGATGAAGAAATGGCACATCAAGTCGTCGTTTCCAATGCCCGAGCAGCTGAAGCAGTTCGTTGAAAACAACCGCAAACAGAAGGAGATCTACAAGAAGGCGCTCCTAAAAGCAGCCGAGGAGAAGGAGTTCAATCTTAGCTTTAACGGCGCCGCTCGCGAAAGGATAATAGGACATATTGACCTGAGATAAATCCCTCTTAAATATTTCGGAAAATAAAAATACAAACTCTTACTAATTCTTGTATGCAGATGTAAACTCGACGATGATTACATTTTTTGTAATAATTATTAACACAAGTTATCTAACTGCCTGACGACTAGGTACTACGACTAGGTACTACGAGTCCTTTGAAAGTTTAAAAGGTTTCAAGTGCATGTTAACTTCCAACATCACTAATGCTTTCATTGTTCTAGACCAATATTACATGTCATGTTATTGAGAAACGTCAATTATTTTAACAGATTTTATTCAAAATTTGTTGAATTCATAGAGTTGAATATTTTTAGCGGAATTCTTGTGCGTGGATTAATTTTCAGACTTTCTGAGAAATTGCCTTACGAAGTTGTATTTTGACGTATTCGGAGGTAAGGTTGTATTAGGTTTACGGTATGTACCGTTTTCACTCGAATAAAACTGAATTTTGGCTGCAAATAAAAACAAACCTAAGAACGCTGCTAAAAGTCTCCGCTTGCTATCTCTTTCTAGCTGCTCCTACCGTTTGCTGATCGGAATATGTAAGAGAGCATATTGAGGATTGTGATCTTAAAATTTACAACCTAAAACCAGAAGATTTACAACGTGCGAATGAATTTAGGAATCCTGTACATGTTTTGATTTTCACTCCCTTTTATCATATCAGGTGATCGTAGAATGAGGCCGCCGTTGTGGTAGACCTACCACAACTTTAATGAACCCATTAAAGTTGTCGACCCTAGATCTCTTAGCAATACATGTCATTTGAAGCCATTTTGCTCAAAGGTTTTGATTTGGCTTGCAATATGTGTCTTCCCATTGGACCGTCAGCTCCACTTTTAATGCAGATGTCATTTGGACTTACGGACTTAGACCACAGTAGAACATCGGGGCGTAGAGTGGTAATCCGGTTATGGATGTATCTGATCTGACGGTTCACTGACAGCAAATTTTTAACTTCCCATATTCAACACCAGATAGTATTTGACCCGAAAGATCTCAATTTTTCCCTCTTAAAGCAGTAATGTCTACGAACATCTGCATTTTGATTTGATTTTTAAAATTCTCACCTAAGGACAGACTTCATATTGTTTTTTTAAAATAATCTTCACGTCTGATCGCTTGTACTCGGTCATCACAATTCTTTGAAATATTTCTATTAGTATCTGTAGTCGGCACAGCATGTGCCAATAGGTTGAGTGATTGTTGCCTTGGACACTCGGGAATGGTTGATTTGCTCCCCATATGTCCACCTTACATCAATATGTGTATAATCTGATATGCAGCTAAAAGCAGTAGTATTATTAATGGCACTTGCTCGTTGTGTTTAATTTAATTTTATATATTATAGGCGATAACAATATTTATAATTTTTGGTGCCTTAATTTGAAAACTACCTATGTCAAAAGTTAAAAGATAGTAAAACATTTGAAAAGATCGAATTTTTTATCCGCTATTAGTGTTATTAGTTCAAACTGAACTGACGTTTTGCAAAATATAAAACTGCGAATATTGTTATTTTAATAATTCCAGCTAAGAAAATGCGTATTTAATTTTAGTTAGATTGGTACTTTGTTACACCTTGTCCTTATTTCGTACTGCGTGTTGTGATGCAATGTTATTATAAAGAATATTTTTTTTTTCAGTTTTATTTGTGATTTTTGAAGGTATATTTCCTGTAGTTATTTATTTATATTTTCAATGTGTGTTTAACGGGGGTGTGGAGTGACTTCAGGAGTGGTGCAAAATACACAATTAGGAGGGGGGGTTGGGGGTGCCGTGATTTATTTATAACTTTTAAATTTTCAAAAACCCTACATCCAGAACTACATATCGCGTTATGTGCACAGACCACCGTACTATATTAAACCCACCTTTCGATGTTCATTACTGAGAGTACACATTTCTCGTCGCTTATACCAAAATTTCATATAAGGTGGCCGCACTGTAAAATACGATGCACCCGGGCTACTAGTTTTTAAAAAACTAATCCAATAAACCGGTTCACGGCTCACGAAATTGACGTTGGGCGAGTTTTCTTGTAATTGCCTACAATAGCTCCACGCCGCCGGTTTTTGTATGGCGGGATACTTACAATTTTCTGTTTTACGTTCCTATATTATTTTTGTGTGGTTAGGTTTCTTAGATATCATAGGCAGAGTTTTAGGTTTTAAGTTACATTACCTACTTAATTGTGTCTCAATATGGAGAAACATCTGTAATTTAAAATTACAAAAATATTTATATTTTTTTCCATTCATTTTATTTACTTATTTTATCTCCTAGTTTAGAAGCTGTCATGTAAATTATTATTTCTTAATTTCTTTATTAAAAAGATGCAATACAAACATTATGCCAAAAATATCCTATTTTCGATTGGTTCCTTTTTTGCCAAAACTATTTACCAAAGACTAATTTATGTGCTGATTTTTAAAAATTATATATTTTTCCTAGTATTGTAATGTTGCTATCTGTAGGTTGGGTTAGACATACTCTTAAAGTTTCCGTATGAAATAGACTGTTAATTCATTATAGTGGTGCCGAAATATTAATTAATTGAAATTCATGAGTTCCGAAGAGCAACATTTCGATTCTTGTCAGTTGAGAGTCAAACGCTCCCAAATGTTTCCTTCATGTGAGCCAGGAAGGACGTTTCTCGAACTAAATACCTTCTATGTTTTGGTTTTCGGTTCTGAAAATATTTGCTAGTAAAATAAATTTAAAACAGCATTATCTAAAATGATTCTCTTTTGAGCTATTGATATTGACATCTTGCATTGAAATTTAACGAGTAACATTCATGTCTAAACGTTGCAAATTAAAACACAAAAATGCGGCGATTCCCAAAACTTATTTTTTTTTTAAATATTGCCGTATAGAACTCTGGTATCGGTGAATTCCACAGGAAGTAATTTGAGTATCATGATTTGTACAACGCTTCAGTCGATAATGTTTATACACGGCAAAAACCTATTAAAGTAATAATAATTAAAAGAAAGCATATATTTTTCGATTTAGTGCTCGGTATAAAGAGTACATTTTTTGGTTGTTTAAAAATAATTACTCTAACCTAGAGTTGTGACACATAAAATACAATTTTTACTCTACATAGCTAACTAGGCAGCCGCGGTCGTAAAGGTGAAACCTATGCTGGCAGCATATTGGAGCAAAGAAATGCAAACTTCAAGTAAATAATTCGAGCAAAAAGCGCGTGAAAAATTTCCCGCAGAAAATATTTTTAAAGATAACTTTTTTATTATTTCGAATTTTAAAATTCCGGCTCCGTCACAACCTAGTATTTTTTACGTAGATTCGATTAAAACTTTAAAATACTAAAATCAGTGGTGAAATCATTGAGATCTGATATAACAGACATTTCGCTATTGGATTCCATGGGAGCTACGTTTTGCTCCGTTTCGAAAATACCCTATAAAAAGCCGTAATAAAATTAGGCGATCAGTTCATGTTCATAAGCTTATTTTTAAACATGTAATTTTTATTTATGTCAAAAAACTCCATTTGACGCTGTGGCATAGTATATGTGCTGTGGCATAGTAAATTTATTTTTGAAGAGAAACTTTTGTTTGATATAATTGTCATAATTTTTGATAGTTTACGGTTTTAATAATGCTTGACATAGCGTTTTAAAAGTTCACCTCTAATTTCAAATTCAAAATTACTGTAAATAAATAATGCCTCTCATTTGTCATTATACTGAACGGAAAGAAAAATCTTCGCAAAAATATGTGATACTTCGTAATTTAATGTGTACATAAGTAATAGTGAATCTAGGGATGTTGTTTAAAGTGTCACTGAAACTAATGTTGTTACCAATGTAATAAATATATCCAGTTGAGTAACGTCATGATCGTTTGTCTAACCCATTTTGTATAAAAAATATATTTATATATAATAGTAAATGATATGGAAATGTTGTACATTTCTACGTTTAAACATAAGCACAATAAATAGTTGCCTATGTGAGTGTATGTTTTTTTACACATATGTACGCTATTGTAACCTAGGTTAGTTTTTAATGAATGATTGTACCTATTATGTACGTTACACGATTTTTGTTTGACTGTGTATTCCCAAAAAATGTATTGAAAAATTAAATAAAAACTATATAACCAACAATTACTGTGTTTTGTTCGAGGCGTTGTATATTAATCGTTCTGTGCTTGCAAAAAAATTTGCAAACAGAGCTATAATATGTAACGTATGTTACGTTAAAATCAACTACACTCTTTTTCCAAACACAAAAATGAAAAACGCATCTTGAAATAAGGGTATTTTAACATAAGAAAATAAAATAATTTGTTTATTTTGAAAACAATCTTAAGTACTGCTACTCTGAAATGACAAGCTTCTTTATTTTAGGATTTCATAACATTTATCTGATTGTTAACTTGCATGGAAGTCACGCTTGGAAAATACTATAGTCTAATCGAAAAATACTAGCCAGTACAACTTCCTAGCATATGATGCTATGACCAATGTATATGCAATGCAGAGCATAGGCCATGATGCATGTGACCAATGTGGAGACAGAATATGGCACGGGCGATTCTCCATAAATTTAATCTTCACAAGAGGCTCAAAGCCCTATTCGTTCTCGCGGCCACTTTGACGGGAAAAACTTAATCTAGATATGCATTTTTTCATTCATTTAGATCTGGCAATAGCAAACGTAACTTGCGAGTACGAAGACACCTCTTCGGCTTCCGAGAGCCCCGATCTGATCAACCTTTCTGGGCCACCCGGTACGACGGCTATTCTGCCCTCGGGAGCTGCCAACGACCACAACTATGACTCCAAAGACCTACTCGAGCCGCCGGCTTTCATCATCAAGCAGGTAGAAGTAATCACTTTTTATATTCAATTTTAATATCAAGTTTGATGTACCAATATCCGTCCGTCCGAATGAATGTCTGTATAATAATCCGAAGAAGCTTTGAATTCAAAATATGGTCAAATATAATGGAACTACATAAAAAATTTGCATCAAAAAATGAAACCTAAAAGTAAAATATGCACGGCAATCGGTCTTACAATATTTAACGATGACAGCCTCTTCCCGGGGAGCTGTCGTCTACCTAGGGTGTGGTCATAGTGGTCATAAATCATGCTATTGATGAGACGTGCGATATTTCCAAGTAAAAACATTGCGTCGCAAAATGATAACAATCAATGCAACCTCCGATGCAAACATAGGGGTGTTGTAATTTTAACGTGTTTGTGTATAGCTATGATTATAACAAATCTTTTCAACCATTTGTGGGTAAGGGGTTTTTTTAAATAAGTTAATTAAAAGTACCGATTTTCAGTCGGGCGGTTCGCGTCAACTCGTGATAGAAGGCTCCTCGGTTCAACCTCAGCTGAACACGCATCTGCTGGCGGTCGGCAACAAGCTGCTGGGTCTTAACCTGCTCACGTTGAACACGCACAAGCAGATCAGCGCCACCACGAGTGAACAGCCAATGAACAGCTCGACCATTGCCACTTACAGTCAGTCCAGCCTCAACTCGGCCTACAAGTATCAGGACGCCAACATAACCAAAAGAATAAGAAGGTAAAGTTCAATACAACCAAACTAATAATAATAAAAAATAATGATTGTGCAGCGATGCTTTCAGATTACTATTAATTTCAAAAGTTTTGGTGAATTTAAAATACGAATGGGTGCTATCATCAAATAATGTTTATTTATTTATCTTTATTGGAAAAACCAACAGTTTTACACAGTAACATACAAAAAATACATTTGATAAAAAAAAAATTAAAAAAAAAACAATGTAAAAAGACCTCTTTCAAAGTGATTGGGCATTTAAAAAGTTGTATTTGGTTAAATTCAAGCTATTTTTTGAGTGTAAGTATTTTATTGACAGTTTTTGACATATTTTTTACAGTTTCGTCATAAAAAAGAAAATTCCAGTGTCCCCGTAGCAATTGTAATGGAGCTCTTGATTTCGTTCTTACAATGTTTCTGTCTCATCTCATGAAAGCTTGCGTTTATACCGCTTACAATTCAAAGTTTGCGCTCTTATCAGCAACGCTCTTGAGATGCTATTATACCTGCTCGATCGGCCTGTCTTATAAATACAAATCATCCCGTTCGTTGGCAACTACTGCACGTGTTCGATAGTTCTCGATTGACATCAATCGAACTAGATCAGTTGGCAAGCCAGACGTTGCCTTTAAATTGGTCAGATGTTAAATAGGAAAACAGTAAATCAGTAAATATTTTTATGAATTTCTTTAATGTTGAATTAATAGTGTGTGCGTGTCTCATTTTGTGTCTTATTCGCCAACTCAATTCAAATCTAAGTAGGAATAAGTCTTTCTAACCCTTTATAAGTGACCCTTTGACACTTAATAAAGTAGGCATAAAAATATAGAAGCTAAATATTGGATTTGTGATTCAATAACTTTTGCAAACGTACGCAACCATTTTAACACCAAAATGACTAATATGTCAGTCAGACGTAAGGTGGGTCGTTTAGGTTATTAAAACCTAAACAAAATCAAAACAGGAAATTTTAAAAAATAGGTTAATGTATTTCGTTTTATGGTTAATTTCGGTAGCAATTATGGATGCTGTGCTTTTGCAGAATATTGTTCTATTATTATGGATATAATTTTCGCCCTCCAAGTTTAGTTTATTTTTGTGTGCGATAGTTTCTATCTCTTCAGAATTTAGAGTTGCTACAACATTCTTCAAAATTTAGCGAAAAAATATTATTTTTGCATTTTATAGAGAAACTAAGATTAACTCGGCTTGTTTGCGATCAATTTTGACCGCCCTTTTTCTTGTTTGCACGACTGGAACATATCTATGAAGAATACCTTTAAGTAAATTTTTAAAACCGCTACACAAATTTGATGTAATCGGAACCCTAATTATGTGACAATAAAATTACAGCCACACAACAGGTTGTCAGGATTACGCATTAATTTTATTTTGCATCCTTGTTCTGTCGTCAGGAGTGAAGTTCTGCTGAAGCAAGCGGCGGATTGCGTCAGCAGAGGGCAGACCTTCCAGAATGTCTCCGACCAGTTCAACATACCCATTTCAACCATAAGGTAAGTATATTTTAAAGGCACATTAAAATGTATGCAATTAATCAATACTTCATTAAATGAAAATGTTTAGGTGAAAATTTTAAATGGTCCTTTAAAAAATAAAAGTAAAGTTCTACCTAATATGTAAGTTTTAAGTCGATAACATTCATAGTGGATTTGAAATATTATTGTAAATGTATTATTTTGTTATAGATTCTTCATGGCGCGAAAGGGTATCCTCCCGCGCCGGAAACGCGGCCGCAGCTCGCAGGCCGTCGGCCCGGGCTCGTCCTCGCTCCCGTCCGTGGGCCCCGCCAGCCCCACGGAACCCCCGTATCACATGCAGCACTACAAGCTGCCCGACATGGTCGCCATGCGCTGCGCGCAGAACTCGCAAACGCAGGACAACGCAATCTCCTGAAGTGGACATGTCCTTCTTATGTTTGTTAAAACGCCTGCGACTATAAACAATCAATAAGCAGTTGTTTACGTTTTCAGTGTTATTAACTATAAAAAATACCTATTAAATAAATGCATTTAAATAGCAATTATCATCAGTTACAGACTGAATATCACTGGTGGTTAAGTCGTACTGGGAATCAATTCAATTTCAACGTTGCCAGATGCAACTTTTATTCAACACTAAGACACTGTCTTTTCTTCCGGTTTTTTAACCTTAACCAAAATACAAATAATTTACACTTACATAAAATGAAATAAAATAAAATACAAAATAATTACCAAGTAGATTAATATAGTTCTTGTACTGTAAAAAGAAAACGCACATTCATACATTGGTTAAATAAAACAGAATACAGTATCTAATCCGAATTCGGAAAATTCTAGGCTACAAGCGGTCGTCGCGGGAATGGGCATACATTAATTTGGTGGGGGCGGATTGACAACCGTAAAATCAAATAACGGCAACAAACCATTCGCAGCATGAAGCTGCAAACTACAAATGCGCCGGCAGTCGGCACTGCAATTTTAGCTCCATAATTCGCACAGACTTTTAACTCGCCAGTGTTTATTTTTTGCACCGATTACGTGAGAAGGCTTGTAAGAATCAAGTACAGTGACTTTGACAGATAACAAATATTTTTTTTAATATGATATTTCTCTAAATCAAACAAACTTTGTTATTAATAGTTCGAATTATAGTGACTACTGTATTGGCTATACGAAGTGCTACTCAGAAACACCATCTCTAACACATTATGCATAGTGTTTGTAATCATTCATTTCAACAACGTAGAGAAGTCTATATCTCTAGGCTATATCAAATAATGTATAGAAATAAAGGAACATAAAAAAATTAAGATAACTTTGCAGCCCTTGCTTCTCAGTCATTGAAAAGATGACAAAGGGCTTTAAACCGATGGTTTGTGACAAAAACACACCTAAATTGATTTACCTACCCGATGCATATTCAGCCTGTAATTGTCGTGGCAAAATATCTCCAAATAAAAAGCACGATCAATTAGTGTGCATCCTAATTAGACTACTTATGAAATTAAAAAATCTAGACCTAGTAACTAAACATACCCATAGATAGCGCCTTTTGGAAGAGATCACATAGACGCTAGATTCGCTGAATCTTGTGGAATGTGGTTTGAGCTGCCTTTTCTAAAAAATGCCTTTCAAAATCTTACAGGATTTTTTATAGGTTATTTTCTCCTTATATTTTTTCGTCTCATCTGACAATTCTAAGCATCGATCTGCGTTTGTGCAGATTTCTCTGACGGAACTGATGATTGTGCCGACCTCTATTGGCCATTTCCATTATTAGTGCACATCCCTCAAACAAAGGGCCTTCTATATACAACACCTTTGTTTTGTCTTGAGTATGATTGAAAATTTTCATATACGGTTTCAAAAGTTTTCACTCTAAATTATCCGGAGAATGAAAGAATTTTAAAATACAAAACTTAAATTATTTCAATTCAAAAACTCCTGTTTGCAACATCACTTTTGTGTAGATATACTTCCCTATTCTTATTGAATTAGGAAAGTTTTTCACAATTTTATGCAAGACTAGTATATTAGTTTATTAGTGTATTTGTAAATAAGTGTGCAACTCTCGATTATGTGTATTATAAACTTATACCGTTCTGTATTGAGAATGCTTTTGTAGGTATTTGTGTATAAATATAGTTCCTGTAGGGTAGGCTTAGGTAAATATTTTGAGTGTGGTTGTGATGTGATAACATAACATCCGTTGCATACTATGAAGTCGCATTGTGGTTGCTATACTATTTTTACAAGCTTTTATTTAGCTTGTATGCCGGTTTAGGTCAAATCTTGCAAGCTGAATTAGAACCGCTCCTCTTATCCTACGGAGTTGAAATTTTACATGTCGGTTCAGTTCCGATGATAATGCATTTTTATGGTAAGCTTGACCTGATTCTACACCCAGGAATGGCTCCAGACGAAGGAACTCCTCAACGGTCAACAGCACAGACACGAAATTTTGTATACGCATTCAAGTACTTAAATAAAAGCTTGTTTTTAAAAATGTATTTTTACTATTAATTTGTTATTTTAATGTCAGCCATAAATTTGTCTGAACGCATTTATAAATATTTAATTATTTGAGGATTTTGCTTTAATTTCATAAAAATACAAGGCTATAGGGATGATGAATACTGCAATTTATATTTAAAATAGGGGGGAGGTAGTTACACATTTTTTTAATGCTGTAGCCATGGCGGCGTCTATTATTCATTAATTAATTTGCTAATTGCCTCTTTTCTATCACCCTTCAATTTTGATAGGTAGTATTTAACACTCTTAATTAACATAAACGTTAGGTTTATATTGTAACGTAAGCTTGATGCATTTACCTATTTATTTCAGTTTAGAAATCACGCTTTTATACTAACATAGGTTAGTAGTAAGTATAGAATCTCATGTACACATATTTTGTATATAAGTATATAGTTTGATCTCGCATACCAATGTAATTTACCTATTTGAAGTACATAATACGAATTGGTTCATTATAATCGTAAGTTTTTTTTTGTACATAAGCGAAGAAATTGTATAAAACATTTTTTGTGGTTATTGTTTAGTTAATATTTTTGGAAAGATTAATCAGGAGTTTCAGCTGTAATGTTTTTTAATTTTCGATCAAAATGATAAGAGGTTTCGTATGTTTGTGCTGGCACAATTCAGGAAGATGCATAAGTGATTTGGTGCTGAATTTGCCCATATAATTCCACAACCAGTCCGTGTTCATTTATTAGTACATTGTGCTTATATATCATAGTATAATGTATTTTCGTTTTTCGAAGAACATTAAGAATTTAATTTCATATCTCATACCGACTCATCACACGTGTCATGTTGTTCTAGTAATACATCAGACGGGTAGCATAGGAGTTTGTTTGCCCGAGCGACCCTCCCCCCGTTCCTGTATCACCCACAACTCTTAGAGCGCTGCAGTCGTCGGACGCGCGAGCTCAGAATTGAAAGTGGTATAAAAGGATACTACAGAATAACATTGTTAGCATGAAATTAAGATGTTCAATAGTTGCTAATTGATGTAAAAGATTTTCTTTTTTATGAAAAAATCGTAACAAATGTTTCGTTTTTCGAAAACTTCATAAAATTTACTTCTAATGTAATGTAACGCTTTTCTTAAAATAGCGTAAACTCAACTAAAAATGGCTTTTTAAATGAACTAACTTTGAAAGAGGTAATTTTTTCTACAATTTATTGCTAAACATTAGAAGATAATGTTTATTAGCACTTGAATTATACCTCAAATGCACTCAAACGTCAACTTGAAAATAATCTGTAAATACCGCTCGTATGCGCTGAGCTACGCACGACCGCTTTTATAAATTGTCAAAATTAATATGTCTAAAAGCCAATATCAATCACGATCACTTTTTGATTATTAAAATATTAAAGAAATTGCATAATGTCAGTCTAGTCCAATAAAGATAACCTCACATTTAGTTTGCCAGTATTTTTGGCGTTTGCACAGTTTAAACACACGCTGAGTATTATACGAACAGCTTAGATTAGAAAATGTCATAGGTTAAGATATTTTTATAGTTCTAATGTGCTTTTTATAATTTCGATCACAAATTGGGAGTTATGTTACAAAAATATAAGTAGGTTAATCATTTTATTCTACGCATGTTTAAGTTTTATGCAATAATTTTCCTATATTACGCATTGAAGTTTTAATTGATGCCATTGTAGATTGTATTATGCGAATGATGGTCAAATGTTCCCGATATTATCTGCACCTTCTGTCTATACAGTATTTGGCATTGTTTGGGTATTTGGCATATGTTTCCTTTGGGTCTTAACAGAATATAATAGATAAAAAGTCATCATTATCCCGTCTGGGACGAGTATGGTTTTAATCATGCTTTCCTAAATCCTAGATAATTGCTATTATTTGAAGTTTTTACACTTCCAAATAGCAGTTTCTAATTAAAATGGTACATAATATTTATAATATTATAATCTATGAAGTGACCCTAATGACATCCGAAATTCTATGTCACAACGACCCGTCACAAAATACTGTAAAGCAGTTTATAATTCAATTCTGGAATCTTTGTGGTCTACCATCACAATTTCTTACCTAATAACGTAATCATCTTAATAATGTACCCCATACAAGATCTCCATAGTATATTTAAGTTCAAACTGGAAGGATAAATGAGTTTAATCGAAATCGCACGGGTGACGCTCGGTTTATAGTGTGCGTACAAATACTCAACATTCAAACAAATTCATTTTTATATATATAGAATAGATTTTTAATGTATAAAATTGATGATTTTGGCAACACCTATTTATTACCCATCCATTATAATCAGATATTTAATTTATTTTATTCCCTTTAAGTTGATCCCCGGACTCCAACCTTCGTGTTTATAACAAACAAATTCAATTATCCCAGTGGACTTAATTACAGCTTTATAAAAAGTATGTGTGCTTTTTTTCGGTAGACTTTTAAGGGAGGATTCTCCTTCGTGTAAAAGTATCTCGGTCGGCTGACTGAATGAAATATGGCAAATTTACCATTAAAACTAGTTATCGGTACGTATATCGGTATATGCTATCACAAATAATACTTTCTACCATATTACATTTACTTACCTATGATTTTCCTATGATTGTACCAAAGATATTTTTTTACACTCAACCTATGCCACTTTAGATTTTAGAAACATGATTACCTGTGTAGATCTAGTATTATTTTGATAGAAGCATGTATTTAGGAAAGTGGTAATCAGCACCACCATTGAGTTTGAAAAAAGTTTGTCGCACGCGGAAAAAAAATCAATGATTTTGCTTTTGAAGCGAGTAATTATTTCAATGTCTAAATAAAACTTCATACAAATGATTTCAAATTGGGTACATTTAATTACTCAATGTCTGAACAATTTGAGTCAATCGAGATGCCATTTCTACTCCAGGTAGGATGGGGTTTTGTGTAACCTATTATGTATAAGAAATGATATAAAAAAATATGGAAAACAGATGGTGTCAATTCGGTCAGTGCGCGAATTCCGATGCCGCGCTGATCGATAATGGCCTTTATACCGTTAAGGCGTACGGCGACACCCGAGCGCTCACAACAAAGATCCTCACATGATCCTTTTACTATTTTCACATAATGTTTACACCTTTTTTCTCAATAACCATGATGAATTTTGGTATAGTTTCTCAACAAATAGAAATCACAGCACCAATTAACTGTTCTTTTTATCGGGAATGACCTTTTTTATATCTCGTTCGTACTATTACACAATGACCGACGAGACGAGACGAGAGAATGAATATGAATGGAATGAAAGCAGGAATTCAGTTGTAATAAAAACACATATATACATATACTGAATTTAACCCTGTAATAGTAAAGTGAAGTATAAAACAATAAGCATTCATATCACCCCCTTCAATAATAATTTAAGTTTTTCCTGATTTTTTGTATAACCATTGTAATGACAATTTGTTGCCTATTATGAATATTATAATTATTGTTTGTATATTAGACATTATTACCTGTTTTAAATATTTTGAAGTACATTTACCTAATACCGTCTGATGGATATCCTACATTTTATAATTTTAATTATATATCCAAGTGATTGTTATTTTTTTTCTAATAATTGTATGAAGTGCATGGCATATTTTTGTCTCATTTTTTGTAGTATTTTTTTTGTGATGTCATTTACATTATTTCTAGAGGCTATTTTGATTTTTACACATATATTTGCATATTATGTCAATAGTATTTTGCCAAAATTAATATTAAGTTATCTAGTATTTGTAACAAACGCTGCATAGTTACGAAAGAAGCATCTGTATTATTTTATATTAAATTATTTTATGCATAACAAGTTGTATAAGTTGTCTTGCTGGTCAGAAAATTCTCGTGCATTCAAATTGAAATACGTTATTTGTTGTGATTACGAGATTAATTTTTCATTATTAATTAATTAACCACAAGTATGATCAATATACAAGCGTGTGCAATAGTACTGTTATATGGGGTCTTATCAGTAATCACCATTAAGTATTAAGTATCACTTTATTATTAATGTTACAAATAATGAGATCGCTAAAAACAGACAATACGAAAGCAGAGACACAGCTGACGCGAGCACGCAATTTTTGTTTTAGTTTTTAGATCATCGAGGTACTTTTATCACAAATTAAATTATTTGCACGTGGATATCTGAGTGTAACTATACTGTACTGTTTACCTATAATTTTTGTATATGCCTTAGAAAAAATCTTAAGCTCTCTCAGGATAACTTGTATGTTTGTTCATAATCAAAAATACTCGAATTTTATATGTTTTGCTATTATAATATATGTGTGCAGTTAGTATAAAATCATAATAATAATGTTACTGTGCATAAATGCAATATAGACTATCATCAGTAAATGTATGTATTTTTGTGAATTGTGCAGTTTTAGGCCGTAGTTTAATTGACTTTATAGATTGTAATGCGTAAAAGGTACATGTTTAAAATTTTGAATAAAATGTCATCTATTTTGCGTCAGGAGTGGTTTTTAATTTCTCGCATTTTAGAATGAAGCTGTGTTTGTGATGGTGAACGAATTGGTGATGGCGGCCACTGAAGAACACCCGAAGGATTTATGACCGCCCTAATGGGTTTAAAGAATACCTTACGTTACCAAAGTATAGTCAGTTTTAAAACCGTCATGTCAGTCGATCGGTATCGACACTTTTATTATTATTTCATTGGCTATTAAAGTTGTGTGAGGGCAGGTAGCAACCCATCACTTACTGATAAACTAGCAAGTTATCCGATAATTCTTTAATAATGCCAATGCAAAGTATTTTCCCATGCCGGCTTTACCGCAGAGCTTACGGCAACCGTGACCAATAGAGCCCTATTCGCACACTCGAGTTTTTCTGAAATTATTTTCCAAGGAATAACTCGATCAACCCGCCACCGTTTGGCGGAAATTCGGCTGCAGGGCTACGACATCAGGTAAGAGCCGTGAGACATAGCCGAGTATGAGAAAAGAATTTGGTCGATTTTCACGCAACCAATTTACCACCTGGTTTTCACCGCAGTCCGTCCTAGACATTCAATAATCAAATACTGCCTTGCTGATTGTTTTTTTTCATATTTTCGACTTGACAATTAATTAAGAGTTTTATTATTATACAAATTTTAATATTTTAATTACGGGGTTGATATTTAATAAGCTTCGTGTAACTGGGTTGAAAAATGAAGCCTCAATAAGCGTGTTCTACAAATCAAATGTTTCCCCATCATTTTGACCCTCAGGTCATAAACACTCAAGTGATCCATTACCGATGTATAATATTTGGTGTAATTATGCTAATTTCAAATGTACAAGGCTAATAATTATAATACTTTATGGAATATATGATGATTTGGAATGGGTCTGTCGATGTGTGGGACTAACGGTTTCTTGTTTTCTAATCGTTTGATGTTATTGGAAATTCTAATTCTGTAGTTACGACATTGAACCGAAAGGCCATTTAAGGCTTATTTGTTATTTGGTGACTCACGGTTAATCCGCTTATTTGACCTACCTTTGACCAAAACGATATAATAATTTAGAATCTTTCGATTTCTGAACGATCTCACAATAATTTCAAAGTAAACCCAAAAATTTATTTAAATTATATTTATTTTGTTTTTTTTTATCATCATTTTTACATGGTTGGCTGTGTTAGCGTAGGACATTTCTACGTGAGTAAAGTTTTCACTTTGACGGGGATTTCCGCATCGTCGACGAACATATAGCTACCCGGCCTCGCGTGTGGTTCTAGAATCGCAATGAGCTTCTCCAAATTCTCCTTTTCGCTAACGGTTGGATCTTCAAAGTTAACCCTCGAATCTCCGTTCATGATGGTTGTGTAGTCGAAGACTGGTACAATGTCGAAGGGTTCCGTACGGAGTTCATCTACTGCGGGCGCTGGCGCATGTGGGGCCATTGTCTGAACCTGGTATTTAGAAAAAGATTGTAAAGAATGTAAGAGCAGCTCTATGGTGGCTGTCTCACAGCAGTAGGTCCCGTATTAAGTTGTCTTTCTAATCTGCTTTAAGTGATAATGCCTTAGTGAACGACATCACTTGATTAGTGAAAATTTTGCCAGTAAAGGGACGATTGAGAAATCACGTCACCTTGAAGTTGATTGCTATCTTCTACTATGGCTGGATGAACATTTGGGTATGCATATAATGGTATAATAACGGCCTATATTATGTTGTAAGGAATATATGGTATTCCATACCATATCGGGGGTATGGTATGGAAGGTGCTAGTGTATATAAAATAAATAAACAATACGTTTGCTATCAGAATCGGATGAAAAAAATCCTAGGTTAACCAGGGGGAAAAAGATTGAAAACGAGAAGGAATGGAGGAAGGTTGCAGAAGGGATGCAATAACACACAATCATAGAGGTGCAATAAATGTTTATGATTTGTCGGTTTCCATTATCAGTTACTTACAATGGGTGCTTGAGGAGTCGATATCACGAGACGAGCATCAGGTTGCACGGGGCGACTTGGCACATACTTTACGGGCACTTCTGGGTTGCTTAGTAAGTACTGTTCTGGTACTCCATATACTGCGTGGCCCGCAGCGGGATATGGGGCAGATATCAGAACTGGAACCTCCTGGAATGTTAAGAATCGATTAACAAAGTGTAATATTACCAATTATGATCTCATGGGTTATATCTCTAAGCCAAAGGCCAGATAGAGTGGAACCAAGGATAAAAGAAAACACTTCTCGGTAGTGAGAAACTAGACATTATTATTATTTGAATTTTAATTTCTGCAATACCGATAAAAAATCGTAAAAATATAAACTATTGGGTATTCCTTTAATTACATATGTAGAAAGTAAACCCATTAAATAATAGGTACTCACCAGAATTGGTTGTTTCTCATGGATTTCGTAAATAGGAGAACCTGATGTTGGAATAACTGGGACTCCAACTCGATTGTCAAGAACGGGCAGTGGGCCTTCAACATCTTCTCCCTGATGGATTTCATAAACAGGACCGTTTGATGATGGTATATTGGGGATGAGACCGTGTTCGGTGATTAAAGGCCTTGGTGGAAGTGTTCCTCCTTCATGAATTTCATAGGCTGGTACATTTGAAAGAGGAATGTGTGGGAGAGGAGTTTCGTTTACAATAATATGAGAGGGTGGTAGTACACCTCCCTCGTGGATTTCATAAACGGGACCGTTTGAAGTTGGAATATTGGGGATGAGACCTTGTTCGGTGATTAAAGGCCTTGGTGGAAGTGTTCCTCCTTCATGAATTTCATAGGCTGGTACATTTGAAAGAGGAATGTGTGGGAGAGGAGTTTCGTTTACAATAATATGAGAGGGTGGTAGTACACCTCCCTCGTGGATTTCATAAACGGGACCGTTTGAAGAGGGAAGATTAGGGATGAGAACTTTATTGATTAATGGCGTCGGTGGGAGTGAACCTCCTTCGTGGATTTCGTAGGCAGGTACATTTAAAAGAGGAAAGTGTGGAAGAGGAGTTTCGTTTACAATAATATGAGAAGGTGGTAGTACGCCTCCCTCATGGATTTCATAAATGGGACCGTTTGAACAAGGAATATTGGGGATGAGAACTTTTTCGGTGATTAAAGGTCTTGGTGGAAGTGCTCCGCCTTCATGAATTTCGTAGGCCGGTACATTTGAAAGAGGAATGTGTGGGAGAGGAGTTTCGTTCACAATAATACGAGAGGGTGGTAGTGCACCTCCCTCGTGGATTTCATAAACGGGACCATTTGAAGTGGGAAGATTAGGGATGACAACTTTTTCGGTGTATAAAGGCCTTGGTGGAAGTGCTCCGCCTTCATGAATTTCGTAGGCAGGTACATTTGAAAGAGGAATGTGTGGAAGAGGACCAACCCGATTGTCAAGAACGGGCAATGGGCCTTCAATATCTGCTCCTTGGTGAATTTCATAAATGGGACCGTTCGAAGTGGGGATGAGAACTTTATTGATTAATGGCGTCGGTGGAAGTGAACCTCCTTCGTGGATTTCGAAGACGGGGGAGATTGGAGATGGTTGTACGGGGGATGGCACTTCATTGATGACTAACTGAGGTGGTGGCCCTTGATGGATTTCGTATCCAATCGGTGCTGGTAAATTCTGAAAAAGAAATATGCAAAATTGTTTAAATGCTTCAAATGCAGAAAATGAAAACATATTAAATTCTGTTTCGATGTGTAAACATTTATAGCAGGACTCCTAGGATTTTTCAGGGTGGAGTTATTTGTGATTTGGTGACAGTGAAAGCATGTCAGTGATAACAAAATAAGTTGATAACATCGTACTCAGAGTGAGAAATTGCACTACCATCTATGTTATGTTATGTATGTTAGTGGATATAGGGGTTTATTTACCCCCCCGTGTACCGCGTCCTTTGCAGAACTATTGTACTTTTAAATCCTTTTATAGTTCGCCCTCTAGTCCCGTACTGTAGATAAAGTTGAGTATCTTTTTGGGTGTGACGGTTCTAATCTCTTCTGGCTTGAGGAGATGGTTGCCTAGAAGCTGGTATCTTTTGTGGATGAGGGGCCCACATTCATCCAGTAGGTGAATAGGACTTTCTGGACTCTCTTGACAGAATCTACATCTGTCATTGGTCGAACGCTGTTTCATAAATGGATAACAGATGGCGCTTGACGGAATATGGATAGATACGACAGACGACCTGGTATCTACTTTTATTTTTACCGTGACGGTTGTAGGCGGAAGGGTTTTCGTTGTGTCCAAAGTAGTCTTACATATAAAACATAGAACTCTGCGTCAAAACCAAAATGTTTCCAAAAGATTTTGAGCCGACCTAGTTAGAAGATTGGACCCTAGGTGGCAGCGCTTACTTTTTAATTTCGTGAATAATCTTAAAAAATAAACGATGTAGGTACAATATTTGCAGAACAAACCTCGACGATCTTTATATATCCAGGTGCACCATACTCCGAGGCAGGGACGTGGATCACTTCTCCGAGAGCTACACCTATCACGGCACAGAACACCTGGAAAATATGATATTGATAAATGATTATTAAAATGGCGTAATTAGTATAAGTGCCGAAATTTCATGTCCTACTTAAGACTAACCTAAATTTTAAGTTAGACTTAACCGTCAAACGTCGTATTTCAACTCACTCTTAGCGTTAAGTCGAATATAAAAGTCCGCCTTAGCTAAAAATCAAAACAACTACTACTTAAGCCTTAAGTCAAACTTAAGTCAGTGTTAAAATACGCTGCTGCGTCTCGTAGTTGATTTTATATTTTCTAACTAATTAAAATTGACTGGATTTGCATATTTTGAACATCTTAAATTCAAGCAAACACGCATGGCAAAATCCTAGTAATCCTACAGCTGACAACATAACCTCAAAATGTCAGAGACGCGTCATGTCAAAAGTGATGCGACAGTGGCGACAGATATTATAAACACAAACCATAGCGGCGAGTAGCGAACTAATCACACATATTCTTAACAAAGTCGAACTTAAAAAGTAACTGAAATACACAATTCAATTTAAGTCGTGTTTAAAAGTTAAGATGATCCTAACTAAGAACGACTTTAAGCAAGGACTGAAATTTCGGCCCTAGGAATCCGAATGTTTTTTTGTTGTTTTAATCGAGAGTTTTTGTAAAAAAAAGTAAAGCCGGATGATATAATATATCATCAAATATTTGATCATTGTCTTGGCGTTTAGATTCTAGTAATAATTTAATCTTCTCAAAAGATCTTGAAACTCCAAATTGATTCTCAAAATAATTTCCACCATTCTTCAATTGATTACCTATTTAACTAACGAAATGTAACAACTTTGTTTCATTGTTAATTAGTTAGGTAGAAGGTGCAATTAAAATTATCTATGAAATATTTTAAGTAGCGATTATAGAAATAACAAACAAGATAAGTTAAAATTAATATTGTACTCACAAAAACGGCGGAGTTATACATTTTGATCTCTCAATAAGTATAATTGTTCTGTAAACGAACCACTTGAATGATGTCAAAAGGAAATTTGCACCATTTTATATATTAAAAATATGCCCATTTAAAATCAATTAGGAAAATGGAAAAGTAAAAAATAGCATAAAAATAGAAACGGCGATTCTCAAACATTTTGAAAATACACGTTTTAGACGTCATTTTGACGCTTTAGCAACCTTGATATGGCGTTTTCAAATAAGCACATATTCATTTTTATGCGCAATAAACTAGTCTTCGTGTATTTGACATAATCAATCACGTTAGGGCCCTGCACGCTTTCGTTCATCCTATGAAGTAGGTACATATATGATGTGGTGTGGACACACTCTTCATCCCTACCTCACTGCACGCTGCAGTGAGGGCGTCTCTCAGAATTGTCATAATATAGACAAGATATTTACTCAGAGATCTTATAGTACGATTTTATATTTGTAAAGAATTAATTGTCGGGGAGGCGCTATTAAGCACAGTGTCGACTGCCTTATTGTTGTTTTCGTAATTCGAGGCCATGATGAGGGACCATCATCATATCCCACGAACTGAGAAACCATTTGTTAAAACGAAGCCAAAGTAAATAATAATTTCGATTCATTTAGACCATTTTCATATGGCATTTGCTAACCGTTGGATATTTAATCATAAAAAAAATGTTTAGATAACTTGATCTTAAATTTTCAACAAAGTAAAGGCAGATTTTTAAAATTCAATTTTATTTCTGGGAAATTTAATAAATGATAAACTGCTAATAATTCTTTTTTAGTTGAATTACTCTCTTATCAGACTTTAGGGCCATAGGAAAAATAGTAATAATGATTAAGGTATTCGGTATAGTGACTTTCGGATTTCTGAAATGCATTTCAGCATGCATTCCACCCGGCCCAAAAAATTGTTTTTTAAAGAACCCATTGAATTGTAACACAACATTCTTCATAATTCGTTTGAAAAGTGTGTAAAAATATAGTTTCAGTTATAGTTAGTAAATATATTTTTCACGAATTATTTTCGCACAAATTCTCACAGGCAATTGGGAACATTAAGTCTTCGGGAGCGGTCTCCCGAATGGAATATAATTTGGAATGTTTTACGGGCCTTAGTCTCGAAGGTATCAGCGTTGCTCAAATAAATAGTTGACGGGTGGGTTATTTACCCATAAAAACAAAGTACGAAAACGAACCACTTTGAGAACCACTGCCCACTTGTGAAATGCCCTAATAGTGCCGTTTTACATGTAGGTAGATCAATGATTTACAATAACTCATGGGTTCATTAATTGACTGTTAATGAATGACAATGATTCCATTTTGCAATAGCCCAACGCACAGTCGGGTAAATAAATTGGTTTAGGTGATCTCAAGGCAAGTCTGCACGCAGTATAATGTTTTTTTTTAGGGATTTGTATATGATTTTGGAAAAATACACACGTACTTATGTTTTTTTTATTTATTTATTGAACAGGTTGCTCCAAACTTCCCTATTCGTATCTTAATATGGTTTGGTATATGTTTGCTTTGGTTATCCGACGATGCTCATAAATGTGTACCTACGTTTTATGATAAAAAGTGTTAAAAATCGTTACAATAAAAAAAAAGAAGAAGTGGAGTTCATGGATGGGATCAGTGCCGGATTAGCGAATACTAACAAATTGCTTTAGAACCTAAAGTTTGGGATATAAAAAAATACCACCACTTTTACAAGAAAGCGCTTTCTCGATTTAACATTTAAGCATGACTTAACAGTTTGATAAAGAACGTTCTCAACTGCAGTTGGTGATCATAATAGGCAAGTAAACGCGTAAAACTATTTCTACATTTCTTAAACACGATTCTAATGAATTTTCCATATAAGCTTATAACATTGCACTTCCAGACCCTCGTGCTGTATGCCGTCACATTTGCTTTGAGAAGCTCAGTGAACTGCACCCAGTTCTTCGCCTAGTCTAGTTGGAGTTCTTTGCTGTAAAAGATTTTATTTGTATTCCAGTATTCCAGTCACTTAATGCCACGTGTTTAGCAAATGGAGATAATATATTATCAATTATGAGAATATTTTACCCTGGCACTGGATGGCATGTTATGAAATGATTAATATGTTATTGTAAAACGATTTTTTAGTTTTCTAGTCACCAGAACTTTCAACAATCCATCAATTTCTATACGTTAATGCCCTGGGTTTAAGAAGTAACTTAATTAAAGAAGGAATTAACTATGTGGCTTCTGAAATTAGACAGAAAAGAAACTGAGAAGATATTAAAATATATACCAGTATGATTAAATAAAACGATTGATATATTTATTTAGTTTATTATAGCCAAAGTTGCAAATCTTATATTCTTTGATTCTTTCCCATTCCGCGTGACATCCGTGCAGCGTGAAATAATTGCAAAGGAAGACCTATCACAAAACATGTCTTATTTATTTATCTTTTAAAGTACAAAATGAAAATCATAATATAAATCACGCAGTCTAACTGTTCCAAGGTAGACTTATTTGTCATTTTTAAATATTGCGTACAGCTTCTAAGCATTTTTTTTTGATATATACACTAAAATAATATAAATATTGGCTTGTTCTCTGCACTTTGTGTACTGATTTATTTTCCTTATTGTACAAAGATGAGTACTCGGAAAACGCGCTAATTAATGAATCTTTTGATGTTTTTGATCATTAATATGTCATTCGGCTAATAATAAGTACACGTACGAAAATATTCACGGTTGCAACCCGTCATCGGCGGTTCTAATTAGGTTTTACGATTCTAACCAGAGCGGAGTACGCATAGAAGGCGTATTTTATAATTAGTATACTTAATATTATTCCGATCGAATTCGCCGTGGCGTCCATTGCACCAGAGAAGGAAGAAAACATATTTTGTTTATTCGGTTTTGAAAAAATTACAAACCAATAAAATGGGTAAACCTGTTTTATAAATAAATAAGTATAAGTACGTGTGAACTTCAAACCGAAAACTTTAAAGGCAGGAAGTTGAATATGTAAAGTCGATGCTCCTCATAACTTATTCCCTGAGTGGGAACAGGCGCGGATCCCAAGGGGGGGATAAAGGGTGTAATAACCCCCCCCCCCCTCCCAAGGGACTTTTAATAACACTCGCCAGTACACATTTTGCACACATCAGCATTCCTTTTTTCGTAGTGTACCAAATCAAAGCCAACCCACAGGAAATGTTAATTTTAAATTACTTTTATATTTTTAGGATTTAAAAAAGACTATGCTCTTTCCAATGGACTAATTAATTGAAAGTGTAATTGTACAATGGTTTTTTAAAGCTGGATAAATGCGAAAAATTTTAACAATTGAACCTTAATTCCAAACAAAAAGTTATTTTTATAGTTTTTAATTTGCTTTTCCCTATGTGTATATTCTCCAGAGAAAGGGAGAAATATATAAATGTGGAAATGTGTGTTTGTGGGAAATTCGTCTTCAATTCCGTGGACAATTTGTATTTTCCGAGAGTGTTCTAGATGAATTGTAATATTTTTTCGAATTTTGTTGTAAATAGACGAATTTTCCGTTAATCGAAAATGGGTGCCTTGACATTTTACCCTCCCCCCCTCAATTTTTTTTTCCAGATCCGACCCTTAGTCATGTAGTTTGTAGAAAATGCTGATAAACGGTCATGTCGAGTGGTGTGATGATGTGGCTGACAACCGAATCAAATTGAGATTTAGGGCCGATATTTTATGCCTTACTTAAGACTTAACCGATAAACATCATTTCAAAAAGTCCACCTTAGCTAAGAATCAAAACCACAGCATAACCTCAAAATGTCAGATGACGCGTCATATGTCAAAAGTAATGCGACAGTGGCGACAGATATTGTATACACAAACCATAGCGGCGAGTAGCGAACTAATCACGAGAGCCAAAACATATTCTTAACAAAGTCGAACCTAAATACACAATTCAATTTAAGTCATGCTTAAAAGTTAAGTTGATCCTAACTAAGAACGACTTTAAAATTTCTGCCCTTATACAATAATTATTCAATTTGACGACAGAATTAGTCTTTTAAACCTATATATAAAATATTATCTACATATAAAATGTTGTTTAAAAGTGATTAGCTAAAAAATGTATGATTAAAAAAAATAAATAAGGAGTAAATATTCTTAGTATAGATTATGTAGGTACCTACATATTTATAAATGAATATCGTATAATATCTGTGTTTGGCAAAGTTGATAAACATAATACTAATTGGGGTTAATATTGAACAATGATTCTTTCCAATCTGACTCAAACAGCCAAGAATATTTTTTTTTACGAAAATTAAGATATGCATTTTTAATTAGGAATATATATATTTTTAAATGACTATTAATTTTTCTAGAATTACTATTAATAATAAATTATTATTATTATTATTGGCTTTTATTATCAGTACATAATACGTTCAATCGTCCACATTTTTCGTCTCTATGAGTTCACTTCTTATTTATTTAAGTAAATATAATAATATTTCGTGGATATTTGACATTTCCCTTGTATTATTATTGTATAGGGTCAATTAATTACCATGTCAAAATTTATCGAGAAGCTTTCAACCAAGTATTTATTCACTATTTATTATTTTATGTATAAACAAAAGCGTTAATAGGCAAGTCGACTGTTCCGACGTCACCCTATTAATCTATTTATTTCAATATTCTATCATATTAATATTTATTCTATAAATGTTTATTATTTTATGTTTATTATATATTGCAAAATTCCCATTCTCCTATTTCCCCAGGTTTTGTTACTGGCAACCTTTTCCATTTATCACAGCTGTCGGTAAATGTCAGTTGGAAAAGAAATGCTAGAGGGTATACCCGCGCCTCTGCAATCCGTGACATCTCGTCACATCGTTCACCAAGCTCGTGAAATCAACTCAAACATCAAGGAAGCAGTGAGGAAATAGGGTAAGGCAGGCGAACCGCAGACGGCCATCAGCACAGCAAAGGGTTTCTTTTATTTTCTTGTTGATTGCCATTTACTCTCAGCTGTGAACCTTCCAATCCATCAAAACATACAGTCCGCTCCCCCTAATCCATGCACGACCGTACATCGACTATTACAAAGAATCAGAGCAAAATTTCCGAAAATATTTCGAAAGAAAAGTTTCAGTATTTCACATATTTTTACTTCAAAATCTTAAATTTCACAAAATAATATTACTTTAATGTTATTCGGGAGATAGCCGTTTGTTCACAGGCGGCTTGCAAAGATCTAAAATTTAAGTACAAAAAAAATGATTTTTCAAACGCTTGTTAATCATTACTCAAATATTTATTAAAAAAACCATTTTCAGGCATATATAAATTTAAACTAGCTCTTTCATAATAAGAACTAATTGTATAGCGATTTTTAACAACAACGTTGTAAAACAAAAACAGCATTTGTATGAAGGACTGAAATTTCATCATTGCCTGAAAAGCTGATGCAATGAAATTCTCGTGAACTTTTGCCGCGATGGATGGATGACTATTTTAATTATTTGATGACGATAATCTTTGCTGGAGATTTGATAAAATTTGCTTAGTGTTAATTAAATACAACATTTAGCTAATCTCGGATGCCTTGAACAATAAAAATACATTTATAGTTTGAAATTAATTTAATTACTTATGGATTACGCTCGATTGTATGACTATGAGTGTCTCTGAACGCAGGCATAGTGACGGAGGTCATTGGATACAAATCCATAGCGTTCACTTTAGTGCAAGATTTATCGAATGCAACGCTGTCAATTTCGCGCGCAATCACCTTCGGAGCGCTGTTTCACTAAGTTACGGTATTAAAAATTAAAAAAAATATTTTCGGCACAAACAACACAACTAATCAATAACCTAATAAGTACATAATATTAGCGTATAATATAAGTATATATTATATTTTGAACCGTTGAAGTGTTATTTGTTTGAACAATTAAACAAATGTTAAAATTTGTACTCTTACTGTTATTAAAAGATGTATTTTTTTATTCATATTTAAATAATAACGCGGTTTTCATTAATTGGCCCACAAACAATTTATTATTATCTGGAGAATGAAAATGTCTTAAGCGAGGATTTCTTTTGTTATCTGCATAAAATATTAAAATGAGCCTTATAATGCAATCCGAATTTGTTTGTTTTCTAATGCTCTACTTTGGTCGGTAATAGCATTGATTATATATAATCAACGTTAGTGTTTATAGATTATATAAAACACTATAGTGTTTTATATAATCTATAAACACTATATAATCAATGGTAATAGGTTGTTAGCCGGTCAATTACTGTTCACATAAAAAAAGCACAGTTCATATATATAATATATATTAAGATATATATAGTTAATTAGATGATTTCTATGTTAAAATAGGTAAACACCTTTAGTTTAACATATATAAAAGTTTGACAGTACTGACATTTGGAAAATACGAATGCTTTTTAATATTTTAAGGATTGAAATTTTTTGCAAATAAAATATATAGCCAGAATGTTCAAAGAAAAATTAATACCGAAAGCACAGATAGTTGCATCGCTTGAGGTAATGCACGCTGGTTTAAATACAGGCCTGTATTTTATGAAAGTCTTTCACTCTCACCTACCTATCTGTGCGATATGCAATACGGTCAAACTTTCATTAAAGTAGTGAATAAATGATTTAAAAATTAAACAATAATTATGAAAAAAGTGTGAAAATGTAACGAATATGACGTATAATGAATGAGAAGTGAATGGTTTAATGGATATTTACAAGAATAACTTACGTTCAACGTAGTTTATCTGAAAATGAATCGTTATGGTTAAAAATAAAAAGAAAAGTGTAAAATATATGCACATTACGTGCAAATCGTTAAGATATAGTAAAATAGTAAAATGTATTGTTTAAATACCGTTAATTAGATGATTTCTATGTTAAAATAGGTAAACACCTTTAGTTTAACATATATAAAAGTTTGACAGTACTGACATTTGGAAAATACGAATGCTTTTTAATATTTTAAGGATTGAAATTTTTTGCAAATAAAATATATAGCCAGAATGTTCAAAGAAAAATTAATACCGAAAGCACAGATAGTTGCATCGCTTGAGGTAATGCACGCTGGTTTAAATACAGGCCTGTATTTTATGAAAGTCTTTCACTCTCACCTACCTATCTGTGCGATATGCAATACGGTCAAACTTTCATTAAAGTAGTGAATAAATGATTTAAAAATTAAACAATAATTATGAAAAAAAGTGTGAAAATGTAACGAATATGACGTATAATGAATGAGAAGTGAATGGTTTAATGGATATTTACAAGAATAACTTACTTATTTATTATATACAAGAATATTTTACTATATCTTAAGATATATATATATATACAGGGTGTCCCAAGATCATTCCCGTAAATTTAAGGGAGTGTATATGTTCCCTGTTACGAGTAAGAAATTATATAAAAAAATGCAAAAATATTTAATACCCAAATTAATTATTTTTTAAACAAAATTTGTGTAAAACAATCATAATATTACGGCAGCGTTCGCCGGGCATACTAAACCCGCTGAAAACGCGTCGGGCGCACATCGTGAATGCAACTCAAGGTCGAGCGGACGTAAACTCGTTTTAAATAGAAACTTCAACATTTTTTTCTCGAATACCATAATGAATTTTGATATAGTTTCTTGATAAATAACACTAGGAATTGTAGGACTTATTAGCTGTTTTTTTATTGGGATTGACCTTGGGACACCCTGTATATATATATGTGTTTTTCGTACAGATCTAACACTATCTTTATCGAACTATATTGAATTCACAGAAATATAAATTATAGTTATGTTTTACCTAATTAATATACATAAACATTTTAAACGGCATCTCTAACTGACGGTTAAATTAACCTCGCGAGCGTGGATCGGTTTCCGCCAAGCGGCAGTTCTTTTAAACGATTGCAACACCGCTGTCGTCGTCTTAGTCGGTTGTGCCGAACGCGCCTCTCGTCTGACAGCGCGAACGTTGCGCGCCAAATTCGAATTTCGAACGAAATGTCACTTTTGACAGACACCTTCCCGCGCTGAAAAAAAAAAAAAAATAGCTTTTAAACCAATACAAGAAATACAAAGTAATTAACCACAACGAACGTTGACGTTTAAGTAAACATTTTGAAAGTGAATATTTTTAAGGTATTGTTAATCTTAATTTTACTTGTACGGTAGTTGGACGTCTAAGTATAGCAAATTAAGTGTGGTTTTACAGGAACAATTTTCAAGTTTTTTTTTTTTGATTAGTGATTGTGAGGATCCAAAATGCCACCGCAGGAGAGAAACTCTCCCGTCCCATCGAATGGTTCGTCGAAACGGGAGAATCCGAAACTAATTAACGATGGCTTTGTTCTGGACGAAATCGAAGACACGAAGAAAACGAGGTAGGATTTGGGATGATATTAAAATAGGAATGCACATCATTTTCCCCAATATTTCCCACTTAATAACGACAGCTAAAAGGGATTAAATTCATCAGATGATTCTAATGATAATCCTGCATTTTTTTAATTTCCAGTAACTTGTTAGTAGTTGAATCACTGCTATTAACATAATATAATGAAACACGATTAGGTTAAATCCACAATCTACGTCTAAATATTTATATACCATATAAATCGCACATTATAAATTGCAGATAACTTAACAATGCAAGATTATAACTACTCAAATTATTAAATTAGTATTTTTACTTATTATTATTTAACATTTACATGAAATATTATAAGCACGATGATATTAACGCAATAAGGATACGCGTAATTATAAATATGCATAGATTATATAATAATGCATATAAAAAAAATATATTTACAAATTATTATATATTATGTTTACCCTTTTTCTTGAAAATCGACACTGGACAATAACCACGTCGTATTAATAAATAAATATTTGCTCGTGCTCATTCAAAATGTTTAAATTAAATAAAGTGATATATATTTAACAGTGTGTATTTTAAAACTGGGATCGAACCAGGGACTCTAGCGTGGGAGACGAGTGCGTTAACCACTGACCCACCGAGACTCTTGGGGTATCTTTGGTAGAGAACGTATAAAAAGGCACTCTGCGCATTTTACTCTTAACGCGTGACGCGGTTTCTTTTCCCAACGGGCGCAAAGAAGTATAACTTCAAAAATTATTATTCTGGTTATTGTGTTACGTATAATTCTTTAATTGTTTGCCTTATGGCAACTGGTGGCAACTGTCCACCGCTGTCCACTCAGCACTGCCCGCTTGTCCCCAGCTGTCCGGAGGAGGACCAGGAGGCGCCGACCGCGCGGGCGGAGGTGGACTTCGACGACCTGCTGCCGCACATCGGGGAGTTCGGCGCGTACCAGCGGCTGCTCTTCGTGGCGATGATCCCCTTCGCCTTCTTCGTGTCCTTCGTCTACTTCTCGCAGATCTTCATGACCGTGACGCCCGAGGACCACTGGTGCGCTGTGCCCGAGCTGGCGGGACTCACGCCCGCTCAAAGGTCACAAACGTTTTCTATTTAATTTCTAAGTCATTTTCTCGTAATTGAGATATAGATCAACGTCCTAAAACGAGTGCCCTGAATGTAACAACATCCTGTATATTATTATATATTTATATATTATTGCTTATAAACACGTCATAACTCACCTCAGATAATTGCAGGCCAAAGATCGTAAAAGTCTAATGGTTAGGGTGTTCGTTTATTAACCCAGCGTTCGCGGGTTCGAATTCGCGCTCAGTCGTATCATTTTTTAGGTAGATTTCATTAGAAACGCCACCTATTGCAATGGGTACCACCATGTCATGACATATCTTCGCGTTTCACATCCCCTAGAACCCAAAACCCTCAGTTAAAACGTTTATATATCTATCTATTTATAACACTTTCTTCTGGACACGATAGCTGCCGTAATTTTACACCAATCACTTTCAAATTGATATATAATATTTAAGGGCATAAAATCTCGATCAAGATCGATCAAGATCGATAATGTAAGATATCGAATTCATTTAAATTTTATATTAATCCTTAGATAAGGGCCTAAAACTTATCTGAGTAAACATTTTTGATAGCATTAACCATTAAAGCTAAGGGTGGAAAAATTGAGGGTTTTAAAATTCAAAAATTTTTTACAAGGAACAGGATAAAATCCGTTTAGAGGCCTTCCGGCATGCCGAAAGGTTTTTTTTAACACTTCATTACCACCATCTACCCTGGCTTTAGCACAAGCCAATTAAACTCAGTTGAGTATAGCCCAAAAATAATTGTCTATGACCAAGATCATAGCAATTCTTATAAAAAAAATAGAACAATGTGGGTATTTTACTTTCCGTCTAGGTCCTATGAAAATGTTAAGAAATTAATTAATGGTGACATTTCGTCGTCGGTTCGGTGGCCTTCCTCAAGGCTCAGATGACAGGCAACTGCGTCCTCGCCGAAGGCTGTCCTCACTTTGTTACGAAAGCCACCATTTGAGAGCACATCTGTTGTTTGAATGAGGCAAGGCTGTCACTCTACGAAGTGTAACGGTTTGAGATGAAATCTCTGGGCTCCAGCGATAAAATCAATTGCGCCTTTGGGCCTCTGTATTGAAGTGAAACTTCTTTGCGCGCGTCGCGAGAATCGCACTCCTCTGCGCCGCTGTGATAGGCATCGTTGCAGCATTCGTTACATGCATATTGGGCGTGTATTCATTAAATAAAAAATCGCTGCGCTTAACGCTACATTAATACTTGAAGTTAAAAAACCTATAAAATGAGCAAGACCACAAAAAAATTATAAAAATGTATTGTTTTGAAATAAGTCAAATTCAAATGACGTGAACTGCAAAACGAACTATTTATTTGCTATTATATACTTACTCTTGTGGTATATATACTCGCTGATTTAAACACATCACACTTAAATTAAAAAATCTCATAAAACAATAATCAAAGAGTATCAAAGTTAATTATGGTAATAAAACTTACCAATATAGATTATAAATCGCTGAAATTCGGAATTTTGTAGGCAAATCACTTTTCGTTTAAAATTTTTGATATTTTTTTTTTTATATACATAATCAATACATTGTTTCTTTTTTAAATAATGTTTTTACTACCCTAATAAAAAAATGATCTCATTCAATATAACGCACCACATCCAACAGGCAAAATCTCAAGAGTAGCAACAATTTTGATATATATATTTTGCCATTGATTTATAGTTTTCTATTAGTTATCCTGGTTCTATAGTTTATCTTGAAGCTGGATTTCAATCCCTTTAAAATATTCAAAATTAGCGAATTTCAATTAAATAAATAAATAAAATAAAACGTTTGATCCGGTGCTAAGAATAGAATGTTTGATACGGTGCGGTTTAATCGGTTTGATAAGAAATACTTTTCTACGCTCAGTCGTTACTGAGTTTCTCTCCGAATTATTTATACTTAGTAACCTTAACAAACAAAAAAAAAAAATATTATTAAATCAAATATTTGTTCATAATCTGAGACAACAAAATAACACATTTGGCACACCATAAGACACAGAATCACATTTGGAAAAACTCGACTTTATTCTTTTTTTTAATTAATTTATTTAAGCTTCATTATAAACATAGAATTTTAAGGATCTTCCCTTTTCATACTTTTCCCCCTTTTTTCCCCCCCTAAGGACGGGAGGACGATCTTCGCCGGATGTAAAAATCCGTAGTTATGTTATGTTATCATTATGAATTCAAATTATCACTTTAACTATATGTACATAATATATAGAAACGTATGTTGGTATCGTTATGTTTACCATTATAGTTAGATTTCATTTAGATGTGTGTAGTGTAGTTTTGTGTATAAAGGTGGCCATTCTATCAATACATGTTAGTCAAGAGATTTCGGCAGTTATCACGTGATCCGTAAAATATTTTGAATATAAGTTTTTCACACAAATAACATTCTAATAAAAAAACGTAATGAATTAAAAAAAAAAGATGTTTAACTGTTGCATACACGTACTGCAATCTAAATTTAATATTATATTCGCATAGAATAGTTATACAGGTTGTATTTAAATTAACTAATGCCGTTTTAGGAGGTTGATCTATATTAATAATTAAAAATTAAGTAGGAAAAATACAGGACACCTAGTTTTTTTCATTTATTTATTTATTTGTTTAGGTATAATTACTTTTAAACAAAAAATATTTGTATATATACAGGTTCCTTATTATACGTTAGTGCAGGTTTGCATGGATTTTATCACTTTACTAGGCTAATACTGTCTTAAAATAATAACAAATTATGAAGTTCAATAAGGGTGTTTTTTTTTTGTGTACCATATTATTTTCACCATTTATATACATAATTTTATAAAGGGACATATTAACTACTGGGATACCATTAGCGTTAATAATTCCCTGTCACATCTATTGGTGAATTGTCTAGATACAAATGCCATCTATGCATTTGCATAGTCGTTGCAATAAAGTTGGAGGTTGAAACTTGTTGCAAATATTAGCGTGAAGACCACGATGCAACATTGCACATTTTTTACTCTACTGACCTTTGCGCAA
Organism: Neomicropteryx cornuta; assembly: GCA_020383195.1. NCBI lineage: Eukaryota > Metazoa > Arthropoda > Insecta > Lepidoptera > Micropterigidae > Neomicropteryx > Neomicropteryx cornuta. The sequence continues at coordinate 3,644,011 of JAHKQU010000010.1, read as the reverse complement.
ATCGTCTAACGAATCGTCTAACTTAGCCTTAATTGCATTTTGACAGGCGGGTGCTGAAGGTCATACAAATCATTGTCCGGAGTGTACGCGGCGCGCTTTGCCGTCTGTACGAAAGTGAAAGCAATTACGGCGGGCAGATGAAAGATTATGTAGAGAAACTTTTTTCTCTCAAACTTAAAAGATTTATTTTAAATGTGTATTTCGTTTTTCTCGGAATTGAGAATAGACCAGTTTGGAGCTAAAATAGATCCTTAAAAAATAAACAATAACTAGAAAATCATAAAATATTAGATAAATATCATAGATACAATAAATAGTGAGCGATCTTGTCCTTCGCACGGCGTTTGGTTTACTCGCGGCGAGCGAACCAAACATTTCCTGGGATATAATTTATTTTGTATGGAAAAAATATGTCAAAATTAAGAAAACTTTGGAACAAAAGTTGTTACGTTTGTTGTGTAGATTAACCCCGTAAAAGGACGTGCACGAGAAAAAGTTCATTCTGTATAATTATAGATTATAGTCATACCTTCCGGAAATACATAAAACAATATGTCCTCAAGTTTCCAAAAGCCGTGCTGTCAAATTTTTGTAATTCGAATATGATATTTGCATTTTCTGTCGATCTGTCAATGTTGCATTTTAATAAATGCAACATGTTAGTACTAATGTACTAAACATTTGTTGAATTTATGTTAAATATCTATATTATTCGACCAGCCTCCGATGTGATCTAAACGGCTATGGTTGATTTTTCGAGAGCATCAATCTACACACAAAAATTCAACTCTTTCGCATTTGTACTTTTCGATGCAACGGCCGAACAGACGGCCTAAAGACGGGGGGGGGGGGGGTTAGTAGCTTCTTATACACAGAAAAAAAAAGTTTTATCTTTCTGACTACATGATAGAATCGAGATAACAAATCTACGGAGAAATAATTGAATTCATATTGATGCAAATTCACCCAAGTTTTTAAAAATAAATACCTTGATTCTGTTTATATCCTATTGACGGCACAGCGTCCATATTTTTACGAGCCGCTAGATGGGATAGAATGATTTAAAACCACGGGCAAGTCAAAGAAGAGTTCTCTCACTTAGGTAAACCATAACAGGCGATACCACGGTTGCAAAGTTATTTTAATGAAACTATTAACTGCTTCGATAAATTGACTCTGAATAAATCGCAATTTAAAGTGTTCATCAATGGTTTATTGTGTAAAAAATAATAGTGCAAATTAGGTGTTCTAAATCTGTGTAAGTAGATATGTGTATATAGATATAAAATGGTTTTGTTATTTTTGTTATTAACTTTAATTAATACTTTTTGTTAGTAGAAAACTATTTTTAGTTTTACATAGTTTTTTATCGGTCGATCAAATGTATTTTTTTGTTGTGTGTACTGTGTAAAATTGTTGATTTCTCCAATAAAGATAAATAAATAAATCAAAATGGCGGCCAATATTTCACGAATAATAAGATAATATCTTCGCCTTCAGATTTGCAACGGCATTGGCATTGTTCGATCGCGGAAATGCCACTTTATGGACTCTGGCAACATGTGATTAACATTCGACGTTTCATTCCGAATTCGAATTTGACGTTTGAGTTTTTTTTTCCAAGCGTTTTTTAGACGTTCCGCTAAGCGAGGCGGCCATGACTTTCATACTAATAATTAATATTAATTATATAAATTACTAATAATCCTTGCAAAATGATCAAGTTTTAGAGTTACGTAGCAAAAAGATAAAAATAGTAAAGTAAAGTAAAAGTTTATATATAGGTACATCATGCCTAGAGTGTTCGACATTTATACTGCTCGTACTCGTATTACGTAGCTAAATATATATATATAAATTGTAAATAGATTTTTTATAATTATGCTTAAATATACTATTTTAGAATTAGTATGAAGAATAACTGCCACATAACATTTTTTCCTTTCAATTATAGGTCTTTGAATCCATACAGATTTTTTTTTAATTAAATAAGTTTTGATGGCTTTTTTGAATGTTTTTTATGTTTTTATATTCTCCCGGTAATTTATTGAACATTTCTAGCCTCTATATAAAGTAGTTTTTTGAAATGTGGACGTACGAGGAGGTACCGGCTGAATAAAATTATCTTTGTTCCTTGTGTTGTGGAAATGAACCGATGTATGAGTCTTATTATCTTCCTTCGTTCGGATAAATTCAAAAGGGATATCATACACAGCTAATATTCCAAACCATTAAATCCATTTTGGTGAACATTTGTGTCTATTTCACGTCCTGTCAATGGAACATCCACTCTTTAGTACCGAAAACGCGATACAAATCAAACATCGTAATTGATTAAAAAAAAAACAGTTTAATTTTAGTGCGCCATCTGTGAATTGTCGAAATAACTTTTTCTAAACTGTTAATATTTATGTTTTAATGCGGTTTGTGTCTCAGATATTTTTTCCCCAATGATATACCTAGGTTTTAATAATATCCCGCTAGTACTATACATCACCTCCGAGTGTCCACCCGAGTGTAGTCGATTGACTATCTCACAATTAATAATAATATTATTTCTTTATTGATCAAATAATACAGCATATTTTATGAGTGAGGCAAAAACCTGTCAATAAAAATAGGTCATTCATATTAACATTGCCATCGATTGCTAATAGATAATTTGTTTCCTACCCCGTTGGAACGTAATTCAAGTTCTCATGATTCTGTTAAAGTACAGTCGGTTCCAAAGATACCTTACATCCATAGACTGCATAGGAAATAGCTACCACAGTGCCCCGGGACCTCCAAGCTTAGGGGACCCTCGAACCCCAGAAGGACGTTCGAAATAGTTGTTTAAATATCCTAAGTAATCGAACAAAGAATTTATGACTTTTGACTTTTTTGCCCCTGGCCAGCAAACTTCAAACTGACCTCGGGAAAATTTCTCCCACTTTCAGAACAAAAATATAACAGGTTGCATGGCAACTCAGTTGTAAGAATTTCGAAAAATGTAGGGAATGTAGGGAAAAAATCAGTCGTTTAGGGTAAACGACTGAGTTTTTATCACAGATCTACATACTAACGTAAGAGGATGTTCTTCCTTCAGCGTCGCGGCGTGGTTAGAGTAGATTTGCAATCTATTTCATTCTTCCTACTATAAACACATACAAAACTCTTCTTCTCTCACACACATGTCTAAGTGTGATATGTCGTGTGTTGGATAAAAGATTATCTACTTAATAAGTAACTTTGCTTTGTTATCTAAAGTATTTATATTTTCTAATTGATAAAATTTAACTAGTTTAAGGGCCCCAATTTTATTTTTGCACTGGGGCCCTTGGTAAGGTAGCTACGCCATTGTGCTCAACCGCTAGTTTAGGCCAGTTCCAGGCATGTGCACAAATATTTGCGCACATGCACAAATGCTATTAGGCACAGAGCTGGCAGCGTAAATCGCACCTGATTTTATAACATATAGGGTTACTTTAGTTATGCTTTGACGTGGTTCGGGTTTGCGGTTGAAATGTAGTTAAATTCAACAATAAATACCTAATACTATAAAGATTGTTTTTTTTTTATTTGTATATATTACTACTAAACAGTTTAAATTGAGACTTATTCAGAGTCAATTTATTAAAGCAGTTAATAGTATGATTGTTAACATGTTGTTGTTGTTTGTTTGTTTGTTTGTTGGTATGTTATAAATATCCGAGATGGATATAAGATAATGCTTGTGACGAGTTTCCGTTTGCTGGCAGTTCTCACGAACACGCGCGCACCATATTATCGTCTGCGCTGAATTTTAAGGTTATGTCCGGCCATAGACGAACAATGCAGCGACCACGGCTCTAATTGCCGGAACTTTCAATAAAAAATAATTGCCTACAAATTACGTTTCCGATACGAGCCGGAGTATTGAGGAGTCATTAACGTTCAACTTATCGCATTGTGCGATATTTAATTTATTATGTAATAATAATAAATTATCTAAATTTTATAGGTAAATAACTTATGAAAATTATTATTTTAACTATCTATACGCTGATGAATGTTAACGCGAACAATTATTTACGATATGAAACGGACAAATTTAAAATACAATTTTCCTACTGCTTTAAAAAAAAAAAAAAAAACTCGAGATGCCGCCATTTTGATTATCGAATCGACTGCGTCCACTGCATTTCAAAATGGCGGGGAATGTATGATACTTTTTTGACAGATGCTCGCGTCACACGAATTATCTTAACCATTTTGAAATGACTTAATTTTGTAAGCTTTAACGTCAAACAACTCGTTTTCATCGCATTTGACGTTTACGCATGATTCAACGCTGACTTATTTGCATGATTGGACGTCTGTTAATTCAATATACCCACTAGTATTTGATATCAAGTTTCCTAAAAGAATATAAATAAATTAAAAGAAAAAAATTTACCTCGCTCCGAGGCAAAGCGTTCGCATCCTAGTTTTTGACCTTATGCACTTTTTTGAATTAATGGCCGAACGTGCTACAGGTAATTTGGCGAATATCGACAATCTGGCCTTGACGTAATTGATTGGATAAGATATTACTTGTATTACGATTTTCCCACGAATGATATAGACCGTTCGGAAATTGATTCATACAGAAAATAAATTATTGTAATTGACGAAGGTCGGGATATTTATAACTTTATTTATATTATTTAGAACAGCCTTCAAAATAATCACATATACGAGTATGTCTGTACTTGATTTAAAACGTATAACTTCCATTTTTTTTATTATTTCAAATAGTAACCAAACGAACATTTTGATACTTCGAATATAATTGCATGTAAAAAAATATCACTCTTATAATAACTATAAAAATATAAACGTTAAATATTAAAAATGCACGACAAATTCAGTGTGATAAATTATTTCAAATCGCCGTTGTAGTAAAATATTAAAATTAATTTTAAAATAAAATAATATTATTTAAAATGTTATGTATGATGTGTCACAGTCCAGAAGTTAAAAAATAATATTTATTTTTACTAAGTAGGTTTATACTACATTCAAAAGATTATAACATTATTTAATAGGTGTTAGTTAAAGCAGTTGATTTTAAAGGTTTGTTGATGTGTTTAGATGATGATTAGTTTACCGTGTGATTTTAAAAAAAACGAAGAGTTTATTTATTGAGTTCAATAAGAACTCAGTAATTACAAAGATAACCAACTTTAAAAAATGGTCGTCACATTATCGATATAAGACGATATTGTAATACGGGAACGGACGGAAATTTAAGAGACATCTTATTATAACTAATTTTAATAGCATTGGGTACCAGGCAGCACCTGCACTTTACATCGCAGGATACCGGTTCAAACCCTAATTCTAGTCCTAAAAAATGCACTCATAACAGCTCTGTTTAATATTAATATGTTAAACTTTTACATTTAACTGAGATGTATTTTTGTAATATGATTAAAATCATTTGTTTATCTCAGTTATCATTAAATAAGATTTAAAAAAAGGAAAGAATTAGACGTGACCCGTGGAACACCCAGGCGCGGATGCAGGATTTCGCTCATGGGCCGGGAATTTATGTGTGATTTTACCAATCTTCCAGAAAATTGTATCACTTACCTTCAAGGTTCAATTGGGTCGTTTGGTCAAAATAAAGTACTACTATACTTTTCAGGAAGATCCTGGCGATACCGAAGCAGGCTAATGATCTGGGATACAGCCGGTGCACCGTGTATGCCGTGAACTTCAGCGATGTCCTCGCGAGCGGCCGGCTGCAGCCCGAGGCCGATTGGCCCGTGAGGCCCTGCGCACGCGGATGGGAATTCAACTACACGGATGTGCCCTACCCCACAGTGTCGTCGGAGGTAAATCATTTTAGTTTTCTTTTTATTTATTTATTTTACCGTGCTTTCACTAGAATTACTTTGCGTTTATTGGCATTTAAAACCAAGCAAGCTGCGGCCAAATTAGGTTAGGTTAAATGTTTTTATTATAACCATAAGACGAGTTACTTTATAAATTATAGTTGAAAATGAACGCCGAAAATTTACCTAAACAGCTTAAGTTGGAAGACATAGTGAACGAATGAATTCAACGAATTATTATTTATTTCCTTAAATCTTTATCTAACTGGCCTATAAACCCCGCAGGCTAATTCAACAGTTTCGTACAGGGTGGTCCGAGACCATTCCCGAATACTTATGGGGGTGTTTATGTTCCCTATTACTCATAAGAAATTGTATAAAAAAAATGTAATATAATTCTTTCGCTTGCTCCACGGCCGATCAATGACCCGTGGAGTGGCACGATTTAATATTGTCAGGTAAAGTTTGCATTTTTTTTCTCGGAAACCTTGATGAATTTTGATATGAAGTCAAAACTAATCATGTTTGAAATCGCAGGGCCAATAAGCAGGATGATTTTGGAACAGGGTGTACACATGCGTATATAGGTACTATTGATAAACAACTAGTTACATGAAATAATATAACTAATACTAATGAAATAGAAATAAATTTATATAATATGATATAAAATAATGTAGTGAGTAGAAATATATGTTAATATAAGATCATGGTGAGGGAATATATACATTTGTAATTTATGTATTGTATTGAATTAACTAATTATAATGTCCTCATATTGTATTTTTGTTGTTTTTGACAATAAAAAATAAATAAAAGCAATTAGGTACCCTCCCTACCTAGTTACCAATACACCAAGATACCAAGATCGATTTTTTGCGAATACATGCCTAAAATTTCTTTAACATTTTTGATAATTTTACCATTCCTTTTGGTTACCTGTGATTGCGTTAAACACACTAATCTCACTAACTATCATCAATCCAATCATGTCGAAATCGTGCATGATTCCAAAATTCATCTTGTCATCATATCGATTTTGTCATCATCCGTTTCTTTATCGTCGTGACCATTTCATTGAATATTGAGGAATAATTTAGAATAGAATTAATTATTTATCGGAAATTTTGTTTAGCAAGTATTAGTTTAATTATTTATGTAATCAGAGCAAGCTGCAGACGAGCATACTAATTATGTAATTAAATCCTGATTAAGATGGATTGTAATTGCTAATTTAATATTTATTTATTAATATTAATGTAATTGACTAGGGATACTGGGTGGGGGGAATTCTAAGTGAATGTATCTAAGATGGATCTACCTGCCTTATAGAGCATTAATGTAAAAAAATGCCATGAAAACATTGCAAGGTTTTTATAGAACAAAGAAAATGAGAAAAATGGTTCACATTGCGAATATATTAAGTTAGATATATTTAATCGATGTTTGGTATAAACCTAAGCTTTAGAATATTTGAAACTGTATAAAGTATGTAATATTTTAATACAGTTTTGCCATTTTTTTAGCAGTTATCAATTAGAGAGACTTAAATTAAAAATAAATATTACTATTGTTATTAGGATAAATTATTTACTTTTAATGTCCATCGAGTACTTTGTAGTCGAATAAATAAAATAACATATTTATTTTTTTTTGTTTTATCAACCTCGTATTTTAAATTACGTTTTCCAATAATGTCATTTAATTCAATACCTATTCTTATATTTTTAATTTGACATCATTAATTTCCTCCTTCATCTTGCTAAAAGATATAGGGTGTATTTATATTCACTGATGTTCTTTTAGGGGGTTGATATAGATCAATAATTAAACATTAATCAAAATTTCAAAGAAATTGAAGGCGCTCGCGCGGTTCACAAAGCACTTCGAAGAAATACAAAGTTATTTAATAATATCATTATTTTAGTATGAAATTTCTTTTTTTCGAAATTATTTTTCTTTCGTGAGACCGGTTTAGTTATCGATATAGATCAACCCCCTAAAACGATATCAGTGAATATAAATACACCCTGTATATAAAGAAAGGACTTATGTAAAACCTATCAATCAGCCCGTCAAATACTATTACGTATTACATCCCCCGCATATTTCGATTTATTCATTTAGTGCCTATATATCCGCCATCTTGATGTTAACCCCATTGGTAGTAAGCACTTGGCAGCGTGTTAATTAGATAACAAATTAACATAACGTGTCGGCAACCTTCACACACACGTTTGATAGTCAGTATTAATGATTCGGACTCATGCATCTGGAGTAATGAATAAATAATAATCTGACAGCATTCCGCGTCGATTTCCGCGTCGGCCATGCGCCGCCCGCCCATCCGCCCGCCCAACAGCCGTCATCTCGACAGTTGACACTCGTTTTGAGGTTATTATATTGAACGCTTGGCTGCTTGTGGACAACGCAATCACGGCGTTTGGAGGATTGGGCCGAGGTCGAGAATGTTAATTCAATTTTAGTGAAATTAACGATATACTTACAATTAAAGGTGACCTAAATAAGCTATTAAACTTTGCGTGTATATTTGTAAGGTAGTAAATATGTGTGGATAGTAATAATATTACACTGTTTGGGTATTTGGTAATTAATACGCGAAGAGAAAACTTTCTATCCATTTTTAAGCAAAATGCGCTCACGGAAGGAGTGTGATATTTATTTGGAGAAAGAGTGCAGAAAGCCAAAATTTATCTAAAGATGTTTTTTTTAGAGGCGTGGTTTTCAAGAAGAGATAAAACGCATATAATTTGATGTTATGGCTAAGAATTTAGTTTTATTATAAAGATAAGGGTTTGCCATTATGTTTTAAAAATGATTTCGGGTAAGTGGCCGCCGCGGCTGACTCGAACAAATTCCAGCCGAGAGGCCCAATTTTCAACCACTTTTTTCAGCAAGTTGGGCCGTATGTCAGCAATAACGCGCCGAATATTCTCTTCCAAGGCGTTAATCGTGTCCGGCTTATCTGCGTAGACAAGCGACTTCACATAACCCCACAAAAAATAGTCCAGCGGTGTTAAATCGCACGATCTTGGAGGCCACGCCACAGGCCCACGACGCGATTTTTACTTTATTTTAGAGTGATTTTTTCTAAATTTGCACTATTTGCAAACGTTGTTCAGGAGTAAGTTTATTCATTATGAAATGGTAAACCAAACTGAGCATAAATCAAGTGACAGCTGTCAAAAACACCAACTACGAAAAAAACTATACGTTATGACGTTATAAAAAAAAAACTATACTTATGCAATGATTATAGAGGTAAACTCACTGTATTATAGAGGTTTAATAACTTAAAAGTTTATTGGATTCCTGTCGAATTGCGACCACTAGTTTTAATAAATGTATTGGAAACACATATATTAGCTATTTAGCCAACGGAGAACATCCCGACAAGGAGAGGGCATTAACCTCAACGACACCTACCACTGAAGGTTCGCAGACGACATTGTCCTGATCAGAGGCGAACCAGAAGAACTGTCTATGCTAAAGCAACCTTATGGCACATCGGCGAAAGTCGGCTTGAAGATGAATCTGCAGAATACGATAATTCTAAGGCCGCACCAGTTCAAATTTAGTGGAGAACCATAAACTCTTAAGGTAAAATACGGACTCTAAATATACCGGGGGGTCTGGGGGTCAATCCCGGATTTATTTTTTGAAAGGATCCTGTATGTACCAAGAAGGTGGGATTTACCTGGGGGATATTCAGAAAGTTCGGGTTCTGCGTGCTTGGATACAGTAGCGCTGACTAATGCCAGAGCGCCATGGATAGGGCATCTCTTCAGGATTCTTTAGCTAAGTTCCATATAGTTTAAGGAAAAATATCTAAAAACTATATTTTCTCCTTAAAATGTTTTCATATCGAATTAATTAATATTATAATATTTAATATTTGGAAAATACACAAGTAAAGTTTATATATTCAACGTAATTTATATATTTCAACAGAATAAAGGGTTATGCATGAAATTCGTAACGGGAGTTATAATAATAATTAATGTAAAGGTATAATATATGTATATATATATATATATATATATAAATATTAAATATTCGTAATAAATATATATTAATATCTTATAAAAGTATCTACTTCTACCGCTGTTTTGTACGATAATAAATAATAAAATTAAGCTATTTATTGTTGTTGAAGGTTTTCCATTAAAAATGGTTAATCCGAGCTGTTCGTTCCCAGTTGGAATGGGTGTGCGAGAGGGACAACTACCCGGCGCTGGCGCAATCCGTCTTCTTCTGCGGCGCGATAGTGGGGGGACTGGTCTTCGGCTGGTTGGCCGACAAGTACGGACGGGTTCCCGCGCTGGTCGGTACGTACCCGCACTCTAGCGCAACGGCGCAACATCTTGTGACAGGCATTTGGCACCTAGTTAGATGGGCACGGACCGTTTCCCCTAGAGACTCAAAGAGAGTGTTATGTAACCTTCATATTAGTAAGAAATAATATAAAAAATGCGAAAAAAAACCATCCACAAATTGATTATATTTTTTAAAAGATGATGCACCTAGTTAGGCCGTACGGCGACAACAACTGAGATATTATAAATGCTCTTTTTAATATTTTCGCGCAAAGTTTACATTTTTTTTCTCGGTAACCGCGCTGAATTTTATCGGAAAAGTCTTGGCACCCCGTGTATATGTACCATAACTGCTTAATCTCAGCTTATATCAATTTATATATTGATATGTACTATAATGATATAAAAAGTTTGATAAATATGTTCCACAAATAAAATATAAGATGATTTTTTTCGTAACATATCAACATTCTCTTTACTACTCTAATATTGTTTTTAGAATATATACCCGAACGAAGATCTATCGGGATCTATAGGCGATTTTTTCCCGCGCGACATGAAACATTGTGGTTTTTGGATCGTTCAACCTCACGATTAGTAGGCGCCCCAGATGTAGATGGCGGTATTTATTATTAATATTAATTATATTTTTCTGTTATTGTTTATTAGTTCCTTGTTAGATAGCCCAGACGCGTCCACAGTTTGTTAAAGCTAAGTAACAGATGGCCCACTGTTTTGTAAATAATTTCTATTTTAAACTCGAACACTATTGCCATCTATCGTTAATTTAGTTCTCAGACTTGGTGCGAATTGGTGTCCAATTCTATACTATGTGTATGCGATATTATTTATCGTTTTTTTTTAAATGTTTCATTCACTGCGCAGGCTCCAACATGGTTGGCCTGGTGGCCGGCATCGCGACCGCCTACAGCAACTCCTTCCTGGAGTTCACCGTCTGCAGGTTCCTCGTGGGGTTCGCCTTCGACAACTGCTTCACGATGATGTACATCCTCGGTGAGAATGTTTACTTTAGGGACTGCTAAACTAAGCTAAATTGGGGAGGCGACGGCGATGGTTAAAAGACAAAAAATCCCAGAAATGGTTTGTTTGTTCGTGCCCCAAAGCCGCCCGCAGGGCCTAGCTTTTTGAACAGCTAGTATTCCATAAAATATTTTTATCATCCGCTACCAACGATAATAAACGCAGTGGACTTTAATTGCACCGTGCCATAAACAATCTAGACCAATGACGACCAATTAGTTAGTTATGGCGTCTAATATTTAAAATAAATACTTATCGTTATATCAATGCATTTGAAACGGTAATGCATTCCGCGGCAATTTTATGAGGCAGTCATATTGTGTGTGTCTTTCGAAATAGATCGCAAACGGGGGGGGGGGGGGGGGGGTAACATTAAATCTGCGAAAAAATCGTCTAGAACTCTCTCAAAAATAGAAATTGTAGTTAGACGAATCGTTCTAGACGCACATGCACACATTTATTTATCCCCCCCTTTCTTTTGAATCATATACACACACAGCGAAAAGCAAATAAAAACTATAAAAATAGCTTTTTTGGAATTAAGGTTGTTGCGTTCAAATTTTTTGAATTTAACCCGCTTTAAAAAAAACCATTGTACAAACACACTTTCAATTTCAAAGACTATGGCAATGGAAATGCATAGTGTTTTTTAAGTACTAAAAATATAAAATTAATATTTTTGGGGGCGGGGGGGGGGGGGGGAGGATGACCTCCCCTGGGATCCGAGCCGGTGCTTAGCTAACCCAAGAACTCTCCTAAATAATACATGCCCGAGTCATTTTAGCCTCATTGCCTAAAGTTAGGTAAGTAACAGTTTAAAAATAAGCTTTTATTTAAGTGCTCGAATGCGTGCGCCAATTTCGTGTCTGTGCTGTTGACCGTTGAGGAGTTCCTTTGGAGCCAATCCTAAGCGTAGAATCAGGTCATGCTTACCATAAAAATGCATTGTCACTGTAGCTGAACCACCATGTCAAATTTCAACTCCGTAGGATAAGAGGAAGTGGTTCTAATTCAGCTTGCAAGATTCGACCTAAACCGACACATAAATTAAAGTTTAAGAAACTGTGAAAACTGTGAAAAATATTGTATATTTAAGTTGTTGTTTTACACTCAATATTTATGTTTCGTTCCTAAATCATATAAGCAGAATACGGTAGGAATCTGTGTTGAGATTTATGTAGTGTTAACTTTATTTTTCTCTTTATATAAACACAAATATTTTTAAAATCTTTATTGTTAAAAAATTATGCCTTACCAGCTTCGAATATACAAATAATAATATTGTTAAAAAAGCTCATACGCTTGGTTTACTGATAAGGGACAAAATATATCGTTTCGAAACCATTGCGTTTCGTCAAGTTTACAGAATAGGCAGTATCGCCCGTATCGAAAACAGCGTAAAGCGTATTTGTAAGCAAAACCTTGCGCGGACAAACGGACATGCCCAAGAGCGGTTTGTCGTGATCGCTCGATCCTTGGATCGTTGGATCATTTACGATCTACGGAGCGAAGTAGTGTGTCACTCGGATTAATGATCCATGGTACGCTGCCTTCAAGAATTTTATCATTGGAATTTGCGTTAATTTGAGTAAATCATATTTTGCTGATAATACGAGAAAATTTATTTATTCTTTATAGGTCACAACAATAAATGATATAATAACACTGGATAATAATAAATAAATTCATTAATTAATAAATATAATATAAACAAATTAAACACCAGTCATTTATTATTGCTCTGAAGTAACATGGAAATATCTCCGTACATTTATTCAGTAAAATCTTGCGATAGATTATTATTAAATAATTATTTATTAATTTATTATGCTCACAAAAAATATTGTAAATATTGTAATATTGTATTTCTATAATTTTAACCAACTTCAAATAAAACATTCATCATGTTGTGAGCACTCAGCTGTCGCCGTGCGCCGTAACGGTTTCAAGGCCATTACCAATCCGCGTGGCATCGAAATTCGCGCGCTGACCGAATCGACACCGCCTGTTAAAAAATAATAAATTCGGGTATGTTTTTTTTCGCATTTTTTCTTATCACTTCTTGCTAATAATAGGTTACATTTGTATTAGTTGTAAACTCCATAACGGCGCTTATAACACAAACACAAACTGTCTTTTTATATATTATTCTGTTCACTCCACCATCAAGCTTCTGTCACCGATTAAATGCATGGTGTGAAAGGCCCATTAGAATAGCCTATCTTTCCATTATAATATACGTCCCACTTTACACGGTTCGGCGACCGTCTTAACACGACTATACACCAGCGCGTACACTTCGAGAAATATATTAGTATACATTTAAATTTAACTACCTGTTTGCCGTTACCTGGTACATGCAAATATCTACGAGTATTTTGCATTTGCATACCCACTATGTTTAGACAAGTAAAAATCAGAATGTAAGATTTTTTTTGAGTATAGTAAAGCAGGAAAATACCGTAAATTACATTGCACTGCTATAGATTTGGTCAAACTGCCTCATATTCATTCTAGCACTAACAAATTAATTTAAAAAAGTATTAGCGAGCAGATAAATTCTACTAATTGCATCAAAATAGCAAATATTAGTGTCTACTCTACAATGCTGTATTTTGTATTCTGGTAATTATGTAAATTCTCCATGAATGTATTTTTCTACTTTATTAAGTTTGGAGGAAACTCTCATTGGCTTTATGTTTTGTTTGTTTTTAGTTAATTTTATTTTTTTATCAGATCTTTCCTGAAATAAGACATTTTTTTATGTGTATTTGACACTTCACTAAACTTGTGTAAGAAGTGCAATTGTTACGTTTTATAGAGATTATTTGAATGTTAGAGAATCTCTTGTATATATATGTAATTGCGTGTACCTATGTTTGTTATAGTTTTCTGAACAATTTAATCTCATTATAATTGTTAATTTATGTTTGAATGTTCATTGATCATTTATGTAACATGTGCTAACACGGAAATTAAATCTTACATCCTGGCAGGCAGTCGGAATTCCTAATGATCTCGTATAAACTATACCTTTACACGTGAAATGCACTCGACCGTGATCTATAATTCATAGTTTACCGCCATATATTTTCTATACAATTCGAAAACTACCTAGCTAGTTCGCATCCCTTGAAATTGCGTTTTGAAACTGCAAGACTCCCTGCAAGTATCCCTACTAAACCAAAGTTATTATTGTATGAAATCTAAGTGACACTTCGAACGTTGGGATCTACGCACAGAAATCATACGCATAGGAGGTTATTTTGTTCTTCATCTGTACGAGTGAATATTATTATTTCCTAAATGTATTAAGCCGTCGAGATAATGAGTTTTTGAGGATCTGTATGAAGTTACAGTCTCGAAAATTATGAAACGATTTACTGCCATAAATAATTGCTGAAAATGAGCAGTGATTTAATCGAGGCCGGTTGAGGAATTCGCCGATTCAATCAAATGTTCATAAGATAACCTTCCTCTAATAACCGCTAATATTCTTTACTGCCTGTCACGAGTAAGAATCGATCTTTAGAAAATTACTCATCTTTTTAGGATACTTATCTAACCTAGAAGCAGTTAGGCGGTTGACATGACATGAAGTTTGTTCTGTTTAAACTTTCAACGTGGCCAATTAGTGGACGAACGAACACAGTTAGAATATTCAAGTGCCTGCACAGTTTTTGAAATATAATTTGTCATAAGTTACGTTAACATGCAAATGAACGTAACTTATGACAAATTTCTTGTGCGATGGAATTAAATTTTCCATGCTTTCTATAGATGTGCTCAGAATTCTTTGAGAATCGCAGCGATAACGCATAATTCGACTTACAATCCACCATTTTTGTACTATTTTTAGGTTACCAAGAGATTCGTCTATTTACTGTCTGTTGTATATTTACGGTCGTAAATGATATTTAATTACAAATAAATAAATTAACTGCTAGTGATGATAAGTATTTTCGAAAGAAAGGTTCTACGTAAGATTTATGAACCCACTACAAAGTGATGGAGAGTGGCCTGTTAAACAACATTTATTCATTTATTTATTTCAGGAAACAACAGCTGATACAAAATAAAGTTACAATAAAAAACAATCAAAACATAAAGCCAATGAGAATACCTCCAAATTATATGTAATTTTAAATAATAAAAAAACACGCAGGACGGTATTTCTAACGACATCGACTTAGGGCTTAAGTTACGACAATTTATATTTCAAAGACTGAGCTTCATTTCGTCCATTATTTGTTTTAAATTAATTAGTAAATAAATATTATGTCAATGAAAGCAATTAATATTGTGTTTTTTTTTTAACTTTTCTGGGGCTCGGAAAAATAAGTGGGAAGTTTTAGTTTTTTTATGTTGTTATCCACGCATATGACGAGATACCGATGTTTTTGCCTAACTGTACTTGTAACTGTGCTGTAACTGTAATTAATTTGTTATGCAATTTCAATCGCCTTTGTTTAATAAAAAAAGGTAAACAATGGGTATTTTGCACGACGATTCTTATCTAATACAAAATTACAGAAGTTTTGTATCTAATTTAAATCCTAATAGATTTTGTATTCAAAGCTATTGAACTCTCTGGTTTTTTGAAGTGAAAACTTCTATAGGCAGTTAAGGTGAATTTTTGTATGAGAAAAAGTTTTTGTGAGTGGAAAATGTAATGGATTCGCCTCACCGGATATGCTAGGTTATCTCCGAAACTACTAATCCGATTTCTTTCACCAATATTTAGAATGGACCTTTAGGGTGGACACAGGTTGTATATTATCCCGTTAAAATAAAAGGAATTTTTGTGGAGACCATTTATGCAAATTAAGTCGACGAAAAATGTGTCGAGCGAATGTGTTACTTAAAACGCTGCCTTTATGGTAAGAGCTATATGTCGGCACGTAAGTGGCCCGAAGGGTCTAGAGATGGGGAGCCCGGGTTTTTTTTTAAAACTTTTTTTTAAAACAATCAGAATAAAAGAAATACTTTAGTCAGAATCGCAAAAAGGTAACCCTGGATATTAATTGCAAAATTACTAATGAAGACAAATTTCAAATTCTGTTTTATAAAATACACAGAGTTACGGATATAGAGGTGCCCCAAGGTCATTCCCGCAGACTTCAGGGGTCACCAAATTTATTATATTTATTTATTAATTTTTTATTTTTTTTGTAATAAACTTGGTGTAAATCGATTATATCTATCAATAAATCAATATAATCTGTCGACCAATAGCATCGCCCATACAACCCTTCTTAGACCGACCTTTGTTCGAGCAGTGACATCTGACAGCGATCATTTAGCTCCGCCCTAATAGGGTGTTTCGAACAACGCGGAAGTTAATGACCTCGATCTTGACTGACGCGGCCCAGTGACCCAGTGACTTAGTTGTCCGAGGGAGGAGCCATTGAAAAATAGCTGTTTTACACGATTTAGAATTGAAACTTTAACGTTATATTTCTTTGAAACTATTATGAATTTTGATAGAGTTTCTTAACAAATGTCACTAATCGAAGACCAATTCGCTGTTTTTTTTTTAACTGGAATGGTCTTGGGACATCCTGTATAGAAGGAAATAAAAAATATGGCCGTATCTAATATTAATCAAAGAAGGTCAGAAAAAACACGTATTCATGCTATTTCATTGTTATTTGAGTTCAAGTTTTGTGATAACATAAACTCAAATGACGAGGGCGGATCCTGAAGTCTTCCTCGTGGAGTGCACCAGGAGAGGGAGGGGGGGAGGGTCCGGGCACGGAGTTCCCTCCGCCCCATCTTAAAAGGGGAAATTTAAAAAAAAAAAGAGTCCTAAAGCAGAGTTTTAGACTACTTTTGAGTATTCTTAGAACCTGGTAAAAATAGTTTGAATAGTGTTGTATGTCAGTTTTTTTTCCCCAAATCGTTGAAAAAAATTGTCTAATTCTCAATATTGGTGATAATTAATACGCTGCCGATACCTTTATTTATTTATTGTGTTATCCCAATTATTTTTTTGCCTTTTCGTTGAGAGTGACATAGAATGAAAAATGGATCTTTCTCCTAAACCCAGCGCGCTATCTCAGCAACCTCTTCCGAATTAAATTATTAAGTTATTTCGTGAGGACTACTGAGGTATAATCTAGGGTACCGAAGATAACCCTCTTTAAAATAAAAACAATCGATTAGTTTTGCCTCGCTAAATACGTCTGTGATATACTGAATCAATAAGAAATTAATATGTATATTTTGGCGTTTTCTCTTTGTATAACTTATATTCAGAATTTTAATATGTTATGTGTATGAAACAGGTAAATTATTTTAAACCTATTTTACGAATATAATTTATTTTCAAATCGCATCGATTGTCCGTCACTACGTGGCGCACTTGGCTTTCATATACCAACTACCCACAATACACGACAGAAAAGTAGTTAAGTGTTGTCGTGGCTATAAACTGTAACATGTATTCTTCGTTACCGCGGATGGCCACTACTTTCAACGAGTATACTATAAAAAAAAATGATACCGATGTATTTTAGGATAATCATCAAAATTTTCATAAAAATGATTCTCATATACACAATAGAATTTATCGTAAAGCGAGTACTTTTGTATATGTTATTGGTACATTTGTGTGATTTAAGTTTTTTAATAAAATTATTTGCTTAAGTCAAGTCGTTCAGTTACTGATAAAATTAAATATGCATATTTAATAGTTGTTCAACATATTTACGGAATTCTTTCTCGTTAAAGTCATACCGACTCGTTTGACGGCTGTCACTGACGTTTAAATGTATCAATTTAATTATAATAATAAATCTGATATGTTTTACTCGAGTTGCGTGATGGCTTATGCAAAGATTGTACCAATTCCAATATCTCGATGGAATCAATTTGTGGATCTCAAATCCCATGCTGGAGTAACATATTCATCATTAAATTCCAGGTGGTATCCCTGGATCTCTGGACATCCTCTATGTTCACCGTCAACCTAACTTACCAACACCTATTCGAGCCATAACGCACTCGATTTGCATTTTATGCATGTTTTTGAGGTCTACAGCCAAGATAGTTTTTCATACCAGGCATATATAAAAAATATAATTAGATTAACTGAACATTTTTCTAGCAAACATTTAAGCTGGTTTTTTAAATAAATAATCCTATGTTTACATAAAAAAATATTGAAATTGGTAAGTTTTATTTTTTAAAATTCTCATAAACCAAGCTATATATGTGGCGTAAGCCTAATTTATACATAGAAATGTCCGCAATAAAATTCTACAGAAAACCTTAAACTTAGATTTTTTTAAATTGCCTTATATTTTTAATATAAATAAAAAACTGTCAAATGTTTATTCTTTGGTGGTCGACGGATGCTCGAAGTGCACGTGGACGACTCCACTTGCAAAAGCCGAATTCCAAGGTCACCTCATGATATACTGGTTCTTTCTTCAATCAAAAGCCATACCACCTCACAAGATTCAAATTCGAAGGTTTAGAGGTTCATGTCTGATACCTTTTTGGTATAGAACGATCGATAAACTCATTTAGTAAAGACGGTAGGAAGGTTATATCGCTTACTATTATTAGAAAACCGCATTAAACGAAACCGGTTTACGGTTTGAATCGTTTCTAACGTGCAATTATGCGCGTAGCGATCATAATAACATAATTTCGTGAACCTGTTTGCCAAAGCGGTTCACCTACCGACTGCAATACTTTGTGACGCTAATGTTACTGAACTCATTCTTACACGCGATCGGAAAAAAAATCAACATATGCGTGCCAAGAATCAATCGATGACTTGTCATTAAATAAATAAAATAAAATATATTAGATCTATCCATAGCGAAATGTTTGCGATGTCAGATATCAATGATTTCACCGCCGATTTTAGAATTTTAAAGTTGTAATCGAATCAACATGAAAAATACTTGGTCCTGACGAAGCCGGCATTTAAAAAATCTGGATCAAATTAGGAGATAGGCGAAATCCTATTGTACGAACTTGTATCAAACATTGCGCAGCGAGAGTGCGTAAACTGAATCCCTTTTATACAGTGCCGTAAGGGTTGCTCATATCAATAATTGTTTCAACCATAAGTTGTAGGGACTATAATTTCTACAATTAACATTTTGAACTAATAATTTTGAATTAATAATTTGAACAATTATTTATAATCTGTATTTTAAACACCTGGTTTCCAGCAAATAAGCCATGGGCTTGGCTAGTATATAAGGATATTGTAAATTTGATGAATAAACTAAATAAATAAATAATAACTGATTTGATACGTAATTTTCGATATAAGCAATCATCACGGAACAGTTTATAGAGTGATTCAGTATACGCACTCTCGCTGTAGTGCAATTAGAGTTCGGCTAATTTGATCCGGTGAAATCCACCTCCGCCTTCCGGCGTGCCGAAGGGGATTTATAATTTTTCCCTCTACACTCTCCCCGCTTTCAGTCCTGGAGTACGTCGGGCCGCGCTGGAGGACGTTCGTGGCCAACATGTCGATCGCGCTGTTCTTCACGCTGGCGTCCTGTCTCCTGCCCTGGATTGCCATCTGGTCCAGGGGCTGGCGCCTCTACACCATCATCACCTCGGCGCCACTGGCGCTGGCGATCGCGACGCCGTTCCTGGTGCCAGAGAGCGTCAGGTGCGTCTCCTCGATGTACTATACCGATCGATATATAAGCCAATAAGAGTTTATTATTATATAATATTATAATTACAAATTTTGAAACATATGTTTAGTGCCTAATTTTGGCGCGTCCTCATAAATACACTTTCTCTCAGATTAAAATTTTAAAATACATTAAAATGTTTTTACTACACTACTTTACGCTACACTACACTACAGACTACATTGTTTATACTACACAATAATAACACTATATTTATTTTTTTATTAGCGTTAGGTATCTCCTTTATATTCTTTTTTTTTTGTTTTTCTGAATCTCATCTATGTACAAATTTATAAAATAAACGAAAATTTATGTTCGTGTAAATTAAAAAAAAAAAAAAGTTATTAGGAACCTTAGATTTCTGCCCTTTCTGATCCGATTACTTCGCAGTTAGGTACATTTTTAATGGAATCAGATAGTCCATCTTAGGACAGGTCTTCAGCCACTGGTTAGATGGACACGATGAAGATTCTGACATGTCACTAAGTGCGAATTTAGATGAATTTAAATAAATTTTGCATATGTTTATAGTACGGCAACATACTTATTAATGAGACAAATTATAGAGCAATAAATTTAAAAACAGCCTTACTCTAAGAAATTTTCATCGAGTTTGCCCATTTGCAATGTTAGTAAATCCTCCACATCTCCTGAGCTGGTTCCCCAGGCAGTGCGTACTCTAAGGATGATTGCGTTCCAGATGGTTGATATCGCAAGGGCGCCTGGAGCACGCGTTGCAGATACTCAGGAAGTTCGAGAAGGTGAATAAAAGGAAAATACCCGAGAACGTCCTCAAGGATTTTACGGTGAGCTTTGCCCTACTTCTGTTCACCATCATATACTCGTACAACCACTATACACTTAATATTTATTTATTTTTGTTTATTTTACATATTACTTAACCTAACTTCAATAAAATAAAACGTTCATACTACTGACAGCTGATTGACTGAATGAGTGATTTCAAATGTTCCCTTTCCAATAGTCTGTCAATGTCAACCAAAAATAATTATTAATGCCATCTTATGCTTCTATGACTGGCAAGTCTCATTTTAACACGAAAAAACTGTCAATGAATCGTATCAAAAAATAAAAACAAATACAAGCTGTAAATGTGTTTTTTTTTCACTCACAAGGCAAACAACACACGCTAATGACGTATTTATACACGCTCGTAAAATGTATATATATAGAGATATAAGGAATGAATTGTGTCCAGGAAACTACCCTGCGAATCCAGAAGGAGATGGAGGTGTCGCCGCAGACGTACTCCGTGCTCGACCTGGTGCGCACGCCTCGGCTGCGGCGCACCCTGGTCCTCCTCGTCGTCATCTGGATGGCCGTGAGCCTGGTGTTCGACGGGCACGTCAGGAACGTGGGCACTCTCGGCCTGGACGTTTTCCTCACATTCACCGTGGCGTCCGCGACCGAGCTGCCGGCCGACACCTTCCTGACGGCCGTTTTGGACAGGTATCCAATCCCCTATTTTGTGTCATTATTATACAGAGTGCTCCGATGTTCTTTTAGGGGGTTGATCCCCTAAAAGTCCTCGAAAAGCGAAGAAAATAAGATGTGCTCACTACGTCGCCGCGCACAGTCTGACGACATAATGATAATGATCGATTTTGTGACAACCCTGCTGCTGCTTAATGGTTCTCACACAAACACTCATATTTGTATAATTGTATTGTATATGTGTTTTATGTTGCTAAGTTTGTATTGTTGGTTTATACAGGATGCTCCTAGATCATTTCCGATACCTAGGGCTGGTGATAAACACTGCGAGACATCGCAGGGTTGAACTATTTGCGCATTATTTTATATAATTTCTACTCGTAATAGGGAACATAAACACCTCCTCAAGTCTTCGGAATGGTCTCAGTCGTGCTCGGTCCATAAAAACTTCAGTATATTTTTGTTACTACTGGAAGGTTTTAGGAAATATGTTATTATTTATTATATTTGCAAAACTATTGTAGTTTTAAATCCACTTATAGTTCGCCCTCTTCTGATCTCTTCTGGATTGAGGAGATCTGTTGCCTGGAAGCTGGTACTTTTTGTGAGTGAGGGGCCACATTCACCCAGTACGGAGTTTCTGGGCTCTCTTGGCAATTCGTACAGGTTCGTTCATCTTGCAGTGGCCTGTTAAGGTTCCGGTCGGGATCCTCAGTTGGTTCCGGCTGAACTTCAATAGCTCAGGGAGTCTTTTTTGCGAGAATCCTACTATGAGTTCTTTGACTCGATTTTTAGCAGTCTGCTGGTAGTGCTCCTTTCTTGGCCAACTCGTCTGCTGTTTGTTTGCCATCAACGCCCGAGTGGCCTGGTACCCACATGAGTGTGACCCTGTTGTGTGTTGCCAGGGTGTTGAGTAGTTGCACACAGTTTAACACTAGCTTTGACTTAATATCCTCAGAGCAGCTTGGCTGTCTGCTGTGTACATGGATTAGGGGGAGCGGACTGTATGTTTTGATGAATTGGAAGGTTCGCAGCTGAGAGTAAATGGCAATTAACAAGAAAACAAAAGACCAACCTTTGCTGTGCTGATTGCCGTCTGTGGTTCGTCTGCCTTAGCCTATTTTTCTCACTGCTTCCTTGAGGTTTTGAGTTGGTTTCACGAGCTGGGTGAACGATGTGACGAGATGTCACGGATTGCAGAGGCGCGGGTATACCCTCTTGTATTTCTTTTTCAACTGACACTGACAGCTGTGATAATGGAATAAGGTTGCCAGTAACAAAAACTGGGGAATTTCGAGAATGGTGATATAATAAACATAAAATAATAATAAAACTTTTATAGAATAAATATTAATATGTTTTTTTTATAGGATTAAAACGGATATTACTGACTTTAAGTACAATCTGCATATTTCAAGGCACTAGAAGAATAAATTTATACAAATTCTTCAAAATGGTTTTTTTTCCCCCAACAGATGGGGGCGTCGGTGGCTGGCCTGCGGCTCTATGGTCGTCAGTGGGATATTTAGTCTGTTGGCTGTGGTTTCTCCAATTGGTAGGACATTTTTTTCTAGTGACATTGCACACATTCGCGCTCTATACAAAACTCTCTAAAAAGTCCAAAGTGTTTCAGATCACTTTGGACTTTCGGGTTTTGGTGTTTATTTATTTATTTATTAAACAGGTTAGCATACATCGAAATAATAAAATATATATTGGTAGATATTTTTGATATACTAGTGGACTGTAGATTTAGGTATATAGGTTTGGATTATATCCAACCAGAAAGGAATTAGATTACACGGAATACACCCAACTACAAATAGATTCACCAACCTTTAGTTGCCAGGCGCACTGATGAGTTCGGATGCTGCAACCGGCGCTGGTGGGTTTCACAAGTACTTGTAGCGTTACGCGAGAGCAAAGGGCTTCACACAACCGCACCGTTCAATTGCTGAAACGTCTCTGTTGGTTTGGTGCGGAAGAGCGAGACGGGGAATATGGTGGGTAGGAAAGAGTCAGGTATATCCTTGCCACGAAGAGTAAATTACTTATTTTGAACACATTTTAATAATGGCCCAAACAGTACATTTTAAATCCATCCTATATTTTAGTAAAGTGATAAAATTCATGCAATACTGTATAGGTAATACAATTAGTTATTGTGTAACTAGATAGAAAAACGGGTTACTTAAAAAAAAAAACAGGTAAGTTAGATATATTATGTGAATGTTCATAAATTAGGATCTTATTAGTACTTTTATAATCATACGAGTTGTTATACTAGGTATAAATTTTAAATTAATTAATTTACTTCCATACAAACGGTCATCCTCAAGTCAGTTAGATTAAAAAAAAAACTATAATTATCTAGCCGCTCATTTCTATAACAAATTACCAGAGAAAATAAAACCTATTTCTGAATTTAGCATTTTTAAAAAAGTGATTAAGAAATTACTTTTAGAAAAAAAAATATATACAGTTTTGAAGAGTTTTAATTAATCTCTTTTTAGTTTTAATTATATTTATGTAAATTTTGTTTATTTGTATTTCCTGGTAGGTACTTTACTAGATCTCTTTAAATATTTATTTCTCTGATTATTTTATTTTGTTTTTAGAAAATCTATTTGTGTATAGTAAGTTTATTTTATTATATTCATCGCCTATTTTTTCTATTTACATTGTTGTATGTTAAGTTATAAAAGTTAAATGTCATTCCTATGTATATATTGGAAAATAAATCTTATCTTATCTTATCATAAAAAATAAATTAGGAAAAATATTTTTTTATTATTTATTGTTCGTTTCATTCATTCGTCTTCTTGAAAACGAAGAATGAAGAACGTCGTTGTGGGGTTGTGGGAGGGAGAAATATGCGAGTGACCCGGTTTATGGTTGCAGGCGTTTGGACGGCGTCGCTGGCGATTATGGGTCGCTTCGCCGTGAACATCTCGTACAATATCGGCCTGCAGTACGCCGCCGAGCTGCTGCCGACGGTGGTGCGCGCGCAGGGCGTGGCCCTGGTCCACATCATGGGCTACCTGGCCTCGATTCTGGCCCCGTTCGTCGTCTATGCGGTGCGTATGGAAACTATCTAGAGTCTACAGTGTAAGTAAATTTTTCACGCGATCTCATGGCGTCCCGCTCTAACGTTCACTGGTGCGAGGAGAGCGGCGTCGATTGCACGCTTCTGTCGCCGGTCACAAAATAATTTATTTTGAACTATTGAAACACATTTTTAAAAAAGTAATCAGGAATGAACCTTCGTCACCTTTATCTCTAAACGAGGTTTTTTTTTCATTAACCTACGACTAAAAATGGCTAAAAAAAAACCTATAAATATAAATATAGACACTGCAAGATTATTTTTTTTCATTGTAATCATTGTAATCATCATCACTTCTGAGAAATCCCTTAACTATAATTCAAAGAAACGACAATAACTTCTCTACTCTCCGCAAGATGTCGCTACTATACATTTGAATGGTCTTATGTTATTGTTGTTTTCAAGGCCAACGTGGACCGCGCCCTGCCGCTGCTGATCCTCGGCGTCGTCGGCATCCTCGGCGGCGTGCTGTGCCTCTCGCTGCCGGAGACCATGGGCCGCGTCCTGCCGCAGACCATCCAGGACGGCGAGGACTTCGGCAGGGGCGACAGGTTCTGGGACGTGCCGTGCGTTGGCAGGTTCGTTCGCCATCGCTTAAGACGCAAACCGCATTGATATAATTGAAAGGAGTTTGAAAGTCAAAAGATAGATCTTTTTTCCCATGACTGGGATCTGGTAACCATTAGATATGTAATCATAAAAAAAATATGTTTAGATACCCTGATCTTAGGTCTCCAACATAGTGGAGGCAGATTATTAAAAAATTTAATTCTATTTCTGAGGATTTTAATAAATGATAAACTCTTAATAGTTCTTTTTTAATTAAATTGCTCTCTTATAAAAGACATTCATACAGCTTTTAGACCATTTTTATAAGAGAGCAATTTAATTAAAAAAGAACTATTAGGAGTTTATCATTTATTAAAATCCTCAGAAATAGAATTAAATTTTTTAAAATTTGCCTCCACTATGTTGGAGACCTCAGATCAAGGTATCTAAATATATATTTTTTATGATTACATATCTAATGGTTACCAGATCCTAGTCATGGGAAAAAAGATCTTTCTTATGGCTTTCAAATCATTAGCATTTGTACTGACTGCCAGGTGAACCAATTCCGCAGGTCCGCTGAGGAGGACGAGCGCGCTGAGCGTCCGGAAATCTACAGGAAAAGGGGTTCCGCCACGTGGCCGGACAGGTTCGACAGCTTCCCCGGCAGGATCAGCGGCATAGCGTCCAGGAACTCCATCAGGGGCTCGATCAGATCAGGCAAGCGGTCGGCGTAGGGGCGGGTTTCTAGCTAGCAAACTGTTTTTGGTAAACGAGGCAACTAATATTAATTGCAGAATACAGGTGAACTTTAAAGTCAGCTGTATTCTTTTAATATATGATTCTGCACAACTAAAAAAGAACTTTTACAACTTAATTAAAAGAATTACGAAATTGCTCATATATTTTATAACCTTTGTAGCTTCATAAAATAGTGCAAATTATAATGTGTTAGTTTTGGGTCTAACTTAAATACGTTATTATTTATTAAGCCATAAATGACGATAAATACTCTATATAGCGCATAATTCTTTGTTTATAATTTTACTAATATTAGGGTTTAATTTTTAATATTCTGTACAAATATTTATTATCTGTAAATAGCATTTTTTTTTTGTTCTGTATCGCATATAAAACTGAAAGTGTCTTTCATATATTTCATTGTATTAATGAAAATAAATAATTGAACTGAATTTGATTTTGAATGTTTTACTTTTTAATACCCTCTATACTCGCGAATGGTATTTTATGGTATTTTTCGCGTTTCACAATATTTGTAATTTATTTTTAATTCAACGTTTATTTACTATTAATGTTGTATTGGTAGTTCGTACGAGAACCGCGTCAGCGCGGTAATAAATAATCCTATGTTTACATAAAAAAATATTGAAATTGTCAAGTTTTATTTTTTAAAATTCTCATAAACCAAACTACATATGTGACGTAAGCCTAATTTATACATAGAAATGTCCGCAATCAAATTCTACAGAAAACCTTAAACTTAGATTTTTTTTAAATTGCCTTATATTTTTAATATAAATAAAAAACTTTCAAATGTTTATTCTTTGATGTTGTCGACGGACGCTCGAAGTGCACGTGGCCGACACCATTTGCAAAGGCCGAACTTCAAGGTCACCTCATGATGTACTGGTTCTTTCTTCAATCAAAAGCCATACCACCTCATAAGATTCAAATTCGAGGGTTCATGTCATGTCTGATACCCTTTTGGTATAGAACGATCTGATAAACTCATTTAGTAAAGACGGTAGGACGGTTATATCGCTTACTATTATTAGAAAACCGCATTAAACGACTCCGGTTTACGGTTTAAATCGCTTCTAACGTGCAATTGCGCGTAGCGATCATAATAACATAATTTCGTGAACCGGTTTGCCAAAGCGCTTCACCTATCGACTGTAATACTTTGTGACGCTAATGTTACTGAACTCATTCTCGCACGCGATCGGGAAAAAAACAACATATTATGCGTGTCAAGAATCAATCCATGACTTGTCATTAATAAATAAAAAATAATATAGAGCGAGATACAAAGAACAGAGAAACGTTTGGATAGTTCAAATATATATAGTATAGTTCAAATAATCATAGGTCATGATGGTACGGATGAGAAGTATAACTAGTGTGACCACACGTCCCGCTGTTCCGATTGCCTCTGTGGGGACGCAGAAATGTCCCGTTTTATGATACTAAAACGGGACATTAATTCAGCCCAAGACCTTTGAGTCGCTTGCGAATAGGTTGACATGACACTTATAATACAAATTTCCCGGGGTACGAAAAATTGGGTAGAAAAAAGGAAAATTATATTCAACCAATAGCAGCTCGTACTGTTAAATTTCAAAAAACTTACATGCCTAAAATATTATAAGATGCTACCAGAGGCGCTAAGAAATATAAAAAAAATCAACAAATTTAAATGTGCAGTGAAAAAAGTATATATAGTTTTAAGGAATTCAAAAACACCTAGTCGTAGGTTTACATAAGGTTTAGTTCCATAAGCCCGTTTTAGTGAAGTGTTATTTAATTATATCTGGTTTTCTCTTAAGAACTATGTCCTAATTTCTGTTATTGTTGTATTAAACTTTGTTGTTATTAAACATGGATAATCATCTTTTCCATAAAAAAATATATTATTTATAGTCATTATTATGATCGTTGATGCTACACCACTATAACTTCAAAATTTATTGTACCTAAATTAAAATGTCATTCCTATATCTTGTGTTTATAGAATAAAATCATTTGAATTTAAATTTGAAAGAATAAAGTAAAAGATGAATGAATGATAATTATACATATAGTATATATAGGGTGTTTTTTTTAGAGGCGTGGTTTTCAATCTGGCACTACTTTTTTCGTAGTTGGTGTTTTTGACAGCTGTCACTTGATTTATGCTCAGTTTGGTTTGCCATTTCATAATGAATAGACTTACTCCTGAAAGTAAAAATGGCGTCGTGGGCCTGTGGCGTGGCCTCCAAGATCGTGCGATTTAACACCGCTGGACTATTTTTTGTGGGGTTATGTGAAGTCGCTTGTCTACGCAGATAAGCCGGACACGATTAACGCCTTGGAAGAGAATATTCGGCGCGTTATTGCTGCAACCCCACCCAACTTGCACCCAACTTGCTGCAAAAAGTGGTTGAAAATTGGGCCTCTCGGCTGGAATTTGTTCGAGTCAGCCGCGGCGGCCACTTACCCGAAATCATTTTTAAAACATAATGGCAAACCCTTATCTTTATAATAAAACTAAATTCTTAGCCATAACATCAAATTATATGCGTTTTATCTCTTCTTGAAAAACACCCTATATAACATGTCTATTTTTATATTAAAAAGAAATTGAATAAATAATACAGTGTCAATGGAAATGACATATTCAAAATGAAATATATTTACCGGTTCAATAAAAATACTATAAAAAATGAGGATAAAGTAGGAAATTCGCAATAAATTGGGCGACATTTGATCAGGTGAGCTCAAAATCAAAAATATGTTAAATAGTGTTTTTTTTTGCAGTATTTTTAGTACCGGTCGCGTGAAAAAAAAGTTTTTATTATTAGGCGAGGGGCGAGTTAATAAAAAAATATATACTAAATTCTTCGGCAGCGACTGAACGCTTCTTATTTTATTTTTTTTTTTGTCTTGGGGGGGGAGGGGGTAATTTTCCCCCAGTTTCCTCCCTCTGGATCCGCTCTTGTTAACAACAGCTGTTGATAATTAAAATAAGAAAAATATATATACTTACGACTTTTTTTTGAAGTGTTACATTAAGCATACAAAACCCTGTGAAAAATATAAAAATTAACTAAGGCACTTATATACACACCCACACATGAATACAATTTAAGTGTATTCGTTAACACTTAATATATTTATTAAATAAATGAATAAACAATTTTTAAATATATAGATAAATAAATATTCGATATAAGTAAATAAATATTCAATATAAAATGGTGTTATAGAACATATAGTATAGTAACATATATTTATATATAGTAAAGCATTGATATATATATATATATAATTATATATATGCATTGGGCATAAACATATTAACGTATGAGGCTAAGTAAGCATTTTTTTTTTAAATATATTTTTTGATTATATTATAATATCCGTATTTGTGATGTGTAGGTAATATGTATTATAATTAAAATTTTATATTCCAACTGAGCATAAAATATGCGCGTTGAATATTTTCAGGATTTTTTTGTTACCATTTGTTTGTTGTTTTGTTTTGTTTTGTTTTTGTTACCATTTGTTGTTTGTTGTTGTTTTTGTTTGTTTGTTGGAGTACCATTTAAAAATAACTCTATAGACATGTGTTTTGAGAATTTTATAGCTTTAAAACCTTAGCCGTTAACAGAATAACTAATGAAATAAAATAGCGGGTATTTCTAAAAGCTGCACATCTTCAGCCTCTTCAGCAGCCTGAAGACGGTCTCGACGAGGATGCAGTTGTCCCCGCTGACCAGCGACCTCGCCTCCATGCTGCCGCAGTTGCGATGCAGACTGTACAGGTCAGGGCTGAACTGGGAAACGTGCAAACGACGGATTCCTATTAAAATCTGTTTCATTCAAATACATAAACATTCCTTTATTTGCGCTCATCTATCAATTTACTGGCCAAATATCAAATATCTATATTATCCGACCAGCTTCCGATGTGATCTAAACGGCTGTGGTTTTTCTTGACTACAAACAAACAAAAATTCATCTCTTTCTCATTTGTACTTTTCGAATTGAAAGTTGCAACGGACGGACGGAAAGACAACCCAGCTGTCACGTTGATTTTCTTCTTATACGCCGTGTCCCAAGACCGTTCCCGGTAAAACAAATCCTTCGATTTTCAGTGTTATTTGTTCACGGTTACCGAGAATAAATTAATGTAACTTTACGTGAAAATGTCTTTGTTGCGCACAGCTGTCGCCGTACGCCGTAACGGTGTCGAGGCCACAATCGATAGGCGCGGCATCGGAATTCGCGCGCTGTCCGAATTCAAACCATCTCTTAAAAAATATAATAACTTTGAAGATGATATTCGGAAATGGTTTTGGCACACCCTATATAAATTGGCGTGCGAAAATATTCTTGAATGGTGATTCCAGTATAGGGTAATGATATTAAAATATAGATTAATACATCATTTATTAAGTTGATGACAAGTTCAACTTCTTACAGAAATTCTATTTCTAACACGCGTATTATACACACTGTTTTTTTTTTGTTTAATAATAATTTAGAAAGAATTGTTAATACTCATTTTAATTAGATATTATTTATTTATTTTAATATATAATTTTTAATGACATAAAACTGTATTTATTAGAATAGAAATACAACATTAATGTCTATTGCAACTATACATAATATCTATTCAGTTTACAAAACACAAAAAATCCTAATTTATAATCAAAAATACCTTACCTTAAGGCAACGAACTTAAGTATGGTTGTCAACTTAAGCAATGTGACATTATACGACATTTTTTTAAATCTTAAAAAAATAAATAGTTGCTCATTTTGACGTTGACTGTACCTGTAATCCTGATAAAGGTTCTTTCGTGAAAGAACCCGACCCCTCGGTACAGGCAAGTAAAGTAGCTGCAAACGGGGTAGACATGCACAAAGCGAATTCATTCTGAAGATGAGATAATATGGCCAATATTAAAATATAATATATATTAGTTAATATATAATATATATATAGGTTTTTTTGGCATATAACTTAACCTAACCTATATGGATACCATGTCATGGCTTCCGAAAAAATTCGACATATCACCTCCATCACTTTCTCGTGGACAGTTATCTGCCGTAATTTTAAACCAATCACTTTCAAATTGGTACATAAAATTTAAGGGTACATAATCTCGGTCAAGTTCGACCAGGGAGCTGGAAAGGGGGGGTTTTTTCGAAAAAGTGCAATTTTACTATAATTTTCTTAACTTATAAGATATCGAATTTATTTAAATTTTATATTATCCCTTAGATAAGGCCCTAAAGCTTATCTAAGTAAACTTTTTTGATAGCACCGACCTTTGGGTGGGAAAAAGTGGTTTTTCAAAATTCAAAAAATCATACCTCCCTTAATACGCACCGGATTTAATCAGTTCAAAATGTTAATTGTAGTCCTATAATTGTTTAAAACAATTTTTGATATTTGGATTAATGCATTTACAATGCAAAATATTTCGAATCTGAGGTCACTTTAGGTGAGACCCTACATTCACTCCATTTTGTCATAAGGGTAAAACATATTGGCCTTACCATAATGAAAACTTCAAATAATTGCATGACTTACTTCACACGAACCTTCAATAAAAAGTCAAAAAAATATTTTGAAAACATTCGTAAATACGAATTATTTCAATTGTTATTAACATTAAGGCGCCCGGGACGCATTTGTCCTTGAGATTAGAAAGAGTAGGCTTTATTCGGACATTGACGTGTAGAAAAGAGACGGATATACTCGCCGACTCATTTGGAATCGATGAAACATGTTTTTTGTATTTAAATAATTACTATCATTTGAAAAAATGTTTTTTTTTAAGTAATGGCCTAGATTATTATATTGTCTATCTTTAGAAAGAAAAATTAGATTCGCGTCACTTACACAACTTAAAAGAAAATCGTTGCAAGAAAAAAACAACACTTTCTTATTTATTTATTTTCATTACTATAATAAGGTGTATTTCGTTTTTTGTTTAAGCAAAGTACTAAATTAATATATGTAGAATATTATGGTATTTTTAGTTTTAGCCATTTGTTGGAAATAACTTCAACAAAATGCACCAAAATACGTTACAAAACACGTTTTAGGGACTGGTGGCGCCTTAAATTTTAAAGTATTGCAGAGAATTAAGGCAAACAACACACGCTAATGACGTTTTTGTACACGCTCGCAGCTGACATAACAGAACGCCGTACTGAAATAGCAAGTTTCAGTATTTTTTCAGTTGCTCGGCCTAAAACACGCTTTACAAACGATAGAATAGAATTATTAACAACAATGAGAATAAATTAGGAAAAAAAAAGATTACCAGTCGTTTTGAGTCGATATATTCTCGCATTTGAATGATTATTTCTCGCCTGGCAGATATTCTGTTAAATCTATAAAGGATAAAAAAAAAGAATCAAAAATAATACAAACATTTATTTCAGACGAAGTATTTTATTATTTTATAGGAAGACCTGATGTCCTGTATAACCAAACAGCAATAAGAAAAAAATATTTCCCAATTACGAGGAGAACGAATTCAAAATTTATAGAAATCGTTTTGATGTTTGAGAACGTGCTTGCGAACCTGTACTACCATAATAAGTAGGGTTGCCATACGCCGTACCGTACAAAGGAAAACGGAGAGAAATGTCCGTATTTTGGAAGCTTGAGAGTATAAGTCACTTACTTTACTTGCAGCTGTAAGAGTGACACTGAACACACCCCCCGGTCGCCTCGAAAATGGGCTCGCCTTTTTTGCGTTGGTAAAAGCAGCATTTAAAACCAACTGCGATGGCAATCCTACTCAATTCAGCCCAGTTCATGACAATTTTTACTTTATTAAAGATAAATATTGTTTGTATGCGAGTTATTGTAAAATTCCTATAAGACACAATTTTCAAAATAATATAAAATTTATATAGTTTTTTTTTAAATTTATTTTTCCAAAAAGTGACCTAAAATTGCACCGTTATAAGGATAGATTTAAAAAAAATCCTGGGAAGGAACCCAGACCCCCAGGTATTTTTGGAGTTCGTTGGCAACCCTAATAAAGAACCTTTATATACAAATACTTATTGTTTAAAAGTACTTTACCTAGTTAAAATAATGTAATATTTCTAAAACTGTAAACGTCCTAAGGACAGATTAAATTGACAAATACCAGGTACCTACCTAGACATCCGGAAGTTGTATGCCATGCTGAGGAACGCCA
Source organism: Neomicropteryx cornuta (assembly GCA_020383195.1). Taxonomy (NCBI): domain Eukaryota; kingdom Metazoa; phylum Arthropoda; class Insecta; order Lepidoptera; family Micropterigidae; genus Neomicropteryx; species Neomicropteryx cornuta. Next base: position 3,611,054 of record JAHKQU010000010.1, on the reverse strand, counting down.
TGCAATGGTAGTGGTGATTCTCCATCAGCCAAAGCTTCTGGCAGCTGTCCTCGACGAAGTTGTAGGCGTCTACCTCCGGAAAGATGTCCAGGCCGGCTTCCTGGAACACCTGCGCGCGCACATGTCATGTCTACGTTAACATCTATAGGCAGTTCAAAGCTGATATTGAGTGTGAGTGTTTTTGGCCCCACAAATTTATTCCCTACTCTGTGGTCAGAAATTAACTCCCAATTCGCCTTGGTCGCAATGGAATCTAAGAAGCTCTTTGTGAATTCCATCTCCATTTCCATAACACAAGGTGTAAGGCCAACTATGCACAACCAGTTAAACCTCGTACTGAAAAATATCCTTTTACTTGTACAAGTGCTGGAGTATTGAACTTCCAAAAAAGTTCAAGGAAATTGAAAATATACCTCAATTCAAGAAAGCCATTAAAACGTACTTAGGAAAAGCTTTTATAAACACAGCGAACTGAGTGACGCTCAATTCTGGAAAGATTTCCTTAAATTCTTAAGGTATTTTTCTAAAATGAACTGTATATTGAAGAATATTTTATTTATTTTTGTGTATAAAATTGAAATGTGCAGTATAAAATGTTTTTAGAAATGTAAGATTTATTACTGTGGGATCGTGATAGTGTAGTGGCTCCTCCCTCGGATAACTACGTCACCGGGTCACTAGGCCGCGGTCAGTCAAGATCGAGGTTAACCTTCGAACAACGCGGCAGATCATTAATGATCTGCCGCGTTGTTCGAAACGCCCTATTAGGGCGGAGCTAAATGATTGCTGTCAGATGCCACTGGTCTAAGAAGAAGGGGTAACTTCTTTCCCCTTCTCTGGGGTTGTAAGAGGGATGCTATTGGTCGACAGATAATATTGATTTATCGATTGATAAGATCGATTTACACCAATTTTATTAAAAAAAATAATAAATTTGGTGATGAAAATTTTGCGCATTTTCTTACATAATTTCTTACTCTTAATAGGGAACTTAAACACCCCTAAAATTTGTGGGATTGGTCTTGGGACACCCTGTATATCTGAAGGTCGGGTATATAAAATGTATTTGTGTATAAAATGCAGTAGGTAATCAAAACCAGCAATCTGTAGCCATGTTATGATGACTTATGTTACTGATAATTTAAGATTACTTTACCTACACCACTGTGTATTATTGTGACATCATCAGCACATGTTGGAAAAATGGTGGAAACACATCTACTAAAAGCTGCAAACCTTCACGAGACGGGCCAATCTCATCTTCTTCCCAATGTGGACGTCCAGAGGGCTGGGGCCTCCGCTCCAGGACAGCGAATCGACGAGTATTCTGTCCTTGACTACGATCAGATCGCAGCTGACCTTCTGACCCCTGAGCGACACCATGACTCCGTTCCTCGCCTCCGCGGGCTTCATCTCCCACCAAACGTACGGGAGATTGCTGTATTTCGGAACTGCGAACGCTATGGGCTCTGGGGGAAATCAAAGTTGCCACATTTAAAATAATTGGTTTATAATAACTATAGATATTAACAATAAAGAAGCTGTCAAGCTTCTATAGGTTACAAATATACAATGGAATATTGTAAAATACAAATTATAAACAATTAAAAAAAAATGTTTATATAGTCAACCCTCTAAATGACATGGAAGGCGTCCAAATTCCGTAACCCTATAACCATTTTGGACAAATTTACTATAATGTAAAACCAATTTATTTTGGAGGATGTTAAAAATGGTTAAGAGAGGACTACACACGTGAACTAAGGACACAATTCGAACGATTCTGACCTACAAATTGTTGCCTGCGGAAAGAACGGAAAGGTGTGAACTCTTTGACGGGCATAACGGCGCTTATAACACAAACCGAGGCCTACCATTTTGTATGAAATATTGATAGCATTTAGTTGTTTTTTTTTCTAAATATAAAAGATATGTTTTTTAATAAATTTTTAGAGCAATAATAGCACAAACACATACATTTTCTGAAAATTTAAAAACTTTTAGCATAAATTATCATTTTCATATTTAAAATAAAACAAAACTCCCCAGTTTCAGAGAATTTTTGTTATTTTATTACCAATTTCAAATCGCTTAGGTGAATCCCTCTTCCAATTTATTCTGATCATAAAACCATAACCATAAGATGGTTTTGTTTTTTTTTATATATTTTTTTGTCTAATGTTTAAAGAATTTTCGTTAGGTAATTCCCTAGAATACTAAGTTATATTTAATTTGAGTAAACTAGATTACTTGTATCTCTTGTGGATAACTCTCCTAACGACTTTGAAAACAAGTAAAATTCGCATTTTTGTTGCGCCTTAATCGTAAATAATTCTATGAGATGGAATGCAGGAACGGACCACGCACTAAAAATAAAAAAAAAAATAAATATGAAAAATAGTTATGTAAATGCAACTTACTGAGCTGTCGAACCCGGAAGCAGACCCTGCTCGCCAGCCGGTCGTGGTCCACCTCGAAGACGTCCGCCGTCGACCAGCGGCTCGAGGAGTCGCTCCAAACGCAGACCAGCGGATCCTCCAGCCACATCACCGTGTCCGTGGGCAGCCTGAAGAATTATTTACCGTTAGCAAGATAAATAAATGACTTCCGCGTATTCAATTGACAATATATTAGCGAGGCGAGATCGTCCAATTAACTGTTTTTAGGTAGATTTCATTCGGAAAGCTATCCATTGCAATGGGTACCAGGTCATGACTTCAGGAATTTTTTGACATATCTTCGCGTTCCGCATCCCCTAGAACACAAAATCACCCTCAGTTAAAAGTATCTCGGTCAAGTTCGTTAATAGGCAAAATCATACAGGGGGATGGAAATATGTTTTTTCAAAAAATTGAAATTTGGCTATGACTTTCTTAGTATATAAAATATCGAATTAATTTAAATTTTATATTATTGATTAGTTAAGGACCCAAAACTTATCTAAGTAAACTTTTTTGATAGCACCGACCATTGGGTGGGAAAAAGTGGTTTTTCAAAATTCAAAAAATCATACCTCCCTTCACAGGATCAAATCCTTATAACTTCCCTAATTTTTTGTTTGAATAACTCTGAGGTAGCTGGTTATTTCTTTTATCCATAGGAAGATCGAAGAAATCACTAACTTCGCACTGACTTGGACCAGACTCTCCAAGTCCTCCTGATTCTTGGCGATCTCAATGTCCATTTCTGACAGCGTCAGGTCAGGATCGAGGGTCGGTGGCTTCCTGTACTCCACCTTGTAACTGCGGACCTTCAACGACTTCGGCAGGATTACTGACAAACACGAAATTACACACAATTTGATTATAGTCAAGAATCAAGAGCAATTCTTTTCCCAAGGGGGGGGGGGGGAGAGGTCTATTGTTTTATATTTTTACAGCTGTAATTATTTATGATTTAAAAAATCAATTAAGATGGCAAACGGAACTGCGCTTCACAGCGCTTCTTGGACTAAGCCATATTAAGATTTTGATTATTACACAAAATCAAATAAATTATAATTATTTTCAACTGACGGTGCTGAGTTGTAAAAATGCTATATTTATTTAATATAAATTACAATATAATTATATTAGAAAGTAAACATCTCAGCGTTTCCAATAATATTCCCATTCCCGATAAAATAAACAGCGAATTGATCAGGACCAATTAAGAACCTGTATCAAAATTCATCATGGTTACCGAGAAAAAAATGTAAATTTACTTGAAAATAGTAAAATGATCATGTCGTAATATCTTTGTTGCGAGCGGTCAGCTGTCACAGTACGCCGTAACGGTATCAAGGCGCGACATCGTAATTCGCGCGCTGACCGAATTGACACCGTCTGTTTTTGCATTTTTTCATATCATATGTATAGGTTACACAACGACCCCCTTAAATCTTCGGGAATGGTCTTGGCACTCACGCACGGTCAGGTCCACATCGCCGTCCATGAACTTCCTCTGCGGCGGCTGCTGGAACAGGTTCAGGAGGATGACCCCGCCGAGGACGCGGAACCTGCGCAGGTCCACGTCGGACGAGCCGATCCTCTCCCGGAACAGCTGCATCAGCTTGGCGTGCTCCGCATCTGCGAGGAGCTCCATATTACTTACCGCGGAGGGACGGGATTGAGCATCGTATGCGGCGCGGTTTAGCCAACGAGATACGGCATGTCGTACAAATCGCACTTGTGTAAACCCGACACCGACGATTCCGCAACTCTACGCGAGAAGTGTACTCGACGTATACTGGTGTAATTGCGTCAAAATTCCGTTAAATTAAACGACTTGTTTGTTAGTTTTTAGCTTGTGTGTGGGTGCGTCTTTAACTTGGCGATAATACGAACCCTTTTATAGAACCTGGTGGCGCAGTGGTATAAGCGCCTGCTTCTAAACCGAGAGGTCCGGGCTTCGAATCCCCAGCGGGTCAAACCCGGCCAGGTCATTTTTCGCCGGTGAGAATATTCAACGGCGCCTTTCTCAACACTGTCGGCTGAGTTAAGTAACAAGACATACACAAAAAAAAACACATTCAGTTACAGACTTCAGTTACACATTCAGTTACAGTTAGAGAAATGTTGTTTGCCTGTAATGAACGGCCTCGCATCTTGAAAGCAACAATAAGGCTGTTGGAACTGCGCCCAATAGCGCCTCCCCGACAACACAAGTCATACGAATGAATGAATAGAACGTATATTATTGTGTGCAGTTCTTTTTTAGGCTGAAAAGTATTTAAACGTTCGACGACCTGAATAATCATTATTAATTAATTACTGAGTATTTTATTTTGAATAATTATTTTTACTAACCAATTACAATGTTTTATTTAATAATTTATGCATTATATAAAGGGGCCGTATTGGAAATTAATTAATTAATTATTAACTGGTAATCGGATCAAGAGCAACGTTTTCTGCGGGGTTCCGCTCGTATTTTTCCATTGTTGAATTCTGTTATTTTCATGAAGTCTTTTAATGCTAAACACCGGACAAAAAGCACTCTACATATAACCCTATAAGTAGTGTAGCTCTGTAGAATTTTATTTTTATTTTTAACAGATCACAGGTCGTCGGTTGTTTACAGGAGTTGTTTACAGGGAGTTGTTTACAGGGAGTTGTTTTACAGGGAGTTGTTTACAGGGAGTTCTTTGCATGGAGTTTACAAGCAACCTATGGAGTTACTTTGTTACTAAGAGTTTGTTAGTTACTAATTATATCAAATCTAAAAGTCATCTAACTAGTCCCGCGACCGTACAAAACCTCTAATGAAATTCAATTGTTAAAAAGATATTGAATGCGTTAAATTAAACTGTTTAAATAGTTGGAATAGCGATACTCTAGGAAAAATAACGTTCTGATGACGTTGCCAACATCCCTTCTGACCTTCCTTGTGCTCGATGATTGTCCTGGCATCCAGGAACGGCTCTGGCTCCGAGAGCTGCAGCTCTTCCAACTCCTCCTTCTCAGCATTAATATTGATGGCAGCTTTGTACCTGAAAATAACAGCGAAAAGGGTAAAGGTACCTTCTTTGAAGAACATTTTTTTAGTCTAAAAGCTGATTGCCTAATATGTGTTATTATTATTACTTGTTTATTTTGTTATAACCAAAATTGTAATTCTTATATACTTATAAAAATATTTTATTAAGAAAATATATATAGCATTTATTTTAACTAGAATTGAATATATAAAAGCTATTTAGTTTCAACGCAGGGCTGAAAAGATGACTAGACCGTCACAAATAAAATCTACCTTAGTAAATTCAAAACTATAATTGTAATCCAAATATGTCAATAAATAGGTAATATGATATGAACTAGGTCATATACAATTTTGGCCCCACTCAAATAGGCCAAATATGCCTGTCCTAGAGTCAGGGGAGATGGCGGTAATGAAGCGTTAAAAATAGTATGACCGTATGCGGATTCAAACCCGTGACCTTTGGGTCAATGTCCAACGCCTCAACCACTAGACTACCACGATCTCTCACTGTTGATTGCCGCGGAGATCGGTTTCATCGGCCATCTAGCAGTCGAGCATGGAACTTCTTACTAAAACTACTTTATCGGCAGAGGTGCGTCAACAACTACTTTTGGAAATAAATTCTAATTTCTCTGGCAATTTGTTATAGAAATGAGCGGCTAGATATTTTTTTTGGGGATGTTGAAAACTAATTTGGGGATGACCGTAAAACTCAGTCATGAGCCTTCGACTCACGAAATGAGTCAGAGAACGAAGCGGTGACGTCATTCTCTGTCAGACGCTTCTTTTCGACGTCGATTTTTTAATTTAACGGGTGACGTTGAAAACTTTTGAACTGCTAACCTATTTTGAATTTTTTTTTTATAAATTTAGTTTTATTTATTTTTTTCCGTTATTTTGTGGTATAGTTTTGTGGTAGAAGTCTGTGCTCTGTTTCGTGTGGATCTAACCAATCAACTCTCAACATTCTTTTCAGTGCAATTGTTGGATCTCTGATGGACTTCGGGGGTTTTCTTTTTGTTGCTCTACAATTTTCCCTTCAGGAAAACTAAACGAATTCAATTTAAATCTTTGGGAAGTACTCCTAAGTACTAATACTCTGTCGGTCGAGAGTTGTGAACCTCCAGTGGACATCAGATATCTATTTTTGGCAGATTCCCTTTCGCCCTCGTCACCCACACTTACCCTCTCCACGTCACCCGTAAAATTCTAAGCTGAACTTCGATCTCGGCTTAAAAGTGTTAATTTTCTGCAAGATTTCCCCTTCTTTGTTTCTTTTTCATACTTACCGCCATGCCCTTTATTTTCTACTCATTTTGGCGTCTTTAATTCAGACTTCTATTCATTCCAGTATCGGTATTAGCCAATATTTCACTAAAAATAATTCGTCTTCGAGCACTCAACAAAGTGTTAGGTATTCTTAACATCGATATAGATGTCCCCTGGACCAAACGCACCTATTCATAGAAAGCGCGAAGGATGGTACGTTTCAAAGGACGATTAATCCACTTTATTGATTTTCAGATAATGAGGATATTTGTATTAGTTAGGAATCGCTTAGAATAGATTTTATTTTGGTGATAATTTTTTGAATTACACTTTACTATTTATGGTTTAGTTTCACTTAGTTTAAAAGGGCAATAGGGCGGTAAAAGAATATTATTTTTAACAGAAAGAGTATTATTTTTATTATTATAGAACAGAATAGTTTTTTTATGGTTCATAATTAAGTAGTTTGTATATAGGTTACACGCTACTGGCCATTATTTTTTTAAAATAGTTGTGAATATGATGAAGTTTCGCCATTTTGTACATCTATAAAATAAATGTAAATTTATTTATCAACAAATTTTTGTTTTTTTATTGTGTGCTTAAAAGTAACATTAGTAAGTACTATAATGATAAATAATATGACTATTTAAGTCTAAAGAATCGACGCATAATGTTAGATATGACTGTACTGTTCAAAATATGTAATAATTACTTCGACTGTCCTCAATTACTTGAACAAATCAACTTCCATGTACCACCGAGACTCTCCCGTCGACAATTAGTCTTTGAGCCCATAACGCCCAGGTCCAACGCAGGTTTTAGAGCACCGCTTTACAGACTATGTCAAACATTCAACAAATTGTTCCTAGAGGTGGATGTTTTCTCGAAGGCCATAGTTTTTAAGAATTCTGTATTCACTTTTCTAAAGTCTCTTCAAAATACAGCATCCTGAATATCTTATATCTAATATCGGCTCTCTTCATCATTAATTTCAATTCACCTCCTTAGCCACTTTGCTTGCCACACTATTTCTACTTTTATTTTTGCCACTATTTTTAATTTTACTTTTGTGTACTTATTTATAAAGTAGTACTGTGTAGTTATGCTTGCAATTGCAATTGCTTGCAACTGCATACACTTAACCATGATCGTATTGTCAGTAAACTTATATAACTAACATTAGACATGAAATAAATCACTCTATATGTGAAAAACTTGTAAGGATACAAGACTAACCTATATCATAAGTTTTTCTAAGTTTTCTTCTCATCTCTTGTATCCGTTGTTTTTCCGTGATTAATTAAATAAATAAATAAATAAATAAATAGTATAAATTTTCAATGCTGATCTAAAAAGGGATTTTTATGTACTCTATCTGATATCTACTATTTGACTTGGCACGATTGCGGGTAGTTACCTTCCACCGCAGGACATTTCATAATATTTTATTTCCTTTGGCTTTCTAGGTTTGAGACCACCTCTTCATTCTTTTCTTATTTCTTCAATAAAATCTCGTTTAGGTTTACCATTTTTTATTTTAAAAAAAAACTAGCTAATCTTTATTTTGGTTTCCTTGTCGGGGAAGATTTTAGTTTGATCTACTTTCTTCTTGCATTTCATGTCGGTTTAAACCCAGCGCTAAGTTTTATAAAAATGCATTTTTAACTCTCACTTGTCCTCTTTAGTGCAAAATATTGTCAAATATTATGTAACCATCTAATTAGATGAAATAAGGAAAGGATGATATTTTAACAAAAATATAAAAATAATGGATTTGTGATTACGATGAAGGATGATGGTGAAATGAGATGATTTTATGAGTGATTTATGTATGAAGTTGACGAAAAAATAAAAATAATGGAAATTTAAAAGTGTAAAATTAAAGCACATGATTAGTGTGCATATTATATATATAATTGTATAATTGAGTTGTAAAGTTATATGACTTATATTTGATGATTATTTTTTAATAGCGGCAAATCGCCTGAAAAGATAAATGACACAATCTTTGACAATATTGAAAAAAATTTTGAAAAAGTTTTTAATTATAAAGGTTCTAAAGAGGTCCTGTACTTGAGAACGCAGGATGTCGGTTTAAACCCAGCGCTGAGTTTTATAAAAATGCATTTTTAACTCTCACCTGTCCTCTTTAGTGTAAAATATTGTCAAATATTATGATAATTATCTTTAGCCTTTACCTTAGCAAAGTTTTCCAAAGCAAAGTTTTGTAATAAGTTGTTAAGTGCTCATTTATATAGATTGACCTTTGTCACCTTCCTAAAATATTTCATTTTTAGCTTATTTTTGCGATGTTCAAGCAATCTGTTTCGTACACATACTGAGTTAAACTTTATGACAATGGTATCCGATTTCTTTGGATTTTTAGATTATTTCCTATACATATTGTTTATAGCACCATTTAAATCTACATTTAGCTCTGACGCTATGATGTTGACAATTTCTTGATCCGTCTTCCCCCCTTTGGCAATGTTTACGCCAAAAATCTCGAGGTCGTTTCCACGGTTATCCTGTTCAAGTTGCGCCACCCTTTCCCACGGGAACTCTATGACATTGTCCTTCTGCTTGCAGCTTTGCGACAATTTGGTGACTGTTTGTTGCAATTCCGTCATGGATTTTTTGCATACATCAAGAGAGGTAACAATTGAGTCATACTGATTACTAATGTAATCCCGCATTTTCTTGATTTCCTTTATTTTAGAGGCGTGGTTTTCAAGAAGAGATAAAACGCATATAATTTGATGTTATGGCTAAGAATTTAGTTTTATTATAAAGATAAGGGTTTGCCATTATGTTTTAAAAATGATTTCGGGTAAGTGGCCGCCGCGGCTGACTCGAACAAATTCCAGCCGAGAGGCCCAATTTTCAACCACTTTTTGCAGCAAGTTGGGCCGTAAGTCAGCAATAACGCGCCGAATATTCTCTTCCAAGGCGTTAATCGTGTCCGGCTTATCTGCGTAGACAAGCGACTTCACATAACCCCACAAAAAATAGTCCAGCGGTGTTAAATCGCACGATCTTGGAGGCCACGCCACAGGCCCACGACGCCATTTTTACTTTATTTTAGAGTGATATTAAAAAAAATTAGAGTGTTTTTTTCTAAATTTGCACTATTTGCAAACGTTGTTCAGGAGTAAGTCTATTCATTACGAAATGGCAAACCAAACTGAGCATAAATCAAGTGACAGCTGTCAAAAACACCAACTACGAAAAAACTAGTGCCAGATTGAAAACCACGCCTCTAAAAAAAACATCCTATATAATTGTGAAGATCATAAACTACGTTCATTTTTTTATTAAAAGAAATTAGTAGTTCTTTAACCGAGAGCGCCTCTGGATTTTCTTTGTGCCACAAACGACCCAACGGTGCGAGCTGGACTGCGTGCTGGAGTTGACCGCTCCTCTTCGTCTGAAGAGTCCTGATTCGCTGGAGTGCAGTTCTTTTGCCGTTTCAGGGTAGATTCACGACCAGGTCCGCATTTAAAATGGAAGGATATGCCACACGCCCCTTTACATTGCAGATGTTCGGCAGATTTTTTCGGTAGCTAGCCTTTACACTTTACACAAACGTTCGCCATAACTGTATCCTACTAAATTAATAATAATGAAAAAGACCGCTATTGAAACTTAATAATAAGCTAGATCGCGCAAGCGCGCGTTATTTAGGCGGTTAGCGTGTCGCACTGGCGTATAAAAGTACCTATAGTCGGATTGGGAGAGCAGTCGAATTATTAAATTCCATTTCCGGGGAGATTGATATCTTTTTCTGTTCGCCCTATAGGATTAAAAATGTCTTTTTATTGTCTTAAGAATTATTAATTTGTTATTGTGTGCCTAAAGGCATTATTTTGATTTTAACGTTGTATTTTTCCTGATTAGTTCAAGTTATTTGTTATTTTTAATGTTGTTATTATCTTGTAGTAGTTTAATTTTTTACTTTAATTGTAATGTGTACCCATGTACACATTACAATTGTTTTTGCCCCATGGACACCTGTTTAATAAATAAACATTATGAGCGAAATCAAAAATAATATATTTGTCTTTCTTTGTCCGCTTGGCTGCGTATCTATCGGTCTCTTTCTCGCACCGCATCACTCATTTTACAGTTCAATTAATATTATTTATTTACGTATTTCGACATAAATAGCACAGAAACTATAAATATAATGAAATATTTACAAGTGGTATGATATTCTTTCCTTTAACTGCTTTGTTTTCGAACGATTACTGCAAGTTTAAATGCACTAACGGGCAATGTTGCGAGTTTATCTAAAACGCTCGGCAAATCGACTGGCAAAATAGCAATACCACACCAGCGAATGGTATTGCTTTTAGGCGATGGACGAATTCTTGGAAATTAAGGTCTAAATTTCGCGGTTCCTTTAATGCCCGTATTCAAAATGTAATTTGTAACAAACCTGGTTACATGAACAATATCCCTCTAGAGACAATTTTAAAATTTATAAAGTTATTTTAACATTCATCTCTCCTAACCGGATTTCAATTTATTTATTTATTTTTATTTTCTTTTTCCCACCCGTTAAGTTCGGTTCTTTATTTTTATAATTGTAAAAAGTAAAATGTGTATCTGGCACACAGCCTAAGCTTTTGGCTTATTGCCACTTTAGATGAAGAAAAAGAAGAAAAAAAAACAATATCCATGACATAACGACGTAGGCAACTGTCATATTTACATTTTGAAGCCCTTAAAGAAGATAAAACTAACTGTTTATACCTTTATCTGTAACAAAATGGAGGGAAACGAACTTAAAACTGGTATTAACATAGGACAACTCGGTGACAATATCACCTTTAAATATGAGCAAGTAAGTGAATGCAATCAAACCAGCATTAATATTAATGGACATCAAGAGCAATCATCCAAGATTAATCTTAAAACTTCAAATCCAGCAGGATTTATTAAGTCAGAAATTGATGACGAAATTTGCTTTGGTTTCCGGGGACAAAATAGTTTAAATCTACAAGATGATGCTTTTGAAGTAGAAAATACAAAGCTTATAAAATTAGAAACCAATCTCTTGAACGACCAACGTAATAATCAAACAGTTCAAAGTGTAAAAAATCCAATTATATTATTAAAAGCAATCAATTTTAATTGTAAAATTTGCAAATGTACTATTGATAGATACAACCGAATAAATACTGCAATCAATAAACACAATAAGGCGAAATTAGTGTGTTTAGAATGCAAAGAACAAGAAAGAAAGAAATCAACAGTGACTGATACTCGAAAGAAGATTACGGATAAACAATTTAAGATTAAAATAAAACATAAATGTAACGAGTGCAAGAAAACGTTTACGCGATACCGTGTGTTATTAGGTCACATTAATTCAGTACACAGGGGAATAAAGTTACTTTGTAACGAAGGCAACAGTTTGAAAAAATCACATTTACAAATGAATATCAATGGAGCTCATCGGATAACAAATATATTCAAGTGTAGCGAGTGTGATCATAGCAGTTTAAGTAAATCAAGTTTACAAAGACATATTCATGTAGTTCATCGTAAAATACGAAAATTTAAATGCAGCGAGTGCGATCACACCAGTTCAACCAAAGTAAATTTACAAACCCATAAGGATGGAGTACATCGGAAAATAAGAAAATTTAAATGCAGCAAGTGCGATCACAATAGTTTAAGCAAATCAGATTTACAAAAGCATGTCGATGGAGTTCATCGGAAATTAAGAAAATTTAAATGCAGCGAGTGCGATCACAGTACGTTAAGCAAATCGGATTTACAAAGGCATATCGATGGAGTTCATCGAAAAATACGAAAATTTAAATGTAACGAGTGCGATCACAGTAGTTCAAGCAAAGCAAATTTACAAACGCATATCGACGGAGTTCATCGGAAAATACGAAAATTTAAATGCAGCGAGTGCGATCACAGTAGTTTAAATAAAACACATTTACAAATGCATATTGATGGAGTACATCGGAAAATAAGAAAATTTAAATGCAGCGAGTGCGATCACAGTAGTTCATGCAAAACACATTTACAAATTCATATCGATGGAGTTCATCGGAAAATAAGAAAATTTAAATGCAGCGAGTGCGATCACAATAGTTTAAGCAAAACAGTTTTACGAAGGCATGTCGATGGAGTTCATCGGAAAATAAGAAAGTTTAAATGCAGCGAGTGCGATCACAGTACTTTAAGCAAATCAGATTTACAAATTCATATCGATAGAGTTCATCGGAAAATAAGAAAATTTAAATGCAGCGAGTGCGATCACAGCAGTACAACCAAAGCAAATTTACAAACCCATATCGATGGAGTTCATCGGAAAATACGAAAATTTAAATGCAGAGAGTGCGATCACGGTAGTTTAAGTAAAACACATTTACAAAGGCATATCGATGGAGTACATCGGAAAATAAGAAAATTTAAATGCAGCGAGTGCGATCACAGTAGTTTAAGCAAATCAGTTTTACAAAGGCATATCGATGGAGTTCATCGGAAAATAAGAAAGTTTAAATGCAGCGAGTGCGATCACAGTACTTTAAGCAAATCAGATTTACAAATTCATATCGATGGAGTTCATCAGAAAATAAGAAAATTTAAATGCAGCGAGTGCGATCACAGTAGTTTAAGCAAATCAGTTTTACAAAGGCATATCGATGGAGTTCATCGGAAAATAAGAAAATTTAAATGCAGCGATTGCGATCACAGTACTTTAAGCAAATCAGATTTACAAAAGCATGTCGATGGAGTTCATCGTAAAATACGAAAATTTAAATGCAGCGAGTGCGATCACAGCAGTACAACCAAAGCAAATTTACAAACCTATATCGATGGAGTTCATCGTAAAATACGATAATTCAAATGCAGCGAGTGCAATTACAAGTGTTACAACAATTTTACAATATCACATCAACATAGTTCATCGAAAAATAAATATGTTCATGTGTAGCGAGTGTGATCATAACAGTTCAAGTAAATCAAATTTACAAAGACAGACAAAAATAAGAAAATTTAAATGTAGCGAGTTATATTTGAGGTGGATTATGGTCATAAGAACATTATTTGTAGGTTATGATTATATAAATAGTAAGTATACATAACATGACATATCCAATCTGAGGTATATAAATTTTCACGCTAGGTACAGTAGATTGTCATTTTACAAGTACCAAAATCAAATAAAACCCTTCTCTGACTTGAGCATTATGTTTTTGAACTATTTCTCCTATATATATTTTGAGGTTATGAAGATACAAAGTTTAAGAGGTTAAGCAGATACAAACTAAAAGATTTTAACAATAACTAATGTAAGTTTTATATGGTCTCGACTAGATCCGAAAGCAAAATCCTTTCAGGGAATAGCTCTAATTGTCGAGGGGCTGAATTTAATTTTTAAGAAATATTTTTAGGGAAAATGAATTAAGTTTACATTGAAATGACATAATAACTTATAACATACAACAATGTGGAAACGAAAATACATAATTAATATAATAAAATGAAATTGCACTAATAGATTTTCTAAAAAGAAAATACAATCAAAGGTTATAGAAATAAATGAGATCTAATAAAGTACCGACACAGGAAATAACAGAAACTAAATTTACAAAAATATAAATAAAACTGAAAAGAGAATATCATTAGTTAAAACTACTTAAAACTGTATGCATTATTTTCTAAAAGTAATTTCTTACCCTCTTTTTTAAAAATGCTACTGTTTGGTGTGAATGAAACACGCAACTTGTGGTACAATGTAATATCCCGTTTATTAAACAAATCATATTTATAATGTCAGTTTACTGAAACTATGACTGGTAGCGGGCGATAAATTAATAGACAGCGCCATCTAGCAGTCGAGCATGGAACTTCTTACTAAAACTACTTTATCTGCAGAGGTGCGTGAAAAGGATGTATTCCGTGTATTTTTTATTAATTTTTGTAACTAAACCGCTGATTTTCATCAAAACCTTTATACTATGACGATTATTTCAAGTTTTTTTTCACTCTACATATGTATCAAATAAATTCAGATATTAAGGCTGTATATGTCAGAATGTCTTCCTTAGAACAGGCGATAGTCTAGTTAGGCAAGATATTTTGCAATATGATATAATATTTATAAGATTTGCAAAATAAATAAATAAATATTGTAAAACTTGTAGGTAAATCAACTACCAATAGATACACACAGTCATACACGGTGTGATTATACACAGTCAAAACTCCACGTTTCCCAAAATGATGTTTGCAAGTGCGTACTGCATATAAAACGAACTTTTTTAGTTTTATGCGATGCTGTTCCCCAAGCAAGTATACCATATTTTAGATGTGCTTCTATCACGGCATAATAAACAGTCGAGCGTCTTTACTACCCGCATTTTTTTGAAACCCGAGCCAAGGTGTCAGGGACGAACGGGATTCGAAGCTTCGATTAAAAAAAATAACAAAAAAAAAACATTCATTACTTGTTCTCCTCAATATAGTTCTGGAGGAACCTGATCCTCGCTTTGGTCCGTCTCCAAAACGCTCGGATCACGGCGTTCTGCTCAGACCGTATCTTGTACGTCTCGTCGTGTTGGTGCACCGTGTACTGGATCAAGTCTGGGGGAGGAAGAAAACGCAGTCAAGTGGAGGGCTTATGGGGATCAATGGTTATGACCTGGGGGCAGTTGTAAATCCCCAGATTGAGCGCCTACCGGTGACTTTTTAAAAAAAAAACGAAGAAATCATTTAGTTAATAATATTCGTTTATTAGTGAAGAATCCATGGTAATTGCACCAGAACCGTGACAAAATATATTATTTATATAAATATATTATATAAAAAAAACATACGTCGGTCTCCAAACACAAAAGCATACAGCGATATATTGGTTTTACATTACCAGTAACACGACCACAAACACCTATATGTTCATAAATATTTTTTTTTTTGGTAGTTTGCATTAATATGCATACCACGGGTACCACGGTACCGGTATATTTTTGTTGGGTACCACGGTAATCCGTGGTACCCAACAAAAAAATTTTGGAAGGAATTTAGCCGAAATTTAATGTCCTACTTAAGACTAACCTAAATTTTAAGTTAGACTTAACCGATAAACATCGTATTTCAACTCACTCTTAGCGTTAAGTCGAACATAAAAGTCCGCCTTAGCTAAGAATCAAAACAACTACTACTTAAGCCTTAAGTCAAACTTAAGTCAGTGTTAAAATAGACTGCTAGGAGCGATTTTAGTACATTAACACCGTGACCCGTGTGCGAGTGTATTGCCATCTGTGGTTTTCGTCTCGTACTTGATTTTATATTTTCTAACAAATTAAAATTGACTGAATTTGCATATTTTGAGCATCTTCAATTCGAGCAAACACGCATGGCAAAATCCTAGTAATCCTACAGCTGACAGCATAACCTCAAACCGTCAGATGACGCGCCATATGTTAAAAGTGATGCGACAGTGGCGACAATATTGTAAACACAAACCATAGCGGCGAGTAGCGAACTAATCACGAGTGCGAAAACATATTCTTAACAAAGTCGAACTTAAAAAGTAACTGAAATACACAATTCAATTTAGGTCATGCTTAAAAGTTAAGTTGATCCTAGCTAAGAACGACTGAAATTTCGGCCCTAACTCACGGCTCGACGGTGATACGTCTTAACAACTTGACCGCCATGATGTTGCAACTGAAAAAGTTTTGAAACGTTGACACTAGGATGAACCAGTTAGTAAAATCATACCCTTGGCCGAATTCAAATCGACGCTATTGATGTGAAATAGAGAACACTGCTCCGAGTAGTGGTTGTAGTGCAGCCAGGCCGCCCGGAAGGCAACGCAGTATGTATCCACTGCACCAGGCAGAACCACCGTTACCCCGATCTCGTCGAAGTCCAGAGTTATGGGTTTCCTGGAGAAAAGATGAGATCAAAAATCATTTCATCAGCCGTCCGCGAGTCAATCTCTACCAACTAACCTGGAGAGGTCGTGTTTTTATAGCTGAATTTAATAAAACAAATAGACCTGTGCAAGTCCAGTTACAAAAGTGACCGCAGAGATCCCATACATCAGCCCCAAAATTTATAATACACTTTCTAAAAATCTATCAAAGACATTAAATAAATGGACGAGACACTGAACATCTACTAATCAAGTGTAGAAAAATTATACCTAATAATAATCGTAATAATAGGTAAGATTTAAGGGTTATTTAAGGGTTATTTAAGGATTATTTTTTGGTCAGTATATAACCTTTTTTCGTATAACAAAACAAATAATTTATAATCTAAGTAAACCGTAAATAACTGGATAAAACAGTAAAAAAAAACACAAAAATATGACGCGCCGTGATAACGCGCTAAAGACCTTAATGCGCTTAATACC
Source organism: Neomicropteryx cornuta (assembly GCA_020383195.1). Taxonomy (NCBI): domain Eukaryota; kingdom Metazoa; phylum Arthropoda; class Insecta; order Lepidoptera; family Micropterigidae; genus Neomicropteryx; species Neomicropteryx cornuta. The sequence continues at coordinate 3,593,929 of JAHKQU010000010.1, read as the reverse complement.
TTTTCGTATTGTATCCATGAACGACGAAGAGCAATAAACGTCATTAGACCATTGACTCAATTAATTGGCTTAAAACAAAGGGTGCGAAAGAGAGCATATGAAGATCTCTGAAAGGTTATGCCTTTTTTCATATATGTGAAAGAGATATACTCCCTACAGACCAGCCCTACTCCAATAGTAATTCTAGACTAGCCGCCGACTGAGCAGTTTCAAAGACGTCTTTATATCTATCCAAGCAGAGACTAGCCATCGTTTATTTTTATAAAAAAAAAGCAATACAAAATAAGTTTAAAACAATGCAGAAATACAATAATACAACTAGGACAAAACAATACAGGCGAACCATTAATTTAATTGTCTTAATATATACATTTTAGTTTTATAACCTTGAATTTTTAATCATTTTAATTTAATTTTATTTTAATTTTAGTACGTGATTTCTTACTCTCTTTTCCGCGTGTGATTGACAATGCGAGGCGTGTCGACCATATGACTTCATAAACGGTTCACTGACCCCGTCAGGAAGGTAGTAAATTTTCTTCGATAAATATTAATTTAGATTCATTTACACCCCTATTTCAATGGTTGGCATTTGGTAACTATTGGATATTTAATAATAAAAAAAATATGTTTAGATACCTTGATCTTATGTTTTCAACATAGTAAAGGCAGATTTTTAGAATTCAATTCTTTTTCTGAGGAATTTAATAAATGATAAACTGATAATGGTTCTTTTTCAGTTGAATTGCTCTCTTATAAAACACAATAGAGGTTTAGGAAAAATAGTAATTGAAAGGAAAATTAAGGGTTTAAAACATAGAAAAGTTTTTTTTTAAATATACTATATTATGAAGCTGTAATTGCTACAACTCCCATAGCATTCGTCATAGTTACCCCGTTTCGGGCTTCGCTTTCATGGGTATGGGCATCTTGACGGCCGCCCAGAGGCACAGCGTGGCCCAGGGTGACTGCTTCACCAGGCGCGCCACCTTCAGCGATTCCCTCTTCATCCTCTCTTCGATTCCTCGCAGGATGTGGTACGAGGTCGCGTCCAAGGTCGTGGCTAAGGCTTGCTTCATCCCCCTTCTCGTCTGCACCATTAAAACAGCGCCATTCAAAGCTTTATTGCATTGCATTTTTACATAAAAATAAACATCTAAAAAAAAACAATTTCTAAAGATAAAAAAAAAACAATTTCTATTTTATATGAAGTGTGTTAGTATGTGAGTCTGTGGTTAATGGGTGTGTAGTCTGAGGGCTAAGGTCCCATCCCGTTTGCGTACTCAGAGTTAGAAACCTAAAAAGTATGAAATGATACAAAAGGAACGCAATGGTTCTCAGGCTGGTATAGTCATATGTTTTCATAGCCATCAAACAATATCCCATACAAGCTTATTAATAAACTTCTGGTTACAAGGAAATAATTCGGTACTGGAGATGGGACGCTTCTTTACCCATCTCTAACTCCTCGCAGTGCCCGTGGCACCCGGCACCTTCGGTGCCAGATGACGCGTGCCTTACATATTATTTGGTTTTTTTATAATGAGAACCGGATCGAAATTCTTTATTATTTGCAACCATAACAATATTATTAATATGTGCTTTGGAAAATATATTATTTACGCGGACATTTCTCCGTACTGCACAGGCGTCAATGTGTTTATAGCTAATATGGCGGCGCGAAATTCATTTTTTTTTATTACCCAGAAAATTGATTATTGATTGATTGAAGTAAAAAAATGTAGGATCACATTTCATGCGTAAATATCACTAAAACTTAATATGTTATTTAGAATATCTGATAACTTAATTTGTGTTGTCACGATCGAAGAAAAAGAATCTTAATTTGAGATATTGTAAATGCACGTACTTACAGATAATAGATATTAACTATTTTTTTATTAATCAGAAACCTAAATACAATATTTATAATTTTCATTAAGTATACTGTGCATAATAAAATTATGTTTATATTGGTCAGTTGCGAGAACTAAGATTTATAATTTTAGTAGGTGGTTTGGTCCAGCGTTTCTAAAAAATAAGATTATATCTTCTTATCGTATTTTAACGTTAAAATGCACAAACTTAGAATAAAGATATTAACAATATATATTTTTTTAACGGCGAAAGACCAAAATTCAACGTACAAGTTTGAAATTTTCAACCTCCGCCGGTGTAAATTTTTTCGGACTCTCAATGAAATCTTCTAAGATATCCAATATCTGTAAAACGGGAAGACGTCATCAGCAACCGCGGCTAATTCTGTGGTTCTAAAAATATATATATATTTTTCTTAAACGCTATTTTGTAAATTGGAAATACAAGTAAGAGTTTTTTTTTTAATATGGACAATCACCCGATTAAATGAATAACATATTTTTTTGTGGCAATGGATACATCAAACGTTTTTTATTAAAGACGATGCTAGACGACGAGTGAAACTACTAGAAGGGGAGGCTAGTATTCAATCACCTGACATTTATTTATTAGAATCAAAATAAATAAAATAAATTAATAGTAAAAATACATTTTTAAAAACAAGCTTTTATTTTAAGTGCTTGAACTTTAATTTAAAAATAACCCCTGCCTCTCGACATTTTTTTTATTAATGGAGATCGCAAATAAAAAAGTTAAGGGGCTGTTCCCGGTGCCTTTTGGGCGTGGTCTTAAATTATTCCCATGATGGCTTAATGAGACCCAAGGGACATATGATACAAAAAGAATGTGTCACGAAATGATAAATCGACTTTTCGTAATCTCATAAAGCAAAATCAAACAATTTTAAAACACTTAGTTGAATTTGCATCTTTATGAATGAACCTTTTATTAAGTGAGATATTTGAGTCAATTTTTTTATAAAGCGTATGGATGGATGATTACGCAGACTTTTCGGGGTTCTAAACTTTTACAAAGAGTAGAGAGTCTTTGGGAATGGCTTGGACGCTGCAGTTGAGACTATTCCACTCTCTAAAGGTACGCGGAAGAAAAGAATGGAAACCGACATTCTTTCTCCCAAAAAATGTCCTTTATTTTCTGAGAATGGTCCTTTCGTCCAATATAGAAGGGTTTCTGAAGTTGCTCACTAATGAAGGACCATGCTGGGGACTTGAAGTAGGCCTTGAATAAGTTAATGAGACGACCTTGAACTTAAAGGCTCCCATTTAAGGTCAGATAGAAATTTCGTCGGACTGTCAAATCTGCGAAAGCGCCTAAACACGTGTCTGCTTGCTAACCGCTGAATTGCTTCAAGGTCAGAATTTAGATAGAAAATATGAGGGTCTCAGACAGATGAATAATACTCCATGAAGACTATCGCATATAGAAGCTTATAGAAGCTCAAAGACATGACTTCGCTCACCGGCATGGCTTCTTTCAGCTTTCGCGTGTACATGTCAAGGTCGCAGTGCTTCAAATCCAGGTCCCACTGATGGAGGTACGTCGACATGTCTGTCACGACGTAAGGGTCGGGTAGACCGTCGCATTTCATGAAGTGCCTCCACTGAAATGACTCATAACTTACAAAACCTGATAATTAATCATAGTGTGTTCACACAATAAAACTTACCTGATAAAAATTCACCTAATTCTCCCTGGATTTCGAGAATATTATTTCTAAAGACGATATATCAACGTTCAACTTTCAATATTATTATACGGTTTTTTCGGTCACGCAAACGCGGCCAAGGTAGTAATAAAGGGGCTGAATTAGTTTCGCATTGTTTCATATAATTTCTTACTCATAATAGGAAACATAAACGGATAACTTAAAAAAAAAATAGAATGATGTATGGACTCTCGCTTAAACTCGAGTTTATTTTAGCCTAACATCCCTAATACAAATGTTGATGGATAAGTATTGTATCGCTTTAAAGTTTTTAGTTTAAAGTTTTCATGTTAGACTACTGTTCAAGATACGGAAATCTCTAAAACTTATCAAAATAATTATGATATTTGCTTACAACAAAACTTACCTTAAGGAGTTCGGAAAGTGATAAACGCTAAGGGGTAAAACGAATACAAAATATAACAATTATTACTATAAAATACCTGAGTTGACTTTTTGCAATCTAGGTCATACTTTGCTAAGCGAGTAGAATACCCTACAAAAAGAAAAAATAAATATAAAAAAATTGGAATATATTTTTAGCGGCCATAATGATACGATGAGATAAGGTTAATTAGTTTATTATGATTCGATCATTACAATATAACTTCGTTACTTAATTTAATATCTGACTCCATACTACGCGCGCACGGCGCGCATGACGACCAACCGGCGAGCAGGTGTTGGCGGCGTGAGACTCGCATGGAATAGGCCCCGAGGTATGTTTGACCTCCGCTCTTATAACCTACGCCGGAGGGGAAACCCTCTACCTCTGCTGACTGAGGACGTCTCGCGTGGTGCGATGTGGCGTGACATCGCGCGCTGCTGATGTCAGAAACTGGGCATGGACGACATGCGACCTTGTGACCCCACAGACACATAATTTAAATCGATTGAAAAATATTGCAAACTTCTTGTTGCTATATAAATAAATATAAAACTTATGCTAATGATAATATTAAAATTTAGACGCTCCAATGCTAACGTTTCGAACGAGTCTTGTAACCTTAACAGACTATTTTGGCCGGTTTACATAAACAAACTGCTCTGTTAGCGTTACCGAACTGTTCGGCGGAGAAACAAAATCGCGGAATAGGCGAGAAGCGCGAGGCGCGTTTGCGAGTCTACTACTGATTGTTTGGTTGACGTAACAAAACAGCTTGTAACGTGTACGCAACTTTTCATTTGAAAGCACATCCACCGATTGTTTTGTTTGGTGTACAATTTACGAACCTACAGGAATTGGCTTGTACAGTCTATCAAACAGTACAATACACATCGGTTGAGCCTACTATAATTCGGTAGTCACAACAAATTATGATTATACTGAACTTTACGGTTACATAGGTTAAATAAAATAGGTTAGTTATAGCACGGACTCAATTTTAGTCCAGGTGCTGGAGTACCAATTGCTTGCAGCAGTCGCATAGTATTTTACAAAGCTATAAGTATGCACTCACTGCTGAACTTTTGAAGGGTCGCCTTCAGAACGGTGCCTCTGATGTTCTGTTCTTCGGAGTCCTTCAAGAATTGCGTCTGGTCTGCCGCATCCTTATCTCTGCGTCTCTGTTCCGCGCCGGATATCCAGGCGAGTCTACAAATACCAAGAACAGAAAAACAGAATTATATCACGCCGATCAAGGCTGCGAATATCGATCGTGTGTCGGCACGCCATAAACGGCTCTTCCATAAACAGGGGATGATTCTTGGGTAAAAGAGTACATAAAGCAAAACTATTTTTGGCGCAAAATCGTATGTATAGAGGGGGGGGGTTCTTTGGGCAAGTAAAAAAACACAAAAAAGTAATTGTATAAATAAATGGTATTTTATTTTGAAAAAGATTATAAAACGAGTAAAACAGGAAATGATTTTTCAGGGGGAAGAAATGCTGGTTTTCGTCATTTTCTCCCTGTAACAGTGCGCGAATGATGTGTCCTGCGAGAGGCTTACCCGATAATAAAATTATATTATTTAAATATGCCGATCCAGTAACACCAACGGAGCTATACCAATTCCGCTCTGGTAGCAACAGGTCAGCATTGAGTGGTCGTCCTACGAAATCCTCAAACTATAAAAGTCTTCATACCGACCTTTCGAATTCCTGGTTCTTTTTCCATTGGGACATCTGGTCGCTCAGCCAAGCATTCCTCGCCGCTTTGGTCCACGTCCTGAAACCGGCGGGCTGAGGGAAGTTAGCAAACGCGATTAGAAAATACTGTTTGAAAGTCGTCAACACTGTAGCGGGCCATGTTGCCATACGCACATCACTCATATTCCCCTAAACATAGACAACACATTGTCTATGGTCAGCGCTCGGCCGCGGAGAAACAGTCTCAATAAACTCGCCGCTCGAGCAATACGCCTGCCTATTATTTCAACCTGTCGCGACCTCAATAGTGGGATACCGGGTGTGGTCTCGGAGAGCCACACTCCCACGCCAATCATTTGCAACAATCATTAATAATAACAGCTAAACTGCAAAATGTGACCTAAACCGGCACACAAACGTTGCAAGCTAAAAACAAATATTTTCATAATTTTTTACTTATTATTTGAAGTTATTATTAAATTAAAAAAAATAGTTGGCAGCCCCGCGTGCCTTTTTGCGTTTTCGTTCCCCTAATAGTCCGATAAACGAAGGGTTCAACCCATACACTAACTAGTTTGCCGATGAAACCTTCGCAAGCAGGTAATATTATCTATAAAAAATATGTTTTGCAACTAATCCAACAACATTTATTATTGGAAGTTAGGTATTTTGTCAAACACCATTAAAGTACCATAACTTTTTCTGGAAAAATAGGTCGTCCTTAAAAGATACACATTACGATAAATATGTTTAATTTAAATATGGTATTTCCGTAATCCAACAACATTTATTATTGGAAATTAGGTATTTTGTCAAAAACCATTAAAGTACATACCATATTTAAATGAAATGTATTTATCGGAATGTGTAGCTTTTAAGGACGACCTATTTTTCCAGAAAAATTTATGGTACTTTAATTATTTTTTGACAAAATACCTAACCTCCAATAACACATCTTGTTGGATTCGTTGCAAAACATATTTACTATAGGAAGTTACACTTGTCTGTGAAGATTTCATCGGCGAGCTAATTAATGATTGGGCTACTGCTTATTTTAGCGTTTATTGATCGGACTATAACGACCTTCACGGAAGGCATCGCTGTATCCGGGGATTTCGTTCGGGGGGGGGGGGGGGGGGAATTTTCAGGACATCTGTGGCTCTAGTCACAAACCCACTCGCGAATCGCTCGCTGGCTCTTTGGTGGTGTTGGTTGGAATCGCCGAGCGTTTGGCACCAACACCATCATAAATATACAATATGGATACGTGAACCTCTCGCTCGCGGCCAAGCGTTCTTCCGCGTCTTAAAACCAACAGCCTGCGGGTAGTTTTCAATATTGATTACAAAACGGTTTGACGCGTTTAATAGCCGTTAGATTAACCGCCGTTAGCCACCAAGGAACAACCAAGGAACTGTAAAAAAGGGTGAAAAACTGTAAAAGGCAGGCGAACTACAGACAGCCATTATCGAACAGCAAAGGTTAGTCTTTTGTTTTCTTGTTGATTGCCATTTACTCTCAGCTGTTAACCCTGCCGTTCATCAAAACCTACAGTGCGCTTTTCCAATCCGTGTACAATCGAACAATAATAATTGTAATAAGAATTCAATACATTATTCTTATCTTATTTAGTATAATAATTAAAAAAAAAAATCTAAAAAATCATACAACGAATGATATAAATTTTACAAATTTTAAATGTTGCTACCTCTGGAAACTCTGGCGGCATTTCGTCCCCTTTCTTCTTCTCTCCGTCCCTCTTTTTCGGGTGCGCTTCGACGGTTAGTGTATCTACATGATGTTTAAAAAATGAAGGGTATTTAATATTAATTTATTTACTTAATTAAATATATAGTTTTGGCAAACACACAGCGTAACTCAAGTTATTAATTTGGCCAATTGCATGAGTCCACTGTTTAACTCGAAATGATTACGAAATAACGCAAATAAAACCGTTTAGTTTTTGCATATTTGCACTGATCAAAACGTGCACTTTTGCCTTCTAATTGCCCGTATGAGGTAAGTATATTTTACTTAGCTCTTTTTGAATTAATTCAAGGCAAAATTAAAAATGTCTAATTCGATAGATTATTGTTATTTATTTATTTATCTTTATTGGAGAAACCAACAATTTTACACAGTACACACAATAAAAAAAATACATTTGATTGATCGATAAAAAACTATGTAAAACTAAAAATAGGTTTCTACTAACAAAAAGTATTAAAGTTAATAACAAAACCATTTTATATCTATACAGGGTGGTCCCAAGATCATTCCCGTTAAAAAAAAACAGCTAATAGGTCCTACGATTCCTAGTGTTATTTCTTAAGAAACTATATCAAAATTCATTATGGTTTTCGAGAAAAAAAATGTTGAAGTTTCTATTCTAAATCGTGTAAAACAGATATTTTTCAATGGCTCCTCCCTCGGATAACTACGTCACTGGGTCACTGGGCCGCGGTCAGTCAAGATCGAGGTTAATGCCCTGCCGCGTTGTTCGAAACGCCCAATTAGGGCGGAGCTAAATGATCGCTGTCAGATGTTACTGGTCGGACAGCGATCGATCTAAGAAGAAGGGGTAACTCCTTTCCCCTTCTCTGCGGTTGTAAGAGGGATGCTATTGGTCGAGAGATAATATTGATTTATCGATTGATAAGATCGATTTACACCAATTTTATTACAAAAATAATAAATTTCGCATTTCGTTACATAATTTCTTACTCTTAATAGGGAACTTAAACACCCCCTAAAGTTTGTAGGATTGACCTTGGGACACCCTGACACATATCTACTTACAACGAATTTAGAACAGCTAATTTTTACACAATAGATCATTGCTGAACACTCATATATTCATGACGTTTGTTTTTTATAATAAAAAAAAGATCTGTTGATCCAGTAATTCGTTGGGATACTCTAAAGTGGATACTTTATAGAAGCTCTGGACATTCTATTAAATTATTGAGTAGTTTATATAGGAAGACAATAACACTTTTCTTCTGATTTTCAAACTGGAAATTTGGTGGAAATTTAAACGTAACGAACTTTGTTGACGAGATTCATTTTGAAATGCGCGTTTCGATTTACGTGTTATAATCGATTATCGATACATCGATATCATTTTCATTTAATGACCGCCCACTAAGTCAATGAATAATGCCAATAGTTAAGTTCATTATAACGTAATTGAGAAATTACTTAAGTCTTAAGGCGCCACCAGTCCCTAAAACGTGTTTTGTAACGTATTTTGGTGCATTTTGTTGAAGTTATTCCCAACAAATGGCTAAAACTAAAAATACCACAATATTCTACATATATTAATTTAGTACTTTGTTTAAAAAAAAATCGAAATACACCTTATTATAGTAATGAAAATAAATAAATAAGAAAGTGTTGTTTTTTTCTTGCAACGATTTTCTTTTAAGTTGTGTAAGTGACGCGAACCTAATTTTTCTTTCTAAAGATAGACAATATAATAATCTAGGCCATTACATAAAAAAAAACATTTTTTCAAATGATAATAATTATTTAAATACAAAAACATGTTTCATCGATTCCAAATGAGTCGGCGAGTATATCCGTCTCTTTTCTACGCGTCAATGTTCTAATAAAGCGTACTCTTTCTAATCTCAAGGACAAATGCGTCCCGGGGCGCCTTAACACGAAACGACGAAAAATTGACAGCGCACGCGTGAGCGTCAAATTTGACACTCCGGGGTTCGTGCTTACTCCAGTTGGGGGGCGCGGGCACTCTTTCTAGCTCCATGTTGTGACAGCTGCGCGTAAAGAGAGGGGAGAGGCAATGGGGGTTAGTTTGCTATTGCGGTCCCTCTCTTCCGCGAGGCAGGTGTCGAATTTAGCAAGCGACATCTAGTTACCTGCCGTCAACTCCGAGCTGATTGTGGAGAATCGATCAGGGGTCGTGGTTGGGTCCTGTAAATAAATAATTCATCCTACATTGCTCTTGGCAAAAGGGAATAAAAACATTTTTTATTAGGGGGTTTTTTTTTAGAGGCGTGGTTTTCAATCTGGCACTACTTTTTTCGTAGTTGGTGTTTTTGACAGCTGTCACTTGATTTATGCTCAGTTTGGTTTGCCATTTCATAATGAATAGACTTACTCCTGAACAACGTTTGCAAATAGTGCAAATTTAGAAAAAAATCACTCTAAAATAAAGTAAAAATCGCGTCGTGGGCCTGTGGCGTGGCCTCCAAGATCGTGCGATTTAACACCGCTGGACTATTTTTTGTGGGGTTATGTGAAGTCGCTTGTCTACGCAGATAAGCCGGACACGATTAACGCCTTGGAAGAGAATATTCGGCGCGTTATTGCTGACATACGGCCCAACTTGCTGCAAAAAGTGGTTGAAAATTGGGCCTCTCGGCTGGAATTTGTTCGAGTCAGCCGCGGCGGCCACTTACCCGAAATCATTTTTAAAACATAATGGCAAACCCTTATCTTTATAATAAAACTAAATTCTTAGCCATAACATCAAATTATATGCGGTTTATCTCTTCTTGAAAACCACGCCTCTAAAAAAAGCACCCTATATATTCTTATTATTAGTTATGTCTTATTATTATTTATATATTATGTATTATTGCATTCAAATAATTGTAATTGTATGTTGCGCAGTGTGACGGTTATGCTTATAAGAACAAAGCTTCTAGGAAAGTCTACTTTAGAACGGGAATTGCCTAGTTAGGTTATGTGAATAATATGAAATTAATGTTAAAGTTGCGGTCACTAAACAAATAAATAAAACTCCCAAATGTCACGCGACATTGTGTCATGACTGACATCATTCCTGTATCTATTTAACTGTTTTAAGTTTGTAGTTTTATCTTCTCTTTTTTTTATATTTATATTGTCTAATTAAATATGTTAAAAATAACATCCTTAAAAAAAACAGCGTATATTTTGGCACAGGCCTCAATCCATCGGCTATTTAGGTCTTACAGCTAGGCCCTACATGCATCGTTAAAGACAACTTCCCCCGGACTTCTCACTCCTGTGGCTTGCTTCATTTCCTATCTCCACATGCGCCTGCGGCACCTATAATCCATTCGATGTGTTTTGGGTTAATTATCTTTTTGGTCGGAGTAGATTTAAATTAAAAAAAAATGAGTTTGCATTAATTTTAACTGGCCAGTAATAAATAATACGTTCCGACAGCCGTGCTGCCATGATTTTGAAATTAGAATATGTTATTTGAGCGCCCTATCGAACTGTCAATGTTTCATTGATCAGTACTAAAGTTTTTCAAGAGCATTAATCAATTGTTTGTATGTATTTTGGTTTTTAAGAATAAATAAATAGTAGTTTCTTATACAATGTATAGAAGCTAAAAATATTCACCTTTGCTCCTAAAACCGTGTCTTTCTTTTTTATTTTCCATGCTTTCAGATCCTCATAGACTGTAGAAAAATAGTAAGAAATTAATGGTAAAAATATATTTCTAAAACCAAGCCTTTGTTATGCGCTTGAGTGAGTATACAAAATGTCGTATCTGTGCCGTTGACCTTTGAGGAGTTCCTTCGTCTGGAGCCACTCCTGGATGTAAAATCAGGTCATGCTTACCATAAAAATTCATCATCTTCGGAAATGAACCTTGTCAAATTTCCGCAGGATAAACCGACATATAGACATTGCAAGCTAAATAAAAGCTTGTATATGGCCTAGTGTGATTTTTATATTTATGGCCACCCCCACGCCACACGGACACATAGGTACGCAAAATGTTTACAAACAAAGGAGGTAGGAGAGAGGTTATGTTAGGTTTGTCCGCCCAAGCTGATTGTAACGATTGCTGCAGCGATGCCTTACCAGTGCCCCGCTCTAGTTCAACGGCGCAAAGGAGGCAACTCTTGAACGGTCCTGAAAAGCATTCTTAGGGTCGATTTACTGTTATTTGGACTGTTTATTTGTTAATTTAATAAATGAAATACCTTTTTAATGCACAATAAGTTTAAAAGAGATTATTTTCTCTAGAATCTATCATAAAAATATTAATTCTTACCACTTAACCTCATTTCAAAATCCAACAGTCGAGTCTTAAACATTGTGACATTATTTTTACTGCTAACCTTAGTGTACCTACGATAATTGAAGGTAGATTACTTCAAAATATCATTGTAAAATGAATATTTATCATGTGAAACTGTAAACTGATTAATAGGCATAAGGAAATGAACATATTTGTAAGGTATAAATAAATAAATAAATAAATATTATTATTATTATTTTCTATTTCAGTCGTTTAAATTCGTGCGGGTTTCGGTTAAAATGTGAAACATTTGCGTACAGCACAGAAACACAATTGACAGGTAAAAACGCTCGCTCAGTCGCCGTCCACAGGCGACGATTAATCCCGTTCCTGTAGGGTTATCGGCGCCACCTGTGATTGGGAGTGAACAGCGCAACCTACCGACGGGGATTTCCTCGTAAGTGGCCCACGACGCGTCGGAGTAGCTGGTCTCCGTCCACTGGCCGTCGCCGGGTGCAAGGAATCCCGCGGAAGCCAGGTGACTGGAGGTGACTGAAAAAAGGGGAAAATCGACATATTTCAGGAATACTTCATACTTTTCTGACGAATCATATGAACGGACAGAGATTTCTATATATTGTTTAGTAGAGAATTATTTTACCAGAACCTGGCGTCTTACAGCTAGGCCGTTAAAGGCATTTTCCACGCAGACAACTCGCACGCGCGGTACTTGTTACGGGTTGCTTCATATTCTATCTAAATTTGCGCCTGCGGCACTTTTAGCGCACTAATAAAATCATCTCATATTTTAACCATAATCCTTCATAAAACCATATAAAACCATATCCTCACATCCATATCAATATCCATATCCTCACCATATCCTCACATCCATTATTTAAACCATATCCATATAAACCATAAAACCATATCCTCACATCCATTATTTTTATATTTTTTGTTAAAATATCATCCTTACCGTGGCGTATTTCCACCACAGTGTACGGCATAGCAAAAAAAAATAACTCAAAAACAGTAGGTAAATATTAATAAAATAAATAAATTTGGTACTCCACTCGGGTTACCACAACTTGACGACCTTCAAAATAAATCTAGTCAACTTAGTGTTAAAAATACAAACCTCCATCTTTTGACGGCAAGAACGAGGATTTACTCTGAAATATGAACAAAAAAAGTTTTACAGATTTTCCCAATTCACACAGGTTTTATCTCCCTACCTGAAACCTCTATATAGAGGCAATATAATTAATTATACAACACCTCCTGTGTTAACTGGTGTCCATCCTACGGTGAGCGAAGAATTGAATAAAAGAAATGAAAGCTAAAATAACAATATTTTCTAGCTAAAAAAAAATGTTTCCCGTACTTTAACATTTTAGGAAAAAAAAAACTTTTTACTCGTAATATAAATACTTTTCGTTCATTTTTTGTTTTTTGGATCAACAACCTTAAAGTATTGCAAAAAGGTATAAGTTAGATTAGGGGTAGGGTAAGTAGTTAAAAAGATTAAATAAAAAAATGCCTTAGTTTGAATTAGTGAAAAATTAAAATGATCTATTGACCACAACACAGTAATTTGCCACGGTGCGGTATTGTTGGTTGGAGAATATTGACTTCCTTAATATTCTTTTTATCTACTTGTAAGTATTTAAGTGATTTTTTAAACAGTTGGCACTGTAGAGTGCAGAGAATGAATAGTGATTCAGGATTCAGAATTTGTGACAGCCCTTGTATCTTGGCTGTTTTAAGGCGCCTACATACCTGAATGCTACAAAAATGCAAATTTTACAAGTATTTTAAATGCTTTAGTAGAGATATCGAGAAGAAATACAAGTAAACTAGATTATTTACATATAAAAATATAGTTAATGATAAGAATAAAGTGGAGGAGGGATTTACCTAAGCTATTTGAGATATATGGTATAATAAGAATATAATAAATTTTTCCTAAATTTAATGCTAAATATGTTTTTGTGTTATTACTTTTAAAAAAAATTATTTAAAAGGCATATCCCTTATTAAAAAAAAAACAACAACTAAATGCCATCAATATTTCATACAAAATGGTAGACCGCAGTTTGTGTTTTAAGCGCCTTTATGCCCGTCATAGAGTTTACATCAGTGATTCCCAAAGTGGTCTATATCGATCCCCAGGGATCTATGACAACCTGCAAGGGGTGTACGTCACCGAAAAAACAATTTGGGGGTCTATGAAAGAAAATGGGGGTCCACGATGGTGGATCTCAACATACAGTGATAGTACCTATTTACTTATAATATAAAGACATATACATTATTTATAAAAGTAACTATGAAGTAAAAAAAAATATATTTATGTTATATATAATTGTGTAAGTTGTAGGATGTAGGCATTAGCTTTGTGGTCGCAATACAATTTGAGCTTGTAAAAACCTGCACATAATGATATTTATTTATTTTTCCAGTATCATCTTGTTACAAGCATACGCGCAGTCTCAGAGCTTCTCGAACTTGCACTGACTTGTTCAATTCGTCACTCTATAAATACGAATGTGAGACAAATACGCTACACTAGTTAGAAAATTACAAAAAACCGAAAAACATGGCAAGGGGTCTACGATACAAAAAAGTTTGGGAACCTCTGGTTTACACCTTTCCGTTCATCGCGCAAGGCTTCTTTTCGCGGGCAACAGTTATTTGTAGGTCAGAATGTAGGCATCCTTATCCCTTAAGGCGCATCCTCGAGCTAAATATCCAATTGAGAAAGAGAACCTTTTTATTTCCAATGCTTCTATCTCGCTTTAATAGTAATTAAAAAAATACCACACCGCTAACGTTTCTTAGAAATCGACGAGCGAGGGCGCGCGGCGTACTTATGCTCAAACTGTTTTTACAAACTGCAACGCTGAATAAAAAAGTATGAGGGTATGTATTTTACCTTTGGTTGCGGTAAAAGGGCCATATTTAAACTTAATAAGTCTTAGTATTTATCAATAATATGTTTTCCATTAAATCAATAAAATATTCTTAGCAAATTACACACAAAATGACATATGTCGGATTTGTAATCAGATTAATAAGACGAAAGTAATGCACAGGCCAATTAATGCAATAGCCAGTATGTATGCATTCTTTTTAGCTAAGGGATAAATATTAATTTAGATTCATATACACCATATTTTCAATGGCTGCATTTAGTAACTATTGAATGTTTAATTATAAAAAAAATATCTGTAGATACCTTAATCCCAGGTCTTCAACATAGTAAAGGCAGATTTTTAAATTTCAATTCTACTTCTGAGAAATTAAATAAATGATAAAACTGCTGATAATTCTTTTTTAGTTGAATTGCTCTCTTATAAAATACATTCGAAACTTAGAAAAAATAGTGATTGAAAGGCGAATGAAGCGTATAAAACATAGAAAAGTTTGTTTTATTCATTTCTATATAATGAAACTGTAATTAAATAAAAACCAACAATTGCTTACTGACCGCGCAGAGAGTGAAACCTGACACCCTTTAAAAATAAAACACCGAATTTCAAGGTTCGACTGCTTGCCAAACTGTCGAAACGGCTTACCATAGCTGTTAAAAAAAAAGACTTGTTATTTTTACTACAGCGATCTAGCTAGGCATGTAGTTTTGATTTACGCTGTTTTATCGAGTTTTTTTTTTGCACGGCAATGCTTGTTTTATATTTCATTGTAAAAAAATAAAAAAAAATGTTTAAGTGAGAATTCTTAGCTGGAATTAAAAGTTTGTGTTAAAGCAGGCAGATTGTGTACTTTTAGACGCGTAATACAATACATTTTTTTTTAATTTTCGAGTTTTATTAATAAAAGATATTTATTATATACGATTAGTTAAATGACAGTCACATACACATATAGTATTATCGTATTCCCTATTTTATCTTTACCCTTTCTCCATTTACTATTATTTTTTAAATGATTTCTAATATTATAAAGTAATTAATAAAGTTCTGATTTTCGCTAAATAGAATAGAATGACTTCTCAACGCTTTGAAAAATTTTCAAATAATTGTTGGCCAATGCAACTCGCATACATACCTCTAAAACGCAATATACCTAAAGCCTAATTAAAATTGTTTGTAATTTTTTGTTTAAGTTTTAGGTTTCTATAACTATGTCAATTCTTATTGTTTGTAGCAGTTATGACATTTTATAAATCTTTATAATTTCCTGCTCCTATTTCTTCACGTTTAAGATAAAACGTACGCTCTGTCCTTACATTAAAAGCAAATATGCACATTATTTGGGGGTAGTTTCACACGAGCCCAACGAAGAATACCAAAACAAACCGCGCGCGACCAGTCGATCCGATACGATCGTACGAGCTGGTGTGCACGGTCCGAGGTCCACCCCGTTGGAATACTAGACGCAATCATCGCCACGTCCATTATTAAAGGTTAAAGTTAAAGTTAAAGGTGTGGAAGTGTGGCAGCCAAGCTTCAGCCGCAGCAGAAACGCAAAGACATCAGCATCATCAGGGTCAGTGATTTTGTACTATTTGCTAATCCTCTGTTGAATTCCATCCGATGGCCTTTACTGTCAGATTTCTGTAATCCGACTTGCCGCCAATAATTAAAAGTATTAAAGGTTGGCCTTCGCCAACTCAAGGTCCTTCGAGAAAAACGTCTGACTCGCCGTCAGATCCGGAACCTGATCCTGATCCTGATCCTGGTCCACGTGCCCACACTAGTTTAACATTTTATTATATAGTTTGCAAATTATAACCGTTTTTTTTATTGATTCTGCAATGTTTCATGTTTTTCGTCGACGAATTTCGCAATACCTCCAGGGACCGCGAGTTTGTGAGCAAATTGCCGTATATAAAGTTTAAAATTGCCGTATTTTAATATGAGCTGCCGGACACTTTTTAAATAATTGTGATTTGATATATATTTGCCCTTATAATCGCAACAGACACATACAATTAACATTAAAAATCGCGATATAAGTCAAAGTAATCAGTTTTAACGGTGGTTTAAAATTCACAAATTACCGTACGAATTATCAAACGACTCCTCGATTTCGTCTTAACTCGCTCTACTAAAAACTCGTTCGCAATCGGCATTTGAATGTGACAATGAAAATGTACTAAGTACGAATCTCGTCAATCTATTTGGCATGTTAATTGCTTCACACATTGGCATGTAACACATAGCCAGATTCATGATCATGACAATTATGACATACATCATGACATACAAGAGCAATTATGACAAACCGCCATCCCCAAGTCAGTTAGATTAATAAAAACGAATAATTATCTAGCCGCTCAATTCTTTAACAAATTACCAGAGAATATAAAACTTTTTTCTAAATTTAGCATTTTTAAAAAAGTGATTAAGAAAAAAATATATACAGTTTTGAAGAGCTTTAATTAATCTCATTTCAGTTTCTCTTTTTAGTTTTAATTATATTTAAGTAAATTTTGTTTCTTGTATTTCCTGTGTAACTTTATTAGATCTCTTTAAATATTTATTTCTCTGGTTTGTTAAATTAAATTTGTTTTATTTTGTTTCTTGAAAATCTTTATGTGCAATTTTCTTTTATTGTATTCATTGTCTATTTTTTTCTATCTACATTGTTTTGTGTTAAAATTTATTATATCATTCCTATGTACATTTTTGTATATAATGGTAAATAAATCTTATTTTATCTTCGCTAGAAAATGTGTCCTAGCCTGCCGTACGCCGCATTTTTTGCGCTGATAACCGGACAATACGGCAATTGCCGGATGCGGCAACACTGCAATAACATCGTAACTGATAAATTCACGCCAGATTAAGTATTCATATTAAGATCATTTCGTGGTAGGCCAATATTCAAAATATTGTAGTTTATTTTTGTATTGGCGACAGGAATATTATCCGTTTGCCATTTTTAAAGAATACACGCAGCTCTAAAAAACCTATTTCCGCCTACCACGACTGCGTTTGCCAATATTTTTTTGTTGAATTCAAACCAAAATTTATCCTCATTTTTTATGAATTTTAATATCGGACAAGTTTAATATCGGTGCCAAATCCTGTAAGAACACACATAGATATCCTTATCACTTTATTCTGGTATAAAAGTAGTGTGTTGAGGAGAATACGGGGACAATCGTTTTTCTAACATTTGCTTAATACCTTGCTCTTTTCTAACGTTTTTCTAACACTTTTCTAATACCTTGCTATGCTTTTCTAACGTTGGCGCAGGAATTCCATACCTATCATAAAACACTATCATTCATTATAACAAGCTATTAAACATTTGGCTGAGGAGTCGCTTAACAACACTGCTATCCAATAGAAAATCAAGGTATTAGAAAAACGCTAGAAAAGTATTAGAAAAACGTTAGAATACCGTTAGAAAAACGATTGTCCCCGTACTCTCCTCAACACACTACTTATAAAAGTGAAATGCCATAATTTTATTAAAAATTTATTCACATTTACACGACGTTACAATATTTTTATATCAAATATTTACATTTTTTTTGTAGATTATTTTTGATATTGTTTTATATAAAAAAAAGTATAACGTTTTATTTTATGTGGTATAAAAAGATGAAAGCAAAGCTGAATAGTCCATTATAGATATTTTTTACCCATCTGTGGGGCCACTCTTGGGCTCTGACTGGCGCGACCGCCCCGTCGAAGTGATGTTAGTATCTCCATGTACACGTCAGCTTCGTACCTCCAGCTTATAATGTACGAAAAAGAGAAGGCAATATGTACGACTGACAGAGAAGTAAAGCGAGGGTCTAACAGTTTTGTGGAGACTTCTATAGGGGAACTACAATGTTATTATGCTATGAGGTCACACGCTAGATGGGTTTATTTACAGCACAGTTTTGTGGAAGTGACACACGCTAGATGGGTTCATTTACAGTACAGTTTTGTGGAAGTGACACACCCTAGATTAGTTTTTACAGCACAGTTTTGTAAAAGTGACACACCCTAGATGAGTTTTTAGAGCACAGTTTTGTGTAAGTAACACATGCTAGATATATGTTTTTACAGCAAAGATATGTGGATGAGATACGCGTTTAGATGGGCCAATTTACAGCACAGTTTTGTGGAAGTGACACTCTAGATGTATTTAAATACGTGTTTTTATAGCAAAATTTTTCGGAAGATATATGCGTTTAGATGGGTCTTTTTACGGCACAGTTTTGGGGAAGTGACACTCTAGATGTATTTAAATACGTGTTTTTATAGCAAAATTTTTCGGAAGATATATGCGTTTAGATGGGTCTTTTTACGGCACAGTTTTGGGGAAGTGACACACGCTAGATGTATTTAAATACGTGTTTTTATAGCAAAATTTTTCGGAAGATATATGCGTTTAGATAGGTCTTTTTACGGCACAGTTTTGGGGAAGTGACACACGCTAGATGTATTTAAATACGTGTTTTTATAGCAAAATTTTTCGGAAGATATATGCGTTTAGATGGGTCTTTTTACGGCACAGTTTTGGGGAAGTGACACACGCTAGATGGGTTTAGATACGTGTGTTTATAGCAAAATTTTTCGGAAGATATATGCGTTTAGATGGGTCTTTTTACGGCACAGTTTTGGGGAAGTGACACACGCTAGATGTATTTAAATACGTGTTTTTATAGCAAAATTTTTCGGAAGATATATGCGTTTAGATAGGTCTTTTTACGGCACAGTTTTGGGGAAGTGACACACGCTAGATGTATTTAAATACGTGTTTTTATAGCAAAATTTTTCGGAAGATATATGCGTTTAGATGGGTCTTTTTACGGCACAGTTTTGGGGAAGTGACACACGCTAGATGGGTTTAGATACGTGTGTTTATAGCAAAATTTTTCGGAAGATATATGCGTTTAGATGGGTCTTTTTACAGCACAGTTTTGGGGAAGTGACACACGCTAGATGGGTTTAGATACGTGTGTTTATAGCAAAATTTTTCGGAAGATATATGCGTTTAGATGGGTCTTTTTACGGCACAGTTTTGGGGAAGTGACACACGCTAGATGTATTTAAATACGTGTTTTTATAGCAAAATTTTTCGGAAGATATATGCGTTTAGATGGGTCTTTTTACGGCACAGTTTTGGGAAAGTGACACACGCTAGATGGGTTTAGATACGTGTGTTTATAGCAAAATTTTTCGGAAGATATATGCGTTTAGATGGGTCTTTTTACGGCACAGTTTTGGGGAAGTGACACACGCTAGATGTATTTAAATACGTGTTTTTATAGCAAAATTTTTCGGAAGATATATGCGTTTAGATGGGTCTTTTTACGGCACAGTTTTGGGGAAGTGACACACGCTAGATGTATTTAAATACGTGTTTTTATAGCAAAATTTTTCGGAAGATATATGCGTTTAGATGGGTCTTTTTACGGCACAGTTTTGTGGAAGTGACACACGCTAGATGGGTTTAGATACGTGTGTTTATAGCAAAATTTTTCGGAAGATATATGCGTTTAGATGGGTCTTTTTACAGCACAGTTTTGTGGAAGTGACACACGCTAGATATGTGTTTTCACAGCAAAAGTTTTGCGGAAGAGATACACCTTTTGATGGGCCTTTTTACAGCAGTTTTGTGGATGTGACACACGCTAGATTGTTTGCTACAGCACAGTTTTGTGAAAGTGACATACGAAGATGGGCCCTTTTTTATAATGAGGGTCTTATGAGAAACTGCACAATCTCATTTTGCACAATAATTCGTAAACTGTTTCGATAAATAGATAGTCCATATTGCTTATGATCCTACGGGCATCCATAGTCCCGTACATACGACCCAAGGACAGCAAATCCGGATAGAACTGCAAATAAAAAAAAAATGATTAGGTGGGTCAACATAGTAAAAACAATACCAAACCATGAGTTAGTTGCTTACAGACGGACAGACTCGAACTATGAAGGGAGGGGGGGGCGCTCTCTGCAGTGCGAGAAGTGTGGGACTCACCAGCGGCAGTCGAGGGCAACCGAACAGCAAAACCTCCGCGGGGAAAGGACACACAAAAACGGCGGGTTTTTAAGTCAAAGTAGGGAAGTAACTTTACAATCCGTCAGTTGTCTGAGATTTATCGCGATCGTCAGTGCAAAAAATAAAACAAAACCCCGGATAACCTTCACACTCGCCCTGGGTTCGTCGCTGAATTCCAGGGACAGCTCGTTGCACTTCAAAATGGTGGCAGCGAGCGGTGTTACCAGACACATGCTTAACTCCTCCTGAAAATTACAGTATAATTATATATATCATGGCCATCCTTCAAGACATGGTTGCATTACAGGAACAACTCAACACCTTAGCATCACACAACAGGGTCACACTTATGTGGGTACCGGGACACTCAGGCATTGATGGCAATGAGAAAGCAGACGATCTGGCAAAGAAGGGTGCGAGCATGACTATGATAGGCCCGGAACCGGCCTGCGGCATAGCTAAAAGCACCACCAGCAGACTGCTGAAAATCTGGGCTTGGAAACAAAGCCAAAAATACTGGCAGGAATTGCCCGGACAAAATCAAACTAAAGAACTCATAGTAGGATTCTCGCAAAAAAGACTCTCGGAGCTACTGAAGTTAAGCCGAGACCAAATAAGGATCATAACCAGAACCCTAACTGGACACTGCAAGCTGAACAAACACCTGCACAAATTAAGCCTATCGTCTGACGACAGGTGCAGGCTTTGCCAAGGGAGCCCAGAAACTCCGTTACACCTACTGGGAGAATGTGGGCCCCTCATGAACAAAAGGTACCAGCTTCTAGGCAACTATCTCCTCAAGCCTGAGGAGATAAGAACCATCGCACCTAAAAAGATACTCAACTTTATATACAGTACGGGACTAGAGGGCGAACTTTAAGTGGATTTAGAAGTACAATAGTTCTGCAAAGGACGCGGTACAAGGGGGGCAAACCCCCACATCCACTATCAAACATAACATACAGGAACAACCTTTTGAGTATATTCAATGTTAATGATTTTATAAAATAAATATACTTTTGTAATACCTAACACCAGCCTATTTAATAAAATACCTTTAGAAGTTAAACAACTGATAAGCAAATTTTTAATTAAACTCAAATTAAAAGAATTTAACATGTTAATTGCATAACAAGTACATTCTTGCTATATTCTCTCTTTATTTTACACAAATTATAAGAATTTAGACTGTGTAACAAATATTTACATATTTTAAATTTGGTTTTCTTACAAATGGACAAACTTATCTTATTTCTCTATAGGTACATCGCCGGTTTGACATTCGTAGTATAATAAAACACTGCCTTCCTTAGTACAGACATAGTCTAGTATGCATCGCATAAAATGTAGCAGTGATAATCGCTCCCTGTGCATTTTTAATAGGATATATATTTGTAGTTGAGTAGAGTCCAAGATAATTGTATATGACTTTCATATACAAGTTATAGCAATTATTAAAAAAAAAACAAACAAAACTCTAATTTGCTCTACTATATTTCGATATTTTATCAAATTAAATATGTCACAATAAATTAATAAAAATATATTATTTAATATTATTTTATTTTACGCATGTATACTATAATTATATTATAGATAATTAAGAAAACGCCAAAAAGACTAGGTTTATTACGTTGTAACGGACCCACTGTGGTGGGCCTGAGGATAGTTAATTATTGCGGTGATTTATTCCACTATCCACTCGTTGCATAAATAATCCGATACTTAATATTATGATGAAGGCGTGACTAAAGAGCGGCGAGTTGTTGTCGGCGCGGCGGACTCAGGTGAAATGCCCCCCCGCTGACGGTCGGCCTCGGCTTTATAGCCTACCAGGCGTGCCGGGGGGGAGGGAACCCTCCGCCTCAGTCCGAGCGAGCTCGAACGGCGTTACTGGCGAGCGCGTCATTTCATAATCTTTTCATTGGTGCCTTAAAATATTTTACATTTCACTATCACTTAAACGTACTTAATAAATTTAATTAATCTACCATAATTGTGCATTATGTATATATTAAGTTAGTGAAGTATATAATATTAACTACTAACCAATCTATTGATATTTGTGTACTCGCGAATTTGAAATACTAAGTTTCTCTTTGATGCGGAAACATTCCACCTGGAAAAAGAAATATGTTTAAAAACAAGCCTTTATTTAAGTGCTTCAATGCGTATACAAAATTTCGTGTCTGTGCTGTTGGCCGTTGAGGGTTCCTTCGTCTGGAGACATTCCTGGGTGTGGAATCAGGTCATGCTTACCA
Organism: Neomicropteryx cornuta; assembly: GCA_020383195.1. NCBI lineage: Eukaryota > Metazoa > Arthropoda > Insecta > Lepidoptera > Micropterigidae > Neomicropteryx > Neomicropteryx cornuta. The sequence continues at coordinate 3,571,007 of JAHKQU010000010.1, read as the reverse complement.
TAAAAATGCATCGTCATCGGAACTAAACCAACATGTCTAATTTCAACTCCATAGGATAAGATTCGACATAAAGCGATATACAAACATTGCAAGCTAAATACAAGCTAGTAAAAAATTATGTGAGCGGTTAGGGGAATTGCGTAAATCTATTGTAGGTTAGGTAGACATGTGACCACTAAAAAGTACTCTGACTTACCGAATTCACATATTTTATTTATATTTGTATTCCTGTAAGTAATTCTAGGATACAAATATCTACGTTAAAAAAATGTAACTTCCGATTTGTTAAATAATATTTCGTCGGAATTCAAAAAACCGTGTAATAAGAGCACCAATAACCTTAAAAAAAATGTTGTTTTGAAATTAGTCGAATTCATACGTTATTGAAAAGTATTATTATTGAATTGAAATGTTTTACTATTATTTTAAAAGCGTTTTTTTTACTACCTACCTACGGGAAGTACATCCAAGATTTTTATTATTTTTGAGTAATGTTCATTGTTCATGATGTAACTAAGTGTAATAGACAGTGTAATAAACATCTATGTAATGCATTTTACACCCGCCATAAAAAAACATAAAAATAAATTGTTAAAATTATGAGAAAATAAGTACAAAGTCGGTAACTACTGAAGGAATTCACACCAGCGCGGGTGCTTTAATAAACTTGGGGAGGAATTATTTTCGTATTTCTTTATATAATTTCCTACTCCCCCTTAACATAAACATAAACACCCCCTTAAGTCTTCGAAAATAGTCCAACCAACCCCTTCCGGAACGATCTATATAACACTCTCACATTTTTTTCAACCGTATGATTTATAACTACTGTAACGATCCGTAATATGATGATGGAATGATGTTGAAGAACACGTTGATGCAATTGATTTTTTTTGTTTAAACACAATGTTAACAAAACCGTTAAATGAAATAGTTAACTTTTAATAAGTAATGAATAAAGACTGAAGGCTCTGTTGTAGACTTTTATTAAAGATAACTCACTTTGAGGAAATCTATCTCACTCACAGAATAGTTTCCATTGACGTAATTGGCGTGTATCTTGTGATACTTTCAATAATTGCAATACTATCTCATTTTAAGATAGATTTTTGAATATGACACTGTAATTCAATAGACCAAATAATTCCATTCAAAAAATCACCTTTGACACACCGGTAGTTAAAATTTTATGAAATACAAAGCGTGAGAGTTGTCAATTTAGCAATGTCGCACGGGCTGATAAACTTGTACTTAGCATCTTCTGTTAGGTGTTTGAAGACCTCGAACATACCTCGACCACTGCATGTTGAACGCGAGGCATATGAAGGCCATGCTGTGGTATGTATGCCTCTCCATGGGCCACATCTTGGGGCAGCAGTTCTCCACCATCACATATGCGTCCTTCTCGGGGAACACATCCAGGGCACCCCTCTGAAGAACCTGATGTTGAATATTAATAGTATATACAGACTCGAGACCATTTCCAATAAATAAATTAATAGCTTTAAGTGCTTGAATGCGTATACAAAATTTCATGTCTGTGCTGTTGACCGTCGAGGAGTTCCTTCATCTGGAGCCATTCCTAGACTAAGAATCAGGTCATGCTTACCATAAAAATTCATTGTCATTGGAACCTAACAAATATGCAAATTTCAAATCCGTAGGATAAGAGGAAGTGGTTCTAATTCAGCTTGCAAGATTTGACCTAAACATTGCAAGTAATGAGCCTTGCGATCTCAATTACGATACCTCAAGGGTTCAACTTAAACCTAACAATAATGGGGTACCAAAATCTCGACAGGGTCATACTTAAGGAGTTATGAAAAAAAGTATCGCTTAAAGGTAAAGGTTTAGCAATGGAAAATGAAGGTTAGTAATACAATGTGAACTTAAAGTCAGTATATCCTTTTAAAGGTGTTTCTGGACATCCTAAAAACATTTTAAAGTATAGTCATCTAACAAAATATCAGACCGCGCGGCGTCACGACGTCGCGATCCAGTAACCCTTCCTACTAATGGATTGACAAAAGCGAAAAACGGGTAGTTTCCAGCGCGCAAATACTGTAATGTAGGTCAATTGGACAGGTAGAGTATTTATATTTTTATAACCTTTTTTGTTAGCTTTATGAAAACTTGTTGAACAAAGGTTGTCCAGATTCATGCTAAGAATCAAATCTTAAAAGGATACTGCCGACTTTAGGTTCATCGTGTGGGGGTTTTAAAAATACATAATAAAATGGGACCAACACGAGAACCTTGAGGGGCTCCTGAGCGCGTTAGAAATCGTTCGATGCTTGCAATAGTAGTTCTGGTATATTGATAGTTGACTTTATTTTTGTAGGGCGTCAGGTTTTGCTCTCTGCGCGGTCAGTAAGCAATTGTTGGTTTTTATTTATTTACAGCCTCATAATATAGAAATTAAAAAAACAAACTTTTCTATATTTTAGACCCTTCATTTACCTTTCAATTACTATTTTTCCTAAATTTCTAATGTCTTTTATAAGTGTGTAAGTCAACTAAAAAAGAACTATTAGCAGTTTTATCATTTATTAAATTTCTCAGAAATAGAATTGAATTTTTAAAATTTGCCTTTACTATGTTAAGGACAAAAGATCAAGGTATCTAAAGATATTTTTGTATAGTTAAATATCCAATGGTAATCCAGAAGTAAAAATAAGTTTTTATTGCATGTAGTATAAATTAACAGCTTCGGTAAATGAATTAATGTCACCTGAATAAACTTGCTTAATTTGTATTGCTTGCCGATGATGTTTTGAAGAGCCGTGTTGGGCGAGTTGGTCAATGACAGCAGGGTGAGGCGATCCTTGACCACCTGGAACTCGACGGACACCATCAGGCCGGTCAGCGACACGAGGAGTCCCTCTCCGTTGGGCAGCGGCCTCATCTCCCAACCCTGGAGGGGCAGATTTGTGTACTTGTATGCGGCAAATGCTATGGGCACTGAACATAAAAAAAAGACATGTTATTTACCGGCAAACATAGTTTTTGACGAACACTTTCATAACAAAAAATATTTTATGACTAATTTTAAAGGTGTTTAAAAAATGAAAATTGGCACAAGAAAGACATCTATCGCGGCGTCCTGCTCTATCGTTCACTTCCCGGCAGATTCCAGCACTGGTGCGAAGAGAGGGGCACGTTTTTGTCGCTGGTCCCAATGCGGATAGTCGCGAAATCATTATTTTTTTAATATTGAAAAACATTTTTAAAAAAGTAATCAGGAATGGAACTTGTTACCTTTATCTCTATATGAGTATTTTTTTCAATAACCTACGACTCAAAATGGCTCAAACAACCCTTATAAATATAAATATAGTCACTGCAAGATTATTTTTTTTACTCAAAACACAAAATAAATTTATAAAAAATAGCTAGGAATGGAACTAGACAATGGTTCGGTGTATTCAATTTCAATTATTTTATATTTGTAATCATCATCACACTTCTGAGGAATCTTTTAACTGAAATGCAAAACGAACAGACAAATTCTCCGCAGAAATGGAATTTAATAATTCGACTACTCTCCCAAACGGACTTTACTTGTATACGTCGGTAAGACATGCTAATCGCCTGAATAGCGTGTGCTTCTCAAACTTGAGTATTACGGGATTCTCGATGAAATCGCGAATAACTTTAAAAAAATATATAAAAGTAAGAGTCTTGGTGGTTTTGGGTGGACCTTAAAAGAACTTACTTAGCTTCCCGAGCCTAAAGCCCATTGTGAATTTGTCCTCGTTGTACTTGACATCGTGGATGTACTCCGTAGTCCACTTCTTCGTCGGCTCGTGCCACTGGCAGGCGACTGGCGGCTCCAGCCACAGCACGCTCTCCGGGAGGCTGTGGGAAACTACACTTATATCTTGTATTCATTGAAACATCACCTGAATACAGTATATTTTTTATGATTTGTTACGCAAAACTAGCAACCCAAAGCCGGTATAGCACGATAACACCATTATGGTAGCCATTAAATTATTTCCCACAAGCGAATTGCTTTGAAACGCAAATAACGGCAATCGAGTTTTAAGAAGACGAATACAGTAGTTGGTTTGGATGGGTCGAACCTAGTGTCTAAATCTAGCTTAGAAGACACAGTAGTTGGTTTGGATGGGTCAAACCTAGTGCCTAAATCTAGCATAGAAGACACAGTAGTTGGTTTGGATGGCTCAAACCTAGTGCCTAAATCTAGCTTAGAAGACACAGTAGTTGGTTTGAATGGGTCAAACCTAGTGCCTAAATCTAGCATAGAAGACACAGTAGTTGATTTGGATGGCTCAAACCTAGTGCCTAAATCTAGCTTAGAAGACACAGTAGTTGGTTTGAATGGGTCAAACCTAGTGCCTAAATCTAGCATAGAAGACACAGTAGTTGGTTTGGATGGCTCAAACCTAGTGCCTAAATCTAGCTTAGAAGACACAGTAGTTGGTTTGAATGGGTCAAACCTAGTGCCTAAATCTAGCTTAAAAGACACAGTAGTTGGTTTGAATGGGTCAAACCTAGTGCCTAAATCTAGCATAGAAGACACAGTAGTTGATTTGGATGGCTCAAACCTAGTGCCTAAATCTAGCTTAGAAGACACAGTAGTTGGTTTGAATGGGTCAAACCTAGTGCCTAAATCTAGCATAGAAGACACAGTAGTTGGTTTGGATGGCTCAAACCTAGTACCTAAATCTAGCTTAGAAGACACAGTAGTTGGTTTGAATGGGTCAAACCTAGTGCCTAAATCTAGCATAGAAGACACAGTAGTTGGTTTGGATGGCTCAAACCTAGTGCCTAAATCTAGCTTAGAAGTCACAGTAGTTAGTTTGGATGGGTCAAACCTAGTGCCTAAATCTAGTTTAGAAGAAACAGTTGTTGGTTTGGATGGGTCGAACCAAGTGCCTAAATCTAGTTTAAAAGAGACAGTTGGTGTTTTGGATGGTTTCCGAAGAGTGCACTCACTCCAAGTTGATGAGCACCAGCTTGCCAAGTTCCTCGTCGGCCCTCTTCAGGTCCAGCTCGATCTCCTCCGGGGTGCGGGTGGCTCCAGCCTCGAGGGGCGGCGGGGGAGTATACTCCGCTTCGTAAGTCATTTCGTTCAGTTCCTTCGGGAGGGGTACTGCAAAAACAATTATGCGCGCGTTAGATCACATCATAATTTTGCGGAGCCGTCGCCACAGTGCGGTCCTAGTTTCACGATATTCGCAGCAGAATTTGGATGTAACCACGGATCAACACCAATAGCGAAATGTTTGTGACGTCAGATCTCAACGATTTCACCGCCGATGTTTTGTATCAAAACTATTGACTTTTAAATTTGAATTTGGGACCAGGTCATAAAACACCTCGAATAAGCACCAAAAAATAAATCTTGATGCATTTCTAACATACAGGATGTTTTTTTCTCATACACTTCCTTTTATCTATCTTTTATTTTATCTATCTACACTTTAAATTGAAGAACTTTTGTTCTACAATTTTTCCCAGAACAATAAAAATAATATCCCAGAATAATGAGTTCAACGTTTGGTTCACCGCGCCCGCCCCACTCCCCCCTTCCACGCGCCTCGCGAGAGTAGGAAGTACATACTTGTGCAGTGACTATGCGTTTAAACGTTTCTAGGATTTTTTCTATAGCTTATTTTGGCCTACTTTTTCCGACACATTGAAAAACTCGTAAAGCAAAAGTTGGTTCAGTTTGGACATGAGAATAAAAATCACCCTTTTCTGAAGACTTAATGAAGTGTTTGTGATCTTTATTATGAGTAAGAAGTAAAAAAAAATGAATGAAAAATATTTCATTTAATTTTTTTTTAACGAGATTGTATTTATAAGTTAACAGCGAAATCAACAACAAAACTAACCTAACATGAACCTGGCCGATGGACGCATCGCTAACTCACCTGCCTACCATTTATGATGCGTAACAAATAACCTATTACAAGAGCTGTTCAATATTATCACGCAAAATTTTAATTTTTCTCAAAAACTAATCATTTTGATATACCATCTTCACAATTAATACTTAAAATCGCTCCGAAAATTGTCTAAAAACATCTATTAGCTAAATACCTAGATTTTTGCGCTTTATTTTATTGAAAATCTCCAAAATGTATTAAAATGACTAAATGGGCAAACGTCGCACAATTTAATTCATACTTACTGACAGATATGTCCATGCCGTTCATCATGAAGTTGGTTTGGGGAGGCTGTTTGAAAATGTGCAACAGGATGACTCCCCCGACTATCCTGTAGCGACGGAGATCGACGTCAGACTCGGGAAGTGTCTCCTTGTAGCTCTCCAGAATATCGTCTAGACCTTGCACTAGAAATTTGAAAATAAATGGTAAAAAAACCTTCAGAGCATCTACATGGTTCATGGGAAATACACAAAAAAGAATTAATTGTAATAGTAAAATAATTTTAATGGCATAATGCCGCCGCCACGAGTTTAACGGGAAGTTTTCTAATGACGCCAAAGGCAACTAGACTTTCCTAATTGAAAGTTAAAAGCATTTCCTTTGTTTGGAAAAATGCAATGTTGCATTTCACACTCTGTGACGTCTACGGGTTTTGAAAATATACAAAGAAAGTACCTAAACTATATAACAGGAGGATAAGTACCTACCTACGCGATTATAAAACTACACAATTAACAATAATATCGATAGTATCGATTTTCTTCAAAATGTTTCATTAAACGTCCCTTCAGAACGCATAGAAACGTAGTTTCAGGTGATTTAATCTGCTCGTTTGACATATTTTTATTACCCATTTTTTTATTACCCATTTTTTTATTACCCAGTTTATATATTTTTATTACCCATTTCAACTTGAGTTGCGAAAATCTTTAAATTTAAGAAACGGATTAAATTAGTAAAACTAAATAATAGTAGTCTTTAGACGTCATTTTCTTTTCTTTGACCTCTGACATTTTTAATTTGTTACATTATACATTTTTAACTATTAATGTTTCAAAGTAATTTAGGTATAAAATATGCTAGTGCGTGTAATTTAACTTCAGGGGGTGTTTATGTTTCCTATTAAGAGTTAAGAAATTATATAACAAATTGCGAAAAAAATATTATTTTTGTAATAAAATTGGTGTAAATCGATTTTATCAATCAATAAATCAATAGCATCGCCATAACAACCCCAGGGAAGGGGTAAAGAATTACCCCTTCTTCTTAGACCGACCTCTGTTCGAGCAGTGACATCTGACAGCGATCATTTAGCTCCGCCCTAATAGGGCGTTTCGAACAACGCGGAAGCTAATGACCTCGATCTTGACTGACGCGGCCCAGTGACCCAGTGACGTAGTTATCCGAGGGAGGAGCCATTGAAAAATATCTGTTTTACACGATTTAGAATAGAAACTTTAACATTGTATTTCTTTGAAACTATTATGAATTTTGATAGAGTTTCTTAACAAATAACACTAGAAATCGAAGGACCAAGTATTTGTTTTTTTTATGGAATGGGAGTGGTCTTGGGACAGCCTGTATATTTATGTCAACAGAGGGAAATAACACAAAGGAATATCTTCAAAGCAGACTACTTGGTGAGAACGGATGGAAAGTGACTTTCGAAATACTGTTTTTCCTCAACATCCAACAAAAACTGACGAAATAGCTCTATTTTCCTACGATTTCTCTCGATGACGATTTTCCTGGGAACCTCCAGGACTTCTGGCTCGTTCATTTGGAGCTGTTCCAACTCTTCGCGTTCTTCGTCCACCTTCATGGTCGGTTTGTATCTGAAACAATATATTAATAGTAGTAGATAGGATAGGCAAATTAGGGGATGGGTAAACTTATATCGACCATTGCGCGATCCGCTTCCCGCGCGGCAGCTCGCTCACCTCAACCGGCCCCGTATACCTGGCTGTAAGGGTTGCCCACATCAAAAATGATTTTTAACAAAAGTTGCAGGGAAAATATAGGCATTCAATTGACACTTTGAACTGATTTATTTGATATTTTGCTTATAAAGGAAGGTATGATTTTTTGAATTTTGAAAAACCAGTTTTTCCCACCCCTAGGACTAATGGTTGGTGCTATCAAAAAAGTTTTTTAAGATAAGTTTTAAGCCCTTATTTAAGAAATAATATAAAATTTAAATGAATTCGATATCTTATATACAAAGGAAGTTTTAAATTGAGGGTGGTTTTGGGTTCTAGGGGATCTAAAACGCGAAGATATGTCGACATTTTCCGAAAGTCATATGACATGGTGCCCATTGCAATAGGTAGATTTCCTACTGAAATATGTAAAAGTTGTAACTTTATTAAATTAATATTTTGCGTGTTTCACATAGGTGGCACTTAATCATTATTAGTTAATAGCTTTACATCCCCGGGTTTTACCCTGGGTTGGTAGCTAGGCCATGCGGGCGGCTTAAACGGCGCCTTCGCCGCGCGACCGTCCTGTTTTATGCAGGCGGCTTCGACGACCATCCAAGACGCCCACAGGGCTATTTTAATTTACTTCTAAATCACGACAGACACTAGATAAAAATTAATGTTAGAATAAAAACTGTGAAAAATGTAAATAATATTTTATATTCTTATTTAAGTTTTTGTCTTAAAATCAATATTTTAGTTTTCTAGTTTTAGAGGTTGTTTAATTTAGACGATTATGTAAATAAGAATCTGTATGTAGTCTTATTTTTTTCTCTTCGTAGATTAAATGTCCTTATACTGACTTGGCTTCATCCAATATTTTATTGATCTCCTTGATCCGGAGACGAGTCGCTTTGTAGAAGTCGAGGGTCCTCGCCGTCTGCTCCTTCTCCACCGCGCACACCTCGCTGAACTCGTCCTGGGTCATTTTCAGCAGATCTGAAAACGCCATCAAGTCGGGTGTTAAGGACACGCCAACGCCTCTATCAGTATCCATCAGAGCGGATTAATCAGAATTCGAAGTTTTAGATACAAAATGATTGTTTATCAAAGATATTTCGTAATTCGCCTTTATACGACTAGGGTAACTTAGGGTAATTTTTGACAACTACAAACAAGTAATGTAATTGACCCATTCGTCATATCATAACAATAACTAAACAATTTCTGGTAACAATATAAGAATCTTGTTACCAAAACAAAATAAAAAGTTTATTGAATTCGCCATTGTTTTAATATTTTGTAGAATGGGCAATGAAGAAAATTATTATTTGCGTACCTAATATTTAAAAAAAATTAATAGTAAATTTTTTAAACACAAGCTTTGCTTGAATATACACAATTTCGCGTCTGCCCTGTTGACCGTTGAGGAGTTCCTTCTTTCGGAGCCATTCCTGGGTGTTGGATCGGGTCATGCTTACCATGCTTATCTCCGTAGGATAAGAGGAATTGGTTCTAATTCAGCTAAAAGATGTTGATCATTTAACCTATATTATCTGGCTCGTGTTCCGGAACGTTCTTAATGTGAAACGACGAAGCGTGCATCGAGAGATGGTCGTACTTCAGCCAGGCGATCCTGATGGCCGCGCAGAACGTGTCCACGGCTGGTGGAAGCACCAAGGACAGCTTGATCTCCGGAAAGTCCACGGGGGTCGACTGCCTGATGGGAACGAACACAAAACGGAACTGTTATCACCTCGCCGGTCTAGTTGAGCCTGAGAAAATCAGGAATAAGGCGTACCCTTCTTCGGGTCTTGGTTTCTGCGGCACCGGCAGGCGGACGGCAGCCCACAGGTAGAGGGTAGCGGCCGGGACGATTCTCTTCAGCCTGGCTATCTTCAGGGTCTCCCTGCTCATACGCTCTTCGACTCCCCTCAGGATGTGGTAGGAACAGACGTCCAGGGTCTTCGAAAGAGCCGCGCGTAGCTCTGCCCGTAGCTGTAAGAAACGACATGTACCGTTATTATATGCTTGTCGCCTCTAAGACAGTCTAGTGATAATTTAATCTATGCTATAGTTTTCCTGTAATATTTATCCATTTCCACATATATCTACTTTTTTTTTCAAAGTTGTATAGGTACCATATACTCTCAGAGATAAGGGGGAAATGAATGGGAGATAATGAATGAAATTATAACTGTAATGATCACGTTTTTATTTACGTACATATAATTAATAATACTCCTCAAACTAGACTATCTATATTTGAAGCCGCTATTTCACCCCCTTAAAGTTATCTATACTAAATTCGAGGTAAGCGTGTAATAAAAAAAACTATGTATTAACATATGAGATGGCGAAACACTGATGAAAGATTTTTTCATATTAAATAAATTTATCCCAGCGCCGGAGTAGTGGGTGTATTTAAATTCAAATATTTCCTTTTAGAGGGTTGATATAAAATATTGGAAAAAGTTTCTCGAAATTACGAGAAAAACAAAGTTTTGTTAATAATATGATTATTTTTCGAAATTATTAGTTATCCATCCACCGTTTATGTTTAAGGGGGGCCTCTTTCCGGTGGCGCTCTCTCTGTCTTGCGCGTGTTCTTAAATCGTTCTGTCTCATCTTACGCAGAAACGCTCCGCACCGCTGTTGGTTAATTATGAAAAACAGAATCAATTCATGTCTAAATGACCGAGTTGAGTCTTCAATGCAACACTTTGGAAGTAAGAAGGGGTTGCCGCAGCGATCACATTGGAAATGGAGTCCATCAGCCTTCAGCGTCGAGAGTTCGCGATTAAAGTGACAGCGCATGCATTTTATTATGGTGAATGGTCGCTTTAAGCTCGGCAGCGTACTAACGCGACTATGCACAAGGCCGCTAGTGTTTGCCGTCGTAGCAAATTGCGCTTACCCACTTCAAATTGCTTATTTCGCGATCCGTGAAGCACTGGGGGTTCCGTATGAAGTCGTCTACGATATCAAGTACCTGGAAATAAATTTATTTATTATCAGGGCACAAAATTAGTTTGGCATCAGAGATCAGTGGTGTACAGGGAGCGATTGACCTCACTATACTGTGTTCCCCTCGGTACTGAAGAAGGCAGTATTCCTCTCTCTTGGGCGCTTTGCTCAACTGTCAAATCAGCAATTTATTTCCACTTGTTCATTCTGCAATCGTCGAGTTATAACAGCGATATATAACCGATAAGACCGTGTTAAACTTTGATACCTTTCTTAACAAATAACACTAGAGATCGCAGGGCCAATTTGCCGTTTTTTTTATCGGTAACAGTCTTGGGACACGTTCATAGCGATACGAACTCAAATAACAAAGATTAAGTAAAAAAAAAACCAAAAACTCCGACCCAATATCTTTAGTTCTGAAGCTCAACCGCAGAGCGCTTATCTGAATCTAGATTTTAAACTTCTGAAAAGAAGGGAACTCACAGGCAGGACTTCTTTTAGCTTCAGCGCGTACATCTCCACGTCGCACGTCGGCATCTGCTCCTCCCATTTACTCAGATAAGTCGACAGATCGTCCACTATGTATGGATTCGGCAGTCCGTCGCATTTGAGGTATTTTCTCCACTACAAAAAAAAAATGGGGTTGGATCAAACAATCAACTCTAGGCCAGTAAAATTAAGGTTTAGGCATAATTTTTATTACAATTTATTATTACAACATCAAATTTTATCGATTTTCAAGAGAAGGAAAAATGTAGGTAGAATTTGTGTGAATTAGTAACATCTCACTAGGCAAAACTTTTTTTTTATATTTATAATTGTTATGACCTAGGTCATATGGAGTCACACTTATGTGGGTACCAGGCCAATCAAGCATTGATGGCAACGAGAGAGCATGACTATGATAGAGACCCGGAACCGGCCTGCGGCATAGCTAAAAGCACCACCAGCAGACTGCCAAAAATCTGGGCCTGGAAATAAAGCTAGAACTGCCCGGACAAAAGCAAGCCAAAGAACTCATAGTAGGATTCTTGCAAAAAAGACTCTCGGAGCTATTGAAGTTAAGCCGAGACCAACTGAGGATCCTAACCAGAACCTTAAAACACCTGCACAAACTAAGCCTATCGACCAGACTCTGCCAAGTGGGCCCAGAAACTCCGTTACACCTACTGGGAGAATGTGGGCCCCTCATGTACAGAAGGTACCAGCTTCTAGGCAACCACCTCCTCAAGCCAGAAGAGATTAGAACCATCGCACCCAAAAAGTTACTTAACTTTATCTACAGTACGGGACTAGAGGGCTTTTAAAAGTATAATAGTTCTGAAAAGGACGCAGTACACGGGGGATAAACCCCCCACATCCACTAAACATAGGTAAAATGGATATACAATTATTTTGGACCCAACTCAAATGTGCCTGTGCTAGAATCAGGGGAGATGGTGATAATGAAGCGTTAAAAATGTTATTACCACCTGCGGATTCGAACCCGAGTCGTTTGGGTCCGATTAATCACTAGACAAACACGATTTGGAATACATAAAGAGATAATAAGAGCGCAAGGTCTACAATACAACTGCTCATGCGACGAAACTTGAATGTGTATTAGTTTATATTATTATTAATATTAATATATTTTTAGATACAACGGATGCGAGGCGGCGTCCGGCACCTCTCGCCCGTTACCAACCGTCAAGCAGCGAGTCAGCTCGGAGATGGTGAACGGTGACGTGGTGACGCAGTCAAGATCCTCGGCGCGCTCACTCTGCCCGACGACATTTTTTTTTATCAATTAATATGTATAGTTGTTTTCATGCCAGAGCGAGTATGAACAGAAGCTTATACCACTGCGCTAACGGGAGCCATATACCTATACAGTTTGTGTTCAATGTAAACGTACCTCTGCACGATTCCATACATCCACGTCGTGTTCAACTTTCTTGTTCCAATATTCTAGAATTAAACGAAACATAATTGGTTATTGTTGTAAAGTTTGTTGTTCTAAAGAAGCTATTTTGTGACGTATGCATATACAAACAATGGTTAATAAAACAAACAATTATTGTATAATTCTTTCGTTTTTTTGTTAAATCTAATTATGTAATTTTTTATAAGAGGCAAGGATTGCACTATCCACCCTGCATGTTGAAATAAACCATTTATTATTTTAATTGTGCACTTTCCTAAATAATTATAATTCACATTTTCGCATTGGAAAAAAGTCATAAGAATGTTTTTTTTTTAATCGGAAAACACACACTTATATTAATATTACATTAAAAAAAAAAATAAACTAATAACAAAACCGATTATGTATATCTTTCTTATTTACAAACATTATTATATAGTAGGTATTATGTTAACAACTAAATTATTGCAAAATGTTTTCAAACTAAATCAAATTATTTAAATACAAACACGTAGGTATAAGATTTGTATGCAGATGACGTATTGTGTAGGTGTGTGTGTTGGTGAATTAATTATGTTTAATGTAGGTATGTTTATGAAAAATGCTTGAATGGATAGAGGTTAGTTTGTTTTTCGGTATTTTATGTGCATTAGGTATAGATTTAATAGATAATTTAATCAATGTTATATTTTATTAGCATATTTTATATATGTTTTATGTTTAATCCAATATTTACATTATTTTAATGTATAGTATATATTCTAAAACATTGCTTAGAAGCTATACGCAATATTTAAAAATGACAAATAAGTCTAACTTGGAACAGGCAGTTCACCTAGTTAGGTTAAACTACGCGACTTATATTAAGGACTTCATGTTTGTACTTAAATAAATAAATAAATATAAAGTATAAACGTATTCTATATGAGATTTAAAGAATTCATATAGTACTCGTATACGATTGTATGAAAACTTTTTTGTTACGCTAAATTTGTAAATTAATTACAGATAATTTATTGTTTTGTGATTGACTTATGACTTACCAGTGAACTTCTTGATATTTTTCGCCAACATTTCATTCCTTACGTCCTGTTCAGTGGATTCCTTTCCGATCCTCAGTTTTATGACCAGCTCTCGGGCCGCCCTGCGCTCTGGGGCGGCGGCGATCCAGGCCGCCCTGACGCACGAAATACAGATCAAAGGTCGACAGATTCAATATTAAATCTCTAACATATCATTGAAGCCTTAGAGCTTTACAATATGCGATTTATTTATTTATAACCTCAAAATAATTAAATAATATTCAGTCCGGAGCACTCTCAGCTTTACCCTGAATAGTTAAAGTTGAACTCAGACGCGTGAAGAGTGAGATAGATATTTATTTATTTATTCCTAATGGCACGATAGGAAATCTCTACAATAAATGATGTAATAACACTGAAAACTAATAATATCATGTAGACAAATTAAACACCAGTCATTTATTGTTGTTTTGAAGTAACATAGCCACTCTATGTTTAAATAAAAACCTGTTCTAAAGAAGGTTGCATAAAAATTAAAATATTTATGGTTGCGTCTGAGATAAATAGGTAGGTAATTATTTTTGGTCTAGTTAGGGCATTTTACTATTGAACCGGTCTAGGGTACAAATCCACACATACTTATCTAAAAATAATAATGGTAGCTTTTTTCTTTAACCTCAATTACACTTGTTTGCATATAAATAATTTAGTGCTGCGTTTGTTTTTGTTTGTCTAATTTATAACATATTTTTACCAACGATCTTTTAAAGCATATGGATACGGCATATCGTACAAATCGTCCTTGTGAATACCCGACACCGACGAATCCCCCCCGCCGTTCCGCGCGCCGCAACACTCCGCGAGAGGAGTGTACTCGACGCAAAGTGGCGTACTTGGGCGTGGTGCGTGTTTCTCCTTCATTTGGCGTATCTATATGTTTTAAAAGATCGTTAATTTTTAATAATACATAACGTTATAAGATGATAATAAAGTATTTTTTAAATAATTTCACTATGCACATGACATTTCACATATTTATAAATGTAGGAAATTTCGTATTATATAGGGTGATGATTTTAGAGGCGTGGTTTTCGAGAAGAGATAAAACGCATATAATTTGATGTTATGGCTAAGAATTTAGTTTTATTATAAAGATAAGGGTTTGCCATTATGTTTTAAAAATGATTTCGGGTAAGAGGCCCAATTTTCAACCACTTTTTGCAGCAAGTTGGGCCGTATGTCAGCAATAACGCGCCGAATATTCTCTTCCAAGGCGTTAATCGTGTCCGGCTTATCTGCGTAGACAAGCGACTTCACATAACCCCACAAAAAATAGTCCAGCGGTGTTAAATCGCACGATCTTGGAGGCCACGCCACGTTGTTCAGGAGTAAGTCTATTCATTGTGAAATGGCAAACCAAACTGAGCATAAATCAAGTGACAGCTGTCAAAAACACCAACTACGAAAAAAGTAGTGCCAGATTGAAAACCACGCCTCTAAAAAAAACACCTTTATAATACTTAAATGTGCACCTAATTTTTATTAAATATTATCTTTTTTGCCCTTAGGTATTCATATTTTTTTTCATATACTACATAAAGTACAAAGCTAAAATAAAACGCATTAAATAACATATTTGTATACCCAAATATGAAATTCGAAATGATTGTGTATGTTTGTATCGATTAATTCATGTTTCGTAAACATGACACGGGAAAGTATCTTTACTGGCTACCTGTGATATGTTAAATTTCAAAATTTCCACTTGAGGAAGGACTTATCCTCATATGGGCGATTGTGTTGCTTACCACATTTTATAAAGACCATAGCAACATGTTGTAAGTATGTTTCAGGTAGCTAGGTATGTTTTGAGACATACTACGGAGTCCTTTGTATTTTTCCACGAATCTTGCGCATTCTCATCACCAATTTTTTGAAAAAATCACAAAAAAACGATTTCATCTTACGTAAAAAGCCTATCAATCTCACCGAACTATGATGAACTTGTCATAAATGCAAATGATATCGAATAGGTGACGTTTCATCTTATAGACATCGTATGAAATTAATACCAATACTTACATATCACTTCCAGACATTGTGAGAATCTCATACGGCGATTAAGGCTGGATCATGTGAGGAAGATTAAGAATAATTGGGAAAGGGATTTTATTGGAATCAAGTTTATCACACTTTACGAACGAAATGAAACTTAAGTTTTCCCATCAGATGCTGACGTTAACTTGAATCTTTCCTAAAGATACTGCTGACATCTTAAAGCGCATTGAGATACAATCTCATCTCGTAAATACGACTTCGATGTATTTTTGTACCAAAAATAGTAATTCTTCTCTACGGTCAGTAGATTTATCATCTAATAATAAACAGGTATTACTGGTGGTTGGGGTATTAACTACTATAATGACGTTATTGTTAGAAATAAATACTTAAGAAATAAGATAACATATAACATATAATATACAATGCCTTAAGGCGAAGCAATTTTTGGCTTTTATTTAATTACAGTTTCATTATATAGAAATTTAAAAAACTAACTTTACTATATTTTACTACCTTTATTTGCCTTTCATTTACTATTTTTCATTTACTATTTTTACTATTTTTTTTGTCATTTATAAGAGAGCAATGCAACTAAAATAGAATTATTAGCAGTTTATCATTTGTTAAATTTCTCAGAAATATATTTTTTATACTATATATTTTATATATATATATATTTTTATGACTAAATTTCCAATGGTTAACAAATTACAGCTATAGGAAAAATGGTATAAATGAATCACAATTAATAGATTTCCTTCGGCTTCGCCTTAATTAAAAAAAAATGTATAATTCATTTCACTCGTATGAATTTCAAAAAAGTGTCTACCACCAGGGTCAAATTTGAAACCGGGGGGACGATGATCGGTCGGCTCTCAATCTATCAAAAACCTTGGCTTCGTGGAGTCGGCGTGATCTGTGGGCAAGGTCGTCCGGGTCAGCTAGAACGGGCTACCACTGCACACCCAAAACTATGCTGTCGAGCATGCAGGATATCTCCATAGAACAAGTTGGAGAAGGTGCTCATTCGCATCAGATAACGCTTTTAAGGTGAGTGCTGGAGTATATATATAACCAAGTCATCTAAAGGAAATTGATGATTGCAACACATTCGAAAGGCACATTACCGAACAAACCATTTACAGTGTGAATAATTCTCTAATTGTTTCTTTGTTTATTATTTTATTTAAATTTTGTCAATTTAATGTTTTGATTGCATTTAAAATTATCACTTAAGAAAGAATTTTCTTAAGAATATTTATTGCAATTGATAATTTGTTTGTTTTCCTGGTCATAAATTTTTGCACCCTTTTTAATATTGTATTGTCATTCCTATATACTTTTTGTAATAATGGAAATAAATATTTGAATTTGAATTTAATAATAAACTTACAATATTCACCGGAAGGAGAATTAAATATGCAAATCTAATATGATTTCAAAGGTTACGCTATAGTCTACGATGGCGGGAATGGGAGGGGGAAGTGGTGGCAAATACTTCTCGGCTTCCTTCGCCGCCAGCCGTTGGGCAATCTGATCATTCATCCACTTCTTGCGCTGAGCTGCCATCAATGTTTTCCAATTCTTCGGCTGCGAAGTAAAAATATTAGAATGGAATTTTTTGTTACGTTACTTGGTTTTTGTTCGGGAGAGAGAATAACTGCAATAAACTACACGGGGCGTGCGAGGAGAAGAAAATTAGAAGGGGATAGGGGATAATCGCTCTCTCTGTCAATTCTTGGTAGGTAACGCTGGTTCGTACCGAACGTCCGTGATCACTTTTCTCTTCGTATTCATCGATCAATTGTAGTTTTTTTTTTTACTACATAGAAGGCTTTTTAACTCCTGCTTATATTGATGGCAACAGATAGAAAGAGATAACGCTAATTAGAAGCGTGCGGCACCTTATTAACTCTTCTACAATATATGTAAAAATAAGTAACTCTCGATGCTGTATCTCGCTTTCTCGTGTCTTTTTGCACTACAGTATAATAAATTCGTATGGATTCGTATTAATTACACTACAAAAAGGGGTCATTTCCTTACCTTCTCAAATTTAGGCATGCCATCGCCTTTCTTTCCTTTCTTGCCTCTCTTGCCCTTCTTACCCTTCCTTCTCTTGTTCCTCTTCTCTCCTTTCTTTCCCTTCTTCCCTTTCTTGCCCTTCCTACCTTTCTTACCCTTTTTTCTTTTTTCCTTTGCTTTGTACGGTATTTTTTATAGGTGGCATGAAAATAAAATTCCCATAAGAAATAGTACATTAACACAGTTGGTAAGTGGTAAAGTAGTATACAATAGCCAAATTACCTAAAAAAATATGAAGGTAGGTATATCGGTTGTAACCGTCATTAAGTAAGGTTACCGATTCTTAAGTAAGGCAGTCATTAAGGTTAGGTAGCGATTCTTAGATAAAACGTTAGATTTTATAAAAAAATTTTTAAAACACTTTTAAAAGTATCGTATTTTAAATCTTTTAAAATATTAGGATTACCCCTAAGATTAAATAAAAAAAGAAGTATTTTTTTGCGTATGCATGAAGCCAACTCGAATACGCATTCCAAGTGTGGAATCCCTTATATTTTACAAACATGCTAAGGGTGTGTAACGGTCCTTTAGGTAATGCTTAAGGGATGTTAATAAAGTTTTTGAGTTTAGAAATTCAGTTTTATTGAAATAAAGGTTCAGTAAACAAAATATTAACTTATTAACTCTATAATATTAGTATATTAATGTGTGTGTTGACGCGCGATGGTATTCCGAACTCTTTTTGTTGGCGGGTGGGGGGGGATAGCAGAGTTTATATAAACGCTTGAGGAAAGAGTACCTCACTTTAGCTTATTGCTAAGCTGGCGCCGCCATAGGTATCCATAGCATTTTTTTATTAAAACTTTGGATCTTATGGGATCTGCTGCTTATCATAATATTGAAATCTGTTAAAACGTTACCAGATATTATGTTTTTGTACAAAGTAATTAATGGCATGCTAGAATGCAGTGAGCATTTATAAGATTTTTCAATTGCATGTGCCTCTAGACAAAACAACATTTTATATTTACAGCGATGTAATTCCAACTAGCCCAGAATGCTGTGCTTTGTCGTTGTAGCATTTATAATAACGTTATTAGTACAGGATATATTTTGGCTTTCTCTAAATGATTTTAGGACAAAAAATTAGTTAAGTTAGTAGATGTTTTATAAAATAAGTTAGATGTAGATAAAATTTAATGTAATAATATGTACCTTTTAAAATCGAGACGCCAATTTTAAATCCTCCGTAATCCTGGCAAATAAATTGAAATATTCTTATAAAGATCGTGGTAGTCTAGTGGTTAAGGCGTTGGACTACTGAACCAAACGTCTCGGATTCGAATGCGCAGATGGTCATACCATTTTTAACGCTTCATTACCACTATCTCCCCTGACTCAGCACAGGCCCAAAATAATTGTGTATGACCTTAGGTCATAACAATTATTTAAAAAAAAAAAAAGATTTAGATAGTACTTTCGTGGGTACAGTCAAGTGCGAAAAAAAACACCGAATATTCGCCGCGACCGTAGCGTTCATTGAGTGGGTTTTTTGTAGTTGGCAGTACTAAAAAAAAAATATTACGACAAGAGGGTGGGGTACTTGATTCGTTTTATTTTACAAAAAAAATACGATATCATTTTCCCGATACATTAAAATTGGTTATCCGATGACGTCACAACTGCTAAAGATGCTCGACTTTGAAACTGTATTAGAGATAAAAAAAAACATAATAAACGCCATTGTTTTATAGATTATTATTTTTGTGTCACAAATTATTATCACTTTTCGCTCGTTGTATATGACCTCAAGCGAGGTAGGCTTAATGTTAGATGTTTTATTAATTTTCTTATCATAGTTTAAACTCCACATAACTCCCATATATAATTCCCTGGATATGTTATAAGCAAATAAAAAAATTATGACAGTTATGACAGTCAAGATGGCCTTAATAAGCCTCCTAATAACTCGGTCATATCTCCATAGAAACGCTATAACGCTGTGACTCCCTATTTATATACAAACAAAAACAATTTCGTTTTATTTCATAATTATCTAGGCTTCTATCGAATTAAAAAGTTAAATTGCTACATTATCTAAATGTTAGGAGGCTTGAGAAGTCCATATTTACACTTTATGCAAGGTTTCTAATATCTTTATAGATGGCGGTTATTTTAGGAGCTGTGGAACAGTGCGAATGGTTAGAGAACAATATCAGCATCTCTCTCTGATGAAATTGACAGTTGACCTTTTGGGCGTCAGGTTTTACTGTCTGTGCGGTCAGTAACCAATTGTTGGAGTTTATTCAATTACAGCTTCATTATATAGAAATTAATAAAACAAACTTTACTATGTTTTGACCCTTCATTTGCCTTTCAATCACTATTTTTCCTAAGGCTCTAAAATCTTTTATAAGAGAGCATCTCAACAAAAAAGAACTATTAACAGTTTATCATTTATTAAATTCCTCAGAAAAAGAATTGAATTCTAAAAATCTGCCTTTACTATGTTGAAGACCTAAGATTAAGGTATCTAAACATATTTTTTTTATGATTAAATATCCAAAGATTACTAAATTAAGGCCATAGGAAGAAAGCTCTAAATGAATCCAACTTAATATTTATCTTTTGGCTTCTCCTTAAAGTGCGAACTGCGTGAACTAAACTCCTACCTTTATGGTTTGATTGCATTTAAACCATTCCTTACCTTAAAGGAGTTTTTCTTTTTCCTCCTTTCATCTGAAAAAAATAAAATATATATATTTAGATCTCCAATCGAAATTTTAAATTGATTGATTTATATGATATTTTAAGATAATATGATTTATTTTTAAAAAGGAATGAATATGACACCCGTTAGCTATCATAAAATATCAACTCAAATACATTGGTTTGTAGAAGTAAAGTATTTAACCGGAACCTGGCGTCTTACAGCTAGGCCCTACAGGCGTCATTAACGGCATTCCCCCCCCCCCCCCCCAGACCACTCACGCCTATACCAACCAACTTGTGAAGGGTTGCTTCGTTTTCTATCTCCATTTATGCCTGCCTGCGGCACTTTTAGACCAGTCGATGTGCGTTTCGGGTGGCCATAGAGACGACAGGAACGTATTTTTTAGGCCTGAGTAGATTTAAATTAAAAAAAACATACTATGGTATTTTTTTTAGATTTTTTGTAAATTTTGATACGCTGTTAGTAAATATATATAACATAGTGTTTAAAATAAGTATAAAAAGTAGGTAAAATGAACAGTGGAAAAATCCCGCAATATTTAAACGCATGGTTATCCCTTACGTGCCTCCTGCTCTCGCAAAGGCAATGCGCGGTGGCTAGACGCGCACGGAGGATGGGCTGCGCGCCGGATGGGTTAACCAAACGTTGAACCCACTTTTCTGGGATGATGACCATGTCATGTCCGGAACATGTCGGAACATATCTTCACGTTTCACTTATTTGTGGACACAACTGCCGTAATTTTACACCAATCACTTTCAAACTAATACATAAAATTTAAGGGCACAAAATCTCGGTCAAGTTCGTTAATTGGCAATTTCAGACCAGGGGGAGGATTTTGCTATAACTTTCTTAGCATAAAAGATATCGAATTCATTTAAATTTTATTTTTTCTAGACCGTAGGTCCTAGAAATGAGAAAAAGTGGTTTTTCAAAATTCAAAAAATCAAATCCGTTCAAAATGCCTATAATTTCCCTACAACTTTTGTTTGAAATATTTTTTGAGATTTACGTCCTCCGTCCGACATGCCGAAAGGGATTTTTTCCTATACAAAAAAAAAATAAGAAAAGTTGTAAAACAAAAGGCCCAATTTTGAAGCCAAATTATGCACATATTAACTTACGAAATTCTCCATCCTCTATGGTGACCCATGACGCTGACGTGTAGCTGGTGTCAGTGTAGATATCCAGGTCCTTCCCAGGATACAGATACTCATCAAGTGTGGACACCCTGCTGACAGCTTGCGATCTGCTGTCGATAATCTCTGCGGATAACAATTTAAAAAAATTTTTTTTTTCTTATCATTTATCCCTCTGTATTCCTGTGTAACAAACAGGAATTCTCCAAAGCATTGTAAGTGACGCGTGGTAAATTATTTTACTATCGTTAAATTTTTAATCCTATTGGGCGAACAGTCATCAATATCAATCATCAATATCATCAATATCATCAACAGATATCAATCTCCGGGGAAATGGAATTTAATAATTCGACTGCTCTCCCAATTAGACTACTTCTATACGTCGGTACGACACGCTAACCGCCTAAATAACGTGTGCTCCCGCGCTCTAGTAAAACGGTCCGGAACAAAGAAACCAATATCTCCGAGTATTCCCGATGAAACCGCGAATAACTTTAAAAAAAAACAATAACGTTTTGGGTTAGCTGGTAGGGATTGTCCACGGTAATAAACTCGCCCTATCGCGTTGCATTCCATCGAAGTCTCGATGTCGTTATCTTTGCGTAGAAAGTAACAAGTCGAGAAATTAAAGTAATTTAAAGTTTTTTGACGCACTATGACATAGTGAATTCTTCCGTGAAGTACTTTCGTGTCAAAGTCTTACGCATAGTGGCGTCAGTTCGTTGTTAAAGTGACAGCGTATTCAATTGACAATAAATAGTAAGCGGTCACTGATCAGCGCCCCAACGAGACTATGCACAAGGCCTTAAATGCTTCAAATAATTAAATAATAAACAATCTTACGTCCTTTGTCTTTTGCTGATTTTTTTCCTTTTTTGCGTTTCTGTAACAATAAAATAAAAAAAATAATTATTTATGATTTTATTAGTATAATTAATATTATATAAAAAATCTACAGAAATATTAATTTAAAAAAATGTTTAAAACTTAGCGTTGCGTTTTAATCGACATCTTATATTGAGGAATTATTCAGCAGACATTAATAAATTTAAATGATTTGTGTTGACCTCATATCAAAAATCATTATGGTTTCCGAGTAAAAAAATATGCAAACTTTACGCAATAGTATGAAATCGGTTTTGTCATAAGTTCGTTCGCTAGGGGAGGTTTGGACAGTAATTATTTTCGCATTTTTTTTGTACAATTTCCTACGCGTAATTGGAAACACAAACTCGCTGAGTACGTCTCTGAACACGCGATCGAACCCAAGGAAAAAAAACTCCCCTAACAGCTTCTACCACCAAATACCTTTTGGCCCATCAGTCCTTTCTTTGTCCTTGCCGAATTTGCCTCCTTTTTGCCTTTAGACACTCCTTTTATCCCGAGCTTTTTTCCCTTTTTAGGAATCATCACGACCTTATCGAAATTACACTAAAATATCATAAAAAAAACTAAGATCCAATAATGTAAATAAAACTTATAATTTTTGCCACATAAAATGTCAGTTTGACACTAAAATTAAAACGTCAAACTTTTATTGTACTAATTTTTATTCTTTTTGACAACTACATAATTTTTTTGAAAATTTAACTCTTTCATTCACACATAACACCACAACTGTTTACGTTGTTAATTTTGCAATTACTTCATACCATATTCAACTAAGCTAAATGTACACGTGCTAGGGTGATGAAGAGTGGAAAACCACATATATTGTGCGCAACTGATTAACTAGAAATTTCGCACACTACCTACATAATTTTTTTGAATGGTGATATAAATTGATCCTATATTCACAAAATACCCATTAGAAAAAAAATCAGCCTATAACAAGTGCCTTTAAATACATTTTTTTATAGATTCATAGGTGTACAGGGTCTATAGCGATAAAAACTCTTCTCCTAATTTATTATATTTTGTAACAGATGGTGTCAATTAGATTTAAAAAAACCTTAAATATTTATCAAAGATATTAAATAAAAAATACACATTAAATAAGGTTTGTGGATAGGTAAAACAGAAATATTTTAAATGCAAAAATAATAAAATGATATGATATACTGCCATTCAATTGTATGGGATCACTAGAGCAGCACGCCTCACAAAAAGAACCGCTCATTCGTCATTCACTAAGATTGAATGAGAACTACAACTCACTTGAACTCACGAGTCTAATTTTGTAGCAGTTAGGGCTGAAATTTTATGTCTTACTTAAGACTAACCTAATCAAAACAACCACAACTTAAGTCAAACTTAAGTCAGTGTTAAAATACGCTGCTAGGAGCGATTTTAGTACATTAACGGCGCTCTTCGTCTCGTACTTGATTTTATATTTTCTAACTAATTAAAATTGACTGGATTTGCATATTTTGAACATCTTCAATTCAAGCAAACACGCATGGCAAAATCCTAGTAATCCTACAGCTGACATCATAACCTCAAAACGTCAGATGACGCCTCATGTCAAAAGTGATGCGACAGAAAGTAACTGAAATACACAATTCAATTTAGGTCATGCTTAAAAGTTAAGATGATCCTAACTAAGAACGACTTAAGTAAGGACTGAAATTACGGCCCTTAGGGGAGAGTGCGCTAGTAGTACTCTATATAGTGCTCACTACCGCTATATATCTGCCGCGAACATATCTGCCAGATCCTTTTATAACAATAGTGATATTTCAAAAATTGATATATTGAATACCTTCTTATTATCATTCAAAAAAGAGACCTCCAATATCTTTACACAAACAAAAACAAAATGTATTGTTATTATAATTAATATTTAATTGTAACATATAAGTACTTTTAATCGCAATTACATATATTTTACACTTTTCTTGATCCTACGTTGAACGTGAGTTATCCTTGTAAATATTCATTAAACCATTCACTTCTCGTCATAATCGTTACATTTTCACCGTTTTTCATCATTATTGTTTCTTTCTTAATGCATTTTCTTACTGAAAGTTTAATGAAAGTTTGACCGTATTGCATATCGCACAGATAGATAGGTGAGAGTGGAAAGCTTTCATAAAATACAGGCCTGTATTTAAACCAGCGTGCGTTACATCGTCGTACATTTGGCGTCTATGCGCAAAAAGGAAGACCTCATTGCAGCCGTCCGTCTCAAGAAACCAACGACCGCTTCTTTTGGATTCGCCGATGCCAATCAACGGATCTATTTCAACGATCATTTGTCCCGCAATACCAAGAAATTATTTTATGAAGCCCGCTTAGCTGCAAATAAACATAATATTAAATATTTGTGGGTTAAAAACACAAAAATTTTTGGGAGAAGGAGCGACTCCTCCCCAATAGTTCGAATCGACCGACTGAGCGACCTCAATAAACTTACTCTTACCGTTCAATAATTTAATGTTACTTAATAATATTTTCTTTTTCTCAAAAATGGCTTCCGAGGCTTTTAATATTTATTATCAAAATGTTCGCGGTTTAAGAACAAAAACTCATCAATTAATGTTGAATACTCTAAATTGCGATTTTTCATGCATTGCCCTAGTCGAAACGAGATTATTTCCGTCGGTACTGTCTACAGAATTATTTGACGAAAGCAGTATGTATACAATATATCGTCGCGATCGTGAGCGGGGTACAAACAGTCACAAAAAAGATGGCGGAGGCGTCCTACTTGCGATTAAATCATTTATCGACTCACGACATAAGCCTGAATGGCAAATTAAATGCTGTGAAGACTTGTGGGTCTCTGTTACACTTAATAAGAAAAAAATCAACCTTTGTTGCGTATATATTCCACCTCGTTCACCTGCAATAATTTACAGTTATTTCTTCGATAACCTTTTTAAAATAATGTCAAATAGACCAAGTGAATCTGTGTTAGTTATTGGAGACCTAAACCTACCTTATATAAAGTGGCAATTTAACGACGTAAAAATGCATTCTGACCCCAATAACCCTGCTGATGCTATATCTAAGATAGCGCTCGAAAGTATCCACTTATGCGGGTTAAAACAATTTAATAAATTCAAGAATATAAATGACAGAACGCTCGACTTAGTACTCTCCAATATAATTTGTGAATCCTCTTTGGCAGACTCCTCTCTAACTTATCCCGAAGACAATCATCACACATCGATTATCGTAACTCCATTAAATTTTTACTATAAAACCTTAAATTTTAATAAACGTCCTAATTTATATAACTACTTCAAGGCTGACTACCCGGAAATTAAAAATTTTTTGCTAGAAACCGATTGGGATATTGTATTCCACAATAAACCTGTTAACGACTGCGTACATATTTTTTATCAATCTTTAAATGATATTATCAAGCGTTTTGTTCCGCTGAGGCCCTTAAAAAATCATAAGTACCCGACCTGGTATACAAAAGATCTAATTAAAATGCTTAAGGAAAAGAACAAATTGCACCGAAAATGGAAGACATATCATAGGCCCGCAGACTACTTAGATTTCTCTTTTATACGCAAAAAAACAAAAATTAAAATTAAACAATGCTATCGTTCTTACATTACGCTTACGGAAGAAGCTATACCTTTAAATATAAAATCCTTTTGGAAATATGTAAAAACTAAAGATAAATCTCACGGTTTACCCCGCACCATGACATTCAACGGTACATCGAGTTCCGATGGTCAAAACATAACGAACATGTTCGCTGAATATTTTGAAAGTGTTTATGAGAGAGATGACACGCCGTCTCTTTCACCCGCTGATGACGCCTTCGATGAAGGTAGTGAGGTAAACGCGACAGTTTCGTTATCGACAATTATTATTTCTTTCTCGGAAATCGAACTCATTATTAATAATCTTGATCACCATAAATCATCTGGCCCTGATGGGATTCCACCAATTTTTATTAAAAACTCTTGCCCTGATATTATCAAACCGTTGCTATATATATACAGGCTTTCTTTAGCGGACGGAATATTCCCGGTCGCTTGGAAATCCGCAAATATTACTCCTATATATAAAGACGGCAATAAAAATGACGTCACAAATTATCGAGGAATTTCAAAATTGAGTATTTTTGGTAAAATTTTAGAATGTTTAATAACAAAAAAATTAACTGCAGTCTTCAAAAACATCATTATTTCCGAACAACATGGCTTTATGTCCGGTAAATCTACAAATACCAATCTTATACCCTATACAGATTATATCGCCCGAGCGCTTGATTCTGGTGCACAAGTCGACGTAGTTTTCACTGACTTCTCTAAGGCCTTTGACAAGGTTAATATTAATACCCTAATTAAAAAATTACATTCCTTAGGTATACATGGTTGCCTTCTTAGATGGATTCATTCGTACTTATGTAATAGATCTCAGGCCGTACAAGTAAATGGTTTCACCTCCAGGTTTATTAATGTTACCTCTGGTGTTCCGCAAGGAAGCCATTTAGGCCCGATTCTATTTATTCTATTTTTAAACGACATCAACAATTGTTTCAAGTCTTCCTATTATTTGTTATACGCCGATGACTTAAAAATATATTTAAAAATTACTTCCTATTATGACCAGACAGCCCTCCAGAGTGATTTAAACACCTTCACCGAATATTGTAAATTAAACAAGTTATTTCTAAATACCAATAAGTGCAAAACGATGACCTTCACAAGGAAAAAACAACTATTGTCATTTTCTTATACCCTGAACGGTTGTCAGGTTTATACGGTAGACCAGTTTAAGGACCTAGGAGTAATTTACGACCCAAAGCTTAGTTTCAATCTACATCTAGACTATATAATTAAAAAATCTCTGAAGCTATTAGGTTTTATATTACGGGTGACAAAACCCTTCTCAAACTTTAAGGCGGCTATCGTCCTTTTTAATTCGTTAATTCGAAGTAAACTCGAATATGGTTCTGTCATTTGGAATCCGGTATATGTCACACACTCAGATAGAATCGAGAGAGTCCAGCGCCTGTTCTTGCGCGCGTTGACCTATCGATATTTTCGTGGAGTCGAACTAAAATACATCCCTACCGCAATAAAGTTCTACGAATGTACCTCCCTGTACGACAGACGCGCGTTGCTCGATCTGCGCTTCATAAACGCCGTTTTCAACGACACTATTAATTGCCCCGATCTTTTGAAATCCTTTTCGATTAATGTACCGTCGTCACATCGCACCCGTCATTACAATGTCTTTAAAGTACCCTCCTGCTCCTCAAATAACGCTCTACATTCGCCGATACCGCGGATGCAGAGTTATTTTAATGAAACTGTTAACTGCTTCGATAAATTGACTCTGAATAAATCGCAATTTAAAGTGTTCAGCAATGATCTTTTGTGTAAAAATTAACTGTCCTGAATTCGTGTAGTAGATATGTATATATATTGATATAAAATGGTTTTGTTATTTTTGTTTATTAACTTTAATACTTTTTATTAGTAGAATCCTATTTTTAGTTTTACATAGTTTTTTTATCGTTCCATCAAATGTATTTTTTATTTTATATG
The DNA here is from genome assembly GCA_020383195.1 of Neomicropteryx cornuta. NCBI lineage: Eukaryota > Metazoa > Arthropoda > Insecta > Lepidoptera > Micropterigidae > Neomicropteryx > Neomicropteryx cornuta. The sequence goes on along the minus strand of JAHKQU010000010.1, from coordinate 3,542,849 downwards.
TACTGTGTAAAATTGTTGGTTTCTCCAATAAAGATAAATAAAATAAAATAAATAAAATTACCTCAAGCGATGCAACTATCTGTGCGTTCAATATTAATTTTTCTTCGAACATTCTGGCTATATAATTTGTTTGAAAATTTTCAATCTGTAAAAATATGACTTTTATTTAAGTAATGTATTAATTTATGGCCATCGCCTATTTTAACGTAAGGAATCTAAATACTAGTATATGGGGAACCATTAATGGGGGATCAAGGAATATTCCCGCCCCAGGCCCCAAAAGGTGTCGCTAGGCCACTGCTGGTATACTTATGGTATAGGACTGGTTGCGGTATTAAGCGGTTGTCCTTGTCTATTACCTAATAACCAATCACCAGCATGCAACTTTACCTACCACATATAATTTATACTTGTAATAGAGCATCGATACATAATTAATGCAATCTCTGCAACAAGGCCGACAGTGCAACAAGCGGAAAGTGCTATTCACAAACGAAATCATTGAAATTTCTACCAGAGTACCAGATATAACATAAGTTTTAGGCACTCATCTAAAGAATAATATAAAATTTAAATGAATTCGATATTTTATACACTAAGAAAGTTATAGAAAAAGTCGAAAAAACCCCCCATTCCTGCCTCCCTAGTCTAATTTTTCCCATTAACGAACTTGACCGAGATTATATGCCCTTAAATTTTATCAATTTGAAAGTGATTGGTGTAAAATTACACAAGAAAGTGATATAGTTAAATAGATAAATATATAAACTGAGGGTGAAGGTGAGGATGTGAAACGAGAAGATATGTCGAAATTTTCCGAAAGTCATATGACATGGCACCCATTGCAATAGGTAACATTCCCAAAAAAAAAAAAAACTACCTAAAATATGCTGCGTTTATCGTTACATTTGTATGTATTGAATTAGTTTTTCGTTATGAACTTTTAATTGCGGATTTTTACATGGCGGGTGTAAGAGATTATTTTATTAATCACGACGCTTCGAAGACGATCGCACGGCCCGTCATTAGTTCGTATCGGACGGATATGGTGAGCTATTTTATTCAGTCGGTACACTATCGCACTTCTATACGTATTTCAAAACATCAGTTTATATTTTATAATTGCTGGGCATTTAAAAAATGTCTTTTTTAAAAGTTATCAAAATTAATTTTTTAACAAAAATCTGCAGTAATTAAAAGAGCGCTTTTTTATTCTATTGGCAGTCTTTGTGTGAGTTTTTTTTTTAGATAAATTTATAACATTTATTACTACTTATTTATTATCTTTTCGCGATATATATTTTTAGCTAGAATAAAATATATAAACTGTACTCGTCGTTGTAAGTTGTTCTGACACTTTTACTTTACTTTACCCTCACCCTTACCCTTTACCCTGAATTTTTTTCTTGTGAAATGTTTAGACAAAGATTTTAGCCCGATATTGAACCCTTTGAATCGATAATGAAATTCGATTGCGCGGTGTATTAATTATGTGTGACTCGACTAACAGCAGTTGTTAAAAATTCGATTGTATTCGTGCGCGCGGTTCAAAGGTAATGGCGGAAGTCAGGGCTGCAGCACCATCGAATATTTGTTTTTAATCTTCTTCAATTCGATATAAATGTGTTTTTCGCGTTTTATTCATATACCCATTACTCCGAGACGGGTTGAGAATTCAGTTTAGTTAAGGTGGGTTTAGTTTTAGATGAGAAAAATAAAAAAGTTTAAAATGTTTTCGTGTTGAATCGGTTAAAGCGCATTCTATCATTATTTATACGATTTGTGCTGGAATGCTCGGAGGACCATTTCATCGAAGATTTATTAGAGCTTAAATCGAAAAAAAATATGATTATTATTTGGGAAATATACAACAAGCGGGTACGTCGGTAAATAATAAAATTTAAATAATAAATAATGCTGAGGTCGGCGCAGATAAAATATTATACCCCTTTGGTTTATACTGAGCTTCTTATAACTATTATTTACGTCACTCGTTTATTTCAGTTTATGCAAAATTTTTATTTTAACCTTTTTTCTTATTGATTCATTCATTTTGTCTATAAGATTTTTTTTCTACGTGTCACCTGGAATTAATGCAAATTTTATTTGGTCCAATAATCCACATGAACAACTGAACTAACTACAAATTTATTTATTTATTTATTTATTGAACATAATTAATTTGACAAAAAATATAAATGTAGTAGTAGAAATCACAGTTATAAATGAATATTATAAATGCACCGGGAGCGATTAGCACTGCTACATTTTGTGCCCTGCCTTCTTTACTAGACTATGACTGTACTAAGGAAGGCAGTGTTGCATTGTGCTACAACTGAGAATGTCAAACCGTCAGAAATATGAACATGTATATTTGTAAGATTTTTTTTTTAAATACATAAATATATATATATACAATGTTGTCGCATATAATGTTTATGTTCATACAAGTATGTCTATATATATAGTTGCCTAAGTTACCTAAGAAATATAATAATAAAGATGGTCAATAAGATGTTAAAACAAAATGTTTAAATTAAAAGCAATATTAATCTGGAACGCAAGTGAAGAAGAAATAACGAATGTTTTGGCCAAAAACACCAAGATATGCTCTATCTTGTTGAATAACGATATCTACATTCACCGATACCACGGTTACAAAGTTATTTTAATGAAACTATTAACTACTTCGATAAATTGACTCTGAATAAATCGCAATTTAAAGTGTTCAGCAATGATCTATTGTGTAAAAATTAGGTGTTTTAAATTCGTGTAAGTAGATATATATATATAGATATAAAATGGTTTTGTTAGTAGAAACCTATTTTTAGTTTTACATAGTTTTTTATCGATCAATCAAATGTATTTTTTTGTTGTTGTGTGTACTGTGTAAAATTGTTGGTTTCTCCAATGAAGATTAAATAAAAAAAGATAAAAAACATCAAAAAAAACTTAAGTTTGTTTTTCCGGTTTATTATATAGTATAATTCAATTTTTAATGTTTTTGATTGTGAATAACTCGATATTTTTTAGGGAATCATTAAGCGATTTATTGAGAAAGAAATTTATACAGCCATTCTTAATAAATCTATATTTCTTTAAATAGCGTGTGTTTGTGACGGACCAATATATCATTTTCATCGAGAATTTATATGATTATTACTTTGAAATATTAACAAAAATGATGCCGTGATTGTGGTAATTGAGATCAGGGAAAAGTTTCCTCTGTAAATTTTGATAAATCACAGTTATATCCTTCATCACTTAAACACACTTATACACGCTAAGCACACAGTTTCATTGTACAAATAGAGGCACCACACACTATACATATACTTCACATTACTCACCACACACTTCACGCACTTTACACATTGTTTTAATAATTTTATGTTTTTAATCATATTTATATTTTGTACATTTTACTGGCCATTTTACTAGAAATGTACCTACCTTATTTTATTGCTGTTTCGTACATTGATAAATAGATATTAATTATTATAAATTGGCTCGTCTACCGACAGTTTCAAACCCAGCTCGATAATCAGGCATATTTCTGATACTGCTAACTCAGTACTTTTACCTATTAGGAATACTAATGAGACCCATCAAGTACATCACGCGATGACGTTTAAACCCGTTAGGCCGCTATTCCATTGCTTATTTTTATTTCATTTTAATTATTTTTTTTCCGTTCACATTTTACTTTCTTTAGGAAAGACATTAAAAATCCAAACAAGCAATATTGGAATATTCCGAAAATAACCAAAAATATTTTAGAAAATTTCAGATAGTAATTTTAAACTTTACTCTCTATTAATTTCCTAGCAAAATTATAAATAAAAGTACAAAGTAGTATTAGGTACTTCTTTCAAGTTTTATTAAATCTCTGGTAAAAAAAAATATTTGGTGAAAAAATTTGCCCCAAAACATTAAAAAAAATACATCTATGAATAATTTTACTTCTAATAAGTAAATAGGTATATTTTATATGTATGTATTATGTTATATATAATTATGACATATATGTTGCTCAACGCGTATGTTTATGCTTATAAAAAACAATGCTACTATAGAAAAGTCTACCTTAGTATGAGTATTGCCTAGTTAGGAAGAACTTTGCACATATGTATATTATTAATGTTTAAAATACAAATAGAATTCATATAAACCTATATAAATAAAAAAGCAAGTAGATAAAAATACATTTAGTAGATTATAATTATTATAATCAATTGTGCTTTTACCCTAAAAACGAAGATCCTAGCTTACCGCGACCACCCTAAAGATTTTACAAACGGAATTTAAAAACCGTAAAGTGGAAATGCATTCGTGACATTCCGTGGTCACTTGGACTTCGTCTACTCTTATGAATACTGTTGACTTTAGTAATGACAAGTATCATAGTTTAAGAAAATAATATAATAATAATAATGTTTAAAAAAAAGTATGTAAATAGCAGCAATATTGTATATAATTAATTGGAGCGAGGTAATGAAACGAGCGAAGCTCATAAGAGCTTCGCTCATAAGTGTACCTATGCGTAATTTTTGGTAATAAGTAAACAGTAAAATAAAAACTAGGTTCTTAGGAAGGTAAATTAATTACAAAGTAAATTATTAAGCAGCAAAATAACTACCGAAAATGCCATGTATTCTGTAGATGATTTCAAACGAAAATTGAATCTAAAAATTTTAAATTAAACAAAAAAAACGAATTGGATCGAATATTGGACGAAATTTCTATCTGACCTTATATGGGAGCCTTTAAGTTCGAGGCGAAAAATATGTCGTCTTATTATCTTATTGAAGGACTACTTGAAGCTCCCAGCATGGTCCTCCATTAGTCAGCAACTTCAGAAAACGTTCTATATTGGACGAAAGGACTATTCTCACAAAATAAAGGAGATTTTTAGGAGAAAGAATGTCGGATTTCATTCTTTTCTTCCGCGCACCATTAGAGAGTGGAATAGTCCCAACTGCAGCGTCTTCAAGCCATTCCCTAAGACCCCTTCCCAGCTAAGAAAGAGGATACAGAACTTGGCTTTAAAATAACTTCATTGCACCACCTGCCAATCAGCTATACCACCGGAGGAGATAACTCCAAAGTATATGTAATTTTAAATAAAAATAAATAAATAATAATTTGTCTTAGTCGCCAATAGCCATTTTCAGCTCTTGATTCATATTCTTAAAGTTTGTTCAAAAATGTTTTATTTATCACTTCTATATAGAAGTGATAAATAAAACATTTTTGGACAGTAAGGAGATTTAGCTTCCATGACAATATTGTCATGGAAGCTAAATCTCCTTACTAGAAGCGACTGCGACGAGCCTAGTGTATGAATACTGAATAGTATATGCATTAACGATAACGCAATGTAATAGCGGCCTAAATCGCGCGCAACGCCGCGGGTTCTCGATTGCTATAATTGAATCGATTAAAGTCAGTGATCGAGCAAAGGACGTCGCTCGCAGGCGCAGGCGCATTCCATTTTCGACCGGACGGCGTTCCATGCAAATTCGAAATCCTCAACAGGTGTTGGGCGATCATTTCCTTCAAGCTGTTTGCATACGTCTGGAATAAGATCAGCATGGACCTGGAAGAGAGCGTGCCGTCCATACGGGAGTTCTACGGCGGCAGGTCGATCTTCATTACCGGAGGAACGGGTGAGTGTGCAACTTAGACAGGGCGTGCGATCGCCTCCGAAACGTCGCGTTCGTAATGTGGTCAAAATATATCTTAGATTTTGATTTATATATGTTATTTTGTTTTGTTTATTAATAGTGAAAATATAAATTAATTAATTCTCCTTTGCTAGGTCATACACAATCATTTTTGGCCCTACTCAACTAGGCCAAATGCGCCCGTGATAGAGTCAGGGGAGATGGTGGTAATAATGCTATGACCGTGTGCGGATTCGCACTTTGGACTACCACGATCTCTATAGATTAGTTTAATTTTGAATTCGTGGCCATTTTCAAAGATTGCCCATTTAAGCCGCCGGCACGTTTGACAGATTGTCCTCCTTTGACAGATTCTAAGCACGTATTGCGAATCAACAATAATACGGAAATTGTTTTGACCAAAAGTAATAACCTACTTTATTTTGACATCCGTATTTTTAGCTAGTTCATTAATTTTTGAACCTCAATGCGTCTTTCGTGTCTAATTTCCTATGAGCTCCTGAACCACTGGACTAATTGAGAAAATACTTCTACCCGATATATAGCTTATTTCTTCGGCTCGAATACTGGCTAACAAAAAATAATCTATCATAACCAGGGCCGGAATATTAATCCAGAATGCAAACCAAGTCCGAATTTGTATTCTTATATGACTAAACATATTGATTTCATACTTTTAAACGATACTTGGTTAGATAAAGGAAATTTTAATATTTAGGCCAAAAAAAAACGTGGTCTTATGATTTCGCTCGATACAAAAAATCTGCAAAGTACAAAATCCATTGGAAAAACAACCAATAAGTATTTTAGTTAAACTTTCTTTTGATTAAATAAAAAAAAATGGCTTTATTAATTGGTACGCGAGGCAGGTTAGGTTAGGTTTCTTTTTTATTTATTTTTTTATTTACATTATTCTTTATTGAAAAATCCAACGGTATTAGTATTTATAATTACAAACAAAACTTATTACTAGTAAACAAAACCAATTATGGACATTTTACATATTAATATTAGCATAAAAAATTTGGAACTGGAGTGAAATTTGGAGTATTCTTAAAATATCTATAGATTATGAATATTACATATGTATACAGTAGAATTTTTTGATGTGTTGTGTGTAATTTCTGAGTGATGTTTGTGGTAATTGTGAGTGTGTATGATTTATATGTATATGTTAAAATTAAGTAATCAATTAAGTATGGTTTTAGTATGTATAGAAATAATTTATGATGAAGGTGATATAAATATAGTATGTATGTATGTATTTCACCATTTCGGGTATACTTTCCCGTTTTATACTTTACCTGTAATATATTTTTTCACAGTAGTTTGAAATTAATACATATAACGACCGCGGGACCTACGTTCGGATAAACACTTTTGTGATTATTTTAGGCAGCCATATCACCCCCTTCAATTAGGCCAAAACATTTTGTTTCGACGCGTATAATCGACGTGTAACCATCAAACAAAACAACAATAATTAACGATCGGGTTTAAGTAGATAATGAATAAAAGCAGTCCCAGAATATGGCCTTGCGTAACGCCTTTCTTTACGTGGTTCTTTGAGTAGGCATCTAGTGATTTCTACTGAAGGTGAGGCTCGCTAAAGCGGTGAATTGAGTATCTTTATTTGATGCTATGGCCGTCAGATGCACACGCAACAACATCGTTAGATGCTATTATAATGTTATTCGCAATTATCATATAATTAAGATTATGTATTACTTTTTTCGATGTTACTGTACGAACAATGAAAAAAAAACAGTTAATTTAAGTAGATAACATTATCATATACTATGTATAAAAAATGTTTTATGGGAAATAAACTTGAGCTTAAACCTAATCCATAAACTATTATTTATTTGTTGATAAGCGTTACAAATGCGATTATTATAAAAATAACTGTTACAAGGCAGATTGAAAATAGTACATTTTTAAAATCGAACTTATAAACATTAAACATAACTCTCTAAATATATCTGATAATAATCTGTTCATCTTCAAATGATACTTGGTCATATGTTATGTATGGGTGTTTTTTTTAGAGGCGTGGTTTCCAATCTGGCACTACTTTTTTCGTAGTTGGTGTTTTTGACAGCTGTCACTTGATTTATGCTCAGTTTGGTTTGCCATTTCATAATGAATAGACTTACTCCTGAACAACGTGGCGTGGCCTCCAAGATCGTGCGATTTAACACCGCTGGACTATTTTTTGTGGGGTTATGTGAAGTCGCTTGTCTACGCAGATAAGCCGGACACGATTAACGCCTTGGAAGAGAATATTCGGCGCGTTATTGCTGACATACGGCCCAACTTGCTGCAAAAAGTGGTTGAAAATTGGGCCTCTCGGCTGGAATTTGTTCGAGTCAGCCGCGGCGGCCACTTACCCGAAATCATTTTTAAAACATAATGGCAAACCCTTATCTTTATAATAAAACTAAATTCTTAGCCATAACATCAAATTATATGCGTTTTATCTCTTCTTGAAAACCACGCCTCTAAAATCATCATCCTATATAATATTAATTGTAAACTTGTTTAATTTCGGGTTTGATCATTCTTTCAATAAATAAATAAATAAACAGCTGAGACTGAATAATATAAATAAACCATAGAAATGATATGAAATGAGATATTTGAATATAGTGGGCATTTTAGAGTAGGTATTTTGAAGTTTTTTGCTCTGGGACTGGTGTATATTCAACACACACCTTCGGCAATATCAATTGAATTGCCCTAAAGGTGAGATTTTTGAGAATGAATTCATATACTACCGAAACGCGATTTCATTGAAATCTTTGTTTTTCGTTAACGAAATTTCGTGTCTGTGCTGTTGACCGTTGAGGAGTTCCTTTGTTTGGAGCCATTCCTGGTTGTGGAATCAGGTCATGCTTACCATAAAAATGCCAATCATCGTAAATGAACCAGCATGTCAAATATCAACTCCGTAGGATAAGGGGAAGTGGCTCTAATTCAGTTCGCAAGATTTGACCCGAAAGTTCAATAAAAGTTAGTACTAAAACTACGTTTAAATATGGTCACCATACGCACGCGGTAAGTAAATGCATCCAATACTTAGTGTATTACCAAAATTCTGCGGAAATGTCGCAGAGGACGTAATTACATTGCGAAATAATTAATTCATTGACACTGCTTGAATTGCAAAATAGGAAAAAATGTCGGGAAATACGACGAGTCACTTTGAAAGTCACGATTTCGTTTGAATATCGACCTCCGTGAACCGCTGGAGGGAATTTTGAATATTGCGTAGTCATCGCGATACATTTTACGAGTATTTTTGACCACCTGTCTACGGGAGAATTTTTTAAAGAAGAAAAAAAACTAATACAAAATGATTCGCAATCAAAGAATGTTTATAGTTATTCGATTTAGTTCGTCAATGAACTAAATGTTCTCACGAAATTTCATGAATGTATGCTACGCGTTTATCTCATAAAAATAAGTCTAATTAATAATTGAAGGTTATAATCGTAACAAATAAAAGGAGAGGTTTTTTTAACCTTTTTCATCCTATTCATGACAGGTTTTCTTATTTACTTTAAGTATCATTTAAAAAAAACATATTAGGAGAATTTACATACAGGTACGATGAAGATGCCCAAAACCACAATGGCTATGACACCCTGTATCAATAATATTATTAATAATAATAATAATATTAAAATACTTATTTAAAAAAAATATATATATAAAAGGTTTACAAATTTGCGTACCAAATCACCATACAATTTTTAAGTTAGAAGTTAAAGAAAAAATATGTAACAATAAAAAAATACATGAAAAATAAATAAAATTAACACAAAAATAAAAACAATTGACTATCCAAAATATTTAACAGTTAAATTAAAAAAAAATGCCCTTAAGATTCCTTACAGCCATGCTGTCATTTTTTTGAATTTTGAATATTTGATTTGATATTTGAGCGCTCTATCGAACTGCCAATGTTTTATTAGTCAGTACTAAAAAAATGTTGACTTTAATGTTAGGTATCTATATTATTCGACCAGCCTCCGATGTGATATAAACGGCTATGGTTCTCCGATTCAAAGGTCATACTGCGCAGAAGTTGCTATATGGACCCTAATTTCTAATTATGATTCAAACATCACTTGTAAAATACTGGTAAAATATAAAAAATCATCATGGTTACAGAAAAAAAATGAATATTTTATGTGATATTAAATCGTTGTCGTCTGCTCAAAACGCGTTAAGTGTTTGACCACGCTCAGTCAAGGCTACGAGATATCGAACACGCCAAAGGCAATTTACACCAGCCCTTTAATAGAAATAGTAAATTAACGATGAATTATTTTCGCATTGAAACACAAATTCAAAATCAAATAGAAATCGTTGTAATGCTTGAGAACGCGGTTGAACGCACTTGGAAGAAAAACAAAGTTTTTTAATAATATAATTATTTTAGCATGAGTTTATTTATTCGAAATTATTTTTTTTACAATGAGCGTTTTAGTTATCGCTTTAGATTTAACCTCCTAAATTTAAAATGTATATATATTTTTAATAACTTTTCCCCTTACTTGTTGAAAATACCTTTCGAAACGCATGGTTTCGAAAAAACAGCGAGCACACATCCACCGAGTGCAGTAGTATTTTAAGCATAAATCAGTGGTTTCTTTTATAACGTTCTTCGCGAACTTTTTTTTTTTGTGCTGTGGATGTCAGAATCATTAGAGAATCCACAGAGAATGCTGCCAATTACAAACCATCGTCTCAAAGAACATCTTTTATCTTCTAACCATACAATTTTACAAGCATTCAATATTTGTATGTGGGTTTTGGTCAAATCTTGCGAGCTGAATTAGAACCACTTCCTCTTATCCTACGGGGTTGAAATTTGACATGCTGGTTCAGTTACAATGACAATGCATTTTTATGGTAAGCATGACCTGATTACACACCCAGGAATGGCTCCAGACCACGTTTATTACAGGACCTCGCGCGTAAGCTGATAAAGATTTGTTCGTAGCGCCAAATAAAGCGATTATTACTTATGATAATCGTAAATCTGGGTCAATTTTCCATCCGTACGAAGTTCACGCTTATGTTATGCTTCAGGTTTCATGGGAAAAGTGCTGATCGAGAAACTATTGCGGTCCTGCTCTGGCCTAGACAAAATCTACGTTCTCGTCCGGCCGAAGAAAGGGAAAGCACCACACGAAAGGCTCCAAGACATTATAGACGTCGATGTAAATATATTTTTTAATTAATTTATTTATTAATTTAAATGCGCATAAATCGTTCAGTGATATGATTTCTATTTTACCTTGAAAAAATATATATATTTATTGTTAGATTAGCGTGTATAGGTAAAAATAAGGTGATAAAAATATATTAACATATAAAAATATATATAATTCTGTTGTAATAGATTTAAGTATTTAAGTGTACTGGCCTAAATCACATTTACTAAAATTTGCCATAAAAAACTCATTTTTTTAAAAAACTCATTTATAGTTAGTAAATAAAAAAAATATGTATCATTTTAATTACTATATAAGTACATAAGTATAGCGTGGGTATGGTAGAATTATGAATATTTTAGTGACCACTTAGGATTTTATTTTTAGATTTACAATGATCTAGTACATTATATAATTGAATGAACATATCGATCGCAATATAAAAAAAATGTGTATATGTTACCGTTAATGTGAGATAGACGATAATGTCCACATTAACTGGTTAGGTTAGGAAAATACTCAATCGAAAAGTGTCCTTTGGCATAAAAGTCTTTTTTCTATTTAATTCGTTAGGAATAAGGATTTCCCTATTAGTAGTGAAAGAATTATTCGGATATATTTATAAATAACAAAAATATTCTACTTTTAGCGAGAAAATTTCTTATTTTGGAGTTAAATATGTTACCGTTAATGTGAGATAGAGGATAATGTGCACATTAACTGGTTAATATCTGCGGATTACCGGCTGTGTTTCGTTAGAGTATGAAATTTCCTTTTAAACAGTATGTATCTGCACTTTGCCTAGTCAATCTGCACATTAGAGGGAGACAAAAGCCTTATTCGTTTCCTTTCCTCGCCCCCCTCCCCCCCACCCGCTGTCGTCGCGTGACGTCACGGCGTCGCGTGCGCAGGACAAGTTGGATACCTCTTGTTTTTAAGGTTATTACAGTAATCAATTTAATGTCGTAGTTTTTAAAATATTGTTTATTTAGTTTAAATTAAGTTCATTTCATAGAAGTCATAGAAACATTTAACTACTTATCTCAACTTAATATTGTGAAAATTAACGAACGGAAATGAAACTACCAAATTAAAGTTAATTTTAACAATTGAGTTATGTTTTATTAGAGAACTTATTATCTTCATATTAACTAATGCTGGGTCGTTAATCTGTAGATTATCTTGGGTATCAGCAGAATAACCAGGCAGAACCATTTTTCCTACTTTAATGTGCGTGCGTAGTTAATCTGCAGAGTAACTAGATAATCCGCGTTTAACTGTTTTACGAACATTAACAGTAACATATACCTACTCGTAAATAATATTAATAATGCATGCATGGACGTATATGGCTTAGGTTATAGCAATTTTTTTTTTGAATTAATCGAAAATTTAAATAAGTGTAACAACTAATATTTTTCTACCAAACGCAGCTGGTTCTAATGTACTGGCAACGCCTTTTAATAAAGAAAACATTCTTGCGCGTTGAAATATGTTTAATATAAACATGCCCATGCCCATGCCCATGCCCATGTTTATATGCCCATGAATATTGGTAAGAATGTGAATATTTCCCCTATTTTCAGCTCTATGAGAAATTGATGAGAGAGAGGCCAGACGACTTCAAAAACAAACTAATTTCAATCGCCGGTGACGTCACAGAAATTGGACTGGGTAAGAGTTAGTTTGTTTTTCGTGTTGAGTGTGAAACGGTTCAAATAACAAAAATGTCTCTTTGAGCTGTCACTTCATGATAAAATATTATAATATAATAAAAACATCTTATAAAATAATCGCTAATAACCTAAGTTGGATAGTTATTTGCGTGTTATATCCGAAATTAAAACAAAAAATCCACCGGATCAAACTGGTGAAACATTTTGGTCATCCCTTACCGTAAGGGTTGCTCATATCAACAATCGTTTCAAACAAAAGTTGTAGGGAAATTATAGGGTTACAATTCATATTTTTAACTGAATTTGAATTTTGAAAATCCAATTTTTCCCACCCCTAGAACCAATGGTTGCTGCTATCAAAAATGTTTACTTGTATAAGTTTTAGGCTGTTTTCTAAGCAATAATATAAATGGATTCGATAGGCTATATCCTAAGAAAGTTATAGCAAATTTCACGTTTTCGAAACCCCTCCCCCCTCTTTCATTCCCGCCCTCTGTTCTGATTTTGCCCTTTAAAAATTTTAACCGAAATTTTGTGCCCTTAAATTTTATGAATCACTTTGAAAGTGATTGGTGTATGGATGGAATTGTTGCTATAACTTTCTTAGTATATAAATAAATAAATGCAATAATAATTTAAATTTTATTTTATTCCTTAGGTAAGGGCCTAAAAAGTTAATTATTTTGATAGCACCAACCATTGATCCCGGGGGTGGGAAAAACGGTTTTTTTAAAATTCAATAAATCATATCTCCACAGAATCAAATGCATTAAAAATGTGATTGGTAGGCCATAATTTCCCTACAAGATTTGATTGAAACAATTTCTGATATGAGCAACCCTTACGGCACAGTATAAAAAGGGATTCAGAACAAGCAAGGGTACAGCGGGTTGAGGTGCGCGACCTACGCGCAATGCTCGATACACGTTCGTACAATTGGAGTTCGCCCTACTTTGATCCGGTGAAATCTACCTCCGTCTTCCGGCGTGCCGAAAAGGATTTTTTTTTTATTTAGGACAAAATAAGTTATGTGTATCAGCCATTTTAATATTAACATGTATTGTTCATCGTATGCTAAGCTAGGTGATTTTGTTTCTTACCCCACTAGATAATGTTAAATGTTTAAACTTTCCAGTGATATAAAAAAACAATGAAACTTAATACGATGAAAATTTAATTTTCAGGACTTTCAGCAGAAGACAGAAAAACGATTATAGATAAAGTCTCTGTCATTTTCCACGTGGCGGCGAGTGTAAGGTAAAGTGCTGTTGGGTGTGTTTTTACTCGTAACGAAATACGGACAAAGGGTGCGTTAGGCCTAATTTTGACGAAGGTACGAAGGTCTTTTCGCCGTTTGACTGGAGTGAGCAATGCATTTGATGCTCACTCCAATGCATGATAAACATGTTAACTTTGTTACTGACTTTTAGGGTTCATTATACGAATCTGCAGGGAGTTTAAATTAGGTATCGCTCTAAATACCTTGTTCTTCTCGTATGTGCGTAGTGGCCTAGAATATGGCTTCCGAATTTGGAATCCTAAGTACGCGACACATGCATCTATACTTGAGCTATACAGCGTCTCAGGTTGCCTTCACGTGTGACAAGATCAAAGGATTTGCTAGACATCCCACGTCGTAGAATTAACTATGCACAGAATGAACCCGTTTATAGAATGTTCTCAACCTTAAATTTAACATACCCAGAAATTTATATAGTTAATAATAACCTTGTGTTCAAAAATCTTATCAAAAACCAAACGTTAACATGAAACTTCCCTTTTGATTTTATACTCAATCGGTGGAAATATTTAATTGGTTTTATTTTATACTTGTAAGTTTTTTTTTTATTATTATTGAGAAATCATGTTGGCCGATGAGTACAACTCTATAACCTTCCTAACTAGGCAAGATTTACCGGTTCTAAGGAAGGTTATATATGAAGTGTTACAGTCAGCATACAAGAGACCAGCGCAAAACCCTGTGAAAATATAAAAATTAACTAAGGCACAAATATACACACTCACACACACACACATGAATACAATTTAAGTGTCTACTCGATAACACTTAATATACTTATAAAATAAATGAATAAACAATTTTTAAATATATAGATAAATAAATATTCGATATAAGTAAATAAATATTAAATGTAAAATAGTGTTATACTACATATAGTATAGTAACCTGTAAATGTAAATTATATATATATACATTGAGCATAAACATATTAAAGTATGAGGTATGACGTATATTTTAAGCATATTTTTTTTTTTTTTTAAACATTCTATGTAACTAAAATAATGCAGATATATTTTTTACTTAGTAGATATAAGTCGTTTTAATTACAGTATTATTAAATTTTATCTAAACAAATATTTCCGAAATTATTTTCTCAGCAGCATCTCTACCCAAAGAGATTAACCATTTTAAGATAGATTTAGCGAGGCAAGCTTTAGTTTTAGCATCCCTAATATCATCGTTTATCTGGTTATATATTTTTGGGCCCAGAAAAATGAGATGTCTCTGTCCAAAAGATGTTTTCATTATCCCTATCCCTAACTAAGTGCCCTCTATCATTCGATCTTGTCTTCATAGCTTTAGTGCACTTTAGTTGGTATCATTGTTATTAATATTTCTTATGATTTTATATGTACCGCCTGTATATGCTATGTTTTATATAACTTTGTCTTATTTCCGAAATAAAGATAAATAAATAAACAGCAGTGCTTTGCTTCGCATTGTTGCCAA
Organism: Neomicropteryx cornuta; assembly: GCA_020383195.1. Taxonomy (NCBI): domain Eukaryota; kingdom Metazoa; phylum Arthropoda; class Insecta; order Lepidoptera; family Micropterigidae; genus Neomicropteryx; species Neomicropteryx cornuta. Next base: position 3,527,509 of record JAHKQU010000010.1, on the reverse strand, counting down.
GGTCTGTGTATTATTGTTACTATCAAATAAATAAACAAATAAAATAAAAATCAAGGTTTACCAGCCAAACCAGAGACTAAGTAATATTATGTTCACTCCGGGTGATTTTTATTAAAAGTAAAAAACATCGAAATAGCATTAGATTAGGTTAAACTGCAGTTATTACGTGTAATAGTATCCATTTATTTAACTGTTCGCAGATTTGACGATCCGTTGAAGTTTGCCGTCCTCATGAACGCGAGAGGCTCGAGGGAGGTCTTAAGATTGGCTGAGGACATTAAGAACTTGGCGGTAAGACTTGTACTATTGCAATATTCATGTTAAGTCCCTAAAAGCAAGCTTAAGTGTGCTTTTGACTTTAAAGTGTTTTACTTATTTTGATCATGGTAATGTCGACCTTAAATCCTTAGTGCGTGCGTGCGATATTACGGCCTCGAAGATCTGTATCGTCTAAATTTAGTAACTTTTAATTATTATCCCGAAAATGGTAACATTATCATCCCAAAAGTAAAATGTTACCATTCCGATATCCGACAATTTTTACATTTTTTTGTGCCTAATCCGTATTGCGTTACTCGTAACCAGTGGGTGTCCAAAATTTGTACAGCAGGCAAGCTATATTGCGGGGGGAGGGGGGCGGGCGGTGGAAGTCCACCCTATCCACAGAAGTAATTTTTGACAAAAAAATCTAGGCTAGCCCGGCTTTTCGGCTTAACCTAACCTCAGCCTTATTAAACTTTCTCATTGCAGAACGAATATACTGAAATGTGCGACCGTTAGTAGGGCAATATTCCTACTAACTACGCTTCCCTCAGATTGACATTTCGACATTAATCTAAAGAATAGAAACATAGTCTACTTCAATTAATGCCTTAGAAAGAGCGTAGGTATATGATAATCACAATAACTCCGTGATTTAGGATTTAGGTGGTACTAACTAGTGATGTGCCGGATCGTTAAAAATATATATCCGCGGATACGGATACAAATACGGATCATTGGTGTCCAGATCCGCGGATACGGATACAAATACGGTTCATTGGTGTCCTGATCCGCGGATACGGATACAAATACGGATCATTGGTGTCCATATCTGCGGATACGGATACAAATACGGATCATTGGTGTCCAGATCCGCGGATACGTATACAAATACGGATCATTGGTGTCCAGATACGCGGATACGGATACGGACCTTACTCAATCGGGTCGGTGGGTGTAACCTTGACACGACAGTTGACTCATAATTTAATTAATATGTTATAACTATCTACAATAAATGTTGAAATATTTGATTTTTGCAATAAAAATGTGCTAAACATGTGATTTTAAGAAATCAAATCAAAAAATAATTCAAATGTAATTTAAAAGTAGTTCATTGCATCTATATTTAGAATTTCGTAATGTCATGAAATTTAAAATAATGTAAAGGATCCGTTCATGATCCGCCAAAAAGTAACGGATACGGATATTTCGTCCTCCTCGGATATCCGCGGATACGGATACAGATCTCCGGCACATCACTAGTTATAACAAACTTTAGCAAGTAAATAATGGTTGAGGATAATAATATTTTGAATATGTCTATGAAATGAAATAAATAAATATAATTTATAGGTATTGTTGCACGTATCGACAACATATAGCAACACGGACAGGAACCCAGTCGAGGAAGAGGTGTGCCCACCGCACGCTGACTGGAAGAAGACCATCGAAATTGTGGAAAACGTCGACGAGTATACCCTCAAGATACTCACCCCCAAGTAAGATTAATATATAACCCCTAGGTAAGATTACCTCCACTTTTATTTATATAACTCCCAGGTAAGATTACTTGCATTCCCACGAAGTAATTGATAGTCACATTGAAATTTGGTGCTAAAACGTCAGGTTTTACTCTCTGCGAGGTCGATAAGCAATTTTTAGTTTTTATTTAATTACAGCTTCATAATATAGAAATTAAAAAAAAACTTTATTATGGTTTCGACCCTTAATTTTCCTTTCATATGCTATTTTTCCTAAGCCTCTAATGTCCTTTATAAGAGAGCAATTCAACTAAAAAAGCACTATTAGCAGTTTATCATTTATTAAATTTCCCCGACAAAGAATTGAATTTTAAAAATCTGCCTTTACTATGTTGAGGACAAAAGATCAAGGTATCTAAACATTTTTTTTTATGATTAAATATCCAATTGATACCAAATTTCAGCTATAGACAAAAAGGTCTAAATGAATCGATATTAATATTTATCCCTTTTTCGCCTTAAGATTACAACCACCGCCATTTATGTAACTACCAAGAAAGATTATTTTAAGTTTTACTTATATACTCTCGAGTGAGATTACTTTTACCGCTTATGTTCGTATCTAGTTACTCTGGGGATTAACTATAACGCACGCACATTAAAGTAGGAAAAATGGTTTTCCCTAGTTATTCTGCTGATACCCAAGATGCCTAGATAATCTAATATAACGACCCAGCATTAGTTAATGTGAAGAAAATAGGTTCTTTTCTTTAATAAAACGACTTGTTTGTTAACATTAATATTAATTTGGAAGTTGCTATTTTCGTTCGTTAATTTTTACAATATTAAATTATAATAAGTAGTTAAATGTTTCTATGACTTTACCCTAATGAAATGAACTTAGTTTAAACTAAATAAATAGTTACGATATTTTAAAAACTACGACATTAAATTGATTACTGTAATAACCTTAAAAACAAGAGGTATCCAACTTGTCCTGCGCACGCGACGCCGTGACGTCACGCGACGACAGCGGGGTGGGGGGGAGGGGGGCGAGGAAAGGAAACGAATAAGGCTTTTGTCTCCCTCTAATGTGCAGATTGACTAGGCAAAGTGCAGATACATACTGTTTAAAAGGAAATTTCATACTCTAACGAAACACAGCCGGTAATCCGCAGATAAACCAGTTAATGTGCACATTATCCTCTATCTCACATTAACGGTAACATATTTAACTCCAAAATAAGAAATTTTCTCGCTAAAAGTTGAATATTTTTGTTATTTATGAAGATATCCGAATAATTCTTTCACTACTAATAGGGAAATCCTTCTTCCTAAGGAATTAAATAGAAAAAAGACTTTTGTGCCAAAGGACACTTTTCCATTGAGTATTTTCTGACTAGAGCGTTCATTTGGATCTGCCCGTGAAAGAAATTGGAATGACAGTTAGTTAGTATTGCGGTTTATATGTTTCGGGAGATTGTTATATGTATACAGTCGTCCTTCTCGGGACGAACTCGCTTTATTTTATTTGTTTTTTATTGTTTTCTAGGTACCTAGGAACTCTCCCAAATACTTATACATTCACCAAGAGCCTGGCGGAACACGTCATGAACGATCACAGGGGACTCTTGCCGATCGTCATCTTTCGGCCGTCGATTGGTAAGAATGAGTTTTCGAGCGAATTAATAAATATCGCTCACTGAGCCAAATCGCTTGTGCTAGAGTCGGGGAGGCAATAGTGAGTCGATTCGAACTCGCGACCTCTGAAATGAGGCGATTTGTTCCAAAGCGATTGTAGAAATATCACACAAAATTCTAGGATTTTAGGTTACACGGCGCGTGTACTTTGAACTCAGAATATTAACAATAAAAGTAGTTTTAAATTTTAAAACGTGGAACCTATAGAAGTGTAAAATTAGAAATTAACGTAATTTAAATTATCTAAGAATCTAAAAAAATGCCTTTTGCTTATTTTATTACATTATGTTACAAGAGTTTGTGGGTGAATATGTGTTTTTATTTTTTAACCGCTATCAGTCAAATAAATCTCCATTGTCCACCTCAAAAGGTATCACGATCTACTAGAAAATAGGGTTTTTATTATTTTTCTCTATTTCCAGTTGTGTCCACCCTGGATGAGCCGATCGAGGGTTGGATCGACAATTTCAATGGACCAGTCGGCCTGTTGGTGGCCAGCGGAAAAGGTTTGATATATATATTTAAAACTATATTTGAAAAGGTTTAAACTATTGATATGAAGTAATCAAAATATTTAAAACATCGGTTTCTGTGGTAATTATTATTCCGGAGTTATAGCCGTTACTCGATATTCAACAGCGGCCATTTTGTGATTATCCGCCATTTTGAATTGGCGGCCATTTTCCTTAGCTATCGCGCGGAGTTGGGTTTTGCTATCTGTTTAGAAACTCATTCTTACGGTAGGGCTTATATTTTAACCTATTTATAATGTTTATTTTCCTTTAGGTATAATGCGATCTTTATATACCGATCCAAATATCCAAGCTGACTATATGCCTGTCGACATAGCTATAAAATCAATGATCGTGGCAGCTTGGCAGAGGGGCATACGCAAGTAAGTACCTGATGTAGTCCTCGAAATATAATTGATCATCATTATGAAATACCATTAAATGCGCAATGGAATACATAGTCTTGATCCATTAAACATTTTTACATAATTTATAATTGGTGGTGGTTCTCGGATCTGGTCGGTAGTAGTCGAGAGAGCGGCTTTAAAAAAAATTGTGATATAATGAGTTAGGAAATGGGAGTTACTCGGAGGAACGGGTGTCCCTCCAGGGACCTACGGAGTTGTCATCCCCTTTTGGGGGTATTTTGATTTTCTCCAGGGACGTTTTTTTTTTTTGCTTCATTATTAATTTATTATATATAAGCTAGGAATGCCTAATTACTGCTAATAGTTATAAGTTTTTTTTGTTACAAATAATGAATAAACACCTGGCTACTTTTGTTTCGGGCAGAAACAACTATACTAATAGTTTAAACTGCCCACAACAGTGGCTGGTCCAAAAAAAATACATTAAAAAAGTGTAAATTGACGAACTTTCTGCTTTATTACATATTTTCAGAAGGTTTAAAGACGGATAAAGTTAGTAGGGTTAGTAGGCAAGGATCGGTTTCTAGTCGTTCAAGATCATGCGGTCCGACGTTGAAAGGTCGAATTGTGCTTTATTGCAGCGTTCCTCAAACTATTCCCAGGCACATCAAACATTTTATCGACGCGTGACATTTTATGTTTCGAAATTATAATTTTATGTACACATACGTAATAAAGTAATAACTTTTTAGCTATTATATAAAACATAAGATGATTTAGCAAGCTTTTGAAATATAATTAAGTCTAAACGCATTTTTTTAAATATTATCAAATCACTTACATTCAAATCTTGTTATAAATGTCGTGTCGTGTCGTGAAAATATTGCACTTTGAGTTTAACTTATGATTGACATCAAAAGTATATTTTAATACACTCATACGGACTCTAGTCGAGTGATGAAAACTATGTTTTAAGTTTAATTTTAATTAATTACTTAAAAGTCAAAGGTATCGCAACTCTACAACTCTCGCAAGACTACCATTAAATGCTACATCAAATATATTTTGATGGCCTGTTTTGTTGAAATTATTGATCAATTTTGATCCATAGCAACGCACGAGAGACATTTGGACAATAGATATTTATCATTCGTATACAATAAAGAAAGGATGTGAGATTATATCAATGTTGAAAATGACTATATGTTAATAAATATATCATTATGTTGAAAATGACAATACGTTGAACGGCTAAAAGTGCAACTTGTCCATCGAATAACGAATTCAAACGTACGCCAAACATCAAATTCTACTCTCTCACTCGAATTCAACTAAGCTAAACTTATATAGGAATAGAGCTAAAAATGCGTATCGCTTTAGGTTGGCAGTATTTTAACGAATATACCGCCACAATGCACTACTTAACATAAATATATAAAAAAATATATATATATTTAATATTTAAAAATGTAGGTATCATTGTGATATTTTTTTAATGTTATAATTACGTCTGAAACTACTTCGAACACAAATTAATATTTATTATGCGTGTACCAATGTAACAATGTTTATAATTTAGCTTGCCGAATCGTTTGTTTGTTTTAAATCTTGTAATCGTTTTTTAAATCACTTCCAATAGTCCAATTTTACACACTATACTACGATGACAATAAACTATACAATCATAAATTAAAGCATAGACAAATTAAAAAATATATATTATTTGAACCAGCGCCATCAAGCGGACACAGAGCACAGACCTATGTCAAATATTAGGACCCAGTACATATATATGTGATTTATGTAAACTAGCGCCATCAAGTTACATTGTTACTAAAAGAACTTAGCCAAGAAGCAAGGGATGAAATAAAAAAATATGTAAAAAAACTTTTTAAAAACAACAAAACACACTTTACTTTAGATGCATTTTCTTAATCCATTCCAATTCCTAAAACTTTTCATAAAAAAATATAATAATGTTATATAAACAATTGATGTGAGTTCATGGTGGTCTAGTGGTTAAGGCGTTGAAAAATTGCAAAAAATTCTCAGGTTCGAATCTGCACTTGGTCATACCATTTTTAACGGTCCATTACCCTGACTCTAGCACAGGCACATTTACCCTAGTTGAGTTGAGCCCAAAATAAATGTATTTTGTAAATGACCGAACACATTGTGAATGAATGTCCACATAGACATCTCGCTGCAGGGCTGAAAGAACTGCACCATTCAACCGCTGAGCTTGACCTTGACCACGAAATGCCTTAAATTAATACAATACTTTTTTAACTATTTTAAACCTTAATTTTTACATATTTACTATTTACATTTTTGACGATTTTAGAGTATTGACTATTTAAAATTTATATTTAATTGATCCATACGAAAGAATAGCAATCCTTTTTTATTTTTTTTAAATATTTTGAATATGATATTCCATATTTATTAATTTAATCAACCATTTTGTATATTTATTTGTCTTTGGGTGTAATTGCTTTTAGCAATCAGTCTGTGACTTTTACTAAACATTTTTTTTTATTTTATGCATTGATGTGATAATATTCTCGCCCCGTTTGATTTAGTTAGAATAGAGCTACTCCTGACTATTATATCTACGATTTTTACATACTCCGGTTACAATCTGTCTCGGAAACGAAGCAGGTATGTGCGACACCTTATTAGGTTAGGGTGCGGCCACACTACCACAATTTGCAAAAAAAAACAAAATGATATCCCAAACATCATATGTAACGCGTGTAGCACAAAAAAACTATATAATGATCTAAGAAAATGTGCTGATTTTTCCAGGTTAAAGTCAGACGACGAAATCCCCGTAATAAACTGTTGCACGTCTGGGCTGAAGCAGATAACCTTCCAGGATCTCATCGAAATGGGGATGACGATCGCCAACAAGTTTCCCCTGAACGATATCCTGTGGGTGCCGGGGGGTAACATCACCAAAAACAAGATGGTGCATTATATAAGGGTTAGTTTTTGATGTGTAAACATTTATACGGGGCCCTGAGGATTTTTCGGCATATAGTGATTGATTGCTAAGTAACTGATTAAGTGGGCAGAGTGATGCTGTTATTCATTTACTTAGTAACTGACATTAAATATAGATTATAATTCAATTTCCTCATGAGGGAACGTCCCGGCGGATTTGATCGGAACTCCACAGTCACAGGAACGGAAAGACAGTCGATTTCTCATCATTTTTAGTTGTCCGTTATTTATGGCTTTACTTCATTATCATCATTGTTTGTAATGAGTGTCCTAAAAAATCAAAATAAATTTTACAGGTCATATTCCTTCACCTGTTGCCCGCCCTGCTCGTTGATGGTGCGTTAAAACTGGCCGGAAGAAAACCGATGTAAGTTTTTTTAATAACTTTTTGGCTAATGTTTATTTATTTATTTATTTATCGTTTATTCGGAAAACCAACAGTACAATATATAAAAAAGAATGGTAAATACAATTGTGTGTAAAATTGACTGATGATAGGTTTTCGCTAAAGTACCGAGATACATATAAAGATTAAAATTAATTAAATTGTTATTTTTGCAATTTGCTTATATTTATTTCAAGGCCTTCCTATATACAAGTATATATTTATTTTGTTGTAATAAGAAAATAATCAATTGAAATTGAAATTTACCAATTAAAGGGAATTGTTAAAGTTTAAGTTAAAAAAAGCAAAATCTACACACATTTCAGATAAGAAACAAAACTTAGAGTTAGATGGAGTAATAAAGTAATAAAAAAAACTCTATCCTCGCAGGTAAATAATTATTATTAAGTTACAGGCAGGTAGCTGATTGTGAACTTTGTGAATATTTCATTTAGTGTTCACGTTTGGTAAGATGTTTATCGAGTAGCATTCGCCGCACAAAATACTCATTTTTCTAAGACACTCGGTGCTTGATTGGTCCACGGTGGAAACTGGTGAAACGGATCCGTCAAGTACGAATAATATTTGTTTTTTTGCTCCCCATAGATTGTTCAAATTACAACGGCGCATATACATAGCCAACCTGGCCCTCCAGTACTACATAACCAACCAATGGACGTTTATAAACAAGAAATTCATCAGTATGAGAGACACTATTCTACCAGAGGAGAGGGAAGATTTCAACTATGACTTTGAGCACATCGACATATGCCAGTTCTTCCTGAAGTGCATCCACGGAGGAAGGAAGTATTTACTGAAGGAACCGGACGAGACGATTCCGCAGGCTAAGAAACACCATCAGAGGTATGATTGCATAAACGAATCTAATCTATGCTTATAAATCAATTTCACATCGAATCGATTGTCCATCTCACAATACGCAACATACTCGTTAAAAGAATCTTGAACCCGAATACAGTGTCTATTTCCTTAACCCACTCAGCGCCAATGATGGAATATTCTATCAATGCCGTATACGCCAGGTGCCGTGTGCGGGTAAATCCGTCATCGTCTTACTGCATTTCTATTAATATTTAAAAGCGTGGCACTTCACATATACCTGAATTTATGAAAGGCATAAACTAATGGTTGTGATGGAATTAGGGGTAAATAATTCGAGTTTTATTTACAAAAGCTATGTCAACATAATATTAAACATAAAAAAACAAACATTTTCATAATTTTGTACATATCATTTGCCAACATAAGAAACTATAACTGAAAAACGGATGGCAGTCCCCGTGTGGGACATTCGCATGGGAGCGTTATATTTAGTTTTTTATTGTTATTGTTTTTGGTTTTTAATGTTGTTTTTTTCTTTTATTATTATTTTGTTTTTGCTTCTATCTCACGAATTGAAATATGTACATAGGGAAATCTGTTAAATAAATAAATAAGTAGTGTTGCCATGGCATTGCCTGCATAAATTATCCCATAGAAAGAGTCCTGTGGGATAGTCAATAATAACTTTTGGAGTTGGTCAGCACTTGTTTAGTGATTATAACAATATTTGGGATTATTAGTTACACATAATCTTTTGGATATTTCCGTGTAATCATGTGATAAGTGTAAATAAATAAATAATATCATGATGTTAATTACATTCACGATCATATTATGTTTTTTTTCAGAATGATCATCCTGCAAATGACAGTGCGGACCATCTTGTGCAGTTTGGCATTCTGGTGGATCGTCAACTCGAGCCTGTTCCAGACGCTATTAACGGGACTTACGGATTTTACATTCGGTTCGCCGTAGTTTTATAGAATTTAATATCGCCGTTTGCGATGTTTAAGTTTAAGTATTTGCGCCCACTAATATTATGAAAAGTTTGCGGAGAAAATATTTTTTTACCCTGTCCGGCCAGATTACAGCTTCGGTGAGACGGAAATCTCGTTGCAAGCGACACAATGACTATGAAGCACGGCAACGAGTTCAGCTGCAAATCACGGTTAATTTGTAGCAGTTTAAGTATTAGGCTATTTTGAAACCGCGTATAACGTAACCTCAGTTATATGATTATTGCGTTAATGCCCATTGCTACTTCTAATACCGTCTTTGAAACATTCATATAAGAACATATTCTCAATCCTAATTATATATTCTTGCGTTTTCCCTTTCTATAGTTATTGTAATAAACTTAGCACCAGGGCCGGCCAGGTGACAGTTTTAGAAAAAACACGCCACCGATTTGTACATATTTTAATGTATTGTTAAATTTGTAGTTATTGTTAAGACAATTGATTCTATCTTCATAATAAATGTTTTATATTTTTTAATTGTGTTTTGCTCACACTCCAACTGAAAGCCTGGAAATTTGGACAACATATAGGGTGACCTTCGAAAACAGGACTTGGAGACATTTATTCAAATGAATACTTAGAGCAGTAGCTTTTACTACTTAAACCGGGTTTTCATTTTCACATTTTTTCGCTATAACCCGTTAGGATGAAAAAAACAAAACCAAGTTACTTCATAAATAATTCATTTATTAAATATTTTTTTTAAATTATAATAATAATTATGCTAAATACACTACAAGAATAAGTACCGCATAAGTTGGAATGTATCTGTGGGTGGTTTTCAATAAATATAATATATATACAATTTTACAATTCATCTAAATTATTTCTGAAAATTATCTGCACTACCTAAGAATATAATTATTTAATTTTATGTTGAATTTTCGCACGAACTCTGAAATGGGTACGGCATAAAAGCACGCTCATGAACATGAGGTGGAGACTCACAACGAGATAGAAGCGTGTGTGGTCGAGATAGAAATATTGTAAGTGCAAAATTAAGAGGCTCGCTAATTGCGACCTCCGGATTTTCATTTTCACAAACCGTAAATAATATGTAAAGTTTTGTTTTTCGTAATCTTCATGAAATGATTTCTAACGAATATCAGTCTTACACTCGAATAATTGTATAAATTTCAAGAAAGATAGCTTTTTTAAATGCTTTTTTAATGCTTTTTTTTTAACTTATACCTCTAATACACCAGAACTTGGTCAATTTGAAAATCATTTGAAAATAACGCTTGTTTGTGCTGAGCCACGCAGTCGTACTCTTACATGTATGAAAAGTAATACGGTTTATGGTTCAATCTTCTTCAATTACTTAACACACATCTGTTGGACAGGGTGTATTTTTATTGACTTGGTACTTTTCAGGGACGTTGTCCTATATCGACAATTAAACCGGTTTCACAATAAAAAATATAAAAAAAAAATTTTTACTTAAATAATTATATTATTAATAATTATTTTTAACTTTTTTTTGAAGATCAAGGCACTACGCCGTTCCAGTAAAACGTTAAAACGATTTTGAGTATATTTTGAATTTGTTTATCTCGTAATTAGAAAATATTTTACTGTTTTTTTTTTGATGATTTGATAGATTTTCGATACTGAAAGAAGCAAAGGGAATAAAAATACAACCTGTATTATTATTATGACGTCGTAGAGCGCAGTTCGGCAGTTTTCTCCAAATTAAAGGCACATAATATCTCACAAATCTGTAATTAGCTGAGTGTTTATGTGTACGTCTTGTTACATAACTTTACTAAAACGACCTGGACAAGGGGTTTGAACTCGGACATAGTAACCCGCCATGCTGCAATAACCTGATAAAAGCAAATTACGTCAGCGGGGTTAGAACCTGCGTATTTTTTTAAAGTGAAAAAGCTGACAGAGGCCATTTCTGAAGCAGAATACAATTAAACGATTTATAAAGTTGATTCACTCGTAAGAAAATTGTCTTGCAAACAAATAAAATATACGCTTTTTGTGGTGGCCGTACACAAAAACCGAAGCAAATGAAATATTATGGTTAAATCCTACCTTCGCACTGATGCGTCTCGTTAATGGACACTTGTGCAATCGCTTGCATTTTGTGAAACGTACGATTTATCTCGAGGAAAACAGGCAATCAAGGCCGGAATAAGTGACGCTTATTTTATTTTTTCTCTCCCATTGTATTCGCTAATTATAAATTTAGAAATTCCCTTTAGAATTTAGAAATTTAGAATTTCCCTTGATTATATAGTGGTTTTAGATACCTAGCTCAACCACATACAAAGAGTAGACCCCAAAAAAATAATATTTCCTTTGCACATAGCCCAGACGCAAACCTCATAGAAGTATAAATATTTGCAGTTTAGAACGCCTTATCCTACCAATACACAGATGGTGCACTGATTTGTAATAATTTTTTAAATAAACCAAAAAATATAATGGCATCTGTCATTAAAATTATGAAACTGTGATTTTTATTTTAATCAATTACGATGTTTTATGGATCCTTGGTACTAGAAGTGACATCTGCATTGTGTTTTAGTCACTAAAGAGTGGTTTCCAATTTCTTAATAATTGAGGAATCTCTAAACCACAAGATTATCAATGGTCAAACTATGCATATGTGGTATTTATTTACAAGAAAATGAATAGACTATAGACCAGTTGATACTATAGGTCGATAGAAGGTTTAATTGCCATTATGTGGCTTACTTGCTTAAGAGCTCCAGTGACATCCAGGACAAAACCGGTTAAATTATTCTTAAACATTAGCTTACGGTACTTCGTTGATTTAAACTCATGGTCAAAATTAGAGTTTCACTTTTGTGAGGTGATTTCCTTAGTTTTATTCTTGAATATCTGATCCCAGGAACTAATCTGAGCTTTGTTCGCGCGCACTCCTTTCATGTCTAGAACCTTGTGGAATTCGCTGATCGTACATTCGGGCAACATCCTCACAAACTGTTCGACGAAATTCTCCATGCTCCCGGAGGTATTACTCATGCTCGAGTTGAGGTTCAGCGGCGACATGACGAGCTTCAGAATCATCTCGGCCTTTGTCATGCTCTTAACGACGACCTTCGTATACGTCGTCGGCGGCTGTCGCTTCACCTGCGAGCCGATCGACGGCAGTTCAAGCAGGACCGTCTTTAGCATGTGCGTATCGAGCAACAGCTGCTCCGAGCCCACCGTCGAAAGCGGTTTACATTTATAAGTATTCTGAATGAACTTTGGTATGAACGAACTCGCAAATTTTATACAGAACTGAGTGAAATACTTCCGCGACGACGACAGGTTGTCACGTATGATCGGAACGGTCGTTTTCAAGTGTGTTATTATTTGCGAAACATACGAGCTCTGATCACCGACCGCGTCAACGTTCTGCCATTGTATTTTCGTCATGGCTATGAGCGACGGCTCGCACGCAAACTCCAAGTCCTGCACCAGAAGCTGGATGGAGTTGGATATGATCTTGTGGAATAGATCCTGCTCTTGAGATAAATCGATCTTCTCCGATAATTGCACCGAGACTTTTTCTTTTAGTTTCTGCTCAAGGTGGACAGTCGTTTCGAGGCAATATTCTGCTGTACTAATAACACTGGTGATCTTCGAGAGTTCAGACCTTGTAAACCTGAAATAAAGAAAAGAGAAATGTTTCATTATCACTTTAATAGTGTGACAAAATGATAATGGAACATTAGTAAGCTGTTAGAGGGAATTTTTTAACGGCCCACAGGATACTTCTACATATGACGATAATATTAATTCCATCCATCCATTGGGCATCTTTAATGTTACGTATCAAACAAAATATTATCGAAAGAATAATACATTTTTTTATATTCTACCTAAGATGACTGTACAGGCCCTCACGTGGTGGGACCTCTGGCATCTCAATATCAACCTGTCTACTTAAATTAACTCCGTTAAAGTTGACTCCCTTCAGATTCATCCAGTAGGTGTTGTTGTGTATGGGAATTTCAGTCTTCGAACGATGGGTGTACGACATTGCAGTCAGGTTGCGAGCGCTAGCGTGTTGCTAGCTCGTTGTTGGTAAGTGGACTGGCTCCTTTCCACGTGTGTGTATGTGGTTATAAAGGCCCACTGTGTTTGATGGTACATGTGCAAATGTTCTACAGCTCCATCGGGTGGCATAACTTGTAATATGCGTATTATCGCGTCCATAGAAAGTTCGAGAAACATAAGAATACACCATTTAGCGTCCAAGGCCGCGCATGTCAATTCGTTAATTCATGAAAGGTATAGACTAATTGTGGTTTTTTTTCATTTTATTTCGGTTTTGATGTTTGATTATTTATGTAAAAAGTGCGCTAGTGAATGGGAAGTATTTTTGACAGATTTGATGGTAAATAATTTGAGTTTTATTTACAAAAGCTATGTCATTTTAATATTAATTATAAAAAACAAACATTTTCATAGTTTTGTACATATTGTTTGCCAATTATAAGAAATTATTAAAAAACGAGTGTCAGTCCTGCATGGGATATTCCGTTCAGTCAACGTACGTCAAAACGCGTACAGCTTAATATCTTAAAGGTTGTAACTACTCATTTTTCCATACACAAATTGGTCATTCCTCTACTTATTGTAGACCAGAAATCAATAATACTCTTATAATGTCTTATCTCCTAATTACCTAGGTAAATATGAGGAGAGAAGCTAAGCTAAACTAAACAGCCGTTAGATAAAATGCAATGATTCATGACCACATCCACAAAGACAACAGCTCTTCGAGAAAAGTCTTCTCAAAAGGGTTCAGTGGAATTACCACCATATCCTGACGCCTTAGCTCTGCTTAATTACTGTCTCGGTATGTAGATCTGACAACTTAATTTAGCCCTCTGGAAGGTTACTGGTGCAACGTTATGATTGCCTGGTTTGGAGTCTCTGCGCTTTCAACTACACACAAAGATAATCTAGGAATTTTTTAAGGCAAAGTATATTGATACTTTGCCTTAAAATTCGGTGCTTTATAGGGGGTCAGGTTTTACGCACTGCGCTGTAATTACAGCTTCATTATACAGAAATTAAAAAAATAAACTTTCCTATGTTTCAGACCCTCATTTGCATTTCAATTATTCCTATGGCTCTAATATCTGTATGTCATTTATTTAATTTCTCAGAAAAAGAATTACATTTTAAATCTGCCTTTACTATGTTGAAGGCCTAATATCAAGGTATCTAAACATATTGTTTTTGTGATTTAATATCTGTAGTGTTACCAAATGAACGCCATAAAAAAATGGTAAATTAATCGAAATTAATATTTTTCCTTTGGCTTCGCTTTAAGACTTTCACTTAAATTTCAAGCGAAATGTTTAAGAAAACATTATTAATACCTGACGGCGTCGCCTTCCTTCAGGAAACTTTGGAAGTTTTGTATGATGCCGGAAGTGGACAAGTTCTGGAGATCCCTCGTTATCGAAGACACCTGACTGCCCAGCGAAGCTATCTGTAATGATATAAATCAAATATAATTAGATTATTTTTATAATTGCTTCTATAGGGTGTTTTTTTTAGAGGCGTGGTTTTCAATCTGGCACTACTTTTTTCGTAGTTGGTGTTTTTGACAGTTGTCACTTGATTTATGCTCAGTTTGGTTTGCCATTTCATAATGAATAGACTTACTCCTGAACAACGTTTGCAAATAGTGCAAATTTAGAAAAAATCAAGCGTGGCGTGGCCTCCAAGATCGTGCAATTTAACACCGCTGGACTATTTTTTGTGGGGTTATGTGAAGTCGCTTGTCTACGCAGATAAGCCGGACACGATTAACGCCTTGGAAGAGAATATTCGGCGCGTTATTGCTGACATACGGCCCAACTTGCTGCAAAAAGTGGTTGAAAATTGGGCCTCTCGGCTGGAATTTGTTCGAGTCAGCCGCGGCGGCCACTTACCCGAAATCATTTTTAAAACATAATGGCAAACCCTTATCTTTATAATAAAACTAAATTCTTAGCCATAACATCAAATTATATGCGTTTTATCTCTTCTTGAAAACCACGCCTCTAAAATCATCACCCTATATTAGTAAGAGATAGACGAATGAAATTATCAGACTCAAGTAAGAATTGGTGAAATAATATTTTCAAAACCGGACTCAACCAGGGTTTCCAGAACTTTAACAAAAAACAGTCGATCGATCGAAATAAAGTGGTTTAGTCAGCGTAAGCTAAAAAGGAAAACGGAACCCCTGAAGAGGGAAAAATACCCACCTGATTGGATGTGATATTCCCCGACGAGTGTTTGGGCAGGGTTGCTTGCAACACGGACACAGCATACTCTCTCAAGTATTTTTGGAAAACTGACGTCAGTCCTGAAATAGATATCTCTACTTTAGTAATCTAATTCTGAGCGCTTCATGCATTTTTTTAAATCAATTATTTATAGTATGTTTGTTGGCTTTAAGTAATAATTATAAGTATTCTCTAAATAAAAAAAAATGTGTGAGTACCGGGACTCACAGTTAAGATGTGTAAACATCAACGTTCAACAATGGGAGGATTGAAAATTTAAATGAATATATACTTATATATCGATAATTCATTTATATTTTATCCAATTTAATTATTAAATGTCACTTAGCAATTGAATACAAGCCAATCAGCCATCAATTCACCAACTAATCAGTTACTTAGCAGTTTCCTCTTCCCGCCACGAGTGTTGCCATCACAAGCGTTACCAAACCACAATTCACATACCCCCAAAAAATTATATGGTCCCTGTATAAATGGTTACACATCAATAGCTTATAATTTATATTATATTATTATTATCTATTACATCTCTCTTTTTTTATTTTGTGTTTTTTGTTTAAACTACTCATTAGTTACTACTCGTATATATTATAACTTAATATATTTTTTTTATGAATGCAAATCTACGTAAGTAGACGAAGACGTAGTATTTGACTTTACGTAAGTGGATATATATATAGATTCATTTACATATATCAACGTTGAACGTAAGTTATTCTTGTATATATTCATTAAATTTTTCACTTTTCATCATTCTTATACATCATATTCGTTACATTTTCATTGTTTTTATCATTATTGTTTCCTTTTTAAATAATTTTTCTACTACTAAAATGAAAGTTTGACCATATTTCATAAAACGTACAAATAGCTAGGTGAGAGTTGAGAGCTTTCAAAATTACAGCGCTGTATTTAAACCAGCTTGCATTACACTTTGTGCGTTTCTATAGGTTAAGGTATGTAATAATAAATAATTAAAAATAATAATAATAATAACTATTATATTTAATGCTGCTAGATATGTCTATACGAGTGAGTATCTGGTAGACGAGTCGGCAGGCTCTTCCAGAACATGTAACCTGCATACTTAAAATGATATGAAATAAAGGTTGCGAAAGCGACATTGAATTTGAATTTGTGCGTTTCGGTAATAATTTTTCTGTAAACATTATGGCTGTCATTTCTTTGCAAAATTTCCATCCTTTTAAAAAAAATATTAAAAAGTATTCGAGTTTTCTAAATTTCAGACTTTTATACAATGTAAACTAAAGGCGAACGCCTATTATAAAGTAAACAATAATCTAAATACGGTATTTAAGAAATACATTACACAATTATACAATATATATATATATATATATTTAAAAATATTCGATCAGTGAATTGGATAATATCCTTCTTCCTGTACAATACCTCCTTCCACCTACCTCCTCCTCCTTCCTCTTACTTCCTGCTGTATACAATATATATTCTATTCTACGAATGTACGCCCTAAACTCCACGCAGCTAAAGAACTCACCCAGCATAGGTTGTCCGGTGGTGAGCTGCGTACACTGAACCATGCATTTCTTATAGAAGAGGAATAGATCAGCACAGCTCGAGAGAACAGCCGCGCCCGACTGTCCTCCAATGGTGCCGCTCAGGTCTGAAGAGTCCAGGTCGTCGGACGCTGAGTTCGATTGGTTTGCGGACGCCTGCTTCGAGTCCTGACAAATAAGATTAGTAATAGTATTTTTTTTTCGTACTATCAGAGTAAGGTTGAATTATACGAGGTGTGATCAAAAAGTAAGGTGACTTTTCAGATTTCAAATTTCTTTGATTATCATGGCGTAGTGCATCAGGAGTTCTTACCACAAGGTCGTACAGTTAATAAGGAGTATTAACTTGAGGTTATGCGTCATGCGTTATGCGTGAAGCGATATTAAAAATACGCCTGGAATTGTGGAAAAATCAGTCAGGATTATTGCACCACGATTTTTTGGCCAAAAACAACACCGTAAGCATGCCACAGCCACCGTATTCACCGGATTTAGCCCGCTGTGACTTTTTCCTGTTCCCGAAACTCAAGAAACCAATGAAAGGATGGCATTTTGCAACGATTTGAGGAGATGAAGACCGCATCGCTGGATGAGCTGAAGGCTATACCGAAAAGTGCTTATCCGAAGCGCTTTGAGGATTGGAAAAAGTGTTGGCACAAGTGTATTGTATCCGAGGGGGGTTACTTTGAAGGGGACAAAATAAATATTGATGAATGAATAAATATTTTTTGATAAAAATAAAAAGTCACCTTACTTTTTGATCACACCTTGTATTTATCAAAAATTTTAATAGGCTCGCAGCAGGTTAGGTTTCTCTTGCACCGCCTAACATTTTTTTTATTACACAGTTTGCAGTAAAATCAAAACATAAAGATGACAGTTAAAATCAAAGGTGAATATTTAAACAATAAAAAAATGAAATAAGAGTTCATTTTGAATATAAAATTACAAGCATGCATACCATATATTAAATCAGAATGTAAATCAAAACTGTATGTCGCCTATATAATAATGAGCTGTTTTTGTTTGTGTGAGTGAGATAGAGAGGTGTTATTTTATTGTGAAAAAATGGCATCCCAAATGCAATTTATAAATGATTTGCCTGATAGATAAAATATATCTGTCTTTAAAATTAAGGTTATACATGCTCATTGCTCTGGATAACCTATAATAGTTTGTATGCACTATCTTGATTCATTAATGATGTTACACATCTACGCTTCTCATTCCATTGCTTCAATTTTAAATTCCTACCCTCGAACTACGTCCAATAACTAACTTTCCTATTGGTAATAACAAAATCATTTGCAACGCTTGTAGTTAGTTGAATTAGACTTGCTTGTAACCCAGAGTAGCTGACCGTACGAGGTATAACAAAATTTATTTTGTAGTAATTTTAATTTATCGTCTATTTGAATTTGCCTCTAGAGAGTACTAGGTGACATTTGATTATAACATTAAGCCTTGTATAAGTGTCGGCAATGTGTCAGTGGCGAGCTAGAGAGAGGGTAGATTGGAAGATTTTTCTTGGTCAACTGTGGGTGTTCAGATAAGTAAAAATAACTAATAAAAAGAACAGTGGAATAACCTCTGGAGTCACAATTTCTTTTTTTTAATGTATTGGTTGAATTTATATCTGGTAAGAACAGCCGAGGATCATACAGTTCTCGGAAGGACTGCCGTTATGAAGGATCAAGCATAATACCTTTAATACTTTTGGCCATTGTTAGTTTATCGGAAATAGTTAACTAAATTTAAATGAAAACGGTTTAAATGAAGGACAAAAGTAATCGGAATAAAGTATATAACTTCATCCGAAGAAAATAATTAGGTAAACTATTAAAACCGCTGTTATCGTATTTGAATATAATTAGCAATAAATACAATTTTCATTGTATTTCAAGTGCAGTCAAGTGCATAACGACCACTCATAAATCGATAAACGATCTCATGGCGGGCGATAGCTGTGCAATGTCGTGAACTGCGAAAATGCCGTAAGCGATGCTCACGCCATCGCCTTCAGGGTGAGTGACTCTTTTGCACTCATTACTCAATAAAACTATCATCCGAGTTTGTGAACTTTCAGATAAGTGTAAAAAAAAATAGCTTCAAAATGTTGCCCGTGATGGAGCCAACCGCCGTCAGCTTTTCTACCTTTTAAATTACGCTCACCTGGATGAACCTCTCCATCAGGTCGGCGAGGTTAGTGTCGAGACTCTCGATGTAGAGGTACAGGTAAGGCTCGAAACAGGTACCTATCAGCCCGACAAATGGGGACTTGACATTGTCTTCCTGGTCAACAGGAGTTGGAGAAACCTGAGAAAAAACGTAAGACCTATAAATATAGCTATAAACTAACGGGTCTGTGGATTTTACATTCAGAATTATAGCAACTTTTAATTATAGCATTTTTTTTTTCGCAGCAATTTTTCGACTTTTTATGATTAATTTTAAACCTTTTTTCGAAAATGTTGGATAATTTTAATTAATTAAAAGTCCGATTAAAAGTATAACATTAAATTAAACATTAACCCATTAAGATAGGATTTCGCTCCAAAAAATTTTGTCGCCAAAAGGGTTTGAGAACGGATTAATTTCTAAGGAAAATTTATAGAACTCACTTGTATACTATAAAATCCATAGTGCATTCATGAGTCGTTCAATCTTTACAAATCAGATATCGTCTGATTCACCATGAAATTCTCTATTTAAAATATCACTTTGATAATTTATTTCTTAAATTTAAAAAAAAACTGCTTTATCGATTTTTTCCTGTTGGCCACACAATTTTTTGTCCACACAAAGTTTTGTCAAATATTACACTTTTTTATTTACACTTTCAAATATATGGTAGATATATACACTATACACAATGTTAAGTATCTTTTTGGGTGCGATGGTTCTAATCTCTTCTGGCTTGAGGAGATGGTTGCCTAGAAGCTGGTAGCTTTTGTGACTGAGGGGCCCACATTCTCCCAGTAGGTGTAATGAAGTTTCTGGGCTCTCTTGGCAAAGCCTGCACCTGTCGTCGGTCGATAGGCTTAATTTGTGCAGGTGTTTATTCAGCTTGCAACACTATACGCTACCATTTATACCTTTTCCAAAAACTGTACAGTTGTCGAAAAAAAAATCAAGTTATAAAAAAAAATACGGAGCAGCTGATGGCTGGGACGGAAGTGCGTCAGTGTGTTTTCAATACAAATTTAAAAATAGTATACATATGGACACCAAATAGATGTAACAATCTCGCTTGAGTCATCAAGATGGCCATCCGCTCTGGGTTGACCAGAAAACAAAAATGCCTTCCTTGAAAGCACTTCTCAAAAAGCTCTGGCAGCATCTGGATGCGTAAAAAGTGTGAAATCGGTGTGGATGTTGAAACCATGACGAATTCATGGGTCCATCTTACGAGGTAGTATTTCAAGCAAATTTTACATCTGTTATCATGTAAATCCAAGGATCACGAATCCTCAATCTAATTCTTTGCTATTTCCTCTATATCCTTTCAAGACGGACCAGAACGCTGTCAATAATTTAGGCGGCGGTTACTCTTTTACCAAAGATTAAAAAAAAAAAACAAACCTGTCCGTCAGTC
Source organism: Neomicropteryx cornuta (assembly GCA_020383195.1). Classification (NCBI taxonomy): domain Eukaryota; kingdom Metazoa; phylum Arthropoda; class Insecta; order Lepidoptera; family Micropterigidae; genus Neomicropteryx; species Neomicropteryx cornuta. The sequence continues at coordinate 3,506,522 of JAHKQU010000010.1, read as the reverse complement.
GAATTGGTGGTTTTTTGTAACGGAGATTTTACCTCAGAGCTTTTTGTTGGCAGTTCATCTTTTTTTAATGTGACTCCTGAAAAAAACAGCAAACATTCAGCGTTTTGTGATTGCAAACCTAACCTAACCTAACCCTGCAGGTTTTAGAACACAACAGGTAAACGTTAAATTAAAATATTGAGTAAGTATACTTGGTGTATTTAAAATCCTTACTGTCATTTTAGGGGGTTGATCTATATCGATAATTAAATTTCATTTATAAACAAAATTGTTTATACGTTTTTTAATCGATTCCGCAAGTAGTTTGAATATTGCGCTGAAGCGAACCTAACCTAACCTATCCGCGGCGCTTTGTTTACGTTTGGGACAGATCCATGCGTTCGATGGGGAATCGCGATTTTCCAACTAGGTACAACTTTGTTAGATTTTGATAAAATTTTAAATTTGTTTTTCTGTTAATAAAAAACATTTTTCAAATATTTTTTGCCGATTAATGTTTGGTTGTTAACAAATATCAACCCCCAAAAGACAGTAGTGATTTAAAATATATCGTACATTCAATGGACCTACCAAATTATAATATCTTTCCTCTGAAAAGTATTTTCAGTGTAAATGGAAACCAATACCTTGTCAATAGTATATATATTTTTAATTTATTATTTTAACATGATATGGACTGTATAATGACAATCTATTTTGAAGAATTCAGAAAAGTCGGAGACCAGTACAATTATTACAGAACAGGACAGTTTGCACAGTAAGACACAAGTTATAGATGACAAAAGGTGACAGATAGGTCCATAATGTCTCATTGAGAGAACTATAACTTACTAACTTACTACTTATAACTTCTAAAATTCGAACAAAAAGCGCGCGAAAAAAAAATCAACATGGGTTTTCCTATAGAGAAAATAATTTTAAACATAACTTTTTTATTAGTATTTTTATGTAGATTCGATTAAAACTTTAAAATTCTAAAATCGGTGGTGAAATCATTGAGATCCGACATCACAAACATTTCGCTATTGGAGTCAATCCATGGGAACTACACTCCGACTAGATGAACACGCACACAGCTGTTATGGGTAGTTTTTAAATTAAATATTTTAGATGTTATTATATTGCGCATAAAATTACCTAAAAACTAAACTAAGTTTTTTATAGAAATTAAGTTACAGAAAAACTGTCGCATACATGTAAAAAAAACACCTCAGTCATTGGATAGCTTGATATTACCTTAGATTATATAATATTTGTAAATGATTTGTCAAAAATCCGAATGTTGGAAATGTACAAAATAAAAATAACCACGTACCCACGAATCTTTTGTCGAGCAGCGTTTCAAAATTATACGTCTTCTGGATTGCGTATAGAAGTAACTTGACATCAATTTCTTGCCTCCTGGCGGCCATTATTTTTGACAGCTCCTCTCTGGTCATCTGTTTTGAGTAAAAATAAAACACTTCATCATCGATTACATAATTTGTTTACATAGCTCAACCTCATACAAATAGTAGGCACCCATGAAATGATGATGAGATATTGATACGCAGATATACTAGACACAAACCGCAAGTAAGATTTAACAATTGTTTAGAAACGATAATCAAACCAAGTCAACAGATGGTGCTCATCTATCGCACTGTTTTGTAAAAAAATTTCAGTATAAACTTAAAAAATACATTGTAATTATTTTTTTTTTTGTAATTTAATTTTTTGTAATCTATTTTGTGTTTTTATGTTTTCCATGTAATATGTCCCTTAGTCGAATACCAATCCTATATTTTTGTACCCAAATTCCTTTGTTGTGCAAAGACATCACTATTTGCGAGGACTTCGCTTCTGAATCTACAAAAGCACACGTTCGAAAGTGTCGGATCGAACTGACTTTCTTGGTAACCGCATCACTGTATTTTTTCAGGCGGAATACAGTAAAACCGCGTGTGAATTAGTGCAATATCGTGGAAATAATACCTAAAACCGCAAATCTCAAAACAATAACAAACAAATACAATCGTAGCCGGCACGACAAACTATCTACCTACCCGCGTACCGTGGCTGTCGCCGTGCAATCAAAATCAATAATTTTTTTATGAAGATAATAAATTATAATAAACATTTAAAGCAGGAGGAACAAGTGAGTGCCGAAGATACTGCAAAAGAAACTCCGAACATCATCATTACACCCGAGAGCGAATTATTATTATTATTATTGTTCGCTAGGCAAGCGATTGCGTTTACACTTATAGCTTCCACCACTTCCTATAATAGCCGATTCCAATTATCCACAACTCTATTAGAGATAAAATTCTTCTTAGGATTAGTGGAACAAAGAATCTGTGGTATGTCTGCACATCTCCTTTCATTTGTTTTATAAATGCTAAAACACCCCCGCATCCTTCCCCCTTTCATGGTAGTATCAACCCACCAACAGTCCACTTAAATCAACTCTCGGTGCAACCAACGGTTAACTTAAGTAATTTTAAGTAAAATAAAAATAAAACTATAAACAGCCGTAAAAACTAACAACTATGCAGATGACCCTGAGGACATAGCTCTTAGATTATATGATTAGTGACAAATTGAACCAAGTGACAATCGGTTCCTAGCACAATGAGTCGGATGTAACTATATAATTGTAAAGTACCACACCTTGCAGAACTCGACGACGATGAGCTCGGACACCTCCCAGTCCTGCGGGAATATCGATCCGAGGGTCTCCTCAAACTTGATCAGATGCTTCTTGATCCACGCGTACCTTTTATCTACCTTGTCCAGCCAGGCGGTGTCTTGATTGGATGAGAAAAGGTGAATATATTCCTGAGGATGGTACAAAAAGATTGTGTAGAGTGGCCTAATTAATTTGTTACGGTAAATCTGGCACTAAATCAAAGGTAAAGGTTTTGCATCCCTAAAGAAGGTTGACAGAAAGGTATTTTTCATCAGTAACACGCAAAACATTATTAATTATTGTAATCAAAAGTTTACCAACATTATTATCGGAGCGGAAACGTAGTTCCCATGGATCGACTCCAATAGCGAAATGTTTATGATGTTAGATCTCAATGATTTCTTCACCGAATTTAGAATTTTAAAGTTTTAATCTAATCTAAAAATATACTAGGTCGGGACGGAGCCGAAATTTTAAAATTCAAAATAATAAAAAAGTTATGCTTAAACATATTTTCTCTATGGGAAATCCCTTGTAAAAAAATTGCGCACTTTTTGTTCAAATTTTAGAAAAACAATTATTTATTTGAAGTTTGTATTTCTCCACTCCAATATGCTGCTAGCATAGGTAGTGACTGTGGTTATCTAGTAATATTTATCCTTCGACTTATAATGCATATACAGGGTGTCTCGGGACCATTCCCAAAGACTTAAAGTGGTGTTTATGTTCCCTGTTATGAGTGAGAAATTATATAAATAAATTAAAAAATAATTCATCCTTAAATTTATTATTTTTATTAAAGCGCTGGTGTAAATTGCCTTTGCTATTACAAAACGCATCTTATAGCCTTAACTGAGTGCAGTCAACGACCTGCCGGTAGTGAGCGGACAATCAGCTGGACCATAGCAATTCTTTTTTAGAAAATATTACATTTCAGTGTTAGTATTATTTCTCTAGTAGTAGAGCCCCCCCCCCCCCTTAATGACACATTACTAAATGTACCTGTAATTGTGTGCCTATAAACCACCTCAGCAGATCCTCCTTAACTCTTGGTTCAAGGGTTGTAACAACGAGACATGCCTCGCAGAGAGATTTATTTGATATGTGAGTTTTTGTTCCTGAAATATAAATGTTAGCATTGTAAATTATAGTTTTACACATCTAAACTGACAGCGCATATTTTAGTAAGGTTAGTGCGGTCATTTTTAAGTATAGCAGCGATAATGCGACCGTGCTTAAGGTCAGTATATCCTTAACTGTGTGTTCTCATAGCAAAACTTGTACTGCAGTCTATAAGTTAATTTTTATAATTTTCACAGGGTTTTGCGCAGGTCTCTTGTATGATCATTGTAATACTTCATAAATAACCTCCCTTAGAACAGGTAACTCTTACCTAGTTAGGGAGGTTACAGACTTGTACTCATCGGCCAACATGATTTCTTGAAAAAAAAAATCTACCGTTAAATGACAGCAATATAAAAATAAAATATTTAAGGTTTAGACCTTCGCTAAATAGATCGAGGCCGACTTGAGGGGTCAATAGACTGGGGAAAATTGTGTTTAGCAACCGTTTCTATAAAAGTGCAATAGTTACTTTGCAGCCTGAGATAGAAAGAAGTAAGGAAGAGTAATGAGAGTAGAACACACATTTGATATTCAAAACTATAATCATAAAGCAATTTTTTCTATTCTCTGCTAGTCTGACATATAAAATAAACTCCTTATACTACAAATAACTCCAAGTACCTTGAACCATCCCACCAACTTGTCATGGTACATATGGAAACTAAAAACACCATTAAGTGCAAACAATACGGGAAATACACGCATCAGCTTGAAAATAAATAAATAATATCAAGCAGAGTAACTGTTTCAATTTTATTGTAAGCGTACACATACGGCTTGTTCGTAATAATTTATTTCAATGGCAAAAGAATTAATTTTATTGTAAGCGATACTAACAATATTTTTAACAACAAAATATACAATTATACTGTTCCTTACGATAATCTCAACAGCCTAAACAATTTCAAATAAGATAGACTAAACTATCTTTTTTGCTGCTGCAGTACGATAATTTGATAGATCGTAAAAAATGAGATTTTCTATAAACATCTATTAGAAATGATAACTTGTTCAAAATGTTGTTTACAATGTTTTGGCGGAAAACGCTTGATATGTGTACTTAAAATGTAAATGATAGCCCACCTGTGAATGCATCTTTGAAATCAGCCATGATTTGCTTGGCCAAATCACTTCTAATTTGACACATTTGATCGCGCAAATCGTTGATCAGTTTAATGTCCTTATAATTTTCGAAATGCTTTAAAACTTCCATTATCGCTTGGAGCGGCAAAACAACTTCCTTGTAATAATGTTTTTCAGTCATGGTTTTGAGACTATCCATGCCCCCCACGAGCATGTGAAGATGATTGAGCGTCGTAATGGCCGCCGTTAGATTTATTTTCGCACAATCCAATTGTTTTATTTCGCTAGTTATTTCCTTGACCATTTCCTCGCTCTTTTCCGCCTTTTTATTTATATCCCTCACCTGAACGGACAGCTCTTTGATCAGCCTCTGAGCCTCCTCTAGAGCTTTTTGTCCGTCGTCTCGAGATATATTCTGGCCGCGGACTAGATCCTGAATTTCCTCGTCTATGGTCGAAATCTTGTACTCCATCTTCGAGACGACATTGTCGATGTTGGACAGCGATTGCTCCGTGGGAAAAAGCATATTTATGTAATTTATCGTGTTAAAATCTGGGCTGTCCAACTGATCGGCGTTCGGCAGGAATTCTTCTATTGCGTTCAACACCGAGTCAGGGAAATTTATCTGAGCATCCTGTGTCGAATCGCTCTCGTCTAGAATTTCCGATAAATCCACCATAGGATCCATATTTCAACTTCAGAAAACATCAACAAAACTTAACCCAAAATGAAAACACCAACTGATACATAATAAAATGTATAAATTTGACGTTTATCTGACGTCTGTTCTGTCTGGTAGTTACACGATCAATCTGACAGTCAATTGTCAACTAGTGTAGCGTTGGGCGGCATCGGATTTAATAATAAACATATTTTATTTACAATATTCGTCAAAAATCTTTTTATATTTTTGAAAAGATATTCCGTTATAAAAAATATTTAATTAAGTTAATTAAATATAACAAAAAAAATATTAATAATGTTAAATAAATATTAAAAATTAGAAATATTAAAAAATAAATATAATAAAAAATAAAAAACATATATTTTCGGTTGTTACTTACTTTATTATCTTTTTATTTCTCTAAAGTAGTGCGGCTTTCAGCCAAGTAAATATCAAATGGATACTCCATTCAGAACAGGAATGTACAAAATACTTTTGATTTTCAGCTTCATATACATGTTTCGTACATTGTACTGATTTTTATGAATAAAATAAATAAGTATTACTATTTTCTCAGTTCAATTATCTCACACAAATTGTGCTTTAATTTTTAAATTTTTAGCCTTTTCATTTTGTTTAATTTAATCAAATTTAAACAAAAGTAACAAGCTTCAGATTTTTTTAACTAAATGAGTTAAAAAATCTTTAGGGTACTAACATTCAAGCTACTGACCATTCTCTTTTTTTCCCTACCCAGATGCAAAATAATACTGTAAAAATGGTATTTATTGTTTTAAAGCTTTGTGATACATTTCACTAATAAATTAATCAAATCAGGTTTCGTTTGAAGCTACATACGGAACTTTAAAAAAATAGTTTATTGTTATAAAATTAAATTGTAGTTTCTAGCGTAAATATATACAATTTTAAAACGGCGTAATCTCAAGCGGTAGAAATATTCTCAATGCTAGGCCTCATCTTGCCCCGCACGAGGGCCTTCTTGAGTCTCCTCCAGAATAAAACGACGTCGTCCTTCTTTCCAGCCTTGGGCCAGACGAGATACGTTTTCGTCATCATTAAATAGTGAAGGGTGTTCGGCCTCCGCGTCTTTGGAATGTCCTCCAGTAGGACTAAGATCAGATGCTCTCGTCTGGTTTCGATGAGTCTGTAAAATTGACAGCATTATTAAGCATATCAATCTTTTTACGATTTTATTTAATAAAAAACCCCATAAAACATTTATACTTAATCTTTACAGTAAGTTATAAGCCAAAAGCTTAAAAAATACATCAGGGTTATTTTAATTTATTTTCACTTTATTATCCTGCGTGAGAGGTTAGGGGTGCAGCCATTCGTGTAATATACGACATACTATTATTCTATTTATATCATGTAGATTATTCTGTACCAGGACGCTACTACTAATCTACTGTTGGGTAGAAAAATATATGCAATTAAGTGATTAGTGACAGTGGCAATTAGACTATTGTACGCGTGCCACTTCGTAGCGTTGATTTCAGTAGAAGTGGGCATCGCGGCGCAACTGTTAATTTGTTTTGCATAAACTACAGACACGTGCATTGGAATGCGAGATGAAGTCACACTAGATTAATGAACCAAAAAATGGATTTAAAATAAACCGACTTCAAAATGAATAATAAAACATAAACTTATTCTTGCTAGAACATTTTGGTTTTTTTATTTTAAAAATTTTAGCTACCTTATACTAAAACTAAACTGCAGCGGATCAACTCGGTGCGGTGAGCGGTGTTCAAGTATGTCGCTCGAAGAATCGATTAGTACTGTACAATATAGCTAGGAAGCGTTCTCACCATAAAAATAAATATGTTATCGAGAGTATAATATTAGCTCCCTTTTGCATAGGTTATTTGTAATAATAAAATGATTTTATAAATACAATCTCTGTTTTTACTTTTTACGTCTTTCTAATTTTGAGCAAATAAGTAAGATTAAATAACTAATATGTTAAATAATAATAATAATAGTATATGAAAATAATTAAAAAGTTTGTAAGTAACAATTAAAATGGCTTTCCTTCTGGGGGTATATTTTTTTGTTGATTTGTATCATTTGTATCAAACGTTTCTGTGTTAATTCTAGTATATTCAAAACACTTTTTCATACAACCTGTTCTCTGTACATACGTGTGTGTGTCGTGTGTATGTGTGTTCTCCATTATTCAATCTATCCTTGTTGATTTCATTTACAATAATAACAATAACAACAACAATAACAATAATATATTGGACAAAAAATGGTCATGGATCTAAGCGCCGCCGCTCGCCGGTAATAATAATTTGACCTAAACAAACTAACAAATATTGTAAATATTATAAAAAAAAAATCCTGTAAAAACATAGGGATCGAATTAGGAATCCCCTCTTTTTGAAGTCGGTTAAAAACGGAGATCCGACATATGAGTGCAATTCGGTCGATTATGAGTAACATATTTTGAAGTGAGCAATCATTTCTGCGTACCTACCTATGCTGGGCAAGATGCATCTCGAACTGACACCACTGACTCAACAGGAACTCCTCTGACACCACAAGGAGGATCACTCTGGACCTGTCCACGCACGATATGATGTTCTCGAGAATTGATAAACCAACCTGAAATAAATCAATAGTTTATGGTGATGTCACCAGCCAGCTTACGTAACTTCCGGTGCGAATTATTGAGAACTCGGGTCGCTGACTTCCGAACCACCTTTGCCCGATCGCAGCGCTCGTGTTTCCACGACCAACATCTTCACAGCGCCAGTGCCAGGAGGATCATCCACGGCCCAATTACCACGGACTCTACTTTTGGAGTCTTATATGTAACTAGTTAGTTAATAGTCCAAAAATAGTTACTTCACACATCTCTGCATTATTTACTACACCATACACCCCAAAAGGGCCGTTACAAGGTAACAAAACGAGGGTACTTAGTGAAAGTAAAACACGTCTGTGCAAGCTCTGCAAAATATTTTATATTTCTTTACAATTATGAACCACAAAATAAAGTAATCATAATTTAAAAAAATGTAACTCGTGATTTTTTGTTTTTTTAAAAACACAAAAGTTGAAATAACTCGTTAACTGATCAATTTTGAACATAAGTAAACTATACTGTAATTTCCTTGCTAGAATCTCTTTACTATTTAAAAACATGTCCAAATTATTAGTATTACAGTACTTACTTATCTAAATCTTTTTTTTTTTAAGACATCATTATCAGATCGAGAAACTGACAGAAAGGAAAGTAACTCAGTCGAACCTAGCTACCTTGCAAATTATGATAAATAGATTGGGTGCTTCTGGGGTATGGAGATATGTGGAGAATCGCAGATATTCACACGAAAATAGTTCGTTTATTTTCAATATAGGTACATATTACAAACCTGAAAATCTCTCTCGTGAAGACACACGCTGATGGTTTTATCGTGCTCAATATGCGGGAGAAGCTCGTCTATGACCCACGTCCTGTCGCCGTTGCAATAGCTGACGAACACGTCGTAGTGGAAGATTTTGTTTATATCTGAAATGGGGATGAAGCCAAGATCGTAACTGCCCAACAGTTTCCAACAGCACGATATGAAAAGCCTTCGACATGTCAAGGTAAATCACCTCGGGTTGAACATAAATAGTAACATCAATAGCGTGCTGGTAAAGGAGTCTTTAAATTATTTTTTGTGTAGTTCGAAGATTGCCTTCGGCACTCCGGATGCCTGTCTATGTTATGTTCTTAAAGTATGGAATTGGGTGGCGGGCAAACCGCCCGTTCCGTACTCAAAGGTTAGGTTCCTATTTTAACACTTGTGGTTCCATAGGGACAGAAGACAGGTCATTCTTTCTTTTTAAATTTTACTTGGTGCTGTTTCTAAATCTTTTTGATGAAATATTTTAACCCTACCGTGCAGAATACATACTCTCCACACTTATTATGATTCCTCCCCACCCAATAAATTGGAATCAATGACCATTATTCACATCGGTCATGACCGCCAGAATTACCTACCTAAATACGTAGGTAGGGTATAATAATCTATTCATTTTCATGCCCTTCTCTAAAATATTTTTATTAACTTAACTGCTGATTCCTTAACCCGCGAATAACGGTCTTTTTATGTGTTTATTGTCTATTCTAAGATATTTTACTAACTGGCAAGACCTAAAATTACATCATGATAGTCAACATCGAAATCGTCATAAAGATAAATATAGTTGATAACTATCTTAATTGTATGATGACCAAACTGTTAGAACATATCATGGACTGTGGAGTAAGGATCAAAGTAACTCACCATCACCGCTATCTTCTTCTTTCCCGAAGAAACTCAGTAACGCTATATTCTTCATCGTAACGAAGAAATATCGCACGTACCACCATTTGAACGCTATGAAAAACATGCAGAGGAAGACGAGTCCCGCTAGTACTCCTCCTATCACCAAATAAGTCTTCGTGCCCATGATTTTTTTATCGTAGTCTTTTGGTTCGTTTGGCATGCACGGTTCCACTTCCACGAACTGATTTATAGCATTAGTTTTGACGTCAGTGCAGGTGTATTCGGTGATAGTGTAGTCAATAAGAACATACGTGAAGTTAAACGAAGGTGCATGGTAATCGTTAGAAATATAACCTTTATTGATATTTCTATGATTATTTAGTAAGGCTGACAAATTTACCGTTTGGTATTTTCCTGGTGGAATTTCTTCAGAGTTCCTATTCTCAATAAGGTTCACGTAGTAATCTATCGCACCCTTAAATACAAGACTGTTGTAATTTATTTTTTTAGCCATTATTGAAGGGTGCAACAATTGCATCGTAACGTCGCGGGCGAAATTCAAACCGGAATTATTTCTCGCGGTGTCCATGAAATGTCTAAGGTAGCAACTGCACACAAAGTCGTTCTGTCCCAAGCCAAGATACCAAACCTGCGTGAAGTCTGTCAACATCTCCGGCGATAGTAGGTTGATGTTGTTTTTCTGCAGATGGACAAGCTTTAAGTGCCGCAGCGGCATTAGGATCTCCTCGTACCAGCTCGATATACGGTTATCAGAAAGGTCCAGAATGGTCAAGTTCTCCATTCTTTGTATAATGTGTTTGTCCAATGTTGCAATGTTGTTACCTCTTAACGATAGCGTCGTGAGCCTTCTCAACCGTCTCAGAGAATCTAGTCCGGACATCAGAATTTTCCTAGCGTAGAGAATCTCCAAAGTGTCTTCGATTCCTTCAAACGAACTCTCTACCAAATCCTTCATGGCAATATTTCCGGATATATCGAGATATCGTAGTTTTGTGTTAATGAGAACTCTGTTTATTGAAGTTATCTGAGTGGCGCACAGGGACAGCCTCTGGAGAGATTGTCCTAACTCTTCCAGGACGCTTATACACGTAGAGACCAGTTTCGTATACGACAGGTCTAATGACACCAGCCGTTTTAAGGGCGAAAAAACTCCTTTCATAATGTCGAGTCCTTCTACAGTCGAACGATACCTCGTATCGTCCCCATTATTGTCACTGATGTCCAAGTATATGAGGTTCTTCAGACCTTTAAACACGTTACTTTCTAGATGGTGTATGTTATTATTCTGGAGATATAGGTAACGAAGCTCTGACATATTGGAGAAAGTGTTATTCTCAATTATTTTTATACCGCAGTTTCTAAGGTCCAGCTCTTTGAGATGGCTAAATGCGATTCCTTTTAAGTCTGTTCCCCAATTGGACTTTGCTGAAAAACAAATATATCGTTATTCAATGTTATTTCAATCATATTTATAATATATATTATGTCATTATGGGTGATTTTAATTTTTAGGGAATCGATCCCATCTTTGAAATCGAAGGATTTGGCAAGAGTAGCATGCTGGAATCGCGAACGGTATCTTGCTGAAGTTGAGATCACAGAAACCTGAGATGTTGTAGAGAGAAACGATATATTCCAGTGTGGTTCTCCGATCTGTTGGGTAGGTAGAATGATGCCGTGGTTGGAATATGGAGAGATATAAATAATAAAAATAGGTACGCGTTTGACCGTAAATATCAAACTTAATGACGGAAAACCACCCATCCTAAGATTTTCATCATACATAGGTCAAACATAGTCATAGATCGCCTATAGGCGTCTATAATTATTCGGCTCATTTATATGACGTTTATATGACGTGTACTTATAATATTAATCTAATAATTAAAGTAAGTGCATCATTTGAAAGCGGTAAAGGGAACTTGTAGGTAGTTTTGTGATTTGATTTAATTTAATCTTTTTTTTTTTCAGTACGAATAAAGTTAGAATTGGCACAGAAGAACAGAAAATGTACTGTATAATAACTTGATTGATTACTATGTGTTTATAATCAACCAATGCACGTAGTGAAAGTTGGGTGTGTTGACAACGCGGCGATCTGTGGGGCTAGTGAAACTGTTAACTGCTTCGATAAATTGACTCTGAATAAATCGCATTTTAAAGTGTTCAGCAACGATCTTTTGTGTAAAAATAAACTGTTCTAAATTCGTGTAGTAGATATGTATATATACATATAGATATAAAATGGTTTTGTTATTTTTGTTATTAACTTTAATACTTTTTGTTAGTATAAACCTATTTTTAGTTTTACATAGTTTTTTATCGATCCATCAAATGTATTTTTTTATATGTACTGTGTAAAATTGTTGGTTCTCCAATAAAGATAAATAAAATAAAATAAATAAATAATGCAATACTACTAATCAATTATACAAACGTTAGACAGCGAGCGTTTGACTAACTCCACTGAATTTTATCTTCTTTTACTCCTGTGCTGTTTGCATATTTTTTCGTGAAATTGTGTTAAATGCACCAAATTGGTTAAAAAATCAATGTCTCCGCGTTTTATAAAAAGTGCCTAGGTCAGGTTTTTCAATATTTGCAATATGTAGGTAATATGTGTTTCCTGGCATACGCTACGTGCATGCCAAGCGTAAATGACAGAAATTTATTAGGCAATGATTACTGTTTTACGTTTCACATGGTTGATATTTGAATTGAAATAAGGCCAGAATTTTTATTTACCGTACAATGCCAATCTCTAAAATAAATTTGACCTTTTATTTAATATAATGTGGTGGTTTAATATAATGGACTAATCAAGGTTTGCCGTATGTAAACCTACATTTCAAACATATTCAAATATATCTAATGTGGCAAATTTTAATATAGCAACAGCTCAAACAAGACTTACATTTTGTGTTTTCGCCGGTAATTGGAGTTTTGACTTGCAGCCAATACTTAATGTCCAAGTCCAGATCGTATCGACTATTGTATTCGTTGGCGAGGTCGGGGTGAATGGAGAAATCGCTACCCATCAGGGTTAAGTATTCAATGCCTCCTGATAGCAGCTTCGTCTTGTTGACGAATCTCAGCGTGTATAACGGAATTCTGCACGAGACATTGTTTTTTTTTATCGTGCAGATAGGTAATTTTATGGAATTTTTAATTACTTTTCCCCAAAAATCAGAAATATTACAGAAAAGGCATACTTTTAAAATAAATGTTACAGGGCATCGTTATTGAACTATTTATTATTAATAAATATTTCAACAAAACTCATAATTCTTCGTTGATAATTATGTAAAAAGTAAGCACAATCTTGAATTAAATTAAATATTTGATGTAAAATAATGTGATACTCCATAGCGTTGCAGGTAAGTTTCTGTGACTGGCGACTCTTATTGTTTAGGGCCGGTTTTATAAACATCAGTTTGTTAAATGTCAGATCAAATAAACGAAAATTTGATATACCACTCAGGATTTAAGCATTTTAACCATTCGTTAGTAATCTGGACAGTAAAATGTTACGATTGCATGTTATTGGCGGTCAGAGATCGGATCGGCTCGGCTGTCATTTCGCTCAGTTGTGCAGAAAAAACATCGGTGTACTGCTCTTTCCACTGAGTGAAGCAGTCCCACCGATAAGTCCGATCAAATCGGCTCGGATCGGCTCGGCTGTCATTTCGCTCAGTTGTGCAGAAAAAACATCGGTGGTACTGCTCTCTCCACTGAGTGAAGCAGTCCCACCGATAAGTCCGATCAAATCGGCTCGGATCGGCTCGGCTGTCATTTCGCTCAGTTGTGCAGAAAAAACATCGGTGGTACTGCTCTCTCCACTGAGTGAAGCAGTCCCACCGATAAGTCCGATCAAATCGGCTCGAATCGGCTCGGCTGTCATTTCGCTCAGTTGTGCAGAAAAAACATCGGTGGTACTGCTCTCTCCACTGAGTGAAGCAGTCCCACCGATAAGTCCGATCAAATCGGCTCGAATCGGCTCGGCTGTCATTTCGCTCAGTTGTGCAGAAAAAACATCGGTGGTACTGCTCTCTCCACTGAGTGAAGCAGTCCCACCGATAAGTCCGATCAAATCGGCTCGAATCGGCTCGGCTGTCATTTCGCTCAGTTGTGCAGAAAAAACATCGGTGGTACTGCTCTCCCCACTGAGTGAAGCAGTCCCACCGATAAGTCCGATCAAATCGGCTCGAATCGGCTCGGCTGTCATTTCGCTCAGTTGTGCAGAAAAAACATCGGTGGTACTGCTCTCTCCACTGAGTGAAGCAGTCCCACCGATAAGTCCGATCAAATCGGCTCGAATCGGCTCGGCTGTCATTTCGCTCAGTTGTGCAGAAAAAACATCGGTGGTACTGCTCTCTCCACTGAGTGAAGCAGTCCCACCGATACATCCGATCAAATCGGCTCGGATCGGCTCGGCTGTCATTTCGCTCAGTTGTTACGATGTCGTATGATTTGAATGTTGTTGTTTAGGTTTCGAGATTTGAAATAATATTCTTCATATATTACACCGATTTTAAATTTAGGTTTGACATTTGAGAACGTTCATCAATTACCAATTTGCTTGAGGATATGAGAAATACGCGCTAATAAAATAAAGGTACCTTAATTCAAGTTCAAAAAAATACTGAGTAGGAATAATACAAGATAATTATATGATCGTCTCGCAATATCGTGTGTAGGAATTTCTAAAACACGGAGAATGACAGAAAACAAGTAAAAATTTTAGGTTAGATTTGCATTTGGCGCATTATAAAGTGTTTAATTTACCGGGAAGACAAAAATAAATTAAAAATAATCAAAATATAAAGCGGTGTTGTTAATATAACGAAGGATATCATTTCTGAGAAATATAAAAAAAAACATATTTTTGCAAATGACCTTTTCTACCACCTCCTTAAATTTTATCCACTATTTACTGGACTATGTATATAATTTTCATTAAATAAAAATGTAGTTATTATAAATAAATGCATTTTTTTACCAGTAAGTCTAAAAAAACGAAATATAAATCAGTGTTTCCAGTACATTTGCATAATCAGCGAAGACAAGATTTTTTTAGAAATAACCATCGCCTACTCCAAAACGGTTGAGGTCGAACAAAAATTAACTGAAACTTTTATGACCCCTTTTACCATCTTTTAAAGTTTTATCCCTTCGTTACATATATTCGCGTACGTCCCTTATCTATTAATAACTGTCAAGGTTATTTGTTTTCAATCTAAGTTTTACGATTATAGCCGAATAGTTAATCAACCTTAATACCGCGTAGTAGGAAATAAAAATTATTAGGCAATCTTATAATCTCCCGTGTGTCATGGGCACATTTGATTATAGGTCGCTGATTAGAGATTGCTAAAATGAACGGCTCTCAAGGCCTTTGACAATATATATAAAGAAAAGTTGCAAAAATCTACGGAGGAAACGTATTAAAATAAACTTTTTTTTATGTGAAAACTTCTTTAAGCACGGGTCGGGCGAATTTTTAATGGGGAATATTTAACGGTTTTCACTTCTGTCAGCAGCCCTCAATGACTGCCAATGTTTTTTTTTTAATTCTAGTTTTAGAGACTTAATAATTTCCTATATTTGGCAAATAATATGTACAAAACTATGAAAATGTTTGTTTTTTATATTCAATTTTATATTGACGTAGCTTTTGTAAATAAAACTCGATTTATTTACCGCCAAATCTGTCAAAAACACTTCCGCACTTTTCGCATAAACAATCAAACGTCAAAAACGAACTAAAAAGAAAAAAAAACGTCGTTTAGTCTATGCCTTTCATGAAATCTGGTATTTGAAATGTTATTTGAAATGCAATAGCCGATGACGCTTTTGAGCGTACACGGCACCTGGCGATACAGCAATGACGGGATATCTCGTCATCGGCGCTGAATGTGTTAATCCTTGGCCGTTGCCTGCGGAATCCGTACCTCAGAATCCCATTATTGGCGAAGCTCACGTACTTGACGACCCTTATCCTCTTCTCATCCTCGGGGCGGTTGTTGGTCGGCTGGAGGAAGTCGGTCAGGTTGGCGAAGGGGTTCGGGGAGTTCGCCAAATCCAGCCGTTTGATAGCAGCTGTGGAGAAAATAAAAAAAAATACCTATTAGTTTCGGATTAAAGTTAGACTACACGACCGAAGTACTTCATTTTGTAAAATGGCCTAATTGAACATTTTGTAATCATTTTCAGCAAAATTAAACAAATTACAAAGAGGAAAATACATACCTACTGTATTTTTGAGAAAACTATTGTTTCGAAAACACGCGAAGAATTTCCTCGATAGAAAAAAAAATCCAAAGTTGCCTGTAAAATTTGCTTTCAGATAATTTTACAGGTTACCTAAATAATTAATAACGTGTGTTGATAAAATTACTAAAATTACCATTCATACTATTTTTAAAGGACTAAATTATGAATATATTTTGAATAAACGTCGCGATATTTCACATGTTATATTTTCGTAAGCGAAAATTTTACGCTGTCATACGTCATAGCTTTTTCAAAAACAGCTGCTTTTTTCGGTTGCTTCAGCGTCTTAAAAACAAGTATTATATAGGGTGTTTTGTTTTAGAGGCGTGGTTTTCAAGAAGAGATAAAACGCATATAATTTGATGTCATGGCTAAGAATTTAGTTTTATTATAAAGATAAGGGTTTGCCATTATGTTTTAAAAATGATTTCGGGTAAGTGGCCGCCGCGGCTGACTCGAACAAATTCCAGCCGAGAGGCCCAATTTTTAACCACTTTTTGCAGCAAGTATGTCAGCAATAACGCGCCGAATATTCTCTTCCAAGGCGTTAATCGTGTCCGGCTTATCTGCGTAGACAAGCGAATTCACATAACCCCACAAAAAATAATCCAGTGGTGTTAAATCGCACGATCTTGGAGGCCACGCCACAGGCAAACGTTGTTCAGGAGTAAGTCTATTCATTATGAAATGGCAAACCAAACTGAGCATAAATCAAGTGACAGCTGTCAAAAACACCAACTACGAAAAAAGTAGTGCCAGATTGAAAACCACGCCTCTAAAAAAAACACCCAAGGCACCCTATTGAAGTTAGCAACTCAATTAAATTTCTTATGATCCATTTAGATGAAAAATTAAATTGGCATGCACTTATCGATCACCTCAAATCCAAATTGTCCTCCGCTTGCTATGCTATGCATAGAAGCAGAGAGTGCATGGATCTGCAGGCTACTAAATCAGTTTATTATGGGTTATTTGAATCCCACCTTAGATATGGGATATCAATGTGGGGCTTGCACCATGCGCAGCGGACATATTCACCCTTCAAAAAAAAGCTATCAGAGCAATTTGTAATATTGGTCAACGTAGGATATTAACTATGTGTGATACCTTTATTCTGGAAGCACTTTGTGATTTCTTTAAAAATAGAGACCATTTTATTACAAAGGTACAAAGGTTTTTTTGTTCATTCTAAACCTAGAACTTCTAAATTCCAAAACACCAGTAATTATATGAGTCTTTCCTTCTATAAATAGATTACCGATCCACATAAGAAACCTGACGTTTCTAAAGGATTTCAAAAAAGCGGTTAAAGACCTTAACTTAGACAGTGTAAAAGAATTTTAGTATTATTTCTGTTGTAACGATGCAAGCAGCTATCACCTTACCACCTTTTCTTCTTTTTCTTTTTTTTGTTATGTTAGTTTACTCGTGTTTTTTTTTGTATCTTTATATTCTTTTGTTTTTGTTATTTCCTGCGTAGGTCCTTCGATCTCATTAACTATTATTATTCATGTTATCTAAATTCGTTTATTTAAGTTTAGAAAATTTATTGTATAATTACTATCGTCATCATTTATTTTTGTTACCTAATTGTTGTAAATTATATGTCATTCCTATGTACACTAATGTATTTTCGGAAATAAAAATATCTTATCTTATCTTTTATCTCATAGTAGTTAAAGATCCAAATCTAATATATCTAAGATAGGTATAAAAATAGTTTTAGATGTTGTACAAATTCTCTGGTAGAATAAAAAATAATTATAACATGCGCTTAGACGTTTTCATGATTTATATCGCCATAATGTAAATTTATTACATTTTTTAATTACTATTACATTCTAAAATTTTCGTTTTTCTCGATTTTTTTTTTCAAAAATCTTATGGTCGCTTTTACCTTGTTTTGGTAGTAAAATACGCCAGTTTTGAATACGGTAGTTTAGGCAAATCTAAAATATAGAAAGATAGAAAGAGCGTAATACTGGTGAAAAAATAAAAACATTTTTATTTATAAAAAGTTTTTTGTCAAAATTTTACGTAACAATAGTTGGTCACTTGAAATTGGAACGGTACGTCTAAAATTCTTACCCTCACCTGTTGATATTGACCTCTTTAAGCACGCCCCCTTAAGACACCTCTAGACACCTTTTAGTCTATGGACACCTTTCTATACTGGCCAAAGACAATACTTACGGATATTGGGGTTGAGTGATCCATCGTTCATCACCCACTCGACTTGCCTGCCATAAATCTTAGAAAGGCATATTTCGTCCGGGCTGCGGCTCGACGACTCCACCAAGGCAAAGCACAAAATCAAAACAAAATGTGCAAAATTGGCCGCAAACGGTCGCGGGTTCATTGCACAATATGTCACTTTTATCGTTTAATTTCGATGTAAAATTGATAAAATTCGACACTGGCATGTGTTATCATCGATAATAAAAACATAGATAATGGCGTTGGATAAAAACATCGATGGATAAACAAAAAATTCAAAACTAATGTCAAAAAGAACAAAAATTTCGAATTTATAAACGTCACTTTCACTCTACGCTTCGCTTGTCAAACTGTCAACATTAATATTTATAACCGCTGAAAGTATCGTGTCATTATACAATAATAAAATATTACCAAATACTCAATATGTTTGTTAATATGGACTGGGGTGTATTTAGAGCATTTTCGCATTAAAAATATTTGGGCTTAATTTAAAATTTATTATATTATTTCATTGTTTTTTCATTTTGCCAAAAGAAGAAGACACTAGCTTCAACCCCGAACTTCGCCCCGGGTTGGTGACGAGTCGTGCCTACGGAACTCGGGATGAGTCGCTTCGCGCCCCTCTTTACGCCCTTCGGCCATCCATGCGCCTAAATTTGTTTTTTCCCTGTGCGGCACTCGGAAGAACTGAAAATAACTGTGTTGACCTTTGAAATCGGTTTCCATATGTCCAAAAACACTTTCCTAGCATATTACCTAAAAAAATCACATACAATCCCCCTATGTCTGATCAAACTTTGAAAGATAAAAATAGTTACTGAAAGTCACCCTTAGAAGGTAGATGCCAGACCTTTTTACAACTAGATTTCTGACCTACAATTCCTACAATTGAATTGCTGATTATTAAAAGGGAGCTATGTTACATTTTCAACTTTGCGAGATATTAAAAAAAAATGATTCATTTCTAATATAATCACATATATTACAAATTTATGCATTTATGACAAACTTAGTGTGTTTGCTGATTTGTTTTTTTTTTATATTTTTTTTTATTTTTAATAACTTTTTTAATAAAAATAAAACAAATTCCGTAACATAGCTCCCTTTTAATATAATGTAACATATACCCCTTTTAATAATCAGCAATTCAATTCTGTAGTAGGTGGGTAGGTGGTAGGTGTGTAGTAGTCAGCTTAAGCCATATACGCGCACCCTAAAAGAGTCTTTACGTTTTTATTACAAAATATCGACATTTCTCTAATATGTTTAAATTTAATATGAATTTATTATACTCGTAAACCCTCCGAAAAAAAATCTCTAAATAATGGTTAAAACCGAATCAAAATCCATTATGTAGTTTATAAGAATTATGCGAACAAACAGACAAACGTCGATAGTGACTGTTTTATTTTTATTTACTGATCTATTCAACATGTATTTTCTTATTTAAATATAATACCGTGTGTAATTTATTTATTATTATTTTCCATCTTAAAGGTAACTTAGATTTGTTCATCAAACAGAACTTAGGGAGATTTGACCGATTCGATAGTCACTCAAAATTAAGGGAACCACTTAATTTGGCGTTCTGTAAGTCGACTTACTGTTTTAGGCAGATTTCATTAAGATTAAGAAATAACTAAAAAATCACTATTTTAACTGCGATTTAGTTCCACTACACGACTATAATCTACAATTCTTAAACACAAAACAAAGAGCGTGACGGAAAGCGTGCGGAAAACTTGTTTTAATATAGGTAGATACCAAATTTTCTCCATTTCCTCGTTATACGCCTAAAGCACCCGATGTATTTATTTATTACCACTATTTTCTCGTAAAAATAAAATCAAATATAATTTAGTTAAAATTAAATCTTAAACGTGTGTTTATTTATCTGATGCGTCGTTCTTGTCATAATATTAATTAAATAAAGCATGGCCCTCACAATCCAGCCCTGTTGTTATCGTACAGATAGTGTTGTCTGATAATATGTCGATAAAAGATTATATTATTTTAGTTTTATTTATAACCCAAAACGTCACATCTGAGCTATTCACCTCAGAATTGAAATTATCATTATCACGGACGCAGACAATGTACGCTGTGTTAGACCACCTGTGTAATGTGGTAATTAATCAAAAAGCGATTAGTTCGTATTTATTTTAAATTTTTATTTTATTTTTTTTAAAAAAAAAATGTTGGTATTTATTCTTTATTATTATAAATAATACAGATCTATTACAACTAGTGGATAAATAACAAATACAGACATGAATCTAAATCAAAAACATTGTTTTCTCATAAAACGCTTCAAATTGATATCAAAAATTCTACGGAAAACGACAAAATGAAATAATTTTATCAGTCATTAACTTAATATGTTCAAATCCTCTTTTATTTATTTTTTTTAATTAAATTCCCTTCAAATTTAAATGAATTCCCTTCAATTTTAAGAAATATTTTCAAATCAACACTAAATCTTAACCTGTGCAAACCGGAATGGTAGGAAAAGGCCACCGAGTGGTTTAAACTAATATAGAATATAAACAATATTGGTCCGAGTTAGCTACCTTGAGGGACGCCTAATATGATATCAAGCCAATGTAGCGCCCTCTGTTGAGCGGAAGGCTTCGTCGTTTTTTTATTCTTCTAAGTTAAATGCTCAACTTTTACGAAAACTCTTTTTAATTTTCAGTGTTTTTGACATAGGTACCTAGAAGATGAAGAGACTGGTAATTAATGAAGTACAGCATATGATTCTACATGTAAAATCGATGACATAATGAATTCAATCCAAATCGCCATTCCAAAACGTCCAATTTAACAAATGTTAAATATATAATGGAATAAAACAGCGAAACAAATAAAAATGAACTCCTCTAGCGAGTATATTTCTTAACTTATAATCAGTCTTAAAATAAAAATATTAAAAAAAAATATATTCAAATGTGGTTTTGATCTGGAGCTAGGCACGTGAAAGATTGGGTCAAGTAAGTACAATGTTAATATATTATTTTGAACGCCATCTACCACATAAATTTATTAACTATCTCGGCAAGTCCTTTCTATAGTTTCGTGTACCGTCGGTATCGCAGTAAACTTTTTACCGATGCTAATCTACATACACGCGGCGCGGCAAGGTGACCTTTAGGAAGAAGTTTTGACGTTTTACTGACTGAAAAAGTGTGGCATGGATCCAACCTCTCTTTCTGACGTTCGGCTTTTATCACCTGACTCTGTCGAGCGGCCCCGCGGTGAAGTGGTGGAGTAACATAAGCGCGCTGATTTTTATTTAAAATCTATTTCTTATTTCCGTGCTTGTCTCAAATTCGTTTATTTATCGGGCATTTTATGCGGCGTTTGTGAATCTTTCGGTTGGTTGCTCAGTGTTAACATAAAAATGTGAGTTTCTTTGATGTTTATCATTTTCAAACCAATAATATCGCACTCAACAAGTTGATGAACTTCGGTCACATTTTTATTTTACACTTTCCAAAGTATTTTTATCTATGCGAATAATTTTCAATGTAGATTAACCATTTTTTTCCACACTAATCTGATCTAAGTTGTATTATATTTTCATAGCGACAATAAAATAAAATATTATATTAAAACTAATATTTAATTGAGCATTAAATTGCAATTGTTCACGTTATAAATAAGACTTAATTAAAAAAAGTCGTTAGCTATTATAATAATAAAAAATATTTAATGGTGTAAAGTTATTTATTAAGTACTACTACATATAACGGCTGTTGGATTTATTACAATGATAGTTTCAACTTCAAAAAATGTGCAATGTGCTCCACAAATGAGAGCTGAGAAACTGTCTTTATTTGCACATATGTAGTGCAGCACCCATTGAACAAGGCTGACTGGTGACTGTGCTTGGACAATTTTCGATCATTATAAATAAACCGACTGTTTATTTAATTAATATTCTAGCGAAATTTCCATAACAACAAAGTCTTACAGCAACTTAGCCAATTACTGGATAAATCCATCGATTATACAATGATATGGAAATAGGTTCACCTAAAACTGCCTACCCAAAAAGAAGAGAATGATAAACACAATAGTTTTGCATATTTAAATACTTATAGGTTGTCAATATGTAAATATATAAATGCGGCAAATTGTATGATTTCCATTATGTGTCTGTGCATATTTGTATAATATTAATTTAGACATATAAATTAAAAGAAATACAAAAAAAAAATGCTAGATTTGTAACACAATATTACCTAGTTTAAGTCTATTGTTCTTTTGCATGAATCTTAGTGTTCATAAATTTGCCAAATATTATTGTATTATTTAAACTAAGTGAAACTGTTGATTTCTCAAATAAAAAAATAAACAAACATTAAGATTGCATGCTTTCCTTTTAATAAAAATATCACAGAATATCAGTTGAAGCGTTTGTTTTGCTGTCACTTTTTATTTCTCTCACATTTTGTCAATCATTATGTCACAAATCATAGGCTGTATGAATTGATACCATTTAAGCTTCCATTGAAAACTTAGTTGATTTTTAATTAAAAGCACGTTAATATGTTTTTTTTTTTGCGGATCTTTTTGGGTAATCAGACCAATCGTAAACTACATGCTTTTGACAGAGAAGGGGCAAATTTTCTAGGCATTCGAACACTCAGGTGCTCTCAATCTATGATTAGAAAGTCAATTTTTTGTCCGGTGCATTATTCAATCAATGAAATTATTGCTTTATTGAATATCTGCTAATAAGCCATTGATTAACGTAAGTTTTCATTATACTTACGTACTTTCATAAATGTTAAATATTTGACGACCTTGTTGCATTTCTGAAGGTTATGCATATTCTTAATCTGTTCTTATCGACAATCTTTTAAAACATATATTGCATGCCAAGCTAATGTCGGTGTTAAAAATCGACACTTGCGGCACAGAAGATAGAGACTGCAATAGCAAACTAGCCGCGATTGTTGTCAAAATCTCTTCAATGCCAGTGGCATAGTGAGCATCTCTCCTCACCACTCCTTAGGATTCGAGCGCGAGCGGATCCGAATCGATGAAGGGCCTGGTCGAAAAATCATTTTCAAGCTTCAATTAAGCTAATTATTTACCCATGTGAGTTAAATCCGTACTCTTATTTTTGCACAATTTCATAATACAAGAAGGCATGTCATTTCCGGATGTTCTTTAGAGGAACGGTGTGAAAAATGAATTTTAATGCAACGACACCTGCTTTTCAAATCAAATCAGCATGATTCACATGGAGAGTGTTTTATCGGTTGACCTATCTATACGTTTTAAGAGATCATTGGTTCCTATTTTATTTTCCCTCTTCATCCCCAGGTCCTCATGACCTGGGGACGTCCATATTCATCCACATTACTCGCTTGGAATAACCTGTAACCGATTCATTTCCACTTCTTATGCATTTATTTGAAGGTGGATTGGTTCTTGTCCGGTTTAGACATTAGGATTCATTGGAATCCTATTACACCTGCACTTTGTATGACCCCCCCATTTACACTAAGCCAGGGCGTTAAACTGTCTAAGAAAAAATGAACTTTGAGGTTAACGTTATTAACAATTAACCGGTTATTTAAACTCTGAAATTTAACTCAGTCAATATTTTTTTTTCAAATTAATTTCTGTAGAGGTTTTGTGTACCTAAGTAATTCTAGTCTTAGTTTCAACCTCGAGTTGATTCTTCAAACGGACAGCGAATTCTAAACGAACCCGTGAAGAATGAATTGCTATGTATAGGGATGGTAAGTAGAGCATTCTGGGATCGAAGGAGTTTCACGTTCGTTACGAAATTGAAAGCATTCAAAAACCAGAATTTATTTTTTGAGTTAAAAATGTATAACAGTTTAGAGGTCCCCATGTTGAAATTAGACTTTAAATGCCGGTAGTTTGCAGTTTTAGTGACCACTGTCGACGTCTTTGGCTCGATTTGCTTTTTAGATGGAGAGTCTGTTGCCCAATAGGATTAATAATTTCTATTACACCTTTGTGAGATCAGCGTGAATTATTTATTTATTATTGTTCGACTGGGAGCGTTTTTTTAACTATAGGTAGTTACTTTGTTTTTTTGCTTGTAATGAAGTAAATGTGTACACAGGGATACCTGTTAAATAACTAAATAAAAGATAAGGTGGTCTCATGTCACATTTTAATTTGTGGCCTATATTTAATTTCAGCGCCATGTCGAGGGACCGTTCGAGCCGTCGGTTCTACCGCACGGATTCCACTTATGACCTACTGGCCTACATGGACAAGGGCAACTTGGCGGAGGAAGAGAACCGTTGGACCTTTGAGATTGCCTGGGAGGTTGCTAACAAGGGTAACACTTTTGATTTTTTTTTTATATGTAAAGATAACGCTAACATTATGCTCTTTCTCTTTCGCACTTGTACTGGCAAAAAAGCAATACTGCACTGGCGAATGGTATTGTCTTTCGATCGAACTTTTCACGGTCTCTGGGCTTTCTAAATCGATGCCGTGAGTGACAAACACACATACACAATTATTTTATTGTTTTATTTTCAGTTGGTGGAATTTACACTGTCATCAGATCGAAAGCCTTTGTTTCCACAGAAGAAATGGGTGACCAGTATTGTCTAATTGGTACGTAATATAATATTATTATTATTATATTTTAGACAAAGTATATAAGATGCTATTGGATTTCTTACACAAAAAGTTGTGGATGCTCTTAACCCATCTGGTGTCCAAGCTCTTATAAGAAAAACAACCGCAGAATGTCCACGGAGATTTTCAAAAAATAGCCTAATTACG
Organism: Neomicropteryx cornuta; assembly: GCA_020383195.1. Lineage (NCBI taxonomy): Eukaryota > Metazoa > Arthropoda > Insecta > Lepidoptera > Micropterigidae > Neomicropteryx > Neomicropteryx cornuta. The sequence continues at coordinate 3,481,390 of JAHKQU010000010.1, read as the reverse complement.
GGCGCTTAGTAAAATGCTCATTTTATAACTTTGTATGTTATCTTGATAACCTGCACTATTTTGAATAACTTTAAGAGTTTGGAGAGTTTTTCTTATAGGGGTTGGACGTTTGACGGGTTAAAGTGTTTTTTTTTCTCTTCAACTGTTATGTTATGTTGTGGATGTTAGTGGATGTGGGGTTTACCCCCGTGTACCGCGTCCTTTCAGAACTATTGTATATTTAAATCCACTTATAGTTCGCCCTCTAGTCCCGTACTGTAGAAAAAGTTAAGTATCTTTTTGGGTACGATGGTTCTAATCTCTTCTGGCTTGAGGAGATGGTTGCCTAGAAGCTGGTACCTTTTGTAAATGAGGGGCCCACATTTCCCCAGTAGGTGTAAAGGGGTTTCTGGGCTCTCTTGGCAGAGTCTGCACCTGTTGTCGGTCGATAGGTTTAGTTTGTGCAGATGTTTATTTAGCTTGCAGTGGCCTGTTAAGGTTCTGGTTAAGATCCTTAGTTGGTTTCGGCTTAACTTCAATAGCTTCGAGAGCCTTTTTTGCGAGAATCCTTTGCCTGGAATATAGAGGAGTGCAATCCCAGGTTGATCGATTTCTCAAGTCTGGGTATCGCCCCACACATGCCTGATCCTACATTGTTTGCATTCTTGGAGCCATCAGTATACCACACAATTGCTTCATTTTTGAAGTTGGGTCCTTCATTGTCCCATTTGGATCTATCTGGTATTTCCGTGGTAAAAGCTCGTCAACTGTACCGAGTCTACTCATTAACATATTCAACAGAAACACTAGAAATTAATTTGACATACCCCGGATTGCTTTAAGAGAACGTAATCAATTAAAAATTGATGTAAAAACCATCTTCGTAAATTTATCACATATTCATATTGTAATGTATTTTTTTTTGCGTAATGTACCGACATCTTTATAATGAGCTAGCTCTGTTTCGTAAACTTATTTCCGTCATCTCTAATTGGTTCGTTAGTGTCAAAAATCTATTAACCACAATGAATCTGTCAACCCTCTAATACACAACTAAACTCATTACCTCTTCTTATCAATTATATTTATACGTACTTGCTTCCCATGACAATATTAAAGTAAATAAAAATTATAATAAAATTAATTAAAAAAACAATCCTTACGGCGTTAAAAATATTATGAGGCATAAAGGACAATATAAAAAACTTTTTAACACATTCGGCGCCGATGACAGGATATTTCGTCACTACTGTATACACCAAATGCCGTGTGATGCTTAAAAATGTCTTGGCTCATTGCATTTCTATTAATACTAGAGAAGGTCGCCCAGTGCTCGAAATTCAACCGTAATTCATTAAACTTTTAAGTTTGAGCATTATTAAGGTTCTTATGCCTCTATCATACGGTGAGTATACCTCTATAAGCATTGCATATATTTTTTTTCAATTTTGTTTTACGTCAGCTGCGAGCTTGTACAGATACGTCATTAGCGTATGTTGTTTACTCCTCCTTCGCTAAGTCTGTCCTCATAATTACACAATGTAGTTTTGAATTTTCAAGTATTTTTTAATTTAAAATCCTATTTTTTGTTTAATGTAATTTTTTGTAATCATATTTGTGTTATTATTATTTAGTTTTAGGCAAGCTGCTATGCTGATAAGCCTAAATCTGCACTTGTATCGTCTCTGATAAAATTCTCTAGACTGTTATTAAATTAATTTACATTTTTGGCACTTATCACTGCGCTTGTTAACTTATTCCACTCATTCACCACTCTGTTTGACATGAAATTCTCCCTCAGATTAGAATTAAAGGTTGTATTAATTTGTATTAATTGTGTATATGGTTTCAAAATTCGGAAGATCATTATAGTGAGTCAATATCTTGTAGATCTCTATAAGATTGTTTAATTTAATGTGCTGCACGTTACGTATCGTTACGACTACTCACGACCGTTATGTTAAATGTTAAGTTAGGCAGTGCAGCGCCATCTTGTGGGTAGCGGCGGAATTATGCAGACAATTGTGCCTGGTTAGTCAAAGGATACAACGCCATCTTGTTGCGAGTAGCAGAGCTAGAGCATGTTCTGGAAAAGTTCTGCTGCGAGATTGCGTGGAAATAATCTCGATTATTATTTATTTTACAATGTAATCAAAATAAACTATGGCCGGAAATCGGGATTCGTGCCCTTTACCATGCTGGATTGGTGGTGCTCGCGGCCGGGAGTTAATTTTGAAACCCGTGCTTAAGATTGAAGATTGAATCTGAGATGAAGTGTGATTGAGTAGAAATATTACCCACTAACGGTGTTAGTTGAGTGGGGATCAACAAAAATATATATGACTCTTTAAAAAAAATAAATAAATAAAAATACATTTTGGAGGGTTTCGTTTATCACATTCGGAGTGACCCAGTTGTAAAATATTTGTATTTGTGAAATAGAACGACGTAATATCCTCGCCGAGTTGTTATCAACAGCTATTAGATAACTTATTTATTGTTAGAAGGTCATGGCCTGTTGGTTGTTGGGCGTTTTTCAAAAATGCACGTCGCTTCCTCATCATCTTATCATAACATTGTAGTGGCTTTGACGTGTATAACTTTTATTTTACATTTTACATAAAATTTTATTATTTTGTTATTTTACAGAAAATGTCTTGTTTGTTGATATTTGCCGCCTTGGGCAAACAGTACTCTAAATAAAGGTTTTTTAAAAATGTAAACATTTTTTTTATAATTTAAAAATTATACAGCATTTTAGTGAAAAAAAAATTAGTAGAAGCGACATATTTTTTTTACATAAATAATAATTATTTAAATTTGACAAAAGAGGCCGAGATCTTCCATCTGGCTATTTTTTTTTTCTCATGATAAAAAATGATAAAATACTTGGTTCATTTTTGACTTCTAGGAACATTATTAAAAAATAAAAAATTAGTGTCAATGCCTAAGTATCAACTATAAAATTTGGCTTAAAAAAAATATTTTGAGATTTTATCATTTTTTTATTTTCTGTATATTTAGAAACCATATACTAGATTTTTTTATGCTATTCAAAATAGTGTAGGTTATCAAAATAACATTCAAAGTTTTTCTTTAATTAGCATTTTAGCAAGCGCCTGTAATTAGGCCATTTTTTGAAAATCTCCCCAGGAAATAGATGAATGTTTTGCAAAAAGTGTCATAGATTTAGCGAGTGATTAAAAACTGTCTGACGTGGGTCACTGTGGTTATTAACGTAAGTTATTTTTATAATTACTTTAATCAGGGCCGTACAAAGAGCACTGCGCGAGGACCGAAGTTGAAGAGGCCGATTTTCCGGCTGGCTCACCCCTGGGAGTAGCCGTCAACGCGGTCAGAGCACTGGGGTACAAAGTAGGCATATTTTATTTTTATTTATTTATTCAACCACACTGAGAAAAAAAATCTGTACGCTTTACGAGAAATTCTTGTAGATATAATGACAGCTAAACGTTTTGTTGCGCCTACAGTTCGATTCTGATTAAAGTTATTTGTACGCACAAACGAACGAGTCTCGTAACATTAACAGACTATTTGGTTACCGTTACTAAAAGTTTTTAGTAGGCTCAACGAAAGTTTGGTAGTCTAACTGTTTGGTAAATAAGCGCTACTAAACTGTTTGGTAGACAAACAAAATTGCTGAATAGGTAAGAAGCGCGAGGTGTATTTACGAGTCTGCTACTGATTGGTTGACGTAACAAAACAGTCTTGTTAGGTGTACACAATTTCCCATTTGAATGCTGCATTTACGCAGATTGTTTGGTACAGGTTACACAAATGTTTTTTTATTTTAGGTCAACGATTTATCAATCTACTGGAATTATTTGTAAGCTGATTGTTTGAAGACAATTTACTTCGGTTGGGCCTACTAAAATTCTGTAGCCATGACAAAATATGAGTCTACTGAACTTTTTGGCTAAATCAGAGCTTGATATATTTTCAGTGCATAACACTAACATAAACAGAGCAGATGTAATAGTTTAATACTCTAAAAGTACAATTATCAGTTATATAAAGACAAAACTTGAAAAAATAATAAAAGAAAGAAAGAATAAAATAAGAAAGTACAATTAATGATATTATTTTAGAAATTTCTTAAAACGTAGCAGTTTTTTAATTTGGGGACTAACTTTTTTTTTCAAAATTTTCATTTGAATGTCAGATTTTTCATATAAAAAATTAAATTATTTACAAATATTCTAGTTTTACTCTTCAAACGTGGAGACTAGCGTCACAAAACCTTTTTTTTTTTAGAATGATTCATTCATTCATTCACCCCGATGTCTCAATTTAGTGTTTAACTTTTAATTGTTGATATTGTCAATGTTTATACAGGTTGTTCCCGAGACCATTCCCAAAGGCTTAATGGGCTTGACTATATAAACATTTTTAAATTTTATTTAATTTATAGGTCCATACCGGTGCATGGCTGGTCGACGGGAACCCACAGGTAATCCTCTTCGATATTGGATCGGCCGCGTGGAAACTGGACGGCTACAAGCAGCAGCTGTGGGAGTCCTGCAATTTGGGTATACCGCATCTCGACATTGAGGCAAACGATGCTGTCATCTTGGGATATATGGTCGCGGATTTCATTGCTGAAGTAAGCGTTTCTTAATATATTGTATTGAAAGTATGAAAAGCTTTATTATAATAAACCCAAAATGAATTATTTTTCTTCATTACTTCTATGGCATCTGACAGACACACTTTTAAATATTTGTAATTACTATGTATAACTTGTTAAAAAAAAGGTACAGTAGTTGGATTTTTTTTCTAAATGTTGAAAATTGATTATACCGCTGTGTCACTAAATAATTTCCATAGAGTATTTAGTGATGATGATTATTGTTTTTAATCAGTATTTTACCAGTGATTGGTTATTTGCGAATCGAATGGAATAAACAGTAGAGCAATCTGATGAATAGATAATTAAGAGGCAATTTTCGAATGAATGACGGCGCCTCGACGTATATACGTCGGCCAACGAATGAACGCTAAGAGGATGCTGGACGGCTCCACGTGTAAACACGTTGCGCAACCTTACCGAGTTAAGTTGTAATTTTGTCTGATTTTTTGATGTCGTTATCTTACCTAAATTGTATCATATACACAAAGTAATTATTATTATGAATGTAATTATTAAAAATATGGTAATCACCTTATGAATTAAAAGGTCCTTATTCATAGGTAAAAAATTCATTATTAATGTTATTTAATTAACATTTAGTAATTAGGAATACAATAGTTTCTATATTATATGTAGTATAACACTATTTTTATAATGAATATTTATTTATTTATATCGAATATTTATTTACCTATATATTTAATAATTATTTATTCATTTCATTTATTTATTTATTTATTTGTTATTTTTTTTTTAATTGTTTCATTCTTTCATTTTATTTTTTCATATATTAAGTGTTATTGAGTAGACACTTGAATTGTATTCATGTGTGTGTGGGTGTGTATATCAGTGTGTATATTTGTGCCTTAGGTAATTTTTTATATTTTTTATATTTTCTCAGGGTTTTGCGCTGGTCTATTGTATGCACTGTAATACTTCATATATAACCTTCCTTAGAACAGGTAACTCTTACCTAGTTAGGAAGGTTATAGACTTGTACTTATCGGCTAACTTGATTTCTCAATAAAAAAAAAAAATGTAGTGCAGGCGAGCGTTTTTTTAATAATAAAATCTAATTTTATTTTCCCTATAATGATAAACTATATTATATAACATTAAATTCTCCTCAAACAGTTCCGGAAGGCCGCCGAATCATATTCGGACACGCCTCCGCGAGTGGTTGCACATTTTCACGAGTGGCAGGCGGGCCTCGGTCTAATAGCGTTGCGGACGCGACATGTCGACGTCGCCACGGTCTTCACGACGCACGCCACCCTCTTAGGCCGGTACCTCTGCGCCGGTAATACCGATTTCTACAATAATCTAGACAAGGTAAGATATATCTTTATTATTATATATCTATAAATAACTCCCCATTAATATTAATCCCACTTGGATGGGATGCAAATTTCATGTGTTTTTAACCCTCCTTGTCCTTGTCACATATGATATATTACTATATATACACATAAAATAATGTATGTTTATAGTTCTCTGTGGACGAAGAGGCTGGAAAGAGACAGATATATCATCGGTACTGCATAGAGAGAGCTGCCACGCATATGACCCACGTCTTCACAACAGTATCTGATATCACAGGTATATTTTTTTATGATGAAATCTCGAACATATCAAAAACTTTTTATTTTAAAAAAAATTTGAAATGTATTATTTAAAATCAAAACATTTATGATTCCCAGTACAAATGTTCTCGAGACAATTTTGTCATATAAATGAAATGCTTATTATTTATTCCAGTACACATTTCAAACGTGCAATACGACATTCACAACAACTCGCGACTGCGGCATTCGGGAATGGTTGCTTCGCTCCCCATCTCCCTTCGGGCCATTATTTGTCTACCGTCCTATTCTATGCAGGTGGCTTTGACGATTGTTCCACCGATGTAGAATACACTTTCAGTTTTTCCCGAATTTTCCAGGCAACTTTTCTAATTTTTCTTTCCCTAAAAACCATCTATTGCGAACATTTTAAAAAAGTGACCAAACCTGTCAAGTACCTGAGGTATAATCCTTCAGACAGACATACATTCATTTTTATATATGTAGATCCGCGTTTGACTTAACTAATAAATAGTGTATACAGTTATAAATTCTTAAATTGATTTTCATTGCCGACTTCAATTACAGTTTTTTGAAGTTAATGACAATTTAAGGGTTTTTAAAAGCTTTGATTACTTTAATAAAACGGATTCGAGCAATTTAATTGAACGTAAATGTCCTTCATCATATTTCAGTATCCCAAAATGGCTTTGATAGTTGCGATATATTTCTAGTTTATTATCATATTTTTTTGTAGCGTTCGAAGCCGAGCATTTGCTGAAGAGAAAAGCTGACGTCATAACCCCGAATGGGCTCAACGTGAAGAAGTTCTCGGCCCTCCACGAGTTTCAGAATCTGCACGCTTTGGCCAAGGAGAAAATACACGAGTTTGTCCGTGGTCACTTCTATGGGTGAGTCTCTTCGCAAATTGAAACACTCTATCAAATTATGGTCACGTTACCTACACCGCCTTGATTTATGCATTCAAAATAATTTGGTAATTCGTCACAAACTAATCAAGAAATATATCCAAACGCTTGTCACCAGGAAAGTATGAATTTAACACTTTTAAGCTTTCGTTAGTGCCTCATCGCATGGATTAGCAAACAAGTGTTTTTCAAAGAAATATTTTATTATTCCTTATCAATATAACTGGGAAAATAATATTACTTTTATTAGTGGCTCCGTTGAACAAAGTGATAAATATATAAGGCATTTGACTATTGACCTAGGGGTCGCGGTTCCTAATTCACGCATGGTCATATCATTTTTAATGCTTGACTACCATCATTTTCCCTGACACTAGCACAGACAGTTGCTTAGTTGAGTCAGGCCCAAAATAATTATATATGACAAAATAAAATTGATATGTATTCAATCATTAACCCATTCCATCACTAATAATATGACATAATTTGTTGATTAAAAACACATTAATTATTACAACTTTTATTACGGCCATTTTGGAAACACTTTTGGTTGTCAAAAACTTTAGTAATTATATTTTTTCATCAAAATATAATTCGTAATTATTTTATCAACGATATTTACATGAATAAAGTTGTTCTCAATGATTTTTTATGCATAAAATGATTACGCACAGACCGGCTTCGCCGGCTTATTGCTATAATACCATAATATAGTTGTTATTTAGATTATATTTTTTTTCCGCAGACACTACGATTTCGATCTAGACAAGACGCTGTATTTTTTCATTGCGGGCCGTTACGAGTTCAGCAACAAAGGGGCCGACATATTCATCGAGGCGCTCGCCAGATTAAATCATTTCTTGAAGGTGTGTAGTACTTTTATTCCAACGAACGATTGTAAAACTCCGACAAACCGTCTGTCAAGTAAATAAGGTTAGTTTCGATGGTATCCAAGACGTTCTGCGTCTCCGATCAGAAAAAGTATACCTTCACTAAAGTTTTATCGTATTTACCAAAGTCAGTAAATGAAAAAATACACTTTTTTTTGTTTGAAAGCCTCCATTGCTGAAATCCAACCCTTTATTCTAATTTCCGCAGTAAATTAGAAATTATATAAATAACTATCTTTCTGTAAAAATGCTATATCTCTACGTATATTCAAATTGCTTATTTTGCTAGATGTGGAGATAAGACACCGTTATATACTGTGTTCCAAGACCTTTCCTGATAAAAATCTTTAAAAGATTTATTTTGACCTCACATCAAAATTCATAATGGTTTTCGAGTAAAAAATTTGTAAACTTTACATGAGAATATGAAATCGCTCTTGCCATGAGTTCGGTCGCTAGCAAGTTGTGAGCAAGAAGGGAATTTACACGAGCGCTTTGATAAAATGAATAAATTTAGGCATGAATTATTTTCACTGTTTTTTTATACAATTTCTTACACGTAATTATTTTTTTCACACACCCTTAAGCGTTCGGGAATGGCCTTGGAACATTCTGTATATTTAAGAAGACGCGACCCGTTTCTCCATACAAAAGTTGTAGTGTTGTGACTCTCATTGTTGTACATATAGCAGAAAAATAATACTGGATATCGTTTCATCTCATAATCATAAAGGTTAAACAACATCTCACTGCATACAAAAAAATCGAGAAAATATATTTGTTTTTCGAAATACATTCATTCTTTCTTTCAAGATTATCCTATAATGAGAAGTTGACTTATCATTTTACGACGCTGTTTTTGATTAAAAATATCGCCTGTTTCATCGAGCTTAGTTAAACTAAAAGTTAGATGAAATAAAATGATTTAAGGCCGCGCCCAATGCTCTTCGTGAAGAGGCCGCTCAACAAAAAGTATCTGCAAATTTCTTTCAGAGAACAATTTTGTACTTAGTTGGATGACATTTCAACAGTATCTAGTTTTTGTCATAGTACTGATGCATTGAATAAATAAATAAGATCATTTCCGACTACCTTTTTTTTGTGCATGATTGGTTAAATCACGGGTTTTTTTTTTAAATGTCTTATTACTAAACTATGGTATTACTGGAATTTGAACCCAGAACCTGTAAATTGGAAACACCCATTCGTACCATTATATTGGGATTAGGAAACAATCTACAAAACGCGTTCATCGGCTCCCGAATCAAATAAGCGCAAATACACAATCGTGTAGTCTTGTATTGTATGAACCTTTTTTTTGCATTTCAGAATTCCAACCCGGATGTGACGGTGGTCGCATTCCTAATATTCCCGGCAAAGACGAACAACTTCAATGTGGAAAGTTTGAGAGGTCACGCCGTAACTAAAAGCTTAAGAGATACCATCAATGAAATTCAACAGAAAATCGGGAAACGCATGTACGAGTCGTGTTTGAGGTGAGTTATTACTTTTAAATTCGTTAAATTTTGGTATGTTTGAGAATCACTGTTCTTTTTCTCATGGCAAAGCCATTTTGCTAGAACTTAAGTTATTTTTCGAGTTGAAGTATGTTATTAACACCGGCTATTTTTAGAAAAATATTGCTACACATTAGAAGTAAATTACCTTAAAGACAAAAAACAAAACGTTCTCAACATATTTTTTATTCATAAAAAAAGAAAATTCCAAGGTCTTTAGCAATTATTGAGCCTCCGATTTCTCTCTTACGATTTTGGTATCTCATGAAATGGAGTGCTTTTAGCGCCCTTAAGGGCTGCGATGAGATATACAGATAGAAGTGAACTTAAATTGACGGTTAGGCTGGAATGGACCTTGTCAAACCCTGAAATCAGACAAGCTATTGCGAGGTTTTTCAATGATTTGCTATAATTTCTCACCGACTGTATAGTATATAAAAATTAACAGTAAAAATACACTTTTAAAAACAAGCTTTTATTTAAGTGCTTGAATGCATTTACAAAATTTCGTGTCTGTGAGGAGTTCCTTCGTCTGGAGTCATTCCCGGGTGTAGAATCAGGTCATGCTTACCATAAAAATGCATTGTCATCAGAACTGAATCAACATGTGAAATTTCAACTCCGTAGGATAAGAGGCTATAGCCCCGCAATCACGTATAACAGCACCAATTTTTCTTCCAATCTATAATTTCTGTCACTTTGTTGATCAGGAGTATGTGGTCGACGGAATGAATCAACTAGGTGATCTTGAACTCTTCCCATACCTAGATTCGTGAATGTCTCCGATTCGGAAGGCGAGTATTTTTCATCTCGGTGTTTTTGTGATCTGCAACGTGATTGCTCAGCCGGTGAGTAATTCTTTAATTAAAATCACAACATATAGGTACATATGTAAATAAAAATATGTGAAGTTGACGCCCTTCATGATACTATACATTTCCTTAACTATATTTTTATTTTTCTGGGTTACAAAACCACTTCCATCTCTCACTACGTCAATTCTTTTAAAATCTAAAACCAATTAATTAACGGAGCTTTAAATTTGAAAACCTTTTTTTTCCAGTGGTAGATTACCAGATACAGCTGATATGCTGCTGAAGGAAGAAACGGTTCGACTGAAGAGGTGTTTGTATGCTCTGCAGCGGGAAGGACTACCGCCTGTTACCACACACAATGTTGTAAGTTTTTTGCGTCTTGCCCGTTTCCAGCGATACTCAAAATTTGTATAACCTCTCTGTTTTGAATAGCTTACGAAATTCTCTAGAATATGGTTTTATTACTAACCATACAAACATAAAATCCAAGGGCAAAACATTTTTTTAGATATAAAATAAAATGAATTATAAATATTTTTTTTACATGAGAAGAAAATAAAAAAAAAACATGATACTTAACCTGACATTTGCCCCGGCTTACGGTAAATTTACGGTCTATGCTTAACTGCTGGTATTAAATAGTTTATGCATTCATAACTACATCGTTTATACGTAAATAATTGAAAATTATAAAATGATTTAATTGTGATAGAATATTTGATGTACGTATTTAGTATCTAAATACTCATGTGTCAAAATCGAATCTCTCATTACAAATATATTTGAAGATGACTTATATTATTAATCATAAAATTGTAATATTTCTTTTGTTTTTGTACTTTGTTTAATTGTAATTATTGAATTGAATTGTACTCAATTAAAAAAAAATGTTTTTGTTTCTTAGGTGGATGATTGGAGTGATCCTATTTTAAATTCTGTTAGGAGATGTCAACTTTTCAACACGATCCACGATAGAGTTAAGGTATGCATACATCTTATTTTTTTTACGTTTAATCATAATATGTTCCTAGAAATATTGATTATATAACGATTTAGATTACTCAAATGCTAGACAGAAATTGGAAATCACTCTTAGTAACTAAAACATGATGTAGATGTCGCACCAAGTCAAAAACATTTACATAATTTTAATGACAGATGGCAATATATTATTTAGTTTGAAATTGAAAATGATTTATAAAACAACCCGTAATATTCTAGACTGTAAACAATAATTCTTCTATGCAGTGTATGTCTATGGTAGTTATTTATTATGGAATCTACATCTCTGAATCATTTTTTGGACGGCTACTAAAATCTTTTTTACTTTCGACTTGAACGGCTGATCTAAACAGAAGCGTCATAGCTGTCTGTACCATTTGCAATTTTAATATTCACTAGCGGCCATTACGTACCTTCCTATTCTGTGCAGGTGGCTTTGAGAACTATCAAAGACGCCCACCGGGCTTTTTCAATTTTTCATATCGTAAAAACCTCATTCAGAGTATCGAGAACTAATAAATCTGTCATGCGCGGCTCGGCACTCCACCTGATGCATTCCGTCCTGACGCATTCAGCATTTTCGATGGCGTTTGAGGCCGTAATTTCTACATTTTTTCGTATTCTTCACAGGAACCCTGAATATTTCCGATATAAAAAATAGCCTATAACAATCTCTGAAAAGTTCTCTACCCGATAATGAAATTCTCGCTAAAATTGGTTCAGCCATTTTGGAAATTAGCCCAGACAGCCAGGCAAAAAAAATTATTGCGTGTTTAGAATTTGGTTGCGTGCGAATAATCATATCAACTTAGAAGAAAGTATTTATTTTGAAATCACAGACATATACTTATTATATGTATTGATATCATTCAATTTTTTATGCACAAATTCAATCTAGGCTGAAATTACGTTTCAGGTAATTTTCCACCCCGAGTTTCTCTCGTCAACAAATCCTCTCTTTGGCCTCGACTATGAGGAGTTTGTGAGGGGGTGCCACCTCGGAGTTTTCCCGTCCTACTACGAACCCTGGGGATACACTCCGGCCGAGTGTACCGTTATGGGTATACCGAGCATCACCACAAATTTATCAGGTGTGTATTTATTTTAATGCTTTTTTTGTTGTGTGTTGGCACCCTTACCTGCACCGAGCAAGCAACGCCTTAGTTCCGGGACAGATTGTAACCGGAGTATTTAATAAGCGTAGATAAAACAAGACCCAAGACCATTCCTGAAATAAAATCCAGCTGCTGCGATTTTAAGCATTATTTTAAAAGACGATTTATAAGAATTCTGGTTTAAAATATAACAAATTTTGTATTTAGCATTGATAGAACAATAAGTTTTTATAATTTTAATAAAAAAACTGCTTTTTTTCTTTTTTCATATCTTGTCTATATTCAAGAGCATATTGGACGCATAAAAGCACTTTTGCGATTCGTCGTTTGATGCGTCAACTCACGCTCACCTCGCGTTCTTACGATAGGCTTCGATTAAATTTAAAATTCGTTTTTCGTTCCGGGAAACATTATTCCTATGATTTTGCTATATCTTACTTCACAATTGAGTGGTTTTGTTGCCAGTACTGTAGATTAGAAACTCTTTCCTGTTTGGGGGTGTGGTTCAGCCCTTTGGTTGTGTGGGTGAGAATACGGGTGCCATGTAATGTGAATGTATTGGTTGGCTTGGGAGGTTTCCATGCTAGACAGAGAGGAATCGGGCTGTTGATTTTCTTATATTAAAATATACTATTATTCTAGGCTTTGGCTGTTTCATGCAAGAGCATATAGCTGATCCGCAATCCTATGGCATATACATTGTGGATCGGAGGTACATATCAGTCGAGGGTTCCGTCCAGCAGCTGTCGCAGTTCATGTACGATTTTGCACGGTGAGTTTTTACTTATATTTTATTACTGATAAAAATAAAATCTTATCTACACCTTCGAATCACCGGTAACATGTATCAAAATTAAACTCCCCCTCTCCCAAAGAAGTAAAAACTACTTGGATTGTAATCCAAGATCAGACGAGGTGGGCTTGGCTTCTTGGAAGTTAATATTAATTTTAGAGTATAAAAAATCTATCTATCAAAATGTAAACAGGACTCAACCCTGTCATTTCTCCATACAAATGCGGTAAAGTGGTTCTCTTTTTTGTATATGTTACCGTAAATACCCAAAATCAGTAAGAACCCGTGTTTACTAGTAAGAATCCGTTCTTACTAAGGCAGTTAGGTAAAGTATCAATTTTACCAAGTGTTGTCTCTTTAAATTACATGAGATCCAAAGTTTACATTCCTGGTGCAGTAGTGTTTTATCCTACTTGATTTGATTTTTTGTTTATTGAAATTATAGAAAATAAACTAGGTTATTTTAAAAATTTAATAAGTGTCGGAAGAGCGAAGCTGCCATTGATAATCACTGACCGAGGAATACATAGTATAGGAATTGGTCTAGGTACAACGCTCAAGATTAACCAAGAAATCATTTGGGCTTGCAGGGACACCGGAGAACAGCTAGACGGTTTTAGACCTACTAAATGAGTTCAAGGATTCTCTGCGATACCAAATATATACACCAATAATAGCCAAAAACTAATAAATATTACTGTATTATACTCATAAAATGTGAAAATTGACAATATTTTGCTCTTTCGCAGGTTAAACCGCCGACAGCGGATAATTCAGAGGAACAGAACGGAGCGACTGTCGGATCTTTTAGACTGGAGAAATCTTGGCATTGTAAGTAAACTACTTCCAACGTACTTTTATTTTTATTCTCGTCACATTTCTTTATATAGTAACTAGCTGCACCGCTTTTAAAATTTTAAAAAGTCTTCCTAAACAAAGTCGTATTATTCCCTCATTTTTAATACAAGAGGATTGTGTTTGTGCCTAATCTCGATTACATCATCCACCACGCGCCGTGCACCATCAACAAAGGTAAATAAGATCATTTGTATCTTTTGATATATTTCTATACATTTGGATTTATCCAAATGTATTCACACAGAATACTTTAGTATTCTGACACAGAATACTTTAGTATTCTGTGTGAATTTTTATTGCGAATAACATATGTATTCTAAAATGTATATACTCCAAGATACTGATGTCACAAACAAGGCATTTCTGAACGGTTGTCGCTTTGTTTTTTTTTTTTTTTTTATGGAATATAAATTGGCCGATGAGTCTATAACCTTCCTAACTAGGTAATAGTTACCTGTTCTAAGGAAGGTTATATATGAAGTGATAAAGTGCATAGCAGAGACCAGCGCAAAACCCTGAGAAAAATATAAAAAAATAATAAGGGGGGTTTACGGGTACTGTTTACAAACAACATTTTATACGAGGTGTGTTCAAAAAGTATCGCGACTTTTGTGTTTTTTCTAAAATTATTTACTTATTCATGAATATCTATTTTGTCCCCTTCAAAGTAATCCCCATGAGATATTATACACTTGTGCCAACGGTTTTTCCAATCTTCGAAGCACTTCAAAAAATCATTTTTTTTAATCTTGTTTAGCTCTTCCTTCGATGCCGTCTTTATCTCGTCAAGCGTAGCGTAACGTAAGCGTAGCAGCTTCCATTGAGATGATTGAGCTTTGGTTTCCACGTCATAACCATAAACCCACGATTCGTCACCAGCTATGACCCTCTGGAGCAAATTTGGGTCGTCGCGGACAGAGTTTAACATCTCATTAGCAATGTTCATGCGATGCTGTTTTTGGTACGAATTTCGCGGCGACCCGTCTCATGCCCAAATCATTGATAAAAATCGAATGGCACGAGCCAATCGATATGTTTAGGTCCTCAGCAACTTCTCTAACGGTGATTCGACGATTGGCCAATACCATTTTCTCCACTTCATTAATTTTTTCGTCTGTTGTTGAAGTGCTCGGGCGTCCGGCACGCTCTTCGTCGTTCACATCTTCTCGGCCTTCTGAGAACATTTTGTACCACCGATAAACGCTGCTTCGGTCCAAGGTAGCTTCTCCGTTTGCCACAGTCAACATTCGGAATGCATCCGCGCACTTAATTTCGTTTTTCACACAAAATTTGATACAGATTCTTTGATGCAATTTTTTTGAATAGGTAAAAATCGAAGACGATCCAAAACACGTGCCAGCAAAGCAGCTGTCAACAATTAAGTGAACATTCAAAATGGCCGAGCTTGTCGGCATAAGTGAGAGACATGAGTACCAACATAACGCCACAAAAAAATCGAAATTCGAATATACGTAACCCGCGAAAATTCAAAAGTCGCGATACTTTTTGAACACACCTCGTATAAATGTTTAAATATATATTATAACATATTTCTAATCGATTTCATTTCGAAATGTTGATATTCCATTTTTAATCACTTTATCAAAAAATTACGTTTAAATAAAGAGATAATAATAATAAAATATATCAAACTAAAAATTATTTAATAAGAAAATATTACGGCACCAGTGACGATCCGCCTTAGGTATCTATGGGTATTTTTTTATTTAATTTTCTGTTTATGGTAAAAAATACATATTATAAATAGTTTTATATGATATCTAGGAACATAAGTAAAATATAAAAAACGAGGGTCATCACTTTAAATTTTCTTTTAGGTAACATAAATAAAATTTCTCAATTTTTTTAAATTGGTTATTTTGTAAAGTTAGGAATAAAACCATATTCTAGAGAATTTCAGAAGAAATTGAAAATAGGTAAGCGCCTGTAATTAGGCCATTTTTTGAAAACCCGCTGCGCCGGTTTGCAACATTTACGTAAAAAAGTGGCCTCGCCATCCTGTGGTCTGAACCTGTGCTTTATTTATCGTATCGAAGAATTGAAAATTAACCTAACTTGCCCAAAAGTACCTCAAACTATGTTCTATAAAATAGTGAAAACCCCATTAAAATCTATCCATTGGTTCCCAGGATTAACGAAAATACTAGATAATTTTTTTGCGTCCAATTACACTTGAAGCAAATATTGCACTTATTCAAATTATCAGAACCAAACACATTACCTTAGGATATTATAAGGCTTTAATTAACAAAATACAGAGTTAAACTTCTTGCGAAAAACTCTAAAGAATATGACATTAGTTTGAAATGATATTAGGAATGTTAACTTTTTAAACAGACTTTATAGATCACCACACTTATAGTTACTACTGTAAAACTCACATTATTTGTTGCAGTTCTATCGTCAAGCGCGCGTCAAAGCTCTTAAAGTGATGTACCCAGACTACATTGACGAATCGGAGCTGGGAGTTAGCAACAAATTCTCCTACCCACGGCCGCTATCAGAGCCCCCGAGTCCCACTCATTCGAGTATGTGTAATAACCTCCTTTTTTAATTTATTTTTATAACTAAATGAGGTTTCGTCATGCAGATAACTAAAGAATTAATAACAATTAATATGCAAAAGCTGGTAAGATTGGAAAAAAATAGGTCTTCTTTCTAGTATTGACTATTAAGATTGAAAGAAGATTAACTCGTTTAGAAATGTTTCCCACCAAAAATTTTTATAAATACACGTAGCGATTTATTTCTGTAAATAAATATGAAAATTCATCATCATCAGCTTCGGCGTCCTGGGATGTCCAATTGCCACAAATTTGGTGTCCTCTGGTTCACCGTGAAATTCTCTATTAGAAAATATCACTCCAGTCCTCATCTGTCTTAAACTTTTTTTAAAAAGAAAAACTGCTTTTATCAACTTTTTCACGTCAGCTGGGACTGAGTACTATAAATGTTATGTATATTGTTTGCAAATTAATATTTGTTGATGAAGTCGTCATTTTTGGCGCGAAAATATCAATTTGACGTAGTGTACGAATGGCCGCCATTGCTCGCATCGAGCGTGTAGCATACGGTGAGGAAAAGAGGAGATACAATATTTAACGATAACGTAAGGCTGACGCAGCGAATGAAATGTCACTGTAGATTAGGCGGGTACTATGCCAAATCTCACACTCCTCCGTGCGTGATATGCTTAAAAAGGGGTACAAATTTTTCCCTTCGCGTATTAATATATAAATTAATTGAATGAATGCTTGCAATTGAACCAATCCTTAATAGTATACATGTAACAAGAGAGAAGCTTTGTACCGGGTAATGGTTTGTTTATGTTTGACCGTTGCCAAAACCACTATCCTTTGAATCACGTACTGCCACTATGCGTAATGATGTAACGGATGGATGAGCGAGATAGAACGGTGCTGTGTTTATTATTTGTCATTGCTCCACCGGCTATTCTATTTTATTACAGGGGCCACAACTCCGGCGGCTTCGGTCCACGGCTCTGACGATGAAGAGGATGAAGTCGACGAGGAGAAGGAATTGGCCGAACTGCGAATCTACTAGCGTTGAAGTTGAATTGGTGATCGACTGCCGTTAAAAAAAAATAAACAAAAATTTCAATTAGGACCACAGTTTTTGACAGGCTGTTTTATTTTCGACAGTTGGTTTCGATGGGATTAAGTGCCATTTATCGGTTCAGCTCGGTCATCAATTTTCATAATTTTTACTCGGAAACCGTGACTCGTATCAAAGGACAGCCAGCCGTAAAACATTAATGGGTAATTTTATGAGCAATACTTTCAGTAGAGAAGTTTGCAATTTTCACTAATAATTCATTGAGTATTCATTGAACCATCCCGAGCGAACGTGTTGATGCTAACAGACCTGTTAATTCCGCAGTCGCGAGATTTCTAACCCTAAATATGCATATAGCAGGTGAATAATACGGTTTTGTGAAGTATATCAGTAAATACCTACATGACAAATCTCCAGCTATGGCGAAAGTTATTCCGTGATTGCGGAGAGGTACACGATCGGTAAATCGTCTGTAAGAAAAGATTATGAGGTTCGTTACGTGCACGGAACACGGTCCCGGGAATCGTAAAACGCTAAAGAAGACAGATAATATTTTAGAAAACGTTTTTTTCACAGATTTATACAACAGAGAAACCTGCGTGTGGCCATCAGTGGAGAGTTAATTTGCAAAACAAAGCTTACAAAACAATATGCAATTTTGAAAATTTTTACAATTTGTTCCTAAAAAAAATGAATACTCAAAGTTACACATATTTTTTAAACTAATAAAGATCCTTTTATCTATATAATTTAGGAGCTACGCTTTTTTCGATGAAGCAACCACCATTTCTCTCTTCTGTCAAAGACCTGACTTCTTGATACGATATGAGCGAGATAGGTGCGTATATTCCTCTTTTTCCCTCGACCTTTCCTTTGACGTTTTTTGAGATACTTTCAAATCGTATCAAGTGCTCTCTTCTGATTTTCACAAAAAGATGATTTTTACAGAATAGGAAAGATACTTCTAAAATTAAATTGAGTAGTTAAATACATGTCTATTTTGATAATTTTAATTTGCGTAATAAATCCAGGTGCCTTGATTATCCGGATGTGCCTTGTTTCATATCCATCCGGGTTATAAGATTGTATGTCATAAAATTTAAAGCCCTCGTTGAAAACAAGGGTATACAATAGACACAAGGCCGCACACTCTTCTATTTTCTCAAAATTGCAAGTGAATGTCGTTAAATCGATTAGCAGTTAGATATACGCTGACTGACCACTACAGTCGACAGCGGCAACTATCTTTATACTGTATCTCCAAATTCCCTGATAGTGCAGCCGTCAAACTTTAAGCACAAAGTGAATTTATGAAAAATAAGCATTTTGTGAAAAATAAGCATAAAATTGGAAACAATATATTTTTATGTGTTACTATTAGATAAACATGAAGTCAAAATATATTTTTCAATATTTTTTATATCATAATAAATAGATAAATAATATAAACACAATTTTAATAATTGGGTTGTTATGGAAAAGTTATTAACTTTTTATTTTACAAAATATTGAAACGGATGGAGATAAAATGGACGCAGATTACATCGAAAATAGTTACTGAATATTTAAACTTCTGTCATCCTGAAGTACATGTTTTATAACTGTAGGTGACAGATAAACGAAAATAAGCCTTGTCCTATTATATGTGTGTGCGAAGGAGATAGAAATAAAGCGGGATAGAAACCGTGCTCATATATGTGTGTGTGTGAGAAGGTTAATAAGAGCAAATTCGTTACTTCATAGCATACTAACATTACTGCTGTTTAGTATTCTATGTTCTGTATATAAACATCAAAAAACACTTAGACTTGTTACATGATTACATCCAAGTGATCTACGTATACAAAGTGGTATGTGCTAAATATATTTATTTGATTTCATGCAATAGACCTACCGTTTAATATCACATTTTTTTTTCATAGTTATATTTACAAATAAGTATAATAAATTATTTCTATTTACACAAAAATATTTCAATTTATACATTAATAAAATATTTTAGTGATTCAATTTGCAATAGCTATATTATGATACCGAAATTAAAATACACACGGCCTTACGCATAGTTGTGTTGTTAGCTGCTAAGAAATGTACTCTTCCACTATGCATACGGTTCAAAAGCAACAAAAAAAGGCTCGAATCAAATTTATTATTAACAATAGTACTCAATACATTTTGATGTCATTTATTTTCTATATTATTGTTTTTTTTTTTCGCTTATTTGTAAAGTCTCTGTTGCCATAAATTCTAGATTGTTAAGTCTTGTTTGTGTGTTTTATTTATTAAGAATATTACTTATATAGAAATATAATGTTTCAAAATGTAGACCATAATTTTATGTGCAATACTTCTGTTCGAATCAACGAGTAACCGAACTCTTGCCGTATAGCCGGGGGCTACCGTGCAACTTTTTCCGTGCGTGTGATTATTTTATTTTTTGCGATTATTCTGAAACTGAAATTTATGTTTAGATATAATACATATAGGTCCGTACCTATATGTATTATATCTAAACATAAATTTAATTTAACATTTATTTAGGTTCTTGATTGTATGTGCTTGTACTGTAGTTTAAGAAGGTTTCACCTCTAATGTAGTTATGCGAAAACTATTACAACTGTGTTCGTCTATGCGGCACCTATCAAATCGGCCCTATGCAATATTTCGTGTAAAAAAAATACCTTCGTGCCAAATTTTGTTACTTTTTGTTATACAAATTTTATGTATTTTTAATGTTTATTTATTTATTTATTTAACAGGTTTCCCCATGTACAATATAATTAAAGTAAACACAAATTAAATTACCAAAAGAAAAACAAAAAGCATTAAAAACAAAAAACAATAACATGAAACATACTAAGCTAAAAAATTAAAATAATGCCTCCAGGCAAACATTAACACATAAATAATTCACTCCGATCCTACAACGGCAGATTTTTAATCCCATTGGGTGATCAGACGTATATATCAATCTCCGCGGAAATGGAATTTAATAATTCGACTGCTCTCCCAATCGGACTATACTTGTATACGTCGGTACGACATGCTAACCGCCTAAATAACATATGCTTCCGCGCTCTAGATCACGGTCCGGAACAAAGAAACCAATATCTCCGAGTATTACGGGATTCTCGATGAAACTGCGAATAACCTTATAAAAATAACACAAAGTATGGATTTGTCGCCTAAACTCGAGTGTGTTAAATAAAGCCTAACATCCCTAATACAAATGCTGATGGATTTCAGGATAATATCCATACCTACGGAGATAAAGGTATCTAAGGAACCTCCTCTGAATAACCTCCAGGATATTACCGTAAGTAACCTCATGAGGACTCGAGATAATGGAACTATACTCCAATATACTCCTCACGAACGTGCAGTATAAAAGCGAGATGGACTTCGGCTTATTCAAAGATCGACTGGTTCGAAGCACGTGAAATGTCACTTAGCAATTCATAGATGTCATTGCCTTAAAATCAATAAAACGTAACGTTTTTATAATGCCCAACTTGGTTTCTATAACTACGTCCAATTACGTCAAATAGAATAATATTATAATAAATGTGACGTTTTAGCAACGTAGCACGGCGTGTTTTTGTTTTATTCGCGGCCATACTGCGTAATTGCGTCGTGACTTTCTTGAAGAACGCCGACTAATCACAGATACATACGGAACACAATACATTTAAAATATTGAAAATACGTATTTATTACAATTCACTCTAACACTGATTTTAAAAAATCAACGGGGAATCTATAATTAACGGCGAACATCACTGTATTTTAAAAATTCGTAATATCCCAGATAATCTGTACTAGAATTACATCCATACTGTTTCACGATGTGTGGATACTCCCGTTGATTGGTTGGTAGTGGTTTTTAGATAGGTCAACCTCGTACAATTAGTTGGCGTCCAATATTTTATTTCCTAAATTAGATGGCACCCGACTTTCCTAAAAGCAAACCGCATAAATGTTTACAGATTAGAAGAGCTTATCCTGACATTTTACAGATACACTTTTTTGTAAATAATTTTCATTCATATTATGAAAATGTCTGGTTTTTTTTTTGATAAGTTATGATATTTTATTGATGTTTAAAGCTCGGTGCGACATCTGCATCTTGTTTTAGCTACTAAAGAGTGGTTTCCAACTTCAAGCATATTAAAATCGATGATTTTAAAACCCACATAAAGTGATTATCTGTGTTTGTTTTTGCATTTGAATAAACTCGCACATAACGACACTACTTGACAAATATGTTACAAAAAGAAATGCTTATTTATTAGGACACAATCATGGGATAATTCTAAGCCGTTTTTGAAGTAAGAGGAAAATCTATTTATGATGTTAATGTTTTTAAAAATCTAAAATCTGTTTCACTAGAGTAAGTTTTTATAACCAGAGCTGAACTATCCATTTGATATCTTATTGTATGTATACACTATCCCAAGACTATTTCCGATAAAAATCCGAGGAAAAAAATGTTCACTTTACGCGATAATATTATACGGTTCTTGTAATAAGTACGACATAAACGGCTTTTTCCATTTGCAGCGAGCATTCATTTCATGCCCGAGGCTACTTTACTGATCGCGCTTCGCTTATAAGAAGTTTAATTTATACCAGCGATTTTTAAAAATATTATAAATTGGGAGATGATTTTTTTATATATATAATTTCTTGCTACTAATAGGGGACATAAACACGCCATTAACTTTTCGGGAATGGTCTTGGGAGAGTGCAAGTCTACGGAGAAGTGCAATTAAAAATGGTTAATATTGAATTGTTTAGAGCTTTTGGAATAATTGCCATTGTATGTGTCATATTAAAAAATAATAAATATAGAATATTAAATCATTTAGTATATTGTAAGGGATTCATTTTTGAGTTTCAGTATTAGATTGAGGATTTATAAACCTTGAGTTTATATATAAAACTTTAATTTTGTGGAACAATCTCTCTTTAATGCGGTAACATGTTTCCCGGTCAAGTTTGGTCAGGACCTTAACCACTTAGAACTATACTTTCACGTTCTTGATGTGGTTTTTGTGAGCGATACCGCCTTTCCGTACATCGGCCGTAGTAGAGAAAATATTTAGATTTAAAATCCTTTTCGAAAAGAGCGATTGCATTAAACTTTTAGCCATAGGTTAAATTGCTCAAACCACGAATAAAATCTATTTTTATTTAACCGAGGTTGTAATTTGTTTCCTGAAACCTCTGTCATTTTGTGCAATAATGCGAACGTTTGACAGCTCTTTTGACATCAAAGTATTAAGTTTTATAGACGCGGCATTACCCCTCCGAAAAAGACGATGACGGAGATGTTTAAAAAAAAAAACAATTTAAAATCTGTTTTTTACGGTGTTTGCGATTATCTACGCAAAACGCCAAAACGCCTCAAAACTGCTGTCAAAACGCCAACTTAATATCAAAAATGTGTAAAAACTATTCAACAGAGAATAGTACAGTATGCTGAGTTTCTAAAACTTAATACGTCGAGCTTTTGACTGGTATCATCCGAATAACCGCACGTCGTTGATGTTAACATGTCAACGATTGTTATTATAAATGACATGACGATCTTTATTTCTTACCAAAAGTATTCTCACAACAAAATACGGATATAATAATCAAAGTTCCTCGGTAATTGTTTAGACATATTTCTAAATTTATTTTTATGAATTTTATTGTTTTGATCTTACTAATTAACAAACATTTCAGATAATGAAGGATTTACTTTTTATTTTTTATTAGTTTTCACGTCTCGAATCATACTCTTATGGAAATGAAATAGCCTAGAGGCAGCAATGCCCAGCTGTTTTAGGCAATGTTTGGCTTTAGGGACCTCTTCCCGAAGAGCTGTTGCCTGTTTTGGGCGTGGTCATAAAGACACACAGTCGCCCCTTCTCCCTATCTCCCTCCAGTCTGATTAGCTTTGGGCCAATTCTTCAATTATTCATTATTTAAAAAGTTAATATGCAGACGAACTAAACGGGTCTCATGTTCGAAAAAAAACATTTTTTAATCAATTACAAAATAAGTTCGAACAGCGGCCTATCCTGCTCGCCCGCGACGCGTAGCGCTCAACCGAACTTGACGTAACCCTGGGATGCAGACTTGGTTTGCTTATTTTTGGGAGGGATCAATGCATTTGCGGCCCTTTTATCAATTGTTTGATTAAAATTTTGATTAATTCTTGAGAATCATTTTTTCAACAATTTTTGCCGTTTGCAACATCTCGAAAAGTCAAAAGTCTTCCAAATACATCCTGTATGCAAACAAGTATTTAGATATTTTTTTGACGGTAATCCTTGTATTACCATAGACGAGTAGCTCTTAAGTGATATATTATTTTTTTAATGCACATTTTCTTAGGTCAGGCATAAACACAGATTATATTTTTTTATTCTCGTTCAATGTATGAGTGTATCTTATTGTTTTTTTATTAAATATAATTTTTGAATTAAATCGGCACCGTTTATTTTCATATTTATGTCTTTTATTTTTGTCTATGGTACTTTCATGGCCACTAATTGGTTAAAATGATGTTTGGATACAAAAATAATACTTAAAACACCATAAGGCTTGTTTTAGTGGGTTTTTTTTTTATAGGATACAAAGGAAACCATGCTACGTTTTAACAGGTATGAGTATTTGGGGCTTCTTATAATTTTTTTTTTAAATAATTATTAACCTAGGTCATATACAATTATTTAGGGCCCTACTCAACTAGGCCAAATGTGCCTGTGCTAGAGTCAGGGAAGATGGTGGTAATGAAGCGTTAAAAATGGTATGATCATGTGCGGATTAACGCCTTAACTGCTAGACTACCACGATCCATAAGTTACGACGTCTAGGTACATTACGCAAAGATATATTTTATTTGGAGCTATTTATTTATTTATTCATAGTTTTGGGCAAATAAACACAAAAGTAAATTCAATAGTTGTATAATAATGAAATTAACGTACCCACCTATGTAAATTTACATAGAAATGTTTTTTAAATATATTTTTAAGTAGTGTTTATTTCTAAAATTATTTACTCAACAACTTACCCTCCCAAAGGAATTAACCAGTTCAATACTGACATTAGCGAGGTTTGATTTTATTTCTTCGCTTATTTGTTGATAATTTTTTGGACCCGAAAAGATGAGATCTCTTTTATTTTCATCTTTATCGATAAAAAATACAGCTAAGCAAATTCTGTCACAGCATTTTTATATGATGTCATTGAGGTAAGCATAGAAATCGTTAATGGCATAGAGGCGGATATGACAAAATCATGACATTGCCGTCAGTCGACTCAGGCCCTCCAGCCGCTGTCGGGCAGTGATTGCATCAGTGTTAGTTGTGTCGGTATATCATCACCAATACTGTTCCGATGTCTGAAAATGGAAACACTGCAATTTGTAGTTTGTAACATCATCTGATATCCATTTACAATACTTTCAGAACTTAATCTATCAGATATATTTATTTATTGTGGTATTTCAATAGAAATTGTACACAATAAATTGAAAAAAGTTATTGAAAAAAGATCAGTTTGGGAGAAATTAATCTATATATATAAAAAACAAAGTCGGGTTAGTTACACCATTTATAACTCGTGAACGGCTGGACCGTTTTTTATGATATTTTTTGGATTTGTTTCCGTCCCGAATAGCAGAATAACTATTAAAACATCGGAAAAATTCACGAAAAAAATATAAAGAAAATTATGTTTCTCATACATTTTCTATGGAACGGCTTTGTATTCTGTGGAATTCTATTTTCAACCTTCCAAGACGTTCACTTGTGAGGTTATCAGAAAACAAGTAGAACGCACCTTAACAAAGTTTTAGCGCCACCTTTGTTGGTAGCATTCTTGAGAAAATAAGCATTTATATTAAAACTTCATCGCGACACGCTCATTCGGCTACACTCGGGAGGACAAATTAAGGCAATGCACTCGCTCGGCCAAACTCTTTGCTCTGAGCTGTCACGTTGATTTTTTTTGTTATCTGTCATGTTGACTTTATTAACAGCCGTGCGGAAACATTGTTGAATGTAGATGCCAGTATAGGGTGGTAATTTTGAAATGGATAGATTAATACATTAGCTCGATCCATCGGGGTTAGGGTCAATAAACATCCTATACACATTGTTCCGATGTCACCCTATAAGTTACTTTTTTATATTTAATATTATGTTAAAGTAATATTTATTTTATAAATGTATGTTATGGTATATTGCAATTTTGCCATTCCTCACTTTCCCCACTTTTATTAACGGCAACCTTTCCATACCACAGTTGTCAGTAAGTGTCATTTGGAAAGAAAAATACTAGAAAAAAGGAGATACTCGCGCTTCTCTGCGGTCCGTTGGTCGCGCGCAAGTGTAATGGAGTTTGCAATCTCCTGGAGTTCCTGTAATCCGCGACATCGCGTCGTCTTCTTCAACACGCTCGCGAAAAACAATTCGAAAACTACCAGGGAACGGCGAGAAACTGTAAAAAGCAGGCGAACTACAGGCAGCCATCATCACACAGTAAAGGTTTGTCTTTTGTTTTCTTGTTGATTGCCATTTACTCTCGGCTGTTACACAAATAAAATCATAGCGTTATTTTATTCACGATAAAAACTTAATATAACTCGATGAAATTATGAGATGCTAACTGACAAAAATTATTGTAAAACTAAAACATGATAATGGCCGCGTAATCCCTCAACGGATATCGGCCAATGCAGAAATAAACAAATAAATGCTGCCATTTACTGATAATTTGTCAATGTTTTGTTATGCTTTTTTCCATAAAGATTTTAATCTTTTTAACTGCCCGCAATAGCGGCTAGTCTGTAATAGTGCTACGCTTTTTTCCCCTGTCACACGTTTGAGGGAAAAAGGAACATGACAGTTTTTAATATTGATATTCAAAATAATAAAACCGACTTAAAAATAAACGTACTTACCAACAAAAAAAGAAATAATAGGTACAATAAACATCTTATTGTTAGTAGTAAACAATAAAAAAAAACGTAGCCACCAAAACGTCGAAGTCGGCACAGAAACACACGACATCTGTTCGTTAGATGCAACATTCTTAGGATCAACTTAACTTTTAAGCATGACTTAAATTGAATTGTGTATTTCAGATACTTTTTAAGTTCGACTTTGTTAAGAATATGTGGATTAGTTCGCTACTCGCCGCTATGGTTTGTGTATACAATATCTGTCGCCACTTTTGACATATGACGCGTCATCTGACAGTTTGAGGTTATGTTGTCAGCTGAAGGATTACTAAGATTTTGCCATGCGTGTTTGCTTGAATTGAAGATGTTCAAAATATGCAAATCCAGTCAATTTTAATTAGTTAGAAAATATAAAATCAAGTACGAGACGAAAAGCGTCGTTAATGTACTGAAATCGCTCCTAGCAGCGTATTTTAACACTGACTTAAGTTTGACTTAAGGCTTATGTAGTAGTTGTTTTGATTCTTAGCTAAGGCGGACTTTTATGTTCGACTTAACGCTAAGAGTGAGTTGAAATACGATGTTTATCGGTTAAGTCTAACTTAAAATTTAGGTTAGTCTTAAGTAGGACATAAAATTTCGGCCCTAAGAGCGTTTTCGGGCAGAGGCCCCTCGAGTTTGTGATCAGAAAGAAACATTTGTAAAATTTAAAAGTTACAATTTATTTACATAATTCACGTGATGTAACCTATCCCCCTCTCCCTCCCCCTAGTACAGATATTCCGTGAAATGACCACATCCAATATAATCTAATTTGTGGATAGCTAACAAGCGTCCAATTCAAAATGGCTCCCTAAATTGAAAAGGCGACCAATGTCAGATGTCTCATAACTCACGTCTTACTTAATAATCACAAGGGACACTCGAGTGCCCACTAAACGCTTCACGACAACATTTGAAGAAAAAATGAACACTGCACAAAACAAGAGGTTTAATTTTGTGCACGAACACAAAAAACCCCTCGCCATTATGTCAACCCCTCCACCCTAAAAAATCGAACCACGCTTCAGCTAAACCGTTCCGTCTCATATAACGCTTATGCGTTATATGAGACGGTTGTATGACCGCGTTGTATGGGCGCGGTTATCCGCGCCCTCGGACCGTTTTACTAGAGCGCGGAAGCACGCGTTATTTAGGCGGTTAGCGTATCGTACCAACTTATACAAATATAGTCCAATTGGGAGAGCAGTCGAATTATTAAATTCCATTTCCGCGGAGATTGATATCTTTGTCTGTTCGCCCAATGGGATTAAAAATCTGCTTTCTATTACACCGTTGTAAGATCAGCGTGAATTATTTATTTGTTATTGTGTGCCTGGAAGCATTAATTTAATTATTTAACATAGTATGTTTCATGATTAGTTCTAGTTATATTTTGTTATTATTACTTATTGTTATTGTTTTTCTTTTAGTAGTTTTTTTTTACTTTAATTATAATGTGTGCATAGGGAAACCTGTTAAATAAATAAATACGTTGTTGGTTAGTTATGAAACAACAGAGCAACTAACCTCTAAAAACTTTTTTATAATTTATATCTTTATAATATAACCTATGCGTCTGTAGTTTTCTTTTCTAGATTCTTGTATTGAGAATATAAGATATTTACGTCTAAACTTTTGATAAATGTATAGAAAAATACAGACATTTTGAAGCTGTTAATTCCACAGAAGCCTAGAAGTTGTGCCGAAATCCCTGGCGCTGAAAATTCATAGAAATTTGATGATGTTACTTCTAATAAAAAAAAATTACAACTTGTTAGTTTAGATTTTTTGTTGTAGATTTATTTTGATGTAGGGTTTTTTTTAAGAGACGCGATTTATATGACCTCCACTTTTTCCTAGCCTACTCACTTTTTCCCTAGGTGATGTACCTTTAATTTTTCAACATTTAAAAAAAGTTATCTGTGCCACACTCGCATTTAAATATTTGCCACTATAATGCTTAATTTTTCTCTGGTATCTATCATTGGAAAAGTAGCGACTAGCGCAATGTGACATTGGTATTGCATTAATAACGAGACGTTTATTAAATGAATCGTCTAGTTAAGTAAAGTTGTGGCCCGTTTAATATTCATCAATTTGACGCGACGCGACTTATGAATAATTTGTGAGCATCATCGTAGAATTTAGACCCCAAATGCCATACGGTGGTATGCATTGTGTCAGTGATGGATGGTCGGCTGAAGTGAGGCATCAGAATGCAGAACGTTTCAACAGAAAGGCGATCATGTACCACCTAAAACGCTTTTATTTAGCTTGCAATGTTTGTACTGTCGGCTTGTCATTCGACGTGTTGGTTCAGTTCCGATGCAGCGCATTTTTATGGTAAGCATCACCTGGAATGGCTCCAGATGAAGGAAGTCCTCGACGGTCAACAGCACAGGCACGAAGTCAAGGACATCGACCTTCTGCAAACATACCGGATGCACTGCTGCTATCATATAATATCGACAGCTTCTATACATTGTTTAATTGTAGTAAATACAGATAGATTAGCTCATTAACGGCATCTTCCCACCAGACGCGCGTCTGTGGTACCAACTTGCTATGGGTTGCTTCATTTCCTATCATTTGTGCCTGCGGCACTTTTAGCCCATTCGATGTGCGTTTTGGATGGCCATAGAGGCTACAATGGGTTATTTTTTAGGTCTGAGTAGTTTAAAATAAAAAAAAATATACAACGGTATCATGACATTCAAAATTTATTATGAATTAATTTTAACAATATTTTAGATTTTTTTTGTAAATCTTGACGTGCGGCTAGTAATAAAACAATACGGACGTAATATTTAAATTTAATAATAATTATAATGTGGCACTCAACATTCTTTTACGTGTTTCTAATTTGCGCACATCGATGAGGTGTTATAATTTTAACTGGCCAGTAATAAATAAATAAACGTTCCAGCAGCCGTGCTGTTATATTTTTAAAATTCTAACATGATATCTAAACTGCTATGGTTGTTTTGTTTTATGGTTGGTTCAGCATCAATCTACAAACAAAAGGACGGAAAAAAACTAGTCTTAATTAAAGATAATTTATTATTGAAATTGATTCAAAAAAATAACTGCCACCTAGTGTCAAACTTGGAATTAGTCTGAGAAAATGTGGCACGAAAGCCCGCAAAGTGAGGTTTTTTTGATGTGTAAAAATTTATACGGGCGTCCCCGGTATCGCGTTTATTTGAACCTCGTTTATGTCTCCGTGACGCTCGTTGTGACCATTGATTAGGTTAGGTTTTTTTTTATTATTTGATTAATGCACGATATACCCCCCCACGACGGCTGGTTCCTTTTCCGTAGGTATCTTAAGCTAGATCAGAGGTTTCCAAACTTTTTTGGGTCGTAGACCCCTTGCCAAGTTTTTCGGTTTTGGTTAGACCCAAAAATTTTTTGTAAATTTCTAACTGTAGTGAATTAAAAACTTGAAGTAAAAACACATTTTAAGTTTTGTACATTTACTAAATGAATTTAAATTAAAACTACTCAAAATAAAATTTTGTATCTGTTATATAAAATATGCGTAACATAAAATAAACTAAGCAACAAGTAAATGTTTTTAGTGAGAAGGATGAAACTGATGCTTTAATAATAAATTATCAACATTTGGCGTCAATTTTGTAAAGATTAATCTTAAATCTCCTCGGCTAATGATGTCCAGTTAGGAGATTGGTAACAGCGCTGAATCCCTGCCCTGACAGAGTGTCCCAAGGTCAATCCCAATGATTCCTAGTGTTATTTGTTAAGAAACTATATCAAAATTCATTATGGTATTCGAGAAAAAAAATATTGAAGTTTCTATTTAAAACCTAATATATTTGTGTAAAACGACTTTACGTCCACTCGACCTTGAGTTGCATTCACGACGTGGCGCCCGACGCGTTTTCAGCGGGTTTAGTATGCCCGGCGAACGCTGCCGTTATATTATTTTACACAAATTTAGTTTAAAAAATAATTAATTTGGGTATCAAATATTTTTGCATTTTTTTATATAATTTCCTACTCGTAGCAGGGAACATCTACGCCCCCTTAAATTTACGGGAATGATCTTGGGACACCCTGTATGTCTTTATATTATAAGATAGTATAATGTAAGTAAATAGATACTATCAGTGTATGTTGAGCCCCATTTTCATTTCATGGACCCCCAATTTTTTTTCCCGCTGACGTGGACCCCTTGCATGTTGTCATAGACTAGGGTTGCCATACGTCCCGGTACACCGGGACATGTCACCGGTTTAGAGCCTCGGTCCCGGTTGTCCCGTTTGACCCACCATATGTCCCGGTAAACCGAATAATTCGTGCGACGACGTTAGATCACGTTGACTGGCGGTGAAAGTGTGGGGTCAAGGGATGTACTGACATTTTAAAAATATTTTTCCATATTTTACAGTACGGAATGAAAGACTAAAATACCTTTGTGAGAGAGCTGAGGTAGTTCGTGGTAATTTACGATCTCACTCAAAAACTAGGCGGTTAACTGTCTTTGTTCCCGACCATTGAACGTATTCTGAAAATGTGGGAACCATTGAAAGATTTCCTTTTTTCACAAACCAGATTGCGGCGCTATGGTGGGGCAGTAGCCCCTCCCCCTTCTCCTGCTATAACTCCCCTATATTTCCACCAATATTGATATCAGTCCCCGGCCAGAGCCAAACCATTTATGGCAACCCTATCATAGACCCCTGGGGGTCGATACAGACCACTTCGGGAATCACTGAGCAAGATAGTATTACGACAATTCAAAATGGATACATCTATGATCACGTTATCGTAAAGGAGGTGTGTAATTTCAATCGCGTACGGTTTTCGAAGAGTTAAAACACAAAGCAAATTATCGCACTGCGAGCGATAACGCGTTCCAGTTTCACCTAATTAAAACGCCGAAATGCGATCGGATAAATCCGACGCGGTTTTAGGTTACTCAAAACACAGTTTTGTCGGCGAAAATGTTGGGTTATATGTAACGCGATTAGAATAACTCTAATTTCACGATCACTAATCCCTAATCACTAATCACTAATTTCACGATCACGCCTCCTAGATTGCGAGAATATTAGATGATTCTTCGTAGATTATGCAATTGCAGTTTTTAATGAACAAACAATAATAAAAACGATCAATTATTTACAGTTTTCTAGGATGATACCACAAAACACCTCATAAAAAATAAGGCTATAATAAGGGATGCAGGAATATTAGTATCTTTGTCAGTAAAAATTCCGATGAAGAAAATTACGGCTCCTTCAATTGGGAAAAACTGAAACAAAAATCTTAATAACATATATATCTAAGTAATATTACACGGGTCAATTTATTAGAAAAAAATCCATTTAATTTTATTCATATTTCATATTAAAATTAGTATTATCCTATAAATAACCTCAAAATGATATAACAAAAGTGTATGCTGCTCAGCACATACATATATGGATAAAAATAAAAAAAATAGAAATGTCTACCTTAGGACGGGCATTGCCTAGTTAGGTAGATTATGTTTTATGTTACTAAGTCAATAAAAAAAAAAACATAGATCACATAGTAGTGACTTATTAGAGATACCAAAAATGTCTACATCTTTTGGATAACGGTCCTTAAAATTCATAGTTCCCTAACTTCACAATAATCTTCGGATTATATAAAGGAAATAGATAACTTAAAAGAAATTAAAAAAAAAATAATGCACGGCTTATAGATAAAGGAAAACCGGAATTATTAACATTTTATTCACTATTATTATTATATTTCATAGATAATATCCATTATAAATAACAACGTATTTAACAAACTCGTGCATAAATGATATACAGAAATGAAGAAAAAAAATAATATTGCATTTACCAAAAATCGACCCATTATTCGAGTAATTTATTTATTTCTCCTTTAATCTAACTATATAAATAGATTTATTTGTCTGAATATGAACATTCGATGCGACAACATCGTATATGTGTATTAAATTTATTTTTTTTACAATTAGACACACTTTTCTTATTTTTCTATAGGTACATTTCTATAGTTATTGTCTAGAAAAGAAGGTAGGGCACAAAATATAGCAGTACTAAACGCTCCCTGTGTATTTTTAGTATACTAAATTTTTTGACAGATGAAATATGTCACAATAAATAAATAAATTAAAGGGAATATAGTATAAAATATTAATTTATACTTCTTCCCATTAAAGGTTGGTAAATTAGCGAGTGTTCGTCACCTTGACACGGCACTCGTTGGAGGTTTACCCTAATAATGTTATGTAAAGTTAGTATATATTGCAATTTGGATATTTTTGGCGTTTTTTATTCTTTGTGTGTACTTAATGTTTAAACAAATAGTTTTATTTGATTTTATTTGATCAAACAAACATGCCATTCGGAAAGTTCCGCCAGGGAAGACAAATGTCAAATATCGAAATACCTACACAAAATGTCGACACTATTAAAGTGTACCTTAACGAGTACTTATAGTAGGTGTGTTAGTTTGTACAATTGCCAACAATTTTACAAATTTTCAAAGAAGAGGGTAGAATATTAAAAATACAACATAAACTTTCAACGATTCACCTTATTTCAATTGCGAATAACCACGCTTTATTTGTATTCCGGAATCTAACGCACAAATTATCCACCACAATTCCTCTTTTACAATATTCAAACGCCAAAAACATACATCTATCATACTTTTACTTGTTTATCTAATCATTTTTAAATGTTTTTTTATCTGGGCGGATATCTTAATTCCCTAGAGCCTAGAAACATGTTTTCTGCATCAGATATTTTGGATGTTCCTGCACTGGGTCTGGGAACGCGGTCTTTGACATTTTAGAAAAGTATAAGACGGTATATAATATTATTTATTATACTATATTATATCATGTTATATTTATTAGATTATATTGTATATCATTTTATATATACTTTTCACCCGACAAAAAAGTAGAGGCTTGTTAGTGGTACCTAGGTATAAAAATTATTACGGCAAACGTACTCTTGGTTTTCTTATACCTACTCTTTTTAACGAGTATATTAATAAGAATCTTTTTAATGATACTACCTGCTCCCTCTCTATCTGCTTGAGATGGAAAGAGAGTAGGTTAGTGAAGTAAGTATTGGCTATAGATCTACGGAAAACACATATATATATATATATAAATATAAAATTATAGTGTTTGTCTACTTTTTTTTTCATTAAATTTGCTTTTGATAGGTTTTTACTTTTTTTGGTTGTTATCTTTTTATTGCTTTTGCATTTTATTATATTGTTTTTATGTTTTTCCTTTTTCCTATTGATGTAACCCTTTTGAAACTTGACTGTAATATAGAATGTTTTTTTTTCACCCACAGAAAAGGCACCGTCTTTGTGGGGAAATGTAAAGGTGTTTTGTAAAAAATAATAATAAAGATTTAAAATATATATATATATATTAAATGTATACATAACTATAGAAGCTATAGTAACTATATTTATATATGTATTTGTATATACTTGCTCGGACCCTATCATATGCACTGACAGAGGTACCGTATATAAAGTGTGCTGAGTTTATGTAATAACCCTATTCTAATTCTACGCTAATAAATATATTTTTTTTATGTAATACTGTATGAAATATTTTTCTTTTGTTGTTTTGTTAAAATTTTAGTGTAGGATTATTGTATTTAATGAGAGAAAATGTAATCAAATATTTATGTTCCATATTATAAATAAATAAAATTATGTTTTCTTTAACCCGATGCGAAAATATGAAAAATAATAATAACAAACAAATGAGCGATCAAATATTTTTAGGCACTATTTTTTTTATAATTTTATTGGGTTGAAAGGTTGAACCCCTTTCGCAGATTGTATCCTTTGTCTGCCAGGAGTGCGTTCTCTGGATGTCTGGTAACGTGGCTGAAGTTACAAGCTAATTATTTTTATTGGGGGGGGGGGGGGAGTATGGGGGGGGGTAACAAATTACTGCGGTGGATTCCAGACAGTGCTTTTTGTTTATTCGTATTAAACGACATTTTTGTCTCAGCCACGCTATTGTTTTAATATCCTAATGGATAGGAATGTCAGGGTCAGGTGTCCCGTTCGCATTTCACCATATACAGGGTGTCTCGTAAGTAGTGGATCGACGGTATGTCGGTGACACCTACCAGAAACTGTCAATTTGATTACCCTATGGAATAAAGGGAAAAACGTCGCCTCGATACTGGCGGTATAACGATTTCGTTTGGCGATGACTGATGCCTTAGTCTGGCTGCCAATCGACAATCGACTCGACGCTACCGTCTCTTTCATGCCGTCGATTGTCGCTCCTGTTAAAAAATCGTTATACCTGTTTGTAACGACAGCTGCAACGATGCCTTACCAGCGCCCCGCTCGATATTATCTATACAGGGTGAACTTAAAGTCAGCAGTATCCTTGAATGAGTTTGTGTTTGCTGTTGTGCCTAGTTCTTCACCTTCACATTTTTAATTCATTTGCCTACAACTCTACCCTAAAAATATATTTAATTTTAAACGTGTCAACGCGGCCTTATATTGTTTGTGATAGTAACGCTATAAGAATAAATAGGTATCCATCTAACAAACATGGCTAATGTTTAAATTGTAAAATAAAATTGGTGATTTTGGTTTAATTTATATTATCTGTGTCAGAAAAACGGAAAAAAACTACTATAAACATGTTTTTGACTGTATGTGATTCTTGCGGATGTGTCAAAATCTACTGAAAGACTGAAATCAGGTGTGCGACGTAATAAAACCTGTATCGCAACAGGCGTGTTGCAATTGTGTTTATAGCAGGATGTTTATTGGGTCTATATTAGGGCCGGAATGACATTCACTCCACATTTAAATTGAAACGATATTTTTCCTTTTTGAGAAAACAACACATGCTTCCCTTACAGATTTAACCCATGTATCGAATCATGGCAGACGAAATTCAAAGTCATAGCACTTTGCGATCAAGGGGCTGTACCTACCGGACGTAGATCACTTTAAAGTGGGTTGAAAATTTTAAGGTTGAAAGTTATTAAGGTTAAACTCGATAATAATTGCACATATTATTTTTTTATATTAAGTCAGCTGCCAGAGTTTGAAAATACGTCATTAGCGTGTGTTGTCTGCCTTAATTTCCGTGTTATTTTATTTAATTATATGTATTTGTAACACATATTATCGGTAAATTTTAGCTTTCTGCACTCCTCCCTTACCTAACTGTTTTTTTTAATGTTTGTATTTCGTCCAATATTATGGCGAATGTCTACAGTGGTCCCTATATTTAAAAGTGGTTCCAGAAGCGATCCCCTAAAATACTTAGTTGTTCAGTACATAAGTTCAATACACTTAATTCATCTGCTTTCTTTCATCAGGAGTGCGGCTTTTTAAAAGGGTTTTCATGCGAGGAGTCCCCTGCTACTTTCTCTCAAACTATATATAACGCTTTAGATGGTGCTATATTTATAGACTTCGCAAAAGCTTTTCACGTCGTCCCTCGTTCAGGTTTAACTTAGAAATCTACCTCTAGAAGCTGAAATGGTTTTTTTTGGATTGAGTCGTTTTAACTAAAAGGAGTCTATAAGTTTCTGTTGAATTAGTTAGTTCTTCATTGCAATTAGTTTCCGTGCCATCCGGAGTACCTCAAGGTAGTGTTCTTGGCCCTATCTTATTTCTTATATTCATAAATGCCTGTGTTAAATCACTCATACTTAGGATTATCCCAAAAATGTCTTAGTTGCGTGTCATATATTTGACTCATTAACATGCATTTCACACAAGTGCCTATAATATGGGAGGAGGGATCGCATTTATTGGTTGAAGATACATTAATATTTTCTGGAGGACGGCACGAAAATTAAGATATGGCGAGCCTGTCAGCAGGGCCCTTATCGTAGGGTGTGTGACCGAAGGCGTAAACAACATTTTATCTCAAAATATCTCTCACGTGCGCCAATTATGATTGCTTACGAGAGAACTTTATAGCACGGATCACCACACAGATTATACAAATCGAGCTAAAAATAGTCAATTTCCTATGTTGCGTCCATTTATATATGTAATCTATTTTATTATACTTTTAAAAAAAATATATATTTATTGTTTATGCTTTACAGTAGGGTGGATTACACACTCGCTGCCACCATATGGACAATCAATCGTCTATTATGGAAAATATAAAGAACTAATGTTTACAATCGGATACTGGCCACATTGAAAAATGTCGCCGTTTTGTAATCCACCTAGACGCTACGCAAAGATCCCAATTATACAATCGGACTGCGACATATACACGACTGTACTAGCCTAGTGTATCGCGTGGCTCGAAATTATTATTCTCATTGAAAGGAAATTATTTTGAAACCTAAACAAACGAGCGAAAGGTGCATTCTGTCCAGTAAAGCCCGCTTCAAACACGAAACGCAATTAGACTGAGCTGTCAAAAAAATAAGGTTATTTATTCATTAGCTCGATTAAACGTAGAAAACGTCTGAAGTCTTCGAGCCCACTCGTTTAGAAGCGTGCGTTTTATCCGCGGTTTGGTTGGCGCGTCTGGATGCGATAAATCAAAACCCAATGCAGGTCATGGCGCGAAAGAAAAACTTCGTGTGTCGGGATGCACAGTCGTGTTCTGTTTCGCTCGCACATGAAATGCGCTGCGTCTGAACGGCTGTCCGCGATCCGTTGTCCTTCCCCACGACCACCAATCAGTCATGGGAAATTCGGCAAAGAATCAGAGCAAAACTTCCGAAAATATTTCAGAAGAAAAGTTTTAGTAATCCCAGTCTTTGCTATTTTTTTTTATTGTTATTATTTGATTCCAAAACAATACATGTGAAATAGTATATATAAAACAATGGATGTATCTAGTTATTCACTATACAAGGCAATCTAAAACTGAATTGTTTCACATTCGCTTCTCGTAAACGTCATTAGCCAATTGCAAATTTTGCCCTTGAAAACATCGTGTCGCACTGAAACGTTGTCAACCGAAGAAAAAAAGGCAAGGAATGTATTGTAGGCTTTATTCAAACGTGGCTGTATTTGTCGTCTATTCCTAGTTTGACGTTTGTGTTCTATAGTTTATGTGACGTCCTGAGTCCCCATGAAAGTATGTCAAGATGGTTTTCATATGCGTCTGATTAAAAGGCACCTCAACATCCTTTTACCCTCCTCGGACTTCCTCCCGGTAGCTGACGAACGAATGATGGCCACCTGGACGAACTTATAGATCAAAAGCTCCTAATTGAAAGGTAGCCACTTCGTGTCCATTGACCCAAATATCGCTAAAAAGCCATGGTTTTACAAGAAACCCTTTAATAGAAAAGAAATTGTATCACTGAGTCGTATGAGGATTGGACATTGCTCCACTCCATCTCACTTATTCCGCATCAATGTCGTTCCTTCCCCTCAATGTGTTTGTGGGTATGAAACTGGATGCCTAGATCATCTTTTCTTCAACTGCCCTAGCCATAATAATTACCCACAATTCATATCTGACCTAATCAAAGTAAAGGTTCAATTGCCTACTAATATAAATCATCTCCTTTGCTGTAACTCTATGAGTGTTTACAAAGTCTTGGCTAAATTCATTATACTTGACTTTCTCTCCATCTAGGGTTTCTTTTCTTCCCTAGAACATCTAAATCTATTTTACTGGTTCTTTAATATCTCGCGTGTTTGTTCTATGTATTTCTTCTTGTTAATTGTGATTGTCCTATTATAGATCTCAAGAAATCAGTTAAAAAAGCTAATCAAAGTCTACCTTGGCTAAAATCACTCAAACCTGGGTGGATAGCCAGAAAATTAATAAAAGAAGAAGAAGAATTAAAAGGCACGAAGTGGTGCTCGGATGGTAAGCTTACAACGAAATACTAGTAGCTAATTAATTACACAACACAACTAAAGTACTATTATTACAGATTTCTGAGCAAAGGCGCGTCAGCACGCAAATAAATCTTCTTTATATTATTGCACTTTAGTCCGAAATCCAAAAACACATAAAATTTGCGCAGATTTGACAGGTTTTGTAGGAAAAATCTTTTTTTATGTACAGCTACGCAATTTACGCAAATTTACTTTTTTAAAGAGTGGACATTGGAGAATATTTTTCACTTACTTTTATCAATGGCAGATAATATCTGCAACGGCTGTGTTAACGGATAATGTCTTCGACAGACGGCCATTTGCGAACGTCCGAAATAACATATTCCGGCACATTTGACACCTTCGAGCGGCGGCCATTTTGAATTTTGACGGGTCGTAAAATAAACCTATAAAGTCGTCCGTTTACATGAAACGCAAACAATGGCCGACCGCACTTTTGTTTCCGCGAAGTTCGCTGTTTTGATGCTAATCCTAAAATGCCAGGATGAATTGATTTATCGCCGTTGTTTTAAACAATCCTCTATTGTTTTTTTTTATTTAATCCCTCGTCCGTAAAGAAAAGATAAACCTAAAACAAATCCTTTGAGATTTTTATACAATAGACCCACCATACTAATAAAATAATAGAAAATAATGACTTTTGCGATTCAGACGTTTTAAGGTTATCGTATCTTTGCCGTATCTATGTTTTAAAAGATCGTTGGAATTACCCCAGAAACCAATAGTATGTGTAGATTTCGCGTAAATAAATTTCAACTCTGTAATAAACGTAGTGTAAAAATATAAGGTCTTAGGACCGATTGCTTAAAGTCGTTCTTAGTTAAGATCAACTTAACTTCTAA
The DNA here is from genome assembly GCA_020383195.1 of Neomicropteryx cornuta. Lineage (NCBI taxonomy): Eukaryota > Metazoa > Arthropoda > Insecta > Lepidoptera > Micropterigidae > Neomicropteryx > Neomicropteryx cornuta. The sequence continues at coordinate 3,441,950 of JAHKQU010000010.1, read as the reverse complement.
GCATGACTTAAATTGAATTGTGTACTTTTTAAGTTTGACTTTGTTAATAATATGTTTTCGCTCTCGTGATTAGTTCGCTACTCGCCGCTATGGTTTGTGTATACAATATCTGTCGCCACTGTCGCATCACTTTTGACATATGACGCGTCATCTGACGTTTTGAGGTTATGTTGTCAGCTGTCAACTAAGATTTTGCCATGCGTGTTTGCTTGAATTGAAGATGTTCAAAATATGCAAATCCAGTCAATTTTAATTAGTTAGAAAATATAAAATCAAGTACGAGACGAAAACCACAGATGACAATACACTCGCACACGGGTCACGGCGACCGTAGCGCCGTTAATATACTGAAATCGCTCCTAGCAGCATATTTTAACACTGACTTAAGTTTGACTTAAGGTTTAAGTCGTAGTTGTTTTGTTTCTTAGCTAAGGCGGACTTTTATATTCGTTGAAATACGATGTTTATCGGTCTAACTTAAAATTTTTAGGTTAGTCTTAAGTAGGACATGAAATATCGGCCCTTATTTCGTGACCTAGTACTGGTAAAGAGAAACGTGCATGCCGGGTCGACTCAGCCGCCATATTTTAATAAAGCAATAAACTATATGACATCACGTATGAGCGAACTTCATTTTTATGCTTTCCCGCCAACACGTCGGATCGCTGCCTCGGCAATCAGCCGATGAGATCACCGCCATGTTGTTTTACGCGCGGCGCCCCGGAGCCCGCGCCTTGTAAACTTTTAATAATCCGTCAAAATAAAAGTGGATTTATGTGTCGCTGGCCCTTGACATAAACAATACATCGCGACACCCACACAGACACAATTCCACCGACTGCGGTTCGGCGGAGCGAGAGTTATTGCTGGAAATACAGGGTTGCATCAGGGTTGTAACACGCGAATAAATCATTAATCTTTAATTTAATACGTGAAGAGATTTTTTTAAACTATGTTACGCGCACGGAGGAGGGTGAGATTTGGCATAGCTAGGTAAAGTTTATATGTAGTGCAGTATGATACTTTTATCTGCGAAAGCATGAGTGATTTAACACAGGCATCTATGAATATAAGAAATAAGATAGGGCAAAGAACACCACCTTGAGGTACTCCGGATGCACGGAAACTAATTGCAATGTATAACTAACTAATTCAACAGAAACTTATAGACTCCTTTTAGTTAAAACGACTCAATCCAAAAAAAACCATTTCAGCTAGAGGTAGATTTCTAAGTTAAACCTGAACGAGGGACGACGTGAAAAGCTTTTGCGAAGTCTATAAATATAACACCATCTAAAGAGTTATATATAGTTTGAGAGAAAGTAGCAGGGGACTCCTCGCATGAAACCCCTTTGCAAAAGCCGCACTCCTGATGAAAGAAAGCAGATGAATTAAGTGTATTGAACGTACGAGTATATACTAAACAACTAAGTAGTTTAGGGGATCGCTTCTGGAACCACTTTTAAATATAGGGACCACTGTAGACATTCGCCATAATATTGGACGAAATACAAACATTAAAAAGAACAGTTAGGTAAGGGAGGAGCGCAGAAAGCTAAAATTTATCTACAATACGTGTTACAAAAATACATAAAATAAAATAAAATAAAACGTTCATATTAACTGATAAGATTAACAAAACTAGTTTCGAGCTGTGAATTTTATGCGATTTCAAATTTTCCTTTTTCAATAGTCTGTCAATGTCAAGCAAAAATAATTATTAATGCCATCTTATACTTCTATTAATGTCAAGTCCCATTTTTACATAAAAAAAATAGAACTGTCAATGAATTATATCAAAAACTAAATTCAATGAACAATAGCAACCATACCACGTATCTGCTCCCTTTATAACAATGATATTTCAAAAATCGATATATTCAATACCTCCTTATTATCATTCAAAAAAGAGATCAATCAATCTAATATCATTAATAGTAAAGACAAATAAAACCTAATTTTACTGTTATATTGTTAATGGTTAATTGAAACGTATAAGTACTTGCAATTGCAGTTACATATAGAATATACACACATATTATATTTATATTACCTTCATCATAAATTATTTTTATACACACTAAAACGATACTCGATTTATTACTTTATTTAACATATAAATACAAATCACACACACTCACAACTACCACAAATATCACTCACAAATTGCACATAACATTCTAAAAATTCTACTGTATAATATTCATAATCTATATATATTTTAAGAACACTATCAATTATTTTATGTTAATGTTAATATGTAAAATGTCCGAAATCCATAATTGGTTTTGTATACTAGTAATAAGTTTTGTTTGTAATTATAAAAATTAACACTGTAGGATTTTTCAATAAAGAATAAATAAAAATAAAATACATTTGGTGTAAGTGATTAACTTATAAATATAATATCGTATAAAATACAATTTATCCGATTGTAGCATTTTTGGCAACCCTACGGAAAACAGCGCTCTGTTTTGATAGCTTGACTTCGTTTAGCGAATCGTTAAATAGAAGCACTAAAGTCAAGATTAATTTTAATTTCCATTTGGGAAAATCTCACACAACAAACACTTCATAATCGTATCCCGTTGGATACGGGATACGATTGTTGAGGGACGTGCAGGGGGCGTGTAGAGGGGTGTGTTGAGGGACGTGTAGATGGGTGTGTACAGAGAAAGCCAGCATTCGTTTGACATATTTCGAGGTTGCTAATATTTACTTAGTAAGCATTTATTAATAATTTTAATCAAAATTAAATAAAAGTACGGTTTTTAAATAAGATAAGAAGCTGATATTTATTATTTGAAATAAAAATTGAGAAATTACGAATGAACCTTACATATAATTTAATTAAGATCGTGGTAGTCCAGTGGTCGAATCCGCATATGGTCATACCATCTCCCCTGACTCTAGGACAAGCACATTTGACCCAATTGAGTAGGGCCCAAAAATATATGCATATGACCTAGGTCATAGTAATTATTCTCTTAAAAAAAAAAATTAACCCTCCCATTACATCCACACAAGAACACATTTACACATTTTACAAGCTTTTATTTAGCTTGCGATTTTCTGTGTAGGTTTTGGTCAAATTTATTTAAAATAATACCAAAAAGAAGCAGTTATACGCCAATTACACAATAATAAAAGGTAGTTTATTTGAAAAATATATTTTTTTCCATTACTCTAATATGTATTTATTCTGCTCAATACATAACAAATATTAAGTAAGCAATAATAATAATAGAAGGCGCCATTTAGAACTTATTGGGTCATACTTACCCTAATACAAAGTCTTACGGTTTAGGGGGTATCCACCTTTTTTTTTTTTAAATAATAAGGAAAACAAGCAGTTATCTATCAGCTCCTAAAAATAATTACCAAACGTTGCCAGTATAATTTTTTTGCTCTCCAAAAATATACGAACGAAGCCGAGGCTATTGTCATCAATTATCGGGTCTTCAGAGCATTTATTTGACCTATTTTTAATGCTCTCAAATATTAATCTATTCCAATTTGGATGACAACACTGTCCGCTTATAATTTTAACAATTCGAAGGATCGATTTATTAATTTTTGGTATCAAACGGAACGATGCAAAAAAAAACACAAAAACTATATAATATTATCTAATTAAATATGGCCATTTTTTGGTAATCGAGTCATATCGCAATCATAAAAAAAACTTACAATAGGGCTCATCAAACAAATATTATTCAATCGAAACATCGTAACACACTGTTTTTGATCATGCTAATGTCGACCTTAGATCCTTAGCCGTAAAAGTGTCGATCGATGGATGATTTACAGCCTCGTCGAAATATATTATGTTTAAATTTAGTAATTTTTAATTAGCTCCGAAACTAGAATTTAATTTAAAAGTGTGGCTATACTAAGAATTACACCATTATTTTGTCTACAATATGGACTATTTTTCGGGTGAATATTATGCTGCATTATCGAACGCGAAGCGAAAAATAAATTTAAACACGTTTTTTTATTTAATTAATATTTCAAAAACGAAAATCAATTTCAAAAATCAGCCTCCGATAAGTACAAGACAAGTCTTCAGTGTACAGAATGCTATAAACCGCTCGTCTAAATACTTAGTGGTTGAGAGGTGATGCATCATCAAAAATGTGGATTTTTTGAACATTTTAAAAAATTTCCCTTAGCTGCGCTATAAATCCCAAACAACGATTGCTTTACGTAAAGGCGACTCAATGAGTTGCAATATTTTATATTGAATACGATTTACACATTAATAGACTAGCCGCTGTTGCGGGCAGTTAAAAAGATTAAAATCTTTGTGTCTGCCCGAACAAGGTATAGCCATCATTTATTAAAATGTACTAATTTACATTTGTTATAACTATTTACAATAACAGTCAAAATATCACACATGATTTACTGTAAAAGGTAACCGCTTCGTGTGTGCTGGACATTGCGGCATGTTCTGATCGACGCTGGTGTGGTGGCGGGTACTTTCATAGAAGCCGAAAAGACGGGCTTGCCTAGATTTTTAACGAATAAAACCGAGGGGATTCCCCCCGCTTACCCCACCCCGAAAGGGCTTGAATACTGTACAAATTCAGGGCACACTACCGTACACAAGCAACACATTTAAAGGGCGCCACTCTATAAAAAAATCAGAAATATTTTTGTGTATTTAGAATAATAATAATTTGATTTAACTTAGTTTAGTTTATATAAACACTGTGTAATCAGACTCGCAAGCAAATGCATACATTACAAAAAAAATAGGGTCTACGTCGGACCAGGCAGTGAAAGTTATACTTCTTTAGCCATTCGCACACACCCACTCACACAGGATATATAAATGATATACAGGGTGTCCCAAGGTCCCACGCAATAAAAAAAACAGCTAATTGGTCCTACGATTCCTAGTGTTATTTGTTAAGAAACTATATCAAAATTCATTAGGGTATTTGAGAAAAAAAATGTTAAAGTTTCTATTCTAACTCATGTAAAACAGATATTTTTCAATGGCTCCTCCCTCGGATAACTACGTCACTGGGTCACTAGGCCGCGGTCAGTCAAGATCGAGGTTAATGACCTGCCGCGTTGTTCGAAACGCCCTATTAGGGCGGAGCTAAATGATTGCTGTCAGATGTTACTGGTCGAAACAGAGGGCGGTTTAAGAAGAAGAGGTAGCTCCTTACCCCTTCTCTGCGGTTGTAAGAGGGATGCTATTGGTCGACAGATAATATTGATTTATAAGATCGATTTACACCAATTTTATACAAAAATAATAAATTTGGTGATGAAAATTTTTCGCATTTTGTTACATAATTTCTTACTCTTAATAGGGAACTTAAACACACGCTAAAATTTGTGGGATTGACCTTGGGACACCCTGTATAAGACATTTTTATGAATTATAATTTTTATGAATTTTTACAAATTATACGAAAGTATACGAATATACGAAAAAACGTATAAAAAGGTACTCTAAGGATTTTACTCCTAACGCGTGACGCGGTTTCTCGACCAACATCCCATCCCAATGAGTAGTACAACGGGCGCAAAGAAGTTTAACGTCAAAAATAAATAATTAAAGTGACTGTGCGTGCATTTTAGGAAATTTAAACAGCGCGCAGCGTATGAACGCGACTATGCATAGGGCCGCTTGCATTATCATAGTCACGAGTATAGTCAGTAAAGTCATATATCACGCGAGTGTTTCGTCGTTGTGTAACAATTGTAATATAACAATAGTTTTGAGTTTCAATAAATATTTTTTATAATTATTCTAATTAACCCCCTAAATCCATAAGAGCCCTAGTTGCTATTTGATAACTTCTTTAAAGACATTAATTTAAAATGAAAACAAAATATTTATTTTAATTACTTATAAATTATAATCAGCATAGTATTAGTAATGGTCGATTCACATAGTTTTATATTGTTAATTTAATTGTTTCGATTGCCTATTTTATGTCACAACTTGCGCAAAGGTAGTTTGTACTAATTGCTAAAGTATGCACTTGGAAAAATAGCGCAGGTCGTCTTTAGATCTATTTCTTTTTTCTCATCGTAATAAATTAGCATAAAAGATTTTGTTCTGAATATGATACTTGTAAAAGTGATGAAAATTGAAAACATTATTGCTTATTAATATTTTAACTTGTCATAATTTTTTATAGCCAATAAATTGTAGAATCTCGATATTTTTAATGCATCTTTCAGCTCGAGGGATGATCCGCTGAAAACCGCATTCTTTCGAACGCAACGCGCTGAAAGTAGTTTTGCCGAGTGCAAAATAACCACTCATTGTTTTGGTGAGTATCCCTTGACAAAGGTGCGTTGGGCTGTTAAAAACTTACTCGAAATTGGATCTTTTTAAAATAAACTATGGCTCTGTAGTTTTATTTTCTCGATTCTTCTATTCAGACAAGATATTTATGTTAAACTTCTGATGAAATGTATAGAAAAATACAGACAGTTTGAGGATTTTAAATTTCAGACTGTCAATCGAACCGAAAAACCGGTCGCCGCGAAAATAGGTTCCAAAAATATTCACCAGCAGTTGTTTCGCACTCGACTGTACTTCAAAGCTCGGCGATCCGACCGCTAGTAACAGAATTTAAGCGCCGGCGCGTCGGTACAGCCAGCGCCGTGAATACAGATTTCAAACGAATTGTATCGCAGAGTGCATTGACAAACAGCTTTGTCTAAATCTATTTTTAAGCGTTCCTCATACTTCTTGGCTGTGAAAAAGGCTTCTGTACCCATTCATTGGTATTCCGTGCGCCTGGATCACTGGACATAAAAAACTCGTCTACGCATAAACTGTCTGGAATATTAAGTTAAGCGAACAGACTTGAAGTTTATATTGTTTTTGGTATGGGTATGGCGTTTATCCGGGTACATTCCTCGTTTTTAAGTGGAACGAATTCCAGGTGTGGAATGTCTCTTATGTATTCATTTATTATAATAATGACACAAGAAGATGTCATAACAATTAATGACATAATCAAATTGAACATTTTTTTAATAATAAAGACGAATCACATACCAGCCATATTTTCACTTTTGAACATGGCCAATTTAACGAGGTTAAAAAAAAATTGCAACGGATATATTGCTATATATATAAAATAAATATATGATTGTATAATTGTGTTTTTTAACAGCGGCAAATCGCCTGAAACGCTATTAATAAACAATCATCAAATATAAGTCAAATAACTTTACAACTCAATTACACAATTATTTAAATAACACGCACACAAATCATTTAAATTTTACACTTTTACATATCCATTATTTTTATTTTCATCAACTTCATACATAAATCGCTCATAAAATCATCTCATTTCACCATCATCCTTCATCGTATTTTTTGTTAAATTATCATCCCTTCCTTATTTCATATAATTAGAGAGTTACAATAATATTTGACAATATTTTAGACTAAAGAGAGTTGAAAATGCATTTTTATAAAACTCAGGGCTGGGTTTAAACCGACATCCTGCGCTCTCAAGTACAGGACCTCTTTAGAACCTTTATTAATATTATGCTATCCAGCACTTTATCAAATATACTTATTCAAAATATTTCAATATTGTCAAAGATTGTGTCATTTTTCTTTTCAGGCGATTTGCCGCTATTAAAAAACAATCATCAAATATAAGTCAAATAACTATATGTTCAAAATTTTTCAATATTGTCAAAGAATATAAAATAAATATATGGATATATATAAAAAAAACAATTGCTTTCACCAATCGCACGCGAGTTCCGAATGATTTTTTGCAAACCATAAATTTCCACAAACAACGCTTTGCTCTTCGCTATTGCCTTGAATGTCTGATATTTACAATAAATGTATCGATTTATTGTCGTGACACTTCAAATCTTGCCGAGTACGCTTTCGAGAAAAGTGCGTTGAAATAGTTATTTTTTTTTAATATTTGCATTATTGTTTAAAATAATAAAAAAAATATAGGTAAATTCTATCTTTTTATTTTGTTGCCCATGTTTTTTTTTGCGATTAGCTATTTTATAAAAGTATTAATTTCATTAATAAATCACTCACGTTATGGTGTATCTACTGGCAAACAAACAAATCTTTTTTTTTAATTACACATGTATTTCATGCATTACTTATGCACCGGCGTACCTACTGCCCCCCCCCCCCCCCCCAACCCACTTCCTTCTTCCCAGGAAATAGCTGACTTACTCTCACAACAGAATAGAAAATATATGTTCATTTAAGATCTATTTTTTTAAATCCAACCGGGTTTTTTTGGACTGTCTAATAGATTTTCGTTTTAAATAACTATAAAAATCATAGTTTTTTTTGTTTGTTTACTCCGTAGGTATAATAAAAGTTATTTTCGACGATATTAAACGTTTTACTCCAAAAAATTGACATGTCGAAATGATAGGACCACCCTAGAAGGTCAGATGGCTAGTTACGCCTGTGGCAATATGCTGTTCTAAGATAATCCATCAGTTCTACGGTATATTTATTAAAAAAAAATTAGGTGTCCGTCGGAGCAGACGGTGGAAGTTATACTTCTTTGGCCGTTCGCACACACCCACTCACACACACACACACAGGATATATACATTAAAACGCGGTTTCTCGACCAACATCCCATCCCAATGAGTACAGCGGGCGCGAAGAAGTTTAACTTCAAAAACCTCTAAAACGCATGTGAACCTATTTTTTTAAGTCTAATGCGAAACGCAACATGATAAAATCGTTTTTTTTTTTTAATTGGAGCATCAACTAAGCGTATTATTTAAAGAGGGGATTTATTTAAGTATAAAACTAGATTTCTACTTCGAAATTCTGCATTGGATCCTAGAATCCACCGTCCGGCCGCCATCTTTGTTTACCGCTAGAGTGACCGAAGACATTATTAAAATTCACCAGTTTTATACTCAAGAAGGTTATCTCCGCTCGCGTCGACGCGTTTGTTTGTTGATCCGGATTCGCAACATTGAGGAATCGCCTCGGATCGACAAAGGTAGGTGACCCGTAATTTATTTTATACTCACATTATAATAAACGGCAATTTAGACAATCGTATATATAGCTAAATTGCGTTTTACGGCTTTGGTTGATCCGGTCGATTTAGCTAGATTAGCGGCCAAATATGTACCAAAATATAAATGACGAGATTTTTCAGTTACCGTGAATTCTTCTAACTTAAGGCGCTCCGGGACGCATTTGTCCTTGAGATTAGAAAGAGTAGGCTTTATTCGAACATTGACGTGTAGAAAAGAGACGGATATACTCGCCGAGCGCGAATTCGTTACATTTGGAATCGATGAAACATGTTTTTTGTATTTAAATAATTATTATCATTTGAAAAAAGTGTTTTTTTTATGTAATGGCCTAGATTATTATATTGTCTATCTTTAGAAAGAAAAATTAGGTTCGCGTCACTTACACAACTTAAAAGAAAATCGTTGCAAGAAAAAAACAACACTTTCTTATTTATTTATTTTCATTACTATAATAAGGTGTATTTCGTTTTTTTTTAAGCAAAGTACTAAATTAATATATGTAGAATATTGTGGTATTTTTAGTTTTAGCCATTTGTTGGGAATAACTTCAACAAAATGCACCAAAATACGTTACAAAACACGTTTTAGGGACTGGTGGCGCCTTAACCGAACGTGTCTTTCATTGCCCAGTCATAAAAATAACTTAGCTTAATAAATAGCGTATCGGCCGTTTCCCCGCTGGCCTCCCTTGGTTTCCCCTCAAATGCCCTGTTGCGGTCAAAATGGAATTCTGGCCAGAGTACTATTGACTCTTAATGTTTCTTATCTATATCCATACGCATAACTAGCCATCTGAACTAGAAGTGGGGGGAGGGGGGCTAAAAGGGGGCTGTCATTGCGACTTGGACTTGAGACTTGACATTTTTTTATCAAAACGTCCATTATCGACAAAACACCACATAGTACCCTAGAATGTTTCAATAAAAAAAAAATATGCTTACCTAGTTACCTCATACTGGATTATGTTTATGCCCAATGTACATATATAATTATATATATATATATATATATATATATATCACTACTTTACTATATATAAATATATGTTACTATACTATATGTAGTATAACACTATTTTATATTGAATATTTATTTACCTATATATTTAAATATTGTTTAATCATTTGTTTAATAAGTATATTAAGTGTTAACGAGTAGAAACTTAAATTGTATTTATGTGTGTGGGTGTGTATAACAGTGTATATATTTGTGCCTTGGTTATTTTTTATATTTTCACAGGGTTTTGCGCTGGTCTCTTGTATGCTCACTGTAACACTTCATAGATAACCTTCCTTAGAACAGGTAACTCTTGCCTAGTTAGGGAGGTTACAGACTTGTACTCATCGGCCAACATGATTTCTCAAAAAAAAAATACAATTAATGTTTAAATCCATTAATGTTTAATGTTTAAAAGTTAAAATCCATTAGACAAACTTTAAATAAACTTTTCTTTTTATTAAATAAAATAAGGTATCGGCAAGTAAAATACAAAATCCAAATATATAAAATCAAGTACCTGGCTACCAGTCATGTTGGCCGATTTGATTAGGTCTGTTACCTTCCTAACTATGTAAGAGTTACCCGTTCTAAGAAAGGTTATTTACGGAGTGTTACAGTGTAAGTACAAAAGACCTCCGCAAAACCCTGTGAAAAATATTAAAAATTAATTAATGCAACTCAAGTGTCTACCAGTTAAATGCTTAATATACTTTTTAAATAAATGAATAAACCAACTTTTTAAATATATAGGTAAATAAATATTCAATATAAAGTAGTGTTATATATATACATACGTTGGGCATAGACATATTAAAGTATGAGGTATGAAATACCTAAGTAAGGATTTCCACTTTTGTTTTCTACTCTTCTACTCTACTGTTGTGAGAATAGTTTAGTAATATAAGTCAGCTATTTCTTGGGGGGGAAGGGCTAGCGAGGACTGGGTGGTGCACCAACTATAGGTCCTAGGAGTGAGGAAAATAGGTTTTTCAAAATTCAAAAAATCTTAAAATCTGTAGGTCAATAATTTCCCTACAGTTTTGGTTTCAAACAGTTTTTGATACGAGATGATATGAGATGTGCATCTCGCTCAATGTTTGATACAAAAGTTAGTACAATTTTATCCGGTGAAATCTACCTCCGCCTGCCGGCGTGCCGAAAGGGATTTTTTCCACTTCACCTCTAAAACCGTAACACTCTGTATATTTTGTTAAATTCCTATCGACCTACCAAACACCTGTATAATATCACTCAAAATTTAATCGTTCGGTATGTTAAGACGATTCAAATAAATGGTCGTAGTATTTTAAATTTAAAATGATTTAAAAACACGGTATAATTCTAACGTTAGTCTGTTACTAATTTGACGACAATGGCCTAATAAAAGTAACACTTAGAGATAAATTTCAATATAATTAATTAATAAAAAGTCGTCCAATAAAATTCAAAATGGTCGGTCGAGACTATTCGGTGCCAGTGTAGATCTTTTATTGTAGAAACGAAAAACCGGCACGGTTTTCACGGCACAAAAAAAACGTTCAGACTCGCATAAAGAATTATGTTTTAGACCTCAGTTTCTTCTTATTGCTATATATAGGTTGTTTTTTTTAGAGGCGTGATTTTCAATCTGGCACTACTTTTTTCGTAGTTGGTGTTTTTGACAGCTGTCACTTGATTTATGCTCAGTTTGGTTTGCCATTTCATAATGAATAGACTTACTCCTGAACAACGTGGCGTGGCCTCCAAGATCGTGCGATTTAACACCGCTGGACTATTTTTTGTGGGGTTATGCGAAGTCGCTTGTCTACGCAGATAAGCCGGACACGATTAACGCCTTGGAAGAGAATATTCGGCGCGTTATTGCTGACATACGGCCCAACTTGCTGCAAAAAGTGGTTGAAAATTGGGCCTCTCGGCTGGAATTTGTTCGAGTCAGCCGCGGCGGCCACTTACCCGAAATCATTTTTAAAACATAATGGCAAACCCTTATCTTTATAATAAAACTAAATTCTTAGCCATAACATCAAATTATATGCGTTTTATCTCTTCTTGAAAACCACGCGTCTAAAACAAAACACCCTATATTATATGTTAAATTGCCGCTATAAATAAACATGTAGGTGTGTTTTCTTTTAAGGTTTTTTAAAATATCAACTATTAATAAATTTGACACTATTTTAGATTTATTGTATATGAATATTTAATTAAGTGGCTATTAAGAAAGCAGTATAATGATAGCTCTTGGCAATAAATACATTTTTAAAAACATGCTTTTATTTAAATATTCGAATGCGTATATAAAATATCATGTCTGTGCTGTTGGCCGTTGAGGAGTTCTTCGTTTGGAGCCATTCCTGGGAGTAGAATCAGGTCATGCTTACCACAAAAATGCATTGTCATCGGAACTGAACCCACATGTCAAGGGGAAGTGGTCTAATTCAGCAAGATTTGACCTCAGTCGACGCGCAAACTTTGCGAGCTATATCGCAGCGATTCAAAGATCTAATGTTAACTAACGGATTAGATTCATTGCGAGCAGGGTTGTCACAAACTCGATCATTATCGATAATCTCGTCTTTTTTCCGCTTTTCAGGGACTTTTATATCTGTGTGTTGTACTATAGGCAGTCGGAAAAGTGCTTTGAAAATAACGTGCAAATCACCCGCTGATAACTGACGGTTATATTTCACTAACCGTTCAAATAAGCGCTTGTCACGTTTTTTTTACGTTCGACCGTATTGTAACGACTTTCTGCACAAACGGCCGTTAGAGATTTATTTATTCAATATGGTACAATAAGAAGTTACAACAATAAATGATATAATATCACTGAATGAATTAAATTAGTATATTATAGACAAATTAAACACCAGTCATTTATTGTCGCTCTGAAGTAACATGGCTACTCTAACTAGGTTAAAAAAAAAACAGTTTTAAAAGCGGCCAAAAATAGTTTGCAGAAAAAATAAAATACTTATTACGTAAGGGAGACGTTACTAATAACAAAGGGGATCATAGGATAAACATCATAAATACAAAATATAATAAATAGTGCATAATATTATATAAATATATATATTACATACATAGTAAAATAGTAAAATGTATTGTTTAAATACCGTTAATTAGATGATTTCTATGTTAAAATAGGTAAACACCTTTAGTTTAACATATATAAAAGTTTGACAGTACTGACATTTGGAAAATACGAATGCTTTTTAATATTTTAAGGATTGAAATTTTTTGCAAATAAAATATATAGCCAGAATGTTCAAAGAAAAATTAATACCGAAAGCACAGATAGTTGCATCGCTTGAGGTAATGCACGCTGGTTTAAATACAGGCCTGTATTTTATGAAAGTCTTTCACTCTCACCTACCTATCTGTGCGATATGCAATACGGTCAAACTTTCATTAAAGTAGTGAATAAATGATTTAAAAATTAAACAATAATTATGAAAAAAAGTGTGAAAATGTAACGAATATGACGTATAATGAATGAGAAGTGAATGGTTTAATGGATATTTACAAGAATAACTTACGTTCAACGTAGTTTATCTGAAAATGAATCGTTATGGTTAAAAATAAAAAGAAAAGTGTAAAACCAGCGTGCATTACCTCAAGCGATGCAACTATCTGTGCTTTCGGTATTAATTTTTCTTTGAACATTCTGGCTATATATTTTATTTGCAAAAAATTTCAATCCTTAAAATATTAAAAAGCATTCGTATTTTCCAAATGTCAGTACTGTCAAACTTTTATATATGTTAAACTAAAGGTGTTTACCTATATTACATACATTATACATTTATAGATGTGTCATATGTCAATATTACAGAAGACTTTATTGTTAGTGCTGCATCGGTGACAACTAGTATGGGCATAGTTGGAATTACAGCGCGGTAAAAGTAAGAGATTTTGTTGTCAGGAGCGTTTTTAGACCGGTTTTGCATACAAAACCGAACTAATAAAAACTCCTGATTTGGCATGCTAAATTGTTGGATTGTTTTCAAGAATTACCGCCCTGGTCGCACTAATTTGCAATCTTTTGCGAATTTTAAAGTTCTGCAAAAAATTACTCGAGTGTTCACAAGGAGGTGAACGACAATGGAGTGTTCCCCCCTCTGCCCCACTCCGGTTTCTTCTTGGACCTCTCGTCCGGCGAAGTCCGCCTGCATTTTTGCCTGATGCATCAGCCGACGACGCCTTTCGAAACGTTCGCGCTATCGCAAATAAAATAACAAAATATTCGGACGAAAATAACAGGTCTATTCTACAAAGTTTTAACAAAACGGAACGCGGAGCGGCACTTTATGACGATCGAAGCAATAATTTAATAATATACTGGTATATTTATTTATTTTACAGGTTTCCCCATGTACACATTGTAATTGAAGTAAAAACAAATTAAACTACTAAAAGAAAATCAAACAAATCAAAAACAAAAATCAACATTATAAACAAATAAATATTTCACGCTGATCTTACAACGGTGTAATAGAAAGCAGATTTTTAACCCCATTGGGCGAACAGACAAAAATATCAATCTCCGCGGAAATTTATTTATTTATTTATTCTTTATTGAAAAATCCACAGTATTACATTTTTACAATTACAAACAAAACTTATTACTAGTATATAAAACCAATTATGGACTTCGGTCATTTTACATAATAACATTAGCATAAAAATTTGAACAGTGTTCTTAATATATATATAGATTATTAATATTATATACGTATAGAGTAGATTTTTTTTTTTTTAAGTTTTATGTGTAATTTGTGAGTGATGTTTGTGGTAGTCGTGAGTGTGTGACACCTGTATGTTAATAAAAATAAATAAAGTATGGTTTTAGTATGTATAAAAATAATTTATGATGAATGTAATAAAAATATAGTATATGTATATTCTATTTGTAATTGCAATTACAAGTACTTATATGTTACAATTAACCATTGACAACATAACAATCTAACAATACAATTAGGTTTTATTTGTCTTTACTATTAATGATATTGGAAATCTCTTTTTTGAATGATAATAAGGAGGTATTCAATATATCGATTTTTGAAATATCGTTATTGTTATAAAGGGAGCAGATACGTGGTATGGTGCTATTGGTCATTGAATTAGTATGATAACGGGGAATACAGAATAATTCTTGCTGCCTAGTTAGCCTGTATGGTACATTTAGGTTTATTTTTTGCAATAATTTTGTCAATCAAAAATACAATTATTTATGGAAATGGAATTTAATAATTCGACTGCTCTTCCAACTGGACTATACGTATACGTCGGTATGACACGCTAATCGCCCAAATAACGTGTGCTTCCGCGCTCTAGTAGAACGGTCCGGACCAGAGAAACCAATATCTCTGAGTATTAAAGGATTCTCGATGACACCGCGAATAACCTTATAAAAATAACACAAAGTATGGATTTTTCGCCTAAACTCGAGTGTGTTAAAGCCTAACATCCCTAATACAAATGCTGATGGATATGTATTGGGAAATATTTCAGGATAATATCCATACCTACGGAGATAAAGGTATCTAAGGAACCTCCTCTGAGTAACCTCCAGGATATTACAGAAAGTAATCTCACGAGGACTCTAGACAATGAAACTATACTCCTCGCGAACGTGCAGTATAACCTACAGTCATAGTATGTGATATATCATTTTTAAAATAATATAAAATTAAAAACTAAAATATAAAATAAAATGCACACAGTACGGACTTGTTCCAAGACCATTGCCGATAAAAATCTAGCTTATTAACCCTGCGATTTCTAACATGTTTTGTTTTGACCTCATTAATAAATTAGATCATGAATTAATTTAAATTACATAAACACACCCTTAAGCGTTCGGTAATGGTCTCGAAACAACCTGTATAAAATAAAGTTCGAATAAGGCTCGTTTCATGGACAAAGTCTAATTAAAATGGTGGTGATTCCCTTTAGTTTTTGATACGTGGCACCTTAAAGTTTGTTTTCAAAACATTTTAGACCTTAAGTATTATTAAGTATTATTACTAATAGACTATGAATTGGCTTTCTTTGAATTTAGCAGAAAGTTAATAAAATTGTATGTAAATTCAATTGTCTATGATTGACAGGATAGCCGAAACTGAAAACATTGTTAAATTAAATATTGCGATAGTTAGATAATAAACGTAAACTGGGAGGTTTTTTTTTTGCGATCATTTATGTATTTTTAAATACATACTCCTAACGCGTGACGCTGTTTCTCGACCAACATCCCATCCCAATGAGTACAGCGGACGCGAAGAACTATAACTTTAAAAACTTTTAAGATACCTAAACTCTAGTAACGTTATATTAAATTTCCATATACCTAATGCTTAACCTCTAAAACCTCCTCGTTTCAGAATGAACATACTGAAATCTGCCGCCGGTCGACCTTTTGAATCTAAAGTGTAGTAACGTCGCCGTGCCCACAATAATTAATGCCACGAAAAGAGCGTAGTGGTATAATCAACGATAAACTCTGGAGCTAGGTAGCACTTGATTAGTGATTTTAACGAAATTGTGAATTGTTGGTTATAAATACACTTGAACACAATGTTTTCGGACGCCTTTTATAAAAAAATAAAATCACCGCGACATTGCAGATAACCGAAGACCGAATTTTTCCCGCTAGATTCATGCGCCGCCTAGGAAAAATTGTGTAAGGTGCACGCGTGAAGAAGTTTTCCTTAAAGGCGCCCCGGGACGCGTTTGTCCTTGAGATTAGAAAGAGTAGGCTTTATTTGAACATTGACGTGTAGAAAAGAGACGGATATACTCGCCGACCGCGAATTCGTTACATTTGGATTAAGATGAAACATGTTTTTTGTATTTAAATAATTATTATCATTTGAAAAAAATGTTTTTTTTTAAGTAATGTCCTAGATTATTATATTGTCTATCTTTAGAAAGAAAAATTAGGTTCGCGTCACTTACACAACCTAAAAGAAAATCGTTGCAAGAAAAAAACAATACTTTCTTATTTATTTATTTTCATTACTATAATAAGGTGTATTTCGTTTTTTTTTAAGCAAAGTACTAAATTAATATATGTAGAATATTGTGGTATTTTTAGTTTTAGCCATTTGTTGGGAATAACTTCAACAAAATGCACCAAAATACGTTACAAAACACGTTTTAGGGACTGGTGGCGCCTTAATTAGACCTTGAATCCGTTCGCGCTATGCAATACGCCTGCGTCCGGTTTTAAACTGTAACTTCGAGACCCGCGTCTGAGGCGATGGCTGGCAGTTGCGATGCACATAATATAAATACATATATAACAACACCTTACACATCCTAACACAACGCATTAATTCGTGTGTGTGTAAAATGTTCAAACATCTGTTTATACACCAATTCTGACCTTACTTAGTGTGTAAACAGGGAACGTTCGTGCATAATAATGTTAGTCTAATCAGCTGATATTGGTCTATTAGTAACAGAATACTCGAAGGTCACACGACAAAGGTTACTTGAGGTTACTCAGAGGATACCTTTATCTCCGTAGGTATGGATATTATCCTGAAATTTGTCCTAATACCTATCCATCAGCTTTTGTGTTGGGATGTTAGGCATTTAGGCGGCAGTTCCATCCATTATTCTGGTTTTTTTTTTAATTATTCGCAGATTCATCGAGAATCCCATAGTACTCGGAGAGATTGGTTTCTTTGTTGCGGACCGTTTGACTAGAGCGCGGAAGCACACGCTATTTAGGCGATTAACCTTTAATTTTACAAATTCATTATTTTTTTTTCATCAACTTCATACATAAGCCACTCATAAAATCATCTCATTTCACCATAATCGTTCGTCTTAATCACTTATTCATTGTTTTGATATTTGTTGTTAAAATATCATCCTTTTTCTTATTTCGTCTAATTAGATGTTACATAGTGTTTGACAATATTTGACACTAAAGAGGACAGAGCGCTGGGTTTAAACCGACATCCTGTGCTTTCAAATACAGGACCTGTTTAGTACCTTTATAAATATTGTGCTACTCTACGCTTTATAAAAAAAAATCTAAATTTTTCAACATTGTCAAAGATTGTGTCATTCATCTTTTCAGGCGATTTGCCGCTATTAAAAAACAATCATCAAATATATATATAATTTATTTTTTATTATTTTTACGTTTTATTGTAAAAAAAAATACCCCAACAAATGGATTGTTTAGGTTGGTTACAAAATAAATATAATTTACTAGTCCTGAAGTTCAGACCCACCCAACACTTTAGACGAACCCACAGGTTTAAGTAGTACTCACACACAGTAATCACCAAATTCTACTATAACAGTTGTTTGCATAAAGCACGTGGCAAATTAGTCCAATGAATCACGTTTATGATTCATTGGCCAGGGAAGTTGCGGGGTAATTTCATTCATCAAATCCAATAGTATCGCCCCTCTCACTCGAATTGTGAAAGCGACGATATTAGTGTATAAAACAGTGTTATAATTCACATTAAAAATCTATTGGTTAAACAATTCATACTTAAGTAACGCAGTTAAACATACTTTCGATTAAAATTGAAAAAAAAACGAGTTTTACCAACTTGGTTTTGTTTTTTTTTTATTTTGCCGTATTTTCACAATTTTGTTCATGCAAAATGCACACTGGTAAACCTGTTTTACAAATAAATTAATTAATTCTTCCGCTGATTATAAGAACTCATTAGGCATAAGAAGAATGATGATTTTTTTATTGTTATCTTAAATCGATGTGGTGACAGCTGGTTTCCAGTTTTATATAAAATTAATACGATAATAATCAGTAATTAAAATAATTCTCTGTCTACACTTTTTTCGTATAAAGAAATTATAAAAATGGTCACGTGTGCGCTGGTAGTACGTCTTAAATCCTACGACCTAAATCGTTTGTAGTGCCGAAAATCGGAAAATTTAAGTAGGTTTGCGACAACTTCTGGCTCGCTAAGGGCCGAAATTCCAGTCCTTGCTTAAAGCCGTTCTTAGTTAGGATCAACTTAACTTTTAAGCATGAGCTTAAAAGTTAAGTTGATCCTAACTAAGAACGACTTCAAGCAAGGACTGAAATTTCGGCCCTAAGAATTATAATCGAGCGAGTTCGTGGCTCGTCGACGCGCACCCAAATCTTGCATAGAAGCTCTGCGCATTTCGCTAACACAATGAAGTATTATATTATTTAAGTTACGACATTTCATTTAACACGCCGAATGATTGTTTATGGTTTTGTGGCCGGCGCGCAATGAATTACAATCATTTTTGCAAGGCGATGGCATCATCCAAATACTGGTGATGCAATTTTTGTGTCATCCACGCCTATTAATAAAAAGTACCAATAGTTCAAAAGTATGGGATAGTTAATCAGTAACGTTAATCGCTGGTTTACCTAACACTATCTTTTGTAAATGTGTCTTTAGCTTTTATACAAAGTGTCCCTAGACCATTCCCGACGGCTTATGTTACTTATTATGATTAAAAAATTATATAAAAAATACGAAAATATAATTCATCCTCAAATTAATTACATTTTTTTTTAAAACCATGATGAATTTTTACATACATTGTTTAGGAAATATAACACACGAAACGGTATTTACAAGACACGTTATTTAAATGTTATTAAACTATTATAAATAAATTGCAAAATGAGTGATAATGGGTGAAGGTTTCTAATTTTTAAGGTTTTATTACAAGCTGATCGAAGGAGTAGGGCTTGGTTGGACAACTGCTTAAAATGTCGCTGAAGATATAAAGGCTATTCGGAAGTTAGAACTCCGAAAAGGAGTTAAAGTGCGTCAAAATCTCTTCTGTGATCTGTGTTCAGTTTATGTAGCAGACTGTACTTGTAAATGGAGCACGTGTGGAACAAACCCGGACGCGTTCAGGGAACAAAACTTTCCAGGAGAGCTAAAAAACTATTTTTTTATAGAAAAATATTAATCTTTACAAAGTAGGGACTTTTGCCGTAGTATTTAAAATGATATTTGTTCGTAAGTGTTCGAAACGTATTAAGGTTTCTATTAACGCATGATGATAGTTTATACTGGGCATGTCCGAGTTTGATTAAACTGTGGTAACCCGTCACAAAATGGACATGTCCGCTTTTGAACGAAATCAACATATTTGAAGGGTTTTTGACCAGTTTTAATTGAATCTGATTGCAAAAAAAGAGTACGCCGTCGAATTGATAATAAATCATTAATTATTTTGGTCAAGAGTGGACATATCCGAGTTTGAGGCATGTACTATGTCATTTCTATTCTATACTAAATAAAAACATTTCTAATTGAATTTCAGATAGATAAATAATGACACATGATAATTCAGGGGTACATTTACTTAACTTTTAAACTAGATACCTGCTAAAATGTATTTTCAGATTTTTCAATTTGACAAACTAAACTTGGGGGTGGGGTATCATACGTTTCGCTTGCTCGCATATGTCTGTCTCTATCCAGCATGGCGGAACGGCGGGGGAATCTACCGGTGTCGGGTATTTCCAAGGACGATTTGTAGGACATGCCGTATCTATATGTTTTAAAAGTTAGTTGGTCTTAACACAACAACGAAATACTGAGTTTTGGCAAATGACAAAGTTTTGGGAACTCGGGTGACAAATTTCATTCGGTATTCCCCTAACTCAACACATCCTTCGTGATCTATAAGTCAGTGTAATGAGCTCACTATACGGCAGTGGTTCTCAACAATCGCATTTAGTTTTAGGTAGATTTCTTTAGGTAAGGTTTTGGGTAGATTTCATGGTACTATTGCAATGGGTACCATGTTATGACTTCCGGAAAATTTCGACATATCACCTCCATCACTTTCTCGTGGACAGTTAACTGCCGTAATTTTACACCAATCACTTTCAAATTGATACATAAAATTTAAGGGCACAAAATCAGACCAGGGAGCGGGTTGGGGGGGAGGGAGGGGGGTCGTTTTCTATAACTTTCTTAGTATATAAGATGTCGATTTCCTTTACCTTTTATATTATTCCTTATATAAGGGGTTAAAACTTATCCAACAAAATGCTCTGCATGAAACATGCAGTCATAGCATCACACTTATGTTTTCTCTATTGAATACCTCCTTGTTATCATTCAAAAAAGAGTTTTCCAATATCATTAATATGAAAGACAAATAAAATCTAATTGTACTGTTAGATTGATATGTTTTTAATAGTTACATACAAATACATACAAATCACACACACTGACAACTAGCACAAACAATACTCACAAATTACACATAACACATAGAAAAATTCTACTATATACGTATATAATATTGATGATCTATATAGTATATTTTAAGAACACTGTTCCAAATTTTTTATGCTAATGTTAATATGTAAAATGTCCGAAATCCATTATTGGTTTTGTATACTAGTAAAAAGTTTTGTTTGTAATTATAAAAATTAATACCTTTGGATTTTTCAATAAAGAATAAATAAAATAAAAATAAAAAAAAACATTTAGTTAATAGGTAGCCTGATACATAAACTAGACCATTTCTTTTGGGAATGTCAAAACGGTAATCGCTAGAATCTGCTGATATTATATGTTTACACTCTGCGTTAGGATTATTATAATTATTAATAGTAATTAATTTTAATAATTTACACCTAAAACGAAGATTTTTAGAACCAAAAGGACGTGCCGTCCCTCTCTCACCGATGAAGGTGTCCCTGTTTTACCGTGCGTGCGACTCATCGCATTTCATTTTAAATACCTTCATAATCAAATAAATAAAATAGAAATAGTTAACTTTTATCTATAATTCTTTGTATAATAACTCTTTCTAGTTAACTCTTTATACTATTGCTATCTAAAAATACGTTTCTTGATCGGTAATGCGCCAACATTAATGCAATATAGTATACGCGCTTCCGTCGCTATTGCAGAACAGGTTTACCTAGTGCAATAGCACCACAGTACGCTTAGCCTGGCAACTGGCGGCCTATGAATAAAAAGTCCGCCTAGAACTGTTAACCTTAGTGTACCTACGATAATTGAAGGTAGATTACTTTAAACTATCATTGTAAAATGTAAAATTGTAATTGATTAATAGGTATAATGAATTGAACATATTTGTAAGGCATGTACGCAGAAAAGAATATTATTATTATCTATGCCATTTTAATTTGAGTAAATTTTAAATGTCATTTCAAAATAACAGATATCTCATAACATTCATAAGTAAGTATTTATCTATTATTGAACAATACACACTAAAATTATCAACTTGTCAAGTAATTGTAAAATAAAACCATGAGTAACGCTGCCAGCAAATGTTGATTTGAATCCACGTTTGACTTGGCAGCCCCGTTTGCCGTAACGGCCAAAAGCCACTCCCCGCGCGGCCGCTCGCGCACCTCAGCCCGCGGCCAGGGAGAGTGCGCTTACCGATACCTCTTTATCTATAGTGTGAACAATGAAAAGAAATTTATTTTCCAGTCCACCGTTTGAGAAGCGCAGCTTTAGAGTGTCAAACGACCCTGTCATACTGTCACCAGTCAATAGTGCGGGCGCCGGTCAGCTTAATAAATATATCGTCATCGTCGTAAAAGTCGATTGTTTTGTCATAGTGATGTCATCGCGAGTATAGTGCAGTGCGAAATAGTGATGCGTTTCTTTTCTTTTTTATATATTTTTTTTAGCCGTATCGATATTATAATAATCGATTATCGTAATACATTATCGTAAAATAAAATAAATGCAGGCCAAATAACTCATAAAATGAGGGTCGCAAAAAAGACTCTCCGACCTACTAAAATTAAACCAGAAATTACCAGATCCTTAACAGGCCACTGCAAGCCAAACACCTGCACCTAATGAACATCAGCCAAGTGTAGGTTTTGCCAAGAGAGCACAGAAACCCCTGTGAAACTTGGTGAATGTGGACCACTAATTCACAGATGATACCAGCTACTTGACAATCATATTCTCAGCCCTGAACACATCACCATCGAACCCATAAAGATACTTAACTTTATCTACAAGAGCGTATACCAGGGGGGGTGGTAAAGAGTGTAATTACCCCCAAGTACTTTCAATAACAGTCACCAGTGCACATTCCGTAATATTCTTTTTTTTTTCATACCTTTTTCACCCTTTTCATAATTTTCCATACCATAGTCATACCACAAGAAATATTAATTTTAAATTTATTTCTATTTTTAGTATTTAAAAAAGACCATGCTTTTTCCATTGTTCATAATTGAAAGTATAATTGTACAATGTTTTTTTAAAATGGGATAAATTCGAAAAATTTGAATAATTCAACCTTAATTCCAAACAAAAAGTTATTTTTATAGTTTTAATTTCTATGAGTACATTTATGTATGAGAAGCATTACTATCCCTGCCTTTTTATAGTTTTTATCATCTTTCAACTAAAAAGTACAAATGCGCATGAGTTGAATTTTTGTATGTTGATTAATACCCAAGAAAAACGACCATAGCTGTTTAGATCACATCGAAAGCATGACGGATAATATAAATATTTAACTTTAAAGTCAATATTTTTTAGTATGAAACTGACATATGACAATAGTATGTATAGCGCTCATCAATTCGAATTTCAAACATTTGACAGCGCGGCTATTGGAGCGTTTTATTTATTGCTTGCCAGTATAGATGAATATAAACTTATCTATGAGCGCAAATAGAAATATGTAAAAGAATGTTGAGTGGCACGTTATAATTATTATAAATTGAAATATAATGTCTATGTATATTTATTTATTTATTTATTTATTTATTGTGGTTACACAACAGAAATTATACACAATACATGTAATGACGACAAGACAATGACGTTAAAAAATAATCTAAAATAAATTAAACGAATTCATTAGAAAAATAGAAAAAAAACCATTTTAAGTAAAAAAAAAACAAAAAATATAATACACCAATATAAACTATTTATACATATTGAAAAAAAAAACTGATTTTGTCCGTGGTTTTATGCATTCGTATAGTATTTCTATTAGTGTCGGTATAGTATTGGTATAATAGATAGGGTTGCGAAACTTTTGCCGAGCTATCGAAAAAAAGTTCAATTTGAGAAAGGTTAGTATCGAATAAATCACAAATTCAGTAAATAGAAAAGGGGGAGGGTGTTTTATTACTAACCGCGCCTTAAAATTTATAAAAAAATGAGTAGTCTGGGGGACGTCTGTAGGACATAGCTAAAAGGTGTCAGGCATGTTACATAATTAACTCATTAATGTTTGGTTAAATAATTTACTACTACTAAACAATGCATAGAAGCAGTTGGTAATAAATGATAGCTACAAGGGTCATAGCTATAAAACTATTTTTAATAAGCCGAATTTTATTGTAATTAGATTAATTTTCGAAAATAGGTGTTCTTGACATTTTACCCCCAAGGTTTTTTCAGATCCGCCCCTGAACTTTAGAGGGCGAACTCTAGGTGGACGATAAAAGTAAAATAGGTTTTACTCTTTGCGTGGTCAGTAAGCAATTATTGGTTTTTATTTAATTACAGCTTTATAATATAGAAATTAAAAGAACAAACTTTTCTATATTTTAGACCCTGCAATTCCCTTTCAATTACTATTTTTCCTAAGGCTCTAATTTCTTTTAAAAGAGAGAAATGTATTTAAAAAAGGACTATTAGCAGTTTATCATTTATTAAATCTATCAGAAATAAAATTGAATATTAATAATCTGCCTATATAAGATCGAGGTATCTAAAAATATATTTTTTATGTTTTAATTTCCAATGGTTACCAAATACCAGCTATAGACGAAATGGTATAATTGAATCGAAATTAATATTTATCCTTTGGCTTCGCCTTAAGTGAGTCGTAAAGATTCAAAAGCAGCAATCTGCCAAAATTATCATTTTAGGGTTTTGTATTGATTTTGAAACTTTTTCATATTTACCACAAATCGAAGCAAGAAATAGTAACCTTAAACGGTATGTTAGAACCTCTGTGTTTTATTTAATTATTTGTTAATTTCAGGAAACAACAGCTGGTACAAAAATAAAGTTACAATAAAAAAACAAACAAAACCTAAAGCCAATGAGAGCTTCCTCCAAATTTAATAAAATAGAAAAAAAACTTCCAGGAAATGAGGTCGGTATTAGGAATTAGGAGTGTATTGTGACTTAGCAACATAAACGGCATTTTGTGAGACCCAGTTTGCAAAACAGCATTTAAATACCACAGGAATTAAAAAACATTGACGATATTACCTACCTTAAATTGCCACAAAACACATTTACTGCGGGTTACTGCTATTGGTTCTATACGACTCAAGTAGGCTAATTCTAATTCTAAACATGTTTCCTTCTATATCTCCATGCTATAAGGTTGTTTCTATCACTACTTTTAATGATACTAGTTGTATCATTAAACTTTATTAAATGTATAATTTCCAGAGACCTTTAGTTTTATTAATTTTTGAACCCGTAGGATGTGTCCGCTATAACCCCTTTATGTATATAAAAAAGGAATGCTAAATGACAGAAAATCGTTGAAATTTTTCATCCAAAATAACAAATATTTTTTAAATACATTGTAATTTATTTTAATATTTTTTGTATACTATAATAACTTTTTGTATACTAACTGTACGCGTTATAGCATCTTTATTTAATTTAACTAATTACTAACAATCAGTCAGTAACCTAAAATATTTAATAATCTACAACAAATAAAGCCTACCTTATTACGGGCCCTGCATAGTTAGGTAGAGTTTTGAAAATATGTTTGTGTACTTTAACAACCAATAAACAAATTTAAATTATTGTTAAAAAAAACAGTATATATTCTACCTTCGATTCTTTAGAATTTTTTTACGGTAAGATAGACAGCAAATTTAAAAAAAAACACAAAAATTTAGTTAAAAATGCAGCGAACAGAGGCAACGAGCACTTATGTATTTTTAGCTTTTTAAAAATTATTATATAATTAAAAAATTATATCATAAATAAAATAATGTTAAGGTTCACGCCGATCGATCGATTGCTGATCTGATCGATTGCGATCTGAGTGCAAGTTCGAAATTAGCCCTCCCTATTATAGCCGCCGGCAATTTGAAATTCGAATCAATTCTCTTTTCAATTTGTATTGAAAAGTTCGCGCGCCGGCCAAGCAGTCAGTCAGCTGCCGGCGTTCGGGCGGGTCGGGCGTTCGTTGGGCGGATTTCGCCCCGTTATTTTTATCTGCCGGGTCCGCGAATAGTTTGCCGTTTCGAATGTGACTATAAGCGTGAGGTGTGATAAGGTACTTATTATATTGTTGTGTGCTAGAAAAGCCATCGTGGAAACTGTGTTTCGTTTATATACCTAGAAAAAAATGCCTAGCTGTCAACCCGTGGTTTGACAGCTAGTAACATAAAATCAACGTAATTTAATTAATTTTGAAGAAATCTACGATCAATTTAGTGATTAAAACATATCTAGGCACAGATTCCTATTTTATACTATGTACTTGGATAATAATAATTAATTATGAGTACCACATACTTAAAAACACTTAATTACATTTATCACTAATATTTTTTTTAAATACTACACAAGTGTTATTCGAAGAAACTAATTAGCACATGAAATACATTGAAATCATAAAAATATATTCAGTAAGTTTATCCAAACGCTATGCAGTTTTTTTTTATATAATATTAGAGACGCCGGTGTTTCTTCTGTGATTATAAGTAGATGATTATCTACCTGTTAACAGATAATAGATACGCGTTTTCGTACGTCGTTAATTGCGTGAATTTCTCAATCAGAATCTCGCTGCACAGTTTCCGCGCGGCGTTCAAACATTCTTATCATCATAGAACTAGCAAATGATGTTAGAGTGAAACAAAACAATTTGTGATAAGAAAAATAATGTGCCGCAGCCGCTGAAGACAAACACAAAATCAAAAATGGAGAAAATGAACGGTAAGTCACTTTATTTTTGCCCTGTGTTAACTTATAATTTATTATTCCCGTATTTATACACGGGAAGATAGAGCTGCGGTTGTAGAGAGACGATTGCTGATAATACCTACGTTAAGATCTATCATTAATATTTAAAATATGCGTATACAAGAGGAGTTCCTTCATCCGGAGCCATTCCTAGGGTGGAATCAGCTCATGCTTACCATAAAAACAAAAAATTGTCATCGAAACTGAACCACCATATCAAATTTCCTCTCCGTAGGATAAGAGGAAGTGGTTCTAAATCAGCTTGCAAGATTTGACCTAAACCGACATACGAACATTGCATGCTTAATAAAAGCCTGTAAAAATACACAAAAAAATATTATGTGACTCTCTTATTTATTTTTATTTTATTTTATTTATTCTTTATTGAAATATCCAACAGTATTCATTTTTATAATTACAAACAAAACTTATTACTAGTATACAAAACCAATTATGGATTTCGGACATTTTAGTTATTAACTATAGCAAAAAAAAAATAGGAACAGTGTTTTTAAAATATATATAGATTATGAATATTATATACGTATATAGTAGAATTTTAGAATGTGTTATGTGTAATTTTTGGGTGTTGTTTGTGGTTGTTGTGAGTGTGTGTGATTTGTATGTATATGTTAAAATAAAGTAATAAATTTAGTATGGTTTTAGTATGTATAAAAATAATTTATGATGAACGTAATAAGGGATGAAGGTTTATGGTGGTTTTTTTTTATTTTTTGATGATGAAGGTAATATAAATATAATATGTATGTATATTCTATTTGTAATTGC
The DNA here is from genome assembly GCA_020383195.1 of Neomicropteryx cornuta. Classification (NCBI taxonomy): domain Eukaryota; kingdom Metazoa; phylum Arthropoda; class Insecta; order Lepidoptera; family Micropterigidae; genus Neomicropteryx; species Neomicropteryx cornuta. Next base: position 3,414,147 of record JAHKQU010000010.1, on the reverse strand, counting down.
AATTACAAGTACTATAATACAATTTGTATAGTACAATTTGTAGATATAGAAGAAAAATAATGTGAGAAATCGTTTTATACCGTAATTATCTGAGATAATATAAAATTAAAAAGTAAATCTTTGACTTATTCTTGAATTGTCGTAATAAAACTACGGAGGCTTTTGCGTAAATATGCAAAAAAAAATTGACCATAATAATTCACTTCGCGATCTATTGAGATATTTTCTTAAATTAATATTTACTCTTAAAAGCGAACTTTTAATATAAAAAATAATTTATCAATCGCTTATAGAACCCACTTTACAAATTTCATAGCAACGCCATCGCGTCGGGGTCACCAATGTAACGGGGGTGTAAAATGAGGCCTTTACCGTGTTTCGACACGCATACGTAAATTAAGAATTATAATTATACTTAAGGAAATTAAATAAATTAATATTAAGGAATTAAATAAATTCGAACTCAAAGGAATTAAATAAATTAATATTATTTTAGTTTTGACTCGATACAAAGTAATGACTTGTATATTTTGACTTCCTAGCGCTGTGAGTAAAGACGGAAAAATACTGTCTTCGATTATGAAAACTAAACCGTGAGAATGGAATTTACAATTAGTCCCAAGACGTCACAACTTGTGAAATGCAACTTAGCATGACGTCAATAGAAAACTTCCAGTTAAGCGGGGAATGAGAACTGAATATCTGGCAATTTGCAGGTGTGCAGAACGCTTACGTCATCCACTCGTGGCTTGATCGCTAAGAAATCAGTTCAAAAATAATGACGTTCAACTATTCTCGTCTCTCAACATCCTACCGATAAAAGAACTTACCCCCATTAAATTAATATTAGATCATTACGATACCGATAAATATAAAATAACTCAAGAGTACTTAAACATTCCACGATAAATCAATTATAAGACTCTTGAAAATATATAATGGCATAACTATTTAATAAACTTGAGGCACAGCTGAAACTTTTAGCCGAAAAATCAAAACAAGGAAAAAAAATAAAAGATATTAATATAGACTAATAGAAATTATTAAATACTAAAAATGATAAGTATTAAATAGTTGTCGTGAATTTGTTATTATTTTAAACAGAGCTTATCTTGTCGAAATTGTTATCATGCTGTTGAACTATTTTTAAGTTGCTTTCGTATGTGTGTTAAACTGTTAAATTATCACGTTAATTGTCCCACAGAAAAGGCATTAGTCTTAGTTGGTTGATTGTAGTGCAAGTTATTACAAATAAAAAAATATATATTTATATTGTATATAGTAAAATTGTATAATATATTGCTTAAATACTGTATTTAGATGATTCCTTGCGTTATAATAGGTTATAATAATAGTTTATATTACTACTTATAAAATAGTATTTATTACTTATAAATTTTTACGGATTTAAAATTTTCAAACGAATTATATAGCCAGAATGTTCAAAGAAACATTAATATTAAACGCACAGATAGTTGCATCGCTTGAGGTAATGCACACTGGTTTAAATACAGGCCTGTATTTTATGAAAGCTTTCCACTCTCGCCTATCTATCTGCGCGCTTATGCAATACGGTCAAACCTTCATTAAAGTAGTAAAAAAAGGATTAGAAAAAAAAACAATAAATACGGAAAAACGGCGAAATATTAAAAAGCATTCGGATTTTCCAAATGTCAATACTGTCAGACTTTTATATAAGTAATTTATATTACATAATATTTATTTTTACATCGATTTGAATGTGTCAAATAAATAAACACTGATTCGTGATGCGCACATGAACTTCCATTCGAAAGCCGCAAGTTCGAAGCTCTTTGACTAATTGTGGTCATTAATATTCAACGATTGCCATGGGTATTTCAGACGTCGGATGCACGTTAGGGTTGGTCGGTAATCCATTCAATCTCCCCCTCCTCAAAGGCGCTTTAGGCAATATTTAAAAGGGACGCAACTGTTCGAAGATCGTAAATCGTGATACCACTTGGCACGCGGGGCCACTCGTTACAGAAAGCCATCAATCCGGCGGTGCGGAACTGATTCAGCGGAGGATTAATTACAATTTATTAATGCGATTGCCGAGCCGAAATCGCCAGTTGAAATATTTTTATTTGTTGCCAGCCGGAAATATTTAAATATCCCTACTAAATTAAGATGAAAACGTTATTAGAATGCTACAATTCTCATAATGTAGGCAATTCCCAACTCTTTTGGGTAGATTTCCTTAGGAAAGCTACCTATTGCAATGATTTGTCATGATTTCTGAAAAATTTCGACATATCTTCGCGTTTCTATATAACTTTCTTGTGGACCCGATAACTGCCGTAATTTTACACCAATCACTTTTAAAACACATAGAATTTAAGGGCACAAATCTCGGTCAAGATCGATAATGGGCAATTTGAGACCAGGGGGGCTTTTTCGAAAAAGTGAAATTTTACTATAACTTTCTTAAAATATAAGATATCGAATTAATTTAAATTTTATATTATTCATCAGATAAGAGCCTAAAATTTATCTAAGTAAACTTTTTTGATAACACCAACCGTTGGTCCAAGGGGGGGATCAAATCTGTTTAAATGCCTATAGTTTCCCTACAACTTGTTTAAAACAATTTTTGATATGAGCAACGCTTACGGTAAGGGATGAGCAGATTATTTCACCGCTTTGATCCCGTGAAATCTACCTCCGCCTTCCGGCGTGCCGAAAGGATTTTTTTATTCACATCTGAGATATGGCATGCTTGATTGGGGAACAGCGCCCCGTGACTCATATTAGATATATTTTAAACTCCAAAAAATAGAAGATTCAGTGCCGCCTTTCTGGGAATCTTTTTCAAAACCTCACTTTAGGAAATTTGAAGTTTTAACTAGGTTTAAATTATTTAGAAATGTACAAATGTAGAATTTAGAAATGTAATTCAGTCAAACGACATACAAATATTGCAAGCTCGTCTGATACAAACATAATGTGAAGACTTTAATGGGTCAAGATTATGTATTCCGACATGCATTGACTAATTATTTTTTGTAAAGATCGCTATCCGTAATTAATATATTTCCTGTTCAACAATGATTCATACATAAATAAAACGTACCTCCAAATAATGTTTAAATCAATCTTTTTTTTGGATGAATTTAACAACATATGTTTTCAGTACTTTATTGATCAGTTTTCATATATTTAATCATAACTTATACATATAATTCGTTTTGGGGTCAAGTGACCATCTATCGGTAAATGTTATCTTGTATTTTACAGTTTACAATAATAAATAATATTATACTCTTAGACAGACGTTTTATAGACTTAAACTGCGTTTATGTAAAATCAATATTTTTTTTTTGTAAAACTTTTGTTTTCACAGTTTATTTATCAAAAGCATCAATAAAATTAAATAACTTTTCATTGAAAAGAGATTTTTTATTGAGAAAACATGTTGGCCGATGAGTAAAAGTCTATAACCTTCCTAACTAGGTAAGAGTTACCTGTTCTAAGGAAGGTTATATATGAAGTGTTACAGTGAGTGTACAAGAGACCAGCGCAAAACCCTGTGAAAATATAAAAATTAACTAAGGCACAAATATACACACTGATATACACACCCACACACACAAAATGAATAAAATATAAAGAAACAATTAAAAAAAATAACAAATAAATTAAATGAATAAACAATTATTAAATATATAGGTAAATAAACATTCGATATTAATAAATAAATATTCAATATAAAAATAGTGTTATACTACATATAGTATAGTGGCATATATTTATATATAGTGAAGTAGTGATATATAATTGGATTACATATAATTAATTGGATATTTTCGATATTGGACAACATTGTTTAATTTTTAATTTGTTGTTTGTCCGTGTTTGTTGTTAAGGTAAAATCCTCACATTCTGTATAAATAGAGTCTCATCTGAAATGTCGATTAATTCAAACTTTTGACATGAAACTGGGTTACATTGTTTAACATTTAAACATTTTTTTTTTAATAACGGCAAATCTCCTGGCAGTAACATAATATTAAAAATAAATCCCTGTGCGAGTCCGCACTTGCTACCCGCCCCAGATTAATTAGTAAGGGGTCGTCATCCCTAAATTATGTCACGCGTTGGGGGAGCGTCCACAAACGTGTGACGAGAAAAGATAGGAGTCACATGTTTCGTGACGTCACATCTAAAGAACCCTTTATGTTACATTTATTTAGGTATAAAATTGTTAGTTGTATTTTCCCGCAACATTTTCCTTGAGTAGGTACTTCCTAACTATCCTGAGATTTGAAATTAAAAATAATTACAGAAATATTGTTTTGACGGACGGAGCAGTGAGAATTAGTCTAATATTATAGACTGAGCAACGCAAGAATAAGAATGCATTCATCGCATCGACGCCCATTGGGCCAAATCTAAATATATCTGTCCCGCTTGCACACATTAAATGCATGCAGTCACACATTAAAATAACGCAATTTTATTATTGTGTGCGCGCTGCCGTCTGCAGAGACGATATAATACACAAAAGTGGACAATTCCTTAATTACCTAGGCTAAATAATAAAAAAAAAAAAAACTATACGTCCGGAATTAGTATTCTATTCTAACGGCTTGTAATAATAATCTTTAAACACAGAATCAATTTATTTTATAGAAATTATTTGAATTTGCATCTTTATGACATCAACAATGTTTTTGCAGTTTAGTTCAATAAGATATTTACGGCTATTATAAAATATTTTTACAAAATGTATGGAAAAGTACAGAGTTTTATAGGCTTTTAACTTTTAGACAAAGTATAATTTTACCTTTTTCTTTATACTATAATTACCAACGCTACACGAGTAAAAATTAATGTAGTTATATTTATTTGTCCCGCGTGATCCCCTATACCATCCGATTGCGTGAAGGTTTTTTTAATTAGCAGATCCATTTTAATTTTTTTTTTTTTAATTAAAAAATATTACCGTGCCGGGACGGAAGAACTAGTAGATACAAAATAAATAAATACAACCCACCGATAAGTTGTTTGCCTTTTTTATAAATTTTATTTATATGTATGGATTGCTTTCTTAAATGCAGAACAACGAATTATCAAAAGATGCCATTAAAAAGCTACAGGTCAATCCCTGAATTGTAGGCGAGATTGGATCGCTTTCAATGGCGTATATATATATATATATATATATATATATATATATTTTCATTTATTGTCCTGGGAAAAACTCAACCGTTTTTCGAATTTATTATTATCTTTTAAAATCGATAGAATTTAAAATCAGTTTAAATTTTTGTTTTCTTATATTTTTAATAGTGCTATTATAATATTAGAGATTTAATAAATAATGTGTAATATAATATATCACGATAATGATGTGATAGAGATTTAGTGGTGATGGCTGACTCGCCTGATGACGGCGGTATCACAGAATAAAGAAGGTGGTATGTCATATGCGGACAGAGTTAAGCACAACACAGTACTCACACACTTACACATTTTGTAAATGTGTTTTTTATGTATAGTTTTTTTTTCTGTATTTATGTATGTTTTTTAAACTACAATAACGGTATTACTTACAATCAGTAAGTAGCATGGCTATACACTTTATTAGTATGTACTGAAATTATATAGAAAATGCACCAAGAAAATATTAAAATATACCAGTATGTAGTAGTAGTGTTATATAATAATAATATTTTACTGGGAAAATGTGTATTATAATAGCATATAAGTTATAACTTCAATTAGAGTTTAATATAAAATCCTTATTTTCAACGCAGTCCTGGAAATTATAAATATAAATTATATTACGCTAGCACGACACGGCTGGGTTAGGTTTAGACTATAGTATAATTTTATTAGATCGTAAACAGTAAGTATAAGTAAGGTTATGTTTTCTTTCATTTTATTTTAAAAGAAATTCACAGATTTGCATTAAAATACGAAGAGAAAAAAAGTTAATACTACATAAATCTTAGCATAGATTAAGCATTATGCTACTCAGATTATATTACAATTAATAAACATCGTCGAAATGTAACACTTAAAAACGAAACTAAAATATTGAAAATGAAAAAAAAACCTAACTATACATATTATTACATTTTTCAGATATTACTAACATCTAGACATATTTTTTTTAATTGATATTTTAATAACAATAAAGATAGGCTGGTGTTCGGGCTGGGCACTGTAGACAGATGAAATCTTTGGAACCTCTAAGGCCTGAACTATGCGATTTTTATTATTGCAAACTTTATATCTGTAAAAAAATACATAAATAAATAAATTACGTCAGTGTGATCGATATCCCGTATCTTTACTAAGAGGAAAGTATTCCACTTTGACGCATTATTCTTTGGAATTATTCATAAACTTATTATCAGCATGTAGATAGTATGCAGAGGAAATCCGTTATTAAAACTATTTTAAAAACTAAATCGCTACACAACACAGGCAAGTGCCTAGTGGAGTGGTTCGATCTGCAGGCGCGGAGGAAACTATAAATTACTATAGTAATGTTATATATTTTACTTAAAGCGAAGTATATTGATAGTCGACCTTAAATCGGCGCTTTATTATTGGTTTTTATTTCATTACAGCTCAAAATATAGAAATTAAATAAATAAACTATTCTATGTTTTAGACCTTTTATTTGCCTTTCAATTACTATTTTTCCTATATCTTTTATAAGATGGCAATTCAACTAAAAAAGAACTATTAGCGGTTTATCGATTATTAAATTTCTCAATATAGAATTGAATTTAAAAAATCTGCCTTTGCTATGTTGAAAACATAAGATCAAGGTATCTATCTAAACATATTTTTTTATGATTAAATATCCAATTGATACCAAATTTCAGAAAATAAAGGTCTGAACTCTAAATGAATCGATATTAATATTTATCCTGTGGCTTCGCCTTAAGACGATTTACTTATAATGTCCTTATATTGAAAATGTTGATAATAAAAATATACGACACCAATTTCAGCAGTATCGATTCTATTTAGAACAAAGTAATATTTTCTCGGCTCTGTACTTGAACTGTAAAATGTCAACGTCACAAGACTTTAACCGTTTTAAAAACGCGTTATGGGTACATTTTCCTGCTTTTTTTTTAATTCAACGAACAAATAGAGAGTTCGCATTTGAATATGAATCACATCTCTCCAGGCTCCGACGGCGCGACCGGACATTTTCAAGAATGTCCCGTTTCGGAGCGGGCGCATCGCTTCCGCTACTCGCGCCGCTTTGAGTGCAGGCGCGCTCGCGTTGCACAACTCCACGTGTGCACGGATTATAACGTGAAACTTTTCACAAATCGTTTTGGCCTTATTCCGAAGGCGCAGATAAGACTGGAGGATTGATAAATATTTAATCTATGCTTTAAACTAGGCATTCCGTCGGCTTATAATGGCCGTAGTTAATCTCGAGGCGGAGAGTTTAACTTATTTGCTTTACACATTTACATATGATACTCTTTACTACTTACTATACTCAAATTATTTAACTTTTACCTTCCTGATGTCTATCAATGTCTCCTTTCTTTGCGCGTTCAGTAAGCAATTATTGGCTTTTATTTAACTACAGGTTCATAATATAAAAATTACAAAAGCAAACATTTCTATATTTTAGTCCCTGCAATTCCCTTTCAATGACAATTTTTCCTAAGCCCAATGTCCCGACTGACTGCCCGCGTCGCTGGCGAATCGCCCGTGCGCCGTTCCAATGCGCGCCTGCGCAGATGCCGACCAATCAGATCGCACGTCACCGGCCAAAACGACGCTGCCAGCCGCAGTCCAAATATGTAGCGCCGCTACATATTATTTCTTTTGCTCTTCACTCATATTTCCACGCGAATGTGCGCGTCTAAACAGCGATTAAATCCTCTTACCAGATTTTTTTAACAACGATATTATTTATTTATGACGTATTTTTCAACATATCACGACATTCAGTCTGTAATATAAGGAAATGATAACAAAGGTTATCACTCCACCGTCTATTTTAGCGTATGATTTGTTTATTTGACACAATGAATGAACATATCGCCATTAACGAGAACATGAGGTGCAATTTATTTTATTTGTTATTTTATTACAAAAGAAGTAGAATGAACTATTACAATCAGAAATACCTAAATAGGGTAACCCGTGCCTATTTCAAGGCTATACGATGGGGCTAGTGACTATAATAACATTATGGAAAATTATAACTACATTGTTACTCTTAGGTTTTTATGTTTATATGTTATTTTTTACTTTATTTTTCACTAAATGACATTATATAAAAAATAATTGAATAATAGAGCTTTATATTGTACTATTGCTTTCTAAAAATACGTTTCTTGATTGGTAATGCGCCAACATTAATACAATATAGTATACGCGCTTCCGTCGCTATTGCAGAACAGGTTTACCTAGTGCATCAGCTCAGTACTCCTTAGCCTGGCAACTAGCGGTCTATGAACAAAAAGTCCACCTAGTACTGTTAACCTTAGTGTACCTACGATAATTGAAGGTAGATTACTTCAAACTATCATTGTAAAATGTAAAATTGTAACTGATTAATAGGTATAATAAATTGTAATAACATATTTGGAAGGCATGTAAAAAAACAAAGCAAAAATATGTGACCGCCGGGACTGACGGTTAAGATGTGTTGGCATCATCGTTCCCCTATGAATTTGTGAAATTCATTTTTTTTACACGTCGAAAATATAACATTACAATATTAAAACAATCGTAAAACTAATTCTAGATACCCAAAGCGAATGAGTGTTAACGGGTCGCGTTCCTCGACTATTTTTTTTTATTTTTTTGCTATTTTTAACATGTTATAATCACGTTTTTGCGTGCATGTATTCTTTATCCGTAGGTGTATGCTGTCTCGCCATTTTGTGTCGCGCATTAATAATGTCGCGCCGAGCGACCATTCGCCTTGAGATCTATGAACAAAGTGACCTATGCAGACATTATTACGCTCTACCTACATTTTCTATTGAAATTTCGTAAGAAATAGTGACGCGTAATAAAAACCGTTAATCATTATTGATTTTCAAATTAATTATAATCATAATCGTTGTCACATTTAATATTTCTTTATAGAATAATTAATTATAAGTAGAAATAACGTGTTTTGGAAAAATATAAAGAACCCCTATATCACAACAACATAGCCTGTAATAATAGGGTTGCCATAAATGGTTTGGCTCTGACCGGGACTGATATCAATATTGGTGGAAATATAGGGGAGTTATAGGAGGAGGGGGGTAGGGGGGTACTGCCCCGCAATAGCGCCGCAATCTGGTTTGTGAAAAAAGGAAATCTTTCAATGGTTCCCACATTTTCAGAAAACGTTCAATGGCCGGCAACAAAGACAGTTAACCGCCTTGTTTTTGAGTGAGATCGTAAATTACCACGAACTACCTCAGCTCTCTCACAAAGGTATTTTAGTCTTTCATTCCGTACTGTAAATATGGAAAAATATTTGTAAAATGTCAATACATCCCGTGACCCCACACTATGATTGTTCGTTTACCGGGACACATGGTGGGTCAAACGGGACAACCGGGACCGAGGCTCTAAACCGGTGACATGTCCCGGTGCACCGGGACGTATGGCAACCCTACTGTAATAACATAATACCTCGCATCTGTCGTCTTTACAACACCTTACATAGAGATTATATTTATAGTATATGTATTATATTATATATAACTTATATTGTTTCTATTTAGTATAATCTGTGTTTTATCTTTTATTTGCGTGTGTTCTCTTTTTATTTGATAAGCTTTTTTCTACTTAAGTGTCTAAAATTAATTTAAACATGTTATGTATTCAATATTTTGTTGGAGTACCGTATAAAAGTAAAATATCATTGATAAGAAATACATTTTTTACGAATTCAAAAACCAAAAGCAAAATATAGTTTTTTTTTTTTTGACGTGTAAACATTTATACCGTTACCGTAAGGGTTTTCGGCGCGGGGTGAATTGCGATTTGATGTGAGACAATGCGAGCACTGGAAAGGGGCGCTGGTAATCTTCAATAAAATTAAAATCAAAATAAGTATTTTTTTATTTATAATTATTTTGCGTTCTACTCAATTAGGCCAAATATGCCTGTCCTAGAGTCAGGAGAGATGGTGGTTAAAATGGTATGACCGTATGCGGATTCGAACCTGCGACCTTCGGGCCAATAGTTCAACGCCTTAACCACTAGACTAGCACGATCTCGTCTCAAATGAATTATTAATAAGTATATCTTCTATTTTATTTCTTTTAATGGTTATAATCCTCCCATTACATTCACCGATGAACGCTGATGTTTACACATCTCAACCGTGAGTCGCGGTAATTTGATATTTTTTGCTATCTAATACTATGAGCTAATTAAGTAATATAATAAATTAATACTATAAATAAACTACGGACGGATGGTGGCGCAGCGGTATAAGCGCCTGCTTCTAACTCCAGAGGTCACGGTTTCGAAACCCCACCTCGCATCGTGAAAACAACAACAAGGCAGTCGGAACTACGCCCGATAGCGCCTCCCCGACAACACAAGCCGTGCGTATTCACTATGAAGTAATAAGTAAAAACGCATAAAAACATATGAAACCACCTTTTCTTTTAGAAAGATGTTTTTATTTATTTATTTTTCGAGGGAGGTGACATTTCGATTTGACCTTTTTTGAGATAATTCGTAAACGTCAAATATGGACAGTTGTTGAAGCGATACATTTGTATTGATTCCGTGTCTATGGTATAGTTGAAATTACGAAACTCGGAGCGTTGTGAATTATAACAAAATTGTAAGTTTTGACTATGATATAATTTCTTCGTTTGTTCGCGGATTGAATTAATCTAAAACCGCGCACAAATTTCATCTGCGATGATATAATTCGAACTAAATTAAGCTCTAAAATTGTTCATTATTAATAAAACAAATGTCATGTTGCCATAAATAACGCGATCAAGTCAGCAGGGAATCAAAATGGCTGAAACGACCCAACTCCCAACTCAACCGCCAACACGTTGGCCAATTAATAAAGTGATGTTATTAATTTGAACTTGTCGAGAGGAGCATGGCATTTTCAAAACAACCTCAACACAGAGCGCCCACTCATTAATGCATATTTATTTATTTATCTATTAGAATTATAGTAGTAGAAATCACAATTACAAATTAATATTATAAATGCACGGGGAGCGATTAGCACTGCTACATTTTGTGCCCTGCCTTCTTTACTAGACTATGTCTGTACTAAGGAAGGCAGTGTTATATTGTGCTACAACTAAGAAAGTCAAACCGTCATTGTACCTATAGAGAAATATGAAGGTGTCTATTTGTAAGAAAACAAATTAACACACATGTCCCAAGGTCAATCCCAATAAAAAAAACAGCTACGATTCCTAGTGTTATTTGTTAAGAAACTATATCAAAATTCATAATAGTTTCAAAGAAATACGACGTTAAAGTTTCTATTCTAAATCGTGTAAAGCAACTATTTTTCAATGGCTCCTCCCTCGGATAACTACGTCACTGGGTCACTGGGCCGCGGTCGGTCAAGATCGAGGATAATGACCTGCCGCGTTGTTCGAAACGCCCTATTAGGGCGGAGCTAAATGATCGCTGTCAGGTGCCACTGGTCTAAGAAGAAGGTTTAACTCCTTTCCCCTTCTCTGGTGTTGCGAGAGGAATGCTATTGGTCGACAGATAATATTGATTTATCGATTGATAAGATCGATTTACACCAATTTTATTTAAAAATAATAAATTTGATTTTTCGCATTTTGTTACATAATTTCTTACTCTTAATAGGGAACTTAAACACCCCCTAAAGTTTGTGGGATTGGTCTTGGGACAGCCCTGTATACAATATTGTCGCATAGAATGTTTATATTGGATTAAAAGAAAAATAAAATACTAATTGAGTTAACATAGCAAACAAAAAATTGTATATATAATTTATTTATTTATTTAGTGAGCAACGTTTATATTATTAGTAGTATGTATATGTACCATACCGTACGGCAGTATATACAATTTAAAAAAAGGCATTTGGTAAACTATATATATCTTAATCTTCTCCGTTTGTTTGCACAAAAGCCTATTAATCAATAACTACTTAATTTGAGTACATTTTTCTTGAGTTTTAAATATATCTACTAACGCTGTGAGTTACTTGAAAGTTAAAGTAAGTCATTTTCGAACTGAGCCTTGTTGTTGGATACCGTTTCATAGTTTTGAAACTTTAGTTTAATGTGGATGTTTGTAAATAATTTATTAAAAAAACAGCGAATTGGTCCTTAGATTTCTAGTGTTATTTGTTAAGAAACTATATCAAAATTCATAATACTTTCAAAGAAATACAATGTTAAAGTTTCTATTCTAAATCGTGTGAAACAGCTATTTTTTATTGGTTCCTCCCTCAGATAACTATGTCACTGGGTCGCTGGGTGCGGTAGTCAACATCGAGGTCATTAACCAGATGCGTTGATCAAAACGCCCTATTAGGACGGAGCTAAATGATCGTTGTCAGATGTCACTGCTCGAACAGAGGTCGGTCTAAGAAGAAGGGCTAACTCCTTACCCCTTCTTCTTGAAATCGAAAAATAATAATAAAAACACCCCCTGAAGTCTGCGGGAATGGTCTTGGGGCACCCTCTACGTTCAGTACTTTCCAGTTCTTTATAATTGCGTGTGTAAACGTCCCGAATAAAGATTAAGATTGATTGTTTTTCTCTGTCTTGCGCGTGCATTTAAATCGTTCTGTCTCATCTAACGCATAAACTGTTGGTTAATTATAGAAACTATGTTTCTGTAGTTTTATCTTCTCGATTCGTGTATTCAAACAATAAGATATTTACGTCTAAACTATTGATAAAATATATAGAAAATACAGACATTTTGAGGCTTTTAAATGTTAGAAAAAAATAAAAATTTAACTGATTTACCTACCCTACATATTTAGGAGATAAAGCGATACCTAGTATTTATTATTTTTTTCTATATCAACAAACACAACACTACAGCGTTTATATGGAGAAATGACCTGTCAATAATTGGTATTATAGACGGCTAAATGATAATTTCTGAATGCCGCTTTAGCGAGTCCTAGCTTTGAAACTCATGAATATAAAGCACAGAATAAACACCCGTACTATGATAAAATGCAAATAATAATGACGTTATTCTGTGTCCAAAGTGCGTTCAACTCTTGTGTGTCTTGGCAGGAGGCAGAAAATAGTTACACATGACGACATTTTTTTTTGTGTTTGCTATATTATCTGAATGAGTGAGAAGCGAGTAACAGATGTGTTATAATATGCGCCGGTTATTCACACTGACGAAGGTTATTGAGCGACCTAACCTAGAAAACAGTTGCATAACGATTTAATGGAGACTATATGTTCGAGTTATAATTCATGGACGGATGGACCGATTTCTATGATCTTTGATTTTAAAACGTCGGTAAAATCACGAAAAAAAAATTCATTTTCTCATACACTTTGTATTCGGCGGAATTTTATTTTCAAACGGTAAGTTGCCTTCGAAGACGTTCACTTTTTGAGGTTATCACATTTGTCATTTTGCGTACATTTATTGAACTTAATTCATTTTGAGTATTATTCTTAATAAAAACCTGAATGTAATTCAGCTAATAAGTTAAAATTAATTGAATACGTTTATTTACATAAATAAAGCGATATAAATAGATTTTGACAACGCTTATGTATCCAATTGTATCGGTTTATTTATGTACTGAATTGAAAACGCTCACTTACCATTTGTTTTATAATTTCTTAATTTGCATAGGAAAAGAGGTCATAATATTAATCACAGAAAATGTATTCTTGACTTTACAAACGGCTTAGATACGTTAATTATTCTAAAGGGAGAGTTAAGCGCAATAAAAAAAGATTACGTCTATAATAAATACAAATTTTTATATTATATTAATGGGATGTCTTAAACTCAAATGTATTTGTTATTAGTTTGAGCGTCTTAAACCCTCTATATACCTCTATAATCATTACATATATATTTTTTAAAGTTTGTTCTTTGACGCCAGCTGCGCGTGTTTGCCTTAATTCGTGCAATCACTATGAAATTTAAAATTTAATGTTATTACAGGATGCTGAATTATATTTACGAAATAATTTGTGATTTCAAAATAATTTTTTTACTGTATTGAAGGTTCTGTGAAGTGAGTCCATCCTACAATGATTTAAAATGTTCAAATTGATAAGGCCGTCTTCACACTTATGACAACATAAAGTAAATAATCCTTTATATTGTTATAATCTTTTTTTACGTAGAATTTCTTGCGCTGTTTCAATCGGCATTTTTTAGGTTTGTGGAAAATTAAAGGATATTCGTATCCCATTGTTGAATGGTTAGTGTATATAGATTTTTTTCTCCCACTGTACCAACGCCTTATATTCCACGCGACTATAGATATTAGCCTTTAATATTTCCCGCCAAAAGAGCCTTTTAAAATGGAAAACTGGTCCATGAATGATGTCATCCGAGGCAATACCTACGTCTGCTTATAATTTATGCAATTTTAACGTGGTCGTTATGCAAATAAGGCCCCGTTCACACTTCCTTTTTATCGTAAACTCCACGCTATAACCGGGTCTTTATAACGCTTCGAATATTCCATACATACATAAATAGTTTATTTGCATAATAATGAATCAATCGATTTATCGAGAGAAAAGTTTATTTTGTGATGCCAAAGACGACCTATCTGCAGAGTAGGTTGGCCAGAGTCAGAATCCGCAATTAGGAAAGTTACCTATTGCAATGGGTACCATGTCGTGGCTTCCGAAAAATGTCATTTCACATCCCCTAGAACCCAAAATCACCCTCAGTCCAAAAAATTATATATAAGTGCATATATCTATCTATATCACTTTCTTGTGGATACGATAACTACTGTAATTTTACATCAATCACTTCCGAATTGATACATACAATTTAAGGGCACAAAATCAGATCAGGAGGGGATTCGGAAAAGTGAAATTTTGTTTTAACTTTCTTAGTATATAATCGCATGTTATATCAATACATCATATGTTATATTATATATGCAATACGAGGACTGAGGTCGCTTATTCGAGCCACCAGGAAAACCGCCAAACCATATTAGGGCGAGCTTACTACATCAACAATTTTTACCAGCTGATACACAGAGGTCGTGTAAAAAATATATTGTTTCGACGGAAAAAGTCCTAAATGAATTTGAAAAAATAAATACAAACAAACGAATCGCCCGTTTATCATTGGAAAAATCTCCAAAAAATACATATTTTTGGTGATGCACGACTCCTCAACCGCTGAGTATTTAGACGAGCGGTTTATAGCATTTTGAAAACCCAATTGTCCTTCTTGAAAGCTGATTTTTTAAATGAATTTTACGTTTAAAAATGTAAATTAAATAAAAAAATGTGTTCTCTTTTATTTTTCGCTTCTTATCGATAATGCAGCGTACGATTTACCCGAAAAATAGTGCGTATTGTAGATAAAATAATAGTCTAATTCTTAGCAAAGGCACACTTTTAAATTTATTCATTTTTAACAACACTTTTACGGCTAAAACAGTGTTGTTACGATGTTATTTTCTTGGTAACTTGTTTTTATATGTAGAATATAATTAATATATATTTAGTGGTCATTATATTTTTTTTAATTTGATATGATTAGAATTGTTTTAAAGCTTACGCAATTAACCATTCTAAACTGTATCGACAATCTAACTTTCAAAATTATATTAATAGGTGTGTATGTTTTCGGTTAATAACATTGTTGGCGCAAAACTAGACAAAGCTTATCTTAATACCATTGTTGCCTAGTTAGATAAAGCTAAGTAACTATCTAAATAACTTTGTAAAATTAAACAATAAATTATTATTATTAATGTGACCACATATGTAACGACGACTAAGATGTACCTTAAATTACTACAAATTTGAATAACCACTAACACAAAACTAAAGTATTTCATTACTCAAATTCAAATTCAAATTCAATGTCGCTTTCGCGACCTTTATTTCACATATTCAAGGTAAGCACTTTACATGTTCTGGAAGAGCCTGCCGACTCGTCTACCAGAAACTCACTCGTATTGACATATCAAGCAACATTAAACATAATAGTTATTATTATTATTATTTATTATTTATTATTACATACATTAACCTATTGATAAAAAAAGAAAAACATAACCTTAACAATCAGAATGAATTGACAAATATAAGTATAACTTAAGATCTTTTTTAACATCACTAATTTTTTTTAATTTCTTAATTTCTAGAGGTATCTTATTCCATAATCGTGCCAGCACAACTTTAGTTTGCCTTTCTCCATACATATTTTTGAATTTTGGTATCCTAAGTATTTGTGAAGCTAGTTGCCTTGTCGAGTACTAAAATGCTAATAAAAATATTTGATAGTTCTTTGTTTATTTATTAATTTCCAATTTACCCAATTCTACCCTGGCCGTTTGAGCCATCCAGCATGGTGGAGTGTCGCGGCCCGCGGAACGGGGTGGGGGGAGGGGGGGAAATCTGCCGGTGGCGTGTTTTTTCGAGAATGATTTGTATGAGATGCCGTATCTATATGTTTTAAAAGGTCATTGGCCGCAGACGAAGGAAAACGATGGGACGACTGTCGAGTGCCGTTTGAACGAGGAAAATGGAGAAAGACGTTCTTCGAGAGACATCTCTGTACATTTTTGGCGTTATAAAAAAAAGTCTTTTTATATTGTGTCGCATTTTAAAAACACTTTTGCGAAATGTAGGATTTGCATTTGAAAAGACCCGTAGAAATAAGATGCCACTCGCGTGTGGCGCTACCAACGGCATTTTTCAATGATTGATCTCGTCGAGATGAAGCTTCCGCGCATTAATTTCCATAAATCTCGGGAATTCATCCGGGAACGCGTCCCGGAACGCACGTACGGAATATAACCTAAAACAGAACTGTTTATAAACAAGAATTACTAATGAGTGTTTACACTCTTTGATCGCGGCGGACGTACTTTGAATACAAAATATTGTGCGTGTGGCATTCACCTTAAGGTGTGGGCCGGTGGCACATTCATAGGCTAAAATCGCTATTGAGATACTTTTTCTTTTACAAAACAATTCGCCTATGAATACTGATTATCCGGTAAATTACATAATAAATAAATGTAGGTTACGCCCACTGTCAAGCAGTAAACATTCTAGAATAATCATTTTATCGCACACATCGCATCTTTAATTCATTTTTTTTATTTTTTTATTGATTCATGCTTGACTTATGTCCATTAAAAATCGTTTTCAAAATACAACCAACCAAGCATGAAATTTATGGTTAAGTGGGAAGCAGTTAGTAACCTATGAAGCGATGCACCTGTTTGTAATGTAATCGTCTCCCAACTTGCCAGGCCAACGGGATCATCCAGGTTATAATTAACCTGGATGATTAAGGCGAATGGATTACCCTACAAACATCAATTTATCCTCTCTTTCCCCAAACAGAGACTTTCTTAACACGCAGAATAATGTCTATGAAAAAAAAACAGCAATATTATGTTTCAAGTTTTTTTTTTTAATTTTATTCTGCGCCTTGATTTTATTACAAATGTGAATTCGTCCACAAATATGCATCCCGGCAGCGTCTGACTATATTAGTTTATTTATTGATACAATTACATACATATTTTAAAACGCAGGACCAATTATGTTTTTTTTTATCAGGGATGAATTGGGACACGGTGTCCACAGAATCATTGTTTGGGAAAATATTATTATCTTGTTACTATAATTCAATCAATTGCAATTCGTCAATGTTCTGGGTTTAAAAAACAACATAAATTGAAGAAGGAATTAACTAAGTAGGTATTAAAATAAATATCGGTAGAATGACATAAAACGATGTGTTAATTACGATGTGTTACGATATATTTATACTATAATTGTAGCCAAAATTGTATGCCTTGTTATTATGAACATTATAGCATATATTACAATTGGAATTTAATGTAATATAACTATTTATTTTCAGCGCAGCGCTGGAAAGTATAAGCATATTTAATTATGACTTCACCACCACGAATTGATAGACTTTATTTTTTTTATATATATATCTGTATTTAGAGTGCTAGTGCGAGTGTAATTTAATTTAATTTTAATCTTTACATGTATCTCTGTACTTTAGCGAAAACCTATCATCAGTCAATTTTACACACAACTGTATGTACCATTCTTTTTTATATATTGTACTGTTGGTTTTCCGAATAAACGATAAATAAATAAATAAATCATAAGTTTTGTGTAGGTATGCTTTAATATATAAATAAATAATAATTTTCCGGTTATTTAACGGCCTATGACTACGCCCCGTACAATATATAAACCATAGTCCCTTAAGGCGTGGGAGACCTAGCCTAAGGAACGCTCAATGAAATATTACTCTGTAGTTCATTTTGTTTGTGGTTTATTAATAGGCTGCATTAGGCCCCGGTCGCGTGGCGTCTTCCATAAATAAACCTGGTCAGCGCTCATTTGACTTGTCTCTGGTCGCACAAAGCGTTTCCTGTCGCTGCCGTTGAGGTCGCCGCGGGCATGTGATATAAATGAGCCGCCCTTGAAGGCGACAACGAGGCAGTCGAACTGCGCTCACAACATAAGACATATTAAGGCGCAAATTGGCGCGAGAAGGAGATTTATCGCGGCGTCCTACTCCGACACTGGCGCGAAGAGAGCGGCGTGCACACTTCTCGCTCTGTCGCGGATAATGACAAAATAATTTATTTTGAACTATAGAAACACATTTAAGAAAAAGTAATCAAGAATGGAACTTTGTTACCTTAATCTCTGTATGAGGTTTTTTTTTTTCTATAACTTACGACTAAAAATGGCTTTAAAAAAACTTTCAAATATATTATAGACACCGCAAGATTTTTTTTTTTTGAGTACACAAAATTTATTTACAAAAAATAGCCAGTGTATTTAATTTCATTTTTTTTTTTATCTTTGCACGAGGAATTCTTTCTCTTTATCTTAACAAAAACGCAAAAAGCATAATGTAAATAATTATTATTAACTAATTATAATATCTAGGTGTTAGCTCATGTGATACTGTTGATTTTAGTACGCTTAAAAACAGCCTTGGAACAAGGAAAAGGGTCAAATACTGACCTATGAAGAGCATTCCACTGTCGAATTGACCTGGAAAGAAACGAATTGAACCCAATGTTCCGTTTTCTCAAGATAGGTTCTAACTTGGAAGGATGTTCATTACGGCCAATATAAGGAGGCTTAGAGAGGGTTTATTGGTCACAGTCTTATATGAACTAGTTAATTCGAATTCAAAACGCCTTCTACTCAGTGGCTCTCAATTAAGAATTGAAATTATTTCAGATGGGCTATCATATCGACTAAAACGCCTAAAGGCATGTCTGCTTGCTTTTCTCTAAACTGATTTTAATTCGTCCTTAGGACATTGGGTGTAAGGAGCCTGTTACTGATGAGCAGTATTGAGTTAAATAAATTAAATAAATGTTCTAAATGTTTTCACGACTTTTGGTAAGCAATTTTTCTGTAAAAATATTCTATTAAGAGCAAATAGCTATGTAAAAAATAACTAACTCCGAAACCTGCTACGCTAATTTCGTTTTGAGCGCTTTTTGTGAATTTATAACAGCGACCTTTCGTGTTTATATAAAATATACAACATTTAAAAAGATTATTTGACAATAATTAAGTTTTCAAACTGATCTATTAAATTTTGAACATTAAAATAATAAATTTTGCAATAAAGCTACATAGCAACTGCTTGAATAAATAATAGTCGGACATCTTGTTTTGTCTATGGCGCGGCGGTTCGCTGTCATTCAAATTCAAACGTTCTCCAAACGCCATTCGAATGTTTCAATTTGGAACGCGGCGCGTCTCTTCGCTATCGAATTCCAGTTCAAATTCGATCGCCGCGCTTCCGGGCGTTCTATTTTCAAATCAACTAATGTCAAATGTCAACGACGTCTATTCTAGAATCTATTCTTTAAAGTAAGTTAACATTAAATGCTAATATTTATTTCGTATTCATTTCATATGCGGCGAAAAAAAAATGCATAAATAATTTTTGCATTTCTGCAACACCATTATCTTATCAATCGATAAATCAATGTCATCTGTCGACCAATAGCATCCCTCTTACAACCCCAGAGAAGGGGAAAGGAGTTACACCTTCTTCTTAGACCAGTGGCATCTGACAGCAATCATTTAGCTCCGCCTTAATGGGGCGTTTCGAACAACGCTGCAGGTCATTAACCTCGATCTTGACTGACCGCGGCCCAGTGACCCAGTGACGTAGTTATCCGAGGGAGGAGCCATTGAAAAATATCTGTTTTACATAATTTAGAATAGAAACTTCATTTTTTTTTTCCGTAATACCATAATGAATGTTGATATAGTTTCTTAACAAATAACACTAGGAATCGTAGGACCTAGTAGCAGTTTTTTTTTATTGGGATTGACCTTGGGACACCCTGTATGTGCACTTAATGTCTCAGCCAAGAAGTGAATATTTGATAATATTGTTTGATATATTTTTTGCATAATGTTTAAAGAAATTTCCTTAGCTATTCTCTGGAATAATAAATTATCTTTAGTGTAAATTAACTAGATTGCGTTTACGAATCTGCAGGGAGTTTAAATGGGGGATCGCTCTAAAGACCTTGTTATTTTCTTAAGTGCGTAGTGTCCTGGAATATGACTCCCGAATTTGGGATCCTAAGTACGCGACACATGCATCTAAAATTGAAGCGTTTCAACACAAACTCCTCGAAGGTCCTCCGTGCACTTTGCAAATAGATCCGAATCATCTCTATTTCATAACTCCGGCTTGGAATCAGACAATCTATGGCATTTATATCCAGGAGTTTTTGTGTGAGTTAAGCAGTAACACATAGCCAGATTCATGATCATGACAATTATGACATACATCATGACATACAAGGGCAATTATGACAAACCGTCATCCCCAAGTCAGTTAGATTAAAAAAAAAACAATAATTATCTAGCCGCTCATTTCCATAACAAATTACCAGAGAAAATAAAACCTATTTCTAAATTTAGCATTTTTAAAAAAGTGATTAAGAAACTATACAGTTTCTTGATCAATTATATACAGTTTTGAAGAGTTTTAATTAATCTCTTTTTAGTTTTAATTATATTTATGTAAATTTTGTTTTTTTTTGTATTTCCTGTGTATACTTTATTAGATCTCTTTAAATATTTATTTCTCTGGTTTGTTAAATTAAATTTGTTTAATTTTGTTTCTGGAAAATCTTTTTGTGCAATTTTATTGTATTGAATTCATCTTTTAAGTTATTATGTCATTTCTATGTACATTTTTGTATATATTGGAAAATAAATCTTATCTTATCTTATCATGAAGTTGAATCCTTAGCTGAAAGAAGGTCTAAAGCTGATGCTGTATGATGCATACAAAATAATCTCAGGCGCAGTTAACTGTAGCTCTCTGCTTGAGATCAAACGTTTTGCTAGACATCCCACGTCGTAGAACCAATTATGGGCAAAACGAACCCATTCATAGAATGTGGTCAACCTTAAATACAAAATACCCAGATATTGATGTATTCAATGTTAATTTAGTGGCGTTCAAAAGACTTATTTTTCTCTCCATCCCCTTCTTCTAATCTCTTCTTAGGTTAAGCACTAATTGTATACTCACTCGGTGGAAATATTTAATTGGCTTTGTTTTATTTTTTAGGGTGTTTTTTTTAGAGGCGTGGTTTTCAATCTGGCACTACTTTTTTCGTAGTTGGTGTTTTTGACAGCTGTCACTTGATTTATGCTCAGTTTGGTTTGCCATTTCATAATGAATAGACTTACTCCTGAACAACGTGGCGTGGCCTCCAAGATCGTGCGATTTAACACCGCTGGACTATTTTTTGTGGGGTTATGTGAAGTCGTTTGTCTACGCAGATAAGCCGGACACGATTAACGCCTTGGAAGAGAATATTCGGCGCGTTATTGCTGACATACTTGCTGCAAAAAGTGGTTGAAAATTGGGCCTCTCGGCTGGAATTTGTTCGAGTCAGCCGCGGCGGCCACTTACCCGAAATCATTTTTAAAACATAATGGCAAACCCTTATCTTTATAATAAAACTAAATTCTTAGCATACTACTGCCTGTATATATTTTTCTCGTGTAACTGTTTTATTTCCCTAATAAAGATAAATTAAATTAAATGATTTCTTGTGGTGTATCTCCTAACGCCTCTGAAGACCTGTAAATTCGCATTTTTTGTAGCATTCAGGTGCGTAGGCGCCTTAAGGATTACTCACCACAGAACAGTTGCGTAACCTGCATTATAAACGTACCAATATTGTAGGCAAACACGAGCCGACAGGTATTTATTGTATTCTCTATATATAGATGGCGGTTGCCTAGGAGAGGTTTGTTTGAGAAATTAGCCCGCGTTCGAGTTTAAAATAATATCTTCGGCCGTCGTATCTCCAAACAAACGGTACTGCAGCATAGATTGGCGTACGGCGGCCAAATTACATACACTTCATTTATTATTAGACGAGGTGTACGCGGAAATGGCTGCCTGAACAGAATTGGAAGAAGAAGTAAGCGCCTGCAAGGGACAGCTGCGCGTTCTCGCTCGCACGATGCTGAAAGTATACTTTATCATCGTATAAGTAACTCTGAGTAGAGCTCCGTGGAATACCTATCACTTTAGTCCACCTCCCCGTGCATTACTGGATCCAAAATAAAATATGAAAGTAAAAAAAAACCCTTTCGGCCAACCGCCAGGCGGAGGGAGATTTCACGGGATCAAAGTGGGGGATAGGCGAACTCCAATTGTACGATCTTGTGTATTAAACATTGCGCAGCCCGCCGTACCCTTGCGCAGCGAGATTGCGTATGCTGAATCCCTCTTTATACTGTGCCGTAAGAGTTGCTCATATCAAAAATTGTTTCAAACAAAAGTCGTAGGGAAATTATAGAACTGTAAAGTGTTAGGCCATTATTTAAGAAATAATATAAAATTTAAAGGAAATCGAAAGCTAAGAAAGTTATAGAAAAAAAATCCCTTTTTTAACCCCCCCCCCCCCCCCCCCCCCCTCTCCCTACCCCCCCTCCTGGTCTGATTTTGCCTATTAATGAACTTGACCGAGACTTTTGTGCTTTTGATTTGTACGGTTTTTTTTTAAATGCGTGTTATTACTCCGGATAGATCAAACATGAACATTTTAAAATAACAACTTGAATTGAAAGGCGGCAGAATCTGAAGTTATTTTTTGTTTATTGTTCATTATGTTTATTATGATAATATAATAAAATGTTAATTAATTACATACTTTCTTTGGTTTTAGATTTATTTTGAAGCCAGTTTAATTTTTATTATTTCTGCGTCGCACGTGAGAATGTTGAATTTCATTTTGGCTCGTCTCACCATGACCATAAACAAGTTTAAGGCTGATGAGAAAATTGATATCGGTTCGAATGAAACGGTCATCGAACCGTTCAATATTTAAGTTGTCTATGCTCTTGGACTGACAGTTGCATAATGCGCACTCCCCGTTCTTCGGCAGCACCGGCTTGGAATAGTGAAAAAAGGGGGAAAAAATATTTTCGGCCAATCAGCGTGAGACTCAGAAATGACAAACTACATAGTGTCTTGAGTTTCTTTAGAACAAGCTTCAGCTAAAATGTGTTTCGTAAAATTTTGATTTCTATTTTTGTTTCTTGTTTTTTTATAGTGTTGAATTTAAAATGATACCTAAAAAGTCGCAGTCGAAGCGAAGCAGTCAATAAATGAATGAATATAGAGAGTGGCTTGAATGCAATAAGTGAGATGTGGCCTCACTCAAACATAATTCTGGGCCCTAGGGCCGAAATTTCACGTTCTACTTAAGACTAACCTAAATTTAAAGTCAGACTTAACCGATAAACATCGTATTTCAACTAACTCTTAGCGTTAAGTCGAACATAAAAGTCCGCCTTAGCTAAGAATCAAAACAACTACTACTTAAGCCTTAAATCAAACTTAAGTCAGTGTTAAAATACGCTGCTAGGAGCGACTTGAGTAGCGAGTGTATTGTCATCTGTGGTTTTCGTCTCGTACTTGATTTTATATTTTCTAACTAATTAAAATTGACTGAATTAGCATATTTTGAACATCTTAAATTCAAGCAAACACGCATGGCAACATCCTAGTAATCCTGCAGCTGACAACATAACCTCAAAACGTCAGATGACGCGTCATATGTCAAAAGTGATGCGACAGTGGCGACAGATATTGTATACACAAACCATAGCGGCGAGTAGCGAACTAATCGCGAGTGCGAAAACATTCTTAACAAAGTCGAACCTAAATACACAATTCAATTTAGGTCATTTTCAAGTTAAGTTGATCCTAACTAAGAACGACTTTAAGCAAGGACTGAAATTTCGGCCCTAAATATCGTTCGTGGTTGTTAACCTAATCTAAAAGGTCACGTTTTATTAATAGATCCAAGTTTTTTAGTTTCAAAATAAAAACGAAACTTGTTAAAACCAAATCACAAACTCGATCAATGGTTCAGCTGTCAAAATAAGCTAAGCAAATCCTTAAGTGAGCACTTAACTTAACTTAACTTAACTTAACCACACTTGAGGGATACACTCACGTGTGTAGGGGCGCCTTAAGTACCTATTCAAATAGTGACGTTTCTGATTACCGGTAAGTTCGGATATTCGAAGTTAACACTAAGTAGAGCATACAAAACGATTGAATTTGACCCTTTTTAGACTTGAAGGGGCCCCTTAAGAAATTATTTAAAGTCTATCTTTACATGCTAATCAGTATAATTAACAATACAAGTGATCCATAGACACGAACGGCGTGAAACACATAATATAGAGCGTGTTTCACGCTCTGTTGCCGTATTCATGTGTGTTTTTAAAGATCATTGCCGCCAAAATTATACCTACATAGATTGCGTAAGCATCAATAATCCAGTAGTCAAAATATTTCTATAGTGATCGCACAGGTTTTTCTAAAAACAAATGCTAATTGTCCAAGCGATATTCCAAGGTGGCGCGGTGGCGTTGATCTTGGTCATAAATTAATGTGGCTTTATATTTTAACGCGTGCTTTGGCTATGATATAGGAGGCGCGGTCACGCAAAATCCTTTTAGGTAGATTTCATTAGGACTATTGCAATGGGTGCCATCTCATGACTTCCAGAAAATTTCGACATATCTTCGCGATTTTATACCACTTTCTTGTGGACTGCCACTTTCTAACTGCCGTAATTTCACACCAATCACTTTCAAATTGATACATAAAATTAACGGGCACAAAATCTCGGTCAAGTTCGTTAATTTATTTATTTATTTTATTCATTCTTCATTGAAAAATCCAACAGTATTAATTTTTATAATTACAAACAAAACTTATTACTAGTATACAAAACCAATTATGTATTTCGGACATTTTACATATTAACACCAAGATAAAAAATTTGAACAGTGTTTTTAAAATATATATAGATCATGAATCCGTATACAGTAGAATTTTTTGATGTGTTATATGTATGGTTTTAGTATGTATAAAAATAATTTATGATGAAGGTAATATAAATATGTGTGTATATTCTATATGTAATTCCCATTAAAAACCATTAAAAACATAACAATCTAACAGTACAATTAGGGTTTATTTGTCTTTACTATTAATGATATTGGAAATCTCTTTTTTGAATGATAATAAGGAGGTATTCAATATATCGATTTCTGAAATATCTTTATTGTTATAAAGGGAGCAGATAGGTGGTGTGGTGCTATTGTTCATAGAATTAGTCTGATAACAGGGTATACGGAATAATTCTTACTGTCTTGTTAAATAAGACAAAGGGACAGAGGGAGGGTTTTTCGAAAAAGTGAAATTTTGCTCAAGTTTTCTTAGTAAATAAGATATCAACTTAAACTTATCCTTAAACTTACGCGCGATCAACTTACCCTTGCGTAGTGAGACCGTGTATACTGATATTAACTTAGTTTTTATTCCTAGGGGTTGGTCCTAGGGGTGGGGAAAAGAGGTTTTAAAAAAATCAAAAAATCACACATCCCTTAACAGGATCAAATCCTCTCAAAATGCAAATTCTATAATTTCCCTACAACTATGGTTTAAAAGAATTTTTGATATGAGCAACCCTTACGTATACGGAGGAATTCAGTCTACGCACTCTCACTGCGATACAAGTTCGTACAATTGGGATTCCTACCTCCGCCTGCCGGCGTGCCAGTAGGAATTTTTTACTTATAACGGCATTGTCCCCTTCTTATTTTTAAAAACCTAAACTTCTTGGATACCGCAACTAGGCGCCAATCGTTACAATATGAAGGATACCTCATGTTTCCTGGACTTTATTCCACGCGCGCTCCTCTATAGTTATTATGTATGAGAAATACTCTGACTAGTGGAAAATTACCAAATAGGGGAACGTCATATAAGTTTGGCAAGTAGCTATCACGATTCGACAAGATACAAAAATAATTTTTCGATGTTTTTACGGTTTTAATATTTTTATTAATTAAAATATGCAATAAAAACACGATAACATAACCTTCAAAACGAGTTGCGATAAAGGCGAGATAAATTCTCGCATAAGTCACAAGAATGCGGCGGGCAGTTTACTTTTGGATGATTAAACTCGTATTATGTTCAATCTTCTTTTTTTTAAATATGTATATGGGACAGTATTTTTTAACGACAATATATAACAGACATGCATCTAGTGTAGTTATTAGTAATATAATTAAAAATAAATAGTTTAAGTATTAGTAATTTAATACAAATTTTATCCACACTACTTATTTTAAGGTTTGAGTTTTAACTCACCGATTCCATCGAAATATGAAATATGAAAGCAAAGCAAAAAAATCCGTTTCGGCACGCCGGAAGGCGGAGGCAGATTTCATCGGATCAAATTAGGGGGATAGGCGATCTCCAATTGTGCGAACTTGTATCAACCATTGAACGAGCTAATGCGCGATCAACTTACCCTTGCGTAGTGAGAGTGCGTATACTGAATCCCTCTTTATACTGTGCCGTAAGGGTTGCTTATATCAAAAATTGTTTCAAACGAAAGTTGTAGGGAAATTATTGACCTACAATTTACGATTTGAACGGATTTGAGCTCGTGCCTATTAAGAGAGGTATGTTTTTTTTAATGTTTCAAAACCACTTTTTCCCACCCCTAAGACCAATGGTTAGTGCTATCAAAAAAGATTACTGAGATAAGTTTTAGAGCCTTATCAAAGGAATAATATAAAATTTAAATGAATTCGATATCTTATATACTAAGAAAGTTATAGCAATATTTCACTTTTTCGAAAAACTCTCCCATTCCCGCCCCCCTTGGTCTGATTTTGCTCATTAACGAACTTGACCGAGATTTTGTGCCCTTAAATTTTATATATCAATTTAAAAGTGATTGGTGTTAAATTACGGCAGTTATCGTGTCCACAAGAAAGTGATTAGGGAAAGTCATAATATGGTACCCATTACAATATCCTTAGTAGTAGCTAAAGGTATTCACTAGTTCTTGGGCAATGAATATTGTCGCTGTCAAAGTACCTTTTTTTAAAAAAAAAATATAAAACGTCATCCCCTGTTTACGATGTTTACACGTGTACCTACTATATCGGTTTTTTTTTATTGCGTTAGGCTCGTTTCCTATACCCCCAGGCCACGTTAGCTTTGGTATTTATTGTCATCCACATAACCTCATTACGACCTTCCGACATTTTCCAAGATGGCCGCCTCGCCCCAGTTAGGCGTCGCAGGGCGCCAGCGAAGCGACAGGGCTGTTCATTGCAGGGGAGCGGCCGGATTGCCGCAGTGCTTCGTCTATCTTTAGAATTACTCGCGTTTTTTTTTTTTTACAAAACCATTAGCCTCGGCACATTCTTCGCCGGCCACGAGTTTTTTTTTTCCAATTTGGCGCGTCTTATTATCACAAGGTCTGAATTACATTCGAGTCTATTCCGATACAGCGAGGATTTTCTAGACATTCTCACGGGAACAAAAAAAATAAACGAGCTTACTTAATTCAGGAAGAAAAGACGCGAAAATGCTACATTCTTAAATAAAACTATATAGATCGTGTAAATGTATAACTTTTATATTTATTTATTTAATTAATTTGAAAAGAAAAGAACAAAAAAGTTAATCTATATATAATCATTCGACATTCCTAAACCGTTGGGTGGATTGCGATAAGTTTGAAAAGTTGTCGTGAGCACATCCGATTAGGTGCGTGAATTAAAAAAAACATGAAATTCAATCATTAAGGGGGGGAAGGGGAACTTTTAAACCGTTGGTTATAGAAATTCAAAAATTGGCATATAGCTTCTTTATATAACATAAACGTCGAATGAACTGGGTTTTTTTTTAATATTTAACCAATATGGGGGAGGTGAAAAATTTTATAAAAATATATATGTAAGTATTTAAGTCTAGACACTTAAAATTTTACAAATAGCTTCGTTACATAACATAGGCATCGTTTTAGAAATGATTTTGTGAAATTCAAACATTTAGGGGAGGGCAATGGTGGTTGAAAAAAACAAATTAGTGTATTTCATTAGTTTATTGGTTGAGCGCGTATGCCCGTGAAATTTTCTAAATTACTGATATATATCGAAGGCGCCGTCAAAGCCACCCGCAGGGCCTAGCTGCCAACCCGGGGCGAACAGCTAGTTATTTTCATTCAGGATAAACTTAATGCATCAATGATGATTTGCAAAATACGAAATAAATCATCTAGCGATCGTATTTGTTGCTTTCAAAGCGATAAAAAGGCGTTATTTCCGTCGGAAGCACGTCTCAGGACAGATTTCCGGTCCAAATGATCTAATAAAACTCACATAAAAATACTTCATATGCTTTTAAGACTCATGTCAATAATATCGTTTTTATATTTACGATATTTGTGCATATTTGCGAAATAGGCCCGTTTGAAAAGACACTCCTATTGAATATTTTATATGGGCACGCCGTAAAATGGTGTTTTAGGTTATTTGTTTGCGCATGGGAATTTTATCGATACGTACTTAACCTAAAATGTCAACGTATGGCGCCCTGTCGCCGCGACGCCATTTTGAACGCTGTGTTAGGAACTAATCACACGCTCGCCTGTCGCTCTAGCGAACGCGGCCTTTTGTAGCCTTTAATTATTGTTGATATTACAACCACCAATCTTTTAATGTGACTTATTGCCGATAATGGTTGGGTAAATACCAATATCGTGTTCGATAATAATTGGCAGTCTTATTAATTGCATATATTTCCCTAAAACTCACATCTTTTACGATTTAATTTTTTAGGTTAGTTTTAGCTGTCATATTTGTGAGGCTTTGTCAACGCCGTTGCAAGTCTAGCTAACCGACAAAGATAGCTTTATGGATAAGTTCCGCGCGTAAATGAGATGCGATTTAATATGAATTTACGAGGCGTCTGTTCGGAAAGAGTCATTTCATTACTTTACATAGATAATCTATATGGAAATGGTCTTTTTATTGCATCTTTTGATGATTAAACATTTTGAAGATTCCTTGGAGAGCGAAATTACTTTGGAATATTCTCTAATATGCATGTTTTTTTCAACGCCTGAGGTCCATGGTATTTAACAAAGGGTCTCTGCGCGATTTCGAGCTGTTCCCTTATGTCAGATCTTTTTACTAACTTTTATTATTTAGATTGCAATGTTTGTATGTCGGTTAAGGTCAAATCTTGCAAGCTGAATTAGAACCGCTTCCTATTATCCTACCGAGTTGAAATTTGAAATGTTGGCATGACCTGATTCTACATGGCAGCATGACCTGATTCTAAACCAAGAAATGGCTCCAGATGAAGGAACTCCTCGACGGTCAACAGCACAGACACAAAATGTAGTTTTTTCGCGTTTTAATTTTAATTCTACGAATATAAATTTTACAATAAAAACAAAATGAAAAAAATCGTGGAAAGACCGTGGTAGTCTAGTGGTTAGGGCGTCGGACTACTGACCCAAAGGTCTCGTGTTCGAATCCGCAGATGGTCATGCCATTTTTAACGCTTCATTACCACCATCTCCCCTGACTCTAGCGCAGGCGCATTTGACCTAGTTGAGTAGGGCCCAAAATAATTGTGTATGACCTAGGTCATAGCAATTATTAAAAAAAAAAAATGTAGCTTTCTGCTAATAAGAAATACACAAAAATTTTCATAGATGGCGCCACCTCCGTCGGTGAAAATGTCAAAACATTCTTGTGATGAAATTAGTTTCGATTACGCGGATAGGCACAGCGTGCCTTACTCTATTTTATGACTGTTGGATTATAGTCACTAAACCCACGGTTAAATCACGCATGTTTGACATTTCATTCGAACAGGGTTTCTTAACCAGCAGCTAACTGCAATGCTACTTGATTTTTTCTTAATATAAATATTAATATAGCATGTAAATTATTAATTTTAATAAACGATGGCTATACCTTGTTCGGGCAGACATAAAGATTTTTATCTTTTTAACTGTCCGCAACAGCGGCTAGTCTGTATAGCATAAGCGGTGAAGCTGCTATTAGGTAATAATTCAATTATACACATTCCACGCCCGAGCTCTACGTCTCACTTCGTTAGTGTTTTATTCCGTGGTTAGTGGTTAGTGTTTTATTCCGTGGTTAGTGGTTAGTGTTTTATTCTGTGGTTAGTGGTTAGTGTTTTATTCTGTGGTTAGTGGTTAGTGGTTGTAGCTAATCTCATCCGCATATTTTCCTTCAATTCACTAAACTAAGGTAAATATTATTCAACCGAGACATCCTAACACACTGTTTTTGATCGCCGTAGGCCGCGGCGTGCGTGCGAGGTGATTTACGACCTCGTCAAAATATATTGTATCTAAATTAAGTAACTTTTAATTATCTTTAAAATAAAAATAAAATAAGCGTGACTTTTCTAAGAACTACACCATTATTTTGTCTACAATATGGACTATTTTGCGCTTGAATCGTACGCTGCATTATCGAACGCGAAGCGAAACATAAAGGCTAACACATTTTTTATTTAATTTATATTTCAAAAATGAAAGTCAACTTCAAATATCAGATTCCAAGAAGTACAAGATAAGTCTTCAACGTACGGAATGCTATAAACTGCTCGTCTAAATACTCAGTGGTTGGGGAGTGGTGCATCATCAAAACTGTGGTTTTTTTTGAAGATTTTTTTAATTCATTTAGGACTTTTTTCCGTCGAAACAATATATTTTTTACGCGACCTCTATATGTGAGCTGGTAAAAAATGTTAAGGCAATAAGCTCGCCCTAATAAGGTTTGGCGGTTTTCCTAGTGGCTCAAATAAGCGACCTCAGTCCTCGTATTGCATGTATGATATAACATACGATTATATACTAAGAAAGTTATAGCAAAATTTCACGTTTTCCCCCCTTGATCTGATTTTCCCTTTAACAAACATGAACGAGATGTTGTGCCCTTAAATTTTAAAGCCTTCAATGTGCATAATGCTATACCGCTAACCACTCGTTTAGATACTCGGTGGTTAAGAAGTGGTGCATCATTTTTTTTTACATTTTCCTATGTTATCGATTAACTGCGTCTGAATTGATATAAATATGGCACATTTCGAAGATGTGTAATGCATGCATTTGGGTCACCGTTCGCGATTTCCTGCCTGAACTGGGTTACTGGGAATATCAGAGTTGTCAGCTCGCAAAGAATCATCCAGAAATAACCCTCAGAAGAAAGCGCGCGCACCGTGGATTAATTTCATTTTTTTTTTTTGATTGGCACCGGGCCATAACAAATTCCTACCGTAAGTGAGTTGATCTCCGAGGCGTGTGTCGATAAAACTAACATTTGTAACATCGTTTCGATAGTCGACACTCGATACAAAATCAAATGTTTGTTTATGGAAATAAAACATCTCGTATTTATTAATATGTTAAAGAAAACAAAAATAAAATAACTTTGCGTTTTGCGTGTTTGTATACGCATTAATGTGTCCGTGTGTGCGTAGTTTATTTGCGTGCAAGCGATTATTTAGCGTCGGTTTAGGTCAAATATTGCAACTTGAATTAGAACCACTTCCTCCTATCATACAGACTTGAAATTTGACATGGTGGTTCAGTTTCGATGGCAGTGCATTTTTATGGTAAGCGTGACCTGATTCCACACCCAGGAATGGCTCCAAACGAAGGAACTCCTCAATTGTTAACAGCACAGACACTAAATTTTGTATACGCATTCGAGCGCTTAAATAAAAGCTTGTTTTTTAAAAATGCACTTTTACTAATATTTTTTTTACATCTTTAATAAATAAATCCTTACATAAATTATGTGATTACCTAAATAAAAGATTGCCTTGAATAAATCAGAGAAATGGTAATCAAGTGACCGGGTCTAAGCTGATTTAAAAGAATGCAGTATATATTTATTTATTTATTTATTGTGACATAATTAATTTGACAAAGAAATAGAGTTGTAGTAGTAGAAATCACAGCCACAAATGAACATTATAAATGCACAGGGAGCGATTAGCACTGCTACATTTTGTGCCCTGCCTTCTTTACTAGACTATGTCTGTACTAAGGAAGGCAGTGCTATATTGTGCTACAACTGAGAATGTCTAACCGTCAAACCCATAGAGAAATGTGAAAATAAAAATAAAATATATAAATATATATATAACTTATATTTGATGATTGTTTTTTAATAGCGGCAAATCGCCTGATAAGATAAATGACATAATCTTTGACAATATTGAAAAAAATTGAATATTTTTTAAAATTTTTTGGTAAAGTGCTGGATAGCATAATATTTATAAAGGTTCTAAAGAGGTCCTGTACTTGAGAGCGCAGGATGTCGGTTTAAACCCAGCGCTGAGTTTTATAAAAATGCATTTTAACTCTCACCTGTCCTCTTTAGTGTAAAATATTGTCAAATATTATGTAACCATCTAATTAGATGAAATAAGGAAAGGATGATATTATAAAAAAAATGTAAAAATAATGGATTTGTGATTACGATGAAGGATGATGGTGAAAGGAGATGATTTTATGAGTGAAAGTTGATGAAAATAAAAATAATGGAAATGTAAAAGTGTAAAATTAAAGCACATGATTTGTGTGCGTATTATTTATATAATTGTATAATTGAGTTGTTAAGTTATTTGACTTATGTTTGATGATTGTTTTTTAATAGCGGCAAATCGCCTGAAAATTTTTTCAATATTGTCAAAGATTATGTCATTTATCTTTTCAGGCGATTTACCGCTATTAAAAAACAATCATCAAATATAAGTCAAATAACTTAACAACTCAATTATACAAATAAATATATATATATATATATATCTGTGGCTTGGTAAAAGAAGTGCCTATGTCATTTTTTTCATTGTTGAGTATTATGATGCAATATACTTAAAAATCCCCAAATTTTCAGTACAAGTGCCCATGTCAAAATTCCTATTCATAATTTAAAGATTTAAAAAACACAAAAAAAGAATAAAATTTAAATTTGGGTTTTAAAATTTGGGGATTTTTAAGTATATTGCATCATAATACTCAACAATGAAAAAAATGACATAGGCACTTCTTTTACCAAGCCACAGATATATATATATATATATATATATATATACAATGTTGTCGAATATAATGTTTATGATATTACCTAAGAAATATAATAATAATGATGGTCACAATATGATATGAATATGTTGAGGCCCGGCCAGGCCTTTTTCGACGCCGACTATATTCAACGGCGTTTTTCTCAACACTGTCTACTGAGGCAACACTCAAACCGAGACTGGAAAGATGTTGTCTGCCTTTGATTAATAGCCTCGCACGATGAAGACAACAATGGGACAGTCGAACCCGCAACTAATAGAAAATTGCCCAGGTTTTTATTTAAAAAATTAGAGCATGTTATCCAATCCAATCCGCAACTTTCTCTTCTCTATCTCCTATGACTCTAGCACGTGAAAATTTTGCTTAGTCGAGTGAGACCCATATAAGTTATTTATATAATTCCCTCGGCTGCCAAATAAAACGTAGAGTTAGTATCGTAACATACAAAAAGCATGTCTACCTCTCTCTTCCGGATGTTTTCAGTTAATTCGAGATGTTTACACATCCCTGTGAGTAGCACCAGGCACTCAAAATATACAACAGGTACCTGACGCTCTTTGGGCCAATTATGTAACTCGGACGGAACCATAATTAACAGTAAATTCTGACGTCATAGTAACAATAGGGAGGTTGCACTTTTTAGCACATCGGACGCGCGTGACAACCATTTCTAGTATAAATTATGATTCAGCCTACCCGCGCGCTGCTCGTCACACGAAATGCAAACGAAGGACGGGCGGCGGGTCGTAAAAATCAAACAAAGTATGAGAGTTCGTGACGAAATGCAATTCGTCATTCTACCTGGAAGGTTTGCGGTGGCGCACCGTCCGAGGCGATTACTATTGAATTTGATAATATGCCTTACTGGGCGGGTGATGACGGTCATGTAGTCATACTCTTAGATCATCCGCGAAGATATGCAATGGTAATCCGTGGTAGTCATAGAAAACTAAGTACCCCCTTTCAAGCATGTCAATATTATTGAGAACAAGTTTATATGGAGATGAAGCTAAAATGTATCTATAATGTGTTACAAATAAAATAAAACGTTCATACTACTGACAGCTGATTGACAGAATGAGTTTCGAGCTGTGAATTTTGTGTGATTTCAAATGTTCCTTTTTCTTGTCAAATCTCAAGCAAAAATAATTTTTAATACCATGTTATTAGGGTGTTTTTTTTAGAGGCGTGGTTTTCAATCTGGCACTACTTTTTTCGTAGTTGGTGTTTTTGACAGCTGTCACTTGATTTATGCTCAGTATGGTTTGCCATTTCATAATGAATAGACTTACTCCTGAACAACGTGGCGTGGCCTCCAAGATCGTGCGATTTAACACCGCTGGACTATTTTTTGTGGGGTTATGTGAAGTCGCTTGTCTACGCAGATAAGCCGGACACGATTAACGCCTTGGAAGAGAATATTCGGCGCGTTATTGCTGACATACGGCCCAACTTGCTGCAAAAAGTGGTTGAAAATTGGGCCTCTCGGCTGGAATTTGTTCGAGTCAGCCGCGGCGGCCACTTACCCGAAATCATTTTTAAAACATAATGGCAAACCCTTATCTTTATAATAAAACTAAATTCTTAGCCATAACATCAAATTATATGCGTTTTATCTCTTCTTGAAAACCACGCCTCTAAAATCATCACCCTACTTTTATGAATGTGTCATATATCAAAAAATATATGTACATATTATTTATTTATTTATTGTTTATTCGGAAAACCAACAGTATAATTTAAGAAGAAAGAATGGTACACAGTTGTTTGTAAAATTAACTGATGACAGGTTTTCGCTAAAGTACAGAGATACATGTAAAAATTAAAATTAAATTAAATTACACTCGCACTAGCACTCTAAATACAGAAATGCATAATTAACTAGCTGTACAACCCCGGGCTTCGCCCGTGTTAGCACCTAGGCCCTGTGGGCGGCTTTAACGGCGCCTTCGGCCCGCGACAACTCGAGCTTGCGGCACTCCAGGCTCTTTGGGTCATTACGTGCCTACCGTCCTATTCTATGACGGAGCATGACATAGACAAGATTTTATGGAAGGATTACTTTCCCCTTCGCTGCGAGGGGCAATGACCCAAGCACCCTTTGTTTTTCCTTTGTCGCCAGCCGTTCGCAGACCAAGATAAAGGGTAGAACTACGCACCAAGGACAGATTCCTCTGCGGGGAGTTTGTTCACCGTCTGACCAAATTTAGAACGAACTGAACGCGAATTTCGACCGCGATCAGCGCTCCTCAAAGTTAGCCAGACTTTCGCATTTTACCCCTGCCGACTGCCACATGCTTCCAACCCACGCTGCTATTTAATTTATCGAAAGTGTAAGCCGTTGAATAGAAAATGTCGTTTGGACATTAAAAAAGATGAATCAATAACCGAAATTGAAACCTTTAAAAACAGCTTTTTCCATTGACTGAGTCGAAAGCCGCATGGCGCGTGGGACGAGCCGTGACTGCATAGTGGTATAGGTACCAACCCAACCCGAGCTAAAACCTGATGCATTCAGGTTAAAGCCCTTACGAGAACATAAAGGCTACACTCCACTGGGCGACATATAATATCTAACCAAGACGATCTCAAGGTTGTTTAAAACTAATCACATTGATTGCACTCAAATTTCACGCATTTAAGCAGCCATTTTGTATCGATGGGTTTGTTGTAGGTATAACTACAATGCAGTAAGTACCTATTACTTTCAAGTGTTAGTACTAGGTACAATCGATGACACAACCAACCATCACAGTCGTTCCAAGTACTTGCAAGCAAAAATAAAACACGTAATAACCTCAAAATACCTACAATGACAGTTAACCAAAAATTAATGACTCGTTTCTTTCTGTTTTTCCTTTCATTTGCATTCAATATTTTTGATTGCAATTTGTAATTATGGCATTTTATTAAATTGTATCCCTTGTCAGTGTCATACTACGCTAAGTAGGTATTTAAAGTTTTTTAAACATTTATATATTTACTTATATTGGAATGCTTTAAAAGCATGATTGATTATTTCTTTCATTAAATCGCAGATTAATAAAATTGAAATATCTCATATTACCTACTTATTTAGTTATATCAAATGCTTCGCCCGATTAATATGATTCGCTAATTACTGACACAACTACACAGTCGCAATAAAGCACGCTTAGCGAAGGGCGCGACCAATTATTAATCCAAGAAAGATACATGGGCATATTACAGAGATTTAAAATATCATATCCCGACAGTGAACAGCCATCTTAATTCGTCGCTAACCGACCGTGTGTTTGTTTTCTGCCCACTCGCGTATTCGGTGGAAATGTCGTGTCAACTAATTACCTCTTCAAATAATCATTGTGTGAATGAGAGTTAAACATATGCTATGTTAGAAGGAAAGTGCGTGGAGACTTTTAACCCGGAGGGCCAGTTTTCAGCAACGAACGTTACTGCTGCCCTGATCAACTGATCAACTGCCCTGCAACCATTTTTTTCATCACATGAAAAGATTTGACAGTTGCGTTTTGAAATAGCTCGCATATTCACAGCGGACCATAAAATTCGGTGTTTTTTTTTTTGAGGTCAGGTTTTATTCTCTGCGTGGCCAGGAAGCAACTGTTGGGTTTTATTTAATATCAGCTTCTTAATATAGAAAATAAAAAACAAACTTTTTTATATTTTAGACCCTTCATTTGCCTTTCAATTACTATTTTTCCTAAGGCTGTAATGTATTTTATAAGAAAGCAATTCGACTAAAAAAGTACTATTAGCGGCAGAAAAATCTGCCTTTACTATGTTGAAGAAATAAGATGAAGGTATCTAAACATATTTTTTTTATGATTAAATATCCAATGGTTACCAAATGCTAACCATAGAAAAATCGCCTTTGGCTTCGCCTTAAATATTAATAAATTCAATAGATTTTTCGAGAAGAAATTAACGCGGACCATAGATACAATTATTCAAATTTGTTTATTACGATCGTTGCGGACGCCGCCATTTTGATGACGTCACAGAATCGAAGTGAAATGCCCCCTCGAGGTAGGTTAGGTGCGTCGATAAGTTCATCACTCGAGCAATCCAATTCAAGTGACACCTTTCATCATAATAAACTCGACGACAGACTGAAATGCACGTTTGTTTGTTTGCGTTCGAGCCGACAAAATTCAACGGCGCTTTTTGTTTGTGCTCCGCGCTCTCCGACGACTTATATTTTACACAATCAGATGATTATTCAATGTTTATCTTTGCCAGAGCCCTCAACTAGACGCTGCGAGTGAAGTAATGTTCCCAGATGACTTATAAGTCAACACACGCGCCTAGCGTACCACATTTCCGTAAACACGTGGGGTGATTAGTCATTTTGAGGTTATGAAAATAAAACTTTATGTAGTAAGTGACTATTTCTGAATTTTAATAATTACGGCACTGTAAACGATACCTACTAATATAATTTATTACCTAAATCACAATACTACTACTGTCTAATTACAAAAGATGCTAATTTATAAGATTTAACTGCTAAAAAGCACTTGGTTAATTACAATTACAAACGCGTTTAAATTTCTTTCCGTCTTAATTGAATCAACAATTCCTAATAATTTTCTTGGTTGCAAATATAGTTTATAATTAAATGACAAAAATGCAAATCTGTTGTTTCTTTTGAATTGTAACTGCCTGGGTTTTATTTATTTTGTGTCATATAATGAAATACCTATGACACGATTCCTAGTTTAAGTGCGGACAATGCCTAGTTTATTGATAGCGTAGTATAGTTGTTCATGATACTAAATTGATCATTTTAAGAATAACGAAACCTTACAAAACCTTGTCTCAGTAATTACAATTTTTAACGCATTAATTATAAGTAAGTTGGAATACGTTAGTGTTTATATGGAATCCCTTGTACCAACAATATCCTCAGCTAATAGAACGCTTGCAAAGTCTACATTTTAATAGCTACCAGGACTTCTTAATACTATAATTGCACCAGCTAAAAAGATAGAAAAACGATTTTAGATTTAGGTTTTTTCATTGATTATTAAAACACTAATAATCAATTGTTTTGTAAACAAGCTCTTTTGCAATAAGGTAATTGTCCGTTAAATTTGTTCCATCTTTGCGTAGAACCCGTCAATCGAATGATTTTTATTTTTCATTGTTTTGACACTGTTAGCTAAGAAGCAATCCCTTCACTAGTCAATTATACTAATAATTATTATATCTTATTAATTGATTTATTATACCTTAGCACAAGCCATGTCAGTCAGTATTTTGTTATATATTGAAAAGATATAGGTAAAAGCATTGAATTATAGATAGGTAGATTAGTCAGGTAAAGTATTGCCAAAAATAACATTTTTTATATGATTTATGTAGTAAACTGTCGTAATAATTTTGGCTGCGCGCGCACGGCCTGCGTGTGTGCATAAACGTCACTTTGACATTTAAGGGGACCATTCGAACGATTCTAACCTACAAACTGATGCATGCGAAAAGAAGCCTTGCACGATGGACGGAAAGGTGCAAACTCTATGACGGGCATAACGGACATAGCGGTGGACACAAACCGCGGCCATTTTGTATGGATAGCATATTGATAGCATTTAATAAAATAAAAGATATGTTTTTTAAATCCGATTTTTTCCTATAATACCAAAAAACATATATTTTTTTAAATTTCTATCATAAATTATCATTTTCATATTTAAATACTAAAACAAAAATTTCAAATTTTAGGCAATTTTATTTTATTGTTATTATAAGTGTTATACCATATATCTCAAATCACGTAGTTAAATCGCTCCTCCGCTTTATTCTCAACATAAAACTATATTTATTTTATGTGTAATTTTTCTGGTTTCATAAGCGGATGATTTCAAAAAATGCTATTTTAAAAATATGGTGGTTTGTTTTTTTTTTAATATATTTTAACATGATATTTACAGAATTTTCCTTGGGTAATTTCCTGGAATAATAAATTATCTTTAATGGAAATAAACTGGATTACTTATATTTCCCATGAATATCTCCTAACGCCTTTGAAAACTTGTAAAATTCGCATTTTTGTACCACTCAGGTATATCTTCAAATTTATCTTAGGTAGATCTCTATGCGTGACATATCTCTGACATTAATATTCTGATTGCTTTTATATTTTTTAAAAAATGCATCAGCATTTGCTTCAAATACGCGAACACTTCGATACTGTGAGGGTTGGGGGCATAGTTTTGGATTTTTATTTATTTAATTGCACAAAATTATAAATACACAAACAACTAAATCCTAGATCATAAATCGTACAGCCAGTTATTACCACGAGAAAGAAATAACTAGTTAGGCGCGCAACACATAGTTATGTAATCTGAAGCTATTTTAATTATACTATAACCAAAACAACTGTTTTAATTTAGCTTTTTAATCTATATAATTAATACGCTAAGGGAAATCATTAAACCCCTTTTAATCACATTGCGTGCACGGAGGTGTGTGATATTTAGCATGGTTAAGTTTATATGGAGGAGTTCAGAATGCTAAAATTTATCTTTAATATGTGTTACAAAGAAATTACACTTAATAAATAAAACGTTCATACGACTGACAGCTTTGAATTTTGTGTGATTTTAAATGTTCGTTATTCAATAATCTTTCAATGTCAATGTAGTAATTAATGTAAAGTAAAAATAATCATTAATGCCATCTTAAACTTCTATGAATGTCATGTCTCATTTTAACATGAAAAAATTAAACTGACAATGAATTGTATCAAAAAATAAATACAAATACAAGCTTGTGCAATGATTATAGAGGTATTCTCACCTCATTATAGAGGTGTAAGAACCTTAATAATGCCATCTGATTGCGGTGAATTGAAAATTAAAATTGACGGAACTGTCAACCTTCAAATTTAGTTTCAGATAAACTATAGTTTTATCGGATAACTACAGATAACAACACCAAAGTTTCATTGCCGAAGTTTTTCTATAGATAGTAATGAAACTATTATACAAGTGACTGTTAACTATGACTCATGACGTGACGTCAATGAAATAGTTTTATGAAATCGATCCTTGATCCACATGCCGTCGACGAAGGCCCATTTAGAGACAATCGGCCTTTTGCATAGTCGCGTTCGCCGCTAAAGTGACAGCGCATGTATTTTCTTGCGGTTCGCGGTCACTTAACGCGACTTTAAATATTTTTCCAAATTTTATTATCCGGAGACTATCAAAGCCGGCTTAAAACATGTTCTTTAATAGTAAACAATATTACATCTATGATACATTTATCAATTCTATATACAGGGTGTCCCAAGCACATTCCCGTAAATTTAAGGGGGTGTATATGTTCCCTGTTACGAGTAAGAAATTATATAAAAAAAATGCAAACATATTTGATA
This sequence comes from Neomicropteryx cornuta, assembly GCA_020383195.1. Classification (NCBI taxonomy): domain Eukaryota; kingdom Metazoa; phylum Arthropoda; class Insecta; order Lepidoptera; family Micropterigidae; genus Neomicropteryx; species Neomicropteryx cornuta. The sequence continues at coordinate 3,373,054 of JAHKQU010000010.1, read as the reverse complement.
CCCAAATTAATTATTTTTTAAACTACATTTGTGTAAAACAATCATAATATTACGGCAGCGTTCGCCAGGCATACTAAACCCTCTGAAAGCGGGCTTAAACTCGTTTTACACAAATATATTAGGCTTTAAATAGAAACTTCACCATTTTTTTTTCTCGAATACCATAATGAATTTTGATATAGTTTCTTAACAAATAACACTAGGAATCTAAGGACCTCTTCGCTGTTTTTTTTTTATTGCGATTGACCTTGCCTTCGTTAATTTTAAGCTCGTACTCGATATTTCGGGCACCTGTCATTCGATTCCTCAACTACTGAAATGGCGACCCAAGTGACGATGACATGACATGTGTTAGTTACGCAAAATTATTTAGCGGAGCGATGCATTTTTATGGTATTTCTTAGGCAAATGCGTTATTTTCACGACTATTTTAGAAGTGCCGATTTTAAATAACCTGGCAAGATTGTAAATTACAATTTATTTTAATCGATACATTAGGTGATCTACTTGTGTGGTATATATGTAATTTTGAAGTTTTCTTAAAGCAATTAGTCGGTGAACGGGACAGTACGAATTTACAATGACTGTTTTGGTCGAAATCAGGAAAAGTACAAGCTAAAGTTCTCGAGAATTGATTGCTTCTTTGTGTTTCTAGAAGTTTTTTTTAAATATTAAGAGGTTATTTGTTAATAGGTATTTTAAAGGACGCTTTTAGAGCAACATTTTGCCATGAAAATAGCACTGTTAGCAGACCAATGATCATAAATTTAGCGATTATTATTTTTAGCAAAAACGTCAAAAAGAAACAAATTTTAAAACGTTATTAAATGTAAAATATTAAATCTACAAATTGGAACTTACTTAAGTTTCACTATTTATCCTATTTTTTTATGATAGCGTCATTGAATTTGAATTTGATGTAATTTATTCGTACATTTACAACAAAAAACGAAAATTTCAAGCACCCTCTCAGAATAAAGATAATAGAACGTATTTATTTCGCATATTTTCGAGTGTGTGCACACGCATGAATAATCCAGATTTACTTTACGCACATCCTTGCGCACACATCTCGCTATGTTTACTCGCCAATTATTCACGCACAATCTCCACATCCTTCACGCACACTTCCGCATAACTTCCGCACGAAAATTGGGTAATCTTCTGTTATACTCGTACACATAAGAATTATTGAGCTGCTCGTATATTCTAATAATAATAACAATATACTTACTGGTGTAATAAATGTCAAATGCATATACAGGGTGTGCCAAGGTCAATCCCAATAAAAAAACAGCTAATAGGTCCTACGATTCCTAGTTTTATTTGTTAAGAAACTATATCAAAATTCATTATGGTTTTCGAGAAAAAAAAATGTTGAAGTTTCTATTCTAATTCGTGTAAAACAGATATTTTTCAATGGCTCCTCCCTCGGATAACTACGTCACTGGGTCACTAGGCCGCGGTCAGTCGAGATCGAGGTTAATGACCTGCCGCGTTGTTCGAAACGCCCTATTAGGGCGGAGCTAAATGATTGCTGTCAGATGCCACTGGTCGAACAGAGGTCGGTCTAAGAAGAAGGGGTAACTCTGGGGATGTAAGAGGGATGCTATTGGTCGACAGATAATATTGATTTATCGATTGATAAGATCGATTTACACCAATTTTATTACAAAAATATTAAATTTGATGAAATTTTTTCACATTTTCTTACATAATTTCTTACTAATAGGGAATAGGGAACTTAAACACCCCCCTAAAGTTTGTGGGATTGGTCTTGGGTCATAAATAATGATTTTAGTGGTAATATTTCATGTGTACGCCTTAAATTACTTAGATAATGTTACACGTTAAGTAAATAACTTTTTTTTTTTTGTACTTAAATTGTAGCATCTTTGCAAACCCCGTTTTGAACAAATGACTATAACTAATTCGGCGGAAACCAGCCAACCAGGAAATTGACAGCGGGTCAACTTCAGACTGCTGCGCTGTAATCTAAATAGATAAAATTAATTCCGTTCGGGGGCTACGATGCCACAGCCACGTTAAGGCGTCACCCGTCCCTAAAACGTGTTTTGTAACGTATTTTGGTGCATTTTGTTGAAGTTATTCCCAACAAATGGCTAAAACTAAAAATACCACAATATTCTACATATATTAATTTAGTACTTTGCTTAAAAAAAAACGAAATACACCTTATTATAGTAATGAAAATAAATAAATAAGATAGTGTTGTTTTTTTCTTTCAACGATTTTCTTTTAAGTTGTGTAAGTGACGCGAACCTAATTTTTCTTTCTAATAATAGACAATATAATAATCTAGGACATTACTTAAAAAAAAACATTTTTTTCAAATGATAATAATTATTTAAATACAAAAATCATGTTTCATCGATTTTAGCCGTAACGCAGGCTAACAGCGTTCTGTGTCGGGGCGTTAAAAAGTTTTCGATAATATTTTGAAAAAAATTCATTTCAAAGTAAACATATGCGAACTCCTTTTTTTTTATATATCTCTGTCGATTTTACCCATGACTAAGTGACGTTTGGTGTTTGGGGGGGGGGGTGGTAATTCGTAATCAGCTGTCCGAACAACCCAGCGGTTTTTTATACTGACTAACTACCCTCTTAAGGCGCCAGTACTGCGTACGGAAAGGGTAATAAAATCTTACGGTTTGGCACATGCAACGCAACCAAACGGGTTTCGCGCTGATTTTTATTGTACTAATATTTCTTTTTATTAAATAAAAAATATAAAATACATAGGTAGTTTCTTTTTATGCGTTTTTGAAGTTATACCTCTTTGTGCCCGTTGTACTCAGTGGGTTGGGATGTCGGTCGAGAAACCGCGTCACGCGTTAGGAGTAATTTTAACGTTTGTCGAGTTGTAGAGTCCAATTGCTTTATTTGCGAAATATGTTTGTCGCGTTGTAGAGTCCCTCCCGAAATTTGAAGCTAGTTGTCTGTGTTTTTTGAGGTTATACTTCTTTGCGCCCGTTGTACTCATTGGAATGGGATGTTGGTCGAGAAACCGCGTTAAGAGTAAAGTCTCTAGAGTGCCTTTTTATACGTTCTCTACCAAAAATACCCCAAGAGTCTCGTTGGGTCAGTGGTTAACGCGCTCGTCTCCCACGCTAGAGTCCCTGGTTCGATCCCCGGCTGTATACGAAAGTATACGAATATACGAACTTAATAATGATAATTAGTATAGGTGTATAGAATAATAATGAAGTGACTTATTGAAGAGAAATATATTGAATAACAGAGAAAAATGTCTTAATTTTATTTATATATCCTGTATTTTTTTTGCAAATGGCTATAAATTAAAGTAATATAATGATATAGAAAAAATGAAATGTCACCGATGGGAAAACCACATTTTCATTATTTTAGACAACAGGTGTGCTTTGAATTTCAATCAACACTGAGGCATCAAATTACTAGAAATTACTACACAAAGCTAAGATTATTTTTTTATAAATATAGATTACATCGTTAAAGGTTTGTTTATATGCAAAGTAAGTGTGATAGTATTCGGCGAGCCTTACTTGGTAAAACGTGTTCCAGTTTCCTGGCAAACGCAAATAACTATAATTCTGCATAACTACAAAAGATGCCGACAAACCCGTACTAAAATTATACAATTTACAAGCTAACTCAATCGTCTGAATAAATATGCGCTATTTATTTAAAGTACGCGCGAAATCTTCAAATGATTCATGTCGTAGGCAACCTGGTTATAGAATACGTCAGCTGATGTGTGGAATATGCAGATAATGGCATTTCCGCATTGAAATAAACTCCCGCCTTTGATCCGGAGGTCCCGTGTTCGAACAGCGCTGGGTCGACTGCGCGTACTGATTGATTCTCGAATAAAACGCCCGACACGGGATTCTGTTTGCTGAAACTTACAGTTCGAGCAAAATAACCGGTTGAAGAAATTCGGTTTCGGCTTAAAAGTCGGTTTCAGAAACTATATCTATGTACCAAGTATAAACTCTATATTTATGCAGTAAGCACCAAGTGTGTTTAATGTTTAATTTAATAGCCAGTATATCTTGAAGTGACCTTGAAGTTTGACCTTTGCAAATGGCGTCGGCCACGTGCACTTCGAGCGTCCGTCGACAACATCAAAGAATAGACATTTGACAGTTTTTAATTTATATTAAAAATATAAGGCAATTAAAAAAAAAAACTAAGTTTAAGGTTTTCTGTAGAATTTTATTGCGGACATTTCTATGTATAAATTAGGCTTACGCCACATATGTAGTGTGTGTACGTGTGGTTTATGAGAATTTTAAAAAATAAAACTTAACAATTTCAATATTTTCTTATGTAAACATAGGATTATTTATTTAAAAAACCAGCTTAAATGTTTTATAGAAATATGTTCAGTTAATCTAATTATATTTTTAGAGCGAAGCGAGCGTAGCGAGCGAAGCTCTCATAAGGAGACTCCAATTAGAACTTTGTCACGGGCTAACTTGGTCATTCCTTGACCGATTTGAAAAATTTTTGATTTTGAGAGAATCTACATGAAAAAGTGAAGGTCGTGACGGAGCTTGATTTTAAATATTGTCAAAAATAAAATTTTTGGGGTCAAAAGAAAATTGTCTATGGGAATATCCATTATAAAAAAGTCACGCGCTTTTTTGAAAATTTTTTATTCGAAAATAATTAATCGAATTTTATTTTAAATTATTTAATTTGATATTAATTTAATACAATTTAACAATAATAAATCGTTTTTAACAATAAATAAAAATACAAAAAATAATTAGGTAAGTTTCACGCATAAAAATAGTAAAAAAAAACAAAATTCGCTCGAAGGTCACGTCACTTTTTTTCTTAGCGATTTATTCTAATTTCGATTTAATTTTCTAAATTAAGCATTAATTTTGAATAATTTATCAAGATTTTTATTTTTAAAAACCATCTCTATGGTCGTAGTTATAAAGAGAAAATAGCATTCATCCAAATTATAAAGTAGTTAACTTGTGATGAGCGAACATGTCTTTTACTATGGCTTAATCTGCTTATGTTTTTTTAACATCTAGAATAAGAGCAATGCCTCCCCTCCCATAAGAAGGCGACAATTCGGTCGCAGGACAAATGACGCTTTACGGCAGCAGTTATCAAGGGCTAGACAACAGGAGGATTCACAAGCAGGAAATATAATGCATTCAGAAATGCTTTTGATCAATGAATTTTATGCTAAGATTCAATCTATTGGTTATATTCAATGTTCAAAATGCAAATCAATGTTACTATTGGAAGAGACTGATACCATTGAGTGTTCTTCCTGTCGGAAGAAGCCTTTAAAATACTCAAGCTCTAATAACATGGAAGTTGCTACTCAACCAATTGAGCTCAAACATCTAACTCAAATCGAACAAATGCTTATCAGTCGAGTCCAGCCAGTACTCAGAGTCTATCAGGTAAAAGCTTGTGGACAGTATAGATATACTGGTAATGTTCTCAACATCCAACAAGATATTCAGCCCATCGCAAATACATTACCTCTTATACCAGAAGAACTTCAAGTAATTTTAGTAAGACGAATCGGCATGAATGGACATTCCGATTTCAGAGTTCGTAGAGAAAAAGTACTCACAGCTTTAAGATGGCTCATTCGCAATAATCCTTATTATGCAGATGTTACAATCAACCAGGATGTATTAAATTCATTGCCAAGCGACGGAAATATTGCTGAACAATTACGATATGTCAGTGAAGGAGAAATAATGACTGATGAACTTGAACAAGATTCATTGAATGAAAATTGTGTTCCTGTTATGAACCCTATTCGTAATCAAAGAGATTTAATAACAACTGCTCTAACATGGCCAGTTGCTGACCAAGAAGCTGTAAATGAGTTCAGATATGCTGGTTACATTGTCAAGGCTTTCCCACATCTTTTTCCTGATGGGAAAACAGATTTTAACGACACTTCACGTTCTGTTAAAGTAACTTTCGCTAAAGTAAATCGCTTCGCTCTAATATGTGCTGCAGCGAAGCAAAATGCGAGCGACTGCGGCGACCTAGTTTATATATGCCTGGTATGAAAAGCTATCTTGGCAGTAGACCTCAAAAACAAGCATAAAATGCAATTCGTGTGCGTTATGGCTCTTAATGACTACATTGACGTTGTCAAATCTCGTTTGGCACTTACCGTGGAGCTGAAGATTTCCACCAAATTCCCAGAAGGAAATGCTGTCTTCCCATATAAACTACTCAATAATTTATTAAACTGTCCAGAGCTTCTGCAGAGCATCCACTTTAGAGTACCCCAACGAATTACTGGATCAACGGCTCTTTTTTTTATTATATAAAACAAATACAAACTATGCTCAAAACGCAACATGACAAATATAATAATAATCTTTCAGAATTAGACATTTTTAACTGTATTTTGAATTAATTCAAAAACGGGTAAGTAAAATATATTCGTCTCATGCAGGCAATTAAAAATGTGCTAAATATATATGTTTATCATAACAATTCTTAACAAACCCCATATTTAAAGTAACACATATTTTTATCAGTGTAACTATGCAAAAATTAAACTATTTTATTTATTTTCTTTTTTTATGTAATCAGTTCTATGTGAACCTACCTTTAGATTCAACTGTTAAACAGTGGACTCATGTAATTGGCCAGATTTATAACTATGTATTCACTGTATTATAAATTAAGTTACGCTCTATGTTCCCCTATATCTATTTATCTATTTCTATGTAACTGTCATTATGTATAGCCGTAAGCATTTCTCATACAAATAAAATAAAATAAATATATATTAAATAAATATAAAATATTAGAAGTTCCGTAGCTTGCGTCGAAATGATAAACTACTTCTAAAAATGATTGGAATAGCACATTGTGCTATCAGGATGATTGCATGTGAATACAAATTACGGTAATACAAATAAGCAATGTAATTATCTGTTATTTGTTTTTTCCCGCGAACTTAGTCCATTAAATGTACCAGTTTTGATAGGCGATTAATCATAAAAAAAAAATAAAAATTAACATCTTTTCACTAAGTGTACTTAAGGTGTATTTTACCAAACTGTTCAAATATCTGTTTGAATGTGTAGGCATCGATAATCTTGTATTTACGACAGGATTTTGAGAACTATAAATAAAATCTATGCAAAATTGAATAAATATGTTTCTTCAGGTGCGTATTGCTAGTTTTTACGATCTTTTGATAATTTATTACACCTAAAATGTCAAACCACAAAAGTTTGATCGACCTGCCAAGAATTAACCAGTAGCTTAGAATTGTGCGCGTCGGACACTGCGCGTGCGCCAACATTTGTGTCTATTTTTATAGTGGAGAAAATACTTCACGCGCAAGCCGCTTAGGCCTTGTCTCGCTCGCGTGCAGAGATGCATCGCGGCGAAGTGCGAGATGAACAATTTTCAAAAAATATAATTTCGTACATACTAAAATAATAATATAGGGTGATGATTTTAGAGGCGTGGTTTTCAAGAAGAGATAAAACGCATATAATTTGATGTTATGGCTAAGAATTTAGTTTTATTATAAAGATAAGGGTTTGCCAATATGTTTTAAAAATGATTTCGGGTAAGTGGCCGCCGCGGCTGACTCGAACAAATTCCAGCCGAGAGGCCCAATTTTCAACCACTTTTTGCAGCAAGTTGGGCCGTATGTCAGCAATAACGCGCCGAATATTCTCTTCCAAGGCGTTAATCGTGTCCGGCTTATCTGCGTAGACAAGTGACTTCACATAACCCCACAAAAAATAGTCCAGCGGTGTTAAATCGCACGATCTTGGAGGCCACGCCACGTTGTTCAGGAGTAAGTCTATTCATTATGAAATGGCAAACCAAACTGAGCATAAATCAAGTGACAGCTGTCAAAAACACCAACTACGAAAAAAGTAGTGCCAGTTTGAAAACCACGCCTCTAAAAAAACCACCCTATATTATTAAAAAACTTTGTTTTTCTTCGAAGTACTTCGTAGGTCGTTCTCAAACATCGAAACGATTCCTATTAAATTTTCAATTCGTCTTTCTCGTCATTTGAAAATATTTTTTGCTTAGTAATGTTTCCAATCCAACCCCTAAAAGGACATCGGTGAATTTAAATGCATCTGTCGCTAGTTTCATGCCATCTCCACGCACATAATTTTACAATGCCGTGTGAACGCAGCAACTTTTATTTTTTTTTTGTCGAATTTAACGCTTTGTATCGTAAATTATTCAATGGAATGGTTGTTAAGTAAAAAAAAATGTTTTTTTTTTGTTTCAGGTTACGAGGGATACAGCTCCCACCCCTCTTCCCCGTCCAAATACACCATCAACGGGGGCAGCGGTTTAGGAGGTTTGCCCGTCTATTATAGGTATGTTAAACAACCCTTTCACCATACACAACCACACTCACATACCTATCAAACACCCTCATTAAACCCTTTGAACCCTTTTACCACAATACACAAACTCTTAAAGAAATACTTCATTTGAAACGAAATAGTTTTTTTTTATGTTGTTTTGTATGGACATACTACTGACCGTTTTAGGTAGATTTCTATAGGAAAGTTACCTATTGCAATGGGTACTATGTCATGACTTGTACATGGATACTATATTCGACATATCCTCGCGTTTCACATTTTAAATTTTATATATCAGTTAAACACTTATTATACTTTGTAAATATATAAATAAATATTCAACATAGAGTATTATGTATAAATACGTTGGGCATAAACGTATTATAATGTGAAGTATTCGTTATAAGTACAGTTGAAATCATTTTATCAATTATATATTATATACTAAGCATTTTAATACTGAGCAAAGTATAAAATAATGAAATCGGGCGAAAATCTTCCCGTCTGATTTTTCACAAACGCACACATCCACACGCTAAACACATTACCACCTTTTACCAACCCACACACTCTCCTACACACCCTCAATCACAACCAAAATCACCAGCACACACTCAAACACATTGTATCTAGACAATATTATTTAATAACATGACCTTATGTGTAATTAAATATAATATTATAATATTTGATTTATTAGTATAGTGTGTTATAAATAAATAAATTTAAAAAATATTCCTATAGCTACCTACATTAAGAAGAGTCATTATAGTTTTTTTTAATAGTTGTATTAGATATGTAAATATGTCAAAAGCGATCATTTCAGCGGATTTTGCAAAGCGAAGGTTGGCCGTTTACATTTGTATTTTAATTCCTCTCGCCAGGGTATCCCGAACGAAAGCCATAGCCGCGGGGTCAGCGCTGGTCATCACAATGCTGGCAGCCCTACTCCTGACATACTTCCTCGTGCGGGCGCAATGCTCTACGCCTTTAGAACACGTCAGCAACGAAACGCTGTTCGCGTCCGCCCTCAACAAGCTGCCGTCGGTGACTGAAGCGCGGGCACCATCGACCGCTGAAACCACTCCCGCACCGCAAACGACTGCTGGTAGTTTGTCAACGGCAGTCGCAATGGAAATGGTCAGCTCTACACCAGCTCCGGCTGTGCGGAAGAGGCTGCCCCGAAGCTTGAAGCCGCTGGCTTACAGGTATAGTAAATATTCTCTTATGTGCTTAAAACATGGTTGGCTCATGTCGAGGCCTTGGAGTTCCTTCTGCGTTAATCAGCGAATATCTATTGTATTTTTTAATATTATAATTTATAATGACCATAAATGGTGATTTGGTATCATAAGGCTGTGATTGGACTGTAAAGAAAAAAAAATGATATTTTATTTTAACTTTGTCATCCATATCATCCCTTTTATTTTAACAAAATCATTTTGTTACAACTTTATACCATCATAAAAATAATATGAAACTTGAAAAGGAAAGTAACTTAATTTTGGTATTTATGTTTCAGGGTGCGTCTAATACCATTCATCGCAGAAGGCAACTTCACGACATCCGGAACAGTAGAAATAGACATGGAATGTCTGGAGCCCACATTGGAGTTAGCGCTCAACATCAAAGACATGGAAATCAGTCATGAAACCATACTGGTTACGTACAACAACAGAACCGAGAGTCTCGAAGTCGATGGAACACAGGAGGATAAGTACAACGAACAGTACATCGTGTTTCTTAAGAACAAGCTACCGCCCGGTCTTGTGATCACGCTGACGCTCAACTTCAAGGGGGAAATAAGGGAGGTGCCGCACGGGTTCTACAGAACGAGCTACGTGGACGGCCCCACCAACCAGAAACGGTATTTTACGTGCAATTTATCTATCTACCTTTGTAATTTGCAAAAACATACTTCTATAAAAACTATGAAAACTATTTTAAATTTGCATATTTGTATATTCATACATAAATATGTGTTTACTCAAATACAAATAGAAGGGTAAGAATTAAAATTCATTTAATTATACTCGTATAAATCTAAATTCAATAAATATAGTTTAATACCCTTATTTCACATATTTCTTTAAGGTTCTCGGGTAGTTTGTTGTAGAATTTAAGACCCAAATAGGAAATGGTTCATCCCAATTTAGCTTACAACCGAGAAACTTCACAGAATCATCTATTGAGACGGGATGTTGGCTGCGTTTAGTATTTTTGCCCTCTGTTCATTCCTCTAGTTCAATAATCAACAATTCTATATTATCTACTAGGGTATCGAGATTCTGAGCTTCAACAGCTCCAATGGTATCGTCTGCATACTGAGTGATTTCACAATGTGTTGAATTTGCACTTGAATCATTAGAGTATATGATGAACAGAAGTGGTCCTAGAATAGTCCCTTGAGGTATGCCAGTATTAATGGAAAGTTCACCTGACATAGTTATAACCTCTTGTGACCGTTCATTGATCACTTTAATGGCCACTCATTGCTTTCGATCAGTTAAATACGACTTTATGAGGTTATCAGCAAGTCCTCTAATCTTAAAATGATCCAATTTAATTAGCGTAATATGCTAATTACAACTAATTAAAACTATGTATGTAAAATATATTGTATTTGGGAAATTTATAAAAAATGCAGTTTCCTTGAACGTACTTTAAAAACCGCTCTGGCAGCGTCATTCCACGTCTGGATATGAAGACATTTCCTGGCCGCATAAGAAGAATTTCTGTTTCAGGATGTTACATTTGTCTATGATGAGGGGCTTATTGGACAAAAAGGGTATCACGATTGTAAATTGTATGTTTATCAGGGCAGCTTTACTAGTTTCCGGAAATTCCTTTAAATGTCCCTTGCCAGATTTGTTTCACTGCTATCTACAACCATAAAATGATGCGAGATGTCGCGTTTCTATTTACAGATGGCAAGCCAGCACGCTGTTTTCTCCCGCGGATGCGAGGAGAGCCTATCCATGTTTTGATGAACCCGATTTCAAGGCCACATTCACATTCAGCATCGCCAGGCCAGCCATCAACTACACGACCATCTCCAATATGGAACTCTTCAAAACTGAGCCACTGTACGAGTTTTATTCAACTAATGAGCTACTATAAAATCAATATTACTAAAATTGACTATCCTTGCGTCCAAACACAGCGTCGTTCCTAGACTTTTCCTCTAGGGAGGTCTGGCCTTAATTCTAAAGTTTCACTGTTATCAGTCCTTATCATACAAATGTCATAACTGAGGTGTTGATTTTCTCAAGGTTCATTTAAGACATCCTTCATGAACAATCGCCAACATTTTGGCTTGTAGAGAAAAATATTAAAAAGGGGCAGATATTATAAGAAAATCTCATTCATTTAGCTGTTTAATTTGAAGGTTACTAGAGAATAATACGGTAAACTGCTAATTTTTAAGTAAATTGAAGAAGGGTCAGGATTTGAGTGCCTTTAATACTCCTGAGGCTCCTGAATACTCTAGGAACGACTCTGCGCATGGGTTTTAAAAGCCAAAGTCTATGTTCTTGGGTTTGACAGAATTACAAGCTTACTATATTGTTATTATATACAATGGTTCGATAATTATATTGATAGATAGGTACTGCAATCAAGAACATATATAATATAAAGATTTTATATTATATTATTGTGTTTTTTTACAAACTTTTATTTAACTTGTAATTTTGTTAATCTGTTTTCGTCAAATCTTGCAAGCTATTTAGCTCTCTTTCTCTCATCCTACGGAGTTGAAATTTGACATGTTAGTTTAGTTCTGATGACAATGCATTTTTTATGGTAAGCATGACCTGATTCCACGCCCAGGAAAGGCTCCAGATGAAGGAACTCCTCAACGGTCACAGACCGAGCACAGATACGAAATTATGTATACGCATTCAAGCATTTATATAATATGATAATGACATTAAATTATAATTTCCGTCATCTATTAAAGTATTTAAGTGCTATTCTTTTGACCGCCATGAAGTTTACAAAGTTTGAAGTTTAAAAAACTCTGAGTTTTTATTTGTATGTTGTTTTTGATGTATAAGTAATATTAATAACAGTGCCGAGCTGCCCGGTTGGATCTGGGATCACTACCTCACGACACCCTTGATGTCTACGTACCTCACCGCATTCATGGTGACCTCGTTCAAATCGCTGACCGCCAAAGGCAACGCCGGACTCACTAAGCCGACAATCGAAGGCTGGGCACGGCCATCGCTCGTTCAGAACACCAAGTTCGCCGTCGATTTAGCTAGATCCACGCTATCCTACTACGAAGACTACTTCAACATTCCGTTCCCGCTGAATAAGATCGATATAGTTGCAGTTCCGGAGCATGGATATAGTGCTATGGAAAATTGGGGACTTATCGTGTTCAGGTAATTTTAACTTAAATGATTATTTAAAATGCACTAGTCACAAAGTGCCAATATACAAATCAATGTTTCCATTTTACACTTTTATACTGATTTTACCGACAGACCATTTGAATTAAGTACGTGCAGCCGAGACTATGACATTATAGTACCAACTATGACAAACTTGTCATTTACTGCCAGTCAAAAAACGGATGTTCGTTCGACAATAAGTGAACTTAGTTCTAATTTTTGCAATCACAAAACTGGGCATTCTTTTAAGTCCTTGTAAAACGGTGAGGAAAATTGTTGCAATTGAAATAAAAAATTCTTTTAAACTATCTTACAAGGAATCATAATAAAGAATATTACTTATTTAAATAAACAAATAATAAAGCCTTTGTTTGTTATTATTTAACACTGAAAATGTCACAAAATGAAAAAAGCCTATTAGTGCGCTACACTAATGCCACCTGTCAGTTTTCTTTGCAAACTGAAAAATATTCAGAAACAAATAGTCTATGATTCTATCGTAATTTATTATTTATTTGAATTGGCCTCCCGATAAAGCAGAAGTCTGTTATACTTAGTTGATTTATTATTGTTCCACCAGAGTGTACTATAATATTATTCCTTACATTACAACTTGTATATATGTGTATAAGCAAAGTATCAGAGTCTAGAGATGAAGATAGGAAAAAAATCATTTGTGGGCTCTAAAGATTAGTAAAGAAAGCCATAAAAAAAACGGTTATTCTGATTACTATTTATTTATTGATTTTTTTCAACCATTTTGAATTAGATAAATAGCTAACAGAGAGCCTTACAAACATGATTTTCTACTCTCGTACTCTCTCTCTCTCCTAGCGCTCTTAAATGTTTAGTCTTCGGCATACAGTGGTTAATAAAATCGAGTTCCGTATATGAAACTAGCAATGAATACTCTATTTACCTTTGCAGGGAGCAGCAACTGCTAGTTTTTGAGAACAGCACATCGATGCAGCGCCAACAGATGGCGCTGACACTGGCGCATGAGCTGGCGCATCAGTGGTTCGGGAATCTGGTCACTCCGCGATGGTGGGACGAACTCTGGCTCAAGGAGGGCTTCTCCACTTACTTTGAGTACGTAGCAATTGGAGAAGTAAGTAGAAAGAGAATATCTCTTATTTTTTCTATATGCTTAAGTTTGTATATACACAAGGACGGGTAGCGCTAGTATAGGGATTTTTATTGAAATATTCACTTGTTTTAGTTATTAAAATATTAGCAGAAGTCGATTTCATAATAAATTAAAAATATTTTTATTGTGTCATTACTTAAAGTCATTCTTAGTTAGGATCAACTTAACTTTTAAGCATGACTTAAATTGAATTGTGTATTTCAGTTACTTTTTAAGTTCAACTTTGTTAAGGATTTGTTTTCGCACTCGTGATTAGTTTGCTACTTGCCGCTATGATTTGTGTATACTGTCGCCACTGACGCATCACTTTTGACATATGACGTGTGATATGACGTTTTTGAGGTTATACAGTCAGCTGTAGGATTTCGTTGCGAACATATAACGCTTGTATTTTCCGTAGTTTATTTATTATATTGATTTTTTTTACTCTAATTGGAATTACAAAATAACAGAATTATAAAACTGTCGTATTCCCACCGCCAATTTTGACATTTGCATGCCCGGCGATAGTAGCGCCATTTCATGTACTAAAATCATTCCTAGCAGCGTATTTTAACACTGACTTAAGATTGACTTAAGGCCTAAGTCGTGGTTCTTTTGATTCTTAGCTAAGGGAGACTTTTATGTTCGACTTAACACTAAAAGTGAGTTGAAATATGATGTCCATTGGTTAAATCTAACTTAAATTTTATGTTAGTCTTATAAAGGACATGAAATTTCAGCCCTTAGTAAATGAAAGAGCTTATTTTACTTTCCAATTTGTTTCAAATTTAGGCATTAAACTTCTTGATTCGATTTTAGGTTGTATTAAGCCATTTCTCGCATTTTCTCCGCACACGGTTAATGCAACTTTCTGTAACTGCCTTAAAAAAACCGCTTAACTCTTTATGTATGCTGTGGATAATTTGGAATATTAATTATTATAGGAAAAGTTTCTTCTTGGAGTAATAATGTTTTTCTGTCAGAATTAGATAGATGTCTAAATCACTTTACCAATCAATTAGCTCTGAGTAAGAAGCATTAAAATTTAATACTGGGATTGGTAGAATTTTTATTTGAGGTCTTAATTTTATTTTTTATTATGTGTCGCATTCCAAGCATCCTATCCTATCTCTTACAATTGACTTTGTAGTTTGAATAATTTTATTGTAAACCAAACAAGTATATTTTATTTCAAAATTGATAAAACGATCAAAATTTCAAAGTATTATACTGGGTGAACGTAAAGTCACTTAGGAGTATCCTTTAGGAGTTATTCTGGACACGCTACTGGATAACTTTTATTCTACAACTTTGTAAATAAAGCAAAAAAGTATGTTAAACAGGTAAAAAAAAACTTTTAATAGTATGGTTACCTTTTTACCGCAGCACGTGATTCTTGATTCGGCGCAGCCTGCAGAGTAGACGTGGGTAGGTATTATCTAGGTCAATTGTTAGGATAGGTTAGGGGCTTCACTCATGCTTAAATGCGTACATCAGTCGTTCTGTAGAGTGTCATATTTTTGTATGAGTCTATTTTTCCTTAGCAATATAAAAATTCACGGAACAAACGTTGCTCAGTTTCATACGCAGAACAACCTGTTTAATGCTGACTGCCAGGTTTATTATTACTTTTAATTCCAGATCATTCCAGACTGGAAAGTTATGAAGAACTTCCCCCAGGATGTTATGTATAATGCCTTCAGAGCAGACAGCCTGAAGGTTTCACGGCCTCTCTCAAAGTTTGTGGCATATCCCAGCAAAGATATATTTGACGGAGTATCTTATAACAAAGGTAAAAGTATTTTATATCAACAGTTACCTTCGTTAATACACATATAATTTATTTTATACACCGTCTCCCAAGACCTTTCCCGATAACAAAATCTAGCGAATTGGTCATGCAATTTCTTGTGTTATTTGAAACTATATCGAAATTCATATAGGTAATTTAAAATTGTAAAAAAAGCCAACTCCTTGATAAGGAAGTCTTTCCCCCAAACTTGATATTGAAGATTTACAAATCGTATGTACGACCGCTTCTTGGATATGGTTACCAACTGGGGAGTCCTTATTTCGTCAAAGATATTCAGTTACTCGAAAAGGTACAACGGGGGTTCCTGGACAATTGAAAAATCTTAAGTACGAAGAAAAACTGTCAATTTTAAAACTGCCAACATTACAAGAGAGACGTGAACGTCGTGGTGACCTTATTGAGTCATTCAAAGTGATTTCAGGATTGCGATAATATGAAGGACATGTTTACTTTCAATCGTAATCCTCATCTCCGCGGACACAAATTAAAACTCTCAAAAACCCATTTTTCTACAAACGCGAGAGAATATTTCTTAACTAACAGAATCGTTGACCTACGGAATCAACTCCCACAATCAATCATCGAAGCCAGCAATACCAACCAATTTAAAAATCTACTGGACACACTGAATCCAGTCGTCATCGATGAAGCTGTGATCTCGATGTGGGCATATCAGCTCTAGCTGCTCGCCCATAACCAATAATAATAATAATAATAAAATTTATTATGGTTACCGAGAAAAAAATAATGTAAATTTACTTAAAAATAGTAAAAAGATCATCTAGTGTCTTCGTCGTGAATACTCAGCTGTTATCGTACGCTGTAACGGTGTCTAATTTAATATTATCATGATTTATGATGTTTAGATTTTTTTCTCGGAAATCATGATGAATTTTGATATGACGTTAATACAAATCACGCTTGAAATCGCAGGGCTATTAACTGGATTTTTTATCGGAAACGGTCCAGAGACACACTGTATATTTTAATTTAGATAACTGGAATGGGAGGCCGGTATTTAATTTCTGACTGACAAGTAATTGACATTAATTTATTAGCATTATAAATATTTATCAATAGGAATATATTTTCATTTTATTTCAATGTTCTTTCAAACAATTCACAGACGAACGCTGATGTTTACAGATCTTAACCGTGAGTCCCGACACTCACACATTTTGGTTTAAAGGTCTGTTCTATCTTAGGGAGAAATTCTCAGTTCCATCGATTTTAACTTAGTTTGTTTACCCGGTGCAGGAGCGGCCATCATTCGCATGATGAACAACTTTATAGGAGCGGAGAATTTCAAGCGTGGTCTCACCGATTACCTACAGAAGTTTGCCTTCGGTAACGCGGACAAAACCGACCTCTGGGAGTGTCTCACCAAACAGGCCGTTAGCTCCGGTTCGATACCACCCTCGTACTCGGTCACGAGGATTATGAATAGCTGGACATCGCAAGCGGGATTTCCTGTTATTACCGCTACGAGGAATTACGAAGACCGTACCGCTGTTCTTACACAGGTGTTTTTGACTTATGTACATATTCATAGCTTTTCAACTGGCCGGAATCCTTAATTTATGAATCAAACGCAGTGAAAGAACCCTGTCAGTGGCCTAAATAACTGCTTTTTGAATCACATACCTAAGTCCAGGGTTTGACCTATCAAGTGTCGAGGATGGATAAGTTCATAGTTCGTCGTCTAAGTTTATATTTTGTATAATAAAGGAAAATTTTATGTGTAATTTTTAAACATCAAAATAATTTCAGTGTATAAAAAAAATCGTGTAGATTACAAAGATACCAGGTACGTTTTTATCGTACATTAAAATCTTCAAAAGCCAATTTCTAAGGAATCAGTAAATTTTTTGCATAACAAATATCACATTACTTAAATTTTTCCTCAACACTTGATAGGTTTAGATGTTAATCAAAACCTCTTACACACCGAAGAATAATTACAGTCAATAGTATAAAGTTCCACAAACTATTAACTCTTGTCGGAGTATTGACGCATATATGCGCCACACCCGGCCGGCAGCCCATATGTCGCGTGTGCATGGCGACGCATATATGCGTCCGAGCGAGAAAGCATTCCCCACTTCATTTCTACCAACATAACCGTATGATTAATTAACTTGACGTTTGCACTATTGGAATCGCAACGAGCCAATCAGTACTTCAGATTTTATTCAGTCAACGCAGTCTCTAATACTATTTTTAAATTTGTTTTGAAAACAGACTGACACACTTCCGTCCCACCCATCAGCTGCCTTGTAATTTTTTTTATTTTATTTATTTATTTTTTTTCGGCAACCGTACATATTTTGGAAAAGTTATACATGGTAGTGTATAGTGTATACATATATCTAACGTATATTTGAAAGTGTAAATAAAAAAGTGTAATATTTGAAAAACTAATCAAAATAGTGAAAAATTGTGTGGCAACGCAATTTTTCACGCACAAAAAAAAAACGATAAAAGCAGTTTTGTTTTCTTTTTAAAAAAATTGTGAGATAAAAAAAAGCGATATTTTATAATAGAGAATTTCATGGTGAATCGGATGATATCTGATTTGTAAAGATTGAACGACTCATGCCTGCACTATGGATTTTATAGTAGGCGAATGAGTTCTTTAAGTTTTCCTTAGAAATTAATTTGTCAATCCTATATCAATGGGTTAAAGGAACGTAACCCGGTCATTTCTCCGTACAAAAGTTCTAGTATTGTGACTCTGTTTTTAGATGAAGAAGAAAAATAGTAGTGAATATCTGGTATTTGGATTTATTATCTCGGTTAATAATAAATTAAAAAGCCTAAATTGTTTAAAAGTTAAGAGCTTCGAAAACTCTTGTATTATGAGATCAAATACAATAACAACAGTGGCATAGTTGATTTCATAAATATGCAAATATTCAAGATCATTCTATAAAGAGATGTTAATTTATAAAAAAACATATGCGCTGTTTTTATTTGAAAACATATTGTGTGCCTCATCAGGCTTAGCTAAACTATACAGCCGTTAGATAAAATTGCATGTATTACGACCACGCCCCACGAAGATCCTGTGGGCTTTACGGGTAAATGCGTCTGTAAATTACACCATAAAAACAAATCGGCAATGGAAACATTGCAAAAGTTTTTAGTGAAGCTGTTGTTGTTATGTGAGTATACTGAAATTTTTGTATTCTAATTTCTTTTTGTTCATTTGTACAGCAACGCCTCGTAGCGGGCAGCGACGCGGACCGCACCGCCATCGGCGCAGTCTGGTGGATTCCCGTGTCCTGGACCAGCCAACCGGAGGGATCGTTCAATGAGACGGCGCCACGCGTTTGGCTGCCGGCCGAGAAGACCACGACCATTCATAATATGCCGTCAGACGACAATTGGATTTTGCTCAACCCGCAAGCTATAGGTAGGTATACTTTAATATTGTCCGACGCCTCCGCATTATGCTATAACTTCCTAAATAGAAACATTTGGAATATGCAAACACCATCCAGAGGCTGCGACCAAAAATCTATTTTCCGACCAAAGGTTTGGTCTCAGTTTCGAGTTCGGCCAAAACTTCGGCTGTTTGTTGCGCTATCAAAATTGACCTTCGCTTCTCATCAGTATAAAATATTTGTTCTTATTAGTTTAGTTTTAAATTTCTTAATTATTTATAGTCTGATTGATTCTTAGTCTGATTTTAAAATATGCTACATTATAATAAATAAAACAATTATTATTAGGTATATAGTTCCACTGTCTAAAAGTTAGTGCCTCAAAAAGTTTGTATTTTTTCATAAATACTATCAAATTTTCAGGTGTAAATATCATACTGACTGAATACAAGAATCGAAAAAATATAACTATATTAATAAAAATATTAAATTACATTAATAAAATTAAATGTTAAATTATCTTATAACAGGAAGTTGGTATTATTATTGGTTGATGGGTGAGCAGCTAGAGCTGATATGCCCATGTCACATCATCATCGATGACGACTGAATTCAGCGTGTTTATTTAGTCGATTTAGCATTTTGTGACGGACGGGATCTCATCAAGCTTAACTGAACTAAACAGCCATTTGATAAAAAATCATGATTTATGACCACACCTAAGACAGACGAAAGCTCTTCAGGAAGAGGCCCCTCAAGTATTTAGATCTTACTTCCCGGTGAAGCTTATGGCCACGGGAACGTAATGTGATTGCAGAATTTCATACTCACGATGTGCAACGTAACTTCTTTGGCCAGGTTTCTTCAGGGTGAACTACGACGAGAGAAACTGGATAATGCTGATCAACAACTACAAGAGCATTCCTACCGGCATACGAGCTCAACTCATTAGTGATTCGATGCAACTCGCCCAAACTGGAATTCTACAGGTAACCTTATGACAGGGGTGCTCAAACGGTCGATCGCGATCGACTGGTCGATCGCGATCGACCGTTTGAGCACCGTGCAGAAAGCTAATATCTATATATGCTACGGTACGCCCTACCTAGGTAGGTAGGGTGTATCGTGTATGTACGACAACCCTGCATCACACACACTTGCAGTCTCTCAGAGTCGATCGTAAGTAGTCTAAAAATATTGAGGTAGATCGCCAGCAGTTCAAGTTTGAGCACCCCTGCCTTATGACATATATAAAACATTAAAGCAACAACTCAGCACTATTCATTCATAGTCATAAATTGATTTAATACCCAAATGTCAAGCTGTCAAAAACTTTTGCCAAATCGTAATGTCCGATTTCACTTTTATAACCTGAAAAAGATAAAAACGCAAATAATAAGCGATGTGAAAGAGCTTCTCTCTCACAACAAAGCCAACATAGCTAGGATTACCATACATTCGTATTTTGTACGGACGGTTTGTATTTTAAAAGCTGTGTCCGTGTCCGTACAAAGGAAAAAAGAGAGAAATGTCCGTATTTTGGAAGCTTCGTAAAACGTTACGAACAGTCTTGGGTGTGTGGATTTACCGTATAAGTCACTTACTTACAGTAATCTGTAAGAGTGATACTGCACACCTCCCAGCCACCTCGAAATGGGCTCGCCTGTCCGGTGGCCTGGCGAAGCGATACACTGTCAGTCCGGATAAATATTGTTTGAATGCAAATTATTGTAGAATTTTTGAAATACAGTTTCATGTCAAATTTTCAAGTTTTGAATATACTGATTAACCGTACCCACTTTTTGTGTTAAAATTTGTGACATTTGAAATTATTATATATGTTTTTATAATGTATTTTCTTTAAAAGCAGTCTAAAATTGCACTATTACTAAGATAGGTTTTAAAAAAAAATCCGGAGTGGATCCCCAGAGCCCCCGCTATATATGGAGACCATAGTTTACCCTTGAGAGTCTATGGCAACCCTACGGCCATAGCCTGCCATGCCCATGGCCTGCCATGCCCATGGCCTGCTGCCTAGTCATTAATGTTGAATTAATAAAAACTTTCCCTATGATTGAATCCCATGAACGTCAATCACACCCCAATATCCTCTTGTATTCCACGTACCTGAAAATACCCCCACTTAAGTGATTTGCCCGAGCGTAACTCGGCCGAGAGAATCTGAATTGTTTTGATTGCTCGGGCGACACTCTCTCCAACTGTCTTATATTTTTTTTCTCCATATCACGCTCGTTTAATGCACTATCATCGAGCAGAATTATAGTTTCTAAACTGAAAACATTTGTAAAAGTTGAACTTGTACACGGTTTGCGTAACGCCTATCTAAAAAAATAGTATTTGGTTCTCAATAGAAAAAATATGGCATTTGAAAAACAGCGCTTAAATTGTTAACAAGGAGCTATCTAAAAACCACTATATTATTTTGACAGCAAAGTTGTTAAAACTGGCACATATAAATATTTATATTTAAAAATTATGGTTTATATACAAAGATTGTTTTGGCATTGATTACAGTATGCAATTTCTCTGTCGCTGCTGAGTCAGTTGTCAACTGAGTTGGAGTATCTTCCATGGTCAGCTGCAACCGAGGGACTTCTTTTCCTGCACGACACTTTAGTTAAAATGCCAGCGTTTGGAGATCTCAGGGTAAGAAAATATTATTTTCATTTGAATTAGCTTTACTCAATACACTTTGGAGGTTAAGAGCTTGTGGTGTATTTTCATAAAATAAGTCTTGGTCTTCTTGAGAATTGCCCAGTATGCGAACATCAAGGCTACACCAACCTGGATACCTGGATATTTCAGGATAATTTGGGCGTTTTCTGGCATGCTTAAGCTATTGTAGCGCAATGCTAAATCTGTTCGATAACCGATGCGACGCCAAACGAACAGTTCGAGTTTGCTGGTCTCTAATTGGTCGATTTGGAGATAGCGGACATTGCAACGAGAGGCAGCAGGGAGATGAGTAGTTTGCAAGTGAACACTAACTTTGTGAGGCATTTTCTATATGATTTGGCGTACATTGTAATTCACTTGTTTCGGTTTCTGAACATTGAATGTATGGCGAAATTTTTTTGCATTTAAAATTAGATTTTGGTTTTTTTTTTTAGAAAAAGATGAAACCACATGAAAGATGAAACCACATGAAAGATGTGAGACCACATCCAATAAGCATCGAGATAAGCACCCTTAATAGTTTTGTTTTCATCTGTTATTTTAAATATGTAATATTTTAGTCACCAACCAAAATCACGATTATGGAAATCAGTATCAGTAATAAGCAATTGATAGCAGGTAATGGTATTAGTAAATCAGAAACAAATAAAATATAAAATTAAATATCATCCCAATTACTTAAATATTACATTGCTTTACAGAACTTAGTGCGTGCAATAATGGTGCGAGTTTACGAGTCAATTTTGGCATTCGAAACGGTCGAATGGAAAGTGCCACCCGTCGAGTTCGGACGACTTCACCTCGCGTCCATTGTGAAGCTGTCCTGCAAATTCCAGCATTCTCATTGCGTTAACAACGCGCGGAGATTGTACAGACAGTGGATGAACTCCGACGACACCGCCGATGATCCGTGAGTACTAAATATCATATGTTTATTTGACTCCTACAAGCCGCGGATATGATTCCAAAGATGGTGTCATATAATAGTTTGTATAGAACCGTTGTAAGCGAGCTACAGTACTATGATAAATATTTTGACAATCCGTTTGCCACCGGTCGATAGACGATATCAACATGCAGCTAGCATTGACAAGCGATATTATGATGAACTCGCGGTCGGCGGGATGTTATTATAGAAGTTATTCCCGTGCCTTGTGATGTCAGATTTTGGATACACTCCTCAATACGTAGAATTGAGGTTAGGGCGATTCTATACAATTAAACTGGGATGGGTGTAGAATCGAGATTGTCCATGATTACTCAATTTGTTGATTTATTTTGTACCTTGATACTTCTCACATTTTCTACAGCCCTATTTTTTTTTTGCTTTAGTTTAATTGAGGAGGTACGAGACGTGGTGTACTGCACTGGAGTAGCGGGAGGTCAGAGGGAGGAGTGGGAATGGGCGTTGAGAGCCTGGCACGGGAGACAGGCGGGGGCTCCGGACAAGAAGGCCTTGCTCGCCGCTTTGGGCTGCTCACAGCAGCAATGGCTCCTTACCAAGTAAGTATAATGGTATTGTTAAACATATAGTATATCGTATATCGATGAAACCCGATGACAATGCCTATAAATAGCAGAATTATCTATTAACATGTAAAATTCATTATGTAAGATGATTCACTGCAAATAAATTATCTATCTATAGATTAGTTACCGTGAATTGGGTGGATAGCTTATGATGAAATTCCTCATTTTTAGGGTCGTACACCCAAAAAAAAACCCCCTTATAAGTTTAATCTTGTGTCCGTATGTCTGTCTGTTATAGACGTTTTTCTCAAAATACATATATGATGAAAAAAATTGGCATAAATTTAGGTCCTCGATAATCAAAGATTATGACATATTTTGTTAAGAAAAAAGGTTTATTTTTTTATTGCATGGGGTATCATTTCGAAAGGCTACTTTTACAGATAACAAAAATATTTTTTTTTTTTTTTTGTGGATTATTTTAAAATATATACATAGCTCAAAATGGGTGTAACCATACCATAAAATTTCAATTTTATTAAGGTTAGAGGGTATTAAGTTATAGATGAAAATAAAACTGTCACTGTTGCTGGAAAAATACATGTGATGTCGCTAAAAAAAGGTCAATTAATTACTTTTCGAGTGTTAATATGGCTTACGCTAACTAAAGTTAAAGAGATAATATTTTTTATTAGAGCTAATACTTTAATTCGATCGAGCCCGTCTCGCCCTGGACCGGCTTTTTTATTTTATCACACTATTTTGATAACATAAAATAATCTGTAATTTTATTTAAAAACTACTTAATAATCAATGATAAATTATTTTTGTTTTAAAAATGATGTGCCATAGAGTAGGTACGAATGATTTTAGTACATGGAAAAAATATGTGCATACTTTCGCCTTGAAAAACTTTTTTTTGTTTGTTTTTTCAGAGCCCTAGTTCTCATAATGCAGCCATCGACCGGTCTCAGTAGACAGGATGGTCTCGTTATATTCGAGTCCGTTGCCGACAACCATCTGGGCTACAGGATTGCGTTTACCTTCATTCAATCGCAGTGGAGGAGACTGCATCAACAGTAAGTCAACTGAAGTAATTAAGCACTCAATACTGCCAACTGAAATGTTTTTTATACAAGACTTTCGAACTCGCCCTATACCATTTGCGATGGTATAGGACGAATTCAAAAGTCAAATAAAACTGTGTCCCCCCCGGGTTGCAGCAACTAAAACGTGGAACCAATTTTCTGAAAATTTGTCAAAAGTGCTTTACTTTAAAAATTATTTAAAATAATCATTTTAATCACCTGGAGTGAGGCACGCAGGCCTGATTTCCGGTAATACAAAAAAGTATTTATTTGTTGTATGCATAATGTCAAAATGCCTATTCTGTCGTTTTTTTTCTGACTTAATATCTCTTAATAATATTCATATAATAAGCACTATTAAATATACTTAGGTTGCTCTTTAAATACTTTTATCCTTTTTTTTCTTCATAAGTTTTTAATTCTATTCTAGTTTTTATTTTTCCGTCACAATTGTTCCTATCAGTAATCAGTAATGGCTAAGTAATCATGCAAAAGCATATTCCCCTGACTCTTATTAGTTGAGTAGGGCCCAAAATAATTGAGGTTAGAAGTGCTAAGAATCATTGTTGGCGGCTTACTTTGCTTGAAAAATATAATAATTTTACATATATCGTGTCCCAAGACCAATCCCGATAAAAACACAGCTAATTGGTCCTGCGACTTCTAGTCATTTGTTAAGAAACTATTAAAATTCATCGTAGTTTTTGAGAAAAAAAAAAGTGACTTCAGTCGATAATAATAAACGAATCATGTCACAAGGTCTTTGTTGTGAGCAAACAGCTGTTGCAATCGGCGCGTTCCGATAACCCGGCCAAGGTTAATTCGTTGATCCCCTCGCGAGTAAGAATTAGCCCTGCTGACCGAATTTACACCATCTGTTATAAAAAAAGATGCATTGAGATGCAAAGATGCAAAATAAATAAACATCGTATATATATAAAATGATATAAAATAATATAGATATAAAATGGTATTGTAATATTTGTTATTAATGTTAATATTTTTTGGTAGTAAAAACCCATTTTTAGTTTTACATAGCTTTTTATTGTTCAATCAGATGTATTTTTTGTGTGTTACTGTGTAAAACCGTTAGTTTTTCCAATAAAGATAAATAAATAAATATCTTATTCCCCTATGAGTGAACATATCAATCAAAGAGGAAGAAAGAAGTCATACTAAAAGTATATATTTTTTTCAACTCTGCCAGTAAATTCACCGTTGCGTCCTATGACATTAAAAACAAATCTTACAGATATTGACAGTAATTCCCATTTTAATTTTTACAGTTACGGCACGATTACGATCATACATGAAATGGTTCAATATATTGCAAAGTATACTAATACGCCCAACGACTTAAACGAGGTAAGATCACATTATCTATAGTATTAGTCGTGTAGATCGTAAAGATCTACTTTACTTTAGCCAGTTAATATGCCCAAGCAAGGATAGTATTGGAACAAGGGTAAGGACGCAGAATTAGAAAGAAACAAGATGACATTCTTTGAGACGACGTTTATAAATGGCAATATTTGAAGACTCCAATGCCACCAGGGACTTCGCTTCACGATTTAGCCACCTGAACTATCAAGGATTTCATAAATAACACTGATTTATGGCTTGAAATATTCAATTAACGGATCAATTCTAAAACCTGGCACATTTACCCCTAGAGCATATTCCTTCGATTCTCAAAATTTCCTGAACATATATCATTCTGAAGACAAACACTCACCCAAACAGTCAATCAGCTTGAAGCTGTCCGCTTATTACCAATGTAAATAGCAAAATATCCACAACTAAAATCAACGATTCACTCTGTCTATCGAAAAGTAATGCATATAAAAGTGACATATCTTAGAACTTTGATTGGAGCCTGGTAAACTCAAAGCGTTAAATGAAAGCGGCAATCTCTATCTTATAGTAGATCCGTTTGATGCAAAACATGGCACATAATCATGAATAAGTTTGTGTTTTCTATCGTAATTGAACGTAATATATCTTATCCCCAGCTCAAAATCCTAGTGGCGGACATGAAAAATTCGACAGGCGAAACGAGTTTGACTCTCAGCGCCGCCGAAGAGATAGCCGAGAACAACGTCCACTGGATGGAGCGAAGCTATATGTCCGTAGAAGTATGGCTGCAGCAATTCACGCGGCAATACAACCTCACGTAGGATCTAGGATAAATTGACGGCTTTGCACAATGTATTAGAATACGCAGCTAACGTTATTGCAATTCAGTGTTGATTTTATATAGTTTTATACTAATTTGTACAATCGCCTAATGGCAGATCAAGAACAGCTGATTTTTGACAGCTGTCATTGTAGGCAAAGTGCGGTTATATCATATAATAATTTCATCATAAATTACAAAAATGTTGTGTCCATGCTGCGAGACTGTAGAACTACTTTCAATTATAAAAACTTTATCCACACAACCTTTAAGCTTCAATGATAGTAAATTATATTGCTTCCTAATATATTCAAACTCCTGGCTCCTGGTATTCAACATAATATGTATCATTTGGGCTGTCTGGTTGAAAGTCAATGCAAAACCAATTTTTTTTGAAGCGACCGTCAGGTAAAAATGTCTCATTTTTCAGTAAAAGGCATAAAGACACAAATTAATGTCCTTTAACCGTTTTTGCCAGAGGTATCTCCACATTTTGTTATCGAAGTACCGTCACTCCGCGGACATTTCCGAACGGATTGAGATATAAAATCATGTCCTCATCCCTTTTCCTCTGCAAATATTCACCACCCGCAAAAGCGAGGCCAAGGAATCGAAATGAATATAAAATTACCCTCCCACCACTTTCGTACAACCCGACATCGGAGCATCGTCCACTGTTGTATATTTTACAAATACGTATGATTTAGGTTGGTATTTATAGTGTTCTATTCGCCGAGATGGAATAGTCCTGCAGTTTCATAATACATTGTGCAAAAGCTTCCAAATGCCAGAACGGTGACAGATGATGGCATGTGCCATAAAACCAGTGTTCCTAGTGTGGTGTTTTAATAGCACTCGTAAAGCTTTTAAGGATTCTCTATTTATATGACAATACTGCCTACGGAACCGTGTATAGTTCCGCGGATTAAATATCGTATTATTTTAACCATATGTGCTCTCGGCGAAAAATCATTGTTTAACCTGGAACTATTTTTATTCAATGTGTTTGAAAGGTAGATCACCATCGTTTGTTTGATAGCTTAGCAGCTCTAACTGTAATGGAGCTAATCGGGAACGGAACCATAGTCAAAAATGTGTAATGAATACAGATGTAAAGTACGTAATGTTTTGAAAATTTGTCATTATCGCTGAGATAGTGCATTGCAAATGGGCAGCTGAAAAGTTACACTACCAGCGATATCTGTTCCATCTTTGAAGCCATTTTTGAAGTTAGAAGGTAATATTTACAAATCCTCATTTTGTGTAAAAGAAAACTTGTTTTGTGTAAAAAAAAAATAGTGGTGTTTCCTATTATAATTCTGATAGAAGAAATATTTTTACTCAACACAAGGAGTGAATGATAAAGAGTAACACGACTAAACTGTACTTGAAATAGGTTATGATATTATATTTTGTTTGTATAATTTTAATCGATATGTGGCACTAACGCAACCTGCCAGAATTATTTTCAAATATTTAAAAAAAATTTAAGAAACTGCTTGACATTACAGATTTTGTATTATTGGCGCTTTCGAGTGGTGCAAGTATGAAGAATAATTTCGTAATAGTTTGACTAAAACATGCAGTTGCTGTTATATATTTCAATAAGTGCTTGCCACACATGAAGTCATATTCAAGATCACTATATGAAAGTATTAAGTTGCATCATTGGCCTTTTGAGTCATTAACGACTACGACCTTTAGACAATACGTTATTTCGATACAAAATATTTTATGACACCCTTCACTTTTTAGTAAACTATTCAACGGTTTAATGTAGTGTTATGATACCCTATAATTACAAAATGAGTGACTCAATGCAGTTAACTAGAATTTTACTTAATTTTTTATAAAATACATCTTGAGAAACTAAAAGTGTAAATGGGTGTATTGCGTAACTGAACATCAGCTCTTCAAATCCTTACGGACAACTTTTGCCGAAGCACATTCAGACTACTTAACAAACCCTTGGCCCTGTTCTCAATATAAAAGCAATAAAACACCCAACGTAAACATCTTTCATTACCCAGAGCACATCAACAGATCCAACACAGCGATATCATTGATTATAGGTATAATTATTTTTAGATTGCTCAACTGCTAAGAAGAATTGGACACTCTTTGGTAACAAAAGCACACTATAGATGGCACACCAAGTCTCAAACATCCATAAAAGATAATTTATTGGAGAAAGCATACAGTTTCATTATTTTAATAACAGATGGCAACATTATATTTTTCAGGTTTAAACTGAAAATTTTACACAAAACAGTGCGCCATCTGTGACTTAACAAAATTAGGTTTTCTGAACTGTTAATGGTCTACAAATCTGGGTATCTGCCAATGAAATATTAATAATAAAATATAATATTTCATAGGCGAAAAATTGCGCCATCTACCTCTCACAATTGTACGAATTTGATCTATTTAAAAACCACTATAATACAATGAATTTTAATTGATTCCCAGCTAATTTAGTTCATATGGAAATACTTATTTTCATTCGGTATTACTAATGTAATAATTATTATTTTAAACAGCTGACGTGTGATTAAGACTTATTATTTTACGCAGTTATTTAAGCTATTGTAATTTATTTCTAAATTCTTACGTTCATTGTTAATATTAAACATATATTTAGGAGTAGATGTTTCATTTGAAATAGAGAAGTGTGAGGTTTTTTTTGTTTCATGTGATGTGTGATATTTTTCACTTCGTGTAATAAATTATACAAATTTAATAAGATTAAACTTATTATATAAATAATATTAACTGCAGTCTCCTTTTGATACGCTTTTCCAAATTTATACCCTCAGCTTTTTTTTATTTTAAATTAGTTTTAATATTGAAGAATCGCAGTTTTTCTTAGGAGTAATTTAACTTATTTAAACTAAAGGCGCTATTTATAAAGATGCCAATTTCGCCTGGATGTCATATTACGAGAAATTACTCAAAAAAGTTCACGAGGCTTTTGCTATTAGTGACTTAACAGCCTGTATCATCAAACTAAACTCATATACAATCTATTGACGTGGCATAACTTCATATTCAAATTATTAGCACAAACCCAATGGTTCGGCAAAACATACCTCGCGGGATACATTTTGACATTAGCCGACGTCGTTTTAGTCTCAAAACAAAATTTGCATTTGAGGGAGTTTCTCCCGATGCCTAAAATCATTTAATTTTAAACGGCTGTTCAGTTTACCTAAGCTCGATGAGACACAATATTTTGTACAAAAACTGTGCATCACAAAATGATAACTCAACTTCTCGTAGTCTTGAAAACCATAATCAATGTATTCTCAATTGTTGTATTTACGTCTAAAGGTTTGATAAAATGTATGGAGAAATACAGACTTTTGGTTAAAGTAGAAATTTACCTTTTTAATTCTACAAAATCCAGATAATTTTGAGATAAAATGACAACTATTGTATGGAGAAATAACCGGGTTGCGTCTTCTTAACGAACGCAAAATATTCCGGAATGAGTACACTATAATTTCAAATGAGACATCAGCTTCTTTGTTAAGTCAACGAATAAAATAATAGTATAAGGTGATTTATTTCTCCTTATAGCAGACAAAATGCATTTTTCAAATAATTTAGTGAAAAATTTGATTTAGAATCCAAAAATATGTTATTATCCAAAGCGAAATGTATATTTTAATCTTACATAATTAATTATTTTTTCTATGATCTTCTCAAAACACGAAAATGTGATAAAGGTAATTTAAATGAAAATATTAGTAATTTTAAAATTACGACACATTAGCATTTTAGTTTTAAATGTATGATAATTACAAATAATTTATTGTTGCTTATAAGCTTTGCATTTTATGAAAACAAAATATATCCCCTTAATTTCATAACATTCAGTCATCTAATGATAAGTAACGTTTAGTTAGTTTTTTTTTATTTTAAATTATATGATATATACAGAATAACATAGAATTAATGAAATGCTTTCGAAGCTTTATCAAAACGTTAATCGAGATTTTGATATTGTAGACAATCTTAATTATTTGTTTTTTTAAGAGAAACTAACTAATTAAAAATCCTTACAACAGAGTTAAGAAGGAAGACACTGCAATTTTGCATTGAACTATATTTATAGGGCCGAAAAGAAAATGATTTTTGATAATTTGTATTCTTAAGTTTAAAATTAAGAGCGTAACTGTCGTTAATAAAGTTTTGGCATGCTTGAGGTTATAGTTTGTGCTAAGAATCATAAATTCTAATGTATAGTAACAGATTTTCGAAAAAGGTACCTTTGAAGCCATATTTGGTTGAATCTAAGATATTTTTTCGAGTGAAGTATTTTAATAACAGCTGCTATTAGATAAATGGTACTATAACATTAGATTCTTATTTCATGAAGATTACGAAAAACAAAACGTTTTTTACGCATTGACGTGCCTTATGAACTTAGAAATAAGACCCTCTCCGAAGTCTCTTAACCTGTACTTTTTTATGATGAGCAGTGACTTCCATGGCAGCTATGGTCCTACCACATTCGCCAGATTATGAATCCTCTGACAACAAATTTCTAATTCTATGATATTTGTTGATTTTTTCTGTTCAATTGTTACTTTGTATGGCTAAAAGCATCATTTTTAAACATGATTAAGCCTTATTTTATTCTCTTTTTATACATTTTAATAGTATAAAGTTAACATTTCTAAAGGTACAGACTACTCTAAACCATTCTCATTTTGTTGTGAAAGAAAAATATTCGCTGGCTGCGTGTTTAAAAACGTCTAACTTAACTTGAAGAATTATATTAGTATTTAGTAGAGGCGAATATGTAATAGCGCAAACTATTTCCTCTAAAATGATTTTATTTTTACTTATAATTTCCTCAATAGTACATGTTTACCTCAAAATCCAGCCTTGATTTATATATCCTTTTTATTTTCATACACAAAAATAAACATTTCAGCGTAAAAACAGTTTTATTTGAAATCCTGTCCATCGAGCACTCGCATGATAGCATAATTTATACTATACTCTTGGTTGGATAGCACTCTTTTTATTTTGAGTTCTATGACATTGTAAAATGGAGTGCCCAATTAAAAATCTTGTTCTAATCAAAATAACAACCATTGTTCTTTTTTTATATACTAAAGAATTGCTATGAACCCAGGTCATATACAATTATTACGAGCCCTACTCAACTAGGCCAAATGTGCCTGTTCAGGGGAGATGGTGGTAATGAAGAGTTAAAATTGGTGTGGATTCGAATCCGAGACCTTTGGGTCAATAGTCCAGCGCCCCACTAAGACTACCCTGATACCACGATTTTAGGATGACATTACATTCAACGTAAACTCTCTGATGAATATTTTGTTACTGCCAAAAGATTCAAGTGACCATCTTAACATCACAATGA
Organism: Neomicropteryx cornuta; assembly: GCA_020383195.1. Taxonomy (NCBI): domain Eukaryota; kingdom Metazoa; phylum Arthropoda; class Insecta; order Lepidoptera; family Micropterigidae; genus Neomicropteryx; species Neomicropteryx cornuta. The sequence goes on along the minus strand of JAHKQU010000010.1, from coordinate 3,341,140 downwards.
ACTATGAGAACTTAACATAATGGAAATCTTTTTTTTGAATCTACTTTTTCTATGGTAATAAACAATGGTACGTAATATCTTCATGTGCAGTTAGAAGAAAATGTATCTTATTCTTGAAAAGTTAGGTTTAAAACACGGGATGTTTAAAAGACGGGCTGCATTGGATATTTGCTTCGTTTCACTCATCGATGTAGGTTTCACAATGAAACAGAGATTTGAAACTGCATGTAAAATGTATTACCGGGAGCCATTTTTGCACTTATATCACAGCTTACAACTCAAAGTTTAGTGAGGACCCGAAGTTTGCATTAGTGATCACTGTAGACATTCAAGGATTAAGATTTCAGGAATTGTAGTGATTCAACCATGTTGATGAACGGACGCATGTTGAAAAAAAATTAGTATCACCCAAGACTTTTTTCTCCAGTGCAAAAATCATAACTGAGAACTACTTAGATTATAATTGCAAAAAACGTCATAATCGGATAAGTAATATTCACTGGCTAGATCACCCGATTTGTTACACCTTGACTCTGGTAGGAAATGATGAAACCCAAAGTTTTATTATTATACCGTCTGTTGAACCGGTTGATAGGAAAATATCTGCAGCAACGTCCGGTATACTGGTCAAAATAATTATTTCTCAAGATCAAAATAATTGCAGTAAATCTAAGCACAAAAACATTTGTATAATACTTTCCACACTATATTTATGTAATATTATTAAATAATAATAGCGTGTAATGTTTAGTTGTCGATGTAGATCAAAGCGAAGAGGGAAGACTATAAATAAAAGATCAGTAGTGATTTTAAATACACCTGTATAGAGATGAACTTTTTCCGTTATGAATTTATTCTACACTTCGAACTGAATGACTTTTGTTGTAAAAGTAATTTTGACATTTTTTAATTCCAAATAAATAATATCATAGGAAACATTTGTTATACGGCGATCTCGTCCACGCGGCATGCTCGTGTATCTATCTCGACCAATCCAGGTCAAAACCGTGCATCGGCTACCAGTCAGGAGGAAAGTACATATCGCCACTTACTTTTTTTGACATTGAAAAATTTGGCAAACATAAGTTGTCCAGTTTTAAGTGTCAGAAAAGACACAGACACAGTAGCGCTCTAAAGGACATGGAATATCATTTCGCAAACCATGGTAAGGATCTGGCATCAGTAAAACACCATCGCTGTCAGATTATTTTCTTTTTATTGCATTTTATGTATAGAATGATTAGACAGTCTCCTGTACGGGCGGTTCGTAGCCCTCCGGCCTGTCGGGCGCGTCGGTCGCATCCACCCGCTTGACGCCCGCCACTCCCGCCTCGATCTTCGCCTCGTGCAACTCGAGCAGCTTTGACAGCTCGAAACGCGGACGCTTGATCACCTTCACCTGCAAAAGGAGCATGTGTAATCCCATACATTAAATATTGAAGGCCTCAGCATGACTAAACATTACTTCTATCAGTATCATAACTGCTAGCTGGACCTTAGGTTTTATGTTTTAATAAGGCCAATCGTTGAGTAGTTTGCTTAAATTTTGCAATGTGAGGGTAAAAAGATTGAGGTTTATTTTATCAGTCCACTCAGCTAATTCGCGCGCTACAATGTGACAAATATGTTGTGTCTGTAAGGTTTCTTCAATTTGTTGGTCGCCGATGGTCCCGACAGGTTGTGTCGTCTGTAAGGGTCAATCAAAACAGAGCATGAATGCGAAATGCAGCTAAAATTTTAAATTCGTTAACCGATCAAAAGGTGTTCCTCTAAATTGAAGAGGTATTTTAGGTAGAGGTATCTGTGACGCATATACAACCAGTTCAAGGCAGAGACGTACTTATCGTATACTTGAATATTTATTTGCAATCGGTTACCTTCCTAATGTAGACATCGTGAAGTGGATAGATGCCGTGACAGTGCTTCTCGATCTCCTTGGCGATGGAGTCAGGCTTCAATTTGCTGACCACATTGCGCAGGTCCTGCGTGGTCACCTCCCGGGTTATAATCTCACACATTTTGGCCCTGAGAGAAAGCACAATACTTATTTCGTTTTAATTTAAATAAACAACTATTCATATTACTATGAGCTATGATGGACAAGTTTTATTTCGTATGGTCGGTATAAAAATTATCAGATTTATTTTTTTACGCTTCCTTTCATGAATTAAGGTATACGGTACACGCCGCGCTTTTAAATATTAATCGAAATGTAATGAGCCGATGAAGTTTTTAAGCTCTAGAGTTTTCATGAAATGCAGAGATATCTCGTCATCGGCGCTGAGTGTGTTATTAGCCCGTATCGGCACAGAAACATATATATACGTCCGAACGAGCCAATTTTGTTTAATTTTTTTTTCAATTCAATGCAGTGTCTAATACTATTTATAAATTTGTATTGAAAATACACTGACGCACTTCCGTCCCAATATATATAAAAAAAAAATCAACTTTATTTTTTTTTCGAAAACTACATATTTTGGAAGACTTTTAAATTGTTTTATTTATTTTTTTACGCTTCCTTTCATGAATTAAGGTATACGGTACACGCCGCGCTTTTAAATATTAATCGAAATGTAATGAGCCGATGAAGTTTTTAAGCTCTAGAGTTTTCATGAAATGCAGAGATATCTCGTCATCGGCGCTGAGTGTGTTATTAGCCCGTATCGGCACAGAAACATATATATACGTCCGAACGAGCCAATTTTGTTTAATTTTTTTTTCAATTCAATGCAGTGTCTAATACTATTTATAAATTTGTATTGAAAATACACTGACGCACTTCCGTCCCAATATATATAAAAAAAAAATCAACTTTATTTTTTTTTCGAAAACTACATATTTTGGAAGACTTTTAAATTGTAATGTATATATATTATTTCTATTTTCTTTACGGTTTCTTCATAAAAAAAAATCTAAAGTATCTGTAGCAATTATTGAGCCTAATGATTTCGTGCCTACAAAACTTGTCTCATCTGCAAACGCTCGTCACGAGTGTCTGGCACATTAAATAGCCTGCTTTTATGCTAGTTCCAATTAAGGGTTTTGTCAGTAGACAGGTAGAAAAAGCTTCACCCTTAAACTCCATAGTTTCCGCCAAAAATTTTGGCGCCAAAAGTCGTTAAGACTGTAATTAATGACCTTGAAAAATCACTCATCTACTATAAAATCCATAGTGCAGGCAAGAGTCGTTTAATCTTTACAAATCTGGTATCATCTGATTAACCATAAAATTCTCTATTATACAATATCACTTTGATTATGTTTATTTCGTAAATTTTAAAAAAAAAAAGTTGCCATATCAATTTTTTCTTGTTGACCACCCAATTTTCCACTATTTTGACAAATTTTGTCAAATATTACATTTTTTTTACATTTTCATATATTTATAACTATACATTACAATTTAAGTCTTCCAAAATATGTACAGTTTTCGAAAAAAAGAAAAAAGTTAAAAAAAAATTATATATATTGGAACGGTAGTACATTAGTGTATTTTCAATACAAATTTATAAATAGTATTAGACACTGCATTGAATTGAAAAAATAAAACAAAATTGTTTAGTTGTGATTTCCAATGGTGAAAACGTCATGTTAATAAATAATACTGAAATAATACCAAAAATAATAAAAATCAAGTGGGCAATGCGGACGTATATATACGTCCTTTGGCCGATGGGGACCTGGGCTGTCCGGGCGGCCGAACGTATTTATATGTCCTTCGGCTTCCAAGGGTTAATGAATTTACCAAGATCTAATTAAAATTAGAATTTAAGGGATTTTATCCACCCTTCTAATAAATGCCATCTTCACTAAATACAGAGATTTCTTGTATTTAGTATTGGATTCTGACCATTATAAGAATAAAGAATGTTGGGAAATTTTGTTCAGACAATATTGTTAATCATTTTAAAAATATTGTTTCCTTCACGTCATTTTTACTGGAATCAAGGATAAAATATAAGTTCCAATGTACCTGCATATAGAATCTATAACTGTCAAAATTACCTTAAGGCCAGCCTATCCGCCTGACAGAATTTCCCGAGAAATTCCCAAAGTGTTAACCCCGGGGGTGTTTATGTCCCCATTACGAGTAAGAAATTATTATATTAAAAAAAAGTGAAAATAATTCATACCCAAATTTATCATTTTTAATAAAGTGATAATGTGAGTTGCTTTTAGCGTCACGACACGTGATCGATATTTGTAGCCGTGACCGGAGCGCGATCAATGACTCGGCGTTGACAACCGTTATGACGTAGTTTACATTTTTTTCCAGGAATTCATGATAAATTTTGTTATGTCGCCTTTACAAATCATATTTGAAATCACAGTTCCAATCAGCTGGATTTTATACCAGGGATGGTCTCAGGACACTATAATTTGTTTCAATAATATTTCGAATATGCTTATACTGACAAATGACCTTTAAATTGATAATACTGATTAAATTTTCCGTTTGTACAACCAGTTTTGAGTATTTTTCAATGCGATAGTGCGATGTTTCCCAAACTTATTTTCCCCGTGGACCCCTAACCCAGTATTTTTTATCCTTCGTGGACCCCCTCCTCCAGGATTCCCACACTGTGATAGGTGTTTTTGTATAGTGGAATCATTTTTTTCTTCCTTCCTGAAACCTTTTTTCCACTTCGGGAACCTCTGCGATAGTGGTTTAACCTGACACTTGCTCGAGCCAATTGCGTAATATGAGAATTAAAACAAATAGCATTTAGCCGCTTACTAAAATGCTTATTTTAGAAAAACTACGAATGTAATCTTCAAAACGTGCACTATTTTGAATAGTTTATAATATTCTATAGAATATGGGGTTTTAACTCCAAAATAAGCATTTTACACCATTTTTGAACAACAATGCGGGTGGGTGCATACAGTTACTTGGGCATTAGTCAAGCTAAAGAACATTACCTGATCTGCCTGACCCTCGAGGCCTGTGCGTAGCATGTCTTCCTCTGGCTCATCTGATCCTTGGCAGTGAAGCCGATGCAGAAAACGCGAAGAGTGTAGCCGTCGGTCGTCTTCACATCGATGTTGCCCTCCACGAGGGTTTGCCATTTCTTTACCATCGACCTGAACACAAGAAATTCTAGAATATTTACACACGTACGTACTATGCAAATTCGTACCCTAAACCTCCAGGATACAAGTCGGTATCCCGACTACTAAACCAAACAATCTCAATGTGTTTGAAATACTAAAAGGATTTTCTAGCATAAATCAATCAGTCTTTATTATATTATACACAATACGAACCCATGTATAAATCTATTGCTGACTTTCTTTTTTTTCTAATAATATTAGCCATCTTTGTTCTAACCACAGTATAAAGAGATACAGCGCAAGGGTACGGCGGGTTACTGCGCGGGAGTGGATCGCGGCTGGCGACGAAACAATGCTCTCGGCTATTACGACAAACTGGGCGCTATCAAATCACATGTGGTATCTACTTTATACTGTGTCCTGACCCTATCTTTGCTTAGGCATTTTTTTTTTCGCCAACACAATATTAACTACACAACCTCTCTGGGTTTGGACGGTGGAGATTGTCCTAGAGTCTCCATTTTTAGGGATCCCGGTGGGAAAAATTTGAACTACCTAGAAAATCAAGGTCAATAGATTTATATGACAAGTTGAGAGCATTTACCACCCAGAAAGCATAGAATGATGAACGTATTACCGCACCTAAGCTTGTCGGTGGTCAGGTCCATTCCGTGGAAGTTGGTGAGGACATTACGGCCCTGGACATCCTCGGCAATCAATCGGAACTTGCGGAAAGACCTAAGGACAAGACAACCCGTTACAAAAAATCATAAATGTACATTTTAAACCAATCCAATGGACTAAACACGAAGCTATAATAACAGTATTAATTATAAAGAAAAACAACATTCGATACTATTCTCCATAAATGCTGAAAATTACTATAGGTAATAGTTTCACATTAGCATATAATTATTAAAAAGACAATTCTTCTATATATTCATTGAAAAAAATATAGTATTTCTTGACCTGGATAAGTCTTAATAAGAAAGTTATGGTAGTAAAGGGCATAAGTGGGATGGTGATGTCTTATAGGTGCCCTAAACTCCATACACGCAGGAACCATTACAATGAAGAGGTTTTGGTAATCTAGAGGGTAGTCTTAGTTCATAACCTCCACACAAAAGCTGTTTCCAATTTACCAAGTTGTTGAAATTTATAATAAAATTACTTCTTATTATAAAAGAGCTCATTACCGAGAAATAGTTTTTTGAAAATAAATATTTGCATAATGATTCCAATAAAATCCAATAAATAGCAACACAGTAATCAATGATCCTAACACTCACAATGACAATATATCAAAATCAGCTGATAACGTTATCCAACAAGTAATTTCATCATTATTGTCAGTTTATGAGCACTAAGAGTGTGCCCATAATAACCAAAAAATAATAAAGGTCGGCTAAAATAAATATAAAATGACAAGTCTAATGGTATAACTTGCCGCGAGCACACTACTTTAGTTTTGCGGAGAGTACCTTAGGTTGAACTGTGAGCAGTTAACTCTTCATTTTGTAACTTAATTGGTCTCTTTCTATTCCTGATCTTCCGTTCTGTACTTCCTTTATTAGAATTCTAATATTTATAGGTTATAGCCATAGGTTATAGTTATAGTAGTGTTGTACATTGAGAAAAATGCATGCTCAAAAATACAGACATGCTTGGAAAAACGATCAGCCTTACCTCTCTGCGTCCTTTTCAGAATCCAAATCAGACATGGATACTTCGAAAACCCTGTGTTTGAGACCTTCCGAGGCGATTTTTGTGCCCTGTCACAAAAGCACATTCATGGTTATATAAAAATTACAATAAAAGACGAGAATAAAAGACAATGGGATGTATTTCAGACATAATATCAAAAGGGAACAAAAAGTTTTCTTCACATTTGTATCAAAGCGAGCTAGGTTGATCATCATTTAATATTTATGGTACTATAATTTTAAGTAAAATAAATACAAAATATAACAAACCTGAGTTCTGTTGACCAAGGTCTTGCCGACTTGCCGGTTGGCAAACATCGTAGGAGCTTTAACATCGTACCAATCTTTGCGGGTAAACGGGTCCACACTGCATCAATGAAATACCCACAATCAGCCATCTCTCAAAATAGTAAGAAATATTAAAAATACACAATGAATATCAGATTAAAAAAATCAAGGGAACAAAATATATCTTCATATATCTGTCAAAGAGAGCTAGGTGTATCATCACGCTACATACAGTATTACTTAAATGCAAAGAACTTATCAAATTTACAGAGAACATAACCAAAAATTCTGACGTGACAATTGCGAGCCTCATGTCAGAGCCGACTTCGAGCCATCAAAATCTCAGAGATCACAATAATAACATACAAAAACTTTGTAAATTATACATTTCACACAATCTACTAAATTATCAATGGAAACATTTCACTTACATCTTCTTTTTTACTCCCTTCTTTCCTCCTTTCGAGAGACCTTTATTCTTACCGACCGCCATTTTCACGAGCAAAACTAAAGAAAGGAATTATGAAAGGCACTGGCAAACTTGACAAAAACAAACAATACCGAGTAATATTGGTAGTAGCTATGTACTGATTTTTAACGTACGGTGTTGCAAGTCTGCGGTGTGCTATTTAATTCAGATGCGGCGCATAAGGGTGCTAAGAGTGGGTACTAAAAAAAAACTGTATTTTCACATTTTAATCATATGTTCATTATTATTTATTTTATTATTACACAATACATTGTATAAAACATTATTTACTAACTAATATCTTTAAGCATTCTATGCGAGTTAGAATTAACATTATATTAATATATCATTGTTGAGTTCTTTTAATGAGATTTAGGGCTACTTCACTAAACGATAATATGGAGTTGGATGTGTAAAAATACACAATATTAAATATTTAAAGTTATTCTCGAGGGGAAGGCCTCCAGTTAGAGGTTAATGCAATTAGGCCTAGATACAGGATTATTGGTAATTCGACGTATTCCTTTTAAGGGGTGATAGTATAGGTCATAAGCGTTAAATTCAACCGGCATATGCTTAATACAAATGTCATTGGTTTACGAGATATTTAAGTTTTTTTACTTTTTATGAAAAAGTGGTGTTTTTTTTATATATTTTCAGTGCTTTTTTTACATTTTGTTATTTGTAACTGGCAATATGACATTAAATTTTAAATGTAAAATATCAATAAATAGAAATTGCCATTTCAAAACATTCTGACTTTCAAAAAAGATAATTTCATCTCAGTGTCAAATATGTCTTTTGTTTTAAAAATCGTGTATAGATTAAGTGTAAAAACTTTTTAGAAAACTACCTTGCTTATTAACTATCGAACCAGATATGAATATTAAAAATATTCTTTCTAGTTCTATGAAAAACATCAATAACATCACAGGTAGCACTCCACCGTTGTTTAGATTTTAGAGACCAGTCTTGTTTACCAACTTTTGATCGAGGCTTAGATACTCCAGTTAGTTCGAAACAGAGAGCATGATAAACCTCCGATTTCATTCCGGTTATTCCGGGACGTTATTTATTAATTATTCATTAATTTCGGGATTATAATACTCAAGCCAGGCCAGTCTCGTTTGATTACCGTCTCAAGTACACGTATTTTTATCATCTCTAAGCAATTTCCTGTCTCTGATTTTTTAAGTTGTAGATGTATTATTTATTACGTAATCATTATGGCTGATGTGTATAAAAACGCAGAATACATAAAAATCCTGTTTTGTTACGGATTTTGTGATGGCAGTGCCGTCAAATTCGCCGAGAATATCAATGTCGGTTTCAAAACTGCCGAGTACTGCATATCAGTGTTTTTAATTCGACTTATCGACGTATGCGTGAAACCGGATCCATCCAACAAAGGGAATATGACGCTGGTATTCCTGTTATTTATCACACACAGGAATAATTAAGAAGATAATTTGAAAATGACCTAGCTGTATCGAACGATCAAATAGGTAGACATGTCGGAGCATCACAATGGAATGTGTACACATAGCACAACTATATCCTTATATATTAGGCCTATTCAGGGTTTAGAAGGAGGCAATCCTGCAAGGAGGTTGGAATTCTACGGCTTCATGCGAATGCTGAAGAGAGAGTTTTCTTAATAATATTCAATGGACGGACGAGTCAAAATTTGACCGCGAAGGTATTATAATTGATTATATAGGTTTATTTTTTAACCCTATATAATCAACGGTATTATCAACTACCACAACATGCATTAATGTAATATAAGATTTTTGAAACAAAAAATATGTTTAGTACTGAAATCAATTTAAATTTTTCTGAAAGTCAGAATATTTTGAAATGGCATTTTCTATTCAAATTTCTATTTTACATTTAAAATGTAGAGTCATAGTGTCAGTTAAGTAAAAACATTCAAAATTACTCCACTTTTTTCATATTTTTACTATTATTTAGGTAATTACAATATTTAGGAGCTAACTCCGGTGATAGTTTAGTAGGTGAGGGAAAAAATAATGCTTAACAACTCGCAGCCTACGCTTAAAACCAGCCTTGGAACAAGGAAAAGGATCAAATACTGACCTATGAAGAGTATTCCACTGCCGAATTGTTCTGGAAAGAAACGAATTGAACCCAATATTCCGTTTTCTCAAGATAGGTTTTATCTTGAAATGATGGTCATTACGGCCAATATAAGGAGACTTAGAGGCTCATTCGTCACTGTCTTATATAAACTATTTAATCTGAATTCGAAACGCCTTCTACTTAGTGGCTCCTAATTAAGAGTTGAAATTAATTTAGTGGTCTATCATATCGACTAAAACGCCTAAAGACATGCCGGTTTGCTTTTCTCTGAACTGCTTCAAATTCGTCTTTAAGACATTGGGTGTAAGGATCCCATACTGGTGCAGTATTCAAGGGTAGGACGAACCAACGTTTTATAAGCCAATGCTCGCGCTTTAAAATCTGCACCTTTAAGACGAAAAAAACTAGATGAATTAAGTTATATAATATTTTAATGTTTTATGGTATAAATAAACATACCGGTTAAAAAAAAAAAATATAAAATGAATTGGAGACACAAATTTTGTTATTAAGTCGCCACTGTCAGTTCTATTCATAGATAATGAAATCAGCTGTCAAAAAATTGGTAGAAGAAACCATGGACAAGATACTTATTAAATATATGTGTAGTAAAAATATAAATTCTTCTCGGTGTTTTTTGTTAGTCGGGGTCGTAACGTTTTCTTCGCCGGTCAATGGCAAATTTCTAAATTTATATTCGCAGAATTTATGAATCGGGGAAGTGTTTAAGTGACAAGACGGGTAATATAAACGGATAGTGTGTTTGAATTTGTTATAATGAATTGTCAACTTTGAAGCGTCCAAGGCCGCTCAATAGGTTTTGAAGAATGGATTCAAACGAGACTAAAGACTCTCCAGTAAAAACAACTTCTGATAATTCCTCTGAAGCAGATGCCGGCAGTAGCGTCGACAAACCACGAAAAATAAACGGTAATTACTTTTACAAAAAGAAAAACTAAGATCAGATTTTATGTTTTCAATTTGATTCTTTATTCTATGTTTTAGACTTTTTAGTATATTTGTGGTGTTTTGATTAAGATTTTGGTCCGTTCTATGGAAAACAGAAGCAGGTTTTTGAAAAACTTATACAGCTTGATTTATTAGCTTTTCAACCTAAAAATATTTTCAGGTTACCTGTATGAAATTCCTAAAATTATTTTTTATGGCGTTTTTTGTTCTGTATAGTGCGTTATATTCCATTTTACGACGCTTATTTATATTTTATTTAAATCCTTTAGATGCGGCGGAATACTCATTTTCACTAGAGTAGGCAGGCCTTCAGGCAATGGAGAAAATGGGAGGTTGATCTTCTAGACCAGTTGCATATGCATTATAAGGATTTAAAAAGGTTGCTTAAAGTGAGGCAAAATTAACCTGACGTTTACCGAACCTGCACATATGTGGGACCCAAAACTCCATCAACTGCCCAACCCGCATTTGTGCGGAAACCGCACATTGGCTGTTTGTTAACTAGTATTATTTATTTGACATATCGGGTGCTGAGACAAAAATAATCGAATAAATTATACACCATTCGAATTTGTTAAACTATATCGTTCATTTCAAAAATAAATAATAAAATGTAGGCTTACCCATTTCTTCAATTTTGCATTTCGAGGGGTAAACGTCAGTTCGGATTGGAGACTGCTTGTGGTTTTTTTTTATGGATTACAAGCTAACTGTTATTTTATAATTTTACATAAATATAGTGTCGATATGTTTTTTTTTGTGCATCAGAGTATAATTGAAAAAATAATTGTATTTGTGTTGTGGTTACCACGTGTCAAGAACATTTAGATTAAGTAATTAGATATTTCATTTCTTTTTATAAATTTTTATGTAAAAACATTTGACTAAGGTATTGCGAATAAAATTCAATCGTGAATCACATAGAAATTCTAAAATTAATATACACCAATATGCTATAAATTTTGCATTTTCGTCGCGTTTGTTTACGCTTCTCTGTAACATGATTACTGTCCATTTTTTAAAATATAAATGTTTAGTTATAAATTATAACATCTTTCTAACTGATTTTTACTTTAAAATGGTCTTGATAATCAAAATAATTAGAAGAGGTTTATTATTAATTTATCGGTCATTTCTGTCTATCAATTTTTTTTAAGTTGAAAATAATTAGCAAAATAAAAATAAATAAGTAAAAGAATAACTTATGAAGCGATAATAAAAATAAAAATCGAAAGTTCTCACATAATAATTATCTAAAAATAAATATTACGGCACAAGTGACCGGGATCCCCGTAATAATCAATGGGAGTTTTTTTCAAAATTGGTGTCATAGCTTTATTTTTTTTTTGTATAGTTAGTATTTAACCCATATTCTAGAGAATGTCATTAGCTTTTCAAAATAGTGCAGGTTATCAACGAAACATACGTAGTTTTTCTAAAATAGGGTCAAGGTGGGGTCAAAGAAAATAAATGCCAAAATTGCTTGAAAATCACTCACAATGCCATTGTGATCACTAATAATTGACAGGGCTGTCAACTATTAGTTTTCATTAATTTTTATGAGCCAATAGTTGACATACAAAAAAAAACCTATTAAAGTATAAACACCATGAATATTCTTTAAATTAGCTTACATACACATTGCCAGCGTCACATCTAACATATAATGAGAACTAAAGGAAAAATATGTTTGAGTAATAATTACCTATAAAAAAAAGGCGTCCTTAAGAAAAACGTCAAGGAATTTCGTAACATTTGTTCACGCCGTCACCTTGTTTACCAATAATATTCACCACGTTAAAATACTTGACTCAACGAGCAAAGACGAGCATACACGATTTTGCGAGCATACACGATTAAATGAGCTTAAATTTACTTTAAAAGTGTCAATCTTTAATTCCTTTACCTTACCTTAAAATCTAATAATATCTCCTGGTGGTCCCCATATCAGCAGATCAGTTGAAAAAACACATACATAATCTGATTAGCCGTTTTCGTGCAAACAGGCGTACCTAGCTACTCACTCAAATTCATTTTTTTTTTTTTATAACTAATTTGATAAAAAGGCTACATTTATATTTTCATACGGCTTTGCATCATAGTAAAATTTAATGTCAGTACGTAGGCACTTTATAAAACTACAAACACTGAACACGCTGCATGTAATATCTGACCTGTTTTTTTAAAGTATTTTACACTCCCCATATCTTCCAGGAGGCCCGGATGAAAATATTGTATCAACGACGATGACGACTTCGGAGTCCTTACAGGATGTCATTGACAGCTTGGTCATCGAAACCATGAAGAGCATAGGAGTGGAAGAAGGCAGCACTGGTATTTTTTAAAAAAATTTAGTATTTTTTTATTACTTTTATATCATGTTTGCACAAATTGTGCTCTTTGCTCTGTTGATAATGCATTTTTTGAAGGTTAGGTTAGGTAACTTATAACATCTATTCCCTCTGATAGATCAATCGTTTTCAAGAATATTCAGTCGCACCTTTCCCAACTCTGGTGACCCGTGCGGTGGTGGAACCACTTATAAGTGGTTGCGTTCATAGGGTATTAAATATAATTAATTTCTAATACTAGAAATTTCGGTTGTGTAAGACTACGTCTATCTCGGACAAACGATTCACCTCTGAAGGTAAAACTTCACAAAAGAGTGTAATAAGCGAATACAGTTAGGCTGGGCTGCTTTCGCGAAATTGAAGCATGTACTGAGAGCTAACATACAACAGTGTCTGGAAACAAAGTCTTCAATCAATGCATCCTTCCCGTCCTAACATACGGAGCAGAAACTTGGAAACTAACAGACAGCAAACTAAAGGTTACACAGCGAGCCATGAAAAGGGCTATGCTTCGAATCTCTTTGCGTGACAGAATCTGCAATGATACTATCCACCAAAGAACTAAAGTTGAAGACATAGCTCAAAAAATAAGCAAGCTGAAGTGGCAATGGGCAGTTCGTCTGTGCCGAAGGTCTGACAACCGCTGAAGCAGAAAAATACTCGAATGGCCCCCTCGAACTGGAAGACGAAGCGTAGGTCGACCACTAGCGCGTTGGACGGACGACATCAAAGAGTTGGAAACAGCTGGATGCGGATAGCAGAAGATAGGGAGAAATAGAGCACATTAGGAGAGGCCTACGTCCAACACCGGTTGATAATGTTGATGACTAGAATTTCGGGTGTGTTTTGTTCCATTGCTATAAAATTCTCCGTTAGTTTTCACCTGATTAGAAAAAAAAACAATATAATGCCATTTTGTAACATTAAAAAATGAAATATCAAATGTCTTCGATTTATTTATCGATATTTTTCCCGGTTGAGATAAAAACCGGCCCCGCCAGAGTGCGACTTTTATCTAAAATTGCCCTCGCCATCTGCTGGGTTAAATCACAGAATACAACATAGAGTTGCGAGGTGATGTCTGTCTGTAATTAAGACATCAGAAGACAGTCGGAACTGTCCTTTAACAACACCGCCCTGACAACAAAATCATAATAATAGTATATTGTAAAATACCAGTTGAACATTTACTTGTTGATAATTTCATTCATTGAGTTTAATATATAATAGTAAATTTTGTTGATTTTAGATAAGGACAAAAATGAACGAGAAAAATCTGTCAGTCCAGCTGTTGACGGAACTGAGGATGGTCTAGGTAATTTCATCATTACTTGCAAAATATATAATATAAATTTTTTTGAACGTGAAATTTTTTGTGACACTTGAAACTTCAGTGTAAGCTATCGCCGAACAGTGGTTCTGCTATAGGTTGACCCGAATTATACTGCTCCTCGGGACCCCTCTCCATACCGTGACAGACAATTAGAACCCCGTGTTTTACTGGCTACCGGGCATTTCTATGCATTCTTCTGCTATGTTTATTTTGATACGATTACTACGGGTTGCGAAATAATTGAATAAATAAATGTATTGCGCGTGTACACACAAACATAAATTATTATTAATAAGACGAGTATTTACATACATTTACAATATAATTATTGTAAAAAAAAAACATATTAAATACACGTTTAAATGTAGAAATTGACAAACGTACGAAACTCTTTACTAGTACTATTTAAAATTGCTACCCCTGTTAGTATTTAAGGTTTCCTGTCTCAATCAAATGTGATAAATTACGTTTTGTCGTGAAATAATACAAATAGACAATAGTTGATATTAACATTTCGTATTTAGGAAAACTTAAATTACGTGTACCTAATAAAATATTACAAATAAGAAATATGTTAAGTACGTAATATTTAGCTATTGTCTTTTTCCAAACCTACTTTAACTTTTTATTTTTCATGTATTTTTTTTTTCGTTAAATGTTTTTTTCTTTTATTTCTAATTTGAAGTTGAGTTTCTGGCAACCAGAACCATGTTTTTGCCAGAACCCATTTAATGTAATATGTTTCTTTTATGAATAAATACTTTTGTGTTATATTAATACGCGAAGATAAATTTTTGTATCCCTTTTTAAGCATATTGTGGAAGAGTATGAGATTTGACATTATAAAAGTTTATATGGAGAAAGTTAAAATTTATTTCTAATATGTGTTACAAATACATAAAATTGTAACGGACCCATCCGTATGGGCCCGCGGGATATAGGTAATAACTTGTGAGTTTGTTAGAAGATTTATTACTCGATCCACTGGTTACATAAATACTCCGATATACGTTGCAATATTACGACTCCATTATTTGAGGACGCGGACCGGCGTGACGTCAGACCAGAGCGGGTATTAGCGGCGCGGCAAACTCAGGTAAAAGGCGGTGCACAAGCGGGCGGTGTTATAGACCAGTTGTGTCGCAGGGGAAACCCTTTGCCTCAGCCCGAGCGCTTCGGTTGGAGTTATCCTCGGTCGACGGACTTTGTACCTGTCGTCTGATGCTGTCGTCAGCGGAAACCTGGCGCTGTCGGCATGTGAACTCTTGACTCCCACAAAATAAAACATTCATACTACTGACAGCTGATTTTACATCTGCAATGATTGCAGATGTAAAATCACCGTATTATAGAGGTATTTCATTAATACTCATTAATACCCAAACTTAAAAGTTTAATTATTTAGGTCGAATTTCGACCACTGGGTGAGACCACTAGTAAATATTATTAAAGATACCTTTAATCACGTTGCAGTATCTGTTGAATAGTTATATACTACCATTAGTAGGCCCAAGTAGAATTTGCAGCTCGTTCCGTATGAAATTCCTAAAGAGGGATATTATTCATTCATTTTCAGATGATGATGATGATATGAAAGACTTTCACCTAACTCTCAGTCCGAATAATATGGAATGCGCAGAAGGTTTGCGATTTTATTTAAGCTTCATACCTAATTTACCCGTACAAATGTCCTCATAATGTTCGATTTGACATTCGTCTTGAGACCACCACTTGGTGTAAGTCCCAGAAGGCGCGGAAAAACTTTTAAGGGAAACGGAATGTCTCAATTTTTTCGGTTTGAACCCGAGGACGGGTCCTGTTTTTTAAGGCACGGACTCTGGATTCAGAATCTACAGAGAATCTACACACTCTGAAATAAAACATTATATTAGAAGTGCGGCTTGGGTTAACCTTTTGCTACTTTACTATAAATTATTTTCTCGCTTCAAAAGTTTAAAAAAAAGTACATGTATTGCAATTAAGAGGTTCACTGCCAACATATTAATTACAGTTAAACTTTGACTTCATCAAAATATTTTTGTTGTGTTCTGTTTTTCCAATAATGGGTTCTAAATATATTATTTTATTTTAATTATTGTCAGTAATTTAAACATCAATTTACATATTTGGCAAAGTTCTACCTAACTAAGCAATACCCGTACTAAGGTAGACTTTATTAGAAGCATTGCTTTTCTAAGCATAACCATCTCACTGAGCAGCATACAATTACAATTGTTAAAATTGAATTGCACGCAATACTGTAATATAATATATAAATAATTATAATAATAATTTATTTATTATAATAAAATAATATAGTAATAATACACATATATACTTAAACTTATAAATAGATATTACCTAATGTTATAGAATAGATATGACCTATGTTGTAAACGTATAACCCTATTAATAAACTAATATTAAATATGTACTAGCATACTTCATACGAAAAGCTGGTATTCCTTATATTTATACATAGAAGTACATACAGTAAATTCTCTATACAAGATATAGTACCTTTACTTACACAGGAAAGAAGTGTATCTTGGTATGTAATTGATTAAAGTCTCTGTTTGCTTTCTGCCGAGCTCAAAGTAGCCAACAAGAAATTTGTTTTTTATATGTTAACAAAGACAGAGACTTGCCCAGAATATCTTTAATTTTATTATAAATTCGCGGCGCTAAAAGCTCAAGTTTAAGTTAAAAGTTTCTACACGACTTGCTTAATTTTTTTATATCTTGCTAATGTATATTTGTACTTGTTTTATTTTCATATTTAATATAAGAAAATTGGATATTGTAATATTTATTTTACATTATTTGGCATAATAAAAACTTTGAATTCGGTATGAAAAGTTGCAGCCCTGCATTACACTTTAATTTTCTGTGTTTAGATATCTAGTGGTATTTTCTACATAACGATCGCAATACCTTCACCGTTTCGTATTAATTTTTGACAACTAAGATATTCTATAAAATATTGAGGTTTGTATTTCTTTGTAAAATGTTCTCATTATGATATTTCGTTTTATAGATTCGGATATTTCGGATTCTGAAGGTAGCAAAAACATTAATGGAAGTCCGAAATCAGGTAATCTATTGACGATGTTTGTAATAAATTTGCGATAATCTTTAGTTTTTGCCCTTAGCTTCAATCATGCACGAAAATACATCAAGTACCCAATCTAAAATGGTCGCTAATCAATTTTTGGGTCATGGAGTCATAGCGTAATTAACATGTGACTGCCACGGCATTTTTCAGAAATCTGGCCTAAAATGACAATTTGATTTAATCACATTGTATTATTAAAAGCTCTAATTCTATTTTTTGTTCTTTTTTAATAAATTTTCTGTTCATGCAAGCCAGCATGATGTTTTGTTCTTTTCCCAGAAGCCATCTGTCGATATTAGCACTGATATATTTCGAGTTTAATCGTAGCTGCACAAAAATGGTAAGTAAAAACACAGAATGAGATAACACGTAGTTGGTGTCCTAGAAAAGAACGCAATCTACGAGTTATCTTGTAGTTAGCAGTCAACGTGTTAAGAGCTTGCTCCGGTGATATTGCTGGGTTTGGCAGCTGGCGATAGTCTTCCTTGTTGCAACCTACATTTAAATATAGTTTTATCACCGGAAAAGGGAGTAAAAATGGACCTTCGTAGGGCATTCCAATCTCGCACTGTTCTAGGAAGAAATAATGGAAACCAACATTCTTTATTCGTTAATAATTGTTTTATCTTAGCAGGATGGCGATTCGGCTCCATACGTAAAATGCGTGTATCACACAATGCCCGTTCACTGCGCGCGAAATATCGCACGCAGAACCGCCAACCATTTTTTAATTTCTTATTATTGGCAAATAATAAATATAAAACTACGAAAATGTTTGGTTTTACATTTAATATTATATTGACATAGCTTTTGTAAATAAAACTTGAATTATTTACCGCTAAATCCTTCACAAACATTTTCAATTCACTGTTAAAAGATAACTGTGTTAAAAGATTGTACACGTGAACGTAATATAGAACTCTGTTACAGATACACTGATAATTGAGGCTGTTAGCAGTTTGTGTGAAGACGATGCATCTGCTAATTTGGAAACAAACGATCTGGACGCAGATATGCCCGGAAGTTCTACTCAGTGTAAATATTTTATGTTTTTACATTTCTATATAAGCGAAGTAATTATCAGTATAAAAGCGACTATACAAAACATCCCCAAATGGTATACTTCATTTGAGAGCTTAGAGCCAGAATTAAACGTCAAAGGGCCTCTTCCCGAAAGCACTCTTCTCCGTCTTGCGCATGTTCTTAGGTTATTCTGTCATCACTTGTAAAAACAGAAACACTTTGTGTCGTTATTGGTTAATCATGAAAAAAACAAAATCTATATATTTTTAAAAACTTCTTTAATGAAACAACTATTTATTATGTCGTTTCTGCTTTTGTCGCGATTTTGTCCCATGAGATATTTACGTCTAAAGTATTTTATCAAATAATATGGAAAAACACAGACTTCGAGGTTCTTAATATTTAGACAAAGTATATAGAAATTTACCGTTTTCATTCTATCTTAACCCTGACAATTATGAGATAAAACGATATCTAGTATATTTTTTTTTTCTAAATCTACAAAAAGAGAGTCACAACACTAGCAGATATCTGTATGGAGAAATGACCGGGTCATCAGCCGAAGTCTATCCACTGTTGGACGTAGGCGTAGGTAGGGTGGAAGATGATGAAGATTGACGACTCTAAATATTGATGAATGCAAGGCATATTATGTAAAAATTTGCAGTAAATTGGGGAATTTATAATTTATAATTTATATGGAGAGTTCTCAAAAAATGCAAAATAACATTTATTTTTAGGCACACCACTTATTGTCGCTGTGAGTGGAACAAGTAAAGAAGATGAAACCGACAGTTTGGAAACTCAAGCAAAAGATGCTGATATGCCTGGGAGTCCTATTGCAGGTAAAAGTTTCTTTGGAAAAAACAAAGCAGAAAAATTAAAAGATTGTTTTGGTCTAGGGGTTTAAACTTTCAATTATTAACCCATACATATTGAGTTTTCTTCTTCATGCGTATGGCTTGTGTTGTCAAGGAGGCGCTATTGGGCGCAGTTCCGACAGTCTTATTGTTGTTTTCATGATGCGAGGCCGTTCATTTTACAGGCAAACAACATCTCACAAGTCTGTAACTGAATGTTTTATTACTTAACCAGTCGATAGTGGCCATTTCAGTAATGTAGTTTTAATGCTTTATTACCATTTATTTCCGATAAATAAATTTACATTTTAAGAGTGCTACTGTCCGAACTCCGAACTCGGCGAGATTTATTCTGAGTTTGGATAGATTACAGTCTTGGTTTGTTCCCTGAAAATTTTTAAATGCGGATATGTTTAATTTTGCTTTCTTACAGATTTACCGCTTATCGTAGCCGTCCACGGTTCTGTCGGGGAAGATGCGATTGCCGCTATTGAATCCGGTGATGAAATTACCGACGTGGCCGGAATTTGTGTTCAAAGTGAGAATTTTTTTGAAAGACTAGAGTAGCATTCTAATAATTATGTAGTGCTAGCTTGTATGCGATCACACTGAACCGATTCTCATACTCAACACGCTGAGTGAAACCTCAACATATTAAGATCACCTAAAAATCATATTTTCAATGTGTCATTAAAATTTTGAATTTATTCCTTCATTTTAATAGCACTGTTTTTTTCTCGTTTAAACTAACCAGCACTGGCTGGATATGACTGCGCCGCGTAGCTAAAGCATCACATAAATATTTGGTTAGTGTCACTGAACCGTATGGCGTAAGTCAATGACGTGTTCACACGGCACCTGACGGTATAACAATGATGGGATATCCTGTTATCAGCGCTGAGTGTGTTAAGGATTATAACCAGAACCTTAATAAGTCACTGCAAGATAAAGAAACACCTACACTTGATTAATGTATGACAAGTGCAGGTCCTGCCATGAAATCCCGGAAACTTTAATTATGCTTACCCAGTGAATGTGGACCTCTGATTCGCAAAAGATACCCTCGTTTAGGCAATCATTTCCTAAATTTGTGATTGTTATAATAAATATTATTTAATAAGCAGGCAGCTATTTGTTAATAAGCTCTTATCATTTTTTATTTGTGGAGAGAGTTTATCGACGCTAGAGAATTAATTTTAAGAATTACCCACACATTCGCCATTCTTTTCAATGAATTCCGAAATTCGTCCAGTAGGATTAGATTGTTTTTTTTTTTAATGTATTGTTTATATTTTTTTTTTTGTATTCCTTGATAGCACAAAAATTTTACTGAAAATGAATACTCATGCTGGTATAGATATTTAAATGCTAAATAATTATATAAAATTTCTTATAATAATTATAAGAGCTAATGTCTTACAAAAAAAACTTATAATTTTTTATTTTGTGGCCGTCTCGAAAATCTCAAGATTTTCAGTTTTCGATCCTGGGTTTTTCGGGATTAGAAAACTGTCGGGATCCGAGATTGCGGGTTTGATTTGATTATTCCTGTCACACACGCAATTTAATACTAATAAGCCGCTTAAGGAGTATCACATAATCTTCTTATTGCAGCAGCTGGTGGGGAGGATTTTGAAAACGCAATTGAAGACCACTCTTCCTTCAATGACATCGGAATAAATGAGAATATGACTGTTGCACCGGAACCCGGTAATTTTTTCTTATTTTAGTTACTCCTTTTTCTTTCCGTTTCTTTCGTATCTTTTCTAGAGCCATCTCCTATACGTAGCTAAGCGTTTGATATTTTCGAACACGGGGTGGTTACGGTTAGGTTTAGATAAAATTACTTCTTATTTAAAATATAAGTAATTTTCGGAATTATTTTGGGTCCTGCTTAGCTAAGGCAAATTGACAAATAGATGGCGTTGGTAAAGTATTAAAAACTGAGCAAGTACTATGTGTGAATTCCAACCCGCAATGTCTGAGTTAGTACTTAATAACTACAATCATAGTTTTTTTTAAATAATTGATATGACGTAGGTTGCCAGTTGTGCTCAACCTTTGCTCAGAAAAGTACATACTGAGATGTCATTGTTTAAGGAAGTGTGTCCGCGTACGAATATTCGCGTCAATATCGAATGAAATTAAACTTATTTTCATAAAGTGCCTTGATTGCATTTTTAATTTTCAGTCGAACCTCAATTTTAAAAGTTTTAAGAACTACATAATAAAATAATATACAATGGCCTGTTTAGAGGAGGCGCTATCAAGTACAGTACCGTCTGCTTTATTGTTGTCTTCCTTACACAGGCAGGTAGCCATGCATCTCGCAAGAAAATTGCAAAAAAACTTTTTTTTTTAGTGATGATGTCACCAGACCACCAAAGCAACGTGGACGACGATAGCGCTATCGTCGTCGACGAGCTGGGCTTACTGGCGGAGACGAAGACCAAGCCGCCATCCGATGATGATGAGAATGGCTCCAGCGAAGGCATCGACGATGATGACGAAGACGACGATGATGATGATATGGACGACGATGGTTTGTTGATTTACACTCACGGCTATTTATTTGACAGTTAAGCTGATGTGTTATGTTTCGTAATAAAAGGCATCTTAAAGTGGACCATCCACAACTTGGCTCTTCTATAATAGTATCAAATACTTTTGTAAGCAGTATTTACAAAGGTTAGTACATACAACTGTGCTAACATAATATTTTTAATAAATGATAGTGATATTCTATGTACGTGCCGGCCAAATACGGCTCTGACAGAAAAACTATTCTCATAATGAAATATCATATTTTAAAATATTCTAGAAGCTACAATACTGGTACAATACAATACAATACAATGTAGATTTGTTTTAAGTGTCGTATAACCCCTAGACTCCGTACGACGCGAGTAGACGTCTTGCCGCGCGGACATTTCTGTGTCCGTTGACTCCGTACGACATGAGTAGACGTCGTGAATACCTGCTTGATTTTGATTATATTTGGTATTATTTCAGTATTATTCATTAACTTGACGTTTTTTTCATTGAAAATCATAACGAAACAATTTTGTTTTTTTTTTTTTTTCATTTTAATATAGTTTCTACTACTATTTATAAATTTGTATTGAAAATACACTAATGTACTACCGTTCCAATATCTATAACTTTTTTTTAACTTTTTTCTTTTTTCCGAAAAATGTACATATTTTGGAAGACTTTTAAATTGTAATGTATAGTTATAAATATATGAAAATGTAAAAAAAAGTGTTGATTTTGTTTATTTCGTAAATTTAAAAAAAAAAAAAAAAAAATGGCAACATTTTTATTTTTTTCTTCTTTAATTTACGAGACAAACATAATCAAAGTGATATGGTGTAATAGAAAATTTTAAGGTGAATCCGATGATACCAGATTTGTAAAAATTGAACGACTCATGCCTGCACTATGGATTTTATAGTAGTGAGTGATTTTTCAAGGTCAATAACTACGGTGTCAACGGGTTTTGGCGCCAAAATAAACCACGGAGTTTAGGGGATAAGAATATTTCGGTTTGCAGAGACAAATCTTAAAAGAGGGCGATTATTTAAGCTAAGGCACTTAGTTGTTTACTATTGTGCAATTGCCTAAAAGAGTCACGTTAGGAAAAAAATTATACCTGAATTAAAACTGAAAATATATTTCGAGTATTAACTTTTAAAATATTATTCCATTAATATTTTTTACCGGGGCCATGATACTAAATGCTACATCGGTCACTTTCCAGCTGCTGATAGTGCAACGAGCAGCGGACAACATGACGACGAGGTCACCGACCAAGAAGTCGACGAGGCACCGCATTACGAAGGGGCCGATTTAGGCGGCGATAAAACGGACGACTTCAACATCACAATTTCAGCGGTGTCCGGCAATTTTTTAGCGACCGAAGAATCCACATCCGGTCCGGAAAACTTTTTAATGGACGAAGATTCCACACAACAGGCGTCTGAAGCTTTTTTAGCAAACGATATCGCGTCCACTAAGGCAGACTTTCTGGCTAATGAAGATACGTCCGCAATGGATACCTTTTTAGCGAACAAGGATGCCACGTCGACGTCAGAGAACTTTTTAGTAAATGAAGATAATGCATCGGCAATGGAAACCATAACAACTGACGATACTATATCGGAAAAGGAAAACTCTTCTGCAACTGGCGATATCACATCGGTAGTGCAAAACATTGTAGTGAGCGAAGACTCCACATTGGCAGCTGACAAAACAAAGGATTCCCTCGGAGAAGATTCAAACATAGGAACAGATAGCACAGGTATGAAAAAATATTTTTCCCAAATTTTTATTTTTTTGAATTTTCGATGAATATAAATATATGCATTTTATCACATGTGAGATGTTTGGACTGTGTCCAACCAGTCCTGCTGATTCCGTCGTACAGCTGTTATAGAGGTGACAGATTTATAAAACAGCAAAGTTTTGTAGTGAAGAGGACACAGTAGGAGATTGTATATTAATCATATACAGGGTGTATTTATATTAACTGACGTCCTTTTAGGGGGTTGATCAATATCAACAGCTAAACCGGTCTCACGAAAAAAAAACAATAAAATAATTATATTATTAAAACATTTTGTTTTCTTCGAAGTATTTCGCGAGCCACTCCGGCTCGACTACCTTCCTAAAACTTTACCTTTAACTAAAAGTTAAGAGCAGGGATTCCCAAAGTGGTCGTTATCGACTCCTTGGGGTCGAAATCGGTTTCCCAAGGGTCGACATAAACAAAAACTGATTTTGGGGGTCGACGAAGTCTAAAAATCGACCGCCTATTAATTAACACAAGTTCTTAGTTGTGTTACGTGTACCAACTTGTTATAAGAATGACTAATATTTTAGTAGGAAATATCAATATTGTACTTTTAAAAAACTCAACGAGTCGATAAGCGTGCACAAGTTCGTACAAGTCTTTAAGCCAATTTTTGACCTGCTCTGTATTTGACGCATATACGCGATTTAACACGCGAAATAATGATCAAGTTGTATCAATAGGAAAAAAACTAGAGATAGGATTTTTAAAGTAATTTGTCTATGGGGGGGTCTGAGGTGTTAGTTCATTTTAGAAAAGGGATCTCTTGCCCAAAATAGTTTGAGAATCCCTAATATAGATCAACCCCCTAAAAGAACACGAGTGAATATAAATACAACCTGCATAAAAGATATCCCAGAATTATAAAGCATCTCATCTATATCTGCTAAATTCTCCTCGTAAGGCTGTAGCGCCGGAAGGTCCTATTCATCACCGAGTGTTTCTCTCTCCTTAGCTGTTAAATTAAGTAGAATGCTTCATAGAAATCTACAGTCAAAACATGTTCTTGTTTATCAATTTGATCGTGCAGGCCATTCACACGCGCCTTTACAAATTCTTAGTTCCACAATTTCATTATTTAGGTACAGAGGTGACCAAAAAGAGAGATATTAATAGCGAAGACGAATCTCAAAACAATATGGAGGTGGAGATGTTGGACACTGGGCTGGTCAGCGGCCCGACGACCATGCAAGACATCCTACAAGACACCCATCTGGCTGCGATCGCGGACGATTTGAACTTGGACTTGGCCGATATAGCCATGGTGGACCCAAACGTCGGCAAGGCCCTAAGCAAAGTGATAATGGAATCCATCACAACGGAGGACACAAAATTGGGTGAGTCGTCTTACCTTAAAATTGTTAGACTTTTTATTATGTAGATAATTATTATTGAATTCGAAACAAAAATTTTAAATTGTGTAAAATAATGATTACAGTCGTGGTAGTCTAGTGGTTAAGGCGTTGGACTATTGACCCAAAGGTCGCGGGTTCGAATCCGCACGTGTTCATACCATTTTTAATGTTTCATTACCACCATCTCCCCTGAAAACAGGCACATTTGGCCTAGTTGAGTAGGGCCCAAAATAATTATACGAGGTGTGTTCAAAAAGTAAGGTGACTTCAAATTTCGCGGGCAACGTATTTTTGATTATCGATTTTTTTTGTTTTGTTATGTTGGTACACTCTTCCCGAACTTCTGTACCAAATTTCAAGTGAATGGCATTTATTGTTTGGTTGTGAGAGGCGTAAAGGTTATAAGTGTTTTGCGTGCTCGGCGATTTTTTGCTATCGAAAAATATGGATCAAAGGATTTGCATCAAATTTTGTGGTAAAAATAAAATGAAGTGCTCCGTAACACTTGAAATGTTGACAGTGGCATACGGTGAAACTGTTCTGAGTAAAAAAAATGTTTACAAGTGGTATAAACTCTACCAAGATGGCCGGGAAGATGCCAATGACGAGCCTCGCTCTGGACGCCCAAGCACGTCAACAACTGATGAAGACGTTCAAGCAGCGAAGAAAATTGTATTGGAAAATCGTCGAATCACTATCAGAGAAGTTGCTGAGGATGTCGGCATATCGCTTGGCTCGTGCCATGAAATTTTTTCTAACGTTTTGGGCATGAGACGTGTGTCAGCTTAGTTTGTTCCGAAATTGTTAAATTTTGACCAAAAGAACCGTCGCATGAGCATCGATTTTTTGGCCAAAAACAACACCACAATCATGCCTCAGCCACCATATTCACCGGATTTGGCCCCATGTGACTTTTTCTTGTTCCCAAAACTAAAGAGACCTATGAAAGGACGGAGATTTGCAACGATTGAAGAGATAAAGACTGCATCGCTGGAAGAGGCTCAAGGCTATACGGAAAAGTGCTTATGAGAAGTGCTTTGAGGATTGGAAACACCGTTGTCATAAGTGTATATTGTATCTGAGGGGGATTACTTTGAAGGGGACAACATAAATATTGATGAATAAATAAATATTTTTTCTTAACAATACAAAGTCACCTTACTTTTTGAACACACCTCGTATATGACCTAGAAAATAGCAATTATTTAAAAAAATTAAATAGGTTTCACATTTTAGGCTTCATACTAAAAGCGACAGATATCCTTAATTTGAGTCCATAAATGCGTGTTCTTATGTTATGCGTGTTCTTATATTATGCGTGTGCGTATTTTATATATTTACGTAAACTTACAATAAAGCAGCTTATAATGATGAAAATATTTTTTTGTTCAACAACTTTGTAAATAAAGCAGAAAAACTGGTCTAAAATGGCAAAAGAAAGAAACAAAAACATTTTAAAGTATGGTCACATAGTAAAATATTAGACTGCTCGACGTCGCGACCCAGAATAGGTCAGAAACACGAGAATACGTGCCAAACGTTCAATAAAGTATTTATATTTTTATATAGTTTTTTTTTGTTAGCTATATGAAAATTTGTTGAACAAAAGTTGTTCGGTCATCCCCAAAATGACCCCTTAAAAGGATACTGCTGGCTTGTTCACCCTGTGAAGATTTTTTTTCAAACATGGTTATAATATATCACAAAAACTTCTTGCGGTCGATCAAACTCAAATTGAAATCGGTACAACCTTACTTCTCGATGTGAGAGACTGTGATGTCTGGAAGTCTGTCCTCGCCAGGCATGACACAGTATAGTGCAATATTCTGGGACTGCAATATTCAATATCCGGGTTCAATAATGAAACGACCGTCTTTGTGAACAAAATGTATTCGTAACGTCGTAAGTTATACAGGTACAATAGTGTTACTAGACGACAAGTATTTTCAAGGGGTTGAAAGAACTATTTCCTACCAAAATAATTATGTTATAAATATGAAGTTTATATTTTTCAAAATACATCATTCCCCGTAGTTAAACGGTTCGGGGACTAATGGCAGTGAGAACGGCGTTCTCAAATATTAAAAAGATTTTCATTAAATTTTGAATTAGTTTTAATATTTTTTGCTGGTTAAATACTTATTACCAATGATCCCAAGACCCGTTCTCGATAAATCCCGCTAGCTATGTAACCCTGCGATTTCAAGTATTATTTGTGAAGAATGTGTACCAAAATTCATCATGGTTTTCGAGAGAACGAATGTAAACTTAACGTTATAATATTAAACAGTTCTTGTAATAATTCGTAATTCACGCGCTGACCTTGCATTTTTTACTCATAGGAAATACCAACATCCCATTAAATCTTCGGGAATGGTTATTTTTTCTATTTTCTGACACTACAATTGTTTTTTAATAGGTTTAGGCAGTTTAATGCGTGACTTGGCAGATGACTCTGAGAAGGTTGAGACGATGGACGATGCCGAAACTGGAACTGAAAAAACTACAGCGCAAGAAGATGAATCTTCTTCACGCATCTCAGACGCATCTCAGAAAGATGCGTCTGAAAAGGATACATCCGAAAAAGATTCATCCGACAAGGGTTCGTCTGAAAAAGATACATCGGAAGATGATGAATCAAGCAGTGATAAAGATGCTGATACGGCAGGCAACGATTTTCAACTGGGGCTCGAGACTGAATCATCCGAAAAGGAAAGTGATGAGGACGAGGAACAGAAACGAAAGGTAAGATTGTAGAGTACTTCTCTCTCTATCTTTCTGTCATACGACTCTTCGAAATTCGACAATCGACTCATCATAACAAAACAACAACGAACCGAATCATTTGAACGGTATTAAGAAATAATGAAAATATCTTTCTTCTTTCTGATGAATCTTCTTCTTTCTGTTTAAATTGTATTTTATACTCAAATAACCTGTTAAATGCGACAAATTCCTTTGTTTTCCTGGAACATTTAAACTTTATAATTCTTTTTTTTTCCATAAATTCGAGTTGAAACATAACCATTATGTTTTAAAAATATATATTGTTAATTAAACTAGGTGAAACACATAATTAATGGTTATACTCGATATCACTCCCTTCAATTATGTGATTTATTTATTTTTTGTCTTACTAACAGCTAACGAGAAATTGGTAGGTACAGTAACTGAAACACGATGCAGATGTCGCAAAAGTCTCAAACATCTATAAAACATTGTAATTTATTGAAAAAGCACAGAGTTTTGAAATTCTAATGACAAATGGCAATATATTCTTTTAGTTTTAATTGACTATTATTTATAAAACAGTGCATCTTCTGTGACTTGGCGAGATAAGCTTTACTAAACTAAAAATTTATGCTTCTATGCAGTTTGCATCTAGGCCAATGATATATCAATAATTAAATATTAATAATATTTAATAAGAATAAACAAAAAAATAGCGCCATCTACACCTCGGAATAATTTTTAGGGTGTCTTCTAATTGTATAAGGTTGAACTACCTAAAACCACAATTAATAATCAATGCCATTATGTAAATGAAACATTATTTTTTCGTATATCTAATTCATACACCGTTCAGAATGTGAGAATGTTGTTTTTAAAAGCTTATATTAAGAGATTGGTTAAGTTGAAACTTTCTTGCTTTCTTGTTTTCATTAAGGACGAAGAAAAGGAGGCCGAAATGAAAGAGCGCAAGCGACAGGCGGAACTGCTCATACAGCGCATGAAGGAGAAGGAATTGCAGAAGGCAAAAGAAGAGGAGGAAAAGAGAAACCTCAACAACGCCATCATAGATAAGCAGCTGAAGGAACTCGACAAGTTCATATCGGAGAAACTGAAAAAGTCCTTCACCGAGAAGGAATCCAGTCCAAAAATGGATGAAACCGTGGTGGTTCCGTCGCCCGTTACATCAGTCGGCGACGACGCTGCGGAGACAACTTCGGCCACTCCACCATCTAAGATATTACCTGAAGGTAGGTATTTATAAAATAACTGTAACTAAGTCGAACCCTATTTTTTTTTTGTTACTAGCTTAAAGTGTTACCTAGTTTTTTGTTTTATTTATTGTATGAACTTCAATTATGTAAATTTTTGATGTTCAAAGGGAAGTTATCGATAGCTATTTATTTACAGAAAGCACTGCGTTTGAATCTCTGTTCTCCTCCTCCCCACAACCATCAATGTTTTTTTTTAAATAATTGCTATGATCCAGGTCATATACAATTATTTTGGGCCCTACTCAATTAGGCCAAATGTGCCTGTCCTAGAATCACGGGAAATGGTGGTAATGAAGCGTTAAAAATGGCATAACCATCTGCGAATTCGAACCCGCGACCTTTGAGCCAATAATCCAACACCGTAGCTACTAGACTACCAAAATCTCAGAAACCCATAATCACAGGCAAATTCGACAACTTTAAGGAATCAGCAAAATTTCTAGAAATATTTCAAAAGGTTAGGGTTCAGAAGTTTTTTATATTTCTACTTCAAAACAATATTTTGATAAAATATTACTTTTTTAATTACAAGCTTTTATTAAACTTGCAATGTTTGTTAGTTTTTTTAGTTCAAATCTTGCAAGCTGAATTAGAACCGCTTCGTCTTATCCTACGGAGTTGACATTTGACATGTTGGTTCAGTTCCGATGACAGTGCATTTTTATAGTTAGCATGAC
This sequence comes from Neomicropteryx cornuta, assembly GCA_020383195.1. Taxonomy (NCBI): domain Eukaryota; kingdom Metazoa; phylum Arthropoda; class Insecta; order Lepidoptera; family Micropterigidae; genus Neomicropteryx; species Neomicropteryx cornuta. The sequence goes on along the minus strand of JAHKQU010000010.1, from coordinate 3,311,481 downwards.
CCGGTTCTACAACGGTCAACAGCACAGACACGAAATTTCGTATACGCATTTAAAAGCTTAAGCTTTTTCTGAACTATTCCTCTTCTACCTTTTAATGATGGGCCTAAGCTTAGTTGGTGCTTACTATGGCCGCCACTATCTTAGAAAACATCAAGGGGTTCTTCCTGGAGAGCTGTCGTCTTTGTGGGGTGAAGTCATCAATCATGCTATTTCACCTAACGACTGAATAGATTGCCTTAGCTTAATGAGATATTTTTTTAATCATAGCGTCGCAAAATAATAGGATAATCTTGATCGCTTTGTCAAATTTGTACCTTTATGAAATCAGTTATGCTTTTGTAGTTTGGTTTCCTCATTCTTGTATTCAGAAAATAAATGATAAATGAAAATATTTTGATAAAATGTATAAATTTCAATTTTTAAATAAATATTTTATTTATTTATTTATTTAATCAAGGAAAAACAACGGATACAAGAGATGAGATGAAATCCTAAAGAAACTTATGATTTAGGTTAGTCGTGCATCCTTAAAAGTTTTTCACATATAAAGTGATTTGTTTCATATCTAATGCTAATAAGTTATATAAACAAATGAAATAAATAAAAATATATAAATGTATATAATATTGATATTTAGGTTTTTGTTTTACACTCTATATTTTAATTTCGTTTTTAAATGTTTTATTTAAACTATGTTATTAATTATATTATCATCTAAGTAGCATAATATACCAATCTGTGTTTATGTTTACGTATTAACTTTTTTCTCTTCATATGTGAATCGTTAAATTTTTCTTTTAAAATTAAATAAATAAAAAAAAAATGACAGCACCTAAATATTAACCTATTTGGTCCATACAGATCCAAAGGAAGCAACGCCCGCATTAGCGGTTGCTGAGCCAATAGAAACGGATGCAGTCCTGCCTGTCCAGGATAAAGAAACCGATCTAGTGCACACTGAACCAATTAATGACAATGCTCCTCTCGCTTCAAAAGTTTTGGTAAGATTAATTTTTAAACGCCACCTTATATATTACATAAAGTGATATGATGGCATGCAGAGACCCACCCTGCAGGCTTTATATGAAACTCCACTGTTCGATAATTGTGTTCATTATTAAGAATAATTATTCGGAGACGAGATGCAGCGGCAAATATCGGAACAGAAAGAAAAAGAACAGAAACGTACCTTTCGCTGAGATCTCGGGATACTTGAACCACTTTAAAACTTGTCTGTCTTGCTCTCTCGAAAAAATGGTAACTACTCTTGACTAGTGCGATCCGCACTTCACCACACACGGCTTCCTCAAGCTACAGGCAAAAAGAAACTTTTACAGTTAGAACGCGACACTGCTTACGAGCCAACGCGCCTTTATAATTTTTATATTTTTTTTTATAATATTTTATAACAAAAATAAAACCATTATTTATTAGGCAGTATTAATCTCCACAACTCAAACGGCCTTGTGGTGCAGAGGAATAAGCGCCTGCTTATAAAATCCAGAGGTCACGGGTTCAAATCCGGCTAGGTCATTTTTCGCTCCTGAAAATATTCAACGGCGCTTTTCTCAGCACTGTCAACTATGTTAAGTAACATGACACACACCAAAAGTTACAGACTACTGAACAGGTATACACAACGGGCCCCCAAGAATGTTGCCGCCATTTGGCTGCCCTCAAAATTCAATTCCAACTTTTGTAATTATCACCCCAAAAATCTGAAAAATAAATTCAACAAAAATAAAATACTAATAAAGGTATTTTGAGATTTTCAATGGTAAACAATTTTGTTTGTTTACTCAAGCCGTTCGTACTGTCCTTTGGATGAATTTTTAACAATATGAAGTTAGAATAAGCTATTATTTTTTTATAATACTTCATAAATATAGTTTTTCTGCATTGGAGTGTCATAGAATTGAAACAACAAATTTTTTCGTGTTGTATTTACCACAACGTGTCTTTGTCACAACATAAGCTAATAAGATATTTCGATATTTGGATAGATTGATATTTAGAAACGAGACTGAAAATGGGCTCCCTTCGTCAAACTTTAAATTTTAATAATATGGGGGTGGTTAAGCACTGGGATACGTTTATCAGCCCAAAACTGCTTTTATAAGCCGGCGCATTGTTCTTTCACAAATCCGGATATTTCAATAAACTGACTAATACAATCTAATGACTACTTATTTTTAGCATAGTGGCAGTTTTGCAATGTCTATTTATTTCTAGATCCTATAGGAAAATCTGTGTTTCATCACAGGTGATGACATTTTCAAGCAAATCTGGCTGCTGGTTCAATCATTCCAGGATATCATGGACGTTTCTTCGGTTAACTTTCTGATCTCGAGTGAGATTTTTTGGAACTGTTTTCACACAGACTTTTTCATGTTTGATTGATCATATAAAATTAGTCTAATTATTTTCTTGTCAACCTTTCCCATGTTGGCGACCATGTGAGTCCTGAGTCGTTGATCTTCCCGAATGATGTCATCAATTTTTTCATCTGTTTTTTAGGATGGCCGGATGTGCATTGCTCTCTACCTCCTACCGACCTTCTCTAAACCTTTTCTAATACTCAAAAACTTGCACACGTTACATGACATCATCTCCATAGTTTTCTTTCAATATTCGGAAACTTGCCGTTAGAGATTTTTTCAATTTAACTTTTCACTAAACTAAATTTCAATTTTCAGGTGGCAGTGAATGATCGTGAATCTTCTCCTGAAATAAAAATTATGGATATAAATGAACAGCGGAAACAAAAGATCGAAAGTAAGTTTGTACTCATTATTTCTTAGTGATATAGTGATTATTTCATTTTTGCACTCCAAATGTTCGGAGAACTGGCTGGCTGTGGCCCTGTGATTGGTATGGGTATATGTCCATTATAGTAAGTGGCATTTTGATCTGATTGTGTTTATTATTTTAGCATAAAATCAAAACAACAGGTCATAAACGCATTTTCAATGACCCTGTGTTCGAATCCTAAAATATAGTCCTGTACCATGGTATCAAGTATTAGGGATTAGAGAAATATGAGTTTTGCAGACCCCAAGGCATCAATTTGTTTATGCAACTATGTTCTTTCAGATAACCCATGCGTGAACGCGTCATGCGTCACACCGATGGGCGCCGAGTGGTTTGCGTGTCCCATATTTGTCTTGTCCTACTTTAAAGTGAAGAGAACCAAGAAGATTTCTCAGTACGTCTGCGATACTTGCTTCAATGAAGTCGTCGCACATTACGAGGTACACTGCACTCTATCTGTACTTACTTTACTAACCTAAGAAACGTTCATGTCATAGTAGACACCTGCTCTGACTCTCAGCTCTCCACCTCACTAAATTACACTTTAATATTCTACTGTACTCTACGTGGCTGAAAACTCCCCGATAATGTATAAGTTGGATTATGAGGTGCAAATTTGTTCTACTAGAAACTAGCTAGAATCGAGGTGAGTTTGTGGCTCGTGACTGATCGAGAAGCATTCCTTTTATTTCTCCTTTTAGATAATGGGCACGTCCATCCATAACTGTGAGAGAAATGCCATGTACTGTGATGAGTATGTTATGTTATAATACGACATTATAATCTCTTATGCGTTTTGTATAATTAGCATCAGCTTGGAGGTTATTTAATTTATCATACATGTGCGGGACGGGAGGTAAATGACATTAATGTAGTGCAGTCGAAGTCCAGTAGTATAACAAAAAGACCGGGTGACAGATGGCTTAAAATGGTCCTAAATTGCTGTAGGCTGACAACCATTATAGGCAATTTGTAAAGCGCCTTGAGGTGGTTTTGCTTATATTTTTTTTTCTTTTTATATCACTCGCACAATAATAGTGGTGGTATAAATTTGTCAATAATCAGTTTATCTACTCTCAGGATTCAGTCGGAGGATTGCCAGTGATGGTGCCGTTGTGTCACCCTAATCCCATTTTTTCCTTTATCACCCATTTCCACCTCATGGCTGCCAGATCATCTGGACCCTTTTAGATAGCTATAATCTATCGCATCAGTTATCACAATAGAATAAAAGCTCTTAGCGTTTTATATAAAAAGTGAGCGTAACATGTTTTCAGCGGATTGCGCAATGCTTGCCGAGCGGAAAAAAGATTTCAGCCGTGGATCGCAAGGTCAAGCACGTGGAATTCGTCGAGATCTCTGACTCCGAGTCGGATTCCGATGGAGAGGACGACTACACGGGCAACAAAGGCGAACCGCTGAGCGAACACAACAAGAAGTGAGTACACATTCAAAAGCATAATTATTATTTACGAATATTATACAGGATTTCAAAGGTTTGTAAAAATATTTAGAAGGTTAAAAGAGAATGGAAATTAACTTTTAATAAAACTTATTAAAGATCAGTGTGGTAAAATTTTAATCTGGAATTATTACACGCAATTGTTGTTTGAAAGTAATCTGACTAAGTATCTCTATTAATTCTTCTAGTACGTGTTACAAGGCATCATTGGCAGTACTGATAATATACACTTGAATAAACTATTTATTGTTAATAAATGTTTTAACAAATACTGTACAATCTACACAGTAAGTACAATCTTGAGTTGAAATTAATTAAATATAAAATTTAAAATAATGCGAGAGACACTGTAAAGAGTTTCAGTTGACAAGCGAAGTGACTCTCTCTGAATGTCTGGCTGCTTGCTTGCGTCCGTGTGTTTTATAGGCGTCAATGCCACGTTTTGATGTGTGCGTTGTTGGCTTGAAACGACAACTCTTTTTATGTTAAAACGGTATTTTTATCAGAATTGCGAATGTACGTCATTCGTCTTCTATAAATCAGATTGACGTAATTCAAAGTACTTCGTTTGTGGGAAACAATTTAATGTCTACAAAAATGGCATTGGTATATACGCATCAGAAGCAAGTGATAGTAAATAAAAAAAAGCGCAGTCCCGAACTTCGCATCTGCTCTGCTGGATCGATTAGTACTGGCCAATTAGCTGTTTTATTTCACCATTCATCATTTTTGTGTACCTCTTATAGTTCGACCATAGTTGGTGGAAATATGTTGATTTAATGCCCATTTTCAGTTTAGTTGACTGCTCTGGCCGTGGTTGTGTTAGAGTAATGCTGCATACATTTATTATGAAGGAATAAACTATTTGTCAGTGAAAGTTTAATGTGTATCGGTCTAGCGGTCTTTGAATATTCCCCGAACAAACATACACACAATTATTACCTCTTTATAATAAGTAATAAATTAGTCAGTAATAACTTAATGAATGGTTATTTAAATGCATTATTAAAATATCCCTTAAATTCTCTTCAGAGTTTGCATTGTGTGTCTTGTTACTTAAATCAGTCAACAGCATCGTAGGATATTCTCAGCGGGGTTCTACCCTTTGACCTCTGGATCGTAAGCAGGCGTTCGTGCCACTGTGTCAACAGCCTGATTTAAATTTAATGTATTTCGCCGAGTTCCATAGAAATTTTCCTCGACAGAATGCTATCGGACGACTTCTTCAATTCCGTCAATAACATGTGGAAGAAATACAGAATGAACGACCAAATTCAGTACTACAAGCAAGATCTACGCGTTGCCATGGAAACGTACGAGAGTAAGTTAAAACAAACTTTTATTGTATTTATCATAACAATTTTTAGCCCCATAGTTGTGTGCCTCTAAATTAAGTTTTTGTTAAAAATACGTGCTTTATTATTTATCTGGTGGCGAGCGAGGTCACTTTTACATAAGAGTTGCAAAGTGGCGCAGGTTTTCAAAAAATGGCCTGAAACGGGCGCTAACCTAAAATGCTTATTTTAGAAAAACTATGTATGTTATGTTGATAACCTGCACTATTTTGAATAGCTTATAAAATTCACTAGAATATGGTTAGAATAACTATACAAAAAGAAAATATGTCAGAGTCAAAATATTTTTTTTTAAATATCTACTTACCTTATGTTTCTGACACACTCAAAAAATAGAGGTCACGTCTGGTTTTACACCATTTTTTTTTAACTAACTTTTTTATTACTTAGTTTTTATTACTTATTTGTTATCATTTAGTATTACTAACCATTAAGAAGATACTCACCAAAGAGTTCCTGTGTTTTGACCATTTCGGTTCGGAAACTTAAATAATATTATGCGGCCGCCACGAGTTGCCAATGTAAGCATTTTGCACACCTGCAAAATTACCAGATATTCAGTTCTCCTACCCAGTTTAATTGGACATTTTCTATTGGCGTCAAAGGCAAATCAAATCAGACCGTATTGAGACAAGTTATAAATTCCTTTCTCACGGTTTAGTTTTCATAATTGAAGACAATACTTTTCAGTCTTTACTCACTGCACTCTCAAACTAGACACCTTCCTAGTTAGTCTAACTAACATACAAGTCTTTACTTTGTATCGCATTGAAGCTATTTTCTATTTGCATTCCTACTGAGTCAGAAATTGATTGGATAAGCGTGAACCTCAATAACCTTGGTGACCCTGTCTGAACTCTATCTCTAATCTTCCAGTCTTACACTATTATTATTATTATTATTTTTAATTAATAGATGTACAGCTGATAAACTTATATCTTTGATTATTGTGCTCTTGTGAATAAGTACTCATCTAAGCGGTTTTTGAACTGATTAACTGAATTGGAGGTGACAACACTAGTAGGCAATTAATTCCTCATATCAACCCCTCGGTTGGACAAAAACTTCTTTTTTGGGTTAGATTTTAAGATCTAGATAAGTTAGATAGAAGAAACTTTTGGTAAGTTTTAACTCATTCTTACGTAAGGTATTGAAGGTAAAAATATCTCTAAGCTCTGGACAATTATAGAATCCCTTTATAATCTTAAAAGTCTCTATGAGATCGCCTCGCTCTCTTCGTTTTTCCAGTGATGTTAGCTTCAAATGTGTCGGACGTTCTTCGTAAGTCAAATTCCTGAATCCCACATAGGAAGCTTGGTGGCCCGCTGTCGTACCTTCTCCAACAAATTTAAGTGGAATTTTTGGAAGTTTGTGGGATATTTCTCCGGCGACACATTACTACGGCCACCCATCTGTGAAATATTCCATGTTTTTTCATATCATCATTATCCGAGTAGCTGTTAAACCAGACTCAATAAATTTTCGATTTTTTTCAGAATCAACGGCAGACCTTAACACCCTGTTCTCGGGTCTACAGATCATGTTGGACAAAATAGCCTCGAATTTGTATCAAACATTCAAACCGGACTCTATTGAGCAGGGGCAGATACTAATTGATTCTACCGTAAGTCACTAATAATAATGTAGGCCATATGGCCATACTAGGACCGACTGACGGAACAGCTGTCATTTTTTGGTCCACAAATATCCACATTTAGCATATATAACTGACTTGTAGGAATGAATGCGACGGAGACTTTAGGATTTTTCATTTTTATATATAAACCGTAAAGAATAGGTCTAAAACGTTAATTTAATAGTAATCTTCATTACATTTGCTCCTAGTGTTTTTTTTTTTTCAAAAAAAAGGCTGCCAATAAAATACTAATACTCGATAAATGTCTTTTGTAATGTCTGAATATTTTTTTAAATCTGTTATAATACATTCGATGATAATGATTCTTAGCAATCAGATTAAACCACAAATATATGAAATCTTAGCCGACTTAAAATCAATCTGAGAAATATATTACAAACACTGTTGCACTCATAATAAACGTCCAAAAGGTATTCCTTAAATACTGGCCTAAAGTTTGTGATTCAAAACGCAATTTATTGTGCTAGAAACTTACCAAAATGTCTCCGTGATTAGGTTTGGTCGGATGTAGTAAGATCCACCTTATGTCACTAAATAAATAAATATGTGTGCGTACCAGGACTCACAGTTAAGATGTCTAAACATCAGCGTTCGTCTGTGAATGCAATGCATTACAATTTTATTTTGATCTTAAGCAATTCTGTCTTACCTCACACTGGCTGGTTCATTAAGTATTCCGAGTAATTCGATTTTAAATCCACCGGGCACAATTTCAATTCTGCACATTTTGTACTATGCAATCGACTCGCTCTAACTTCAGAGTGACACTGACAAAAAGCGAAACCAAACCGAAATTAACGCCACCACAGGACGGTAATATTCTTGTCAAAAAGTGAGAGGCTGCTATTTCGGATAAGGAGAAATTTGATTTGCGAGAAACGGAGAAATATCGCCTCAGAATCTATTAAAAACCTTCATTTTAACGCGAAGTTTAATTTCTTTTGGCATTATTTTGCATATCATCTGTATATTTACTCCAGTTTTCGTTAGTCTTGTAATTAAGGTTTTATTTAATTGAATGATAAACCTAAAAACAAACAAAAACTTAAACCAATGAGAATGCAATAGCCCACAGTAGTACTATTTTCATAACTACATAAAGATGATTCAATTACTTTCAACGATCTATAAGAACCTATTGACTGTACATACGACCGGTCGGGCTGCCGGCTGCGTAGTGCGTGCTGTTAACTGCACAGCTCTGCAAGGCTCAATACATTGTCAGGCAATCGGTTCGGTCAGCCGCATAGCGCTATCTGGCCTGGCCTTAGGGTATATTTCCTGGCATGACAACATTAATTCATTCAAAGACATTCTTAAGCATACATCAGTTCAAGCTTTTTAGCTATCATTTTCATAATTCACAGTTTACTGCAATGGATTAATTAATTTTATTTTCAGGAAGCGGGAGAATCAAACACTGACATAAGGTTGTGTCTTGTTGAAAACAACTTTAACCTACACATGGCTATGGTGAGTGGCAGATTAACTTAGATTTTGTATACACCAAAAAAAATAAATACATTTCCACAAAAAACAATTGTAATGAAATTCACAAAACTCACGATTTTTAAAGAAATTAATACATGGATGGACACTTCAATTAAGTGGGGTGCTGTGGGCCTCTTACTCTCACTCTGTCTTAATTACTGGTATTTATGTCTATGACTATTTGTAGTAAACAAACAAACAAAACCTATTCAAAGTTTTGTCCTAACCATTCAATGCCATTCTACCAACATGGTATAACACCTAACCCAGGTGTTAACTTTATACTCAGCCATCCACCTGTCATCCTCACCTAATCTCCAATTATCCCGTTAGTGTGCCACCAGTAACGAAGTCAGCCCTTGGGCGCCGGTCTCGGGCCGGGTGCGTTCGATTTCCTTGTATTGCTCGTCAACAGCATTAAATTTACTGTGGAAGTGGATGAGTATCCCCTTCACCGTGAGCTTCTCCAGATCGGCATCAGATAGGAGCTGCTTCGCTCCTATACCTGTATAACTAAAGCGCTTAGAATATGAAGAAAGGCTGTGTTATCTAAATCTCTTTGTTCCACTAATCCTAGGAAGAACTTTATCTCCAATAGAGTTGTGGATAATTGGAATCGGCTACCACAGGAAGTGGTGGAAGCTGTAAGTGAAAACCAGTTCAAGAACCGCTTTGATAAATTTCTTGAATCTAGACCAATCGCTGAGATATGAGCATATCAACTAAATAGCTGCTTGTTCACCAAATAATAATAATAATAAAAATAATAATTTTGTTTTGCACTGACATTTTGTTGTAGCTATGAATATCAATGTAATGAACGCAGTTAGTTTTAATGCGTAGTGCGCCACGCAACAGAGGTGTTACCGTGGCATAGCGAGCCAAATACTAAAATTCATTCATTAAAATTCATTCATTCATTAAAAAATAAATTCAAAAAACTATTCATTAAAATTATTGGTATTAATTTGTACTGTCCATCCACAGAATCGACAGAATCAACAGAATCAACAGAATCAACAAACGTGGACACCAAACCAAAGACAGGTTGCGACGCAATCGCAAATCACGAATCAACCTCAGGACCTCACCAGCGCCGACGATGTAAGCTATGCTTATTTGCAAAAGTTTCTTAAGAGTTCTGTGTAAATTAATATCTTTCATGATTGGGAATGGATTGGGAATTCATCTGTAATCTTTATCATGTTGAACATGATAAAGATTACAGATGTTTAACCAAATTAAAAAAAAAACTTCCAAAGTTAACGCAAGGGAATTTATTGAAAAATAGAAGATGATAAACAGAAAATCAAATTCGGGAATTTAAATTAGGCACCTAACAGGCTACCTATTTTTTTTTTAATAATTTCTAATTAATATTTTTTAATAAACCTAGGTCATATACCTTTTGGGCCCTACTCAACTAGGTCAAATTGCCTGTGCTTAGAGTCAGGGGAGATGGTGGTAATGGGGCGTTAAAAATGATATGACCGTGTGGGGATTCGAACACGACTACCATTAGGAATTTGCTTGAGGGTAACAAAAAAAACATTTTTTTCTAATATTTTATATTGTAACTTTTTTAAATAACCAGCAAAATAAATTATTACTATTAAGTATAGGCTAATATAGTAAGAACAGACTAGATGTTTATTTTAAAAAAACAGATTTGAATCTGGTCGGTCGTTATAAAAAAATAATAATAATAATAATGATATGTAATTTAACAGGCGGAGGTGTCGGTGGTTCGGCAAGATAAGGAGCACGCTCCCAAAGATTTGCCCCCGCCCGGAGAGCTGCCGCTGCAAATCCCCCAAGTGGACGACATTGTGTTCGCCGTCAAGAAGTCGGCGTTCGGCGCTTGGGGCTGTGCCACTGTCCTCGAGGTCTGGCCCAAGGGCAGCACGGTAAGAGACTCGCATATTTTCAAGTTTTGATTATTCGTAATGTTCACTTCGCAACCTCACACGCAACTGTCTGTCGTTTCAGCAGCCGTCGGTCTTCACAATATTCCGCGTTAGATTCGAAAGCAAGAACAAGGACAAACCGAACCAGATTATAAAGTCGCTCACGGGTCGACAGATAGCATTGGCCAAGTTGGTGCCTGTGAGACTTGATGTCGGTAAGTCCAAAAGCATTTATGGTTGATTTTATTTTGTTCAAAAAAGAATAGAATGAACGTAACATATTAGCATGTTCATTTTACCTAAATATTAAAATATAATTCACATATCCATTAGAATACTATCCGTTTCTTTTATCGGATTTGTTATTCTTCAAATCTTGATGGTACGACTTTTGATGATACTGTTGCATAAACTGTCATGATAAAAAACACTTTTGAAATTGGGAACAGTGTTTGTATGTAGGTTCTGAGCGAAGATGGCTTATTATATAATAATATGTGTAATCAAACTCTAGGAACGGAGGAATATAACTTTTTAAATAATACTTTAGCTCGGTTCGGACTTGGAACGGCATACGAAGTCGACGTCGACTTAGTTTGTAGTTTGACCGAGGGTCAAGGAGTGTTTGTCGGACAACGATCGCCAATTGTAAAATGTACATGAAATAACATAACCTTAATTGCAGGCACTCGTGTAATTGCGATGTTTAAGGATCAAGATGACATTTACAAGGAAGATACTTACTATTCAGGTGTCATAGCAGAACCTCCTAAACCCGTCAATGGATTCAGGTTATTTCAGTATTTAATTTGTTATTTTATCCATATATCCTATCACCAGGTCACAGAGCCTCTGCCGATCAGTTTTTCCGCCTCTTTGAAACTTATTGTCAGATCTTGGCACTCAGACAACCCAAGAAAGATTTTAAGAAATGCCAATTTCCTTCAGGACGAAAGAAAGTTTACTTTGCTATTTTAATGCATGTCATCTTGACCTTTTTAAATTAAGAGAGCCCATCCCGCAGAGCTGTTGTGTTTGTGGGGATTGGCCATAATTCATGCTATTTCATCTTATGGCTGTTTAGTTTAGCTGAGATTGATCAAATATGCAATATTGAAAAAAAAATCATTGCATTACGGTAATTTAACTTCTCTTTATACGATGATCTACAAACTTGTTCAATTTGCATCTTTATTTTGTTTTTATTTTCCCGGTTTTTGTATTCAGTCAGTAATATATTTATGTTTTGATAAAACGTAAGAAAAAATATAGACTTTTTGAAGTTCATAACATTTGAACAAGTAGAAATTTACCTTTTTCATTCTACATCTACAAAAAGATAGTCACAGCACTACAACTTTTGTATGGAGAAATAACTGATCGCATCCTCAGTAGACCTGCGCGTTATAAAGCAACACTGTTTAAATCACCCTATTATTCTAGCGCAACAAATAGCTGTGCTACTGAAGTTGGCTCATAGCGGTGACGAAATCGAGTTCATAGCTACAGCGTCGCATTCAACGAAGTCACTTCGCTTGCCTATTATTGCCCATTGCCTGGCTTGCAGATTCCACAAGTTACACAGATGAACACCGTATGGTGCATTCAGGTACATCGCCGGCTGCAACTATTTCGACAGTCGCCCTATTATTTTTTACCCTGTCCGACCAGACTCCAGCTTCAGTGACACGTAAATCTTGTTGCATAAGTGACACCATGACGATGAACCGCGGTGACGAGTTCAGCTTCAAATCACGCAGTTATTTTGTAGGCGTTTAAGTGTTAGGCACATTTTAATATTGCATAACGTAACCTCAGTTATATGATTATCGCGTTAGCGCCCACTGCTAATCCTCATAACATCATCTATGGTTAACCATAATTTATTGTTTTCTTTCCCAGGTATCTGGTATTCTTCGACGACGGCTACGCTCAATACGCAGAACATTCTCGCATTCTTGTCGTTTGTGAGCATTCGCCTCGGGTCTGGGAAGATGTACATCCCGACAGTAGGGATTTCGTTCGAAAGTACTTACAAGTGCGAATATTTTATATTATTATTCTCTCAAGCACAATAAACCTCAATTAATATGAATATGTATTGTCAGAAGAACCGAGTATGCAGATTAGCACTAAGATATTGAAAAAAATAAGATTGTTTTTTTATCTTGGAGTAACCCTAAAAATACTGTTAAAAATGGGAAAGCGAGACAGACTTATTTGTATATACTTACGTGTTGTACTTACGTAAGCAGCAGTTGCTTCTATATATTATAGTAGTAGTAAAAAAGTATCGGTATCCAGTATTAAAAGAAGCCAGTATCGACGCGCACAAAAAAAAAACTCTTGTTACTTAGACATAAAGTTCTTCAATCTGCTGTCTTAATATGTATAAAAATCGTATTTTTAGAAATAAACATTATTATTATTGGTTAATGGGCTGCAACTAGAGCTGATATGCCCGTATCGAGATCACAACTTGATTGATTACGAATGAATTTAGTGTGTCCAGTAGATTTTTAAACTGATTGGTATTGCCAGCTTCGATGATTGTGGGAGTTGATTCCGCTGGTCAACGATTATATTAGTAAAAAAATATTTTCTCGCTTTTGTAGAGAAATGGGTTTTTGAGAGTTTTAATTTGTGTCCGCGGAGATGAGGATTACGATTGAAAGTAAACATTTCCTTCACATTATCACAATTTTAGTGAGCTGAAATCGCTTTGAATGTCTTAATAAGGTCACCACGACGTTCACGTCTCTCTTGCAATGTTGGCAGTTTTAAAATTGAAAGTCTTTCTTCGTACTTAAGATTTTTCAATTGTCCAACATGAACTTGTATATTTGATGGAAGTATTGAGCGACAACACTACTTTCAAATTGTTTAATATTTAAACATATATTTCACATGATCACCATATTCTGCAAAACTTAACTCGAAGAATTTTAAATTATGTACGCTATATGTAAAAAAAAGTTATCAAAAATTTTCCATTATACTGTGTATAGACTAAATAACGAGAGAAGAAATGATTTATCCCTTCTTTACTGTTTCATAACTAAATATAATGTTGACAACGCAGGCTTACCCTGAGCGACCAATGGTTCGTTTGCAACGCGGACAGCAACTCAAGACCGAATGGAATGGCTCCTGGTGGTGGTGCACCGTGGTCAACGTGGACGCGTCCTTGGCCAAGATCAGCTTCCCGGAGGGCCGCTTCGAGTGGGTCTACAGGGGCTCCACGAGACTGGCGCCTCTCTACAGGGAACTCGCGACCCTACCTGGACCACAAGCACCAAGTGAGACTAACCACATTCTTTTCCGAGGTTTTTTAATGATGCATGAAAATCTATTTATAAAAATCAGTAAAAGTACAAAACAAGTATAGAAGCAACACAAACAAATTAGGACTAATTATTAAGGACTTTGTTTAAATATATTATATTTATATGTATTATTTATTGTATACACTAATTTTATTAATATTATTATATTATTTTATTAAATAAAAAAAATAATAAAAATTCAAAACAACACAGCAAGTGCTTCATAGAAGAAACATTACTATAATTTCAATTTATTTAAAAAAACTTATTCAAAATGTTTTATTTTATTGTTGTTTTTTTTTATTATAACAACAAATGCATTTAATATTTTAATATTCTAATTTTATTATTTATTTAATTTAAAATAATAAAATTTAAATTAATTTTAATATTAATTTAAGAGTACATGTTTATGATCAACAATATTCAATGATATTATACATATTATTTTAGACAGTAATTTATAGCGACAATGATTGTATTAATTATAAAATTTGTGTTTTTTTTGCAGCCATTGTGAGTACGGAAGTAGTGGACGTGACAACGGACACGCAACCAACAGCATCGGCACCGCCTCTTGCCCCGATTCACCAAAGAAGTCACGCCACCTCCAGGAGATCATTAGCCGCCAGGGGAGGGGTGCGTTTTCTTTGATTCTTCACTTTTAAGTTAGATTTTATACCAGTGTAAAATTACACCGGTAAATGAATGTCCGGTCTAGAGATTGTCCAGTGGTTAAGGCATGTGACTATTGACCCAGTGTTCGCGGGTTCATATCCGCACATAGTCATACAATTTTTAACGAGAGTACAACTATAATTTTACTCTTGCACAATCATATGCTTGATTGAGTAGGTCCCAAAATAAATGTATATGACAAGCTGATAGCAATTTAAGAAAAAAAAGTTATCGCACCCGTTACTGTTACTTTTACTGTTACTGTTACTGTTACTTGTTACTTTGACAAAGCCACAAAATCAATTAACTTGCATTCGAAATTGTATTGCAAGGTGGAAATTAGCTCCAAAAATTGAACCTCGGAATTACGGTACGGTAGGACCTTGATAACAGTAGGATAATCAGCCCTGGGTTATAGTATGCTGTAGTTTTTAGGTGTCTTAATTCCGTGACACTTTTTGAAAGTTATCCAACCAGCCTCCACTGGTATTTAATCTTACGTCAGTTTAAGTGATTTAACAATGAAAATTCTAACTTTTTTGCAAATTAACCCTACACTAAACAGGGGCCGATGCCCTAAGATTAGTTAACGTGATTAGTTAACGTGATTAAAATAGATTATTTTCTTTAATAAAACATCACTTGATTGTTAAAATTAATTTAAATTTAAAAGTTGCAATTTTCGTTACTAATTTTTACAATATTGAGTTAAGATTGTATTTAAATAGTTTTAAAACTTTACTCTACTGAAATTGAAATTTTGAATTGAGTTTCTTAGAATTTACAAATCTTATGTACGGTCTATATTGGAAAACTGTCAACACGATGAAGTCCATATTTCGCAAAAGATGTTAATTTGTTGGAGATGGTACGATAGCGGGCCACCAAACTTCCTATGGGATTCGAGAATTTGACTTATGATGAACGTCTGACACATTTGAAGCTAACATCACTGGAAAAACGAAGAGAGCGAGGCGATCTCATAGGACTTTTAAGATTATAAAGGGATTCTATAATTGTTCAAAGCTTAAAGATATTTTTACCCACTTACATAAGCATGAGTTAAAACTTACCAAAAGTTTCTTCTATCTAACTTATCTAGATCTTAAAATCAAACCCAAAAAAGAACTTTTTGTCCAACCGAGGGGTTGATATGAGGAATTAATTGCCTACTAGTGTTGTCACCTACAATTCAGTTAATCAGTTCAAAAACCGCTTAGATGAGTACTTATTCACAAGAGCACAATAATCAAAGATATAAGTTTATCAGCTGTACATCTATTAATTAAAAATAATAATAATAATAATAGTGTAAGACTGGAAGATTAGAGATAGAGTTCAGACAGGGTCACCAAGGTTATTGAGGTTCACGCTTATCCTAACCAATTTCTGACTCAGTAGGAATGCAAATAGAAAATAGCTTCGATGCGAAATTGTCTTCAAAATTAATCCAAAAAAGAACTTCTTGTCCAACCGAGGGGTTATTTTGTGGAATGAATTGCCTACAAGTGTTATTACTTCCAATTCATTCAAATCGCTTAGATGAGTGCTTATTCACAAGAGCACGATAATCAAAGATATAGGTTTATCAGCTGTAAAGCTGCACACCTATTAACTAAAAATAATAATAATAATTAACTTAATTTAAACCAAATAAGTAGTTACAACATTTTAAAAACTTTTTAAACAACACTAAATAATTGATAACTTATTGTAGAATACGTTGATGTGCAGATTAACTAGGTTAAGTGTAGATACATACTATTTAAAAGGAAATTTCGTACTTCAACGGAACACACCCGGTAATCTGCAGGTTAATGTGCATATTATCGTATATCTCACATTAACGGTAACATACACATTCAACCTAAATGTAAATAAAACAGTAAAGTGTTTGTTTCGTTACAGTTGAACGTTCCCTACGTTGAGTACACGAATGCTGACAAGGACGTGGAGCCAGAGGAATCGGTAAGTTATGATAATGTATCACTTTTACGGTGAACACATATGAATACATGGTGTTTATCCATATGCACGTAGTACGAGTT
Source organism: Neomicropteryx cornuta (assembly GCA_020383195.1). NCBI lineage: Eukaryota > Metazoa > Arthropoda > Insecta > Lepidoptera > Micropterigidae > Neomicropteryx > Neomicropteryx cornuta. The sequence continues at coordinate 3,294,746 of JAHKQU010000010.1, read as the reverse complement.
TATCCCTTTTAAAAATGATTAATCTAATACAATACAGAAGGTAAAAAGGGGTAGAAATGTTTTTAAACATTTAAATTCTAGAGAATTTGTAATGATTCAAATCGTACGGGAAAGCTTCAAATTACCATACTATTCGGGACCTTAGAAGATAGATGCGTGGTTACAGGCATGAATTTTTTAAACAAAATTAAACAATTGTAGACTTGCTCTTGTTTATTGTCTAAAATTGAGCTAAGAACTCGCCAAACTAAAGACCCTCGCACATTTGAATTATCCAAATTTAAACCAATTACTCAAGGATTTCTTTTTATCCAGAGCAATGATCGTGTGAGAATATATGAAATAAATAAGGTATGTAATTCCTACGTGATTTGCTATAAAATATTATCGAAATACTTCCGCCAAATGTTTTAACATACAAACATATAAAAAGAAATGAAATATCTACTTACACCATGTTGAAAATATCATAATGTCGTAAATACAACACAAAAACTATTCTTTTTCTCAATTCTATGATATTCCGATGCACAAAGACATTTGTATAATACTTTCGACACTATATTTACGTAATATTATAAAAAAATTATAGCTTATCCAAATATATTTAGTCTAAAATCCACAAACAATCCTAACTGTTGTTTACTCAAGAGGTGATAAATTTAAGAGATGGGAAGATCTAGTTTTCAAGAATTACTTTTGATACCAATGATATAGTGATGAACGATCTATAATTTAATCAAATTTTTCATCTCACACCCGATATGGTAACTAAATAATACTAATTAAAAACCAACCAATGGCGTTTTACACACAGGTGCTTATTGGGCAATTGACTTGTCAGGTTTCAACCCTTAAAAAAGTACCTATAAACCTGAAATTGAATTTCCAGGAAGCGAACAAACTACGCCGCCACGCCGATGCCGGCGGCGTGACCGCCGCTCCCAAGAAACAGGCCGTGGCGAAGAAAAGTGTTACCAATGTTACCCCGCACCGACCGCCGCCACGCGTCGTCGCCACCCCCAACAAAGCTGACAGCCAGGGAGAACCATTCACCAGCAAAGTTGTTGTGAGTAATAATCGTAACATTTGTTTTGTTTATTAAATTGTATGAGTGGACGTTATTTCATTATTAAATTGATTTTACTGTCATAATAACCTATAATAGATGGATGGAATTGATGGCTAGTGAATTTGTCATTTTAGTTTATCGGGGGATAATGCAGATAAATCGCTCGAGTCTAGATTTTATCAATCAGGTTAAAATTTGACATGATACGAGGGAGATGTTAGTTTAGGTTAGGTTTGACGTGATTTGACAAAACTGAGTTGACAGAAAATGACGGTAGGAGGAAAAGAAAAATTTAGTAAAACTTATCGATAAAAGTAGTTCTTTGTGAATGTGAATGGAATTATATACGATACAATAAAACGTCATACAGTTCATGCACATATAGGATAATCTTGAATAACAAAATCATAAAAAAGTTTGCATCTTTATGTCTAAAGTTTTTATAAAATGTATTTTTGTATAACTTTTAGCTCTAATGTAAAAAGGTATCCATTATTTTTTTTCTAATCTTCATATAATGAAGTCACAACACTACAACGGTTGGATGGAGGAATGACTAGGTTGTGTCCTCTTAAATGGAAACATTACAGAGGGTAAAATTAAAGTCGTGCAGATTAGAGAATTTGACCATTGATGAAAAGTTTAATTGGGGTCCACATATCGAACAAGTATGTAAAAACCTACGTGCAATACTAAGCAAACTATCGGTTTTAAGATACAAAGTACCCTATAAAATACTAAGATTATTATATATATCACTTGCGGAAACACGAATAACATATGGAATTAGTACTTATGGTCTAACATTTAAAACATACATTCTAAAAATTAAAAAACTTCAGCTTCAAATAATAAAAAGTATAGTACCAAAAAAAATTAAAAATAAATTAAAAAGTGAGGAAAATAAGTTATTTAAATATTGTAATACATTACCAATAGAAAAAAAATTGATTATCAGGTAATATTGGAACAATTTTACTCGATGGAATATAAACAGAAAATACCGCACAGTATAAAAACAAGGCAAACAATAAAAGGAATTTTGGAAGTGGCCAAATTCAACAATGAATATGGCAAAAGAAGGCTGGAGAGAATTGTTCCAATTTTATTTAATAACCTTCCGAGTAATATAAAGCAATCTAATAACTTATCTAATTACGTTTTAAAAAAAGAATTAAAAAAAATATATTGTAAATAGTATTTTTGTTGATGAATGTACTCGAAGCGACCGGTGTGAGATGTACTCGTACCGATTTCATTATAATTACACCGACGCGACTGGAAGTGACCGTTTTTTTATAAATAAACAATTAAAGACAGTCTGGAGAGATACCGTCATGTGTAGCTCATCATTGCTAAAAGTGTTTTTTAAGTGAATATTGAATATGTTTTGTATATATAAATGTTATTAAATAAGTTAAATTAGGAACGAATGAGTTCACATAAAAACCCGCAAGGGTTTTGTGAACAAACAAATTAAATATGTATTTTGTTTATAAATAAAGAACTTATAAAAAAAAAAAAAAAAGAAGAAGAATTAATTATTGTGACGTCAATGTCATAAACTATTATTTTTTTTTTTCAGTACTACGCTCCTAAAAATTACATTCGTCCCCACAAGCTGGTGCCACATAGGTGCTCTTTCAAGTGCCAGCGGAGTGACACTCTGCCCTTGAAATCCATCAGGAACTATAACCCTCTCGCAAAACCAATCCTGGCTGGCTGGGAAAGGTAGTCAAATTATATTTTTTATTTTTCTATTGATAAATTTCAAAACGTTTTCTAAATAATCGTTTTTTTTTTGTATCCCTTAGATTGTTTGTGAAGTTTCTGTCCCGCAAGGTGGTAATGTACAGGGCGCCGTGCGGTCGACGCCTGCGCAATATGGAAGAGCTCCACCGCTACCTGCGAGTGACTGAGTCGGAGATGGCCGTGGATCTCTTCTCGTTCGACAAGAACATCCACTGCCTCGGCGAATTCGTGCTCAATCAGTGGTACGCTAGCAAGAAGGTACGACCGGCAACAAAATGACTTAGGACCATCACATTTCTCTTGAATTTAATTACATTCTTCGTGCCTCTTTCTAGGATGTGACACAGGGCCTGGAACAGTTACCGATACCTTGCGTCAATTACTATGATGACCGATTGCCGGAATTCTGCCAGTACAGCACTACGAGGATTCCCACGAAGGGAGTCGACCTCAACTTAAACTCTGAATTCCTCTGCGGTTGCGATTGTACAGATGATTGCCAGGTATATTCTATTGATATTGTAACGATGCTGGTAGACGAGTGAAACGGCTAGGGCTGATCTATAGATTTGTGTTAAAAATAGTACAGTTTCGGCCGGTAACGTTCGATTCACAGTGGCAGTCGGAAATTAGATAAAACTAGCAAGGCGCGGCCGAATTTTCGGAGTTTTGATGTATTTTAGTGGATTTATATTGCCATAAATTCTGATTAATATATGGGATGATTTCCTTACTAGTTTTATTTACTAGTTTGCTAGTTTTATTTACTCTGTTCAATGTAAATACACAAGTGCCCCATCTGGGTACCTTCTGCCCAGTCTGATCTCCGTGTTATCAAGTGAAAATATAAAGTACAGTATAGACAGTTGTGCGAGCATGACTATGATAGGCCCAGAACCGGCCTGCGGCATAGCTAAAAGCACCACCAGCAGACTACTAAAAATCTGGGCCTGGAAACAAAGCCAGAACTGCCCGGACAAAAGCAAGCCAAAGAACTCATAGTACGATACTCGCAAAAAAGACTCTCGGAGCGATTGAAGTTAAGCCGAAACCAAATAAGGATCCTAATCAGAACCTTAACTGGCCACTGCAAGCTGAATAAACACCTGCACAAATTAAGCCTATCGACCGACGACAGGTGCAGGCTCTACTAAGTGAGCCCAGAAACCCCTTTACACCTACTGGGGGAATGTGGGCCCCTCATGTACAAAAGGAACCAGCTTCTAGGCAACCATCTCCTCAAGCCAGAAGAGATTAGAACCATCGCACCCAAAAAGTTACTTAACTTTATCTACAGTACGGGACTAGAGGGCGAACTATAAGTGGATTTAAAAGTACAATAGTTCTGAAAAGGAAGCGGTACACGGGGGCAAACCCCCACATCCACTAACGTACATAACATAACATATAACATAACATAGACAGTTGTTACAATATAATTATATAAGAGACAAGAACGCAGTATTGTATCAATCGCTTGTGTGAATTTATTGTAGCATTATTCTCTCTTGATATACGAATAATATGCAGCCATACAACCCGGGGTGAGTCTTCGCCTACTCAAACAGAATCCTCCATCTCCACCAGTGATAGTCCTCCAGTTTAGGATGCGGATAATGTTTGCATCCCTATTCACTCCGTCAATCCCGCGCAGTACCGGGAATCCAGCACTTCGACGTTCTTCAGGCTTGTTTACCATAATGTGTTTTGGTAAATCTGTATCTGCCATTCAAGGACGTGACGTGCCCATCTAAGACGTCTGATTTGAATGGATTGTACAATGTTTGGCTCGACGTAAATTTTTCTAAATCTAAATTAAATCTTATTTATTTATGTTAATTTTATAATCACTGGAATTAAATAAAATTTCGAGACTATCGTTTGTAACATAATTAAAAGTTTTTTTTTCATGAAAGTATTTGAATGAAATAAAAAAAAAGATTAAACACTTTATTTAGTAATATTTTCGCACACTATTACTGTGCCATTTGGGAATAAACATTAATTTGTCGCCTTTTTACAGGATAAAGAAAAGTGTCAATGCTGGCAGCTGACCTACCAGGGCGCCCGTTTTATGGGCATCAAGGATTTAAACTCCGTAGGTTATCAGTACAAGAGACTGCCCGAATCCGTCAACACTGGAATATATGAATGCAATTCCAGGTGGGCAATTAATTTTAATTTTTAAATAGAACATCATTGATCGGAGACCGGCGGTTATTGAAAAAACTTCATATAACTTCATACTCTTCAGAGTGGCACCCTTACAGAGTACACCGGCGTCGATCCCAACATAACCGCAAAAGCTGTTATTCAATTGTGCACGTGTTTGTTCTCATGTATTTCTGATACGGGGGTGGGGGGGAAAGTGTTACTATAAAAATGCTTGTATTTCTCACGAATAATGAACCCTGATATGCATCGATAGATCGTTGGCAAACGAGAAAGCAAGAAAGTGGGTGTGTATAAAATGTTCATCTGAATAAAAAAAAGTAAAGTGTGCATGATTATGATTTTCTAATTACCCATTAAATAGTTGTGTAATGACTCACTGGAGTGGTGCGTAAATATGCATGCGGGCTATGGGCACTTGCGCCCTTTGCGAGTCTTGTGGAGGTCCCCACAGTTATAATGTGGGTCTAGGATCCCTTGTTAACGTGTGATAATTATAGCCTTTATTGGGTGTGTAACGGGAGGATAAAAGAGACCTCTACCAAACCGACATTTCGTTGCGAACACGTGTGAATAATAATTGTAATTATTCTGGGATTCGAACTAAATAACATTGCCAGAAGTAAAGACTTTGATTACAGTGTAAAAGACCGTTATGTTGACGGTCTATAGAAGGTGGTGGTGGAAGTCTCATTTAGAAATTACGTTACGAATAGAAGGTAATAACTTCGACCAGATACAAATGAAAGACTTGTATGCTAGTTGACTACTTAGGTAGGTGTTTAGTCGGAGTGCGCAATAAGTAAAGACTGCAGACTTGAAATACCGTCTTCGATTCCTTCGAGAAAGGAATTTATAACTCGCCTCAAGATGGTCTCTGATTGTGATATGCAACTTAGCATTTTTCTAAACAAAGCAAATGCTAGTGTCTTTTAAGAAGGAATTTGTAAACAAATTAAGTCTAGTTGCCTTTGACGTAAATATAAAATTTCCAGTTAAACTGGGTATGAGAACTGTGTATTTGGCAATTTCGCAGGTGTGCAAAATGCTTACGATACCAACTCGTGGCAGCGGCGTATAGTAAAATTAACATTACTAACACTACTGTAATGTGTTTTCTTTGTCTGTTCACAGATGCAAATGTGCAAAGACCTGCCTCAACAGGGTGGTGCAACACCCGTTGCAACTTAAATTACAGGTATTTTTTTCGGTACATACAAACAGCTTACTTTATAAAACAGAGGTTAATAATTCTGAGTATGCCTGCACAAAACAAACCCAAGAGTTAAAGAACAAACTGAAACCATAATTTATATTAAAATAATAAGAAATAAAATAATAAATAATATCATTTAGTTTGACTTGTAGTTGTTTGTTTCTTTGCAAATAAACAAACATCAAGAATCAAAATAGGATCTTGTTATAATGTTCAATTTTAAATTATTCATAACATCTATTGTACGAACGATGATGACAACTTTTTGCACTTTTTTTAATTGATTTTTTTAATAAATATAATAATTTTAAAAGGTACACTGGTAATCCGAAAGTCTTCTTATGTAATTAAATTATTATTAATGGTTTTATACATTTTCTTCATAGGTTTTCAAAACGTACAACCGTGGTTGGGGCATCAGAGCCCTCAACGACTTGCCCAAAGGGACCTTCATTAGCGTTTATGCGGGGAATCTTTTGACCGACGCAACTGCCAATGAGGTGATTCAGATATATATTTTTTCTACTTAAGAATTTATTATAAACTTGGACATGCGCTCGCTACTTTTTCTATTCAAGAGGACGCAACCCATACATGTAGTGTGTTGTGATTCTCTTTTTTGTAGATTTTGAAGAAAATTAATACTGCATATCGTTTTATCTTATAATTATCTAGGTCAATATGAAATGAATAAACAATTTTAATTTATTCAATTTCAGAAAGGCAATAAAATTTATAAATATAATTGGTTCAAAATTAAAGTGTATTTCTGGAAGGTTCCTCAAGCAACGTGTCAGCATTGCGATTCAACGGGGAAATCCCAAAATAATTTAAACGATTTTTTTTTTTTTGTTTCGATAATAAATTAATTATATTTTAAATTTCAATTTAATTTCAATTTCAACGTTGCGAGACGCAACTTTTATTCAACAAACATAAACAAATACATGTAAATAGATCCAGCTAAGACACTGCTGGTTTCTTAACCTTAACTAAAATACAATTTATTTACACACACATAAAATGAAATAAAATAAAATACAAAATACTTACAAATTAAATTAACATAATTAGGATAAAAAAAAGCTGCTTTTGTCGACTTTTTCACGTTGGATGCTCAAATTTTAATTATTTTTGATAACTTTATTAACTATTTGCCACTTTTAAATTTTTGTCAGATGTATAAACTATACATTACTATGTATGTATAACTTGTTGAAAAAGGTAGTTGTTAAAAACTATTTTTTTTTCCAAATGATGGAAAATTGATTACTCCGCTGTGTCACTAAATAATTTTCATAGAGTATTTAGTGATGGTGATTATGTACTTTTATCAGTATTTAGCCAGTGATACGTTATTTGCGAATCGCATGGCATAGACAGTAGAGCGATCAGATGGATAGATAATTAAGCGGCAATTTTCGAATAAATGATGGCGCCCCAACGTTTATACACGTCGGCCAATGAATGAGCAATTCATTGAATGATGAATGGATTCCTTTATCATTCAATGAATGATGAATGAATGAATGATGATGTCGGCCGGCTCGACGTGTAAAGACGTTGTGCAACCATAACGGCTTATAGTCCATTTGACAGTGTCTATTGAGCACATATCCTTGTTCTCAAGTTCCACAGCAAGTCATCTAATCTCTCAATACAGATTTCATTTTAACTTCCAATTAGACCTTTCTCATTAAATATACAGAATGTCCCAAGACCATTTTCTGAAGACATAACGGGGTGTTTGTGTTCCCTATTTTAAGTTGGAACTTATATTAAGAAATATTAAAATAATTCATCCACAAAGTTATTATTATGTGTCGCGTTTGATGTCTGGAATCCATCTTGAGAGAAGCCTTCGATTTCGTCATCACGTTGCCCGCTTTTACGATTTATTCAGACCTTCTTTGTTGCTAGTGTGCGGATTTGAAATTTCCCGCGTACTCCCGCCATCTTGCGCACTCCTAATGCCACCAGTGACATTTCGTCATATATCGTCGGTTTTCGCGTCGTAAGCTCGCGCTTGTTGCTAACGAACGAATCGTCGTAACTTCACGTGTGTGTACTGTGTATCGTAGGGAAGGGGGTTCCCACCACCTTCCATACCCTACCCCGCAATAGGGCTTGCCTACTGTATAAATTCAGGGCACGCCACTATGTTTATCCTGTACCTATATGGTTTTTTTTTATTTTAATAGGACGGTTTAATAGACGGCGATGAATACTTGGCCGAGTTGGATTACATAGAGGTTGTCGAGAACCTGAAGATGGACTACGAAGCGGACATTCCTTTCGAGGACAAGGTATTAGACAAGAGGAGTAACTGCTCTGTCGCTAAGGTACTTGTTTTATGGTAGCGTTGACTCGGCACCCAGGTGTCTCGTACCGGCCGCTAAAACCGCTGCACGCATCTCATATAAGGAGCATTTGATTCCTCTTACCACATTTTACTATGCGTAGAAAATCTAAATTCGTAAATGAATCGCAAATCACTTACCTAATGGTCGAGCTTAGGTGCTGGAAATTTTGTTGATGGATTGTGGAATCCAGGTGCGTCTGCAACTGTCTCTACAGGTTGTGGAGAACGCTGATCCTCGCACGAATCCACATGTTTTCTCGCTAGTTTCAACAAGTGGTAGGAGTGAGCTGATGGTGCTACGACAGACCATTTAACACTGCTTGACAGTAACTGTAGAAGGGGAGGGGGGAAATTAATTTATGGCAGGGCCATAGACTAAGGATATTTGAGGTAAAGGTGTGAGTATACGACACATACAAACCTCACCATTTACTACATCTTTTGGATTGTTTGCTAAATTTGAATGTTATTATTCTATATTCAACACTATGCATCTGTTGAGACTATTAATCTATGCTTCTGTTGAGACTTAATCAATTGTCAAGCGAATTTATCACATCTAATTACTGAACAAAATCATTCGGAGTGCGGCACGGGAAACTTATTTTCGTGATCATAAAATATTTTTTTATTTATTTTATTTTACTATTTTATTGCAAACATTAGATTGGCTTACTATATAACGTAAGTGTATAGAGTTTATGTGTTTGCCTAGTGTTTGAATTTTGTCTTTTATCCGGCTTTTGCCCAGTTCAATAACGCAAATCTCCTTAGAATGATCGACTGATTTTTGAGGCCGACTTTCGAGCCTTAGCTAAAATTGAAATTCTGGGAAAGCTATCTTAAGTATTACTTGTTACAATTTAATATTGCTTGCGAAATTCTTTACAATATTGTGCTACTCTAAACTCTACACCCTTATAAATATGAGAAAAAAATAATGACTTGTCAGCTAAATTTTTATTTTGGATATGATTAAAAAATGGACACTTTTTTTTATTTATTTCTGTAGGTATAATGGTAAAAAGTTTTTCATATTTTTACAAAAAATATATAAATTAACAATTATTTTCAGCTGAATTTTATATAATATCCAAGCAATTTTATTATTATTGTTATTAAATATTTTTATTTGTATTGTATTTTGTATTTTATGCACGCTTTAATTACCGTCCAAAAGATTTAAAGTAATCTTTCCTTATTCAGAAACACACGAGGGGCCACAGGTCACAGTCTCCTGATGGAGAGTCCGGAGATGAGTCCGACAAATCCAACGGTGACAACTCAAACAAGAGCTATGAACTGGACAGGGAATTCAGGCCTGATTACAGTATTAAAACAACAGGCAGGGATATAAGGTTAAAGATTTAGTTTTTTTTCTATAGTTTTTGAAATAATTAAATAAAATAAAAGACGGGGTCACAGGTGCCCCCCACGGTGCCACTCCGCAGAATAAAGGTAATTACTGCGTCGCTCACATATGATGCGCCTATAGGGTTCACAAATATAATGAATTTTTATTTTATTTCTAATTATTCAGATTTTATTGACTTAAAAGTGTATTTAATTATTATCTTCATAATGACCGTTTTTGCTAAGTTGCGTTTGTCGTAGTATAATATTAATGTTATTTTTAGATATTCCTAATTAACAAGTAACGTTAGTTTATTAGTAGGGTTATACGGGGACATAGGTTATGTCTATTCTATAACAATAGGTAAAGTCTATTTTTTAGTTCGAGTGTATATATGTGTATTATTATTATATTATATTTTTATAATAAATAAATTATTATTAAATTATTTATATATTGTAGGTTGATACAATTTAATTTAAATAATTATAACTGTATGTTGCGCAGTGAGATGGTTAGCTTATAAAAAAAATGCTTCTAGTAAAGTCTACCTTAGTACGGGCACTACCTAGTTTGGTAGTGCCTAGTTAGGTAAAACCAGAACTCGTGGTGTCACTTGCAGTACAAACAATAAGTGATAATCTGTACTCAGGGCACAGTACACAGCCAAAGATCATACGATGACTTGAGGGTTTCCGGTGTCCCCCACGGCGGAAAACGTGTGGCCCACCAATGACCCACATGACGACAAACATGTTAAGCCATTTTGTCAGTATAAAAAACCCTATAACAGCTTGTCTGTATATATCGTGCCATTTCATTGCCGTAAGTGAACATTTAAACATTTCACCTATCATCATTTCCAAGACTTAAGTAAAGAACATTGTATCGACTTCCATAGCCCGGTGTGGAGTATAAACTTATAAAATAATTTCCTTGCAGCACCCGTTTAAGAGCTCGTTCCGACAAAGATAAGAGCGGAAGTAAAGACTCCGACAAGGAGGCCGAAAAGGACCAAACTGTTCCGGAATTGGAGACCGAAAATGATTTTATAACGATCAGCGACGATGAGGAAGCACGAGAGCCGTCGAGGTTCGCTGCGCCGGACGGTCTCGCCGACAGGGAAATTTCCAAATACAAGTGAGCAATGAGTTATCATTTTTGAAAATTTATTTTAACGTTCTTATAATGAATCTTGTGCCATATTTCGTAGGTGGTTCAACAACGTCCATACATGGGACCAAATATGTCCCACAGTGTTTACCGGTCAACGCCTTAATAATATCTCGTATCCATAGAGGGATAATTCAAATAGTGAAATATGAACGTTATATTATTTTTATTATTAAATTACAGACAGGCAGGTAACAGATGATTGTGTCTACGTCTTTGCTAAACATATTTCATTTTAACAGGGAAACAAGCAGAGTTAGTCTATCTTGAAACGTATTCACTGTAGTAGACGCAATAACTTCTGACGGCAGGTGATTCCACGCTTCTACAACTCGGTTCGACAACAAGTGCTTTCTTGGATTTTTGGAGAATGCAGAACGGTTTAATTTAAAACGGTGCCCACGAAGGTTTTCGTTCTTGTTGAATGTAAACATACTTTTCATTTGAGTGCCGTTAATATTTTATAAGTCTCAATTAAATCGCCTCTATCTCTCCTTTCCTTGAGTGAGGTGAGCTTGAAGATTTCTAAACGCTTCTCATAACTTCTGTTTTTTAGAATTTTTGAGATTTCCGTTACTCGTCCTTGAACTCTCTCCGACTAATCAATGTCTTTGGTAATATGCATAACTTTGTTTGACATTAACAGATCGGTGAGGACGCTATTTGGCGAGGAAGAGGCTTGCTTTATCATGGATGCCAAAGTGCGAGGGAACATCGGCCGTTATCTAAATGTAAGCATGCCTTAAATATTCTTATATTTCTACTCTCGGTGTCTTTTATGTGTAGTAAAATTACAAAAAAAAGATATATTCAAATAGATACAAATTTATTCAAAAACCATCTTAACCCTGATCTACCCGCAGTCTATTAGGCAAAACATAAATACCCATCACATTTCAAACCAGATGAGAATGAATGTAATTTATACTTTTTCTTTAAGGGCAAATGGCTCTTAACTAAACCGTATGTCAGTATTATTTCTTTTATTATAAATATTTAAAATAACAAACAAACAAACTTAACTGGTGGGAAATAATGCAAAAATACATGTTGTTTAGTATTGTTGCGACAAATGGGCTGTCAATTACGTTGTCTTCCGTTTGGCCACATCCGTCATAGTTCGACGCATGCGCGGTTGCAGTTGTCAAAGTAACTTGCCTGCACTAAATACCTACCCTCACTCTCTCTCTCGAAAACCGTCCTACTGTGTGGACGTGTGCGCCGTGCTGTGCCCTTGTGTGTGGGAAACCAGGCTTTTATTCCACAAGAAGAAGAGAGTGCACTCCTCGGGTCAAAGCCCGTAAGAATAGGAGTATTCTAGGAGAATAGGAGTTTTGGCGGCTCTCTCGGAGGAGAGAGCCGCCAAAACTGTGTTGGCGAAGAGAAAAGAAACGGCGCGTCTGGTGTCAGATTAAAACCGTACCTGCAGAGATCGCGAGTTCAATGTCTGTAAGTTTAATTGAGTAATTTACAGCCCACATGTATTTATTTATACACGGATTTATTAAAGGTAGAATAAGACAAGTGGTATGTCAAAAAAGAATAGAAATGAAAGCAAAATAAAAGAAGAACAAAAATGAATTGAGTAATGAGTTTTTAAAATTATTTGATGATTTTTTGAAATAGGGTATAAAATCTATTTAACAGAAATACATTCATTACAGTGTTGATCTTTAATATAACAGTGTTCAACAAAGTTGTATGGAGATTAGGGTTTTCGTCGTCGTTTGTATTTATTTATTATTTTTAACTGTTAACAAACTCATATATAGCGGATTATAAAAAAATGTGTGAATTACAATGAATAGTTGGAGTGCAATGAACACTGCTACAAAATGTTCCCCGCCCTCCTAACTAGACCATATTTTCGTGTCGTCTACCATCAAGAGCGTTACTGAATATATATTAATATTTTCTCCTTTCCGCAGCATTCGTGTTCGCCAAACGTATTCGTCCAAAACGTGTTCGTGGACACGCACGATCCCCGCTTCCCGTGGGTGGCCTTCTTCTCGCTGTGCAACATCCGCGCCGGCACCGAGCTCACGTGGGACTATAACTACGATGTCGGCAGCGTCCGCGGCAAGGTCATCCTCTGCAAGTGCGGAGCGAGCAACTGCAGGGGACGACTGCTATAAATATACATACATAGATAGCCATATCATTAGTAATTTTTTTTTTTATAGTTCATTGGCCCAGACCTGTGCGTAAATGAATTAGACTGACTTGCATGATTCATAGACTCCTAATGATAGTAATTGGTTAATATAACCATCAGTAGTTTTTTTGAATGTGAAAAAAACATTGTGCTAATCGGTCTATTTATTTTAAGTCCATAACACAAAATTGCTGCATTTAATTGATATTTGTAAGATTCTACTGAGCCTAATAATCTTATCCTAAAATATCTAGCATTTCAAAACAATTTTACAAATTATAACCAGTATTTAATATTTAGATTTAAATTATAACATATATCGAAGACTTAATGGGGTGTTTATGTTCCCTATTACGAGTAAGAAATTCTATTAAAAAAAATGTGAAAATTATTAGTTATTATAAAAGCAGTATAAAAGTGTAAATTACCTTATAAACGGTAATGTAACCTTGGCCGCGACACGCGGACATTGACCTCTTTGCACAACCGGACAAAGCCGTTAATCAGCTGCCATTACCTCTCAACAAGAACTGTATAACATTATCAACTAAAGTTTACCACCTTTTTTCTCATTAACCTCGATGAATTTTGATATATCGTCTTTACAAGTAATACTCAAAATCACAGGGGCAATTTGTCGGATACGGTGTATAATAATAATTGTAAGTGTAGCAATATTGTGTAAAACACATACGGCACTGTGTATAATTGTTCGTTTTAAATCTCACTATTATCCATTAGGAGTGTATCAAAATATAATGTTAAGAATACTGTTAACCTGGCTAGCAGGTTATAGTGGCCGGAGGAAATTGTATTATACAAGTTTGAGAGATATTGTAACAAATTTACTATGTGGCTCTAACAAGGGTTAAAACCATACTAAGATGCCATAAACACTTTGTTTACGGCAGACAATTATTGATTATATAATTGTTTCTAGATTGCTCAACTGCTAAGAAGAATTGGACAACTACTCTTTAGTAACTAAAACACGATGCAGATGTCGTCAAGTCACAAACATCCATCGTAATTTATTGGACAAAACAACGCACCATCTGTGACGTGACAAGATTAGCTTTACTTAAACTCTTAAATATTTATGCTTTCATGCAGTTTGTGCCTATGCCATCTGCATCCCAAAAAAATAACGCTATCTACATCTCCGAATCTTTTATTGGGCGCCTACTAATTGTATAAGGTTGAGCTATCTAAATCCACTATACAGGTGAACTTAAAGTCAGCAGTATCCTTTTAATGACTTTTCTGACTTTTAATGACTTATCTGAATAACTTTTCTTCAACGAGTTTTCATATAACTAACAAAAAAATCCATATAAAGATATAAATACTCTATTGAACGTTTACTCTACTGAACCTATCCAATTGACCTACATTACAATATTTGCACGCGAGGAAACTACCGGTCATTCGCTTTCATCAAAACATTTGTAGGTTAGGTTAGTGGAATAAAGAGATTTAGATAACTTCATTGAACAGCCGCGAATGTCCTTATTGATTGCACAATTATAATGTGCAGTTAACACTTAAGTCTCAATTAGATCACCACGATCATGTCGCTCCTGTAATGAGATCATTTTTAACACTTATGACTCTTTCTTTTGTTATTTTAGACCATTTATTTAAAAGATGTTGAACAAAAGTTTTCCAGAATCACCCCCTAAAAGGATACTGCTGACTTTAAGTTAATTCCTGTATAATCAATGATCCAATCTGAAAAAGTAATCTTGAAGGGACAGAAGGACTCATAAATGGTCCGCTCACTACATCAGCTAAATATGTCAATTTATTCAAACATTACTGCACGGGCAACCACATATGAAGAAGAGTGGTGGGACGACGAGGAATGGACAGCCATCGCGAGCGATTCCATCAACGGCTGGCGGCGCTGTGGTATCAATATCTGCATCCGGTGCAGAGGTCTCGCGTTCGAAACTCAACGCGTCGTACCCGACCCGATCTTTTGAGCTACAGCAAGATTGTCCGAACTACGTTTATCAGCAAAGTGACACAAGCAATATTAAAATTTAAATAAAAAATGACAACCACTAATATTGTTCTCAACAAAGATCTTTTATACTAATTAAGTGATTTTGGCTAATTTTTGCTTTCCAATAAATTTAATAAAATTTTAGTTAATAAGTAGAAGGATAAACGCAATTCTCGAAAGTTACTTTTAATTTGAATTTACTATTTACTGTAGATTTGTTAATGTGAAGTAAGTATCTTATTGGCTGTAATATTATAAGAGAATGTTTAAACAAGACTAATTTTAATTTAAGATGAAAAATGCATGCCTAGAATAAAATATGTTTTTTTTTAATTATATCCTTATGAACGGACGAATCCCGGCTAGGGGTTGCCCGGCCCGGTCGTAGGGAGTTTCCTTGATGTAGGTTTTTTGTTTATCTCCTATGCATAAATGCGTTAGTACCCTGCTAAGCTTAAAAGTGACCATTAACCATTAGATATCCAAATATTGAACATGTACACAGATAAGCTGTAATGGGGGGGGGGGGGGGTGTTTTCAGCGGTTTTATACATTAATAGTAAAATATGTGTATATTTTACTATTATCATTATTTTAACATGTGGTAATGAAAACACAAAAGTATGCAAGTATCTCAATCACAAAGCTGATTAGTGTCCGACCAGTCAGTCATACTCACAAATGTTTTAAAAATATGTCATTTCTGCTGGCTTCGAGTATATCTACGGAAGTCTACTATAGATTTTACCCAATCGCAGTCTATAAAATAACAAATTGTTTATATAAAATAATTATCATTTTTAAATATTTTACCAATATCAAAATCTAGATACCCACATTATTTTTATTTATATATCTTTGATTTGATAAGGAAGCTTTAAAATCAGAATCTACATTTTTATAGTTTAAGAATAAATAAAAAATCAGTATTTTTTTCACATTTCAAGATGTATTTGTATACTTTTGATTTAAGCATGTGCCGTAAAATGATGACAAGATTGTAAAAATATCGTTCAATTGAAAGAAAGATCTATCTGTATGTTCCGAGCACTTGGTGCAGTAAATGGTTCGAAATATTAAATCCGCGAAAAAAAACTAGAAACGTCAGACTGAATTTATTTCATAGTGTTGCAAATGTTTTATGAAACGGTTGTTGTGCTAACTTTTATATCTTATAGATCCATCAAGTAAAACAAAATGCAATTGGCCGTGATCTCTGAGTTAGCTTCCTAAGCACTTTGGCCAAAGGGGTAACGATGTGACATTTACGCACTTGCCATTTCAGATATGTTGTAATTATAATTTTACAAATTTCTTATATTTTATGTATGTATTTTTGTTTACTACAAGGAATGTATGCATCTGTGACTTGCATAAAATATGAATTAATTCCTAGTAAAAGGAAAATGTTCAGTAATTATCTCAATGTATGCCTCATTGCCTATATAAATCATGTATTCCTGTATAAATCATTAAAAATAATTGAACTGAAATCCATTTTGAATTTCATTTTGCGATGTATTATTTTATAACATTTGATAGATGATTTTAAATAACCACTAGTAATAAATTGGCAATACCGTCTGTCAATATTTATAATTTAAGTAAGGTTATTTGTATTTGTTTTTTTTTTGTCTCATCAGTGCGTAAAAATAAATGATGGCTCGAGCCCAAATATATTTTTTATGTATTCAATTTTAGATTTGCATTATTCTTCCATAGCCTGAATATTACCATGAAGGTAGGAATGATTCCCTCGCGTTCCCAACATCCTGGGCGCTACTGCGTTAGGACCAAAAAGATCATATATAAACATATCTTGCTAATCACAAGTCTCTTGTTAGTTACTTTCTCAAATAAATAATAAATAAAATAAGTTCCAGCTATTATGTAGGAATTGTGTCCGTCAAGTACACTTTAAAAAAAAAAATTGTATAAAAAAAACTAATTCTGAAGTTTACATCAAACATGATGTTATGAAACTTATTTTATGGTTTTAAAATGTATTTAATAAGAATAGCATTATATTTATATTAAACAATAAATAATGAAATCTGCTAATAATGGATGTGACCTGAAATTGTTTTGGATCACTTCCGTTTTGACATCATCAATCGATTGCGTAATTTGCGCGGTAACTCTCGACCGGTGAAAGTATGCGTGTGCGCTTTCCAATACAAAATAAAAATGTTATTAGACACTGCAATGACTGATAAAAAACAAGGTACTGATTGGCTCATTGTGATTCCAATGGTACAAATATGAAGACAGTCAATGCGATAGATAAGTTGGGGAGCGTTTGAATGAGGAGAGGGCAGGTGATTTGTATGGTTCATGGTTGTATGGATTTGTATAGTTATTTTCATAGAAAAGTGATTTACTAAATCATATGTTATAATGTTCTTTGCATGCCCGCCTCTATAGTTTAGGAGCTAAAAACCACACAGTTAATTGCTATTTCTAAAATGTAGCCCAAAAAATTTCCCTGACAGGAAATGCTTTATGCTTCACTCGGCAGAGCTAATTTGTGCTTAGTCAAGAGTGCAACGCCCATTGGCACGCTCCGCAAGACTCAGCAGTCAGCCAAAGTTCAACAGTCGATGCCCTTGATTTCCTTCGTCTCCAAATCACGTAGGAAAATTTATAGAGAAATCCGTTCTGTACCTTGAACTCGTTGCCCCCACTACGGGTCACTGCTCGGGTATAAAACACACTTGTCTCAAACTCTTGGCAGTTCTCATCAGATCATCAGACCAGCACGCAGGCCGATAGGGCCCAGCGTTCAATCTTCATCAGTCTGGAGGAGATGCCATCTTCAAGGAAGAATTTATCCGCCCCCGTCTACGGAGTTATTTATATGTAATGCGAATCTACTTACAATACATCTGTTCTTCAATCAATGCATTATTAACTTACGACCCTAGTCGATTCATATCCAGAGATTACGGCCGTTACAGTTTCTTTATATGTGTGTTGAATGTGGTACGGGACAGTTTAATTTCGTGGCCTCTTAGATTAGGATTTGATAAATTGAGTCAAAAAAAAATAAAACTAATACATTATAGAACTATTTTCTTCTTTATTTTTCGCAAGAACTTATAGTAGTACATGGTTAAGACGGCCACCGCCATTATAAGCATGTACAGAAGTAACTTGATGTGATCCTGTCTGTACTTCCTGACCTGGTGCATCCGTGCGAACCTGTTCCTGTACCGTACGGGCAGCTCGAAGCGGGAGGCGAGCGGGAAGAGCGATTCGTAGAAATCGTACAGGTGAGCGCGTACCATCTCGTTGTGTTCGGGCTTATCCGAACTCAAGTTGTCGTTAATACAGATGAACTTTCTGCAAAATAATTCACGTTAAATTTAAAAGAGCTGAAATAAATATTTTACATTTTCCCCATTAGAAAAACGTGTGCGAATAAGGCTTTTATATTATCCGGTAAATTAATTTTTACCAGGAAGGCAACAGTTATGCTTATTATGCCTGTAACAAATGAAACCAAATGCTAAAAAAAAAATATTTAAAATATCTATCTAAATGTTGTACTATAATCAATGTAATGTTAGTGTTACAGAGTGTTGTTAGTACAAATACTTGAGTAAAGTATTTATTATTAATAAATGTTTCAACAAACACTTGAAATTCTTAGTTGATAAATTATGTAAAAAGTAAGTACAATCTTGAATTAAATTAATTAAATATTAAATGCAAAATATTGCGAGACACCGTATGTAGCATTGCAGGTGAGTTTCAGTGAACTGGCGAAATGATTTTCTATGAGTCGTCTATATGGCTGTCGTCTTACGTCCATGGGTTTTATAGGCCTCAACGCTACGTATGTATATGGCAATGATTTGAAGCAACTACTCCTTTTAAGGTTATACATTTCTAAAACGGCGTTTTTATCAGAATCGCGAATGTATGTCACCGGTCTTCTCCAAACTAGATTGGCGTTTCGGAGTAATTCGCGTGTGGGAAACAATTTAAGGTCTATCAAGATGGCGTTGCTATGCCATTGGTATATCAGAATTAAAATTATACTAGTGCGAGTAGAAACTATTCAGTTTGTTTTTTGAAAGCATCTAAACGTTTTGCATCAATCACTTTGGTAGACTATTCTAATACAGTTAAAAAAGTTGACTAGTTAAGACGTTTCATTATTAATTTTTATCTTGCAGAAAAAAAAACAATTTTGAGCCTTTGGTAACATAAAAAACACACCCAAAAATACCTCAAAGTGAGCAAACAAAGATTTTTGAATTATTTTCAAGCGGTTTTAAATTATGACAAGAAACATTCACGCACAAAAAAATTTGAAATTACATTTTTAGTCTTTGGTGTCATTCATCAAAATGAAATTCATCCCTGTCCTAAATTAAGAATGTGTTCTTATGAGAACACATTCTCGTAAATCTCATAAATCTCGTCATTCTCTCGTAAATGGCATAACTCCCATAGGAAAGCTTTCAGTTTAGGAGGACACCCACAGCTATACCGCTATTACCGGAACATGGTAAATGCATCTGACCTAACCTTAGTGCCGGACATTTCTAGCGTTTTTATATAATGAATAAACTACTCGCTTTGACGATTTATTGCACATGTCTATAATATTATCACTCAGTCCTGCTAACCTAGGTTTCCTGAGACTGTCTAACGCAGTGATGACATTGCTGATGTTTGAGGTTAATTGCACAAACGACGCCAAATTGTCTCTGTGGGCTGCAACGACTTTAGCTCCGTACATTGATCGTTGCCCGAATGACACGTTCAGTAGGTTGCGAATTGGGAGGCAGAGCTCGATCAATGCTTTTGTTACCGTTGGCTGCAAACGAGACGAATATTAATTTGGACGTGTATTTATTAACCGTCCTCCATCATGAATCTATGCTGATGAAAACCAGCTCCCTGTGATGCATAAAATGAGGAATTTCAGTTTAGTGACATTCTTTTAAAATTTATTGTGATTTAAATTATTTAGGTGATTCGCTTGAAATTACCCTTGTAAAATGCCATGTAGGATTTCCATAAGAAATTTAGCGCATATTCACATTCCATATCCAATAGTACTAAATTTCAAAATCATAATTATCATCAGCCTGTATCTGCCACTGCATGGCATATGCCACTCCAAGTACTTTACGATCTCAAGTACTTTTTAAAATGACAGTTACTCAATAAAATAACTCTGGTGTCGTGTTTACTTTACCAGTCACGGATTTTGCGACCTAATAACTGTATTATCCCGAAAAAAGCTTGAACTGAGATTAGGTATGAGGATTTTGAAAAATTGCTCATCAAAGTGCTATTTTAGTATACTAACTCAACCAAGGCGGTCAAAGGGTTAATAGTCAATTTACTAGGTTAGTTTGTTAGATCCGCTATTTGTATTTTACTTGCTCTATCTGCTTTAATGCGTCGTGTATGTATTTGCAGTATAAACCTAACCTAAAATGGCATTAACCTAAAAAGTAAAAAGATACTCATAAATCAACAAATAAATAAAAACTAATTTTGATATTTTTAAAATATAAGTGATAAATACAAGTTTATGGAATAAGGGAAGAGCGGCCTTGGCCCAAGAATGGCCGGTTGGCTCATAACTATTACAATTGCTTTACATATATTTTGTTAAAAAAATTATAAATTTGGGGTTGAATTATTTTCACTTTTTTTGTTTGTATAATTTTTATCATAATAGGGTAGACAAACACCCCTTTAAGTCTTCGGGAAATGTCTCGGGACACGCTATAATAGTCCCGTTTTTTTATAAAAATAAGATTCTAAAAAAATTGAAGAAGGTAAAAGGTCATATTTTAAAAATGATAAAATTTTATATATTTCACATTCCGATGCATAAAAACCGTTTTATAATACTTTCCACACTATGTTTACGTAATATTAGAAGTGATTTATTTGTGCTACTTAAATTTTCTCATATTTGTTAAACCCGACCGTTTACAACCGACGATTTTAAATTTATAAGTCAATCATTGTTTAGCATCACACCAAACATTAGTTGGTCATACAGTCGAAACATACGGGACACAAAGATGGCCGCTAAGGCAAGAACAAAACACTACTGTCTTCCAACGGAGAAACCTACAGCACAACAGAAGTGGTGACGCGAATGACGGTCGCCGGTTGCTGTAAAAGATTTTAATACTTTCTTTGACTGTACAATTTTGTTTCCTATATTCTAGTTTATTTAGCGGTGACAAAATGTTGCTGAGGGCAAAGGAAGGATAATACGAGACCAAGGACTCACCTTTTTCCCTCGGCGGCAATTCTGGGTGCACACTGCTTTTGCTCGGTCACTAGCGCATTCGAACGGCTGCTATCAGTATTATAGATAGGCTTTGCAATAGAGTTCCTTTCTCCGCGCGCGGTTGAGAGTGACTGCCTGCTTCGTCCATATTTCGTAGACATTCGCCGCTCTGTGGTGAGCAGGTAGGTATTTTCATATTGGACGAGTATTGAGAAAGACATGGTAAAAGGTATAAGAAATTCAACATCATAATGTCACCATTATTATTTAATTATTAACAATTTTATAACCATAGGAAACGGCTTAACCAAGAAGTGATTGACAATGGCGAACGAGCAAATTCACTCGAGACACTCACCATTTTCGAATCAGCATATCTTTCGTTCTCCACAACTGGAAGTTGATCCGGCTTATGGCCGTGAGCCAGCGTGCAGTTGTTAGCTAAGTCTTCTAAATATTTGATGAATTCCCACTGCAATGGTTCATCGAACATTCTCACCAGTAAAGTCCTTATTTCTCTATCAGACCATGTCCTGAAATTGTTCTTTTAAAATGTTATATTTCAATATCCTCTTCGGAATTTCAGGTAAAATAGTGAGTTATAGTAAAACTCAACAAAATATATTTTTATAAATATGAAATTAATTGGGTTTGCAAGAGAGGCTGGAAAACATGTAGAGCATTTACAATCTCCGAAATGGGTTTAAGAATTCTTTACGGCACCTCCCTATATACCTCCTTTTTCCTTATTCAGATGTGGAATGATGCAGCAAGAGCGTTTTTTTGTAATACGTTCAATGAAGGTGTTTATAAGTTATTCGGTTAGCCCTAGGTCTTTAAAAAGCTGGTGGAGGCATTTTTCAGGGAGGTCGAACCGCGTAGTATCAAAATGACCTCAAAATATGGTCTGGCGTTTACATCAACTATTTTAGCTATGCAATACTGCATCGAGTGTAATATAGTGTAAAGATAAGTGATATTGTCGATCATTTATGACAACAATGTTATACCAAATATAAAACTATTATTAAAAAGTTTGTATTCCCAAATCTAGTTTAGTGAATTTTGTAAAATAAGGTAGGTTAGGTTAGGTTAGGTTACAATCTAAATCATTCTTTGTTTATAATTAGCTTATAATTTTTTTTTAATTTTGGACATATTAGTTTCTAAAGTTATAAGTTATAAGTTTTAAGTTATAGATTTGGAAATGAATAAAATTAAATACTTTAGTGTGGCTACATTTGACTACATTTTTGTAAAAAATAAAGATTGTGTGCTGAAGATCTATAAGTCATACGTGCGGCCTTTGCTTGAGTATTGGTATCAAATATGGAATCCTTACTTTGTAAACTATCCACATATATAAAGTTGCTGGAAGGAGTTCAGAAGAGATTCACAAAAATACCCGCACAACTAAAACGGTTGGAATATGAAGAAAGGCTGTCTGTGTTAAAATTGACCTCATTACAGGAGCGACGTGATCGTCGTGATCTCATTGAGACTTGCAAAGTGTTATCCGGACATTATGCAAACATTCACGGCCATTCAATGAAGTTATCTAAATCTCTTTGTTCCACTAATCCTAGGAAGAATGTTATCTCCAATAGAGTTGTGGATAATTGGAATCGGCTCCCATAGGAAGTGGTGGAAGCTATAAGTGTAAACCAGTTCAAGAACCGCCTTGATTAATTTCCTGAATCTAGGCAAATCGCTAGTAACTGAGAATGAGATATTATCAGCTAAATAGCTGCTTGCTCAGCGAATTATAATAACAATAATTATGGTAGCATTCTTAGACTCACCCACTTTTATCCGTATCGAACATATTAAATATTTCATCAATGTCCACATTACGTTTCTCGTTCACCATAAAGTGGTAATAGGCAAACGAAAACTGAAAGTCGTTTGCCCGTCGGAATCTATTCCGACGCGTCGCCGCTATTTCGACGGGAAACTTCGTCTGCATATCCTCGACGATGGACTTTTCCAGCATGAAGGGAATGTGCGCAGGGACACGGCGCACCTCAAAACCGTATCTTTCGTTCAGTATTTTATTTGTGTGGATCAACGACCTCGCGTACATATCGAGAGTTCTGACGCTCGGTGCGTCCGCGTGCGATTTGCGCTTTTTGCTCCTACGTTTCATCGACTTGTACCGTTGCATAGTTCGCATGTTGTGCTGCTCGACTGTATTGCTTATATTTTGATTAGATTTTAGAACGAGCATCAACGATGAATTATGAGAGTTACTTTCGTTCCATAGTAGCGATCTTGTACCCTTTCTATAACTATTCATGATGCTATGGGTATTATTTATTTTGTCTAAGTTGGCTTCGTTCTTTATGAACTCTTGAAGTACGGCGAAATCTTCGTACTGCTTTTGATACATTTTTTTGAAATTAACGTTTTTGTAATCTACGAGATCTTTGTCTGTATCCAGAACTTCATCATTGGTGTACTCGTCTATTTCAGCGTTCTGGACGATTGCGGCTTTGCCGCGTTTTTTATCTATCTCCGTTTTTTTAGTTTGACAGTCGCCTCCGTCATACTGGCAGTCTTCCGTGTTGCATTGGCTGTCGCACGAACCATCGCCTGAAGTAAAAAGGATAGCACACAGATAGAAACAAAATATAAGCGTTTCATTACCTGCAGTACGGAACCTTATATAGATCTTGACTGCAATAACATCCCATGAAAAGACACTTTCCCAAAGCCAACAACACTTGTTAGTTCAACAAATATAATGGCCTGACTACAGCCATTTAAAATGTTTTCAAATATTAAATTATGCCAAATCCTTCCACCACTTCTCAAATATCTGAGACTGACATTTACTTAATGTAGGATGTATGTTTATTCACTATTAGCAGCAAACCCCTTATTGTGAAGTAAAATGAAAAATGAATCGGCAAAACATATTGGAAACCCCTTTGCAAGAAAAATTAACATAAAATTTAATCAAAATCGATAGAACGTTTGACATGTAATACAATATAGTTACTATGCAAGACGACTGCATGCCATTTCCAAGATCGTCCCAGGAAAAGAGGAATCACTTCAATAAGAAACTTTATTGATTGTAAATACAATCTGAGTCAATTTCGGACAGAGCGACACCTCCGTTTAATCTCACACTGAGGATTAAGGCCCTAAGGCGTTGGACTATCGGCCCAAAGGTCGCGGGTTTGAATCCACTCATGGTCATACCATTTTTAGCGCTTCATTACCACCATCTCTCCTGACTCTAGTACGGGCACATTTGTCCTAATCGAGTAGGGCCCAAAATAATTGTATATAATCTAGGTCATAGGTTTATATGCACATCAAAATAAACTTACTAAGAGGGACTTACATTTCAGTCCCTTTGAGATTTTTTTTTTACAAAACCCCCTTTTCTCAATTCACTAAAAATATTTTATTCAAACTTAAAAATATAATTATGACCATAAATATGGTTGAAGAACCAACGTTATTACATCTAGGTTATGTTAATCGTGTTTCTGATCGACACATATAGGTTTATAAATCTTTTTGACTCATGGCAATACAATGGGCCGTATTTCCTAAATTAATTTCAGCATATTATTTAATTATTAATCTAGAATTAAACATAAATAGGCTAATGTGAGCAACAATCTTTATGTTAAATCTTGTAAAAGTATTTCCTTACCGACATAGGCCCAAGCGCATTGCGGAGTGCAGTCAGGCACAGGCCAAGCAGTCGGCACGCGCCTTTTGTCGCCCCAACACCAGTCAGTTACCAAAGCGGGACTGCCAATCATGACATCATCATTCAGGTAGATGAACCTCTCCGATAAGTTAGGAATTCTGTCGAATATGTATAAAAGTTATAAAATAGTTGGCTTCAAAAATACAAAATACACTGTGTCTCAAGGCGATTCCCTATTCCCTAATTCTATTAGTGTTTTAGCGATTAACTATTAGTGTTACTACGGAGATTGATATATTAGTATCTTTGCTCAATAGGATTCAAAAACTGCTTTCTTTTACAATTTTGTGATATCAGCGTGAATTATTTGTCTAAATTCATTATTCTGGATTGGCTTGAGAGATTTTTGATATTTATTTTGCCATACAATGAAGTTCCGAGGTGTGGTCTTATTTTAGTTAAGTTACATCTAATGTATAATAAATAAGAAACAAAACAGGAATAATAAATTAAAACTAAGTTTTCCATTCAAAATGTTTTCATATCGAACTTATCAATATTACTGCGGGTTAAGCAGTGTGTCCGCACCCTAACATTATATTAAATAAATATTTTTTGATACATACATCTTTTCATAAACACGTCTTTTTCTCATACCTGCACTGTACAAGCCACACCTCTGTTTCCAAGGCATGGTGGTGCATTGGTATAAGAGTCTGCTTCTAAATCCAGAGGTCCCGGCCAGGTCATTTTTCACCGTTGACAATAATCAACGGCGCTTTTCTCACAACTTTTGAAAAAAAAAACCTGATACGAACCTGTGTATAAATGTCTCAATGGCAGGACTTGAAAAAGTGGGTAGGATATTTTCGACAGGTCCATCAGTGTCTTCCCTGATTAATTCGTTGTGCGTTACAATGGCAACCCTGTCATAATCCAAATCCAGCCAGTGCGGAATCTGACCATTGGTTACGATATATACTTTTCGTATCCACGGCATGTATAGTTCCAGTGATCTGAGAAACGGATGTATGCACAATAATTAATAGCAAGGCGGATCGACTATACTTGCAGAGCTAAATTACGTAGGCCGATCGTCCACCTGGGTGACACAGCGTCGACACCGCGCTTTCGGCAGGAACACATGCATTTATACAGACCCCCATACATTTGCCTAACCTAACTTTAAATGCTCGGGGTAAAGCTCCGAGTGTCTTTGACTGTACATACTGTATATTTACCTTTTAAATCAATAAAAAAAATATAACATGTAATAAATGTAATTAATACAATTACCTCAAAGAAAACTTCAATTCGTACTTATCGTCATACCTCGACATGTCTTTATCGTGAATTGAGTTGGTTGAAAAGTGATTTAAACTCTCGATAAAGTCTGGGTCAGAACCATTCACCCAGGTATAAACCGCATCGATTGGATCGCAAAGATACACCGGACAAGTATCATTTGGTAGCGACTCTGGGCACCAGAACGCTTTGTTGACTGGCTTGAAAGCTAAATAAATAAATATCTGAAAGTATACTTTATATCTAAGTAAACACATTTAATTTATCGAATAACTAAAGAATAAGGGCGGAAGCTATTATACTTATTCATATATATAGTTAAATACGTCGATCATGATAATAGTAAAAACACGGCGCGGCAAATGAGTAAAACAAAAATCAAAAAATTATTTACAGCAAAATTTCACATTATTTACAACACTTCCATGTTATCACACATTCCCTCTACCGTAATTAACACTAAAACGAGATTTTAAAGCATATTTGCTTTCTTAATTTATTTAATATCGAATATGTAATAAAATATATTATATCAATTTTATTAAATAAGTAAAAAGTGGGAACGAACTAGTTCACATAAAAACCTGCAAGGGTTTAGTGAACAATCAAATATAACCTGTATATTTTGTTTATAAATAAAGAATATTTAAAAAAAAATGAACATTGTTAGGTACATCACCAAATAACACATTTTAACCTAACTGTGAACTGTAAAGCTAACCTGTCAACTTACCTCAAAAAAGTTTATCAATGCCACTGCCAGGCCGATTACAATTAATAAAATACAAAAAAAATATTTGCTAGATAAAAAATCGTATAGCCTACGCTGGAAAATTTTGTTAGTACGTTTTTTTAAAGGCATTTTAATTATTTCTAACGAAGACCTGTTTTATTTTTCCGCAACATGTTTTTTAAAATAATACACCCGCATAAAACGTCATGCTGACACTTCGACTGTTTGTCAATTGTCAAGTGTCATTGTCAAAAATCATTCGTCTCAATCTCAAACTGTCAGTGTTGAGTGCAAGAACCTCTGAAATTGATAAAAACCCCCTAAAAATGAATTAGTTTATAAAAATATATAAATTTTAAAAATTGCATTATTTTGCTCTCATATATACATAAATTATGGTCAAAATGTATCAATAAATTAAAATGATCACAAATTTAAAAATGTTATAGGTAATAATTAAAGTAAATAAAAGAATATACTGTCGTAAAAAAATGTTACTTATTCTTACTTGGAAGTGACCGTTATAAGCAAACATGATAAAGGCAGGCTGGATAGATACCGTCCGTCATGTGGGTGTGTAACCGTAGCTCAGCATTGTGAACAGTGTTGTTATATGATAATATTGAATAGGTAATAAAATATATTATATAAATTGTAATTAATAAGTAAAAATTGGGAACGAACTAGTTCTCATAAACAAAAAAATAAAATATGTATATTTTGTTTATAAATAAAGAATATAAAAAAAACTAGTCTTATAAAATATTTAAATAGTTTCTTCCTCTTCACTAACACTTCTTTTGAAATAAAAATCGTGTAAGCAACGAGTTAAAATTCAGTATTAAGCTTATTGCTACGTTTTGGGTCTCGAACAACTCTTTCGCTCATCCCGCACTATGTTCAAGTCGCGTTGTTATGTTCAACTGCTGCCAGAATGTCCAAACTCCTATAACATTGTTTCATTAGTTCTAGATTTTTGTCTTTTCAATAAAGTAGGTAATAAAATTATTAAAAAAATAATAAAAATATTTTTTACTACATGGAGCATTAGTGCATGAAGCAACTAAATGTTTTCAAATTTAACTAACTGTATACAGTAAAGGAAAGATAAAAGATACGAGCGACACCTACAGACAACTGAAATATGGCGTTCCAACCTGAAAGATAGAAACCTTGTATTTTTTGTCCAATAGCATAATAATAAGATCTAATTATATATATCATCAACGTTCCCTTTGTTTTATACTAATGAGTACAAAAAAACTATAATAAAAGTCGTT
Organism: Neomicropteryx cornuta; assembly: GCA_020383195.1. Classification (NCBI taxonomy): domain Eukaryota; kingdom Metazoa; phylum Arthropoda; class Insecta; order Lepidoptera; family Micropterigidae; genus Neomicropteryx; species Neomicropteryx cornuta. The sequence continues at coordinate 3,266,223 of JAHKQU010000010.1, read as the reverse complement.
TAAGTAAAATCATACCTAAATTTAATCCCCGATTTAACTTTTATTACTTTAAATAAAAGAGGAAATCTTCCTGATTTGCTCTTTTCTAGAGTGGCAAGTTTATCTACATTCACTACTGTCAGACAATAAAATGTCAAATTATGCTGAGCTGCAACTTTGTCGCTACAATGCCCTTCTCTGACTGTTATCGTTTCTTGTAATCAAATAACATGTCAAGTCTTACGACTAAATAGTATTTTACCAGAACGGTAAGCAAATTTATCTACTTTCGTTTTCAACGTCTCTATTTAGTCAATCCGTTCATATTATTTATAGCCCTAATTAGGTAGTTTTACGAATGGATTTGTTTTTAAAATTTTACCCAGTGGCGTATTTAAGTTCAGTGCCATCCTAAGCTAGTCCAATTTGCCGCCCCCACCGCAAGCATCGAATATTTGTCATAAGGTAATCACATAGTTTATTAGTAAAATTACTTATAAGTAGTCACGATTGTTCTCTCGCTAAAATCGAAAGATTTCGATCCTCTTCACTTGGCTGGTACATACTTAACTACATCCTAATTTAACCTATTCCAGGTCCAAACATTTTCGTTGAAGGTCCAGTAACTATAAAGTAATAATGCAGAAACTTACTTCATTAGAAAATTCGTTTTAAAGGCGTTTTACGTCCTGTAGGAAACGTTTTGCTATCCTCGTAATCTCCACGAAATTTGCAATAAACTGCACTAATTCTAATTTTCATATATAGTAATTATATATTTATTAAAAGTGGTCAAAGTTGAATATAACGAAATTTTCATTCTTTACACAAATTTTTATTCCCTTTTGATAACTTTTATATAATTTGCAACGATTTTACATACTAAAATAAATAAAAAATACTTTTTACACATTTTAAAAACCAACCAACTTCTTTATTACATGAGTGTGATTTTTTTAAAAAAATGGTCAAAAAAATCGATTAGGACACTATCATATTTTTAGTTGATGATGATGATGATGATAAATGTTTATATACAGTTTTATTCTCTATAAAATTCTTCATCAATTTCTTATTTTTTGTTAGTATGTATATTTTTTAAAATCAAGATGTAACTTTATAAAATTGTCGTTTTCATATATTTTTATTATTATTAAGTAATTGCAATATTTAGAAGCTAGCTCCGGTGATACTGTTAAGTTTAGTAGGTAAGGGGAAAAAAAAATAATGCTTAACAAGTCGCAGCCTTGGGCAGCTTAAAAACAGCCTTGGACTAGACTTTGAAAAGTTCGTTGACTATATAAGTACGTTAACATGTTTCCATTTGCTTTTCAGATGGAGGACAACGACTGGTCTTTTGACCAGATTCGTGGAAATGCATCCCAATGGAGCTTGGCTGGAGACTGTGCCTTACTAAATGCTATGGAGAAAATTCATAAGGTGATCTATACACTATCAGTCTCATAATCAGGCAATATCTATAAATTATATTTCTGTCATGACTATATTTTTGAGGAATACATTAACCGCCCAAGTGATTCGCCCAAGCGGGACTCGAGCGAGAGACTCTGAATCATTTTGTTTTGCCCGTATAACTCTCAGGCGGCACTCACTTCAATTATCCTATTTTGTATTCTCCGTGTCACACTCGTTTGATATACCTAACTATATTGTTTGTTATACTCTTTGCGCTCACCAATAGATGGCAAATGATAAATTTTCAAAAAATTCTCAACAACAAAAAAAAACAAAATCAAAAAAAGATGAACTTAAAGTCCCTTTAAAAGCATACTGCTTTTAAAGGGACTTTAAGTTCATTTGTATTATCAATACATTTTTAGTTTTTAACCATTTTTTTTTATTATTCTTGCTGGCTGTAGGTACTTTTTGGTTTTTTATTTATGCGTTCGGTCGATAAGTTTGCACGCTGTAAAATGCTTAAATGTTAGTTCTTTGTGTAAGACGGAAAGCTAGTTTGCTTGTTCAAATTAAATCAGAGGATTGTCCTAATATTTGTGTAGACGGTAATACTAATTATATACGTTTCTATTTTAGGATATTGATACAAAAACTAGGGACACTGGACAAAAAATTGATGCTCTAAACGCAAATCTAAGCAAGGCTAGCTTGGATCTCCAGCTTGTAAATAATCAGTGAGTAGTTTTTACCTTCACACCTCACCTACTCAGATGCGTTCGAAAGGTGCTTTACAGATTAGTAGCATAATTCGACCTTTCTCAAGTATGGAATCCCTATTTCACTAAAGACCTAGATCTCATAAAAAAGATGCAAAAACGAGCAACGAAAATACCAAGTCAACTGAAAAATCTGGAATATGAAGAAAGGCTAAATATACTTGGACTGACAACATTAAAGCAAAGGCGGGCGAGAGGCGATCTTATAGAGACCTGCAAGATATTAACTCACTATTATGATGTTCCAAATTTTAAGACCATATACACAATTAATACAAATTTGCACTTGCGAGAACATAATTTAAAACTCTCAAGTACAACCTTTACTTCAATGTCAGAGTGGTGAATGCATAGATAAGTTACCAAGCGCAGTGATAAGTACCAAAAATGTGAATGAATTTAAGAACATACTGTACAAGTTTATCAGAGACGATACAAGTGCACATTAAGGCTTATCAGCATAAGCTGCCTGCCTAAAACTAATAATAATAATAACATAGTACAGGAATAGGTTTAGGAAAGTGAAAGTAAAGGTGAGTCAATAAAAACTATGAGGAACAAGATGGGTTTACAACCTCGTACCATTGATATTATATTTATAGTGGATATAGACAAAGTTAGTAGGAGCCCAAGAAATGCCAATGAAATATTAATCATCTAAACATTTCGTTGGCCAGATAGCAAGACGCAAATCGCATAAGTCAGATTTAACTAAATGTTTACAGAGATAATCTAGCCCATTTATAGATGGCGCTTATTTAGTTCATTAATTTGCAGTTTAAACCTAGGGAATATATTGACATAAAATATCATTAAAATTATGAATCTGTGCTGTTTTCGAATAAATTATGATATTTGAGACATGATGCGACAAAGAGTGGTTGTCAAATTCTTCTTGAATTGAGTAATCTAAAACCTATTAAGTAATCTGTTTAGTATTGTGACAAATGGGCTGTCAATTACATTGTCTTCCTTTTGGTCATATCCGGTATAGTTCGACGTATGCGCGGTTTGCAGTTGTCTAAGTAACTTGCCTGCACTAAATACCTACCCTCACTCTCTCTCTCGAAAACCGTCCTACTGTGTGGATGTGTGCGCCATGCTGTGTCCTTGTGTGTGGGAAACCAGGCTTTTATTCCACAAGAAGAAGAAAGTGCACTCTTCGGGTCAAAGCCTGTAAGAATACTCCGAGAGAGACGCCAAAACTGTGTTGGCGAAGAGAAAAGAAACAGTGTGTCTGGTGTCAGAGAAAAACCGTACCTGCGGAGATCACGAGTTCAATGTCTGTAAGTTTAATTGAGTAATTTATAGCCCATAATCAATGCTTGTAGATCAGGGATAATAATAACAGATGAATATATCAATCTCCGCAAAAATGAAAATTAACAATTACGACTGCTCTCACAATCGGACTATACTTGTATACGTCGGTACAAAACGCTAATCGCCTAAATATCGTGTGCTTCTGCAATCTGATCAAACGGTCCGGAACAAAGAAACCAATCTCTATGGGATTCTCGATGTATGGGCGAATAACTTAAAAAACCCGATGTATCTCCGTGAACACGATAGCGCCAAAATAAAGCAACAAAATGTTTCCAGACTATGAATTAATATTGTGTCAGCCCTGGCAGGAAACTACACTAAATTATTATTATTTATAATAGGCAGGAAGCATAGCTGATAAGCCAGTATTATTCAGTATCAAAATGCCACCCATACACCTTCCACTTCAGATTGATGGGCATTGTTGGGTTTTTGAGGATCCCGAATGCTGCCCAAATGCTGCCAAGCTTCCCGAATGCTGCCCATGTAAGACCCAACCTCCTGGTCACCTCTGTGGTCTAATTATCCTTTCCTAACTTCACACTCTGACCTAGGTAGACATAGTGATACACTCCTAGCCAAAGGTTGTGTTGCGTGACATTCTTTTTTGAATTTCCTCATTTTATTTATTTCTCCAGTCGACTGAATTATATATATATATTTAAATTAATTTTGTTTATCTAAATTTCAGTTTTATGGGCCTAAGTAGCACACAATTTGTAGAGAATCGCGTTTACGACGACGACGACATTGAAATTAAACAAGGCTCGGACAAACTCACTTCAAATATAATTTCCACGGTTAGTGCGTTTTTTTCCTTTCCATTACTTTTACAAATTTTTATAAAAGACTATACATTTTTTCTTCAGCCTTTTAAGCATTCTTTTAAACATGAAAATAAATCAGAGCAGCTCAGTGGCTAGTTTTGAATGAATAAGCATTAATTTTCATTGCTATATTGTCACCGACTGCCAAGGGGCTTAACTACTTCAAAATGCCATTAATTTACTCTGTTCCATGCGCATATTTTTCAATTTTTTCAACAATACTTGTAGGAAAGATAGTTTATAATGGTGAACTTTTTAAAAACAAGCTTTTATTCAAGTGTTGAATGCATATACTAAATTTTGTGTCTGTGCTGTTGACCGTTGAGGAGTTCCTTCGTCTGGAGCCATTCCTGAGAGTAGAATTAGGTCATGGTTACCATAAAAATGCATTGTCATCGGAACTGAACCAACATGTCAAATTTCAACTCCGCAAGCTAAATAAAAATTATGGCACTCACTTCGGCCCATCACTGCGAGCGCATATTCGTTCATATCCCCGTCCTGTGGTTTGCTGATCATCTCGATCAGCTCTATCGATAGAGATTTGGCAGTTAGTAATAAAACAAACAGCCTCAAGCAAACCGCGTATAATATGGTTGGTGACATTGGTCAGCATTCAAATTCCAATATTCTTCTATCGACAGGCAGCCCCTCCAAAGTCAAAGGAAGAGTTAAATAATGAAGCGAGAGAAAAGTCCTTTAAAGTACTCAAAGATTCGCTTTTAACCCTGGAAAACTTGCACGATAGATTGCGGATTATGCCCGACAGCGATTCCGATTCTGGAGAGAATAGTGCCGATGAAGAAAGCGCAAGGTATGGCTGTTGTTTTTTCCATCTACGAACTATTTGACCTAAAATCATAGCTTCCACCCTTGATTAGTATAGTGCTTTTAAGATAGCTTATCATCATATAAATTGTCGGCATTCAAGAAGTGACGTTGAGGTTCAGATGGCACTGTCTTTTGTACGTCACATATTTCTATAACCGACGTCAGGCGCGACGTAATCCGCGTACAAGTTCAACTTCACAAATGTTTACAGTTGATTAAACGATTATCTTGCCAAGCCATAGATGGCGATAGTGACTACCTTAGTGATCTACTTCATTTGTAAACGATTTGCAGTATTATCATTAAAATTATGAAACTGTGTGCTTTTTCTACTAAGTTACACTATTTGCAACATGGTGCGGCATCTGCATTAAGACATTTTTTCATCGACACGAAGATATATTTTTTACACAACACCCTAGGGTTAGCTGGTAGAGATTGACTTATGAAAATAAACTCGCCCTTTTGTAGCATTGTTGTGTGTCAAACAAAGTGTTTATTATTATCATTATTATTTATATAATATTTTTCTAAATATAAAATTACCTTACATGTTTTTTTTTCTAGTGTGATATTAAAGCCTAAAAATGTGTATTCGCAAAGACCCTTGCCACACATAATTGGATCTCAGCAGTGGAGAAAAAAATGGCACATCGGTAAGTCGTATGATGTGAATTCTACATTTTACCGCAATTTAAGATATATCTGTGTTGATTGCTAATAATTTGTGTGATCATTCCGAAAATCTGTAATTCACGATGGTTCATGTGGTATTTCTATGAAACATGTGTCACATGGTTACATGAAATACTGTTCGAATCCAGAGAAACAGTTAAGGCGTTTGATTATTGACCCAGAGACCTCACCTCATGTTGCTCGCCTATTATAAAATAATAATGATTTGTTAAAAACTTATACTTTTTTATGAAACAACAATAAAATATTAGTATTTCACTGATAGAAAAAAATGTGTTTGTTTTTTATTACTCTTATCTCATATTTTTTTATCAGATTTCGTTTCTTTGTCAGTATATTAAAACAAATATTGTGAAGAGATAGAGATTGTCAGGTTGTTAAGTCTAATGACCTCAACAATAAGTGGACCAATTCTGAGGAAACTTTCTATATTCTCATTACAAAATCTCATTGAGGGGAAGGAGCACAAAAATATTTGAACCCATTTTAAATCAGTTTCCAAAATTCAAATATATTGATATTTCATTTTTATTTCGCCATTCTAATTTTAAATAATATTTTGACATTACATTGTTGTCTCGCCATTCTAATTTTAAATAATATTTTGACATTACATTGTTGTCTCGCCATTCTAATTTTAAATAATATTTTGACATTACATTGTTGTCTCGCCATTCTAATTTTAAATAATATTTTGACATTACATTGTTGTCTCGCCATTCTAATTTTAAATAATATTTTGATATTACATTGTTGCCTCGCCATTCTAATTTTAAATAATATTTTGACATTACATTGTTGTCTCGCCATTCTAATTTTAAATAATATTTTGACATTACATTGTTGTCTCGCCATTCTAATTTTAAATAATATTTTGACATTACATTGTTGTCTCGCCATTCTAATTTTAAATATTTTTTTAACATTTAAATTTTTATGAATTTTTATGAATTTTTATTTTTATTTTTGTGGCCGTGTGTACAAACATTGTGTGTGAGAACAATAAGGAAATGTATTTTAAACCCAATGGACATCACGTTTAAAAAAATAATGTTATCCTCGGTCTATCCAACGTTGGATTTAGGCCTCTCCTAACGATCGCCATTCGAGCATCCAGCCACTTCCCGCCATTTTGAATAATATAGTTGTTTGTGAAGCGTTTCTTTGAGCCCTTCAGTTGACTCTGCCACACTGGCTGTATTATCTGCGAATGAGGTGTGAAATTTATTTATTATTTATATATTTAATTTGACAAAAAATCGAAATGTAGTAAAGCAAATTACAGTTACAAATGTATATCCTATTATAAATGCACAGGGAGCGATTAGCACTGCTACATTTTGTGCCCTGCCTTCTTTACTAGATTCTGTCTGTACTAAGGAAGGCAGTATTTATTTTGCTACAACTACGAATGTCAAACCGTCGATCCACCTATAGAAAAATTAAAAAAAAAATATCTATTTGTAAGAAAAACAAATATACAATATATAAATATTGTATATTTGCAATGTTGTTGCATAGAATGTTCATGTTTGAACATATATATCTATTTTTATAGTTATATTAAAAGAAAAATAAATTACATAAATAATTAAATCCTTTGGTACAGAGCTGCACAGTCTTTAACATACTCAGCATCGATAATTACTGTAATCGCCATATATGACAGGTGCCGTTTCCGGCTAAAACCGTTACCGTTTTAATGCATTTCTATTAATATTTAAAAGCGCGGCATGTCGCGTATACCTGAATTCATGATAGGCTTAGACTAATCGTCATTTTTTTTTTCATTTTAGTTTGGTTTTCATGTTTTATTGTTTAAGTGAAATGTGCGCTAGTGCGTTGGAAGTGTTGACGGATTTGGGGGTAAATAATTCGAGTTTTATTTACAAAAGCTATGTCAATATAATATTTAATATAAAAAACAAACGTTTTCATAGTTTTGTACATATTTTTGCCAATTATAAGAAATTATAAAAACGGGTGTCAGTCTTGCGTGAGATATTCCGTTCGGTCAATGTACTTTGCCGATTGGCCGGCAATGCGCATTTGACATATGGAGCTAAATGTGTTAATCATTCTCCAATTCCCTATATATATATACAGCTGCGATCGGGCGATAGATTTGCAACGGTTAACCAAGTAAAAGTCGTTATCACCAGTCTATAATTTTCAGGACTTATGGAATCATCATCATCGAGTGAGTCAGAAAACGATGAAAGGCATAAAACGACCGAACAGTTCTCCGGCTCCGATGGCGATGAGGAGATTCGACGAGTAGCAAATGGTCGCTTACTGCAAAGCGACGCCAACGATGTTAGTATGTTACTAGGGTTTCATGGAGAAATCAGTAATTTTTTTTTATATAAATTAAGTTATATCATTTTTCAAAAATTCTGCACTCTTCTGTGATATCATAAAACTCTGTCGCGAGCGCAAAGCGACACCACTATGCTAGAATTCTGCTCACTGAGGGTTGTGACATCACGCAATGCATTACAACGCTTATTGCAGAATTTGGCCTTTGAGGCAATATCTACCAGTTAACTAACCGCGAAGAATTTTCCATATGTAAAATAATTTCAACGCGGTCTTGATAAAGTTTGTTGTCTTTATTATCAATTAACATTTACTGATAAGGAAATCCTCATTCACAACGAATTATATATTGAAAAAAAGACTTTTGTGCCAAAGGACAATTTTTTCGAGAGGTAGATTGTCTCTCTTATTTGGATCATCAATAAGTCGGAGCTGTTTGAAAATTACTAAACATTTTATTAAATATTACTTCACCAAGAAAGGTCACAATATTTATTTGCATTTTCCTCCTAAGTGGCGGGATACTATATGTTATATTTATAGCAAATGGTCGAATTTATTTGCCATTGCGAAATTGCTAAATTTACAATTCTTTGTATTTCATAGAATATTAATTAATGATTTGTCAAAGGCGACCAACTTCGCACAACAATTATTTGCTCTATTGACGTCAGGGCCAAGTATTTGAATTACAGTCTCATATTTAAAAACCTATATTAAAAGCAGAAGCGTGTGTGAAAAAGCTTAGACTGCAAGTTACACACCAATGACGTCAATCAAACTATTCGGCGAGAGAGCTGTTCAATAGATTTTTTTCATAGTCAGTTTTCTTTAATAAAAACCTGCAACAGAGACTTCAACCTTCGCTCAACTCGAATCTAGTAAGTCCTGCCTTCACTTTTGGCAGTAGTTTCTTCCAAGTCTCGTTAATCATTTTATATTTTAGAGTCAGAAATTTCATATAACGATTTTGTCAACATTTTGGATCAATAATATAAATATCCTCTATATCAAGTTTACCATCACCATACATCACATCTCCTGCACGACCGTTACATCTTACAGTGTACACTTTTAAATACATGGGACACGTAATTACTCATACAATGACCGATACTGCGGACATACATACCCGCTGCACCCGTGCAAATATGGTTGCAAGGTTTGCTCGACGCCCAACAGGTTTCAAAAACATTTTGTTTCATCTTTCAATTAGGTATATAAAATTATGTCCAACATTCTTGACAAGTACAATCTAACATGTTTGATAATACAACTAGTACTAAAGATAGGGATTCTTGTACATTCTGCATACGAATATTTTAAAATGTTATTTCATTTCTTTTCGCAGACGTCAGTTATCCCTGATGATACATCATCAGGGTCCGATTTTGAAGACACAAAATCTAATATCATCGATTCTAGCGGATCACCATCGAAAAGCCTCAACACCTACGAAAGTGATCCTAATTCCGGAAAGGTATAATATTATTAGCATTATAACTTCTATATTTTTATCAATTTTAAATAATATAGAGAGTGATCTATTTCCCATCCACATACATTTATGGGTTTATTCTACACTTGTGGGCATCTATATTTTTTAGTATCGTTGATATACAGGTGAACTTTTTCTCATGCACATCCTTTTATAATGTTATTCTACCCTTTAAACTAACATTTAAATGCATAGTTACCTTATGTGCCTCCTCCTGATGTCGCATAAATGAAATCTGATATATTTCCCTTTGTTAGAAATTTGAATAGACTACTCAAGGGCGCTGCTGTCGGACTCCTGAAATCCGAAATGAGTGAGTCGGATGAGGAAACAATGTAAGCACGAAATCAGAGGCTCAATAATTGCTACAAGAGACCTTTGGACTTTCTTTTCATTAAAAACCGTAAAGAACGTGTTAAAAACGTTTTATTTTTTTTGTAATTCATTAAGTTTACTTCTAATTTAAAGTCAAATTTTTCCACACTCCCTGACCAAAAAAATTGAGCCATTTCACATATTGGTTCATAAACTCCTTAGCTTTCAAACATAAACAATAAATTAAAAAAAAACACTTAAAAATATACTAATTTAAGCTTTGATTTTATAAAAACAACCATGTCCGTGGAAAACCGTGGTGCATTGGTATAATATTTTACAGAAACGTTGCGAAACTTTTGCCGAGTTATTGAAAAAAGATCAATTTGGAAAAAGCTAGTATTGAATAAACACATTATTCGATAAATAGGGGAAGCTAATCTACATTATGGAATACCGAGCGAGGTGGATGGATGACCCTGTAACCTCGTAACGGTTCAATTTATCGTATTGATAAAAAGTATAAATTGTGTGCTTTTCATTAATGCTTTTAATCCTACTGTAAATTAGTTTCGTTGTACCTTTTGTAACTGTAGCCTGGAATAATAGTCAAGTATGCACGATGTAATTAATCCAAAATTGTGACCACCAGGCAAAGCCTATGGATTTCGCCACCGAACTGGCGAGAAAGCTCCAGGCAAACGTGGGCAAACCACAGGCTGCTGATCCTGGAAATGTGCCCGAAGTGAAGAAGATGAAGATAGCCAACAATGACTTATTCTCCGATTTACTGTTGCCGAAACCACACGAGAGAGTAACCGGTTAGTTATTCATTTGTTACCCAACTTGTTTGAAGCTTTTAAGTGGGCTCTTCCCGAAGAACTGCTGTGTCTGTGGAGTGAGGTCATAAATCATGCTATTGCATCTGATTGTTTAATTTAGCTAAGCTTGATGAAACATAATATTTTCACAAATTGAAGAACTTAATCAATCAATTTTAAAAGATTAGTTCAATTTGCATCTTTATAAAATTAAACATGTCACTATAATTTTATTTTCTCCATTTTTTTATTCAGTCTTTAAGAAATTTATGTTTACATAAAATGTATGGAAATTTACTTTATTTGAACACAGACTAAATATAAGATAAACCGCCACCTGGTATTAATTTCTTTTATATCTAAAAAAAGAGTTACAATACTACTTTTGTATGGAGAAATGACCAGTTTACATTCTCTTAAATACTAAACTAAAGAAACTAAGAGAAATCTGGAATAAAATAAAAAAGAGGTTTTAATTGTGGTAATGTTTACATAAAGAAAAAGATTAGTAGTACATTTGCAAAATAACTAAATAAATACTAATAATAATTTAAAAGATATGGTATAAATACTCTATAAAAGATACGATTTTGGTTCCATACTAAATGCAGCATTTTTTTTTTTTCTAGGAAACATCTTCTCCGATGAGCCACCACCTATCGGAGAAACGGATGAAACAGATGACATATTTCCGTACACAAATGACCAGACCGTCGACGATCTATTCAGTGACTTTCAACCGTACGAAAGCACTACGAGCAAAAGTAACTCCTTATTCCAAACGCAGAAGAGCTACAGTGGTTTGTTCGATGATTTGATGCCGTCCGATAAAGTCAAACCAGCAACTAAAACTAATGACAATTTAACCTCAAAACCCACTGTCAATAAAATCGAAACTGCAGCAAATACAGCAAAAAGTAAAAATGTTCACAATGTTGGAAATAATCATTTGTTCAGCGACGACAGTGCCGGTGGATTATTTGATGATGCGAATTCTTCCATATTTGGAAATAATGCGCAATTATACAATGATTCCGCTGGTGATGTCAAAGAAGCCAAGAATCATTTCTCTGGTGCCGAAACCAAACTTAAAACCAAACCAACTTCGCTCTTCGACGATTTATCAGACAGCGATGACGGGGGTCTGTTCTCATCCAAGAACCGTGCGCCGAGTCATATTGGTGCATCTGTGAGTTAATCTTTTTTAACATGATTTTTTTTTTTATGGTGGCTCCTTCATAATGGGTTCTAATTCAGCTTGTTAGATTTAACTCAAACAGACTAACAAACATTGCAAGCTAAATAAAAACTTGTAAAAAAGAAATGTCATACCCACATCCTTTCCATTTGTGCATTTTTTTCTAAAGCCTGTCAAATTTATAATAATCGTCGTAAAAATGGATACAGTTCGTCAATTATATTTCTAAATCATAAAAATATTGTACTTGACAGCATAAAATGATCTCAGACAAAACCCTCGTAAAAAAAGATATTTTTAAATATGATTGTTGTAATGATAATGCGAGGGTAGATAGTATCTTCTTTATTATTACTTATACTTTAAACAAATACACTTCTTTAAAATTATACTTCTTTAAACAAATACATATTATTATCGTTAAGCAACACTCGTGCCACTCTCGATCGCTCTACAGCCGACCGACCCGTCGTCTCTGTGCGCGCGCGCCGCCGAACGTAGCTGAGCGCCCGCTCGTCGATCCTCGGCTCGCGTACCGCCCGCTCGCTCAACCCAATATTCATTGAACTTCACTTGTATGCTTACTTATAATAAAATGAAGTAAACATAATATGTTTAATATTATATTAGAGTTTAAATAACTTCAATCTATTTCATTCTATAGTTTTACAGTGCCATCCTAAGCCTCGAGAAATTATGAAAGTTGTTGTGAAGAAAATGCTAATTGTAATGTAAATGTATTTATAACACATATTATATAATAACATAATGAAGTGGACGAAAGACTGGTTGCTGACCCTGAATATCGAAAAGTGTACCGTAATGCATATTGGCAAAAATAACCCAAAACTCTTATATTACCTAAATGGAACTCAACTTAAACCTGTGACTTCACAAAAAGATCTCGGTGTCATTATATCAACCGATAAGAAATGGAAGACATTGTAGCAATTGTGAAAAAAGCTATTTCCTTCATATATTTAATAAAAAAATCTTTCAGAAACATGTCTCCTCAAGTAATGCTGAAGATCTATAAGTCATACGTGCGGCCTTTGCTTGAGTATGGGTATCAGATATGGAAACCATACTTTGTAAAAGACATACAGTTGCTGGAAGGAGTTCAAAGGAGATTCACAAAAATACCCGCACAACTAAAACGCTTGGAATATGAAGAAAGGCTGTCTGTGTTAAAATTGACCTCATTACAGGAGCGACGCGATCGTGGTGATCTCATTGAGACTTACAAAGTGTTAACTGGACATTACAATTGTGCAAGCATTAAGGACATATTCATGTTTAACCAAAACACGCAACTTCGCGGCCATTCAATGAAGTTATCTAAATCTCTTTGTTCCACTAATCCTAGGAAGAACTTTATCTCCAATAGAGTTGTGGATAATTGGAATCGGCTCCCATAGGAAGCGGTGGAAGCTATAAGTTCAAGAGCCGCCTTGATAAATTTCTTGAATCTAGGCAAATTGCTAGAAATGAGAATGAGATATGAGCATATCAGCTAAATAGCTGCTTGCTTAGCAAATAATAATAATAATAATAACAATAATAATAAATAATATAGATCATTTTAGGTTTCTGCGGTTCTTTTCCATATGAACTTTAACTATGCTAAATCTCACACTCCGTGCGCGATATGCTTAAAAACAAGTTTTTCCTTTGCTTATTAATATATAGATTATTAAAAATCCAAAAGTGAATTTGTTAGCAATATTTGAATGAAAACAGTGAGCGGTTGTGACATCTTGAAAGATAATCACTTTGTTTTTCGCCCAGCCTCTTTTGAGTTTGCCGGCCGTACGACGGATAACCACGTCCATATTTATGTAAGGTTGGGCCACTGTAGGCTAATTATCCTACAGTGGCTCAATTATCAGGTCTATATTGTGCATTTATAATCTGTTTTAAATATGTTTCATTTTTCAGTCCATTCCGAAAGACGATAAAGTGAACGCAAAATCAAAACCAGGTCTCTTCGACGCAGACGACCTTATCCCCAGCAGCATTCGAAGCAGGGTTAAAGATATCGATAATAAACTCTCCTCGCATAAGACGCCGCCGAAGAAAGTATCCTTGTTCGATGACGACAGCGATGCTGACGCATCGGAATTTACTACAGAGGTTAAAAATTCAAATGTCAACACTGCTGGTGGAGAAAAAGTTTCAATATTGTATGGAATCGGAGAGGACAGGGCGACCGCCAACAGTGAAGATGGCTCCGGTCAAGTGTCCTTAAAGGTAATATATTACATAGATGTATTACATACAATAGTATTACATATGTGGTTAAAATCAGATATATTAATTTGTTACACTACTATACTGGTAACCCCTGCCCCTGACAATAGTATACTAATAGTTCTTTTGAGGATAATTGAGGACCGTGGTTAAAGTTCTTGAGTTTAGAAGTTCAGTTTTATTGAAGTACAAGTTCAAGAAACAATAAATCAATAAACTCCGTGATAATGGACGGGCGCGGTTGAATCATTAAAGACAGTGTTGATAACCGGTTATGGACTGCGGATCGAAGTCTGTGTATTGACTTCCCGAATGGTATGTTCCGAACTCTCTTTGTTACCGGGGGTTAACAGGGTTAATATAACCAGCTGAGGAAAGAGTAGAGCGGTAAGACGTCTGCCACTACGAGAGGGGACGATCACGTGTGCGTCGGTTCAAAGTTCAGCATAGCTTGCAGATACACCGATGTGGCATCATGGAGATTGGTGTCAATGCTGTTGCACGAAGTCTATTGACATCATTTGGCTGTTTCTAGCTAATTCCAAATTAGCGCGGCACGAGTAGAAGACTGGCTTCTGATGGCCTTAGCTTGTTGCTAAGCTGACGCCACCATAGTACCCAAGAAGGCAGTTCCGTCTTTCTTTCAATTCACTTTTCACATATACCATCAAACGTTAAACACACATCAAAACTGAACTAAATTGAACAAAAACAACGATCCGTCTATGCCTTTTATGAATTCAGGTATGCAACATGCCACGCTTTTAGATATTAATAGAAATGCAGTAAGACGATGACGTGTTCACCCGTACACGGCACCTGGCGTACCTGTTGAGCAGCTGGACTTTTAAAAATTATGTTTTAATTATTAAAATAACTACTAGTGTATGACAAAATATGAAACCAGGAATTAAGAAAATCAAAATTGAAAGATTTTTTATGAAACGTCAGCATTCAAATCTTTCATTTATGCTGTATGAAGTTTGAATTTTATGAATTTAAATAGGGAATAATATTACTTGTAATATTTATTTCTTCTATTATTCAGAAACCAATTGGTGGAGTTTCCATATTCGGTAACGCTCCAATGAAAGGTCCTGACAGCATTGGCGCAGCCATTTTGAAACACAGGCGGAAATCATCATCCGATGAATCGGACACGGGATCATCCAATTCGCCAAAATCCAATAGTCGTCCCACCGGAATTGAAGCAATTAAAGTTGCCAATGTATCCAAGGAGTTCGATACTAAAATCAAGAGCAACTTATTCTCTGACGACAGTGATGCTGAGTCGTTCTCTGAGAATCTTGACAATTCTTCCCTCAAATCGAATAAGGAAAAGGTTGGGAAGAGTTTTTTTACATTACTTGAAAGAACCTGTCCGTGGTGGTTATTTTTTTTTTATAATTTTAGCCCAAAACCATTTTTTATAAAAAATTCAGCTAATTGCTCCTGCGATTTTAAGTATTTTTTGTGAAGACCGTATATCATAATTTGTCAAGGTTTCTTAGAAAAAAAAAACAAACTTTGCGTAATACTATTAAACAGTTCTTGTAATGGGTACATCTTTTGTGCTAGATGTTAGATGTCACGGTAGGTAGGCGGGTTGAGGGGAGCTGCGATGCGCTCACCGGCCACACAGGAGAGTGTGAGAGAGCAACAGCTAATGTCTATCGCTCTCTCGCCCTTCTGGTCCAGCCAGGTTCATTCGAGGTCAAGGTGGTCAGCTATTTGTTGTTAATTTCGCCAAACGAAACACATTGTAACGCGCGTTAGACTAACAATTTACACCATTGCAATAAAAAAAAAAAATGGGGATCCATTTATTTCTTTATATAATTTCTTAATCATAATAGGTAACACAAACATCCGTTAAGTCTTCGGAAATAGCCTTGGGACAACTCTTTATAGTGAACATATGTATTTATTTATATATATTGTGACAATGACATTCTAAATTGCTTTTAATGTTTAAGAATTATAAGAATTAGAAGAATTATATTCTTGTTCATAAATTCATATTTGAATAAAAATAGAATTCTTTGAAATCTGTCTGGTATAAAAATATAAGAGGAGTGTGAAAATTGCTAGTAAAAAGTATTCAACGTTTTGATATTTTTATTTTACTACCTTCAAGTCTTTTGGTAAAATTATTTTTGTAAAGATCCTGTAAACGTTTTTGCCGAAGAATATAGAATGGGAAAAATATTCTGCGTTTTATTAATGAACAATCTGCATTCTACTGTCCTGTAAAGCTCCGCGCTACAGAAGATACTGAAGTTTCCTCACATCTGAGAAGTCGCTGCCTAGCGACTTGTTATTTCAATATATATTACAATTCTGTTTGAATTTTGCTAACAACTGTCTCCCTATAAAAAACACAAAACATAAGATAATAATTAAAAAGGTTTGATTATAACGATCTCCTTTTTTTACTATCTAGAAACCGATTGGCGGAGTTCCTATTTTCGGAAATATTCTGATACAAGGTCCTGACAGCATCGGGGCAGCCATTTTAAAACATAGACGGATATCGTCCTCCGATACTGAAACATCAGACGCTTCAAAAACTAATGATCTTTCGACCGGAAATGAAACGGTCAAAGTTCCGGTTACATCTAATAAACCTAAGGCTAAAACCAATTTATTTTCTGATGATAGTGATTCTGATTTATTTTCTGGAATTATTAATGATTCTTCTCTCAAATCAAGTAAAGGAAAGGTAAGTCAGGATTTTTTAAATTTATAAAAATATGAGGCTTGCAAGAAAGTGTTGACGGTCTACGACAGGTATTCTCAGAGTGGTCGATATTGACCTCTTGGGGTCGAAATCGGTTTCCCAAGGAGTTGGCATAAACCAAAACTGATTTTGAAGGTCGACGAGGTCTAAAAATCGATCCCTATTAATTAACACAAGTTCTTATTTGAAACTTTCAAGATACTGTATAAGTTGTATTACTTGTACCAACTTGTTATAAGAATGACTAATATTTTAGTAGGAAGTATCATTGTTTTACTTTTAAAAACTCAAGTCGATAAGCGTGCACAAGTTCGTACAAGATGAAAAACTCGACAAGTCAATAAGCGTGGAGAAGTTCCTACAAGTCGCATATACGCGATTTAACGCGAACGAAATCATGATAAAGTTGTATCACTGAGAAAAAAAACTAGATTCATTTTGGAAAAGGGGTCTCTTGCCCAAAATAGTTTGAATCCCTGATCTACAAGCTTTGATTACTTAGTAGGTTTTAGATTACTCAACTTCAAGAAGAATTTGATAACCACTCTTTGTCGCATCATGTCTCAAATATCATAATTTACTCAAAAAAAGCACAGATTCATAATTTTATGTCAATATATTCCCTAAGTTTAAACTGCAAATTAATGAACTAAATAAGCGCCATCTATAAATGGGCTAGATTATCTCTGTAAACATTTAGTTAAATCTGACTTTTATGCGATTTGCGTTTTGCTATCTGGCCAACGAAATGTTTAGATGATTAATATTTCATTGGCATTTCTTGGGCTCCTACTAACTTTGTCTATATCCACTATAAATATAATATCAATGGTACGAGGTTGTAAACCCATCTTGTTCCTCATAGTTTTTATTGACTCACCTTTACTTTCACTTTCCTAAACCTATTCATGTACTATGTTATTATTATTATTAGTTTTAGGCAAGCAGCTTATGCTGATAAGCCTTAATGTGCACTTGTATCGTCTCTGATAAACTTGTACAGTATGTTCTTAATTTACTTAACATTTTTGGCACTTATCACTGCGCTTGGTGACTTATTCCATGCATTCGCCTCTCTGACATAGGAGTAAAGGTTGTACTTGAGAGTTTTAAATTATGTTCTCGCCAGTGCGAATTTGTATTAATTATGTTATGGTCTTAAAATTTGGAAGATCATAAAAGTGAGTCAACATCTTGCAGGTCTTTATAAGATCGCCTCTCACCCGCCTGTGCTTTAATGTTGTTAATCCAAGTATGTTTAACCTTTCTTCATATTCCACATTTTTGATCCTAAAATAAATAAATAAATATCCTGTACTTTTTCACAATTGGTAGACCTCGGTCAGCGATTTCTGCGGTAGCTCTTTTACAACATATTTTTATTTCAGAATTCAAATGATTCAGAAAATTCTGGCAGTACTGGCGATGCTGTTGACAAACGAACTAACAGTAAATTTTCTTCAAATACACTGGCTTTTGGTAATGTTTCAAATAAACAGGATGTCATACACCGAGGCTTATTTGATGACGATAGTGACAGTGATATTTTTGAAAAGAAAGAACGAATAGACGTCAAGAAATCTAAGCAAATTGCAACAGACGTAGTCAATGAGTTTGAAAGCAATCCAAATGAAAATGCTTCTTTGAATAAATCGGGTTCAATACTTTTCGATAGTGTCTCGGATAAAGAAAATGAATCTCAGGCGACACAGTCCACATTTAAGGTAATTTTTTTCAGCACGAGCATGAAAATAATAAATATATTTGTTGCAAAGTGAATGATTGTCTTCCGGTGAATTGTTTCATATGTCAACAACTTGTATTTTGGTTGTACCGAAATATCACCTAGGGGTATGGATTCCTTCGCAGTTCTAGACCCATTGAAATTTTAGTAGCTGTTTTTTTTTATCAAAAATAGTGTCTCATTCCTCATTCGTATTCCATGTACTTTACACTGGTTCTATTTCAAACCAAAAGGAACTTGTGACCGAGACCTGTTTCTACTGAGTAGCATTTTACAATTTTTGAATAATGTAAGGTGTAACAAACAAACTAATTTCAATAGTCCGTTTTGCAAATTTTCCTTGGTGTCATAATCAATTTCCATTTGATACCCCGCAAGAAATCCTTTTTATAAAGCTCGAAACCAAACCGCACATTCCACTCGTGCCCCACAAGGTGCGGTGGAGATTCATGTTGGGTGCGCCATGCCCTCACGAAGTCAGAACTCTCTGGCCCCACAATTTACGGTTTATTGTGCTTGTCGATCACTTTTTCTGGTAATCCGTTCCAGTTTCTAATCAACACACTCCCATTCGAAAAAGTGTGCGAAAGTATGCAAATTTAGACAGTCAGTAAGATGAAAGATTGGGTCTGATTGATTTATCTCGTTTAATTGTTTGCAGACACAGGCAGGAGCTGTTTCAATTTTTGGCGCATCGCTTACAAAAGAGCATGAAAGCATTGGAGCAGATATTTTGAAACAGAGAAGAAAATTATCCACATCCGATGAATCAGAGAATGATTTTTCGAAGGAACTCTCTATAAACCATTCTGTAGATAAAATAGCATCTTCCAATAATATTAATAGTAATAAATTAAGTGATAAAGGAGATAGTGTTGTTAGGCAAAATATTAATAATGATGGTAAAAATGTTACAAACGATCGATCAAAGGATGTTTCTTCTGATGTCCATAAAAGAAATAAATTATTTGGAAAGACTGATTATACGAATGACAGTAATACTGATAATCCCTTCATAGAGGGTAATTATTCAAAACCGCAAGTTGAGAAACAAACCATAATGAATGATAATATAATTGTAGCAAAGGAAAACGACAGTGTTTTCGATGATTCACCAAATGTAGACCTCAAAACTTCTAATAAAATATCAAAGAATTCATCGTTCTACGACTCAGATGACAGCATATTTGGAGGGGGTCAGAACCAGAATAAAACAGGAAATAAGCAGGGTAAAGATATTAAAGTGATAGTCGGTGAGCCTCTTAGTGATCCCAACTTAACGCCGAGTCTGTCCCTATTCAACGATGAACCTCCAGAGTTCGATAGTTTTGATGATAAGGTTCTTACGCACGCGTATGAGGACCACGATAATATCAACATTTTTGAGGATTTCAATGCTAACAATATCCCAAGCGGTGGTATTTTCGATGAACCACCTCCGTTAGGTTCGCCGACAACAGAAAAAATGTGTAGCCAGTCTTTGAGCAACAGTACCGACGATTTGTTTATTGCACAAAATCTAGACTCTGCTAAAAGATTAGGGGATATCTTTTCTGAGGCAAACATTTTACCAAATACAAATGAAGTCATACAACAACAGAATAATGAACACAAATCTTTATTTTATAATTCTGATGAAGAAAACTTGTTTAAATCATCAGATACCAGTAATGTTAAAACATCTAATGATTCATTTTTAACAAAAACGGTTGATACTCAAAAAGAATCTCTGAACGTAACTGCAGATGGTATTATAGACAAATCTATTGTTTCTAGTCAAGATGAAGACAAATTAACAGTGTCAAAGAAGAATGATCATACCAGCAATAATATAGCAAAGTTAAAAAACAACCTCAACATAAATGTAAGCGCTCTCATGCCCGGAGCTAGGCAGAAACATTCCAAATCCGGAGCCGTTAAAGATATCGCAAGTTCCGACAGCCTGGATAGTTCAGTGGAGAGGGATTATCATATCGAAAAGAAATCCGTCTCGTTTGATCACAAGCCCGGTTTGACCGTTTTGTCCAATGCAGCTTCGAAGGACCGCGCCAGAATCCAAACAAAACGGCGTCCGTCATCTAGAAAAGCAAGACAGGAGGCTATAAGGAACTCGGCAATATTTTCTGATCTTGAATCAGACACAACGGATGCAAGTGAAACGAGTACAAACAATTCACTAAACGACATTGAAAACAATAAAATTGTTGATTCTAGTTTACGTACAAACACAAGTAATCAACCTAAACATATAAAAACGTTAGGAAATGCATACCATGAAGATAATGACGAACAAACAGATACTAAAACTCACACTAAACTTATTGATAACTCAAATTCTGTTACCTCCCAAGGTGACCAAAACTCTAATACACCAAACCTTACCTCAGAAATAAAGAAAGGAGTTTTTGATGAGTCTAATGATCTTATTACATCAAATGAACAAGCAAGAGTTAACGAAATCAACAACATCTCAAACGTTTCTGCCTTGAATAATAATATAAAAACCGATATCAAAGAATTAATATTAAACCATGGAGATGATATAGTGAAATCAAACACTCTCGATGAAAATAAATCAATAATTAACGAGCCCAAAGACAATTTATTTACCGCGGACAATAACAACATAGACAACATTGTTTTTACGAAATTGAGTTCAGAGCAGGCTCTGAAAATTAACATGTACAAAGTTGCAGAAAAAATATTTTTAGATTCAGACAGCGACACCGATTTGTTTTCGTCAAACTCAAAATCCTCCAAAACTAATGTCGATAAAAAAAATGAAACCCGTTTGGAGAAAAAGGGTGCAACTAATATTGGAAGATTAGTTAAAGGAACAAATTCAAAGGGACTTTTTGGTGAAGAAATTGATGACACCGAAGATGATGACGATGATAACCTATCGAAGATTTTGATAAGGGAACACGCTAAAAATGAATCAAAAAGTTTGTTTGGTGATGACCTTGACGATATGGATCTATTTGGTGCTAAACCGTCAAAAGGTACCTAAATCTTTTTGTTATTAAATATAATATAACAATTATGTACCAACCAGTACTACTTTCGTACTTAATAGTAGAAATGTGTTTTTCAATAATTCCTAATAGTTAAAATGTGTCCAGCTAATTTTCAGATTTTGGAAAGTATTGTCGTCGGTTAAAATTATGATTTTGGGAAAATCATTTGGGAATTCTATAAACTTTAATAATATGTTTTAAAAAAATGACAATTATTCCACAAAAGTAACCTACATATTATAAAATATATTATCTATGGTAGCTTTCTCTGTCCACGGTCAGAACAGCCTTTTAAAAAGCTACTATTTGGTATTTCCGATAAGTAACGAAATTGGGCGTTAGGTACCAATGTGGCCAACGTCCCGCCATTGGTACCGGGCAGGTTAATCAACTTCAGGTTTGACAGAACTTCAGAAGATAATAATATGTTATTTCAATTTCGTTCATTGACATTCCTGTCCCAATTTCCATAATGTGAAAAAATTACTCTGTTCTATCATAATTTCATAGTGTATTGTTTTTCAGCCAAAAATTTCAAACCCTTCCAGCCCCCACAGCCAAAGAACGAGCAGAAACCAAAAAGCGGTGATCAGAAAACGAAAACCACAACGGAAGCCGCATTTCAGGATCCGTTAACCCTTTTCACCGATGACAATTAGCCCGATGGGTTCAACAATACCTAATTCTCTGTATATTTTTAAAATGAATTTAACTCGCTTACACATGTATTTATATTACGCATCTACTTGCTATTTTTACTAAACATTTAAGTTTATATCAATGTAGGCAGAGGTGGTTGTTCCATAATTCCTTGTTGCCTTCAGGCATTTATCCGGTGCAAAGTACATCCAACCCGACCACTGTAAATAGAGTTATACCAGGTTGGGTTTTACTGGATGGCGGATAACGGTAGGTAAAAGTGTGCTCACCATAATAACTGAAGAGTTTGAGAGTATGATATAGATTCTATCATAATTTCCATAGTTTTATTCTTTCAATCTTTCGTGTTATTGTTCTGTACTCTCGTAGAATATTTAATTTTTCTCCAGTTCACTTATTTAAAAAAAAACATCCAGATATTCCATATTATTTCTATAATAATAATAATTGTATAATATCTGTAATTATGTACACAAAGTGCACTCTAAAAATGTGCCTCAGCCAGTGTCAACTGTTATATATACAAAACAAAATATAATATCCGTATATTTTGTTTTTTTTTATTAACATTTTAACACTTATATCGATGAACGAATTAATATTTATAAGTGTTTGTGTACTTTTATTGTGGTAAATCGAAATTAATAGAATAAGACAGTTAATTTATTCGAAAGCCACAAGATAACCTCACTTTTTCCATCTGTCAAACAGTATAAATATTTAATATAAATACTTAATATTATAAAAGCGTGAAACTATCTTTTGATTTTCATCAATATACAAATTTATATTTAATATCACTGCACTTATACAAACAATATTGATACAAAGATAATTTACAGCTTATTGTATAGACAGATTTTAGACAATATTTATTTCTGATATATATACGGTTTTTTTTCCAAAATATATATATATATACATATATTTAGTGTTTCTAAAAATTTGTTCATTCACAATTTGTCATTTTTGGTTTCATAACACGCTGTGAATAATCAATCATAAACAATGATCTACACCAGGGGTGAGCAACCTTTTTAATCAACGGGCCAATTTAAATTTTAAAATTTTTTGGCGGGCCGCACATAAAGTAACACTTATTAATAATTTACAAAACTCGTATTGCATTCGCGTTCGTATTGCAAGTTTGGCGGGCCGCATAAAAGGTGTAGGTGAGCAACACGCGGGCCGCAAGCGGCCCGCGTGTTGCTCACCTACACAGTATAAGATTATATATTTTTTTTTTTTTTGTAAAAACAATATTTATGTAACGGTTACAATTAGCTAACGATTACAATACACTAGAAGTGGAGACATAACTAACAGATCCACATTTTTTATTTTATCAACAAACAGCCGGTCAATATTAATGACATTTTAACCACTTTGCAATTAAAATATATTCTCAACATCCAGTATACAAAGAAAATATAAATTTGAGAGTTGCCTTTTTAACAATATGAAAACAACCATATTAAGGGAAAAAATGGGAATGGCATAAAAAGCAAGTTTTTTCATGGGGCGGAGACTCGTGACATGCGTGTGCGAATGAGATAGACACATTGTAAGCACGCAATTAAGAGTGCAAGAGACAATGTGATTTTCTTTTTTATGAAGAAACCGTAAATGCCATGTCAATAATATTGAAATGGCTTTTTTAAATGTCAAATAACTTTGTAGGTGGTATTTTTTTCTAAAATCCATTGTTATACATAGATGACGATTCTTAGCACTCGAATTTTACTTTAAATACACCAAAACTTGTGGCAATCAATCTAAAAAAAATATTATTTTGTAAATATGATATTATATCTTCAATGACTTTCAATGTTTTCCCTACATATATAAATTTTTTTTAATATTTTATATGAAACAGTGAGATTTTATAGTTATTTACATTTTTATACTGTTATCGATAAAATAAATATGCTTAGTATTTTAAGTAATAAAGCTTTATAATAAAAATACTTGATTTGCTTCTAGTTGTAGTCATATCAACTGAGATTAAATGTTTTTATTATTTATTTTAAGGTCTGTGCTACCCTACTTAAACATCTTGCATTACTATTAAAACGGTGGGAGAGTGCTCCTGAGTTCGAGGACATTAAATTGAGAATTACTCTAATCACATTTTTTTTACTAAGAAACTTCTAGATATACTTAGATAGATATATCTAGATAAACTTATAATTATTATTACAGTCATTTTTACGTTCTACACTAATACCGTGGGTATGAATTAAAACTTACCAAAAGTGTCTAAAGAACTTTTGTCCACGCGGGTGGTTGATTTGTGTAATGATTGACTGGATTGGAGGTGGCAATCAGTTCAAAAGCCGTTTAGATGAGTACTTATTCTAAAGAGCACATCAGATATAGCTTTATCAGCTGTAACGGTCCACCTTTAAAATAATCATTATAATTACAAACCAGCAAGCTCTGTCGCTAAAACCTGTAGATTTGCGGTATTGAATATTTTTGAAATCGTTGCCCATCATTATTTGAAATTCGGCATCGGTTACCCGCATCATAGGCATCAAAGGCAACACAATCTTTGATCAACAAAGGATATGTAGAGGCAAACCGAACCACAATACAGAAAAATGGTATATCCCATAATCGATAATTACTGTAATCGCCATATACGACGGGTGCCGTTTCCGGTTAAAACCGTTACCGTCTTAATGCATTTCTATTAATATTTAAAAACCTGGCATGTCACGTATACTTTAGTCATGAAAGGTATAGACTAATCGTTGGATTTTTTTCATTTTAGTCCGGTTTTGACGTTTGATAGGTTATGTGAAAAGTGCATTAGTTAATTAAAAGTGTTTTCCATGGATTTGGCGGTAAATAATTCGAGTTTTATTTACAAAAGCTATGTCAATATAATATTAAATATAAAAAACAAACATTTTCATAGTTTTGTACATATTATTTGCCAATTATTGGAAGTTATAACTTGAACTAAAAAACGGTTGTCCGTCCCGTGTGGGAAATTCCGTTCAGTCAACGCACTACGCCAATCGGGCGGCAACACGGGGTCTGCGAGTTTATCGTATGGAGCTGAATGTGTTAATAATCTTATTCTCATTTTGTTTGTGGTATATCTAAATACAGGTCAATGATTTTCTTTCTCCATAATATTCTACAAGATACATATTTTTTTCTTGTGAATGTTATGTTGCCTGTTTCCGTCAGACTTCAAAAAGAAGAGATTCCCTTCTCGATACGTATGTTTTTTTTCATTGAAGTACGTTCATTCATTGAGCGATTTCGAATATTTTTGATACGGAAATTCTCAGGGGGGTAGTCCCCAGTTTCGTCAAGTTAATTCTTGTGTAAGGTGGTAAAAATAAAAACTATGTTTTCCATTCAAAATGTTTTCATATCGATATGTCATATGCTTTTTGGGTATTTATATTTTTATATGGTTTTATGTTTTGTAAAATTGTTTTTTAATATGTATTTCTGTGCTTTGTATTGTGGCTGTGAACCATCTCATGATTTATAGTATAATCTTCGTTATAATGAACTCACATTGTGCTTCCCGAACAAATATACCATACGATATCGCAGCGGCCTTGCCTATCTTTTCAACGTCGTGCTCATCATGATATGAATGTCCTTTACTTTAACACACTCAACGCCGACGACGGGATATTTCATCATCGATATATGCGCCAGGTGCAGTGTGCGGGAAAATCCATCATCATCTTACTGCATTTCTTTTAATGTTTTTAATGTTTTCTTTTAATTCATGAAAGGCATAGATTAATCTTTGTTTTTTTTTTTCATTTTAGTTCAGTTGTGACATTTGTTTGTTTGTTTGAAAAGTGCGCTAGTGAATTGAAAGTGTATTTGACGGATTTGGCGGCAAATAATTCGAGTTTTATTTACAAAAGCTTTGTCAATATAATATTTAATATAAAAAACAAACATTTTATAGTTTTGTACTTATTATTTGCTAATAATAAGAAACTAAAAACGGGTGGCGGCTTCACGTGCAATATTTCTCGTGCAGTGAATGACCTTCGCAGAATGGAGCGTTTCATGTATGGAATGGTTTAATCATGGTCATTATTGAAAATAAAACTTTCAATTTTACAGAAATCGGGTTAATTTTTTACATTAATTTTTATATAAAATCTGAAAAGAGTGGCAAAGCAACAATTGTTTTTCATGAATTGCCACGATTAAAATAACATTTTATAATACGCGCTTTGTTCGACAAACAATACTGCATTGCCAGTTAAAAAAAAAAACTTTAAAATGCAACATTTCTGGTTTTCTCCTGCACTCTACCCATCTTTCAGTATAATTGATAATAAAAGTTCGAGAGTATATTCCACCATATTGTTCGAATAAGCTTTGAACTATTCTAAACGGTAGCGGTAATTAGTATTATGATTTTAAATGGTGTTAAGTTTACCATCCTAGCTATTTTGTTATGAATTGTTCATAGCTCACTATCTGCGATGTAACCCGATATATAATTGTCTTCATACATTTTTTCTTTCTGTGTTATAATTCGCATCACAGTAGTTTTAAATAATTTTATATTGTAATAAAATGTATGTTACCTATGTAAGTTTTTCTTTATTTCAGATCTAATATAAATATATTTTCTGATTCTAAATATATAAAATAATATCGATCTTTGTTGTTTAATTTTATATAGGGGGTTGATCTACGTAATATATGACTAAAAAGTTTCTTTATATATTTTTATATCATTTCTGGAACATTTTAAAATCACATCGAAGTGACTCCTCTGCCTATCCACGCCAGAACGCGCACACCAGATCATGGTATGTTAGGTTCGGGACAGATCGATGGGTTCGTCGAGGCCAGCATTTTTAGATTTTGATTAAGTTTTAAACTTGTTTTTTCTCGTAATGGAGAATTGTTGATCAGTTTCTTGAAAAATAGTAGTTATTTCAAATACATCTGTATAGTAATTTTAGTATGCAGGCATTTGGGTGTAGTCATTCGCGCATTGAGAAACTTGATAAACGAAATAGCAACATTCTAAATATATAATTTTACGAATTTCTACATAATGTACAAGACGATTTAATCCTGACGTTTCGGCGTTGATCACACATTCCATCTCAAGTTGAGAATTTAACACGTCTGTCCGTTCTCGTCATTAGTTCGTATCAGACAGACGTGTTGAACTCTTCCTGCATGTAAAAATCTGTAAAATTGTTTTTAATAAAAGATGACCGTGAAAGTTATAACAGAAGCAAAATTCATCGTCGTTTCGTTACTTATATAATCACACAGTTTGTAAGCTTTATTTGACCATTATTTTAGTTTTTTATTAATATATGCTATAATAAAATGTAAACTAAAATTAGATTTTAATGAATTTTAGTTTCACTTATTAGTTTTATTTAAAAGAAATTAACTATGAAACTACAGTTACATAATCCGGCTTTAGTTATAATTCAGTATTCAATCCAACATTTTGTAGCTTGGAATATACAAGATGAATTTTGGTATAATTTTACTGAAAACAACCGGTCTTTAGGGGGTTATTCTATGTAGAGTATTTTTAGACTTATTAATACCGTATCACAAATCTAACTGGTAATAATATTTATAATGGCTAGCATATTACAGAGAAAATTGAGGAATAAGTCTTAGGTAACACCAAAACGGTTGATGAATGACTGAATGTGGCTGGTATCTATGAAAAATAGTATACACCGTGTCCCAAGACCATTTTCGATAAAAAAAAATCAGCTAATTGGTCCAGGGATTTCTAGTGTTATTTGTTAAGAAAGTATATCAAAATCCATCATTGTTACCGAGAAAAAAACATAACTTTACATGAAAATTATAAAAGTATCATCTAATAATGTCTTCGTTGTGAGCGTATAGCTGTAGCGGTATGCCATAATGGTGTCGAGGCCATTATTGATTGGAGCGGCATCGGGATTCGCACGCTGACCGAATTGATACCATCTTATAAAAAATATATTAAATTTGGGGATGATTTTTTTTATATCATTCCTTACTCATAATAGGTTACACAACATTCCTTTTAAGGCTTCGGGAATGGTCTTGGGAGCTTTATACACAGATAGGAAAGTAAAACCAGACATCCATTATAAATAACTGAACTGGGGGAAGAGCATTTAATGAAAGACGGACCTCAAAGGCGTTTAGGCGCTTTTGCAGATTTGACAGTCCGATGAAATTTTTATCTGATCTTAAATGGGAGCCTTTAAGGTTAAGGCGGTAAATATGTCATCTTATCACCTTATTTAAGGCCTACTTGAAGCTCCATTAGTGAGCAACTTCAGAAACCCTTCTATATTGGACGAAAGGACCATTCTCACAAAATAAAGGAAATTTTTAGGAGAAAGAATGTCGGATTTCATTTTTTTCTTCCGCGTACTATTAGAGAAGGTAATAAATAGTCTCAACTGCAGCGCTTTCAAACCTTTCCCTAAGACCCCTTCCCAGCTAAGAAAAAGGATTAAAAATGTGGCTTTAAAATAACTTCGTTGCACCACCTGCCAATCAGCTATACCAGCGGAGAATAGATACCTCCAAGGTATATGCAATTTTTAAATAATAATAATAAAGGTACCTCGACCACTATAGATTTTTTTTTAGTTTAAACCTTTAAATTTTAAGTCTATAGACATTATATCTGTAGACAAAGGAAATAGTGAAAACAATGCTGAATGTTGTGACATTCGGCGTTTTTTATGTTATTTGCAAAGAGAATACAAATATTGTAATAACTTTTAACATATTTAGGGACTATACCTGTATTGTTTGTATTACCAATCCCACGTTGATCACTTTGTATTTGTAATAAAACGCAGAAATGGTGTTTCAAATTATCTTTATAAAATTATACTGAAAATGGATTTATTTATATAAAACTACTGGTATCGCAAACACGCCATCAAACTGCCAATACCAAGATCTTAAATACTTTTTAAAACCAAACTTTTAAACTTAACCTTAAAAATAACTTAATACAAATTGTGACTAGTTTAAAACTTAATGTCCTTATTATTTGTGGTCCCAGGAGCTGAAATATTAATGAATCGCTTTTTTTTTCATTTATGTTCAATTTATAATCATCGGACAAATATTATTAATGCTAGTCGGACACGAGTCATACTGAGTATTGTTTGCATACTGATATTGCATCGGATATAAATATATTAAATTACTGATATTATATCGGATACTGCATCCCATATAAATTACTGATATTATATCGGATATTGCATCCCTTATAAATACGTAATAATTTACATTAATTTACATTTGTTATTGCAGGCTTAGAAGACTGGCAGCTGAGATACATTAACAGCTTAATTTAAAAAAAAAAACAGAAAAATGAATCCAATTTTAAGAAAAAATGATCTTAGAATAAAAACAACTAAAATGTATCTGTTTATGTTTTGTTAACAATTTTATGGATGACGTCAATTTGGCAGAAATCCTACGTCATATTACCATCATCCGCAGATCAGACCCTAATTTCAAATGACGTAATATATATGGACGGCCCCTTTGTCCCAAAAAGTTACGAGCATCGTAGTCTATTTTTCCATAAATTTTATGAAAAGTTTAGATGTAAATGTTTATTAGCTACATACAACAGTAACATACGAAATTGCATTTGCTGTGTCATCGTCTTAATGCATTTCTATTAATATTCGTATAAAATAAAATGTTAATACCTGAATTTGTGAAAGGCATAGACTAATCGTCATTTTATTTTTCATTTTAGTTCAGTTTTGAAGTTTGATTGTTTATGTGAAAATGCGCTAGTGAATTGACGAATTTAGCGGTAAATAATTCGAGTTTTACAAAGCTATGTCAATATAATATTAAATATAAAAACAAACATTTTCAAAGTTTTGTACATATTGTATCGTGGGATATTCCGTTCAGTCA
This sequence comes from Neomicropteryx cornuta, assembly GCA_020383195.1. Taxonomy (NCBI): domain Eukaryota; kingdom Metazoa; phylum Arthropoda; class Insecta; order Lepidoptera; family Micropterigidae; genus Neomicropteryx; species Neomicropteryx cornuta. The sequence continues at coordinate 3,235,872 of JAHKQU010000010.1, read as the reverse complement.
ACGAATGGGTGGCAACACGTGGTCTGCGCATTTAACGTATGGATCTGAATGTGTTAAAACTAATAAATTACAGGAGATTGTGCGCTTCATCATAACGATATTCAATTTTCAGATTACGTACGATGTAGAGATTCATTCTAACCATTAATCGAATGTTTAAATCTGACCGCTGATATCACCTCATATTACTATCAATAAATATCATCCTACAGCTAAATAAGATGTGATGATGAAGTGAAACAAACTTAAAAAAAAAATGTGCCCTTAAATATATTGTTAACTCTTTATTATTTATTAGAAAAACATACTATGCTGCTAATAGTAAGAAAGATTTATACAGGCTGTCACAGAACGATGGAAATGACAGCCTATAATATACATTGATGAATTAAATCAATTATATTATCAATATCAAAAAAAAATCCTTTCAATCATGCAATCAATAGTTAAACAGATTTAAGCCACCTTTTCACCCTCTTCAAGATTGAAGGTCAGCCTGTATATTTAAATATACTGGCCGTCCCCTTGCCCCTTACTTCATAACCATGCTAAAAAAAAACACTTCATAAGACCATACCGGTAGTTTTTTTTTATGGAAAAACTACCTCATTAAGGTAAGTTATTTCTTACCTTAAACAAGAGGTCTGGTGGTTAAAGTGAAATTAAAAGGGTTCTAATCCACGTAATGTCATGCATTTTTGATGCCATCTCCCCTGAATCCGTGCAGTAAAATTACAGGCAAAGTAATTTTGTATGCCATAGGTAATTTTCTTTTTATTATTATTTTAAAACTAGTTGGAGCGAAGCTCCCATGTGGTGACTCAAATGTCATTCTGTTCACGGACTAAGGCTCTAGAACTACAAGACCGCTTTTGATAAATATTTTTTTAAAATGACCATGACAATGTCTTCTGTGCATAGATACCAAAAAACATATACATTTGATTGCGCAAAGAATTATAAAAAATTAAATGGTAATCCCTATAGAGAAATACATTTATATACTAAACTCCGCTCCAATGTATGCCGCAGCGAAGCAAAGCGGCGCCCTAGTAATATTAACATTCAACTTAAAAATACTAGAGATTTGACTAGAATGTGGTAAACTGAATTATTTTATATACAGGGATGTTCCAAGGCCATTAAGAAATTGTATAAAATAATGTGAAAATAATTTTATCAACGTACTCATGTAAATTCCCTTTCTGTTCGCAAGCACTCGGCCAACGGCGAACTAAGGACGTAAAGTCACGTAATAAATTTTGATATGAGGTCAAAACAAATCATGTTTGAAATCGCAGAGCCAATTAGCTGGAATTTTTATAGGGAATGGTCTTGGAGCACACTGTATTATTTGACTAGAGGTCATGAAATTAAATTTAAAAGGGTGCTTTACTGAGAGTTATAAAATATAGTGTAAGCGAGTGTAGATAGAGTTTACACCATCCTTGTTTCAGAACGCAATACTGTTCATTCATAATTTATTATTCTTATCATTAATTCAACTTAATATAATTTCATTAGTAAATTTACGAATGATATTTTCAAAATACTTAGTAGAAATCATTACTGTATTTAAATAACTCAATTGTTTAATAACCTCTCTTTCGCTCAAGGTCAGATATCCATTACTGGGCTAATTGCCTTTGGACAATCAGTCAGGTTGCATGGAATATTATATGGGGGCTCATCGTCAACGTTACGAGCTCGCCGAAGCCTATTTAATTTGCAAGTTAAACGTAATCGCATCACTACACAGCTGCTTCGTAGAAAACATCAGATTAACATCTGTCAATGTTTTGTTTTCTAAGGAAAGTAATTAGATTCTCCAATGGTGTTCAAATTTTGGAAAATGTCGATGCCTCAAAGCATCAGAGAGAGGTTAGGTTAGGTTAGGTTAGGTTAATCGACATAACCTTAAAGATTATAATATGCTCGGACCTTTATACGTAAGTTTATATTATAACTTGTTAGATCCGACGGCGAACAGATCGACGGGAACGTAACCGTTTTCTTCTGTCGCTCCGTTTCGCTCTAATTTTTGCATTGCGCCATTCATTATGACGCCGTTTCGCACTTCAGTCGATTTTTCTTTTGAGCCTGAAAATAATTCTTAGATTAATTTTTTGATTGTGCACAGATTATAATGTCATTTATGTGGGTCGCAAATCGGCAAGCTATGAGTGGAAAAATGCGACCCTTATACCCCTTTGTGAACACAGTCACACAACATATTGCCGTACCTTTAAATTAAACAACTAAATCGACAAGTTGTTTTAAGATTTGTCTCTGCTAACCAAATTATTGACGAGTGTTCATGATTAGCGTCTTAACACACTCAGCGCCGATGACAAGATATCTCGTCATTGCTGTGTACACCAGGTGCTGTGTGCGAGTCTTACCGCATTTCTATTAATATTAAAAAGCGTGGCATGTCGCATATACCTGGATTCATAGAATGCATAGACTAATCGTCGTTTTTTTTTTTCAATTTAGTTCAGTTTTGAAGTTTGATTGGTTATGTGAAAAGTGCCCTTGTGAATTTAAAGTGTTTTTGGTGGATCTGGCGGTATATAATTCGATTTTTTTTTACAAAAGCTATGTCAATATAATATAAAAAACGAAAAAACGGATGGCAGCCCCCGCGTGGGATATTCCCTTCAGCCAACGAACTTCGCCGATCGGGCGGCAACGCACATTTTACTTACGGAGCGGAATGTGTTAAGCGAACGGTCAACCTAAGGTAAAATACTTAAAGTTTTGACATTCGTAAGATAAGGAATAATAACTTTTCAAAACATTTTCGAATTACTAATTGGTACTGCAGTGAAGTGGATCTAACATAAATATTAGTTAGTTAAAATAGGTATAAAGTAATAAGATTGTACACCATTTAAAATATATCATATTTAGTTGCCTTTTTAGGGTTAAAGTTTTTGGTTTAGGTTATTTTAAGGGTAGGACCATTGTTATAGCAAAATTTGAAGTATAATTATGAATCGTTGATTATAGATTGCTCAACTCCCAAGAAGAAATTTTCAACAATTCTTTAGTAACTAAAACACAATGTAGATGGCGCACCAAGTCACAAACACCGTAATTGACTAGAAAAATCACATAGTTTCATAATTTTAAAGATACATGTCAATATATTTTGTGAGTTTATACTCGTATGAGTTTATATGAGCATCGTCTCTGACTTAGCAAGATGGTATCTAAACTTTAAACATTTGGATAAATTGAACGCTTTAATACAGTATTTTTCTCTGTAGAAAAAATGTGATGATCAAAAAACAGCGCCATCTAGATCTCAGCGTCACTTCTTGGACGTTTAGTATGACGATGAAATGATTTAATGCAAGTTTTGTAGAAATGCAACTATATTAGCGAAGGTAGTCGATTGAAATTATACCTTCATCAATGTGTTTTAAGGGTAGCTTCTTTTTCCGTGCAGTCATCTGAGATGCTGGCCCTTTGGCCAGTGTCCAAGCCGGCGGTGCCAGGATACTCCGTTCCAAAGGTTCCAATATGTGCCTCCTCGATCTGACCTTTGCGCTTATGACGAACGGATCGTTAGCTTCTTGCGGTTGATAAGAGTTATTCTGGTTTTTCACATCGGGTTTTGATGGGTTAACCAGGAACGAATCGTCGGCGTGTAGTATTTCTCCGTTGTCGAGACGGATCCGATCCATTTCTTTGTCCACTGAAAATATCTGGTTGTCTTTTGGTGTTTCTATTTCCATTATAGAATCTGATTGTTTCGAAGGGCTAGCGAGGTCCTGTGAAAAAACAAAATATTTTCGTATTATGAATATTACCAAAACCTTTATAGGAAATCTGATGACATACATATAAACTAGACAGCCTTCAGATGAAATAGCATGATTTATGACCACGCCCCACAAATATAACAGCTCTCCAGGAAGAGGCCCCTTAAATATCTCATCTCTTTTAGCTTTAAATGGCTGATAAAGTGTTCTTTTTCCCAGAACAATCTTTCATCATAGTTCAGTCAAAATGAGAAAAATTTTGTATGAATAACGAGGCACAATCAATGAAATAATAATTCAGGGAATCCTCTGAGAAATCGGTACAAAACTGCATGCATTACACATTGCGTACTTGTAAACGTATATTTACCTTATTTGAAGTGGTAGCAGATGTTGTCACGTTCGAGGTCGACGCAGGCACGGCCTGCGCACTGTTCGGGGCGACACCGTTTGTGAGGTGACCGTTGGAGAGATTGGCATTATTTTCCATGTACTCAAGGGACAAAGCAGGCGCCGATGCGAGGTATTGACCGTACATCGTGCCGATTAGTTCTTCGGTGCGCCTATTTAAAATCAGAGTTAGTCAACATTTTTCCTTTTTATATAGATATATTTGCGCATAGCTCCCAGCGTTTTAAACACATATGTAATGTAAAAGGTTTATACAGGTTGTTTCTAAATTTAGGGCACTTCTTTTAGGATGTTGAACTAAATCGAAAAATGACTTCAAAATGAAATAGAAATCATCTTAATGTTTGAGAGCGCGGTTGAACGAACGGCGCGGGACCCCCAGGCAAGCGGTTCGCAAAGCACGTTGAAGAATGACAAACTTTTTAATAATATAATTATTTGAGTATGAGTTTTTTTTTCATGAGGCCAGTTTATTTATCGATATAGATCAATTTAAAACCCCCTGTATATAAAAAGAGAAATAAAGTGATTAGTTCCAAATCGGTGAATCAATTTAAAAAAGATTGATACACATCTTAATAAATTAATAATTAGATAATTAGTTGTTTAGGTGTTTGACGGTGTAAATGTCCAAGAATGTCCAACAGAAATATATAAAAAAATATCAATAAAAATGTGATCTCGGAATACCTTGTTAACGGAATGATCACAGTCTGTGGATATCCGTTCCTGTTGGGCTCGTAAACGCTGTGTCCGAAATTGTCGACGGTCGAATTGCCGCCGACGTTGCCGATCACTTCCATGACCCCGATTTGTGTCGTCCGCACGTGGTACGGGAAGTTTTTGTTTGCGAACACCGGCAATGTTAACAGCTGCAAATTTTAAAAATGGACGTAAGTAATGTTCTCGATATCATTTAAAATTCTGTCAACGCCTGCTTCTAAATCCAGAGGTCCCGTGTTCGAATTCACAGTGGGTCAAATCCGGTCAGGTCATTTTTCGTCATTGAAAATATTCAACAGCGCTTTCCTCAACGCTGTCGTGAGTTAAGTAACAAGACATACACAAAAAAAAACACTCATTCAGTTGCAGACTTGCGAGATGTTGTTTGCCTGTAATGAATGGCCTCGCATGATGAAAACAGCTATAAGGCAACAATATAACACAAAATAAAAAAAGAGTAAAAAGTAAGAACTTTGCTCATACTTAGGATGTTTAAAGTTTCTACGTATTTTTCTAAACGTCCATTGTAGGTGCCTTTTATAACAAAGGAATATCTTGTAGGAATTTCACAATTTAGTTATTTATTTATCAAGGAGCAACAAAACATTAGAAATACATAAAATAATATACGATAACACATCTGACTTTTACTCTGTGATTTTGTGAGTGCTCAGCTGTCGCCGTACGCCATAACGGTACGTATCGATCGGCAGCTGATTACGGCGACAGCTGAGCTCTCACGACGAAGACACGATTCTTTCACTATTTTCATGTAAAGTTAAGATTTTTTTTTCTCGGTAACCATGATGAATTTTGATATACGTTCTTAATAGAAATCGCAGGACCAATTTGTAAACATTTGTACCGGGACCCAGAGGATTTTCGGGACTAGAGTGAATTGCGATTTGGTAACAGTGACACTCCCAATGCATGTGAGACTTAGTGGGAGAGCGGTCATGCAAAAGAGAAAGAATTACTGGAAGGAGAGGAAAAACATTATTTCTAGTAAAAATAATTGGATAAAATTATTTTCATTTCTTTGTACCGTTTATGTATCACCAATTGCTCGCATGATATAATCAAATGATACACTCACCATGTAGTTCGGAGTCAAACCGCTAGAGAATGCTAATTTTAAATTATTTACACACATTTTGTACACATTGAACATTTTTTTTATTTGTAAGGTAATTTTTTTATTTGTAATTATGTCATACCAAAAACGTGATATGTCCGCTGAACGTAATAAAAAGCAGAACCGCAGTGACGACGCTCTCGCGAACCCACTTGTCAATATATATGTTGGCCGTCATTATGAAGAGAGGTCCCGAATAGAACCATAGACTGCCACATACCGTGAACGGGCAGTAGAATATACTCTAAGGAGAAAAGTACTTACTATTATTGTTATGGATTTAGTGTACAATAAATATGAAACAGTCACTACAGTAAAGTATAGGAAAATAATAAAAACTTATACTTAAAGTGAAATTATACAAGCAATTGCAATAGTATTTTTTATAGAAAGTGTATTTAAAATCACCGGTGTCCTTTTAGGGGGGGGGGGGGGGGGGGGGGCTTCAAAAATCATTATTATTATTACATTCAACTATTTTGATGACGGCTCAAACTTACTACTACTCTGGTGAAAAGAAGTTACTCTAATGACACTCTGAGGCCATGATTAGGGCCTCACGGCTAAGTAAATGTCAAAATTAATTATCCCAACAAATGAAGTCGTAAAAATAGTATTTAAATGCTGCATAAGTGATTCAGTTAATTTATTAATTGTGTTATGTCTGTGTGCCATCGAAGGTTTCATTACGGCGAATAACCAACCGATAGAATCGAAAATGTCAGGAAACTGATCCTCTCGCTGCTAAGTAAAACGCCGACCCACAATAAAAGCGAATGATTCACTCCTAAGAAGACACTGAATGAGCCACCCAATTGATTAGAAGCCACAGATTAGACAACAGCTTTTAGTATATTGGTAAAATGTATACCGTATTATACAGAGCGTTCCAAGATCATTACCGAAGACTTAAGGGGTGTTTATGTTCCCTATTACGTGTATAATTTAATAATTCATGTTTAAATTCATTTCATCAAAGCGCTCGTGTAAATTCCTTTTTTGCTCGCAGGCCGGAAATGACCCAGGACGGCGCGGCCTCTTATGACAAGAGCGATTTCATATTATCACGAAAACTTTATAAATTTTTTACTCGGAATTTTTTTGCATGGAATAAGTTACCAAGTGCAGTGATAAGTGCCGGAAATGTAAACGAATTTAAGAACAGACTGGACAAGTTAATCAGAGACGATACAAGTACAGATTTAGGCTTACCAGCATAAGCTGCCTGCCTAAAACTAATAATAATAATAATAATAATCCATGATAAATTTTGATATGGGGCTAAAACAAATCATGTTTGAAATCGCAGGGCTAATAATCTGGATTTTTTTTTTATCAGGAATGGTCTTGGAACACTATAATAAAAAACAAAATAAATAATAAAGAAGCATTGTTACAATATCCATGTTTTGTTAACCTTTTCAGGATATTTCTTCATAGTGAAGACCACAGCGTATATGTACATGAACCATGCTATAATTCTGAGAACGATCAGTCCATAACCGACGGGGCTTTCATACAAATATAAGACCTGCCCAGGATCAAAAGCCTGAAAAATGAGAGAAAATGCAAATCAATTAAGTATGCAGGTGCAAGCATAGAATAATTTATTATAAATAAAATAGCTCCGTTTATTAAATATTAATTTAATATACAAAGTAAGTAATTGATACGCAGGGTGTCATTTATTTCACTGTTGGCGACAAAACCCTAGATTGTTAAGTAAAATGAAAAAATTATGAAAAATAAATCAAATTTAAAATTTAATCACACTCTATCGAAAGTTTGAGCAGAGGGGCATGGTGGCACGATGTACTTCGAGTGCTCAAACTATTCCCTAAATTAAATAAACATCCTATGATTTTTCTTTCATGAGTGATTTAATTGTAAAAGTAGATTAGCCCCCTCTAAAAGGCCATTAGTGATTTTAAATACAACCTGTATAGCGCATTTAGAATAAATATTCATTATAATAGGTACTTTGCCACCATTTTTCAATATGGCTGAAGTAAGTTTATTATATAAAAAAAACTCAACTCAACTACTAAGAGGTATGCTTTCAGTAGATATACTAAAGCCCTCGGGGAGTTTTGTCTTCCTCCACGAACATTCTCCATTTGTGTCTATCCTAGGTGACCTCCCTCCATCTTGTTACACCTAGCATCTGTTACATCTAGCATTGGGATGTAATAATAGTGATCAGAGGGCCTTAGGAAACCGATATGGTCGATCGCGTGTGTCCATTTTGAGAATCTAACCATCTGCTCTGTCGATGATAAAGAATTATAGAGAGGCCTTAATTAAGAATGATAAAATAACATGTAAGGCGCGTTTAACGACCGACTTAAAAGCATACTACAGGCCGCCTGTTCTGACGCTGAGAAATTATATCGATAATTGGAGTCAATGACAAAGAAACACCGCTTTTACACGCCAGCAGTAAGATGAATTATTTTGCTACTTAATTCCGAAGTCGATGCCTTTGTCGGTGATCCAGGTGTCCAAGTGGAAGCGTGAGAAAATGGCGGAAAAGACAATCAGACGAGCTACCAACCGGACTCCAACTAGTCAGTCAGAGAGACAGACAGACATCACCTTTCGCATACATAGTCAATCAATAGTACACTCAGAGAAATAACATTGGATACATACAAGAGTCAGATATTTCGTGTAACGAAACGTTATTGTAGTAAAAACTCCATTGAAATCCATTCATTGGTTCCTGAGATTAGTGAATTTACGATTACCAATTACTTTACTGTATACGCCGTAGAGATAGAATTTCTATCAAAACTACTAACCTGCGCTTGATAGATGAAGAGAAACAAGTATGTGACAGCATAGCAACACATGAATACGGTCAGCTTAACAGTAAACGAGACTTTTAATCGGGCTCTCGTTATGGTATATCCTTTGGCCATCAAAATAAGCAGCAGAAGATATGTCATCTCGGAGAAACCGCAGTGTAGCTGACCTATGTGGTAAAGAAAATAAATTACTTATTAAATAGGTGAATTTTGATTTGGTTCAGATCTGCCAGTGACGCTCGTGACTTTACGAGCATTCACACTGGCTTTTGCAATGGAGTCGACGCGTCTGGACGGGGAGATTGGTCCACTGGTTGAAGCAACTGACTTTTATTATCTAATAGAGCTTTGTCAAATAATAATAATAATAAACAATAAATGAACAAGAAAAAATAATCCTTCAAATTCACAGATAAACGCTGACGTTTGCATATCTTAACACGTTTCAGGTCATCTTTCACATTTTTATATACAGGATGTTTTTGATTTATATAGACAATCAAACATTAATCAGTAAAAAATATTGGAAAAATGCTTTTCATTTACGAGAAAAAGAACTTCAAAATTAAATTGAAATCATTTTTATGTTTGGGAGCGAGCGCCTGGTTCGCAAAGCACTTCGAAGAATAACAAAGTTTTTTAATAATATAATTATTTTAGTATGATCGATTTAAATCAACCTCCTAAAAGCAGTGCCCTTAATTTAAAAACAATCAATCATATTATCATAATCTGTACCTGTAAATCTGTAGTACTGCAGGAATACCTAAATAATAGTTAATAAATAAATAAATAAGCAATAATATTAAACTTTAAATTAATACCTATAACTTTAGTGCTGGGCAATCCGACCCCATTAAGAGCGTATTTCATGTAGGCCAAACACTGCAGTATGATCCCCATTTCCTGGAAGACCACAGACAAGACGAACAGCTTATAAGTGGTGTGCAACAATTGTCGGGTCTTCAACTCGACGCTGCAGATAACTATGGCCACAATCACGAAGACGTACGCAACGCAGAACGCCAACAGAACCGGAAGCACGTCTGCGAAATAAATTTATTCAACATAGGATTCAGGAATATTTTTAAACTTAATGGAAGAATATATTTTTAACTTATACTTTAACCAATAAAACAGATATTACGCTGCCTTCGTTATCCCGAATATACACTGTGTCAAAAGACTATTCCAGATAAAAAAAACCAGCTAAACGGCATTGTGATTTCAAACATGATTTTTATTGATCATGGTTTCTGAGGAAAAAAATTGTAAACTATACGTGAAAATATTAAATCGTTCTTGTCATAAGTTCGTCTGCTCGCTATGCCACTCCGCGCCGGGTCGCTTGGCTGAGCGCAAACAAGTGAATTTACACTCTTAATAAATTTCATGATTTATTTTTTATATAATTTCCTAATCGCAACGGGGAACGTGGCCTGATGACGCAGTGGCATAAGTGCCAGCCCCGAGTTCGAACCCCCAGTGGGTCAAATTCGGCCAGGTCATTTCTCGCCGATGTGAATATTCAACGGCGCTTTTCTTAACACCGTCGGCTGAGTTAGGTAACAAGACATACACAAAAAAAACACATTCAGTTACAGAATTGCGAGATGTTGTTTGCCTGTAATGAACGGCCTCGCATTATGAAAACAATAATAAGGCTGTCGGAATTGCGCCCACTAGCGCCTCCCCGACAACACGAGCCATACGAATGAAGAATTGGGAACATAAACACCACCTCAAGTCTTCGGGAACGGTCTTAGTACACCCTGTACTGTGAGTGTGTATTTCTTGTCAGTGTCGTGTCTCCTGTGTAGTGTATGATTGCCTTTAGTTGTCATCCTCTCTTTATTTTTCTCTCTGCTGTCTCTATTATATACAGATAGATCGCTCCAATTGGTGTAGAGATTAAGTATAATCTGGATAAGGGAGGCAACGTATGGCTTAATGAAATAAAAACCTGATTTTTCTACTTACAGAATTCATCGGCGGAGAAGTGCTCGTGCCAATAGTCGCCGGACGGTCCATTTGTCATCAGAAACTTGTATTTAATATTGATTCCCTAAAAATTTCAATTATTTAAAAAAAAAGTATGCAGTCTTTATGTAATTTATTTATTTATTTATAACGCAAAGTACTACCTAACTAGGCGATGCCCGTACTAAAGTAGACTTTACTAAAAGCATTGTTCTTTTAAGCATAACCGTCATACTGCGCAACATACAATTACAATTATTTTAATTGAATTGTATGAAATAATACATAATATCTAAATAATAATATGTAATAAATAAAAACTAAAAATAATACTGAAAAAATAAAAAAACTAATTTATTTATTTATTTATTTAATCACGGAAAAACAACGGATACAAGAGATGAGAAGAAAACTTATAAAAACTTATGATATAGGTTAGTCTTGTATCCTTACAAGTTTTTCACATATAGAGTGATTTATTTCATATCTAATGTTAGTTACATAAGTTTACTGACAATACGATCATGGTTAAGTGTATGCAGTTGCAAGCAATTGCAATTGCAAGCATAACTACACAGTACTACTTTATAAATAAGTACACAAAAGTAAAATTAAAAATAGTGGTAAAAATAAAAGTAGAAATAGTGTGGCAAGCAAAGTGGCTAAGGAGGTGAATTGAAATTAATGATGAAATTAATGTTAATATATAAAACGTTTCTATTGTAAATTAATTCTGATCGCTTTGGACAATTAACCCGTTTAGAAACCATTTATTTCTTTAAATAAATAGGAAACTCACCATGGTGAGTTTTTATAAGCTGCCTAAAACTAATAATAATAATAAATATAGTACATGGTTAGCGCCAAAAATTTTTGGCCGGAATAATTTCTAAACGGGTTAAATCACACCCTATATATAGATAGAAACACCATTTATAATTAATCACAATAATATTTGACACAGGAACAATTTAGTTTTTGAAGTTAAACTTCTTTGCTTAGTCTTACTTCTACTCATCGGGATGGGATGTTGATCGAGAAATCGCGTCACGCATTACGAGTAAAATCTGTAAAGTGCCTTTTTATACGTTTTATAATGATGAAGTGACTTATAATGATATATTGAATAACAGAGAAAAATGTCTTATATTTCATTTATATATCCTGTGGGTGTGTGCGAATGGCTAAAGAAGTATAACTTCCACCATCTGGTCCGACGCAGATCCATTTTTTTTGTAATATTTGAGATGAGATCACTATTTATTTCTAATACAGCAGTTAGTGCTTCTTAAAAATAAAACTAAATCCAAAGAAATTTTTCTTTTATTGCAGATGAGCTACGAGGAAAAATTGATAATAGTGAAAGAAAAAAAAAACAATATTAAAAACCAAAAACAATAAATAACCAGAACTAATTAGGAAAAATACAAAATAATTACCTATAATTAAAAAAAAACACTCCCAGGCAAATAATAACTAATAAATAATTCACACAGATCTCACAAATGTGTAATATGGGCAAACAGACAAATATATCAATCTCAGCGGAAATGGAATTTGATAATTCGACTGCTCTCCCAAACGGACTATACTTGTATACGTCGGCGCGACACGCTAACCGACTAAATAGCGTGTGCTTCAGCGACCTGTTAAACGATCCGAAAGTAACCAATGTAGCATGGCAATGTTGCCATACGCACATCACTCATATTCCCCTAAACATAGACAGCATATTGTCTATGGTCGGCGCAAATGTACTCAGGCAGTCTCAATTAACTCGCCGCTTGCACACTACGCCTACCTATTATTTCACCTGTCGCGACCTTCATAGTGGAGTACCGGGTGTGGTCTCGGAGAGCCACACATCATTTGTGATAACACATATATAAACTAATCGTTGAAAGTGGTACACCAATCTCTCCGAGTACTATTAAACTCGGGTACATTAAAACCTAACTTTCCTTATACAAATGCTGATGGATATATATTAAGAAATAATAATGGGAGATAAAGGTATCTTAGGAATCTCCTGAGTAACCTCCAGAATATTACAGTAAGTAATTTCAAGAGGACTCCAAATGTATGAGTTTGTAAAGGGGGAAGGCTATTGGACGCAAGCCGTTTCCCGGTCATCAACATCATCACAGCAGAAAATCTAATCTGTTTGCGCGAGCTTACCTTGACCTGTCCGCAACTGCTGACGGCTATGAACCACCACCTCTCCCGGACCGATCGGAATCTCCGGACGTTGTGGCAGCTGACGACGAGCGTGGACTTGGCGCCCTCGCGGGAGCGGTACGTCGCGTGATCCCTCGGCGCTATTTTGTTGAATTTCCTGTTCTGAATACGTTCGTACGTGTTTGCCAGGGCACGTTTTCTTATCTGAGAGTCCTACAATGCAAATATGGCAATTTATTTATTTTTAATGCTGGGAAAGACATTCTGAAGACTACCATGACTACGTGAAAATAGTAAAAGGATCGTGTAATAATGTCTTCGTTGTTTGCGCTCAGCTGTCGCCGTAGGACGTAAAGGTGTCAAGGCCATTATCGATTTGCGCGGCATCGGAATTCTCGAACTGACCGAATTGCCGCCATCCGTTAAAAATATAATAAATGGGGTGATTTTTACTCATATTAGGTATAAACTCTCCTATAAGTCTTCGGGAACGATTTTGCGACATCCTGTATATATCTAAACTACTTCCCTGCGTGCGTCCAAAAGAACGAAATAATGGAAATAATTAAATTTTAATAATTTATCCTTCTAATGGTGCAATTTTAGGCGACTTCAAGGGAAAATAAATTGTAAAAACCTGTATAAATTCTATACAATAAATTGAAATGTCAACAAGTTTTAGCACAAAAAATGGGACGGTAAATCAGTATTAACACACCTTCAAAACTATATTTCTATAACATATAACTGCTGTACTTCATTAACTAACGGTGTGCCACGGGCCAGGCGAGCCCGTTTTCGGGGCGACTGGGGGTGTGCAGCAGTGTCACTCTTACAGCTAATTCTAAGGCAAGAAAGTGATTTATACGGACCACTCTCACACTCAATACTGTACGTAACGTTTTAAGAAGCTTCCAAAATACGAACATTTCTCTCTTTTTTCCTTTGTAAGCTTATAAAATACAAACCGTCCGTACGAAATACGGATGTACGGCAACCCTACCTGTAATAATACAAAACAACTGTCAACTTAAGCAGGAATTTCACTGTGAAACAATTGGTATACTTAAATATGCCTGAGTATGAAAGACAGACAACCTTGCCATCTAGTGAGGAAGCATGGAAAAGAAATTCCACATCCTTCAGGTCATTTTTGGTGTTTGTCCCGTTGCTCGTAGCGTTGTGGTCTCCTTCCATGGTCTCCCATTCATATTCTGTTCCCAGAGCACTCGAATTGGAATATCCGACGGATGTACTCTCGGCAGCCTCCCAATTAGTAGAGTTGGAATCGGCAGTGCTAAGGAAACTGTAGTCCATTGTTGTTTTGAGAAACTTGTCATAATAGGCTGGGTCTTCGGAGGCACCTGGAAACATCTTTTTTTTTAATTTCTTTATTTGTAATAAATTGCACCTTTTACTCATAATTCTCAGTGGAATCACAGCTGATGGAATCACAGTTTAATGCGATACGGCGTCCTCAACTTTCGAGGACTTTCCTCAAGCTATGGTGAAGAATTTGTGTGTTTGAAGGAGGTAGATTTCAGCAAAATGTATGAACCTGTTCTTTTCACTTTTTTGGCATTGCATCTTGTCACCATTAAAAAATATAAAAACTATAGATTGTTCAGTTTCAAATACGTATTTATTTAATTTATCGATTCAACCTATTTATATATATTATATATATAATTTACATAAAATATCAACTTCCAGGACTATACAGTGAACATCTAAAAACACAGTTTAGAAAAATATGTATTATGTAAATAGAATATAAATAAAAAATAATAATTTGTGTGGAGGTGCGAAGTAATATTTGTTTGTTGTTAGGCGTGGAAAAATTTACAGCGTGGTGAGCTGGATTAAAGTTTTTGTAGGCAGAGCTTGACGATTTTTAAATTTAGGGCATTCCTTTCAGGATGTTGATCTATATTGACAATCAAACATTAATATAAATTAATATAACACGTTTACATTAATTTTAGACACTTAAGATAGAATGATTTAAGAATAATGAAGATAGAATGGGTTAAGACCATGAGGAAGACAGAGAAGAGCTCTCTCGGGATGAGGCCTTCAGTCAGAATTGAGTTTTACCAATCACGGGTTTATAAGTAAATTGCATTTGCATACCCTTAGATTTGTTGATATCCAAGTAGCCCTTTGAAAGTGTTTCATTTTCAGGTTTTTTGGTAGTCTGGGTCTTTGTCAACTGCGTAGGACTGGAAAAAAAACAATTAACATCACGCTTGATACACCAATGTTTTATTCATTCGCGAAAACCACCATTTGGAAAATTTAAACTAACCTAGAAGTAGAATAATTATCATCTTGTAATGTGGACTTGAGCAGGCAGCCAGAGAAATCGTTTTCCGGATACCAGTGCGATAGTGGAATTATCTGGTTCTGTCCTAGCTTGTTTAGGACGTTTTCGCGATCCCTGCAAGACTGCAAAAGTAATATTGTCATAATAACTTTCTTTCATTTTTTTGAATTGACAGACTACCAGTTGTCACTTACATGCCTGTTACGTTACTGCGTGGACTGGTAGCACTGAATTTAAACCCGTCATAGATAATATAAGATAGTCCCTGCGCATAGATAATTATTTTTAATTTATCATATAAATGCACTATTTGTTCAACCACCTCGCGGGTACTCAGAAAGTGTAATTTATTTAAAAACAACAAAACAAAGAGGGTTATTTCTGTTATGTTCTCAACAATTTTAAATAGCTGGAATACAAAAAAAATTGACAAATTTACAAGGATAGCTTTTTACATACAAACATCGCAGAAGTGAGTGGCTTCTATAAATATGACTCAGATAAGCATGCATTGTACGAGTTTATGGTTATTACACCAGTGCAATATTATCAGGGCATTAAACACTTTATACTTTCACTCACTTTATTACTGTGGTAGACGTTGGGCCACTGACTTTCGTCATCATAGTAAAGCAGCAAATTGGGGAATCCCATTTCCGGATCGAACTCTATCAGGTATTCGAATTGACCCTCCATAGACAAAAAGCAGAAACGTGCCAGGAACGACCAATTCTGGAATTATCAAAATTAGTAACTACCAGGACATATTTAAATAATGATAATTGCAATATTTATAACTTGCCATGATAACTTTATTGTTAGGTATTAACTTTTTCTAATTAAAATTTCCGCTCGTAACTTTTTTCATAAATCAGACGAATTTTATCATGAATTTTATTATGATTTTAAAGCTCAGATTTTAAAGAAATACATAGATACTTATACCATTCACGAGAAATTACTTTGAAAGTGTACTCTTTTTGTTTCTTTGTACAAATTATAATAATCCGCCCTATCTTTTTACGTTTTTTAATGTTAGATACCAACAAGAATGTAGTTATCATATGTAGTAAATGTGTGTAAGATATTCAGCATGAAGGTTAGGGAAGATATACCTACCTACTATCTTTATTCTTTATTGATAGAAATCAACAGTCTTACAAACAATTGGTATTAATGATAAGTATATATTTGTAAATATTTGTAAAACTAATCAAACACAAATAACTGAATATTACTTACAGAAGTAGCTAACCTGTTCTCCCAACAAAGCCTGTAGGCCAAATAAAGGGAAAATATCCTTCCTTAAGGAGATATTTGGAATATAGAAATATGAGGGAAGCTGTATTTAAGGCTCTTCTAAGAGTAGAAACAGGGTTGACGGATACGGGAAATAAACACCTAAAGAATTATATTACTTATATAATAATATACTTAAAAAAAAAGGGATTAATCACAGTTATACGGGTGCCTCAAGACAATTCCCGCAGACTTCAGGGGGTGTTTATGTTCCCTATTAAGAGTAAGAAATTATGTAACAAAATGCTAAAAATTTTCATCATCAAATTTATTATTTTTGAATTAAAATTAGCGTAAATCGATTTTATCAATCAATAAATCTATATAATCTGTCGACCAATAGCATCCCTCTTACAACGCCAGAAAAGGGGTAAGGAGTTACCCTGTCTTCTTAGACCGACCTCTGTTCGACCAGTAACATCTGACAGCGATCATTTAGCTCCACCCTAATAGGGTGTTTCGAACAACGCGGCAGGTTTATGATCTCGATCTTGACTGAAGCGGCCCAGTGATCCAGTGACATAGTTATCCGAGGGAGGAGCCTATTAAAAATAGCTGTTTTACACGATTCAGAGTAGAAGCTTTAACATTGTATTTCTTTGAAACTATTATGAATTTTGATATAGTTTCTTAATAAATAAACCTAGAAATCGAAGGACCAAGTCGCCGTTTTTTATGGAATGGGAGTGGTCTTGGGACGGCCTGTATGTAGATTGTAGAAAATTAGAATAAACCTCTAAGAGTAAGTGCCCTTATAAACGCGAAACTTTTTGTTTGTTTTTCTTTGTGTTATATATGCTACCGGGCTACCCATGGGAGAAAAATACGAGGCGATTTTGACACCATGGATTTCCGGCGAACATTCTGCACCATCATCAAGCCAACGCAACTAACTTGATATGTTAGGGTGTAGAATAGAACACGAACTCTGAACATGTTTACGGCCTCCATCGGTCTTATAGTCAGTATTATGGGGGATAGGTTTGCACTGTGATGACACAAATTTTTTTTTAGGTCGGGTCGGAAAACTGTTTGAAAGGTTAACTAAAGGTGGTCCCCTTTAGTTTAAAGATGCCACGTGCACATAAAAAAAACATTGTTTCCGAATCAACCACGCAAAGTGATAATTTTTCACCAACGATCTTTAAGATCGTTGTTTTTCACCCTCAGTTTCACCATATCTATATGTTTTAAAAGATCATTAACATAGAAGCAATTTAAAGCTACTTTTCGCATTTTTATGACATAGGAGAATTGACTAATTAAAGCGGGTTGTTTTGTCTATTCTTTTTTCTACCAAAAACAGTATTTGATGGAAAATTGACATATAAGGTTGGTGATCTTAACCTTCGATATGCAAGTTTTCGTATTAAGGCTTTTCGAAAATTTAAAATGCAACCCAAAAACATTAGAGCGATAAAGTGACCATAACATTGGCATTTTGCGGAAAATTTAAATTTATTTGACGCTTTGTAGCTGTTATAACGCCTCAAAATATTTTTTATGTGTTTGTTTGTCTACACATTTTGTACATAGCACTTTTAAGATCATTAGTGACACAAAAAGTGAAATAAATATTTTTATGTATAATCCTCAACATTCTAACTTTTATCGCGCCATTCGAAATCACAACCTAACCTCAAACACATTACGTTAGTGCGTTTAAATGAGATTAATAGTCTTATTAATGCAACATTATCAACATTATGTTTCAATTTTAAGTATACATATTTTTTACACCTTACTAAAACCACTTAATAAAATGTATACACAACTAAAAATATCAGACTAATGTTTTTTACGAACCTCGGTTGTTTTTAAATGCCCCTCCACCCACTTGGCTGTAGCCATGGTGATAAAGTTGGTTATTATCCATAATTTTAAAATTATAATCATTTGAAAACCCATCATTTTTTAGGTTTTTTTTTAATAATCTTATGATTAATTGGTATTTAGACCATTCTCCAACAGGGTTTTAAGTGTACCTGTAAATAATTCATTAAATTGTTTAAAAAATAAATGTAAATTTCAAGCGTAAAATTGCTTATTTAAAACATTCGATAGTATCGCACTTACCCACATTTATTCAGCGTTTCTGACATGTATTGTACCTATGTTTGCCATCTGAATGTTATAATAATGAAACTATTAGACTAAAAATAGTTTAAACCTGCCCACGTCGTCACAACATAAACAAAATCAATCTGCATTCTAGTTTTAAAATCGCGAAACACATTTATTTGATTACTATTTTCTGTCGCCAAGGCAACCGATGTCCTCATTTCACAATAAATACCACCAGACGTAGGTACCTACTATTTGAAGTTCGCGGTTGTTTTCTGATAAGGGTAACATTGTGTAGATTTTAATTAGGAATTTAGAATAATATTTCTACATTATTATGTTATTTCTAATACAAAAGAAATTTTGATTATCGGTATAATATTTGAAATAAAATAAATTTAATTCCTTGTTAAATTAAAAATAATTTGGCATTATGATAGTTTTTAAAAAAGATTCATATTTTATTAGTTATAAGAAAAAATTATAAAAGGCTGATAGTACGTTAAATAATCGTTAGTTGGTAGGATTAGTTACTTTTGACTGCTCTGCTGTCATTTTCTGTCATTCCTTCGTTCGTGTATTATCATTGTTGCGTCGCCGTCTAGCTGTTTATTGGTGCGGTACTTTACCATTTTTAACAAATTTTCTGTGATTTTTCGATAAAGCATCATATATTTATTAAAATGATGGTAAGTGCAATTTAAAATCTAAATAGTTATAAATTTATTTAGATAATAATATAAGTCGGTAGGTTCATTACAGCAACAGATAGGGGCGTTTTGAATCTCTTCCTTTATCGAACTGAAATGCGATAATGAAGTATGATTAAACTCTTGCAAGTCTTTGTACTTCAGTGTAATTTTTTCGACTGTTTACAAGGTGTCTAATTAGTTAGCCTCTATAATTAATATCGATTGTTGGAATTTAACCTAACTGTTGGATTTTTTGCAGTTACAAAATAACAGTTGTGTCAATGTTTGTTTTTTTGATGTCCAGTAATCTGCAAAAAATAGATAGTAGGTTGCATAGCCAACGGTTTATAAGAAAGTTCGGTAACTAAAAATACGAACTTTGACGTCTGAAACAAGATAGTTGTTTTCATATCATATTTTTACAAGGATTATCACCGTAATCCTATGGGGATAGGGTAGCGGGTTGATCATTTGATGACTTCCTCTATAAGGCACGGTAATTTTTTATTATAAGTGGCGTATTCTTATAAAAAAAATATGGTACCTAGTGTGATTTTCAGTATGAAAAATAGCTAATAGTGTTATTAACAAAACTGTTAGTACAATTATAGTATATAACATGGTGGATTTTAATAAGCGTTTACATTACTAGTGGTTAGACCATTCTAAGACGTAAAGACTATTTTTTTACACTAATTCAAACGTTCTTTAATTTCTTTTACAATTAAAAGGTCATGAGCGACTGCTCGAATCGTGCCACGAAAAAAGTAAATTTGCACTCATTTCTTTAATCAGTTGCATGGAATATTTAAATGGCAGTCAACCTAAGTGCCACTTAAATAGCACAACAGACGAGCTTCATGTGTCTCATTATTATTTAATCGGCTTCGATATTTTAAAAGAATGATTTATAATATTTCAAGGCAAACCACTTTACAAGACTTCAGAGGTGCGATGTCAATCAAAAACAGTAAAATATGCTTAGTGAGGAACTTAATACGCCGTTTCCGGTTAAAACCATTACCGTCTTAATGCATTTCTAATAATATTTAAAAGGGTGTCGTGTCGTGCATTTATGAAGGGCATAAACTAATAGTCATTTTATTTTTCATTTTAGTTCAGTTTTGACGTTTGATTGTTTATATAAAAATGTGCTGGTGAATTGGAAGTGTTTTTGGCGGATTTGGTAGTAAATAATTCGAGGTTTATTTACAAAAGCTATGTCAATATAATATTAAATATAAAAAACATTTTCATAGTTTTCTACATATTGTTTGCCAATTATGAAAAATTATAATTTAATCAAAAAATCCGTTCGGTCAACGTACTTCACCGATCGGGCGGCAACTCGTGGTCCGCGCGCTTGATGTACGGAGCTGAATGTGTTAACTGGGTGTGTGGAGCGATTCAGAATATGTATTGTGCCTCAGCATTCAAACGTGGGAAATTGACAACTTCTCGATTGATAACCTTAACCGATAACCATTGCCAAATTATTATGAGAAACGAAAAGGATATAAGAATTTAATTATAGTAGTTATTGATTATTTTTGCTTTAATTTATAGGATGGCGTAGAGGATACCACCAAGGGTGTAACTGAAACGGCGCCAACTCCTGATTCCAGTAAGAGCCATCCTCATAAACCCAAAATGAATGAAAATATACCACTCACAGACAATAGCCTCTTGGTAAGTTCCGGTTGTTTTTTTTACTATAGCCTTGTTTTCTTCTGCTACAGTCTCCATTTCTATTATTATAGTCTATTTCTTCATCTATAACTCCTAGTTCTTCTACTATGGCCTCTAGGAAGTTGGCCTACTAATATTAATTTTTTTTTTCATTATAAATAGCTGCTAGAGAAGGATAATAAAAGAAACTTCATACATACAGATAAAATAAATTAATGCATGGCTATAAATGAAACTGAAGTATATAAATACCGGGAGAAAAATCACTTACTTTGAGGACATGGCAATATTCTATTTATCAACTATTATTACTTGAGATTAGAACCTTAACCCGTATAGGTTGCGCAACGTCTTTATACGTTGAGCTGGCCGACGTATATATACGTTAACGCTCCGTCATCCATTCGAAAATTGTCTCTTAATTATCTGTTCATCTCCAATTGCTTTACTGTCGAGTCGATTCGCAAATAACCAATAACTGGCTAAATACTGTCAAAAATTCATAATCATCATCACTAAATACTAAATATGAAAATTATTTAGTGATACGGCGGCGTAATCAATTTTTTATCATTTACATTTTTTTTTTATAATTACTACCCTTTTTGAACAAGTTATACATCCTAATGTATAGTTTATTTATCTAAATTATTAAAAATAGTGAAAAGTTAGGTATCCAACGCATGAAAAAGACGATAAAGGCAGTTTTTTTTTTTTTAATATTTAAGACAGATATGGATCAGAGTGATAGTTTGTAATAGAGAATTTCATGGTGAACCAGATGACACAAATTTGTCCCAATTGGACCCACCTAAGCTGATTTATCTTCACAATGATGAGGTTTCATAGAAATAAAGCTACGCACACGGTTAAAATTTTTAGCGGGAATAGTTTCTAAACGGGTAAAAAACGGATGTAAGTAACAATCATACAATCCATTTATTGTTTCCAAAAAATTACTGCAATTAATATTGCATTTTGCCACATTGATCCCCGCAATCCGCCTAAATGGTCACTCCAGCGTATGGCCTACAGTCAGTAGAGCTAAAGGTGGGTGGTTCACAGAGATCCCAACGGTGTAGTTTGAAGAGCTGCCACTTTGTTGCTTGGTTGACCCGTCCCGCGTCCATTTTGATACCGCGATTACCCTGATGTAAGTTTCACTTTAGTCTTGAAGCAAATTTTGTTATTTCTTGGCTTATGACCAACAAACTTTTTATATAGCGCTTTCGTGCATTACTTGCATCATAACCTTCATTATAACGACGTAAAGTCACTTCTATCAAACATTTATCATTTTTGAGGGATTAATATGTCACTCTCAAGGTTTCAGTATTATTTAGCAGAAAACACTCGACCTAGTATGGTTCTTCTGCCAATCTCGAGTTCATATACGGGCGAACTTTTTCTGATGCGCTTCATTAACAAAAGTTGTCCAGTTAGAGGTGTAGAATAATCCATAAAAGGATCTCCATGAAGATAAGTCATCGTACATGTTCTGTCACATTTCCATTCACGGAAATAGGTTAAATTGGCTAATAATAATGAATGATTTTCCGCAAAAGGTGGACATTTCAGATGCGCTGAGCGAGAAGGACAAGGTCAAGTTCACCGTGCACACTCGCACTACTCTGCCAGAATTTCAAAAACCAGAATTTCTAGTCATCCGACAACACGAGGAGTTTGTTTGGTTGCACGATCGCTTTGAAGAGAACGACGAGTACGCCGGCTACATTGTAAGTTGCATTCACATAGCTTAATACATTTTACACAATCTTACCCTCTTTCTCAGACCAATGTTTGAGGCCCAGAAAGCTTGTATCGAAGGACCTTTTAAGTCAGGTAAGTCTACTCGGCTGATGAAGTACCTTACATTAGTACCGAGCTAAAAAGGGCAATTTTTGGCCAGGCTTGCACAAATGTTTATACGTGTATTTTATAAATTATTTGAAAGATTGTGTTTTTGATTACTTATAATTCAACATTAGAATAGAGAGTTTGGAATATGAAGATAGGCTGTCTGTGTTAAAACTGACCTCATTACAGGAGCGACGTGATCGTGGTGATCTCATTGAGACTTAGAAAGTGTTAACTGGACACTATAATTGTGCAAACATTAAGGACATATTCATATTTAACCAAAATACGCAACTTCGCGGCCATTCAATGAAGTTATCTAAATCTCTTTGTTCCACTAATCCTAGGAAGAACTTTATCGCCAATAGAGTTGTGGATAATTGGAATCGGCTCCCATAGGAATCGGTGAAAGCTATAAGTGTAAACCAGATCATGAACCGCCTTGATGTTTTTCTTGAATCTAGGCCAAACGCTAGTAACTGAGAATGAGATATTATCAGCTAAATAGCTGCTTGCTCAACAAATAATAATAATAAATAAAAAATGCTACCTTCATCGGTGGTTCTGAATCTTCCGGCTGTCACTTGAACGTACATCGCCAAATCAGTGGGTAAATCCCTATTATGAAAAGAGTTTGCATGAAATGTGTAACAAATGTTATATATTTAAATAAAATTTATGAATAAATGTTATGAAGTAGAAATATATATATATATATATATTGTTTGAGGTATTATAGTCGTCATATTATCGATTGTGTAGATACCGCCAGCTCCTCCCCGTCCAGATTTCGATGCCAGTCGCGAGAAGCTGCAGAGGTTAGGTGAGGGCGAAGGGGCTCTTACCAAGGAAGAATTTGTGAAAATGAAGGAAGAATTAGAAGAGTAAGATCTTTTATATTACATCAAATTTAGTATTGTTTGTGCAACCTTTATTGCAGATATAACACATACAAGTTTGTTAGTAAATTTGGATGCTGATTTAGGTGGTGACATTATATTACAAAAAATACATTAGAAATAAATTATAAATGTCAAATTATTTACAAAAGTTATTAAAATTGAAAAACGGGTTATAGTCACAAAAGTGACTTCAGTGTATAGACAATTTTATGTTAAACATGATTGTATCAGAGATGTAGAATTGGACCCACAGTTCGTCACAGCTGATTTTACCCAAGAAGTTTAAAAATGATTAATTGCTTTATCGTGTTTTTTGGTGGAAAATTGACTGCTGATTGGCTAGGGCGGTTTCGATATCGCAGCTGCGTAGTATTTTATCCGAGAATTCTTTTATCTCTGATGTTACCATATAATATTTCGTTTCAGTGAATACTTGGCCACGTTCAAGAAAACTGTGGCGATGCACGAGGTGTTCGTCCAGCGTCTGGCCACCCATCCCATCTTCAGGAGGGACGCCCACTTGCGCTGCTTTCTCGAGTACGAGAGGGACCTGTGCGCCAAACCCAAGCGCAAAATGGACGTGCTTGGCGGATTGGTAGGTCGCATTTTTGGTTCCGCCCAACGGGAAAAAATATTGTCCGCCTAATACTGCCCTAACATTCTTATTCTACGTTTGTATGGTTATATTCTTTGATCTTTTCTTCATCGGTCACTTCTGTTTTTCTTCATTCATATGGCTTGTGTTGTCGGGGAGGCACTATTGGGCGCAGTCCCGACAGCCTTATTGTTGTTTTCATTATGCGAGGCCGTTCATTACAGGCAAACAACATCTAACAAGTCTGTAACTGAATATGTATTTTTTTTTATAAGTCTTGTTACTTAACTCAGTCCACAGTGTTAGAAAGCAGGTGTTTATACCACTGCGCCACCAGGCAGGTCTATGACGGCATTAAGAGGATGCAGCCCGTTTATTTCTCCATACAAACGTTATAGTGTCGTGACTCTTTTTTGTAGATTATAGGATAAAAATATTATTCATAAATTATCTGGGCTTGTATTGTATTAAAAAGTTACATTTTTACTTTGTCTAAATGTTTAGAGCCTCAAAGAGTCTATTTTTCCATACATTTTATCAAAACTTTAGACATTACATTTCTTATTGATCATCTTAGAATCGAGAAAATGAAACCACAGAAGCATAGTTGATGTCATATATATTGATTTAAGACCACACACAAGACAGAGAAGAGCTTTCTCGGCAGAGGCACTTTAACTTTTGGGGTCTGCAAATTAGAGCTTCGGACCGGAATGGTAAAATATAAGGTCCCTTGTAGTGAAAGGACTATAACGAATGTCCGTCCATCTTTCGTCCAAGTATTTCAATTCAAAACTAAAAATGTCAGCATTTTTTTCTGTTACTTATATTAATGTTTGTACCGGTCTGAGATAATTAGGTTATATTATATGCTTGTCGTGGAAGTGCGGCTCTCCGAGACCATACCCGGTATTCTCCACTATTGAGGTCGCGACAGTTAGAAATAATAAGGCAGGCGTAGTGCATGAGCGGCATGTTTATTGAGACTGTATTTAATCTGCGCGCTTCGAACGTACGCGGCCGAGCGCTGACCATAGACAATGATTAGGGGATTGAGTCATGTGCGTATGGCAACATAGCCACGCTACATGTTCTCGAAAGAGGCCCACAGTCCCAAATATTATGCTTTAGTATACCCAGGGCTGTGAGATATGTTACCTCAAAATCAGCAGAATTCAGGCACAATACCATAATATTTAATGGTTGCTAATTGGCACTTAATTCTCTTTTTAGGGTGTTTACATTTGATTTCCTAGAAATATTTTTTTTTCCTTAGCTCTTTATCCTATACCTAACTGTGTTGTTTTTTCTTTAATAGTGCGTCAATTTATTTGTATATTTTAGGTTAAATCGTTGAACAACACGACTGACGAGATATACCTGGGCGCGACCGTGCGCGACGTGAACGACTTCTTCGAGCAGGAGACGGCCTTTCTCAACGATTACTACACGCATCTGAAGGAGTCTGTTTCGAGGGCAGACAAGATGATATCCAAACATAAAGGTGGGATAAATTCTAGGGTTCTGTACTTTAAATGGAAAAAAATCGGAACCCTTATAGCAGTGCTCCGCAACCTTTTCTCACCTACGACACACCAAAAATCTTCCTAAAATTCCGCAGCACACCAAAAGTTAAGATATATAGAAATCTACGACAGTAATGGTGGACGTGTGAACTGAGCCGCTTCGCCCGTCACTAGTGCAAATGCGTTTAAAGCATGCGCACGGACATGAGTCTTCAACGATGCGCATAAGGGTTATTTTTTCTTTGTTTATGACTAATTGGTGCAGTCATGGTGTGTACAAAGCACACTGCGCAGTTTTCAACAATTGGCACCAGGCGCTGGAGAAACATTGAAAAATTATATAATAATTATTTTTATTCTATACTAAAATATCAAAATACTTTGTATTTTACGGCGGCACACCTGTATCTTTCTCACGCCACACCGGTTGCGGAGCACTGCCTTATAGGATATCAAATCATTCTCGCGTCTGTATTCACATAGGTTTTACTTAAAAACGATGTCACATAGGTAATTCAAATTTGGCCTAATGTGTTAGGTGTTAACGTAACGAGCACATATTTCGACATTCCAATATTATGAAATTGTTTTTTCTAATTGGGAAGCGTTTTTTTAAATAATTTTGGTGAATTTGTGAAAAAATGCTCCCCCGTAATCATCTAGGTTTCTAAAGCTAAAATTTGGATATCAAGGTAATCGGTGAGATCGTGGTAGTATAGAGGTTTAGGCATTGGACTATTGACCTTGATGTTACGGGTTCGATTCCGCACATGGTCATACCATTTTTAATGCTTCAATAACGCCATCTCCCCTGACTCTAGGACAGGCAAATTTGGCCTAGTTGAGTAGGGCCCAAAATATTTGTATATGACATTGGTCATAGCAATTACTTTTTAAATAAAAATAAAATAATTAAGCATAGGTAATAAGAAAACTGTCACTTTTGGTCAGTCTAATAGATGAAAAGTCGCTTTTCGAACGCCTCAATGGCTTACGCTGACTAAACCACAAGTGATACGCCAAATGAATCAATTTGATTAGATTTAAATAAACATAAATTGCGTCGATCTACTGTTCGTTGAAAAAGTTATGGGACGGAACTCTGATAGGGCGAGCCCGACTCTCGTTCTCGATGGTTTTTTTTTTATTATGAAGCGGTCACCGTATTCTTACCTGAACTTTTTACTTAACAAGAAGCTAGTGGCCGAGCTGAGCAGTCATTTTCAGGCGAAAACAAGTCACTCCGTCGGTCTGATAGATCGATGGAGTGAAAGGTTACACATTAAACCTAATCTGATTAATTGTGAAAATGTTTTCCAAACTAAATTTTACAAAAAACAGGTGAAGCATATAACACTGGACAGTCAAGGTACCTTTAACCCTTTTGGAATATCTTTGACTCAGCGGCGTAAAAAACCTGACCGTGTTTGACCCGGATTCTCTGAAAAAGAAGCAGTCATTCATATCACTATTGTAATACTTGCTTGTAACACAAGTTACAATACACAAAAATTATAGGATTGATGGTTTCGATATTTTGATTTTAAGGTAAATTATTTTATCAAAATTAATTAAAAATCATTAAACTTTTAAGTTACATTAACGTTATTGTGGTTCGTATACCTCTATAATAATTATTAATTAATTAATTATTTTGGTTATATATGGTGAGTTTACATCTATAATCATTACATAATTTTTTTTTTTTTTTTTCTATTCCGTCAGCTTCTAGCGTGTACAAATACGTCACTAGCGTGTGTTGTTTCGCTGAACTTCTCGCAATACCTATGAAATTTAAAATGTTAATAACAGTTGAAAAAAAAAAACAATTATAGCTCGTATTTATATGTATTATATTTTGTATTTATGATATTTATCCTATGATCCTTTTTGTTATTAGTAACGTCTAGCGTACGTAATAAGTGTTGTATTTTTTCTGCAACCTTCTTCTGGCCGCTCTTAGAACAGGTTTTTCAACCTAGTTAGAGTAGCCATGTTACTTCAAAGCAACAATAAATTACTGGGTTTTAATTTGTCTGTATTATATTAATTTAATTCCCTGTTCGGTGTTATTATATCATTTATTGTTGTAACTTCTTATTGTACTATAATGAATAAATAAATAAATAAAAATTTGTATTTATTTTTTTTGTACGTTCATTGTCAGTTTTAATTTTTTCTTGTAAAAATGAGACTTCATAGAAATATAAGACGGAATAAATTTTTAGCTTTATGCACTCTTTACCCATATAAACTTTTACTATGCCACTCCTCCGTGCAATATGCTTAAGATGGGGATGGGGGGATATGCTTCAAGTATTAATATAAAAGTAAAATACATTTGTTTGTGTTTCATTTTACAGAGGTGGCCGATGCGCACATTAAGCTCTCCAGTTGCATAATGCAGTTGGCAACGTTGGAGCTGCCGCCCCAGGAGCGTTTCCTCACCAAGGTGGCTGAGACATTCGAGAAGTGCAGGGTGAGTTCGTCACTTAACTAAATTCACTATCGTCGCTCTCACCAGTTACTCGATTATTGACAATGCGCCAAAAGAATCGTCCAAATATATTACCATCTAGCGTCTTTATTGATGGGCCTCATTCCGAAAAGTTGGGTGTGGTTATAAAACATGCTATTTCATCTAACTTATTTTTGTTTAGCTAAGGTTGATGAGACACTCGATAAACCTTCACATTATCCCGATTAAGAAAG
The DNA here is from genome assembly GCA_020383195.1 of Neomicropteryx cornuta. Lineage (NCBI taxonomy): Eukaryota > Metazoa > Arthropoda > Insecta > Lepidoptera > Micropterigidae > Neomicropteryx > Neomicropteryx cornuta. Next base: position 3,207,206 of record JAHKQU010000010.1, on the reverse strand, counting down.
ATCTATATTTCAAATCGCTAACTTGATAGCAGAAATTCTAGACCAGAATTCTCAAAAATCAGAGATATTGGTGGTTACAGTCTTGACCCTCAGAACGCCCAAACACTCCATTTTCATGTTTTTTCTTACTTTGAGGTTCTTCACATGGCTTTATTTTAATTTTAGAAAATCGAGGGTCGCATGGCGTCCGATCAAGACTTGAAGTTGGCCGACACACTGAAGTATTATCAGAGGGACTCTAACGCTGCTAAGTGTGTGCTTGTGAGGCGACTGCGGTATGTATTGTTATATTTTAAATTAGTTGACTAACCTAATCCTGAAGTTGCCAACTCGTCAATGATGATGATTGCGTGTAATTAATTCCGAGGTTGTTTATTGGATTTCCTAAAGGAATTTTGGAGGTCCAATTAACAACAATACAACATGATATTCTTGTATAAGATACTCTTCAATAACCGATACTCTTCAGTCGATTTCTTTACGATTCCAAGCAAAACCACAGGATCTAATTAGACTGTACAGAATGTGCACAAATTCGAGACTAGCTTCCCCCATTTATAGAATTTGCAACTTATTTACTAACGTCTCTCAATGCACAAAACTACAGACAAAATTCCAAGTTTGGTTCTATCGCCTAAATGTCAAATTCCATGTTGATTTCTTGATTGTAAAAGTTTACAAGATTTGACAGTTAAGCGATGCGTTTGCGTATTGGAATGGCTCAAATTAGAATCCAGCTCTACAAGTTTTCCTATTATGAAATACATCTATACCATGATTATATTCAATATTGAATACATTTTTTAATGTATCATTGTTTTGCTCTTTCCAGATGCCTCTCGACGTACGAAACTGCCAATAGGAACTTGGAGAAGGCTCGTGCCAAGAACAAGGACGTGCACGCGGTAATAAAATAAATAATTATTTGAAATTGATAACCACGAATCAAGTTTTCTGCAATTGATGAAATTCTAACATAAACGAAACATCAGACCGAGCTCTAATGTGACGCAATAGCTGTAGGAATCTTCTTAATGCTAAGATTCCTACAGCTATTAAAAAAACTTTTGTTTATGAAATTATTATCTAGAATATGGTTTTATTACTAACTATGTAAGAAAAACATTTGTCAACGTTGGAAAATGGATTTTTTTAAGCAAAATTTATTTTTTTATACCTATTGCAAAAGAATTCTCAATGCGATGAACCATATTTTTTATTTTTATTCCTAAATACCGTAGGAAACTGTTGAAAAGTTATATATGTTTTTTTCACTAAAATTAGTTCAAAAGATATATTCACTGTAATTTTCGAATCTTCAAAAGATGGCTCACTACACTGCAAACAAAGTTGATACAAAGTAAACGAAAATAATTTTGTTTTAATCTCTATGGTCTTTCAAGGCAAGAAAACCATTGTATAATACTTGCCACGCCATATTTACTAATATCACAAGAAATATACATACATTTTATTTCCTAAAATCGGTCAAAAATTAGCATTACACTGCGTAAACAAATGCGAGAATGGCGACAGTATAGTAGGGAATAACTTATGAAATTGTTTTTGGTTATTCAAAATGGAACCATTCTGTTTTTCCTCTTAAATCGGGTGTAGAATTTTTTGAAGATTTTTATGGTGTTATAAAAGAAAAAACGATATTGCAAGCTTTAAAAATAATTAAACAAATACACTCAGACCGAGGACGCACTGGTGCGGCCTGGACACTTTGCGGGTTAATTAACACAGTCAATAGCGGAGTCTGCCCACCTCTCGTGCACGAGTGTTGGGCAAACGTCAGGTTAAAGCTGAATAATTTAGATTAGAGGGAACTTTAAATAAAATAATTACACCGCATTGACATATTATTGTAACAAAAACCTTATAGACTTGTCAATCTCCGTAGTTAAAAGCGGTAACTTGTCCAGTAACTCACTATAAATAGTTTGCTGAAGAAAATGAATTGATTCCTTCTAATTGCATTCTTTGATCTACGCAGCCCCTGGAAGTGCAAGAGGTATTGAAATTACATTCTTAGAAGATCCGAGCATGTTTTTCATATTATGAAAATCATTTTAAATATAAAATATGTTAGACTTGTAAAAATGTACGTAGATCATAGCGTTGTTGATCCAACAGTTTGAACTATATTTTATGACATTAGAACTAGTTTAAAAAATTAGACATCCAACTATAGAAGTATCTGTATATTTTTCAATTGAATTCTGTTGACTTTTTTAAAATATATTTTTATTGGCATACTCATGAATTATTTCGATTACTAACTATTATTTTATTCTTTCGTAATCTAAAAAAGTTGTATGATATAAAGCGCAAACATTTCTAATATTTTCATGACTAATTTGTCATTAACCCGGCATTACACACGTGTGAACTTTTACACACCGCAGGCTGGCAAAATTTACTTTTTGAATTGGCCGGAAAACAGCTGGAGGATTTGTTGAACACTCAATAAAATTTTCTCCTCTCGCTCTTAGCCGTATCGCTGTCCCTATCGTAGCCATATTTACGTAAACAAGTGTCCATAGAACATCTGCTTGATGACCCTATTATTATTCTAAGAGTGAACAAAACGACTGGACAGCAATTTGTCATCCTCTTTTTTGCATATGCAAATGTTGATCAATATCGTCAGCGAGGCGCCAATAAGCGCAGCATCGACTGGCATGTAATTTTCTTCATGACGCTAGGCCATTTATCATTGGCGGGCAATATCTTGTAGCTCTGCGACACGTGTAGCGCTGGGTTAAATTGTATATTTAATAGAGAAAAACAAATCTTATACGTCTCGAAACTGAATTATTTTCTATGTGAGTTTTGCGGAAAACGTTTGATAAAGTTTGCTTGGTCAAACCCTGTTGGTTGAGTGTGCTTTGAGGGTTAATGGTAATAGTAGATAAAGATGAAATGTGCTCCGAATAATTGATGTACTCCAAGAGAAATCTGATAACTACCACATTATTTTTTTTTTTGTAATGGAGAATTGAGGTTAGTGTATATATAATGCAATGTTTAATTAACTATCTACATAATATGTGCATGTAAGCATTCTTTTATCAATCAACATATGTTAATGCCCATATTTTAAGTGTAACCGCATTAAGTGTAGTTATCGTATTAAATAAAAATTTTAGTGTGAAATATTTTTTTTTTTTAATGGAAAGAATATGAAATATGATACTTGTCTTGTTTTTATTATTTTAAGTCTGATTCGCCGATCGCTTGCTAGTTTTTATTTTTGTTAGAATTATTCCCGTAGTTAGTTGAGTATCCGCATTTATTCGCTCAGACAAGTAAAGTAGATACGACGAGGGTGGCCTTCGATCAACCTAAATAAATGATTAATTGAATTATATATTTTTGCATTATTCGCAGGCTGAACAGCAGCAGGGCGCCGCGTGCGCTCGGTTCGAAGGCATCTCGACGAGAGCCCGCGAGGAACTTGTCGACTTCCGCAATCGGCGCGTGCACGCTTTCAAAAAAAGGTACTTTTATAACTACTGTTGAACCTCAATTATCCGTGGTAATCGGGGTGGGGGCGGTATTGGATAATATTATTTTGTAATCGTACAAATTCTATTAAATCTAATGTAATTTTTCTGTTCATTTCAGTCTAGTAGAGTTGGCCGAACTGGAAATCAAGCACGCCCGAGCTCAACAGGAACTATTTCGGAAATCCCTCTTGGCACTACAGGAGTGCCAATAGACTAGAAATACGTTTTTAATATATTTTATTCGAAGAATATTTTATAAGCTTATGCTATTATGCAAATATCACAGTTAAGAGCATTTTTTTTTATCACAATTGAACTGCAACCATGGTTGCCACTTCCTATTAGCAAAGTAGGTGTGTTTGGACGTGATACACGACTGTGGTCACAATTCTTGATATTACTACCCTACTATAAAATAACAATCTGTCTAAATGCCGATTATGCAATATTCAGTATGGAGTGAACCAAAGAGTTAGGAACTGTGTTTGTCGCTCACATCGAGATGGTTATACCGATTTCAATATTGAGCTATCGTCACCGTTTCTGAACAGCTGTCATTTTCTTACTGATTGGCCAATAAGAACAGGTTAACCCACGAACCGTTTCTGTTCAACATTGCACGAACATGCCATCAACTAGCCCGTCTCGATAACGGCAACACATACACTAACTTCAAATCTCTTTGGAAACGAACAATCATTTAGAATAGGTAGGTAGGTATTCAATTCTGGTGTTACTTGTGTATTTCGTGTTAATCGTAATACCTAAAAAGTACGTACAAGTTTATGTAGTTTCTGATCGCACATTCCAAAACAGTTTAATTTTACTATCAGCTGCACGGATTGAACTTTTTCTCATGCACATTTTTTAATGGGGCCTATTCTGCACTTCAAACTGACAACTTTTGTTTTACGGTTCGCAGAAAAAGTTTGGTTTGCTCGCTGCATCTCATTGTGTGGTACGTTGTCAGGACCGGCCACCTCAGTTTTGTAGGATTTCTTCTACTGCTCATTTTGAAAAACTTTTAGAAAAAAAGTTGTACAGTTTAAAGTGTAGTTTGTGTCCCATAAAGGGATGTTCATGAAAAAAAAAACAGTGTACAGTTTACGAGGATTCGTAGTTTCATTATTAGAATTACTGATATCAACAATTATTTGTTATTATGTCTGCATAATTAACTGGTTTTTAAATTAATACATTTCGATTTTTAATTCAACGTATCAACTATAAAAAAAAAAACTCGGTTGATAAGTCATTTTTATTTTTTTGTTGAGTCAGCTGGTAGATTTGTCTATGGAAAGAAATGATGGTCCATACTCGCCTAAACGTTCAGTAAATTCCTATTTTGGGTAAAGATTGTGCCGAAAATTGTTTATGAGCGTCTTAATTTTGACATATTCCAGTTTGAATGATCCAAATCGGTTCAAAGAATAAATTAATGAAGTCACGAAAACTGAATATGTTGTTAAAGTGTCTTACAATATTGTGTGCGTACAAAATTAACTATTTGCAAATGGCCGTCGACACCGCACAAAAAAATATCTGTTGACAGGGGCCGTTGTTAAATTACATTTTACTTTACATTACTTTTTATAAAAAATAATTGCTATAGGTATTGGTATAGGGTGATGATTTTAGAGGCGTGGTTTTCAAGAAGAGATAAAACGCATATAATTTGATGTTATGGCTAAGAATTTAGTTTTATTATAAAGATAAGGGTTTGCCATTATGTTTTAAAAATGATTTCGGGTAAGTGGCCGCCGCGGCTGACTCGAACAAATTCCAGCCGAGAGGCCCAATTTTCAACCACTTTTTGCAGCAAGTTGGGCCGAATATTCTCTTCCAAGGCGTTAATCGTGTACGGCTTATCTGCGTAGACAAGCGACTTCACATAACCCCACAAAAAATAGTCCAGCGGTGTTAAATCGCACGATCTTGGAGGCCACGCCATAGGCCCACGACGCGATTTTTACTTTATTTTAGAGTGATTTAAAAAAAAAATTTTAAAGTGAATTTTTCTAAATTTGCATTATTTGCAAACGTTGTTCAGGAGTAAGTCTATTCATTATGAAATGGCAAACCAAACTGAGCATAAATCAAAAACATTAACTATGAAAAAAGTAGTGCCAGATTGAAAACCACGCCTCTAAAAAAAACACCCTATACAATTATTTTGGACCCTACTCAACTAGGCCAACTATGCCTCTCCTAGAGGCAGGGGAGATGGTGGTAATGAAGCGTTAAAAATGGTATGACCATATGCGGATTCGGACCTGCGACCTTTGGGTCAATAGTTCAACGCCTTAACCGCTAGACTACCACGACCTTGATTGATCAAATGTCAATTCTGAGCCAGTACGCCAGCTGCGGTTGACGTTGTAACAAATGTGCCGAGTCCTCGTTTATTCCGTACAATAAATTTATCACAGATTATTAATAGCACCCGTTAAAAAATAATATGGTTTTCTCAGTGTTTAAATGAAGTGGACATTCACACAATATGTCCACTACTCCAAGAATGAAATATCACAAATTCTGTATTATATCTGTAATTTAGGAAAAATATATTTTATTACAATGTTAAATTCGTTATTGTTTATTTTCCAATGTTACACTATGAGTTATCAATTGAAGTTACATTTTTTCCTTATGGAATGTATAGAATATAATATTATACTATGTTGGTTAGGTTTTATTATTTTTAAGGATTAAATAAGAAACTTTACAATTCCAGGCCGCGTTTGTGGTTTGTTTTTTTTTGTGTAAATCGCCTAAAAATCTAATAATATAGTCTCAGCATTTTGAGGCCGTACAACATACGAGTTAGAACACTTTGTCGCTGAATTTTTTCAGTTTGATGCTTTTTGGCCCCGTGTCCCAGTAAGTTTATATCGTTTGCCCCAGGTGCGGACAAATTTACTAAGGATCACCTAGTATTGAACTCAAAATACGGTTTAAACTATAACTGTGTGTCATCAGCATACACCAAAATAAATAATAATAGCATCAGTAGCCAAATTCTTCCGACACATGCCTCATATATGGTTAAATAATTTACTCAAATCCGTTTCTTGAAGTTTAGTTTTGCAAAAACGTATCAGACCGCATGGTGCCGTCGACATCTTTATAATATGCAGAAACAATCTAGGCGGTTTGGTATAATGAAATATTCCTAGCAAGTTGGTTCATCTTTGCAAATGCTTTAAGTCTCCCGGTTTGAACCAAACTTCTACAAAATGGAGTGAGTCAGTACATTTTTACGCTCTGCTACTACCGAATCGATCTTTACCAAATTGTATGTTGGCTCATTATTGATTAACTGTCCATATTACATCTTTTTAAAATATTTACATTAAGTAGATTTTCTCGGTTTTACTCTAGCTGCCTGTGCCTGATCGTTGTTCTAGGAAGTCAACAAAAGTTCAGTATCGAAGTGATATATAGTTGACTTTGAGAAATAACTAGTCGGGAAAAATGAATCGGCAACATCTTTTACCAGAACAGTTACCGATTTAACCAAATACGTACGTTGTACGTCAGTCAAGACGGCTGAAACTATTTGAAATAGGACCAGTGCTGTAGAGTCGAAGGTTCTTGGGAAGCCGTGGTTACTAACAATGGCGGAAGTTGCAATATGTCTCGTGAACGGACTGCACGTGTAAACAAAAATCATGCTTTTAACCCAGAATCAGATCTATCTATAATTTAGAGGTTTTTAGATTTCTCTACCTCTAAGAAGAATTTGCCAACCACTGTATCTAAAACACAATGCAGATGTCGAACCAAGTTGCAGGCATCGCAATTTACTGGAGAAAGCACACGTTTTCATAATAAGTTGATGAGCTCCGTCTGTGAATGACCAAGATTATTACTGTAACTGTAAATATTTTTTAAAGCGCCATCTACATCCCTGCATAAGGTTGCGCTATCTAAAAATCACTATATAAAATCAATGCTTCAACTTAAATTTTTGTAATAAAAATATTTATACTCAACTTGAAATAAATCAGATAGTGTTAGATTACAAATAAAAATGGTTTTTTCAACAAAAAAAAAATGTTATTTGACAATTGTATGTTATATGTAAGACATAACTTAACAGCGCTAATATTATTTGAAAGTCCCTGAAAGACTGAAATGAAAGCCTATATATTTAAGGATAAACTGTCAATCTAAATCTTTAGGGCTTTTGGATGTAATTTGCCCTTTTCCCTAGCACCCATCTATTTGCATTGTATTGTTTTTTTACCAAGTTTAAAAAAAAAAACTTCACTGAAATTTAATAATTGTATATAATCTGTACAAAACAGTACGACTTATAAGTATAAATTAATCCTAATGTGCTTATGAATTACATGTAATGTAAAATTCGTATAAAAAGTTAATATAATGAATATCTTTTGAAGAAAGCTGTTTTATTTAAAGTTTTAGTGTACCAGTTCCCGAGAAGCTGTCGTAGCTGATCTCGAACATCCCATAAAGTGTCATATTTTAATGACAATGGCAATATATTGTAACGTGGCTGTATTTGTTGGGAAGGTTGGCAGTTTACTTGCCAACGTCGTTATAGCGTTTTCAAAATTGGCATTTGCCAATTTGTCCGTGGAATCAATGAGTTTAGGTTTCCTTGAGTTCGCGCCGTCGACCGTGCCCCGTTCTTTAGACCCCCTGAAAACGATCCGGGGTTTGTGCCCACTTTGTTATATCGGCGCATTGGTATAGGGACATTGCTTGGTGTTTTATCCCCTTCATTAAATGTGCCATTGGTCGCGCTATCAATATTCTGAGAATATAGAAACATATTTAAACTTAAAATTAAATTTATAATAATTATTGTAATAAGCGAGCAAATTCAAGCTGATAATTTAGTTCGTACATCGGCCAGTCAAGAAGTCAGAGCAGTGCTAATCACTCTCAATGCCGCTTGTGAATTGTCGATTTGACAGGTCACATAACATGTAAATAAATAAAAATAAAATTCTTTAGTGTGTTAATTTATGATATATATTCACAATTATTATAAAGTATTTATTTAAAAAAAAGACACATATTACATGGTACATAAACATGGTTTTGGCTGCCAGAAACTTTATTGCGAGTCTTACAAAATTGCATACCAAGTTATTTACCATACCATATGCATACCAAGTTACCATACAAAATTGCATACATACTTAAGTTAAAGTAGGTTTGGAAAAGGACATTACATTAGTATATTTAAAAATAATATAGGATGCATTTATATTCGTTGATGTTTTTTTAGGGGGTAGCACGCCTGTTGAAAACTTGTGGATGTATTATTTATTACTGGCCAGTTAAAGTTATTACAAACTCATCTATGTGCGCAAATAGAAACATGTAAAAGAATGTTCAGTCCCACATGATAATTATTATAAATTGAAATATTATATCCGTGTTGTTTCATTACCTACCGGGACTCAAAATTTACAAATAAAAAACTAAAATGTTAAAATTTATGACGAATTGAAAGAATGTCATCATACCATTTTTCTTTTTGTCGAGTACGCGATTCTTTTGGAGTTAGCTTTTCTTTATAACTCCTAATCGAGTAATTGACTCTTATCAACTGACTGCTAGTAGAATACGCAATTCTTTTGGAGTCGACTCTTCTCTACTGACTTTTAGTCGAGTGCTAGATTCTTTTGGAGTAATAGACTCTTAACCACTAATATTTAACACTATTTAGGATGTAATAATAAATACACATAGTTGTTACTGACCTTTTATTACGAAAATCCACTTAAAACTAACACAGAAATCGAATATACAAAGGGCGCACGTCAAATATAACGTCAAAACCAGCTGACTATCTTGCGATCGATTTTATAAATGTCATCATTATGAGATATTGTAGCAATAATAAATGACGACCAAATTAAATAAATGATCTAATGGCCTATTCGTACGCAAATTTTTTTTTAATAATAGAGCGCCAGTATTTTACAAAAACAGTATAATATTACGACTAGGAATTGTGTTTTATTTAACTAAAAAAAATATGTTTTTCTGTCAAAAACAATAAACTCACGAACATGATAAAACTAAAGGAGGATCAAAAATAAAATATAGTAAATTTACAAATACCACTCATAGACTTAAATGTTCTGAGAAATATTACATTTGAATTTAACAAAAAAAAAACATTATTTTATAACTTAAGTTCATTTATCGTATGGCTTGTATTGTTGGAAAGGTGCAGTTCCCACTATCTTATTGTTGTCCACATGATGCGAGTCCATTCATAACAGGCAGACAACATCGCACGCACTGTGTCTTGTTACAAACTCAGCTGACAGTGTAAAGAAAACTTGACCAGGTCAGTTTATGAATTTGAACAGCATTTTTCTCAGCACTGTTGACTGAATAGTTTGCATGTTTAAAAAAGAAGATATTTACAACAATATGTTATTTTGATGGTCGATTTATTTAATTCAAGGAAAACCTCTAATATTGACGGTAGAAATTGTTTGTTATATTCAAATTTTTGCCACTGTAATGCAAATTTGGGTATAGTTTTCTTTACATTATCTTAATATCCAAATTTTAGTTAAGAGACTCCCTACAAAAATTACACCTGCGTGGGAATGCTATCGTGGGTCCCTCTCTCGCAAGTTCCTAAATTCCATCATTACAATGAAAAATTAGAATATCGCAGCCATCTACGTTTTGCAATTTCTCCTAAGGCAGTTTATCAGCCAGTATCACTATAGCGTTTGCGAGTTGCGAAATGGCGTTTGCCAACTTTTCCGTGGAATCGACGGGCTTCGATTCCGTCGCATGGCTCCTGTTGCCCGCTTTTCTGGGTTCCCTCGAAATGGACCCGAAGAACTCCTGCCAGTGTTGGCGTTTCGATGCGTTATTGACTAAACTGGGGCTGGAAGGCCGCTTCAATGATGGTTTTGGTTCTTTCGGCGCGGAGCCGTTGGGCATTTCTTCGTCGGAGTTATTATCCCTTTCATCGAGCGTTATGTCGGTTTTGTTGTCAGCATCCTGGGAATGTAAAATACAAACATTTATCATCTACCAGTAAATCGCTATATCATTTTTATAAAATCAAATCTGAACCATTGATTATAAGTGGTTTTAGATAGCTTAACCTCATACAATTAGTAGGCGTCCAAAAAATGATTCCGAGATGCGAATGTTGCTATTTTTTTGGTAATGAAATATTAATCATATTAAAATAACTAGTGGTCGCCCAGTGGCCGAAATTTGACCGTAATTCATTAACTTTTTAGTTTGAGCATTATTATGGTTCTTATACCTCTTATAATACGGTGAGTTTACCTCTATAATCATTGCTTATATATATTTTTTAATTTTATTGTTTTACGTCAGTTGCGAGCGTGTACAAATACGTCATTAGCGTGTGTTTGCCTTAATTCCCTAAAACACCTATGAAATTAAAAATTTATTGTTAGTAACAGTTGAATAAAAAACACAATTACACCTCGTATTTGTATTTATTTTTTGATACGATTCATTGTCAGTTTTAATTTTTTCGTGTTGGAATGAGACTCGACATTCATAGAAGTATAAGATGGCATTAATAATTATATTTGCTTGACATTACTACATTGACATTGATAGAGTATTGAAAAAGGAAATTTGAAATCATACAAAATTCACAGCTCGAATGTCAGTAGTATGAACAAATATATTTAATATAATTTAATGTATTTATAACACATATTATAGATTGTTTTAACTTTCTGTATTTTTTCTTCATATAAACTTTAAACATTTGTCATTTGCTCTTTCCAAATAAATTACAGCGTTTAATGGATGTTTGAAACTTGGTGTGAAAAAAACTAAAAAGTGGTTTTTATTAGCAGTTAATCTAAATCCACTATATAATCAATGGATTTAACATCTTTTATTAAGTACATTAACCTCTAACTGTCTTTAATAGCTAATTGGACTACCCTAGTTTAAGAATTGTGTACTTCAATTTGCCTTGTTTTTCACATCATTGTCTGTATCGTGTACGATATCTGATAGGTAAACACAACAGATAAATAAATTATAATAAGAATTACGCTGATAACTATATATTTTATTTATTGTTTTTTTTTATTTAACCGAGACATAATTTTGCATTTATTTATTATTTACTCGTATAGACTACACTTTGGAGCTCGACTCCGGTAGCTAATTGATAGGTGTTAGCAGATATTATTTAGCACGTAACCTCTTTCGTAAAGTGGTTGGGTGAATAGAGAACGGAGACGAAGTGGATGGGTTAAGTGAATTCCATTCTCTGATTGTTTGCGGTGAGAAAGATTGGAATCCAACATTCTTCCTCATTCTAATATACTCCTCACAAGCGTGCAGTATAAAAGCGAGATTGACTTCGGCTTCTATAGCCTTTTAGAATACCACTGGGTTAATATTTATATCACCTCGACCACACAAGTGAATTATTGTAATAACGTAATAGGGTTATTATAAGTTAAATAAACTTCTAAAATCGTGTTCTTCTGTATCAAAATCTCGCCATTGCGGTATATAGCAAAGTGCTGTGTGTGACATATTGCATCATCATCTTACTGCATTTCTTTTAATATTTAAAAGTGTGGCAAAGAAATATAAAATTAACCATTTGGTTGGGCAATCGAGGGTAGCTTTGAGTGACCTGCAGGTTAGCAAGCGTTGAAAGTATCGCAAAAAAAATGCGTTTTAACGGTATCATTTCCGGATTTTTGAATAAAATTTTTAAACAGACAGAGTCAGTTATACCAATGCCTACCTTTAGGTTTCCCGTTAGCGTGAGAAGTTTCTCCTCAAAGCCGGTGAGTAAATTATTATCGCCGGTGGTCTCGGAGCTTTTCATCGTTCGAATCTTCTTACGAGCGTGATATTTCATTTCTATGAAAGCCTGCAAAACAAAAACATTCAATTACTATATTCTACAATTAATGTTTAAATTATTGAGATATCACCCTCGACTCTACGTATATTATATTCTAATGAATTTGTACTCGAGATTATTTCACATGAAACCTCTTTCTTTGCAGTCGTGGAACCAGCATCATTCGAAAGTCTCTATTGTAGTTTAAGACTTTGCACAAATCATTTTATGTTATGCCTGGGGGTTGAAGGTCCAGGGTTGATGGATGTGAATAATTAAGACTCTTATTTCTCCACGGTAATATTTACATTTATGATGAGTCCCGTAAAAGGAACGTCTCAATGTCTGTGCGTATCGTGAATTAAAACTAAGTAACAATTGTAAAAAACGGAAATAGAAAAAAGCAAAGAATAAAATATAAAGTCAGATACAATTAGAAATTATAACAATGTCGGTTGCCACGATCGCGGCTTGTGAGCTGGCTGATCGCCGATGCGACGCTCGAATGTGCGCCTGCGCAGATCGTTGGTCGATCACAATCCGCGTAGGTGAAGTCGCATCGCGGCACCGTCCCGCGATGCCGCCAGCTGCATTTGAAATATGTAGCCCAGTCAATATACTTGGACTGGATTGGAGGGCAGCAACTAGAACTAGAACTATCCCCCGGTTGGGTGAAATCTACCTTAAAAACCGCTGGCGTATCTTCTTCTGCCGGGAGTACCCACCTCCGTAACCTCCCTAATATGGATAGATACAACATAAACGAAGAAAAAAGAGATGCTATCTCATAAGGTTATGGGAATATAAGTTGTAGTTTTCTAATATGGTAAGTTATACAAATATAATAAAGTTTGTATTACCAGTTTGTGTGTGTGTGTGTGTGTGTCTAATCGGGTGTGTGAAAGTGGGTGTGTGTGTGTTCTCTCACACACCCACACAAGAATTGCCAATCGCACACTGCGCTGACAAAGTAACCATACTTTTTAAAGATTTTTTTCTCTTACCTGTTTTACCCACTTTTTTTTTCTTCATTTACAAAGTTGTACAAAAAAATTTATTCAGTTTGTGACCAGAACAACCCCTTAAAACGATACAGCAGACTTTATGTTCAACCTCATAAGATAAATGAAAGTTTCGACCAGCGCTGAGCTAGGTAAAATAATAATCAACCACTCCTTAAAGATTAATCTACACCATCAGATAAACATACCAAAAGCACTGAACATGCCGAGTACTGAATATTCCGTGTTTTGCTTTTTCTTAAAGAAATAAATTGATACAATTCTATGCAGTTGCCACACTATCAGAATACATTTACTGTAACTGAGGTGAGACTCACCTTTTTCCATTTTTCCGGTGTCCTCGTGCTGTCTCCAATGGCATTCAAGTACAGGGCCAAGCGAGTCCACATGCGTTTCGCATCCTCCGAACTTGTCTTCGCTAAATAAAACGAAACATAAGGAACAGCTGATTAAATTATGCATTTAGTTTCTGATTTATTAATATTACTTAACTTTCTAACAGAAACTATGCTCAGATATTTGTGGAATACCTGAAAAATAGCGAAACGTCCCGTGACATTTTTAAACACCTCCTATGCCATACTGTTGAGAGATTTAAAGCAAAAAGAGATATTAAGAGGAATGTTTTGAAGTAGTTCTAAGATTATTTGTTAAATCAATTGCTTATACACAGTTAAGTCATTGTAAGACGATGATGAATGAATCTCCACAACAAAATGTTTCTGGATCATCTTAATAATAGTGTTTTTTTTGTCTTTATTGTGACGTATAACATATTTTACAAAAGTTATTGAATACTATAAAGTTTGTATTAAAGGATTTTTCTTGCATAAAATAATTATACAGGTAGATATGATGTTTATAAATCAGAGTTTTGGTGAACTGTAACGTAATTATTTGAACATGCATGTTTGTACTTTCGGTGGGAAACAGTGTATGACGGGTTCATTAATGACAAAACTACTAACAGCGGTTTTGCTTGTGCGGTTTTGTTCGTGCAATGTGCACTCTGTTTTCCTGTTGCGAAAGAAAACTCAAAAGCAACTCTCTTTGCCTGATTGTAATTCCTTTTGATAAATCCGTACCAACATATTGAATATTCATCATTTAAAAATTATTCACTAAACTAGACGATTCAACCAAAACTGTGATACATTGATACTTAACAAATTAAAATTATCAAAAATTTGAAGATAAGATTAAACAGTTGACAATCAGATCGATTTTTTATTACTGTAAACTTTAATTATCGATCTTTCAAATGTCGAAACATTACTTACCTGTAGATATTTAGCCTACAAGCACATATTCAACAAACTTTTGAAGTTAATTGAACTAACCTAAGGCGGGTAAAAAAATGTTTATATTTTTTGTTTACTGGTAACTTTGATAACAAAACGTACGATGCCAATAAGTTCTCAAAGAAGTCGATTGAATAGTATGAACACTGCGTTTCAATTGTATTGATAGCTGAGAGAAAACGTAAAATGATCGTGTTGCATTACCTGCATCTTGACCATGCTTGACGAATATTCTGTTTTCCGGCTTAGAGAGAAAATTTATTATTATGTCCCGTTGTTTGTTTGAGATTCTAAAGCTTTTATTCGAGTCAACAATCACTTTCATTTTGCACGCAAATGGAAAATAGAATTGACATTTCTTCTTCATAAGTGTGGATCATTTATAAAAAACAAAAAAAAATAAAATAGGAATAACTACAACAATAAGTTAAATAAGAATGAAATATTTTAGTAAATACAAATAAATATGTATACTTTACAGTTATATCAAAAGACGAAAATAATAATTTAAAAATAATAAGATTTTTTTTATTTATCAAACGAAGATTTTTTCATTAAAGTAGAAATATCGAATAAACTTGATTCAATTTAAAAATCAAATGTCTGTTTTTTTACCATTTAAATATTACGTCGTCGAAATTCGACTGCGAAAACCACCCGCATTCATTATTGTTAGATAAGTAAGTACCTATTGTTAAAGCACCTGTCATTAATCTTTCGTTTGACACTTGACAGTTGCCGAATGCCGGCTGTGGTTAAAAATCAAAATAACATCATTTCAAATACAGTGGGTCCGTATTTTTTTACCGACATTTAAAGTGCCGCAATGTCTACTGCTGTATTGCTGTTAGGTGATATCTTGAACAGTGATAATAACTGTAATTTCACGCAATTTTCCGAAGCCATCGATTCGTCGTTGCACGCCGGTGGCTGCAAAAAAGTGGACGAGAAAAGAATAGAACTAGACGTAATTGAAGAAATTTTGGATTTTGCATTTACTCGCGGCGATGTGAACGTATTCGTCAACGCCGATCTCAGGGAAGTTAAACTGAAAGTGTATCGCGACTTTTCCAAATGGCAATACTGCGTGATAGCCAAAGTAAAATCGTCTTACAAGCTGAAAAGCCATTCCCTGCCTGAGATTTCGGAGCTGAGCAACCAGTTTGTAAGTCTTCACGACGTTCTGAATACGTTCGACGAGTGTTTGCTAAATTTAGAGGAATACTTCAAGGCTATGGCAGATATCGATGAATGCTTCCTAGTTTTGGATCCTCCGAAACCTACCGCCAAGGATAACTTCAGGAGGATAGCTATAAGTCGGTACTTATTTATTTATTTTATAAATTAAACATACGGAGAGTAACCGCAATAAATTTCAAATATTAAAATGCACAGGTTGTCAGCATTCGATACTCTTAATGTCATGTATCGTACATGTTTATTTAATTATTAGACATAAACTTAGGTTAATTTTACATACTTAAGGGTTTAATACATTTGATTTTAGTTTTTTAAATGATTCGAAATGATCAATTTTTTTTAAGATAAGATAAGATAATTTATTTCCAAAAACAAACATAAATTGTATAGGGATTGATCCGTTAACTGAACCACTACGCAAGTTTATTCACCAATTTACGTTTTAAATTTAACGATAACAAAAATAACTCCAACTATTGAAATTAGGGTTATTATTCCCATATTTCCTCTTTGCTGTTGGAGCTATCTAAAACACAAACTGAATCAACGATCAAACACCAATAATTTTGATATATCTTTCTATCTCGTCGTCTTGTTCGCACTCTCGATCACTGTAGGCCGGCACCCGCGCCACATTTATTTATTGTTTAAAATGTCATATAATAACGGTTGTAAAGATGAGGGCAATCTCCGCTCAGAACCTTCATACAAACGCTGTTCTTAATGTATAACTCTGTTGTTAGAATTTAGCATAAAATTATTTCTTATAAAATAGCTATCAAAATCTATGTTTGCTATGAAATGGGTTTTTTTATAAGTATTTAAAAAGTATATTTTTTTTACGTAAATTGTAGCTTTAAAAATCTAATTCTAAGCAAACCTACTTTACTGCATTATGAATAGATAAAAGTAATAATATTTTGATAAAAAATCGTATCGTAGTAGAAGTATAGGAATTGCTTACTGAACCCCTTCTTTTGTAATTTTTCTCCACTTTTTCTCCACAACTGCGGTTTAACCAATCACCTTTATATGGAACCTAACCCACGCAGTTGGTGATGGATGACTGATCAACTGAGAAGTGAGGGTTTACACCCTGTATGTAAATATATTTTATTAAATTTTTTTAGGCGATTCTGTATCGGCAATAATAACATTAGAATGCTGCACATCACCTGGAGCAGTTCCGCGTGTCCGATTAGTCGGCCCGAAGAAGGCTCGTGAACCATTTGAAGAACTGCTCCAGAACAAACTCACCGAATGGAACACCGACGATGGAATAGCAGTTAATCTTCTGCATATTTTTGGTACGTCCAAATCATCGATCGTAGTTTGTACTCTAGGGGTTAGTTTTTAATTGACTATTAACCTAGCGGTCGCGGGTTTGAATCCGAACATGATTGTCATACCACTTTTAACGCTTCGTTATCTCCCTTGACTATTGAAGCATATTGTAACGTATCCGCCTATATTGTATTTTACACTTTCACTTCAGAAGATACCCGGATGAGGTACCTTTTATTATTATTATTTTTTTTTTAATCAATAGGCGTGCAGCTTTACTGCTGATAAATCTATATCTTTGATTATTGTGCTTTTGTGAATAAGTACTCATCTAAGCGGTTTTTGAATTGATTATCTGAATTGGAGGTGACAACACTAGTAGTCAATTTATTCTACAAATCAATCACTCGGTTGAACAAAAATTTCTTTTTTGGGTTAGATTTAAGGACACTTTTGGTAAGTTTAACTCATGCCCACGTAAGTGGGTATTACCGTTGAAGATAAAAATATCTCTTAGCTATAAACAAATATAAAATCCCATTATAATTTTAAAAGTCTCTATGAGATCCCCTTGCTCTCTTCGTTTTTCCGGTGATCTTAGCTTAGTGATGTTCTATTGAAAGTTTGGTATTAAGCGCGCAGTTGTTATGTTCCTGACCTATCCAATTGACCTACATAATACATTATTTACCGAAACTATCTGTCATCCACTGCCGTCAATGCATCCGTAGGCACACGGTTCCGCTTGGAGTTAGTCGGTTACTGGGTCGCATCGCCGCACTGTTGAATTTTTTTTAGGTGACCATACTTTAAAAAGTTTTTAGGATTCTTTCTTTTGTATTTTAAGGCCAGTTGTTTTGGTATGTTGGACGAAAGTTGTTCAAGGTAAAAATGTCGCTAAGGTCTGAACAACTATAGAATTCCTTTATAATCTTAAAAGTCTATGAGTTTGTCTCACTCTCTTCGTTTTTCCAGCGATTTTAGCTTCAAATGTGTCGGACGTTCATCGTAAGTCAAATTCTTGAATCGCATACGAAGCTTGGGTGCCCGCTGCTGTACCTTCTCCAACAAATTAATATCTTTTACGAAGTATGGACTCCATACGTCAACCTGTGCATACGTCATACCTGTATATTTACATTAAACAGAGTATCGCAAACTAGTAAATGAAGTGATCATCGATCACGTATGTATCATGATTTATGATGATGTTGATCAGAATTTATGGCAATATAAAACAACTCAAATACTTCAAAACTCAGAAGATTCGGCCGCGCCTGGATTGTTTTATCTAATTTTTGACTTCTTCTATTTTGTTTCTTCGTGCTGTCAGCCAGTGCGAATCGAATGTTACCGGCCGAAACTACTATTTTTAAGACGAAGCTATAGATAAGCCCTGGCCGTTTCACTCGGCTGCCAGCGTCGCTACAATATTTAGCTTAGTTTAGCAGGTCCCAAAATAATTGAAAAAAGTAGATGAAAATACAAGTGTCACTCGTTTTACATTATAGCAAAGTTGTTTATTTTGCAATGGTAACCGGTTTCACATTTTCAACTTTTTTTATAGAACTTGGAATAATTCCAGCTTGCATTTTTTTGTTAGGTATAGGAATTCAGGTTAACGAGTGCAAAATGACGGAAACTGTCTCGATCCAAGATGCTCATAACTCAGAATGTGCAATTTGCCTGAGTGATGATCCACCGGCGATGCCTCTCTGTGACAACCCCAAGTGCCGAATGCACTTTCACCAGGAATGTCTCTATCAGGTATTCCGCGCAAAATATTCTTAAGAAAATATTCGCAAAATATTCTTAAATTTGTACTCATGGTGACAATTTGTACATGTGGTGACTCAAATGTCATTCTGTTCACGGACGAAGGCTCTAGAACTACAAGACCGATTTTGATAATTATTTTTTTAAAATGACCATGACAATGTCTTCTGTGCATAGATACTAAAAAACATATACATTTGATTGCGCAAAGAATTATAAAAAATTAAATGGTAATCCCTATGGAGAAATACATTTATATACTAAACTCCGCTCCAATGTATGGCGCAGCGAAGCAAAGCGGCGCCCTAGTAAAATAATTACTGCTGACCTCAACCACTTCTCAACTTTACACGAGCCAATCGCACAACATATCATCAGGAGCTCCGCGGTTAGCGGGTAATGAGGGGCTCTTCCCGCAGAGCTCTTTTGTTTGTGGGTTGTGATCATGAATCATGCTATTATATTAGTGTCTGTGGCTGTTTAGCTTGGCTAAGCATGATGAGGCAATATTTATGGCATATGAAACAAAAACATTGCGTCGAAAAAGGAAATGTAAAAATTTACTCTTTTAATTTTGTATAAACTCAGATAAAACAATAAAACAGAAACAGTGGACAAAACAACAGAACAGAATAATGGATAAAACAATATCCGATATTATCTCTTTTGTTTACGAAAAAAATTGGTAACAACACTAGAATCTTTGCATAGAGAAATGACCGAGTTGCGTCCTCTTAATACCTTAATATAGTTATATACCTATTATCTGCATTATAAGTATGTAGGTATGTTTGGACGTAACTTTTAACGTTATAATGCCATTTCAATACCGTATGCAATTGAAATGTTGCTGTTTTAAGCTAAAATTGAAATGAAATAATTTTCTTTGCAAATGTTTATAAAAAAGTTGAATTGATAAACCTTTATTGAACATTTTTGCATACCTCAAACTGATAAAAAAAATATATACCTTTTAGCAACTTTGGTAACAGTATCGGGATCGTGGTGTTTTTTCAATTGTCTGCATGCATGTCAATCGTTTGAGTAAATTTTTTAGAAAGATGGCCGTCTTCTTTGTGTCATATGTCCGTATTTAATTACCAATTTGACTGATTAAATATTAGTTGAAAAACCTTTAGTTTTGACATTTTGATTTTTAAATATGACGGTTGCCTTGTTTTTTTTTTATTAGTTAAAGTGATTTAATAATTGTTTCAGTGGTTGGTGGCGGCAAATCCTTCATCAGTGCGCTGGGGTGATGCGACTGGTAAATGCCCCAATTGTTTGATGTCAATTACGTGTCCAAAATCTACGTAGGGCAGATTTACGCGTTTGATACCCATGGAATACTATCCAGATCATATGCATGTGATACAGGAAAATTAATGCAGACATGCAATGTT
Source organism: Neomicropteryx cornuta (assembly GCA_020383195.1). NCBI lineage: Eukaryota > Metazoa > Arthropoda > Insecta > Lepidoptera > Micropterigidae > Neomicropteryx > Neomicropteryx cornuta. The sequence goes on along the minus strand of JAHKQU010000010.1, from coordinate 3,186,833 downwards.
GACACCCCGATTAGGTCTGGTAGAATACCAGATGAGTGAAATTCGACCAAAAATATGCGACTTGCAACCATTTTAATGTTAAAAGAGTTGCAGTAAGATTATGTATCACGGCATCTGGTGATATACAGCCACTAAGGAATTATGTGTTAAATTACTGCTTTGTCTAAAAGTTAAAACCCTCGAAAAGTCAAGTTTTTCAATAATTTTACAAAAATTTATCTTAGGTTTTTAAAAATTACATTTGAATACAAGAATCGAGAAAATAAAACTACAGAACCTTAGACTCATAAAACGCAAATATTTCACAAAGATGCAAATTCAACTAAGTTTTTAGAAATACGTGTTTTTTCCAGTAAAATACGATGTTCGAGACTTGTGCTGTCAGATACTAAATAGAGGTTGGTGTCAATTTATTCTTAGGATTTGAGCAATCTTAAAACCTGTAGATAGATCTAATTCTGGAGCAGAAGTATGATTTTGTTCTATGCCTGTAGTCCATCCATGAGAAATATTGCAAGTAATTTCTCTAGAACCTTCGACTCCACACTCGACTTCCTATTGGACCTCGCTGTTTCCACTACAAGCATAAAGGTATGGCCAATTCATTTTCACTTCGTTCTGAAGTTGTAAATTATTTATTTATATCCTTAAGTTGAATCAGATTAACTAGTTTATATAAGACTGTGACGAAGGAACCTGCTTTAAGCTCTAAGCCTTCTTATATCGGTCATAATGACCATTCTTCTTGAAAAAAACGGAACATTGGGTTTAATTCTTTTCTTTCCAGAACAATCCGACAGTGGAATGCTCTTCATTGGTCAGTATTCGACCCTTTTCCTTGTTCCAAGGCTGTTTTTAAGCGTAGGCTGCGAGTTGTTAAACATTTTTTTTTTTTCACCTCAACAGTATCATCATTTTCTTGACCAGTTGCCAAGAAAATGTAAACTGTTTTCATAACTGTTTTTCTTCTTAAAATCACGAGTAGAATTCAATAAAGATTTTTATGGCATTAGAAGTCTCAAAATACCTTTATTGCCAGCATTAAAAAATAATGAAACCCCGCCCGCCGGCACGGACACACGCTTCAGTGATTTGACTGTGCCTCCTACAGGGCACGAACGCTCCTCGGGTTAAGCAGAATTCAGAAACAAACTCTCCAGGTACTATAGAGTCTATACAGAGTATTGTACTTCGGGTACAAACATCGAACCATCATAAAAATAAAAAAAAACAGGATATGGTACTTCTCATTATATATTTATTGAGTTATGTAACTGCTGTTTCTAAAAATTGAAATATTTTAAAGTAACAACAAACACATTTAGACTGCATACTGATTCATGAATACTACTGTGATACAATGAAATAATATTGCTATAAACAAATTAAAAAAATATCTCCGAAACCATATTATTTACTCTTTTTTTCCTTTTCTCCATCGATTTGAAATTGCGGTGGTTTTGTGGTTAGGGTATTATTAACCTAGGGGTCACAAGTTCAAATACGCTCATGTTTCATCCTCCGCACATCCTTATCTGATTCAAGCAGAAAGAATTAGCTTAGTTGACTAGGGCTGAATATTATTGTAAGTGTAATATTATTGTAATATCTTATTTTATTTCATATACAGTATGTAGTTACATAAAATTTGGGAATATTTTACACTAAAGAGGCGAATTAGACTCTACATGTGACTTTAAAAGCATAATTTATAATTTTGGCTTTAAATAAAAAAATTTAATGACAACCAAATACCATTGCAGGCAGTAATTTTTGAGGGTTTCATTTTTATTTTAATGCTTTTAACAGCACACTATTGATTCATTACCATCGTAAAAGTTTTATAAAAAGAGAATTTACATTTATATTAAATATTGTGTAAAATGATTTTATTTATTTTAAAACAAAAAAAAAAAATAGCAACAACGGATATCTAGCCAATTTTATGTATGAAAATATCGTCACATTTATTTTAAATAATATAATATTTAACTAGGGTATTTAGTTATAATATTTTCAAGTTTTCACTAAAAACAAAACATTCAAAAATTTATAACAATTTTAAATTTATGTAAAGAAATTGCAAAAAACATTAATTTAATTATGATACGTAGGTACCTCCCCGGTAGTCGGGAAAAACACATCAAAGTAAAATTATATAATCTTATATTTACAAGTTAACTCGCGTGAGTTTAGAAAAGAATATAAGGAGAATCTGAGAAGATTAACATAAAAACAATTACATCTGTGCTAAAAAATTGGTCGTAACGTAAAGAACACCATGTTAATCTTAGGTTGGTATTATGGAAAATGTACAGAGTACTCCGCCTTCTAACAAAGCACCAAGTATCACTTACAATTCATACTGAAACTAGTCTAATAGCATAAAATAATAGAATATCCTAATGCCTGTTCAGCCAGGCAAACTTGTGCCTAACCTAATTGAGCACCGCATACGACATGAGGCAGAGAAGAGGTGAGTTGGTGGGTAATATGTATGTCACTCACCTCTGCATAGGATCAAGAGAATCTGTCGAATACACCAACAAAGAATTGTCAAAACGTTTTATCATCTCAATTAATGTGTATTAATGAGATGTGTTTGAGTAATAAGTCTAGTTAATGAGTTGGCAGTATTTTCCAATAAAAACAGAAGCATTATAATATATCTATGACGTGTCTATACCTCAAACTACAAACAATAGATCTTATTTTAGACGTGTTTTGTATTATAATTAAAAGAATTACCAGCCAATGCGTACATTTCCAAAATACAGAAATATTTTGAAAACAAATAACTATATTTGTAGTCGTTGGTTTGATGTGAATGTAATATTAGAAACATGGCATGTGAAAACGTCACAAGTTCAAATCCTCCTAAAGACAATCTCCCTAGTATGGAGCCTAGTTCTAGAGTTTAAAAAAAAACTATCATAACTTGTTGAAAATATTTCATTTAGACGGCCATATGCCCATTAAGGCGGATTGGCCAACATTGGTGATTAGTGAGCGGTCGATTTCCGGTTGGTCTATGGTTTACGCAACGTAGCTGTACTGGTCGGATTGTCCGGGCGATCGCTCCAGGTACTGTTTGTCTATTAGTGCCTCTATGCACTTCTTGATCATGGCCACTGACGGGGCGAAGGAAGACCTCGCCTGCGCCACAACCTCCTGCAGGAGCTCATTGTGTCTCAGCACCTGGAATTTGAACAAACGTATCTTTAAATATTCAATACTTATTGCGTTCTCACCTGGAAAAATTCCGGGATTGCAAATCATGTGTTCAAAGCAGGATCTGATTTTGATTGATTGACAGACAGAAATCACTACTACACGTAAGAGTTGTAATAGTATATTTTCAATAAATAAATAAATATAAATAAGAGTTACTTTTCGCATTGTTACTCTTGGATTCGAAGGGGGTTTTCTCTGTTGGATAGCTTGGTTCTTCGGTAAGGTTTTAGGCTATAAGTAAAATTATAAAGTTGTAAAAAATACATTATAATATTCAAAATTCAAAGCTGCTTGACAGCTAACGCAGTCTTATTCTAATACTAACCGGCGATCGGTAATAAAAACTGATAATCGGCAGTCATTCAGCGTTGTGCGATAATAAAGAATAATGTAGACTTGGCAATACTTTATATTATATTCCATATATTTATATTATATACAGGGCGTCCCAAGGTCAATCCCAATAAAAAAATCAGCTAATAGGTCCTATGATTCCTAAGAAACGATTTTCTAAGAATACGATTTGTTAAGAAACTATATCAAAATTGATTATGGTATTCGAGAAAAAAAATGTTGAAGTTTCTATTCTAAATCATGTAAAACAGATATTTTTCAATGGCTCCTCCCTCGGATAACTACGTCACTGGGTCATTAGGCCGCGGTCAGTCAAGATCGAGGTTAATGACCTGCTGCATTGTTCGAAACGCCCTATTAGGGTGGAGCTAAATGATTGCTGTCAGATGCCACTGGTCTAAGAAGAAGGGGTAACTCCTTTCCCCTTCTTTGGGGTTGTAAAAGGGATGCTATTGGTCGACAGATAATATTGATTTATCGATTGATAAGATCGATTTACACCAATTTTATTACAAAAATAATAAATTTGGTGATGAAAATTTTTCGCATTTTGTTACATAATTTCTTACTCTTAATAGGGAACTTAAACACCCCCTAGAGTTTGTAGGATTGGTCTTGGGACACCCTGTATATGTTAAATCACAGTAGTTATAGCACATATATAAAGAAGTGCTTGAAATGTAAATATTCACTTTATGAATAGGGTGTAAAAATTTAACTCTCGTGCGTTCGAACTTAAAGTAAAAAAAACCTACCGTCGAGCGTGATCACATATTTAATAGATTACCTATTCCTGTAAATTAGTATGAAATAAATTAATGTGATTAGTTAGGCTCATAGCTGATTATCTGCAATTTGACCCGATATATAATTGTCTTCATACATTTTTTCTTTCTTTGTTATAACTCGCATCACAGTAGCTTTTAAATAATTTTATATTGTAATAAAATGTATGTTACCTATGTAAGTTTTTCTTTATTTTAGATCTAATTATTAATATTATTATTATTAGTTTTAGGCAGGCAGCGTATGTCTGTTCTTAAATTCGTTCACATTTCCGGCACTTATCACTGCATAACTTATTCCATGCATTCACCACTCTGACATGAGATTATATGTGAAGATGTATGTTTGCGCTAATTTCGGGAACTAAATGACTGATTTCAATGGTATTTTATAGAACATTGTTCGTGGCAGGTTTACGTGCATCATATTTGCTGTTAATTTAAGTCTAATGAAAGCCGCGACGAGGTAGCTAGTCATGAAAAATCTAAACGACTTCTTTTTAATAGTTTAGGGCGCAAAGACTTAGACATAACAAAGTAAGACAGACAAATGTGAGTATATGTTTCATATGGAAAATCGTGCAGAAACCAATGAATTATTAACACACTCAGCGCCGATAACTGTATGTCCCGTAGTCGTCGTATACGACAGGTGCCGTACCCGTGTAAAAAAAGTTATATTAATAATTAAAAGTGTGGCATGTCGCGTACACCTGAATTCACGAAAGGTGTAGACTAATGGTTTTTGTTTTTCATTTTAGTTCAGTTTTGACGTTTGATTGTATATGTAGAAAGTGTGCTAGTGAATTGGGAGTGTATTTGACGGCAAATAATTTGAGTTATATTTACAAAAGCCAATATAAATTAAATATAAAAAAAGGACAAAAAATTTAAAAAAAAACGGGTGGCAGTCCCGCGTGGGTCCGTTCGGTCAACGTACTTCGCCGATCGGGCGGCAACGCGTTGTTCGCGTGTTCGACGTTAAATTATCAAAATACCTTTCTAGCTTTCATAATCCTAACAATGGCGGCCTGCAGGTACATCTTTCTGTCTTCATCGACACTCGCCGCTGTCGCCTCGGCTTCTACTTGTTCAGCGGTTCGATTACCTAAAAAAAATATTCATAAAAGTATTTTGACGACATAGTAATATGTGAATATGATACTAGTACCTAGACCTAAAATTTACTTAAGAGGGGAGTGGTAGATATTTATGTATCTAAAAGCGTCGCGTCTGGAGCGCTGTTCACAATCTGTGGTCCTTCACCCTTCTGCACAAGTACAAAGAATCGAAGCTAAATTTTTGAAAATATTTAAGAAGGGTTCAGTATATCATTACTTCTATGTATTCAGAATACAGTGAGGCAGGTTTCCCTGGAATTAGTTTTTTTCTACATAGGCTCACATGGGGCCTGCAAAGATGCCACAATTTTGTTTTTTTGTTTGTAATTATAAAAATTAATACTGTTGGATTTTTCAATAAAGAATGATTGAATAAAATAAATTTAAGTACAAAAAATGACTTTTGAAACGCTTGTTAATCATTAACTCAAATATTTATAAATAAATCCTAATTCCCGCCAAACATAGAGTTTCACGAGTTCTTTCATAATAGCGAAGACGGCCTCTTAAGAGCTAGATATGCGTAAAACGCGCAGGGCCGTATGCTGCTGCGCACCATCAGCAATGTTTATATGTTTATGTTAATTTAATAAGCAGTATTTTTTTTAAATTTTATAATAAATAATAATTAATAGAGTAAATTATTTGAAGGTTTATTTCGTCACGTAAACCTCACTCCGAATACAATTATATATTTTCAAGTTTTCTTTTAAAAATGAAATTCCAATCTTAAAGAAACATCATTTACTTAATTAATTATTATTTGTTAATATTCTAAAATTTAAAAAAATACTGCATATTAAATTAAGAAAATATATAAATATCGCTGACGGTGAAAATATATAAAATATTTAGCTCTTGACACATCCAAGCACAGTTTCAAATCCTTAAGAATAGATTTATTTTTATTTATTTGAGTATATGTATTCCAAGTAAACTTTCCTTTTGGTTACACTATGGCTTGTCGGATTTACCATAACACGACATCTATGTTAATTTCACAGTGAATTCACATTTTCGTCAGGTTTTCCATAGCTTGACATTTGTCATTTTCACAGTGAATTGTCGTTTCATTCAAGCTCACCGTGGCAACTTTTGCATCGGACTAGCTGGATAAGCTTAATTATACAAACAATGTCAATTGAAGATATGCTCTGGAAAAAAATAAGAAAACCAGAAGTGCGGTCATACCCTGCGTGTGATTGACGGCCGGGGCGCAGGACACCCTAACCTTAGTTCTCTTGCTGGTGAAATCCAAATTGAGGTGCAGCAAACATGTGGAGTCGTCTTCAGAGTTGAGCTCTCCGTTTTTGTCGATTGAAATAAGGCCCGCGTCGACGAGCCCTCGGACGTGACGCTGGAACGCTTCCTCGTTGAGGGAGGTGCTGTGGCGTGCTTCACAAGCCACTAGGGATTAGACAGAATGATTAATTACAACAGGCTATATTATATGCAAATTAAAAGTATTACAGTAAAAAGAAGCTATTGATAGAAGTCCACGTGTGAGGAGTGTCTCATCTCTATATGGTTTCAAAATAATTGTCTATATGGTTTCAAAATTTGGAAGATCATAATAGAGTTTAAAAAAATATATAAAAAGCCTTCACAGTACAAGTACTGTACAATAGTGCTCCTATATGGGCTCACAGTACTCAATTACAAAGTTAATTGTACGCGTGATTTAAATATATGCAGATAATATTTGCCCTAGAACAATTTTACTTAGTTGGGCAGCATTTTTACCCGCCCTCACGGTATCTAGTTTTGCACTCATTGGTGATTTTTTTTAAGATGTGTTCTTTTTTCTTTTTAGTTCAATGCTATGTATTATCGATGTAGTGCTATGCGTTAATTAATAAATAAATAAACAGGACGCAGCTACCGTGGCTCCCTATATTGTCAAATATATCTCCTAACATGCGACGAAAGCACAGCACTATCCGGGAAATCCGATAGCTGCAAAGCAATGACTAATTACCTGTTCATGGTGACCTGATAGACCTCTCCTTGATAACCTAAAATCTGTCATGCCTCTACCGAGAAACTGAGGGTGATTGGAGAGAATCTAGGGCTAAAACACAAGTAAAGAATCGAGGCCTTGTAGATGATATATATATACCCACACCTAAGGTTAACCGGATTTAATCTAACCCACAGGCAATGCTCTTCATTAAACCGCTTTCGCACGAGGCCGCGGCCATAGTGCCCTCGTAATATTACCACACTAAGATAAAAAAAAACATGTTTTGTAAATGCTCAGAATGTAGTGAGATGTTTATAATATCGTGCAAAAGACTTTCATATATATACTCTATATATTTCATATATATATTTTGAAAATTGGTTTTTTCGACTTATTGCGGAAATAAAATGAACCTTTAGAAACTGATTCGATGCCGAACTCAAGCAAAATGCGGAAAAATGTGAAAATATGGCTTGACATAACAATAGTCGCTACATTTAAACGATGATGATCAAAAAGTTAATATTTCGACAATCATTTGGCGCCATGACTTCAGACATGATACCCGGAAAAAGAGCCTGTTAGATTTATATCTGCATTGGTTAGCTATATTTGTTTATTTTTCGTCTTTGCACACTATTGCGGATCTCGTTGATGTTTCTTAGAAGTTACTTTGAATTAAATCAAATGAATGTTCCCATAAACATGAAATTTTAGTTAAAAACCTAGGCTAATTGAAGGTTAAGCGACCTCTTGAAGAGCTGTTATCATGATATTGTAATGACTCTTGGCTTATTATTATTCAACACGGAATAAACGCCCTAGAGAGTGTGTGTTGTTTCGCTGTGCCAACAGAGACCTGCTTGGCACGTTTAACGGCACACGGCGGCCAATGCAACAATAACCAGATGATTATGAGATAAAGCGATATCCAGTATTATTTTTCTTCTATATCTACAAAAAAATGAGTCAACGCTGCAAGTTTTATTTGCATAAATGACAGGGTTGCGGTTTCTCAATAAAAAAAAAATATGCCTTTTATAATGTCACTTTCGGTTGGTGAGTATTACTACTTACAGACGGAATCGACGTTCTCGAAGCACAGCAAAACGGCGACCTGCGGCTGGGCGGCCGTCACGTGGTGCTGTCGCTTCGTGTAGCGAGTTCGCACCTCCACAGTGCACAGCTGCGGAAGCCATGAGAGGCGACGACCGCTGGTCCAAACGAAAACACAATGCAAACAAATACAATCTGGCAACAAACTCAAAGCTGCTAATAGAAAAACAAATACTTTTTACTCTTAGTATTGTTAGTTATTTTAAAGAGAATTATAGCCTGTTTTATTAGCACTTTCAAATTCAAATTTATTATATTTTAAAGAGAATTATAGCCTGTTTTATTAGCACTTTCAAATTTAAACCGAAATTTCATGTCCTACTTAAGACTAACCTAAATTTTAAGTCAGACTTAACCGATGAACGTCGTATTTCAACTCACTTTTAGTGTTAAGTCAAACTTAAAGTCCACCTTAGCTAAGAATCAAAACAACCACGACTTAAGCCTTAAGTCAGTTTAAATACGTTGCTAGGAGCGATTTCAGTACATTAACGACACTACAGTCGCCGTGACCCGCGTGCGAGTGTGTTGTAATCTGTGGTTTTTCTTTTTTCCAACTAATTAAAATTAACTGGGTTTGCATATTTTGAACATCTTGGATTCAAACAAACACGCATGACAAAATACAGCTGACAACATAACCTCTAAACGTCAGATCACACATAACTTCAAAAGTGATGTGATATTGTATGCACAGACCATAACATAAATTAAATAAATACCGTTGGAATGTCTGAGTAAGTTATATGCTTATCATGGTGGGGCGCGCAGGGGCGGAGTTAAGCGCCTGAACACGGACGGGATGATAAGATAATTGATTTCCAAAAACAAACAGTTTTTAATTTAAATAAATTCACTTGTGCTATATAAATTCTTATTAGGAAGGTATAATTTTGAAGCTTTTTTAATAAATGTTTTCTTTAATTACCTTTAGGTTTATTGAAAGTTTATTATATAGTGTTAAACCTGTGTAAAAATTGGTGTGGTACTGAATACTGACTGGCCGTTCCGGACCTTTGAAGTATTTGACGTGGATATGGTCTGTGCAGCGTGGTGCGGAGGACAGAATAATCAAAAATTAATAATAACGACGTTTAAATATAATCTTTATTTTAATATGAAATTAAATACTTCGAAAATATATTTTAATCTGGTTTAGTAGTTGATATTGATCAACACCCTAAAAGGACAGTAGTAATTTTAAATACATCCTGTATATAAAATATTTAAATATTGCATATTTTGTTTTAGTTGGGATTAAAATAAAAAATATATCGAATATATCTCACGAAAATAAAAGTAATAACATAATTTGAAAACCAACCTGAAGTGTGCCCTGTAAAATGTGTCAAAGAGCCTAGCCGGCTGTTCCAAGGGCGGCGGTCCCGGAGGGGCTGTTGCCGTCGCAGCACCGCCGAGGGGCCAGGCGCCCGCTTGCAGGACCTGCACATATTTTTTTCACGTGACAACCCCAACTAGGCGATTTCAAAGCTCAAATATTGTCATAAACCCTTCGTGAATTCGATGTTTTTTTCAGGTAGACTGCGATCGCGGAAAAAAGAATTTGGTGTGGGTTTAACTAGTGAAACATTCGGAGCATTTCCTTCTTTACAACTGAGATTGTTAGGGACAAAAATATAACCTAATTCAAAATAAAATTGCGGTGATCTTATTGAGACTTACAAACTGGACATTATAATTATGCAAACATTAAGGACATATTCATGTTTAACCAAAACACGCAACTTCGCGGCCGTTCAATGAAGTTATCTAAATCTCATTGTTCCACTAATCCTAGGAAGAACTTTATCTTCAACAGAGTTGTGGATAATTGGAATCGGCTACCACAGGAAGTGGTGGAAGCTATAAGTGTGAACCAGTTCAAGAGCCGCCTTGATAAATTTCTTGAATCTAGGCCAATCACTAATAACTGACAACGAGACATGAGCATATCAGCTAAATTGCTGCTTTCTCATTGAACAATAATAACAATAATAAAATAATCTAAAATTACTTGGATATTTTCTAAATATACAGAATATAAATAATTAGAATTTTTATTTATTTTTAATTTTGCTACCTTTCTATGGACATGACCTAATTAATCTTCGACGCAATCAACTCTAAGCAATCCGGTACAATTTGCAAAAATAATCTAAATTGCCAAAATACTAATCTAATTGTTTTTACACTGGAAAAATTTGAATGAGAATAATCAACAATCAGTAAAATATTGAAAAAAATGATCCTCAATTACGAGAAAAATAAATTTAAAATTTAACGATAATTTGGGAAACATGACGACGCACTCACGGAAGCACATCGGCCCGTCCTAAACATAAACAAACCATAACCTGAGTTACGTTAAGTTTAGCTGAGCAGTAAGTCGCTGATAGGTAAGTTGCTTCAGCGCGATGTTGCAACTATTTCAAGAATTGATTTAAAAATGTGTAACCGTTTTTTTATTTTTGTATGGTTTGGTTGTCGACATAAATCACATAAAAAAACAATAGTGATTTTTAAATACACCTGCATACTACAAATAATACATATTTCTACCTTCTAGTAGCTATACTAATCAGGCTATGTTAAAATAATGACCTGTATTGATATTCCCATGGTGAGTTCAGATCCAGACCATCTCAAGTGGGCGGCAAATTTGGCATTGAGATCAGCTGAGACAGCTACGTCCGTGAACATGCGATGCAACTTATTAGTGAACTCATAGCCGCAAGCCTGCAAAATAAAAACAAAGTTACCTATAGCTAGATCTCACAGCTAGGATTCAAATTCGCAACGGAACTGAAGCAGGTGTTTATACCACTGTTCCATCAGCTCCCCTTGCGTATAAATCTAATAGTATTAATGTAACCCTTTATAACCCACAGCGGCGCAAACGCAGTGGCTATTTGTTTTGTGAACGCCTGCTCGAAACACACGGATAACAATAGTGTCGTTTATATCATGCATGCAGGTTCAAACCTCGGTTGGAAACGCAACGCAGATCAAGGGTACCCAATTTTGGTTGTCAAAATGTCAATATCGAAGGAATTTAATTGGAAAATCGAAGACACTTCATTGGAACACTAAAAGTGTGTAATACTCACATTGCGTAAAAAGTAACAATTGTTAAGAGTGGCGGAATACGTTACACCAAATTGGGAACTTGGGTAAAACTGTGACCGCTCAGTAGTAGTGTTATGAAAACGAAACACCTGCCACCTGAACACCTGTTTCCTAAAAAGATATGGAAGTCTTCAAACCTGTTTTAGCCTGTTGATCATGGCTTCCTCCTGATCCATACTGGCCGACAGCTGATGTATGAGACGTTTGGCCAGTGCTCTCGCGTAGAACTTCTGAAAGACATCCTTGTCGTCGACATATTTGAACACGGTAATAGCGGAGGCTAGACGGTCGTCTACGTCGGCCGGCGATGCTATCGGGCCAGGCGGCGTACCTGGACAGTTTACGAGTAGCAATTACAAACAGTTTTACCAAAAAGTTTTAGACCCACCAAATGTTTTCTCCTTTGGATAAACAGACGTACCGGGTACAGACTCCAATGACTAATTAACTGTGTTAAACCAACTACAACATGAAATGAATATGTTTAGGATCACTCTGTAGTTTGTTGGCCTGCATTAAGTTTCCAGTAATTCTAACAATGCTTGTTAGCGGCACTCGCAAATGTGCAACCTAAGTTAGCAGCAAGTAACTAATTCTTATTCTAAAATGCGAACAAAAAGCGCGGGTTTTAAAATTTCGACTCTATCATGACCTAGTATTTTTTATGTAGATCAGATTAAAACTTTAAAATTCTAAAGTCGCTGGTGAAATCATTGGATCTGATCAGAAACATTTCGCTATTGAAGTCATCCATGGGAGCTACGTTTCGATAAGTTACTTATCCAAGATACGCATTTTACAATATCCCTTCACTTTAGTCAGTATATGTTTTTGGGCTGCAAAATATTGAACATTATAATAAAAATATGAGAAAATATGTAACACATTAGAGTCCCTTTAATCAGAATTATTAAAAACAGCTTATTCGGTATAGAGAAATTGTGGACTACTGGAAACCTATATAAAATAAATTCGTAAAAAAACATTTTTAATACAAGCTTTTAAATGCATATGCAAAATTTCTGTGGATTTTGACCCGTGAGGAGTTCCGTTGTCTAGAGCCACTCCTGGGTCAGAATCAGGTCGAACTCGTCATCGGAACGAACCGACATGTCAACTTTCAACTCCGTAGGATAACAAGAAGTAGTTCTAATTCAGCTTGCAAGATTTGACCTTAACCGACATACGAACATCGTAAGCTAAATAAAAGCTTATAATAAAACCAGAACAAATAGTATGAAGTAATTCTTAATTTATGTCAAGTTTTCTATTAAATATTTTTATAAAAGAAACAGACACCTTCAAGGATGCTCAATAGTTCTGGTGCATCCTAAATATATGCAATAATAATTATAATAATTGTACCTTTTTCCGGTGCAGGCTTTTTCCTTAGAAGAGTATCGCAATACTTGGCAAGAAGCTCTGGCGATCGACACGGCGCTTCGGGAACGCGCCGAGCGTTTATAACGGCGGAACAAGCTTTATCCAGAGCGCCCATGAATGCTTGGTCGCCTTTGAATACCTGTAGCACCGTAAAAACTGTATTTCTAGTTGACATTTAAGATTTAGTAGAAAAGTATGCCAAATTGGAAAAGCAGCGAAAAGAGATGGAAGTTTTTTACGGACAAACATAGATCTTGATGAGTTCTTTCATAATTAAAGATTTTAACCTAATAATAACCTTTATTTTTTTTTTATTTAAGTTCTTTATTTATAAACAAAGTACATATTTTATTTGTTTGTTCACTAAACCCTTGCGGGTTTTTATGTGAACTCATTCGTTCCCACTTTTAACTTATTTAATAAAATTTATAAATACAATAACATATTCAATATTAACATATCCTATTATATACCTATTATATACATTAAAACATCCTATTATATACCTAACCTTATTTAAAATCTAGACAATTACTGCCTGGTGAAAACTAACGTAAATTTTCCGTTCGGTCAACGAACTTTGCCGACTGGGCGGTAACGCGTAATCCGTGCATTTTACGTATGGAGCGGAACGTGTCAAATTGAGAACACCTCACAAGACACAGCTGCAAGGTAAGTATGCTCGTTCAGTCGACCCATAGATGTCAATGATCAAGGTTCCTCAACGGTTAGCAACGCCATCTGTTATTCATAAATTTCGCAAATCAGAAATTTAACAAACCAACATGCATGTATTAGAAGAGATGGCGGTGAAAGGGTTAAACTTTGATGATACAAACTCGAGGCCTTTCGAAGAAAGTGCTAACCTGAGTGATAATGTCCTTGTACTTCGAGTGTATCTTCAGCATTGATTCCACGAATTGTATGTGGGCGGATTCCCCCTCCAGATCTGCGATCGCCTTTGTTCCTTCGGACTGAAAAAAATATATGCTGAATTAACACACTGGGCGCTTTTTGAAGTTGAAACCGGAAGAAATAAAAAAACTGCTTCCACATTTAGAATAAAAAAAAATCTAAACGGAAATGAACGATCGTGGATTGTCACTTTTTTAAAAATGAGTAACAATGTTATTTTTTTTTAAGAATTTTTCTATAAGTGATTTCAGGGCCGAAGGATATCTCTTCTACAAGCAGAGATATTTCACAATTTTTAATGTATGCATATATCATATATTTTAGATAATTAAAATTGAGTAAAACAAATTTCTTTATTATATTTGATGATAGTATTTTAATAGTGACAAATCTCTTAATCGGATAAGTGGATTTCAAAATACAATAGTTCTGCAAAGGACGCAGTACACGAATAACACCCCATACAAATCAACGACGATGTTCAGTGTCTTTTGCACCGTTGCACTCAAGACTGAATGCGGATAGCTCTTCAGGAATTACTCCCGTTGATTCTAATGCTACACCAGGGAGTTCATTCCACAATCTATCCAAATGAATCCGTGAAGGACTATGTAAAGAACAACGATTTATGGCTCGGTTGGTTAATGGTTGATTCCAGAAACCAGTTAGTCCACATCCGAAACATTGAATCCTCCTAAACAGTAGGTAGTATTGTCCGAAAATTTATTATAAATAATGTTTAAATACCTTGATGTGATCGTGGGTCGTGTCGATGAGCGGTTTCATTGCGGTGTTGGGCAGATTCTTGAGCAAACGGTACATCAGTGACAAATCCTCACAGCGAACCTCCTTCACTAGGGTAATACACTCTGAGTGTAGAAAATCCAAATGTGCAGCAACCTGACAAAGATATAATTTATTTACTATGTCACCCTATTTGCCTATGTTATTTAACTCCAATTCCAAAAACCAATTCCATTAACCGGGTTAGAAACTGATATATTGTGGATTTTAAAATAATTTATTATATATTTTTAATAAATAGGTGTACAGCTTTACAGCTGATAAATCTATATCTTTGATTATTGTGCTCTTGTGAATAAGTACTCGTCTAAACGGTTTTTAAACTAATTAATTGAATTGGAGGTAATACCACTTGTAGGCAATTCATGCCACAAATCAACCCCTCGGTTGGACAAAAAGTTCTTTTTTGGGTTAGATTTGAAGGGACTTTTGGAAAATTTTAACTCGTGTCCAAATAGATGGGTAAAAAGGTAAAAATGTCTCTAAGCTCTGAACGATTACAGAATCCCTTTATAATCCTAAAGTCTCTATGAGATCGATTTGCTCTCTTCGTTTATTTATTATTTTATTAATTATTGTTTGTTGAGCAAGCAGCTATTTAGCTGATATGCTCATATCTCATTCTCAGTTACTAGCGATTGGCCTAGATTCAAGAAATTTATCAAGGCGGCTCTTGAACTGGTTCACACTTATAGCTTCCACCACTTTCTGTGGTAGCCGATTCCAAGCTAGCCGAGTTCCGAGTTTATAACTATTATATTGTTAAAAAAAATAATCTATCGCGTCAAGACTGGACAAGTTTATCAGAGATGATACAAATGCAGATTTAGGATTATCAGCATGAGCTGCCTGCCTAAAACTAATAATAATAAGAAAAATCTCAAACGGGAATCATCAACTCGCAAGTAACAGGTACTGATCAAAAAAAAAAAAAACTATATCGAGGCCAGTTTACTTTTTAAGGTGAAACGAAATTAAGTACAATCATTAAGGGGACGCAATTCGGTCATTTCTACATACCAAAGTTGTAATGTTATGACCGTCTTTCTTTAGAATGAAAAAGGTAAATATTTAAACTTTTAAAAGTTAAGAGGAAAGCTGTTGATATTTGTTTATTCAAGCTGCGTCTGAACTAGCAGTGGGCGTTAACGCGATAATCATATAACTGAGGTTACGTTATACGCGATTCAAAATAGCGTAAGGCCATTGCCACGCTGAGGCGGCGCGGCGAGCGGTGAATGGGGCGGTGTATCGCATGTCACTCTGAGGCGGTGCGGTTTATTGCATGCATAGTCAGAGACCACAGAGAGATGCAGAGCCGATGGTGTGATTTTATGGCACGACGGAATAATGATTTACAATGTCTCTCTCAAAGTTGGCTGTAATGCGCTTAGATCCATGTCTAAATCCATCCATCCATGGCTTAATAATATAGAAAATGGGTTGAGGAGAGTTGATAAAATTAACAAAAAAATATAGACTCAAAAGAAAAGCTATTTTTAATTGTTTAAAATTTTTTATATTTTTACTTACAAACTTTTTAATTATTGTTATTACTTAACGTTATTAGTTATATTATGTTACCTAATTTGGCTAAAATTAGAAAGATGTAAAAAAGTGAAAACAAAGATTTTATTTATAAAATCCTTTTATTATTAAAAAATCCTATATAAAAGGGAGCTAATAATATCACCATCGTAACTATAAAATAAGTCTTAATAACATATTTATTTTTATGCTGTGGATGCTTGGCTAGCCATTTTTCATTCTTTTCTTGTACAGCACTAATCAATTCTTCAAGAGACATCCTACTTAAACACCGCTCGCGAAAAATCAAAATTTTTTCGCCCTCCGCCGCCGCTCGTGACACTGCGCCAAAGGCGCCTTGAAATAAACTGGCATCGTCGAAGCCCCTCGACCGTTTAATCCTGCCGCAAAGCGCTGCGCCAACCACCTCTCCTGCCGCTGATAGCTATGGCATCACCGGTAGAATCCCAATTTTTTTTTTTCACGGCGCCACCTCAGCGTGGCAATGGAGTAATACTTAAACGGCTACAAAATAACTGAGTGAGTTGTAGCTGAAGTCGTCACCGTGCTTCGTTGTCATAGTATCGCTTGTAATGAGATTCCATGTCACCGAAGCTGGAGTCTAGCGGGACAGGGTAAAAAATATTAGGGCGTCTGTTAAAATAGTTATGGCCTAAGATGTACCTGAATGACGCCATACGGTGTCAACGGTGAAATGTGCAATAATATTGAAAGCGACTATGTAGCTATGGCTGTGAATAAACGTAATTTCATCGCCGCTATGAGCCAGCTTCGGTAATGCGGCTATTCGTTGCGCTAGAATAAGGTTCTGAGCGAAGTCAGTCTCGAAAATTTCGTAATTTTCAAACATTTCATCAAAACATTACGCGTAAATATCCTATT
Organism: Neomicropteryx cornuta; assembly: GCA_020383195.1. Taxonomy (NCBI): domain Eukaryota; kingdom Metazoa; phylum Arthropoda; class Insecta; order Lepidoptera; family Micropterigidae; genus Neomicropteryx; species Neomicropteryx cornuta. Next base: position 3,169,602 of record JAHKQU010000010.1, on the reverse strand, counting down.
GACTTGATTCATAATCCGGAAAATAAAACTACAGTGAATTTGCATCTTTATAAATCAAGAAATATCATCAGTTTACCTTTTTCCATTCTTGTATTTAGTAAATAAGATATTTACATATAAAGTTTTTATATAGGGTGATGATTTTAGAGGCGTGGTTTTCAAGAAGAGATAAAACGCATATAATTTAATGTTATGGCTAAGAATTTAGTTTTATTATAAAGATAAGGGTTTGCCATTATGTTTTAAAAATGATTTCGGGTAAGTGGCCGCCGCGGCTGACTCGAACAAATTCCAGCCGAGAGGCCCAATTTTCAACCACTTTTTGCAGCAAGTTGGGCCGTATGTCAGCAATAACGCGCCGAATATTCTCTTCCAAGGCGTTAATCGTGTCCGACTTATCTGCGTAGACAAGCGACTTCACATAACCCCACAAAAAATAGTCCAGCGGTGTTAAATCGCACGATCTTGGAGGCCACGCCACAGGCCCACGACGCGATTTTTACTTTATTTTAGAGTGATTTTTTTTAAATTTGCACTATTTGCAAACGTTGTTCAGGAGTAAGTCTATTCATTATGAAATGGCAAACCAAACTGAGCATAAATCAAGTGACAGCTGTCAAAAACACCAACTACGAAAAAAGTAGTGCCAGATTGAAAACCACGCCTCTAAAAAAAACATCCTATATATGATGTATGAAATTTACAGAATTTTCGAGGCTCCTAACTCTTACATTTTACTTTTTTAGTCTAAATAAGCCCAAATATATATATTTTTTTAAATAATTGCTGACCTAGGTCATTTACAAGTCAGAGGAGATGGTGGAAGGTTATCACGATTTCAGGACGAATTAGAAGGTAAAACGATTTCCATTATTATTTCTTTTATATCTACAAATAAGTCACAACATTACAACGTTTGTATAGAGAAATGACCCAATTAAGTCCTCTCTAATATTTTTAACACGTTGACTGCCAACTACGAGATAACTCCAAGATTGCATTCTTTTCTAGGACGCCAACTACGTGTTATCTAGTCCTGTGTTTACTTGCCATTTTTGTGCAGCTATGATTAAACTCAAAATATATCAGTGCTAATATCGATAGACGGCTTCCGTGAAAAGAACAAAAAATCAATGCTGGCTTGCATGAACAGAAAATTTATTAAAAGACGAACAAAAAATTACGGTTTAGTTTTTAATAATATAATGTGATTAAATGAAATTGTCATTTTAGGCCAGATTTCTGAAAATTGCCGTGGCAGTCAACGTGTTAAGCGATTCCCTGTCAAAAGAATCCATCAGATGTTGAATAACTAATGGTGTCGGAAAAAAAATAGGCCTGATCATTAATTAAAACAAACACAGCGGTGTAATCATTGTCTATTATTGAACAGTTATTTATTAATGATTATTCTTACCATATGCTCTTCGTAACAGGTCTTCAATTTGCTTATGGAGGAGTGATGTAAGAACTCCTTACCCAAATTAATTTCCAACACCAGTCCTAGAAAACAAAGAAGTTCTGAATTTTATCAAACTGTTTATCAATTGGAATATGAAAAAACCCATTCTTCTCATAAGACACCTGTGGACAGTATACTCAAAAATAGTCTTGTAAACTTAACCGGCGTGATAGAAAAATAAGATGTATATGTATACGTCACTTGGCAACCTTTTAAAATAATTTGATACCAGCCGATGGCGTAGCCCGTAAATCTATCGGCTGGGCAATTGACGGAACTTACGGAGCGCGCAAATTTACAGGCTGGGCGATCGTCAGATCATTACAAAATACATTATCTACTTTTCTTAATTTTCATAAAACCCTAAGTATTAAAATATTTACCATCCAGAACGGCGCGCATATAATCGGAGACGGTGGTATTGTCCAATAGCTGTGCGGCTCTCGTCCTGTGATGGACGGCGGCGGAGGCCAGCAGGGGCTCTTCGAGGAGTCCCACGTACAGGGCGAGGGGATCACGGCCGCGCCACGCACGTGTTTCCACCAGGCTTACGCCGGCCATCTGAAAATATGCAAAATTATTTTTTTTGTTCCATCGATTATTAGTGTTTGGGACGATGGCATTAGTGTTGAAGGTAAAAATGTCTCTAAGCTCTGAACAATTTCAGAATCCCTATATAATCTTAAAAGTCTCTATGAGATCGCCTCGATCTCTTTATTTTTCCAGTGATGTTAGCTTCAAATGTGTCAGACGTTCTTCGTGAGACATATTCTCGAATCCCATAGGAATCTTGGTGGCCGGCTGTTGTACCTTCTCCAACAAATTAACATCTTTTGCGAATTATGGACTCCATATATGTACACAGTTATCCAGGATAGGCCGTACATATAATTTATGATTATGGCAATGAATAATGAATACCTTGAAAGCCTTTTCCCTGCTGTTCATGGGCAGCCACTCGACTGGTGAAAGCCCAGATCTGCGTTCCCTCGCAGCAGATGCCGCGTCCAGCAATCTGCTTCTGAGTGGAAGCCACAGAGGTCTCAAGAGGCTCTTTTCCCATGTCGCTAGGCCTAGCTCACCAACCTGACGAACAATTAGCGCTGTTAGGGTGTTGACAAAATATGGCCTGTCAATTATTTTATTTATTTATATTACATAAATTAATTACAGTGATTCTTAATATTAAGTTACAAGATTTAAGGACAAAATTAATAGCCTTTGTGTCAAAAATATAAAAAATCTTTACCGGCAAAATATACAGGGTAAACTTTCACTCATTTTTTTACGGAGTTATTATACACTTCAAACTTCGCCTGTATAATATTCTGTAAATGTAATAACAAAGATGAAGAGAGGTTACAAATGTTATGTTTACGTGAATGCAGAGAGGTGAAGAGATATGTTACCGCAATAAATTATCATTTTAACCACATACCTCCAGTTTTCCCACGCATTCCGGGTTGTTGGGATCAATGGAGACTGCTGCCCCGCCGTATATGATTTCTGCCTCCGAGATCTGCCATCAAAATATAAATAAATCGTAAATCAACTATAATAAAAACGAGGCACTCTGTTTACAATCAAAGAAACAACTATGTATGTTGTTATGACCAACACTGTGAGATTTTTAGAGGATCATTTCTAGTATAATAATCTCTGATTCTTAAGGCGAGTAACAAGATTTAAAATTCGGCACCCAAAAAGTACATTGAAAAAGAATGTAATTGGGCGTCAAAAGCAGGGATGTAACGGATGTGGTTTTTCACATATTAGCGAACGCGAATACACATATTTTGACATGATATTCGCGGTGTAAATGCGTAAATACTCAAATTTTAATGGCAGATTAAACACTGATTTTGATGGCTGTAGGAAAAGTAATTTAGAATGTTTTTTTGCATGCAGTTGGTTCCTTAGGGGTCGGTAGATTGAACCAGTACCACTGAAAAGCTGTTCACTTAGACCGCTTCCAGCGGGTTAGGTCCGCCCTGGAACCATCCAGGTCTATTGGGGCAAGTAGATTATATTTCGTGGTAGTTCTCCAACACTGTCATTTGTGCCAAAATTGTCAATTTTGCTAGGACATTCTTGTTCTTCGCTGGAATATAAAACCTTGTGTGTGTTGCATAAGTGAAGATTGCTTTTGAACCAAATACAGTCACTATGTCCGTCCGCACACAATGCATGTTCAATGGGATAAAACGAAGTGTTACAATGGTGCGAGTGAATAATTCTGATACTGCCATTCTGTGGGTCATCACAAAATATATTCGCGCCCTTAGATGCGAGTGCGAAGCTCCGTTACGTCCCTGGTCATAAAAATGTAAACAAACCACAGTAGGGTATATTTGTATTTGCAGCCTTTATTTACAAAACCCCAAAAAGTCATTACACGGTGCTCCGGTGCTCCGTTTAGATGACAAACTAACATTCAGTAAACTTTCTGGAGACAGCATAGATAATGAAAAGTATTTAGATAACTGAACCATCTCATTGGGCAAAACAATTCGGTAAAGGGGTAAAGGATGGAAGAGGAGCGGGAGGGGGGGGGGGGGGGTAAAGGAGAAGGCCTTCTTTTGTCGCAGTAAAAAAAAAACTTTTACATAATAATATAAATGATTCATTGTTAAATTTATTTGTGGCACGAGACTTCTAGAAACTAATGGGCCCCAGAGCAACTATGGCTTAAAAATAAACTTCATTTTGTGATGACACATGATCATAGTTTCATCTTTAAAGTTAATACTTTTTTCTCATTAGCGTTAATTATCGTATAAATAAATATGTTAATAATATATAATTAATGACTATGGTAACCAGCATGGTTACTATTTTGTTGTATGGTTTTGGCTACTGAATTATTATTAATATTTTTATTCCACTCAGATTTTATTAAAACGTTTTATTTTATTGCCTACGTAAAATAAATCATGTTTTAGTCTGTAAGTTAAGAAGTGCATGAATATTAGTATTTCGGGCCAACATAAACTGAACCGAAACGAGAACCCAACGAAGATAGCCAGCGTAGAATAGAATGGAAGATCCTTACCTTAAAAACTTACACAAATAAAAAAAACACAAACAAAATTATACACAACATACCCCAAAAGCAATCATATCAGTTTTTTTATCAAAAAAAAAGGTAAGAAATATACTTCACTTTATTTTGATAACAAAAGTAAAGGATGAAAGAATCTATACACGAAATATTCCCATATTCTAGAATCCAAATTTGCAGAGCCGTCAACAGACACACACATGGATCATGACCTCAAAGCAAGACTTCGAACGGATACCAGCAGCTGACATTACGTTAGCGGCAACGCAAGCGAGCGCCAGAAGATTAGTGGCACGAGTGTATGTTGAAATGTTGACCTACCGCGCCCAGGGATAATGTATTGCCGGTGGCGACGTACTTGTTGTCCTGGTCCATAAGGTCCTCGAAATTTCCCTAAAAACCAATTATTTCGATAACCAAAGGAAGAAAAAAAAAACTGGCAAAAATTGCAGCCAGAAAAAAATACATTTCAGATCAGCTCATTATGCAATCACAAAAGCTTCTTAGACTACATTCACAAAGCGGACGGTTGGATCCTCGAAACGGACACCGATAATACCATTTCCCAATATTATAAGCCAATTGCTAGTGACGACATACCTTAAGAACCTATCAAGATTAATGAACCTCTTCGGATGTTTAGGATTTTCTTATACCAAGTAAAGAAAGCGGTCTTTATTATTATTATTTTATAATAAACAGGCAGGCAACATAGCTATAAGCCTATATCTTATTTAGTATCAAAATTGTTATAATTTTTCCTTCTTTTTTTCCCTAAGTGTTCATCGAGACTACTTTTAAATTGGTTGATTGTCCTTGATTCTATGACATATTCGGGCAATCGATTCCGTGCTTCCACGACTCTGCTACTGATGAAGTTTTTCCTGGGGTTGCTTGAAAAGAAGGTCCCGTCTAACTTCATATAGTGCCCACGCAGTTGGGTGTTTTTATCGAATGTGAACATTTCTCTTCATTCTGCACAGTCATAGTGAGGTTTTAATATTTTGTATGTCTCAATGAGGTCCCCTCTATCTTGCCTCTCTTTTAATGTCTGGAGATTGAGAATTTTTAGTCTCTTCTCATAGGCTAGTAGTTCTTTAGGCTAGTAGGTATTTTCGTAGCTCTTCTTTGTACCCTTTCTAACATGTACAAACACATTTCCAATGTCACATGTCCTTCTCAAAGTATGGGCTCCACACTTGAAATCCAAACTCCAATATTGGTCTCACATATGTCGTATATATATTCATAAATAGCTGCGGGGACATTAAGTTAGTCATCAACGCAATAATCTATATTTTGAATAACAAATAAATCAACATGACAGCTGGGCGCACGAACTGGGAGCCGAACATCACCTCCGAGCGTCTTCCTGAGTTTAGCCGAATGAATGTCACATTCGATTCACAATCAAAATTCGTTGAATGAACGAAATGAGTATTGTGATTAGGTATACTTCCCATTAAAAAAAAGCTCGTCTTAATTATTAACCCGACTGCTGTCGATCGGCGGCTTCAAAAAAATAACTGTCCTGTAGACCGTCGATAGGCGCCCTCGGGCTAAGTAGTTATTTATTTACTGTCACTTAGGCACTGGTTTTAGCTTCGGACTAAAAAAATCCCATTAAATTTTTCCGTCCTTTAGTGTATGAATTTGCTGTTGCTTGCACCTGTGTTTACGATGGGTTTTTAGTGTTGACAGAAAAGAATTATAATTATTCTCATTCCGATTTCATTTGATTGCCTTTTTCATGGCAAATCTTGAGCTGCGGTGAGCGGCAACCAAAGCACTAGTGATAAATTCCATAGATATAGCACGATTTTAATAATCTGGATGAATATAAAACAAGGCATGAATGTAGTTTTTAAGCGTCTAATTTTGTAATACATTTTAAGGTTATCTAACTAGCCTTAACTGGCATTAAAACCAGCATTTAGTGACTTAGGGTCGGTTATGTGATCAATGGTCAAATTCGATTTAACTATAGTAACTTTTAACCACTGGTTAGTAAGTTAACAGTTTGTTCTAAAAATGGATAATATTTGGTGTTGACGTTTAGGTGTAAATGTGTAAATCTAATCTTGTTTTTCGAAGGAGGAAGTAATTAGGTACGGTATACGTTTCTCTATATGATAGTGTCTCCCTGCAGCGTCTCCTGCAATAGGAACACAACTAAGTAAGGATAGAATGAAAACATCATATTCTTGCATCTGAAGCGTTTACGTTCAGATTATTTCATTTCATAATAGATACGTCAATTGATCTCCCTCTATGACACTTCTAAAATAAATCAATTTACAGGTGATTTTAGTATCTTATAAACAAATTAATTTATAGTGATTTAAAAGGAACCCGTTTTTGGCCTTTAAATATAGGAAAGAAATGAATAATAATGGTTTCGCAAATATAAAACAGGCACACAATACAAAAATGTAAACTCACCTTTTGTTTGCGAACATGTTGCAAGTTGAGATACTGATATAGACTGTTTAGGTAGAGCATACCCTGGCTGAATTCCTCCCAGGCCTCACAATATCTGCACAATTAAAGAGACCAAGTAGGTTAGACGGTGACAGTGAGCTTCACTTTGTGTTTATTGTTAGATGATGCCATAATTATTTAAATGCTGCCGTATATTAATTAGATGCTGACAAATGTTATTCAGGTGCTGTTATATAATAATAAGATGCTGCCATATATTAATTAGATGCTGCCATATATTAATTAGATGCTGAAAAATGTTATTCAGGTGCTGTTATATAATAATAAGATGCTGCCATATATTAATTAGATGCTGACAAATGTTATTCAGGTGCTGTTATATAATAAGATGCTGCCATATGTTAATTAGTTGCTGCCAAATTTTAATATTAATCAGATGCCTCGATTTAATAATTAGATACTGCCATGTTAAATAGATGCTGCCACATATTAATTAGATGCTGCCATACATCAATGAGATGCTGCCATATGTTAATTAGTTGCTGCCAAATTTTAATATTAATCAGATGCCTCGATTTAATAATTAGATACTGCCATGTTAAATAGATGCTGCCACATATTAATTAGATGCTGCCATACATCAATGAGATGCTGCCATATGTTAATTAGTTGCTGCCAAATTTTAATATTAAGCAGATGCCTCGATATAATAATTAGATACTGCCATGTTAAATAGATACTGCCACATATTAGTTAGATGCTGCCATATATCAATGAGATGCTGCCATATGTTAATTAGATGCTGCCAAATTTTAATATTAATCAGATGCCTCGATATAATAATTAGATACTGCCACGTTAAATAGATGCTGCCATATATTTATTTATTTATTAGATGCTGCCAAATATTAATCAGATACTGATTATGTGTAATAAGATGGTCCCATTTATTAATTAGATGCTGCCGAAATTAATCGAATGCTTCGATATAATAAAAAAATGTTGCCATTATATGCGGTCATATATTATTTAGATGACGTCAATCAGATGCTGCCATACAATAATCAGATGCTGTCAAAGCAATTTTTGAAGTACCTTTAAGGAACTTTTAATATGTTTATTGATTAATTCCTGGTAATTCCGTATAAAATGGATCATTTAAATGTAAATTTTTCATGAAATATGGCAGTTTATCATTATCATTCAGTACAAAATATGCAAACCTGAGATATTTTGCAATTAACTTAAATAACCACTCAAGACTCGAAGTTTAAAATAGAGAATGACCTTAAAGGTAGACTAGTTACACAACATACAACGGTTTAATGAATATTGTATACAATTTTGACAGTTTAGCATTTACCTTTCGAGTAGGCCATCGTCAGCAGCGTTGACATCCAGTTCGTCAGCTCCCCTTACTTTTTCAAGCAGGCTGGTCACATGATCCTCGAGGAAAACCCTAAACATGATTACATTACAAGAAACCCATAATAAGCACACAGTTTCATAATTTTAAAGATACACGGCAACATTTTTCGTAAATTTAAAATGCAAATCAATGAAGTAAATAATTGAATGGGCAAGAATATTGTCCCTAAACTGTAAACATTTATTAAATCTGACTTCTATGCGGTTTGCTTCCGGCCTATCTGCCAACGAAACGTTAATATGATTAATATTTCGTTGACAAAAAATAGTACTATCTACATCTTGGCAATGTTTCTTGGGCACTTACTAATTGTACGTGGATGAGCTATATAAAAAGCACTACATAATCAATGCTTATGGCAAAATCACATAAACGATTATTAGTATAATATTGGCCTAAGTATGGAAAATTCAGCATTTAGCGGGGCAGATTGCCCATCGGAGCAGAAAATAATGGTTTTATCTCGACAATTAACTCGATAAGTCTTCATTTTATTGTCATGCAACGGGGTCTGTGTCTGCGTAATGCGAGGATTTAGGAATTATTCTTGGTTTGTTATAGGACCCTATATTTAATTTGTGGGTTACCTTCTGGCTGCGAAAGGCCTCGGTATTCTGTGACCCCTTTATTTTATTGTATTTCTTTTCCTTGTAATATTTGCATAAAGTATTGCCCACTATCTGAAGGTTATTTAAAGTTGCCTCATTATCTAAATTAGCGATTACCATGTGGCAGTTTTAAAATAAACTCATTTTAGTATTATTCAATATTACGATTCGATAAAACAATACAACTACGGTAAACACGCTTCACGTTGGTGATGTCAAACGTGTATTTCTAATATACAATTTAATATCGTTTCATCCGTGATCCCAACCCAAGCACTGTCCAACATGTTTTTGACCATACCAGCCACCCACCCAACCATCGCCAGCCAGGTAAATATTTTCTTATGACACCCTGATTAATTAAAATGTTATACTAGACTACAAACCTTGTTTCTTCGTATAATTTATCAGCAAGAGGTTCTGGATAAGCAACACAGAGCGAATAAACATCAGAGAAACGGTTGTTCCAAACGGTTCGATCAATGCTGCCGAGTGTTACCACTCCCTTCACCTGAAATACATGTAGCATTTAGCAAAAAACGATTCTCAAACTGGGAGCCCTGCGTTGATCGAAATTTCATGTGATTCTACTCGTAATTTTTATTTCATTAAAAAAAACAAATCGCACAAAATTACCAATACACAAAAAAAAGTACCTACTTACTATAGAATAAATTCAATTATTTTTATTGTCATATAAGAAAAAATATATAAAAATTTGGATTTTATAGTTCTCCTAAAATGTTGGGAATTAATTATCCAGAAATAGGTTGGTATTATTTATAAAATACTCGTTAAAAGTAGACACCGATGGCGGTAACGATAAACACATTCTGCAGTTTTATTGTGTGCGTCTGTCGCTTATTGTAGGTACTTGGTACATAAAAAAACCAAGTGCGCCAAGTAGTGATAGCCAATCGTTGTGTTTTGAAAATAAATTATATGCATACTCGTGGATTAAGTCTAACATAATATGCCAGTTTCCTAATAAGTTGGACATTAAGGTAAGGTTATAAAAAATATTAAAATTTAAGAAATATTAGAAAAAAGACTCTCGAAAGTATTCTCGCATTCTACGTGAAGGGACGTTGAATGAAACATTTTGAAGAAAATCGATGTTATAAATATTATTATTAATTGTGTCGTATAAAAATATAGTATCTCTAATAATTCGTCAACCATTTAGTGGCTCAATAGCATATTCTAAAGTCGCAGCCTTATAATCGTGTAAGTATTTTCCTGTTTTATAGTTTAGGTATTTTATATTTTTTTTTTGTATATTTTCAATCATATATTTGTATATATTATATTGAGGGCACCACATAACACACGCATATTCCAGTTGACTACGGACTAATGAGTAATAGAGTAACTTCAATGTGTTTATTTGTTTAAATCATTTGCAGATTTCGGTCTTCTTGTAAATTTCAACAATTTGCCCAAGATTTGATTTTAGTGAAGGGTGTGAGGGATGGCCTTATAGCCCATTATCAAGTGAGCAGTGTCAATATTAAACCGGGCCATGTTCGCTAATCAACCATTTCTGTGCATTTTGACCGTAACATGTATATCAAATAGGGCAAAATAATCTTAATAAGCTCCGGAAGGCGCTGGCCGAAAAATCCTCCGGCTGAGACACTTTCACGTCTCTACTATTATGGAGTCAACATTCGAGCCATATATCTCAACAATAAAATTCACTGTATCATCATTAACACTGCATTATTAACTACGGTCCTTTGCACCCCAAAGGAACCATTACAAATCATAAATTACACCAAGGATCATATTAGCATAAGAGTTTAACAATGAAAATCAGCACAAATAAATACAAGAGTCAAAATATTTAATTATACATCCTAATAATTCATCGAAATGCTTACGGTTTCTTTCAATCCTTGCCAAGTTTCTTGGAAGTCAATGTTTCTCGGCTTCAACGACATTTCTAAATCACATTAAACAGGGATTCCGGGTCCACCTCGCTCTGCAAAGGGTAAATGTGCGAAATCACTGTCGGCAAATCAACAGTGCGAGATTTCAATATTTTCACTTGCGATTGTTGTGAATAATTATTATACTGCGACCGAAATACGCGGTCGGTGACATTTGGCACCTTGACAGAACGAAAACCTGAAAATGATCCAAGGATGAACAACAGCTGCGAAATGATGCTAAACACCAAAGCAAAAGCACGCAACCTAAAAGTTTATAATAAAATATCGAAATAAACATTGAGTTATAAATTAAATCACAATAGGTCATTAGTCAGCGAAAAAAAACACGACTTATTAGTATTTGAATCATTGATTAGCTGTGAAGTGACGAATGTATTAATAATTGAATCTATAAAAAGAAAGAAATAGAAAAAATCTAAATATTAATTACTTTTGTTTGTATGTAAAGCAAACGAAGAAAGAGAAATAATTAACTTTCCCCAATAAATAAATTAGACAGATCGTCGCCTGATTTTTTCTTCTTTTAATAATGTTATTTTTTGTTGGTAGTTGGAAAAATGTAATGACTAACGCAGCCAGTATAAGCACAATATGAAAAAAAAATATTTATTTATTCGTGATCACAGATAAATATAAACTATAAGTTTGCTATTATTTCTGCATCTATTTAGGAATTTTATCAAGAATGGCTATGGCACACTGTAGCTATCATATAATATCAACAATATACATTGTTTAGTAGTGGTACATTATTTAACCAGAACTGATTGTCTTACAGTAAGGCCCTACAGGCGCCATCGGCATTTTCCCCCCAGACTAGTCCACGGTACCAACTTGCGATGGGTTGCTTCACTTCTTATCTCCACTTGTGCATAAAGGCGACGCACGGTAGATCGAAATCGGTATGAAAAATATTGATATCTCCGCTATCACACATTTGGCCCTAATTCCTAAAATATTTTGACACACTTTATAACCCGGCCAAAAGTACGAGTCTTTTTTTCAATTCATGTCTCAAGAAAATTATATTATGTATCAAAAATGCCTAGCAAAAAAAATATCTAAAATGGAAACAGAAAGCGAGATCTCTGTTCTAAGCTTTCTCCTGACACGCATGGCTCCGTTGCATTATCTATGATTCGTTATCATCATCATTCGTATGGCTTGTGTTGACAGGGAGGCGCTTTGGGTGCAGTTCCGACTACCTTATTGTTATTTTCATGGTGCGAGGCCGTTCATTTCAGGCAAACAACATCTTACAAGTCTGAAGCTGATTGAGTGTTTTTTTTTTGTCACTGAACTCAATCGACAGTGTTGAGAAAAGCGCCTAGCCCTAGAAAATGACCTAGCCGGATTTGACCCACTGGGGATTCGAACCCGGGACCTCTGGATATAGAAGCAGGCGCTTCGGTTGTTAAAGAACGCGAATTACTCCTCGTTCTAAATCCTTTCTTAATCCGGATTCGTGAAATTGGTCTGCCAAAAATCAATATTCGATATCTACTGTAGGTTCACAACCCTCAATCAGTAGGAGTGCTTCTTAATCCACCCAAAATTAACTAGCATAGATTAAAATTGAACTTTGTTTACTTTCTCCTGAAGGAAACATAAAGAGGAGGAAAATGAAAACCCCTGCAGTCCATTAGAAATTCAATGATTGCATTATAAGGAATTTTAAGAGTTTACTGGTTGGAACCTCACGATGAAGAGGACCTCTCAAAATATTCATATCCTTTCCACACCTTGATGCACCTCGATGACCAAGAAAATTCGGAATCCAAAATCAGCCCCAAAATGTTTATAGAAGATTTAACAATTACTCTTTAGTAGCCAGATTTGGCGCCAAAAATTGTAATTTACTTGAAAAAGCTTAATAAGTTTAAACAAAATCAATGAAGTAGATAAGTGACGTATTGTGAGCAAGATTGTTTCGTTTCTAATCTGTAAACGTTTTATTAAATCTGACTTCTATGTGGTTTGCGTCCGGCCTATCTGCCAACGAAATGTAAATATGATTAGTATTTCGTTCGCAAACAAATAGCATAATTTCTCGGGTGATTACTGATCGCACGCGGTTGAGCTATTTAAAATCACTATACAGGGATTTGTGTAACCTATTTTGGGAAGAAAATGATATACAAAAATGCGAAAAAAAATGATTCCCATAATTTATTATATTTTTTAAAAGATGGTGTCAACTCGGCCAGCGCGCGAACTCCGATGCCGCACCGATCGATAATGGCCTTGACACCATTATGGTATACAGCGACAGCGGAGTGTTTACAACAAAGACATTATTACATGCTGCTTTTACCATTTTCAATTAAAGATTACATTTTTTCCTCAGTCCCCATGAATACTAGAAATCGCAGGACCAGTTAGCTGGATCTTTTTATCAGGAACGGTATTGGAATGCGGTGTTTATCAGTGGCAACACAAGGAAAACCCGTGGGGAGTATATGCAGATCTTTCTTGCTAGAAATTTACGTACCAGGCATTCTCAACTCTGCGCCCAGCGCGGCTATTCCAAATCATAAACGCTTCGCTCAACTGTCGAATCTTGCAACATTTGACAGTCGAGGCAAGGGTTTGCGGTTTGGCCCAAGATGAGCGCAGCTGCTAAATTGTTCCGTTCGTTCTGCAACGCTAACTTTGCGTCAATGTATGAACCATTTAACGTCGATAAATATTAACCATCTGCATTTCACTCGAAGATAATTCAGGCTGAACTTTTTCCCTTGCCCATCCTTTTATGGGGTCATTCTAATCATTAAACTGAACAACCTTTGTTCAACAAGTTTACAAAATAAATATATCGTATCGGCAAAATAATGTTTAGTTTTACACTAAGTATTGAAATAAAATACAAATCCAATTAAAGAAAATCGTGTACCTGGGTGCCGGTCATGTTGGCCGATTTGATAAGGTCTACAACCTTTCTATCTAGGTAAGAGTTATCTGTTCTAAGAAAGATTATTTATAAAGTGTTATAGTGCGAGTATAAAAGACCTGCGCAAAAAAACCCTGTGAAAAATAATAAAAATTAACTTTAAGAACAAATATACACACAAATTAATGCAACTTAAGTGTCTACCCGTTAAACACTTAATATAATACTTCTTAAATAAATAAAAACACAAAAAAAATTAAATATATAAATAAATATTCAACCTAAAGTAGTGTTATACAGGATGTCCCAAGGTCAATCCCAATAAAAAAAACAGCTAATAGGTCCAACGATTCCTAGTGTTATTATTAAGAAACTATATCAAAATTCATTATGGTATTCGAGAAAAAAGTTGAAGTTTCTATTCTAAATCATGTAAAACAGATATTTTTCAATGGCTCCTCCCTCGGATAACTACGTCACTGTGTCACTAGGCCGCGGTTAGTCAAGATCGAGTTTAATGACCTGCCACGTTGTTCGAAAAGCCCTATTAGGGCGGAGCTAAATGATTGCTGTCAGATGCCACTGGTCTAAGAAGAAGGGGTAACTCCTTTCCCCTTCTCTGGGGTTGTAAGAGGGATGCTATTGGTCGACAGATAATATTGATTTATCGATTCATAAGATCGATTTACACCAATTTTATTACAAAAATAATAAATTTGGTGATGAAAATTTTTCGCATTTTGTTACATAATTTCTTACTCTTAATAGGGAACTTAAACACCCCCTAAAGTTTGTGGGATTGACCTTGAGACACCCTGTATATAAATATGTTGGCAAAAACATTATAATACATACATAAATATTTTTTTTTCAAAATTTGAAACCATTTTATCAATTATATACTAAGCATTCCAACACTGAGCAAAGTAAAAAAAATATTGTAGAGATATTTTTTTAAATAATAGCTACGAGTAGCTTAAATTGCAGTATTATTATTAAGTTTTATCTAAACAAATATTTTACCTACTTTTTTTAACACATTTAAAAACTTGTAGAACAAAAGTTGCTCAGTTTGAAGTGTAGATTAACCATAAAAGGATGTGCATGAGTAAAAGTTCAACCTGTATATCTCTTTCAAAAATGAGCATGTAACGCGTCCAAAGTTTAAAGGTATTCCGATATAAATAAAAACACAATAAGAATTTCCAATAATCGTTTTATTTATAATTTCGTTTATTCACTAATATAACATTCTTCGCGGACTAGAACTACGATAATAAAATAAATTTCCGAAAAACACAACACACACGATTATTAATATCGTATTGTTTCAAATTTGTTATACATTACTGTTTGAATGTAAATAAAAAAAAATTAGACCTTTAGACGAAAATCACGAGGGAATAGAATGAGGTACATTGGCAGTGAAAGAAGAAACAAGGTTTTAACAAGAGATTGTCTCATCGTGGGCCTATTTTTATTGCAATGGGGTCACATACATACAGAAAAAAACTGATATAGTTGAAAGTAGAAAAAAAAACAATGTAAGCGCTCTTAATTAAGTTTTATTAATATTATTGTTATTATTGTTTGTTGAGCAAGCAGCTATTTAGCTGATAATATCTCATTCTCAGTTATTAGCGATTGGCCTAGATTCAAGAAGTTTATCAAGGCGGTTCTTGAACTGGTTCACACTTATAGCTTCCACCACTTCCTGTGGGAGCCGATTCCAACTATCCACAACTCTATTGGAGATAAAGTTCTTCCTAGGATTAGTGGAACAATGAGATTTAGATAACTTCATTGAACGGCCGCGAAGTTGCGTGTTTTGGTTAAACATGAATATGTCCTTAATGCTTGCACAATTGTAATGTCCAGTTAACACTTTGTAAGTCTCAATGAGCAACGTGATCACCACGATCACGTCGCTCCTGTAATGAGGTCAATTTTAACACAGACAGCCTTTCTTCATATTCATATTGGTAAGCAAAACTTTTGTAATAAGTAAATAAATATTACATTTTTTTTACAATCCTCTGGTAATTATTATATTGGCACATTGGTCCTTCTAAATTAAAATATTTACGATAAAAAAAAAATGGTTCTTGGTTCACCAACAAAATTATATTTCGTTATTTCGTGGTACGCGCTCCCGCCCTACAGAAAGATGATCCCGATGCCGAACTGAATGCCCCGCGCCGCGTAATCGTGCAGAGCCGCCCTGATCGGGACGCAGTAGTTGAGCTCGAATCTCGCCATGCCGGCCACGCGGACGGCAATGCCGGCGCCGACGCTCACGCGGGTGTTTTTAAAAATGTCGCCGACGTTCGCCAACTGATTGTCTGTGGGGGAAAATTTTTCATCATTATTACAATAGCCAGATTTAAGGCCACGCCCACATCCATACAAATATGTTTAAGCCCTGTGAACCAATAAAAAAATATAAGTACACATTCGTAAGAAAAGCAAAGAGCATGTCGGAAGATTGACCGATCAATACAATCACACATTCAATGATAGTGACGTTAAATAAATAATGACAGTTTATGTTTTACATATTATTACTACAATAGTACATTTATTGAGCTATTTTAAGTTCTTTAAACTAAAATACATATTTAGAAACGTTTTGAAGTCTTTGCCCGCGAAATTGATTTGAAGACACATTTGGGCTTTGGGCGTTTGCAGGTCTGTAGGTCTAAATGATAAAATTAAATTAACGAAAAAATCAGTTTCATTTTATAATACTGATTATCTAGAATCTAGATTACTGATTTATCTAGAAAAACTGCAATTATGTAATAATAATTGTAGTGGCTGGGCACCATTTAGTTGAAAATTTGTTTTTTTAAATTTATGAAAGTTGCATTTTAAACATCGTCTGTCATATATTTTCCGAGGACGCCGAAGTGGGAAAGCTTAAAATATTTTATCATAGGTGGATTGGAGTCATAGGGCAAACATTGGTTCTTTAATTGGTTCTTAATGACTTGGTTCTTAATGACACAACCCGGTAATTTCTATATACGAAAGTTAAACATACTCATAATCATCAGAATGAAAAAGGTACATATCTACTTTGTCTAAAAGGACACATTCCGCTCCTTGGCGTAGAACTCGCTTTTTTAGTTTAAGTTACAATTTCTTATAATTGTATGTGCAAAACTATGAAAATATTTGGTTTTTATTATTAATATTATATTGACATAGCTTTTGTAAATAAAACTCGAATTATTTACCGCCAAATCTGTTAAAACAATTCCAATTCACTAGCGCACTTTTCACATGAACAATCAAACATCTGAATCGAACTAAAATTAAAAAACACGACGATTAGTCTATGCCTTTCATTAATTTAGGTACAAGCAAAATGCTACTCTTTTAAATATTAATATGCAGTAAGACGATGACATGTTTACTCGCACACGGCGTATACAGCAATGATGGGATCCCGTCATCGGTATGTTAAGAACGTTGAAGTCTGTATTCTGAAGAAAATTTCAAAACTTAGGATGTAAATATCTAATTGACTCAATACAAGAATCGTGAAAATAAAACTAAAAAGTTTCCTAAAAGTGTGGTAGCTTTGAGTACCCAATATGTAAAAACGAAGCCTTCAGGTGGACAGCGACTGAAATAACTCAAGACTGTTCGTCAAACAAAGAATGTATACCTTGGTCAGTTTGAAAGATGTTTCCGGCGTTGGCGAAGATATGCGTTCTGAACAAGTCTCCGACTCCCCCTTTCCCCGGACGGAACGGCAGAGGGGCAAACAGATGGAGACCGCTGGCCCAGTACATCTGCAAAATTTTACAGGAGTCATAAACATACAAGTCAGCAGTACTTAACCTTTTTTTCTAAAAGGTTTTATCTAAAATATGAACTTTGCGAGGACTGCAGTTTAGCAAAAAAATTGTTACATATTTCTATTCATTTTTTTTTTCATTTAAATCAATCATAGGATGGTTTTTTATATACGATTGTACGGAAAATAAAATAAAAAAACTGTCTTAGCAAAATCGTTGAAATTGGGATACAATTTGTGTTACATTTTGAGCGATATCATCCATCTTTTCAAAGATCGATATCTACATATATATTTTTACTATTGTGTATTGTGACGGTAATAGTTCATAACAAATTTAATTTTCGTAAAGATAGACTTGCGCAAATGCCTACTTTGAGATAAAAAAACGAACACAATAAATAGAAACTGTAGATAAAAACTCGAAAATCCGGATGTTGGATTTTTGGTGGCTTTTTTTTTAGGTGGCTGCTGTTATCAACCCTCGGGTGCCCTGCGATATTTTTGAAAATCGCGTAATTACGGGCGCTTGCTAAAATACTAATTTTAGAAAAACTATGTATGTCATGTTGATAAACTACACTATTTCGAATAGCTTATGAAATTCTCTACAATATGGTTTCATTAATAACTATATAAATTGTATATAAAAATTTTAAAAAATATGTTTTTGTGTAAAATGTTATTTTTGATAACCAATTAAGAAAATTTAAAACGATAACACCCGTCTTATGGTTTTTACTTATGTTTCTAGACATCATATAAAATTATTTATAAGTAATATATAATTTTGAGCATGAAAAGAAAATTTAATAAAAATATATATATCTATAGATACTTAACGGGGATCATCACTGGTGGCGTTTTTTTTAAATTATATATATATATTTTTTTATTTGGCGCTTTATAAGTTATTCTTCTAATAATTTATTCTTTTTCACTAAAATTATGTATATTTTTTAAAATATAGAAGAAAAACTAAAGAGTGTCGGTAAAAAAATTCAATTGTGTATATTTTTTTTTTCCTTAAGTAATAAGAAGTGGGATATTTGTTTTATTAATGTTGATAAACGATGACATTTCTAAATGAAATCACTTAGAAAGATGTTATAATATATATTTAAAAATTTATATAAAAAAAATGTTGTTTGTTTGTTGTGAATAGTACCCGTGAACACATAAGCAAAGCGACAAACAATTCCGAAATGCCAAATTTACGACATCAACATCTTGTAGTATATACATTTTAGAATACACATGTTATTCTCAATAAAATTTCATACGAAATACTATATTGCCCGGGCCGCTGTATAGCAGTATGGGCACGTACCGTTCCGCCGAGAGAGCTTCCGTCCTTATGCTGCCCGGCACCCCTCTGACGGAACCCACGTATGCTCATCGGACCGCCCAGGAAGAACTTGTCCGAGAGCTTCGTGTCGTGGATGCTGTGAAGGTAGCCAGACTGGAATGTACCCTGCACCACCTAAACAAGCATGCATACAAAGTTAACGTCCCTTTTCCAAAACGTTAAACCAACTACATACTTTATAATACTACAGGCTGCCCGGTCCTAAATTTGCACGGGGATACTCTTACCGAAGTCTTTTTTCCTTCATGTGTTAATACAAAGAGTTTTTATTAAATGGCACAAATGGTAAAGCCTTAAAGGCAATATAAATAATCTATGTAATAAAAAAAATCATAATAACTGATAGCACCGAACGAAAATACCAAGTCAACTGAAAAATCTGGAATATGAAGAAAGGCTAAATATACTTGGACTGACAACATTAAAGCAAAGGCGGGCGAGAGGTGATCTCATAGAGACCTGCAAGATATTAACTCACTATTATGATGTTCCAAATCTTGAAACCATATACACAATTAATACAAATTCGCACTTACGAGGACATCATTTAACACGCTCAAGTACAACTCAGTTCTAATCCGAGAAAGAATTTCATGTCAGAGTGGCGAACGCATGGAATAAGTTACCGAGCGTGACTTAATTTATAAAACAGTAAATACGTAGTTATTAATTTGGCCAATTACATGAATCCACTGTTTAACAATTGAATTGAAAGGTAGGTTCCCCTAAAACTGATTACATAAAAAAAAGAAAATAAATAAAATAGTTTAGTTTTTGCATATTTAAACTGATAAACATATGTATTACCTAAAGTATGGGTTGGTTAAAATTATTATAATAAAACATAAATATTTAGAACTTTTACCTTCTAAGTATGAGACGAGTATATTTTAGTAACCTTATTTTTTAATGAATTCAAAGTACAGTTAAAAATGTCTAATTCGGAAAGACTACTGTTATATTCGTTTCGTTTTTAGCTTAGTTAGTATTTGTTTTATTCAATAAAAAAAAGAGCTGTTGATTTAGTAATTCGTTGGGGTACTCTAAAGTTATTAAAGTTATTAAGTTATTAACTTTGTTATTAACGGGAATCCAGTCATGTAAAATTATAAAGTACAGACAAGCTTACTAATCTTGCGAACGTATAACGTTGGCTGAGGGTATAATAGTTTAATACCGATCTCTGGCCGTCGGACCGTTTCGAATAGTTCATACAAAAATTGAGTGTCAAGATATCTTGCACCTGATTAAAGCCATTCAGTAGTTTTGTGGTAATATCTTATTGACTGAAAAAGAATCGAGAAAATAAAAGTATAGTAAAACGATGCAAAATCAACTCGAATCAAATCAGTCGAGTTTTATAAAATACAGGGTATTCCAATATCATTCCCGAACACTTAAGGGAGTGTTTATGTTCTCTATTACACGTAAGATTTTATAAATAAATGCCCAAATTTATTAATTATACCAAAGCGCTCATGTAAATTCCCTTTTTGCTCACAGGTGCTTGGCAAGGCCGATCAATGACCCGGTGCGGTGTGGCCTTGCTAGCGGCCGAACTTACGACAAGAGCAATTTCGTATTATCACGTAAAGTTTACAATTTTTTTACTCGGAAACCATGATGAATTTGATATGAGGTCCAAACAAACCCTGTTTGAAATCGCAGGGCCAATAAGCCTCCTTAATATATCACATATACTTGAATGTGTCCACACACACACACACACACAAATTGAAATATATAATTAAATTCTCACATAATTCTCGATAACTTCATGGTTGGTCTGAAGCATGATGTCGCTCTTCAAATAGGCCACGCCCCCTCCAAGGCCGCACACCTCGCTGGTGAACTGCGCCAGTGTTCCGCCCGTAGGGAATATTATATCATCGCGTCTGTCCACCGAGACTATGTGCCGTAATATTGACTTCAGCGCCGGACCTAATAGACAAAAGGTTACGTCAGCAAAGTTGGAATTAATTTCAAAATGTTGTACGGAGAAAAAAAATGATTAAGAAATATATTTTACATACGATATTTAATTAAAAATATAACCCTACTTTAGTGACCAAACAAAGGTTCCGTTTTGGTTTCAGATTTAGCCACCTTCGCCCAACATACGAGTTTCGGCCAAAATTTTTGTTACGGCCAATTGACGACCGAAACTGCATTCGTTTATCCATCGCGGGCGTCCGTAGAAACAATTTATTAGGCGGGAATGCCGAGAAGCTTCTGTTTTTATCTTATAATATAAGGCTATTTAATTTTACTAACTTCTTCTTTCGTATGGATTAATTAAATATACATTTTAAATAGTCAATACTTTAAAATAGTCAAAAATTTAAATAGTCAATATGTAAAAAATAAATAAAAACGGTCACTAAATAATTTCCATAGAGTATTTAGTGATGATGATTATGAATTTATATCAGTATTTAGCCAGTGATTGGTTATTTGCATAGACAGTAGACAGTAGAGCAATCGGATGAACGGATAATTAAGAAGCAATTTTCTAATGAATGACGGCACTTTGACGTATATATACGTCGGTCTTTCTAAAAATAGCGGCTGTAAATAAAATACTTACACTCGAAAAATGGCTCAACTTCAACGAAAAATGGGCTTTTCAATGCCCAATAACTTTGAACGAGGTCATTTTTCTATTTTCATTTCTATTAATTAGAAGATAATGATTATTGGCACACAAATTGGCACAAACACACAAAACCTTAGTAAACTCGAAGAAAGTTGAAAACACCGCTTGTATAAACTGACAACACGAGTGCTTTTAAGGTAGGTAACTCATTCTCAACTGCGTTACCAGAGAGGCGCTGTTAAACCGCAGTTTTGATTACTGTGTTGTCTTCACGATGCGAGGCTGTTCCTAACATGCGCAAATGATGTGTTGGTACAGCTGTTGTGCATGCCTTGTTAATAAGAGGGGACTAGTATTTATGTATTAACAAAAATCCATTATCCTTCCCCCTCCCCACTATCATCGGCGAATTCGACAACTACAAATAATCGGAAAATATTTCGTATGAAAGGGTTCAGTAGTCCCCAAATTTCTATTTAAAACGAAGTTTCGGCAAAATATTTATTTAGCATTTCAGAATTCAGCTGCAAACTCATGTTTCACAGGATAATTTTCTTCACTTGGTGCTTGCAAATATACCATATTTAACACATTCAGCTCCGCACATTCAGTTATAATTTCTTATAATTGTGCAAACAGTATGTGCAAAACCGAAAATGTTTGTTTTTTATATTTAATATTATATTGATATAGCTTTTGTTAATAAAACTCAAATTATTTACCGCCAAAAATCCATCAAAAATACTTCCAATTTACTAGTGCACATTTTTCACATAAACAATCAAACGTCAAAACTGCGCTAAAATGAAAAAAAAACAATGATTAGTCTATGCCTTTCATGAATTCAAGTATAGGCGACATACCGATTATGTTTACGGTTTTATCCGGAAACAGCACCTGGCGTAAACGACGATTGCGGTAATTACCGTTATCGGCGTTTAGTGTGTAAAGCATAAAAAAAAAACGCATTAACGCTTTCACGGCAAACATAGATTTATCAAAATTATTTTATGCCAAATTATAACAAAGGCTGTAAATTAAGAAAAGAAGGTTAAGAGGGGAAGGGGGGGGGGGGGGAAGAGAAGAAGGGGAAGGGGGAATAAAGGTTCTGAGTGACGACTGTCCTCTTAATGATGGTGTAAATATCACTGCGCCATTAAATTTAATGAATACATATCAACACTTACCGCAATCTTCTCTTACAGAGAAAGATGCTGCCGATGTTCCCGTTGATAAAATTGAAGTATTTCTAAGTAATCCCTCCCATTGGATATTATGTTTTGTCTGAAATTAAAATTTAAAAATCTTAATAAGGTAATGAGATTGGTAGGATGAGAAATTAATGTTCATTAATATGCGGTAGATGAAGCGTTCAATAGCACATTTTCTAGTCTAGCCTAAAGCCTAGTAAGGCTTTAGTAAAGCCTAGTAAGGCTAGCCTAGTAAGTTTGTAAAGGTATGATCATGCGACACACACAAACTTCACAATTTTATTAAATATTTTGGATTTTTTAAAAAAAATAATTAAATTTTTGACCAAATATCCACATACCGATATACCGGCATATATATCCTGTAATCCTAATTCTGAATAAACAAAGTTTCAAGTATATCGCTCCCGGTGCATATATAGTGTTCATTTGTGGCTCTACTACTACAATTCTGTTTCTTTGTCAAGTTGGTTATGTACAATAAATAAATAAATAAAATATAAAATTATATTTCATGAAATTATAACACCGATATATAATCTATATTACATTATATAATATAATCTGTAACTTGTAAGGATGCAGGACTAACCTAAACCATAAGTTTTACTAATTTTCTTCTCATCTCTTGTATCCGTTGTTTTTCCTTGATTAAATAAATAAATAAATAAATAATCATTATTATTAATATTATAACAATGCCAATATCTCAGTTTGTTTACGTACTGCATAATATATGTTTATTATTATATATTATTTGGATGATAATTGACAATTTTATTACTATTTTATTTTATTACTACAATTTTATTGACGCACGCAAAGCGATGACATGACGCGACGATACCGGAGAGTGGGGGCGAGAAAAGGTTAGGTTAAGAATCACTTTTGTCTCCCTCTCTTAAATATTTTTTCGCACAGTTTTGAATACGTTGATGTGCAGATTAACTAGGTAAAGTGCAGATATTTAAAAGGTAAAGTGCACACCCGGTAATCTGCAGATTAACCAGATAATGTGCACATTATCGTCTATCTCACATTAACAGTAACATCTAGATTTATTTAGTAAATAATAAATAATAGGAGCGCAACTCAAAATGTGTAGTTCCTCTTTGATAAATTTAAAACTACTCCAAAGAAGCATATAAAATGAATGCCCTATGTTCTGTAAAAGAATAAATTTGTTTGCTTACAAAGGTGGAGGTCTTAAATCCCAAATCTAGCAGGACTCCCCTGTCGAACAAACTGTATCCGGACCAGGGGTACTCGGAGGCCTGCTGGAATAAACTTGTTGAGAAACTGAAAAAAAAGGAAAGAGTATAACAGGCAGATAGCCTGGCCTCTGTTTAAGAGGAGAATTTAAATAAATATCGAGGATTCTTCGGACTGTCCAGTTAAAAATGGTATGAGCATGTGCGGATTCGATCTCGCGACCTTTGGGTTAATAGTATAACGCCTTAACCACTAGACTACCACGATCTTCATTAGTAAATGAATTTTGCTACTTTTTTAGGATACATTTTTATGGAATGATAAAGTTAATAAAAAATAATTTTATGTGCCTCTTCATGTGTGTGTGTTCACGTGGACCTAGAATCCTTGAAGAGTCCATAGAGTGGCCTTTGAAGAAACGACCTTTCTAAAAATTTATATAAATAAAATTTAAGTATTTCGTACAGTTTACAAAAGTACCCTCTTTACGTCAAATGGGCCCTACTGAGGTGCAATTTAAACCAAAATTATGTTATTCATTAAATTGGAGGTACTATTAGCACCGAGCGAGCGACGCCTGAATACATTTAGTGATCAACCTGTTATTATCTACATATTAATATGTGAAGGGAAAACTTTGTACCTCTTTTTAACCATATTGCGCGCACGGAGGAATATGAGATTTGGCATAGTTAAAGTTTATATAGAGGAGTACAGAAAACTAAATTTATCTATAATATGTGTTACAAATACATTAAATTTAATAAAATAAAACGTTTAACTCCGCCCACAAAGCGTGTAAACTCGCTCACTTGAAACGTCACCTGCGGGAAATTAATTAATAAAGGTAGTCAAGGAAAAGCATACAAAATATGTGAGACTAACAATAAACAAAAATAGTGTGGCGTCTGTCAGGTATTTAATTAAACGCATCATCATTAATCAATGTAAGCGTCTAAGGTGATGGATGCTATCATTTTCCCTTATAAAGTGAGATTATTTATTGTATACCTTAATTAAATTGAATAATTTCGGGCTTTTAAAAAATATATACTTTTGTTAATTATACATCTTTCGGAAATATCTTGACAAAACTGTTTTGTTTTGTTTTGACAGTTAAATTAAATTAACTAAACGAATTAAAATCTATATATTAATACGTGAACAGAAAACTTTATACTCCTTCTTAAGCAAATTGGAGTGTGAGAAGTGGAGTAGTGTGTGTAGAGGAGTGTGATATTTGGCATAGTTAAAGCGAATTGAAAAAATGAGTTTCGAGATGTGAATTTTGTGTGATTTCAAATGTTCCTGTTTCAATAGTCTGTCAATGTCAAGCAAAAATAATCATTAATGCCATCTTATACTTCTATGAATGTCGAGTCTCATTCCAACACGAAAAAATTAAAACTGATAACGAATTGTATCAGAAATAAATACAAAATTAAACTGTTACTAACATTAGCTTTAAATTTCATAGTTGCAGGGAATTAAGGTAATCAACGTATTTAATGAGGTAATGGCTAATGACGTATTGCTACTTGCTCGCAGCTGACGTAATTAATAGAACAAAATTAAAAAAAAATATATGTGCAATTATTATAGAGGGAAACTAACCATATTATAGAGGTAAACTAACCGTATTATAGAGGTATAAGAACCTCAATAATGCTCAAACTCAAAAGTTTAATGAATTGTGGTGGAATTTCGACCACTAGGCGACCTCTAGTATTAATTGATTCCATATAGGCATAAGAAAATATACTATAGAAGAAAATCACATGGAAGCGTAAAAGCTAATTTTAAGTCACCGATAGCGCACTGTTTATAAATAGTTTGCAGTATAAACTTAAAGAATATATTGCCATCTGTTATTTAAAATTATGAAACTTTTCCGATAAATTACAATATTTTATGGATGTTTAAGACTTGGTTTTCAATTTCTTTTTAGCAGTTGAGCAATGTAAAAGTACCATATAATCGATGATAGGTTTTTTTTCACGTGTTAATGGATATTTCAGTGTTTTGATTTTGTATCACAAAGCCTTGTCACACCATGTCACACTTTTTAGGGTCACTTAACGTGTTAGGTAATTTATGGATGACCTCTATTTGTTTTCATAAAAACTTGTAATATTATGTTCTTGTAATATTTGAAATGAGCCTAATACTCGACGGCAATGAGGTATTTTAGATGTATGCATTATACTCACGTGGGTGAGAGCTTGCGCCCGGGGAACGGCTTCATCCACATTAATGAGAAATTGGATGTCTTCCGGTGCCCAACGGTGTACTCGCACTGGAGCCTCTCGCCTCTGCCGCACGTGTTGGGCATCTTGACACCTGTGTATCATGCGAGATGCTGTTCACTATAATTGTACTACCTCAAAAAACAAATATTTTAACACCGGCCATACAACCATTGTACAAGTGTCGGTGTATTTGTGTGCCAAGTGTAAATATCTATATCATCTAGGTGGCTGCTACACTTAGCACACTTTCTTGGGGCCCGTTGTGCACACCTCCGTAGTGCAGCTTCGAATCTAGAGCTCCAGTAGCCATTCCGTCTCCAATGCTAGCCGCAGGATGTGCCGGACTCTTGCTGCATATTTCGGCCATAGCAGGCCCGGGTACTTCCCAGATAGCGCATTCTTTTTGAGGTGAGGGCTAGGCAGTGACAGATTACGTGTTGTTCCTGTGTTGCAGCCTCTGCAGATGCGCAACGTGGTGAGGTGTTTGTTTGTCTGCAGTGGCCAGGCCAGTTATCAATCCAATTAAGTAGCGGAGAGATTAAGTATTAATGTATAGTAATATGTTTAAGAAAAAAAACCCTTTTCAATTTATTTAAGAATATAAAATAACTTTGAAGCAGTGGCGGTACTTTCATAAAAGGTGAAAAGCAAGACTTACCTAGATATTTTAAAAAAATTGTTGGGTACCTCAAAAAAATTACGCCTTCAGCGATTAGAGTGCAATCCCACCATCGTCCCGCAATATGGTTTGCCTACTGTACAAATTCTGGACATGCCACTGCTTTGAAGGGGTCTTTTTTCCTATAATCTATTGCTAAACACTAATACCTAATGACTTCACTTAAAGCACTTAAATGAGCACTAAAATTGTACCGCAATACATCGAAACATAGTCAACTGTAAATAAATTAGAAACCACACTTTGTATGGATTGCGTTACAACAGTCGCCATCTTAAACTTTTATGAAATACTCTGTAAAATGTAAGAAACATTTTGTATATATTTGCAAAAAAAGTTGATATTTTATATGAATTATGTAACCACACTGTAATTATGTAACTCACCATGTAACCACAACCATATATCAATAATTCTTTCTTATGAAAAAATTGTGATTGTAATTGGTTTTTGTAATCTTCGTGAAAATTTACTTCTAACGTAAAGGAAGACTTCGCACATA
Organism: Neomicropteryx cornuta; assembly: GCA_020383195.1. Lineage (NCBI taxonomy): Eukaryota > Metazoa > Arthropoda > Insecta > Lepidoptera > Micropterigidae > Neomicropteryx > Neomicropteryx cornuta. Next base: position 3,142,132 of record JAHKQU010000010.1, on the reverse strand, counting down.
AGCTACCATCATGCATAAATAAAAAGTACCCATAATTACTGATCCCTCGTTGTTTCCGACCATCGTGTCAACTCCGCCCACAAAGCGTGTAAACTCGCTCACTTGAAACGTCACCTGCGGGAAATTAATTAATAAAGGTAGTCAAGGAAAAGCATACAAAATATGTGAGACTAACAATAAACAAAAATAGTGTGGCGTCTGTCAGGTATTTAATTAAACGCATCATCATTAATCAATGTAATCTCTAAGGTGATGGATGCTATCATTTTCTCTTATAAAGTGAGATTATTTATTGTATACCTTAATTAAATTGAATAATTTCGTGACTTTTTAAAAAATATATACTTTTGTTAATTATACATCTTTCGGAAATATCTTGACAAAACTGTTTTGTTTTGTTTTGACAGTTATTGCTCTTAACGAATTAAAATCATATTAATACGTGAACAGAAAACTTTATACTCCTTCTTAATCAAATTGGAGTGTGAGAAGTGGAGTAGTGTGTGTAGAGGAGTGTGATATTTGGCATAGTTAAAGTTTATATGGAAAAGGAGTGCACAAAGCTAAAATTTATCGATAATATATGTTAACACTTTCATACTACTGACAGCTGATTGACAGAATGAGTTTCGAGCTGTGACTTTTTTTGTATGTCAATGTAGTTAATGACAAGCAAAAATAATTATTAATGCCATCTTCTGCTTCTATGAATATCAGGTCTTATTATTACATTAAAATATTAAAACTGACAATGAATTGTAGCAAAAAATTTGTATCAAAAATAAATACAAGCTGTAAATGTGTTTATTTTTTCAACTATTACTAACATTAAATCTTAAATTTCATAGGTTTTGCGGGGAATTAATGCAAACAACACACGCTAATGACGTATTTGTACACGCTCGCAGCTGACGATATAGAACTAAAATATATGCAATGATTAAAGAGGTATTCTCACCTCATTATAGAGGTGCAAGAATCTCAATAACGCTCAAACTTACAGGTTTAATGAATTACGGTCGAATTTCGACCACTGTGCGACCACTACACGTTACCAACACACGTAAACGTAACACATATTATCACCAATTTCATTGCGATGTCAAATATTGGATACACTTCTCAATACGTAGATTTGAGGTAAGGGTATTTCTATGCCATTAACTTGTTCTATGGTCCAATCGGACAAAGATAGACTGATATAGATAATAAATACCTCTAAGCCTTCAGGAGTTGCATTTGGTCCAGAAGATACGTCAATGAACACTCCGATGTTCCGGAAACATCCCGTGGAATCAAGTTGAGACCGTACCTTGAAATATAACAAACAAAATTAATAAATAAAAAAAATGGTATATACCACAATTTAATGAAATTACACTAATATTGTAGCGATGCTGGCAGCCGAGTAAAACGGCCAGGGCTGTTGCAGGCAAAATGCTTTTTTTCCAGTTGAGCAAAATGCTCAAATGTTGAAAACCAAAACGTTGACAAATCGTAACGACCCATTGAAAATTATCTTTTCCGTGATATAGGTTAACATTTTTTTTACCGGCTCTAATGTCAATAAAAAAAACTGAAAAATGCGAAAAAGCCATCAAACAGACAAATCGTACCGGACCCGTTGTAAGATATCTTTACTGAAATGTAAAACATTTATTAAGTACAAAAAATGTATCACCTGCCAACAGCCAAAATGTGGGCAGTTCGAAAAGTCAACACATCAACACATCAAAAGTGATCAGAAAATTAATTCACGTGGAATCAAAATATACAAACCTGCTGCGACTTCAAGATGACTTCCTCGAAAGTGTTGGCGTCGAAAAGTTCCTTAATGGAATTCGTAACTATGTCATCTTTCGTTCTGCCCAAGCCCTCTACATGTATCTTATCCACTCTCGCCTGAGAATAAGCAAAATATATCATAAGAAATTTTGAGTTTTTATAGTAAAATCATTGATAATTCGAAACCTTCATTCATGTATTCTTTCTATTTAATTTACGGCTTAAGTTGTCGGAGATATGCTTTTTAGCGCAGTTCCGAGTGCCTTATTGTCTTTATGATGGGACACCATTCCTTACAGCAGCATCATCTCTCAAGTCTATAATTAGTGCTTTTTCATTGGCGAAAAGTGACCCGGTCGGATTTGAGTCCCTGGGGTATTGTTAAATAAACACAAGTTTTCTTTTATTGTCAAGATGTTGACAATTCATATTAACAACAGTGTGACAATAAAATATCTAGAGTAGGGAAATCGTTCAGAACTTTATGGTTAAAATAGAATCAACTGTCTGCCGCATAGTACAAGTTCGGAATAGCGTCAGTTGTAATATTAAGTAAATAAATATTTTGATAATATTAAATACATTTTAAAATTCGCAAAAGTATCATCGGAAAACCAAGAAAGAGGTAACATGAAGAACAACATGGTAACAAGAAGATAAGTAACATGTTAAACAGAAGAGTTAGACTGTTTTACTGCCAAATCTCTTCAGCAGCTTTTTAAAATTTTGGGGCTGACAAGAAAACATATTTTGATAACCGTTCAGGCAGCATCATTCCACATCTCGATATGGGAAAACGGAGACTTCATCCGCTTCTAAACCACTCCTTAATACGGTCGTTCACTGCATTTTGTAATGCAAAACTTACGTTCTGCTGGATCGCGCGCTACGACTCTCACTTACAAATCACTACCCCTTACAATCATCCTTGGAGTTAGCAAGCAGGCGTGTGTTTAGACGCGTTCGCAGATTCGACAATCCATCAATTTTTTTATCACATCTGAAATGGGAGCCTTTAAATTTTAAACGTAATTTTTTTTGTCTATTTGTTGACCTATTTAAGACCTACTTAAAACTTAAATAGTTAACAGTTGTTCACTAAGCGTACTTAAAACTTCTAGCATGGCCCTCGATTAGTGAACAACTTCAGAAAAACTTTGATATTGGAAAACAAAATAAAGGAACTATTCAAGAAGAAGAATGTCGGTTACCATTCTTTTCTTACGCGTACTATCAGAGAATGGAATAGTGTTAACCGCAGCGTCTTTAAACCTTTTTCTACGCACCCATACAAAGAGAAATTGGTGGATTGATGAAGAGAACATTCTAAGAAAGAAAATTGCCTACCCTCAAACCTTGGAGGTTTGGCCTGTTATGGAAGTGCAGCTGAACAGGTTTATCATCACTGTCGTCTCCGGGAAGGTTGAAGCGCGATGGTAAATTACTTTTGTCATCTTTTTCCTGGAAAAGTAAAATATAAGTGTGTTTTTCACAACCCTTTGCCAAACCGAATGTCAAACCTAAGTATGTGATCATCATGTGTGTGTCACAAAACATAACTCTAACGTATATTATTCTTAGTAAAATATTAACATTGAATTTACAGGGTGTATTTTTATTCACTTTGTTATATTCAGGATCGACAACTAAACCGGTCTCACTAAAAAAAAAAAGTTATTATAATATTAATATATTACTTTTCAAAAGCGGGGCGGTGCGGGGCAAGGCGCAGTTTAGCGCCTTGTCCCGCTCCTCTCTAGGTCCAGGCGTGTAACTAGTTCTCAAACATTAAAATGATTTACACTAAATTTTTAATTCATATTTCTTGTAATTAAGGAACATTGTTCCAATATTTTTTGCCGATTAACGTTTAATTCTTAATATAGATCCACCCTCTGAAAGGTGCAGAGTAAATATACCTGTGTAGTTAAATAAGTACTAAACGGGGCCGCGGAACTGGTAGTATTTTAGGGAAAATAAAATCTTATATTCTGTCGTGAAAATAAAACGTATTTTCAATGCTTCACTTTGTCATTATTTTTCAAAATGATCAATAATATTTCAAAGAAAACATATTTACTCTGTGACATACATAGCCCAGCCTAATACCCCTACCAAGGTAGACTTTCTAGGGAAGGTATATAGTCAAGAGCTGACGACAGTCTTGGTCAGGTAATTTTATCAGACTATATTGAGGATTATACCTTTCTGAAAGATACTTTTGTCCAAAACCTTCATCCTAGTCAGCCGCACCTGGACACGGGTGGGACAGGTAATACGAGCTGGAATTTTTTTTTTTTATGAGGGGCTTGACTAAGACATGCTATGCCGTAGGGACACACTATTCCGGTGAGTGCGTATTGGTCTGTAGAGGCAAAGAGTGTCTTTTAAAGCCCCTCAGACAGTTTTCGTAGAAAATGTGATAATTTCATGGTTTTTTTTTCAATATTGTTACTGGAAAAAAGCCATGTGTACTAGTAGTACCTGAAAATTAATATTTTTATGTAGTAATAATTGATCCGGGCTACAATTTTCCACCGAGCAACTGAACCGGGTAAATTTTACGCGTGTGCTTGAAACATAGATTAATTAGCAAAATTAGGACTGATAAACACCTCATAACACCAAAAGGATAATCCTCAGTATAGTGACTGATAAAATTACTTGACCATGGTAAGGGTTACTGTAGTGTATGCATATACCTTATAATAAATATCCCCACTACACGACGTGAGAGGTGCAGGTGGTGGCAACACGGCTGTCAACTGTCACGAGCTACCAACGAGCACGCGGAGTGTAGAGGGTCCATGAATAAATGATCTTTGTATTTAACTACACCTAAATACATCCTAATAGTGCATTGTACAGTTACCTTGTTAGGTTGGCCTAATTTATATTTCTAAGCCGAGTTGTAGAACCCACTACATTTATTGTTCACAAGCATTTCATATTCTATCCTCTCGAATGAAATCAAGCAATTATTAAATTTTTTATTTACTTTTTTTTAATTAATATTTTTACATTGTGATCACATCATATATTTAAAGTTATGTCAATTAATATGGTGGTTATGATGACCTAACAAGAATGCGTGGTAGTAAAATTAAACACTAAAAAAAAAACAAACTAAACTAACCTACAGAACATGTTTTTTTATGCATTGTAACAAATTATTTTAAAAACTAAGACGTGAATGTCAAATCTGTACATAGGTATGTTAAAGCATAGACCCCAAGAGAAGTGCATGGGAGTAATGGTTATGTTATCTACCAACTGAATCGCTAATTGGTAAATTTAATCATGACCACGTATAAATAACTCTAATTTCATTTTTACATGGGTTTTAGGATTCATTAGTTGTAGGTTTCACTACCGCACCGCATTGATTTTATAAACAGAAGAAAGTGTCAAAAACTCTTTGTTTAAAATGAATGGATTTATTTGCTCGTTAGTGATTTTGTGTGTCTTATTTGTAATTATATAAATAAATAATGCGCTTAATTTATTTTTATAAAATGAAACGAACTACACAGTAATAAAGTACCCAGTAAAAAGTGCCACATTATCTGTTATAAGTGCATTAATTGTGCGTTGTTTTAGTAATCTTGGTTTTTAAGGGGTTAGTAAATATATTTAAATTTAAAAAAAAAAATACACAATACGTCTGTGAAATTATGAAGCTTTGAATTTATGTCATTTTCGAGTCGAAAAAGACTATCGATAAACTTTACAAATCAAACTCATCAACAGGAATAAACATTGCATTAAATTCATCAGAGTGATCATGTTTACATAAAGAATCGTTTTGACATTTTCGAGGTTAGGTTTTTAAAAGATTTTTACCTTTGCATGAACCGTTCCCATTTTGAATCGTAATGTGTGTTGTTTTATTCGATCGCCGAAAGAATAAATAGAAAATTTGATCAATTTTTTACGAAAATTGATCTTTCATGTTCGTGATATTACCTAAACGTCTAAATTGACTTTTCCCAGCTTTTTATGGCTAACGGAAATTCATAGTTTTAGCAGCTATCACAGCCAGTATATTTGTTGTTAGATAATAATGATAATTGACTCCGTGCGATAATTGTTTGAATAAACCTATTATCTATAAAAATTATAATTTATATATTTTATATATTTTACTGATTTCAAATCATTTAATGTCTTTTAATGTTTGGTATATTAAAAAACAGAAATTTTATACGTTTAGACAAATCTAATAAACGCAAACATTCCAAACGGGGCCAAAACTACACTAAAGGACAAAGTTACCCAGAATGGGTTTATTTACCTCACCTCACAGATCATAGAATCCTGTTAATAGCTAATTGGTTACCTATAAGGAAATAATTATGTAATTATGAAAATATTCAAAATAAATGAACTACCTACGCAAATTAACCCCTTTTGCCAAACATGGGGGGAAATTGGAATTTACGGGAATGGACTATTTTAAGTACAATAATAATTGTAATCAGTGCAATTTTATCATTTTAGGTACCTAATCGTAGTTCTTAGATGTTATTAGTTATACGCGCTATTACAAGTGTGTCGCTTGTGATAACTTAAATATTTATGATAGGTAGGTATTTACTTAAGAATTTCTTAAGCATAAAGATCCATTAAAATGATATTAGACTACTAAAAATAATCAATGCTAAACATAAGTGCATTATGAAATTGGTCTAACAGACTGAACTACATTGAACATTTATGACATGCTTTTGACGTTAAACGTCAATCATTCAGGTGCATCTGTCATTCTCTCTGTTGGTTGCATGCATTGCTTGGATTTGTTGCGTGTATAAATCTAAATAAACCACGCCTACTTGTTTATTTAACTATCTTTATCTCGTGCGCTTTCTTTCGTTCGATTTCTGCATGTTAATAGTTGCTCATTCGCATTTCAGATGCGTTCGCATTAGGATGGTTTAGTGAAGTTGTGGTCGACGAATAAATTACTTTTTGGTGGTTTTATTGTGTGAATTATGTAAAACATTATATCGGTAAACTTACATAAAAAAGTGAAAATGGCAACGATGAAGGAGATAGCGGCGGAGTATTTTTCCAATTTAAATCCCATCGCTTCAAAAATTAATTCTGATATTAAGGACGTAAAGCGAACTTACGGTGATCTATGGGATTCTTTTACGGATTTGGAACGACAGAAGATCATCAACGATTCTATTATAAAACCTGAACTAGTCCTTAAATATACATCTACAGATGATTTCGAGCGGGATTTAGACGACGACACGGTCTTGTCTAAAGGGTACCTTATGGCGTTTTTTGAAATTGGGATGCGGCGGCAAAAACAATTAGAAGACGGCGAAAAAAGTTTGACAGAAGAGGATGCTGCGCCGTTCTTATTTCAAACTAAAAGTCAACTCAATTTATGCGGTTTGGCTGAATCGAGGCGGAAAGAAATCGCCAACATACCAACATCACCGCTAGAAAACAATTTGCAAATCAGTCACTTCAAAGTCGTGTCAGAATTGAAGAGCGCATTGAAAAGTCACAAAAACACCATAGAGTTCAAGGATAAATGGTCCGAACAGAATAGTTCCAAGTGTGAGGAGATAACGTCTCCCGGTTTTATATCAAAACTGATCGGTAATAAAAAGTCTTACAAGGTACAAAGTAACGACGAAAAAGAGAGGCTGGTATCCCCGGAGAAGCACCAAGTGGTTGCATCTTCCGAGAACTACTTCAAGACGAATTTCAGGAACGTGACTTCTCCGCCAGCGGATAGAACTTCCATGTTTAGCAGCAAACTGAATGGTTAGTTTTTTATTCCGAAGTGATACTAAGGGTTGCTAAAAATTATAGTTTCTTTCCAAATATTTACAGTTTTTTTCAAAATACGGATTTTGCGGAGATGACGAACATGGCCGTCCTCGAAACTTTCTGCCAACAGTGTTTGTTTAGTGAAAAACATTGTTAGGTAGGTCTTGTTGTTTTATTAAAACAAGAATGACTGTGACACCCTTTAGCAACTGCTTTTATACATTTTTTAGTAGTAGTAAATTATTTAACCAGATTCTGACGTCTTACAGCTAGGTCCTAGAAGCATACTTAATGGCATCGTTCCCCCCAGACTACTCCCGCCTGTGGTAGCATCTTGTTATGGGTTGCTTCATTTCCTATCGCCACTTGCGCCTGCGGCACTTTTAGCTTGTTTGATGTGTGTGTTGGATGGCCATAGAAGCGACAGTGGGTTATTTTTTTAGAGAGTTTTATAAACTACATTTTGAGTAATTTAAACTACAACCTACCTTATTGTTTAATTCTCAGTCATCCGTTGCGGAGAAACGTTAATTACAAAGCAACTCTCGATGCGACAGTGCTATGCTTCTGTTATTATTTTTTCAATGAAAATTTAATGTTGAAAATGGGTCAATTGGCAAATTGAAAAATCTCAAATAAAAAACTACCGTACCATGAAATTATACCTGTTATATCATGTTTATGAATATTTACAAACTTCTCTCTTAATTCTTCCCACCATATAACTATAATCTGTGACTATATTGCTAATTCAGCCTATGCCTCAACATAACATAATGATTAACATAATTATTTTAAGTTATTAATTTAAAATGCGCATTTTTTTAGACCAGAAAGCATGTTAAACTCTAAAATAAATCAAAGCCAAAATAAAGCCTTTCTTCCGATCAACAGTCTTAGCCAATCTGAAAACGTTTTAGTTCGTTTTGACATCCCATCTTAAAAGGGGAGCGGTCGATATTTATGTATTCATAAAAAGCGCTGCATACGGACCGTTATTCACGATCCATTGTCCTTCCCCGTCGATCTCCAATATCATATGCAAATTCGACAACCACAAATAAGTAATCAGAAAATATTTCGGATGAAAGTGTTCAGTAGTTCGCATATTTCTACTTCAAAACAAAATTTTGGCAAAATATTATTAGGTACTTTTATCTAAGCAAAAATATAGCAAAGGCTTCCTCGGAATTAGTTTTTCTGTTATACATAGCTATATGCTCACATAGGGCCTGCCTTTGCAGGCCCTATGTGTAAATTGTGGCATCTTTATGCCACAATTTAAGACAAAAAAACGACTTTTCAAACGCTCGTTAAACATTACTCAAATCTTCTAGGAATGTCTCTGTTTTTGTTTACATAAAAAAAAAACGAATTTCTTTGAAAAAAACGTTAACCAATTACATACCAAGATAAACTTCTTTTCTGTATAGGTACTAGTGATGTGCCGGAGATCCGAGGGGGACGAAAGATCCGTATCCGTTACTTTTTGGCGGATCTTGAACGGAACCTTTACATTATTTTAAATTTCATGGCATATACGAAATTCTAAATATAGATGATTAGGCAGCAATGAAATACTTTTAAATTCCATTTGAATTATATTTTATTTCCTAAAATCACATATTTAGCACATTTATATTGCAAAAATCAAATATTTAAACATTTATTGTAGTGAATTACTAATAGTACATCAAAGGTACTAATTAAACTATTTTTATAATGAGATCAATCTCAAATCTTCGTGATATACTTATTATTATTATTATTATTAAGTAATTACAATATTTAGGAGCTAGCTCCGGTGATACTGTTGAGTTTAGTAGGTGAGGAAAAAAAAAATTAATGCTTAACAACTCGCAGCCTACGCTTAAAAACAGCTTTGGAACAAGGAAAATGGTCAAATACTGACCTATGAAGAGCATTCCACTAGCGAATTGATCTGGAAAGAAACGAATTGAACCCAATGTTCCGTTTTCTCAAGATAGGTTTTATCTTGGAAGGATGGTCAATTCGGCCAATATAAGGAGGCTAGGAGAGGTTCATTCGTCACAGTCTTATATGAACTAGTTATTTCGAATTCAAAACGCCTTCTACTAAGTGGCTCCCAATTTAATATTTCCTTATTAAAATATTGAAATATTAAAACATTTATTTTAGAAAGTTATAAGATATTCATTAAATTATGAGTCAACTCTCGTGTCAAGGTTACACGCGCTGACCCGACTGAGTAGGTCCATATCCGTATCCGCAGATCTGGACACCAACGATCCGTATCCGCGAATATATATTTTTAACGATCCGGCACATCACTATTAGTTACTATATCTTATATAGAGAATTTACTATGTGTACTTCTATGTATAAATATCAAGAATACTCAGTTTTTCATATGAAGTATTTTAGTTCATATTTAATATTAGTTTATTAATACGGTTACAACGTTTATAACATAATTATCATTATTTATTAACAGTACATTTATGTATTATATTATTATTTATATATTATGGATTGAATACAATTCAATTCAAATAATTGTAATTGTATGTGGCGCAGTGAGACTGTTAAGCTTATAAGAACGATGCTTCTAGTAAAGTCTACTTTAGTACGGGCATTGCCTAGTTAGGTAGAACTTTGCGTAATATGTAAAATAATGTTTAAATTACTGTCAATATAATAAAAATAAAAAAAAAACCATTTTCCGGCAAACATAGATTTTAATGATGCAAAAAATTTATGCCAAATTTTAATAACGCTGTAAATTGGGAGTGTTCGTATGGAGGTTCTGAGTAAGACGGCCGGCCCTCTTAAGACATCTTTAAGACAAACAATCTTAATCTCTTTGTGACTCAGAGTTTGTTTGGTAAGTCACGAAATACTACGCACTTTTAATATTATCTAAATACAAACACAATTGTTCATTGAATCAACTTTACATACGTGTGTAAATAATATGTTACAAATTGTAAGCATTATGTGTGAGTTAGTTATAACACTGGTCGTGATGATTAATTGTTTCAGTTTGTTTTATGTTACGCATTGTAAAGCTGGTGCACATTGTATTAAAAACACCAAACAAAATTAAATCGATCTTGTTACATCATGGCAAGGCACTTCAAAAACTTTCTTCTCAAAATGGACACCAATGTTGGCACTCGTCACACTTTTCAGTGCCTATCCACATAATGGCCCGATAATCTAGTGTCTTAAAAATGGCCCGATAATGGATACCCTATCTTAAAATATAATGAGCTGTTATTCAGCCATCGAGAGGCCGATAAACGCCACCGATATCAATCTAAAGTTAGTTCATTTTGCCTCTTCTACGAGGATATAATATCACCTCCTTCGCGATGTCGTGGGCCAGTTCACCAAACAGCGCTGTACCTGTAGACGAAATAAAATCTATTATTCTTCCATCAACGTCTGTTTCTATAAACAAATTGCTCGATTGCGATAATTTTCATCTCAAATAAAATTTGATACCGGTAATAACAACTCTTTCATACAAACAAGAAATGTTTCCGGTAGGCTGTTGGATTGAATTCATATATATTAAGTATACTGCGCTTGCACATATTATCAAATCCCATTGTAAAGTCTACCTTGGTCGAGCGCCTGCGACGGAAAAGGGAATTTTCACGAGCGCTTTGATAAAATTAATAAATTTGGTTATGAATTATTTTCACATTTTTTTAAACATAATAGGGAACATAAACACGCCTGTATATAAAATAACTATCTACATTTAAAAGAACATCACCAATGTAAGCATTATCCTATTGAAAGCAAGTTATATCAGCCTTAGCATTTATACGGGAGGTATGAACGTGTGCTTGTAATTAGATTGTGCGAATGACCCACATAGAAATATCTCCACAATTATCAGCATGCGAGCATTGTTGAAGAATAAATACCTACTCGTAATTATCAAATAAAAAAGTCCGCATTGCAAGTTCATTCATCTGAAATATTTCCTGCTGTCGGCGCAATTGCTTTCACTTTTATTGGTTAACCTCACCCGGCCATTTTTAACGACCCATCAATTCGAATTCTATTACCTGACTGACCAGTTTTTTTTCGGCAGTTTGTCTTTTTTTTATTGATCCCCTGAGGCCGTAAAATATTTGTGAATATAAAGATTGGCGCCGTAGACTGTGCAATTAAATTTCATGCATTTTATTATCTATGCGATAGCTATCCAAGTTTCATTTTAAAAAAAATCAAAAACTATCATATTATGTACTTAAACTCTAAAACTTGGCAAGTATGCTTTCAAAAAACATGCGCTAAAAGGCATAAATAATTTAATTCAAAAGTTTAGATAATTTATAACATGTTATATTATACAATTTATTTTTTGGTTTTAGTTTTTGGGATATATTTAAAAATGTTAGCATTATTTTTATCATGAAAAAATCTAATTGTTAAGTAGAAATCTATTTTAGTTTTATAGATTGGTAATTTTTCATTGCTTATATCCATGTACTTATGTTTTTAAATTTGTAAAACTGTTGATTTCTTAAATAAATGCTAAATTTGCATTTGGGAGGTTTTAAAGATAATTGTACCAAATTCCCTAAAGAATCAGTACTCTTTAATGTCAATAATCTTATAATAATAACTTTCTCCAACTATATTCAAAATTCATAGTAATAATTATAAAATATACCTAATAAAAAAATAAATGAATACCTTTATGTATGAAACAAAATTAAAGTAACATTATTTTATTTCATATTTAAGTATTCGATTCGATAAGGTGAATAAATAGATTTTTTAAAACATCTTGCAGGTGAAAAATCTTGAGAATTCATTCTCAGCACGTTCCTATAGCCTACCTACCAAGGCTAGGTATTTTATTCATCAATGTTTTTTTTTTATAAAACCAATATACTGAAATATTATAATAATTTATGAATAATTTTGAAGTCAAAATAGCTATTTTGGCATACTTTTGGTCCCAAAATACCATACACACACAAATAGACAAGTAGAAAATGTGGTAAATACTATCTCAGACTTTACTATTGGCTCTCAATTGAGATCTAACAAGAAAAATATTGTTTTGAATAGTTTTACAATATATATATTTAAGCATACTTATACACCTGTTTGCTTATCTCACTTTGTGATTAAGACGTGCTCCATCTGCGCTTTAGTGTGTGTGCTTGCATAAACAATACACATCTATTAAATATTTGCGATTAAGTTGAATGATAATATAGCGTGTCTGTTATCCGTTACAAATCGCACCTAGCCAGGTGGCACCTATCCTCTGTAAAGAGAGTCATTCCGATGGAGATTTGAGAAAGTGAAGGTTAGAATGGATATGTGTATGCGTTTCTTTCGTACCACTCTTTTTAAACCTTATTATTTAAAAAATTCTCATGTTATAATTTTTACAAAATTCGTATCGTTATCTAAATATATTTTTTGTTTGTTTATCATAGCCTGTAAATATTTATTTGTAAATATTTTTATATTATCATTCGCAAAAAATTGACAAAGGTGTTAATCTCCATACAAAATTCCCAGAATAATGATTTCTCCTCCTTCCTTTTTTATGCACAGCGTACTATAATATCCATCTGTCTTAATTTCCAGAGGAGCGCCACGGTCTGCTAGCGAGCGCCAGCATAGCGAGCACCGAGTCCTCGTGCGGTGACTTCCTCTCGTGCGAGGACCTCGATTTCCGCTCGCCGAACACCGAGGAGTCCTGCGTCGCCGTATCGCCGTCGTCGGCGAACGCCGTGCCCAAGACCGGCTATGACTTCTTGGACAACTGGTAATAAAATCCTGAATTGCCCGAATCTGGATCCTGGAAATCTGTATATTGATTTTAATACTCATGCCGGATGTACCATCGAAAGCATCTAACTTCGAGGTCATGGATTTAATAAATTTAGATTAATGATCCCTTAAGAATGAATGTCCCTTAAGAATGAAGATCCCTTAAGAATGTAAGTCATGGTGTGATAATTTTACAGAATGCGTGTTTAATGTTTAAGTTTGATAATATCATAGTCTAAGAACATTTGCTGAGTACTTGAGCTAATTTTACTAAAAACATGACTTACACTGTTATCATTCTCAGGCACATAACTATCAGCTGCAAGAGCAATTTAAAACCCAGGGTTACTCATTTGGCGGTGTTGAAAACATTGGCATAAATTTGGCATCTATCAATTTAATGGAGCAAGAACCATTTTAGCACTAATTGTCAGACAGTATTGATTAATATGGTTGTTAAAAAAGACTTTATGAAGTGTAACTTGAAAATATTCTTATTTTGACTTGCTCTTCAATGGTGCTAAATCGTACCATCGTAAATTGTAAATTGAGCTCCTAATTTACTAAGACTTATTACATTAGTTTCAAGGATAACTATGCAAAGTTACTGGAAAAATTATGTTTTTAATAGGCTAGTCCCAAAAAAACCGATAAACACGCTAATTTTAATTATTTCTTTGTGATGTACAGTATTTTTATTTTTAGACCGTTAAATATAGGAGTTATATCTTTATTTTAAATTCTCCATGACGGACTGTTATTTAAAATGGAATGTTTTGTGGTCAACGATCGCCGGCTGGCCGGTGGGTGATTTGTTGTTGCGCCGAAGCCCTACATGCGTTGAGTAGGCCACTTTACGAATACTAAATAAACTGAGGTAAATATATCATAGTAATTTTAATAAATAAAAAAGATTCACTGCCTTTTTGCAAAATTAAAAAAAAAATACCAGAATTTCCTATCCTCACAACATTGCGGAATGGAACAATCTAGGTACAATCATGACATTATTTTTGTATGTGTTTTATTTTTGCACAATTAGTTATCTTAAATGTTAAGAAAGTATGTATGCCTGTTTTATACTATTTAATATATTATGAAAAAACAAAGCCAATGTTTTTTCAAAAAGAAAGATTTTATTGTTTTTCTATCTCACTCTCTCTCTAGCATTTCTGACGAATAATATTTTCAATAAGAATTTAAAGAACCTAAATGCATTTCTAATAAACATATTATTGTACTCTCATATCAGTAGATAAATTAAGTAAAAATAAATTGTAATAGAATTGTAATTAGTAAATATTAGTAGTGGATTTTATATTGATTTAAATTACAGAACAATTTTAAGTATAATTAAATTTAGGTACACTTAGGTAAATTTAGGTTAGGATCACACTGCCACTTTTGCCACAAATATCACTAATATTTTCCGGTAAAAACAAAGTATTCAATTAAATTCTTCTAAATTAACTATGTTTTGATGCGCTAATTAATTAGAACCATTGCAATTAACGCATAGTTGTGCTTATACAACGCGCTTCACCCACAAGCAACCGCCCGACTTCATATGAAAATATGTTCAAAATGGCAGAAAAGAACGTTAAAAAGGTACCTAAAGTCGATACATATTCAACATGATGGTATTTTTTTTAAAGATTTAGCATTATCATTTGAAAGATCCTATCAACTCAACGATCATAAAATATTATATTGTAGTGCATTTTCATTCGCTCTTAACACACACAGCGCCGATAACGGTATATCCCGTAATCGGCGTGTACGACAGGTGTCGTTTCCGGGTAAAACCGCATCTTAATGCATTTCTATTAATATTTAAATGCGTGGCATGTCGCGTACACCTTAATTCATGAAAGGTATACGCTAATCGTTGTGTAATTCGATTTTTATTTACAAAAGCTATGTCAATATAATATTAAATAAAAAAACGGGTGCCAGTCCCATCGCAGGGATATTCCGTTCGGTTAATGTACGGAGTTTAATGTGTTAATTAACCCGTATCGTATGGGATCCATGCAAAACGGCCAGTTTGTTACAGGTAATAAGTTTTATATATTTTTTTTTATTACCCTAATTTACCTTTGATGTGATAGTAACCCCTCTCTTTTTATTTATGTTTTTTAATGCAAATAAATTATGTAATATTGGTAACACATTTCGCATTAAAAGATGCATGCACCATGAAAATCAGTTTTGAATCAAGTCAAACTAAGTATTTAAATATTTTATTGTTTACGTAAAATGTAACTTTTAATTTAACACTGTGTCTATATGGATGAAATAAAATAAATTTTTGTTTTGTACCATAAAAATATAATATCTTAAGAGCGAGTCTATCGTAGCTCGACTCGTACAAGCGCCTGTTTTCAGATTACTATCGAGTTGACTAAGTTTTGGTGTGTTTCGATGTATGAGCGCTACAAATAATTCTTTTTATTACTATTTTTAGAAAAATTTCATGAAGAAAGAATTTTCGACATATTCTTCAGGTTTTTTCTAAAAAAAAAAAAACCTTACTGTAGCAATTGTTGAGCCGATTTCGTGCTTACAATGTTTCTATCTCAACCGCACACCCGTATCACGATTCCGCCTCACGGAATAGCATGCTTTTAGCAACCCCCATATAAGGGTAATAAGGTATGTCTTTACAATTATTTGGGCATTCTACCAGATAAATATATATATTTTTAACATAGGTAATTTTCATATTAGATTACTAGTATTTAGATTTTTTCATGTAACACTGCCTGTACTTAAATAAATAAGGCATATCATAATAAATTTTGACTGCTCTAACGATATTAACTCTAGTAATGTAGGTTATAGATAGATAAATACGAGTATAGCAGCTCTTCGATTAATATGACATTCATACATTAGAAGACTGATATTTGTTGGTTCTAATGACAGTTTAGGTCACAACATTCGAAACATAGCTAAAGAACGTTAGAGTATACAGGATGTCCCAAGACCACTCCCGTTAAAAAATTAGCAAATTGGTCCTTCGATTTCGAGTGTTATTTGTTAAGAAACTGTATCAAAATTCATAATAATTTCAAAGAAATACAATGTTAAAGTGTCTATTCTAAACGTATAAACAGCTATTTTTCATTGGCTCCTCTCTCGAATTACTATGTCACTGGGCCGCGGTCAGTCAAACTCGAAACGCCCTATTAGGGCGGAGCTAAATGATCGCTGTCAGATGTCACTGGTCGAACAGAGGTCGGTCTAAGAAGAAGGGTGTAACTCCTTACCCCTTCTCTGGGGTTGTAAAAGGGATGCTATTGGTTATATTAATTTATTGATTGATAAAAACGATTTACACCAATTTTATTACACAACTAATAAATTTGGTGGTGGAAATTTTTCGCATTTTGTTATATAATTTCTTACCCTTAATGGGAACATAAACACCCCCTGAAGTCTGCGGGAATGGTCTTGGGGTACACATAAGAATGGCTTTTTTTCCATTGTCACCGCACATGTATTATTATCTCTAATGCGTCGTTTAAAATTAATTATGCACTAACGGTTTCATTGTATTTGTTTATAATTTTATTGTAACCATTGTATTTATATAGGAAAATAAAAAACGCTTTCTCATTTAAACCTGTATTTATATTTTATTCTAATGGAAGCAATATTGGCGCTCATTGCAAATATCCCGAGAAATATATTCATTATGAGAGTTCACAGAAAATTAACAGGAAATGTTTAGAGATGGTTACCAGCTAAAAAATATTCTAGGTTCTTTTGCCTATTTGTGAAATTCACTGATAACAGATGGTGCTACTCATAGCGGAGGAACGGGAAACGAATTTCATTTATGACAACTAAGCGAGCTTACCTATCTGTGAACTATGTTTTGTTAGTTATTAATATAGGTATGGTAAAGTGAAATACATGATTCAATTAGAGTGAAGCAAGACTTTAACACAAACTAAAGTAATTAAACAATCTTTGCCCTTGCTTGAGGATGGGTTTCAAGTATGGAAACCATACTTTGTAAAAGACATGTTGCTGGAAGGAGTTCAGAAGAGATTCACAAAAATACCCGCACAACTAAAACGCTTGGAATATGAAGAAAGGCTGTCTGTGTTAAAATTAACCTTATTGTAGGAGCGACGTGATCATGGTGATCTCATTGAGACTTACAGAGTGGTCATTAAGGACATATTCACGTTTAACCAAAAACACGCAACTTTGCGACCATTCAATGAAGTTATCGAAATCTCTTTGTTCCACTAATCCTAGGAAGAATTTTATCGCCAATAGAGTTGTGGATAATTGGAATCGGCTTCCACGGGAAGTGGTGGAAGCTATAAGTGTAAACCAGTTTAAGAGCTGCCTTAATAAATTTCTTGAATCTAGGCCAATCGCTAGTAACTGAGAATGAGATGTGAGCATATCAGCTAAATAGCTGCTTGCTCAGCGAACATTAAAAATAATTTAACAGTATTAAATGTATTTTTTTTTCACAAATAAGTTTGTGTTAATTTCCATAAGAGGTTTCTAATTTTTTTAGTATCCGCTGATGTACATTGCTTTCTCGACTTGATCCGACATCTCCTTTCCAACGAGGATTTCAGCCAATTTCAAGGCAAACGCAAACGCTGTACCCGGACCCTGAAATTATAATATTTTTATATTAAGGGGTATAAATATAGGTAAGATGAATATATATATAGATATATTTATCTTTTAGTTGAAAATGCGATTTTCGAATTTATGAAGGTTGCATTTAAAACGTCATTTTTGTTTACCTTGCTAAAATTTCTGATTTTGAGGATTCATTTTCGAATATTGTAAAAAATAATGTTTTACAAACATACGAGGTGTGTTCAAAAAGTAAGGTGACTTTTCAAATTTCGCGGGCAACGTATTTTCGATTATCGTTTTTTTTTGTTTTGTTATGTTGGTACACTCTTCCCGAACATCTGTACCAAATTTCAAGTGAATGGCATTTTTTGTTTGGTTGTAAGAGGCGTAAAGGTTATAAGTGTTTTGCGTGCGTTTTCGGCGATTTTTTGCTATCGAAAAATATGGATCAAAGGATTTGCATCAAAGTTTGTGTAAATAAAAAAAATTAAGTTAAATCCGTAACACTTGAAATGTTGACAGTGGCATACGGTGAAACTGTTCTGTGTAAAAAAAATGTTTACAAGTAGTACAAACTCTTCAAGATGGCCGCGAAGATGCCAATGACGAGCCTCGCTCTGGACAACAACTGATGAAAACGTTCAAGCAGTGAAGAAAATTGTTTTGGAAAATCGTCGAATCACTATCAGAGAAGTTGCTGAGGATGTCGGCATATCGCTTGGCTCGTGCCATGAAATTTTTGAACGTTTTGGGCATGAGACGTGTGTCGGCGAAGTTTGTTCCGAAATTGCTAAATTTTAACCAAAAGAACCGTCGCATGAGCATCGCTCAAGAGTTGTTGAATGACGTCAACGTCGACCCAGATTTACTTAAAAGGGTCATAACTGGCCCCATGTGACTTTTTCTTGTTCCCAAAACTAAGGAGACCTTTGAAAGGACGGAGATTTGCAACGATTGAAGAGATAAAGACTGCATCGCTGGAAAAGCTCAAGGCTATGCCGAAAAGTGCTTATGAGAAGTGCTTTGAGATTGGAAAAACCGTTGGCCTAAGTGTATTGTATCTGAGGGGGATTACTTTGAAGGGGACAACATAAATATTGATGAATAAATCAATATTTTTTCTTAACAATACAAAGTCATCTTAATTTTTGAACACACAGCGTATACTGATATTTCGTGATTGTCGATAATCCTTGTCCTCCCATTTCTCATCCTAAATCAAAAAATAAACCAAATCACAAGTCAGCTTTTAAAACCGGGTGCTTTTGAAATACCCAGTCATTTTTTTTCTCATTTTAACAAAAGTGAAACAATCTCATACTGTCCATGAAATCAAAACAACTCATACCTTTTATTTTATAGATTAGTTTTCAACTTTTAACAATTAAGTACATTCGAATTTATACATAATATTCTTGAGGCTTCAGTGGCGGTTTTGCGGCGCCTAAACAAAACATGGCTCCCTGCGTTTGTCGAAATATTAAAAACTATGATAATGTTATATGTACCCGGCTCGTGACAACATTGGCGTCTACGACGACTTTCTGGCCTTCGACATAAGTGTAACGATTACTCTCACACATCTTGTCTTTGGACGGCGGGAATGAAGTGACTCTTTTGCCCACGCCAATTCCGTGGACGGCAAACGCTGTTGGAGCTGTTATGAAAAAAAACTTAGGATTAAGTATTAGATTCCCAGAGCGAATTCACTACGATTTATTACGATTAACTATTTTTTTACTAAGTTACTAGTTTGATTTTTTCCTAGGCCATTAATAAGCTAAAATTGCATAATAAACCTACTAATTACTACAATTGTAGCGTTAAGTGGATGAAGAGGTTATCCCACAAAAAGACAATTACGAGATATTTGCAATTAAAACTCTTTCATCCATTATTAAAAGTAGAAAACTCTAAATAACCCCTACTTCCTCGTTTTAAATATCTTTATTATCCCCATTTGTATGCTCTGAGACTGAAACATGGTACATATGCACATAACTTCTTCATCTATAAAATGAAACGTATTTATGAAATTTTGCAGTTAACCCCCCTTCATCCACTTAACGCTTCAACTATTTCTTAACTTGTATAAGCTACTTATTAATTTTCTATTGGTAATAGTATGAATTATAATTTACACATTTGTATATATGTTTGATTCTCACAATATCTCAATTCAATGTATTTAGTTTTTTTATGATCTATGTAATATTATTATTATTATTATTTGTTGAGCAAGCAGCTATTTAGCTGATGTGATCATATCTCATTCCCAGTTACTAGTGATTAGCCTAGATTCAAGAAATTTATCAAGGCGGCTCTTGAACTGGTTTACACTTATAGCTTCCACCACTTCCTGTGGTAGCCGATTCCAATTATCCACAACTCTATTGGAGATAAAATTCTTCCTAGGATTAGTGGAATAAAAAGATTTAGATAACTTCATTGAATGGCCGCGAAGTTGCGTGTTTTGGTTAAATATGAATATGAATACTCGTATAATGCAATGTTTGTAAAATGTATTTAAATACAAATAATACAGAATCAGTTTGAGGCTGAATTCAGGCTGAATGTCTCTCTATTGATTTGCAAAATTAAAAAACTTAAGAAACGGTGATGGACTGGCTGACAATTCATTAAAAGTCTTAATTTTTGAGTTTTTTGTCAATATTCTGCATTTTTGCTCTTTTCTGCACGATACTGTCTCAAGTTACACGTAAACTATTGCATTTTTAATGCTATATTATACACACCAAAAAAAAAAAACGTTTTAAACCACCATGATAAAATAAAAAAACAGCAATTACAAATATATACCCAAACATATAGCTGCGACAATCCTCCCGGCAGATTCTTGTTCTTTCAAAAGGTCTCCCACAACCGATGAGTTTCTGAGCCTTTCCGCACCAGCCAGACCACCAGGTAAAATAACCTAGAAATATTTAAATTATAAAGTTTTCTGAAAATTTGATTATTTAAATAATTTTTTCTTTATTCAAATTGAATGTAACACTCTGATACATTCAATTTGATCTTACGTGATTGCCATGGAAAAATTAGGAGGGAACGTTTTGAAGTAATCAAAAAACATTAGAAATTATTTATCATCGACTATTTATAGTGGTTTAAGATTGCTCAACTGCTAAGAAGAAATTGGAAACCACTTTTTAGTAAATAAAACACGATACAGATGTCGCACCAAGTCTCAAATGTCCATAAAATATTTTAATTTATTAGATACAGCACAATTTCATAATTTTAATGACAGATGGCCATATATTCTTTAGGTTTTAACTGAAAATTTACAAAATAGCGAGCTGTTTGTGGATTGGCAAGATAAATTTTTCTAAACTAAACATTTATGCGGTTTGCATCCAGGCTATATTCGTTTGCAAAAATAGCGCCATCTACATCCCGGAAACATTTCTTGAGTGCTTACTAATTGTATGAGGTTGAGCTATTTAAAACCACTAAATAACCAATATTACTTACAGCGTCGTAATCATGTTTCTCTGCCAATGCATCCATCAAAGACTTATCAGGTAAAACGGTCACCTTCCTAGAACAAAGCACCGGGCCAGAACCGTCAAGTCCTGCTAAAACCACTATTACCTATAAAATACAAAAATAGCACAGGACAGGTTTAAGCACATATTTGAAGGTAACATTTAAAAGTAAATATGCCACTCACTCCGGCGCGCCGCAAAACATCAACGGTTATAACCGTTTCCATCTCTTCTGCGCCTTCAGCTAGGATGACCAAAGCGGTTTTCGACATTTTCGATGAGCGGTTAATTAATGTCTTCTGTAAGATTTCTAATTTGACCGTATGCAGTGGCAAACACACGTCATTTACGCATATAAAACAAGTTAATATTAATTAATGGTAAGGTCAAACAGGTTTGTGTGTTTTGCGTGATGTACGGATTTACAAAGTAGTTTACATTTACATGCGAAGAATGTTACATAAATCTTAACACAGACTACTCATACATGCTATGCTACTTAGATAATCATACAATTAATAAACATCGTCTAAATAAAACATTTAAAAACGATACTAAGATAAGATAGTAGCTAAATAAAGATAAGTAGATAACTAAGATAGTAGCTAAATAAAAATTTGAATATTCATAATCACATTTTCAGTTATACCTACATTTTAAATATAAATTTACTTTTATGGCAATGCTAACAATTAAATTATTCATTATAAGATAAGATAAGATAATTTATTTCCAAAAACAAACATAAATTGTATAGGAATGACATTTGCAATTGAAAACAGTACAGCGGTTAAAACATATATATCTTAATATATATATAGATTTGATGATTATGATTTATTTGAGCTTTCGCCATTCGGCGTCGTCAGAAAAAATATGAGAGATGACGTTTAAAATGCAACCTTCATAAATTCGAAAATCGCATTTTTAACTAAAAGATAAATATATCCAGCCACTACAATTATTATTATATAATTGCAGTTTTGCTAGATAAATCAATCAGTATTATGAAATGAAACTAATTTCTCAAATGAATATATCAAGTATCACGCGTTAAATGCTGTTAAGTTAGTTTAATTTTGTCTATTTAGACCTACAGACCTGCAAGCGCCCAAAACCCAAATATGAGAGAGTTCCCAGGTCTTTAAATCAATTTCGCGGGCAAAGACTTCAAAACTTTTACATTAAAGCAAGCATCGAAATCCCTGCCGTGAGTTCTCGCGTGAATTGCAACGGGTAAAGCGGAAAGTAATTTGTTACAGGATAATCTATGATTATTAATTCTAATGTTTAATGGCGTCGTAGTCTCACCAACATAAAACGCATCACAAAACTTACATAGAAGTTGATATACAACGTTTCTGGTGGTGCACGTTATGTTTGTGGTAATTTTATATATATTTTTATTGTTCGCGCTTGAAAATTTATCGTCTCTTACAATAATTTTGCATGTTTTACAACGAGGTTTTTTACATGGTTCGACCCCGTTTTTTGGAAGTGTGTTAAGTGGTTGGTTACCAAACGTTTTATTTTTATTTAAAATATTGCGTAAATTTGGAGGACGTCGGTAAGACAATATAGGGGGACAATCGAGTATATTTTTCCAATTTGGATTATTAGAGATTATAGAATATAAGTCTTTTAAAATTGGGTTTAATTTTTCAACACCAGGAAAATAGGTGGTGTTTAGAAAAATTTTTTTGTTAATTGAGTTTGTTTTTATTTTAGGAGTAAATTTCGAAGAAGAGTCTAAAATTTGTTTTTTTAGGAGATCGGGTGGGTAATTACGTTCTAAAAGGGATTTATTTAGGTTAGTGAGATATTTTTCTAAATCATTTTTATTATTAGAGATTCTATGACCGCGAATAGAAAGGGAATATGGTATTGATTTTTTTGTGTGAAACGGATGGCAACTATCAAAATGTAAATATTGTTGTTTATTGGTTGGTTTTATGTGTACTGAAGTTTTGAACTGACCACCAGAAACAGTTATATCAACATCCAAGAACGTAATGCAACTATCTGAGACATTATGTGTGAACTCTAATGGCCCAAAAGAATTTAAATCGGATATGAAATCCGTTAAAGAATCTCTGCCATGTGGCCAAATAACAAAGATATCATCAATAAAACGAAGCCAAACTAAAGGCTGCAAAGATTGACTTTTAAGAAAATTTTGTTCTAATTGACCCATAAACAGATTTGCATAAGAAGGAGCCATTCTAGTGCCCATTGCTGTACCTTTTGTTTGAAGGTAAAAATCTCCTTCAAAAGAAAAAGCATTGCAAGTGAGTACAAAATTTGCTAACTCTGTAAGAAAATCAGTTGATGGTGTTTGTGGAGATGGTCTTTTATTGAGAAAATGTCGTAATGCTTTTAATCCAGCATCGTGTGGAATATTAGTGTATAAAGAGACCGCATCAATTGTTACAAGCAGAATATCTCTGTTATTACATAATTTTATGTTATTTAACATTTCAAGAAAATGGTACGTATCTTTGACATGAGAATTTAAAGTTATGACAAAAGGTTGTAAAAAAGAATCTACATATGCTGATATTCTTTCAGTAACAGAATTATAGCTTGCAACAATTGGCCGGCCGGGGTAATTAGGTTTATGAATTTTTATTAGTAAATAAAAATTCGGTGACCTAAAATTCTTTGGGACCATTAAATTCACATCCTCTTTGGATAGATTCTCTTTAATTTGGTTTTTACTAATGAAAGCATTAATTAATTTAGCGAAATTAGGGTTAGGATCCCAAGATAATTTTTGATATGCTGTAGCATCATTGAGTTGTCGCAAACCCTCAGCGACATAATCTTTTTTATTTAAAATTACCGTCGTTGAGCTTTTATCTGCTGGTAATATTACGATACTATCATCTTTTCGTAAATTATTTAATGCCTTCATTTCGTCATCCGAAAGGTTTGATTTTGGTTTTAGTGTATTAAGAAAAGAAGGCTGCAGAGTTTTACCAAGCAAAAGGTTGATATACACTTCAACTGGATGATCTTTAGGCATAGAGGGAGGCTCTCTATTAGATTTTTCGCGAAATATTAAAAGCGAATTATGTATTTTTGAGTTTTTAGATTGTGGATGAAGTTGCCAAAAAACGCGCCATCTTAGATTGCGACAAAAATTTAAAATATCTTTTCCAAATTGAAAGTGATCAACCTTTGGGGTCGGTGTAAAATTAAGACCCTTGGATAGTACTAAATATTCATTAGCATTTATCGTTTTTGATGACAAATTTAATACTGAAACCTTCTTTTCTATTCGAGGTGGTACAAGGGACGGATTAATATTAGTGACATGTTGTTGAAAATTCGACGCCACATTAACATTTTGTGTATGTGTATGTATGTTTTGCGTATTATAGTGCAATGGTGTAGTATTTGTATTATGATGTTTTGTTACTTTAGAATTAGGTTTATTTTTTGGGTATCGAAGATTTTGAAATTTTTTATTGTGTTTTTGGCGTAATGATTGGAGGTTGCGTAAAGCATCTTGTAAAATACTATTAACCGTACAACATTGTCGGCTTGAAGACCGCTTTACACATTCCACAAATGACTTCAATAAAGACATGTGTTCCTCAATCAAAGTCTTGTATTTTTGATGTAATAAATTAGTAATTTCAAAGGCATGCTTAATCTGTAGGTTTTTAAAAGAGGAATGTAACCTCGGTGTTATAGCCGCGAAGGGATATTTGGGAAATAAACCTTTAGGTGTTAGTCCAACTCTGAGACAATCATCTAAAAACTCAAAGTTGGATGTAAATTGAGCAACTTTTAAAGCATGATACTTAACATCATTCAAATAATCTACATTCATGATATGGGAAATACAAAAGATTAATTAAGACTACAAGAAAGGAAAAATAACACAAATAAAATATGAAAGGATGGAGAATTATACTTATCTCACTCAGCGTGAGGTGAGGAAAGGATAAATGTGCAAGGAGGTCGTCCACGATAGGTCTTCTACTAGGATATGAGACGGGACGTTCGCGTAGGTTGTTAGTTTTCTCCTCGCAAAGTTGACGGTGATATGAAATAATAAAAAATATGCAAAAAATGCGTTAGTATTATGTACTAAAGTTAATTCTGTAAATGTTTGTTATATAGATTTGATGATTATGATTTATTTAAGCTTTCGCCATTCGGCGTCGTCAGAAAAAATATGAGAGATGACGTTTAAAATGCAACCTTCATAAATTCGAAAATCGCATTTTTAACCAAAAGATAAATATATCCAGCCACTACAATTATTATTATATAATTGCAGTTTTGCTAGATAAATCAATCAGTATTATGAAATGAAATTAGTTTCTTAAATGAATATATCAAGTATCACGCGTTAAATGCTGTTAAGTTAGTTTAATTTTGTCTATTTAGACCTACAGACCTGCAAGCGCCCAAGACCCAAATATGAGAGAGTTCCCATGTCTTTAAATCAATTTCGCGGGCATCTTCTGGCAAAGACTTCAAAATATATATATATATATATATACATATTATAGATACACGTAGATAACGTAGTGCAGATTCGTCTAGTTAGATAAGATAAGATAAGAATCTTTATTTCCATCACATGTATAAATGTATAGGAATGTCTTTACAATATAATACCTAAAATACAATAAAAAATTAGAATACAATGTAATGCAGCAATATTAAATTTTACATTAACAGAAAGAATAATTGATTAAAAATAAGATCACAAAGTTTTAAATATTAATATAAATTTTATTACAAAGTATGTTTTAAAAAGTGTAATTTGTATACAAAAGTGTATGTAAAAGTATGTAAGAGTGTATGTAAAAATTTGTATGTAAAAGTGTATACAAGTGGGAGATTCGAGAAATAGGAGAGCGAAGGGAATTATTCTAAGAAATACACATATGAAATATACATTTAAATTACGTGTTCCGTATTTTGCTGGCATTGTTATAATTATTAGTTTTAGGCAGGCGGCTTATGCTCATAAGCCTAAATCTGCACTTGTATCGTCTCTGATAAACTTGTCTGTTCTTAAATTCGTTCACATTTCCGGCACTTATCACTGCACTTGGTAACTTATTCCATGCATTCACCACTCTGTTGGACATGAAATTCTTCCTCGGATTAGAACTGAAGGTTGTACTTGAGAGTTTTAAATGATGTCCACGCAAGTGCGAATTTTTGGAACATCATAATAGTGAGTCAATATTATTATTATTATTAGGTAATTACAATATTTAGGAGCTAGCTCCGGTGATACTGTTGAGGTTAGAAGGTGAGGAAAAAAAAAATAATGCTTAACAACTCGCAGCCTACGCTTAAAAACAGCCTTGGAACAAGGAAAAGGGTCAAATATTGACCTATGAGGAGCATTCCACTGGCGAATTGATCTGGAAAGAAACGAATTGAACCCAATGTTCCGTTTTCTCAAGATAGGTTTTATCTGGAAGGATGGTCATTACGGCCAATATAAGGAGGCTTAGAGAGGGTTCATTCGTCACAGTCTTATATGAATTAGTTAACCTGAATTTGAAACGCCGTCTACTTAGTGGCTCCTAATTTAGAGTTGAAATTAATTCAGATGGACTATCATATCGACTAAAACTTCTAAAGACATGCCGGCTTGCTTTTCTCTGAACTGCTCTGAGCCTCTAATTCGTCTTTAAGACATTGGGTGTGAGGATCCCATACTTATGAGCAGTATTCAAGGGTAGGTCGAACCAACGTTTTATAAGCCAAAGCCCGTGCTTTAAAATCTGCAGGTCTCTATATGATCGCCACTCGCCCGCCTGTGCTATACTGTTGTTAATCCAAGTATGTTAAGCCTTACTTCATATTCCAGGTTTTTCAGCTGACTTGGTATTTTCATTGCACATTGAAATTAAATAGAGACACTAAGGTCTGACAATCGATTTCGTTCAAAAAGGGGGCGTTTAAAATTGAGAGTTCAATCACAGAGCGACGCTCACTCAGATATTGTAATCGATAAAATGATAACGAAGCTATGATGATTATGATTAGAGAATTCGACCTTGGTAGAATCTAAATGTGAGCGCACAAAATAATATTTTTTGTATTTCTAAGAAGTAAACATTAATGCTTCTATCTACCAATGAAACATTAATAATAATATATAATCAATGGTACCAACCTGCTTTCGATACACAAGGGGGATCTCTTTTTCTCCGAAGTCCTGTCCAATGCAAATAAAACGCCTAAAGTTTATCCACTGCCTGGTCAGAAATCGATAATCACAAAAGCTGTTTTTCAATACGATGATGTATAAAAAAACATAGTTACACAAAAAAACGGGAGCCTAATAAAAAAAATCAAATCGGCATTCTTATTAACTACAACACCAGGCTTTGCCCCGGGTTAGCAGCCAGGCCCTTCAGGCCATTACGTGCCTATCGTCCTATTCTACGTAGGCGGCTTTGACGATTGCCGATGTAGAATACACTTTCAGTTACGAGCGAATAATAGGAGTTATTTCAAAATCATAGACAAACACTTCAATTTTATTTATATGTATAGATTATTTAAACTTCTCTTCGCTGGGTCTCACATTTATAGATGTGTCTGGTACATCAGTTTATTAAACTTTATCTCCGTAGGTATGGATATTATCCAGAAATGTTTCCTAATATGTATCCATCAGCATTTGTATTAGGGATGTTAGACTTTAACACGCTCGAGTTTAGGCGATCCATCTTTCATACTTTGTGTTATTTTTATAAGGTTATTCGCGGTTTCATCGACAATCCCGTAATGCTCGGTGATATTGGTCTCTTTGTTCCGGACCGTCGTACTAGAGCGCGGAAGCACACGTTATTTAAGCGGTTAGCGTGTCGTACCGACGTATACAAGTATAGTCCGATTGGGAGAGCAGTCGAATTATTAAATTCCATTTCCGCGGAGATTGATATTTTTGTCTGTTCGCCCAATGGGATTAAAAATCTGCTTTCTATTGCGCCGTTGTAGGATCGGCGTGAATTATTTATTTGTTAATGTGTGCCTGGAAGCATTATTTTAATTTTTTAGCTTAGTATGTTTCATGTTATTGTTTTTTGTTTTAATGCTTTTTGTTTTTCTTTGGTAAATAAAAGAGGGATGAAAAGAGGGTTGACTGTTGACTTCTTATAACCCAGAAACTTTTATTTTTAATCTCTTGAGGTCACCTAAGCACCCTTAAACCTTATGGATAGGATTTTGCACCAATAAATTTTGACGCCAAAAATGCTTGAGAACGGATTAATGTCTATGGAAAATCACTCATCTACTATAAAACCCATAGTGCAGGCATTAGTCTTCAATCTTTACAAATCTGGTATCATTTGATTCACCATCAAATTCTCTATTATAAAATATCACTTTGATTTTTTTATTTCGTAAATTAAAAAAAAAAAAATGGGCTCCTATCGATGTTTTCCTGTTGACCACCCAATTTTTCTCTTCCAAAAAATGTAGCTGTCGAAAAAAAAATTACGGCGCAGCTGATGGCTGGGACGGAAGTGCGTCAGTGGTTTTCAATACAAATTTATAAATAGTCA
Organism: Neomicropteryx cornuta; assembly: GCA_020383195.1. NCBI lineage: Eukaryota > Metazoa > Arthropoda > Insecta > Lepidoptera > Micropterigidae > Neomicropteryx > Neomicropteryx cornuta. The sequence continues at coordinate 3,113,079 of JAHKQU010000010.1, read as the reverse complement.
CTGCATTGACTGCGGTATTCTGAGGTAGTGATTGGCTCGTTGCGAAAGTCAAGTTAATTAATCATACTGTTATGTTGGCAGAAATGATCAAATGAAGTGGGGCATGCCTTCTCGCTCGAACGTCTATATGCGCCCCCATGCCGATGCAAGTACTGGCCCCCGCGGCCGGGCGAACGTATTTAAACGTTCGCGTGCCGATAAGGGTTAAGATTAATATTCGAAGGCACCAGACACTGTTTACTTATCAGTCTGGTATATACTATATTTAACAAAAGATATATCTACTTTTCTAATGAAATCTACGATATGCTTGTTTCTACTTGACATTGCAAAGAATATCCGAGTAAGAGAATTGTTTTTTTTTTTATTTTGAGTAATCACCGTATACAACCCCACGAAGGCTAGTGGCTTTTCCGTAGGTATCTTATCAATTAAACATTAAACAATTAAACAATATTAAACAATTAAACGTCTCAATATAATGTCTTATGACTATGGTGACACTTTTCACGACACCTTAATTAAACTAAAATTAAAACACTGCGCGCTGACAGCAATCCCAAGTAATCCTTCCTTTATATATACAATATAACGCATATACAAATGTATATGTATACTAAAGTCGTTGAGTAATCACTCAACAAAATAAACATACATAATAAAAAACAACGTAACAGCATACGTTATAATTTATAAATTATAAGTTATAATTTATAATTTTGACATGAGTGTAATTTTAATGTCTTCACGTTTTTAAATGTTATTTTCAAACTCATTAAAAAGTTTAGGGATTAAGTAACGTAAAGTACGTGATCCGTAGTAATTGTTGATACGAGGAACTTTCAATGTGTGTTTCTCAGCTTGCCTGGTGGTGTAAACGTGAACTACGGGATCCTTATAAGAGGCGTCTGAGTAGTGATCCATCAGGATTCGGATACTCGTTCTACTGAGATAAACACGTTTTCCTTTTTTTTTGTTTCTAAACAAACTAAAATTATCTAAAGATTTTATTTTCTGCATTAACAATGTTGTTTTTACCCAGATATAACAATACTTAAATGAAAAAAAAACGTGCATTTGTTTTATCATTTATTTATTTAAAAAAATACATACAAATTATGTACAACACATGACATATTATATTTAAATTGATATGAAATATATAAGTTATCTCTCAGCAATCTTCGGTGATCTATTACATATATATGAAACTTTTATATTATTTTAAAATTAAAGCAATGTTTCATAGGGCGATTTAATAAACTGGAGAAAAAGTATTAGACAACAACAGTCAATGCTTAGGAGTGATCATTATTTGCCAGGTTCCTGAGAGAGTATACGTATGTACTACAGGATGTATTTAAAATCACTGTCCTTTTAGGGGACTGATCTATATCGACAACAATCAAGACATCGTGGTAGTCTAGTGGCGTTGGAATATTGATTCAAAGGTCGCGTGTTCGAAACCGCACATGGCCATACCATCTTTCACCATCTCCGGTGACTCTAGGACAGGCAAATTTGTCCTAGTTGAGTAGGGCCCAAAATAATTCTATATGACCTAGGTCATAGCCATTATTTAAAAAACTAAACCGGTCCTATGAAAAAAAAAATATATATTTAATTCTGAAAAAACACTTGTTTCAACATTTTAAAATTAATTACAGTCTAACGTAAAATACAGCTCAACCGAACTTGTCGTACCAGATCATAGTATGTTTATGTTTGCGACAGATTTATGCGGTCGCGCGATGGAAAGTCGAGATTTCCATGAAATATTTCATAAGATTTGATTAACTTATAAATACGTTTTTCTCGAATTTGAGAAACAATTTTCCATTACTTTTTGCTGATTAACGTTTGAGTGTTAATATAGACCAATCTACTGTAGTGATTTTAAATACACCTGTATATTTACAGCAAGTTAGAGAGTTTAGGCCACAGACTAAATAGGCTGTAATCGTCATTGGCAACATACTGATGATGCACAAATGTGTACCGAGCCTATTCAGTGGGACGGCTAGCAGGTGAGCCCAAAGACGCTAAAGACGGATAATTCAAAACTCATTTACTCCGCGATTTATGTCCATGAGAGGTATCCAATGTTTTTAGTATCCGCTGATGATCATTCCCTTCTCGACTTGATCCGATTTATCTTTTCCGACGAGGATTTCGGCCAGTTTCAGGCCGAACGCAAACGCTGTGCCCGGACCCTAAAACACAATATGTTTTTTATTGGAATAATCTGAATAGAAGAGTTATTGTATCGGTTGTGAAGGAGGGTGTTCACAGCCGTCAAAATCGTTCAACTACCTTTGCCTGAGATATGACCTCATTTTTATGAATGAGTGTTATTTATCTATTGATTTTTTTGCAAGCAGAAAGCTAGTATATGAAACAAGTTTTTAATTTTACTTAAGTTTATCTAGTTCAGGGATTTCTAAACTATTTTGGGTAAGAGATACCTTTTCCAAAATGAACTGATACCTCAGACCCCTATAGCCAAATTATTATTATTATTATACGCTTATCGACTTGTTGAGTTTTTTAAAAGTACTAGAATGATACTTCCTACTAAAATATTAGTCATTCTTATAACAAGTTGGTACACGTAATACAACTAAGAACTTGTGTTAAATAGGGGTCGATTTTTAGACCTCGTCAACCCCCAAAATCAGTTTTCGTTTATGTCGACCCCTGGGTAACCGATTCCGACCCCAAGGGGTCGTTATCGGCCACTTTGGGAAACCATGATCTAGTTATTGCTAAAAAATACAGTCAGCACTCCACTTCGATGCACGCTGATATGTTGATCCGTGCCCTTAAAAGGACTCAGTTCAGTCATTTCTCCATACAGAAGGTAGTGTTGTGACTCTTATTTGTAGATAGAGAAGAAAAATAATATTGGATATCGTTTCATGTCATAATAATTACCTGGGCTTATAAAGAACGAAGAACGTAATTTTTTACATTGTCTAAAAGTTAAGAGCCTCGAAACGTGTGTATTTTTCCGTACATTTTTTCAAAATTTTAGACGTAAATATCTTATGGACCGAATACGAGAATCGAGAAAATAAAACTAGAATGATAAAGTTTATTTAATAAAGATACAAATAAAATACATTTCTGTTTTTTATAATGATCTTATAACAAGAAGTTGATTCATCATTTTAGACGCACTGTTTTTGTATAAAAATATTACGGGTCTCATTGAGTTTAGATTAAATAAGCAGCTGTTAAATGAAATATAATGATTTACGACCACGCTCGATACAGAAACAGCTCTTCGGGATGAGGCGTGGGTGTATTTTGCTTAATTGCCACTTCGGACTTCCCAACATATTTTCCCAAAATCGAAACAAATCGCCCCACACCCTACAAATCCTCCACAAGGAATGCAAAAATGTGACAACTATAGAGGCTACCCCCGAATAATCAAAATACAGTTTATGTTGTACGTAGAGCAATCAGTATTCAATCAGACAGACCATGTCTAACTTTTGAATAGGGCCAAGTGTGTAAATATAATATAGGTTTTGATGATAGGCAAAACCTTATGAATAATGCCAAATAACTGTGAATGTTTAAAAACAAAAATGTTTTACGTACTCGGCTGGTGACTACGTTGCCGTCTACAACGACTTGCTGTCCTTCGACGTACGTGTACCGATCGCCTTCAGTCAACTTGTCTTTGGTCGACGGGTATGAAGTGACTTTTTTGCCAACACCGATTCCGTGAGCAACAAATGCCGTTGGAGCTGTTATGGGAAAAAGTTTGAAAGTTATTTATTATTATTATCAACAGGCAGGCAGCAATTATATAAATAAAACGGTGTACACATACAATATAGGATGTCTAGTAAATCTATATATATAAAAGAAAGCCAGGTTAGTTACACCATTTATAGCTTAAGAACGGCTGGACCGATTTTTATGATCTTTGATTTGACTGGCCCCGAATAGCTATGACCTAGGTCACATACAATTATTTTGGGCCCTACTCAAATAGGACCGATGTACCTGTGCTAGAGTCAGGGGAGATAGTGGTAATGAAGCATTAAAAACGGTATGACCATGTGCGGATTCAAACCCGCGACCTTTGGGCTAATAGTCCGACGCCTTAACCACTAGACTACCATGATGTCACAATTTTACAATATGTTTATTTTAAAAATAGTTTTTTCCCCACTTACTGCAGCTGATTTTATAGTAGACCGGTGACTTTTTTTGTTTTCTTTAATGCGTAATGCATAGGAACTTTCACGCGCAAAATTTTGGCGCACGTAACTAAAAGGGTTACAAAACAAACTATACTCATAGTAATTTTACATGTTTGTATATGCATTTCACATGTAAATATTAGGTTTGTATAAGTGTGTCACCTTGTGTAATTCTTAAAATGCAATAAAAACATATTTATTTATTTTATAACATTCTTTTTTATAATTATGAGTTATACCTGTCCTAGGACAGATGTTCAGACCCTGGTGTATAAGGCTTGCTTGATCAAGAGGACTCCGGGACAGGATAGTACTATATATGAATATTATAAATTAAGGAAAAGGGACCTTCTAAAGGGTTTTTGATTATATTTATTTATTTATACATTCTGCTGATAACATTTTTGAAATATAAACAAACGTGAACCCCCTATTTTTAATGGATTCAAGTTTGGTTTGGGTCTGTTAGTGACGCTTTCTGTCAATGATAAAATGTATCAAGTTGAATTCGCTCCCGTTTAAAATTTCCAATTTAAAATCAAGTTTGCTGTTTAGAATGAAATACGCAACAAAATAGCCAGCCAGTCTGAAGAAACACAATTTAATTTCAATGGATTCACAGACGAACGCTGATACACATCCTGACTGCGAGTCTCGGCACTCACACTTTTATTTTAATAAAATGGTAAGTATGTTTAGGAAATTATAAACTATAGAGTTAAGATCCAAATATGTATATTTATATATAACATCTATAAGAACGCAAGATTCTGAAAAAAACTGAAAGCGTCCCAAGTCTGATTAGATGTGTATGACGAATATAGCTTTGACATAGTTCCCGGTGTAATGGATAATAATCAGTAATCAGACAAAAATACCTGCACATATAGCAGCGACGATCCTCCCGGCAGTTTCTTGTTCCTTCAATAGCTCACCCACGATAGAAGATTTACTGAGCCTTTCTGCCCCACCAAGGCCACCAGGTAAGATTATCTGGAAGAGAGCGGTAACAATAAGAAAAAGGAAAATCTTTGTTGCTCCCAATAGTTAAAAAAACTATACTCACAGCGTCATAATCTCGTTTCTCAGCCAGAGCGTCGGTCAATGATTTATCGGGTAAAACAGTCACTTGTCTGGAACAAAGCACCGGGCCGGCGCCATCGAGCCCAGCTAAAACCACCAGTACCTTTAAAATACGAAAAAATAATAGGTTATGACTTGCTTGAGTGTCCACAAATTACAAATAAGTTTTAATTATTAAATTAAATTAACTCACTCCGGCACGCCGCAGAACATCAACAGAAATAATCGCTTCCATCTCTTCTGCGCCTTCAGCCAGGACTACCAAAGCTGTTTTCGACATTTTCGACGACCAAATCGAATAACCTTTATTGGCAATTTGCCTCTTATGTAAAATTGCAAATTTGAGCAGTCTTGGTGACAAAAAATATAAAACCATAAGTTGTAAAATAACCCTGGCCGAAAACACCAAATAATACGTAATACCGGCAACCTAACATTTGACAGTTTATTTCATAAAATTTAATTTGGCAATGAGCGTGCCCACAAAAATCCCTCACCCCTAATTTTAGTCTAAATTATCCATAAATAAAATTCCATTCCTTATGAATATGTGTTGTTTACTGTTTTCCAATAATCTCATCGCTTTTTAAATTATTTTTAGATTCATCGACTTGCATAGTCTAGACATTTAAAAGTCCTATTCATAAATCTAATGGCAAGGATCATCCTATATGAGGGTGGAAATACCAATTAAAAAAAAAAATGGCAATGACAGCTAAGTTGGTTGGTTGACTTGTCACTTTCAATGTCAAGCCAAGGATGAAAATAAAGTCTGATAAAATAGTTAGGTGGGTAGTATACATTTTTCAGTAATAACCTAACTATCCATGTCTGTAACTATTTAAAATAGCCAACCTTAAAAAGCAATATCTCAATTAAATTTAGCACGTAGCAGACAGAATCACTTTATTTTCTTGAGTAGATTTTTTTTTAATTAATGCAAATTAATTATAAATAATTAATTATTAATTAATTAATTATATTATTTTTTTAATAAATGTACATATATATAAAATTTATCAGCTTGGTTCAGCGTTCAGTACAAGTTCTGCATCGACTGGAGCCCGAACATTTGTTCAAGTCATGAGAGCTAGTCGTTTAAGCATTTGCGGCCCGTCTAAAATATTTTCAATTGTATGGTTACGATATGGGATTATTAAGGGTCGTTCCCTTAAAACGAAGCATGCACACCAGACGGGCATCATACAATTCACTTTTGGGCATTCACCTTGGTTTAAATGCTAGGCATGACGTCGTTCATGGCTGAATAGAAGCGGCATGGATCGTAATTAGGAAAAATATATCTTCTAGACAAGGGATATATCCGTGAATCAAGATTATCCATTACAATTGGGTGGTTTTTGGTCCAATTTTGCAAAAAAAGTCTGCTTTTGCTTTATAATTAAAACGTTTGAATGTGATTTTTATTGGGCAATTAATCTTACTTTTTAGTTAAATAAACAGCACCACTGCGTCAAGTACGAGGTTAGGAAACATTAAATAGTGGTGCTCATCGCTCTCTATTAAAGTGAAAAAATGAATCGCTATATAATATTACAAAATACAATAAGTAAAATATTGTAAGCATGCATTACATGAGCATCTTTACGTGCTTACATACGTGGTAAGATTTACGAGACATTTTATGTCGTGAAATTGCGAAACAATTAAATTGTTTTCTACGTTGGCAACATAGCCTAACCTAAATTTTGTTTGTCATTTTATTTCATATTATTTACCGTCCCTGGGCCTGTCACATTCCCATTTTAATCAGTCTGTTTGCCCTTGTCATCGTCAACTGAAATTGGTGAATTCGCATTTTTTTTTCACGCAAATATTCATTAAAGTCTCACAATGGTAGACAAACTTAAGGTTGATCTCGGTTTATTGGAAGAAGACGATGAGTTTGAAGAGTTTCCAGCAGAACGTAAGTTTTATTGTAATATTTTGTATGTTAACCGTTTAAATGATGCGGTTCATTCGTGGTATTTTTTATTTTTTTGCGGTTGGATTTATCTCGGCTTTAATCATTTAATTATGACTGGGGTAATACCTTTTTGTTTCGTCTATAGCTGACGGAATAAATGGGTCTTGAGGGCTGGGAGCTACCCCCTGAGACCTGATTGCTAGTCACGCTTTCATTGTGACACGCAATTCTTTTGGTTATGTGTACTCATTCTATTAAGAGGGTGATTGATAAATAAAATCTGAAATATTTATCCATGGCCCTTTTTTTATACAATAGAAAAGAGGTTCTCAATCTCAGCTTTGTTTTACGTATGTTTACTTTACTCTGAAACGGCTTAACCCATTAAGAAATATAGTTTATTTTTTTCGAATAACTAAAGAATAAGGGTGGAAGCTATTATGAAACTAAACATACTTATTCATATCTAGTTACATATGTAGATCATAATGCTAAAAAAACAGCGCGGCAAATGCTTTAAAAAAAAGATTAAAACAAAAATAAATGAATTATTCACAGTAAAATTTCACATTATTTACAACACTTCCATGTTATCATACATTCCATCTAGCGTAATTAACACGAGATTTTAAACCATATTTGGGCTGATATTTTTAAACAAAAACAGCGATTCGGAAAATTATGAATCAACTTCTCATTATAGGATAACCTGAAATCGAGAATCAATATGTTTTTAAAAACTTAGTTATATTTGCGTCTTTACGAAATCAACTTTGTCAACGCAGGTTTTTTTTTTATTTTTGTAGTCAGTCTACGTCTAGTTTTGATAAAATTTATTGAAAAACGCTCGAAGCTCTTAACTTTAAGAAAAAGTAGACATTTACCCTTTTCGTGCTGTACTAAACATAGATAATTCAAAACAAAATCTCCTATTATTATATCGTCATCGTAGAGCGAATAGCGAGTTAAATGAATAAAGATGCTAGGAAATATAGTCTAATAATTTTTTGCATGCTTCAATACGTCTGCACCAAAACTAAAAGTGGCATTATCTCTGAAGTACCGTTTTGTTAGTTAATCACTTTCACTCTATGACCACGATATCCCTAAAAAATGTCACAGCACTAAGATTTTTGTATTGAGAAATGACTGCAAATTTGTAGTTTGTCACTAAATTGACTTCCATAGATAATGTTTTTGCAGATTGGGGAGCGGAGGAGGCCGACGATGAAGATGTGTCAGTTTGGGAAGACAATTGGGAGGATGACAACATACAGGATGATTTTAACCAGAGATTAAGGTATCGAAAAAATATTTGACAACAGGATGACGCTGAGCAGTTACTTTGGACAGAGTGTCACTACTGTATCTCATATAGGGCAGGGCGTAGATGATCAGAGTTATAGGAAGTTAGAAATGTGGATTCTCCGGCATCTAGATATTGACTGACTGATGAAATTATTTTATTTTTCCATAGGAATATCGTTTCTATGTGTTTAGGAAGCGGCAAGCAGGTTTCCACAGAATTCATTTTAGATTCCATACACATATGTATAAGAAACTATTATCCCATCCTACACACTGTACCCTAGTATACACTGTGTTCCAAGATCAACCTTGACAAAAAATCCTTTTTACTGGCCCTGCAATTTTAAACATGATTTGTTTTGACCTCATCAAAATTCATCATGGGTTCAGAGTAAAAGATTCGTAAAATTTGAAATCGCTCTTGGCATAAGTTGGTCGCTAGCGAGGCCGCGTCGTACTGGGTCCTTGGTCGTGATCGTCCTTACCGAGCGCCTGTGAGCAAAAAAAGAATTTACACGAGCGCTTTGAAAAAATTAATAAATTCGGGCATGAATTATTTTCGGCCACAAGTACGAGAAAATAAAGCAAGTTGGTACCACTGGGCGTTAATCACATCTGTCTAAACAATGTTAATTCCTTGTAGTTTGAAATTAAACCTTTAATAATTATTTTATTTAAAGATTAATCGAATTACATACTTACCAACCATGTAGTTTACGCTTAACCGCTAGAGAGCGTAGTTATTATATACACGTAACTACACTTAACTTGTAGTTTGATATTAAACTGATAGCTAGCCCTAGTAATTTTATTTCTAGTTATAATTTAATAGATTGACGACAAAGCGATATCGTACTTCAGTTATAACCCATTTTTTTTCACAGGCAACAATTGGAGAAGCTGAAAACGACTGCTTAGAAAACCATCAACATTTGTCACGCCGGAACAAGGAATATGACAAAGCGATTGTTTTCAAAACGAAGCTCACTCTTCATACGTTTGTTTCTCTGATAACTAATTAAGATTTTATATTTATGAAATAAAACAAAATTTAATTTCCTTTTTGCGTTTATTTCTTACGTACTATTCTGAGGGCAAATTTGACAGTTGAATCCAAGACTATTTTAAAATGTTTAATTTGGAAGTTCGATAAACTGGGTATATATACTTTTTTATAACGGATGGAATTTCACAAGGACACATAAAATCCTTTTCACGCCATAAACATCTGAACGACCATACATGCGGAGTAGTTTTATTAATTAGGTTACAAAAAAAAAAACAAGTAAGTCTACCTTACTACAGGCGCAGCTCAGTTTTTATGATTTCATATTAATAAGCTTTGAATATATTGTGCACAAATAAATAAATATATATCACTCATTGTTCTGTATAAACCAGCAGCTAAACCAAATATTTGCAGAAAGTATGAACAGATTATCCAAAAAGTTTACTTTAAGATCAGGGATTCCCAAAGTGATCGATATCGACCCCTCTGGGGTCGAAATCGGCTTCCCAGGGGTCCATAAGATATTTACGTCTAAAGTTTTGAAAAATGTATGGAAAAATACAGACGTTTCGAGGCTCTTAACTTTTAGACAATGTAAAAAATTACGTTCTTCGTTCTTTATAAGCCCGGGTAATTATTATGACATTAAACGATATCCAGTATTATTTTTCTTGTCTATCTACAAATAAGAGTCACAACACTACCTTCTGTATGGAGAAATGACTGAACTGAGTCCTTTTAGGGGCACAGATCAAAGTATCAGCGTGCATCGAAGTGGAGTCCTGACTGTATTTTTTAGGAATAATTAGAGCAGACCCCTTGGTTCGTACAAGTCTTTCAGGCAACTTTTGACTTGCTCTGTATTTAACTCATATATGCGATTTAACGCGAATGATGTCATGATCAAGTTGTATCAATAGGAAAATCAGTTCATTTTGGAAAAGGGGTCTCTTGTCCAAAATAATTTGGAATCCCTGCTTTATATTATTATTTTTAAGACTCCAAAGTAAGCATTTGAGCTGATTGATTTTGTATGGTCGTTTAGGTATTTACGGCAAATTTTATATTTTATTGACGGCAAAAGTGAAAAAAATTTTAGTGATGTGTCTTCACAGACTTTTATTTTATCTTAGTCTAGCGTTAAAATGTACACGTAAAAAAGACTTTAAGCATAGCATGCATTATCACTCCGCATAAAACACTCTTAAAAATAATTATTATAAAAATGACTGGAGGCATCGACTATGAAAACAATGTACAGATATGAAGAACTCGGTTTTAAAGAATGTCAAAAGCGACAATTTAGGTCGTAACATCCGACACGATGATGTGTGTGAGGCAAAAGTAAGTCGTGCCGGCGAGGTTTAGGTTTGTTTTTAAAAGCTCTCGGATTACGCCGTATAATTGCACATCCAGAGCTTGAAAAATGGAGAATTTTAGGCTTATAGAAGTCGAGGGTTTTTTAAAATTCTCATTTTAGCAATCGGCTGCAACCTACTAAGGTAGGTGATGGTCATTATTTTTTCTGACCTAAAATATCAACTTAACATAATATTTATTATGACACAAAGACTTTAGTTTTGTATAGCACCAACGTGTATGATTTTAGCAATTGGGAAAATCATAGTAGGCCTGCAGATAAGAAAAAAAATATATGTACACGGTATAATGAAAAGTATACAAGTATGATATTTAAAGCTAACATCTCATAGGTTTTGTGTACTATTAAATATTGTAGTGGTGTGTCAATATTTTTCTTGTCATTAGTTTCTATATCGGCTACAAAACAATATTAAATTTTTGATTTAAAGGGGTATCCTATCTAAAAGTATGTTTAAAAATCTGAATTCGAAACAAAGCCTGCATCCTCCATAAGTTTAAAACGAAAACTGTATTTTTCTTTTATTTTTTAATCAATATTGCTATTTTAACGGGCACATAAATGCCAAATTTAACACACTCAGCGCCGATGTCGAGAAATCTCGTCATTGGTGTACACATCACTTGCCGTGGGCGCTTAAAAGTGCCATCGGCTTACTGCATTTCTATAAATATCTGAATTCATGAAAGGCACAGACTAATCGTCGTTTTTTTCCATTTTAGCCCAGTTTTGACGTTTGATTTTTTTTATGTGAAAAGTGCGGGTGTCAGTCCCGCTTGGGATATTCCGCTCGGCCAACATACTTCGCCGATCGAGCGGCAACGCGTTCGGCGTACGGAGCTGAATGTGTTAAAAGGCCATTTTTACTTTAATTTAGACCAGTATTTTTACCTAAAAACTCTTGTTTCCCTGGTTATTTTCCTAGTATTTGACACACCACTGAAATACTTCCACTAAGATAGATGTATTTTTTTTTTAATACAAAATTTGGTTTATCAATCAATACTGCAAATTATTCAGTACGTATTTCAAGAACTGATTTTTCACAACAATACCTATCTTATAATAAGCCGAAAAACATTAGCATGGGAAGGCCTAATTTAATATATACAATGGAAAGTAAATAACTTTTAATGTTTTCACAAAAAAGGAAGACTCGGCGTACAGGAATTGTTGCCAATATGTAAAATGTACAAATATTCAAATAAATGTAACGAATATAAGCGTCATCACATATTATGCACTTTTCAACTATTATTTTATCCGCGCGTAAGTACGCCTCTGAATACAATACTAGACGGAAGAGTAGAATTGTACAATGTTGCTTGTCAATTTTAGAGGACATGTGTTTTAGCACTTTTTGAACGAGATTTTGAGAGAATTGTATTAATTGCAACCAGGAAGCTATGAACGGTTCGCGCTTACGAACCAGAATCACCCCTTAAAGGGTTACTGCTGACTTTAACGAAGGTAGGACATTTTTAAAGTTGACCCTACTTGATTGCCATTGGCCGAAGGCGGGATGTCGTGGGACGCCGGCAGTATCAGTGTCAAAATTTCACACCGATGCAATGAATCACATTGACGTCTCCTCCTTCATAACTTCATGCTTGAAATGTACAGTCGAGGCCACATGAAGCTTTACCTTTGAAGGGGATTCGACAGAGTGTGTAGGTATGTATATAAATAACCTCGAATATACGGAGATGCGAAAGCGGTGGTTCCCTTAGATACAGACACACACGTATTACCGTTTTAGTTCAACTTTTAACGCTCGGGGTAAAGCTCCCACTGCCTTTGACTGTACATAAAATTGTTGGTCTCACATAGGTCATTCCGAGATTACGAGTAATCACATAGGATACTACCTTAAAAATTGTAATTAGGATATTTCAGGGAAATTGCGTAAGTTTAAAGTTTATTATGCATTTAAATTAGTAAATTTACTCATTTACAGTCAAAGGTAACAGTAATGACTACGCTATTAACATTTTTTGTGACAACTATCTGCTCATGTCACCAAATGTCAGCGACAGTTGGACGTTACAATATTGTTCTGCAAGGCCCTTATTAATTTCAAGCAACATTGTGCATTCTTAAATGAATCATATACACAAAAAAAAAGATAGCTTTATATTTACAAAAATAATCTACACAAATCCTTACATCATATCATCGAGAAATACTAACTGCTCTCTAACATCGTCATTATTAATATTGTAAGCAAGTCAGCAAATCGCAAAGTCACTTAGTAAAACTACGAAAACATGTCCCTCATATGTTATAGGTAATAATTAAATTTTAATAGTTCCATGGAAAAATTACGTATATCCGTTGCACAAAGTCGTATAATGTCTTTTTTTTCTTAATACATTAATATCGCCGATTAACGGGAATACTGTACGGATGTAAATTCACCGGGAATGCATTTTTTTTTTTGAGAAAACCCGAGAAAATACAACACTTTAGCAAGGTTAATTTGCTTGCTAGATATATTTTTTTAAGTTCTGTATAAAAAGCGAAAATGGCAGCGTGTGTTTCACGACTCTTGGCTAAAAGTTCACTGCCTTTACGCTCAAATAAAACTCTCAGCAGAAAAACAAATCGTTCAACACAAGAGAGAAATCTGTTATGCAGGTGAACTTTTTCAAGCGCTCATCCTCTCACGGGGGTCGCTTTAAACTCGACAACTTTTGTTCTGCAAGTTTTTTCGTATGTCAAAAAAGTGGGTAAACCGAGCAAAAGACGGTAACGAATTGTTACCTTATGTAGGTTCCCGGATGGTGGAATTGTTAAAACAAACACTCTTATCAGATAACTTTCCTTAGACGTACTGTAATAAATGTTGTATATGGCGTAGACGAGAATAATACAACATAATACCAACATTTATTTATTCACAGGAACGAAATAGAATGTAAATTTAGAGTCAGCGAAGAGTGCACGTGTCCTTCGATCGAATAGAACTGACCGTCTAGGTCGACGACGGAGTGCATGATGATTGATGATCATGAAAGGAGGGGTGCCAGGTGGCCGCTACACTTTTCTTGGGACCCATTGTGTATTCCTTCGTAGTGCAGCTCAAATCTAGAGCTCCTGCAGCCAGTCCGTCTCCGATACGAGCCGCAGGATATATGCCGGATTCTTGCTGCATATTTCGGACGTAGCAAGCCTGGGTGGCCCCCAGGCTGTGCTTCTTTTTGAGGTGAGGGCTGGGTAGTGACAGATTACATGTTCCGCAGCCTCTGTAGTGGTAAGGTGTCTGTTTAGTCTGCAGTGGCCTGTTATCAATCCAGTTAGGATACGGAGGTTTGCCCTTGGCAGGCTGAGACAGTATTTTGTAAGACGAGGGTGCGGGCCATTGGTGTTCTGGCCTGTCCCACCTGTCTCTGTGCCTGGTCCGGGTTAGATGGTTTAGAGCAGATGTTGCATAGTTAGCTGACAGTGGCGGGATAGGTTCTCGGCTTTATTAAGGTTTGATATGGTGCATCAAACTTTGAATTCATTTTCTAAGGATATAATTATTGTCGTATGAAAAAATAATACATTAAAATTAAGAAAACCTGCAGAACAAAAGTTGTCCAGATTGACTTATAGAACTGTAGTATGAGAAAAAGTTTAACTGTATATAATATTATTATTATTGGTTAATGGGCGAGCAGCTTGAACTGATATACCCTTATCAAGAACACAACTCCATTGATGGCGACTGGATTCAGTGTATTTGTCCAGTAGATTATTAAATTGATTGATATTGCTGGCTTCGATGATTGATTGTGGGAGTTGATTCCCCACATCAAGGATTCTGTTAGTTAAGAAATATTTTCTCGCGTTTGCAGAAAAATGGGTTCCTGATGGTACATCCATATTTTATTCCCCCCTAATTGACGTTCGCTAAGAATATTAATACTAATCACATTTTGGAAAACACATTTAGATTCACTACAACTCACTGGAGCAGCATTGATCAATTCCGAATACCTGAGAATCAACCCATCTCGGTGATATATTTTTATTTCAAATTTACTACGATAATACTTTTACTGATTAAAAAATTGGCATAGAATTTCACAACTAATATAATTTTCGAATTACTTCTTCCGACTAAAAGTGGAGTTTTGTTGTATAAATTAGTTGCAGTGAATCATGCGCAAATTTAGAAAAAAAATCTCGAGATCGTTTTAATCTCAATTTAAGCACAATTTTGTAAATATTCACTACACGAACATGATAAGTATACAATAGTTTTAACAAATTACAAATATATAAGTAAACCTTCGAATGGTATGTAATATTCCGTATACATTGAATCGTATAACTCTTTTATCGTATGGACTATTATAACCTAATTGTATCATGGGATTATGCTCTCTAACAAGATATTTTAAATATGGGTAAATTCACAAATTATGGAATGCTGCAAACACAAGTCCAAAAAGAAAGTTCAAGTGGAATTAAATTAACAAATATTGGTTAGATTTCATTATAAAGGCCGCCATGGAAACGAGTAAAACGAGTACGGCCTACCACTTTAAACTAAACGGCCGTTAGATGAAATAGAATGATCTAAGACCACAACCAACAGCTCTTCGGGAAGAGGCACCTCAGACCATGTAACTGCGATTTTGAATGGCATCGGCTGCTACCAAATTCGTATTAAAGGTAGGACATTTTAATGATGGCGGTACCACAATCCTGGGCCTATGAATCTCCACGAGTGGTTTGTCTCATTATGGTCGGATTTACCCATTTACATTCCAAGGCTGACCGGTGCTCCGGGTCTGCTTAGATGGGTGGGGAATTTTTCTCTCAAAATAACACGGCAATTTTTTTGCATTGTGGCACAGAAATACAAAGTACATAAAACAATGACATACCCTCTTCTTACGTATATGTTAGCAGTTCCTTTAAAATTTGTAAAATTAACCATATTAATAGTGTTGCTTGGTTTTCATTAAATTTATTACATAAATACAGTGTTGCCACTATATTATAGTGGCAACACTATATTATAGGAATACTTAAACGTTTCATAATGAGGCAGTATACCACGTCCAATAAAATATTATTTATAACACAAAAAAAAAAGTAAAATTTTTTGTAAATGATATTTTCAAATTGGTCTTAATAGGAGAGTTATTGAGTATCAAAATCCAGTATTTAAAATCACACGCGGTTTGCAGCACTGACGCCAGTCCAGAGCGACTTGCGAGATTTTTTCATCATTCGTATGGCTTGTGTTGTCGGGGGAGGCACTATTGGGCGCAATTCCGACTGCCTTATTGTTATTATCATGATGCGAGGCCGTTTTTTTTTTCAATGTCGCAGAACGACCTTTATTTCATTTTAATATATGCCAGCCCAAATCCAGCTTCGGGTTTATCGGGCTGAAAGAGAGCTCTTATATAAATTCTGTATCGCTATTCAATTAAAAAATCTCGCAAGTCTGTAACTGTGTTTTTTTTTTGTATGTCTTGTTACTTAACTAGCCGGATTTGATCCACTGGGGATTCGAACCCGGGACCTCTAAACGGTCGTAACGTCATTGCCTAACTCTCAATAAAATAGAACGTTTTTGAAATGCCCAACTTTGAGAAATTGAAAAAAATGATTTAACACTATCATAGTTTTCGGAGATTTTTTCAAGTATACCACCTCATTACATAAAACAAAACAATTAACCGGTCCATGATGCATTTATTTTTTTTCCGAGCGGACGGCACCATATTGCAATCTATACTGTAATTCAAAAGATACAATATCATATTTTAATACTACGAAAGAAATGCATTTTGTTTGAACTTTGGCCACATCACTGTGAAACTAGCGCAGAAAACAAAAATAAATATACAAGTAGCAAAATATTTAGCACAATTGATATGGCGATTTTAAATAAACGCTATTTTTGTTATTGTATAAAACTATGCAGCTTTAAAAAATATATATAATTAATTTTCATAGTAATATTATATTAAAGAATATTTTCAGGCAATTAACAAAAGAAATAACCTACTTCCTTCCAAAGACATTGATTTGTCGGAGAGAGTTCCAAGACGAATAACCGAAACCACACAAATTCTAAAAACCAGAAATTACGAGGAGCGTTTGAATATCTTGAAGCTCACATCACTCAAGGAAGGAGAGAAAGGGGCGATTTAATAGACTTACAAAATATTAAGTGATTAGTATGATTGCCCTCAAGTGAAAAGTATATTTACATTCAACGAGAACGAGAACCTTTGTGGGCATGCTGTACTTCATTCTCCAAAAGTCCAAGGAAGCACTTCTCGCCGAACCGAGTTGTAGAAGCATGGAATCACCTGCCGTCAGAAGTTATTGCGTCTACTACAGTGAATATCTTTAAAAACAGACTTCATAAACATCTTGCCAAACACTAACTCTGCTTATTTTCCTGCTAATATAAAAAAAAAAACACAAAATTTAGCACAGATACGGACACAATTATCAGCCTGTCTGTAACTTAATAATAATAATAATAATAATAGAGGCACAATTTTAATTGAAGCATTAAATAGTGGTTTTTAGATAGATCAACCTCTTACATTACGAAGGCGGCAAGCACTAGATGGCGCTAAAATTTCGATTAGACAAACCAACCGAGACGCAAACCGCATATAATTTTTTTCACAAATGTTTAGAAGCGATAATTAATCCAAGTAATTCAATTTATTTACTTCATTTTAGTCTGACAGATCGTGAAAATGATATTATTTATTATATACCAGTTTTTTATAATTTTAGTGATAAACAAAACCTTAAAGATTAACCTATTATGAATTGTATTATTTAATTGTAAGTTATGTGGTTCTTCCAGTATATTATGGTGTTTTATGGATGTTTGAGACATAGTGGGATATCTACATCGTGTTTTAGGTGCCAAATAGTGGTTATCCAATTCTTTATAGCAGTTGAGCAATCTAAAAACCATAATAAATTATTGTATCAGTAGGACATTATAAACGATAGTTTGGCGAGACATCAAATGCCATTTGTTTCAAAAAATATTTACCAAGCGTCAAATTTGACAACCTAATTGTTATGATTTAGGTTAGAAGTTGCACGAATCGTAGCATAATGAAAAAAATAGAAAAATAAATCACAGTGAAATAGCCAAAGTTTCTGAATCAAAATTGCCGGCCTAAGAATAGAAATGTCTTTGTTCAAAATACAATAATATCACTGAGTATGCAATCAGTACTTGTATATAATATTATATAACACCTAATTACATTATAAATACTGAGGTATGACTTACGTATACAAGTTACTAGATTAAAGGTTTTAGCGTTAATTACGAATCTCTTGTTTTACGAGAACATCCGTCGAAGAACTGATATAACTTCATTTAATTATTATAAATAATGCCATAACCTGCATGTACTTTCGATTAAAAGGTAAGTTTTTTAATTCAAATCACTTATGAACAATGTGTCTGAACGAAGGAAATTTAACGTTCAAATTTTTTATAAACGGAAAAATAGATTTATCTAATTTATAAGACACATCCAGAAATCATTTATCGGTATAGGAGATTAACCTGTTGACTTTATTTTAATCACTCTGTGATAAGTCACCCCCAAACGGACTCGATATCGTGAAATTAAACCATTTTATTGATACTCGTTAAAATCTTAGAATGCCTTTCGTAAAACAAGAGATTCGCATCACGATTCCCATATTTTTCAAATTTGAAGCACCTTATATTTAAAATTACATTAAATAAGATATTATACTGTCACTGGTTTGCCACGATTCGCATAGTGCCACTAGAGCGATATTCCTAGCATTAATAATAAACTTCAGTAGGTTTATTAATTTCAATCAAATCATTCAAGTAGCACTATGCTATAAGGGTGTGGACATGGAGACACGCCGATGCAAGATTTAGGGCTGCACAAATTTCATTTGTATTCGTTAAACCCTAATAAAAATGTAAATATTTATTGAAAGGAATTTAAATAGTAATTATCGGTCTTGTTGCAACGTTAGTTTTAAATTATCAGTCATGTTGAATCAATTAATAAAACATATACTCTACATTTACAACAATTGAAATAATATTAATTAAAGGACTAAAGCTCATTTAAGTTGAATATCTCTATTTCTTATTGCCAATTAAAATAACCTACAAGCGTAGTTCAAATGTGAGTATTTTGTAGCAGGCGCTTTGAATTTAGCGTATTTGTATTATATTAATCTCATGAAAATTAATAAAGATGCAATCACATTTGCGCTACGTTCCTCGTAATAATGTTTGAAATAGTAGGTTTGACACAACCAATTCTCATTATTGACTTTGAAAACATAAACTGGGGACGACACTGCAGTCGTTCTCCTGAACTTCAAAATGAGAGGCCGTGGTTCAAACTGCTAATTTTTAACAATAATCTATCTTAAGGCGAGAACAATCAGAACAATCAAAAACAACCCGCACAATCAATGTAAATTTGCAGTCTTGTACAAGATGCTTAAAAAAGTTGCAGTCTTGCATCAAGTTGCTAGTAAGTCCACACCCTTAGAGTGGCGGAATAATTAAAATATTTCCTTTGGATTGTATTTATTGGTGAGTCTGAAGTGAGTACGGTTGAGTATCGTTAGAGGTATCCAAATTCTCCTCCTCCGGCTCGGACTGGTCGTCTTCGTCGCCTTCTTCGTCCGATGACGACAGCAAACCTGGAAATGTAAAAGCGTAGTGGTGAAACGTTATATCATAACAGTGTGCGTGCCACATACCACTTGTACACAGAAATTGGCGAATAATTCATATAGTTTTAGACTTTAGACTGGCAAGGAACGGGCCACAGGTGCCACTGTGATTTGAGGCCCACGTCAAGTGGCCTTACGTTGATTTTCTGATTCTGAGATTTCTCTGCTCAAAAGGCCCCTTCCTGAAAGAGCTCTACTCTGTCTTGCGTGTGGTCTTAAATCAATCTATCTCATCTAACGGTTTGTAGAAATAGACACTGTGACGTTATACGAAAACCTTCAAAAATAGAATCAATATTTCATATAGTCATTTATATGAAATAAGGAAGGGATCAACAATTTGAAACTCTAAACTTTTATACAAAGGAAACATTTATCTATCTAACTAAATCATATGAGATAAAACGATCTTGACTAATATTTTTCTTTGAATAAATACACAACACAACATTCATAAATTTAATAATATTACTGAATAAAATTATTTAATTTTTTCAAAACTTTTATTTAGCTTGCAACGTTCGAACGTGTCGGTTTATGTTAAATCTTGTAAGCTGAATTAAACCACTTCCTCTTATCCTACGGAGTGGAAAATTGACATGTTGGTTCAGTTCCGATGACAATGCATTTTTATGGTTAGTACGACCTGATTCTACACTCAGGAATGGCTCCAGACATAGGAACTCCTCAACGGTCAACAGAACACACACAAAATATTTTAGTTTAAATTATAATTTCTCATAATTGGCAAACAACATATTCAAAACTATGAAAATGTGTGTTTTTTATATTTATTATTATATCGACGTAGCTTTTGTAGATAAAACTCGTATTATTTACTGCCAAATCCATCAAAAAGACTTCCAATTCACTAGCGCACTTTTCACATAAACAATCAAACCTCAAAACTGAACTAAAATTAAAAAAAATAAGACGATTAGTCTATGCCTTTCATGAATTCAGGTATACGCAACACGCTATGCTTTTAAATATTGATAGAAATGCATTAAGACCGTAATGGTTTTACACGGAAACGGCACCGGTAGAATATGGCGATTACGGGATATACCGTTATCGGCGCTGAGTGTGTTAATTTATTTTACTTATTTGTACACAATCCCACAAAGGCTGGTGCCTTTTCAATGATTAGAATGATTACAATTCAAAATCGAATGAACCGTTCAGTTTACGTTACTATATTTTTTTTATGTTGTTAACCCTTAGACTACGTAGTTTATTTTGGCGCCAAAACCCGATGACTCCGTAGTTATTGACAAATCTGGTATCATCGGATTCACCTTAAAATTTTCTATTACACCATATCACATTGATTATGTTTGTCTCGTAAATTAAAGAAGAAAAAAATAAAAATGTTGCCATTTTTTTTTTTTTTTTTAAATTACGAAATAAACAAAATCAACACTTTTTTTTACATTTTCATATATTTATAACTATACATTACAATTTAAAAGTCTTCCAAAATATGTACATTTTTCGGAAAAAAGAAAAAAGTTAAAAAAAAGTTATAGATATTGGAACGGTAGAACATTAGTGTATTTTCAATACAAATTTATAAATAGTAGTAGAAACTACATTAAAATGAAAAAAAAAAAACAAAATTGTTTCGTTATGATTTTCAATGAAAAAAACGTCAAGTTAATGAATAATACTGAAATAATACCAAAAATAATCAAAATCAAGCAGGTATTCATGACGTCTACTCACGTCATACGCTCTCAACGGACACAGAAATGTCCGCGCGGTACGACGTCTGCTCGCGTTGTACGGAGTCTAGGGGTTAAAAGTATAAGTGGAAATGAAAAAATGGACAGGTAGTTAAAAAAAATATGAAATCACCACTTTTGTCTCTCTGTTCTATAGTTTCCATCCCTTACAAGAGTGAACTTACCCGCGGAGAAATGCGGCTGCGACAGATTCTCCGGCCAGAATCTCTTGCTTATCGTTCCACTGGCCTTTCGTTTTACGCCTGATCCTGGAAGCAAAAGTACGTACAGTGTAACTATCAGAGAATAAGTCGGGAGGCGGTGTACGAGACTGGTTTTTTCAGATAACTAAATTCTACAAAAAAAAATTAAGACAGGTATACTGACACATGGCACAAGTTGTTGGCCTAGCTGTTAGATCCGTCTAGGGCTCGCCGAACTGGTCGGTAATTTTACGTAGTTTTTTGTTTATTTTCATTTTCCTAATGCATAATGTAAGTAATGGGTTTTTGTATGTTTCTAACCACCAAAAATATTTAAAATTAACTAAATCTCCTACGCCAAATATTGACGGTACGGGAAAGTATCCAGGTGATGTTTTGGCTTAACTCCTATTTAGGGGATACGAGTACCGGTGAAAATCGTATCTCGTACAATTCCCTATTAGGTTAGGTCATGCATTGATATAAAGCTCTAATTTATCTCACCAGAGTTTTTATCGACGGATCCCGCATCGAGCATCGGCTGAAGAATGCGCCTTCGTGCATTTATGAACCAATTGTTGACCTGCAACAGGGTCAGACGCGTTTCGGCCGCCAGCGTTCTCTTCTCCTCCTCCGTTGGGTAGGGATGCTGCGAGATTAAATACCAAATATTATAAGGATCTCCTATGTGTTGATCGTTGCTACAGTTAATCATTTTATATAGGCGTCGAAAAATGTAGACAGCAAATCTTCTACAGTAAAATTCATCCTCAGTTTTATGATTTCTTTAATATATGCTGGTGTAAATCAAAAACGGTAGCATAATCTTGGTCGCGATGCGCTACCAGTAACACAGTGTATATGTTTATAATTATATGTTTTACAATTAATAAGTTATTTTAACAAGAATGTGGTACATCGATACACAAATAGGTATTGCATTTAACCGAATGAAAAACCGGTTTTTATTATTATTATAAATAGTATAAAACACATTCAATTTGTTTCAGTTGAATCAACGTTGAAAAAATGTGGCCGAGACTCAAATGGGTTTGTGAATTTGTGAACATCGTAGCCATATGGGTTGTGTTTGCTGTCTATAGAGATCTGTGGGCTATTCTTTTGAGGACGACGGGATTTTTTTGAGCTGTAAATATGCTCTCATCCAAAATAATTTTACAACTATAATACAAAGACTGATGACAGTTTCAAACATATTTTCATAACATTCTATATCCATATAATTCCACAGTTGTAAAATATAGATATTCCTTGCAATGTTTTCGTCTGTCGACGACGCGTCTCGAATGTTGCGATGTTGAAGGTCGTACGACAATACCATGTCGTTGAAGCATTCAATGGGCCTACGAGGGTTGCTCGCCCAAACCGAAATTGAGACGGATGTCAGAAGCATGTAGCAAATAAGTTATGACGATACTGAACAACTATTACATACCACAAGATGTTGAAAGAGCCACGCCCTCATGGCCTGCGTGGCCTGCCTGGGTAGTACTCCGCGTTTCGCCTTACGTGCTTCATCGTCGTCATTTCCTATACCTGCCAAAAGTAACAGTTTTTTATGTACAATCACAATTATTGTTTATTATGAAATAAATTGATAGAGAGAAGTAAAATTTTTTTTTTTTAAATTTTTAAAATATATTTTTTTACGCAACCTCTATAGCCGGTAGAGGTTGTTCTATGGCAATAAGCTTTACCTGTTGTAAATGTATTCATAAGTGTCAAATTATTTAACATTATTATTAATTAATTCCCATTCCCATATTATTATTAAGTGGCTCCTTCCCGAAGAGCTGAAGCGGACGCTTTGGGAGTGATCATTGATTACATAGTTGTTTTATATTGCTCAACTGCTAATAAGAAATTGTAAAGCACTTTTTAGTAACTGAAACACGATGCAGATATCGTACCAAGTCCCCCCAAACTTATATAAAACATGGTAATTTATTGGAAAAAGTACAGTTTCATCATTTTAATGACATATGGCAATAAAATGTTAGGAAAACACACACACAACTGCAGGCTGCTGATAATAGTTTCCTAGAAAATTTCCTGACACTAGGCAAATTTAAAATCTAGGTAAAAGAAATATAAAGTTTTTATTCTTTTTACTATTTTTTTTTTGCTAGTTTTTACTATTTAATTCCCCAGTGCAAGACGTCATATCGTTGCATTGATAAAGGTCGCCGGGCGCATAATTGCCACAATCGTCAACGAAAGGTTGTGTTGTCACAATACTCTTTAACCCGTAAAGGCTGTATTTCGCGGCAAAAATTTTGGCGCCAAAAGTCTTTAAGGCCAAATTAATGACCTTGAAAAATCACTCATCTACTATAAAATCCATAGTCCAGGCATGGGTCGTTCAATCTTTACAATCTGGTATCATCTGATTTACCATAAAATTCTCTATTATAAAATATCACTTTGATTTTTTTATTTCGTAAATAAAAAAAAAAAAGTGCTCATATCAAATTCTTCTTGTTGACCACCCAATTTTTCACTATTTTGAGAAATTTTGTCAAATATTACACTTTTTTTTTTACATTTTCAAATATTTATAACCATATATTACAATTTAAAACTCTTCCAAAATATGAACAGTTTTCGAAAAAAAAATAAAGGTAAAAAAAATATATATATATTGGAACGGAAGTACATCAGTGTATTTTCAATACAAATTTATAAATAGTATTGAATTGAAAAAAAAATAAAACAAAATTGGCTCGTTGTGATTTCCAATGGTGCAAACGTCAAGTTAATAAATTATACTGAAATAATAGCAGAAATAATCAAATCAAGCGGGAAATGCTGACGTATATATACGTCCGTGTGTCGATGGCGACCTTAGGCTGGCCGGGCGGCTGGACGTATATATACGCCCGTGTGCCGATACGGGTTAAGTTTTAACTGCAAAATATTTACAAACAGTGCGCCATCTATGGATTGGAAAGATAAGCTGTTCTAAACTGTAAACAGGTATAATTCTATGCGGCTTGCCTTTAGGCTATTTACTAACGAGTTAACAATAATATGTATATATTAAAAATATGATATGAACATCTCGGAACCATTTTTTGGGTGCCAACTGATTGTAGAGGTTTAGTTAATTATACACCGTGTTCCGAGAAAAAATCCAGTTTATTGGCCTTGCGATTTCAAACATAATTTGTTTTGACCTCATATCAAAATTTGTCATGGTTTCCAAGTAAAAATTTTTATGCAAATTAAACCTGAACCGAGGTCGTCGTCGGCTCCATCTGGCGGTGAACCGCTGCGCGGCGAACAGGATGCACTGGTTGCGCCACCTGTTGGCGGAAAGATAATCAAAAACATTTCTATTATATGAGAGCTCTGTAATTAAAGTCTACAAAGATTCTTTCTCACTGAACAGAGGTTAGTAATGAAAACAGCATCCAATTTCAAAGTGCTACTCATCAAAGGACTGATTCCTCCTGTGCGAGTTGTGTTCTCCGCAATATTGTAACATATAACCTAACTGTCATTATTAAATTATAGATCACGGGTCCTAGATTAATGAATAACTTCAGAAACCCTTATATTTTGGACGGAAAGACCATTCCTACAAATTAAAGGAAATTTTCAGGAGAAAGAATGTTTGTTTTCATTATTTTCTTCTTTGTACTATCAGAGAGTAGAATAGACTGCCGGGGCTTTAAAACCTATTCCTGAGAAGAATTATCTAAGAAAATCTAACATTTATAACACCCGCCGACCAACCATACCTCCAGAGGAATACCTTCAAAATATACTTATTAAACAAATAAATAAATTAAAGAGTGGAATCAGAGCGTTCAATGGTCTATTGATAGATATTGACAAGGCGACCAATGAAGATTTGATAAATATAAATTTATAATCCCAATTTCGAGAGTTTTTTTATTAGTAACATTTTATACTGTAATTGTATACTTTATACTTAGTCAGAGAGTTGACGACCATCAGAGTAAGTCGATAACATTGTACGCGATGCGATGCGGAACTTCTGACTAGTACTTCATGTAGTTTGGACTTAACCGCTGGAGAGCGCTATCAATTTTTTTCCAGATATTAATGAATTTGTGCGAGAGATTGAATAAAAAACAAATTCTAAGAAAATCCTATTTTATTCAATTTCTAAATTTTTAATTCACCCATTACAGACAAACATCTTACCTGCACTATTTTGAATAGCTTATGAAATTCTCTAGAATATGGTTTTATTACTAAGTATACAAAAAAAATAAATAAATTAATAAATAAAAAAGATTTGTCTTTAAAAGTATTCATTTTAATAATAAGTATATGACCTGTAGTATAGCCGTCTGACAAGGCCAATCCAACTCCTATTTGCCCAATTGGTGTGGATCCGTGTACAACTAGATTGCCTATAAAATAAATATATTCAATTTATACAATTATATTGTTTATTATGAGTACACACACATGTATTGAGTTACCAATTATTTTGCTTGCTGCAGTGAATATTTGTTAAAAACGGAGCTGTTCTCAACAATGCTGACTGCATAAAGTAACAAAAAAAAAATCCACAAAAACGTTCTGTGCTGATGTCAATGTTTTGGTGGATCGGTTTTTTATTAATCGTCATAAGATTATTGAATTTCTCTACGTTTTTCATTTAACTATATTTTCTAAATATTATTTGATCAATTCTATATGAAAAAAAAATTGTACGAAAAACATTATTAGCCTATCGAGTGAATATACATAAAAAAAACATATATTAACGAATTGAGAACTTTTTTTTTGAAGCTTATAACCCACCCCATTATGTCTGGTGACCAGATGACAGTATGGGGTATTTGCAAACGGCGGCGAGATCCCGTTTCGAATAACGGCCATGAAATAATTAAATAAGTTTTCTATTTTCTATTATAGTTACGTTGAAAGACACAGACACTAATAAGGTTATAAAGGTACTAAATCTGAATATAAGGTTTACTCATAATTCACTTGGCTAGGAAATTGGTGCACTGCAGTTCGATAATAATTTTCAGGTAATAACTTTATAATATGATGAACTCTTCGTGGTTACCTACTCCCCAGATCTGGTCCAATAATGCAGACACTACATATGTTACACAGTCAGCAGATTTGGGCTGGTCTATGTTCACTACACTGGCCGGTCGATGACAATTAAAAAGACCCCGTTTATTTTAAACTACAGAAGCGAAACTTATTTACGCAACGAAAACATCAATCGATCGCTCGGTTGATGTTTTCGGCGCCATAATCACTATTTCGAAGCATCTTTATCTTTGTGTTTACACTGTTTTATTCTACTTATGTTTCTACATGTTTTACATACGCCCCTCTATTTACCCCTATTTTTATCTTTTTTTTTAAAATAAAAATTTGCATTTGTAAGGGTTGTGTCAAAAACCACACTTAAACGAGAAAACGAGTAAGGAAGCTGAGCGCAACCCATTTATTGAGACACATTAAAAATGTGATTCTATATACTTAATTCTATATATTGAATTATAACAAATACCACATATGATGCGAGTATGTTATTACGCATAACAAGTGAACCATTTAGCATGGTTTATATTCCTACGCACAAGCTGTCGTGATGATTTTCCAGCGCCCCTCTAGCTCAACGACAGAAAGGAGCGGGGTGCAGCGTTTAGTAGCGTAAACCCGAGTCACACGACCATGCTTAAGTACAACTTTAAAAAGGTAACAAATGTACGCACTGTCGTAGCTGTTACAGCTGCCCGGGCCCGTAGCATTGGCGCCGTACTCCAGCATGGCTTGCTGCTCGTACGGATGGTGGTAGTCTTGCGGGACAGACGCGGGCGCTAGGGCGGCCTGGGTGACGGACGGTACCACGGCCGGGGCAACGGGGGCTACTATCGGTGCAGGGGGCGGCGCCGGAGCATACACGGACGCGCTCTGCAGGGGGCCCATCGATGGCGGAATCGTCTGCAGTCCCTGAAATGGGAATTCATAGATTTTTAGATAATATGGAATAATAACCTACGAATTATTATTTTATGGAATTCTTTTACAAAAGAATACAAAGGAAAGCAAGTTAGGCTATTTTTCCTGAATTAAAATAGTTTAAATATGCTGAAAAAGATAGACTACCTATACCGCCGTAATTCACAAAATAACATTTGCTTTTTTCGATTACAACAAAAATAAGCAAGGATCCCTTAGTTGAAAACTGTCAACAGATCCTTTGGATAAGTTTCTTATCTCCAAATGTTCAGGGAAAGGGCAATTCAAGTCCATACGGTGACTTTTACCCTATCAAAAAATTAGGATTTTTTCAGAAAGCAATATTAATAATTATTATTCTACAAAAAAAAATTTGTTTATTGTAATCTTTTTGTAATCTATGATGTCTTTACATTTGCTTTTTTTTTAATATATACCTTTCATATAACATTTTTTCAAAAAGGCACTGCGATTTTGAGACTTTTTTGTAAAGACGATATAGCAAAATTCATTTAGATATTCGAGAAAAAAAATGTAAACTTGACGTGATAATATAATACGGTTCTTGTAATAGGCACGGTAATAGGCTTGTTCTTGGATAGTCGATCGACGCGTTATAAACGGCTTTGTGTGGTCACGGTTGGGGAGGTCATTAGGAGTGGATTGTATGCAAACGCGACCAAACAAAAACGGCGCTTAAAAACAAACAAAAAATTAAGGATAAATTATTTTTATTTTCACCTTTTTTTTAAATATTTTCTTACCCATGGATCCACTGGCGTGCCCTGAATTTGTTATAATATAAATGATATTATTTATAATATAGGATGTTTTTTTTAGAGGCGTGGTTTTTAATCTGCACTACTTTTTTCGTAGTTGATGTTTTTGACAGCTGTCACTTGATTTATGCTCAGTTTGGTTTGCCATTTCATAATGAATAGACTTACTCCTGAACAACGTTTGCAAATAGTGCAAATTTAGAAAAAATCACTAAATTTTTTTAATTTTACTGTTATATTAGCAGAAATGATCAAACGAAGTTGGGAATGCTTTCTCGCTCTGATGCATATATGTGTCACCATGCACGAGCGACATTTGGGCCGCCGGACGGGCGTGCGCATATATGTGTCCATATGCCAGCAAGGGGTAATCGATAGGTAATTCACACAAAAACTATAGATTCTTAATATAATTTAATTTGTGTTGGTTTAGGCACTTGGTTAGGGCATTTTTTAATTTAAAATTCTTTTTTCTCAAAACAATGATTTTCTTACATGGATAGATCTGGTCCTGAGGTCGTCATATGTTAAAAAAATATTATATTCCAAAGCAGTGATGGACGAAAACCATTTGATAAGTCGAGATCCTGGTAGTGTAGTGGTTAAGGCGTTGGAATATTGGCCCAAAGGTCGTGGGTTGTATTTAACCTAGGTCATAGCAATTATTTAAAAAAAAGTTCTCCCCTAAGCAAAATCAAGATGATGCTGTTCATAAACTATGTACGAGATGCGAATAAACGTCTCATTAATGCTCGGAATATTTAAAAGGACGCAGCTGGTCATTTCTCCATACACACATTGTAGTGTTGTGAATCTCTTTCTTATATATAAATATATTTAATATATAATATAAATATCTTATTGACCGAATATAAGAATCAAGAAAATAAAACTACAGAGGCATATTTGATTTCAAAAAGATGCAAATTCAACTAAGTTTTTTAAGTCGATTGATTCTGTTTTTCGTGACTAAGTAATAAACGGCATAGAGTGTTTCCGTTTTTATAAATCTTTAAATGAGATCACTTTCTGGCTCGATTGGCATGTATTCTAATTGGAATGCTGCTCAAATCGCAAGAAATTATAATTATCCATTTATACCTGGTATTGCGGGGAGTTGGAAGTGCTGGAATGATCGTCGAGGCCCGTGTGGTTGTTATTACTCTCTATACCTCCTAAAAAATAAAAAAAAATATGTTAAATTTTAATAACATACTTAAAAGCTCCGACTTTTGTTTGTTATAAAAGTAATCAAAATAATTTAAGTTAAAGGACACAGTCATAATACATGAAACAAGATCTTCTATATATAGAAGCTAGTAAACGCAAAGTTGCCCATAATGTGCCTTAAGGCTACCCTCACACAAGCGTTTTGCCGGTGACATTTTAGCCACAAAACAGTGGCTGCTTGTGGACGGCTGCTATCTTTATGAAGTCCCTCAGATGAGTTACAAACTTCGCCGGAGTGCACAACAGCTGAGCAGTGGAGAAATGCTCGGCAACGGCCTAACGTTCGTTTAGTCAGTGTTTACCCGTTCCGCTGGCCTCTAGCAGCTGCTTCGTTAAACCACCGGACGCGGGTTTACTCGACCGCGCTACCGGATAAATTCTGTTGTTCAATGTCGACTGGAATATTATCGTGTACCTGTCGTGTAGTCGGTCCTTAGGAGGTTTTCGCTCTGCATTTTGGTCTTGAGGCACGCAATGTACCTGCCGCAGAAGTCCCGGCACAGCTCCTGCACCTTCTCCAGCTCTAGCAGGTGTATTCGTAAGACCTGCAATTTATTAATCGTGAAAGTGTATATTTTACGAACATACGAATTATGGAAGTTTTAAAATAATAAAAAAAAATTTTTTTTATACTTCTTGATTCGTATGGCTTGTGTTGTCGGGGAGTCGCTATTGGGCGCAGTTCCGACAGCCTCATTGTTGTTTTCATAATGCAAGGCCGTTCATTACAGGCAAACAACATTTCGCAAATCTGTAATTGAATGTGTTTTTTTTTTGTATGTCTAGTTACTTAACTTTTTGCTGTTGAATATTCTCAACGGCACTGGGGACTCGAACCCGGGGCCTCTGGGTTTAGAAGCAGGCGCTTACTATACCGATATATATATATATATGTACATCCCGTAATCGCCGTATACGACGGGTGCCGTTTCCGTGTAAAACCGTTACCATCCTATTGCATTTCTATTAATTCGCTAGTGAATTGGAAGTGTTTTTGATAGATTTGGTGGTTTATTTACAAAAGCTATGTCATATAATATTAAATATAAAAAACAATCATTTTCTTAATTTTGTACATATTGTTTGCCAATTATAAGAAACTATAACTTTAACTAAAAAATGGGTGTCAGTCCCGCGTGGGATATTCCGTTCAGTCAACGTACCTCACAGATCGGGTGGCAACTCGTGATCCGGGCGTTTGACATACTGAGCTGAATGTGTCAAATAAAGCACCTGGAACCGTTAGGACTGGTTTCATTTTATAGTACAGATAAAACACAAAAATAGCCTGCACCCAAAAAATTAAGCACTTAAAATATTAACAATTAAAAATAATTAGAATTTGCCTAAGTGCTGTATGATGATTGCGCCATAGCAATCATCTGGTCGAACCACGTTGCCGAGTGTGAAAGAAGAGTTTCGTAAATAAAAGGTGATATTTGAGGATGCTTTCATATTATTGGTATGAAAATCAATTTAATACCTGAATTGACTTAATCATAAGGCCATCAATCTCGGGATCATCGACGAGGAACGGTCGCCTGTCCCTGCGTTGGTGTTGAACGAAAGCCTGCCGAACAAAACAAGCTTAAGTGAATACAAGTGACTCTCTCTGGAGACACGATTATTGCGTTTATTAACATCACGAACATGACGTGAGTTTTAACTGAAAAAAAATGTTCCCCGGATCAGATACTTTGGATTTTTTTTTTATACCGGGCAAAGAACAGCTTTTAAGAGATCGCCTTTAAAATTCGTCTGATAAACATAACGTAAGTATTATAATTAATTATAAAAAAAATAGTCAGAATTAGGTCTCGGTTTTACTGGTTCACCATCCTTAGTGGTGGCTATCAAATATTTATAATAATTTTATTGTTTTAATTACATGTGTGAATAACATGATATATACTTAGGTATGTAAAATCTGATTTATTTATTTATTAAGACTACACTTTGGAGCTCGTCTTCGGCGGTGTAGCTAATTGATAGGTGGTAGCAGATATTATTTAGCACATAACCTCTTTCGTAAAGTGGTTGGGTGAATAGAGAACGGGGACAAAATGAATGGGTTAAGTGAATTCCATTCTCTGATGTTGAGATAGTTAAAACAAATAGAGTAGAAACAGGGGTTAGTTGTGCCTATGCGAGATTAGGAAGAAGAGATTAAGAATGCAGCGACATAAATAACATTTGTTGTCTCTGCCACCGGCCAATAGTAGTAAGTAGTACAGTCGTTAATATTTTTAAATCTGACATTGAACTTAAAGTTAGCAGTTTCTTTTAAGGGGTGATTCTGGAATTGAAGAACTTTGTAAATAAAGCAAAAAACTGGTCTAAAAAGACAAAATAAAAAGTTCTAAAAACATTTTAAGTATGGTCGCCTAACGAAATATCAAATCGTGCTGCGTCGCGAACTACTAACCGACTGTCTTTACGGGGCACTGGCCCCACAGATGTATTGACGATATTGATCAACTGGTAGTTTCCCGTGTGCAAATATGTATGTAGGTCAATTGCATAGCTCAGGAATACAACAATACTCGTACCAAATCTTCAATAGAGTATTTATATTTTTATATCAATTTTTTTTGTTAGCTATATGAAAACTTGTTGAACAAAAGTTTCGTGTCCTTAAAAGGATACTGCTGACTTTAAGTTCACTCTGTATTATGTGTATAATCAACTGGAAAAAAAAAGCCCGCCCAACACCCCGAAACACTTCTGTAGATCGCCAGCGCTCACATTTATAATTCTGTTGATCCGAGCATAATTCGCCTTTTCAAATAGACGGTGAAATAAGTATCATGAACTAGAATGTTTCCAATGAGTAACTATCATCACTTACGCTAATTTGGTTCCAGTATATTATTATATAAAAGGGAGTAGTTAATATTTATGTAATCACAAAAAGCGCTACATCCGGACAGGTGTTCACGATCCATTGTCCTTCCCCTCCCCACAACCAGCAGTCGCCCCATAATAATAGACAAATTCAAAAATTACAAAGAATTAGAGCAAAGGTTCCGAAGAAAGGGTTCCATAGTTTCATATTTCTACTTCGAACTGAAATTCGACAAAATATTATTGCTTTTATTAAATATTATTAAAATAAAATTTTATTGAAAAATCCATTTTCCGACAAACATATAGATTTTGATACAACAAACTTGTAAATTGAAAACAGATTTTGTATGAAGTTTCTCGTGAGCATTTATAAAAGGATTATTTGAAAGTTATTGCGAAATTATCACTTTTACTTGGTGATTTTTTGGTTTCTGTATATTATAGAATATTCGCTCGATCTCCCCGGAACATTACTCGAGCCCGTTACCTGAAGGTCGGCTCCGAACGCATCGGCCGCGGGCGGCTCGGCGCCTGCGGTGGCCAGCTCGCATCTCTCCAACAGGAGCGCCAGCAGGGGGAACAGGGGGTGCTTGTAGACGGCGCGTTTGTCTGCCTCGAAGCGAGCCTGCAGATAAAACAGTCCATGCAGATTAATCAACCTCTACACCAGAAGTTCCCAAAGTGGTCCACACGGACCCCCGGGAGCCCTGACGGGAAGAAAAAATGATTCCACTATACAAAAACACATATCACAGTGTGGGAATCCTGGGGGAGGGGGTCCACGAAGGATAAAAAATACTGAGCTAGGGGTCCACGGGGAAAATAAGTTTGGGAAACATTGCTCTACACAAACAAAACTAATATTTAAATGTAAAAATTTGCATTCAGCCGTAGTGCTTACTTTCATTTGATTCCTTACATAGTACGTATCCAGCTAATTGGCCCTGCGATTTCGAGTTTCATTTGTAAAGACGATATAACAAAATTCATCGTAGTTTTCGAGACATAAAATTTAAACTTTACGTGATAATATTATATGGTTCTTGTAATAGGTACTATAGCTTAGCGCGTCATGGACGGCTTTGTCCGGTTGCAGCGGCGAGGTCATTGAGCGCGGATTTTATGCGAACGCGGCCAAGGTTACGTGCCGCTTATAAGAAAGCTAATTAACACTTACGCATTATATAATTTCTTACTCAGTTTAGGAAACATAAACA
Source organism: Neomicropteryx cornuta (assembly GCA_020383195.1). Classification (NCBI taxonomy): domain Eukaryota; kingdom Metazoa; phylum Arthropoda; class Insecta; order Lepidoptera; family Micropterigidae; genus Neomicropteryx; species Neomicropteryx cornuta. The sequence goes on along the minus strand of JAHKQU010000010.1, from coordinate 3,079,439 downwards.
CACCTTAAATCTTCGGGAATTGCATAAGCGATTTATCTATTTAGGAAAAATACTGGTTTTAGGTCCAATTTTCACAAATGTTAACCCAGAGTATTCCAGCAGGGCGACAGTATCCCTAATATAATACGTCCATTGAAGTCGACCAAACATAACCTAAACGAAAACGCATGTTACTGTTAACGAACCTAATCCAATACGAACAACTGTAAAAGTCGATAGCACCTAACATACGAACGAACATGAAGTCCATTAAAGCGAACCTAACCTAAAACAAGGCTGGTATACTCATCACCTGACCTAATCCGAATCGAAATCAGCTCAGCCATTTTAGAGTCGATTTGAGGAATCCTTTATGGATTTCGTTAAAAAACTTACTAAGAAAATGTTTGCCATCAGCACCTTCGGAATACAGCCCCTCCTCACACCAGACCAACGGATGTGAGAAGGGCTAACCCGCGCGCCGCCCTCGTTGATGGAAACCTTCCTGATGGAATCTCCCTTCAGCCCTGAAGGATCTCCTTTTAGAAAGGTTGTATAAGAAAAGCTACCTATTGCAATGGGCACCATCTCATGACTTCTGGAAAATTTCGACATATCTTCGCGTTTCACATCCCCTAAAACCCAAAACCACCCTCAGTTACAGGTACAGTTACAGTTACAAAAGTGTATACAGGATGTCCCAAGGTCAATCCCAATAAAAAAAACAGCTTGTAGGTCTTACGATTCCTAGTGTTAATTTGTTAAGAAACTATATCAAAATTAATTATGGTTTTCGAGAAAAAAAATGTTGAAGTTTCTATTCTAAATCATGTAAAACAGATATTTTTCAATGGATCCTCCCTCCGATAACTACGTCACCGGGTCACTGGGCCGCGGTCAGTCAAGAGGTTAATGACCCTCCGCGTTGTTCGAAACGCCCTATTAGGGCGGAGCTAAATGATTGCTTTCAGATGCCACTGGTCGAACAGAGGTCGGTCTAAGAAGAAGGGGTAACTCCTTTCCCCTTCTCTGGAGTTGTAAGAGGGATGCTATTGGTCGACAGATAATATTGATTTATCGATTGATAAGATCGATTTACACTAATTTTATTAGGAAAATAATAAATTTGGTGTTGAAAATTTTTCGCATTTTGTTACATAATTTCTTACCCTTAATAGGGAACTTAAACACCCCCTAAAGTTTGGACATTGGGATTGGTCTTGGGACACCCTGTGTATCTATCTATCTATATCACTTTTTTGAGGACACGATACTGCTGTAATTTTACACCAATCACTTTCAAATTGATGCATACAATTTAGGGGCACGAAATCTCGGTCAAGTTCGTTCAAGGGCAAAATCAAACCAGGAGGGCGGGAACGAAGGGGTATTTTCGAAAAAGTGACATTTTGCTATAACTTTGTTAGTATATAACATATCGAATTCATTTAAACTTTATAATATTCCTCAGTTAAGGGCCTAAAATTTATATAAGTAAACTTATTTGATAGCACCAACCATTGATCCTAGGGGTGGGAAATTATTCAAAATTAAAAAAAAAATACCCCCTTTAATCAAATACGTTCAAAGTGGTAATATAATTTCCCTGAATTGAAACATTTTTTTAATATGAGCAACCCTTAAGGTGAGGGATCACTTTGATCCGGTGCGCTGAAAGGATTTCTTTGATAATATAATTGTGTAGATATTTAAAGTAAATATGCGCTGTAGTCGATTGGCGCACGGAGCCGGAGCAGCAGCAGTGCGTACCTGATCGATGGGGTCCAGGAGCGGGGGCGCGTCGTGGCCGGCCGGCGCTCCGGCGGGGGCCGGGGGCGCCGCGGCGCCCGCCGCCGCGCCCTGCATGCGCCTCCACTAACACCGCAGCCGCATCTGCAACAAGCACCGCGAGATCGATTATCAGGTCGGACGGGAGGACCATCGTTGCTCCGAGGGGCTCTTCCCGACTTTCGCCAGGCGTTCCGGCGGTAAATACCAAGCAAAATTGTTGCGTTTGGGGATCAGAGAATCCACACATGACTATTGACCAGCCTATGCAAATTAAAAATGTCTATATCGCTAAAATTGTGGTTATAAATATTTTACCAATTGGTCGGCGCCTGCGCAGGCGCCGACCAATCAGATGCGCCCGGTGGCGATCGCAAGTCGCCGCCAGGCGCAGTCCAAATATGTAGTGCCGCTACAATATAATAATTTATTAAAAAGCTATAATATTAAAAACAGATACATTAAATTGATTGAATGTTTACTGTGGTAGTATATTTAGTAGTAACCTGGTAACATCCAGGATTCCCAAAGTGCTCGATATAGACCCCTTGGATTCAAAATCTGTTTCCCAGAGGTCGACATAAACGAATTCTGATTTTGGGGGCGACGAGGTCTAAAAATCGACCGCCTATATGAAACTTGTATTACGTGTACCAACTTGTTATAAGAATGACTAATATTTTAGTAGGAAGTATCATTTTTGTAAAACTCTAAAAGTCGTTTATTTATTTTGTTAAATTTTGATGAGAAAAGTTTACTCACTTAACCAACCGCAATTTTTTTAAATTGGTAAGTATTTTGTATCTATGGGGAAAAAACGGGTCTCTTGCCGAAAATAGTTTGGGAAACCCTGTTGTAAGCGAGGCACAAGAAAGAACCTTCATACAAACGCTGTCCGCAGTTAAAATTCGGCATACACTTTTTTACAGACAAAATGCAATAATGAAATTAGAAATTTCGTTGGACTGTCAAATCTACCGCTGAACAGCTTCAAGGTCAGAATTTAGATACGAAATATGAGGGTCCCAAACAGATGCGCAATACTCCAAGGTTGGACGGACCAGCCGAACGCAAGTTCCGCATTACGAAACGCAGTGAGCGACTTCGCCAATGTAGGGTATTGGATTGTGGATGAACCTATTTTAACGATTTCGTCCAAGAACGGGGGATTTTTGAAGGATCGTCGATGCACTTGTATCTAATGATTGTGCGTTATAAATTACGGAACCCCCTTACACTTCAAACGCCCGTCGACTCTTCGTCGCAGCGCGGTGCGGCGGGGGGAGGGAACACCCGGGAGCAGAGTGCGGAATGCCTTTGAGTAATTTGACTAATCGCCTTGTTCGAGAGCGCCTCTCGTTAGCGAAAGTGCGCCCCGAGGACGTGTCGAGTGTCGCCATCTGTCGGGCGAATTGTTACTTATTTATTTTTATATTATGAAACTTTTAAGGTAGCGGGTGTCACAAATACAGGGTGTCCCATTCCCGAAGACTTCACGAGGTGTTTATGTCGTGCGTGCAAATTCCCTCGCTCTTTCGTCAGGAGAGATGGGATGAGTCCTCGTGGTTGTACTACTGAAAGTGTTCGCGATAATTAAGTTGCTTAATAAAACAGCGCTGTATAGGTTAAAAAAAAAAACCCCAAAAAAGTACCAGGACTCGCGGTTAGGATTTGTATAAATCGGCGCTCGTCTGTAAATATGTAATGGGAGGATTTAAAATTCGTGTATAGATAATTTGTCTGCGCTGTTGACCGTCATCGGAACTGAAGAGGAAGTGGATGACCAAAACGTCAAGTTTAGGTCAAAAAGACACCATATTATGCAACTTTAGTACATGTAAATCATGTCATAACAGACTCTACTCATATCAGTCTAGTCAGCATGTTAAGTGACATCGATCTATTCAACACTATCTTCCCGGCATTGAAGAGAATATCTACTATAACTAATATATAGCCCTAGAGTAGTATATTTATATATATATATGTAAAATGAATTATTTTTAAGGAGTTATGGCGTATTTTATATTCTGGTAATTATATAAGTTCCCCAAATCCTACTTCCTAATCCCAACCTCGCTCCCGAATATATTTTTCTGTTTTATTAAGTTTGGAGGAAACTTTCATTGGCTTTATATTTTAATTGTAATTTTACTTCAATATCAGCTGTTGTTTCCTAAGATAAAAATAAAAAATATCTATATTTATATATTTGACAGGTTTCCCCATGTATGTACACATCTTAATTCGTAAAATTAAAAACCAAAAACAGTAAATAAACAAAACTAATCAGGAAAAAATCAAAGTAGTTATCTATAATAAAAAATAACACTCCTAGTCAAATAATACTAAATGAATAATTCACGTAGATCTTACAAAGGTGCACTGTAAAGGGAAAAACTTTCTTTGAACATACATAATATTAGTAACAGTATTCTCGTCACCACACACACGCACACACACAGATTAACACACTCTTACATTCCACACTCTAGTATATTCACAGATTATAACACTCATACAATGTTATCACTATAATTAGATACTTATAGTTCGTTCTATGAACCATATATGTTAAATCTATCTCTATGTAACTGCCATTATGTTTAGCTGTAAGCATTTCTCATACAAATAAATAAATAAATAAATAGAAAGCAAACGTTTAATCCCATTGGGCGAACAGACAAAGATATCAATCTCCGCGGAAATGGAATTTAATAATTCGACTGCTCTCCCGATTGGACTATACTTGTAAACGTCGATACAACACGCTAATATCTCTTATACAAAATGCTGATGGATTGGGATTTTTTTATGGGCGATAAAGGTAACTTAGGAATCTCCTCTGAGTAACCTCCAAAATATTACAGTAACGAAACTATACTCTAGTATACTCCTCACGAAGTGCAATACCTATATGTAATGTAATATGAATGTACCGATTTAGGGCGCATAGTTGCGGTCGAAACTGCGAGCGAGCGATTTCTATAATAAGAACGCACCGCAATTGCTGGCAAATGACAGCAACTCACGTTTTTTAGCGCGTTCATTACGGAACCCCAAAAGAAACGCAAGCGCGCACTTAGTTGGCCAGGGCGCGCAGCAGACATGCAACAGTTGTGACGAATTACCCAATAAAATCTCTTTCATATTAAAGTCGCACCCGCGCGAGGGGCGACGGAGCACAATATCCCAGCATCCCTGGTCCTGCAGCGCCAGCACATAAAACGAGGGTAGGTTCACACTCTCCCGGCCGCGACGACAGTGGAGTGAAACTTCTTCGCGCGCCGTGGGGACTAGTAGAGATACGACCTATTGCAATTGGTACCATGTCATGACATATCTTCGCGTTTCACATCCCCTAAACTTTATATCACTTTCTTGTGGACACGATAGCTGCCGTAATTTTACACCAATCACTTTCAAATTCATACATAAAATTTAAGGGCAAAATACGACCAGAAAATTAGAAATTTTGCTATAACTTTATTAATATATATGATATAGAATATATTTAAATTTTATATTATTCCTTAGATAACGGTCTAAAACTTATCTCTAATCATTTTTTTTTATAGTAGCACCTGTTGGTCCTGGGGGTTGGGAAAAAACTGGTTTTTTTCAAAATTCAAAAAAATCATACCTCCCTTCATGGGCACAGAAACTCATAAAAACATTAAAAGGTGCAAAATTGTGTAATTACAATGCTGACTGGTTGAAATTATTAAAAATTCAAAAAACCCCCTAAACACAAACGAGAGAGCGGATTTTCGTCGTAGCAACAACACTCTCGGACAGAGTGCCGAAGGGCGAAGAAAGATTATTTTTAAAGTATATAAAGTATATATATAAAACATATGTGAGACCAATATAGGAGTTTGGATACTTTCAGAAGGACATTGTCATGTTAGAAATAGTACAAAGAAGAGCTACAAAAATACCTACCGGCCTAAAGAGTAAAGCCTGTGAGGAGAGACTAAAAATACTCAATCTACAGACATTAAAAGAGAGGTGAGATAGAGGGGACCTCATTGAGACATACAAAATATTAAAGCCTCACTATGACTGCGCAGAATTGAGAGAAATATTCACATTCGATAAAAACACCCAACTGCGTGGGCATGAAGTTAGATAGGACCTCCTTTTCAAGCCACCCCAGGAAGAACTTCATCAGTACCAGAGTCGTGGAAGCATGGAATGGATTACCAGAAAGTGCCATAGAATCAAAGACAGTCAACCAATTTATACGAACATATAAGAAAAAAAAAAAAACAAAGAAAAAATAATAACATTTTGATACTGAATAAGATATAGGATTATCAGCTATGCTGCTTGCCTATTACGAAATAATAATAATAATAATAATAATAATAACTTTAGCGTTTGTATAGAGAATAGCAGTGGGCGTTAACGCGGTAATCATATAACAGAGGTTACGTTATGAGCGATTTCAAAATAGCCTAATACTTAAACGGTTATAAAATAACTGCATAATTTGTCGTGGTGTCGCTTGCAACGAGATTTTCGTTCCGCTGAAACTGGAGTCTGGCCGGTAAAAAATAATAGGGCGACTGTCATAATATTTAACTGAATGCACTATACCGGTGCTTGCCAAAGTGGTCCATATCGACCCCCAGGGGTCTATGACAACCTACGTCAGCGAAAAAACATTTGGGGGTACATGAAATGAAAATGGGGGTCCACGATAGTGGATCTAATACAGGCATGTCAATGTCATAATATAATATAAAAATATATACATTATTTATAAAAGTACCTATGAAGTAAAAACAAATATTATACAGAGTGTGCCAAGGTCAATCCCAATAAAAAAACAGCTAATAGGTACTACGATTCCTAGTGTTATTTGTTAAGAAACTATATTAAAATTAATTATGGTATTCGAGAAAAAAAATGTCGAAGTTTCTATTTAAAGCCTAATATATTTGTGTAAAACGAGTTTAAGCCCGCTTTCAGCGGGTTTAGTCTGCCTGGCGAACGCTGCCGCAATATTATGATTGTTTTACACAAATTTAGTTTAAAAAATAATTAATTTGGGTATCAAATATTTTTATATAATTTCTTACTCGTAACAGGGAACATACACACCCCCTTAAATTTACGGGAATGATCTTGGGACATCCTGTGTATGTTTATAAAATTGTGTAAGTTGTAGGATGTAGGCATTCGCTTTGTCGCAATACATTTTGAACTTGTAAAAACCTGCACATAATGATATATCAGCATAATGATATATGCTTGTTACAAGCATACGCGCAGTCCAGAACTTCGCGAACTTGCACTGACCTGTTCAATTCGTCACTCTATAATTACGAATGTAAAACAAATACGCTACACTAGTTAGAAATTTACAAAAAATCAATATCAGGTAAGGAGGTGGTCTACCCAAAACCGAAAAACACGGCAAGGGGTCTACGACACAAAAAAGTTTGGAAACCTCTGCACTGTACGGTGGCCATCTGTGCAACTTGTGGAACGTGCAATAATATTGAACGATATAATAGGGTGATCTAAACGCTGTCGCCTTTTAGAGAAATGACCTGGTCCGCCGACCTAAAGATGCTATTTTACGACAAGATGCACGCTGAGGGTTCAGCTGAACCTTCGCCGGGTCAGTGTGAGCGCGCCTTAATGCGGGAGACACGGGCTCAATGAAAAAAATATGCTGCCTGGTGCTGGTGCCTTCCCGCCCCCCCCCCTATCTCCCCCCCCCCGGCGTCTTCGCCATTATTACCTTCGGGATAAGGGAGACACGAGGAAAAACCGACTTCAATATCTTTAGCGTAAGAAAAGGCGTATTTGGGGTTAATTATATACAATTATAGGAGTCACACAAATAAATAAATTAATAGTACGAGAGATGTTTTTAAAACAATCTTTTTAATGCATACGCAAAATTCCGTGTCTCTGCTGTTGACCTTTGAGGAGTTCCTTGGCCTGGAGCCATTCCTGGGTGTAGAATCAGGTCATGCTTACCATAAAAACGCATTGTCATCGGAGCTGAAACGAAATTTGAACTAGCTAGCTAAATAAAAACTTGTAGTGTTAATAATAGGGCCAATTTGAACCCACCGGTCGCAGGTTCGATCATAGTTATATCATTTTTAACGCCTCATAACTTTTAAGCTTCTAACTCTGGCACAAGGACATTTAGCTTAGCTAGTAGGACGCAAAATAATTGTATATGAGCTAGGAGGGCATAGAAATTCTTAAAAAAAAAGAAAAATATATTCAAATTGGAATAGTTTTTAGGCGCGGGTGTTTGTTTGGCTTGCAGTGGCCTTGCTAGAGGTTCTGGCAAATAATCCTTAGTTGGTTTCGTTTCAGTAGATCAGAGAAACCTATTATGAGTTCTTATTGAGCGTTTGATTCGGACAGAAATAAAGATTTTAATCATTTTAACCGCCCGCAGCATCGGCTAGTCTAAAAGTCAGTTCTTTGCAGTCGCAACACTCCTCCATGCTGGATGGAGACTTATCGCGATGACGTATGCGAGCGAGCGAAACGTAAGATACGCGAGGAGCGTACTCGACGCAAAGTGGCGTACTTGGGCGTGGTGCGTTCACCCTCGGTTGCCGTTTCTATATGTTTTAAAACGTATTTATTAAATTGTTTTACATTGCCTTCGGAATGCAAGCGTCTCTTCGCAGCCAGCCCTGCTTTTCGGAGGCAGTGCAGCGCGCACTGATGCGGCCCTTGAAACTTCTCATCCCCTCCCCTCGCTGGCTCCGCCCCTGCAACCCCCACCAGCCCACTACGTAACCTCCTGTGTATCATATTGGATCGGCTGTCCGCATGCCTGCAATGGGAATTGCTTACTTAACGCGGATACGGGAGAAAACTGAACCGTATCCGATCGAATATTTAAAAAAAAAAAAAATGGGGAACCCCCTAAGGACGTCCTCGAGATTCGACGAAAGATTACAAGTGAGCACACGCCCCAAATTTCCCCTCTACGGTCTTTCAAGCGACGAATTATTTGTATTTTGAGGTTCGTAGAAAAATGTTATTTAGTAGGAAATAAAGTACTTAGCCCTAGAGTAGTATATTTATTCGTAAAATTAATTATTTTTAAGGGGTTATGCTGTATTTTATATTCTGGTAATTATATAAATTCCCCAACCTTTCCTACTTCCTAATCCCAACCTCGCTCCCGAATGTATTTTTCTGTTTTATTAAGTTTGGAGGAAACTCTTATTAGCTTTATATTTTAATAGTAATTTTACTTCTATGTCAGCTGTTGTTTCCTAAAATAAATAAATTTATAAATAAATATTTATAAATCCGCCAATCGCACCATAATTATAGGCGAATTCGACAACTACAAAGAAACTGTGCAAAATTTCGCAAGAAACGGTTCATTTTTTCATACGTAATTTTGAAAAAATAATAATAATTTTATTAATTCAGAATGCAGCATTCCTCGGAATTAGTTTTATTTTCTACGTAGATTTTGCAAGACGTGTCATTTAATTACTCAAATATTAAATATAAACCATTTCCGAGCTAGCATAGATTTTGTTGAGCTCTTTCATATTTTAAATAAATAATTTTAGGTCAAATTTTAACAACGTTTATATTTGTACGAGAAAACTTTAAAAAAAAAATGTTTTTAATCGAAATATATACATTTTAATTCCTTCAGATAGGCCGAAAACTCGTACAATGTCATAATAATGGCCTAAATTTACTTTTCTAGTTAAATTAACTGGATTTATGTGAATATTTAAATTTGTATTTATTTATTTAACGTCAATAACATGCACTGTTTAAACAATAAATACATTGCTTGTAAGTACATTATTGTAATTTGTAATGGCGTGCAATGGATTAGTTGTGTGCATCACCTTAAGAGCCAATATATCGTGAGGTGACCTTGAAACTCGACCTTTGCAAATGGTGTCGGCTTTGAGCATCCGTCGACAACATCAAAGAATAAACATTTGACAGCTTTTTATTTATATTAAAAATATAAGGCAATTTAAAAAAAATCTAAGTTTAAGGTTTTCTATAGAATTTTATTGCGGACATTTCTATGTATAAATTAGGCTTACGTCACATATGTAGTTTGGCTTATAAGAATTTCAAAAAATAAAACTTAACAATTTCATTATTTTTTTATGTAAACATAGGATTATTTATTTAAAAAACCAGCTTAAAGGTTTGCCAGAAAAATATTCAGTTAATCTAATTATATTTTTATATATGCCTGGTATGAAAAGCTATCTTGGCCGTAGACCTCAAAAACATGCATAAAATGCAATTCGAGTGCATTATGGCTCTTAAATAGCACAATGTGCTGTTCCAAGGAAACGCCAATCATTTATAGATCTAGTTTAAGATTTTGATCACTATTGTTATGAATTAAAATCAAAATTTACTTAAAAAAAACATTACAAGCTTTTAATTAACTTGCAATGTTTGTATGCCGATGTAAGTCAAATCTCGCAAGATTAGAACCACCTCCTCCTATCCTACGGAGTAAAAAATTTGGGATGTTGGTTTAGATCCGATGACAGCGCATTTATATGGTAAGCATGACCTGACTCCACACCCAGGAATGGCTCCACACGAAGGAACTGCTCGACGGTCAACAGCGCAGACACGAAATTTTGTATACGCATTCAAACACTTAAATAAAAGCATGTTTTTACTATTAAATTATTTATATTTTAATCTACTCGCACCTAATAAAATTCCCACTGTCGCCTCTATGGCCATCCAAAACGCACATCGAACGGGCTAAAAGCGCCGCAGGTACAAGTGAAGATAGGAAATGAAGCAACCCATCATAGGTTGTTGGCATTTATCGCGCCGTCCCACTCTATCGTTCACGTCGCGGCGGATTCCGACACCGGTGCGAAGAGAGCGGCACACACACAACTATTGCATGCTTCTTCTCGCTCCGTCGCTGGACCTCTGGACTCTACAACGCGACAAACATATTTCGTAAATAAAGCAATTGGACTCTCCAACCCGACAAACGTAAGAGTGGTACAACGGGCGCGAAGAAATAACTTCAATGAGCATTGAAACTTTGTTACTGTAGGAAATGCGGCGAATCCGCACGTTTTTTTTTTTGCTAGCTTCTGCAAAATGCTATAAGTGAGCTGTTGGTGCTAGGACTGGCCATTCAACGCTGCTTGACAGTTACAGTAAAGGGGGGGGGGGGGAAGGGGCGAGAGTTTATGGAAGGGCCATAGACCAAGGATATTTTAGGTAAAGGTGTTATTATACGATCGTATACCTAACCTAATCGCTTTTGCGTTTTGAGACTAGCCCTGCGAGTTCGAGACGTATGAAATCTAAATACTTTTGGCGGAGTCTACCCGTTTCCGGCCCGCCTGCTTTAAAATTCACCCGACGATCGACTTTTATGTGCCCCCCCCCCCCACCTACCCTCGCCTCCGCCCTCCAGCCCTCCCGAGGAGTCCGCCTTGCAGTTTCCTCCTTCATTTCGACTGCTGTTTGTTTTGTTCTGTCCTCGATTTGATATGCGACGAGCACTCCGAAAAACGGAGGAGGTTCTCGGTGACGTGTAAGCATTTATACGCGGGCCCCCGGGCGGAGTCAATTCGGATCTGTCGGCGACGAAAATGTGTCGAATCGAATTCGCCGATTTAATGGATAACATAGTCAAATCATCAAAAAAACCCACATTTCTGGTGATGCACCACTCCTCAACCACTAAGTATTTAGACGAGCTATTTATAGCATTCCGTCCACTGAAGTCTTATCATATACTTGTCGGAGGCTGATTTTGTGAAATAATTTTCGTTTTTGAAATATAAATTAAATAAACAAATGTGTCCACAATTATTTTTCGCTGCGCGTTCGATAATGCAGGGCACGATTTACCCGAAAAATAGTGCATATTGTAGACAAAATAATGGCGTAGTTCTTAGCCAAGCCACATTTTTAGATTTTATTCTTATTTTAGAGATAATTAAAAGTTACTAAATTTAGATATGATATATTTCGACGCACGCCGCGGCAACTATCGATCGACACTTTTACAGATGAGGATTTAAGGTCGACATTAAGCATGGTCAAAAACAGTGTGTTAGAGCATAGGGTGCGCCTTGAAGCATATCAAAAAAATAAGAATTGAAAATTATATAAAGTAAAGTAAACTTTAATAAAGTATCACAATATTCTAACTACACTTGAAATTAGCATAACTTACAAATACGGTAATTTAAACAAAGACCTTCAGCTAGATGCATCCATTTATAAGAATAAAACGAGGAATACAATAAATTATTTGATTGGTAAGTCGATTACCATGGAGACTATTTAAATACCATAATTTATTGTTACTTTTAGAGTAGCATGGCCAAAAAAATAGATCCTTTAAAAAATAATCATTAGGGCGAAGGGTGAAGGATAAATATTAATTTCGACTCATTTAGACCATTTTTTCAAATGGCTGGCATTTAGTAACTATTGGATATTTAATAATAAAAAAAATATGTTTAGATACCTTTTCTTATGGTCTTCAACATAGTAAAGGCAGATTTTCAAAATTCAATTCTATTTCTGAGAAATTTAATAAATGATAAACTGCTAATAATTCTTTTTAAGCTGAATTGCTCTCCTATAAAAGGCATTAGAGCCATAAGAAAATAGTAATTAAAAGGTAAATGAAGGGTCAAAACATAGTAAAGTTTATTTTTTTAATTTCTATATAATGAAGCTATAATTAATTAAAAACCAACTTGCTTACTAACCGCGCAGAGAGTAAAACCTGACGCCCTATAAAAAAAAAGTACCGAATTTAAGGCCGACTGTAAACATGCTTCGCCTTAAAGCAATAAATAAATAAAGATCAGCGTGACAGCCGGGCGCCGACTTCGGCCGAATGAGCATGCCGCCACCGAGCGTCCTCCGCCGTTTAGAACCGCGCCTAAAGAAGTTTTACGCGGTGAGAAAGTCGACGTGCGAATATTATGAAGTGTCGCAGTGGCCAGTCCTACCCGACGCGTCTCTAGCCTGAATAATTGACGAGGTGCCGGGAATAATATCGCTCGCGTCGCGCGATGTTGCCATAAACAGGAAATGTTCCCCGCGCCGTGCACCACTGTCGCTGTAAGGGTGCGGATATGGTGACTCGTCGGCGATGGTATAGTGGCAAATGGAGCTTTACTATGAAACCGACTCCGTCGAATAATGCGATAAATGTGTGTGGATACATACCTACTGTACAACAACATATATACATATATATAAATTTGAGCCTCATATAAGCTCATTCGCAGATGCAGAAGCGAGACGGAACAATGTAAAAAATTACATATACCTTTATACGGTTGCAACACATTCGTGTATACAGGGTGTCCCAAGACCAATCCCACAAACTTTTGGGGGTGTTTAAGTTCCCTATTAATAGTAAGAAATTATGTAACAAAATGCGAAAAATTTATTATTTTTGTAATAAAATTGGTGTAAATCGATCTTATCAATCGATAAATCAATATTATCTGTCGACCAATAGCATCCCTCTTGTAACCCCAGAGACGGGGAAAGGACTTACCCCTTCTTCTTAGACCAGTGGCATCTGACAGCGATCATTTAGCTCCGCCCTAATGGGGCGTTTCGAACAACGCGGCAGGTCATTAACCTCGATCTTGACTGACCGCGGCCCAGTGACCCAGTGACGTAGTTATCCGAGGGAGGAGCCATTGAAAAATATCTGTTTTACACGAATTCGAATAGAAACTTCAACATTTTTTTTCTCTAATACCATAATGAATTTTGATATAGTTTCTTAACCAATAAAACTAGGAATCGTAGGACATAGCAGCTGTTTTTTTATTGGGATTGACCTTGGGACACCTAAAAATTTGAATACGTTTGATTGTGGATTAATGCATTTACAATGCAAGTTTTGCAATGTAAAAACATTACGAATCTGAAGTCACTTCAGGTGAAAGGCTGCATTCACTTCATGTTGTCATAAGGGTAAAGCATATTGGCCTTATCATAATGAATACTTCAAATTATTGTATAATCGACTTACAAAAGGTCAAATATTTTGAAAAGATTCGTAAATGCAATTCAGTGTTCGTAATTGTGTATTTTTTTACGACTTAAGATTTCTTTTACACCGTTGTAAGATCAGCGTGAAACATTTATTTGTTAATGTGTGCCGGAAGGCATTTTTATATTTTTTTAATTGTTATTGTTTTAGTAGTTTAATTGTTTTTACTTTAAATATAAAGTGTACACGGGGAAAATTGTTGAATAAATAAATAAATAAAATTTTAAATTTCATATGTATTGCAGGAGATTAAGGCAACGCTCGCAGCTGACGTAATAACAAAATAATTAAAAAAATATTTATGCATTTATTATAGAGATAGAGGTGTTAGATTACTCACTGTGTGATAGAGGTGTTAGATTACTCACTGTGTGATAGAGGTGTTAGATTACTCACTGTGTGATAGAGGTGTTAGATTACTCACTGTGTGATAGAGGTGTTAGAATACTCACTGTGTGATAGAGGTGTTAGATTACTCACTGTGTGATAGAGGTGTTAGAATACTCACTGTGTGATAGAGGTGTTAGAATACTCAATAATGCTTATTATGGTCGAATTTTGACCTCTGGACGACCTCTAGTTAGGTATAATTAGACAAACACACAAGAGTTTATTGTAACTGTTATTTCTTAGTTTTTTGGTTATAGGTTTATTGTGTGCTATGTTTTATTTTTTGCTACCTTCCAAAATTTTGTGTCTGCGCTGTTGACAGTTCCTTAGTCTGGAGTGTAGAATCAGGTCGTGCTTACCGTAAAAATACACTGTCATCGAAACTGAACCAAAATACCAAATGTCAACTCCGTAGGATGAAACATAGCGAGCTAAATAAATGCTTGTGCAAATAGGATCTCTTTTTTTGGAAGTCGGCTAAAAAGCGACGGCTTTCGGACTAGCCGCTGTGATTTGTGTCACCATGTCCGCACCCGTAACTCTCCGAAACTGGCGTCGAGAAGTTGAGAGGCCTTTTCGAGATGTTCCTACATGAATCATTCACACTGTTTACTTTTTATAACAAGTATGCATATTGCCTACCCACCTACCATGTCTGCAACCTTAGGACCAGTCAGCCATTGGAATTATACCATGTCTATTTTGCACCATACTCAGAGGAATGGAAATTTCAAGTCAGCGTTTTTAGACTAGACCTGCGAGAGGTACGGTCTGAAACTGGATAATAATAAATCAAAATATTTGATTAATTATGCCTTTAGTTGACCGTGATATGAGGGTAGGCTGCATGTAATAGTAACATATAAGTACTTGTAATTGCATCTCATTTTTCTGGACCCAAAAATATATAACCAGATAAGCGATGAAATTAGGGATGCTAAAACTAAAGCTTGCCTCGCTAAATCTATCTTAAAATGGTTAATCGCTTTGGGTAGAGATGCTGCTGAGAAATTAATTTCTGAAATAGTTGTTTAGATAAAATTTAATAAGATTGTAATTTAAACGACTTTAGCTACTAAGTAAAAAATATTATTTTAGTTACCTAGAATGTTTAAAAAAATAAAAAAAAATATGCTTACTTAGATATGTCATACCAATATGTTTATGTCCAATGTATATATATATATATCACTATAAGATATGTTTCTATACTATATGTAGTATAACACTATTTTTATATTGAATATTTATTTATTTCGAATATTTATTTACCTATATATTTAATAATTGTTTATTCATTTATTTGTTATTTTTTAATTGTTTCATTTATTCATTTTATTTTTTCATATATTAAGTATTCTTGAGTAAACATTTAAATTGTATTCATGTGTGTATGTGTGTGTATCAGAGTGTATATTTGTGCCTTATTATTTTTTATATTTTTACAGGGTTTTGCGCTGGTCTCTGCTACGCACTGTATCACTTCATATATAACCTTCCTTAGAACAGGTAACTATTACCTAGTTAGGAAGGTTATAGACTTATACTCATCGGCCAATTTATATTCCATAACAAAAAAAAAAACATATAGAATATACATACATACTATATTTTTATCACATTCATCATAAACTATTTTTATACATACTAAAACCATACTTTATTTATTTTTATTAACATACAAGTGTCACACACTCACGACTACCACAAATTACACATATTTTAAGAACACTTCAAATTTTTATGCTAATATTAATATGTAAAATGACCGAAATCCATAATTGGTTTTATATACTAGTAATAAGTTTTTTTGTAATTGTAAAAATGTAATACTGTGGATTTTTCAATAGAGAATAAATAAATAAATAAGTAATTAAATAAGTATAATTTAGTTTTTTTTTTATTACATAATAATTATGTATCGTTTATTATAAACCGACGAATTTCGTACCGCCTCAGAATCAACAAATGTTGTGCTAACTTATTAGCCGAATTAAAATCATTTTTTTTATTAAGAATACTCAAAATAAATGCACAAAAATCATACTTATATATATTTTAATTATCGATGCGCGCACAATGACAAATATGATGACCTCACCGTGCCGTACTCATATAAAAAATCGCTTGCAAATAAAAAAAATAAAAAAATAAAGTTGTAGGGAAATTATAGCTCTGCAATTAACATTTAGAACGGATTTCATCCTGTGAATTTTGAAAAACCACTTTTTCGAACCCTGTATCAATTTTAAAGCGATTGCTATAAAAATACCGCAGTTATGTCCACAAGAAAGTGATATAGATAGATAGATAGCTATATAAACATTTCAACTGAGGGTGTTTTTGGGTTCTAGATATTTTCCAGAAATTTTGACATGGTACCCATTGCAGCGGGTAACTTTCCTAAAGAAATCTACCTAAAAATCAGCTAAAATCAGATATTTACCATTTTGGAGTTTTTTTTATTATTTATTAATTCCAAAAACAAGCAGTTATATGCCAATTGCACAATAATGAAAGGTAGTTTATTTGAAGAATATATATTTTTGTTTAGTTTTGGTTTTTCGGGAAAATTTGGATAAAAATAATACACTGACCTTGGGTGGTTAAATACTCTAAAAAAACTTAAGTAATTTAGGCACTTGTAGCGGCGCTATATATTTGGACTGCGGCTGGCAGCGGCGTTTTGGCCGGCATCTGATTGGTCGGCGTCTGCGCAGGCGCGCATCGGTCTTTAAGTTTACAATTGTTGAAATGCCTCCCATTAGGGATTCATGTGAATATTGAAAATTGCCGCGTGAGGAATAAAAGGATCAACCCTGGACCTTTCACCCCCCGACATACTCTTTTGAACAGTATAAATGAAATGTAGGTATCTTATAAATTCTCAAAATTGGAAACTGCTGACCTCAGCAGAAAAAAAAATGAAAATGGTATTTCCTCTAAAACTTAAGACTTTGTGTTGAGGTCAAATGACCTAATCAGTTCCTAAAAGGTTTCTTTTGTGTATTTTTTTCAATAATCTGTCAATATAAAGGCAAAAATACTGATCATTTGTATTAAAATGCACAGAAACAAGCCGTAATTGTGTTTTTTTTAAACTATTACTAACGACACTTTAAATTTCATATGTATTGCAGAAAATTAAGGCAAACAACACAAGCTAACGACGTATTTGTACACGTTCGCTGATGACGTAATAAAATAAAAAAAATATATATATACAATTATTATATAGAGCGATTATGAGTGAGAGATTATGAGAGTGTACACTCACAAAATTAAACGAATTACGGTCGAATTTCGACCAGCGGGTGACCACTAGTTAAATATAAAATAGTTTTTAATATTCTCATAAGAATAATATGTCGAAAGCCTAGCCGGATACTATAACGCCATTAACCTAAGGCGCCCTGGGCAATTCGCGCATTGCCTTGCGTAACTCCGCCAAATTCTGCATCAGTCAATGTGCGAAGTGCCCGGGAGGTGTTTAGAAGAGATTACGTAAAAAAATGCGTCCCCTCACTTTCTAAAGTGATCTAACTAAATTAAAATCCTAAAGATTTCTAAAGTAAAATCCAAGGCCTGCACCTGGTCGTAATAACGTTGGATCGTTCTCCAACTTTTGAGGACTTGGGGTGCAGGTGCACGTACTCTCCACACTGAGTCCGATACCCAGCTAAATTCGTCGATGAGGGCTATACGGGCACCATAAAGTCTACACCAACTGCGTGGTGGCCTGTTCTTAGGGCCGAAATTTCAGTCCTTGCTTAAAGTCGTTCTTAGTTAGGATAAACTTAACTTTTGAGCATGACCTAAATTGAATTGTGTATTTAAGTTCGACTTTGTTAAGAATATGTTTACGTTACGGTTTGTGCATACAATATCTGTCGCCATTGTCGCATCACTTTTGACATGACGCGTGATGTGACGTTTTGAGGTTATGTTGTCAGCTGAAGGATTACTAGGATTTGCTTGAATTGAAGATGTTCAAAATATGCAAATCCAGTCAATTTTAATTAGTTAGACAATATAAAATCAAGTACGAGACGAAAAGCGCCGTTAATGTACTGAAATCACTCCTAGCGGCGTATTTTAACACTGACTTAAGTTTGACTTAAGGCTTAAGTAGTAGTTGTTTTGATTCTTAGCTAAGGCGGACTTTTATGTTCGACTTAACGCTAAGAGTGAGTTGAAATACGACGTTTATCGGTTAAGTCTAACTTAAAATTTAGGTTAGTCTTAAGTAGGACCTGAAATTTCGGCCCTTAGGAATTGATGCCTATCAATATTGACCTTGGCAATTCACCTAGCCGCCCACTGCGTTCACGACACCCCGTATGGAGGGACCCATTGCCAAAGTTCCTCATAGATGAGCCTTCCACCTGCCCAGAAAAACCAGGTTCACAAGCTAACGACGGGTCACGGGCGAAGCGGAGAAATGCTTAACAAATGGGGTGTCACACCTTCCCCATCAAGTGATCGCGGCACCCCAGTTCAACATTTAAGGCGAAAAAGATAAATATTAATTTCGATTCATTTTTTCCACGGTTGGCATTTGGTAACCATTGGATATTTAATCACAAAAAAAATACGTTTAGATACCTTGATCTTTTGTCCTTAACATAGTTAAGGCAGATTTTTAAAATTCAATTCTATTTCTGAGGAATTTAATAAATGATAAACTGCTGATAATTCTTTTTTAGTTGAATTACTCTCTTATGAAAGACATTCGAGGGTTAGGAAAAATAGTAATTGAATGGCAAATGAAAGGTCTAAAACATAGAAAAGTTTGTTTTTATAATTTCTCTATTATAAAGCTGTAATTAAATAAAAAACCAACTTGTTTACTGGTCAGTAAGAGTAAAACCTGACGCCCAATAAAAATAAAACACCGAATTTCAAGATCGAGGACTGTCAATGTACTTCGCCTTAACCTCTGATGCTGAAAAATTGCTGGGCACGCTTGACCTGGACATCTACCCCACGAAATTCCTCAAATTAATACATATTGGCCATTTTAAGGTATTGACTATTTAAAATTTATATTGAATTAATCCATACGAAAGAAGGTAGTAAAATACACCTTCCGAGGAATATATCATTTTAAAATGGATCCTAACACCCAAATATTATTCATCGTTGGATAATGCAGACAGCGATTTGCAAAGCCACGCTTTTAAATTTTATTTTTATTTTAGAGATAATTAAAAGTTACTAAAGTTAAAAACTATCGATCAACACTTTTACGGTTAAGGATTTAAGGTCGACATTAGCATGATCTAAAACAGTGTGTTACGATGTATCGATTGAATATTTGGGGAAAGGGTACGTCTTAAGGGGCATACTTCTCAGAAGTGGTGATTATTATATAAAAAAAATAAATTAAATACACTAACCCTGTACCATTACTGGCTATTTTTCGTGAATTTATTCTGGGTGGTGAGTAAAAAAAAAAAAAAACCTTGCGGTGGTAGATTAGTGAAAAAAAAAACCTCATAAAGGTAACATTAGGTCATTAGGAAAGATACCCATTGCAATGAGTACCATGTCGTGACTTCTGGAAAATTTCGACACATCTTCGCGTTTTACGACCACTAGAACCCAAAACCACCCTCAGTTTAAGAGTTTATCTATCTATCTATCTATATCACTTTCTTGTGGGCCGTGGGTGAGAAGGCTGTTCGAAAAATAGAAATTTTACTATAACTTTCTTAGTATATAAGATATCAAATTCATTTAAATTTTATATGATTCCTTAGATAAGGCCCTAAAACTTATCTAAGTAAACTTTTTTAATAGCACCGGCCGTTGGTCGTAGGGGCGAGAAAGTGTTTTGAAAAATGATCAAATCCGTTAGAAATGCTAATTGCAGATCTATAATTTCCCTACAACTTTTGTTGGAAACAATTTTTGATATGAGCAACCCTTAAGGCACAGTTCGACTCCCGCTGCGCATTTTACGATACAAGTTCGTACAATTGGAGTTCTCCTATGCCCTACTTCGATCCGGTGAAATCTAGTTCCGCCTTACGGCGTTCCGAAAGGGATTTTTCTCCGTTAGAACATGAAACATGATTATAGCCAACGATCCTTTAAAAACACACAGATACGGCGTGTCATACAAATCGTCCTTGTAAAAACCGGACGCCGGTAGATTCGCCGTGTCTATATGTTTTAAAATATCGTTGATTATAGTAGTCAAAGAAGTTATAAGCATGGAATGACTCAATTACTGTGAATTTTATTGCATTACATAAGCAAAGCAGGCTATTATATTAATATTTTTATTTTATTGGCTTCGATTATGAATAAAATTACGCGCAGTATTGTCGATATTACTATAATTACTGGTCGCTTTTTTGCCAAATTAATGGCACTATAATGGCCGCCTTAAAAATTATTTCTTACGACAAAGATGTCTGATTTTCATGAGAAGTTGTCGACATTCAAAAATAATTGGTGGGTTAAGTTAACGCCTTAAAATTATATATATATATATATAACCTTCAAAGATATATCATAGGCGAAACCCTAAGGCGAAGTTTCACAAGGAAAAACCTCGCGTATAAAACATAAGGCGGAGGTAGATTTCATCGGGGATATGCGAACTCCAATTGTACGAACTTGTATCGTAAAATGCGCAGCGAGAGTCGAACTGTGCCTTAAGGGTTGCTCATATCAAAAATTGTTTCTAACAAAAGTTGTAGGGAAATTATTGACCTATAATTAACCTTTTGAACTGTTTTGATCATGTGACTATTAAGAGAGGTAGATTTTTTTGAATTTTTTAAAACACTTTCTCGCCCCTGCGACCAACGGCCGGTGCTATTAAAAAAGTTTACTTAGATAAGTTTTAGGGCCTTATCTAAGGAATAATATAAAATTTAAATGAATTCAATATCTTATATACTAAGAAAGTTATAGTAAAATTTCTATTTTTCGAGCCGCCTTTTCACCCACGGTCCACAAGAAAGTGATATAGATAGATAGATAAACTTTTAAACTGAGGGTGGTTTCAGGTTCTAGGGTTCTAGGTTCTAGGGTCATGACATGGTACGTACCCATTGCTTTGAAATCTACCTAAAATATCAAAATTGAGCAGAAAAAAAACGTATTCTATCTAAACGCGTGTATTTTATAACCTAACTCGCCGTATTAATTTCAAACAAATGTTTTAAGGCGCATCCCATGCTCAAAATATTATTCGACCGAAACACGCCGTTTTCGATCATGCTAATATTGACCTTAAACCTTAAAAGCAACCGCAAAAGTGTCGATCGATAGTTGCCGCATCGACGAAATGTATCATATCTTAATTTATATTTCAAAAACGAAAATTAATTTAAAAAATCAGCCTCCGATAAGTATAGGGTGATGATTTTAGAGGTGTGGTTTTCAAGAAGAGATAAAACGCATATAATTTGATGTTATGGCTAAGAATTTAGTTTTATTATAACGATAAGGGTTTGTCATTATGTTTTAAAAATGATTTCGGGTAAGTGGCCCAATTTTCAACCACTTTTTGCAGCAAGTTGGGCAAGTATGTCAGCAATAACGCGCCGAATATTCTCTTCCAAGGCGTTAATCGTGTCCGGCTTATCTGCGTAGACAAGCGACTTCACATAACCCCACAAAAAATAGTCCAGCGGTGTTAAATCGCACGATCTTGGAGGCCACGCCACGTTGTTCAGGAGTAAGTCTATTCATTATGAAATGGCAAACCAAACTGAGCATAAATCAAGTGACACCTGTCAAAAACACCAACTACGAAAAAAGTAGTGCCAGATTGAAAACCACGCCTCCAAAAAAAACACCCTATATAAGATAAGACTTCAGTGTACGGAATGCTATCAATAGCTCGTCTAAATACTTATTGGTTGAGGAGTGGTGCATCACCAAAAAAGTGGAAAAAAATCGTGATTTACAGATAGTAATTATACAGAGAATGGTGGAGAACTGACAGCGGACGATGCTCTACATTCCTGGCTTCTATTGCTGACAAGGAGACCACGTGGTGTAAACGAGACGAAAATGCAAAAAAAATATACTTTTTATTTCAGATAGTTAGACGCAAACCGCGACGGAAATTGTATTTTTTTAATTTTTATCTAATAAAATAAAACTACCGCCTCAACTGCATCTATACGCTGTTTAGTAGTAGTGAATTACTACAACAGAACCTGACGTCCTACAGCTAGGTCCTGAAGGAATCTTCGCAGGATAAACGCGACTTGTTAAGGGTTTGATTCATTTCCTATCTCCACTTGCGCCTGCGGCACTTTTAGCCCATTCGATTTGCGTTATAGATGGCCATTAAAATAAAAAAAAACTGGCACAATGGCATCACGACATTCTTTCAATGCATCATAAATTTTAACACTTTTTTGTTGTAAATTTTGACGTTCGACTAGTAATGAATAATATTAACTAGCCAGTAATAAATAAAATGTTCCAACACCCGCGCTGTCATGTTTTTGAAATTCGAATATCGCTGCGCTATATCGAAACGTCTATGGTCGTTTTTCGAGAGCATTATCTGCACACAAAAAAACAACTCTTTTACAGATGGCCAAAGGACTGGGATAGTAGCTTCTTATCCACGAATGTATAGAAGCTAAAAGTAGCGTTCACCGTCATATATAGTTAGTAAAAGACAAGACAATTTCCGAAGACTTTATGTTCCCTAATTGTAAGAAACTGTATATAAAAAAATACGAAAATAATTCACGCCTAAATTTATTATTTTCACCAAGGCGCTCATGTAAATTCCCCTTTTGCTCGCAGGCGCTCGGCCTAGGCCCGGCGAACTTATGACAAAGCGATTTCATATTATCGCGTAACGTTCACAATTTTTTTTACTCGAAAACCATTATTTTAAAACAAACCGCAGGGCCCAATAAGCATTATCGGAAATGGTTTGACATCGTTAAAGGAAATATGACCAAAATGCTCAACGAGTTATGTGAATAACGTTTATGTTTGAGAAGTTTTTGCGAAACTTTTTAAATATATTTTTTTATACCTCATTTTAAAAAAAAAGTCAAATCGTTCTCTCCCGAATTGTGCTCTCGCCAACTGACAAATTTTTATTTATACATATAGATATGCATAATTAGACAATTTGTTATGGAATACATACCTAATTGAGGGCAAATGTAATTTTAATTAGTAATTATGTTATCGCCGTGGATTTTTCGCAAAACAGCGTGTAGATTAATCAATTGAATTATGCACAAAATAATCCCTACAATTTGAAATAATAGACAAAATTTTACAGAAATGTCAGTTGCTTTTGTTTTGTTCTATTTTCAAACCACGTGCTTTAGACGAAATTATAGCACACTTCAAGGCCACGCCGTGTTTTCGACTTGTCAAGCGAGTGAAGCGTGTGATAAATTAATTCTACACCGTGTAGTGACTAGCAGCAGACTATACTCGCCCTAGCGTACGGGAGTACAAAGTCTACTTTCGAGTGTCCGCCGGCCAACCAGAAGCATTCTCCCGTATTAAATCTTCTGGCAACGTAACTGGACTTGACAGTTGGTAAACAAACAGAAATTGCTTACACACGATGAAAACTCGCATTAGCGTGCATTTTTCGAAACATTTGATAACACATAAAATAACTTTACATTGGCAAATGTCAATGTTTATCATTTTAGATGAACGTTATTTTTTCTAAAAGGATCGTACTCACATTTCTGGGGGTGCGTAGAGCAGTCATAACCTCATGACTTGATATAATACCGACAAACCAGTCTAAAGAATTGTCTCCTGAAAGGCAATTCACAAAAACAACCACTGCAAAGCACCGATCGAAGTAACAAAAAAAAAAAAAAACAAGGTTAACCACTAAAAAAGATCACAAAACCAACACAATTGGATGTAATTGCGACAAAACACTGGGTTTAATATTATTTTAAGGCGTCAATGGTGATTTAAAGCATATTTTCTTAAAATATCGTGTTATTTTGTAACTGACTGATTGATTACAAGTCACACAACGAAGTCAGCTTCGCGCGTGCCGCTATGTCTAGACACTACAGTCAAAACCAGACGAGACGCCTGTCAATATTCGTCAAAAACGCAAATGGCGACACCCTTTCGGTTACCATTCCGGTTGAGTTACCAACATCTGCCTTAAAATATCCACATAAAATATTTTTAGGAGGAACAATGATTTTTTAAGTTTAAGTTCAAGTTATTTTATTTTCCACAATATTTTAAAATATACAGGAATAACATATATATAATACATTATAAACATTAAAATAACGACTATTAAAAATTCAAGAGAAGGTAAAAAAGAAAAAAGACGTTATAGAGAAGGTATATAAAGTTAAATTACTTACAGGTTTAACATTGATAACAATTAGCAATAAAAAACCGAGAAAAATAACCTAACTACCGTCAAATTCGTTTAAATCACCGTGAAATAGTTTGGATAAATGATATGCTTAAATAAAATGAAACCAGAAACTGGTTTTATCATCAGTGACCATGAATAACGCACTAAGGGTAGAATTATTTTATAAAAATTATATTATTAGACATAAGTAGTATAACGGCAAGTATTTTTCAAATTATAGTATTAAGGAGCAATCTATAAATTAATTTAATATTAAGAACTTATCTGCACTAGAGATCTGGCATGTTAGTCTGATAATTGTGTTTCTTTGTAATAAAGGCACCTGTTTAACTTATCAGCCAGTGTCATTTTTGGTGGTAGCATATTGTCAAACATTTTTTTCAAATTGCTATCGTTCAATAATGTGAAAATAAAAAAAAACTTTTAAAGGCAGTATAAAATTATCCACATGAATAGGCTTGGCCAGCTACGAAAATTCAAGGGCTGTACCAGATGAAATATAAATTATTATAATATAAAACTACTTGTATTATTTGGAAAATGATTATTTAATAAATCGTTAAGTACATTATTTCATTTTTTAATTCCTTCAACTCATACTTAGATTGTCTTTATTAAAATATTGAACATGCTTTTTTGCAGCCCTTGAAATTTCTAGGTCAATGCAACTATTTTCAGACAAAATCAAATTAAGGCGTGCGGATGACGCTTAGTATAAAATAAAGTCTAATTAGAAATACGTCTTAATAACACATAAAGTTCCCTAAATTTATGTCCCGCAAAAAACCCTTCTATTTTTTATTTTTGTATGTACCGAAATATATACCAAGTGCCTAATGGTCACTTTTAAACTAACACAACTATTCATAAGATCTGTGAAGAGCTTAATCTTAATCTTAAAGAGAGTTGAAAAATTATACCATAATATTTATCTTTAGTATATTCCTGGAAGCTTTTAATATTAACTAAAAGGATTTTTAGGTCACACCACAATTCAAGAATTATCGGTAAAAAGTGTTTTTTTTTTTTGAACTGGCAGCACAGTCAATAACGTAAGACTGCGCGCAAGACATGAATTGAATAGTTTTGTCTCCTTCACTTGGTCCGCGTTAAAACAGGATAAAAGCTCGCGCCGTCTGGTGTTTTTTTTGCATTGGCTGCGTCCTGCGTCCAGCTGGAGACTACATGCGCCCTCTTTCGTCACGCCCTCACGTCACCTTTTATATTTTCATTAGCTATTTATAACCATATTTACTGCAGCGTTATCAGTTGTCTTTCTATCGGCAACATAACTTGCGAAGTTATTTCAAATAATAATGGTTCACTTATTAAATATTTATGTCTATAAAATATTATATTATCTCCATTGTAATGTTTCTATAACGACGTATGAATTCCTACAGGTTTTATTTTTATATCAAAATATTACAATAATAAAAATAACGATAGTTGAAAATTAAGAAAAAAAACTTTCATCTCACAAGGAATTAAACCGCATGAAAGTTTAGAGATGCAGTAATGTACTGTTTTTGTTTTCCTCCTAATGGCCCAATTAGGGGAAACCACACAATTTGTTGGTAGTCGGTACGAATTTTGAACAGAACCGATAAATTGTATTAATTATTATTATCGACCAATATGTTTGGTTGGTTGGCCGACCAGCTAACCGTCCGATAAACTAAATTTTATTGTAGAAAATTGGAGGCATGATGAAGACAGAAGACGTAAAATCTGCTAGTTTGTAAACAGATTGTGACATGCTTAAATGGCTTTAAAATGATTTTGTTTTATTAAATAATTGTGTTTAATCTATACATTTGAAATGAAACTATACTTGTTTTCTGATACAAACAAAGATCTTTTAAAACATGTTGGATACATATCGTAGATTAGTAGAAACCAATCATAAAATGTATATTTTAGGATTTGAGTCATATATTGTTTAATTGTATGCCTTGTTATTTGGTTTTTTGATTAATTTAACTTCGTTAAAAATAAGACTTGTTTTTAATTTCCTCGGCAAAGCCTAAACAGTTTTTTAATATTAAAATAACTCATAATAAGATTAGTCTACTTAATGAAATTAAAGTTTTGGAGCATTCGGGTTTTTCACGGAATAAAAAGAATTATATTTTTATGATTATTATTACGGATTTTAAACTAATGTTATTTATTAACGATCACATTTATTATTACTTACTGGCAATGTCGTAATATGCAAATCTTGATCCTTATTCTCAACGCTGGTAATACCTAAAATATAAGAACGAAGTTCAAGCCGGGGAAACGAAACGACCGTTTGTTTCATGTGTCACTTTTGAATATTTCGAGATCTTTTGTTTTCTCGTTTCTTACGTTGTAGTTGTCGTGTTTCCGGCTCTTATTTGTAAAAATTAAGTACTAATTAAAGTTTCTGTTAGTTTTTTGTTTATTTTTATTATTTTGTTAAAAATGGCGGAGCGAAACTCACGGCTGGCGGCTTTTAAAAATGAGGGGAAGAATACACAGGTATTTAGTCTAATAGCTGCGAATTAGCGTTATTTAAATATGTACAGTCACACATTCATAAGTTGTTAGCGTAATTGTGTAATTTTTACATTATAAATAACAATCCTAATATATTTTCGTATTGTTTGTGGGTACCTAACCTACATAATTATTCCATATTCCTACCCTTCGTGTGGTCGCGTTAATCACTATTTTAATATTATAGCCACGTAAATGTAATTAATTTATATCCGGTTAAAAACTGACACTCAACATTATGCGTAAGGACTTTTCGGCTGCATCGTTTTTAGATTAGGATAAGTATTTTGGGTTCAATGACTATGTTATACAAATCTGACCTTGAATTCTTTATGTTAAAATTTCCATCTTTATTCATGGTGTTATTCTCAATAAATGGTCAGTACATGGTTTTTCCGGTTTTTGTTTATCTTTCGTCAAATAAAGTGTAGGGTTGTGAAATATATCCATCTGCAAAAAAAAAAAACACTTATTACAAGGCTGTTTATTATTTTACTAGATTACTATTACTAGTACTAGTAATCACTATTACTACTTATAGTTCTAGATTTTGGAAGTGTGGGAGTGGGGCATATTTTAAAGATGATTCATAAAATATTTTTACTTTTAATTTATTCATAACTCGAAGACATTTTGTAGAGTAACAGTGATGCTCTAATGCAATGAGTCTTTCTCTTTTAGAGACTTCCTTCCCTCTCACTCAAATATACTCCTCGCTCCTCTTGCGGGTGCTTCATTGCTATCTTATTATAGAAGGGGAGGATGGGAGGTAAGGTCTTATCTACATTTGTGGCATACAATTTTTGATTGTTCAATTGCAGATAAGGAGTAACGAGACTGTTAAATATTTATATTATATGCTTCAACGTACACTCAAAATACTTTTGACAATGTTCACTCACTGTTTGTGAGTTTTAACAACTTCACTTGTATTGAGCATTTCTATATTCATGGAGCCATCAACGCTTTTTGCAGGATCTCCGCCGTAAGCGCGCCGAAGTCAGCGTGGCGCTACGCAAGCAAGCGCGGGATGTTCAGCTGCTGAAACGGCGTGCAATGTCGCCGCCTCTCGACGCCAACGACTCCGCCAACCAGGAAGTTGAAGAGTTGCCGCCGTTGGAGGAAATTGTAGCGGGTAAAACTTGTTGTTTAACATGATTAAAAAAAAAAAATGCATTATTTTGTCATTTCAATATGTTTTTGGCTTGATCGGTGAAGTATAAGTTTATATAAAACTGAAAATTGAATCTCAGCTCAATTTTATTGACGTTTAAAGGTTGCTTATAGTGATTTTAAGGTATTTAAAATCACTAGTGTTTAAACTAAACCTACCTAAATTGTATAATAAACTACCTAACTAAATTCTTAGCCATAACATCAAATTATATGCGTTTTATCTCTTCTTGAAAACCACGCCTCTAAAATCATCACCCTACATATGATTACTACTTAGAAATAAACATTTTGGCCTCTGTTATATTTTATTTAGTTTAATAAAGGGATTAAGATAATAATTTCATCTTTAGTCCTAAATTAAAATATAAAATATTTAATTTTCTTTTAGAAACGGGGACATCGCCAGTAGCAGTGGGCGTTAACGCGATATTCATATAACCGAGGTTGCGTTATGCGCGATTTCAAAATAGCCTAATACTTAAACGGTTACAAAATAACTGCGTGATTTGTAGCTGAACTTGTCATTATGGTCACTTGTAATGAGATTTCAGTGTGACTAAACGAGCGAAGCGATTACGTTGTATGAATGAACACGATTACGTCCACGCTATGACGAAACGCGGTTATTCGTTGCCCTAGATTAATAGGGTGATTTAAACGGTGTCGATTAATCATCAGATTTTCATAATGTCCGGCTTCGGACTCAAGTTTTTTTTATTGTACTAATATAATATAATAATATTTACTTTTTTGTGTACCTTCTTATGAAAGAATCCTGAGCAGAAGTATAATAGCAGAAACATGTCACAAAATATATCCTAAAACCAAAGTGGGAGTCACTTAGTATGAGACGTTTTGTGAGTTGGGTTTTGAATTTATTTAAATCTGTTGTTATCTGCATGATCTGAAATTAGCTCCCAACTAACCAAACTAAATTACCTTGGTCTGAAAGATTATACAGCTAAAATTAAACCTCTTTTAGGGAGGAAAAAATATTATTTTCTGACTGCAATTATTTATGAATGGAATGCGTTAATAAGATCTATATTTAACCCTTTTTTTTCGAACAAAGACTATTGTGGGGTGGGATAGAGGGGAGGCGGTGGGAGCCACCCTTCAGCGCCTTTTGTTGTATTGTTTATAATTTAAACAATAAAATATTAGATTAAATCGCAAATATATTAAATTTGAGATTTTTTTCATTAAAAATCTAGACTGGCTTTTCGGCAGTGTACGACTTTTTCTGTAGTTTATGTAAATTAATAAAATGTGTTCGATAATCCCGTCGATTGCAGGTCTACGAAGCCACGATGAGGTGGTACTGTTGCACTCGTGCCGTTCGGCCCGGCGAATGCTGTCGCGCGATCAGAACCCGCCCATTTCCACGTTGGTCAACTCGGGATGCGTGCCAATGCTCGTCATTGCCCTGAACCATCCCAACGAGTGAGTATCGGCCTTTGTTGCGTTCATTCTCACAGTGATACCACTACGCCTGTAATTCAGATAAAACATCATTTCGTAAAAGATGACCTATAACAAATTTTAGCTACTATATATTCACGTTAAGAAGCTACTATCTCTGTCCAGTGAGAGCTGCAATTTTGTGTGTAGATTGATGCTCTGGGAAAATTTCCATAGCCGTTTAGATCACATCAGAGGCTGGTCGAATATTATAGATATTTAACATTAGTCAACAAATTTTTAGTACTAATTAATGATACATTGACAGTTCAATAAAGCGCTCAAATACGTATTCGAATTTCAAAAATATGACATCACGGCTGTTGGAACATATTATTATATTACTGGCCAGTTAAAATTAATACAAACTCATTTACACGTACAAGAATGTTCAGTGCCACATTATAATTATTATTAAATTGACATATTATGTAGTTTATTTTATTATAAACTGCATTTCAAAATTAAAAAAAAAATAAATGGTGTCCAAATTTATTAAAGAACGTTGTATATTTTTGGTTGGTTAGGCGCGAGTAGTCTTGGTCGGAGATGCCTTTAATGATGCCTGTGGGGCTTAGCTGTAAGATATTCAGGTCCTGCTTAAATAATTTACTACTACTAAACAATGTATAGAAGTCGTTGATATTATATGATAGCTATAGGGTGTTATAGTCATTCTTGTTTATCTTATCAGTCCAATAATAAGTAATTCTTGAATTATGTTTTTAGCCTTGTATTATTTTTTTTATTTCAAAATGTAGGTACATGGGAAAACCTATTTTATAAATAAATAAATATGTTTATTTTTAAATTTCCGCAGAGAGGTCAAATTCGAGGCTGCCTGGGCCATAACTAACGTCGCATCCGGAGATCACATCCACACCATGGCGGTTGTCGACGTGAGTTTTATTTCATTTATTGTGTGACGTGCTACGGTAGCCTCAATTATGCAAACTTTTAAATTCCTCTAATTATCGGAGCGTAGCTCACATGGATCGATCGACTCCGATAGCGAAATGTTTGTGATCTCAGATCTCAATGATTTCATGATCGATTTTAGAATTTTAAAGTTTTAAACTAATCTATATGGAAAATACT
Organism: Neomicropteryx cornuta; assembly: GCA_020383195.1. NCBI lineage: Eukaryota > Metazoa > Arthropoda > Insecta > Lepidoptera > Micropterigidae > Neomicropteryx > Neomicropteryx cornuta. The sequence continues at coordinate 3,048,588 of JAHKQU010000010.1, read as the reverse complement.
AGGGAAATTTGCATTTATCTGTTCCAAAATGCGGTTAGCATAGGTTTGACCTTCGCGACTGCGGCTGCCTAGTTTATTTTTTAGTTTATTATATTTTTATTTTTTTGTATTATATTTTTTAATACCGATGTGATCGCCGATAAAATTTTATTTATCCAAATGTTTTTACATACAAATATATTAGTTTTTTGTGTTATTGGCGTTTATCATCATGGTGGTGACTGTCATGATAACGCTAAACGGAAAACAATATTTTTTATATTTTTTAGCACGCAAGAAAACAATATTAGAATAATACTTTTTTCTCGCTATGGTTATGTAATATTAATATATGCAAAATAAATATAATATGGCAAAATAACAGAAAAACATTCGTACAGAGGCGTTTCAAATGACCTCCTCTATCACCCCTTAAAACTTCCTACCGAACTATCAAACATCCTGTATTTCACAACTTTTAGCACGTTGCTTTGCTCCCGGAGATTTTCCGTAAATTTGTTAATTTTAATTTGCCTATTTTTCTTTGTGATATAAAAAACATGCAGGCCGGTGCAATCATGCCCCTGATATCCTTGCTGTCGCCCGACAACGAAGCCGGCGACAGCACGAAGGAGCAGGCCGCGTGGGCGCTGGGCAACATCGCGGGCGACGGCGCCGAAGCGAGGGACCAAGTGCTCGGCTCTCACGCGCTGGAGGCTCTGCTGCCGGCGTTGCTTCCGCCGTATCCCACTCCCGCGAACGCGCTGCTGAAGACCGCCGTTTGGACGTTCAGTAACTTCTGCAGGTTCGTTGGTTTTACGCATATTGCAACATATGAATATTTCTATGTGCAAGAGAGATGGCCAATCCGCGACCGCTCCTTTGCGACATTGCAGTGACACAAACAACATTGATTAGTTAATCTCCCAGCATATACGACCACCAATGACGGGTTATCCCGTCATCGGCTAAAATCCGTTTTTGCTTAAATTTAAACAATTTTACCAATGTAAGTTTGTATTTTATTAAGTCACCGTTTTTAGAAAATTTTACCATACAATAAAGTCAATTTTAAATAGATTACGAAAAACAAAACGTTTTCGACGTATTTTTTACAGTTTAATCATAAAAATGAATATCCTAACTACTCTACTCTCGTGCTTGTACTGTTTCTCTCATTCACACATGCTTGTCACAAGTTTCCGCCTCATGAGATAGCATGCTTCAATGTTGCTCCCAGTTTTGAATTCTCTCAAGCGCTCTTATCAACATTCGTTTGTACAATTTCAGGAACAAGAATCCAATAGTGAAATTAGAATTGGTATCACCTGGTCTTCCTGCCATTGCGGAACTTCTTAAACACCCCGATGCAGATATTTTAGGTAAGTCGGATTAGAGATTTATACAGGGAATTATTATTATTATTAGAAAAAATAATTATATTACAAAAGAACTTTGTTTTTTTTCGAAGTATTTCGTGAGCTGGGGGGGGGGTTGGTCGCTGACCAACCTCACTCCGTGCGTTCAACCGCGTTCTCAAACATTAAAACTATTTCTATTAAATTTTGGATTTGTTTTTCTCATAATTGAAAAACATTTTTTTTGGTGATTAATGTTTGATTGTTGATTAGATCGCCCTCCAAAAAACAGCTAATTGGTACAGTGATTTTAAGTATTATTTGTAAAGGTGGTATGTTAGAATTAATCATGGTTCCTGAAAAAAAAAACTTTTACCTGATAATACTAAACTATTCTTGTTATGTTGATTGCCGAATTATAAATGGCCTTGCCGGCCAATCACCGCAGACGGTCGGCATTCATTGTGAGGTCAACGTGCGCGTAATGCGGTTTGTGTTAAAAAAAAATCAAGTAGTATATCTGTATTTCATGCTTTTGTGAGTGTTATTATGATTATTTTGGGATATTTTAATATTCTTACTTTTAAGGTTCGTTTTTTTTAAAATAATATTTAACAATAAACTGTAACATTACAATACATAACATTTTCCTTTATGTTATAAGCGGACGCGTGCTGGGCCCTTTCTTACCTCACGGATGGTCCGAACGAGCGCATCGAAGCGGTACAATCGGTTAAGGGCCTCATCGAGAGCGTCGTCAAGCTCCTCATCCACGATCAAAACGGTGTACGGACACCTGCGCTGCGCACTGTCGGAAACATGGTCACGGGTTCCGATCAACAGGTATTTTTTGTGTTATCAAATCAACTAGTTTGATATATTTAGAAGCAGTCATAATTCGGCGCTATACTGTTCATAATAGGAACAGTATTTAGGTATAGTTTGTAAAATTGTATATTATTTTAACTGTCACATATTTTTGTAAAATTAATCACTATATTAACACAATTATTGCCTCAAAAATTCCAGCATACTTAGTCTGGTTGTCAATCGGCGCTCGAAAATGGACCGAAACGGTAAACGCCATCTCTTTTTCTTCGTCGCTGCGTCGGCAGTGGATGATGATTTGGAATGTCGGTCCATTTCCCCCAAAACAGAACCTAAACAACGGAGGCTAACGAATCGATTCTTTGTATTAGTTTCCAACGGTTTCCAGAACAGCTATTTTATGTAATTCCAACAGACCGAGAGAGTTCTCCACACCGAGGTCCTGCACCACTTGGGAGTCCTCCTGAGTGCCTCGAAGCCAACCCTGGTCAAGGAAGCCGCCTGGGCTGTCTGCAATGTCATGGCTGGTACTCCACAGCAGATACAAAAGTAAGATTTTTAGCGTAGCACTATTCTTATTATATTGCGGCAAATTAAATAAATTACATTTATAATAACTGAAACTTAGACTAATTACTAATGACTTTGTTTATCGATTCCTACATCAAATATATAGGTTTATCAGCTCTAAAGCTGAACACATATTAAATAATTATTATTATACATATTTATTTATTTATTCATTCATGTAGACTACACTTTGAAGTTCGACTCTAGTGGTGTAGTTAATTAATAGGTGATAGCAGGTACTATTTAGCATATAACCTCTTTCGTAAAGTGCTTGGATGAAAAGGGAATGTGGACAAAATGGATGGGTTAAGTGAATTCCAATTCTTTGGTTGTTCCCGGTAAGAATGAATGGAATCCAACATATTTGGTTGATTTTGTATGGATGGTCTTTGCGACGGATTTGAGGTTTGACCTCATTATTGACCGAGTGGGTTTGTTTTGTTGACCAAGCTTTCAATAAATCAGTCTTCTCAAACTAAGCGATTCCCATTAAGTTCTCGGATAAGCTGACTTGGACTCAAAACGGTGGAAACACTTAAAAATGTCACGTCGGGGTCACCAATGTAACGTTGTTATAAATATAAACTGTATGTAGTTATTATAAATAATGTCGTGTAATTGTACTCCACTATGAAGGTCGCGACAGGTAAAATAATATTGAGACTGTTTGATACTTCGCTCTTCGACCGTACCGCGGCCGAGCTCTGACCATAGACAATGTGTTGTCTATGTTTAGGGGAATATGAGTGATGTGCGTATGGCAACATTACCATTCTACAGCATCCCAAATAGCTGAACAGTACTCCAGCGTAGGACACACTAAAGAGGTGTAGATTAATGCTTGAGCTGTGGGTCCCGCGCTCCGTAATTGGAGGACAGCCGGATGGCTGCTACACTTAGGCCACATTCTTGGGGCCCGTTGTGTATACCTCTGTAGTACAGCTTCAAATTTAGAGTTCCTGTAGCCATTCTATCTCCGATACGAGCCGCAAGATGTGCGCCGGATTCTTGCTGCATATTTCGGTCAGGGTAATTCCGGGTGCCTCATTGCGCTTCTTTTTGAGGTGAAGGTTGGACAGTGACAGATTACGTGTTCCGCAGTCTCTGGTGATGATCTGTGTCTTTAGTCTTATCACTCCAGTTTACTAAGTTTAATTTATATTTTACAGGTGCATTGACGCAGGACTCCTGCCTATTTTAATCCATGTCTTGACGAATGGAGAACCAAGGTAATTCGGGTTCTCATATATATACCGGGTTGGATATTCTGTAATCCTATATGCTGTATTTAAATAAATAAAATGTAAATAATGGAATATCTCTAATATAGCTACGTATTAACGTTTAATAATTAATTGTGCGCTCCTACCAGGCGAGTACATGGGACCAAGGAGTCCCTTCCCGAAGAGCTGTTTTTCTTTTTGTTGGGCATGGTCATAAATCATGCTATTTAATCTAACAGCTGTTTAGACTAATCTTGCAAATAACCGTGCAATATTTTCAATCGAAAGCAGTCACAAAATATTAAATCTACTTCTATTTATAGGATAATTTTGAAAAAATTAGTCAAATTTGCATCTGCATGAAATCAGCTGTTTGAAATGTGGTTTAATTTTCTCGATTTTTGTATTCAGTGAAGATACCTATTTACTCCTGAAGTTCGATGAACATTGCCTTTGTATATATTTTTGATTTTAACTGAACAATTCAGTGATTATATCACTGCACCAGCACGCTTCTCTAAAAAAAAAAGCGGTGTAAACTCATCTATATAGGACTATTCTGCAAACGGGTGACAGTTATAAATATGAACGGTAAGATTCTTCATTCATGTTGACAGATGTCAAAAGGAAGCGGCTTGGGCCATTACCAATCTAACAACAGGCGGCGGTCCGCCTCAGCTGGCTGCCCTGGTCTCATCCGGAGCTATTGGTCCCTACGGAGCTCTCCTCGACGCGAAGGAATCGCAGACTATCATTGTTGTGCTCGAAGGAATTACTAATCTTCTCAAGGTATCATTCTAATCCCGTTCATGTATTGTTTTAGTAGATGGAACACAGGTCTCACATCTAGGCCATTCGGACGACCAGGTTTTTTTTTATAATTAAAATTGATTATTAAAATGTAACAGAGAGTCTCTCACTGTTTGCCTCTCATGATGTCAAACGGTGTGTGAACTGCAACTATGCATTTTCGACGCAATGGATTTCTGAAATATGAAATGTGAGAAATAGTCGACTGCGTTTGTCCATCCGATAATTACGAATCGTCTATTAGACAATTTCTCTAAATATGTTTTTTTTTTTGTTCCAGGCCGCCCAGCATATGAACCAATTGGATCAGCTGTGTCTGCATTTGGAGGAGGAGGGGGTGCTGGACAAGCTTGAAGCGCTGCAGCAGCATTCCAACGATAATGTATGTATCATTGATCCGCGCCACGAGAAACTTGGCTCTTTCGAATCTGCAATCAATTAAAGTAACCTAAAAAAAATATAAATTAAAAATTTAAATATAACCGAACAACGGTACAGAGTGTTTATGCGTTGGATGATACAGAACGATTTAAAACCACCCGCGAGACAGAGAAGAGCGCCATTCGGGAAGAGGCCCCTTAAGTTATAATTTTTATTAATAATTTTGTTAATAATACTTAGGAGCTCGAACTCCGAAATGTAAGCGGCATAAACGCATGCTATTTCATGAGGCGGTGACTCGTGGCAAGCGTGTGCGGAAGAGGTAGAAAATGATTTTTAAATGCCTAATTACTTCCGGATTGCTTTAAATTAGAATGATACCACAAACACACTATAACTTAATCGAATCGATAGTAATTTGAATACGCTCGTACGGGCCGCGCTGCGACAGTTGCACTCTTGAAATTAAACTTTTTTTTCTCAATCCACAGATCTACAAGAAAGTCGTTGAGATTCTCGACACGTACTTCCAAGCCGAGGACTTGACGGATGATACGGAGCCGAAGAAAAACGACAAAGAATTCGAATTCGGCCCGACCACAAATAACATTGGCCAATTCTGAAATTGTAAAATATCCTGGTCAGCATTTTATTAAACCCTGCGCTAAACATTTTACGAAAATCGACGCTGGATAACTGATAGCCGGATCTGTACAGGGTGGCGTGGAAAAGTTCGCGTCTACGGGAGACGGCTCGATATTTTAGCCCGTTTAAGCTAAATAAATCTTTCAAACGGGATTACTAAACTATTGCTAGCTCTAAATAATTGAGCCGTTAATATTTAACAACTGCGAGAGTTTTTAGATATAAAATTCCTATTAAATCGATGTAGTTTTCAAGTATTTTATAAGTTTTTTTTCTGTAACCCAATGAGATATTCAAATATCTCATTGGGTTACAAATATATTTTACGGTATTTTTTAGATATCGCCATGAAGATCGAAATATGTACACGAAAGTACACGGTGATGTTAATTATAATAATTTTCCAATAAAATTCTATTTAATTATGAATATTCTGGAGTTGCTGGCTTGATTTCTCAACTCGTAAGAAGAATTTGACAACCAAATTTTAGTATCTAAAACATCGTGCAACAATTCTGAAACACCGTAATTTACTGGAAGAAGCGCACGGTCACATAATTTTAATAATAGCATATTCCGTAAGTTTGAACTGCAGATCAATGGGGTAGATAGCGCCATCTATGAATGGGCAAGATTAAACTAAACTTTAAACATTTGTTTTGGTTTGACTTATACTCGGTTTGGATTTCGCTTGCTGACGTCGAAATATGCAAATGGTCTCAATTCGGTCTGCGTGCAAATTTCGATACCGCGTCGATCGATAATGGCTTAGACACCGTGTACGGCGACATATCATTTTACTATTTTCACGTAAAGTCTAATTTTTTTGTCTCGGTAATTCGGCTATAGTTTCTTAACAAATAACATTAGAAATCGCAGGACCAATTAGCTGTTTTTTTTTATCGGGACAATCATATAATGATCAACAAAAAATACCGGAGAAATGTTACCCGATTTTAGTTTTAATATTTGAGAACGCTGCAGCGTATATAATCAGTGTTAATAGTTTATATTTTCTTATATATACTCATAAAACACACTTTTACATGTTTTAAAATAATTTATTAAATGAAATAATATTTTTTATTTTGCAAGCTTTATCTTGTAATATTTGATGCTACAGTAATGCAATGAACTTCAGAACAATTCCATGCAAAATCTATAAAAAAATTATGTTTGCGATTTAACTTTGTATCAAATAAAGAAACGACTGAAGGCAATTAATTAACTGGAAATGAATTTACAATGTGTCACTTTATCCATCCGTTCGTAACACTGCACAATTTAATATTTAAGATAATGGTAAACTTTCTTTTTTTTTTGTAAAAAGTTTAAATATTTTTTTATCATCGTTTTGTAAAATCTTATGACTTTGAAATAGAAAATAATGCTTTATAATTTTAAGTTTGATGTAATTAATTGAACACCATGTATAGCGGGATGTGCCAAATTGAAAAGTAAATTTCCACATTTTTCCCGAACTGTTTTATTTTATTAATTAGTGCATCTGCTAAAGTATTTGTATCCACCCATTTTTGACAACCCTGATATTTTCCTGGCGTCTCCCTTGTTTCCCGAAGAGCTGTTTTCTGTGTTGGGCATGGTCACAAATCATGCGCTTTCATCTAACAGTTTAGTTTATCTAATCATGAGACACGCAATATTTTCATACAAAATATTAAATCAACATTTTGATAGGACAATTTAACACTGAGTTTGAACTAGGTAATGGAACTATGTAATTAATGAAAGCCCTTAAGGCGCAGAGAGGGAAGGTGTGGATTGAGACAACCTGGACGCTGCGATGTTACGGTGAAGCCCCTCGGTCGACGGTATCTTTCCTCGAGTTTCCCTTCGGACCTTTTGGACCCTTTGGGGGTCCGTAAGGACTACTAGGGGGTCCCTGACAGGAAGAAAAAAATGCTGATTTGAACTTGATTACATCTAAAATTTTCATGAAAAATACGAACTTCGAGGCTTTTAACGATGGAGAATTTTAACTTAATAATTCTAATTGTGAGATAAAAAGATATTCACTATTATTTTTTTTCTATATCTACAAAACAAGAGAGTCAAGGTCAACGCGTCCTACTATAAAAGAAACGTCTTATGAAAAGTATGTACAGAATGTCCCGAGATCGTTCTCGAAGACTTAAGGTGGATGGTTATATTCCCTATTATGAGTAAAAGAATGTTAAAATTATTAATTCCCAAGCTGGTGTTCGCCTTTAGCATCGCGACATGCGATCGATATTCGTAGCTTTGACCGGAGCGCGGCCAAGGACCTACATGTCGCGAGCGGGTGGTGAAATAGGGTACGATAGATTGTTACACGCTAGGAAGGTGTTTCTAAGCATTTTGGAAAGCTCTCGCAACTTCTAGGTCAAGGCAACTATTTTGAGTTTTTCATAGTGCTGCAGGCACGAGTTTTGCGCGCCATCAGGGCCTAACTGCCGACATGGGTCGAACCGCTAGTGGTTATGAATCTAACACAATTTCCGCCATACTGATTCCAAGATGGATGCGAGGCAAAGGCTGAATTACGACAAGAACCGTTTAATAGCATTACGTGGACTTTATTTTTTTTCTCAAAACTCATGGCGAATTTCGATGTACCATCTTCACAAATAATAATTGAAATCGTACAACCAATTAGCAGGGGTTTTTTTTTATCGCGAATGGTCTTGGGATACGGAGTTATTGAATTCCATAATATAATGGCCTTAACAATAATTAATAAATAAAATACGATATTCCTGTGTTCCATATTATTTTTTTTATTTAAAAAGAATCTAGATTCTTTTGCGATGTATGTCCCTAGGGACATACATCGCTAAGAATTTATTATAATTATATAAACATTTTTCAAAAATGCTTACATTACCTATGATTAAAATTATTTACAATTTATTGTAATTTGCGATTCCATCATATTTACATGTGGTGGTATGTCAGATATTCAACCGTTTTCAAACAAACAAAAAAAAAAAATCCTAATAAAAGTAATTGCACTCTAAAATAGGTCAGACATTTAAATATTAATCGATAATAACAAATTATACTTAATTTAAATTCACAATAAATATATAGAGATATAACAAACTTAAAAATATCAATAATTGACCCCGGTAAAAGTAGGTAGTAATATTAATCTTATTACAAAAACCTAAAATTAAAAATGTAAAACTTTAGTGTTTTACGGAACTTGGCACATTTCCTTACCAAATGCTTTAGTAAAAGTGCCTTAAGTGCCTAAAAAATATTTGGTTAATGTTTTTTTTTATACAAAGTGTAATTAATCGGTTTAGGATAATTTAAGTGGGTTTTATAACGGCTTAAATCAAGAATAGGTTATTTTTCATTTATTAGGTTACAAAATTCACATCGTCATAACTTGCAACTGTGAATATCTGTTATTTTAATGCGAACTGCCATTTTCACCAAACCTCACTTAGGGCTAAGAGTCCCTTAAATTGAGATAAGTATCCCTAACGTCCTAAGAATAACCTAAGCTTAAGGTTCCTTAGTTAGGGAAGACCAAAGGTAGGATTGGTGAAAATGGCCGTTAGTGGTTTCATGGATTCCGTCCATCTCCTAAAAATCATCCTAAAAACCATCTCTTGGTGCTAAAAATAAAAAAGGCGTTAGCACGTGCGTGCAGTTCTATAGTTCTATATACCTATTTACTTGTCGCAGTCAAAAATTAAGCGCCGGTATAAAAATAATAAAAAAAAATAAATATATAAACAAAATATTTTTTTTTCGATTAATGTTTGAATTAATAATTTTGTCATTCACTATACTACTACGTGGTAGTGTGGCACTATAGTTCTCTTTTTTTTTGTGAACCCTGTAATGAAACGTTTCCACTGAAGATTAATTAAATATAAAAAAATATCCTTCAATACTCAAAACAGCTAGCTAGATTTATGTGTATGATAGCTCGTCTGAGTTCATATGGCCATTTCACCATTCTCCCGTTTTTTCCCCATTAAGATTATCCGTTGATCAAATTATCCTTAGAATGGAGATTTTTTAACTATCCTAACATTGTAACGTGCTTTATTCGTGGTTATTTCGCACTCGACTACACAGACACGCTGTTATAGAAGGATTTCTCCAATCCTTGAATGCGAAAGTACCGTCAAGTTATCCATCACCTGCTGAGAGTGGCACACTCAGATAAATGCTCAAAAATATCTAGTTTATAATTATAATAACTAATATTTAAAGTCTAGAATAATCTATCAAACAATCCCGACAAGATGGACCATGTGCCGTATACGAAGATGCATATAAATAGTGACTTGATCATCTGATGTAGCCAGTAGAATCTGAAAAAAAAAATATTTATTAATAGCAATGGGAGCTTTTAAATTGTTTTATAGAAACACTGAATATATTTTTAAGCAAATTAACACACAGCGCCGATGACGGAATATTCCGTCATCGCTGCATACGCGAGGTGCCGTGTGCGGGTAAATCCGTCATCGTCTTACCGCATTTCTATTAATATTTAAAAGCGTGGCATGTCGCATACACCTGAATTCATGAAAGTCCTGTCGTGTGCGTGGTCCTAAATCATTCTTTTTTTAACCCCCGACCCAAATAGAGGGATGCTATAAGTTTAACATGTCTGTGGCATCGTAGCTCCCAAACGGATTCTAATGGAATATGGATTTTAATTATTTTTTTTTGTATGAATTATTTTTTTAATTTTTAATTAATTAATTTAAAACGAATTAATTAATTAATTAATATTTTTCTTCTATATCTATAAATAAAGACAACTACAAAGTTTCTATGAAAAACTGAACGGGTTGCGCCCTCTTCACTTTAATCGGTTGTTTTTGATGGAATTGCCCGTTTTTAGATGGCGAGTAAATTTCCAAAAATCAAATTACTCATTTTAATCAATGTAAAAAAGTGAAACTTGACTTTAAAGGGTGGCCTCAGTTTGACCTCCGGCTAATTTGATACTTGCGCGACCTCACCCGCAGGCCACTTCATAACCGCCTCCCTCGCTTCATATACTAGCCTAATGTACGTATTCCTCACGAACCTGTTCCATTTCCTCCTTGAGGTCTCCAACGTGCTAAGGTCATCCTTGAACAGATATAACCTGATGCCTCTTATGTAGAATATGAAATACTCCTTCCAATCAACGTTTGCTATGTTGAAGTCGAAGATCTGGAAGAAAAAAATATTTTTATATTCTTATGTATTTGTTATTTATTATATACATATATTAAATTAGTAATAGGTAATAATAAATAGGTCACTATGCTAGATGGCATTGTTTAACTGAAAGTTTTATTGAAAGATGTGTGTGACGTCGATAAAGACAGCGCCATCTGGATCTCAACATCACCTATGACGATGTTAGGATAGTTAGGAAAAGGGTTTCAGGGTTTGGCAAGAGAGTCCGAGAACGAATTAAAAGGCACTTTGATGCCTACTGTACACAGTTGTAGGTAAACTTACAGGTTTCGGACTTCTGATGATCCTCGGTGAGTGTGTGTAGTGAGGGTTTCCAAACTGTGAAACACATCATCTGGAAATGTCCGGTAACATTGTAGGTTTTAGTCCAATATGGAGTCCGGAATTGGTTCAGACGAAAGAAACCTTTACGGCGTTTAATTGTTTCATTGAGGGTTAAGTTGGAAATCAGCAGGAGCTCAGCGGACCCGGAGCACTCCCAGCGGGCCTTCCGATCAATGAGTTTAGCGAAAGTTTCTTCAAGTGTCCTTTCCCCACGAGGGAGTCACACCTCGGTTACCCCAGATTGCCACTCCTAGTCTCCACACTCCTCGCACTGATTTTTTTTTTTTATCATGATCAGAATGCCTAATACTTATGTACAGAATTATTTATTTGTTGTAGCCGAGCGTGTAGAAAATAATTGAGTACCTCTCGGTCCTTTTCGTTCAACCTTCGCCACATATGCCTTACATTCTCGTTGGAAAATTCCATGGGCGTCGTGCAGAAGTAGGAGATCACGTTTGAGAACTTATGGATCTTCTTGTACACTTTTAGTAGTCTGAAATGTCAAAAAGAGTTACAATAAAATACTTTTCTAGTATTCATTTGTAGGGTTAGAAATATGTTCCAAGTTATATAAATATGGTCGAAAAGATTACGCTATTAAAGCGATGTGTTGTGTATTATGCACCTACTTAGATGTCTAAAAGGGTACTACTTTTTTTTTTTAGAAAAATAATTGCTATGACTTAGGTCGTATACAATTATTTTGGGCCCTACTCAACTAGGCCAAATATGCCTGTACTAGAGTATATATGACCATGTGCGGAATCGAACCACTCTACCACGATCTCACTTATTAATAATACATTCTTAAATAATAAAAATACTTATTGAAAATATATAATTTTTGATAGTGTTAGCCAAAATTCTGTGTGGAAAACAGATGGACACCCTAGTAATAGTGTCCACGCGTGAGCTAGACCGGTACAAGCACGTGTAAAATATCGTACCTTGGCTTCTGTCCCACACACAATGCCAAACCGTCGATCATTATGGCGGGTAGGAAGTGCAGGAAGATCATGTAGATAGTATTGAGCGCTGCCGATCGGTTCATCGTGAAGCAAATGTACCTGGAAAGAGAAAAAACTATCGTATTATTTGTAGTTATAATATAGCAAAAAAAAGCTATATACCCGATCAAAATGTTCGATATATCTGTGTAAAAAAGTGTACAATTTTCTTAAATTACGTAAAAAATATGAATCCTTTAACATTTTAGAAAAGAAATCCTCCCGTCTACCATTATAATTTTTACATGATTCGTATTATATACAGGGTGTATTTATATTCACTGACGTCTTTTTAGGGGGTTGATTGAAAACAATAATCAAACATTAATCAACAACAAATATTGGAAAAATATTTCCCAATTACAAGAAAAAAGCACTTTGAAGAAAAACAAAGTTTTTTAATAATATCATTATTTTAGTATGAAATTTTTTTTTTTCGTGACACCGATTTAGTTGTCGATAGAGATCAACCCCCTGAAAGGACATCAGTGAATATAGTATAGTAAATAGTCATACTTTAAGTAAATAAACGCAAACCATAGTTTTACCGGTCTTCATTGTCAAAATTAGGAACAATTTTGACAAAATCAACTCAGTATCAGAGGAATTTTTCCACAAACTCAGATACGAATATTTGATACATGTTATTGGGCAGCTAATGTCCTGTACTAATTGTTTAAATAAATATTAAAGTTTTTTTTTAATTTCTTCGTCTGGAGCCATTCCTGAGAGTAGAATCAGGTCGTACTAACCATAAAAATGCATTGTCATCGGTACTGATCCGACATGTCAAATTTCAACTCCGTAGGATAAGGGGAAGTGGTTCTAATTCAGCTTGCAATAATTATAAACAAACAGCGACCTAGAGTCATGACACTGGACGGTAGAGCAAGGAGCGATGTGCTTGGAGTGTTCAAACTATTTCCTAAATTGATTTAATTTTTTACGAAAGATTTCTTTTCATCATACCGGTTTAGTTATTGTTCAAGCCACTTAAAAGATAGTAGTGGTTTTAAATACATCCCGTATTTGAGAACCTACCTACTTACCATATAGCGCTGGAGAATGGAAACTCGAAACCATATCTTCTGTTATATTCCATGTAGTCATTCCATGTTATCGGATTATCGACGGTGGAGACGTAGTTGTATATCAGCATATTGTCGTTTTTCCTGTAAATTAAAAATAATATTAAGTTTAATACTCAAAATTAAAAAAATCAGCTTATTAGCCCTGAAATTACAAACATGATTGGCCAAGACATCAAAATTCACAGTGGCTTCCAAGAAAAAGAAAAAAATATGTGATAATATTAAACCGTTGTTGTCGTACAAACGCCAGCTCGGCCAGGGCCGCGAGATATCGATCCCGTTTTGCCACACCAAAGGTAATTTACACGAGCGCTTTAACAAAAATAATGAATTTATTATATATATATAATAATGAAATATAAATTTTATACCAGGATCGAGAAAAGGATTTTGAGACAAAGACGCGATTGTATAACTCATACAAACTTCAACATTTACTACCTACATTTTTTTGGTTTAATATGGGAGTTTTGCTCGATACGAAAATGGGAAAAATAATAATATTAAAAATACAAATTCAAAATTTGTCAGATTAAAAAACCTTAAGGGCTAGTCCAAATTAAAACATGCTCGAACATTTTAGTGGCCCATAAGTTGGTGAAACTGTATATGACTGTAATTTGAATTGAACGTATCTGCCGTATCTAAAGCAGTGAAATTGCCGTATCTAAAGCGGTGAAATTGCCGTATTTATTATAAAAAAAAACCAGAAATGCCGTACTATTTGTAATGTTGCCAGATCTCAACGATTTCACCACTGATTTTAGAATTTTAAAGTTTTAATCGAATTTACACGAAAAATACTAGATCCTGACAGAGCCGGAATTTTAAAATTCAAAATAATAAAAAAGTTATATTTAAAAACACTTTCTCTTTGGGAAATCCCACGTTAATTTTTTTCGCGCGCTTTTTGCTCCAGTTTAGAAAATTATAAAACCTGTGTAATTGCCGTATTTATTGATAAGGCGCGGCGATAATACTGCCTTATTATCTAATAAAAATTGTATTGAATTGCCGTACATTACGGCAATTGCCGTATCAATAGAGCTTACCTTTCGTCCAGGTGCTGTTTGACGTCCCAGGCGGAGGCGATAAGTCCATTTACGCACAAATCCACCGGCACTATGTTCGCCTTAAGGTCAGAGTGACAGTGCAACGTGCGCAGGACCCCGGTACCTAAACACAACAATCAATAAACAACCTTGTTATAAGGCGACACCGTCTAAATCACCCTATTAAACTAGCAGCGTTACTGAAGCTGGCTATAGCGGTGACGAAATCGCGTCCATTCGCAGTCGCGTTCAATATTATTGCCATTTATTGCCCCTCGCTTGCTTTCACAGGTCACACAGATGGACATAACTATACCAACGATCTTTTAAAACATATAGATACGGCATCTCATACAAATTTTAAAATATCGTCGCTTTTGACAGTCCTGTTATTTTTTACCATATCAGGTTTCAGTGAAACGGAAATCTCGTCATGACAGTGAAGCACTGTGACGAATCGCGCATTTATTTTGTAGCCGTTTAAGTATTAGGCTATTTTGAAATCGCGCATAACGTAACCGCAGTTATATGCTTTTCGCATTAACGCCCACTACGCAGTTTAAACAAAATCCGTCAACACTTTGCCCTCGTAAACAGTAGTACGGTATCTAAATTTTCGCCAATCGAGAAAAAGGCACTTTTCTTAAATAGTAAACGTGCGTTTGTTTTTAGTATACTTTACAGCTGATAAACCTATATCTTTGATTATTGTGCTCTTGCTAAACTCTTAAGCTGTTTTTAAACTGATTAACTGAATTGGAGGTAATAACATTTGTAGGAAATTAATTCCTCATATCAACCCCTCTGTTGGGCAAAAGGTTGTCATTTGGGTTAGACTTGAGGACACTTTTGGAAAGTTTTAACTCACAACAACATAGGTGGGTATTAGTGTTGAAGACAAAATATATCTCTTAGTTCCTAGAATCCCTTTATAATCTTCAAAGTAAAATCTTATTATCTCCCTACTTATACATATATTTCAAATAGTTAACACCTCGACACAGGCATTTGCCTAGTGAGATGTTACTAATCCATACAAATTGTACTTTTCTTCTCTGGAATATCAATAAAATGCGACATAGTAATACACATTTAATGATATAAATTTGTATGTATGGATATTTTAATAAATAAATAAATAAATAAATAAGTCTCTATGAGATCGCCTCACTCTCTTCGTTTATTCAGCGATTTTAGCTTCAAATGTGTCGGACGTTCATCATAAGTCAAATTCTCGAATCCCATAGGAAACTTGGTGAGTTCCAATAAATTAACATCTTTTGCGAAGTATGGACTCCAAACGTGTTGACAGTTTTCCAGTAGAGGCCTTACATAAGATTTGTAGTTTCCGAGAAACTTATATTATCGCTTCATAACGATAAATGAGGTATTTTAATTAATATAAATAGTAGATAAAACCACTTGAACCGAGTTGTTGATACAATTATTGATACAAATACAAAAGACCCGGCACCTGCATCATTAAATTAGCAATCTGCATCATTAGCAAAAATTCAAGTAGATACGGCAAATTCATATTCAATTCCTTCAAATTAGAGCAGAAACCGCATTAATGCTTCATTAGTTCATTTTACCATTTAACGTAATTGCCGCACTTATGCTTATGACGGTAGTAATATATTTTTTTTTAATTTCAACGTGGCAAATAAACAGAGGAAACGCAATTTAAATTTCACCCATTGTTTAGCTCCACAGACAATATTTTTAACGGACGATTCTCCTGCATTGTTATTTAAAATGCCAGGATTCCCGAGCATTAGGAAAAATTGTGTTAAAAAAAACCATTTAAAGTTCGTTTATATTTAAATTAAAGATTGTATTAGAATGCTATCATTATATCGCCTATCGACGAGTATAAAATATAATCAGTTAAGCGTGTTGCTCTTGATATAAACGACAAATTGATTACTACGCATATTTTGCAATACATAAATTAAAATAAATATTCTCATTGTTTGTTTTTTGCAAAACTGTGATAATTACTCATTTTTCTAGCGTTTCATAACGTGCATATAAAATCGCCGATTAATTGTTTCGAAATGGCGCCATGTTTGCGTGTCATCCGGGTAGTGGACGGTCATACAATAGTCATTTAATCGATTATTTCGATTTGCATTTTCGATCAATTGATAAATTGACACAATATTAAATACCTGCCTACCTAAGATGCAGTTATCCATCGAAAGTAATTTTACAAGTATTTTGAACACTGCATAATGTTGGTAGAAAAACAAGAATGCCCGTAATTATAATTACAGAAGACATTTTGACACCCGCAAAGAAAAGCATTTTTTTAATATATCATAAATAAATCGACCCCGCATTAATTGAAACATTTATCTTACGATTCTTTCACCATTAGCTTTATTCCCTATTCACTCCCGAGGAAAGCTCATATCCGAAAATATTTAGCGAATTTAAGGATAAATATTAATTTCAATTCATTTAGGCTGGCATTTGGTAACCATTAGATATTTAATCATAAAAAAAATATGTTTAGATATTTCGATGCCTTCAACATAGTGAAGTTAGATTTTTAAAATTCATTTCTATTTCTGAGAAATTTAACAAATGATAAACTGCTAATAGTTCTTTTTTAGTTAAATTGGTCTCTTATAAAAGGCATTAGAGCCTTAGGAACAATGCTAATTGAAAGGCAATTGAAAGGTCTAAAACATAGTATAGTTTGTTATTTAATTTCTATATTATGAAGCTGTAATTAAATAAAAACCAAAATTTGCTTTCTGACCGCGCAGAGAACAAAATCGGACGCCCTATAAAAGTATAACGCCGAATTCAACTATCAAAATGCTTCACCTTAATATTTTTTTTTAACAAAAGTTGTATTACCTGCGCCAGCCACCACACCCGTAGGGCCGTAAAGATTGTCAACCCATCCGGCTAGAGGTTCTTTGAATGAAGAGGTAACTGGAAAAAATAATTAATTACGCACAGTTTATACAGGCTGAACTTTTTCTTTTAAACGTTTTCTTGATGTCATCAACATCGACGTTTTCTGGGGTAGTATTTATATTGCCTGGAGAATATGTTAAAAAAACCCGCAGGACGAAAGTCATTCAGTTTGAAGTGTATAATAAGACTGTGCATGTGTAAATATTTACAACATGTAATATGACATAACAACGCCAGCCAAAGGCATCACCCATTTAACAGAAAAGAATTCGAATATTTGAGTAGGTAATTTAACAATTTAAAAAATAATCTTGATAATACATAGATAACAAAATGAAAAATGCACATGACAATAGAAAACTATAAACAAAGTTCATCAGCTAGGCCTCGCGTATCTAAATGAAAATAGTCTCACGATTGATTAGGCAATAGTTATTAGGAACAGTTACAAATTCCCTGCAAAATACAGGGATTAGTGGATTTGAAGCAACAAATAAACTATTTTTAGTAACAAAGTAGTATTTTGAATATTTAGGCACCATTATTCTTTAATGAGACCCCCCCTCGGACTTGAGTAAGCACGAATCTTTCCGCGGGGGGGGGGGGGTGGAAGAGGGCTAAGGAGGGCCGGTCATTGCGACTTGAGGTCTTTTAAAAAGTCAAGTTGATGATAAAACACACCAATTTTTTTAATGAAAACGTTTAACGATAAACTAAATAAGGTTTTAGAATACTCGTATTTCGGAAGACGATATAAGTCGGCGATTTATTGGGGGGGGGGGGGGAAGAGCCGTGGATTGTGCTTGGTAAAAAAATCTCAACTTATAAAAGTAGGTTATAATATTAATATTATATTAATATAAAATATTCTTACCAATGGCCGGCCTATAAATTCCCATTGGTAGTCCGATACAATTTTCTCTCACCACGTCCTCTGCTAACGCCTTGGTGAATGCGTAAGTGTTGGGCCATTGGCCTAATATTCTGAAAGTTAACAACCAACGTTTATGGCCGGCAAAATGAATGAATATCATCTAAGGAGGTGCGAAACAAACCCGGGAACCAAAACGGACGATTTATTGTCAATTTGATAGTGTAGAATTTATTTTAGCAATCAGATTTAATTACAACTGGTCAGATACCTCTCAAATGTCACATCGAATATGTTCATTTCATTCAAAGGCGGACATGTCCACAGGCTTTTGACCATTTTTAATGGGTTAATATATTTCAATCAAACCCGGACTTGTCCAGTGTCCATGCCCATGGCTTATCAGTTGGAAATCATTGAGCGAAGCATGTTTTGTAAGTTCCATGATTGATGTAAGTAGGTCTGTACAGAGCATGCTTCACCTTATTTTGTGAAACACCTTATCTTAAACATTATTTGAGACTAACAAATTAGCATAATAGAATAATAAGTAATATAATAGTGTATTACCATAGTGCAGACGTTTTAATACGTTTAGAATAAATTCGGACAAAACATACTTATACTTTTTTTCTATAATTCTAAATATTTCCGCCTGCCTGGTCGGGGTAGTTGACTGGGGGTTCCATAGGCTGGCTGGGCCCCTAAGCCGGGGTCTTGTAGTCCTAGGCGGAAATCCGGGGCTGATCATTGTGGGTATTCGTTGTTGATAAATACTCGACTATGTTGCATATTACTAAGTTCTCTTACTTCGGAGTAATGTCCTCCAGAGCCTTGTCGTCCAATTTTTCAACCAGCTTCACCAGATCGGCGAACTTAACCGGACACCTGTAGAACCTCTCGTCGATTTGACGCTGGACGCAGTGAGAATAGGCCGTCGATACGTGTATTAGAACCTGGAATTTACAATTTAATATGAATCTGTAGAAACAGAATCATAGACACATTTTTTTTGTCCCCCTCCTGATTACCCTGTTTCAATCTCAATATTATGATTGATTATACGGGCTTTCCCAAGGCCATTCCCGAATATGTAATATGGTGTTTGTGTTATCTATTATGAGTATGAAATTATACGAAAAATTGGGAAAATTATCTGCCGTGACATCTAATATCCGGCGAATAAGACGCACCCATTACTAGAACCATTTTAATATTATCACGCAAAGTTTATATTTTTATTTCTCAGAAACCTAGCAGGAATACAGTTTACAATGGTTTTTAGATTAGCACTCTGTAGTGACTAAAACACGATGTAGATGTCTTACTTAGTCTCAAACAGCATTTATTGGAAAAAAGCAGACAGTATCATAATTATAATGACAGATGACAATATTATTGTTTAATTTTTATTATTATTATTATTAGTTGATGGGCGAGTAGCTAGAGCTGATATGCCCATCACATCTTCATCACATCACATCACAGCTTCATTGATGACTGGATTCAGTAGATATTTAAATTGGTTGGTATTGCTGGCTTCGATGATCTAATTTTTTAAATCAAATTTAACTATAAAATTTGTGAACAACCTGTATCCATGTTTATAGGCACAGAAGGGCGAGATGGAGATAACTATCTCGCTCTTTTGTGTTGTAGGTTACTTCCAGGCCAAACGGAAATATATGGGACAGATTGTCTTCCAGGTCAGGTTCTGTCTGATATCAATATTTAAAAAAATAAGTTTTAATACGAAATACTAATAATTAATAGTTAGTTATTTATATATAACGCTCCTACGAGTATTCCGCCGTCTTTAATGTTGCTAAATCGTTCTGTTACGATATAGCTAATTTCACTTTTAATGAACGCAAGATGTTTAGACAAACCTTCAACTCCCCCATGGATCTGCATAGGTGCATCATATCCTTGATGCCGTGGACATTAATTGCCAATGCCGTGCGAATTTTTTCGTCGAAACGCACCGTGGCCGCTGCGTGGAAAACGATGTTGATCTAAGAACGAATTCATCATTATTATTAAAAATCTAATGAAGTGTCAACCAATGTCAAATTTTATTATAAATAAATAAATAGAGTCCGAAGTTCTGCATCACTCAACACATAACTGGAAGAAACTAAGGAGAGACTATTTCAGAGGAGTTAAATTAATGTTCGCTGGTTAATATTGTGTAATGAGGAATCTAACGGAATATATTATTTATTTATTTAGTTTTAGAGAAACATACAGGGTAACTTCATTTAGAAAACAACAAATACATAGTTACTAATTTGGCCATTTACATGAATACACTGATTAAACAATTGAATTAGTTCACCTAGAACTGATAACACACACAAAAAAAAGAGAAATTATAAAGAAAATAGTTTAGTTCTGCATATTTACACTGATAAAAATATGTATTTAATTGTAATATGTAGTTTATACCCGAGTTTCATTACTTTATTAACCGCAGGCCCTTCTTCAAAAGGGGCCTGTGCCTGTTTGTATTAAATGGATGGGTAGTTATGAATATTTTAGGTGTAATAAGGTATGAATAACATATATCCTAAAGTTAATTTAAATATATTAGCGAGGCATCAAAATACCTGAAATAACTTGAGGCCAAAAGCCATAATTCGGGAAATGTGTGTGTCTAAAAGCAAGTAATTTTATTATATCCGAACTGTTTACAATTAAAAAGTATTTATTGGAATTACAAACAGCTTTACAAATATAGAAATAAAGGAAAAGAAAACCTATTATACGATAATTTGAAAATGAATTTGCGAGTGTTGAGGAAGTACGTGTATGAGATGAGTGTATGTAATAAAGGGTACGTGAGTATACTGAGAGGTTAAGGGTGTGTGCGTGTGATGTATTTATACCAACGTGCTAACTCTCTCATTAACAGTCATCAAACATCTGCTCAAAGGGTACGCGGCTTTTCGTAATTGAAAATGACCCAATATGGGTCTTCGGACCCGATGCAAAAGAATAATCTCATATGTATGAGCACCCATGATGATTAGGACGCACTTTAAACAAACACGTGCGTATATTCAGTTCAGCAGTGCGGCTGCTCTTGAGCCACATGCACAAGGCACACAAACGCACGTGTTTGATTAAGAGTGTGTCCAAATCATCGTGGGCGCTCATACGAATAATATTATTCTTAAACATCTTAAGATTTAAGGTTTATCCGTCGATCACAAATACCATATTAAGGCTGGTTTCAGAGTCGGGGAGGGCCCGCGTGCAGTCAGTCGTTTTAGTGTGATGAGGAGGTACAGTCAGTCGCATTAACGTTTGGCGAAAATTATCTCTGCTTCTCTAATTTGCATAAGACGGCAACAGAAAAAGAGGTGCAGTGCATCCTGTCGTTGCAGAAACATTATTTTAAGAAGCATTAGTAATTATTTTGAGTATTAGCCTACTTAGGTAGACTGCTGAATTCATTTTTTTTGTGCTTTTTATAAAGTATATGAAATAAGTAAATAAATAGAAAAACATGTTTTCCCAGCTAAAAGAAGACCAAGTCTCCATACTCCTCACAAATGTCTTTCCTTGCCATACCAGCCCAAAACATAAGATGATACCGTTTAATATATTATTTTCTATCTATCTTATGGTAAGTACATTTCGGTCAACGTTTTAATTATTTTTGGCCAATGATAATGATCCTCCGAATACTTTTAAATGGGCTTAATACTAGTCTTTGATTAAATAGAAGAAGTTTTAACTCATTTTCTTATAGATAAAGGTATAAACATAATTATTACGCCGATACAGTATTTTTATTGATTTTAATTTATCGTTTTTTTTTAATAATTGAAGACCAACGAGATGCCACATCGTCAGAATATCTATCGAAGATTGTGTTTTTGCCGTTGTTAAATGTTAATAAGTATTTTTAAAATATATCAAACAATATCAAACAACCTTCATAATATATTTACATTATTTTATACTTTTGAAGGTACAATTGTCATGAAATATTACACAAATTACTTATATAAGTAATAACCTTTATTTATTCTTTACGTTTCCTGGAAAATCATGATTTTAAATCAAATTTCTATATTAACTAAGAAATTGTATATTTGTATTTGTTTTATTATTTAATATTTTAAAAAGCAAAGCTAGAAATGTTCGCTTCAACATAAGTTCTGTGTGCATTAGTATTCTAATTTATGCGCAATTTTATTGAACATCGCCTTATTTAATAATATTTACATAGGTTATTTTACACATATCAAAATCAAATAAAACCATTCCCTGAATTATTACCTACTACTTACTATATTTATTTTGAAGCTATGAAGATACATTGTATATTTAAAAATAACTAAAAGATTTTAAAATTATTATTAAATTATTTTAAAATTATTTACAAATTCATACCAAAAATTATAGATATATCTATTTTCATTCAATTATTTGTTTATGGGCGTTTGGCGCGATTGAGCTGCCGCGCAACAGCTGATAGGCCATAGTCCTTACTGTTTGACAGATGCAGACACGGCTTCTAAAAGAATAAAGATGGCGGTGCCCTAGAGAAAGACGGAAAATAAATATACGATCATCTCGATAACTACTTGTTTTCGGTATATTTAAGATTTGGAGTGGGGTGTATTTTTGGAGCCATCTTCACCCATCTAGCAAATAGACAGTATCATCAAATTGACGCCAGCGAAACAGGTACTTACACCTTCGATTTACAAGTACTAAATCACATTACAGAGTTAAATTCTACATACATTATTAAAAGAAAAATAATCTAGGTAATTTCGTTCACAGCGAAATGGAGGATAACGAAAACAAATCTGATGTTGATATCAAGCAAGCTCATGATAATATTGTCTTTGAATTGCAAAGGAGTAATTGCAATCAATCCAACAGTAATTTTGACGAAATACAAAATTCACCTATTAATCATCTGGAATCCTTACTAAATACGGGTCGATTTAGTAGCATTAAATCAGAATTTGATTATAATACTTGCTTTGAACAAGAAGAATTTGGTACAAGTCAAATGTGTGATGTTTTTGAAGAGGACGATATTAAGTTTATTAAATTTGAAACCAATATCTCGAATGTCCAACATTATAATAGAACAGATGCACATTTTAAGGATAAAATAGTAAAAACCCCAATTATAATAATACAAAATATCGATTATACTTGTAACAATTGCAAATGTACCCTTGAAAAACACGGTTTGATATATACAGCAATGAGTAAAAATAAAGAAACAATTTTATTATGCTTAGAATGCTACCAAAGAAAATTTATTTACAGCGAGTGCGATTATAAATGTTCACAAAAAGCACGTTTACAAAATCATATAGATGCAGTACATCGAAAAATTAGAAAATTTATTTGCAGCGAGTGTGATTATAAATGTTCACGAAAACCAGATTTACAAAATCATGTTGTTGCAGTACATCGGAAAGAAAGAAAATTTTTTTGCAGTGAGTGCGATTACAAATGTTCACGAAAAGCAAATTTACAAAATCATATTGATGCAGTGCATCGAAAAATAAGAACATTTATTTGCAGCGAGTGCGATTATAAATGTTCTCTAAAAGCATATTTACAAAAGCATATTGATGCGGTACATCGGAAAATAAGAAAATTTATTTGCAGCGAGTGCGACTATAAATGTTCACAAAAAGCAGTTATACGAGAACATATTGATGCAGTACATCGGAAAATTAGAACATTTATTTGCAGCGAGTGCGACTATACAAGTTCATATAAAAAAACTCTGCGGATTCATGTCGATACAGTTCATCGAAAACTAAGAAAATTTATTTGCAGCGAGTGCGATTACAAATGTTCACGAAAAACACTTTTACAAAATCATATTGATGCAGTACATCGAAAAATAAGAAAATTCTATTGCAGCGAGTGCTACTATACAAGTTCATATAAACATACTCTGCGGATTCATATAGATGCAGTACATCGGAAAATACGAAAATTTATTTGTAGCGAGTGCGATTATAACTTTTTACGAAAAGCAAATTTACAAAAACATATTGATGCAGTGCATCGAAAAATAAGAAAATTTATTTGCAGCGAGTGCGATTATACATGCTCTCAAAAAGCATATTTACAAAAACATATAGATGCAGTACATCGGAAAATAAGAATATTCAATTGCAGCGAGTGCGACTATAAACCTACCTAGGTATAAAATATATTACGGCATCGCACTCTTGGTTTTCATATACCTTCCTTTTTTTAACGAGTATATTAATAAGAATTTTTCCAATGTATCTAAGTATAAGGTTAAAGACACGATAAAGAAAATTATAATAGAAAAAATATCTGAAATAGGTATGTAAAAATGTTGAATACCTGCTCCTTCTTTATCTGCTTGAGATGGAAAGAGAGTAGGTTAGTTAAGTACTTATAGGGTATAGATCTATACAAAAAAACACATATATAAATATAAAAATATATTGTTTTGTCCATTTTATTTAAATTTGCTTCTGGTAGGTTTTTACTTTTTTGATTGCTATCTATTTACTGCTTTTGCATTTATTATTTTGTTTTTTTCCTATCTCTTATTTATGTAAACTTATTGAAACTTTTGTATTGTAATATAGAATGTTACTTTTCACCCCGTTTTTGTGGGGAAATGTAAAGGTGTTTTGTAAAAAAAAAAATAAGAAAGCAAAAAAGAACAAAGAATGTTCACAAAAATCATATTGATGCAGTATATCGAAAAATAAGAAAATGTATTTGCAGTGAGTGCCATTATACCAGTTTATATAAAAATACCAGTTTATATAAAATAAATACTTTTATATAAAAATACTACGGTTATATAAAAATTCATGTCGATAAAGTTCGTCTCTTGTTGTAGGTAGTATAATTGCGTTGAGATATTTATTCATTACTAATTAATTACGGACGCCCACCTAAATGCTTCTTTTATAAAAACTAAATATGTATATTTTGTGTAAAACCTGCACTATTTTTAATTATATAGCTAATAAAAATCGTTAGATTGTAATTTTATTTTTAATATTCAATAAAAAAATATATTAAGTGGGGATAGTCATTTTTATTTTTTAAAATTACGTTCCTAGATACCACATAAAACTATTTTAGTCATAAACAGTGTCCCAAGACCATTTCCGTTCATGTCAAAATTCATCATGGTTACCGAAAAAAAAAAATATCAAAAATTCTTTAGAGTGATTTAATTTTTTAATTACAGTTATTCGATAGCAAATTTTTGATTTTAAAACTCCAGTATGTAAGCGATAAAGATTTTTTCTTTCGATTTAATAATGGTGGTCGTATAGATGACATACTCAATATGCAGATTACATTTTTTATTTTAAATTACTGTTAAATTTGTAAGTGGTATTTGCTTATTTTGTATATAATTAAATGAAACTTATGAAATAACAGTATTATAGTGATGCAAAATGCGTCGTATCACCCCAGGCAACTTGATAAAATACCATGTTTAAGTACTGGAAAAGCAGACCAGCTAAAAATACGATATTTTAGAAATAATCGGAACAACAACTTTGAGAAGATCCACGTCGTAGATCAAATGGCCATGAAATTTTAAGACTGCTACCGAATTATTGTGTTTTAAGACCAATTGAATTCTTTGAATATTATTTTAAAATTATTTACAAATTCATACCAAAAATTATAGATATATCTATTTTCATTCAATTATTTGTTTATGGGCGTTTGGCGCGATTGAGCTGCCGCGCAACAGCTGATAGGCCTTAGTCCTTACTGTTTGACAGATGCAGACACGGCTTCTAAAAGAATAAAAATGGCGGTGCGCTATAGGAAGGCGGAAAATAAATACACGATCATCTCGATAACTACTTGTTTTCGGTATATTTAAGATTTGGAGTGGGGTGTATTTTTGGAGCCATCTTCACCCATCTAGCAAATAGACAGTATCATCAATTGACGCCAGCGAAATAGCAGGGCTACTCGGGACCGCGAGCGAGAGGTTCACGTATCCATATTGTATAATTTATGATGGTATTAGTGCCATTGTATATTTACGATGGTATTGGTGCCAAACGCTGCAGCGACGGAGAGCCGAATCCTGTTCCGCTCGCTACTTCCAATACTTAGTACTAAATTGGCAGTCTGCAATGTCAATCGCGTATTTGCGTATTTTGTAAACCATATCATACTATCTGCGCATTGTAGCATTGAAAACCATAGAAATTCGTAACTATAGACAAAGAATTAAAAGAATAAATTTTTATTATAAGTTTTTTGGTTACCTAATTCAATTGTTGTTGAAATTACTTTATTCTTCAATTCCGCCATTAATAATATTTAACTTACACTTCACATATACTATTTTGTAAAACTGATATCATCATATATTGCATACTTTTATGAAAATGTAAAAATTAATTTAATTTGATTTCGAATTAAATTAATATAAGAACTTAGGTAATTGTGTACATACAAATATAGTCAAAATAATACAATTCATTTTATAATATTTTGATAATATTTTATAAAGCACAATAAAAATCAAATTAATTATAAAGCAATAATATCAAGCAATGGCAGAGAAAGTTTTTTTTTTTTGAATTTAACTAAATTTAACTAATTTGAATCTAACTAAACATTTACACCATTATATATATATGCAACTGTCAAAACATTTGAAATAAAACATATCACCCATTAAAAAAAAACACATTTTAAAGGTGTAAATAAACGTAAGCGAACCAAATAAAATTATTTATTCTAGCGCTATCTGTATGTCGTTAGTATAACTTTTTCGGCCTATTTTAAGGGACTTTACAACTTCATCACTAGATGGCGATATCAGATTATGTATATTTCCTTTCGGAGTACGAAAAAATCGTGAAGAAAAACCTAAAAATAATACATAATTTAACTTTTGCAATGGAAACATTTTACAATGGCAAAATATTGACAATGTAGTAGCAATCTATTAACATTAACGACTAGCGGCGAGTGGAAAAACTTTTGCTACTAAGGCATCGGCGATTCTAACCAGCACCACCAAAGAGCCAGCGAGAGATTCGAGAGTGGTTTGTGACTAGGGCCTACCCTCGATTTACAAGTACTAAATCACTTTACAGAGCTAAATTGTACATAAATTATTAACGAAGAGTCATATTCAATAGGAGATATTTTAATAATTGTAACCGTTTAATTCATAGTGCTCACGCATAGCAAATTGTCTTCACCTTAGAGACCAGGGTCTCCCTATCGCCGAGACTCAGTCCTAGACCAGCAACACCACAATCGCCTGCCACCACAACTATTTTGTTCGCGAATTTCGGCACCTCCGATTTCATCAGGTCGAAAACCTGCAAGGAAAATTCTATATTAGTTAATAAAAAAAAAAAATAGGCAGTCATTGAGTACTGCCAACACAAACTGTGACAGGAATAGGTTAATAAAATTAATACTGTTGTCGTGACTCCAACCCATTAAATTTTCCCCATCCAAAATTATTCCTGCCTATAGAAGTTTTCAGTTCAAAAAACGATAACAATACAACTTTAACTGTACGATTGTCATATTATTAAACATGACAAACCAGCAAAACAAATAAATTCAAAATTTCAAACATTGGATTATTTTTTTTAATACAAACTAAAAATGTAATATTAGGGAAATACAGTGCCACTATTAATCTAGTGTTGTTCTTTTTATTTTTGTTACATACCGTAAATTGTTAAACACTATGTGCCGGAAAGATTGAGGGTTTCAAAATGGCTGCGTTCAATATTCATGGTCTAGTCACAGGTTTTTATTATATTTAGAATGCAAATTTGAAGAGGACCTTTATATTTTTATATTTAATTATTCTTTAATTTAAAAGATTATCGTTTGAAGGTTAAATTTAATTAAAAAAATATATATCTTCTTCGAAATGAATATTATTGAAACGCGTAAGCGAGAAAGATAATGCAAAAGTGAGCGCGCAAAATCGCTTGCGTTTACCTAAAAACAAGAATAACTATATTATATAGAATAATTATTATAGGCAAAACAAAAATGGCTATGACCACCCTGTAGCTATTATATAACATCAACTGCTTCTATACATTGTTTAGTCATACTTAATTATTTATTCAGAACTTGACGTCATAAAGGCATAAACTCAGACTACTCGCTCCTGTGGTACCAACTTGCTATGGCACTTGCTTGGTATGGTGGTGCTTGTGGTACCGTTAATTTTGCATATAATGAAATAATATAGCTACGATTGGATATTTTTTTACCTATACAGAAAACTGAACATTGCTCATCTGATACAAATCATCGAAAATGAGTACATTTCCTCCTTTAGGACACCATCTGGTAACCCTACTGCACAATGTACTGACAATATTGATTTTATTTTTTACAAGCTGACTCGACGAGCTTCCTACCGCCTCAAAACCAATAAGTTAAATTATTGAAAAGAATTTATACGGGTTTTGC
Source organism: Neomicropteryx cornuta (assembly GCA_020383195.1). NCBI lineage: Eukaryota > Metazoa > Arthropoda > Insecta > Lepidoptera > Micropterigidae > Neomicropteryx > Neomicropteryx cornuta. The sequence continues at coordinate 3,019,816 of JAHKQU010000010.1, read as the reverse complement.
ACCGTTACAAGGATAGGTTAAAAAAAAAACTGACCTCCCGGTATGTTTGAAGTCCGTATTCTACTTTGAGAGTCTATGGCAGCATTAACTATAACTATACTTATTCTACTTATACTATACTATACTCGGTATTGCGAAATAAAAATGACGCTATACGTAATTTATAGGTACGTAGGTACTAAATATGATCCTAACCAGAAACAATGAATATAGGGAAACCTGCTTTATAAATAAACAAATATTAAAACTCTATTCTGTTTGCTCAAAATGCGCGCAACCAATTAAGAATTCCATTAGCGTATTTGCAGCAAGCGGCGGCGCCGTCGAAAGAGAAAACAGCTGATGTCCTTAAAACATCACCAGGTGTCCTTCTTTTCTGCTGAGGCGTACGAGACATTCCGATGCATCGTATTTCGTATCAACCGGTGTTTAGATTTGATTTTGAGGTTATAATGTTTACAACGTTGCCCCGTCATTTTGGAACCATTTCAAAATGGCGGCGAACGAAGATGGCGGCCGGCAGCCATTGGTTTTTATGTCAATTGGACACAACAGAAAAGGGGAAAGTCTATTCGCGCATTTCATAGATAACCATAAATAGCAGATGGTGCTACGAACGTCGAACGTCGTCTGTTGCAGGCGCAAGGAGTTTCGTAGTTGTGCAAATTTGGTTTTCCGTTGGCCTAACCTAAAAATTCCGAAAGCTGTCGAAAATACCCAAAAACTGGGATGTCACCTAAATAATTCACATATAATTTCCTTCTCCCTACACACCCTCTTAGGGGTTGGTTTTTTTAAAGTAACCTTTCCTTCATCAGAGTTCAAGCTATATCAAATTTCAAGAAAGACTTTCGTTCAACAGAAAAATAAGGCAAACAGATCAAAACAATGCACCAACTAATTAATGTCCGTAATAATAATAACGAACAAAAAGCTCAGGTTTCTACAACATTGTTTGTTAGAATTTAAGCGCCTTACATACGACACGAATGGCTACCACGACTTATTGTATCCAACAAATCGGAAAACGCTTACAGACACAACCGATTTGTCATATTTTAGCGTGGGTCCATCATGTCACCCATTCTTTCAAATGGTTAAAAAAAGGTTTTATAGCTCTTACCATTCTCTTACCATATAATAAATTCTAATAAAAAGAGGAAAACTTGGCGCATAGAATAATAAGAATAATATTTTACACGACGCAACGCGACTGACGCACGTTGGATGGGGAAAACGTTTCACACGCTACAATTTATCGGACGGTTGAAAGTGCCTTCCGACGGATTGTGTCGTCTATGGGTCCCTCTATGCCACACGCACAACAAAACCTTTCTCGAAAGCCATTGTTTTCAAAAAGTCTATTAAATATTCTGAATTCTCCAAAAAGAAATATATTTAAAAGTGAACTCCCTTACATTTTAATTTACCTCCACTGTTACTTTGTTGTCAGTGTGTTGTCATAAACGTGCTACTATAATTTATTTAAGAATGTGAAGGATTTTCTCTAAAATGATTTCTCACCGGATCGTCGAAGATCTCCTTGATTCGTGTGTGGACATCCTTACCCTTTTTTGGTCTAATCAAAAGGTAGATTGTGTCGAGGTCTGGACACGACCTCAGCAGTTTGTCTATTAGGATTTTCCCCATAAAACCTGGAATCAAAGGCATATGTCACACAGCAAATATGTTTTTTGTTCATTGTTGATGTTGCGTTTTATTAAGGCTCATTTGTCTGTGATTCGATATTATAACATCTAAATTTGACCTGCTCGTTGCGAGCGCAGGATCAGCTAGCTGGCTTCGTATGAACGTAAAGGGCGCACCGCGTGAATCGTGCTGACTTGATTCAATCGCGCTGCGCGCATTTCACACAACGAACGGGTGTCGCCGCGTTGGGATTCGTGCATTGGGTCCAAATTTTATTAAAATCCCGGTGACACATAATACCTTCTCGTAGGTATTGTGAGATCGCGTAAATATTACTTAGTATCATTTCATTAACTAGAGTTTGAAAATGATTTTATGACAGATCGTTCATTGCTTCGGGTAAACTCGCGAACGACGCGGAATCTGGTATGTGAAGGGGGTGAAAGAGCTGTTATTTGGCTATAGTCTTGGCTTAAGAACTCGCAGCCTAAGCTAAAAAATAGCCTTGGAAAAAGGAAAGTGTCAAATACTGACCTATGAAGAGCATTCCACTGGCGGATTGTTCAGGAGAGAAACAAATTGAACCCAATATTCCGTTTTCTCAAGATAGGTTTTATCTTGGAAGGATGGTCATTACGGTCAATTTATGGAGGCTTGGAGAGGTTAATTCGTCACAGTCTTATATGAACTAGGTAATCTGAATTCGGAATGCCTTCTACTTAGCGGCTCCCAATTGAGAGTTAAAATTAATTTAGTTGGACTATCACTCGGGTGTGAGGATTCCATACTGGTGAGCAGTATTCGAGGGTATGCCAATGCTCCAATGTTTTGTATGCCAATGCTCGCTCCCAATAAAATCAGCAGCTTTAAGACTTCGCATAACAAACCGTGAGCCTTTTTCACTACATCACCAAAATGAGTTCCCCAATGGAGATTAGATGACAGGGTTATACCAAGACGCTTCGTGGTGGAGGGTTTTGACAGTGATTTGCCAGCTAGTTCGTACTTGAAATCATTATGGATTGAACCGAACTTGTCCGAATTTAATCGCATGCCATTTTGATTAACCCATCGGACCACCGCATCTAGATCGTTTTGCAGTGTTTCACAATCTGACTTATTCCTAACTATCCTGAATATGACACTGCGATCCTGCATTCCGCAGAAGCTTTAGGTAGTTATGGATTTTCAAAGGTGTGTTATGGTTACCAAAAATGAATGATATGACCTTTCTATATGGATAACGATAAGCAATAAGGTTGAAGTATGGAGTAATGGGGTATCAAATCTATCTATCTATTGTGCGTATTCTATAATGCCAGAGCTAGGTTAGGTTTTGCAAATGAAATCCCATCGCTCACCAGTTCCTCCGGTAATGAGTATGTTCTCATTTTTGTAGAAGTTCTGCAGAACTGTCCCCGCGGTCTGTTGTTCTTGGCTTGTCCAGGCCGAGCGAATGGTCCTGTTGTCCCTCTGCAGGTCTTTGGTCAAAACGGCGTTCGAATCTATGCTGGATTCGACGACTTTCGCTTGCTTTGGGAAGAAAGAAAGAACCTGCCTCATACATATACATAAATCTCTTTTTTCGTGTAGTGAACTAAACGATAGAAGGTACGGTGCCACCTAAAAGGTTTTCCCGCAATAAACAATACTTTCTATTGTTATATATGAGTATTTATACCTGGCGGACAGCAGTCGAGTAATAATCTTGTAGTTTCGTTTATTAGTACGGTCACACCGAATATTTTTGACACTTTTATACAATAAAATAAAATAACTGAATTGAATTGAATAACAATTTGTCTCAGCTTTTTACTATGTTACCGAAATGATTTCAAGTTTCAAATTTATTTTATTGAACCATATGGGTGGATATGTTTTTAGGTTAACAATAGATGTCTTATCAAAAACCTACCTGAAGTGCGAACGTATTTAATGATTGTTCAAGTGGGACCGTGCCTTGTATCGTTCGGTTCACTATACTTCAACATTAAGCTAAGCTAAGTATATAATTTTCAAAATATAAATGATCATGTGTTGGACAACATAATATCAGTTTTAAAGATTTTTGCGTTATTTATACAGAATGACCCATTTCATGAACATCTCTTCTTAAGGCTATTTTTATTACATCTCAAACAACCTTTGTTCTACAACTTATAATCGACATGTAGGTGTATTTTCGCCTTAAGGGGCCTCATTTCGCTTTAACGTTGTTGGTTAATTATGAAAAAACAGAATAACTTATATCTAAAAACTTACTTAAATTTGCATCTTTATAAAATAAATTATGCTTCTGTAGTTTTATTTTTTCGATTATTGTATTCAGACAGTAAGATATTTACGCATAAACTTTTGATAAAATAACTTTTAACAAAATAAAAATACAGCTTATTCATTCCACAGAACTCTAGATATTTAGGAGATATTATTATTCCTTATATTATTTTTTTCTACAACCACAAATGGGAGTCATAACGCTACACGTTTGTATGGAGAAATGACCGTGTGGAGTCCTCTTAATCCTTATATTTTCTAAAATGCGCCCCTCTATGAGGTCGAAAAAATTAAATGGACGTTATTAAGATATAGAGTTTGCAATTCCTGGCTCGCCACGGTGAACAGGATAGGTAATTGATTGTCCTCAGCTTACTTTCGCAGCATCCTTGCTCATTTGCCTGCGCGTGGGTTGGCTCTGCAGATCGACGCGATGGTCTGCGAGCGGATTCGAACCGAGGAAACCGCTGGCCAGTGCAGTCGACGTGGCGGCCATCTTGTCCTTCCTGTTAACAAAATGGCTGCTCGACGCTGTGTGGTGACGCTTACATTTGGGACGATCGCTCCTTACGGTCTGCAAAGACGAAGAAAAAACAATATAATGTGGTTGTTTGTACGGTTTTACTTCCGCCTATAACAACTTTTTTTTGAGTAACTCGATATTGAATAAAATACATAAAAAAAAAACCTTTGTTAATATGCTACCTATGTTTACTGGTATAAATAAATATTATTTCATTAAATATGAATTTAATAGGTATTGTTCATATTATTGATGAAATAATAACGGATTTTTTTATAAAAAAAAATATTTCGCAAACAATATACCCAACATTTATAGTATACTCAAAGGGTGTATCTGTCGTAGAACTTCATGGCAATATTGCCAATATATGAAGAAAGCATTTATACAGTTTGAATTTGATAAAATGTACGAAACTGCGTTTTTATAAAATTACATCTAGATTTTTAAAAATATACAAAACAAAAAATAAGAGGTCGGTATAGAATTTTATGGAGAATAAAACTGTATATAAACATTTATCATCATCGACCAAAAATGTGATTATTTTTTCACAATTGTGTACGAAAACAATTGCGAGATATTTTTAAAATGTGCGAAAATATTTTTTTATTGTTGTCAGTATATAAAATCGTCAAAAATTATAAAAAAGTTATCCAAAGTCAATAAAAGTTTGTGTAATGAATGAAAATTTCTTTATATCCAAATTTGACTATTTTTATATAATTACTATCTATGAAAACCAAAATTAATGCGTTGCAAATTTCATGGGATTACAAGGATAGTAAAATTGCCCCGTCAGGATCTAAAACGTCTTCAAAACAAATTTTCTATAGGTAAGTTTCTATAATAATTATCTATTTATAATTGCTGGGTTTTCGTACAAAACTTTGGGGACTGTCTATAGATTAAAACAAAGTCTGGGGTACCAACAAACCATCAATGTCATCTTCAAGGCTGTAATCCGCCGACAAATCTTTGTCAAATAGCTGGGCATCTTTAGGTTTTTTGCAAAAGAGATTCAAGTAACATGGATCCATGTTTTATAATAATATGAAAAAATAATTCAAGTACTCTGGACCTTTTTTAGCAATACGTTCTAGAGATGCAAAAAAGATTCAAACCACCTGAATCCGTTTAAATATTTCAACAAACCACGAAAAAATGTTTTTAATTTAGTAACTTTTAATTATCTCGAAAATAGGAATAAAATTTTAAAGTGTCGCTTCGCTAAGAACTACTCCATTGTTTTGACTACAATATGCACTACTTTTCGGGTAAATCGTATGATGCTTCATCGAATGCGAGTCGAAAAATAAAAATGAACGTTTTTTTTACAGTTAATTTATATTTTTAAAACGAAAATCAATTAAAAAAATCAGCCTCCAAGAAGTAGAAGATAAGTCTTCTGTGAACATAATGATATAAACCACTCAGTGGTTGAGGTGTAGTGAATAGCAAAAAATGTGATTTTTTGAAGATTTTCCAATGTTATCCCTTAGAAGTGCCTTAAAATCACAATGACCATTTAACAGTTTATTAAATAACCTTGGTATGTGGTAAGTAGGTATCGCTGGTTACTTCAAAATATTCTAAAAATGCAGTAAGTCTTGAAAGAGTTAAAATACAATAGCTCTAAAATTGCGAAATGGAAGCTGACCAAAAATAAATAAATAAATTTCTAGGTTATGTTAATTTATGTATATGACAGCTGGTGACATTGAATGAGGTCTGCGTTGTAATAGAGAGAAACTGATGTAATATTGATTCTATTTTTATGCAAAAAAAAAAAAAAACTACAACGACACCTGACGCAACGAACGTTACAGATTCACAAATTCCGTATAAAAAATGACCCATAATGTTTAGTCAGAGAGCCCGCAATATTTTTCGTTTGAACTGTTTAAACCTAGTTATATATATTTATAACTTCTTCTCATTCTGATATACCCCCTTCTCGTTCTTATACTACGTTTATGATAGTATGTGTGGGGTATGAGAGATATGTATTAATAAGAAAATAAATATACAGGTGAACTTTTTTTCATGCTGGTTAATTTTTGTTTTTCAATGTGGTGAAAAAAGTAGGTAAAATGACCAGCAGAAAAAAACCTTCTAACATTTAAACGCACTGATAACTACTTAATATGCCTTTGTTTTAAATTTCTTAGGAACCCTAAATTTCTGCCCTCCGGATACTTCGAATTTTTAATGCAAATGGTAGTTCATCTTAGGACAGGTTTTTAGCACCAATTTAGGACACGGTAAATATTCCGACATGCCACTAAATAGGAATTTAGATTTTATGTAGTTATGTAATTGTTATGTAGATCGTGGTAGTCTAGTGGTTAAGGCGTTGGATTATTAGCCCAAAGGTCGCGGGTTCGAATTCGCACATGGTCATACCAATTTTAATGCTTCATTACCACCATCTCCCTTGACTCTAGCACAGGCACATTTAGGCTAATTCAGTAGGGCCCAAAATAATTATATATGACCTAGGTCATAGCAATTATTTTATATATAAAAAAATTATATGTATTAATTCAGTATGAGACAACTTTTTGGAAAATTTTTAGACTTAAAGTTTTGTGTTCCTTACCCAGTACTAAGAACCATACATCTAGCGTTGGTTGAATCGATTATTTCGACGAAAATGCAAGAAAGGTTCCTAAAATAAAATGTCAAAGACAGAATCAAAAGCAAATTTTCAGATAATTATATGAAACTTTTCAGTTATTTCAAAATTATGCCAATCGACATAAAAATAAAATATATATTATCTGTAGGAAATTACTTCAGTGGCGACAAGGAGTCAGCCATCTGTCATGAAATAAAATACGAGGAGTTTAACAGCAGGGTTTTTTTTTTCAGTAAAAAGATGGCATAATTTTTAAGGAGAAAGGTAATTAAATGTTAAAATACCCCAATTCGAGGCATGAAACTAAAAAATCAAGCTCAGGAAATGTTAAAAGATTTCCTTTTGAGCTCACTCTAACTGAACCACTCTTCTCTTCTTTTCTTTGTAATATGATAGGTGCATTGATGGTTTGACATTCTTAGCTGTACCGCAATATAACACTGCCTTCTTTAGTACAGACATAGTCTAGTAAAGAAGGCAGGGCACAAAATATAGCAGTGCTAATCGCTCCCGGTGCATTTATAATATTCATTTGTACTACTACAATTCTATTTCTTTGTCAAATTAATTATGTAACAATAAATAATAAAATAAATATGACATGAAAAATTTCATTTATGTTTAAAAAAAATATTATGTTATGTTATGGTGAAAAATACAAGCGGCTCGGAAAAAATATACCTACAGCTAGGATCTTGTGAACATTGTAGGTTGAGTGATTTATGTAAAATATATTGTATCTGGATAATAAAAAATGCTAAAAAAATGTGATTTTTTGTTTAAGTTACCTTCCATTCTAAAATGTGTATGCATGAAAATATAGACATTTCGTTGTATTTACAAACATACAAAAATTGTGCATGAGTTAATTACAACCACACGTGTTTCGGAAGTGTCCAATACTGCATTTTTGATCAAACATTTATAGCATATTGTAATGTCAGGAATAATATTAAATTGTGTTTTAATAATAAATACATAAAACTGTATTCAAGTAAATCACTGGCTCTCGGCCAGCCATTCTACGACGTACGGTAGGCAAGATTAGACATCCCTGTCTCTCCGCATAGGCGCCTCTCGTTCTCACGGGCGAGAGGAAAAATTTAGAAAGTTGTCTAAAACGTCAAAAAATCAACGCGGACATCCGCGCTAGGGATGGGCGCAGCCGCGAACGTCGTAAAGAGCCGTTGCCAAAAACTGCTTTTTTGTCGTTGATAATAATATAACGTTAAAATAACGTAGGGAATAGCGCTCAAACGTGACCGTGTTTACACTGGACTCATACCTGGGGTTTCTTTATGATATTTTTAACATTTTAAAAGCTCTTTACGCAATAGGTACTTATTTTTATTTTTATTTTGTCAAAATGTAACTAAAAAGTAGTATTAACAATATTTAATTATATTCATAAGAACGCTATCCAAAGACGATTTAAATATACTTAATGCTTGTTAGTTAGGTTAGATCAGGCAAGCTGAAATAGAGTTGAAATTTGACATGTGATTCAGTTCCGATGACAATGCATTTTTATAATAAGCAAGACCAGATTCTCCACCCAGGAATGGCTCCATATGAAGGAACTCCTCAACGGTCAACAGCACAGACACGAAATTTGGTGTACGCATTCAAAAGCTTGTTTTAAAAATATTTTTTTACTGTGAATTTATTATCCCCCCGTCCCCGTCCCCGTCCCCGTCCCCGTCCCCGTCCCCGTCCCCGTCCCCGTCCCCGTTCCCGTCTACATGCGTGCCATATTTCAACTTGGTCCGTGACTGAAATCCTGGAAGGGTTCAGAGGTAAAAAAAAACCGTGCTTAAAAATGGTTAAATGGCGTGAACAGTGATGCTAATGCTATCATAATTCATTCATTTAATTTATTTATTAACTTTTAATAAAAAAACAATACATTTAATTTTAAATCACCTTTATAGCGTGTACTACTGTTCTTAGTTGATGTTATCAGTTATAGAAACATAGATCCTCAGCTGACAATTCATAAACTAAAAAAGACAATAATTAAATTAGCAATTGAAAATTTACCTAGAGGCCCACTTGGACTTGGACTCTACAAATATTTATACAGACTTCATAGAACATTGTGCGAGAGCAAGAGATAAAAGAGATTGAATAATTTGAAGCTATGTGTGTATGGGTGTGTGTGAGGAATAACCTAAAAAGTGTTCTATTTATAACAATAATTATAGATAAAATAATAGCACGTATCTAATATGCCTATAAGTACATATTTTGAAATATATGTTTAGTTCCCATTTGGGATATGATATACAGACTACTCTAAGAATTTTTCATATTAGGACATTACGATTCATTGTTTCAAATTCGTTTATGCCTTTATCAATTAACCATTGCGTCAACTGCGTCAAGTGTCTGTAAGTTCAAGATCTCAAATGCATCCCTTTGGTTGAAGGTGTGCTTTTTCCTGTATGTTAAATTAATAAATAAAATGTTGAAATGTGTTTTAACATTTACTAAATTACAAACAGACGGACAACGACCGCGTCACTTTGAAATCAATATTATGCGTGCACGATTACGTGAAGCGCACGATCTTAGGGGTCAAACAAATTAGAGCCCGCGAAGGCGTCAACCTAAGTGCGGTGTTGGACCACGCCGACCTGAGGCGTCAACGAGAAACGCGGGTTAATGAAAAAATACAACGAAAACATGCGAGACTTCTGCGTGAATAAACATTGCGAAAGTCGGTAAAGCTGACTTAACTGATTATCCATCGATAACAAACATGATGACATATTAAAATTGATAATACAAACACAACACAAAATTTCACGCCGCTTGAGGAGAAAGAAGCTCCAAGCTTCCAAGCTGGGAATATTGACATTAGTCTTATATGCTTTCGAAGTTATACAAATGTGGTCTACTTAAATAGGGTCTTACCTAGGTGGCAACTCATTCTGCTCATTTTACTAAGTTCATATTGCTCGTTTTTTTTTTTTAGTATAGAGCCTTAAAATCATAGACTTTATGTGTACTCAACTATTCCTAGTTTAAATATACGAGTATATATATACTTTTCTTGGTTTACTCATAAAATTATGAATGAATTTGTTTGGTTTAAATAAAATTACTGTCTCGTACAACGTTTTCGCGCTTTCGAGTATCGTAACCATTGAAAACATATATAATTCACACATAATATCAGTTGTTTCATTTTTATTGAAAGTTTATAAGAAACTGTTTATTTAAGGAATGTTTATAAATGCCACAATGACAATTAAACAAATTGAATTAAGCTAAATAAAACACAAACGCACTAGGAGTTGAATCTCATTTCAAGATGTAAGATTCTAGGAGTAAGGCATATTTAATCAATTCTTCATTAACTCATGTTATTATGGTAGCATTGTTGGCTTGTACCAAAATTAAAGGAAGTTGTTGCCAATGCGACGGAATGAAAGTGGGTAAGATAAGAAACTTTGAGGACGAATACGCATTAATACCATTTTTTTTACTTTGTTAGTTTATTGCATTTGCGTTCATTAGTAACTGCCAAGATTTTTTTGAAACCTACTGTGTATACACGTAGATTGTTTACCCACAGAGAAGGCACCTCCATTGTGATAAAATATGAAGGTAAATTTATAAAAGAAATAAAGTAATATAAATAAAACTCCACCGTCCGACTCGCGTATCTCGTGCAAATATTTTTATTTACACACATTTATTGAAATTCAATAAAAACATAAATGACGCAATGCAGTGAAATGCGCAAAAAAAAGTAATACGAATACAATAAAACTCATATTTGTTATTGTGTCAAAGTAACGTTTACTATTTTCAGCTCAAAAATAACGCTCTCGAGCTCAACTTAACTGAGTTATATCAACGGTTTCGTCCCTTTCGACACAGATCTAGTTCGTTGTTACGTCCGAATTATGCCGCCCATATTTAGACGGTAACAATAGTAATAAATCGTAGGACGTGAAACACATCGATAGAATCGATGCCATGTTTTACAAAATACAAGCAGTATTTATGGGTGACTTTTAATCTTAATTTTAGACGTTTACGGTTAGGATCCATGCATAAATTACGTCACAATTTTTAATGGTTTTTTCTATTCCACCAAGTATTGGCCGTGCTGGTCGATATTTGCTGCAGCATACCAACTCATTGCTCAAGGGCACTTCTAAATTTTATTCCGAAGACTACGCTCGAGATAAAATTGACTTAGGATTTTCGTGGTTATGAGGGATGTGAGGAAATAAAGTTCAAAAAGTATTATATCCAATTTTGTCATAAATAATAAAAAATATTTTCTCATTAGTCTTAAAAGTATTTATTAAAACGGACTAAAACAATTCATTAAGTATATATAGTAATAAGCAGTTATAGGGACGAATTTTCCATGTCGATTTCTCACGATCATGCTCTTTTTTTTTGTTTAACATGGATTTAGAGATCCGGTGAAAAAAAAAACCAAAATTTTGTTTTTTTGTAGAAATATCGTTATGATTTTTACCATCGATATTATATTTAGGCGTAAAATATTGAAAATTTTAACAATGAAATTCGGCTGCAAATGTATAGGAAAAACACGAAATTGTACCTAATTGCATTAAGTCCATTTTTAAAGCCCTAAATACACATTTATAAATTAATAAATACTTTTTTAGTACTGTAAATATTAAATTTATATTTATCAGCGTACTTTAGTAAAGTAAAATGATACTTATTTATACATATACAAGATATTAGTTTTCATAACAATTTTTACTGTGTTGTAGGAGTTATTTTAGAACAAAACAGTGCAAAAACAGTTTTAAATTTGCGAATTTGTACATTCATACATAACTACATACTTACTTGAATACAAATAGAATAAGAATCAAAATTCATTAATATTATATAAATTCAAATTCAACAAATAAAACCTAATAGCCTTCTTGAATTGGCCTTTGGAATTGAATTCTTGAATATTTTACTTATTTCTCTAAGGTTTAAGACCCAAATAAGAACCAGTTTTACTAAACTTAGTTGAATTTGGTCTTATAGGTTGAATATAATTGGTTTTATTTGTGGTGTTATGATTCTGGATAGACTCGCGTGTTATTGAGTTTGATTTATTGATAAAGGATGCCCTTAATATTTTTTTTAGATTTATATGTTTTTGTATTATTAAAGAATGATGGACAAAACGCTTTTTGTAGTTCACCGTTCATCTCAAGTTTAATTTATGCGGCATAAGTTCCCCGCCTGCGCTGACCGGTCGCTGACAGCGGTCAATGACGAAACTTAGTGCGTTTAGTAAAAAAGTGAGCGCGTTAAAAAAAAAAATGAAGTTAAAATATAAATTCAAATGAATTTATATGTGACGTTATTGCAACTGCATTTCTGTGCGTGCACAGATATTTTCAAAACTACGGTCATACTTTCGAAAGAAAATTGACTTTAAGATCCGGTGAAAAATAAAATGAAAAATATTTTAACAAAACGTTTGGCTGTTTAAAAATTTGCTAATCAAATTTAAGTGTAAGCAAATCATATAGTTGTTGAATATTTTTTGGTTAGATTTACCATATTTCTTGCTATGGCAACAAGCTATGAAGATTACAAAACAAAATGGCGTCGTGCAGATTTTGCTGTCATTCAAATCAAAATAGCGGCGCGACTGAACTGACTGATCATGATAATTCTGGTCAGTTTGTAAAAAAAATTGTAGCGATAGCTAGATATAATATGTTAAAGACCACCAAATATAATATATTTTCTTTTTAGTGTTGTGACGAAATTATCGTACCTTAAAATTTTGAACACCAAACAACTTGTATGCAACAAATGTCGAAAGATTCTGTCAGAGTCTACGAAAAGTTCGAAACTTTGAACATTTTTTTCGGCGGAATATTTCTAACGAGATCAAAAAAAAAACAATAAACTAATCTAAAAAAATCTAACACTATGCTTTATTTTTTAAGTTGTCTTAGAACTGTTTCAAAACTGTCATACATAATACATTTCATATATACTAAAAACTTTCAAATTACTTAATCTTAATATGATGAGCAATATTGCTGGATACTCAATGGAGCAATCTCGTATTTTAGATTCATATTATAAAATAATATTTGCGTTATGAATTTAAAAAAAACTGACAAATTAGTTCCCAATTATTTTTACGTATTGAAGTTAATGTTTTATAGTTTGATAATTGCAAATACAAATAACGCGCGGCGGCTGAGATTTCCATAATAACAAAACGCTTAACGACTTTTACGATAATTTAGATAGAATAGGTGCTGTAAAATAAATATGAACGGTATTATTAAGGTAAATATTAACGTTTCAGAGAAACATGTATCTTGAATTACGTCACACTTTACGTCTTATTGAAGACACATTTTTTTCAGCGAGATGATTATCTCGTAGCGACGGACGTTAAACGATTACTCGTCATAAAACTCCTTTTAAATGCGTTTTTTTATTAGGTTTACACAGCGCACAGTACAAATGGAGTTCGCTCAAAATGTCCTTCCTCCTAATTGAGTGTTGTTTCCGCACAAACAGCGGGTAGGTTTATAGCTTAAAGTGAATTTCCTTCTAACGTTCGTTGTTAATAAACGTTTTTTTAACCGACTTCATATAAAATAGGAGGTTTACAATTCGACGCGTATATAAAGGGTTGTTTTTTTTAGAGGCGTGGTTTTCAAGAAGAGATAAAACGCATATAATTTGATGTTATGGCTAAGGATTTAGTTTTATTATAAAGATAAGGGTTTGCCATTATGTTTTAAAAATGATTTCGGGTAAGTGGCGGCCGCGGCTGACTCGAACAAATTCCAGCCGAGAGGCCCAATTTTCAACCACTTTTTGCAGCAAGTTGGGCCGTATGTCAGCAATAACGCGCCGAATATTCTCTTCCAAGGCGTTAATCGTGTCCGGCTTATCTGCGTAGACAAGCGACTTCACATAACCCCACAAAAAATAGTCCAGCGGTGTTAAATCGCACGATCTTGAAGGCCACGCCACAGGCCCACGACGCGATTTTTACTTTATTTTAGTGATTTAAAAAAAATTTAGAGTGTTTTTTTCTAAATTTGCACTATTTGCAAAAGTTGCTTTATATAGCTTCTATTCGTTCATGTCTTATAAAAGATTTCTGTCCGTCTGTCGAATAATATGAATAGCTATATACAGAGTGTCCCAAGGTCAATCCGAATAAAAAAAACAGCTAACAGGTCTTAAGATTCTTAGTGTTATTTGTTAAGAAACTATATCAAAATTCATTATGGTATTCGAGAAAAAAAATGTTGAAGTTTCTATTTAAAAGCTAATATATTTGTGTAAAACGAGTTTAGGTCCGCTCGATCTTGAGTTGCATTCACGACGTGGCGCCCGACGTGTTTTCAGCGGGTTTAGTATGCCTGGCGAACGCTGCTGCAATATTATGATTGTTTTACATAAATTTAGTTTAAAAAATAATTAATTTGGGTATCAAATATTTTTGCATTTTTTTTATATAATTTCTTACTCGTAACAGGGAACATATACACCCCCTTAAATTTACGGGAATGATCTCGGGGCAGCCTGTATATAAAACAAAGTCGGGTTAGTTACACCAATTATAACTCAAGAACGGCTGGACCGATTTTTATAATCTTTGATTTGTTGGATTTGTCTCCGCCCCGAATAACTATGAAAACATTAAAAAATTAATCTTCTCATACATTTTGTATAGTGAGTTGCCTTCGAAGATGTTCACTTTGTGAGGTTAGCACATTTGTCATTGGGCGGGCTTGTTTTTTGTACATTTATTGAACTTAACTCATTTTGAATATTTTTAATAAAAAACTGAATTTAATTCCGCTAATAATTTAGCACAACATTTATTGATTCTTAGGCGGTGCGAAGTTCATCGGGTCAGCGTATATAACATAGTCATCAAATTTTAGTAATGATTAACGAGACATAGATAGTTCGATAGAGCGCTTAAATATCATATTCGCACGGCCGGTGGACGTATTATTTATTACTGGCCAGTTAAATTGAATATAACAATGTATATTACATCTCAGTAATAATAAATAACATAAAATAATTAAGAAAAAAAAACGACAATCATGAAAACACGAAAGTGCCGCAGGCGCAAGCGGAGATAGGAAATGAAGCAACCCACAGGCGCGTGTAGTTAGCGAAGATTCCTTTAATGACGCCTGTAGGACGCTGTAAGACGTCACGTTCTGGTTAAATAATTTACAACCACTGAACAATGTATATAAGCAGTTGATATTATATGATAGCTACAAGGTGGCATAGCCATTCTTGTTTTTTATGTAGTTATGTATGCTTTTTTATGTTCACTCATCATTTCGGATTGGTTTGAGCGTTTTAATGTTTTTTTTTGCACATATAGGGATTTTTAAATTTTTAATACATATATTTTTCCATTACCATTTGTTTTAGGGATGTTAAATTATAATAAACTCTTGTGACCTTAAATTTTATGTATCAATTTGAAAGTAATTAGTGTGATATTACGGCAGTTCCAAATTTTCCGGTAGTTATAACATGGGCAATGGTTAGCTTTTCTTATGAAATCTACCTAAATCCAGTTTCTAAGAAGTCAAAGATAAGTCTTCAGTGTACGCAATGCTATAAAATACTCGTCGAAGTACCTAGTGGTTGAGGAGTGGTGTATCACCAGAAATGTGAATTTTTTGAAGATTTTCCAATGTTATTATTATTATTATTATTTTTAGGCAAGCAGCTTATGCTGATAAGTCTAAATCTGCACTTGTATCGTCTCTGATAAACTTGTCCACTTATCACTGCACTTGGTAACTTATTCCATGCATCCACCACTCTGTTTGAAATGAAAATCTTTCTCGGATTAGAAGTAGAGGTTGTACTTGAGAGTTTTAAATTATATTGTCGCAAGTGCGAATTTGTATTAATTGCGTATATGGTTTCAAAGTTTGGAAGATCATAATAGTGAGTCAATATCTTGCAGGTCTCTATAAGATCGCCTCTCGCCCGCCTGTGCTTTAATGTTGTCGTAATTTATCCCATAGAAACCCATTTTTTTTAGTCGACGGGTAGCAAATTTTCAGTTTTCATAACGCCAATAAAACACTGCGCAACATATTAACGGACGACACAGATTTCGACACGAAATATTTCGCGCGCTCGCTAAACAAACTCCGAGCAATCTTCTCGATAAATACGCCGACAGCCGACGAAATATTCACGCGGGAAAAAATGGAAATTAAGACGCAGCTAAGGATACCATTAAAAAATATTAAAAAAAAAAATAATGGGCGGCATTTGGTAACCATTGGATATATATTCATAAAAAAATATATGTTTAGATACCTTAATCTTAGCGATTCACCTGTAACGCGGTATTGTAAATGAAAATAAAAAAATGACTTTCGTGTATTGTATTTCATTATTTTCTTATTTTTACTATTTATTTTATTTATTACCATAAAGTTGTATAATGTGTGGTCTATAATTTTCATTGAACATGTAGATTATAATAATATATAAAGAAAATAAATTGTGGGACGAAACCCATATCTCGGCAGGGGAATCACTCTGGCCTCAAGTATCTACAGAAATTGTTTTTTTTTATGTAACAACTATATTATGCATTTTGAAAAGGTATGCCATTTTATTTATTACAATAGTTAATATTAAATAAAATAATAATTTGTTTATTCAGTACCTATGTATGTAAAATTAAAAACTGCATCAGTAATTGTAATCAACCTTGGAACGGGCGACAAGTGAGTATTGTGTGAGAGACATACAATTTGATGAAATATAAATCGTTTCATTAAAATGCAATCAGTAAAATATAATAAAATAATATGATGGTGTAAAACAACACTAATTCGGGTGTGCATCGCTCAACCCTCGTTACCACACTTGCCTCCCTTGATTCCCCTCGAATGCCCTGTTGCGAAGCTATTATAAGCAATAGAGTTCGACGAAAGGTTATGCTGGAGCATCTAGAATCACTACCGGCATTGATTATATAGTGATTATATTAGTGATTATATTATATATTTCATTGATAAACACTATATAATCAATGAAAACACTATATAATCAGTGAAAACACTATATAATCAATGAAAACACTATATAATCAGTGAAAACACTATATAATCAATGCTACTGGACACAACTAAACCGGCCTCGCTATTAATTGTTTATCTAGGTTCAGTTTTTTCGAAGTTATTTGCGAGGCACACTATTCGATTGTTTGATTTTAAATACATCCTGTATATTACAAAATAGGCATTGTTTTATTTTTATTATCTAATAAAAAATATAATTTATTAAAATTGTATTGTCATATGAACGACGAAGATTGAAGATAGTGCACAGACTCAGAATTTACCTCACCGCAAAACGCATTTCATCTCAGTATGCCATCAAATGTTTATCGTTACATTGTCCTGATGATGATGTGATTTTTATATTCTCGCTATATATACAAACCAAGTTTTAACAATCGATAAACTTACAACCTTTTATCTTACAACTCATATTCTAATTTGTACAGGTTAAGAGAACGATTCGCATAATCGATCGGTCATAAAATCAGAATATTATATGAGTGCATTTTTGCATACTTCAAACTAATCAACGTTTGTTCTACAAGTTTTTCAATTTGTAAAAAAAAGGTATGTTTAACCGTTAATTTAATTTCATATATTTTAGGAAAACATACAGCGTAATTTAATTTATAAAACAGCAAATAAATAGTTATTAATTTGACCAATTACATGAATCCACTGTTTAACAATTGAATTGAAAGGTAAGTTCACCTAGAACTGATTATATTACACAAATATATTAGGTTTTAAACTTCAACATTTTTTTTCTCGAATACCGTAATGAATTTTGATATTGTTTCTTAACAAATAACACTAGGAATCGTAGGACTTATTAGCTGTTTTTTTTTTATATTTATTTATCCTTAGTCTGCACCTTAAGGAATGACCATACGCCATCTTACCTAACCCACACAAGTCTAAGTGGATAAACCTCGAGTAGTTTCCATCGACAAATATGTGACCTTCGTAGGTATTCAGAACAAATGTTGACTTTTCGCAGAGCCAATCGTCGGGCACTCGAACCCAGTATTTTAGGGACCTTCGGATCGAGTACTCCGACTCTGTACTCGAGTACTCGGTGTTGCCACAAGTGTCCGTCGGCGCCTCAGCCGAATTGCGCACGCTCGGAAATATGTCGGTCAATTGTGTTTGTCTGCAGGCGGCAACACTTGCATTTTCAATCGTGTCACGCTTGTTTATTAAGCCTCCTACATACCTGAATGCTGCAAAAATGCCTATTTTACGCGTTTATAAAGACGTTAGGGGAGATATAATTAATCTAGTTTATTGTCATTAAAGATAATTCATTATTCTAGGGAATTACCTAAGGAAATATCTTTAGACGCTATGCAAAAAAAAAAAAATAAAACTGTACCATGTTTTTGAAATAACAATTTTTGAAGTCACCCGCTTCAAAAACCAGAAAAATCCCATATAAAATAAATATAGTTTTATAATGAGAATAAAGCGAAGGAGGGATTTACCTAAAAGATTTGAGATAAATGTGATTTAACAACTCGGAAATAAAATAAAGTTTTGTTTTAATTTTTAAATACGAAGTCGATAATTTATCCTAAAAGTTTTTAAATTTTCAGAAAATATATGCTTTTGTGTTATTTTTTAAAAAACATATCCCTTATTTGTTTAAAAAACAACTAAATGCTTTCAATATTTCATACGATATGGTGGTGCGTAGTTTGTTATAAGCGCCGTTAGGCCCGTCAGAGAGTTTAAACCTTTCCGTTCTTTTCGCAGGCAACAATTTGTAGGACAGATTCGTTCAAATGGTGTCCTTACGCGGAAGAAACCATTTTGTATCCTTTTTAACCACATTTAACCTCACTCACGGAGGTGAGTGAGATTTGGCATACTTAAGTTTATACGGAGCAGGAGTGCAGAAAGCTAAAATGCATCTGTGCGTTATAAATACATTAAATTAAATAAAAGAATATGTTCATACTACTGACAGCTCATTGATAGAATGAGCTTCCAACATGTTCATTTTTCCATGAAATAATTAAAACTGACAGTGAATTGTATCAAAAAATAAATACAAATACAAGTTGTAATTGTGTTTTTTTTTTCAACTGTTACTAACATTCAATTTTAAACTTTATAGGTATTACAGGGAATCGAGGCAAACAAGCTAATGACGTATTTGGGTCCTAAAATAAATATAATAAATAAATTTATCGTAAAAATACATTTTAAAGCTTTTATGCGTATACAAAATTTCGTGTCTGTCCTGTTGGCCGTTCAGTTTGCAAGATTTGACCTAAACAGACACAAATATTGCAAATTTCTAATGTTATTCCATACATTTTATCAAAACTTTGGTGGCAAGTATTTTAGTGACTGTATAATGCGTATCTTATTGCATAAGTATGAAAAGTTTGTCTAAAAACATTGTTTTTTCTTTCAAAACTAACCGATAACGGGCATAGATTGTTTTTATTTTTACAAGCTCGCAAAAAACGTACTAGCTCCACTTTTTTGCCAAATGCACGCGTCCCCAAACCGCGCAAAACCCATAATACAAAAATTGTAGTTTTCACCAGTTACGGCGTTTTTCGCACGGCTCAGCTCAGCTAAAATGTCGCGGCCAGCGCCTCAGAACGCGTTGCGAGACCCGAGCGCCCGATGCTGCGGCCATAAATCGGTCGTTGCTTCCATTGGCCGGCGGTCGGAGAACTCTCCGGCATGGAGAAAGTGGGGCCAAGGTCAAGAGCGGCGAGCTTATCATTCAACATCTACCGCCAAGGTTTTCTTAACCTCCAAAACGGGGGGCTCAAAACAGCCGCAGGCATTCATACGTTCCTGTAGATATTTGTGCAATTTAATAACCAAGGAAATAAACCATCTTCCGTCATACATTTTCCCGATTAAAATATAACTATTGTAATATAAATTATATATGATGGTTGTTTTTTAATAGCGGCAAAAAAATGACAATATTGAAAAATTTTGAAAAATTTTTTAATTATTTGATAAAGTGCTGGATAGCATAATATTTATAAAGGTTCTAAAGAGGTCCTGTACTTGAGAATGCAGGATGTCGGTTTAAACCCAGCGCTGAGTTTTATAAAAATGCATTTTTAACTCTCACCTGTCCTCTTTAGTGTAAAATATTGTCAAATATTATGTAACCATCTAATTAGATGAAATAAGGAAAGGATAATATTTTAACAAAAAATATAAAAATAATGGATTTGTGATTACGATGAAGGATGATGGTGAAATGAGATGATTTTATGAGTGATTTATGTATGAAGTTGATGAAAATAAAAATAATGGAAATGTAAAAGTGTAAAATTAAAGCACATAAAACTCAGCGCTGGGTTTAAACCGACATCCTGCACTCTCAAGAACAGGACCTCTTTAGAACCTTTATAAATATTATGCTATCCAGCACTCTATCAAAAAATTATTCAAAATTTTTCAATATTGTCAAAGATTGTGTCATTCATCTTTGCATGCGATTTGCCGCTATTAAAAAAACAATAATCAAATATAAGTCAAATAACTTTACAACTCAATTATCCTATTATGTAATCTAAATCACCAATTTCCTTTTAGGACGCGGATAATATATGAAATAACCAACTAAACATTTTTGATAAAAAATTTAATAAAATATCTGAGAACAGTACCGCTTCAGAATCAATAAATGTTGTGTTAACTTATTAGCTGAATTAAATTCAGTTTTTTTATTAGGAATACTCAAAATGAATGAAACAAAAAAAAGTAAAATGGGTTAAAGAACGTCACGATAAATACAAATGCATGTTTTTAAGTAGATTTCATTGGGAAGTCTACCTTTTTCGACATATCTTCACCTAGAACCCAAAAACACCCTCAGTTTTAAAGTTTATATATATCTATCTATATCACTTTCTTGTGACATGCTAACTGCCGTAATTTTACACCAATCACTTTCAAATTGATACATACAATTTAAGGGCACAAAATCTCGGTCAAGTTCGTTAATGGGCAAAATCGGACCAGGGGGTTGAGAATGACGGTTTTTTTACCAAAAAGTGAAATTTTGCTATAACTTTCTTAGTATATAAGTTATCGAATTCATTTTAATTTTATATTATTCCTCATATAAGGGCCTAAAACTTCTTCTAGAAAAAATTTTTGATAGCACCAACCATTCGTCCAAGGGGTGGTAAAATTGAGGACTTAAAATTTCTTAACAGGCACAGTATCAAATCCGACCAAAAAAGAGAAATGTTTGATACTGTTTCGTACAATTGGAATTCGCCCAACACTAAGGAAGGATACGGTGACAATATTTCGCAATGTCTGCATTGTTAGAGTGTTTGTGCGTCCGGTTACATAACTTCGGTTTCGAGAAAAGCGCCATGAATGTTTTCGCGCCGGTAATCGAAGGCATTCAGAGCATATGTGCGGTTACATTTTAGGAGCGGCCTAGAGCACGACTCGTGACAGGCGTGCGCGGATGAGATAGAAACGTTGTTAGCAAGAAATCAAATTGATAAGGATTTTGTTTTTCATAATCCTCGTGAAGTTTAATGAAAATATCGTCTTTTTTTTTTTAAATGGCCAAGAAGGGCATTTTAAATTCCCAATAGTTTTTAAGGTATTTTTTTTAATTCAACGCTACACATTGAAAGATAATTGTTTTCCTACCATCGCATATATTCACGCTAAACACTCACACTTACATTTCACACCTTAATATACTCACTAATTACAACACACTTATTTATTATCACATATATAAAAAATAGATGTTAGTTCATGTTTCGCGAAACATATATGTTTAATTGGAGATATCTTTAGTCGGCATAAGTTGTTATTTAATGTATTTTATGTAACAATTCTAAGAATTAATTAAACGAATAAACAATTCTTAGCACACAACACAACAGTTCTTTTCACAAAATTCAATTTGAAAGCAATCTGAAAACATATCTTGTATAACCGGGCTACGAAAGCGCGCTCTAAAGGGGACTCTTCCCGATAGAGAAATATCCCGATGCCGGTTATTGGTTAGTTATGAAAAAAAAACAATGTTTTTAAAAAACAGTTAAATTTGCATCTTTATTAAATCAACTTTGCCTTTAAAGTTTTATTTTCTCGATTCTTGTATTTGGTAAATAAAGTATTGACAAAATGTATGGAATAACATAAACTTTTAGACAAATTACAAATTTAACTATTTAATTATTTATAAGCCTATATAGTTAAGAGATATTATAATAGCCAGTACATATTATTACTACATTTTATTTAGCTTGCAATGTTTGTATATTTCTTTAGGTCAAATCTTGAAAGCTGAATTAGAACCACTTCCCCTTATCCTACGGAGTTGAAATTTGACATGTTGGTTCAGAAAACGATGACATGCATTTTTGTGGTAATCATGACCTGATTCCACACCAAGGATTGGCTCCAGACAAAG
Organism: Neomicropteryx cornuta; assembly: GCA_020383195.1. Classification (NCBI taxonomy): domain Eukaryota; kingdom Metazoa; phylum Arthropoda; class Insecta; order Lepidoptera; family Micropterigidae; genus Neomicropteryx; species Neomicropteryx cornuta. The sequence goes on along the minus strand of JAHKQU010000010.1, from coordinate 2,997,191 downwards.
GAACAGCTCGACGGTCAACAGCAGACACGAAATTTTGTACACGCAATCAAGCACGTTTTTTAAAAAAAAATTTTTCCTATGCGAGAGTAACAACTCTACGTTTGTGTGGAGGAATGACCGTGTGCGCCGGTCACCGCCGGCGTTATACAATTCGTTAAAGTCAAAAACGTTGCCTCAGATGGTTATATAAGAGTCACTCTTACGCGCCGAACGCCTGTGCGGTCGCTTTGAAAGATTTCAACAATGCCTCTGGCTGTTATAAATGTACGCGTTAATTTTTCGAGTGATACTTTCCTATGTAGAATTTATGGCAATAAATATGTGCGAAGAGGACAGCACCATCGCGCCAAGGGAAGAATGAGAAACGTATCTTCACGAAAAGTTGTCAATCAAAACGTCAAATTTGTGAAATAGCCCAGTAAAAACAGATTAAAAACAGGTTTTTTAGAACTATACTGATACAAGCGTTTTTTCTATTCAATCGAAAACATATATACTTATAATACTTATGCGTTCTTGATCCAACAATTTTTTTTATGTGCATTTAGTTCCTAGGGTTGTAAATTCGTAGATATTTTACTTGCATATAAATTATGAATTATTTTTCTTTTCGACACAAATGTGAACCAATTTAACTGTTTCATCGGTGGATTAATGTAATTGGCCAAATTAATAACTACGTATTTCTGTTTTTTAAATGAAGTTACTCTATGTTTTCCTAAAATATATAAGTTAAATATAATAAGCTCACCCGACGAACTTCGTACGGCCTCAGAATCAATAAATGTTGTGTTAACTTATTAGCTAAATTAAATTCAGTTTTTTATTCAAAATACTCAAAATGAATTAAGTTCAATAAATGTACAAAAATCAAAATAAAATCGATGCGCGCACAATGACAAATGTGATAACCTCAAAAAGTGATCATCTTCGAAGGCAACTTACCTTTTCAAAATATAATTCCACAGAAATTAATTTTCTTTATGACTATTTTTTTTCGTGGTTTTTTCCGATGTTTCAACAGTTATTCTTACTATTCGGGGCTGAGACAATCCAATAATTTAAAGATCATAAAAATCGGTCCAGCCGTTCTTGAGTTATAAATGGTGTAACTAACACGACTTTGATTTATATATTTAGATAGATTAGATTAAATTAAATTTTACCTAGTCAATGAATACAATAGGTATGTAATATATTTCTTCACAGGACGGTTTTATGCAATGTTAAAAAGTGTACTACTTAAATTAAAAGCGGTAGGTCGTTTCGTTTCGTTAAATCAGAAAAATAAATTAATCGTGATATTTCAATTGAGTTCAATGACATACATTAAATTACTAATTACAAACACACGGCTATATTCGGTTATTTAGCTCACACATGCAGGACTCTGCGACGCAGTTTCTTTACGAAATGGATCCATCAGTTTTAAATCTTTAGATAAACGTTGCGTTTATAAGATATATTTCCGGCCATCGCGAGAATTATTTTTGCTAAAATTAATTAAAATTACCTGGCCATGGCCGCTGGACTTTGTTGCGAAACGTAAATTGGATTTCGCGTACCTAATTTTATGCTCGAGAAAGATTAAAATGACGCCGCGAGATTCGTTGACAAATCGCCAGTCCGCTGTTTTGTTCCGCGTCCGAGCCGACTGACCGGAAATCAAAGATGTCGGCCGGCGGGCTGTCACTTTGACGTTTGTCTGATGCAATCAAAGATGGCGGGCGGCATGGCTGTCAATTTGACGTTTGTATGATGCAATCAAAGATGGCGGCCGGCGGGCAGTCAATTTGACGTTTGTCTGATGCAATCAAAGATGGCGGCCGGCAGGGCTGTCAATTTGACGTTTATCTGATGCAATCAAAGATGGCGGGCGGCATGGCTGTTAATTTGACGTTTGTCTGATGCAATCAATGATGGCGGGCGGCAGGGCTGTCAATTTGACGTTTGTCTGATGCAATCAAAGATGGCGGCCGGCGGGCAGTCAATTTGACGTTTGTCTGATGCAATCAAAGATGGCGGCCGGCAGGGCTGTCAATTTGACGTTTATCTGATGCAATCAAAGATGGCGGGCGGCATGGCTGTCAATTTGACGTTTGTCTGATGCAATCAAAGATGGCGGCCGGCAGGGCTGTCAATTTGACGTTTGTCTGATGCAATCAAAGATGGCGGGCGGCAGGGCTGTCAATTTGACGTTTGTCTGATGCAATCAAAGATGGCGGGCGGCAGGGCTGTCAATTTGACGTTTGTCTGATGCAATCAAAGATGGCGGGCGGCTGGGCTGTCAATTTGACGTTTGTCTGATGCAATCAAAGATGGCGGGCGGCTGGGCTGTCAATTTGACGTTTGTCTGATGCAATCAAAGATGGCGGGCGGCAGGGCTGTTAATTTGACGTTTGTCTGATGCAATCAAAGATGGCGGGCGGCAGGGATGTCAATTTGACGTTTGTCTGATGCAATCGATACGTCAAACTGACAGCTCAGCTCGCTCGCGTTTTGAGACTAGCCTTTGCCCGTCAACCGTCGAAGATTTTTAACTGTTATACATAGTTTAAAATGATACAAAACCACAAAATATTAGTATCAATGCAAATCTAAATTATTTTATCTATTTATTACTGAATCAACTGCCGAATTTACCTAATAATATTATGTTATTACATTTTAAAGATTGTTCCAAGACCATTCCCGAAGAAAATAATTAAAATACAACAATAAACAACAAATACGACCAACAGTAGACCGATATAAAATATAAAAAAAAACAGCGTGTGCTCAAACCACGCGCGTTAGATGTTAAACTTCTGTTGGGAAGTTGATTGAAGTTGTCATCAACTGCAGAATAATCTATTAATCTATATTTCAAAATAATCGCACTTTTACTATCTACATTCAACAATGTTTTCGGAGGCCTGTTCATATAAAAAGCAACTCAATGTGACAGACAATCAAAAACTAGTTTGATAAGTAAGCCTCGGACTTTAGCAGAGCGTCCTCTCAAGTTAACCGAATGAGCGTGTCGCATTAGATTCATATGCAGGGATTTACTTTAATACTACTACAATAATACAACCAACAATAAACCTAGTCAACAAAAAATGGTAAATAGGTCTTAATAGTAATTTTGAACACTCTCCTTTACTTACAAATGTATTTAAACAGTTCGATATGGGTGAAATCGCTGAGAACAAATCGTTACTTTTCGAGTATGCTTTTCATTACTTTATAGAAGTGATTAATTTTAGGAATTGTCAATAGCGCCATCTAGAGCGTTCAGCGAAAATAATTATTTTCCTAACAATTATCTAGAGGTCGCTAGCGTCGAATATAGCGGATATTGGATATGGCCATGGCCGGTTTTAAATTCAAATTAAAAATAATTTGTAGTTAAATTGACAAGGTCTATAACCAAGAGATATATAAAAAAATATATTTAATTTACTATTTTTTTGATAATGTAATTTACATGTGTCTCATAAGGTTAATAAACTGTCAAACTTCGAACTAACTCAACGGTTGGTTGTCAAATCGGTTGACAATTAAAACGCCTAAAAATATTATGGGCTATAATATTTTGGGATTATTTAATATGGCTTTAATACATATTGTAAATTAAATCTATCTATATATATTATTTTAAAAAAAGCTGAATGCGTCCCCGATATTCTAAATGAGGTTTTTTTTCGGAAAAACAGCCCTGCGGGCGTGTCTGATGGTCTTCAATGCCGCCTGCATAGAATAGGACGTAGGCACGTAATAGCCCGAAATACCCAGAGATGGTGTGCAAAGCGATCCGTCCCGAGTGCCGCGGGCACGAGTGGTTGCGCGCCGAGGGCGTCATTAAAGCCGTCCGCAGCTACAGCCCATTGTAAAGCTAGTATGTTTTAACTTATAATCCCTGAAATAATACAATTTAAATAATAACAAATGAAATTAGTAAAACTAAATAATATCTATAAATATTTTCTTCCCTTTGGCCTCTGACAGTTTGAACCATGTTTCAAAATAATGTTTCAAAAGATTTAATTTTAAACTTTACATGTATTTCTGTACTTTACACCGAAAACCTGTTATCAGTCAATTTTATACACAATTGTATGTTCCATTTCTTATAAATAAGTAATGTTGATTTTCCAAATAAATAGAATTCCAAAAATAGAGGGTATTATTGGCAAAATTCATACCTAAAAGACCACGTAGCTGAGAAAAACGGGTAACTAAGTGATTTCAACTGTGTTTTGTGGGTAGGTAAATAAGTTTGTTGTACGGATATCGGCCTGGAACTTACAGGATTGTTTTTTAAAATTATTTTTACATCTGCGAAATGCCGTCTCTACCCTTCTAAATTCCCATCATAATAACCGTAAATCCAGACAACTATTTTATAGGCTAATAATTGAGAATGTGGGTTGGTCCTTCGAGCCGGATCAACATATGAAACAGTAATACCTTTAAATTTATAGGTTTCTGAGAATTAAATGCATACATATTCTTTTATATTGTAGTTTCGATCTATCTATATACACTATTTCTATCTACTACATTCTAATATTTCTGTTTTTTTTTTTCGGAAAATATACGTCATATTATTTGACGTAGATATTCGCCATCTGAATTACTGTTGCATTGTATTTATAAAGTTTTATCCTTTTTTTTAAGTTTTAAATTATTACGTCAAAATAATTAAAGGTTCAGAAAAGAAAAATTATACTGATCGTAACCTGCTTACTCGAATACAATCTAACCTAAATTAAACTCAAGTAATTAAGCAACTAAAATAATAATATTAAATATACCGAGAGATATCACAATAAAATCAAATTAATAAATAAAAATAAAATAAATCAAGTTAACACAAAATGCTGCTGGTATGGGTTCAACTATAAGGAATAAGGCCAGTTTAGAAATCTCGCGGTTTTTAAAGAATTGGTATGAACTACGTCAACGACAGTTATTTAACGCACTAATCAACTGAGATAAATGTGCTTGCGCTAAAGTCGGGCGAGACGGCGGTAATGAAGCGTTAAAAATGGTATTACAGAGTGCGGATTCGAACCACAACCGCTGGGTTAATTAGTCAAACGCCTAACCACTGGACTACGTACTGCGATCTAGCAAAAGACTTTTATAGGACGCCATTTTTCATGCAAATGTTGTAGAAGAAAAATAAAAAAATCTGGGTATCGATTTATCTCCAAAATATGTAATTTCTAGTTACTTTGTCTAAAAGTAAAGAGTCTTTATTTTTCCATACATTCTATCAAAACTTTAGACTTAAATATCGTATTGTCTGAATATAAGAACCGAGAAAATAAAACTTCTGAGGCCATAGTTGGTTTCATTAAAATGCAAATTAAGTTTTTTTAACAACATTGGTTATAATTTTTGCTATGCTACTTTTAATTAAATAAAAAAATAACTAATTTTTATTTTTTATTACTGATTGATTTATCATGCAAAATTGCTATTGATAGCCAAATACATGGATTTTAATATCTTTCGGGTAAAAGGGGAAATACGATAAAAAAATCGCGACAAAATGAATTACAGTTTTTTTGAGGGATTGTAAAATTTAAAACGGTTTATTTAGTTTTTTAAATGGTTATGTTATCTTTTTATAAACTTGTAAAACTTCTATGGAAGGTTATTGCTTAAAATTTTGTTTGAATTTATATAGGTCTATAAATTATTTTAGATTTAGGCCATATTGGTTTTTTAATAAAATCAACCGAAGTCTACATCAACTGATAAATATTTGAGCCTGAAATATAACCTAAATTGACTGTAAAAGTATGATATAAATATCGTAATCTATATATATTTTAAGATGTAAAATGTCCGAAACCCATAATTGGTTTTAATACTATTAATAAGTTTTTTTTGTAATTATAAAAATGAATACTTTCGATTTTTCAATAAAAAATAAATAAATATATTTTGCTACGTATTTACATAAATGTTAAAAAAAATAAGTATGTTTTTAATGGAGACACAACTTATAATAGTTACAATAATTGTAATAAAATATATAACAGAATTTATTTATTTTTTAAAGATCGATTCTGGCCAAAGTACATTAGCCATAAAAAATAAAAAAAACTTACCGTTGGGTTATCTTCGAAATTTGAATACTTTTTAAACCGTCGACTGATGAAATTTAATTGTCAATATTGGTGTATTCTTATTTATTCACAAAATTTTTAGCACTTTAACGATTACTAATCACACTATTGCGCCACAAAAATATATCGAAATTAAATACACACAAAAAAAAAAAAAATTAAAATCACATTCGTCGTACTGGCCGGATAGATTTCGTATGCTCGAATGAGTGTTCCCGTCGCCGACAAAGGCGCGCTGTTCGAAATTCGAATTTTGACGTAAGGCGTCTCGATTGGCCGACGCGCGCTGAGCTTGTGGCGGGAAGGTACAGGCGATGATTGAAATGTATGTAGTTATGTCGGCCGGGCGTGTATTGTATTCTAACTCACGTTTAATTTCATGCTGCGGTCTGCGCGTGAAATTGGACTATTCCCATTACGTCCGCTTGAAATTGGACTATTCCAATTACGTCCGCTTGAAATTGGACTATTCCAATTATGTCCGCTTGAAATTGGACTATTCCAATTACGTCCGCTTGAAATTGGACTATTCCAATTACGTCCGCTTGAAATTGGACTATTCCAATATTGCCCTTTATGTCCGCAAGCATCTTTAGGAATTTGCTACGGAGGTTAGTTTATTTTTCTAGCGATTTACATATACGTTCATGGGTACTTTGTGTAATAAAAATAAATTAAATAATATTAGAGGTGTATATTTTTAAGAACTAATATTTCCACTTTTTAAGATTATTATTTTTTTCCTACTGTGATGTAAAGGTTGAAATCTACCTAAATCTTCACTTTGTTCCAAAAACAATAGTTCCGATACATTCCAGTATATCAGTAGTGCATCTTTTGCGATTAGTTTATTTTGGAAATATTGATTTTTTAAAAAATACTAATCAATTTGTAGTATCTACCTACAATGTTATTCACAATCGCCATTGAATGTCGCACGTCATTCACAAAAGAATTAATAAACAAATAAATACTATATTATATTGACAAAAGTAAATGACTATGCTTTCGACTAGACACCGTTTAAATCGCCTTATTGATCTAGCATAATTATAACTAATATGTTTTTATTTTCCTTACAGCTCCTTCGGCCATATACAAGTATTATGTCATTACTTTTAATCGGCCTTAGAAATAGTACTTTTTTTGTGTAACTGACATATGTTGTAACGCTGTTTGTAATTCAAATAAATAAATAAAATTCGTAGCCATAACCAAATGAAGTCGCTTCGCTAGATGAACATCGTATGGTGCATTCAGGCACATCGCCGGCCGTAACTATTTCGACAGTCGCACTATTATTTTTTACCCTGTCCGGCCAGACTCCGTGACACTGAAATCTCGTTACAAGTGAAACCATGACAATGAAACACGGTGACGATCGGCTACAAATCACGTAGTTATTTTGTAGCCGTTTAGACAATAGGCTATTTTAAATAGCGTATAACGTAACATCGACTACATCATGATCGCGTCGGCGCCCGCTGTTACTTTCGACGTTATTGTTGTTTTAAAAGGACTAAAACGTATTAATTGTATTTTTCAAAAAACTAATTAGTGAGTTTTTTTTAAATTTAACACTACTTTTTTATAGTAATCATGGTAAATTGTTAAAAAATGATAGTATAATAAAATATAACCCATATGTTGCCATCGTACAGTCTAGAACCGTCTGGTCGGTTCTAGGTTACAAAGTCGTAACTAGGTTACTGTTACCTAGGTTAAAATATTGGTGAAACCCTTCGGCACAAGGCCAATTAATTGAATTAAGTTATGTTAAAGCCGTAATGTGCATTTTGTAGGATGGTAAAATTAAGATTTTAGTATGCTATATTTCGCATTTGGATTAAACCGTGTTCCTTACCCAGTAGGGAAAATCCGAAAGATACATTTTTTAGCTAAACGCAAAAATGAAAATATGTTTTAGTTAAAAAAAATAATCGCCTTAGTAAATAATAAAATAATGTATTATGAGATTAACAACACATGTAATTAATTAGGTGTACTTACTTTCAATTTAATAAAAAGTAAAAGTAAAAAGGCCATTTTTTCGGGCTTCTTGTTATTAAACGAAACTACGTCATTCATTGCTTTTTAACTTACCGTTCTAATGTTTATTTTATTTATTAATAAATTTCATTTATTTATTTATACAATAAAATACCATAACCAATATCATATATTTGCGTTCAACCAACATATGTACTTTGCTTTAGAAAATAGGTATAATTATAATAGATTATAATAAATCCACTGTGCAATAATTATCCTATAATTATACAAGGAATTTGGAAAGTTTCAGTACCCCGTAAGCATATGCATATGCATATATGCGTGTTATATAATAGTATTTGAGTTAGTATGAACCGATGCTACTAGAAATATATTCAATTATCGCTTTTGTTTATAGCAGGAAGTTTATATAAGCATGGAATAGTCGCTTCGCAGACACATGTTTGTAGATACATATTATGTTCGTATATAAACACACATGCCTAAATACATTTACACATGCATACAAAAAAAAAAACACATTTATATATCAGTTAAATCTCAAAGTATATATTTCACAATCGGATACTTTAAAGTTACGTAATTACGATTTTGATATTGAGTTCGAGTAATCAGGATGGCTATTAAGGCGACTAATTAGCCTACTCCGCTATTACATATATGAATAAAATATAAAAAAAAACGAACAGCCACTTAGCAATTTGGATTATTATAAATATTTTCTTCCTTAGTATAAACTGTAGCCCAGTTAGGGTTAAATAATTTTATGACTTTTTATTGTTTAGTGTGTAGCGTAAATAAATTTATGCTCGTATATAATCTATGTAAATTTATAAACTTATCAATAGATAGTGTGAATAAATTTATTTACGCTACAGAAAAAGGGAGGAATTCCGCTCAGAAAAGGTGGTTTGCGAGCGACGAAACCACGCCCAATGGGAAGACTCAATTTTTCAATAGCTTAAATAATCGTATTATGGATAATTCAATAATAATCTAATCTCTTTCAAAAGATATATAATATTGTTAAAACTAGGGCATCGAACTATTAAAGGTAACATGTAACCCTTGTAAAATAATTATGTTTTCATTATTTTTTCGCTACTTCAAGTACTGGTTAACTCTAATGTTACCTTAAATATTATTTTCTCAGTTTACCCACTGTATTTCTTTTTTAATATTACTGTGTTACGTGTTTAACATGCTTTAGCGAAACCCTACAATTGAAGTATGTGTGTGCAGTTTTATGTATATAATTAATGTGTATATAAAAATGTATATAATTAATGTGTATATGAATATTGTAAAGGACGTGAAAAATACAGAACAAAATAATTTGAACATATTTCGCAATTATTAATATCTGTATTTTACACATCTGGTTTCCAGCAGATAAGCCTTCGGCTTGGCTGGTACATAAAATTATGATATTGTAAATTTGTTGAATAAACTAAATAAATAAATGTATTAGATTGCCTTATACATTTTAATATTCTATGTTCTGTTGGATTTCCCATTAAATGAAAAATAAAAATAAAATATACATACCTTCAGTTTTTTTTTAATTTTAATAAACGACCTAGTTCTGGCGTGTTACCTTTCTTATTTAAAAAAAAACCGCATATGTATGAATATTTAAAAATATAGCACATTAAATAAAATATTATTAACTTTAAATGCTCAGCATGGGTGAGTTTAAAAAATATGTATTAGACGTCGAAAATCTTGCAGTTTCCTTAGCCATTTATTTTAATTATTTAATTATTGTATTTGTGGTTAAATGTGCGTGCTGTCAATTCAGCAGTGAATTAACGCGATGAACATAAGGCCGTGTTACTTCTAAACATCAATAAATGACTGGGGTTTAATTTGTCTATATTATAATAATTTAATTTCTTTTGCGGTGTTATTATATCATTTATTGTTGTGACTTCCTATTGTGCCATAATGAATAAATAAAATAAATAAGGGTTCGTTACTCTTTAGCCACTAACAAGGGTTGGCACAAAAACGCCCAAGCACATTCAAAAAGGACCATAATGTGCGTTTTACCGCAGCGTACGAAAGAGTTGGTTATACTTTCTTCTAAGCTCTTCTCTCAAAGGCATGCCCAGCGATATCATAAGTTTGAGTAGACCTCTTTGGAGTGAAGTATGCCGTATGCGTAACCACCAATAATTAATTGTAAAGATGGGTTAGGTTAGTGGTACATCCGTTTACAAAAACAATGTATTTAACCTTACAAATTCACCCTAAACGTCCGTCAAAGAGTCGGTTCGTGAACATATTTGACCTTTTTAGAAAATCTGATTCTAACTTTTATCGTGTTTGCTAAAATTTAGCAAAAAAGTATTATTTTTCCTTGTTTTTTTTTTAAACGCTTCCAGTTATGTTTTTGGAAAGTTTTTCGTATAAAACCTACTATGTAAAAAGAAGTCATTGGCAAAGATGCCAATCGCTCACTGTCAGTTCAATGTTTTTCTAATGCAATAACCCATTAGACAAACCAAACAGACTAACCCCATTAGTACCCTGCATTCTGAACCAATACTAATCAAAATTCGTTATATAGGGTGTTTTTTTTAGAGGCGTGGTATTTAATCTGGCACTACTTTTTTCGTAGTTGGTGTTTTTGACAGCTGTCACTTGATTTATGCTCAGTTTGGTTTGCCATTTCATAATGAATAGACTTACTCCTGAACAACGTGGCGTGGCCTCCAAGATCGTGCGATTTAACACCGCTGGACTATTTTTTGTGGGGTTATGTGAAGTCGCTTGTCTACGCAGATAAGCCGGACACGATTAACGCCTTGGAAGAGAATATTCGGCGCGTTATTGCTGACATACGGCCCAACTTGCTGCAAAAAGTGGTTGAAAATTGGGCCTCTCGGCTGGAATTTGTTCGAGTCAGCCGCGGCGGCCACTTACCCGAAATCATTTTTAAAACATAATGGCAAACCCTTATCTTTATAATAAAACTAAATTCTTAGCCATAACATCAAATTATATGCGTTTTATCTCTTCTTGAAAACCACGCCTCTAAAAACATCACCCTATATATAAAAACATTGTTTTTTCTTTCATTTTCTTTTTTTTTTATCTTTCATAATTTCCTTACAACTTTTGTTTGAAATAATTTTTGATATGAGTAACTCTTACGGCACAGTATAAAAAGGGATTCAGTACGACGCAGCGGGGCGGTTTGAGGTGAGCGAGGTGCAATGTTTTTAACAAGTTCGTACAATTGAGGTTCGCGTATCCTCTACCTTGATCTACCTCCGCCTTCCGGCTTGCCGAAAGGGATTTCTTTTTACAATGAATGCCTGATTTTCTTTACTAATGACGCACGCGATTGGCGCGACTTAATCTGATGATTAATTTGAAAATATTTGACAGGCGAATTGCGATATTTTTAAACATCGATTCGAACGAAACGTTGTCATGAGACGTTATCTTTTCTCACGCGAGCGAATGTTATAAACATTTTATAATTATTATTATACCTGTTAATAAATAAATAATATTTTGGTGTTTCCGTGTGTATAAACTAATAAAAGCGATCACTTCGATCACACGTATAGGTACGCAGTTTATGGCGTCATCTAAAGCCTGGCATTCACGCCACACACCAGAGGAGTCTTTCAACAGTATGCCCTTAGAGGCGACGATAACCTGGATGGGCTCGTTGTGATGCTGGAGTCATGGTAGGAACCTACCACGGTGAACGACCGGATCCTTTGTGATGAACCGTGTAAGACGAAATTATCCAGTCACCTAGAAGATTACTGAGTAATGTGCCAATTAGTAACGAGGAGATTGTTGAGAATATGTCGTTTTGCTTATGTTTAAAGTGAAAATTATGTTCTAGACATTTCCTTATGTCTTAATCCTTCCTAAGTTCTTTCCCACATTCTTTTCTCTGACAATGATGACGTCATCATCAGCAAAATAGTAGAAGTATATAAAATAGTAATAGTAACGGTTCAAGTACATTGCCTTGCGGTACACCAAATTTGATGTGAGCTTTGCTACCTACTTAATATTACTCCATTTTTTTTTTAAGGTAACTCGCAACTTAGGCCCGTATAATAGTTCTTGTATTTTTTCTGCAACCTTCTTCTGGCCGCCCTTAGAACAGGTTTTTTTAACCTAGTTAGAGTAGCCATGTTACTTCAGAGCAACAATAAATGACTGGTGTTTAATTTGTCTATATTATACTAATTTAATTCCTTGTTCAGTGTTATTATATCATTTATTGTTGTAACTTCTTATTGTACCATAATGAATAAATAAAAAAATAAATAATAAAAATAAATAAATGCCGATAAAAATATTTGTATCTTTTAAAATCTACATTCATGATTAAATATTGTATAGGGCAAAGTGAATTTATCTTGCGTAAGTGACTAAACAATAAATGCTAAGTGACTCGTAAAATAAGCATTTCGTAGTGTAGGTAGATTATGTAAAAAAAAAGTTGATATGTAAACATTTATAGTGGGGCTACTGCGATTTTTCGGGGTATTTGATTTGCTATTTTCTTCGTTACTTAAATGTTGAGAGTCTCGAAAAGTCTCATACATTTTATTAAAACTTTACACATAAATATCTCATTGACTGAATGCAAAAATCGAAAAAATAAAACTTGACGCAAATTCAACTAAGTTTTTTCAAAGTACGATGATTCTATTGTTCAAGATTACCCTACATTTAACGCGACGAATTAAATCACAGTAGTTCAAGCAAAACAGGTTTACAGAGGCATATTAATGCAGTTCATCGAAAAATAAGAAAATTCAAATGTAGCGAGTGCAATTACGGAAGTTTAAGCACAGCATATTTACAGCAGTTATTTGCACCAGCCAATCCCAAGACATCTGCTTAAAACCGGGTAGATATTAAAATTAAAATATAGTATTTGTGAATACGTTCACATTATTTAATTCTGTATTTTACACGTTATTAATGAGATAAAAATAATAACATTACTTATATATATTTTTATAGCATAGTAGTAGTTATAATCAAAATTAAGTATAATTATAATTAGCAATTGTATAACATTTTAAAATAATAATTAACAAGCTAAGTTAATTTAACTAGGTGCGATCAACGAGAGTATTTATAACGTCAAATTATTTTTTTTGGACTTAATATAGGAATTTAAAAAGTATTTTAGTAAATTTCATGACAAATTATTAAAATGGATGCTTTGCTTGCAGTATGAAAGTTGAAGAGTTTATTGAACTTGTCAAAATCGAAAGGGTAAGCCACTACCCTATATACAATAAACTATATAATTTAAATTAATCAAGATTATCATTGATATGTTCGATTTAACCTTTTTTTATGAACAATTACTTTTATTATGCTGATCATAAAAATGTATTAAAAGTATTGCCATACTTAATTCATAATTCTTTAATTAATTATGGAATCTACCCCCTTGCGTGCGACGACCTGAGGCCGAGTCTGCAGTTTGCAGATCACTTTGTGCAGCAATTGGTGGTGAGTGGTCTCGTGTGTGTTGAGTTCGCAATAAGATACCCATTTACTTATGGTATTAATGCTAATTTATGGTTTGCCACCAAAAAATGTATTTTATCAAAGGCGTACTGGCGACACTTGACGTTTCTAGACGCGTCATGATGGCAAGAAGTCAGGAACTGAAGAATGAAAAACATAAGACCCACATTGGCCTGGAACGACTTGCCTCCTTCAGGACTAGGTGTCGACAACCACCAGCACTTAGCTTCGTTTTATATAGTTTTCTATGCCGGTCATACATTTTGTTTTGTATATGTTACAGATTACATGTGAGGATTACAATTGACAGTAAATAAGTTGACAGTAATTATTTTTGTTTTACATTTTTCAATAAAGAAACATTTTCCTTCTTAATGAGTGGGAATATTGGCCAATATGCAGTCGGTAATAAATCCTCATAATAAAGTTCCGAAAAATATAAAAAACAATGAATGACCTCAAAAAACTTATTGATTATATACGGGGTGATCATTAAAACTCGTTTATGTGGCCCACTACTGATGATGATGATCTCGATGATGCTGTTGATGGAGATGATGACGATTAGTTGTTTTATGGTGTTTTAGTTTACATTTGATAATACTGACTTTCATTATGTTGGCTTATTTGATCCTGAAAGCTCCACGTTACACAATATTATGATACAAACATAGAATAAAAACTGAATAAAATTCAGTATTTCAAATTATTATACAAAAAATATGAAATCTGTAATTAACTGTAAATATCTAGTTATACTGTTTTTTTGTTGACTGAGGGAATTATAACTCTCAAAGCCTTAATGCGTGGCATACCGTCATACTTTCCCAAAAATACCTAAGATTCATTTCATTTTTATAGAATGGCGAAAATAGCACATAATTATTTAACTTAAATGCCTAAGTAATATTATGTTTACTTATACATTATTAAAATTACAATACGCACATTACTTCCATTGTCTAACATAACCTAATTCATAAAACAATAAAATATAGTCAACCTTAGAACAGACGATACTTAGCCTAGTCAAGTTGGTTAAATTTATAGTAAATAACTATTATATGACCATATTCATTACCCAAATTGAATAACTAACAGGATATTTTTCGTTAACCTTTAGAGCGATGTAATTCTCTTCAAATGTCTCAAATTTATAATCTACCTTTTATATAGGGTATTTTCTTACATTACTAGTATTATTTACTAATAATCTTAACTAAAGTGCCTCTACTTTAAATCATGATTTTTTTATCTAAACGCATGTGAATGAATGAGTTGTAATTAAAATTGATTTGCCTATGAAGAGAAATTCCAGCCACTTTTTGACACATTTGGAGGCACCATAGCATTATAACCTAGCAAAAACAAATATTTTTTATCGCTGAGGATATTAACATTCGGTGATTAATCGTGTTTGATGAGGACAAGAAGTTTACTCAGCCCCGCCTACAAAATAGGAATTTGCCAGGTTTTTGAGAGCCCCATAAAACCTTACTTGGTTACGACGGGATCAATGAAACTGTTGTCTTGGTCACTGTCTATCTCATTCCCCTCGCGCTCGTGTGAGTGAGAGGGCTGCAACTCCGTCTCAACTCCATACAAAAATAGCCACTAGGTGAAAGCTATAAGAACCAATTTGCCATTTTAAGTAAGCATTAAATGCAGTATTGATCAGGATCAACGGCTGTTTTGATGTGATAATGAAGACATGCGATCATCCAGGGCTGAAGAAGGAACCTTTAAGTGGATAATTTCGGTGAGAAAAAGACCTTTTTATAATTAAAATTACTTTAAGCGTAAAAGTGGCAAAAGGTTATCAAAAATAGTGAAACGTCGATAAAAGCAACTTTTTAAAAAAAAATTTAGACATAGTGACCAGAGTGATTCATAGTGACCCAGATGACACCAAATTTGTAGCAATTGGACGTCCCAAGTCACCAAAGCTGATTTTTCTTCCCAATGGTGAGTTTTCATAGGAATAAATCGCCATAAACGTGGTTTGAACCTGAATAAAAAGAATAATAAATGACACTCGAGTCGTAATATTAGGTGAACCACGCAAATGATCATTATTTTAAAGGTACCTTTTCACCTTCTTCCCAGTTTTGGGAAGAAATCTTCCTTCTTTTTGGTGTTTTTTTCCATCGCCAAGAAAACAAATCAAACTTGGATAATAGGTAATTTTAAAGAATAAAATGATCAGCAAATGGGACAAAACGGTTAAAATTCGATAGCGATATATAAATCAGTAAAATACCAAAGCGGACAGCTGACACGACGCGAGTGAACTGACAGCGCTATTGCTAGCGTAAAATGTGTCCAAAAACACGTCGCCTGCTAAACGTCAACTTAGTTAAGCATTCGCTTCGCTAAACAGGGTTTATTAGTAAGAATTTTCGAACGCCTTATTAAGGCTTTAAACATCATTTAACTAAACGGAGGTTAAACAACCGTTTAAGCAAATATAATAAGTAAGACTAATATTTACTTTTAAATGCTAAAACCATTTTCAAACAGTATTTCTTCGCCTTTAAAACATTCTCAGTAAACCTCAACAGTTAAATTATACAAGTATAATAATATACTATGTAATTTTTATTAAAAAAATGTATGTACCGTTTATGTAGGTTATTTAGTTATTTTTTTAATAAACTAAATTGGGCCTAGCTATTAACCCAACTGGTTTGGTAGTTTACAATAATTATATTTCTTTATTTTTCATTAGATTATTAAAAATATTCGGCTTTTTTTTTTATTTGCTAGAGTAACGAGGTTTGTGGCATCATTCACACGCAAACATGGCACACATAGTTGTCTATGGGTAAATCAATCTTCTTTCGTTTATGTTTGGCCTGGGGATTTATTTATCGTCATCGCAAAACCACCATTAATAGGAAATTGTAATCTTCTAAATTAAAATGGATAATTAGATTGAATTATGGGTATTTATACATAGGATACTCTAACTCTAATTATCCATTTTAATTTAAAAGATTAAAATACGCTTCACACTACAGATACTTCAATTTTATTAATATGCAAGATTATCGGCGATTTGTACATTTTAGAGTAAGAGTGTCAACGGATTCCAATGACAAACCACTATTTTCTGCTAAATGGAAGATGATTTTCTAAAAATTGTATTAGTAATTCATAATTTAAAAAATATTTTTTATTTAATAATTGTATTTCGGCTCAATACTAAAATTGAAATGTTAATTATGGCACGAATATGCCAGTATTCCTATATGCCTATATAAATAGATAAATAGATACGCCAGTATTATGACTTGAACACCGTGGGTTCAAGTCACCGTGGGTTTTGAACTTTCAAATGCCTAAATCCTGTTTATAATGTTTTCTCGTGAATATATAATGTGAACTTTGCAATTTATATAAGCCTAAAATATGTTTAAAATATATTTCAGAATATTATTGGTTTTTTATTGCAGGACCCATTGCTTTTCCGAACACAGTTTTAGAAACCGAAAATCCATTATTTTGTTAGTGTTTTATAATACTCCTTAAAACCCATTCATGATGAATTGGATTTTTTGAATCTTATAGATAATGGCAATATTTTAAACTAACAAAATTCGAAAGATGAACAGCTGTCACTGTCATTGTCAGTGAAGCATTTGTTGCAAACTATGATACTAGGGAAGCTAAAAATATAATTATTTTATTATATTATGTTCAAATAATAACAATAATGCCCTAATACAATCATGGATAAAAGTGAGTATCAATTATAAAAAATATCGATAAGCCTATTGATCAAAGCCCACAGTAAAAGAGGTGTCAAAAATACTCAACCTATATTTATTGCAGAGTAAGCTTTAATTATTATTTTCAAAATGAAACATTCCAGTTCAGAATTCATTAGTTCTGTTAATATAAAAAATGAAGTGTATTTTCAAAATGAAATCCAAGAAATTAACATTAATCAACAGCGGGAAATTGAAATAGAAGATGTTCAATTTATCAAGAAAGAACCTGATATTCACAATTTGGCGAAAGTCGCAAAATACAAAAAAGAACAAGCCACAATGAAAATTGCGAAAGTAAATCTAAATCTTATAGATTTTTCGTGTACGAAATGCGGGTGTCTAATTGATAGAAGCAAGTCCGCCCATGTTCAATGCAATAAAAGCAATGCAATATTTAATGAGTGTTTTACTTTTTTGTGTTGGCAATGCTTAAACGTAAAAACGTCGATTAAAAACCGAAAAAATGTATTTAAAAAGTTGAAATGTAACGAATGCTGTAAGACGTTTGCATTGAAATATCTATTAATCGATCACATTAATGTCTTTCATCGCAAAATAAAAAAATATAAATGCAGCGAATGTGATTATATGTGTACTCTAAAAGGAACCCTAAAAACACACATTGATGGTGTTTATCGCAAACTAAAAAAATATAAATGCAGCGAATGTGATTATATGTGTACTCTAAAAGGAACCCTAAAAACACACATTGATGGTGTTCATCGCAAAATAAAAAAATATAAATGCAGCGAATGTGATTATATGTGTACTCTAAAAGGAACCCTAAAAACACACATTGATGGTGTTCATCGCAAAATAAAAAATTATAATTGCAGCGAATGTGATTTTATGTGTACTCTAAAAGGAAACCTAAAAAGACACATTGATGGTGTTCATCGCAAAATAAAAAAATATAATTGCAGCGAATGTGATTATATGTGTACTCTAAAAGGAACCCTAAAAACACACATTGATGGTGTTCATCGCAAAATAAAAAAATATAAATGCAGCGAATGTGATTATATGTGTACTCTAAAAGGAACCCTAAAAACACACATTGATGGTGTTCATCGCAAAATAAAAAATTATAATTGCAGCGAATGTGATTTTATGTGTACTCTAAAAGGAAACCTAAAAAGACACATTGATGGTGTTCATCGCAAAATAAAAAAATATAAATGCAGCGAATGTGATTATATGTGTACTCTAAAAGGAACCCTAAAAAAACACATTGATGGTGTTCACCGCAAGATAAAAAGTCATAAATGCAGCGAGTGTAATTATGTGTGCTACAGTAAAGATCACATAAAAACACACATTGATGGTGTTCATCGCAAAATAAAAAAATATAAATGCAGCGAATGTGATTATATGTGTACTCTAAAAGGAACCCTAAAAACACACATTGATGGTGTTCATCGCAAAATAAAAAAATATAAATGCAGCGAATGTGATTATATGTGTACTCTAAAAGGAACCCTAAAAACACACATTGATGGTGTTCATCGCAAAATAAACAAATATAAATGCAGCGAATGTGATTATATGTGTACTCTAAAAGGAAACCTAAAAAGACACATTGATGGTGTTCACCGCAAGATAAAAAGTCATAAATGCAGCGAGTGTAATTATGTGTGCTACAGTAAAGATCACATAAAAACACACATTGATGGTATTCATCGCAAAATAAAAAAATATAAATGCAGCGAATGTGATTATATGTGTACTCGAAAAGGAAACCTAAAGAGGCACATTGATGGTGTTCACCGCAAGTTAAAAAGTCATAAATGTAGCGAATGTGATTATATGTGTACTGTAAAAGGAACCCTAAAAAGACACATTGATGGTGTTCACCGCATGATAAAAAAATATAAATGCAGCGAATGTGATTATATGTGTACTCGAAAAGGAAACCTAAAGAGGCACATTGATGGTGTTCACCGCAAGATAAAAAGTCATAAATGCAGCGAATGTGATTATATGTGTTACCACAAAAGAATTGTAATCTCACACATTGATGGTGTTCACCGCAAGATAAAAAGTCAAAAATGCAGCGAGTGTAATTATGTGTGCTACAGTAAAGGTCACATAAAAACACACAATGATGGTGTTTACCGCAAATGAAAAAGTCTAATTATACGGGGTTTTAAATCTGACTGAATTTCTTTTCCATCAGGGGTTCTTTGAGGTAGTCTGTTGGGCCCATTAATATTTTTATTTTGTATTAATGATATTGATAGTTGTTTTCACCATGCTTAACACTTATCAAATGCTGACGACCTTAAAATTTTCTATCCTATAAAACATGTTGATGATTGCCGTCTTTTACAGGAAGATATCGAACGTCTTGTTACATATTGCAATGTTAATCGACTTTATTTAAATCTATCTAAATGATACTCTATGTCATTTAGATGAAAGACCAGTACTATTGATTTTGATTATAAAATTAAAAGCACTTGTTTAGCCAAGAAAGTAACTGTTAAAGATTTGTGGATAACACTTGATTGAAAATTACTTTTTGTAAAGCATGTTGACCCAATTACTTATAAAGCTTTCGGCATGTTGGGTTTATTCTCAGAGCATGTAAGCATTTTAATTGTTTTTTTTCTTCCAAGATCATCATTCGTCCGAAGTTAGCTTGAATATGCATCTCAAATATGGAATCCACATTACAATTGAGAGGTTGGAACGAATTGAAATGAAATTCATTAAATATTTGTATTATCGTACATTTTCTCTTCCTGACATTCATCCCTCAATTTCATTAGAAAAATATAATATGGCCAATCTTTCAGATAGAAGATCTCTGACTTATTGTACTTATACAAAATCTTAAATAATTTTGTTAGTTCCATGGTACTAATTGCTTTGATTAACTTTCGTGTACACTCTCGGTTAACTAGACATAAAGAGCTGTTTCGTCTGCCCATATGCAAAAGTAATTACTCCCAAAACAATTATGTTATTATTATATTTAGTTGTAATTTGAGTGAGTTTAAGCATCAAATTTCTAAATGTTTGGATGTGTAATTTCCTCTTGTCTATCTACCTTTTGTTAAAAATTAATCTTTGTTTCGTTAATTTTAGTTATTGAGAATTACTGTTGTTGCACATTAATTATATTTTAACATTGCAAATTCTTAAAGGTTAACATTCTTATCTTTAATGTATGTTTTTGTATAACTGTTGTAACTAACTGTTTATTTGCTAAATAAAAAAATAATGAATGCAGCGAGTGTGATTATATGTGTTTCTATGAAAGTAGTTTAAAAAAAAACATTATTGGTGTTCATTTCAAAATAAAAAGATGTAAATGCAGCTATTGTAATTATATTTGTACTCAAAAAGAAAATTGATGAAACACACATTGATGATGTTCAAACCGAAATAAATATATAAAAAATGTAGCGATTGCGATTGTAAAAAAAGGTAAAATGTTATCTGTGACATGGCTTTGAGCTCATTATCTACGCAGACGACATAGATTTTATAGGTTTAACTTCGAAATGTAAATTAAATTGAATAAAAAAAAATATATCTCAACAGTATACAGGATGATTCTTACCGTTCGACTCTATAAAATACAGGGTGCGTCGAAAACAATATAGAAATGAAGGCGACTAAATACGTGAACGAAGATTCCTTCTGAGGAGTGATTCTGACACACAAATCGTTACCTTCAAATTTATTTTTACTTACTTGTTTCTTTACTGTACTTTACTGTACCTTACTGTACCTTACTGTGGTCTATTCAGTTTTTCTGCTACTTTTGTTAGTTATTCATATCGATGTTTGATTACCTGCACCTGATGATTACCTGATAGGTAAAATGAAATAAACATCGTAGCTGTTAAGAAAATAATTAAATTAGGATAGCGTTTATGATTAAATTCATTTTGTTAAAACTGCCATAGAAACAAACATATTTAACAACATCACGTCTATCGTAAAATAATTATTTTTTTAAATAATTTATATTAGAAGTCCAAAAAATATGTTTTTTTACTTAATAGATTTTAGAATATTAAATATTTCAAATATTAAAATAAAATTATTAAGTATGTTTAATTTCAGTTAAGGAATTTATATTATTATTTTAGTTTATTGTTTTAGAAACCCATGCTTGATGACTCGGCAGAATTTGCGTAGAATTCAATAAAATTTTACCGACCTCATATGGATTTTTATTTTCCTATATTATATCAAACAAAATCTTCTTTTTATTGTAATATTTCAAAGTTTCAGTTTGAGTGTTATGTAATATTAAAAGTACCTAGTTTTTAACATAAATAGTATCAATATTTTAATTCAGTTAATTACTTTTTTCGTATTAATTTTTTTTAAGACGGTGTTTCAAACATTTACAATATTATATTATTTTTCTTTTTTTTTAAACAAGTATTTTATAGTTGAATCGTATTTCATGTTTTACTTATTGGCTTTCAGTAAATATTTTTCAATTTAAAAAGCCTTCTTAATATACCGGGAGTGTATTTTGTTGAAATCGGTATAAATTAGGATCTTAATCATCAGAAATTAATTTATTTATTTATCTTTATTGGAGAAACCAACAATTTTACACAGTACATATAAAAAAATACATTTGATGGATCGATAAAAAACTATGTAAAACTAAAAATAGGTTTCTACTAACAAAAAGTATTAAAGTTAATAACAAAAATAACAAAACCATTTTATATCTATATATATATATATATAATTGTATAATTGAGTTGTAAAGTTATTTGACTTATATTTGATGATTGTTTTTTAATAGCGGCAAATCGCCTGAAAAGATAAATGACACAATCTTTGACAATATTGAAAAATTTTGAAAAGGTTTTTAATTATTTGATAAAGTGCTGGATAGCATAATATTTATAAAGGTTCTAAAGAGGTCCTGTACTTGAGAATGCTAAATATTATTAATAATTAATTACAAGGAAAGTTTCACATCTAAAATCCTAGCAAAACTTTCTAGTCATAAAAGTAATAATAAGTATGAAAAAGAGAATAACATCTTGTTTTTAGTACCCATTTTTTGCATGAAAATAGTAAAAAATAGTTTGTTAAAGTTTGAAGAAGAGGGCACTGACCCCAAAGGTATTCTCGCTGAGGTGCTTAAGCGACCTGGTGCAGATGTATTTCTTGAATACCGTATTTGAGATGATTTTTAACATTATTAGAGGCGTTACGCCGTGACTTATACTAGATATGTTTAGACACTGGCACTTTTTTATTTCCAACATCAAAGCTAAATTATCTTCACACTGTGGTATCATTTATCATACCTGTGTTGCGCAGTAATTGATAAGTGATAAATTTTCATGTCACAGCACAAAATACCGACAGCATATCGTACCGATGTCGCGTCGAGTGGACAAATAAAGGAACACCTATCAGTGAATGATCCGCAATAAGACATTTGTATGACAGTTATCGTATTTATATCGTATTACTGTCATACTGACCAATGAGATACGGGCCCTAATATTTTATTTTAAATGTGTAATATTATATTTTTTATGTTTGTAACCCTGTTAGTTTACTAATGGATAAATAAATAAATGATAATTTTTATTTACAGTCTGCGCCTGTCTTTATTATTTCGTAATTTTTGCAATGCATTTATTACAAAAGGTATCAGATTTATCGATAAAACTGGAAATGAAATGAAAACCCTTCAAGGCCGTGCGTTTTATAAACTGTAATAAAACTTACATACGTGTTGGCGCACGTGCTCCAAACCAACGGAAAGTAAATACTAAGGCTAGGTACACACAATAACGTGAAATTTATGCCATCGACATTAAAAAGGATAAAGAATTATGGTCGTTTCGGGTTTCATAGATGGATTACTTATTATGGCAAGACTTGCCTTTGGTTTCACCCCGCTGTGCCATCCCAAATGACAAACACTATTCATATTTTGTATTCATTTTAAACTGTTGCAGCCAGTTTTAACGGTTTCTACTTCTGTGTCAGTCCGAAATAAGGGTAGGATATAGTGTATTGTTATTAAAAAGTTTTCTTAAAACTTAAAACAATAATGGATCGAAAATCGCTTCATGGATGATTAAGACTTGTTTAATATTTATGGTGGTATAGCGCTGAATCATTTAGAAGAGATGAAATCAATAATTATAATTATAAATTGCTTAAGGGGGGGGGGGGGGGCAATGCGTTTCATCGATGGATTTATTTCGGTGCTGTGGTACAATAAAAGAAGATAAAGTTGTGAGTTGCCACATCTGTTTTAAAATCAGTTTAAGGTCATGAAAAATATTATATTACAATTTTAAAAATAACCTAATTTATTTTTTAATGGTGTAAACACTTTTACCTGGCCCCAAGGATTTTTCGGCAGGGGAGTGAATTGCAATTTGCTGACAGACCGTTGGTTTAAGCGCCTATCTTATAAAGAAAAAGAATACTGAATTGGAAGAGGACGTACTGGTGGTATTCGATTACTAAGTAAATGACTTTTATACAAAATTACGTTTTGCCATTACACAAAATTTTCAATTCTCCCATTACATTCACAGACAACGCTGATTGAGATACGATTTGATTGTTATTTTTTTAATGATGGTCATCACGGGGGGCGTAATTTATAATATTATCATTAGAATGACGACAGAGTTAAAAAACAACTAGGATAAACGATAATAAAAATAATTCAGTTTTAGTGGATTTGTTGTTTTTTAAGATTTTACAAAATGGAAATGAAATGGTTGTTTCGGAACGCATCTTTCGTTGGAAAACAAACACGTTGTCAACAACTGTCAAGCATTGCAGGCGAACAACGGATGTGGCAAGGAAAGTTGTCAACAAACCAAATGTCAGATTAGCAACTAATAGTAGTGATGTGCGAATCCAAGATTTTGGAAGTCGACTCCGGACTCGACTTTTGAGAATTCAAGGCCGAGTACTCGACTCTGGACTATTATTGTCTTTACTACCAAATTATTTATTTCAAAAGATTTAATTTTACATAAGATTGATTGTTATTTTGTTGTATACCTAGTAGCTAGTCTAGTACACATAATGGCTAGGCTATTACATAACCTATAATTAAAAAAAATATATAGAGTGAAAATTTGTGATATATTTAAAATCTTTTTTTAATATAATTACACGTTGAAATAAAATAAAAAATATTATAAACTTCTATCAGCTTAAGCTTCAATCGGCTACGCTGTTTACTTATGAGCTTGCCTGTTTTTGAGAATATTCCTTTTTACAAATAGAACATATTGTAGTATATGGCAATACTGAGTAGTCGCTTACTACATACTTGTCTCGTGCGCACATGCTACGCGGCATAGGGAGAGGGCATTCGATGTCCAGTGGTCCCGATAGAAAGATGTGGCGTGTGGCGTTATCGAGCCAATTGGTTTTGTTTACCTAATTATTATTAGAAGCTGAACATCCGTCTGAACGTCCTAGTTCGTTCTGTTAAATTGGAGATGCCTGCAGTCGGATTAAGTTGGTAGTTATCTATTACTATGTAACTGTCTTTGCGTATAGCTGTAAGCATTTCTCATACAAATAAATAAATAAACACTACACATATTATCACTCTATTCTCTGAATTTTGAAAGTAAAATGCTTCCAAACTACATTGTTTTTCTTAGAAGACATAATTTATAGACTAAACAGGCACCAGAAACTCTAGCTAGATAGGAATTAAATGGGCTGGTTCAGAGTACACAACACGCGCCTCACCGACTCGATGTGTTAAAATTGAAAGATTCCCCGAGAAATAAAAGGACGTCTACGGGCGTTGCTCTGCGCGCAAGTCGAGTAATAGACTCTTTAGAGTCGACTCCCCATCACTAACTAATAACTGTCATGCATGTGTCATTGAAAGTGCGGTGGATGGGTGGTCAGTTTCTTGATTCGTTGGTGAAAGTCTTTGAAATAGAACTTATTCCATGAAATGGTGGACGAAAGTACCAGAAAAACTCTCAGTAACATTCCCTTACTTCAAACGAAAGCTGGCCCAAGGGACAAAGAGCAATGGGTAAACAGACTCAAGGAAGAATATCAAGCTTTGATCAAGGTAAACAGATGGTAACACTTAATATGCCTCATGATAAAATGGACGAATATTCGGCAGGACTGTTATGATCTAATTCATAGACTGTTTTATCGGAGTAGCTATTATTAGACAACACGCGATCTAGATTATTACATTTAAGGTTAAGTAGTACAAAACAACAAATACGAGGTTCAATAATAATTGGTAGGCAAGCAGACACTTTGTTACCTAGAAAGTTTTAAACAGAGTTTGGACTAGTTTATATAGTTTAATTGGGTGTTTAAATTGAAAATAGCATGGATTTAAATGATTATACAGTTATACAGATTATACTTAAAGATTTGATATTTTATCTGTCTTTAAATGTCCTTCTATCTATTTTTTATGACTTGTATTGTAAGGGAGGTGCAATTAAGCGTAGTCTGTGCATTATCTTCGTAATGCCAGGCCGTTTATTATGGTCAGACAATGTCTCGCAAGTCATGTTTATGTATGTGTTGTTCGCAGTCAACAATATTGAGAAAAGTCTGTTATTTCATTGGTTTAGTTAAGTTATGTTATTATTTATTTTGTTCAGAGCAAGCTAAAGTTGATATTCATAACTAAAATTAAGTCTAAAATTAAATTCTGCTGGTTAGTTCCAAAAAATTCAAAAGGTTTTGCATTGAGCTAAAGCTTTCATTATGATGTTTTGTATTTAAATGATGAGGCCACACCTCTCATAGCTGTTTACGCAAAGTCAATGCATTCCAGTTCCACAACCTGTCAACAGAATGTGGAATCCATATCAAATTTTTCAGTGCTAAAGCTAACCCCGCCAAAGCACCACCACAACAACACCACAACAACACCACTAAATTATAAAGTTGCTTGGAAATTAAATTGTTTTTAATGTATTCCTTCGTTTCAGTATGTCCAAAACAACAAAGAGGGTGACAATGATTGGTTCCGGCTGGAGTCGGATAAAACTGGTACAAGGTGGTTCGGTAAATGCTGGTACATTCATAACCTGCTCAAGTATGAGTTTGAGGTTGAATTTGATGTGAGCGTTATTTTTACATATACTTGATAAATAAAATTTAATATATACTTTTCATACCTACATCGATCGATCTAGGTATATTCAAAAGGCAAAGAAGACATGGTCATTTCTCAACCTAGCAAAAGTTGAACGTCAAAATAACAGACCTGTGGGGTTAGTTTCAAGGTGACTCGTGGCTCTCTCGGTGTCAGTTTGACCATTAAACAAACGTCAAACTAACAGCAAGCGAGTCAGCTTGAGATTAGCGCCACTGATAATGGGCTAGTACCTCGGCGCTACAATTGAGAATACGGGCAGATGAAAGCTCTAATTTGTTGTCGCATCTAACTCGGCAAATCCGCTATGACAAATTGCAGAAAATAACTGTAACATCATGTCACAAAGCAACATTTCTTTAGTAAACGCCAGATTCGTCCCGGTGCATGTTCTGCGAAGAAATCCCAGAAACACCAATACACCTACTCGGTGAACTTGCCCGGTCCCTAATTTACAAAAGATACCAGCATCCAGGCAATTATCGAAAGGCTAGACACTAGCAACCTAAATAAGCTTATGATACAAAGAAAGACGGTAGAAGACCTCGTAGACGGTCACCAAAATGCTGGAAAGCTAAGCAATATTGTTAATTGGAGAATTTCATAAATCACATATAAAAGGTGGGGGTGGATGGACCACATGGTTACCAACAATATCCAAATGTAACAGGTCAAATGTCTTTAAAGACATTTACCTATTATAATTTAGTTCAATTTATACAGAATTAACTTTTTCTCATGCACAATTCTTTTATCGGGTCTTTCTTCACTTCAAACTGGACAACTTTTGTTTTACAAGTTTTTCAATATTTCAAAAAAAGTGGGTAATGAGCAGTAGAAAAATCCTATTAACATTTAATAAACGCATAGTTAATTTATGTGCCTCCTCCTGACTGGGGCGGCCGGCGAGCGGTCCCGTCCTGCTTAATGCGCCGCGCATCGAGATAGATACAGGAGCGTACCGGGTGGACGAGACTACGCAAGCAAACCAAGAGTTTATACTATAGTTTTACTCTATATTTTTATTGCTCTTTTATTTGTATTTCCTTTCATTTTTTTATAGCCCGATGACGACCATCTGACCGTCTGGTGAGCGTTTTGTCATCACCGTGACACCCTGTCCATAAATATTGCATTCGACTTTGGTACGTCAGCGATCAATCTCATATCACGTAACTTATTTCCCAACATAGCCGCCCTGTTACTTTATCATAGCTCCGTAACTCTTAATAACTTAATCTTAATTATTTTTCATTTTCTCCAGATTCCGGTTACGTATCCCACGACGGCCCCCGAGATAGCGCTTCCGGGTCTGGATGGTAAAACGGCAAAAATGTACAGAGGCGGCAAAATATGTCTTACGGACCATTTCAAACCGCTCTGGGCGAGAAATGTGCCCAAATTCGGAATCGCCCACGCAATGGCTCTCGGAGTAATTAGTTTGTCATCTAAAAAACTAAATAATAGTTGTGTTACTATGTTTTTTACTAATTTATGTATGTATTTTTTTATTTCAGTTAGGACCCTGGTTAGCCGTGGAAATTCCAGATTTAATAGAAAAGGGTGTTGTGCATTATCAAGAGAAATCCGGAGAAGCTGCCAAATAGTATAAAAATATCTTTAATATAATTATAAATAATGTAATATAAATAAAAATAAAAATAATAAAAGAGGTTGGATATAGACCCTTTACTCCAATTACATGACAAGGCTTATGAGAAACAAACAAAAAAAACTACAGATCTCTGATTTTTTTCATAAAAATATTTAATAGAAAACTTAATAGGTGCTAGTGGTCACCCAGCGGTCGTAATTCATTATCTTTTAATTCGTTGAGGTCCCATGACGTGAGTATACTATATACGTGAGTATACTATATTATCATTGCAAATATTTTTACAATACGTCATTAGCGTGTGTTAATTGCTTTAATTCTTCGCAATACTTATGAAATGTAAAATTTAATGTAACAGTTGAAAAAAAAACACAATTACAGCTTGTATTTGTATTTATTTTTTAACACAATTGTCTGTTTCAATTTTTTCACGTAAAACAGTCATATTAATTTAGTAAATCATCCTGGGGGTAGGTAAAATCCCCAGCCTTCGTGGTCGGGCAGCGTCACTCCATCCGAATGAAGAAAAAAAGGAGACTGATCAGTGGGATGGACGTTGACACCTTAGAGTAGTGTGGCAACCGTGGCAGCTAAGCTCTTACCGTAGATTTAGTGAGCGTTCTGTTCTTTTTACTATTTTTCTGAAATAATATATACGGTCTCTCGAAATTAATCTACGAAAATAAAGCTGTATTTATAAATGCTTCCCACATTCGAAAATTAACATCTATTTTTGTGTGTTTTTTGACATTTTAAAAATATTTCACAGGTTATTGCAACATTTTTTAATAAACTTACATAAGCCATTTGTATATTTGACAATAAATTATGGTAAATTTAAAAAACAAGTTTTATTCATTTACTAATTTAATTAATTTAAAAAATTATTTAACAATTTGTATTTCTTTATCGTGCTAATAATATTTATACTCATGGAATGACTAGCGTTTTATCAAACTCTCAGAGTACATACCTACTGAACGTATTTTATAATTCACAAACTACATTGGGATAAGATTTTATTTTGTTGTAATTAGGATCTTTCCAGGCAGGAATAAAGACGCGTGAAACAGTGGGGCTGAAACTATTTTAAATAAATACAGTTTTAGTAATTGCACGACACGGGAAACTACACATTCCTATATAGATATGTCGGTACTAATGTATGTGGTATTTTGAACAAAAAAACTGGTTTTGTTTAATATGAATAACATTTTATTTAGATGCATTAAACGGCTTTACTTTATACATACTTTTTTAAAATTCTTTAAGATAAAAATCAATTATCTGTTTAATTAATGACACGGGAATTAACGGGGAGATCTGTGGGAGTCATATCAAACACTTGATAAATTGTATCTTATTTAGGAATTTGTTCTTTCGCTGTAAAATGATTTATTATCACGAAAGGAGTAAAAATTAGGCTTACAGTCTTGGACTTGTCAAAAGGCGCTTTCACTTCTCAATACGTACGTAACCTACCTTTTGGGAAAGAGGAAGGAGCGGCCGAAATGAAGTGGCCTATACTTATAAAAACTATGAATCACCAACGAAAAATCAGCGACTCCGATATCAGTAGACGGTGTAACGATAGAGCATGTCGACGAGTACACTTACCCAGGCCAAAAGATCAGACTTGGCCAAAGTTCATTAAATGGAGAAATAGATAGACGAATACAGCTAGCTTGGGCAGCGTTCGGAAAACTCAAAGATGTGTTTTAATCCGAGATACCGCAGTCCCTAAAAACCCGAGTCTGATGCGTTCTTCCAGTAATGACATATGCTTGCGAAACATGGACGCTTACTGCCGGGATGATCCACCGCCTCATAGTTGCAATGGAACGCTCTATGCTTGGGATCACACTCTTAGATAGAATATGGAATGAAGCCATTCGTCAACGCGCCCAAAGTCACCGATGTTGGGGAACGAGTACAAAAGGGGACACGTATGCCGTAGAGATGATGAGAGGTCCCTAGAGTCCTACACTGGAGGCCCCGTGCGGGAAGTGTTGGCAGACCACCAGCCAGATCGTCGGACGATATCAAGAAGACGGCAGGGCCGACCTGGACCAGAACCGCCGCAAACAGACCAAAATGGGAGCAAATCAAGAGGCATAAATCCAACAGTGGACGGGCCTCGACCCACGGTCTACATAATAACATATGTATAGAAGGATGTCCCAAGACCAGTCCTGAAGACTTAAGGCAGGTTTTGTGTGACCTATTATGAGTAAGACATGATAAAAGTGCAAAAAAAATCATCCCAAAATTTATTATGTTTTAACAGTTGGTGTCAATTCGGTCAGAGCTCGAATTCAGAGTCAGCGCCGATCGATAATGGCTTTGACACCGCTACGGCGTACGGCGACAGCTGAGTGCTCACAACAAAGACATAATTGCATGATCCTTCTACTATTTTTATGTAAAGTTTTTTATATAGCGTCTAAACAAATAATATTAGAATTTGCAGGACCAATTAGCTGTATTTTTTATCGGTAATGGTTTTGAGATATTTTGTACAATTTTTTAAAACTTGACTCGTTTATCCTCCTTCAATTTTCACTATGATGAGACCTTATAATAGGGGCTTACAACAGCTTATTATTTAAATAAGCTTTATTATTTAAATACTCGAATAAATTAAATCTCTAACGCGTTACTCTATTTTAAATACAGCTTTGGCAATTTTTCCACATTTTAATGCATTTATTGCCTCTTGGTACTGAGATAGGTTGAACATTTCTATGCCGAGTCTTGAATAGTTGAGATATCTGAAAAAAACAACAAAATATTTGAATAAAGTCAATAGACCGACTATGTGAGGAGATAATAATCTGGGTGAGCCCATGTGATCTTTCGGCATTTTTAAATGGATCCTGCACCAAGACATTATTTCACTGCGTTTGAAGAAAATAAATGCAGCGGAGTGCGGTCACCATTTTTTCATGCTCGGTTGGTAACCAACACGTTGCGCAAAGTGGGACGAGTTCTGCCGACCGTATAAATCTAGATAACCTTTGTATACAAGAATCCGTATTGATTTTACTTAGTCAAATTTATGTTTATTATTTTGTGATTAAGCCATATTAGATACAATTTTATAGGTCGTAGTATCACAAAACCATTGCAATGCAGTGATATTCTGGCCACACTGTAGTGACAGAACTCACTCTGGTAACGGTATGATCTCATAACGGTAATTCTAGTCACAGTCTGAACTCATTATAGTGTCATGACAGTCTAATTACATTAGCGGTATTCTGGTCATACTCTAGTGGCGGTCAGAACACACTCTAATAACAGTCTGATTACATTAAGGACATTCTGGTCACACTTTAAGTGACAGTCTGAACTCACTCTGGTGACATATGACGGTCTGATCACATTAGTGATATTCTGGTTACACTCTAGTGACAGTCAAAATTCACTTTGATGTCATATGACAGTCTGGTCACATTAGTGGCATTCTGGTTAACACTCTAATGACAGTTAGAACTCACTCTGGTAACAGTCTGATTACATTAGGGACATTCTGGTCACACTCTAGTAACATTAGTGGCATTCTGGTTAACACTCTAATGACAGTCAGAACTCACTCTGGTAACAGTCTGATTACATTAGGGACATTCTGGTCACACTCTAGTAACAGTCTGAATTCAATCTAGTGACATATGACAGTTTGGTCACATTAGTGGCATTCCGGTTAACACTCTAATGACAGTCAGAACTCACTCTGGTAACAGTCTGATTACATTAGGGACATTCTGGTCACACTCTAGTAACATTAGTGGCATTCTGGTTATCACTCTAATGACAGTCAGAACTCACTCTGGTAACAGTCTGATTACATTAGGGACATTCTGGTCACACTCTAGTAACAGTCTGAATTCAATCTAGTGACATATGACAGTTTGGTCACATTAGTGGCATTCTGGTTAACACTCTAATGACAGTTAGAACTCACTCTGGTAACAGTCTGATTACATTAGGGACATTCTGGTCACACTCTAGTAACATTAGTGGCATTCTGGTTAACACTCTAATGACAGTCAGAACTCACTCTGGTAACAGTCTGATTACATTAGGGACATTCTGGTCACACTCTAGTAACAGTCTGAATTCAATCTAGTGACATATGACAGTTTGGTCACATTAGTGGCATTCCGGTTAACACTCTAATGACAGTCAGAACTCACTCTGGTAACAGTCTGATCATATTAGGGAAAATCACACTGTAAATGTAATTTCCATAGGAAGTGCATTTTTTTTTTTAAATTTTAGACTCAGCCTAACATAATTATATTCCATTGCATAAAGTTATTATTATTATTAGGTAATTACAATGTTTAGGAGCTAGCTCCGGTGATATGGTTGAGTTGAGTTTTGAGATGACGTTAAAAACTTTCGATAAGTCTAAAAATATAGAATGAACTCGAAGTCCACCATCTTTTTACATTATTATGGATTTACAAAACATAAACTTATTAAGCTATAAAGACAAAGCATCTTTAACAAATACGATCTCAACGTTACAAGATGCATTGTTAGAGTCTGTTTTTGTTGATTATTTTTATGTTGACATATCCATATTAATTTCTTACCCTTCTGATAATGACGTCAACATTTTGATAGCTTTTGGAAACGAGAAGACGTTGATTTTCACACCAATTATGGATAACTCCTTCTTGTATATGTCAAACGGGTTGATCCTGTAAACATTGAGATAAACTCATTGAGTTAGGTATTACAAAAGTATAACTATGACCTAGGTCAAATACAATTATTTTTGGACCCTACTCAACTAGGCCAAATGTGCCAGTGGAGATGGCGGTGATGAAATGTTAAGAACGGTATGACCATGTGCAGATTCGAACCCGAGATCTTTGAGTAAATATTCCAACGTCTTAACCACTAGACCACCACGATCTAAATACATTCTCATGCTTCAGTACATTGTTTAAAAGTAGTAAATTGTTTAACCAGAACCTGACGTCTTACAGCTAGGTCCTGCGGGCGTCATAAAGGGCATTTCCCCCCAGACTATTTGACATTTTTGGAAATTTTGATGTGCGGCTAGTAACGAAACAACTCGGACATAATATCTACATTTATATATGAGTTTGTGTTAATTTTAACTGGCTAGTAATTCATAAAACATCCCCAAGCTGTGATTATTTTGAAATTTGAATGAGAATTTAATGAGTGCTCTATCAAACTGTCAATGTTTCATTAATCAGTACTAAAATAATGTTGACTTTATTGTATCTATATTATTCGACCAGCCTTCGATGTAATCTAAACGGATATGTTTGTTTTTCAAGAGCATCAATCTACACACAAAAAATCGTTTTCGCATTTCTAGAACGAGGATAGTAACTTCTTATATCTGAATGTATATGCGAGAATGTTACTAGATGGACTACAGGTTGAATAGACACCTCGCGTCCAGGGTCCATAACAGACAAACGCATCTGCAGAAGCTGAGATGTGATCCGCCACAATCCAGCACTCACCATGAAAAGAGAACAAACTGTGGGGTGCATGACCTTACTACAGCCGAAATTAACAGCAGATACCCGGCCCATATGATAAAACCTAACCAAATTAATAAATAAATATCCAGCCCTACTATGACACTCGTATTATTGCCCTTATAGGCAATTGTGTACAGTCATCCCCAAGTCAGTTAAATTAAAAAAAAAAAAACAATAATTACTTATTTTGATAATAAATTGCCAGATAAAAAAAAAATAATTTCTACATTTAGCAATTTTAAAAAAAGAGGTTAAGAAATGACTTAGAAAATAATGTATAAATTTTTGAGTTTTAATTACTAGTATTTTCTTTTTAGTTTTAATTACATTTTTGTAAATTTTGTATCTGTTATTTCCCGTGTTGGTACTTTATTAGATCTCATATACTATTTTTTCTAACATGTTAAATTATATTTGTTTTCTTTTCTTTTTAGAAATTTTATTAGTGTAATTTTATTATATTCACCATTTATTTTTGTTTCCACGTTGTTCTGATCTGATGAATTTTTGTTCATAAAATGTGTTTCTAAAAATAAAAAAAAATCTGATCATAAGTGCTTACATTGCCTTATCCTCGGGCCCAGAGCATCCGAACACGACGTACTTAGCTCCGTTTGCGAGGAATGGAAAGTTCTTCTCGAGTACCTTCGCAACGCCGGTGCAGTCTATGATCAGGTCAAACTTCTGCTTTGAAGCCTGCAGTTCTTCTGGGACGCAGTACACGAAGCCGAGACCTAAAAATCGAACGAGCTATAGATTATTTTTTTGCGTTACGAGTGCGGAATCTTGAACGAGAAATAAAAATCGGGCCGAGCGCATTTCTTGGTTCTCGTTACCAACGATTTCTATCCAATCAATTAGCTATTCACCGATTTGATCGAGGACAATAATTTAAATATAGTCTTATATTGTGCTCTCATACAAAACAATAATGAATGGGGAAAAATAGAGCAGAGATTTATTACAAATATTGAATATGTCTAAGTTTGGACAACGTTCCATAAAATATTTGGGTTCCAAAATTTACAACAGCCTTTTGGATTATATTAGGATAAAATATAAGAAATTTAAATATACTGTAAAAATAAATAAATAAACTACTGGCTAACAGATAAAGGAAAACAAAAGTCAGTTAAATTATTGGAAAATATATCAGTCGAGAGCTATTGAAGCGTTGCTATGAAAAGACTATTCGAAAGTCGATCCAAATGGTAAGCGTTATTTTCCTTCGTAAGTATAAAGTAAAAGTTTATTAAGCGAAGTATGATAAATCTACAAATCTATATATACAGGTTGTTTTTAAATCTAGGGCTTTCCTTTTAGGGTGTTGATCTATATCGATAATCAAAAATGAATCATCAATAAGTATTGAAAATATGTTTCTCAATTACGATAAAAACAACTTCAAAGTTTTAAAGAAATCGTTTTAAAGTTGAACGCATCGCGCGAGCTCGCGAAGGACTTCGAAGAAAAACAAAGTTTTTTAGTAATATAATTAGGTTAGGTATAATGTTTTTCTTTTCGTGAGACCAGTTTCGATATCGGTGTAGAACTACCTCCTAAAAGGAGTGTCTTAAATGTAATGGGCGTTCAATATGTCAAACGGTCAAGGCTTTGACCGTTACAGAAGGCTGGTAACGTAATGCAACAAATAGAGAATCCTATATAAATCTTATACTTCAACATTTTACAAATTTGACGTTTTATGCCTGCACTGATTCTCCTGTTTACTGGTGGCTTTTCTTAATTTCCTCAACCGTTCCGCGAGGGATTCTGGCCCGCGATTAAGAAGATAACTCACCCATTTTTTTAGCAATGGCAAATCGATTTCGGTCCGGCGCTGAAACTGTAACATCCCTGTGACCTTGTAGATGTAGCAAAACAGCCCAGAGATTACCTGGAATGCAAGATAAATAAATAAATAAATACCACCTCTACCTCACCTCTTCTCTTCCTACCTCTTCTACTGAACTAAGCATTTATTTGTAATTAATTATGCATAAAAGGGCTCTTCGCCCAGTTCTTTCAATTTAATGGCTTCCATTATAGATTACTATGGCCAGTGTCAAGTAACAATTATTATAAGTTATGTAAAAAATTTAGACAATTACTCACTTATGATTCCCGCTCCGAGAATAAGTATTTTTTGTCCGAGAAATATTGGCGCGACCATATCCCACCCGTGCGCCAAACACGACATGGGTTCCGTGAGGGCAGCTAAAATATAAAAAATATGCATAAAAATGTATTCTATAAAACTACAATTTGCCTTTCATTATAAAAATGCTGAAATAACGGAGATACATTTCTTTCCTACTGTGGACTGGTGGTCTGCCCAGAATTTGTACCAAGCAAGCCATATCGGCGGTGGAAGTCCACACTAACCGCCGAATTTTTGTTAAAAAATCTAGGCAAGCCCGGCTTTTCGGCTTCTATAGAAGTACCACCACTGGTGTGGACGTGGACGCATTTACACTACCTTGGTATAGTTTTCGCAAAAAACACCTTAATTTTTCTCTAGAGTTTTCCCGATTAAAAAAAAAAATATAATATTGCCATGTTTTTTTTTTAGTACGAAGTCCTAGAAGGTTTATTGTTTGTTTGTATTATGGCGATGATTAATTACTAATAATGTATGATTTACCAACTATTTGAATTAAATATTTTTTAATAGAAATACCTACATTGCCAAGCCTGAATTTAATTAATTTATTTAACACATATTCGACAAATAAATAAATTTAAAAAATACCATCAGAATATTTCATTTCGAACACATTCGAAATGCTTATTTCACAGCAAAAGACTGGTTTATACCATGTTAGGTATTGCTGATTATATAATATTATTTTATTTAGCTTGCAATGTTTGTACGTCGGTTTAGGTCAAATCTTGCAAGCTGAATTAGAACCACTTCCTCTTATCCTGCGGAGTTGAAATTTGACATGTTGGTTCAGTTCCGATGACAATGCATTTTTATGGTAAGCATGACCTGATTTTATACCCAGGATTGGCTCCAGACGAAGGAACTCTTCAACGGTCAGCATCAGACACGAAATTTTGTATACGCATTCAAGCACTTTAATAAAAGTTTATTTTTAAAGATGTTTTTTTTTCTTTTAAATGTTTTTACGATAGTTATGATAATTTCTATTTTCTAGCGGATAAGAGGAACTAGGAACCTTGTTCCAGTGTGATTCCGTCCGGCAGTGCGTACACCTGCGTTTCGGGCACGACGCAGTACTGTGCCCAGCCGCCGTTCCTGAAGATGCCTATCGTGTGGTCACCCGTCCTGGAGCTGCAGTGGTGATATTTACCCGAATGGCACGGTTCACACAGGTTGCATGCGCTAAAAACGATCATTTTTCATTTATTTATTTGTTTATTTCTTGCACATGATAAAAAAATATAGTAGGTTTAATGCACAATATCTTGCCTAACTAGCCAATCGCCTGTTCCAAGGAAGACATTTTCTATTATTTAGAGTCTTACGCCGCGTCGAAAACATTTGAAAAATAAACATGCCGTATGGGGCTAGTCTATGTAGAAGCTGACTATAGCAATAATGCATTTAACAAACGTCAAACTGACAGCGAGTGAGTCAGCTTCAAATCGCTCGCTGTCAGTTTGACGTTTGTCTAATCAAATTCAAACAAACGTCGTTTTGACGTCAGTCAGTTTGACGTTTGTCTAATCAAATTCAAACAAACGTCAAACTGACAGCGAGTGGCGTTTTTTTTGCAATCGTTTGACGGACAATGATGGGCTATTATAAACGTTTGACCGTTTATTTCTAAACCAATAAACCAATAAACATTAATCTGCAAAAAAAGATATCAGTTTTGCTTTAATAAAAGTAAACTTGCCTTTATAAAAGCACGAAGAAGATTTTAGTTGGGTATTATAAACGTTTGACGTTAATTGTTTTATTATAAACCAATATATGTATATCTGTAAAAAAATATTGAGTAGCACCCCCATAGTACCCAATTTTTATTTTCTTAATATAAATCGATGTAGAATCGTTTCAAAATAACTAGTTAACAAAATAACAGTTTGACAAATGGGCTGTCAATTACATTATTTTTTGACCGTTTTTCGTCTTTATGATGCGTAAAAGCGATGCATCTGACAACACTGCGTTCAGCAACCTGTAACATAATAGGCCAGGAGACGGAGCATCATCGCAGTTGAAGGACATACCTGTTGGGGTCGACGGCGACGCGCTGGCCCTTCTTGAACGACGCTTTGGGACCAGCCTCCGCGATGGTGCCGCAGAACTCGTGACCGAGGACCACAGGAAATCCTTTGGTGCACGCGAAGTTCCCCTAAAACGCAATGAAAATTCCGCGTTATTTGTGGACATAATTATAAAACGAGAGTTGCTTTTCGCGTCTTTCAAACAAAACTATTGACAAAATGATTGATTCTCCAAGGCAGAGGTTATTGTTGATATCAATATACTGGACGTTGCAAGAGCAACAGTTTTCAATTGGTTCAGATAAAATACATTATAAAATATACAGTTATACAGGCTACAGGTTATACAGGTCTTAGGAGGTTGATCTGATGTCCTTTTCCGATATAGATCCCCCGGATCGAACTTATGACAAGAGCGATTTCATATTAACGCGTAAAATGTAAATTTTTTTTAACTCGGAAACCATGATGAATTTTAATATGGGGTCAAAACAAATTATGTTTGAAATGGCAGGGATAATAAGCTGGATTTTCTATTAATAAAAAAATAAAATGAATATAAAACACTATCAGTATCACATATATCACAATTTGAGTTTTATTTATTTATTTAGTACATTTAAACAAGTAAGTTCAAGTAGTTTTTTTAGTAAGTATGTTCGCATGTAATTATTTTATATATACTACAAGTTGACCCGAGGAACTTTGCATCGCTTCTGAACCAATAAATGTTGTGTTAACTTATTAGCCAAATTAATTTTTTATTAAGAATACTCAAAATGAATTAAGTTAAATAAATGTACAAAAATCAAAATAATATGTATGTTGACATATTTCATTTAACACAATGACAAATGTGATAACCTCACAAAGTAAACATCTTCGAAGGCGAATTACCGTTTGAAAATAAAATTAAATTTCCGATGTTTTAATAGTTATTCTACTATTCGGGGCGGAGACAAATCCCAACAAATCATTATGTTTATATAAGTTTATTTATTTGTTATATATATAGTATGTATGTTTGTTTGTGTACACACAGATATTTATTTATTTAACAGGTTTCCCCGTGTACACATTTCAATTCGTAACGTACAAGCAAAAAGTTATAATACTTAACGAAAAAAAAATAACATTTAAAAACTAAAAACAATATCAATAAAAAACAAAAAATAACCAAAACTAATCGGGAAAAATACAAAATAAAATAATTCCATGTCTATCCATATTTATAAGTATGTGGGTGTATTTTTGAAATGTTTTCAACGCGGCAACGAGATTTATAACTGTGCTTTAGGTAGATTTCATAAGGAAAGTTATAAGCATTGGAGGAGGTCGATTTTTGCAGATAGGCCCATACAAACAGTGTTTTCATCTATCTTTCGGTTTATATCATTACCCTACTATGTATCGGTACCATTTTATGAAAGTTATTTACCGTTTAAATTCCTCAAACGAATGTTACATGTCAAATAACTCCCGAAAATGGCCTTTTTAGCTGCTATCCCCGTCCTTGGCCATCTTTCAGCTCGAAAAGGGCAAATGCGAAAGAGTTGATAATCAACCAAAGCCGTTTGGATCACATCGGAGGCTGGCCAGATATCTAACATTAAGGCGCCCCGGGACGCATTTGTCCTTGAGATTAGAAAGAGTAGGCTTTATTCGAACATTGACGCGTAGAAAAGAGACGGATATACTCTCCGACCGCGAATTCGTTACATTTGGAATCGATGAAACATGTTTTTTGTATTTAAATAATTATTATCATTTGAAAAAAATGTTTTTTTTTAAGTAATGTCCTAGATTATTATATTGTCTAACTTTAGAAAGAAAAATTAGGTTCGCGTCACTTACACAACTTAAAAGAAAATCGTTGCAAGAAAAAAACAACACTTTCTTATTTATTTATTTTCATTACTATAATAAGGTGTATTTCGTTTTTTTTTTAAGCAAAGTACTAAATTAATATATGTAGAATATTGTGGTATTTTTAGTTTTAGCCATTTGTTGGGAATAACTTCAACAAAATGAACCAAAATACGTTACAAAACACGTTTTAGGGACTGGTGGCGCCTTAAAATCAACGATTTTTTATCACTAATAGCATATTCAAATTTTAAAAATATGACAGCACGGCTGTTGCAAACTTGAGGACGTTTTATTTATTACTGGCCAGACGTACGTGTTGTTTCATTACTAGCCGCGCGTCAAAATTTACAAAAAAAAAAAAAAAATAGCGTGATGCGAGTACCACTGTATGTTTTTTTTTATTTTAATCTACTTAGAGCTAAAAAAATAACCCACTGTCGCCTCTACGGAGATACCACCACAGAGTGGTCTGGGTGGGAGATGTCGTTAATGACGCCTGTAGGGCCTAGCTGTAGGACGTTATAAGAAACGAGTTAAATATGTTACCAGAATTATATGCACGTCGGTTCCGCACACGCCGGAATATGCCACTTTTATAACCACCTCGTGGTTCGATGGTTTAGGAATTTCCATATTTTTCTTGTGTTTCAAATCCAACGTGTTTCCATCAAACAAAATGGCTTCCATGTTTATAATTGTTTATCAAAGAAAGAACTATTCCGAGTTGATTTTACGGAGCGACTAAAATATAATCTTTGAAAATATTCGTATTTATAGGGTAGCCTTCTGCCGATAGGATAATAACGCTGATTATAGTTACATAAAGTTAATTCGTTAATTTATAACGCGAAAACATGTTTTTCGTGTTTTTTTTTATTGAACAAACAACAAAAATCAATTATAATGATTGCCTGCGTATTATTGCAGATTGTGCAACGTCGCTTATATAAAAAAACGCTCTAACCTTTTTCACAATCACAAACCATTTAGTTAATTATTTGAACGCTATTACAGTATTGACAAAATGAATATTGTATCTTTTATATATAGGGTGTCCCAAGACCATTCCCGTTAAAAAAAAAACAGCCAATTGGTCCTTCGATTTCTAGTGTTATCTGTTAAGAAACTATATCAAAATTCATTATGGTATTCGAGAAAAATAATGTTGAAGTTTCTATTCTAAATCATGTAAAGCAGATATTTTTAATGGCTCCTCCCTCCGATAACTACGTCACTGGGTCACTGGGCCGCGGTCAGTCAAGATCGAGGTTAATGACCTGCCGCGTTGTTCGATACGCCCTATTAGGGCGGAGCTAAATGATTGCTGTTAGGTGCCACTGTAATTTGCACATGAACTCGTTTACGTTTACTTTATAATATGACACATTAATTTGAGGTTATTTTTTTTATACACAAATAAATTTTATTTAATTCGCAGGGCATTTTATTTATGTAGATTTCCTTAGAAAACTACCCATTGCAATGGGTGCCATGTCACTTCCGGAAAATTCACATATCTTCGCGTTTCATTAATACTTTGGTATATTATAGTATTATTATATATAATCAATGGTATTAATATTAGGAATCACTGTAGTTAGCCTTGTCATAACTAGGTCATGTTATTTATTCACAGCCGAATGTTTTTGGAAATTAATTAATCCATCTAAATATAGTAAGACCCGCATAGCAACTTGTAATGCTTTCGTCAAGAATTTGTATTTTATTTATTTATTTTAACGTTTTTCCTTATTGTCAGTGCGCCGTTGGGTATGATGAAATTTATATGAAATATTCCAATAATTATTTTAAATCTTGTAAGGTATTTATTTAACAACGTTAATAATGAGTACTTATTTGTAAATTCGCAAGAATCTATAGCAAAAACTTTGGAAAAAATTAATTTCCGAAATTTTAGACGAGCGAATGAAAAATAAAAAAAGTTTTGAATTTATCACACATTTTGTTTTGTTTCTACGCCTTAATAAAATAAAAATGTATAATTATTGTATTATTAAATGTATCTGTTTTTCTTACTTATTAAATTATTTTATTATTGTTTAATCTATTCATTTAATAATTATTTGTTAACGCATATTTACCACACATTTACTGTCAACACGGGAAAAGCAGAGAGGGCTTACTGAGTGAATGCCAGACGTTTCGGCGCGAGATGCTGCCTTCTTCAGTGGCGATTTGGCACTAATCCTCCCGGCTGCCACCCGAACATAGACAGTGCTAAACCAGCGGGTAGGCTGAGGAGATTTTAGAGCGGCAAGGCACTCAAATAAAATACCGCGTTTAAATGCAAATAAAATATTGTCGACATTTGTCACAGGCGAATTCGACAAAAGCAAAGAAGGCGAAAATTCATCTAGGTATATATTGTGACAAAGAAGCCTTTCAGGGGGTGAGGTCACGTGGGCGGGGAGAGGAGGGGTCACTTAATCTGCAAGAGGGTGAGGTTAGGTTAGGTTGGCCTGAAAGAAGGGGAGGTCACTTGGCCTGTAAGAGTACGTCACTTGGCCTGCAAGAGGGGGGAGCTCACTTGGCCTGAAAGAGGGGTGGAGGTCACGTGGCCTGTAAGAGTAGGCCACTTGGCCTGCAAGAGGGGGGAGTCACTTAGCCTGAAAGAGGGGTGGAGGTCACGTGGCCTGTAAGAGTAGGTCACTTGGCCTGCAAGAGGGGGGAGCTCACTTGGCCTGAAAGAGGGGTGGAGGTCACGTGGCCTGTAAGAGTAGTTCACTTGGCCTGCAAGAGGGGGGAGTCACTTAGCCTGAAAGAGGGGTGGAGGTCACGTGGCCTGTAAGAGTAGGTCACTTAGCCTGAAAGAGGGGGGAGTTCACTTGGCCTGAAAGAGGGGGAGATCACTTAGCCTGAAAGAGGGTGTGGTCACTTGGCCTGTAAGAGGGCGGAAGGTTACTTGGCCTGCAAGGGGGGGAGGTCACTTGGCCTGTGAGAGGTCTAGAAGCTTTACATCACCAAGGACACCACCTTCGTCTTCGCCGTCGTCCTCGTGTCCTCGCCACGTGGCTATGAAATAATAAACCGCGGGTTGACCCCAAGGAAACAGATTATCTATGGCCTTCGGCGGCCTACACGTGTATTTCAATAAGACTTGTTGACAAGTCAAAAGTAGCCCACTATCGCATCGCACATGCACGGGTCGAAAATTCGGTATCGTTTTATGTTATCGGTA
Source organism: Neomicropteryx cornuta (assembly GCA_020383195.1). Taxonomy (NCBI): domain Eukaryota; kingdom Metazoa; phylum Arthropoda; class Insecta; order Lepidoptera; family Micropterigidae; genus Neomicropteryx; species Neomicropteryx cornuta. Next base: position 2,954,213 of record JAHKQU010000010.1, on the reverse strand, counting down.
TTTTTGCCGAAATTCAATATCCGAAAACCGACCACTTCAATAACCTGTCAAATCTCTAACCACCTTTTGTTTGTCTTCTTTTATAGAAATCTAACATTTTATTTTTCGAAAGGTTCGCGTTTTAATAGCAGGTCTGAATTAACTACCAATAAGTTAAACCTAAAATTATTCTTTTAAATAAAAAACAATATCAAATACTTTATTTTTTCTTACAATATCGAGTACTTCATTATAATAAAAATCTATTCAGTACGGTTATATGTAGGTGCAAACCGCGTATAGCGTAAAAGCAGTGAACTACATTACCGACCAAAAAGTAAATAACTATATTGACTATCGAAAATAATTTATGATATTCTTTATTTTTATATTACATTGCATATATTTATATTTATAGATATTACATATATTTTACTTTATATTTAAACTAGATAAAGTTATCGATAAACTTAGACATCAATTAAAGTAGGAAGAATGTTATTAAAATCACATAGTCTAACTAATCTAAATTCGCATTTAGTGCATCTAACTAGGTGCTAAACATAGATATAGAGAGGTCTAGATAGACCCTAACGGCGCGAAAATGTCCGGCTAAAAGCAATACCATTTGCCAGCGTGGTATTGCTTTTTTGCCAGTCGATTTAGAGAAAAAATGTGTCTGAATGCGAAGTACAGGATGCTTTTTTTAATTTACAAAACTTATACTTATGTAAATATGTATGTTTCATAAATTAACAAACAAATGAAGCTAAATAAAGGACGGAGAAGAAAGATCATAAAAGGAGATAAGCTTATACTATTAAAAAATACAGTGTAGTATAGTGGAATATATAGTGTATAGTGTAGTGTAGTTTAAAATTTTAGTGTGAGAGAAAGAGTATTTACGAGGGCGCGCCGTGGAAACGACAGAGAGAGATAAAGTTGTAATATTATACGAAAACAAAAGAAAAGAAAAAAAAACTAGATATATAAATGACATTAGCGTATTATTAAACAAATTGCGAAGAGGCTAAATGTTCTGACTTAATCCGACCTAACTCAATGACTTTCTTTTATCATTAATTTTAACTGGTCGCTCTTAACTTGTAAATCTTGTTAAATTCCAAACCCGGTTTAATTTATTATAAATAATGAGCCAATAAGTCCGTGAAGGTGATAAGATTGAGTACATTTTTTTAAACTTTCTTATCTAACGAACTCTCATTCTTTGTGATAAACAAGATTGCACTTTTTTTTACAAAGGATACTTTAATTAAAGCGCGTAGGTAACGGTTAATTATTGCATTTGAATAATTTATTTTTGAAACATATATACAGCGAATTTATATTTTAATTTATATTTATATAATCTTAAAAATAATTATTCTTAAAAGTTAAAAAAGTCAATGCAAAGCGATTACTCTAAATTGTTCACCCATTTCAAAGTTCTTCCGGTACTTCAACTTTGCTATTATATAATTGCAATCCACCACTTTTCAGATGAAACATGGAAAAATCTTGTCACTAATAAGTACTCTACTAGATAAATGTCAAATGAAAAATATATTGTAGAAAGATGTGTAAATATGTATGGGTATCGACAATTAAAATATGTAATACCCCACCTATTTAACAATATACCCCTTGAAATTAGAAAACTTAAGAGGAAATCGGAAATAAAAATTAAAATAAAAGAATTTATGGAAAAAACATATTAAAAATTATTTAGGTCTTAGTTAAATCATGTTAACTTTGTTTGTAATCACATAAGTTAAGTCAACTTCATTTTTAAGTACTTTGTTATATTTTATGCATGTTAAAATAAACTGTTTTTAGTTAAGATTAAGAAACCGGCAGATAAGACAATGTCTTAGCAGGATCTATACCTTGTAATTGTATATATTTGAATAATAAATAAAAAAAAACATACATTATAACTAAATTAATAAAATAACAAATATATAGTTTAATAATTTGGCCAATTACATGAATCCACTGTTTAACGATTGAATTGAAAAGTAGGTTCACCTAAAAGTGATTACAAAAAAAGAGAATTATAAATAGAATTGACGCTATCCCCAATGGATCGGAGGGTTTATATTTACCCCACTAAATTCACTCGAGTTCCCTGTAATCGTAGAGTGTTGGGAATCATTTGATAATAATTATTCAATGCCGAAAGTTTATAAGAATTTCATAAAGTAAAGTATAAAGTTTATAACTTGACGTTTGCACCATTGGAATCGCAATGAACCAATCAGTACCTCAAATTTTAATCAAGTCCATCAAGTCAGTGTTCATCACTAGTTTTAAATGTACTTTTAACTAAAACTAGTTTTAAATTACTTAGTGTATATATCTAACAAATATTTGAAAGTGTAAAAGTGACAAATATTTGACCAAATTTTTATCTAACTCTTAACGTAAAGAATTTTAATTAAATCGTAACAATGCGCACGAAAAAGGAGCCACGTAAAGAGCTGGCATTTTTATAGACTATTTTAGCCCTGCTTGCGAACGTTGTGTAGGTTTTGTGGTTTTAATTATACTTATATGGACGTAGTTGTGTTGTATGGACGGTCAACTCGACCGAGTGTGCGAGCGAGACAGCACGCTTCTGTTTTTTTTACTCATCATGCCGGTCACCCATCTGAAAACGTCACTTTTTTTTCCATCGCGCGGAGTCGAACCTCGGACTCTAAATACTCTGCACATTGATAAAATATTAATTTGAATGCTGTTAGAAACCCTGACTTAGTACTAACATACTAGCATTTGAATCCTTGAATTGTTTGTTATAAAATTTGTTCATGTGCAACTGTTTGCCATTATAAGATGAACCTTCGTTATTTTGTCAATATAGGGGTATCACGCCACTTTGAACAAGCATCTTCTTTTATTTTATAGAAGCGTGCGTAGCGTACACTTGTTTTAGAATTCAAAATGGGATAATTTTGGATATTGGTTATAATCTTTCGTCTATTTCAAAGCGCGTGGCGCCTATTAAAAACGGGCTAGTTAATTGTTATGGTATTTAGAATCAAAGCTTATGCATGGTTCCACCATGCCATTGTACTGGAACTTCTTTAAAAATTGAATATGTGTCTAGGTGTTAAATACCTATTTAAACACATTTTTATGGAAAAATGTCCACTCACAATTTACCTACATCCACGATAAAATATTCTTTTAGACTTTTATGTTTTTTTAAAATTAACGATTAAAACTGTGCTTGATCTATGATTTGTTTTTAAATAATTTAATTTAATATTTTATTTTTGGATAATTGTTTGTTTTTTTTTTTAAATATAATAAATGAATTTGGCCAGAATCATAAAGATGGCGGTGACTATTACAAATTACGATACTTCAAGCCTCATGCCAGTTTGTTCGTTTCGTTTCGCCGGAGACGTCAATCAGCCGATCTGTCAGTCACTCGAGTCGAGCGTTTGTGTTTTTGAGAGCGGTTGTTTTGTGGAATTTATATTTTATTATTTTCGATTCGCCTGCTGCCGGAGATGGCGCGCGTTTGATAGAAATTAAACCGACTGTTTTGAAAGCAATCTAAGGCCATCATGAATGATCCAGATGTGGCCAGAGATGGTCGACGTTTGCCGCCTAATTGGAAGGTGTACGTTTCAAGCAAACATCCAGATTGTGTATACTATTACAACCATGTCAGCGGCCACAGTACTTGGGACATGCCTTTCCCCCTTTCGATTGCCGATATGCAGAAGACCGTAAGTTGAAATGGAAACCTTAAATTATTAATAATCGTATACCTACATGTTTAACCTCTAAATCGGCGAAAGCTTACTTTGCTTTAAAAATTACTACTCGGTCACTGGTTTCTTGTTTACAGTTCATGTAAAATTAGGATAATGAATTGTTGTCAACAGGAGTTGTTGACAATTACGTATTTCAGAATATACACTAACTTACCTGTTGAGTGCTCTGCAGTATTCCATCGCACTTTTGGCCAAGTTTGACGGAGCTGAGCTGATGTTTCTATACATCTATCTTATGTTATCATCTCGAACGCTTTGCTTAACTGCCAAATCTTATAAATTCAAATTTTCTAGTACATCTAGCAGTTTTTCTTCGAATCCTCCATCTTAATCATCCAAACATTTCGACACAGGCAGTGCCTAGTAGTTGTGTCTCATAGAAGATATGAAGGAAACGGAAGGAAACTTGTACATGGGAAAATTGATTCTCTATTAGCACTACTTATTAGTGACCGACCAAAGGTTCGATTTCGAATTCGGGCATTTTCGCTCCAAAATACGAGCGCCAAATGACAGCCAAAACTTCGACTACTGCCGAAACTGCATTCGTTTATCCGTTGCGCCGTCTTCATTGATACTTCAGGTCACGGCGGCCGTACTTACAATAATGTAAGGCTATTTTATTTTGATTACTATCTACAACTGCTAACTTTTTTCTTTTTGATTATTTATGCTAATTAACCCTCTAAATCAGATGTGAGCAACCTTTTTAATCAACGGGCCAATTTAAATTTTAAAATTTTTGACGGGCCGCACATAAAGTAACACTTATAATTTACAAAACTTTATTTGTAATAAACATTAGAATAAAAAAATATAAAATTTAAAAAAAAGTAAAGATTTAATATACAAATTTTAATACAAAATAAAAACAAATAAGAAAAGAACAAAAAAACGAATTTACTTGAAATTTTTAATGAGAAATTTGGCACTGTTTTTAACAACAAAACTAGCCTTTACTGCCGTATTTGATAAAATAGCTTGATTTTTAATTTAGCCTGTTGTTTTCCCAAGTTTTTCTCCATTTGATTAAACTTATCTATCCGGAGTTGTCCTGTTAAGTTTTTATATTGCTGTTTATGTTTTGAATCGTAATGCCTTTTTATGTTATATTCTTTTAATGTCGACACAGTCTCTGAGCATATTAAGCATATAGCATTATCTTTGACGAAAGTAAAAAATAAACAAATTTCCACTTTTCTTGGAAATGCCTCTATATCTACAAATAAAGAGTCTCAACACTACAGCGTTTGTATGGAGAACTTACCAGGTTGAGTCGTTTTAAGAATTTTTTAAATTACTCTCTCCTGGTTCAAATTAGTGACATCTCATGATTTTATTTTTTTTTACGCTCTAAAATGTTCATTGCAGGCATCGGCGGATGGGCGATTATTCCGTAGGCCAAGTAGCCCCGTCGGCGATCCATGCTCCAGACAATCGTTGCCACCGACGTCTCACACAGCGGGGCAAGCGTTCATGGCGATGCCTCAGAAAAATGTGGCCTTGCTGTCGACGCCAGCAGGATATCCGTTTTCCCCACCTCCAATCCCTGGCTTTCCACCACCATCAATCCCTTCCTTCATCTTTCCTTACAACTACATCCCTGCTGCAAATTCCTACCCCGGTATTATACCATATTATTATCACAATAATGTTCCGGATCATCATCCATTTCACGGCGATGCAAAGGTGGTGCCATACGAGGATGATTCCGAAGAAACCCCTAAAATCTACACCGATCTCAGGGAGAAACTGAACCAGAAACAGGCACCAAACGAAGATATCTATCATAGTAATATAAGCACCAATAATGGTTAGTAATGATGTTTGTATGTTCAGTGTATACGAAGAGTCAATTCTCTTTGTCTAAGGCCCGTACCATATCCGTGCGCGTAGTGGCCGCACTAGTGAGTTGACCTGCAGTCTTCCGTGATCCACGCACCACTTATTTTCTGTAGAGAGTATTCACTTGATTTGACATCCTAGACGGAAGTATGAGGTAAACGCCTCCGTATCGAACATAACTTCAGCCATCTTTGTTTTTTAAGAAAAAATGACTGCAGCAGATCACCCCAAATTCACCCGACGATATCCGCTGGATGTGGTGCAACACGTAAGAGCATTGATGAACGCAGCGGCGAGTGGGCCGCCTGCTGAATCTGTGGATTTCTTTTAAAATTAATTAAATAAAATAAAATTTAACAACTTTATAGTGTCTCATTACCGCTTTAGATTTCTATAAAATCTTACATTTTCTTTCAGAATTTCATAAAAACTTGAATGTGGATAACAACAGATTGGATGCTGAATATGCCAAGCACAAAATTACGGTTCGTTACTTGTCTATATTTATAACTCAATATCCAATTGAACAATGTACTGCTCTGGTCTATTAGGACTAACCTTTTTTTTTTCCTATTAGTATTACGCTGATTTGCAACAATGCAAGCTTAATGCAATAAACTAAAATGAGCAAAATAAAAAAGCTTTGTTATTCTGATATCGGGAAGGGTCAAAATTGATTGTCTGATTTTATTCAGTAACACGGACTTTATTTTAAGATTACACAATTTATCGGTGAGCACACAGCCATCTCTCAAGCATGCTCACACTAAAAAATAACTACTTTCTATATTACACCTTTGTGATATCAGCGTAAATTATTTAGCTGTCATTTTTTTTCTGAGAGCGTTATTTTTATTTATAGTCGCAATGCCAATTTTTCTTTTTTAATCGTTTTTTTTATTGTTTATTACTTTGTATATATAAAGTAATTGTGTGTTTCTACAATGTTTTGCTTAATATTGCGATGCACTGGCTTAAGGGGCTTTGTTATATTTCAGATCATCGAAGCAAAATTACTCCTACTCAAGCGTTTCTCGAGCGACCCGAACATGGATACCGACAAGGTACTATACCTCGTTCTCGATACGAACATGATGATGCATCGTTTGGACTTTGTTTCCATTCTTCGGAACGCCGTCATGCGTAAGAATTATTAGTAAACATTTAAAATCGCCACTATCGGACGCGACGCACTAACCTCTAAAATAAAATTGGAATAAGAGCATGCTATTTCCTGCGGTGCCGACTCGCGACTAGCAAAACAGAAACATCGTAAGCAATGATCGACGGGGCTCGATAATTGCTACTGAAACCTTAAGCTTAAAGGTTTTTTGTAACGATTTATTGTTTTTTATATTCATAATTTTTTCTTCATAAAATAGCGGCTTGAAAAATTGCTTAAATTGTGCCAAAAATGGAAATTTACAATGCCCGATAATCATTTTTTCTAAAATCTCTTTGCTGTTAAATTAAAAAATAATGATTATTGGCACTCAAGTTGTATAACTTGAGTGCCAGTATAACTTGAGTTGTGTAACTTGATGTATATCAAACAGACCAAAACTTTGTAAAGTTGTTAGATAGTGTTTGTAAAACACTGCCTATATGGGCGGAGCTAGTATATGGGCGGACAGTTGCGCTTTTAAAACTGTTTCAATTAAATGATGGATGGCAAGGTTTACGTAAAATTCGCGTTCAATCGCAGCCGGTTTAAAAGGCTTTGCTGCGAGGAGTGCCCTCCCTTCTTGGGGAATAAAAAGGCCTGATCTCACGCAGAAAGTTACAGCACATCCACGCGGCAAGACGGCTTTCGAGAGAGAGAACGAGTGTAGGTAGTTATTAGGAGTTATTTTGACAACCGCAAACCGCACATGTGTTAAAATATGACGAATTACATGTATGAGGGTGTGTTTAAACCAGTGTGCTAACTTTCTCATTAACAGAAATCATAAAACTATCACGACTTAGGTGAGAAATACCATTCTCACCAAAATTGCAATTGCATATATTTAGAATTCTGCGAAGCAGAGCATTTTGAGCATGATTTGTGTTAAATTTAGAAACGTGGAAAATTAGGGTCTGATGAGTGCGACAAGAAATTTTAGATAAAATATTCGGTGCGTCCAGACCGTCTGAATACGATCGAAAAAGCAATGTTATTGACAGCTAATTTGTCAATATCACAATAATGCTGAACGAAGACCCGTTTAAGTTTTATATGCGGAATATGCCAATAAGTCAATTTTTTCTTTGATTTTCAGAGTCGAAAACGGAGTCTCGTCTGATGATTCCATACAGAGTTCTCCAGGAATTGGAGAACCTTAAGTCGACCAGTGAATATGCGAGGTCAGCCACCCGCTTCATAACCCTTCATAAGCAGGAGAAGCCTAGGTTCAATTGTAAGTTGTATTTAATTATGAGTTTTACAAATATTACAGGCAATTTGTTAGGGAATTTCTATATATTAATATACGAAGTGAAAACTTTGTACCCCTTTCTAGGTATTTTGCGCGCACGGAAGAGTGTGAGATTTGCCATAGTTAAAGTTTATATGGAGAAAAAGTGCAGAAAGCTAAAATTTATCTATAATATGTATCACAAATCAATTGAATTAAATAAAACGTTCATACTACTGACAGCTCATTGACTGAATGAGTTTTGAGCTGTGAATTTTGTGTGATTTCAAATATTGGAATTTAAAAATGAACGAGATGTTGAGATTTCAATGGAAATATGTATTTTTAGGTTACCTGTGTTAGTTTCAAGGTTGAGATTATTTTTAAACTCCACGGTAACATCACCGTTCCTCTAGTTTGAAGTTTGATGCTAGGTGGCAGACACTTTTTTGAATTTCGTTAATGAGAACCACTGTAGGCACTTGTTTTTTTTCTCAAAACATTCTACAAAAAATTACGAGTGAAGTAATTTTTTCGAATTCCTAAAATTGGACAATGTTGCCAAAGTAGGGCACTTTAAAAACGTTTTGTTTTATTCCCGTTAAGCGATGACGTCATGTCTAAGTGTTAATCCCGGTATTCGTAAATATCGAGATTCCGGCCTAAAATAGACATCGATCAATACCGATATTACCGGTATTTACAATATTTATGTACCGATATTACCGGTATTTATGTAAGTCTACACCTAAATAACTATTGCTCTTTAAATGATTGGAAATTTGCAACATTTATGAATAAAATAAAAACGCAAAAATAAACTAAAAAATAAATAAAAGTACTTAATTAGTTTTTTTTTAATAATTGCAAAAAAAAACTAGCCTTTGTTTTCTTACTTTTAAAAACTTGCAACCCATACACACACATATGGTCTAATTCGAGCGAAATATCGGTGCAAGTGTGTGTAGTATCCTTTGTCGCTCTCATTTTCAAATTCAACCTTGTAAGTAAAACAATATTTTTTTTTGAAAAAAGTACCTTTAAATCTTAAACACATTAGTGGAATAAGGTTAATTGTTTGTTTTTTTTTTTAAATAATAAATACTTGTGTTTAGTGTGATCTCTACACTTGTGATTTCTTTATAAGATGCATTTTTTGACCGAATGCCGAAAATACTGAAATTCCGGTTTAGGTAAAACAATAATATCGACAATACCGGTTTTGTCAAAGGCTTCCGGTATCCCACTCCTAGTCGCGTCGCATCCTACCCATCTTGCAACTCGTACTGGATTAGCGGCACGAGACGACAGAGCAGCAGTTGTAAAATCAGCGCTTGAAAGTCGAACGTGATTTGCGAAGCTTGACTTTGAAAGTCATTAACTCGGGTTTTATTAGAGATATAAAAACTAAACAAAAACCATTGTTTTATAAATTATTTGATTTCGAAATGTCACATAAAATTGCTAAGCAAAACATCCTTTGTTTGGTATCCTCCTAAAAAGTTGCTTTGACGTAACGTCTTACGTAACATGCATTATTTTTACTAAATAAATTATATAAATATTGTCATTGAGATCCTTAGACAAACCATTGTAAGTATCATTTCCTTAGTTACGTGTTATTTTTATACGTTAAAAAGAATATGTATTATATCTGGTTTTGGGGCGCACATATGTTAATTTTGATAAGAAAAATCGTTAAAATACCTCTAAGAAAGAGATGGCGAACCAATGGCACGCGACACAATATTTTGGGCACGTAACTGATCGCAAAATTCATTATGATGCACTACGAAAAGTGTGAAGTAGGTATAATATGCCGAGCGAACGCGAGTGATCCCTACGCTACGGTGCGGGTAATTTCGGGTGCGGGCCGCGATACGCGGGGTACGGTGAGTGGGGTGGCGGCTTTAGGTGGTGCAAGTGCGACACTCGCTCCTTTGTTTTCGTACCTACAATCTACATCGCGAGTTTCTATTGCTAATGACGTATAGTTTGTTTATGCATAACATAATAGTGAATTTCGTTCATATAATTGTGTTTTAAAGTTTATTTGAGTTTTATCTATGATTTTAACTATTATTTAATATGGCTAGTTTGCAAAAAACAAAAAGTACAAGATAGTTAGAGTATCAGAGAATTTCAAACTTGGTGGACAGCGAAATATGGCATGATTAACACAAATATGATAATCAAAGTGAAAGTAAATAATTACAAAGTCAAAATTATCTGATGGCACGTCTATGACCTCATTAAACATTTCTTTAGAAAAATGGCACGTTGATATGTAAAGGTTCACCATCCCTGCCCTAAGACATGTTGTTTTGTCAATTATATTAAGTATGCTTGGTACTGTTGTCTTAATTTTAATTTAATTTTCTCTAACTTAGTACAAATGAGAGACGAGTCTAACCGGTATGCGATCGAGTTGGAGAAGGGCAACGGACGCAATAGCGACATGGAAATCTTGAATTGCTGCATTCAGCTTCATCAACAGGATTACCGAACCGTAAGTTCCTCATTCCATTACCCAACCAGCCCTCATTCTCTAATTCTTCACTCTCCGATCTCGTCACTGTTTTTTACCCATATTCTTCCCATAACCCATAACACTTAAGAATTATTTTTTTTATTCAAATATATGAATAATGCATAAAAATATAGTTCTTCTAATGCCAAATAAAAAACATTAGATCTATTCAAGAAGCCATGTTGTCACAATATATATTTTATATATATATATATATATATATATAATTGTATAATTGAGTTGTAAAGTTATTTGACTTATATTTGATGAATGTTTTTTTAATAGCGGCAAATCACCTGAAAAGATAAATAACACAATCTTTGACAATTTTGAAAAATTTTGAATAAGTTTCTAATTATTTGATAAAGTGCTGGATAGCATAATATTTATAAAGGTTCTAAAGAGGTCCAAGTACAATTGGAGTTCGCCTATCCCCTACTTTGATCCGGTTAAATCTACCTCCGCCTTCTGGCGTGCCGAAAGGGATTTTTTAAGATTAATGTAATATGTAGAAGATTGATGTGTAGAACGGCATTGTAACGGACCCACTGCGGTGGGCCTGAGGATAGTTAATAATGCGGTGTGAGGTTGGCAGGTGATTTATTCCACTATCCAACATAAATACTCCGATACTTGTACAATATTATGACTCCATGATGAAGATCTACGGGTCGTCGTGATGACGACAGAAGCGGTGAGTTGTTGCAGGTGCGAACTCAGCTAAATCGACCCCACACTGACGGTCAGCCTCGGTTTTATAACCTGCCAGGTGTGCCGGAGGGGCAACCACCTCAGTCCGACCAATTTCGAACGGTGCACGTGCAACCATGACGTGATCTACATGAGAAAAAATCACCCTTTAGTTTCTTTTCATCATATAACTACTGAATCTACTGGTGAACACTTTGTGTAGATGTACTATAATGGCAAATGTTTTCAGGTGCTGTTGACCAACGATCGGGAACTATGCAACTTCGCGGAGGCAGCCAACATAGAAGCGTTACCGTACCACGTCATTGTGCGCCTTCTGTTCAGCTTTAGACAGAACAAACCGGCTCACGACTGCGCCACAAAAGCCACTCGCTACCAATATGAAAATGAAGAGAGCGACGGAAATGTATTAATATCTTTGTTACTTACTGATACCTAGGCACAAATTGTCTTGGTGTTAATGTCGGTTTTAGTTTACGAAATGTTTTTTAGTGCAGTTGAACTTTGCTATAGTAATTGCGTTACCAACTGAACGCAAAATTTATTGCTATTATTTATAGGTGGACAGTTTTTCAGCTGATAAACTTATCTTTCATAGTTGTTCTCTTTTGATCTAAACGATTTACTAACTGATTGACTGAATTAGAGATGACAACAGTACACATCAGCGAAGTAATAAAAAAATCCGGTCGCTCACTGCGTTTTGTAATGCGGAACTTACGTACTGCTGGGCCACGTGCTAGGGCCCAGCACGTGGCCACTTGCGTATAAATCACTGATTCGTCCAACCTTGGAGTATTGTTCATCTGTCTGGGACCCTCATATTTCCTATCTAAATTCTGACCTTGAAGCACTTCAGCGGTTAGCAAGCAGACACGTGTTTAGGCGCTTTCGCAGATTTGACAGTCCGACGAAATTTCTATCTGACCTTAAATGGGAGGCTTTAAGTTTAAAGCGTAAAATATATCATCTCATTAACTTATTTAAGGCCTACTTGAAGCTCCCAGCGTGCTCCTCCATTAGTGAGCAACTTCAGAAACCGTTCTATATTGGACGAAAGGACCATTCTCACAAAATAAAGGAAATTTTTAGGAGAAAGAATGTCGGTTTCCATTCCTTTCTTCCGCGTACCATAAGAGAGTGGAATAGTCTGAACTGCAGCGTCTTCAAGCCATTCCCTAAGACCCCTTCCCAGTTAAGAAAAAGGATAATAAATTTGGCTTTAAAATAACTTTGTTGCACCACCTGCCAATCAGCTATATCACCGGAGGATTAGGTACCTCCAAAGTATATTTAATTTAAATAATAATAATAACAATAGTAGGCAATTCATTCCACCAATCAATCCCTCGGTTGGGCAAAAAGTTATTTTTTGGATTAGATTTGACACTTTTGGTAAGTTTTAAGTCATGTCCACATAAATGGGCATTAATTAGTGTTGAAGGTAAAAATGTTTCTAAGCTCTAAACAAGTATAGAATCCCTTTATAATATTAAATGTCTCTGTGAGATCTTCAAAAGTGTCATCCTTCTTCTAATGTCAAATTCCTTAAGCTCGGTGGCCCGCTGTTGTACCTTCTCCAACGAATTAAAATCTTTGCGAAGAACGGACTCCATACGGTTTGACAGTTTTCTTATGGACAGTAAAGGAAAGGTAAATGATTCCGCCAATATGAATGATATGTTAAAGCCTCCTCAAAGCATCCCCAGGGTCGAGGGATGAACGACCGAAAGAGGTACGCAGAAGATACAATCTGTAAAATCGGCACGTGTCATCGTGGAGTGTGTCGTTTGAGTCTATTGAGCGTATTTCAACTGCCTTGTTATCTTAATGATGGGAAGCTATTCGTTACATGCAGACGATATCAGCGTGCGTACTCTGTTACTTAAACCAGTCGACGGTGCTGTGAAAAGCACCGTTAAAACTTTAAATATTGAAATCGCCTTTAAGACCAAAGGCCAACGAGAAATCTTACTGTAATCGGAACACCTTCCTTAAACGTACGTCGAAACCTGGCTCTGGCAGCATCATTCCACATCTGGATGGAGAAAAAGGGAGACAGACACATTTTTGTAATTTTTATTGTCGATATAAATCAACCTCCTAAAAGGACAGTAATAATTTTAAATACTCCCTGTATACACACACAGTGCAATAATACATTATCTACAATTAAATATGTTTTTTTTCAGGATTTTTTTGATATCCGGAAAGAAATGCAGCCAACGACAAGCCAGCAATCCACGACTGAAACTCAAAGCAGAACGCCCCGAAAACGCATAACGTTCCCAGTCGATCCAGACCCTCAACCCTCAAAACCGACAATGCTAGTTAAAACTAACGTCACAGCACAACGCAGGTGTGCCGCTATTGATAAAAATGTCAACGGTTCAAATGTGATCCCCACGAAAATGATACCGGAATTTGCAAATGTAGCCACTGCATTAAGGAAAATAAAATTCGGTGATACGGAGACCGGTCTCAGACAAAATTCAGGGTCTGAGAGTAGCAAACCATCTGTGACTGAAACTCAAAGCAGAACGCCCCGAAAACGCATAACGTTCCCAGTCGATCCAGACCCTCAACCCTCAAAACCGACAATGCTAGTTAAAACTAACGTCACAGCACAACGCAGGTGTGCCGCTATTGATAAAAATGTCAACGGTTCAAATGTGATCCCCACGAAAATGATACCGGAATTTGCAAATGTAGCCACTGCATTAAAGAAAATAAAATTCGGTGATACGGAGACCGGTCTCAGACAAAATTCAGGGTCTGAGAGTAGCAAACCATCTGTGACTGAAACTCAAAGCAGAACGCCTCGAAAACGCATAACATTCACAGACAATTCAAACCCTCAACCTCTAAAACCGACAATACTAATAAAGACTAACCTCAAAACGCAACACGGTTATGCTGCTTTTGATAAAAATGTCAGCGATTCAAATATGATCCCCACGAAAATGATACCGGAAATTGCAAAAGAAGCCACTGTCCTGAGGAAATTAAAATTTGCTGATACGGAGATCGTTTCCTCAAATTTCTCTAGACAAAATTCAGGGTCTGAAAGTAGCAGGCAGGATTCTGTAACGCATTACAGGCACGCTACTAGTATTGAAAATTTAGACCGTTCAAGTGACACATCCTTAAAAATGGCACCGGAAGACTCACGATCAGGCATATTACGTAAGAAGGTTATGTGCGGTAGTGATGATTCTGCAAACAAGAGTTCAGCACCAAACTTAAAATCTAAAAGTGACACTTTAATTACAGAGTACCCCGCTCTCGATGGAAACGTTGATCGTCCACGTGTTATCTCCACGAAAATTGCACCGGAAGACGCAGTAGCAGCCATGAACCGAAGAAAGATCAAGTTCGGCGGTGTGCCCGGTGATCCCAGAAACAGAACGACGACGTTCGCCCAGAAAACAAATTCGACGCCGTGTTTTGAAACCGAACGTAACAAACAGCATTCTGACGGCTACGATCGCAGCATTTTATCGTCTGAAAACTCGAGTAGAAATATCAATATGAATATCAAAAATAACCCGTTGAATATTAAAAATGATTCAAACGTAAAAACTTGTGTTGTTACAAATAGTAAGCAATTTACGGTAAAAATCATCCCATTAAACTCTACTATGAACTTAAACTATAGCCATCAGAAAAATACAGAAACCGGTCCACATTTAGATTCATTTAATTATTTTAACCCAGACAATATGTTAATTACAAATTTTGACCAAGGCTATGAGTATTACGAGTCTGACCACGACGATGTTCATTTTAATCTGTTAAAGAAAAACGAATCCGTACCACATGATGTTCATTTCAAAGGATTGACTGATCATCAGAATAGATCGGATGCGTCAACCGTAATGATAGAGTCTTCGGAACGTAATCTCGATCGCCTGAGAAATTCGAATCCGAATCATTTGGCCGACGCGCCGGATAACCTGCCCAAGTGCCTGCAAACCGACCGTATGAAAGTTTTTAGCAAGGCAATTCTGGAGGCTAAAAGGGATAAACCTAATTCCGAAGAAGGGGACGCAACTATTCCGGATTTAGACGGCACCCGCATATACAGCTGGCTTAGTATAATACGCCAGAGCATGGAAGACGCGTTGGTAACAGTTTTACAGGTAAGTGGTCCTTGATTATTTAGTTTTTATTTTTTTCATTCTAAGTATCAATTTTACAAATATTTTGACTATGTAGCGGGTTTTTAGTTTACTCAAAATTTTTATGTTAGACGATAATATATTCTTTAAGGTTTAACACATTCCGCTCCGTGCGTAATACGCGCGGACCATGCGTTACCGCCCGACCAGTGAAGTTTGTTGACTTAACGGAAAATCCCACTCCGGGGCTGCCCCCCGTTTTTTACTTTAAGTTATAATGTCTTATTATTGGCAAATAACTGAAAATTTTTGTTTATGTTTAATATTATATTGACATAGCTTTTGTAAATAAAACTCAAATTATTTACCGAATATTTGATGTACGGTACTTTTTTTGTACTTGCATATTTTCTATAACAGCACATTCTGCACGGCAACACGCCGGTGGGAACTGCGGCACGGATACCTTTGTTGCTCGAGGTTATCAAGAAAATTTTTCTTCCTTTGCAGACGCACAAAGTGGACGGCAAATGCGATGATACGTTCGAGCCGTGTTTGGCCAAAATGCTCACTCACCTAAAAAAGACAGTTTGTTTAAAACTAAATAATTACCGTCGGTCGGAGTTGTGGAACGTTATAAATCCCCTCAAAAAGCACATTGAGGAAACTATGAAGAACTTTAATGGTAAGCCAAATGGTTATGTATTTATTAACAACTCTTTAGTAACTACAGCGCAGTGCAGATGATGTATCGAACATCGTAATTTATTGGTTTTCATAATAAAATATTCAAAATTCATTGTATATGGACATTACAAAATACCGGTATAAAAATAAATTACAGTGTATTGTACGATAATAGATGTGTACGATAAATTTTATATGAAGTTGGTATTAGGTGTTTAACCCGAGCCGATTTGGGAGTTGACCTGCGGGCGTAACTAAGTACCTACCGACGTGCCTTTTCTAATGCTCATCTCATAGGTAGGTACTCACTTTATTATTATTATTATTTCGTAATAGGCAAGCAGCATAGCTGATAAGCCTATATCTTATTCAATATCAAAATTATTATTTTTTCTCTGTTTTTTTTTTCTTATATGTTCGTCTAGATTGTTTTTAAATTGGTTGACTGTCTTTGATTCTATGACACTTTCTGGTAGTCCATTCCATGCTTCCACGACTCTGTTACTGATGAAGTAACTTTGTCTCTTTATGTCTATTTAACTACTCTACTTGAAAAAGGTCATCCTCTTCGATGTATATACAGGGTGCCCCAAGGTTCCGCGCATTAAAAAAAACAGCTAATAGGTCTTACGATTCTTAGTGTTATTTGTTAAGAAACTATATCAAAATTCATTATGGTATTCGAGAAAAAAAATGTTGAAGTTATGTGAAACAGATATTTTTCAATGGCTCCTCCCTCGTCATAAGTACGTTACTGGGTCAGTAGGCCGCGGTCGTTCAAGATCGAGGTTAATGCCCTGCCGCGTTGTTCGAAACGCCCCATTAGGGCGGAGTTAAATGATCGCTGTCTGATATTACTGGTCGAACAGAGGGCGGTCTAAGAAGAAGGGGTAACTCCTTACTCCTTCTCTGCGGTTTTAAGAGGGATGCTATTGGTCGACAGATAATATTGATTTATCGATTGATAAGATCGATTTACACCAATTTTATTACAAAAATAATAAATTTGGTGATGAAAATTTTTCGCATTTTGTTACATAATTTCTTACTCTTAATAGTGAACACCGTTAAGTTACCTTATATAAAAGTTTGACAGTACTGACATTTAATGCTTTTTAATATTTTAAGGATTGAATTTTTTTTCTAAAAGATTATATAGCCAGAATGTTCAAAGAAAAATTAATATTAAACGCACAGATAGTTGCATCGCTTGAGGTAATGCACGCTGGTTTAAATACAGGCCTGTATTTTATGAAAGCTTTTCACTCTCACCTATCTATCTGTGCGTCAAGCAATACGGTCAAACTTTCATTAAAGTAGTGAATAAATGATTTAAAAATTAAACAATAATTATGAAAAAAAGTGAAAATGTAACGAATATGACATATAATGTGCATTTATTTTACACTTTTCTTTTTCTTTTAAGCCATGACGATTCATTTTCATATAAACTACGTTGAACGTAAGTTATTCTTGTAAATATTCATTAAACCATTCATTTCTCATTCATTATACGATGAGAAAGAGAATTGTGTAGGGTATTTTCCCTCTACAATTCTCATTAATTAGACTTTTTCTCTGTCCAGCTAATTCTTTCCATCCTCCAGCACCACACCTCAAATGCTTACCCTATGGTAAAAAAATCGCCGGCGATTTTTTTTTATTGTTTGATATTTATATTTGTTGCAGAATCAAATCTGAAATTGGAAAAACAGGCTATCGAGACATTCTACTCGCTGTCCTATAAGCTGTTGAGTTTGTTAAATGTAAGTTGTATTTTTGTAATGTTTGTAATGTTCACTCGGCCTAAAATGGTCAAATCCCATTTTTGAGGGTGGTTTTCTATACGGGATCGTCTTCACTATCTGTCTGTTGGAGGTTTGATGTGAAACGGTTTAGTCGCAGGCGGTTGAAATTTGTCATGTTGTCTAAGAGCTGCAATACTGAGTGCTTGCACTACATATCTATACAAAGATTTATATTTTCTTCAGATGCACTGTGACTACAGAAACGGAGTTGAATTATAAACATATACAGGGTGTTTCAAAACCATCCTCGAAGACTTAAGGGTGTACGAGGTGTGTTCAAAAAGTAAGGTGGCTTTTCAAATTTCGCGGGCAACGTATTTTCGATTATCAATTTTTTTTGTTTTGTTATGTTGGTACACTCTTCCCGAACATCTGTACCAAATTTCAAGTGAATGGCATTTTTTGTTTGGTTGTGAGAGGCGTAAAGGTTAAGTGTTTTGCGTGCTCGGGGACTTTTGCTATCGAAAAATATGGATCATAGGATTTGCATCAAATTTTGTGGTAAAAATAAAATGAAGTGCTCCGTAACACTTGAAATGTTGACAGTGGCATACGGTGAAACTGTTCTGAGTAAAAAAAATGTTTACAAGTGGTACAAACTCTACCAAGATGGCCGGGAAGATGCCAATGACGAGCCTCGCTCTGGACGCCCAAGCACGTCAATAACTGATGAAAATGTTCAAGCAGTGAAGAAAATTGTTTTGGAAAATCGTCGAATCACTATCAGAGAAGTTGCCGAGGATGTCGGTATATCGCTTGGCTCGTGCCATGAAATTTTTTCTAACGTTTTGGGCACGAGACGTGTGTCAGCGAAGTTTGTTCCGAAATTGCTAAATTTTGACCAAAAGAACCGTCGCATGGGCATCGCTCAAGAGCTGTTGAATGACGTCAACGTCGACCCAGATTTACTCAAAAGGGTCATAACTGGTGACGAATCATGGGTATATGGTTATGATATCGAAACCAAAGCCCAATCGTCCCAATGGAAGCGGCCAGAAGAGCCAAGACCGAAAAAAGCACGCCAAGTTCGATCAAATGTCAAAGTTTTGCTCACTGTTTTCTTCGATTACCATGGTGTGGTGCATCAGGAGTTCTTACCATATGGTTGTACGGTCAATAAACAGTATTATCTGGAAGTTATGCGCCGTTTGCGAGAAGCAATACGAAGAAAACATCCAGAATTGTGGAAAAACAATTCATGGCTTTTGCATCACGATAATGCCCTTGCTCACTCATCTTTGCTTGTGAGAGATTTTTTGGCCAAAAACAACACCACAATTATGCCTCAGCCACCATATTCACCGGATTTGGCCCCATGTGACTTTTTCTTGTTCCCAAAACTAAAGAGATCTATGAAAGGACGGAGATTTGCAACGATTGAAGAGATAAAGACTGCATCGCTGGAAGAGCTCAAGGCTATACCGAAAGGTGCTTATGAGAAGTGCTTTGAGCATTGGAAAAACCGTTGGCATAAGTGTATTGTATCTGAGGGGTTTACTTTGAAGGGGACAACATAAATATTGATGAATAAATAAATATTTTTCTTAACAATACAAAGTCACCTTACTTTTTGAACACACCTCGTATTTATGTTCCCTATTACGTATAAGAAATTGTATAAAAAAAATGCAAAAATTATTCATGACCAAATTTATTAATTTTATCGAAGCGCACGTGTAAATTCCCTTTTTTGCTCGCAGGCGCTCGGGCCAGGCCGGTCAATGACTAACACAGCGTGGCCTCCCTAGCAACCGAACTTATGACTAGAGCAAATTCATGTTATTACGTAAAGTTTAGAAATTTTTTACTCGGAAACCATGATAAATTTTGATATGAAGTCAATTTTTTTTTATCGGGAATGGTCTTGGAACACGGTGTAAGTATAGGGTCGATTTTTATTAACTTTTGACAAAAAACACCTAATTTGTGAAGTAAAATTAAAGATTAATCAGAAAAAATGTTTCCCAATTACGAGAAAAGCAAATTTAAAATTTAATCAAAACAGTTTAGCAAATGCCGTTGAACGCACGGGTCCTAAAACAAGAGAGACCTTGTCACGTGCCAGCGATGGCGCAGACGAGAGGCATGGCGTGGCGGAGCAATGTTCTTTGAAAAACAACAATGCGTATTTATAATATAATTACATTATTATTGAAGTTTTATGATATATCCGTCGCCCTGCAAACGCGACGTCTGGGCCACCGGCCGCGCGTGCGGATACATGCGTCCGTATGCTGACAAGGGATAATGAGAGACTGGATAACCGGACTTGACTAAGAAAATATTGATGAATAAATTATAGACGAGAATTACAGTTACAACTTGTTTCAGAGTTCCGAAAGAGATGACTTCACCCGCGAGAGGCTGCAGGATGCAATGGAAATGATCAACCAGCTGAACGAGCAGCCGTATTTCGAAAATGAAGACCTCAGCGATGGTGCACTTTACATGTTAAATGGACAGGTAGGCTGACCACTTTCCTCTTTGCTTTTGCCCACTTGAGACGTTTAGCAGTTCGTTTTATCTTCTGAGCGGGTATCTGCGGGCCTTGAAGTTCATTCCTGAAAGTTTCCGCCTTACAGTCCTTTCAGACGTGGGATTAATAGATATTTAAGAAAAAGAAACTCAAAATGAATTAATTTGATAATGTGATTGATACAAGCATTCTCAAAATTATTACAAAAAATTTAACCCACGAGAAGGATCATACTCGTGACACAAAATCAGACCCTCAGTGCCCCCTCTAAGTACTTCACTGCTCTGTGAATTCTATTACTTACCCATACTATTATTATTATTATTAGTTTTAGGCAGGCGGCTTATGCTAATAAGCCTAAATCTGCACTTGTATCGTCTCTGATAAACTTGTCCAGTCTGTTCTTAAATTCATCCACATTTTTGGCACTTATCACTGCGCTTGGTGACTTATTCCATGCATTCACCACTCTGTTGAAATTCTTAAATAAAACAAATAAAAAATGAAAATCGGGCATCATCGCTTTAATTTTTCTTTTATTAAGTATCTTTTGGTAATAAAACGAGATTCTACAGAATTTTATAAGCTATAGATAGTTTTTCTAATGTAAGAATTTTAGTAATGACCCGTAATTAGGTCATTTTTCTGAAAACGAGTGTATTCGTCGAAACGATTTCGACACCCGTCGACTTAAACCACACAAGACACCATTTTAAAAGCAGCCACGAATTGCACGACAAACTACCCTCAATAATATTTTACGTACGTACTATTTATACAGGGAAAGAAAAAAAAATATTACTAAAACAATTAAGGTCGGTCTTCGGGTAAACGAACTTAATTTATGCTTGTATTGGTCTGCTAGTTTGACCTCTCTGCAACAGGGCACACTACAATCCACAACGGCCATTTTGTTTTATTTTGTCTTAGCTCGGCTCAGCGCAAGCGTGTTATCCGAAATTATCTGTCATCTTATTACTCTGACTGTTATAATACATGGAAAGTTTGTTTTATGATCAACATATTATGCTATTTAATACAATCCTGTGTGAAAATTCAAACGGTGTTCAGACTTTAACTCATTTCAGTTTTGATATGCGGTAATGTTCACCTAGAGCGAGGTTCATTTTGGATCGGTATAAAATAAATATTTATTTCAATAATCAAACTAATATATTTTTAAACGCACAACTTACAATAAAATAAATATTTCCCTATACAACTTATGAACGTTATTTTTTTTTTAGCAGTTAACAATCATTATAATTCGAATTATTATATGTCGGATCTACACCCACCCTCCTGACCTTATATTAATTATAAAAACAGTTTTCCAAAACTTTTTTCCAATATTTTTTGCTGATTAATGTCTAATCGGCGATACAGATCAACCCCTGAAAGATGCACTGTAAATATTACCAGCTGCTACTACCAATATTTTATTTTTTTTTAGACACCAACACCTTCAGAGGAAGATTTTGGAAATGATGATGCTACAATACCACCGCAGTCGCAAAGGGTTCAAGAGATACATTTTAACGGTGGATATCCATCGAATTGCCCTATCGATGAAGGGCCTATCGTACCCCAAATCCTCAAAGCTACGAAGAAGTGCTCGAACGTGGACAAACTCTCGGAAGTTATAAATACCGAGGCTACGGTCAACCGACAGAATCCATCGGACAGTACCAGTGCGCCGGTCAAATATCCAGGTACTGACAAGTTGCCCGCCCAGCCTTCGTGTTACAAGACGTACAAGATAGTTCAGTCGCCGGAGGATACTACGTCGCCGACCCTCATCAAGAGCATGGAAGCGTTGCGCGGTTACGATAACGCTCATCCTGATGTTACCGCAACGCACCCGGTGACAGAGGAACGAAACGATATTAAAAATCATTCAGAAGTTAATGAACTGTCGGATATAGGTAAAAGTTCAAAGGACGAGTTTCAAAAGCCGGCGCCAATGCCTAAACTCCCTAAGGCGCGTAAAACGCAGCAACAGCGTTTTAAAAAAACTGGCGCATTGAAAAGGGAAATCAGAGGAGTTAGGCAGGTGCCAGTGAATCCGAAGTTCCGCGTTTTGCCCGCTTTGAGGCCGTACGAAATGCGAAAGAAGACGGCTGTCAAAGGAACGAAGAAATTTGACTTTAAGAATTTGAAGAATTTGAAATTTAGCATCGTGAACGACTACAATACGACCGAGGCTAGCGGACATGACGCAGTTCCGTCCAGTCAAAGTGAAGCTACTCTTAGTTGCGTTGAAACAAGCATTCCGTCCGACCAAAGTAAAAACGTGAATGGTAATTGCCCTCATTCGGTTAAAATGTCCGAGTTGCCGTCGGAGTGCGTTCGAAATAATGAAGATGTGTTGGAAGCTATACTCGCCCTTATCAAGAAGATTTACTCAATTTTGTGAGTATTTTTTTTATTAATAATTTTATAAAGTAAGATTTCCAAATTTAATATTACACAGGTCGCCGGCACTCGATACTCTCTAATATCATGTTTGAAAAACATGCATAAATATATTAATCAATTAATAACAAGTAAAATAAAAATTAATAAAAAAATACTAATAAACGAATTCCGCTATCGTCGCGTCATGTCATCGCGTTGTGTGTGTAGGACAAGTTGATACCTGTTATTACAGTTTTGAAGTTGTAAACGTTACACAAATAGGTGTGCTTGTCGCAAAAACAAATTTCTATATAACTCTAAATGCCACCAATCTTTATATTGTACCAATAAATTATGAATTTAGTGTTGGCATTTTTAAAATATTCTAACGACTTATTTAGTTTAAATTAAGTTAGCTTTTTTAGGGTAAAGTCTTAAAACTATTTAACTGCTTATCTTAACTTAATATTGTGCAGATTAACAAACAAAAATTGCAACTACCTAACCAAGTTAATTTTAACAATCAAGTCGTGTTTGTTTTATTAAAGAAAAAAACCTATTATCTTCACATTTACTAATGCTTGGTCGTTAATCTGTAGATTATCTGGTGTATCTGCAGAATAACCAGATAATATGCAGAATAACCAGATAATCTTCGCATTAACCGTTTTACGAACATTAACAGTAATATATATTATATTTAATGTAGCAACCAAGAAAAAAACATCTTTTGTATGGAATTTGTTCCACTAAAACGATGCCAGGAATTATAAAATTAATACAGGTTTATTTTTACAGGACGTCCACCGCACAGCATAGACGTAATGGCAATATTCCCATGGACCACGCTGCAATGGCGATGAAGCTACTCATATCCTTGGAGAATTACTATACAATTTTGAAATTGTGAGTAGTATATATGTTTATATATCCTACACAACATTTACAATTTAGGGATGATGTTAATCAGACAGAATTTTAACACACTCAGCGCTGATTACGGTATATCCCGTAATCGCCATATTCTACGGGTACCGTTTCCGGGAAAAAACCGATTCTGTCTTAATGCATTTCTATTAATATTTAAAAGCGTGGCATTTAGCATATACCTGAAATCATGAAAGGCATAGACTAATTGTTGTTTTTTTTTTCATTTTAGTTCAGTGTTGACTTTTGATTGTTTATGTGAAAAGTCCGCTAGTAGTAGTAGTAGTAGTAGTAGTAGTGTAGTAGTTTTTTTTTGACGGATCTGTCGGTAAAGAAATCGGAGTTTTATTTACAAAAGTTAAAAAAACAAACATTTTATAGTTTTGTACATATTCTTAGACAATTATAAGAAATTGTAACAAACTAAAAACGGGCGGGATATTCCATTTGATCAACGAACTTGATCAGGCGGCAACGCGTGTCGACGCGTTTGACAGGAGTCGAATGTGTTAATAAAATATACGGAAAATATAGGCTTTTCGAGGCTAACTTTTAGACGAATTACAAATTTAACTTTTTCTTTAAATTTGGGTCATTTTTTTTCAGCATAATTATTGGATCGATATGCAAGTGTTGGTGCGATGGGCTGATGACATTCTTGATACATTTCCTATCGGATACTCCCTTGAAGTTCACCTGCTATGAATTTATAGGATGTCTAGTTTTCAAAAAGTAAGTACATAAACATGGTCTCATAATTCACATAAATAGTAAGTAGATGTGATTTTGAATGACTTGCTAGGACATGTTTTGTTTACCTAACCTTACCAAGTTCGGTCTGAACATTTAATTCATCATTTCAAGTGTGGTACGCTCCAAATGTTATTTATATTATATATTATGTTATGTGTGTTGTCATGGATGGGTTATACGGAGACGGCGCTTTTTGAAACATAACATTATAATGCGATCAATTATAAATAAACAAATTTGGGTTACGTAGGCACTCGAGAACTATGTGGAACCTTACCAAACAGAAAACTATTTCTGATCATTTCATAAAAAATTATAATGGACAATATAAATTGTTGCGTCCTAACTTGCCAAATAGTTTACCCGACAAGTCAGAACGTCTTTTCCTTATGGGGGTAAGCGGGTGCGCCTTGGGGCTTCGGTTCAGGTCGCAGAGAATACGAGTTTATGTTCCGTGTCCAGAGGTATAGTTTATTTAAGCCAAGTCATTATACAAATCACAGGTTATTTGATACAATATATACAAATGAAAGTCAAATAGAGACGCGGTAATTGAATGCGTTGCTGTCGGTAGTTCCGAGTCAGACGACTCCTGTGGACTGCGCGCTCGTCTCTGTCTGCAACGCCTGACGTTGGCGCCGGTGCGGGCGGTGCCGTTCAACCGCACGAACGTCACATAAATCAAAGATTACGTCATACCGTGCGTATTGGTTTTATTTTATATAGGATTCCAGTAATCCGAAATATCTCTAAACCGATTAAACTCCGTTTTTACAAGCTTTTATTTAGCTGGCAATGTTTGTTGTCGGTTTAGGTCAAAGCTTGCGAGCTCTTATCCTGCGGAGTTGAAATTTGACATTTTGGTTCTGTTCACGGCATTTTTATGACCTGATTCTACACCCAGGATTGGTTTCAGATGAAGGAACTTCTCAACGGTCAACACACCACAAGATATTTTGTGTACGCATTCAAGTACTTAAATAAAAGCTTATTATAAAAAAAATACTATTAATTTATTAATAGTTCAGGTTAGAAAGAGGACTGTATACAGGGTGTCTTATTCACCTTATTCTTATACTTATTTCTTCGCTTAATAGGGAATATAAACACCCCAAGTCTTCGGGAATGGTATAAAATAAAATATTTTATACTGGATGGAACAAAAATATAAAAGTAACTGAGGTGAGATGTCATTGTACAGAACGTGTCGAAAAATCCTTTAATTTTCATTTCTACTTACAGAGAATTCACTCTGCAGTACCTCGACGACATCGCCGCCATTATCGGAATATTTAATGCACTTTTGAAAGAAACATGAATCGTTCCCAATTCCCGTCGAGAAGTATAGATTTATAATTTACATCGTCTACATACTTTATAAATTAATTAATTTACAAATTTAGTATACTCTAGTTAGGTAGTGTTGTATAACATCGGCCATGATGGCGACAGTGAGACAACAAAAAAACTGTCGTCTTTGTGATACGAAAACTTAATTGGTAGTGTCATACAGGGTGTATTTAAATCACTGCTGTCCTTTTAGGAAGGGTTGATCTATGATCTTTTAGGTGAGGTTTGTTATGTTTCGGACGGATCGATGCAATCGCCGGCAGATTTCCAAACTTTGAAAGCATTTTTCGAATGCTGGATTACGTTTGATTGTCGGCATAAATCAAACTAGCCTCCTGAAACGATAGTAATGATTTTATAGTTATTTTTTCTGTAGTTCATATTCTTACAGAGGTATAAATGTTTACAGTTTCAAAACATTCATTTTGTTTATTTAATAAACAGATGACGCTCTGTTTATTAAATAATTTGCAGTTAATAACATGAAGAATATATTGCCATGTCATTAAAATTACGCAACTGTGCTTTTTTCCATCCAAATATTATGGATTTGATCACAAATCTCACAGATTGCAACCATGCCTCTAGTGAAACTGCTCAAATTCATAACACGTCGATTCACGGGTGTCTAATTATATTGGTTTTTTATTAAATGCGCATAGCGCTGAATGCGCATTTCCAAACCCTGCGCATAGCGCTGAATGCTCCAAATTACCAAATTTTATCGAAATCGTTTTGAGTTGAGACATAAAATTTTGAAGATACATTTTAATGGTATTTTCAAAAACCTCTCTCTAGTGGTGACCACGGTCGCACCTCTGACAAATCTGCGGTTTTTAACTGTCACATAATATTATTTTTACGAGTTTTAATATCGTATGGTTTTTTTTTACTGGCAATACTGTAAAATCGCAGTTTCTTTTACCTTGTTGCTGTGTTCGTTTATGACTTGAGGCTATTTATTAGGGGCAGGCGTCTCGCAAGTCCAAAGTCATTAACGAATGTGTTATCCCATGATAACAATATTTTATTTTATAACTATCAAGGCTTTATAGTTATAAAATTTATTTTTATTAAAAAAAAAAACAACTTCGCAGTTGTGTCATGACAGTAAGTCAAAAAGTGTAATTCTCATAAAAAAATAATAGCACAATAATGTCATAACAGTCGGTGCATTAAAAATTAACTGTGATCAACGAGACTGTACAATGTTTTTTTCAATTCAGCCTTTAAGCTGTTTTTTTTTATATATATATTTGAGAACATTATTGAATATATCTAACCCCCCAATAAACACTTGCAAAGATGTAAAGTCAACTATTATTTTTTTTAAATACACTGATTCTGCTTTTATGATTAACCGATAAAGATTTATGACCACAGCGCCAATACAGAGTTGAGTACTTTCGGGAAGATGCCCCTTAATTCGGTAGACGATGCTAAAAACGCCATAAGAAACCTGCTCGGTTTCAAACCCAAGTTCTGTGAATTAGAAGCAGGCAATCTTTAATTTTTTTTCCAATACATACTTATAGTATCGGTAATGCCTGTCGCCCGACCGTCGCTTACTTCAGACGTCACATTTTTTATAATTGTATTAACGGTCCCCGAGACAAAACTGTCAAAAATCCTACTTTAAGGGGGCTGTTTCCGAAGAGCTGTTGTTGTGGTAGAATGTCCAGTGGTTAAGGCGTTAAGACTATCGACCCAGCGGTTACTGGTTCGAATCCGCGTGTAATTATCGTACAATTTTTACGCTTCATTATCGGCTACTCAACTGGGCCAAGCGTGCCTGTGCTAGTCAGGAGAGATGGTGGTAATGAAGCGTTAAAAATGCTATGACCGTGTGCGGATTCGAACCCGTGACCTTTGGGCCAATAGTCACAATTTGTATGATGGGTTTGGACATTTCTCAAAAATATTGCATTTGATTTAGAAGATATTGTGCATCTATCAGATATTTTGGTTTCTAAAATTGCTTTGCAATGTGTTGAAAATACTGTTTTACCGTTCAAAAGTTAAAATAAAATATTAAAAGTTGTAAAGCTGTTATTAAATACTAATTTTATATGGATGTTTGTTTGTTAATCGAAACATCTCACTCATTGCCCTAAGGATATTTTTTGTACCGTAGTATCACGGCCGGCGACGGCCAATACATTGTAACATCTGTTTAGGAATGTTTTTTTCTCTTTATTTAAGATGCATCTCATCTTCGAGCTTTTTGTAATATATAGGTGAACCTTTTCTCAGTTTAACCTTTTTGCTATTTTATCCTTTCCCCTCTAGAAGTACGGAGAGGTAAATTTAAATAAATAAAACTTTTTTTCATACCTGCACACATAAAATTAATGAGAATTTGTATTGTGGTTTTTAGTCTTACTTTTGAGCTTATTATGTTATATAGTATGTAAAAGTTACTTCATAATAAATGTTGTTTTTTTTATTATAGCGTTTTATTACCATTTTTGTTTAAATTTCCTCGAGATTGGCCTTTCATAGTCAGATACCTGGACCTGGATCGAGACTCAAATCCCTTTTCCTCGATTAGACGTCGGATTACAGGTGTTCAGAAGACACTGCTTGTGTGGTGTGAAGGTCAGGATATCCGGTTCGAGTCCCAGTCCAGGTCGTGTGATTTTCTGGCCGTATGACGAATTGTCATTGCACCACATACATGTCTACAGTCGGTGTTGTTAGTGACTGATGCACTGATGTTCTTAAAAAAACAATGAGTGCAAATCTGGTTGATGGCGAATGTCAAACATTTCGTCGTTCCAGAACTGGATGGCAATACAAAACCATTAAATAACAATGAAAATACAACTCCGATTAAAATGATTTTGCATATTCTAATTAGCATATAATATGCAGTTCCGTTTCTTCAAAAACGTCGACACAGCGGCCACTTTAGGCTTTCAGTAAAAGTGCAAGTGCGTTTAAAGCATGCGCACGGACAAGAGTCTTCAACGATGCGCATAAGGGTTATTTTTTTTTTTTATGACTAATTTGGTGCAGTCATGGTGTGTACAAAGCAAACTGCGCAGTTTTCAACAATTGGCACCAGGCGCTGGAGAAACATTGAAAAATTATATAATAATTATTTTTATTCTATACTAAAATATCAAAATACTTTGAATTTTACCGCGGCACGCCTGTATCTTGCTCACGGCACACCGGCTGCGGAGCACTGGTATAGCTGATAAGCCTGTCTTATATAGAATGACTATTTATAGAATATTTAACATTTTTCACCAGCGAAGACAAACAAATCGGTATTTTACAAACAATCGAATTATATATATTATCGCAGAGAACATTTTAATAGCTACTTACTACTGCGAACTATGAGAACCTAGCGCAGTTTACACGGATACAGTGGCTGGAGCCAATAACTGGCGCTAGCGATTGGCACTGTTGGCTGCGTTGCTCAGACGAATTCAGCTAGACCTGATTTCGCTCTGGTGATACCACATGTGTCAGGTAAAAAAATGAATTCGCTAAGAAAATGACAGTTTAGGAAATGTATTTTGGAAAGCTGATGGATATGTTTGAGGAACACTGAGTTTGGATAAGTGATGAAATATAAATGGAGGCTTAGTTTTGCTTATAAAACAATTTAAATCAAAAGATTCCTTAGAGTACAGATTGGTTTTAACAATAACACCTCAAAATGTTGACAAGTCGCTATTCAAAGTGAGATTCCTGCAAAAGTAAAGCTCGAGACAACTTTGTTGCACATTGCTAGGCACTGGGATGTCTTACCGAACCTGGGTCTGGGTCACATTTTTCGCGTTTTGCCTCATTAGAAGTTCAAAATAATAAAATGCAGTTGTGCACCACACGGCGCGGCGGAGGACAACAAACGTCAAATTGACAGTTCCTGTCAACCGCCTTCGCATTTTGCACCAATGCGTTTGGAAGAATTAGCATTTT
Source organism: Neomicropteryx cornuta (assembly GCA_020383195.1). Taxonomy (NCBI): domain Eukaryota; kingdom Metazoa; phylum Arthropoda; class Insecta; order Lepidoptera; family Micropterigidae; genus Neomicropteryx; species Neomicropteryx cornuta. The sequence goes on along the minus strand of JAHKQU010000010.1, from coordinate 2,924,509 downwards.
TTTCGTCACTTGCAAGACCCAGAAAAAACATGTTTTTTTTTGTTAAAATTGCGTTTTATATTTTAGATTTTGTTTTCCTTACATTTTCAAGTTTGAACTGCAGGTTATTTTTTTTTTTAATTACATAATTGTGTTTGAACATTTTCAATGTGGCGTCATTGAAAATATCTAAAAACAATTTTCAACATTTTGTCAGACACTCAATTTGTCTCTTATCTATATTTTCTACGTCTGGGCAAATTATTTCATCGTGTCCATTAATTTTCAGACAAAATGCCATTTTCAAAAATGCTTTCAAATTGTAAGGCGCTCAAATATTTCTATAGACTATATTTTTGACGTGGGCTCTCTTACTATCTCTGAACAAACGTCATGGCGGACAAATATGGCGTTTTGCTAGCATGTGCACGTGTCGACCTATTCGAAGGAAGCTCAAAGTGTCAAGCATTAAGCACCCTAATAATAAAATAATGCATTCTAACAATATTAAACAGAAAAACGAAGAAAGTCATTATGATCAGAATATAATTATAAAACATCAGATTGATATAGACGATATTGCGTATGTCAAAACTGAGACGCAAACATACGAGCCAATAAAATGTGAAATAAATACAATATTCAACTGTAATATCGAAGAAGTTGAGTCTCATCACGGAAGTAATAAAAATTTCATATGCAGCGAGTGTAACAAATCGTTTCATGAAAGATGTCCCTTGATTTCACACATCGATTTTGTTCACGGAAATATTAAAAATTTCACCTGCAGCGTGTGTAACAAATTGTTTTCTGGAAGATGTCCCTTAAATACACACGTTGATTTTGTTCACAGAAATATTAAAAAATTTATCTGCAGCGAGTGTAACAAACTGTTTTCCGGAAGATGTAGCTTAAATACACATGTAGATTTAGTTCACAGAAATATTAAAAACTTTGCTCGCAGTGAGTGTAATAAACCATATGCTGAAACCCCTAACTTTAATATACACACTGATACTGTTCACAAAAATAATAAGAAGTTTACTTGCAGCGATTGTAACCATTCGTTCACTCAAAAAGGTAACTTAAGGATACATATCGACACTGTTCACAAAAATCTAAAAAAGTTCACGTGTGGCGTGTGTGATAAATCGTACGCCGAAAAACGCAGCTTAAATATACACATTGATACTGTTCACAGAAATGTTAAAAATTTCAAGTGCAGCGAGTGTAACAAGTCGTTTTCTGGAAGATTTAGCTTGAATAGACACATTAATAGTGTTCATAAAAATATTAGAAAGTTCACGTGCAGCGAGTGTACCAAATCGTTTCCCGGAAGATATAAATTGAATTTACACATTGATACTGTTCATAGAAATATTAAAAAAATCAACTGCAGCGATTGTAACAAGTCATTTTCTCAAAAACGTAGCTTGAAGACGCACATTAGTAATGTTCACACGAATAACGCAAAGTAATGCGTAACGGTTGTAAAAACTTGTATTGTGAAAGATGTAGCGTAATACAAATTGATACAGTTCACAGATATATTAAAAAGTTCACGTGTGGCGAATTTGACAAATTGCGTGCTGAAAGACGTATCTTTTAATATACCTACACATTGATATTGTTCACAAAATTACCAAATAAAAAATTCACGAGCAGCGAGTGTTACCAACCGTATACTGATTGAAGTAGATTCGAACTGGAATTTTCTCGAAATTATATAAACTCAAAAGTGTACAGAAACTTAAAAATACACCAGACGAAAATAAAAGAAATACAACAGACACACGACAAACCATTTACTCAAAATTTAGTGTTGATAAGTGATGATGCATGGACGATATTGTTTATTTTTTCAATAAATCTTTAATAAACTTAATAGTCTTTTTTTTAGATCGCCGTGAAGGCTATAGTTAGAAACAGTGATACCTAGTTATTTATTTGGCTTTGGATATTTCCGTTAGCCGGATATCTCGCCAGTATGGCTTTATTTACTACGAGAAATACCTACGAACGATTGCTACTGTGAAAAATAAAAACAAAACATTTAGAATAGAGATAAAAACACCATTTTTAACTGTTAAGCAAATGCACAAACTAACACAGAAAAAAATGGTAGTGGTACAAAATGCTATATTTTAATTTCATTTAAGTTAATACACTTATTTTACAGGTTAATAATATTGTTCCGAGGTCACCCTATAAATTAAGTTATTTAAATTCAATATTCTATCATATGAATATTTATTCTATAAATGTTTATTATTATTTAATGTTTATTATATATTGCAAAATTACCATTCCCCAATTTCCCTAGTTTTTGTTACTGGCAACCGTTATTAGCCTATTTAATATTTACAGGAAAACAAATTTTAATAGTAGGTGAAATAATGATGGAAACTTTAAAAAATAAATGTTTCAAATGTCCTTCTAACCTAGAGTCCCTTCCCTTCTAACCTAGAGGCCTGCCCTTCTGCCCTTCTATCCAGAGAGGGGGTACTGGGGGCGATTACACAAGACAAACAAAATAAAAAGCGTTTACTGTCACTCTAAAATATAAAGGAAAAAACATCATCGGAATAACACAATGAATGAATCAGGTATCGGCAGCATATTAATTTCTCATTGGGGAAGAAACATTTAAATACTGGTACAAAACACTATTCCAAACTATTTTTATTAGGGTCTAAAAACACACAGTAGTTAAAACTGTGTATAGGCCGCATTCATATTTATTTATTTTTTTTATCATCAAAGAGCGATTTGCGTGAATTTTATCAAAGGAGGCGCATCAGACTAAAATAATTAATAATTTTATAAGGCTCCACATTTTTTACATATTTTTTTTATAATTAAGCTTGCTTTTTGTTTTAATAAATGCGTATTAAACATTTAACTAGAATTGTTTTATAATTATATTGTGAATAACATTTATAACAATAGGCCATTTTCATTTAAAACCATAGATAGAAGTGGTCTACAATTGTAGACCGCGCGTGTGCTCGTGACAAGAAGACCAAATAAAATCAATCGGAGAGGTTTATAAACAGATTGATTTTTTATCCCGGCCTAATTGTTTAATGTCGTCTTTGATTTGTCATTTAAAAAAAAAATCCGTAGTGTCTGACACGAGCTCGGATTTGGAGGGTTTTAAAAATGTCGAAGATGAACCAGATACTCTATCCAAAGAGTGACTTCAAGACCGTTGACCACTATTTTTGGTGATTGCCTTTCTGTTTATAAGACTTCCATTTCGGAACCTAAAGTAGATAAAAGCCCGAGAAAAAAAAACAGTCACGTCAAAAAACAAAAGCCCGGCTATGTGTTTAAATTAATTACCATTATAGAAAGATGAACGTGGTAAACATAGACTATCTATATAAATTCGATTTTATTAATAAAACAATGCATTCTAACATTATACAAAAGAAACGACGAAAGTCATTATGATCAGAATATGATGGATATTGATATAGGCGATATTGCGTTTGTCAAAACTGAGACCCAAAAATATTGTAAAACAAATGCAATATTGAGTAAAGGTGATCAATTCAGCAGCGATACGAGTATAAATAAAATTGATTCTCATCGCGGAAGTAATAAAAATTTCATATGCAGCGAGTGTAACAAATCGTTTCATGAAAGATGTCCCTTGATTTCACACATCGATTTTGTTCACAGAAATATTAAAATCTTCAACTGCAGCGAGTGCAAAAACTCGTTTTCTGGAAGATGCAGCTTAAATACACACGTCGATTTTGTTCACCGAAATATTCGAAAGTTCACGTGCAGCGAGTGTATTAAATCGTTTTCTGGAAGGTGTAGCTTAAATACACACATTGATTCTGATCACAGAAATATTGAAAAGTTAACTCGCAGTGAGTGTAACAACTCGTTTACTCAAAAAGTTAACTTAATCGATTCTTTTACCGGTATCGATACTGTTCACAGAAATGTAATTTTTTTTAAGTGTGGCGCATGCGACAAATCGTATGTTGAAAAACGTAGTTTAAATAGACACATTGATACCATTCACAGAAATAATCAAAAGTTTACTTGCAGCGAGTGTAGCAACTCGTTTCCTCATAATGGTCACCATACCGTTGACAGAAATATGATAATGTTCTCGTGTGGCGAGTGTGACAAATCGTTTGCTAAAAAACGAAGCTTAATTATACACTTTGATGCTGTTCACAGTAATTTTAAAAGATTAAAGTACAGCGAGTGTAACAAGTCGTTTTCTGGAAGATTGCACTTGAATAGACACATTAATAGTGTTCATAGAAATATTAGAAAGTTCATGTGCAGCGAGTGTAACAACTCCTTTACTCAAAATGCTCACTTAAAGACCCATTTTAATACTGTTCACAGAAATATTATAAATTTCAAGTGCAGCGAGTGTAACAAATCGTTTTCTAAAAGATATAACTTTAATAGACACATTGATACCATTCACAGAAATAATCAAAAGTTTACTTGCAGCGAGTGTAACACCTCGTTTACTCGAAAAAGTAACTTAAGGATACATATCGATAGTTTTCACAGAAATATAAAAAAGTTCACGTGTGGTAAGTGCGACAAATCGTATGCTGAAAAACATAGCTTAAATACACACATTGATACTGTTCACAGAAATAATAAAAAGTTTACTTGCAGCGAGTGTAACACCTCGTTTACTCGAAAAACTAACTTAAGGATACATATCGATAGTTTTCACAGAAATATAAAAAAGTTCACGTGTGACAAGTGTGACAAATCGTATGCTCAAAAACATAGCTTAAATACACACATTGATACTGTTCACAGTAATAATAAAAAGTTTACTTGCAGCGAGTGTAGCGACTCGTTTACTCAAAATGGTCACTTAAAGACACATATCAATACCGTTGACAGAAATATGATAAAGTTCACGTGTGGCGAGTGTGACAAATCGTTTGCTAAAAAACGAAGCTTAATTATACACTTTGATGCTGTTCACAGTAATTTTAAAAGATTAAATTGCAGCGAGTGTAACAAGTCGTTTTCTGGAAGATTGCACTTGAATAGACACATTAATACTGTTCATAGAAATATTAGAAAGTTCACGTGCAGCGAGTGTAACAACTCCTTTACTCAAAATATTCACTTAAAGACCCATTTTAATACTGTTCACAGAAATATTATAAATTTCAAGTGCAGCGAGTGTAACAAATCATTTTCTAAAAGATATAATTTTAATAGACACATTGATACTGTTCACAGAAATATAAATTTAAATTGCAGCGGGTGTAACAAAAAGTTTTTTTGTAAAAGTTACTTGAACACACGTATTAGTAGTGTGTAATATTTTACCTTCTAATATTTTAATATTTTATTGTGGCACATTTAACCTTTTTATCATTTAAATTGCAAATTTTATTTATACGTTTTATTAGTTAATACGACTAAACAATCATATTTATAATCTTGATTTAGTATCTACTATAGAATAATATAAAGTATAAAAGTAGGTATGTATTTAATTAATTATTAATATATGTCAATAAATTAATTTTATCGACCCAAACGGCAAGCGCTATCTATCTCTTTTCCTTCAGGGTCGGCAGCGAACGAAAGAGAAGACACATTCGAGTCGATTGCCGACTGGCACCTTGGCACAACCCTTATAAATGTATTAATATATAAAAAATGTGTAAAAATAAAAACATAATAAATAAACTGTTTAAAATATTCTTTAGTTTATTTTTTCAACGTTTCAATTACTATAATAATATTATATTTTTATTATTAAATAATAGCAAGCTTCATAACTGGCACGGAGAATGGTGTAAAATATATTCTGTAACAGGCAACTCACACTTTACAAAGGATTTTAACAGTGAAGCTATAAATCGTCGTGTGCGCACCCCCCCCCCCACATTAATTTACATTAAATACAAAGTTCTACCTAACTGGCTAATAATGCTCGTCCTAAGGTGGACATTTCTATAGTTTTTTTTTTTTTTTTATCGGTGAGTTCTAATCTATTTATGTTTCGTTTATTGAAGTATATTTCGTTCCTGCATTATTATTGAAACACATTCACCTACGAGTGAATGAAATGCAGCATATGGTAATTACCCCTTATCGGCCGAAGGACGGATATATCCGTCCTCATTGCCCGCTTGATTTTTATTATTTTTGGTATTATTTCAGTATTATTTATTAACTTGACGTTTGCACCATTGGAAATCGCAATGAGCCAATTTTGTTTTATTTTTTTTCAATTCAATGCAGTGTCTAATACTATTTATAAATTTGTATTGAAAATACACTGATGTACTTCCGTTCCAATATATATATATTTTTTTAATTTTTTTTTTCGAAAACTACATATTTTGGAAGACTTTTAAATTGTAATGTATAGTTATAAATATTTGAAAATGTAAAAAAAAAGTGTATAATTTGTCAAAATAGTGAAAAATTGGGTGGTTAACAAGTAAAAATTGATAAGGCAACATTTTTTTTTTTAATTTACGAAATAAAAAAAATCAAAGTGATATTTTATAATAGAGAATTTTGTGGTAAATGAGATGATACCAGATTGTAAATATATTAAACGACTCATGCCTGCACTATGGATTTTATAGTAGATGAGTGATTTTTTAAGGTCATTAATTCGGTCTTAGAGACTTTGGCGCGTAATTCTCCCTCTAAGGGGTAACACCGCGTGCGAAAGAGTGCGCGCGAATGTCTACGCCTCTATCTTTCTCAGCGAGAGGAGGCACGGAAAAAAACTGTCCATGGTATGGACGGCCTTATCTTGCCAATAACCATTGTTCGAAGACTAAACCTAATTGAATTCAGTAAAGGGGCGCAAAATCGATTTCTAGCCTCGCGATTTTAATCGATTACGAGTCAATACGTCGCCGATCCTCTAGTTCAAGCTTCTCGGAATTTCGCGAACACGCCGCGCCATCTTGTTGACGTCTCTGCGTCACGGCGGCGCCGCCGCGGCGGTGAGCGATTGAACTATGCATCGGAGTCGCGCCAGGCTGCTCGCTCCGTTCGCTTGTTCGGCTGAAACAAGTCAATATTGACATATTTTATTTTGTTTATTTAATAACAGGTAAGCATACAGCGTAATAATAGCATATATGTTAGAAATGATACTCGAGTATGTACACACTACATTTATTTCATACATTCAAGGATATATCCACCACAATAATATTTAACACGCGGGACTCTTTCCTTCCCTCCAAACGTCACCACGTTCTGCTCCCCTCGCCCCGCTCCCGCTTTTCTGTCATCCTTTCTTTTTCTTCTTTTGCTCCGTAGTTATTCCGCTCACCGTATTCCATAGTTTTCAACAAGTTGCGAACATATACATTTTCCAAAAGGGTTAATTATAAGGCCAATTAAAGCTTACAAAATATTTAAAACTTTGTTGAGCTTAACGCTATTTTAGAATGTGCATGTGTGATGCGTACGGTATAAAAGTGTGTGTGTGCATGTTTGTGTGAACATCGAATATGTTGCGTATAGATAAATTAATTTTAATATGCAACGCTTTTATTTTGAATCAGATTGGCAATCAGACAGCCATTGCGACGCAAAACGTCATCAGGAGTGGGGGGGGGGGGCGGGGGGGGGGGGGGGGAAGCCGACTCACGTATTACACACACTAACAGAACGCTCAAACACACAAGCGCGCTGTATAAGGAGGCTCGCGAGATGCGCAGACCCCTACTGCGCGGCGCGTGCCTAACGATTCGTTCACTGACAGATCCGAATCATTGAACGGTCGAGTCAGAAAAAAACAATGTCAAACTTCTCGTAACGTGTACAGACTCAATAGCTTGTTAAATCTGATGCCATTAAAATTATTTTACTATTGTAGAAATCTTTTAAATAATAATAACCTAGCTTGGATATCAGAAGAAAAGTGTTTGATGCTGTTTTCGTATATAAACTACTCAATAATTTAATAGACTGTCCAGAGCTTCACAGTACCACAACGAATTACTAAATCAACAGATCTTTTTTGAAGTTACACTTCTTTGCGCCCGTTGTACTCATTGGGATGGGATAGGAGTAAAATCTGGGTAATTAGAAGGTAAAAGTCCTAAATAAGTTTAACAAACCCATATTGCATTAATACATATTTTTACCAGTGCAAAAACTAAACTATTTTATTTAGATTTCTCATATATTTTCTTTTTCAATATAATCAGTTCTAGGTGAACTTACCTTTCAATTCAATCGTTAAACAGTGGATTCATGCAATTGGCCAAATTAATAACTATGGATTTGCTGTTTTATGAATTAGGTTGCGTTTTTTTTTTAAATCTTTATTATTATTTTTACAAAACACCTTTACATTTCTCCACAAATACGGTGCCTTTTCTGTGGGTGAAAAAAAACCATTCTATATTACAGTACAAAAGTATCAAAAGGGTTACATCAATAAGAAAAAGGAAAATCAAAAAAACACTATAATAAAGTGCAAAAGCAATAAATAGATAACCACCAAAAAAAGTAAAAACCTATCAAAAGCAAATTTAAAGAAAAAAAAGTAGACAAACACTTTATTTTTATATTTATATATATATATGTGTTTTCTGTAGATCTATAGCCTATACTTACTTCACTAACCTACTCTCTTTTTATCTCAAGCAGATAGAGAGGGAGCAGGTAGTATCATTGGAAAGATTCTTATTAATATACTCGTTAAAAAGAGTAGGTATAAGAAAAGCAAGAGTGCGTTTGCCGTAACAATTTTTATACCTAGGTACTACTAACAAGCCTCTACTTTTTTGTCGGGTGGTCAACTGGTGCCTTAAGGGTACCTTTAAAGATTTGCTATTGAAGTGATCGAGTAATATTTTATAATGAGCTAGATATTTAGCAGGTAACACCTTGCAGTGCGCAAATAGCAACGACGGATTTCTTCTACTTTTAGCCCTAATATTAGCGGGTACCACTAGTTTCAAAATTCGTCGCTGTAAATCGTGTACTCTGACCGTATAGCTGTCGAAGGTAGTACCCCAGACTCGGACTATTCTTTTTGTATTATAATTCAAAATATTTCGGATATGGTACATAGTTTTCAAGAAGAATCTCATTTTATCACAGATCAAAAATATATGTACTCCCCAATATATGTATGTGTTGAGATCGTCGATCTGTTGAGGACCAAGAAGTCTCGTGAATGCCGCGTTTAAATCGCGATCTAAATCCGTCTTCGCGCGGAGATATTATAATAATTTAATTTAATTCGTGTTCAACATTCAACTTCCCTCGACTGATGCGAGGCGTGTCTTATTAATGACTTTGGCAGCGACAATGTCAACTCTAGGAAACTAACCCGAGCTCCTCAAACTTCCCGCGAGATTTATTTATTTTAATATTTAAATTGTAAGTAATATTATCATTTCACCGTTTCACTCAAATGTTTATTTATTTATTCCGGGAAACAACAGCTTACATAGTAATTACAATAAACAAAAAAAAAAAAAAACAACTAAAACACAAAGCCAATAACAGTTACCTTCAAACTTAAAAAAATAGAAAACACATTCAGGAGCGAGACCGGGACCAGAAAGTAGGAAGTAGGAGGGGTTGGGGAATCCAGACAACCACCAGAATATAATATAAAACACAATATAATATAAAATATAATAAATATTGGAACGGCCATAATGACACGATGAGATGAGGTTAATTAGTTTATTATGATTTGACCATTACAATATAACTTCGTTACTTAATTTAATATCTGACTCCATACTACGCGCGCACGGCGCGCGTGTCATGGCGGCGTGCGACTCGGATGGAATAGTTTAATTTAGGAATACCTTAATTTAGGCTTTCATTTACATAACGATGAAATTGCTAGATATACAGTTCTCATGCCCAGTTCAACTGGAAGTTTTCCATTGACGTCGGAGGAAACTAGACGTAATGAGTTTGCAAATTTCCAATTGAAAGTCACGAGCATTTGTTTTGTTTGTAGAAATGCTAAGTTGCACTTCGCACGCTGTTGCGTCAAATCTGACCGTCCTGAGACGGGTTATAAATTCTTCCTCACGGTTTGGTTTTCGTAATCGAAGACGGAACTCTCAATCTCCAGGCTTTACTCACCGCGCTCCCGGACTGGACACCTCTCTAGATAGTTAAGCAAACGAGTCGAAGCTATTACCGGTCATATTGGTTAGGAAAAGTGAGTGAAACTCAATAAACTACTTGTTGACCCTGATCTGAACTCTATCTCTAACCTCACCTTATCCTTACCATATGTTAACGAGAGATATACAGGGTGTCCCAAGACCAATCCCACACACTTTAGGGGGTGTTTAAGTTCCCTTTTAAGAGTAAGAAATTATGTAACAAAATGCGAAAAATTTTCATCACCAAATTTATTATTTTTGTAATAAAATTGGTGTAAATGGATTTTATGAATCGATAAATCAATATTATCTGTCGACCAATTGCATCCCTCTTACAACCCCAGAGAAGGGGTAAGGAGTTACCCCTTCTTCTTAGACCGCCCTCTGTTCGACCAGTGACATCTGACAGCAATCATTTAGCTCCGCCCTAATAGGGCGTTTCGAACAACGCGGCAGGTCATTAGCCTCGATCTTGACTGACCGCGGCCCAGTGACCCAGTGACGTAGTTATCGGAGGGAGGAGCCATTGAAAAAATATCTATTTTACACGAGTTAGAATAGAAACTTCAACATTTTTTTTCTCGAATACCATAATGAATTTTGATATAGTTTCTTAACAAATAACAATAGGAATCGTGGGACCTATTAGCTGTTTTTTATTGGGATTGACCTTGGGACACCCTGTATATCCCCGTTACAATATCATATTGTGACTTTAAATAAATAAAGAGATTCCTCGATATAAAACATGTTTATTGTAGTTTGTAGTTCCGCTTAAAAAATTGTAAAGCGATCGAGTTGAGCAATCTGTTAGAGCAGACATTGTGGCGAACGTTTGAGAAACACAATGTTACGGAGAGTATAATAAAACAGGCGGTTCACTATTAATGCAGGTCTATTTGTCACTTTGCCCACTAAAATCCGTCTTATGATTGCTGGAATATCTTTATTTTCTCCTACGAATCGCACACTTAGACTTTATGAATCTGAAGATAACTGCGCTCTGAAGAGATCCTGAAAAATATTATCATTTTGATAATAACGGCTGCAGCGTAGGCATATTTCAGGTTATTATGACAAATTGAAAAGAGTAACAAAAACGCTAAAAAACTCACGATTTTGTGTACATACTTTAGCGGCGCTATATATTTGGACTGTGGCTGGCAGCGTCATTTTGGCCGGCGACGTGCGATCACCGCCGGGAATTCTGATTGGTCGACATCTGCGCAGGCGCGCATTGGAAACATTAGGCTTGCAAGCCCAATGTGCCGATTTATATCTTTTACACTGTTATTTCTATTCTACAAATGTTATTAGTTTTTTTTAACTTTACAAGTTATTGAAATGTTCCCCTTTTTGGGACACATGTTAATAAACATCGGAGAAGTCTTCATCATTTCACCACCATCATCCTTGGACCCGAGAATTCCCAGGCATATTACAACCTGTATAGGTTTTGATTTGATAGTAAAATATTTGACCTAATTATATTGTAACGGTGTAGCGGATAAAAAGGAATTAATAAAACGTCTATGATTGACGGTCACGTCGTGTGAAATGCAACTTAGCATTTTCCCACTCAAAGCAAATGCGTGTGTCTTTCGAGATGTAATTTGAAAACTAATTAATTGACCTAAATCATGGAGGGTTTCTCTCAAAAATCCGAACCATTTCATGCCAGTTTAATTCCAAATGAAAAGATTGCGTATTAAACATTAATTTTTAATTCACACATATATGATGTTCACACACACACACACACACAACTTCTAATAAGTTTTTAATACTGTTAGGCGTAAGCTTTAATTGGCCTTATAATTAACTCTGCTACTATCCTAAAAATGTATTACCTTCGGAGCTGATCTGTACGCATTCCACCTTGAATTTGCTAATGTTTTGACCTGGTGATACTGGCGTGTCATCTTTGAAAATGGCTTCAGAACATGTCAGCAGGTCATCGGGTGAGGACAGGCGTTCTGAGGGTGTATCAGCTTCAACCTAAAATAAATTGTTAACTTAATGCACTGTCTAAATATTCCATTACAAAATACAAATATAAATATGTCGAAAAACTGTCTTTTTAAATTCCTAACAACACGAAAGGAGGTAGTTTCTTCAAAATTCTTTTAAAATATTAAAAGATACTGATTATGAACACTCGCATTATGTTTATAATTATTTGTCTCATGGAAAAACACAAATTATATTAATAACATTAACAAAAAATTAAGAATTAATGGATAACAAAGCCTATTACGGATTTATATCTTATTTACAAAGTAGGTCTTCAGACTAAATTAAATTATTCAAATACTATATTATTTATTTCAGGAAAAAACAGTTATTACATAAATATAATTACAATAAAACAATCAGACACAAAGGTAATCATTTATAATTGGCTTTATATTTAATATAATATTAATTATACAGTAAATAATATTTTTTTATGTATATATCGTGTCCCAAGATCATTTCTAATAAAAAAAAAACAGTTATTTTGTCCTGCGATTTTTAGTGTTTCAAAATTCATCACGGGGACCGAGGAAATAATGTGAACTTAACGTGAAAAAGGATCATATAATAACGGTCTTGGGGAACCCTGTATGGAGGATGCGTTGGGTGTGTGAGATATTGTGTATTTAATTATGTGTAATGTAGGTACGTTTAAGGCCAAACCTAAGGATAAATGTTAATTACGATTCATTTAAACTCTTTTTTTTATATGGTTGGCATTTGGTAACCATTCGATATTTAATAATAAAAAAAATATGTTTAGATACTTTGATTTTATATCTTCAACATAGTAAAGGTAGATTTTTAAAAGTTAATTCTATTTCTGCGAAATTTAATAAATGATAAAGTCCTAATAGTTATTTTTTTAGTTGATTTTCTCTCTTATAAAAGACATTCGAGGGTTAGGAAAAATAGTAATTGAAAGGCAAATGAATGGTCTAAAACATAGTGAAGAAAGTTTTTTTTTATTTCTATATAATGAAGCTGTAATTAAATAAAAACCTACAATTACATTTATTACAATGCGTGATGCGTTGAGCGTTAGATTGTTTTTGAAAGCTTCTCAAACTACCATTCTTTTACCGCGTTTGTAGTACCGGTGAGCGTTAACGCGATAATCATTACATTAGACCCGATTTATAAATAGCCTAATATTTAAACGCTGGAAAATAACTGCGTGATTTGTAGCTGAACTCTTCGCCGTTCGCAACGAAAGTTTCGTGCCACTGAAGCTAGAGTCTGACCGACAGGGCGAAGAATAATATGGCGTATGAATACACCATAAGGTGTCCGTCTGTCCGGGCAATGGGCGATAATAGGCAAGCGCGATTTCGTCACTGCTATTCGTTGCGCTAGAATAATAGGGTGATTTAAACGGTGTCGCTTTATAACGGGCACGACTAGTTTGCGCTTGAAACATCGAAGATATAATCATTGGACTTTTGATTTGGCAAAGGGATTGGACGCCATTTGCAAACTGGAATCTAGCCAATCATCTGAATTTATATTAACGAATCGCTAAAAATATGTTTGTCTGAAAATGCACGAACGAGATCCGAGCATGCATAATGACGGGGGTGACATGGCGGCCTAAAATAAACTTAAAGTGTAAGTAATGACCTGTAAATGATGCATTCAAGTTTACTTTTATCTATTCGGTAAATTTCATTAGAAAAGATGTTACTGTTTAATATTCATAATTTATATATATTTTAAGAACACCGTTTCAATTTTTTTATGCTAATGTTAATATGTAAAATGTGCGAAATCCATAATTGGTTTTGTATACTAGTAATAAGTTTTGTTTGTAATTATAAAAATTAATACTGTAGGATTTTTCAATAAAGAATAAATAAATAAATAAAATTTAAGGGCACAATATCTCGGTCAAGTTCGCTAATAGGCAAAATCAGACCAGGGGAGTTTTTTTTCGAAAAAGTGAAAATTTACTATGACTTTATTAATGTTTAAGGTATCGAATTCATTTAAATTTTATATTATTCCTTAGTTAAGGGTCTAAAATTTATCTAAAGTACACTTTTTTGACAGCACCGACCATTGGTCCTAGGGGTGGAAAAAAATAGTTTTTCAAAATTCAAAAAAATCATAACTCCCTTAATAAGCCTCTGATTGAATCAGTTCTAAATGTTTATTAAAGGTCTATAATTTCCCTGCAATTTTGATTCGAAACAATTTTTAATATGAGCAACCCTCACGGCACAGTATAAAGAGTGATTCGGTAAATGCACTCTCGCTGGCATTACAGGTTCGTACAATCAGAGTTCGCCTATCCCCTACTTTGATCCGGCGAAATCTAGTTCCGCCCTCCGACCTGCCGAAAGGGATTTTTTTTATGTACTATACTTACACACCTCCCTCTATATACATTTTCGTACTATATACACTTTATTTCTGTTTTTTGTATCGTTTTTATATCGTTTTTATCGTGTATTTCTGGGTTGCATTTTATTAAAAGATTAGAAAAGAAAAAAAGATCATAATTAATGAGAATTATTTCGCATTCTTCTCCAAAACCACTCAAGGCATTCGAATGGGATTTTGTACTTTTCGATAACTTGGTTTTTTGACAGGGTGTTAGGCTATAGGTAATGCCATTAAGTCGTAAAACTGGTTATCGGGAGCAAGTCGTCGGATCGTGGTAGTCAAGTGGTTAAGGTGTCGCCCTTTCACCTTTTCCCCTGAAACTAGCACAGGCACATTTGGACTAGTTGAGTAGGGCCCAAAATAATCGTATACAGAGTGTCCCAAGACCAATCCCACAAACTTGAGGGGGTGTTTAAGTTCCCTATTAAGAGTAAGTAAAGTAATTTGGCTATGGAGGTCTGATGTATCAGTTCATTTTGGAAAAGGGGTCTCTCGCCCAAAATAATTTGGGAATCCATCTGCTGATACAAGAACGATCCCGTAATCAGTGGCCAAGTTACGCAAGCAAAAATGAAATTGGGGTCTTATCTTACTTGTTAAGTTTTACTAAAACGTAATATAAGCTACTTTACCATCAGCTCTTCATCGTCCACTCTAAGGCAACAAAGCAAACCTACTAAGTATATGTGTATCGCAGTAGATATTCTTTTTATCCAACACATGACATATCACACTTGGACTATACATCCTGTTATGTTATTATGTAGATCTATGATGGAGGATCACTCATTTGGGGGAATTCCCTACAACTTTCGAATTTATTTCAATTGAGTTACCATGCTTAAGGCGAAGCACATGTGACAGTGGTCGTCCTTAAAATTCGGTGCTTCATTTTTATAGGGCGTCAGATTTTACTCCCTGCGCGGTCAGTAAGCAATTGTTGGTTTTTATTTAATTACAGCTTCATAATATAGAAATTAAAAAAAATTAACTTTACTATGTTTTAGACCTTTCATTTGCCTTTCGATTACTATTTTTCCTAACCCTCGAATGTCATTTATAAGAGAGCAATCCAACTAAAATAGAACTATTAGCAGTTTATCATTTATTAAATTTCTCAGAAATAGAATTGAATTTTAACAATTTGCCTTTACTATGTTGAAGACCTAAATTAAGGTATCTAAACATATTTTTTTTATTATTAAATATCCAATGGTTACCAAATGTCACCCATACAACAAAGGATCTAAATTAATCGAAATTAATAATTATCCTTTGGCTTACAAATTTTCGCTAGGTTGGTTCGAGCCGTTCGAGACTGACGTCAAGAAGTCAAATTTTTTTAGTTGATTAATATATTTAAATAAGTATTTCGGTCGGTTAGGGGTCCAGGGCTCCCCTGAGCTTGGGGGTCCTGGGGAACTTAGGGAAAAAAGATTTTTCTTTGGGATTAAAGAAACATTCCATTACGAGACCGGAACGGGACAGCTAGTCTAAAATAATTCTGACATAAAATGTCCTTTTTAATAGTTGCGCTAATGCGTTTTGTGACACCCCTTGTCGAAAACCCCTCGGCGACACGTGTTTACTAAACTTTACAGCGTTTAATTATAGCGCCGTGATGGTTGCAATTAATTACAGAGTTAACGACTTAGACAGTCAAGTGAAAACTAGGCAACTGCGCGACTGACGTATTTTACGAAACTGACAGATACCACTTACGGAAATCATTTTCCGGGTCATTCCCGAAGCAATCGTTAATGTGATCATTTTAGAGTGCCGCAGTTAAAACGGCGTACTCCCGTTCCCGTTGCACCGAAATCTAATGGTTATGTATGTATGTGGGTATTTATATTTAAATATTAACCTCTGAGCAATGATAAAAAAATGAATGAATTCGATCTATTTTATATACTAAGAAAGTTATACCAAAATTTCATTTTTTCGGACCCCCCCCCCCCCAATCCCGCCCCCCTGGTCTGATTTTTCCCATTAACGAACTTGACCGAGATTTGGTGCCCTTAAATTTTATGTATCAATTTGAAAGTGATTTGTGTAAAATTACGGCAGTTATCTGTCCGCAAGAAAGTGATGGAGGTCCACTTGAGGTCCTGTACTTGAGAGCTCAGGATGTCGGTTTAAACCCAGCGCTGAGTTTTATAAAAATGCATGTCTAACTCTCACCTACTACTATATAAAACACCTACTACTATATAAAACATAAAAAAACTATTCTGTTCTGTAATAATAAAAATAATACTCTTTCTGTTAAAAAAATATTCTTTTACCGCTTTATTGCCCTTTTAAACTAAGTGAAACTAAACCATAAATTGTAAAGTGTAATTCAAAAAATTATCACCAAAATAAAATCTATTCTAAGCGGTTCTTAACTAATACAAATATCCTCATTATCTGAAAATCAATAAAGTGGATTAATCGTCCTTTGAAAGGTATCATCCTTCGCGCTTTCTATGAATAGGTGCGTTTGGTCCAGGGGACATCTATATCGATGTTAAGAATACCTAACACTTTGTTGAGTGCTCGAAGACGAATTATTTTTAGTGAAATATTGGCTAATACCGATACTGGAATGAATAGAAGTCTGAATTAAAGACGCCAAAATGAGTAGAAAATAAAGGGCATGGCGGTAAGTATGAAAAAGAAACAAAGAAGGGGAAATCTTGCAGAAAAATAACACTTTTAAGCCGAGATCAAAGTTAAGCTTAGAATTTTACGGGTGACGTGGAGAGGGTAAGTGTGGGTGACGAGGGCGAAAGGGAATCTGCCAAAAATAGATATCTGATGTCCACTGGAGGTTCACAACTCTCGACCGACAGAGCATTAGTACTTAGGAGTACTTCCCAAAGATTTAAATTGAATTCGTTTAGTTTTCCTGAAGGGAAAATTGTAGAGCACCAAAAAGAAAACCCCCGAAGTCCATCAGAGATCCAACAATTGCACTGAAAAGAATGTTGAGAGTTGATTGGTTAGATCCACACGAAACAGAGCACAGACTTCTACCACAAAATAACGGGAAAAATTAGATAAAACTAAATTTATAACAAAAAAAATTCAAAATAGGTTAACAGTTCAAAAGTTTTCAACGTCACCCGTTAAATTCAAAAATCGACGTCGAAAAGAAGCGTCTGACAGAGAATGACGTCACCGCTTCGTTCTCTGACTCATTTCGTGAGTCGAAGGCTCATGACTGAGTTTTACGGTCATCCCCAAATTAGTTAGATTAAAAAAAAAACAAAAAATATCTACCCGCTCATTTCTATAACAAATTGCCAGAGAAATTAAAATTTATTTCCAAATTTAGCATTTTTAAAAAAGAGGTTAAGAAATTACTTTTAGAAGGTAATGCACACAGTTTTAAGTAGTTTTAACTAATTATATTCTCTTTTCAGTTTTATTTATATTTTTGTAAATTTAGTTTCTGTTATTTCCTGTGTCGGTACTTCATTAGATCTCATTTATTTCTATACCTAACCTTTGATTGTATTTTCTTTTTAGAAAATCTATTAGTGCAATTTTATTTTATTATATTAATTATGTATTTTCGTTTCCACATTGTTGTATGTTATAAGTTATTATGTCATTTCAATGTAAACTTAATTAATTTTCCCTAAAAATATTTCTTATAAATTAAATTCAGCCCCTCGACAATTAGAGCTATTCCCTGAAAGGATTTTGCTTTCGGATCTAGTCGAGACCATATAAAACTTACATTAGTTATTGTTAAAATCTTTTAGTTTGTATCTGCTTAACCTCTTAAACTTTGTATCTTCATAACCTCAAAATATATATAGGAGAAATAGTTCAAAAACATAATGCTCAAGTCAGAGAAGGGTTTTATTTGATTTTGGTACTTGTAAAATGACAATCTACTGTAACTAACGTGAAAATTTATATACCTCAGATTGGATATGTCATGTTATGTATACTTACTATTTATATAATCATAACCTACAAATAATGTTCTTGTGACCATAATCCACCTCAAATATAACTCGCTACATTTAATTTTTCTTATTTTTTGATGAACTACATGACTGTCTTTGTAAATATGATTTACTTGAACTGTTATGATCACACTCGCTACACATGAATATATTTATTTTTCGATGAACTATGTTGATGTGATATTGTAAAATGTTTTTCTGCAACACTTGTAATTGCACTCGCTGCATTTGAATTATCGTATTTTACGATGAACTCCATTGATATGCTTTTGTAAATATGCTTTGCTTGAAATACTGTGATCGCACTCGCTGCATTTAAATTTTCTTAATTTACGATGAACTCCATCGATATGCGTTTGTAAATGTTCTTTGCATGAACTATTGTGATCGCACTCGCTGCATTTAAATTTTCTTATTTTCCGATGAACTCTGTCGATATGCGTTTGTAAATTTGCTTTGCTTGAACTACTGTGATCGCACTCGCTGCATTTAAATTTTCTTATTTTCCGATGAACTCCATCGATATGCCTTTGTAAATCTGATTTGCTTAAAGTACTGTGATCGCACTCGTTGCATTTAAATTTTCTTAATTTCCGATGAACTCCATCGACATGCGTTTGTAAATTTTCTTTGCATGAACTACTGTGATCGCACTCGCTGCATTTAAATTTTCTTAATTTACGATGAACTCCATCGATATGCGTTTGTAAATGTGTTTTACTTAAACTACTGTGATCGCACTCGCTGCATTTAAATTTTCTTAATTTCCGGTGAACTCCATCGATATGCGTTTGTAAATTTGGTTTGCTTGAACTACTGTGATCGCACTCGCTGCATTTAAATTTTCTTATTTTCCGATGAACTCTGTCGATATGCGTTTGTAAATTTGCTTTGCTTAAACTACTGTGATCGCACTCGCTGCATTTAAATTTTCTTATTTTCCGATGAACTCTGTCGATATGCGTTTGTAAATTTGCTTTGCTTGAACTACTGTGATCGCACTCGCTGCATTTAAATTTTCTTATTTTCCGATGAACTCCATCGATATGTCTTTGTAAATCTGATTTGCTTAAAGTACTGTGATCGCACTCGCTGCATTTAAATTTTCTTAATTTACGATGAACTCCATCGATATGCTTTTGTAAATATTCTTTGCATGAACTACTGTGATCGCACTCGCTGCATTTAAATTTTCTTATTTTCCGATGTACTCCATCAATATGCATTTGTAAATGTGTTTTACTTAAACTACTGTGATCGCACTCGATGCATTTAAATTTTCTTAATTTCCGATGAACTCCATCGATATGCGTTTGTAAATTTGGTTTGCTTGAACTACTGTGATCGCACTCGCTGCATTTAAATTTTCTTATTTTCCGATGAACTCCGTCGATATGCGTTTGTAAATTTGCTTTGCTTAAACTATTGTGATCGCACTCGATGCATTTAAATTTTCTTATTTTCCGGTGAACTCCATCGATATGGGTTTGTAAATTTACTTTGGTGGAACTGGTGTGATCGCACTCGCTGCATTTAAATTTTCGTATTTTACGATGAACTACATGAATATGTCTTTGTAAACTTGATTTACTTAAACTGCTATGATCACACTCGCTACACATGAATATATTTGTTATCCGATGAACTCCATTGATATTCATTTGTAAATGTGATTTTTTCAAACTGTTGCCTTCGTTACAAAGTAACTTTATTCCCCTGTGTACTGAATTAATGTGCCCTAATAACACACTGTATCGCGTAAACGTTTTCTTGCACTCGTTACATTTATGTTTTATTTTAATCTTAAATTGTTTATCCGTAATCTTCTTTCGAGTATCAGTCACTGTTGATTTCTTTCTTTCTTGTTCTTTGCATTCTAAACACACTAATTTCGCCCTATTGTGTTTATCGATTGCAGTATTTATTCGGTTGTATCTATCAATAGTACATTTGCAAATTTTACAATTAAAATTGATTGCTTTTAATAATATAATTGGACTTTTTACACTTTGAACTGTTTGATTATTACGTTGGTCGTTCAAGAGATTGGTTTCTAATTTTATAATCTTTGTATTTTCTACTTCAAAAGCATCATCTTGTAGATTTAAACTATTTTGTCCCCGGAAACCAAAGCAAATTTCGTCATCAATTTCTGACTTAATAAATCCTGCTGGATTTGAAGTTTTAAGATTAATCTTGGATGATTGCTCTTGATGTCCATTAATATTAGTGCTGGTTTGATTGCATTCACTTACTTGCTCATATTTAAAGGTGATATTGTCATCGAGTTGTCCTATGTTAATACCAGTTTTAAGTTCGTTTCCCTCCATTTTGTTACAGATAAAGGTATAAACAGTTAGTTTTATCTTCTTTAAGGGCTCCAAAATGTAAATATGACAGTTGCCTACGTCGTTATGTCATGGATATTGTTTTTTTTTCTTCTTTTTCTTCATCTAAAGTGGCAATAAGCCAAAAGCTTAGGCTGTGTGCCAGAAACACATTTTACTTTTTACAATTATAAAAATAAATACGAAAAACCGAACTAAAACCAAACTTAAGGGGTGGGAAATAGAAAATAAAAATAAATAAATAAATTGAAAGCCGGTTAGGAGAGATGAATGTTAAAATAAATTTATAAATTTTAAAATTGTCTCTAGAGGGATACTGTTCATGTAACCAGGTTTGTTTCAAATTACGTTTTGAAGATCGTGGTTTCCAGCAGATAAGCCTTGGGCTTAGCTGGTACATAAAATAAAATAATTGTAAATTTAATGAATAAACTAATAATAATAATACTGGCATTGAAGGAACCGCGAAATTTAGACCTTAATTTCCAAGAATTCGTCCTTCGCCTAAAAGCAATACCATTCGCTAGGTTAGGTTAGGTAGGTATTGCTTTTTTGCCAGTCGATTTGCCGAGCGTTTTAGATAAACTCGCAACATTGCCCGATTGTGCATTTAAACTTGCAGTAATCGTTCGAAAACAAAGCAGTTAAAGGAAAGAATATCATACCACTTGTAAATATTTCATTATATTTATAGTTTCTGTGCTATTTATGTCGAAATACGTAAATAAATAATATTAATTGAACTGTAAAATGAGTGATGCGGTGCGAGAAAGAGACCGATAGATGCGCAGCCAAGCGGACAAAGAAAGACAAATACATTATTTTTGATTTCGCTCATAATGTTTATTTATTAAACAGGTCTCCCTATGTACACATTACAATTAAAGTAAAAAATTAAACTACTAAAAGAAAATAACAACATTATAAATAACAAAAAACTTGAACTAATCAGGAAAAATACAACGTTAAAATCAAAATAATGCCTTTAGGCACACAATAACAAATTAATAATTCTTAAGACAATAAAAAGACATTTTTAATCCTATTGGGCGAACAGAAAAAGATATCAATCTCCGCGGAAATGGAATTTAATAATTCGACTGCTCTCCCAATCCGACTATAGGTACTTTTATACGCCAGTGCGACACGCTAACCGCCTAAATAACGCGCGCTTGCGCGATCTAGCGTATTATTAAGTTTCAATAGCGGTCTTTTTCATAATTATTAATTTAGTAGGATACAGTTATGGCGAACGTTTGTGTAAAGTGTAAAGGCAAGCTAACGAAAAAATCTGCTGAATATCCGCAATGTGAAGGGGCGTGTGGCATATCCTTCCATTTTAAATGCGAACCTGGTCGTGAATCTACCCTGAAACGGCAAAAGAACTGCACTCCTGCGAATCAGGACTCTTCAGACGAAGAGGAGCGGTCAACTCCAGCACGCAGTCCAGCTCGCACCGTTGGGTCGTTTGTGGCACCAAGAAAATCCAGAGGCGCTCTCGGTTAAAGAACTACTAATTTCTCTTAATAAAAAAATTAACGTAGTTTATGATCTTCAGAATGATATAAAGGAAATCAAGAAAATGCAGGATTACATTAGTAATCAGTACTTATGACTCAATTGTTACCTCTCTGATGTATGCAAAAAATCCATGACGGAATTGCAACAGTCACCGCAAGTCAGTCGTCAGTCGCAAAGCTGCAAGCAGAAGGACAATGTCATAGAGTTCCCGTGGGAAAGGGTGGCGCAACTTGAGCAGGATAACCGTGGAAACGACCTCGAGATTTTTGGCGTAAACATTGCCAAAGGGGGGAAGACGGATCAAGAAATTGTCAACATCATAGCGTCAGAGCTAAATGTAGATTTAAATGGTGCTATAAACACTATGTATAGGAAAGAATCTAAAAATTTAACTCAGTAGCTGTACGAAACAAATTGCTTGAACATCGCAAAAATAAGCTAACAAATGAAATATTTAAGGAAGGTGACAAAAGGTCAATCTATATAAATGAGCACTTAACAACTTATTACAAAACTTTGCTTTGGAAAACTTTGCTAAGGTAAAGGCCTAAGATAATTATAAATATATATGGTTTAAGAATTCGAAAATATTGCTTAAAAAATCAGATACCGTTTTCGGTATCTGATTTTATAAGTATGGAAGTAGCCAAAAACCATCTTTTTGCTTCCGGAAACCAGTTGTTTTTATTTTTGATGAAAATGTGATCAATGCACGAATTTGTGACTGAGTGTTTCAGTATAGCCTCTCGCGTAAACGAATTTATGTAGGATTCCATTCCGAAGTTATATGTTATGTCTAGGTACCTATTAATTATAGGTTTATTTATTTGTGTAATATCCAGGTTTATGTCTCCCACAAGCACAATATCGTCATTTTTAGGGACCTCGTTAAGTAAGCGTTTTAACTCTGCCAAGTTCGTTCTTCGAGCTGAAACATTTAATAACAACAAATAAAACTTAACTTAGTGCGGGCGCTGCCTAGTTAGATAGAGTTTTGAAAATATGTTTGTGTACTTTAAAAAACCAATAAATAAATTATTATTATTAATATATACGCGCCTGCTGCCAAATCCCGAGGTCCCGGGTTCAAATCCACAGTGGGTCAAATGCGGCCTAGTATATTTTCGCATGACTATGTGCGTTATATTTACTAATTTTATGAAGAAGTAATTAATAAATTGACCTGTCTATTTTGCTGGAAGATGACCTACGCAACTTTCCTTGTTCCCTGATCACGTGAAGTGGAACACGCCATAATCATAAGACGCGGTGACGCACGGAGCATCTCGTATGAAAGGCCACCTGCGCAACATCGCCCCTCAACAGCGCGACACACCGCTCCACGCTCGTCCGCCTGACGGACGCAGCAGGCCTTACCCGCGCGACTTACTCCTGGAGTAAGTCCACTCAGCGCGGAGGCCACTCCGACACCCCATCGATTGCCAATCGTCGACGATCCCCTCAGTTCATCCCACCCGGAAGGAAGGAAGACCTGTCACCCCCCACTGCAAGTCGGCCCGCGGGGCCGACTCACCCGGAACCCCAGACCAAGGGGGCCTAGCAAGCCCCTCGCTGGAAGAGTGCCTCGAGATAGTGCCCGCACTACTCTTGAGCGCAGAAACATACTGTTCCGGTCACTCGTCACTTGTTCATCATCATCACTCATAAGCAGGTTGACCCGGGATTTATGTTTCGTTATAATTATATTTATTTTCTATATTTATCAAATACTTACAACTTTTGAGAATACATGTAAAGTCAGTGATTTAAAATCTTTTATTTCTTGAATCCATAACAGAACGGCCTCGCATCGTGAAAACAAGGCTGTCGGAACTGCGCCCAATATCGCCTCCCCGACAATACGAATGAAGAAGAATTGGTGGAAAAAAAAGAAAGGTAACGGACGATCCTTGTAAGGGAGGGTGAAGGTGTGGAAGTCTGATCCCACCTACCAGGGCGGCGCCGTGGAGGGCGGCCTGCAGCTTCTCGATGTGCTGGATGGCCGCTCGGAGGATCTCCAGCTTCGGGAGTCTCCCGGCGCCGGCGCGGGAACGGACGCGCAGCTCGTCGAACGCGGCGTTCACCTGGAACAGAACACGAGAATTCGCAATACTTCGCTTGTTGGACAAATCAGGACCGACGCCTCGTCATCGGCTTTTTATTGAAATTGGCCTTAAGGATACTCACATCCTAATTTTATTTAACAGGACTCCCCATGCACACATTACAATAATTAATAAATATATATATAGGGCTGTTTTTCAATCTGGCACTACTTTTTTCGTAGTTGGTGTTTTTGACAGCTGTCACTTGATTTATGCTCAGTTTGGTTTGCCATTTCATAATGAATAGACTTACTCCTGAACAACGTGGCGTGGCCTCCAAGATCGTGCGATTTAACACCGCTGGACTATTTTTTGTGGGGTTATGTGAAGTCGCTTGTCTACGCAGATAAGCCGGACACGATTAACGCCTTGGAAGAGAATATTCGGCGCGTTATTGCTGACATACGGCCCAACTTGCTGCAAAAAGTGGTTGAAAATTGGGCCTCTCGGCTGGAATTTGTTCGAGTCAGCCGCGGCGGCCATTTACCCGAAATCATTTTTAAAACATAATGGCAAACCCTTATCTTTATAATAAAACTAAATTCTTAGCCATAACATCAAATTATATGCGTTTTATCTCTTCTTGAAAACCACGCCTCTAAAATCATCACCTATATAAAAAAACAAAAAATGAGCACCACTAATCAAGATAATGAGATGACCTTATTGCACAACGTGCTATATAACCAGGTAGACAGATCCTATTTGCTAAGCAGTTTGCGCCCGAGGGTTCCGTCAGTCTAACTCGAAATAGAGAATTATTTCTTGTGCCTAAGTGCAATACGAATTACGCAACGAATTCAGTTATAAACCGTATTGGTACAACATATAACCGCAATTTCAGCGAAATAGACATTTTTCATCTGCATAAATGCGACTTTATACTCAACATAAAATATAAATAGATTATAACACTCATACAATCACTATAAATTAGATCCGACGAACTATAGTTCGTTCTGTTAAAAGTATCTGTTAAATTGGAGATGCCTGTAAGCAGCCTAAGTTGTTATTTATCTATTTCTATGTAACTGTCATTATGTATAGCTGTAAGCATTTCTCTAAATAAAGTTACTATCTATAAATAAAAACAACGCTTCCAGGCGAACAATAACAAATAAATAATTTACTAATGTTTAAAAGAATACAGATTTTTAATCCCATTTAATCGCCGCGGAAATGGAATTTAATAATTCGACTGCTCTCCCAACTGAACTATACTTGTATATGCTTGTTGCTTGTGTTGCTTGTTGTATGTACTTGTATGACACGCTAAACGCCTAAATAACGCGTGCTTCCGCGCTCTAGTCAAACGGTCCGAACCAAAGAAACCAATCTCTCCGAGAACTATGGGAGTCTCGATGATTCCACGATCAACTTAAAAAAAACAAGAATTGCTATGTCACCTGTAGTTATCACATAATATCAACTGCTGCTATACATTGTTTGGTAGTAGTAAATTATTTAACCAGACCTGACGTCTTACAGCTAGGCCCTACGGGCGTCATAAAAGGCATTTCCCCCCAGACTACTCGTGCCTGTTTGTGGCTTCGAATTGCGATGGGTTGAATAGATTTAAATAAAAAAAAAGAACAGTTTTTTTTGTAAATTTTGAGGCGCGGCTAGTCATGAAACAACCCCCCCCCCCCTATTTACTGAATTTTGGAATTGTGTTTAATAGTAACTTCGTCCAAATTGAACTTTTTTCAATAACTCTGCAAAAGTTTTACGACGCTATATGAACGCACAAAACTACCGTCAAAATTCCCAATTTAGTTGCGTTTTAAATCCATTTTTTTTTTAAATATATTTTTCAATTATATAAATAATAAAAGTTTAAATTGGTGTATTTTATGTTCTTTTTGTTGCACATTTATTTTAGTTGAATATCGTCTTTTCTATTTGTTGAATCTTATTTAAATTCGTTTAATATTAATCTTTTTTACGTCATTACCTGTATCGTGTACAATTTCTGTTGGGTAATCACAATAAATAAACACAATAATACTAATTTATAATAATTATAACGTGACACAGATCATTCTTCTCATAGACGAATTAAGATAATAAATTTATACTGGCCAGTGATAAATAAAACGTTCCAATAGCTGCGCTGTCATATGTTTTTGCGTCATTTTATTGTCAAATGTCAGTTTCATACTAAAAAAATGTTGACTTTAATATTAAATATCTTTATTATTCGACCAGCCTCCGATGTGATCTAAACGGCTAGGGTTGGTTTTCTTGGGTATCTACAAACAAAAATTCAGGGATAGCAGCTTCTCATACACGAATGTGTGTATAATACAATGTATGGACTTGCCGCCTTAATACTTATTTATTTATTTATTTAACAGGTTTCCCCATGTAAATTATAGTTAAAGTAAAAACAAATTAAACTACCAAAAGAAAAACAAAAAACAAAAATTAAAATAATGCCTCCAGGCAAACATAAACAAATAAATAATTCACGCCGATCCTACAACGGCGTAATAGAAAGCAGATTTTTAACCCCATTGGGCGAACAGACAAAAATATCAATCTCCGCTGAAATGGAATTTAATAATTCGACTGCTCTCCCAATCGGACTATATTTGTACACGCTAACCGCTTAAATAACGTGTGCTTCCGCGCTCTAGTACGACGGTCCGGAACAAAGAGACATAACTTTTGTCTTAAAACATACTGGGAAAAAATTATGGGAGATAAAGGTAACTTAAGACGCCACCAGTCCCTAAAACGTGTTTTGTAACGTATTTTGGTGCATTTTGTTGAAGTTATTCCCAACAAATGGCTAAAACTAAAAATACCACAATATTCTACATATATTAATTTAGTACTTTGCTTAAAAAAAAAAAAGAAATACACCTTATTATAGTAATGAAAATAAATAAATAAGAAAGTGTTGTTTTTTTCTTGCAACGATTTTCTTTTAAGTTGTGTATGTGACCGGAACCTAATTTTTCTTTCTAAAGATAGACAATATAATAATCTAGGACATTACATAAAAAAAACATTTTTTTCAAATGATAATAATTATTTAAATACAAAAAACATGTTTCATCGATTCCAAATGAGTCGGCGAGTATATCCGTCTCTTTTCTACACGTCAATGTCCGAATAAAGCCTACTCTTCCTAATCTCAAGGACAAATGCGTCCCGGGACGCCTTAAGAATCTCCTCTGAGTAACCTACAGAATATTACAGTAAGTAATCTCATGAGGACTCCAAATATTGAAACTTTTTTAAATACACTTCGGGTACTGGATCCAGAGACGGAGCCGCCTGCTAATATTAACTTAAGAGTTCTCGAAGCGAAGACGTGTCGCCCGTCTTCCCTCGGGAGCGTTCACATAAATCAGGAGATTGTTTTGACTACGGATTTCCTGTACCATCCATACTGGCCATCTTCTCGCCGAGGGCGAGCGCAAACTTGCTGAATACGACGCCGGAACGGAATGAACGAGAATGCTCTCTTTATAGACCACATCAACTATAAAATTATCATGTTAGGCCGAGCAGATCGGACTATGACTTAGTATCACAAGACTTAGGATTATTATCCTACGATACTACAATAATAGATCTGTCAAATTACTTTTACATAGTTTAGGGATATATTAATAGCTAGATTTATCAGAACTCACTTGTCCATGATATATCTGTGTGTGGGTGTGTGAATTTGAGATGTTTAAATGCGGTTAGTAGTGTCAAAGGTAAATTTTCAGAAAATTGAAAAAAACTTAAATATTTAAAATTTATTTGTTAAGTATTTTCTTATTTTAGGACATGGGACGATCTATTAAGTTACTATTTCTAATCATGATAACGTAAAAATTTGAATTTACTAAGCAATTTTCAAATAAAAATCACACTAAACTGTCTTTGATATTGAATTTGAAAGTTTGCTATGATTGTTTCTAATATTCCCGGATTCCCTGGTCTTTTTCTGGCAAATATTTTTGATTCCCTGGCGTTATATGAGCATCCATTCTTATTTTACTATTATTTGGACAATATTGCCATATTGTGGAGTTGCTGATTTCGATGCTAACCCTAATTTTAAAACATAAAACTATAATGCATTTTGTTATTTATTTTTTTTTTTGTTATTGTTTTAAAAAAATAATTGCTATGACCTAGGTCATATACAATTATTTTGGGCCCAACTCAACTAGGCCAAATATGCCTGCACTAGAGTCAGGGGAGATGGTGGTAATGACGCGTTAAAAATGGTATGACCATGTGCGGAATCGAACCTGCGACCTTTGGGCCAATAGCCGAACGTTTTAACCACTAGACTACCACGATCTCAAGCTGCTTTCGGTGCTATATTAATACTTATATCCATGACATCTATCTATCACAAGTAAATTATGTAATAATGTCGACAATAAAATCTGCAGTGGTCCTATATTTTTTAAAATTGTATTACTTTTCTTATAATTTTATGTTATAAATTAACATTTTTCCCCAATCACAAAAAAACTTAGCTTAGTTGAGCTTAGCCCAAAACAGTTGAGCACATTACGTCTGCGATGTTCGCGAGTGTACAATTTCCGAAAAAATAGTCAAAATAACTAAAATTTTGCGAGCTGAATTTGAACCCCTTCCTCATATCCTACGGAGTTTAAATTTGACGTGCTGGTTCAGTTCCGATGACAATGCGTTTTTATGGTAAGCATGACCTGATTCTACACCCAGGATTGGCTCCAGACGAAGGAACTCCTCAGCGGTCAACAGCACAGATACGAAATTCTGTTACGCATATATATATTTTTACTATTAATTTATTTCTATTAAACAACAAATGTCACCAAGTTTCTTGATGGTTTAATGAGTGTTACCAGTGAATGTATGAGTGTGAGTCAGCGATTTATCAAGTCCTTGATTATTGCACACCGGGTCTATACCTTCAGCATACCTACTACCGCCATTGCCAATGTGTATAGTTAGGTAGATCTTTACATTTTCAAATATATTAAGAAATATAATATAGTAAAAGGAGCCGTTTATATATAACGTCATTACAAACAAGATAGGGGGGAGGGCATGGCAAATTGACGTCATCTGTTAACGAAAAATAAACAGGTAGATATTAGTTGTTTTTTTTTATTGTAAGATATTTTTTCAGGTGTAAAAGCGGTCCATGGAAATGACGTCAGTTTTTACGAGATTTTATGAGGGGGGGGGGGTAGGGACGAAAGTATTATATGAAATATTTTTTTTATTCATTTAAAATGTGCAGTGTACCCTTTATCAAGATTTCTTCTTAACCAAGGTTGCAGAAAAGTTACATTACAAGGAAGACACGCCGAGAGAAAAAACCCGAAACGGCGAGCACGTCCCGATTTCTAAACTAGGACTATTAAAATCGGGGAGCAGTTAAGAATCGTTCGGCAATCGGGAAACGTGCCCGCCTCTAATCCCCGGGGATTCCGCGGGGATCCCCCAAACGGGACGGGAATGAATTGTATTTATATCGCTAGAGATGAACGCGACGAGAACGTTCACCAATTTTGAAAAGTATTCATAAGGGTAGCCGATGTCTATTTTCCAATTATTCGAAAGAAAATATGTTTTCTTTAATAAAATTAATAAAATTCAATAAATGTACAAAAATCAATATTATATTTATTTTGACACGTTTCATTTAACACAATGACAAATGTGATAACCTAACAAAGCGAACATCTACGAAGGCAATTTACCGTTTGAAATAGAATTCCACAGAATACAAAGCCGTTCCATACAAAATGTATAAAAAAAATAATTTCTCTTATTTTTTTGTTCGTGAATTTTCCGATGTTTTAATTCGGAGCGGAGACAAATCCAACAAATCAAAGATCATAAAAATCGGTCCAGCCGTTCTTGAGTTATAAATGATGTAACTAACCCGACTTTGTTTTATATATGTAGATATTTCAAAACAAGAATGTTTAATATTAAACACATACATTGGTATATTAACCCAAACCGGGTCGTACGTCAAAATGACACTAAATCAGTATTTGTATTTCAGTACGCAATATTTATTTATTGAAAATTATAATATAACTATGTAACATACCAGTATTATGAAATAGCTTAATTAAAGATGTTTCCTACCTCCCTAACTAGACGAATATGTACTAATTAATAATAAAAAATACACATTAAAATTTGCAATTGCCTAATGACATTTACAAGAACCGATTTATAATTTATAATTTTGTATTTTGCAATACAAGCTAGCCGCAAACGTCTAGTTAACTGGACAACGTATTAGCCGTGATTTCTAGGTACAATGTTTTTATATGAATAATTTGTTATCGATATTTAGGAGTGTACCTAGTACCTAGTACTTATCTACTACTACTAGACCTCCTAGTACTCCTCCTAGACTCCTAGTACTTAGTAGCATTAATCAGTTTTTCCGTTAATCAGTACTGCTGTCAAATGATGCATGGCCACGTACGACTGTTAGGTTGACAAGACAGATGAAAGTACTATCAAATGATATCAAATGGTAATATTCAATCGTTATAATATAATTTAATTTTATTGAGCTCGCCTTGAAAACATGTCATAAAAGAGCATAGCCCATTATTTATATGATATCTCACCAAAGTTTCATCTTAATCGAATGAATAGTTTATGAATGCCTAGAAGACGATCAAACAAACATTAATTTTATTTTTTTTTCAGAAATCTTTTATGGATTTTGTTAAATTTTTTTTGCAATTTTTGTATTTTTTTTTTGTCAGAAACCTTCACAACTGTCCGCACAACAACTCACCAAAGTTTCTTTGTAGTCGTATGACTCGAATGTAATCGGATCTTTGTAATGGCACCGTTTTTTTGGCAATTTTTGTAAAATTATTTTTAAATCACTATTTAGCAATAAGATCACAATTTAGTAGGTCAGTGTGATGTCTTACTGTGCTGGTAAATGCAGATACAAGAGTGATTAAAAACCCATATAAAATGTACTCCATTTAGGTTTAAAATTGTACCACCTGAGAATTGAACCTGGACGCTATTTTTATTTTTAGAGGCATTATCGCTATAACGTTATAACAAAGGTTAACTTTCTAAACACATCAGATGGCCAGCCGTCTTACTAAAATATCAGATGTAAAGAAGTGATTAGTCAAACATATCTCAATAGAAATATTAAAATTCTCCATAAACATATTTTTTATTCATTAATTTTTAACAGTAAAAGTAATAATGAATAGGACGAGTATTAAAAAAAAATAAATATGAAAAATATTTTATAGAAGTTACAAGAAGACGCAAAATTGGGAACAGATGGTGGCAATACTGGAATATCATAAGACTAGAAGTAGTAAAGTATCAGGGGAAGAGAACCAGTATGGCTGGAGTTCAAAGGTCCACGAAAAGACCAACTATTTAAGGGGAATAAGCATGTCGAATAAGCCTGTTTGCATATCATCTGCAGGCCGTGTGATTTCACGAGGGTAGGCGATAGGCAAACTCCAATTGTACGAACATTGCGCATTCCGCAGTGAGAGTGCGGATACTGAATCCCTATTCATATTGAGAGTTGAGCCGTGAGAGTTGCTCAAAAATTGTTTTAAACAAAATTTGATTTGATCCCGGGAGGTATGTTTTTTTTTAAATTTGAAAAACCAATTTTTCTCACCCCTAGGACTAACGGTTGGTGCTATCAAAAAACCTTAGTAAGATAAGTTTTAGGGCCTTATCTAAGGAATATTATAAAATTTTAATAAATGCTATATCT
The DNA here is from genome assembly GCA_020383195.1 of Neomicropteryx cornuta. Classification (NCBI taxonomy): domain Eukaryota; kingdom Metazoa; phylum Arthropoda; class Insecta; order Lepidoptera; family Micropterigidae; genus Neomicropteryx; species Neomicropteryx cornuta. Next base: position 2,892,307 of record JAHKQU010000010.1, on the reverse strand, counting down.
TATATACTAAGAAAGTTATAGCAAAATTTCACTAACCCCCGAACCATTAACAAACTTGACCGAGATTTTGTGCCCTTAAATTTTATGAATCAGTTTGAAAGTGATTGATGTAAAATTACGGCAGTTATCTGTCCGTAACTTTCGTAAAGAAATCTACCTATTAGCTACTCTCTAACTAAGGTCATTGATATAAGTTACCTTCCTGAGTCGTCTTCTCTCCCTCAGGGTGGCAGCCTTCCGCCTGTCGACCGCGGCCGTCTTCCGCTTGCAGGCCTTGCAGGCCCACGCCAGGCACCGCTTGGACGGCCCCAGGACGTGGGGCACGTGGACGGCCTCGGCGCCGGCAGCGGGGTCCTCGCCTTTGGAGACGGCCTCTTCCCTGACCTTCCGTTTCCTCCTCAGGGCCGTCAGGCAAGCTTGCCTTCTGGAGGCGTTCGTCGACTGGATGCCCTTCTTCGACTCGTTGCCATCTTCGAAATATTCATTGTGATAATACGCCGAATTCGGTTCCCTAAAAACCTTCTTCCCGAAGGAATCAATGCAGGGATTTTTACTATACATGGAATTATTAATGTTATACAGGGAAATTTTCGCCCTTGAAGTCATAATTTTTTCATTGAAATATGAACATTTTTTTTAAGGAATATAATTAATTATTTTTTCACATTATAACCTCACAATTTACGTCATTAAATTTGAAGTTCGAACCGCGCGGCGCGGCGCAAGATGGCGGCGCGTCCGCTCTGTTGTGTCGCGTTGTCGTCGAGCGCGATGTCGCCGTCAAAACGCATTCTCCCGACTGATCCAGGCTAATCCAGAGAAATCCCGCGCATCTTTCTATCTTTGTCGCATTGGCGGCTCGGGTCGCTCTCGCTCTTACGGAAATATTTAGCGAAGGGATTACATTTATTTATAAATATATTTTGATATGCACATTTCGTCGAGACGCCGTCGCGAAACGACGAATTGCTTGACAGCCAATTCGTGTACGTAATCATTAAAACACACATTTTTGAATCTATCCATAGATTCTTCTATCATCCTAAATATGAACCATTTTAGGTTTGAACTTAAGATATGTAAATCGGAGAATAACAATGATCTGTAATGCAATTTTACAATGCATTCTGTCCAGTTTTTTTATAATTATTATTTAAATGGACCGTGCCCGTGATAAAATCGTTCTAAAAAAACAGTTTAAACTTATTTGTAACCCATTAGCAACCTATATTCACTCTATTACACAAACAGACTGATTCATTCAGTCTTCTATCATCCTAAATATGAACCATTTTAGGTTTGAACTTAAGATATGTAAATCGGAGAATAACAATGATCTGTAATGCAATTTTACAATGCATTCTGTCCAGTTTTTTATCATTATTATTTAAATGGACCATGCCCATGATAAAATCGTTCTAAAAAAATAGTTTAAACTTATTTGTAACCCATTAGCAACCTATATTCACTCTATTACAAAAACAGACTGATTCATTCATTCTTCTATCATCCTAAATATGAACCATTTTAGGATTGAACTTAAGATATGTAAATCGGAGGATAAAACTTACCACCACCACCTACACCCCTATACCACTCACCCTATAACCTATATTCATAATGCAATGCAATGCAATTTTACAATGCATTCTATCCAGTTTTTTTATCATTATTATTTAAATGGACCGTGCCCGTGATAAAATTGTTCTAAAAAAACAGTTTAAACTTATTTGTAGCCCATTAGCGACCTATATTCACTCTATTACACAAACAGACTGATTCATTCATTCTTCTATCATCCTAAATATGAACCATTTTAGGTTTGAACTTAAGATATGTAAATCGGAGGATAAAACTTATCTGTAATGCAATTTTACAATGCATTCTGTCCAGTTTTTTATCATTATTATTTAAATGGACCATGCCCGTGATAAAATGGTTCTAAAAAAATAGTTTAAACTTATTTGTAACCCATTAGCAACCTATATTCACTCTATTACACAAACAGACTGATTCATTCATTCTTCTATCATCCTAAATATGAACCATTTTAGGTTTGAACTTAAGATATGTAAATCGGAGGATAAAACTTATCTGTAATGCAATTTTACAATGCATTCTGTCCAGTTTTTTATCATTATTATTTAAATGGACCATGCCCGTGATAAAATCGTTTTAAAAAAATAGTTTAAACTTATTTGTAACCCATTAGCAACCTATATTCACTCTATTACACAAACAGACTGATTCATTCATTCTTCTATCATCCTAAATATGAACCATTTTAGGTTTGAACTTAAGATATGTAAATCGGAGGATAAAACTTATCTGTAATGCAATTTTACAATGCATTCTGTCCAGTTTTTTATCATTATTATTTAAATGGACCATGCCCATGATAAAATCGTTCTAAAAAAATAGTTTAAACTTATTTGTAACCCATTAGCAACCTATATTCACTCTATTACAAAAACAGACTGATTCATTCATTCTTCTATCATCCTAAATATGAACCATTTTAGGATTGAACTTAAGATATGTAAATCGGAGGATAAAACTTACCACCACCACCTACACCCCTATACCACTCACCCTATAACCTATATTCATAATGCAATGCAATGCAATTTTACAATGCATTCTATCCAGTTTTTTTATCATTATTATTTAAATGGACCGTGCCCGTGATAAAATTGTTCTAAAAAAACAGTTTAAACTTATTTGTAGCCCATTAGCGACCTATATTCACTCTATTACACAAACAGACTGATTCATTCATTCTTCTATCATCCTAAATATGAACCATTTTAGGTTTGAACTTAAGATATGTAAATCGGAGGATAAAACTTATCTGTAATGCAATTTTACAATGCATTCTGTCCAGTTTTTTATCATTATTATTTAAATGGACCATGCCCGTGATAAAATGGTTCTAAAAAAATAGTTTAAACTTATTTGTAACCCATTAGCAACCTATATTCACTCTATTACACAAACAGACTGATTCATTCATTCTTCTATCATCCTAAATATGAACCATTTTAGGTTTGAACTTAAGATATGTAAATCGGAGGATAAAACTTATCTGTAATGCAATTTTACAATGCATTCTGTCCAGTTTTTTATCATTATTATTTAAATGGACCATGCCCGTGATAAAATCGTTTTAAAAAAATAGTTTAAACTTATTTGTAACCCATTAGCAACCTATATTCACTCTATTACACAAACAGACTGATTCATTCATTCTTCTATCATCCTAAATATGAACCATTTTAGGTTTGAACTTAAGATATGTAAATCGGAGGATAAAACTTACCACCACCACCTACACCCCTATACCACTCACCCTATAACCTATATTCACAATGCAATGCAATGCAATTTTACAATGCATTCTGTCCAGTTTTTTATCATTATTATTTAAATGGACCGTGCCCGTGATAAAATCGTTCTAAAAAAAAACAGTTTAAACTTATTTGTAACCCATTAGCAACCTATATTCACTCTATTACACAAACAGACTGATTCATTCATTCTTCTATCATCCTAAATATGAACCATTTTAGGTTTGAACTTAAGATATGTAAATCGGAGGATAAAACTTATCTGTAATGCAATTTTACAATGCATTCTGTCCAGTTTTTTATCATTATTATTTAAATGGACCATGCCCGTGATAAAATCGTTCTAAAAAAATAGTTTAAACTTATTTGTAACCCATTATCAACCTATATTCACTCTATTACACAAACAGACTGATTCATTCATTCTTCTATCATCCTAAATATGAACCATTTTAGGTTTGAACTTAAGATATGTAAATCGGAGGATAAAACTTACCACCACTACCTACACCCCTATACCACTCACCCTATAACCTATATTCACAATGCAATGCAATGCAATTTTACAATGCATTCTGTCCAGTTTTTTATAATTATTATTTAAATGGACCGTGCCCGTGATAAAATCGTTCTAAAAAAACAGTTTAAACTTATTTGTAACCCATTAGCAACCTATATTCACTCTATTACACAAACAGACTGATTCATTCAGTCTTCTATCATCCTAAATATGAACCATTTTAGGTTTGAACTTAAGATATGTAAATCGGAGGATAACAATGATCTGTAATGCAATTTTACAATGCATTCTGTCCAGTTTTTTATCATTATTATTTAAATGGACCGTGCCCGTGATAAAATTGTTCTAAAAAAACAGTTTAAACTTATTTGTAACCCATTAGCAACCTATATTCACTCTATTACACAAACAGACTGATTCATTCATTCTTCTATCATCCTAAATATGAACCATTTTAGGTTTGAACTTAAGATATGTAAATCGGAGGATAACAATGATCTGTAATGCAATTTTACAATGCATTCTGTCCAGTTTTTTATCATTATTATTTAAATGGGCCGTGCCCGTGATAAAATTGTTCTAAAAAAACAGTTTAAACTTATTTGTAACCCATTAGCAACCTATATTCACTCTATTACAAAAACAGACTGATTCATTCATTCTTCTATCATCCTAAATATGAACCATTTTAGGTTTGAACTTAAGATATGTAAATCGGAGGATAAAACTTACCACCACCACCTACACCCCTATACCACTCACCCTATAACCTATATTCACAATGCAATGCAATGCAATTTTACAATGCATTCTATCCAGTTTTTTTATCATTATTATTTAAATGGACCGTGCCCGTGATAAAATAATTCTAAAAAAACAGTTTGAACTTATTTGTAACCCATTAGCGACCTATATTCACTCTATTACACAAACAGACTGATTCATTCATTCTTCTATCATCCTAAATATGAACCATTTTAGGTTTGAACTTAAGATATGTAAATCGGAGGATAAAACTTATCTGTAATGCAATTTTACAATGCATTCTGTCCAGTTTTTTATCATTATTATTTAAATGGACCATGCCCGTGATAAAATGGTTCTAAAAAAATAGTTTGAACTTATTTGTAACCCATTAGCAACCTATATTCACTCTATTACAAAAACAGACTGATTCATTCATTCTTCTATCATCCTAAATATGAACCATTTTAGGTTTGAACTTAAGATATGTAAATCGGAGGATAAAACTTACCACCACCACCTACACCCCTATACCACTCACCCTATAACCTATATTCACAATGCAATGCAATGCAATTTTACAATGCATTCTATCCAGTTTTTTTATCATTATTATTTAAATGGACCGTGCCCGTGATAAAATAATTCTAAAAAAACAGTTTGAACTTATTTGTAACCCATTAGCGACCTATATTCACTCTATTACACAAACAGACTGATTCATTCATTCTTCTATCATCCTAAATATGAACCATTTTAGGTTTGAACTTAAGATATGTAAATCGGAGGATAAAACTTATCTGTAATGCAATTTTACAATGCATTCTGTCCAGTTTTTTATCATTATTATTTAAATGGACCATGCCCGTGATAAAATAATTCTAAAAAAATAGTTTGAACTTATTTGTAACCCATTAGCAACCTATATTCACTCTATTACACAGTATAGTGCCTAGATTAAATAATAGGATACAGGGTGAACTTAAAGTCAGCAGTATCCTTTTAAGGAGTGATTCTAGACGACATGAAACCAAAAAAGTTTTCAAATAGCTATCAAAAAAAAAAGTCCCTATAAAAATATAAATACTCCATTTAAGTTTGGTGCGCGTATTAAACGCGCGGCCGTTGTGTTCCTGACCTATCCAATTGACCCATAATACATTATTTGCCGAAACTACCCATCGTCCACTGCCGTCAATGCATTTGTAGGCACCACACTTTAAAAGTTACCATACTTTAAAATGTTTTAAGAACTTTTTTTTATCTTTTAAGTCCAGTTTTTTTGGTTTATTTACAAAGTTGTTAAACAAAAGTTGTACACTGTAATGTTCAGAATCACCTCTTAAAAGGATACTGCTGATTTTAAGTTCACCCTATATAGTGTCATTCTTTCGATTTTTATTAACAATCTATTTCAGAAGGTGCTATCTAGATATTTCAGGTAGAGAAAATATATAAAGGGTGAACAAAACTGGTCTAAAATGGCATAGGAAAAGAGTCCTAAAAACATTTAAAAATATAGTCACTTAACAAAATACCAGACCGCGCGTAACTACAATTGTATGACGGGTAGTTTCCCACGCGCAAATATTGTAATGCAGGCCAATTGGGTAGGTCAAGATCACAACAATAAGAAAATAGAGTATTTCAATAGAGTTCAATAGAGTATATATATTTTTATATGCATTTATTTTAGTTGAACAAAAGTCATTCGATTCATGCCCAGAATGACACCTTAAAAGAATACTGCCGACTTTAAGCTCATCCTGTATACACATAATCAATTTAGAGCAATATTCCCGCTATGCAATAGATGAGTTACGTTCTTTAGTAGTAGTAAATTATTTAAGGCGCCCCGGGACGCATTTGTCCTTGAGATTTGAAAGAGTAGGCTTTATTCGACATTGACGTGTAGAAAAGAGACGGATATACTCGCCGACCGCGAATTCGTTACATTTGGAATCGACGAAACATGTTTTTTGTATTTAAATCATTATTATCGTTTGAAAAAAATGTTTTTTTTTAAGTAATGTCCTAGATTATTATATTGTCTATCTTTAGAAAGAAAAATTAGGTTCGCGTCACTTACACAACTTAAAAGAAAATCGTTGCAAGAAAAAAAACAACACTTTCTTATTTATTTATTTTCATTACTATAATAAGGCGTATTTCGTTTTTTTTTTAAGCAAAGTACTAAATTAATATATGTAGAATATTGTGGTATTTTTAGTTTTAGCCATTTGTTGGGAATAACTTCAACAAAATGCACCAAAATACGTTACAAAACACGTTTTAGGGACTGGTGGCGCCTTAACCAGAACCTGACATCTTACAGCTGGGCCCTACAGACGTCCTTAAAGTAGTACCAACGTGTGATAGCTTGCTTCATCTCCTATCTCCACTTGTGCCTGCGGCACGTTTAGGCCATAAAGGCGAGAATGGGTTATTTTTTAGGCCTGAGTAGATTAAAATAAAAAAAAACACACAATGGTGTCATGACATTCATTAAATTCATCATCAATTTGAACACCATTTTCATTTTTTTTTTTTTTTGAGGACGGCACGCTGCTAGGTATCTACTAACCATAAGACAATGCATGCGCTGTCACTTCAGCGGCGAACCTTTAAGTAGATACACCTACCTCAACCTCGTTGGGGCTATTTTTTTGCCTAATATTAATATTACCTTTAAAAACTATAATCTGCCTCATTGATTAGCGGTTTAAAATTACGAAAAATATGGCCATCTGTGATTAAAGCTGTGAAACGTTTAGGACTTTCTGCGAGTTTTAGATACTAAACAGCGGTTCTCAAACTCTTCACATATGAGTTGAGCAATACAAAGACCACCACAATATTAATAATAATCAACGGTAATTTTTTTACGTACGTTTTTCTTTTGTTTAGTAATTTTATTAATTTTTATTTATTTTTCTAGTTCATCACGGGAAAATAAAAGAAATAAAATGAAATAAATAAAAGTATTTTGTAAAGCGATGGCACATTTAGCGATCTACAATTCATAGACAAGTATTATACAAATACGTTTTGCATTAGGATATATTCGTACTGCGGCGCAAAATAATACGTTTAAATAAACAAAATATATATATATATATATATATATATAACTACGTTGAAAGAGACGATCCGCCCCATAAATTCTATTTCAGCATGATGATGTCTTCATCATTACGTCCTTTCAGATGAAAGAAACTATCTGTCGCCCGGCGGTCAATGCGTCGTTTGTTTGGCGTTTCAATGCTGCGGCTAATAAATGAAAACTGTCCTTCGGTCAAAAATCCTTCAGTCATAGCGAGCGCTCGCGTTAAAGGGAGTTTCTAATACCTAAATCGCTTAATATAATTCACCGTATAGTTCGTTAAAAAAATAAATAGCGTAAATAACAAAATAAAAATAGTTTTACTAGAGCAACAATTAATTATTTAGATTAATTAATGTGAGTGGTTTAATATTTTAATAATTAATGAAAATGTGTAAAATATATAAATAAATATTAAATTGAATTATTATTAAGCATTCGAAATAAATATATATTATTATTTTTAAATTTTTTTTTAGACCATTAGATTCTAGACTAGCCGCTGAGTTAATACTAATACTACTGACAGTAATGACCCACCACCAGTGTTGGGCGTTTCGAAGGAACCTTCAGAGACCTCTCGAAGCCTTAAATTAAACAACACTCTGTATAATTCAATAAATGAACTTGAAAATTGAAATTAAAAATTGAATTAACCTAATAGTCCAATTAAATAGAATATTGCGGGAACAAAAGAACTTGAACTTTTCTTTGAGATATCTTTTTCCAAAATTATGATATAACCTCATTTTGTACGAACCTTTAAAAATCTACAAAACATAAGTTCTTTTTACATAATAACAAATGTTTGATTTAAAAAAGGCATATAAAACTAAATTCTACTAAAAATGTTGGTTGGTTTCTGTAAGTTTGTTTTTGAGTTTATTTAATAAATTAACCAACTCTATTACAACAACAAAAAATAAGCTTAATGTCATATTTGCAAAACTAAAATATTTTTTTATTGATAAAAGTCAGATAACCTTAACACGGACCGAGTATCGGACTGCAACCGTAACATCAATTAAAAATATATTCCGGGCACTTTTACGTTTTTGAAAGACTGAAATAGTTTATCTCCGAAGACTGTAGTATGAGTTGTGTTTATGATGCTGCGTTTGCCAAATGGCACAAAGTAGTAATATTATATAAAAAACTATTATCAAAATAAAATCGAGGACATTTTATTTTGTTTGAGCATTGTAGCAAAGTTGTCACGATGGTTTATTTTTTCAATAAAATCGGTCATTTCACTTTTTAACCGATAGTTTTAAAAATATAAGGTCTACTTACTAGGCAAATTAAATAATAGGTACCTATACAGGTTGTCCCATAAGTGGTGGATCAAACGAAATGAGGTGATAGAAGAGGTCATTTGCAATCAAACTTAATATAAACATGGTCTACCAATTCTCAATGGTTTAGAAGTTAACCACTTACAACTACTTTTTTGTCGGTACAACTTTCCGTAGTACGTTTTTTTTAGGTAAACTTTATACAAAGTTGAGGAATTTTTTTTATGAAAATAGTAAATTATGACAAAATTCAAGTTTACTTTCTTAATGTCGAGGAAAAGTTCACGAAAATACTATTACTAGAAAGATAAATTACTAATAAGCACGAAACAAGAAAAAAAATGTCGAAAAATAGATCATTTTTTATTCATGTTTTTTATGTAAGACGGGGTAAGTATTTTCAAAAAAGTGGTTGTAAGTGGTATAACTTCTAAACCATTGTGAATTGGTAGACCATGTTTATGGTAAGTTTGATTGCAAATGACCTCTCCTATCACCTCATTTCGTTTGATCCACCACTTATGGGGCACCCGTATATCTTTCTCCAATTTTATATTTATTTTCAAAATACTTAATAAAAATGTAAATTCAAAACTCATAAATAATATTTGCATTTAAAATAGTACTATATTTGAGGAGCAACAATTTAAAACATGATCCATTAGAGAAATGAGGTGATAGGAGAATTATTATTAAAGTTTATTCTCCTATTTAGGAGTTTATTAAAAATTGAGGAAAACTCTTAACATTTGAATTGGTGTTTTTTTTATATGCTATCTATTTATGTTTTTTGTTAAACAATTGCAGTAAGTTTTTTTTTTAAATAAAACTTTGGACATAACATGGTTGAACAAATCTGTCTGACAAAACACATTTTGAATGATCTATTATTGAATTAAATATGATATTAACGTATAAATCTAAACTAAAAATTGTAAAAATTAATTAAGAAAATACCTCTATAAAAAACGATAAATCCAAAATAAAACACTCTTTAGTATTAATTGAGAATATACAGAAAAAGTATATATCTTTAAAAATTATAAAATACATTTTTTTTTTTGGGTTATATTGACAGGTGAAGTAAGGAAAAGGTTTTGGGGTAGAATATCTAACCTTTTTTTTCGATACCCTTTTTCTTCCTGTCACTCTCCATTTCCTGGCACCGATGTTAACCATCTGAACCTCGACCGCATCATTTTCTTCTTCGAGCATTCTTAAAATTTGAAGGACCTCAAAAATGAATTTATGTTTTTAATGTGAAAGCATGTGGGGGTCACGAGTTCACCGGACGGCCGCACCAGGTTTCCGCAGACCCCAGGTAGAAAATCCGTCGACCCAGGGGGACGCGACGAATGCACCAGGGCTGAGGTTGGAGAAGACGACAGTCTATCTATAAGAACGGAGGTCGCCCGCTAGTGCAGCGCCTTTTCGTGCACATACGAGTACATCATGGAGTCAAGCATTAATAGTATATCGGAATATTTGTTTAGTAAGAGGATCAAGTAATAAACCTTCTAACAAACCTCGAGTTATTACTATTATCCCACGGATCCCACGGGCGATTTTTGTATGGAGGTAAATTCAAAGCGGTCACAAAGATTTTAAAAAGATACAAAGATTTTTTTTAGATTAAAAAATTACCCGTGCGAAACCGGGTCGAGACAAATAAAAATAAAGTAAAAGTACCTACCAATCATAAAGGTCGTGAAAGTTGAATTAATAACAGGACAAATGCAAATTTAAATTTTCTAAATCGTATTACAAAACGATGAAATTAGGAAATTTGAATACGTTTGATTGTGGATTAATGCATTTATATTAATGCGTTTCGTATTTAAAGTCATTTTAGGTATAAGGCATTCGTGGTTAATAATTTTTTTTTTCAACTATTTCTAACTTTAATATTTTAAATTGGTATTGCAGGGAATTAAGGAGAACGACACACGCTAATGGCGTATTTGTACACGCTCGCAGCTGATGTGATAGAAATAAATTAAAAAATATATATATGCAATGATATAGAGATATAAGAACCTCAATAATAAATGAATATTAAATATTTAAACAATACTTTATATAATTTTACTATATCTAAACGATTTGCACGTAATGTGCATTTATTTTACACTTTTCTTATTATTTTCAGCCATGACCATTCATTTTCAAATATCCTACGTTGGACGTAAGTTATTCTTGTTAATATTCATTAAATTAATCACTTTTCATTCATTAAACGTCATATTCGTTACATTTTCACCGTTTTTCATGATTATTGTTTCTATTTTAAATCATTTTATACTACTTTAGTGAAAGTTTGACCGTATGCACAACCGCACAGATAGATAGGTGAGAGTGAAAAGATTTCATGAAATACAGGCCTGTATTTAAACCAGCGTATATATATATATATATTTAATTAGATGATTATTACGTTAAAATAGGTCAACGCCGTTATCTTACCTTACATAAAAGTTTGACAGTACTGACATTTGGAAATTCGAATGCTTTTTAATATTTTAAGGATTTAAATTTTTTTCAAATAAATTGTATAGCCAGAATGTTCAAAGAAAAATTAATATTGAACGCATAGATAGTTGCATCGTTTGAGGTAATGCACGCATCTAAATATATTATTATATTATAATATATGTAAAGAAACTATATTTCTTTAATTTGTTTATATTGCACAGCGCTCTTCTGTCGGTAAACAGTGAACGCGTACTTACTCATGCACTCCATAGATGGCGCTGTGAGTAATGGCGGCCGACGCGATGGGTAAAGCAGCTTAGGTCAGGAGTTGACAGATAACACCGCGATTGGGCATATTCTTTGGTTATACTAAAAATCTCTAAAAGGAATTGGCAATTTAAATAATAAACTTTAAATGTCGTTTCTTTGTTTTCAGGTAGGATAGAATGATATAAGTTAAACTCTGTAATTATCATTGTGTGCAATTATAATTGTAGACTAAAATAAAAACTTTGTTTTCAGAGCAACGCAATTGTTTATTCCTAATAAATTTGAAGATAGTGTCTTAAATATATATAATGTGAATATAAAATAATATAATGCATCTCTGGTATAGTGACCTTTTAGCGCCATCTACAATTTCGAAACGGCAACGACGCAAACTTGTCCACAAGATGGCCGATCGCGCGCGAAAGTTGCCGAACGTCGCCGAGGTCGGCCGAAGGGAGATCGGCTGGGTCGTGTGACAGTATGCGAGAATGTAGGTCAGTGCAGGGTTAAGGAAATACACGTATGCTACTAGAAGTTGATATGAAATTTGTTGAGTTAGTTTCGTGGCGCAGTGGCTCAAAACACTGCTTCTCGACCGAGAGGCCGGTTTGTTTCCCAGTATATCTAAATATTTAAGTTCCCCGTTCCGGCGATATACAAAAAAAACACACCTTAGTACGATGTTATTGCCTCGAATCATAAAAATCGCAGTGTAGTCGGAACTGCGCTGGGCAGCTCAACGGCGACAGAAAAAAACCGCCCGATAAAGATTATTCCGTTAATAATAGTAATAATATTAATATAAAAAATCAATACCTACGGAAATGTAATCTTATACCGTTTAATATAAAGTTTACCTTAGAACATATCGGTTAGATATTTTTGATATACTAGTGGACTGTAGGTTTAGGTATATAGGTTTGGATTATATCTAACCAGGAAGGAATTGGGTTACGCGGAATACACCAAACTATAAATAGATTCACCAACCTTCAGTTGCCAGGTGCACTGATGAGTTCGGATGCTGCAACCGGCGCTGGTGACCCTTCGGTGGTGCACTCGCGACTCGGTATATGGGCCAACAAAGGGGTTCATACAACCGCGGCGTTCAATTGCTGAAACGTCTTTGTTGGTTTTGGTGGGGAAGAGCGAGACGGGGAATATTTGCGGGTAGGAAAGACACAGATATATCCTTGCCGCGAAGAGTAAATTACTTATTTTGAACACATTTTAATAACGGGCTCAAACACATATGTTTGCATTTAGTTATTGAATCACCAGAAAATTGTAATTAAATAAACAAATAGATTCGAGCCAACAAAATCGAACTTTTTTTGATGTCTTTCGAATTGACAGAATATTAAAAAAAAATGTGTGGTTAATGGGAGGGTTGTTTTTTTTTTATTTTTATTATTTAAAAAACATACTATTATAATGCATCCGTCGCGATTCTAGTTTATCTTGAAATTCCTCCCCTAGCGAAGATGCACCCACACACTCGCGTCGCCGCCCGCACGTACGCGCAGGGGCGAGTCCGCCCTAACCACCCCCGCCCGCCCCCAGCATCCAGTCGGTAACAGGCGTCGGCCTGCGTCGGGACGCCTCAAAAATAAATGCAATTTTTGAAATTGGAACGCGTCACTCGGACATGACGCATTTTCGAATTGACGTCAATTTAGGTTATGTGTGTGACGTCGGCGAGTGTGTGAAAAGTGTTTGTGTGTCGTCGAGATGTTCTAATCTGTGAAAATAGTGGGGGTTTGGGGAGGGGGGGGGGCGACAAAACGTCATCGCTCCGTGACCTTTGTAATAATGTCATCGTTAAATAATTATTGGAGCACGCGAATTGGGCGGCTCTTTTGAGAAGGGGGAAAAGGGGGAATGTTGCGTTTTTTTTTACCTAAATCGTTCTTTTCCATAATGTTGAAAGCTAAAGGTATGCAGATACGTGTTTCTATCCTTTTTCCCTCTACAAGATACCCGTTGAGAACCTGGCGATCGCCTATAAAGGCAGTCACTTTACAGGCCCAGATAATATTTATTTATTTATTTATTCATTATGGTACAAATATATGATATAATAACAATGAACAAGGAATTAAATTATTATAATATAGACAAATTAAACACCAGCCATTTATTGTTTCTCTGAAGTAACATGGCTACTCTAACTAGGTTAAAAAAACCTGTTCTAAGAGCGACCAGAAGAAGGTTGCAGAAAAAATAAAATACTTATTACGTTCGCGAGACGTATAGGATAAATATCATAAACACAAAATATAATACATATAATAAATAGTACATAATATTATATACATATATATTACATACAATATACATTTATTAAATATATAATTCTAATAATTGTGTTACCTATAATTTATAGGCTAAATATACAGAAAAAAACTAAACAAAGAAAATATATAAAATTACTTATAGTCTATATATGTTATATAGTTATGTATATTGCAACACACTGCTCACCATCTTTTCAGATTCGTCTCTGCCTATTGCGATACAATTTTTTCCAAAAAGACTTTTTCAATGATTTATAAAACAAAATAATAGTTAAAAATGATAGAAACCGTCCTAATATTGTAAAGAATAACTGATAAAAATCACATAAATATGTGCGCTTTTGCAGGATTGTTTTCTGTAATATTTAACATCCTCTTTAAAGGCAGTTGGCGCCGGAATAATTTTGGCACCAAAAGTCCCTTAAGGCAGTAATTGAAAATTGAAAACCTTGAAAAATCACTCATCCACTATAAAATCCATAGTGCAGGCATGAGTCGTTTAATATTTACAATCTGGTATCTGATTCGCCATAAAATTCTCTATAAAACACCCAATTTTTCACTATTTTGACAAATTTTGTCAAATATTACACTTTTTTTTTACATTTTCAAATAGTTATAACTATACATTACAATTTAAAAGTCTTCCAAAATATGTACAGTTTTCGGAAAAAGAAAAAAGTTAAAAAAACATTATATATATTGGAACGGAAGTACATCAGTGTATTTTCAATACAAATTTATAAATAGTATTAGACACTGCATTGAATTGAAAAAAAAATAAAACAAAATTGGCTCGTTGTGATTTCCAATGGTGAAAACGTCAAGTTAATAAATAACACTGAAATAATACCAAAAATAAAAAAAATCAAGCGGGCAATGAGGACGGATATATACGTCCTTGTGCCTTAGGAAATATATATATATATATATATATATATATATATATATATGTACAGGTGTCCCAAGGTCAATCCCAATAAAAAAACAGCTAATAGGTCCTTCGATTTCTAGTGTTATTTGTTAAGAAACTATATCAAAATTCATTATGGTATTCGAGAAAAAATATGTTGAAGTTTCTATTCTAAATCGTGTAAAATAGCTATATTTCAATGGCTCCTCCCTCGGATAACTACGTCACTGGGTCACTAGGCCGCGGTCAGTCAAAATCGAGGTTAATGACCCGCCGCGTTGTTCGAAACGCCCTATTAGGGCGGAGCTAAATGATTGCTGTCAGATGCTTCTGGTCGAACAGAGGTTGGTCTAAGAAGAAGGGGTAACTCCTTTCCCCTTCTCTGGGATTGTAAGAGGGATGCTATTGGTCGACAGATAATATTGATTTATCGATTGATAAGATCGATTTACGCCAATTTTATTACAAAAATAATAATTTTTTCGCATTTTGTTACATAATTTCTTACTCTTAATAGGGAACTTAAACACCCCCTAAAGTTTGTGGGATTGACCTTGGGACACCCTGTATATAAACCTAGTTATTTCGTAGATAATGTGGTGAGGGTATGTCTTAAAAACAATTATTTTGGCCTTACTCAATTTGGGCCAAATGTGCCTGTGTTAGGGGAGATGGTGGTAATGAAGCGTTAAAAATGGTATGACCATGTGAGGATTCGAACCCGCGACCTTTGGGCCTAAAGTCCAACGCCTTAGCCACTAGACTACCATGATAGGGATGTAAAAACTTTGAGCCACAAATAAGTTAATCGATTCTTGAACTGTTCATTGGTTTACTATCGCGACAATGAAATAAAAAAGAATAAGTTGCTATTGTTAAGCGGATACAAATTTATATCACACATACTAGATAAATATAGAGTGTAATTTTTTTAAATTATTTATTTATTTATTCTTTATTGAAAAATCCACAGTATTACATTTTTACAATTAGAAATTACTTTATGTTATTAACGTTAAGGCGATGCCAAAGAATAAATTAATTTCGATTAATTTAGACCCGTTTCTCAATGGCTGGCATTTAGTAACCATTGGATATTTAATCATAAAAAAATATGTTTAGATACCTTGATCTAAGGTCTTAAACATAGTAAAGGCAATTTTTTTAAATTCAATTCTATTTCTGAGAAATTTAATAAATGGTAGACTGCTAATAGATCTTTTTTAGTTAAATTTCTCTCTTATAGAGGACATTAGAGTCTTAGGAAAAATAGTAATTGAAAGGCAAATGAAAGGTGTAAAACATAGAAAAGTTTATTTTTTTTATTTCTATATTATGAAGCTGTAATTAAAAAGAAACCAACAATAATAATTGCAGAGTAAAACCTGACGCCCTATAAAGATAAAGTAGCGAATTTCAAGGTCGAGTGTCAATGGCTGTGACATCCTGCAGCTATCATAAATGCCAACTGCTTCATACGTTGTTCAGCAGTAGTCAATTATCTAACCAGAACCTGGCGTCTTACAGCTAGGCCCTACAGGCCTCCCACCCAGATTGCTCGCGCCTGCGGTATCAACTTGTGATGAGTTGCTTCATTTCTTATCACCGTTTTAGTTTTTTTTTGTTTCGTTACTGGCCAGTAATAAATAATACGTTCTCAAGTTTCCATACGGCTGTCTTCCCGTGCCGTGTCGTGCTTGTGATTTGAGCGCTCTATCGAACTGTCAATGTTGAATTGATTAGTACTAGAAATTTGTTGATTTTAATGTTATATATTGTAACGAAATCGCCCCCCCCCTTGAATGCAAACCAATGCCATCTGCCGTTTATTTCGATCATTATCTATGTCTCCAGTTTGGTTTGATTCCTAGCTGTAATGGCTGGTAATCGGGTTTCGCTCACAGAGAGGTAGTTTTTGGATTTTTTTCGTTTGGTTGGATGGGCGTTTTGAGAAGGGCTCCCGAATGGCGGCCGCAGTTTAATTATAAATTTTGCTGTGCGAGGGAATTAAAAGGAACGCTAGTCAGTCAGGACTGCGCTATCCATAAGCCCGTTCTCCTGATGGAAACGGTTACTATAGGATACTATAAGCTACTGGAAGCTACTATAGGCTACTATGTTGTTGTGGGTTACTTATCCCTAATTTAAAGGAAAAAAACCATACATTTTGTTTCGGGAAGGTCCCTTACGCTTTTGGGCTCGCGATGGCATTCCAGGAAATTTCTAGAATAACGGGATTTCGCTACTAATGGCATCGACCAGGCGGCCTGGAACCTTTTTTTTCTTCTATTCAAATACTTGGTGTTTTTTTAAATTTATTTATAAGGTTACCAGTTTACTCATATTGTTTTTTTTTGATAAGAGTTTTTTATTAAATGTTTTAATTTTGAAATTGCAAACCAGATTTTTTTATTTTTTACCTCGATCCTGAGGGAGATCCGTTGCTCTCCCGGAAGTACTAGTCGGTGTGTAACCTTTGAGTTTATGGTTATTTATTTTAAATGTTGATTTCTGTGGCTTAGTGCACAGTGGCGCCCTAATTTGTTAAACGAAGAACTTAAACTTATTTTGAGGATTATAATATCAGCCGGGCTCAAATCCGACTTGACACATTTTGTCGCTTATTGAAAGCGTCACTGACAGATCCGTACCAAATCGAAATGTCGTGACGCCGCGCGGTCTGATATTTCGTTAGGTGAGCATAGTTCAAAATGTTTTTGGGACTCTTTCTTCTGTATTTTCGCCCCTTAGAAGGATACCGCTGAGCTCGGCTAAAAATTGTCCAGCCTATCGAGCGAGTTTTAGGTTAACTTTGATAAAGGGCTCTTCACCCTCGAGGAGGGTAGGTTATGAGGAAAGTTTCAGTCGGCTCGCTTTACTTCTGACGAGGGTCGCGGGACTTCAGCGGACGGTTTTCGAATTCGCATTATTGCAGTCACTCAGGTGATGAATTCGGCTGAAAGCGATCTTGGGTTTGAGGTCATATAATTATATTAAGGGGCATACAGTCATAAATTGACGTTTTTTGCATTTTAGATAAAGAATTTCTCAGAAATATTGAGTACTAATAAAAAAAAATACATACACCGAACCATAGTATAGTTTCATGCCTGGCTATTTTATGTAAATTTATCCTATGTGCTGAGTATATAATCGTGCGGTGTCTATATTTATATTTATAGAGTTTTTTGGTGCAATTTTTGCGACGGATTACCTAAGGAAATTCCTTAAAGCACTATGCAAAATATATATTAAAAAAAAAAACGAAACGAAGATGTTTTTGGAAATAGCATTTTTTGAAGACACGCGTATGAAACCAGAAATATTCCATATAAAATATAGTTTTATGATGTGTATAAAGTAGAGGAGGGATTAAGTGAGAGATTTGAGATATATGCTATAACAACGCGGAAATATAATAACAAAATTTGCCGAAAATTGGATATTTTTGTATTGGATTAAAAATATGAAAATGATAATTTATGCTTAATTTTTTTTAATTTTCAGAAAATTTATGATTGTGTTATTTTTTAAAAAAACGTCTAAATGCTATCAATATTTCTTACAAAATGGTAGGCCGCGGTTTGTGTTATAAGCGCCGTTATATATAAATATAATAACAAAATTTGCCGAAAATTGGATATTTTTGTATTGGATTAAAAATATGAAAATGATAATTTATGCTTAATTTTTTTTAATTTTCAGAAAATTTATGATTGTGTTATTTTTTAAAAAAACGTCTAAATGCTATCAATATTTCTTACAAAATGGTAGGCCGCGGTTTGTGTTATAAGCGCCGTTATGCCCGTCATAGAGTTCACACCTTTCCGTTCTTTTCGCAGGCATCAATTTGTAGGTCAGAATCGTTCAAATTGTTTACCCTGCATACTAAAAACTCATAATAGCGTCAAAAAAGCCGAGAATAATAATGAACGGTACGGTATTTCGATACGGCAATTTGCGTAATTACCGTACTTTTGCTATGATTATATTTAAGGTCACTCCACATTTACCTACAAACTAAAAAAGCATTTTTTCCAGAAACGCGTTTTTTTTTTAAGTTTAGACGCAGCGAGTCGTACAATTTTTCATTGACAATTTGTTGTTTCAAAGCAACTTTGTCGCAAAAGAGAATAAAGGGTTATTTATGCATGCAATTCGTAAATGTGACTTATAATTAATGTAAAAGTGTATTAAATATATATTAATATTTTAAAATTATTACACGCTAAACACACAAACACAAAAAATGCCATACTTTACACTACACACGTCATATCACATTTTAAATCGTATTATTATTTAGATTCTATACGTTTTTCTGGTGGTATAAACTCGAGAAGTCGATAAATAAATAATAAAAATTAGCGTAATGTAGGTCGCGGTATCAGGAACCCGAGGGTTCCGTCAGTTCCGTTGTGCCTCCATTCGCCTACCCGCCTGAATGGCTCGGGGAAATGAGTTTTTGCCCGGGGAAAATAAACGTCTAAACGCGGCCCCGGGCTATGAATAACCCTGCCGTTCTACACCCTGCGGAAATTTCTTCGCAACACACACTTTCTATGTTATTCAGGCCTCTATCCTCTATCTCACTAACCTACCTCCTACCTACCTACATTATACAAGTTGTCCCAAGACCAATTTCCGATAAAACATCCAGCTAATTTGCCCTGCGATTTCAAACATGATTTCTTTTGATTTAGATCGGGAATGGACTTGATACATTCTGTATAATCGAAGCTTAACTTTATTTTATTTATAATTAAATATATTTTAAAATCATGCTCACATGCTTTATTCCAAATAAAATAAACATATAAGAATTGGATTTCTTATATTCGAAATATGCTTTGAATGCATTATTAAAAAATAAATGAATAAATAGTATGATATACAACTGGGTCTGTTTTAAAATAAATACCTAAATTTCACTATTTTAGATAGAAAATCATCTTAGGTTGCGTATCAAAATAAAATTAACGGTAAGACGCATCCTGAATTTTTCAAACCTTTAAGTTGCGTTTTCAAATTGCAAAAGGTCAGACGATATTTACCAAAAACTTAACGATTTATTAGAAAATTCGTTTTGAAGGCGTTTACTATCCTCGTAATTTCTATAAAATTTGCAATAAACTACACCAATTTTGGTGGTTTTCATATACAGTAATCATATATTAAAAATAGTCAAAGTAGGATAAAAAAGTACTCAAACTTTAAATCATTTTTGATAACGTTTGTATAATGTCTGACGATTTTATGAATATGAAAAAACACTATTTTTTAGACATTTTAATAATATCTAACAATTATTTTCTTAGACGGTTGTGAAAAAAAAAATGATAAAAAAGCTCAAAAAAAATCGATTAGAACATAATCACATTTTAACTTGATGATGATATAAGTGATGGTGATGTTAAATCCTTATATACAGTTTTATTCTCCATAAAATACTACATCGATTTCTTATTTTGTGTTAGTATATTTTAAAATCAGATTTAGTTGCAAATTATTTAATTCAGTCATGCAAATGCATTGTTATAAATAATGGAGTATGAACGGACAGAGGGTTAAATCCAAAGGTAGACTTCTTAGGTCGTAAAAAAAAATATGTGCAGTCAAAATGTATGGTAAAAGTGAACAGTTGAATTGCGATGTACTAATCTCAAAGGATAAATTGGTTTAGCAGAATAAACATGAACTGGAGGCGAATTTTCAGCAACAGATGATAGGATCCAGCTGCTGTGGAAACCATGTCATGGAATTCTGTCGACTCCAGGGATTTTCTTAGGTGAGGCATTTTTTATACAGGAACTTAAGGCGAAGCCAATGAATAAATATTAATTCCGATTCATTCAGACCCCTTTTCCTATAAATGGCATTTGGTAACCATTGGATATTTAATCATAAAAAAAATATGTTTAGATACCTCAATCTTAGGTCTTCAACATAGTAAAGGCAGATTTTTAAAATTCAATTCTATTTTTGAGACATTTAATAGATGACAAACTACTGATAATTCTTTTGTAGTTGATTTGCTCTCTTATAAAATACATTAGACCCTTAGGGAAAATAGTGATTGAAGGGCAAATGAAATGTCTAAAACATAGTAAAGTTTGTTTTTTTTATTTCTTTATTATGAACCTGTAATTAAATAAAAACCAACAATTGCTTACTGACCGCGCAGAGAGTAAAATCTGACGCCCTATAAAAATAAAGCACTGATTGAAATTGCGTACAAACAGTTCGCTATGATTAACCTAAACCATAAACCTAAAATCTTAATTTCAGCCGAGTGCCGTCTCATCAGTTATCCGCCACAAGACTCCTCTCCTCTCCGGACACATCTCGTCATCATCTGGAGGAGAATTCTGGTTGGTATTCCTCTCAGGTCATAGGAGCAAACGAGGAGTGTCGGCTATCGAATGTATGCCAACTAGTGGTTGAAATTCGAACGTAATTCTTTAAGCTTTTAAGTTAGATTCTTATACCTCTATAATGTGGTGAGTATACCTCTATAATCATAGCATATATATATATATTTAAATTTTATTTTGTTAGCTTTAATTCCCTGCAATACCAATGAAATTTAATGTTAGTAACAGTTGGAAAAAAATCCTTCATTTACAGCCTTTATTTGTATGTTTTTTTGGATTCTAACTAAATGCCTGTAAATAAAAATGTATCCAGATGATTTTTGTTTAAGTGTTTAATATTAATGTTTAATTTTTATATTAAACAACCTAAAGGGTATATTACACAATTTATATTTAATTAAATGTTATCGGAAGAAAATATTGACCCGATTTTTTCGCCAGATGTCCACACCTTGAAGCCATTTTGATTTTGACCATTTTTGAAATTAACAGTTAATATAATAATACTCCAACCGTACAATCATAATAATTTTAAACTATGATTAAAAGTAATAATAATATATAAACAATCCATGAAAATTATATGTAGTAATAGTTATCTATTTTATTATATAATAGTATAGCTATTAGATTTTCTTATACTAGGTGAAGATAGCTTTAAAAATAAAAAAAATTGGATAAATAACCTATAAGTATTTTAATTAGATATACTTTCGATTAACTAAAAATCGCTATTGTATAATAAACTTAAAAGGACCCCTTTTTAATGGGCTTTGACTGGACATTGTTATGATTGGACTGTACGTGTGTGTGAAGGTGTGAATGTGTGGGTGTGATCGCAATCTGCCGTAGCTTATAATGATTTGTGTTTTTCAGATTATTATCCATTCAACGATGAATACTCCCGCGTCGGGAACAGAGGGTCCAGTCCCCAGGAGAGGAACGGACCCCTCAGGTAAGGAATTTTAAGGAGCATACGGTCGATATTGGTCGTTTTTTTGTATTTTTTTGAGCCAACCGCGCTTATACAAGTTTCACTTCAAAAGTGTAAATTAACACTATTAAATCGCACGTTCTTCACACGTTATTTTATTTTCTGCACGGCTACTGTTTATGTTTTTGAATAATTTTTGATTATCGATATTAGAAGCAACATCTCTTTTTGCCAATAAGCAAAATGCAAAAACTCAGCAAAATACGCGTTATAAGGAACATTATGTTCAATCTTCCCGTGTAATATAATATTGATTTTTTCTATTTCTCAACTTATTATATTTATTAGCTTATTATATATATTAATAAATGTATATGTATATTTTCATGTATTCGTATTACATGTACGTGTATGTATATCAATGTTAATTTTCGTAGTTTTTATTTTGTACTTACAAAAAAGGTCAGCGCAATTGCATGTAACCAATCTAATAAATAACTATTAAAATTAGCCTACCTTAGTACGGGCAATGTCCAGGTAGGTATGGTTATGTTATTCACTATCTAAGAAATATGTAAAAATAAAAGTCAATAAATAAAATAAATAAATCACTAGCCATTGTCAATACTTCAATATGTTGCCCGCAAAACTAAAGGAAATTGATAATTGCAATTCATTCAAAAGAGATTTAAAACGCATATTATTGAGTAAACTATTTACAGTTTGAGTAAATGCAAATAATTCTCTTATTTTCCTTTGTTTATTATTTTATTTATTTTTAATCAGTTTAATGTTTTGATTGTATTTTAAATAATCACTTGTTCTATGGTTTACTTACTTATTAATATTTATTGTTGCTAATGATTTCTTTGTATTGCTTGTCATAAATTATTATACTCTTTATTTATTTATTTATAAATGTACAAATAAGACGATAATTCTCTAATACTATACATCTTTATGGCCAGAAGTACCGAATATAAAGATGGTTGAAAACATCAAATTAATAAATCAAACATAGACAATATCACTGTGCGTGAAGTGAGTGCCGTTTGTGGCCTGGACCTGTTTGTGTGCATATAAATCTACATAATATTAGCGATATAATAAATAATTAAAAATAATATTATATATTTATGAATGTTAAATATTTGTAATGAATATAATTTATTATTTATTTGTTCTTTATTGAAAAATCCAACAGTATTAAGTGTGTGTGATTTGTATGTATATGCTAAAATAAAATAATAAATTAAGTATGGTTTAAAATAATTTATGATGAAGGTAATATAAATATATTATGTATGAATATTCTATATGTAATTGCAATTACTTATATGGTATAATTAATCATTAACAACACAAAAATCTAATTATACAATTAGGTAATATTTATTTATACATTTTACATTAAATATTATCATCACTTGAAGTTTTCATTATATGCGCTGAGGACTCCACATTTTAATATTGTATTGTCATTCCTACACACTTTTTGTATTAATGGAAATAAAATGTTTGGATTGGGATATAAATCAACTCTCTGATAGGCGCAAACGTATGAATATTAAGGTTAGTATGTGATCTTATTTCAGATTCGGTTCGCGGTTCGGCGCCTGCCACCGGCCCATCGTACCGCCCGGGATGTTCGACTGTTTCTACAGTTGTAGAAACAGACTCAACCAGTTCTTCGCCAAGAGAAAAGTAAGGAATGTCATACTTGCATGCAACTCCTGGCCCCGCAGCACCAGCCCGCCAGCAATGCGTGCAGATGTTGCCAGAATGTTGTCACGCTGCGTCCCAAGAAAAGCCCTTTCGTACTGTTTATACTGTGCCGTTAGGGTTGCTCGTATCAAAAATTGTTTCAAATAAAAGTTGTAGGGAAAATGTCGGCCTGCAATTTACATTTTGAATGGATTTAATCTTGCGCATATTAAGGGAGGTATGATTTTTTTTAATTTAAAAAAACAATTTTTCCCACCCCTAGGACCAAAGGTTGGTGCTATCGAAAAAGTTTTCTACGATAAGTTTGAGCACCGTGCAGAAAGCTAATATCTATATATGCTACGGTACGCCCTACCAAGGTAGGTAGGGTGTATCGTGTATGTACGATAACCCTGCATCACACACACTTGCAGTCTCTCAGAGTCGATCGTAAGTAGTCTAAAAATATTGAGGTAGATCGCCAGCAGTTCAAGTTTGAGCACCCCTGTTTTAGACCCTTATCTAAGGAATAATATCAAATTTGATATCTTATATACTAAGAAAGTTATAACGAACTTTGCTTTATTTATCAATTTGAAAGTGATTGGTTTAAAATTACGGCAGTTACCGGGTCCACAAGAAAGTGATTAGGGCATATGAAATACGTAGATATGTCGAAGTTGTCATGACATAGCACCCATTGCAATGGGTAGCTTTCCTAATCAAAATCTACCTAAAACAGCTGTGTTGACATTATATTAAAATTCATCATGGTTAACGAGAAAAAAATATGTAAACTTTACGCGATTATATGACGATTGGAATTTACACGAACGCTTTGATAAAATTAATAAATGTGGCCAGTTTCGCTTTTTTTTATACAAGGCCTTCTACAATTTTTTATATTCCGCTCTCTTTCACACTCCCGTAACCATATATCTCTCTGTAAGTATATATAAGATTAATCTTCGCTTACGACTTCGTCTATGTTTATAAGTATTGAGTACAGTCCCAGATTTAAAGAACGTACTCAGTGTGAATTTTTAGTGTACTAATTAAAAAGTTTTATAGGCGTGGTTTTCAATCTGGCACTACTTTTTTCGTAGTTGGTGTTTTTGACAGCTGTCACTTGATTTATGCTCAGTTTGGTTTGCCATTTCATAATGAATAGACTTACTCCTGAACAACGTGGCGTGGCCTCCAAGATCGTGCGATTTAACACCGCTGGACTATTTTTTGTGGAGTTATGTGAAGTCGCTTGTCTACGCAGGTAAGCCGGACACGATTAACGCCTTGGAAGAGAATATTCGGCGCGTTATTGCTGACATACGGCCCAACTTGCTGCAAAAAGTGGTTGAAAATTGGGCCTCTCGGCTGGAATTTGCTCGAGTCAGCCGCGGCGGCCACTTACCCAAAATCATTTTTAAAACATAATGGCAAACCCTTATCTTTATAATAAAACTAAATTCTTAGCCATAACATCAAATTATATGCGTTTTATCTCTTCTTGAAAACCACGCCTCTAAAAACATCACCCCTTAAATTAAAGGAATTGTAATTTGGTTGAATAAACTAAATAAATAAATAAATAAGGGTTTAGGGGCAAATTATACGATAGAATATTTTGCGTTGAAAAAAAAAAATTATTAAGAATTAGTTGTCACAAAGTTAGAACAAAAATAATTATAATGACTGTTAGTTAATGCTACCTATTCTGATTATTTTAAATAATAATGAAAATAAATAAAAAAAAAAAAATTTTCATATCTATGATGTTACCGTTGAGGAGTTCCTTCGTTTGGAGCCATTTCTGGGTGTAGAATCAGGTCATGCTTATCATAAAAATGCATGTCCATCGAAAATGAACCGACCTATCAAAATTCAACTCCTTAGGAAGGGGAAGTGGTTCTAATCTAGGTTGCATGATTTTAAAAAGCGCTCTTTAAAAATACTTAGTTGTTATCAGGTATCAGGTTATCAGATATCATGAGATTGCATTGCGCGTTCGTTGTTGCAGATCGATCAGGGGGTTCGTTTGTACAGCCAGAACAGGTTGCAGGCTGCTGTCAAGACCTGGCTGTCCGCGCTCAAGGCGATCACGCACAGGAGCGAGAAGTTCACCTTGCTCGGCTACCTGTACCAGGCCTACATGGACTTCGGCAAGTACAGGTGCGTACCAGACTATCTGGTGGCCGTCGCCAGACTTCTCAGTTGGCTCAACCGACGTTTGGTGCGCCCAGCTGAACTCCGGTGCACATAAACAAACTGCTTTGTGAGCGCTACCGAACTGTTCAGTAGAGAAACGAAATATCGGAGTAGGCGAAAAGCGCGAGGCGCAGGTTGACGCCTGAGGTCAAATTTAACGAATTACGGTCAATTATGAATCAATTAATGAATTATTTGCTTTATTGCATTCCCGTTAAAAAAAAACAGCGATGTGGTCCTTCGATTTCTAGTGTTAGTGTTAGTGTGTTTGTGTGTTATCAAAATTCATAATATTTTCAAAGAAATTACAACCTTAAAGTTTCTATTCTAAATCATGTAAGGCAACTATTTTTAATGGCTCATCCCTCGGTAACTACGTCACTGGGTTAATGACCTGCCGCGTTGTTCGAAACGCCCTATTAGGGCGGAGCTAAATGATTGCTGCCAGAGGACACTGGTCTAAGAAGAAGGGGTAACTTCTTTCCCCTTCTCTGCGGTTGTAAGAGGGATGCTATTGGTCGACAGATAATATTGATTTATCGATTGATTTACACCAATTTTAATACAAAAATAATAAATTTGGTGATTTTTTTTTCGCATTTTGTTACATAATTTCTTACTCTTAACAGGGAACTTAAACACCCCCTAAAGTTTGTGGGATTATTCTTGGGACATCCTGTATATTTAGTGTGTCGGAAAATAATTTTAAAAATAAACTTGAATGTAAATCTGGAAAGTTTACCTATTTAGTTAATAAGAAAATTACTGATACCGTATTATAGCTACACATTATTTTAGACTTTATAAGGGCCGAAATTTCAGTCCTTGCTTAAAGTCGTTCTTAGTTAGGATCAACTTAACTTTTAAGCATGACTTAAATTGAATTGTGTATTTCAGTTACTTTTTAAGTTCGACTTTGTTAAGAATATGTTTTCGCACTCGAGATTAGTTCGCTACTCGCCGCTATGGTTTTAACATATGACGCGTCATCTGACGTTTTGAGGTTATGTTGTCAGCTGTCAACTAGGATCTTGCCATGCGTGTTTGCTTGAATTAAAGATGTTCAAAATATGCAAATCCAGTCAATTTTAATTAGTTAGAAAATATAAAATCAAGTACGAGACGAAAAGCGCCGTTAATGTACTGAAATCGCTCCTAGCAGCGTATTTTAACACGACTTAAGTTTGACATAAGGCTTAAGTAGTAGTTGTTTTGATTCTTAGCTAAGGCGGACTTTTAGGTTCGACTTAACGCTAAGAGTGAGTTGTAATACGATGTTTTTCGGTTAAGTCTAACTTAAAATTTAGGTTAGTCTTAAGTAGTACATGAAATTTCGGCCCCAAGTCTGCTCGCTTAGTATAGGAATTAACGAAGAATTATACTAATTTTTAGCAAGTCCCGAGCTTTTTTATAAAGAATACCGTTCGTGAACGTGAGATGGTCCGAGCAACAGTTTCTTTGCAGTGCAGCTGCTATGATGTTATCACGTCAACCCTCGAAGGTCCCCATGAGATGTGCATGCTCTATTCCGGTATAACATCTCGAACGTTTTGCAGGGAGTCGCTGGAGTACGCGCATCGGCAGCTGGGCATATCGGAAGAGCTGGACTCGGCCCCGATGAGGTCGGAGGCCTATCTCAACCTGGCGCGGGCGCACCAAACTCTGGGCATTTTGGACAGGTATTTTTTGTATTCGTAAATTAGCTATACAGGCTGTATTTAAAATCTATCATTGATCCATTCGGATAATTGAACTGGTCTGATAAAAACAAATAAGAGTATCAAAGGCTTTAGCGAAATCAATAAATACCACTGATAAACCAATCGAGTCACAGTTGTTAGAGTTAAGGGCAATGAAAACGGGGACAGCACAGGGATCTATTACTGGACTTCTGATTTTTCTTACATACATAAATTAATTAGGCAACGTACTACAGTACTAGTACTACGTATTGAGTGTGTGTCACTTGTGTATATGTTTGTGTGGACATTTCCAGTTGCCAATCCAAGAAAGTATGGAACTTTTATATAATCTGTGGTACGGTGCTACAGCACTAGGAAAACCTGGTTGTAACTAGCTCCTGAATAGTTTTTCTGAATTATAACGTTTTGACATTTTTTTAGGCTGCTAACTAGTACTAACATTTATTGAATATGCTTGTTAAAATGACAGTCATCGTGGACCACCAGAGAAGCTTGTTTATAGAACGTATTTATACACCTACGTACGTAGTCCTGATGGCGCAGTGGTATAAGCGCCTGCTTCTAAATCCAGAGGTCCCGGGTTCGGATCGCCGGTGAGTCAAACCCGGCGAGGTCATTTATCGACTAAGTTGAGTAACAAGACACACAAAAAAAAACACATTCAGCTACAGACTTGTGGAATGTTGTTTGCATGTAATGAACGGCCTCGCATCAAGAAAAGAAATAAGGTAGTCGGAACTGCGCCCAATAGCGCTACCTCCAGCTGACAGCGGACATTGTGGGATTATCATTGAAGTGTAATTGGTTATGAAATCTTATAGTATAGTGTAGTCACTGGCTCTACCTGCTTATAATTGTATTGCAGATCGCTGTCGTACGCCCGCTATGCCCTCTATAACGACTGCGGCGGGGGTTCCGTAGCAGGTCACGTGCACCTGACAGTGGCCTCCGTGTCGCTGGAACTCGGCGCGTACTCCAAGTCGATGGACGGATTTCAGAAAGCGCTCAACGTAGCACAGAGCACCGGTGACAACGTGTTACTGCTGCAGGTAAATAAACACATTTTGTCCCGAGCTCTGTAGGGGCACGCGGGGATATTCCAGGTCCTCTATGACCCATATATAGAGGAGTCGTCCCTCAAGCCTCATGTGAACACAGTCTTAACTTTAACTCAAGAAGATTTTAAGGCATTTGACAGCAAGCTTCACTCCGATATCACCGAGACCACCCACCCAGCAGGACTAATCTCTCGCACCCTCGCGGCTTGGTCGCTGATCATTTGACCTAATAGTACGGGAGCTAGCAACGTTTTCGTCAAAACGTTACTAGCTCCTTTACGATTACGTCAAAAAGCCAGTGTGCGAGTCGCGAGTAATCCAGAGATTAGACCTTCAGGAGCTGCGTGGTATGATAGTCGAAATGCAGGTACATTATAGTTACAAATCCAGTACCGTGCGAAAACGCTTAATAGACGATTCGCACGCATTATTTTTCAATAGGTATGGAATTAGCGGCTGGCCAAATGCAGCGACTATTTCTCACATTTCAGAAATCCACTGTGTCACGAGAGATCTCTCGAGCATCTCGAGATTTTTTTTTCCCACGATAAACTTTCTTGACCTGGCAACTTCAGTCTTCGGCAAACACTCGCGACATCAGTTCTTCAACGCACTCTCATCATCATTTCACACAGTGCGCGCTCGGACGGAAGGAAACTAACGGCTTTTTTCACCATTCCATCTTAGATACTTATCTCAATTTAAGGGACTCTTAGCCCTAATGAGGTTTGGTGAAAATAGCTCCTGTTTCCTGAACGTTTCCTGAAATGTTTCCTGAAGGCAAACGGTGCACTATCTTCTTAGGTATACTGCGGACTGTCGGAGCTGTGGTGCCGCCTGCGCGACTCGGCTCGGGGGGCCGCGTGCGCGGCGCGCGCCTGCGACCTCGGCAGGGGGCCCCGGTCGACGGACCTCAACACTCGCCACCACAGGAGAGCCCTGCTGCAGATGGCCGCCGCGTTGAGGAGACGCGGGGAGCTCGGCGACGCTGCCGACTATTGCAACGTGCGTGCAATCATTATATTTATCTATTTAGCTATACATAAAAACACATTCAGCCGACTACAGGCATCTCCAATTAACATGTTTGTTTGCGTGTGTGTGTGTGTGTGTGGTGACAAGAATACTAATACGTTCAAAGAGTTTCTTTTATGTTGAGAATGAGTAGGGTTACTGTCAACACGTCGGGGTCACCAATGTACCGTTTAAATGTTATTTAGTTATATTATGTTGTTAATGATGTCATGGAAGTGTGGTTTTCCGAGACCACACCCAGTACTCCACTATGTAGGTCGCGACAGGTTAAAATAATAGGCAGGTATAGTGCGCGAGCGGCGAGTTTATTGAGACTGTTTGTTACTACGCACTTCGACCGTACCACGGCCGAGCGCTGACCATAGACAATGTGTTGTCTATGTTTAGGGGAATATGAGTGATGTGCGTATGGCAACATAGCCACGCTACATAGGTATCCTTTATATTGGAGCAGTTGTAATGACCGCTTAACATTTGAAAGGTCTTAAGTTCACCACGTTCTCTGAAGAACTCTGAGTCTCGCAACATATTCTATATGCCTTAATCGCCGAGGGATTTTCATAAATCTCCTCTGAACCTTTTCCAGTAGTTC
Source organism: Neomicropteryx cornuta (assembly GCA_020383195.1). NCBI lineage: Eukaryota > Metazoa > Arthropoda > Insecta > Lepidoptera > Micropterigidae > Neomicropteryx > Neomicropteryx cornuta. The sequence continues at coordinate 2,861,741 of JAHKQU010000010.1, read as the reverse complement.
TACCTCCTTAATAAAGTAAGGATTCCAAATCTGGAGAGCATATTCAAGCAGAGTTCTAAAGTAATCCTTGTAGATTTTCAGCATCTAGGGAATTAATGGATGAATTTCAACGGGGTTTTCGAGGCAGGTTGTGTGCGTTTGCATCCATCTAATAGTCTAAAAAAGATCGTGTAAAACCGGTACGGGAAGCTGGGTGTGTTATAAATAGTATTCTGTTAACAAGGAACAAATTCCCTCTTGTAGCGGTGCCCAATGATTTGTATCTCGTAGTTCCTGGCCACGCACAGTGACACTGTTTACTTGGCAATATTTGTAATGTTGTGCTTTCCACAATACTCCAGGAAGCTCTGAGGCTAGCGGCGGTGGCCGGAGACCAGGGTTGCTATGCGAGGGCGATACGAATAGCAGGCGATGTGTATAGAAAAAAGTGTGATATCGGAAAGGCTTTACGGTGAGTGAGATTTATTTAAGACATTATGGAAAATTTAAGAAAATTCAGGGAAAAATATATTCTCTTTCATTCATATCACACAGAACGACTTTGTATAGTATTTTTAAAAAGAAATCAATAAATGTGTAAAGAGGAAGGTATGCGATATTAGCCAAATGGCCTTACAACACCATGAAATATTGCATGATAAATTCGCACATTCGCGTCTGTATGTCCTCGATATCTTCACGAATTCCACCTTTAAGGTCTTGAATCTATTGTGGAGCATTGGCATAGACCTCATCTTCCACGTGGCCCCAAAGAAAAAAGTCTAAAGGTGGTCTCGGTGGCCAATTGTGATCACCTCTTAGAGAAATAACACGGCCAGGAAACTGTTTCGTTACTTGTGTGGCACGTAGCGCCGTCTTGTGGTGAATTTTAACAATTTCAAAGCGTTGTTGAAGCGTGTATCGTACCATTATCAGTAGTAAATTGACAGCAGGCTATTCAAAATGAAATCTGTTATTGTAAAACCCATAATGCAGGTCTAGCTGTGAGCCTATTTTAGTCTATACCCCAGCATTGCGGCGTGTACGGATAAAGATCCCGCAAAGGAAGGTGAACGGTGTGCATGGGAATCTTCTGAGATTGGCCTTCGAGGTTACCACTGTCACGTCACCACACCATATGATGATGCTTTCAGACACTACGAGACGGCGATGGGAGCAGCGCACGCCCTCGGCGACAGGTTAGCCCAGATGGAAGCGATGGACGGCGCAGCGAGATGTTTGGAAGCATTAAGGTTTGTACCCTTGTCAGCATGCGGACGAATATATACCAAACGTCGCGTTTGCACGGCGACGCATATATGCGTCAGAGCGAGAAAGCATTTGATGATTTCTGCCAACTTAACAGTATGATTTATTGACCTGACGTTTGCACCATTGGAATCGCAACGCGCCAATCAGTTTTCGGAGTTGGAACAAACCAGTGTAGGCCTCCTCGAGAACCTTACCTTTTTCTATCCCTTGAGTACCATCCTGTGGCTATCTTCAACCTTTTTCCCTTACATTCCTCTGTTTGCTGTCTATTTTTGATCTTTTTCCTTGCATTGCCTTCTTGACTGCCATTCCATCATTTTATTTAGGTTATATTATCTTAAAATTTGATTCAATTTTAACGATTCAGCGTGCACTTTCTTCTACCCTGTTTATGATTGAATCAGTGATTCGTTGAACAGGCTGTGTTGTTTTATCGGCTGGAGGTAGTTTTCTAAGTTTGTCACTTAATCGATCAATTTTTATTTATAGTTTTAGTAAGTTTGCTTTCTTCTTAACACACTCAGCGCCGATGATGGAATATTCCGTTAATTAGAAGTGTTTTCGACGGATTTGGTGGTAAATAATTCGAGTTTTATTTACAAAGACTGTGGTCAATATAATATTAAATACAAAAATCAAACATTTTCATAGTTTTGACCTTCGCGGAATGGCGGCAACGTGCGGTACGCGCAATTTACGTACGGAGTGGATTGTGTTAAGGCGCCCCGGGACGCATTTGTCCTTGAGATTAGAAAGAGTAGGCTTTATTCGAACATTGACGTGTAGAAAAGAGACGGATATACTCGCCGACTCATTTGGAATCGATGAAACATGTTTTTTGTATTTAAATAATTATTATCATTTGAAAAAAAGTGTTTTTTTTTAAGTAATGTCCTAGATTATTATATTGTCTATCTTTAGAAAGAAAAATTAGGTTCGCGTCACTTACACAACTTAAGAGAAAATCGTTGCAAGAAAAAAACAACACTTTCTTATTTATTTATTTTCATTACTATAATAAGGTGTATTTCTTTTTTTTTTTAAGCAAAGTACTAAATTAATATATGTAGAATATTGTGGTATTTTTAGTTTTAGCCATTTGTTGGGAATAACTTCAACAAAATGCACTAAAATACGTTACAAAACACGTTTTAGGGACTGGTGGCGCCTTAATGATTTTAAGGCGCAACCTTTATGTCACCGCCAGCCCTTACGCCCTTAGATTTCGTCTTAGCCTATGTACGCCCTTGTTATATATAGTTTAATTAACCTATATTTAATATTAACCAATAATCCTATTAATATGACATTATTTTCTAGGTTACAGGGTAAAATATGCAATTGCCGCCCACTTGAGTTTAATACGAGATTATTGGAGGTGGCCACATCTGTCGGATCGAAGGTAAATTACATTACCCTAACACCCAATACGTGCCCCCTTTTTAAGATGGCAAAAGAAAGAGTCCTAAAAATATTTGAAAGTATGGTCACCTATTAAAATATCAGACCGCGCGGCGTCTTATTTATATTTTTATATTTTTTTTTTGTTAGCTATATGAAAACTCGTTGAACAAAAGTTGTTCGGTCATACCCAGAATGTCCCCTTAAAAGTATACTGGTGATTTTAAATTCACCCTGTATATTTTCAAAATGCAATACTAGTTAGGTACAATTCTATAAACTCTGGTTTAATACAATACAATGTAAACGTTTCATATATTTTTTATGAACTGTGTAAAGGCAATATACTCAAACCAAAGTCTTGTAACAGATTAACAGATTATTTGGTTACTGTTACTAAAGTTGTTACTAGACTCAGTCAACGTTTGGTAAGCGCGAGATGCGTTTGCGAGTATACTGCCGACTGCATGGTTGACGTAACAAAACAGACTTGTAATGTGTGCTCAGCACATCATTAAAATGCTGCACCTACGAGATTTTCTCGTACAGCTTACATAAAATCTTTTGTCAGGCGAACGATTTATTGATCTACAACAAATTGTGATTCCTTTTACGGAAAATAAAAAAAACTCATTTGAAAAAAAACTGGTTTTGTAACGGCTATTTCAGTTAAAGTTAGTCTGGGAGCGTTTTTTTTATTATTAGTTCTGGTTATCAGAATTGTCATTTTTAGCTTGTTACGAATTGAAATGTGTACATGGATCTATAAAATAAAGTAATTTTCGCAGTCGCTGGTGAGGACGGTGCGCCTGCGCCTGTCGTCGATCTACGAGTCGCTGGGCGACGAGGCAGCGCGCGCACGCCAGGAGCGCGCCGCGACCGCCGCGCCCCCGCCCAATTGCGCCAGGTGCGGGGATCCCCTGGCGCCCCCGGCCACCGCCGGCGAGCCCGCGGGCAACGCGTCGCTGGCCACGTTGCCCTGCACACACATCGTGCACGCCGGGTAAGATTGCGGAGAGACGGACGCGTTTCACATACCCTAATCACTGTCTTGTGGACCCGGGGACGTTCGTTTTCGAAAAAGTGAAATTTTACTATAACTTTCTCAGTATATGAGATATTTCATTCATTTAAATTTTATATTATTCCTTAGTTAAGTGCCTAAAACCTACCTTAGTAAACTTTTTTGATAGCACCAACCATTTGTCCTAGGCATGGGAAATCGCCTACTTTAATCCGTTGAAATCTACGTCCGCTTTCGGCGTGCCGAAAGGGATTTTTTTCATATATAATTCCATAGGGTTTAGGATTTCTTTCATCAGTGATGATGATCAGGCCTTTTTAATGTTATAGTGAAACGATAAAATTGGACCATAATGTAAATTAGTCTTGATAATAGAAGAAGAAGAAGAGAAGGGACATGTTTGTCTTATTTCCGGTTCCGGTCTGGCGTGATTTTTGGCATTAATCTGGTCGATGTGGTCGATCCCCGTTTCACTATTAACTTGAATCAGTGTTATTAATACATTCATTGCATTAATACAACATAGTTTTTGGTCCTTCGAGCCGGATACCAAAATAACAAACACTATTAGCGTGAATCAGTGTTATTAATACAATAATACAACATAGTGTTAAATCCTTCGAGCCGGATACCAAAATAACATATACTGATGAAAACATAGGACTGGAATAGACCATAAGTTAATAATTCGTTGCTGATAAACAGATTTATTGGTAGTGGATTTGTGCTATTAGCTGATATTGGGCTAATCTCCGACATGCTCCGGTTCCAATTCTTCAGACTATAAAATCTTCTGATTTTCTTAAGATTTTTATTTAGGATGACGTAACGAAGGGGTGTATGTACTTAACTCCTATACTTTATTGATCGAAATATTCACTTAAAGCTTATGTTACAAGTCTAAAGCAACTACAATGACTATGAATGTCTGAAATATGAGAAATTGTGGGCCGCTTTTAGTGACCAGCCACTAATTATATTTCTATGGAAATTTTAAGTTGTCGAAGTTGGCAGCAAACCAATTCGATAATATCGAGCACGTGCGTTAGTAGTACAGTTTGCGGGAAAAAATATCAAATAAGAAAACTTGTAAAACAAAAGTTGTTTAGATTGTGTAATCTGCCTAATGTAACTGGTTATTCCAGCTGCCTACCGTCGCCGACGCGCCGCGGACGCAACGCGCCCGAGAACGCGGCCGCGATGACCAGCCGGCCGTGTCTGGAGTGCGCCTCGCCCGCGCGGATGGCGCCCCTCCATCCGCCGCCCCCGCCGCCGCCGCCGCCGCTGCAGCACCAGCCACAGGTCTGTTTCCGATAACACGACGATCAGTCGACGTGGACGTCTGAATTAGGCAATAAGACGGCCACAAATGAGTAAATATTAAAGTGTTTTTAATATTTGATTACGCTGTGCTTCGCGCACAGGGTACAGAGGCGCTCGCCAGGAGCGAGGTACATCGACCGTAAGTAACACCGTTCGAGCTCGTCCGGACTGAGGTGGAGGGTTCCCCCCCGGCAGGCTATAAAGCCGAGGCCGACCGTCAGCGGGGGGCATTTCACCTGAGTCCGCCGCGCCGGCAACAACTCGCCGCTCTGTAGTAACGGATTATTTATGCAACGAGTGGATAGTGGAATAAATCACCGCAATAATTAACTATCCTCAGGCCCACCGCAGTGGGTCCGTTGCAGAATAAATTAATATTATTGACAGTGAGTTATTGGAAGAGTGAACTATTACTAAACGGGTGTTTTTTTTTCGCAGGACTTCCCTTTTGGGACACCATCCATGCCGATGTCTCTACGAGATTCTGACCTCAACTCCCTCAACTCGGACACCAGTAGCAGACATGTTACCTCCAGCGTCTAAAACTACTTCCTTCCACAAAATTAACCTGAATCTTGACCGCCTGAGAGAGTCCGTTTTTTTTTTAACGAGTTGGCAATGCAAGCATTTTGCATACCCGCGAAGTTGCCAGATGTACAGTTCTCGTGCCCAGTTTAACTGAAGGTTTTCCTAATTGCCATCTTGAGACGAGTCAAAAATTCCTTTCTCACGGTTTTCGGTTTTCATAATCGAAAACGGTACTTCAGAGTCTTTAGCAGTGGCGTGCCCAGAACTTGTATAGCAAGCAAGGCAACCGCTAGACCTAACCTAACCTAACCTAGAAATTTAGGCGTAATAGTGGAAATAAAAATAAACCTATACACACGTTAAAAAATCTAGGCAAGTCTGGCTTTTCGGCTTCTATGGGAGTACCGCCCTACTCGTAACAAAACAGTTTTTTACACTGTTCGAATCTCTAAGTATCACGCCTTTAATTCAATTTATTTATTTATTTTTCTCCATGTAACATTATAATTAAAGTAAAACATTAAATTATTAAAAGATTTTTTTATATTTAATTTTTTTATAAAGACTCTCTTACGCGGCTAAGATACCAATATTAAAATAATATTTATTACCTACTGATACTACAAAATCAACTAAAAACCTATTTTCTACTATGCTATCTGTCCTTTCGATAACATTCCAATTTTTCTATAATGCTAATTAAGATTTAAAAACATTTTATTTTTATATAGAGTCCATGTCCATATTCGGAGTCCATGATACGTTGAATTCGGCGGTAAAAGTGTCCGGCCGTAGAAGCTGCCATCTAGTGTCAAACTTCGAACTAAAAAAAAAACCAGTGATTGATTGGCTCACAACCAGGGACGATTCTGGAAAAAATCTTAGGGGCTAAATCACTCCGATTTTACGATGAATTTTGACTTTTTATTTTTAATTGGCGACGGACTTGGAACGCGGTGGACATTGTGTCTATTTTTAGCTACCATTTCACCTTCTACAGTGATACTAAATCATTCCGTTTTTTAATTTATTTATTTTTCATACTAGTCATTAGTTATTTAATGAAAATGATCTGTGTTCGATGTGACTTTTGCACTTCTCCTAGAATGAGCACCAATTTATATGTAATTACAAACGTTTAACTCATTATGCAAATCTTATACCAATTAACAGGCTATTCGGAGTCCATGATACGAACGATTCGGCGGTAAAAGTGTCCGGCCGCAGAAGCTGCCATCTAGAACTAAAAAAAAACTGATCGATTGGTTCACAACCAGGGGCGGATCTGAAAAAAATGTTAGGGGGGGAGTTAATAAATAGCCTCAAAACGTCATGTATTTTCTTTACATTTTATCAAAAGTTTAGACGTAAATATCTCATTGACCGAATACAAAAATCGATAAAATAAATCCACAGAAATATAGTTTATTTCATAAATATGCAAATCCAAGTATGTTTTTGGACATTAATTGCAACCTTTAACCCCCCCCCCCCCCCCTTGGGATCTGCGCTTGTTCACAACTTTTTGCCATCCGAATGTGTTTTTTAGGCACAATTAGTATAGGTCACATTGCTAAGTATTTTATGTAGCAAAGGAAGGAAAAATCTTCGCATATGATGGCACTTAGGGCCGAAATTTCATGTCCCACTTAAGCCTAACCTAAATTTTAAGTTAGATTTAACCGATAAACATCGTATTTCAACTCATAGTTAACGTTAAGTCGAACATAAAAGTTCGCCTTAGCTGTGAATCAAAACAGCTACTACTTAAGCCTTAAGTCAAACTTAAGTCAGTGTTAAAATACGCTGCTAGGAGCGATTTGCGTAGCGAGTGTATTGCCATCTGTGATTTTCGTCTCGTACTTGATTTTATATTTCTAATTAATTAAAATTGACTGGATTTGCATATTTTGAAAATCTTAAATTCAAGCAAACACGCATGGCAAAGTCCTAGTAATCCTACAGCCGACAACATAACCTCAAAATGTCAGATGACGCGTCGAAAGTGTAACATAGCGGCGAACAAACATAACAAAGTCAAACTTAAAAAGTAACTTAGTTAATGCTTAAAAGTTATGTTGATCCTAACTAAGAACGACTTTAAGCAAGGAGTGAAATTTCGGCCCTCGGTAATCGCGCACCAAAAACACAGTTTGCGGGCGGACACGCTCGCTCAGTCGACCGCCGCACCTTTCCGATCGGCCAGCGCCCTCTGTTGGTTTTATTTTTAACGAATAGGGAATCCGCTAGTGGCATCTCGCTTTCGCGTGGCCTATCTATCTCGCTCGGTAAACGCGTTCTGTCCTTTTAATCAAATCAAGATAGAATACCGATTGAGAATACAGGAAGATTTTTTTATTATTTTTTTTTTGGAACAGCCTGTATAATAATCGTATTTTTTATTTTATTACATTGCTCACTAATTATTCCTCGCATTTCTTGTAAACTCTCACTATTTTTCCGACCATACATAGTTGCATGGATGGTGAATAAATTAGGACTTTAAAATTATTATTAATAGTAATAATTAATTGCATCTTTTTGCTACTAAATTTATTTTTGCAATTATAAAATATTCTGATTTTTTTTTATCGAACGTTACTAAATTTATAAAATATTACCCATATACAGTGTGGTGCAATTCGCGTCGTCTCTGACGCAATCTTGTATGACTAAAATCCCACCTAGTTCATATACAATTATTTTTGACCCTATCAACTAGGCCAAATGTGGCTGTCCTGGAGTCAGGGGAGATGGTGGTGGTCGAGCGTAACGGAATGACCGTATGCGGATTCGAACCCGCGACCACCGCGATCTATCCGCGATATTATTTAATGCTTTTAATGCTTTTGTACAGGATGTTTTTAAATTTAGGGCACTACCGATAACCAAACCGTTTTTCTCGTAACGAAGAAACATTTTTTTAATATTATTTTCCCGATTAATGTTATCGTCCATATAGATGTGCCCTTAATTTAGAAACAGCCTGTATAAATACTGGTACGAGACTAAAATAATACCAAAATCAGTACGAGATTGCCTTAGAGAAAGGACGATTTATGTGCCACCTTAAGAACTTACTTAACGCCAAAAAGGTACTTTTAAACTCACCTTTACTTTTTGAGATATTCAAGATTACACCGTAAAAATATCTACCAAATATACAGGGTGTCATTAAATTCAGCAGTATTCTGGACATGAAATTAAACTATTTACACTAAATTATTTATTGTAATATATTAATGATTGCATTAAACCTCGAATATTTTAAAAAGTATAGGTAAACTAGTTGCAAAATCGGTAAGCTAAAACGTCGCATTTGACATCACCCTGTATAGCCCTAGTCTTAGTGTTTATGTACACAATAGAAATGAAATATGTGTACAGTCAATAAAAAAAAATCGTAAATAAATATGCTCTTCGTAATATATCGTATTGAGAAGTACAGGTTGTGCCGAGACCCTTCCCGAAAACGGCGGTGTTTGTGTTCCCTATTATGAACAAATCACGTTGCGTACAATCCACGGTCCGAAACCACGACGAACTTTGATATGCCGCCTTTACGAATCATATTTGTATTTGATATCTTGCGTCGAAATTCGCGCGCTGACCGAATTGACACCGTCTGTTAAAAAAAATATATATCTGTTCCTACTCGTAATAGGTTACATAACGCACCCCCTCAAGTCTTCGGTTATAGTATTGGAGCAGCCTGTATATTCTTATGTATTTTGAAAGTGTGTAAATATTTTAATATTTTAAAAAATAAAATTATATTAGGAATCATCAATCGAAGCAATTTTAACTACTTAAATTAAATTCTAAAATCTTTAATAATAATAGTTTAAATAATTATTGTGAGAGATTGTTTTGTGTGAGATATTATGAATTGTTGATATTTTAAATTTTATCTGTAGGAACACCCTGTGCTTGGCTTGTATTGTAATGTATTTAAATATAATAAAGATTTGTATGACCGCTGAGCGCTTGGACAGAGTAAATTTTATATTAATCCTAAGATAAGGATCTAAGTACACTTATTTTGATTGTGTATACAAAACCTGTACCAAACGCTCTCTTTAGATGCATCGTTTAAATGTAAAGTTGTGCACACCTAACAATACTGTTTTGTTACGTCAACCATACAATCTCAGTGGTTCTCGCCTATTCCGCCATTTTGTTTCGCTACCGAACTGTTCGAGTGTTCAACGGTCGCCTATTTTATAAAAAAAATATCTCGTACGTAGGGTATTAAAGATAAATAAATTTTATTATAACAAAAATAATATAATCCAATTATATTCCAGATTATTTACATAATATAGTTGAACTTGTGAATTATAACAATGTTGCCATAGATTAATAGGATTATTTAGACCAACTTACTCGTCTTACCAACTTTAAACAATCATTTTAATTACGACAAATTGTGCCAAATAATAAAACATTATCGCAATAGTTTTATTAATATTTTTTACATTATTTTAGGAAATGGTTGTGAAATATTTTGTCATGATTACTTTCTTCGTGTTATTACTTTTACGTAACCACCCTGTGTTATTTATGAGCGTACAAGTATGACACAACCAAAGAAAATAACCTAAAAATATACTTTTTTATAACCACAGATACGTTGAATGTTTTAACCTTACAGACACAGTGAAACTTTAACTTATCTTAAAATCAAAGTCGACGACTTTTTTAATCATCAAGATGAATGCTTAATTAAAAAGTTTCACAAGTAAGTCTAAATAAGCCATTATGGAACTAAAAAAAAATGATCACATCGCGTAAGTCTAATCAAATGATCAGGTCAGTGTATGTTTTGTTACATAACTCAATCGACAGTATTCTGACTGTGATATATTTTAATTATTGAACAGTATTTATTTTGCATAAAACTCTAAAACCCTAAACTAGTGAGGACAACCTAAGCTGCACTTTGTGTGTCGACTAGGCCGTATCATACATTTGAAATCGATTCGTTCAATACAAAACAGCCGCCTACTTTTTGAATGCCTTTTTTTTCATATTTTTCTATACAATTTTTGATGTGCCAAATAATGTTGTGATTTCTATTTTGTTTACCTACATAAATACTCAACTGTAAATACCTATTATTAAATAATTGCAAATTTTACCTCTATCCCGATAGATTATGTTGAAACATTTATAGTAATTTATCTAAATATGAGAAATATTCTACAAAATTAAGTGTAATGTTTTAACGATGAAATAAAGCTAATTTAAGTTATCTTAAAATGCGTTTTATTAATTGAAGGTTATGTGTCCCGTCCGTTTGTTATCTGCTTGGTAGTTCACATTCAGAGTGCTAGGTGGTGATAATAATTCATATTCAAACTGAAGGAACCGCCGCTAGATGGCGTTTATTAAAAAAAGCGGAAAAAAATAAATTCAAGTGGTCTATTTTTCAGATATAATTACAGTATTATAATGAAGGAATCTTTACAGCTGACAGTTACATAACCTGCGTTATATATTCTTTTCAGACTTTCGGGACATAAAGGCCCGAAATTTCAGGTCCTACTTAAGACTAACCTAAATTTTAAGTCAGACTTAGCCGATAAACATTGTATTTCAACTCATTTTTAACGTTAAGACGAACAAAAAAGTCCGTCTTAGCTAAGAATCAAAACAACCTCGACTTAAGACTCAAGTCAAACTTAAGTCAGTGTTAAAATACGCTGCTAGGAGCGATTTGCGTAGCGAGTGTATTGCCATCTGTGGTTTTCGTCTCGTACTTGATTTTATATTTTCTAACTAATTAAAATTGACTGGATTTGCATATTTTGAACATTTTCAATTCAAGCAAACACGCATGGCAAAATCCTAGTAATCCTACAGCTGACAACATAATCTCAAAACGTCAGATGACGCGTCATATATTGAAAGTGATGCGACAGTGGCGACAGATATTGTATACGCAAACCATAGCGGCGAGTAGAGAACTAGTGTGATTAGTTATATTATATTATGTTATTATGTTATATTTACTTACTTTTGTACTTCAATTGATCCAAACAACATCGATTGAGAAAAAAAAAAAACCAAAAATAAGGTTTTTGAGATTTATCGTCGATCGGGCTGGAGTGAGACTCATCCTAGCCCTACCTCATAATATGTTAATATGTTAGATTTGTACAAACATTGTTTTATTTGTTTATTTAATATTCAGGAATGTGTGTCGTTATCAGTGAATCAAACTGCGCTTTATAGTAAAAATACATTTTTGAAAACAATCTTTTATTTAAGTGTTTGAATGCTTTTATATGGTGATGATTTTAGAGGCGTGGTTTTCAAGAAGAGATAAAACGCATATAATTTGATGTTATGGCTAAGAATTTAGTTTTATTATAAAGATAAGGGTTTGCCATTATGTTTTAAAAATGATTTCGGGTAAGTGGCCGCCGCGGCTGACTCGAACAAATTCCAGCCGAGAGGCCCAATTTTCAACCACTTTTTGCAGCAAGTTGGGCCGTATGTCAGCATAACGCGCCGAATATTCTCTTCCAAGGCGTTAATCGTGTCCGGCTTATCTGCGTAGACAAGCGACTTCACATAACCCCACAAAAAATAGTCCAGCGGTGTTAAATCGCACGATCTTGGAGGCCACGCCACGTTGTTCAGGAGTAAGTCTATTCATTATGAAATGGCAAACCAAACTGAGCATAAATCAAGTGACAGCTGTCAAAAACACCAACTACGAAAAAAGTAGTGCCAGATTGAAAACCACGCCTCTAAAAAAAACACCCTATACAAAATTTCATGTCATGCATGTATTAAACCGACACACAAACATTGCAAGTTAAATAAAAGCTTGCAAATTGGAAGTTATTAACAATATGGCTTTAAACATACAAAGAAAATAGTTTATTTTGTTTCTTTAATCAAATTTTAATCAATAAAATACAAAATTCCTTCACAAACCAAATTATGGGTAATGACCAAAAAAATTGATTATTTACAAAAAATTCTCCGTCATCAATCGATCAAAAAGATATAGGGAAAAATCAATTTTAAAAGCTAATTTTAATAAATGTTTCAACATAGATCATTAATTATTTATAGTAAAATTGTATAATGTATTGCTTAAATACCGTATTTAGATGATAGTTGCATAGCTTGAGGTAATGCACGCTGGTTTAAATACAGGCCTGTATTTTATTATTTATTTATTTATTTATTCTTTATTGAGAAATCCACAGTATTACATTTTTACAATTACAAACAAAACTTATTACTAGTATATAAAACCAATTATGGATATGGAATTATGGACTATACGTCATATTCGTTACATTTTCACTGTTTTTCATAATTATTGCTTCTTTTTTTCGATCATTTTTTTACTACTTTAATGAAAGTTTGACCGTATTGCATAGGCGCACAGATAGATAGGTGAGGGGGAAAAGCATTCATAAAATACAGCGCTGTATTTAAACCAGCCTGCATTACCTCAAGCGATGCAACTATCTGTGCGTTCAATATTAATTTTTCTTTGACCATTCTGGCTATATAATTTATTTGAAAAAAAAATCAATCCTTAAAATATTAAAAAGCATTCGAATTTTCCAGATGTCAATACTATTAGACTATTTTATAAGTAGTAATGGAAACTAACTGCGAGAGCCTATTATAACGTGAGGAATAATTAATTATTTAGATCAAAGAAAGTAAAACTAAACAATGATATGGACTATGTACCGTAATTTATGGAAATGAGGTCAGTTTTTGTGAGAGGGGGTCTTTAGATTATGACGATAGGTTGATAATAGGGGTGGGGGTCGAAAATTGAAAAATTCGATGATGTTACATATGGACGTGCATCTTTGAAATTATTTTCAAAGATAGATTTTACTGAAAATGATTTACAAAATGTTTACTTGTATGCAAAAACTGCAAATGTCACGATTAGCTGTTCAGTCGCGCCGCCATTTTGATTATATCGCCAAAATTTAACGGTTGCGACCACCAAATTCATTAAACTTCATTTATTTCGTGAGCTCTTCGCCCGCGACGCCATTTTGTTTTGTAATCTAAGCAAAATGTTTTTTTAACTAAATCTCCTGCTGTCATAGCAAGAAATATGGTAAATCTAACCAAAAAATAATTAACAATAATCAGCCTGTACGTACAGCTAAGCAATTTCCTTACATTTATGTTCGATTAGCAAATTTCTTGCTGCGAGGGAGGGGTTGATAAAAAAACATTAGACACAAGGATAAATATTAATTTCGATTCATTAAACAATTTTTTTTATGGGTGGCATGTCCTAACCATTATATATTTTATTATCAAAAAAATATGTTTAGATACCTTCATCTTAGGTCTTCAACATAGTAAAGGCAGATTTTAAAAATTCAATTCTATTTCTGAGAAATTTAATAAATTATAAACTGCTAATAATTCTTTTTTAGTTGAATTGCTCTTTTATAAAAGGTATTAGAATCTTAGGAAAAATAGTAATTGAAAGGAAAATAAAAGGTCTAAAACATCGCTAAGTTGTTTTTTTTTTTTTTTATATAATGAAGCTGTAATTAAATAAAAGCCAACGATTGTTTATTGACCGCGCAAAGACTGAAATTTAGCGCCCTACAAAGATAAATCACCGAATTTCAAGTTACATTGTCTATAAACTCACTCATATTACAATTAAAAATGTTCAATGTAATTAATAAAATTATTTAGGATTTTGTATAAATATACGAGTAATATGTCAGATATAGTTCTGAATAGTAAAACTACGCCGTTTAAAAAACATTCAAAATGTACGCTAGAGTGTTTTATTATACTTTTAAATATAGTTATTTTTGTAAATGCGAGTGTTTTTGTAAAACTGGTAACCCAACAAATTTTGATACCGATGATCTCCTGAGGGTGAAAAACGCACCCCTCGCGGATCATGCGTCTCGCTCGCTCGCATAGGTCTCTATCTAGCATGGCGGAGCGTTCGGAGGGAATCTACCGTGTCGGGTTTCTACAAGGACGATTCGTACGACGTGCCGTATAAAGATCGTTGCTAGCTATGCTACAGTCATTATAATCCCCGGATGTAACATAGCCCTCGCATTTTCTTAGCTGAAAACTCTAAAATCGTAAAACAATGCAGGGCACACAAAGGATGGGGTGCTCGGCGACTCCTTGCGAGTTGACAGTTTAAAAGCGGCCCTGCACTCGACGGTTGACAGTTCGTTAGGGGTCACCGGCGCCCTTGAGCCGAGGGCCTCATTGTCTTCCAACGTCAACCGGGGCATTTAAGGGTTAGGTACCTAGACATTATCCTGTCAAGGACGTTCGTATAGGATACTCTTGAAGCAATATATATTATCTATTATTTAAATTATCTCAACAGATATTACATAAATAAAATTACAATAAAACAATCCGAACACAAAGTTTAATAATAGTTTTCCCAAAATTACGGGTGGAGTTGAGATCGCGGTAGTTGGACTATTAACCCAAAGGTCACGGGTTCGAACCCGCACATGGTCGTACCATTTTCAACGCTTCATTACCACCATCTGCCCTGATTCTAAGACAGGCACATTTGGCCTAGTTGAGTAGGGCTCAACATGCAAAAAAAAAATGTATTTCCAATGCCGCTTCGATCGATAACGGCCTTGTTGATTTTTTTTATCGGAAATGGTATTTGGACACTATGTTTAATCGTAATTGTATTGAATAGTGGTCGAAATTCGTTCTTATACCTCTATAATGAGGTAAGTTTACCTCTATAATCAGTGCATTTTTTTTATTTTGTTCTATTAGCTGCGAGCGTATACAAACACGTCTTACCGTGTGGTTTTTGACTTAATTCCCTGCAATTACTATGAAATTTAAAAAAAAATTAACCGAGTAATTAATGTAATTAATGTAAATTAATGTAAATTAATAATTAATGTAAATGATAAGTAATTAATGTAAATGAGCGAAAATATATTAAAAAAAAACCGTTTTCAGAAATAAACACAGCCGGGAATCGAACCAGAGATTTCGCGTCGTGCGCAAAGGCCGTGTGCTGGGCGCCCGCCCGCCCAAAGAGCGCACGACAGGTGTCACGGTCGTGTAATGTCGCCCCGTTCAATTACGGTTAAACGAGCGCGTCGAAATGTCAGCTCCTGTTTTGGCCATTGTTCGAAGTTTGAAAACTAAAATGGCGGCCGGTTGACATTTGCCCGAAAGTGGGGTTATGCTGGCCTTTGACATTAAAATATCACTTAAACGCTCATCAGTGTTAATTGGTTGTTAGATAACTTTAAAAGTTTATATATATAGGGTGATGATTTTAGAGGCGTGGTTTTCAAGAAGAGATAAAACGCATATAATTTGATGTTATGGCTAAGAATTTAGTTTTATTATAAAGATAAGGGTTTGCCATTATGTTTTAAAAATGATTTCGGGTAAGTGGCCGCCGCGGCTGACTCGAACAAATTCCAGCCGAGAGGCCCAATTTTCAACCACTTTTTGCAGCAAGTTGGGCCGTATGTCAGCAATAACGCGCCGAATATTCTCTTCCAAGGCGTTAATCGTGCCCGGCTTATCTGCGTAGACAAGCGACTTCACATAACCCCACAAAAAATAGTCCAGCGGTGTTAAATCGCACGATCTTGGAGGCCACGCCACGTTGTTCAGGAGTAAGTCTATTCATTATGAAATGGCAAACCAAACTGAGCATAAATCAAGTGACAGCTGTCAAAAACACCAACTACGAAAATAGTAGTGCCAGATTGAAAACCACGCCTCTAAAAAAAACCACCCTTATATATTCGCAGTGCAAGATTTACGTATAAACGGGACAAGGGACACTTTCTGGAAGACTCCCAAAAAAAATGTCCGAGTGAGTAATTGTCATATATTATTATTATTATTAAGTAATTACAATATTTAGGAGCTAGCTCCGGTGATACTGTTGAGTTTAGTAGGTGAGGAAAAAAATAATGCTTAACAACTCACAGCCTGCGCTTAAAAACAGCCTTGGAACCAGGAAAAGGGTTAAATACTGGCCTATGAAGAGTATTCCACTGGCGAATTGATCTGGAAAGAAACGAATTGAACCCAATGTTCCGTTTTCTCAAGATAGGTTTTATCTTGGAAGGATGGTCATTACGGCCAATATAAGGAGGCTTAGAGAGCAACATTATTTGTCCCAATACCACAATATTTTTTCGGGATCGTATTTAAAAAAAAAGATATAAAAAATAACGAACACATTTTCTATATTTTCAAGTCAAAATAACTGTAGCGTTTAGATGATAACAATTTTTTGTAACTAAAATCTAGGCTGCTTGCCATTCGACGCATTCGCGTTTTCCGTTTTAATGTTGTGTTATAAGATAAGCAGAAGAAATGTCCACTAGCTCCTACACTAGCCCCTTAAGGCGCCACCAGTCCCTAAAACGTGTTTTGTAACGTATTTTGGTGCATTTTGTTGAAGTTATTCCCAACAAATGGCTAAAACTAAAAATACCACAATATTCTACATATATTAATTTAGTCCGTTGCTTAAAAAAAAAACGAAATACACCTTATTATAGTAATGAAAATAAATAAATAAGAAAGTGTTGTTTTTTCTTGCAACGATTTTCTTTTAAGTTGTGTAAGTGACGCGAACCTAATTTTTCTTTCTAAAGATAGACAATATAATAATCTAGGACATTACTTAAAAAAAACATTTTTTTCAAATGATAATAATTATTTAAATACAAAAAACATGTTTCATCGATTCCAAATGTAACGAATTCGCGGTCGGCGAGTATATCCGTCTCTTTTCTACACGTTAATGTTCGAATAAAGCCTACTCTTTCTAATCTCAAGGACAAAGGCGTCCCGGGGCGCCTTAAAAATAAAACAATACTTGTTGCGATATCGTATAATTTATATGATTTCATTTGGTATATAACTAAAATTATAAAAAGCATAAAAATATTATTTAAAACATTCAAAAAAATATTCGACGCATGAAACCGAATGCATTGTTAAATATACAAAATATTCTTAAAGCTGATTCAACCTTCGGAATACCCTCTTTATTCTAGGTAATTAAAATATCACACAAATTTAAAATAAATATATAAAACGCGGTAAAATATTAAATTACAATTGTAGGTTTTTGGTACGTATTAAAATTAATGACATATTGGGTTAAATAGGTTTCAGTGATGCAAAAATACATACAATATTTTAAGTTTATAGTAGCTGTAATTATAACATATTTTTAACATGTTTTTTTTTTTGTTAATAAGTTTAATATATAAACTTACAATTCGTTATAATCATATATATATTTGATAGAACTGCACGGTAAGAGGGTTTGCTTTTTAGTTTGTTATGAATAAAAACGATTTTAAGTTAATATTTATTATTTCAATATCTATATACTTTTTAATTGTATTTTAGTTTAGCCCTCTTGGTATCCGAAAATCATATTTGGCACTGACATCTAATATTTGGACTTATAAAGGACCCCGTAACTCACATAGCTTAGGGCCTTATTAAGACTTAATCCGGCCCTGAATATTTGGTTTTATCTATTGTAGCTGAACTTGAGTATGTAAATATAAAGAATGTTTTAAAATGTAGGGCACTCCTTTTAAGAGGTTGATCTATATCGATAACTAAAGTATTTTATAATTTAGGTTAGAGATAATATTAGATGTATAAAAAAGGCTTCTATTTAAGGGGAAACTGAGGTCTGGATTAACAAACCTTAAAATTTACACAAGAAAATGCGATTGTGTCCGCACCTTTACGGCGCTGCGTTCAAATTACGCTGTTTAAATTAAATGTCAATTGACATTTCGCGTGAAATTATTTCCAACCCAGGGGACATATTTAGTCGAATAATGTTTTCATATTACGCACCCCCATATCACACACACACAAATGCTTTCGCGCACATCATCACACACATGCACACAAATAGGAAAATATTTCCCTAGAACTAACGAAAGTTAAGTGACAGTCGACCTTGGAATTCTGTGCTTTATCTTTATAGGGCGTCAGGTTTTTATTTAATTACAGCTTCATAATATAGAAATTTAAAAAAACGAACTATTCAATGTTTTAAACCCTTCATTTGCCTTTCAATTACTATTTTTCTTAAGGTTCTAATGTATTTTATAAGAGAGTAATTCTACTTAAAAAAAACTATTAGCAGTTTATCATTTATTAAATTTCTCAGAAATAGAATTTAATTTTTAAAATCTGCCTTTACTATGTTAAGGACCTAAGATCAAGGTATCTAAACATATTTTTTTTGTTGATAAAATATCCAATGGTTAGGAAAAATGCTCTTCGCCTTAAATTGTCTTTGAATAGCCTATTAGTCGCCGCTTGGCAGCGAAGTCGAGCGCATATTGTCGCAAATCCCCCGAAAGGACGTCACATTACAACCAATTTGGCGCCAAACTCGATAAAGCCCCGCTCACACTGCACACTCTAGCAATAAATAAAACTATTTTGAAAGGAAATATCAAAATAACTACCCGAATTATTGTCTGGAAAACTCTATAATTTTAATAATCTTCATTTTATTTAAGAGTTTTAATAAAATCCAAAGTTAACTACCTTTAAAATTTGCTTTCAGGTCGTTTCACAGACTACCTAAATAAGTAATGATGTATGTTGATAAAATTATCAAAATTTACCGTTCATACTATTTTTGAGTGAATAATTGTTTCATATTTTTAAAATAGTAGATATATTTTGAATAAATTTCGTTTTTCGTTAAATTTTGCCATATTTCGTAAGCGACAATTTGACCTTGTCGAAATGTAAGCCTTATTCAAGGCGCGCTAGGATTCTCTTTAGCATCTTTAAAAAAAGTTGCTTATTTTCGTTCGATCTTATAAATAAATATTACACATGGATATTATACTAAATTATATAATTAATTTAATATGGAAACAAAAAAAAAACAATGAATATATTTTTCTGTTTATTATTTGTACCAATAACCAATTTATTATTTATTGGTTTCAAATATCCGAGTATCTTTTGTCTAAAAACAAAAGAAATCCCTTTCGGCACGCCGGCAGACGGAGGTAGATTTCACCGGATAGGCACACTTCAATTATACGAACTTGTATCAAGCATTGCGCGAGCTGCCGCGCGATCCACTCCTCAAGGGTTGCTCATATCAAACATTTTAAACTGATTTGACCCTGTGGCTATAAAGGGATGTATGATCTTTTGAATGTTGAAAAACCAATTTTTCCCACCCCTAGGACGAGTGGTTTGGTGCTATAAAAAAAAAATACTTACATAAGTTTTAGGAACTCATCTAAGGAATAATATAAAAATTAAATTAATTAATTAAAAAAAAAGATTAAATAACTACGGCATTTACCGTGTCCACAAGAAAGTGATATAGATACACTGAGGGTGGTTTCCAGGGGGTGTGAACGCGAAGATTTGTCAAAGTCATGACATGGTACCAGTTTTTAAAGAAATCTACCTGAAAGTGGAATAGGTAAATGTTATAATATCACGAAAGCGCGTTCGTACTATCCGGTTCATTAAGGCAATTTCGGGAATCCATCTCAGGAGCGGGGCACTGTGCACGCGCCCGCGGGATTGCCGGCGCGTGCCGTAGACACACAATTTGCGACCATTATGCTCGGCGTAAATCAATCAACCCGTGCGGCGTCGGTTTTCGGTAAGTTGCGCTCATTTGCTGATTCTTTGGTCGGGCATACATAAAGGCTAAGGGCCGAAATTTCAGGTCCTACTTAAGACTAACCTAAATTTTAAGTTAGACTTAACCGATAAGCGTCGTATTTCAACTCACTCTTAGCGTTAAGTCGAATATAAACGTCCGTCTTAGCTAAGAATCAAAACAACTACTACTTAAGCCTTAAGTCAAACTTAAGTCAGTGTTAAAATACGCTGCTAAGAGCGATTTGCGTAGCGAGTGTATTGCCATCTGTGGTTTTCGTCTCGTACTTGATTTTATATTTTCTAAATAATTAAAATTGACTGGATTTGCATATTTTGAACATCTTCAATTCAAGCAAACACGCATGGCAAAATCCTAGTTGACAGCTGACAACATAACCTCAAAACGTCAGATGACGCGTCATATGTCAGAAGTGATGCGACAATGGCGACAGATGTTGTATACACAAACCATAGCGGTATATTCTTAACAAATTCGAACTTAAAAAGTAACTTAAATACACAATTCAATTTAGGTCATACTTAAAAGTTAAGTTGATCCTAACTAAGAACGGCTACTCTAGAATATCATTCGCCGATCGCTACTCAAAAAAAAAGAATGGCTATGAAACCTTGTAGCTATCATATAATATCAACCAGAAACTGACGTCTTACAGCTAGGCCCTACAAACACTCACGGTCATTTCTCCATACAAACGCTGTATGTAGTGTTTAGTTTGTCTAACTCTAACAGTTAATAGCCTCAAAAAGCCATGTCTATTTCTATACATTTTACCAAAAGTTTAGACGTAAATATCTCATTGATTCATTGGTTTTTTTTATAATTAACCAACAGCGGTACAGAGTATGAGATAGATTGATTTAAAAGCACGTCCAAGACAGAGACCCTCCCAGGCATCTCCCAACCATGGACTACTTATTCGCGCCCGCGGTACCAATCCGCCATGGGTCGCTTCATTTCTATCTCCACTTCCTGCGGCACTTTTAGCCATACGAAGTGCGTTCTGGATATGCATATAGGCGAGAGGGGGCTATTTTTTAGATCTGTAGATTAAATTTAAAATATTTTTGAAATTCAAATAGGATATATGACTTTTTAATATAGGGTGATGATTTAGAGGCGTGGTTTTCAAGAAGAGATAAAACGCATATAATTTGATGTTATGGCTAAGAATTTAGTTTTATTATAAAGATAAGGGTTTGCCATTATGTTTTAAAAATGATTTCGGGTAAGTGGCCGCCGCGGCTGACTCGAACAAATTCCAGCCGAGAGGCCTAATTTTCAACCACTTTTTGCAGCAAGTTGGGCCGTATGTCAGCAATAACGCGCCGAATATTCTCTTCCAAGGCGTTAATCGTGTCCGGCTTATCTGCGTAGACAAGCGACTTCACATAACCCCACAAAAAATAGTCCAGCGGTGTTAAATCGCACGATCTTGGAGGCCACGCCACGTTGTTCAGGAGTAAGTCTATTCATTATGAAATGGCAATATCATCTGACCAGCTTTCGATGTGATATAAACGGTTGTTTTTCGAGAGCATCAATCTGCACACAAAAATTCACTCTTTCTCATTTGTATTTTGTACTAAATACGGGGATAGTACCTCCTTACACATGAATGTATAGAAGTTAAAAATACATACCAGATTCCGTTCACACTCCGAGCAAGATATTCTTCCTGATCGAATTGTGTCCATAATTGCGTTGGCTACCCCCTTTTAACGCAATAAACTACGGCACGGGCGCGCGGCGGTGCACAACTTGGTCTTTTGTGCTTGTGCCGGGGCCTTTGAGCGCAGCGCGTGTCATATTCACCTTCGGCTTGATTCAATTATGATTGTTACACCAATTTGTTGCAATTCAACAGTAAACAGGGGCATCGTACGTACGTGCCTTAAAGGTACAGTGTCTTGAAAGTGATATCTTCACTCGATCACTGAATAAAAATATTTTAGCAAAACATTAAGGCGCCACCAGTCCCTAAAACGTGTTTTGTAACGTATTTTGGTGCATTTTGTTGAAGTTATTCCCAACAAATGGCTAAAACTAAAAATACCACAATATTCTACATATATTAATTTAGTACTTTGCTTAAAAAATAAAAGAAATACACCTTATTATAGTAATGAAAATAAATAAATAAGAAAGTGTTGTTTTTTTCTTGCAACGATTTTCTTTTAAGTTGTTAAAGTGACGCGAACCTAATTTTTCTTTCTAAAGATAGACACTATAATAATCTAGGACATTACTAAAAAAAAAACATTTTTTTCAAATGATAATAATTATTTAAATACAAAAAACATGTTTCATCGATTCCAAATGAGTCGGCGAGTATATCCGTCTCTTTTCTACACGTCAATGTCCGAATAAAGCCTACTCTTTCTAATCTCAAGGACAAACGCGTCCCGGGGCGCCTTAAACATTAATCTATTTGTTTAAACATTTGCAGTAAGAAGTTTATTAAAAAAACATAAGTGTAAGCAAATCGCATTACCGTCATAATTTGCTGTCATTTAAATCAAAATGTGAGTGAGATCGCTACGTGTTTCAAACATTCAATGTTTTTATCATACGCAGACGATCTTAAAATTTACAAAGAAATAAAATCTCAAAACGATTGCGTATTAGACTATTGTAACCGTAATAAAATAATTAAAATGAACGTAAAAAAATGCTTTCAGATAACTTTTACAAGGAATAGAAACATAATTAACCACCAATACATTCGGTTAGATAGCAAACTTAGCTTTGCAAACCACATAAATAATATAGTAGATAAAACTATCAAAATGCTTGGTTTTATTATAAGAGTATCCAAACCATTTAATGATATTTTACTGTTAAAACTATTATATAATTCTTTTGTTCGCTCTCATTTAGAATTTGCTTCGTCTATTTGTTGTCCTCATTATAATATCTACATAGCAAGAATTCAAAATATTCAAAATAAATTTATTAGGTTTTTAAACTTTAAATCTCATTGCTGTTTTCAAAGCCTTGAAGGCGCATCAGCTTTTTATAAATTAAATTCTCTTGTAGATCGTAGAGTATTAGCTGATTTAATATTGTTATACAAAATTTTTAATTGTATTTTTATTGTCCAAATTTATTGCAAAAAATAAATATAAATGTACCATACAGATCAACTAGGCAGCAAGAATTATTCCGTATTCCCCGTTATAATACTAATTCAATGATCAATAGCACCATACCGCGAATCTGTTCCCTTTAGGTATAACAATAGCGATATTACAAAAATCGATATATTGAATACCTTCTTATTATAATTCAAACAAGAGATTTCCAATATCATCAATAGTAAAGATAAATAAAACCTAATAGTATTGTTAGATTGTTATGTTGCTAATGGTCAATTGTAACATATAAGTACTTGTAATTGCAATTACATATAGAATATACATACATACTATATTTATATCACCTTCATCATAAATTATTTTTATACATACTAAAACCATACTTAATTTATACTTTATTTTAATATATACATACATATGTCACACACTCACAACTACCACAAACATCACTCATGATCTATATATATTTTAAGAACATTCTTCCAATTTGTTTATGCTAATCTTAAATTGTAAAATGTCCGAAATCCATAATTGGTTTTTTATACTAGTAATAAGTTTTGTTTGTAATTATAAAAATTATACTGTTGGATTTTTCAATATAGAATAAATAAAAAAAAATGGCTGTGCGACTGAACAGCTGATCGTTAAATTGACAGTTAGATATTATGTTAAATGCGTCCAAAGATTATGGTACTCGCAATCAAGAAAGTTTAACAATAATCTATCAAATATTATTGCTATCACTATTTCAACCATACTTTATGGTTGCCAATACCATTTTCTTTTCAGTGTACTGTGGTATAAATTGAACAGAAAATTAATCTTTTATCAACGGCGACCTGCGACGACCCCTTGTCCATATTGGACCAGGTTTTAACCCGTGTAATTCGATGTGTAACAATAATCAATGGTTGCCAATACCATATTTTTGATGCCATTATCAAATATTTTCTATATGCCATAACTGTGCAACGTTTGTATGGAGACTTTCTCGCGTGCATCATGATAATTCTCAGACGCTTTTTAATGACATTTGGCCGACGTGACGCACCTTCAATCGGTCCGAATATTGCTCATAAGCGCATTAAACGGGGCCTCCGCCCACCGCGTTTATCTCACAAAGAAGCTTTCATTATGGACCCCTCATCCTCCCGGCTATGCGCCCTTACTCCCAATCAAAACACGCCAAATTAAATTATCGTTGTTAATTTATTGTGATATTGCCGGATTTGAGAGCGCGTCGCCGCTGGTGACGCCTTCCACTTTCGCTGGGAAAAACGCTGGGGTGCACGGGCTGCGAAGATAAATACATACATTTGTATATAGGTCGTAATTGAATTTAGTAAATAATGTATTTGTCTGCCGCCCGGAGGACACGACCCGTGACTATAGTCGGCTCGAAAAGACGTCGGTCTGTGAACGCGATTCGCGAATTTACAGATGGCGCTAGTCACAAACGTCATTTATCACAATCTGGTCTCCGCAATATGATGTGTACAAGAACAGAGTGGAACGCATTCAGAAACGGTTCATTAGACCTGGAATTCAACACATATGATTAGATGGCTAATTGTGACATATGCAGACTCTCGAGGACCGGCGTACCGCAGCGGATATGGCACTTCTTCACGATCTGTTACATAGCAAAGTAGACAGTCCATATCTGGTATCAGGCATCAACCTGCGAGTGCCTTCTACTCTGTTCCAGGTGCCAAGGCGCATTGCAAACTATGCCAGAAACTCTGTTGATGTATTTGACCTAAACCGTGGCGAGTTTCTTTCAAAAATCCGAATTATTTCATGCCAATCTGATTCAAAATAAAAGCATATTAAAATTAATTTATCTATACGCAACATATACGATGTTCACACATACTTTTAAACCGTACACATCACACATGCACATTCTAAAATAGCGTTAAGCTCAACTAAGTCCTAAATATTTTAGTACAAGGGCGTAAGCTTTAATTGGCCTTATTATTAACCATTTGAAAAATGAATATACTATTATTACGCTGTATGCTTACCTGTTAATAAATAAATAAATATTTTTTAAAAACGAGATTTTAGTTAGGGATGCTTGCACTTTCGAACACTGGTGTTATTTATTGACAGTTCAATAATATAAACTGTGACTAATGCTATTTTTTTGTATATGGTAACACTTATGTGTTAAACTCGCCTTGTGTCAAATCTGTTTTGAGGGTAGGCTGTCAACACAGAAAGTAAGTTTTCTTACCTATGTAGATTATCTCCACAATAATTCTAGTCCGAAGGTGTTCATTAAAAAACACTCTATATAAGATATCGAATTCATTTAAATTTTATATTATTTCTTAGATAAGGACCTAAAAGTTATTACGGAAAACTTTTTTGACAGCACCAGCCATTAGACCTAGGGGTGGGAAACCTTGGTTTTTCAACATTCAAAAAAATCATACCTTGTAGGTAAATTTCCCTAATTTTTTTGATATGAGCAACCCTTATAAAGAAGTATACGCACTAGCGTAAGGGTGCGGGTTGAGGTGCGCGGGTTGGTTGTGCAAAATTGGATACAAGTTCGTCAGGTGAAATTTACCTCCGCCTTCCAGCGGGTATGTTTTTAATTTCGGAGTAAACGACAAAATAGCGACTATCTCTATTTATGCCTCGGCGAGGTTGTAATTTGTCAACTATGCGGTTTGCGTCTCGCCCATCTGACAGAAAATGCGATTATAACAGCGCCATATGGCGATGAGCTTTCTAAAAAGTGCTTTTACGGGCTTTTATATAGCTTGCAATGTTTGTGTGGCGGTTTAGGTCAAATCTTGCAAGCTGAATTAGAACCGCTTCTTATTATTAACCGATTACAATATGTAGAAGCTAGCGCCGGTGATACTGATTAGTTTAGTAGTTGCGGGAAAAAAATGCTTAACAATTCGCAGCAATGTGGTTATCTTGGAAGGTTGGTCATCACGGTCAATATAAGGAGGCTTGGAGACGTTCATTCGTCCCAGCCTTATATGAACTAGTTAATCTGAATTCAAAACGGCTTCTACTTAGTGGCTTAGTGCTTGCTTTCCTCAGAACTGCTTCCAGTTCGTCTTTAAGACACTGGGTGTGAGGATCCCTTACTGATGAGCAGTATCCGAGGGTAGGTCCAACGTTTTTTAGGCCAATGCTCGCGCTTTAAAATCAGCACCAGTCAGCCTTACTGAACCAACATGCCAATTTCAACTTATAATAAGTCCTATCGGAGTTGAAATTTGAGATGTTGGTTCAGTTTCGATGACAATGCATTTTTATGGTAAGCATGAACTGATTCTGCACCCAGGAATGGCTCCAAACAAAGGAACTCCTCAACGGCCAACAGAACACACATGAAATTTTGAAAAAGCTTAGTTAATAACTTAGTAAAAAAATAACTTAGTTAAGGATAACTAAGTTATTTTTTTACAAAGGATTGTTAGTCGAATGCTAAGCTTAAATGGTGCGTTCGTTTAACCTTTTGATGGGCGATGTATTGTGTTTATCGCCCCTCGGGTCGCTGGCTGACAAAAGGGAGACTCATTGTCGGGCGAATGACAAAGAATCGCCTACCTCCTTTTATGCTGAGGATATCTTTACAGCCACTCAGCGTGACACCGAATCTAACCTGTTATCACAAGGATCATAGGATGTGCCATCTTATAGCTAAATCGAATATTACTCGATATATAGATAGGTGCATTGACGGTTTGATATCTCTACGCACTTTGCAAGATCCAATTCTTAGCTGAATGAAGGGTTAAAGCTGATGCTGTGTATCAGAGATTCCCAAAGTGGTCAATATCGACCCCTTGGCGTCGAAATCGGTTTCCCAAGGGCTACAGGGACATGCACGAAAACTGATTTAGGAGTTCGACGAGGTCTACAAAACGACACATATTAATTAACACAAGTTCTTATATAAAACTTTCAAGATACTACATAAGTAGTGTTGCGTGTACCAACTTGTTTTAAGATTGACTAATATTTTAGTAGAAAGTATCAATGTGGTACTTTTAAGATACTCAAGAAGTCGATAAGCGTGCACAAGTTCATACAAGATGAAAAACCACCAAGTCCCACCACCACCAGAATCATCAGATTTATCCATCATACTAATTTTTTTATATATATATATATATATATACTTTGCGAT
This sequence comes from Neomicropteryx cornuta, assembly GCA_020383195.1. Classification (NCBI taxonomy): domain Eukaryota; kingdom Metazoa; phylum Arthropoda; class Insecta; order Lepidoptera; family Micropterigidae; genus Neomicropteryx; species Neomicropteryx cornuta. The sequence goes on along the minus strand of JAHKQU010000010.1, from coordinate 2,834,256 downwards.
TTTAATATTCTTTTCAAAAAATAATTACCTACTTAAGTATATTTACGTAATTTTTATTAATAATTATTAATTACACTTGATATTTACTGAATTTTATGACTTTTTATTTTGTTAAATTTTGATGAGAAAATTATGTTAAGTTTACTCACTTAACCAACCGCAAAGTTTTTAAATTGCTAAGTATTCTGTATCAATAAGAAAAAAACTAGAGTTAGGATTTTAAAGTAATTTGGTTATGGGGTCTGAGGTATCAGTTCATTTTGGAAAAGAAGTCTCTTGCCCAAAATAGTTTGGGAATCTCTGTTGTATATGTATTCAAAATAATATCAGGTGCAGTTAACTATAGCTCTCTACTTTAGCTAATGCTAAACATCCCACGTCGTAGAACCAATTATGGGTAAAACGAACCCATTTATAGAATGTGTTCAACATTAAATTAAAAATATCCAGAAATTGTTATATTTAATGTTAATGTGGCGGCGTTCAAAAAACTTTATTTATTTTATTTTATTTGTTTAACAAAACAACATAAAAATACTGGTGCGTTGTTTTTTTTCTGTGGGTTTCACATTTTTCTAATGTGTACAGACGAGAGCACCCGGAACTTTACCTCGAGCATTTGAAGATGACTGGGACTTTTAAAAAAAAAGAGAGAGACGATTTTGCATTGTTTCGCGTTCATAATAAAATTGGGAGTCCGATGGAGTCGGTCTCTGTCGCACTGCCTTTCGTAGTAAAGCCACGAAAGAGTGAGATATATCGCCGTCTCGTTCTACTGCGGTAAAGATTCAATTGCCCCCGTCTGTACGAGTATTTAAATAATTAAAACTTCGAGAAAATTTTCAATGAAAACTTTATTAAGGTACATTGATTACTTTCTATTTGGTTTAATGGATAACTATACAATACGAGAAACTTTTCTCTCGGAGTACCCTACGGCTTAATCAATAAATAACTTACTATAAAGGTTGAACTTAAAATCAGCAGTATCCTTTTAAGGGGCTGATTCTGTATATCACTTTTTCTGTGTATCTGTGTAACAACTTTTGTAGGTCAATTGGATAGGTCATGAACACTGATTTTTTTGTTAGATATATGAAAACTTGTCGAACAATATATGTTCAGTTTTATGTTCAGAATCACCCCTTAAAAGTATACTGCTGATTTTAAGTTCAATTTGTATATTAGTATCTACAGCTAGTTACATGCCTAGTCTAAAATTTGGATTCTTATCGACAACATCCGCGGACTGTGTGGGCGACATTTCATAAAAATAGAATTATCAAACTGGACCAGATTTCCGATCAGCTGTTTGTGTTAAAGATCTGCTTTATAGTCATAGAAATATAGTTTATCACGAGTGCCGTTAAAATGCAATCGGAAATTCGCAACATTTTCCGACCCTTCCTTTTGGTTTGCTACACAGTTCACCTTTACAACATCGGACCGAACGCTCTCGAACGTTTAGGAAGGATTTTACACCGTCTACAAAATCTTGAACCGTTCAAGACTGTGTATTCCTACACGAATTGTTCGCGCTGGACAAAATTTACGTACCAACTTATGGCAAATTACTTTTCGAACACTGTACGTTTCGCTTATTGGCGCATCTTTTTAATTTCATTGGAATAGCGCAATACATGAATCGAGGTATTGGCAGCATATTAATTACTGGTACAAAACACGATTTGAAACTATTATAATAGGATCCAAAAACACTCGAAATTAGCCTAAAACTGTGAATTTTCCGGTGGACGTTTCGTTTAAGAGGGGGTAGGAATCCGACCCTGTGCAATTGCATCTTTTAAATGTGTACAGGCATAGGTGTTATGTTTTCATATGTAGCTACACTGAAAAAAATATTTTAGAAAACGTCTGGTTGTTTAAAAATTTGCACCCGCAGTAAGAAATTCGCCAGTCGAACATAAAACAGACTGATTGTGTTTGTAGTAAACATTTTGATATGATTACAAACAATATGGCGTCGTGGATGAACAGCTGACATAATTCGCTGTCATTCAAATCAAAATGGCGGCTTGACTGAACAGCTGATCGTAAATTGACAGTTAGATATTATGTTAAAGGCGTCCAAAGATTATGGTACTCGCAACCAAGTAAGTTTAACAATAATCTAACAAATATTATTGCTGTCACTATTTCAACCATACTTTATGGTTGCCAATACCATTTTCTTTTCCTTGACGCCTTGTCCATATTGAACCAGGTTTTAACCCGTGTAATTCGGACCGCCGGGCTCGCCTATTATATCAATGTCGCTGTCGCTGTGCAGGGATGCTTCCGAGTCGCTGTTCAGCGCTGAACTCAATGAGCTGACCACCTGGAACCAATTAGGCAACATTAATATAATACTAACTGCACATCGGCATCAATACGCCGTGACCCAAGACCATTTCCGACAAAAAACCCAGCTATAATTGGCCCTGCAATTTATTTATTTTGAGTAATGCACCATATATATACCCCACGAAAGCTGGCGCCTTTTCCGTAGTTATCCTAACATACAAATTAAACAATTAACGTATTAACATAATGACACATTGCCTTATGACTACACATTAATTTAATTAATTAAAACACTGCGCACTCACAGCAATCCAAAGTAATCCTTCCTCTATTCTAAATCATGCGCATACAAATGTGGATGTATACTAAAGTTTAGTTGCAATACCCATGTTAGTAAACCAATTAAATGAACCATAGAAAAAACCACAATAATTAAATTAAAACATATATATACACATACGTAAACGTAAATATATATACACGTAATAAATTGGGCTTTGAATAACTTATACAATATGTTGAATATATTAGAGAAAAAATATTTTTATAAATTATAATTTAGTGTATTTTTTATGTCGATTACACATGGTTTTCGACAAAAAATCTAAACTTTACGCGAAAATATTAAATCTTTGTTGTCATAAATTCTACCATTGTTAGTGAGTTTTGACAAACTGATTTGGAAATAAATCTACAAACAAAAAAAAACTAGAAATAAGTAATACAATACAATTCCTATAGTTTTTTTTATTATTTAATATCTACGGTATCTTTCCGCGCCGACTTCAACGTTTTGGCGAAATGATTTAGTTATTTTATATGTGATAATGCCAAGAGTTGCCAGTAACAAAAACTGTGGAAATTGGAGAATGGTGATTTTGAAATATATAATAAACATAAAATAATAAACATTTATAGAATAAATATTATTATGATAGAATTTTTTCAAAATCGCTACCGCCATTAAGTACGGCACAAGAAGTGACGACTTGACATATATCTTCAAAGATTGTACTCAATATATCTGTTACCGTAAATACCTAATACCCGAACCCCGTAATACCCGTAATACCCGAAATCAGTAAGAACCCGTTTTTACTAGTAAATACGCGAAGTATCTGCGCATCGGATACAACGCGATTTTACTAGTCAGTTACTTTACTTTTCAGTTAAACCCCGTTCTTACTAACAGCGACTATATTAAAAAATGTTTCTAATAATGATACCAAAGATATTAAAATAAAAATATTTCTATTACAAACATTTTTAAAAAAGAGGTTAAGAAAATAATACATTACAGTTTTGAAGAGTTTTAGTTTATAGTATTCCCTTTTTAGTTTTAATTATATTTATGTATTTTTTTCTGTTATTTCCTTTGTAGGTACTTTATTAGATCTCTTTAAAATTTTCATTTCCCCGATTTGTTAAATTAAAATTGTTGTATTTTCTTTTTAGAAAATCTTTTAGTGCAATTTTATTTGATTATATTCATCGTGTTTTTTTTTTGTTTCTACATGTTATACATAAGTTATTATGTAATTCCTATGTTACATTTTTGTATATCTCGGAAAATAAATCTTATGTTATCTAATTTCAAATTCGGATATTCACTGATATGTTTTTAGTAAAATTTGGTTTATTCGGTATTTGCCTTAGTATGAAGGGGTTCTTACTGGTAAAAACTAGTGATAACGGGTTCTTACTGTTTTCGGGAATTTATACCTAAGTAATATTAAGATGAGGAGGGTAGGCAATACTTACGCGAACAGCTGACGAAGATTGCACTTGGCTACGGGGAAAATCTGCGTTGCTGTCATCTGTCATAAAAAATAAAAAAAATAATTAAGTATGTTACACACATCGCAGTTATATATAATATATAACTGCTTGGATTCGACACGGAGAATTTTTATCGGCGCTTTTCTTAGCGCAATGTTAGCTGATAACAGTGTGATTTTGAGCTGATTTTACTACCATACAAATGATTATAAGGTATAAAATCGCCTGGCAATGAGATATTACCCATAAAATACCTATAGATAGTAAATAAAAACAAGAATGGCTATGATACTCTTTAGATAAATAAAATGATCGCACAGTGACAAAGTTTACTTAATCTATTAGTACTGAAAATTAGTTGACTTTAATGTTATAAAACTATAATATCCGACCAGCTTCCGAAGTGATCTGAACGTCTAATTGTCGGATCTTTATTTTTAAGAAGTAAAAATTGAAGATATTCAAAATAAATCACCAAAATACGCGATTGTAAAAAAAAGATTTTACAATAAAACCAATGCTGAGATTTTTCGAAAGTGGATTCAAAATTTAATTTTAATGATTTGAATACTTCTTATGAATGGATTCACCAAAAACTCAACAAGGAATTCTTATTAAATGCTGCAATACTATCAAAAAATCTTTAAATACTAAACAACATGGCACTCGGCGGGTATATTTTGTGACTTAAGTAGGGCTTTCGACTGCGTTCAGCATGATACTCTCCTTACAAAACTTGACTTATGGTATCAGAGGAATTGCAAATACTTTACAAAAATCCTATTTAGAAAATAGACAACAAATTGTAGAAATTAAAGCCTACGATGAAAAGGCAACAGAAAAGCACGTTTTATCTAAAAAAGCTTTAGTTTCAATGGAGTGCCTCAAGGGTCAATACTGGGACCGCTTTTATTTATTATTTAAAAATGTAGAAGCCCTTGCAAATAAGTTAAGCTTGGCTTTAACTGAGGTAGAGCCTCACAGAGACTGTTCTTCTCAATTTAGAAAGATGAATTTGTGCAATCCGTGGGACCTCGGACCACTGAGTATAAAAATACCAGTTTATCCTTCAATAAACTTTCTGACAGTCCAATTTAAAAAAATCTAAAGTCCTAGTCGGTGAAACATTACACTCTTATTCCAGTGTTTTAAGGATTTTATTTTCTCTTTCATTCACCGAGTATTTGACCTTTTTTTCCATAGTTAAGTAACCTTTTAAAACTTTATAAAAAAAAATGGATCTTCTTCGGACCAGACGATGGAAGTTATACTTCTTTAGTCGTTCGCACACACCCACACACAGACGGGATATATAAATGATAAGACATTTTTCTCTGTTATTCAATATATTTCTCTTCAATATATTATTATAAGTCACTTTATTATTATACTATACACCTATACACATCATTATTAAGTTCGTATATTCGTAAAACCCAGCCGGGGATCGAACCAGGGACTCTAGCGTGGGAGACGAGTTCGTTAACCACTGACCCACCGAGACTCTCGGGTTATCTTTGGGTATCGCGTGACGCGGTTTCTCGACCAACATCCCATCCCAATGAGTATCCCAACGGGCACAAAGAAGTAATAAAATTTTACTATCTTCGGAACGTCCCAACATTACTTCCTCTGATTTCCTTTTTGTTTTGTTTGAGTGGAAAATAAATAAATAAATAAATATGTATCTTACGTAATTTATTGGGCTTTTTCTGGGCCCTGGATAGATAGCCAATTAGTTAATATAATAATAGTAATAAAAATGAAATGACATTAAGTCTGAAATTGGGAGAAATATATTAAAATAAATTTCTACCTTCGAATCAATCTAATTTGAGTTTAATGGAGATCTCTAACGTTAGAATGAATAAGCAGTTATATCTAATGGTGTGTAGGTACTGACATAACGGTTCTTGGGGTTCTAATGGCACCCCCACCACCCCCACCACCCCCGGACAACTCGTCAGACTCGTTGTGATTGGCTGAGCGCTCGGTCGCGAGACGCGATCCGATTGGCTAAGACGCCGGGACGCCATCTTGCGTCTTACGTGCGCTGGGTTGTATCGACCTTTTGCGTATTTGGGTTCCAATAACTATTATTGCGTCTAAAAAACCTGTGATTCATAATCGGGCCTTATAATTATTAATATTGCATTTTTTTTGACGTAACGCTGTTAGTCCACCGATGAATATAAATAAATATACAATCTCTCTGCATTACTTTACTTATTTTACTTACTATGTTTAAAAAAAAAAAAATGTGTGCGTCGGATCAGACGGTGGAAGTTAGACTTCTTTGGCCATTCTCACACACAAACAAACAGGATATATTAATGAAATTAAAGACATTTTTCTCTGTTATTATTATAAGTTACTTCATTATTCTACTATACACCTATAAATTATCATTATTAAGTTCGTATATTCGTAAAACCAAGCCGGGGATCGAACCAGGGACTCTAGCGTGGGAGACGAGTGCGTTAACCACTGACCCACCGACACTCTTTGGGGTATCTTTGGTAGAGAACGTATAAAAAGACACTCTACGGATTTTACTCCTAACGCATGACGCGGTTTCTCGACCAACATCCCATCCCAACGAGTACAACGGGCGCAAAGAAGAATAACTTGGTATTAAAAAACATATCCGTCATTTTTTTTAATATAGGAACTAAATGCTAATAATATTTTATACCGGTACGCCGCGGTTTGTGTTTTAAGCGCCGTTCATACCGACATAGGGTTTACGCCTTTCCGTTCATCGCGCAAGGCTTCTTTTCGCGGGCAAAAATCGTTCGAAGGCTGTTCTTCGTTCGCGCGCGTAGTCGCCCTAGTATCGAAATTCGCACCCGGCGCTTACAACCCGACGCCCGTGGCACTTTCGCCAAGATCGCTCGCCAAGTCACCAAGAAACTTCTCAATTAGGCGCCGGCGTGGAACAAAGCAGGCGACGGCGCCAGTCACTGCTAATTAGTACGCTATCAACTCGCTAATTGGACGACGTTGGGAGGGGGGAGGGGGGAGTTGGGTATTTCCAATAGTCCGTTCAATACGACACACTGCTAATATATCTTTTTGTATTGAAACTTTATACGCAAATATATCAAAAACTCTTTCCATAGCAACTATTAAATGAAAGTTTTGTTCAGCATTAAAATAAATTTAAGACCTGCAATAGCAGACGAACTGGCCAAGAAAGGTGCTAGCATGACTATGGTACGGCACAGCTAAAGGGCACCACCAGCGGACTGCTAAGAATTTGGGCTAGAAAACATAGCCAAAGAACTCATAGCAGGATTCTCGCAAAAAAGACTCTCGGAGCTATTGAAGTTAAGCCGAAACTGCAACTAAGGATCCTAACTAGAACCTTAACAGGCAACTGCAAGCTGAATAAACACCTGCACAAATTATACCTATCGACCGACGACGGGTGCAGGCTTTGCCAAGAGAGCCCAGAAACCCCTTTACACCTACGGAGGAATGTGGACCCCTCATATACAAAAGGCACCAGCTTCTAGGCAACCATCTCCTCAAGCCAGAAGAGATTAGAACCATCGCACCCAAAATGGCACTCAACTTTATCTACAGTACGGGACTAGAGGGCGAACTATAAGTGGATTTAAAAGTACAATAGTTCTGGATACAATAGTACACGGGGGCAAACCCCCACATCCACTAACATACATAACATAAGGCCTACAATTCTGTAGTACATAAATTGTATGTATATCTAATGATTTAGTCAGCGTAAGCTATACTATTTTTGAGTTTAATATGAATTTATTATACACATAAACCTTCCGGAAGAAATTCTCCAAATAATGGTAAAATCCGCATCAAATTAATTTTGTCTATTTGATGATAGTGTGTGATGATGCCCAGATAAATATATACCGATATTTATATTTGATGATTGTTTTTTAATAGCGGTAAATCGCCTGAAAAGATAAATGACACAATATTTGACAATAATGAAAAATTTTGAAAAAGTTTTTAATTATTTGATAAAGTGCTGGATAGCATGATATTTATAAAGCTACTAAAGAGGTCCTGTACTTAAGAGCCCAGGATGTCGGTTTAAACCCAGCGCTGAGTTTTATAAAAATGCATTTTTAACTCTCACCTGTCCTCTTTAGTGTAAATATTGTCAAATATTATGTAACCATCTAATTAGATGAATTATATATATATACATATTTTTTATATATATATATATATATATATATAGTAAAATAGTAAAATGTATTGTTTAAATACCGTTAATTAGATGATTTCTATGTTAAAATAGGTAAACACCTTTAGTTTAACATATATAAAAGTTTGACAGTACTGACATTTGGAAAATAAGAATGCTTTTTAATATTTTAAGGATTGAAATTTTTTGCAAATAAAATATATAGCCAGAATGTTCAAAGAAAAGTTAATACCGAAAGCACAGATAGTTGCATCGCTTGAGGTAATGCACGCTGGTTTAAATACAGGCCTGTATTTTATGAAAGTCTTTCACTCTCACCTACCTATCTGTGCGATATGCAATACGGTCAAACTTTCATTAAAGTAGTGAATAAATGATTTAAAAATTAAACAATAATTATGAAAAAAAGTGTGAAAATGTAACGAATATGACGTATAATGAATGAGAAGTGAATGGTTTAATGGATATTTACAAGAATAACTTACGTTCAACGTAGTTTATCTGAAAATGAATCGTTATGGTTAAAAATAAAAAGAAAAGTGTAAAATATATGCACATTACGTGCAAATCGTTAAGATATAGTAAAATAGTAAAATGTATTGTTTAAATACCGTTAATTAGATGATTTCTATGTTAAAATAGGTAAACACCTTTAGTTTAACATATATAAAAGTTTGATATCGCACAGATAGGTAGGTGAGAGTGAAAGACTTTCATAAAATACAGGCCTGTATTTAAACCAGCGTGCATTACCTCAAGCGATGCAACTATCTGTGCTTTCGGTATTAATTTTTCTTTGAACATTCTGGCTATATATTTTATTTGCAAAAAACTTCAATCCTTAAAATATTAAAAAGCATTCTTATTTTCCAAATGTCAGTACTGTCAAACTTTTATATATATATATATATATATATATATATATATAAAAACATTAGAAATTCCTTCATAGGTTTGCGGTTTGCTTAGAAATACCGTTGCAGAATTAGATTTCCCGCGTAACAAAAATGTGTATAAAATAAATTAAGTGCGTTTTTATTTACACGTGCTACGATAATAAAATAGTAATTATTTTTTTTCTAATAAAACTAAAACAAATAATAATAAAAAACCAATCTTAAAACATATAGAAAATAGCCATACAAAACAATTAAACAGCGTTTGTTTACCTTTTTTATTAGTCAGTTGCTGTGCTTTCCGGAGCTGTTTCTTGTGTTTCATTCTCCTGTTCTGGAACCAGGTCTTGACCTGGGTCTCGGAGAGGCTCAGCGCGCCGGCCAGCTCCACCCTTTCGGGAGTGGAAAGGTAGCGCTGTGACTCGAACCTCTTCTCCAGACCTTGGAAAAAAACAAACTAAAATCAACTCAGTCTAATAATAGAATGTCATCGTCGCGTAATAAGTACTGGGGTATTACAGTTAAATCAGTGCTTGTATAGTAACAGAGATACTATCAGTAGAATCATAATTTGTTGTGGCTACTAAATTATAGTAGTAACCAAAGTGTATTGTAGTGTTTGATAGACCTTACAAACCAATTCCTGTAGATTTAAAATCGTTCGTCTGACAATATTTTCTTGTAAACTGTACCGAACGCTCTCTAGAGATGCAGCATTTAAATGTAAAGTTGTGTACGCCTGACAATACTGTTTTGTTACGTCAACCAATAAATAAGAAGTGTGAGTCACTCAATGTAAAGGAAAAAACATCATTGGAATAACACAATAAATGATTCGAGGTATCGATATGGAACACATGCCTACATTTCAGATTAGGTTAGGTTTTTGGATATAATGTGAAACAGTTATCTCAAAAAAATCCCTTTCGGCACGCCGGAAGGCGGAGGTAGATTTCACGAGATCAAAATAGAGCCCGCGCACCCCAACCCGCCGTACCCTTGAGCAGCCGGAGTGCGTATACTGAAACCCTCTCCGTACTGTGTTGCTCATATCAAAAATTGTTTCAAGCAAAAGTTGTAGGGAAATTATAGGTTTACAATTTACATTTTGAATGGATTTAATCCTGTCCCTTTTAAGGGAATTATGATTTTTTTTTTAATTTTGAATAACCACTTTTTTCCACCAGTTGGTCCTATAAAAAAAGTTTACTTAGATTAGTTTTAGGCACTTAATATAAAATGAAAAATAGGCTCTGAAAAATAATATAAAATTTAAATGAATTCCCGCCCCCCTGGTAACTTTCTTTTTAAAATGTACCTAAAACTAAAAGTAAATATGTTTAAATAACTTATCGGGGTAGAGCAAAGCGTAGTTTAAGACGCGTTTAAGACGCATCCTACGCGCAAATATTATTCAATCAAGACATCGTAACACACTGTTTTCGATCATGCTAATATCGACCTTAAATCCTCGGCCATAAAAGTGAAATATATCAATGAAAAATATACCTACAGCCTCGTCGAAATATATCATGTCTAAATTTAGTAACTTAATTATGACTAAAATAAGATTAAAATTTAAGTGTGGCTGTACTACGAACTACACTATTAGTTTGCCTACAATATGGACCATTTTTCGGGTAAATCGTTCGCTGCATTATCGAACGCGAAGCGAAAAATAATTGTGGACACATTTTTTTATTTAATTTATATTTCAAAAATGAAAATCAATTTCAAAAATCAGCCTTCGATAAGTACAAGGTAAGTATTCAGTGTACATAATACTATAAACCGCTCGTCTAAATACTTAGTGGTTGAGGAGTGGTGCATCACCAAAAATGTGCATTTTTTGAAGATCCACCTTAATGCAATAAAACTGACAGCCCCTCTCGCTCGCGTTTTGAGACTAGACTTGCGCGACAGACCCGGCGGCGAACCGTGTGAGTGTTTCGACAATATAACAGGAGATCGTGATTACCAGTCAGCTGTGGGTCGGAGAAGACAGTCCTCGCTTTTCGTCGTCTGCAGTGCTTCAGCGCCGACAGGGAGAGGTCGCTCGGACCGAATAGCGCGTGGTAAGGTAAGCCTGTAAATAGGTGCAATTGCTTAGTATTGTGTATGACTCTTCACCAGGCCGGCATTTGCTTAAGGGCCCCATACCAAGGCCAGTTTCCCTTGAAAATATGTCCTTTAGATAGGTTATATTTGGCAAAATTTATTCAATACTCGTTTTTCACAATACAGGCTTTATCTTGGGAGGATGGTCATTATTACGACTGTACCCACATTCCAGTTAAAACTCAGGACCGTGTAAATAGACGATTCGCACACTGTAAATTTCCGTAATTTAACGACTGGACAACCACTCCAACTCCAACCACTCCAACTCTACTCCAAGTCTTCGACGCGCTCTCATCATCAAAGCTTCTGCACGCCTTCCGTGTCACCCCATTATTTCCATTATTGAATTACTAATATCTGGAGTCAAGTATGTATAGTTTCAGTAATCAATGTAACTTTAAGTTAAGCGATTATACAATCTTCATCAAGATGAGAAGACTCATCTTCATCTTATTACCCCCGTTACACGACCAATAGAAGAAGGCTTCGAGAGTTGGGATCTTAAAGTAGACCAGGCGGTTTCATTAGTCACAGTATTACACTGAAAAAATATGATATTGGCAACCATAAAGTATGGTGGATTTTTGTTGGACTTACACGTGGATCATTGTTAAAGTTACTTGATAATTTTCTGACATATTTCTCATACATAATTCTTGATTGCCTTTTAACATAATATTTAGCTATCGCTACAATAGTTTTTGGTTGCTGTTTAAATCATAGCAAATTAAAATAATATGGTTGGACTAGCAAATTTTCAGGTAACCCAATTTTATTTCGTGAGCTGTTTACCCACCGTCGCCATATTGTTTTGTAATCATAGCAAAATGTTTTCTTAACAACAACTTGTGCCGCCATAGCAAGAAATATGGTAAATATAACCAAAAATGATTTAACAATAATCAGTCTACGTACAACTATGTGATTTGCTTGCACTTTTGTTCGATTAGCAAATTTCTTGCTGCGGGTGCATATTTTTAAACAACCAAACGTTTTGCTACAATATTTTTTTCAGTGTAAATAAACTAGTTAATCTGAAATCAAAACGCCTTCTAGTTAGTGGCTCCCAATTAAGAATTAAAATAATTTCAGATTGCAAAGCAATACCTAAAGCGAGATTTGTATGCAAGTTAGACATGGATGGTGGAGTGTTGTGGCGCAACGGCGGGGGGAATCGTCGGTGTCGGGTTTTGAGAAGGACGATTTGTATAACATACCGTTTTAAAAGATTGTTGGCTGCATCTAATATAATAATATGGGTACATGGGAACGTTGTAGTATGGATAAGAGGCATTACAGTACCCTGTGTTAAAAAATACGGCGTTTCGACACTCTTGTAGGGACCCGGAGCGTGCAGATAGGCGCCCAGCGCGCCCATCGCCACCTGGAGATACCCGTCGTGATGAGGCAGGCCGGGCGCCCTGATCTCCGGCGGCGGCTGGGCGTAGAAGCCGCCACTCCTCGGGGCGTCGTCGCTGCGCTCCGGGAAGTTGGCGCACTGCTGCCGCTGATGGCGCGTGCCCTTGAACAGGATGTCCTCGATGAGGAACGACGTCCTCGACTGGGACTCGGGACTGTTGACGTCCTGCGTGGCGCCCCTGGACCTGTGCACGAATTCCATTGTTTCGCGGTACGCGTGCATGCTCGCGTGTGGGTGACCCAATCACATATTTATCAAATAACCAATTCAACCACTACGCCGTACTATTACAATATCGTAGAGTCATTATGATTAAGCAAAATATTCAGTTTTTATTTAACACTGCACAAAAAACGTTTCATAACTGATTTTATTTTGAGTAATTTAGAGTTAAACGTTGCGAAGGTTAGTCAAAATCAAGTCACAGCTGAGGTGGATGGATGATGTCCGTAGCTCCAAATAGCAGCAGATAGGAATACGTGGAAGGAAATGGATGAGGTCTACATCCAGGTATGTATGGCGACAGGCCGAGGAAGAAGAGAGAGAAAGGAAGTTGGTTCGTAATTCAGATTAAAAAATACTAAAGGTAATATTCTGTTAAATTTGTCTTGATTGCGTATCTATAACTTTAATTGCTCGTTTGAATCACAATAATTAGTCGTTACATTTACACCTGGAAAACAATCCTAGTGTAAAATGAACCACGAGCATATTCGTAGGTTTAAGTCTCTGATGCTGCATCGCTGCGCGGCCGATATGCCTGCCCGCAGCATCAGATTAGCGGCGGTTTATCGGAAGATTAAAACGCTAATCCGCCGTTAGCGGTAATGGCGACTACCGCCGATGCGCGGCGCTCGGTAGCTGCTCGTGAACAGGCGGGTAGACGGGAGATTGTCATTTGCGGGACGGCGAATTTCCAAACCGGTTCATCCCCACTTTGAGAGGTGTCGCGGGGGCACCCCCACCACGCGGCTGCGTCCCGTTCGAAGGGGTGGGGGTACGGTTCAAGGTACAGGCAATCGCTTTAAATTATAGCTACTATCCGCCGGTTGGCGTGAATTGTATTGTATTTGTATTTATAATTGTATCTCACTGGGTTTCGTAATGCGGAACTTGCGTTTGGCTGGGCCGCGTGCTAGGGCACTTGCGTATAAATCACTGGTCCGTCCAACCTTGGAGTATTCTTCATCTGTTTGGGACCCTCATATTTCCTATCTAAATTCTGACCTTGAAGCAATTCAGCGGTTAGCAAACAGACACGTGTTCTGACCTTAAATGGGAGCCCTTAAGTTCAAGGCGAAAAATATGTCGTCTCATAAACTTATTTAAGGCCTACTTGAAGCTCCCAGCATGGTCCTCCATTAGTGAGCAACTTCAGAAACCGTTCTATATTGGACGAAAGGACCATTCTCACAAAATAAAGGAAATTTTTAGGAGAAAGAATATCGGAATTCATTCTTTACTTCCGTGCACCATTAGAGAGTGGAATAGTCTCAACTGCAGCGTCTTCAAACCATTCCCTAAGACCTGTTCCCAGCTAAGAAAAAGGATAAAAAACTTGGCTTTATAATAACTTAGTTGCATCACCTGCCAATCAGCTATACTACCGGAGAAATGGTACCTCCAAAGTATATGTAATTTTTAAACAAATAAATAAATTTCGAATTGGGATTTTTTAATAGTTAACAAAAATAATTAGCCGTGTATCCAAAATCTGGCATCCCAACGGTGTTGGTGAGAATATGTGTCACGTTTAGCATGTGTAAAGTAACGGGAGACCAGCACGGGAATAACGCCAATAAAAAGATCCCGCCGATCGGAGGCAAATTAACAATGTTGTCATAGTCTCTACTATCAACGCAATTAAACCATTCCATGAGTGACAGGATGCATCGAAATGACTAGAAAGCCTACCCTCCTTGAAGCAGGTGCGGATCCAGTAGTCTTTCTCTAAGAGGTCACACAGGGGCCGCTCTTCCCACCCCATCTTCAACGAGGTCCGGGGGATCCCTGGATTTTTTCCTTTACCAATGTAAAGGAAAAATGGTTTAATTGCGTTGATAGTAGAGACTATGACAACAGTGTCAACTTGCCTCCGATCGGCGGGATCTTTTTATTGGCGTTATTGCCGTGCTGGTCTCCTGTTACTTTACACATGCTAACAACTAACAGCGACAGAGAGTGACAGCGAACAACTAACGCTTCTTATTATTTTTCTTGTCCGGGAAGAGAGCGAATGCTCCCCGTAGTCCCCCTCCCTGGATCTGCGTTTGAGATATATATACTCTTGAGGGTCGCGAGCGTAGGAAGATCGGTGACTTTATACCCCATCTCTATCATTTACAATTCCCTCGAACCCTTTGGGACCTCCCGCAGACATGAAAAATGTGAAAAAAACGAGCATAATTTGTCCGTATCTTATTGCAACATCAGTCACAAAAAAATGAGGTCTGCGTAGGACCAGACGGTTGAAGTTATACTTCTTTGGCCGTTCGCACACACCCACAGGATATATAAATAAAATATAAGACATTTTTCTCTATTATTCAATATATTTCTCTTCAATATATTATTATAAGCCACTTCATTATTATACTATCCACCTATACATTATCATTATTAGGTTCGTATATTCGTATAATTTCGTATGCAGCCGGGGACCGAACCAGGGACTGTAGCATGGGAGACGAGTGCTTTAATCACTGACCCACCGAGACTCTCGGGGTATCTTTGGTAGAGAACGTATAAAAAGGCACTCTACGGATTTTATTCCTAAGTACAACGGGCGCAAAGAAGTGTAACTTCAAAAAGACCTAATGATTCAGATACAGTTATTAGCAGAAAAATATCTAGGTACGCAATCCTTCGCGTAATATCGACATTTTTGAAAGTATTATCGTAACATATCAATATTATGTCACTGACTTTACATTGCAGGTACGTACTCACTCGCAGCGCAATCTGTTCGTGTTATTAGCAGGGTGACCATACGCATCGCACGGAAAAATAACACTATTTTGCCACATATAAAACCAGGAAAACCATATTTGAAATGCACTCACAAATGCTTGATTATTTTAGTTTAGTTTCTTTATTATTAAGTTTTAGAATAAGTAAGATTATTGTAAATAGTTATAAGAAATGTGAATTTAGTTAATTTAACAAACGATGGTTTATCCTTGTTCGGAAAGACAAAGATTTTTTAACTGCTTGCAGCAGCGGCTAGTCTTTGATATAATATTATTGCATACCTACAATTTGTTTTCCCCATACACAACATTCGCCATGATGATCGATGCACTTTTTGCAAACGTTGAAAATAATTTTCATAGCACTTTTTCCATTCTGATCTCCTAAGTAAGCATTTTGAACACATCAAAGGACTCTTTGCAGTACGAAAAACGTTGACCACGTAATTTTTTGTTCACGTTTGGAAATAAATAGAAATCGTTGGCTTCCAAATCGGGGCTGAAGGGCGAATTTAATCCTTTAATCTTTCAAAAACATTTTAAATATGATATTCTAAACTTGATATATAAATCACTCGTTGATCCGATTGTGGCTTATGCTCTCAGCACGTACGGTAGGCCATTCAAGTCCTATCTTAAGAAGATAAAAAATCTACAACATACAATACTTAAGTTAATTGTGCCAAAATATATAAAAGTAAGATTTAAAAATAATGATAATGACAATTTATTCCAGTATTGTTAGGTCCTTAACGTCTTTCAAATGTTTAATTATCAAATTATTATCGATCACATAAAAAACGACAAATTGAATCAACGGTTATTTCAAAATCGGTTCATAACTCGACAAAAACTAAACAATAACTATTTAACAAAATGCTAAAGCATTTGAAAGAGGTAACCAAAATCAATAAACATTATAACATTTCTCTCAAAGATTACCTATACGCTCTGTGACTGATTATTATATCAATAAGATTATTGTATAGTAATCTACCACATGGAATCTCTTGAATAGTGATCGTGTTAATGTTATGCTGTAAAGTTAGTTATTTATCTTTCATGTAGGTACATGAAAGATAAATGGCCTACCTACTCTTTTTCGTTATGTTAAATATTTCTTTTTTTTTCTAATCTACTTAAAAAATGTATGTAAATTTAGTAAATATAGCTTGTAAGACTTGTCATCAAGTTGAGTTTCTGGCAGCCAAAACCATGTTTTTGCCAGAACCCATTTGATGTATTGTCTTTTTTTTTTTAATAAAAAAAAAAGTGAGTTGTATCGGCCGACCTGTGACAGCTAGCATTGTCGTGATGCAGAATGATTCTGCGTTTTTTTTGTTCTTCTTTCTTATTTCTTCAAAGACTTCTGGCAAATAAATGGTTGTGAATTAACCGAATTCCGAATTAACCGTTTTACGATTTCCTAGTGGCACTGTAGCCACATGTCCTTTTATACCAAAAAAACAGGCGGCTATTTGCTTTCGTTGGGCTCAGCTCATCTTGGAACACCCACACCGTTGACTGTTTAGTTTCGGGGTCATACGCATAGATCCAGGATTCATCACCTGTGTAGATATTATAAACAGCATTTGACGCACCACCATTGTATTTTTTAACATTTTTTGCACCAATCGACACAAGCCTGTTTTTGATAATCTCAAGGTGTGCGAAAAAATTTTTTACAGCTAAATCTTCGTGTAATATCTTATGTATGCTGGCCATACATATGCCTCTATCTCGCGATATGTAACTTGAGGATCGTATACTATTAGTTCCCGCACAGCATCGATAATTTGTGGTACAACAGCGGATTTAGGGAGACATTCTTCAAAATTCGCCTACGCCGACACCAAATTTTCAAAATCAAAAAACAAAAATCATTTACATGAAACAAAATGTATTATACAGCCAAAGAGTAGTTCGAGATTCATAAATACACTAACGTCATCAGATAACTATACTAAGTATAGCGTATAAATAGTAAATCAGCCGTATCGCTTATAGTTACCAAAATCCGAGCGACCTCTTGAAGTACTAGATATAGTTTATTTATTTATTAACAGGTAAGCATACAGCGAAATTACAAAGGCCAATTAATGCTTAGGCGTATGTACAAAAATATTTAAAACTTTGTTTAGTTTAACGCTATTTTAGAATGTGCATGTGTGATGCGTACGGTATAAAAGTGTGTGTGTGCATGTATGTGTGAACATCGAATATGTTGCAAATAGATAAATCAATTTAATATGCAACGCTTTTATTTTGAATCAGATTGGCATGAAATACTCACGATTTAGGTCAAGTACATAAACCTCGCTGAATTTGGTGTTGTAGGTGTTGAGTAAACGGTACAGAACAGTTTCTGGCAAAGTTTGCATTGCGCCTTGGCACCTGGAACAGAGTAGAAGGCACTCGCAGGTTGATGCCTGATACCAGATATGGACTGTCTACTTTGCTATGTAACAGATCGTGAAGAAGTGCCATATCCGCTGCGGTACGCCGGTCCTCGAGAGTCTGCATATGATAATAATTAGCCATAATCTGGCACATCTGAGAATCCAACAGCGTTGTTTCAAAATCCCGAGTCAGAATGCAATGACAGTCACCCCAAGCACAAGCATAAGTCCACAGGCACAACAATAACACTCGGCATTGATTTTTAAACCGTCCACCCCCACCGCTAATCTCCCGGGGGCGTGGCCTGGGCGGCGATCCGGCCAATCGGCGCGCGCCTCACCCCCCGCGGCGCGCGGCGACCAATCGCAGCCAGTTGCACGTACGAATGCGGAATGCGGACTAGTCGAAGGCGAATTTGGGCTTTTAAATTCAATAACGGCGTTCTTTTTTCGAACGCACTTCGAAGGCAGTGAAAAAGTGAACTACCCGACATTACGTAAATATTTGTTAAATATATTTGCTAAATTACGCTTAAATATATGTGCTAAATAAAATATTTGCTAAATTACGTTTAAATATATGTGCTAATTAAATTATTTGCCCAAGATATTTGCTAAATTACGCTTAAATATATGTGCTAAATAAATTATTTGCTAAATATATTGGCTAAATTACGCTAAAATATATGTGCTAAATATTATTTGATAAATTACGCTTGCTTGATATGTGCTAAATAAATTATTTGCTAAATATATTGGCTAAATTACGCTAAAATATATGTGCTAAATAAATTATTTGATAAATTACGCTTAAA
Organism: Neomicropteryx cornuta; assembly: GCA_020383195.1. Classification (NCBI taxonomy): domain Eukaryota; kingdom Metazoa; phylum Arthropoda; class Insecta; order Lepidoptera; family Micropterigidae; genus Neomicropteryx; species Neomicropteryx cornuta. Next base: position 2,815,358 of record JAHKQU010000010.1, on the reverse strand, counting down.
TATATGTGCTAAATAAATTATTTGCTAAATATATTTGCTAAATTACGGTAAATATTTGCTAAATTAAGTTTAAATATTTTTTTATAGTGGAGCCGGGGCGAATTGGCCTGTGTATTATTTTATTTATTTATCTTTATTGGAGAAACCAACAATTTTACACAGTACATACAACAAAAAAAAATACATTTGATTGATCGATAAAAAAAAACTATGTAAAACTAAAAATAGGTTTCTACTAACAAAAAGTATTAAAGTTAATAACAAAATTAACAAAACCATTTTATATCTATATATTCATATATCTACTTACACGAATTTAGAGCAGCTAATTGTGTATGTGAATTTGTATTTTTTAGTAGGTAACCGTAACACTTTTAGTTTTTCCCGAATTTTCCATAAAAACATAGTAGCCAAATCGACCGAGCAGCTTTTGAGTTTTAACGCTTCAAATAAATATTCGTACTATTCAACCCCGGGCTAGAATCAAGGCCCTGCGGGCGGCATTAGCGGCGCCTCGGCACTCGGGATGAATGCATTGTCATGGGAGCTGAACCACCATGTCTAATTTCAACCCCGTAGGATAAGAGAAAGTGGTTCTAATCCAGCTTGCAAGCTAGATAAAAGCTTCTTAAGAATTACAATAAATCTTACTCGTAATAGGTAACGAAACACCCCATTCAAGTCTTCGCGGACGGTCTTGGGTCACCCTATATACGAATTTATTTATGTATTTATTTTTTTATTCATAGTACAATACAGCTATTATACAAAGTCCATACATCTTTCCTTTTTTTTTTGAAATATAAATTTCTATGTTTTAAATATAATTAGGTATAGAAAAAAGGTTCAGGCATATTGGATTATAATCACTTCACCAGGCGTAATGCCTGTATCGAAGTGATATATATTCGAGGCACTCAGTATTTTATTTGGAGGTACTCTACTATATACATATGTACACATATTCATATGCATATAAATATATATATATATATAAGAGGTCCTGTACTTGAGAGCGCAGGATATCGGTTTAAACCCAGCGCTGAGTTTTATAAAAATGCATTTTTAACTCTCACCTGTCCTTTTTAGTGTAAAATATTGTCAAATATTATGTAACTATCTAATTAAATGATATATATATATATATATATATATATATATACATATTTATTAATTGCGTTAATATTATATTACTATTAGATACTCAGATTTATAGCACATTTGAATAACATACTAATACAAAATATATTTATTTTCATAATGAATACACACTAAAAAATACATAAATACATATAATATAATATGAATAGGCACAGAATATAATATGTTCAGATTTATGTGTTATATATAAATATGTGGCGCTTTGATTTCGTGCTTTCCATGTTCCTATCGCATCCGCAAACGCTTGTCGCGAGTCACCCCTCTTGAAATAACCTGCTTCTGGTGTGATCCCGGAGGGGGGGGAGGGTAAAGGATATAATCCTCCCCCCCCCCCTAGAACTTTCAATGCACCAGTACACATTTTGTAATGTATTACTATCATAGTGTACCGTAGCATAGTCGCACCGCCAAAAATATTAATTTTAAATTAGTTTTATATTTTCAGTATTTAAAAAAAGACTATGTTTTTTAATTTCATTACAGTTAATTTTACAAGAACAGCTATTTAAGGTTAAAAAAAACGATAGTTTTACTAAAACAACCAATGTCCCAGTACATTGGTTGTCTTCAATTATAGAGGAGTTTTTTAAATCGAGTTAAATACGAAAAAAATAAATCAATAAACTTAATTTCAAACAAAAAGTTATTTTTACAGTTTTAAATTTGCTTTTCACTATGAAAGGGAGAAAAAATGTATGTTTAATTGTTTAATTTGTATGTTTTTTGTTTAATTAGTGTAAGTTTATATGGAAGCTTCCATCCATTTTGAACTGTCGTATACTGTTTAGCTTAGGTTACCTACGGAAAAGGCACCAGCCTTTGTGGGGTCGTGTATATGGTGCATTACTCAAATAAAAAATAAAATAAATAAATAAACGCGAAAATGTGCCCCTAAGATCTATAGCAGAGCCCCTGACCCCCATACGAACGAAATTATAATTTTCCGACGGGCGAATACTTATTATGATAAATGATAAAAAAAAAAAAATACAAAATCTTTCGATGCTACCCTCCAAATTCGCCGCTAACAAGTCGCGCGGGAGCGGCCGTTGAAACTCTATCCGCTTAATCTTTCCGTAACAGTAAACTTAACGGCTAATTGACGTTTATCTTTTTCGCTAATCGCGGATTTGCGCGCAATAGCTATACTGGGAGGGAACAAGCTATTCCCTCAACCGTAGGGGCGACAATGGGAAAATCTTCAAAAAAACCACATTTCTGATGATGCACCACTCCTCAACCAATAAGTATTCAGACGAGCGGATTATAGCATTCCGTACACTGAACACTTATCTTGTATTTTTTAAAAGCTGATTTTTGAAATTGATTTTCGTTTTGGAAATATAAATTAAATAAAAAAAAGTGTCCACTTTTATTTTTCGCCTCGCGTTCGATAATGCATCATACGATTTACCCGAAAAATAGTTCATATTGTAGACAAAATAATGGTGTAGTTCTTAGCAAAGACACATTTTTAGATTTTAATCTTATTTTAGAGATAATTAAAAGTTACCAAATTTAGATATGATATATTTCGACGCACGCCGCGGCAACTATCGATCAATGCTTTTACGGATAAGGTTTTAAGGTCGACATTAGGATGATTAAAAACAGTTTTGAGCATATGTGTCTTAATAAAGCCATGAAAAATAACGTTTGATAAGGTAAGGAATATATCAAATTATTTTTTTTATATCCGATGATGATGAAAAGCGCACCGTGTGCTCTGGGTATGCATTTGCGACGCGGGCTATCATCGACCCATTTTAGCTATTCGGGGAAGAGACGCGTACCTACCCTCAAAGCATCACATCACACACAGCGTAAACATATTGCATTAACTGAAAATAGATTTCTCACCTAGAGTACTACCGAGGATAAGCTATGCGCATTTTCAAAATAGCCTAATACTTCGACGGCTACAAAATAACTGAGTGATTCGCAGCTGAACTCCATAGTCGCGTGTGTGTCACCAAACGATTTCGTTGAACGCGATCCTGTCGCTATTTATTTATTTTATTTATTTATTTGTTGACAGTAACTTAACATCAATTACATATAATTCAAAGTCCTACCTAACTAGGCAACGCCCGTACTAAAGTAGACTTTACTAAAAGCATCGTTCCTATAATCATAATCGTCACACTGCGCAACATACAATTACAATTATTTGAATTGAATTGTATGAAATAATACATAATAACAATAAATATAATACTATATCATATATATATAAATAATAATACTTAAATGTACGGTTAATAACTAATACATAATTTGAATAATCATTTATATATTAAAAAAAATATAATATAATATAGTAATAATACACATATATACACTCAATATAAAACCCAAATAATGGCTGTAAATAAGCCAGTTTCAGTAACACGGCTATTCGTTGCGCTAGAATAATAGGGTGATTTAAGCGGTGTCGCCTTATAAAGCGCCCGTCAATTTTTACTTATTTATAGATGTTTACACATCATATTTTAAATAGATTTTATTAGGAAAGCTATCTATTGCAATGGGTGCTATTACTTCCGGAAAATTTCGACAAATCCCCGCGTTTTACATCCCCTATATCACTTTCTTGTGGACCCGAAAACTGCAGTAATTTTACACTAAAACCCTTCAAATTGGTACATAAACTTTAACGGTCAAAATCTCGGTCAAGTTCGTTAATGGGCAAAATCAGACCTTGGGGATTTTTTCAAAAATGTGAAATTTTGCCATAACTTTCATATTATTTCTTAGAACTTATCTCAGTAAACTTTAATAGCTCCAACCATTGTTAGGGGTGGCAAAAATTGAAAATATCATACCTCCTTTAATACGCACAGGATTAGATCCATTTAAAATGTAAACTGTAGGTCTTTAATTTCCCTACAACTATTGTTTGAAACAATTTTTGATACGAGCAACCCTTACGGCACAGTATTCAGAGACGCATTCGCGCACTCCCGCTGCGCAATGTTCGATACAAGTTCGCCTACCCGCTACTTTGATCCGGTGAAATCTACCTCCGCCTTCCGGCGTGCCGGTAGGGATTTTTTATATCATAATCTATTAAATCACGGGGCTGATGCTGCAACCATACCGGCGCGAATTAAGTGACTCCCTTCGATAATAACCTCGACAGAGTGGATTCTTATCTCTTTGTGTTGATAAATTAATAGCGACACCTTAATTGGATCAATGGATGAAGGGTTGGAAACTGGTGGGCAGAAAATTTGCCTTTGTTCGAACACGCGCGGCGGAGAGGGACAAAAGATGGAATATTTACCATGATATATATATATATATATATATATATATATAAATGACTATATTTTATCTAAGTAATAACGTTGATTAATGGCGTGACTCCAGGGTAGAGAGACTGGTAAAATTAAACAAATTAAAAAACGCAAATTAAACAAAAAAAACTGCAATGTTAACATGAGCTCAATTAGTATACTCATTATGTATTTTATTTTTCTTTTAATCCAACTATAAATATAGACATATTTGTCTGACATAAACATTCTGGTAGATATTTTTGATAAACTAGTGGACTGTAGGTTTAGGTATATAGGTTTGGATTATATCTAACCAGGAAGGAACTGGGTTACAAGGAATACTCCAAACTACAAATAGATTCACCAACATTTAGTTGCCAGGCGCACTGATGGGTCCGGATGCTACAACCGGCGGTGGTGACCCTTCGGTGTAGTTCTGCACCCGCGACACGGTATATGGGCCAACAAAGGGGTTCATACAACCGCACCGTTCAATGGCTGAAACGTTTCTGTTGGTTTTGGTGCGGAAGAGCGAGACGGGGAATATTTGCGGGTAGGAAAGAGTCAGGTGTATCCTTGCCACGAAGAGTAAATTACTCGTTTGAACGCATTTTAATAATAGCTCAAACACATTCTATGTGACAACATTGTACAAATAAAATATTTATATGTTTTAATTTATTTTGTTACAAATAGACATCTTCGTATTTTTCTATAGGTGCATTGACGGTTTGACTTTCTTAGTTGTAGCACAATACAACACTGCCTTCCTTAGTACAGACATAGTCTAGTAAAGAAGGCAGGGCACAAAATGTGGCAGTGCTAATCGCTCCCGGTGCATATATATTATTCATTTGTAACTGTGATTTCTACTACTCTATTTCTTTGTCAAATTAATTATGTCACAAATAAATAAATAAATGTCTCTGGTATACTCTGTGGGTCAGATATTCAAATTACCATTAATGAAATCTGATTTTGGCCAAAGGAATACTTGTTTTATTGTTAAAAAACAAAAATGAAATAACTCGAGAACGGCTAGACCGATTTGACTATTTTATAAATGAACAAATCGCAAAATCTCTCAAATATAAATGTAGGCACCTAATTATATTGCAAAGTTGGCCCACCTTCGACAAGGTGGTCTCCACGTCGGCTGACAAGTGATCCTCGCCCCGCCCGCGAGCACTGTAGACAGACTGTTTGCCAAACAATCCGTGGCGTATCTGCGATCGGGCGCGCTCTACGCGAGAGGGTTCGCTCACAACGTGACGCACTCAAAGACTCACCTACGGTGAGATTAGCACGATCGCTCGCCTGGGAGCATTCCGGGTTTCGGTTCCCACCCGCTCCCCGACTGTCGCACCTTCGGGCATCCGTTGTTTCGATACAAACAAGAACTAACCGACGCAAACACAGTGTCAATCCCAAGGTCAATCCCAATAAAAAAAAAACAGCTGCTAGGTCCAACGATTCCTAGTGTTATTTGCTAAGAAACTATATCAAAATTCATTATGGTATTCGAGAAAAAAAAATGTTGAAGTTTCTATTCTAATTCGTGTAAAACAGATATTTTTCAATGGCTCCTCCCTCGGATAACTACGTCACTGGGTCACTGGGCCGCGGTCGTTCAAGATCGAGGTTAATGACCTGCCGCGTTGTTCGAAGTGCCCTATTAGGGCAGAGCTAAATGATCGCTGTCAGATGTTACTGGTCGGACAGAGGTCGGTCTAAGAAGAAAGGGTAACTCCTTACCCCTTCTCTGGGGTTGTAAGAGGGACGCTATTGGTCGACAGATAATATTGATTTATCGATTGATAAGTCGATTTACACCAATTTTATTACAAAAATAATAAATTTGGTCAAACATAAGTCAGTGTTAAAATACGCTGCTAGGAGCGATTTCAGTAAATTAACGGCGCTTTTCGTCTCGTCTTGATTTTATATTTTCTAACTAATTAAAATTGATTGGATTTGCATATTTTGAACACCTTTAATTCAAGCAAACACGCATGTCAAAATCCTAGTAATCCTACAGCTGACAGCATAACCTCAAAACGTCAGATGACGCGTCATCTGTCAAAAGTGATGCGACAAACCATAGCGGCGAATAGCGAACTAATCACACATATTCAGAAAGTCGAACTTAAAAAGTGACTCAAATACACAATTTAATTTAGGTCATGCTTAAAAGTTAATTTGATCCTAACTAAGAACGACTTTATGCAAGGACTGAATGTATTTTTTTTTTTAAAGTAAGGCGCTCTATCGGTAGTAGTGGGAATCGACAGGTATAAGAAACCTGGTTCCATGATGCTGCAAGTATGGCATCACAGATGGCAGATTTATCTAATGATCGCAGGAAGAAATATAAGAGAAAAACTAATTAAGGCGCCCCGGGACGCGTTTGTCCTTGAGATTAGAAAGAGTAGGCTTTATTCGGACATTGACGCGTAGAAAAGAGACGGATATACTCGCCGACTCATTTGGAATCGATGAAACATGTTTTTTGTATTTAAATAATTATTATCATTTGAAAAAAATGTTTTTTTTTAAGTAATGTCCTAGATTATTATATTGTCTATCTTTAGAAAGAAAAATTAGGTTCGCGTCACTTACACAACTTAAGAGAAAATCGTTGCAAGAAAAAAACAACACTTTCTTATTTATTTATTTTTATTACTATAATAAGGTGTATTTCGTTTTTTTTAAGCAAAGTACTAAATTAATAAATGTAGAATATTGTGGTATTTTTAGTTTTAGCCATTTGTTGGGAATAACTTCAACAAAATGCACCAAAATACGTTACAAAACACGTTTTAGGGACTGGCGGCGCCTTAATAATAAGGCATATAATTTTTCCCGCACTTCAACGTACTATCTGTAAGACGGCAGGTATGGTCAGATAATTTACTACTACAACGCATTGCATTTGATATAATATGATAGCTATAGGGTGTCATAGCACTTTCCGCACAACTAACCGAACAAGTTTTGTTCGGAAAGTTTTCTTAATTTAGACATATTTTGAAGGTCAAGATCGCGCGCCGACACCCAGTCATGAGGAGTAACTATGCGTTGAAACGCTAATAGGTACTCTCTTTGACATATTAAAAAGTTCACCCCACCTATTGGTATTTGACTGGTTACTTAAACGTATTGATATTTCTAAGATATTAGTGATATTTTAAGTTCTACGAGAATAAGAAAGGTTTAAGTAATCCTTACAAATATATGGGACACAAATAAAATTACATTTAAATGTGATGTTTTATTTATAAATAAGTAGATATATTTGTCTGAATATGAGCACTCTATGCGATAGCGTTGTATATACAGAGTGTTTTTAAATCCAGGGCGCCCGTTTTAGGAGGTTTGTGCGTGGGAAAAAATATATCCTAACTTTGAAAAAAAAATCATACCAAAATAATTATATTATTAAAAAAAACACTGGCCGTCTCGCTCCATACAAACATTAAAACGATTTCTATACAACTTCAAATCCCAAAAGGAGTGCGCTAAATTAAAAAACGCCCTGTATATATTATAAATTTATTTTCTTACAAATAGACACCTTCATATCTCTCAATAGGTGCATTGGCGGTTTGACATTCATAGTTGTAGCACAAGAAAACACTGCCTTCCTTAGTACAGGCAGTCTAAAAAAAAGGCAGTGCCAATCGCTCCCTGTGTAATTTTAATAAGATATAAAATGCTCTACATTTCGTTTATTTTCAAATTAAATATATCGCAATAAATAAATATATAGGTAGGTAGATACAAAATAATATTCTATGCGTAAACATTACTACGAACATAACCTAAAATAACTAAATATTAAAATTAATAATTAAACCTAGTACACACTTGAATTTTAATAATTAACTAAGTATAAAAAATTATTATAAAAAATATATATGCAGACTGACACAATATTTTAAACATTTTCGACATTTAAACGAATTTTATTTCAAAATATAAAATGTGTTTTTCATGTGGCAACAGTGACGCCATCCAATGTTTATATATATATTTTTTTAATTAAATTGGTTGTCCTGAGACCATGCCGATAAAAAAATATCGATATAATCGGCGCTGCGATTTCAAACATGATTTGTAAAGACGACATATTAAAATTCATCATAGTTTCCGAGAAAAAAAAATATAAACTTCAAGTGATAATATTAAACGTTTGTTGTAATAAAAACGCCAGATCGATATACGGGGTGATCTTAAAATCAGCAGTATCCTTTTAAAAAGTCATCTGAAGAACTTTTGCACGTATTGTTGTGCTCCTACCCGTCGTTCACTATCGTCAATCAGTCGCGACGTCGCACGGTATGATATTTTATTAGGTGACCATACTTTAAAATGTTTTAGGACTCTTTTTATTCACATTTTAGAGCAATTTTTTTACAAGGTTGTGCGATTTCATGTTACGAAACACCCCTTAAAAGGATACTGCTGATTTTAAGTTCATTCTGTATAATATAGGTTGATGTTTTTAGAGGCGTGGTTTTCAAGAAGAGATAAAACGCATATAATTCAATGTTATGGCTAAGAATTTAGTTTTATTATAAAGATAAGGGTTTGCCATTATGTTTTAAAAATGATTTCGGGTAAGTGGCCGCCGCGGCTGACTCGAACAAATTCCAGCCGAGAGGCCCAATTTTCAACCACTTTTTGCAGCAAGTTGGGCCGTATGTCAGCAATAACGCGCCGAATATTCTCTTCCAAGGCGTTAATCGTGTCCGGCTTATCTGCGTAGACAAGCGACTTCACATAACCCCACAAAAAATAGTCCAGCGATGTTAAATCGCACAATCTTGGAGGCCACGTCAGGAGTAAGTCTATTCATTATGAAATGGCAAACCAAACTGAGCATAAATCAAGTGACAGCTGTCAAAAACACCAACTACGAAAAAAGTAGTGCCAGATTGAAAACCACGCCTCTAAAAAAAACATCCTATATATACCTATATAATTATAAAGGAACATATTCCAATAAACGCATCGACCGCGATGGATAGTATTTTCTACCGATGACTATATTTTGTGTACACTAGATGGCGGTAAATATCAAAAAAATATCTTAATATTATTGCGTTATAGCGTTTTTTAGCGTTTTACGTTTGTTAGTACTAAGGTGGTCAATCTGTTTTATAGTACAGAGTGTATTTATGTCTAAAAAAAAAAAAAAAAATATATCAACCCCCTAAAAGGACATTCTGTATATTGTTTTTGCGGAGTTTTTGGAATTCGACGTTCATAGGGCGTCAGGTTTTACTCCCTGCACGATCATAATAACGACGACGATAATTGTTGATTTTTATTTAATTACAGCTTAATAATAGAGAAATTAAAAAAAACAAAATTTACTATGTTTTGACCCTTCATTTTCCTTTCAATTACTATTTTTCCTAAGGCTCAATGTCCTTTATAAGAGAGCAATTCCTTTAAAAAAACTATTAGAAGTTTATCATTTATTAAATTTCTCAGAAACGCAATTGAATTTTAAAAATCTGCCTTTACTATGTTTAAGACTATGATTAAGGTATCTATAGTTTATTTTTTATGCTTATTTATCCTTTGGTTCCGCCTTAAACCTATAGCACACAATACAATTTCCCTAGTTTAGAATGCGAAGTCGTCCGTGTGGGCCCTCTTGTAGAACGCCCTGGAGAATTCGGCCGGGCCCTTCAGGCCGCAGATCCTGAAGTAGCCCCTCTTGTACATAAGCAGGAGCGCCAGGCAGATTGGCACCGCCAGCAGAATACCTGAACAAAGATATGGTCCCATGTGAAAATCGGTCCACCGCTCTCAACGCCCTCCATACGATCTTACTTGTGACAGAATGCGCTGATAAAAAATACGGTATTGGCAACGTATTTTCAATCATTTTTGGTTGTGTTTAACATAATATCTAGCCATCGCTATAATTAACAACAGCTAACTGTCAATTTCACGATTAGCTGTTCAGTCGCGCCGCCATTTTGATTTAAATCGCCAAAATTTAATGGTTGCGACTACCAAATTCAGTAAACGTCATTTTACTTCGTCAGCTGTTCGCCCGCGCCGCCATTTTGATTTAAATCGCCAAAATTTAACGGTTGCGACTACCAAATTCAGTAAACGTCATTTTACTTCGTCAGCTGTTCGCCCGCGCCGCCATTTTGATTTAAATCGCCAAAATTTAACGGTTGCGACTACCAAATTCAGTAAACGTCATTTTATTTCGTCAGCTGTTCGCCCGCGCCGCCATTTTGATTTAAATCGCCAAAATTTAACGGTTGCGACTACCAAATTCAGTAAACGTCATTTTACTTCGTCAGCTGTTCGCCCGCGCCGCCATTTTGATTTAAATCGCCAAAATTTAACGGTTGCGACTACCAAATTCAGTAAACGTCATTTTATTTCGTGAGCTCTTCGCCCGCGCCGCCATTTTGATTTAAATCGCCAAAATTTAACGGTTGCGACTACCAAATTCAGTAAACGTCATTTTATTTCGTCAGCTGTTCGCCCGCGACGGCATTTTGATTAAATCGCCAAAATTTAACGGTTGCGACTACCAAATTCAGTAAACGTCATGTTATTTCGTCAGCTGTTCGCCCGCGCCGCCATTTTGATTTAAATCGCCAAAATTTAACGGTTGCGACTACCAAATTCAGTAAACGTCATTTTATTTCGTCAGCTGTTCGCCCGCGACGGCATTTTGATTAAATCGCCAAAATTTAACGGTTGCGACTACCAAATTCAGTAAACGTCATTTTATTTCGTCAGCTGTTCGCCCGCGACGGCATTTTGATTAAAACGCCAAAATTTAACGGTTGCGACTACCAAATTCAGTAAACGTCATGTTATTTCGTCAGCTGATCGCCCGCGCCGCCATTTTGATTTAAATCGCCAAAATTTAACGGTTGCGACTACCAAATTCAGTAAACGTCATGTTATTTCGTCAGCTGTTCGCCAGCGCCACCATTTTGATTTAAATCGCCAAAATTTAACGGTTGCGACTACCAAATTCAGTAAACGTCATGTTATTTCGTCAGCTGTTCGCCCGCGCCGCCATTTTGATTTAAATCGCCAAAATTTAACGGTTGCGACTACCAAATTCAGTAAACGTCATTTTATTTCGTCAGCTGTTCGCCCGCGACGGCATTTTGATTAAATCGCCAAAATTTAACGGTTGCGACTACCAAATTCAGTAAACGTCATGTTATTTCGTCAGCTGTTCGCCCGCGCCGCCATTTTGATTTAAATCGCCAAAATTTAACGGTTGCGACTACCAAATTCAGTAAACGTCATTTTATTTCGTCAGCTGTTCGCCCGCGACGGCATTTTGATTAAATCGCCAAAATTTAACGGTTGCGACTACCAAATTCAGTAAACGTCATGTTATTTCGTCAGCTGTTCGCCCGCGCCGCCATTTTGATTTAAATCGCCAAAATTTAACGGTTGCGACTACCAAATTCAGTAAACGTCATTTTATTTCGTCAGCTGTTCGCCCGCGACGCCATTTTGATTAAATCGCCAAAATTTAAAGGTTGCGACTACCAAATTCAGTAAACGTCATGTTATTTCGTCAGCTGTTCGCCCGCGCCGCCATTTTGATTTAAATCGCCAAAATTTAACGGTTGCGACTACCAAATTCAGTAAACGTCATTTTATTTCGTGAGCTGTTCGCCCGCGCCGCCATTTTGATTTAAATCGCCAAAATTTAATGGTTGCAACTACCAAATTCAGTAAACGTAATGTTATTGCGTCAGCTGTTCGCCCGCGCCGCCATTTTGATTTAAATCGCCAAAATTTAACGGTTGCGACTACCAAATTCAGTAAACGTCATGTTATTTCGTCAGCTGTTCGCCCGCGCCGCCATTTTGATTTAAATCGCCAAAATTTAACGGTTGCGACTACCAAATTCAGTAAACGTCATTTTATTTCGTGAGCTGTTCGCCCGCGCCACCATTTTGATTTAAATCGCCAAAATTTAATGGTTGCGACTACCAAATTCAGTAAACGTCATTTTATTTCGTGAGCTGTTCGCCCGCGACGCCATTTTGTTTTGTAATCTAAGCAAAATGTTTTTTAACTAAATCTCCTGCTGTCATAGCAAGAAATATGGTAAATTTAACCAAAAAATATTTAACAATAATCAGTCTGTGCGTACAACTATACGATTTGCTTACACTCCTGTTCTTTTGATATTTTTTTTACTGCGGTTGCAAATGTTTAAAGTTGCAAGTGTTGCAAGTGTGACATCAAACTTTTCTCTGGGATGGCACACGGAGGGGAAAGGACCACACCTCTTATTTATTTATTTATTGTTTCTCTGAATCCGCCCTCGGATGACAGCAATATTGAAAGGTTGTAGGGAAACATCAGCTCATAATAATAGGAACATACTACATAAATCGTCGCACTTCTTAAAAAAAAAAAAAATAGAAAGATCTAATTTAATGTTAAGCTCTTATACTTGGCGATGTAGCGTATATTTTATATTGCATAGGTGTGTAGCCGTCCTTACCAATAACTGTTCCAATCAGCAATGCTCCGTCTCGCTCCGGCCTGTGTCCGTATTTATCGCTGCATCTCATGTGTCTGTGCACCTCTTCCAAGTGCACCATAGATTTTCCCTTCATCTCAATGGGGTCATGGCAGCTGAAAAGTTTTAATACGCAAGTGAGTTGCGTTATACCGCAGACAATGATTAAGAAATTATAAATAAAAAATCTTTCGGCACGCCGGAAGACGGAGGTAGATTTCACTCGATCAAAGTGGTAAGGGTTGCTCATATCAAAAATTGTTTCAAACATAAGTTGTAGGGAAATTATGGGCCTAAAATTGACATTTTATGTGGATTTAATCATGTGCCTGTGGAGGTATGATTTTTTTGAGTTTTGAAAAACCATTAATTCCCACCCCAGGGACTAATGGTTGAAGCTATCAAAAAGTTTATGTAAATTACTTTTAGGTCCTTATCTAAGGAATAATATAAAATTTAAATTAATTCGATATCTTATATACTAAGAAAGTTATAGCAAAATTTCACTTTTTCGAAACCTACCCCCTCACCACATTCCCTCCCCCCTGGTGTGATTTTTACCTAATTTTACCGAGATTGTGTACCTTCAAATTTTATGTATCAATTTGAAAGTGATTGGTCATGATGTGGTACCCATTTCAAATTGCGATTTCAAACTTATATCCAACTCTGGCGAACTCAAAAGAAAACTTATAAAACGTTGATAAAACTAATAAATGAAGGCATGAATTATTTTCACTTTTTTTAATATAATTTCTTACGCGTAATAGGGAACATAAACACCCCTTTATGTGTTTGAGATGGTCCTGGAACAACCTTTATGTACACACAACCTACAATATTATCAGTCGTGCGTTCCATTAAAAGAGTTTTAAATGTAGGTGAGTAATTGACGGGTAGTTTTGGGTAAAAAAACGCACATTATCTGAACTCATTGAATATTAAGATGAAATAATGCAATCCATACATGATATCCTTGGTGATATTGGGACTGGTCTCCAGAATGATGGGCACCAAGGTGTCCACCATCCACTGGTTGCTGCAGTCGCACAGGAATGGGTTGTACCTGATGTCCACCTTTGTGATCTGGTCCCATCTGCCCAACAGGCGGCTGTCGACGGTGGTCAGGTTATTGTTGTGAAGATACAACTGAAAATTACAGATGAGCAGGCCAGATTAGAATCGGTACAGATACGATTTAGGAAACAAATTGTTTATAGAGTATACGAGGTTCTTATCATATCGTAAAATGGTATCACCACTTGAAAGCGTAACCTAATGCAGGGAAACGTATTTATTAATGTTTTATTTAATGTATGGGTTTGTTAAAGTTATTATGATAAACTTAAATATTTGGGACTTTTACCTTCTAATAGATTTTACCTGCCTTATTTTTGAATGAATTCATTCATGAAGTACATTTAAAAAGTCTATAAGATTACTGTTATATTCTGTGAAGTGTTGCGTTTTGAGCATACTTTGTCATATAAGTAGATTTTCCATTCTGAGTAAAATTTCTTTTCTTCTCTCACACACTTCTTACCAGTTTCAATTGCCTAAATGTAATTCAAGTTGCGCACAGAATGCCGTGCTTAATAGAATTCAAGTTGCGCACAGAATGCCGTGCTTAATAGAATTCAAGTTGCGCACAAAATGCCGTGCTTAATAGAATTCAAGATACCTATAACAAAAAGTTTCAAAGCATTCTTTTATTCCATCTTAGCCGTAACCAATTTATTTATTTATTTATTTTATTCAATATGGTACAATAAGATGTTACAACAATAAATGATATAATAATACTGAATGAATTAAATTAATATAATTTAGACAAATTAAACACCAGTCATTTATTGTTGCTCTGAAGTAACATGGCTACTCTAACTAGGTTAAAAAAACCTGTTCTAAGAGCAGCCAAAAGAAAGTTGCACAAAAAATGAAATATTATCACGTTCGCGAGATGTTACTAATAACAAAGGGGATCATAGGATAAATATCATAAATACAAAATATAATACATATAATAAATAGTGCATACATATATATGAAATATATAATACATACAATATACATTTATTAAATATATAATTCTAATAATTGTGTTACTTATAATTTATAGGCTAAATATACAGAAAAAAACTAAACAAAAAAAATATATAATTTATTAAGTCTGTTCAGTTGTATTGTTTAATTATTATTTAATTATTACCTAATCATTAAATATATTATTTCGACATATCAACATTCCACTTTCTATTTACACACTCCATTCACACACACACACATCTCACGATTCACAATTCTCTCACACAAACAATTATCAAAAAAAAAACTGGAAATTATAGCTGTTGACCACACGGTATATCAACTGTAAACGTTTCAAAAGGTCACTGTTTATAATTCTTTAATTTATAAATAAATGGTAAATGTTTTTTTTTTCAAACTTAGCTTGCAATGTATGTATAGGGTGTTTTTTTTAGAGGCGTGGTTTTCAATCTGGCACTACTTTTTTCGTAGTTGGTGTTTTTGACAGCTGTCACTTGATTTATGCTCAGTTTGGTTTGCCATTTCATAATGAATAGACTTACTCCTGAACAACGTGGCGTGGCCTCCAAGATCGTGCGATTGAACACCGCTGGACTATTTTTTGTGGGGTTATGTGAAGTCGCTTGTCTACGCAGATAAGCCGGACACGATTAACGCCTTGGAAGAGAATATTCGGCGCGTTATTGCTGACATACGGCCCAACTTGCTGCAAAAAGTGGTTGAAAATTGGGCCTCTCGGCTGGAATTTGTTCGAGTCAGCCGCGGCGGCCACTTACCCGAAATCATTTTTAAAACATAATGGCAAACCCTTATCTTTATAATAAAACTAAATTCTTAGCCATAACATCAAATTATATGCGTTTTATCTCTTCTTGAAAACCACGCCTCTAAAATCATCACCCTATATATCGCTTTAAGTCGAATCTTATCCTACGGAGTTGAAATTAGACATGTTGGTTTAGTTCCGATGACGATGCATTTTTATGGTGAGCATGACCTGATTATACGCCCTGGAATGAAGTGAATCGCGTAATTATTATGTAGCCGTTTTAAGTATTAGGCTATTTTAAAATCGCGTATAGCGTAACCTCTGATTATCGCGTTCGCGCGTGGATCGACTCAGTGATGGGTGTCAGTAGCAGTGGTCAGAATTTGTACAGTAGTCAAGAAAAATCTAGGCAAGTCCGGCCTTTCGGCTTGCATTTGATCAGTGGGTACTGACCTCTTTCACCACGGGATAGTCCCATCCCTCCCCCTGAGCGTCCTTCCTCGCCAGAATCATGGGCTCCAGGAAGGACAGCGCCAGGTTGTTGGTCATCCGGAGGACCTCGAGCCCGCTCAGCCCGCCCATGGCGAAGTTTCTGATCTCCTCGAGGGTCGGCATGTAGCACAGATGCAGCTCTTTGAGGCTCGGTATCAAAGGGAACCCTCTGGAAGATACAACATTATTTTTATTGCCTTTTTTTTTGAGGATTCGTGACGTAAATATTTTAGAAAGCCATCTTTCTCAAAAAAAAAAAATAACATTCGTTATTCCACCCTTGTTTATTTTAATCAAACTCTAACTCTAGTTGAAAGCATATTATATTATTATATTTTTTTTAATAATTGCCTATTTATGACCTAGCTCCATATACAATTATTTTGGGTACTACTCAACTAGGCCAAATGTGCTCATTCTAGAGTCAGGGAGATGGTGGTAATGAAACGTTAAAAATGCTATGACCATGTGCGGATTCGAACTCACATAACTCACTCACATACGCTCAGGATAATTTTTCTTAGACGTAAAGAATACTGTAAGGTCAAAAAATATCCATACGTGTACTGCTCGTCGCCTTCGACTATGAACCTTATGGGGTTGCCATTAAGGTTCAGGGTTTTTAGGACTTTGGCCTCCTGGAGTTCCTGCGGCACTGACTGCATGTGGTTATCGCTTAGGTCCAGGTCCTCCAGATGCCTGGGAGTGTGCAGGAATGTCTCCGGAAGATCCTTCAATTGGCAGCTCGCCAAGTTCAAGGTCTGATGGATTAAAAAAAAGAACAAACTAAAAAATGCCATATATATATATATCACTACTTTACTATATATAAATATATGTTACTATACTATATGTAGTATAACACTATTTTATATTGAATATTTATTTACCTATATATTTAAATATTGTTTATTCATTTGTTTAATAAGTATATTAAGTGTTAACGAGTAGAAACTTAAATTGTATTTATGTGTGTGGGTGTGTATAACAGTGTATATATTTGTGCCTTGGTTAATTTTTATATTTTCACAGGGTTTTGCGCTGGTCTCTTGTATGCTCACTGTAACACATCATAGATAACCTTCCTTAGAACAGGTAACTCTTACCTAATTAGGAAGGTTATACTTGTACTCATCGGCCAACTTGATTTCTCAATAAAAAAAAAAACTAGTCTGTTTTAAACTCGAGGTACCTTGATGTAGGGCAAACTTGATATGGCGATGACCGTCGAGTGGTCGATGATGGTGAACGGGTTCCCCGCCAGGGACAGCTCCTCCAGTCCTGGAAGGTGCTCGAACACATCAGGATGCAGCGAGTGGAGGTCGTTCTCGGCCAGATTGAGGACTTTCATGGACCCCAACGGCTCGTACTCTTCGGCGGCGTAGAGGCCCTGAAATTGATTAAATAATTCGTCACCGAATCGCTACTATATAGAACGCTTTTTGACAGCGAATTGGAAAATAAATAATAATTTCTATAGGGAGTTGATCAAAAATGCTTTTGACCAAAACCCATATTTTTTTGTAGCACCTACCTCAAAAACGTGCGGGTTCAACTGGGCCGCGGTCAGCTTGTTCCTGCTCAGGTCCAGCACTCGCATGCGCTGCAGGTTCTTGAAGCTGGCTCTGTCGATGGTGAGGATGCCGCAGCTGGACAGATTGAGGACCTCGATCGGCAGCTCGTAGAGCGTCGTGACCTTCTCGAAGTCGTTCCGGCTGAGGTCGACCGATTTTGGGGTCTGGTTGACCACGCCTGCGAATCATAGCACAGTACGGTTATTATCCGGATAGCTATCATGAGGATTATACGCGATTACAAAATAGCCTATTACTTAAACGGCTACAAAATAACAGCGCGATTTTTTCACCGCTATAAGCCAGCTTCAGTAACGCGGCTATTCGTTGCGCTAGAATAATAGGGTGATTTAACAGTGTCAAATTAATAGGAGCCGACCCAATTAATCGGGTATTATCGCGTTAACGCCCACAGCTAATGCTTTCCGAAAAAAGGCTTTCGAAGATTAGTCACGTTGCTGAACTCACCAGCCCAATCAGCGTAGCTGAAGAAGGCCCTCAGCCCCCGATCTTTGCAGTCGACGTTGGAGTCCTTGCAGCTGCAGCTGTTGCAGACCAGGTTAGTGGGAACGACCGGCGCGGCTGTGGTCACCGGCGGCTCGACTGCAATTTGAGAAAAAAAGTATTAGTGAAAAAGCAAACTTTTGACCGTTGAGGAGTTCCTTTGACTGCAGCCATTTCCGGGTATAGAATCAGGTCATATGATTATATACCCGGGTATATATAGGGTGATGATTTTAGAAGCGTGGTTTTCAAGAAGAGATAAAACGCATATAATTTGATGTTATGGCTAAGAATTTAGTTTTATTATAAAGATAAGGGTTTGCCATTATGTTTTAAAAATGATTTCGGGTAAGTGGCCGTCGCGGCTGACTCGAACAAATTCCAGCCGAGAGGCCCAATTTTCAACCACTTTTTGCAGCAAGTTGGGCCGTATGTCAGCAATAACGCGCCGAATATTCTCTTCCAAGGCGTTAATCGTGTCCGGCTTATCTGCGTAGACAAGCGACTTCACATAACCCCACAAAAAATAGTCCAGCGGTGTTAAATCGCACGATCTTGGAGGCCACGCCACGTTGTTCAGGAGTAAGTCTATTCATTATGAAATGGCAAACCAAACTGAGCATAAATCAAGTGACAGCTGTCAAAAACACCAACTACGAAAAAAGTAGTGCCAGATTGAAAACCACGCCTCTAAAAAAAACACCCTATATATATATAATATATATGCTTACCATAAACTGATATAAGCGGCGACAGGAATAGGATTCATTATATGGCGAGATTATCCTTATTGAAATGTTTTATCCTTTTATATTGAAATAATTAAAAAAATTAAACTTGTGGATGCTGAGTTTGCGTCTCACCCTCAGCGCCATCTGGCTGTTGACGTCGCGTCACGCGGCTCACAGGACAATGGGGCACAATCTGTGTAAACATGTTTACCTGTGCTGTTGGTCGGGTTGGTGTCGGGTGCTTTGCTATTCGGCTCATTATCGCATTCGATTTGTAGAACTCCCACCGCCATTATCACCAGAACTAGGTACGACGCCTTCATCGTGATAATTCTGAAAAAAAATGCCCATTTTGAAGTTACACTTCTTTGCGCCCGTTGTACTCATTGGGATGGGATGTTGGTCGAGAAACCGCGTCGCGCGTTAGGAGTAATTTTTACGTTTGTCGAGTTGTAGAGTCCAATTGCTTTATTTGCGAAATATGTTTGTCGCGTTGTAGAGTCCCTTCCGAAATTTTAAGTTTGTTGTCTGTGTTTTTTTTTAACAAATTATACGAAAGTATAAGAATATACGAACTTAATCATGATAATGTATAGGTGTGTAGTATAATAATATATTGAATAACAGAGAAAAATGTCGTATATTTTATTTATATATCCTGTGGGTGGGTGCGAACGGCCAAAGAAGTATAACTTCCACCGTCAGGTGCGACGTAGACCCAATTTTTTAGGTTATAAAGAGGCTATAACTTCAATTCCTATTTGCATTTTATTTCTTTATTAATCGAAAATGGCCTAACTTACTTAAATCACTTATGGGTTTTTCATCCAGCATTTTTTCCCCCTTAGAACCCAAAACCACCTCAGTTTAAAAGTTTATATATACAGAGTGTCCCAAGATCATTCCCGTAAGTTTAATGGGGTGTATAAAGTGTGTTACGAGTAAGAAATTATATAAAAATATTTGATACCCAAATTAATTATTTTTTAAACTAAATTTGTGTAAAACAATCATAATATTACGGCAGCGTTCGCCAGGCATACTAAACCCGCTGAAAACGCGTCGGGCGCCACATTGTGAATGCAACTCAAGGTCGAGCGGACCTAAACTCGTTTTACACAAATATATTAGGTTTTTAATAGAAACTTCACCATTTTTTTTTCTCGAATACCATAATGAATTTTGATATAGTTTCTTAACAAATAACACCAGGAATCGTAGAACCTATTGGCTGTTTTTTTATTGGGATTGACCTTGGGATATTCTGTATATCTATCTATATCACTTTTTTCTGGACACTATAACTGCCATAATTTTACACTAATCACTTTCAAAATGATACATAAAATTTGAAGGCACATAAGTTCATAATGGGCAAAATTAGACCAAGTGAAATTTTGCTATAACTTTCTTACTATATAAGATATCGAATTCATTTAAATTATATATTATTCCGCAGATAATGGCCTAAAACTTATCTCAATAAACTTTTTTGATAGCACCGACCTAGGGGTGGGAAAAAGTGGTTTTTCAAAATTCAAAAAAAAAACATAATTCCCTTAAAAGTCACAGGATTAAATCCATTTAAAATGTAAATGGTAAGCCCATAATTTCCCTACAACTCTTGTTTGAAACATTTGTTGATATGAGCAACCCGTATACGCACTCGGGTTGAGGAATGCTCGATACAAGTCCGTACAATTAGAGTTTGCCTACGCCCTACTTTGATCCGGTACCGAAAGGGATGTTTTGGCTAGCAGCGCCATCTGTTATTTGCGAATTTCGCGAATCGGCTGTCAGATCGCAGTTGGAGTTGTCAGAGAATGACTCATATTTAATTATTGCATGAGTAAGTAATGCAATCAGTATTTTTGGGACCGCAGGAAAGTCAGTTATCGGTGCCAACAAAGGCTGGTGGGTTCGGTACCTATATTAATAGATTAGATTAGGGTGTGTACCGACACATCTATCAATGATTAAATGATAGTACGAAATGATAACAAAATTATTAAATTTAATAGTAAAAAATGACGAAATGCTTGTATCAAGTAAGGTCATAAGCATTTGACAAAATGTCGGTAAATGCAATGAAATAATCAACGACAATTCTCTTCCCTCCTTTCCACCCACCTTTTTATACGTTCTCTACCAAAGATACCCCAAGAGTCTCGGTGGGTCAGTGGTTAACGCGCTCGTCTCTCACGCTAGAGTCCCTGGTTTCGATCCCCGGCTGGAAATCGAACCAGGGACTCTAGCGTGAGAGACGAGCGCGTTAACCACTGACCCACCGAGACTCCTGGGGTATATTTGGTAGAGAACGTATAAAAAGACACTCTACGGATTTTACTCCTAACGCGTGACGCGGTTTCTCGACCAACATCCCATCCCAATGAGTACAACGGGCGCAAAGAAGTGTAACTTCAAAAAATCAAAACGTGAGTAGTTAACTGTCACATTCAATGTGAAGGAAAAAAACACTATTTTTCTAAAAATACTATAAATACTAAAAAAAAAGGTCTATAAATACTAAAAGTGTGTTTTCTACCTCGTTTTTTTTAAATATTTTCCGAGAAAGGCGTTCGCGTATGATCTGATATAATTAATTTCCCCATAAGGTGGTGACGGCAAAAAAAAAACTGTCCTTAAGTAGTTATAAAAGCGTCCATTGAGGGCGCCTCGAAAGCCAGAACTTGAGGAAGCCAGAATTTAGACACAGCAGCTTTGTCCGAAGGTAACCACGATCAAAATTGCGCGATCCGACCACACGGAGCGACGGATGAAATTAAATTGCACGCTTCTACGTGAATTTGGGTCACAGTAATGAGTAAATTAATAGTAAAAATACACGTTTAAAAAACAAGTCTTCGTGCTTGATTGCGTTGAGGAGTTCCTTCGTATGGAGCCATTCCTGGGTGTGGAATCGGGGCATGCTCGCCATACAAATGCGCTGTCATCGGAACCGAAACGGCATGTCAAATTTCAACTCCTCAGGATAAGGGGAAGTGGTTCGAATTCTAAGATAAATAAAAGTTTGTAACAGGCCCCAAAGATGAAGGAACAAGCCAATAAACAATTGTTTTCTTTTGTTTTATTGTTCAATATTTCGTATAGGTGCATATTTATTTTATTTTATTTTATTTTATTTCAAACGCTCTGTCGATGTTTACACACCTAACCGAAGGTTGGAGCGTCGGGATTCGGGCGAAGGGAGTTTCTTCTGCGCGCGCGGCGGTGTCGCACAAACGCGCATATTACCAATCACGACTTACCAATTACGACGCAGCCGAGAACACAACTAGAACGGGTGTCGCGACGCACTGGTTGGCCGAATTTCCACATTTAATCCCCGGACACTTATCGGGAACGTTTCGAACGCGCAGATTGCTGAAAAATCGTACCCAATTTGTCGGGTTCCAATCACGGGCACGTCGCACCGTGGGCCGTTATCAACTGACTCACTCGCGCGGGCGTTCGTGTACTTTACCTGTCCATATATCCGTTCTCAAATAATCGCCAATCTTATCAGCGCACTGATAAGGACTGATAGTGGAGCGGCTGGCTGGTTGGGCCTTCGCTTGTTTGTTTGCGAACCGCGTCTATATTTATTTATTATTTGGGAAGACACATATCAAAACGATATCTTACAGCTTAATTTATTTATTGTGACATAATTAATTTGAAAAGAATTACAAATCACAGTTACAAATATTATAAATGAACCGGGAGCAATTAGCACTGCTACTATACTTATTATTGTTAGTCAACAGATGGAGAAAAAAGTAGAAGATAGAGATTGGGTGAGTACCGGCTGCTGGACGTTTCGGAGCTCCGTGGCCCCTTCTTCAAGAGCTAAACGAAGACTGGTCTAGGTACATCATCTGTCACCTGAAGTACCTACACTTTGATTTACCTGTTAGTGGTCGTAGTGGGGGGGGGGGATTGATATAAAATACATACAATATAATACCTAAAAAAATAATATTATTAGAAATTTCTATACCAAAATAATAATAATTACGCGTTAAAACTATAAATCATGCTAAATAAACTTAAAAAAATGAAGTAAAAATATATATATTTATTTATTTATTGTACATAATTAATTTGACAAAAAAAATAGAAATGTAGTAGTAAAATCACAGTTATAAATGAATATTATAAATGCACCGGGAGCGATTAGCACTGCTACATTTTGAGCCCTGCCTTCTTTACTAGACTATTTCTGTACTAAGGAAGGCAGTGTTATATTGCGGTACAGCTAAGAATGTCAAACCGTTAATGCACCTATAGAGAAATATGAAAATGTCTATTTATAAGAAAATAAATTAAAATATATAAATATATAGTTCAATGTTGTCCCATAGAATGTTTATGTTCAGACAAATATAGGTTTAAGCAAGACTCAAATTTCGAGAGACTCAATTATTTGTAAATTTAGACAAAAAAAATAGTAATAGCTTTCGTCTTATCTCCTAAATAACTAGGCTTTTATGGAATTAATAAGTATTTTTTTTATTTTGTCTAAAAGTTAAGTGTCTACATTTTATCAAAAGCTTAGACGTAAGTATCTTATTGTCCGAATACAAGAAACGAGAAAATAAACCCCCGGAAGCATAGCTTATTTTATAAAGATGCAATTTTAAGTAAGTTTTTAGACGTAACCCTTTATTATGGTAACCATTTGATATTTAATAATAAAAAAAATATGTGTAGATACCTTGATCTCATGTCTTCGACAAAGTAAAGGTAGATTTGTTAAATTTAATTCTATTTCTGAGAAATTTAATAAATGATAAACTCCTAATAGTTATTTTTTATTTGAATCGCTCTCTTATAAAATACATTAGTGCCTTAGGAAAAATAGTAATTGAAAGGAAAATGAAAGGTCTAAAACATAGTAAAGTTAGTTTTTTTAATTTCTATATAATGAAGGTGTAATTAAATAAAAACCAAAAATTGCTATAAAAATAAAGCACTGAATTTCAGGGTCGCCACTGGAAAATGGCCACTTAAAGTTCCTTCAATTTCGCTGTTTATAAATAAAATACTAATAATAATAACTATAATAAAATAATGATAATTTTAAAATAATTATAATGTGGCATTGTTCATTTTTTATAATATATGAGTTTGTATTAATTTTAGCTGGCCAGTAATAAATAACACGTGTGATATGAAATCAAAGACAGTACCCAATACGGAAACTGACAATATTTTCGTGATCGACAACGACGTGGAATACAATTTAGTAATATTGTTGATCAAATTTTAAAACAAAATCTGACAGAAAACATTTACAATTTTTTGTCTACCGATTTTGTTTTTACGAAACCAAAACTATTGTATTTAAAGGCTTTGCGTTTTTAAATATATTGTTTGTATTCACCCAAATTACCAAGTAAATGGATGGAAGGTTTTTTACGAATGGCCAGATAAAATTAATAAATCTTAATTAAATTAAAGTAAATTATCGTCATCGTTAAAATACGTGCATTTTGTGACAATATCTATATAATCCGACCAGCCTCCGATGTGATCTAAACGGCTACGGTTGTATTTCAAGAGCATCAATCTACACGCAAAAATTCAACTCTTGCACTTTTCGAGTTGAAAGTTGGTCAGTTTGAAGTGTAGAGTTATTCCACCTTCCTTTCGCGCCATTGAGCAATCCGGAACGGAGTCACCGCAGAGAATCCAGGTATCGATTTGACCTGATCAGTCCACCGTAATGGGTTCTTATCAGCACTCCTGCATCGATCCACACTGTCCATTACCACAAGCATTTCCAAGGCAAATCGAATAAAGGATACGCTATGAGCAAATTGTCAAGAGCCTGTCCTCGATTCGCAACTGGTGCGTTGGTACGTTTCGCAGTCCATGGCATTCTCAACACCACATTTCAAGAGCGCATATCCTGCTTTGACATATTTTACAGGCCGGAAACTGCAGGTGGATATAACGGTATCTTCGGAGGGTGACGACTCGTGCCTATGGCGCTCAGGATGAGTTACTTTGCGACTCGCCTTTAGGACCATTTACTGCTTTTTGTATAGGGTCCTTCGGCGCCTGACAAGCCGTGCCTGTAGCACTCGGGAGTACTGAAGGTGGTTGCGTTGACCTAGAAATTCTGAGATTTCCAAAATGCCCAAAACACATTCCTAGGATATTACCTAGAAAAATTTCCATAGAATCTTCCATCTTTGAAGCTAAAATAATTCAAATGTGGGACATTCCTACCCTCCGAAAAAAGACCTCTCCAAGACTTCTGTCAACTATTCAACAAAAGTGCTGTGCAAATGAAAACCTTGCAGTCAGGTCAGTGATTGAAATCGAGTCCTCAAGACCACAGAAGTTTCTTAAGACCTACAATTCTATAGCATATGATTTTAGTCAGTATAAGCCATGTAAGCGCCGTAAAATCGTTTTTTTATGACTTTATTATAAAACATCAAGATTTCTCTACTATTTTTAAGTTTAATATGACATTATTGCACACATAAACCTTCCGGAAGACATTCTCTATATAATGGTCAAAACCACATCGAAATCCATCGACTATGATATTTAATGCGAGCTTTTTTTTTTATTTTTGTAGATGTATTTTGTCTATCTTTGTCGATTTTGAACTCAATGGTAGTTTTGTTCAGAAAGCTCTTCTCCATAGGTTATCAATATGTTTATACCCAACGGATTTATATATAACACTACTGTAGGTTGAATATTTATTTGTTTAACGGGTAGACACTAAGTTGCATTAATTTGTGTGTATATTTAGTATATTTGTGGTTAAAGTTAATTTTTATTATCGTTCGCAGGGTTTTACGCAGGTCTTTTGTACTCACACTGTAACACATTATAAATAACCTTTCTTAGAACAGCTAACTCTTACCTAGAGGTACTCGATTTTAATTATTTGGATGTTGTATCTTATTTTATTATTTAGTGTAAAATTAAACATTATGTAACAATATATTATATTAATTTATCTAATTTACAGCATTGGGAATATACAGGTGAACTTTGACATCCTTTTACGGGGTTATTTCACACTTTAAACTGATCAACGTTTGTTCTACAACTTTTCCAAATTCTGACTACTTTTGTCCGTACAAAAAAAATTATATCCCAGAATAATGGGTTCAACTTTCGGTTTGCCGTGCTGTGCCGTGCAGGAGGTGTCCGCACTCAGCCTCCCATCCCCCTCGCGAGAGTGGGACGCATATACTCGTAAAGTGACCATGCGTTCAAATGTTGCTAGGATTTTTACTATTGAGATTGATTTATTTAGATATTGCAATGTTTTGACGGTTTCGCAACTTTTTAGGTATAAATTAATCTTAACTTTTTTTGACTGTGACCAATTTAAGATTCAATTCTCGCACGCATTTGGTGCCCGACAAGTGCAAAACGAAACATATTTGTTAAACAAATATAAAAACGTTTATTCTTTGCGTTTTCTTTCTTCCTTGATACCAAAAATTTTCAATGCTTTACCTAAGGCTATCAAGAGTGCCAAGCTTAATAAAAAAACCAAATTAGAGTTGAAAAAGTTTGTAGCGCTGAGTGATCGAGTGGGTAATTAAAATTATTATTTATTTACGTAATTATTAATTAAATTGTGTATAATTTTCATTTATGTTTGTTATGTATGTACAATTAGTAGTTTTAAGGATTTAAGAAGTAAGCCGCTTTAAGAAAAACATAATTCAAATTTGAGTTTCTGCCAGATGAGCCCATCAGGCTCTGGCAGGACAAGATGTATTTTTTTCTTTGTAATGTTATCTGGTGAAAAATAAACATCACTTATGGTGGCATTGAATTGAACCTACTTTTTTCGACTCATAAGGCAAAGTTTGTTCCGGTTTGCCACGTAAATGGACGTGCTTGAGAAAAAGTTCACTCTGTATAATTCATACTAGTATGCGTAATTTATATACTTATTAGTAATATTATTATTATTAGTTTTAGGCAAGCAGCTTATGCTGATAAGTCTAAATCTGCACTTGTGTCGTCTCTGATAAACTCATCCAGTCTGTTCTTAAATTCGTTCACATTTCCGGCACTTATCACTGCACTTGGTGACTTATTCCATGCATTCACCACTCTATTTGACATGAAATTCTTCCTCGGATTAGAACTAAAGGTTGTACTTGAGTTTTAAATGATGTCCTCGCAAGTGTGAATTAGTATTAATTGTGTATATGGTTTCATAATTTGAAACATCATAATAGTGAGATAATATCTTGTAGGTCGCTTTAAGATCGCCTCTCGCCCGCCTGTGCTTTAATGTTGTCAGTCCAAGTATATTTAGCCTTTCTTCATATTTCAGATTTTTGAGTTGACTTGGTATTTTCGTTGCGCGTCTTTGCACTTTTTCTTTGAGATCTAAGTCTTAGTGAAATATGGATTCCATATTTGATAAGCATATTCCAGTATTGTGGGTTTTTTTTTTGCTGTTTTAACTATGGTTGTAACTTTGTTAATATTTATGGACTGAAAATAAATAACAGATTTCATTGTTAGTGTTTAAAATATTTAATTTATTTTTATTTTTGAGAGCATTGGGGAAACGTGTTATGTCCAAAATTGAACATAAAAAAAACATTTTTCTTGTTCTATGCAATTTATTTATTTATTGATGAAACGTTAGTAATTGGAATGCATAATGGCCAACAAAAAAAACTACTTTTCTCGAATTTTGCTAAGGTAGATTTCTGTGATCACATTATGAATGTTTTTAATATTTCTATTACTAATGATCATATTATAACATTATAAAACTATTATAGTGACTCCTCGTGACATTTAGGTCGAATAATATGCAAACGTAAACTCACAAAGTAACAATTTGTCAAAAAACCGATTTTACAGTTTGTGCAAACTTTCGATGGTGCACTTGTGAGGGTGTGTCGAACACTCCATCTTTATTGTTATTATTTTTTACATTCGACGTTCATTAACTTTTCTAAACTTAGTAACTTTATAAGATATGTACAATAATTATAATATTATATAATAATTATCCTTAGCCATTAACAAAGAAATAACACCAATTAAAATGTCTGAACTATTCCTCTGCAACGATCTCTGGTAAATCACGGTCCGAGTCCTGATCGAAATAACTTTCAGGAACGACGTAATTCTCCGGAGGCCTCATGGGACCGAACACTCGAGACTCGTTTGTTTCTTGATTCGTTTTTGCACCGACAGGTTGACAGATTTCTTTGGGTTCCGCTTCAAGCGCCTTTTTTTGATTGGCACTACGCGACGTATGGCTTTCGTTAATTTGTTTTGTATTTCGATGTTCAGAGTCATTGTTGAGTTCTTCGTTTGGCTCTAAATCTTTAATTCTGTGGTCAGTTTTTGAAGTCTCTTCGTCCGAGTCGACCTCTTCCGTAAATTCCGCGTCGGTTTTTCTATTAGTATCTTCCGTTTTAGATGTAACGTCCGCCCTCGCGGTGTTCTTGAACTTCATTCGTTTCCCGTAGACGACAGAGTCAGACGTCTTCTTAAATATGGCTTCTTGGGTATCGGTCCGTTCCTCCGGTGTTTTTACGAGCTCCGGAAGCGACGCTGGCTTTGCGATTTCAGCCAGTCGCTCTACCTTTGCCAGCTTCGATTTTAATGTCTGGATTTCCAACTGAAACAATCAATTTTCAATATTATAACGAGATCACTTTTAACATAAACCTTCGGAAAATGGGTAAACTATATAAACAAAAATTTAAATTGAATAGGAATATGGACAAAACAAAAGTGATATCAAACAACCACATTCGTCCAAAGTCCAGTGGCGATTGGTGGTCGCGGACGTGGTCAAACCATACAGCATGGAAGACAAAACAAAACAGTGAAATAGGCTAATACAGTTAGGCTGGGCTGCTTTCGCGAAATTAAAGCATATACTGAGAGCTAAAATACCACAGAGCAGATATGTCCCAACATACGGAGCAGAAACTTGCACACTAACAGACGGTCTTATCCACAAATTAAAGGTCACACAGCGAGCCATGGAAAGGGCTGTGCTTGAAATCTCTTTGCGCGACAGATTACGCAATGATACTCCGCTGTGGAGGTCACAAGGCCACATGACGTCCGCGTCCAGGTTTTTGCCGACGTCTACATTATGCTGCATCACCCCACATCACTCCACAGTCAGCCGATCGAGGATGACGTCAAACGGGCGCACCTAATGCACACGGCTGAGGTAGAGGGTTTCCCCTCCGACGCAGTCAATACCTACTCATCTGCCTGACGTCACGCCGGTCCGCTCCCATACATTATATTAAATATTGGAGTTCTTATGTAATAAGTGGATCAGTAATAAACGCTTCAACAAGTTCTCAAGTTATTACATTTATCCCACGGGACCCACTCGATGGGTTTCGTTACACCGCCAAAGAACAAAAGTTGAAGTCATAGTCCAAAAATTCAAAAATTAAACAAGCTAAGTGGCAATGGGCAGGAACTCGAACTGGAAGACGAAGCGTAGGCTGACCACCAGTGCGCTGGACGGACGACATCAAACAGAGAGCCGGAAGCAGCTGGATGCGGATGGCAGAAGATTGGGAGAAATGGCGCACATGCGGAGAGGCCACGTCCAACAGTGGATAGATACCGGCTGATAACGATAATGATTAAAATAAAAGGGCAACACAAAATACCGAGTCGAGGAATTAAATTAACATTACAAACCATTTTGACTAAAGTGGGAACCTCACATAATTGCTTGTTACTAAAATCGCCAATAGACTGGTTTACTTAAACCTTACCTCATCTCCTTTTAAAAATATACAAAGTCCAATTATGGAGTCCTTCTTCACCAAAGACATTGACTTGTTGGAGAGAGTTCAAAGACGAGTAACCAAAATTCCACAAATTCTAAAAAACAGGACTTATGAGGAGCATCCAGAAATCTCAACACTCACATCACTCAAGGAAAGGAAAGGCGATTTAATTGAGACTTTAACCCGGATTTAACCCAGATACCTTAATTTTGGATATTTCAGCCTTCTGCGACATGTTGCAGCCCCCTTTACTTAAGCTGGCTATGTATGCATCCAGCTCGTCTCCGTCCGCAGCCTGGCTTTGTGCCGCCTTCAGCCGGCTCCTGGATGCGGCCAATCGTTCCTCTAAAGCGCTTATGTTTGTCTTGGTTTCTTGGACCGTTGCATTCTGAAATGAAAAAAAGACGACATTAAAGAAACAAAACATTCGCATAGTAGTTTTTCGTTCCAGTCGCGTCAACAGGGTTTTTGTCTATCGCTAAATGCTGATTAATGTTGCCGCCAGTCTCCATACGGTTGGGTTAGGTTACACGTCGAGCCGGCCGGCACCTCATAGCGCTTGTTCGTTGGCCGACGTGTATACCTGTCATTCGATTGCTCTACTGTCTATGCCATTGGATTTATGAATAACCAATCACTGGATAAATACTGATAAACATTCATAATCATTATTACTAAATATTCTATGAAAATTATTTAGCGACTTTAACTATTCGGGGCAGATTCCTCGTAACTCACCAAACCGTCGTAGGTCAGAACGTCTTCGCTGGTCTCGCGCGACGCGTCCGAGTGGTTGGCGCCGTACTTGGCCATCCGTTTCTGCCTCTTCTCCTCCACTCGGCCCGTCCGGTCCAGGAAGGTGTCCTCGTCGGAGTCGTAGAAATCCTCAGACATCCAATCTTTCTCTTTACGCTTTCGAGATTCTGAAAATGGAATCGTAACGAAAATATATGCTCACACAAATAAATATAATGACCTCACTAGGCCTAACGTGAAATCGCTATAAAATATTATTTTAACGCGGTCTTTGATTATACATATAGCGGTTTTACGCCCAAAAAATGATTCAGACATGTAGATGGCGCTATGTTTTTGCCAGCGAAAAATTATTAATTTTTATAAATATTTCGTTGGCAGGATAGCCAAGATGCAAACCGTATAGAAGCATAAATGTTTACAGTTGAAATTCACAGATGGTGCACTGTTTTGTAAATAATTTTCGGAAAAACTTTACGAATATATTGCCATCTGTCATTCAAAATATGAAATGTGTGTTTTTTTCAATAAAATGCGATGTTTTATGTATGTTTGAGACTCCAACATCTGCATTATGTTTTATTTACTAAAGAGTGGTTTCCAATTTCTTTTTAGCAGTTGAGCAATCTAAAACCACTATATAATCAAAGACGCTATTGAGGGAAGTAGGCGTTCCTGCCTAATCCCTCTACCAAACCTATAATCACCTTCCAAGAACTTATTTCATTGGGAGGTCATACCATCCCCAGGTGTTCGCCGGTTTCTCTCGCAAAATCAATTACTTCAATTCTTAGACCTATTTCTTTACTCTTTCCTTTCTAACCTTTCATGGTGGACCTGACCTAAGAAAGTGATTTTCATAGCCCCTAAGTTCCTTCCTAGATTCAAATAGCTACTGATGCATTAGCAGAATAAATCAAACGCACATGCATGT
The DNA here is from genome assembly GCA_020383195.1 of Neomicropteryx cornuta. NCBI lineage: Eukaryota > Metazoa > Arthropoda > Insecta > Lepidoptera > Micropterigidae > Neomicropteryx > Neomicropteryx cornuta. The sequence continues at coordinate 2,783,781 of JAHKQU010000010.1, read as the reverse complement.
TTTCAGTGGGGCTAGTCTGAAGCTGACTCGCCACTCGCTCGCTGTCAATAACATGTTGGTCTAATGCATTATTGCATTAAACAAACGTTGAACTGACAGCGAGCGAGTCGAGCGCCAGATTTCTTAATATTGAAAGAAGACGCCTTTCCTCACAGCACTTTATTTGTGGGGAGCGACTCTGTGCTTGCCTGCGAAAGGACTGCGTCAGCCCTTCCGGAAGTAGCCCGGGAAATACTAGCTCCGGTCGCGTATCCTAATAATCATCGCGGTTCGTTCGTTACAATACATAACGCAAAGCAATTGAAATTAAATGGAGTGGAAATGGAATTAAATGGAAATGGAGTCATATCAGTTAACTAAAAACTTTGCCAGAAATTATCAAACGAGCTAAAATTATAATACCAACCGTGTTTCGCTTGCCTGAGCAGCCCGTGCCTGTCTATGGTCCTGCAGGCCTCCAGAGCGCACTGCACCACAGCCTCCTTCTTCTTCCCTTTGTGAATGACCTCCACGGTTATGGCACGGCCGTGCGCGTCGTCCAACGGCAGTTCCACCCTGTGCGTTCACAGAAAACGTACAATTATACTGAATAATGTATACAACGCTGCACTCATATCTGTATAATTTGGGGATGATGAGAAATTTATTCGCTCATGGCTCTAATACAGATTTAAGCGCAGTCCAATACATCTGGATCTCCCAGGACCCCGAACCCGAAACTGTTCGGTTCGTGCTATGCTTATTTCTATTTCCTGGGACACACTGAATACTTACTATTCAGCTCCGGTGTCGGGGGTGATTCAAAGGCTCCGCTTTTTTTTTTTGATAGATTTTCTGTTGCATATTTGAACTTCGTACCGCCTCAGAATCAATAAATACTAAGAATACTCAAAATGAATTAAGTTCAATAAATGTTTTCACACATTTCAAAATTACATAATGAAGCAATTATCGATGCGCACACAATGACAAATGTGATAACCTCACAAAGTGAACATCTTCAAAAGCAATTTAACGTTAGAAAATAGAATTCCATACAAAATGTATGCGAAAATTAATTTAATTTATATATTTTTTTTCATGAATTTTTCTCATGTTTTAATAGTTGTTCTGCTATTCGGGGCGGAGACAAATCCAACAAATCAAAGGTCATAAAAATCGGTCCAGCCGTTCTTGAGTTATAAATTGTGTAACTAACCCGACTCTGTTTTATATATGCAGATAACGGGGCCGTAATATCAGAGTTAGAGTGATAATGTCACAAAATATCTATTGTTATCCGACAAGTACGGAGTACTATACCACAACCATACAACCATGTGGCACTCAATACAAATGTCAGCATTTCAATCACACTAAACGGCCGTCATTAGTAAAAACACAACATTGGAAATTCGACTGTCCAGTTACAAACCTACACACAAATTGTCCGACACCTCTTTCCTGGCAATCATACTCCAGATTCGCCCCTTCCCTCTCGAAGAACCCTCTGAGGGTCTTTTTAGGATCGGTTAAGTAGAGTTCTTCGTTTGTCGTCGCCGCATAAGGATTCTCTGAGAGGTCAGATTCTTCTTCAGCGTCATCACCTGAAATTAAACAAAACACATCTTATTACTATTTGTTTACAAAAAAAACTGGGTGGGGGTGGTGGTTGAATATTAATTAACAATCAAATATTGGATTTTTATTCCCAATTATGAGAAAAACCAATTAAAATATGTTTGAGAATGCTGTTAAATGCAGAAGTTTCACCGAATTACGCACCTGGTCGCGGAGATGGCGGGGGCGGAGTGGGGCGTGGAGCGCAATGTATTTCGAGAAATAAATTAACTATATTTATAATATAATTATTTTAACATGATATTTTCTTAAAAAAACTTCATTTGGTACAATTTATTTGGGTGATTCATTAAAATTTAAAAGAAAACCCCCATCTTGTACCATTTCTTTTGAGTACATACCATTTGACATATCACTAGAATTTTTAAAATGATGTTTAATTTTATAATTTATTATCATAAATAGATAGTACATGGTTACAGAGTAGGAAGGCAACAGATTCTTTGGTATAAATATACTAAAGGATGTAAATATTAAATACATTTTTTTTCATTATACTAAATAGGTAGACTTATATTACTCTAACTGAAGAGAGAATCTTCTCACCCATTCCCCAGCTAGCGCCCGCTTCCTGCGCCTTCTTCTCCTCTTCTAAACGTATTCTCTCTCGCTCTTCTTTAGCTTCCAAGGCCTTCCTCATGCGCTCTTCTAATTCCGATGCCTTTTTCAGCTTCAGGTCCGTCAGCGAGAGCTCCGACTCCTCTTCCTCATCCTCCTCTGGACCCTGAAACATTAACGGTGTTTAGAGTAGACGAGCACGTTATAAGGCGACACCGTTTAAATCACCCTATTATTCTAGTACAACGAATAGCCGCGTTACTGAAGCTGGCTCACGACGGTGACGAAATCGCATTCGTTCACAGCCATATAGCTTCACATTCCACATCGCCGGCCGTAACTGCCAGACTCCAGCTTCAGTGACACAGAAATCTCATTGCAAGCGACCTCATCACAATGAAGCACGGTGACGAGTTCAGCTACAAATCACACACTTATTTTGTAGTCGTTTAAATAATAGGTTATTTTGAAATTGCGTATAACATAACCTCTGTTATATGATTATCGCGTTAATGCCCACTGCTAGTTTAGAGGCAATAAGAAATCCTGGCATGCTTTTACGCCAAATAGTTGACAAAATTTCACATTTTCAATATTCACTGCAAGCATAATGATCCAATTTAACAGGCTGCGCAAAGTTCTCACCTGCAATATGAAATTTCTGGAGCTCGTTCCCAACTTAAACATGTGTCCGACCATCACGCGGACATAATGACCCGGTTTGAGGCGTATTTTATTAAGGTACGACCCATGCGTGCTGCCCAAGTCGTACATGTAATAACCGCACGGTCGTTCGTCTGATTCCAAAGCTTTGTATTGCAGGACCATGTGGTATCTGCAACGTCGATAAATGTGTTTAACTTTTCACTATTCAACAGAGGCACTCTCCAATCTTGGTAAATTCATTAGGCAAATGATCGTATTCTCAAAATAGTTAACCATGATTGCCAATATCACCTTTCTATAGCCCTCTGCCCATACATTTCTATCTCATACAAGTTACAAAATCCGTAAAGACCGTAATTAATTAGTAAAGTCCCTCCATCACCTTCTTAACATCTCGTCATTGCTATACCTATATGCTGGGTGCCATGTGGGGGTAAACACGTCTTACTGCATTCCTATTGATGATTAAAAGAGTGGCGTTCATGAAATACATACATTATTCGACGATTTTTTTCAATTAAGTTCGATTCTGACATTTGATAGTTTATGTGAAATGATGTTAGTGAATTTAGAGTGTTTTTGATGGATTTAGCAGTAAATATTCGAGTTTTATTTACAAAAGCTATGTCAATATAATATTAAATATAAAAAACAAACATTTTCATAGTTTTGTACATATTATTTGCCAATTATAAGAAATTATAACCTAAGCTAAAAAAACGGGTGGCAACCCCCGCGTGGGATATTCCGTTAACAAACTTCGCCGTCGGGCGGAAACGCATGGTGTGCGCGTTTTACGTACGGAGCGGAATGTGTTATGGGCGCGCAAGCTCCGAAATGAAGCAGAATAAAATCATGCTATTTCATGCGTTAAAGACACGCGACAAGCGCGTGCGGACGAGATAGAAACTGCTACAGATACGTTACGATTTTAATGCATAGTAACATTTTTCTAAAAATAACGGGGTTGTTAATAAAATAGCACTCATAAATTCGCTTAAACTCAACCAAAAACGACTTTTTAAATACCCAATAACTTTGAAGAGCACTTTTTGTCAAACCTATTGCTCAAAGACAAATTTCTAAGTATGCGAACTGTATTTTTTTATGTGTGCCAGGTATTCACAATAATGGCAACAAAAATAGGAATTTAATTCATTTTTAGGCACAATGTAAAAAGAGTAAAGAATAATTTATTAAAGGAAACATATTATGAGGGCACACGTCACAGATGCGGGGCGAAGCGAACCATCTCGAGTGCAAGAAGAGCGATCTATATATATATCATAACCATTATTTTTATTTTTATCAACTTCATACATAAATCACTCATAAAATCATCTCATTTCACCACCATCCTTCATCGTAATCACAAATCCATTATTTTTATATTTTTTGTTAAAATATCATCCTTTCCTTATTTCATCTAATTAGATGGTTACATAATAATTGACAATATTTTGCACTAAAGAGGACAGGTGAGAGTTAAAAATGCATTTTTATAAAAGCGCTGGGTTTAAACCGACATCCTGGGCTCTCAAGTACAGGACCTCTTTAGAACCTTTATTAATATTATGCTATCCAGCACTTTAACAAAAAATTAAAAACCTTTTCAAAAATTTTCAATATTTCAAAGATTGTGTCATTAATCTTTTCAGGCGATTTGCCGCTATTAAAAAACAATCATCAAATATAAGTTATATATATATATATATATATATATAAATATAAAATATATATATATATATATATACCTGGATATAGTAGGATGTGCCATGACCACGTCGCAATCAGTGAGCCTTCCAAAGATATGGAAAGGCCTTGTAGTTATGTCTATGGTATCAATTATGCAGCCCGATTTTAGCACTTCCAGTTTATAATCTTTACCTAAAAAAAAACAATAAATGAAGTAACCACACAATTTTATTTTTTTAAATAAAATGAATGAAAATCGCAATGAGATACTCTCAGAGATTCGAGTTCATTCATATCAATATATTTAAAGAGCATGCAACTCGCTCCATACAAAATTTCTGGTCGCTGTGACTCTATTTTGTAGATATACAGAAGACAGGGCCGGATTTCCGAATGTGCAGTAAGTATGTGCAACTGCACAGAGCGGTTTTATTAACATCTCATATCTGAACATTGAAAAGTGTGTTATTCTGCATATCGGGAAGAAAAACCCAAAACATCCATACTTCATAGGAAACGCTCAACTTAAAATAGTTCAAATCAGTCACAAAAAGATCTCGGTGTAACAATCTCATCAGATCTTAATTGGGAACAGCATATCACCTCAATCACAAAAAAGGCAAACTCCTTATTATTCTTAATAAGAAAGGCTTTCCATAATTTGACAGTGGACGTATTCTTAAAGATCTATAAATCATACATAAGATCAATACTGGAATATGCTTATCAAGTATGGAATCCCTATTTCACTAAAGACATAGATCTTTTAGAAAAGGTTGCAAAGACGCACAACGAAAATACCAAGTCAACTCAAAAATCTGGAATATGAAGAAAGGCTAAATATACTTGGACTGACAACATTAAAGCACAGGCGGGCGAGAGGCGATCTTATAGAGACCTGCAAGATATTAACTCACTATTATGATCTTCCAGATTTCGAAACCATATACACAATTAATACAAATTCGCACTTAAGAGGACATCATTTAAAACTCTCAAGTACAGCCTTCAGTTCTAATCCGAGGAAAAATTTCATGTCAAATAGAGTGGTGAATGCATGGAATAAGTTACCAAGTGCAGTGATAAGTGCCGGAAATGTGAACGAATTTAAGAACAGAATGGACAGTTGATCAGAGACGATACAAGTGCAGATTTAGGCTTATCAGCATATGCTGCCTGCCTAAAATTAATAATAATAATAATCAATGTCAAACAAAATAAGTGCGTCAAGTTAAGTGTGTGATTCCAGCTTGTGAGTAACAATATAACTGTTTATCGGCAGGGTTTATTTTGCACAGGGCAGCAGACACCCTAAATCTGGCCTTGATAGAAGAAAAATAATATTAGTTATCATTTTATCTCAAAAATGTAAATTTCTACTTTATCTAAAAGTTTTGGTGCACAAACCGCGTACATAGTATATATTTCTATAAATAAATATGAAAACTGACCATTGTGGAGAAAAATCAGCCTTATTGGCCTGGGACGTCCAATTGCCACAAATTTGGTGTAATCTGGTTCACCAGGAAATTAAAATAACTTTTATTAACTATTTTCCACTTTTACACATTTAAATATTTTTTTTAACTATACGTTACTATGTATATATAACTTGTTCAAAATGGGCAGTTGTTGAAAAAAAATTTGTTCCAAATGACGAAAAATTAATTGTACCGCCGTGTCGCTAAATAATTTTCATAGAACATTTAGAGATGATGATTATGAATTTTTATCAGTATTTAGCCAATGATTGGTTACTCACAAATCAAACGGCATAGACAGTAGAGCAATTGGATGAACAGATAATTAAACAACAATTTTCTAATGAATGGCGGCGCCTTGACTTATACAGGGTTTATTTATATTCACTAATGCCCTTTCACGAGGTTGATCTATATCGAAAACTAAACTGGTCTCATAAAAAATGTTCACACTGAAATAATTATATTATTAAAAAACTTTGTATTTATTCGAAGTGCTTGGCGAACTGCGCGGGCGCGAGGTCATTGCTCGATCTCGCACCGTGCGTTCAACCACCTTCTCAAGCATTTAGACAATTTATTTTAAATTTCTAATTCGTTTTTCGTAATTGGGAAACATTGTTCTTAACTTTGCTCATTAATGTTTGATTGTTGATCTATATCAACCCCTTAAAAGGACCAATGAATACAAATACACCCTGTATGTCGGCCATGAATGAGCGCTATGAGATGCCGGCCGGCTCGATGTGTAAAGAGGTTGCGCAACCTATTCAGATTAAGGTTTTGAGATGGTGAATAAATAATATATGTCTCTCTTCGAGCTAACATAAATATTAAAGTTACTTAAGAGATGTTTTTAGGGCCATGTCACTGTAAAAATTTAAAGTGCGTTACCTTTCATAGGTGCACCGGACCATTTAGGTTCTTTATACGTGAAGGGTAGGGATTTGTCGGTCGATTTTTCGGGCGGCGCTACAATTCCAACCTCCTTAGTTTCTAACTCTGGCTTGACGACGCCGGCCGGTTCTTTGTCATCAACTAACGCAGTGGCTTTACGGGGTAACTTTCCAATTTTTCCGATTAAAATTTGTGGTTTCTTGAACTCGGATTGCGCATCCTTCCCATCTTGTATGTCACAGTCGTCGACTGGTTCCGTTTCTTCCTGCGGCCCCATCGTCAATTCAGTCAAAATATCAGGAATACCACTAATAATTGAATAAAATCATAGTTCGCCACTTTTAACCTAAAAAGAAAATAATATTGTTTCTTCTTAGCTACTAGCGAGACTTCGTACTTCAACCTCTTGTAAGTAACCAAATGAGTTTTTGCTTGTTTGATGTTTCCACTTTCCATAAAAGATCGTTGGTCATTTCTATCTAATTTGAACAGAAACTTATCATATTTTGGTCAACTCTTGCGGCCACACCAACAAACAAATTAAGCACTACATAGCCAAATAAGGTATAACCAACAAGCAGCTGTCATTTTTGGCAGACATCTTTTTTTTTTTTTTAATTGGCACTTCCACCCTCATATAGGATGATCTTTCTGCGACATCTTTTTACTACTGCGCTTACTAGGGTTTATTAGGGCGAGTCGAGTGCTAATCAAATGTTACAATTCTTTGAGATATATTTGTCACAAAGTGTCCCACGAGTCACGACAAGTTATCAAAAAGATACATTGAATACGAAAAGATATATTTAAGTTACCAAAATGTCTAAAATAACGCAGACAATTAGCGATTTTACCCAATTTTAGGGATATAGAATGTCATTATTTTAGGGCCTTCAGCAGCCGGCAATTAGCATGTTGTATCATATCCTCTTTTAATGTTTTTTAAATCTGTAATAATTTCTGTCTGGCGTGAATTGTGATTTAGTTACACTTCGCGATCGTATGAGGCGAATATTCAATTACTAACAAACTGAGATTAATTAATTGAGATTAAAATAAATAATAGTTTTGGAAGGGTAGATTGAAATTCAAACACAAAATAACTGACATTTTTATAAATGAAATAAAAATAATATATATTAAATTTAATTTAAATCTTCCTATTACATTTACGACAAACACTGATGTATAAATATTTAATCGCAAGTCTCGGCACACACATTTTTCATTCGCCTTGGTAATTTGGCACTATATTTGTAAACGAATTTTAAAAAATATTTGCTTTACTCATCACAAATTTATAATTTATAACATTCATCTCGCGGTGAGCTTCATCTCGAGTTACGAATAATAATACTATTGCGTTTGATGTCTGACGTAAAAAACGCTTTTGATGTTTATTTATTTTATTTACAAAATTATATATGTTGCAGCGTTAATTTTTATTTTATTAGATATCTTTCTGCAATATTTTACCTAATTTTCTTTCTTTTTTGTTAAGCACGTTAAAGAGTATGATTATGTTGTAATCGGAATTAATGAGATTTAATTTTAATAGTAATTTCTAGGGAAAACTCTGATATCATCAGCAATACTGGCAATACAGTACCGTTCGCCCTCCCGGCCGTAATCCAACATTGACAGGGTTTTGTTTGTATAAGTGAGTGAGTATTGAATGAATTCGCTATAGTTCGACGTGCGGACGGTGGCCACTCCGGAGAGAGCGCTCTTGGGGCTTTGTGCCTTTATTGATGGCTTTTATGCCGTTTGGAGTGTTTACACTTTACAGTTTCTACATTTAATGCATTTAGTTTACAATTATTCGCAAACGAAACCGTGTAACAATTAACATAAAACTACAACCGCGGTTTAGAATTTCTGTTCAGAAGCCCGTGGGACGTCAGTGTTTTGATTGAATTAATCTGTGATTACTATTAAAAAAGAAGTGTCTGTGTTTTTTTGTGCATTCGCTGCATTACCGCTTGCTATCTGTGTTTTTGTGTTATGAAAACTGACAGTTTGAGCTTCTAAGCTTCGGAATCTCTTCGGATCTAATGTGGTAAGTGCTGTCAATTTTAGTCTTGTTCTATTTTTATTTTTGTAGCCGACGGTGTGAGTGAATTTTCTAGTGTATGTGAGCTTTCGTCGATCATAAATGTTTTATTATCCATCTCTTAGAAATTTATTCGGCCACCCGTGAGTCATTCTTATTTGACATGTAAAAGTTTTTCAATTTTTTTTTACCGACTTTTTATTCGCTTGTATTAGGTACTTCCATGCATTGAAAACGTTCAATAACTTATAAAAATAACGAACTTTTGTAACTTTTGTAATTTGTAATTAGCAGCGAAATTAATCAAAACAAATGAACAGCCGCGTGTTCTTGTTTTAGTACACAAGTGATAAATAGGTAAATAGTTATTTTATTAAATAATCCTATCATATTGTAGTGTATAAAATATCAGTGTAATTTAATTGGTGTTTAAATGACAGTAATGTCAGTGCATCTGATGTGTAAGGTTTTTGGACTGCAATGTTTTATGTTATTTTTTCAACCCAATGCTTTTAATAGAAAGTTAATTGTTATTGTTAGATTATTATTTTAGCATCTATGCACTGTTGGTTCTGTATATGTTTATTAGGCTGTCTTTAAAATATGTTTAAAGATGGATGTGTTATCAAGTAGACATTTAGCGTAGACGAAATCTCGTTTTTACAATGTACCCTATTGGATTGTCAAATTCATCAATGTATTATGGTTTACTTTGGGTAAGAGCATGATCTTTGAAGAGATGTTGGACTGGAGATTTCTCACAGATAATTATTTTCCTTTTTTATATCCTGAAAAAAATGTGAAATGCCCTTTTGTATATTTTACTTAAATTGAACATAAAGTTGTAAATCATTCAAAGTCTTCTTATAATGAAAAAAATAATAGGCTTCCATTATAAAACAACTAAGTAAGTAATAATACAAAGCTGATAAAAGTAAAACAAGACGAACTAATTTTTATCCTTAAAAGTACATTTTGTCTAACAAATCTTTTTTATCATTCTTATTAAAAATCTAATTTAAAAAGAAATTTTGCACTGCCGTAGAGTTGCATAGCCAACCACTTGGGCATCAGTGTTATTTCTTTTCTAACGAAGTTAAAAAAATACCATTACTAAAACTAATATACTTAACGGTCCATTCCGACATTGCTCCAAATTTCGAACTCGCGATATTTGGGAACTCATGTCGGTTGTGTAGTGAAAAATGCTCAAAGAAAATAACAGTTTCTTATTTGGAGCCCTAGAGATGCTGATTTTTAATCACAAGCATGTAAAACGTTGGTTCGTCCGACCCATGAATGCTGCTCATCGATCTGGAATAGTAAGTGAATATTTCTTCACTTACTAACCTAATATAACCGGATCTAACTCCTGAAATATTATATTGTATTAAATTAACAGTGAATTGAGTTCTTTAGTACCTGGTCTATAATAAATTTACCATTTTTTATCAATTTTGCGCAGACTAAAGGTGTAACTCATCAGGTTCTAGCTCATCCGGTAGCTTGGACTTGGAGTGGTGCCTCTTCTGTGAGGTAATTTACAGTTTTTTTTTACGTGACATAAAACAAGGAAACTATTTATTATTATTATTAATTTTAGGAAGGCGGCTTATGCTGATAAATCTAAATCTGCACTTGTGTTGTCTCTAATAAACTTGTCCAATTATTAAATTCGTTAACATCTTTGGCACTTATCACTGCGCTTGGTAACTTATTCCATGCATTCACTGCTCTGTTTGACATGAAATTCTTCCTCGGATTAGAAGTAAAGGTTGTACTTAAAAGAGTTTTAAACCATAACCTCACAAGTGCGAATTTGTATTAATTATGTATATGGTTTTAAAATTTGGAAGTCATAATAGTGAGTGATCTTGCAGGTCTCAATAAGATTGTCTCTCGTCAGCCTGTGGTTTAATGTTGTTAATCCCAGTATATTTAGCCTTTCTTCATATTCCAGATTTTTGAGTTGCATTGGTATTTTCGTTGCGCGTCTTTGCAACCTTTTCTAAAAGATCTTTTTCTAAGAGATTCTTTAGTGAAATAGGGATTCCATACTTGATAAGCATATTCCAGTATTGGTCTTATGTATGATTTATAGATCTTTAAGAATACCTCCACTGTCAAATTAGGAAAGCCTTTCTTATCAAGAATAGTAAAGATTTTGCCTTTTTAGCGATTAAGGTGATGTGCTGTTCCCACTTAAGATCTGATGAGATTATTACACCGAGATCTTTTTGTGACTGGACTATTTTGAGTTGGGTTTTCCCTATGCCTTGGGTTTTTTTCCCGATATACAGAATAACGCAGAAGAACTTATAAATAGTCCAACCGTATAATGATAATTTGAAACGAGGGTTAAACAATAAGTATACGATAACAAATCATAAGATATTTTGTTTTAAGTAATACACTGTCAGTAATAAATAGACCAATAGTAAAAAATACCTATTCTGTGATGTTATTTTTAATATATCCATCACTTCACACTTAATGCGTGCCATTCAGCGCGTGCAAGTTGCGGAGTCTTAAAAGCACACTGTGTGGTATGCATTCGCGTTACGTGGTCTCGTACAATCGCACAACGCGTTACGTGGTTTCGTACGACACATTACGTGGTCGTGGTGGTACATTCAAAAAGGTGCCTCTCTCTCAATGTTGAGAAATGTACCGTCATGATTGTAGGCTCTAAGAATCCTCACCATCAATCCGATACATGCAGTCGCTTTACAAACAGATCTCGGAGTGATCGTGTCTCCTCAAATGGTAACCACGCTTATCAGAAGTTATTAACAAAGTAAATGCGCTTCTGAATGCGTTCTTCTGCATCACAGACGATTTGTTTCTCAGACTATATAAAACATATGTTCGTCCTCTCCTAGAATACGCTTACCAGATCTGGAGCCCATACTTTGTGTTGAAGGCGGGCTACTAAGACGGTAATGCCCCTGAGGTACAAAAATCGCTTAGAGGCACTAGGCCCCACTACTCTGAAGCAAAGAAGACAGCGAGGTTACCTGATTGAGACCTATAGAATTTTAAATGGGCATTACGACATACCAAATATCACAATCTTCACAATGAATATGAACGAGAGACTCCGTGGACACTCTTTGAAGATAAACTAAAAAACTTATAATTCAAAGCCAAGAAAGCATTTCTTGTCCAACCGACCGGCAAATACTAAAAACACTATTAAGTACATTCAACGCGGGAAATACACGCATCAGCTGTACCTCTACGTTGTCTGATGTATTAAAACAAGGTTTAAGAAAAAAAAACAGACGGACAGTAATATTTTAGCTAGATTAAAAAGGAAGCATCGTTCCAGGCTATCGAACCTAAAATATTAAAATGCACAGAAATTGCGTTTCCAGCATTTTGACAATGCAACAAAAGTGTGCATTCAGACTGCGTTCATTCAGATTATTCATTAAAAAGGGCTTAAGTGCTATGCTGTCTGATATCGTCTTATAAGTAGAAAGTGCTATCTAGAATGCCTATTGAAAATGCAATAGCCTTTACATGACTTCTTGTAAATTAGTAAGGAAGAAATACTCATTGCAAAGACAAGTATTCATAATAATATTTATTAAAATTATTTATTTTATTTATTTTTATTGGAAAATCCAACAGTTTAACAAAGAAACATAGACAACATACCAAGCGACCGCAGTATTCTTCAACAACATTTCGAATTGGATTTCAGATAACAAGATGAACCTCAACGTCTCCAAGTGTTCCTTTTTGCAATTTGGCAAATCAAAGATAATCCAACCCGAGTTATATATAAGATACCCAACATTAGCGAAGTAATAAAAAAATCCGGTCGCTCACTGCGTTTCAGAATGCGGAACTTGCGGTCTGCTGGGCCACGTGCTAGGGCACTTGCATATATTACGGGTTCGTCCAACCTTGGACTATTGTTCATCTGTTTGGGACCCTCATATTTCCTATCTAAATTCTGACCTTGAAGCAATTCAGCGGTTAGCAAGCAGACACGTGTTCTGACCTTAAATGGGAGCCTTTAAGTTCAAGGCGGAAAATATGTCGTCTCATTAACTTACTTAAGGCCTACTTGAAGCTCCCAGCATGGTCCTCAGTTAGTGAGCAACTTCAGAAGCCGTTCTATATTGGACGAAAGGACCATTCTCACAAAATAAAGGAAATTTTTAGCAGAAAGAATGTCGGAATTCATTCTTTACTTCCGTGCACCATTAGAGAGTGGAATAGTCTCAACTGCAGCGTCTTCAAGCCATTCCCTAAGACCCCTTCCCAGCTAAGAAAAAGGATAAAGGACTTGGCTTTAAAATAACTTTGTTGCACCACCTGCCAATCAGCTATACCACCGGAGGAGATAACTCCAAAGTATATGTAATTTTAAATAATAATAATAACATACATTTGATGGAACAATAAAATCATTAGTAGAACTAAAAATAGGTTTCCACTAACAAAAAATGTTGACATTAATAACTAATATTACAATACCATATATTATAAATGTGTATGAACTAAGTATATATAGAAGGTTTTTAAACTTAGCGCACTCCTTTTAGGATGTTGGCGAAACTATGGCATATAAACGGATTAAATTTGTTGACCCAACTCAATGAAGGCTGTCCGTGGTGGACAGACAGACATAGTAACCTTATGACTATAGACTATAGTGACCTTATGAGGGTTCCGTTTTTTTTTTATGTTGCGGAACTCTTAACACTGACAATTTTATTAATAGAGAAATAATGAGTGAAATGAGTCAGACTATGTTTAAGAATTATTTAAAGTTAGTTATTTAGATTTATTAAAATATACCATCTAAGAAGGTAAATAATGCCCCATTCAGAACAGGTTGGTATCCCTGGCGGTTGTGGTATCAAATACTTACATAAGGATTTTATTGTCAGAATTGGGTAGGTGCAGGTACTGATGAAATAACACATGTTTGTAAAACCTGCTATACAGAATGAACTTAAAGGCATCTGGGCATGAATCTTTCATATAGCTCAAAAAAAAAATCCGCATAAAATATAAAATCGTTCAGTATTCCTGACCTATCCAATTGATTATTATACTATACAACTATAAATTATCATGATTAAGTTCGTATATTCGTATACTTTCGTATAATTTGTGAAAAAAAAACCCCAGCCGGGGATCGAACCAGGGACTCTAGCGTGGGAGACGAGTGCGTTAACCACTGACCCACCGAGACTCTTGGGGTATCTTTGGTAGAGAACGTATAAAAAGGCACTCTACGGATTTTACTCCTAACGCGTGACGCGGTTTCTCGACCAACATCCCATCCATTCCAATGAGTTACAACGGGCGCAATGAAGTATAGGATGTTTTTTTTAGAGGCGTGGTTTTAAATATGGCACTACTTTTTTCGTAGTTGGTGTTTTTGACAGCTGTCACTTGATTTATGCTCAGTTTGGTTTGCCATTTCATAATGAATAGACTTACTCCTGAACAACGTGGCGTGGCCTCCAAGATCGTGCGATTTAACACCGCTGGACTATTTTTTGTGGGGTTATGTGAAGTCGCTTGTCTACGCAGATACGCCGGACACGATTAACGCCTTGGAAGAGAATATTCGGCGCGTTATTGCTGACATACGGCCCAACTTGCTGCAAAAAGTGGTTGAAAATTGGGCCTCTCGGCTGGAATTTGTTCGAGTCAGCCGCGGCGGCCACTTACCCGAAATCATTTTTAAAACATAATGGCAAACCCTTATCTTTATAATAAAACTAAATTCTTAGCCATAACATCAAATTATATGCGTTTTATCTCTTCTCGAAAACCACGCCTCTAAAATCATCACCCTATATAACTTCGAAAACTATTTTATACACTCTTATTAAAAAAAAATAAATATTTATATGTCGTAATATCAGAGTAGATTTATAGGCGCATTGCTGTCTTCTTGCAGTCGAATGCGTCCATTTTCATAGACAAAAGACGGCGCGCGACGAGCACTCTCAGCAGCATCCGGCTGGAACAATGACTTGTGCACTTTGCGGGGTACGTCGTTTCGTCCTCGTTGCAATAATAGTAAGCTGCTATTTCGCGAGACGGAGACCCGCGATGAGCGTGTGCGGATGAGGTGGAAACATTCCGAGCGCAAAATCAACAGGCTCAATAGTTAACCTTAAGACTTACTTTACGACGAAACCGCGGAGAATATCTACTAACAAACGTCATTTTTTTGTTGCTCACGAAATTTGCTTCTAATATGTACCTACTTAGTATTTTTTTTTATGAAAATAGCTGCTCCTAGTAAAATACTTGCTATTCGGGATGGAGACATTCCAAAGATTATAAAAATCGATTTCGTAAAAAGATAAAGATAAAAATTATACAGATTACCTAACTAATATTAAAATATGTTAAACGAATTCAAATAAGATGAAATAAATTAAAAAAATACAACAAAAGTAACATGAAACACACCAATTTATACTTATTGGTTGATTATATTATTACACATTGATTATTATTGTTTATTTCAATAGCAAAAGTGACGCCAGTTAGGATAACAAGCGAAGCGACCTATCCTGAGCGCTGCAGGCGCCGGAGGTTTCGTTAACTGGCTCCCATAATCAGTCAGTTATGGGATGGGTGAAACGGGTAGCAATATACCAAACCATCCGACCATGATCCTGCGCACGGCACCAATCGTAATCGGTAGCTAGTCGGCTTTAGTCCTTGCTTAAAGTCGTTCTTAGTTAGGATCAACTTAACTTTTAAGCATGACCTAAATTGAATTGTGTATTTAAGTTCGACTTTGTTAAGAATATGTGTGATTAGTTCGCTACTCGCCGCTATGGTTTGTGTATACAATATCTGTCGCCACTGTCGCATCACTTTTGAGGTTATGTTGTCAGCTGAAGGATTACTAGGATTTGCTTGAATTGAAGATGTTCAAAATATGCAAATCCAGTCAATTTTAATTAGTTAGAAAATATAAAATCAAGTACGAGACGAAAAGCGCCGTTAATGTACTGAAATCGCTCCTAGCAGCGTATTTTAACACTGACTTAAGTTTGACTTAAGTAGTTGTTTTGATTCTTAGCTAAGGCGGACTTTTATGTTCGATTTAACGCTAAGAGTGAGTTGAAATACGATGTTTATCGGTTAAGTCTGACTTTAAATTTAGGTTAGTCTTAAGTAGGACATGAATTTTCGGCCCTTAGTGCGTTAATTTATTGCCGATAAATGACAAGGAAGGGACCTGACCCGCGACCTCCTACAACCAGCGCGCTCTTGACAGCCTATCTATGAGTACAGCCGGGGAAATAAATTCGGATGTAGAGGACTCGACCTGGTCATTTCTCCATACACACGTTGTAGTATTATTTGTAGATGTAGAACAAAAATAATAATAAAAATACAAGCATTTAATTAAGTGCTTAAAGACTTATCGCCCCCTGGTCTAATTTTGTCCATTAAGTCGCCCCGGGACGCCTTTGTCCTTGAGATTTGAAAGAGAAGGCTTTATTCGAACATTGACGTGTAGAAAAGAGACGGATATACTCGCCGACCGCGAATTCGTTACATTTGGAATCGATGAAACATGTTTTTTGTATTTAAATAATTATTATCATTTGAAAAAAATGTTTTTTTTATGTAAGTCCTGGATTATTATATTGTCTATCTTTAGAAAGAAAGATTAGGTTCGCGTCACTTACACAACTTAAAAGAAAATCGTTGCAAGAAAAAAACAACACTTTCTTATTTATTTATTTTCATTACTATAATAAGGTGTATTTCGTTTTTTTTTAAGCAAAGTACTAAATTAATATATGTAGAATATTGTGCTGTTTTTAGTTTTAGCCATTTGTTGGGAATAACTTCAACAAAATGCACCAAAATACGTTACAAAACACGTTTTAGGGACTGGTGGCGCCTTAACGAACTTGGCCGAGATATTGTGCTCTTAAATTTTATGTATCAATTTGAAAGTGATTGGTGTAAAATTACGGCAGTTAATGTGTCCACATGAAAGTGATATAGATAGATATATATATAAACTTTAAAATTGAGGGTGGTTTTAGGATCTAGGGGATGTGAAACGCAAAAATATGTCGAAATTTTCCAGAAATCATGACTTTGTACCCATTGCAATAGGTAGCTTTCCTAAAGAAATCTATCTAAATTTCGTGTTGACCGTTGAGGAGTTCCTTCTTCTGGAGCCATTCCAGGGCGTAGAATCAGGTCATGCTCACCATAAAAATGCATTGTCATCGGATCTCAACCAGCATGTCAAATTTCAACTCTATAGGATAAGAGGAAGTGGTTCAATACAAGAAGCAAATAGTTGATTTCATATGACGCAAATTGAAAGTTTTTTTAATATTTATTGATTCATTTTTTTTTATTATAACCAATAACTGCACAGACGCTTCTTTTTTACACGTTTGTTGCCTTGTCAGTGGTAAAATAATTATTCCGATATCTTCATAAATAACAGAGATAATCGACCTTCACAGAGACAATTATTTTACGCGCTGTAATGACGTCATAAACCCCCCACGAGTGTTTTTATCGGTGTTATGACGTCACAGGTCACCTACCGATTGCGATTTTTCTATTTGGCCCTAAAGAAAAACGTCATTATTTCGTTTATAAAAAAAAAACACATTTTTTTTTGCAACGGAGGATATGTTTATTCTTAGAATAATTTTTTAAGGCGAATTTATAAAAGGATAAGTATTAATTCATTTAGAATTTAGGCCATTTTTCTATGATTAGCATTTGGTAGCCATTGGATATTTAGAAACCTTGTCTTCAACAAAGTAAAGGCAGATTTTTTAAGTCCAATTCTATTTCTGAGAAATTTAATTATAGCCTTAGGAAAAATAGTAATTAAAAGGCAAATGAAGGGTTTAAAACATAGAAAAGTTTGTTTTTTTAATTTCTATATTATGAAGCTATAATTAAATAAAAGCGAACAATTGCTTACTTGTAAAACAACGTGCGATTTTGAAAAATTATGCAGACTTATATATTTCCCTCAATGTACTGCGCTTGACTGCAACTTGTTAACCCTTAAATGCATGATTTTTTATTGCGGCCTGGAAAAAATGTTTTCTGGTAGGTATTTAGGTACATATAACATAAAAAATAATGAAAAAAATCTGGTATAAAAAAATAGGTATTTATTATGAAAAAATATGTATGTAGACAATTGGCAACACTATGCGTTAAGTACTAAATTTATGCTTACATATTTGTAGGGGCCTATAAATCAACTTAATCTAAAAATAAATAATATACAGACTATTTTGAGTAAAATACAGCAAAACAGTTTCGATTTTTAGTGTGACACAATGCCACCTTACATTTAGTACACTCAGTCCGCGAAAAACCTTTACAATCGGGAAGTTTGCATCTATTTTTAGAAGTGCATCTTTCTTCATTGTGGCCTAAGCCATCAGTCCGCACGTCTCTTGGAGGAACAGGCTTCATTGGACCCCGATATCTTTTTGCTTCTATCTCCCGATATATATTACTGCTTGAAGGCCTTCCTCTTTTGGGTTCAGTATTTTTTTTATAATTGCACAATGTCTCCGCAAGATCTGATCTATAATCACCTAGTGTCATGTTTGGGTGGTGTTTTTTATAAAGTACCCATGAATTTATTACCGCCATGTCGATCATGTGATAAAATAATCGAATGTACCATTTTCGACTTTTGATTCGAATTTTGTAGCGGCCCAAATAACTGTCCATCAAATCTACTCCACCCATGTGGGCATTGTAATCTTTTACAATTTTTGGACAGGCAACAGAAACTTTTTCCTTTTGTTTCTTATCAAATCTGCTGACAGTTTCAGCTGGTTCGGAACCAACATAAGTAGATACCAACGTCACAAGCTTATTATCCTTCCAACAAGTTACCGAGATATCCACACCTTCATAGTCTGCTACGAGTTCCTCATATGATCCCCTTGGAACAGAGTCCTTCATGAACTCTTTTACTACCGGCAACTTACAGGTTTTACCGAGGCGGATCTGAAAACTCATCCGGTAGATGGTCTTCTTTAATAGGTAAATCAGGATTTGCATTGTACTGATCTCTTCTGCATCTTCTAAATCTTGTATCATATCTTGTACATTCGAGTAGTAATCTATGTCATTTTCGTCTCCTATAGACTCTTCATTTTCAGAAATGTCTCCATTTTCGAGAACTGATAAAATATTTTCAATATCTTGCTCTGTCAACCGCTTAGACATCCTAAAAAGTGAAAATAATAAGCTAAAAGCCCAAATCCAAGAAAATAATAAGCATGCACATAATATGCAACAAACGCATAATGTAGACATTTGGCAACATACGTATATTATAATTATTTTTATACAGATTAATAAAATGTATAACTAAAATATGATCAAACCAATAACTTACCTAATAAGAGTTGAGAATATATTTTTTTTTTAAAAGAAATAGCACTCGTATATCAATGAATACAAAATTACGGAGACGCTACTTATAACTCTATAAACTTAGTCGACCGCCAAAAAGTAATGTCAAAAAAAAATAGATTTGCCGCCGAAACCTGCATAATTTCTTTTTCGACACTCAATATATTTATTATGTATGGTCGTCAAAGTGCGTTCGGAAACAAATACCACACGACTTCAATAAAATAACGTGAAACGTGGTATGTATACATTTGGCAACAAGATGCATTTAAGGGTTAATTAAGTTCGTTTTTAATTAAGGCCGTTAAAATGGCAAAACAAGAAAGTACTGTTTAATTTTAGTTTTTATGTAAATTTAACTTAGTTAAATAAGTATTTGATTCCAGGAAGTCGCTTTTTAATAGGAATATTAAGTGTTTTTAGATTTTTGACTCGTATATTATTACGTGATTCGAGGATACTTATCTACAATTCGCTTAAATTCCGAAAATCATATTTAAAATAGATATGTTTAAATGCTTTGTGATCCCGGTATACAAAAACTTTCTAAATAAATTTAAAAAAAACTAGTCTAAAGAGGTAGAGTCCCAAAAACATTATAAATTGTGGTCACCTAGCAAAATATCAGACCGCGACGTCGCTGACTGACTCTACAGGGTACCGACCATACCTACCGTTTTGACGACGGGTAGTTTGCCACGTGCAAATACTACGTCGATTGGATAGAGTATTAATATTTTTATGTGGATATTTTTTGTTAGCTCTATGAAAACTTGTAGAATAAAAATTATGCAGTTTTATATATCCAGAATTACTCCTAAATGGGATACTGATGATTTTTTAAGTTCACCCTGTAGATTATGTATAACTTTAAGATTTGGCCTTTTTTTGGGTTCTACCTTTGTGTTCAGACAGACGCAGTAATCGATAAAACTGCCCGCAGCAGTGGCTTGTTTAAATCTTATCAATGCTTTACGATGAAGACACCCATAGGCGTAACTAACTGTCTGACTTTTAGGGGAGGGGCCCAGGGTGGGAGTAAAATAAATGTTGATACAAGACACCTTTTTTTTTTATCAAAACGTGTAATATCGACGAAAAAAGTACCAAAAAAAAATGGGTCTGTGTCGGACCAGACGGTGGAAGTGATACTTCTTTGGCCATTCGCACACACACACATACAGATTATTATAAGTCACTTAATTATTATACTATACACCTATACATTATCATTATTAAGTTCGTATATTCGTAAAACCTAGCCGGGGATCGAACCAGGGACTCTAGCGTGGGAGCCGAGTGCGTTAGCCACTGACCCATCGAGACTCTCGGGGTATCTTTGGTAGAGAACGTATAAAAAGACACTACGGATTTTACTCCTAACGCGTGACGCGATTTCTCGACCAACATCCCACCACAACGGGCGCAAAGAAGTGTAACTTCAATAAATTTGACTATTGACTATTAAATACTACAAAGTAGGCAAATAAACTACCATTTTTCTTATATGAAATCTTATCAGACAAAGGTCAAAGAAACACCGCGTGGATTTTAATATAATAAACTTTAATTTTTTATGGTGTCGTGAGTATAGTTCAGCAATACGAGTCAGTCATTTTCTTGGGTGGGGTGCATGGTCTGGGGCTCCCGGCTCCCCTGTAGTTAAATTGTACTAACAGTTCGACCTCATTACATCGTGTCTATGGTCGCGGTACAGATTTCGCAGGTATGTATTCAATTTATTCAGAGACACGATCTGTCTTCAGACAATGTCGAGAGCACAGTCTTCAGAAATCATCAACTCTACACATACAATGTGCATCGCATAACAGAGCATGTACCAACATTGAATGACTGATTAATTATTTTTACAGGTTATTATTTAGCTCGCAATATTTGTATGTCGATTTAGGTCGAATCTTGCGAGCTGAATTAGAACCACTTCCTAACATGTTGGTTCAGTTAAGATGACAATGCATTTTTATAGTAGCATGACCTCATTATACACCCAGGAATGGCTCCAGATGAAGGATCTTCAAAAGTTGTTCACAATCACCCCTTAAAAGGATACTGCTGACTTTAAGTTCACCCTGTATATATAAATACATTGTACATAGATCCAGCTGAGACACTATCTTTTCTGCCGGTTTCTTAATCTTACCTAAAATACAATTTAAATACAAAATACTTATACATACCTAAAAGATACCTAAATAATTTTTAGTGGGTTTTTTTCCATAAATTCATTTAATTTGAGTTTTATTAAAGATTTTCTCTTAAGTTGTCTAACTTCAAGAGTTATTTTATGTAATGCTTTGCTGGGCGTGTTATGTAACGGCTAACGGATCCCCACGTCATAATGCCATAAGACATTATTGATTCCACTGAGACGAAATACCTACAAAGTAAGTATTTCGAGTCTTCCTAAAGAATCCTTTAGAGTATGATTTTGACGTAAATAACTACTCACTAACAGCGTGCTGATGTCTGTGTGTCGCCTTAAGGCGCCTACATACCTGAATTCTACAAAAAAATGCGAATTTTACAGGTTTTCAAAGACTTTAGGAGAGGTGATTAATCTACTTTATGATATATATATATATATATATATATATATATATATATATATTTTAAAAGAATTTCTATGACTAGGATACAATTATTCTAACCCTACTTTACTAGGCAAGATGTGCCTGCGCTAGAGTCAGGTGACATGGTAGTAATGAAGCGGTAAAAATGGCGTGACCCTGTGCAGATTCGAACCCGCGACCTTTGAGCGAATAATCCAACGCCTTTGCCACTAGGCTGTCACGATCTCTAATAATAAGATAATTTATTATTATAGGATTTTTTTATAAATGTGCAAAAAATTAAAAAAAAAACAAAACCACCAATTTTTCTAAAATGACATTTTTTAAAGTCGCTTCTGAAAGTAGAAACATCCGATATAAAATATATATAATTTTTAAAACGACGATAGAGTCGAGGTGGGATTTGATATATATAGAAAGAAATAATATATGTCAAAGAAATAATATAACAAAATTTGCCTAAAATTGTAGATTTTTGTTTTTGTGTTATTTAAAAAAAAAACTTTGAGAACGTATCCGTAACTTTTCAAATAAAAAAAAAACAAATCTATTCCATAAAAAATGTTAGGCCGCGGTTTGTGTTATTTATTTATTTAAATAAAATTAAACAGCAAAATTGAACCATGATTAACAGGTTATAACGAGCGCACATCGCAAAGTAATATAGGTATTTAATGATTCCAGAAAGAAAAGGTGGTTTATAGTTCTAAGCAATTTCACAGAGAGCCTTAATAAATTGGTTACGGCGAAGATGGAATAAATAAATGCTCTGTAAGTTTTTGTTATAAGTATCTTGAATTCTATTAAGCACGGCATTATGGGCGTAACTTGAATTCTATTAAGCACGACATTCTGTGCGCAACATGAATTCTATTAAGCACGACATTCTGTGCGCAACTTGAATTCTATTAAGCACGGCATTCTGTGTGCAACTTGAATTCTATTAAGCACGGCATTATGGGCGTAACTTGAATTCTATTAAGCACGACATTCTGTGCGCAACTTGAATTCTATTAAGCACGACATTCTGTGCGCAACTTGAATTCTATTAAGCACGGCATTCTGTGCGCAACTTGAATTCTATTAAGCACGGCATTCTGTGCGCAACTTGAATTACATTTAAGCAAATGAAACTGGTAAGAAGTGTGTGAGAGACGAAAAGAGATTTTACTCAGAATGGAAAATCTACTTTTGAGTGCACGATATTTTACAAAAAGCTCATGCGAGTTTACACCTTTCCGTTAATTTGTATAAGGCTTCTTTTCGCAGGCGACGATTTTTAGGTCAGAATCGTTCGAATCTCGCCTTAAATATATACTCGGTTCCTAAAATCAGCCCGACAGCTGTTTAGCAGACAGTGGTCGGGCGAGTACCCAGACTCCTGAATATTTTATCGAATTCGCTCGGGGCAAGGTTTTTATCCGACTGCTAGTTCATAGCACGCTTATATTTAAGGCGAATCCAAAGGGTACATATTAATTTCGATTCATTTAGACCCTTTTCCAATGGCTGTCATTTGGTAACCATTGGATATTTTATCACAAAAAAATATATGTTTAGATACCTTCATCTTAGGTCTTCAACATAGTAAAGGCAGATTTTTTAAATTTAATTCTATTTCTGAGAAATTTAATAAATGATAAACTTCTAATAGTTTTTTTAAAGTTGAATTACTCTCTTATAAAATACATTCGAGGGTTAGGAAAAATAGTAATTAAAAGGCAAACGAACACTTCGTTTGCCTTTTAATTACTATTTTATACATAGACAAGTTCTAAACATAGAAACCATCTAAACATAGAAAAGTTAGTTTTTTAAATTTTTATATTATGAAGCTGTAATTAAATAAAAATGCGTCATAATAAATATGTTTCGCCTTAAGAAAGATCCCGTACTATTACAAGCCTTCCTGCGGAGTTGACATTTGACCTGTTGGTTCAGAAAACGATGACAATGCGATTTTGTGGTAAGCATGACCTGATTCTAGACCCAGGAATGGCTCCAGACGCAGTAACTCCTCAACGGTCACAGACACAAAATTTTGCATACGCATTCAAGCACTCAAATACAAGTTTTTACCAACAATTTATTTTTTACTATTTAAAGTGATTTTCACTCCGCGCCGTGCAATACAAAGGCTGTCAGAGAGCGCCATTGGAACAATAAAAAAGTTCGTAACTATCGGCAGGGACTCGAGTTCGAGTTTCGTATGTCCTGGCATTTCCGCTTCCGGTTGATACGGTCGGCCATATTGCAAACTACGCACACCAGATAATCTATATATTAATACGCGAAGAGTAGACATTATATTCCCTTCTAAGCCTATAGAAATTGGCACAAAATCTATAGGTTTCTAGAATCTATCGCGGCGTTCACTATCTCTATCTCTATCTACTCTATCGTTCACGTCACGGCAGATTCCGACACTGGTGATGAATCTTGGTTACCTTTATCTCTACATGAGGTGTTTTTTCAATAACCTACGACTAAAAAACCCTATTAAGGCGCCCCGGGACGCATTTGTCCTTAAGATTAGAAAGAGTAGGCTTTAATCGAACATTGACGTGTAGAAAAGAGACGGATATACTCGCCGACTCATTTGGAATCGATGAAACATGTTTTTTGTATTTAAATAATTATTATCATTTGAAAAAAGTGTTTTTTTTTATGTAATGGCCTAGATTATTATATTGTCTATCTTTAGAAAGAAAAATCAGGTTCGCATCACTTACACAGCTTAAAAGAAAATCGTTGCAAGAAAAAAACAACACTTTCTTATTTATTTATTTTCATTACTATAATAAGGTGTATTTCGTTTTTTTTTTAAGCAAAGTACTAAATTAATATATGTAGAATATTGTGGTATTTTTAGTTTTAGCCATTTGTTGGGAATAACTTCAACAAAATGCACCAAAATACGTTACAAAACACGTTTTAGGGACTGGTGGCGCCTTAATATAAATATTGACACCGTAAGATTATTTTTTTTGCACACAGAATAAATTTACAAAAAATATCCAGGAACAGTCCTAAACAGAGGTTCAGTGTATTTAATTACATTTTTTTTTTATCTTTGTAATAACCACCACTTCTGAGAAATCCTTTATCTAAAATGTAAAAAAAAAACCACAGAAGGGCAGGAAGCTAAAATTTATC
This sequence comes from Neomicropteryx cornuta, assembly GCA_020383195.1. NCBI lineage: Eukaryota > Metazoa > Arthropoda > Insecta > Lepidoptera > Micropterigidae > Neomicropteryx > Neomicropteryx cornuta. Next base: position 2,758,636 of record JAHKQU010000010.1, on the reverse strand, counting down.
TATAATATGGGTTACAAATTAAATAAAACGTCATACTACTGACAGCTGATTTACTGAATGAGTTTCGAGCTGTGAATTTTGTGTGATTTCAAAAGTTCCCTTTTCAATAGTCTGTCAATGTCTGACAATGAATTGTATTAAAAAATAAATACAAGCTGTAATTGTGTTTTTTTTTCTCAACTGTTACTAGTATTCAATTCTAAATTTCATAGATTTTGCAGGGAATTAAGGCAAACAACACACGCTAATGACGTATTTCTCCACGTTGGCAGCTGAATTAATACAACAAATTCAAACAAAATATATGCAATAATTATAGTGGTATAAGAACCTCAATAATGCTCAAACTAAAAAGTTAATGAATTACGGTCAAATTTCAGCCACTGGGCGACCACTAGATTACTTATATTTATTTATTTATTCCTATTTATCGTTTTTTTTTTATTGTATACCTATATTAATCAAAATAAAATCAAAGTTTTTATTAAACGGCAGTTTAACAAAAAGTAAATAATTAAAAAAAATGCAAATATCTATTAGTAAATCATAAAAAAAATAGTAATATAATTGGCCAATAGGTGTTGGCCAAGGGAATAGGAATAGGGAAGGGAATAGGTGTTGGGAATAGGTGGTGGTGGTGTTGGATTAGGTCTGTTATCTTCCTAACTAGGTAAGAGTTACCTGTTCTAAGAAAGGTTATTTATAAAGTGTTACAGTGTGAGTATAAAAGACCTGTGAAAAATAATAAAAATTTATATTAAACCCAAATATACGCACACACAAAGTGTCTACCGGTTAAATACACATCCTAATATATTTTTTAAATAAATTAATAAATTAATATTCAACCGTGACCCCAAGGCCATTCCCGATGAAAAATCTAGCCAATAGGCCCTGCGACCTCGAGGCTTTGACCTCATCAAAGGTCATCGTGGTTTCCGAGAAAAAAAATGTAAACCACGCGATAATATTAAAATTACACCAGCGCTTCGAGAATTAATTTATTTTCGCATTTTTTTTAATACAATTTTATACACATAATAGTGAACATAAGCCCCCCCCCCCCTCCAAACCTGGTCTTCTAAAGTGCTTTATTTTACGCTTGGAAATGGCTTGGCCTCGTGGGAATCCCCGAAATGTGCGATATTAGTTTACATCTCAATTCGTTGCGTGTTGGACTAAAAAAAATTCAAGTTCAAGCCAGTGGCATAACACAATACCCTTAATGAGAAATTTCACTCTTAAATTAATTTAATTAAATTAAAGTAAAACCTAACCCAGATAAATTATGACATAACACGAAAGCCAGTATTATTTTGAAATGACCAGGCTACGACCTCTTAAGCCGAAATATACAGGGTGCTTAACCTTAAGCAAAGTCGTCCTCCGTACGGTAAGGCAATGCGTCTGTTTGTCTTTGCCCGAGATTTGCCTCTGTGGACTCGGGGTGACTTTGAAAAGTCACCCCGCGCGACGCGATCCGTCACGCCGCGGGGTTCAAATCCACCCCAGTTTACGTTTTTTTCTGCGTACCCTCCCTCTGTCTCCCCCCTTCCCTGGCCTTCGCGTCTAGACTTGTCTCGTGACGTCATCAGTGCGTTTGATGGTGTATCGATTTCGTGATCGCGAATTACCACGATATAGCCCGTCTGCATGATGCAGATAGGGCATGTCATACAAAGCGAGCGAGACGTGATACGCGAGGAGTGTACTCGAAGTGGCGTACTTGGGCGTGGTGCGTTTTTCACCCTCAGTTCCCGTATCTATATGTTTTAAAAGATGTTGATCCATCCTCGAAAATTACTGATGCTAAGAACTCATAACCTCAAGGCAATACTCCTTATTAAATGTACGACCTTGTGGTAAGAACTCCTGATGCACCACGCCATGATAATCAAGGAAAACAGTGAGCAACACCTTGACATTTGACCGAACTTGGGCGTCCAGAGCGAGGTTCTTCATTGGTGTCTTCTCGGAAGAGTTTATACCACTTTTAAAATTTTTTTTTAATTGAAGTATACTCACCGTATGCCACTGTCAACATTTCAAGAATTTTAGAGCACTTGAATCCATTTTTTACACAAAATTTACACGCAAAACACTTCTAACCTTAATGCCTCTCACAAACAAACAAAAAATGCTATACTCTTGAAACTATTCTCAGATGTTAAAAACATGTGTAGCAACATAACAAAAAAAAAACGAAGATCGAACGGACGTAGCCCGCGAAATCTCAAAAAGTCACCTTACTTTTTGATCACACCTCGTATATCGGTTTAGATCAAACCTTGCACGCCGAATTAGAATCACTTCCTCTTATCATATGGAGTTGAAAAATTTCGCGTCTGTGCTGTTGTCCGTTGAGGAGTTCTTACATCTGGAGAATCAGGTCATGCTTACCATAAAAATGCACTTTTATCGAAACTGAACCACCAAAATTTACAGCTTACAAAGTTTGATCTAAACATACAAACATTGCAAGCTAAATAAAAAGCTTTTTTAAAAAAAAGGGAAGTAAGTAAATTTTCGATCGGTTTTAATTAAATTTTAAATTAGATTTTCTCTACCCAATTGGGAATAATTTTCTAATATATTTTTTGCTGAATACATTTTCATTTCACTTCAGAACTAGGGGTTTTGTTGCCAACAGGTAATAAAATTACGTCTTACGATTTTATTACGAAACATCGAGATTTCTATAATAATTTTTAAATTTAATACGAATTTATTGTACACAAAACTTCAGGGGGAAATTCTCTATATAATTAACCTTCCTTAGCACAGGTAACTCTTACCTAGTTAGGAAGGTTATCTACTTGTACTCATCGGCCAACTGATTTCTCAATAAAAATAAAAAAAATAAAATAAATGGTAGAAACCGCATCAAAATCCATTGTATGTGCGAACAAACATGCAGACCCTTTTCTTTATACTATTTATTGATGATTGAATTGGTTTATTTATTTATAAGTAAATTCACAGCGTTTTACTTGTAAAAACGAGAATTTAACAGTAGAAATTGAAAAAATCAAGTTCAAAAATTAAACAATTTAAACAAAACGCAAAAAAAATACTTTGTTCGTACATCAAAATCGTACATTATTAAATTCGTACCCAGCTCGAACGGTAAACGTGTATCTATTGTATACGATTCACCCAGATATGTAACGATGAACGCAGCGATGCTGGGCTCTAGAAGCGTTTCGTTACACGTGCGGTCGCACCGATTCAGGGTCGCGTTCCCGCTTTGAAATTGTGCCAAGTCTGAACAATCTGATGTTGGGGAGGTTACAAATTGGGTTAATACGATGCGCACGTTGCAGTATGGACCCACATCGGAAGCTGGAGATTTCTGTACCCTAATCCATCTTAAAGCGTATGACCACGGCCAGGGCGCTCGGCTCCAAGGGATGTAGGGGCGTTTACCCATGTCCTTTGGCCTATAAAGTCGGACACTTATGTAAAATCTTTTCTTCGTATGATAGGGAATTTCTAACTGGCCGTTTCGTCTTAATTTCGCGAGTTGCGTCTAGTGCGAGATGGTAACGTCAGGTCAAAAAGTTTATATACCGATAAAAATGTTTTTAAAACGATTACTCTTCGCATTCTAACATTTTACTTTTAGTGATTTTTTTTTATTTTAAAGCCGGTTCTATGTTTTTTTAACGTAATAGTACCAATATTGCATTCCAATATTATGTACTTAGTTATATTAGTAGTCTTTTCTGTAGGTAATCTACATATTAATACGTGAAGGGAAAACTTTGGATTCCTTCACACGAAGGAGTGTGAGATTTGGCATGGTTAAAGTTTATATGGAGACGGAGTGAAGAAAGCTAAAATTTACCTATAATATGTGTTACAAATAAATTCATTTAATTAAAATAATACGTTCATACTACTGACTGACTGAATGTGTTTCGAGTTGTGAATTTTGTGTGATTTCAAATGTTTCTTTTTCAGTAATCTGTCAATGACAAATAATTATTAATGCCATCTTATACTTCTATGAAAAAAATCAAACTGACAATGAATTATATAAAAAAAAAACAAAATACAAGCTGTAATTATGTTTTTTCCTTGTTACTAACATTAAATTTTAAATTTCATAGGTATTGCAGGAAATTAAGGCAAACAACACACACTAACGGCGCATTTGTACGCCCACACAGCTGACGTAATGGAACTTATTTTAAACTTATTTTTTTTAAATGTGCAATGCTTAGAGGTATAAGAACCTCAATAAATACCTTTAATCGTCTATATTATTTTAATTCAAAGTTTCTATTATGCAAAACAATGGAACTGCAATTTAATAAAATGTTGAATTTTATTTGTACTAAATATTATGTTAAATATAAATACAGCAAGATAATTAATTAGCAAGATAATATAAGAATGTTTATCAGGTTGATTGGCAGTCATGTTGCCCGATTAGATAGAAATCTGTTACCTTTCTAAGTATGAACATATATAAAAAAATAAACACACAAGTCTAATTAAGTACTCGCTCTTGTTTTCAACATAAATTTCCTTAGATACTTTCCATTAATACATTGGAAAATATTTAAAAATTCACATTTTTGGTGATGCACCACTCCTCAACCACTAAGTATTCAGACGAGTGGTTTATAGCACTGCATATATTGAGGACTTATCTTGTATTCCTTGAAAGCCGATTTTTTAAATTGATTTTCTTTTTTGAAATATAAATTAAATAAAAACAATTTATTTAGTTTTATTTTTCGCTTCGCATTCGATAATTCAGCGTACGATTTACCCGAAAAATAGTATTGTTGACAAAATAATGGTGTAGTTCTCAACGAAGGCACACGTTTAAATTTTATTCTTATTTTAGTGATAATTAAAAGTTACTAAATTTAGACATGATCGAAAACGGCGTGTTACGATGTCTCTAATGAATAATCGCAAGCGGTTCGTTAAACTCTACAATTTTGTCAGTCGTGTCTATGGTACGTCCCGCCGATCCGCGCGCCAAATGCAGTAGTGTATTGAAGCCGGTTCTGGACCAATTAACTATACAAATGCGGCCAGACGGTAGTGGTGTATGGACGCGTACCTTGCTCCTGTTTTTTTAATACTTTGTTCTTTTTCTAACGTTTTCTAATGATTAGTGCTGATTTTAGTAGTTGAGAAATGGAAAAAAAGGATAGGCGGATCATTTTGAGACGTCAAACTATTTCTCGGGCCGTCAGACGGCTCAACTTTTCGAGATCCAATCGAAGGTTCCGAGACGGTCCGATTCAAATTTGTAGGTGTACTGATTTCTGTGGTTTGTGTCTAGACTAGCTGCCAAACAAATATGATTATTATAATTATTTCTTTCTCAAATACCACCATGTACATCTTTTAGTCAACTGTGAGCTTGACATATTTAAAATATATTTTTAAACCTTAATGAAATTTATACATTGTAGTTGTCTTTTGCAACGCATCTGTACTAACCTATGATCATGTTCAAACATGTTTCTAATACGAAACAGTAAAATGAATTAAATGGCTGCGCGTGCAAGTCAGCGCTCCTGTTTTCGATCGACTGCTGTCCCGTTGTCGACCGACGATACGAATCCCAGCCGGCGCGCAAAAAACGTCAGGTCATTATGATCATTGAACTCTCAATTGACATTGAGCGCTCAACTCAATTACAATTACAATTGACTCAATTAACTCGTGTGCATTTAATGTCGTCTCGCAAGTCAGACTACAGTCATCGCAGGATTGAGGGGGCCGGATTGTCGTATATTTATCAATATAATGACAGAGATCGCCCCTGTTGGGTATAAAAAGACCTAGCATAACAAACATTGATTATATTACCAGTGAACAGTGCAATTCGAACATCTCTGGTCAAGATTGAGTTTGATTAACGTGAAATAAAAAAGGTACATATTTATTTATTTAATCATATGCTATTAGTAAACTAATAATTTACTTTCCGTTTTATTAAAGCTATACATTATAAAAATCCATCATTGCAGCTTTGATTATTTTAGATTCAATAAACACTATTTTGTATGTATCTTGACAGTACAAGATATATATAGATTTGATGATTATGATTTATTTAAGCTTTCGCCATTCGGCGTCGTTAGAAAAAATATGAAAGATGACGTTATATATATGTGTTTTTCTTATCTGTGTCTCTAAGATCTCGGAACATTTTTTATAAGTATTGTTTTTCTCTCTACAGCTTTAAAATGAAAAGAAATATTCAAAACGACCAACCATCAACAAGCAAGAAAATGCGGTGTGGCTCATGCAACAAGCATCTAGATGTTGGAAAATATGCTAGCCACCTGAGAAGTGCCGAACACAGGGCCCTGAGCGTTAGATGTCCACTCAACACGACCACACAAGAGATTCAGAGTGGATTTAAGAGTCGTATCAAAACTTACGAGGTCTACAATAACTGTTCTGATGTTGTTCTGCCAGATGTTTTTATGAATTCGATTCAAGACGAGGTAAAAAAATTAATACTGACTCAAATCGAGTCGGTGCACAGCGTTAAAGTTAACCTGGTTCTGTATGGTTCATATCTGCTCCCGACTTCCAATGAAACATCATTAAAAAGTTTCAATACACGGAATGAGGTTATATGTAACAATGTAGACTTTGATAACGCCTATTCCATTTTTAAAAATTCAATAAAGACGCAAAGTGAGCATTTTCAAGAAATGCAAAGCGGGTGGACACTTGTGAATACGAGGTTTCTAGAAGTAAATATAAATAAATATCAACCAATTGCCGGTTCAAGCTTTGTCCGCCTCCCGCAAAATATTATTAGTAAGAAGGCTGTTTTGAATATTATTAGCGATGATGAATATTGTTTTTTATATTCCATCGTAGCATTTTTGAAACCTGCGCAAACGCATAGAAACAGAACATCTTCTTACCCTCATTTTTCGGAAATTTTAAATGTGGGTGATATCAGTTTTCCAATGAAATTAACTGACATAAATCTTTTTGAAAAACTAAACCCTACTATTTCTGTTACCGTTTTCGGGTTAAAGCTAGGTAACAACGGCAAACATATCGTTTGTGGACCCCTTAGATATAGTAAAATAAAGCGTCAATATCATGTAAATCTTTTATATATAGAAAATGAAGAAACGGATTTGGGTCATTACACCCTTATAACTAATTTGTCGCGTCTAGTTTCAGACCAAATAAATAATAAAATGCATAAGAAACATTTTTGTGATGGTTGCTTTAATTTTTTCACGACAGAGGTAAAATTACAACACCACCAGCGACACGATTGCGGCGAGAGAATAGTCCGCCTTCCTACAACTAGAGAAATTGATGTTAAATTCATCGGTAAAACTCAGGAAAATATTTTACAATTTAAAAATTTCGATAAACAGCTCGAGCATCCATTTGTAATATTTTTTGATTTTGAAAGCGTTCTTCTTCCCATCCAAACGTGCCAACCAGACCCTAAAGCTTGTTATACTCAATATTTAAATAAGCACGAAGTTTTTTCTTATGCATTCTATGTTTATTGTAATTACGACACCTCTCTATGTAAATTTTTCACATACACGGGTCCCGATGCCGTAAAACATTTTGTCGCCTCTTTGCACGAGCAAGCTCTTATTATTTATAAGCATATGAAAACTGTTGTGGTCATGAAAGAGCCTACAACTAGTGATCTGCTTCAATTGAATTCATCGACCCGTTGTCATATTTGTAAAAAAGATTTTATCGACGGAGACAAATATGTCCTCGATCATTCACACACTACAGGAGCGATTCGCTCATGGGCATGCAACTCGTGTAATTTACTTTATAAGTACCCAAATTATCTCCCCATATTCGGCCATAATATAATTAATTATGATATGCATTTTTTGATTAGAGAATTGGCTTACGATAACGGCAGTGTGACGTGCATACCGTCAAGTAAGGAACGTTTTATTTCCATTTCAAAGCGCATAGGTGTCTTCCATCCAAAGACTGGTAAAGCTGGTACTTTTGAGTTGAGATTTTTAGACAGTTATAAGTTTCTTGCTTCATCTCTAGACACTTTAAGCAAAAATTTGACTTTGGAGAATTTTACAAATATGAGAAATTTTTTCCCAAATGATGCAGATATTGGTTTATTGAAGGAAAAGGGTATATTCCCCTATTCTTATGTAAACAGTCTAGAGAGATTAAAAGATACGCAACTGCCATCTAAAGAACATTTCTATAACGACTTGAAAGATGAGCAAATAACCGATCAAGAATACGATCGGGCTTTAAAAATATTTACTCACTTTAAATGTACCTCTTTGGGATCATATAGCTCTTTATATTTAATGTGTGATGTGCTTATACTTTCGGACGTAATGATTCACTTTAGGAAATTATGTATGGCCACATATGACCTAGACTGTGCCCAATACTATACCCTACCATCCCTATCTTTTGATGCATTTTTAAAACTCAGTAAGGTTCAGCTCGAATTACTTACTGATTTAGATATGCTAACTTTTGTAAAGTCCTCTATTCGAGGCGGGTATTGTGGTGTTTCAAAAAAGTACACCAAGAGCAATAATCCCTACCAAAAAGATTATGTTCCCACCAAAGAGTCGAGCTATATCGTATACTGTGATATTAATAACATGTACGGTCACTCGATGTGTTCCAAGCTCCCAGTATCGGACTTTAAATGGTACAGCGATGAGGACACCGATCGTTTTGATCCTTTATCATTCGATTGTGATGGTGAGGTAGGGTTAATTTTAGAAGTCGATTTACACGTACCGTCACAAACGCACAATTACCTTGATTCTTTCCCCCCATGTGTCGAGCAACGAGTCCCTCCCAATGCAAAATTGAAAAAACTTTTAGGCACCCTGTATGATAAATCAAAATATATTTTACACATTAAAAATTTACAGCAGGCACTTTCGTTGGGTTTAAAATTGGTTAAAATCCATAAAATACTGTCATTTAAACAGGATTTTGTTTTAAGGGATTATATTAATATAAACAATAAATTGCGAACGGAAGCTACTTCACCATTTGAAAAAAATTTATTTAAATTAATGAACAATAGCGTCTTTGGACGAAGCATTCTTAACCCCGAAAGATTTATGGAAATTAAGATAGTAAATCAGTGGAATAAAAAAGTTAATCGAATGGGTGCTAGAGCTTATATTGCCTCTCCATATTTTCATTCTTCCCTCATGCTCGAGAATGATTTGTGTATAATTCAAATGACAAAACCCGAAGTCTATTATAATCAGCCTGTTTTTCTCGGTGCCGCAATCTTAGAATTAAGCAAGACTCTGATGATTGATTTTTGGTATAATTATTTAAAACCTAAATATCAGGATAATATTGAATTACAATATACTGATACAGACAGCATAGTAGCATATATCAAAACCAATGATTTTTATGAAGATATAAAGCCTGATCTCCATCGTTTCGATACGAGTAATTTCCCAAAAGATAATGTTTTTAACATGCCAATAGTAAACAAACAGGTTTTAGGTCTGATGAAACTGGAGACGGGTGATAATATTATAAACGAATTTTTGGCAATTAGATCAAAATGTTATGCTTACAAATGCGAGTCTGATGAATTGGTTAAAAAATGTAAGGGTGTTTCGGCTAAATCCCTATTCTTCGATGATTATAAAAGGTGTCTTTTTGAAAATGAACCGAAATCTTTAAAAATGAAATTTATCAGGGCTAAAAATCATAACGTTTACACCATAGCACAGAATAAAGTAGCCCTTGTAAACTTTGATGACAAAAGACACGCGCTGCCTGATGGTGTAAATACTTTAGCGCACGGTAATGTTAAAATATAAGTTTTTACATGATATTGACGCAATTTAGAATAAGATAATTTTAAGTTTAGATAATTTAGGTAATATCTATATTTGATAATTTTAAGATTATGTAAATGTAAATTAATATCAAGATTTGATAATTGTTAGCTTTGATAAGTTTATGAATAAATAATGTCTATATCTAATTATTTCTTTCATTTCAATTCACCTATTTATAATAAAAAATGTTTGCTATCCCGCAGACAGAAAAACAAAATGGTCGCATAGACCACGCCTAGTGTATCTATCTCACTCTGACAATTCTAACCCCCACTATTCATCCCATTCTCCTTCAACAATTAGATTCCATCTCACTCGCGTTTCAAGTCTCCTAGTGAAAGTACATTACATTAGTTGCTTCACAATGGAATCTCATAATTATTTAAATAACCTAACATGGACTGATGACGCTGATAATGTTTTGTTATCGTTTGATAATCATGCTGATAAAAATATCGAAAAAAAGAAAAAACGCAAGGCTCCAGTTTTGAAGCTCCAACAATTGAGTGCAGATGCTGGGAAATCAGGTATCCCAAACTCGAGAATTAGCCAACTGACTGATAATGGGCGTGTGGTTATAGAAGCCTCGCAGAAAGTGTTTAATGATTATCTGATTAAGCTGGAGGTATACAGGATTAACGACATAGTCAACGAGAAACCGATTGATTATTGGAAAAAGTCTACATTCCGCGCTACAGTCGGGGTGAAATCCCAAGAAGAGGAATATAATACTATCATCAAACTGGCGAATCAGCTAAGTGCGATTGTTCTATCTCAGGATGATGTCACCAGGAGGGAGTGGACTAATCAGACGACGCGATTCTAACATTCCTTCTATGACACGGGTGGATAATGGTCGACTCTGCGGTTATTGTTGATTTTCAATGTCTCAAAACTGACCTTAAAACCAATTTTATAAAAGAATTTGCAATTAAATCTTCAAATTTGGAACATGTTTCGATTTTTCAATCTCCGCCGTTTATCCAACAACAAGTTGTATCAACAAACAAATGGCTAACTCGCAACTATCACAATTTGAACCATTCTGATGGCACTATTCCCTACGATGAATTGGAAAGTTATATATCGACTCTACTAATAGGGATACAGAGAATTTTCGTCAAAGGATTGGAGAAGAAGAGGTTGCTTCAAAAGCTGATGCCCGAATTGAAAATTATCAACCTTGAAGACATTGGCGATTATCCATCTCTCCGCAAAATTAACTGGATTTTTAAAAAATGTGATCTTCATAGAAGAAGACGCGGCGCATGTGCCTTAAATAACGCCTGTATTATGTATGAGTTTCTAATTAGACAGATTGAATAAAAAAAAGAATTAAAAATATTGTTTTATTATGCAACATTATCCTTGCTAATCCATTCATTATGCGACTTATCTAGACCGAGATATTTCACGTAGACTTTGCTGCCTTTTTTCTTCATTATTTTTTCAACCAAATAAACACCAGGGTATTTGGTTTTTTTCAATTCTTCCTCGTAAAATCCTCCTAAAATCGGTTGTCCGCTTGAATCACTCAATAAATAAGTTCTAGGAAATGTATTTTGAATTTTTTTGACTGTAAACAACTCTGTAGTATACGAGGGGAGATAGCCTTTCTGAAATATATGTTTATATTTCGATATTCGAACTTGATCACCCACTTTAAATTTGGGTTTTGAGGGATCTTTTATTTTCAACACATTAAAGACCCTATCGTAAATTAATTTCTCATTTTTAGCCGAAACTTGAATCGGTGCAATGTTGATTGTTCTATGTTTCCGAGCATTATAGTCCTCAATTAGCTTATCCAATATCGGAGGTATCCATTTATAGTTTCCTTGTATATGGAATTGCTTATACATGTTTGATTTCAACGTACGATTAAATCTTTCGACAACGCTAGCTTTGATGGAACTATAGGTCGAATATAAATTAATGTCATATTCTTTCATTAATGATTTAAACGTAGAGTTAAACCATTCTTTACCATCGTCGGTGTGCAAATGTTTGGGGGATCTATTAGACTCTGTAAAAATATCACGCATTGCCTGCGTCACGTCCCTTGCATTTTTTGATTTAAGGGGTTTAGCAAAGGCGAATTTGGAAAATACATCAATAACTGTCAGTATGTAGCGATATTTCTTGTTTATATTAGACAAAGATTGCATCTCGACGAGATCGGCACTCCAGAGCTCGTCTATTCCCTTCGTTAGTACTCTCCGTCTTTTAAAGTTTTTTCGTACAGCTCCGTGTATTTCCTCAACGATCCCAACTTTGACTGGTGTTATATATTTACTCATGTTAAAAGTGTGATGAAGACACTAGTCATTGTACGTTTTCTAAACCATATATATATTAAAGTTGTTATAAACGACGACAGCGTAATTAAAGATAAAACTATAGAAATTATACTCCAAACGTCTGCATATTTACTAATCAAAGTAGCTGTTGTATTTGAATGTTTAGGTGCTAATGTAGGGTGAACATCTATGCAGGGATATTGGAATGACTTGTTACACGGGATCTCGCATCTATTTCCGTAAAACGAAGTCTGCTCGCAGTGACAGCGCCAGAATGGTCTGCTTCTAATTTGAGAACAGACTCCTCCGTTTAAGCACCTATCCTGGCAAGCGGCGACGAGCATCGCCCCGAATGAAATGAGTAATAACTTCATTTTGATCAATCTCACCCTCATTTCGCTGCTTTTATAGTATTTTACTTTGGCTTGAGATGTTTCTCCAAATCGACTATGGTCTGCTTGAGACGTTTCTCTAAATCGCTTATGCCTTGCTTGAGTTGCTTCATGCTCACGGCGTCGGCGTTGTCCTTACCGTCGGCCAGGGAAACGATTCTATGACCCTTTACCGAGAAGTAGCTGTTTGTAATCCCAAAGATTCGATCCATCTCTTTAATATGATTGTTAATTAACGATTCGTTTGTTTTTATCTTGGTTTCCATACCTGTAACGGCTTTTTTCAATTGATTTACGTTCACACCATCCATTCCTTGAACCCCCTCCAACATTTGACTAATACGATGGTTTTTGACAGAGTAGTATTCACCCGTTATACCAAATAAGTGGAGAATGTCATTTGTAAGATCTTTTAGGTTTTTATTTAATGTTTCCACAGTCGACTCTGTCTTGATATTTTTATCTTTCATTGTTTCAATGAGAGATTTAAGCGTGATCAAATCCTCATGGTTCCCGCCGATGGAGTGCATCATGCGAGCGGCGAGGTCATTTAATTCAGATTTTATTTTAGTCATTTCGTGCACTGTAGTATTGTCTAAATTATTAAGCGTCTCATTCATATGAATAGTGTATGTATTAATTTTTTCCTCTAGATTTTCTACACCATTTGCGTTGACATCATTTAATTCAGACTTTATTTTCGTCAATTCCTGCACTGTACTAATTGCTAAATTTTTAATCATCTCATTCGTATGTTTTAATTTTTCATCCAAATCGCTATTCAACCCTTTACCAGACCTCTCATCATTTATTAACTTTATAATTTCATCTCTAGTCAGAGAGATATCTTGACTCCCAAACTTTGATATCGTATGTGATGCGTACTTTGATTGTGGCATTTTGATAATATACCAACAGCGACTATGCTTTATATATACGTTAGACGATAATTCCCTCCTCTTGAAGCTCTTCCAGAATCGATAGGATTTCGTTTTGGTGAGAATTATTCCCTGCAGCCTTTGAAGCCATCAATAAACGTAATCTATCCACCAACTCGTTCACATCATTCCAATACACGAAACCTGACCCGTTCAATGTCATATTCGCGGGGATTAGACCCTCGCCGAGTCTTTCCTTTATTTTAATAATTCTAGACTTATGGTTCTCAATATCGGTTTGATTTCGAGGTTTTGCCTTTGGCGGGAACAGTTTCGCTATTATGTTCAAGTATTTATGTCCTTTATTACTGTTAACATTCATGTGACTATCATAATTTTTCAAGTGACCGTTCGTGAGTAGCAGAATTTTTTTGTACTCTTCTAAATCTTTCTCATTGTAGACTAAATTGTCCGGTTTCTTTTTAACGAGCAATTCGTACAACCCCATAGTCCCCTCAAATTCATTTTCGCCAATTATTATATCATTTTTATCCAACCTTATCAACTTGTTTCCTATGATTAGATTATCGCCTTCTATCCGGATTCCATATTTTTCATCTCGCTCTTTGGGGTATGTAAAGTAAAATTGCAAATACTTTGCTGCAATATGTCCAAATTCCTTATTCAATTCGAAAAATGTGCTCGTGCTCCCGTGTAACGTTTCCTGTAATTTTTCCACTTTTGATAGGTTGTCCTCGCTTTCCGATTTTGTTTCAAATGTGTCGTCTATAAAAGGTTTCAATTCCAACTCTGAATAATCACCCATGGGAACGTGCGCTATGTCGTAAAAGGGTTTCCTATTCACCGTTGACGTTCTCGGTCTGAACCAAGCGCTCACATTAGGCTCGGTGCTTTCATCCTCGGATTTGATGATCACCTCTTCCTTAACAGGTTTAACCTTCTCCAACGCCTCAATCAGGGGATGAAAAGATTTTTTAAAAGAGTCACTATCGCTCACTTCTCGCTGCTTGAATGATTTAAATTTTTTCCTAATTGTATCAGAGATATCAATTATTTTTCGCTTTAATTTTTTATCATTTTTCTCATAATATGGCAACATTATGATCGAACCTGACGATATGAATCGTTTATCAGCCTTATATATATAGTTTACGTTGTAAACGCTATACATATGTGTGTTATGATGGGAACACAATTCTTACGTTGACTAACACAACAGAGTGTGTTAGAAACACACATTAGACATTATGTGTTGTGTTGAGAACATTACGTTGAGAACAGCCCCTCAAACATATGATGAGAACAGCTCCTCAAACATTACGCTGAGAACAGCCCCTCAAACATATGATGAGAACAGCCCCCTCAAACATACGATGATAACAGCCCCTCAAACATATTTACTACAAGTAAATAATAGTATCAAATTGATATTTATATCGTCCGCTACTCATAGCCGCTTCTCTATCGATTGTTAGAAACCCATACTGATCCCTCTGCCAACATAGTTTAGCCATTTGGGAAAATTTATCGAATGACATGTCTGAACTGACATGATCGTCATAAGCGTGTTTTAAATTGAGCATGTCCATTTTAAATAAACAGACAACGTTGCAAGTGTCTCTGATTAGATGTTTACCTATCCTGGCATAGCTCTGACATAGGAGGAAGCAGTCTATATCCGAATGTCTTCCGAGGCTAAAATAAGCCCTCAAATTGCTCTGATTACTAGTGGGAATATCGTCAAAAATACATATAGTGTTTTTCTTCATCTCGTGCGGTTGTATAATATTTTCATTTTCGCTGAATGTATGATATTCGACTTCTTTCACATTATTCATAACATCGCGAAGCATTTGATACTTGGGTTGAAATAGAGTTTTACTATAAACGTACACGTTTTGAAATCGAAGTCCATTTGAACTGAATAAGAGCGAAAACAGCGCGTTTGTTTTACCGCAGTTTGAAGGACCGGCGAAAATTGCCCTTATGTGGTCGGGTAATAGACTTCCATGTCTACTTCGATTTTGAGGTTCATTTAGATCTAAATTGCAAACTTGAATTGAGTTGTCTTGCTTGACAAATCTCATTTTAGTGGATCGATTGATGAAGGGTATCTGCTATATATAGAGAGTAAATTGTATACTCATCGTTAGTATGAAGGTTGGAGGAGGAATAATAAATAGAGTTTTAGATAATCTTAATACAGAACTACATCTCCCCGGAGGGTACAGGTACTGCGGCCCTGGAACGGATCTAAATAAACGTGCTAATCAGAGCGGGATAAATCCTCTAGACGAAGCTTGCAAAGAACACGATTTTGCATACCTTAAATCCAAAGATATTGGGTCAAGACATAAGGCTGATAGGATACTAATTAATAAAGCTTGGGATAGATTTAAATCAAAAAACTCTTCATTTGGTGAAAAAAGCGCTGCTTGGTTAGTTACAAATATAATTAAGGCTAAAGTAAAGATGGGATCGGGCTTATCCACATTACGCCAGGCTATGAAGAGCGTTAAACATGCATTGAAGCATAGCAAGGGTGGGATGAATCCTAGAAATGTCAATATTGCTTATAAAACTGCTAAAAAGTGTTTGAGAGGGAAAAAATGTAAACTACCTCGAATTATTCCTATACCTAAAACGGGTGGCTTTCTCCCCTTTCTATTACCGCTCTTTGCTGGACTTTCAGCCCTCGGAGGAATCGCAGGAGGCGTATCGTCTATCGCTAAAGCTGTAAATAGTGCTCAAGAAGGGAAACAACAATTAGAAGAAGCGAAACGGCATAATTTAAAAATGGAATCTGTTGCATTAGGTAAAGGTGTACATTTGAAGCCGTACAAATCAGGTTTAGGACTATACATCAATCCGTATATCAAAAGCGGAAAAGGGTTTCGTAAACATTCCAAGAAGGGCTCTAACAAACATAGAACTAATTAAATATGCAAAATTAATGAAGATACCCCATTTCATAGGAGTTTTTATGCGTGATAGTCTACCCCGGTATCCCAAACGTAAAGAATCGGCCATTGTAAATTTACATAAAAGTACACAGCCCGGATCACATTGGGTATGTTACAGAAAGAACGGCGAGATTATAGAGTACTTTGACTCGTATGGAAATCTCAAGCCTCCTTTAGAGCTGATTCGCTACTTTGGGGATAAAAACGTTGTTAAATACAATCATCAGCGCATTCAAAGCTTCAATTCGAGCGAGTGTGGACGTCTATGTCTAAAGTTTTTAACGCAAAATGGAACAAATCGGTGAAGATGTTTGCGGAGGGTATTCGATGCTCGATCAACCAAACAGGTGCATGCTGATTTTAGGAAAGGAAGGAATCACGAGAGTAAACGATATGCACGTGTGCGACTTTTGCTATCATGACATTCCTTTGAAAGAAACTCATATTGATAATTGTGCAATTTGCAAGCGGAGACTCTCGAAAATTGAGGAGGAAACGTTTACCGATAGAAGTGATTGTATTTTTCACATGGAGATGTCTAGGGATTCTAGTTCATGAAATTGTATAAAAAGAAAATAAATTATTGAAATAACTTAGTTTGTTGTTATTGAACCATGTCCTATGTGTTTTCATTGTCCGAGAATACATCCACGCTCTCGAGCGACTTTTTCCCACCGATAATTTTAAAAGACGAGTCTCAATATGAAATCGCCTTTGTAAGTTTAGAGACCTACAACAGTATACCGAATATTGAGGAGGATATTAATAACAAATTTTACTTTGGTGATAAGGTTTTTTCACTAGACCAGGGAACGTATGGAGTGGATGATATTGCTAAATATTTACACAATAAGGTGAGCGAAGAGGATCCAACGCAATATTTTAGGATTGTCACTAACCATAATACTCTAAAATGTGAGATTAAATCCACTAGCACGATTGATTTTTCTAAAGATGATAGTTTTGGTCATCTTTTAGGGTATGATAAGAAAATATTGAAGGCAAATACTCTTGAAATCGCTCAACATCCCGTGAACATCCAACCTATAAATGTTATAAAAATAGAGTGTTCGCTGGTAAGGGGCTCATTCCACAACGGTAAGCCTAGACATACAATCCACGACTTTTTTCCGTCCTGCCCCGCTGGGTTTAAGCTTATTGAGAACCCCTCAAATTTAATATATTTACCTATTGAGAGTAAATCTATAACAAACATTGAATTGAAATTAGTTGATCAAAACGAAAAACTGGTCAATTTTAGAAACGAAAATATCACCATCAGACTTCACCTTAGGAGGATAGCGTGATATGCCATTATTATTTAACGATATTAAGAAGAAAAAGCCACCTAAGACGTCCCTGACCGCCGAGAATAAATTATTTTTAAAGTCGATTGGATTGCAGCTTGTAAAATGAACTCGGATATTCTCAACGTTACCGAGGGTGTGTCGGTAGACGAGGATATTACATCATACCGATTACATTCCTATTACCCGTATACTAATACCAGCTACTCTAACAGTGATGAAATTAGGATCCCAATCATGACTCAGGACTTTTACACGCACCCACATCAAAGCTATGTATACATCGAAGGATGGGTGGAGGCAGAGGATGGCGTCACGTCGCTGGTGAACAAGGCCACCAATGGTATAGTAACGAAAAAGGTTAAAATGATAAACAACGGGATAAGTCACCTGTTTGAGAGTGTGTCATATGAACTATTTGGGCAAGTTATTGAACAAAATCGAAATTTGGGCATTAGCAGTACAATAAAAGCCTATGTATCGTTATCGGACAGTGAGAGTCGAAAACTTAATAATGCCGGATGGTGCTTGAATAATGAGAACATTCTCGATGACAACTTGCATTTTAATGTATGCATTCCTTTAAAATTTTGGTTGAATTTTGCCGGGGATTTTAAAAAAATAGTTGTAAACGCCAAACAAGAGTTGTGTATCCTGCGCAGTAAGAATGATGTGAACGCATTACTTTATAACGAAGATCATATTAAAGATGTTGAAAGCAAAAAGGTTAAACCTATAGTGAAAATAAGCAAAATCTGCTGGAGAATGCCGCATGTGGAAGTTAATGATAGACTACGAATGAAGCTTTTGAATATAGTGCAAAAGGATGAAACTCTATTTATCCCGTTCAGAAAGTGGGAAACGTTTGAATATCCTACATTACCTCGTGAGACAACTCAACTCGAGTGGCAGATTAAGGTAACCAACGCGCTCGAGAGACCTCGATTTATAATACTCGGACTTCAAACCAATAAAATGGGCAAAGCCAACGCTGATGCGTCTAAATTTGATCATTGCACTCTATCTAACGTTAAAGTTTTCCTAAACAATAACATTTATCCCTATAATAATCATAGACTGGATTGGGAAAAAAATATAGTCGCGCAGTTGTTTGAGAGCTATTCATACTTTCAAAAAATTTATCACCAAGACGATACTGTACAACCTTTGCTATCCCTAGATAAGTTTAAAAGTCTAGCACCGTTGGTAATTATAGATTGCAACAGACAAAGTGAACTGTTAAAAAGCGCACCCATCGACGTACGACTGCAGTTGGAGACGGTGAAAAACATACCGGAGCAAACATCAGCTTATTGCATTCTCTTACATGATGTTATTATTCACTATAAACCATTGTCAAATTTAGTATTCAAATATATTTAAATGAGATCAGTTATTATCAAGTCTAGACACGATTGTGGTCAACGATCGTGTTGAAGGGCATGAGAATGGATGCAGACTCCGATATTTAATTATCATAAATAATTGGACTGGTCGATGCAGGTTGGGTTGAATGTCCTCTCTGAGTGCATGTGTATTTTCATGGTTAACAAACCGGTTCCACGATCTTGCTACGTATGCAGTCAAGTGTACTTTGCGAGACGACATTAAATGTACACGAGTTGAATGCATTTGGGTTCAATGACCATAAATGATCAAACAGGTTTGCACGCCAGTACACGCTTGGTTGAATGTCTTCTGTACATATCATAAACGAATAATAAGCAGCCCACGATCAACTTTTATGTACGGATTGCATGCCCACATTCATTCCAATCCAATCCAGTCTACAGAATGGACGTGTTCGAAAAGTATTCTTTTAAGGATTTATTGTATCCACAAATACCCAACCATATACTCGAGGATTTGAGTGATCTAATTTGGAGTGTTTCAGTAGAAGATGGTGGTTTTAACGGTGTCTGGACCATTAAAGTTTATCCAGACTTGTTATATTGTGGCAGACACACAGGTAATCAGTGTGTTGGAGGGGGTCTTCTATCCAATAGAAAACAGATGTACGATAAACTAAAATGGCTTCTTGGCTACTATTGGTTGGGGGCCCCAACTAGATAGTCTCGAATCAGCCGAGAAGGTGAAGAGGGAATTGGATAGAATATTTAAAATGTTATCATTGTGGTGTATCTATGATTTATATTGAACAATTATATTGAATAAATATATTACCGATATTGCTTTTTTTTAATAATTTTCACACAAACCCCCTCGTATTATTAACACATTGGAGTTGTGTACCTAATTATAGCAAGCAAGCGAAAAGTTGAGGTCTCGGAACCTTCGTTTGGACGTCGAAAAGTTGAGGTCTCTCGGAACCTTCGTTTGGATGCCGAAAAGTTGAGGTCTCTCGGAACCTTCGTTTGGATGCCGAAAAGTTGAGGTCTCTCGGAACCTTCGTTTGGATGCCGAAAAGTTGAGGTCTCTCGGAACCCTCGGTCTCAAAACGATTGATCCACCTATCCTTTTTCCATTTCTCACCTACTAAAATCAGTGCTAAACATTAGAAAAACGTTAGAAAAAGAACAAAGTATTAGAAAAATAACAGAAAAGCGCAAAGTATTAGAAAAAGCAGGAGCAAGGTACGCGTCAATACTCCACTACCGTCTGGCTGCATTTGTATAGTTAATTGATCCAGCTCTCTCCTCCATACACTACTAAATGCAATTCTAACCTAAAAATATTTGCTTGTTTTCTGTCGTTCTTCGTGGTTTAGACATTTCCACGCACGATATTGCACGAGACGATTGCGGGTAACCTTGTTTTATTCTTAATTTCTATTTTGTTTGACCTTTATTAATGTAGGTACCTTAAGTAAACAAAAAAAACAAATATTAATACATCGCAAAGTGACAACTGCGCGAAGTGTCAGCCGAGCCGAGCGACTGAGACAAAATATCGGCGGGACTGCTCACTCAATGGAAAGAGTTTTTCTGTCACAATTTTGAGGTTATTTGACCGCCGGTTACATTTTATCGTCCAGTTTAATAACGGATGAATTCTCAAATACTATAGCGGCCAATCAAATGTTCGTTTATTTGATCTGACATTCAACAGACTTATACTTTAGAGCAGTGTTGAACCGCGCGTTGGAATTTATTGACCCGCGTGTACTTTTGAGGGCGACGCGGCGCCCGGGCGTCTGTCGCAACCCCGCGCTGTAGAGGTAATTTCCCTCTATGGAATCACCCCCCGAACGAAACCATAACGAATTACTAGCGACGCTATTGGCCCCTTTTTGGATACATAATTTATATACCGCGTCGGCTTATAATATCCACCCCTCGCGTAAAATACATGACTAATAAATAATCCCAAATGTCAGTCGACAAAACAGGTAAGGTTCGGAAAACATGATTGCATACATAAATATAAAAACAGGGTATGTGTGGCTACACCGCGCCTGTTAAAAGTAAAACTTCTTCAGGGAAAACTGATTTAATTGGTTATATTTCAAAATGTTTACCCCGTACTAGCATATATAACGAATAATATTTTAAAATGAATATATTTACGAATAATACTCAAATATTTATGCAATCAAATGAATTTATTGAAAAGAGAAAAAAAAATGATTTCATACAAGATATAAAAAAAAACGTTTTTCGGCGACCATTTCACCTCCGCCAATATTGCTAAATCGTTTATAAACATCGTTCAAATACTCAAACTTTTTCGCATTATACTAGTTTAAGGCAAACTATGTATTTCAATTTTTCCTATGACTGGCATTTGCTAAACATTGGATATTAAATCATAAAAAAATATGTTTAGATACCTCGATCATATATCTTCAACATAGTAAAGAAAGTTTTATTAAAATTCAATTCTATTTCTGCAAAATTTAATAAATAATAAACTACTGATAATTCTTTTTTAGTCGAATTGCTGTCTTATAAAAGACATTAGCGCCTTAGGAAAAATAGTAATTGAAAGGCAAATGAATGGTCTAAAATATAGTAAAGTTAGTTTTTTTAATTTCTATATAATGAAGGTGTAATTAAATAAAAACCAAGTTGCTTTCTGACCGCACAAAAAGAAAAACCTGTCTTCACCTTAATAGATTAATTAGGACATGCATTATAAATGATGCAAAATGTTTACGCGTCATTCGCACATACCAAAACACTTGTTTTTACACTTTTTATGTCTGTCTTATGCAGAAGTATTTATAATATGAAGAATATATTTTTTTCTCTTTTGTTTACAGATTGCCTAACAATTTCCGGAGCCCCAAAAATGAAGAAAAAAGTCGAAAGAGTAGAATTAATACATTAAGCAACTATCGAAAATTTAACGAAGGCCTACAGAACGATTAATCGAAATGCAAACAGACAATATAGTAACAAAACGCCAAAGAGATTTAATATAGAATAGAGAATGAAATGACTGATTACGACATACCCATAAACGCACTACCTCCATATTCCTAGCTAAAGTAGAATGTCCAACCAGGTTCCGATATACAGCCAAGTGCTGCCGAAGAACCAGCAGAACGCGCGCAGCTCCAAGCAGAGCTCCTCGCACCACCGCGCGTACAGCAGCCTGCGCGGCGATCCGCGCAACCAGCCGCCGATCGCGCGCAATTCAGATGCGAACCCGATCAACCAGCCGGGCTTCGATCCGCTCAACTACAACCACGGCGGTAATTTTCACCACGCGAACCAGTATCCGGAGAAGAATGCGAGCGGTCAGTCGCACCGGAAGTCCGGGGCGGTGCCCTCCTCGCGCAGGACCCCGCATAGGGGCGACGCCAACGAGGGAAAGGTGGAGGCGTATCTCCGGCAGAACCAGATGAGCATCAAGCAGCATCAGATGAAGCATTGCTCCGCTGTGAAGCAGGCAGAGCATCGCGTCAATTTGAGGTGAGATATTAATGAAACCTTCAAATTATTAGGACCTTTAGCACAATTTATGGGGCATTTATAAATTGATGGGACCTTCAAAATTAATGAAACCTTCAAATTACCATCAAATTGTTAGTGATGATAATGTGGAATGTATTTTTTTTTTTTAATATTCTTTATTTATACACAAAACATACAGGTTCTATTTGATTGCTCACTAAACCCTTGCGGGTTTTTATGTGAACTAGTTCTTCCCACTTTTTACTTATTTAATAAAATGTATATTATATATTACATATTCATTATTCATTACACATGACGGTATCTATCCAGCCTGTCTTTATTATGTTTATTTATAACGGTCATGTCCACTCGCATCGGTCTTATTATAATAAAGTCGGTACGAGTACATCTCACACACATCGCTTCGAGTATCAAATATACTATTTAGAATATATTTTTTTAATTCTTTTTTTTAAAACATATTTAGATAAGTATATGCCAGTTTTTTAGAAAATTTAAGATTACAGGATTAAAATATTAATTTATCTTCTTTCCGTCCTCATTTTCCAACTCCAAAACTTTAAATGCCCTGAAGTTTTTTTTTGTGAGATATTGACGCCCTTTGGAAAAGCTTATTGAGGATATAGGGTTGAGGATAGCTGAAGTCTCGAGATATATTATCTCTAGACATTTGTTATTCGATAGTTGAGTTACAGTTACCTACCTTTTTTTTTTTAGATTAAAGTACTCTTATTTCCTAAAATATATTTTATCATAGGAAGATTAAAAACAAATCATTTTAGAGAAAAAAATAGTTAATCAGAAACCAGTTAGGTACACAATAAACCTAACAAAACCAAAAATAACCCCTTAGATCTTTTTAAACATTGGTGCTAAATGTTTTTCAGATGTTCAATTACCATTTTTAATTTTATATTCAAAAGGCAATCGAAATAATCTTTTTTACTGATAAATATAAAACGGGTCAAATTGATGAATTTTCCAAAATTTAATAATGTCTACTGAGAAGGACAAGATAAAATAAATTTGTCACTATTAATGAACTTTATACCATCTTATTTATTTATTAATTTAATTTATTTTTACAAAAAATATTTGGCTGCGAGAACGTCAGGATTATAAAGTTAATTAATCGTGTACATACACAATACAATTTTATACAAATATTGAATACAACTTACACAAACATCATATCGAGACCTATTGAATTCGGAAACTATTCTATTTATATAGGGTGTATTTATATTAGGCTTTTAGGGTATTGATATAGATTAATAATCGATAGATGATGTCGAACGCGCGCGAGATTGGGGAATGACCTCGCGCCCGCGCGGTTTGTGAAACACTTCGAAGAGAGACAAAGTTTTTTAATAATATAATTATTTTAGTAAAAAATTTTTATTTTATTTTCGTGGCCTGATTTTGTTGTCGATATAGATCGACCCCCTAAAAGGACATCGGTGAATATAAATACATCCTGTATAAGCTATTTATACAAACTGTTGAAATTACTTATTTTATGTATGAAATCAAATTCCAACTCAATCAGATTCTACAGTTTGTGATATTTTCTCCACTCTTCTCCGGATAATAAAATAATGGTTTTTGTTTTCATATGTATTAATAATATATTAAATCATTATTATTCAATATTTAAACTTATATAATTTTTAAATATTAAATTGGATTGATAGCAAAGTTTGATATTCTCTGTCATTCCGAGTCACACGCACAGTGTCTAAATATAGTCTTAATAAAAGTGCAAAGAGACTTCTAATTATAGAATCTTTTCATGGTGTAATTATCTGAACACATGTTGATGAATGCACTAATGGCTATGATGAGATTCGTTGATACTTCAGGAGTATTTTTTTTTAATGACAAATGTCACTCATTAACATGCCCCCGTTTCTTTTTGATAAACTTTACATAATAGCATGTCTAGGGACAAATTACATTGATTTAAATTTATCCCGCCATTTTTATCAGTTCAGAATCACCACTCCCCTGTATGAGACTCTAGTATGAGAAATTTAATTTAAGTTTGTAAACAAAAACGTGCACTTTTATAATAATTATTATTAATAGCCGTAACGAGCTCGGAACAAAATACAAACAACTGACAGATTTTTATTTATTAAACAAAAATAAGTCCTATTTTAAAAATCGTGGTAGTCTAGTGGCTAAGGAGTTGGATTATTGACGCAAAGGTCGCAGGTTCGAATCCGCACATGGTGGTACCATTTTTAACGTTTCATTCCCATCATTTCCTCTGACTCTAGCACAAGCACAATAGGCTTAGGTTTTATAGCAATTCTTTTATAAAAAAAACAAATTTAAGATTTTATGTAGTTTTTTTTATAGCGAATGTCTATGTAAAAACTAAGCTTACATCGTGCATGTTTATATTAATAAATTATAAAAATGATTTTTATAAGTTATGTAATTAATAATGGATTTCCTAAATATAGGAACTCAATTTATGAGAATCTCTAACAATAAACATAATATTTTTTTATGGGTAAAAGCATTTTTTATTCAAAAAACCAAGATAAAGGTTTTATAGAGAAATGTTTATATTTAGCTAGTTTAAACCAGTAGGTGTCGAAAATATGGATAAAATTTAGTAGTTATTCTGCCTTTTAAGCAGCTATTTGCTTCAATTATAAGAAAAATGTTTTCATACTACTACATTACTGTGATTACTGTGTTACTGTATTTGTACTACTACAATTCTATTTCCTTGTCAAATTAATTATGTCAGAATACATAAATAAATAAATACTGTTGATATTTTTCACATGTGTATGTATTTATTTTGTCACAGGTCGTTGCCCTTGGGAGACAGCCAGTTTTCGAGGGCCAATCCCCCGTTCCAAGACAGGACGCCTCCGGACGGCTGCTGTCCGTTTCCGGGCCGCGATGCCGCTCAACCAAGGTCGAATCGGGAACACACCCGTGAACGGGAGGGATTGTACGACATAAAAGGTTGGTCCGCTGTCCCTCGTTTTCTACCTTAAAAAAATAAAAAATTGTCTTTCTTTTTTTAACACAGTTAAATAAATAAATATGAAAAGCTATTAACCACAATTACGATTTTATTTTCTTTTTTGAAATTAGGAAATAGTTGTATAAATGATGACGGCATTTTAATCAGTTACGGGACTATTACTGCGCCCGAAGAAGATGGCCGACACTTAAAAAAGAGCATACAGGTTGTGTTAAGACCATTATAGAAGGGAAGGAGAGGGATTTGCGTAACCTATTTTGAGGAAGAAATGATATAAAAATGCCTGAAAAAAATCATCCCTAAATTTATAATATTTCTTAACAGATGGTGTCAATTCGGTGAGCGCACGTATTCCGATACCGCTTCCTCGATAATAACCTTGACACTATTACGGTGTAAAGCGACAGCTGAGTGCTCACATCAAGGACATTATTACACGATCCTTTTACTATTTTCACATAAAGTTTACATTTTTTTCCTCGGTAACCGTGATAAATTTTTATATAGCGTCTAAACAATTAATCCTAGAAATCACAGGACAAATTGGCTGGTTTTTTTTTATCAGCAATGGTCTTGAGACATCCTGTATATAATATGGGAAAATAACCTGGCTATAAATTAAAAATGACAGCGTACAAATCGGTATTGCATAAAAAACTAATAGACTGACGTAATTCGCACAGAAGACGAGGTTGCATTTTATATGTAACCTATATGTTACAGATATTGATGTAAAAATTAAAACATTAGTGTGTGCTAAGAGGAGCGTAGCTGTCATGGAATCTGTTGACCGCGGTTGGCCGATTATGAAAATTTGGTGTGCTTTACGTATAATTCTAGAATCATTCACGTGTTCTGAATCTGCATTGACACGGGGTATCATTCACACGTTAATAGGGTGCCACTCTATAAAAAATACCTGCAGTAGTAATAGTAGTAAATATTTCTAATCAACTACGCCATCGCATTGCCTACTGTAATTAATGACAGACAAAGCTTAGAGGGATTTATTTATTTATTTATTCATATGGACTTCACTTTGAAGCTCGACTTCGATAGCGTAGCTAATTGATAGGTGGTAGCAGATATTATTTAGCACATAACCTCTTTCTTAAACGGTTGGATAAATAGGGAATGTAAACAAAATGGATGGGTTAAGTGAATTCCACTCTCTGATTGTTCGCGGTAAGAATAATTGGAATCCGACATTCTTCCTCTTAAATATTTGGTTGTTTTTGTATAGATGGTCTTTGCGTCCACAGTAGGCCGGATTGAGGAGCTGACTTGACTATCAAAACATGGAAAACGCTTAAAAACGTATCTACATGCCAGCCGTTGGACGGCTTCTAGTTCAGCTGAGAGATGCGCAAGATACGGATTCCAAACGGTTGAGCAGTATTACTCCAATTCACCAGGGATACTCAATGATATGTCCTGGATTCTAGTACTTGTTTAGTATTATAACGAACTTTAGCAATGATGCTTGCTTGCATAACTAGCTGTTACTACTTTGCTATATCTAAATAAATATTAATGATTATACTATTGACATCCTCATTCCAGAGAATTTCATAGATCCGCCGAGCCCGCGCTGTCAGATTCCCGGTCAGAACCCATCCAACGATGAATTGTATCACCGCCAAGTGAAGAAGTCATCGTCGTTCCGGCAATCGGCGTCCACGACCATAATCGGCGATAAGCGGAAGTTCTTCTGCAGGGAATGGGCCTTCCAGAAGATAGCGCATTGCTTGGAACAGAGGCCTGTCAGCAAGACCTGCGGGGCACTGATTTTAGGTTTATATATTTTTTTCAAATAAAACACATTTATTGAATTTTGATATTGTTAATTATTGTATATGATTTTTTTTTTTATCTTTTTTTAATTTATTTTTTTTTGATTGTAAATAGATGTCAAATATTTGTTTTGTTTATGTTTAATGTTAACAGATTAATCTAGCCATTTCTTCACCTATCGTAACCCTTACTCAGCATTATTGTGAATACTTTGCCACGTTTTCCCTCTGAAAATGATGACGGTATCATCTACAATTAAAACTGGTTCACCACCAAATTAACTAATATTAGGAAAGTCATTTATATACATTAGGAATAGTAACTGACCAGATACATTGCCTTGCGATACACCAAATTTACTGTTAGCTACGTAATGTTGCTCCCAATTTGGTTCTCTGAATTTGATAATTTAATTAGTTATTGAACCACTGTAAAGCTAGACCACGTACCCCAAGCTTCTCCAATTTTGCAAACAAAATTGAGCGCGAGACTATGTCGAAGGCCTTTGCCAAGTCTAAAAAAACAGCTACGCAGTTATCACCTTCACCTTTGGAGAATGTCCGCACCATTGGAATATCACTTATCTATATTTTCTCTCCTGTCAGGCGATGCTGGAAGCGGCAAGACAGCGCTCTGCCGAGAGTTATCTACGCCGGGCACTGGACCCGCCGCCCGCCAACAGCGGGCTCTCTCGCGGAGGATGATCGCTCGGCACTTTCTGCAGGTTTGTATCGTTACGAAGCGTGGATATTGCATAACTACCCCCGTGGCAAAACGCACTCTACCTACTTTATTAAACGCTCTATATTAAAAAATGTGCTTGCTATCCTTTAAGAAATCCTGATTTATTCATCTAGATCAATGTTTCCCAAACTTATTTTCCCCGTGGACCCCTAGCCCAGTATTTTTTATCCTTCATGGACCCCCTCCCCCAGGTTTCCCACACTGTGATAGGTGTTTTTGTATAGTGGAATCATTTTTTTTCTTCCTGTCTTGGACCCCCTGGCAGTCCTCACGAACCCCCGGGGGTCTTTGGGTACCTCTGATCTCTAGATGTTGCTTCTTCAATGTCCATTTCACGTCTGTTAAACAAAAATCAATAGCCAATAGAATTTTTACAACTTTTTAGCATTATTTATGGCCTAAAACCTAACCGAAATCCAAACTATCTAACGTTAAAAACCCCATTCTAATCCATCAAGTGGTTTTGGAGTAGAAGAGTAAGAATGCGAAAAGTGTCTCTCATTTATGAGTATTAGCGATAATAATAATAACTCCGTTGCTTTTCAGAGTCAGAATGAGAACAGCTTAACCATGGCCGAGTTCATCAGAACCATAGTGATGCAAATACTCAACCACTCCACGCAGCATCAGCAATTCCTCATGAAAACCACAGCGAGCTCGAACCATCTTGGACCAACGACTCCTGGTTATCTGTCGTCGGGCCACGCGGAGTCACCAAACGGCGAAAGATTCTTACAAACGAGGTATTTTTAATTTATTATTATTAGTTATGGCCGAGCAGCTAGAGCTGATATGCCCATATCAAGATCACAACTTCATTGATGACGACTGGATTCAGTCCAGTAGATTTTTAAATTGGTTGGTATTTCTGGCTTCGATGACTGATTGTGGGAGTTGATTCCACATGTCAACGATTCTATTAGATAAGAAATATTTTGTTGCGTTTGTAGAGAAATGGGTTTTTGAGAGTTTTAATTTGTGTCCGCGGAGATGAGGATTACGATTGAAAGCAAACATGTCCTTCATATTATCGCAATTGTAGTGCCCTGGAATCACTTTGAATGACTCAATAAGGTCACCACATTCACGTCTCTCTTGCAATGTTGGCAGTTTTAAAATTGAGAGTCTTCCTTCGCACTTAAGATTTTTCAATTGTCCAGGAATTTTTGTGAACCTCACTTGTACCTTTTCGAGTAACTGAATATCTTTGACGAAATAAGGACTAGTTGGTAACCATATTCAAGAAGCGGTCGTACATACGATTTGTAAATCTTCAACATCAAGTCTGGGGTCATGTTGCGGAAAGACTTCTTTATCTAATAAATCGAGGAGTTGGCTTTTTTACCATTAAAATTATTAGTGGCTCCCATTTTAAATTATGTGAAATGATGCCAAGGTCTCGTTGGATGGTTACGGTCGCAGTTTGGTCCCGTTCAAGTAATATTCTTTTTTTGGGTTACTGTTTCCGATATGAAGAACAGTGCATTTTTCAGTATTTAACCTCAGAAACCATCTTTGTGTCCATTCAGATATCCTATGTAGGTCAGCTTGTAACTGACTAGAGTTAATACATGGGTTACCGAAGAACTTGGTATTGTCGGCAAAACTGCTTTGTAATGAGGTAATACATTCATGGAGATCAATTAGGTATAAAATGAACAGTATAGGCCTCTATTTTGCTCTATTTTTTTGACATTTTGTATTATTGTCATAGTATAATGAATGTTAAGGCCTCGCTTGCGACCGAACTTATGACAAGAGCGATTTCATAATATCATATAAACCTTTACAAATTTTTTACTCGGAAACCATGATGAATGTTGATATGAGGTCAAAACGAAT
The DNA here is from genome assembly GCA_020383195.1 of Neomicropteryx cornuta. NCBI lineage: Eukaryota > Metazoa > Arthropoda > Insecta > Lepidoptera > Micropterigidae > Neomicropteryx > Neomicropteryx cornuta. The sequence continues at coordinate 2,728,654 of JAHKQU010000010.1, read as the reverse complement.
CATGTTTGAAATCGCAGGGCCAATAAGCTGATTTTTTTATCGGGAATAGTGTCGGAATATGGTGTATTTCATAGAATATACACAGTATCTAAATATTTTAGTTCGCTAATAAACGTTTGTATTTTATTTACATATGTGCCTAAATTAATGTTGATTGGTTGAATTAAATATTTGTAATGGAAACTTTTCAGAGTGAATACCGTCGCATTCAAGGCAGACACTATGAATAAAATATATCCCAAAGATCATTCCACCAAAGGCAAAAGCAAACAGGCAGATGTAAACAAGGATTCAAGTCCGGATGTTAAACTAGAAGATGATCAGCTAGTGATGAGAAATGCACACCGAGGCGAGGAGCGCGACATGGAAAAGAGGTTGGATGAGATCGATTTGGGCGAGGACCAAAACGACGAGTCTTCGAGACAATGTGATGAGACTGGTATGCATCTTTTATCAAATTATTATTAATATTATTTAGTAAATATATTTTAGGGATTTTTTCCTTCTAATTACCTGTCTGAGACGAGTAAAAACTTACCTTATTTTTGAATTCAAAATACAGTTAAAAATATCTAATTCGGAAAGAATTCTGTTATATTCATGGCATATTCTGTGAAGTCACCTTGACGTGTATACGGCCAAAAAGTGAGCGCTATTAGATGCTGGCCGACTCAATGTGTAAAAGCGTCGCCCAACCTATATGGGTTAACAAAAAAACAAAAAACTTTGTGTATAATGTCCGGAAACTAGTGTTAACTAACACATTCAAAGAGCGTTAGTCACATTCATTTAGCGATACATAAATTATATCAAGAGCGGTTTTTCACAGCCCGGTAAAGCGGACTACATAGGTTCGGGCTGGTATATGAAAACCTGTATTGAAAAAACGACAACAGCATATCTTACACGGTGAGGAAACTGAGACATTATAATTTACTCTCTATTTTTCAGATCACTATAGTCCTAGTCATAGATCACACAACACTATGGATAGAATTTACGAAAAAGATCTGTATGACGACCTCCTGGCGCCGGTGCCCAGATCTGGTCACAAATACGAAGATATCCTCGCAGACGCCGGACCCGGGGGAGAGGCTATGTTCGATGTGGATGACAGCTTTGAGAGCATAGGAATGGTGTGTACATCTTTTTTTAACTATATCGGTAAGGTATTATTACGATTTTCTAGTTGATTTGATAATTTTGTAATAATCTAATGCACATTTTACAAAAAAATCTCTTTTCAATATTTTTTATATTTAACAGTTGTTGAGGAATTTCAAATGTTAAAAACTGAGGGTATGTTTTTACCTGTAATCTTGCTGTACATTAGAAAAGAATCATTTATAGTACTCTAATTGTACTATATACCGAAACATGGTAAACCAGAAACACAAACCCAGCTTTTCTTATAAAATCAACCTTAAGTATAAATTTCTGTATATTTTTATCTATGCTGATCAACTCACCTCTGTTAAAAAAAAACGGTAATTGGATATTTGCAGGCGACGTTAAATATTGTAATTATTATATGGCTTGTGATGTCGGAGTAAAGAAATAATTTAATACTCGCATCTAAATTACATTTCAACTTATCCTTATTGCATTTTATCATTATTTATGTACTTGGACAAGCTTAAACCTATGCTTATATTTGAATATTCTAGTCCGGCCCTTATCACTAACTACACTTGAACTAATTGAAGGCTGTAATTGCCTTGCCTTCTGTACTGGCTGTACAGGATAGAGAGGAATAGCAATACTATGTTCTCTCTATCTTTGGATTTGTAGTCTTTAAATTAACTAAAGAAATGAAATTCATTGGGTTAGAGACACGGTAGACTAAAGAACAGCTAGAGAATTTTCAACCTCTTAAATAGGTTTACTAACCTACTGCACTCCAGATAGGTTGGTCGACCTTAGAGGACTCCACTATAAAGAGGATTAATATATTTTGTTTTCAATCAGATACCACACGATGCCCTCGTTCCGCTAACCACCTGCCCGAAAGATACCAAAATGAAATTGATAGCAGACGACAGCCTCGACTATAAACTTTACGAAAACCACGAAAACCTCTTCCTAAGGAACGAATCGCAGAGGCATTCGAAGGAGATACGCGTGTCACGCGTCGTGCGGCAAAACTCTGAGCCCGTCTCGCGCTCGAGACCCAGTCAAGTACAGAAGAGCCTCTCGACGGACACTCAGAATCCGACGGACGGATCGAAGAGTCCCGAGCTTCAACCGAGCGAGCGCGGCGACGACGTCTCTCGCAGGCAGGAGTGCGAGTACGCCGAAGCGCGACACTCAAAGGGTCAAAATGAGCGCGTCTCGAGGATACCCATAGCGAATTTCAAGTATCCGAATCGGAATGTGCCGTCAGTGGAAAATTCCCCGTCGAAACGTCACGCTGGCGACGTTCGCGGCCATGCGAATGAACCGCCGTTGCACAGTCCGCACTTGCCAGTTGACGAGGAAGAATTGCCCGAGTATCAGAATGTATTTAAGCCCAGCGATAAGAACTCTACCCATCCAAGTAGATCTCCATGTGAAAGGTTGCTTGAAAATGACATTTTGAAAGTGCTGCGGCATCCGTTTTTAGATGTTCAAGAAGAGGAGGACGTTCCACCTCCGATTCCCAGTCTTCCTGTGTCACCTAGGACTTTAATTGGTTTGTATCATACTGTTCCATTTACATACGAATTTTTATATCATTTATTACAGACAAAATGTGTAACGATCGACTTATACAGGTATTAAATTTAAAAACATCCTGTATATCAAAGCTTATGGTTTGCAACAGCTGTCTTAATAGCTGAATACATTTAGGTTTAAGTACCTACCCATCACACCCTTTAATTTTTGATTGTAGTCAAGTCTTAAACAAAACCTTCAACCCTAACAGTTAAAAAAAATATGATTCCCGACCATCGTCCAGTTTTTATAGGGGAGTCTTTGCGCTAACACATTTAACCCATCAAACGAGCGAGCATAACTCGTGTACCACGATGTGCAGTAATTATATTCGCTTTTTAATAAAATTAAACAGAAAACTAAACCAGGACATCTGTGGTAGTGTGTACGCACCCTTAATGCAGGTTAAGCAGTGTGGCCACATCCCAACCGATTAAGAGGTTATATAAGGCGATGCATATACCTTCTCGCTTTCTTCACCTTTCCTGGACTGGCTAAGCAACACCTACCTTTTTAGGTACATTACTCAGTATTATAATAAACATATAGTCTAATCTCGAGTAGTTTAATTCAGATATCTAATTATCACTACATCAAAGTTATTATTTTTTTAGCATTCAAGTTAGCATTCAAACACACCCTCCTCGCACATATTTTTTTTATTATACTGACTTATAGAATTTGGCGGTGATTTTTCTGAACATCCTGTGTAGCTGGAAACTCATTATATATTTTTTTTTCTCTCTTTCGAACCAGCTAATTCTTACTACGAGAAACTACTCGGCGAGCCCGAGATCCAGCAGTCGCTACTGCCGCACAACCTGGAGAAGAACCCGGACGATTGCTTCAAGAAGGCACTCCTTTTTCCACTACTCGAGATCGACCCACCGAAGCAGTGCCTCTTCATACTTGTGGATTCCGTCGATGAAGGCAGGAAATATTATAATTAATTTATACCTTCAACTAGTCATTCTTTAAATATATTCATAAATTTTTATTTTTGTTTGTGGTTGGTTGATCGAGCGTGTTCTTAGCTATGATTAAAGAAGATCTGTTTCGCCGTTTTTGCGCCGGGAGTTTTCAAATTTTCTGAATTTGTTTTTTAATAAAATACTACCACTCGAAAAATAGCTTGAATTCAAACAAAAATTGCTTTTTAAATGCCAAATAACTTTAAAGGAGTTAATTTTCTCTGAAATCTATTGTGATATATTAGATGATAATGATTATTAGTACTCAAATCGACACCCCCAACGAATAACACCCTATGTCACTTTTTGGCGGGTTTGAGTTTGGATGTATTCCGGGTCAGAAAAAAATTGGTTATTTTTTCTATATTTCTCTAAAAATGACTTAGGATGTTATTCTTTGGGGGTGTCGAAATTATATCTCAATTACACCTAAACTTAATCAACTTTATAAGGGACCGTTCATATATACGTCATTCGAAATTAGGAGGAGAGGGGAGTCTTTTCTGCGGATGATGGTAACATGGGGATGGAGGGGAATTGATATCATCCTTACGATTATTAACGATTTTAGTTGTTTTTATTCTAAGACAATTTTTTCTTAAAATTGCTATTCATTTTACTGACATTTTTTTAATTAAGCTGTAAATGTATCTCGGCTGGCAGTCTTTTGAACTTGTAATAACAAATTTAAATTAAATGCATTTCAAATAAGCATTCGTATTACGCATTTATATAGGTGAAATATGGTTCTTTTTTTTTTAAGAAAGAAGGTAAAACTATATGGACTTTGTAATGCAGTTCATGGAAATGACTTCAGTTTTTGCGAGGGGGGTTTTTAGTTTATGACGATAGGAGGATTATAGGGGGGGAGAGAGAAATTTGAAAAAATCGATGACGTAATATGCAATTTAAAATATCGTTTGTATGGGTCGAGCTATGAGTCAATGGAATTTCATTGTCTCAGCAATGGAATACAGGTCAAATAATCACAGCATCTTTCGTTCATTATATGATGATCTTCTCAAGACCATTATTTACCAGTGTTGTGAATAACCTCTACCATGTTTATTATTATACCCATTTGTGTAAATTTCATGTCTAGGCGCCCTAACCGGTCCGCCGTTGTCGGTCCTGAGCGCGACCCTGTCGAAAGAACAGGAGCAGAAAAGCGAAGACAGCCAATTGATTCCGGGGAGGAGCCTCACCGTTTCGAGGACGGTGGCGGAGCTCCTCGCCAATCATCACCATCTGTTTCCACAGTGGCTGCTTCTCGTCTGCACCGCCAGGAAACAGTCAAAGTGCCTCACGAGGATGTTCACCGGTAAGTAATTTTCGGAACAGTAAGCACGGAAAAAACCCCCTTTCAAAACGTTACCAATTATAACGGATAGTTAAGTGATGCAGTAGCTACCCTGAAGATATGGCAACACTGCCATGGAGATATCAATTATTTTTAACCCTATAACTGACACCTCACCTTATTTAACATGCATAAGTACATTGCAAAAGGTGAGCATTTTACCGTGTTTCTTATATGATAAGTGTAATAATAAAATTATATTATTTAAACATCAATGATCTACTTTTCTTTAACCAGGCGCTCCGGGATCCGAAGGGAACGCCTCTCGACCAATCGGAGCGGCGAGGTCCCCTTGAAAAGGTGTCAATGACACATCTTCGTGCAAATAAATTTGCACTACAAGCCTAATTAAAGTTTAATCAACTGGCTACACTAGTTTGTTTAAGACCTTACCTTCTGACTATACTATCAACTGTTTTCATCTAACCAGGCTTCCGCAAGATATCATTGGACTCCCTGCACAAAGCTCATGTGTCGGCGGACGTTCAGCGGTACATGGTGGCGCGGTTGGATGCCAGCCCGAGGCTGCGTGCGAGGCTCGCCGGACCGCAGGGTGCGCCGCAGCATACTGAGGCCACAGTCAAAGCACTGGAACACCTGAGGATAAAAAGCGACGGCTGTTTGCTCTATCTAGAAAAGGTTTAACCTTTAAAAATATCACATATAAGAACTTGCATGTACAGGTCATCTGTGATGTCTGTTTATTACGCACTTGTAGAGTCTCACCTTAGATATGTAGTTCTCTTGTGGGGTTCTGCAGCATATATTCAAGATTTTTTTATACTTCAAAAGAGGGCTGTGAGGGCTATACTGGGCCTAAGTCCAGGTGAGTCTTGCCAATCACACTTTCAGAACTTGGGAATTCTCACAATATATGGTATCTTCGCTTACGAATTTTTTTCTTAAAGAAGGCTTTTACAACTCAATTTCAGAATACAACTGTTTATAAGTGGGTAGATTTATTTAATAATCTCCTAAATAATAAAAAAAAAAAAATTAAAAAGCTATCACCGCTTTAAGACTGAATTAAAAAATATCTTATTGTTTTTATAATTCTTATACTATTTAGTTTTTATAAGATTACGCTCTTTTACTTACTATATCTTCTACGCATGTATACGAATTACTGTGTATAAAGTGTATGCTAAGGCTTAATTAAAACTTTTGTATGTAGCCCATACACAACTGCAAAGTTGTTTCTCGAAATAAATACGAGGTGTGTTCAAAAAGTATCGCGACTTTTGTGTTTTTTCTAAAATTATTTACTTATTCATGAATATCTATTTTGTCCCCTTCAAAGTAATCCCCATGAGATATTATACACTTGTGCCAACGGTTTTTCCAATCTTCGAAGCACTTCAAAAAATCATTTTTTTTTATCTTGTTCAGCTCCTCCTTCGATGCCGTCTTTATCTCGTCAAGCGTAGCGTAACGTAAGCGTAGCAGCTTCCATTGGGATGATTGAGCTTTGGTTTCCACGTCATAACCATAAACCCACGATTCGTCACCAGTTAAGACCCTCTGGAGCAAATTTGGGTCGTCGCGGACAGAGTTTAACATCTCATTAGCAATGTTCATGCGATGCTGTTTTTGGTACGAATTTCGCGGCGACCCGTCTCATGCCCAAATCATTGATAAAAATCGAATGGCACGAGCCAATCGATATGTTTAGGTCCTCAGCAACTTCTCTAACGGTGATTCGACGATTGGCCAATACCATTTTCTCCACTTCATTAATTTTTTCGTCTGTTGTTGAAGTGCTCGGGCGTCCGGCACGCTCTTCGTCGTTCACATCTTCTCGGCCTTCTGAGAACATTTTGTACCACCGATAAACGTTGCTTTGGTCCAAGGTAGCTTCTCCGTATGCCACAGTCAACATTCGGAATGCATCCGCGCACTTAATTTCGTTTTTCACACAAAATTTGATCCATTTGTTCTTTGATCCATTTTTTTGAATAGGTAAAAATCGAAGACGATCCAAAACACGTGCAAGCAAAGCAGCTGTCAACAATTAAGTGAACATTCAAAATAGCCGAGCTTGTCGGCATAAGTGAGAGACATGAGTACCAACATAACGCCACAAAAAAATCGAAATTCGAATATACGTAACCCGCGAAAATTCAAAAGTCGCGATACTTTTTGAACACACCTCGTATACTGAATACTGATAATATAGAAGGAAGTTCCCACATCGCTAGAAGAATAAATTAATAGTAAATATACATTCTTCATTGAATTAGATTTCAATTGAAAATCTTACAAAAATACGCAAAGGGTGCGGTTAAAAAATAAAATGAATTGAATTAATTAGAATTGTTTTTTTTTTAATCAGCCATGAGAATGCTAAGCGAGTGGCGAACCATAATTACTGTCAAATAAAGAGGATTTTTTTCTGTTTGTTTCCGATAATAAGAAAGAAAACATCTTAGGGCTGAAATTTCATGTCCTATTTATGACTAACCTAAATTTTAAGTCAGACTTAACTGATAAATATTGTATTTGAACTCACTTTTAGCATTAAGTCGTACACAAACCAAACCAACCCCTTAAGCCAAACTTGAGTCAGTGTTATAATACCCTGCTAGGAGCGATTTCAATACATTAACGGCGCTACATTCGCCAGGCATGTAAACGTCAAAATTGACGGTGCGAAAGCCCATCTGTGCTGTGATCCGTGTTTGCATGTGTTGTCATCCGTGGTTCTAAGAATGACTTTAAGCAAGGACTGAAATTTTGGCCCTTAGAATAGTCACTATCCGGCATGTGGCACCTACATAGACTGTGTTCCGATAGAGACATTCAGCGGGTTAATACAAGGGTTTGTTTCGATATATGTCTCCGTTTTTACAGGTTCTAGATGGTGTGGCAGATGGTTTTATAGCTTTACGTGAAATCAAAGTCATACCTGGAACCCTAAATGGACTCTACCTGTGGTTATGCCAGAGGCTGTTTCATGGACGCCGATTTTCAAAGGTACTCATACTAATTCAATACAAATCAATCTTGTGACCTCTTTTTTTTTCAGATATTAATTTGTCCTTAACATAATGAACAGCAATTTTTATGACAGCCACGTTAACACAAACATATTGAGTTGAAAGAAATATACCGGTGAACTTTTTGTCATGCACATCCTTTTATGGGTTTATTCTGCACTTCAAACTGAACAACTTTTGTTCCACAACAACCGTTTTGTTTTCGCAGGTGCGGCCGCTTCTCGACGTTTTGCTTGTAGCAAAATGCGGCGTAACCGAGTCCATGCTCTACGCCTGTATCCTAACAACCAACTACACCATCACAAGGGAAGATTTCGCTAAGAGACTCCATCTCCTCAGGAGGTACTTTTAAATAGCTTTTGATTTTAAGTTATCGATTGGTGGGGATGTTTAGAGCAGTTCCGAATGCGCTGCGTCTTTGTGACGTGACGGTGCACGCAGCAATATAATTCTGTAATTGTCTGAGATTCTGGTAATATATTCTTCAGCGCCGTTAAATATTCTTCACCGAGAAACATAACCTGGTCGAACCCGGGTCATTCAAAATCAGGAGTTCCATACCACTGCGTCACCCCGGCTGTCTATTCATTACTAGTTAAATTATTACCGTATTGATACACAGCTTTCAGTGTTTTTTATCAATAGGTAATTAGGCGGGTCTCAATAACTAAAAGATTTTATCAAAAAAGATAAATTTGATTATGTGGTGACAATTTTCTTGTATGTATATTATACAACCACATACACTAATAATATTTTATCTCATTTACAGTAATTTAAAATATCCCATGAAAAACATATCTCCATACAAAATAGTTAGTTGTATAGATGTATAGATATAAAATAGCACTGACCTTATTAAAACACTTTTCTATAATCTGTCATGCGCGGCTCGGCACTCCACTTGACGCGTTCCGTCCGAAGCATTTAGCATTTTCTACAGCCTTTGAGGTTATCATTTTTACATTTTTTCAATTTCTACACAGGAACCCTGACTATTTTCACGATAAAAAGTATCCTATAATAATCTCTGAAAAGTCCTCTACCTGATAATGAAAATCTCGTTAAAATCGGTTCTGCATTTCTGAGATTAACCCGGACAAATAAACAGACTGACAAAAAAATGCATGTTTAGGTTTTGGCTGCGTGCGAATAATCGCATGAACTTTGAAAGTTAGGAGCCTCGAAAAGTTTGTATTTTTCCATTTTATCAAAACTAAATACAAGAATCGAGAAAATAAATCTATGACATTCAAATAAGTTTTTTTGTGTATTTTAAGATTATCCTACAAAGACAAGTTGATTTATCATTTTGTATTGTAAATTAAACAGCCGTTAGTGAAATAGAATGATTTATGGCCACGCTAACGCAGACTACAGCTCTTAGGTAAAAGGCTTATGTAGAACGTTTTAATGAGACGATGAAACGTCCAATGCTGAATTGTATAATCTACCCACTTACACATATGTTCTTCTCCTAGGATACTCGTGCTGGACCATACAACGGGCTGCCTATCTTTGTTCCATCCGTCGTTCGGTGCGTGGCTCCTCGATGTCAAACATTGCACCAGGAAATTCCAGTGTTCGCCGGCCGATGGGCATGCCGCTCTCTCTATGTACTACACTTTAGAGGCTAAAAGGTACATGCCTTCATATAGAGAATAACATAACGTTTTCAGACACATAGATAGCCATTGTCAAATCTCATTCGACTCTTATCGCGAAGCTGAAGATTTCCACCAAAATCCGAGTTTGGATATCAGAAGGAAAGTGTTTGATGCTAATTTCCTTTATAAATTACTCAAAAGTTTTATAGACTGCCCAGAATCTACGGTATAGTGCCCCAGCGTATTACTAGATCAACAGCTCTTGTTTCATTGAACAAAACAAAACACAAACTTTGTTCAAAACATGACACTTCACAGAATATGTCACGAATATAACAATAGTCCTTCGGAATTAGACAGTCTGTATGACTGACTAGTCCGAAGAGAGCTGCAAGCGAAGGACCTGCACGAAGGTATCGTCAGACTTCCAATTGCAGACCAATTCGAGCCAGGTGAAGCTACCATTCCGTTCCTTTTAATGCTGCTTGAAACCCTCCCCGGATAATACTTGAAAAGGCTGGTTTTGGTTCACCACATGTTGAAAAGAAAAGCTGTTCAATTAACTGAACCATATTTCTGCGACTTTGTGATAATTCATCAGCAGAATAATGTATTAAAAAAAGAGTTTTAAGCCATAGGAGACTTCCCCACTAGTATAGTGGTTATAAAAACATGATTGCCAACTCAAAAACTATTAGATATAGCAGCCGATCCAAAATGGCGGTAGATCAATGTTTCTAACTATCTAGTGTATGTAATAATTTGATTTTATGTTCTTTTTTTAGGTTAACGGCATTAGAAATACATAACTACGTGCTTCATATGACACGATTGGAACAACACCTGCTGGCTCAGAGGAAAAGCCATGCCAACGAATTGAGGTATTTTAATGTATTTAAAAATTGGGCTCGCTAAACATTGGGTTAGTTAAAAAATGCACTGCAGACATCGCACCAGGCGCAAACATCGTAATTAGTAGAAATACATGCAGTTATCTTATTTTAAAGGTTATCACTAGAGCCATCTATCTACGAGTAGGAAAGATTATAGTTTCTCGACTGTAGATATTTGCAAAAGTTGAAATTTTTTGTGTCTCACCTAACTGACTTCGAATTAATGATATAAGATTCTCTATAGAACAAGTGACATCCAAAAATCAGCACCATCTGGGTTTTGACGTCACTTCTTCCTGCTTCTTAATAATTACAACTGGCAAAGTTTAAAATTACTAAATCCTACCATTTTGTTTCCAGTTCCAAAGCTAGCCCTGGTGATCAGTCTCACAGAAGTCCGACGCAACCAGAATCCTCGGACCTAATGCCAGCACTGAGAAACGAAGCTACAGATTCAATGTCCTCCGAGATAGATCTCCATACCGTGATTCTGCTGTGGATCATTGATTCCGGATGCAATATAGAGACTTCATTGAGAAAGGAAGATTCTTTCGGAAAGGAACTCAATGGGTTGGCAGCGATACAAGAACACATGGAAGGTAAACATAGAATTCTTTCATTGAAATGTGTATTATACGTGTAAAGGCTGAAATCACTGAAACATATTTTTTTTAATAGGAGACGGTGATATCGCCCGATTAGATTTTGCCAGTACAAAGACGCCTTCGATTAGTACTTTCTCGGAAGCGGCTAACGAGTCGATGCCTCGGTTAAATTCACACCACTCACTCGGTAAGTTTCCAAGCTACGCTTTTTATTATTACCGAACTGTCAGTACATAGTTTAACTGTATTCACCGACTATTGGCCGCCATATACACATATTTTCGATAAAAGTTAATCACAGAATTCTTATATCAAACAATCCTGGTCGGTGTTTATGGAAGATGGTTTTCTTTCTGTCTCTTAATAGGGCACTGGAATAGATTCTGATTGCTCGTTCGGTCGGCAATAGCATGCAGACGACTGCTGCTGTTCTCTAGCGGCGACGTATTTGACTCGCGACCGATATGTAATGCAAGAGGCGAATTTGAAATACAAATGGAACAAAAGTGCGAAGGTTTAATTAGGCGAGGAACTGGCCGTAACAATACTGTCAATTTTGTAATTTGTAATTTTTAGTAGATACCTATTTTAGTTCAATAATAATGTAATATTTTGTATTTTACTGTGTAAAATTGCGGTTTTTTTCCAATAAAGATAAATAAATATTAAATAATTTCCAGGAGGAACTTCGGTAGCGACAGCCACCACAACTGCCACTCCTAACACAACGGTCCAATCGGACCCCCTGCCTGAATTCCTCACCAACTTCTACTGGCCCACTCTGCCCAGAGACAGCAGGGTATTGAGAGCGCTTCTCGAGATGGGCGCACAAGTAGAGGCCGGTCCTCTGCTCCCGCTCACGGGCGAAGAAAACGATAGGATAGAGGAAGGTCTGCCCGAGGAAGCTTTTGAGGGCGACGCGAAATGCAACGAGGAGAGCATTCATCTGATTGCGGACATAACTGCTAGTCAAGTGAGTTTTATTGTTATTATCGTCGAAATCAATCAAATTTGAATTTTGAAGGAAGCGATTTTGGTGCAATATGGCTAGCCAAGCATCTCAACATAAAAATATAAATGTTATTAAGAGTTATTTTTTAGTTACGACGATGGTGATAATATTAGCTCCCTTTTGTATAGAATACTTTTAAGAATAAAATCTTTGTTTTTACTTTTTACAATTTTCTAATTTTGAGCAAATTAGGTAACATTATATAACTAATATGTTAAATAATAACAATAATTAGTATATAAAAATAACTAAAAAGTTTGTAAATATAAATTTAAAAATTTTTATACAATTAAAAGTAGCTTTTCTTTTGTGTCTATATTTTTTTTGGTAATTTGTAACCCTTTTTCTATATTATTAAGAATGAAATCAAACGATTCTGTGCTCATTCTAGTATATTCGAAAATCTTTTATGCCATATGCTGATTGTGTCATAAAATCACACCATCGCATGCAATAAACCGCGCCGCACCGCCTCAGCGTGGCAATGGCCTAAGAGCGCTAATGTCGATTCATGGGGCAGAGACTCGCGACAAGCATCTCGGATGAGATCTGTTGGCACAAAATCAGGAGGCCTAATAATTGGTACAGAGATCTTAGGATTTTCTTTTTTATAAAAAAAAACCGTAAAGAATATGTCCAAACTGTTTCATTTTTCGTAATTATCATATAATTTACTCATAATTTATGTATAATAACATTTTTTCAAATATTTTTAGAAGGTATTTTTTTTATAAAATCTTTTATTACACATTCGAAGATTCTTAGACAAGTCAAAACTTGAAAGTAATCCGAATAAATCTCTTGTACGGGCCGAGTTATGACAGCGGCGCTTTTGAAGAAGCCTCTTGCTAATAATTAAAAATAATAATAGTTAAAAAATGTACCAACCATAAATTAAACACATTCTGATCATTCCGAAGACTGAACGAGTTTCGTTTGCACATGCGAGTCTATTTGAGACATTTCCAAATGAATTACTAACCAAGTCATGTCGCGTCTATGATAAAGCTATTTTTATATTATATTCGTTGTTCTCATCACTTGACAGTATATTTAAAAAAATATATCTTTTTTCTAAAATCTATTGCTATACATTAGAAGATAATGATTCTTAGCATTAAAATGACATCACAAACGGATCAAAATAATAAAATAATTTGAAACATTGCTTATATGGGTGAGCTATGGATGTCCGCTATTAAGATTTTTTATGATTTCACTTAACCCCTAGAGAGCGTAGTTTATTTTGGCGCCAAAACCCGTTGAGACCATGGTTATTGACCTTGAAACTCACTCATCTACTATAAAATTCATAGTGCAGGCATGAGTCGTTCAATATTTACAAATCTGGTATCATCGGATTCGCCGTAAAATTTTCTATTACACCATATCACTTTGATTATGTTTGTCTCGTAAATTAAAGAAGAAAAGAATAAAAATTTTGCCATTTTTTTTTTTTTTTTTTTAAATTACGAAATAAACAAAATCAACACTTTTTTTTACATTTTCATATATTTATAACTATACATTACAATTTAAAAGTCTTCCAAAATATGTACATTTTTCGGAAAAAAGAAAAAATTTAAAAAAAAGTTATAGATATTGGAAAGGTAGAACATTAGTGTATTTTCAATACAAATTTATAAATAGTAGTAGAAACTACATTAAAATAAAAAAAAAAAAAAAACAAAATTGTTTCGTTAAGATTTTCAATGAAAAAAACGTCAAGTTAATGAATAATACTGAAATAATACCAAAAATAATCAAAATCAAGCAGGTATTCATGACGTCTACTCACGTCATACGCTCTCAACGGACACAGAAATGTCCGCGCGGCATGACGTCCCCTCACGTCGTACGCCCTCCAGGGGTTAAGGTTGACTTGGTGATTTATATTCATCGAGAGAATTTAGTCCACCTGCTTTTGTCTCTATCCTGAAATAAATACCTCCTAAACACATAAAAAAAAGGAATTTACATTGGAAATAATACAAGGAGACATTTTTTTTTTCAATTGCAGCTTTCTTTAGAGCGTCAACTGGTTTCCGAAGCGAGACGGCCGTCCGAAGACGAAACTGAAGAACTGTCGGATCTACGATGCCTGCAATCTCCGGCTCCGCAAGTTGATCCGATCACAGGCAGGTCGATTGTGCACGAGTTGGCCCAGAGGGGAGAGGTTGCCATGCTCAAAATAGTTCTCGAGGTATTTTCGCACTGCGCTTTTTAGTGAACTAACATATTATCATAGTGACCTTGGCCGATATGCCTAAATCTACGCTATTCTGTACTATTTATCATATTATAGGATAGTTTTCAATTAGAATTTAATATAAAATAATTATTTTCAATACAGCGTTGGATATTAATGATATAACACTCCACAAATAAAATCCACCTTACTACAGGATTAACTCCTTTTGAACATCTCTCTTCCAGCGCTGGCCTGACCTAGTGGATTCTATGGATTCGCGGGGCAGCACAGCCTTAGCGAATTGCGCACGGCGCAGCGGCGTAGAAGCCACTAAGGCGCTCCTCGCCGCCGGCGCCGACGCCGACAGGGCTGATGCGGACGGATGGACCCCTCTTAGGGCTGCTGCTTGGGGAGGGCATACTGAGGTAAGAACGTTATTGAGGTATCCAAAAATCAGGGCCGTGTAAGTATAAAACAGTTGAATCGCTAAACTATTTATGTAAATTTTAATCTGGAATAGTAAATTTGAAAATTACATATGTCAGTTATAAGAGAAAATGTAAATAATTTAATACTGAATACAGAAAATTCAGGATAATTTTTTAATCATAATAAAAATTTTAATGTCAGCCTGTAGACTTTGGGGTCATAGCCATGGTCTAGTTGGCTTAAATTACTGCTAAGAAAGAGAAAATCTACGGAATTTGACACAATACTCTATTTAAAATCTTCAGAGATCTCCGCGTTCACGTTGTCTCTTAAAAGTGGGCAGCTCCACTTCTTATGACTTCTTATAGAATCCTAGAGGAAGTTCATTCATTGTCCCTGGTAATTTTTGCTGTATCAGCACTGGTGACATTTTTCAGATGGTGTTTTATGCTTTCAGATAGTCGAGGTTTTGCTGCGACATGGCTGCGATGTCGATTGCATTGACTCCGACAGCCGAACTGCACTCAGGTTCTTATTTTTTATAAATCGCTGACCGAGAACAGGTCAGTTATAAAGAAACAAAATTCGTTACCTAGTTTGTATTTAATTATTTTGAGCCCTTATCCACTGAGCTAATTTTGGTTACGCTAGAGCCGAGGGAGATGTGGTGAAAAAGCATTTAAAAATGGTGCGACTATAATACAGAATGACCTTTTTCTCATTCACATCCTTTTATGGTGTCTTTCTATACTTTATACTGATCAACTTTCGGTCTACGAGTTTTTTAATATGTCAAAAAAAGTAAGTAAAAAAAAATATAACAAAATCCTATTAGCGTTTAAACACATAGTTACTCCTGAGTGAAGCAATCACATAATTTGTTAACGATAACCATTTCGACCGTTTCCTATTATTTATTTTAATAAAGACCGACGTGTATGATAGCAGATGATTGATTGACTAAAGATATCGTTTTCCAGAGCTGCGTCGTGGTCGGGCCACACGGCCTGCGTGGAACTGCTAATAGCCGCCGGCGCGGATGTGTCGAGACCTGACGCTGAAGGTCGGACGTCTCTCATAGCGGCCGCTTATATGGGTCACGCAGACATTGTCTCGTTGCTATTGGAAGCCGGGGCCGATTACGACCATGCTGATGAGGACGGTGAGGATTTCATTTAAAAACAAGACAATACCAAATACTATCAAAATTACCAACACCGCCACTCGCGTTGTTCGTAATATAATTTAATGCAAATCCCTTCACTCCCTAATTAGCTAAATAGCTAAATAGCTGCTTGCTCAACAAACAATAATAATAATAATAATTGCTGCTTGTTGCTTAGAATTGCCCGAGTTTGGAATATAGTGGGTTCGGATCATAGACTATACCGTAGCACAAAATAGTCAAAATCGGATTAGTATAAAAATGGTATTAAGTTAAATCCGTAAATTTAAATACTATTGCAATATACTAAAATATCTAAAAAATATATGTGTTACCTAAATCTACGATCCACAAATCTTTAGATTTAGAAGTGCTATTTTTATATTTTAACGAATTTCTTTATTTTTTTTATGGATCTGACCTCATTGATGTCCATTGGTACTATACTGCAATCGAGGGTTTTTTAACCGGACTAAATAAAATAGAGTAAATCGTAACCATTTAAGGTAACTAAAATCGTTAAATGCGTTAAATCTATTAGGTTATATGCATTTTTGTATATTTTTTCTTTTTTTAAGTTGTTTTTTTTAATTTACCAACAACGTACAAGATACCTTACTGTTCAATAGAAATTAAATATTTCATATTAATTTTTATCTCAAATATATAAGGTTTTGTTGAATGTTCTTATTAGGAAGGGAGTAGTCGATATTTATTTATTCACAAAAAGCGCTGCGTCTGGACAACTGTTCACGATCCGTTGTCCTTTCCCCTCCCCACAACCACCAATCGCCTCATAATCATAACAAATTCCGACAACTACAAAGAATCTGGGGAAAATTTCCAAAAATATTTCGGGAGAAAGTGTTCAGTAGTTCCCATATTTCAACTTATTTTTATCTATTCACAAGCTCCAAAGCAGGTTTCCTCGGAATTATTTTTTTTTATATGTAGCTTGCAACCTCATAACGATTTTTTTTTTAACAATAACATTGTAAATTGGGAACAGTGATTGTATAAAGATTCTAAATCAAGGCGGCCCTCTAAACAAAAAAATATAACACAGCGAGCTTTTTGATTTGGCTTCATTAGAATATTCACTAAAAATCTATGCGTTATTTTCCCATACCAGGCAGGACAGCGCTGTCTGTAGCGGCCCTCTGCGCCGGTGGCATCGCCAGCGCCGGCCCAGTGCCCCAGGACGGAGCCGAGGGCTGCGTCAAGGTCGTGCAACTACTGCTCGAGAAAGGCGCTGATCCAAGAATAGCCGACAAGGAGGGAGCTACGCCCCTAATCGTAGCGGCATTCGAAGGACACAAGTGAGACGTCATTCGATTATCTTTTTAGACATTGTCGACCAGCATCTTGCATGGAATGGGCCATCTTACCTTTGACCTTTAATTATATAGTAGTTTTAGATCGCTCAACCTCATACAGTTAGAAGGTGCCCAACAAATGTACATTGTGTGGCAAATAGCCTAGACGCAAACATAAATGTTCCAAGAACTTGATCATGATCCAAGAAACTTATCCTAGTAAACATTTTTGATAACACCAACCATTGGTCCTAGGGATAAGAAAACTTGGTTTTTCAAAATTCAAAAAAAATCATACCTCCCTTAATATACACGGGCCTATAATTTCCTTACAGTTTTTGTTTGAAACAATTTTTAATTTGAGCACAATATAAAGAAATATTCAGTAAACACACTCTCACTGCGCAAAGGATTGAGATGCACGAAATGCCGCACAATGTTTGATACAAGTTCGTACAATTGGAGTTCGCCTATCCCCTAATTTGATCCGATGAAATCTACCTCCGCCTCCCGGTGTGCCGAAAGTGTTTTGTTTTGATTCACGAAGATATATCTTAAAAAAGTGAAATATTGTCCAACCGAGACCTGAAATGTTTTATAATATGTCCTCTAGGGAAATATGCGAGTTGCTCCTGGAGTATGACGCTGAATTGGACGCGTCCGACGCCGCAGGCCGCACGGCCCTGTGGGCTGCAGCGGGAGCGGGTCACGCGTCGGCCACGGCGACGCTCCTCTTCTGGGGGGCCTGCATTGACACCGTCGACCAGGAGGGAAGGACGGTCCTCAGCATCGCTGCTGCGCAGGGTACAGACTTAATATAACCGCCTACTACATCACCATGACAATTTGGTTCTTAAGAGCGCTATTGTTGTGAACTTAAAAATGCATGTGACAAGCAAGCTATTTCACGAGGCGGGGACTTGTGACAAGAGTGTTTGAGATAGAAATATTGTAAGCAGGAAATTTATAGACTCAATAGTTCAATAATTGCTTCAGAGACCTTAGGATTTTTTTTACTTATAATGTATAGTAACATTTTTCTAAAACTGCCGCTGTTAATAAAATACTTACACTCGAAAAATAGCTTAAATTCAATCAAAAATGGATTTTTAAATGCCCAATAACTTTAAAGGAAGTACTATCCCCGTCCTTTGGCCATGTGCCTGTCCGTCCGTCCGTCTGTCCATCTGTCCGTTGTATCTTTCAACTCGAAAAGTACAAATGTGAAAGAGTTGATTTTTTGTGTTTAGATTGATGCTCTTGAAAAACAACCATAGCCGTTTAGATCACATCGAAAGCTGGTAGGATAATACAGATATATAACATTTAAAGTTATAACATCGAATTTTTAGTACTGCAGAATGAAACTTGACATTTCGATAGGGCGCTCATCATTAGAGCGCGATCATATTCGAATTTAAAAAATATGACAATGTAGAGCTCTAAACGTCAGGTCTGGTTAAATAATTTACTACTACTAAACAATGCATAGAAGCAGTTGATATTATATGATAGCTATAGAGCGTTCGTGGTAGTAATAGTTAAGTCGTTTAACACTTAAACAACTCAATTATTAATATTGCTGAATGTTGTATTTGCAGGCAGCGTGGACGTAGTAAGGCAATTACTCGATCGAGGTCTCGACGAACAGCACAGAGACAATGCCGGTTGGACGCCTCTGCATTACGCCACTTTCGAAGGTAGATTTTTGCGATATTTAAAATTGTGTCGTCGAAATCATTATATTATTATTATTATTATTATTATATCGAAAATGTTATTATTGTTCGCTGAGCAAACAGCTATTTAGCTGATATGCTCATGTCTCATGGTCAGTTACTAGAACTGGTTTACCCATAGCTTCCCCAACTTCCTGTGGGAGCCGATTCCAATTATCCACAACTCTATTGGCGATACAGTTCTTCCTAGGATTAGTGGAACAAAGACATTTAGATAACTTCATTGAATGGCCACGAAAACGTCGTTCTCCCATGACAATGGGAGGATTCAGTTTTTAATTTTTGAATGCGCCAATGAACTTCGTTCGCTCCGAGTAAGTTTGTTTTTGTCTTTCAGGTCATATGGATGTTTGTGAAGCACTTCTCGAAGCTGGTTCTAAAGTGGACGAATGTGACAATGACGGGAAAGGAGCTTTGATGCTGGCAGCGCAAGAAGGTCACGTGAGGTCAGTTGCCGTCTCAATTGCAAGCTTGTAAATATTGTTTGTCTCATTAAGCTTAGCTTACGTAAACTGGACAGAAGTTAGATAAAATAGGGCATGATTTATGACCACACCCAACACAGGTCACGGGTGCCATTGAGTATGAAGAGGTTCAACTACCAAGTCTATACAACCTTTGATACTATTGAAGTATTTATCAACTGCTTCCTAAATTTAGATGAGGTCAAGAAAATAAAATTGTAATAAAATTTTATGGAATATTATCAAAATGAAAGGTTTATAGAAATGCCACATGAAATGAAATATTTTTACTTTTCCAGACTCGTGGAACTGCTGGTTAGAGAATGGGACGCGCCGGTCGACCAAAGGGCCCACGACGGAAAGACTTCATTACGGTAAGAACAATATTCCCCTGGCGCAACTAAGTCAATTCGCTTGTAGGTGAGGCTAGTTTCTGAATGAACAGTATCTCTCGAGCGATGTCCTTACTCCATGAACCATTTACTCCATGAACCTTTTTAGCGAATAATTTAAATTAAGTAAGTAATTATCGATTAATAACAATAAGAAGTTTATGGTATATTATTCCTTAGTTTTTTTAGTCGGGTCTGTTTAAAATTTCCTTTTACGGGATTTCAAACTGGACAACTTTTGCTTTACGAGTTTGTCAATATGTTAAAGAAAGTAGGTAAATAAGTAATAGAAAAAATTATAGAAAATTTAAACGCATATGACGTATGGGGAGGGGGAGGAGGCGGGGTGCGGGGCACAGATACCTCCTGCACAAGCACAACACGGCAAACCAAACGTTGAACCCATTCTTTTTTGTATGGAAAAAAATGTCATAATTTGGAAAATTTGCAGAACAAAAGTTGTTCATTTTAATGTGTAGAATAGTACCGTAAAAGGATTTACCCTATATATTTTCTAAATACTACTAATATTGATATTGATCACAAATTTCCTAAAGTAAAATTAAAATAATTAATAATTTAACTTAAACTAAATCAACTCAATCTTCAATCAATCATTCCGGTTCAATTTGCAAAAATAATAATCGAAATTGCAAAAATTCGTTTTTATTTTTTTTGTTTAACAATCTCTGAGAAATTCTGTAATATGCAAAAAAATATTATAAACGGCTCAAGTGAAAATACATGAATAAAGATACGTATATGGAATTGGGAAACTCTTTCTTTTTTTTTTGAAGTCGGCTAAAAATCCCTTCAATTTTGTATTATATATCCTAGAAGTCTTCTCTCTCTCTTAGGAAAGATATAAAAATTAGAAAATATACCACCTTCGGCTTTGTCAACATAATATATAAGTGCTTTCAAGGTCACAACTTCAAAACTTATTGTTTTTTTTTTATTGACTCCAAAACAATACACTTGAAATAAATACTATGGAAATAATAGACAATGCCAAAGCGCTTTGTTATGTAAATTACTGACGTGCTATAGCACGTCAGTAATTTAAGATTAGCCGGTTCATCCATGAGCTGTAGTCGTTTTATACATTTCCAGGTTGGCCGCCCTCGAAGGTCACGGCGGCTGCGTGAAGACCCTAATAGGCCTCGGTGCGAACGTAGACGCCGTGGATGCTGACGGCAGGAGCATAACCTACGTGCTATGCCTCGACGACCGACTTGCCATGGCGAAGTATATGATACAGAGATGCGGGGCCGACGTGGAAATTGCCGATACCGAAGTGAGCGGCCTTTATACCCACGATTGTTTTAGACCACACTAAATATTATGTAGCTTCTCCGATCCGGGATTCGGCGGGAGTGTTCATGCTTGCCGAACTGGCGTTATCCACATATCTGTGACCAGTCCGTGCTCACGGTCAAAAAATGTTGTTTCTCCTCCTAATAAATGCATAAACTTTTCTGCTTGCTTTTTCATTTCAGTACAATGTATTGTGTAGGTCAAGTAATCCATAGTATGGTATGACTCCACAGTGACAAAGGTCTTTTCTGTTGTATATTTCATATTTTAAGGTTATATTCGGACCAATAAACCTTCAGTTATTACAAACTTTATCATCCATCTTGTTCTCCATCGGCCGTATTCGTGAGATTCAATTCAAAACCGCCCGACGGTCAGCGCTGACGGTCGATACTGATCGTACGTGCTAACGGTGCATAGCAAGTTTTGTATTGTCTTCAACATAATGGGATGCCTTTAATAAATTATTAATAACTGCGTATTACCTTCGAAGAAGACAAAACATGGAGAAGATATTGTATTCATCCAATTGTTGCCCAGCAATTGATTACAGGAGAATTTACCACATTAATTTCGACATTTCAAGAACAGGAAGAAAAACTCATTAACTGATGTCCATTAAAAGTTTTGATGAACTTCTAACAAATTTCGTCGATTGTACTGACGCGCCAATATAATCTCACAGCGCATCAGTCGACCGACGTGTGCGGCGTTCGGCCGACGGTACCCGTATGCGGCGCGTAGCATTTCGCATGCACACTGACCGTCGGCCGAGCACTGAAATGGGCCTAAAGTAAAAAAAAACAATATGTTGTAGCAATTTGTAATTGCACTGACATATCATTATGTTCTTCGTTATCAGGGCCGCACGCCACTCCACGTTTCGGCCTGGCAGGGACATCAAGAAATGGTCAATCTTCTGCTCAGCGTGGGTGAGTTCGAACCGCTTTTAATTTAATCATATTTAACACTTTCAAACCATCACAAGATCGTATCCAAATCGTACACATTTATAAAATAGCAAATACTAAATCTAATCAATAAAAATTATTAATGACTGTTAAGAATTATCACTGTTAATCAATTATTAAGAATTTTAGGTTGACAGCTAGGAACATTAAAACATTGGCAGCGTGAGGCGGCCTTTTCCTTTTTAGTTTCCATACATACATTCATGTATGAGAAGCTACTATCCCGTTCTTTGGCCCTCTGTCCGTCTGTTCGTTACATCTTTCAACTCGAAAAGTACAAATGCGAAGAGTTGAATTTTTGTATGTAGATTGATACCCAAGAAAAACAACCATAGCCGTTTATACCACATCGAAAGCTGGTTGGATAATATAGATATTTAAAATGAACAAATTTTTAGTATGAATTTAGACAGCGCTATTAGGGTGCGATCACATTCGAATTTCAAACATTTGACAGAGCGGCTATTGGAATGTTTTATTTATTGCATGCCAGTATAAATCAATATAAACTTAACTATGAGCGCAAATAGCAATATTTAAAAGAATGTTCAGTGCCGTGTTATAATTATTATAAATAGAAATATAATATCTGTGTCTATTTATTTATTTTTTTATTGTGGTCACACAACACACAAATACACAACACAATTCACAACAACAAACTGTACACATTACAGATAATGACGTAAAGACAATGTTGTTAAAAAGAATAATACTAATATTGAAATGGTGTTAAAATTCAAGATGAGTTGAAAGCATTCCATACCAAGATACCATTGCACCTATTTTTTTTTAATTTTAATTTACCCAACCCTGACTTCTTGACTATTTTTAAGCAGTTCTTTGAATTCAAAAAGGATCCAAGACAGTCTTGCGGTGAATTTGAGTAGACTATTTCGTATTTAAAGCACCAAACTAATGGATAAACTTGTAGGAGCGAATCCGGACGCGCGAGACGCCGACCTCCGCACGGCTCTTCACTCCGCAGCTTGGAGGGGCCGAGCGGGGATCGTGAGGGCGCTGCTCGCGGCCGGCGCGACCGTCGCACCCGTCTGTCGTCAGGGAGCCACACCGCTCGGTAAGTGCATGAATACTGCTTCATATTCAGGTCCACATGTATTATACCATAGGACTGTCCTATTTGTCAACTAGCAATGCTTTTTGGTTGACTATTACTCTTTGAGCAGACCTGCATATTCTATATTAAGCTATATTTTTTTTCGTTAGCATGTTATATATTTTAATTTTTATAATTGTGAATATTTAAGTAACAGGCGTGGTATTAATTGATTTGTGTCTTGTAAATTCTTCGTTTACGCATAGATTAGACTACGCTGAATTGCTTGACTGTTTTGGTTTTAATGTTTCATCTAAGCACCGTACTCGGTATAAGTCTTCGGTACCCCACACTGTTCCACAAATAACGCCTTGTTTTCACCATTGCTTCGCATGTCCAAAACCTACAATAAATATATTAACTGTCACGATACTTGGCAAGTACGCTTTCAAGAAGCATGCGCTAAATTGCATAAAAGAATTTAATTCTAAAGTTTACATAATTTATAAAATAACTTATGTAACACAACTTTTCTTTGTTTTGGATTTTAGAATACATTTAATTATTATTTTTTTTATGTATTCTGACATAATTAATTTTACAAAGAAATAGAATTATAGTAGTACAAATCACAGTTACAAATGAATATTACAAATGCACCGGGAGCGATTAGCACTGCTACATTTTGTGCCCTGCCTTCTTTACTAGACTATGTCTGTACTAAGGAAGGCAGTGATATATTGTGCTACAACTAAGAAAGTCAAACCGTCAATGCACCTATAGAGAAATATGAAGATATCTATTTGTACGAAAATAAATTAAAATATATAAATATATATATATATAATTGTATAATTGAGTTGTAAAGTTATTTGACTTATATATGATGATTGTTTTTTAATAACAGCAAATCGCCTGAAAAGATAAATAACACAATCTTTGACAATATTGAAAAATTTTGAATAATTTTTTTGATAAAGTGCTGGATATCATAATATTTCTAAAGGTTCTAAAGAGGTCCTGTACTTGAGAGCGCAGGATGTCGGTTTAAACCCAGCGCTGAGTTTTATAAAAATGCATTTTTAACTCTTTAGTGTAAAATATTGTCAAATAAGTATATGTAACCATCTAATTGATGACATAAGGAAGGAAATATTTTTAAAAATCAGAAAGTTTTATTCGGTTATTTTATTGACCATTAGCTTGTTATGAATGACTTTATCACTCATCGAGGCCTTCCCAGATGACTGGTCAGCCTCATTCAATGAGTGCTTGGAGTATCTAAAGTCACCCAAGTTACAGGATAGATTACAGCCAGGCAACGAATCATAGGTCTGCGAACAACAAGAGTGTTGACTATCTTCATAGGTAATTGGCCTAGAATAATAAGAAAAATAGGTTATACTATAGATAAGCGTACCTTCAACATACTTAAGGAATCAAAAATTTACTTAAGGTTTCGCGTTATTAAATATTAACAATTGTACATCATATTTAGTTTCTTTGCGTCTCTCTCCGATAAGGTTTTGCGTTGTCCAATCTGTGCGTTGGTTTTCTGAAATTGAAAAATATCCATTGATTATTTTCTAACCCCCGACGCAAACATAGGGGTCTATTGAAATAACTCCACAATATAGGTCGCTTCAATGTTTATTCAAGATCCTACGGCGGCGTCCCAAAAACAGTGTATTTAATTGACAAATAGTTCACGGTAATTTCCAACAGTCCCGGAATCTGGGAAACAACCCGGGAATCTGATTTACGGAATGATTTATACGAAACTGTGGATATCGACTCCTCTAAGTAATAAATTATTATTCAAAAATGCAATGACAGGACTTCGTTGCTTTGATACTATAATTTTCCTTCCGTTCTTTTACCCGAGAACATTCTTTTATTAAAAAGGCTTTGAGCTTTCTTAATATAGGGTGATGATTTTAGAGGCGTGCTTTTCAGCAATGTCAGGCCGTATGTCAGCAATAACGCGCCGAATATTCTCTTCCAAGGCGTTAATCGTGTCCGGCTTATCTGCTTAGACAAGCGACTTCACATAACCCCACAAAAAATAGTCCAGCGGTGTTAAATCGCACGATCTTGGAGGCCACGCCACAGGCCCACGACGCGATTTTTACTTTATTTTAGAGTGATGTTAAAAAAATTTAGAGTGATTTTTTCTAAATTTGCACTATTTGCAAACGTTGTTCAGGAGTAAGTCTATTCATTATGAAATGGCAAACCAAACTGAGCATAAATCAAGTGACAGCTGTCAAAAACACCAACTACGAAAGAAGTAGTGCCAGTTTGAAAACCACGCCTCTAAAAAAACACCCTATAGCTTTCAAATCCACTTGGATTATCTGGAAAGCCATCACACGCTTCTTATACAGAGCGTAACAAATTTATTAAAGAATTTTTTTTTTTTAGATTAACTAAATTAAAATCAATTCAAATAAACTCTTATTGATTATCTGTTCAACATAGATCAATCTCCTAAA
Organism: Neomicropteryx cornuta; assembly: GCA_020383195.1. Classification (NCBI taxonomy): domain Eukaryota; kingdom Metazoa; phylum Arthropoda; class Insecta; order Lepidoptera; family Micropterigidae; genus Neomicropteryx; species Neomicropteryx cornuta. Next base: position 2,702,980 of record JAHKQU010000010.1, on the reverse strand, counting down.
AGGATATCAATGATTACATATACACCCTGTATATTTTCCTGGTATCAACTGATTTAAAAAAGAGTGAATACAGCGGAGAATAATATTTTATTTGGTATGACTGACATCTTGATTATTTAGTATGACTGACATCCATGGCATCTTGACTAAATTAAACCTTATGACGATTAAACGTAATTCATACTTAATTTTAAACTTTAACACTCTTTCGTTGGACTAAGCATAAAAACCCGTACATACCCTTAAAATGTCGATTGTATAAAGGCCTCGTGTCTTGGCGAATGCGTTTGTAGGGTAGTGCATAATGCTGTTATAGTCGTATTCAACATTAAAGTTTGTTATCTCGTTTTTGGTCATCCTGTTGAAGTTGTGATTTTTCCCTGTTGAAAAAAAAAAACGCATAAGAAAATCTCAAAACATATCCGTACTGCGACTCACAAATTGGCAATCGTATAGTGATTATTGATGAACGTCCATCGATAATAATAATAACAATTCATCACCGTCATCATCTCTGTTCATCATGTAGGCAGTTCAATTACAAAACAGGCTCACTACCAACATAAAAAGTTAAAATTTACAACTACCAACACGAACTGTTGAACCCTGATATATGCCAATATATACATTCAGATCAGTTACAACAAGACCTCGATTGACTCACTGACTGGACCAAGTGCCTACTATCTTTAAATGCAGCCAAATGTACGGTTTTACATACGGGTAAAAACAATCCATGCAAAGATTATCACCTGAACGGATTTAACTTATATAAAGTCGATAAAGAGACTGACTGGGAATCATCATAGCTATGGGTCTGAAGTGGAATCATCATATATGTAGAATAGTGGGAAAGGCTAATTCTATGTTGTAAGTAGTACGGAAAGCATAAAATTTATAAGACTTGCATAAGACCAATTTTGTATGGCTTTCAATTATGGAATCCATACTTCTTTAAGGACTGTGATTTATTGGAAAAAGTGCAAAGGCGAGCAACTAAAATTCCAGGACCTTTGAAAGGTTTGGAATATGAAGAAAGGCTTAAGCGACTCAAGTTACCTACTCTCAAACGAAGGCGAGAGTGTGGTGATCTCATTGAGATATATAAAATGTTGACGAGGTACTATGATTGTCAAGAGCTTAAGAAAGTATTGTACCGTAGTTAAGATTAAACTGTAAGTAGTTATTATTAATGATGTCGTGGAAGTGTGGCTATCCGAGACCACACCCGGTACTCCACTATGAAGGTCGCGACAGGTTAAATAATAGGCAGGCGTAGTGTGCTACGCCTGCCTATTATTGAGACTGTTTGATACTTCGTGCTTCGATCTTACCGTGGCCGAGCGCTGACCTTAGACAATGGGTTGTCTATGTTTAGGGGAATATGAGTGATGTGTGTATGGCAACATTGCCATGCTACAGTATTCACAGCTAATGAGAACAGACATCTACAAGGTCATCATTCGAAACTCAGGAAAACAAGCTTTCAAACGAATCCAATAAAACATATGATTAGCAATAGAGTGGTGGACGCGTGGAATCAACTGCAGGATTCGGTCCTTAGCGCAAACAGCATCAACCAATTTAAGAATTGTCTTGATATTCAACTATCTCACTAACAGAAACGGTAACAGACCCATCAGCTATGCCGACTGTCTGTTAATGTAATAATAATATTTTAGGATTTTTTTTATGTTTTTCGAGTTCTAGTGTGTCATTGTAAAAGTAATGTGGTTTTACTGTTGCTTTACTATGTGCCTTTTGGCGGAGCGGAATTTCTCGCGGTGCAAAAATAACACCAAGGTGCAGGCGGCACTTAAGCTGTTAAGAAAACATAATTCACAGTAAAAAAAAAAGATCCTTTTCACGTTACGCGCAAGACGTTACGTCAAGATTCAGATGGCGCTGTTTTTGCAGATAGGCGAGATGCAAACAGCGTACTGGTTCAACTTTTACAAATGTTTACAGTTAAGAAACTACAATCTGGCCAGGTCATAGATGTAGATAGTGACTAAAATGATTTCCTTAGTAAATAATTATAGCAAAAATTGCAAATTCAAATAAAAATATTTGCTTAGCAATTGAAGGTTTTTCTTGTTTTCTCTAAAAAATTATAAAACTCCTTACTATTCTTAATAAGAAAGGTTGTCCCTAATTTGACAGTGGAGGTATTCTTAAAGATCTATAAATCATACATAAGACCAATACTGGAATATGCTTATCAAGTATGGAATCCTTATTTCACTAAAAACATAGATCTCATAGAAAAGGTGTAAAGACGCGCAACGAAAATACCAAGTCAACTGAATAACCTGTTGAATTACTCACCCGGTACGATATTCTTCCACATGATCCGTACGTACCGGTCCCTTTCGGGTGCGCTGTGCTGATGCGCGAAGCCGAGCGCGTGCAGCAGCTCGTGCATCACCACGCCATGCGTAAGACAGTAGTCCAGCCAGTCCGTTGACAGATACAAATCCTGCACTCGACCTTGGTAGCCGACTTGAGAACTGCAACCTCTTCTCTGCGGCTAAAGTTATTTGTTATATTATTACGTATACCTCATTACGTATACGTAATTATTACGTATACCTCAAAATACCTCATCACCAACTTATTACTATGATTGCTTACTTATTATTATCAATTTTACTTAGCAATGAGGGATTTTTTTTTGATAAAAAAAAAAAATATTGGCCTGCCCTTTTCTTATGGTCTGTCCATTTTTTTGTATTATTTCCGCTTTGCCCATGTCTGGCTTTTTGATGTGTAAACATTTATAGCAGGACCTGTAGGATTATTTGGGGTGGGGTGATTTGCTATTTGGTGATATTAAAGCATGTGTCAGTGACGCCCGCACCTGTGAAACTACTTACTCGCACTCCATGTAGTTTGAACTTGAACCGCTAGAAAGAGCTAGTAATTTTATTTGTAGTTGATACACTAATATAATCGATTGATACATTTACCATGTATTTCTGACTTAAACCACTAAAGCATTGATTTGCGTCAAACGGCTGATGTGATGTGATGTGATGTGAAGTGATATTCACAAACCCAAAATTTCATATACAAGAGAGATGAATAAAAAAAATTTCTACGGAAATAGCGTTCTCTTTTATTTCCAAATTTTCAATCTCGCTTTATCTTTTTATTCTCATCACAGACGAACACTTACGTTTACACATCTTAACCGTGAGTCCCGGACCTCACTCTTTTCTTTTTGTACTTTCGCTGGTTTTTTTTTTTAAATGACAAGAGGTCTTATGTTATATGAAATATCATAAACTTACCGAGATGCGTAGAAACGCCCTATCCTTAGACTCCTTAGGTCTAAACTTGATACATGACATTCGTTCAATCATTCTCATGGCTTCCTTAATGACTCGTCTGTCTATCGTTTCTTAAAGAAATATTTATTTAATTACACAATATAGCATTTCTAGTATTGCCTACCCTCACAAAAGTATAGAAAATTACTTGAAACATGTGCTGCCTATAACTTTATCAAACTGTGGAATCCTGTGTGTCCCTTAATACTTTATCGGGTTAGTATACTGGTGAGCTTAAAAGGGACCATTAAATAAATTATACTGATTTAAATTTTAAGGATATTTTTCAGATAGTTTTTCTCATGCTAAGGCATTAAAGTAATATAAAGAAAATCTATTTTCTCATACATTTTGTATGGGTGGATTGATATTCTGTTGAATCCCATTTTCAAACGGTGAGTTGCCTCTGAAGATGTTCACTTTGTGAGGTTATCTCGCATTATGCGCGCATCGATAATTGCTTCATTATGTAATTTTCCACTGTGTGAAAACATTTATTGAGCCTAATTCATTTTGAGTATTCTTAATAAAAAACTATCTATATCGATAAAAAAATATCGATCTATCAGAAACACACAGTATGCAGCTTCAAGATAAACCCCTGCGCGGATTGGCATGGCATGGTTTCAAAATACCCGAAAGCGCTTCCCTTAGATGCTGAGTTTTAGTAGGAAAAAATGTTCGGATTTTTTCCAAAACAGGATTCGATTGAAAGACCACACTTCGAATTTCCACGAACAATGCATTTAAGTTGAACGTTTATAAGTATTTCATTACCATAGTCCTTAGATAGCAGTCGATAGACTACCGTCTTGTCAGGCCATAGCCATTTCTTCAGCTGTATACCGTTTCGTTTAGTCGAGTTGGTGATTCGCCGTTTACCATAGAGCGAAACGATTTGTTGTTTCGTTAGAATCATATCACGTTCCAGTAAGTACAATGTATTGTTACCTAAAACAAAGGTAAATTATTTATATTGGCATTTTAATACAAAGGACATGTTTGTTAACTTCGTAACTTTTTAGAGCATCTTTCGAGGCAGGTTTTTGTGTATACACTAATCTATAATACCTACATAAAAAAATATATTTCCATATGGGATGGGTAGTTAGTTGGCAGACGAGTATTAAAAGATAAGTTTATTAAATAGCTTTCCATACGCTGTCAGCTAACCAACTGTCTTTAGGGCACACCGTATCTACGAATTAATTGACGATAGTGAAAGACAAGTAGTTTCAGGTCAAGAAAACAGCAATACCAGACGTTCAATAGAGTATTTATATTTTTATATGGTTTTTTTTTGTTAGCTGTGAAAATTTGTTGAACAAATTCCCCCCTTAAGAGTATACCGTATAAGTTCGACCTGTATAAACGACCCCTTAAGTGATAAGAGATTTAAGCATTTAATGAAACTTACTTAATAAGCGGTTTTTGTTGATCACTCGTATCTTCCTAGCGTTCTGCAGGATATCACGCACAGCGTTATTTTTGTTTTTCGGTTTGTATTTTTTTTTTGTCCTTCGCCGTGTCTCGATCGCCACTTCATTTTTTCCGTCCGTTCTCATGAAGTTTGTCAGAACATGATGGTTTGATTCTTTAGTGTTTTTATGTTCTATGTCACATTGACACTCTAAACTATCTTTTTCGGTCGTTATAAAATCTGCATCGCCAAATGCCAAACTAATTTCAAGGAGAATTATTATAATCAATATACGATTTTTCATAGTTAGTAAAATGTTTTTCGTTACTTTTACCAAACTTCAAGGGCATGTTTTATGTATACTTTTAAGGAAACCACCCGTCGTAATAGGCTAATTTACCAATGGGAAGACAACGTTCATAAAGACCACTTATTTATGGGACTGGTGCCGTTCCCTGAATGCGCATCGGAGTCAATCTCCTGACACTGTTATTTCACATTGAATGAAAAAAAAAAATAATGTCATGCAACATTTGTAATAATTAATTAACCTTGTCAATTTAATTAATTTTCCTAATCACTGTTTTTCATTGCTTATTTGATTTTTTTTTTCTCCGTACGTTCTCCGATTACGCGGAAATTTTGCAGTTCGTATGAGGATTCACAAATCCATACTCTGTTTCCGTACTACTACGTTTCCACCTTTCGGTTACGTGATCGTTTGGCTTACGCCGGTCAGTGATTTTCAAGCACCATCCACCTAATACCGATTTTCACTATGAGTATAAATTTGAAATGATAATATTGATTTTGATACACACGGGCTGCAATAATTAAACAACCGATGATCAAATTGAGCACTTTTATTTTTAATCCAGTAAAATATGGTTACAGCACCTTTTAGTTTAAATTAATTAATTAAGTCTTTAAGGCGCAGACGGAAGGTGTGGATTAGGACAAACTGGGCGCAACGATGGAACTCCTTGGTCCTATAATGTCCTCCTTTACTTGAGGTTTCCTTCAGGCATTACTTCCAGGGGAACCGTTCGTCCGTTTTCATATCAAAGTCAGGGTTTCGGTCCCAACCGACAGAAAAGCGTCGTCCAGTGTCTTCAGAGAATCCTTGGCCGCCTTGATGTCTCCGGAAATTTCCGTAGGATAGTCAAGGGTACAGGAAGTAGCTAGGAACTACATTTGTCAGTAAAAATCCTATAAGCATGTGATTTCACTTACTTACGCTCAGGTGTTTACTATTTTGTATAAAATAATTAAGGTCCATGAATCTAAAAATTGAATAAAATAGAGCAGGTAATTATTATTAATCGTGTAATCAGGAAACACTTCTATTTAATGAACAGGCAAATGTTTAACAAGCTTTCAAAGTAATTTTGATTATAAAAAGGTTTGCTCACCGAAATTATCCGCTTAAAGATTCATGTTAACCCTAACCGTTGGACTTAACGTGTTATTTTTTTTTGGTTATCAAATTTATGAAGGTGTCATTTTGGTCTAGACCGGTTTGAAATTGAACCAATCACATTAAAACGGGTGTTGATTCTGACCAATATCGGATTTGTTACTTTTAGGCAATTTGATGTCTATTGCATTTACCTAGTGGCTATTTTTGTAGGTATGAAAAGGCACAATATCTGAAATTGGATTTGTAGGTTAGGTTTGTCTGTTATTATTTTATATTTCAACAAAATATCTACACTGGAACTCTTTCTTGCCAACAATGTGTCGGCAAGAACTATAAACTGTAATTCATCAAATAATTTTGTTTAATAAAAAAATATATAATGTTAGGAATGGAGAAAAGGAAATAAAACGGCAATTTGAAAACATTACAATTTTATTACAATGATAATAATGTTAAATTTTAAGGTTATGATAAATATATCTATAGTTTAAATATTTCTCACAGTATATTAAGCGTTCATATTCTATGGCTTATGTTGTCATGGAGGTGCTGTTTTGTCAGTCGTGTTATCGTCATGATATGTGGCCTGAATTGGCAGTGGGTCCAACCCAAAGAGTTATTGTTACTCCGAACCACTCCATTGCCAGTACCGAATCTTATTTCAGCACTATTGACTAAGTAAAAGAAAGCGAAACATGCTTACACATTTACAGACTTTGCGGGGCATTCTCTGCCTTTATGTATATATAAACGGCACATTATGTCAACAAAACGGTCAAAACAAAGCTCTCTGAAATCAATAACCATAATTCTAACAATCTGAGTGATAAGTACTAATCTCTTATAATTATGTGTATCTCTGGTTTGCCATATATCTTAAATTCCTTTACTTTCTTAATCCTTAGTACAGCCTTCATGTCATGTATTGGTATGGCGTCGTCTCTGTAATTTTTTATATATATTTATTTATATCGGAGAGTCACATTTTAATGTTTTGGAAACATTTATTTTACCGGGCGATGCCTATTTTAACGTAGGCTTACTTTAATTTTATCATTGTCTTTTTTTTTACATTATAAAAATGGTAAAAAAAACAAAATTGATAAAATAAATGTTAAGCTCAAAATTAGGATAAACTTTTGGTTAGGTTCACAGACCACTTGAATTGAGCAGACTCGGCGTAAGTCAAATCTTCGTACGACCGAACGTTTCCATTTTTAGACATCGGAACAGTATTGGTGATGATATACCGACACAATTAACACCAAAGCAATTGCTGCCTGACACCGAGTGAAGGGGCGGAGCTTAGTTTTCTACTCGCTCGCTCGTGTCACAATTTTGTCATTTCCGCTGTCACTCGCTTCTATATTATTAACTATTTTTATGGTTGGGACAATCATATTATAAAGTAAATATATACAGACATAATTATTCCTACGATAACAATGACAAGTAAATATTTAAAAAACGTTTTAACAATGAGCTTAGTATACCAAGTTCGAAAATCACGTGCATCGTCACGCAGTGATTTGAACCATCCGAATTGTCGAAGGCATTATTATCCGCATAGATTATTTCTTAATGTTGGCTGCGTACAAAATTATAACCACTGAAAAGATTGTCAGCTTACAAATTTAGTTATACGGGTGAACTTTTTCTTATAAATATATTTTTATGGGACGAAACAACTTTTGTTGTACAAGTTTGTCGATGTGCAAAACAAAGTAGGTAAAAGGGGCTCGATAAAATTCACAGACACACAGTTACTTAATGTGCCTCATCCTTACTGCGGCGGCCAGCGCAGTCCTGACCTGCTTAATATGTAATACATTGGGATTGTCATTGGGGGTTTTATTGTATAATATTTTTTCTGTATGGAAAAAAAATAAGAAAATTTGTAGAAAATGTTCAGCTTAAATTGTAAAACAATCCCATATATATATGTGTCCCTCAAATCTGGACACCAATCAACAGTCTCAAAATGGAGATAACGTATGTAGTAAAGAATAAATCTGAATTTAAAGTAATTTGTATCCTAGTTAATTACGAATGTCTAACCTTGAATAGGAGCCACTCGGTGTGAGGCGTGCGTCTAACAAATTCATTTAAGGCTTCAACTGTTGAAACTGCCTTGTCTGACCAATAATTTTGACATAAATCTTAAGAAAAACAGATAAAATAAACTTACTGTTCGTTTTATTGCATTCATAAAACCAGTTAACCTTCTCAATATCGAGGGACGATAGTTCAGAATTTCCCAATTTCACCGGCTGTGAAATAAATGCAAAATTGAAGTATACAATTCATTGTTGATTTTGTATTTATTTATTTAATGAAATATGAAATGTATTCATGAATTTCTTCCGATGTTTACCGGTCGCTACAGACAACCGCCGACATTGTAGATGAATTTCCAACTCGAAAGTTAGAATGCTAAACAAGGCAAACAAGAGATGTACTTGACTAACTAAAACCTACAAATATTAAAATGTAAACTTTTTATTATTTTTTTACCATTTTAGTTTTAGTTTAAAAAAACTGTTGATTTTTTTAAAAATTCTAATTAAACACAATTTCTGGATGCATACGGTAAAAAAGCGTTAAGGTTGTTCGTTTAGTTATTTGTGTGCTAAATTACCCTTTTTGGTACTATAGTGTCTCCTCCGTTGCTAGTGAAGGCGTTTTTGGGGTAGTGCATGATGCTTCTATAGTCATAGCGGAAATCGCTCGACATGATTGCCTTCACTTGAAATGGATCGTACGTGTTGAATTGCTGCACAAAGTCTGAAATAAGTAACAAACTCGTAAATTAACCAGACCACCGTCGGGCCTCAAATGCAAAATCACCGACACCTTACGAAAATATGCCTTTTTAAAATGATTAAACGACACGATTCTATTTTCTAATAAAAATGAAGAACATCTTCTTGATGAACATCTGACACATTTGAAGCTAACATCACCGGAAAAACGAAGAGAGCGAGGCGATCTCAAAGAGACTTTTAATATTACAAAGGGATTCTGTAATTGTTCAGAGCTTAGAGATATTTTTACCTTCAACGCTAATACCCACTTACGTGGGCATGAGTTAAAACTTACCAACAGTGTCTTCAATTCTAACCCAAATAACAACTTTTTCTCCAACCGAGGGGTTGATATGAGGAATTAATTGCCTACAAGTGTCGTCACCTCCAATTAAGTTAATCAGTTTAAAAACCGCTTAAATGAGTACTTATTCACAAGAGCGCAATAATCAAAGATATAGGTTTATCAGCTGTAAAGCTGCACACATATTAATTAAAAATAATAATAATAATAATCTATAAAGTTTGTCATTTTTATCTAACGCGGTCTTTTGTTTTACCAAAAAATAAACGTAAATTTTTCCATAGCAGAAAAGATATATCTATATGAAGGGGTCAGGGTAAAAAACTGCTTCTTTAACACAACGAACAAACTGAGATATTACTAATTAAAGGCTAAAATCTTAAGAAAATAGTATTAATTAAAGCCAAATAAGTAAGGAAACCCTTTTATATTGTGAATATGTTTTTTGGTAAATTGTTTACTTCATACATTCGACTGAGTTTTTCTTTTTTTACTAGACGTTTCACACATTCATTCTTCGTCTGAAATTTTTCATTTAAAAATCACAAGTCAAGTAAATCGGACATGGGTTATTTTTACCCTGTACAGATATTTTAAAAACAGGATAAATCAGTGACTATGAATATTATTGTCCTGTTTGTTTTGGGCAGAACATATTCATAACATAACATGAACATAACAGACGGGTATATTCATTCAGACTGCATTGCCAGTTGCCAGCATGCCAGTGCCATAAAAATGTGTCAAAGTTGTTTTTCCCTTGACCCCTTGACACGTTAAAACGGCATTTATTGTGTTTATGGAATAAAAAAATTGAAGACGCTGCAGTAGGAAAGTCCTCGCGGCCTTGCAATATCTTACGCACTGAATACGAGAATTGGAGAAAATAAAACTGCAGGGCATAGATGTCCCAAAGATGCAAATGCGACTAAGTTATAAAATACATTGATTTTGTTTTTCGTGATTAACCAATAACGGCATAGGGTATTTCTGTTTTTACGGGCCATTAGACCACGCGCAAGACAGAGAATAGAGCTTTCGAAACCTGGCTTAATGTTCTTCCACACAACGGTGATGTATTCATCTCTGTTCGGCACACTGTGCATGTGTGCGAAGCCAATGATGTGTAAGAATTCGTGTTTGATCACATAATCTTGTATGCAGGCTTCGTTGATTTTTTTGCTCTTCGATTCCAAGTTCATGACGTGGCGTCCCAAGTGCGTAAAGCCTATTGTGGCGAAACAGTTCTTATTAGCGTTCTGGGAACATAAGATTTTCGAGATCCTGTCAAAGCAGCCTATCTTAGATACAGGTATATTTTTTTTTGTTATTAAATTCAAGGAAGTGACACTAAAACTACTTAAAAGGGTTGCGGCATTCTCAGACCATATTTAGACAATAAAAAAAGCACTCTTACCAACACACACATTCCGCTCCGCACACAAAACGCACGATGCCGCTGTTCGGCGAAGATCGTTCGCCGAACAAAATATCATACTCGGGGCCGCCACTCTTTTAGTTTCAAAGTAACTCTTATTATTGCCAAATAATAAGTATATTTTTAGGTGTGCTAACTATGCTGAGTGTGTGCGCTTATCATTTTCTAAACGTCTCAGCCCTAATAGCCGATCGTTCCCTTATATTTATTGGTAGCAGATTCCAAGCATAATTAAATACAGAGGATTAAAATGGAACCAACATATAACTTCATATAAGTGTACTGGTCGAAATGCCTTTGACCTTTTATCGGTCAGTGGACTGCAGGTGGCAACCGATTGAAATTTTCACATTAAAATTTTACACAATGCAAACGTTAACTTCAAAATATCAAAATCTGCACATTTTACCGTGATTGCCAAATAGTTGTGGTCGTTTTTCTTTCGCCTTTCAATCCTTATGCAAGTTTTCTTTTCAAATACCTTGAGAGACCTTTTTATATATTTTTTCTGTTCACGGCCTGAAATCGTTGGTAAAGTTTAAAATAAATAAGAATTATCGAACAACTTCAAGCATCGGCTCAAAATACGAGTTTCGTCAAATGACGTTCGAAACTTTAGCTACTGCCGAAACTGCGTTCGTTTGTCTGTTGCGCCGTCTTCGTTGACACTTTAGTTCGCGGGCGACCGTAGCAGCAATTTATTAGGCAAGAATGTCGAAAAGCTTTTATTTTTATCTTATAATTTTGATTACTAACTATTTTCCATTTCAATAAATATTTATTATAAGTTATGCTAGTTAACCACCTGCATCCATAAGAGCCTTGGTTTGTATTTGATAGTTTCTGTAAAGACAATAATTTAAAATAAAAACAAAATATTTGTTTTAATTGGTTATAAATTATAATTAGCTTAGTATTTTAGGCCCTTAAAGTTTTAGTCTGATTTTAAGACGTGCCACATTTTGTAATAAACAATACATTATTATGTATATTATAGTAGGATTGATTGGTATAGTGGAAAAAAAATATATGTTTTGGCTGAAACTGGAACGGACAACGAAATTTAAAAAGTTAGTTTTAGTCAGACACTACTTACAGTACCATTTCTTCTAATAGCTGCAGTGATATCATTGTATTTATTTGACTTCATAGAGTACAGTAAAATCTGGTCTGTATTTCAGTAGAGCTGAGGGCTACAGGGGAAAATAATGGAATAGGAAAATGCGCACTCACTGAATCTGCCCTCTATTTCGTAAGGCACCCGCGCATTCGGCCATCTGGTAACGAATGGAGTTCTCAGTCCGTTAAACGCACGCTTGCTCGATTGGTATAGGAGGTCCTTCTGTTTGGTACTCAATAGCATATCACCCTCTGATATTGCGTACCCTGTAATACCGAGAGACTGTTGAATATAGATTATTATAATAACATTAAAAGACCAAAATATGTAGTAAATGGTGAGGTTAGTATGTTTTGTATAATCACACCTTTACTTTGAGTATCCTTGGTCTATGATCCTTCCAAAATTCATTTCCCCCCTCTACTGTAACTGTCAGTTCAGTGTTAAATGGTCAGTCGTAACACCAACAGCTCACTCCTAGCACTAGTTGAAGCTAGTAAGAAAATGTGTGAATTCGTGTCAGGTATCAGTGTTCTCCACAACCTGTAAAGACAGTTGCAGAGGCACCTGAATTCCACAATCCATCTAACAAAATTTCCAGCACCTAAGCTCCACCATTAGGTAAGTGATTTACGAATTTTGCCGCATTTCCTACAGACTTTAATACGTATCACCCTTGTATAGGATATTTTTTTTAGAGGCGTGGTTTCCAATCTGGCACTACTTTTTTCGTAGTTGGTGTTTTTGACAGCTGTCGCTTGATTTATGCTCAGTTTGGTTTGCCATTTCATAATGAATAGACTTACTCCTGAACAACGTTTGCAAATAGTGCAAATTTAGAAAAAATGACTCTAAATATTTTTAAAATCACTCTAAAATAAAGTAAAAATCGCGTCGTGGGCCTGTGGAGTGGCCTCCAAGATCGTGCGATTTAACGCCGCTGGACTATTTTTTGTGGGGTTATGTGAAGTCGCTTGTCTACGCAGATAAGCCGGACACGATTAACGCCTTGGAAGAGAATATTCGGCGCGTTATTGCTGACATACGACACAACTTGCTGCAAAAAGTGGTTGAAAATTGGGCCTCTCGGCTGGAATTTGTTCGAGTCAGCCGCGGCGGCCACTTACCCGAAATCATTTTTAAAACATAAAGCAAACCCTTATCTTTATAATAAAACTAAATTCTTAGCCATAACATCAAATTATATGCGTTTTATCTCTTCTTGAAAACCACGCCTCTAAAATCATCACCCTATATAAGTTAATTTCTAATAATAGCAATAAAATTGCATAGAAATTTTTTTACCATCAAGTTCAAATCGAACTCTTTCCGTGCGTGACCATTTATTTTGGTATATTCTGTATTTCGTGCTATTATCCGTTGTTCCATCCGATTCTTCTATATTCTCAGAATCAGAAAAATCTGTACCCGACGTATATTCCGATTCACTTTCTGTTTTATTGCCAACGTCAAGTTTTCGGTTTTCTGTTTCATTAACCGTCACGTCTACTCCGAATGTTACAATAATGGCCGCTTCTGTTTTATTCGGATTGTTAGTTTCTATATTTGTATAATTTATTTCGAATGCTTCATTCGTTTTATTAACAAGCAAGTTGAAGTTGTCATCTACCTCCCTAAATTCCATTTTAACTTGAGTATTATTAGATAATTGAATTTCATTGGAACCATTTAAATTAATTACTTTTTCATACTTGTTTTTGAACATATTAATATGTTTATTAGTTCTACTAAAATTGTTGCCTGTATTTGCAACCACAACTAAATTTGCTGCTAAAATAACACACAATTTTCTTAGTTCACTGTCACAACTCATCTTTTATTATAGTTTTTTTTTAAAATGTCCATACGTGCTATATTCAGAAAAAAGTTTAATGTGTTCGTCTGTCTAAAACCAAATATATGAAAACTATATTAAATCATTGATTAAATTCACATTACTATCGTAATCTCATCCAAATTCACAGAATAATATACATTTCTGTGAAAACAGCCAGAAAATGTTACGCATAGTATCAAGTATGGAATCCCTATTTCACTAAAGAATCTCTTAGAAAAAGATCTTTTAGAAAAGGTTGCAAAGACGCGCAACGAAAATACCAAGTCAACTGAAAAGGCTGGAATATGAAGAAAGGCTAAATATACTTGGACTGACAACATTAAAGCAAAGGCGGGCGAGAGGTGATCTCATAGAGACCTGCAAGATATTAACTCACTATTATGATGTTCCTTAAGAGGACATTGTTTAAAACTCTCAAGTACATCCCTTAGTTCTAATCCGAGGAAGAATTTCATGTCAAATAGAGTGGTGAATGCATGGAATAAGTCACCAAGTGCAGTGATAAGTGCCGGAAATGTGAACGAATTTAAGAACAGACTGGACGAGTTTATCAGAGACGATACAAGTGCAGATTTAGACTTATCAGCATAAGCCGCCTGCCTAAAACTAATAATAATAATAATAGTCTAAACAAGCCAGGTTTGCCAGTCTTCATCTGAGTTGTGACCTCATATGGAATGGAGTTCATAATGATTCAGTTTTCCATCAGATCAGCTAAAATCAAATAGCATGAGACAACAAAAATTTAGAGTACAGGTCAAACTATCACTTTACTTTTCTGGCTGCTTTAACACAACAATTTGTCATTCTACTTCATTTGAATACTCATACAATATACACCGATATAAAACAAAACATACAACGATTTTCACTCGTCTTAATAAAACTTAATAATATATATTTATATATAATTTTATTAATTCGTTTTATGATCTAGGTTTCCTCTAATGGTGTTTGCAAAACATATCTTTTGTTTATTTAAGAAATATTATATATGGGTAATTTCACGCCTTTTAATATTGTTGTCCTTTTTGCTCTCGGACGGATTTGCTTTTTCATGGCTCACATATTTTACATTTGATTTTTAATCTAAATGCTCGTACTTTATGGTGCTGCACTGCACATTAAAACAATCAACAAAAAATAAAAAAATCTTTATCGTTTCAATTTATTACTGGCCATTTACATACATTAAGAATAAACAAATTAAGGTTAAACCTAGCAGTAGTTTGCAAAACATTTGTATAGACCAGGGGTGCTCAAACTTGAACTGCTGGCGATCTACCTCAATATTTTTAGACTACTTACGATCGACTCTGAGAGACTGCGAGTGTGTGTGATGCAGGGTTGTCGTACATATACGATACACCCTACCTACCTAGGTAGGGCGTACCGTAGCATATATAGATATTAGCTTTCTGCACGGTGCTCAAACGGTCGATCGCGATCGACCAGTCGATCGCGATCAACCGTTTGAGCACCCTTGGTATAGACTATTAATTTTTTTGATATCTTTCTTGAATCTGCTTTTCGCTATTATCCTTAACTGCGGAGTGCGAGAATTTTCTCCGTTTCTGCTGTAGGACTCAAGATCGACATGCATTATACTCTTGAAGTCGTATTGCATTCCGATTTCTGTCACAAGTTTTTCATTGTGCCTGTAGAATTCTTGGTGGTGTACTGAAAATGCAATAATTAATTGTGTGCAAAGGATGACACATTAAAATTCCATAATACGTTTTTAAATGTTTTCTCAATTGTATAGCTATTCCCTATGATTTTCGGAGTCAATCAGATGATGGAAGTGGTAAATTAAGCAAACAAAAACAAATTGCATCACTTAGTATAGATTTGTCTAGTTAGGGAGGTAGGAAACATCTGTACAATGTAACAGTAAGGCGGGGTCTTATGTGCTGTCTATGGTTTAACCCGTCTGATTGACTGTGTTGACGAAACTGTCCGTCGATTGTTAAAAATATTTTTTAAAAAAATGGCCTAATTACGGGCGCTTACAAAAATGCTTATATTAGAAAAAAATCGTACGTCATCTCAATAAACTGCACTATTTTAAATAGCTTATGAAATCATCTAAAATATGGTTTTATTACCAATATACAAAATGTTTAAACAAAAAATTAACGCGATGATACCCATTTTTTATTTTTATTTATGTTCCTATATATCATATAAAACTATTTATAAGTAATATATATTTTTTACCATAAATAGAAAAAAAAATATTTATAGATACTAAAGGTGGATCGAATAATTTTTAAAATATTTTTTTTTTTTTATTTATTGTTGTTTTATAAGTTATTCTTCTACTTATTATATATTTTTTTCACCGAAATTATGCATAGTTTTCAAAATATAACAAATAAACTAAGGCAGGGTAGAAAAAAATATATATTATTATTATTAGTATTATTAGTTTAGATAAGCCTAAATCTGCACTTGTATCGTCTCTGATAAACTTGTCCGGTCTGTAATTTATTGATGGAAATGGAATATTTTTTCTATTTTTTTTACGATAAAGAATGACATTTACAAATAAAATCAAATAAAATCAGATATTATAAGATATATTTCAAAATTTATATGTTGATTGCTCATTGTTTGTTTGTCAATAGTCACCCAAAACACTCGTCAACAAACTAATAAGCGTTCGGAAATGCCAAATTTACGATACCACTATCTTGGAGTATATATATTTTAGAATACCTATGTGATTCGCAATAAAATTTCATACGGATTACTTTATACAAATGCTTATAAATACAAATGAATAATAAGATAGAAATTACCTGTGATTGTAATCATTTTTGCAATCCTCTTACACTTACACGAAAACATACATATAACATGTTAAAACACTATTTTAAATAATATTTGCACAAAATAATGGGTTATAATTACATAAAAACACTAAGAACCATCGTAAACACGGGACAAACAAACGCTAACAACCGAAAGACAGTCCATAATGGCGTCAACTGAATTTGCGAAATTCGTAAAACAAACTTCACTATGCAAGTCGACTGTGTTTCTTATTGAATCGTTTTTTTATCTCATAAAGAAACGAACAGCAATAGGAAACCATTAAACCCACAATTGCCAATATTCAAAAATAATAACGCTGCGAGAGATTGCCCATGGGCGGCGGTGTATGCAAAGTTTGACCGTTTTGAGGACACTGCACATGGATGGGGTATGTAACTGATGGGTTAAGGTGAAAGATGAAAATAATGTTTGTTTGATGGAGATGATGTTTATTAAGCGGTATAATCACTTATGTTAAAGCTACATAGGTTAATGAATTACGTAGGTATATAAAACTTGATTCCGGACATTAGTAATTAATAATAAGTATATTAGTGAGACACGGAAGGTGTGAAGGAGACTGGATGATATGCGAGCGCGTTGAAAATTCGATGTAGCGAATGCATGCCAAAGACTAAAGTTGCCAGGTACCTACTTCGGTCAAGAAAACTTATTGTGAGAATGGAATATCTCGAGTATCTCACTGTTTGTCTTTAATAATCAAACAGTATGCTGACTGCAATCTATGCATTTTCGACACAATGGATTTCTGAAATATGAAATGTGAGAAATAGTCAACCGCTTTTTGACTGGCCGCTAATTAAATTTCTATGTAAATTTAAAGTGTGCGAATCGTATATTAAGCTCTTTCGCACGGCACTCGATTTGTTATTGGAGTCTTGTGCCATTAGGCATATAACAGTCGCTTGTCGCTTTAATTAAGATATTTAATAATATTTATATGTTACATAGTTTATATTGTACTACTTATGTAATGTAATATTATAAGTGTTGTAATATTATATTTTTAATAAAAAAATAAATAATCTGCTCTTGGCTCGGCTCAGCATTAATTTCCACCGCGCAAAGCTTGAAGGTGACATTCAATATATTTCTTTTATGTGTTTTCAGGTATAGCCGCTCAGGAAGGACACGAAGAGTGCGTCCTGTGGCTTCTGCAGCACGGAGCCGATCCTAGGCAACCGGATCATTGCGGTAACTACCACAGTTTTAGTTTTACAGTTCAGATTCCAATTTTGGACATTAATTGCATTTAAAATGGCTGCCACTTCCTTTTTAATTGTCAGTGTCATGTTTCCGATACCGTTTTCTTGAATTTTCTTCAAACGAAGACTCTGCTTTGTTCCATAATATTTTACCACTAAAAGCCCGCAGGCATATAACCGATGCAAGGTATACTCATAAGGTTTTGCATAATAACATCGACTATAGCTATTTAATTGATAGCAAACTATTCCGATGCGCACTAGCACACTAGTAATTTTGGAAGTAATTTTAATGCTATGTCAATTAATGAATTAAAGCGAGCCAGAACTGAAACAGCCTTTACCGAAAATGGCGACAGTGTAATAATATATTTTAATTTATTTAGGTACTTTCTACATTAATTTTGTTAATATTTATTTTATATAACAAATTTAGATAATCTTATTTTTTTTTTATTCTTCGTAATAATGGCCTCGTTACTTTATACGACTAATATTCCACTTGACCATATTCCTAATTAAATATATGACGTTATCCAGGCCGTACACCCGCCCGCGTCGCCTCCAGAGCAGGTCACACTCACATCTGTGCACTACTGGAGAGTTGGCCGAGGTCGCCGCAGCCACCTCAAAATCAGGCACTCCTAACGCAACCTTCCTCCTCCAATTTGGATCCGGATCAGGAACACTCACCCACCAATACCAGTGGTATGAAAAGCTTCAAGCTATTGTATAATTTAGTTCATTTGAACATAGGCATCTTTATTTATTGTCCATTTAAGCATTTAAGAGTAAGCATTTATACTCTGATGCTTTTCGGGGCGGAGTGATTTGCTATTTGGTGACATTGACGCATGTGTCAGTGACGCTCTTCACA
Source organism: Neomicropteryx cornuta (assembly GCA_020383195.1). Taxonomy (NCBI): domain Eukaryota; kingdom Metazoa; phylum Arthropoda; class Insecta; order Lepidoptera; family Micropterigidae; genus Neomicropteryx; species Neomicropteryx cornuta. The sequence continues at coordinate 2,684,361 of JAHKQU010000010.1, read as the reverse complement.
TGTAAGTCAGATTATATACGCAATGCGAGAAGATCAATGCATCTATTTACAATTTTCCCGAGTGCCACATTTGCAAGAGATGAGTCGTAAAGCTACTCATTCCGAACGCTGCAGGCACGAGTCAAAGCCGCCTGCAGAGCCTAGCTGCCAACCCGGGACAATGCCCGGGGTTGAACAGCAAGCATTTTATGTTGTATTCTTAACTAAATAAATTATTAGCCCTGAAACAATATTCACAGCTGAAAAATGAACATGGTAAACCATTATAAAAACTTTAATTGATTTTAATATTATATCTGTAGGTTCAACGGCTGAGACGAAACAGTGTACATCATCTTTAATGAATTCACGACTTTCGCCCACTCCTCTGGCCGGTGTGTTGAATCAAAGTATGTACTATAAATGTGTTCTTTATTCGATCAATAATAACTATACTTAATGTAACTATAGTCATGTAGGTTTTCAGTCTGATTATAACACTAATAATTTTTGTTTTTAACTAAAAAAACCTTCAAACTTTGAGTTGTGAGTAGAAAAATCATCACTAGGCCACTACCATCCTTTTATACCGCATTCATCTAGTATTACATTAACTCATCTCCGAGCAGGTTCTCCGGATTCGAAGCGGCGCAGTGTGCATAGTTCCAACTCCACTAAGAGCAGCTCCAACCTGACCACCACCTCCACCAAGTCTTCGCAACAAGAGTTGAATGCCCAACTTTTGGTCGTGCCGTCTTCATCTTCCGTTGCACCGTCTGCGCCGCCCGCTTCACACGTCTCTAACCGTCACAACGATGTCGGGAAAGCAGTAAATACCCATTTATTTATTTATAGCTTATAGCTGATAAACCTATATCTTTGATTATTGTGATTTTTGAATTTATTAACTGAATTTGAATTAACACTAGTAGACAATTCTGTCCCCAAATCAACCACTCATACCACTACTCAAGTTTTCACACAGGTAACGATTGTAGCAGCTGTGCTACCGATTACGGTTCTGATCTGGAATACAGCCCAACAAACGAGGATACTTGCAACGTCCTGTCATCATCTGACGGTGACAAAAGTCCGAATCGAATTCCCAGATGATACCTTCTACTTCTACAAACTATCAAAGCAAGATTTATCAATTCCAACCCAGGGACCACCAGGAGTGATTCTCCGGTGGATGATGAATGGATAAATACCTTATCCAATATTCCACATTTTTTTTTCGATGATGATACTATTGAAGCCGGATGTCTATGTAACACATATTCTCTAAATAGTTTTACCATGATACGTGATATCATGTTCCTCTTTGTTTTTACTATGGAAATATTTTGTGTTGAACCATGTGGAGTATCCGTATCCGTCAAAGTGTTAAAGCCCATGTTTGGCATATTTCGACACATGCGTAGTTTGCGGTTGTCAAAATAACTTGTCTGCTCTAAATATCTTCCCTCTATCTCTTGACCACTGTCTCCGAGTGTGGATGTATGCTATAGCATAATTGTCCACTTATGCATAAGAAAGGCGGTTTTCAGGAAAGACAGTGAGAGTAGGTATTTAGTGAAGATGAGTTAGTGTGACAACCGCAAACAGCACCAGTGTCGAAATAAGTTCTATCTTTTTTTACCCTACTCAATTAGGCCAATTGACAGTCCATTTGTTAATACCGAAAGAAAACTACTATGCCATTTTGGTCTAATCGTGGTAACAAAATTTTTACTACAAACCTTACAAACTTTTCAGAAATTGATATAGATAAAATACGACCCTAATGTAAATAATAAAAAAAATTAGTTGACATAAAGCATACATTATACAAATATTTTTCTTTCTAATGCAGAGCCGAGCGAACCTCGCTCTCTCTTTCGCTCAGCAAGTGGCCAAGTGCAGCCGCGGTGCGATCGGCGGCTGGAGGCACCGCTCGCGGGACAAGGACAGCAATAGGGACTCCGGTTCGTTTGCAGTAAACGAGAAGGACAACTACATTGTGCAGAGCTCGCGAAGTTACATGCAGAGCGAGAGAGACGCCGACATGATTAGGAAAGAAGGTAACGTGTAACAGGAAGCCAGATCCTATGGTCTACTTAAAAATGATCTAGAACCTTAATTTGTACAATTATTTTTTACTCTCCGTGAAAGATAAACTTCCCTCACATGCATGGGTATAAAATAAAAATTATGTCCTGTTATAGTACCATGAATTCAGGGGCCTCTTCCCAAAAGCGCTCTTCTCGGTCTTGTGCACGCTCTTAAATCATTCTATATCATCTAACAGCCTGTATAAACAGAAACAATCTGTGCTGTTATGAAAAATCATAAATTTCAATGAAGTCGTGGAACCAGCTGCCAGCATCGATTCGAAAGTCTTTAAATTTATTGTAATTTAAGACTGAGCCTCCGTCTCTTCCCGGAGAGCTCCTGTCTGTGTTTAGCATGGTCACAAATCATTTAATTCATCTAACGAGTATTAATTTTAGCTAGGTTAGAGACACTGAATCTTCCGAGACGCTGAATATGTGCAACGCAACACTACTTAACTCCAAAAATCGATTTAACACGACTTCATTCAATGGATATCGTAAAGATAATCCATTATTGAAAAAGTTAGGTTATGAAAGACTGTTACAATGCATGATCCGTCGATCGATACTAACTGAATGGATACCTACCGATTTAAATAGGTCAGCTAGCAGCAGGCGATATTAAAGTTTATTTAGAATATCTTTATTTTAGTACGATTTTTTTTTTCTAAAAAAAATTACCCTACCATTGGCATAACGGCATAACCTTTGTTTTGCCAGATCAGGATTTATTCAAAATGAATGTAATTAAGAAAATATTTTGTTAAAAAACATTGAATGTCTATCAAAAAATATGTTTATCTCTTGCTTTTATTTACAGCTTTCAATGGGTATGAGAGAGATGGAATGATGTCCCCACTATATGCCTCTCCTCCTCACAGTCCCATCAGCGATGTGTGCAGTCCGACGCAACCAAATCTGCCTGCCTTTGGTGAGTTAAGTTACCCTAGTGGGTTCCTAATATTTTTAATGAGAAACCGATGACATAGTATCATTGCATGTATTTCCCTGTTGGCCCCGATTTCACAGACGAGTAGGAACAGACATATTGACATCTCAAGCATAACAGAGGAAGAGGTTCCTGCCGTTCTCCAGCTCCAACCAGAAAATATAACCACAATTTGTGGGGTGTACAGATTTACCACGGCTGAAATCTGCACCGAAAACCCATCCTTTAGTTTTTTTCAGATACATCATCATCAATGTCAGATCTGCCATTTATTAGGAATTTATACAAATACAAATTGTAGGCACCCAAGAAGTGAATGGACAAGTCAACTTATAGAAATATTTACAGTTTAGAAACGATAACCTTGCCAAGTTATAGATGGCGATAGTGGCTATCTTGCCAATTCACAGTTGGCGCACTATTAGTCAATAATTTTCAAGTAGTAAAGAATATATTGACATTTGTCATAAAAATTATGTGCCTTTCCAACAAATTATGATGTTTTATGAATGGTTGGGACTTCTGAATCTCGTTTAGTTGCTAAAGAATTGTTTATAATTTCTTTTTAGTTTTTGGTAGGATCTTAAATCACTTTAAAATTCGCAATCGTGTTTTTAAGAAACTTTTCCGACATTTGCCTATTAGGTTAATAACGACTTTTCCTTACGGCACTTTGAAAGATGCTTTTAACACAAATTTACGCGCGAAGCTCTTCATCTTATATTTTCCGGGGAGTCTTAAAAAGGCAACCGTTCAAAACTTGATACTCTTAACATAACAGTAAACTTGGTAAATAATTATATTAAATAGTTCCTGGGTTAGGTTATTAGGGTAGGTTTAAAAGGAAGAATTATATAGCTAATCGAGTGATTGATGCCTGGAACCACCTACCACAGGAAGTTGTGAATGCAGTATATGTGAACCAGTTCAAGAACAGTTTTAATGAACAAAAAAAAGTGAAACATGAACCAATTTGACACGAGCTTATCAGCTGAATTACTGCTCGCTCGTTCAATAATAATAATATGAAAATAATGTACTATATGAATATTATTTTTTTCTTGTTAAGGTCAACCAAATAACGTCGTTTCTAATCCGACCGACAACCACTTCAACCGCGATACGCACATGAGAATAATCCTGGGAAGGGACAACAAAAACTCGCCACCGGCTGACAACCGAGAAGGGTATGTAGTTACGACTTCATTATATAATTGTAATGTTAAAATAGGTTTAGTGGTAGGTGCTCTTGACTTATAATTAATAAGCGTTGAACCTTTGTTATGCTGCAATATGAAAAAGCCACAACAGATTACACAAGGAGTGATCATTACAGAAGACCTCAAAGGGAAGAAACATATCACTGCAATTGTGAAGATTCACGCCTGTTCTCTCCTTTGTCCTTCTCCTAATCTATTTCTTAAAATATACAAGTCGTAAGTAAGATCACATTTGGAGTATGGATACCAGATATGGAGTCAACGATATAGATATCTTAGAAATGGTTCAGCGGTGAGTATCAAAAATACCATTAATGCTTGAAACACTTAAATTATGAAGACGAACTCTGATGGCCCTTGGTTTAACAACCCTGAAGCAAACGAGAGAGAGAAGGGACACGATCGAGACTTACAAGAAGTTCCCAACCTCGAAAATATATTCACTCTGAACACTAACTGCGTGGCCCTAAAAAACATTCTTTACCTAACAGAGTTGTGAGCGCTTGGAACAGTCTACCGAGTGAAGTGATTAGTGCAAAATCAGTTTAAAATTTAAAAAAGATTAGATACACATCTTAATAAATTAAGGCGAGCGCAGATCTAGGTTCGTCAGCGTAGCTGGCTGACTAGTATTACAGAACAGAACTGGCAATCTGTCGGCTGAATTCCAAACTATGGAGAAATGAAATGATTGAGACACTTTCATATTTTATAATTACATTCTTTTATTTTTTTCCAGCTCAAAATCCAAGAGGAACGGCATCGTTACAAACCCGGCACTGAGGCTAGTGGCAAATATGAAAAATGGACTCGGTAAGTGACAGTGACAGGTATGTACGACTCACTAGTTGTGGGTTCGAATTTGTACATAGTCACTTTGTTTTAAACGCTTCATCACCATCATCTCTGCAATTCGTGTTCCAATCTCGTATTCGTATCTCCAAACAAATTTGGGCCGACTACTATAAAAAAAAATCACTTTTGTCCTTTTAGGCCGTTATTTATATTGAGAACTAAACCGGTCTCATGAAAAAATATTCCCTTAAAAAAATATTAGTTTAAACATCTACCTAACCTGCCTATCCGCAACTCGTAGCACCAGTGACTGAGGTCAAGTTTGTTTCTGTTTTGGACACCACATGACGGTCACGTTGCAATTTCCAAACTAGTTATCGTTTGATTACATTTTAAATTAGTTCTTCTCGTAAATCAAAAACCTTTTTCCAAATTTTTTTGCTTATTAATGTTTGATTTGTTGATATAAATCAACCTCCTGAAAGGACTAAAGTAATTTACAGTCTGCATAACCTAGGTGAAATAAAATTAAATTTACACTACAAACGGTAGATTTGGGATCAGTAGTCCAATTACGCCGTTAAGAATATTAAACTAGATAGCCGCAGTCGCAAAGGTGAAACCTAAGCTAGCGGTATATTGGAGCGGAGAAATGCAAACTTCAAATAAATAATTTTTTTTCTAAGATTAGAGCAAAAATCTCGCAGAGAAAATATTTTTACTATTAATTTAAATTAATAGTAATATTTTTATTATTTCAAATTTTAAAATTCCAGCTCCGTCGCGTCGTATTATTTTTCATGTAGAACCGATTAAAACTTTAACATTCTAAAATCGGTTGTAATGTTTGTAATGTTGTAATGTAATGGTTGTAATGTTGGTTGAAATGTTTGTGATGTCATTACATCACAAACATTTCAAATCAGACGTAATAACTTTGTCTATTTATTATTGGTTATAATATTAATAAGAATGTAGGCATTGACTGTTCCACTAAAAGTAGAATTATAAAGCGTACAAATTCTTAATCCTGATCATATGGGTTTGTATAATATCAAAAGTTAATAAACTTTTTTTTTCAGATAACGCTGCCGCCAACCTGCGAAGAACCGGCGTTGCCCTCGCCGCAAGTGCCAGTTCCGCCAACCCGGCTGTAAAAACAAACGCTTTCCAATGGAGGCGAGAAACACCACTGTAGAGCCGACTCGAGGAGCGAAGCTACGCTTTTGTTATTTTATAATTGATTAGTACGCTACTTCATCGTACTGGATTGTCACGAGAATGCGGGTTTAAAATATTAATGTAATTAGTATGGGCACTTTTGTAAATGTGGTGGTAAACTTGTGGTTTTACATTGTGAGTGTGCGTATCAAAAGTAATCGTCGAACTTAATTGGTCGTCGGTCAACACGACGTAATATCATTGACTGAAAGTAGACAAAATTCTAAAAAACTATCCACAATACTTCCAATCTCAATAGAGTATAGCACAGGCGGAGGAGAGGCGATCTTATAGAGATCTGCAAGATATTGTACTATTATGATCTTCCAAATTTTGAAACCATATACGCAATTAATACAAATTATTAATTTAGACAGTATATACAAATATATTAACGGTAACGGTATCAAATATATATCAGCAAATACCCGTCTACGCTTTAACTTATTTCGGTCCATTAACAAGTGTACCACCACTGACCCTTGGAACTGTGCCATTATGTTAATAAAAGTTTTATGTATTTTGAATATAAAAATATTATATACATAGCAGTTGGTAGTCGTGAGTGTATTGTGATGTTTGATAGGAAACGATTCAAAGTGTTTATTTGTAGAGCGAGACGATTCCAGACGTTCTTTTAAACGCCAACATAATCGCAGTTATTTGTGTTGTATTTTTAGTTAGTATAATTTTTCATAAAATGGAAACTTTGAGTTATGCACAGTAGAATTTAATGCGGTACCAAATATAGTTTTATTATATTGCGTATTTTGCTTCGTAAACTTTTTTGTATTTTTTTTACAAGTTGTTTCTAAGTCGATAAAGTAATCCTATTAAAGTATGCTTAAGTAACAAATTGTTGTATAAATAATTTCAGTTAAATGGGAAACAAACCCGGGCCTCTTGTCTTTGCGTGCAACTCTGCGCAGCGTGTAACAATGATAAATATCAAACCAACCAGCCATCACTTTTTTCAAAATTTTTATTGTTAATGTTTGTTGGCAAAATATCACGGACAACAGCTTGTCTGCGTTTGGGCTTTAACGGGTCCCGTCAAAGAGCTGCATATATATTTTTTTTTAATGTAAAATCTCTAAGAAATTCACAGGTTTCTCATCAAAATTACCCGGCCAGTCTTAAAGTATTTTTCATACTGGCATATTTGAAAAAAACCACGGGTCGTTGCAGACGCGGTAAGCCAAATCTACGTACTGCGTGATGTATCCATTTTCAAACATCGGAACGATGATGATATTCCGACACAACTAACACCGACGCAATCACTGCCCGACACCGGGCGGAGCTTAATTTTCGACCGACAGCAATGTCATGATTTTGTCATATCCGCTGTAGCTCGCTTACAGCACTTACATGCCTTTAACTATGGAAAAAACCTATATGCCAGTATGAAGAAAAATGTGGAATATTTTTTTTTTCATTTTCCCAAATGTTTGAGCCATATTAGTTACAAAAATGTTACAAATTACTGCAGTACAAAGCATTATAAGAGTTGAGATATGGTATGTTTGATACGTGGGAGTTAAATGTGTTAAAGGATTTAAATCTTGAACAAATTTATTTATTGCATTTATATAAATAATATTTATAACTGAACATTTTTTTAAATTGATCTCGCTTAAGTTTATTTGAATTTGATCTATTTGTGTTTATTATATGAAAATAAGTAGCATTTATTTTTTATTCATGAATTGGCATTAATTAAAGTTTCCAGTGTGTATTACGCTGGTATTTGTGCGATAGTGGCGAAAGCGATTCTTTTATTCGATTTGATATTGCAATATCCCTGAAATATCCACAGTTTCAGTACTATCACTACGCGCATTGATTAAATACTGGTTTTTGGATGGCTCAACTCCTAAGAATAATTTGGCACCGCTATTTGGTAACTAAAACACAGTGCAGTTTATAAGTTTAACGACAGATAGCAATATATTCCGTAATTTTAAACCGCAAGTAAGTTTTAAGTAGATAAGTGCCATCTATGAATGCGCAAATTATCATTTCTAAACTAAAATTTGTTAAATCCGACTTCTATGCAGTTTGCGTTCGACATACCTGCCACGAAATATTAATATGATTATAATTTGGTTGGTAAAAAATAGCGCCATCTACATCGCTCCTAATAATTGTATGAGGCTGAGCGATCTAAAAACCGCTATACAATCAATAGCTATAGGGGTATTTTTTTTGTAATTAGATCTTCGCTGATGAATCTCAGTTTTTACTCAACAGCGATACGTTTAACGGTGTTGAGATTTCTCCCGCGCTCCGCGTGTGATTCATAATTGGTTTCAGCAATCCTTGCAAACCCATGTTGGTTTAAAGTTTGACCTAAACATGACTTTTTTTTGACATTTTCAATTTTTAAGTGTGCAATAAAATGTAATTTAAATTATACGCTATTATTTATTTGGATTGTTATCATTTCAATTTATATGCATTTATTTTAAGTGTCATTTTAAGTAAGGCGAGGAAATGATTTGATATTATTTCATATTTCTGGTTTTTTATCGCCACTACCTCTTTTTGTGTATACGATATATAAGATTTTTGCATTTAATATAGTATAATAATATAAATTATTCGACTTTTGGTTGCTACGAACATCTTACCAATTTGGCGCTTTTCTACAAAATATATTTTTACTTATTTATCGGTTGGTACACAATTTTACCCATCAGATCTATGATTTAATTCTAAATATTCCTATTTGTAGAAGTCACCGTTAAGGGTGATTTCCTGCTTGAAAAACAAAATTATATATTTTAAAAACTTGGTTGAATTTGCATTTTTATGAAATCAATTGCAAATCCATAGTTTTGAGACTCTTAACTTTTACACATAGAAATTTAACTTTTTATTTCTACATTAACTTTTATGATAGTCCTGAGATGAAAAGATATCCGGTATTATTTTTCTTCTTTATCTACAAATAAGAGAGTCACAACAATATGATGTCTGTATGGAAAATGACCGGTTTGAGTCCTCTTCAGAGCAGTTCCAGGAGCCTTATTAATATCTTCATTATGCGAGGCTATTCACTGCAAGCAGACAATGGCAATGGTATCGTTTGTTGATATTTTATTGTGCCACTAAGAACATTCGTTGTACGACCTATTTGGAAACACTTCTCCGGCGTTATACAAAATTTTATTGAACTACCTACCTATGCAAATTTGGTGTTATTTTTTTTCGATCTATTTTTTGCCTATGGAGAGTCAGACCTTAATTAGTATCTTAGGATTGCAAAGCATTTCAAGTTTTTCACGACGTTTGTATGTTTCTTAAATTGTCATGCATAAGCTGATCCTTTTCCAAATCTCAGGCGTAAAATGTAATAATATATTTGAGGAGGTGGCGAACAAAACCGAACAATTACAGGTTTAGATTAAAATAGTGTATCGAATCCTGAATTACATCGAAATCTGCAATAAAAATTGAACAAAACCAAACCAATCCCAGCGTAAAATGCGATTTAAAACGGGGGTTTCAATCAAAAGTGAACTTTTATGTGAATTTATTTAAAATATGGAGTTATTATTTAACCCATTCCACCACTAATAATATGACATAGTTTGTTAATTAAAAACACTATTTAATTATTACAACTTTTATTACTAATAATACGTAAAAAACTTGAGTAATTATATTTTTTCATCAAAATATATTTCGTAATTATTTTATCAACGATATTTACGAATAAAGTTGTTTTTGATTTTTTATGCATACAGTGATTTCGCCCGCTTAGTGCTTTAATACCATAATATAGTTGACCGGCGATTCGCCTGACAATGTGTGCCTTCGTGTGCCAATGGGTTAATAAAAAAAATATGAGAATCAAAACCGGGCATTTTTCAGGGATAATTGTGTATTTTTAAATGGACTTGTACATCAAAATAGATGTCAACCTTATTTTTTTAGTATTTCTATATCTGTTATGCAGTTCAAATGCTAGGTTTTGGCCATTTTCTGAAAAATTATGGTTGAGGTAAAGGTTCGGATTTGTTCGCCACCTTCTCATTTAATGCAATTAATTTTTAAATAAACGTTAGCCAGATGTGGTTTTTAACAGAGCGCTGTTGGGTGAAGGAGGCGTTAAATTTGAAATTTGGTCAATAAAAGTGTCTTGGAACTCAAAGCAAAGCATTATATTTTATTATTGTAATATTTTGGTTGTAATTTGGTTGAATTGAATTATTTGTTATCACCGACAAATTCTTGCCATTAGAGGGTTACTTTGCCCGTTTCAATCTAACTAGTATATCACTAAATATTTATTTATTAACAAACCAGGAGGTTTAATGGAAATTATTAACTTGTGTTATTGAGGTAAAGAAAACATAACCTTACTCATGCAGTAATTTGTGGCGGATGATAGGTTAAATAACCTTATAAAATAAAGTAAATGACATCCGTCTAAAATGACGATTCCAGTTAGATATACGCTTAATTCCTTAGTTTCCAATCTGACACCGGTATTTGTAAGGTAGAACCATTGATTTTATTAGTGCTTATTAGATTGCTCAACTCCTAAGAATAAATTGGCAACCATCTTTAGTTATTAAAACACAATATAGTTGCCGCCGTACCACACCTCCATCATTTTTTTTTTTAAAAGAATTCTTATGACCTAGGTTACAATTATTTTGGGCCCTACTCGATTAAGCTAAATTCACTTGTGCCAGTCAGGGGAGATGATACTAATGAATTGTTAGAAATTGTATGACTAAGTGCGGATTCGAACCCGCGACCACACCCTCAGTTTAGGTGAAATAGCACACAGTTTCATAATTTCAGAGATAGAAGTCAATATGTAATCTGTAAGTTTAAACTGTACACATTTCTTAAAGTTGAACTTTTAAGTAGTTTGTGTTTGATTTTAATTTTTTATCAGCCGCTATTTTTAGAAAAATATTATTTGAAAATGAATTTTATGAATATAATTAAAAACAAAACATTTTAACATATTTCAAACTCTACAGTTCACAAAAAAAAATCTTAAGTTCTATGACCTGATTACGGGCATAAAAAAAATTATTTAAATAAAAATCTGCGTGAAATGTACTTCTAATATGAAGAGTAAAATTTTATGAGCGCAGTTAAATCCAATCTCTCCGGTTTCTCCCACATATATAGGGTCTATATTTTAGAGGCGTGGTTTTCAAGAAGAGATAAAACGCATATAATTTGATGTTATGGCTAAGAATTTAGTTTTATTATAAAGATAAGGGTTTGCCATTATGTTTTAAAAATGATTTCGGGTAAGTGGCCGCCGCGGCCGACTCGAACAAATTCCAGCCGAGAGGCCCAATTTTCAACCACTTTTTGCAGCAAGTTGGGCCGTATGTCAGCAATAACGCGCCGAATATTCTCTTCCAAGGCGTTAATCGTGTCCGGCTTATCTGCGTAGACAAGCGACTTCACATAACCCCACAAAAAATAGTCCAGCGGTGTTAAATCGCACGATCTTGGAGGCCACGCCACAGGCCCACGACGCGATTTTTACTTTCAGGAGTAAGTCTATTCATTATGAAATGGCAAACCAAACTGAGCATAAATCAAGTGACAGCTGTCAAAAACACCAACTATGAAAAAAGTAGTGCCAGATTGAAAACCACGCCTCTAAAAAAAACACCCTATATTATACAGGCTGTCCCAAGAACATTCCTGATAAAAAATCTGGCTAAATGGTTTTGCGATTCAAACATAATTTATTTAGACATATCAAAATTTATCATGGTTTACGAAAAAAAAATTAATCTTTATGTGATAATATTAAATCGTTCTTGTCATAAGTTCGTACGTGACGCTGGGTCATTGACCGACCTTGGCCGAAGTGCAAGCGAGAAAACGAAAGAACGAAATACAAAAAGGCAATTTACAAGAGGGCTTTGATAAAATTAATAAATTTGGGTAGGAATTATTTTTGCGTATTCTTTATACAATTTCTTACGCGTAATAGGGATCATAAACACTTATTTCTTCGGGAATGATCTTGAGACAGTATGCACTTTAGTAGAGTAGTTCCCTTGACTCCTGGCAAATAATTGTGAATTTATGCAATTTTGATGCCCATGTTTCTTTCCAATTATACTATATTTTAATAATAACCTTGACTGATAATTTGTATCATTTTAGTTTTTTTTATCTATAATCTAACAATTTTAGCTTTGAACAAAAAAAATAAAAACAGCTACTTCAACCCTTAAATTTTCAAAATGCCGAATATGTTCGATTCGTCAAAAAATTTCCACGCAAACAAATAAATAAAAATTTGTGTCGACAGAGACTTTTACCACATTATTTATATGTTAAACCGTAGCAAGTATGACTTCTTCCGATTTTCACGAAGGAAAATCGTAGGAAGTGATGAGTAGTTTTGAAAAGTTGGTATTCGAAAGCGAACGAATAATTCAACTAAAGGTTTTGTGTATTTTCTGTAGAGTTTATGTCAAACTTGTAGAGGACTGTTCGTATTTTTAAAGCAATTGTGTAACGATGGATAATAATATGATAAAAAATATATATTTTAATGTAATATTAGGTCATCTAAAAGAGTAAACATGTAACAAACAAAGATTATACCTATATAAGCGATTCAATTATAAATGATAGACTGGAATTTCATTGTTTTATTTCTCAAAACCCATAATATCAAACGACAGCCGAAAATTAATTAAATAGTATAATTTATATCCAGATAATGATAAAATATTAGTTAAATGAAATAACTCATAATATCGCCATTGTTGAGTAGAACCTCTTATTCCCATGATATGAAATTCCCACCGTTGTGAGTTCAAAGTGGCGACATTCGCAATCGTTAATAACAATTCTACCTGCGAAAAGTGACCACCGACAATATTGGGGACAGAATCAAAAGGAAATATTGCCACTCGTGATTTTATTTTACCTTTTATCAATTTTTTTCCTATTGAAAATTGGATTGAATATGATCTGCAACAAAACATTTTTTAACGTTAACATTTTTTGTTTGATTTTATTTGAAATTGTATCAAAAACATTTACAATTCAACTTTTTTGTGTTGCTTGAATCAAAAGCGAACTCTTTACCTTACGGTCAAAACTTAACATTTCTAAATTTGTCGTCTAAAAAGTTAGTAGATTCCATATATATATCTATAGTTTATATCTACACAATTAAGTCAATGTATGCTACATACTGATAAAATTTGTACGTCAGTTGCTCGGTTTGTGATCTTAAAAAAAAATCTGAACATAATAATGGAAATGTTGCTCATATTTCTAACCACCTCAGTTTCAGGCGGTCGAACAGTGAAAAGAAAGAAAGTCAAGCGTTCTAACTGTGTTCGTGAACAGCCCACGTGCCACTGGAGTATCTGGACGCCTGCGGTGCCGTAGACTCCAGCATCCTAATTTTGGTGTTACGTGTACGATAGACTATCGTGTACAGGAAGAGGGGAAATACTTCGACAAGTCGACACTCGGTGAGTCTTATTTTCCTTACATTGGAACTATCCCACTTAAACAGCCATCTTTGAGTTAATGTTACTAGTTTTGGTCGGCCCACATTGCACATTCTATTAATTTTTAGTACAAAGTAATTTTAGTTCAATCACCCAATTATTATTTTTTTTGTGTCAAGTATTGTTATACAATATAAGAAAAAAAAACCTACTTATCTATATATATAGAAATGAATGTTTATGTGTGTGTCTGAAGTATTAGAACTTAGAAACTACTCGGTCGAATATTAGTAATAGTTATTAGGTAAAGAAAAATTAGAAAAGTTGCCCGGGAAATTTGGGAAAAACTGAAAGTGTATCGCAGGCACGAGTCATCGTGCGTGAGTGCCTAGTTGCCAACCCGGGGCGAACCCCGGGGTTGAACAGCTAGTTCATGATGTAATTATTTTATGGTTATTTTTTCATGAGATTGGTTTTTTTTACCTGCCAGACGTTGAAAAAATATCAGCTCATCATATAATGCAAATTTTTGTGTACAAAGTTACAATAATAGCTGTCACAAATATAGGTATTGATATACCCTCTAAACACACTTTCATGATTTTTGCTGCGATATTGGGATATTGTAGCGATGGTGGCAAGCCGAGTGGAACGGCCAGGGCTGCTTCATAGCTTCGTGTTGAAAATTGAGTTGTTTTATATTGTCATAAATTCTGATCAATATACGGGCCTTGTGAAAACGTGGTCGATGCTCGTTTCATTTACTAGCTTGTGATAATATAAATACACAAGTGACCCATCCCGCTACCTTATGCCCAGTCCAAGCTCCGCGTTAAGTAGTGTACTCGTTATTACACAGATTTGTTACACCTGATAACCTTCATAAATTGGTAACTTTCTTCTATGGCAGTTATTAGATAGAGTAATATTTGATGTATAGTTTTTTATAATTATTGTTTAGTATTGTTGTGATAAATGGGCTGTCAATTACATTGTCTTCCTTTTGGCCATATCCGGCATAGTTCGACGCATGCGCGGTTTGCAGTTGTCAAAGTAACTTGCCTGCACTAAATACCTACCCTCACTCTCTCTCTCGAAAACCATCCTACTGTGTGGACGTGTGCGCCGTGCTGTGTTCTTGTGAGTGGGAAACCAGGCTTTATTCCACAAGAAGAAGAGAGTGCACTCCTCGGGTCAACGCCTCTAAGCCTACTCCGAGAAAGCCGCCAAAACTGTGTTGGCGAAGAGAAAAGAAACGGCACGTCTGGTGTCAGAGAAAAACCGTACCTGCGGAGATCGCGAGTTCGATGTCTGTAAGTTTAATTGAGTAATTTACAGTAATTAAGAATAATTATTCGGCGGCAAGATGGGGCCCAATATATCGGCACACAGAAAAAAGAAAATGAACAGGATCGTACCTTTTGCTCCTCAACTACTGCAAATTCGTCTGCTCTGCTCGACTAAGGAGTCACACAACAATTTCCTCAAACTGCGAGGCAAGAGTAATAATGCCGTCAGGCCTTGAGGCCGTTGAGAGCGAGTTTGCATAGCAATGTATAGCGTAGTTTTGCTGAATTCAATGTTATCTTTGGTTTTAAGCTGGGTATAGAAATCACGTCAAAAGTAGCATACTTGATATTTTCTTAACATCAAAAACATAGCTCATTAAAATTCATAGCTCATTCAAGAATTTGACTTACGAAGGACGTCTGACACATTTGAAGCTAACATCTCTGGAATAACGAAGAGAGCGAGGCGATCTCATAGAGATTTTTAAGATTATAAAGGGAATTCTTAAGAGGTTAGAGACATTTTTACCTTCAATACCAACACCCATCTGTGGGCATGAGTTAAAACTTACTAAAAGTTTCTTCAAATCTAACCCAAAAAAGAACTTTTTGCCCAGCAGAAGAGGGGTTGATATGAGGAATTAATTGCCTACAAGTGTTGTCACCTCCAATTCAGTTAATCAGTTTAAAAACCGCTTAAATGAGTACTTATTCACAAGAGCACAATAATCAAAGATATAGGTTTATCAGCTGTAAAGCTGCACACATACTAATTAAAAATAATAATAATTGATCCGATTCGATAAGAAATAAGGTGGGATGGGCGCAAATAAAACAACCTTATCATTATACTTCCGTGTAAAAAGTCAAATTATGTTTTGGTAATTTTTCTACCTTAGAGTAATAGTAGGTTATAGATCGCGCAAATGGAGGTACGAACTGTGACCACAGGTATGAACACTTCGCTAAGCGAGATTGCGTCCGCCAGCATCGATAATCTCTCTCTTTTAGCCATATGCACCCGAGAACATTCCCGTTAAAATATCCAGCTTACTGGCCCCGCGATATCAAACATGATTTGTATTGACCTCATCAAAATTCATGGTTTCAGAGTAAAAAAAATGTAAACTACTTGATAATATGAATACGCTCTTGTCATAAGTTTGGTCGCTAGCGAGGCCGCGCCGCGCCGGGTTAGGCTGTGAGCAACAAAAGAATTTACACA
Source organism: Neomicropteryx cornuta (assembly GCA_020383195.1). Taxonomy (NCBI): domain Eukaryota; kingdom Metazoa; phylum Arthropoda; class Insecta; order Lepidoptera; family Micropterigidae; genus Neomicropteryx; species Neomicropteryx cornuta. The sequence continues at coordinate 2,668,118 of JAHKQU010000010.1, read as the reverse complement.
AGCGCTTAAATAAAATTACTAAATTTGGGCATGAATTATTTTCGCATTTTTTTTAAAGGGGAACATAAAAATCCCCTTAAGTCTTTGAAACAAGCTGTATACGTAATCAAGTACCCCTAGAATTACTGATTACGTTCGGCAGCATGACCGACGAGCCGTATACATACTCTATAAGCCTAGTACTACTCTAAGCTATCTACTATTATCTTTTATATCTCTGTAAATCCGTGCATTCTATTGAACTTCAGGTCCCATTCTTCTCATAAGATCCGCCGAAGGTGATCCTTGCTGATGAGGATAGTACAAATCAGGCATATCGGGTATTTGTAGTTTATCCGCCTGCTGGTACGGGTGGAAGGGCGGCGCTCCCATCCATGAAGGGTACCAATACGTACCCTGAAAAAAACGAAAAAAAGATTAGAACTACATATTGCTTAAAGATGATTGCAGATTTTCAATCGACAGCTTTTAGTGTTAAACATGCATTTTCAAGTGTCAAAATGTGACGATCAGTTACCTTATTAGTGCTGGAAGAACAGTCAAATCTTGAGTCATGTATCGAAAGAGGATCCAAGTAGCTGACGCCCCCGATTGAGCCGTAGTTTGGAGGGTACAAGAAGACGCAGCCCATGGTGCTGCTAGCTGGAATGATTTTGATTATTAATTATTTTAAAATTTTGCTAATGGCTTATTTTTGACAATTTTGTTCTTATTACCGTATTGCTTCATTTTCCTGTACAATCTCCAATCGCAGAGTTTCTTGGCGATTGGAGCCGTTGTAGATAAGTCGTCTAACACCTATATGCTGAGTCAATTCTTAACTTTTCTTTAAGGTCCAGCTTTAATTTGACAATTCCATTGCAGAGTGATCATTCCTTGCCTTACAAATGTCAAAGATAAGTGTCAAATAATGCGCAGACCATGGTGGATACTTTGTTTTCGGCACTTTGAAGGTGCGGCGTCATTCTTAGCTGAGTTGTGTCGTCGATTTTGATTTTGCATACTGCTGTAACTTTAATATGAGACAAAATGACTCGAATAGAATCACCCTATGGACATCTGAATGGTTACTTAACCCTGAACGTTGAAAGTGTGCTATTCTGCATATCGGGAAGAAAAACCCAAAACCTGCATACCTCATAGGAAACACCCAACTCAAAATAGTCCAGTCACAAAAAGATCGTGGTGTAACCATCTCCTCAGATCTTAAGTGGAAACAGCACATCACCTCAATCACTAAAAAGGCAAACTCCTTACTATTCTTAATAAGAAAGGCTTTCCCTAATCTGACAGTGGACGTATTATTAAAGATCTATAAATCATAGATAAGATCAATACTGGAATATGCTTATCAAGTATGGAATCCTTATTTCACTAAAAACATAGATCTCATAGAAAAGGTACAAAGACGCTCAACGAAAATACCAAGTCAACTGAAGAAAGGCTTAACATACTTGGATTAACAACATTAAAGCACAGGTGGACGAGAGGTGATCTTATAGAGACCTGCAAGTTATTGACTCACTATTATGATCTTCCAAATTTTGAAACCATATACGCAAATAATACAAATTCGCACTTGCAAGGACATCATTTAAAACTCTCAGGTACAACCTTTTGTTCTAATTCGAGCGCGGGATATTCCGTTCGGTCAACGAACTTCGCCGATCGGGCGGCTGATGAGTGGTCCACGCGTTTACGTACGGAGTAGAATGCTTAAGCTGTTGCACAAAATATGCTAAATGCATTTGTGATATGTTTAAATAATGTAAAATGTAGTTATTTACTTATGTCCGTGATTAGGAATGGAGTGGTAGTTGGTACTTGGTCTTCGTATTCAGGTGTGGTGCTTGCTTCCATGAAACCAGGAGGGATCGGTGACAGGCTGATTCCTGGCTCGCCCGGTACAGTGAAAGGACCTGTAATGTTCAATGACTGAATTAGAAAAAATCAAGTGAGTGCCCGTCACCTGGTCACATTCACATGGTGCCCGTCACATTCGAACTAGAGCAAAGGTGATTCATCAATTGATATTATAAACCTCATTACGTAACACAGAGTTTTTTGATAACATAACATGTTGTGTTTGGACATATACAGTTTTTATTAATACTTTTATCATATAGCTTGTGTTATGGGACAGGATCTAAGCGCAGCACCGACTACCTTGTTGTTGTAGTGAGGCGAGATCATGCAAATCTGTTATCGAATGAGCGTTCATGTAAGTCTCATTACTTAAGTCAATCGACAGTGTTGGGAAAGGTGCCTTTGAATATTCTTCATCATACAGCCCAGGGTGGGTTAGGTTAGGTTAGGTTAGGTTCCAGTGTGCGATGCCGATGAAGTTTGCGTCCCTCTCTGACGCCCAGGACTTCAGTGTCCTTCTGGTTTGGCTACCACGATGTGTTTAGGTCAGTCCGCATCGGCGATAGTTGACGTGACCATTCCACCTAAAACATCGCAATAGTGGATCTAGTTGAAAGTATGAAATAAGCATCCAACAATTAAACTAACATGTCACCTCTCACCTCCATAGAAATTGGTGTAGTTCCACTCGCATACATGATGATTGCAGCTCAGCGGGGTGGGGAACTCCTTCGTGTAGTAGTATGCTCCGTTTGGTAGTTGCTGAAATTATACATGGAACTATATGGAAATATGAAACATGTGTTCATTAAAATGCGAGGGTAATATTAGGGATACCTTTTCCTGCTACTTTGCTTCAGGGGAAAGTCACATATTTTCTTTAAATTGGAAAGGCAATAAATATAATATTGTTAAACACAACAATAAAATTTGAAGTTTGTTGGTGTTAATATCAATAAAATAAAAAAAAAATAATTTAGTTTTGGCGATTGATTAACTCTAACACTATCAAATTAAAGCTAATACCAAACTGTGTACAATTACCCAACACTCGGCACAGAGTCACACTTATGTGGGTACCAGGACATTCAGGAAGCACTATCAGCAGACTCTTAAAACTTTGTGCTATAAATCAAAGCCTTAAACACTGGCGAGAACTGCTCGGACAAAAACAAACCGGCGAACATAAAAAAGGTTTCTCGCAAAAAAGACTATCAAAGCTACTAAACAAAGATACTAAACTATTAAGGTTTTGTAACCAGAACCTTAACAGGCCTCTGCAAGCTATAACCACACCCAAAATCCACTACCGAACATAACATAAGTAAGCTGTTTTTGTATATTAGTTTGTTTTATTTGAAAATACCATGTTTTAAGTGTACAACGTAAAATATCTTATAATTGTTAGTTAATTAAATATTGTTGATTAATCATTACCAGTAAATAATCACGATGCCTGTACCGTATTCCTTGTATGTTGAAATCGAAGATGAAGGTTCCAGAATTGATGATGCAGGAAACTGCTGAAACTGGAGGTAGTTTGTATACGACTAGACCGCATTTAATCACCGCCTTAGGCATCATGACTACGTCCCTCGTGTCCTGGAGAACCTTCCGGTAAGGGAATCTAAAAAACGAATTAAATGTACGTCAAGGTGATCTCTTAGAGAAACGTGTTTACCCGTTCTGCCTCAGGTACCCACAGCCTGGTGAAAACCTTGATTGGAAACGTAAGATTTTGTTTCCATCGGTATTAATAGTGGTGGAGACAGTCTTTTTTCATCTACTAAGACTTCTGCATTAAATGCTGGTTCATTGGGCCAAGCACTTTCATTTTTCAAACCAATTTTTTGCACTTACTCAGTTTTATACACTCTGCACATTCAGTAGGCAAGCCCTATTGCGGGGTGGGGAAGGGGGAGTAGAAGACCCCTTCGGCTGCTTTTGTTATAATATAAGTTATATATATATATATATATATATATAAAACAAAGTTGGGTTAGTTACATCATTTATAACTCAAGAACGGCTGGACCGATTTTTATGATCTTTGATTTGTTGGATTTGTCTCCGTCCCGAAAAGCAGAATAATTATTAAAACATCGGAAAAAATCACGAAAAAACTTCAAACGGTAAGTTAGTTAGTTGCCTTTGAAGATGTTCACTTTGTGAGCTTATCTCATTTGTCGTTGTGACATTTTCATATAATTTTGAATTGTGTGAAAAGATTTATTGAACTTAATTTGAGTATTCTTAATAAAGGACTGAATTTAATTCAGCTAATAAGTTGACACGACATTTTTTGATTCTGAGGCGGTACGAAGTTCGCTGGGTCAGCTTGTTGTTTATAATTTATAAAATATTAGATTAAACCGCAAATATATTACATTTGCGGTTTATAGGCAAGCCCGGCTAATCGGCTTCTATGAAAGTACCGCCACTGTACACTGTACTGTTTTGCTCTGCAATAATGATGCACTATTCGTTCGGTAACTCATCCTACCCCACAACCCCACCCCTTTTCACCACCCCACTAACTACACTAACTGATACTGATAACGTTTACTGATAGTTTTTAGACATTTTCGACATTCCTAGCTTTTACATGAATCTGTATTGGTTAATTGAAATCAATGTGCAAATAAAAAAATATATAATATCAATATAACAAAATTCTTATAAAAAAATATCTTATATTGTCAATATTTGCCAAACTGTCACATGCGTTTTATTTTTTAAATGATTCCGGGTCTTGCTTAACGAATATAAATTATTCAATACACTAGAATGTACGTATGAATTAAAAGGTGTTAGACTGACTTCCATGTTTTAGACTGATCGTATAATTTATAGCTCGGTCTTTTATCAATAGCAATTGTTTTAATAATTGTAATTTAAATAATATATAACCTATAAATGCACATCATCTCGTGGCATTCCAAACCTTGTAGAAAATTATCCGTCGGGAATGCGAGCGACGGATCGTCTTTCAGGTAATATTTGTTTTCATTCTGAATATGCATAAATTCCAAGAAGGTGAAGACTTTATTCTTGCAGAAAGGTGGTATGCCTTTGCCCATTTCATATATATCTTCATAAAGCTCTGATATAAATAGATATAGGTAACTGCCGCAATAATACTCTGTCAAAATAACATAAATTAATTCAATAAACTCGAAATAAGATAAGTTTTAATTAGACCTATAGTATGTACTTTAAAGTAATTTAGTTGCTTTTATAAAAGTTTGGTGTCCGAAAGAAGGAAGCGGGGTGCCCGGATGCAAACCGATGTCGCTGAATGACGCACAACTTGGCCGTGAGAGGTCACTTGAAATCGACGCCGGAAGTGTAGCTCGCAAACAATTTGCAGGAATTCTTGGCTTGAAAACAATTCTGACTGACGTCAATTAAGTTCGTTAATCGACATGCGACAATTAAATGGCTGAAATTTAACTAGAAAAGTTCCACTAATCCTAGGAAGAACTTTATCTCCAATAGAGTTGTGGATAATTGAAATCGGTTACCACAGGAAGTGGTGGAAGCTATAAGTGTAAACCAGTTCAAGAGCCGCCTTGATAAATTTCTTGAATCTAGGCCAATCGCTAGTAACTGAGATTGAGATATGGGCATATCAGCTAAATAGCTGCTTGCTCAGCAAACAAATAATAATAATATCGCATTGTTTAACATTATATGAACCGTGTTATATAGAAAACATCCAACCCACTTTTGACCAAGCTGAGAAAAATGCATTCAAAGTTTTTAAAAAAATAAATTTAGAAATTCATAACACGACCAAGAAAATTTGTATTATTTTTTAATAATTATGATTAAAAAAAATATGCTCTATGATTTAAAGAGTTAATAGTTTGAAATTTTCACCCTTAATATACCTAAAATAATAAAAAACTGTGGTTGGATGTTTTCTATGAAATTAAATTTTTGTAGAAATTAATACAGAAAACAAATTACTATACTGAAAAACATTTTTTATTTAAAACTCTTTAAAACCTTTTGATATTAAACGACATATTATGATTTTAAAAAATATAAATTAGAAATATTATTCATTTTCATCAAATTGTAGCTCGAAATCCAGGTCTTCACGATTAATATTAAATCCATCAACGTCCTCTACAATGTTAGCACTACCTCTTAAGTTTTTATAAAAATTTATGGCATCTGATGGTATAAGGTGTAAAATACTATTGGTATCCTCCAACTTAGCATCTGCAATTGGTTTACCATTAGGATATAAACCTGTCAGTAATGAACAAAACTCACTAGAGTCAGATACCCTACACCTTTCTCTTTGCGCAATCATTTTTAGCGGAATTCTTTCTGGAACTCTTCCTGAACGGTGTGGTTGTTCAAACGTTTCCTTACGTTTAAGATTAATAGTTTTAGGCAAGTCCTCAAAGTCACTTTTTACAAATAAGAAATAAGGATGCTCTGCTTCCATCTTTATTTCTCTAAATTGCAGCCAGTTTATTTTTTCTTTGTTGACATCCTTCTTTCTGTTGATGAAATGTCGTTCGAGAAGTTCTGTTCCAAAACAAATCTGTATTTTTCATTTCTTGTACTATGATAGGATTTTTTGTTCTGCACTTCTTCATTATGTCAATGTAATCATCGGTAGTGTATACCCTTTAAATGACATTCATGTCACGAAAATCTTTGTCATTTGGTAAGAAACTATGCCCTGAGCATAGACATTTTAAAGTTATAGTCTGCAGTGAAGGATGTCAATGTAAAAGTTCTTTCATAATAAGGCAAATTTTTATATTTCGGTTCAGCCCTCCGCAGGAATCTGACCACAGTATTAAATGGAGAGTATCTAATGAAACATTGCTCTCTACGTGTTTCAGAAGGGTCTGCCCTTCTGAAACACGTACACTGAAGTAGGTTCTGACCTACTTCTTGGGCACCATTTCCTGCGACACCTTCTAACCATACATAACAAAAGCTTTTACCTAATTTGGCACTTTGTATACCGACGTTATATAGCCAAAGTTGCCTTTTGTAAAAAAATATATTCGTTGGTATTCTGGGCAATGGAAGTGTTTTTTCCATATCAAAAGTTAAACATTCAAAGTCTGCAATTTCAGTCGCTTTTTGCATATCTGCCTTAAGGACGTCTCTAGCTTTTTTGGCAAGAGTTTGATGCAACGATCTTTATGTTTTAAAAGATCGTTGTGGAGCTCTATTTGCATTCTTCTTAAGGGCTGTATTAATCCTATATGGACATATATTAAGTGTGTTGCAAAATATCTTACGACATACTACTTTATTTGCTAGTTTATAAACTCTAGTGAACTTGCAACGATCAGGGTTTTTTCCATATGTACGGTTTTTTGGAAGCTCTTTGACCATATTTGCAATGAACAAAGTTTGGCTGTTGTAGGAGCCCAAGCTCCAAAATGTATCAAATTCATATTTCCGTTCATCTTCTGTAACTATATCAGTGCATTTTAACTTGCACTTGCAATTAAAGCCATATTTAAACAATTTTCTGAAGAAACATCCAAACCGCATAATGAACTGATATCTAAAATGAAATATTTTAATAAGAGACATTCAACCCACTTGGTTGTTTTTTATAATTTAAATCGTTTGCTAATTATCAATTATTATATCCATTGAAAACAAACCAACCCACATGGATGTTTTAAATCCAAACGAAACAATGCCAATTTTATTTTTTTTTAATAAATTCAAACCACATGGATTTATTTTGACATATTATTATTGACCATTATTTTCTATACTCCACAATTCAACCCACTTGGATGTATTTTAGTGTAAAATAATAATCCATTTTCTGATTGTGGGTTAGAAAATTGTTTTATATAAAAGAAACTATTAACGGTACAGCTTAAATGTCTTTAGAGAAATTGTAAATCGGATTTTTTGGAATCCATTCAACCAAAAATCTCATTTTGGCTCATTTGTGGGTTGGATGTTTTCTATATAACGCGGTCCATATTGTGTTGTGTCTGTTATAACATTGTTTTTACTGTGCATTACTTACAATTGATTTGATTCTATGAGTTTGAAATTATATTACTAATCCAATTATGTTATCAAATCAAATTTTAAAGAAATTTAATCCAATATTAACCATCAAACCATTTCATTAATTTCACATATTGGTTTATTTAATTGTTTTTTTCATTTATTAATTTTATTTTTTCATATATTAAGTGTTAACGAGTAGACACTTAAATTGTATTCATGTGTGTATATTTGTGCCTTAGTTAATTTTTATATTTTCACATGGTTTTGCGCTGGTCTCTTGTATGCTCACTGTAACACTTCATATATAACCTTCCTTATAACAGGTAACTCTTACCTAGTTAGGAAGGTTATAGACTTGTACTCATCGGCCAACATGTTTTCTCAATAAAAAAAAAACCTATAGTGACACGTGGGGTGGGGTACTTTAATGCAGAAAGTGGTTCCTAAAACTAAAAAAAATCACTGAAAGATTTTTTTCCTACACGTAACTACGTAACTTTTACTTTAAAAAAAGATATTTTTAAAATGAAACCTAATACAAAATCAATTCATAAAATGACACTCAGTGACTGGTTAGTTATACGAGTATTTCTGAATGTATTACATGTATCTATGATAATATTTAGTAAATATTTTTTTAATTTTTTCAAAAAAGCTCAGAGCAGTTATATTTTATTAATCAACTAAATAATGATTATCATTAGGTCAAAGCCAGTTAGGCATGGTTATGCAATTAATTATCACTCGACGAAATATTATTTAAGTGAGTTTCTGTCAAGATATTAATTGCATATTAATTAATATCAGATGTTAAAATAAATGTCGCTTCTAGTGGCATTGCTGAACTTTGCCAATAAATTTGTTTATACTGAAAATAAAAAAAAATCTAATTGGTATAATCGACACGGGGAAACGCGAAATTTTAAGATATTAATTTATTTTTACCTTGACTCATATAGAATTCCATCGGTACCGGTCCCCCCTGGTAGGTGGCAACCCTCTCGGAGGATATGGCATTGTGGTTATCGTACATTGCCAGCATGTTGTCTATGACGTCGTCTATGGCGATCAGGAGGACCTTCATCTCCTTGATGTGCAGGTTTATAAATTTGCTCAGGTGATCGGTCGCTATGTGAACATGTTCATTTATCATGTACTAAAAAATGTAATTAAATTAGATAGACATATCGCACGCATTAAAATTCAGGGGAATTTTTATTATCAAATGGTGGTCTAGCGGTTAAGGTGTTTGACTATCGACCTAGGGTTCGCGGGTTGGCTCTGGCACAAGAAAATTTAGCTTAGTTGAGTAAGATCCAAAATAATTGTCATTTAAATCGCAGACGCATTTTGTCCTTACTAGTAGTAGATAGGTAGCAATTATGTGATTAGTGATAAGGACTCACTTTCAAAACTGTTCACCCCTCTTCCCTTTCATTCATTCATTCGGTGATTTGTATTAAGCTCTTAGCACTTGATATATCAGGAAGTTCCTATTTTTTTTTTTAAATTATTTTATATTAAATTAATAATTTTAGCAAAATCAATCTATTGGCCGAGTTAATATTTACTTGAATGCAATTAACAGTGATAGATCATATTTAATTGATTATTATAGCAAATCCTAAAGAAACATAAAACATTTTATGTTCCAGTTATGGGAAAAATCGAAACATACATATAATAAATACATTGATATTACTTAGTATAGAGTTGATAGTTTTACCTGATCAGGAGCGTGTTTGATCTTGAACATTTCCACTTGGTAATGCATGAGATAGTCGAGCTTGTCCGTGGGATCGTGGCCGTATATCTCGAAGGCATCTATCAGCATAGCCAGCGTTATATTCGCGGCCTGTTCTGAGCAGCATGGATGCTTTGTTAGGTCATACGAATCTAAATGACTCTGCAAAGAATAAAATATTGTTTTTCATGCAATTGTGACGCCTTGTCACAAGATTCAAAGTACAAATTTATTTACCACTGCGAGATTGCTAAATCCACAATTCTCACACTTTATTTTAAATGGAATTATTTGCTCAACTGACGTCAGGGCCAAGTATATTGAATTACAGTCTATCCGATAACCTATCTAAAAACAGAAGCGTTTTATTGTGTGAAGATTGCAGCTTACATGCCAATGATGTCAATCACAACTATTCGGCGAGAGAGCTGTTAGACAGATTTTCTCATGCTTAGTTTAATGAAAATCTACAACAGAGTCTTCGTCCTTCGCTTAGCTCGAACTCCAGCAAGCCCGCCTTCGGCCAGTATAGAACCTTCCTCCCCGTCACGGTTTCACTTAATTAATTTACTATTTAGAGTCAGATATTTAATGTCACGGTTTTGTCAAAATTGTGTTTCAACAATTAAATCTACTTCATCAACTGGCTTTCCTTCATCACACCATCATATCTCCGGACCGTTACACAATATTCAGCAATTAATAAAATTATTATAATTTATAGAAGTATTGAAAAACTAAGCGACTTTAAATTCTTCAACAGGATCTCAACTATATTCCGTTTTCCTTTTTGCAATTTGGCAAATCGAGAATAATCCAACCTGACTATACTGTTTCTGGACAGGTTATCCTGAATAAATATCTCGGAGTACACATATCCAATACCCTAAATTGGGGAGGGTGAGCATACATTGATGAAGAGTGTAATAAAAAATCTGGTAGATCGCTGCGCTTGTGGTGCGAAACTTTCCTTCTGCGGGGTTAGGGCTTTCGCATACAAATCACTGGTACGTATATCCTCAAGTGTTTCTCGGCGTTAGGAACCCTTAAATCTTTCTAAATTCTGGCTTTAAAGCAATTCAGGGGTTAGCAAGCAGATATGTGTTCAGGCGCTTTCGAAGATTTGTCGAAATTTTTATATGACCGGCAATAGACCGATCCGATCCGATTTTACGATCGGATCACCGATTATCAAAATATGTCAAATACCGTACAAATTTCGACTTCGGCACAGACGACCGATCATTAATAATTTCGTTAATCAGTACTAAATATTTGTTGACTTTAATGTTACGTATCGACCAGCCTTTAAAGTAATCTAAATGACTATGGTTGTTTTTCAAGAGCATCAATCTACATTCAAAATATAATTAGTCGCATTTAAAAAAAAATGAACTTCTCGAATTGACAGATGCAATAGACGGACGGACAGACGACCAAAGGACGGGGATAGTAGCTTACATGAATGTATAGAAGTTAAAAGCATAGTTTCATAATTTTAACGACATATGGCAATATGTGTTATAAAGGTGATGTTTCTAGAGGCGTGGTTTTCAAGAAGAGATAAAACGCATATAATTTGATGTTATGGCTAAGAATTTAGTTTTATTATAAAGATAAGGGTTTGCCATTATGTTTTAAAAATGATTTCGGGTAAGTGGCCGCCGCGGCTGACTCGAAGAAATTCCAGCCGAGAGGCCCAATTTTCAACCACTTTTTGCAGCAAGTTGGGCCAAATATTCTCTTCCAAGGCGTTAATCTGCGTAGACAAGCGACTTCACATAACCCCACAAAAAATAGTCCAGCGGTGTTAAATCGCACGAACTTGGAGGCCACGCCACGTTGTTCAGGAGTAAGTCTATTCATTATGAAATGGCAAACCAAACTGAGCATAAATCAAGTGACAGCTATCAAAAACACCAACTACGAAAAAAGTAGTGCCAGATTGAAAACCACGCCTCTAAAAAAAACACCCTATACTTTAATCTGCAAATTATTGACAAAACATTGCACCATGTTTGACTTGGCTAGTGTAGCTTTTTAGGTAGATTTCATAAGGAAAGCTACTTATTGCAATGGGTACCATGTCATGGCTTCCAGAAAATTTCGACTTATCTTCAGGTTTCACATCCCCTAGAACCCAAAACCACCCTCAGTTTTAAAGTTTATATATCTCTCTATTAAATTTTGCTATAACTTTCATAGTATATAAGATATCGAATTGATTTAAATTTTATATTATTCTTTAGATAAGGACTTAAAACTTATCTCATGATTTTTTTTTGATAGCAACAACAACAACAACAACAATAGCGTAACATTTTTGGTACGAAGAACCCCCTTTCGGCGCATAAATAGGGTTTCAGTACACGCCCTCTCGCTGCGCACGGGTACGGCGGGTTGCGGAGTGGATCGCGCAGCAGTTTGATACGAGTTCGTACAATTGGAGTTCACCTATCCCCTACTTTGATCCCGTGAAATATACCTCCACCTTCCGGCGTGCCGAAAGGGATTTTTAAATTGTAAACATATATGCGGTTTGCGTATTGGTTATTTGGCAATTATTATTATTTCGTCGGCAAAAATGGCGCCATCTACATCTCGGCATCATTTTTTGGGCCCCTAGTAATATTATAAGGTTGCCGCTTTCCAGCTTTACCGTACTAAAATTTGGGTACGGATAAAGGATTGGTAAATATTGGTCGGTTCGTTAATCCCTGAAGATTTCGTAAGCTTGTTTAATTGAACGTAAACCCTAAATTCCCCGCCAACATTGAGAACTTAACGCTATCAATCTCACAAAGACTTACCGGGAAAAAAAATATAAAAAATACAGCTGCAATTAAACTACTAAAAATGTATTTTTTATACATTCTGCATATGCACACAATGTTATTGAACAGAAATTATCATATGCGATATTTTGCGTGCGAGAAATCAAATTAGTCTTAATTGGTCGGGCAAAATTGTGGTTTCGATTTTATCGTTAAAGGTCCATTTTTAATTGACCAATCTTTCATCGATCAATTAGAGAAAATGCTGTATTGCATAGGATTTATTACCAGCCGATTACGGAACAAATCCAATCCAGAAAAATGTTTTGACAAACAAAACCTAAATAGCACTAATTTCTATCGTTTACATAATCTTGATTGAATTCTCAGAAGCACCCATGACTTCAATCTTATTATGCATTTAAAAAAAAATGGTTAAATTTCAGCTATTTTTCAAATGTAAGGTATTTTATTTTTTAGAAAAATGATTACAAAGATTACCAAAAAAAAAGAACGTTTTCAACATATTCGTTACAGGTTGTTTGGAAAAATTAAAACCTAAGTTCTCTGTGGCAATCACTGCGTCTCTTGATTTCATGGTGATATTTCTTTCTCGTCTGCGCATGCTTGTCACAAGTCTCCACTCATGAAATAGCGTGCTTTAGTTATTTTACTGTCCCGTGGGAAGACCCAATCAACAGAGACAAAATTTACGCGCAATACAATGCCGACGTTCCGCGAAGGTACTTTGTTGGGCGGATTATTCCATAAAAATCGATGACTAGTCTGTGCCTTTCATACATTCAGGTGTATGCGACATGCCACCATTTTAAATATTAATAAAAATGCAGTAGGACGATGAATCAATATCAATATCGCAGCATCTGGTGATATACAGCAAATATCATTCCTAAATGAAAACATATCTGGATAATGGCTCTTTAACACACTCCGCTCGGATGATACGAATTCCGAGTACTTGCTGTGTGTCGTCGGATGTTGGGTCCAATTAATATTTAAAATGGTGGCATGTCACGTATGTCTGAATTCATGAAAAGCATACACGACATAATTTTCATAATTGTAAATTTTTTTCATCTCAGTTCGGTTTTGACGGCCATTGGGATTGTTTAAATAAAAAAAAGTGTGCGAGCAAATTGAAAGTATTGGCGGTAAATAATTTGAGTTTTATTTATAAACAATACTATATTAAATGTAAAAAACATGTATTCGTTGTATCGCTGTGACCACGGGTTTTTTCATTCGGAGCCAAAAGTGTTAAACAAATTGGGTAAAAAATCCCCAGAGGCACACGGACATATATATACGTTTAGCCTTCCGACCAGCCAAAGGTCGCTGTCGGCAGGTGGACGTATATATACGTCAGCATTTCCCGCTTGATTTCATTATTTCTGCTATTATTTCAGTACGATTTATTGACTTGACATTTGCACCACTGAAAATCGCAACGAACCAATTTTGTTTTATTTTTTTTTTCAATTCAATGCAGTGTCTAATACTATTTATAAATTTGTATTGAAAATACACTGACGCACTTCCGTCCCAATATATATAAAAAAAATTTAACTTGATTTTTTTTTAGAAAACTACATATTTAGAAGACTTTTAAATTGTAATGTATAGTTATAAATATTTGAAAATGTAAAAGAAAAGTGTAATATTTGACAAAAAATTGGGTGGTCAACAAGAAAAAATTTATATGAAAACTTTTTTTTTAATTTACGAAATAAAAATTCAAAGTGATATTTTATAATAGAGAATTTTATGGTAAATCAGATGATACCAGATTGTAAAGATTGAACGACTCATGCCTGCACTATGGATTTTATAGTAGATGAGTGATTTTTCAAGGTCATTAATTCGGCCTTAAGAACTTTTGGCGCCAAATACACCCTTAACGGGTTAAATTAAATTGGAGCCAGTTTGCAACTAAATTTAGGTGAAACATTTCTGACCATATATAGATATATTTAAAATCACTACTGTCCTTTTAAAAGGGTCGATCTATATCGACAACTAAACAGGTCCCATAATTTAATTTAATGGAGATGGTAAGGTGACATCAACTGGTCAAATTCAAACTGTAGTTAATAAAACAAAACGATTAGTTAGGTTAGGTTTCACACAGTTTTCGGTATGCTGGCATGATTACAGAAAACCGTATACCTAAAGGAAATAGGTAATAACAGAATTCCATTTTGCAATTTACTTTGTGGCATAAAAAGCAACCTCATTTAGCAAATTGGAGCTGTCATAATTGACAGAAGTGTGCAGAGTTTATGATTTTATATAAAATCGGAGTAAAAGATCTTTATTAAGAGGGAAAAATGGCTTTAAGTCGTATTCCAAGAAGATTAATATGTACAAGTTTAAGGTTAGCAGCAGCAGATGGCAAGGCAAGTTATGGAATGACACTTGTGCAGATTTTCAATTTACTATGTTTTCGTTTACTAATCATAGTTAAGTTATTATAGCTAGTATGTTGTGTATGCGATTTAAGATAAACTTCGGCTGCTCAAATACTAATTGGTGGTTTTTCCAGTGACAGAAAGCTTACATAATACGGAGTTTAAAATATATTGGAATTGTATGTACCATTTTTTCATATTATACTGTTGGTTTTCCAAATAAACGATAAATAAATAAATAAATAAACTCTTTTGGTGTAATTGTGATCATTTAAATATCTGTAACATAGTAATAGCCCACAAATCACTCTTGCTCAGTTGCCCGTCACAAATAATATTTTTTCCGGTCTTTGGGTGTAGGCAGCGCCACCTTTTTTTCAAAACTTCAAATCAGTTTATCATATCATAAATTCATCCGCATTCACAGTATGCGGATTCATCAAGAATCCTATGGTACTCGGAGTGATTAGTTTCTTTGTTCCGGACCGTTAGACCAGATCGCAGAAGCACACGCTATTTTGGCGATTAGCGTGTCGTGCCGACGAATATATAAGTATGGCTTTTGGGATTTAATAATCCGACTGGGAGAGCAGTCAAATTATTAAATTCCATTTCTGCAGAGATTGATATATTCGTTTGTTCGCACGATAGGAATAAAAATTTGCTTTCTTTAACACGTTTGTGAGATCAGCGTGATTTATTTGTTATTGTTCGCTTGGGAGCGTTATTTTTAATTATAGGTAGTTACTTTGTATTTTTGGTTTTTAATGTTATTTTTTCTATTAGTATTATAATATTTTGACTGTATGTTACGAATTAAATATGCACATGGGGAAACCTGTTAAATAAATAAAAAAATTAATAACAATAAATATTGACGCAAATAACTAATTTTGTATTCTAATTTATTAGTTCTTTAGTGGACAAACAAATGTATTAAAAAAAATACAAGGTACTTCAAGGTGCCTTACTATAATAAATCTATTAAAAATTGTAAAACTAAAAGCAGAATTTTATGTAAATATCAAGAACAATTTTTTTTTTTTGTAATTTTTGCCTTTATTTTGTCCTTTAGTCTATGAGTAGCCTTTAAAGAAACTTATTTGAAGGCACTCAAACCCACAACCATTGGATCATTGAACGCTTGCACCTTCCAATGAGATGCGATTGCAAGACTTCACCCTTTACCTATCAATGTTGACATACTGTTTTTAAGGCCACGTCAACGCCGTTTATCACGAGATTTTTGGAGAGCATCATTTTAATATATATTTTTTCTCTATAATTTACTTCGGTATATTCTTAAAAAAGTTGGTGGAATTCAGCAATAAGCTTGTTAAAATAACAAATTTTTAGTTTTGGCGCAATCATAATGTCCTAATTTATAATAGTCTTTTTAACCACGCAGAATGACTGTGACGACTCTCGGAAAGTTGGTCAACGCAGAGTGGACGAAGGCAAGTTTGGGGGGCAGAGTGGACCCCTCGTCAAGTCACCAATTCCAATCACCGGTATGTCATTATTATTATGATATGATAGACTCTTATGATGATATTATGATATTACTTACTTTAAAAGATACTATTGAGTATTGTGACCTATGGGCGTAGCAGATTCCTTATACTTCAAATTTAATGTGAGTGGAATTATTTTTATATTTATACTGCAAAGCAGAAAAATAAATGAACTAAAATGAATTAATTTTGGTATGTTATTAAATTGTGAGAGTGCGTGTGTAATTTTAAGTTCCAAAGCAACTACATACCAGAAAGTAAGTGCGGGACTCACGGTCAAGATGTGTGAGCATTAGCGTTCATTTGTGAATCTAATGGGAGTAGTTTCGGAAGAAAAGTTTAATATTAAATCTAATATATAAAACAATGTCGAGTTAGTTGCACCATTTATAACTCAAGAACGGCTGGATCGATTTTTATGATCTTTGTTGGATTTGTCTCCGTGCCGAATAGCAGAATAACTATTCAAACATCGGAAAAATTCACGAAAAAAATAATTATAAAGATAATTCATTTTCTCATACATTTTGTACGGAACGCTTTGTATTCTGTGGAATTCTATTTACAAACGGTAAGTTGCTTTCGAAGATGTTCACTTTGTGAGGTTAGCACATTTGTTATTGTGCTTGCATCGATAATAGCTATCCTGGCAAACAAACACCATCCTGGCTATCCTGGCAAACTCTAGCAAAGGCACATTTGGCCTAGTTGAGTAGGGCCTAAAATAATTGTGTATGACCTAGGTCATAACACGACATTTAGTAATTCTGAGGCGGTACGAAATTCGTCAGGTCATCTTGTTATATTATAAATACTGGCCACAGATATGGTCGGTGTGTCACGTTGTTAATTATATCCTATTATTATTATTTCAGTAGCAAATAGCCTAGACGCAAACCGCAAAGTAGATTTTTTTACATTTGAGAAAAACATATCTTGCCAATTACACACACACACTGTTACACACTGTTTTGTAAATAATTTTCAATTTTAAACTAAACAATATATTGATAGCTGTCATTTAAATTATGAAACTTTTTTTTTCCAATAAATAACTATGTTATATGGATGTTTAAAACTTGGTGGAATCATGTTTTAGTTATTAAACAGTGGTTTCCAATTACTTATTCGCAGTTTAGTAATTTATAATCAATGTTTGTGCCCGTACTAAGGTAGATTTAATTATGGTATTTGAGCAGTGAAATGAAATGTCATACTTGAATAAAGTATGTGTAGAAAATGCGGCGAAAGTCGTAAATGAATCGCAAATCACTTACCTAATGGTCGAGCTTAGGTGCTAGAGTTTTGTTGATGGATTGTGGAATTCAGGTGCCTCTGCAACTGTCTTTACAGGTTGCGGAGGACGCTGATGCCTCGCACGAATCCACACGTTATTTGCTAGCTTCTGCAAAATGCTATGAGCGAGATGTTGGTGCTACGACAGACCATTTAGCACTGCTTGACAGTTACAATAGAGGGGGAGGGGGGAAATGAATTTATGGAAGGGCCATAGACCAAGGATATTTGAGGTAAAGGTGTGATTATACGACACATACCAATCTCACCATTTACCGCATATTTTGGTCTTATGATTGTTTGCTAAATTTGAATATTATTAGTCTATATTCAGCAGTAGGTATTCATAATGTCATGGCTGAATAATTGTTGATATTGGTTTATTCAGGAGTAGCAGGAAGGTACGCACACGTCCTATACTCAGCGGGCACGAAGAAGGACGTCCTCGAGGACACAATGAGGTCCATAAACGAGCTGCTAACAAAGGTCAGCGTAGCAGAGTACTCCGACCCGAGAATGTCCCGCGAGCAACGCGCTCAGAACTTCAAGACAATCGCTGCTAAATTTAGTGAGTTTTTCATTAACACATCTAGGAAATATTCCATTGTTTATAAATTCCATTGTATATAACGACATTACTCACATACTGCTTTAATAAAATTAATAAATATCCGTGTTCCAAGATCATAATCCAGCTTATCGGCCCTCAGATTTCAAATATGATTTGTTTTGACCTCAAAATTCATCATGGTTTCCGAGTGAAGAATTGTAAACTTTACGTGATAATATGAAATCGCTCGTCATAAGTTTGGTCGCCAGCGAGGCCGCTCCGCGTCGTGTCAGCCCCCGGCCTTACCGAGCACCTATGAGCAACAAGGGAATTTACACAAGCGCTTTAATAAAATTACTAAATATGTGCACGAATTATTTTATACAATTTCTTACACGAAATAGAGAACATAAACACCCTTTTAAGACTTCGGGAATGATCTTGGCATACCTGTATCTATATATTTTTTTAGTTGGTTTACTGTTATTAAAATACTATCGTAACTCCGTATTCCAGAAGTGCCGGAAATCGGAGTAAACTTTCTAATGGAGATGGCACGCAACAACAGACTCAAAATACTCAAACGCGCAGTGGAACTCTTCAATCAGATGGTTATCAGCGCAAAGGGGGATGTGGCTTGCGAGGTAGGTGAACCTACGGTATTCACAAATCGAAATATTCCACTTAGCTGCAAAAGTTTAAGAGTGAGCATTCCCTTCGCAAAAGGGGTAACTTTAATGGTTTGTTTTTTTTTTTTAAGCTGTCCTGGCCCTGAAGCGCGTAGGTTTTTATTTTTATGTAACAAGTGCTTTGAAAAGTGACAAGCAGACGCAATTATAATATCGTGTCCATCTACAGAAGTAAATATTGCTTGTTTAGAAGCGGTACGGTTCGCCGGGTCAGCTTGTATTCAATCTAAAAAACAAACATATTCATAGTTTTATATATATTTTTTGCGAATTATAAGAAATGATAACTTAAACTAAAGAACGGTTGGCAGTCTCCTCGTGAGATATTCCGTTCGGCCAACGTGCCGATCGGGTGGCGACGCGTGGTCTGCACATTTCACGCATGGAGCTGAATATGTTAAATACACTACTATAAAAACAATGTACATATTTCAGGTGACGACGGCTACACCACTAACAGAATGCGACCGTTTCTGCCTGCGGGAGGCTCTGGAGATGTTCTTCAAAGTGGACCAGACCGTCCACCTGACGGAGAAAGTGGATCCGTCCATATTGGGCGGGATGGTCGTCAAACTGGGTGACGACAAGCACATTGACATGAGCATCAGAACCAAACTGAATTACTACACGAAGCTCTTGCAGCAAATCTAGATGTTTATTTTTGTGTGTGACGTCGACTAAAGGGAACCAATACAGTAATGATTATCGGAGCTCCATCATACTGCACTAAGAATAACCAGTTAAAAAAATAATAGTAAAAATACGTTTAAAAATGATCTTTTATGTAAGTGCTTGAATGAGTACAAAATTCCGTGTCTGTGTTATTGACCGTCGTGGAATTCTTTCGTCTGGAGCCATTCCTGGGTGTGGAATCATGTCAAATTTCAATTCCGTAGGATAAGAGGAAGTGGTTCTAATTCAGCTCGCAAGATTTGACCTAAACCGATACATATACATTGCAAGCTAAATAAAACCTTGTAAAAATGAGATAGTATGCTATGGCGATCAATTCATGTGCATTTTCGGCATGCAAAAAGCTCACTCAACAAAAGAACTTAAGATTTTTTAATCAGATAAGTACCTAATTAAAATTCTTAAGATACATAACTAAAAATTAGAAATCATTATTGTATCACCTTATCGACATGCTCCTCTATCATTCTTACGCACATCATTACTCCATAAGGCATCAGTGCGAGCGAGATAGGCGAATAAAAGTGATTTATGATCTAAAGACTCAAGTTCGCAACGCGAGTACTCGTCTGGTTCTTAGCGTGCCTGATCCAAGTTTCATGATATCCGTGTTAGCAGGAGTCATCAATATCGGGGCCTGAGAAACAGGAAGTAGATGTATAGGGATTCAAGAAATTGACTTATGATGAACGGTCGACACATTTGAAGCTAACGTCACTGGAAAAACGAAGAGAGCGAGGCGATCTCATAGAGACTTAAGATTACAAAGGGATTCTATAACTGTCCAGAGCTTAGAGATATTTTTACCTCCAACGATAATACCCACTTACGTGGGCTTGAGTTAAAACTTACCAAAAGTGTCTTCCAATCTAACCCAAACGACAACTCTTTGCCCAACCGAGGGGTTGATATGAGGAATTAATTGCCTGCGTTGTCACCTCCAATTTAGTCAATCAGTTCAAAAACCGCTCAGATGAGTACTTATTCACAAGAGCACAATAATCAAGGATATAGGTTTATCAGCTGTAAAACTGCACACCTATTAATTAATTTTACTGTTGGTTTTCCGAATAAACAATAAATAAATAAATAAATAAAGTATTATGGTTTAAAATACGTTTCGGGCCACATAATAAGTCATTCATATTTGACAAAACATCAATTTTATTTATCCTTTATTTCATAGTCAAATTAAAACATTTAATAAATGCGTATTACATACATTTATCTCTTTACTCTTAGTAAACACAGATATCATACTAATTTAAACAATATTGGTAGGTATAGGCTAACAATATTGTTTACACGTTTATGTACCGTATACAAATAATTATTTGAACCGTATAAAATAATTTACATATCCATAAGCATTGATTTAAATGGTTTTTAGATTGGTCAACTCCTAAGAATTTGACACCACTCCTTAGTATCTAAAACGCGATGCAGATGTCGCACCGAGACTCAAACATCGTAATTTACTGGAAAAACCGCACATTTTCATCGTTTTAATGACAGATGTCAAAATATTATGTATATAAGCAACATCATTGAATGGGCAAGGATTATCATTTATAAACTGTAAACATTATTGAACAGCGCCATCTACATCTTGGGTGCCTACTAATTGTATGAGGTTGAACTATCTAAAAACCATTAAATATTGAATACCATTAGTTGAAAATAGGACATAGAGCGTAGTAAAAATGAACTATTAAGATTTTCCTGAAAGCGTCATTTTTTTTAGGGCGACAACACACTTAAAAAAAACCAGGATATGTATCGGTTAGAATGATGGCAAAATTAGTCTTACATAAATTCAATGGTTTTGTATCGCCATGCAAGCGTTATACCAAAATATCTGAAGTGTCGCCTGGTACTGAAGTAAAAAAAAATCAGGAATTACATTCCTGCCAAACGTTTTGAATGATTCGCCGAAATGTGACACGCGAGCCGTAAAATAGCACGAAAATTTAAATAAAATAATGCACATTTGTGCAGATCGTAGTGTACGATCTCCACTATTCGGCACAAAATTAAAATTGACTCAATTTGAGCGGGGACTAATATAATAACATTTCCTTTAATAAAAAAACAATCAGTAAGAACATACAAATATAATACATTAAAAACTTAGCTGCCATTATAAATGCTTTACTAAACTCGTAGTTGATGAAAACTTAATAACTAAGATATTTAACAGATTACAAGAGAAATCTTTGTTAGATATGTCATTCTTAATTAAAAAAATATAAATATTAGTAAAAATGTATATTAATACTGTTTTAAAAACTTCTTAATTTTTAACAGACTGATTATACTGGTAGATATATGTATATATGCACCGCTTTTATCTTATTAAAATTATATTAACGATGAAGTATAGAGGTATCGCAGATTTTAAAAAAAATAGGTTGATCATAAAAATACAATTGATACTACAGGAGTACTTAAAGTCAGCAGCATCCTTTTAAGGGGTGATTCTGGAACTTTGTAAATAAAAAAAAGAGTCTTAAAAACATTTTGAAGTATGGTCGCCTAACAATGTACCAGCTCCAATAAACGCAATTAAAAACATAAACAAATAATTTCAGACGTTTTTTGAGGTTCTTGAATAATCATGTTTTTTGGACATCCGCTGTTATGCCTTGGACGTCCGCTATTATATCCTTGGAGGATAGTGAACGACGGGTAGTTTCCCGCGCACAAAGTTTGTAATGTAGGTCAATTGGATAGGTCAGGAACACAACAACACAACAGGGCACCACACATTCAATAGAATATTTAATTTTTATATAGATTTTTTTGTTAGCTATATGGAAACTTGTTGCACATTCGTGCCTAGAATCACCCCTTAAAAGAATACCGCTGACTTTAAGTTCACCTGTATATTGTTTAGATTTAATAAAATTAATTACAAAAATGGATATTGCAATATTATCCAAATTAACAAATTTTGTATATGTTGACACAAAAACTGGAAAACTGAATGAAATTCTAGAAAAATATATAATGTCTATGGCGTATAAGCGATCGAATATCATCTTTTCTGGTCGTTAAGGACACTAGAAATTCACGGTGGAACAATGCCTGACCTTGATAGATTGTTATGTAATACCTCGATTACTAGACGCATTCTAAAGTTTATTTATTCTATGCGTAATTACCCAAATGTCACGCAAGGGGGGAATTTACAATAACTTAATTAACTAAAAACGTTATAAAATAATAGATGAAAGGACTTAATTCCATAGTTCTAGACTGTACTGTGAACATCTTGACATATACGTATACGTACGATATATGAAGAAAAAGGTCATTAAAAGCTTATTTTCTAATCATGATATTAATTTAATCGTTTCAGTCGATATTAAAATAATATAGAGGAAAAAATATTTTTTTTCTTAATTTAATTTTAGTAATAAAGAGCGATTTGTAATTCAAAAATTAAGTTTTCTTTAAAAATAATTTTGCTAAATTAAAAAATGGCCGTGGATCAGTTAGACAAATGATGCCATAATAATTTCTGTTTCTAAATTCAATGGTAAAGAATAACTTAAAAACTCAGAAACATATTTTTCTAACTATTATTACTGTATTTCCAATAATTTTTTTTTTTTTGAAATCGTACATTCTAACTTCAGCCTAATGTTAAAAATTTTACGAGCAGAATTTTTATTTAAATTCAACTATGACTACAAGCGCTTGCTCTAGAAAATTTAAAAATAAATGCGAAATGGAAATAGATACAACTGCAACAAAATTTATTATATATGTGATATTCGATGGGTTATTTTCGATTTATGACCTGGCAATATATTTAATGCACTGATTTTTTTTTACAAAAGCTTTAATTCCTAATTCTCTAAATCGGCTCAGCACCGGCAGCCTCAAATCAGCACTCAACTTGTTTTCAGGATAGAGTAAATTTGGAGTTACAGATAAGATTACGATTTGCTAGTCTACAGAAAGCGACTGACCTGTTTCTATCTCACTATCATAGCAGTATTAGTAAAAATAACTAACGTCAGAATGTGTCGTTCACACTTTTATAATTGGCATATGAGTCTGACGCGATACACACACCCGATCCGTCTTTTTCTTTTATATATCAACTCATTTTGTGTTTCATTCACATAAGGATTAAATACAAGTAGTTAATGGCACTTATAGATCGCTAGTCAGCATATGAAGAAAGACCATAAAAGTTATGAACGGTGATATCAATGTCATACGTATGATCGGAGTCAAATTTTGAAGCTTTCTCTCCCATGTCGCTCCGGCCAACGGGAGAGAAAGAATACAGGAGGCCACGCCCATTGTAGAAATGCTGCTTACTGGGGATGTGAAATGCCGCAGTAAAATTCTTCTATGTCTTCCGAGATAATTTTTGCACGATTTGACAGTACATTTTTCCGTGATGTCGAACTGCGAACGGCATTAAAGAACAAAAAAGCGAGCGCACGGTCGCCTATTGTTTTTCGTTCGAGTGCATAGAGCAGCCGATCGATAAAAAAAACGACCAATAGTTTGAGACTTGAAGTGGCGGTGCGCAAACCGTTCATAGCTTCATAAAATATTCGTTTAAAATATTATTCGCAGATTTTGCAACTGCCAAGGAGGTGGGTTGGATTTACTTAACGCGCTAGGTTTGTCGGTCTTCGAGGTTTTAACAAAAGCTAAACAACACAGGTTAAACAGCACATTAGGACATTCTAGATAGTAAATATAATTGATCATTCTAACTAGTAACCTGGATTATTAAGTACTAGTTAATAACATATCTACATATTAATATATCGTTAAGGTGGACAGAAGCAACTAGGTAATAAGTACTTCAATATGTTTGCGTCATTTAAGTAAATGTTTAACATAATATTGAGAGGGCTCGTGTCATAGCTCAGCCCTTACGAGCAATGTTTTCAGATTACTAAGTTACATAGTTAAGTTTTGGTGTGTTTATGGTATAATTTAAGTAATTTTAGATAATATGGCCTTAAATGTTATTGCTCATTTAAATAACATTTTTGATTAGATTAAAGCTAAGTATTAAGCCGAGTTTAAGTATTTTTAGAAAAATGTTAAGAGTAAATTTAAAAAAAATATTATGAAAAACCAAAGGTTTTCGATATATTCCTTACGGTATCTTTATAAAAAAAATCGTAAGGCCTCTGTAGTAATTACTGAGCCTCTTGCTTTCGTGCTTAAAATATATCTCATCTGCGCGTGCTTGTCACGAGTCTCCGCTTCATAAAATGGCACACTTTTATGCCACTCCTATTTCAGGAATCAGGCTTCCGACAGTAGCAATGTTAAACACGACACAATATGAATATTGAAATATGGAGTTTTTTTTAAATTCACTTTGCTCATACAGATAATGCGTTCTCCGTGTCTACAAATACTTAGTTTGTATGTGCTGCTAGGATAGTTGTTTTCAAACGCGGAGGTTAAAACAATCACCGTTTGGCCGCGTTAAAACTACCATTTTTGAGATTAAAGATGTGAATACTGATAATATTCGAATCTCAAACTGATTCCCTGTTAAATTAGGCAAAAGTTTCTTCAAAATCTGTGCTACTTTCAAAACCTTTAAACTCATCATTATCACCGACTTCACTGTCGTTAGCAATGATTTCGTCGTAGCCCGGTGGCTGAGTGTTCAAACTATTTGAAGGAACAATCGTAGGTGCGGCAGGAATGATAATATTTGCCGTCGCATTGACGAGCGATTCTGTAGGCGAAATCTCTGGTACGATACTTGTGTAGGACGGAGGCGGTATAAATGCAGTTGGTACAGAATTGCCGACCGCCTCAACATATGTCGGCAGAGAAAATGTAGACGGATAATTAGGATCGGGCACGGTGGTAAAACTCGCACCGAGTAGGATGGTACGCCCGTTGAGCGTATACGTGTCGGTCCCGTCCAAATGAAATCGTTCTAAATTAGGAACGTCTACAGTCGGGTTGACGGCTGTGTCGCCATTTTGCGGATACACAGTCAATTTTCCAAACAAACGCGGTAGCGGTATCGCAACACGGCCAACTTGGAATACGGGGGCCTGACGCTCCGAAAAGACATCAACTCCCAGTTTGGCCAGGATGCGCTCGAACCAATTCAAACGGCGCATCGCGCGCCGCCGCTCGATCTCGTTGACGGCGAACTCAACGCACTCCAAGAACTGTGCCCTCTCGTCAAATATATGCTCGCGGTTGCGACGGTCATACAACAGTGGACGCACATTCCTGATGTTGCCCTCATTCAGACGATAGTCGTTTCGGGTGGAGACGTTCGTGTTGTTCAGGCGGCGCACGCGAAATCTCGCCGGAAAATCTTCGTTGGTAATGCTGACGGCATACTGACGCTGAAGTGCCATTCTTTTGCGGTGCATCCTGAAAACGGCAGTTAGCAGGAGAATCACCAGAACGAGGAAGAGGAACGTGGACGCTGAAAGAAAAAAAGAAGTGGTGATGCAAAAAATGTTGGGTACAAAAAATGGAGTTAGGGTCATCCTCATAGCGCCAATAACTTAAACATGGCTACCCTACAACTTAATCAAACGTCAGTGCCGTCGAAATTGATAACTCAGCTTACCTCAATTTTATATCTTATGTAACCCACATTTTTCGAATTGAATAGCGATGCAGAAATTATATATATAAGAGCTGTTTTTCAGCCCGATAAACCTGAAGCTTAGTTTGGGCTGGCATATATTAAAATGTATTGTTTAATGAAATAAAGGTCCTTCTGTGACATTAAAAAAATAAATAAATCAAAATCATGTTTATTAGCTTTAAACACCCCTAGGTGTAGGTAAAAGAATATAAAAAGAATGTCAACTTAATTTAATTAATATACCCTAAATAATTTTTTGTTTCTTTTTCCCATAAGTTCTTGAGTTAGTTCAGGGAAATTTGTTACACAATCTGGCTTTGGGGGAAAAATGGTTTTAATTATGTTTTAGTTGCTCCATCTCAAAAAAGAACCAAGGGAATAAAATTAAAGCGCGTTGCCGATGACGGGGTTTTGTCTCACTTACCGATTACGATTAGCACGGTCTTTTCCAAAAAGTTAACCTCCTTTTTTAGTTGATGCTTCTCCACATTCATGATGCGAAATTTCAAATCCGGAAAATCTGTAATCATCAAAAAAATTTACCCCAATTACCAAAAGATCAATTGCATTACGATCGTACATTGTCGTAGTAGCATTTTGAGAAAATCACAAATTAAAATTCCTTTTTATTTTCATACATAGAGTTTACACGTTTTGGATTTTATTTTTATATGAGTGTCCTACAATTTAGGTACATTAAGCGTCTTATTCCCGGTTGAGCTCTTTTCTGTATTGCGCGTGGTCTTAAATCATTCTATCACATCTGATGGTTTGTAAAACAAAATCAACATATTAAAAAAAACTCAGTTGAATTTGCATCTATATGAAATCTACTACGAAACATCTTGGAATGAATTACTCTGTCATCTAATCTCCATTGGGAAACTCATGATGGTGATTTAGTGAAAAAGGCTCACAGACAATTAAGGTTTGTTATGCGAAGTCTTAAAGGTGCTGATTTTAAAGCGCGAGCATTGGCATACCCTCGAATACTGCTCACCAGTATGAGATCCTCACACCCAATGTCTTAAAGATGAACTAGAAGCATTCAGAGGAAAGCAAGCCGACATGTCTTTAGACGTTTTCGATATGACAGTCCATTTGAATTAATTTCAATTGTTAATTGGGAGCCACTAAGTAGAAGGCGTTTCGAATTCAGATTAACTAGTTCATATAAGACTGTGACGAATGAACCCTCTCTAAGGCTCCTTATATTGACCGTGATGACCATCCTTCCAAGATGAAACCAATCTTGAGAAAACGAAACATTTAGTTCAATTCTTTTCTTTCCAGAACAATTCGCCAGTGGAATACTCTTCATAGGTCAGCATTTGACCCTTTTCCTTGTTCCAAGGCTGTTTTTCAACGTAGACTGCGAGTTGTTAATAATTTACCACCAGAGCTAGCTCCTAAATATTGTAATTAGTCAATAAGATATTTATATCGAAGTTTTTAACAAAATCAGACATCTACCAATCAGATATCTACAAATAGAGTCACAACACTACAATTTTTGTAAGGAGAATGTCCGTTCAGAGGAATTACAACCCATTCGGGGGGCTGTCAAAGTCAGCGACACAGCGAAAGCTGTATGGATTCAGCTTACAGGCAGATAACCCTCACGAGTAATGAAACGAAAAGAGA
This sequence comes from Neomicropteryx cornuta, assembly GCA_020383195.1. NCBI lineage: Eukaryota > Metazoa > Arthropoda > Insecta > Lepidoptera > Micropterigidae > Neomicropteryx > Neomicropteryx cornuta. Next base: position 2,640,288 of record JAHKQU010000010.1, on the reverse strand, counting down.
ATAGCCGGCCGTTGTAATTGCAAACAGCGATGATCAGCTAATCTGTGAAAACGGGTCGCCTAAGGGCGGCGCAAACATTGGCACCAAAAGTTTATTTATAAATACGGTAATCGGTAAAATTAGGGAATTTTGAAAAGCAGCTGCAATAATGATGCCACCTGTATGTATCACACCGCAGAAACCAAATATTAATTCAATCAAAAGACCTTACACGCAAATAAATCCTTGTACCAACTTTACATTGTGTTTCTATAAAAGTTTATTATAATTGTGCAAACATTAAGGACATATTCATGTTTAACCAAAACACGCAACTTCGCGGCCATTCAATGAAGTTATCTAAATCTCCTTGTTCCACTAATCCTAGGAAGAATTTTATCTCCAACAGAGTTGTGGATAAATGGAACCGGCTACCACAGGAAGTGGTGGAAGCTATAAGTTTACACCAGTTCAAGAGCCGCCTTGATAAATTTCTTGAATCTAGGCCAATCGCTAGTAACTGAGATTGAGATATGGGCATATCAGCTAAATAGCTGCTTGCTCAGCAAACAAATAATAATAATAAAAATCTAGTTTCTTTCCAAGTATGGAGTCCTTACTTCACCGAAGACATTGATTTGTTGGCGAGAGTTCAAAGACGAGTAATCAAAATCCCACAAATTCTAAAAAATTGGACTTATAAGCGTTTAGAAATCTTGAAGCTCACATCACTCAAGGAAAGGAGAGAAAGAGGCGATTTAATTGAGATCTACAAAATATTAAGTGACTACTATGACTGCCCACAAATGTAAAGTAAGTTTACATTCAAGAAGAACGAGAACCCTCGTGAACACTGTCTTAAATTAAACTGTGCTTCATTCTCCAAAAGTCCAAGGAAGCACTTCTCGCCGAACCGAGTTGTGGAAGCATGGAATCACTAACTGTGCTTATTTCCTTGTTAAAAACACAAAGTTTAGCACAGATACAGACACAATCAGCTATTAGAAGACAGGGTCGAATGGGGCGCTACGGCGCTACGGGTTAAGGCGCTAAAATCGGGATGATTGTAGAGAAACCGGTACAGTAAGCCTCTGGACGGCCATATCGTTCGTTTATGCAATACAAAATCACTTATAAAAGGAAAACCAACGTATATTTAATTTAATCATCTTAAATTTCATACCCAGGTCTGTAAAAAAAAAAGAGTAATGAATGTTCAAATTAAATAATGACTGGAAGTTCATAGTTCATAGAAGTAAAACCGTGGTCAGTTTCAGTACTACCTTCGTTTGTGTGCTCGTGTTCATCGCAGCAGGGCGGTCTGACAAGTACATGGCAGTCGGCGGATTGAGGGTCGCAGCACCACGAGCTCGGTATGCAGCGACCGTCGGAGCAGGGGAGTTTGCCTGAAGATCAATTGATTACATTTCGGTATTACATAACAACAATTTGCGTGAATACACAGAATTCCGTTACCCTGAATGCAAATCAGAGAGAGGTATGTTGGTAGGATTGCTTAATTCACGATTTTATCAAAACACAGCTGTACTATTAGAAAGCACAGATGACGCACGGTTAAAAATCGTGGCTACAACTAGTTAAATGTGCACTGTTTAAAGAGGTCGACGGTAGGCCACAATGTTTTCAGTCCGAACTTGAAAGTTATACAGGTTGAAACTAAAGTATTTTTTGAAGGGGTGATTCTGGGAATAAAACTAAACAACTTAAAAAAGTCAAAAACTGGTATAAAATGACTAAAGAAAGAGTATAGTATGGTCGCCTAACAAAAACAAGAACCAAGTGGAGTCACAACCCAGTAACTGTACCTACAAATGTACCTACCGTTCATAATAACCTAATATATAATATATACTCTAAAATTTGCTGCATAGAATGATTTAAATATTAACTAAATTGAAACGAACTACCAAATGTACTAAGTTTATTACCTATAGCTTGCACTAGAATTAATTAATGTTAACGTTCAAGATTAGAAATGTCATTTATGTCCTCCTCAAATAATTTAAAATAAATAAATGAGCCAAATACACTTTGGGTGTAGGTAATTCACTATTTATTTTCGTTGCTCTGCGACAGAACGCATAACATATGAACACAATGAAAAAAACAGTGTAAAGATGCGACAGACGGCCGCACGCGTTTGTTACAGACCTTATTCGCTTGTTTTAATTTATATTTTTGATCAAAGTGAGTTACTGTATCTCTCTTCATACTGCGTCTCAAGCGGAGGTCCCTGCACTCCCGCGGGAGTCCCGGCATTTTTAGCTTCTAAACATACATTCATGTATAAGAAGCTAATATCCCTGTCCTTAAACTATCTGTCTATCCGTCTGTCGCATCTTTCAACTCTTTCAAAAAGTACAAATGCGAAAGAGTTGAATTTTTGTGTGTAAATTGATGCTCTTGAAAAACAACCATAGCCGTTTAAATCACATCGGAGGCTGGTCGAATAATATAGAAATATAATAATTTATTAAGAATTAATAAACTAATGGTTTACGCATTTATTTCGAATTAAATTTTTAGCATAAACAGAGATAGGGCTCACCAAAGCAGCTATTTAGAGATCCGCAAACATGCTCGCTTTCGTCGTCGGGCGTTTGCGGGCAGTCAATACGACCATCGCACACGTAGTGTCCGGGAATACACAGCGGGATGGAGCTGTTGGTGATCGCGCCGCAGACGAACATACGCGGGCCGCAGTTCGGCACATTGTAGGCTGTAACAGAATGGCATGATAATCTACCTAACATATCGTAATGTGAACCATCACCAACCAACCAATTTATTATTCTGTGTTCCAATGTGGAAAAATTCCTTGTCCCTTTTACACCTGGTCTGTCCCTTTCGCTTCTAGACTGTCTCATTCGCACTAGCTCATTGGTCCTACGATTTCAAGCGTTATTTGTAAAGAATGTATATCAAAATTCTCTACGTTACAAGGTCTTTGTTATGAGCGCACTACTGTGGCTCTCGGGGCGAGATGATAACGCGGCCATGGACCGAATTTACACAATCTGTTAAAAAATATAATAAATATGGGCATGTATTTTTATATCATTTCTTACTCATTATAGGAAACACAACCCCCCCTCTCCCTAAGTTTTCATGAATGATCTTGGGATACTCTATTAATGCAACATATACAAACTTGGCTGTTGCACGTTCAAATATCTGGTGTGCATTAAGAGAACGCGCTGGTTCAAATCGCTGCTATCCCGTTTGGATCGCAAAACGCACGAATAGTGCCCTGAGTCGCGCAGTCTCAAAGCGTGTCCCAAGAAACGGCTATAGCTGGTGTTTCTGGGGTCAAAGCTCTCCACGAATCTGCGGAGAAAAAATATGGATTAATATTCTGCACTCCTTTCTCTATGTACGCAAGACAACATATTCTCAGGAGCAGTTCATTTATTTATTGCTCGTAAGAATAAGAAAGTGTGATTATGTGATTCATGTTTAACCAAAACACGCAACTCCACGGCCATTCAATGAAGTTATCTAAATCTCTTTGTTCCACTAATCCTAGGAAGAACTTTATCTCCAATAGAGTTGTGGATAATTGGGATCGGCTCCCACAGGAAGGTGGAAGCTATAAGTGTGAACCGGTTCAAGAACCGCCTTGATAAATTTCCTGAATCTAGGCCAATCGCTAGTAACTGAGAATGAGATATGAGCACATCAGCTAAATAGCTGTTTGCTTAGTGAACAATAATAATAAATAAAAATTAAACAATTGAATTGAAATATTAAATATGTATAGCAAAGTAGTAAAAAATAACATTATATCTATTTAAATAGTGTCAGACCTCGGTTATAGACTTATGGAATCTACTACCGTAATCTATGGTTGAAACAGTAATTCAAGTCATCCATCATAAACAAAACAGCCTTTGTAATGTCAGTAGCAACACTCCCGGAACATTCCAAAATGCAAACGCATAACTTAACTGCCAAAATCTTGCCATCGCAACCGCATGGCTCGGCCATGGCAAGGGTAGCGGAGAAATTTATTTTATATATATATATATATAGTAAAATTGTATAATGTAGTGCTTAAATACCGTATTTAGATGATTCCTTAGGTTATCCTTAGGTGTTTGCCGTTAATTTACATTACTTATATAAAAGTCTGACAGTACTGACATTTGGAAAATTCGAATGCTTTTTAGTATTTTTACCAGATTTAAAATTTTTAAACAAATTATATAGGCAGAATGTTCAAAGAAATATTAATACTGAACGCACAGATAGTTGCATCGCTTGAGGTAATGCACGCTGGTTTAAATACAGGCCTGTATTTTATGAAAGCTTTATTAAATGTGTGTCTGTTTAAAGCATTATAACTAAGAAACTACTTGGCCGATTTGGTTACTTTTTTTTTAAATGTTCGTAATAGTTTAAAGATGGTTTTTAGGAAAAAAAAAAATTAGAAAAGTTGCCCGGAAAACTAGGGAAAAATTTAAAGTGTATTTTCTACATCGGCGGAATAATCGACAAACCCACCTGCATAGAATAGGACGATCAGCGTGTCGTGGCCCAAAGGACCTAGAGATGGGGAGCAAGCCGCCCGCAGGGCCTAGCTACCAAATAATAAAAACCTAAGTAATAACTTTATCTCACTTTCTTTTACCGCCTCATTATTACATACCTTATTCTTGAGTTATTATATTTTTTCATCGTAATAATAATTACCAAATGACAGCAAATGCAACAAGAGACACTTGCATGAAGTGAGGTGACGACAGGATTAAAATACGATGGCCCGGGGATGACAGAATGCGATGACATGCGTAACATATGTTTATGACAAGCAAACGAGAGTTTCGTATCTCAAAAGACGAATATGGAAAATATTTCTTACTAATTGATTAAATAAAGTGAAAACATTGAAAAATAGAAGCATAGAAAGAAAACATGTGTACATTTTTTTTTCTCGTAGGTACATTATATCTGTATTATTGTATTTAATACGATATTTCATTTGGAATTAAAAAATATTTTAAAATGGCGCTTCGATGTATCGCCTGGTATGGCTCGAGTTTTACCTTTCCACGCCTTCAACTTTAGGGTACAGCCAACCCAGCTCATACGCAGGCCCCACGTATGGCGAATTGTCGATGGGCGTACGCATCTCGCATCGCAACTGCACTATATCGCCGACCTTCCGTAGAATAACGCCTTCCTGCGCTTCGTCGGGTTCGGTGAACAGCGCTATCGTAATGCCCAGATCAGCGGCTGAAAATATACAATACGCGTTTTTCGTTTCTCAATAAGTGTTTTATTTACTGATGAAAGTCCGCTACCGACCAAAATCTAAACACAACACAAGCGAAAGGTTGTCAAAATATCGCTCTATTTAAGGTACGTAAAATCGTACTTATTGAAGAAAGAATAATGGTAATATAACTCACAAATGCAAGGATTAATGAAAGTGGCACAGAAAATAAATACGTAATAAGGAAACATGTTAAGTTTGTATATTTTCCCGCGGAACTACGGAGGCGACGGCGAAGCAAACGCCATGTTTTTCAAAACTGACAGCAAAACGAGAACAAGCTGGATTTGACAGTTTTCTTCTTCTTTCAAATTAACGGCATTCAAAATAAATGATTATGGGCAGAGTAACAATTATAATAATCTATTTATATAAACAACAATGGCTATGACACATGTAGTTATAATATCAACTGCTTCTGTACTATTCGTGTGCGTTATAAGGCGACACCGTTTAAATCACCCTATTAATCTAGACTCTAGAGAAACGAATAGCTGCGTTACTGTAGCTACGTTCACACGCACGTTCGACGAATTCGGAAGCGACTTCGAAACGAAGCGAAGGCTTGTTCATTGAAACCAGGCGAAGACGCCCGAGCATTCGATTGCCATAGACAGCTACAGAGTCGCGTTCAATAAAATCGGAAGCGACTTCGGGGTCGAAGCGAAGCCGTTAAGTATTAGGCTACATTGAAATCGCGTTTAATGTAACCTCAGTAATATGATAATCGCCCATTGCTATTCTATACATTGTTTAGTATTAGTAAATTATTTATCCAGAACCTGACGTCTTACACCTAGGTCCTACAGACAACGATCTTGTAAGTTTTAAAAGATCGGTGCCTACAGGCGTCATAAAAGGCATTGCCCTACAGACTATTGTGGTTTCTACTTGTGATGGTTTAAGTAGATTAAAATTTAAAAAATCAGCTACAATTTTATGATGACGTCTTTTAATTCATCATAAATTTTAACACCATTTCAGTTTTTTTTGTAAATTTTGAGGTACGGCTAGTAATTAAACAAACCCTTTTTATTTACTGAGTTTGTGATTTTTTTACTAACTTCTTCCAAATTGACCTTTATTTTTCGAAGATTCGCAACGCTGATATTATACCAATACTATACCGACACCAATACAAATAATATACGAATGCACAAAACCAAGTTAGTTCCGTATTAAATAAGTTTTGTTTTTATTTTTTTCAATAAATACAAATAATCTGCACTAAATAAATAATAAACAACTGAAATTGGTGAATTTCACGTTCTTTTTGTTGTATCTTAAATTTAAAATCTTTTTTTTCTAATCATTTAATTTTATTTAAATACGTTTAATATATTTGAATATTAATCTCTTTCAAGTCATTGTCTGTATTGTGTAAATGTCTGTTGTGTAACCACAATCAAATGTTCAAAAGGTGGAGGTTAGTGGTTAAATTGACTCTGCCTCCAGCTATCCTTATATAGCACAAATGAATAAATATGAAACTATTCTAAAAGTAAATTTATTTCAATTATTTCAATTTATTTTAAATAAAACAGCACTTCTATAAATTATTTATTTAATATTATTAAAAAAATATTACAGCGTAACATTATTATACAGTAGGCACCTAAATGAATAAAAATACATACTGCAATTTCGTAATAATTTATAGATTAGCGGCAACTGGCTATTATTAATTTATTGACTTGGTATTTTAAACATTGACAAAACATTAAACAAACATTAAACATTAAACAAAACATGCAAAGTTCTACCTTGCAATGTGCGTTTTAAGATAGAGTTTTCTTTTAATTTATTTTTTTTTAACGGGCTGAACAACACGATTTCATAATGTCCCCGGTAAATATATATATTTAAATTTAGCCTAAAATAATTATTTAAATACTTTCCATGATTACAATATTAGAAATAATACAATAATTAGAGCATTTTATGTACCTGATTCAGTTTCGATTTGATTAAAAAGATTATATTAATTTTGTATCAAGTTATAAACATTATCGAAAATTAATTCACCTAAACTAAAACGGACGAATGTGTACGCCATGGGCATAATATGTTTTTGTATCGAACTGCTTTGTAAACGAAAGAAGCGATTTTTGATAGTGAAGTGTGCGATAATATCAATTGTTAAAATACTTGGCAATGTTACTGCACTTCACCTTGCCGTATGTTATGTCAGTCAAAGTCAGTCAAAATGGGTTTGTTTTGATTAGTTTGAATAGCGGGCTTTTAAGTTGCGTTTTCTTTTTATTTAAATCGGTAACTAACTAGTAGCTTCACAGAATGGAGAAATTTGTTGTTAATAAAAATAAATGTAAAAAAATGACGAAAGAAAATTTATTGGAGTTGACTAAAGAGGTTAGGAACAGTATTGTTATTGGTAAACCTATCCATATTGTTTTGAGGTTATTTCTATACATGCTAGAACTGTTTCGTCATATAAATTTGTCGTATAAATTTGGTACCATCCACAATTTGTCAGTGAATGAAAATTTTGTTTTGTTCAATTTTGAGGAATTATTTTTAAAAAGTACATTTTATTCCAATAAAAACCAAAATAAGTTTAGATTACAAGGGTAACAGGCGTCTTCTTATCTAAAGTGAAAATCTCTCAAATCAATTTTTCTAGCGGATCAATATTTTTTTAAATAGTCTTCTTTGGCAATTTCATATTTCTTAATAACTTGATGGGCCTCTACTTTTTTTTTAAATTGTGAAATTTTGTATTTCCTTTAGGAATTAGTAGATAGAGTCTTGCAGCTGCAAAGCCACAATTAACAGTTGAGAAATGTGATTGCAAAAAGAACGGGGGATGTGTTTTGCAGAGAGCCCAACGAAAAGAAAAAATGCAAACGAGCTTTCGACTTTAAACAGTAAGTAATAGTTTTTTTTTTTGCGTTACCTATTGCAACGGATTCAACAAACATAAAACGCTTCATTATAAATTTACTGCTTCAACTCTGATGTAATTTTAACCAATAACCCTTTCTAACCATGAATATTATTTAAATATAATTCCATCTGCATGTTGCTTATGAAGGGGGACTATTTTATTTTTAGTTTTTTTTTAAACACAGAAGTAGGAATTTCTATGCGTCAGTCTTAGGTCAAAATGGTATGCGTACAGTCAAGTAATAGTTGACCTTTAAGAGTGCAACTGTTGTATCTCGACCTATACAAGCGAGGTTTTGGTATTTTTAGTGGTAAGGTGCTAAGGATAATTATGTTTTAATTTATAGTAATAGAATTTATAAAAAAAATTATTAGGTATTTAAAAAGCCATTTTTGTTTAGCTAGAGACGCTATTTACAGATAAATATTACTATGTGTAAAAAGTACATTTACGAAAAACATTACATTTCAGAAATATTCCTTATGGTTTTTTTATAAAAAAAAAATCCTATGGTCCCTGTAGCAATAATTGAGCGTCTGATAAAATTTGCTTACAATTTCTGTTTCATTCACACACGCTCGTCGCGAGTCTCCGCCCCATGAAATAGCAAGCTTTTATTCTACTTCCAGTTCTAAACTCGAGCATCTGACAGTAAATTAAGGTTTAGCTATCTTGAAAAAAACGCTTGGAATATGAAGAAAGGCTGTCTGTGTTAAAATTGACCTCATTACAGGAGCAACGTGATCATGGTAATCTCATTGAGACTTACAAAGTGTTAACTGGACATTGGACTGGATAATTGGAATCGGCTCCCATAGGAAGCGGTGGAAGCTATAAGTGTAAACCTGTTCAAGAACCGCCTTGATAAATTTCTTGAATCTAGGCCAATCGTTAGTAACTGAGAATGAGACATGAGCATATCAGCTAAATAGCTGCTTGCTCAACAAACAATAATAATAATACTCACTTCAGTAATTTTGGTATAAATGCAATGTCAATTGATGCATTAACTTTACTTAAAAATAGGTAAAGCGTAATTATAAATTTTAATTTTTTGGTTATTGACTCATATACACCGTGTTCCAAGACCATTCCTGATTAAAAAAAATCTGCTTATTGGCCTATACCGCCGTGATGCCGGGATGATGTTCTAGATGATGTGCGGGATGTAGAAATGTAACATGTAACCTGGATATCACCGTCGGTATTTATTTCATTTACAAGAATTCCATTTCGATGTAATGTCAATGTAATTGTAAACATTGTTTGTTTTGTAAACATTGTAAATATTAGAAATTAAATAACAAAATGTAAATCTTTATCTTATCTTAAATGTATCTTAAAGAACAGGAATAACGAATATCAATCAGGAAAACGAGACCAGATGTTAAATACGATGCTATGAGCGCGTTCTGACTGGCAGTGGCTGGCCGGCGCAGCGTGGCGATTGCTTCGAAAAAACGAGCTTGGCGCATGCGCGTTCCATTCGGCTGAACTCGGCAACGCTCGGATCTCTTCGCTATTCACGACAACCGCCTCCGAGTCTCGGGTGTACCCACACCGCTACAGGCCCTCCAATTTCAAACATGATTTGTTTTGACCTCATATCAAAATTCATCCTTGTTTCCAAGTTAAAAAATTATAAACTTTACACGATAATACGAAATTGCTCTCGTCACAAGTTCGTTCGATAGCGAGGCCGCACCACACCGAGTCATCGGTCGAGCGCCAGCGACCAAAAAGGAATTTACACGAGCGCTTTGATAAAATTAATAAATTTATGCCTCAATTATTTTTGCAATTTATTATACGATTTCTTACACTTAATAGGGAACATAAACACCACTTAAGTCTTTGGGATTGGTCTTGGAACACCCCGACTATTGTATGACTATTTTTCTTAATAAATAAATAAAAATAGTAAAAAAAAACATTTATCTGTTTACAGGTCTTTCATGATTAAAGACGTGTTGGATTCATTGATGTCAACATATATCGCAAAAATTCATTATCTAAGTGAGAAAGATGGCCAAGTATCTGCTGATAGTGGATTGATAAGAAATCAAAGCAGGTGTCTTTTGCAAGGTGTCCGATCGAACGTATATAAACCACTCCTCAAACGAAATACATGCGGTGAGTAATTATAATATTTGAGTAATTCATACTATTGTGCCAACTAAAAATTCCATTTAAATGCAGTGCCGTGAGAAAGTGCTTAATATACGATTCGCATGCTTTAAATTTACATTAGTGGCTGGTCAAAAGGCAGCCGACTATTTTTCACACTTCAGACGTCCATAGTGTCGAAAATGCATAGATTGCAGTCGGCATACCGTTTGACATCATCAGAGAGAAACAGTGAGATATTCCTTTACGAGTAGATAAGTATTAAGTACTTGTACATACCAGATAATAATTCAATAGAAATTAATACGAATTTTATATTAGAATTTTTCATCGAAATTTATTTATTTATTTATAAAACAGGTTTTCCTGTGTATATCGATAGTATCGATAAATGCCATACATTGAACCCTACACGGAAAGTGAACTTTCATACTGTTAACGTGTTTGTATAATTGTTATTTATTTTTTTCAGAAAGCCTCGAGGATCGAATAGAACACTACGTGAAGAAGGAACGACTCAAAATTGTCGCTAAACCCACCTAAACCTAAACCTAAACCTAACCTAACCTAACCCACCATGGAAAATAGCTAAATGTTACGCATGTCAATTTAAAATTTTCGACATTACCTATTAAAACAAAGGAAACGAATGAAATTTCAATTTGCCTACATAATAAAGTCAAATGCAACGAATGCGATTATACAAGTTCAACTATTAAGAGTTCTCAAAAACAAATTCACCTCGTAAATAACATAATAAAAAAGTTTAAATGCAGCGAGTGTGATTATATAAGTTCTACTAAATCATATTTACGTAAACATATAGACGGCGTGCATCGGAAAACTAAAAACTTTAAATGCAGCGAGTGTGATTATACATGTTCTACTAATGTACTTTTACGTACACATATTGACGGCGTTCATCGAAAAATAAAAAAGTTTAAATGCAGCGAGTGTGATTATAAGAGTTCAACTAAAACTTATTTACAAATATACATCGACGCCGTACATCGGAAAATAAGGACAATTCATTGCAGCGAGTGTGGTTATACGTGCTCACGAAATGGGCAGTTACGGATTCATATTAATGCTGTGCACAGAAGAATAAAAATGTTAAAATGCAGTGAGTGTGCCTATACAAGTTCTACTAATGCACATTTACGTACACATATTGACGGCGTACATCGAAAAATAAAAAAATTTAAATGCAGCGAGTGTGGCTATACATGTTCACAAAATGGGCATTTACGGATTCATATTAATGCTGTGCACAGAAGAATAAAAATGTTAAAATGCAGTGAGTGTGATTATAAGAGCTCTTCTAAAAGTGACTTGAGAGTACATATTGTCGCTGTTCACAAAAAAATTGAACGTTTATAGGCAGCGAGTGTGGCTATACGTGTTTGCAAAATGGACATTTATGGCGTCATATTAACGCTGTTCACAAAAAAAAGTTTAATTTACAGCGAGGTTAATTTTAAGAGAAAATAAGAAAGTATAAATGTAGCGAATGTGATTAAACATCGAAATTTATACACTCATTACGATAACTACGTGTAGAATAACTTTGTTCTAATTGTAAAATTAGATTGCTTCAATTTGAATGGATTCCTAATCTTTTATTTATCTGGTGGAAATGTCATGGTCATAAGTCATGTCATGGTCATATATTGTATAAAGGAAGGATTACTTGGGATTGGTGTCAGCGCGCAGTGTTTTAATTTTAATTTAATTAAGGTGTCTTAAAAAGTGTCATCATAGTTATAAGAAAAATGTGTAATTATATTGTTGAATTGTAAGCTAAGATACCCACGGAAAAGGCACCAGCCTTCGTGGGGTTGTACATGGTGCATTACTGTAATAAAAAAAAAAAAAAAAGCTATTCTATTGAGTATTCAGTTTTCAAAGGAATGACTTAGTGTTGAAAGATTTATTTAGGGAATGCAACGAACTTAAAGTTCGTACGAGAAGCGTGTAACGGCACGGATCACATACTCGTAAATTGTAATTTATCTGGTTTTCAAATATTAGCTTTAAATGAAAACTTAGTAATGATTTTGCCTTTTTAATCGTATTGAAAAAGGGTGGTGTTGTAGTTTTTTTTTATAGAATCGGAATATGCGCTTATGTCCAGCATGCCGTTATACTAAAGTTTTTCTCAATAAATAGTTATTGAAATTGAGTAAACCTTGTCGATTTCCCTATATGTCGCAGGAACTTTGAATATCTAATCTTGACTTAACATCGGATTATTGAAAATGGCTGCACTTTTATGCAATTTTACTAATTGTTTTTACTTATTAAACCCATTGTTTTCGACGTGTGTTTCTAACCCCCCATGCAAACAGTATCTGTCTGTGGCATCGGAGCTCCCAAACGGAGGATGCGATTTTATTGTTGTATTCGTTTGACAGGAGACTTTTTTACTGTCATAACTTTTGTTCATTTTGTTTATCTGCTTTTGGAGTATTTGATACGATTTTTTAGATTTTTTTTTTCTGCTTATGAAAGTATTTTTAAACATGTGTTATTAAATATTACTATTAGGGTACACCGGGGACAACTGAACCATTTTACCTTAACAAATAAATTTAAAAAAAATATATAAAATATATAGGTATGCAATGATACATAGTTTAATTGGCTAGAATATAAGAGTGTCTATGTGTCATAAAGTTATATAGAACGAAATTTATTGCCATTTTAAAAGATTGGAGGAAATGGTACATCGGACCCCATATCTAGGGTTAGTTGTACCAAATGTTCAATTAAATAAACACATTGTTTTTGGCTCTAAACAGTTATTTCATTATATGAATTCAAGTGATGAAACATTAAGTTTTTTAATTAAAGTTACTAAAATGTATGAAATTCATACAACCTTAAACTTTAAGTGGTTTAGATAAAATTTAATAATACTGTAATTTAAGCGACTTTAGCTACTAAGTAAAAAATATCTGTGCATTATTTTAGTTACCTAGAATGTTTAAAAAAAATATGCTTACATAGATATGTCATACCAATATGTTTATGCCCAATGTATATATATATATCACTACTTCACTATATATAAGATATGTTTCTATACTATATGTAGTATAACACTATTTTTACATTGTATATTTATTTATTTATGTCGAATATTTATTTACCTATATATTTAATAATTGTTTATTCATTTCATTTATTTTTTATTTTTTTTTAACTGTTTCATTTATTTATTTTATTTTTTCATACATTAAGTGTCCTTGAGTAAACACTTAAATTGTATTAATGTGTGTGTGTGTATATTTGTGCCTTAGATTTTTTTTATATTTTCACAGGGTTTTGCGCTGGTCTCTTGTATGCTCACTGTAACACTTCATATATAACCTTCCTTAGAACAGGTAACTCTTACCTAGTTAGGAAGGTTATAGACTTGTACTCATCGGCCAACTTGATTTCTCAATAAAAAAAATAACTAAAACAAAATTTTCTCAAAATTTTGAAACTATTAACTCAGTTTAACCATTGTTATCATTGTTATCATTCAACTAAAAAAATACAAAAATAATATAACTTCGTTTTATACTAGAACGCGGTGGTACAATTGCCCCATTGGTACAACTGCCCCAAAAGTACTTACACATAAGGAACTTATATACGGAATTAGTCTTCAAGTTTTATGTCTAAACCTTAGGAATTTCTTTAATGGAGTTGTTACTTACTACTCACTATTCCAAACAACGTTTATTTATATTGTCAATCGGTTTTCATATTTTTATATGGCACTTATGATTAAGAAAAGCAACCTTTCAGACTCGCAGCTATGATAAATATATGAAACTTCTTGACATGTGCCCAAAAATGGCACTGCATACATTGGATCCAACTTTCAGTTGGTCTGCTGGTACTGTAAGACTCCATGCAAACCAGGCAAAAGCTTTCTTCCTCTTCTTCAATATCTTTTCTTTTTCATCAACCATTTTCATTGAATTTTGTCCTCTAAATTTTCGCTGTAGATTATTCTCTATTTTTGCTGTTTTTGCTTTTCTACGCTGTTCTATTTCTATTTCTGGTTGTTCTATTTCTACTGTTTCTTGTCTAATCGCGTCTTTTTCAGGTGTTTCTGTGTAAAGGTCAGGTGTTCAGGTTTTCCTCTTCTTTCGTCTTCGATTCTTTGTTTTACGTGGCGGTGCTTTGGCAGGTAAACCAAAGTATGTCTGCTGTTCTGGTTAGGTACTTTGCCATTATGGACTCCTGTTCTTCAGAAAATACCTTATTAGCGGGATTGTATCCTATGGTCACAGTTTCATGGTTTTCAGAATTTTCTCCTTTTTTTTTATATCTTATTAATAAATTAAACATTTCAGCCGCCGCACGAATTGATTTGGGAGTTAAAACCTCCCCGTATGCCTGCTCGTATAACAAGAGATTTTTTGTGATTATATCGGTTTTTCTATCTCTATGGCATCTGAAAAAAAAATTAATATGTATAAGAAAATAACCGGTCATTTGTACCGGTAAAATTGTCCCCGTTTCAAATGGTACAACCTAACCCTAACGGAAATTTTAAATAAAAGTACAATTTTATAGTTATTTTAGGTACAAAAGAACTATTCAAATTATGCCGACGCATACTCAAATGTCTATAGATATCTTTGAATAATCACTAATTAAAACTTATGCAATAAAGTTGTGTCAAATTAAAAAAAATCTTACCTTGAAAGGGCGAAAACTTTCCCACACGTTGCGCATGCGCCTGCGACTGACTGGCCAATAGTCCGCGCGCACATTAGGATTATGCTACTATAAGCACACGTGCGTACATAGCGTAGGTACAGATATATTCGCTATGGTACTATTGTCCCTTGGTACAATTGTCCCCGGTCTCCCCTACTCGTTTAATTAATTTTTTTAATTAACTTTAACTTTATTAACTCTAGTTTATATCGCGTTGAGCCGTACTTATCGGTAAGCGAGACTTATGCCCGTGACTGTACCTTTCGACATAATAACAAGACGTTGTTTTAGAAAACTGGCTCAACTTTCACATTCATAATTAAAAAAAAAGATTTCAGCTGTTTATTATTACTAGTTTTTAATACGACATTCGCGTCAATCGAAAGATTGCTTAAATGGAGATGCAAGAAGAAAGTAGAGATAAGGAAAATTCTCCCGGCGAGGGAATCTAAACAAAGATCTACCAGGTTTTGTAAGACCTGGACGATATTTCATGTAGAAGAGATTTCAATGGAGAAATAAGCAAGGAATTCAATTCTAGAAAGCCAAGAAAAAAAATGAATATTTTATGAAATGTCTAGCGGTTGAAAGCAACTACCTACGATCGGGTCAAGTCAAAAAGTAGATAGTAGATTGAGGGTACATAAAAATCTCTATCAAAGTATTGAGAATTTAGTTTATTTGCTATGATTATAGCATATTACTTTTAAGCACACAACAAAAAAAACAAAAATGTGTTTATTTTCATTAAATTTACTTTTATTTATTTAGTTTGTGGTGTCAGGATGGGCGAAATAAAATGTCCTATTTCGTTCCAAAGCTCTTTTATTTTACTCATCACACAGACTATATATTTGAAACCCGGCAAGCCACTTTTCAGTTCACACGGAACAACAATAGCTGATGATGGACAGGATGTCAGCCATCTCCCTCACTCGTTCTAGTTGGCAACTTGCAAGTGAGGCAAATAGACAAGGTAGTTGTCAGAGTGGCCAATCTGGAGGTTGGTACCAAGAGTAGGCGGCAAAATTTGGGAATATTGACTACAGCTCGGCTGGACTGCCATCATGAACGTCTCGGTCATACTAAGATATAAAATGATATCGAAAATCACTATAAAACAACATTATTCTTAACAAATACTGAGAAACTGGATTTCAACTAATTCTAATACATTTAATTCTCAATAGAATGTGCAATCAACTTATGAAATAAATGAATTATTCATTTGCCCAAAGTTTTATCCTGTCTGGTGAAACAACTCCTTCGTAAGGCATTTGAGTTACTTGAAACCCTTCGATATCTCCCATATAAATAAAGTAATATTTGATTCTCTCTAATTAACTTTTCAAAAATTTTATTTATGAATCTCATAAATACTAAATACGTAAAGGTGTAATGAATTAAGTATATTTAATTGATGACTTATCTACTTTAACGTGATAAAAACTGTTACGCAAATCTATACTACTAAAGTAACATTTGTTTTTTAGTCAATGTGTACAGTGATCGCCAATGTGTAGCGTTGGAAATTTTTCTTTAACCGTAACTTTATTTATTTCCCAGTAATCAATACATAATCTAATTTCTCTATTGTTTTTCCGAACTAAAACAATAGGTGATGCATACTACGGGGAAGTACTCGGTCTAATTACATTATTACAGGTCAATTAATCTAATAAAACGCGTAACTTTTCTTTATCGCTGAAAGCTTACCTCCTGGCACGATAACAAATAGGATTTTCATGTGTTAATTTGATCGACATTGTGACTTGATCAACCTGACTAACATCAACACTTTGATTTTGTTCATATTCGTACTTGTAAATGCGTTTTGCATCATCAGAAACACTTTGACCTACATTCGGATTGATATTTAAAACTTTACCAACACTTTCCGGTTCCTCAACATAATCTATGTCTAGCAGATTCACTTAAAGTATTATACTCGATCTTAACATGATTATCGCTAAATGATACTTTTACATGAGGATCAGATATGAAATCTCTACCTAACAGAGTTACAAAACAAATTGTTTTATCAGGCACAACAAAGAACCTAACCTTCAAATTGACATTGTTTACATTTGCTCAAAAATACCTAATTTAACTAATTCTGATCCATTTAGTCCATAGAATTTATACTCTTCTTTAACAATCGGTAATATTGAATAACATGTTACATTACATGCTTTTATTACACTAATCGGTGAACCGGAATCGATAATGGCCTTTACGGAATAATTAAATAAATTCCCATCATACAGAATACAGCATAATACTGTCTCTTTCACGCATTCTATGTACCTACAGGTGCCTATGTGTAATTCGACCAAGAAACATGTTCCTGATGGTACCATATGTGTTGAGGAACCGTTTCGTCAGCGACTATGACTTTATGCGACGATATTTTTTAAATTCATGCTATTTCATTAGTATTTCAGCATTATCTGATTTACAGACTAATTATCAACTTGTCTAAAGTAGCTCTTAGTAGAACACTTTAAATCCGTAAATGTCCGTTTTGTGTTATGGCCACACTCGCTGCATTTAACGTAATATATCTTTGTGCTGAGCACTCAGCTGACTCCGTACCCCGTAACAGTGTCAAGGCCATTATCGATCGGCGCGGCATTGGAATTCGCACGTTTACCGCATTTACATCAGTTAAAAAAATATAATTCTGAGGTATTTTTTTTTCCAAATCGTTACACAAGACCCCCTTAAATCTCCGGCAATTGTCTTGGGACACTCTATATATGTTACTAAATGTAGTGCCAAATTAATAGAAAATAATATACGGGAAAGAGTGATCCGAATACTTAGTTTTGCAGATATAGTGTTTGTACAAATAACAATCAATTTATTTGCTATATTTTATTGCATAATTCAAATTGTTTAGTTAACCCTACAGCAGGCTAATTAAAAAAGTGATATAGATATCTAGTAAAAATTTGTTTTTGGTGGACATTTAAATAAGTAATTATTGTGCCTCGAATCTAACAAAATATCTATAATATTAATAACAAAAATAGTATGAACGGTTAATTTTGATAATGTTATCAACATACAATTGAAAGGTGAAAAAATATTTTATTAAATTAGAAAATTTGTTATCTTCAAATCATATTTAAGCTTTAAATTATCATTCGATTCAGACTTTGGAAGTTTGCGAATTATTACCGACATGGCCTTTTAAATCAAAGTTTTACACATTTAAGTACGCTAAGAATTCCTTTTTATGCAGAGCATTGAGCGTATATATTTTACTTAACAGACAAATCATTTATAAATTGCATTCGGGACACCATTTCCCTCCATAAAAATAACTTAGTTGATACCCTCTCACACACACTTGCACCCATTAACACATCATTACTTCCACTACACTCAACCGACGACACAGCGTACAGTAATGATTTACTTTCGCTTGTATGAATTTAATATTTTATGTCCATTGTGTTAATTTTCTATTTTCTCCACTTTTTTCTATTTGATTTCGTTTTTCAACTGTCGCCTTATTTAGATTTATATGTGTAACTCATAATCGACCTTATAACTGTTAATATTGTCTTTTATTATTGTAACGCTGTGAGTTTACCGATGAATAAAATATAAATAAATAAAACCATTTGAAAGCAAATTACAACAATAGTTTTCTCAGAAACATAATCAAATATGAAATATCATTTTCTGTTTGCAATTAGTTTGAATAGATGATTTTGCTGAAAACGATTTACAAAATGTTCAATTGTGTAATTAAGGTCGTCACGGGTGAGTGAGGAGGCTATAGCCTATCAAGAATAGGCTATAGCCCGATTATTAAGGCTAGTACCTAATTATTTATTCGTAGGTCGTAGGTAGGTATTATCGTTGAGTTTTTTATTTGTTGCGCTAAGGGCAATGGGCAATTATCTCTCCCCCCCCCCCCCCCCCGTACAACGAAAGGCGATTCAATTAATTTCAATTAGGTAGATAATACGGCGGCATTATCATTGCCGAATCAAAGAATATGCAAATTAAAGCTACACAAGTTTAATGATTTTCTACACAAAGAGTACGAAACGAAAATGGCAATTTTACTACTTTAGATACGTCAGATAGATTCTGACGAGGGCAATACTGAATGTATGTCAAATAAACTGTCAACATATAGAAACTAACCAAATAAGCCAGCCGATGGGCCCAAATGTCACAAGAGCGTACTATTTTTTAATGTTTTCGTGAACTATTTCTTATTTCATACTCAATTGTAAAAGAAAATGGAAGAATACAATTATAAAATGTGTCAATTAAATCATCAAAGTGCAATCAAATATGAACAAGCGAGCGATTACAAAACGAGCAACAGTGATTTTGAACAAGCAAAAATAAGTGAACGCGACGATGACTCGCATAGTGTTTTAAAATATTTGGATACAAGGCAATCAATTAAATCAGAAATATTTGAAACCCATCGGGAAATTGATCCAAACCCACAATTTGATCAATTCGTAGAAGAAGACATTAAATTTATAAAATTAGAACCCAACAAAAACTATGTGACACAACATAACATACCAACCACTAGTAAACCTTGTCACGATGTAACAATTGATAATATCAAAAGCGTCAGAATAATATTAAAGAGAATAAATCTTAATTGTGCGACTTGCAAGTGTTCGTTTGAACGAAGCGATTCCATATATTATTTACCTAATTATCTAGACGAACATATTGTATGTGGCAGATGTTTGGATAAAGAAACATTTTCGACATTACCTATTAAAAATAAGGAAATTAATGAAATTTCAATTTGCCTACACAATAAAGCCAAATGCAACGAATGCGATTATACAAGTTCTAATAGGAATTTTCAAAAACAAATTAACCTCGTAAATAACAAAATAAAAAAGTTTAAATGCAGCGAGTGTGATTATATAAGTTCTACTAAATCAGATTTACGTAAACATATTAACGCCGTACATCGAAAAAAAAAAAAGTTTAAATGCAGCGAGTGTGATTTTAAGAGTTCAACTATATCAAGTTTACGAAGTCATGTAGGCATCGTGCATCGAAAAATAAAAAAGTTTAAATGCAGCGAGTGTGATTATATAAGTTCTACTAAATCATATTTACGTAAACATATAGACGCCGTGCATCGGAAAACTAAAAACTTTAAATGCAGTGAGTGTGGCTATACGTGTTCACGAAATGAGAATTTACGGATTCATATTAAAGCTGTTCACAGAAAAATGAAAGAGTTTAAATGCAGCGAGTGTGATTTAAGGAGTTCAACGAAATCAGGTTTACGTAAACATATAGACGCCGTGCATCGGAAAACTAAAAACTTTAAATGCAGCGAGTGTGGCTATACGTGTTCACGAAATTGGTATTTACGGATACATATAGACGCCGTGCATCGAAAAATTAAAAAAATTAAATGCAGCGAGTGTGGCTATTCGTGTTCACAAAATGGGAATTTACGGATTCATATTAATGCTGTACACAGAAAAATAAAAGAGTTTAAATGCAGCGAGTGTGATTTTAAGAGTTCAACGAAATCATATTTACGTAAACATATTGACGCCGTACATCGAAGAATCAAACAGTTTAAATGCAGCGAGTGTGACTTTAAGAGTTCAACGAAATCAGATTTACGGAAACATATTGACGCCGTACATCGAAGAATCAAACAGTTTAAATGCAGCGAGTGTGACTTTAAGAGTTCAACGAAATCAGATTTACGGAAACATATTGACGCCGTACATCGAAGAATCAAACAGTTTAAATGCAGCGAGTGTGACTTTAAGAGTTCAACGAAATCAGGTTTACGTAAACATATAGACGCCGTACATCGAAGAATCAAACAGTTTAAATGCAGCGAGTGTGGCTATACGTGTTCACAAAATGGGAATTTACGGATTCATATTAATGCTGTTCATAAAAAAATTAAAAAAATTAAATGCAGCGAGTGTGATTATAAGAGTTCAACTAAAACTTATTTACGAATACATATCGACGCCGTGCATCGGAAAATAAGGACAATTCATTGCAGCGAGTGTGATTATAAGAGCTCTTCTAAAAGTGACTTGAGAGTACGTATTGTCGCTTTTCACAAAAAAAATGAATGTTTATAGGCAGCGAGTGTGGCTATACGTGTTTGCAAAATGGACATTAGGGCGTCATCTTAACGCAGCGGTTCACAAAAAAAAAAAAAGTTTAAATGCAGCGAGTGTGATTTTAAGAGTTCAACTATATCAAGTTTACGAAGTCATGTAGGCATCGTGCATCGAAAAATAAAAAAGTTTAAATGCAGCGAGTGTGATTATATAAGTTCTACTAAATCATATTTACGTAAACATATAGACGCCGTGCATCGGAAAACTAAAAACTTTAAATGCAGTGAGTGTGGCTATACGTGTTCACGAAATGAGAATTTACGGATTCATATTAAAGCTGTTCACAGAAAAATGAAAGAGTTTAAATGCAGCGAGTGTGATTTAAGGAGTTCAACGAAATCAGGTTTACGTAAACATATAGACGCCGTGCATCGGAAAACTAAAAACTTTAAATGCAGCGAGTGTGGCTATACGTGTTCACGAAATTGGTATTTACGGATACATATAGACGCCGTGCATCGAAAAATTAAAAAAATTAAATGCAGCGAGTGTGGCTATTCGTGTTCACAAAATGGGAATTTACGGATTCATATTAATGCTGTACACAGAAAAATAAAAGAGTTTAAATGCAGCGAGTGTGATTTTAAGAGTTCAACGAAATCATATTTACGTAAACATATTGACGCCGTACATCGAAGAATCAAACAGTTTAAATGCAGCGAGTGTGACTTTAAGAGTTCAACGAAATCAGATTTACGGAAACATATTGACGCCGTACATCGAAGAATCAAACAGTTTAAATGCAGCGAGTGTGACTTTAAGAGTTCAACGAAATCAGATTTACGGAAACATATTGACGCCGTACATCGAAGAATCAAACAGTTTAAATGCAGCGAGTGTGACTTTAAGAGTTCAACGAAATCAGGTTTACGTAAACATATAGACGCCGTACACCGAAGAATCAAACAGTTTAAATGCAGCGAGTGTGGCTATACGTGTTCACAAAATGGGAATTTACGGATTCATATTAATGCTGTTCATAAAAAAATTAAAAAAATTAAATGCAGCGAGTGTGATTATAAGAGTTCAACTAAAACTTATTTACGAATACATATCGACGCCGTGCATCGGAAAATAAGGACAATTCATTGCAGCGAGTGTGATTATAAGAGCTCTTCTAAAAGTGACTTGAGAGTACGTATTGTCGCTGTTCACAAAAAAAATGAATGTTTATAGGCAGCGAGTGTGGCTATACGTGTTTGCAAAATGGACATTAGGGCGTCATCTTAACGCAGCGGTTCACAAAAAAACAAAAAGTTTAATTTGCAGTGAGGTGGATTTTAGGAGAAAATAAAGTATAAATGCAACGAGTGTGATTAAACATGGAAATTTATACACTCATTACGATAACTACGCGTAGAATAACTTTGTTCTAATTGTAAAATTAGATTGCTTCAATCATTTGAATGGATTCCTAATCTTTTATTTATCTGGTGGAGATGTCATGGTCATAAGCTATTCTATTGAGTATTCAGTTTTCAAAGGAATGACTTAGTGTTGAAAGATTTATTTAGGGAATGCAACGAACTTAAGTTTCATATGAGAAGCGTGTAACGGCACGGATCACATACTCGTAAATTGTAATTTATCTGGTTTTCAAATATTAGCTTTAAATGAAAACTTAGTAATGATTTTGCCTTTTTAATCGTATTGAAAAAGGGTGGTTGTTGTAGTTTTTTTTTATAGAATCGGAATATGCGCGTTTGTCCAGCATGCCGTTATACTAAAGTTTTTCTCAATAAATAGTTATTGAAATTGAGTAAACCTTGTCGATTTCCCTATATGTCGCAGGAATTTTAAATATCTAATCTTGACTTAACATCGGATTATTGAAAATGGCTGCATTTTTATGCAATATTATTAATTGTTTTTACTTATTAAACCCATTGTTTTCGACGTGTGTTTCTAACCCCCCATGCAAACAGTATCTGTCTGTGGCATCGGAGCTCCCAAACGGAGGATGCGATTTTATTGTTGTATTCGTTTGACAGGAGACTTTTTTACTGTCATAACTTTTGTTCATTTTGTTTATCTGCTTTTGGAGTATTTGATACGATTTTTTAGATTTTTTTTTTCTGCTTATGAAAGTATTTTTAAACATGTGTTATTAAATATTACTATTAGGGTACACCGGGGACAACTGAACCATTTTACCTTAACAAATAAATTTAAAAAAAATATATAAAATATATAGGTATGCAATGATACATAGTTTAATTGGCTAGAATATAAGAGTGTCTATGTGTCATAAAGTTATATAGAACGAAATTTATTGCCATTTTAAAAGATTGGAGGAAATGGTACATCGGACCCCATATCTAGGGTTAGTTGTACCAAATGTTCAATTAAATAAACACATTGTTTTTGGCTCTAAACAGTTATTTCATTATATGAATTCAAGTGATGAAACATTAAGTTTTTTAATTAAAGTTACTAAAATGTATGAAATTCATACAACCTTAAACTTTAAGTGGTTTAGATAAAATTTAATAATACTGTAATTTAAGCGACTTTAGCTACTAAGTAAAAAATATCTGTGCATTATTTTAGTTACCTAGAATGTTTAAAAAAAATATGCTTACATAGATATGTCATACCAATATGTTTATGCCCAATGTATATATATATATCACTACTTCACTATATATAAGATATGTTTCTATACTATATGTAGTATAACACTATTTTTACATTGTATATTTATTTATTTATGTCGAATATTTATTTACCTATATATTTAATAATTGTTTATTCATTTCATTTATTTTTTATTTTTTTTTAACTGTTTCATTTATTTATTTTATTTTTTCATACATTAAGTGTCCTTGAGTAAACACTTAAATTGTATTAATGTGTGTGTGTGTATATTTGTGCCTTAGATTTTTTTTATATTTTCACAGGGTTTTGCGCTGGTCTCTTGTATGCTCACTGTAACACTTCATATATAACCTTCCTTAGAACAGGTAACTCTTACCTAGTTAGGAAGGTTATAGACTTGTACTCATCGGCCAACTTGATTTCTCAATAAAAAAAATAACTAAAACAAAATTTTCTCAAAATTTTGAAACTATTAACTCAGTTTAACCATTGTTATCATTGTTATCATTCAACTAAAAAAATACAAAAATAATATAACTTCGTTTTATACTAGAACGCGGTGGTACAATTGCCCCATTGGTACAACTGCCCCAAAAGTACTTACACATAAGGAACTTATATACGGAATTAGTCTTCAAGTTTTATGTCTAAACCTTAGGAATTTCTTTAATGGAGTTGTTACTTACTACTCACTATTCCAAACAACGTTTATTTATATTGTCAATCGGTTTTCATATTTTTATATGGCATTTATGATTAAGAAAAGCAGCTATTCAGACTCGCAGCTATGATAAATATATGAAACTTCTTGACATGTGCCCAAAAATGGCACTGCATACATTGGATCCAACTTTCAGTTGGTCTGCTGGTACTGTAAGACTCCATGCAAACCAGGCAAAAGCTTTCTTCCTCTTCTTCAATATCTTTTCTTTTTCATCAACCATTTTCATTGAATTTTGTCCTCTAAATTTTCGCTGTAGATTATTCTCTATTTTTGCTGTTTTTGCTTTTCTACGCTGTTCTATTTCTATTTCTGGTTGTTCTATTTCTACTGTTTCTTGTCTAATCGCGTCTTTTTCAGGTGTTTCTGTGTAAAGGTCAGGTGTTCAGGTTTTCCTCTTCTTTCGTCTTCGATTCTTTGTTTTACGTGGCGGTGCTTTGGCAGGTAAACCAAAGTATGTCTGCTGTTCTGGTTAGGTACTTTGCCATTATGGACTCCTGTTCTTCAGAAAATACCTTATTAGCGGGATTGTATCCTATGGTCACAGTTTCATGGTTTTCAGAATTTTCTCCTTTTTTTTTATATCTTATTAATAAATTAAACATTTCAGCCGCCGCACGAATTGATTTGGGAGTTAAAACCTCCCCGTATGCCTGCTCGTATAACAAGAGATTTTTTGTGATTATATCGGTTTTTCTATCTCTATGGCATCTGAAAAAAAAATTAATATGTATAAGAAAATAACCGGTCATTTGTACCGGTAAAATTGTCCCCGTTTCAAATGGTACAACCTAACCCTAACGGAAATTTTAAATAAAAGTACAATTTTATAGTTATTTTAGGTACAAAAGAACTATTCAAATTATGCCGACGCATACTCAAATGTCTATAGATATCTTTGAATAATCACTAATTAAAACTTATGCAATAAAGTTGTGTCAAATTAAAAAAAATCTTACCTTGAAAGGGCGAAAACTTTCCCACACGTTGCGCATGCGCCTGCGACTGACTGGCCAATAGTCCGCGCGCACATTAGGATTATGCTACTATAAGCACACGTGCGTACATAGCGTAGGTACAGATATATTCGCTATGGTACTATTGTCCCTTGGTACAATTGTCCCCGGTCTCCCCTACTCGTTTAATTAATTTTTTTAATTAACTTTAACTTTATTAACTCTAGTTTATATCGCGTTGAGCCGTACTTATCGGTAAGCGAGACTTATGCCCGTGACTGTACCTTTCGACATAATAACAAGACGTTGTTTTAGAAAACTGGCTCAACTTTCACATTCATAATTAAAAAAAAAGATTTCAGCTGTTTATTATTACTAGTTTTTAATACGACATTCGCGTCAATCGAAAGATTGCTTAAATGGAGATGCAAGAAGAAAGTAGAGATAAGGAAAATTCTCCCGGCGAGGGAATCTAAACAAAGATCTACCAGGTTTTGTAAGACCTGGACGATATTTCATGTAGAAGAGATTTCAATGGAGAAATAAGCAAGTAATTCAATTCTAGAAAGCCAAGAAAAAAAATGAATATTTTATGAAATGTCTAGCGGTTGAAAGCAACTACCTACGATCGGGTCAAGTCAAAAAGTAGATAGTAGATTGAGGGTACATAAAAATCTCTATCAAAGTATTGAGAATTTAGTTTATTTGCTATGATTATAGCATATTACTTTTAAGCACACAACAAAAAAAACAAAAATGTGTTTATTTTCATTAAATTTACTTTTATTTATTTAGTTTGTGGTGTCAGGATGGGCGAAATAAAATGTCCTATTTCGTTCCAAAGCTCTTTTATTTTACTCATCACACAGACTATATATTTGAAACCCGGCAAGCCACCTTTCAGTTCACACGGAACAACAATGGCAGATGATGGACAGGATCTCAGCCATCTCCCTCACTCGTTCTAGTTGGCAACTTGCAAGTGAGGCAAATAGACAAGGTAGTTGTCAGAGTGGCCAATCTGGAGGTTGGTACCAAGAGTAGGCGGCAAAATTTGGGAATATTGACTACAGCTCGGCTGGACTGCCATCATGAACGTCTCGGTCATACTAAGATATAAAATGATATCGAAAATCACTATAAAACAACATTATTCTTAACAAATACTGAGAAACTGGATTTCAACTAATTCTAATACATTTAATTCTCAATAGAATGTGCAATCAACTTATGAAATAAATGAATTATTCATTTGCCCAAAGTTTTATCCTGTCTGGTGAAACAACTCCTTCGTAAGGCATTTGAGTTACTTGAAACCCTTCGATATCTCCCATATAAATAAAGTAATATTTGATTCTCTCTAATTAACTTTTCAAAAATTTTATTTATGAATCTCATAAATACTAAATACGTAAAGGTGTAATGAATTAAGTATATTTAATTGATGACTTATCTACTTTAACGTGATAAAAACTGTTACGCAAATCTATACTACTAAAGTAACATTTGTTTTTTAGTCAATGTGTACAGTGATCGCCAATGTGTAGCGTTGGAAATTTTTCTTTAACCGTAACTTTATTTATTTCCCAGTAATCAATACATAATCTAATTTCTCTATTGTTTTTCCGAACTAAAACAATAGGTGATGCATACTACGGGGAAGTACTCGGTCTAATTACATTATTACAGGTCAATTAATCTAATAAAACGCGTAACTTTTCTTTATCGCTGAAAGCTTACCTCCTGGCACGATAACAAATAGGATTTTCATGTGTTAATTTGATCGACATTGTGACTTGATCAACCTGACTAACATCAACACTTTGATTTTGTTCATATTAGTACTTGTAAATGCGTTTTGCATCATCAGAAACACTTTGACCTACATTCGGATTGATATTTAAAACTTTACCAACACTTTCCGGTTCCTCAACATAATCTATGTCTAGCAGATTCACTTAAAGTATTATACTCGATCTTAACATGATTATCGCTAAATGATACTTTTACATGAGGATCAGATATGAAATCTCTACCTAACAGAGTTACAAAACAAATTGTTTTATCAGGCACAACAAAGAACCTAACCTTCAAATTGACATTGTTTACATTTGCTCAAAAATACCTAATTTAACTAATTCTGATCCATTTAGTCCATAGAATTTATACTCTTCTTTAACAATCGGTAATATTGAATAACATGTTACATTACATGCTTTTATTACACTAATCGGTGAACCGGAATCGATAATGGCCTTTACGGAATAATTAAATAAATTCCCATCATACAGAATACAGCATAATACTGTCTCTTTCACGCATTCTATGTACCTACAGGTGCCTATGTGTAATTCGACCAAGAAACATGTTCCTGATGGTACCATATGTGTTGAGGAACCGTTTCGTCAGCGACTATGACTTTATGCGACGATATTTTTTAAATTCATGCTATTTCATTAGTATTTCAGCATTATCTGATTTACAGACTAATTATCAACTTGTCTAAAGTAGCTCTTAGTAGAACACTTTAAATCCGTAAATGTCCGTTTTGTGTTATGGCCACACTCGCTGCATTTAACGTAATATATCTTTGTGCTGAGCACTCAGCTGACTCCGTACCCCGTAACAGTGTCAAGGCCATTATCGATCGGCGCGGCATTGGAATTCGCACGTTTACCGCATTTACATCAGTTAAAAAAATATAATTCTGAGGTATTTTTTTTTCCAAATCGTTACACAAGACCCCCTTAAATCTCCGGCAATTGTCTTGGGACACTCTATATATGTTACTAAATGTAGTGCCAAATTAATAGAAAATAATATACGGGAAAGAGTGATCCGAATACTTAGTTTTGCAGATATAGTGTTTGTACAAATAACAATCAATTTATTTGCTATATTTTATTGCATAATTCAAATTGTTTAGTTAACCCTACAGCAGGCTAATTAAAAAAGTGATATAGATATCTAGTAAAAATTTGTTTTTGGTGGACATTTAAATAAGTAATTATTGTGCCTCGAATCTAACAAAATATCTATAATATTAATAACAAAAATAGTATGAACGGTTAATTTTGATAATGTTATCAACATACAATTGAAAGGTGAAAAAATATTTTATTAAATTAGAAAATTTGTTATCTTCAAATCATATTTAAGCTTTAAATTATCATTCGATTCAGACTTTGGAAGTTTGCGAATTATTACCGACATGGCCTTTTAAATCAAAGTTTTACACATTTAAGTACGCTAAGAATTCCTTTTTATGCAGAGCATTGAGCGTATATATTTTACTTAACAGACAAATCATTTATAAATTGCATTCGGGACACCATTTCCCTCCATAAAAATAACTTAGTTGATACCCTCTCACACACACTTGCACCCATTAACACATCATTACTTCCACTACACTCAACCGACGACACAGCGTACAGTAATGATTTACTTTCGCTTGTATGAATTTAATATTTTATGTCCATTGTGTTAATTTTCTATTTTCTCCACTTTTTTCTATTTGATTTCGTTTTTCAACTGTCGCCTTATTTAGATTTATATATCATAATCGACCTTATAACTCTTAATATTTCGTCTTTTATTATTGTAACGCTGTAGTTTACCGATGAATAAAATATAAATAAATAAAACGATTTGAAAGCAAATTACAACAATAGTTTTCTCAGAAATATAATCAAATATGAAATATCATTTTCTGTTTGCAATTAGTTTGAATAGATGATTTTGCTGAAAACGATTTACAAAATGTTCAATTGTGTAATTAAGGTCGTCACGGGTGAGTGAGGAGGCTATAGCCTATCAAGACTAGGCTATAGCCCGATTATTAAGGTTAGTACCTAATTATTTATTCGTAGGTCGTAGGTAGGTATTATCGTTGAGTTTTTTATTTGTTGCGCTAAGGGCAATGGGCAATTATCTCTCCCCCCCCCCCCCGTACAACGAAAGGCGATTCAATTAATTTCAATTAGGTAGATAATACGGCGGCATTATCATTGCCGAATCAAAGAATATGCAAATTAAAGCTACACAAGTTTAATGATTTTCTACACAAAGAGTACGAAACGAAAATGGCAATTTTACTACTTTAGATACGTCAGATAGATTCTGACGAGGGCAATACTGAATGTATGTCAAATAAACTGTCAACATATAGAAACTAACCAAATAAGCCAGCCGATGGGCCCAAATGTCACAAGAGCGTACTATTTTTTAATGTTTTCGTGAACTATTTCTTATTTCATACTCAATTGTAAAAGGAAGACATTAAATTTATAAAATTAGAACCCAACAAAAACTATGTGACACAACATAACATACCAACCACTAGTAAACCTTGTCACGATGTAACAATTGATAATATCAAATGCGTCAGAATAATATTAAAGAGAATAGATCTTAATTGTGCGACTTGCAAGTGTTCGTTTGAACGAGGCGATTCCATATATTATTTACCTAATTATCTAGACGAACATATTGTATGTGGCAGATGTTTGGATAAAGAAACATTTTCGACATTACCTATTAAAACAAAGGAAACGAATGAAATTTCAATTTGCCTACACAATAAAGCCACATGCAACGAATGCGATTATACAAGTTCTAATAGGAATTTTCAAAAACAAATTAACCTCGTAAATAACAAAATAAAAAAGTTTAAATGCAGCGAGTGTGATATTAAAAGTTCAGCGAAATCAGATTTACGTAAACATATTGACGCAGTACATCGGAAAATAAAAAAGTTTAAATGCAGCGAGTGTGTTTATACATGTTCTAGTAATGAAAATTTACGTAAACATGTAGACGCACTACATCGGAAAATAAAAAAGTTTAAATGCAGCGAGTGTGATTTTAAGTGTTCAACGAAATCAAATTTATGGAAACATATAGACGCCGTGCATCGAAAAATAAAAAAGTTTGAATGCAGCGAGTGTGATTACAAAAGTTCATCTAAATCAAATTTAAGGAAACATTTAGACGCCGTGCATCGGAAAATAAAAGCTTTTAAATGCAGCGAGTGTGCTTATACATGTTCTACTATTGTACTTTTACGGAGACATTTAGATGCCGTGCATCGAAAAATAAAAAAGTATAAATGTAGCGAGTGTGGTTATACGTGCTCACGAAATGGGCAGTTACGGATTCATATTAATGCTGTGCACAGAAAAATAAAAAAGTTTTAATGCAGCGAGGTTGATTTTAAGAGAAGATAAACTATAAACGTAGCGAATGTGATTAAACATGGAAATTTATACACTCAATACAATAACTACACTTAGAATAACTTGTTCTAATTGTATTTGAATGGATTCCCAATCTTTTATTTATCTGGTGGAGATGTCATGGTCATAAGCTATTTTATTGAATATTCCTTTTTTAATGGAATGACTTAGTGTTCAAAGATTTATTTAGGGAAAGCAACGAACTTAAGGTTCGTATGAGAAGCGTGTAACGGCACGGATCACATACTCGTAAACTGAAATTGATCTGGTTTTCAAATATTAGCTTTAAATTAAAACTTAGTAATGATTTTTCCCTTTTAATCGTATTGAAAAAGGGTGGACCTGTGGAAGTGTTTTTATAGAATTGAATATGCGCGTTTGTCCAGCGTGCCGTTATACTAAAGTACTTCTCAAGGAATTGAATAAATAGATTCATTTGAGGTTATTTTATTCCCGTACCTAAATACCTACCGGGTGATTCATATCGAATGAATACCTATGCTTACCACCATGAGATCCCTCATTAAATTTAGTATAAAAAATATTGGTACAAAATGTATGCCTTACCTTGTAGATCTACCTTCGCAGGAACTTTGATCCATTGACTTAACATCGGATTTTATGATGTAATTTGTAAGAAACGCTAGTTTTTTTGTAAATATAATGAACTTAAAAAAAATATATGTTAGTATCCAAAAGATAAATATCAAGATAATTAGAATAATGTCTCTTTAAATTTATTAAAAAATATGAAGTTTATATACACAATTATGTTCAATGTGTGATGTTAAAATTAATTGGGCTAGATCCTAAAAATATAATAATCTATAAATGTACAATTTTACCTGTTTATAATTATGTACTTTATACTAAGTTGGAAAATATCAGGATGTGATCTATTTTAATATGATTAGACATTCTTTGGAAAACAAATCTTGACGCTTAGATATTATTTTAAATGCCGTTAAAAAATATCACTGTTCAGTACGGTCGCCATTTTAGTATTGCTGAAATAATTATACGTATAAATAAAGAATGCATGTGAAGCATATTTTAATTTAAAAAAATATATATATTATCAATTTAAAATATTTCTAAAATGGTAACCGAAAAGCTGATACAATCTATTGTTCGATTTCTGTAAGAATGGTATCGAATTGAATTGGATAAAACGTGTACGAACGAAAATCAAGGCATTTACTTTAATGTAGTGAGTGGCTTTTCCAGTTTTTTTATAACAATTTGTATTGCTAAAAATAAAACTATACTTATCGTATCGAATACGACTCGTTGCGTTTGATATTGTTTTGCATTACGTTGAAGATTTATAGCAATAAATATTTTTCATCAGACTTATTTTACTTTATTTTTCATTGCTTTGATATTTCACAAATTGTACTTGATGGAAATTCCATATTATTTTTATAATTTTTACTGTGTTTATTATTAGACCTTTTTAGAGCGAAGCGAGCGTAGCGAGCGAAGCTCTCATAAGACGACTCCAATTAGAACTTTGTCACGGGCTAACTTGGTCATTCCTTGACCGATTTGAAAAATTTTTGATTTTGAGAGAATCTACATGAAAAAGTGAAGGTCGTGACGGAGCTTGATTTTAAATATTGTCAAAAATAAAATTTTTGGGGTCAAAAGAAAATTGTCTATGGGAATATCCATTATAAAAAAGTCACGCGCTTTTTTGAAAATTTTTTATTCGAAAATAATTAATCGAATTTTATTTTAAATTATTTAATTTGATATTAATTTAATACAATTTAACAATAATAAATCGTTTTTAACAATAAATAAAAATACAAAAAATAATTAGGTAAGTTTCACGCATAAAAATAGTAAAAAAAAACAAAATTCGCTCGTTAAAAAGTTATTGTCACAGACTAAATTTTATTTAGAAAATTTTAGTAAATCGCTTCGCTCTAATATGTGCTGCAGCGAAGCAAAATGCGAGCGACTGCGGCGACCTAGTAATCATCTGCTTTTTGTTTCAGGAATATTATGTAACCTTAATTATTATTGTTTCGTTCATGCATTTTGATCCATAAATTGGCTAAGCAACAAAACAGGCATGACCTCAATCGTATATTAATATATCATTGTGGCATATTGGCTTTATACTGGACGTAACGGGATACCTTCATCTATAAACTTTATAGGAAATAATTGTATGATCTTTTTCATGTTGACATAGATAAATAATTTAACAACTCTTGCTTGTTAAACGGTACCTAGCTGAATCCAAGAAATAATTATTGGGGTTAGAATATTGAAACCCTCATAAATGAAAAATTATTGTCTATAGCCGAGAATCAAAATAGAAATGATTAAATGACTATAGAACATAAATAGTTTACAGAGGTTTAGCTTTAGATTTAGGACTACTTAAATAAGTTGTGTATTTAGGAATAAACCATCTAGTTGTAGCTCTAGTGAGCAAGGGGAAGAATCTGCGGAAAATTCTCAGAGGAATCTCATTATACCGAAGGGAACCTCAGAATATGCTATATGTTTTATAGCGACGCTGTGATCAGTTAAGTCGTTGCTAATGCAGGCATGTTTTTTGGTAGATGCAACTCTATTTGATCCCACTTCGGTTTTTAAATTATTATAAAATTAAAAATATAAGATAATACAAAACAATGTTCATCATAGTACGGGAAATTCAAACGGTGTCAACCCAGTGTCAAACTTTAAATTAGGAAAAACAAAATTATCGTTATTTTTTTAATTATTTTACTTTGCGCTTTGTTTTGATTAAATTGCTAATCTCAGTTTATTATTTTATGTAGAAATCGATAAAAAAATCTTTGTTGTGCATTATGACGTTTTTATACCCGTTATTTTGACGTTTTACATTGGATGGTGTAATCACGCCCTTACCTTATTTATCCTCTCATGTAATTGTACAACGATCTGAAAACTTTATATAAACAATGTTTTCTTAAAAACATTAGGCACATGAAAGCTTCATAAAAACTTCTTTGTTAGGTTTTTTTCAGAGCGGGATTAGATGTGAAATCATTTCCTCAAAACAGAATACATCCACGGAAATCACATTTGTGGATCGTACCTAGAGGCTTAATGTATTGGCTTTGTTTGTCTAAAAGGAATGTAGGTCCTGACAGCGGCTTTCTTTCTACTAATTAAAAGAATATTAATGTAAATATTTTGAGTTTTATTATAATAAACCTGAGTGAAAGGGTACATGTAAAATAATTAAATTACAGAAATCAGTATCTACTTAAACTTTTAAATGTATTAAGATCTTATTAAAATTGTGTTGAGTTCATTATAAGTGGTATTATTCTATTTCCTTACATGGAATACTTAGTAAAAGTATCTATTAATTTCTGGTACTGTTATCAATGAATTAAAATATAACTTAATTAGCGATTATACTAACAAATATGGGTACCTTTATTTGCGCATTATACGATAAAACCACCTAAATATATTTCCCCACGTCCTATCTCTTCACACGCATGAACATGTACATAAAAAAAATATTGGTAAACTTCCTGCGGCGTAGTGATCTTCTCAGGTGTTCCACCTTTGTCTAAGCCGCCTCCAGAGTAGATTGTTCAGAGTGCCAATAGGGTCTCCTTATGCACTTTAAATGATAGTGATTTATTCTATAGGTTTATATAGTCCAACCACTGCTCGTTATTTTCTATATACTTTATTTTATTTCATTCACCGTGATTTCGATGAATCATAATTAATCTTAGTTAACTTCAGAATATGTATATTATATTGTAAATACGCATTCTATTATGTATTCCAGTGCTGTTTACGCGATTTCCTTTTTTTCTAATCCTTTCAATCTTAGACTATGGTGTAGTATATGGCCCACGTTTATCAAAAAAAGTACAAAAAAAATCCAACGTGTCCAAAATGCACACGCTTTTATTTTCGGATCCCTAGGCGAACCCATATTCTAAATATGGTCAATCGCAGAAATGTCCATTTTGCTTGCTTCATATTTAAAATATATTACAGCGAGAGACCGCCCTCTCTATATAAAAAAAATAGTAAAATCACGATCATCTAACACGTGTAGAAAAAAAGATCACCTTTTAATCGTCCCTCATCATAGGCTGACAGTTTACGAAGGTTCCTTTAAAATTTCGGCATCGAAGATCTGGAACGACTTGCCTCCACCGCTGAGGAGCAAAACAAGCCCGGCCTCCTTCAGGACTAGGTGCCGACAATGGCTTCTGGAGCTGCAAACTACCACTTAGTTACGTTTTATATAGTTTTCTAAGCTGGTCATACATTTTGTATTTTGTTTTGTATATGTTACAAAAGAGCATGTGAGGATTACATTCACTGTAAATACAAATAATATGTTTTACGTTAAGTATAAATTATATATTATAATGTAATAAAACGGGATTTGCTGAAAATCAGCACCCTCCTCTCTCAGAAAGGCGGGCAGCTGAGCACTCCTTTTATTGAAAAATACTGCTGAAACTTATGTACCTATCATTTATTTTTGTTTTACATTTTTCAATAAAGAAACATTTCTTTCTTTTTTTCAATGTTTTCCCAAAATGTTTGAAGGATCGTTTATTCGAGCTTTTATATTTTATTCCTATTCGCACGATATTATCTTTTATGAACTTTTAGCACTTTTTGCGTTTCCTAAGATTTACTTATTAAACTTTTAATCGCGCATTGGATTATGTCTCGCCGGTTGGGAATATATGCAGACACTGACTGCCTTTCTCCTGCGCATTCCTTTACTTATTATTTAATCGCACTGGTTGCTTTGCACCTATATTGTTTTTGATTGGGAGTCTGCCGCATAAGTGCCGCCCTCTATTCTTTGTTATTGATTTTGGTGCAAATTTCCCCGTTAATGAGGAGTTCCCCTGATTTTAGAATATAATTAATTAATTTAATCTATGACTTATGTGACTGTTATCTTTTTAAGAAAACACGTCACGTCACGTACATTAGGAGTTAATGGTTCTTATCTCCCAAATTTTACCACAAAGAGACCGAAAGTTAAGTCAACCAGAATGAAAACAAAAAACACCGCAACAGCCGGTGCCCTCTTCATAACACAACATACGGTTTTTAGGGCCTAATTACATTAAAAAAAACAAAAAAGTACTTCTCAACATCATTTAATATTTTTTTTTATTCTGTATAATTGAAAGTAAATAAATGTTACATAAGTATTATGTGTAAGTCGAATACGTGTACATTATTTACAAAATATAATTCTTCAAGGTAGGTAGCAACATTTTTAGTATATTTTTTCCACAAAGACAACATTTTTGTTTTAATATAAAAAATCTTAAAGCTATAAAATAAAATGGCATTTATTAATGTTACTAAATATGAAAGAGATCCAATTCTCTTGCATAGCATATTATTAGGTATGTATATATTTCAAAATAAAAGTTGTAGAGTAGGGTATGTAAGGAACTAGCGAGTCTGTAGATTTGTTGGAGAAAAAGGTAGAAAATGTCAACAGTTTTAAGAGATTGTGTACTAAGAGCGTAGCTTCCATCAAAATCACCGACTGAAGACAGGTCCATCGTGAGAAAATAAACATGGAAGCAGTATGGGAACAGGCGTAAAATTTATGCATTGAAATTGCCGGGAAACCCCTCATCGCCACGACTGGAAAGTTATTATTAGTTATGAGGTTAAAGTATGTTTTCAAATTTAATAGTAAAATAATTTTCTATTGGTAAGTTTCTACTCCAAAAAGTAAAATCAATACTTTTGGCAATTAGGAGTAATTATTATTTAGAATAAAAAATAAAATAAAAAAAAAATCTACTGGTAACATTGTTTTTTTTTTAAATAATCTGTCGTTAGCAATTAAATATGCAATTAAAACCATTATTGAAGATATTGTAATTGTAGATTGTGTTCATTCATTTTTACTATTTTGACCAGCGATTTATTCAATAAAAATAATATTAAAACCAGAAAAAAGTTAGAACTGGCAACGTTTTTATAGAATTTCAGATAAATAATCTGTCATCGGCGATGAAATTGACTAATTACTGCTGTTGACTAGTTTAATATGAATAAACACAATACCATCTGGGTAGACGATAAATCGTATTTAATCGTCGGACATAAATGAGAAAACATTACTTTATTAAAAATGAATCTTCCGTATTAAATTGGGTTCTATTTCGTACTCTTTCACATTTAGACAAACTTGTATCTTTTTTGTTTTCTTTTTATCGGAGGCTATCACTATCTCACTCTCGCCAATGGAATATAACACCAAACTATATTTTTATTTCTGTTAAGGAGGACGGACAATATTTAAAGTTCACTAGCGTTATCGTAGGTAAAATACGCTAATATTCGAGATTAAATCACCATGAATAATCGGAACTTTAAAAAATGTACCTAAAGCAAATGATAAAACATAAATTAGTAAGGTTATAATTGTCTGTGGTATGACTGCGAAAATTAGCTCCGGTCTGGCACTTAACTAGCTAAAATTTGTAACATAAAAAAAACGCCGTTCATGACTGATTTTACCATAGACAATAAATTTATTTTTTATGAACTATGTTCGATGTTTAATGAAAATAAATCATATAAAAATAATAAAAACACTATAGCGATACAAACGATATTTTGCAATATATATATTAAAAATTGGTAAGTACTACGAGGCGAAAATTGCTATAATAATAGCAATTCAATGAAAATGAATATAAAATTATACATTTTAAAAAACCCTTGACTTTTTTGAAGATTTCAGGGCGGTGATTTGTTTACAAATATAATTAATGTGGGATATACACTTATTGCACATCGTATTAGTCAGGCACAAACAGAGGGTTTTATTTTATTTTTTTTTTAAATTTCTGCCAAAACACTGGTCATTTACATTTACAGCCTGTCAAAAATAAAATATTTAAAGGCTAATATTATTAGTCTTGACAGATCGGCAATAAAGCCTGAAGGTTAAACACAATTTAGCTGGATCGGATGACAGTAAATTTGATACACTGCCAGTTGTGCTACTCTTGGGAAATACGGGGAACGATATGTAATAATCCAGTGTGTAATAAATCCTAAAATTCGTGTGTAGAAAAAATACTTATTACACAAATACGCCATGTTACGATTTTATTTATTTGTAGTCCCACGCTTGAGACGAGTTACCCGTGTGCGCGATTTATTTAATACCAAACGTTACTCCCAAATATAAAATAGAAATGACGGTTTATCAGGTATTAGATTAAAATAATATATCATGACAAAAATGCATATTTATGAAATTGTATGATCTAGAAAAACTCCACACTTGCACTTGACTCTGTAATTAATTTAATTTTGTCTCCATATAGTAATTGAAATACAAAAGACAAAGGATATGGCAATGTTATATATATACAGGGTGTGTTATAACCGTAGTACATTCATTTAAATATAACGTCGTACTCAATAGATGGATTTACGCCTAGGAACTATATTTCTAAAAAGCACCGTTCATGAGATAAGTCGATTTTTTTTAATTTTAGTTCAGTTTTGACGTTTGATTGTTAACGTGAAGAGTGCGCTAGTGAATTGGAAGTGTTTTTTGACAGATTTGGACATAAATAAATCGAGTTTTATTTTCATATCTTTGTACATATTGTTTGCAATTATGACTTAAACTAAAAAATGAGTCAGTCGTAGATGGGATATTCCGTTCGGTCAACGTACTTCGCCGATCGGACAGTAACGCGTGGTCCGCGCGTTTGACGGGCGGAGCTGAATGTGTTAACGAGACCTATTTGACAAGGTTTGCAATGTCCGTCTCGCTTCGATGTACCAGGTAGATATTAATAATATGACGTGTCAATATGGCAACATATACAATGCAATGCAACTGTACTTGTAAAAATTGAAATTGCAATGGTGCATACGAGTATGTTTCTAGACGAAAAAAAAATCAACGCAATGAGTACTAACTTATATTAAAATGAGTGCATTATAGTTCCAAACACCCTGATGATATTTGGTCACACTTTATACAAATCTCAACTTCAGGATCACACCCAAAAGGAAATAATAATATTATAATTCCTAGATCCGCAATTAAATTTTAGTATATTTTTCATGATTTTCAGGATACCTAAATTTTAAATAAACTTTGCTTCCTACCCCCAACAATACCGAGTCTACCCTACATTTGTTCCTAATAAGCACCCCAAATGGTTCAGTCTCAAATGTCGTAGTTGATGCTATTGTGTAGCTTTGACTTGGTGAATGTCACGTTGAGCGCCTCGTCCTCTTCCTGCAGCAGGCGTCCGTCCGAGGGCTTCTTGCGGTTGAAGAATCTGCCGACAAGGAAAAACGACGCGTAATGTCACTCTGTTGATATAAACAATTTTCCATATCGTTCTTCAGATATGTACAGGAAAATTCCTTAATGAAAAGTTACTCATTTTCGTGTATAAAACAACCCCCCAAAAGGATAATGCTGATTTTAAGTTCATGCTATATAAAACATATATAGGGTGATGATTTTAGAGGTGTAGTTTTCAAGAAGAGATAAAACGCATATAATTTGATGTTATGGCTAAGAATTTAGTTTTATTATAAAGATAAGGGTTTGCCATTATGTTTTAAAAATGATTTCGGGTAAGTGGCCGCCGCGGCTGACTCGAACAAATTCCAGCCGAGAGGCCCAATTTTCAACCACTTTTTGCAGCAAGTTGGGCCGTATGTCAGCAATAACGCGCCGAATATTCTCTTCCAAGGCGTTAATCGTGTCCGGCTTATCTGCGTAGACAAGCGACTTCACATAACCCCACAAAAAATAGTCCAGCGGTGTTAAATCGCACGATCTTGGAGGCCACGCCACGTTGTTCAGGAGTAAGTCTATTCATTATGAAATGGCAAACCAAACTGAGCATAAATCAAGTGACAGCTGTCAAAAACACCAACTATGAAAAAAGTAGTGCCAGATTGAAAACCACGCCTCTAAAAAAAAACAGCCTTTACATGGTTAGTTTAAACACTATTCTCCTTTTAGGGAGTTGATCTATTTCGACAACTAAACCGGTCAAATATAAAAAAAGGTTTGAATAAATTAAAATTATTTAAATGTTTTTAACGTCGGCCGTT
This sequence comes from Neomicropteryx cornuta, assembly GCA_020383195.1. Classification (NCBI taxonomy): domain Eukaryota; kingdom Metazoa; phylum Arthropoda; class Insecta; order Lepidoptera; family Micropterigidae; genus Neomicropteryx; species Neomicropteryx cornuta. Next base: position 2,600,472 of record JAHKQU010000010.1, on the reverse strand, counting down.
TCGAAGGCACATACTGGCAATTTCTAAATGTATTCAAATCACACAACTTACTGTATTCACTCATAATAACATCCAAAGATTTATCATGGCCAAAGTTTATTAATGGTAAATTTTAAAATATAAATATAAATTAATGTGCATTTAAATAGGGGTAAATGTGGTGTCACGGAAATAACTAAGGTTGGCCCTAAATGAAAAACTGTCACAAACTAATAGATTTTTTCTAGTTATCTAAATTTAGGAGAGAGCGAGATTGATACGCATTTGTCTTTCAGCAATAGCGATATATATACAGTGATAAACAGGTTCTCCAAGACCATTCCCGAAGACTTGGGAGGTGTTTGTGTTTTCTATTACGTGTAAGAAATTGTACAAAGAAAATAGTTCATAACCAGTGCGCTCGTGTAAATTCCCTTTTTGTTCGCAGATACTCGACAAGGCCGATGAATGACCCAACGTGGCGCAGCATCGCTGGCGATCGAACTTATGAAGAGCGATTTCATATTATGGTGTTTTTATTTAGAAACCATGATGAATTTCAATATGAGGTCAAAACAAATCGTGTTTGAAATCGCAATGCCAATAGGCTGGATTTTTTACCGGTAATGATCTTGGAACACGGTGTAAATGCATGCCAAATAGGATTATTTATGACAGATGTGGTGAGAATCAAGCTATGGTATCTCCAATCGAGCATACTGGCCGTACCTTGCGAGCGTCGTGTTGTTCCGCTGTACGTTCGTTTGCGAGTTGTTCGCTGCTCTCGGCGCTCCCCTCTCCAGGTCGTCGAGACCCCGGTGCAGGCTCACCGCCTCGATCGAGAGCGAACGCATCGTGAGGAATTCCGCCGTCTCCAGACTCTCTCGGCTCGGCTTTTGGAAGCTGTCAAAAAGAAAAGAAAATGTCTCAATAATGTGGGCAGCATTAACTATTTCTATGCTACCAGCACAGACAGCTCTTCGGGAAGAGTTCTCTTATTGAAAAATCACCAAATATAATGAAGTCAAATTTTTACAATCAATAAAATCTAAATGTTATATTACACAAATTACACACACACTAATCCATAATAAAAAAAAAAATCTAATAATTCAATATTCATTATTAATTCACTCATATAATCATCTCATTTACACACAATCCTTTATCTCATCACACATACATTATTCTTATTTTTTTGTTTTAATATCATTCTTTTCTATTTGATTTTCTTTTGAAAGAGAATGACAGATGAGAGTTAAAAATGCCTTCCTGACATTTTTGAAAAAATATTTTAACAACTGTGTTAGAAAAAAAAAATGTTAAAATGATAATGATGATGATGATGATGATGTGTGTGATATTTTTAAAATGTGAACAAGTACATTTTATTGATATTAGTGCATAAAATCGTCAAAACATATACAAAAGTTGTCAAAAGTGAATAAAATACTTTTTATAAACGATTTTTTATAAACATATAATTACTATATATAAAAACTAAAACTAGTTCAGTAAATTGCAAATTTCGAGGAGATTACAAGGACACCAAAATTAGATTTTTTGGATGAAAAATACCATCAAAACTACGTCTTCGATGAATCGGTGAGTTTTTCATTTTTTTTCTCATTTTGCTCGACACTTGACGGCAATTTTGAAATTTCGATTGTTAATGATTAAAATATATGGGGAACATAGAAAAATAATAGTAATAGTACATCATTGCGAGGACATCATTTAAAACTCTCAAGTACAGCCTTCACTTCTAATCCGAGGAAGAATTTCATGTCAAATAGAGTGGTGAATGAATGCATGGAATAAGTTACCAAGTGCAGTGATAAGTGCCGGAAATGTAAACGAATTTAAGAACAGACTAGACAAGTTTATCAGAGACGACACAAGTACAGATTTAGGCTTATCAGCATAAGTTGCCTCCCTAAAACTAATAATAATAATAATAATAATAATAGTAACAATCCCTAAACTAAATAATAACAATAGAACAGACTGGCCTAATATTATTTCCTACAAAATATTTATAAAAACTCTTACGTTTTGAGAAGAAGACTCGACGCTACGACAGAAACAGAGCTCATGGCCATTGCAGCTGACGCCATCCACGGCTGGGGAGTGTCAAAACAAGATAAAGTACAATTTTCAGAAATTTAACATCAACCAATAATGATACGTTGATACGTCACACGTAACGCGCGGTGTCCATAGATTAAATTTCCGTTAGTTTATGGACATTGCTTCTGTCTGAGTTCCATTCCCAGCAGTATCAAACATTTGGGTAAGAAAAACTTTTCTTTATAACTAATCACTATTTTTCACATGATTACACAAAACCCTTCATACATACCCCAGAAAGTTTATGAGTAAAATAAGGATGAAAAAATAGTGTAACTTTGATTTTGATATTTGATTTTTTTTAAATGCTGGCAGCATCAGTCTTTTTTTTCCAACATCATAAAAATCTTCATTAAATTCTACGCCCGATTTTAAAAGGAAAACAGTTTTTGCCATTATGAATACGTCAAAAAAAAAACCCAAATGTCTTCAGATCCTATAGTTTGTAGTGTGTTTCGTCTTCTGTCAGTTTAGTGTGAAAAAAGTGCATATATACAACTAGCAACTATACAACTATTTTTCTACAACTAGCCTTTTAGTAAGAGTCCGTAATTACGCCATTTTTCGAAAATCCCCCCGCAAATGCCCACTCTGTGTCACATTACGCAAAATGGTTAGTGAGTGCTCTAGACAGACGATATAGTTAATTATTTTAGATCGACCTTAGCATACACAGTGGCCCAGGAGCATTCCCGACAAAAAATCCAGGTAACTGGCCCTGCGATTTTGAGTAAAGACAAAATCATAATTTATCATGGTTTCCGAGAAAAAAAATGTAAACTTTACGTGATAAAATACGGTTACTTCACAGTTGTTCGATGCGTCATAAACGGCTTTGTCTGGTCGTGACGAGCGAGGACATTGGGATATACATTATCGATCACTTGTCGCCACTCGTCGCTTATAATGTAATTTCCATCAATGATTTAAAAAATAAATTAGGGGATGAATTATTTTCACATTTTTGTACATAATTTCCTACTCATAGGGAACATAAACACCACATTAAGTCTTCGGGATGGTCTTGGTATAAATGCATATAATGTGAAGTACCTCCAATATAAGTCCATAATGTGAAAGTGCTCCGCTGGCAAGTGGAATTCCGAGTATATTGTATACGGAAGCGAATAGGAAGTTCAATCGAACCCTTCTGACTGTGGTTCTTGATAGTTTCATACAAGCGACCACGTCCAAGAGATCATTCTGGTGAATTAATAACAAATTAATATATTTTATTATGAATTAATAATGATAACGGTAAAATTATTAAACCGCCTAAATCACAATCAAAAATCATAGGCAGAGTAGCATATGGATTTCCATCTGACCGAAAAATTATTTTAAATAACACATTAATCCCTTATTCGGAAACGGTTCAAATTGAAGGACTAATAACGGATAAATTTATTTCGAGGAATCCTCGTGTTCATTATTTCAGTCGAAAAATTATAATTTCTACACAACGATCGATCGATCGACGGTCTTAAACGATCACATGCGACCAAGTATTAGTTAAGCAAAATATAAGTAGAGCCAATAATTGGTTATACTAATAGTCTTAAATTAAGATTTGACTAATAAACTTAAGGGTCTTCATTACGTGATACATAAGTTTGACCATGTTTCTCCCCCCTAACCTAACCTAGCCTAACTTAATCAGTACAAATGGTTCCTCGGTCAGCGCCGAATGTTTATATATTCAAAACAAAAACATTTTTGTGCGCCTAACCTAGTTTTTCTTATTTCCAAATCTCCGAACCCGTTTTCTGTTTTTATACCACAAGGCAACATTACTGAAAATATTATAGGTTATTAGTCTAAATTACACTAAGTGTGTTTCAATACCTTCATTTTGCCTAACTTTCACCTACTAATAGTTAATGAATTGTAATCGAAAGTCGGTGAACAGGTAATACCTTTTGGACAAAAGGTTTGCCATACCTTTTGGACAAAAGGTTTGCCATATACTGATACTAAACACACTCCGCTCCTTCGCTGAATAGCGGTATGGTTTTACGTTCAATGGTTTTATGTCCGAAACACAATGTTTTAATACATGTAAGTTTTGTGTAAATCAAAATTAGGAGTATCAGGACCATAACTTCCTTTATATGGTTTGTTTTTTGGGATTTTATGATCAGTCAGCTTCGATACGGCCGTAGGTTAATAAAGATCACAACTGGACAGAGAAATCTTACGACTACCCCCAGAAAATATGCTCCGAAAAGCAAATAACCGCCTTATTGATGACTATTCAGTTAATTATATTCGATATTCTAATCCAACGCACTCCATACATGGGGAAACCTGTTAAATAAATAAATAAAAATACCTTCATAAGTACAACATCGGCGGCCTCGACGGCCACATCAGTACCGGACGCTATTGCGAGGCCAACGTCTGCCTGGGCCAGGGCTGGTGAATCATTCACACCATCGCCAACCTAAAAAATAAAACAAAAATATAAGTTTTTCATCCACAATTAAAGGGATAACCTATATACAGAACAGTGATTCCGAATAGTTGCAGAATATTCCAGGTAACACTATAAATTAATTATTTAATATTAATAATAAATTACTTATTTATATGTTATACGTCAAATTTACAGGTATTACCATTGTTCCTAAGATTGTGATTCTTGGACCTATAACTATGCAATTTATAACATGCACCATTTCAAAAAGCATAGTAATTTATTCTAACTTTATATTCCACTTTATAAATATGTGTAAAAAAAAATATTTCTTTTTATACAGAAATTTTATTCCAGTAAACATAAATAAGTAAATCTTTGATCCATTTTGCTTATTAATCTCACAATATTACAGACAAATGGCTATAAGTTTTTACTAAAAATATAAATATAAAAAATGGATTATCCTAGTTGCGGTTTCCTGTAGGTGCCCTAAAAAAATTAAGGTAATTTTATATGGTACAATAAATAATAAATAACCTCACATCATCATATAAAAACATATTTTAGTATATTTGCATCAATAAAATAGGTATCAAGAGAGGTATCTTATAATGAATGTTTATTTGTCGTCATAGTCTTATATTATGCAACCGGGGACCAAATTAAAAAAAAAATGCTACGACCCAGGTGATGTGATTTTGGGCGTACTCAACTAACGTAAATTAGCTTATGCCAGAGCGAAGGGAGATGGTGTTATAGAAGCGTTAAAATTGGTATAACTATTGTGTGCGGATTGGAACCCGCGACCTTTGGGTCGATACTCAAACACGATACGACTACACTAGACTCTATCCGTAAGTTCACTCGTGGCTGCGGCCATTCATTTGCAAGCGCTTACAAATATTTCATTATAGTATTCTGGTTGCTATATGATACTTAGCAAGTTGATTATGAGTTGTTTTTCGAAGATTCGTCGGCTCGTACAGCTAGGACCTTCGAGTCGACAAAAATCTGTATATTTATTGCATACGCACCATGGCCACTTTTTGTCCGGAGTCTTGTAGCATTTGTATCTTGGCTACTTTGTGTGACGGAAGCACCTCGGCATACACCTTGTTGATTCCCACCTGGTAAAAGAAAAAAACCTACTAAAAAACCATTCTCTTTAACCTTCAACCTTACATTTAAAAAAAGATAAAGTTTTGTAGAAAAAGGTCTTTGCGTTTGTAATGGGGTGACAAGTGATGAATAGCAAGATGACGATGATTGTTACACAATAACCATCACATAAAATATCTGACTCTAAAAATAATTGTAAAATAAAAGTTAGGTCACGGAAGAATCTGTGGTAGATCAATGACGACTGAAGGTGCCAGGTACCTACTTCGGTTAAGAAAACTTATCGTGAGAAAGGTTTCTTCAGTATCTTACTGTAAAATTTAAAATTGCCATTGCCTACAGAAAAGTTAATTATTTTTAGGTTAAAAACGCCACCACCTGACTTAGAGTGGCGCAAATGACCAAACGAATTACTGAGTGACATAGAGCGAAATATAAATTAAATTAGGTATGAACAAACGACCCAAAGGAAGGAAAAAGTGTCGCTCCTCTCATAAAGGTTTTGAATATTTTGATGGTAGACTAAACCTTACTATTAAACATATTACATTTATGAACAAAATAAAATAAAAAAATTTATTGCAGCAGTTGCAATGATTAGAATTATAGAACGGTGTAAAAATTGTCCATCGAAATGAAACGCTTACCTCGGTGGCAACAGCTACGGCGGTGCGTCTGTTGTCTCCGGTCAGAAGGCAGACTTGTAATCCCATCTTTTTGAGGGTGAAAATGGCTAATGCCGCTTCGGGCTTGACGGCGTCCACAACCGAAACCCAACAGACCAATGTGCCTGGAGGAAAATGCATTTGGACAATCATATGCGGTTACAGCATAGCTACTATGGAAATCATTGACCATCAGTCCCATCATAAAAACTTCGTAGGGAAAGTATTATTATTATTAATGACTAATGGGCGAGTAGCTAGGGCTGATATGCCCATATCGAGATCACAACTTCATTGATGACGACTGGATTTAGTGCGTTTGTCCAGTAGATTTTTAAATTGGTTGGTATTGCTGGCTTCGATGATTGAATGTCAGAGTTGATTCCACAGGTCAACGATTCCGTTAGTTAAGAATTATTTTCTTGCCTTTGTAGAGAAGGGGTTTTAATTTGTGTCCACGGAGATGCGAATTATGATTGAAAGTAAACACGTCCTTCATATTATCACAATTGTACTGTCCTGAAATCTGAATAGTGTCTTGCAATGTTGGCAGTTTTAAAATTGAGAATCTTTCTTCGTAAGTAAGATTTTTCAATTGTCCGGGAATTTTTGTAAACCTCCGTTGTACCTTTTCGAGTAACTGAATATCTTTGGCGAAATAAGGACTCCACAGTTGGTAACCATTACTTTAAGTTTACCATTATAATATTAACAGTTACAAGGGCAGATTGTGTTACTCATTTAAAATTGAACATTAAGGTTACATTTGTTACTTAACAAATAAAGGCTCAATTATTCCAGGCCAAACAGAAAAATGAGGTTCTCTCACCATCGATGGAGCACATAACGGCAGTTCTACCCAACTCTTCCTCGTCCTCCAGTTCTTGCAGCGCCCTCGGGGATACGGAGATACCGTTACGTGTCATCCACTCCCGGTTGCCCACCAACACGGACCACTGCTTGCTCTCCTGGAAGGTGGATTAAAAGGTTCAAAACTTGATTTGCTCACAGCAATCCCTCAATAGGAACGTAAGGAGATGATAGAGTGGGATCTTTATGCCAAAATCACTTAGGTGCACAAAGCGACATCCGAGAAGCAATTAATTGTACGCTCATTACTCCGTAGCGATTTTGACCATTTGCTCTTGCGAAAATTTTTTTTTTAACGGTGCTTTATATATTTATATGTAGTGTAAGGTAGCAATGAATCAGAGTCAGCTTTCCGTTCAAAATGTTTTCATGTCGATGTTATGACGTGCGCTTATTTATTTTTTAGGTTGTATGTATTTTTCGGATATACAGGATGTTTTTAAATTTAGGGCACTCTCTTTAGGAGGTTGCCCTAACTAAACCGGTCTCCCGAAAAAGAAAAATTATACTAAAATAATTATATTATTAAAAAACATAGTTTTTTTTCCGAAGTGCTTCGCGAGCCGCGCGCTCGGTGGCCACTGAGCGAGCTCGCACCATGCGTTCATTAAATGCAAACATTAAAACGATTTATATACAACTTTCAAGTCGTTTTTCTCATAATTGAGAAACATTTTCCAAGATTTTTTACTGATAATGTTTGATTGTCGATATAGATCAACATCCTAAAAGGAGTACCCTACATTTAAAAAGACCCGTATATGTCAATTTTTATTTCTTTGTTTAAATATATCTGTGTTTAATTTTTTACGGCAATAAACTTGGCCCAGTGTAAAAAAATAGTGTTATTAAATAAATATTTGTTTTATTTATATTTTTTTGTATTTCCAAAAACGAACATAAATTATATAGGAATGACATTTGCAATTTAAAATACTTTTATTAAGAAATTTTAATTTACAATATAAACACATTGATTACCGTTCATGATTTTTTTTATATCCATTCGGGTTATCTAGGTACTACTGTAACAGTAACTGGTAACGGTCACCGTTCACTTTCACGGTTGTTATTTATCTTAAAATGATGTTTACGTGATGGGATATCTACGAAACATAGTGATTACATTCAGTAAGTAATAATCCATAACAGCACAAACCTCTTCACCGCCTCCCAAAACACTGATGGTAGCATGAGGCTGAGCGTTGGGTGCGACAGGGACAAGGAGACTCTCCAGTTTCCGTCTCTTTTCCTCTTCTGTCTCATCCTGTGGAGATATCTTCACTAGGACCGAGTTCACTGTGAAATCGCCGAACGACGATGAGCTGGAAATTTTTTTTACCAAAATTAAAATATTTTTTAAAATTGCATTTGGCACATTAGGAGTCCTAAATTGTACGCATATTTCAACTATCAAACACCACATGATGCAAACTGCTCCGGCAGCAATTTCCACATCCGGATAGGAAAGAGGGGAGGCTGATCAGTACCGATCAGACGTTTAACATCATGTGCTCGTCTCTTTAATGGTTTTCCAGGTATATCATACACCGTGTCCCAAGATGTTTCATGATAAAAAAAAACAGCTAATTGGTCTTGTGATTTGAAGTATTATTTGTGAAGACAGTACGCCAAATGTTATGGTTGGAGAGAAAATAATTTGTAAACTTTGTGTGTTCATAATGAAATATCGACTGGCCACCCCTCAAAATCGAGCCAAGCATATTACGACAACTCACGTCGAATCTACTCACAGACCGAAATAAACATAAATAAATAAATAAATAAAGGTAATTTATACCATTTGTTAAAAATGAATTATATTAGTACTTTTCATTCAATTTCATACTTAGAATAGTGAATAAGAACATCCCTTTTAGTTTTCGGATATGTTTTGCGATACGGTGAACATAGCGATAAACTTGACCACATCTGTTGTTTGCTGTTTTGTCCATTAACTAACTTTTAATCTATTTAGGTCGGCAAGACGTTCCCGTCAAACGTATTAATTTCAGCGACTTCTTTTGCCGTTAAGCTACGAAATTACCATCGTCACTTAATGGTTACATACGTGGATCATGTCTGCCATTTCACCTTATTGTTCACATAACTGTACTTACCTAATTTTAGCGTTAACAAATGACGACGAAATTATTTAAATTGCATACTTATTCATTAAACAAATTGATAAGGAATTTCTGTTGCATGGCTATTTGAGCAGCGCAAACTTCAAAGTAATGTCTAGTATGAAATAATTCCAAAACCGGATGTGGTATTGGAACGTTGGATGTTTTTTTTTTGGTTACACAAAAAATGAATAAATAACACTCACCCGACGGCATTGATGAAGTTATTAACGTGCTCGGATTGCGACGCTTTGGCGAGCAGCGGCGCCAGCCCCGAAACCTTGCACCGCAAACCGCAGCCGGGGACCGCGCTGAAGTTAGAGCACTTCCCACCCTGCTCGACTCCGAGGACGGCTTTCGAGTATTTCACTATCGCTGCAGAGGACAAACATAAGGTGGTTAACATTTGAAGAAAGGTTTTATTTTTTTTTAAATGAAACGGCTGATTAAAATAAGCAAAATGTACATAACATATTTTTAGTTTTTCGCTCTTCACCCCCTCAAACGAATGAAGAGATTCACAAAAATACCGCCGATTCAATAATATTCGAGAAAAAAACATTAGTTTTGAACACAAAGTGAGGACGGACCTTAAGAACATGATTCCGAATCGAAAGCGGCAATAAAGCATGCTATTTCATGAGGCACGGCACGGATGAGACAGAAGCATTCTAAGCACGAAACCAGGGCCTCAATAATTGCTACGGAGTTACGTGTAATGAACGGTTACATTTTTTTAAAATAGCTGCTCTTAATCAATACTATTACTCAAAGATTGAATAAATTCAACAAAAAATGGCTTTTTGAAAGCCCAATAACTAATAAGGTCATTGTTTTTAAAATTTGTTGCTATTTATTACAAGATAATGATTTTTAGCACTCAAATTATACCTCGAACAACAAAATTTAGTCACCTTAAAACACCGAACTACAACAGTCGTGCTCTAAAGATCGTTGTAGTTTGGTGATATACCCCATCTGGTTATGTGAGGTCAAAAATATTCATTTGTAAATTCATACTTAAATGTAGAAGAAAGTTTGTAAGCAAAACGAAACTGTACAAACCTGATGCAACAGGATGTTCTGAATTGAGCTCAGCCGAAAGCAAGAATGCAACCACCCTCGTGAAGGCGGAAGCCGGCCGGCTCTCCGAGCTGTTTAAATAAACGCACAGCCGGGATACTGTCGGCTGGCCCTGCGTTATCGTACCGGTCTTGTCGAAGACTATCGTCTTCACCTAGAAGTTAAACAAGTACGCATTAAATAATATTATTGGCATCACCCTATAGCTAATATTATCACTTTTTTCATTAGATATAATATAAAATTACTGAAATCTACATATGAAATTAAAACCATTTTCAATTATGTAGGGTACACTTTTCGCGACCATCTCTTTTCAAATTTAATAGGTATATAAATCAATAATTGAATAATTAGGCAAAATAGTTGCAAATTTCAGTAAGATTGTCCCGAAAAGAGGAAGTTCAAAAAAACTGTGATAGAGAAACGTAAAAGTTCAGTACTGACCTTATGAGCATTTTCCAGGGGCTCTGCGCCTTTAATCAGTATGCCGTGCTTGGCACCCACTCCCGTGGCGACCATAACCGCCGTGGGCGTAGCCAAACCGAGCGCGCACGGACACGCAATCGCCAACACCGACAGGGCAAAGTGGAAGGCCGTTTGGAAGATCAGCTCGGACTTCGAGAAGCCTATATTTAGGTACATTTCCTGGAAAAATGAATAGGTATATAGGTATATGCTTTTGAGGAAAATACTTCCTTATAGAGCATATAAAAAACTAAGTAAATTTATAATCTAATCTAAAATTCGTAATTTATTCTCAAACACTATCTATTTATGTAAATATTAGGATTCGGTCTAATCTTTAATAGAACCATATTTAATATCTAATAATGAAAAACCAACATTGAAATTTCGTAATTACCGCCAGCCGTCAAAACCACTGCGTCGGCGCATCGTCCGTCATTACGCCAATCCGAGGCGATTTATTCGTCATCGGTGCCGGCACAACCAACCACCAGCGAGCGGCAAGATGATTTTCCGGCGCTTGCGACGAGACAGGATCTCGTTTTGGCACCAAAAGATCTTAACCGTGCGTTTTTCACAGATTCAATGGTAAATTGACCGCCGGATTGAATCATCGGAATCATTGTCATGTGTCGAGTCCTTGAGAGTGAATCTAACAATTGTTCTCGTAACGGCGCTATTTAGCGGTAAGATGTTCTACAATCATGATTAATATTATAAAATCGTTTCTATTATGTGATTTTACTTAAATGCTATACGTTTTCTTGTTATTGCAAACGTCGACTCAAAATCTGTAAATGATATAAGTGCATTAGTCCTAAGATCTGTATTTTCAACAGTCGTTTTTCTCCTCTACTCTTTCGAAGCCGTCTTGCTCCGCAAGACCCTTACCTGCCTCCGCCATCAATGAGGCGACCGTCGTCCAGTCTACGGCCGACTGCGTGAGCCAAAGAGGCGGGACGGCCTCCAACGGCGGCAAGCGCTCTGGGCGTCTCCAGAAAGAGCAGGAAAGTTACTAACTTTATTATGTGCAGTGCTCACGACTAGCGTGACCCCTTTGTGGCATGGACACTTTAAACTCCTTTTCTAAATAGGCACTGTGCAACCCTATGGACAAATTTAATCTAAGTAATTTTCTATTTGTCATGTTGTTTATTTTTATATACCTCCATTATGGTTTAATTTCTGAACCTATATGAGGTGTCTGACTTGGTATTAAAATTAATCCATATCAGCAGATCTACGGCTCTGTCAGAAGTTAAAACCGTAGGTGGCATCCCTGAATCTTACTTAAGTGGTCGATTTATTAACTCTCTTAAATAAATCGCTACACACACATGCAACTAACACACGCAAACGGCGCCAAAAAAATTTCTGTACAATTTAAAGATACTCACAGGTATGGGGAGTTTTCTAATGTCATAGTATCCAATGATTACCCAGCAGCTCAGCGTGAAGATCGACACGAATATCACAAACGGCACAAAATATCTGAAAGACAAAACATGAATGTCAATGTCAAACTTCTATGATTCTTTAAATATTAGAGTACTAGATGGGTGGTTGACGATTTTAGTAGGACGGTTCAAATATACCTGATTATTCTCTGATTCTACATTTTAACATGTTTCCAAATTTGATACGACTTGCGTTTGCGATATTTGCGCATTTAGATATCCTGGTACAAGGTGTGACCGACCAATTTCCACTTTTTGCTGCTTATTTGAACATCGATTGGTCCTTTATCGGTTATTCGCCAAGACTTTTAGTATGGTTAAAATGTTCCGTCATAAGAAACCAATTAATCACCGTAAACTCCTATTGAGAAACAGCTTCAGCTTGGGTGAAAGGTTTATGAGAGCGCCGTCAGACGCGAGAACTTCAAACAGAAAGCAACATAAAAAAATGCTATTTAATGGGGCGGAGACTAGTGACAAACGCGTGCGGATGAGATATAAACATTGTGAGCACGAAATCAGAGGCCCAAAAATTTATGTATTTTATATACACTAGCAGCTTCAAGCTGATGCGTGTATTTCCCGTATTGAGCGCACTTAATAGTGTTTTTAGTTTTTGTTTTGTCGGTCGGTTGGACAAGAAATGCTTTCTTGGGTTTGAATTACATTTATTTTAGTTTAGCTTTAAAGTGTCTCGGAATCTCTCGTGTGTGTTGTACTCTCTTGCGGCACCCCGGGGATAGATTCATGCTTACTCCGGTAAAAAGGACATTTCTAGCTTCATGATATGACAGTTTCATAGAGCATGGGCTATCGAATTGGGACAACTTTAATAAAAACGATAAGAAACTATATTTTTGCCTACCCAGCAATTTTATCAGCAAGCTGCTGTATCGGCGCCTTGCTGGTCTGCGCCTCTTCAACTAAACGAACGATCTGCGCTAGTGTGGTATTGTCGCCGGTGTGTGTCGCCTCCATTACTAGTGCACCGTGTTGGTTCACGCTGCCGCCAATTACCACTGCACCTGATCAAAAGAAATAAAACATTTTACAAAACACCGAAGCAAGATGCCAAACACCTCTAGAAATGATGTGTTATAGAGGTGTCTTTAGACCGTTCTCGAAGACTTGAGGGGGGTTTGTGTCTCCTATAGTAAGAAATAATATTTAAAAAAATCTTGACCAAATTTATTATATTTTTAACATGGTGTAAATTTGGTCTACGGGCTAATTTCGACGCGTGCGGGGATCAACGAACTGACCTTGGCCGAGTTATCGGCGCGCGCCGAGCGGCCCAGCTGCTTGCTCACACAAAAACCTTGTGACATGATTCATTTATTCTTATCAAATGTAGCACTCATTCAGACTTGCGAGATGTTGTTTGCCTGTAATGAACGACCTCACATCATGAAAACAAACAAAAGACAGTCGACAAGACAAGCCTTAAGAATGAATCGAATGAAGTTTATATTTTATTGATGAATTTTGATATTATTTCTTAATAAATAGCGCTAGAAATCGCAGAACAAATTAGCTGATTTTTTTTTTAGGAAATGGTTTTGGGACACGGTTTATATTAAGACTGCCGATCGCATTATTTTACTAAAAAATATTTGGATTGCTAATTTGCTAATATTTATTATTTTCAATTAATATTTTCAACCCATCATAACTTGAAAGTGCACGGCCTTTTAAAAATTATAAAGTCACTTTTTCGTAATTTTTTCAAAAATCCCTTTTTATATAAAAACACAGTCAGATAAAACTCCTTCTGACTCACTATGTAATAAACCTATGATTCACTATGCAAAACACTATGTTATTCACCTAACCGAAAAAGTCGAACCTATTTTTTTTTGTACTGAATTTTTTTATATATGTTAACAATATATTTATGTTTTTTAATAGCGGCAAATCGCCTGAAAAGTTAAAAGACACAATCTTTGACAATATTGAAAAATTTTGAACAAGTTTTTAATTTTTTGTTAAAGTGCTGGATTGGATAATATTAATAAAGGTTCTAAAGAGGTCCTGTACTTGAGAATACAGGATGTCGGTTTAAACCCAGCGCTGAGTTTTATAAAAATGCATTTTTAACTCTTTAGTGTAAAATATTGTCAAATATTATGTAACCATCTAATTAGATGAAATAAGGAAAGGATAATATTTTAACAAAAAATATAAAAATAATGGATTTGTGATTACGATGAAGGATGGTGGTGAAATGAGATGATTTTATAAGTGATTTATGTATGAAGTTGATGAAAAAAATAAAAATAATGGAAATGTAAAAGTGTAAAATTAAAGCACATGATTTGAGTGCGTATTATTTATATAATTGTATAATTGAGTTGTAAAGTTATTTGACTTATATTTGATGATTGTTTTTTTATCAAAAACTTAAAAAAATATTTAAAAAATTTCAATATTGTCAAAGATTGTATCATTTATCTTTTCAGGCGATTTGCCGCTATTAAAAAACAATCATCAAATATTATTTAACAATATATATATTTAAGCCCACAATAAATATTTTAAGACTATACAATGTTAGATGACCACCCCACTTCATTAAGAGACTATAAATATTTTCCGTCCTAATCTGTAATAAACAGATTCTCCATCTGACCCAAAATCATCTGAATTTTAAATCGTATGTATATTAAAAAATTTGGGCCTCTTAATAAACACATTGAGCCATCGACGCGTCAACGCTGCCATTAAATGTTTAAACATATGAAAATACCTTTTTTCTTTGGCACGGGCATCGCCTCACCGGTGATGAGAGATTCGTCACAAGTACTCTGGCCCCAAAGAACTTTGCCGTCGACAGGAACCTTAGCACCAGGAACTACCTGCAAAGGACAATTACTCAGAGGTTCAGAGTACTTGATTCAATTTACATACAATACAGTACATAAATCATGTCTACAAATTTGACAAAATATTCAAGAAAAAACCATTGTTTTTTCTGGCATACATTCTATCATAGAACCTTAGAATTGCATGATGTGACAAAATCTTTTCACAACCAAAAAACAAAGCAAAAAATAAAGCAACGAATTTAAATTCAGCGCCGATGACAAGATATCTCGTCATTTATGTACACGCCAGGTGCCGTGTGCAAGTAAACACGTCATCGTCTTACTGCATTTCTATTAATATTTAAAAGTGTGGCATGTCCCGTATACTTGAATTCAGGTACAAAACAATGAACAAACATTTTCATGGTTTTGTACTTATTATTTGCCAATTATAAGAAATTATAACTTTAACGGGTGGCAGCCCCGCGTGCGATATTCCGTGCGGCCAACGATCTTCGTCGATCGGGCGGCAACGCATAAGGAAAGGAATGTGTTAACAATTGTTGCTTTAGTCGCAGAACAATGAATCTAATCAGATAACTACCTATCAGCACTAAACAACACTGGAACAATATGGATGAAATGCTGACCTATGAAGTTCCATTTTGTGAATTGTCCTATGAACATCAAATATGCATATACATCTATGATATGTTCGAAAAAAAAACTTACTTTAAGTACATCACCTCTCTGCACCAAATCCACACCTATACTTTTTTCGGAGGTTATTGTGTTACTCGGTCCTAGAGTGACGAGAAGCGCCTCGGTCGCTTTGAGGGAGAGAAGTTTCGACAGCGCCTCCGATGTTTTACCCTGTTTAGAAATAGATTATATTATAATACCTAATTAAATAACAGTAAAAATATATACATACGAGCAGTAGCCGGAAAATGATGTACTTAAAGTACAACCCTACTGTACAGTTGTACATGGATTAGGGGGAGCAGACTGTATTTTTTGATGGACGGGAAGGTTCACAGCTGAGAGCAAATGGCAATTAACAAGAAAAAACAAATGACCAACCTTTGCTGTGCTGATGGCCGTGTGATTCGCCTGCCTTAGCCTATTTTTCCCACTGCTTCCTTGATGTTTCGAGAGGGTTTCACGAGCTCGGTGAAATGATGATGATGATGATGTGGCGAGATGTCATGGATTGCAGTACGCGGCGAAAAAGGGCATTATTTTGCACGGGTTGCAGAGGTGTGGGTACTCTTGCATTTCCTTTTCAACTGACACTTACCGACAGCCGTGATAATGGGAAAAGGTTGCCAGTAACAAAAACTGGGGGATTGTAGAATGGTAATTTTGCAATGTATAATAAACATAAATAATAAACATTTATAGAATAAATATTAATATTGAATTTAAATAAAGTTATTTATAGGGTGACGTCGGAACACCTACACTACAAAAGTGAATTATTACCGAATGTTTGGAGCAAACCTAGTTAAAATCTATTTTTTTCATAAATCGGTAATTTAATTAAGTGTTTCTTTTTTATTGTAATTTTCTAATTTGTAAAACTGCTGATTTCTTTAATTAAGAATAAATCGTTTTTCACAATTTGTATCCTATTTACAACATTGGTAATCCGCACACATAAAATACATTTACGCTAATATTATGAAGATTTACTCGTAGAAGTACTGGACTCAAAAACCTCGTTTTTTAATACATAACCTTGCATGCTTGTTAGATGATTCCGTGTATCGGTGTATAGAAGCTTGGTGTATGCATACATTACACGCTAAAAGCTGGTGAAAAAGGAATAACCTTAGCGACATGCTCCAACCACCGGCCCAACGATATGAACACGAGTAACATTGGGGGCGTGTCGAAGAACGTCAACGGCGAGATGTCCTGCTGTTGTATCATGGCCGCCGCGACCACGCACACCGAATATATGTAGCTTATCGTCGTCGTCATGGAGATTAAAACGTCCATGTTGGACGTGCCGTGCTTTATTGCCTTGTACGCTTGTATGTAGAAGTGCCAGCCGCCAATAAACTAAGAACAAATAAAAAATACAAAAATGAACCGTTCGTCTTTAACATTTTTACAGTACAGTTTTGCAAAAGACAACACTTTCTGAATCCGTAATTTATTTATACCGGCTAACAAAGAATCTACCTAATCTATTTATTTATTATACATACTATGGAGGTGTTCCTCCGGTGAATTATTAAGGTTATTTTTTCTTCCTTTTAGCTAGGATGGGTTCTTAGGGAAATGTTGAACTACAGTTAAGGCTGTTTCATGCTCCTATAGCACGTGAAATAAAAATAATGGAAACCGACATAATATATTATACTCTTTCCAAACTAACCCTTCTTTATGGAAATGATTACTTAATTTACATAGCACCTCTCTTCCTATATATACAGAATGTATTCGAAAACACTTAGATGGAACGACACGGATCACGGTCGGTTCCCGGTGTCCACTGGATGACACACACAGGCTAGTGCACCTGTGACCCATATATTTGGTCGCGTGTCGGCAGAAATTAACGTAACGAAAGCAGAAAGTAACACTGTTTACTATAAACCACACTAACGCTCAATGTAATGTTGCAAGTTCACATAACACTCTATGAACCATCACATGACGTGAAATGAGATTAATGACAGCAGTATTGAAAAAAATAATGAATGAGGAGTGAAACGTACTTGTACTGGTGTCGACAGCAGAAACATGATGAGATTCTCGAGGCTGAGTCCAGGCACAACGCAGCACATGTCCTTGGCGGAGTGCGCACCCGTCGCCATCACTCCCATGAAGTAAGACATGGCCGCCATGCAGGGAGCGCCAAACAGCAACGAGACGAGGAATGCGTTGCGCCATTTTCTTATTTCCTCCCTGTTAACATGAGCGCATATAAAATAAAGTGTCCATCTTTCACTAATTTTGATGACTTTTATAAACTATAGCCACTTTTACACTTTTAAATATTTGTTAGATGTATATTACTATTTATAAATTATCCAAAAAAGGTATATTTATTATAACTTTTTTTTCAAATTATGAAATTTGATTACGTTGCTGTGTCACTAAATCATTTTCATAGAGTATTCAATGATGATGCTTATGAATTGTTATCGGTATTGGTATTTGCCAGTTTTCCGCTGACGACATCATCAGATGCCACATGCAAGGTCCGTCAACCGGAGGTAACGCCGGGGGCGGAGAAGGGGAGCTAGAAGTGGGAGGAGCAAGACTTGTCACGGGGGCGTGCCCACACCAAGTAGGACAAGTTGATATGATTCTTTACCTTCTATGCTACTTTTAGTATGATCAATAATAATGTCCAAAACTAAACCTATTGCACTCACTTGTGTTCCAAATAGTCGTGTGAGCCCCGATCTCGGTGGCTCATAACGGTCGCCGTAAAGCCTAGTTTCTCTATCGTTTCGCATAATGTTCTTGCTCCGATCAGTTCGCCGTTATACCTAAATTTACCCCTGGAAAAAATAAATAAAAACCATAAGCGTTGTATATTACATAAACTGAAATTGTTTTATTAACACAATTAAAACATGTATAAAATTGAGCCGACGATTAAGAGCATGAAGACAATGCTTACGACATAAGAATTAAATTTCTAGATGAATTTCGTAAAGAATTTGAAAATTCTTATATCTGAATGCGCCTCCGAGTATCTGTCCTCAAGAGCGCTACTGTTGGGCGAGCAAACTCTAAAATAGGAGCGCCATAAAAGCATGTTATTTCATGAAGCGGAGACTCCTGACAAGCGTGCGCTGATAAGATAGAAACGTTGTAAGCACGAAATCAGAGGTAACTACGTGTACAAGTTTAACTTTTACAAATGTTTTCAGTTTAGAAACGATAATCTTGCCTAGTTATAGACGGAGCGACATATGTTTTGAGATTTGTTGCTGTATCTGCTATGTGTTTTTGCACTGAAGAACAATTGACCATTTCTTTTTAGGAAGTGAGAAATATATATACCAATATAATCAATACTATACCATCACATTAAGAAGTGATCGACGTCATCGTACGATTGCAATGGAATTGATTTCAATTCGAGGTCACATATCTCGAGGCTTCTACTATCCTTTTTCGTGAATTTTACAGTTATGCTTTTGTTATGGAGACTAATGATACCTTTGTGTAGTGAGGGCGACAGATGCGGAGATGACACCGGGAAGCTTCATGACCGATTTCTCCACCTTATTGACGCACGACGCACAGGTCATTCCTTTGATCTGTCGGAAGGATGTGCAATGATTAAAATTTAGAAAAAAAAATAATCAAAAATCATTAATTCACCAAAATTTTACACCTCACGGTGACGGAACAATTAAATACTATAGAAAATTAAGAAAAGTCATCCATCTACTATCAGCTGTGCAGTCAAGAGACGTCGAACTGTCACAAGTTTAAAATCATCTGATTTGCTATGAAATTGACAATTATGACTAAAATATATTGACTAAAATGTGTATTGTCTAGAACTATCGATCTTGCACTGAAAAAAAAACCTACCACCAGTAACCAGTACAGGCGGTGGAAGTTCACTTGTATACTACATACTAAATAAAAATATTATTATTCGCAAACAAATTTCAAACTTAATTAAAACCATTCGAATGTTTGAGAACATTATATGTTATTTTGCGGTGGGATGCGGAGAGGCGGAGCGAAGCGTTTGTTCAAGACCCAAGTCAAATACGACCAGGTCGTCCTTTGACGCTGAGTAATGATTTTAAATATACCTGTTTAAGGAACCTATTGGTGTTTAAAGTATGCAAACGTATTTTCAAAACTCTACCTAACTAGACAGCATAATTATATTATTTTCGATCTAAAATTCACTTACAATATTATACATAATTGTATATTCCATATACAATTCACTTCAGGCTAGAGGCGCACGTCTCCAATCACATATACCAGAAACTCGGGGGAATTCCAGGTCCTCTAAGAGTCTCCCATTTCCCTAAGAAGACATCACAAAGCATTGAAGTCAGAGAAGCTGTTTGCTTTCCACCGGGTCCGAGAACCACTCAAGCCTGATTTCATAACAGTATTGTAACATATCACGTCGGGGTCACCAATTTACCGCCGTCTACCGACCGCGATTTACTGCAGTAGAGCATATATTTAATTGTTAAACATAGATATTGAGTGGAATGTAATTGTTATTTACATGCGGTAATCCACTCTCGAGGGTTTGGCAACGGGTAGAGCAGTGTGGGGTGTTACAAGAGAGAGAGGAAAGGAGTGTAGAACCGCGTATATGTGCCGGTCGCCGTGCGTGTTGCCTCGATCTCCGGCGAATAATCGTTATTTGGAATAATATGTACACATACATCGTAACACTTACAACTAATTCAATGTCTTGCTCCCCGCTGTCCTTGTCCGCTAATACTTCGGCCGGAAAACCGAGCTCCGTTATGGACGCGGCCACGTCTGCCGCCGTGATCTTCTTCGGGTCGTACTTTACCTCCGCCTTGGCCGCGAGGAGGCCTATTAGGATTGACTCAACTCCTAAGGAAAAAAAATAGATGCACAATCTTTTCCTCCCCTATGATAGATTTACTTAAGAGCGGACTCCAATTATTTTATATTTATCTATAATCTCTGACACAGTATCTAAGGATATTAGGCCATATAAGATTACACAGGATAGATAAGATGAAAAATAATAAAAATGGATCCTAAAAAAATGTGTGCGGCAAACAATTCACTGATAAATTACTTATATATACAGTTTACGTTAAATTTATTTAAATATTTTGTAATTATTTTAACTTCAACAAACACAAAAGACATCGCACACAAAAGGGGTCGCTATCGAAGAGTTCCGCAGTTGGTTAAAATTGAACTTATATGGACGTACAAATACCTGTATGTTGTTAGGTTACATATTGCTATGACCTAGGCCATTTACAATTATTAGGTCCTACTCAACTAGGCTAAATGTGCCTGCGCTAGAGTCAGGGGAGATGGTGGTAATGAAGTGCTAAAAATGGTATGACCATGTGCAGATACGATACGAGATGACCATGTGTCTTTAAATTATGAAATTGTAAATATTATATTTTATTATGAAACTAGAATCATTTAGGCTCACAAGGGTGTAAAAAGTAATCTAAACTTGGAAGACAATAAAAAAAAAAAATTAACCCTATTTATGAGAGTTAAAAAAGGAAAAACTTAATAAATAGGTTGATTATTTATATTAGTGTAAACATTTATACGCGGATGACCTTCTAGGTATTTTGATTTGTGACTAAGTAACATTTATTACTAAGTAGAGTAGGTTGGTATTTATAGTAGTTATATAGATTTAAAAAAAAAAATCCATCCAAATTCACAGACAACATTGATCTTAACGGTACACATTTTTCGTTAATTTTTGGCTTATGTCAAATCGCTCCTAATGAAATATGCTTTTCAAAGATTTACCGTATATTTTTTTGCAGTGTTTCTCGATGGCAGCCACACACGACGCGCAGGTCATGCCTCTGACTTCGAGGGTACACTTCACCAACTTAACCTGACCATCTTCCGAAAGGCCCATCTGTAATTTCAGAAATAAAATAATTCATTCATTCAACCAACCAAGTCAACTGAAAAATCTGGAAAATGAAGAAAGGCTAAATATACTTGGATTAACAACATTAAAGCACAGGCGATCTTATAGAGACCTGCAAGATGTTGACTCACTTTTATGATCTTGCAAAAAAACTCTCAAGTACAACCTTTAGTTCTAATCCGAGGAAGAATTTCATGTCAAACAGAGTGGTGAATGCATGGAATAAGTTACCGAGCGCAGTGATAAGCTATCTGACATCAAAAAATTAATGTATGGTTTCTCTAAAAGTAACAAAATTTGAAAGTGCCATACAGATCAACGTCATTTTTAAGGTACTATCTAAAATCACTATAAAATCAATGATAATTTTTTTTCTTCATTCGTATGGCTTATGTTGTTGGGGAGGCGTTAATGGGCGCGGTTCCAACTACCTTATTGTTGTTGTCACGATGCGAGGCCGTTCATTACGGGCAAACAACATCTCGCAAGTCTGTGACTGAATGAGTGTTTTTTTTTTGTATGCCTTGTTACTTACCTCAATCGACAGTGTAGAGAAAAGCGCCGTTGAATACTCTCAACAACGGCGAACATCGACCTGGCTTTGCGCTTGTATGAACACGAATAATTAATAGGCATATGTTTATTATTTAATTATTGAAATATTTTATAGTTAATCTATCTCACAGTTACCCTTTCAATGCCCATTCTCTTAGCTATGATTTAATTTCGAAGGTTTCAGTCAAAATATACCGGATAGAAACAGCTAAACCGGTCTCATGAAAAAAAAAAATAATAATTTCTACAAAAAAATTCACTACAACAAAACTAACATTCAATTGTCTTCTCAAACATTAAAACAATTATAATTAAATTTTGGATTCGTTTTTCTCGTAATTGGGAAACATATTTTCAATATTTTTTGCTGATTAATGTTTGACTGTTGCTATAGATCAACCCCCAAAAAGAACATCAGTGAATTTAAATACATCCTGTATACGTATATAATTGGTCCTGCGATTTCTAGTGTTATTTGTTAAGAAACTATGTCAAAATTCATCATGGCTACCGAGAAAAAATGTAAACTTTATGTAAAAATAGTATGAGGATCATGTAAAATGTTTTTCTTGAGCGTTCAGCTGTCGCCGTACGCCGTTACGATGTCGAGGCTATTAACGATCAGCGGGCATGGGAATTCGCGCGTTTACTGAATTTACCGAATTTACCATCTGTGATTATTTTTCCATTTTTCCAAATCTGTTCTTACACATATATAGGGGGTGTTACACAAAACTCCTATGAAATCTTAGGCAATCTTGTTGGGACTTAAGTATATATATTTTTGTATAACTTTTACATACATTTATTTTAAAACCTGTTCAAGTTAAGCTACTAGTGCTTGAGTCAGAAAACTGGGTCTATAGTCAAAAGCCTTGGCCACTTGACTATAACGATCTTTGATAGATAATGCTCAACGTTTACCTTTGCATTTAGTCGCCTCTGATCGGGTGTGAATGTGGCAGCCGACGATCCGATGGGATGATTCAGCGAACCGTGTCCGTCGCCGCCCGCCGAGGAGCACTCGTCCAGTAGAGATTCCGAACTGTTCTCTGCAATTAAAAACATAGTATTCGGCGAATGCTCATAGTGCGGGGTTATTTATATAAGTCACATTTTTGTTGTGACTTATATAAATAAATGAGAATAACTAGAAAAATATATTACCTATAGTATGTCTCAAATGACCATCTACGCTGACAACTTTAGTATCGAAGCCCATGTCGTAGATAGCGTTGGATATCTGTTCGGGAGTGACGAGTGTGGGGTCGATCACAACCGACGCGGACTTCTTCTCCAAGCTCACCTGGATGCCTGACACTCCGGGCACTTCGGAGATGGAACCTACGCACACGGAGAAGACACAATTATGTTACGTTTTTTGTTTCGCATCCGAAAAAACTATTGTACGGAAAAGTGTAAATGCTTCCAAAAATGTAAAGGAATTTTATTAATTAATTAATTTAGTATTCATTTTAATTTCAGTTATTTATTAAAACGTTTTAATATTAGAATTTGGCTTTATTAAACAGCACTAATTATTAAAATTATTATTTTTTTAAGCTGCCCGTAACGATTGCTGCGGGGAAGCCTTTTCAGTAATCCATTCTAGTTCGATGGCGCAAAGGAGTATGGGGTGCAGCGTTTCGTTACATGTTCGGTCGCATGGAATAAGGTTCCACATGAAAAATCCTATTGTAATAATTACCTTCTATACTGTTGACACAAGAATTGCACGTCATCCCGATCACGGATATGAGTACCTCACTTTGTCGTGCGTCTATCTCGTTAGATGCAGTTGCAGCCTCTGGGCTCTCATCAAGCTTAACTAGTTCTTCTGTTCTGGAAAAGAAAAAATATTTTTACAAAATCTACATATTGAGCTGATCGACAATACTCCCTCCGCAACCTGTTCAAAAACAGGTCCTGAATCTATATATTTAAATATATTTTTAACCTACTTGGCGGAAAAGTTTATGATCCTGATGTCCTGTAAATTCTACATTTCCATCTACCTAATATGCATAGTCGTAGCCTCAACCTTTTTAAACCTCCTCAGTTCAGAATGAACATACTGAAATTTGCAACCGTAGTAGGACAATATTCCTACTCAACCACTTTTCCTCTCAGATCGATATTTTCAATCTAAAGATTAGCAACTTCGCCATGGCATTGCCTACTATAATTTATTTATTTAATTAACGCTTAAATGGGGTAAATCCGTCATCGTCTTACTGCATTTCTATTAATGTTTAAAATCATGGCATGTCGCGTATACCTGAATTCATGAAAGCCATCGACTAGTCGGTTTTTTTTCTCATTTTAGATCGGTTTTGACGTTTGATTGTTTATATGAACAATGCGCTAGTAAATTGAAAATGTTTTTAATGGATTTGGCAGTAAATAATTCTAGTTTAATTTACAAAAGCTTTGTCAAATATAAAAAATAAACATTTTCATAGTTTTGTACATATTGTTTGCCAATTATAACTAAAAAATGGGTGTCAGTCCCGCGTGGAATATTCCGTTCGGTCAACGTACTACGCCGATCGGGCGGTAATGCGTAGTTCGCACGTTTGACCTATGGATTTACAAAAAAAGAGGACGGTATAATGTTGAATCTACAGAAATGATATTTCATACATTTAATTGCATTAGAATGTTTATTATTGTTGATTTTAAGTGAAAAATATTATGTTTTACTAATGTTTAAGGCCAATAGGTTATCACTCCATTGCCAGGCCATTTTTCACATGTCGTAACCCTCAATCAGAATTATGTACACTTTACGTTTAACGGAATTAGATAGAAATGACGATGGTATCATCAGCGAACAATACTGGTTCGCCGCCATATCCTAATGAGGTTGAAGCGATCGACACTACCTTAACCTGCGTCTGTACTGTGTCTGTGTGCGTCAGCATCTGTATTCCGTGTTGTGTATGCGTTATATTGAGTAAATATTATATATTGTTCTGTGATATGTAAGACAGCTGTGGCGTTAAAAAAAAAAAAATATTTGTGGTTTACTTCGTATCCTTGGCAGCGTCAGTCTTAATTTGGCAAGGTAATCCGTCCACGGATACATTCGCCTTGAAGCCCATTTCCTCTATACTTTCGGAGATGAGTTTCGCCGTAGTCACAGCCGGATCGTACTTGACCACGCCCATTTTATCCTTGAGGTCTACCTGAATAGGAAGAAAATAGAATTTAGGTTAAAAGAAAATGTTGATATTTTTAACAAATGAATGCTGTAATGGTCATTTACAATTATGGCCCCTACTCAACTAACCTAAACTTGTTCGTGCCGAGATGAAGTTTTAAAAATTACACTACTATAATGAGGGGAATCGAATCTGCGACCCCTGGATCAATGGTTAAATGCTTTAAAAACAAGCTGTCATTTTTGTCTTGAATTTTTAGAAAAATGACACAGTCACTATCATCTTGTAAAGATTCAAAATGAGGTCATGCATGTAATTGTTAAAAAACTACCCGATGCAGTTTGTACGATAGACAATAGAATTGGGTCCATTGTCATGCCAGAACACTATTGTCACGTTCTATTGTTCTAAGGTCATATTCTATTTGGATGAATTGCTTACAAATTTAGTGTCCGTTTACAACATTGATCAAATTTGTGAATTGTATAATACAAACTACTCTGAAAGTGATCTATTTTTTTATACTTAGAATTGTTTTGTAATACTGTTGTAGAATTTTATACTTACGATCATTTCTTATTTATTTATTTATTTATCTTTATTGGAGAAACCAACAATTTTACACAGTACATACAAAAAAAATACATTTGATGGATCGATAAAAAACTATGTAAAACTAAAAGTAGGTTTCTACTAATAAAAAGTATTAAAGTTAATAACAAAAATAACAAAACCATTTTATATATATATATATATATATATATCTACTTACACGAATTTAGAACAGTTAATTTTTACACAATAAACCATTGCTGAACACTTTAAATTGCGATTTATTCAGAGTCAATTTATCGAAGCAGTTAACAGTTTCATTAAAATAACTTTGCATCCGTGGTATCGGTGAATGTAGAGCGTTACTTGAGGAGCATGAGGGTATTTTAAAAACATTGTAATGACGGGTACGATGTGATGACGGTACATTGATCGAAAAGGATTTCAAAAGATCAATGAAAAATAAAGAAATATGTGTTCTTGAAACATTGAATACCGACAATAACACATGTTTCCATCTACCCCAAATAGTCTTTTGTATCGAAAAAGTTTGGTATAATTGTAAATACATTTTGGGGAAAAAAACTGTTTCTTACAACAATTTTATAATAATTAAAAAGTATCTCCTAATACTCTACCAGGTAAAGGGGGTCAATCTATTAAAAAAATACCGGTATGTGCCACGTTCCAAGACCATTCCCGAAGATTTAAGGGGGTGTTTATGTTCCCTATAAAGAGTGTTCTAAGACCATTTCCGAAAATATAATGAGGTGTTTAATAAAATAATTTATGCCCAAATTTATTCATTTATTAAAGCATTGTGTAAATTTCATTCGGCCAAGGCCAGTTTACCGACGACCGAAATTATGAGAAGAATAAATATAAATTAAAGTAAAGTATATATTTTTTTACTCTGAAACCATGATGAATTTTGATAGGAGGTCAAAAGAAATCATTTTTGAAATTGCAGGGCTAATAAGCTGGATTTTTCATGTGTATTTACTTATAGTGGATATTAATACTCACGTGAATATCGATGACTCCAACCATTTCCTTGATTATGCCCTCGATGTTGTCGATGCATGACTGGCACTTCATGCCCTCGATGTCGATGCGCGCCTCCTGCTCGCTCTCCGACGCCAGCGGCGTCGGGATGGGCGTGCACTTGCACGAGACGCACGCATCGCGCTTGTTGCACGACGACAGCGGTCGACATCTGCCGGCAATGAGACGCACAAATTATTTATACATCCTCTATTATTTATCTGTTAGGTTCGCTGTGATAGTTTTTGCGTTGTATAGGGTGATGATTTTAGAGGAGTGGTTTTCAAGAAGAGATAAAACGCATATAATTTGATGTTATGGCTAAGAATTTAGTTTTATTATAAAGATAAGGGTTTGTCATTATGTTTTAAAAATGATTTCGGGTAAGTGGCCGCCGCGGCTGACTCGAACAAATTCCAGCCGAGAGGCCCAATTTTCAACCACTTTTTGCAGCAAGTTGGGCCTCTCAGGGCCGTATGTCAGCAATAACGCGCCGAATATTCTCTTCCAAGGCGTTAATCGTGTCCGGCTTATCTGCGTAGACAAGTGACTTCACATAACCCCACAAAAAATAGTCCAGCGGTGTTAAATCGCATGATCTTTGAGGCCACGCCACGTTGTTCAGGAGTAAGTCTATTCATTATGAAATGGCAAACCAAACTGAGCATAAATCAAGTGACAGCTGTCAAAAACACCAACTACGAAAAAAGTAGTGCCAGATTGAAAACCTTATCAATAATAGTTAAATTAGGTAGCAAATGAGAAATGCAAACTTTGAATAAATTTAACATGGGATTTCCCATTAGGAAAATATTTTCAAAAATCACTTTTTAATTATTTCGAAACTCGACCTTGGAATTCGGTGCTTTTTGAAGTTATTTTATAGAGCGTCAGGTTTTACTCTCTGCGCGGTCAGTAAGCAATCGTTAGTTTTTATTTAATTAGAGCTTCATTATATAGAAATTAATAAAACAAACTTTACTATGTTGTAGACCCTTCATTTGCCTTTCAATTACTATTTTTCCTAACCCTCGAATGTCTTTGTATAAGAGGGTAATTCAACAAAAAAAGAACTATTAGCAGTTTATCATTTATTAAATTTCTCAGAATTTGATTTGAATTTTAAAAATCTGCCTTCACTATGTTGAAGATAAAAGATCATTAAAAGATATTAGATATCTAAACATATTTTTTTTATTATTAAATATCCAATGGTTACCAAATGACAGTTATAGGAAAAGGGGTCTGAATGAATCGACATTAATATGTATATCCTATGGCATCACCTCAATCTAAGGACAAATTGTAGTCTATCGAGTGATAATATTATATTTTTATAATAAATAAATTATTATTAAAATCATGTATTAGTTATTAACATTACATGTATGTATAATTATTTATATATATATAATATATAGTATTATATATTTTATTATTATTATTTATGTATTATTATTATTTATATATTATGTATTATTGCATACAATTCAATTCAAATAATTGTAATTGTATGTTGCGCAGTGAGACGGTTATACTTATAAGAACGATGCTTTTAGTAAAGTCTACTTTAGTACGGGCATTGCCTAGTTAGGTAGTACTTTGCATAATGTGAATTTAATATTAAGTTACTGCCAATAAATAAATAAAATAAAATAAAAATAGCTAGGTAAATTGTTTCCTACTACACTAGATAATATCTGTGTTTTAGTAGAAATTGAAAGCTTATAAATTAAGTTATTTAAATTCAATATTCTATCATATTAATATTTATTCTATAAATGTTTATTATTATTTTATGTTTATTATATATTGCAAAATCACCATTCTCGAATTTACCCATCAGAGCTGTCGGTAAGTGTCAGTTGAAAAAGAAATGCAAGAGGGTATACCCACGCCTCTGCAATCCGTGACATCTCATCACATCGTTCACCGAGCTCGTGAATTCAACCCAAAACCTTAAGGAAGCAGTGAGAAGAATAGGCTAAGGCAGGCGAACCGCAGACGGCCATCATAGCACATGGTTGGTGTTTTGTTTTCTTGTTGATTGCCATTTACTCTCAGCTGCGAACCTTCCCATCCATCAAAACCTACAGTCCGTTTCCCCTAATCCATGTATTACCGTTTGGACTGGCGTATATTAAAATGTATTATTTATTGCTTTATAAAATGAAAGGTCGTTCAGTGACATTTAAAAAAAAAAACTAAATTCGGGTATGGTACATGTATCTTAAAGTACAGTCGGTTCTGTAGATGCTGATGAATTATTATTTTTTGTTCGTGTTACAAAATCAGCCTCGCAAATTTGTAGAGCTTAGTGTGAGCTGTGTACTGTATATAGGGTGTTCCAAGACCTTTCCCGGTAAAAAATCCAGCTTATTGGTCCTGCGATTTCAAACATGATTTCGACCTCATATCAAAATTCATCACGGTTTCCGAGTAAAAAAGATGTAAACTTTACGCGATAATATGAAATCGCTCTCGTGATACGTTCGATCGCTAGCGAGGCCGCGCCGCACCGGGTCTTTGACCAAGCGCCCACGAGCAAAAAGGGAATTTACGTGAGCGCTTTGATGAAATTAATAAATTTGACAAAAAATAAATTTGAACATAAACACCCGCTTAAAGTCTTCGAAAATGGTATTGGAACACTCTATATATACAGAATGTCCTATTATGAGTAAGAAATAATCCCAAAACTTATTAGATTTATTAAAAGATGGTGTAGATACGGTCAGAGTGAAAATTTCGTTGCTTTGCCGATCGGTAATGGCCTTGACACCGTTACGGCGTGAGGTGACACGATCCTTTTACTATTTTCACGTAGAGTATGCATTTTATCTTCTATAACCATAAGTTTTTATATAGTATCCTAACAATCTTTACCAATTAGCTGTTTTTTTTTTATCGGAAATGGTCTTGGCACACGGTCAAATGTTTAAAGGGTTTAGGTTTAAGGAGAAATAAATATTAAATTCGATTGATTTTGAATGGCTGGTATTTGATAACCATTGGATATTTAATAATAAAAAAAAATATGTTTAGATACTTTGATTTTATATCTTCAACATAGTAAAGGTAGATTTTTAAAATGTTATTTTATTTCTGAGAAATTTAATAAATGATAAACTGCTAATAGTTGTATTTTAGTTGAATTTATCTCTTATAAAAGGTATTAGAATCTTAGGAAAAATAGTAATTAAAAGGTAAATGAAAGGTCTAAAACATAGTGAAGTTAGTTTTTTTAATTTCTATATTATGAAGCTGTAAATAAATAAAAACCTAACAATTGCTTACTGACCGCGCAGAGTTCCGAATTTCCAAGCCAATTTGCGTCGCCTTAAGGTTGTGGTAGACGGACGGACACGCGAGCGTTAATATGAACACTCACTGGCAGCGGCACATCTCCAAGTTCAGTGTCACAATTATTTACCACACACGCGCCGGAAGAAGAGTGCGAACACATGAGCGAAACGTAAGGATGAGTGGATCGATCGCTGCATCCGCCGAGATCTATAGATCGAAACGTTGAAGTATCAGCGGCGGGGAGTTGCGCAGTGGCGTGCGGTGCGCAGATAACATAGTGCGCCCGACGCGATAACCCTCGAACGGCAGCGCGGGCGCAGAAAGACCACTTCAATTAATCGTATTATCCACGCACGGAGGAGTGTGAGATTTGGCATGATAAAATTAAACGTTCATACTACTGACAGCTGTTTCCTTTTCAATAGTCTGTCAAGCAAAAATAATTATTTATGCCATCATATATAGGGTGATGATTTTAGAAGCGTGGTTTTCAAGAAGAGATAAAACGCATATAATTTGATGTCATGGCTAAGAATTTAGTTTTATTATAAAGATAAGGGTTTGTCATTATGTTTTAAAAATGATTTCGGGTAAGTGGCCACCGCGGCTGACTCGAACAAATTCCAGCCGAGAGGCCCAATTTTCAACCACTTTTTGCAGCAAGTTGGGGGGGGTGTATGTCAGCAATAACGCGCCGAATATTCTCTTCCAAGGCGTTAATCGTGTCCGGCTTATCTGCTTAGACAAGCGACTTCACATAACCCCACAAAAAATAGTCCGGCGGTGTTAAATCGCACGATCTTGGAGGCCACGCCACAGGCCCACTGAGCATAAATCAAGTGACAGCTGTCAAAAACACCAACTACGAAAAAAGTAGTGCCAGATTGAAAACCACGCCTCTAAAAAAACAGCCCTATACAAGCCGTAATTATGTTTTTTCAACTGTTACTAATATTAAATATTAAATTTAATAGGTATAAGCAGGGTATTAAAGCAAACAACACACGCTAATGACGTATTTGTACACGCTTGAAGCTGACCTCATAACTTGAAATAATGAATTACGGTCGAATTTCGACCACTAGTTATTAATAAAATCTTTAAAATTAAAAAAAACGCCGCTTTTTTTATACAGGGTGAACTTAACGTCGGCATAATCCCGCTAACGGGTGATTCTAGGCAGGAATTGATTAACTTTTATTCAACAAGTTTTCATATAGCTAACAAAATAATCTATATAAAATATAAATACTCTATGTTTGGTGCGCGGATTGACCTACCCAAATATTTGAGCGCGGGAAACTACCCGTCATACGTTTCCGTCAATACATTTGTAGGTACGGTTACTGGTCTGGTATTTTGTTAGGCGACCATACATTAAATAACTCTTTCTTTTGTCATTTTAGACCAATTTTTTTAACTTCGTTCACAAAGTTGTTTAATTTAATGTTAAATCTATCTTAAAATGGTTAATCGCTTTGGGTAGAGATGCTGCTGAGAAATTAATTTCTGAAATAGTTGTTTAGATAAAATTTAATAAGATTGTAATTTAAGCGACTTTAGCTACTAAGTAAAAAATATTATTTTAGTTACAAAGAATGTTTAAAAAAAAAAAAAAAATATATGCTTACTTGGATATGTCATACCAATATGTTTATGCCCAATGTATATATATCACTACTTCACTATATATAAGATATGTTTCTACACTATATGTAGTATAACATTATTTTTATATTGTATATTTATTTATTTATATCGAATATTTATTTACCTATATATTTAATAATTGCTTATTCATTTATTTGTTATTTTTTAATTGTTTCATTTATTTATTTTATTTTTTCATATATTAAGTATTCTTGAGTAAACATTTAAATTGTATTCATGTGTGTATGTGTGTGAGGGTGTGTATATCAGTGTGTATATTTGTGCCTTATTATTTTTATATTTTTCTCAGGGTTTTGCGCTGGTCTCTGCTACGCACTGTATCACTTCATATATAACCTTCCTTAGAACAGGTAACTATTACCTAGTTAGGAAGGTTATAGACTTATACTCATCGGCCAATTTATATTCCAAACCAAACAAAAAAAAAAAAAAAAATGTCCAGAATCACCCCTTATAAAGATACTGCTGACTTTAAGTTCATCCTGTATATACCACGAAATATACATACACCTTATGGTATATTTTCGCCCCGCGTCTGCATCGCGAGGGTTAAATAAATTGAATAATAACCAATAAAAACAGCCGTCGTTTATTTTGCGCGCGACACTAATTTCTAGCGGTTAATGAATAAAAGTATTGCACACGATAGTTAGGATCCCAAGTTGCCCTACAAGCACGTGCAAGGCATCATTCCCGAAGACCACATTTTCTGGTCGAAATCAATTTAACAATCTCACTTCAGCTAATAAAAAAAAATGGCTTATTACACGCGGTTTCGCCTGCTTTTATTTAAGCGCTTGAGTGCGTATACGGAATACGGGAGTTACTTCGTCTGGAGCCATTCCTGGGCGTAGAACCAGGTCATGCTTATCATAAGGATGCATTGCCATCGGAACTGAAACGACAGGTCAATTTTCAACTCGGTAGGATAAGGGGGAGTGAATTTAAAAAAATAATTTCCACCTTTTCTAAAAGTTTAGAGGCTGGAAAAGGTTGTATAGGTTGTTTTTTTTAGAGGCGTGGTTTTCAATCTGGCACTACTTATTTCGTAGTTGGTGTTTTTGACAGCTGTCACTTGATTTATGCTCAGTTTGGTTCGCCATTTCATAATGAATAGACTTACTCCTGAACAACGTGGCGTGGCCTCCAAGATCGTGCGATTTAACACCGCTGGACTATTTTTTGTGGGGTTATGTGAAGTCGCTTGTCTACGCAGATAAGCCGGACACGATTAACGCCTTGGAAGAGAATATTCGGCGCGTTATTGCTGACATACGGCCCAACTTGCTGCAAAAAGTGGTTGAAAATTGGGCCTCTCGGCTGGAATTTGTTCGAGTCAGCCGCGGCGGCCACTTACCCGAAACCATTTTTAAAACATAATGGCAAACCCTTATCTTTATAATAAAACTAAATTCTTAGCCATAACATCAAATTATATGCGTTTTATCTCTTCTTTAAAACCACGACTCTAAAATCATCACCCTATACTTTTCCATACATTTATCAAAACTTTATATGTAAATATCTTAACACAATAGTCGAGGCGTAGTTAATTTTATAAAGATACAAATTTAACTTAGTTTGATAAAATAATCGATTCGGTTTTTCACGATTAACCAGAGTTTTTCTGTTTTAAGTAATCAGTTAGGAAGATTTATGACCACGCACAAGACAGAAAACAGCGCTGCCGGAAAGAGGCCCCTAAGTTCAGTTAGTGTATTTATAGTAGTATTTATTTATGTATTCTTTATTGAAAATTCCAACAGTATTAATTTTTATAATTACAAGCAAAACTTATTACTAGTATAAAAAACCAATTATGGATTTCGGACATTTTACATATAAACATTAGCATAAAAAAATTGGAACAGTGTTCTTAAAATATATATATATTATGAATATTATATACGAATACAGTAGATTTTTTTGATGTGTTATGTATAATTTGTGAGTGTGTGTGATTTGTATGTATATGTTAAAATAAAGTAATAAATTAAGTATGATTTTAGTATGTATAAAAATAATTTATGTGAAGGTAATATAAATATAATATGTATGTATATTATATTTGTAATTGGTATTACAAGTACTTGTATGTTACAATTAACCATTAACAACATAACAATCTAACAGTAAAATTAGGTTTTATTTGTCTTTATTATTTATGAATAGTACAAAAATGGTTGGTAGGTTCGAAACGTTCAAGATCATTCCGTCCGATGTTGTAAAGGCGAATCGTGCGTCATAGGTCATACACGCGAATTTCACGGGAAAAAAGGGGTCAAATATTTATTTATTTATTTGAATTATAAACAGCGTTACAAACACACAAAAAAATATCATTACTAAGGCCGATTAAAAGTATTTTTCGTTCGCATGCGATGTGTTTAAACCAGCGTGCATACTCTCTCATTAACAGTTTTCACAAAACTATCACGACTTGGGTGTAAATTTGTCAATCTCATGTTAAAAACATGGAAAATTTGAGTCTGACGATTGAGGAAATATTAGATAAAATACCCAATAATAAATATAGTTCCTTCGCAAAAAGATATTGGATTCTCTCAATACGATTGTATTAAGAAGCATATTTAGGACACCCTGATTGCTGGTTGCTCGATTGCATTCTTACAACACTCGTTTGAAATTATATTTTGAAGATTAAAGCCAAAAGGCGACCTTTGTGCCACTCTAAAAAAACGTCTTTTCATTCTTCGCCGGTAGATGTCATACATATTTAAGTGGGTAGCCTGCCAACCACGCGGCGCCGAGAATTTCCTAATGAAATACCCGCCAAATATTCCCTCCGAGAATGTTCATTCGTTCCTCGCGAGGAGTTCCTCCTGTTCACCACCAATGGCGTCTGCTAATAACGCAGAAATAAGTACTTAAGTATAGAATTGATTTCTCAATATTTACAAAAGCCATAGACACGCGCACTAGAGGGTTGTTTTTTTTTTTATTGTGAAAATCAAGTTGGCCGATGAGTACAAGTCTATATCCTTCCTAACCAGGTAAGAGTTACCTGTTCTAAGGAAGGTTATATATGAAGTGTTACAGTGAACATACAAGAGACCAGCTCAAAACCCTGTGAAAATATAAAAATGAACTAAATAATTAAAAATGGTTATCATATAATTTACTTAGTAGTAGTAAATTATTTAACCGGAACCAGACGTCTTACAGCTAGGCCCTAAAGGCATCTCTCAGACTACTCGCGCTTGTGATACCAACTTGTGATGGATTGCTTTATTCCCTATCTCCATTTGTGCCTGCGGCACTTTTATCCCGTTTAATGTGCGTTTTGGATAACCATAAAGGCGAAAGTGAGTTACTTTTTTGGGTCTGAATAGATAAAAATGAAAAATACAACGGTGTCAAGTTTTTTTTTTGTAAATATTGACCTAGTAATGAAACAACACGGACATTTAACTGGCCAGTAATAAATAACACCTTGCAACTTTTGTATTCGAATATGATACCTGAGCGCTGTATTGAACTGTCAATATTTCATTAATTAATACTAAAATGTTGTTGACTAATGTCATATATCTATATTTTTCGACCGACCTCTGCTTTTTAAAGAGCTTCAATCTACACACACAAATTCAAATCTTTCACATTTGTGTGTGTAGAGTGTGTGTGATAGCCACTAGTATATGTTCAGTATTAAATATATGACAAGGCACAGAATAAATAATAATTGAGTATAATAATAATAATTGCACTATCATACCCTACATACATTAAACCCATACAATGACATTAGCAGGCAAGCCAGAGCCCACAATGACCGCTAAAAGCGAATATTTTAGACGTACTTAGTAATTATTGTTAAAAAATCTAGGCAAGCCCGGCTTTTCGGCTTTTATGGAAGTGCCGCCACTGCATTACATTACACCTATATGCGACAATCTTTCATTTTCCCTCTCTCATTTAGGTAGTAAAACTACCTTTTGCAATGGGTGCCATTTCATGACTGCCACATGCCCTAATCACTTTCTTGTGGACCCGAAAACTGCCGTAATTTTACACCGATCACTTTCAAATTGATACATAATATTAAAGGGCACAAAATCTCGGTCGAGTTCGTTAATGGGCAAAATCAGACCAGGGGGGCGGGAATGGGGGGGTTTTTTCGAAAAAGTGAATTTTTGCTATAACTTTCTTCTCGTATAAGATATGTAATTCTTTAAATTTTCGTATAATTCCTTATATAAGGACCTAAAACCTATTCAAATAAACTTTTTTGATAGCATCAACCGTTCGTCCTAGGGGTGGGAAAAAGTGGTTTTTCAAAATTCAAAAAATCATACCTCCCTTAATCGGCATATGGTCAAATCCGTTAAAAATGTTATTTGTAAGCGTATAATTTCACTACAATTATTGTTCGAAACAATTTTTGATATGAGCAACCCTTACGGTCAGGGTTGACCAAAATGTTTTACCACTTTGATCCGGTGAAATCTACCTCCGCCTTCCGGCGTGCCTTACACTCGTACATACCCTAATTCATGCACGCATTTGCACAAACATAATATCACCGTTACCAACACTTTCTCTGCGCAATTCATGCACAGGGTGTTCCAAGACAATTCCCGAAGACTTAAGGAGGTGTTTGTACTCTATTAAGACGCCCCGGGACGCATTTGTCCTTGAGATTTGAAAGAGTAGGCTTTATTCGAACATTGACGCGTAGAAAAGAAACGGATATACTCGCCGACTCATTTGGAATCGATGAAACATGTTTTTTGTATTTAAATAATTATTATCATTTGAAAAAAATGTTTTTTTTAAAGTAATGTCCTAGATTATTATATTGTCTATCTTTAGAAAGAAAAATTAGGTTCGCGTCACTTACACAACTTAAAAGAAAATCGTTGCAAGAAAAAAAACACACTTTCTTATTTATTTATTTTTATTACTATAATAAGGTGTATTTCGTTTTTTTTTTAAGCAAAGGACTAAATTAATATATGTAGAATATTGTGGTATTTTTAGTTTTAGCCATTTGTTGGGAATAACTTCAACAGAATGCACCAAAATACATTGCAAAACACGTTTTAGGGACTGGTGGCGCCTTAAGTGTGAGAAATTGTATAAAAAAAAAAATGCAAAAATAACTCACGTTCAAATTTATTAATTTTATCAAATGATTTGAAGAATAAAGTTGTGATTTAATGTAAAGGCAGATTTTTAAAATTCGTTTATAATCACGAAAAATTTAATAAATGATAAACTTCTAATAGTTTCATTTTAGTTGAATTGCTATCTTATAAAAGGTATTAGAATCTTAGGAAAAATAGTAATTGAAAGGAAAATGAAAGGTCTAAAACATAGAAAAGTTAGTTTTTTTAATTTATATATTATGAAGCTGTAATTAAATAAAAAACCAAAACTTGCTTACTGACGCGCAGAGAGTTAAACCTGACGCCCTATAATAAATAAAGCACCTAATTTAAAGGTCAAGGGACTGGTCAAGGGACTTTAATGGTCGGGAATTTAAACTTTGGTATAGTGGGTTTCACAAGTTACCTCTTCAAATTAATAATGAGAAAAGAAACGGACGTTGCGATAAAAGTTACGCTCGATTTAGCGGAAAATGTCCGGCGAAAGCGGAATTCGCTTTCGTTCGCACGACCGGATAATCGAATTGCCGGTTATAAAAAACCGCGGGATCAAAACACGGTTTTGTTTCGTTTCTACGTAATTTAGTACGACGCATAATTACTAATTCGACGCGATTTATATATACAGGGTGGTCCCGAGACCAATCCCTCAGACTTTAGGGGATATTTATGTTCCCTATTAAGAGTAAGAAATGTCCCAAGGTCAATCCCAATTAAAAAAAAAACAGCGAATAGGTCTTACGATTCCGAGTGTTATTTGTTAAGAAACTATATCAAAATTAATTATGGTTTTCGAGAAAAAAAATGTTGAAGTTTCTATTCTAAATAGATATTTTTCAATGGCTTCTCCCTCGGATAACTACGTCACTGGGTCACTTGGCCGCGGTCGGTCAAGATCGAGGTTAATGACCTGCCGCGTTGTTCGAAACGCCCTATTAGGGCGGAGCTAAATGATTGCTGTCAGATGCGACTGGTCGAACAGAGGTCGGTCTAAGAAGAAGAGGGTAACTCCTTACTCCTTCTCTGCGGTTTTAAGAGGGATGCTATTGGTTGACAGATAATATTGATTTATCGATTGATTTACACCAATTTTATTACAAAAATAATAATTTGGTGATGAAAATTTTTCGCATTTTGTTACATAATTACTTACTCTTAATAGGGAACTTAAACACACCCTAAATTTTGTGGGATTGGTCTTGGGACACACTGTATAACAAAATGCAAAAAATTTCATCACCAAATTATTATTTTTTGGACAAAATTTGTGTAAATCGATCTTATCAATCGATAAATCAATATTATCTGTCGACGAATAGCATCCCTCTTACAATCCCAGAGAAGGAGACAGGAGTTACCCCTTCTTCTTAGACCGACCTTTGTTCGACCAGTGGCATCTGACAGCAATCATTTAGCTCCGCCCTAATAGGGCGTTTCGAACAACGCGGCAGGTCATTAACCTCGATCTTGACCGACCGCGGCCCAGTGACCCAGTGACGTAGTTATCCGAGGGAGAAGCCATTGAAAAATATCTATTTAGAATAGAAACTTCAACATTTTTTTTCCTCGGGCTAAGAGTCCCTTAAATTGAGATAAGTATCCCTAATGTTAAAAAATCCGTATCACCAAACCTTAGGTGTTTCTTATAAACAAATTAGGATAAACTAATTAGGATAAATTAGGATAAAAATCAGATTGGATAAACGTACTCGCTAATAATATGAGGGTTTAAGACCATTCCCTGTGTTTATGTTCCCTATTACGTGTAGGAAATTGTATAAAAAAAAAATGTAAAAATAATGCCCAAATTTATTAATTTTAGCAAAGCGCCCGTGTAAATTCCCTTTTTTGCTAGCAGGCGTTCGGCGAGGCCGGTAAATGACCCAGCACGGCGCGGCCTCGCTAGCAACCGAACTTACGACAAGAGCGATTTCATATTATCATTTAAAGTTTACAAATTTTTTACCCGGAAACCATGGTGGATTTTGGATATGAGGTCAATACAAATCATGTTTGAAATCGCAGGGCGAGCACGACTACTGTGATTTTCCTCTCATTTAAATAAATAGGCGATAAGATAAGGTGACGAGGTGATAAGTTTGAAAAATCTTTCTTCCTTGGAGTTTTAATTCTAACTCTGGTTGTAGAAATCGCGGTAGTCTAGTGGTTAAGGCGTTGGACTACTGACCCAAAGGTTGCGGGTTCGAATGCGTACATGGTCATACTGCTTTTAACGCATTAACCAACCATCTCCCCTGATTCTAGGACAGGCATATTTGGCCTAGTTGAGTAGGGCCCAAAAGTAATTGCATATGACCTAGGTCATTGCAATTATTTAAAAACTTGTACATAAAACTTTTTAATTCCGATATGGTTACCGTTTTTTCGTTACGGAACCCTAAAACTGAAAGTCACGCACGCATTGGGAGATGAATGATTTTTTACGAGGCCGTCGATATAGTACGAGAGCCGACGATCGATACAATTTTATAAATAAAATTAATGGTAAAAATACATTTTTAAAAACAAGCTTTTAGACCGTTGAGGAGTTCCTTCGTCTTCCATCCCTGGATGTGGAACCGGGTCCGCTTACCATAAAAATGCATCGTCATCGGAACCGAGGAAGTAGTTCTAATTCAGCTTGCAAGATTTGACCTAAACTGACATACCAAAATGGCACTGCAGAGTGTCACATATCAATGTATTTTATGTAAACCCTAAAATTAACTTCTAATGGACTTATAGTATTTTTTTTTAATAGCGGCTCCTAATAAAATACTTCACTACCTAAATAAGCACTCGAAAAGTAGCTTAAATTCAACCTAAAGTAGTGTTTAAATTGCCCAATAACTTTGAAGATCGCCTTTTTTGTTTAAATATAGGGTGATGATTTTAGAGGCGTGGTTTTCAAGAAGAGATAAAACGCATATAATTTGATGTTATGGCTAAGAATTTAGTTTTATTATAAAGATAAGGGTTTGCCATTATGTTTTAAAAATGATTTCGGGTAAGTGGCCGCCGCGGCTGACTCGAACAAATTCCAGCCGAGAGGCCCAATTTTCAACCACTTTTTGCAGCAAGTTGGGCCGTATGTCAGCAATAACGCGCCGAATATTCTCTTCCAAGGCGTTAATCGTGTCCGGCTTATCTGCGTAGACAAGCGACTTCACATAACCCCACAAAAAATAGTCCAGCGGTGTTAAATCGCACGATCTTGGAGGCCACGCCACGTTGTTCAGGAGTAAGTCTATTCATTATGAAATGGCAAACCAAACTGAGCATAAATCAAGTGACAGCTGTCAAAAACACCAACTACGAAAAAAGTAGTGCCAGATTGAAAACCACGCCTCTAAAAAAAAACATCCTATATAATGATTTACATTGAAAAGCGCTCTTCTCACTCTTGCGCGTGCTCTAAAATCGTTCTATCTCATCTAACGCATAAACACTAGAATTAATTTATGTCTGAAAACATACTTGAAATTGCATCTATATAAAATAAACTATTTTATATCAGCACATAATCGTACAGACAATAATAACTAATAATTTGGCAAATATTTAAACAAACTTAACATTCTTAAGCGGCCGCTTTTCGAAAGCTCTCTTCTGTCTAAGATCTGCATATCTCATCTAACGGATTGTAAAATTATAAATCATTAAAAATGAAAAAAAAAAAACGACTAAACGGATCATCTCGAATCATGGCCAAGGACACTTTCAAACGAAAAAAAAATCATTAAAATGGGTCATCTGTTTGGCACTACGACCCTCTGTTTGCGTCGGGGGTTAAATATATATTTATTTATTTACTTTATTCAACAAATTTACAATATCATTCTTTTATGTACCAGCCAAGCCCAAGGTTTATCTGCTGGAAACCAGATGTGTAAAATACAGATATTAATAATTGCGAAATATGTTCAAATTAATTTGTCCTGTATTTTACAGGTCCTTTACAATATACATATACACATTAATTATATACATTTTTTTAGCTTAGTAGTATTTTACAATCAAAAAATAAGTATTATAACAACATTTTAAAATAATATTTAACACGCTAAGTCACTTTATCTACAAACAATTAAATAGAGTGTTTTTGTGAGATTTCATAGCAAATATTTCTTTCTTTATACCTTATAACTTCTATATTTATAACTTTATACTTTATATATATATATAATCGAAGAGGATACGGCAAACATACCGGGGGGAGGGGGGGGGGAGAAATTAACAAATAGGATTCTAGCTCCGGAGGTTTTTATGAGAGTAATTTGTGAGTTTAATTCGCTGGTCTATAGTCGTAATATAGTATATGTGCAAATCGCCCGCCTCAACACAAGAGAGCACAATATGGTCACAAGGGGAGGGTATGCCCCGAATTATGCCCAAAAGTTTGTTGATTTATTTATTTAAAAAGTATATTAAGTGTATGTGTGTATATATTTGTGCTTAAAGATAATTTTTAATATTTCTCACAGGGTTTTGCGCGGGTCTTTTGTACTCACAATGTAACGCTTCATAAATAACCTTTCTTAGAATAGTAACTCTTACCTAGTTAGAAAGGTAATAAATTTTATATATCAAATTTTGTATATTAGTTTGATATTTAGTGTAAAACTGAACATTCTGTTGCCAATACCTTATTTTATTTAATAAAAAAAAAACGAAAACGATTTAGATAAATGTATTGCTGGCTCTGGGGTTGATTTTTATTTTTTCCGTTTGCACCTTTCACTTTTAGTAGGTACTTACCAAAACCGGAAAACTGGAGCACGGCACAGGCTTAGAGCCAGCGATGGAGTCGTAACTAGCCTTGATATCATGGTGAGAGTCACGGACTATTTTTATTACTCGTGTTTCATATTGAAATGCCACTGTTAGCATTATATCTTACCGAAAAATAGTAATAAGACAAATTGTGCATATCCACCTACAGCTGTGCATAAATCGTAAATTATTACTGAACTTTTTTTTTATGACTACGTACTAAAAAAACTACAAACGCATTTTTTTATAGATAAAACAGAAGTTCGACAGAAGTCTGGTTGCCTAGAATGAGATCTTTGTATTATTTTATCTAAGCTAGTGGTCGCCCGGTGGTCGAAATTCGACCGCAACTCGGGACTTTTAGGTTTGAGCATTATTGAGGTTGTTATACCTCTATAATGAGGTGAGTTTACCTCTATAATCATTGCATATAGTTTTTTTTTTAATTTTGTTCTTTAAGTCAGCTACGAAAGTGTACAAATACGTTATTTGCCTTAATTCCCTGCAGTACTTATGAAATTTGAACATAATGTTAGTAACAGTTGATAAATACAAACACACAATTACAGCGTGTATTTGTATTTATTTTTTGA
The DNA here is from genome assembly GCA_020383195.1 of Neomicropteryx cornuta. NCBI lineage: Eukaryota > Metazoa > Arthropoda > Insecta > Lepidoptera > Micropterigidae > Neomicropteryx > Neomicropteryx cornuta. The sequence goes on along the minus strand of JAHKQU010000010.1, from coordinate 2,557,940 downwards.
TACAATTCATTATTATTTTTAATATTTTGGCGTAAATGAGACTTACCATTCATAGAAATATAAGATTCAATTCAATGCTTTATTTTTATAGGGCGTTATGTTTTGTTCTTTGCGCGGTCAGAAAGCAATTGCCGGTTTTTATTTAATTACAGCTTCATTATTTAGAAATTAAAAAAACTAACATTACTATGTTTTAGAACTTTTATTTACCTTTCAATTACTATTTTTTCTAAGTCTCTAATGTATTTTATAAGAGAGTGATTCAACTAAAAAATAACTATTAGGAGTTTATCATTTATTAAATTTCTCAGGTATAGAATTAAATTTTAAAAATCTACCTTTACTATGTTGAAGACTAATCTACACATATTTTTCTTATTATTAAATATCCAATGGTTACTTGAATGCCAGTTATAAAAAATGGTCTAAATGAATCGAAATCAATATGGCTTCGCCTTAATTATTTTTGCTTGACATTGACAGATTATTGAAAAATGAATATTTGAAATAACACACAAAATTCACAGCTCGAAACTCATTCTGTCAATCTATCATTTACTATGAACGTTTTATTTTATTAAATTGAATGTATTTGTAATTTATATTATAGATAATTTTAGCATTCTCCATATAATCTTTAAACATGCCTTTAACGCGTATTAATATATGGTTCTCTGTCATTCTATCCATATAGTTATTGACTGTTCGAACGCGCTTCGGTGAAATATTAAATACGGAATAATAAATTCTCCTGTCATTTTGACAGCTCTTGTAGTTTTAATTTGGCCTGTAAGTAACTTCTTTTGAGCCAGTATTTATTTATTTAATTTTAATCTACATATGGGAAGATAAAAAAGTGAATACTACATAAATCTTAAAACAGATTTCTATTTTATACTTAGAAAATAATAACAACAAATAACACAGATTTACAATATAAACGACCTTAGATAATGGTTATGAATAGCAAAAAAATATATACAGATTGTTCTAAGACCATTCTCGAAGACTTAAAGGGGGTGTTTATGTTCCCAATTACGTGTAAGAAATAGTATAAAAAAATGTGAAAAATAATTCATGTCCAAATTTATTAATTTTATAAGAGCTCTCGTGTAAATTCCTTTTTTGCCCGCGGCCTCGCTAGCGACCAACAAGAGCGATTTCATACTACCACGTAAAGTTTACATTTTTTTTACTCTGAAACCATGAAGAATTTTTAAAATTGACATTTACTTAGCTTAAGATAATCATGACAATGGATTATTAGTTGGTCGTACAATTGAGGGATTGGAATGTGAAGAGCATTGTTGCTCCCTACTCAACTAGGCCAAATATGTCTGTGTTAGAGTCAGGAGAGACGGTGGTAATGAAGCGTTAAAAATGGTATGACCGTGTGCGGATTCTAACCCGTGACCTTAAGGTCAGTAGTCCAACGCCTGAACTGCTAGACTAGCACGTCGAACAAAACTTATACGAAGCCCGATTTATACGGAAATTGCATAAATTGTGTTTACTAATTGTGCGACCTATGTTTTATTTTATCAGCATATCGTTGAAGAAAAACAACGTCCTAGCCTAGCTGTGAGACATAAAAAAATAGTACAAATAAGCGAGTATTCCACAACAGACCTTGTATTAAACGGTAATGATAATCGCAGATGCATCTCACGGCGTACAGTTAGGTACAAATATAACTTAACAAATAGTGAGTGGTTTAGCAGCCTTTCTCAAAAAGTCAATCGTATTTATTTCACCGCCGAAAATATTATACAATCGAGACATTGCTTTTTTTTTCCCCGGAGAGAGTAATCCGCAACTCTGCGAGCGATTAGAGATTTGTAGGAAACGGAGGAGAGCCAGTGACACATTTATTTATTTAATCAAGGAAAAACAACGGGTACAAGAGATGAGATGAAATCCCAAAGAATCTTACGATTTAGCAACCATACAAGCATCCTTACAAGTTTTTCACATATAGAGTGATTTGTTTCATATCTAATGCTAATAAGTTATATAAATTTTCTGACATGAGATCATGATTGAGTGCTTACCATTGCAAGCATAACTAACGCAATACCATATTAATTACACAAAAATAAAAATAGTAGCAAGCAGAGTCGCTATGGAGGTGAGTTAAGATTAACGATGAAGAGAGTAGAGTTCAGGATGCTGCGTTTTGAAACGACTTTAGAAGAGTAAATACAGATTTCTTAAAAACTGCGGCCTTCGAGAAAACATCTGTCAAGCGGTGCTCTAAAACCTGCGTTATGGGCTTAATGACTAATTGTCGACGGGTCGACATATTAATATTGTAGAAATAAAACCATATTTTATCACTCCCATTATGGTTGCTAAATCTTTTATTTACATATAAATTACGCTAGAGAAATGGCTGTGAGCTAGATGTCTCTAAAATCGGGGCTGGGCAGTGTGGGGAAAATTGTTTAATATACAAAGAGTCTGTGCAGTTGACCGTTGAGGAGTTCCTTCATCTGGAGCCATTCCTGGGTGGAGAATCAAGTCATGCTTACCATAAAATTACATTGTCTTTGGAACTGAACGGTCATACGGTGTCAAATTTCAACTCCATAGGATAAGGGGAAGTGGTTTTACTTATTTAATTAAATTGATATAATATATTTTATTACATATTCATTATCATAATTTATTTATTTATTTATTCATTATGATACAATAAGAAGTTACAACAATAAATGATATAATAAGACTGAACAAGGAGTTAAATTAATATAATTTAGACAAATTAAACACCAGTCATTTATTGTTGCTCTGAAGTAACATGGCTACTCTAACTAGGTTAAAAAAAAAAACAGTTTTAAAAGCGGCCAAAAATGTTTGCAGAAAAAATACAATATTTATTACGTACGCGAGACGTTACTAATAAATGGGATCATACGATAATGTCATAAATACAAAATATAATACATATAGTAAATAGTGCATAATACTATATATATATATATATATATATATATAAATATATATATATATGATTGTGCTTTTTTAAATTGCTCATCTGCGCTGTTGAGAAGTTTAGGTTCAAGGAAATTGAGATGCCTTTGCCCAGAAGTGGTATTCATTATTAGCATAATATGACAACGCTTTTCTCAATGCTGAGCTACATACATACACACCCACCTGACGGTATCTACCCAGTCTGTCTTTATTGTGTTTATTTATAACGGTATAACATCTTTTAAAAAAAAAAAATCCGTGTGGAATGTGACATTCTATTTATTGCCGCGATTGTACAATCATACTCAATTCAAAAATTACACTCGTAGCGTTTTATCTGCATGTGTACACGCACGGAATGAAGCATTGGTAAAACAGATCAAAAAAATATCGATTATTTGTAATATGCATTTTTTTACTTGAATTGAAATTAAAGGCCCAATATGAGACCCTGGCATTCCATCCGAAGTGCACTTTAATTTTGTCGATCTGTAAAAGTTTGTTCCGCTAAAAAGTTATTACTCTTGCGTTATATTACACTGCGGGGGTCGCGAGTTCACCGAACGAACGCACCAGGTTCCGCCGACGACAGCATCTGACGCCAGGTACGAAGTCCGTCGACCGAACGCACCGGGGCTGAGGAAGGGGGTTTCCCCTCCGACGCAGGACGATAGTCTATAAGAACGGAGGTCGTCCGCCGTCGTCACGCCGGATCGCGTCCGCGCAGCATGGAGTCAAGCATTATATAGTATATCGAAGTATGTATGCAGTAAGAGGATCAAGTAATTAATGTTCTAAGGTATTTCGTTTTTCTCGTAATCGGGCACAATTTTTCAATATTTTTTGCTGATCAATATTCGATCGTAGATCTATAGATCAACCGCCTGAAAGGACCGAAGTAAATTAAGCCCTGTATAACGGCCAATAACCTGACATAATTTTTGACACTATCTATTGATAGAAACAACAAAAAATAAAAAATCTACACACAGATTTAAATCAAAACAAATATTCAAGAATTAAAGGAGTAAAATAAATAAGAATTGTTTTTTGCATTATGATAAATAGCCCTAATAAAATAAGATGCAAACACTCACCTTTTATCCCTGTCGTCCTCCCCCGTCAGCCGCTGGTACTTGAAATGTCGGCTCATTGTCGAATCTCTGTCTCAACACAAAATCCAAAGCATGGTCACAGCCGTCACCACACACGCACCGTTCACAGACGCACCGAACGCACTCACATCACCAAGCGCGCAGGCTTACGCGCGCGCGTGCTTTGTAGGGTCACCATTGGAGTTTAAACTGTTGCGTATTTATTATAATAAAATTCATTTGATTCCTTATGTCCGAAGAAAAATTGGTAAAAAAAATAGGTTATTCTCTTATGGATGAGAATTGAGTTGAAAAAATTAAACAGACCTTTAAGTCAAAAGGGTTTTTAACTGGAATACTAATCGATGGTTTAAATATTCTTTGCAAATTAAAGAGTAAGCAGTCTTTTCAAAATATTTCAATAAAAAAAAAAGGAATTCGTCGTCAGATACTGAGTAGGTACTTCCAATTACTACTATACGGTGTTCCAAGACCATTGCCGACAATCCAGCTTACTGACCCTGCGATTTTAAACATGATTTGTCTTGACCTCATATCAAAATTCACCATGGAATCAGAGTAAAAAAAATGTAAACTATCCGCGATAATATGAAATCGCTCTTGTCATAAGTTCGGTCGCTAGCGAGACCGCAAAGCGCCTGATCATTGATCAATCTTACCCGGCGCCCTCGAGCAAAAGGGGAATTTAAACGAGAACTTCGATAAAATTAATAAATTTGGCCATGAATTATTTTCTCATTTTTTTTTATACAATTTCATACACGTAATTGGGAACATAAATGGTCTTGGTACACCCATTAACACAGAAAAAAAATGTAGGTTTATGTTCTTTTTTACAAAGTTCATTTCGAAAATTATTTCACGACTATTATAAAAAAAAATCCATCAGCAACCGTGCAAATTCAGAAATTATATAAATTGATCTTATATTGAAATTATTGTCATTTTAAAAATTGTATTCGTTCATATTATCAGTTTTTTGATGTGTACGAATTACATTTTTTCCAATTGTAATAAAAAAATGTGTGAGATAGCAAAAAGATGATTTTAAATCCGATATGTCACCGGACGCCAATTCACTACACCGTGTACTGCGTAAAAATGTTTACACATCAAAAATACTGCAGAGTTCCTAAACAGCTCGAGGTCGCAAGATGCGTGTTTAAACTCTCAGCATTGCATATGTGCTGACGATTTTAAATAAACTAGGTATTTAGCCGCAGTCGCAAAGGTGAAATCTCCGCCTCCGTGGGATTTCCCATAGAGAAAATATTTATAACCACAACTTTTTCAAAATTCTGCCTCCGTCACGATCTAGTATTTTTCATTAAGATTCGAAGAAAACTTTAAAGTTCTAAAATCGGTAGTGAAATCATTGAGATTTGACATCACAAACATTTCGCTACTGGTGTCGAGCGAACATGTCACGATGAAATAAAAACACACACACGCGAAGAGTGCAATAATAATAGTACTGCGCAATTGTGTAAAAAAAAAAATCACACAGATAACACTGATTGGACCCGAATTAGTGTCACATGGACGACATTTTGACAAATATCAACATTTAGCTAAATGTTGATATGCATATGTTAAATGCGCACGGTTTCGGAAGTTATCACCGCAAACACGCGTCCCAGATTTTCGTTACACTCCGACAGCGAGCTGAAGCGATTAACGGAAGGTATTTTACTGTAACCACAGTAAAAAAAAAACAACATTCCACTGTATACAGTCGGAATTCCCGGAGGCCGAAGTTACTGTGACGCCACCAATAGTAATATCTATTTCAAATGATGGATTAAAGATAAAACTTATCAGTATAGGAGCATCGATTCGCGATTTATTAACATGCGTTTGCATTTTTCGTCGGTCTAATTGTGTAAAGATGTCGAATCCCCAAAACGGAATGTATTCGATTAGTATTGAACGTGACTTCTGCACTACGCCATATTATTTATATTTTGTTACCTACATTTTTTGAATTGTAATAGCAATTTAGTTTGAATTTATTTATTTATTTTCTTATGGGAAAACGCACAGTAATAACAATAATATTAACAATTAAGAATTAAGCAGATAACAAAACCGATTATGGATTTCCTACATATTCACGAACATACTATTATACAGTAGGTATGAAGACTTCAAACTAAATTGATGCAAATAAATTTATTAAAATACAAACACGCAGGTATACATTCGTATGAGGAGCATGTGATGTATGTGTGTGTGTGTGGATGAGGGTGTGTGTTTGTGTGCGAGGGTGCGTGTGTGTGTGTGTGTGTGTGAGGAAAAGAGAGATTTTGATGACGGTGAATTAAGTTTAATGTAGGTATGAAAATAACGTTTTATTTGCATTAGATAGATTTATTTGCATCATAATTTAACACTTTATTGCGACGATTAAAGTGACAGACTACCTTGAAATTCGGTGCTTTATTGAAATTATACTTCTTTGGGCCCGTTGTACTCATTGGGGTGGGATGTTGGTCGAGAAACCGCGTCACGCGTTAGGAGTAATTTTTACGTTTGTCGCGTTGTAGAGACCCTTCCGAAATTTGAAGCTAGTTATCTGTGGTTTTTTTTCACAAATTATACGAAAGTATACGAATATACAAACTTAATAATGATAATGTATAGGTGTACTCGTATAGTATAATAATTAAGTGACTTATAATAATATATTGAAGAGAAATATATTGAATAAAAGAGAAAAATGTCTTATATTTCATTTATATATCCTGTGTGTGAGTGGGTGTGTGCGAATGGCCAAAGAAGTATAACTTCCACCGTCTGGTCCGACGCAGAACCATTTTTTTTTTATAGGGCGTCAGATTTTACTCTTTACTCTTTGATATTCTTGATCCTCGCAGGATTATATTTCCATCTGTGATTTTGGCTGCACTATCACAATGAAAAGAGAACCTGATAATTCTTTGATTTTACATACACTACACCCACACAGTGACATTACGTTACACCAAACACAATATTTTATTTCAAGCAAGTATTATATTGCACCACTACCTACACATACATACGCATTCGCACAAACACTTGCCTCACCTAATCGTTCACATGCAATAATTTACCAATTAAATGTTCATAGGCTTGCTTGCATATAAATTACATTTATTTTTTAAACAAATATGTTGCATGGGCATTGTTTAGTTTTCTGTTAGTAACTTAGTATTAAGATTCACTGTTGTTAACTTCGTAGTAATAAATAAAATGATTGTACTCTTAAGAGGGCAGTCTCTGATTAGAACCCTTATACAAACGCTGTTCTAATTTACAACTAGATGTTCTAGTGTAAAAAAAAGAGTTGAAAATATTCTTCACTTCATGTTTCTGGCATACTGTAGTATATGTTTACTCAGTGTCCCAAGAACATTCCAGATAAAAAATGTGATTTTTCAAAAGAGATTTCTTATGACAACATATCAAATTTCATCATGGAAACCGAGAAAAAAAATGTAAACTTTACGTGATAATTATAAACCGTTTAATGGCATGCGTCCGTCAGCTGCGACACAGGTAAATGACATGTATCGATGAAGGTAGTAATTTTTTATTTGTAATTGAAAATTAAAACACCCCTTTGAGTCTTCGGAAATGGCCTTAGGACGGACGGCGTGTATAGGATAAGGTATGTAATTTATTTCTCACTATTATTTATTATATTATCTACACATTTTTTTATGGAAATTTACCTAATCTATGGCAATTATGGCAATAAATTAGTTCGTTGTACAAGTAAAAGATTCGAGTAAAAGGAGAGTAAAAGCGTTATTCGAGGAATAAAAGAGTGTGTGAAATACATTTAAATTGAGTGTTATGTATTTTGTTAGCACGTTAAAATGAAAAAAAAAAGTAGGTCGATTTTGTTCAAAAAGAGGGTATTTAGAAATGAAATCAACCCAGAGATTGTAACCAATAAAACAGTTTTATGATTACGGCATGCTAATTAGTACTGCTATGATGAGTAATACTCAAAGCGAGTTCGGTCGCGGGGTTGAGATTGTTGAAATCGAATATCGATTGAGTTGTATAATTAGCCTTAGCGTCCAATCCATAGTGGAATGAATAATTATTCTTTCATAAACGCGAGCTATTTTGCACCCGAATCCAAAGTTGCTATTTTGAATAATGTACGATATTACAAGACAATGGGTGTTATTCAAAATGTAGTAGATAGCGTATTGTGTAGAAATCCAACCGATTCTTGCATAATAATTACTAACAACACCGCAATCAATTTAATCGCATAGGCCGATACGAGTATTTAATTTGTAGGAACGACAAATTCGTTGTTGGGGTATTTGATATGAAACTGTTCAGAAAAAAGAAAAACACGACCGAAATAAGACTAAAAAAATATGAAAAACTTCATATAGATTGTAAATAATAAAAAAAAAACCCCGATCACAAAAGGGTTGTTTTAGTCTACTCAGAAACTCGCCGTATTCGACTCCAATGTTTTAGTGGAACGGTTATGTTAATTTTACTGTTTACCGACAATAAAAAAATATCATATGGTTTTTTAAGTTTGTTGATTAATTCCGAAGTTAGAGATAAATAAGCAAAGCGCTGGTTTTCAGCACACCCTTCACTTAGTTTCAATTCATTTTTCATACGTAACTAAACTAAAATTGTACTACCTCTGAGAATTTTTTTAACATATGTAAAAAAAATAATAATCGAAATCGCTTTAGGCAATCCGTAGTAATGTGTGCACATAAAAAAAACACACACACACATCGAACCTAACCCAGCCTTACGACTAATTAGGGTGGGTTGACTTCGACGCATTTCTCCACCTAGTCCTACGATCAATTAAGGGTGTGTTGATATCAACGTAATTATCCACTCCGCTCTACGATAATTAGGATTGGGTTGACTTTGAGACATTTCTCCACCCCGCCCTACGACTAATGAGAGGCGGGTTGACTTTGACGCATTTCTCCGCCTAGTCCTACGACTAATCAAGGGTGTATTGACTTCGATGCATTTCTCCACCCCGCCCTACGACTAATTAGCGTGGGTTGACTTCGACGCATTTCTCCACCGAGTACTACGATCAATTAAGGGTGTGTTGACATCAACGTAATTCTCCACTCCGCCCTACGATAATTAGGATTGGGTTGACTTTGAGACATTTCTCCACTCCGCCCTACGATTAATTAGAGGCGGGTTGACTTTGACACATTTCTCCGCCTAGTCCTACGAACAATCAAGGGAGTGTTGACTTCAACGCATTTCTCCACCCCGCACTATTAGAATTAGAATTGAATTAGAATAAAATTAGAATTGGGTTGACTTTGACGCATTTCAATAGAGAATAGAATAGAATAGAATAGAATTGAATTAGAATTAGAATTGGGTTGACTTTGATGCATTTCTCCACAAATACCGCGTATTTTTGTGCCACAGATTTCAGAAGTAAAACTCAAATACAAAAAATCTGCATACACAAGGTAGGAACTGGTTAGGGTTGAAGACTATGCGATAAAACGTTTTAGTACGTAGATTTTTAGCATTTACCTACTTCCGCTTATGGGAATACAAGCATTTGCGACATACCTATTATGTACCTACCTATTATAGGTACCATGACGGCGCTGTTGGTGAACCCCGCATGTCGACAACCTCACAGACAAACAGATATTTAAATATTTCCGCTTCACAAGATTTTCAGGTCATGTGAAATAATCAGTAACTATTTTTATGTCATTGTTTGTACTGTGTTTGCATATTCGATCGAACCGAAACTAACCAAAACAAAATAAACCTATTACCGAAAAACTAAGAAATAATCGATACAATATATTGCGAGAGCGGTTGGCGTATAAAATTCTGTTTCAGCCAAGTTTCAAAATCTTAGAAAGAATTCCTCCGAATGATTCCAAAAAATAAAAAGTTTCCTATGCAAGGCACCTCTCTAAATGGTTCGGAACGCCACCTTTGATATTAGATAATTCAAATCGACCATTTCTTAGATTAAACATGGAAAATCCCGTTATTAATAAGTACTCTTACTAAAAAAAAATGTAATCTGATAAAGAACTAAAGCCGATGCATACATAATTATGTCAGGTGCAGTTAACTATAGCTCTCTACTTGAGCTAATTTGTCTCAAGGTACCTTCACGTGTGACAAGATCAAACGATTTGCTAGACATCCCACGCCGCAGAACCAATTATGGGCAAAATTAACCCATTCATAGAATGTGTTTAACCTTAAATTTAAAATACCCAGAAATTGATATATTTAATAATAACCTAGTGTCGTTCAAAAATTTATCAAAAATTAAACGAAACATGAAATTTCCCTTTCCCCTCCCACCCCTCCCTCTTGCATACTCTAATTCAATACTCACTCGGTGGAAATATTTAACAGGTTTTATTTTATACTTGTAAGTTGGTACCATTGTTTTTCGTTATTTTATTATTGTGTTTTGCCTGTATATGATTTCTTTCTTATGTAACTGTCTCATATCCCAAATAAAGATTAATAAATAAATATTGTTGCAAGATGTATAAATATGTATCGACTATTAAAATACAGGATGTCCCAAGACTACTCCCGAAGACTTAAGGTGGGTGCTGTGTAACCCATTATGAGTAGGTGAATGATACGCAAAAAAAAATGGTCTTCGATTCGGTCAGCGCGCGAATTCCGATGCCGCGCAAATCGATAGTGGCCTTGACATCGTTACGGCGAAGGGCGACAGCTGAGCACTCACACGAAGACTTTATTACGTGATCCTTTTTTCTCGAGATTCACGAGGAATAAAGATATAGTTTCTATAATATTCAGCCTTTTTAATAAAATACCTTTAGACGTTAGACAACAAAAAAATAAAATCGACAATAAAACGTAAATTAAGTATTTATAAAGGCCTCGCAGGAGCCATAAATCTATAATAATATATCTCTAGTTATGTATGTATATGTATCTAAAGAAAAACGCTATAGCCGTGTAATAAATCAATTGAAATGAGATACTGAATTATTCTGAGTAAAAAAAAATGTTTACAAGTGGTACAAACTCTTCCAAGATGGCCGGGAAGATGCCAATGACGAGCCTCGCTCTGGACGCCCAAGCACGTCAACGACTGATGAAAACGTTCAAGCAGTGAAGAAAATTGTTTTGGAAAATCGTCGAATTACTATCAGAGAAGTTGCTGAGGATGTCGGCATATCGCTTGGCTCGTGCCATGAAATTTTTCTAACGTTTTGGGCATGAGACGTGTGTCAGCGAAGTTTGTTCCGAAATTGCTAAATTTTGACCAAAAGAACCGTCGCTAGAGCATCGATTTTTTGGCCAAAAACAACACCACAATCATGCCTCAGCCACCATATTCACCGGATTTGGCCCCATGTGACTTTTCTTGTTCCCAAAACTAGAGAGACCTATGAAAGGACGGAGATTTGCAACGATTGAAGAGATAGACTGCATCGCTGGAAGAGCTCAAGGCTATACCGAAAAGCGCTTATGAGAAGTGCTTTGAGGATTGGAAAAATCGTTGGCATAAGTGTATTGTATCTGGGGGGGAATGAAATGAAAGAAACGAACTGTTAAATACGATTTCGTCACAATATTTCTTATCTAAATAGTTTGAAGCGCGTGGATTTAACAACAAAGTCGTGACTGTCGCACTAACGAATAATATAAAATACATATGACCCGTTTCACAGCGCTATAGATTGCCTGGCGAAAGTAAAGCAGGGCAGGCTGTTTGTTCACAAAACCGACGATTGTATAGAAGTGCGTCTGTATGAGTCAGTGTTGCCACTTTACACAACGCTTTCTCGGGCGACAGCCGGCACAGTGAAGCTAGCCTGAAGCTGGTTCACCGATAGCTCGCTGTTTGACGTTTATTTACTGTAATAATACGTTATACAAACGTCAAACTGACAGCAAGCGATTTGAAGCTGACCCACCACTCGCTCGCTGTCAGTTTGACGTTTGTATAATGCAATAATACGTTATACAAACGTCAAACTGACAGCGAGCGAGTGGTGCGTCAGCTGCAGATCACTACCTGTCCGTTTGACGTTTGTCTAATGCAATAATACGTTATACAAACGTCAAACTGACAGCGAGCGAGCGGTGCGTCAGCTTCAGATCACTACCTGTCAGTTTGACGTTTGTCTAATGCAATAATACGTTATACAAACGTCAAACTGACAGCGAGCGAGCGGTGCGTCAGCTTCAGATCACTACCTGTCAGTTTGACGTTTGTCTAATGCAATAATACGTTATACAAACGTCAAACTGACAGCGAGCGAGTGGTGCGTCAGCTTCAGATCACTACCTGCCAGTTTGACGTTTGTCTAATGCAATAATACGTTATACAAACGTCAAACTGACCGCGAGCGAGCGGTGCGTCATCTTCAGATCACTACCTGTCAGTTTGACGTTTGTCTAATGCAATAATACGTTATACAAACGTCAAACTGACAGCGAGCGAGCGGTGCGTCATCTTCAGATCACTACCTGTCAGTTTGACGTTTGTCTAATGCAATAATACGTTATACAAACGTCAAACTGACAGCGAGCGAGTGGTGCGTCATCTTCAGATCACTACCTGTCAGTTTGACGTTTGTCTAATGGAATGATGTATTAAATTGATCGAAATACTTCCACTTGAAATTAGCTGGAAATATCCGCATTTGTTGCAAAGCAAAAGTAAAATATGTCAGGAAACATCATAGAAAATTAAATTTCAGAAAAAAAAGCATACTTATGAATGTGGAAATTTAAATACTTACTTAACATATTATAAGTACCGAGTAGTAGTCAAAAAGTACAATAAGAGTTAATAAGGTTTATGGATGAATTTTGATACCATCTCAATAATATAATTTTATTAGGTAACTATGTTAAATATCAGGCCAAGTTTTAAACAATATAATCAAGCTCCACTTGTTTGTTATACAATCGAAATTTTCCTTTTTTTATATTACGTATTGGAGACTATAGTGATTAAAAATTATTAAAATTTGAAAATTTGCGGTAATCAAAAAAAACTATTTCAAAATAAGTAGAAACGGTATAATTTAAAAGTTGGTTTTTAACATAATTATTACCTGCTAAAAATATTTATTTCAATGTTAAAACGATTTGACCAAATTAAAATTGATAATATGATTGTAATCGCCTGACAAAAAAAAAGTATTTGTGACCGAAATAAAAAAGAATCGGGTAGAATTATCAATTGTAAAATAACGTTGGATATACCTAAATAAATATCTGGAAAAACATGCTGGATATATTTATCTTTTAGTTGAAAATGCGATTTTCGAATTTATGAAGGTTGCATTTTAAACTTCATCTTTCGTATATTTTCTGACGACGCCGAATGGCGAAAGCTTAAAAATATGTTATCATAAAATCTATATATAAATATGTATTTAAATTATAAGAGTTTTAGTTTAATTTAAACTGCTGAAAATATGGTCTTTTCGTTTTTTTTTTAATATAAACTGAAAAATGATTACATCATTTGTTAAGTTTTACGTTAGGTTGTTTTGGCCACAGGGCGGCAAAAAGCTCCGACCACACACCTGTTTAAGTGCAAACTTGTAGTGTGCTTTTTTGCCACAAGATGGCGCCGATAGGCGTTCCATATCGTGCGCGACCGTGTGCAGTCCTACAAAATAATCCCTAAGGATAAAGGTGACGTCCGTTTGGAAAATTGTGTTTTATTGAACATTAAAGAGTGCAGCGCGAAACCGAGGGCTAGGGAAGAAAGTGTCTTCTGCCGCCAGACAGATTCGATATGTTCTTCCAGGATCTGTTTCGGAGACGGACACTAAAAATTCCCTTCTTTTAGTGTCCGTCTCCGAAACAGATCCTGGAAGAACATATCGAATCTGTCCGACGGCGAGAAGACACTTTCTTGCCTATCTCTTGGTTTCGCGCTGCACTCCAAAATGTTCAATAAAAACAATTTTTAAAACAAAATTCACTGGGGGACGGGACACTAAAAATGGATCCCCTCGCCGAGGGCATTATTTTTAGTGTCCGTCTCCGAAACAAATCCTGGAAGAACATATCGAATCTCTCTGACGGCAAGAAGACACTTTCTTCCCTGGCTCTGGTCTTCGCACTCACTCCAAAATGTTCAATAAAAACAATTTTTAAAACAAAATTCACTCGCAAGTATCTAGGAATAGTACCAGCGATCGTCGTGTTATTTGTTCGTGAATTTAATTTACAAGCATTTTGAAATCTTAAACAATAATTGTTAAACAACACGGATTAACTTTAATAGACTACTTTAATAGATACTTGTTCAAAAAACAATATGTTTCAACTGGTAGAAATTTGAACGGACACACCTCGTCTTGTTTCCGAAATACAATTTGTGCGATTCTCAACAAGTGCTAAACTTTTACGTTGCTATAAAATTGTGTAGCGTGTATTCGGTTGCGCTCGGAATACTTTGAGAAACGCTGCGATAGAGCACAATTCGACCCGACCGTATGATCTTGACGTTTAGAAAGTTCTGTACTATTGCGAAGAAAGCCTTTATAATATGCATTTGTACGATAGAATCGCATTTGGTTGAATTTAATTATACTATAAGAATTAACAGCGGTTCGTTTATTAAATTATGCAGATGACTGTACCAAAGGCGCCACTAAAAACGACCTCCAAGACAAATCCATACTCGCGTGTTCTATCTAATCTAAATGAATGGGTTAAGATAATTTTCATGATAATTGTTTTTAAAAGCGTTTTATTAGTCTATTAAAAGTATGATTTGTGGGAAAAAAAAAATACTGAGATTAAGAAAATGTACACATATATATTGAGTTAAATATATATATATATATATATATATATATATATATATATATAATTGTATAATTGAGTTGTAAAGTTATTTGACTTATATTTGATGATTGATTTTTAATAGCGGCAAATCGCCTGAAAAGATAAATGACACAATCTTTGACAATATTGAAAAATTTTTAATTATTTGATAAAGTGCTGGATACATTTACATTATTTTTATTTTTTCTTCAACTTCATACATAAATCACTCATAAAATCATCTCATTTCACCACCATCCTTCATCGTAATCACAAATCCATTATTTTTATACTTTTTGTTAAAATATCATCCTTTCCTTATTTCATCTAATTAGATGGTTACATAATATTTGAAAATATTTTACACTAAAGAGGAGAGTTAAAAATGCATTTTTATAAAACTCAGCGCTGGGTTTAAACCGACATCCTGCGCTCTCAAGTACAGGACCTCTTTAGGACCTTTATAAATATTATGCTATCCAGCACAAATAATTATTCAAAATTTTTCAATATTGTCAAAGATTGTGTCATTTATCTTTTCCGGCGATTTGCCGCTAATATATATATATATATACATTTCTATTAACAATAAACGTCAGTTTTTTTACGAGGAATGTGACGGTACTTTATTTTTTCAGCTATTTATTGGTATCTGTTTTTGACATTTCAATTGACAAACAACATGCAATTCATTGACAGTTTTATTTTTTTAAGTAAAAATGAGATGACATTCATAGAAGTAGATGGCATTGATAATTATTTTTATAACGTTTATTATAGATAAATTTTAGCTTTCTGCATTTCTCCGTATAAACGTTAACTAAGCCAAATCTATCTGTCCTCCGAGCTGAAAAGGGGTAGAAAGTAAGTTTTTGACCTCAAAAAAGCCTGGGGAGGTCTCATTGAAACACCTTGAACTGTTAAATGATTTAGGAGCTTAATGCACACACACACACACACACTTTGAACGGAATATATTTCGTAAAATAAAATCTAGATCATATAAATTAAACAAGATATGCATATAAGTGAAGGTTTATGTAAATCTATGGCAAATAGTTTTAATTCTCTGCGCTCGATTGATAAGAAAAATAAACATATTTTAGAGTGATCTTGACACGTCTTATCTGTCAAGCATGACAGCGGAGAAGTCATTCACAGTCTGACATCAAACCCCGAGAGGGTTCCGTAAGCGAATCGGCCATAATACAACTTCTTCACGTCGATTAAAGTTGTCAACGCGACAAATAACCAAAAATTATTTGTTAAAAACACCTGTTGACCGTTGAGGAGTTTCTCCGTTTGGAGCCATTCCTGGGTGTGGAATCAGGTCATGCTTACCATAAAAAAATCACTGTCATCGGAACTGATCCAACGTGTCAAATTTCAACTCAGTACGATAAGGAGAAGTGGTTCTAATTCAGCTTGCAAAAAACAACGCGACGAGCGTATTAGATGCATTCGCTGCCTAGGAAACATTATGAATGGCGCCTAAAGAAGTTTTGCGTCGATAACTACAAAAATGCTCGTATTGTTGCAGGTATTATTTTTTAAACCAAACCAAACCTCAATATAATACAATTTCAATACATCTTCTAATCAATTCTAAGCGTTCCAGTAAAAAAAAAATATAATCGAAATCGCTTAAACCATTGACAATTTGAACGGACGGGTTTTATTTATTACTAACTGTTCAACTCCGGGTTGGCAGCCGTGCAGGCCCTGAAGGCGCCGCCGGCGTGCGACAACTCGTGCCTGCGGCACTCGATCACATAGCATAAAAAGTCAGCAGTATCCTTATAAGGGGCGATTCTAAATATAAAACTGTTAAACTTTATAAATAAAGCATTAAACTGGTTTAAAAGAACGAGTTCTGAAAACAATTTAACGTACGGTCACCTACAAATGCATTGGCGACAGTGAACGACGGGTAGTCTCCCGCGTACAAATATTGTAATGTTTAAACCAACTGTAATGTGTAATGTGTAATGTTGATCAACTTTATAAATAAAGCAATTAAAAACTGGTCTAAAATGACAAAATAAAACGTCCGAAAAAACATTATACCTAACAAAATACCAGACCGCGCGGCGTCACGACCTATATATAGATAAATAATGTATTAATAACTAACCTAATAACTATTTTTTTAAGCTAATGGCAGCCTTTTACGAGGGTATATTTTTGTTTTGCAATTAGAATATTTATGTTGTTATTGTGAACCGTCGGCCATCTCCTTCGCACGCGCGATAAACCCCACGTTGAGATATTTTCACTCTTTATAACCACAGGCTGATTACAGATGTATAAAGATTAACTGGTTTCTATAAACATAACAATCGCCATTTTGTTTATGTAAAAAAAAAAAACAGGAAAACTTCAAGATATATAAAAAAAAATGAAATGATTAACCATACGCGTCGGATTTCGACTGTTAATAATACATTTTCCTTGAAGTGGGCAATTAGTAATTATACGGCCATTATACCTATCGCTAATGCGTGTATACAGGGTGTTTCTAAAATCATCTATGTCGATTTCGGGGGGTCGATCTGTAGCGGCAGCCGAATCGGTAACAAAAAAAAAAAACTTTTAAAACGTTGTTATATTTCGCTGAGAAGCATTCCGCCCGCCGCGCCGACCGTATCCAGTTCAAACACTTGCGCAAGGCGTGGCCAAGGTCGGGAACGGCCGGTACTCGGTACCTTTTTCTACGAGCATTAATACCGAAACGGGTTTAGAAATTAAAGCACTAACGTTTCATTTGTTAGCGCTAACAATTTGTTGACTTTAACGTTAAATATCTATATTATCCGACCATCCTTCGATGTCAAATAAACGGACATGGTTGTATGGTTGTATTTCAAGAGCATCGAGTTGAAAAATGTATATGAAAGGAGTATTTCGAGCGGTTCTGGGAATGTGAAAAGATGGGATAACATTGGAAAATCTTCAAAAAATGCACATTTCTGGTGATGCACCACTCCTCAACCACTAAGTATTTAGACGAGTGTTTTATAGCATTAGGTACACCGAAGACTTGTCTTCTAGTTATAGTAGGTCTGATTTGTAAAATTGCTTTTCGTTTTTGAAATATAAATTAAATAAAAAAATGTGTTTAGTTTTATTTTTCGCTTCGCGTTCGATATAATGCAGCGAACGATTTATCTGAAAAATAGTGCGTATTGTTGACAAAATAATGGTGTAGTTCTTAACAAAGGCACACTTTTAAATTTTATTCTTATTTTTGGGATAATTAAAAATTTAGATATAATATATTTAAACGAGGCCGTAAATCATAGCTACAACTATCGATCGACACTTTTACGGCTAAGAATTTAAGGTCGACATTAGCATGATCGAAAACAGTGCGTTACGATTACTTTCAACTTGTGTTCAAAAATCTTATTACTTAGGTTTGAACGTCAATTATTTTTAAATGATGAATCTTGGTAAAAAAACTTGAAGTTGATAAACAAAAATGAATGGGATCTTAACAAATATCGATGAAAAACTGACAATATATCGTTACGTTGGTACGTACCTACATACTTTCGGACAAAATTTAAAAAAACTATTTATTTATTAATTGATTTTTGTTTTTACATATTTCTTAGATGATGAATAACGTAACCATACCTAACTGGGAGCAATTAAAAATAATGTACTTATGACTAATTTTAGTAGTTAAAATTTGTATTTTTTCGCAATCACGGCCTCAGCGATCCCTAACTTCCAAATTAAATCGTGCACAAAAATAGAAATTGGGTATGACCAATCCAAAATAAAACCATTTATTTATTCACTCGAACTCCAACGAAACACCACCAATATAATAACTATTTTTTTTTTATTTTATTACTATTTGAGTTTTAAATTTTCACCCACTGGCCGAAATCGCAACAGGGCAACACGACGCCGAAAGCCCTAAAATATATTTTTTTTTAAATTAGAAAGCGAATTACGACTTTTGACAGCCGGCTCGAAATTCGAAACTGGCGTCGTTCGCGCGCGTTCGACCGTCATCGAGTGGCACTGCGCGGCCAGCCAAACCGCACCCGTCCTTACGTCTTAAAGGAAGTAGTCTAGTTTCACGCTAGTAACTAACACGAGTAATTTCACAGCGATTTCTCGTTAATTATAATAAGTTCGTTTTATTCTTTTGTGGAAAATTAACAGCTGAAATAGATTCAATAGACTCCTACAAGTGTTTGTTACATGATAATACGTCTAAACAAAAAATAAACACAAAAAATAGCAACACTTACACCAATAATAAAAACACATGAAAGTCATGTATGAAGATTAAATTAATAGTACGGCGCTCATGTGAAACATACCCACCGAACAGTTAATTTACGATGACGATGATTTACAAAGCGTAATAAAAAGCGAATTCCAAACCCGATCGAGCGAAGAGATCATTATTACTGTCACGCTTGTATTCGTCTGGGGGCAAATAATCACATGCTGTGATTTTTTTATTTGTGAGTAATTTGATTGGAAATAAATACTTTTTTTTGCTTTTTTTGTTAGGTTTGATTTAATTTTAAATATGCGTTTCTAGTAATTGTTGTTTTTATTTCTTTATACATTTCTTTGTAAAATGTGTATTATAATCCGAGTCACAATAGTTTGCCCACGTAACTAATACCGATACGAAAATGGGCTACCATGTCGAAAATCAATCAGTCACATCATCAATCAATCAGTGGTACGAAGCAATTTTTTAGACACCTTGTGCTTTCACCTATATTAAGCAATTTCCCACTAACTCACTAATATTCGGCGGGCAAACTTCAGCTTCAAACTTCAAATAATCTATAATTAGGTAATAGTCTGTGCGTCTGAATGTAATCATTATTTTGTTACGTTACTTTTTTAAAGAATAATTCGTAAATCGTACAGCTATTTATTATTGAATACAATGGTGCTAGCAACAGTAACTAGCATTGTTGTGAACGAGACTCGACTCGCGATAGTACGTACCTGCACGATTGATCTGACCGGACAGCGCCTGTTATGAAGCGGATTATTCCATTGCGGTTTAATTAATGTAATGTTTTTTTTTAAACAAATTTGGACCAACGGGGAGGTCGCTACCACCCGCTATTAACAAATTAAAGGAAACGATATTTTAAATTTTTGTTCAAATGTTGCTCTATGCGTACTAGACTGATGTTACTGATTCTAAAGCGGTTTTATTATATATTTATTTTTATTGGAAAAAAACTAGTTTAATACGGTAACTTATTAAATTATATATTGAAATTAACAATAATTACACATATTTAAACTCAAAGTGGTTATTCTGAATTATTTTCGTTTAAAAACTTGCGTTACTAAAACGTGTCATGGCGTCAGTGGGCGTTAACGCGATAATCATATATATATAACTGAGGTTATGCGATTTCAAAATAGCCTAATACTTCAACGGCTACAAAATAACCATGTGTTTTGCAGCTGAACTCGTCACAGTGCGAAAGTGGAGTCACAGGGTAATAAATAATAGTGTGACTGTCAAAATAGTTACGGCCGGCGATGTCCTTGAACGATGTTCATCTGCGTAGATTGCGGAATGTGCAATGGGAGGTAAATGACAATATTATTGAATGCGATTTCGTCACCGCTATGAGCTAGCTTCAGTAACGCAGCTATTCGTTTCCACTTAGCACTTTTTCTGCGTTGAATGGAATCTATTGTTTCTATGGAAGTGTGTTGTGAAGTGTACGAAGCGTTTGAATCAAGGTTCATTTATAAAGCGCTCGTGCGTTTGGGGCCTAAAGCCTGGTTTACACGGGTATAGTATTCAGGAGAGTAGAGTATCTAGTAGAGTAACTCTACCTGTAGAAACCCGAAAAAAAGCACCGTCGAGTAGAGTACTTCACTGGCTGCGGTAAAGTAACTCTACTCTACTCACCCCCACCACAACTCCCACTCTACTAGCCTCAACACTCTACCAGTGTAAACATCTTTTCCCCTACAACAGCAAGTTTGCAGTGTCTTAAAGTAAAGAAATCCACTAAATCAGGAGCAGATGATATCTACATTCCAAATATAAAATGGTTTGATGGATTTGATAAAATAATGAAATTGGCAAAAGGAGGAAAAAAATCTGACTGTTCAGTGGTAAGTTACAAAATATTATATTGTTGAAATGGTACATTACATTTAATGTTAAAAGTACTTGAAACACAGTAAACACGTAAAAAATATGATTTAAAAAATATAGTATAGTACTACTGTATTATACTTGTTTAAACGAAAAAAAATCAAAAGTGGTAGAGTAGCTAGTAGAGTGAACTCTACTAGCCACTCTACTCTCATGATTACTATACCCGTGTAAACCAGGCTTTATACCGCCATCTACCGACTAACGAGTCAACTGTCACCTAATGTCAATAAATAAGCCGCTTATAACCTAAAAAATTTCGCGCCACCGCGGAGAATAAACGGGAGGAAGATTGCACCTCGAGTGATAAATTTGTCTCCTTTGAAGGGAGGAGGATTTCTAGCTTCGCGGATTTTCAAGTTACGATCCGAGGCGCGTCGCACTCTTTTGATTCTAGTCATTGGCGGCCAGATGGACTTCGCTCGAAACAATGTGAAACGTGCTGCTCTCTTGGAATTCATCCCGAGGCGACTCACTGGTGATTCATTGTGTCCACCCGAACTCGGCAGCATCCTGTGTAAGCAAACGCTATCCGCCGCGCGGTGAATGTTTTCGCGACTAATTCATAACAATGATTTTCATCTCACATTTCGCAAACATTCGTTCCTAGGCGCGGTTTGTTTTTTATGCCTGCGCAGACAATGTAGGCGTGATGTAATGAGCCTACCAGTCGAAAATAAATACGTCAATGTTAGCATTATATTTTAAGGCGCAGCTAAGAGATAAGGTCGACATTAGTATGATCGAAAATAGTGTGTTAAGATGTCTCCATTGAATAATATTTGGGCATAGGATACGTCTTGAGAAGTCTCAACATACAAACGCTGTAAAGTCACGAAGACAGAGCCACCGGACCAGACAATATTCCAAGAATAGTTTTAAAAAATGTGCCTCAGCTTTGAGTCTTCCGTTGTCGCATATCATGCATCTCTCCTTCTCTAATGGTGTTTTACCAAAAACATGGAAAAAGGCTATTGTTACACCTGTTTATAAAAAGGGCGACAAATTAGATCCAATCAATTACCGTCCCATTAGCTTGACCAGTGTAGTCTGTAAGATAATGGAAAAAATAATTGTTGCGGAAACTCGTTCCTTCCTATCAGCTAATGATGTTATTCCAAACCAACAACACGGGTTGTACCACAAAGATCTACTATATCGAATCTCCTGATCAACCTTGACAACTGGACTAGTGAATTTGATAAGCATAACTGTATTGATATAATATACCTCGATTTTGAGAAGACGATGATAGAGTGCCCATTCGTAGACTTTTGGCAAAAATTGAAAATCTTAGCATCAGACGAAACCTACTTCGATGGATACAGGCCTTCCTTAATGACCGGACAATGCAAGTGCGAATAGGCGATCAACTGTCGACGGAACGCCTAGTCATTAGTTCCGTACCGCAGGGATCTGTTGTCGGACCAGTTATGTTTATTCTTTATTTAATAGAAACTTCAACGCTGAGTAGTTTTGCTGATGATACAAAGTTTTTTGGTGACCCATTAGTCAGCTCCGGTCAACTCCAGGAGGACCTCAATAACATAATGAAGTAGACGAAAGACTGGTTGCTGACCCTGAATATCGAAAAGTGTACCGTTATGCATATTGGCAAAAAAAAACCCAAAACTCTTATATTACCTAAATGGAACTCAACTTAAACCTGTGACTTCACAAAAGGATCTCGGTGTCATTATATCAGCCGATATGAAATGGAAGACCCACATTGTAGCAATTGCGAAGAAAGCTAATTCCTTTATATATTTAATAAAAAAACAAACTTTTAAAATCTCCTCAAGTAATGTTGAAGATCTATAACATATATGTGCGGCCTTTGCTCGAGTATTGGTATCAAATATGGAATCCTTACTTTGTGAAAGATATAAAGTTGCTGGAAGGAGTTCAAAGGAGATTCACAAAAATACCAGCACAACTAAAACACTGGAATATGAAGAAAGGCTGTCTGTGTCAAAATTGACCTCATTACAGGAGCGACGTGATCGTGGTGATATCTCATTGAGACTTACAAAGTGTTAACTGGACATTATGCAAACATTAAGGACACATTGTTTAACCAAAACACGCAACTTCACGGCCATTCAATGAAGTTATCTAAATCCCTTTGTTCCACTAGTCCGAGGAAGAACTTTATCTCCAATAGGGAGAATATCTCCAATAATACATTATATTTTTCACAATTTATATAGCTCTACCTAACTAGTCAGCGCCTATGGTAAGGGCCCGTTAAAGTTTTGAGAGACGTTCAAGAAAACGGAGAGCTTTCAGCAGAAAATTGCTGTTTTTCAGTGCTCCCCGGTTAAAAGTTACACGGAAATATGTACTTCATTAAATAAAATAGAAGTGTACACTTTTTCCGCAGACGTGTCGTTTTTTCACATATCCATAAATATTTATGGGTATATAAAACAATTGTATGTAACATTTTTTCATATTATATTGTTGGTTTTCCGAATAAACGATAAATAAATAAATAAATATTTATTAGTTGTAGGTGAACCTACCTTTCAATTCAATTGTTAAACAGTGGATTCATGTAATTGGCCAAATTAATAACTACGTATATACTGTTTTTTAAATTATGTTATGCTATATGTTTCCCTAAAAATATATTAAATAAATAAATTATGAGTCAAGTTCACCAGACCGTCAGACATTGAAGATGAAGAAACATAATTTGAATCTGTTACTCCGAAGAAGATTACTCCGGTACTAGGTTAGGTTAGGTTAATTAAAACTCCAATTGGATTGATTTCGCTATCGTTCTAACTGGCACAAAGTTCCGTTTTACTCAAAACTTATATTCATTGAAGGTCACAGCAGCCATTTTGGGCGTTTCAAATTCAATGTTTTTTTATTAATAAAGTATTACAGTGCGAGTATAAAAAACCTAAGTAAAAGCCTGTGAAAAATAATAAAAATTAATTGTAAGCTCAAATATACACACACACTAATGCAACTTAAATGATTACCCGTTAAACATTTAATATACTTTTTAAATAAATAATAAACAAACATTTATATATTTAAATAAATAAATATTCAATCTAAAGTAGTGTTATATATGAATAGGTTGGCCAATAAAAGTATTATAATATGAAGTATACAGTATAAAGTAGCGAAGTACATAAACATTATGTTTTTTCAAAATTTGAAACTATTTGATCAATTATATACTAAGCTTTTCAATACTAAGCAAACTAAATAAAATATTGCAAGTCAAGTCAATGCAATGTTTAATACTGTTTTTAAATTTGTATTGAAAACACACTGACGCACTTCCGTCCAAGTCGTATTTTTTTTTAACTTAATTTTTTTTTTACGACAACATTTTTTGGAAGAGTTATAAATGGTAGTGTATAGTGTATATATCTAAACGTATATTTGAATGTAAACAAAAAAGAGTAATATTTGACAAAACTTGACAAAATAATTAAAAATTTTGTACCCAACAGGTAAAAAGTTTGTTTTTTTTTTAATTTAAGAGATAAAAAAAACATTTTAGTAATATTTATAATAGAGAATTTCATGGTGAATCAGATACCTGATTTGTAAAGATCGAACGACTCATGCTTCATGCACTATGGATTTTATAGTAGACGAGTGAATTTTTTAAATTTTCCTTAGAAATTGATCTGTTCTCAAGCCCTTTTGGCGCGAAATACTACCTTAACGACGTAATTAACTATTTATATTCCAAATCGAAACATTTTTTTTTTAAAAAGTATTTAAAACTTCCTCGTGAAAATTAGAACATTTGATTATCACAGCCAATAACCATTAAACGTTGAAAAACGCTTCAATTGTGATCTAAATTATGTTTAGAGGAATTCTAAAATAATTGTCGAGATAAAGATGTTTCTATACGTTTTTTTCTGAAATTATGATTAGAAATTACAAATTTTTTGAGAAGTTTGATATCATTTTAGCGTTAGTTCAATTCCTCGCAAGACATGATATTGCACTCATCTGAACTCATGTTAATATATTATGTTTCAGAAACAATAACTTAATGTTTGTAAAAAATAACCTCTTCGCCGTCAGTCACACAAAAACAATAAACAAATTGAAGTTAGTTGTTAATTGCTTCGATTAACACGAATGCGTTCATATACAAAGCAAGGCTTTATTATAGCAAGAAAATACTATACGTACGTACTTGGTAAAAGTATACATTATTATTATTATTATTATATAACAGACAGGGTCTGTTTCCGTTTCTGCTACCGAGATAGTTGCTGATCACGACAGTTCTTGAATTGATTGATGTTGTCTGTGCTAACGACCGAATCCTGCAGTTAATTCCGCCAGTCCACCACTCTATTGCTAATCATATGTTTTCTAGGATTCGTTTGAAAGCTTGTTTTCCTGAGTTTCAAATGCCTCGTAGCTGTGAATACATTCTTAAGCCCACTATCGACTATTGGCCCAAAGGTCGCGGGCTCGATTCCGCACATGGTCATACCATTTTTAACGCTTCATTACCACCATCTCCCCTGACTCTAGTACAGGCATATTTGGCCTAGTTGAGTAGGGCCCAAAATAATTGTATATGACCTAGGTTATGCAATTATTTATTTAAAAAAAAAAAAAGCTCTTGACAACCGTGGTGCCTCGTCAACATTTTACATGTCTCAATGAGATCACCACAATTATTTGACTTTGTATAAATGCAAGCGAGCTGTTGAAAGCCTGACTGGAAACCATAAAGATTAAGCGAGAAAGAAAATGCGGTGTTCGCAGAATCGGCGAATAGTGGGGCGCGTGCGACCGCTATTTTCGAGCCACTGGGAGTCGACCGTTGGGACAGCCTGAGCTTGGCACGTCCGTCGGCTCCGAGCGGTATAGGCAGGGAATAGTGATAAGACCCGATTTGTAATACAAGTATATTTCGTTACTCTGTGGGTTTATGTTCTAATCCACCTACGTGTGATCTACATGTCAGCGGCATTATTACGGCTACGTCTGATAGCGGCCGCCTCAGAACACGTCAGAAAATAGGCCTGAGACTCCGCGAGGCGACTTTACAAGGTTTCGATTCCAGGTGCCTGTTAGCACTATAGCTAAATCATAGATAGCGACTCTCCAAAGCGACTAGCGAAAAATTCATGCGGGTAATTTAAAAAAAAACACGCGTATATTTTTTGTTTTTTTTTAGTTAAAATATTTAGGCAAACCTGGCTTTTTGGCTTCTATGAAGATACCACCATTGAAGCACAGGTGTTTCTATTTTTACAAACCGTTAGACGAGAGAGAAACATTTAAGATCAAGCGCAAGGCGGAGAATAGCACTTTTGGGACGAAGCCCCTTAATCTGTACAAATTATACTACTTGATATTTATTGTTGTATAGCACCTAAAATGCATGTAATTTAAATTGTATTTTAGGCTTCGATTAAAAAAAATCGACAAAAATTTTGCATGATTGAATAAAAGTTGCTTATGCCAAAAAGAAAATGATTTTTATATAGAAGTGAGCAAAAATGGGTTTTTTCAAATAAATTTCTAAGCAGTTGATCTTGACTGTAACTTGATCGCATGGCGCACATGGCATAGGAAAAAAGCTATGTATATGTCCAAATGGGTCATTAACAAACAAGACTTACCGTTTAAGGGTCTTCTGTGGCGGCGGTGGCTCCGGGGGACCCGACTGCCCCGCGATTGCGACGTTCGACTGCGCTCCGTCCCCCATATCTCACCTGAGGACCACTACTGCAACAAAACAATACTTTTTGTTATGTTTCAATAGGAACAAAGAGGGAAAAAAATATTGAGTCTTAAAACGCCAGCCAACCAAAAGTTTACTTTACGAGATTGTTCTCGTAACAATGTTTTTATAGGCCGTATCTCGACGCCATTTCCGGTAAAATATTCAGCTAATTGGCCCCGGATTTCAAATATGATTTGTAAAGAATACATCAAAATTCATCATGGTTTCCGAGAAAAAAACTTGATAACCAGGTTATATATTAAATGCTTTTGTTATAAGAATGCCAGCTGAACGTCCGCTAGCGACGACCAGTTCATTGGACAGTAGACAGTCAACCCTACGAGATATCAATCGAGTGTCGGCGTGCTGAAGGCAATTTACACCAGCGCATTAATAAAAATAATAAATTTTGAGATGAATGATTTTCACATTTTTTTAATATAATTTCTTACTCGTCATAGGGAATATAAACACGACCTTAAGTCTTGGGAAACGGTCTCAGAATACCCGTATGAATATTTTTTTACTGAGAGTCTATCTGATGTTTTAAAATTTACCGTGGTTCAATAAGGTAAGTATTGTCGTGAACTAAATGGAATTACAAAGTAGGCCAATTTATTTGTTTATTAAAAATATCAACTGTTTTTGTTTGTTTTAAATTTATATTTCGTGGACGTTGAGCGAAAAGTGACTAAGAAGCCATTTTTCTGAAATTGAGTTACATATTTTGATACTTCTATCTATGTGAAAAGTGACTAAGTTTGAGAACAAACCGTCATGGGGGTATTTACTGCTGTAAAATGGTGCATTTTAAATTCAATAATAAAATGCAAAAACAGTGACAAGTAAGTTTTTAATATTTTTTTTTCTATTTTCAAATGTATTTTTGTTTGTTTTACGTTTTATTTCAATTAATAAAGACTAATAATTATAGTCTAGTAATTAATACTCTCAAAAACCCTTTTCTCTACAAACGCAAGAAAATATTTCTTACCTAATAGAATCGTTGACATGGGAATCAACTCTCATGGTCAACCAAAACTCGCAACTTACGGCCATTCAATGAAGTTATCTAAATATCTTTGTTCCAATAATCCTAGGAAGAAATTTATCTCCAATAGAGTTGTGGATAATTGGAATCGGCTGCCGCAGTAAGTGGTGGAAGCTATAAGTGAAAACCAGTTCAAGAACCGCCTTGATAAATTTCATGAATCTAGGCAAATCGCTAGTAATTGAGAATGAGTATGAGCATATCAGCTAAATAGCTGCTTGCTCAGCAAATAATGATAATCAATTATCGAAGCCAGCAATACCGACTAATTTAAAAATCTACTGGACCAACAAACTGTACCCAGTCGTCACCAATGAAGGTGTGATCTTGATATGGGCATATCAGCTCTAGTTGCTCACCCATTAACCAATAATAATAATAATAATTCTATTATTTGCATATTAACATGTCTGCACCAAAACTAAAAGTGGCATTATATCTAGAGAACTGTTTTGTTAGATATCATTATAGAAAAATTCACAATGTGTAGAATTTGTTTTGTCAATTAAGAACTGTCTGTGTAACCTAGCTATGTTTATGTTTGATTTTATATGTGTAAATACTTACAGAAATACTTTAACAAATAGGTAAAATATAAAATAAAAACAACATGGTTATAAGTACTTATGTTTAAAAATATGAACTTTGGATCTAAACAAAATTTTAAAATTATGAATAAAAAGATAAATACCTACTTGTAGAGTAAGCCGTTAACAAAATAATGCCTGAGGTATAAGGTGCAATGAGAACATAAACAAAACGTCGATAATACATTCGAATGGTAAGTCCTTCAAATTTCACAAGACCGTATAAAACGGCGAAAGTTTAAAATATTGCGTGTTCATCCGAAACCGAAAACAAAGAATTTATAGATGTGGATATTAAAACTATAGTCAGGTTACATATACACCTACTTTTAATAATAAGTACTGATTTATTGTTATAAACTTATCGCAACTAGATGGCGGAAATCGAGGTTACGCTAATGTTTACGAAAAATGATACAGAATAGCTTCATATTTACAATGAAAATAAAATAAACACTCACGGTTAGGTTCAAAAAAATGAAACATCACTTCGTCTAAATGTTCATAGGTGTTACACACATAAAATAAATATTTAATACAAAGTTGAACGATTACACGGATTTTACGATTTTATCAAACTATTCCTTTTTATCATCTTTTGTCAACTAACTAATGTCAAAAAATGTCAACGACTCGAACGTTATTGCCATACTGATTTACAAGTCATTTTATTTTCGTCAGGCAGGCGCGAACACGGACCACTTGCGTTCTTGTTATTTGAGGATTTTTATGGCTGTACAAAATTATCTTTTAGCTACTGAGTGATCTTTATTTTCTTACTAAAATCATTTATGAAATCATCATAGCAAACACGAAATGGATATAATAACATGAACGAAAGAGATAAACAGGTGTATTTATATTCATTGGTGTTCTTTTAGGGGGTTGATCTACTCCTACTCCTAAAAAAATCCTACTGATATAATTGTATTAATAAAAAACTTTGTTTTTCTTTAAAGCGAACCGCGCGGGCGTGAGGTCGTTCCCCCATCTCGCGCCATACGTTCAACCGCCTTCTCAAACATTAAAATAATTTCTTTGAAATTTTGACTTACTTTTTCTCGTAATTGCTAAAAATTTGTCCAATATTTTTGCTCATTAATGTTTGATTATTGATCTATATCAAACCCCTAAAAGGACATCAGTGAATATAAATACACACTGTATAAGCCAAAGCTTCAAATCGTTCACAATAGACTTTACCTTAGATTTAATGTGAATGTGACGCATTGAGATATAGTGTTATACCTCAATGTTTAACTTTTATCTTAAAATTAAAATCTTATTTTTTTTTATAAAAACGTTTTTTTCAGAAAAACTCTACTCCCAGATGAGTCAACAGATATAATAAATATTTACATTCCAGAATATACAATGTATCTTTCAACAGACGGCGGCAGCGATATGAAAGTATTTTATATTTGCGCTCTAATTGAAATTAACTGTGCTCTAATTTATTAATAATTAATAACATAATTTAAATTTTATTTTTAGATTTGGTATCTAATTTAAAATATTAAGTTTATAGAGATAATAAAAATAACTTTATTTATTTTTATTTTTTTCAAAACATAATTCAAAACTTTGCGACTAGGTACTATTTTTAGCTATTAATTTGTTTTACATTCTCAGAATAATATTTTTGCATGCATGGGATATTTATTGCGTTGTGTAGTGCTACACTAAATAATCCATATGTCAGTTTGTCAAATGAATTTATTTTGCGCCAGTCCACCGTTCTGGCAGCTATGGTTTACTGTATTTCGTCTAATTAGATTATAATATTCAATTGAATGTTATTTCGCGGCGAGTTCTTCTTAAAAACATTAATGTATATAAATATGCATATACACAACTTGAGGACCTTGCAATGATTCATTAAATTATTATATTTTGAATTGAAGTTTTCGTGGCTTTGTTAATTTTCGGAAGAACTAAAATATTCTAAATAAACATAGCCAATACCATACAGTGCCAATTTGCAATGTTTCCTAGACGCTACCTCAAGATAATTTTAGTTTTACTGCTCACGACGTCTCATAGTAGTAATAGAATTAGCACCTACATAAACTAGTGTTCGAAGGTACAAATCTATCAAAAGTATTACTTTTATTTTAAAGTGTTCTCATAAATAATGTTAATTATGTTGTGTTAGCGTATTATGTTAATATTGGCCATAATATTGTCTGCAGGTGTAGATATTCGCTAGTTTTTTTTTTTAATATGCCGGGAATTATTGCGTTCGGGAGAAGATGGTCAGTTGGTTCTGATGATTTTGTGGTGCCCGCTGTATTTCTCTTCGTTCTACACTTCATATGGTAAGTTTTTTCATCTGCTAAATTTTATTAAACATGATTGTAATTATATAACAGTGATCTAGCGGTGATCTTAGGACTCTATACCAAATTGTATCTTTGTCCTATTACTCTACTTTAGAATGATTCTCTGTCTGTTGCCTCTTAAATTGTAATCTATCAAATCTGTATGTGTAGAATTTTGTGATATGAAGCCTTCCAAAGTGACTCGGATGGAATTGTTATTTGGGTAGATGATAATAGGTTCACATTGGTATTAAGCAGTGGTGTGCCCTAAATTTGCACAGTAGGTAAGCCCTATTGCGAGGTGGAGTGGGAGGGGAGGGCGGTGGAAGCCCCCCTTCGGCGGTTTTTGTTGTAATATAAATTATATAAGTTATATTGTTTATAATACAAACAATAAAATCTTATATTAAATCGTAAATATACTATTTTTTCAGTTTTTTTCGTTAAAAATCTCGGCAAGCCTGGCTTTTCGACTTCTATGAAAATACCGCCACTGGTATTAAGTACTGCTTAGCAGGTTCGTAATGGCTGTAGAGTTGAATTAATATTAAAGTTGAAGAGAGTCGAATTCAGGATGCTGTATTTTGAAAAAACTTTATAAGGACCGGTTTTTTTGAGAACTGGCCTTCGCGAAAACGTCCACCTCTAGGAACAATTTGTTGTACGTACGGGTAGGCTGTAGTGATGCGCCACCGTCTGCCGGGGAAATATCCCACAAACTTCCAAATATTCCACGTAATCTGTCAAGCGGTGCTCTAAAACCTGCATTGGACCTCGGGAGAGTCTTGGTGGTAAATGGAAGTTGTTTGTTAGGTAATTGAGGACAATCGAAGTAATTATTACATATTTTGATCATTACAGTCATATCTAACAGTATGCGTCGGTTCTTTTAGTTAAACAATCATGTTTTTTCAATAAATCGGTGTATTCTAAAGGTTCACGGATTCTATTTAAAAAACTTTTTCTGAAACATTTCTCGTCCTATTTTTACCTATTTTTCATAAAAAAGATTCCATTAAAATGCAGGTTAACATCTTCCAAAAAATTTTGTTGGTGTTCGCTGTCATCTAAACTGCACCGAGGTATTGATATCAAAAGAGCAACTCGCGAAACCTGATCTTTAAAGCACAATCGTTGCGTACGAATCGTTAGTCCAACCCTGGAATATTGCGCATCGGTACGGCTATTATGCGCTAGCTAGATCCAACAAATATTGAGGCAATGAAATAATTATAAAGACCAGTCAAGTCAAAATTCGACCGTAATTCATGAAACTTGAGGATTATTGAGGTTCTTATACCTCTATAATACGATGAGTATACCTCTACAAATCATACAAACCATTGCACCCGCATTGCGGCCGCGCGGCGACCATAGACAAATGGTTGGGGGATTTAGTGATGGGCGTGCAACATAGGCACGTTACATTGTACAAATCATTGCATATATTTTTTTTAAATTTTCTATCATGTCAGCTGCGAGCGTGTATAAATACGTCATTAACGTTATTATTGTTTGCCTTAATTTCCTATAATTTAATATTAATAACAGTTGAAAAAAAAAACAATTACAGCTTGTATTTGTATTTATTTTTTGATACAATTCATTGTCAGTTTTAATTTTTTCATGTAAAAATGTGACTGACATTCATAGAAGTGACTCGATGGCAATTAATAATTATTTTTGCTTGACTATTTGTATGTCAGTAGTATATGAATGTTTTATTTTATTTAATTAAATATATTTGTAATACATATTATAGATATATTTTAACTTTCTGCACTTCTTCTCCATATAAACTTTAACTATTCCAAATCTCACACTCCTCCAATATGCTTGAAAAGGGGTACAAAGTTTTAGTATTTATATACAGGGTGTCCCAAGGTCCCACGCAATAAAAAAAACAGCTAATAGGTCCTACGATTCCTAGTGTTATTTGTTAAGAAACTATATCAAAATTCATTATGGTATTCGAGAAAAAAAATGTTGAAGTTTCTATTCTAAATAGATATTTTTCAATGGCTTCTCCCTCGGATAACTACGTCACTGGGTCACTGGGCCGCGGTCAGTCAAGATCGAGGTTAATGACCTGCGGCGTTGTTCGAAACGCCCTATTAGGGCGGTGCTAAATGATTGCTGTCAGATGCCACTGGTCGAACAGAGGTCGGTCTAAGAAGAAGGGGTAACTCCTTTCCCCTTCTCTGCGGTTGTAAGAGGGATGTTATTGGTCGACAGATAATATTGATTTATCGATTGATAAGATCGATTTACACCAATTTTATTACAAAAATAATAAATTTGGTGATTACATTTTGTTACATAATTTCTTACTCTTAATAGGGAACTTAAACACCCCTAAGTTTGTGGGATTGACCTTGGGATACCCTGTATATAGATTCTGGCATTTTTATCGATTTGATAGTCCGACAACTGCCACTGATAAACACACGTAGTCCGAAATTAGCTCCCAACTTATTAACCTAACTCGCTCGGTCGGAATGACCGTTCTGCTAAAACAAAATAATTATTTTGGAAGAAGAATGTTGGTTTCTTACTAGAATGGTGCGAGATCGGAACGCCCTACTTTGGTCCATTTTTACACCCTTTTCTAGTAATAAATCTATATTTAAAACTTATGTTGCAAAAACCTGGTGAGAAGCTAGCTCTTAAATATTGAAATAATAAAAAAGATTTGTTTTTATCCTTCACCAATACCCTCATTTCACAAGCCGGAAAGTTAACAGTAACAAAATCTTTCTTAATTTATTAATTATATTATTAACTCTTTACAATATTTAGGAGCTAGCTCCAGTGATGCTGTTGAAGAGAAGATAATGTTTGACTACTCGCAGCCTACGCTTAAAAACAGCCTTGGAACCAGGAAAAGAATTAAACCCGATGTTCAGCTATCTCAATATAGGTTTTATCTCAGAAGAATAATTATTAAACCCAATATAAGAAGGCTTAGAAAGTTGGGAGCTTAAATTAGACCAGCCAGGTTCATTCATCAGTGTTTTATAAATTAGATAATCTGAATTCAAAATACTTTCTAGTTAGTAGCTCTCAATTAAAAATTGAAAACATTTCTGATTATTATATCTCCTGAAACACCTTTAGACATATCGGCTTGCTTTTGTCTGAACTGCTATTAGTTCGTCTTTGAGACATTGGGTGTAAGGATCCCATAGCAGTAAGTATTAAAAGGGCAGCCCATATGCAGCTCTCTGCACACACCTATCACACTACTTCATGTCCCCGAAAACATTCTTAGCGATTGAGCAACTTGAAAAACCCTTTTGTATAAATCGAAAAACCATTCCTTCAAAATAAAAGAAATTTCCTACCATCATACTTAAGTACTTATAACGGGTGTTTTTTTAGAGGCGTGGTTTTCAATCTGGCACTACTTTTTTCGTAGTTGGTGTTTTTGACAGCTGTCACTTGATTTATGCTCAGTTTGGTTTGCCATTTCATAATGAATAGACTTACTCCTGAACAACGTGGCGTGGCCTCCAAGATCGTGCGATTTAACACCGCTGGACTATTTTTTGTGGGGTTATGTGAAGTCGCTTGTCTACGCAGATAAGCCGGACACGATTAACGCCTTGGAAGAGAATATTCGGCGCGTTATTGCTGACATACGGCCCAACTTGCTGCAAAAAGTGGTTGAAAATTGGGCCTCTCGGCTGGAATTTGTTCGAGTCAGCCGCGGCGGCCACTTACCCGAAATCATTTTTAAAACATAATGGCAAACCCTTATCTTTATAATAAAACTAAATTCTTAGCCATAACATCGAATTATATGCGTTTTATCTCTTCTTGAAAACCACGCCTCTAAAATCATCACCCTATATATTATGATCATAGATACGTATGTACCTAGAGAAAATATTATTTAATACATATATTGTAATGGAGATAATGTGATTGTGAGATCGTGGTAGTCTAATGGTGGTGTCCCATCTCCCCTGACTCTAGCATAAGCACATTTGGTTTAGTTGGGTTGGGCCCAAAATAATTGTATATGACCTAGGTTATAGCATTTCTTAAAAAAATAATAATAGATATTTGCATGAGTTATCTCTATACTTTAAGATTTTATAGTCAAAAAGATCCATTTAAGTACTATAGATTGTACTTTGGACTAATTTAGCCTATCATCGTCCTGTCGCTAGACTTAAAAGTTGCCTTATCTGATAATATAATATTATATCAGATTTATTTAGATTAATAGAGTGATGTTAAACATTCCTAAGAGATTGTATCGCTTTGTTTGAAGTGATATAAAGGTAAAAAAATCTAAATGTTGCACATTTTTTAACTGATTTAAAATATATTGGCAATTCCATAAAAAAAATAAAAAATTATGTCATTTTCACAGAATGTACCCTAAGACCTCGAATCGTTATATTAGACCAGGGGTGCTCAATCACCGTGCAGAAAGCTAATATCTATATATGCTACGGTACGCCCTACCTAGGTAGGTAGGGTGTATCGTGTATGTACGACAACCCTGCATCACACACACTTGCAGTCTCTCAGAGTCTATCGTAAGTAGTCTAAAAATATTGAGGTAGATCGCCAGCAGTTCAAGTTTGAGCACCCCTGTATTAGACACTAAGTTGTTTAGACAGATAAGATCGTGGTAAGACTATGAGAACGTAGTAGTCTAGTGGTTAAGGCGTTGGACTATTAGCCCAAAGGTCGCGGGTTAGAATACATGGTCATGCCATTTTAACACTTCATTACCACCTTTTCCCCTGACTAGCACAGGCACATTTGGCCTAGTTGAGTAGGGCCCATAATAATTGTATATGACCTAGGTCATATACAATTCTTTTGTCAATAAAGAAAGAAAAAAAAGGTATAAGTAGTATTTGAAATAATATTGTGATTCATCTATGTGTGAAATGCGTTGAGGGAAGCAGTCGATAAGTATTTATGTATTCACAAAAAGCGTTGCGTCTGGATCGCTGTTCACGATCAGTTGTCCTTCCCCGTCAACACAACTACCAATCGCCCTTTAAACCAGGTTTCGTTGGATTTTTTTTTCTTTCTACACAGCTAATTTCCTTACACAAGTGCCACAATTTAGGTACAAATAATGTCTTTTTAAACTCAATCTTTACTCAAATCTTTATAAAAAACATCCATTTTCATTATATCAAATAATTTTATACCAAATTTTAGCAACGTAAAGTGGTAACAGCGTTTGTGTGTAGATTTTGAGCGAAGACGGCCCATTTAAATAGTTATCTGTCCGTATGTAACTAACAACTGAATGTATGCATAGTAATTGCTAATTGATCAATTTTAAATTAATTTTTCGCTTTCCGTGATATTAACAAAATTAACCAGAGGTCTAGCTGACTCATTGGGTCTACTGTTTAGTATGGACTGGACTGCATCTCAACTGAAGTGCTAAGGTCACTAGATAAGGACACGCCAATCCGAATTCTCTTTAGAATGACCATGCATGCGCGAGGTTTTTATAATCTAGGGATTCTCAAACTGTAACTGGTCATTTTGTATATAATTTATTTATGATATTTGTTACTTTTTCTTCTTCACTCTCGAATGTGAATGAGAAATCTCGAATGAATTTCTGACTTGGAACTGAGGTCCAATCTGAATTATCGAACCTTTGATTTTATATAGTATTTACTGTTTTTTGTATTAAATTACCTTAGATAAAAAAAACTTACTTAGTAATGGTAAAAATTACACTAGTGCTATAGAAATAAGATTCTTACCCCAATCGAGTGTACAGACAAATACGTCAACCTCTACAGAAATGGAATTTAACAATTCTATTGTTCTCCTCAATTAATATTTGATACCTAGTGTAGTTGCTGTTAAGTGCGGTTACGAGTACTTCTTTGTTTCCTATGGCCACCAATACGGACAAAAAAAAAACTTCTCTCAAGTTTGTAGTTGTAGTAGTTTGTGTCTCGTGTTATCCAACTCAGTTGACAGTGCTTAGAAAAGTCAAAACCAGCACAAAAAAAAACACTCACATAAATACAGACTTTGTGAGATGTTTGTGGTCTGTAATGATTGGCCTCGGGTCATAAAGACAAAAATAAGGCTGTCAGAAATGCACCACACTGCCTTCACAACTACGTAACCTATTTAATAAAAATAATCAATATTAAAAAAATGTAACATTTTGAGAACCACTTCCTGTTTGCATATGGATGCAAATGAGGGTTATCTGTTATCGGCTGACCATGGAATAATTCAATAAAGGCATTTAGACATTGTCCAACTCCTCATTGTCATATAACACATGGTATTGATATTTTACCTACAAACTCACTTTTATATACACGGTTACGTAATATGTACAGGTTGTCCCTAGATCATTCCCGACGACTAATTGTGGGCGTTTATGTTCCCTATTGTAAGAAATTATAAAAAAAATGCGAAAATATTTCACCCCCAAATTTGTTATTATTTTTAAAGCACCAGTGTAAATTGGCTTTCTTATAAGCGTTGCGTAACCCTGACCTCGTTTGCGTTCCATCCGCGGCCAATAACCCCCACCGCTCATCCAGACAAACACTTTTATGATGCATCAATCGGCTGTTGTACCTATTATTAGAACCACGTAAAGTTTACAATTTTTTTTCTCGGAAACTATGATAATATCGATATTTCCGCCTGATACACCGCCTGTCCGGTTCGTACGGCATTGCAAACGATAAACAAAAGTAAAATAACACTAGATAGCAAAGGTTAAGGTATGAAAACAATAAAAAATACCAAAAACAAACTACAACGCAAAAAAGACTAAAATCTAAACTAATAAAGTATTTAATTTTTAAAATTATCATTTTAAAAAAATTGCTTATTGATGTTTTTTTTATTTCATCGATCACTTTCTTCACTCAATCACATCATCAGTTATTACACACACAAATTCATATATGTACTTCACACTCTTTTCACTCGCACTTTGCACACAACAAATTATAAATTAAACTAAAACTAAGAACCTTAGAGGTATTTTATTTCAATTTCACCAGCAGTATATGTATGTTTGTTATTTTAATATTTTTACACATTTTTTTTTATTACCTATATCTTTTTTAATTTTCATCAAAACGTGTTATTACAATCACTTTTATATATTTTTGTTTATTTTTACAGGGAATATATTTAATTGGTTTAAATATTGTTTTTATATTTTACACTGTCTTTTTTTGTACAATCGTAAATATTCTCAAGAAATATAAATAAATAAAATAAGAAACCAAAATATTGAAATTAAACACTGTGTCAATAGGGTATTTTTTTATGCTTTGCGGTTAGGTTTTATTTTTGTAAAACTTTTTGTACCCTTCTCTACGCGGTTTTTTTTCTTTTATTAAGCCATAGGTTTAGCCGAACACCCCGTATAAATGTGAAAAAATGACTACCTATATGTTTATGGCCTGGCACCCCTAATATTGGCAATTATGGTAATTTGGAGCGACGGAGCCACCTCCCGAGTAATTATATTGCCCAGACTGCCGTTTAGCGTACTGGCTTACTAATTATATTCCGATTAGGATCGTATTAAATACCTCCTTAACTGGCCATTTAGTTTTCAGGCTGATTATGTGGTACTTTATATGTAACTAAAAATGAGTGGAATAGCTAAATCATTATTACTATACAAGATCACGCAGATAGGCACTGAAAGCGTCGGAAAATATATACAACAAATGATGAGGGTGTTTGGAGACATTTTAAGGAGTGAGAATAGAGAGGAGAGATTTATTTATTTATTTAAAAATTACATATACTTTGGAGGTACCATTCCTCCGGTGGTATAGCTGATTGGCAGGTGATGCAACGAAGTTATTTTAAAGCCAAGTTCTTTATCCTTTTTCTTAGCTGGGAAGGGGTCTTAGGGAATGGCTTAAAGACGCTGCAGTTGAGACTATTCCACTCTCTAATGGTGCGCGGAAGAAAAGAATGATGGGAGCTCCAAGTAGGCCTTAAAATTAGTTAATGAGATGACATATTTTTCGCCTCGTCCTTAAAGGCTCCCATTTAAGGTCAGATAGAAATTTCGTCGGACTGTCAAATCTGCCAAAGCGCCTAAACACGTGCCTGCTTGCTAACCGCTGAATTGTATAATTTGTATATCTCTATACAAAGTCTCACTGTTTCTGAGGTATCGGCACTTTTCGAGTTTTTGATGATTAAAAATATATTTAATGTATTTATAGGATTTAATTTATTTTTTTTTTCAGTAAAAATGTGTATTTCTTCAATACAATACATTAAAAGTTCCGTCGGCACCATAGAGCAAAAAAATATGAATTTATTAGTTAAATAAATTATGTTACAATAATTACTTGATATTTTGTAACTTAAAAAAGCCTATGATTTTCAGACAAATGTTTTCAGTTTTCTGTGCCCTTCAACCCTCAACTCAAACAGAGGGGTGTTGTAAGTTTGACGTGTCCATCTGTCAAATCTATCAAACGGATAAACTAATTTTATTTTTTTTTGTTTCAAAGGTGGCTTGATCGAGACTGTTTTTTTTTATTTTTTTGAGGTTTTTAAATTTTCTGAATTTGTATTTTTGAATGATAAGTCTGATTAAGTTGATGACTTAACAGTAATTAACAGTATGGTATTATTCTTGTCCCCAGGTTCATAGTGGCAATAGGACTTTTCTTCGGCACAGTTTGGGACACGGGGCAGCCCTGCGCCAAGCTGCTATGGATCTATTATATCGCTTTCTTGGCAATTATGGGAGGTGAGCGATTGAAACTCTCATTTGATTAAGGGCGCTATTGCATTGTATAAAATACCACTCGAAATAAGTCAAATCTGTCATATTATATGAACCTATACTAAAAATTCACCATAATTTAAATTAATCCCCTTGTAAAACACTCGCACGGACACCTTTTCGAATATGTACTCACAAACAAGCAATCCTACATTTTTCTAATCTCTCGGAATGATTGTACAGTCAAGCGCAACACAGTTACTCGGACAGACAGACGGCCAAGATGGGGATACATTTTAGTTTCTTAAACAGAAGCTAAAAGGTAAAAAAAAAAGTATTTCTGAGAGAAAAATATTGTTATTTCAATATTATGTAACCATTGAATACTTAATTCTAGGGTAATTTAGCTATAAACTTCACTAATCACTTTTATTATTTTATTTTCATTATTTTACCTTCATTGGGTATACGTATACTTGGTCCACGTAAAGAAATTATCGCTGGAGATGCTCTACTCGACCATACCTCATACATTTCCGTTTTTATCAACAGCGTGTATGCTGGTGGAGTTAGCTATCTGCATTGCTGCCTTACGAGGAGGAATACTCAACACCGAGAAGCGAGCAGCAGTGCCGTATCTTATATATATCAGATTGGGTATGAGCGGTTTTTTTTTATCTAAATATACGAGGGTTGTCTGATAAGTACTTAGCCTATAAATGAAAAACGAAAATTTTGGAAAAGTGGCGATTTATTTGTCGACGTAGTCTCCGTTTACCCATCGATGCAACATTCTCAACGGCAAAAAATGTCCTGGCCGAATTTTACTTACAATTCGTCCAGTCCAGGGGAGATCGTGGTAGTCTAGTGGTTAAAGCGTCGGACTATTAACCCAAAGGTCGCGGGTTCGAATCCGCATATGGACATAACCATTTTTAATGCTTCATTACCACCATCTCCCCTGACTCTAGCACAGGCACATTTGGCCTAGTTGAGTAGGGCCCGAAATAATTGTATATGACTGAGGTCACAGCAATTATTTAAAAAAAAAAAAAAGGGTAGATTATGTTAGTGCATGTAAAAATAAAAACATGAAAAATTATGATTTTTTATAAATAATAAGACACATACTTATGTAGCACTGTTTTTATTAGTTAATGTAGTATTTATAGGGTATATACATACTTCCATATATGTATTTCATATTAATTGTATTACGTATGTTTCTAATAATTTACTTTTATGTTATTTTTAAATTATGACAATGTAGCACTAATTTTAATATCGCAATATTGCCAGGAATTTTATTGTCAGACGGGGACTGTCACATATGGTTGCCGTTTGATATAAATCATTTTATTGTTTATTTTCAAATGATTGCTATGAGTGTTAAATGCGTAACACTCATTGCTTAGTGTATCACGTCATTCAACGTAAAGATCGTGGCGTAGTAGTAGTTAAGGCGTTGGACTATTAGCCCAAAGGTCGCGGGTTCGAATCCGCACATGTTCATACCATTTTTAATGCTTCATTACATCTCCCCTGACCCTAGCACAGGCAAATTTGGCCTGGTTGAGTAGGGCCCAAAATAATTGTATATGACCTAGGTTATAGTAATTATTAAAAAAAAAAATTTTTACCTAATAAAATTTAATCTTAATGTTTTTTCCAGTACTGATGCTCGTGGAAGTAGCATGGTTTGTTCTGGCAATCAAGTGGCTCGTCGAGCAATACACCGTCTGTCCAGCCACAGGACCCAAAGAGGGTCTTTTAGGTGAGTGCATTGTTTGGTATATGCATCACGAGGATCTGATGATCGCTACGGACTTTCAAAACCTGAAATTAAGAGTTAGACACAGTTTAAATATTATGCAGGTCCAAATGCAGGGTGCATTTAAAATCACTACGTCTTTTTGGGGGTTGGAAACGAATTCATGAAAAAAAATGTTCCTACATTTTAAAATATTTTGAACATCGCACTGAAGCAACATATAGGGAACATAAACACCCCCTTAAGTCTTTGGAAGGGTCTTGGAATACCCCTGTATATAAATGATATGTACGTAATAATCATATTACTAGTGGTCAAAATACGACCGTAATTCATTATTTTTGCATTATTAAGATTCTTATACCTCTATAATGAGGTGAGTATACCTCTATAATCATTGCAAATCTTTCTTATAGTCAGCTGTGACCGTGTACAAATACATCATTAGCGTTTGTTATTTGCCTTAATTCCCTGCAATACATATGAAATTTAAAATTTAAGGCTAGTAACAGCTGGAAAAAAAAAACGCAGTTACGACTTATATTTGTATTTATTTTTGATACAATTGTTTGTCAGTTTTATTTATTTCATCTAAAAATTAGATTTGACATTGACGGAATATTATATTAATCGATTTTAAGGTTAATGGTTTTCAATATTCTTACCTAAGCAGTTGATATGATAGCTACTCTTGTTTATCATTGTTCCCCTCTCGCTCTTTCGTCTTTTTACAGTCCTTATCTCCTTCCTCTTCTTTCCAGTCCATTGTTCGTGTATTTGCTTGCGACAAAGGCAAAAAGAACAAAAGAATCGTCTGACAGACACCAAAGAACACAATAGAACTTTTCGTTTCCTTTCAAGTCAACAGACATTGCAGGCATATGGCAGACATTGTGACGTCTGATTTGACTCAAATGCCGCGCTGCATTGAATGCTAGAAACTACAAACGGCGCCGCGTTTTGCTTCATGTCCGTCCATCCGTCCGTGTATTATGAACAGTTTTCCTATGCTAAATATTTATTTTACAAGCATACAAAAAGTAGGTAAAATGAGGTATAGAAAAAAAATCTATTGACATTTAAACGCAGTTACTTTATGCGGTTTCTATGGAAAAATTGGGTCACAATTAAGAAAACTTATTCAGTTTAAAGCGTCGAATAACTCGATAAAAGGATCTGCATGCGAAAAATGTTCACCTGTTCGTTTGTATCTCTGAAACGGCTTAACCGTTGGTTTTAGGATATTTTTGTTAAACAAAACGTAAAAATATATTTTTAAAAACAAGCTTTTATTTAAGTGCTTGATGCGTGTACAAAATTTCGTGTCTATTCTGTTGACCGTTGAGGAGTTCCTTCGTCTGGAGCCATTCCTGGGTGTAGAATCAGGTCGTGCTTACCATAAAAATGCATTGTCATTGTAGCTGGACCGACATGTTAAATTTCAACTCCGTAGGATAAGACGAAGTGGTTCCAATTCAGCTTGCAAGATTTGTCCTAAACCGACATCCAAACATTGCAAGCTAAATAAAGGCTTGTAAGAACAAAAACCATCAAAATCTGAAATCCGTCACCGTGATAGTTGCGTTTGAACTTTTCCTCATGCTCATCCTATTATTAGGTTATTCATCACCTCAAACAGGACTATTTTTGTTCTGCAAGTTTTTAATGCACAATTTAATGAAAACGCACAGTTATTTTGTGTCTCCTGATTGGGGTGGCCGGCATGCGGTCCTGACCTCCTCAATGCGCCATGCATTAAGATAGGTTTTTGAACTGATTAGTTGAATTGGAGGTGACAACACTTGTAGGCAATTAATTCCTCATATCAACCCCTCGGTTGGAGAAAAAGTTCTTTTTTGGGTTAGATTTGAAGGCTTAAAAGCTTCAATAAGATCGCCTCGCTCTCTTCGTTTTTCCAGTGATGCTTCAAATGTGTTGGACGTTCATCATAAGTTAAAAACTTTACTTAACGTTGCCTTTTATCCGATTGTCTGATAGTTATCATAGTAGGTTACGTTCATTGCAGGAATGGTGATATGTATGTGCATCATCCACGTGAGCGCACCCGCATCCGCGTGGTGCGTATGGGACGCAGCCGGCCGCTCTTGGGTGAAGATGAAGCGCTACCAGCAGCGGAGTGTCAGCTCCCGACCCGGACAGCAGCACAGGAGGAGAAGCGGTAGCAGAGCGCGCAATTGGAGGCAGAGGTATCTATTATAATAATATTCAATCAACATCGCACAAACCCATCAAGTTCAAACAGTAATCTGACAATTGCATTAATAGCAACATAAAAAACT
This sequence comes from Neomicropteryx cornuta, assembly GCA_020383195.1. Taxonomy (NCBI): domain Eukaryota; kingdom Metazoa; phylum Arthropoda; class Insecta; order Lepidoptera; family Micropterigidae; genus Neomicropteryx; species Neomicropteryx cornuta. Next base: position 2,514,355 of record JAHKQU010000010.1, on the reverse strand, counting down.
TAACAGTATGTAAATGTGATACGCGACAGTTGTCTATGGATAATAATGGAATCACAGAATAGCCGAAAGTAACATCTCGTAAAACCATTGAAAAATAACAGTACAAGAACCAATCCACCTTTAACACATTCGTGCAAACGTGCGGACCACGCGCTGCCGTTCGATCGGCAAAATACATTGACCGAACGGAATATCCCACTCCGGGACTGACACCCGTTTTTTAGTTTAAGTTATAATTTCTTAAGATTCGCAAATAATATGTACAAAACTATGAAAATATTTATGAATTTATTTTATTTTTGCAGCATGTGGCATATCGGGAAGGGCCTTTTTTGATCCAAATAAAAATATTAAGTAATGTTTTAAAATTAAAAAAATTACACTTATAAAATAATTAAAAAATGCAAAATAACTATAGGGTAACTTGGAATTTCAGTAATTGCTAAAAGTAAGTTATTTTGGTTTAATCTTCATGATATAGTACAATGTATGTATTCGCATGAAAAAAATATAGGCTCGATATTTTTTTTTTATTCTTAAGGAAGGTGATGAGGGCTTATCAAGACAGCTGGGACCAGAGGTGCCGATTTCTTTTCTGCTGTATGCGGAGGTCTGACAGGAACAAGTGAGTCATACTGTTTATTGACATGTATCTCTGTACTTTAGCGTAAACTTGTCATCAGTCAATTTTACAAACAAACGTATGTACCATTCTTTTTTCTGTTGGTTTTCCGAATAAACGATAAATAAATATTTACGTAATTAAAAACAAACTCCTTACTCATTTTTAACTATTTGGGCTTAAATTCAGATAGATGGTTATATTTGCGAAAGAACCCTCCCTAAGTGCCGTGGCCATCTATAACTAACCTCTTATCTAACATTGGACCATAAACTTGTCGTAATATAATGCCCTTGAAATAAAACAATATCTGTTGACAGTTTCTACTCGCACTAGCGAGAAGAAACTTTATTTTCGAGAGCATTTTCGCTTATCATTACTTTACCCGATAGACTATTCCAAGCACTAACCACTCTGCTGTAAGTGTCTCCATAAATTCGCCTTTATTTTAATCCTTATTTCATTAGAGTAGGAATGTTTGCAGCAAATAATATTTTTATTAGCTGGATGGGCAAGCGACATATTGCTAATGAGCTCACTTCTGGTAGTAATATTTCCACTTTCGTAGAAATTGTCAAGTCAGTTTTCGAACTGGTTAACACTTTTGGAGTCAATAATACTTTTGATTCCAAGCGTCCACAACACGGTTTAAAAGAAAATGCTACCATGGGTTCATTTTAAACGCAGATTTAGTCAATATTTGCAAATTTACACGCAATTGCGGGTTCTGATTATAGTTAAATTTATTTATTTAACTAACGCATAACATTGATAATACATAACTTTGTTCTAATTAAAAAAAAAATATCAATGAGTGCAAAACCAGATGCCGTAAGAATTTGTGAAAATGGTGCCCAACTAAGTAACAACTTGTTCTAGTGCAGCCACTATGTGCACATATTTAAGCTACGCATACGGTTATGTTATAGGCCTTTGGTTATTTACGTAAGTAGTGTTAGTATTAAAACAGGTAAGAATCCATGACCTAATAAAATAATTATTTTTTTTACTACTTTAATGAAAGTCTGACCGTATTTCATAAGCGCACAGATAGATAGGTGAGAGTAGAAGGCTTTTGTGAAATACAGGCCTGTAGTTAAACCAGCATGCATTAACTCAAGCAATGCAACTACCTGTGCGTTTCGGTATTAATTTTCCTTTGGGCATTCTAGCTATGTTGTTAAAAAAAAATTCAATCCAAATATATTATAAAGAATCTAAATTTTCCAAATATCGTTATACTGTCAGACTTTCATATAATGTAAACTTACGACGAATGCCTATTATAACGTAAAAAGTCATCTAATTACGGCATTTAAGAAATACATTTTACAATTTTACTATTTCTTACCATAAATTATATATACTTAATAAATTATATTCTACGTGTAATATCTATATGACAAAGAATACATAATAAATCTACATATATTTATCATCTAACATTAAAAATATATATATATAAAAAAATACAGCTTTAATGTTAACACAATTGTAATGGTCATTAACAGGTTCCGCTCCGAACTAAAAACCCGGGGACACAGCAATGTCGACGTTTTGCGAATATCCCATGAAATTGCTAAAAACACATTTGGGGCTGCTAACCGTTTTTGTATTAGAAAGTTTCGAAAGTAATAACTTCTAATTATTGGCAGACAATAGGAACAAAATTATAAAAATGTTTGTTTTATATATTTAATATTATATTGACATTACCTTTTGTAAATAAGACTCAAATTATTTACCGCCAAAATTGTTTTCAACTGACTCGCGCAATTTTCACTCAAGCAATCGCAATGGCCGCCAAAACCGAACTGCTATGAAAATAAAATCAACGATTAGTCTATTTTGATGAATTCAAGTATTTTCATAAGAAAATATAATATTATTATCTCATTATTTTATTTTCTTTCCGAGCAGGAATAGCTTTGCGGACATAGCGCGTCTCCTGAACGATTTCTTCCGCGACCTCGACGTGGTGCCCTCGGACGTCATCGCCGGCCTCGTCCTACTCCGGAAGTTCCAGAAGATTGAGCGTGATGCCATCGTCAAAGGAGTGAGTTATTGTAAATATTTATTAGTTTTTTGCTATTACTCTTTGCTTCCATTTACGCTTTAAATAAATCATTGCTGTCAAACACTTTCAGTAGGTCGTAAATCCCCCAGCTGTTCTCTAGTTTCCCTCGGTCTAGGGATAGCAACCTCATATAAGTTTCACATCTATTCCTGAAATCTAAAAACTTCAAAACCTTAAAAAAACCTGGACAATGTCCTCTTTACTTTTTCACAATGTGCCCAAAACCTTGGTTCTAGTAGTTGTACAACGTAAATATACAATGCTTAATAGATATTTTTATCAAAATATTTAGCTTCTAAAATTCTGGGACCTCAAATCGGGGACCTCTTTAGTACCTATAAATTATTCTTCATTTCGGCTTTGAAACCTACACATTTAGACAAAAATGTCAGACATTAAATAATGTTACTATCGATCAAACTAATATGGCTGTCATACGGTTTGAAAAACTTTGATACAGGGTTCAAAACGCGTATGTCATGATTGATAACAACTGTAAATACGTATTTTTGTTCTTAAGCACAAAGACGACATTCACGCGTTCCTGTCCGGAGTGAAGGTGACTTCGAAGACGCAATTCCTCGCATTGAACAACCCGCCGGAGCTGGAGCATTTCCAGAATGTGATTCATTACATGCACTACGCCCTGAGTGCGTATGGTTGGCCCATATACCTCATCACACACTCGATGGGTGTGTGTCAGCTGTGTCCACGGCTCAGGTAAATGTCCACGTAATCACTTCTGTCATCTTTAAGGGGATGTTCCCGCAGAGCCGTTGTCTTTGTAATAATGTTATAATGCTGTTTCATCTAACGGCTGTTTAATTTAGCTAAGCTTGACGAGACACGCGATATTTTCAACAAGAAAACATTGCGCCGCAAAATGATAATGCAACATTTGTAACAATATTCCAAAAAATAATATATTGACTCGTTGCCTCTGTAGTTTTATTTTCTCGATTCTTGTACAACATTACATCCAAAGGATTCGAGGCTTTTAACTTTTATACAAATAGAAATTTACCCTTTTTATTTTATAAAAGCCATTTGTTAATAATATTTTTAGTTGGTACTGACGCTATTAACAATAATTATCCATTCTAATAACGTATTTAGATTTTGATAATATTTAAAAATGTAATTACGTATACAAGAATCTTCAATTATTGAGAATTTAATTTCTAAATATTCAATTAATACCAGAACAGTGGTAGCAAAGGAAACTTAAAAGAAAAAAGGAAAAATTGAATTTTATTTTCGAAAAATATTTGTTCATACCGGATTTGTCGCGTTTAGTCTGAATTCGGACACGATTCAGTCGAAAATCTTCACATCTTTGGAGTTCAAAAAGAAAGCAAACACACACACATTCACACACACACACAAAATAAGGTTTCAAATGAATCCTAGAAAACATGATTGGCAATAGTGGTGGGCGCGTGGAATCAACTGCAGGATTCGGTCGTTAGCGCAAACAACATCAATCAATTGAAGAACTGTCTTGATCAACAACTATCTCGGTTGCAGAAACGGAAACAGACCCATCAGCTATGCTGTCTGTCTTAATATAATAATAAAAGTATATGTAAAGTTTATATAAAGTTTGTATTTTTTCCTCAGGTGCGGTTGCATTCCGTGCGTTGACTACAACGATGACGCGGCCATTGTCGACGACAACTGCTGTCAATGCAACTACGCCGCGTTGCGGCAACAGCTGGGAGACGGAGAGGTAGTTAATGCTTTAAAGTTGATAACGGCTTGATACTTTCTACTCCTCTTTCCCTACACTGTGGTATATATAAATAATACTAGCTGACCCGGCCACGCGTTGCTGTGGCTAAAGTTTTAGTTATATTACATTATAGTAAACAATCTAAGAGGAACAATAAGAGAACATCAGTCACGGAGTCCACTATGCTTTTTCACACAGATGGTATTTGTAAAAAAATATGCTGATCTCCTTATTTGACTTTCTACTACTATAACCCTTTAGTACAATGAAATTATTTACGAACAAAGACGAAAATGTTGATGTTGGTATACAAATTCACTGGATTGAGATTTGAAGGGGAAGTACGTTGAACACAATTAAAATACTAATTGAAACTAATACTACTAATACTAATTCAATACTAATTAGTGAATACTAATTGTGTATGTAGAATTGAAATACTAATTTAATCGTTTAAATATAAGAAAAAAAATCTGAAAAACTTGTTATCATAGCACATTGAAATAATAAGTGCTAAATATTTTTTAATAGAGGTTAAATAAAAACAATAAAAAAAAATATTTGTACAACTATTGAAAAAGTGTAGGAAATTGTGTATCATTTTTGCATTGACAATTTAATTAAATTTTATAATTATGTGATAATACTTACATACATATATTCAAATTAAATTATAAAGTTTTGATCAATGAAGCACAAATAAGTAAAAAACAGGATTAATTTCACTGTATTATCTTCATTATAATATGAATGCAATTTACACTTCAGTCTAAGTAACACGTGGCCGGCTATGCTAACACCAAAAATTTAAAAAGTGGAAATAATTGAATTATACGGTATTTCGTTCACTACAAAATAAATTTAATTAATTTTATAGCGTCAACAACACGTGGTAATTATGCTGTTAAAATGTAGCTTATATGACACGTTCGTAGATTTACCATAGCAGCGCCATCTATTGATTACTTACTCAACCCAGTCGAAAGGTATCGACATCTGTTAGAATCATTTGGAGGTAACAGATAATTGTGACTGTCAAATAATAACAGACAAATAATTAGCAATAAATTAAAATTGCGACTATAATTTGAGATTTAAACTATCCTATCTCTCAAGTTGGATCGAACTGCACATGGTGTGCAAATTTTATTATAATCGGTTAAGTGGTTTAGGAGTCCATTGAGGACAAACATTGTGACACGAGATTTATATATATTAAGATGTAATTCGGTGCTTCTGACAAGGACCAAAAAATTGACTCATAGAGTTGTAATATAGATGCCTACACTAAAAGGAGAAAAAAAATATGCACTAAGCCTTACCAAAAATCAAAAAAAATACCATTAAATGTGAAAAAAACAGTTTTATTTAATTTTAAAAGAAATCTACAGATTCACATAGTAGTAACGAAGAGAGAAAAAAAGAATACTACATAAATCTAAACACAGATAGATGATAATATAATTAATAACACCGTTTAAATAAAACATTTAAGAGCGAAACTTAAATATTGAGTGTAAAACAAAAACTTAAATTATACAATATTATTTACATTTTCATATTTATTTATTGTGACGTTCGTAAGGTTGAACCCCACCGGCCGCGCAGGCGCCAAAGTCCGGCGTCGCGAGCAGAGAAGAGCGCGCATTACGGAGTCGTTTGACCCGAAACGACCGGCAGCGACTCAATCAATTACCGCCCTTTCGCTATATTTCTATTGCATATATATATTGTATAAAATAATCTGTGATCAATTTTTGTAACGACTCGGCTTTTAATAAACGGAATTGTCTGGACACGGAACACAAAGTGGTTTCTCTGCGACCTGAACCCGAAGCCCCAATCGAACCCGCATACTCACCAAAGAGATAACGTTATGACTTGTCGGGTAATCCATTCGGCAAGTTAGGACATAACATTTATTTTCACAGTTTTTTTTAATTGAAATTTACTTAGCTTTAGGCAATCATGATAATTAATTAATTCTTTGAATAAGAGGGAGATACGAGGAACAGGAGAATGAGGAGCATTATTCGAGGAACAAATCGGTTTATGAGATACATTTAAATAACGCGATCTGTACTTGGTTGGCACATTAAGTTTAAAAAGAGACAAAATGGCCGGACAATTTTATTCAAAAAGAGGGTATTTAAATATGAAAGGTCGATCAACGCGCGGCGCTCGCTCAATGAATGTAACCGATAAAATGATAACGTAGCTTTATGATTAGAGAATTCGACACCACTCTACAATCTAAATATTTAAGTGAATATTAAATAGATGTTAAAATATTGTATTGTATTTGGGCACAAATTAGTAAATAATTTTTAAATTATTTTTTTTACATAAAGTCTAGAGTTTTATACCTATTTTAGGTTAACAGGAAGTGAGTTATACATTTTGGGCCCTAAGAATTTTAGAGACCGTTGCCCAAAAGTCGTGCGAGTTTTCGGAACCTCTAGATAATCTTTATTTTGCGATCTAATCTATGACCTGGTCGTTTTATGTGAATTATTTTTTTATGTAAATTTTATGTAAGTCATTTAAAAAACGATTGCCTTATATCTGAAAAATTGTTGTCAATAAAGAGTTGTTTTATGGAAATTGCCTATTACACATTTTAATTGCTATTTGAGCAATTTTTACAGGAGTCATGTTGGTATAGACGCAGTTACCCCAGCTAATTATTCCATAAGATAATATTATCAACTCGCGTAAAGGAAAGTTGAATTTTACGTGTAAAAGATTCAAGAATATATATATTCTGTGAAATATAACTGTATTTTCAGGTTGAAATCACTTACGCAACATTTCACGTGGATATCGGCCAGACGCCGTTCTTCATTGCTGTGGACTACGGAAAGAAAGCTGTTGTGATAAGCATTCGTGGAACCCTCAGTATACAAGTATATACCATACTTTAATTCTTCGCAGAACAATGTCTTTCGATTTATGCAACATTTATTCCTTATATAATAAAAAATAAAATTGATTGAATTCTAAGAAGCATTATGTTTAGACTAGCTATTCCAAATGGCGCCTATTTTGATATATATACATTAGGCCAGGAGCAACGTTACAAATTATTGAAATCTGGTTTGAAATACCTGCCAAACATTACATTATGTAATCCCTAGTCGTTGAAAAATAACCATCAGTGTACCTTCAGCCCTCTACTTCAGGTTAAATTTAAAATATAAAACATCTTTTTCAGCGTATAAAAAACCCAATATTTATTATTATTATTATTATTATCCTGATAAGCCTAAATCTGCACTTGTATCGTCTCTGATAAACTCGTCCAGTCTGTTCTTAAATTCGTTCACATTTCCGGCACTTATCACTGCGCTTGGTAACACATTCCATGCATTCACCACTCTGTTTGACAAGAAATTCTTCCTCGGATTAGAATTAAAAGTTGTACTTGAGAGTTTTAAATCATGTTTTTGCAAGTGCGAATTTGTATTAATTGGGTATATGGTTTAAAAATTCAAGAAGATCATAATAGTGAGTTAAAATCTTGCAGGTCTCTATAAGATCGTCTTTCGCCCGCCTTTACTTTAATGTTGTTAATCCAAGTTTAGCCTTTCTTCATATTCCAGATTTTTCAGTTGACTTGGTATTTTCGTTGCGCGTCTTTGCATGAGATCTATATCTTTAATGAAGTAGGGACTCCATGTTGATATAAGATTTTATTAACAATGTTAAGTGAAAATATCCAAAAATATACTTGAAATTAATTAATAGTAAAAAACATTTTAAAAAACAAGCTATACACAATTTCGTGTCTGTGCTGTTGACCGTTGAGGAGTTCCTTTGGAGCCAATCCTAAGCGTAGAATCAGGTCATGCCATAAAAATGCATTGTCATTGTAACTGAACCACCATGTCAAATTTCAACTCCGTAGGATAAGAGGAAGTGGTTCTAATTCAGACTGCAAGATTTGACTTAAACCGACTAAAAAACATCGCAAGCTAAATTAAACCTTGAAAAATTTGTAAAATAAATAATTTACACACAAAACACATATTTGAAAGCACTTTAAGAAATATTTTCATACAATCTAATAAAACTTGGGTGTTGATAGACTGACCTTTTTAATTGAGCTCGTATCTTTGAACAGATTTTTTTTTAAATTTTCCTTGAGTATATTTCCTTGTTCCTTGAGTATATTTTATAATCACCAAGCAAGTGTTATCTATCTCCAGAATTTATTGCCGAGTACACTATGCTCTTTCTTTACTATTAACTATAGTAGGCAATGCCATGGTGATGTTATTACTCTTACTACATTTGCAAATTTCAGTATTTTCATTCCGCAAGTCGGTTTAAAAAGGTTGAGGTTATGATTATGACAATACAAATTCGGTACGTAGAAATTTAGAAGTCGTAGAAAATCGGTTTGTCTCCAACTGGGAGTAATAGTCATACCAAGTTTTCAAACGAGTTTTAATTTCACGGCATCACCTCTCGCTTTCAGGATATCCTGACGGACTTGAACGCGGAAGGCGAGACGCTCCCACTGACGCCCCCAATCGACGACTGGCTCGGCCACAAGGGCATGGTCGAAGCGGCCGAATACATCAGGAACAAAATCAAGGATGAGCAACTCCTGGAGAAGGCGTTCAGGTGGAATCCCGCGAGAGGATCGGACGATTTCAAACTGGTGGTCGTCGGGCACTCGCTCGGCGGCGGTACGGCCGCTATTCTCGCGATATTACTCAGGCCGGAGTACCCCACGCTGGAGTGCTTCTCGTACTCGCCTCCTGGAGGATTATTAAGGTATAACACTATTATATGTAGTCAATATTTTCAAATTTGCCGCCTACTATTGGTAACAACCTCTAGATTGGCCACTCTGACAACTATCTTGTCTATTTGATTTACTGGCAAGTTGTCAACTTGAATGAGTGAGTGAGATGGCTGACATCCTGTTCATCATCGGCCATTGCAATAGTTCTGTGTGAACTGAAAGGACTGGCTGTGTGCTTGCCCTCGATTTAATAAGTGTATAAAGTCTGTGTGACTAAAGAAATAAAAGAGCTGTGAAACGAAATAAGAAATTTTATTTCGCCCATCCTGACACCACAGCTTCTCAGAAGTGGGATTGGATGGTTAGGATATCAATTGATAACTATTGTGTAAGAATCGCCACCATTGAAGTGCCTGACCACATTTTTATCATTACGAGTTTAGTGTGAAACAAGTGCCCGCTTGTGTCAAAGAATCACCAAATGGAGGATCAAGAGGAAACTCGAAAATACGCCAGTGAGTGTACGGTTGCCGAACTTAGAGACATTTTACGCTCTAAAGCATTGAGTACCGTCGGGTCGAAAGTGGAACTAATTCAGCGACTCGTTGACGCCGATCCTTCTTGGGATACAGCCGCGATGCCAGAAGACTATGCCGCCGCTTCGGGTTCAAATCCCAACATGGATTACGAAAAACGCGAAATTGACATCCTGCGCAGGGAGAACGATTTATTGAACAAAGAATTAAAATTGCAAAAGTTGGGGAACAGTGCGGGAAAAGGATTGAAATCATTGGATTTTACATCGGATTTGCACGCAAACACATCGTCTTCGGGGAATAATTTCAGCGTAAAGGCGATAGGTGAGCTACTCTGTGATTTTGATGGAGAAGACAGGAGCGCTTTTTGGAAGTGGAGACAGAAAATCGAATTACTTCAAACGACGTACAGGATGAGTGGCAACGCAGTCAAATTACTTATAAGTTCAAAATTGAAAGGCCGCGCTCAAAATTGGTTTCACTCAAAACCCAATCACATAACAATGGACGTCGCCGACCTTTTGACAGAAATGAGTGTCATGTTCGACCACCGACCGCATCGTTTGACGTTACGACGTAATTTTGAAAAACGAACTTGGCAATCCAGCGAACGCTTTTGCGATTATTTCCATGACAAAGTAATTTTGGCCAACCTAGTACCGATCGATGAAGAAGAAATAACGGAATATATTATTGACGGAATACCAGATATACAATTACGAAATCAAGCACATATACAATGCTTCGGATCAAAGGCAGATTTATTGACAGCTTTTGAAAATATAAATCTACGCCGTTTCCAAGCCGAAAATACGCAAAGACAACCAACACAGAGGCGAGAAGATTATCCGCGACGAAATACAAATACAGCGCAAAATCGTGAGGGACCGCCTAGACGAGTAACGAACGAACGTAACAACGTACGCTGCTACAACTGTCGAGCAATGGGACATCTGTCTTCGGAATGCAGGAGACCGCAAAGTTTCAGGCAGGGGAATTTCTCCAGAGATTATTCGTCACAACCACCGAGAGAATCTCAACAGAACAGAACATCGGCGGAAAACAGTGATAACTCGACCAGGAATGTACCGTTAGTATATAACCGTGAAAGTGCTTGTGTAGTTCAAGGGAAAGGAGTAAGTGTGCCTTACATGGTTCCTGTAACTTATTGTATAAGCGATAATGATGGTAATTTGTGTAATTTTTCCGTAAAGGCCATTATCGATTCAGGTTCACCGATTAGTTTAATAAAAGCAGGTTATGTACCATGTAATTCAATGTTACCGATTGTTAAAGAAGAGTACAAATTTTGTGGACTAAATGGATCAGAATTAGATATATTAGGTATTTTTGAGCACAATGTAAATGTAAACAATGTCAATTTGAAGGTTAAGTTCTTTGTTGTGCCCGATAAAACAATGTCTTTTGTAACTCTGTTAGGTAGAGATTTCATATCTGATCCTCATGTAAAAGTTTTATTTAGCGACAATCATGTTAAGATCGAGTATAATATTTTAAGTGAATCTGCTAACGCAATAAATCAAATCATGCACATAGATTATGTTGAGGAACCGGAAAGTGTTAGCAAAGTTTTAAATATCAATCCGAAAGTAGGTCAAAGTGTTTCTGATGATGTAAAACGCATTTACAAGTATGAATATGAACAAAATCACAGTGTTGATGTTAGTCAGGTTGATCAAGTCACAATGTCGATCAAATTAACACATGAAAACCCTATTTGTTATCGTGCCAGGAGGTTAGCTTTTAGCGATAAAGAAAAGTTACGCGTTTTATTAGATGAATTGACTTGTAATAATGTAATTAGACCGAGTACTTCCCCATACGCTTCACCCATTGTTTTAGTTCGGAAAAAGAACGGAGAAATTAGATTATGTATTGATTACAGGGAAATAAATAAAGTTACGGTTAAAGAAAATTTTCCAACGCCACACATTGACGATCACTTAGATCAACTAAAAAACAAATGTTATTTTAGCAGTCTAGATTTACGTAACGGTTTTTACCACGTTAAAGTAGATGAGTCATCGATTAAATATACTTCATTCATTACACCTTTAGGTCAGTTTGAATTCCTCAAAGTTCCTCAAGGTATGACCAATTCTCCGAGAGTATTTATGAGATTCATAAATAAAATTTTTGAAAAGTTAATTAGAGAGAATCAAATATTAATTTATTTAGATGACATCTTAATAGCGACAGTCAGTATAGAAGAACATTTGTCTATACTACGCGAAATGTTTTTGACAGCGAGACAAAATAACCTCAAATTCAGACTTGACAAATGTCACTTTCTGTATACAGAAATTACATACCTCGGGTATTTAATAAATAAAGATGGTATTTCACCCAGTGAAAGTAATATCAAATCAGTCGAAGAGTATCCTATACCGCGTAACATAAAAGAAATACATCGTTTTGTGTGCCTCGCAAGTTTCTTCAGACGTTTCATTAAGAATTTCTCGACGATTGCAAAACCTCTTTACGATTTAGTCAGGGAAAATTCAACGTTTAAATTCGGTCTTGTAGAAAATAATGCATTTGAGTGTCTAAAACAAAAATTGATCAGTCGTCCAATTTTAGCTATCTATTCACCGACCTCAGAAACAGAATTACACTGTGATGCGAGTAGTAATGGCTTTGGATCTATATTGTTACAACGACAAGGTAGGGGTCTATTTCAACCAGTATTTTATTTCAGTCGACGAACGACAGCCGCAGAATCAAAATATCATAGTTTCGAACTCGAATGTCTAGCTGTAGTGTATTCAATTCAAAGATTTCACATTTATTTGCTTGGTATTAAGTTTAAGATAGTGACAGACAGAGTCATAACCCCTATGATTTCAAAGTTGTGTGACAGTACTGATAAATGGGATCGAGTAATTGATCGTGTTGAATTTTCAATAAACAATACAATATGTCGGTCGACGGGAGAAACTCCAAGTAAATTATTATTCGGAATCGACCAACTAGGTGAAGTTAATGACAACATAAAGTTAATGCTTATGTCGGATTCTGAAGGGCGTGATTTACCTTCCATCAGGGAAAATGCATCTTCGAATATTTTAACAAGTCAGCGTATTAATGAAAATTATTACAATAAATCTCGAAAATCACCAACAGCTTATAGTGTAGGAGACTATGTCATGATCAAAAATATTGATACCACTGTGGGGGTTAATAAAAAATTGATACCAAAGTTTAAAGGTCCATATGTGGTTAATAAGGTATTAGATTCAGACAGATATGTCGTGGGAGATATCGAAGGGTTTCAAGTAACTCAAATACCTTATGAAGGAGTTGTTTCACCAGATAGAATAAAACTTTGGGCAAATGAATAATTCATTTATTTCACATGTTAATAGAATGTGCCATTCTATAATATCTTTGCATGATCGAGACGTTCATGATGTCAGTCTGGCCGAGCTGTAGTCAATATTTTCAAATTTGCCGCCTACTATTGGTAACAACCTCTAGATTGGCCACTCTGACAACTATCTTGTCTATTTGATTACTGGCAAGTTGTCAACTTGAATGAGTGAGTGAGATGGCTGACATCCTGTTCATCATCGGCCATTGCAATAGTTCTGTGTGAACTGAAAGGACTGGCTGTGTGCTTGCCCTCGATTTAATAAGTGTATAAAGTCTGTGTGACTAAAGAAATAAAAGAGCTGTGAAACGAAATAAGAAATTTTATTTCGCCCATCCTGACACCACATATAATTAGGAATGCGCAGAACGTTAGTTAATTATTTGTATTTGGCAAGGTTCCTTTTCGACCATAACCCGAATTGCCGAATATAACCCAATATTAAACACTAATTTGTTTTTTTATTTTAAGGCCTTTAGATAGTATAAGTAGCAAATAAATTAACGAATAATCAACATTCTATTTTACTATGCAGTGTGGATTGTAAATAAGATTTGTGGATTGTCAAATTGAAGTCACAAGGATAGAGCAGAAAGTCATGTAAATTAATGTCACAAAGTTAGAATTTGTAGTTTCAAAAGAGGCAAATTGTGATCTGGTGAGAGGCGACTTCTATTTTTTTGGTTTGAACCGAATAATTGGGTTCGGCAAGGGCTCATACGAATAACGTTCGTATTTGGTTCGATTTTGAAAATCCATATTCGGCGCATGCCTAATTTATCATAATTTGTTTAAAACATGAGTTGCACTTTCACAGTGCACAAGACGAAATCCATATCCCGTTAAGGCATGACTTTCCTGCCAAAAATTTTGGCGCCAAAAGCGCTTGAGACAGGATTCATTTCTAAGGAAAATTTATAGAACTCATCCGTCTACTGTAAAATCCATAGTGCAGGCATGAGTCACCCGATCTTCACATATCAAGTGTCATCTGATTTGCTATGAAATTGTCTATTAGAAAATATCACTTAGGTTTTTTTAACTTTTGCAGTTTTGAAAAAAAAAAAACAAAACTGCTTTTATTGATTTTTTCCGGTTGGACACACAATTTTTCATTATTTTGACAAATATTTGTCACTTTTACATTTTCAAATATTTGTTAGATATATACACTATACACTACCATGTATAATTTTTCTAAAAAATGTAGTTGTCGAAAAAAAAAAAATTCCAAATGTTCCAAAAATCGATAACGCCGCCGTGTCACTAAATATTTTGTATAAACTACATTTAAAAATAGTGATGACTTGAATAAAATCTGAGTAAAAACTTGAATAAAAACTCGTTGCGATTCTAATGGTGCAAACATCAAGTTAATCAATCATACTGTTAATTTGGCAGAAATATTCAAATCAAGTGGGGGGTGCTCTCCAGCTCTAACAAATATATTCGTCACGACGTATGGGCTCCCGGTCGGGTTTGCGAATATATTCGGCCGTACGCGTATAAGGGTTAAGAAAACTAACCAGTATTCAATCCACGATACATCGTGTTCCAAGACCATTCTTTATTAAAAATTCCAGCTTATTGGCGCTGCGATTTCAAACATGATTTGTTTTGACCTTATATCAAAATTCATCATGGTTTCCGAGAGAAAAAAAATGTAAAATTTACGTAATAGGAAATCGCACATGTCATAAGTTCGGTAGCTAGCGAGGCCTCTCCGTGCTGGATCATTGATTGGCCTTGCCGAACCCCTACGAGCAAAAAAGGAATTTACAAAAGCGTATTAATAAAACTAATAAATTTTTGGACATTAATTATTTTTACATTTTTTATACAATTTCTTACACGTAATAGAGAACATAAACACTCCCTTAAATCTTCGGGAATGATTGTGGTACACCCGTTATGAGTTTTTACTCATAATATGAAACACAAACATCCCATTAGGTCTTCGGAAATGGTCGTGCGACACTTTTATAATCATGCTGATATGTTATTTTGCATAATAAACACTTGAATTTGAATTTCATATAATATGATACCTATTAGCGTAACTGGAATGGTGTGTAACCAATGTTTTTGTGATTTTAGTATGCCTGCAGTTCAGTACAGCAAAGCATTCACGACGTCAGTCGTCGTGGGGAAGGATGTTGTTCCTCGTATAGGCCTTCACCAGATGGAATCTCTTCGAGCTGATTTGATCAACGCCATCAAACGGAGCATAGACCCTAAGGTTTGTGAATTTATTTCACTTTTTCCTTAGAAAATAATTTTCGCAACATTGTCGCTCGATGAACATATTCCCGTTTATTAATCCCTCCTGATTTACAAGGATTCCCCAATTTCTAAAATGAGACAGCCTTATGTATAAACGCATTAGTACGCTACATAGCTAAAAAGTGGCCACTAACCATAATAAAATGCATGAGCTGTCACGGCAGCTAATTTACGGAACAGAGGTGCTCTGATAGACCCCACTCTCTATAGCTTTGAATGTGAAATATTTTTTAAACACACCCTGCAAATAAATTTTACATAAGTAAAGCATGAGCAAAAAAACCGTTAATAATCTTTACAAAACATTATTTTTAATTTACCAAATTGTTTAAGAGCTGTGACAGGTTTTTAATTTAGGACAATGTATGTTGCCTTTGTTGTTTATGACACTGTACCAACTTTCTACCGTTTTCGTCTGTGATGAAAACGGATTCGTATTGATGTTCGAACAGCATTTCTATGATACTACGATGGCTGCTATTTATGAATCCGGAATAACATAAAGAAACAAACATAATTATATCATTTAATATGGTTTTATTGCTTTTCAAAATATTCGCCATGATGGTCGATACACTTTTGAATACGTTGAAACCAATTTTTCATAGCACTTTTTCCATTTTGATTGATTCTCTGATTCTCTTCGGATGGTGGTGCGGTGGATGACCCGTCAATTTTATTTTTTGATCTTATAAAAAGTGAGTTGTATCGGCCGACTTTACAGCTAGCATTGTCATGATGCAGAATGATTATTCTGCGTTGTCAGTTCTTCTTTCTTATCTTCTGCCAAAAAAATGGTCATGTACCATTCCGAATTAACCGAATTAATTTTCTGGTGGCACTGTAGCCACATGTCCATTTATACCAAAAAAATAGGTGACCATTTGCTTCGAAGTGTTTTTTGCACGAATAACTTTTGTTGGATTGGGCTCATCT
The DNA here is from genome assembly GCA_020383195.1 of Neomicropteryx cornuta. Taxonomy (NCBI): domain Eukaryota; kingdom Metazoa; phylum Arthropoda; class Insecta; order Lepidoptera; family Micropterigidae; genus Neomicropteryx; species Neomicropteryx cornuta. The sequence continues at coordinate 2,498,025 of JAHKQU010000010.1, read as the reverse complement.
TGTGTAGATATTATAAACAGCTTTTGACGCATCACAATTGTATTTTTTTTTAACATTTTTTTGCACCGATCTACACGAGCCTGTTTTTGATCAATTCTCAAGTTGTGCGGAATCCAACGCGAACAATTTTTTTCAATCACCAAAAGTCGAAGTGAGTCGATCGATGCACTGTATTTGAGTTAGCCCACGTCGAAAATCGTAATAAATCATCCCACGAAAATTTTCATGAGTTGACTCCATGGCGATGAAGAAACGCGATTTTCAAAATGACACCACAATGGAAAAACAATTGACAATATTTATTATACAGCCAAAGAGTTTCATTTTTAAATATAGTCATTACTTTTTAAATGTTGTTTTGTAAGTGGCCAGTCCGGATTCCTAAATAGCAGCCCTCGTATATAGTTTCAAATAAGAATCATTGTAAAAAAATAGTTTTGTTCTCTGTCCGTCCGTAGTGGAAGACAATAGCCTGCAGCGCCGTCTGCTGCGGCTGTGCGCCGCTCCCACGATCCGCAACGGCGCTGTCCACCGGCGGCGACACCAAGCTCACCGAGTACCAGCAGGTAACCGACGAAAACGACGGCGGATACGACAACCAGCTGTTCTACGACCCGCCGGCAGTCGTCGTGCATGCTCCTCCGCCTAGCATCAGCGGCGCTTTAGCAAAGCGTAGCGTAGACGCATCAAACCCAACCGCAACCGCATTAGATGCAAGTAGCAATGCTTTTGGTAACGAAAACACCAAGGATAATTCATCGGAAGTCATCCTGCAAAATGTGCTTTTAGAAAATATACATAATGTAGTGACGCCCGTTCTCAGCGCAGTATCATTAGATAAAAGTAGTAATATTTTAGCTAATTCAAATGAATCTAAAGCGGACGCAACAGAAGATACGAGAACCACTTCACAAAACAGTTGCATTGAGCATAGTAAAAAAAGCACTGCAAATTATTTTGAACTCTCATCTGATAATACCGTTTTTGACAATAATGAAGTGAACGACATAGTTAATGCACCGACAATTGTAGTTAATATTGTAAATGAAACTGCTCATAATATGAACCAAAAAAATATATCTAATACTGTTTGTAAACTTGGAGAAAATGGAACAACTTATGATTTTAATACTCACGGTGTAGAGGGTAATACGACTGATATAGAAATAAATCCTAATGTTGCCAAAAAAGATAATAAACAACCTATTCTATATGGCTATGAATTAGAAAAGGATAGTGATATTATTAATAGTAGGGAAGTCGCTAGAGGAAGTATTATGAAAACTGTCAGCGCCATCACTGCACAGCCAATCGGCACGAAAGCATCAAACTCTCCTGTGTTAGCTAGTCTTGACATCACTGTTGATAAACGCATGCGTAATGTTGTTAATGTTGCTAGTTGTAGCGGTGATGAATCCCACGCACGACCGTGCGGCGACACCGTCCTGGGTGACGATTCGTCCGTAAGCTCCGAACGTAGTGCGCACAGCGCGGACGTGTTTCTCAGGTCTTGCCGTACGAAGGTATGCATGCGTTTTATTATGATTTTATTATTTTTAAATTTTTGTTGTTTTTTATATTATTTATCTCTCAAAATTATATAACAGTCTTAAGGCCTGTTTTCGAATCATCAAAAGTCACACTCGGACTGCACTGACCCAAGTATTCCTTAATGACTGCAAGCCACAACGCTAAAACTTAGGTTATGTCTAAAAAAGCCCATGTGAGCTACCAGAACCTCTAATTCTGCTTCCCCTAGTACTCCATCGAAGAGTAATTCTGTACATCAGCTATTAAACTATCACGACTTGAAATCTCCTCCACCTCGGCAAATTTCACACGTGTGAAAAAAGACCCAAGCATTTGCTCTCTTTGGAAAAGTCCTAAGTTGCATTTCACACAACGTGACGTCAATCATAGACCATCTTGAGACGATTTATTATAAATAAATTCCTTTCTGACGGTTTAGTTTTCATAATCGAAGACAATACTTTCAGTCTTCGGTCTTAATTTACTGCCACCTCTTATAGGGAGTCAACTAACCTACAAGTCGAGTCGGAGCTGTTACCTGTTATTGTCCCTCCTTGCTCTACCACCCCGTAAAGATCCGTTACAAAATGGCAGCCTTATCCCATACTTGGATCAAATCCAACTTATGACTACATTATAATAAAACGCCTTTTCTTGAGTTTTTTTTATGCTATGATTGTTTTAATGTTATTTTTTTATGTGTTTTCCTTTATTTTTCTATTATTTGCTGATTCATTATTTTTTAAAAAACAAAAAACCTTCGGCAAGAAGCAAATCTAACGTATGACTACTTTATCAGGAACCGTAGTATTTTTGCTAGGGTTCAGGATGGAGTACACGGGAAATTCTTTTCCGGTGAACAGTAATTGCAAATATATATAAATAAATATATTATATAAGTTTGTAGATTTCATTTCGTTTTTTATCTCTGCGTTAGTCTATAAAAACCTATAAAATCGTAATATAAATTCTTCTCAATTGCTTTTTGTTTTAGAAACAAAATATCTTTTCTTTGGGTATCACCATTGATCATATAGTGGTTTATAGATTGATTAACTCCTAAGAAGAAATTGTCAACCAACTCTTATAGTACCTATAATCTACAAACACACAACTTTTTTACCAATGAAGTAGACGACAATGTAGTCACTGGTGCCATCTTTGACTTGGCGAGATTGTCATTTCTAAACTGTAAACATTTGCAAAAGTTAAACTTGTGCGTGGTTTGCGTGTCACCTATTTAACGTTGAAATTATAATGTATGGTTCTGTATCTCGACGTCACCTCTTGTGCACCCACAATTTATACCCACCCACGATAAGCTATCTAAAATCCACTATTCGATCAATGGTACTTCATAACAGTACTTTCCTTATATAATTATTAAGTGTTAATTTATTTACACTATTTTTTTATGTTTTGTTTCTTGTAATCTTATAACCTATAAAGTGATTGATCTGTCTCCAATCTTACAATCACTCACATATGGGTGCTTTAGCCACTCCTCCAAAAAAGGAGAAGTAGAATTGAGTGTAAACTTCTATAAATACTAAATATAATTCATCATATTGTTTTGAAATTCTTCTCTCTTTATTGCCGTTTATTTATAATTTATAAACGGGAATTTTTTTCCCTAAAAGTAGTGATATATTAAAAAAAAAAAAATCATCTGACTTACTTCAGTGTTGTTATTATTGGTTACCGTGGTAACCGCCAATTACTCTTAGGTAACTTTTATTTTTGGTGTCCATCTCAGAACCGGTAGATTAATACTCGGGCGATCGGTTCAACGCTCAATTTGAATATTAATTTTGCTTTTGTATTTTTCAATTTTCCAGGTATTACTCACATTGTATACTCACATTGTATTCCAGGCGAAAGATTCGGCGCGCGTCAACGCCGTGCATCCGAGTGACAGCTCCATAGCGCTCACTCTGCACAATCCGCTGTATCCGCCCGGTCGTATAATTCACGTCGTCAGGCATCATCCGTCGGAAACAGAGTGAGTAGTATATTCATCCTGTATATTCTAACACTATACCTGAAAGGCAAACTAATGAATTTAAAGTTTGCACATTTTCGACTTATAATCCTACAGGTTTAATTTAATAGTAGGCTCCACCGGGCTTCACAACTAGGCCCTGCAAGTTCCATTCGTCCTCTTCGGCGCATCTGTGGGGCGTGGCTATAAATTATGCTATTTTACCTAATAGCTATGAATAGCTAAGCTTGATAAGACACTCAATAACATAAATACTGTGTCACAGCATAATATCTTAACTTCTCTTTGTGGGATAATATTGAAAACAGATAATTGATAAAATGTGTTTTAATATACAGACTTTTCGGCGATCTTAAGTTTTAGATTAAGTAGTGTTATCAAAACGTAGCTCCCATGGGTCGACTTCAATAGCGAAATATTACCTATAATTTAAAATTAAGTAGGTACTTACTTAAAACAATAAGAATTTAAGTAATGTAGTTTAGTAAACACATTGTATAATTTATTAAGTTAATGTATTAAGTTACTGCTAATAAATAACGATAAATTAAATAATATTTATCAATATAACAGGTTGAACTCAAAGTCAGCGGTATCCTTTTAAGGGGTCATTCTGGGCATAAATCTGAGCAAATTTTCTTCAACAAGTTTTCATATAGCTAACAAAAATATCCATATAAAAATATAAATACTCTATTGAACGTTTGTTGTGTGTATTTTTATGTTCCTGACCTACATTACAATATTTGTGCGCTGGATGCTATCCGTCGTTCACTGTCGTCAATACATTTGTAGGTACGGTTACCGGGTTGCGATGTCGTGACTCCGCGCAGTCTGGTATTTTGTTAGGTGACCATACTTTAAAATGTTTTTAAGACTCTTTTTTTTTTATTATTTTAGACCAGTTTTTTTTGCTTTATTTACAAATTTGTTGTATTTTATGTTCGGAATCAGTCACCCCTTCAAAAGGATAAAAAAAATATATAAATTTACAATGCTTTTGTAGAAAAGCTACCTTAGAACAGGCATTGCCCAGTTGAATTGTACTTGTATTATATGTTAATTTAATGTTTAAAAAACTACTTAGGTCTTTAAATTAATAAATTTTATTGATATAATTTTTCAATTTCCCACGCTCAACCCGCCAAAATGCTCTCTTTCGAACTGCACAATTTTCCATCTCTGTCTAATGTGAGTTGAAATCTTTCTTTCCCTTTTACAGAACAAAGTACGAAAACCGCTGGAGGTTTGTGGTGATATTTGTACATACCTTTAGAGTGTGTGGTAATGTACCTTGTCTAGATATTAGTTTGAAGTGAATGTTTTAGTTTGGTATACGTTTTTACTACCTCCCGTTCCGTACGAGAATGCGATTTCTACCCGCCCCGATCTGCCGTTGCGTGAAATGCTAGATCGGACAACGGGTTAAAGAGCGCTCTGTATTCATTAATAAGGTTATTCAAATTCAAAGTTTTCATAAAATAAAATAAAGTATCGGCAACATATAGTTCAGTTTTGCACTAAATAATAAAATAAAATACAACATCCAAATATATAAAATCGAGTACCGGTAAGAGTTACCTATTTATAAAGTGTTACAGTGTGAATATAATAGACCTGCGCGAAACCCTGTGAAAAATAATCAAAATTAATTTTAAGCACAAATATACACACACACACACTAATGATACACACAAATAAAAGCAACTTATGTGTCTACCCGTTAAACACTTATATACTTTTAATATAAATAGATAAGCATACTTTTTAAATATATAAATAAATATTCAACATAAAATACGTTGGGTTAGCACACTCACGCAACACAGAGATTTGCACTATAAAGAATATATATATCACTCAAACTACAAAGAAAATATTAGAAACTATATAAATTATCTTAATATTATACTTATACTTAAATTATACTTAATATCACTAGTAAACAAAAATTATTACGACAATAAACAACGGAGACATGCAGACGGGTTTCGCGCAAGTAGGTAGAATTATTACCGGTAATGTTTTATGGGTTTGCGGCAAAAGCGCAATCTTCTCAGCTGAAAATTCCAGAATGTGTCAGTCAAAGCAATGTGAACATAGAGGTGTAGAAATTATATCGTAAAATTTAGTAAATGGTCGATATTACCGAGGCTTTCACCATTTTTTTTTTTTTTTTGATAACATTGACGATATTTAGATTCCGTTCGCGACATATAGAGATACGTCGGTGCTTTACATGCTAGTGGACTAAGCAAAAATGTGATCACTAGATATTATATTATTTTATTATAAAAAGCGCTTATATATTTTCCGTTCTTTTGCGATGAACTCGCAAGTCTAAAGCTGTCAACTTTATATATGTATGTATGTTTCCTTATTTCTTTACCTCCTCTGACAACTCTTGAGATATGATCTTTTTCCGTGGTGTCAAAAAATTGCATCTGATTTCAGCATTTTCAATGATATTTTTCCAGTCTCATGCTTAAATTTCATTTCATGTGACCCTAAATCTGCACTTGTATCGTCTCTGATAAACTTTTTTTTTATTTTCCTGATTTTACCAATTGAAGGCGATAGCAATATTTTGTTCTAAATCGCTAAATTGAACAAAGCTTATTGTCAGTTCTGGGGTACTGATAGTATGGAGTCTATACACAGGAGGATCAACTCGGCCCCCAAATGTATGACAGCCAATGCGACGCAAAACGTCCTCATGAGTGCGGGGGGTGGGGGGGGAAGACGACTCACGTGTTACACACACCGACAGAACGCTCAAACACACAAGCGCGCTGTAACTTTCGTTCGGTTCGGCCATTGGTTCGGCTTAGTACTCGATGTGTGCAGACCCCTAATGCGCGGCTCAAAGGCGCGCAGACGCTACTGCGCGGCTCGAACCCAAGCGGACGTTTTTCGGCTTACCCCCACCTATCGAGTTGACCCTCCTGTTGATATAGACTCCATGGATATATTGCTTCGTAGGGATTGAAAGTTATTTATTTGAAATTTTTGACATCTTTAGCTGTCACAGTGACATCTCAAATAACCCTATTTTTTCATATATTTTTAAAAATGCATGTCGATAGATTTACAATTTTATTATTTAAAAAATATAGGTGTTTCCACATTAGACTTTCTTTGAAATGTGTTATTTAAGTTATAATATAAGTATTACACATAAGACATTCACATTATTTTATTTAACTCTTAAAGGCAGTTGAGTCCGGAATAATTTTGGCGCCAAAAGTCCCTTCAGGCAGTAATTAATGACCTTGAAAAATCACTCTACTATAAAATCCATAGTGCAGGCATGAGTCGTTTAATATATACAATCTGGTATCATCTGATTCACCATAAAATTCTTTATTATAAAATATCACTTTGATTTTTTTAATTTGTAAATTGAAAAAAAAAAAAATTGCCATATCAAATTTTTCATGTTGACCCCTCAATTTTTCACTATTTTGACAAGTTTTGTTAAATATTACTTTTTTTTTACATTTTCATATATTTATAACTATGCATTACAATTTAAAAGTCTTCCAAAATATGTACAGTTTTCGAAAAAAAAAGAAAAAGTTAAAAAAAAATATATATATATTGGAACGGTAGTACATCAGTGTATTTTCAATACAAATTTATAAATAGTAGTAGACACTGCATTGAATTGAAAAAAAAAATAAAACAAAATTGTTTCGTTGTAATTTCCAATGAGAATACCAAAAATAATAAAAATCAAGCGGGCAATGCGGACGTATATATACGTCCTTGTGCCTTCCGCGACCTTCGCTGGCCGGGCGGCCGGACGTATATATACGTCCTAGTGCCTCTACGGGTTAACCTAAAATTACAATATAATGTCCTATTCTGCACGATATTAGTCTCGTAATATTAACTATAATAACCTATTTATATTTAGTATTATTCATACATATTATGAATAAAAATTCTGTCAATTTTCATTTTACCCCTAGAAATGATGGGTCATATTTGTCCCTAAATGTGTATGCGAGTACCTTTCGGCTGTACCTTTAATAATATATGCATGACTCCGAGTAGGTTATGCATAGATTTCCAATTTTTTTTTTAATAAAATTAATTATTTTTTACTTGTAATAAACTTTATATAAGCATGCATAGTTAACGCGATAATTATTATTATAAACTACGCACAGATTTTAAAGTTTGTGTGTTTGCTTGACAGGTTGTCCATTCGGAAAGTTATATATATATATTCTTACTGTTTGATTGCTTATGTCAAATCAACACTTTTATAAGTACGTACGTATTAAAACATTCACTCGTCACTGAGCCATCATCAGGTTAAAATCTTCTTAGGGCCACTTAGCTATATCATAATAAGTGTCTTAAGCTACCAGCTAAGGTGATTCAAATAATACATTTAAATTGCCTTGCTATTAGAAGTACCAAGTTTTAGGATCTGTGTTTGTTGTATATTACGGTACTCGTGTAATATAATTATTGAGTGATCAAAGGCATGTTTATTCCCTCCGCAGACAAGTGCTACCGAAACGAGAGCCTGTCTACCAAGCCGTTTGGGCGGAGAACGTTGACTTTGACGAGGTCCTAATATCGCCCGTCATGATCCAGGACCACATGCCCGACAAGGTGTTGGCCGCCCTGAACAAGGTACTGCAGATGGCCACGTGCGACACGCAAAGCAACGAATCTTAGAAGTACCCCCCCCGCGCGTAGTTGTGTATGTTCCGCGCATAGAGTGCGTGTTTCGTTGTAGATTTGTTATGGCTATTTTTATATTATTTTTTTTTACATTAATACTGACAACATTGATAGTATAGCGGTTTTCAGAAAGCTCATTGTCGTACAAATCGTATGCGCCCGAGAGAATCCAGATGGGGCTGTTTTTTTCAACGCAAAGCGCAATCCGGTTTAGAACTGATAATCTTTTTAAGTCACAGATGGCACTAGTGACTATTTTGTCATATATTCATTTGTAAATGATTTAGAATAGATTTTCTTTGAAATTAAGATATTGTGTGCTTTTTCGATTAAATTTATAAATCACTATATAATTAATGTTGACAGTGTTCATGAAGATATTTAATCTGTAGCAACGGAGAAAGTGATCCACACAGAGAAACCACAGCCCTGTCCCGAAACCAAATTGAATGTCTCGATAATATAATAAGTTTTGCCTTTGTGCATGTTGGCAATTGTAAAACCAACAATGTTTTTATGAAAAAAGAAAAAAATTAGGAAAGAGATTATTTCAAGAAAAAAAATATGACAACCCTATTTTGTGACCTCAATGGTGCGAAAGCCTCTAATCTGGTTCGCTACAAATTTTATTATATATAAGCGTACTATAATATTGACAAATACGATTATATTTTGAACAATTTAGATCAATATGCTTTTAAATCAGTTTATTTTAATTTCAACACATGTTCAATATTTCCATTGCCAACTCTTATTCGTGTTTCTGTTTTCCTTACAATTTAAACGTTGAAAATCAAAAGTTCACTATATCAGGGGTCTCCAAACTGCGGTCTGCGAGCACCACCCTGTATCCGGCCGACCGTAGTTTATTTTGATTATAATGTAAGTAAATCACTCAAATGTTTTTCATGCGATTACGCAGCATAACTTTTCCAGAATATGCTGTAGCCCTGCTACTCAATACAAAATGGCGTTGCATACTTCGATTAATCAAGCATAATTGATGTTTTTGCATAATTCCGCCGTTCCCCACAAGATGGCGCTGTATTACTTAACTTTTCTACTCTCCGAAAAATGTCACTAATATACATTTTGAATGCTTGTAAGTAGTTATTACTAGCGCACAGAACAATAAATAAAATAAAATAATTATTAAATTAAAGAATAGTTAAAAATTAAAAACTATAGTACGTTGGTATGATGAGCTAGCATAGATTTTTGACCTTGGAACCTAGCGGATGAGTCAGTGTAGCTCTTAAACTAAAATGGTTGGAGACCCCTGCATCATATTATAAACTATATATATTTTCTGAATTTTACGTGTCAAATGAGGACGTGCCGAACTCTCCCAGTCCTCAGGGGAGAGTTCGGCACGTCCGTTCAACACAAGCTAATGACGGGTACTGATGCACTGTTTCGTTCGGTTTTTTGGTCTGTGTTTGTAACGGTGGGTAGATTCGCACCGACCTCCGTATTTAAAGCGCCATCACACATGACTTCAAAATCGCGGCAAAATGTACTCACAGCCTCAGATATATGTCAGTAGGAGAATTACTGATTCTTTGCGTGAGTCGATGAATCAATACGACGACAAATTGTAGCTGTCCTTTCCGCTATAATTTTGGAGATTATAATCAATGATATTTCTATTAGATTTAATGCTACAACTTATATTTTTAAAATTCTTTTGAATGATAAAATAACTATCGTAATAACAAAATTAGTGTAATTTATCATTACAAAATTGACAAAGTTTTATAAAGCCCATTTGAAATTATGTTTTTTATATGTCGAATAAAAATATTTACTATCTTTAAATCTAAAATAAAAATTGTCCCCTCTAGACGTTTTTTTTCTTGAAACAATCATTTTTAAAATCTTATAATCATTATGTATACGAGGTGTGATAAAAAAGTAAGGTGACTTTTTATTTTTATCAAAAAATATTTATTCATTTATCAACATTAATTTTGTCCCCTTCAAAGTAACCCCCCTCAGATACAATGCACTTTTTCCAATCCTCAAAGCACTTCTGATGAGCACTTTTTGGTACAGCCTTCAGCTCATTCAGCGATGCGGTCTTTGTGTCCTCAATCGTTGCAAAACACCATCCGTTCATGGGTTTCTTGAGTTTTGGGAACAGGAGAAAGTCACAGGGGGCTAAATCCGGTGAATACGGTCTGGTTCTTGGCCAAAAAATTACGAACAAGCAATGATGTTTTTCGACAGTAGAAAATCGCCGAGCACTCAAAACACTTCTAACCTTAATGCCTCTCACAAACAAACAAAAAATGCTATACTCTCGAAACTTTTGACAGATGTTAAAAACGAGTGTACCAACATAACAAAAAAAAATCGAAGATCGAACGGACGTAACCCGCGAAATTTGAAAAGTCGCCTTACTTTTTGATCACAACTCGTATATTGAACTGCGTTTTTTCAAAGAAAAACAATACATTATGACAGCTTGAGTAATTACTCAAATTGAGGAAATCCTCAAATGCACAAATTAAGGGTCTTTTCAGGCAAAATATTGTAAACAACACGCACAAAGTTGTAGCCGTCGTACAATCCGAGATAAAACAAGCAACATTTATTGTAATAAAAAGTGTACAAGTGCAAGTATAATATTATGTTTGATAAAAATAATCTGAGATATAAATTGAAAAAAGTTATTAACTAAAAAGAAAAATTATTAACGATTTGAAACCTTCAATACATTGTAATTATCATTAAAAAGTACTTGAAGCAAGGTACTGAGGAATGTTTTTTCTCTTGTAAAATTGAATTTAACGTCTTGCCTCGTGTGAGTCAATATGCTTTTATTTTCACTTGTGCCAACGCCCTACTACAAAAAACATGCTACTCTCTATGGTCACATCTGCAATAATAGAGTACCCACTGTATTTATTGACTGCGCTTAAATAATGTCGCATCCATTTGTGTTATTTGATACTCATTTTTTTTGTATGATCGGATGTTTTTCTTAAGCTTAGAAGTTACAAATTTTGTTTATATTTTAATTATTTACTTGTAGTATTTTTATGTTTTAAGTTTTATTTATCGCCCAGTAGAGTTTTCATTATTTATTTATTTATCGTATGCCATACTTTGTCGTGTAGGCGCAGTTTTGGCTAATGCGAGGCCATTCATTGCAAGCAGACACCATCTCGCTGGTCAATTATTAAATAGTGTGTGCGTCTTGTTCTAAGAATTCTGACCCACTGGGGTTCGACGATACCCACACCCTCATCTGCTTCTATTTTATTGTCTTCGCGCAGAAGGGGTGCGTCCGTGTTTACTCGTTTTTTGTCGATGAGCAGTATTACTGCCGCTGTCTAAGGTCATCTTGAATATATTTGACCCTAAGCGCATAATATCTTTATAATTTAAGACGATTCTTTGCCTATTTTATTATTATTATTAATCGCTGAGCAAATAGCTATTTAGCTGATGTGCTCATATCTCATTCCCAGTTACTAGCGATTGGCCTAGATTCAAGAAATTTATCAAGGCGGCTCTTGAACTGGTTTACACTTATAGCTTCCACCACTTCCGCTGGTAGCCGATTCCAATTATCCACAACTCTATTGGAGATAAAATTCTTCCTAGGATTAGTGGAACAAAGAGATTTAGATAACTTCATTGAATGGCCGCGAAGTTGCGTGTTTTGGTTAATTAACACTTTGTAAGTCTCAATCAAACGCTCACAATCACGTCGCTCCTGTAATGAGGTCAATTTTAACACAGTCAGCCTTTCTTCATGTTCCAAGCGTTTTAGTTGTGCGGGTATCTTCAGCATTACTTGAGGAGACATGTTTCTAAAAGATTTTTTATTAAATATATAAAGAAATTCGCTTTCTTCACGGTCGCTATTTTGAAGCACTTTTTTCAATAATATTTATTCTCGGCTTAGTGTTTTTTTTAACACTCCACCGTTTCTCAAAGTTTTATTTCATGCTTTGCACGCATTACGTTAATTATAAACAGCCTATTAAAATGCTTAAATGACTTACAGGTCGTAAGAGGCAATTAAAAAAAATGATTAGACCCTATATGGCACTGTACATTATTTGAGTAAGCTAAAATGAAAAGAGATCCTTTGTGTATATTTGAGTAGTGAGTAGTTGCTTGATCATTTTTGTATTATATTGTCTATGGCTCATTAATTAGGGTCAAAAATAATATACCTAGTCTTTTTTGCTTGTCTTTTCTATGTCTGCTTGTTAAAATTAAAATAATTTAGTACGACATAAATTTAAATATTAATTTAAGTTTTCAAAATAAATCACAATAAGTATTAACAGTTTTACTACCAATACGTTTAAATAATGCCAAAAATGGGACACTCTCTTATCTTGGTATTTGTAAGGTACTTACTGAAAATTTATGTCGTAAGTGGTTTAAATTGATTGCGTCTCTCGCTTGTCGTAACCGGTTTCAACATAACTTAAGTTTGCGTAAAGTCATCAAAGTGCCTCGTTGAATGGTTTTATTTTGTACATTTTTGGTAAATATTTATACTCAATAATTAAATAATACCTTACGGAAATAAACTTATGGATAAAATGATTGTCAATGTTATGCAAATGGTACCTACTGCATTTTGTTGTTATTTAAAACGTTCACAAATCGCAATTTTACAATTTATTCTGTAACTGACAGTTATTTCCACAAGTTATTTTCTATAACTAGACTTTTTAGATTAAGGATGGTTTATTTATTATTTTAAGAATTCATAACCAATATAAACATATAATTGCTTTTTTTTTAGAAATCTTTACATTTTATTTATTATTTTTTGTGTCTATTTTAATCCTTGTTTTATCCTGACTTTATTATGTAACGAATAACCAAATAAAAATATTTTTTAATTATTTTTTTATATTAATTTCTTTTAAATACAAATAATATGAGTTACTGCCGTGGAAGTTGATTATAAATTTTTATGCGGATTTTATATTTAATAAAGATTTTACCCATAACTGTGTTCCAAAAAAAAGTTTGCATTAGTATTTGTACACTTGCAGGTTGTAGGCTTACTTTGGCCTAAAAACCTATTTGCTACCAAGTTATTCCAAGAAGCTTTAAAATCCACCCTACACCCAAACCTAAAGCCCCGAGGCTACGAGACAAACGCACACCGTATCCATAATCAGGAACATTTCTCCGCCAGTTCGTATAATGGGGATTTAGGTCCGTTAACTGGCAACTATAATTTCGGTGCCCTGACTGATGTGCGCCTCTCGGTTTACTACAGTTTACCTAACACGAAGCTACTGATCTGGTTTGGCTGACTAAGTAGCCACTTTTAACTCAGTTCTAGTTTCATTTGCCAGAAGTTACTATATTCAACTTAATTACATTATAACACTGTCTTCCTGCATCAGCGTCCGTTTCTTCGGAATGTCAGTAATACCCAATTTTACTAAACTATAACTATAGGTTGCTTATTTGGTATTTTAATCGATTTACAATGCCGGTGATTAACTGACCTTTGGCTGAGTCATTGGTAATAAATGCGCATTGCAATGCGTTAACACATTTCGCTCCGTATGTAAAACGTGCGGACCACGTGTTGCCGCCCGATCGACAAAGTTCATTGACTGAACGGAATATCCTACGCGGGGACTGCTACTCGATTTTTAGTTTAAGTTAATAACTGACAAACAATTTGCACTAAACTATAAAAATGTTCACTAAATCCATCAAAAACACTTCCAAATCACTATCAGTGGTGCACTTTACAATAACCAATCAAAGGTCAAAGCTGAACTGATAAATTAAAACTAAATTTAAAACAATTTTTCTTTTAATAACTTATATTTAAAGTTGATAATAAGATTATAAATTGTAGTTAATGGATTTTTTCACAACCCATATCCAGGGGAGAAATTGAAATGTTCGCCCGATGCGAACCGAATCGAACTCCCCTGAAGACGGATGTGCGATCATCTCTCCGAAACGTGCGAACAAATCAACTGTATACGGTATTTAATAACATGAAAACTTTATTCTAAAATCTAAAGGTAATCAAAGTATTTCATTACATTTACTACCCCTTTCCATGCGGAATAAAAACCAAATGCTTTACGATCGCTTAGACACGGCCACTTTGTATGAGTAGTCGAGTTGGCGATCAACTAAGCTGAAATAACTGAAATCTGTTTATTTTGCGGGTGTGATAATCTATTTTTTAATGTCCTTAATGCCTGTTTAAACAAAATACTTGCTAAATAGTTTACAGTACGGTATCCTTTGAATTATAGTTTTAATACTATTTATTCTTATAATCTACATGTTGCTCAGCGAGTCGCCGTTACGCGCAGTTTCGACTGCCTTATTGTCTTTGTGTCGCCGTGGGCTTTCATTACAAATTATATTTGTTGTATTTTTTTTTATTCTTTCGACATTCGAAACTGCCTATAATAGCGGCGGCTGTCTGTTTTATGCTAGGTTATGACGTTAAAAGAGCACGCGACGTTGCCACGCAACACTGTTGAGAAACGCAACATCGCACCAGACGGCCCACATTTCGACACAAGGTACTAAGTTGTCGCCTTCGTCACAATCGTATACGGGATGGCTGTGAAAATTTACCGAGAAAATTGGGCGTTTTTAATAATTAAACTCTTTTGGCTGTACTATTTTTTTTACCTGTAGGGTTTTATAAACTCGTGAATAAATATTTTTTAATCTTCAAATATATGTTCCTCTACTTTTACAAGGTTCAGCTTAGGGTTTTTACAAATTATTCTAATGAAGTAATTATGCAGGATGTATTTAAATTCAGTGATGTCCTTTTAGAAGGACATAGCAAAAAATATCAGAAAAATGTTTCCCAATTACTAAAAGAACTAATTCATAATTTAATAGCAGTCATTTTAATGTTTGAGGAACGCATGACGTGAGGTCGGTCAGCGACCCCCAAGCACGTGGATTGCGAAGTACTTCGCAATCCACGTGCTCTAGCAATAGCTCTCAATAATAATAATAGTGCATTGTGCAATAGCTCTCTTCCGTTCTCAAACAATGCCAAAAAACAGTAAAAATGCACATATATTACTAATAATGTTATTATGTATGTTAAATTTGAGGAACATTTATGGAAGAACGTTTTCTGAAAATTTTTACAGCTATTCCGTCGAGAAAGTTCGATGCAATTTCAAATTCCGCGTGACCTTTGCAAAAATCTGACATTTTGATGTTTTCCATCGGAGCACCTTTCTTCGCTTGTTTCTCTATGTTAAAGTATTTTAGATTTAATTCAAACGGACACTCTTTGTAGGATTGTTCCTTTTGGGAGTACTTTTTTCTATAATGATTTGATATATAGAATTCTCTTTATACAACGCCCAAAATGGCCGCTGTGCGTTGAGGTTTCCCTCTCGCGTACTGCGCTTGCGCGGCGATGACTCGATACTCTGTGATGAGCGAACCATATGCTGGTGAGAATGACAAACTAAGCGGTAGTCCTAATCCAGAAATTGTTCAACTTCTGAAATGTTTCTCAGAATCTACAAATCTTATGTACGGCCTATACTGGAAAACTGTCAAAACGTATGGAGTCCATGCTTCGCAAAAGATGTTAATTTGTTGGAGAAGGTACAACAGCGGGCCACCGAGCTTCCTATGCGATTCAAGAATTTGACTTACGAAGAACGTCTGACACATTTGAAGCTAACATTTGCCCATCTATGTTGGTGTGAGTTAAAACTTTCCAAGTGTTCAAATCTAACCCAAACAACAACTTTTTGTCCAAGCGAGGGGTTGATATGAGGAATTAATTGCCTACAAGTGTCGTCACCTCCAATTTAGTTAATCAGTTCAAAAACCGCTTAGATGAGTACTTATTCAGAAGAGCACAATAATCAAAGATATCGGTTTATCAGCTGTAAAACTGCACACATATTAATTACAAATAATAAATAAACAGTTTTTCAATGGTTTTGTATCGCCGGGCAAACATTACATAAAGTTTCACCCAGTACTGGAGTGAAATTATGTGCGAGTAAGGTACAACTTTCTTTGTAATATTTTATTCATTTTTATTTTTGATTAGTGTTAAGAGAACTGGAAATCGGTAACCGAAGTCCGCTGTGATGAAATTATAAGAATACCTGGAGAGTTCCACCAGAGAGAAAATCCTTAGAATTATAGTACTCAGAAGACGAACAGAACCGCTACGATATAACGATTTTACACAATTTGATAGGTTTAAATCTTCCCTACAGAGAGTGTCCATGGTAATCTGCGTGCAATGTTGCTCGTTTCCAAATTACAATGAGTATTTTATTGTCTCTGATTTTTTTATGCCTCGCACAACTTCCTATCCTTTTACAAGTAGCTCCTCACAGCTCCTTGTATATTTTTAGTTGCAAAGTAAATTTTATTCTACGAAACTGTGTAATTTTGATTTATTTTGTGTTTCATATTTTTTGTTAGATACTTTATGGAAATATGTTTGTACAAAAAAATACGAATGACTTCCAAGCACACTGGACCCAAGATAAGTACCTAAATTTTTATTTTGACATTAATATGCTTGTTATATATGTATATAATTTACGTAAAAGAAATAGTATAATTACACAATACGAAAGATTTAAATTTAAACCGTGCCTCTTTAAAAATGATATACTACTGTCCTACTCTTGAACCGTTTAAAATCGCAAACGCATCGCTCAACTGTCAAATCATTTGAGTGCTGCGTTTAAAATTTTAAATGGTCCGTAGCTTAGCTAACCGTTTTATGACAATGTTTGTATTAAATGGCCTCAAGTCGGTTCAACTTTCAACTGTCATTAAGTATCAGTCAGTGTCAGTGTCAGTATCAGTCAGTGTCATTAAGTGTCAGTTAAGTGTCAGTGTGTCTAACATTCATTTTGACATTCTAATATCACCCTTAGTAACAGAAGGCATGAGATCCACTATATGGAAGAAATAGATGCGATAGTATGCGAGGCAAACTTTGTAAATAATCTGTTATTTACTTAATTTGAAAAGAAATCTACAGATTTACATACGAAGAGATGGAAAAAAAATGCTACATAAGTCTAAACAGTAAAAAACAATTAATAAACATGTATTAATCAATTAATTAATTAATCATCTAATGTGCTAAGTGTGCTATTAAATGCTAAAACAGTTGTAACAAAACAATGTTGTAACAATGTCTCCGGTAGGTCTCGCATCTGTTTCTCTCGCGTAATAAATAATAATAATAACAATTTATAGGTTTTTAAATTTTACATTTCTATTTTTACAATCTAACTAATTATGCAGAAAATAAGGAGTAAAATATTTTACCTATTATGTACTTATTTATGGAATATCTTATATGTATGTATAAAAAATTTGATAGGGGCCATACCCCCGTCGATTTTTTTTCAATTTTTGACCTCCGTCGCAAAAAACCCATATCATGGTTTAAAGAATAGTTTTAAACGAACCATATTTCACCCAAAAAAATTATTCGTAATACGATCGCTTATTTGAGATGCATTTAATTTACATTTGTTATCGCAATCTTGAAAGCTTAATTAAAAAAATGAAATGCAATATTTTGGGGTCATCTGTACTTGCAATGACGATGTCAATTTGGCAAGGACCCTCCCTCCTATGCCATATTACCATCATTCGGATACCAGACCTTCCCCTCCTAATATCAAATGATGTAATATATGGGTCTTAGACAATAATTATTGGGGTATGATATTGATCAATGATTTATTTTGTTTCCTACCTACCTCAAAGAGCCAAGAGGAATGTTATTCGGGAGCTAAGTTGCCTCGTAATTATTTTATTACATTCGTTCAAATTTAAATGATTTTATTCCATAAACACAAGATATAGGAATGACATTTTAATTTAGGTACAATAATATTTTGAGGTTAGTTTAGTGGTGTGGCATCAGCGATCATAATAATAACCGTACATAATATTGTTATTTTTTATGTTGATAGAGTTGTTTAATATAATAAAATAAACACCTTTTTGTGGAAGTTTGTCCGATATCAAGTACCTTGAGTTCTTGAAAGAGTTCCTCTGATGGGTAGCGGAAAGGCTATTTATTAATAAAAATGCAAAATAAACTGTTCTTAAAAGCTGTTTTGATTTCTGAACAATTCAAATGTATAGACAAGATTTTTTTAATTTTTTTGGTAGTTATCTGAGTATGCTCTTCCCAGCACAGCTTTTGGTCAATACCCAGATTTTATAGAAGATATTTTATATATTTGTATCTCATGCTTTCTCTTTCAACTGTCTCTCTCTTCCATGTAGTTTAGCCTATATGACTTTAACCAACAAAAATGTCCCATTATCTTAATATAATCATGTCTATTCATCCTTCATTGTACTTAATTTTTATAGTAATTTGTAAAAAATTTTCCTAGTGTCTTTATCCTTCATACTGTGTCATTCTATCCATTTCTATATTATGCTGTTTATGTATTATAACGTGAATATTTATTTTATAATAATATAACATTTTTTACGTTTATAGGTTATAACGCACTACGGCCCTCGTAAACCGCAGCGTACCTCGGTCACGGCGTACACTGGGTTGACCTCGAGCGAAAACCTCCGCTCGAGCGAAAACTCACAAGTCCTCGAGTTCACGACGCGCACATCAAGACCTCTCCTCACTCCACCGCATCGAATCTGCCTCGAAACCTCGTTTACGAGCCTACAGAGTCCGACCGTTGAAGTTCACCAGGGTAGTTCGAAGACTAGCTCGGCAACGGGTAGTTTGTACAACAGTTCGTCTACCACTACAAAAGCTACTGCCAAAATGCAAAGCCCCATGCAGTACAACTCTATATTGAGCTACGATTTTGTTTCACTATTGGACGAACAGGTGAACGCCAGTGGGGGTACTTCCAGAACTTTAACCCCAAGCATTATAAGTGACAGGTTTCATATGGCAAATTTGAAATTAGGTACTTTTAAAATTGAACACAGTCCGTATGATTTTCCAAGTGTGCGTACAGGCAAAGCAGTCGCATTTCATCTCAACGGCTGTTTGAGGAACACCGAGAAAGCTCCCGCTCTGAAGAAATCCAACAGCGGAAAAGTCGACCTGATCCACGACGATTGGTTTGGCCAGGCGCCCCTCGCTAGCCCCGAGAGCCTGTCGGAGTTATCGAGCATAGGCTCCAAAACAAGTCTAACGTATCAGAACGATCGCGGTTTCAAAACGAAAACGCAAATCAACACAAAGATACTCGAAACGACACAAGACTACGGAACGTCCACTCCGAAAGTGCTCAGACGAACTCCCGGCATTCCGGGAAACTTGTCTAATTGCGCAGATGACGCCCGCAACGTTATAAACTTTCAGAAGACGAACCAGAATTTCAGGTTCCTGCGTTGCCCGCGCAATAACTCTTTCAGCGGTTCCAGTGGTGACTCTAGCTTCGAATCTGCCACCAGTATAGAATCCTCAAAGCATCCAAAGGCTGCATTAATAAAAAACAAAGCACGCGAAACTATAGATGCACACCAGACTGATAAAACGGGGTTTAGATCTGCGGAGAACATTTTAGAGACGAATAATATTGAATCCGAGTACGTAACGAGGAGCGATACGAACATCCTGGAATGCGAAGAACAGCATTTACCGCCGAGTCTAAAGTGTCCACGTTTAGATAAATGCGGATCACCGAGCATTGATACACAGAATGGATCACAAAATAAACAAGTAGTATCGAACACGGCACACATATCGACGTCGAGCGACCTGTACTTGAGTACAAAATCATCGATTCAATCGTACGAATCCTTTGAAACACCGCTAAATACGGCTAGTCCTTTGCATAGACGCGCCATGCTCATTCGCGATAGGAATATCCTGGGCTCGAGTCACTCCTCCAGTTCCAGTCTTGGCAACTCGAGGCTGTGCAGCGTAATCGAAAACCGGAGCAGTCCAATCGCGAAATCGTTCCGCGGCGACTCTGTCAAGCTTCTCGAGGATTCCAGCACGTCCGCGTGCGACTCGGACGAGACCGACAGGTCGAAGGTGGTATCTTTCAAGAAGCGGCGGAAATCGCTGGGTGAAAAAGTGTTGACCTACAGCAAAAACGAATCGCTGCCACTTCTCTCGAGCATTTCCAATACGGCCGCGCTCAGCTCACCTAGCTACGTTAAGAGAAAACGGTATTCGGTCTATCCGGAGTCAACGACGCTTCTGACTAAGGAAGAAAGTAGCGTTTAGAGTTTTTCTTGGACACTTCATGACTGTATTGTTATAATTCACTAGTCATAGATACAAACATTTATTTTAAGTTTTTTTTTTATAATGGAGAACTTATAATGGTACCAGATAGTCTTGCCTATTGCAGACTTGGATGGATTAAATGTGATGGTAAGGTTTTCCTACCTTCAAAACCTATACACTTGACCCTATTCAAAACTTTAGTGCGAGAAGTGACACTTTCTTCTGCCTTTGAGCGGCTCGAGCTGTCATTAGTGACCACTCGCCGCGCACTCGTGACCGAACGAATCACTACAGTGCCATAGCGCGAAATTAAAACAAAATATGCACAATTGGTATGAACAGGTGACGCAACGGAAGGAAAATGTCGCTTTTCTTATGAAAATTTTGAATAGGCCTTAAGCTATATAATGATATACTGTGAGTGAAAGGGTAATAAAGCTCTGCGCATTTATACGATACGAAAACGCTTTGAAATGACTAGTCAAATTCTAGCATATTCGGTCTACCTTCTTTTATTTAGCAACCATAACAGATTGCCCAAATTGATTTCACACGGACTTTTTTAAGGACGCTCTTCCTGCAGAGCTATATTTGTGGAGTGTGGCCGTAGATCATGCTATTTCATCCAATGGCTGTTTAGTTAAGCTAAATTTAATGAGGCACGTGATATTTTCCAACAAAGCAGTGCGCCACAAAATGATAACCTATTTTTATAGGATAATTAAAAAAAAAAAACAATCAATGTAAGGTAATCAAAAAAAAAGGTAAAAAAAAAACAAAAAAAGTTGAATTTGAATCCAAAAATGCCACTAGTTTCATTTTATTGATTTTTGCGATTGAATAGTCGATAGGTATCTAAGGTTTTGATAAAATATATGGAAATATCGGCCATTCGCTGGACGTGACCTATTCGGTACGCGGTCCATCCTCGTAGAATTCGCTAAAAGCTTTCCGCAGTATTTTGCGTTCAAATGCTAAAAGTGCCTATTCATCGTTTCTACTTGTTTCTGAAGCATGTGAGAGTACCGTATGTATTGCGTTTTGTATTTCGTTCATTTTTTGTTTATCTCGATGTTTACGAAGGCTGTAATATGCTCGGTTGGCCACAATTATCCTTCCTTTTATTTCCTTAGAAATATCCTAAATAGGTAAGGTCATCAATGGCTTTTATTACATATTTGCCGGAGTCGGTAGGCTGGAGACTTCGACTTTTCCACTTTCCCAACAACATACATATTATTATTATATTAAAAGCAAACAGCATAGCTGGTGGGTCTGTTTCCGTTTCTGCTACTGAGAAAGTTGCTGATCAAGACAGTTCTTGAATTTGCGCTAACGACCGAATCCTGCAGTTGATTCCACGCGTCCGCCAATCATATGTTTTCTAGGATTCGTTTGAAAGCTTGGTTTCCTTAGCTTCAAATGATTGCCTCGTAGCTGTGTGTTCTCATTAGCGGTGAATACATTCTTAAGCTCTTGACAATCATAGTGCACCGTCAATATTTTATGTCTCAATGAGATCACCACACTCTCGCCTTCGTTTGAGAGTAGGTAACTTGAGTCGCTTAAGCCTTTCTTCGTATTCCAAACCTTTCAAAGGTCCTGGAATTTTAGTTGCTCGCCTTTGCACTTTTTCCAATAAATCACAGTCCTTAATGACGTATGGATTCCATAATTGAAAGCCATACAAAATTGGTCTTATGCAAGTGGTGATGATTCCACTTCAGACCCATAGCTATGATGATTCCCAGGTCAGTCTGTTTGTTAACTTTGTACAAGTTAACTCCGTTCAGGTGATGATCTTTGCGTGGGTTGTTTTCAACTATATGTAAAACCGTACATTTGGCTGCATTTAAAGATAGTAGGCACTTAGTCCAGTCAGTGAGTCGATCGAGGTCTTGTAACTAATTTGAATTGTGATTGGCGAAGATCTTGGTGTCATCAGCGAATGTTAAAAGTTGAGCTCTTTAATACACTGAGGATATCATTTATAAATATGAACAATATTGGTCCCATCACAGATCCTTAGGGGACTCCACTTAACACCATGCATGGATCCGAAAGCACGTTATCCACTCTCACTTGAAAACTACCATCACTGAAAACATTCTATTCATTTTTTAGTAGCGCACCTTTTATACCATAGGTTTCTAGTTTTATTAGCAGTCTCATTGGGTACCATAACCAAGGTTCAATTTCTTTGCTGATGAATTTAAGAAATGTCTCCTTGACGTGGGCAATGAACTGCCAATATTATTAGCTTAGCACATTGTTATCTGAATCGATATCGAAGATCGTTCCGGAAGTGTTAGTTACCGAATCGCGAATCACTTTTTCGAAAGCTTAAAAAGCAAGCACTCGTCAGCATTTCTCTGCCTCGGTAGTGAATGGTTCTGATAATTCTACTACAGCATTTTTTAGCTCCTTCCTATTAATACTAACTACCATATTCCCCTTTAGAATTATATTCAGTAGTTTCATATTGTATTATATATACACAAGGTTTTAGTTAAAACTATTATTAATTTTGTTGGTTTGTGCATAGACGAATATCAGTGTGAAAAAATGCTGAATGATTTTAGAAAGTGAGCTTAGATCCTAAGGGCCGAAATTTCAGTCCTCGCTTAAAGTCGTTCTTAGTAAGGATCAACATAACTTTTAAGCATGACTTAAATTGAATTGTGTATTTCAGTTACTTTTTAAGTTCGACTTTGTTAAGAATATGTGAGTTCGCTACTCGCCGCTATGGTTTGTACAATACCTAACGCCCCTAGCGCATAACTTTTGACATGACGCGTCATCTGACATTTTGAGGTTATGTTGTCAGTTGTAGGATTACTAGGATTTTGCCATGCGTGTTTGCTTGAATTGAAGATGTTCAAAATATGTAAAAAATGCAAATCCAGTCAATATTAATTATTTAGAAAATATAAAATCATAGATGGCACGAAACCACAAACACTCACACACGGGTCACGGCGACTGTAGCGCCGGTAATGTACTGAAATAGCTCCTAGCAGCGTATTTTAACACTGACTTAAGTTTGACTTAAGGCTTAAGTAGTAGTTGTTTTGATTCTTAGCTAAGGCGGACTTTTATGTTCGACTTAACGCTAAGAGTGAGTTGAAATACGATATTTATAGGTTAAGTCTAACTTAAAATTTAGGTTAGTCTTAAGTAGGACATGAAATTTCGGCCCTAAGTCAATAAAATCATCCTACTTATATGCTTATACACTCTAACTAGTAGTTATTTGTATTTTTAACTGTTGGCCTTAAAACACACACATAACTTTAATGAAACTGGGCCCAAAATAGATACTTACAAAAAAAAAAAAACTCAGACTATGGTCAAGGATGAAATATGTGGATCTTGGCAAATAATCCGACCCACAACTATTGATCGCCCATTTCTGGAGTTCTTTTGTAGAGTACTCGTATTTTAACTTTGCCCACAAGGAATGGCGACTACGGTTACGGTCGACTCGTAAGGTTTTGACCGAGCTGCTTTTTCATAATTTCTTCCATTTTATATCGTCGTGATAGCCGCCCGGTTTTAATCGAACTATAAAATAATCAATTTATAGATTAACTCGTTGGCGGCTGATATATTCCTTTATCACTCAGCCTTCTTCCCCCGTTTTCATCCTACCCGTAAAGTATCTATGTAGCTACTGTTGTGATTGCTGGGCACGTGGGTAATACATTCCTTGTTGAACCACGAACTTACGACTTCGAAACGTCTTGCGCTATCACCTTGGCCTGGTGGCGCAGTAGTATAAGCGCCTGCATCTAAATCCAGAGGTCCCGGGTTCAAATCCAGCCGGATCATTTTTTGCCATTGGGAATATTCAACGCTGTCGATGGAGTTAAGAAACAAGACATACACAAAAAAAACTCATTCAGTTGCAGACTTGCGAGATGTTGTTTGCCTGTAATGAACGGCCTCCCATCATGAAAACAACAATTAGGCAGTCGGAACTGCGCTCAATAGTGCCTCCCGACAACACAAGCCGTATCTGAAGAACCTCTGGATGAAGCCGTGTGTGATGAAATGCAGATGCTTAATAATTACAAATCAATGACGGTCCACTAACGATATGGACCACTTGTTTTAACCACCAAACGATAACGGCATGAAAGTGAGCAGGATATATAATCTTGCCATCTCGCTTGCGGGCGAAGTTAAAGTGCGAGTTCTCCAATTCTCTTTGAAAAAAAAAATAGTTTTAAATACTGTAGAGTTTAAATATTTTAGATTGTTGTGCCTATTCAATGTTCGATATTGGTAAAATTACAGTAAGTTTAAAATAGTTTTTTTTTAAGAGATATAATAACGTAACGTAACGTAACGTAACGTAACGTAACGTTAAGCGATGCACACCAGACTCGTAAAATGGTGGCCTGAAATGGGATTGATGTAATAGTGATAAGAACTTTAGAATATTAGGCTATTTTGTGTTATTGAAGGATCCAACATGTTTTTTACACAGCTTATACAGAGTGTTTCAACTCTAAGACGATCATAGATTGCAGGATGATAGACATCAATACGTAACTCCATTCTCGACTCCCGAAATAAGTACCTACAAATGTTGTTTTATTTTTAAATACTTGATTATGATGGTTTAAAAAGATGATTTAATATTCTTTAAATTCATATCGAATTTGATATGAATTAATTAAATTATTTTACTTTAATTTATTATGACCACCCGTCGGGTAAAAGCTGCTCAAACAGTCGACTTTTAGCGGAGATGTTGCTATCTAACACCGAAAAATCATAGAATAGAAATGACTATAAACGGGATACGAGATTGTGGTTAAGGCGTTCGACTATTGGCCCAAAAGTCCGCACACGGTCATACCATTATTAACGCTTCATTACCACCATCTCCCCTGACTCTAGTACAGGCATATGTGGCCTAGTTGAGTAGGGCCAAAAATAATTGTATATGACCTAGGTCATAGCAATTATTGTTTTAAAAAAAAAACAAAAAAAATACCTATTTGGCCTTTGACCTTTCCGTATTTGCTATTATGTATCTCATCCGACCCTCCAGGCAGATAAGACACATTTGTGAATCATTTAATAGATCGTCTTAGGAATAGACTTTTCTTCGGTCAAACTTAGCGAGGCGATTCGGCTATTAAATTCTGCCCTTCAGGAGTGTGTCGCATCTAGATTCTTCATATGGGGCACATATGCTGAGTCGATCCTTAACATTTCCTCCAGGAAATTGCGGCCGCAATACCCAATTTTCATTTAGTTTTGTCTTAGGACAAAACAACAATTATGACATTTTGGTTTTGCAGAGACAATTATTTAAATGTCGAAAATACGTCCGTTGGCTGTTTAATTTTAATTAAAATGACACGACTGCTAACAATCATAGGTTTCACGACGCAACTCATAGGTTTAAGAACCGAATGCCTTGAATACTCCTTCAGTGAGGGTTAGGGTCTTTACTTGAGGTACAATTCAGCGTATGGGGGAGAGTGCAATCATCATGAGAGCGCACCGCAAACGAAGTTGGTGTTTCTTTGAAATGAATGACACCTACAGCACCATCTATTGGTAGTGTGCGTCGTAATGTTATCAACGACTAAAATTTTATCTATCAATCCGATTTTTAAAGATACAGAACGTTAATCAACAATTTTAAATAGTTCGTTTTTAAAATTCAATTTTAAATGTTCCTAATATATTGTCATTGCTGACGTTTTCTATTTTCACAGAACGTAAAGAATAAAATATAGATAATTTCAAGTGATAAGTACTTAAAACGTTAGTTCTCGATGTACTTATAGAAGAATGTAGCCATTATGGAACTAATAATTGTTAATATTGTTGGAATAATATTTCATTTATATATTAACATAAATCTCTATCACTTAAGCGATATATTGTAGATAAATTGGCGTAACAATATTTATGGAATTATTTTGTGACAAAAGAGGCTTGCAAATATTGATTGTTAAATTTTGTAGATAGTTACTTCAAATGCTAATCAACTTGACCGCCTTCACACAAAAAAAGTTGTTTGAATTTCAATTTTTTTTAATATAAACCCTTCAATTAAAATATATTTTTTTTTAGTAATCCCACCCCTTTGTTTCACTTTAGTTTTATTTATTTTTTCATATATTTGGACTAGTTGGCCCTTATACCTACCTAATCGATTATGTAGTGGTTTTAGATTGCTCATCTGCTAACAAGAAATCAAAAACCACTCTTTAGTTAATACTAAACAATGCAGATGTCTCACCAAGTCATCAAACATCGTAACTTATTAGAAAAGGCTTACAGTTTAATTTAAGCTTAAGTTATTCTGAACTAAAAATGTATGCTTCAAAGCGGTTTGCGTCTAGGCTATCGGACAAATAAATATATCACATTCGTTGGTACAACAATAGCGCCATCTACATGTCGGAATCTTTTTAGACTAATAAACTAAGCTATCTAAAACCACTATACAATCAATGCTAAACTCTACCCTTTTAAAATAAATGCTACATGTTTCTGGAATATAATTTTCCCCCTCTGTCTAAAACCGCATTTAAAATAACCTATAAATTGAGGTATGTTCCATAAATAATGTTATCTCCGATTAAAATACCGTGCCAAATTAAGTACAAGCAATCTTACTAATGTAACTTAAGACTATAAAAATAATATCTAGATACTTAAATTATAAATACTCCTAAACGTTTTATTATATTCTTAACACATTCACTGCCTTAGAAAATAATAATTGACTTAGATTTAGCGACCGAATAATATAAAATTTGTCTAACTCAACGTGCAGTATTTTGACAAAATATCTGTACATAAAAGTGCACTTTAGACCGTCACGTTTGATTCGTATTTTTTTACTTGATTATTTATTAGAAGTTGGTAATTAAAAAAAAATATAAATCATGATTTTTTACCGCCTCCAAGGTACAAATAATAATAATTTATATAACAATAACAAATAATCCTATTAAATATCTGTAAAACACATATGATCCTGTTAGTCCCCTTCGTCTGCGATAGCAGATTTTTATATATAATTTACACCTCTTATTTAATGCGGCTATGAATGTGTTAGAATAACTATTTCAATGCATTTTTGGAAAAGATGCCCTTTGATACATATATATTTTAGTTTATTTTTAGATTTTCGAAAATGTAAGTCGTCTTAGTGACACGATCCGTAGAATATTATACTTGTTGTATTATATGGTTGTATTTTTGATTTATTTTCAAAATTGTTTGTTATTATCTAATTTAGTAAAGATCCACATTAAAAAAAAAATGTTTTCTTTAAAAGATCTAAATAGTTTTACTCAAACCCGCTTCCAATGGAGATTGTATGTTTCGTAAAGAATTTAAATTAATTATTTTACAAAATTATTGCTGATAAAGTATCATAACTGCATAACAGTCGACGAGAATTCATTGATCTTTTAAAAGACATCGGCTTGCCAAGCTAATGTCGGTGTCAAAATTCGACACCTGCGGCACAAAAGAGAAAAACCACAATACCTAACTACCCGCTATTACCGTATCCTTCTCTTCAATGTCACAGTGCGAACGAAGTGAAGTCATTCATGAGCTGATCCGAATCAACCAACAAGTCAGTAAATCAGTTTAAAACTTCAATTAATGAACTGAAACTGATTACTGTACTAAAACATTTTTTTTTTTGCAAGATTTCTCAATACGAGAAGGCATTGTGTCACTTTGTGTGTTACTTATTCGCTTGACGCATGTTTTATAATCGATTGGCCTACCATGTTTTAGGAAATAGTTGAGTCTGTTAGATCGCACTCAAATGAAAGAGAAAAGAGACCGGGATAGCAGGACTCAGCTTTATGCGCCATCCCTTTTTTCTTAAATGAAAGAGGCTCCAAAGTCGAATCGATTGTCGACTGGCAGCCCAGACTAGGCCCACAGAGTAATGGAACTGCGTATACTAAATGGGTACGAAGAGAAAGGGAGATTCGACCTGCCGTTACAAGGCTAATGACGTGACCAACGATCTGGTTTCTGCTCTCCTGTAAAGCAGCCTTGAGCGCATTTGATTGCATGGTCAAAGCGTGGGTGGTCGCCTCGCAGATTAAGCTCGCCGTTTACTTTAAGTTCGTTGAAAAAGGAGGTAATTTTTCTGAATTTCGAGAAAACTAACGTCATGGCACTAATTCGTGCCAAAATGCTGCAAGGCTTCGCCTCTTTTCAAATGATCTGGATCAGCCCGCGGAATTTTCAGTTTTTTCAAAACAGTGCTCATAGAGCCAAAGTCGAGATTAAAATGGACTCCTTATGCGATTTCCGGACAGACTATGTTAATCGAATGCTCATCGTTCGCGGTAGGTTCATTTTCAAGGACTACATCGCTGTCATCTTCCCGCGGGTTCATGGAGTCACGTGTCTTTGGCATTCGGAAAAATCTTGACATCATTCTCTCTATGCGGTCGACTTTACCGTTCAGTTTTACCACGTGCTTTATCTGAAACGACTTTAGAAGTTGTGCCGCAATACATGTGGGAGACATTGGCATTACCACGAGGTCGTTTACTTGGCGACACCATTTCGTTGCCAGAACTGCAGTCTGTGTTTAATGAAGCTCGCGGATTGTGAATAACTGCTTCCACTTTGAGTCGTCGTCGTTTCTTCAGCGTAATTTGACTGATCGTAGTCGCTCATGATTAAATCTCTCGCATCGCATAAAGTTCTCGACGCATAACCGCAATATATTTGCGAGTAGGAATGAACGTAAAACATTAACAGTAAAACTGTTAGAGGGTCACAAAATTAAGCGTCAATATGAACGCTAGAACATAATATTTCCGCCAGGATTATAGGAGCTCGATTCAACGATATTATCCTTAGAGTATGTAATCGTGTGGCACGCGCTCTCTTTACTAGAGAAAGTGTAGTTACCCTTTTGCCTGTTTTACCTAAACCAGTTCGGGAGGAGATGGCAGAGGAATTCCGACCAGTCGCGAGAGACGCGGCCGCGCATTTGGTTCCACTATTACAGTTTGGTATCAGAATGGTCGAATGAGTGTTTGTTAAAGCAGGGCTGGTACATTTAATTAAACCTTTTTCTTTGCATTATTAAGAAAATACATTATTTATAAATACTTTATTATTTTTCCAGGGTTCCGTACTAAAAATAATTTATTATACAATATAAAAAAAAAGTTGTAAGTAATTTACGAAAGCAAAAACATGCTCGGAAGGCGATAGCAAGATTACTGCTGTTTAAAGTAAAATTACTTAATTTATACACTTGAAGAACAATATAGCTTTATATGCTATCAGCTTATAATAATACTTTTATTAATTATGAAAATTTAAAGTAAATATTTTCCATGCAAGACCATCGACAAATTATATGTAGCCAAAAATATGTAGACACGCACTGAATTTCTTAAATGAACTTAACTTGGGCCGTTGCGCAGTTTTATTGGACGAGTGAGTCGTCCTTCCTTCAGACCTTCCTTCAGGCGCAGAGCTATTGTTACCTTCCTGCGGGGCTAGTCCAAAGCTGACTCACCACTCGCTCATGTCAATTTGACGTTTGTCTAACGTATTATTGTAGATTACGCTGTCAGTTTGACGTTTGTCAAACGGACAGCGAGCGAACGGCGAGTCAGCTTCAGACTAGCCCCAGATTGGGTGCGTTTGTTATAAAAAATACCCTGATGGTGGTTACTAGCGTGTCGCATTGCGTGAATATTACGCAGTATAACGATTGACCTTGTATTATTGGGGTAGTTTAAAAATTGTAAATATCGAAGGGTGTCGTATAATGTCGAAGTGAATCCCTACACGTTTATACTACATTTTATATTCTATATATATTTGTTATAAGATTGAACAAAAAAAAAATGTTAATAAAATTTTAATAAATGAATAAATTCTGCTTCTTGAAATTTGGCTTTTAATAATAATACAAGTTGTAGCTAAGAATACAGTAATATGTAAGTATTTATAATAAAATCAATTAGATGATTGTAAATTTCCTTATTTTTCCTTTTTTTTACCACTTGATTTTACTAATAATCCAATCCATTTTTTTTTTATTTAGTCACTATACTTTCTTTACTATCACGCCTGTAATAGAAATTAAAACATTGATTACCTTTGAATATTGTTCATATTTATTTATCGAGGAGCCATTAGAGATAGATACATAAAAGTTATAATAAAATCTGACTTGTATCCTATATAAGTTACTTAACTGATAATGATTTGACAGTGTCCAAATAAGTGAGTACAAAAAAATACAATGAAAGTATAGCCTTTAGTGCTAATATGGCCAAATTTTAATTTAATCTCGAAATATTTCGGGCGCTTCATTTACAATAATAAAAGCAACTTTTAAAAAACTATAAATAGTGCAGGTAGATTAAATTGATTAGACCTTATATGGTGATCTGAGTTCTGATCTGGTGTCTGGAGAGGTTACTTGTGGGTAAATGGGAAAGATTCATGTGTAAGAATTTTAAAATAAAATGTTGAAAGGCATATGGATCAGTGACTGTAAAACGTGACTTTGACTTTTACAGGAACGACTCGTTCTGTCAAAAACACTTTGGAGAATTAGTGCAGAATATGAGCGACTTTTCATTAAACAAAAAAAAAAAAATGTATAAGAATTATTAAAAATTTTATAAAACGAGAAAGTTGTAAACTCTATTTTAAATAATCAAATATAGTT
Organism: Neomicropteryx cornuta; assembly: GCA_020383195.1. NCBI lineage: Eukaryota > Metazoa > Arthropoda > Insecta > Lepidoptera > Micropterigidae > Neomicropteryx > Neomicropteryx cornuta. The sequence continues at coordinate 2,466,858 of JAHKQU010000010.1, read as the reverse complement.
ACATTAGAAGTCTGTGCATACATTCACAAATATATATATCAAATAAAGAGAGACTACATAAGATATTCACATACATAATACAAGGAATAAATCATTATTGAACCTGACAAAACCAATTAAAAGTATTTTCAAAATTAGTTTAAATTACAACATACTAAAGATATTCATTAAATTACCGGAAAATAAAAAATAAATAAAAGGAAAACAATTTAACACTACATTTAAAAAAATATATATTTAATAAATGCCTTTACTCACTAAAAGGCTTTAATAACAGCACGTTTCTCTAAAAAAAACCTGCTACCTCTACTATACCTGTGTGCATACAATATTATTAGTTTAATTTCTTATTATTTATAATATATATATCGAGCGATCACGATGACAAACACTTTAAAATTCCTAAAAATGGCAGATTTATGTATTAAAATATAATGTTTATTATGTGACATGATTCATTGCAAATAAATGATCTATCTATAGTATTTAAAATCAACACTACTTTGCTTCACTCCTTAGCAACAAGCAGCCCACCTGACACTATAGCGTTAGACCTTTTTCTATTTGAGTACGAACCTATTTTACAAACGAGGTTTTATAAGAGAAAAAGGTCCATCCGTTAGTAATCGAAAGCGATTCGTTAAACTCTACGTGTCTATGGTACGTCAAATGCATTTCTAACCTAAAAATCTTGATTGATTTCTGTAATTCTCAGTGTTTTAGAAATTTCTTTACAGGACATTGCACGACGCTTGCGATTCATATAATTACCTCGTTTTTATCATACTTTTTATTTTTTTTACCTTTTTGAATGTTATTTTGAATGTAAAATTACTTAATTTATACACTTGAAGAACAATATAGCTTTATGTGCTATCAGCTTATAATAATACTTTTATTAATTATGAAAATTTAAAGTTAATATTTTCCACGCAAGACCATCGACAAATTATATGAAGCCAAAAATATGTAGACACGCCCTGAATTTCTTAAATTAACTTAACTTGGGCCGTTGCGCAGATTTATTGGACGAGTGAGTCGTCCTTCCTTCAGACCTTCCTTCAGGCGCAGAGCTATTGTTACCTTCCTGCGGGGATAGTCCAAAGCTGACTCACCACTCGCTCAATGTCAATTTGACGTTTGTCTAACGTATTATTGTAGATTACGCTGTCAGTTTGACGTTTGTCAAACGGACAGCGAGCGAACGGCGAGTCAGCTTCAGACTAGCCCCAGATTGGGAACGTTTGTTATAAAAAATACCCTGATGGTGGTTACTAGCGTGTCGCATTGCGTGAATATTACGCAGTATAACGATTGACCTTGTATTATTGGGGTAGTTTAAAAATTGTAAATATCGAAGGGTGTCGTATAATGTCGAAGTGACTCCCTATACGTTTATACTACATTTTATATTCTCTATATATTTGTTATAAGATTGAAACAAAAAAAATGTTAATAAAATTTTAATAAATGAATAAATTCTGCTTCTTGAAATTTGGCTTTTAATAATAATAAAAGTTGTAGCTAAGAAAACAGTAATATGTAAATATTAATAATAAAATCAATTAGATGATTGTAAATTTCCTTATTTTTCCTTTTTAATACCACTTGATTTTACTAATAATCCAATCCAATTTTTTTTATTTTGTCATTATACTTTCTTTATTATCACCTCTGTAATAGAAATTAAAACATTGATTACCTTTGAATATTGTTCATATTTATTTATCGAGGAGCCATTAGAGATAGATACATAAAAGTTATAATAAAATCTGACTTGTATCCTATATAAGTTACTTAACTGATAATGATTTGACAGTTTCCAAATAAGTGAGTACAAAAAATACAATGAAAATATAGCATTTAGTGCTAATATGGCCAAATTTTAATTTAATCTCGAAATATTGCGGACGCTTCATTTACAATAATAAAAGCAACTTTTAAAAAACTATAAATAGTGCAGGTAGATTAAATTGATTAGACCTTATATGGTGATCTGAGTTCTGATCTGGTGTCTGGAGAGGTTACTTGTGGGTAAATGGGAAAGATTCATGTGTAAGAATTTTAAAATAAAATGTTGAAAGGCATATGGATCAGTGACTGTAAAACGTGACTTTGACTTTTACAGGAACGACTCGTTCTGTCAAAAACACTTTGGAGAATTAGTGCAGAATATGAGCGACTTTTCATTAAACAAAAAAAAAAAAATGTATAAGAATTATTAAAAATTTTATAAAACGAGAAAGTTGTAAACTCTATTTTAAATAATCAAATATAGTTACATTAGAAGTCTGTGCATACATTCACAAATATATATATCAAATAAAGAGAGACTACATAAGATATTCACATACATAATACAAGGAATAAATCATTATTGAACCTGACAAAACCAATTAAAAGTATTTTCAAAATTAGTTTAAATTACAACATACTAAAGATATTCATTAAATTACCGGAAAATAAAAAATAAATAAAAGGAAAACAATTTAACACTACATTTAAAAAAATATATATTTAATAAATGCCTTTACTCACTAAAAGGCTTTAATAACAGCACGTTTCTCTAAAAAAAACCTGCTACCTCTACTATACCTGTGTGCATACAATATTATTAGTTTAATTTCTTATTATTTATAATATATATATCGAGCGATCACGATGACAAACACTTTAAAATTCCTAAAAATGGCAGATTTATGTATTAAAATATAATGTTTATTATGTGACATGATTAAAATAAATAAATAATTTTTTTGTGAATAAATGATCTATCTATAGTATTTAAAATCAACACTACTTTGCTTCACTCCTTAGCAACAAGCAGCCCACCTGACACTATAGCGTTAGACCTTTTTCTATTTTTTAAAGTCAACTTAACGAACGGATGAGTACGAACCTATTTTAGAAACGAGGTTTTATAAGAGAAAAAGGTCCATCCGTTAGTAATCGAAAGCGATTCGTTAAACTCTACATGTCTATGGTACATACCGCGCGTCAAATGCATTTCTAACCTAAAAATCATTTTTGATTTCTGTAATTCTCAGTGTTTCAGAAATTTCTTCACAGGATATTGCACGACGCTTGCGATTCATATAATTACCTCGTTTTTATCATACTTTTTATTTTTTTGACATTTTTGGATATTATATAGTGCATGTTTTAGATATCCTCCAGTAAACTAGTAATCGCTGAACGTTCTCAAACGCCTCGTTTATATTTCATCCCCGAAACTTGCTCTACAAGAAATTCACTATCGTTACAACCGAGTAAGTGACAGCCGAGCCGACTCGGCCCGAGTTGAGCCGACTCGGCCCGAGTTGAGCCGACTCGGCCCGAGTTGAGCCGACGCGACGCGACGGTGGCGACCCTACTGAGCGTCATATCAATTTGATTTTACGTTTAACAAACGGACGTTTAAGAATTGGTTTTAATTGGGTTGAGGAATGATAAAAATGGAAAATAAATTGGTAACGAACCGGATATAGTATATAAAATTGCTCCTACGATCAAAGAAATAAAACGTTTTTTCGGTTTTCTTCGCCTTAAGTCATTCGCCAAGCAAACCTCGCAACCATCATCAGAGCTTCTTGGTAAGCGTAGTCCATTGGTTTTCGCAAGTTGGATTGCTCCTTCATTTGGTGCTATATTTGCTGGGGCATTACGGAAATCTTCCTGTCTTTCACCCTCCGAGGACACCACCAAGAAAAGCGTTGTGCAAAGCTATGTAAAGTAAAAAATAGAATAAAAAAAAACTTCTGCGAAAAAGAAGGTGTTCGATAGAGTTAGTGGATTGTCATTTAATTGTGTAATTATTATAATGTATAATTTCCGACTATCTCGGAAACGTGGAATAGGCGATGTTTTTTTTTTTTTGACAGGAAAAGGTTGGGTGATAAAGGAATAAATTTGGCGCCAACAGAAATCCAAACTGAAACCACTAATTGATTACACCTTCCCATATCGATAACATAATACAATTTACTCGTACTGTAAAAAGTTTTATAGCCAGATCGAAAAATAACAGCTGGCCACTTTCACGAGCTCTGTTTATTTATTAATTTATTTAAAAAATCAACAGTTTTACAAATTTAAAAGTTAAAAAAAAACTACACGGTTATAAGTAATGAATTGATATGTACTTTGAAAATTAGATAGTTTAAATTTTCTTAATATAATTAATTCTAATACTTTTAAATATATTCTAAAAACCAAAAACGAAAAAAGGTTATATAATATAACATGTTATAAATTATCTAAACTCTAGAGATGTTTCTTGAAAGCGTATTTATCAAGTTTTAGAGTATTGTGACAATTAATGTATTTATTGTGAATATTAATAATAAAATATAACTTACTGCCAAAATGAGATGCATCGTGCTATCAATCATACAGTTTTAAAAATGATTATAGACTAACTAACGGAGACGTTTTCAAAATTAAATATGAGAACTCGGCGTGAAATTCATACACTGATTGTATATATAAACCTGTTATTGTAAGTAGATATAAACTTCATTTGCAATTATCAATGCTGATTATTTTCCTATTAACTGAAAAATAAAACAACCATGTTAAAAATCGGGCAGTTAGTGTTTTAATTAATGATTTAAATCTGCGTTGTTGATATTATTTGTCTGAAATATTTTCGGAAATCATGAAATTATACAAACTGAATCAACAATTATTATTATAATTGTATACCTAAAAACAAGAATAGCTATTATACCCATAGCTCTATCATTTAATAGGAACTGCTTCTATACATTGTTTAGTAGTAGTAAATTATTTAACCAGAAGTTAATTAGTAAATTATGTAACAGACCTGAAGCCTTATAGTTATGTCCTACGGCGTCCCTCAGACTACTTGTGCCTGTCTGTGGTTTCAACTTGTGATGGGTTGACTACAATATCAACACCAATAAAAATACTATACGAATGCATAAAACCACGGACAAAATTCCTAGTTTAGTTGCGTATTAAATCAGTTTATTTTCAATATATATAAATAATAAAACTTTAAATTGGTCTATTTTATGTCTTTTTTATTTAAAATTGTTTTTTAATTATTTAAATATGTTTAGTTTTATTCTTTTACATCATTGCTTTACATCATTATCTGTATTGTGTATAATTTCAGCTGTATAACCACAATAAATAAATAAATAAAAGACGGACATTATATTTCAATTTATAGTGATTATAACGTAACACTATACATACTTTTACATATTTATATTTACGCACATAGATGAATAGAAACCCACAAACCACAAAACCACGGACAACATTCTATTTTGGTATCTTATTAAATAGTTTTTATTATATTTTTTTCATTATAATCAAAGTTTAAATTTGTGTATTTCATGTTCTTTTTGTTTGTTTATCATTTTAAAATCGTTCTTATTATATTTATTTTTTATAAATATATTTTAACATTATCTTTTTTTACATCATTACCTGTATTATATAAAATTTCTGTAGTGTAACCACATTAAATAGATAAATAAACACGGACATAATATTTAAATTTATAATAATTATAATGTGACACTGAACATTCTATTTCTAGTATAGGCTTGGTCAATCTTTAACACTATATAATCAATGGTAAAACATTAACAGTAAAACTGTTAAAGGCTCACAAAATTAAGCGTCAATATGAACGCTAGAACATAATATTTCCGCCAGGATTATAGGAGCTCGATTCAACGATATTATCCTTAGAGTATGTAATCGTGTGGCACGCGCTCTCTTTACTAGAGAAAGTGTAGTTACCCTTTTGCCTGTTTTACCTCAACCAGTTCGGGAGGAGATGGCAGAGCAATTCCGACCAGTCGCGAGACGCGGCCGCGCATTTGGTTCCACTATTACAGTTTGGTATCTGAATGGTCGAATGAGTGTTTGTTAAAGCAGGGCTGGTACATTTAATTGAACCTATTTCTTTGCATGCAACGATGTTATTAAGAAAAATAATTATTTATACATACATGATTTCCAGGGTTCCGTACTAAAAATAATTTATTATACAATATAAAAAAAAGTTGTAAGTAATTTACGAAAGCAAAAACATGCTCGGAAGGCGACAGCAAGATTACTGCTGATTAAAGTAAAAATAATTAATTTATACACTTAAATAACAATATAGCTTTATGTGCTATCAGCTTATAATATTACTTTTATTAATTATGAAAATTTAAAGTAAATATTTTCCATGCAAGATTATCGACAAATTATATGAAGCCAAAAATATATAGACACGCACTGAATTTCTTAAATTAACTTATCTTGGGCCGTTGCGCAGTTTTATTGGACGAGTGATTCGTCCTTCCTTCAGACCTTCCTTCGGGCGCAGAGCTATTGTTACCTTCCTGCGGGGATAGTCCAAAGCTGACTCACCACTCGCTCAATGTCAATTTGACGTTTGGGTAACGTATTATTGTAGATTACTCTGTCAGTTTGACAAGCGTCAAACTGACAGCGAGCGAACGGCGAGTCAGCTTCAGACTAGCCCCAGATTGGGTGCGTTTGTTATAAAAAATACCCTGATGGTGGTTACTAGCGTGTCGCATTGCGTGAATATTACGCAGTATAACGATTGACCTTGTATTATTGGGGTAGTTTAAAAATGGTAAATATCGAAGGGTGTCGCATAATGTCGAAGTGACAGTGTCTACACGTTTATACTACATGTTATATTCTCTATATATTTGTTATAAGATTGAAACAAAAAAAAAATGTTGATAAAATTTTAATAAATGAATAAATTCTGCTTCTTGGAATTTGGCTTTTAATAATAATACAAGTTGTAGCTACGAATACAGTAATATGTAAGTATTTATAATAAAATCAATTAGATGAATGTAAATTTCCTTATTTTTCTTTTTTTTTTACCACTTGATTTTACTAATAATCCAATCCAATTTTTTTTATTTTGTCACTATACTTTCTTTACTATCACGCCTGTAATAGAAATTAAAACATTGATTACCTTTGAATATTGTTCATATTTATTTATCGAGGAGCCATTAGAGATAGTTATAATAAAAGTTATAATAAAATCTGACTTGTATCCTATATAAGTTACTTAACTGATAATGATTTGACAGTTTCCAAATAAGTGAGTACAAAAAAATACAATGAAAGTATAGCCTTTAGTGCTAATATGGCCAAATTTTAATTTAATCTCGAAATATTGCGGACGCTTCATTTACAATAATAAAAGCAACTTTTAAAAAACTTTAATTAGTGCAGATAGATTAAATTGATTAGACTTTATATGGTGATCTGAGTTCTGATCTGGTGTCTGGAGAGGTTACATGTGGGTAAATGGGAAAGATTCATGTGTAAGAATTTTAAAATAAAATGTTGAAAATAAAATTTTAAAATAAAACGTAACTTTGACTTTTACAGGAACGACTCGTTCTGTCAAAAACACTTTGGAGAATTAGTGCAGAATATGAGCGACTTTTCATTAAACAAAAAAAAAAAAATGTATAAGAATTAATAAAAATTTTATAAAACGAGAAAGTTGTAAACTCTATTTTAAATAATCAAATATAGTTACATTAGAAGTCTGTGCATACATTCACAAATATATATATCAAATAAAGAGAGACTACATAAGATATTCACATACAAGGAATACAAGGAACAAATCACATACAAGGAATAAATCATTATTGAACCTGACAAAACCAATTAAAAGTATTTTCAAAATTAGTTTAAATTACAACATACTAAAGATATTCATTAAATTACCGGAAAATAAAAAATAAATAAAAGGAAAACAATTTAACACTACATTTAAAAAAATATATATTTAATAAATGACCTTACTCACTAAAAGGCTTTAATAACAGCATGTTTCTCTAAAAAAAACCTGCTACCTCTGCTATACCTGTGTGCATACAAAATTATTAGTTTAATTTCTTATTATTTATATTATATATATCGAGCGATCACGATGACAAACACTTTAAAATTCCTAAAAATGGCAGATTTATGTATTAAAATATAATGTTTATTATGTGACATGATTCATTGCAAATAAATAATCTATCTATAGTAATTAAAATCAACACTACTTTGCTCCACTCCTTAGCAACAAGCATCTCACCTGACACTATAGCGCTAGACCTTTTTCTATTTGAGTACGAACCTATTTTAGAAACGAGGTTTTATAAGAGAAAAAGGTCCATCCGTTAGTAATCGAAAGCTATTCGTTAAACTCTACATGTCTATGGTACGTCAAATACAATTCTAACCTAAAAATATTGATTCATTTCTGTAATTCTCGTGGTTTTAGAAATTTCTTCACAGGACATTGCACGACGCTTGCGATTCATATAATTACCTCGTTTTTATCATACTTTTTATTTTTTTGACATTTTTGGATGTTATATTTTGTGAGTGCATGTTTTAGATATCCTCTAGTAAACTAGTAATCGCTGTTCGTTCACAAGCGCCTCGTTTATATTTCATCGCCGAAACTTGCCCTACAAGAAATTCACTATCGTTACAACCGAGTAAGTGACAGCCGAGCCGACTCGGCCCGAGTTGAGCCGACTCGGCCCGAGTTGAGCCGACTCGGCCCGAGTTGAGCCGACTCGGCCCGAGTTGAGCCGACTCGGCCCGAGTTGAGCCGACGCGACGCGACGGTGGCGACCCTACTGAGCGTCATATCAATTTGATTTGACGTTTAACAAACGGACGTTTAAAAATTGGTTTTAATTGGGTTGAGGAATGATAAAAATGGAAAATAAATTGGTAACGAACCGGATATAGTGTGTAAAATTGCTCCTATGATCAAAGAAATAAAACGTTTATTCGTTTTTCTTCGCCTTAAGTCATTCGCCAAGCAAACCTCGCAACCATCATCAGAGCTTCTTGGTAAGCGTAGTCCATTGGTTTTCGCAAGTTGGATTGCTCCTTCATTTGGTGCTATATTTGCTGGGGCATTACGGAAATCTTCCTGTCTTTCACCCTCCGAGGACACCACCAAGAAAAGCGTTGTGCAAAGCTATGTAAAGTAAAAAATAGAATAAAAAACAAACTTCTGCGAAAAAGAAGGTGTTCGATAGAGTTAGTGGACTGTCATTTAATTGTGTAATTATTATAATGCATAATTTCCGACTATCTCGGAAACGTGGAATAGGCGATGTTTTTTTTTTTGACAGGAAAAGGATGGGTGATAAAGGAATATATCTGGCGACAACAGAAATCCAAACTGAAACCACTACTTGATTACACCTTACCATATCGATAACATAATACAATTTACTCGTACTGTAAAAAGTTTTATAGCCAGAAATAACAGCTGGCCACTTTCACGAGCTCTGTTTATTTACTATTTTATTTGAAAAATCAACAGTTTTACAAATTTAAAAGTTAAAAAAAAACTACACGGTTATAAGTAATGAATTGATATGTACTTTGAAAATTAGATAGTTTAAATTTTCTTAATATAATTAATTCTAATACTTTTAAATATACTCTAAAAACCAAAAACGAAAAAAGGTTATATAATATAACAGGGTGTTTGGTGCATCGTTTGTCAAAATAAATTGGCCGATAGAGGGGGTCATTTGCTATGTCTTGAGGCGCAATAACTTTTTTTTAAACCCATGGTTTTTTTTTATTTTAACATTTTATTATTTTTTTGAAAAATTCCAGAATTCAGCATATAAATTTAGATTAAAAAAAAAGTTATTGGTATAGCACCCCGATTTAATTTTTATTTGTATGTGCACTGTTGTATGGTTCTATGAAATTTAGTATTACTTGTGAATACTGTCTAGTTTTATTTTTATTAAATCATAAATTTTTTGGCAGAGGTAAAAATAATTTTAAGACTCAGCTTTACATTGCAATTAAAAAAAAACTTAAAGCGATCATGATCTTCGAATTCTTTAAAAAACTTCTTCTGTTTATCCCCTTTCCAACGGTATGCATTATGCCATAGAAACCTGCTAATAACTTTACTAATTTACTAAATTTGCGTATCGGGACACATCGGGTTCATATTCGATATTCAGGATGAAAACTTGTTTTTGCGGAAATAACACGGGCGAGACAGGTAGAAAGTACTATCTCACTCTTGCGCTGTAAAATCTATCTATCTTACATAGGGTACTGATGTACCTCGAATTTAAAATTAAAAAACAAAATTCCCTTATTATTCTTAATAACACAAATCTTGCTCGAATTGGTGACCTCTGTTGTGTATGCATGCACGACATCTTCGCCTTATTTCCACTGTAGTGGTGTGTAAATTTCTTCTTTAATAACGACGAAAGCCTGCTCAATGCATTGAACTAAATCATCCCTAGTTTCAACTTCTGTGGCGTATATAAGTTCTTAGGCCCGTCCCCACAAGTAAAAATCTAATGGAGTTAGGTCTGGGGAACGTGGAGGCCATGGAATAGGGCCACCCCTCCCAATCCATGAATTAGGGAATACATTATTAAGGTAATACCTAATGGATAATCTCCAGTGTGCGGGACAACCGTCATTTTGAAACACAATACGTCTCTCTTGATGGAAAATTGGCACCGCAGCTAACAATTCGGGCAAGTCATTATGTAAAAATTCAAGGTAATTATCCCCGTTGAGATGATTAGGGTAGTAGTGTGGTCCAATTACATGATTTCCTATAACTCCTGCCCAAATATTTATGCTAAACCTTCTCTGGAATGCCCTTTGTCTTTTCACATGTGGGTTCTGATCTTTCGGCGACCAGTGGTGAAGGTTGTGTAAACTAAGAATTCCCTCTTTAGTAAATTTGGACTCATCCGTCCAGAGAATACTTCTTAAAAAGTCGGGATCATCCACATCTGTATGCAATGTATCTGTAAGAAGTCGTGCATGGTCACCAATTCGAGCAAGATTTGTGACAGGGCGAGGTGAATAATAAGGGAATTTTGTTTTTTTAATTTCAAATTCGAGGAACATCAGTACCCTATGTAAGAAGAAGATAGATAGATTTTACAGCGTAAGAGTGAGATAGTACTTTCTACCTGTCTCGCCCGTGTTATTTCCGCAAAAACAAGTTTTCATCCTGAATATCGAATATCAACCCGATGTGTCCCGATACGCAAATTTAGTAAATTAGTAAAGTTATTAGCAGGTTTCTATGGCATAATACATACCGTTGGAAAGGGGATAAACAGAAGAAGTTTTTTAAAGAATTCGAAGATCATGATCGCTTTAAGTTTTTTTTTAATTGCAATGTAAAGCTGAGTCTTAAAATTATTTTTACCTCTGCCAAAAAATTTATGATTTAATAAAAATAAAACTAGACAGTATTCACAAGTAATACTGAATTTCATAGAACCATACAACAGTGCACATACAAATAAAAATTAAATCGGGGTGCTATACCAATAACTTTTTTTTTAATCTAAATTTATATGCTGAATTCTGGAATTTTTCAAAAAAATAATAAAATGTTAAAATAAAAAAAAACCATGGGGCTAAAAAAAAGTTATTGTGCCTCAAGACATAGCAAATGACCCCCTCTTTCGGCCAATTCATTTTGACAAACGATGCACCAAACACCCTGTATAATATAACATGTTATAAATTATCTAAACTCTAGAGATGTTTCTTGAAAGCGTATTTATCAAGTTTTAGAGTATTGTGACAATTAATGTATTTATTGTGAATATTAATAATAAAATATAACTTACTGCCAAAATGAGATGCATCGTGCTATCAATCATGCAGTTTTAAAAATGATTATAGACTAACTAACGGAGACGTTTTCAAAATTAAATATGAGAACTCGGCGTGAAATTCATACACTGATTGTATAAACCTGTTATTATAAGTAAATATAAACATCATTTGCAATTATCAACGCTGATTATTTTCCTATTAACTGAAAAATAAAACAACCATGTTAAAAATCGGCCAGTTAGTGTTTTAATTAATGATTTAAATCTGCGTTGTTGATATTATTTATCTGAAATATTTTCGCAAATCATGAAATTATACAAACTGAATCAACAATTATTGTTATAATTGTATACCTAAAAACAAGAATGGCTATGATACCCATAGCTTTATCATTTAATAGCAACTGCTTCTATACATTGTTTAGTAGTAGTAAATTATTTAACCAGACGTTAATTAGTAAATTATGTAACAGACCTGAAGCCTTATAGTTATGTCCTACAGGCGTCCCTCAAACTACTTGTGCCTGTCTGTGGTTTCAACAATATCTGGGTTGACTACAATATCAACACCAATAAAAATACTATACGAATGCATAAAACCACGGACAAAATTCCTAGTTTAGTTGCGTATTAAATCAGTTTATTTTTATTATTTTCAATAGATATAAATAATAAAACTTTAAATTGGTCTATTTGATATCTTTTTTTTATTTAAAATTGTTTTTTAATTATTTAAATATGTTTAGTATTATTCTTTTACATCATTGCTTTACATCATTATCTGTATTGTGTATAATTTCAGCTGTATAACCACAATAAATAAATAAAAAAAACCACGGACAACATTCCATTTTGGTTCCTTATTAAATAGTTTGTTTTTATTTTTTTCAATAATGAAAAAAAATAAAATCAAAGTTTCAATTGGTGTATTTCATGTTCTTTTTGTTTTTTCATTTTAAAATCGTTCTTATTATATTTATTTTTTATAAATATATTTTAATATTATCCTTTTTTACATCATTACTTGTATTATATAAAATTTCTGTAGTGTAACCACATTAAATAGATAAATAAACACGGACATAATATTTCAATTTATAATCATTATAATGTGACACTGAACATTCTTTTTCTAGTATAGGCTTGGTCAATCTTTAACACTATATAATCAATGGTAAAACATTAACAGTAAAACTGTTTAAGGCTCACAAAATTAAGCGTCAATATGAACGCTAGAACTCAATATTCCCGCCGGGATTAAAGGAGCTCGATTCAACGATATTATCCTTAGAGTATGTAATCGTGTGGCACGCGCTCTCTTTACTAGAGAAAGTGTAGTTACCCTTTTGCCTGTTTTACCTCAACCAGTTCGGGAGGAGATGGCAGAGCAATTCCGACCAGTCGCGAGACGCGGCCGCGCATTTGGTTCCACTATTACAGTTTGGTATCAGAATGGTCGAATGAGTGTTTGTTAAAGCAGGGCTGGTACATTTAATTGAACCTATTTCTTTGCATGCAACGATATTATTAAGAAAAATAATTATTTATACATACATGATTTCCAGGGTTCCGTACTAAAAATAATTTATTATACAATATAAAAAAAAAGTTGTAAGTAATTTACGAAAGCAAAAACATGCTCGGAAGGCGATAGCAAGATTACTGCTGTTTAAAGTAAAATTACTTAATTTATACACTTAAAGAACAATATAGCTTTATGTGCTATCAGCTTATAATAATACTTTTATTAATTATGAAAATTTAAAGTAAATATTTTCCACGCAAGACCATCGACAAATTATATGTAGCCAAAAATATGTAGACACGCACTGAATTTCTTAAATTAACTTAACTTGGGCCGTTGCGCAGTTTTATTGGACGAGTGAGTCGTCCTTCCTTCAGACCTTCCTTCAGGCGCAGAGCTATTGTTACCTTCCTGCGGGGCTAGTCCAAAGCTGACTCACCACTCGCTCATGTCAATTTGACGTTTGTCTAACGTATTATTGTAGATTACGCTGTCAGTTTGACGTTTGTCAAACGGACAGCGAGCGAACGGCGAGTCAGCTTCAGACTAGCCCCAGATTGGGAACGTTTGTTATAAAAAATACCCTGATGGTGGTTACTAGCGTGTCGCATTGCGTGAATATTAAGCAGTATAAAAATTGACCTTGTATTATTGGGGTAGTTTAAAAATTGTAAATATCGAAGGGTGTCGTATAATGTCGAAGTGACCCCCTACACGTTTATACTACATTTTATATTCTATATATATTTGTTATAAGATTGAAAAAAAAAAAAAAGTTAATAAAATTTTAATAAATGAATAAATTCTGCTTCTTGAAATTTGGCTTTTAATAATAATACAAGTTGTAGCTAAGAATACAGTAATATGTAAGTATTTATAATAAAATCAATTAGATGATTGTAAATTTCCTTATTTTTCCTTTTTTTTACCACTTGATTTTACTAATAATCCAATCCATTTTTTTTTTATTTAGTCACTATACTTTCTTTACTATCACGCCTGTAATAGAAATTAAAACATTGATTACCTTTGAATATTGTTCATATTTATTTATCGAGGAGCCATTAGAGATAGATACATAAAAGTTATAATAAAATCTGACTTGTATCCTATATAAGTTACTTAACTGATAATGATTTGACAGTGTCCAAATAAGTGAGTACAAAAAAATACAATGAAAGTATAGCCTTTAGTGCTAATATGGCCAAATTTTAATTTAATCTCGAAATATTTCGGGCGCTTCATTTACAATAATAAAAGCAACTTTTAAAAAACTATAAATAGTGCAGGTAGATTAAATTGATTAGACCTTATATGGTGATCTGAGTTCTGATCTGGTGTCTGGAGAGGTTACTTGTGGGTAAATGGGAAAGATTCATGTGTAAGAATTTTAAAATAAAATGTTGAAAGGCATATGGATCAGTGACTGTAAAACGTGACTTTGACTTTTACAGGAACGACTCGTTCTGTCAAAAACACTTTGGAGAATTAGTGCAGAATATGAGCGACTTTTCATTAAACAAAAAAAAAAAAATGTATAAGAATTATTAAAAATTTTATAAAACGAGAAAGTTGTAAACTCTATTTTAAATAATCAAATATAGTTACATTAGAAGTCTGTGCATACATTCACAAATATATATATCAAATAAAGAGAGACTACATAAGATATTCACATACATAATACAAGGAATAAATCATTATTGAACCTGACAAAACCAATTAAAAGTATTTTCAAAATTAGTTTAAATTACAACATACTAAAGATATTCATTAAATTACCGGAAAATAAAAAATAAATAAAAGGAAAACAATTTAACACTACATTTAAAAAAATATATATTTAATAAATGCCTTTACTCACTAAAAGGCTTTAATAACAGCACGTTTCTCTAAAAAAAACCTGCTACCTCTACTATACCTGTGTGCATACAATATTATTAGTTTAATTTCTTATTATTTATAATATATATATCGAGCGATCACGATGACAAACACTTTAAAATTCCTAAAAATGGCAGATTTATGTATTAAAATATAATGTTTATTATGTGACATGATTAAAATAAATAAATAATTTTTTTGTGAATAAATGATCTATCTATAGTATTTAAAATCAACACTACTTTGCTTCACTCCTTAGCAACAAGCAGCCCACCTGACACTATAGCGTTAGACCTTTTTCTATTTTTTAAAGTCAACTTAACGAACGGATGAGTACGAACCTATTTTAGAAACGAGGTTTTATAAGAGAAAAAGGTCCACCCGTTAGTAATAGAAAGCGATTCGTTAAACTCTACATGTCTATGGTACATACCGCGCGTCAAATGCATTTCTAACCTAAAAATATTGATTCATTTCTGTAATTCTCGGGGTTTTAGAAATTTCTTCACAGGACATTGCACGACGCTTGCGATTCATATAATTACCTCGTTTTTATCATACTTTTTCTTTTTTTTTACCTTTTTGAATGTTATATTTTGTGAGTGCATGTTTTAGATATCCTCTAGTAAACTATTAATCACTTAACGTACTCAAGCGCCTCGTTTATATTTCATCGCCGAAACTTGCTCTACAAGAAATTCACTATCGTTACAACCGAGTAAGTGACAGCCGAGGCGACTCGGCCCGAGTTGAGCCGACTCGGCCCGAGTTGAGCCGACTCGGCCCGAGTTGAGCCGACTCGGCCCGAGTTGAGCCGACTCGGCCCGAGTTGAGCCGACGCGACGCGACGGTGGCGACCCTACTGAGCGTCATATCAATTTGATTTGACGTTTAACAAACGGACGTTTAAAAATTGGTTTTAATTGGGTTGAGGAATGCTAAAAATGGAAAATAAATTGGTAACGAACCGGATATAGTGTGTAAAATTGCTCCTATGATCAAAGAAATAAAACGTTTATTCGTTTTTCTTCGCCTTAAGTCATTCGCCAAGCAAACCTCGCAACCATCATCAGAGCTTCTTGGTAAGCGTAGTCCATTGGTTTTCGCAAGTTGGATTACTCCTTCATTTGGTGCTATATTAGCTGGGGCATTACGGAAATCTTCCTGTCTTTCACCCTCCGAGGACACCACCAAGAAAAGCGTTGTGCAAAGCTATGTAAAATAAAAAATAGAATAAAAAAAAACTTCTGCGAAAAAGAAGGTGTTCGATAGAGTTAGTGGATTGTCATTTAATTGTGTAATTATTATAATGTATAATTTCCGACTATCTCGGAAACGTGGAATAGGCGATGTTTTTTTTTTTTTGACAGGAAAAGGTTGGGTGATAAAGGAATAAATTTGGCGCCAACAGAAATCCAAACTGAAACCACTAATTGATTACACCTTCCCATATCGATAACATAATACAATTTACTCGTACTGTAAAAAGTTTTATAGCCAGATCGAAAAATAACAGCTGGCCACTTTCACGAGCTCTGTTTATTTATTAATTTATTTAAAAAATCAACAGTTTTACAAATTTAAAAGTTAAAAAAAAACTACACGGTTATAAGTAATGAATTGATATGTACTTTGAAAATTAGATAGTTTAAATTTTCTTAATATAATTAATTCTAATACTTTTAAATATATTCTAAAAACCAAAAACGAAAAAAGGTTATATAATATAACATGTTATAAATTATCTAAACTCTAGAGATGTTTCTTGAAAGCGTATTTATCAAGTTTTAGAGTATTGTGACAATTAATGTATTTATTGTGAATATTAATAATAAAATATAACTTACTGCCAAAATGAGATGCATCGTGCTATCAATCATACAGTTTTAAAAATGATTATAGACTAACTAACGGAGACGTTTTCAAAATTAAATATGAGAACTCGGCGTGAAATTCATACACTGATTGTATATATAAACCTGTTATTGTAAGTAGATATAAACTTCATTTGCAATTATCAATGCTGATTATTTTCCTATTAACTGAAAAATAAAACAACCATGTTAAAAATCGGGCAGTTAGTGTTTTAATTAATGATTTAAATCTGCGTTGTTGATATTATTTGTCTGAAATATTTTCGGAAATCATGAAATTATACAAACTGAATCAACAATTATTATTATAATTGTATACCTAAAAACAAGAATAGCTATTATACCCATAGCTCTATCATTTAATAGGAACTGCTTCTATACATTGTTTAGTAGTAGTAAATTATTTAACCAGAAGTTAATTAGTAAATTATGTAACAGACCTGAAGCCTTATAGTTATGTCCTACGGCGTCCCTCAGACTACTTGTGCCTGTCTGTGGTTTCAACTTGTGATGGGTTGACTACAATATCAACACCAATAAAAATACTATACGAATGCATAAAACCACGGACAAAATTCCTAGTTTAGTTGCGTATTAAATCAGTTTATTTTCAATATATATAAATAATAAAACTTTAAATTGGTCTATTTTATGTCTTTTTTATTTAAAATTGTTTTTTAATTATTTAAATATGTTTAGTATTATTCTTTTACATCATTGCTTTACATCATTATCTGTATTATGTATAATTTCAGCTGTATAACCAAAATAAATAAATAAATAAAAGACGGACATTATATTTCAATTTATAGTGATAACGTAACACTATACATACTTTTACAAATTTATATTTACGCACATAGATGAATAGAAACCCACAAACCACAAAACCACGGACAACATTCTATTTTGGTATCTTATTAAATAGTTTTTATTATATTTTTTTCATTATAATCAAAGTTTAAATTTGTGTATTTCATGTTCTTTTTGTTTTTTTTATCATTTTAAAATCGTTCTTATTATATTTATTTTTTATAAATATATTTTAACATTTTCTTTTTTTACATCATTACCTGTATTATATAAAATTTCTGTAGTGTAACCACATTAAATAGATAAATAAACACGGACATAATATTTCAATTTATAATAATTATAATGTGACACTGAACATTCTTTTTCTAGTATAGGCTTGGTCAATCTTTAACACTATATAATCAATCGTATAAACAGTAAAACTGTTAAAAGCTCACAAAATTAAGCGTCAATATGAACGCTAGAACTCAATATTTCCGCCGGGATTATAGGAGCTCAATCCAACGATATTATCCTTAGAGTATGTAATCGTGTGGCACGCGCTCTCTTTACTAGAGAAAGTGTAGTTACCCTTTTGCCTGTTTTACCTCAACCAGTTCGGGAGGAGATGGCAGAGCAATTCCGACCAGTCGCGAGACGCGGCCGCGCATTTGGTTCCACTATTACAGTTTGGTATCTGAATGGTCGAATGAGTGTTTGTTAAAGCAGGGCTGGTACATTTAATTGAACCTATTTCTTTGCATGCAACGATGTTATTAAGAAAAATAATTATTTATACATACATGATTTCCAGGGTTCCGTACTAAAAATAATTTATTATACAATATAAAAAAAAGTTGTAAGTAATTTACGAAAGCAAAAACATGCTCGGATTTCTGCTGTTTTCAGTAAAATTAATTAATTTATACACTTGAAGAACAATATAGCTTTATGTGCTATCAGCTTATAATAATACTTTTATTAATTATGAAAATTTAAAGTAAATATTTTCCATGCAAGACCATCGACAAATTATATGTAGCCAAAAATATGTAGACACGCACTGAATTTCTTAAAAGAACTTAACTTGGGCCGTTGCGCAGTTTTATTGGACGAGTGAGTCGTCCTTCCTTCAGACCTTCCTTCAGGCGCAGAGCTATTGTTACCTTCCTGCGGGGCTAGTCCAAAGCTGACTCACCACTCGCTCAATGTCAATTTGACGTTTGTCTAACGTATTATTGTAGATTACGCTGTCAGTTTGACAAGCGTCAAACTGACAGCGAGCGAACGGCGAGTCAGCTTCAGACTAGCCCCAGATTGGGTGCGTTTGTTATAAAAAATACCCTGATGGTGGTTACTAGCGTGTCGCATTGCGTGAATATTACGCAGTATAACGATTGACCTTGTATTATTGGGGTAGTTTAAAAATGGTAAATATCGAAGGGTGTCGCATAATGTCGAAGTGACAGTGTCTACACGTTTATACTACATGTTATATTCTCTATATATTTGTTATAAGATTGAAACAAAAAAAAAATGTTGATAAAATTTTAATAAATGAATAAATTCTGCTTCTTGGAATTTGGCTTTTAATAATAATACAAGTTGTAGCTACGAATACAGTAATATGTAAGTATTTATAATAAAATCAATTAGATGAATGTAAATTTCCTTATTTTTCTTTTTTTTTTACCACTTGATTTTACTAATAATCCAATCCAATTTTTTTTATTTTGTCACTATACTTTCTTTACTATCACGCCTGTAATAGAAATTAAAACATTGATTACCTTTGAATATTGTTCATATTTATTTATCGAGGAGCCATTAGAGATAGTTATAATAAAAGTTATAATAAAATCTGACTTGTATCCTATATAAGTTACTTAACTGATAATGATTTGACAGTTTCCAAATAAGTGAGTACAAAAAAATACAATGAAAGTATAGCCTTTAGTGCTAATATGGCCAAATTTTAATTTAATCTCGAAATATTGCGGACGCTTCATTTACAATAATAAAAGCAACTTTTAAAAAACTTTAATTAGTGCAGATAGATTAAATTGATTAGACTTTATATGGTGATCTGAGTTCTGATCTGGTGTCTGGAGAGGTTACATGTGGGTAAATGGGAAAGATTCATGTGTAAGAATTTTAAAATAAAATGTTGAAAATAAAATTTTAAAATAAAACGTAACTTTGACTTTTACAGGAACGACTCGTTCTGTCAAAAACACTTTGGAGAATTAGTGCAGAATATGAGCGACTTTTCATTAAACAAAAAAAAAAAAATGTATAAGAATTAATAAAAATTTTATAAAACGAGAAAGTTGTAAACTCTATTTTAAATAATCTATTTTAAATATTTTTTTAATAGTTACATTAGAAGTCTGTGCATACATTCACAAATATATATATCAAATAAAGAAAGACTACATAAGATATTCACATACATAATACAAGGAATAAATCATTATTGAACCTGACAAAACCAATTAAAAGTATTTTCAAAATTAGTTTAAATTACAACATACTAAAGATATTCATTAAATTACCGGAAAATAAAAAATAAATAAAAGGAAAACAATTTAACACTACATTTAAAAAAATATATATTTAATAAATGCCTTTACTCACTAAAAGGCTTTAATAACAGCATGTTTCTCTAAAAAAAACCTGCTACCTCTGCTATACCTGTGTGCATACAAAATTATTAGTTTAATTTCTTATTATTTATATTATATATATCGAGCGATCACGATGACAAACACTTTAAAATTCCTAAAAATGGCAGATTTATGTATTAAAATATAATGTTTATTATGTGACATGATTCATTGCAAATAAATAATCTATCTATAGTAATTAAAATCAACACTACTTTGCTCCACTCCTTAGCAACAAGCATCTCACCTGACACTATAGCGCTAGACCTTTTTCTATTTGAGTACGAACCTATTTTAGAAACGAGGTTTTATAAGAGAAAAAGGTCCATCCGTTAGTAATCGAAAGCTATTCGTTAAACTCTACATGTCTATGGTACGTCAAATACAATTCTAACCTAAAAATATTGATTCATTTCTGTAATTCTCGTGGTTTTAGAAATTTCTTCACAGGACATTGCACGACGCTTGCGATTCATATAATTACCTCGTTTTTATCATACTTTTTATTTTTTTGACATTTTTGGATGTTATATTTTGTGAGTGCATGTTTTAGATATCCTCTAGTAAACTAGTAATCGCTGTTCGTTCACAAGCGCCTCGTTTATATTTCATCGCCGAAACTTGCCCTACAAGAAATTCACTATCGTTACAACCGAGTAAGTGACAGCCGAGCCGACTCGGCCCGAGTTGAGCCGACTCGGCCCGAGTTGAGCCGACTCGGCCCGAGTTGAGCCGACTCGGCCCGAGTTGAGCCGACTCGGCCCGAGTTGAGCCGACTCGGCCCGAGTTGAGCCGACTCGGCCCGAGTTGAGCCGACTCGGCCCGAGTTGAGCCGACGCGACGCGACGGTGGCGACCCTACTGAGCGTCATATCAATTTGATTTGACGTTTAACAAACGGACGTTTAAAAATTGGTTTTAATTGGGTTGAGGAATGATAAAAATGGAAAATAAATTGGTAACGAACCGGATATAGTGTGTAAAATTGCTCCTATGATCAAAGAAATAAAACGTTTATTCGTTTTTCTTCGCCTTAAGTCATTCGCCAAGCAAACCTCGCAACCATCATCAGAGCTTCTTGGTAAGCGTAGTCCATTGGTTTTCGCAAGTTGGATTGCTCCTTCATTTGGTGCTATATTTGCTGGGGCATTACGGAAATCTTCCTGTCTTTCACCCTCCGAGGACACCACCAAGAAAAGCGTTGTGCAAAGCTATGTAAAGTAAAAAATAGAATAAAAAAAAACTTCTGCGAAAAAGAAGGTGTTCGATAGAGTTAGTGGATTGTCATTTAATTGTGTAATTATTATAATGTATAATTTCCGACTATCTCGGAAACGTGGAATAGGCGATGTTTTTTTTTTTTTGACAGGAAAAGGTTGGGTGATAAAGGAATAAATTTGGCGCCAACAGAAATCCAAACTGAAACCACTAATTGATTACACCTTCCCATATCGATAACATAATACAATTTACTCGTACTGTAAAAAGTTTTATAGCCAGATCGAAAAATAACAGCTGGCCACTTTCACGAGCTCTGTTTATTTATTAATTTATTTAAAAAATCAACAGTTTTACAAATTTAAAAGTTAAAAAAAAACTACACGGTTATAAGTAATGAATTGATATGTACTTTGAAAATTAGATAGTTTAAATTTTCTTAATATAATTAATTCTAATACTTTTAAATATATTCTAAAAACCAAAAACGAAAAAAGGTTATATAATATAACATGTTATAAATTATCTAAACTCTAGAGATGTTTCTTGAAAGCGTATTTATCAAGTTTTAGAGTATTGTGACAATTAATGTATTTATTGTGAATATTAATAATAAAATATAACTTACTGCCAAAATGAGATGCATCGTGCTATCAATCATACAGTTTTAAAAATGATTATAGACTAACTAACGGAGACGTTTTCAAAATTAAATATGAGAACTCGGCGTGAAATTCATACACTGATTGTATATATAAACCTGTTATTGTAAGTAGATATAAACTTCATTTGCAATTATCAATGCTGATTATTTTCCTATTAACTGAAAAATAAAACAACCATGTTAAAAATCGGGCAGTTAGTGTTTTAATTAATGATTTAAATCTGCGTTGTTGATATTATTTGTCTGAAATATTTTCGGAAATCATGAAATTATACAAACTGAATCAACAATTATTATTATAATTGTATACCTAAAAACAAGAATAGCTATTATACCCATAGCTCTATCATTTAATAGGAACTGCTTCTATACATTGTTTAGTAGTAGTAAATTATTTAACCAGAAGTTAATTAGTAAATTATGTAACAGACCTGAAGCCTTATAGTTATGTCCTACGGCGTCCCTCAGACTACTTGTGCCTGTCTGTGGTTTCAACTTGTGATGGGTTGACTACAATATCAACACCAATAAAAATACTATACGAATGCATAAAACCACGGACAAAATTCCTAGTTTAGTTGCGTATTAAATCAGTTTATTTTCAATATATATAAATAATAAAACTTTAAATTGGTCTATTTTATGTCTTTTTTATTTAAAATTGTTTTTTAATTATTTAAATATGTTTAGTTTTATTCTTTTACATCATTGCTTTACATCATTATCTGTATTGTGTATAATTTCAGCTGTATAACCACAATAAATAAATAAATAAAAGACGGACATTATATTTCAATTTATAGTGATTATAACGTAACACTATACATACTTTTACATATTTATATTTACGCACATAGATGAATAGAAACCCACAAACCACAAAACCACGGACAACATTCTATTTTGGTATCTTATTAAATAGTTTTTATTATATTTTTTTCATTATAATCAAAGTTTAAATTTGTGTATTTCATGTTCTTTTTGTTTGTTTATCATTTTAAAATCGTTCTTATTATATTTATTTTTTATAAATATATTTTAACATTATCTTTTTTTACATCATTACCTGTATTATATAAAATTTCTGTAGTGTAACCACATTAAATAGATAAATAAACACGGACATAATATTTAAATTTATAATAATTATAATGTGACACTGAACATTCTTTTTCTAGTATAGGCTTGGTCAATCTTTAACACTATATAATCAATGGTAAAACATTAACAGTAAAACTGTTAAAGGCTCACAAAATTAAGCGTCAATATGAACGCTAGAACATAATATTTCCGCCAGGATTATAGGAGCTCGATTCAACGATATTATCCTTAGAGTATGTAATCGTGTGGCACGCGCTCTCTTTACTAGAGAAAGTGTAGTTACCCTTTTGCCTGTTTTACCTCAACCAGTTCGGGAGGAGATGGCAGAGCAATTCCGACCAGTCGCGAGACGCGGCCGCGCATTTGGTTCCACTATTACAGTTTGGTATCTGAATGGTCGAATGAGTGTTTGTTAAAGCAGGGCTGGTACATTTAATTGAACCTATTTCTTTGCATGCAACGATGTTATTAAGAAAAATAATTATTTATACATACATGATTTCCAGGGTTCCGTACTAAAAATAATTTATTATACAATATAAAAAAAAGTTGTAAGTAATTTACGAAAGCAAAAACATGCTCGGAAGGCGACAGCAAGATTACTGCTGATTAAAGTAAAAATAATTAATTTATACACTTAAATAACAATATAGCTTTATGTGCTATCAGCTTATAATATTACTTTTATTAATTATGAAAATTTAAAGTAAATATTTTCCATGCAAGATTATCGACAAATTATATGAAGCCAAAAATATATAGACACGCACTGAATTTCTTAAATTAACTTATCTTGGGCCGTTGCGCAGTTTTATTGGACGAGTGATTCGTCCTTCCTTCAGACCTTCCTTCGGGCGCAGAGCTATTGTTACCTTCCTGCGGGGATAGTCCAAAGCTGACTCACCACTCGCTCAATGTCAATTTGACGTTTGGGTAACGTATTATTGTAGATTACTCTGTCAGTTTGACAAGCGTCAAACTGACAGCGAGCGAACGGCGAGTCAGCTTCAGACTAGCCCCAGATTGGGTGCGTTTGTTATAAAAAATACCCTGATGGTGGTTACTAGCGTGTCGCATTGCGTGAATATTACGCAGTATAAAGATTGACCTTGTATTATTGGGGTAGTTTAAAAATGGTAAATATCGAAGGGTGTCGCATAATGTCGAAGTGACAGTGTCTACACGTTTATACTACATGTTATATTCTCTATATATTTGTTATAAGATTGAAACAAAAAAAAAATGTTGATAAAATTTTAATAAATGAATAAATTCTGCTTCTTGGAATTTGGCTTTTAATAATAATACAAGTTGTAGCTACGAATACAGTAATATGTAAGTATTTATAATAAAATCAATTAGATGAATGTAAATTTCCTTATTTTTCTTTTTTTTTTACCACTTGATTTTACTAATAATCCAATCCAATTTTTTTTATTTTGTCACTATACTTTCTTTACTATCACGCCTGTAATAGAAATTAAAACATTGATTACCTTTGAATATTGTTCATATTTATTTATCGAGGAGCCATTAGAGATAGTTATAATAAAAGTTATAATAAAATCTGACTTGTATCCTATATAAGTTACTTAACTGATAATGATTTGACAGTTTCCAAATAAGTGAGTACAAAAAAATACAATGAAAGTATAGCCTTTAGTGCTAATATGGCCAAATTTTAATTTAATCTCGAAATATTGCGGACGCTTCATTTACAATAATAAAAGCAACTTTTAAAAAACTTTAATTAGTGCAGATAGATTAAATTGATTAGACTTTATATGGTGATCTGAGTTCTGATCTGGTGTCTGGAGAGGTTACATGTGGGTAAATGGGAAAGATTCATGTGTAAGAATTTTAAAATAAAATGTTGAAAATAAAATTTTAAAATAAAACGTAACTTTGACTTTTACAGGAACGACTCGTTCTGTCAAAAACACTTTGGAGAATTAGTGCAGAATATGAGCGACTTTTCATTAAACAAAAAAAAAAAAATGTATAAGAATTAATAAAAATTTTATAAAACGAGAAAGTTGTAAACTCTATTTTAAATAATCAAATATAGTTACATTAGAAGTCTGTGCATACATTCACAAATATATATATCAAATAAAGAAAGACTACATAAGATATTCACATACATAATACAAGGAATAAATCATTATTGAACCTGACAAAACCAATTAAAAGTATTTTCAAAATTAGTTTAAATTACAACATACTAAAGATATTCATTAAATTACCGGAAAATAAAAAATAAATAAAAGGAAAACAATTTAACACTACATTTAAAAAAATATATATTTAATAAATGCCTTTACTCACTAAAAGGCTTTAATAACAGCATGTTTCTCTAAAAAAAACCTGCTACCTCTGCTATACCTGTGTGCATACAAAATTATTAGTTTAATTTCTTATTATTTATATTATATATATCGAGCGATCACGATGACAAACACTTTAAAATTCCTAAAAATGGCAGATTTATGTATTAAAATATAATGTTTATTATGTGACATGATTCATTGCAAATAAATAATCTATCTATAGTAATTAAAATCAACACTACTTTGCTCCACTCCTTAGCAATAAGCATCTCACCTGACACTATAGCGCTAGACCTTTTTCTATTTGAGTACGAACCTATTTTAGAAACGAGGTTTTATAAGAGAAAAAGGTCCATCCGTTAGTAATCGAAAGCTATTCGTTAAACTCTACATGTCTATGGTACGTCAAATACAATTCTAACCTAAAAATATTGATTCATTTCTGTAATTCTCGTGGTTTTAGAAATTTCTTCACAGGACATTGCACGACGCTTGCGATTCATATAATTACCTCGTTTTTATCATACTTTTTATTTTTTTGACATTTTTGGATGTTATATTTTGTGAGTGCATGTTTTAGATATCCTCTAGTAAACTAGTAATCGCTGTTCGTTCACAAGCGCCTCGTTTATATTTCATCGCCGAAACTTGCCCTACAAGAAATTCACTATCGTTACAACCGAGTAAGTGACAGCCGAGCCGACTCGGCCCGAGTTGAGCCGACTCGGCCCGAGTTGAGCCGACTCGGCCCGAGTTGAGCCGACTCGGCCCGAGTTGAGCCGACGCGACGCGACGGTGGCGACCCTACTGAGCGTCATATCAATTTGATTTGACGTTTAACAAACGGACGTTTAAAAATTGGTTTTAATTGGGTTGAGGAATGATAAAAATGGAAAATAAATTGGTAACGAACCGGATATAGTGTGTAAAATTGCTCCTATGATCAAAGAAATAAAACGTTTATTCGTTTTTCTTCGCCTTAAGTCATTCGCCAAGCAAACCTCGCAACCATCATCAGAGCTTCTTGGTAAGCGTAGTCCATTGGTTTTCGCAAGTTGGATTGCTCCTTCATTTGGTGCTATATTTGCTGGGGCATTACGGAAATCTTCCTGTCTTTCACCCTCCGAGGACACCACCAAGAAAAGCGTTGTGCAAAGCTATGTAAAGTAAAAAATAGAATAAAAAAAAACTTCTGCGAAAAAGAAGGTGTTCGATAGAGTTAGTGGATTGTCATTTAATTGTGTAATTATTATAATGTATAATTTCCGACTATCTCGGAAACGTGGAATAGGCGATGTTTTTTTTTTTTTGACAGGAAAAGGTTGGGTGATAAAGGAATAAATTTGGCGCCAACAGAAATCCAAACTGAAACCACTAATTGATTACACCTTCCCATATCGATAACATAATACAATTTACTCGTACTGTAAAAAGTTTTATAGCCAGATCGAAAAATAACAGCTGGCCACTTTCACGAGCTCTGTTTATTTATTAATTTATTTAAAAAATCAACAGTTTTACAAATTTAAAAGTTAAAAAAAAACTACACGGTTATAAGTAATGAATTGATATGTACTTTGAAAATTAGATAGTTTAAATTTTCTTAATATAATTAATTCTAATACTTTTAAATATATTCTAAAAACCAAAAACGAAAAAAGGTTATATAATATAACATGTTATAAATTATCTAAACTCTAGAGATGTTTCTTGAAAGCGTATTTATCAAGTTTTAGAGTATTGTGACAATTAATGTATTTATTGTGAATATTAATAATAAAATATAACTTACTGCCAAAATGAGATGCATCGTGCTATCAATCATACAGTTTTAAAAATGATTATAGACTAACTAACGGAGACGTTTTCAAAATTAAATATGAGAACTCGGCGTGAAATTCATACACTGATTGTATATATAAACCTGTTATTGTAAGTAGATATAAACTTCATTTGCAATTATCAATGCTGATTATTTTCCTATTAACTGAAAAATAAAACAACCATGTTAAAAATCGGGCAGTTAGTGTTTTAATTAATGATTTAAATCTGCGTTGTTGATATTATTTGTCTGAAATATTTTCGGAAATCATGAAATTATACAAACTGAATCAACAATTATTATTATAATTGTATACCTAAAAACAAGAATAGCTATTATACCCATAGCTCTATCATTTAATAGGAACTGCTTCTATACATTGTTTAGTAGTAGTAAATTATTTAACCAGAAGTTAATTAGTAAATTATGTAACAGACCTGAAGCCTTATAGTTATGTCCTACGGCGTCCCTCAGACTACTTGTGCCTGTCTGTGGTTTCAACTTGTGATGGGTTGACTACAATATCAACACCAATAAAAATACTATACGAATGCATAAAACCACGGACAAAATTCCTAGTTTAGTTGCGTATTAAATCAGTTTATTTTCAATATATATAAATAATAAAACTTTAAATTGGTCTATTTTATGTCTTTTTTATTTAAAATTGTTTTTTAATTATTTAAATATGTTTAGTTTTATTCTTTTACATCATTGCTTTACATCATTATCTGTATTGTGTATAATTTCAGCTGTATAACCACAATAAATAAATAAATAAAAGACGGACATTATATTTCAATTTATAGTGATTATAACGTAACACTATACATACTTTTACATATTTATATTTACGCACATAGATGAATAGAAACCCACAAACCACAAAACCACGGACAACATTCTATTTTGGTATCTTATTAAATAGTTTTTATTATATTTTTTTCATTATAATCAAAGTTTAAATTTGTGTATTTCATGTTCTTTTTGTTTGTTTATCATTTTAAAATCGTTCTTATTATATTTATTTTTTATAAATATATTTTAACATTATCTTTTTTTACATCATTACCTGTATTATATAAAATTTCTGTAGTGTAACCACATTAAATAGATAAATAAACACGGACATAATATTTAAATTTATAATAATTATAATGTGACACTGAACATTCTATTTCTAGTATAGGCTTGGTCAATCTTTAACACTATATAATCAATGGTAAAACATTAACAGTAAAACTGTTAAAGGCTCACAAAATTAAGCGTCAATATGAACGCTAGAACATAATATTTCCGCCAGGATTATAGGAGCTCGATTCAACGATATTATCCTTAGAGTATGTAATCGTGTGGCACGCGCTCTCTTTACTAGAGAAAGTGTAGTTACCCTTTTGCCTGTTTTACCTCAACCAGTTCGGGAGGAGATGGCAGAGCAATTCCGACCAGTCGCGAGACGCGGCCGCGCATTTGGTTCCACTATTACAGTTTGGTATCTGAATGGTCGAATGAGTGTTTGTTAAAGCAGGGCTGGTACATTTAATTGAACCTATTTCTTTGCATGCAACGATGTTATTAAGAAAAATAATTATTTATACATACATGATTTCCAGGGTTCCGTACTAAAAATAATTTATTATATAATATAAAAAAAAGTTGTAAGTAATTTACGAAAGCAAAAACATGCTCGGAAGGCGACAGCAAGATTACTGCTGATTAAAGTAAAAATAATTAATTTATACACTTAAATAACAATATAGCTTTATGTGCTATCAGCTTATAATATTACTTTTATTAATTATGAAAATTTAAAGTAAATATTTTCCATGCAAGATTATCGACAAATTATATGAAGCCAAAAATATATAGACACGCACTGAATTTCTTAAATTAACTTATCTTGGGCCGTTGCGCAGTTTTATTGGACGAGTGATTCGTCCTTCCTTCAGACCTTCCTTCGGGCGCAGAGCTATTGTTACCTTCCTGCGGGGATAGTCCAAAGCTGACTCACCACTCGCTCAATGTCAATTTGACGTTTGGGTAACGTATTATTGTAGATTACTCTGTCAGTTTGACAAGCGTCAAACTGACAGCGAGCGAACGGCGAGTCAGCTTCAGACTAGCCCCAGATTGGGTGCGTTTGTTATAAAAAATACCCTGATGGTGGTTACTAGCGTGTCGCATTGCGTGAATATTACGCAGTATAAAGATTGACCTTGTATTATTGGGGTAGTTTAAAAATGGTAAATATCGAAGGGTGTCGCATAATGTCGAAGTGACAGTGTCTACACGTTTATACTACATGTTATATTCTCTATATATTTGTTATAAGATTGAAACAAAAAAAAAATGTTGATAAAATTTTAATAAATGAATAAATTCTGCTTCTTGGAATTTGGCTTTTAATAATAATACAAGTTGTAGCTACGAATACAGTAATATGTAAGTATTTATAATAAAATCAATTAGATGAATGTAAATTTCCTTATTTTTCTTTTTTTTTTACCACTTGATTTTACTAATAATCCAATCCAATTTTTTTTATTTTGTCACTATACTTTCTTTACTATCACGCCTGTAATAGAAATTAAAACATTGATTACCTTTGAATATTGTTCATATTTATTTATCGAGGAGCCATTAGAGATAGTTATAATAAAAGTTATAATAAAATCTGACTTGTATCCTATATAAGTTACTTAACTGATAATGATTTGACAGTTTCCAAATAAGTGAGTACAAAAAAATACAATGAAAGTATAGCCTTTAGTGCTAATATGGCCAAATTTTAATTTAATCTCGAAATATTGCGGACGCTTCATTTACAATAATAAAAGCAACTTTTAAAAAACTTTAATTAGTGCAGATAGATTAAATTGATTAGACTTTATATGGTGATCTGAGTTCTGATCTGGTGTCTGGAGAGGTTACATGTGGGTAAATGGGAAAGATTCATGTGTAAGAATTTTAAAATAAAATGTTGAAAATAAAATTTTAAAATAAAACGTAACTTTGACTTTTACAGGAACGACTCGTTCTGTCAAAAACACTTTGGAGAATTAGTGCAGAATATGAGCGACTTTTCATTAAACAAAAAAAAAAAAATGTATAAGAATTAATAAAAATTTTATAAAACGAGAAAGTTGTAAACTCTATTTTAAATAATCTATTTTAAATATTTTTTTAATAGTTACATTAGAAGTCTGTGCATACATTCACAAATATATATATCAAATAAAGAAAGACTACATAAGATATTCACATACATAATACAAGGAATAAATCATTATTGAACCTGACAAAACCAATTAAAAGTATTTTCAAAATTAGTTTAAATTACAACATACTAAAGATATTCATTAAATTACCGGAAAATAAAAAATAAATAAAAGGAAAACAATTTAACACTACATTTAAAAAAATATATATTTAATAAATGCCTTTACTCACTAAAAGGCTTTAATAACAGCATGTTTCTCTAAAAAAAACCTGCTACCTCTGCTATACCTGTGTGCATACAAAATTATTAGTTTAATTTCTTATTATTTATATTATATATATCGAGCGATCACGATGACAAACACTTTAAAATTCCTAAAAATGGCAGATTTATGTATTAAAATATAATGTTTATTATGTGACATGATTCATTGCAAATAAATAATCTATCTATAGTAATTAAAATCAACACTACTTTGCTCCACTCCTTAGCAACAAGCATCTCACCTGACACTATAGCGCTAGACCTTTTTCTATTTGAGTACGAACCTATTTTAGAAACGAGGTTTTATAAGAGAAAAAGGTCCATCCGTTAGTAATCGAAAGCTATTCGTTAAACTCTACATG
Organism: Neomicropteryx cornuta; assembly: GCA_020383195.1. NCBI lineage: Eukaryota > Metazoa > Arthropoda > Insecta > Lepidoptera > Micropterigidae > Neomicropteryx > Neomicropteryx cornuta. The sequence goes on along the minus strand of JAHKQU010000010.1, from coordinate 2,435,456 downwards.
TCTATGGTACGTCAAATACAATTCTAACCTAAAAATATTGATTCATTTCTGTAATTCTCGTGGTTTTAGAAATTTCTTCACAGGACATTGCACGACGCTTGCGATTCATATAATTACCTCGTTTTTATCATACTTTTTATTTTTTTGACATTTTTGGATGTTATATTTTGTGAGTGCATGTTTTAGATATCCTCTAGTAAACTAGTAATCGCTGTTCGTTCACAAGCGCCTCGTTTATATTTCATCGCCGAAACTTGCCCTACAAGAAATTCACTATCGTTACAACCGAGTAAGTGACAGCCGAGCCGACTCGGCCCGAGTTGAGCCGACTCGGCCCGAGTTGAGCCGACTCGGCCCGAGTTGAGCCGACGCGACGCGACGGTGGCGACCCTACTGAGCGTCATATCAATTTGATTTGACGTTTAACAAACGGACGTTTAAAAATTGGTTTTAATTGGGTTGAGGAATGATAAAAATGGAAAATAAATTGGTAACGAACCGGATATAGTGTGTAAAATTGCTCCTATGATCAAAGAAATAAAACGTTTATTCGTTTTTCTTCGCCTTAAGTCATTCGCCAAGCAAACCTCGCAACCATCATCAGAGCTTCTTGGTAAGCGTAGTCCATTGGTTTTCGCAAGTTGGATTGCTCCTTCATTTGGTGCTATATTTGCTGGGGCATTACGGAAATCTTCCTGTCTTTCACCCTCCGAGGACACCACCAAGAAAAGCGTTGTGCAAAGCTATGTAAAGTAAAAAATAGAATAAAAAACAAACTTCTGCGAAAAAGAAGGTGTTCGATAGAGTTAGTGGACTGTCATTTAATTGTGTAATTATTATAATGCATAATTTCCGACTATCTCGGAAACGTGGAATAGGCGATGTTTTTTTTTTTGACAGGAAAAGGATGGGTGATAAAGGAATATATCTGGCGACAACAGAAATCCAAACTGAAACCACTACTTGATTACACCTTACCATATCGATAACATAATACAATTTACTCGTACTGTAAAAAGTTTTATAGCCAGAAATAACAGCTGGCCACTTTCACGAGCTCTGTTTATTTACTATTTTATTTGAAAAATCAACAGTTTTACAAATTTAAAAGTTAAAAAAAAACTACACGGTTATAAGTAATGAATTGATATGTACTTTGAAAATTAGATAGTTTAAATTTTCTTAATATAATTAATTCTAATACTTTTAAATATACTCTAAAAACCAAAAACGAAAAAAGGTTATATAATATAACAGGGTGTTTGGTGCATCGTTTGTCAAAATAAATTGGCCGATAGAGGGGTCATTTGCTATGTCTTGAGGCGCAATAACTTTTTTTTAAACCCATGGTTTTTTTTTATTTTAACATTTTATTATTTTTTTGAAAAATTCCAGAATTCAGCATATAAATTTAGATTAAAAAAAAAGTTATTGGTATAGCACCCCGATTTAATTTTTATTTGTATGTGCACTGTTGTATGGTTCTATGAAATTTAGTATTACTTGTGAATACTGTCTAGTTTTATTTTTATTAAATCATAAATTTTTTGGCAGAGGTAAAAATAATTTTAAGACTCAGCTTTACATTGCAATTAAAAAAAAACTTAAAGCGATCATGATCTTCGAATTCTTTAAAAAACTTCTTCTGTTTATCCCCTTTCCAACGGTATGCATTATGCCATAGAAACCTGCTAATAACTTTACTAATTTACTAAATTTGCGTATCGGGACACATCGGGTTCATATTCGATATTCAGGATGAAAACTTGTTTTTGCGGAAATAACACGGGCGAGACAGGTAGAAAGTACTATCTCACTCTTGCGCTGTAAAATCTATCTATCTTACATAGGGTACTGATGTACCTCGAATTTAAAATTAAAAAACAAAATTCCCTTATTATTCTTAATAACACAAATCTTGCTCGAATTGGTGACCTCTGTTGTGTATGCATGCACGACATCTTCGCCTTATTTCCACTGTAGTGGTGTGTAAATTTCTTCTTTAATAACGACGAAAGCCTGCTCAATGCATTGAACTAAATCATCCCTAGTTTCAACTTCTGTGGCGTATATAAGTTCTTAGGCCCGTCCCCACAAGTAAAAATCTAATGGAGTTAGGTCTGGGGAACGTGGAGGCCATGGAATAGGGCCACCCCTCCCAATCCATGAATTAGGGAATACATTATTAAGGTAATACCTAATGGATAATCTCCAGTGTGCGGGACAACCGTCATTTTGAAACACAATACGTCTCTCTTGATGGAAAATTGGCACCGCAGCTAACAATTCGGGCAAGTCATTATGTAAAAATTCAAGGTAATTATCCCCGTTGAGATGATTAGGGTAGTAGTGTGGTCCAATTACATGATTTCCTATAACTCCTGCCCAAATATTTATGCTAAACCTTCTCTGGAATGCCCTTTGTCTTTTCACATGTGGGTTCTGATCTTTCGGCGACCAGTGGTGAAGGTTGTGTAAACTAAGAATTCCCTCTTTAGTAAATTTGGACTCATCCGTCCAGAGAATACTTCTTAAAAAGTCGGGATCATCCACATCTGTATGCAATGTATCTGTAAGAAGTCGTGCATGGTCACCAATTCGAGCAAGATTTGTGACAGGGCGAGGTGAATAATAAGGGAATTTTGTTTTTTTAATTTCAAATTCGAGGAACATCAGTACCCTATGTAAGAAGAAGATAGATAGATTTTACAGCGTAAGAGTGAGATAGTACTTTCTACCTGTCTCGCCCGTGTTATTTCCGCAAAAACAAGTTTTCATCCTGAATATCGAATATCAACCCGATGTGTCCCGATACGCAAATTTAGTAAATTAGTAAAGTTATTAGCAGGTTTCTATGGCATAATACATACCGTTGGAAAGGGGATAAACAGAAGAAGTTTTTTAAAGAATTCGAAGATCATGATCGCTTTAAGTTTTTTTTTAATTGCAATGTAAAGCTGAGTCTTAAAATTATTTTTACCTCTGCCAAAAAATTTATGATTTAATAAAAATAAAACTAGACAGTATTCACAAGTAATACTGAATTTCATAGAACCATACAACAGTGCACATACAAATAAAAATTAAATCGGGGTGCTATACCAATAACTTTTTTTTTAATCTAAATTTATATGCTGAATTCTGGAATTTTTCAAAAAAATAATAAAATGTTAAAATAAAAAAAAACCATGGGGCTAAAAAAAAGTTATTGTGCCTCAAGACATAGCAAATGACCCCCTCTTTCGGCCAATTCATTTTGACAAACGATGCACCAAACACCCTGTATAATATAACATGTTATAAATTATCTAAACTCTAGAGATGTTTCTTGAAAGCGTATTTATCAAGTTTTAGAGTATTGTGACAATTAATGTATTTATTGTGAATATTAATAATAAAATATAACTTACTGCCAAAATGAGATGCATCGTGCTATCAATCATGCAGTTTTAAAAATGATTATAGACTAACTAACGGAGACGTTTTCAAAATTAAATATGAGAACTCGGCGTGAAATTCATACACTGATTGTATAAACCTGTTATTATAAGTAAATATAAACATCATTTGCAATTATCAACGCTGATTATTTTCCTATTAACTGAAAAATAAAACAACCATGTTAAAAATCGGCCAGTTAGTGTTTTAATTAATGATTTAAATCTGCGTTGTTGATATTATTTATCTGAAATATTTTCGCAAATCATGAAATTATACAAACTGAATCAACAATTATTGTTATAATTGTATACCTAAAAACAAGAATGGCTATGATACCCATAGCTTTATCATTTAATAGCAACTGCTTCTATACATTGTTTAGTAGTAGTAAATTATTTAACCAGACGTTAATTAGTAAATTATGTAACAGACCTGAAGCCTTATAGTTATGTCCTACAGGCGTCCCTCAAACTACTTGTGCCTGTCTGTGGTTTCAACAATATCTGGGTTGACTACAATATCAACACCAATAAAAATACTATACGAATGCATAAAACCACGGACAAAATTCCTAGTTTAGTTGCGTATTAAATCAGTTTATATTTATTATTTTCAATAGATATAAATAATAAAACTTTAAATTGGTCTATTTGATGTCTTTTTTTTATTTAAAATTGTTTTTTATTTATTTAAATATGTTTAGTTTTATTCTTTTACATCATTGCTTTACATCATTATCTGTATTGTGTATAATTTCAGCTGTATAACCACAATAAATAAATAAAAAAAACTACGGACAACATTCTATTTTGGTTCCTTATTAAATAGTTTTTTTTTATTTTTTTCAATAATGAAAAAAAAATAAAATCAAAGTTTCAATTGGTGTATTTCATGTTCTTTTTGTTTTTTCATTTTAAAATCGTTCTTATTATATTTATTTTTTATAAATATATTTTAATATTATCCTTTTTTACATCATTACTTGTATTATATAAAATTTCTGTAGTGTAACCACATTAAATAGATAAATAAACACGGACATAATATTTCAATTTATAATCATTATAATGTGACACTGAACATTCTTTTTCTAGTATAGGCTTGGTCAAACTTTAACACTATATAATCAATGGTAAAACATTAACAGTAAAACTGTTAAAGGCTCACAAAATTAAGCGTCAATATGAACGCTAGAACTCAATATTTCTGCCAGGATATTATCCTTAGAGTATGTAATCGTGTGGCACGCGCTCTCTTTACTAGAGAAAGTGTAGTTACCCTTTTGCCTGTTTTACCTAAACCAGTTCGAGAGGAGATGGCAGAGGAATTCCGACCAGTCGCGAGACGCGGCCGCGCATTTGGTTCCACTATTACAGTTTGGTATCAGAATGGTCGAATGAGTGTTTGTTAAAGCAGGGCTGGTACATTTAATTGAACCTATTTCTTTGCATGCAACGATATTATTAAGAAAAATAATTATTTATACATACATGATTTCCAGGGTTCCGTACTAAAAATAATTTATTATACAATATAAAAAAAAAGTTGTAAGTAATTTACGAAAGCAAAAACATGCTCGGAAGGCGATAGCAAGATTACTGCTGTTTAAAGTAAAATTACTTAATTTATACACTTAAAGAACAATATAGCTTTATGTGCTATCAGCTTATAATAATACTTTTATTAATTATGAAAATTTAAAGTAAATATTTTCCATGCAAGACCATCGACAAATTATATGTAGCCAAAAATATGTAGACACGCACTGAATTTCTTAAATTAACTTAACTTGGGCCGTTGCGCAGTTTTATTGGACGAGTGAGTCGTCCTTCCTTCAGACCTTCCTTCAGGCGCAGAGCTATTGTTACCTTCCTGCGGGGCTAGTCCAAAGCTGACTCACCACTCGCTCATGTCAATTTGACGTTTGTCTAACGTATTATTGTAGATTACGCTGTCAGTTTGACGTTTGTCAAACGGACAGCGAGCGAACGGCGAGTCAGCTTCAGACTAGCCCCAGATTGGGTGCGTTTGTTATAAAAAATACCCTGATGGTGGTTACTAGCGTGTCGCATTGCGTGAATATTACGCAGTATAACGATTGACCTTGTATTATTGGGGTAGTTTAAAAATTGTAAATATCGAAGGGTGTCGTATAATGTCGAAGTGACTCCCTATACGTTTATACTACATTTTATATTCTCTATATATTTGTTATAAGATTGAAACAAAAAAAATGTTAATAAAATTTTAATAAATGAATAAATTCTGCTTCTTGAAATTTGGCTTTTAATAATAATACAAGTTGTAGCTAAGAAAACAGTAATATGTAAATATTAATAATAAAATCAATTAGATGATTGTAAATTTCCTTATTTTTCCTTTATAATACCACTTGATTTTACTAATAATCCAATCCAATTTTTTTTATTTTGTCACTATACTTTCTTTATTATCACCTCTGTAATAGAAATTAAAACATTGATTACCTTTGAATTTTGTTCATATTTATTTATCGAGGAGCCATTAGAGATAGATACATAAAAGTTATAATAAAATCTGACTTGTATCCTATATAAGTTACTTAACTGATAATGATTTGACAGTTTCCAAATAAGTGAGTACAAAAAAATACAATGAAAATATAGCATTTAGTGCTAATATGGCCAAATTTTAATTTAATCTCGAAATATTGCGGACGCTTCATTTACAATAATAAAAGCAACTTTTAAAAAACTATAATTAGTGCAGGTAGATTAAATTGATTAGACTTTATTTGGTGATCTGAGTTCTGATCTGGTGTCTGGAGATGTTTCATGTGGGTAAATGGGAAAGATTCATGTGTAAGAATTTTAAAACAAAATGTTGAAAGGCATATGGATCAGTGACTGTAAAACGTGACTGTGACTTTTACAGCAACGACACGTTCTGTCAAAAACACTGGGGAAATAGTACAGAATATGAGCGACTTTTCATTAAACAAAAAAAAAAAAATGTATAAGAATAATTAAAAATTTTATAAAACGAGAAAGTTGTAAACTCTATTTTAAATAATCAAATATAGTTACATTAGAAGTCTGTGCATACATTCACAAATATATATATCAAATAAAGAAAGACTACATAAGATATTCACATACATAAATAATACAAGGAATAAATCATTATTGAACCTGACAAAACCAAGTAAAAGTATTTTCAAAATTAGTTTAAATTACAACATATTAAAGATATTCATTAAATTACGGGAAAATTAAAAAATAAATAAATAAAAGGAAAACAATTTAACACTACATTAAAAAAATATATATTTAATAAATGCCTTTACTCACTAAAAGGCTTTAATAACAGCATGTTTCTCTAAAAAAAACCTGCTACCTCTACTATACCTGTGTGCATACAAAATTATTAGTTTAATTTTTTTTTATTATTTATATTAAATATATCGAGCGATCACGATGACAAACACTTTAAAATTCCTAAAAATGGCAGATTTATGTATTAAAATATAATGTTTATTATGTGACATGATTCATTGCAAATACATATCTATCTATAGTAATTAAAATCAACACTACTTTGCTTCACTCCTTAGCAACAAGCAGCCCACCTGACACTATAGCGTTAGACCTTTTTCTATTTGAGTACGAACCTATTTTACAAACGAGGTTTTATAAGAGAAAAAGGTCCATCCGTTAGTAATCGAAAGCGATTCGTTAAACTCTACGTGTCTATGGTACGTCAAATGCATTTCTTAACTAAAAATCTTTTTTGATTTCTGTAATTCTCAGTGTTTCAGAAATTTCTTCACAGGATATTGCACGACGCTTGCGATTCATATAATTACCTCGTTTTTATCATACTTTTTATTTTTTTGACATTTTTGGATGTTATATTTTGTGAGTGCATGTTTTAGATATCTTCTAGTAAACTAGTAATCGCTGAACGTTCTCAAACGCCTCGTTTATATTTCATCGCCGAAACTTGCTCTACAAGAAATTCACTATCGTTACAACCGAGTAAGTGACAGCCGAGCCGACTCGGCCCGAGTTGAGCCGACTCGGCCCGAGTTGAGCCGACTCGGCCCGAGTTGAGCCGACTCGGCCCGAGTTGAGCCGACTCGGCCCGAGTTGAGCCGACTCGGCCCGAGTTGAGCCGACGCGACTCGACGGTGGCGACCCTACTGAGCGTCATATCAATTTGATTTGACGTTTTACAAACGGACGTTTAAAAATTGGTTTTAATTGGGTTGAGGAATGATAAAAATGGAAAATAAATTGGTAACGAACCGGATATAGTAAATAAAATTGCTCCTACGATCAAAGAAATAAAACGTTTTTTCGGTTTTCTTCGCCTTAAGTCATTCGCCAAGCAAACCTCGCAACCATCATCAGAGCTTCTTGGTAAGCGTAGTCCATTGGTTTTCGCAAGTTGGATTGCTCCTTCATTTGGTGCTATATTTGCTGGGGCATTACGGAAATCTTCCTGTCTTTCACCCTCCGAGGACACCACCAAGAAAAGCGTTGTGCAAAGCTATGTAAAGTAAAAAATAGAATAAAAAAAAACTTCTGCGAAAAAGAAGGTGTTCGATAGAGTTAGTGGATTGTCATTTAATTGTGTAATTATTATAATGTATAATTTCCGACTATCTCGGAAACGTGGAATAGGCGAAGTTTTTTTTTTTGACAGGAAAAGGATGGGTGATAAAGGAATATATCTGGCGACAACAGAAATCCAAACTGAAACCACTACTTGATTACACCTTCCCATATCGACAACATAATATATGCAATTTACTAGTACTGTAAAAAGTTTTATAGCCAGAAATAACAGCTGGCCACTTTCACGAGCTCTGTTTATTTATTAATTTATTTAAAAAAGCAACAGTTTTACAAATTTAAAAGGTAAAAAAAAACTACACGGTTATAAGTAATAAATTGATATGTACTTTGAAAATTAGATAGTTTAAATTTTCTTAATATAATTAATTCTAATACTTTTAAATATATTCTAAAAACCAAAAACGAAAATAAGTTATAAATTATCTAAACTCTAGAGATGTTTCTTGAAAGCGTATTTATCAAGTTTTAGAGTATTGTGACAATTAATGTATTTATTGTGAATATTAATAATAAAATATAACTTACTGCCAAAATGAGATGCATCGTGCTATCAATCATGCAGTTTTAAAAATGATTATAGACTAACTAACGGAGACGTTTTCAAAATTAAATATGAGAACTCGGCGTGAAATTCATACACTGATTGTATATATAAACCTGTTATTGTAAGTAAATATAAACATCATTTGCAATTATCAACGCTGATTAATTTCCTATTAACTGAAAAATAAAACAACCATGTTAAAAATCGGCCAGTTAGTGTTTTAATTAATGATTTAAATCTGCGTTGTTGATATTATTTGTCTGAAATATTTTCGCAAATCATGAAATTATACAAACTGAATCAACAATTATTGCTATAATTGTATACCTAAAAACAAGAATGGCTATGATACCCATAGCTTTATCATTTAATAGCAACTGCTTCTATACATTGTTTAGTAGTAGTAAATTATTTAACCAGACGTTAATTAGTAAATTATGTAACAGACCTGAAGCCTTATAGTTATGTCCTACGGCGTCCCTCAAACTAGTTGTGCTTGTCTGTGGTTTCAACTTGTGATGGGTTGACTACAATATCAACACCAAACTACTTGTGCCTTTACTTTACTAGACTATGTCTGTAATAAGGAAGGCAGTGAAATTTTTTTTATTTTACTATATCTTAACGATTTGCACGTAATGTGCATTTATTTTACACTTTTCTTTTTCTTTTAAGCCATGACGATTCATTTTCAGATAAACTACGTTGAACGTAAGTTATTCTTGTAAATATCCATTAAACCATTCACTTCTCATTCATTATACGTCATATTCGTTACATTTTCACACTTTTTTTCATAATTATTGTTTAATTTTTAAATCATTTATTCACTACTTTAATGAAAGTTTGACCGTATTGCATATCGCACAGATAGGTAGGTGAGAGTGAAAGACTTTCATAAAATACAGGCCTGTATTTAAACCAGCGTGCATTACCTCAAGCGATGCAACTATCTGTGCTTTCGGTATTAATTTTTCTTTGAACATTCTGGCTATATATTTTATTTGCAAAAAATTTAAATCCTTAAAATATTAAAAAGCATTCGTATTTTCCAAATGTCAGTACTGTCAAACTTTTATATATGTTAATCTAAAGGTGTTTACCTATTTTAACATAAAAATCATCTAATTATATATATATATATATATATAACTTATATTTGATGATTGTTTTTTAATAGCGGCAAATCGCCTGAAAAGATAAATTACACAATCTTTGACAATATCGATTTTTTTTTAATTTTTTGATAAAGTGCTGGATAGCATAATATTTATAAAGGTTCTAAAGAGGTCCTGTACTTGAGAGCGCAGGATGTCGGTTTAAACCCAGCGCTGAGTTTTATAAAAATGCATTTTTAACTCTCACCTGTCCTCTTTAGTGTAAAATATTGTCAAATATTATGTAACCATCTGATTAGATGAAATAAAGAAAGGATGATATTTTAACAAAAAATATAAAAATAATGGATTTGTGATTACGATGAAGGATGATGGTGAAATGAGATGATTTTATGAGTGATTTATGTATGAAGTTGATGAAAATAACAATAAAAAAAGTGAAAATAATAAAAGTGTAAAATTAAACCACATGATTTGTGTGCGTATTATTTATATAATTGTATAATTGAGTTGTAAAGTTATTTGACTTATATTTGATAACATCAAATTTTATGCGTTTTATCTCTTCTTGAAAACCACGCCTCTAAAAACATCACCCTATATATCCAGCACATTATCAAAAAATTATTCAAAATTTTTCAATATTGTCAAAGATTATTTCATTAATCTTTTCAGGCGATTTGCCGCTATTAAAAACAATCATCAAATATATATATATATATATATATATATATATATATATATATACAGGATGTCCCAAAGTCAATCCCAATAAAAAAACAGCTAATAGGTCCTACGATTCCTAGTGTTATTTGTCAGAAACTATATCAAAATTCATTATGGTATTCGAGAAAAAAAATATTGAAATTTCTATTCTAAATCATGTGAAATAGATATTTTTCAATGGCTCCTCCCTCCGATAAGTACGTCACTGGGTCACTAGGCCGCGGTCGTTCAAGATCGAAGTTAATGCCCTGCCGCGTTGTTCGACACGCTTCATTAGGGCGGAGCTAAATGATCGCTGTCTGATGTTACTGGTCGAACAGAGGGCGCTCTAAGAAGAAGGGTTAACTCCTTACCCCTTCTCTGGGGTTGTAAGAGGGATGCTATTGGTCGACAGATAATATTGATTTATCGATTGATAAGATCGATTTACACCAATTTTATTACAAAAATAATAAATTTGATGAAAATTTTTCGCATTTTGTTACATAATTTCTTACTCTTAATAGGGAACTTAAACACCCCCTAAAGTTTGTGGGATTGGTCTTGGGACCACCCCGTATATGCACAATGCTGTCGCTTAGAATGTTTATGTTCAGACGAATATGTCTATATTTATAGTTGGATTAAAATAAAAATAAAATACATAATGAGTATACTAATAGAGCTCATGCTGACATAGGAAATATGACATTTAGACTATATACATACATACAATATTAATATTCTTATTTTTGTATATTTGCATTTCCATGTGTAATATATGCGCCTCTTTAAATCTGTTGTCATTTATAGTTTGGATATTACCTAAGAAATATCATAATAATGATGGTCAAAAAAAAAAAAAAAATGTTTAGTAAATCAGCAGATTCTTGTCTTCCTTTATCTATCAACCATTTGTTAATTTTTTTCGAAAATATCTTCAGGTTACCTATTTCCTTTATAAACTCCGGAAGATTATAACGTAACACTATACATTCTTTTACATATTTATATTTACGCACATAGATTTTATGACATATTTTATGATCATAGACAAACCCACAAACCACAAAACCACGGACCACATTCTATTTTGGTTCCTTATTAAATAGTTTTTTTTTATATTTTTTTCATTATAACCAAAGTTTAAATTGGTGTATTCATGTTTTAATTTTTTTTTCATTTTAAAATCGTTTTTATTATATTTATTTTTTATAAATATATTTTAATATTATCCTTTTTTACATCATTACCTGTATTATATAAAATTCTGTTGTGTAACCACATTAAATAAATAAATAAACACGGACATAATATTTCAATTTATAATAATTATAATGTGACACTGAACATTCTATTTTATATTTCTATTTGCGCTCATAGATGAGTATAATATATTAATTCTATCTGGCCACTAATAAAGGAGCTGTGAGAGGAGTTTTCACGAGGACAGCCGATGCGTCTAGACGGAGAGATTGGTATTCAGATTTGTACATCTAGTTAGATAAACATGGTACCAGCTTCCTCGAGGTTAGTGCTGAGTTCACATTAATGCTAAACATTTTATGGTTCCTTTTTAAGAGAAAGTGTGAATTACTAAATTACTAAGCAACTGGTATATATTTTATTGAAGTAAAACTTCTTTATAAACCCAACGACAAAAATGTCAATAATTTTAAAATTATAATTTTAATATAATTATATTTTCTTGTGACGGGCTGTCACAAACGTGTAATTATGCTATGGCTTTCTTGTTTAGTTTTCCATTTTAAATCATTATAAATAATCCGTTACTTTAATTTAAAAAAAAAGAATATTTTTTGTCTTCATTATTTTTTATTGATTATTTTTTTTAAATTTTATTCCATATCATAACACAAATAACAGACACATAATAGTTGTTATTTTTAAAAATAAAAAGAAGGTTTAATTAATAGATTATAACGTTTCCATTATTCCAATTCTTGCCTTGCGTCCGCCTCTTCGCATTGCATTTTGCCACAGTTTCTGAAAAAAATATGTAAAATTTAATTTTTCGAAACTAACGATTTTCCTTTATTATACGTTTAATAACATTATTTTATGGTTTTGAAAAAGTTCATATGTATTAAGTCACTTACGATAAAGTTCAAGGTAAATTTGCGAGAAAAGTATCACAAATGCTTTAAAAAAAAAATAGTGTAATTATTTATAATATTTAGGACTAAACAAGAGTTGAATTTCTTAAATTTAAGAGTTGAATTTCTCGGTGTAGTTGGAAATGTCATTTTTTTAAATTAACTTACGCTTACATTGGCTTAAGTAGGTATTAAGAAGTGGAAGGGCCGAAATTTCATGTCTCACTTAAGACTAACGTAAATTTTAAGTTAGACTTAACCGATAAACGTCGTATATCAAACACTCGAACATAAAAGTCCGCCTTAGCTAAGAATCAAAACAACTACCACTTAAGCCTAAATCAAACTTAAGTCAGTGTTAAAATACGCTGCTAGGAGCGATTTCAGTACATTAACGACGCTTTTCGTCTCGTACTTGATTTTATATTTTCTAACTAATTAAAATTGACTGGATTTGCATATTTTGAACATCTTCAATTCAAGCAAACACGCATGGCAAAATCCTAGTAATCCTACAGCTGACAGCATAACCTCAAAACGTCAGATGACGCGTCATCTGTCAAAAGTGATGCGACAAACCATAGCGGCGAATAGCGAACTAATCACACATATTCAGAAAGTCGAACTTAAAAAGTGACTCAAATACACAATTTAATTTAGGTCATGCTTAAAAGTTAAGTTGATCCTAACTAAGAACGACTTTAAGCAAGGACTGATATTTAGGCAGGTAGGTAGCCGTTCCGTGGATTCAAGCACTGGGATTTCACACGGGGCATCAGTTCCCGGGCGCGGCTGCTGGCAAACTTCTCTACGGGTCGTACGAATGTTCATCTTGCCGAAGGTGCACGAACTGAGTCTTAAGAATGCACTAAGCCAATTACTATCTTCTGAACCAGAAGTGTGTGTCCAAAGGGATCAAACAAAAATCATTAGGACATTCCAGGGATGCCAATTACTACATGTCTTTTTTTAGTGAAAAAGAAGGGAAAAAACGCAAATAATTTTAGTCAGGGATGCCACCTGCCGTTTAAGACGAAGCATATTGCCCGTTGACCTTGAAATTCAGTGCTTTATTTTTATAGGGCGTCAGGTTTTACTATTTTTGGTTTTTTTTTTTTATTTAATTACGGCTTCATAATATAGAAATTAAAAGAAATAAACTTCTCTATGTTTTAGACCTTTCATTTGCCTTCGAATTACTATTTTTTCTAAGATTCTAATACCTTTTATAAGAGAGCAATTCAACTAAAAAAGAACTATTAGCAGTTTATCATTTATTAAATTTCTCAGAAATAGAATTACATTTTAAATCTGCCTTTAATATGCTGGAGGCCTAAGATGAAGGTATCTAAACATATTTTTTTTATGATTAAATATCCAATGATTGCCAAATGCCAGTCTAACAGAACTGTAAAGTCCGTACATGCTCTAGAAACTCAACGGACACGGTCTAAGAAATGAAACATCGATATAAAGGAAAAATAGGGTGTAAAAGATAAAGAAAACTTAGGGTAATATGATTGGGGATTGAATGAAGATAGGTTAGGTTTGGTTAGGGTATGAGGTACAGACACATGTTGAAAATCAAACATTAACCAGCAACAAAATATTTAGAACTGACCACAAAACATCCTCCTAATATCATCCAGGACGTCATCCATTGAGTGCACGGGTGTTCCCTTATAATTTGTTCGCCTCCTCGCGTGCAGCAACGGTCCGAGCTCCATCTCGCCCGCGTCTGACGTGTCCATCGTCCGGAACGCCGAATACGGCAGGACGCCGCCGTCGGACGCGTTTGACGGAGGGTAGTCGTAATATTGGCTTCCACTCAACGAACGGAGCGACAAGCACAGCTGTGTAAATACGAAAAAAAAACCAAACATTGTGACATTAATCAAACAAAATGACATTGCTTGCTATCTAGTGGAACACATTGGAACTACTTTTGCTTGCCAGTTGGCGTAGTGTATGCAGGTGGCGGTAGCTTCGCTGCTGCTAAATTACTCCTAACGCTTGACGCGGTTTCCCGACCAACATCCCATCCCAATGAGTACAGCGGGCGCAAAGCAGTTTAACTTCAAAAGTAAAATTAATGTTGATGTTAAAAGCCACCAAGTTTGTGATCAAAAAACATAACTACAAAATAATTTAATATACCCACAAATGAACAGATAAAAACTATGTTTTTTTTTTCATATAAAATGAAACGAGGTTTGCGAACTTAAATGGGCGGTTTAATAATACTCGTATTTAAAATCACTATAATTCTTTCAACAGGTCGATCTGTATAAAGAATAAAATCTAAGGAACGTTCGAAAATGCCGACGATGTGTCCCAAACCCAAACAAACCATTGGTGTCTCCTCGGAACAGCACATTGTGCTATTAAGGTCATGCACAAGACTAATCCATTGCACGTGATTACAAATTAACATAAGGTATGTTAATGTTGTGTATGTAAATAACATTAAAATAAATAAATAAATCGAGATAAGTTGCTAATTAAATATATTTTTCATTAGATTGGTTTACTTGTAGATTTAATTTAACTTCCTAGAAGTAGAAGAAATTTAATAATGTGGATTTTTCAATAAAGAAAAAAAAAATGCAAATAACAGATCAAAATTCATCATGTTAGTGAGAAAAAAAATATCTTAACTTTATGTGAAAATAGTAAAAGGGTCGACTAGTAATGTCTCTGTTGTGAGTGCTCAGTCGTTGCCGTACGCCGTCACGATGTCAAGGCGGAATTCTCAAGGCGGACACTTATTTCTCATTAATTCTGTATTGAAGTGTGTAAGGCACCATATTCGTTTTGAAGAAGACATTGATGAATGAAATTACCTTTGAATTAGTTTAAAGATATTTAAAAACTGTGTTTGTAGCAATGGCTACAAACACGTTAATGAAACGGCTACGTTTAATGAAACGTGACTTACCACTAAGACGAACAGCATTCTGCGAATACCTATTAAATTTAAATTAAACTTTCAACTATCCGATCTAAGTAAACAAAATTTATTAGGTTTTATGTGAATTTAGCGTGAAATTTTAATTTAAAGCAATGCCGTTTCGATTAATAACTTCAATTAATTTTGAATAATAAACCCCGCATTAGGTTATGTATAAATTAATGACAAATCTTATCTGCGAACCGGCTTTTAGAAAAAAAATACTAATACCGCGATCTTTTAAAACATATGGGTGAAAAACGCACTGCGCTAAGTACGCCACTTTGCGTCGAGTACACTCCTCGCTTGCTCGCACATCTCAAAGGACGATTTGTATGACGTGCCGTACCTATATATATTTTAAAAGATCGTTACTAGAAAAGGAAAAAATAAACATGAAAATCTGAATTTAATTTCCGATTAATATTCTTAACATAATAACTCCCGTTTCTGATTAATATTAGTAATAATAATATGGATAGATTTTATAAATCCTAAAAAAATTGTAGCGGATGCAGGGGGGGGGGATTGGACCAAAGTACTTCATTTTGACCAATTACAAAGCCTCATCTAATAGTTGCTGTTATTACATATCATATAGTTTTTAAGATGGAAAAAACAGATCAATTTTATCAAAACTTTTGACGTAATATCTTATTGTCTGAATACAAAAATCGATGAAATAAATCTTCAGAAATATAGTTTATTTCCTAAAGATACAAATTCGCCTATATTTTTGGATATAGATTGATTAAGTTTTTCATAATTCAGAAACAACGGTTCAGAGCGTTTGTGCGTTAGACGAGAGAGAGGTAACTTTCCCTAAGGAAAGTTACCTCTAGAACTTGCTTTCAGATCGTTTTACAAACTACCTAAATAATTATTAATGTATGTTAATAACTTATCAAAATTTTGAGTTATTACTATTTTTAAGGTTTTTTTTTTTATTTTTTTTTTATTGCTTCATATTTTTAAATTACTAGATACATTTTGAATGAACTTCGTTTTTCGTTAAATTTCGACAATTTGACGCTATCGAAATATTCATAAACCTTATTAGAGGTGCGCTAGGATTCTGTGCAAAAGAAATGTTAGACGTGAGTCAAATAAAAACCCCAGGTTGCGACGTGTGTCGTCGTGTTAGGATGCGTTTCGCGCGCCGTTGATTGAGTTCAAACAACATTCCAAAGTGACACAATGCCTTCTGTGATATCGCGCAAATATAAAAAAAAATGAGCGCGGTAAAAATGATGGAATACGTTTGTACGGAGTACTCTTTCTTATATATAGTATAGTAAATATATTTAGTGTATAGTGTATTATCTTTATATATTTATATAAACTTTAAATAATATAATTAAAAAAAAATCTGATTTTATGGGTATATTTTTACTATGCTAATTTAAAAAAAAAATGATATAGTTACACTATAATCACTTATAACAGAGTGTAGTAGTGTCAATCGCTTGTTAGAATTCACCGTTTTGTTATTCTTAATAACTATACCATATTGTCAAAATTATTGTAAACCTAAATAAATAAATACGAATTTTAACACCGACATTACCTTGGCATGTTTTCAAAGCTAATTGAAGGCAGGTTTAAGCGTGTGCGAGTGAATTACCATCTGCGTTTTTCGTCTCGTACTTGATTTTATATTTTCTAACTAATTAAAATTGACTGAATTTGCATATTTTGAACATCTTAAATTCAAGCAAACACGCATGGCAAAATCCTAGTAATCCTACAGCTGACAACATAACCTCAAAATGTCAGATGACGCGTCAAATGTCAAAAGTGATGCGACAGTCGCGACAGATATTGTATACACAAACCATAGCGGCGAGTAGCGAACTTTTAAGCATGACTTAAATTGAATCGTGTATTTCAGTTACTTTTTAAGTTCGACTTGTTAA
This sequence comes from Neomicropteryx cornuta, assembly GCA_020383195.1. Classification (NCBI taxonomy): domain Eukaryota; kingdom Metazoa; phylum Arthropoda; class Insecta; order Lepidoptera; family Micropterigidae; genus Neomicropteryx; species Neomicropteryx cornuta. The sequence goes on along the minus strand of JAHKQU010000010.1, from coordinate 2,418,046 downwards.
GAATATGTTTTCGCTCTCGTGATTAGTTCGCTACTCGCCACTATGGTTTGTCTATACAATATCAGTCGCATCACTTGACATATGACGCGTCATCTGACATTTTGAGGTTATGTTGTGCTTTTGCCAAGCGTGTTTGCTTGAATTGAAGATGTTCAAAATATGCAAATATAGTCAATTTTAATTAGAAAATATAAAATCAAGTACGAAACGAAAACCACAGATGACAATACACTCGCTACACAAATCACTCCTAGCAGCGTATTTTAACACTGACTTAAGTTTGACTTAGGCTTAAGTGGTAGTTGTTTTGATTCTTAGCTAAGGCGGACTTTTATGTTCGACTTAAGGTTAAAAATGAGTTGAAATACAATGTTTATCGGTTAAGTCTGACTTAAACTTTAGGTTAGTCTTAAGTAGGACCTGAAATTTTGCGCCTAAGGCTAGGATCATAAGTAGAAGCCGGTGTAATTTCTAAGAAAAGTGCGGAACCGCCTGAGAGTGTAAACATCATTATTTTTTTGATTTGAATAGTTGGCTATTGTTTTATTTGATAGTCCATTAGGATTTAATTAAAGTACCTCTTTATCAAACGCGGTTTATTTACAAACAATAAACCAATTAAATACGAAAAATTCTGCAGTTCTCACCTAAAACATATTATAAGGTGCTAGTTTACGATTGAGAATTAAATAATGCGGCTAATTTTGACGGTAAGTTTTTCGCTGCGACGTTCGCACCTATAAAAAACGAAATGTTTGTGTTGCCAGATCTCAATGATTTCAACACCGATTTTAGAATTTTAAAGTTTTAATCGAATCTCCGTGAAAAATACTAGGTCTTGACGAAAACGGTATTTAAAAATTCGATATAATAAAAAAGTTATGTTTAAAAATATTTTATTTATGGGATTTTTTTCGCTATTTGTTCGAATTTTAGAAAATTATTATTTATTTGAAGTTTGCATTTCTCCGCTCCAATATGCTGATAGCATAGGTTTCACCTTTGCGACTGCTGCTATCTAGTGACTACTGAATTATAGTAGGCCTATAGTAGGAATTACGAGTGATAGACTGTACAAACCAATTCCTGTAGATTCATGAATTGCACACCTTACGAAACCTCCTTGAAGCCTAACAATTTCGTGGATGCAGCATTCAAATTACAGTACTGTTTTGTTACGTCAACCAAACAATCGGTAGTAGAGTTAAAAAGCAGTCTGTTTAGGTGTATCGAAGTTCAGTCGTGCCTACCGAACGTTGGTTGGGCCTACTAAAAATTTTAGCAACGGTAACTAATAGTCTGTCAAGTTTGCAAGACTCATTCGTTTGTGCGTACAAATAACTTTAACCAGAATCGAACTGTAGATGCAACAAAACGTTTAACTGTCGTTATATCTACAGTATATTTTTTTTAGTGTATAGAATTTAACTGTACTAGAAAAACGAACTATTTTAATTATTCATAAATTTTCATTTATTAAAAGTGCAGATATTTACAAGGGACATTTGAAATCAAACAGAGGATATCAAAAATAGAAACCTGACATAGGGCCTAAAATAATGAATTTGTACACATATTATTATTATTTTTTAATTAATATGTGTGCAACTTTACATCTGTTAAATCTATATCTTTAATTGTTATACTCTTGTAATGATCAATTGAATTAGATGTAATAACACTAGTAGGCAATTAATTCCTCATATCAACCCCTCTGTTGGGCAAAAGGTTGTCGTTTGGGTAAGATTTAAAGACACTTTTGGAAAGTTTGAACTCATGCTTATGTAAGTGGGTATTAGCGTTGAAGGTAAAAATATCTCTAAGCTCTGGATAGTTATAGAATCCCTTTGTAATCTTAAAAGTCTATGAGATCACCTCACCTTTCATGTTAGTGATGAAATTAGTATTTTAAATTGTTACGATGTCTCTTTAAATTTTTAATGTACAAACGAAACTATATCATTTAATTCTATATGAGATATTGTTTAATATTATATTAGTATATTTTATAAAAATATATGTTTTATTTCTAACTCAATATTTATATTATTTTTTATTGCTTAGAAGATGTACGCAATATTTAAAAACGACAAATAAGTCTACTTTGGAACAGGCGGTTCGCCTAGTTAGGCTAGACTACGTCATTTATATTAATTATTTCATTTTTGTGCATAAATAAATACACAACTTATGTTTATATTCGAAATAATAAAATAAAAATATGTAAAAAAAATTGTCCCTTATTTAATTAGAAGTTATAGAGATTATTATTGTTATTGTTTGTTGAGCAACCAGCTATTTAGCTCAAAGTCATTCTCAGTACTAGCGATTGGCCTAGATTCAAGAGATTTATCAAGGTGGTTCTTGATCTAGTTTACACTTATAGCTTCCACCACTTCCTATATGGCGGATCTTACCACGGAACGAGTATTGAAGTTCCTAATTACTTCGGATTTTATGTAATGAGTACATTTCTTAATTTTAGTTGTGTGCCATGATTCTGAAGCTCGCGACCCACGCCCAGACTGCGTCCCAAGATCTCAATGTGCTGAATGATGGAATAATGAAACCTTCAGGGTCCAAAACATTGCTGGCACAACTAAGCGCGGACGTCGATTGCGAGGCTTGTTTGATAGAAGACGCGAGGCGCGGCGGGTGGGGGAAAAGGAGTAAAGGTCATAAAGAGAGCGAAGAAGACATTCACGACGTTATACTTGAAAAGATCAGAGACGTGACGGCGGGGATATTTAAAGGTTTGTTGAATTAACGCATTCGTATATAAAATCCGAATTATTTACAGCCAAATCCGTCAAAGCGCACTTTTCGCATAAACAATCAAACGTCAAAACCGAACTAACATAAAAAGATTAGTCTATGCCTTTCATGAATTCAGGTAGACGCGAGGTGCCGCGCTTTTAAATATTAATAGAAATGCAGTGAGACGAGATGCGTTCACCCGCACACGGCACCAGCGATTACGGGATTTACCGTTATCGGCGTTGTCCAAGTAAAGCATCACCAAAACCAGCGTCAGTATAGAATTCCACGTTCGTTATGATCCCATTTCAAATAGTAGTCGTCAACTTAAATTAGGTACAGTTTTATTATTTACATATGTGATCCACCAAATTGACGATTTTTAGGAGCGCTAATTAAATACATATTCTGTCAAACGAAGAAATGTTTTCCACCCCTTAATTGCATCTGCCTACATACATATTTTTTACAATTTTAGAAAGATAGTTATTACTACTTATTATATTGTATATTGGTTAAATTATTTTTTTTATTTTGGAGAATTGTGATGGGCGAAATAAAATATTATTTTTTTCCCACAGACGCCATCTTGCCACGGCCAGCTGTCAACTTGACAACTTGCCAACAAGTCAGCGGCCAACATAGCAATAGTAGCGGCAAATTTTGAAAATATTAACCACACATTGTTAATTTTTCAATTAAATTTCTCAATTTCCAATCAAAGAGACGATTCGCGTCGAAAGTGTTCGTAAAATATACAGGTTGTTCGCGGGAAACTACCCGCTGTTTAGTGTCGATACATTTGTAGGTGCGTCACGACGCTGTGACGCCGCGCGTGAATGTTTTAGCTCTCTTTCTTTTGTCATTTTAAACAAGTTTTTTTAACAATATTTACCCACTTAAAAGGAAACTGCTAACTTTAAGTTCGAGTAAGTATAGTAATATTTTTCTATATATTTGTTTTTTTTTTGCAGGGCTAGCGGACAACTGCAAAAACAAAAAAGGAAATATGTTGGAAAATTGGGGCCAACGTTACCATCAAAGCAGCAGCGAAGAATATTGAATATTTAAAAAACGAAACGCATTGCCTTATTTTAATATTAAATTTAATATTAAAATATATTTAATAACTAAATAAAAATATGCATGATTTTAACATAAAAAAAATAAACTTTAATAAATAAAAACGCTTACCTAGGTGTATTTTTTTATTTCACTTTTAATCAGGGTATTTTGAGAAAATTCCGTATAAATTTCTAGTTAATTGGCCCTGCGAATTGAAATGTGATTTGTAATGGTGACTTATCAATATTCATTATGGTTTCCGAGAAATAAAATTCTAAACTTTACTCGATATTATTATATATATACAGGATTTCCCAAGGTCAGTCCCAATAAAAAAACAGCTAATAGGTACTACGATTCCTAGTGTTATTTGTTAAGAAACTGTATCAAAATTCATTATGATATTCGAGAAAAAAAATGTTGAAGTTTCTATTTAAAGCCTAATATATTTGTGTAAAACGAGTTTATGTCCGCTTTCAGCGGGTTTAGTATGCCTGGCGAACGCTGCCGTAATATTATGATTGTTTTACACAAATTTAGTTTAAATAATAATTAATTTGGGTATCAAATATTTTTGTATTTTTTTTATATAATTTCTTACTCGTAACAGGGAACATATACACCCCCTTAATTTTACGGGAATGATCTTGGGACAGCCTGTATATAAAAATGACCGTTTCTTTGTCCTTTATGCATTCCTAAACCGTCGGTCTAATTGCTATGACGAGTTTGGGAAGCTGTAGTGATCCACTCGATTAGGTTAGTGAATTAAAAAAAAGAAGAAATTAATTACTATAGGGGGGTAATGGGGGTTTGAAGTTTGAATGGAACTTACAAACCAACGGGTCTAGAAACTCAACAATTGACATATATAAGATAGACATCGAGTGAGAAATGATTTTGGGAAACTAAATGTTGCCCCCCCCCCGAATTAATGATATTAGGGGGGGGGGGGAAATGGGGGTTGAAAAAACAATTTTGTGTATACAATCAAAAGCGGTGGATTTAATTTCCTAGATGCGTCCGGAGGCAGTGGCAAACCTTTCTAATTTACTTATTTGAATTTGAAGCGACCCATCGCGAGTGCCGCTGGTCGAGTTATCGTGCGCCCAAGGCGCCGTTACCCATTCCGAGTGCCGCAGACACGAGATAGCACGTGAAGAAGTTGCCGTCACAAAAAATCAAATTAATGCGAGCGGACGGCCCGAAGGCCCTAGAGATGGAGAGCGGAGCAATCCATCCCGAGTGCCGCAGGCACGAGTTGCCGCCAAACCGGGGCGAAGCCCAGGGTTGAGCTAATAAAATAATAAACGTGGCTTTTGCTTTATTTACAAAGTTGTTGACAAAAGTTGTTAAATTTGATGTCCAGAACCACCCCTTAAAAGGATACTAATTAATATTGAGACTAGCAGAAAAGGCTGTGTAGGTACTGTGAGTCTAATAATTTTGTATTAAATTAAAGTTGCATCTGGCAACGTTAACATTTGAATATTTTACCTAATTATATTTACTAGCGGTCGTCTAGTGGTTAAAATTGAAATTAAAAATGAATGTCAGTAACAGATGGAATTTTTTGCATGTAAAAAATTATTTATTTATTTATTTATCCATAGTACAATACAGTACGCACAAAGTACATAAATAATTCCTTTTGTTATATATAAATTTCAAGGTCTTAAATATAATTAGCTATAGAAAAGAGGTTCAGGCATATTGGATTATAATCACTTCACTAGGCATAATGCCTATATCGAAGTGATAAATATTCGAGGCACTCAGTATTTTATTTGGAGGTGCTCTAGTATATACTCGTATATATACACACATATATATATAATTGTATAATTGAGTGGTAAAGTTATTTGACTTATATTTGATAAAAGTTTTTTAATAGCGGTAAATCGCCGGAAAAGATAAATGACACAATCTTTGACAATATTGAAAAATTTTGAATAATTATTTGTGCTGGATAGCATAATATTTATAAAGGTTCTAAAGAGGTCCTGTACTTGAGAGCGCAGGATGTCGGTTTAAACCCAGCGCTGAGTTTTATAAAAATGCATTTTTAACTCTCACCTGTCCTCTTTAGTCTAAAATATTGTCAAATATTATGTAACCATCTAATTAGATGAAATAAGGAAAGGATGATATTTTAACAAAAAATATAAAAATAATGGATATGTGATTAGGATGAAGGATGGCGGTGAAATGAGATGATTTTATGAGTGATTTATGTATGTATATATTGACTTATATTTATAAGTCAATATATACACATATTTATATACATATATATATATATATATATATATATATATATATATATAATACTTTAAACGATTTTTCGGTTGTTTAAACACTTGTTCTTGTTAAGTATACAGATGGAAAGTAGAAGAAGATATAGATTAGGTGACCACCTCTGCTGGACGTTTCGGAGCTCCGTGGCCCCTTCTTCAACAGCTAAACGAAGACTGGTCCAGGTACATCATCTGTCACCTGAAGTACCTACACCAGGACCACCACGTGTACCTGTACCTAGACCAGTCTTCGTTTAGCTGTTGAAGAAGGGGCCACGGAGCTCCGAAACGTCCAGCAGAGGTACCCATCTAATCTAAATATACATACACATATTACATACATACATACATACATATACATATTTATTTATTGCATTAATGTTATATTACTATTAGATGCTTAGAAATTATAGTAAATTTGAATAGCATACTAATAATACATATTATTACAAAAGATATTTATTTTCATAATGTATACATACTAAAAATATATAAATATAAAGAATACATACATGTAATATAATATAAAAATGAGACTTGAAATTCATAAAAGTATAAGATGGCACTAATCATTATTTTTACTTGACTTTAGTTTTAACTTCACATATTAAATATATACATATATAGTTTAAAATTTAGAATCAAAATCATTCTAAGAAGAGTTAGGAAGGGAAGGGGGGGGGGGGGCGAAAGAAAGGCTGTGTTTAGTTTTAAAACGAATTAATTGATTTCCCAATAATGGTGTTTATATTTACCTAAAACGAACCAGTAATTGCTTTGTAGAAATTTCACGCTAAATTCTCCTGAAAATTGGTGTTATAAGTTTGCTTGCTTTTTAAATTAAATCAAAATTTAATTATGAACGCCGTAATGCAGATGCTTTTAGTGGTAAGCTCCGTATATTATTACTAAAATAATTTTAATTAGTGTCGTTTTCAAATAAATAATAAATAATTCGGTACTGTTTCCATAAATATTGAAAGCGTATATAAATAAAAATAGTCTGCAACATTTACAAATGTTTGTATTTTTAACAAATTCGTTTTTAAAATTTAACTACATTTTGATCCCCTCTCATCCCAAACCCAACGGGGGTAGGGGGGTAAAATGTCAAGGACACCAATTTTCGATTTACAGAAAATTCGTCAATTTACAATAAAATTCCGCGTATTAAAATTCGTTTAATCAATTATTCGTCTAAACACAATTCGTCTGGAACTCACTTGGAAAATTAAAATTAAAATTTTTCAAAATTATCCCGCTAATGTAAAAGTAACATAAAATTAATATTTCTGGTGGTATGACTATGAAATACGTACGAATGCTACAAAATGTGTACCGGTGAGTGGATATTGAGAGTTCTTGGGGGGAGGGGTAATTACACCCTTTATCCCCGCCCCCAGAATCCGCGCCTGATGTCTGGAAACGGGAAATACGATTTACATTTATTCCAATCCGGCCCATTATTATCTACTTCGAACGGGCCAGTTTCATGAAACGATGTTAAAGAAACAAGTTGCATTTTATGACACGACTAAAAAAATATCTTAGATGCATAGTTTATAGCGTCGTTTAGTTAAGCTATATTCTACCCGCAGTTCGTGAAATGCTAAATTGCATCAAATGACTACAGAAAATATATGTTACCGTTAATGTTCGTAAAAGAGTCAATGCGCGGATTAACTAGTCACTCTGCAGATTAACTATGCGAGTACGTTAAAGTACGAAAAATGGTTTGCCTCGCAGATACCTAGTTATTCTGTAGAGGCCCTAATCTACAGATTAACGACTAAGCATTAGTTAATAATAGGTACTTTTCTTTAATGAAACATGACTTCATTGTTAAAATTAACTTTAATTTAGTAGTAGCAATTTTTGTTCGTTATTTTTCACAATTTTAGGTTAAGTGGTTAAATAATTTTACTCTAATGAAATTAAATTAATTTAAACCAATAATAATACTAATACAATATATACATACATTTTACCATTATAGTTTGAAGTAATCTACCTTCAATTATCGTAGGTACACTAAGGTTAACAGTTCTAGGCGGACTTTTCATTCATAGCGTGCCAGTGTGTGTCAGAAGCGCGTATACTATATTGTATTAATGTTGGCGCATTACCGATTAAGAAAATGTATTTTCAACATGCAGTATTGTTAGGAAGTAATAGTATTATTAACCAAATAAGTAGTTATAATACTTTAAAAACTACGGCACTAAATTGATTACTTGTTAGTGCAATCTAAAGATTGGTGACATTTAGAGTTGCATAGAAATTTGTTTCTGCGACAAGCACACCTATTTGTGGAACATTACATCCACAGGAATATTAACTTAATATTTTTTCCCACTCTAACGGAACACACATGGCAATCTGCAGATTAACCAGTTAATGTTGACATTATCGTCCGTCTTACATTAACGGTAACACATATATTATTATTATTATTATTGTTCGCTGAGCAAGCAGCTATTTAGCTGATATGCTCATATCCCAATCTCAGTTTACCAGGGATTTGCCTAGATTCAAGAAATTTATCAAGGCGGTTCTTGAACTGGTTTAAACTTATAGCTTACACCACTTCCTGTGGGAGCCGATTCCAATTATCCACAACTCTATTGGAGATAAGATTCTTCCTCGGACTAGTGGAACAAAGGGATTTAGATAACTTCATTGAATGGCCGTGAAGTTGCGTGTTTTGGTTAAACAATATGTCCTTAATGTTTGCATAATGTCCAGTTAACACTTTGTAAGTCTCAATGAGGTCACCACGATCACGTCGCTCCTGTAATGAGGTCAATTTTAACACAGACAGCCTTTCTTCATATTCCAAGCGTTTTAGTTGTGCAGGTATTTTTGTGAATCTCCTTTAAACTCCTTCCAGCAACTGTATGCCTTCTAAAAAGTATGGATTCCATATCTGATACCCATACTCAAGCAAAGGCCGCACGTATGTGGTAATATGCATTTCTTTTCAGTTGTGCCCAGCGCTCCTGTTCGCCCTGCACTCCGAGGGTAGGACGCAGGATTTCGATGATCCAGAGGACCAGGTGTCTCACGTGCCAAGCGGTTACGAGGATTTACTAAATGCAGCAAGGAGAAATTCGGAAACCGGAGATTATATTGACGAAACGATGAGACTCACAAATCACGTCAAGGACGAGATCAAAGGTTTGTTATCCGCCGCAGATATGTGCACAAATATTTGCAAAGATACACAAATGTTATGTTTGGGAGGACATTTGCAAATATTACGCATTTTTCCGTTGCGTTTTCGTTCCGAAGAGTTCTTGTGTAAATTCTCTTTTTGCCCGCAGACGCTCGGCCGAGGCCGGTCAATGTTCCGGCGTGGGGCGGCCTCGCTAGCAAACGAACTTATGACAAAGGCCATTTAATATTATAGCGTAAAGTTTACTAATTTTGTACTCGGAACCCATGATGAATTTTCATATGAGGTCAAAACAAATCATGTTAGTAATCGCAGGGCCAATAAGCTGGATTTTTTATCGGAATGTTCTTGAAACACGGTTATATAGTTATTTTTATATATATTATTTGTTATTATAAGTTGTTATTTTATTTCTATAATATATTTTATAATACATTATTATTACTATGGTCACCGACACCCCCTTTAAGACACCCCTTTTGGGACATCCTGTATACACGATTGTAATGAGTGGTAATGATCAATATAGGTACCATATTTTATGTATTTCGAGGCAATAATTAGATGGTAATATTTCGCAAGTCTGTAATTTAGTTAATTTATGTGTAGCCGTGCCTAATTTGACACTAGCAACATAGCCGATAATTTGACTTAATATATGTTCAAACTAAATCTTTGTTTTTTTTTCAGGTTTGAATAAACTAGAATGCTGGAGAAAAAGAAGTCACAAAAAAGGATATTAAAAGAAAAGAGGGAAAGTCGACAAATAAAAAAAAAAAAATTATTCAAAATAACTTATTGTATATTATAATTATTTAATTTATGAAACAGGTTTTCCGTGTGCAGCCGAGTGGATGAAAACTTTTAGAAATAAACATTCTGAAAAAGTATTCTTCAAGTAAATTTCTATCATCTGAGCCCATCAGGTTGTGGCAGAAAATGATATTTTATTATGTTTATAAAAATCCCTTCCGACACGCTGAAAGACGAAGGTAGATTTCACCGAATTAAAGTAGGGGATAGGCGCACTCCAATTGTACGAGCTACCACGCGATCAACTCCCTGCGCGGCAGCTCGCTCACCTCGATCCGCCGCGCCGTAGCGAGTGCGTATTGAATCCCTCTTTATACTGCGCCGTAAGGGTTGCTCGTATCAAAAATTATTTCAAATAAAAACTGTAGGGAAATTAAGGTCCTATAATTACAATTTTGAACTGATATGATCCTGCATGCCTTTTAAGGGAGGTATGAGTTTTTGAATTTTGAAAGACCATTTTTTCCCACCACTAGGACCAATGGTTGGTGCTATCAAAAAAGTTAACTTAGATAAGTTGTAGGACCTTATCTGAGGAATAATATGAAATTTGAATGCATTCGATATCTCATTTACTAAGAAAGTTATAGAAAAATTTACTTTTTCAATAACCCCCCCATTCTAACCCCCGTGGTCTGATTTTGCCCATTAACGAACTTGATTTTGTGCCCTTAAATTTTATGTACCCATTTTAAAGTGATTGGTGTAAAATTACGGCAGTTATAGTGTCTACAAGAAAGTGATATAAATAGATGGGTTGAATTTTACGAAAGTCATGTGATGGTACCCTTTGCAATAGGTAGCTTTCCTAAAGAAATCTACCTAAAAATGGGATTCAGGTATTCAGGGTGTAATTTTGATAGCAAATTTTTGGTTAACAGTCACATTTATTATCTTCTTAAATAAATGCGAGTGCGGAAACATCGTTGAATGCAAGTATAGGGTGAGGCATGAAGGTGGTGTACTTACTCATTCGGTTAAAGTCATTGCGCCGAGCCGTCACGTTGATTTTTGGTCATCTGTCCGTTGATTTCCTTCTTATATAAACACATAGGCTTGCGGAGCAATGTTGAATGTAGATGCCAGTATGGGGTGATTAGCATGTTGAAGTGAGATAGAGGCATCAAACGGTTTTCTTCCTCGGGTGAATACAGGCTGTCCCGAGACCATACCCGAATACTAAAAAGAGTGTTTATGTTCCCTATTACGCTTAAGAAATTATATAACAAAATGGGGAAATAATTAATCACCAAATGAAGTTTAGGCGCCGATAGGGTTTATTTTTATCAGGTAAAGTTTAGATATGACGTCAATGCAAATTATGTTTGAATCGCAGAAGCTATTAATTGGATTTTTTATGGGGAACGGTCTTGGGACATCCTGTATATTTGTACTTTCGTCCAATCCTCGAAGGGTTGTCAGAACCAGAGGCCATTCCTTCGTTTAACATCCAGATGCTGGAATGCAGTTTCTGAACTCAGATTTGCATTCATATTAATTTACGATTCTCTAAACACGGCGTGAATCAATATTTTCTATTTAAAACAGGATCACAGCATCCCAAAGTATCTAGAAAGTAATGATTATAATACGTCAAAAGCGTTTTGTTTTTCGCGATGTTAAGAAAATTTACTTAAATTCAATCAAAAATGCTCCGTGTTGTTAAATGCTCAATTACTTACGATAATGCATTTGTGTGAACTGATTCCACACTTAACAATGGAAGGAACTCCTCGACGGTCAACAGCACAGACATTATCAAACATTAAAACGATTAATATTCAATTTGGAATTCGTTTTTCTCGTAATTGGAAAACATTATTCCAATATTTTTTTGCTGATTAATGTTTGTTTGTTGATGCAAATCAACCCCCTAAAAGGGCATCATTAAATTTAAATATTTCCACACCATATATGTCGAAACCCCGGTCGCTCGGTGCGGGACCAATAGATGCTTCTATTAGAGGGTTAAGTACTAACCTGGTTGAACGCCGATTTGCGCAGGAATCGATTTTGTAAAACTCAAACAAACGATGACAAAAGTTTGACAACCTCCGGGCATCTCTTGAACTCGACGAGATTTCCCAATTCTAAGATGTCTCGCCTCCGCTCTGTGGATATTTTCAAAGTTTTCATTAAAATAAAACACGAATTTATACATTTGTTTTTACGATCGGAACGCGATTGAAATATTTATATTGCCTGTTAGAGGAAATCGCCGTGCGACGACATTTTAATTCTACAATTTAGGGCTATAAAAACTAATCGTGCGTGTTTTCATTCTCACAGGGTTTCGTAAATATCTAACTAACTCATTTTGGGCATTTGGGTCATCTTCTGACGACTCAAAAGCGGCAATCTCCAGTAAATATGTTTTGTGGCAATTAAAAACAATTTACATATAGAATGAATTATTCAATCAATATTTCTTTATTTCTACTGCTTTTGATTTTAAGCACCTTTATAGGGTCATATATGGAATTAGTGGTTTTTTAATTATTAAAGAGTTGAGCCATCTAAAAACCACTATTTAAGGCGCCCCGGGACGCATTTGTCCTTGAGATTAGAAAGAGTAGGCTTTATTCGAACATTGACGTGTAGAAAAGAGACGGATATACTCGCCGACCGCGAATTCGTTGCATTTGGAATCGATGAAACATGTTTTTTGTATTTAAATAATTATTATCATTTGAAAAAAATGTTTTGTAAAAAGTAATGTCCTAGATTATTATATTGTCTATCTTTAGAAAGAAAAATTAGGTTCGCGTCACTTACACAACTTAAAAGAAAATCGTTGCAAGAGAAAAAAACCACACTTTCTTATTTATTTATTTTCATTACTATAATAAGGTGTATTTCGTTTTTTTTTTAAGCAAAGTACTAAATTAATATATGTAGAATATTGTGGTATTTTTAGTTTTAGCCATTTGTTGGGAATAACTTTAACAAAATGCACCAAAATACGTTACAAAACACGTTTTAGGGACTAGTGGCGCCTTAATCAATCGTGTTACTAAAATAGCATTCGACAAATTAATGGAGACCTTCAAAATCAGGGTAGCGTCACATATTCACAAACCTACAAAATGTGTGTGCTACTCATTATCGTGCGTTTGTCGTAAGCACACAATTTTGATATCAATGTGTAAAACACCTTTTTTTAGAGCCTGTAAACTTATCGCACGCAAAGACGCTTTGAAAACAGTACTCTTTGAGTGTCGTCAAATAAACCAGATGTTGCCTCGTCTATATAATGTATGAGTTGCAAATTCACTCCAGATGTACCACGTCCTTTGTCCTTTGCAGAAAGATTGTACTTTTGTCATGCCACTTAGACAGGGGCGACCCTGGGGTAGAGCGACAGGAGCGCATGTACTTTGCCATTATGGACTCCTGTTCTTGAGAAAATACCTTATTAGCGGGATTGTATCCCATGGTCACAGTTTAATGGTTTTCAGAATTTCCTCCTTTTCTTTTATATCTTATTAATAAATTAAACATTTCAGCCGCCGCACGAATTGATTTGGAAGTTAAAACCTCCCCGTATGCCTGCTCGTATAACAAGAGATTTTTTTGTCATTCTATCGGTTTTTCTATCTCTATGTCGTGGCATCTGAAAAAAAAAAATATGTATAAGAAAATAACGGGTCAATTGTTAAAAAGGGTCAATTGTACCGGTAAAATTGTCCCCGTTACAAATGGTACAACCTAACCCTAACGGAAATTTTAAATAAAAGTACAATTTTATATTTGAAACCCGGCAAGCCACTTTTATATATATATATATATATATATATATATATATAGATTTGATGATATAATATTTTTTAAGCTTTCGCCATTCGGCGTGGTCAGAAAATATGTTGTTACCCAACAGGTGGCTTATAACTATTTGAAAATGTAATTTTGTTATTAAATTAATATATATATATGTATATATATATATATAGTAAAATAGTAAAATGTATTGTTTAAATACCGTTAATTAGATGATTTCTATGTTAAAATAGGTAAACACCTTTAGTTTAACATATATAAAAAAGTTTGACAGTATTGACATTTGGAAAATACGAATGCTTTTTAATATTTTAAGGATTGAAATTTTTTGCAAATAAAATATATAGCCAGAATGTTCAAAGAAAAATTAATACCGAAAGCACAGATAGTTGCATCGCTTGAGGTAATGCACGCTGGTTTAAATACAGGCCTGTATTTTATGAAAGTCTTTCACTCTCACCTACCTATCTGTGCGATATGCAATACGGTCAAACTTTCATTAAAGTAGTGAATAAATGATTTAAAAATTAAACAATAATTATGAAAAAAAGTGTGAAAATGTAACGAATATGACGTATAATGAATGAGAAGTGAATGGTTTAATGGATATTTACAAGAATAACTTACGTTCAACGTAGTTTATCTGAAAATGAATCGTTATGGTTAAACATAAAAAGAAAAGTGTAAAATATATGCACATTACGTGCAAATCGTTAAGATATAGTAAAATAGTAAAATGTATTGTTTAAATACCGTTAATTAGATGATTTCTATGTTAAAATAGGTAAACACCTTTAGTTTAACATATATAAAAAAGTTTGACAGTATTGACATTTGGAAAATACGAATGCTTTTTAATATTTTAAGGATTGAAATTTTTTGCAAATAAAATATATAGCCAGAATGTTCAAAGAAAAATTAATACCGAAAGCACAGATAGTTGCATCGCTTGAGGTAATGCACGCTGGTTTAAATACAGGCCTGTATTTTATGAAAGTCTTTCACTCTCACCTACCTATCTGTGCGATATGCAATACGGTCAAACTTTCATTAAAGTAGTGAATAAATGATTTAAAAATTAAACAATAATTATGAAAAAAAGTGTGAAAATGTAACGAATATGACGTATAATGAATGAGAAGTGAATGGTTTAATGGATATTTACAAGAATAACTTACGTTCAACGTAGTTTATCTGAAAATGAATCGTTATGGTTAAACATAAAAAGAAAAGTGTAAAATATATGCACATTACGTGCAAATCGTTAAGATATAGTAAAATAGTAAAATGTATTGTTTAAATACCGTTAATTAGATGATTTCTATGTTAAAATAGGTAAACACCTTTAGTTTAACATATATAAAAAAGTTTGACAGTATTGACATTTGGAAAATACGAATGCTTTTTAATATTTTAAGGATTGAAATTTTTTGCAAATAAAATATATAGCCAGAATGTTCAAAGAAAAATTAATACCGAAAGCACAGATAGTTGCATCGCTTGAGGTAATGCACGCTGGTTTAAATACAGGCCTGTATTTTATGAAAGTCTTTCACTCTCACCTACCTATCTGTGCGATATGCAATACGGTCAAACTTTCATTAAAGTAGTGAATAAATGATTTAAAAATTAAACAATAATTATGAAAAAAAGTGTGAAAATGTAACGAATATGACGTATAATGAATGAGAAGTGAATGGTTTAATGGATATTTACAAGAATAACTTACGTTCAACGTAGTTTATCTGAAAATGAATCGTTATGGTTAAACATAAAAAGAAAAGTGTAAAATATATGCACATTACGTGCAAATCGTTAAGATATAGTAAAATAGTAAAATGTATTGTTTAAATACCGTTAATTAGATGATTTCTATGTTAAAATAGGTAAACACCTTTAGTTTAACATATATAAAAAAGTTTGACAGTATTGACATTTGGAAAATACGAATGCTTTTTAATATTTTAAGGATTGAAATTTTTTGCAAATAAAATATATAGCCAGAATGTTCAAAGAAAAATTAATTTCGTTACATTTTCACACTTTTTTTCATAATTATTGTTTAATTTTTAAATCATTTATTCACTACTTTAATGA
Organism: Neomicropteryx cornuta; assembly: GCA_020383195.1. Taxonomy (NCBI): domain Eukaryota; kingdom Metazoa; phylum Arthropoda; class Insecta; order Lepidoptera; family Micropterigidae; genus Neomicropteryx; species Neomicropteryx cornuta. The sequence continues at coordinate 2,402,065 of JAHKQU010000010.1, read as the reverse complement.
AAGTTTGACCGTATTGCATATCGCACAGATAGGTAGGTGAGAGTGAAAGACTTTCATAAAATACAGGCCTGTATTTAAACCAGCGTGCATTACCTCAAGCGATGCAACTATCTGTGCTTTCGGTATTAATTTTTCTTTGAACATTCTGGCTATATATTTTATTTGCAAAAAATTTCAATCCTTAAAATATTAAAAAGCATTCGTATTTTCCAAATGTCAATACTGTCAAACTTTTTTATATATGTTAAACTAAAGGTGTTTACCTATTTTAACATAGAAATCATCTAATTAACGGTATTTAAACAATACATTTTACTATTTTACTATATCTTAACGATTTGCACGTAATGTGCATATATTTTACACTTTTCTTTTTATGTTTAACCATAACGATTCATTTTCAGATAAACTACGTTGAACGTAAGTTATTCTTGTAAATATCCATTAAACCATTCACTTCTCATTCATTATACGTCATATTCGTTACATTTTCACACTTTTTTTCATAATTATTGTTTAATTTTTAAATCATTTATTCACTACTTTAATGAAAGTTTGACCGTATTGCATATCGCACAGATAGGTAGGTGAGAGTGAAAGACTTTCATAAAATACAGGCCTGTATTTAAACCAGCGTGCATTACCTCAAGCGATGCAACTATCTGTGCTTTCGGTATTAATTTTTCTTTGAACATTCTGGCTATATATTTTATTTGCAAAAAATTTCAATCCTTAAAATATTAAAAAGCATTCGTATTTTCCAAATGTCAATACTGTCAAACTTTTTTATATATGTTAAACTAAAGGTGTTTACCTATTTTAACATAGAAATCATCTAATTAACGGTATTTAAACAATACATTTTACTATTTTACTATATCTTAACGATTTGCACGTAATGTGCATATATTTTACACTTTTCTTTTTATGTTTAACCATAACGATTCATTTTCAGATAAACTACGTTGAACGTAAGTTATTCTTGTAAATATCCATTAAACCATTCACTTCTCATTCATTATACGTCATATTCGTTACATTTTCACACTTTTTTTCATAATTATTGTTTAATTTTTAAATCATTTATTCACTACTTTAATGAAAGTTTGACCGTATTGCATATCGCACAGATAGGTAGGTGAGAGTGAAAGACTTTCATAAAATACAGGCCTGTATTTAAACCAGCGTGCATTACCTCAAGCGATGCAACTATCTGTGCTTTCGGTATTAATTTTTCTTTGAACATTCTGGCTATATATTTTATTTGCAAAAAATTTCAATCCTTAAAATATTAAAAAGCATTCGTATTTTCCAAATGTCAATACTGTCAAACTTTTTTATATATGTTAAACTAAAGGTGTTTACCTATTTTAACATAGAAATCATCTAATTAACGGTATATATATATATATATATATAGGTAAACACCTTTAGTTTAACATATATAAAAGTTTGTCAGTATTGACATTTGGAAAATACGAATGCTTTTTAATATTTTAAGGATTGAAATTTTTTGCAAATAAAATATATAGCCAGCATGTTCAAAGAAAAATTAATACCGAAAGCACAGATAGTTGCATCGCTTGAGGTAATGCACGCTGGTTTAAATACAGGCCTGTATTTTATGAAAGTCTTTCACTCTCACCTACCTATCTGTGCGATATGCAATGCGATATTTTACACTTTTCTTTTTATTTTTAACCATAACGATTCATTTTCAGATAAACTACGTTGAACGTAAGTTATTCTTGTAAATATCCATTAAACCATTCACTTCTCATTCATTATACGTCATATTCGTTACATTTTCACACTTTTTTTCATAATTATTGTTTAATTTTTAAATCATTTATTCACTACTTTAATGAAAGTTTGACCGTATTGCATAAGCGCACAGATAGATAGGTGAGAGTGGAAAGCTTTCATAAAATACAGGTCTGTATTTAAACCAGCGTACATTACCTCAAGCGATGCAACTAACTGTGCTTTCAATATTAATTTTTCTTTGAACATTCTGGCTATATATTTTATTTGCAAAAAATTTCAATCCTTAAAATATTAAAAAGCATTCGTATTTTCCAAATGTCAATACTGTCAAACTTTTATATATGTTAAACTAAAGGTGTTTACCTATATATATATATATATATATATATATATATATATATATATATATATTAATTTAATAACAAAATTACATTTTCAAATAGTTATAAGCCACCTGTTGGGTAACAACATAATGGTGGTTGGTATTTAAATATAATTTAAAAAAAAAAACACAATGTAAAGTAAAATAAAATAAATAATAGATAAACAGACATCTTAACTTAATAAAGAAATTTAGTGAAATAACGTAATTTTAACTTTAAAAGTTTTTCCTTCCTGCCAGAAACGTGAAGTGAGGGTTGGTGAATCGCGACGGTGCTCGGACGGGTAGTTAGATTCGAGCAGATAGAAGAAGGTAGTCGGGTCTTATATTTTGGGTCGTTTTGGAGAAGGACGTTCTCTTGGAGTTTTTTTTTTCTGTTTTTGCTAATCCGGCTGCATCGGGCTGAAGGGAGATTGGCGTGAAGTGGGAGACATTGCGAAGCATATTAACGACGGAACGCGATAAAGAGACCGAAATATTTTGGGCGCGCAAGTTTTTGTTTTTTTGTGCGAGTAGTTAATAAGGAGTTAATAAGGACTGCTACTGGTAAGTGGTCGCTGAGTTTTATACGCCGTATTTTGACATTGCGTAACGAATAATCCCGGAAAGGAAGGCTTTTATTACGCGGGGGGCATTTATCGGTGGCAAAATGGCGAATAAGGAGGTCACCTCACACAGAGATACCAGCATGGGTACCGGGCGAACGGAGGAAGCGTTCCTGCATTGATCCCGCTTCGATGGGGTTCGTACCGAGGAAAAAGGCTGCGCCGAAGTCATGATGCCGATGGGGGTCTGTCACGTTAATTATCTATACAGTGGGTGGGGTTTTTTTTGTATCAAGCGGGTTTCATTGATGCTACTAAATATAAATCTTGATATATTTTTTTTATTAAATAATTATACAATAACACTCCATAAAGTACAGATCGAGTCGCCAGAACGTCCACCCAATCCAAGTACATGTGCCCCGGCTAAGCCTGTAAATCCACATAGTTATTTTTTTTGGTAGTAAATTTCCAACCAGTTTTTTTTTCCGTTTATTTACGTTTTGCCGAGGGATGTAAAAAGTCAAGTTTCGCCATGTCATCGTATTGAAAAGCCAAGCCATACTATATTTTTTTATTTTAAGATAACCCCATGCAGGTCAAGTGCATAACATTTGTTTTGTTTGCCTCCCGTTCAATAATACGTTTAACCGTTGGTTTTAATAATGAGTAAAATACCTTTTTTTTTTAATGCCGAAATGCCCTGCCAGTAATAGGTACCTAGTACACAGTGCCAGTAGTAATACCATCATCGTTTCATTCTTTTATTTGATTACTTTTTTTTAATTAAAGAGTCATACTGCTACATATTTTTTCGTGTGTTTTTTTGCACTGGCAAATGCCAAAATGCTTTGCCGTAATTGAGTAGGTACTTAGTATGTAGCGTGATATCATTATTTTGATTGATTACATGTTTTTTTTCCAAACGAAGTGTCATAGTTTTATATATTTTTTTTGCACGGCCAAGCACCAGAATATCTGCCTCATAATATTTAATCGTTGTACTAACACGAAAACATAAATAATAAAACGTCTTTATGACGTAATGCCATTGTTTATAAACAATCTATCTTGTTATTAAAATAACAAAGTCACCCCTAATAATTTTATAGGATTTTTTTTTTGACTTGTCGTATTTATTTGTCATCCATTGGATTATAGTCGGGTAGATTCGTAGTATTTTTTTTATCAGCTAAGCCAATGGCTTTGTTAACTGAAACATGTTTGCCGGATTGTAAAACCCATTCCAAAATTTTAAATTAATTGTTTTTTTGATTATTAATGGTATTTTATTTATTTAAAATATCGCTTCATCATGTACTCATTGGCATGTTTGTCGCATCGTAGAGCCAACTGCGAAATTGGAAATTAATTGTTTTTTTACATTGATACTAGTTTATTTTATTTATATATCTCTTCACCCTGCAGATAATGGCCATGTTTGTAGCATTGCAAAGTCAAAGCCGAAATTTGAAATTAATTGTTTTTTTTATTGATGGTATTTTATTTATTTACAATATCGCTTCATCATGTACTCATTGACATGTTTGTCGCATCGTAGAGCCAACTGCGAAATTTGAAATTAATTGTTTTTTTACATTGATACTAGTTTATTTTATTTACATATCTCTTCACCCTGCAGTTAATGTTCAATTTTGGCATTGTATAGTCAATGCCAAAATTGAAAGTAATTGTTTTTTTTATCTCTCCGCCCGCCCAAGCACTCTTCTCCTATTACCCTAACAGGCAATAGGGGAAGCTCATTGTTTTTCCCAAATTTTGCTACTTTTAGATCTGTAGTTGACGCGGTGCCCGACCAGTCACGGTTCGTCCCTCGCGGTCCGATAACTCCGGCGGATCAGCTGGCCAAGGAGAGCCTGCGAGAGGGAGACAACGCAGGCGGCGGCGGCGAGTAACGTGCGGACGGAAGCGACCGTGGTGAGGCGGCGCTCCGTCGAGGGCCATGCCCGGCCTGAGGAGGGGGCAGCGGGCGGGGAGGAAACATTACAATTATTTTAGTTACCTAGAATGTTTTAAAAAAAAATATATGCTTACTTAGATACGTGATACCTCATACTTTAATATGTTTATGCCAAATGTATATATATTTGTTCTTGTTAAGTAAGCAGATGGAGAAAAAGTAAAAGAAGATATATAGAGATTAGGCGAGTCCCTCTGCTGGACGTTTTTTTTTTTTTTTAATTTTTATATATTTATTGTGACATAATTAATTTGACAAAGAAATAGAGTAGTAGAAATCACAGTTACAAATGAATCTTATACTATATGCACCGGGAGCGATTAGCACTGCTACATTTTGTGCCCTGCCCTCTTTACTAGACTATGTATGTACTAAGGAAGGCAGTGTTGTATTGTGCTATAACTGAGAATGTCAAACCGTCAATGCACCTATAGAGTAATATAAAAATGTATATTAAAAATATATATATATAAATATATATATATTTGACTTATATTTGATGATTGTTTTTTAATAGCGGTAAATCGCCTGAAAAGATAAATGACACAATCTTTGACAATATTGAAAAGGTTTTTAATTATTTGATAAAGTGCTGGATAGCATAATATTTATAAAGGTTCTAAAGAGGTCCTGTACTTGAGAATGCAGGATGTCGGTTTAAACCCAGCGCTGAGTTTTATAAAAATGCATTTTTAACTCTCACTATATATATACAATGTTGTCGCATATAATGTTTTTGTTCAGACAAATATGTCTATATATATAGTTGCCTAAGTTACCTAAGAAATATAATAATAAAGATGGTCAATAAGATATTAAAACAAAATGTTTAACAAATCAGCAGATTTTTGTCTTCCTTTATCTATCAGTCATATGTTAATTTTTTTTCGAAAATATCTACAGGTTACCTATTTCCTTTATAAACTCCAAAGATTATTGTGGAGTTTGGGACCTAAGAATTTTAAGGACCGTTGTCCAAAACTTGTAGACATTTTTGGTATCTCTACTGAGTCATCACTATGTGCTCTTGTTTTATGACCATGATCTATGGTTTTTATATTTGCTTTGTTTTTTTGGGTATATAATATTACCTTCTTTATGAAGGATTGTCTTACATCTAAAACCCCGAAGTCTGTGAACAACTGAACGGAGGAGAAACGTTTATGGCACCTTTGAATAGTTATAAGAACTAATTTTTGGGCCAGCTCTAACGGCTTTAGATTAGTTTTAGCACAGTTCCCCGAACCAATTATTCCTTATGTTGTTATTGACTCACATAGGGCAAAATAGGTAGCTTTGAGAGTGAATGGGTCCAATATAGATCTTAGAATTTTGAAGATGTATGTAAGCTTTCTCATTTTCTTTGCTGAATATTCAATTTGAGTTAACCACCTCATGCCTTGATCTATATAAATGCCTAAATATTTGATGGAGGCTACTTCCTCCAACGGTATGCAATTACATTCATTTGAAATATTTTGGCAGTCTGCATGAATAAATGTCATTTCCTCTTGAAAATTTCTTATGTCAAACCGCGCAATTTCAATAAAATATCATTTTCTCTTTGCAATTAGTTTGAATAGATAGATTTTGCTGAAAACGATTTACAAAATGTTCAATTGTGTCATTAAGTCGTCACGGGTGAGTGAGGAGGCTATAGCCTATCAAGACTAGGCTATAGCCAAAATATTAGGCTAGGCCCTATTTATTCATTCGCAGGTCGTAGGTAGGTATAATCATTGAGTTTTTTATTTGTTGCGCTAAGAGCAATGGGTAATTGCCTCCCTCACCCCCCTGCTCCACCCAGCGATACAGCAATTACCGTAATTAAATAAATAAATAAATAAAGGCGATTCAATTAATTTCAATTAGGTAGATAATACGGCAGCGTTAATATTGCGGAATCAAAGAATATGAAAGAAATTAAAGCTACACAAGTTTAATGATTTTTTACACATAGATGGCACATAGATGGCAACGAAAATGGCAATTTTACTACTTTAGATATGTCAGATAGATTCTGACGAGGGCAATACTGAATGTATGTCAAATAAACTGTCAACTAATAGAAACTAACCAAACAAGCCAGCCGATGGGCCCAAATGTCACAAGAGCGTACTATTTTTTAATGTTTTCGTGAACTATTTCTTATTTCATACTCAATTGAAAAAGAAAATGGAAGAATACAATTATAAAATGTGTCAATTAAATCATCAAAGTGCAATCAAATATGAACAAGCGAGCGATTACAAAACGAGCAACAGTGATTTTGAACAAGCAAAAATAAGTGAACGCGACGATGACTCGCATAGTGTTTTAAAATATTTGGATACAAGGCAATCAATTAAATCAGAAATATTTGAAACCTATCAGGAAATTGAACCAAACCCACAATTTGATCAATTCGTAGAAGAAGACATTAAATTTATAAAATTAGAACCCAACAAAAACTATGTGACACAACATAACATACCAACCACTAGTAAACCTTGTCACGATGTAACAATTGATAATATCAAATGCGTCAGAATAATATTAAAGAGAATAGATCTTAATTGTGCGACTTGCAAGTGTTCGTTTGAACGAAGCGATTCCATATATTATTTACCTAATTATCTAGACGAACATATTGTATGTGGCAGATGTTTGGATAAAGAAACATTTTCGACATTACCTATTAAAACAAACGAAACGAATGAAATTTCGATTTGCCTACATAATAAAGCCAAATGCAACGAATGCGATTATACAAGTTCAACTATTAAGAGTTTTCAAAAACAAATTCACCTCGTAAATAACAAAATAAAAAAGTTTAAATGCAGTGAGTGTGCCTATAAAAGTTCTACTAATGCACATTTACGTACTTATATTGACGGCGTACATCGAAAAATAAAAAAAATTAAATGCAGCGAGTGTGGTTATACGTGCTCACAAAATGGGAATTTACGGATTCATATTAACGCCGTTCATAGAAAAATAAAAAAGTTTAAATGCAGTGAGTGTGCTTATACATGTTCTACTAATGTACTTTTACGGAGACATTTAGATGCCGTGCATCGAAAAATAAAAAAGTTTAAATGCAGCGAGTGTGGCTATACGTTCTCACGAAATGGGCAGTTACGGATTCATATTAATGCCGTTCATAGAAAAATAAAAAAGTTTAAATGCAGCGAGTGTGGCTATACGTGCTCACGAAATGGGAATTTACGAATTCATATTAACGATGTTCACAGAAAAATAAAAAAGTTTAAATGCAGCGAGTGTGGTTATACGTGCTCACGAAATGGGAATTTACGGATTCATATCAACGATGTTCACAGAAAAATGAAAAAGTTTAAATGCAGCGAGTGTGGCTATACGTGTTCACATAATGGGCATTTACGGATTCATATTAATGCCGTTCATAGAAAAATAAAAAAGTTTAAATGCAGTGAGTGTGCCTATACAAGTTCTACTAATGCATATTTACGGAAACATATAGACGCCGTGCATCGGAAAATAAAAGCTTTTAAATGCAGCGAGTGTGCTTATACATGTTCTACTAATGTACTTTTACGGAGACATTTAGATGCCGTGCATCGAAAAATAAAAAAGTTTAAATGCAGCGAGTGTGGCTATACGTTCTCACGAAATGGGCAGTTACGGATTCATATTAATGCCGTTCATAGAAAAATAAAAGAGTTTAAATGCAGCGAGTGTGGCTATACGTGCTCACGAAATGGGAATTTACGAATTCATATTAACGATGTTCACAGAAAAATAAAAAAGTTTAAATGCAGCGAGTGTGGTTATACGTGCTCACGAAATGGGAATTTACGAATTCATATTAACGCTGTTCATAGAAAAATAAAAAAAGTTTAAATGCAGCGAGTGTGCTTATACAAGTTCTAATAATGCATATTTACGGAAACATATAGACGCCGTGCATCGGAAAATAAAAGCTTTTAAATGCAGCGAGTGTGGTTATACGTGTTCACAAAATGGACATTTAGGGCGTCATATTAACCCAACTGTTCACAAAAAAAGTTTAATTTACAGCGAGGTTGATTTTAAGAGAATAGAAGAAAGTATAAATGTAGCGAATGTGATTAAACATGGAAATTTATACACTCAATACAATAACTACGCTTAGAATAACTTTGTTCTAATTGTAAAATTAAATTGCTTCACTCATTTGAATGGATTCCTAATCTTTTATTTATCTGGTGGAGATGTCATGGTCATAAGCTATTTTATTGAATATTCCTTTTTTAATGGAATGACTTAGTGTTGAAAGATTTATTTCGGGAATGCAACGAGCTTAAAGTTGTACGAGAAGCGTGTAACGACACGGATCACATACTCGTAAATTGTAATTTATCTGGTTTTCAAATATTAGCTTTAAATTAAAACTTAGTAATGATTTTTCTCTTTTAATCGTATTGAAAAAGGGTGGACCTGTAGTAGTTTTTTTATAAGAATGTAATATGCGCGTTTGTCCAGTATTCCGTTATGCTAAAGTACTTCTCAAGAAATTGAATAAATAGATTTATTTGAGTTTATTTTATTCCCGTACTTAAATACCTACCGGGTGATTCATATCGAATGAATACCTATGCTTAGCACCATGAGATCCCTCATTAAATTTAGTATTAAAAATATTGGTACAAAATGTATGCCTTACCTTGTAGATCTACCTTCGCGGGAACTTCGAGTAATCCATTGACTTAACATCGGATTATTGGAAATAGGTGCATTTTTATGCAATATTATTAATTGTTTCTACTTATTAAACCCATTGTTTTCGACGTGTGTTTCTAACCCCCCATGCAAACAGTATCTGTCTGTGGCATCGGAGCTCCCAAACGGAGGAAGCGATTTTATTGTTGTATTCGTTTGACAGGAGACATTTTTACTGTCTTTACTTTTGTTCATTTTGTTTATCTGCTTTTGGAGTATTTGATACGATTTTTTTAGTTTTTTTTTCTGCTTATGAAAGTATTTTTAAACATGTGTTAAATATATGGAGGTGTAGTGCTATGCAAAGAATCGGTTCCTATATATGTGTGGCCAGACTTATTTTCGTTCTATAATACGGCTATGTTTAATTCCTGAACAGCCCATAACAATTTTCATCCGCAAACGATGTCACAGTCCAATGGGTAAAAGGGCACAGTCAAAGCCAGGGGCAGAACCTATAATTTTTTCGGCCATAACCTATCCTGCCACTATCAGTTAACTATCCAACATCTGCTCTAAACCATCTAACCCGGGCAAGGCACAGATACAGGTGGGACTGTTGAAAATGTAGCCAGGCCAGAACAGGGCTGCACCCTCGTCTTACAAAATACTGTCTCAGCCTGCCAAGGGCAAACCTAGTAATGCAGAGGAAGAGACTGCGGAACACGCAATCTGTCACTGTCCAGCCCTCACTTCAAAAACCACCTTGCTATGGGCGAAATTTGCAGCAAAAATACAGTATATAACCTGCGGCTCTTATTGAAGACGGTTTGGCTACAGGAGCTTTAGTTTCGAAACTGCACTATGAAGGTATACAAAATGGGCCAAAAAAAATGGCCAAAGTATAGCAGTCACCCGGCTGTCCTATATTCATAATTTCAAGCAACCCATAACAATAGCACTGCAACATATTGGATGCTGTTTTGCCCCCACATGTGTCTAAGGTCAGACTTATCTCTTTGATGTTATCAGATAGGCAATTTTCGAGGACCAATTTCGCAGCTTCCTTTTTTGCCTTTTACTTCATGAGGTAAAACAAAACCTTTGGTATTGTATTGTTGTAGCTGGTCACATAGATTGGGTATTCTTTAATGCCCACATTTATTGTTTCTGTATTCCGAAGAGAAAGTCATTGTGCAATTGTATCTACAGGTAAATTACATCCTATTCCTGAGGCAGTTTTGGAGGCAATATTTTGTTCCGCATATAAGGCAATCCCTCGTCTCTTAGTTCTTCGTTTCTAATATTGATAGCCCAGTTTGTAGATTCAGCTCCTTGCCACCTCTTTGAAGGCCTATCAGATTTCCAAAATGAATGAAGTACATCGTTCAGAATGGATTTAGCAATTTGCAACGCATCTTCGGGTCAGGTTCTTCGATAGCTTTGTTAATATTCCCAAATTATATTGTGGCAGGCTGAGACTGCTAATGCTGGTCGAGGACTTCATCTTCCTTCAATTAAAATTGACTCTTGTTATTGATGCAGCAACGTGCGCGGGTTCTGGTCGAAACTGCTATGATGCTTTAGCTCACTGGACTTTTATAGTTTATTAGACACAACCGGGTTGTGCACAAGTCAAGTATGCTTTAGTGACATTATCTTTTACTTGTAATCTATACACATAACTGATGACAGCTCAATGCTCTGTTCGAAGCTGGTATGGTTTGATAACTCGATATAATCGGATATTTGCACAAGTGAATTACGCTAAGATATAATATAGGTTTTTACTTGTTAGTTATAATAGTTTTAAGATGCAACTTGTGGGCACGTATATTTAGTTAAAGGCCAATAGTATATTTGGCCAGAAATTGATTTTGAATCTATTCAAAAAAGTATCAAGTAAAACAATTTAAGATACTTTACTGTTTTGTCCCAGAAAAAAATAATGAAAATAGTTCATTATGTGTCATTAGAGTTGTGCATAATCTGCCTAAAAACTGCATTTATCTGGTTTTTCGAGAAGCTAATTTAAAAATTAAACATCGTAACAAAAAATGTGTTCAAAAAGCTGATCAAAACTGCATTCTTAGCAAGTATACCCTCGATATACAATTGCTTCAGTTTGTGGCTTTTGGAATGACTTGAAGGTCCTGAAGAGGAAGCCAAGATCTATGGGATTTCTCCACAATTAGTTCAATGGGTTTGTTATAGAGCCGCTTAGAGTCGCATATTTATAGGGTATGTGTAATTAACTTTTGTAGTTTTGCGAGTAAATGTTATTTTATGACAATTAGCAACATTTATCTCTAATCTGTTTTGTAGACAATATTCAGAGTTTATCAATATCTTCTTGCACTTTGAGGAAAATTTAATAGAATATTTAAACCGTAATAGATATAATAGATAGAACGCCTACTATAAAGTTTGAAAAAAATAAAAATAAAAGATGTTATATACCCAATTTTATTCATTAAAAAAAAATAAATATTAATAAATGAGTGGTATTTAAATATAAACATAATCTGTAATAGTATCTACACCAAGTCTCATGACCTTTCACGATCAAAATAACAGCAAATTGATCCTGTGACATGGTTATGGAGAAAAAATAAATGTAAACTTTACGTGAAAATAGTAAAAGGATAATGTATTAATATCTTTGTGCTGAGCACTCAGCCGACGCTGTACGCCGTATCGGTGTCAAGGCCATTACCGATCGGCGCGGCATTGGCATTCGCGCGTTTACCACATTTATATTATTATTATTAAGTAATTACAATATTTAGGAGCTAGCTCCGGTGATACTGTTGAGTTTAGTAGGTGAGGAAAAAAAATAATGCTTAACAACTCGCAGCCTACGCTTAAAAACATCCTTGGAACAAGGAAAAGGGTCAACTTTTGACCTATGAAAAGCATTCCACTGACGAATTGATCTGGAAAGAAAATAATTGAAGCCAATGTTCCGTTTTGTCAAGATAGGTTTTATCTTGGAAGGATGGTCAATTCGGCCAATATAAGGAGGCTTAGAGAGCTGGGATCCTATATAGACTAGTTAACCTTAATTCGAAACGCCTTCTACTTAGTGGCTCCCAATTAAGAGTTGAAATTAATTCAGATGGACTATCATACCGACTAAAACGCCTAAAGACATGTCGGCTTGCTTTTCTCTGAACTGCTCTCGAAGTTCGTCTTCAAGATATTGGGTGTGAGGATCCCATAATGATGAGCAGTATTCCATCCATCAGTATACCATCAGTTAAAAAAATATAAATTCTGAGGTAATTTTTTTTCCATATCGTTACACAATACCCCCTTAAGTCTCCGGCAATAGTCTTGGGACACTCTATATATGTTAATAAATGTAGTGCCAAATTAATAGAAAATAATATACGAGAAAGTGTGTTGCAAATACTTAGTTTTGCAAATACAGTGTTTGTACAAATAACAATCAATTTATTTGCTATATTTTATTGCATAATTAGTATTATTTAGTTCAAAAAAGGCTAATTAAAAAAGTGATAGGTTGCATCGTAATATAGATATCTAGTAAAATGTTGTTTTTGGTGGACATTTTAATATGTAATTATTGTGCCTCAAATCTAATAAAATATCTATAATATTAATAACAAAAATAGTATGAACGGTTAATTTTGATAATGTTATCAACATACATAAGTAAGTATTTAAGTACTTAGCTGTAAAACAAAACAAAACAAAACTCGAATTGAAAGGTGCAAAAATATTTTATTAAATTAGAAAATTTGTTATCTTCAAATCATATTTAAGCTTTAAATTTGATTCAGACTTGGATGATTACGAATTATTATCGACATGGCCTTTTAAATCAAAGTTTTACACATTTAAGTACGCTAAGAATTCCTTTTTATGCAGAGCAATGAGCGTATATATTTTACTTAACAGACAAATCATTTATAAATTGCATTCGGTACACCATTTCCCTCCATAAAAATAACTTAGTTGATACCCTCTCACACACACTTACACCCATTAACACATCATTACTTCCACTACACTCAACCGACGACACAGCGTACAGTAATGATTTACTTTCGCTTGTATGAATTTAATATTTTATGTCCATTGTGTTAATTTTTTTATTTTCTCCACTTTTTTTCTTTTTTCTATTTGATTTCGTTTTTCAACTGTCGCCTTATTTAGATTTATATGTGTAACTCATAATCGACCTTATAACACTTAATATTGTGTCTTTTATTATTGTAACGCTGTGAGTTTACCGATGAATAAAATATAAATAAATAAAACGATCTGAAAGCAAATTACAACAATAGTTTTCTCAGAAACATAATCAAATGTTTGTAATTCATAATCAATGTCAAGATCCCTTATGTACCTATGCCAAAAACGTGCAAACGTGCGTGCGTTCGACAAAACAAAATGTCCATAATTTGTGAGAAGAAAATAGTTAATAAAAAAGCCAAATCTACAAAACATTAAACCAGTCAAATGTCACAAGAGCGTACTATTTTTTAATATTTTCGTGAACTATTTCTTATTCTATACTCAATTGAAAAACAAAATGGAAGAATACAATTATAAAATGTGTCAATTAAATCATCAAAGTGCAATCAAATATGAACAAGCGAGCGATTACAAAACGAGCAACAGTGATTTTGAACAAGCAAAAATAAGTGAACGCGACGATGACTCGCATAGTGTTTTAAAATATTTGGATACAAGGCAATCAATTAAATCAGAAATATTTGAAACCTATCAGGAAATTGAACCAAACCCACAATTTGATCAATTCGTAGAAGAAGACATTAAATTTATAAAATTAGAACCCAACAAAAACTATGTGACACAACATAACATACCAACCACTAGTAAACCTTGTCACGATGTAACAATTGATAATATCAAATGCGTCAGAATAATATTAAAGAGAATAGATCTTAATTGTACGACTTGCAAGTGTTCGTTTGAACGAAGCGATTCCATATATTATTTACCGAATTATCTAGACGAACATATTGTATGTGGCAGATGTTTGGATAAAGAAACATTTTCGACATTACCTATTAAAACAAAGGAAATTAATGAAATTTCAATTTGCCTACATAATAAAGTCAAATGCAACGAATGCGATTATACAAGTTCAATTAAGAAGAATTTTCAAAAACAAATTAAACTCGCAAATAACAAAATAAAAAAGTTTAAATGCAGCGAGTGTGATTATAAAAGTTTATCTAAATGGGCTATAAGGAGACATATAGACGCCGTGCATCAAAAAATAAAAAAGTATAAATGCATCGAGTGTGGTTATACGTGCTCACGAAATGAACATTTATGGCGTCATATTAACGCTGTTCACAAAAAAAAAGTTTAATTTCCAGCGAGGTTGATTTTAAGAGAAGATAAAGTATAAATGTAGCGAATGTGATTAAACATGGAAATTTATACACTCAATACAATAACTACACTAACACAGAATAACTTGTTCTAATTGTAAAATTAAATAGCTTTACTCATTTGAATGGATTCCTAATCTTTTATTTATCTGGTGGAGATGTCATGGTCATAAGCTATTTTATTGAATATTCCTTTTTTAATGGAATGACTTAGTGTTGAAAGATTTATTTAGGGAATGCAACGAACTTAAAGTTCGTATGAGAAGCGTGTAACGACACGGATCACATACTCGTAAATTTTAATCGATCTAGTTTTCAAATATTAGCTTTAAATTAATACTTAGTAATGATTTTTCCCTTTTAATCGTATTGAAAAAGGGTGGACCTGTAGAAGTTTTTTTATAGAATTGAATATGCGCGTTTGTCCAGCATTCCGTTATGCTAAAGTACTTCTCAAGGAATTGAATAAATAGATTCATTTGAGCTTATTTTATTCCCGTACTTAAATACCTACCGGGTGATTCATATCGAATGAATACCTATGCTTACCACCATGAGATTCCTCATTAAATTTTGTATAAAAAATATTGGTACAAAATGTATGCCTTACCTTGTAGATCTACCTTCGCAGGAACTTTGAGTAATCCATTGACTTAACATCGGATTATTGGAAATAGGTGCATTTTTATGCAATTTTACTAATTGTTTCTACTTATTAAACCCATTGTTTCCGACGTGTGTTTCTAACCCCCCATGCAAACAGTATCTGTCTGTGGCATCGGAGCTCCCAAACGGAGGAAGCGATTTTATTGTTGTATTCGTTTGACAGGAGACTTTTTTACTGTCTTTACTTTTGTTCATTCCGTTTATCTGCTTTAAGTAATATCTAATTAATATCGTTTTTAGGTTTAATTCATCTATAATTATTAAAATATAACTGTAGTTTTGAATGAATCAGATTTTTTTAATTTACCTTAATTAAGTGTCATGGCATTTTGTGCATAGCGATCCCTTACCCTTAGAGATCTGCTATTATTGATTTTGTGTTTTTATTAGTAAATTTTTATTTGTTCTGCTTTTATCTCATTTTTTGTTTAAACAATGAATTATTTTTTTTATTAAAATGTTTTAATGTAATTAATGGTACGAAAATGTTTTTTGCAAATATTTCAATAAAATGTATTTATACAATACAAAAATAAACCGTAACAAAGCATGAAGCAACCTTCTTGGGTTTGAGCGAGACGACAATATGTAAGTATGTTTAGCCCAGGGGTGAGTGACGAGCTCAATGAACATTAAAAAGTCTTAAGCGACAGAGAAATATTTAGTCGCGTTGAGCCGTATCGGCAAACGAGAATTATGCCCGTGACTGTACCTTTCGACATAATAACAAGACATTGTTTTAGAAAACTGGTTCAACTTTCACATTCATAATTAAAAGAAAAAGATTTCAGATGTTTATTATTACTAGTTTTTAATACGACATTCGCGTCAATCGAAAGATTGCTTAAATAGAGATGCGAGAAGAAAGTAGATATAAGGAAAATTCTCCCGGCGAGGGAATCTAAACTAAGATCTACCAGGTTTTAAGACCTGGACGATATTTCACGTAGAAGAGATTTCAATGGAGAAATAAGCAAAGAATGAAGAGGTGACCTCAAATCTAGAAAGCCAACAGAAATAAGAAATAAAAAAAAATGAATATATTATGAAATGTCTAGCGGTTAAAAGCAACTACCTACAATCGGGTCAAGTCAAAAAGTAGATAGTAGATTGAGGGTACATAAAAATCTCTATCAAAGTATTGAGAATTTAGTTTATTTGCTATGATTATAGCATATTACTTTTAAGCACACAATAAAAAAAAACAAAAATTTGTCGATTTTCATTAAATTTTCTTTTATTTATTTAGTCTGTGGTGTCAGGATGGGCGAAATAAAATGTCCTATTTCGTTCCAAAGCTCTTTTATTTTACTCATCACACAGACTTTATATTTGAAACCCGGCAAGCCACTTTTCAGTTCACAATAGCTGATGATGGACAGGATGTCAGCGATCTCCCTCACTCATTCAAGTTGACAACTTGCAAGTGAGTCAAATAGACAAGGTAGTTATCAGAGTGGCCAATCTGGAGGTTGGTACCAATAGTAGCTAACATCATGAAAGTCTCGGTCATACAAAGATATAAGGTGATCACTATAAAACGACATTATTCCTAACAAATACTCAGAGAAACTGGATTTCAACTAATTCTAATACATTTAATTCTCAATAGAATGTGCAATCAACTTATGAAATTAATGAATTATTCATTTGCCCAAAGTTTTATTCTGTCTGATGAAACAACTCCTTCGTAAGTGTCACGATCGTTTTAATTGCGAATTGCGCCAGTTACGCTGTTCCTGTACGCGAAACTAGAAAAAAATATATATATATATACTATGTATATATTAATTTAATAACATCAAAATTACATTTTTAGATGGTTACAAGCCACCATGGTTACAAGGTTGGCGACTGCCGCTAATTATTCAGCGCCCTGCATGAGAAAGCAGATTTTAGTTTCACTAATCCACACAAGAGAGGGCGGTACGGTCTTTTTTTGCTAGTTTTGGGTAACAACATAATGGTGGTTGGTATTTAAATATAATAATAAAAAAAAATCACAATGTAAAGTAAAATAAAATAAATAATAGATAAACAGACATCTCAACTTAATAAAGAAATTTTAACTTTAAAAGTTTTTCCTTCCTGCCAGAAACGTGAAGTGAGGGTTGGTGAATCGCGACGGTGCTCGGACGGGTACAGTAGTTAGATTCGAGCAGATAGAAGAAGGTAGTCGGGTCTTATATTTTGGCTCGTTTTGGAGAAGGACGTTCTCTTGGAGTTTTTTTTTCTGTTTTTGCTAATCCGGCTGCATCGGGCTAAAGGGAGATTGGCGTGAAGTGGGAGACATTGCGAAGCATATTAACGACGGAACGCAATAAAGAGACCGAAATATTTTGGGCGCGCAAGTTTTTGTTTTTTTGTGCGAGTAGTTAATAAGGAGTTAATAAGGACTGCTACTGGTAAGTGGTCGCTGAGTTTTATACGCCGTATTTTGACATTGCGTAACGAATAATCCCGGAAAGGAAGGCTTTTATTACGCGGGGGGCATTTATCGGTGGCAAAATGGCGAATAAGGAGGTCACCTTACACAGAGATACCAGCATGGGTACCGGGCGAACGGAGGAAGCGTTCCTGCATTGATCCCGCTTCGATGGGGTTCGTACCGAGGAAAAAGGCCGCGCCGAAGTCATGATGCCGATGGGGGTCTGTCACGTTAATTATCTATAGAGTGGGTGGGTTTTTTTTTGTTTCAAGCGGGTTTCATTAATGCTACTAAATATAAATCTTGATATTTTTTTTTTATTAAATAATTATACAATAACACTCCATAAAGTACAGATCGAGTCGCCAGAACATCCACACAATCCAAGTACATGTGCCCCGGCTAAGCCTGTAAATCCACATAGTTATTTGGACCGAGTTGGACCGTTGTCCAAAACTGGTAGACATTTTTGGTATCTCTAATGAGTCATCACTATGTGCTCTTGTTTTATGACCATGAACTATTTTTTTCATATTTGCTATGTTTTTTTGGGTATATAATATTACCTTCTTTATGAAGGATTGTCTTACATCTAAAACCCCGAAGTCTGTGAACAACTGAACGGAGGAGGAACGTTTATGGCACCTTTGAATAGTTCTCAGAACTGATTTATGGGACAGCTCAAACGGCTTTAGATTAGTTTTAGCACAGTTCCCCCAACCAATTATTCCATATGTTAATATTGACTCATATAGGGCAAAATAGGTACATTTGAGAGTGAATGGGTCCAATATAGATCTTAGAATTTTAAAGATGAATGTAAGCTTTCTCATTTTCTTTGCTGAATATTCAATTTGAGTTAACCACCTCATGCCTTGATCTATATAAATGCCTAAATACTTGATGGAGGTTACTTCCTCCAACGGTATGCAATTACATTCATTTGAAATATTTTGGCAGTCTGCATGAATAAATGTCATTTCCTCTTGAAAAATTCTTATGTCAAACCGCGCAATTTCAATAAAATATATTATTTTCTCTTTGCAATTAGTTTGAATAGATAGATTTTGCTGAAAACGATTTACAAAATGTTCAATTGTGTCATTAGGTCGTCACGGGTGAGTGAGGAGGCTATAGCCTATCAAGACTAGGCTATAGCCAAAATATTAGGCTAGGCCCTATTTATTTATTCGTAGGTCGTAGGTAGGTATAATCATTGGTTTTTTATTTGTTGCGCTAAGAGCAATGGGTAATTGCCTCCCTCACCCCCTGCGCCTACCAGCGATAAAGCAATTACCGTAATTAAAGGCGTTTCAATTAATTTCAATTAGGTAGATAATACGGCAACATTATCATTGCCGAATCAAAGAATATGCTAATTAAAGCTTCACAAGTTTAATGATTTTCTACACAAAGAGTACGAAACGAAAATGGCAATTTTTCTACTTTAGGTACGTCAGTTAGATTCTGACGAGGGCAATACTGAATGTATGTCAAATAAACTGTCAACAAATAGAAACTAACCAAACAAGCCAGCCGATGGGCCCAAATGTCAGAAGAGCGTACTATTTTTTAATGTTTTCGTGAACTATTTCTTATTTCCTACTCAATTGAAAAAGAAAATGGAAGAATACAATTATAAAATGTGTCAATTAAATCATCAAAGTGCAATCAAATATGAACAAGCGAGCGATTACAAAACGAGCAACAGTGATTTTGAACAAGCAAAAATAAGTGAACGCGACGATGACTCGCATAGTGTTTTAAAATATTTGGATACAAGGCAATCAATTAAATCAGAAATATTTGAAACCCATCGGGAACTTTGAGTAATCCATTGACTTAACATCGGATTATTGAAAATAGTTGCATTTTTATGCAATATTATTAATTGTTTCTACTTATTAAACCCATTGTTTTCGACGTGTGTTTCTAACCCCCCATGCAAACAGTATCTGTCTGTGGCATCGGAGCTCCCAAACGGAGGAAGCGATTTTATTGTTGTATTCGTTTGACAGGAGACTTTATTACTGTCTTTACTTTTGTTCATTTCGTTTATCTGCTTTTGGAGTATTTGATACGATTTTTTAGATTTTTTTTTTTTGCTTAAAAAGTATTTTTAAACATGTGTTAAATATATGGAGGTGTAGTGCTATGCAAAGAATCGGTTCCTATATATGTGTGGCCAGACTTATTTTCGTTCTATAATACGGCTATGTTTAATTCCTGAACAGCCCATAACAATTTTCATCCGCAAACGATGTCACAGTCCAATGGGTAAAAGGGCACAGTCAAAGCCAGGGGCAGAACCTATAATTTTTTCGGCCATAACCTATCCTGCCACTATCAGTTAACTATCCAACATCTTCTCTAAACCATCTAACCTGGGCAAGGCACAGACACAGGTAGGACAGTTGAAAATGTCAGGTCAGGCCAGGCCAGAACAGGGCTGCACCCTCGTCTTACAAAATACTGTCTCAGCCTGCCAAGGGCAAACCTAGTAATGCAGAGGAAGAGACTGCGGAACACGCAATCTGTCACTGTCCAGCCCTCACTTCAAAAACCACCTTGCTATGGGCGAAATTTGCAGCAAAAATACAGTATATAACCTGCGGCTCTTATTGAAGACGGTTTGGCTACAGGAGCTTTAGTTTCGAAACTGCACTATGAAGGTATACAAAATGGGCCAAAAAAAATGGCCAAAGTATAGCAGTCACCCGGCTGTCCTATATTCATAATTTCAAGCAACTCATAACAATAGCACTGCAACATATTGAATGCGGTTTTGCCCTCACACTTGTCTAAGGTCAGACTTATCTCTTTGATGTTTCCTTTTTGCCATTTACTTCTGATCAGGTAAAACAAAACCTTGTATTGTTGTAGCTGGTCACATAGATTGGGTATTCTTTAATGCCCACATTTATTGTTTCTGTATTCCGAAGAGAAAGTCTTTGTGCAATTGTATCTACAGGTAAATTACATCCTATTCCTGAGGCAGTTTTGAAGGCAATATTTTTTTCTGCTTAAAAGGCAATCCCTCGTCTCCTAGGTTTTCGTTTCTAATATTGATAGCCAAGTTTGTAGATTCAGCTCCTTGCCACCTCTTTGAAGACCTCTCAGATTTCCAAAATGAATGAAATACATCGTTCAGAATGGATTTAGCAATTTGCAACGCATGTTCGGCAGGTAATGGGTCAGGCTCTTCGATAGCTTTGTTAATATTCCCAAATTATATTGTGGCAGGCTGAGACTGCTAATGGTTGTCGAGGACCTCATCTTCCTTCAATTAAAATTGACTCTTGTTATTGATGCAGCAACGTGCGCGGGTTCTGGTCGAAACTGCTATGATGCTTTAGCTCATTTGACTTTTATAGTTTATTAGACACAACCGGGTTGTGCACAAGTCAAGTATGCTTTAGTGACATTATCTTTTACTTGTAATCTATACACATAACTGATGACAGCTCAATGCTCTGTTCGAAGCTGGTATGGTTTGATAACTCGATATAATCGAATATTTGCACAAGTGAATTACGCTAAGATTGGTTTTTGGTTTTTACTTGTTAATTTTAATAGTTTTAGATGCAACTTTTGGGCACGTATATTTAGTTAAAGGCCAATAGTATATTTGGCCAGAAATTGATTTTGAATCTATTCATAAAAGTATCAAGTAAAACAATTTAAGATACTTTACTGTTTTGTCCCAGAAAAAAATAATGAAAATAGTTCATTATGTGTCATTAGAGTTGTGCATAATCTGCAGAAAAACTGCATTTATCTGGTTTTTCGAGAAGCTAATTTAAAAATTAAACATCGTAACAAAAAATGTGTTCAAAAAGCTGATCAAAACTGCATTCTTAGCAAGTATACCCTCGATATACAATTGCTTCAGTTTGTGGCTTTTGGAATGACTTGAAGGTCCTGAAGAGGAAGCCAAGATCTATGGGATTTCTCCACAATTAGTTCAATGGGTTTGTTATAGAGCCGCTTAGAGTCGCATATTTATAGGGTATGTGTAATTAACTTTTGTAGTTTTGCGAGTAAATGTTATTTTATGACAATTAGCAACATTTATCTCTAATCTGTTTTGTAGACAATATTCAGAGTTTATCAATATCTTCTTGCACTTTGAGGAAAATTTAATAGAATATTTAAACCGTAATAGATATAATAGATAGAACGCCTACTATAAAGTTTGAAAAAAATAAAAATAAAAGATGTTATATACCCAATTTTATTCATTAAAAAAAAATAAATATTAATAAATGAGTGGTATTTAAATATAAACATAATCTGTAATAGTATCTACACCAAGTCTCATGACCTTTCACGATCAAAATAACAGCAAATTGATCCTGTGACATGGTTATGGAGAAAAAATAAATGTAAACTTTACGTGAAAATAGTAAAAGGATAATGTATTAATATCTTTGTGCTGAGCACTCAGCCGACGCTGTACGCCGTATCGGTGTCAAGGCCATTACCGATCGGCGCGGCATTGGCATTCGCGCGTTTACCACATTTATATTATTATTATTAAGTAATTACAATATTTAGGAGCTAGCTCCGGTGATACTGTTGAGTTTAGTAGGTGAGGAAAAAAAATAATGCTTAACAACTCGCAGCCTACGCTTAAAAACATCCTTGGAACAAGGAAAAGGGTCAACTTTTGACCTATGAAAAGCATTCCACTGACGAATTGATCTGGAAAGAAAATAATTGAAGCCAATGTTCCGTTTTGTCAAGATAGGTTTTATCTTGGAAGGATGGTCATTGCGGCCAATATAAGGAGGCTTAGAGAGCTGGGATCCTATATAGACTAGTTAACCTTAATTCGAAACGCCTTCTACTTAGTGGCTCCCAATTAAGAGTTGAAATTAATTCAGATGGACTATCATACCGACTAAAACGCCTAAAGACATGTCGGCTTGCTTTTCTCTGAACTGCTCTCGAAGTTCGTCTTCAAGACATTGGGTGTGAGGATCCCATAATGATGAGCAGTATTCCATCCATCAGTATACCATCAGTTAAAAAAATATAAATTCTGGGGTAATTTTTTACACATTTTTCCATATCGTTACACAATACCCCCTTGAGTCTCCGGCAATGGTCTTGGGACACTCTATATATGTTACTAAATGTAGTGCCAAATTAATAAAAAATAATATACGGGAAAGAGTGATCCGAATACTTAGTTTTGCAGATATAGTGGTTGTACAAATAACAATCAATTTATTTGCTATATTTTATTGCATAATTCAAATTATTTAGTTAACCCTACAGCAGGCTAATTAAAAAAGTGATAGGTTGCATCGTAATATAGATATCTAGTAAAATTTTGTTTTTGGTGGACATTTAAATATGTAATTATTGTGCCTCAAATCTAATAAAATATCTATAATATTAATAACAAAAATAGTATGAACGGTTAATTTTGATAATGTTATCAACATACATAAGTAAGTATTTAAGTACTTAGCTGTAAAACAAAACAAAACAAAACTCGAATTGAAAGGTGCAAAAATATTTTATTAAATTAGAAAATTTGTTATCTTCAAATCATATTTAAGCTTTAAATTATCATTCGATTCAGACTTTGGAAGATTGCGAATTATTATCGACATGGCCTTTTAAATCAAAGTTTTACACATTTAAGTACGCTAAGAATTCCTTTTTATGCAGAGCAATGAGCGTATATATTTTACTTAACAGACAAATCATTTATAAATTGCATTCGGGACACCATTTCCCTCCATAAAAATAACTTAGTTGATACCCTCTCACACACACTTACACCCATTAACACATCATTACTTCCACTACACTCAACCGACGACACAGCGTACAGTAATGATTTACTTTCGCTTGTATGAATTTAATATTTTATGTGCATTGTGTTAATTTTCTATTTTCTCCACTTTTTTTTCTATTTGATTTCGTTTTTCAACTGTCGCCTTATTTAGATTTATATGTAACTCATAATCGACCTTATAACTCTTAATATTGTGTCTTTTATTATTGTAACGCTGTGAGTTTATCGATGAATAAAATATAAATAAATAAAACGATCTGAAAGCAAATTACAACAATAGTTTTCTCAGAAACATAATCAAATATGAAATATTATTTTCTCTTTGCAATTAGTTTGAATAGATAGATTTTGCTGAAAACGATTTACAAAATGTTCAATTGTGTCATTAGGTCGTCACGGGTGAGGGAGGAGGCTATAGCCTATCAAGAATAGGCTATAGCCAGATTATTAAGGCTAGTACCTATTTATTTATTCGTAGGTCGTAGGTAGGTATAATCGTTGAGTTTTTTATTTGTTGCGCTAAGGGCAATGGGCAATTACCTCTCCCCCCCCCCCCACCCCCGCACAACGATAGGCGATTCAATTAGGTAGATAAGCTACACAAGTTTAATGATTTTCTACACAAAAAGTACGAAACGAAAATGGCAATTTTACTACTTTAGATACGTCAGATAGATTCTGACGAGGGCAATACTGAATGTATGTCAAATAAACTGTCAACATATAGAAACTAACCAAACAAGCCAGCCGATGGGCCCAAATGTCAGAAGAGTGTACTATTTTTTAATGTTTTCGTGAACTATTTCTTATTTCATACTCAATTGAAAAAGAAAATGGAAGAATACAATTATAAAATGTGTCAATTAAATCATCAAAGTGCAATCAAATATGAACAAGCGAGCGATTACAAAACGAGCAACAGTGATTTTGAACAAGCAAAAATAAGTGAACGCGACGATGACTCGCATAGTGTTTTAAAATATTTGGATACAAGGCAATCAATTAAATCAGAAAGATTTGAAACCCATCGAGAAATTGAACCAAACCCACAATTTGATCAATTCGTAGAAGAAGACATTAAATTTATAAAATTAGAACCCAACAAAAACTATGTGACACAACATAACATACCAACCACTAGTAAACCTTGTCACGATGTAACAATTGATAATATCAAAAGCGTCAGAATAATATTAAAGAGAATAGATCTTAAATGTGCGACTTTCAAGTGTTCGTTTGAATGAAGCGATTCCATATATTATTTACCTAATTATCTAGACGAACATATTGTATGTGGCAGATGTTTGGATAAAGAAACATTTTCGACATTACCTATTAAAAATAAGGAAATTAATGAAATTTCAATTTGCCTACATAATA
The DNA here is from genome assembly GCA_020383195.1 of Neomicropteryx cornuta. NCBI lineage: Eukaryota > Metazoa > Arthropoda > Insecta > Lepidoptera > Micropterigidae > Neomicropteryx > Neomicropteryx cornuta. The sequence continues at coordinate 2,377,052 of JAHKQU010000010.1, read as the reverse complement.
AAGTCAAATGCAACGAATGCGATTATACAAGTTCAATTAAGAAGAATTTTCAAAAACAAATTAATCTCGTAAATAACAAAATAAAAAAGTTTAAATGCAGCGAGTGTGGCTATACGTGCTCACGAAATGGGCAGTTACGGATTCATATTAATGCTGTGCACAGAAAAATAAAAAAGTTTAAATGCAGTGAGTGTGCTTATACAAGTTCTACTAATGCATATTTACGGAAACATATAGACGCCGTGCATCGGAAAATAAAAGAGTTTAAATGCAGCGAGTGTTCCTATACAAGTTCTACTAATGCATATTTACGGAAACATATAGACGCCGTGCATCGGAAATTAAAAGCGTTTAAATGTAGCGAGTGTGCTTATACAAGTTCTACTAATGCATATTTACGGAAACATATAGACGCCGTGCATCAGAAAATAAAAGCGTATAAATGCAGCGAGTGTGATTATACATGTTCAATTAAATCAAACTTACGGAGTCATATAAACGCCGTGCATCATAAAATAAAAAAGTTTAAATGCAGCGAGTGTGCTTATACATGTTCTACTAATGTACTTTTACGGAGACATTTCGACGCCGTGCATCGGAAAATAAAAGAGTTTAAATGCAGCGAGTGTTCCTATACAAGTTCTACTAATACACATTTACGTACACATATTGACAGCGTACATCGAAAAATAAAAAAAAATAAATGCAGCGAGTGTGGCTATACGTGTTCACGGAATGGGAATTTACGGATTCATATTAACGCTGTTCACAGAAAAATAAAAAAGTTTAAATGCAGTGAGTGTGCTTATACAAGTTCTACTAATGCATATTTACGGAAACATATAGACGCCGTACATCGGAAAATAAAAAAGTTTAAATGCAGCGAGTGTGCTTATGCAAGTTCTACTAATGCATATTTACGGATGCATATAGACGCCGTGCATCGAAAAATAAAAGAGTTTAAATGTAGCGAGTGTGCTTATACAAGTTCTACTAATGCATATTTACGGAAACATATAGACGCCGTGCATCGGAAATTAAAAGCGTTTAAATGTAGCGAGTGTGCTTATACAAGTTCTACTAATGCATATTTACGGAAACATATAGACGCCGTGCATCAGAAAATAAAAGCGTATAAATGCAGCGAGTGTGATTATACATGTTCAATTAAATCAAACTTACGGAGTCATATAAACGCCGTGCATCATAAAATAAAAAAGTTTAAATGCAGCGAGTGTGCTTATACATGTTCTACTAATGTACTTTTACGGAGACATTTCGACGCCGTGCATCGGAAAATAAAAGAGTTTAAATGCAGCGAGTGTTCCTATACAAGTTCTACTAATACACATTTACGTACACATATTGACGGCGTACATCGAAAAATAAAAAAATTTAAATGCAGCGAGTGTGGCTATACGTGTTCACGGAATGGGAATTTACGGATTCATATTAACGTTGTTCACAGAAAAATGAAAAAGTTTAAATGCAGCGAGTGTGCTCATACATGTTCTACTAATGTACATTTACGTACACATATTGACTCCGTACATCGTAAAATAAAAAAGTTTAAATGCAGCGAGTGTGCTTATGCAAGTTCTACTAATGCATATTTACGGATGCATATAGACGCCGTGCATCGAAAAAATAAAAGAGTTTAAATGTAGCGAGTGTGCTTATACAAGTTCTACTAATGCATATTTACGGAAACATATAGACGCCGTGCATCGGAAAATAAAAGCGTTTAAATGTAGCGAGTGTGATTATACATGTTCAATTAAATCAACCTTACGGAGTCATATAAACGCCGTGCATCATAAAATAAAAAATTTAAATGCAGCGAGTGTGCTTATACATGTTCTACTAATGTACTTTAACGGAGACATTTAGATGCCGTGCATCGACAAATAAAAAAGTTTAAATGCAGCGAGTGTGATTATAAGAGCTCTTCCAAGAGTAACTTAAGAGTACATATTGTCGCTGTTCACAAAAAAAGATGAACGTTTATAGGCAGCGAGTATGGCTATACGTGTTTGCAAAATGGATATTTAGGGCGTCATCTTAACCCAGCTGTTCACAAAAAAAAGTTTAATTTGCAGTGAGGTTGATTTTAAGAGAATAGAAGAATATATAAATGTAGCGAATGTGATTATACATGACAATTTATACACTCATTACAATTACTACGCGTATAATAACTTTGTTCTAATTGTACAATTAAATTGCTTCACTCATTTGAATGGATTCCTAATCTTTTATTTATCTAGTGGAGATGTCATGGTCATAAGCTATTTTATTGAATATTCCTTTTTAATGGAATGACTTAGTGTTGAAAGATTTATTTAGGGAATGCAACGAACTTAAAGTTCGTATGAGAAGCGTGTAACGGCACGGATCATATACTCGTAAATTTTAATCGATCTAGTTTTCAAATATTAGCTTTAAATTAAAACTTAGTAATGATTTTTTCTTTTTAATCGTATTAAAAAAGGGTGGACCTGTAGAAGTTTTTTTATAGAATTGAATATGCGCATTTGTCCAGCATTCCGTTATGCTAAAGTACTTCTCAAGGAATTGAATAAATAGATTTGAGCTTATTTTATTCCCGTACTTAAATACCTACCGGGTGATTCATATCGAATGAATGCCTATGCTTACCACCATGAGATACCTCATTAAATTTAGTTTAAAAAATATTGGTACAAAATGTATGCCTTACCTTGTAGATCGGAGGAACTTTGAGTAATCCGTTGACTTAACAGCGGATTATTGAAAATGGCTGCACTTTTATGCAATTTTACTAATTATTTTTACTTATTAAACCCATTGTTTTCGTCGTGTGTTTCTAACCCCCCATGCAAACAGGACTGTTCTGTGGCATCGGAGCTCCCAAACGGAGGAAGCCATTTTATTGTTGTATTCGTTTGACAGGAGACTTTATTACTGTTTACTTTTGTTCATTTCGTTTATCTGCTTTTGGAGTATTTGATACGATTTTTTAGTTTTTTTTTTCTGCTTATGAAAGTATTTTTAAACATGTGTTAGTAAATATTATTATTACTCGTTTAATTAACTTTAACTTCTTTAACTCTAATTAATATCGTTTTTAGGTTTAATTCATCTATAATTATCAAAACTTAACTGTAGGTTTGAATGCATCAGATTTTTTTAATTTAGCTTATAAAGTGTCATGGCATTTTGTGCATAGTATTAATTGCGAAAATAATTTTTGATTATGATTAACTTTTACATTAGATATAAGGTGAGTGTGAAAAGCTTTCATAAAATACAGGCCTGTATTTAAACCAGCGTGCATTATCTCAAGCGATGCAAATTCTGTGCGAATTTGTTTAAAAATTTTCAATCTAAAAATATTAAAAAGCAATCGAATTTTTCAAATGTCAATACTGTCAGACTTTTATATAAGATTAGCTAACGGTGTTTGCCTATTACAACGCAAGGATCATAATATATAGATTTGATAATAATTTTTATTTTTAAGCATTCGTCAGAAAATATATGAAAGATGACGTTTAAAATGCAACCTTCATTAATTCGAAAATCGCATTTTCAACTAAAAGATAAATATATTACACAATTACACTACAATTATTATGATATAATTGCAGTTTTGCTAGATAAATCAATCAGTATTATGAAATGAAACTAATTTCTTAAAAGAATGCGTCAAATGCTGTTAGTTTAATTAATGCTGTTAAAAGTTAGTTTAATTTTGTCTATTTAGACCTACAGATCTGTAAGCGACCAAAACCCAAATGTGAGAGAGTTCCCATGTCTTTAAATCAATTTCGCGGGCCAGACTTCAAAACTTTTACATTAAAGCAAGCATCGAAATCCCTGCCGTGAGTTCTCGCGTGAATTGGAACGGGTAAAGCGGAAAGTAATTTGTTACAGGATAATCTATGATTATTAATTCTAATGTTTAATGGCCTCGTAGTCTCACCAACATAAAACGCATCACAAAACTTACATTGAACTGGTGCACGTTATGTTAGTGGTAATTTTATATGTATTTTTATTGTTCGCGCTTGAAAATTTATCGTCACTTACAATAATTTTGCATGTTTTACAACGAGGTCTTTTACAAGGTTCGACCCCGTTTTTTGGAAATATGTTATGTGGTTGCTTACCAAACGTTTTATTTTTATTTAAAATATTACGTAAATTGGGAGGACGTCGGTAAGACAATATAGGGGGACAATCGAGTATATTTTTCCAATTTGCATTATTAGAGATTATTAAATATAAGTATTTTGAAATTAGATTTAATTTTTCAACACCAGGAAAATAGGTGGTGTTTAGCAAATTTTTATTTATTAATCGAGTTTGTTTTTATTTTAGGTGTAAATTTTGAAAAAGAGTCTAAAATTTGTTTTTTAGGAGATCGCGTAGGTAATTACATTCTAAAAAGCTTTTTTTTACGTTAATGAGATATTTTACTAAATCATTTTTATTATTAGAGATTCTATGACCGCAAATAGAAAGGGAATATGGTATTGTTTTTTTTTTTGTGTGAAACGGATGGCAACTATCAAACTGTAAGTATTGTTGATTATATATAAAAATGAGTTAATTAGAATATAGGTTGTATAGTTATTATGATAAACATAACTATATGTAGGACCTTTATCTCTAATTGCTTGTATGAGACATTTTACATACCTTGTTTTTGAATAAATTCAAATTACAAATGAAAATGTCTAATTTCGAAAGATTACTATTATAGTCATGAGATATTCTGTGAAGTGTTGCGTTTTGTCTTTGTAGAAGCTCTGGACAGTCTAGTAGATTATTGAGTAGTTTATATAGAAAGACGGTTTCAAAGACTTTCCTTCTGGTATCCAAACTGGCAATTTGGTGAAGACCTTCAGCTTTTTGGTAAGCGCCAAATTAGATTTGACTTTGCCAATTCAGGTGTTGAACCGGCTATTTATCAAAATAGAATATTGGCACGTTTGTAAGGAAAAAAATAAGTTATAATATTTTTATGAGTAAATAAGAAAATAAATGTTATATTCACATGCCTAACCCACACGTCTATTCTAAAGTGTGGAATGTAATACATAAGAATTAATTATGTCTTGTAGTTAAATATGTGTGAGAGAGATGCACTATATACTCGTACATAGGTACATATACCTATAAGTAATGAGATGCGGTTAGCTATGCCCTAAGGTGTAGCTGCGTCATTACGCCCTCCCAATACATTTCACTTTCTAATCTGCTTACATAGACTTTATATGAGGGACTCCAAATGACAGGAGAGTACCCTGAGTGACTCCTGACAAATGACAAATACAATGGCTTGCAAGTCCTGAAGAGGAAGCCAAGCATTCTATGGGATTTCTCTACAATTAGTTCAATGGGTTTGTTATAGAGCAGCTTAGAGTCGCATATTTATAGAGTATGTGTAATTAACTTTTGTAGTTTTGCGAGTAAATGTTAATTTATGACATTTAGCAACATTTATATCTAATAAAAATACTCAGAGAGCTTATATTAATATCTTCTTGCAATTTGAGGCAAATTGAATAGAATGTTTAAACATTAATAGATAAACTTTACGATAAAGTTTAAAATAAATATTTTTTAAAATAATTTAAATGCATAATGTCATAAATTAAAAGTTTTAAAAAAATAAAATAAAAATGTTATACTCCCAATTTTATTCTTAAAAAATAATAAATGAGTGGTATTTAAATATAAACTTAATCTGTAATAGTATCTAAACCAAGTCTAAAGCCGTTCACGATCAAAATAACAGCGAATTGATCCCGTGACTTCTAGTTTTATTGGTTGAAACACTATGTCAAAATTAATTATAGTTACAGAGAAAAAAAAATGTAAACTTTACGTGAAAATAGTAAAATGACACTGTAATAATATCTTTGTGCTGAGCACTCAACTAACGCTGTACGCCGTAACGGTGTCAAGGCCATTACCGATCGGCGCGGCATTGGCATTCGCGCGTTTACCGCATTTACACCATCAGTTAAAAAAATATAATCCTGAGGTATTTTTTTTTTCCATATCGTTACACAATATGCCCTTAAGTCTCCGGCAATGGTCTTGGGACACCCTATATATGTTACTAAATGTAGTGCCAAATTAATAGACAATAATATACGGGAAAGAGTGATCCAAATAAATAGTTTTGCAGATACAGTGTTTGTACAAATAACAATCAATTTATTTGCTATATTGTAACAAGAAGTTACAAAATAAATAAAAAACTAAAAGAATTTAAAATTTGCTGGGCGCCTGAAAATTTAGAAATAATAAAGAGAATAAAAAAATAAAAAAATGAATCATGAATAATAAAAAATATGCTCATATAAAATATCAGGGATGGGTGAGTAATACCAACGCTCTTTGCGTCTGCTTCAGGAAATTAACGAAGAAATAAAAAACCAGTTTTTGGCAGGTTTATAAAATATTTTCTTGTATTCCAAAAAACTCCTACACAATACAAAAAAATATATGTTGGGGCAGTTGCCAATAAAACCAACAAAAAAACTATATAAATATAAACAGTTCTTTCTTATGAACTGACAAAAAAACTCACTCGTTCTACAGATATAGGCAATTGCCAATCAAAATAAAAAATATAAAGGTATAAAAATTTAAACGAAAATAAAAACAATTTAGTATAATAGACTGCAACCAAGGTCTACATTAAAAAAAAACAATTTGGAAGACAATTTAAAACATATGAAACAAAAAAATTTAATCTTCATCAAGTAGACTTTTTCGACGCTGGAACTCAGTCGCTTCCAAGAGATGAAATTTAACAGATATGGTGAATTTAAATGATTACATCACCTTTAAAATTTTACACCGGTGATCGCCAATGGTCCGACACGTGGCGTGTTATCCGAGTGAGAAGGTGGTAAAAACGTGTGTGAAGAAAATTCGTGGACCTCTGTCTCTGCCGGTTAACTTCAAATGTGTTCTCAGGAAAAAAAGAAACTGTGTAGTAAGCCGCTGCTGTTTCCATAAGTTTAACTCCAAAAGAAGAAGAATCGAAGAAGAAGAAGCCAAAAAAAAGAAGCCTGTTGTAAAAAAAGAAACAATTATTACCCCGACGCACTGGCAAAAAGCTACCCCCCAAGAAAAGAAAAAAACCAAAAAACTTACCACCCAGGTTAAGGTGGCTTCAATCGAACAACAGAAATAACCAAAAAGGTAGAAACTGGAACTGTACTGGAACGAACAATTAATCGAGGCGAGAATAAGGCGATATTCAAAGAAACACTAGTTTGCGTCCAAGTCCAGTCGAAAAAGAAAGTTCATAAAGGTGATGGGCCTTTTATAACCGTTCAACAAAAGCGACAAGTCTCTGGACTGACAGGGCGATATCTGGCTGTCAAATTTCGAAGAAGAAGAAAGATTACTAATGCAAACCATAAAGTGAAATATTATTTTTTTTATGAAACGAAACAAAGGAAATAAACAGTTTAATTCAACTTCTAAATAAAACATAAAAATGATTAAAAACATTTTTAATTTAAACAATTTTATTTGGGGTTGCAAGAATACTAAAAGTCGCCAAGACTTAGGAAAAAATAATTTCAACGGGTAAAAAAAAACAAACTGCTACAATATTTTACTGCATAATTCAAATTATTTAGTTAACCCTACAGCAGGCTAATTAAAAAAATGATAGGTTGCATCGTAATATAGATATCTAGTAAAATGTTGTTTTTGGTGGACATTTTAATATGTAATCATTGTGCCTCAAATCTAATAAAATATCTATAATATTAATAACAAAAATAGTATGAACGGTTAAACCTAACCTAACCTACGAATAAATGAACGATTATAAACGATGATAAACGATTATACCTACTTATGGGTAGGTATAATCGTTGAGTTTTTTATTTGTTGCGCTAAGGGCAATGGGCAATTACCTCTCCCCCACCCCCACCACACAACGATAGGCGATTCAATTAGGTAGATAATACGGCGGCATTATTATTGCCGAATCAAAGAATATGCTAATTAAAGCTAAACAAGTTTAATAAAGTTTACACAAAGAGTACGATATACGGCAGTTCTGGGTATTTATAAACGAAATGGCAATTTTACTACTTTAGATACGTCAGATAGATTCTGACGAGGGCAATACTGAATGTATGTCAAATAAACTGTCAACATATAGAAACTAACCAAATAAGCCAGCCGATGGGCCCAAATGTCAGAAGAGCGTACTATTTTTTAATGTTTTCGTGAACTATTTCTTATTTCATACTCAATTGAAAAAGAAAATGGAAGAATACAATTATAAAATGTGTCAATTAAATCATCAAAGTGCAATCAAATATGAACAAGCGAGCGATTACAAAACGAGCAACAGTGATTTTGAACAAGCAAAAATAAGTGAACGCGACGATGACTCGGATAGTGTTTTAAAATATTTGGATACAAGGCAATCAATTAAATCAGAAATATTTGAAACCCACCGGGAAATTGATCCAAACCCACAATTTGATCAATTCGTAGAAGAAGACATTAAATTTATAAAATTAGAACCCAACAAAAACTATGTGACACAACATAACATACCAACCACTAGTAAACCTTGTCACGATGTAACAATTGATAATATCAAATGCGTCAGAATAATATTAAAGAGAATAGATCTTAATTGTGCGACTTGCAAGTGTTCGTTTGAACGAAGCGATTCCATATATTATTTACCTAATTATCTAGACGAACATATTGTATGTGGCAGATGTTTGGATAAAGAAACATTTTCGACATTACCTATTAAAAATAAGGAAACGAATGAAATTTCAATTTGCCTACATAATAAAGTCAAATGCAACGAATGCGATTATACAAGTTCAATTAAGAAGAATTTTCAAAAACAAAATAATCTCGTAAATAACAAAATAAAAAAGTTTAAATGCAGCGAGTGTGATTATATAAGTTCTACTAAGTCATATTTACGTAAACATATTGACGCCGTGCATCGGAAAACTAAAAACTTTAAATGCAGCGAGTGTGGCTATACGTGTTCAAGAAATTGGAGTTTACGGATTCATATTAATGCTGTGCACAGAAAAATAAAAGAGTTTGAATGCAGCGAGTGTGATTTTAAGAGTTCAACGAAATCTGATTTACGTAAACATATTGACGCCGTGCATCGGAAAACTAAAAACTTTAAATGCAGCGAGTGTGGCTATACGTGTTCACGAAATAGGTATTTACGGATTCATATTAACGCTGTTCATAGAAAAATAAAAAAGTTTAAATGCAGCGAGTGTAATTTTAAGAGTTCAACTAAATCAAGTTTACGAAGACATGTAGACATCGTGCATCGAAAAATAAAAAAGTTTGAATGCAGCGAGTGTGCTTATACATGTTCAATTAAATCAACGTTACGGAGACATATAAACGCCGTGCATCATGAAATAAAAAACTTTAAATGCAGCGAGTGTGATTATACATGTTCTAGTAATGCATATTTACGTAACTATATAGACGCAGTACATCGGAAAATAAAAAAGTTTAAATGCAGCGAGTGTGATTACAAAAGTTCATGTAAATGGAATATAAGGAAACATATAAACGCCGTGCATCAGACAATAAAAAAGTTTAAATGCAGCGAGTGTGATTATATAAGTTCTACTAAATCATATTTACGTAAACATATTGACGCCGTGCATCGGAAAACTAAAAACTTTAAATGCAGCGAGTGTGGCTATACGTGTTCAAGAAATTGGAGTTTACGGATTCATATTAATGCTGTGCACAGAAAAATAAAAGAGTTTGAATGCAGCGAGTGTGATTTTAAGAGTTCAACGAAATCTGATTTACGTAAACATATTGACGCCGTGCATCGGAAAACTAAAAACTTTAAATGCAGCGAGTGTGGCTATACGTGTTCACGAAATAGGTATTTACGGATTCATATTAACGCTGTTCATAGAAAAATAAAAAAGTTTAAATGCAGCGAGTGTAATTTTAATAGTTCAACTAAATCAAGTTTACGAAGACATGTAGACATCGTGCATCGAAAAATAAAAAAGTTTGAATGCAGCGAGTGTGCTTATACATGTTCAATTAAATCAACCTTACGGAGACATATAAACGCCGTGCATAATGAAATAAAAAACTTTAAATGCAGCGTGTGTGATTACATGTTCTAGTAATGCATATTTACGTAACTATATAAACGTAGTACATCGGAAAATAAAAAAGTTTAAATGCAGCGAGTGTGATTACAAAAGTTCATGTAAATGGAATATAAGGAAACATATAAACGCCGTGCATCAGACAATAAAAAAGTTTAAATGCAACGAGTGTGCTTATGCAGGTTCTACTAATGCATATTGCATCGAGTGTGGCTATACGTGTTACCAAAATGGGCATTTACGGATTTATATTAATGCCGTTCATAGAAAAATAAAAAAGTTTAAATGCAGCGAGTGTGATTATAAGAGCTCTTCTAAAAGTGACTTGAGAGTACATATTGTCACTGTTCACAAAACATTGAATGTTTATAGGCAGCGAGTGTGGCTATACGTGTTTGCAAAATAGACATTTAGGGCGTCATATTAACGCAACTGTTCACAAAAAAAAGTTTAATTTGTAGCGAGGTTGATTTTATGAGAAAAAAAGAAAGTATAAATGTAGCGAATGTGATTTAACATGGAAATTTATACACTCAATACAATAACTACGCTTAGAATAACTTTGTTCTAATTGTAAAATTAAATTGCTTCACTCATTTGAATGGATTCCTAATCTTTTATTTATCTGGTGGAGATGTCATGGTCATAAGCTATTTTATTGAATATTCCTTTTTTAATGGAATGACTTAGTGTTGAAAGATTTATTTAGGGAATGCAACGAACTTAATGTTCGTATGAGAAGCGTGTAACGACACGGATCACATACTCGTAAATTTTATTCGATCTGGTTTTCAAATATTAGCTTTAAATTAAAACTTAGTAATGATTTTTCCTTTTTAATCGTATTGAAAAATGGTGGACCTGTAGAAGTTTTTTTATAGAATTGAATATGCGCGTTTGTCCAGCATTCCGTTATGCTAAAGTACTTCTCAAGGAATTGAATAAATAGATTCATTTGAGCTTATTTTATTCCCGTACTTAAATACCTACCGGGTGATTCATATCGAATGAATACCTATGCTTACCACCATGAGATCCCTCATTAAATTTTGTATAAAAAATATTGGTACAAAATGTATGCCTTACCTTGTAGATCGCAGGAACTTTGAGTAATCCGTTGACTTAACATCGGATTATTGAAAATGGCTGCATTTTTATGCAATATTATTAATTGTTTCTACTTATTAAACCCATTGTTTTCGACGTGTGTTTCTAACCCCCCATGCAAACAGTATCTGTCTGTGGCATCGGAGCTCCCAAACGGAGGAAGCGATTTTATTGTTGAATTCGTTTGACAGGAGACTTTTTTACTGTCTTTACTTATGTTCATTTTGTTTATCTGCTTTTGGAGTATTTGATACGATTTTTTAGGGTTTTTTTCTGCTTATGAAAGTATTTTTAAACATGCGTTGTTAAATGTTATTATTACTCGTTTAATTTACTTTAACTTCTTTAACTCTAATTAATATCGTTTTTAGGTTTAATTCATCTATAATTACTAAAACATAACTAGGTTTGAATGAATCAGTTTTTTTTAATTTACCTTATAAAGTGTCATGGCATTTGTGCATAGTATTAATTGCGAAAATAATTTTTGATTATGATTAATTTTTACATTAGATATAAGGTGAGTGTGAAAAGCTTTCATAAAATACAGGCCTGTATTTAAACCAGCGTGCATTATCTCAAGTGATGCAAATATCTGTGCGTTTAATATTAATTTTTCTTTAATAATTCTGGCTATATAATTTGTTTAAACATTTTCAATCTGTTAAAATATTAAAAAGCATTCGTTTTTTCTAAATGTCAATACTGTCAGACTTTTATATAAGGTTAGCTAACGGTGTTTGCCTATTACAATGTAAGGAATCAAATCTTAATAATATATATAAATCTCGTGTCACAATGTTTATCTTCAATGGACGGCTGAACCACTTAACCGATTATAATAAAATTTGCACACCATATGCAGTTCGATCCAACTTGAGCGATAGGATAGTTTAAATCTCAAATTATAGTCGCAATTTTAATTTATTGCTAATTATTTGTCTGTTATTATTTGGCAGTCATAAAACTGACAGATGTCGATACCTTTTTATTTTATGGGCGATTGTGAAGAGCGCGTGACGACTCGGTGCCTGTATAATTTTATTGAACAAGCAGAGGAAAGAGCAATTGTGATATTATTGGAAAATTTTTTAGAAGATCACAATCAACTAATTCAATTGATCAAAAGAGTTTCGCCACGACTGCAAAATGACAATTATCAAATCGTCATAAAAGCCGACAAAGTACCATTAGGTGAACATGCTGGTAGATTCAACGTTCCAACTGTTGATGAGGTTGCTGTTATCATGGTTGGTGATCCAGTTGACAAAAGATCTATAAACATTACCGAATAATGGTTAGACAACATCAAGACAATTATATCCTTCGATATCGTCAGCTGTTCCATCAATACATTGTTGATATGTATGCTAAGGTCGAAAGCGAACGCTTGCGATTCCTTCGATTCAACCAGGCAAAACTACGATCGGAAGAATATATTCACTTACGAGATGCTGTTGCTGGAAACATCGATGGAAATTTAAATCCCAATGACATCGGTAATGCTTTCATTTTACCTTCAAGCTACATCGGCAGTCCACGGAACATGCAGGAATACATACAAGATGCGATGACTTACGTACGTCATTACGGCCGACCGGATTTATTTTTTACATTCACATGTAATCCGAATTGGGAAGAGATACAAACTTTACTATTGCCAGGACAACAAGCCATTCATCGTCATGATTTAACTGCACGTGTGTTTAAACAAAAATTGAAATCCTTAATTGATTTTATTGTTAAATATACAATTTTTGGTATCACACGTTGTTGGCTGTATACGATAGAGTGGCAAAAGCGAGGTTTGCCTCATGCCCACATTTTGGTTTGGCTTAAAGATAGAATCCGTCCTGAAGAAATCGATCAAATAATTTCAGCCGAAATTCCAGACCCATTAATTGATCAAGAATTATTTGATATTGTCACCAAACACATGATCCATGGGCCATGCGGTGTTTTCAACATGACGTCACCGTGCATGGAAAATGGAAAATGTAAAAAAAACTTCCCAAAGCCGCATACGAATGACACGATCACGGATATTGATGGTTATCCAATGTATCGCCGCAGAAGTACTGAGAATGGTGGCCACACATTTACAATGCGACTGCCGAACTTTCCAAATCAAGTTGAGTTTGATAATCAGTGGGTGGTACCATACTCACCACTACTTTCAAAAACTTACAAAGCTCATATCAATGTTGAGCTTTGCAGTTCTGTTAAATCAATTAAGTATATTTGTAAATATGTAAACAAAGGCAGTGATTTGGCCATATTTGAAGTAAAAAACATAAATAAAAATGACGAAATAGCACGATACCAAATGGGCAGATACATTAGCAGCAATGAAGCTATTTGGCATATTCTCAGCTTTCCCATCCACGAAAGAGATCCTGCTGTCCAACATCTGGCAATACATCTTGAAAACGGTCAACGTGTATACTTCACTGAAGAAAATGTTCTCCAAAGAGCGTCAAAAACCTGATGTTTTTGGCCAATTCGCGAAGACATTGGTGTATGGTGATGTTCCACGTTATTTCACATGGAACAAATCCAGTAAAAAATGGGAGCCACGGAAACAAGGAAAACCACATCCTTCCATTACAGGCATATTCAAAGCTAAGACATTGGGGAGACTTTACACGGTACATCCAAAGCAACGTGAGTGCTTCTATTTACGTTTGTTATTGGTGAATGTTCCCGGACCAACGTCTTTTGAATTTTTACGAACAGCTAATGGTCGAGTATTCAATACATACCAGGATGCATGTCGTGAACTGCAATTGCTAGAAGACGATAACCATTGGGACTTAACGCTTGCTGATGCTGCGTTGACATCAACACCGAATAACATTCGTCAGTTGTTTGCAATTATTTTGGCGACATGTTATCCCTCGCAAGCACAAACTTTGTGGGAAAAATATAAAAATTGTATGACAGAAGACATCTTGCACCGAATTAGACAAACAAATCAATGCCAAAACATAGATTATACACCAGAGATGTACAATGAAGCATTGGTCTTGATCGAGGATTTATGTGTTCTTAGTTCAAATTTACCATTTAATCATTATGGTATGCCATCACCTAATCGTCCAGCCACCGACTTAGTCAATACCGATTTACAACGAGAAAATCAATATGACCATGGAAGTTTAGCAACAATTATCATGAACAGTGAACCATTACTGACAGCAGAACAAAAAATTATTTATGATCGGATTATGCTGGCTGTTGCTGCTGAACAAGGCGGTTTTTTTTTCTTGGATGCACCCGGTGGAACCGGTAAGACATTTTTAATATCGTTGATTCTTGCCAAAATACGGTCGCAACAAAAAATCGCATTAGCATTAGCATCGTCAGGCATTGCGGCTACTTTACTGGATGGTGGGCGAACAGCACATTCAACATTCAAGCTGCCATTGGACGTTCATAATAAACCAGATGCAATGTGTAACATCAAAAAGAATAGTGGAATAGCTGCAGTGTTGCGGAAGAGTTCTATAATAATTTGGGATGAGTGCACAATGGCACACAAATATTCACTTGAAGCATTAAACAGAACTATGCAAGATTTAAACAGCAATAATAAACTTTTCGGTGGTGCTATCTTACTTTTGTCTGGTGACTTCCGGCAGACCTTACCGGTTATACCTCGCTCTACTTTCGCGGATGAGATTAATGCATGTTTGAAACAATCATTCTTATGGCGAAGTGTTGAAACACTTCGATTGACCATAAATATGCGAGTACAATTGCAAAATGATCCATCAGCACTAATATTTTCCGAACAACTACTAGATATTGGGAACGGTAAAATAAAACTGCAACCAAATACGCAATGCATTAAACTACCAGACAATTTTTGCACTGTTGTTCAGGATAAAACTGAATTGATTCAGAGTATTTTCCCGGATATACAGAATAATTATTTGAATCATGAATGGCTTAGTCAACGGGCGATTTTGGCAGCCAAAAACGTTGATGTTGACGAAATTAACTTCCAGATACAACAGTTGTTACCAGGCGATCTGATGTCTTTTCATCAATCGATCGATCGATCGATTGATGAAAATGAAAGTGTAAATTTTCCGATTGAATTTTTAAATTCATTAGATATCCCTGGAATGCCACCACATAATCTTCGATTAAAGATTGGTTCCCCTATTATTCTCCTCCGTAATTTGAATCCACCTCAATTATGTAACGGTACGCGTTTGGTCATCAAAAAGATCACCGGAAACATTCTTGAAGCAACCATTTTGGCTGGGAAGTTTAAAGGAAAAGTGGTCCTGCTGCCACGTATTCCGATGATACCATCAGATTCTACCATACCCTTCAAAAGGCTACAGTTTCCAATTCGTTTAGCTTTCGCCATGTCTATAAATAAATCTCAAGGTCAAACAATGTCCATTTGTGGTTTAGATTTGGAAAATCCATGTTTTTCTCATGGGCAACTATATGTTGCGTGTTCACGTGTTGGGAAACCGTCGAATATATTTGTGTTAGCTAAAGACAGGTTAACCAAAAACATTGTGCACCGATTGGTGTTAAATTAAATTGAAATTGAAAGTATTTATAATTCAAAAAAAAAGATATTAATGTTTAAAAGTTTAAGACTGTCTGCCTTGCCTACCTCATTCATGAGTTTAAGCGTCACATGTTATTTACTGTATTATACTGTAATATACTTATATTTGTTATAAAATTAAATGGAAATAATAAATCTGATAAATTTTTATTTTTTACCTATTGATTTCTGCTTAGTATCAAGTGTAAGAACATTTTAATTAATTGTGTTCAACGTACTTCCCCTTCAAATCTCAATCCAGTGAATTTGTATACCAACATCAACATTTTCGTCTTTGTTCGTAAATAATTTCATTGTACTAAAGGGTTATAGTAGTAGAAAGTCAAATAAGGAGATCACCATATTTTTTTACAAATACCATCTGTGTGAAAAAGCATAGTGGACTCCGTGACTGATGTTCTCTTATTGTTCCTCTTAGATTGTTTACTATAATGTAATATAACAAAAACTTTAGCCACAGCAACGCGTGGCCGGGTCAGCTAGTATACATATATATATATGTGTAAAAATGTGTTAATTAGAATATAGGTTGTAAAGTTATTATGATACACATAAATATATTTAGGACCTTTATCTCTAATTACCTGTATGAGATGTGTATATTTTTCATACCTTGTTTTTGAATAAATTCAAAGTATAATTAAAAATGTCTAATTTCGAAAGATTACTATTATATTAATGACATATTCTGTGAAGTGTTGCGTTTTATTTAATAAGAAAAGTCGTACTCTAAAGTGAATACTTTGTAGAAGCTCTGGACAGTCTAGTAGATTATTGAGTAGTTTATATAGGAAGACAGCTTCAAAGACTCCTTCTGGTTTCCAAACTGTTAATTTGGTGAAGACCCTCAGCTTTTTGGTAAGCGCCAAATGAGATTTGACAACGCCAATTCAGGTGTTGAACCGGCTATTTATCAAAATAGAATATTGGCACGTTTGTAAGGAAAAAAATAAGTTATAATATTTTTAAGAGTAAATAAGAAAATAAATGTTATATTCACTTGCCTTACCCACACGTCTAATGTAAAGTGTGGAATGTAATACATAAGAACTAATTATGCCTTGTAGTTAAATATGTGTAAGAGAGATGCACTATATACTCGTACATTGGTACATATACCTATAAGTAATGAGATGCGGTTAGCTATGCCCTAAGGTGTAGTTACGTCATTACGCCGACCCAATACATTTCACTTTCTAATCTGCTTACATAGACTTTATATGAGGGACTCCAAATGACAGTAGAGTACCCTGAGTGACTCCTGACAAATGACAAATACAATGGCTTGCAAGTCCTGAAGAGGAAGCCAAGCATTCTATGGGATTTCTCCACAATTAGTTCAATGGGTTTGTTATAGAGCAGCTTAGAGTCGCATATTTATAGAGTATGTGTAATTAACTTTTGTAGTTTTGCGAGTAAATGTTATTTTATGACAATTAGCAACATTTATCTCTAATCTGTTTTGTCGACAATACTCAGAGAGTATTTCAATATCTTCTTGCAATTTGAGGCAAATTTAATAGATTGTTTAAATATTAATAGATAACTTTACTATAAAGTTTAAAATAAATATTTTTTAAAATAATTTAAATGCATAATGTCATAAATTAAAAGTTAAAAAAAAAAAAAATAAAAGATGTTATACTCCCAATTTTATTCTTAAAAAATAATGAATGAGTGGTATTTAAATATAAACTTAATCTGTAATAGTATCTAAACCAAGTCTCAAGACCGTTCACGATCAAAATAACAGCGAATTAATCCTGTAACATGGTTATAGAGAAAAAAAAATATGTAAACTTTACGTGTAAATAGTAAAAGGATAACGTAATATATCTTTGTGCTGAGCACTCAACTAACGCTGTACGCCGTAACGGTGTCAAGGCCATTATCGATCGGCGCGGCGTTGGAATTCAGTTAAAATAATATAAATTCTGGGGTAATTTTTTACACATTTTTCCATATCGTTACACAATACCCCCTTAAGTCTCCGGCAATGGTCTTGGGCCACTCTATATATGTTACTAAATATAGTGCCAAATTAATAGAAAATAATATACGGGAAAGAGTGATCCAAATAGTTAGTTTTGCAGATACAGTGTTTGTACAAATAACTATCAATTTATTTGCTATATTGTGACAAGAAGTTACAAAATAAATAAAAAACTAAAAGAACTTAAAATTTGATGGGCGGCTGAAAATTTAGAAATAATAAAGAGAATAAAATAAAAAAATGAATCATGAATAATAAAAAATATGCTCATATAAAATATCAGGGATGGGTGAGTACTACCAACGCTCTTTGCGTCTGCTTCAGGAAATTAACGAAGAAATAAAAAACCAGTTTTTGGCAGGTTTATAAAATCTTTTCTTGTATTCCAAAAAACTCCTACACAATACAAAAAAATATATGTTGGGGCAGTTGCCAATAAAACCAACAAAAAAACTATATAAATATAAACAGTTCTTTTTAATGAACTGAGAAAAAAACTCCCTCGTTCTACAGATATAGGCAACTGCCAATCAAAAATAAAAAATATAAAGGTATAAAAATTTAAACAAAAATAAAAAACAATTTAGTATAATAGACTGCAACCAAGGTCTACATTAAAAAAACAATTTGGAAGACAATTTAAAACATATGAAACAAAAAAATATAAATCTTCTCCAAGTAGACTTTTTCGACGCTGGAACTCAGTCGCTTCCAAGAGATGAAATTTAACAGATATGGTGAATTTAAATGATTACATCACCTTTAAAATTTTACACCGGTGATCGCCAATGGTCCGACACGTGGCGTGTTATCCGAGTGAGAAGGTGGAAAAAACGTGTGTGAAGAAAATTCGTGGACCTCTGTCTCTGCCGGTTAACTTCAAATGTGTTCTCAGGAAAAAAAGAAACCGTGTAGTAAGCCGCTGCTGTTTCCATAAGTTTAACTCCAAAATAAGAAGAATCTAAGAAGAACAAGCCAAAAAAAGAAGCCTGTTGTAAAAAAAGAAACAATTATTACCCCGAGGCACTCGCAAAAAGCTACCCCCCAAGAAAAGAAAAAAACCAAAAAAACTTACCACCCAGGTTAAGGTGGCTTCAATCGAACAACAGAAATAACCAAAAAGGTAGAAACTGGAACTGTACTGGAACGAACAATTAATCGAGGCGAGAATAAGGCGATATTCAAAGAAACACGAGTTTGCGTCCAAGTCCAGTCGAAAAAGATAGTTCATAAAGGTGATGGGCCTTTTATAACCGTTCAACAAAAGCGACAAGTCTCTGGACTGACAGGGCGATATCTGGCTGTCAAATTTCGAAGAAGAAGAAAGATTACTAATGCAATCCATAAAGTGAAATATTATTTTTTTTATGAAACGAAACAAAGGAAATAAACAGTTAATTTAATTCAACTTCTAAATAAAACATAAAAATGATTCAAAACATTTTAATTTAAACAATTTAATTTGGAGTTGCAAGAATACTAAAATTCGCCAAGACTTGGGAAAAAATAATTTCAACGGGTAAAAAAAACAAACTGCTACAATATTTTATTGCATAATTAAAAAAGTGATAGGTTGCATCGTAATATAGATATCTAGTAAAATTTTGTTTTTGGTGGACATTTAAATATGTAATTATTGTGCCTCAAATCTAATAAAATATCTATAATATTAATAACAAAAATAGTATGAACGGTTAATTTTGATAATGTTATCAACATACATAAGTAAGTATTTAAGTACATAGCTGTAAAACAAAACAAAACAAAACTCGAATTGAAAGGTGCAAAAATATTTTATTAATTAAATCAAAGTTTTACACATTTAAGTACGTTAAGAATTCCTTTTTATGCAGAGCAATGAGCGTATATGTTTTACTTAACAGACAAATCATTTATAAATTGCATTCGGTACACCATTTCCTCCCATAAAAATAGCTTAGTTTAACCCTCTCACACACACTTGCACCCATTAACACATCATTACTTCCACTACACTCAACCGACGACACAGCGTACAGTAATGATTTACTTTCGCTTGTATGAATTTAATATTTTATGTCCATTGTGTTAATTTTTTTATTTTCTCCACTTTTTTTCTTTTTTCTATTTGATTTCGTTTTTCAACTGTCGCCTTATTTAGATTTATATGAGTAACTCATAATCGACCTTATAACTGTTAATATTGTGTCTTTTATTATTGTAACGCTGTGAGTTTACCGATGAATAAAATATAAATAAATAAAACGATCTGAAAGCAAATTACAACAATAGTTTTCTCAGAAACATAATCAAATATGAAATATCATTTTCTCTTTGCAATTAGCTTGAATAGATAGATTCTGCTGAAAACGATTTACAAAATGTTCAATTGTGTCATTAGGTCGTCACGGGTGAGTGAGAAGGCTATAGCCTATCAAGAATAGGCTATAGCCAGATTATTAAGGCTAGTAGCTATTTATTTATTCGTAGGTCGTAGGTAGGTATAATCGTTGAGTTTTTTATTTGTTGCGCTAAGGGCAATGGGCAATTACCTCTCCCCCCCCCCCCCACACAACGATAGGCGATTCAATTAGGTAGATAATACGGCGGCATTATTATTGCCGAATTAAAGAATATGCTAATTAAAGCTAAACAAGTTTAATGATTTTCTACACAAAGAGTACGATATACGGCAGTTCTGGGTATTTTTATAAACGAAAATGGCAATTTTACTACTTTAGATACGTCAGATAGATTCTGACGAGGGCAATACTGAATGTATGTCAAATAAACTGTCAACATATAGAAACTAACCAAATAAGCCAGCCGATGGGCCCAAATGTCAGAAGAGCGTACTATTTTTTAATGTTTTCGTGAACTATTTCTTATTTCATACTCAATTGAAAAAGAAAATGGAAGAATACAATTATAAAATGTGTCAATTAAATCATCAAAGTGCAATCAAATATGAACAAGCGAGCGATTACAAAACGAGCAGCAGTGATTTTGAACAAGCAAAAATAAGTGAACGCGACGATGACTCGCATAGTGTTTTAAAATATTTGGATACTAGCGAATCAATTAAATCAGAAATATTTTAAACCCATCGGGAAATTGATCCAAACCCACAATTTGATCAATTCGTAGAAGAAGACATTAAATTTATAAAATTAGAACCCAACAAAAACTATGTGACACAACATAACATACCAACCACTAGTAAACCTTGTCACGATGTAACAATTGATAATATCAAATGCGTCAGAATAATATTAAAGAGAATATATCTTAAATGTGCGACTTGCAAGTGTTCGTTTGAACGAAGCGATTCCATATATTATTTACCGAATTATCTAGACGAACATATTGTATGTGCCAGATGTTTGGATAAAGAAACATTTTCGACATTACCTATTAAAAATAGGGAAATGAATGAAATTTCAATTTGCCTACATAATAAAGTCAAATGCAACGAATGCGATTATACAAGTTCAATTAAGAAGAATTTTCAAAAACAAATTAATCTCGTAAATAACAAAATAAAAAAGTTTAAATGCAGCGAGTGTGATTATATAAGTTTAACTAAATCATATTTACGTAAACATATAGACGCCGTGCATCGGAAAACTAAAAACTTTAAATGCAGCGAGTGTGGCTATACGTGTTCAAGAAATTGGAATTTACGGATTCATATTAATGCTGTGCACAGAAAAATAAAAGAGTTTAAATGCAGCGAGTGTGATTTTATGAGTTTAACTAATTCAGACTTACGGAGACATGTAGACGCCGTGCATCTGAAAATAAAAATGTTTAAATGCAGCGAGTGTGGTTATACGTGCTCACGAAATGGGAATTTACGGATTCATATTAATGCTGTGCACAGAAAAATAAAAAAGTTTAAATGCAGCGAGTGTGCTTATACAAGTTCTACTAATGCACATTTACGTACACATATTGACGGCGTACATCGAAAAATAAAAAAAAATTAATGCAACGAGTGTGGCTATACGTGCTCACGAAATGGGCAGTTACGGATTCATATTAATGCTGTGCACAGAAAAATAAAAAAGTTTAAATGCAGTGAGTGTGATTATAAAAGCTCTTCTAAAAGTGACTTGATAGTACATATTGTCGCTGTTCACAAAAAAATTGAACGTTTATAGGCAGCGAGTGTGGCTATACGTGTTCGCAAAATGGACATTTAGGGCGTCATCTTAACGCTGTTATAAAAAAAAGTTTAATTTAAGCGAGGTTGATTTTAAGAGAAAATAAGAAATTATAAATGTAGCGAATGTGATTAAACATGGAAATTTATACACTCAATACAATAACTACGCTTAGAATAACTTTGTTCTAATTGTAAAATTAAATTGCTTCACTTATTTGAATGGATTCCTAATCTTTTATTTATCTGGTGGAGATGTCATGGTCATAAGCTATTTTATTGAATATTCCTTTTTTAATGGAATGACTTAGTGTTCAAAGATTTATTTAGGGAATGCAACGAACTTAAAGTTCGTATGAGAAGCGTGTAACAGCACGGATCACATACTCGTAAATTGTAATTTATCTGGTCAAATATTAGCTTTAAATTAAAACTTAGTAATGATTTTGCCTTTTTAATCGTATTGTAAAAGGGTGGAACTGTAGAAGTTTTTTTATAGAATTGAATATGCGCGTTTGTCCAGCATTCCGTTATGCTAAAGTACTTCTCAAGGAATTGAATAAATAGATTCATTTGAGGTTATTTTATTTTCGTACTTAAATACCTACCGGGTGATTCATATCGAATGAATACCTATGCTTAGCACCATGAGATTCCTCATTAAATTTAGTTTTAAAAATATTGGTACAAAATGTATGCCTTACTTTATAGATCTACCTTATGTCGCAGGAACTTTGAATAATCCGTTGACTTAACATCGGATTATTGAAAATAGGTGCATTTTTATGCAATATTATTAATTGTTTCTACTTATTAAACCCATTGTTTTCGACGTGTGTTTCTAACCCCCCATGCAAACAGTATCTGTCTGTGGCATCGGAGCTCCCAAACGGAGGAAGCGATTTTATTGTTGTATTCGTTTGACAGGAGACTTTTTTACTGTCTTTACTTTTGTTCATTTCGTTTATCTGCTTTTGGAGTATTTGATACGATTTTTTAGATTTTTTTTCTGCTTATGAAAGTATTTTTAAACATGCGTTATTATTTTATTATAAATATTATTATTACTCGTTTAATTAACTTTAACTCTAATTTATATCGATTTTAGGTTTAATTCATCTATAATTATTAAAACTTAACTGTAGGTTTGAATGAATCAGATTTTTTAATTTATCTTATGTGTCATGGCATTTTGTGCATAGTATTAATTGCGAAAATAATTTTTGATTATGATTCATTTTTTCATTAGATATAAGGTGGGTGTGAAAAGCTTTCATAAAATACAGGCCTGTATTTAAACCAGCGTGCCTTATCTCAAGCGATGCAAATATCTGTGCGTTTAATATTAATTTTTCTTTAATAATTTTGGCTATATAATTTGTTAAAAATTTTCAATCTGTAAAAATATTAAAAAGCAATCGAATTTTCCAAATGTCAATACTGTCAGACTTTTATATAAGATTAGCTAACGGTGTTTGCCTATTACAACGCAAGGAATCATATATAGATTTGAAAATAATTTTTATTTTTAAGCATTCGTCAGAAAATATATGAAAGATGACGTTTAAAATGCAACCTTCATTAATTCGATAATCGCATTTTCAACTAAAAGATAAATATATCCAGCCACTACAATTATTATGATATAATTGCAGTTTTGCTAGATAAATCAAACAGTATTATGAAATGAAACTAATTTCTTAAAAGAATGCGTCAAATGCTGTTAGTTTAATTAATGCTGTTAAAAGTTAGTTTAATTTTGTCTATTTAGACCTACAGATCTGCAAGCGACCAAAACCCAAATGTGAGAGAGTTCCCATGTCTTTAAATCAATTTCGCGGGCAAAGACTTCAAAACTTTTACATTAAAGCAAGCATCGAAATCCCTGCCGTGAGTTCTCGCGTGAATTGGAACGGGTAAAGCGGAAAGTAATTTGTTACAGGATAATCTATGATTATTAATTCTAATGTTTAATGGCCTCGTAGTCTCACCAACATAAAACGCATCACAAAACTTACATTGAACTGGTGCACGTTATGTTAGTGGTAATTTTATATGTATTTTTATTGTTCGCGCTTGAAAATTTATCGTCTCTTACAATAATTTTGCATGTTTTACAACGAGGTCTTTTACAAGGTTCGACCCCGTTTTTTGGAAATATGTTATGTGGTTGCTTACCAAACGTTTTATTTTTATTTAAAATATTACGTAAATTGGGAGGACGTCGGTAAGACAATATAGGGGGACAATCGAGTATATTTTTCCAATTTGCATTATTAGAGATTATTAAATATAAGTATTTTGAAATTAGATTTAATTTTTCAACACCAGGAAAATAGGTGGTGTTTAGCAAAATTTTTTTTATTAATCATTTTTGTTTTTATTTTAGGTGTAAATTTTGAAAAAGAGTCTAAAATTTGTTTTTTTAGGAGATCGCGTAGGTGATTACATTCTAAAAAGCTTTTTTTTACGTTAATGAGATATTTTTCTAAATCATTTTTATTATTAGAGATTCTATGACCGCAAATAGAAAGGGAATATGGTATTGTTTTTTTTTTTGTGTGAAACGGATGGCAACTATCAAACTGTAAGTATTGTTGATTATATATAAAAATGAGTTAATTAGAATATAGGTTGTATAGTTATTATGATAAACATAACTATATGTAGGACCTTTATCTCTAATTGCTTGTATGAGACATTTTACATACCTTGTTTTTGAATAAATTCAAATTACAAATGAAAATGTCTAATTTCGAAAGATTACTATTATAGTCATGAGATATTCTGTGAAGTGTTGCGTTTTGTCTTTGTAGAAGCTCTGGACAGTCTAGTAGATTATTGAGTAGTTTATATAGAAAGACGGTTTCAAAGACTTTCCTTCTGGTATCCAAACTGGCAATTTGGTGCAGACCTTCAGCTTTTTGGTAAGCGCCAAATGAGATTTGACAACGCCAATTCAGATGTTGAACCGGCTATTTATCAAAATAGAATATTGGCACGTTAGTAAGAAAAAAAATAAGTTATAATATTTTTAAGAGTAAGTAAGAAAATAAATGTTATATTCACATGCCTAACCCACACGTCTAATGTAAAGTGTGGAATGTAATACATAAGAACTAATTATGTCTTGTAGTTAAATATGTGTGAGAGAGATGCACTATATACTCATGTACATGTACATAGGTACATATACCTACGTAATGAGATACGGTTAGCTATGCCCTAAGGTGTAGCTGCGTCATTACGCCCTCCCAATACATTTCACTTTCTAATCTGCTTACATAGACTTTATATGAGGGACTCCAAATGACAGAAGAGTACCCTGAGTGACTCCTGACAAATGACAAATACAATGGCTTGCAAGTCCTGAAGAGGAAGCCAAGCATTCTATGGGATTTCTCCACAATTAGTTCAATGGGTTTGTTATAGAACAGCTTAGAGTCGCATATTTATAGAGTATGTGTAATTAACTTTTGTAGTTTTGCGAGTAAATGTTATTTTATGACAATTAGCAACATTTATCTCTAATCTGTTTTGTCGACAATACTCAGAGAGCTTATATCAATATCTTCTTGCAATTTGAGGCAAATTTAATAAAATGTTTAAACATTAATAGATAAACTTTACTATAAAGTTTAAAATAAATAATTTTTAAATAATTTAAATGCATAATGTCATAAATTAAAAGTTTTAAAAAAATAAAATAAAAGATGTTATACTCCCAATTTTATTCTTAAAAAATAATAAATGAGTGGTATTTAAATATAAACTTAATCTGTCCCAATCTGTCCCAATCTGTCTTAATCTGTGTTATGTATCTAAACCAAGTCTCAAGCCGTTCACGATCAAAATAACAGCGAATTGATCCCGTGACTTCTAGTTTTAATGGTTGAAACACTATGTCAAAATTAATTATAGTTACAGAGAAAAAACATGTAAACTTTACTTGAAAAAAGTAAAAGGACACTGTTATAATATCTTTGTACTGAGCACTCAACTAACGCTGTACGCCGTAACGGTGACAAGGCCATTATCGATCGGCGCGGCATTGGCATTCGCGCGTTTACCACATTTATATTATCATTATTAAGTAATTACAATATTTAGGAGCTAGCTCCGGTGATACTGTTGAGTTTAGTAGGTGGGGAAAAAAAAAATATGCTTAACAACTCGCAGCCTACGCTTAAAAACATCCTTGGAACAAGGAAAATGGTCAAATACTGACCTATGAAAAGCATTCCACTGACGAATTGATCTGGAAAGAAAATAACTGAACCCAATGTTCCGTTTTGTCAAGATAGGTTTTATCTTGGAATGATGGTCATTACGGCCAATATAAGGAGGCTTAGAGAGCTGGGATCCTATATAGACTAGTTAACCTTAATTCGAAACGCCTTCTACTTAGTGGCTCCCAATTAAGAGTTGAAATTAATTCAGATGGTCTATCATATCGACTAAAACGCCTAAAGACATGTCGGCTTGCTTTTCTCTGAACTGCTCTCGAAGTTCGTCTTCAAGACATTGGGTGTGAGGATCCCATAATGATGAGCAGTATTCCACCCATCAGTGTACCATCAGTTAAAAAAATATAAATTCTGAGGTAATTTTTTTTTCCATATCGTTACACAATTCCCCCGTAAGTCTCCGGCAATGGTCTTGGGACACTCTATATATGTTACTAAATGTAGTGCCAAATTAATAGGAAATAATATACGGGAAAGAGTGATCCAAATAGTTAGTTTTGCAGATATAGTGTTTGTACAAATAACAATCAATTTATTTGCTATATTTTATTGCATAATTCAAATTATTTAGTTAACCCTACAGCAGGCTAATTAAAAAAGTGATAGGTTGCATCGTAATATAGATATCTAGTAAAATTTAGTTTTTGGTGGACATTTAAATATGTAATTATTGTGCCTCAAATCTAATAAAATATCTATAATATTAATAACAAAAATAGTATGAACGGTTAATTTTGATAATGTTATCAACATACATAAGTAAGTATTTAAGTACTTAGCTGTAAAACAAAACAAAACAAAACTCGAATTGAAAGGTGCAAAAATATTTTATTAAATTAGAAAATTTGTTATCTTCAAATCATATTTAAGCTTTAAATTATCATTCGATTCAGACTTTGGAAGATTGCGAATTATTACCGAAATGGCCTTTTAAATCAAAGTTTTACACATTTAAGTACGCTAAGAATTCCTTTTTATGCAGAGCAATGAACGTATATATTTTACTTAACAGACAAATCATTTATAAATTGCATTCGGTACACCATTTCCTCCCATAAAAATAGCTTAGTTTAACCCTCTCACACACACTTACACCCATTAACACACCCTTACTTCCACTACACTCAGCCGACGACACAGCGTACAGTAATGATTTACTTTCGCTTGTATGAATTTAATATTTTATGTCCATTGTGTTAATTTTTTTATTTTCTCCACTTTTTTTCTTTTTTCTATTTGATTTCGTTTTTCAACTGTCGCCTTATTTAGATTTATATGAGTAACTCATAATCGATCGTTATAACTGTTAATATTGTGTCTTTTATTATTGTAACGCTGTGAGTTTACCGATGAATAAAATATAAATAAATAAAACGATCTGAAAGCAAATTACAACAATAGTTTTCTCAGAAACATAATCAAATATGAAATATCATTTTCTCTTTGCAATTAGTTTGAATAAATAGATTTTGCTGAAAACGATTTACAAAATGTTCAATTGTGTCATTAGGTCGTCACGGGTGAGTGAGGAGGCTATAGCCTATCAGGAATAGGCTATAGCCAGATTATTAAGGTTAGTACCTAATTATTTATTCGTAGGTCGTAGGTAGGTATAATCGTTGAGTTGTTTATTTGTTGCTCTAAGGGCAATGGGTAATTGCTTTCCCCACTCCCCTGCGCCGCCCAGCGATACACCAATTACCGTAATTGAATGCGATTCAATTAATTTCAATTAGGTAGATAATACGGCGGCATTATCATTGCCGAATCAAAAAATATGAAAATTAAAGCTACACAAGTTTAATGATTTTCTACACAAAAAGTACGAAACGAAAATGGCAATTTTACTACTTTAGATACGTCAGATAGATTCTGACGAGGGCAATACTGAATGTATGTCAAATAAACTGTCAACATATAGAAACTAACCAAATAAGCCAGCCGATGGGCCCAAATGTCACAAGAGCGTACTATTTTTTAATGTTTTCGTGAACTATTTCTTATTTCATACTCAATTGAAAAAGAAAATGGAAGAATACAATTATAAAATGTGTCAATTAAATCATCAAAGTGCAATCAAATATGAACAAGCGAGCGATTACAAAACGAGCAACAGTGATTTTGAACAAGCAAAAATAAGTGAACGCGACGATGACTCGCATAGTGTTTTAAAATATTTGGATACAAGGCAATCAATTAAATCAGAAATATTTGAAACCTATCAGGAAATTGAACCAAACCCACAATTTGATCAATTCGTAGAAGAAGACATTAAATTTATAAAATTAGAACCCAACAAAAACTATGTGACACAACATAACATACCAACCACTAGTAAACCTTGTCACGATGTAACAATTGATAATATCAAATGCGTCAGAATAATATTAAAGAGAATAGATCTTAATTGTGCGACTTGCAAGTGTTCGTTTGAACGAAGCGATTCCATATATTATTTACCTAATTATCTAGACGAACATATTGTATGTGGCAGATGTTTGGATAAAACAACATTTTCGACATTACCTATTAAAAATAAGGAAACGAATGAAATTTCAATTTGCCTACATAATAAAGTCAAATGCAACGAATGCGATTATACAAGTTCAATTAAGAAGAATTTTCAAAACCAAATTAATCTCGTAAATAACAAAATAAAAAAGTTTAAATGCAGCGAGTGTGGCTATACATGTTCACAAAATGGGAATTTACGGATCCATATTAATGCTGTTCATAGAAAAATAAAAAAGTTTAAATGCAGCGAGTGTGATATTAAAAGTTCAGCGAAATCAGATTTACGAAGACATGTAGACATCGTGCATCGAAAAATAAAAGAGTTTAAATGCAGCGAGTGTGCCTATACAAGTTCTACTAATGCACATTTACGTACACATATTAACGGCGTACATCGGAAAATAAAAGCTTTTAAATGCAGCGAGTGTGATTATAAGAGTTCAACGAAATCAGATTTACGTAAACATATTGACGCCGTTCATCAAAGAATCAAAAAGTATAAATGCAGCGAATGTGGCTATACATGTTCACAAAATGGGCAGTTACGGATTCATATTAATGCTGTGCACAGAAAAATAAAAAAGTTTAAATGCAGTGAGTGTGCTTATACAAGTTCTACTAATGCATATTTACGGAAACATATAGACGCCGTGCATCGGAAAATAAAAGCTTTTAAATGCAGCGAGTGTGCTTATACATGTTCTACTAATGTACTTTTACGGAGACATTTAGATGCCGTGCATCGAAAAATAAAAAAGTTTAAATGCATCGAGTGTGGCTATACGTGTTCACAAAATGGGCATTTAGGGATTCATATTAATGCCGTTTATAGAAAAGCAAAAAAGTTTAAATGCAGCAAGTGTGATTATAAGAGCTCTTCTAAAAGTGACTTGAGAGTACATATTGTCGATGTTCACAAAAAAATTGAACGTTTATAGGCAGCGAGTGTGGCTATACGTGTTCGCAAAATGGACATTTAGGGCGTCATCTTAACGCTGTTATAAAAAAAAGTTTAATTTAAGCGAGGTTGATTTTAAGAGAAAATAAGAAATTATAAATGTAGCGAATGTGATTAAACATGGAAATTTATACACTCAATACAATAACTACGCTTAGAATAACTTTGTTCTAATTGTAAAATTAAATTGCTTCACTCATTTGAATGGATTCCTAATCTTTTATTTATCTGGTGGAGATGTCATGGTCATAAGCTATTTTATTGAATATTCCTTTTTTAATGGAATGACTTAGTGTTGAAAGATTTATTTAGGGAATGCAACGAACTTAAAGTTCGTATGAGAAGCGTGTAACGACACGGATCACATACTCGTAAATTGTAATTTATCTGGTTTTCAAACATTAGCTTTAAATTAAAACTTAGTAATGATTTTTTCTTTTTAATCGTATTAAAAAAGGGTGGACCTGTAGAAGTTTTTTTATAGAATTGAATATGCGCGTTTGTTCAGCTTTCCGTTATGCTAAAGTACTTCTCAATGAATTGAATAAATAGATTCATTTGAGGTTATTTTATTCCCGTACCTAAATACCTACC
Organism: Neomicropteryx cornuta; assembly: GCA_020383195.1. Classification (NCBI taxonomy): domain Eukaryota; kingdom Metazoa; phylum Arthropoda; class Insecta; order Lepidoptera; family Micropterigidae; genus Neomicropteryx; species Neomicropteryx cornuta. Next base: position 2,346,738 of record JAHKQU010000010.1, on the reverse strand, counting down.
GGGTGATTCATATCGAATGAATACCTATGCTTACCACCATGAGATCCCTCATTAAATTTTGTATAAAAAATATTGGTACAAAATGTATGCTTTACCTTGTAGATCTACCTTCGCAGGAACTTTGAGTAATCCGTTGACTTAACATCGGATTATTGAAAATGGCTGCATTTTTATGCAATATTACTAATTATTTTTACTTATTAAACCCATTGTTTTCGACGTGTGTTTCTAACCCCCCATGCAAACAGTATCTGTCTGTGGCATCGGAGCTCCCAAACGGAGGAAGCGATTTTATGGTTGTATTCGTTTGACAGGAGACTTTTTACTGTCTACTTTTGTTCATTTCGTTTATCTGCTTTTGGAGTATTTGATACGATTTTTTAGAATTTTTTTCTTCTGCTTAGGAAAGTATTTTTAAACATGTGTTAAATATATGGAGGTGTAGTGCTATGCATAGAGTCCGCTCCTATATAGATGTGGCCAGGCTTATTTTTGACAGCTTATTTTTGTTCTATAATACGGCTATGTTTAATTCCTGAACAGCCCATAACAATTTTCATCCGCAAACGATGTTACAGTCCAATGGGTAAAAGGGCACACTCACAGCCAGGGGCAGAACCTATCCTTTTTTCGGCCAGAACCTATCCTGCCACTATCAGTTAACTATCCAACATCTGCTCTAAACCATCTAACCCGGGCAAGGTACAGACGCAGGTGTGGCAGTTTAAAATGTAGCCAGGCCAGAACAGGGCTGCACCCTCGTCTTACAAAATACTGTCTCAGCCTGCCAAGGGCAAACCTAGTAATGCAGAGGAAGAGACTGCGGAACACGCAATCTGTCACTGTCCAGCCCTCACTTCAAAAAGAAGCGCAATGTGGGGGGCAGCCATGCTTGCTATAGGCGAAATTTGTAGCTGGTTGGCTCGTATTGAAGACGGATTGGCGGAGATGAAGGAGCTTTAGTTTCGAAGCTGCACTATGAAGGTATACAAAATGGGCCAAAAAATATGGCCAAAGTATAGCAGTCCTATATTCATAATTTCAAGCAACCCATAACAATAGCACTGCAACATATTGGATGCTGTTTTGCCCCCACATGTGTCTAAGGTCAGACTTATCTCTTTGATGTTATCAGATAGGCAATTTTCGAGGACCAATTTCGCAGCTTCCTTTTTTGCCATTTACTTCATGAGGTAAAACAAAACCTTTGGTATTGTATTGTTGTAGCTGGTCACATAGATTGGGTATTCTTTAATGCCCACATTTATTGTTTCTGTATTCCAAAGAGAAAGTCATTGTGCAATTGTATCTACAGGTAAATTACATCCTATTCCTGAGGCAGTTTTGGAGGCAATATTTTCTTCTGCATATAAGGCAATCCCTCGTCTCTTAGTTCTTCGTTTCTAATATTGATAGCCCAGTTTGAAGAGATTCAGCTCCTTGGCACCTCTTTGAAGGCCTATTTTCCAAAATGAATGAAATACATCGTTCAGAATGGATTTAGCAATTTGCAACGCATCTTCGGGTCAGGTTCTTCGATAGCTTTGTTAATATTCCCAAATTATACTGTGGCAGGCTGAGACTGCTAATGGTTGTCGAGGACCTCATCTTCCTTCAATTAAAATTGACTCGTGTTATTGATTCAGCAATGTGCGCGGGTTCTGGTCGAAACTGCTATGATGCTTTAGCTCACTGGACTTTTATAGTTTATTAGACACAACCGGGTTGTGCACAAGTCAAGTATGCTTTAGACATTATCATTTACTTGTAATCTATACACATAACTGATGATAGCTCAATGCTCTGTTCGAAGCTGGTATGGTTTGATAACTCGATATAATCGGATATTTGCACAAGTGAATTACGCTAAGATATAATATTGGTTTTTACTTGTTAATTTTAATAGTTTTAAGATGCAACTTTTGGGCACGTATATTTAGTTAAAGGCCAATAGTATATTTGGCCAGAAATTGATTTTGAATCTATTCAAAAAAGTATCAAGTAAAACAAATTAAGATACTTTACTGTTTTGTCCCAGAAAAAAATAATGAAAATAGTTCATTATATGTCATTAGAGTTGTGCATAATCTGCAGAAAAACTGCATTTATCTGGTTTTTCGAGAAGCTAATTTAAAAATTAAACATCGTAACAAAAAATGTGTTACGCTTAAAGATAGCGCTTAAAAAGTTGATCAAAAATGCATTCTTAACAAGTCCTGAGGAGGAAGCCAAGCATTCTATGGGATTTCTCCACAATTAGTTCAATGGGTTTATTATAGAGCAGCTTAGAGTCGCATATTTATAGAGTATGTGTAATTAACTTTTGTAGTTTTGCGAGTAAATGTTAATTTATGACATTTAGCAACATTTATCTCTAATCGACAATACTCAGAGAGTTTTTCAATATCTTCTTGCACTTTGAGGCAAATTTAATAGAATATTTAAACAGTAATAGATATAATAGATAGAACGCCTACTATAAAGTTTTAAAAAAATAAAAATAAAAGATGTTATATACCCAATTTTATTCTTTAAAAAAAAAATACAAAATAATGAATGAGTGGTATTTAAATATAAACTTAATCTGTAATAGTATCTACACCAAGTCTCAAGACCGTTCACGATCAAAATAACAGCGAATTAATCCTGTAACATGGATATGGAGAAAAAATAAATGTAAACTTTACGTGAAAATAGTAAAAGGATAATGTATTAATATCTTTGTGCTGAGCACTCAGCCGACGTTGTACGCCGTAACGGTGTCAAGGCCATTACCGATCGGCGCGGCATTGGAATTCGCGCGTTCACCGCATTTACACCATCAGTTAAAAAAATATAAATTCTGGCGTAATTTTTTACACATTTTTCCATATCGTTACCCAATACCCCCTTAAGTCTCCGGCAATGGTCTTGGGACACTCTATACGAGGTGTGTTCAAAAAGTATCGCGACTTTTGTGTTTTTTCTAAAATTATTTACTTATTCATGAATATCTATTTTGTCCCCTTCAAAGTAATCCCCATGAGATATTATACACTTGTGCCAACGGTTTTTCCAATCTTCGAAGCACTTCAAAAAATCATTTTTGTTTATCTTGTTCAGCTCCTCCTTCGATGCCGTCTTTATCTCGTCAAGCGTAGCGTAACGTAAGCGTAGCAGCTTCCATTGAGATGATTGAGCTTTGGTTTCCACGTCATAACCATAAACCCACGATTCGTCACCAGTTATGACCCTCTGGAGCAAATTTGGGTCGTCGCGGACAGAGTTTAACATCTCATTAGCAATGTTCATGCGATGCTGTTTTTGGTACGAATTTCGCGGCCTCCCGTCTCATGCCCAAATCATTGATAAAAATCGAATGGCACGAGCCAATCGATATGTTTAGGTCCTCAGCAACTTCTCTAACGGTGATTCGACGATTGGCCAATACCATTTTCTCCACTTCATTAATTTTTTCGTCTGTTTTTGAAGTGCTCGGGCGTTCGGCACGCTCTTCGTCGTTCACATCTTCTCGGCCTTCTGAGAACATTTTGTACCACCGATAAACGTTGCTTCGGTCCAAGGTAGCTTCTCCGTATGCCACAGTCAACATTCGGAATGCATCCGCGCACTTAATTTCGTTTTTCACACAAAATTTGATACAGGTTCTTTGATCCAATTTTTTTGAATAGGTAAAAATCGAAGACGATCCAAAACACGTGCCAGCAAAGCAGCTGTCAACAATTAAGTGAACATTCAAAATGGCCGAGCTTGTCGGCATAAGTGAGAGACATGAGTACCAACATAACGCCACAAAAAAATCGAAATTCGAATATACGTAACCCGCGAAAATTCAAAAGTCGCGATACTTTTTGAACACACCTCGTATATGTTACTAAATGTAGTGCCAAATTAATAGAAAATAATATACGGGAAAGAGTGATCCAAATAGTTAGTTTTGCAAAAACAGTGTTTGTACAAATAACAATCAATTTATTTGCTATATTTTATTGCATAATTCAAATTATTTAGTTAACCCTACAGCAGGCTAATTAAAAAAGTGATAGGTTGCATCGTAATATAGATATCTAGTAAATTTTATTTTTGGTGGACATTTAAATATGTAATTATTGTGCCTCAAATCTAATAAAATATCTATAATATTAATAACAAAAATAGTATGAACGGTTAATTTTGATAATGTTATCAACATACATAAGTAAGTATTTAAGTACTTAGCTGTAAAACAAAACCAAACAAAACTCGAATTGAAAGGTGCAAAAATATTTTATTAAATTAGAAAATTTGTTATCTTCAAATCATATTTAAGCTTTAAATTATCATTTGATTCAGACTTTGGAAGATTGCGAATTATTATCGACATGGCCTTTTAAATCAAAGTTTTACACATTTAAGTACGCTAAGAATTCCTTTTTATGCAGAGCAATGAGCGTATATATTTTACTTAACAGACAAATCATTAATAAATTGCATTCGGGACACCATTTCCCTCCATAAAAATAACTTAGTTGATACCCTCTCACACACACTTACACCCATTAACACATCATTACTTCCACTACACTCAACCGACGACACAGCGTACAGTAATGATTTACTTTCGCTTGTATGAATTTAATATTTTATGTCCATTGTGTTAATTTTCTATTTTCTCCACTTTTTTCTATTTGATTTCGTTTTTCAACTGTCGCCTTATTTAGATTTATATGTGTAACTGATAATCGACCTTATAACTGTTAATATTGTGTCTTTTATTATTGTAACGCTGTGAGTTTACCGATGAATAAAATATAAATAAATAAAACATTCTGAAAGCAAATTACAACAATAGTTTTCTCAGAAACATAATCAAATATGAAATATCATTTTCTCTTTGCAATTAGTTTGAATAGATAGATTTTGCTGAAAACGATTTACAAGATGTTCAATTGTGTCATTAGGTCGTCACGGGTGAGTGAGGAGGCTATAGCCTATCAAGAATAGGCTATAGTCAGATTATTAAGGCTAGTACCTATTTATTTATTCGTAGGTCGTAGGTAGGTATAATCGGTTGGTTATTTATTTGTTACGCTAAGGGTAAAAGCCAATTCCCCCCTCCCCCCGTCATAAGTGCCGTGCAACGATACGACTAATACCGTAATTAAAGGCGATTCAATTAATTTCAATTAGGTAGATAATACGGCAGCATTATCAATGCTGAATCAAAGAATATGCAAATTAAACTTACACAAGTTTAATGAATTTCTACACAAAGAGTACGAAACGAAAATGGCAATTTTACTACTTTAGATATGTCAGTTAGATGCTGACGAGGGCAATACTGAATGTATGTCAAATAAACTGTCAACTAATAGAAACTAACCAAACAAGCCAGCCGATGGGCCCAAATGTCACAATAGCGTACTATTTTTTAATGTTTTCGTGAACTATTTCTTATTTCATACTCAATTGAAAAAGAAAATGGAAGAATACAATTATAAAATGTGTCAATTAAATCATCAAAGTGCAATCAAATATGAACAAGCGAGCGATTACAAAACGAGCAGCAGTGATTTTGAACAAGCAAAAATAAGTGAACGCGACGATGACTCGCATAGTGTTTTAAAATATTTGGATTCAAGGCAATCAATTAAATCAGAAATATTTGAAACCCATCGGGAAATTGATCCAAACCCACAATTTGATCAATTCGTAGAAGAAGACATTAAATTTATAAAATTAGAACCCAACAAAAACTATGTGACACAACATAACATACCAACCACTAGTAAACCTTGTCACGATGTAACAATTGATAATATCAAATGCGTCAGAATAATATTAAAGAGAATAGATCTTAATTGTGCGACTTGCAAGTGTTCGTTTGAACGAAGCGATTCCATATATTATTTACCTAATTATCTAGACGAACATATTGTATGTGGCAGATGTTTGGATAAAGAAACATTTTCGACATTACCTATTAAAAATAAGGAAATGAATGAAATTTCAATTTGCCTACATAATGAAGCCAAATGCAACGAATGCGATTATACAAGTTCAATTAAAAAGAACTTTCAAAAACAAATTAATCTCGTAAATAACAAAATAAAAAAGTTTGAATGCAGCGAGTGTGCTTATACATGTTCAATTAAATCAACCTTACGGAGACATATAAACGCCGTGCATCATGAAATAAAAAACTTTAAATGCAGCGTGTGTGATTACATGTTCTAGTAATGCATATTTACGTAACTATATAGACGCAGTACATCGGAAAATAAAAAAGTTTAAATGCAGCGAGTGTGATTACAAAAGTTCATGTAAATGGAATATAAGGAAACATATAAACGCCGTGCATCAGACAATAAAAAAGTTTAAATGCAACGAGCGTGCTTATGCAGGTTCTACTAATGCATATTGCATCGAGTGTGGCTATACGTGTTAACAAAATGGGCATTTACGCATTTATATTAATGCCGTTCATAGAAAAATAAAAAAGTTTAAATGCAGCAAGTGTGATTATAAGAGCTCTTCTAAAAGTGACTTGAGAGTACATATTGTCACTGTTCACAAAAAATTGAACGTTTATAGGCAGCGAGTGTGGCTATACATGTTCGCAAAATGGACATTTAGGGCGTCATCTTAACGCAACTGTTCACAAAAAAAAGTTTAATTTGCAGCGAGGTTGATTTTAAGAGAAAATAAGATAGTATAAATGTAGCGAATACGAAACATAGCAATTTATACACTCATTACAATTACTACGCGTAAAATAACTTTGTTCTAATTGTAAAATTAAATTGCTTCACTCATTTGAATGGGTTCCTAATCTTTTATTTATCTGGTGGAGATGTCATGGTCATAAGCTATTTTATTGAATATTCCTTTTTTAATGGAATAACTTAGTGTTGAAAGATTTATTTAGGGAATGCAACGAACTTAAAGTTCGTATGAGAAGCGTGTAACGACACGGATCACATACTCGTAAATTTTAATCGATCTAGTTTTCAAATATTAGCTTTAAATTAAAACTTATTAATGATTTTTCCTTTTTAATCGTATTGAAAAAGGGTGGACCTGTAGAAGTTTTTTTATAGAATTGAATATGCGCGTTTGTCCAGCATTCCGTTATGCTAAAATATACTTCTCAAGGAATTGAATAAATAGATTCATTTGAGGTTATTTTATTTCCGTACTTAAATACCTACCGGGTGATTCATATCGAATGAATACCTATGGTTACCACCATGAGATCCCTCATTAAATTTTGTATAAAAAATATTGGTACAAAATGTATGCCTTACCTTGTAGATCTACCTTCGCAGGAACTTTAAGTAATCCATTGACTTAACATCGGATTATTAAAAATGGCTGCATTTTTATGAAATATTATTAATTATTTTTACTTATTAAACCCATTGTTTCCGACGTGTGTTTCTAACCCCCCATGCAAACAGTATCTGTCTGTGGCATCGGAGCTCCCAAACGGAGGAAGCGATTTTATTGTTGTATTCGTTTGACAGGAGACTTTTTTACTGTCTTTACTTTTGATCATTTTGTTTATCTGCTTTTGGAGTATTTGATACGATTTTTTAGATTTTTTTTTTTTGCTAATGAAAGTATTTTTAAACATTTGTTGTTAAATATTATTATTACTCGTTTAATTAACTTTAACTTCTTTAACTCTAATTAATATCGTTTTTAGGTTTAATTCATCTATAATTATTAAAACTTAACTGTAGGTTTGAATGAATCAGTTTTTTTTAATTTACCTTATAAAGTGTCATGGCATTTTGTGCATAGTATTAATTGCGAAAATAATTTTTGATTATGATTCATTTTTTCATTAGATATAAGGTGAGTGTGAAAAGCTTTCATAAAATACAGCGCTGTATTTAAACCAGCGCGCATTATCTCAAGCGATGCAAATATCTGTGCGTTTAATATTAATTTTTCTTTAATAATTCTGGCTATATAATTTGTTTAAAAATTTTTAATCTGTAAAAATATTAAAATGCATTCGAATTTTCCAAATGTCAATACTGTCAGACTTTTATATAAGGTTAGCTAACGGTGTTTGCCTATTACAACGTAAGGAATCATATATATATATTATATATATATATATATATATATATATATATATATATATATATGTAAAAATGTGTTAATTAGAATATAGGTTGTATAGTTTTTATGATAAACATAACTATATGTAGGACCTTTATCTTTAATTACTTGTATGAGAGGTGTATATTTTTCATACCTTGTTTTTGAATAAATTCAAATTACAAATAAAAATGTCTAATTTCGAAAGATTACTGTTTTTTCAATGACATATTCTGTGAAGTGTTGCGTTTTATTTAATAAGAAAAGTCGTACTCTAAAGTGAATACTTTGTAGAAGCTCTGGACAGTCTAGTAGATTATTGAGTAGTTTATATAGGAAGATAGCTTCAAAGACTTTCCTTCTGGTATCCAAACTGGCAATTTGGTGAAGACCTTCAGATTCTTGGTAAGCGCCAAATTAGATTTGACATCGCCAATTCAGGTGTTAAACCGGCTATTTATCAAAATAGAAAATTGGCACGTTTGTAAGGAAAAAAATAAGTTATAATATTTTTAATATAAGAAAATAAATGTTATATTCACATGCCTTACCCACACGTCTATTGTAAAGTGTGTAATGTAATACATAAGAACTAATTTTGTCTTGTTATTAAATATGTGTGAGAGAGATGCAGTATATATACTCGTACATAGGTACATATACCTATAAGTAATGAGATGCGGTTAGCTATGCCCTAAGGTGTAGCTACGTCATTACGCCGACCCAATACATTTCACTTTCTAATCTGCTTACATAGACTTTATATGAGGGACTCCAAATGACAGGAGAGTACCCTGAGTGACTCCTGACAAATGACAAATAAAATGGCTTGCAAGTCCTGAAGAGGAAGCCAAGATCTATGGGATTTCTCCACAATTAGTTCAATGGGTTTGTTATAGAGCAGCTTAGAGTCGGATATTTATAGAGTTTGTGTAATTAACTTTTGTAGTTTTGCTAGTAAATGTTATTTTATGTCAATTAGCAACATTTATCTCTAATCTGTTTTGTCGACAATACTCAGAGAGCTTATATCAATATCTTCTTGCAATTTGAGGCAAATTTAATAGAATGTTTAAACATTAATAGACAAACTTTACTATAAAGTTTAAAATAAATAGTTTTTAAAATAATTTAAATGCATAATGTCATAAATTAAAAGTTTTAAAAAAATAAAATAAAAGATGTTATACTCCCAATTTTATTCTTAAAAAATAATAAATGAGTGGTATTTTAATATAAACTTAATCTGTAATAGTATCTAAACCAAGTCTCAAGCCGTTCACGATCAAAATAACAGCGAATTGATCCCGTGACTTCTAGTTTTATTGGTTGAAACACTATGTCAAAATTAATTATATTACCGCATTTACACCATCAGTTAAAAAAATATAATCCTGAGGTATTTTTTTTTCCATATCGTTACACAATACCCCCTTAAGTCTCCGGCAATGGTCTTGGGACACTCTATATATATTACTAAATGTAGTGCCAAATTAATAGAAAATAATATATGGGAAAGAGTGATCCAAATATTTAGTTTTGCAGATACAGTGTTTATACAATTAACAATCAATTTATTTGCTATATTGTAACAAGAAGTTACAAAATAAATAAAAAACTAAAAGAACTTAAAATTTGATGGGCGGCTGAAAATTTAGAAATAATAAAGAGAATAAAAAAATAAAAAAATGAATCATGAATAATAAAAAATATGCTCATATAAAATATCAGGGATGGGTGAGTAATACCAACGCTCTTTGCGTCTGCTTCAGGAAATTAACGAAGAAATAAAAAACCAGTTTTTGGCAGGTTTATAAAATATTTTCTTGTATTCCAAAAAACTCCTACACAATACAAAAAAAATATATATTGGGGTAGTTGCCAATAAAACCAACAAAAACTATATAAATATAAACAGTTCTTTCTTATGAACTGACAAAAAAACTCACTCGTTCTACAGATATAGGCAATTGCCAATCAAAATAAAAAATATAAAGGTATAAAAATTTAAACAAAAATAAAAACAATTTAGTATAATAGACTGCAACCAAGGTCTACATTAAAAAAACAATTTAGAAGAAAATTTAAAACATATGAAACAAAAAATATAAATCTTCTCCAAGTAGACTTTTTCGACGCTGGAACTCAGTCGCTTCCAAGAGATGAAATTTAACAGATATGGTGAATTTAAATGATTACATCACCTTTAAAATTTTACACCGGTGATCGCCAATGGTCCGACACGTGGCGTGTTATCCGAGTGAGAAGGTGGAAAAAACGTGTGTGAAGAAAATTCGTGGACCTCTGTCTCTGCCGGTTAACTTCAAATGTGTTCTCAGGAAAAAAAGAAACTGTGTAGTAAGCCGCTGCTGTTTAACTCCATAAGTTTAACTCCAAAATAAGAAGAATCTAAGAAGAAGAAGCAAAAAAAAAAGAAGCCTGTTGTAAAAAAAGAAACAATTATTACCCCGAGGCACTCGCAAAAAGCTACCCCCCAAGAAAAGAAAAAAAACAAAAAACTTACCACCCAGGTTAAGGTGGCTTCAATCGAACAACAGAAATAACCAAAAAGGTAGAAACTGGAACTGTACTGGAACGAACAATTAATCGAGGCGAGAATAAGGCGATATTCAAAGAAACACTAGTTTGCGTCCAAGTCCAGTCGAAAAAGAAAGTTCATAAAGGTGATGGGCCTTTTATAACCGTTCAACAAAAGCGACAAGTCTCTGGACTGACAGGGCGATATCTGGCTGTCAAATTTCGAAGAAGAAGAAAGATTACTAATGCAAACCATAAAGTGAAATATTTTTTTTTTTTATGAAACGAAACAAAGGAAATAAACAGTTAATTTAATTCAACTTCTAAATAAAACATAAAAATGATTCAAAACATTTTTAATTTAAATAATTTAATTTAGGGTTGCAAGAATACTAAAATTCGCCAAGACTTGGGAAAAAATAATTTCAACGGGTAAAAAAAACAAACTGCTACAATATTTTATTGCATAATTCAAATTATTTAGTTAACCCTACAGCAGGCTAATTAAAAAATTGATAGGTTGCATTGTAATATAGATATCTAGTAAAATTTTGTTTTTGGTGGACATTTAAATATGTAATTATTGTGCCTCAAATCTAATAAAATATCTATAATATTAATAACAAAAATAGTATGAACGGTTAATTTTGATAATGTTATCAACATACATAAGTAAGTATTTAAGTACATAGCTGTAAAACAAAACAAAACAAAACTCGAATTGAAAGGTGCAAAAATATTTTATTAAATTAGAAAATTTGTTATCTTCAAATCATATTTAAGCTTTAAATTATCATTCGATTCAGACTTTGGAAGATTGCGAATTATTACCGAAATGGCCTTTTAAATCAAAGTTTTACACATTTAAGTACGCTAAGAATTCCTTTTTATGCAGAGCAATGAGCGTATATATTTTACTTAACAGACAAATCATTTATAAATTGCATTCAGTACACCATTTCTTCCCATAAAAATAGCTTAGTTTAACCCTCTCACACGCACTTACACCCATTAACACACCCTTACTTCCACTACACTCAACCGACGACACAGCGTACAGTAATGATTTACTTTCGCTTGTATGAATTTAATATTTTATGTCCATTGTGTTAATTTTCTATTTTCTCCACTTTTTTTTCTATTTGATTTCGTTTTTCAACTGTAGCCTTATATAGATTTATATGTAACTCAATCGACCTTATAACTCTTATCGACCTTATGGTACCGACCGACCTTATGGTATCGACCTTATGGTACCGACTCTTATGGTATCGACCTTATAACTCTTAATATTGTCTTTTATTATTGTAACGCTGTGAGTTTATCGATGAATAAAATATAAATAAATAAAACGATCTGAAAGCAAATTACAACAATAGTTTTCTCAGAAACATAATCAAATATGAAATATCATTTTCTCTTTGCAATTAGCTTGAATAGATAGATTCTGCTGAAAACGATTTACAAAATGTTCAATTGTGTCATTAGGTCGTCACGGGTGAGTGAGAAGGCTATAGCCTATCAAGAATAGGCTATAGCCAGATTATTAAGGCTAGTAGCTATTTATTTATTCGTAGGTCGTAGGTAGGTATAATCGTTGAGTTTTTTATTTGTTGCGCTAAGGGCAATGGGCAATTACCTCTCCCCCCCCCCCCCACACAACGATAGGCGATTCAATTAGGTAGATAATACGGCGGCATTATCATTGCCGAATCAAAGAATATGCTAATTAAAGCTATACAAGTTTAATGATTTTCTACACAAAGAGTACGAAACGAAAATGGCAATTTTACTACTTTAGATATGTCAGTTAGATTCTGACGAGGGCAATACTGAATGTATGTCAAATAAACTGTCAACAAATAGAAACTAACCAAATAAGCCAGCCGATGGGCCCAAATGTCAGAAGAGCGTACTATTTTTTAATGTTTTCGTGAACTATTTCTTATTTCATACTCAATTGAAAAAGAAAATGGAAGAATACAATTATAAAATGTGTCAATTAAATCATCAAAGTGCAATCAAATATGAACAAGCGAGCGATTACAAAACGAGCAACAGTGATTTTGAACAAGCAAAAATAAGTAAACGCGACGATGACTCGCATAGTGTTTTAAAATATTTGGATACAAGGCAATCAATTAAATCAGAAATATTTGAAACCTATCAGGAAATTGAACCAAACCCACAATTTGATCAATTCGTAGAAGAAGACATTAAATTTATAAAATTAGAACTATGTGACACAACATAACATACCAACCACTAGTAAACCTTGTCACGATGTAACAATTGGTAATATCAAATGCGTCAGAATAATATTAAAGAGAATAGATCTTAATTGTGCGACTTGCAAGTGTTCGTTTGAACGAAGCGATTCCATATATTATTTACCTAATTATCTAGACGAACATATTGTATGTGGCAGATGTTTGGATAAAGAAACATTTTCGACATTACCTATTAAAACAAAGGAAACGAATGAAATTTCAATTTGCCTACATAATAAAGTCAAATGCAACGAATGCGATTATACAAGTTCAACTAATAGGAATTTTCAAAAACAAATTAAACTCGCAAATAACAAAATAAAAAAGTTTAAATGCAGCGAGTGTGATTATATAAGTTCTACTAATGCACATTTACGAAGACATATTGACGGCGTACATCGAAAAATCAAAAAGGTTAAATGCAGCGAGTGTGCTTATGCAAGTTTTACTAAATCAGATTTACGTAAACATATAGACGCCGTGCATCGGAAAATAAAAAAGTTTAAATGCAGCGAATGCGGCTATACGTGCTCACAAAATGGGAATTTACGGATTCATATTAATGCCGTTCATAAAAAAATTAAAAAAAATAAATGCAGCGAGTGTGGCTATACGTGCTCACGAAATGGGGATTTACGGATTCATATTAATGCTGTGCACAGAAAAATAAAAAAGTTTAAATGCAGTGAGTGTGATATTAAGAGCTCAACGAAATCAGATTTACGAAGACATGTAGATATCGTGCATCGAAAAATAAAAGAGTTTAAATGCAGCGAGTGTGTCTATACGTGCTCACGAAATGCACATTTACGGATTCATATTAATGCTGTGCACAGAAAAATAAAAAAGTTTAAATGCAGCGAGTGTACTTATACAAGTTCTACTAATGCACATTTACGTACACATATTGACGGCGTACATCGAAAAATAAAAAAGTTTAAATGCAGCGAGTGTGATTTTAAGAGTTCAACTAAATCAAGTTTACGTAGACATATTGACGTCGTACATCAAAGAATCAAAAAGTATAAATGCAGCGAGTGTGGTTATAAGAGCTCTTCCAAGAATAACTTAAGAGTACATATTGTCGCTGTTCACAAAAAAAATGAACGTTTATAGGCAGCGAGTGTGGCTATACGTGTTCGCAAAATGGACATTTATGGCATCATCTTAACCCAGCTGTTCACAAAAAAAAGTTTAATTTGCAGCGAGGTTGATTTTAAGAGCATAGAAGAAAGTATAAATGTAGCGAATGTGATTTAACATGGAAATTTATACACTCAATACAATAACTACGCTTAGAATAACTTTGTTCTAATTGTAAAATTAAATTGCTTCACTCATTTGAATGGATTCCTAATCTTTTATTTATCTGGTGGAGATGTCATGGTCATAAGCTATTTTATTGAATATTCCTTTTTTAATGGAATGACTTAGTGTTGAAAGATTTATTTAGGGAATGCAACCAACTTAAGGTTCGTATGAGAAGCGTGTAACGACACGGATCACATACTCGTAAATTTTATTCGATCTGGTCAAATATTAGCTTTAAATTAAAACTTAGTAATGATTTTTCCCTTTTAATCGTATTGAAAAAGGGTGGACCTGTAGTAGTTTTTTTATAAGAATGTAATATGCGCGTTTGTCCAGCATTCCTTTATGCTAAAGTACTTCTCAAGAAATTGAATAAATAGATTTATTTGAGTTTATTTTATTCCCGTACTTAAATACCTACCGGGTGATTCATATCGAATGAATACCTATGCTTAGCACCATGAGATCCCTCATTAAATTTAGTATAAAAAATATTGGTACAAAATGTATGCCTTACCTTGTAGATCTACCTTCGCGGGAACTTCGAGTAATCCATTGACTTAACATCGGATTATTGGAAATAGGTGCATTTTTATGCAATATTATTAATTGTTTCTACTTATTAAACCCATTGTTTTCGACGTGTGTTTCTAACCCCCCATGCAAACAGTATCTGTCTGTGGCATCGGAGCTCCCAAACGGAGGAAGCGATTTTATTGTTGTATTCGTTTGACAGGAGACTTTTTTACTGTCTTTACTTTTGATCATTTTGTTTATCTGCTTTTGGAGTATTTGATACGATTTTTTTAGTTTTTTTTTCTGCTTATGAAAGTATTTTTAAACATGTGTTAAATATATGGAGGTGTAGTGCTATGCATAGAGTCCGCTCCTATATAGGTGTGGCCAGACTTATTTTTGTTCTATAATACGGCTATGTTTAATTCCTGAACAGCCCATAAAAATTTTCATCCGCAAACGATGTCACAGTCCAATGGGTAAAAGGGCACAGTCACAGCCAGGGGCAGAACCTATCATTTTTTCGGCCAGAACCTATCCTGCCACTATCAGTTAACTATCCAACATCTTCTCTAAACCATCTAACCCGGGCAAGGTACAGACGCAGGTGTGGCAGTTTAAAATGTAGCCAGGCCAGAACAGGGCTGCACCCTCGTCTTACAAAATACTGTCTCAGCCTGCCAAGGGCAAACCTAGTAATGCAGAGGAAGCGACTGCGGAACACGCAATCTGTCACTGTCCAGCCCTCACTTCAAAAAGAAGCGCAATGTGGGGGGTAGCCATGCTTGCTATAGGCGAAATTTGTAGCTGGTTGGCTCGTATTGAAGACGGATTGGCTACAGGAGCTTTAGTTTCGAAGCTGCACTATGAAGGTATACAAAATGGGCCAAAAAATATGGCCAAAGTATAGCAGTCCTATATTCATAATTTCAAGCAACCCATAACAATAGCACTGCAACATATTGGATGCTGTTTTGCCCCCACATGTGTCTAAGGTCAGACTTATCTCTTTGATGTTATCAGATAGGCAATTTTCGAGGTCCAATTTCGCAGCTTCCTTTTTTGCCATTTACTTCATGAGGTAAAACAAAACCTTTGGTATTGTATTGTTGTAGCTGGTCACATAGATTGGGTATTCTTTAATGCCCACATTTATTGTTTCTGTATTCCGAAGAGAAAGTCATTGTGCAATTGTATCTACAGGTAAATTACATCCTATTCCTGAGGCAGTTTTGGAGGCAATATTTTCTTCTGCATATAAGGCAATCCCTCGTCTCTTAGTTCTTCGTTTCTAATATTGATAGCCCAGTTTGAAGAGATTCAGCTCCTTGGCACCTCTTTGAAGGCCTATTTTCCAAAATGAATGAAATACATCGTTCAGAATGGATTTAGCAATTTGCAACGCATCTTCGGCAGGTAATGGGTCAGGTTCTTCGATAGCTTTGTTAATATTCCCAAATTATATTTATGGCAGGCTGAGACTGCTAATGCTGGTCGAGGACTTCATCTTCCTTCAATTAAAATTGACTCGTGTTATTGATGCAGCAACGTGCGCGGGTTCTGGTCGAAACTGCTATGATGCTTTAGCTCATTTGACTTTTATAGTTTATTAGACACAACCGGGTTGTGCACAAGTCAAGTATGCTTTAGACATTATCTTTTACTTGTAATCTATACACATAACTGATGATAGCTCAATGCTCTGTTCGAAGCTGGTATGGTTTGATAACTCGATATAATCGGATATTTGCACAAGTGAATTACGCTAAGATATAATATAGGTTTTTACTTGTTAATTTTAATAGTTTTAAGATGCAACTTGTGGGCACGTATATTTAGTTAAAGGCCAATAGTATATTTGGCCAGAAATTGATTTTGAATCTATTCATAAAAGTATCAAGTAAAACAATTTAAGATACTTTACTGTTTTGTCCCAGAAAAAAATAATGAAAATAGTTCATTATGTGTCATTAGAGTTGTGCATAATCTGCAGAAAAACTGCATTTATCTGGTTTTTCGAGAAGCTAATTTAAAAATTAAACATCGTAACAAAAAATGTGTTCAAAAAGCTGATCAAAACTGCATTCTTAGCAAGTATACCCTCGATATACAATTGCTTCAGTTTGTGGCTTTTGGAATGACTTGAAGGTCCTGAAGAGGAAGCCAAGATCTATGGGATTTCTCCACAATTAGTTCAATGGGTTTGTTATAGAGCAGCTTAGAGTCGCATATTTATAGAGTATGTGTAATTAACTTTTGTAGTTTTGTGAGTAAATGTTATTTTATGACAATTAGCAACATTTATCTCTAATCTGTTTTGTAGACAATACTCAGAGAGTTTTTCAATTTCTTCTTGCACTTTGAGGCAAATTTAATAGAATATTTAAACAGTAATTATAATAGATAGAATAATAGATAGAATAGATATAATAGATAGAACGCCTACTATAAAGTTTAAAGAAAATAAAAATAAAAGATGTTATATACCCAATTTTATTCATTAAAAAAAATAAATATTAATAAATGAGTGGTATTTAAATATAAACATAATCTGTAATAGTATCTACACCAAGTCTCAAGACCTTTCACGATCAAAATAACAGCGAATTGATCCTGTGACATGGTTATGGAGAAAAAATAAATGTAAACTTTACGTGAAAATAGTAAAAGGATAATGTATTAATATCTTTGTGCTGAGCACTCAACTAACGCTGTATGCCGTAACGGTGACAAGGCCATTATCGATCTTTACCGCATTTATATTATTATTATTAAGTAATTACAATATTTAGGAGTTAGCTCCGGTGATACTGTTGAGTTTAGTAGGTGAGAAAAAAAAAATGTTTTACAACTCGCAGCCTACGCTTAAAAACATCCTTGGAACAAGGAAAAGGGTCAACTTTTGACCTATGAAAAGCATTCCACTGACGAATTGATCTGGAAAGAAAATAATTGAAGCCAATGTTCCGTTTTGTCAAGATAGGTTTTATCTTGGAAGGATGGTCATTGCGGCCAATATAAGGAGGCTTAGAGAGCTGGGATCCTATATAGACTAGTTAACCTTAATTCGAAACGCCTTCTACTTAGTGGCTCCCAATTAAGAGTTGAAATTAATTCAGATGGACTATCATACCGACTAAAACGCCTAAAGACATGTCGGCTTGCTTTTCTCTGAACTGCTCTCGAAGTTCGTCTTCAAGACATTGGGTGTGAGGATCCCATAATGATGAGCAGTATTCCATCCATCAGTATACCATCAGTTAAAAAAATATAAATTCTGGGGTAATTTTTTACACATTTTTCCATATCGTTACACAATACCCCCTTGAGTCTCCGGCAATGGTCTTGGGACACTCTATATATGTTACTAAATGTAGTGCCAATTTAATAAAAAATAATATACGGGAAAGAGTGATCCGAATACTTAGTTTTGCAGATATAGTGGTTGTACAAATAACAATCAATTTATTTGCTATATTTTATTGCATAATTCAAATTATTTAGTTAACCCTACAGCAGGCTAATTAAAAAAGTGATAGGTTGCATCGTAATATAGATATCTAGTAAAATTTTGTTTTTGGTGGACATTTAAATATGTAATTATTGTGCCTCAAATCTAATAAAATATCTATAATATTAATAACAAAAATAGTATGAACGGTTAATTTTGATAATGTTATCAACATACATAAGTAAGTATTTAAGTACTTAGCTGTAAAACAAACAAAACAAAACTCAAATTGAAATGGTGCAAAAATATTTTATTAAATTAGAAAATTTGTGGCCTTCAAATCATATTTAAGCTTTAAATTATCATTCGATTTAGACTTTGAAAGATTGCGAATTATTATCGACATGGCCTTTTAAATCAAAGTTTTACACATTTAAGTACGCTAAGAATTCCTTTTTATGCAGAGCAATGAGCGTATACATTTTACTTAACAGACAAATCATTTATAAATTGCATTCGGGACACCATTTCCTCCCATAAAAATAGCTTAGTTTAACCCTCTCACACACACTTACACCCATTAACACACCCTTACTTCCACTACACTAATAACGATACGGTTATTACCGTAAAGGCGATTCAATTAGGGAGATAATACGGCGGCATTATCATTGCCGAATCAAAGTATATGCAAATTAAAGCTACACAAGTTTAATGATTTTCTACACAAAGAGTACGATATACGGCAGTTCTGGGTATTTTTATAAACACAAATGGCAATTTTACTACTTTAGATATGTCAGATGGATCCTAACGAGGGCAATACTGAATGTATGTCAAATAGACGTTCAACAAATAGAAACTAACCAAATAGGTGAACCCTTATGTCAAAAAAGTGCAAAACTGCGTGCGTTCGACAAAACAAAAAGTCCATAATTTGTGAGAACAAAATAGTTAATAAAATAGCCAAATCTACAAAAAAATAAGCCAGTCGATGGGCCCAAATGTCAGAAGAGCGTACTATTTTTTAATGTTTTCGTGAACTATTTCTTATTTCTAACTCAATTGAAAAAGAAAATGGAAGAATACAATTATAAAATGTGTCAATTAAATCATCAAAGTGCAATCAAATATGAACAAGCGAGCGATTACAAAACGAGCAACAGTGATTTTGAACAAGCAAAAATAAGTGAACGCGACGATGACTCGCATAGTGTTTTAAAATATTTGGATACAAGGCAATCAATTAAATCAGAAACAATTTGATCAATTCGTAGAAGAAGACATTAAATTTATAAAATTAGAACCCAACAAAAACTATGTGACACAACATAACATACCAACCACTAGTAAACCTTGTCACGATGTAACAATTGATAATATCAAATGCGTCAGAATAATATTAAAGAGAATAGATCTTAATTGTGCGACTTGCAAGTGTTCGTTTGAACGAGGCGATTCCATATATTATTTACCTAATTATCTAGACGAACATATTGTATGTGGCAGATGTTTGGATAAAGAAACATTTTCGACATTACCTATTAAAAATAAGGAAACGAATGAAATTTCAATTTGCCTACATAATAAAGCCAAATGCAACGAATGCGATTATACAAGTTCAACTAATGAGAATGTTCAAAAACAAATTCACCTCGTAAATAACAAAATAAAAAAGTTTAAATGCAGCGAGTGTGATTATATAAGTTCTACTAAATCAAACTTACGGAGACATATAAACGCCGTGCATCATAAAATAAAAAACTTTAAATGTAGCGAATGCGGCTATACGTGCTCACAAAATGGGAATTTACGGATTCATATTAATGCCGTTCATAAAAAAAATAAAAAAAAATAAATGCAGCGAGTGTGGCTATACGTGCTCACGAAATGGGGATTTACGGATTCATATTAATGCTGTGCACAGAAAAATAAAAAAGTTTAAATGCAGTGAGTGTGATATTAAGAGCTCAACGAAATCAGATTTACGAAGACATGTAGATATCGTGCATCGAAAAATAAAAGAGTTTAAATGCAGCGAGTGTGGCTATACGTGTTCACGAAAATGGTATTTACGGATTCATATTAATGCTGTTCACAGAAAAATAAAAAAGTTTAAATGCAGCGAGTGTGCTTATACAAGTTCTACTAATGCACATTTACGTACACATATTGACGGCGTACATCGAAAAATAAAAAAGTTTAAATGCAGCGAGTGTGGTTATAAGAGCTCTTCCAAGAATAACTTAAGAGTACATATTGTCGCTGTTCACAAAAAAAAATGAACGTTTATAGGCAGCGAGTGTGCTATACGTGTTCGCAAAATGGACATTTATGGCGTCATATTGACGCTGTTCACAAAAAAAAGTTTAATTTACAGCGAGGTTGATTTTAAGAGAATAGAAGAAAGTATAAATGTAGCGAATGTGATTTAACATGGAAATTTATACACTCAATACAATAACTACGCTTAGAATAACTTTGTTCTAATTGTAAAATTAATTTGCTTCACTCATATGAATGGATTCTTAATCTTTTATTTATCTGGTGGAGATGTCATGGTCATAAGCTATTTTATTGAATATTCCTTTTTTAATGGAATGACTTAGTGTTGAAAGATTTATTTAGGGAATGCAACCAACTTAAAGTTCGTATGAGAAGCGTGTAACGACACGGATCACATACTCGTAAATTGTAATCGATCTAGTTTTCAAATATTAGCTTTAAATTAAAACTTAGTAATGATTTTTCCCTTTTAATCGTATTGAAAAAGGGTGGACCTGTAAAAGTTTTTTTATAGAATTGAATATGCGCGTTTGTCCAGCATTCCGTTATGCTAAAATATACTTCTCAAGAAATTGAATAAATAGATTTGAGCTTATTTTATTCCCGTACTTAAATACCTACCGGGTGATTCATATCGAATGAATGCCTATGCTTACCACCATGAGATACCTCATTAAATTTAGTTTAAAAAATATTGGTACAAAGTGTATGCTTTACTTTGTAGATCTACCTTATGTCGCAGGAACTTTGAGTAATCCATTGACTTAACAGCGGATTATTGAAAATGGCTGCACTTTTATGCAATTTTACTAATTATTTTTACTTATTAAACCCATTGTTTTCGACGTGTGTTTCTAACCCCCCATGCAAACAGGACTGTTCTGTGGCATCGTAGCTCCCCAAACGGAGGAAGCCATTTTATTGTTGTATTCGTTTGACAGGAGACTTTATTACTGTTTACTTTTGTTCATTTCGTTTATCTGCTTTTGGAGTATTTGATACGATTTTTTAGATTTTTTTTCTGCTTATGAAAGTATTTTTAAACATGTGTTAGTAAATATTATTATTACTCGTTAACTTCTTTAACTCTAATTAATATCGTTTTTAGGTTTAATTCATCTATAATTATCAAAACTTAACTGTAGGTTTGAATGCATCAGATTTTTTTAATTTAGCTTATAAAGTGTCATGGCATTTTGTGCATAGTATTAATTGCGAAAATAATTTTTGATTATGATTAACTTTTACATTAGATATAAGGTGAGTGTGAAAAGCTTTCATAAAATACAGGCCTGTATTTAAACCAGCGTGCATTATCTCAAGCGATGCAAATATCTGTGCGAATTTGTTTAAAAATTTTCAATCTAAAAATATTAAAAAGCAATCGAATTTTTCAAATGTCAATACTGTCAGACTTTTATATAAGATTAGCTAACGGTGCTTGCCTATTACAACGCAAGGATCATAATATATAGATTTGATAATAATTTTTATTTTTAAGCATTCGTCAGAAAATATATGAAAGATGACGTTTAAAATGCAACCTTCATTAATTCGAAAATCGCATTTTCAACTAAAAGATAAATATATCCAGCCACTACAATTATTATTAGATACCTAATTGCAGTTTTGCTAGATAAATCTATCAGTATGATGAAATGAAACTAATTTCTTAAAAGAATATGTCAAGCATCACGCGTTAAATGCTGTTAAGTTAGTTTAATTTTGTCTATTTAGACCTACAGATCTGCAAGCGACCAAAACCCAAATATGAGAGAGTTCCCATGTCTTTAAATCAATTTCACGGGCAAAGACTTCAAAACTTTTGCATTAAAGCAAGCATCGAAGTCCCTGCCGTGAGTTCTCGCGTGAATTGGAACGGGTAAAGCGGAAAGTAATTTGGTACAGGATAATCTATGATTATTAATTCTAATGTTTAGTGGCGTCGTAGTCTCACCAACATAAAACGCATCACAAAACTTACATTGAACTGGTGCACGTTATGTTAGTGGTAATTTTATATGTATTTTTATTGTTCGCGCTTGAAAATTTATCGTCACTTACAATAATTTTGCATGTTTTACAACGAGGTCTTTTACAAGGTTCGACCCCGTTTTTTGGAAATATGTTATGTGGTTGCTTACCAAACGTTTTATTTTTATTTAAAATATTACGTAAATTGGGAGGACGTCGGTAAGACAATATAGGGGGACAATCGAGTATATTTTTCCAATTTGCATTATTAGAGATTATTAAATATAAGTATTTTGAAATTAGATTTAATTTTTCAACACCAGGAAAATATGTGGTGTTTAGCAAATTTTTTTTTATTAATCGAGTTTGTTTTTATTTTAGGTGTAAATTTTGAAAAAGAGTCTAAAATTTATTTTTTTAGGAGATCGCGTAGGTGATTACATTCTAAAAAGATTTTTTTTTACGTTAAGGAGATATTTTTCTAAATCATTTTTATTATTAGAGATTCTATGACCGCAAATAGAAAGGGAATATGGTATTGTTTTTTTTTTTTGTGTGAAACGGATGGCAACTATCAAACTGTAAGTATTGTTGATTATATATAAAAATGAGTTAATTAGAAAATAGGTTGTATAGTTATTATGATAAACATAACTATATGTAGGACCTTTATCTCTAATTGCCTGTTTGAGAGGTGTACATTCTACATACCTTGTTTTTGAATAAATTCAAATTACAAATAAAAATGTCTAATTTCGAAAGATTACTATTATATTTATGACATATTCTGTGAAGTGTTGCGTTTTGTCTTTGTAGAAGCTCTGGACAGTCTACTAGATTTTTGAGTAGGTTATACAGGACGACCGCTTCAAAGACTCCTTCTGGTATCCAAACTGGCAATTTGGTGAAGACCTTCAGCTTTTTGGTAAGCGCCAAATGAGATTTGACATCGCCAATTCAGGTGTTGAACCGGCTATTTATCAAAATAGAATATTGGCACGTTTGTAAGGAAAAAAATAAGTTATAATATTTTTATGAGTAAATAAGAAAATAAATGTTATATTCACATGCCTAACCCACACGTCTATTCTAAAGTGTGGAATGTAATACATAAGAATTAATTATGTCTTGTAATTAAATATGTGTGAGAGAGATGCACTATATACTCGTACATAGGTACATATACCTATAAGTAATGAGATGCGGTTAGCTATGCCCTAAGGTGTAGCTGCGTCATTACGCCCTCCCAATACATTTCACTTTCTAATCTGCTTACATAGACTTTATATGAGGGACTCCAAATGACAGGAGAGTACCCTGAGTGACTCCTGACAAATGACAAATACAATGGCTTGCAAGTCCTGAAGAGGAAGCCAAGCATTCTATGGGATTTTCTCTACAATTAGTTCAATGGGTTTGTTATAGAGCAGCTTAGAGTCGCATATTTATAGAGTATGTGTAATTAACTTTTGTAGTTTTGCGAGTAAATGTTAATTTATGACATTTAGCAACATTTATATCTAATAAAAATACTCAGAGAGCTTATATTAATATCTTCTTGCAATTTGAGGCAAATTTAATAGAATGTTTAAACATTAATAGATAAACTTTACGATAAAGTTTAAAATAAATATTTTTTAAAATAATTTAAATGCATAATGTCATAAATTAAAAGTTTTAAAAAAATAAAATAAAAATGTTATACTCCCAATTTTATTCTTAAAAAATAATAAATGAGTGGTATTTAAATATAAACTTAATCTGTAATAGTATCTAAACCAAGTCTAAAGCCGTTCACGATCAAAATAACAGCGAATTGATCCCGTGACTTCTAGTTTTATTGGTTGAAACACTATGTCAAAATTAATTATAGTTACAGAGAAAAAAAAAATGTAAACTTTACGTGAAAATAGTAAAAGGACACTGTAATAATATCTTTGTGCTGAGCACTCAACTAACGCTGTACGCCGTAACGGTGTCAAGGCCATTACCGATCGGCGCGGCATTGGCATTCGCGCGTTTACCGCATTTACACCATCAGTTAAAAAAATATAATCCTGAGGTATTTTTTTTTTCCATATCGTTACACAATATGCCCTTAAGTCTCCGGCAATGGTCTTGGGACACCCTATATATGTTACTAAATGTAGTGCCAAATTAATAGAAAATAATATATGGGAAAGAGTGATCCAAATATTTAGTTTTGCAGATACAGTGTTTATACAATTAACAATCAATTTATTTGCTATATTGTAACAAGAAGTTACAAAATAAATAAAAAACTAAAAGAACTTAAAATTTGGTGGGCGCCTGAAAATTTAGAAATAATAAAGAGAATAAAATAAAAAAATGAATCATGAATAATAAAAAATATGCTCATATAAAATATCAGGGATGGGTGAGTAATACCAACGCTCTTTGCGTCTGCTTCAGGAAATTAACGAAGAAATAAAAAACCAGTTTTTGGCAGGTTTATAAAATATTTTCTTGTATTCCAAAAAACTCCTACACAATACAAAAAAATATGTTGGGGCAGTTGCCAATAAAACCAACAAAAAAACTATATAAATATAAACAGCTCTTTTTAATGAACTGATAAAAAAACTCCCTCGTTCTACAGATATAGGCAATTGCCAATCAAAATAAAAAATATAAAGGTATAAAAATTTAAACAAAAATAAAAACAATTTAGTATAATAGACTGCAACCAAGGTCTACATTAAAAAAAAACAATTTGGAAGACAATTTAAAACATATGAAACAAAAAAATTTAATCTTCATCAAGTAGACTTTTTCGACGCTGGAACTCAGTCGCTTCCAAGAGATGAAATTTAACAGATATGGTGAATTTAAATGATTACATCACCTTTAAAATTTTACACCGGTGATCGCCAATGGTCCGACACGTGGCGTGTTATCCGAGTGAGAAGGTGGAAAAAACGTGTGTGAAGAAAATTCGTGGACCTCTGTCTCTGCCGGTTAACTTCAAATGTGTTCTCAGGAAAAAAAGAAACCGTGTAGTAAGCCGCTGCTGTTTCCATAAGTTTAACTCCAAAATAAGAAGAATCTAAGAAGAACAAGCCAAAAAAAGAAGCCTGTTGTAAAAAAAGAAACAATTATTACCCCGAGGCACTCGCAAAAAGCTACCCCCCAAGAAAAGAAAAAAACCAAAAAAACTTACCACCCAGGTTAAGGTGGCTTCAATCGAACAACAGAAATAACCAAAAAGGTAGAAACTGGAACTGTACTGGAACGAACAATTAATCGAGGCGAGAATAAGGCGATATTCAAAGAAACACGAGTTTGCGTCCAAGTCCAGTCGAAAAAGATAGTTCATAAAGGTGATGGGCCTTTTATAACCTTTCAACAAAAGCGACAAGTCTCTGGACTGACAGGGCGATATCTGGCTGTCAAATTTCGAAGAAGAAGAAAGATTACTAATGCAATCCATAAAGTGAAATATTATTTTTTTTATGAAACGAAACAAAGGAAATAAACAGTTAATTTAATTCAACTTCTAAATAAAACATAAAAATGATTCAAAACATTTTAATTTAAACAATTTAATTTGGAGTTGCAAGAATACTAAAATTCGCCAAGACTTGGGAAAAAATAATTTCAACGGGTAAAAAAAACAAACTGCTACAATATTTTATTGCATAATTAAAAAAGTGATAGGTTGCATCGTAATATAGATATCTAGTAAAATTTTGTTTTTGGTGGACATTTAAATATGTAATTATTGTGCCTCAAATCTAATAAAATATCTATAATATTAATAACAAAAATAGTATGAACGGTTAATTTTGATAATGTTATCAACATACATAAGTAAGTATTTAAGTACTTAGCTGTAAAACAAAACAAAACAAAACTCGAATTGAAAGGTGCAAAAATATTTTATTAAATTAGAAAATTTGTTATCTTCAAATCATATTTAAGCTTTAAATTATCATTCGATTCAGACTTTGGAAGTTTGCGAATTATTACCGACATGGCCTTTTAAATCAAAGTTTTACACATTTAAGTACGCTAAGAATTCCTTTTTATGCAGAGCAATGAGCGTATATATTTTACTTAACAGACAAATCATTTATAAATTGCATTCGGTACACCATTTCCTCCCATAAAAATAGCTTAGTTTAACCCTCTCACACACACTTGCACCCATTAACACATCATTACTTCCACTACACTCAACCGACGACACAGCGTACAGTAATGATTTACTTTCGCTTGTATGAATTTAATATTTTATGTCCATTGTGTTAATTTTTTTATTTTCTCCACTTTTTTTCTTTTTTCTATTTGATTTCGTTTTTCAACTGTCGCCTTATTTAGATTTATATGAGTAACTCATAATCGACCTTATAACTGTTAATATTGTGTCTTTTATTATTGTAACGCTGTGAGTTTACCGATGAATAAAATATAAATAAATAAAACGATCTGAAAGCAAATTACAACAATAGTTTTCTCAGAAACATAATCAAATATGAAATATCATTTTCTCTTTGCAATTAGCTTGAATAGATAGATTCTGCTGAAAACGATTTACAAAATGTTCAATTGTGTCATTAGGTCGTCACGGGTGAGTGAGAAGGCTATAGCCTATCAAGAATAGGCTATAGCCAGATTATTAAGGCTAGTAGCTATTTATTTATTCGTAGGTCGTAGGTAGGTATAATCGTTGAGTTTTTTATTTGTTGCGCTAAGGGCAATGGGCAATTACCTCTCCCCCCCCCCCACACAACGATAGGCGATTCAATTAGGTAGATAATACGGCGGCATTATTATTGCCGAATTAAAGAATATGCTAATTAAAGCTAAACAAGTTTAATGATTTTCTACACAAAGAGTACGATATACGGCAGTTCTGGGTATTTTTATAAACGAAAATGGCAATTTTACTACTTTAGATACGTCAGATAGATTCTGACGAGGGCAATACTGAATGTATGTCAAATAAACTGTCAACATATAGAAACTAACCAAATAAGCCAGCCGATGGGCCCAAATGTCAGAAGAGCGTACTATTTTTTAATGTTTTCGTGAACTATTTCTTATTTCATACTCAATTGAAAAAGAAAATGGAAGAATACAATTATAAAATGTGTCAATTAAATCATCAAAGTGCAATCAAATATGAACAAGCGAGCGATTACAAAACGAGCAGCAGTGATTTTGAACAAGCAAAAATAAGTGAACGCGACGATGACTCGCATAGTGTTTTAAAATATTTGGATACTAGCGAATCAATTAAATCAGAAATATTTGAAACCCATCGGGAAATTGATCCAAACCCACAATTTGATCAATTCGTAGAAGAAGACATTAAATTTATAAAATTAGAACCCAACAAAAACTATGTGACACAACATAACATACCAACCACTAGTAAACCTTGTCACGATGTAACAATTGATAATATCAAATGCGTCAGAATAATATTAAAGAGAATATATCTTAAATGTGCGACTTGCAAGTGTTCGTTTGAACGAAGCGATTCCATATATTATTTACCGAATTATCTAGACGAACATATTGTATGTGGCAGATGTTTGGATAAAGAAACATTTTCGACATTACCTATTAAAAATAGGGAAATGAATGAAATTTCAATTTGCCTACATAATAAAGTCAAATGCAACGAATGCGATTATACAAGTTCAATTAAGAAGAATTTTCAAAAACAAATTAATCTCGTAAATAACAAAATAAAAAAGTTTAAATGCAGCGAGTGTGATTATATAAGTTTAACTAAATCATATTTACGTAAACATATAGACGCCGTGCATCGGAAAACTAAAAACTTTAAATGCAGCGAGTGTGGCTATACGTGTTCAAGAAATTGGAATTTACGGATTCATATTAATGCTGTGCACAGAAAAATAAAAGAGTTTAAATGCAGCGAGTGTGATTTTATGAGTTTAACTAATTCAGACTTACGGAGACATGTAGACGCCGTGCATCTGAAAATAAAAATGTTTAAATGCAGCGAGTGTGGTTATACGTGCTCACGAAATGGGAATTTACGGATTCATATTAATGCTGTGCACAGAAAAATAAAAAAGTTTAAATGCAGCGAGTGTGCTTATACAAGTTCTACTAATGCACATTTACGTACACATATTGACGGCGTACATCGAAAAATAAAAAAAAATTAATGCAACGAGTGTGGCTATACGTGCTCACGAAATGGGCAGTTACGGATTCATATTAATGCTGTGCACAGAAAAATAAAAAAGTTTAAATGCAGTGAGTGTGATTATAAAAGCTCTTCTAAAAGTGACTTGATAGTACATATTGTCGCTGTTCACAAAAAAATTGAACGTTTATAGGCAGCGAGTGTGGCTATACGTGTTCGCAAAATGGACATTTAGGGCGTCATCTTAACGCTGTTAAAAAAAAAAGTTTAATTTAAGCGAGGTTGATTTTAAGAGAAAATAAGAAATTATAAATGTAGCGAATGTGATTAAACATGGAAATTTATACACTCAATACAATAACTACGCTTAGAATAACTTTGTTCTAATTGTAAAATTAAATTGCTTCACTTATTTGAATGGATTCCTAATCTTTTATTTATCTGGTGGAGATGTCATGGTCATAAGCTATTTTATTGAATATTCCTTTTTTAATGGAATGACTTAGTGTTCAAAGATTTATTTAGGGAATGCAACGAACTTAAAGTTCGTATGAGAAGCGTGTAACAGCACGGATCACATACTCGTAAATTGTAATTTATCTGGTCAAATATTAGCTTTAAATTAAAACTTAGTAATGATTTTTCCCTTTTAATCGTATTGAAAAAGGGTGGACCTGTAAAAGTTTTTTTATAGAATTGAATATGCGCGTTTGTCCAGCATTCCGTTATGCTAAAGTACTTCTCAAGGAATTGAATAAATAGATTCATTTGAGGTTATTTTATTTTCGTACTTAAATACCTACCGGGTGATTCATATCGAATGAATACCTATGCTTGCCACCATGAGATCCCTCATTAAATTTAGTTTAAAAAATATTGGTATAAAATGTATGCCTTACTTTATAGATCTACCTTATGTCGCAGGAACTTTGAATAATCCGTTGACTTAACATCGGATTATTGAAAATAGGTGCATTTTTATGCAATATTATTAATTATTTTTACTTATTAAACCCATTGTTTTCGACGTGTGTTTCTAACCCCCCATGCAAACAGTATCTGTCTGTGGCATCGGAGCTCCCAAACGGAGGAAGCGATTTTATTGTTGTATTCGTTTGACAGGAGACTTTTTTACTGTCTTTACTTTTGTTCATTTCGTTTATCTGCTTTTGGAGTATTTGATACGATTTTTTAGATTTTTTTTCTGCTTATGAAAGTATTTTTAAACATGCGTTATTATTTTATTATAAATATTATTATTACTCGTTTAATTAACTTTAACTCTAATTTATATCGATTTTAGGTTTAATTCATCTATAATTATTAAAACTTAACTGTAGGTTTGAATGAATCAGATTTTTTAATTTATCTTATGTGTCATGGCATTTTGTGCATAGTATTAATTGCGAAAATAATTTTTGATTATGATTCATTTTTTCATTAGATATAAGGTGGGTGTGAAAAGCTTTCATAAAATACAGGCCTGTATTTAAACCAGCGTGCCTTATCTCAAGCGATGCAAATATCTGTGCGTTTAATATTAATTTTTCTTTAATAATTTTGGCTATATAATTTGTTAAAAATTTTCAATCTGTAAAAATATTAAAAAGCAATCGAATTTTCCAAATGTCAATACTGTCAGACTTTTATATAAGATTAGCTAACGGTGTTTGCCTATTACAACGCAAGGAATCATATATAGATTTGAAAATAATTTTTATTTTTAAGCATTCGTCAGAAAATATATGAAAGATGACGTTTAAAATGCAACCTTCATTAATTCGATAATCGCATTTTCAACTAAAAGATAAATATATCCAGCCACTACAATTATTATGATATAATTGCAGTTTTGCTAGATAAATCAATCAGTATTATGAAATGAAACTAATTTCTTAAAAGAATGCGTCAAATGCTGTTAGTTTAATTAATGCTGTTAAAAGTTAGTTTAATTTTGTCTATTTAGACCTACAGATCTGCAAGCGACCAAGACCCAAATGTGAGAGAGTTCCCATGTCTTCAAATCAATTTCGCGGGCAAAGACTTCAAAACTTTGCATTAAAGCAAGCATCGAAATCCCTGCCGTGAGTTCTCGCGTGAATTGGAAAGGGTAAAGCGGAAAGTAATTTGGTACAGGATAATCTATGATTATTAATTCTAATGTTTAATGGCGTCGTAGTCTCACCAACATAAAACGCATCACAAAACTTACATTGAACTGGTGCACGTTATGTTAGTGTTAATTTTATATGTATTTTTATTGTTCGCGCTTGAAAATTTATCGTCTCTTACAATAATTTTGCATGTTTTACAACGAGGTCTTTTACAAGGTTCGACCCCGTTTTTTGGAAATATGTTATTTGGTTGGTTACCAAACGTTTTATTTTTATTTAAAATATTACGTAAATTGGGAGGACGTCGGTAAGACAATATAGGGGGACAATCGAGTATATTTTTCCAATTTGCATTATTAGAATATAAGTATTTTGAAATTAGATTTAATTTTTCAACACCAGGAAAATAGGTGGTGTTTAGCAAAATTTTTTTTATTAATCATTTTTGTTTTTATTTTAGGTGTAAATTTTGAAAAAGAGTCTAAAATTTGTTTTTTTAGGAGATCGCGTAGGTGATTACATTCTAAAAAGCTTTTTTTTACGTTAATGAGATATTTTTCTAAATCATTTTTATTATTAGAGATTCTATGACCGCAAATAGAAAGGGAATATGGTATTGTTTTTTTTTTTGTGTGAAACGGATGGCAACTATCAAACTGTAAGTATTGTTGATTATATATAAAAATGAGTTAATTAGAAAATAGGTTGTATAGTTATTATGATAAACATAACTATATGTAGGACCTTTATCTCTAATTGCTTGTATGAGACATTTTACATACCTTGTTTTTGAATAAATTCAAATTACAAATAAAAATGTCTAATTTCGAAAGATTACTATTATAGTCATGAGATATTCTGTGAAGTGTTGCGTTTTGTCTTTGTAGAAGCTCTGGACAGTCTAGTAGATTATTGAGTAGTTTATATAGGAAGAGAGCTTCAAAGACTTTCCTTCTGGTATCCAAACTGGCAATTTGGTGCAGACCTTCAGCTTTTTGGTAAGCGCCAAATGAGATTTGACAACGCCAATTCAAATGTTGAACCAGCTATTAATCAAAATAGAATATTGGCACGTTAGTAAGAAAAAAAATAAGTTATAATATTTTTAAGAGTAAGTAAGAAAATAAATGTTATATTCACATGCCTAACCCACACGTCTATTCTAAAGTGTGGAATGTAATACATAAGAATTAATTATGTCTTGTAGTTAAATATGTGTGAGAGAGATGCACTATATACTCATGTACATGTACATAGGTACATATACCTACGTAATGAGATACGGTTAGCTATGCCCTAAGGTGTAGCTGCGTCATTACGCCCTCCCAATACATTTCACTTTCTAATCTGCTTACATAGACTTTA
Source organism: Neomicropteryx cornuta (assembly GCA_020383195.1). Classification (NCBI taxonomy): domain Eukaryota; kingdom Metazoa; phylum Arthropoda; class Insecta; order Lepidoptera; family Micropterigidae; genus Neomicropteryx; species Neomicropteryx cornuta. The sequence continues at coordinate 2,314,674 of JAHKQU010000010.1, read as the reverse complement.
TATGAGGGACTCCAAATGACAGAAGAGTACCCTGAGTGACTCCTGACAAATGACAAATACAATGGCTTGCAAGTCCTGAAGAGGAAGCCAAGCATTCTATGGGATTTCTCCACAATTAGTTCAATGGGTTTGTTATAGAACAGCTTAGAGTCGCATATTTATAGAGTATGTGTAATTAACTTTTGTAGTTTTGCGAGTAAATGTTATTTTATGACAATTAGCAACATTTATCTCTAATCTGTTTTGTCGACAATACTCAGAGAGCTTATATCAATATCTTCTTGCAATTTGAGGCAAATTTAATAAAATGTTTAAACATTAATAGATAAACTTTACTATAAAGTTTAAAATAAATAATTTTTAAATAATTTAAATGCATAATGTCATAAATTAAAAGTTTTAAAAAAATAAAATAAAAGATGTTATACTCCCAATTTTATTCTTAAAAAATAATAAATGAGTGGTATTTAAATATAAACTTAACTGTAATAGTATCTAAACCAAGTCTCAAGCCGTTCACGATCAAAATAACAGCGAATTGATCCCGTGACTTCTAGTTTTAATGGTTGAAACACTATGTCAAAATTAATTATAGTTACAGAGAAAAAACATGTAAACTTTACTTGAAAAAAGTAAAAGGACACTGTTATAATATCTTTGTACTGAGCACTCAACTAACGCTGTACGCCGTAACGGTGACAAGGCCATTATCGATCGGCGCGGCATTGGCATTCGCGCGTTTACCACATTTATATTATCATTATTAAGTAATTACAATATTTAGGAGCTAGCTCCGGTGATACTGTTGAGTTTAGTAGGTGGGGAAAAAAAAAATATGCTTAACAACTCGCAGCCTACGCTTAAAAACATCCTTGGAACAAGGAAAATGGTCAAATACTGACCTATGAAAAGCATTCCACTGACGAATTGATCTGGAAAGAAAATAACTGAACCCAATGTTCCGTTTTGTCAAGATAGGTTTTATCTTGGAATGATGGTCATTACGGCCAATATAAGGAGGCTTAGAGAGCTGGGATCCTATATAGACTAGTTAACCTTAATTCGAAACGCCTTCTACTTAGTGGCTCCCAATTAAGAGTTGAAATTAATTCAGATGGTCTATCATATCGACTAAAACGCCTAAAGACATGTCGGCTTGCTTTTCTCTGAACTGCTCTCGAAGTTCGTCTTCAAGACATTGGGTGTGAGGATCCCATAATGATGAGCAGTATTCCACCCATCAGTGTACCATCAGTTAAAAAAATATAAATTCTGAGGTAATTTTTTTTTCCATATCGTTACACAATTCCCCCGTAAGTCTCCGGCAATGGTCTTGGGACACTCTATATATGTTACTAAATGTAGTGCCAAATTAATAGGAAATAATATACGGGAAAGAGTGATCCAAATAGTTAGTTTTGCAGATATAGTGTTTGTACAAATAACAATCAATTTATTTGCTATATTTTATTGCATAATTCAAATTATTTAGTTAACCCTACAGCAGGCTAATTAAAAAAGTGATAGGTTGCATCGTAATATAGATATCTAGTAAAATTTAGTTTTTGGTGGACATTTAAATATGTAATTATTGTGCCTCAAATCTAATAAAATATCTATAATATTAATAACAAAAATAGTATGAACGGTTAATTTTGATAATGTTATCAACATACATAAGTAAGTATTTAAGTACTTAGCTGTAAAACAAAACAAAACAAAACTCGAATTGAAATGGTGCAAAAATATTTTATTAAATTAGAAAATTTGTTATCTTCAAATCATATTTAAGCTTTAAATTATCATTCGATTCAGACTTTGGAAGATTGCGAATTATTACCGAAATGGCCTTTTAAATCAAAGTTTTACACATTTAAGTACGCTAAGAATTCCTTTTTATGCAGAGCAATGAACGTATATATTTTACTTAACAGACAAATCATTTATAAATTGCATTCGGTACACCATTTCCTCCCATAAAAATAGCTTAGTTTAACCCTCTCACACACACTTACACCCATTAACACACCCTTACTTCCACTACACTCAGCCGACGACACAGCGTACAGTAATGATTTACTTTCGCTTGTATGAATTTAATATTTTATGTCCATTGTGTTAATTTTTTTATTTTCTCCACTTTTTTTCTTTTTTCTATTTGATTTCGTTTTTCAACTGTCGCCTTATTTAGATTTATATGAGTAACTCATAATCGATCGTTATAACTGTTAATATTGTGTCTTTTATTATTGTAACGCTGTGAGTTTACCGATGAATAAAATATAAATAAATAAAACGATCTGAAAGCAAATTACAACAATAGTTTTCTCAGAAACATAATCAAATATGAAATATCATTTTCTCTTTGCAATTAGTTTGAATAAATAGATTTTGCTGAAAACGATTTACAAAATGTTCAATTGTGTCATTAGGTCGTCACGGGTGAGTGAGGAGGCTATAGCCTATCAGGAATAGGCTATAGCCAGATTATTAAGGTTAGTACCTAATTATTTATTCGTAGGTCGTAGGTAGGTATAATCGTTGAGTTGTTTATTTGTTGCTCTAAGGGCAATGGGTAATTGCTTTCCCCACTCCCCTGCGCCGCCCAGCGATACACCAATTACCGTAATTGAATGCGATTCAATTAATTTCAATTAGGTAGATAATACGGCGGCATTATCATTGCCGAATCAAAAAATATGAAAATTAAAGCTACACAAGTTTAATGATTTTCTACACAAAAAGTACGAAACGAAAATGGCAATTTTACTACTTTAGATACGTCAGATAGATTCTGACGAGGGCAATACTGAATGTATGTCAAATAAACTGTCAACATATAGAAACTAACCAAATAAGCCAGCCGATGGGCCCAAATGTCACAAGAGCGTACTATTTTTTAATGTTTTCGTGAACTATTTCTTATTTCATACTCAATTGAAAAAGAAAATGGAAGAATACAATTATAAAATGTGTCAATTAAATCATCAAAGTGCAATCAAATATGAACAAGCGAGCGATTACAAAACGAGCAACAGTGATTTTGAACAAGCAAAAATAAGTGAACGCGACGATGACTCGCATAGTGTTTTAAAATATTTGGATACAAGGCAATCAATTAAATCAGAAATATTTGAAACCTATCAGGAAATTGAACCAAACCCACAATTTGATCAATTCGTAGAAGAAGACATTAAATTTATAAAATTAGAACCCAACAAAAACTATGTGACACAACATAACATACCAACCACTAGTAAACCTTGTCACGATGTAACAATTGATAATATCAAATGCGTCAGAATAATATTAAAGAGAATAGATCTTAATTGTGCGACTTGCAAGTGTTCGTTTGAACGAAGCGATTCCATATATTATTTACCTAATTATCTAGACGAACATATTGTATGTGGCAGATGTTTGGATAAAGAAACATTTTCGACATTACCTATTAAAAATAAGGAAACGAATGAAATTTCAATTTGCCTACATAATAAAGTCAAATGCAACGAATGCGATTATACAAGTTCAATTAAGAAGAATTTTCAAAACCAAATTAATCTCGTAAATAACAAAATAAAAAAGTTTAAATGCAGCGAGTGTGGCTATACATGTTCACAAAATGGGAATTTACGGATCCATATTAATGCTGTTCATAGAAAAATAAAAAAGTTTAAATGCAGCGAGTGTGATATTAAAAGTTCAGCGAAATCAGATTTACGAAGACATGTAGACATCGTGCATCGAAAAATAAAAGAGTTTAAATGCAGCGAGTGTGCCTATACAAGTTCTACTAATGCACATTTACGTACACATATTAACGGCGTACATCGGAAAATAAAAGCTTTTAAATGCAGCGAGTGTGATTATAAGAGTTCAACGAAATCAGATTTACGTAAACATATTGACGCCGTTCATCAAAGAATCAAAAAGTATAAATGCAGCGAATGTGGCTATACATGTTCACAAAATGGGCAGTTACGGATTCATATTAATGCTGTGCACAGAAAAATAAAAAAGTTTAAATGCAGTGAGTGTGCTTATACAAGTTCTACTAATGCATATTTACGGAAACATATAGACGCCGTGCATCGGAAAATAAAAGCTTTTAAATGCAGCGAGTGTGCTTATACATGTTCTACTAATGTACTTTTACGGAGACATTTAGATGCCGTGCATCGAAAAATAAAAAAGTTTAAATGCATCGAGTGTGGCTATACGTGTTCACAAAATGGGCATTTAGGGATTCATATTAATGCCGTTCATAGAAAAGCAAAAAAGTTTAAATGCAGCAAGTGTGATTATAAGAGCTCTTCTAAAAGTGACTTGAGAGTACATATTGTCGATGTTCACAAAAAAATTGAACGTTTATAGGCAGCGAGTGTGGCTATACGTGTTCGCAAAATGGACATTTAGGGCGTCATCTTAACGCTGTTATAAAAAAAAGTTTAATTTAAGCGAGGTTGATTTTAAGAGAAAATAAGAAATTATAAATGTAGCGAATGTGATTAAACATGGAAATTTATACACTCAATACAATAACTACGCTTAGAATAACTTTGTTCTAATTGTAAAATTAAATTGCTTCACTCATTTGAATGGATTCCTAATCTTTTATTTATCTGGTGGAGATGTCATGGTCATAAGCTATTTTATTGAATATTCCTTTTTTAATGGAATAACTTAGTGTTGAAAGATTTATTTAGGGAATGCAACGAACTTAAAGTTCGTATGAGAAGCGTGTAACGACACGGATCACATACTCGTAAATTGTAATTTATCTGGTTTTCAAACATTAGCTTTAAATTAAAACTTAGTAATGATTTTTTCTTTTTAATCGTATTAAAAAAGGGTGGACCTGTAGAAGTTTTTTTATAGAATTGAATATGCGCGTTTGTTCAGCATTCCGTTATGCTAAAGTACTTCTCAATGAATTGAATAAATAGATTCATTTGAGGTTATTTTATTCCCGTACCTAAATACCTACCGGGTGATTCATATCGAATGAATACCTATGCTTACCACCATGAGATCCCTCATTAAATTTTGTATAAAAAATATTGGTACAAAATGTATGCTTTACCTTGTAGATCTACCTTCGCAGGAACTTTGAGTAATCCGTTGACTTAACATCGGATTATTGAAAATGGCTGCATTTTTATGCAATATTACTAATTATTTTTACTTATTAAACCCATTGTTTTCGACGTGTGTTTCTAACCCCCCATGCAAACAGTATCTGTCTGTGGCATCGGAGCTCCCAAACGGAGGAAGCGATTTTATGGTTGTATTCGTTTGACAGGAGACTTTTTACTGTCTACTTTTGTTCATTTCGTTTATCTGCTTTTGGAGTATTTGATACGATTTTTTAGAATTTTTTTCTTCTGCTTAGGAAAGTATTTTTAAACATGTGTTAAATATATGGAGGTGTAGTGCTATGCATAGAGTCCGCTCCTATATAGATGTGGCCAGGCTTATTTTTGACAGCTTATTTTTGTTCTATAATACGGCTATGTTTAATTCCTGAACAGCCCATAACAATTTTCATCCGCAAACGATGTTACAGTCCAATGGGTAAAAGGGCACACTCACAGCCAGGGGCAGAACCTATCCTTTTTTCGGCCAGAACCTATCCTGCCACTATCAGTTAACTATCCAACATCTGCTCTAAACCATCTAACCCGGGCAAGGTACAGACGCAGGTGTGGCAGTTTAAAATGTAGCCAGGCCAGAACAGGGCTGCACCCTCGTCTTACAAAATACTGTCTCAGCCTGCCAAGGGCAAACCTAGTAATGCAGAGGAAGAGACTGCGGAACACGCAATCTGTCACTGTCCAGCCCTCACTTCAAAAAGAAGCGCAATGTGGGGGGCAGCCATGCTTGCTATAGGCGAAATTTGTAGCTGGTTGGCACGTATTGAAGACGGATTGGCTACAGGAGCTTTAGTTTCGAAGCTGCACTATGAAGGTATACAAAATAGGCCCCAATAAAATGGCCAAAGTATAGCAGTCCTATATTCATAATTTCAAGCAACTCATAACAATAGCACTGCAACATATTGGATGCGGTTTAGCCCTCACACGTGTCTAAGGTCAGACTTATCTCTTTGATGTTATCAGATAGGCAATTTTCGAGGACCAATTTCGCAGCTTCCTTTTTTGCCATTTACTTCATGAGGTAAAACAAAACCTTTGGTATTGTATTGTTGTAGCTGGTCACATAGATTGGGTATTCTTTAATGCCCACATTTATTGTTTCTGTATTCCGAAGAGAAAGTCATTGTGCAATTGTATCTACAGGTAAATTACATCCTATTCCTGAGGCAGTTTTGGAGGCAATATTTTCTTCTGCTTAAAAGGCAATCCCTCGTCTCTTAGTTCTTCGTTTTTAATATTGATAGCCCAGTTTGTAGATTCAGCTCCTTGCCACCTCTTTGAAGACCTCTCAGATTTCCAAAATGAATGAAATACATCGTTCAGAATGGATTTAGCAATTTGCAACGCATCTTCGGCAGGTAATGGGTCAGGTTCTTCGATAGCTTTGTTAATATTCCCAAATTATATTGTGGCAGGCTGAGACTGCTAATGGTTGTCGAGGACCTCATCTTCCTTCAATTAAAATTGACTCGTGTTATTGATGCAGCAACGTGCGCGGGTTCTGGTCGAAATTGCTATGATGCTTTAGCTCACTGGACTTTTATAGTTTATTAGACACAACCGGGTTGTGCACAAGTCAAGTATGCTTTAGACATTATCTTTTACTTGTAATCTATACACATAACTGATGACAGCTCAATGCTCTGTTCGAAGCTGGTATGGTTTGATAACTCGATATAATCGGATATTTGCACAAGTGAATTACGCTAAGATATAATATAGGTTTTTACTTGTTAATTTTAATAGTTTTAAGATGCAACTTGTGGGCACGTATATTTAGTTAAAGGCCAATAGTATATTTGGCCAGAAATTGATTTTGAATCTATTCAAAAAAGTATCAAGTAAAACAATTTAAGATACTTTAATGTTTTGTCCCAGAAAAAAATAATGAAAATAGTTCATTATGTGTCATTAGAGTTGTGCATAATCTGCAGAAAAACTGCATTTATCTGGTTTTTCGAGAAGCTAATTTAAAAATTAAACATCGTAACAAAAAATGTGTTCAAAAAGCTGATCAAAACTGCATTCTTAGCAAGTATACCCTCGATATACAATTGCTTCAGTTTGTGGCTTTTGGAATGACTTGAAGGTCCTGAAGAGGAAGCCAAGATCTATGGGATTTCTCCACAATTAGTTCAATGGGTTTGTTATAGAGCAGCTTAGAGTCGCATATTTATAGAGTATGTGTAATTAACTTTTGTAGTTTTGCGAGTAAATGTTATTTTATGACAATTAGCAACATTTATCTCTAATCTGTTTTGTCGACAATATTCATAGAGTTTTTCAATTTCTTCTTGCACTTTGAGGCAAATTTAATAGAATATTTAAACAGTAATTATAATAGATAGAATAATAGATAGAATAGATATAATAGATAGAACGCCTACTATAAAGTTTGAAAAAAATAAAAATAAAAGATGTTATATACCCAATTTTATTCATTAAAAAAAAATAAATATTAATAAATGAGTGGTATTTAAATATAAACATAATCTGTAATAGTATCTACACCAAGTCTCAAGACCTTTCACGATCAAAATAACAGCGAATTGATCCTGTGACATGGTTATGGAGAAAAAATAAATGTAAACTTTACGTGAAAATAGTAAAAGGATAATGTATTAATATCTTTGTGCTGAGCACTCAACTAACGCTGTATGCCGTAACGGTGACAAGGCCATTATCGATCTTTACCGCATTTATATTATTATTATTAAGTAATTACAATATTTAGGAGTTAGCTCCGGTGATACTGTTGAGTTTAGTAGGTGAGAAAAAAAAAATGTTTTACAACTCGCAGCCTACGCTTCAAAACATCCTTGGAACAAGGAAAAGGGTCAACTTTTGACCTATGAAAAGCATTCCACTGACGAATTGATCTGGAAAGAAAATAATTGAAGCCAATGTTCCGTTTTGTCAAGATAGGTTTTATCTTGGAAGGATGGTCATTGCGGCCAATATAAGGAGGCTTAGAGAGCTGGGATCCTATATAGACTAGTTAACCTTAATTCGAAACGCCTTCTACTTAGTGGCTCCCAATTAAGAGTTGAAATTAATTCAGATGGACTATCATACCGACTAAAACGCCTAAAGACATGTCGGCTTGCTTTTCTCTGAACTGCTCTCGAAGTTCGTCTTCAAGACATTGGGTGTGAGGATCCCATAATGATGAGCAGTATTCCATCCATCAGTATACCATCAGTTAAAAAAATATAAATTCTGGGGTAATTTTTTACACATTTTTCCATATCGTTACACAATACCCCCTTGAGTCTCCGGCAATGGTCTTGGGACACTCTATATATGTTACTAAATGTAGTGCCAAATTAATAAAAAATAATATACGGGAAAGAGTGATCCGAATACTTAGTTTTGCAGATATATTGGTTGTACAAATAACAATCAATTTATTTGCTATATTTTATTGCATAATTCAAATTATTTAGTTAACCCTACAGCAGGCTAATTAAAAAAGTGATAGGTTGCATCGTAATATAGATATCTAGTAAAATTTTGTTTTTGGTGGACATTTAAATATGTAATTATTGTGCCTCAAATCTAATAAAATATCTATAATATTAATAACAAAAATAGTATGAACGGTTAATTTTGATAATGTTATCAACATACATAAGTAAGTATTTAAGTACTTAGCTGTAAAACAAACAAAACAAAACTCAAATTGAAATGGTGCAAAAATATTTTATTAAATTAGAAAATTTGTGGCCTTCAAATCATATTTAAGCTTTAAATTATCATTCGATTCAGACTTTGAAAGATTGCGAATTATTATCGACATGGCCTTTTAAATCAAAGTTTTACACATTTAAGTACGCTAAGAATTCCTTTTTATGCAGAGCAATGAGCGTATACATTTTACTTATCAGACAAATCATTTATAAATTGCATTCGGGACACCATTTCCTCCCATAAAAATAGCTTAGTTTAACCCTCTCACACACACTTACACCCATTAACACACCCTTACTTCCACTACACTAATAACGATACGGTTATTACCGTAAAGGCGATTCAATTAGGGAGATAATACGGCGGCATTATCATTGCCGAATCAAAGTATATGCTAATTAAAGCTACACAAGTTTAATGATTTTCTACACAAAGAGTACGATATACGGCAGTTCTGGGTATTTTTATAAACACAAATGGCAATTTTACTACTTTAGATATGTCAGATGGATCCTAACGAGGGCAATACTGAATGTATGTCAAATAGACGTTCAACAAATAGAAACTAACCAAATAGGTGAACCCTTATGTCAAAAAAGTGCAAAACTGCGTGCGTTCGACAAAACAAAAAGTCCATAATTTGTGAGAACAAAATAGTTAATAAAATAGCCAAATCTACAAAAAAATAAGCCAGTCGATGGGCCCAAATGTCAGAAGAGCGTACTATTTTTTAATGTTTTCGTGAACTATTTCTTATTTCTAACTCAATTGAAAAAGAAAATGGAAGAATACAATTATAAAATGTGTCAATTAAATCATCAAAGTGCAATCAAATATGAACAAGCGAGCGATTACAAAACGAGCAACAGTGATTTTGAACAAGCAAAAATAAGTGAACGCGACGATGACTCGCATAGTGTTTTAAAATATTTGGATACAAGGCAATCAATTAAATCAGAAATATTTGAAACCCACCGGGAAATTGATCCAAACCCACAATTTGATCAATTCGTAGAAGAAGACATTAAATTTATAAAATTAGAACCCAACAAAAACTATGTGACACAACATAACATACCAACCACTAGTAAACCTTGTCACGATGTAACAATTGATAATATCAAATGCGTCAGAATAATATTAAAGAGAATAGATCTTAATTGTGCGACTTGCAAGTGTTCGTTTGAACGAAGCGATTCCATATATTATTTACCTAATTATCTAGACGAACATATTGTATGTGGCAGATGTTTGGATAAAGAAACATTTTCGACATTACCTATTAAAAATAAGGAAACGAATGAAATTTCAATTTGCCTACATAATAAAGCCAAATGCAACGAATGCGATTATACAAGTTCAACTAATGAGAATGTTCAAAAACAAATTCACCTCGTAAATAACAAAATAAAAAAGTTTAAATGCAGCGAGTGTGATTATATAAGTTCTACTAAATCAAACTTACGGAGACATATAAACGCCGTGCATCATAAAATAAAAAACTTTAAATGCAGCGAATGCGGCTATACGTGCTCACAAAATGGGAATTTACGGATTCATATTAATGCCGTTCATAAAAAAATAAAAAAAAATAAATGCAGCGAGTGTGGCTATACGTGCTCACGAAATGGGGATTTACGGATTCATATTAATGCTGTGCACAGAAAAATAAAAAAGTTTAAATGCAGTGAGTGTGATATTAAGAGCTCAACGAAATCAGATTTACGAAGACATGTAGATATCGTGCATCGAAAAATAAAAAACTTTAAATGCAGCGAATGCGGCTATACGTGTTCACGAAAATGGTATTTACGGATTCATATTAATGCTGTTCATAGAAAAATAAAAAAGTTTAAATGCAGCGAGTGTGGTTATACGTGCTCACGAAATGGGCATTTACGGATTCATATTAATGCTGTGCACAGAAAAATAAAAAAGTTTAAATGCAGCGAGTGTGCTTATACAAGTTCTACTAATGCACATTTACGTACACATATTGACGGCGTACATCGAAAAATAAAAAAGTTTAAATGCAGCGAGTGTGGTTATAAGAGCTCTTCCAAGAATAACTTAAGAGTACATATTGTCGCTGTTCACAAAAAAAATGAACGTTTATAGGCAGCGAGTGTGCTATACGTGTTCGCAAAATGGACATTTATGGCGTCATATTGACGCTGTTCACAAAAAAAAGTTTAATTTACAGCGAGGTTGATTTTAAGAGAATAGAAGAAAGTATAAATGTAGCGAATGTGATTTAACATGGAAATTTATACACTCAATACAATAACTACGCTTAGAATAACTTTGTTCTAATTGTAAAATTAATTTGCTTCACTCATATGAATGGATTCTTAATCTTTTATTTATCTGGTGGAGATGTCATGGTCATAAGCTATTTTATTGAATATTCCTTTTTTAATGGAATGACTTAGTGTTGAAAGATTTATTTAGGGAATGCAACCAACTTAAAGTTCGTATGAGAAGCGTGTAACGACACGGATCACATACTCGTAAATTGTAATCGATCTAGTTTTCAAATATTAGCTTTAAATTAAAACTTAGTAATGATTTTTCCCTTTTAATCGTATTGAAAAAGGGTGGACCTGTAAAAGTTTTTTTATAGAATTGAATATGCGCGTTTGTCCAGCATTCCGTTATGCTAAAATATACTTCTCAAGAAATTGAATAAATAGATTTGAGCTTATTTTATTCCCGTACTTAAATACCTACCGGGTGATTCATATCGAATGAATGCCTATGCTTACCACCATGAGATACCTCATTAAATTTAGTTTAAAAAATATTGGTACAAAGTGTATGCTTTACTTTGTAGATCTACCTTATGTCGCAGGAACTTTGAGTAATCCATTGACTTAACAGCGGATTATTGAAAATGGCTGCACTTTTATGCAATTTTACTAATTATTTTTACTTATTAAACCCATTGTTTTCGACGTGTGTTTCTAACCCCCCATGCAAACAGGACTGTTCTGTGGCATCGTAGCTCCCCAAACGGAGGAAGCCATTTTATTGTTGTATTCGTTTGACAGGAGACTTTATTACTGTTTACTTTTGTTCATTTCGTTTATCTGCTTTTGGAGTATTTGATACGATTTTTTAGATTTTTTTTCTGCTTATGAAAGTATTTTTAAACATGTGTTAGTAAATATTATTATTACTCGTTAACTTCTTTAACTCTAATTAATATCGTTTTTAGGTTTAATTCATCTATAATTATCAAAACTTAACTGTAGGTTTGAATGCATCAGATTTTTTTAATTTAGCTTATAAAGTGTCATGGCATTTTGTGCATAGTATTAATTGCGAAAATAATTTTTGATTATGATTAACTTTTACATTAGATATAAGGTGAGTGTGAAAAGCTTTCATAAAATACAGGCCTGTATTTAAACCAGCGTGCATTATCTCAAGCGATGCAAATATCTGTGCGAATTTGTTTAAAAATTTTCAATCTAAAAATATTAAAAAGCAATCGAATTTTTCAAATGTCAATACTGTCAGACTTTTATATAAGATTAGCTAACGGTGTTTGCCTATTACAACGCAAGGATCATAATATATAGATTTGATAATAATTTTTATTTTTAAGCATTCGTCAGAAAATATATGAAAGATGACGTTTAAAATGCAACCTTCATTAATTCGAAAATCGCATTTTCAACTAAAAGATAAATATATCCAGCCACTACAATTATTATGATATAATTGTAGTTTTGTTAGATAAATCGATCAGTATTATGAAATGAAACTAGTTTCTTAAATGAATATATCAAGTATCACGCGTTAAATGCTGTTAAAAGTTAGTTTAATTTTGTCTATTTAGAGTTACAGATCTGTAAGCTACCAAAACCCAAATGTGAGAGAGTTCCCATGTCTTTAAATCAATTTCGCGGGCAAAGACTTCAAAACTTTTACATTAAAGCAAGCATCGAAATCCCTGCCGTGAGTTCTCGCGTGAATTGGAACGGGTAAAGCGGAAAGTAATTTGGTACAGGATAATCTATGATTATTAATTCTAATGTTTAATGGCCTCGTAGTCTCACCAACATAAAACGCATCACAAAACTTACATTGAACTGGTGCACGTTATGTTAGTGGTAATTTTATATGTATTTTTATTGTTCGCGCTTGAAAATTTATCGTCACTTACAATAATTTTGCATGTTTTACAACGAGGTCTTTTACAAGGTTCGACCCCGTTTTTTGGAAATATGTTATTTGGTTGCTTACCAAACGTTTTATTTTTATTTAAAATATTACGTAAATTGGGAGGACGTCGGTAAGACAATATAGGGGGACAATCGAGTATATTTTTCCAATTTGCATTATTAGAGATTATTAAATATAAGTATTTTGAAATTAGATTTAATTTTTCAACACCAGGAAAATATGTGGTGTTTAGCAAATTTTTTTTTATTAATCGAGTTTGTTTTTATTTTAGGTGTAAATTTTGAAAAAGAGTCTAAAATTTGTTTTTTTAGGAGATCGCGTAGGTGATTACATTCTAAAAAGATTTTTTTTTACGTTAAGGAGATATTTTTCTAAATCATTTTTATTATTAGAGATTCTATGACCGCAAATAGAAAGGGAATATGGTATTGTTTTTTTTTTTTTGTGTGAAACGGATGGCAACTATCAAACTGTAAGTATTGTTGATTATATATAAAAATGAGTTAATTAGAAAATAGGTTGTATAGTTATTATGATAAACATAACTATATGTAGGACCTTTATCTCTAATTGCTTGTATGAGACATTTTACATACCTTGTTTTTGAATAAATTCAAATTACAAATAAAAATGTCTAATTTCGAAAGATTACTATTATAGTCATGAGATATTCTGTGAAGTGTTGCGTTTTGTCTTTGTAGAAGCTCTGGACAGTCTAGTAGATTATTGAGTAGTTTATATAGGAAGAGAGCTTCAAAGACTTTCCTTCTGGTATCCAAACTGGCAATTTGGTGAAGACCTTCAGCTTTTTGGTAAGCGCCAAATGAGATTTGACATCGCCAATTTAGGTGTTGAACCGGCTATTTATCAAAATAGAATATTGGCACGTTTGTAAGGAAAAAATAAGTTATAATATTTTTATGAGTAAATAAGAAAATAAATGTTATATTCACATGCCTAACCCACACGTCTATTCTAAAGTGTGGAATGTAATACATAAGAATTAATTATGTCTTGTAGTTAAATATGTGTGAGAGAGATGCACTATATACTCGTACATAGGTACATATACCTATAAGTAATGAGATGCGGTTAGCTATGCCCTAAGGTGTAGCTGCGTCATTACGCCCTCCCAATACATTTCACTTTCTAATCTGCTTACATAGACTTTATATGAGGGACTCCAAATGACAGGAGAGTACCCTGAGTGACTCCTGACAAATGACAAATACAATGGCTTGCAAGTCCTGAAGAGGAAGCCAAGCATTCTATGGGATTTCTCTACAATTAGTTCAATGGGTTTGTTATAGAGCAGCTTAGAGTCGCATATTTATAGAGTATGTGTAATTAACTTTTGTAGTTTTGCGAGTAAATGTTAATTTATGACATTTAGCAACATTTATATCTAATAAAAATACTCAGAGAGCTTATATTAATATCTTCTTGCAATTTGAGGCAAATTTAATAGAATGTTTAAACATTAATAGATAAACTTTACGATAAAGTTTAAAATAAATATTTTTTAAAATAATTTAAATGCATAATGTCATAAATTAAAAGTTTTAAAAAAATAAAATAAAAATGTTATACTCCCAATTTTATTCTTAAAAAATAATAAATGAGTGGTATTTAAATATAAACTTAATCTGTAATAGTATCTAAACCAAGTCTAAAGCCGTTCACGATCAAAATAACAGCGAATTGATCCCGTGACTTCTAGTTTTATTGGTTGAAACACTATGTCAAAATTAATTATAGTTACAGAGAAAAAAAAAATGTAAACTTTACGTGAAAATAGTAAAAGGACACTGTAATAATATCTTTGTGCTGAGCACTCAACTAACGCTGTACGCCGTAACGGTGTCAAGGCCATTACCGATCGGCGCGGCATTGGCATTCGCGCGTTTACCGCATTTACACCATCAGTTAAAAAAATATAATCCTGAGGTATTTTTTTTTTCCATATCGTTACACAATATGCCCTTAAGTCTCCGGCAATGGTCTTGGGACACCCTATATATGTTACTAAATGTAGTGCCAAATTAATAGAAAATAATATATGGGAAAGAGTGATCCAAATATTTAGTTTTGCAGATACAGTGTTTATACAATTAACAATCAATTTATTTGCTATATTGTAACAAGAAGTTACAAAATAAATAAAAAACTAAAAGAACTTAAAATTTGGTGGGCGCCTGAAAATTTAGAAATAATAAAGAGAATAAAATAAAAAAATGAATCATGAATAATAAAAAATATGCTCATATAAAATATCAGGGATGGGTGAGTAATACCAACGCTCTTTGCGTCTGCTTCAGGAAATTAACGAAGAAATAAAAAACCAGTTTTTGGCAGGTTTATAAAATCTTTTCTTGTATTCCAAAAAACTCCTACACAATACAAAAAAATATATGTTGGGGCAGTTGCCAATAAAACCAACAAAAAAACTATATAAATATAAACAGTTCTTTCTTATGAACTGACAAAAAAACTCACTCGTTCTACAGATATAGGCAATTGCCAATCAAAATAAAAAATATAAAGGTATAAAAATTTAAACGAAAATAAAAACAATTTAGTATAATAGACTGCAACCAAGGTCTACATTAAAAAAACAATTTGGAAGACAATTTAAAACATATGAAACAAAAAAATTTAATCTTCATCAAGTAGACTTTTTCGACGCTGGAACTCAGTCGCTTCAAAGAGATGAAATTTAACAGATATGGTGAATTTAAATAATTACATCACCTTTAAAATTTTACACCGGTGATCGCCAATGGTCCGACACGTGGCGTGTTATCCGAGTGAGAAGGTGGTAAAAACGTGTGTGAAGAAAATTCGTGGACCTCTGTCTCTGCCGGTTAACTTCAAATGTGTTCTCAGGAAAAAAAGAAACTGTGTAGTAAGCCGCTGCTGTTTCCATAAGTTTAACTCCAAAAGAAGAAGAATCGAAGAAGAAGAAGCCAAAAAAAAGAAGCCTGTTGTAAAAAAAGAAACAATTATTACCCCGACGCACTGGCAAAAAGCTACCCCCCAAGAAAAGAAAAAAACCAAAAAACTTACCACCCAGGTTAAGGTGGCTTCAATCGAACAACAGAAATAACCAAAAAGGTAGAAACTGGAACTGTACTGGAACGAACAATTAATCGAGGCGAGAATAAGGCGATATTCAAAGAAACACTAGTTTGCGTCCAAGTTCATAAAGGTGATGGGCCTTTTATAACCGTTCAACAAAAGCGACAAGTCTCTGGACTGACAGGGCGATATCTGGCTGTCAAATTTCGAAGAAGAAGAAAGATTACTAATGCAAACCATAAAGTGAAATATTATTTTTTTTATGAAACGAAACAAAGGAAATAAACAGTTAATTTAATTCAACTTCTAAATAAAACATAAAAATGATTCAAAACATTTTTAATTTAAACAATTTTATTTGGGGTTGCAAGAATACTAAAAGTCGCCAAGACTTGGGAAAAAATAATTTCAACGGGTAAAAAAAAACAAACTGCTACAATATTTTACTGCATAATTCAAATTATTTAGTTAACCCTACAGCAGGCTAATTAAAAAAATGATAGGTTGCATCGTAATATAGATATCTAGTAAAATGTTGTTTTTGGTGGACATTTTAATATGTAATCATTGTGCCTCAAATCTAATAAAAGATCTATAATATTAATAACAAAAATAGTATGAACGGTTAAACCTAACCTAACCTACGAATAAATGAACGATTATAAACGATGATAAACGATTATACCTACTTATGGGTAGGTATAATCGTTGAGTTTTTTATTTGTTGCGCTAAGGGCAATGGGCAATTACCTCTCCCCCACCCCCACCACACAACGATAGGCGATTCAATTAGGTAGATAATACGGCGGCATTATTATTGCCGAATCAAAGAATATGCTAATTAAAGCTAAACAAGTTTAATAAAGTTTACACAAAGAGTACGATATACGGCAGTTCTGGGTATTTATAAACGAAATGGCAATTTTACTACTTTAGATACGTCAGATAGATTCTGACGAGGGCAATACTGAATGTATGTCAAATAAACTGTCAACATATAGAAACTAACCAAATAAGCCAGCCGATGGGCCCAAATGTCACAAGAGCGTTCTATTTTTTAATGTTTTCGTGAACTATTTCTTATTTCATACTCAATTGAAAAAGAAAATGGAAGAATACAATTATAAAATGTGTCAATTAAATCATCAAAGTGCAATCAAATATGAACAAGCGAGCGATTACAAAACGAGCAACAGTGATTTTGAACAAGCAAAAATAAGTGAACGCGACGATGACTCGGATAGTGTTTTAAAATATTTGGATACAAGGCAATCAATTAAATCAGAAATATTTGAAACCCACCGGGAAATTGATCCAAACCCACAATTTGATCAATTCGTAGAAGAAGACATTAAATTTATAAAATTAGAACCCAACAAAAACTATGTGACACAACATAACATACCAACCACTAGTAAACCTTGTCACGATGTAACAATTGATAATATCAAATGCGTCAGAATAATATTAAAGAGAATAGATCTTAATTGTGCGACTTGCAAGTGTTCGTTTGAACGAAGCGATTCCATATATTATTTACCTAATTATCTAGACGAACATATTGTATGTGGCAGATGTTTGGATAAAGAAACATTTTCGACATTACCTATTAAAAATAAGGAAACGAATGAAATTTCAATTTGCCTACATAATAAAGTCAAATGCAACGAATGCGATTATACAAGTTCAATTAAGAAGAATTTTCAAAAACAAAATAATCTCGTAAATAACAAAATAAAAAAGTTTAAATGCAGCGAGTGTGATTATATAAGTTCTACTAAATCAAACTTACGGAGACATATAAACGCCGTGCATCTGAAAATAAAAAAGTTTAAATGCAGCGAGTGTGGCTATACGTGTTCACGAAATAGGTATTTACGGATTCATATTAACGCTGTTCATAGAAAAATAAAAAAGTTTAAATGCAGCGAGTGTAATTTTAAGAGTTCAACTAAATCAAGTTTACGAAGACATGTAGACATCGTGCATCGAAAAATAAAAAAGTTTGAATGCAGCGAGTGTGCTTATACATGTTCAATTAAATCAACGTTACGGAGACATATAAACGCCGTGCATCATGAAATAAAAAACTTTAAATGCAGCGAGTGTGATTATACATGTTCTAGTAATGCATATTTACGTAACTATATAGACGCAGCACATCGGAAAATAAAAAAGTTTAAATGCAGCGAGTGTGATTACAAAAGTTCATGTAAATGGAATATAAGGAAACATATAAACGCCGTGCATCAGACAATAAAAAAGTTTAAATGCAGCGAGTGTGATTATATAAGTTCTACTAAATCATATTTACGTAAACATATTGACGCCGTGCATCGGAAAACTAAAAACTTTAAATGCAGCGAGTGTGGCTATACGTGTTCAAGAAATTGGAGTTTACGGATTCATATTAATGCTGTGCACAGAAAAATAAAAGAGTTTGAATGCAGCGAGTGTGATTTTAAGAGTTCAACGAAAGCTGATTTACGTAAACATATTGACGCCGTGCATCGGAAAACTAAAAACTTTAAATGCAGCGAGTGTGGCTATACGTGTTCACGAAATAGGTATTTACGGATTCATATTAACGCTGTTCATAGAAAAATAAAAAAGTTTAAATGCAGCGAGTGTAATTTTAAGAGTTCAACTAAATCAAGTTTACGAAGACATGTAGACATCGTGCATCGAAAAATAAAAAAGTTTGAATGCAGCGAGTGTGCTTATACATGTTCAATTAAATCAACGTTACGGAGACATATAAACGCCGTGCATCATGAAATAAAAAACTTTAAATGCAGCGAGTGTGATTATACATGTTCTAGTAATGCATATTTACGTAACTATATAGACGCAGCACATCGGAAAATAAAAAAGTTTAAATGCAGCGAGTGTGATTACAAAAGTTCATGTAAATGGAATATAAGGAAACATATAAACGCCGTGCATCAGACAATAAAAAAGTTTAAATGCAGCGAGTGTGATTATATAAGTTCTACTAAATCATATTTACGTAAACATATTGACGCCGTGCATCGGAAAACTAAAAACTTTAAATGCAGCGAGTGTGGCTATACGTGTTCAAGAAATTGGAGTTTACGGATTCATATTAATGCTGTGCACAGAAAAATAAAAGAGTTTGAATGCAGCGAGTGTGATTTTAAGAGTTCAACGAAAGCTGATTTACGTAAACATATTGACGCCGTGCATCGGAAAACTAAAAACTTTAAATGCAGCGAGTGTGGCTATACGTGTTCACGAAATAGATATTTACGGATTCATATTAACGCTGTTCATAGAAAAATAAAAAAGTTTAAATGCAGCGAGTGTAATTTTAAGAGTTCAACTAAATCAAGTTTACGAAGACATGTAGACATCGTGCATCGAAAAATAAAAAAGTTTGAATGCAGCGAGTGTGCTTATACATGTTCAATTAAATCAACCTTACGGAGACATATAAACGCCGTGCATAATGAAATAAAAAACTTTAAATGCAGCGTGTGTGATTACATGTTCTAGTAATGCATATTTACGTAACTATATAAACGTAGTACATCGGAAAATAAAAAAGTTTAAATGCAGCGAGTGTGATTACAAAAGTTCATGTAAATGGAATATAAGGAAACATATAAACGCCGTGCATCAGACAATAAAAAAGTTTAAATGCAACGAGTGTGCTTATGCAGGTTCTACTAATGCATATTGCATCGAGTGTGGCTATACGTGTTAACAAAATGGGCATTTACGGATTTATATTAATGCCGTTCATAGAAAAATAAAAAAGTTTAATTGCAGCGAGTGTGATTATAAGAGCTCTTCTAAAAGTGACTTGAGAGTACATATTGTCACTGTTCACAAAACATTGAATGTTTATAGGCAGCGAGTGTGGCTATACGTGTTCGCAAAATGGACATTTAGGGCGTCATATTAACGCAACTGTTCACAAAAAAAAGTTTAATTTGCAGCGAGGTTGATTTTATGAGAAAAAAAGAAAGTATAAATGTAGCGAATGTGATTTAACATGGAAATTTATACACTCAATACAATAACTACGCTTAGAATAACTTTGTTCTAATTGTAAAATTAAATTGCTTCACTCATTTGAATGGATTCCTAATCTTTTATTTATCTGGTGGAGATGTCATGGTCATAAGCTATTTTATTGAATATTCCTTTTTTAATGGAATGACTTAGTGTTGAAAGATTTATTTAGGGAATGCAACGAACTTAATGTTCGTATGAGAAGCGTGTAACGACACGGATCACATACTCGTAAATTTTATTCGATCTGGTTTTCAAATATTAGCTTTAAATTAAAACTTAGTAATGATTTTTCCTTTTTAATCGTATTGAAAAATGGTGGACCTGTAGAAGTTTTTTTATAGAATTGAATATGCGCGTTTGTCCAGCATTCCGTTATGCTAAAGTACTTCTCAAGGAATTGAATAAATAGATTTATTTGAGCTTATTTTATTCCCGTACTTAAATACCTACCGGGTGATTCATATCGAATGAATACCTATGCTTACCACCATGAGATCCCTCATTAAATTTTGTATAAAAAATATTGGTACAAAATGTATGCCTTACCTTGTAGATCGCAGGAACTTTGAGTAATCCGTTGACTTAACATCGGATTATTGAAAATGGCTGCATTTTTATGCAATATTATTAATTGTTTCTACTTATTAAACCCATTGTTTTCGACGTGTGTTTCTAACCCCCCATGCAAACAGTATCTGTCTGTGGCATCGGAGCTCCCAAACGGAGGAAGCGATTTTATTGTTGAATTCGTTTGACATGAGACTTTTTTACTGTCTTTACTTTTGTTCATTCCGTTTATCTGCTTTAAGTAATATCTAATTAATATCGTTTTTAGGTTTAATTCATCTATAATTATTAAAATATAACTGTAGTTTTGAATGAATCAGATTTTTTTAATTTACCTTAATTAAGTGTCATGGCATTTTGTGCATAGCGATCCCTTACCCTTAGAGATCTGCTATTATTGATTTTGTGTTTTTATTAGTAAATTTTTATTTGTTCTGCTTTTATCTCATTTTTTGTTTAAACAATGAATTATTTTTTTTATTAAAATGTTTTAATGTAATTAATGGTACGAAAATGTTTTTTGCAAATATTTCAATAAAATGTATTTATACAATACAAAAATAAACCGTAACAAAGCATGAAGCAACCTTCTTGGGTTTGAGCGAGACGATAGTATGTTTAGCCCAGGGGTGAGTGACGAGCTCAATGGACATTAAAAAGTCTTAAGCGACAGAGAAATATTTAGTCGCGTTGAGCCGTATCGGCAAACGAGAATTATGCCCGTGACTGTACCTTTCGACATAATAACAAGACATTGTTTTAGAAAACTGGTTCAACTTTCACATTCATAATTAAAAGAAAAAGATTTCAGATGTTTATTATTACTAGTTTTTAATACGACATTCGCGTCAATCGAAAGATTGCTTAAATAGAGATGCGAGAAGAAAGTAGATATAAGGAAAATTCTCCCGGCGAGGGAATCTAAACTAAGATCTACCAGGTTTTAAGACCTGGACGATATTTCACGTAGAAGAGATTTCAATGGAGAAATAAGCAAAGAATGAAGAGGTGACCTCAAATCTAGAAAGCCAACAGAAATAAGAAATAAAAAAAAATGAATATATTATGAAATGTCTAGCGGTTAAAAGCAACTACCTACAATCGGGTCAAGTCAAAAAGTAGATAGTAGATTGAGGGTACATAAAAATCTCTATCAAAGTATTGAGAATTTAGTTTATTTGCTATGATTATAGCATATTACTTTTAAGCACACAGTAAAAAAAACAAAAATTTGTCGATTTTCATTAAATTTTCTTTTATTTATTTAGTTTGTGGTGTCAGGATGGGCGAAATAAAATGTCCTATTTCGTTCCAAAGCTCTTTTATTTTACTCATCACACAGACTTTATATTTGAAACCCGGCAAGCCACTTTTCAGTTCACAATAGCTGATGATGGACAGGATGTCAGCCATCTCCCTCACTCATTCAAGTTGACTCCTTGCAAGTGAGGCAAATAGACAAGGTAGTTGTCAGAGTGGCCAATCTGGAGGTTGGTACCAATAGTAGCTGACATCATGAACGTCTCGGTCATACAAAGATATAAGGTGATCACTATAAAACGACATTATTCTTAACAAATACACAGAGAAACTGGATTTCAACTAATTCTAATACATTTAATTCTCAATAGAATGTGCAATCAACTTATGAAATTAATGAATTATTCATTTGCCCAAAGTTTTATTCTGTCTGATGAAACAACTCCTTCGTAAGTGTCACGATCGTTTTAATTGCGAATTGCGCCAGTTACGCTGTTCCTGTACGCGAAACTAGAAAAAAAAATATATATATATACTATGTATATATTAATTTAATAACATCAAAATTACATTTTTAGATGGTTACAAGCCACCATGGTTACAAGGTTGGCGACTGCCGCTAATTATTCAGCGCCCTGCATGAGAAAGCAGATTTTAGTTTCACTAATCCACACAAGAGAGGGCGGTACGGTCTTTTTTTGCTAGTTTTGGGTAACAACATAATGGTGGTTGGTATTTAAATATAATAATAAAAAAAAATCACAATGTAAAGTAAAATAAAATAAATAATAGATAAACAGACATCTCAACTTAATAAAGAAATTTTAACTTTAAAAGTTTTTCCTTCCTGCCAGAAACGTGAAGTGAGGGTTGGTGAATCGCGACGGTGCTCGGACGGGTAGTTAGATTCGAGCAGATAGAAGAAGGTAGTCGGGTCTTATATTTTGGCTCGTTTTGGAGAAGGACGTTCTCTTGGAGTTTTTTTTTCTGTTTTTGCTAATCCGGGTGGATCGGGCTAAAGGGAGATTGGCGTGAAGTGGGAGACATTGCGAAGCATATTAACGACGGAACGCGATAAAGAGACCGAAATATTTTGGGCGCAAAGTTTTTGTTTTTTTGTGCGAGTAGTTAATAAGGAGTTAATAAGGACTGCTACTGGTAAGTGGTCGCTGAGTTTTCTACGCCGTATTTTGACATTGCGTAACGAATAATCCCGGAAAGGAAGGCTTTTATTACGCGGGGGGCATTTATCGGTGGCAAAATGGCGAATAAGGAGGTCACCTCACACAGAGATACCAGCATGGGTACCGGGCGAACGGAGGAAGCGTTCCTGCATTGATCCCGCTTCGATGGGGTTCGTACCGAGGAAAAAGGCCGCGCCGAAGTCATGATGCCGATGGGGGTCTGTCACGTTAATTATCTATACAGTGGGTGGGGTTTTTTTTGTATCAAGCGGGTTTCATTGATGCTACTAAATATAAATCTTGATATTTTTGTTTTATTAAATAATTATACAATAACACTCTATAAAGTACAGATCGAGTGGCCAGAACATCCACACAATCCAAGTACATGTGCCCCGGCTAAGCCTGTAAATCCACATAGTTATTTGGACCGAGTTGGACCGTTGTCCAAAACTGGTAGACATTTTTGGTATCTCTAATGAGTCATCACTATGTGCTCTTGTTTTATGACCATGAACTATTTTTTTCATATTTGCTATGTTTTTTTGGGTATATAATATTACCTTCTTTATGAAGGATTGTCTTACATCTAAAACCCCGAAGTCTGTGAACAACTGAACGGAGGAGGAACGTTTATGGCACCTTTGAATAGTTCTCAGAACTGATTTATGGGACAGCTCAAACGGCTTTAGATTAGTTTTAGCACAGTTCCCCCAACCAATTATTCCATATGTTAATATTGACTCATATAGGGCAAAATAGGTAGATTTGAGAGTGAATGGGTCCAATATAGATCTTAGAATTTTAAAGATGAATGTAAGCTTTCTCATTTTCTTTGCTGAATATTCAATTTGAGTTAACCACCTCATGCCTTGATCTATATAAATGCCTAAATACTTGATGGAGGTTACTTCCTCCAACGGTATGCAATTACATTCATTTGAAATATTTTGGCAGTCTGCATGAATAAATGTCATTTCCTCTTGAAAAATTCTTATGTCAAACCGCGCAATTTCAATAAAATATATTATTTTCTCTTTGCAATTAGTTTGAATAGATAGATTTTGCTGAAAACGATTTACAAAATGTTCAATTGTGTCATTACGTCGTCACGGGTGAGTGAGGAGGCTATAGCCTATCAAGACTAGGCTATAGCCAAAATATTAGGCTAGGCCCTATTTATTTATTCGTAGGTCGTAGGTAGGTATAATCATTGAGTTTTTTATTTGTTGCGCTAAGAGCAATGGGTAATTGCCTCCCTCACCCCCCTGCGCCTACCAGCGATAAAGCAATTACCGTAATTAAAGGCGTTTCAATTAATTTCAATTAGGTAGATAATACGGCAACATTATCATTGCCGAATCAAAGAATATGCAAATTAAAGCTTCACAAGTTTAATGATTTTCTACACAAAGAGTACGAAACGAAAATGGCAATTTTACTACTTTAGATATGTCAGTTAGATTCTGACGAGGGCAATACTGAATGTATGTCAAATAAACTGTCAACAAATAGAAACTAACCAAATAAGTCAGCCGATGGGCCCAAATGTCAGAAGAGCGTACTATTTTTTAATGTTTTCGTGAACTATTTCTTATTTCCTACTCAATTGAAAAAGAAAATGGAAGAATACAATTATAAAATGTGTCAATTAAATCATCAAAGTGCAATCAAATATGAACAAGCGAGCGATTACAAAACGAGCAGCAGTGATTTTGAACAAGCAAAAATAAGTGAACGCGACGATGCCTCGCATAGTGTTTTAAAATATTTGGATACAAGGCAATCAATTAAATCAGAAATATTTGAAACCCATCGGGAAATTGATCCAAACCCACAATTTGATCAATTCGTAGAGGAAGACATTAAATTTATAAAATTAGAACCCAACAAAAACTATGTGACACAACATAACATACCAACCACTAGTAAACCTTGTCACGATGTAACAATTGATAATATCAAATGCGTCAGAATAATATTAAAGAGAATAGATCTTAATTGTGCGACTTGCAAGTGTTCGTTTGAACGAAGCGATTCCATATATTATTTACCTAATTATCTAGACGAACATATTGTATGTGGCAGATGTTTGGATAAAGAAACATTTTCGACATTACCTATTAAAAATAAGGAAACGAATGAAATTTCAATTTGCCTACATAATAAAGCCAATTGCAACGAATGCGATTATACAAGTTTAACTATTAAGAGTTTTCAAAACCAAATTCACCTCGTAAATAACAAAATAAAAAAGTTTAAATGCAACGAGTGTGATTATATAAGTTCATCTAAATGGGCTGTAAGGAGACATATAGACGCCGTGCATCGAAAAATAAAAAAAAATAAATGCAGCGAGTGTGGCTATACGTGCTCACAAAATGGGCATTTACGGATTCATATTAATGCTGTGCACAGAAAAATAAGAAAGTTTAAATGCAGTGAGTGTGCTTATACATGTTCTACTAATGTACTTTTACGGAGACATTTAGATGCCGTGCATCGAAAAATAAAAAAGTTTAAATGCAGCGAGTGTGATATTACAAGTTCATCTAAATCAAATTTAAGGAAACATATAGACGCCGTGCATCGGAAGATAAAAGCTTTTAAATGCAGTGAGTGTGCTTATACATGTTCTACTAATGTACTTTTACGGAGACATTTAGATGCCGTGCATCGAAAAATAAAAAAGTTTAAATGCAGCGAGTGTGGTTATACGTGCTCACGAAATGGGCAGTTACGGATTCATATTAATGCTGTGCATAGAAAAATAAAAAAGTTTAAATGCAGCGAGTGTGATTATAAGAGCTCTTATAAAAGTGACTTGAGAGTACATATTGTCGCTGTTCACAAAAAAATTGAACGTTTATAGGCAGCGAGTGTGGCTAAACGTGTTCGCAAAATGGACATTTATGGCGTCATATTAAAGCTGTTCACAAAAAAAAGTTTAATTTGCAGCGAGGTAGATTTTAAGAGAATATAAGAAAGTATAAATGTAGCGAATGTGATTAAACATGGAAATTTATACACATAATACAATAACTACGCTTAGAATAACTTTGTTCTAATTGTAAAATTTAATTGCTTCACTCATTTGAATGGATTCCTAATCTTTTATTTATCTGGTGGAGATGTCATGGTCATAAGCTATTTTATTGAATATTCCTTTTTTAATGGAATGACTTAGTGTTGAAAGATTTATATAGGGAATGCAACGAACACAAAGTTCGTATGAGAAGCGTGTAACGACACGGATCACATACTCGTAAATTGTAATCGATCTAGTTTTCAAATATTAGCTTTAAATTAAAACTTAGTAATGATTTTTCCCTTTTAATCGTATTGAAAAAGGGTGGACCTGTAGAAGTTTTTTTATAGAATTGAATATGCGCGTTTGTCCAGCATTCCGTTATGCTAAAGTACTTCTCAAGGAATTGAATAAATAGATTTATTTGAGCTTATTTTATTCCCGTACTTAAATACCTACCGGGTGATTCATATCGAATGAATACCTATGCTTACCACCATGAAATCCCTCATTAAATTTAGTTTAAAAAATATTGGTACAAAGTGTATGCCTTACTTTGTAGATCTACCTTATGTCGCAGGAACTTTGAGTAATCCATTGACTTAACATCGGATTATTGAAAATAGTTGCATTTTTATGCAATATTATTAATTGTTTCTACTTATTAAACCCATTGTTTTCGACGTGTGTTTCTAACCCCCCATGCAAACAGTATCTGTCTGTGGCATCGGAGCTCCCAAACGGAAGAAGCGATTTTATTGTTGTATTCGTTTGACAGGAGACTTTATTACTGTCTTTACTTTTGTTCATTTCGTTTATCTGCTTTTGGAGTATTTGATACGATTTTTTAGATTTTTTTTTTTTGCTTAAAAAGTATTTTTAAACATGTGTTAAATATATGGAGGTGTAGTGCTATGCAAAGAATCGGTTCCTATATAGGTGTGGCCAGACTTATTTTCGTTCTATAATACGGCTATGTTTAATTCCTGAACAGCCCATAACAATTTTCATCCGCAAACGATGTCACAGTCCAATGGGTAAAAGGGCACAGTCACCACCAGGGGCAGAACCTATCCTTTTTTCGGCCAGGACCTATCCTGCCACTATCAGTTAACTATCCAACATCTGATCTAAACCATCTAACTCGGGCAAGGCACAGACACAGGTGGGACAGTTGAAAATGTCAGGTCAGGCCAGGCCAGAACAGGGCTGCACCCTCGTCTTACAAAATACTGTCTCAGCCTGCCAAGGGCAAACTTAGTAATGCAGAGGAAGAGACTGCGGAACACGCAATCTGTCACTGTCCAGCCCTCACTTCAAAAAGAAGCGCAATGTGGGGGGTAGCCATGCTTGCTATAGGCGAAATTTGTAGCTGGTTGGCTCGTATTGAAGACGGATTGGCTACAGGAGCTTTAGTTTCGAAGCTGCACTATGAAGGTATACAAAATGGGCCAAAAAAAATGGCCAAAGTATAGCAGTCACCCGGCTGTCCTATATTCATAATTTCAAGCAACTCATAACAATAGCACTGCAACATATTGAATGCGGTTTTGCCCTCACACGTGTCTAAGGTCAGACTTATCTCTTTGATGTTATCAGATAGGCAATTTTCGAGGACCAATTTCGCAGCTTCCTTTTTTGCCATTTACTTCATGAGGTAAAACAAAACCTTTGGTATTGTATTGTTGTAGCTGGTCACATAGATTGGGTATTCTTTAATGCCCACATTTATTGTTTCTGTATTCCGAAGAGAAAGTCTTTGTGCAATTGTATCTACAGGTAAATTACATCCTATTCCTGAGGCAGTTTTGGAGGCAATATTTTCTTCTGCATATAAGGCAATCCCTCGTCTCTTAGTTCTTCGTTTCTAATATTGATAGCCCAGATTGTAGATTCCTCTCCTTGCCACCTCTTTAAAGGCCTCTCAGATTTCCAAAATGAATGAAATACATCGTTCAGAATGGATTTAGCAATTTGCAACGCATGTTCGGCAGGTAATGGGTCAGGTTCTTCGATAGCTTTGTTAATATTCCCAAATTATATTGTGGCAGGCTGAGACTGCTAATGCTGGTGGAGGACCTCATCTTCCTTCAATTAAAATTGACTCGTGTTATTGATTCAGCAATGTGCGCGGGTTCTGGTCGAAACTGCTATGATGCTTTAGCTCACTGGACTTTTATAGTTTATTAGACACAACCGGGTTGTGCACAAGTCAAGTATGCTTTAGTGACATTATCTTTTACTTGTAATCTATACACATAACTGATGACAGCTCAATGCTCTGTTCGAAGCTGGTATGGTTTGATAACTCGATATAATCGGATATTTGCACAAGTGAATTACGCTAAGATATAATATTGGTTTTTACTTGTTAATTTTAATAGTTTTAAGATGCAACTTTTGGGCACGTATATTTAGTTAAAGGCCAATAGTATATTTGGCCAGAAATTGATTTTGAATCTATTCAAAAAAGTATCAAGTAAAACAATTTAAGATACTTTACTGTTTTGTCCCAGAAAAAAATAATGAAAATAGTTCATTATATGTCATTAGAGTTGTGCATAATCTGCAGAAAAACTGCATTTATCTGGTTTTTCGAGAAGCTAATTTAAAAATTAAACATCGTAACAAAAAATGTGTTACGCTTAAAGATAGCGCTTAAAAAGTTGATCAAAAATGCATTCTTAACAAGTCCTGAGGAGGAAGCCAAGCATTCTATGGGATTTCTCCACAATTAGTTCAATGGGTTTATTATAGAGCAGCTTAGAGTCGCATATTTATAGAGTATGTGTAATTAACTTTTGTAGTTTTGCGAGTAAATGTTAATTTATGACATTTAGCAACATTTATCTCTAATCGACAATACTCAGAGAGTTTTTCAAAATCTTCTTGCACTTTGAGGCAAATTTAATAGAATATTTAAACAGTAATTATAATAGATAGAATAATAGATAGAATAGATATAATAGATAGAACGCCTACTATAAAGTTTTAAAAAAATAAAAATAAAAGATGTTATATACCCAATTTTATTCTTTAAAAAAAAAATACAAAATAATGAATGAGTGGTATTTAAATATAAACTTAATCTGTAATAGTATCTACACCAAGTCTCAAGACCGTTCACGATCAAAATAACAGCGAATTAATCCTGTAACATGGATATGGAGAAAAAATAAATGTAAACTTTACGTGAAAATAGTAAAAGGATAATGTATTAATATCTTTGTGCTGAGCACTCAGCCGACGTTGTACGCCGTAACGGTGTCAAGGCCATTACCGATCGGCGCGGCATTGGAATTCGCGCGTTCACCGCATTTACACCATCAGTTAAAAAAATATAAATTCTGGCGTAATTTTTTACACATTTTTCCATATCGTTACCCAATACCCCCTTAAGTCTCCGGCAATGGTCTTGGGACACTCTATACGAGGTGTGTTCAAAAAGTATCGCGACTTTTGTGTTTTTTCTAAAATTATTTACTTATTCATGAATATCTATTTTGTCCCCTTCAAAGTAATCCCCATGAGATATTATACACTTGTGCCAACGGTTTTTCCAATCTTCGAAGCACTTCAAAAAATCATTTTTGTTTATCTTGTTCAGCTCCTCCTTCGATGCCGTCTTTATCTCGTCAAGCGTAGCGTAACGTAAGCGTAGCAGCTTCCATTGAGATGATTGAGCTTTGGTTTCCACGTCATAACCATAAACCCACGATTCGTCACCAGTTATGACCCTCTGGAGCAAATTTGGGTCGTCGCGGACAGAGTTTAACATCTCATTAGCAATGTTCATGCGATGCTGTTTTTGGTACGAATTTCGCGGCCTCCCGTCTCATGCCCAAATCATTGATAAAAATCGAATGGCACGAGCCAATCGATATGTTTAGGTCCTCAGCAACTTCTCTAACGGTGATTCGACGATTGGCCAATACCATTTTCTCCACTTCATTAATTTTTTCGTCTGTTTTTGAAGTGCTCGGGCGTTCGGCACGCTCTTCGTCGTTCACATCTTCTCGGCCTTCTGAGAACATTTTGTACCACCGATAAACGTTGCTTCGGTCCAAGGTAGCTTCTCCGTATGCCACAGTCAACATTCGGAATGCATCCGCGCACTTAATTTCGTTTTTCACACAAAATTTGATACAGGTTCTTTGATCCAATTTTTTTGAATAGGTAAAAATCGAAGACGATCCAAAACACGTGCCAGCAAAGCAGCTGTCAACAATTAAGTGAACATTCAAAATGGCCGAGCTTGTCGGCATAAGTGAGAGACATGAGTACCAACATAACGCCACAAAAAAATCGAAATTCGAATATACGTAACCCGCGAAAATTCAAAAGTCGCGATACTTTTTGAACACACCTCGTATATGTTACTAAATGTAGTGCCAAATTAATAGAAAATAATATACGGGAAAGAGTGATCCAAATAGTTAGTTTTGCAAAAACAGTGTTTGTACAAATAACAATCAATTTATTTGCTATATTTTATTGCATAATTCAAATTATTTAGTTAACCCTACAGCAGGCTAATTAAAAAAGTGATAGGTTGCATCGTAATATAGATATCTAGTAAATTTTATTTTTGGTGGACATTTAAATATGTAATTATTGTGCCTCAAATCTAATAAAATATCTATAATATTAATAACAAAAATAGTATGAACGGTTAATTTTGATAATGTTATCAACATACATAAGTAAGTATTTAAGTACTTAGCTGTAAAACAAAACCAAACAAAACTCGAATTGAAAGGTGCAAAAATATTTTATTAAATTAGAAAATTTGTTATCTTCAAATCATATTTAAGCTTTAAATTATCATTTGATTCAGACTTTGGAAGAGTGCGAATTATTATCGACATGGCCTTTTAAATCAAAGTTTTACACATTTAAGTACGCTAAGAATTCCTTTTTATGCAGAGCAATGAGCGTATATATTTTACTTAACAGACAAATCATTAATAAATTGCATTCGGGACACCATTTCCCTCCATAAAAATAACTTAGTTGATACCCTCTCACACACACTTACACCCATTAACACATCATTACTTCCACTACACTCAACCGACGACACAGCGTACAGTAATGATTTACTTTCGCTTGTATGAATTTAATATTTTATGCCCATTGTGTTAATTTTCTAAATTAACCACTTTTTATTTTCTATTTCATTTCCTTTTTCAACTGTCGCCTTATTTAGATTTATATGTGTAACTCATAATCGACCTTATAACTGTTAATATTGTGTCTTTTATTATTGTAACGCTGTGAGTTTACCGATGAATAAAATATAAATAAATAAAACATTCTGAAAGCAAATTACAACAATAGTTTTCTCAGAAACATAATCAAATATGAAATATCATTTTCTCTTTGCAATTAGTTTGAATAGATAGATTTTGCTGAAAACGATTTACAAGATGTTCAATTGTGTCATTAGGTCGTCACGGGTGAGTGAGGAGGCTATAGCCTATCAAGAATAGGCTATAGTCAGATTATTAAGGCTAGTACCTATTTATTTATTCGTAGGTCGTAGGTAGGTATAATCGGTTGGTTATTTATTTGTTACGCTAAGGGTAAAAGCCAATTCCCCCCTCCCCCCGTCATAAGTGCCGTGCAACGATACGACTAATACCGTAATTAAAGGCGATTCAATTAATTTCAATTAGGTAGATAATACGGCAGCATTATCAATGCTGAATCAAAGAATATGCAAATTAAAGCTATACAAGTTTAATGAATTTCTACACAAAGAGTACGAAACGAAAATGGCAATTTTACTACTTTAGATACGTCAGATAGATGCTGACGAGGGCAATACTGAATGTATGTCAAATAAACTGTCAACTAATAGAAACTAACCAAACAAGCCAGCCGATGGGCCCAAATGTCACAATAGCGTACTATTTTTTAATGTTTTCGTGAACTATTTCTTATTTCATACTCAATTGAAAAAGAAAATGGAAGAATACAATTCTAAAATGTGTCAATTAAATCATCAAAGTGCAATCAAATATGAACAAGCGAGCGATTACAAAACGAGCAACAGTGATTTTGAACAAGCAAAAATAAGTGAACGCGACGATGACTCGCATAGTGTTTTAAAATATTTGGATACAAGGCAATCAATTAAATCAGAAATATTTGAAACCCATCGGGAAATTGATCCAAACCCACAATTTGATCAATTCGTAGAAGAAGACATTAAATTTATAAAATTAGAACCCAACAAAAACTATGTGACACAACATAACATACCAACCACTAGTAAACCTTGTCACGATGTAACAATTGATAATATCAAATGCGTCAGAATAATATTAAAGAGAATAGATCTTAATTGTGCGACTTGCAAGTGTTCGTTTGAACGAAGCGATTCCATATATTATTTACCTAATTATCTAGACGAACATATTGTATGTGGCAGATGTTTGGATAAAGAAACATTTTCGACATTACCTATTAAAAATAAGGAAACGAATGAAATTTCAATTTGCCTACACAATAAAGCCAAATGCAACGAATGCGATTATACAAGTTCAATTAAAAAGAACTTTCAAAAACAAATTAATCTCGTAAATAACAAAATAAAAAAGTTTGAATGCAGCGAGTGTGCTTATACATGTTCAATTAAATCAACCTTACGGAGACATATAAACGCCGTGCATCATGAAATAAAAAACTTTAAATGCAGCGTGTGTGATTACATGTTCTAGTAATGCATATTTACGTAACTATATAGACGCAGTACATCGGAAAATAAAAAAGTTTAAATGCAGCGAGTGTGATTACAAAAGTTCATGTAAATGGAATATAAGGAAACATATAAACGCCGTGCATCAGACAATAAAAAAGTTTAAATGCAACGAGCGTGCTTATGCAGGTTCTACTAATGCATATTGCATCGAGTGTGGCTATACGTGTTAACAAAATGGGCATTTACGCATTTATATTAATGCCGTTCATAGAAAAATAAAAAAGTTTAAATGCAGCAAGTGTGATTATAAGAGCTCTTCTAAAAGTGACTTGAGAGTACATATTGTCACTGTTCACAAAAAATTGAACGTTTATAGGCAGCGAGTGTGGCTATACATGTTCGCAAAATGGACATTTAGGGCGTCATCTTAACGCAACTGTTCACAAAAAAAAGTTTAATTTGCAGCGAGGTTGATTTTAAGAGAAAATAAGATAGTATAAATGTAGCGAATACGAAACATAGCAATTTATACACTCATTACAATTACTACGCGTAAAATAACTTTGTTCTAATTGTAAAATTAAATTGCTTCACTCATTTGAATGGATTCCTAATCTTTTATTTATC
Source organism: Neomicropteryx cornuta (assembly GCA_020383195.1). Classification (NCBI taxonomy): domain Eukaryota; kingdom Metazoa; phylum Arthropoda; class Insecta; order Lepidoptera; family Micropterigidae; genus Neomicropteryx; species Neomicropteryx cornuta. The sequence continues at coordinate 2,281,146 of JAHKQU010000010.1, read as the reverse complement.
TGGTGGAGATGTCATGGTCATAAACTATTTTATTGAATATTTCTTTTTTAATGGAATGACTTAGTGTTGAAAGATTTATTTAGGGAATGCAACGAACTTAAAGTTCGTGTAACGGCACGGATCACATACTCGTAAATTTTAATCGATCTAGATTTCAAATATTAGCTTTAAATTAAAACTTATTAATGATTTTTCCTTTTTAATCGTATTGAAAAAGGGTGGACCTGTAGAAGTTTTTTTATAGAATTGAATATGCGCGTTTGTCCAGCATTCCGTTATGCTAAAATATACTTCTCAAGGAATTGAATAAATAGATTCATTTGAGGTTATTTTATTTCCGTACTTAAATACCTACCGGGTGATTCATATCGAATGAATACCTATGGTTACCACCATGAGATCCCTCATTAAATTTTGTATAAAAAATATTGGTACAAAATGTATGCCTTACCTTGTAGATCTACCTTCGCAGGAACTTTAAGTAATCCATTGACTTAACATCGGATTATTAAAAATGGCTGCATTTTTATGAAATATTATTAATTATTTTTACTTATTAAACCCATTGTTTTCGACGTGTGTTTCTAACCCCCCATGCAAACAGTATCTGTCTGTGGCATCGGAGCTCCCAAACGGAGGAAGCGATTTTATTGTTGTATTCGTTTGACAGGAGACTTTTTTACTGTCTTTACTTTTGTTCATTTCGTTTAACTGCTTTTGGAGTATTTGATACGATTTTTTAGATTTTTTTTTTTTGCTAATGAAAGTATTTTTAAACATTTGTTGTTAAATATTATTATTACTCGTTTAATTAACTTTAACTTCTTTAACTCTAATTAATATCGTTTTTAGGTTTAATTCATCTATAATTATTAAAACTTAACTGTAGGTTTGAATGAATCAGTTTTTTTTAATTTACCTTATAAAGTGTCATGGCATTTTGTGCATAGTATTAATTGCGAAAATAATTTTTGATTATGATTCATTTTTTCATTAGATATAAGGTGAGTGTGAAAAGCTTTCATAAAATACAGCGCTGTATTTAAACCAGCGCGCATTATCTCAAGCGATGCAAATATCTGTGCGTTTAATATTAATTTTTCTTTAATAATTCTGGCTATATAATTTGTTTAAAAATTTTTAATCTGTAAAAATATTAAAATGCATTCGAATTTTCCAAATGTCAATACTGTCAGACTTTTATATAAGGTTAGCTAACGGTGTTTGCCTATTACAACGTAAGGAATCATATATATATATTATATATATATATATATATATATATATATATATATACAGGGTGCCCCAAGCTTCTGGGCATTAAAAAGAACAGCTAATAGGTCTTACGATTCTTGGTGTTATTTGTTAAGAAACTATATCAAAATTCATTATGGTATTCGAGAAAAAAAATGTTAAAGTTTCTATTCGAATTCTTGTAAAACAGATATCTTTCAATGTCTCACTGGGTCAGTAGGCCGCGGTCGTTCGAGACGAGGTTAATGCCCTGCCGCGTTGTTCGAAACGCCCCATTAGGGCGGAGCTAAATGATCGGTGTTTGATGTTACTGGTCGAAACAGAGGGCGGTCTAAGAAGAAGGGGTAACTCCTTTCCCCTTCTCTGGGGTTGTAAGAGGGATGCTATTGGTCGACAGATAATATTGATTTATCGATTCATAAGATCGTTTTACACCAATTTTATTACAAAAATAATAAATTTGGTGATGAAAATTTTTCGCATTTTGTTACATAATTTCTTACTCGTTACAGGGAACATATACACCCCCTTAAATTTTTGTCTATGATCTTGGGACACCCTGTATATATATATATGTAAAAATGTGTTAATTAGAATATAGGTTGTATAGTTTTTATGATAAACATAACTATATGTAGGACCTTTATCTTTAATTACTTGTATGAGAGGTGTATATTTTTCATACCTTGTTTTTGAATAAATTCAAATTACAAATAAAAATGTCTAATTTCGAAAGATTACTGTTTTTTCAATGACATATTCTGTGAAGTGTTGCGTTTTATTTAATAAGAAAAGTCGTACTCTAAAGTGAATACTTTGTAGAAGCTCTGGACAGTCTAGTAGATTATTGAGTAGTTTATATAGGAAGATAGCTTCAAAGACTTTCCTTCTGGTATCCAAACTGGCAATTTGGTGAAGACCTTCAGATTCTTGGTAAGCGCCAAATTAGATTTGACATCGCCAATTCAGGTGTTAAACCGGCTATTTATCAAAATAGAAAATTGGCACGTTTGTAAGGAAAAAAATAAGTTATAATATTTTTAATATAAGAAAATAAATGTTATATTCACATGCCTTACCCACACGTCTATTGTAAAGTGTGTAATGTAATACATAAGAACTAATTTTGTCTTGTTATTAAATATGTGTGAGAGAGATGCAGTATATATACTCGTACATAGGTACATATACCTATAAGTAATGAGATGCGGTTAGCTATGCCCTAAGGTGTAGCTACGTCATTACGCCGACCCAATACATTTCACTTTCTAATCTGCTTACATAGACTTTATATGAGGGACTCCAAATGACAGGAGAGTACCCTGAGTGACTCCTGACAAATGACAAATAAAATGGCTTGCAAGTCCTGAAGAGGAAGCCAAGATCTATGGGATTTCTCCACAATTAGTTCAATGGGTTTGTTATAGAGCAGCTTAGAGTCGGATATTTATAGAGTTTGTGTAATTAACTTTTGTAGTTTTGCGAGTAAATGTTATTTTATGGCATTTAGCAACATTTATCTCTAATCTGTTTTGTCGACAATAATCAGAGTGCTTATATCAATATCTTCTTGCAATTTGAGGCAAATTTAATAGAATGTTTAAACATTAATAGATAAACTTTACTATAAAGTTTAAAATAAATATTTTTTAAAATAATTTAAATGCGTAATGTCATAAATTAAAAGTATTAAAAAAATAAAATAAAAGATGTTATACTCCCAATTTTATTATTAAAAAATAATAAATGAGTGGTATTTAAATATAAACTTAATCTGTAATAGTATCTAAACCAAGTCTAAAGCCGTTCACGATCAAAATAACAGCGAATTGATCCCGTGACTTCTAGTTTTATTGGTTGAAACACTATGTCATATAATTATAGTTACAGAGAAAAAAAAAATGTAAACTTTACGTGAAAATAGTAAAAGGACAATGTAATAATATCTTTGTGCTGAGCACTCAACTAACGCAGTACGCCGTAAAGGTGACAAGGCCATTATCGATCGGCGCGGCATTGGCATTCGCGCGTTTACCACATTTATATTATTATTATTAAGTAATTACAATATTTAGGAGCTAGCTCCGGTGATACTGTTGAGTTTAGTAGGTGAGGAAAAAATGAATGCTTAACAACTCACAGCCTACGCTTAAAAACATCCTTGGAACAAGGAAAAGGGTCAACTACTGACCTATGAAAAGCATTCCACTGACGAATTGATCTGGAAAGAAAATAATTGAAGCCAATGTTCCGTTTTGTCAAGATAGGTTTTATCTTGGAAGGATGGTCATTGCGGTCAATATAAGGAGGCTTAGAGAGCTGGGATCCTATATAGACTAGTTAACCTTAATTCGAAACGCCTTCTACTTAGTGGCTCCCAATTAAGAGTTGATATTAATTCAGATGGACTATCATACCGACTAAAACGCCTAAAGACATGTCGGCTTGCTTTTCTCTGAACTGCTCTCGAAGTTCGTCTTCAAGAGATTGGGTGTGAGGATCCCATAATGATGAGCAGTATTCCATCCACCAGTATACCATCAGTTAAAAAAATATAAATTTTAAGGTAATTTTTTACACATTTTTCCATATCGTTACACAATACCCCCTTAAGTCTCCGGCAATGGTCTTGGGACACTCTGTATATGTTACTAAATGTAGTGCCAAATTAATAGAAAATAATATACGGGAAAGAGTGATCCAAATATTTAGTTTTGCAGATATAGTGTTTGTACAAATAACAATCAATTTATTTGCTATATTTTATTGCATAATTCAAATTATTTAGTTAACCCTACAGCAGGCTAATTAAAAAAGTAATAGGTTGCATCGTAATATAGATATCTAGTAAAATTTAGTTTTTGGTGGACATTTAAATATGTAATTATTGTGCCTCAAATCTAATAAAATATCTATAATATTAATAACAAAAATAGTATGAACGGTTAATTTTGATAATGTTATCAACATACATAAGTAAGTATTTAAGTACTTAGCTGTAAAACAAAACAAAACAAAACAAAACTCGAATTGAAAGGTGCAAAAATATTTTATTAAATTAGAAAATTTGTTATCTTCAAATCATATTTAAGCTTTAAATTATCATTCGATTCAGATTTTGTAAGATTGCGAATTATTATCGACATGGCCTTTAAATCAAAGTTTTACACATTTAAGTACGCTAAGAATTCCTTTTTACGCAGAGCAATGAGCGTATATATTTTACTTAACAGACAAATCATTTATAAATTGCATTCGGTACACCATTTCCTCCCATAAAAATAGCTTAGTTTAACTCTCTCACACACACTTACACCCATTAACACATCATTACTTCCACTACACTAATAACGATACGGTTATTACCGTAAAGGCGATTCAATTAGGTAGATAATACGGCAGCATTATCATTGCCGAATCAAAGAATATGCTAATTAAAGCTAAACAAGTTTAATGATTTTCTACACAAAGAGTACGAAACGAAAATGGCAATTTTACTACTTTAGATACGTCAGATAGATTCTGACGAGGGCAATACTGAATGTATGTCAAATAAACTGTCAACATATAGAAACTAACCAAATAAGCCAGCCGATGGGCCGAAATGTCAGAAGAGCGTACTATTTTTTAATGTTTTCGTGAACTATTTCTTATTTCATACTCAATTGAAAAAGAAAATGGAAGAATACAATTATAAAATGTGTCAATTAAATCATCAAAGTGCAATCAAATATGAACAAGCGAGCGATTACAAAACGAGCAACAGTGATTTTGAACAAGCAAAAATAAGTGAACGCGACGATGACTCGCATAGTGTTTTAAAATATTTGGATACAAGGCAATCAATTAAATCAGAAGTATTTGAAACCCATCGGGAAATTGATCCAAACCCACAATTTGATCAATTCGTAGAAGAAGACATTAAATTTATAAAATTAGAACCCAACAAAAACTATGTGACACAACATAACATACCAACCACTAGTAAACCTTGTCACGATGTAACAATTGATAATATCAAATGCGTCAGAATAATATTAAAGAGAATAGATCTTAATTGTGCGACTTGCAAGTGTTCGTTTGAACGAAGCGATTCCATATATTATTTACCTAATTATCTAGACGAACATATTGTATGTGGCAGATGTTTGGATAAAGAAACATTTGCGACATTACCTATTAAAACAAAGGAAACTAATGACATTTCAATTTGCCTACATAATAAAGTCAAATGCAACGAATGCGATTATACAAGTTCAACTAATAAGAGTTTTCAAAACCAAATTCACCTCGTAAATAACAAAATAAAAAAGTTTAAATGCAGCGAGTGTGATTATATAAGTTCATCTAAATGGGCTGTAAGGAGACATATAGACGCCGTGCATCGAAAAATAAAAAAGTTTATATGCAGCGAGTGTGCTTATACATGTTCTAGTAATGAATATTTACGTAACCATATAGACGCAGTACATCGGAAAATAAAAAAGTTTAAATGCAGCGAGTGTGATTTTAAGAGTTCAACTAAATCAAGTTTACGGAGACATGTAGACAACGTGCATCGAAAAATAAAAAAGTATAAATGCAGCGAGTGTGGCTATACGTGCTCACAAAATGGGCACTTACGGATTCATATTAATGCTGTGCACAGAAAAATAAAAAAGTTTAAATGCAGTGAGTGTGCTTATACAAGTGCTACTAATGCAAAATTACGGAAACATATAGACGCCGTGCATCGGAAAATAAAAGCTTTTAAATGCAGCGAGTGTGCTTATACATGTTCTACTAATGTACTTTTAAGGAGACATTTAGATGCCGTGCATCGAAAAATAAAAAAGTTTAAATGCAGCGAGTGTGGCTATACGTGCTCACGAAATGGGCAGTTACGGATTCATATTAATGCTGTGCACAGAAAAATAAAAAAGTTAAAATGCAGCGAGTGTGGCTATACGTGTTCACAAAATGTGAATTTACGGATACATATTAATGCTGTGCACAGAAAAATAAAAAAGTTAAAATGCAGCGAGTGTGGCTATACGTGTTCACAAAATGTGAATTTACGGATACATATTAATGCCGTTCATAGAAAAATAAAAAAGTTTAAATGCAGCGAGTGTGGCTATACGTGCTCACGAAATGGGCACTTACGGATTCATATTAATGCTGTGCACAGAAAAATAAAAAAGTTAAAATGCAGCGAGTGTGGCTATACGTGTTCACAAAATGTGAATTTACGGATACATATTAATGCTGTGCACAGAAAAATAAAAAAGTTAAAATGCAGCGAGTGTGGCTATACGTGTTCACAAAATGTGAATTTACGGATACATATTAATGCCGTTCATAGAAAAATAAAAAAGTTTAAATGCAGCGAGTGTGGCTATACGTGCTCACGAAATGGGCACTTACGGATTCATATTAATGCTGTGCACAGAAAAATAAAAAAGTTAAAATGCAGCGAGTGTGGCTATACGTGTTCACAAAATGTGAATTTACGGATACATATTAATGCCGTTCATAGAAAAATAAAAAAGTTTAAATGCAGCGAGTGTGATTATAAGAGCTCTTCCAAGAGTAACTTAAGAGTACATATTGTCGCTGTTCACAAAAAAAATGAACGTTTATAGGCAGCGAGTGTGGCTATACGTGTTTGCAAAATGAACATTTAGGGCGTCATCTTAACCCAACTGTTCACAAAAAAAAGTTTAATTTGCAGCGAGGTTGATTTTGTGAGAATAGAAGAAAGTATAAATGTAGCGAATGTGATTCTACATAGAAATTTATACACTCAATACAATAACTACGCTTAGAATAACTTTGTTCTAATTGTAAAATTAAATTGCTTCACTCATTTGAATGGATTCCTAATCTTTTATTTATCTGGTGGAGATGTCATGGTCATAAGCTATTTTTTTGAATATTCCTTTTTTAATGGAATGACTTAGTGTTGAAAGATTTATTTAGGGAATGCAACGAACTTAAAGTTCGTATGAAAAGCGTGTAACGACACGGATCACATACTCGTAAATTTTAATCGATCTAGTTTTCAAATATTAGCTTTAAATTAAAACGTAGTAATGATTTTCCCCTTTAATCGTATTGAAAAACGGTTAAATCGTAAGTTTTTTTTATAGAATTGAATATGTGCGTTTGTCTAGCATTCTGTTATGCTAAAGTACTTCTTAAGGAATTGAATAAATAGATTCATTTGAGCTTATTTTATTCCCGTACTTAAATACCTACCGGGTGATTCATATCGAATGAATACCTATGCTTACCACCATGAGATCCCTTATTAAATTTTGTATAAAAAATATTGGTACAAAATGTATGCCTTACCTTGTAGATCTACCTTCGCGGGAACTTCGAGTAATCCATTGACTTAACATCGGATTATTGGAAATAGGTGCATTTTTATGCAATATTATTAATTGTTTGTACTTATTAAACCCATTGTTTTCGACGTATGTTTCTAACCCCCCATGCAAACAGTATCTGTCTGTGGCATCGGAGCTCCCAAACGGAGGAAGCGATTTTATTGTTGTATTCGTTTGACAGGAGACTTTTTTACTGTCTTTACTTTTGTTCATTTCGTTTATCTGCTTTTAGAGTATTTGATACGAATGTTTAGATTTTATTTCTTCTGCTTAGGAAAGTATTTATAAACATGTGTTAATTATATGGAGGTGTAGTGCTATGCATAGTGTCGGCTCCTATATAGGTGTGGCCAGACTTATGTTTGACCTGGCCAGAACAGGGCTGCACCCTCGTCTTACAAAATACTGTCTCAGCCTGCCAAGGGCAAACCTAGTAATGCAGAGGAAGAGGCTGCGGAACACGCAATCTGTCACTGTGCAGCCCTCACTTCAAAAACCACCTTGCTATGGGCGAAATTTGCAGCAAAAATACAGTATATAACCTGCGGCTCGTATTGAAGACGGATTGGCTACAGGAGCTTTAGTTTCGAAGCTGCACTATGAAGATACCTTCAAAATGGGCCCCAACAAAATGGCCAAAGTATAGCAGTCACCCGGCTGTCCTATATTCATAATTTCAAGCAACCCATAACAATAACACTGCGGATGCTATTGGATGCGGTTTTGCCCCCACACGTGTCTAAGGTCCAATTTCGCAGCTTCCTTTTTTGCCATTTACTTCTGATCAGGTAAAACAAAACCTTTGGTATTGTATTGTTGTAGCTGGTCACATAGATTGGGTATTCTTTAATGCCCACATTTATTGTTTCTGTATTCCGAAGAGAAAGTCATTGTGCAATTGTATCTACAGGTAAATTACATCCTATTCCTGAGGCAGTTTTAGAGGCAATATTTTCTTCTGCATACAAGGCAATCCCTCGTCTCTTAGTTCTTCGTTTCTAATATTGATAGCCCAGATTGTAGATTCCTCTCCTTGCCACCTCTTTAAAGACCTCTCAGATTTCCAAAATGAATGAAATACATCGTTCAGAATGGATTTAGCAATTTGCAACGCATGTTCGGCAGGTAATGGGTCAGGCTCTTCGATAGCTTTGTTAATATTCCCAAATTATACTGTGGCAGGCTGAGACTGCTAATGGTTGTCGAGGACCTCATCTTCCTTCAATTAAAATTGACTCGTGTTATTGTTGCAGCAACGTGCGCGGGTTCTGGTCGAAACTGCTATGATGCTTTAGCTCACTGGACTTTTATAGTTTATTAGACACAACCGGGTTGTGCACAAGTCAAGTATGCTTTAGTGACATTATCTTTTACTTGTAATCTATACACATAACTGATGACAGCTCAATGCTCTGTTCGAAGCTGGTATGGTTTGATACCTCGATATAATCGGATATTTGCACAAGTGAATTACGCTAAGATATAATATTGGTTTTTACTTGTTAGTTATAATAGTTTTAAGATGCAACTTTTGGGCACGTATATTTAGTTAAAGGCCAATAGTATATTTGGCCAGAAATTGATTTTGAATCTATTCAAAAAAGTATCATGTAAAACAATTTAAGATACTTTACTGTTTTGTCCCAGAAAATATAATGAAAATAGTTCATTATATGTGTCATTAGAGTTGTGCATAATCTGCAGAAAAACTGCATTTATCTGGTTTTTCGAGAAGCTAATTTAAAAATTAAACATCGTAACAAAAAATGTGTTCAAAAAGCTGATCAAAACTGCATTCTTAACAAGTATACCCTCGATATACAATTGCTTCAGTGTGTGGGTTTTGGAATGACTTGCAAGTCCTGAAGAGGAAGCCAAGATCTATGGGATTTCTCCACAATTAGTTCAATGGGTTTGTTATAGAGCAGCTTATTAGAGTCGCATATTTATAGAGTATGTGTAATTAACTTTTGTAGTTTTGCGAGTAAATGTTATTTTATGACAATTAGCAACATTTATCTCTAATCTGTTTTGTAGACAATACTCAGAGTTTTTCAATATCTTCTTGCACTTTGAGGCAAATTTAATAGAATATTTAAACAGTAATTATAATAGATAGAATAATAGATAGAATAGATATAATAGATAGAACGCCTACTATAAAGTTTAAAAAAAAATAAAAATAAAAGATGTTATATACCCAATTATATTCTTTAAAAAAAGATAAATAATAATAAATGAGTGGTATTTAAATATAAACTTAATCTGTAATAGTATCTAAACCAAGTCTCAAGACCTTTCACGATCAAAATAACAGCGAATTGATCCTGTAACATGGTAATAGAGAAAAAAAATATGTAAACTTTACGTGTAAATAGTAAAAGGATAACGTAATATATCATTGTGCTGAGCACTCAGCTGACGTCGTACCCCGTAATAGTGTCAAGGCCATTACCGATCGGCGCGGCATTGGAATTCGCGCGTTCACCGCATTTATACCATCAGTTAAAAAAATATAAATTCTGAGGTATTTTTTTTCCCATATCGTTACACAATACACCCTTAAGTCTCCGGCAATGGTCTTGGGACACTCTGTATATGTTACTAAATGTAGTGCCAAATTAATAGAAAATAATATACGGGAAAGAGTGATCCGAATACTTAGTTTTGCAGATATAGTGTTTGTACAAATAACAATCAATTTATTTGCTATATTTTATTGCATAATTCGAATTATTTAGTTAAAAAAAGGCTAATTAAAAAAGTAATAGGTTGCATCGTAATATAGATTTCTTGTAAAATTTTGTTTATGGTCGACATTTAAATTAATTATTATGCCTTAAGTCTAATAAAATATCTATAATATTAATAACAAAAATAGTATGAACGGTAAATTTTGATAGTAATATGGCAGCAAAATGAACTATTATTAAAGTTACAGGTGACTTCGCTGCTCCATAGTCACAACTTTCCTAGAAATGTTGAATATCAATAAATTTATTTAAATTCTTCAAATTAAGTATGAAACGACTTCCGCACTAAGAAGAATATTTTAGAAAGAAACTGATCTGGACTAGAGGAACATTCCTCAACCGCTCCAATTTCCAACAAGTTTGTAATAGCTGATCTAATTTTACAAGTTTCTTCATTTGAAGAACACCTATTGTAGGGGATCGTGCCTTGTGTTGTGATTCGCATAAATGGTATTTTATAGCCCGACAACCAATCAAGGATCTTTGAGTCATTTGTGACAGTTTCCCATTGCTGAATGTAATGTTTAAGACAACCAGCATATAACTGTGTTACTTATGTTGGTGCTGTTGCCTCGCTGCTTGTCGTAGCTTGTTGTACTGATGTGCTGGTAATGGGTCTTCTGCCTCATCGGTTGGCGAGGCGGGCCCTTCCAGGTTAAATGTTTGGACTGCTTTCTTTGATTGGAGGGTGTTTTAGATGTGAGTTGTGCTCTTACACGAGTCTTTAGTTCTAGACCAGACTTTTCTAAAGCTTTAGCTGTCTTCACTCTCTCAGCTAAATTTATACCAAATAAAAACTTTTACTGCTTCTTGTGAAGCCTTGTTTAACCCAGGAAAGATTAAATTTCTTCTAGACTTGGAGACCAGATGGTGAATCGCAGAGTAGCCTGCTCGAGTCACTTATGCATTCCACTAAGCGAATTTTGTCATCTCGGCCGATTGTGGATGCGTTGACCAAAATATCAAGAGCCTTACCGAGACTAGATACGCTTGTACCAATCTCTTTTTATTTATCTTGAATAAACGTGTCCCGTTTGATGCTTGCTTCAGTTAAAGCAGACATGATTTCAGGGTTAAGTTTGGGAGCATCGGCCTGTTGACAATTTATTGGTGCAGGGTATTTTTTCATTGAAGACTCCTTTACCTCCTTTCTCAAACCATTAGCGAGAATACTTTGCCACCTTATAGCCAGATCTTTATGGATTTTTCCTCCGATAGGATTATTGATTTGGTCATCTTCAACCACAACTGCCAATAGGCTCTCGTCTAGTACAGTTTCCTCGTCTGCTGGGGAGTTTTCTATCATGAGAGCATCCTCTCTTGTTAGGAGATTCTCCATCGTGACCTCTTCGCTCTCTGGAGGATTCTCCATTACTAATGTATCTGTATTATTTAAATGTAAATAAAAATATCTATTGTTTAAATAGATTCTGATGATCCTAGGGTAATGCTCAGGAATTTAGGGTAATACCAACTGATAAGCCTTGGGCTTGGTTGAATTTTACATAATATACAATGTTTAAATAAACGAAAAATAAAAATATTACTGTCAAAAAATATCATATGAACACTCACGTACTTTAATATTAATTATTATAGATATTGGTGAACCCCTAATGTGAACACTCATATACTTGATTATAAGTTAAAATAGGTCTCGGCGAACCCCTAATGTGAACACTCATATACTTGATTTTAAGTTAATATAGGTCTCGGTGAACCCCTAATGCGAACACTCATGTACCTAACTCATGTACTCATGACTGACAAAAGTAAAGGTGAACACTCATGTACTTCGATATTAGTATTTTGAAAAATAGTTTCCTTACAGCTTAGTCGACACGAAATATAATTTTCAGTGAGATTCGAACCGCAGATTATTAAATCAGATAAAACATAGGTACACCTAAGTTTCGTAATTCCGATTTCCGTGATTCTGTTCCAGACCTTCGTCGGTCGCGGTATTTCTGTTTTTTGTGTTGTTTTTCTTCCATTTCCTAAGTTTTTTAAGTAAGTAATAATCTTCGTCGCTTTTTTGCGAATGTTTGCTCATATTTTATGCAATTCGTAACACACCTGGTTAAAACGCGTGCGGCGACGCCGCGCACACAAAACCGGAATGACAGGACAGTCAGCTGAGCGCGGCAAGACCATAGACAATTCATTATTTCTTTTTTACTTTTAATATTGTGGCGATGCTGAGTATAATCAGCCATACTACAAATTGTGATCTCGAGGACGAGGCTAGGAATATAATTGCAATTTTTGCTCGTATTTCAGGGTACTACGTTGTTGTGGGTCCCTAATTTAAAAAAAAACATACATTTTTATTCGGGAAGGTTCCTTACGCTTTTGGGCTCGCGATGGCGTTCCAGGAGATTGCTAGAATAACGAATTTTCGCTACTAATGGCATCGACCAGGCGGCCTGGAACTTTTTTTTTATTCAGATAAGTTATGTGTTTTTTATTTAGTTTCGCATTATTTACTCGTATTGTTTTTTGTTTATTAATTTTTTTTTAAATAAATGGTTTTTATTTCTTTTTGAAATTGTAAACCAGATATTTTTTATTTTTACCTCGATCCTGAGGGAGATCCGTTGCTCTCATACACGCACAAACAAACATAAATATATCATTACTTACACTACACTCACACCGACTACACATCGCACAGTAATGATTTACTTTCCCTTGTATGAATTTAATATTTACGCTTGAGATTTTATGCCCATTGAGTTAATTTTCTAAATTAACCACTTTTTATTTTCTATAGTATTTTATTTTTTAACTGTCACCTTATTATTGGATTTAAGTGTGTAACTCATAATCGACCTTATAACTGTTAATATTGTGTCTTTTATTATTGTAACGATGTGAGTTTACCGATGAATATATATAAATAAATCAAACGATCTGAAAGCAAATTTTAAAGGTAACTTTGAATTTTTTTTTTCTTTCGAGGAAATTTTCCTCACACGTGTTATGGAAACAATAGTTTTCTCAGAAACATAATCAAATATGAAATAGCACTTTCTCTTTGCAATAAGTTTGAATAGATAGATTTTGCTAAAAACGATTTACAAAATGTTCAATTGTGTCATTAGGTCGTCACGGGTGAGTGAGGAGGCTATAGCCTATCAAGAATAGGCTATAGCCAGATTATTAAGGCTAGTACCTATTTATTTATTCGTAGGTAGGTATAATCGGTTGGTTATTTATTTGTTGCGCTAAGAGTAATAGCCAGTAGCCCCCCCCCCCCCCCCGGCGCCACGATACGACAAATACCGTAATTAAAGGCGATTCAATTAATTTCAATTAGGTAGATAATACGGCAGCATTAATATTGCCGAATCAAAGAATACGGTAATTAAAGCTACACAAGTATAATGATTTTCTACACAAAGAGTACGATATACGGCAGTTCTGGGTATTTTTATAAACGAAAATGTCAATTTTACTACTTTAGGTACGTCAGTTAGATTCTGACGAGGGCAATACTGAATGTATGTCAAATAAACTGTCAATATATAGAAACTAACCAAATAAGCCAGCCGATGGGCCCAAATGTCACAAGAGCGTACTATTTTTTAATGTTTTCGTGAACTATTTCTTATTTCATACTCAATTGAAAAAGAAAATGGAAGAATACAATTATAAAATGTGTCAATTAAATCATCAAAGTGCAATCAAATATGAACAAGCGAGCGATTACAAAACGATCAGCAGTGATTTTGAACAAGCAAAAATTAGTGAACGCGACGATGACTCGCATAGTGTTTTAAAATATTTGGATACAAGGCAATCAATTAAATCAGAAATATTTGAAACCCATCGGGAAATTGATCCAAACCCACAATTTGATCAATTCGTAGAAGAAGACGTTAAATTTATAAAATTAGAACCCAACAAAAACTATGTGACACAACATAACATACCAACCACTAGTAAACCTTGTCACGATGTAACAATTGATAATATCAAATGCGTCAGAATAATATTAAAGAGAATAGATCTTAATTGTGCGACTTGCAAGTGTTCGTTTGAACGAAGCGATTCCATATATTATTTAGCTAATTATCTAGACGAACATATTGTATGTGGCAGATGTTTGGATAAAGAAACAGTTTCGACATTACCTATTAAAACAAAGGAAACGAATGAAATTTCAATTTGCCTACATAATAAAGTCAAATGCAACGAATGCGATTATACAAGTTCAATTAAGAAGAATTTTCAAAAACAAATTAATCTCGTAAATAACAAAATAAAAAAGTTTAAATGCAGCGAGTGTGATTATATAAGTTCTACTAAATCATATTTACGTAAACATATAGACGCCGTGCATAGGAAAACTAAAAACTTTAAATGTAGCGAGTGTGGCTATACGTGTTCACGAAATGGGCATTTACGGATTCATATTAACGTTGTTCACAGAAAAATAAAAAAGTTTAAATGCAGCGAGTGTGCCTATACAAGTTCTACTAATGCACATTTACGTACACATATTGACGGCGTACATCGAAAAATAAAAAAAATTAAATGCAGCGAGTGTGGCTATACGTGTTCACGGAATGGGAATTTACGGATTCATATTAACGCTGTTCACAGAAAAATAAAAAAGTTTAAATGCAGCGAGTGTGCTTATACAAGTTCTACTAATGCATATTTACGGATGCATATAGACGCCGTGCATCGAAAAATAAAAGAGTTTAAATGTAGCGAGTGTGCTTATACAAGTTCTACTAATGCATATTTACGGAAACATATAGACGCCGTGCATCGGAAAATAAAAGCGTTTAAATGTAGCGAGTGTGCTTATACAAGTTCTACTAATGCATATTTACGGAAACATATAGACGCCGTGCATCGGAAAATAAAAGCGTTTAAATGCAGCGAGTGTGATTATACATGTTCAATTAAATCAAACTTACTGAGTCATATAAACGCCGTGCATCATAAAATAAAAAAGTTTAAATGCAGCGAGTGTGCTTATACATGTTCTACTAATGTACTTTTACGGAGACATTTAGACGCCGTGCATCGGAAAATAAAAGAGTTTAAATGCAGCGAGTGTTCCTATACAAGTTCTACTAATGCACATTTACGTACACATATTGACGGCGTACATCGAAAAATAAAAAAATTTAAATGCAGCGAGTGTGGCTATACGTGTTCACGAAATGGGAATTTACGGATTCATATTAACGTTGTTCACAGAAAAATGAAAAAGTTTTAATGCAGCGAGTGTGCTTATACATGTTCTACTAATGTACATTTACGTACACATATTGACGCCGTACATCGGAAAATAAAAAAGTTTAAATGCAGCGAGTGTGCTTATGCAAGTTCTACTAATGCATATTTACGGATGCATATAGACGCCGTGCATCGAAAAAATAAAAGAGTTTAAATGCAGCGAGTGTGCTTATACATGTTCTACTAATGTACTTTTACGGAGACATTTAGACGCCGTGCATCGGAAAATAAAAGAGTTTAAATGCAGCGAGTGTTCCTATACAAGTTCTACTAATGCACATTTACGTACACATATTGACGGCGTACATCGAAAAATAAAAAAATGTAAATGCAGCGAGTGTGGCTATACGTGTTCACGGAATGGGAATTTACGGATTCATATTAACGTTGTTCACAGAAAAATGAAAAAGTTTAAATGCAGCGAGTGCGCTTATACATGTTCTACTAATGTACTTTTACGGAGACATTTAGACGCCGTGCATCGGAAAATAAAAGAGTTTAAATGCAGCGAGTGTTCCTATACAAGTTCTACTAATGCACATTTACGTACACATATTGACGGCGTACATCGAAAAATAAAAAAATTTAAATGCAGCGAGTGTGGCTATACGTGTTCACGGAATGGGAATTTACGGATTCATATTAACGTTGTTCACAGAAAAATGAAAAAGTTTAAATGCAGCGAGTGTGCTTATGCAAGTTCTACTAATGCATATTTACGGATGCATATAGACGCCGTGCATCGAAAAAATAAGAGTTTAAATGTAGCGAGTGAGCTTATACAAGTTCTACTAATGCATATTTACGGAAACATATAGACGCCGTGCATCGGAAAATAAAAAAGTTTAAATGCATCGAGTGTGCTTATACATGTTCTACTAATGTACTTTAACGGAGACATTTAGATGCCGTGCATCGACAAACAAAAAAGGGTAAATGCAGCGAGTGTGATTATAATAGCTCTTCCAAGAGTAACTTAAGAGTACATATTGTCGCTGTTCACAAAAAAATATGAACGTTTATAGGCAGCGAGTGTGGCTACACGTGTTTGCAAAATGGATATATAGGGCGTCATCTTAACCCAGCTGTTCACAAAAAAAAGTTTAATTTGCAGTGAGGTTGATTTTAAGAGAATAGAAGAAAGTATAAATGTAGTGAATGTGATTATACATGACAATTTATACACTCATTACAATTACTACGCGTATAATAACTTTGTTCTAATTGTACAATTAAATTGCTTCACTCATTTGAATGAATTCCTAATCTTTTATTTATCTGGTGGAGATGTCATGGTCATAAGCTATTTTATTGAATATTCCTTTTTTAATGGAATGACTTAGTGTTGAAAGATTTATTTAGGGAATGCAACGAACTTAAAGTTCGTATGAGAAGCGTGTAACGGCACGGATCACATACTCGTAAATTGTAATTTATCTGGTTTTCAAATATTAGCTTTAAATTAAAACTTAGTAATGATTTTTCCTTTTTAATCGTATTGAAAAAGGGTGGACCTGTAGAAGTTTTTTTATAGAATTGAATATGCGCGTTTGTCCAGCATTCCGTTATGCTAAAATATACTTCTCAAGAAATTGAATAAATAGATTTGAGCTTATTTTATTCCCGTACTTAAATACCTACCGGGTGATTCATATCGAATGAATGCCTATGCTTACCACCATGAGATCCCTCATTAAATTTAGTTTAAAAATTATTGGTACAAAGTGTATGCTTTACTTTGTAGATCTACCTTATGTCGCAGGAACTTTGAGTAATCCATTGACTTAACAGCGGATTATTGAAAATGGCTGCACTTTTATGCAATTTTACTAATTGTTTTTACTTATTAAACCCATTGTTTTCGACGTGTGGTTCTAACCCCCCATGCAAAGAGGACTGTTCTGTGGCATCGGAGCTCCCAAACGGAGGAAGCGATTTTATTGTTGTATTCGTTTGACAGGAGACTTTTTTACTGTCTTTAAATTTGTTCATTTCGTTTATCTGCTTATGAAAGTATTTTTAAACATGTGTTAGTAAATATTATTATTACTCGTTTAATTAACTTTAACTTCTTTAACTCTAATTAATATCGTTTTTAGGTTTAATTCATCTATAATTATCAAAACTTAACTGTAGGTTTGAATGCATCAGATTTTTTTAATTTACCTTATAAAGTGTCATGGCATTTTGTGCATAGTATTAATTGCGAAAATAATTTTTGATTATGATTCATTTTTTCATTAGATATAAGGTGAGTGTGAAAAGCTTTCATAAAATACAGGCCTGTATTTAAACCAGCGTGCATTATCTCAAGCGATGCAAATATCTGTGCGAATTGCGAACAATATTTAGGAGCTAGCTCCGGTGATACTGTTGAGTTTAGTAGGTGGGGAAAAAAAAATATGCTTAACAACTCGCAGCCTTTGGAACCAGGAAAAGGGTCAACTACTGACCTATGAAAAGCATTCCACTGACGAATTGATCTGGAAAGAAAATAATTGAAGCCAATGTTCCGTTTTCTCAAGATAGGTTTTATCTTGGAAGGATGGTCATTACGGCCAATATAAGGAGGTTCATTCGTCACAGTCTTATATAAACTAGTTAAGAAGAATTTGAAACGCCTTCTACTTAGTGGCTCCCAATTAAGAGTTGAAATTAATTCAGATGAACTATCATACCGACTAAAACGCCTAAAGACATGTCGGCTTGCTTTTCTCTGAACTGCTCTCGAAGTTCGTCTTCAAGACATTGGGTGTGAGGATCCCATAATGATGAGCAGTATTCCATCCATCAGTATACCATCAGTTAAAAAAATATAAATTCTGGGGTAATTTTTTACACATTTTTCCTTATCGTTACACAATACCCCCTTAAGTCTCCGGCAATGGTCTTGGGACACTCTATATATGTTACTAAATGTAGTGCCAAATTAACCCTACAGCAGGCTAATTAAAAAAGTGATAGGTTGCATCGTAATATAGATATCTAGTAAAATTTTGTTTTTGGTGGACATTTAAATATGTAATTATTGTGCCTCAAATCTAATAAAATATCTATAATATTAATAACAAAAATAGTATGAACGGTTAATTTTGATAATGTTATCAACATACATAAGTAAGTATTTAAGTACTTAGCTGTAAAACAAAACAAAACAAAACTCGAATTGAAAGGTGCAAAAATATTTTATTAAATTAGAAAATTTGTTATCTTCAAATCATATTTAAGCTTTAAATTATCATTCGATTCAGACCTTGGAAGATTGCGAATTATTACCGACATGGCCTTTTAAATCAAAGTTTTACACATTTAAGTACGCTAAGAATTCCTTTTTATGCAGAGCAATGAGCGTATATATTTTACTTAACAGACAAATCATTTATAAATTGCATTCGGGACACCATTTCCATCCATAAAAATAACTTAGTTGATACCCTCTCACACACACTTACACCCATTAACACATCATTACTTCCACTACACTCAACCGACGACACAGCGTACAGTAATGATTTACTTTTGCTTGTATGAATTTAATATTTTATGTCCATTGTGTTAATTTTCTATTTTCTCCACTTTTTTTCTATTTGATTTCGTTTTTCAACTGTCACCTTATTTAGATTTATATGAGTAACTCATAATCGACGTTATAACTCTTAATATTGTCTTTTATTATTGTAACGCTGTGAGTTTACCGATGAATAAAATATAAATAAATAAAACGATCTGAAAGCAAATTACAACAATAGTTTTTTCAGAAACATAATCAAATATGAAATATCATTTTCTCTTTGCAATTAGTTTGAATAGATAGATTTTGCTGAAAACGATTTACAAAATGTTCAATTGTGTCATTAGGTCGTCACGGGTGAGTGAGGAGGCTATAGCCTATCAAGAATAGGCTATAGCCAGATTATTAAGGCTAGTACCTATTTATTTATTCGTAGGGCGTAGGTAGGTATTATCGTTGAGTTTTTTATTTGTTGCGCTAAGGGCAAAGGGCAATTACCTCTCCCCCCCCCCCACACAACGATAGACGATTCAATTAGGTAGATAATACGGCAGCATTATCATTGCCGAATCAAAGAATATGCAAATTAAACTTACACAAGTTTAATGATTTTCTACACAAAGAGTACGAAACGAAAATGGCAATTTTACTACTTTAGATACGTCAGATAGATTCTGACGAGGGCAATACTGAATGTATGTCAAATAAACTGTCAACAAATAGAAACTAACCAAACAAGCCAGCCGATGGGCCCAAATGTCAGAAGAGCGTACTATTTTTTAATGTTTTCGTGAACTATTTCTTATTTCATACTCAAATGAAAAAGAAAATGGAAGAATACAATTATAAAATGTGTCAATTAAATCATCAAAGTGCAATCAAATATGAACAAGCGAGCGATTACAAAACGAGCAGCAGTGATTTTGAACAAGCAAAAATAAGTGAACGCGACGATGACTCGCATAGTGTTTTAAAATATTTGGATACAAGGCAATCAATTAAATCAGAAATATTTGAAACCCATCGGGAAATTGATCCAAACCCACAATTTGATCAATTCGTAGAAGAAGACATTAAATTTATAAAATTAGAACCCAACAAAAACTATGTGACACAACATAACATACCAACCACTAGTAAACCTTGTCACGATGTAACAATTGATAATATCAAATGCGTCAGAATAATATTAAAGAGAATAGATCTTAATTGTGCGACTTGCAAGTGTTCGTTTGAACGAAGCGATTCCATATATTATTTACCTAATTATCTAGACGAACATATTGTATGTGGCAGATGTTTGGATAAAGAAACATTTTCGACATTACCTATTAAAAATAAGGAAATGAATGAAATTTCAATTTGCCTACATAATAAAGCCAAATGCAACGAATGCGATTATACAAGTTCAATTAAAAAGAACTTTCAAAAACAAATTAATCTCGTAAATAACAAAATAAAAAAGTTTGAATGCAGCGAGTGTGCTTATACATGTTCAATTAAATCAACCTTACGGAGACATATAAACGCCGTGCATCATGAAATAAAAAACTTTAAATGCAGCGTGTGTGATTACATGTTCTAGTAATGCATATTTACGTAACTATATAGACGCAGTACATCGGAAAATAAAAAAGTTTAAATGCAGCGAGTGTGATTACAAAAGTTCATGTAAATGGAATATAAGGAAACATATAAACGCCGTGCATCAGACAATAAAAAAGTTTAAATGCAACGAGCGTGCTTATGCAGGTTCTACTAATGCATATTGCATCGAGTGTGGCTATACGTGTTAACAAAATGGGCATTTACGCATTTATATTAATGCCGTTCATAGAAAAATAAAAAAGTTTAAATGCAGCAAGTGTGATTATAAGAGCTCTTCTAAAAGTGACTTGAGAGTACATATTGTCACTGTTCACAAAAAATTGAACGTTTATAGGCAGCGAGTGTGGCTATACATGTTCGCAAAATGGACATTTAGGGCGTCATCTTAACGCAACTGTTCACAAAAAAAAGTTTAATTTGCAGCGAGGTTGATTTTAAGAGAAAATAAGATAGTATAAATGTAGCGAATACGAAACATAGCAATTTATACACTCATTACAATTACTACGCGTAAAATAACTTTGTTCTAATTGTAAAATTAAATTGCTTTACTCATTTGAATGGGTTCCTAATCTTTTATTTATCTGGTGGAGATGTCATGGTCATAAGCTATTTTATTGAATATTCCTTTTTTAATGGAATAACTTAGTGTTGAAAGATTTATTTAGGGAATGCAACGAACTTAAAGTTCGTATGAGAAGCGTGTAACGACACGGATCACATACTCGTAAATTTTAATCGATCTAGTTTTCAAATATTAGCTTTAAATTAAAACTTATTAATGATTTTTCCTTTTTAATCGTATTGAAAAAGGGTGGACCTGTAGAAGTTTTTTTATAGAATTGAATATGCGCGTTTGTCCAGCATTCCGTTATGCTAAAATATACTTCTCAAGGAATTGAATAAATAGATTCATTTGAGGTTATTTTATTTCCGTACTTAAATACCTACCGGGTGATTCATATCGAATGAATACCTATGGTTACCACCATGAGATCCCTCATTAAATTTTGTATAAAAAATATTGGTACAAAATGTATGCCTTACCTTGTAGATCTACCTTCGCAGGAACTTTAAGTAATCCATTGACTTAACATCGGATTATTAAAAATGGCTGCATTTTTATGAAATATTATTAATTATTTTTACTTATTAAACCCATTGTTTCCGACGTGTGTTTCTAACCCCCCATGCAAACAGTATCTGTCTGTGGCATCGGAGCTCCCAAACGGAGGAAGCCATTTTATTGTTGTATTCGTTTGACAGGAGACTTTTTTACTGTCTTTACTTTTGATCATTTTGTTTATCTGCTTTTGGAGTATTTGATACGATTTTTTAGATTTTTTTTTTTTGCTAATGAAAGTATTTTTAAACATTTGTTGTTAAATATTATTATTACTCGTTTAATTAACTTTAACTTCTTTAACTCTAATTAATATCGTTTTTAGGTTTAATTCATCTATAATTATTAAAACTTAACTGTAGGTTTGAATGAATCAGTTTTTTTTAATTTACCTTATAAAGTGTCATGGCATTTTGTGCATAGTATTAATTGCGAAAATAATTTTTGATTATGATTCATTTTTTCATTAGATATAAGGTGAGTGTGAAAAGCTTTCATAAAATACAGCGCTGTATTTAAACCAGCGCGCATTATCTCAAGCGATGCAAATATCTGTGCGTTTAATATTAATTTTTCTTTAATAATTCTGGCTATATAATTTGTTTAAAAATTTTTAATCTGTAAAAATATTAAAATGCATTCGAATTTTCCAAATGTCAATACTGTCAGACTTTTATATAAGGTTAGCTAACGGTGTTTGCCTATTACAACGTAAGGAATCATATATATATATTATATATATATATATATATATATATATATATAGATTTGATGATATTTATTTTGAGCTTTCGCCATTCGGCGTCTTCAGAAAATATATGAAAGATGACGTTTAAAATGCAACCTTCATAAATTCGAAAATCGCATTTTCAACTAAAAGATAAATATATCTAGCCACTACAATTATTGTTATATAATTGCAGTTCTGCTAGATAAATCAATCAGTATTATGAAATGAAACTAATTTATTAAAAGAATATATTAAGTATCATGTATATATATATATATATATACAGGGTGCCCCAAGCTTCTGGGCATTAAAAAGAACAGCTAATAGGTCTTACGATTCTTGGTGTTATTTGTTAAGAAACTATATCAAAATTCATTATGGTATTCGAGAAAAAAAATGTTAAAGTTTCTATTCGAATTCTTGTAAAACAGATATCTTTCAATGTCTCACTGGGTCAGTAGGCCGCGGTCGTTCGAGACGAGGTTAATGCCCTGCCGCGTTGTTCGAAACGCCCCATTAGGGCGGAGCTAAATGATCGGTGTTTGATGTTACTGGTCGAAACAGAGGGCGGTCTAAGAAGAAGGGGTAACTCCTTTCCCCTTCTCTGGGGTTGTAAGAGGGATGCTATTGGTCGACAGATAATATTGATTTATCGATTCATAAGATCGTTTTACACCAATTTTATTACAAAAATAATAAATTTGGTGATGAAAATTTTTCGCATTTTGTTACATAATTTCTTACTCGTTACAGGGAACATATACACCCCCTTAAATTTTTGTCTATGATCTTGGGACACCCTGTATATATATATATGTAAAAATGTGTTAATTAGAATATAGGTTGTATAGTTTTTATGATAAACATAACTATATGTAGGACCTTTATCTTTAATTACTTGTATGAGAGGTGTATATTTTTCATACCTTGTTTTTGAATAAATTCAAATTACAAATAAAAATGTCTAATTTCGAAAGATTACTGTTTTTTCAATGACATATTCTGTGAAGTGTTGCGTTTTATTTAATAAGAAAAGTCGTACTCTAAAGTGAATACTTTGTAGAAGCTCTGGACAGTCTAGTAGATTATTGAGTAGTTTATATAGGAAGATAGCTTCAAAGACTTTCCTTCTGGTATCCAAACTGGCAATTTGGTGAAGACCTTCAGATTCTTGGTAAGCGCCAAATTAGATTTGACATCGCCAATTCAGGTGTTAAACCGGCTATTTATCAAAATAGAAAATTGGCACGTTTGTAAGGAAAAAAATAAGTTATAATATTTTTAATATAAGAAAATAAATGTTATATTCACATGCCTTACCCACACGTCTATTGTAAAGTGTGTAATGTAATACATAAGAACTAATTTTGTCTTGTTATTAAATATGTGTGAGAGAGATGCAGTATATATACTCGTACATAGGTACATATACCTATAAGTAATGAGATGCGGTTAGCTATGCCCTAAGGTGTAGCTACGTCATTACGCCGACCCAATACATTTCACTTTCTAATCTGCTTACATAGACTTTATATGAGGGACTCCAAATGACAGGAGAGTACCCTGAGTGACTCCTGACAAATGACAAATAAAATGGCTTGCAAGTCCTGAAGAGGAAGCCAAGATCTATGGGATTTCTCCACAATTAGTTCAATGGGTTTGTTATAGAGCAGCTTAGAGTCGGATATTTATAGAGTTTGTGTAATTAACTTTTGTAGTTTTGCGAGTAAATGTTATTTTATGGCATTTAGCAACATTTATCTCTAATCTGTTTTGTCGACAATAATCAGAGTGCTTATATCAATATCTTCTTGCAATTTGAGGCAAATTTAATAGAATGTTTAAACATTAATAGATAAACTTTACTATAAAGTTTAAAATAAATATTTTTTAAAATAATTTAAATGCGTAATGTCATAAATTAAAAGTATTAAAAAAATAAAATAAAAGATGTTATACTCCCAATTTTATTATTAAAAAATAATAAATGAGTGGTATTTAAATATAAACTTAATCTGTAATAGTATCTAAACCAAGTCTAAAGCCGTTCACGATCAAAATAACAGCGAATTGATCCCGTGACTACTAGTTTTATTGGTTGAAACACTATGTCATATAATTATAGTTACAGAGAAAAAAAAAATGTAAACTTTACGTGAAAATAGTAAAAGGACAATGTAATAATATCTTTGTGCTGAGCACTCAACTAACGCAGTACGCCGTAAAGGTGACAAGGCCATTATCGATCGGCGCGGCATTGGCATTCGCGCGTTTACCACATTTATATTATTATTATTAAGTAATTACAATATTTAGGAGCTAGCTCCGGTGATACTGTTGAGTTTAGTAGGTGAGGAAAAAATGAATGCTTAACAACTCACAGCCTACGCTTAAAAACATCCTTGGAACAAGGAAAAGGGTCAACTACTGACCTATGAAAAGCATTCCACTGACGAATTGATCTGGAAAGAAAATAATTGAAGCCAATGTTCCGTTTTGTCAAGATAGGTTTTATCTTGGAAGGATGGTCATTGCGGTCAATATAAGGAGGCTTAGAGAGCTGGGATCCTATATAGACTAGTTAACCTTAATTCGAAACGCCTTCTACTTAGTGGCTCCCAATTAAGAGTTGATATTAATTCAGATGGACTATCATACCGACTAAAACGCCTAAAGACATGTCGGCTTGCTTTTCTCTGAACTGCTCTCGAAGTTCGTCTTCAAGAGATTGGGTGTGAGGATCCCATAATGATGAGCAGTATTCCATCCACCAGTATACCATCAGTTAAAAAAATATAAATTTTAAGGTAATTTTTTACACATTTTTCCATATCGTTACACAATACCCCCTTAAGTCTCCGGCAATGGTCTTGGGACACTCTGTATATGTTACTAAATGTAGTGCCAAATTAATAGAAAATAATATACGGGAAAGAGTGATCCAAATATTTAGTTTTGCAGATATAGTGTTTGTACAAATAACAATCAATTTATTTGCTATATTTTATTGCATAATTCAAATTATTTAGTTAACCCTACAGCAGGCTAATTAAAAAAGTAATAGGTTGCATCGTAATATAGATATCTAGTAAAATTTAGTTTTTGGTGGACATTTAAATATGTAATTATTGTGCCTCAAATCTAATAAAATATCTATAATATTAATAACAAAAATAGTATGAACGGTTAATTTTGATAATGTTATCAACATACATAAGTAAGTATTTAAGTACTTAGCTGTAAAACAAAACAAAACAAAACAAAACTCGAATTGAAAGGTGCAAAAATATTTTATTAAATTAGAAAATTTGTTATCTTCAAATCATATTTAAGCTTTAAATTATCATTCGATTCAGATTTTGTAAGATTGCGAATTATTATCGACATGGCCTTTAAATCAAAGTTTTACACATTTAAGTACGCTAAGAATTCCTTTTTACGCAGAGCAATGAGCGTATATATTTTACTTAACAGACAAATCATTTATAAATTGCATTCGGTACACCATTTCCTCCCATAAAAATAGCTTAGTTTAACTCTCTCACACACACTTACACCCATTAACACATCATTACTTCCACTACACTAATAACGATACGGTTATTACCGTAAAGGCGATTCAATTAGGTAGATAATACGGCAGCATTATCATTGCCGAATCAAAGAATATGCTAATTAAAGCTAAACAAGTTTAATGATTTTCTACACAAAGAGTACGAAACGAAAATGGCAATTTTACTACTTTAGATACGTCAGATAGATTCTGACGAGGGCAATACTGAATGTATGTCAAATAAACTGTCAACATATAGAAACTAACCAAATAAGCCAGCCGATGGGCCGAAATGTCAGAAGAGCGTACTATTTTTTAATGTTTTCGTGAACTATTTCTTATTTCATACTCAATTGAAAAAGAAAATGGAAGAATACAATTATAAAATGTGTCAATTAAATCATCAAAGTGCAATCAAATATGAACAAGCGAGCGATTACAAAACGAGCAACAGTGATTTTGAACAAGCAAAAATAAGTGAACGCGACGATGACTCGCATAGTGTTTTAAAATATTTGGATACAAGGCAATCAATTAAATCAGAAGTATTTGAAACCCATCGGGAAATTGATCCAAACCCACAATTTGATCAATTCGTAGAAGAAGACATTAAATTTATAAAATTAGAACCCAACAAAAACTATGTGACACAACATAACATACCAACCACTAGTAAACCTTGTCACGATGTAACAATTGATAATATCAAATGCGTCAGAATAATATTAAAGAGAATAGATCTTAATTGTGCGACTTGCAAGTGTTCGTTTGAACGAAGCGATTCCATATATTATTTACCTAATTATCTAGACGAACATATTGTATGTGGCAGATGTTTGGATAAAGAAACATTTGCGACATTACCTATTAAAACAAAGGAAACTAATGACATTTCAATTTGCCTACATAATAAAGTCAAATGCAACGAATGCGATTATACAAGTTCAACTAATAAGAGTTTTCAAAACCAAATTCACCTCGTAAATAACAAAATAAAAAAGTTTAAATGCAGCGAGTGTGATTATATAAGTTCATCTAAATGGGCTGTAAGGAGACATATAGACGCCGTGCATCGAAAAATAAAAAAGTTTATATGCAGCGAGTGTGCTTATACATGTTCTAGTAATGAATATTTACGTAACCATATAGACGCAGTACATCGGAAAATAAAAAAGTTTAAATGCAGCGAGTGTGATTTTAAGAGTTCAACTAAATCAAGTTTACGGAGACATGTAGACAACGTGCATCGAAAAATAAAAAAGTATAAATGCAGCGAGTGTGGCTATACGTGCTCACAAAATGGGCACTTACGGATTCATATTAATGCTGTGCACAGAAAAATAAAAAAGTTTAAATGCAGTGAGTGTGCTTATACAAGTGCTACTAATGCAAAATTACGGAAACATATAGACGCCGTGCATCGGAAAATAAAAGCTTTTAAATGCAGCGAGTGTGCTTATACATGTTCTACTAATGTACTTTTAAGGAGACATTTAGATGCCGTGCATCGAAAAATAAAAAAGTTTAAATGCAGCGAGTGTGGCTATACGTGCTCACGAAATGGGCAGTTACGGATTCATATTAATGCTGTGCACAGAAAAATAAAAAAGTTAAAATGCAGCGAGTGTGGCTATACGTGTTCACAAAATGTGAATTTACGGATACATATTAATGCTGTGCACAGAAAAATAAAAAAGTTAAAATGCAGCGAGTGTGGCTATACGTGTTCACAAAATGTGAATTTACGGATACATATTAATGCCGTTCATAGAAAAATAAAAAAGTTTAAATGCAGCGAGTGTGGCTATACGTGCTCACGAAATGGGCACTTACGGATTCATATTAATGCTGTGCACAGAAAAATAAAAAAGTTAAAATGCAGCGAGTGTGGCTATACGTGTTCACAAAATGTGAATTTACGGATACATATTAATGCTGTGCACAGAAAAATAAAAAAGTTAAAATGCAGCGAGTGTGGCTATACGTGTTCACAAAATGTGAATTTACGGATACATATTAATGCCGTTCATAGAAAAATAAAAAAGTTTAAATGCAGCGAGTGTGGCTATACGTGCTCACGAAATGGGCACTTACGGATTCATATTAATGCTGTGCACAGAAAAATAAAAAAGTTAAAATGCAGCGAGTGTGGCTATACGTGTTCACAAAATGTGAATTTACGGATACATATTAATGCCGTTCATAGAAAAATAAAAAAGTTTAAATGCAGCGAGTGTGATTATAAGAGCTCTTCCAAGAGTAACTTAAGAGTACATATTGTCGCTGTTCACAAAAAAAATGAACGTTTATAGGCAGCGAGTGTGGCTATACGTGTTTGCAAAATGAACATTTAGGGCGTCATCTTAACCCAACTGTTCACAAAAAAAAGTTTAATTTGCAGCGAGGTTGATTTTGTGAGAATAGAAGAAAGTATAAATGTAGCGAATGTGATTCTACATAGAAATTTATACACTCAATACAATAACTACGCTTAGAATAACTTTGTTCTAATTGTAAAATTAAATTGCTTCACTCATTTGAATGGATTCCTAATCTTTTATTTATCTGGTGGAGATGTCATGGTCATAAGCTATTTTTTTGAATATTCCTTTTTTAATGGAATGACTTAGTGTTGAAAGATTTATTTAGGGAATGCAACGAACTTAAAGTTCGTATGAAAAGCGTGTAACGACACGGATCACATACTCGTAAATTTTAATCGATCTAGTTTTCAAATATTAGCTTTAAATTAAAACGTAGTAATGATTTTCCCCTTTAATCGTATTGAAAAACGGTTAAATCGTAAGTTTTTTTTATAGAATTGAATATGTGCGTTTGTCTAGCATTCTGTTATGCTAAAGTACTTCTTAAGGAATTGAATAAATAGATTCATTTGAGCTTATTTTATTCCCGTACTTAAATACCTACCGGGTGATTCATATCGAATGAATACCTATGCTTACCACCATGAGATCCCTTATTAAATTTTGTATAAAAAATATTGGTACAAAATGTATGCCTTACCTTGTAGATCTACCTTCGCGGGAACTTCGAGTAATCCATTGACTTAACATCGGATTATTGGAAATAGGTGCATTTTTATGCAATATTATTAATTGTTTGTACTTATTAAACCCATTGTTTTCGACGTATGTTTCTAACCCCCCATGCAAACAGTATCTGTCTGTGGCATCGGAGCTCCCAAACGGAGGAAGCGATTTTATTGTTGTATTCGTTTGACAGGAGACTTTTTTACTGTCTTTACTTTTGTTCATTTCGTTTATCTGCTTTTAGAGTATTTGATACGAATGTTTAGATTTTATTTCTTCTGCTTAGGAAAGTATTTATAAACATGTGTTAATTATATGGAGGTGTAGTGCTATGCATAGTGTCGGCTCCTATATAGGTGTGGCCAGACTTATGTTTGACCTGGCCAGAACAGGGCTGCACCCTCGTCTTACAAAATACTGTCTCAGCCTGCCAAGGGCAAACCTAGTAATGCAGAGGAAGAGGCTGCGGAACACGCAATCTGTCACTGTGCAGCCCTCACTTCAAAAACCACCTTGCTATGGGCGAAATTTGCAGCAAAAATACAGTATATAACCTGCGGCTCGTATTGAAGACGGATTGGCTACAGGAGCTTTAGTTTCGAAGCTGCACTATGAAGATACCTTCAAAATGGGCCCCAACAAAATGGCCAAAGTATAGCAGTCACCCGGCTGTCCTATATTCATAATTTCAAGCAACCCATAACAATAACACTGCGGATGCTATTGGATGCGGTTTTGCCCCCACACGTGTCTAAGGTCCAATTTCGCAGCTTCCTTTTTTGCCATTTACTTCTGATCAGGTAAAACAAAACCTTTGGTATTGTATTGTTGTAGCTGGTCACATAGATTGGGTATTCTTTAATGCCCACATTTATTGTTTCTGTATTCCGAAGAGAAAGTCATTGTGCAATTGTATCTACAGGTAAATTACATCCTATTCCTGAGGCAGTTTTAGAGGCAATATTTTCTTCTGCATACAAGGCAATCCCTCGTCTCTTAGTTCTTCGTTTCTAATATTGATAGCCCAGATTGTAGATTCCTCTCCTTGCCACCTCTTTAAAGACCTCTCAGATTTCCAAAATGAATGAAATACATCGTTCAGAATGGATTTAGCAATTTGCAACGCATGTTCGGCAGGTAATGGGTCAGGCTCTTCGATAGCTTTGTTAATATTCCCAAATTATACTGTGGCAGGCTGAGACTGCTAATGGTTGTCGAGGACCTCATCTTCCTTCAATTAAAATTGACTCGTGTTATTGTTGCAGCAACGTGCGCGGGTTCTGGTCGAAACTGCTATGATGCTTTAGCTCACTGGACTTTTATAGTTTATTAGACACAACCGGGTTGTGCACAAGTCAAGTATGCTTTAGTGACATTATCTTTTACTTGTAATCTATACACATAACTGATGACAGCTCAATGCTCTGTTCGAAGCTGGTATGGTTTGATACCTCGATATAATCGGATATTTGCACAAGTGAATTACGCTAAGATATAATATTGGTTTTTACTTGTTAGTTATAATAGTTTTAAGATGCAACTTTTGGGCACGTATATTTAGTTAAAGGCCAATAGTATATTTGGCCAGAAATTGATTTTGAATCTATTCAAAAAAGTATCATGTAAAACAATTTAAGATACTTTACTGTTTTGTCCCAGAAAATATAATGAAAATAGTTCATTATATGTGTCATTAGAGTTGTGCATAATCTGCAGAAAAACTGCATTTATCTGGTTTTTCGAGAAGCTAATTTAAAAATTAAACATCGTAACAAAAAATGTGTTCAAAAAGCTGATCAAAACTGCATTCTTAACAAGTATACCCTCGATATACAATTGCTTCAGTGTGTGGGTTTTGGAATGACTTGCAAGTCCTGAAGAGGAAGCCAAGATCTATGGGATTTCTCCACAATTAGTTCAATGGGTTTGTTATAGAGCAGCTTATTAGAGTCGCATATTTATAGAGTATGTGTAATTAACTTTTGTAGTTTTGCGAGTAAATGTTATTTTATGACAATTAGCAACATTTATCTCTAATCTGTTTTGTAGACAATACTCAGAGTTTTTCAATATCTTCTTGCACTTTGAGGCAAATTTAATAGAATATTTAAACAGTAATTATAATAGATAGAATAATAGATAGAATAGATATAATAGATAGAACGCCTACTATAAAGTTTAAAAAAAAAATAAAAATAAAAGATGTTATATACCCAATTATATTCTTTAAAAAAAGATAAATAATAATAAATGAGTGGTATTTAAATATAAACTTAATCTGTAATAGTATCTAAACCAAGTCTCAAGACCTTTCACGATCAAAATAACAGCGAATTGATCCTGTAACATGGTAATAGAGAAAAAAAATATGTAAACTTTACGTGTAAATAGTAAAAGGATAACGTAATATATCATTGTGCTGAGCACTCAGCTGACGTCGTACCCCGTAATAGTGTCAAGGCCATTACCGATCGGCGCGGCATTGGAATTCGCGCGTTCACCGCATTTATACCATCAGTTAAAAAAATATAAATTCTGAGGTATTTTTTTTCCCATATCGTTACACAATACACCCTTAAGTCTCCGGCAATGGTCTTGGGACACTCTGTATATGTTACTAAATGTAGTGCCAAATTAATAGAAAATAATATACGGGAAAGAGTGATCCGAATACTTAGTTTTGCAGATATAGTGTTTGTACAAATAACAATCAATTTATTTGCTATATTTTATTGCATAATTCGAATTATTTAGTTAAAAAAAGGCTAATTAAAAAAGTAATAGGTTGCATCGTAATATAGATTTCTTGTAAAATTTTGTTTATGGTCGACATTTAAATTAATTATTATGCCTTAAGTCTAATAAAATATCTATAATATTAATAACAAAAATAGTATGAACGGTAAATTTTGATAGTAATATGGCAGCAAAATGAACTATTATTAAAGTTACAGGTGACTTCGCTGCTCCATAGTCACAACTTTCCTAGAAATGTTGAATATCAATAAATTTATTTAAATTCTTCAAATTAAGTATGAAACGACTTCCGCACTAAGAAGAATATTTTAGAAAGAAACTGATCTGGACTAGAGGAACATTCCTCAACCGCTCCAATTTCCAACAAGTTTGTAATAGCTGATCTAATTTTACAAGTTTCTTCATTTGAAGAACACCTATTGTAGGGGATCGTGCCTTGTGTTGTGATTCGCATAAATGGTATTTTATAGCCCGACAACCAATCAAGGATCTTTGAGTCATTTGTGACAGTTTCCCATTGCTGAATGTAATGTTTAAGACAACCAGCATATAACTGTGTTACTTATGTTGGTGCTGTTGCCTCGCTGCTTGTCGTAGCTTGTTGTACTGATGTGCTGGTAATGGGTCTTCTGCCTCATCGGTTGGCGAGGCGGGCCCTTCCAGGTTAAATGTTTGGACTGCTTTCTTTGATTGGAGGGTGTTTTAGATGTGAGTTGTGCTCTTACACGAGTCTTTAGTTCTAGACCAGACTTTTCTAAAGCTTTAGCTGTCTTCACTCTCTCAGCTAAATTTATACCAAATAAAAACTTTTACTGCTTCTTGTGAAGCCTTGTTTAACCCAGGAAAGATTAAATTTCTTCTAGACTTGGAGACCAGATGGTGAATCGCAGAGTAGCCTGCTCGAGTCACTTATGCATTCCACTAAGCGAATTTTGTCATCTCGGCCGATTGTGGATGCGTTGACCAAAATATCAAGAGCCTTACCGAGACTAGATACGCTTGTACCAATCTCTTTTTATTTATCTTGAATAAACGTGTCCCGTTTGATGCTTGCTTCAGTTAAAGCAGACATGATTTCAGGGTTAAGTTTGGGAGCATCGGCCTGTTGACAATTTATTGGTGCAGGGTATTTTTTCATTGAAGACTCCTTTACCTCCTTTCTCAAACCATTAGCGAGAATACTTTGCCACCTTATAGCCAGATCTTTATGGATTTTTCCTCCGATAGGATTATTGATTTGGTCATCTTCAACCACAACTGCCAATAGGCTCTCGTCTAGTACAGTTTCCTCGTCTGCTGGGGAGTTTTCTATCATGAGAGCATCCTCTCTTGTTAGGAGATTCTCCATCGTGACCTCTTCGCTCTCTGGAGGATTCTCCATTACTAATGTATCTGTATTATTTAAATGTAAATAAAAATATCTATTGTTTAAATAGATTCTGATGATCCTAGGGTAATGCTCAGGAATTTAGGGTAATACCAACTGATAAGCCTTGGGCTTGGTTGAATTTTACATAATATACAATGTTTAAATAAACGAAAAATAAAAATATTACTGTCAAAAAATATCATATGAACACTCACGTACTTTAATATTAATTATTATAGATATTGGTGAACCCCTAATGTGAACACTCATATACTTGATTATAAGTTAAAATAGGTCTCGGCGAACCCCTAATGTGAACACTCATATACTTGATTTTAAGTTAATATAGGTCTCGGTGAACCCCTAATGCGAACACTCATGTACCTAACTCATGTACTCATGACTGACAAAAGTAAAGGTGAACACTCATGTACTTCGATATTAGTATTTTGAAAAATAGTTTCCTTACAGCTTAGTCGACACGAAATATAATTTTCAGTGAGATTCGAACCGCAGATTATTAAATCAGATAAAACATAGGTACACCTAAGTTTCGTAATTCCGATTTCCGTGATTCTGTTCCAGACCTTCGTCGGTCGCGGTATTTCTGTTTTTTGTGTTGTTTTTCTTCCATTTCCTAAGTTTTTTAAGTAAGTAATAATCTTCGTCGCTTTTTTGCGAATGTTTGCTCATATTTTATGCAATTCGTAACACACCTGGTTAAAACGCGTGCG
This sequence comes from Neomicropteryx cornuta, assembly GCA_020383195.1. Taxonomy (NCBI): domain Eukaryota; kingdom Metazoa; phylum Arthropoda; class Insecta; order Lepidoptera; family Micropterigidae; genus Neomicropteryx; species Neomicropteryx cornuta. The sequence continues at coordinate 2,247,074 of JAHKQU010000010.1, read as the reverse complement.
GCGACGCCGCGCACACAAAACCGGAATGACAGGACAGTCAGCTGAGCGCGGCAAGACCATAGACAATTCATTATTTCTTTTTTACTTTTAATATTGTGGCGATGCTGAGTATAATCAGCCATACTACAAATTGTGATCTCGAGGACGAGGCTAGGAATATAATTGCAATTTTTGCTCGTATTTCAGGGTACTACGTTGTTGTGGGTCCCTAATTTAAAAAAAAACATACATTTTTATTCGGGAAGGTTCCTTACGCTTTTGGGCTCGCGATGGCGTTCCAGGAGATTGCTAGAATAACGAATTTTCGCTACTAATGGCATCGACCAGGCGGCCTGGAACTTTTTTTTTATTCAGATAAGTTATGTGTTTTTTATTTAGTTTCGCATTATTTACTCGTATTGTTTTTTGTTTATTAATTTTTTTTTAAATAAATGGTTTTTATTTCTTTTTGAAATTGTAAACCAGATATTTTTTATTTTTACCTCGATCCTGAGGGAGATCCGTTGCTCTCATACACGCACAAACAAACATAAATATATCATTACTTACACTACACTCACACCGACTACACATCGCACAGTAATGATTTACTTTCCCTTGTATGAATTTAATATTTACGCTTGAGATTTTATGCCCATTGAGTTAATTTTCTAAATTAACCACTTTTTATTTTCTATAGTATTTTATTTTTTAACTGTCACCTTATTATTGGATTTAAGTGTGTAACTCATAATCGACCTTATAACTGTTAATATTGTGTCTTTTATTATTGTAACGATGTGAGTTTACCGATGAATATATATAAATAAATCAAACGATCTGAAAGCAAATTTTAAAGGTAACTTTGAATTTTTTTTTTCTTTCGAGGAAATTTTCCTCACACGTGTTATGGAAACAATAGTTTTCTCAGAAACATAATCAAATATGAAATAGCACTTTCTCTTTGCAATAAGTTTGAATAGATAGATTTTGCTAAAAACGATTTACAAAATGTTCAATTGTGTCATTAGGTCGTCACGGGTGAGTGAGGAGGCTATAGCCTATCAAGAATAGGCTATAGCCAGATTATTAAGGCTAGTACCTATTTATTTATTCGTAGGTCGTAGGTAGGTATAATCGGTTGGTTATTTATTTGTTGCGCTAAGAGTAATAGCCAGTAGCCCCCCCCCCCCCCCGGCGCCACGATACGACAAATACCGTAATTAAAGGCGATTCAATTAATTTCAATTAGGTAGATAATACGGCAGCATTAATATTGCCGAATCAAAGAATACGGTAATTAAAGCTACACAAGTATAATGATTTTCTACACAAAGAGTACGATATACGGCAGTTCTGGGTATTTTTATAAACGAAAATGTCAATTTTACTACTTTAGGTACGTCAGTTAGATTCTGACGAGGGCAATACTGAATGTATGTCAAATAAACTGTCAATATATAGAAACTAACCAAATAAGCCAGCCGATGGGCCCAAATGTCACAAGAGCGTACTATTTTTTAATGTTTTCGTGAACTATTTCTTATTTCATACTCAATTGAAAAAGAAAATGGAAGAATACAATTATAAAATGTGTCAATTAAATCATCAAAGTGCAATCAAATATGAACAAGCGAGCGATTACAAAACGATCAGCAGTGATTTTGAACAAGCAAAAATTAGTGAACGCGACGATGACTCGCATAGTGTTTTAAAATATTTGGATACAAGGCAATCAATTAAATCAGAAATATTTGAAACCCATCGGGAAATTGATCCAAACCCACAATTTGATCAATTCGTAGAAGAAGACGTTAAATTTATAAAATTAGAACCCAACAAAAACTATGTGACACAACATAACATACCAACCACTAGTAAACCTTGTCACGATGTAACAATTGATAATATCAAATGCGTCAGAATAATATTAAAGAGAATAGATCTTAATTGTGCGACTTGCAAGTGTTCGTTTGAACGAAGCGATTCCATATATTATTTAGCTAATTATCTAGACGAACATATTGTATGTGGCAGATGTTTGGATAAAGAAACAGTTTCGACATTACCTATTAAAACAAAGGAAACGAATGAAATTTCAATTTGCCTACATAATAAAGTCAAATGCAACGAATGCGATTATACAAGTTCAATTAAGAAGAATTTTCAAAAACAAATTAATCTCGTAAATAACAAAATAAAAAAGTTTAAATGCAGCGAGTGTGATTATATAAGTTCTACTAAATCATATTTACGTAAACATATAGACGCCGTGCATAGGAAAACTAAAAACTTTAAATGTAGCGAGTGTGGCTATACGTGTTCACGAAATGGGCATTTACGGATTCATATTAACGTTGTTCACAGAAAAATAAAAAAGTTTAAATGCAGCGAGTGTGCCTATACAAGTTCTACTAATGCACATTTACGTACACATATTGACGGCGTACATCGAAAAATAAAAAAAATTAAATGCAGCGAGTGTGGCTATACGTGTTCACGGAATGGGAATTTACGGATTCATATTAACGCTGTTCACAGAAAAATAAAAAAGTTTAAATGCAGCGAGTGTGCTTATACAAGTTCTACTAATGCATATTTACGGATGCATATAGACGCCGTGCATCGAAAAATAAAAGAGTTTAAATGTAGCGAGTGTGCTTATACAAGTTCTACTAATGCATATTTACGGAAACATATAGACGCCGTGCATCGGAAAATAAAAGCGTTTAAATGTAGCGAGTGTGCTTATACAAGTTCTACTAATGCATATTTACGGAAACATATAGACGCCGTGCATCGGAAAATAAAAGCGTTTAAATGCAGCGAGTGTGATTATACATGTTCAATTAAATCAAACTTACTGAGTCATATAAACGCCGTGCATCATAAAATAAAAAAGTTTAAATGCAGCGAGTGTGCTTATACATGTTCTACTAATGTACTTTTACGGAGACATTTAGACGCCGTGCATCGGAAAATAAAAGAGTTTAAATGCAGCGAGTGTTCCTATACAAGTTCTACTAATGCACATTTACGTACACATATTGACGGCGTACATCGAAAAATAAAAAAATTTAAATGCAGCGAGTGTGGCTATACGTGTTCACGAAATGGGAATTTACGGATTCATATTAACGTTGTTCACAGAAAAATGAAAAAGTTTTAATGCAGCGAGTGTGCTTATACATGTTCTACTAATGTACATTTACGTACACATATTGACGCCGTACATCGGAAAATAAAAAAGTTTAAATGCAGCGAGTGTGCTTATGCAAGTTCTACTAATGCATATTTACGGATGCATATAGACGCCGTGCATCGAAAAAATAAAAGAGTTTAAATGCAGCGAGTGTGCTTATACATGTTCTACTAATGTACTTTTACGGAGACATTTAGACGCCGTGCATCGGAAAATAAAAGAGTTTAAATGCAGCGAGTGTTCCTATACAAGTTCTACTAATGCACATTTACGTACACATATTGACGGCGTACATCGAAAAATAAAAAAATGTAAATGCAGCGAGTGTGGCTATACGTGTTCACGGAATGGGAATTTACGGATTCATATTAACGTTGTTCACAGAAAAATGAAAAAGTTTAAATGCAGCGAGTGCGCTTATACATGTTCTACTAATGTACTTTTACGGAGACATTTAGACGCCGTGCATCGGAAAATAAAAGAGTTTAAATGCAGCGAGTGTTCCTATACAAGTTCTACTAATGCACATTTACGTACACATATTGACGGCGTACATCGAAAAATAAAAAAATTTAAATGCAGCGAGTGTGGCTATACGTGTTCACGGAATGGGAATTTACGGATTCATATTAACGTTGTTCACAGAAAAATGAAAAAGTTTAAATGCAGCGAGTGTGCTTATGCAAGTTCTACTAATGCATATTTACGGATGCATATAGACGCCGTGCATCGAAAAAATAAGAGTTTAAATGTAGCGAGTGAGCTTATACAAGTTCTACTAATGCATATTTACGGAAACATATAGACGCCGTGCATCGGAAAATAAAAAAGTTTAAATGCATCGAGTGTGCTTATACATGTTCTACTAATGTACTTTAACGGAGACATTTAGATGCCGTGCATCGACAAACAAAAAAGGGTAAATGCAGCGAGTGTGATTATAATAGCTCTTCCAAGAGTAACTTAAGAGTACATATTGTCGCTGTTCACAAAAAAATATGAACGTTTATAGGCAGCGAGTGTGGCTACACGTGTTTGCAAAATGGATATATAGGGCGTCATCTTAACCCAGCTGTTCACAAAAAAAAGTTTAATTTGCAGTGAGGTTGATTTTAAGAGAATAGAAGAAAGTATAAATGTAGTGAATGTGATTATACATGACAATTTATACACTCATTACAATTACTACGCGTATAATAACTTTGTTCTAATTGTACAATTAAATTGCTTCACTCATTTGAATGAATTCCTAATCTTTTATTTATCTGGTGGAGATGTCATGGTCATAAGCTATTTTATTGAATATTCCTTTTTTAATGGAATGACTTAGTGTTGAAAGATTTATTTAGGGAATGCAACGAACTTAAAGTTCGTATGAGAAGCGTGTAACGGCACGGATCACATACTCGTAAATTGTAATTTATCTGGTTTTCAAATATTAGCTTTAAATTAAAACTTAGTAATGATTTTTCCTTTTTAATCGTATTGAAAAAGGGTGGACCTGTAGAAGTTTTTTTATAGAATTGAATATGCGCGTTTGTCCAGCATTCCGTTATGCTAAAATATACTTCTCAAGAAATTGAATAAATAGATTTGAGCTTATTTTATTCCCGTACTTAAATACCTACCGGGTGATTCATATCGAATGAATGCCTATGCTTACCACCATGAGATCCCTCATTAAATTTAGTTTAAAAATTATTGGTACAAAGTGTATGCTTTACTTTGTAGATCTACCTTATGTCGCAGGAACTTTGAGTAATCCATTGACTTAACAGCGGATTATTGAAAATGGCTGCACTTTTATGCAATTTTACTAATTGTTTTTACTTATTAAACCCATTGTTTTCGACGTGTGGTTCTAACCCCCCATGCAAAGAGGACTGTTCTGTGGCATCGGAGCTCCCAAACGGAGGAAGCGATTTTATTGTTGTATTCGTTTGACAGGAGACTTTTTTACTGTCTTTAAATTTGTTCATTTCGTTTATCTGCTTATGAAAGTATTTTTAAACATGTGTTAGTAAATATTATTATTACTCGTTTAATTAACTTTAACTTCTTTAACTCTAATTAATATCGTTTTTAGGTTTAATTCATCTATAATTATCAAAACTTAACTGTAGGTTTGAATGCATCAGATTTTTTTAATTTACCTTATAAAGTGTCATGGCATTTTGTGCATAGTATTAATTGCGAAAATAATTTTTGATTATGATTCATTTTTTCATTAGATATAAGGTGAGTGTGAAAAGCTTTCATAAAATACAGGCCTGTATTTAAACCAGCGTGCATTATCTCAAGCGATGCAAATATCTGTGCGAATTGCGAACAATATTTAGGAGCTAGCTCCGGTGATACTGTTGAGTTTAGTAGGTGGGGAAAAAAAAATATGCTTAACAACTCGCAGCCTTTGGAACCAGGAAAAGGGTCAACTACTGACCTATGAAAAGCATTCCACTGACGAATTGATCTGGAAAGAAAATAATTGAAGCCAATGTTCCGTTTTCTCAAGATAGGTTTTATCTTGGAAGGATGGTCATTACGGCCAATATAAGGAGGTTCATTCGTCACAGTCTTATATAAACTAGTTAAGAAGAATTTGAAACGCCTTCTACTTAGTGGCTCCCAATTAAGAGTTGAAATTAATTCAGATGAACTATCATACCGACTAAAACGCCTAAAGACATGTCGGCTTGCTTTTCTCTGAACTGCTCTCGAAGTTCGTCTTCAAGACATTGGGTGTGAGGATCCCATAATGATGAGCAGTATTCCATCCATCAGTATACCATCAGTTAAAAAAATATAAATTCTGGGGTAATTTTTTACACATTTTTCCTTATCGTTACACAATACCCCCTTAAGTCTCCGGCAATGGTCTTGGGACACTCTATATATGTTACTAAATGTAGTGCCAAATTAACCCTACAGCAGGCTAATTAAAAAAGTGATAGGTTGCATCGTAATATAGATATCTAGTAAAATTTTGTTTTTGGTGGACATTTAAATATGTAATTATTGTGCCTCAAATCTAATAAAATATCTATAATATTAATAACAAAAATAGTATGAACGGTTAATTTTGATAATGTTATCAACTGTCACGATCGTGTTTAATCGTGCCAATTACGCTATTCCTGAACGCGTAATTATTAAGAATATATGCATATATAAATATTTATTTATTTTGATAACACCAAATTACGTTTGTAGCTAGTTAGAAGCCACCTATCGGTAATCCTAGCTAAGTAACAACAATCCACATTAAAAAGCAGATTTGTAGTTTCACTAATACACACCAAAAGAGGGCAGTACGGTATTTTTTTGGCGAGTTTTGGGTACAAAATGATGTTAGTTATTGCTTAATACCGTGAAGAATATTCGCAAAATAAATTTTAAATAAATTAAATAATAAATAAAAAGATAGTAGAAGGAAAAAAAAAATGATGTTACAGTATATAAAAGAAAATAATATTAAATTTTGAACAAGTACTTAGTCCTGGCGAGAGGCGTGAAGTGAGCGTTCTAGGAACCGCGGCGGTGTTCAGACGAGTACGGTAATTTTTTTTTCGAATAGAGAGAGTAGGTAGAGGTCTCTTACATTTTGGATCGTTTTGGGGGTGGACGTATTTTGTTGAGTTCTGCGTGCTTGGTTTTTTTTTTTTTGTTTGGTTGGTTTTACTAATCCAACCGCATCGGGCTATATAGAAGTTTGTGGAAGGTGGAGTATATCACCAAGGGTTTCAAAGATAAAACGCCGCTGAGTCCACGTAATATTTCGGCCACGCGAATTGGTTTTTCTTCTCCGTGCGAGTATCGACCCTGGATGCAGGGTGGGAACATTGCCTGCCCCTGTAATGCACCGGGAGTTGTGCGTTTGGTGCACATCCCCATGATTTGCCACGCAGCAGATATACCATGGCGTTTCCTGGAGGGCCGCCGAGAGAGTAAATCCCTACATCGGAAAAAGAGCGTACTGGACGTCTCCCCGGCGCTTACGAGGCAGGCCGAGACGTCGCCAGCCTTATCCCGTCGGACTATCCAGTTCCAGGGAGCAAAGTCAGAGAAACAGAGGTCAGTCCAGTGTTAGAAAAAATGGTCGTTTCATTGCATTCACTCGTTAATTTTTTTTAGTTTTTTTCTTTGTTTACATATTTAACCTTTTGTAGAAAATATAGTGACAGAGCTTGAGCTCCACGTCATTGGATTGCTTTTCAGTAAAGTTCGTTTTTATTTGACAATTAAAATGATTAGATCATCCTATTCCAAGTTATAAATTAGAATAAAATAATAGCTATTGATAGCCTATTACAAGAGATTGGCGTTGCTTTACTATGAACGCCGGCCGAATCGCGGCCGAGTTTATTGCCTACCACCGAACAAAACGAAAAGACCGAAGAAGGAAAGGTTCGCGAAGCCGGGGGGGGGGGTCTGTTTCCTTTAATTTAGTTTTTTTGTTTTTGTTGTTTCAAACGGATTCAGTCCGGTAGTCACTAAATATAAATCTTGTTAGTTCTCTTTATTAAATAATTATACAGTAATGCTCTATAAAGTACAGATCGAGTCGCCAGAACGTCCACACAACCGAAGTACATGTATATTGTTATTTGGTATAGTATGTTTCGTATAGTATGTTTATATTTTGCCGAGGATGTAAAAAAGAAAAAAAAGGTCAAGTTTTGCCATGCCATCGTATCAAAAAGCCACACTATATTTGTTTATTTTAAAATAACCCCATGCAGGTCAAGTACATAACATTTGTTTTGTTTAAGTTTTTCGTTGTTCAACAATATGTTGAACCGTTGGTTTTGATAGTGAGTAAAGTACATACAATTTATTATAAATGTTTTTCGTATATTCGTCGTATATTTTAGCCATGCCGAAATGCCTTGCCACAATAATTAAGAACATAATATGAAATGTTTGTTTTGTTTATTTACATATTTTTTTTAGTAAACGAAGTGCTTCTATATATTTTTCCGTATAATTTTTGTTTGCACCGGCAAATGCCGAAATGCCATGCCAGTAGTGAGTACCTAGTAAATAGCGTGATAATATTATTTTGTTTGTTTACCTGTTTTCGTTTCGACGAAGCGTAATAATTTTATATTTTTTTTGCACGGCCATACGCCCGAGTATATGCCACATAACATTTAATCGTGCTGGCACGAAAACATAAACAATAAAACGTCATTACGACGTAATGCCATTGTTTACAAACAGTCTGTTTTTTTTTGAAGGTTAAAGCAATATATTGACCCTTAATAATTTTATATGTTTTTTTTTTGCCTTTCGTATTTATATTTGGTTGAGTTAACGTAAGGGCGTTAGTACATTAAAACAAGATGTTTGTTTATTCATCTGTGTAATGAATCGCCGTATTTATTTGTCATAAGGCCATCCTTCCGATTAAAATCGGGTAGATTTTTAATATTTTGTTTCGTCGCCTAATATAATCGCTTTGTTTACGAAATAGGTTCGTCAAATTGTAGAGTCAATGGCGAAGTTGGAAATTAATTGTTTTATACATTGGCACCATATCGTTTTATTCACATATCTCTTTATACTGCAGATAATGGCCATGTTTGTGGCATTGCAAATTTGAAGTTAAGTGTTTTTTTTTATTAATAATATTTTGTTAATTTACAAGATCGCTTCATAATGTAAACATTGACATGTTTGTCAAACTAAAGAGTCATTACCAAAGTTTAAGAAATATTGTTTATTTTCTGTCACATCGTCAGTATGTCGTTTTGTTTACAAAATCGGTTCGGCCGGCAGTTAAGTGACATGTTTGTCGCATTGTGTAGTCAATGTCAGAACTGAAAGTAATTATTTTATATTGCTAGTATTGGATTTTATTTACAATATCGATCCGCCATGCAGTTAATTGACATGGATGTAGCATTGTGAGATCAATGCCGAAATTCGAAAATTAATTGTTTTTTTTTTTTATTATTATTGATAGTATGTTAGTCAGCTACAAATCACTTCATCGAGTACTCATTGTCATGTTTGTCGCATTGTAAAGTCGATTTCAGAATTAGAAATTAATTTTTGTTACATGATGATTATTTCGTTGTACGTACGTCGTCGCGTCATCCAAGGTCCTTCAGACTACAGGATGACGGATGTTGGTGAAGTTGTAAAGTCGATTCCAAAATTAGAAATTAATTGTTTGTTCTTTTACATGATCATTATTTTGTTATACGCACGTCGTCGTTTCATACAAGGTCCTTCAGACCATAGAACGACGGATGGTTGTCACATTGTAGAGTCGATTTCAAAATTTGAAATTATTTTGTCTACCTGATCATTATTCTGTGGTACATACGGCGTCGTTTATCTAGGGTCCTTCAGACCACAGAACGACGGCGGTAAGCCTATTGTTCAATTTTGTTTATTAGTCATTTGTTCAGTTCTTTTTTTGTTGTTTATAGTCACTTAGTATCTTCTAGACCATTTGGGCCCTTCTGGTTCGAATGGTATCTCATCTGTTGCAGTATTGTGTTAATCGGTTTTAATTTTGTTCAACATTTAACCTCACCAGTTTTAATCAATAAATGTACCTCTCGTCTTCTAACACCGTGTTCATCATTCATTTACCTTCATCTTGTACTTTATTATTTACTTGTGACACGGGGTCATAATGCTTCATGGGACATGACCCAGACGACCCTGAGATCTTCTTTTTTTTTATCTTGAGCTAGTTCCATGATAGCGTCCTCTCATCTAGAGGAGTGACCGGTTATTTTTTTTGTTAAGTCGCGGTCTGGACTAGCCAGACCTGCCATGTGACGGGAGTGAGTCAAGGCGACCTCAATCCGCGGTAGACCAGCCGGCCGGCGGAGCCATGAGAGAGGGACGAGGGGCAACCCGTGACATTGCTTGGACGCCCCGTCTGGCGCCCAAGCTCTCTTCTCCTATTACCCTGACTGGCAATAGGGGAAGTTCGTAATTTGTCTCAAATTTTACTACCATTTAAATCTGTAGTTGACGCGGTGCCCGACCATTCACGGTTCGTCCCTCGCGGTCCGACAACTCCGGCGGATCAGCTGGCCAAGGAGAGCCTGCGAGAGGGAGACAACGCAGGCGGTGGCGGCGAGTAACACCCAGACGGAAGCCGAGACGAGCTCCACCTCGGTCGGAAGCGACCGTGGTGAGGCGGCGCTCCGTCGAGGGCCCTGTCCGGCCCGAGGAGTGGGCACGGAGGGGTAAGAATCGTAACACAACATACATAAGTAAGTATTTAAGTACTTAGCTGTAAAACAAAACAAAACAAAACTCGAATTGAAAGGTGCAAAAATATTTTATTAAATTAGAAAATTTGTTATCTTCAAATCATATTTAAGCTTTAAATTATCATTCGATTCAGACTTTGGAAGATTGCGAATTGTTACCGACATGGCCTTTTAAATCAAAGTTTTACACATTTAAGTACGCTAAGAATTCCTTTTTATGCAGAGCAATGAGCGTATATATTTTACTTAACAGACAAATCATTTATAAATTGCATTCGGGACACCATTTCCATCCATAAAAATAACTTAGTTGATACCCTCTCACACACACTTACACCCATTAACACATCATTACTTCCACTACACTCAACCGACGACACAGCGTACAGTAATGATTTACTTTTGCTTGTATGAATTTAATATTTTATGTCCATTGTGTTAATTTTCTATTTTCTCCACTTTTTTTCTATTTGATTTCGTTTTTCAACTGTCACCTTATTTAGATTTATATGAGTAACTCATAATCGACGTTATAACTCTTAATATTGTCTTTTATTATTGTAACGCTGTGAGTTTACCGATGAATAAAATATAAATAAATAAAACGATCTGAAAGCAAATTACAACAATAGTTTTTTCAGAAACATAATCAAATATGAAATATCATTTTCTCTTTGCAATTAGTTTGAATAGATAGATTTTGCTGAAAACGATTTACAAAATGTTCAATTGTGTCATTAGGTCGTCACGGGTGAGTGAGGAGGCTATAGCCTATCAAGAATAGGCTATAGCCAGATTATTAAGGCTAGTACCTATTTATTTATTCGTAGGGCGTAGGTAGGTATTATCGTTGAGTTTTTTATTTGTTGCGCTAAGGGCAAAGGGCAATTACCTCTCCCCCCCCCCCCCACACAACGATAGACGATTCAATTAGGTAGATAATACGGCAGCATTATCATTGCCGAATCAAAGAATATGCAAATTAAACTTACACAAGTTTAATGATTTTCTACACAAAGAGTACGAAACGAAAATGGCAATTTTACTACTTTAGATACGTCAGATAGATTCTGACGAGGGCAATACTGAATGTATGTCAAATAAACTGTCAACAAATAGAAACTAACCAAACAAGCCAGCCGATGGGCCCAAATGTCAGAAGAGCGTACTATTTTTTAATGTTTTCGTGAACTATTTCTTATTTCATACTCAATTGAAAACGAAAATGGAAGAATACAATTATAAAATGTGTCAATTAAATCATCAAAGTGCAATCAAATATGAACAAGCGAGCGATTACAAAACGAGCAGCAGTGATTTTGAACAAGCAAAAATAAGTGAACGCGACGATGACTCCCATAGTGTTTTAAAATATTTGGATACAAGGCAATCAATTAAATCAGAAGTATTTGAAACCCATCAGGAAATTGATCCAAACCCACAATTTGATCAATTCGTAGAAGAAGACATTAAATTTATAAAATTAGAACCCAACAAAAACTATGTGACACAACATAACATACCAACCACTAGTAAACCTTGTCACGATGTAACAATTGATAATATCAAATGCGTCAGAATAATATTAAAGAGAATAGATCTTAATTGTGCGACTTGCAAGTGTTCGTTTGAACGAAGCGATTCCATATATTATTTACCTAATTATCTAGACGAACATATTGTATGTGGCAGATGTTTGGATAAAGAAACATTTTCGACATTACCTATTAAAACAAACGAAACGAATGAAATTTCAATTTGCCTACATAATAAAGTCAAATGCAACGAATGCGATTATACAAGTTCAATTAAGAAGAATTTTCAAAAACAAATTAATCTCGTAAATAACAAAATAAAAAAGTTTAAATGCAGCGAGTGTGATTATTTAAGTTCATCTAAATGGGCTGTAAGGAGACATATAGACGCCGTGCATCGAAAAATAAAAAAGTTTAAATGCAGCGAGTGTGGCTATACGTGCTCACGAAATGGGCAGTTACGAATTCATATTAATGCCGTTCATAGAAAAATAAAAAAGTTTAAATGCAGCGAGTGTGGCTATACGTTCTCACGAAATGGGCATTTACGGATTCATATTAATGCCGTTCATAGAAAAATAAAAAAGTTTAAATGCAGCGAGTGTGGCTTTACGTGCTCACGAAATGGGCAGTTACGGATTCATATTAATGCTGTGCACAGAAAAATAAAAAAGTTTAAATGCAGCGAGTGTGGCTATACGTTCTCACGAAATGGGCTGTTACGGATTCATATTAATGCCGTTCATAGAAAAATAAAAAAGTTTAAATGCAGCGAGTGTGGCTATACGTTCTCACGAAATGGGCTGTTACGGATTCATATTAATGCCGTTCATAGAAAAATAAAAAAGTTTAAATGCAGCGAGTGTGATTATAAGAGCTCTTATAAAAGTAACTTAAGAGTACATATTGTCGCTGTTCACAAAAAAATTGAACGTTTATAGGCAGCGAGTGTGGCTATACGTAACAAAGCATGAAGCAACCTTCTTGGGTTTGACCGAGACGACAATATGTAAGTATGTTTAGCCCAGGGTTTGAGTAACAAGCTCAATGGACATTAAAACGTCTTAAGCGACAGAGAAATATTTAGTCGCGTTGAGCCGTATCGGCAAACGAGACTTTTGCCCGTGACTGTACCTTTCGACATAATAACAAGACATTGTTTTAGAAAACTGGCTCAACTTTCACAATCATAATTAAAAGAAAAAGATTTCAGATGTTTATTATTACTAGTTTTTAATACGACATTCGCGTCAATCGAAAGATTGCGTAAATAGAGATGCAAGAAGAAAGTAGAGGTAATGAAAATTCTCCCGGCGAGGGAATCTAAACAAAGATCTGCCAGGTTTTAAGACCTGGACGATATTTCATGTAGAAGAGATCAAAGATATTTCAATGGAGAAATAAGCAAGGAATGAAGAGGTGACCTCAAATCTAGAAACCCAACAGAAATAATAAATAAAAAAAAAATCAATATATTATGAAATGTCTAGCGGTTGAAAGCAACTACAATCGGGTCAAGTCGGATTAAGTCAAATACCCTACAATCGAGTCAAGTCAAAAAGTTAATAGTAGATTGAGGGTAAATAAAAATCTCTATCAAAGTATTGAGAATTTAGTTTATTTGCTATGATTATAGCATATTACTTTTAAGCACACAATAAAAAAACAAAAATTTGTTGATTTTCATTAAATTTACTTTTATTTATTTAGTTTGTGGTGTCAGGATGGGCGAATAATAAAATGTCCTATTTCGTTCCAAAGCTCTTTTATTTTACTCATCACACAGACTTTATATTTGAAACTCGGTAAGCCAATTTTCAGTTCACAATAGCTGATGATGGACAGGATGTCAGCCATCTCCCTCACTCGTTCAAGTTGACAACTTGCAAGTGAGTCAAATAGACAAGATAGTTGTCAGAGTGGCCAATCTGGAGGTTGGTAACATCATGAAAGTCTCGGTCATACAAAGATATAAGGTGATCACTATAAAACGACATTATTCCTAACAAATACTCAGAGAAACTGGATTTCAACTAATTCTAATACATTTAATTCTCAATAGAATGTGCAATCAACTTATGAAATTAATGAATTATTGCCCAAAGTTTTATTCTGTCTGATGAAAAAACTCCTTCGTAAGTGTCACGATCGTTTTAATTGCGCCAGTTACGATGTTCCTGTCCGCGTAACTAGTTAAAATATATATATATATATTAAGATATATAGTAAAATAGTAAAATGTATTGTTTAAATACCGTTAATTAGATGATTTCTATGTTAAAATAGGTAAACACCTTTAGTTTAACATATATAAAAGTTTGACAGTACTGACATTTGGAAAATACGAATGCTTTTTAATATTTTAAGGATTGAAATTTTTTGCAAATAAAATATATAGCCAGAATGTTCAAAGAAAAATTAATACCGAAAGCACAGATAGTTGCATCGCTTGAGGTAATGCACGCTGGTTTAAATACAGGCCTGTATTTTATGAAAGTCTTTCACTCTCACCTACCTATCTGTGCGATATGCAATACGGTCAAACTTTCATTAAAGTAGTGAATAAATGATTTAAAAATTAAACAATAATTATGAAAAAAAGTGTGAAAATGTAACGAATATGACGTATAATGAATGAGAAGTGAATGGTTTAATGGATATTTACAAGAATAACTTACGTTCAACGTAGTTTATCTGAAAATGAATCGTCATGGTTAAAAATAAAAAGAAAAGTGTAAAATATATGCACATTACGTGCAAATCGTTAAGATATAGTAAAATAGTAAAATGTATTGTTTAAATACCGTTAATTAGATTATATTACCTATTTTAACATAGAAATCATCTAATTAACGGTATTTAAACAATACATTTTACTATTTTACTATATCTTAACGATTTGCACGTAATGTGCATATATTTTACACTTTTCTTTTTATTTTTAACCATGACGATTCATTTTCAGATAAACTACGTTGAACGTAAGTTATTCTTGTAAATATCCATTAAACCATTCACTTCTCATTCATTATACGTCATATTCGTTACATTTTCACACTTTTTTTCATAATTATTGTTTAATTTTTAAATCATTTATTCACTACTTTAATGAAAGTTTGACCGTATTGCATATCGCACAGATAGGTAGGTGAGAGTGAAAGACTTTCATAAAATACAGGCCTGTATTTAAACCAGCGTGCATTACCTCAAGCGATGCAACTATCTGTGCTTTCGGTATTAATTTTTCTTTGAACATTCTGGCTATATATTTTATTTGCAAAAAATTTCAATCCTTAAAATATTAAAAAGCATTCGTATTTTCCAAATGTCAGTACTGTCAAACTTTTATATATGTTAAACTAAAGGTGTTTACCTATTTTAACATAGAAATCATCTAATTAACTATATATATATATATATATATATATAGATTTGATGATATAATATTTTTTAAGCTTTCGCCATTCGGCGTCGTCAGAAAATATATGAGATATGACGTTTAAAATGCAACCTTCATAAATTCGAAAATCGCATTTTAAACTAAAAGATAAATATATCCAGCCACTACAATTATATTAAATAATTGCAGTTTTGCTAGATAAATTAATCAGTATTATGAAATGAAACTAATTTCTTAAAATAATATATCAAGCATCATGCGTTAAATGCTGTTAAGTTAGTTTAATTTTGTCTATTTAGACCTACAGATCTACAAGCGCCCAAAACCCAAATGTGAGAGAGTTCCCATGTCTTTAAATCAATTTCGCGGGCAAAGACTTCAAAACTTTTACATTAAAGCAAGCATCGAAATCCCTGCCGTGAGTTCTCGCGTGAATTGGAACGGGTAAAGCGGAAAGTAATTTGGTACAGGATAATCTATGATTATTAATTCTAATGTTTAATGGCGTCGTAGTCTCACCGACATAAAACGCATCACAAAACTTACATTGAACTGGTGCACGTTATGTTAGTGTTAATTTTATATGTATTTTTATTGTTCGCGCTTGAAAATTTATCGTCTTTTACAATAATTTTGCATGTTTTACAACGAGGTCTTTTACATGGTTCGACCCCGTTTTTTGGAAATGTGTTAAGTGGTTGGTTACCAAACGTTTTATTTTTATTTAATATATTACGTAAATTTGGTGGACGTCGGTAAGACAATATAGGTGGACAATCGAGTATATTTTTACAATTTGGATTATTAGAGATTATTGAATATAAGTCTTTTAAGATTGGATTTAATTTTTCTACACCAGGAAAATAGGTGGTGTTCAGAAAATTTTTTTTGTTAATAGAGTTTGTTTTTATTTTAGGTGTAAATTTTGAAGAAGAGTCTAAAATTTGTTTTTTTAAGAGATCGGGTGGGTAATTACGTTCTAAAAGGGATTTTTTTAGGTTAGTGAGATATGTTTCTAAATCATTTTTGTTATTAGAGATTCTATGACCGCGAATAGAAAGGGAATATGGTATTGATTTTTTTGTGTGAAACGGATGGCAACTATCAAAATGTAAATATTGTTGTTTATTAGTTGGTTTTATGTGTACTGAAGTTTTGAACTGACCACCAGAAACAGTTATATCAACATCCAAGAACGTAATGCAACTATCTGAGACATTATGTGTGAACTCTAATGGCCCAAAATAATTTAAATCGGATATGAAATCCGTTAAAGAATCTCTGCCATGTGGCCAAATAACAAAGATATCATCGATAAAACGAAGCCAAACTAAAGGTTGTAAAGATTGACTTTTAAGAAATTTTTTTTCTAATTGACCCATAAACAGATTTGCATAAGAAGGAGCCATTCTAGTGCCCATTGCTGTACCTTTTGTTTGAAGGTAAAAATCTCCTTCAAAAGAAAAAGCATTGCAAGTGAGTACAAAATTTGCTAACTCTGTAAGAAAATCAGTTGATGGTGTTTGTGGAGATTTTCTTTTATTGAGAAAATATCGTAATGCTTTTAATCCAGCATCGTGTGGAATATTAGTGTATAAAGAGACCGCATCAATTGTTACAAGCAGAATATCTCTGTTATTACATAATTTTATGTTATTTAACATTTCAAGAAAATGGTATGTATCTTTGACATGAGAATTTAAAGTTATGACAAAAGGTTGTAAAAAAGAATCTACATATGCTGATATTCTTTCAGTAACAGAATTATAGCTTGCAACAATTGGCCGGCCGGGATAATTAGGTTTATGAATTTTTATTAGTAAATAAAAATTCGGTGACCTAAAATTCTTTGGGACCATTAAATTCACATCCTCTTTGGATAGATTCTCTTTAATTTGGTTTTTACTAATGAAAGCATTAATTAATTTAGCGAAATTAGGGTTAGGATCCCCAGATAATTTTTGATATGCTGTAGCATCATTGAGTTGTCGCAAACCCTCAGCGACATAATCTTTTTTATTTAAAATTACCGTCGTTGAGCTTTTATCTGCTGGTAATATTACGATACTATCATCTTTTCGTAAATTATTTAATGCCTTCATTTCGTCATCCGAAAGGTTTGATTTTGGTTTTAGTGTGTTAAGAAAAGAAGGTTGCAGAGTTTTACCAAGCAAAAGGTTGATATACACTTCAACTGGATGATCTTTAGGCATAGAGGGAGGCTCTCTATTAGATTTTTCGCGAAATATTAAAAGCGAATTATGTATTATTGAATTTTTAGATTGTGGATGAAGTTGCCAAAAAACGCGCCATCTTAGATTGCGACAAAAATTTAAAATATCTTTTCCAAATTGAAAGTGATCAACCTTTGGGGTTGGTGTAAAATTTAGACCCTTGGAAAGTACTAAATATTCATTAGCATTTATTGTTTTTGATGACAAATTTAACACTGAAACCTTCTTTTTTATTGGAGGTGGTACAAGAGACGGTACAATATTATTAGTAACATGTTGTTGAGAATTCGACTCCACATTAACACATTACAGATATATATATATATATATATATATATATCTGTAAAAATGTGTTAATTAGAATATAGGTTGTAAAGTTATTATGATACACATAAATATATTTAGGACCTTTTTATTTTTACCTCGATCCTGAGGGGATCCGTTGGATTATTGATACGATTTTTTAGATTTTTTTTTCTTCTGCTTATGAAAGTATTTTTAAACATGCGTTGTTAAATATTTTTATTACTCGTTTAATTAACTTTAACTTCTTTAACTCTAATTAATATCGTTTTTAGGTTTAATTCATCTATAAATATTAAAACATAACTGTAGGTTTGAATGAATCACAGTTTTTTAATTTACTTTATTAAGTTTCATGGCATTTTGTGCATAGTATTAATTGCAAATATATGTTTTGTGGCGAATGACGATTTCAATGAACATTAAAAAGTCTTAACACGTTGAACGCCAAAGGGGTTTTTCATAGGACAGCCTAAATGTCAAAAAATGTTTTGTTTGTTTTTAGGTTTCATTTAATAGGATATATATATAACCATATATATATATATATATATATATATATATATATATATATTTCTTTATTTCGATACCCTTTTGCATGAAATGACGAGTTTTTATACGCGTCAGTCACGGGTCACTGACAAAGCGCCAATGGAAAAAAATCACTTTTTTTTTTGTCAGTCACCCACCTATTCAACGCGCTGTTGCTGTCAACGAAACATTCAACAAAATTTGTAAAAACTACGAATAGAAGAGGTGTACTTAAACCTCTTCTATTCGTAGTTTCCTCTTCTATTTTTGGTTTAGTAAGTAAAAACCAAAAATAGTCGTGGATTATAATCAAACAAAGGGCGCTATTGACTTTATCTGATCAAATGACATTTAAGAAAAAGCATAAACTGGTACAAGAAGCTAGGTATAGAGTTAATATTGAATACTGCGATTGTAAAGGCTAAGATCCTCCATAAATTCACGACAAATAAAAACCTTTCTGTGGTGAAATTCAGAAAAAGAATTGTGGAATATTTCTGCAAACCAACTACTCAAGACCTAAACGATTAAAACATCAAATCAAAGCCAAAGATGGTCCAGTTATGGCATCAAGAAAGTATTGCAAAGGATGTTACTTACAGTGATAATGCAAAATATTATGGCAGAAAATATGCCAGAACTAAAACTACGTCCATCTCAACCGCACTATAATTTATTTAATTACCTGTTTAATTTCATATATTTTTTTTGTTTACTTTTATCTTCCAAAAGCTCGTGTGTTATTTTGTAAATGGAAGTAAATATGTTCATTTCTTTATATATTTTTATGAATAAAAAACATATGTGAATTTTGAGGGTCTAAGTATTTTATTTCAATTTTTTATGAGTCTATATCTACAAGTGTTTGATGTAAAATTCTCGGGCCAAGTTGCAGGGACATAGAGAAGGGCCGCGTCAGGCAAACCTAGTAGACTTTAACACGGAAAGCGTGATCGACAGCGCTAAATTACAGTATAAAAATAGGTATATAGTGTCAGTCACCGAGGACTGACACGGCTCAATTGCAATAGTTAAGTGTCAGTCGCCGAGGACTGACAAAGCGGTCAATGTGTTAAGGGTCGTTCGTCCGCTCGTGGGAAAACAATTCGGCTATAAATGCTCACTTTCTCCTTTATTTGAGTGACTTTGCACGGGCGAGCGCAGGGTTGTCACAAATCGATCATATCGACGGCTGTCAATCTCGGCCCTGCGTTCGACGGGTCAGACCGCGCCTAGTACTAGTGACGTAGCGAGTGCTTCTTATTTTTTTCGCTTTCAAGGGACTTTATATATTTGTGTTGTACAATGGGCGGTCGGAAAGTGCTTTGCAAAAAAAACGTGCAATTTGGCAAGTTTTTTTAAAAATTTATATACACATCGCCTCATCATTCTTTAACTATATCTATATGAGGGTTTGTCTAATATAGCGGGAAACTGTACTGATGCACTTTTACTATATAAGTACTTTAAACATTTTATTTTATTTTTAAATTATAGCTAAACAAACATATATTATTGAAAGTACTTATTGTTTAAAACCGTGCGTGTATTATTGATATGTATGAAATGTCTTTGACAATCATCTCCGAAGCGAATAGATTAACTATTCCGGTGCATGTGATATTTAAAAATCCGCAAATATTTTATCTATTAGAATGCCTAGTCTAAAATATCCGAGGTTATCAGCCAACATATCATTGTGTCGTTTCTTCCATAAGCAATTTATTGTTTTAGGTTTTCCCTCTAATTTAGAAAGTCATTATGTACTCTCACTTATAATCGAATGCCACAGTTGTAAATTATAGCCGTAAATTTTTAGGCCAAATGAATAATGTCATAATAATTTTGTTTCATTTATTATTATGGATATAATAACAATGGTAATGACATTTTGCTAATTAGTAACGGTGATAATTTAAAATAATATATTAATATATATAATATTTATTATTCTACCTAACTGACCAACGACTGTTCTAAGGTAGAATTTTATGTAGTAGGTCTTTAATTTTAGGATAATTTTGAATATATATATAAATGTTTATTGTTTCTATTAATTTTACCTTTTTACTATTTAGGTATTATAATTTTTATCCGCGCTTTGTTATAATATCACGATTCATAATTATATCGTTTCAGAGTACCCTTCAATGACATACAGAACTTGAAAAATACACCTAATAAAGATGAAGTAAGTATTTCGCTATATTAATAAAAAAAAACATTCTTTTTTTTATATATTAAGGTTCTAAATATGTTTTAGGCGTAACGAATCAGGGGACACCAGCGGATTTAGTATATGTCATCAACTTAATAGTAACACAGTACCATATACGAGTATGCACAGAGCCATATAAGTTAAAGAATTGTAGCATGTATCCTCAAGTCACTTCTTTGAGTAAACGATTTGTTACACTCGTTACACATGTACTTTTTAATATTTCGGTGAACAGTATCAATGTGTATCTTCAAGTAACTTCTTCCAGAAAACGATTTGTTACAATCGTTACACATGTACTTTTTAATATTTCTGTAAATAGTTTCAATGTGTAACTTCTTCCAGAAAACGATTTGTTACACTCGTTACACGTGTACTTTTTAATATTTCTGTGAATAGTATCAATGTGTATCTTCAAGTAACTTCTTTGAGTAAATGAGTTGTTACACTCGTTACACATGTACTGTTTAATATTTCAGTGAACATTATCAATGCGTATCCTCAAGCTACTTCTTTGAGTAAACGAGTTATTACACTCGTTACACATGTACTTTTTTAAAACTTTTTAATTTTAATTCTGATTTCGCTTGTATGAATGTAATATTTTATGTCCATTGTGTTAATTTTCTATTTTCTCCACTTTTTTTCTATTTGATTTCCTTTATCAACTGTCGCCTTATTTAGATTTATATGTAACTCATAATCGACCTTATAACTCTTAATATTGTTTCTTTTATTATTGTAACGCTGTGAGTTTACCGATGAATAAAATATAAATAAATAAAACGATCTGAAAGCAAATTACAACAATAGTTTTCTCAGAAACATAATCAAATATGAAATATTATTTTCTCTTTGCAATAAGTTTGAATAGATAGATTTTGCTGAAAACGATTTACAAAATGTTCAATTGTGTCATTAGGTCGTCACGGGTGAGTGAGGAGGCTATAGCCTATCAAGAATAGGCTTTAGCCAGATTATTAAGGCTAGTACCTATTTATTTATTCGTAGGTCGTAGGTAGGTATTATCGTTGAGTTTTTTATTTGTTGCGCTAAGGGCAATGGGCCCCCACCCCCCGCACAACGATAGGCGATTCAATTAGGTAGATAATACGGCAGCATTATCATTGCCGAATCAAAGAATGTGCAAATTAAAGCTACACAAGTTTAATGATTTTCTACACAAAGAGTACGAAACGAAAATGGCAATTTTACTACTTTAGATACGTCAGATAGATTCTGACGAGGGCAATACTGAATGTATGTCAAATTGACTGTCAACAAATAGAAACTAACCAAATAGGTGAACCCTTATGTCAAAGAAGTGCAAACGTGCGTGCGTTCGACAAAACAAAAAGTCCATAATTTGTGAGAACAAATAGTAAATAAAATAGCCAAATTTACAAAAAAATAAGTCAGTCGATGGGCCCAAATGTCAGAAGAGCGTACTATTTTTTAATGTTTTCGTGAACTATTTCTTATTTCATACTCAATTGAAAAAGAAAATGGAAGAATACAATTATAAAATGTGTCAATTAAATCATCAAAGTGATTACAAAACGAGCAACAGTGATTTTGAACAAGCAAAAATAAGTGAACGCGACGATGCCTCGCATAGTGTTTTAAAATATTTGGATACAAGGCAATCAATTAAATCAGAAAGATTTGAAACCCATCGAGAAATTGAACCAAACCCACAATTTGATCAATTCGTAGAAGAAGACATTAAATTTATAAAATTAGAACCCAACAAAAACTATGTGACACAACATAACATACCAACCACTAGTAAACCTTGTCACGATGTAACAATTGATAATATCAAATGCGTCAGAATAATATTAAAGAGAATAGATCTTAATTGTGCGACTTGCAAGTGTTCGTTTGAACGAAGCGATTCCATATATTATTTACCTAATTATCTAGACGAACATATTGTATGTGGCAGATGTTTGGATAAAGAAACATTTTCGACATTACCTATTAAAACAAAGGAAATTAATGAAACGACGATTTGCCTACATAATAAAGTCAAATGCAACGAATGCGATTATACAAGTTCAATTAAGAAGAATTTTCAAAAACAAATTCACCTCGTAACTAACAACATAAAAAAGTTTAAATGCAGCGAGTGTGATTATATAAGTTCTACTAAATCATATTTACGTAAACATATAGACACCGTGCATAGGAAAACTAAAAACTTTAAATGCAGCGAGTGCGCTTATACAAGTTCTACTAATGTACTTTTACGGAACCATTTAGATGCCGTGCATCGAAAAATAAAAAAGTTTAAATGCAGCGAGTGTGGTTATACGTGCTCACGAAATGGGAATTTACGAATTCATATTAACGATGTTCACAGAAAAATGAAAAAGTTTAAATGCAGCGAGTGTGGCTATACGTGTTCACATAATGGGCATTTACGGATTCATATTAATGCCGTTCATAGAAAAATAAAAAAGTTTAAATGCAGCGAGTGTGGCTTTACGTGCTCACGAAATGGGCAGTTACGGATTCATATTAATGCTGTGCACAGAAAAATAAAAAAGTTTAAATGCAGTGAGTGTGCTTATACAAGTTCTACTAATACATATTTACGGAAACATATAGACGCCGTGCATCGGAAAATAAAAGAGTTTAAATGCAGTGATTGTGCTTATACAAGTTTTACTAATGCACATTTACGTACACATATTGACGGCGTGCATCGAAAAATAAAAAAATTTAAATGCATCGAGTGTGGCTATACGTGTTCACAAAATGTGCATTTAGGGATTCATATTAATGCCGTTCATAGAAAAATAAAAAAGTTTAAATGCAGCAAGTGTGATTATAAGAGCTCTTCTAAAAGTGACTTGAGAGTACATATTGTCGCTGTTCACAAAAAAATTGAACGTTTATAGGCAGCGAGTGTGGCTATACGTGTTCGCAAAATGGACATTTATGGCGTCATCTTAACCTAACTGTTCACAAAAAAAAGTTTAATTTGCAGCGAGGTTGATTTTAAGAGAATAGAAGAAAGTATAAATGTAGCGAATGTGATTATACATGGCAATTTATACACTCATTACAATTACTACGCGTATAATAACTTTGTTCTAATTGTAAAATTATATTGCTTCACTAATTTGAATGGATTCCTAATCTTTTATTTATCTGGTGGAGATGTCATGGTCATAAGCTATTTTATTGAATATTCCTTTTTTAATGGAATGACTTAGTGTTGAAAGATTTATTTAGGGAATGCAACGAACTTAAATTTCGTACGAGAAGCGTGTAACGACACATATCACATACTCGTAAATTGTAATCGATCTAGTTTTCAAATATTAGCTTTAAATTAAAACTTAGTAATGATTTTTCCTTTTTAATCGTATTGAAAAAGGGTGGACCTGTAGAAGTTTTTTTATAGAATTGAATATGCGCGTTTGTCCAGCATTCCGTTATGCTAAAGTACTTCTCAAGGAATTGAATAAATAGATTCATTTGAGGTTATTTTATTCCCGTACTTAAATACCTACCGGGTGATTCATATCGAATGAATACCTATGCTTACCACCATGAGATCCCTCATTAAATTTTGTATAAAAAATATTGGTACAAAATGTATGCCTTACCTTGTAGATCGCAGGAACTTTGAGTAATCCGTTGACTTAACATCGGATTATTGAAAATGGCTGCATTTTTATGCAATATTACTAATTAGTTCTAATTATTAGTTCATTTCGTTTATCTACTTTTGGAGTATTTGATACGATTTTTTAGATTTTTTTTTCTTCTGCTTATGAAAGTATTTTTAAACATGCGTTGTTAAATATTTTTATTACTCGTTTAATTAACTATAACTTCTTTAACTCTAATTAATATCGTTTTTAGGTTTAATTCATCTATAATTATTAAAACTTAACTGTAGGTTTGAATGAATCAGATTTTTTAATTTATCTTATTAAGTGTCATGGTATTTTGTGCATAGTATTAATTGCGAAAATAATTTTTGATTATGATTAATTTTTACATTAGATATAAGGTGAGTGTGAAAAGCTTTCATAAAATACAGGCCTGTATTTAAACTAGCGCGCATTATCTCAAGTGATGCAAATATCTGTGCGTTTAATATTAATTTTTCTTTAATAATTCTGGCTATATAATTTGTTAAAAAATTTTCAATCTGTAAAAATATTAAAAAGCATTCGTATTTTATATATATATGTAAAAATGTGTTAATTAGAATATAGGTTGTAAAGTTATTATGATACACATAAATATATTTAGGACCTTTATTTCTAATTACCTGTATGAGACGTGTATATTTTACAAACCTTGTTTTTGAATAAATTCAAATTACAAATAAAAATGTCTAATTTCGAAAGATTACTATTACATTAATGACATATTCTGTGAAGTGTTGCGTTTTATTTAATAAGAAAAGTCGTACTCTAAAGTGAATACTTTGTAGAAGCTCTGGACAGTCTAGTAGATTATTGAGTAGTTTATATAGGAAGAGAGCTTCAAAGACTTTCCTTCTGGTATCCAAACTGGCAATTTGGTGAAGACCTTCAGCTTTTTGGTAAGCGCCAAATGAGATTTGACAACGCCAATTCAGGTGTTGAACCGGCTATTTATCAAAATAGAATATTGGCACGTTTGTAAGGAAAAAAATAAGTTATAATATTTTTAAGAGTAAATAAGAAAATAAATGTTATATTCACATTCCTAACCCACACGTCTATTCTAAAGTGTGGAATGTAATACATAAGAATTAATAATGTCTTGTAGTTAAATATGTGTGAGAGAGATGCACTATATACTCGTACATAGGTACATATACCTATAAGTAATGAGTTGCGGTTAGCTATGCCCTAAGGTGTAGCTGCGTCATTACGCCCTCCCAATACATTTCACTTCCTAATCTGCTTACATAGACTTTATATGAGGGACTCCAAATGACAGGAGAGTGCCCTGAGTGACTCCAGACAAATGACAAATACAATGGCTTGCAAGTCCTGAAGAGGAAGCCAAGCATTCTATGGGATTTCTCCACAATTAGTTCAATGGGTTTGTTATAGAGCAGCTTAGAGTCGCATATTTATAGAGTTTGTGTAATTAACTTTTGTAGTTTTGCGAGTAAATGTTATGTTATGACAATTAGCAACATTTATCTCTAATCTGTTTTGTCGACAATACTCAGAGAGCTTATATCAATATCTTCTTGCAATTTGAGGCAAATTTAATAGAATGTTTAAACATTAATAGATAAACTTTACTATAAAGTTTAAAATAAATATTTTTTAAAATAATTTAAATGCATAATGTCATAAATTAAAAGTTTTAAAAAAATAAAATAAAAGATGTTATACTCCCAATTTTATTCTTAAAAAGTAATAAATGAGTGGTATTTAAATATAAACTTAATCTGTAATAATATCTACACCAAGTCTCAAGACCGTTCACGATCAAAATAACAGCGAATTGATCCCGTGACTTCTAGTTTTATTGGTTGAAAAACTATGTCAAAATTAATTATAGTTACAGAGAAAAAAAAATGTAAACTTTACGTGAAAATAGTAAAAGGACACTGTAATAATATCTTTGTGCTGAGCACTCACCTAACGCTGTACGCCGTAACGGTGTCAAGGCCATTACCGATCGGCGCGGCATTGGCATTCGCGCGTTTACCGCATTTACACCATCAGTTAAAAAATCCTGAGGTATTTTTTTTTCCATATCGTTACACAATACCCCCTTAAGTCTCCGGCAATGGTCTTGAGACACTCTATATATGTTACTAAATGTAGTGCCAAATTAATAGAAAATAATATATGGGAAAGAGTGATCCAAATATTTAGTTTTGCAGATACAGTGTTTATACAATTAACAATCAATTTATTTGCTATATTGTAACAAGAAGTTACAAAATAAATAAAAAACTAAAAGAACTTAAAATTTGCTGGGCGCCTGAAAATTTAGAAATAATAAAGAGAATAAAAAAATAAAAAAATGAATCATGAATAATAAAAAATATGCTCATATAAAATATCAGGGATGGGTGAGTACTACCAACGCTCTTTGCGCCTGCTTCAGGAGATTAACGAAGAAATAAAAAACCAGTTTTTGGCAGGTTTATAAAATCTTTTCTTGTATTCCAAAAAACTCCTACACAATACAAAAAAATATATGTTGGGGCAGTTGCCAATAAAACCAACAAAAAAACTATATTAATATAAACAGCTCTTTTTAATGAACTGATAAAAAAACTCCCTCGTTCTACAGATATAGGCAATTGCCAATCCAAAATAAAAAATATAAAGGTATAAAAATTTAAACGAAAATAAAAACAATTTAGAATAATAGACTGCAACCAAGGTCTACATTAAAAAAACAATTTGGAAGACAATTTAAAACATATGAAACAAAAAAATATAAATCTTCTCCAAGTAGACTTTTTCGACGCTGGAACTCAGTCGCTTCAAAGAGATGAAATTTAACAGATATGGTGAATTTAAATGATTACATCACCTTTAAAATTTTACACCGGTGATCGCCAATGGTCCGACACGTGGCGTGTTATCCGAGTGA
The DNA here is from genome assembly GCA_020383195.1 of Neomicropteryx cornuta. Classification (NCBI taxonomy): domain Eukaryota; kingdom Metazoa; phylum Arthropoda; class Insecta; order Lepidoptera; family Micropterigidae; genus Neomicropteryx; species Neomicropteryx cornuta. The sequence continues at coordinate 2,219,855 of JAHKQU010000010.1, read as the reverse complement.
GAAGGTGGAAAAAACGTGTGTGAAGAAAATTCGTGGACCTCTGTCTCTGCCGGTTAACTTCAAATGTGTTCTCAGGAAAAAAAGAAACTGTGTAGTAAGCCGCTGCTGTTTCCATAAATTAACTCCAAAATAAGAAGAATCTAAGAAGAAGAAGCCAAAAAAAAGAAGGCTGTTGTAAAAAAAGAAACAATTATTACCCCGAGGCACTCGCAAAAAGCTACCCCCCAAGAAAAGAAAAAAAACAAAAAACTTACCACCCAGGTTAAGGTGGCTTTAATCGAACAACAGAAATAACCAAAAAGGTAGAAACTGGAACTGTACTGGAACGAACAATTAATCGAGGCGAGAATAAGGCGATATTCAAAGAAACACTAGTTTGCGTCCAAGTCCAGTCGAAAAAGAAAGTTCATAAAGGTGATGGGCCTTTTATAACCGTTCAACAAAAGCGACAAGTCTCTGGACTGACAGAGCGATATCTGGCTGTCAAATTTCGAAGAAGAAGAAAGATTACTAATGCAAACCATAAAGTGAAATATTTTTTTTTTTTATGAAACGAAACAAAGGAAATAAACAGTTAATTTAATTCAACTTCTAAATAAAACATAAAAATGATTCAAATCATTTTTAATTTAAATAATTTAATTTAGGGTTGCAAGAATACTAAAATTCGCCAAGACTTGGGAAAAAATAATTTCAACGGGTAAAAAAAACAAACTGCTACAATATTTTATTGCATAATTCAAATTATTTAGTTAAACCTACAGCAGGCTAATTAAAAAAGTGATAGGTTGCATCGTAATATAGATATCTAGTAAAATTTTGATTTTGGTGGACATTTAAATATGTAATTATTGTGCCTCAAATTTAATAATATATCTATAATATTAATAACAAAAATAGTATGAACGGTTAATTTTGATAATGTTATCAACATACATAAGTAAGTATTTAAGTACTTAGCTGTAAAACAAAACAAAACAAAACTCGAATTGAAAGGTGCAAAAATATTTTATTAATTAAATCAAAGTTTTACACATTTAAGTACGTTAAGAATTCCTTTTTATGCAGAGCAATGAGCGTATATATTTTACTTAACAGACAAATAATTTATAAATTGCATTCAGTACACCATTTCCTCCCATAAAAATAGCTTAGTTTAACCCTCTCACACACACTTACACCCATTAACACATCATTACTTCCACTACACTCAACCGACGACACAGCGTACAGTAATGATTTACTTTCGCTTGTATGAATTTAATATTTTATGTCCATTGTGTTAATTTTTTTATTTTCTCCACTTTTTTTCTTTTTTCTATTTGATTTCGTTTTTCAACTGTCGCCTTATTTAGATTTATATGTGTAACTCATAATCGACCTTATAACTCTTAATATTGTGTCTTTTATTATTGTAACGCTGTGAGTTTACCGATGAATAAAATATAAATAAATAAAACGATCTGAAAGCAAATTACAACAATAGTTTTCTCAGAACCATAATCAAATATGAAAAATTATTTTCTCTTTGCAATTAGTTTGAATAGAAAGATTTTGCTGAAAACGATTTACAAAATGTTCAATTGTGTCATTAGGTCGTCACGGGTGAGTGAGAAGGCTATAGCCTATCAAGAATAGTCTATAGCCAGTTTATTAAGGCTAGTGCCTATTTATTTATTCGTAGGTCGTAGGTAGGTATAATCGTTGAGTTTTTTATTTGTTGCGCTAAGGGCAATGGGCAATTACCTCTCCCCCCCCGCCCCGCTCAACGATAGGCGATTCAATTAGGTAGATAATACGGCGGCATTATCATTGCCGAATCAAAGAATATGCTAATTAAAGCTAAACAAGTTTAATGATTTTCTACACAAAGAGTACGATATACGGCAGTTCTGGGTATTTTTATAGACGAAAATGGCAATTTTACTACTTTAGATATGTCAGTTAGATTCTGACGAGGGCAATACTGAATGTATGTCAAATAAACTGTCAACATATAGAAACTAACCAAATAAGCCAGCCGATGAGCCCAAATGTCAGAAGAGCGTACTATTTTTTAATGTTTTCGTGAACTATTTCTTATTTCCTACTCAATTGAAAAAGAAAATGGAAGAATACAATTATAAAATGTGTCAATTAAATCATCAAAGTGCAATCAAATATGAACAAGCGAGCGATTACAAAACGAGCAACAGTGATTTTGAACAAGCAAAAATAAGTGAACGCGACGATGACTCGCATAGTGTTTTAAAATATTTGGATACAAGGCAATCAATTAAATCAGAAATATTTGAAACACATCGGGAAATTGATCCAAACCCACAATTTGATCAATTCGTAGAGGAAGACATTAAATTTATAAAATTAGAACCCAACAAAAACTATGTGACACAACATAACATACCAACCACTAGTAAACCTTGTCACGATGTAATAATTGATAATATCAAATGCGTCAGAATAATATTAAAGAGAATAGATCTTAATTGTGCGACTTGCAAGTGTTCGTTTGAACGAAGCGATTCCATATATTATTTACCTAATTATCTAGACGAACATATTGTATGTGGCAGATGTTTGGATAAAGAAACATTTTCGACATTACCTATTAAAAATAAGGAAATTAATGAAACGACGATTTGCCTACATAATAAAGTCAAATGCAACGAATGTGATTATACAAGTTCAATTAGGAATAATTTACAAAAACAAATTAACCTCGTAAATAACAAAATAAAAAAGTTTAAATGCAGCGAGTGTGATTATAAAAGTTCATCTAAATGGGCTGTAAGAAGACATATAGACGCCGTGCATCGAAAAATAAAAAAGTTTATATGCAGCGAGTGTGCTTATAAATGTTCTAGTAATGAAAATTTACGTAACCATATAGACACTGTTCACAGAAAAATAAAAAAGTTTAAATGCAGCGAGTGTGTTTATATAAGTTCTACCAAATCAGATTTACGTAAACATATAGACGCCGTACATCAAAGAATCAAAAAGTATAAATGCAGCGAATGTAGTTATACATGTTTACAAAATGGGCATTTACGGATTCATATTAATGCTGTTCATAGAAAAATAAAAAAGTTTAAATGCAGCGAGTGTGCCTATACAAGTTCTACTAAGGCATATTTACGTACACATATTGACGCCGTACATCAAAGAATCAAAAAGTATAAATGCAGCGAATGTAGTTATACATGTTCACAAAATGGGCATTTACGGATTCATATTAATGCTGTTCATAGAAAAATAAAAAAGTTTAAATGCAGTGAGTGTGGCTATACATGTTCACAAAATGGGCATTTACGGAATCATATTAATGCTGTTCATAGAAAAATAAAAAAGTTTAAATGCAGTGAGTGTGGCTATACATGTTCACAAAATGGGCATTTACGGAATCATATTAATGCTGCTCATAGAAAAATAAAAAAGTTTAAATGCAGTGAGTGTGGCTATACATGTTCACAAAATGGACATTTATGGCGTCATATTAACGCTGTTCACAAAAAAATAAAAGAGTTTAAATGCAGCGAGTGTGATTTTAAGAGTTCAGCGAAATCAGATTTACGAAGACATGTAGACATCGTGCATCGAAAAATAAAAAAGTTTAAATGCAGCGAGTGTGGCTATACGTGCTCACGAAATGGGCAGTTACGGATTCATATTAATACTGTGCACAGAAAAATAAAAAAGTTTAAATGCAGTGAGTGTGCTTATACAAGTTCTACTAATACATATTTACGGAAACATATAGACGCCGTCCATCAAAGAATCAAAAAGTATAAATGCAGCGAATGTGGCTATACATGTTCACAAAATGGGAATTTACGGATTCATATTAATGCTGCTCATAGAAAAATAAAAAAGTTTGAATGCAGCGAGTGTGATATTAAAAGTTCTACTAACGCACATTTACGTACACATTGACGGCGTACATCGGAAAATAAAAGCTTTTAAATGCAACGAGTGTGCTTATACATTTTCTACTAATGCGCATTTACGGAGACATTTAGATGCCGTGCATCGACAAATTAAAAAGTTTAAATGCATCGAGTGTGGCTATACGTGTTCACAAAATGGGCATTTAGGGATTCATATTAATGCCGTTCATAGAAAAATAAAAAAGTTTAAATGCAGCAAGTGTGATTATAAGAGCTCTTCTAAAAGTGACTTGAGAGTACATATTGTCGCTGTTCACAAAAAAATTGAACGTTTATAGGCAGCGAGTGTGGCTATACGTGTTCGCAAAATGGACATTTATGGCGTCATCTTAACCTAACTGTTCACAAAAAAAAGTTTAATTTGCAGCGAGGTTGATTTTAAGAAAATAGAAGAAAATATAAATGTAGCGAATGTGATTAAACATGGCAATTTATACACTCATTACAATTACTACGCGTATAATAACTTTGTTCTAATTGTAAAATTAAATTGCTTCACTCATTTGAATGGATTCTTAATCCTTTATTTATCTGGTGGAGATGTCATGGTCATAAGCTATTTTATTGAATATTCCTTTTTTAATGGAATGACTTAGTGTTGAAAGATTTATTTAGGGAATGCAACGAACTTAAAGTTCGTATGAGAAGCGTGTAACGACACATATCACATACTCGTAAATTGTAATTTATCTGGTTTTCAAATATTAGCTTTAAATTAAAACTTAGTAATGATTTTTCCCTTTTAATCGTATTGAAAAAGGGTGGAACTGTAGAAGTTTTTTTATAGAATTGAATATGCGCGTTTGTCCAGCATTCCGTTATGCTAAAGTACTTCTCAAGAAATTGAATAAATAGATTATTTGAGTTTATTTTTTTCCCGTACTTAAATACCTACCGGGTGATTCATATCGAATGAATATCTATGCTTACCACCATGAGATCCCTCATTAAATTTTGTATAAAAAATATTGGTACAAAATGTATGCCTTACTTTGTAGATCTACCTTCGCAGGAACTTTGAGTAATCCATTGACTTAACATCGGATTATTGAAAATAGTTGCATTTTTATGCAATATTATTAATTGTTTCTACTTATTAAACCCATTGTTTTCGACGTGTGTTTCTAACCCCCTATGCAAACAGTATCTGTCTGTGGCATCGGAGCTCCCAAACGGAGGAAGCGATTTTATTGTTGTATTCGTTTGACAGGAGACTTTTTTACTGTCTTTACTTTTGTTCATTTCGTTTATCTGCTTTTGGAGTATTTGATACGATTTTTTAGTTTTTTTTCTGCTTATAAAAGTATTTTTAAACATGCGTTGTTAAATATTATTATTACTCGTTTAATTAACTTTAACTTCTTTAACTCTAATTTATATCGACTTTAGGTTTAATTCATCTATAATTATCAAAACTTAACTGTAGGTTTGAATGAATCATAGTTTTTTTAATTTACCTTATTAAGTGTCATGGCATTTTGTGCATAGTATTAATTGCGAAAATAATTTTTGATTATGATTCATTTTTTCATTATATATAAGGTGAGTGTGAAAAGCTTTCATAAAATACAGGCCTGTATTTAAACCAGCGCGCATTATCTCAAGTGATGCAAATATCTGTGCGTTCAATATTAATTTTTCTTTAATAATTCTGGCTATATAATTTGTTTAAAAATTTTCAATCTGTAAAACTAAAACTACTGTCAGACTTTTATATAAGGTTAGCTAACGGTGTTTGCCTATTACAATGTAAGGAATCATATATATATTTATGTAAAAATGTGTTTATTAGAATATAGGTTGTATGTATATAAGTTATATAAGTTATTATGATACACATAAATATATTTAGGACCTTTATCTCTAATTACCTGTATGAGATGAGTATATTTTTCATACCTTGTTTTTGAATAAATTAAAAGTATAATTAAAAATGTCTAATTTCGAAAGATTACTATTACATTAATGACATATTCTGTAAAGTGTTGCATTTTATTTAATAAGAAAAGTCGTACTCTAAAGTGAATACTTTGTAGAAGCTCTGGACAGTCTAGTAGATTATTGAGTAGTTTATATAGGAAGATAGCTTCAAAGACTTTCCTTCTGGTATCCAAACTGGCAATTTGGTAAAGACCTTCAGATTCTTGGTAAGCGCCAAATGAGATTTGACAACGCCAATTCAGGTGTTGAACCGGCTATTTATCAAAATAGAATATTGGTACAAAATGTATGCCTTACTTTGTAGATCTACCTTCGCAGGAACTTTGAATAATCCGTTGATTTAACATCGGATTATTGAAAAAGTGTCATGGCATTTTGTGCATAGTATTAAATGCGAAAATAATTTTTGGGGCGAGCGACGATTTCATTGAACATTAAAAAGTCTTAACACGTTGAACGCCAAAGGGGGTTTTCATAAAATGTCAAAAAATGTTTTGTTTGTTTTTAGGTTTCATTTAATAAGATATATATATAAGAATATATATATTTCTTTATTTCGATACCCTTTTGCATGAAATGACGAGTTTTTATACGCGTCAGTCACGGGTCACTGACAAAGCGCCAGTCAGTCACCCACCTATTCAACGCGCACGATCCCGTTTGTATTCGCGTATTTGCTGTCAACGAAACATTCAACAAAATTTGTAAAAACTAGTTTCGTAGTTCCTCTTCTATTTTTGGTTTATACTTACTTAAGTAAAAACCAAAAATAGTCGTGGATTATAATCAAACAAAGGGCGCTATTGACTTATCTGATCAAATGACCTTTAAGAAAAAGCATAAACTGGTACAAGAAGCTAGGTATAGAGTTAATATTGAATACTGCATTTGTAAATGCTAAGATCCTCCATAAAATCACGACAAATAAAAACCTTTCTGTGGTGAAATTCAGAAAAAGAATTGTGGAATATTTCTGCAAACCAACTACTCAAGACCTAAACGATTAAAACATCAAATCAAAGCTAAAGATGGTCCAGTTAAGGCATCAAGAAAGTATTGCAAAGGATGTTACAGTGATAATGCAAAAAATTATGGCAGAAAATATGCCAGAACTAAAACTACGTCCATCTCAACCGCACTATAATTTATTTAATTACCTGTTTAATTTCATTTTTTTTTGTTTACTTTTATCTTCCAAAAACTCGTGTGTTATTTTGTAAATTGAAGTAAATATGTTAATTTCTTTATATATTTTTATAAATAAAAAACATATGTGAATTTTGAGGGTCTAAGTATTTTATTTCAATTTTTTTTATGAGCCTATATGTACAAGTGTATGATGTAAAATTCTCGGGCCAAGTTGCAGGAACAATTACCTACATTATAAAAGTAGGTATGTAGTGTCAGTCACCGAGGACTGACAAAGCGGTCAATGTGTTAAGGGTCCTTCGTCCGCTCGTGGGAAAACAATTCGGCTATAAATGCTCACTTTCTCCTTTGTTTGAGTGACTTTGCACGGGCGAGCGCAGGGTTGTCACAAATCGATCATATCGACGGCTGTCAATCTCGGCCCTGCGTTCGACGGGTCAGACCGCGCCTAGTACTAGTGACGTAGCGAGTGCTTCTTATTTTTTTCGCTTTCAAGGGACTTTATATATTTGTGTTGTACAATGGGCAGTCGGAAGAGTGCTTTGCAAAAAAAACGTGCAATTTGGCAAGTTTTTTTAAAATTTATATACACATTCCCTCATCATTCTTTAACTATATCTATATGAGGGTTTGTCTAATATAGCGGGAAACTGTACTGATGCACTTTTACTAGATAAGTACTTTAAACATTTTATTTTATTTTTAAATTATAGCTAAACAAACATATATTTAAGTTTATTTTTTGCAATAATTTTGGACAATCAAAAATACAATTAAAAATTTTGTATAAAAATATTAAATCAGCTAATTGTCTACGATCTACAAGAGAATTTAATTTATAAAAAGCTGATGCGCCTTCAAGGCTTTGAAAACAGCAATGAGATTTAAAGTTTAAAAACCTAATAAATTTATTTTGAATATTTTGGATTCTCGCTATGTAGATATTATAATGAGGACACTAAATAGTCGAAGCAAATTCTAAATGAGAGCGAACAAAAGAGTTATATAATAGTTTCAACAGTAAAATATCATTAAATGGTTTGGATACTCTTATAATAAAACCAAGCATTTTAAAAGCTTTATCTACTATATTATTTATGTGGTTTGCAAAGCTAAGTTTGCTATCTAATATAACGCCTAAGTCTCTAATGTATGAATTAATGGATTAATATATATAATATTTATTATTCTACCTAACTGACCAACGACTGTTCTAAGGTAGAATTTTATGTAGTAGGTCTTTAATTTTAGGATAATTTTGAATATATATAAATGTTTATTGTTTCTATTTATTTTACCTTTTTACTATTTAGGTATTATAATTTTTATCCGCGCTTTGTTATAATATCACGATTCATAATTATATCGTTTCAGAGTACCCTTCAATGACATACAGAACCTGAAAAATACACTTAATAATGGTGAAGTAAATATTTCGCTATATTAATAAAAAAAATCATTGATTTTTTTTTATATATTAAGGTTCTAAATATGTTTTAGGCGTAACGCATCAGGGGACACCAGCGGATTTAGTATATGTCATCAACTTAGTAGTAACACAGTACCATATATGCACAGAGCCATATAAGTTAAAGAATTGTAGCACGTATCCTCAAGTCACTTCTTTGAGTAAACGAGTTGTTACATTCGCTGCACGTGAATTTATTAATATTTCGGTGAACAGTATCAATGTGTCTCTTCAATTTACTTCTTCCAGAAAACGATTTGTTACACTCGTTACACATGTACTTTTTAATATTTCTGTGAATAGTATCAATGTGTATCTTCAAGTAACTTCTTCCAGAAAACGATTTGTTACTCTCGTTACAAATGTACTTTTTAATATTTCTGTGAACATTATCAATGTGTATCCTCAAGCTACTTCTTTGAGTAAACGAGTTGTTACACTTGTTACACATGTACTTTTTAATATTTCGGTGAACAGTATCAATGTGTCTCTTCAATTTACTTCTTCCAGAAAACGATTTGTTACACTCGTTACACATGTACTTTTTAATATTTCTGTGAATAGTATCAATGTGTATCTTCAAGTAACTTCTTCCAGAAAACGATTTGTTACTCTCGTTACAAATGTACTTTTTAATATTTCTGTGAACATTATCAATGTGTATCCTCAAGCTACTTCTTTGAGTAAACGAGTTGTTACACTCGTTACACATGTACTTTTTAATATTTCTGTGAACCTATTAATGCGTATCCTCAAGCTACTTCTTTGAGTAAACGAGTTGTTACACTCGTTACACATGTACTTTTTAATATTTCTGTGAACCTATTAATGCGTATCCTCAAGCTACTTCTTTGAGTAAATGAGTTGTTACACTCGTTACACATGTACTTTTTAATATTTCTGTGAACCTATTAATGCGTATCCTCAAGCTACTTCTTTGAGTAAATGAGTTGTTACACTCGTTACACATGTACTTTTTAATATTTCTGTGAATAGTATCAATGTGTATCTTCAAGAAACTTCTTCCAGAAAACGATTTGTTACTCTCGTTACAAATGTACTTTTTAATATTTCTGTGAACATTATCAATGTGTATCCTCAAGCTACTTCTTTGAGTAAACGAGTTGTTACACTCGTTACACATGTACTTTTTAATATTTCTGTGAACCTATTAATGCGTATCCTCAAGCTACTTCTTTGAGTAAACGAGTTGTTACACTTGTTACACATGTACTTTTTAATATTTCTGTGAACCTATTAATGCGTATCCTCAAGCTACTTCTTTGAGTAAATGAGTTGTTACACTCGTTACACATGTACTTTTTAATATTTCAGTGAACATTATCAATGCGTATCCTCAAGCTACTTCTACATATGTACTTTTTAATACTTTTTAATTTTAATTCTGATTTCGCTTGTATGAATGTAATATTTTATGTCCATTGTGTTAATTTTCTGTTTTCTCCACTTTTTTCTATTTGATTTCCTTTTTCAACTGTCGCCTTATTTAGATTTATATGTAACTCATAATCGACCTTATAACTCTTAATATTGTTTCTTTTATTATTGTAACGCTGTGAGTTTACCGATGAATAAAATATAAATAAATAAAACGATCTGAAAGCAAATTACAACAATAGTTTTCTCAGAAACATAATCAAATATGAAATATTATTTTCTCTTTGCAATTAGTTTGAATAGATAGATTTTGCTGAAAACGATTTACAAAATGTCCAATTGTGTCATTAGGTCGTCACGGGTGAGTGAAGAGGCTATAGCCTATCAAGAATAGGCTTTAGCCAGATTATTAAGGCTAGTACCTATTTATTTATTCGTAGGTCGTAGGTAGGTATTATCGTTGAGTTTTTTATTTGTTGCGCTAAGGGCAATGGGCCCCCACCCCCCGCACAACGATAGGCGATTCAATTAGGTAGATAATTAGGTACAAATTAAAGCTACACAAGTTTAATGATTTTCTACACAAAGAGTACGACATACGGCAGTTCTGGGTATTTTTATAAACGATAATGACAATTTTACTACTTTAGATACGTCAGATAGATTCTGACGAGGGCAATACTGAATGTATGTCAAATAAACTGTCAACATATAGAAACTAACCAAATAAGCCAGCCGATGGGCCCAAATGTCACAAGAGCGTACTATTTTTTAATGTTTTCGTGAACTATTTCTTATTTCATACTCAATTGAAAAAGAAAATGGAAGAATACAATTATAAAATGTGTCAATTAAATCATCAAAGTGCAATCAAATATGAACATGCGAGCGATTACAAAACTAGCAACAGTGATTTTGAACAAGCAAAAATAAGTGAACGCGACGATGACTCGCATAGTGTTTTAAAATATTTGGATACAAGGCAATCAATTAAATCAGAAATATTTGAAACCCATCGGGAAATTGATCCAAACCCACAATTTGATCAATTCGTAGAAGAAGACATTAAATTTATAAAATTAGAACCCAACAAAAACTATGTGACACAACATAACATACCAACCACTAGTAAACCTTGTCACGATGTAACAATTGATAATATCAAAAGCGTCAGAATAATATTAAAGAGAATAGATCTTAATTGTGCGACTTGCAAGTGTTCGTTTGAACGAAGCGATTCCATATATTATTTACCTAATTATCTAGACGAACATATTGTATGTGGCAGATGTTTGGATAAAGAAACATTTTCGACATTACCTATTAAAACAAAGGAAACGAATGAAATTTCAATTTGCCTACATAATAAAGTCAAATGCAACGAATGCGATTATACAAGTTCAACTATTAAGAGATTTCAAAAACAAATTCACCTCGTGAATAACAAGATAAAATAGTTTAAATGCAGCGAGTGTGGCTATACGTGTTTACGAAATTGGTATTTACAGATTCATATTAACGCTATTCACAGAAAAATAAAAAAGTTTAAATGCTGCGAGTGTGATTTTAAGAGTTCAACTAAATCAAGTTTACGAAGACATGTAGACATCGTGCATCGAAAAATAAAAGAGTTTAAATGCAGCGAGTGTGCTTATACAAGTTCTACTAAGGCATATTTACGTACACATATTGACGCCGTACATCAAAGAATCAAAAAGTATAAATGCAGCGAGTGTGGTTATACGTGCTCACAAAATGGGAATTTACGGATTCATATTAATGCTGTTCATAGAAAAATAAAAAAGTTTAAATGCAGCGAGTGTGATATTAAAAGTTCAGCGAAATCAGATTTACGAAGACATGTAGACATCGTGCATCGAAAAATAAAAGAGTTTAAATGCAGCGAGTGTGCTTATACAAGTTCTACTAATGCATATTTACGTACACATATTGACGGCGTACATCGAAAAATAAAAAAATGTAAATGCAGCGAGTGTGGTTATACGTGCTCACGAAATGGGAATTTACGGATTCATATTAATGCTGTGCACAGAAAAATAAAAAAGTTTAAATGCAGCGAGTGTGATTATAAGAGCTCTTCCAAGAGTAACTTAAGAGTACATATTGTCGCTGTTCACAAAAAAATATGAACGTTTATAGGCAGCGAGTGTGGCTATACGTGTTCGCAAAATGGACATTTAGGGCGTCATATTAACCCAACTGTTTACAAAAAAAGGTTGATTTGCAGCGAGGTTGATTTTAAGAGAAAATAAGAAAGTATAAATGTAGCGAATGTGATTAAACATGGAAATTTATACACTCATTACAATTACTACGCGTATAATAACTTGGTTCTAATTGTAAAATTAAATTGCTTCACTCATTTGAATGGATTCCTAATCTTTTATTTTTCTGGTGGAGATGTCATGGTCATAAGCTGTTTTATTGAATATTCCTTTTTTAATGGAATGACTTAGTGTTGAAAGATTTATTTAGGGAATGCAACGAACTTAAAGTTCGTGTAACGGCACGGATCACATCCTCGTAAATTTTAATCGATCTAGTTTTCAAATATTAGCTTTAATTTAAAACTTAGTAATTATTTTTCCTTTTTAATCGTATTGTAAAAGGGTGGACCTGTAGAAGTTACTTTATAGAATTGAATATGCGCGTTTGTTCAGCATTCCGTTATGCTAAAGTACTTCTCAAGGAATTGAATAAATAGATTCATTTGAGGTTATTTTATTCGCGTACTTAAATACCTACCGGGTGATTCATATCGAATGAATACCTATGCTTACCACCATGAGATCCCTCATTAAATTTAGTTTAAAAAATATTGGTACAAAGTGTATGCCTTACTTTGTAGATCTACCTTCCCTGGACCTTTGAGTAATCCATTGACTCGGATTATCGGATTATTGAACATCGGATTATTGAAAATGGCTGCTTTTTTATGCAATTTTACTAATTGTTTTTACTTATTAAACCCATTGTTTTCGACGTGTGTTTCTAACCCCCCATGCAAACAGTATCTGTCTGTGGCATCGGAGCTCCCAAACGGAGGAAGCGATTTTATTGTTGTATTCGTTTGACAGGAGACTTTTTTACTGTTTACTTTTGTTCATTTCGTTTATCTGCTTTTGGAGTATTTGATACGATTTTTTTAGTTTTTTTTTCTGCTAATGAAAGTATGTTTACACACGTTTTGTTAAATATTATTATTACTCGTTTAATTAAATTTAACTTCTTTAACTCTAATTAATATCGTTTTTAGGTTTAATTCATCTATAATTATTAAAACATAACTAGGTTTGAATGAATCAGTTATTTTTAATATGCCTTATAAAGTGTCATGGCATTTGTGCATAGTATTAATTGCGAAAATAATTTTTGATTATGATTAATTTTTACATTAGATATAAGGTGAGTGTGAAAAGCTTTCATAAAATACAGGCCTGTATTTAAACCAGCGTGCATTATCTCAAGTGATGCAAATATCTGTGCGTTTAATATTAATTTTTCTTTAATAATTCTGGCTATATAATTTGTTTAAACATTTTCAATCTGTTAAAATATTAAAAAGCATTCGAATTTTCCAAATGTCAATACTGTCAGACTTTTATATAAGGTTAGCTAACGGTGTTTGCCTATTACAATGTAAGGAATCAAATATATATATATATATATATATATATATCTTAATATATATTATATATATATATATATGTAAAAATGTGTTAATTAGAATATAGGTTGTAAAGTTATTATGATACACATAAATATATTTAGGACCTTTATCTCTAATTGCCTGTATGAGACGTGTATATTTTACAAACCTTGTTTTTGAATAAATTCAAAGTGTCAAACTCACTTGCCTTTTGAATAAAAACACACACTTTTGTCACAACAACTCTTTATTCTCATTTGATATTTTACACGATGAGTGCTCGAGAGGTTATCTGTCATTATGGCTACGGTAACAGGTCAATTAGTTCGCGACCAGCACGCCACCTATTGGTCGACATAGCAACTTGCTTGCTATCACACAATTAGCAATGTCAAACTAAACATTACGGAAATTATACAATTAAACATTCCGCCCACCAAAGGACTCGTTCTTTAACAATTAAACAATAATTTCACCAATGATAAAACATCTTTAGTACACAATATTAAAGAACCGACCACCATGAGATCTCGGCAAGTAAATAAGTACTTATATAAAACAAATATAATTTATGCTAAATATCTCTTAGGATTTGGGTATAATACAAAGCTTATTGTAAGGTCGTTTGATGAGTCCATTTTTAGTTTTAATGGTAACAACCCGTGTTATGTTGTCCTTTCCGGTGTGCTTTTCTACTACTCTACCTAACAACCATTTTGCAGGTGGTAAATTGTGATCCTTAATTATAACGATGTCATTTATTTCGATTTCAGATTTTTTTACCATCCATTTATATCGTTGATTTAAAGTAACTAAATATTCTTCGGACCATTTTCGCCAAAAGTTATTAACCATTTTTTGGGTCAATTTCCATCTCTGTAATCCTGTAATATTTGTCTGGGAAAAATCTGCATCTGGTATGACAATAAGAGGCTCTCCTACAAGGAAATGTCCTGGCGTCAATGGCATTGGGTCTTCAGGATCTTCGCTTAAGTATGATATAGGACGCGAATTCAAACACGCCTCTATTTGCGCCAGTACTGTAGATAGCTCCTCAAATGTGAGCGTTGAATCTCCAACTATTCTTTTTAGGTGTGATTTTACTGATCGAACACCTGCCTCCCATAAACCGCCAAAGTTCGGAGCATGGGGAGGAATGAAATGCCAAATCGTCCCTTCATTTGCTAGCAATTGGCCAATTTCGGTGGGTAGCTCAGACATTGCACGGTTGAACATTTCTCTAAGTTCTCGATCTGCACCCACGAAATTTGTCCCATTGTCGCTGAATAGATCCTGACAATGGCCCCTCCTGGCCACAAATCTTCGAAAGGCAGCTACAAATCCTTGAGATGTCAAGTCTGATACAGCTTCAAGATGGATGGCTCGTGTAGTCATACATATAAAGAGGCATATGTACCCTTTATACGATCTTGATCCTCTTCCCGGTGAAAACTTGATATTAATGTAGCCCGTAAAGTCTACTCCGGAGCTCTTGAAAGGTCTTGAAGGTCGTAATCTAGATTCAGGTAGTTGGCCCATGAGTTGATTGTTTTCCTGCCTAGAATATCTTATGCATTTAATGCACTCTCTGTGACATTTTTTTACTCGCTCTCTTGCTCTAATTATCCAAAATTTTGATCTCAATAAATTTAACATGACTTGCGGCCCTCCATGCAATGTTTTGATATGGGCATCTAATATTATTAACTTAGTCAGATGGCTCTCACTAGGCATAATAATAGGATGTTTTTTATTTATTTCTGCTTGAGACTGGGTGATGCGACCACTCACTCTTAAAATTCCATTGTCATCAAGAATAGGACAAAGAGTATGAAGTCGACTCTTTTTGTAAACATTTTGTTTACACTTTAATTGCTTTATTTCGTCTTCAAAATAAACTTGTTGAGTTTCCCTAATACAAATTTGCATTACTTCATCCATTTCCTTTACAGTCACGAATTTTGATAATGTTGTTCTTTGTTCTTTAGGTAAACGAAGGTTGAGAAACTTTCTGCAGTAAGATAAAACCTTTAATGTTTTATGTAAAGTTGAAAACCTTGTTGACATTAGTTCTTCTTTTGGATGAATGATAGCCGTTAGAGTCCTAATGGGTCTCTTCTCTTCGGTTGTTACATAATCTTGATGAACTCCGTATTCATCATTTTGATGTAGCCAATCTGGACCATGCCACCACAGCCCGTGATGAATCAGCTCTAAAATTGATATGCCCCTTGATGCACAGTCAGCCGGGTTTTGATTAGTTCTGACGTGACCCCATTTTTGATACTCTAGGATGGTGTTGACCTCGGATACTCGATTACTCACAAAGGTTGTCCACCGGCTTGGTTCTCCTCGAAGCCAGGCAAGCACGACTGTAGAATCTGACCATGCATATAAATTTTCTTTTGGCACTTGCATTATTTGTGAAACTTCAAATATAAGCTTAGCGGCAAGCAATGCACCACATAATTCTAATCGCGGAATTGTTACTTCCTTCTCAACTGGAGATACCTTGGTTTTAGCTGTTACTAAATTCACGTGAACATTTCCGGCCTTGTCTTTGATTTTAATATAAACAGCAGCAGCATAAGCGGCCTGTGACGCGTCTGCAAAGGCATGCAACTCTATGTGATCATCTCTTCGGGAATGTAACCATCTTGGTATGATAACATTCATTACATTGTTTAGATCGTCTCTAAATTTAAACCACTCTTTTAAGAGTTCTGGTGTGAGAGGCTCATCCCAGCTCAATCCAGACTTCCACAATTTTTGTATGTATATTTTTGCAGTGATAATAACAGGTGCAATCCATCCCATCGGATCATACAGTCTTGCTATATCCGACAATACCTTTCGTTTTGTAATTGTCTCGCTCATTTCCGAGAGATGGAGTACATACTCAAAATTATCCGATTGCTTATTCCAGCAAATTCCCAGAACCTTAATCATATTGTTTACCTTAAAGGTCAGAGATTGATCTGAACTTTGATTTTCTCTTTTAATGTAATTTAAAAATATATCACTGTTGCTGCACCACTTCTGTACCTTAAATCCTCCCGCATTCATCAATTTGCTTATCTCTTCGTACATCTCTACTGCCTCTTCTTCTGTCTCGCTCCCTGTTAACAAGTCGTCCATATAAAAGTCTTCTAGTGTAATCTTTGCTGCTCTAGGATACTTAGAAGTTTCTTCTTTGGCCACTTGTTGTAAGGATTTTACTGCCAAATAGGGTGCACATGATGTTCCGAAGGTAAGTCTTAAGAGTCGATAGTGTTCAATTGGAAGATTAGGATCTGATCGCCACAGAATTCTTTGATAGTTGGTGTCCTGCTCATGGACCCGAACTTGCCTATACATTTGTACCAAATCAGCCACAATACAAAGAGGATGACGTCTCCACCTCATGAGGATATGGCGTAAGTCTTGCTGTAATTTAGGACCTATAAGTAGAGTATCGTTTAACGATACGTGGTTCACTCCTTTACACGACGCATCAAAGATAACCCGAACCTTGGTAGTCTCTTTATCTTCCCTCACAACCGGGTGATGTGGGAGATAGACAGCAGTCGGATCATTTAATTCCTTGACGTCTGTGATTTGCATCATATGATTCTGCTCTATATAATCCTTTATGACCCTTTTGTACTCCTCGTATAATGTTGAGTTTTTTAACAATCTCTTCTCTAGTAATTGAAACCTACGTAAGGCTATCTCATTTGATCGACCATAAATACATTCCGGATTGGAACTTCTAAATGGCAACCGCACGATATAGCGGCCTTCGTTATCTCTCGTTGTGGTAGCTTCAAATATCTCTTCACATCTACGCTCTTCCTTAGTTGATTTCTTTCCAATACAATCTGGTTCTCTTTCTATCTCCCAAAATTGTTTAAGAAGTTGATCCTCCTTGACTTGCATATGCAAGCTAATAACTCTTTTATTTGATGAAGTTTTTTGATTTTCTACTCGGCCTGATAAAATCCACCCAAATTGTGTGTTTTGTGCGACTGGACCTCTTTTAAATGGATGTTTAATTAAGCCTTGTAGAATTATCTCGCTGTGAACTTCAACACCCAAAATGATGTCAATTCTTCCAGGTGATCCGTATTTTGGATCGGCCAGTGGTAAATTCTCGAGATATGGCCAATCCGAGATTAATGTGTTGCTCGATGGAAGAAGTGATGTTAAAGTACTCAAGACAAAGGCGTTCACTTGCAACTTAAACTCTGAATTGTGGAGTGATTCCAAACTCAATGAAACCATATTCTTGCTTCTTGTCTGCCCTTCGCCTACTCCAGTAATTAGACCATTCACAGGGATTCTTTTTAGACCTAGCGATTGTACAGTTGCTTCGGTCACGAAGGATGCCTCTGAACCTTGGTCGATTAATGCTCGGGTAATTTGTGAGTACCCATTAAGTGATTTAGCATTGACTAAAGCTGTAGCCAATAATACTTCGCTTTGGTGTTCCTCTTTTACAAAATGAGATACTATTTTCATCTCTGAATCTCTAGTTGATGGTTGATTTTGTTTTGGTTTGGTTTGGTTTTGTCCGGATGACTGATGTTTCTCTATAGAGGATTCAACTATAGTTGAATCTTGATTTGTACCTCGCTCGAAATGCAAAAGTGTATGGTGTCTCCTGCCGCATCGACGGCAACATGTAGTTTGGTGGCAGGTTTTCACAGGATGCGTTGGTGCTAAACAATTGAAACACAGTCTCTTTGATTGCACATACTCTGATCTCTCTTCAGGAGTCTGTTTTCCGAATTGCTTGCATTGATAAAGCAAGTGTTGACCCGAACACATCACACAAACATTAGTTGTTAATTTCTTCTCATCTTGTACAGTGGAGTGAAAGGCTTTGTGTTTTGAAACTTGTTTTGTGTTAACGTTGCAGAATGACTCGTATTAAATTTACTACCATCTAGCATTTCTAATGTTCGAAATCTCGTCTCTAAAAACTTGGTAAGTTGATCCCAGGTTGGTAAACCATCTGACTCAGTTTGACTGACTTGAACCTCCCATTGCTTCCGGGACTCGTGATCAAGCTTTGATATAACTAGATGATTTATTATGGCATCCCAAGTACTCGTATTGATTCCTAGATTTTCGAGAGACTTCAAACACGCAGATAATGTATCAAGTAGCTGTTTTATGGCACTTGCAGACTCGTTTAATATGTTTTTTTGCGAAAATAAACGTTTCATTATCTCATTACAATTGTATCTCTTGTTATTATATCGTCAAGTCAATTGATTCCAGGCTTCGTCATAATTTGTCTCGGTGGTTGAAAGGTTTTTTAGCAGATTTTCAGGTTCTCCAGTAAGACTACACTTAAGGTAGTGTAGTTTCTGCACCGCACTCAAGTTAGTGTTCGTATGTATAAGTGACACAAACATATCGTAAAACGTTTGCCATTCTTCATAACCTCCTGAGAATGTGGGCAGTTGTATTTGCGGCAACTTGACTTCACTGCTCGTTGTCGGTCGTGTGGCGGCCACGTCACGTGGCGATGAAGCAGCAACGGCACCACAAGCTCGCAGATCGTCTTTTAACTTTGACTTATACACAGTAAAAGTTTCTTCACACTGATAATAAATATCTTCACTGAAATAACTTAAGTTTGATTTGTCTTCTTTTTTAACACTTCCGATTATTTCATAGTGCAGGTTTACAAACCTTTCCCACATGTTCTCCAAATTCTCCAACCTGGACTCAATATATGACGCTTTCATTCGATCTTTCGGCGTTTTTTTATAGTTGGATAGCGCCTTGGTTACCCGCTCAAAACTATCTTCTTGCTTGAGAAACAATGACTCCATTTTACTTTATCGTTTCGTACAGGAAAATAAATAATTAAGTCCCGTATGTACGCCGCTGGTTTTATAATATAATATTTTTCAATATAGTCTTTTCGCTGCTAACGGCGTAAACACTACACAAAACAAACACTTTCACTTTGTTACTGTTATGACTGTACTCACAAATAACTGTTTTTTTTTCTTAAGTCCTTTTTCTATTCCCTGGTTTCGGCACCAGATGTCAAACTCACTTGCCTTTTGAATAAAAACACACACTTTTGTCACAACAACTCTTTATTCTCATTTGATATTTTACACGATGAGTGCTCGAGAGGTTATCTGTCATTATGGCTACGGTAACAGGTCAATTAGTTCGCGACCAGCACGCCACCTATTGGTCGACATAGCAACTTGCTTGCTATCACACAATTAGCAATGTCAAACTAAACATTACGGAAATTATACAATTAAACACAAAGTATAATTAAAAATGTCTAATTTCGAAAGATTACTATTACATTAATGACATATTCTGTGAAGTGTTGCGTTTTATTTAATAAGAAAAGTCGTACTCTAAAGTGAATACTTTGTAGAAGCTCTGGACAGTCTACTAGATTATTGAGAGATTTATATAGGGCTTATATAGGGTTTATATAGCTTCAAAGACTTTCCTTCTGGTAACCAAACTGGCAATTTGGTGCAGACCTTCAGCTTTTTGGTAAGCGCCGAATGAGATTTGACAACGCCAATTCAGGTGTTGAACCGGCTATTTATCAAAATAGAATATTGGCACGTTTGTAAGGAAAAAAATAAGTTATAATATTTTTAAGAGTAAATAAGAAAATAAATGTTATATTCACATGCCTTACCTCCACGTCTATTGTAAAGTGTGGAATGAAATACATAAGAACTAATTATGTCTTGTAGTTAAATATGTGTGAGAGAGATGCACTATATACTCGTACATAGGTACATATACCAATAAGTAATGAGATGCGGTTAGCTATGCCCTAAGGTGTAGTTACGTCATTACGCCGACCCAATACATTTCACTTTCTAATCTGCTTACATAGACTTTATATGAGGGACTCCAAATGACAGGAGAGTACCCTGAGTGACTCCTGACAAATGACAAATACAATGGCTTGCAAGTCCTGAAGAGGAAGCCAAGCATTCTATGGGATTTCTCCACAATTAGTTCAATGGGTTTGTTATAGAGCAGCTTAGAGTCGCATATTTATAGAGTATGTGTAATTAACTTTTGTAGTTTTGCGAGTAAATGTTATTTTATGACAATTAGCAACATTTATCTCTAATCTGTTTTGTCGACAATACTCAGAGAGCTTAATATCAATATCTTCTTGCACTTTGAGGCAAGTTTAATAGAATGTCTAAACATTAATAGATAAACTTTACTATAAAGTTTAAATAAATAGTTTTTAAAATAATTTAAAAGCATAATGTCACAAATTAAAAGTTTAAAAAAAATAAAATAAAAGATGTTATACTCCCAATTTTATTCTTAAAAAATAATAAATGAGTGGTATTTAAATATAAACTTAATCTGTAATAGTATCTAAACCAAGTCTCAAGACCGTTCACGATCAAAATAACAGCGAATTGATCCTGTAACATGGTTATAGAGAAAAAAAAATATGTAAACTTTACGTGTAAATAGTAAAAGGATAACGTAATATATCTTTGTGCTGAGCACTCAACTAACGCTGTACGCCGTAACGGTGTCAAGGCCATTATCGATCGGCGCGGCGTTGGAATTAAAAAATATTAAAAAATATAAATTCTGGGGTAATTTTTTACACATTTTTCCATATCGTTACACAATACCCCCTTAAGTCTCCGGCAATGGTCTTGGGACACTCTATATATGTTACTAAATATAGTGCCAAAATTAATAAAAAATAATATACGGGATAGAGCGATCCGAATACTTAGTTTTGCAGATACAGTGTTTGTACAAATAACTATCAATTTATTTGCTATATTGTGACAAGAAGTTACAAAATAAATAAAAAACTAAAAGAACTTAAAATTTGATGGGCGGCTGAAAATTTAGAAATAATAAAGAGAATAAAATAAAAAAATGAATCATGAATAATAAAAAATATGCTCATATAAAATATCAGGGATGGGTGAGTAATACCAACGCTCTTTGCGTCTGCTTCAGGAAATTAACGAAGAAATAAAAAACCAGTTTTTGGCAGGTTTATAAAATCTTTTCTTGTATTCCAAAAAACTCCTACACAATACAAAAAATATATATATTGGGGCAGTTGCCAATAAAACCAACAAAAAAACTATATAAATATAAACAGTTCTTTTTAATGAACTGAGAAAAAAACTCCCTCGTTCTACAGATATAGGCAACTGCCAATCAAAAATAAAAAATATAAAGGTATAAAAATTTAAACAAAAATAAAAACAATTTAGTATAATAGACTGCAACCAAGGTCTACATTAAAAAAACAATTTGGAAAACAATTTAAAACATATGAAACAAAAAAATATAAATTTTCTCCAAGTAGACTTTTTCGACGCTGGAACTCAGTCGCTTCCAAGAGATGAAATTTAACAGATATATGGTGAATTTAAATGATTACATCACCTTTAAAATTTTACACCGTTGATCGCCAATGGTCCGACACGTGGCGTGTTATCCGAGTGAGAAGGTGGAAAAAACGTGTGTGAAGAAAATTCGTGGACCTCTGTCTCTGCCGGTTAACTTCAAATGTGTTCTCAGGAAAAAAAGAAACTGTGTAGTAAGCCGCTGCTGTTTCCATAAGTTTAACTCCAAAATAAGAAGAATCTAAGAAGAAGAAGCCAAAAAAAAGAAGCCTGTTGTAAAAAAAGAAACAATTATTACCCCGAGGCACTCGCAAAAAGCTACCCCCCAAGAAAAGAAAAAAACCAAAAAACTTACCACCCAGGTTAAGGTGGCTTCAATCGAACAACAGAAATAACCAAAAAGGTAGAAACTGGAACTGTACTGGAACGAACAATTAATCGAGGCGAGAATAAGGCGATATTAAAAGAAACACTAGTTTGCGTCCAAGTCCAGTCGAAAAAAAAGTTCATAAAGGCGATGGGCCTTTTATAACCGTTCAACAAAAGCGACAAGTCTCTGGACTGACAGGGCGATATCTGGCTGTCAAATTTCGAAGAAGAAGAAAGATTACTAATGCAAACCATAAAGTGAAATATTATTTTTTTTATTAGACGAAACAATGGAAATAAACAGTTAATTTAATTCAACTTCTAAATAAAACATAAAAATGATTCAAAACATTTTTAATTTAAACAATTTAATTTGGGGTTGCAAGAATACTAAAATTCGCCAAGACTTGGGAAAAAATAATTTCAACGGGTAAAAAAAAACAAACTGCTACAATATTTTATTGCATAATTCAAATTATTTAGTTAACCCTCCAGCAGGCTAATTAAAAAAGTGGTAGGTTGCATCGTAATATAGATATCTAGTAAAATTTTGTTTTTGGTGGACATTTAAATATGTAATTATTGTGCCTCAAATCTAATAAAATATCTATAATATTAATAACAAAAATAGTATGAACGGTTAATTTTGATAATGTTATCAACATACATAAGTAAGTATTTAAGTACATAGCTGTAAAACAAAACAAAACAAAACTCGAATTGAAAGGTGCAAAAATATTTTATTAATTAAATCAAAGTTTTACACATTTAAGTACGTTAAGAATTCCTTTTTATGCAGAGCAATGAGCGTATATATTTTACTTAACAGACAAATCATTTATAAATTGCATTCGGTACACCATTTCCTCCCATAAAAATAGCTTAGTTTAACCCTCTCACACACACTTGCACCCATTAACACATCATTACTTCCACTACACTCAACCGACGACACAGCGTACAGTAATGATTTACTTTCGCTTGTATGAATTTAATATTTTATGTCCATTGTGTTAATTTTTTTATTTTCTCCACTTTTTTTCTTTTTTCTATTTGATTTCGTTTTTCAACTGTCGCCTTATTTAGATTTATATGAGTAACTCATAATCGACGTTATAACTCTTAATATTGTGTCTTTTATTATTGTAATGCTAATTAAAGCAAAACAAGTTTAATGATTTTCTACACAAAGAGTACGATATACGGCAGTTCTGGGTATTTTTATAAACGAAAATGGCAATTTTACTACTTTAGATATGTCAGTTAGATTCTGACGAGGGCAATACTGAATGTATGTCAAATAAACTGTCAACAAATAGAAACTAACCAAATAAGTCAGCCGATGGGCCCAAATGTCAGAAGAGCGTACTATTTTTTAATGTTTTCGTGAACTATTTCTTATTTCATACTCAATTGAAAAAGAAAATGGAAGAATACAATTATAAAATGTGTCAATTAAATCATCAAAGTGCAATCAAATATGAACAAGCGAGCGATTACAAAACGAGCAACAGTGATTTTGAACAAGCAAAAATAAGTGAACGCGACGATGACTCGCATAGTGTTTTAAAATATTTGGATACAAGGCAATCAATTAAATCAGAAATATTTGAAACCCATCGGGAAATTGATCCAAACCCACAATTTGATCAATTCGTAGAAGAAGACATTAAATTTATAAAATTAGAACCCAACAAAAACTATGTGACACAACATAACATACCAACCACTAGTAAACCTTGTCACGATGTAACAATTGATAATATCAAATGCGTCAGAATAATATTAAAGAGAATAGATCTTAATTGTGCGACTTGCAAGTGTTCGTTTGAACGAAGCGATTCCATATATTATTTACCTAATTATCTAGACGAACATATTGTATGTGGCAGATGTTTGGATAAAGAAACATTTTCGACATTACCTATTAAAACAAAGGAAACGAATGAAATTTCAATTTGCCTACATAATAAAGCCAATTGCAACGAATGCGATTATACAAGTTTAACTATTAAGAATTTTCAAAACCAAATTCACCTCGTAAATAACAAAATAAAAAAGTTTAAATGCAACGAGTGTGATTATATAAGTTCATCTAAATGGGCTGTAAGGAGACATATAGACGCCGTGCATCGAAAAATAAAAGAGTTTAAATGCAGCGAGTGTGCCTATACAAGTTCTACTAATGCACATTTACGTACACATATTAACGGCGTACATCGAAAAATAAATGCAGCGAGTGTGGCTATACGTGCTCACAAAATGGGCATTTACGGATTCATATTAATGCTGTGCACAGAAAAATAAGAAAGTTTAAATGCAGTGAGTGTGCTTATACAAGTTCTACTAATGCATATTTACGGAAACATTTAGATGCCGTGCATCGAAAAATAAAAAAAATTAAATGCAGCGAGTGTGATATTACAAGTTCATCTAAATCAAATTTAAGGAAACATATAGACGCCGTGCATCGGAAGATAAAAGCTTTTAAATGCAGCGAGTGTGCTTATACATGTTCTACTAATGTACTTTTACGGAGACATTTAGATGCCGTGCATCGACAAATTAAAAAGTTTAAATGCATCGAGTGTGGCTATACGTGTTCACAAAATGGGCATTTAGGGATTCATATTAATGCCGTTCATAGAAAAATAAAAAAGTTTAAATGCAGCAAGTGTGATTATAAGAGCTCTTCTAAAAGTGACTTGAGAGTACATATTGTCGCTGTTCACAAAAAAATTGAACGTTTATAGGCAGCGAGTGTGGCTATACGTGTTCGCAAAATGGACATTTAGGTCGTCATCTTAACGCTGTTATAAAAAAAAAATAATTTAAGCGAGGTTGATTTTAAGAGAAAATAAGAAAGTATAAATGTAGCGAATGTGATTAAACATGGCAATTTATACACTCAATACAATTACTACGCGTATAATAACTTTGTTCTAATTGTAAAATTAAATTGCTTCACTCATTTGAATGGATTCCTAATCATTTATTTATCTGGTGGAGATGTCATGGTCATAAGCTATTTTATTGAATATTCCTTTTTTAATGGAATGACTTAGTGTTCAAAGATTTATTTAGGGAATGCAACGAACTTACTAGTTCGTAAGAGAAGCGTGTAACGACACGGATCACATACTCGTAAATTGTAATTTATCTAGTTTTCAAATATTAGCTTTAAATTAAAACTTAGTAATGATTTTTCCCTTTTAATCGTATTGAAAAAGGGTGGACCTGTAGAAGTTTTTTTATAGAATTGAATATGCGCGTTTGTCCAGCATACTATGCTAAAGTACTTCTCAAGGAATTGAATAAATAGATTCATTTGAGCTTATTTTATTCCCGTACTTAAATACCTACCGGGTGATTCATATCGAATGAATACCTATGCTTAGCGCCATGAGATTCCTCATTAAATTTTGTATAAAAAATATTGGTACAAAATGTATGCCTTACCTTGTAGATCTACCTTCGCAGGAACTTTGAGTATCCATTGACTTAACATCGGATTATTGGAAATAGGTGCATTTTTATGCAATATTATTAATTTTTTCTACTTATTAAACCCATTGTTTTCGACGTGTGTTTCTAACCCCCCATGCAAACAGTATCTGTCTGTGGCATCGGAGCTCCCAAACGGAGGAAGCGATTTTATTGTTGTATTCGTTTGACAGGAGATATTTTTACTGTCTTTACTTTTTTTCATTTCGTTTATCTGCTTTTGGAGTATTTGATACGAATTTTTAGATTTTATTTCTTCTGCTTAGGAAAGTATTTATAAACATGTGTTAATTATATGGAGGTGTAGTGCTATGCATAGTATGCATAGTGCATTTTTTTTCTTCTGCCTATGAAAGTATTAAAAACACTTTCATAAGCAGAAGAAAAAAAAATGCGCTGTTAAATATTATTATTACTCGTTTAATTAACTTTAACTTCTTTAACTCTAATTAATATCTTTTTTAGGTTTAATTCATCTATAATTATTAAAACATAACTGTAGTTTTGAACAAAATCAGATTGTTTTAATTTACTTTATTAAGTGTCATGGCATTTTGTGCATAGTATTAATTGCGAAAATAATTTTTGATTATTATTCATTTTTTCATTAGATATAAGGTGAGTGTGAAAAGCTTTCATAAAATACAGGCCTGTATTTAAACCAGCGCGCATTATCTCAAGCGATGCAAATATCTGTGCGTTTAATATTAATTTTTCTTTAATAATTCTGGCTATAAAATTTGTTTAAAAATTTTCAATCTAAAAATATTAAAAAGCATTCGAATTTTCCAAATGTCAATACTGTCAGACTTTTATATAAGATTTGCTAACAGTGTTTGCCTATTACAACGCAAGGAATCATATATAGATTTGAAAATAATTTTTATTTTTAAGCTGGCGTCAGAAAATATATGAAAGATGACGTTTAAAATGCAACCTTCATTAATTCGATAATCGCATTTTCAACTAAAAGATAAATATATCCAGCCACTACAATTATTATGATATAATTGCAGTTTTACTAGATAAATCAATCAGTATTATGAAATGAAACTAATTTCATAAAAGAATGCGTCAAATGCTGTTAGTTTAATTAATGCTGTTAGAAGTTAGTTTAATTTTGTCTATTTAGACCTACAGATCTGTAAGCGACCAAAACCCAAATGTGAGAGAGTTCCCATGTCTTTAAATCAATTTCGCGGGCCAGACTTCAAAACTTTTACATTAAAGCAAGCATCGAAATCCCTGCCGTGAGTTCTCGCGTGAATTGGAACGGGTAAAGCGGAAAGTAATTTGGTACAGGACAATCTATGATTATTAATTGTAATGTTTAATGGCCTCGTAGT
This sequence comes from Neomicropteryx cornuta, assembly GCA_020383195.1. NCBI lineage: Eukaryota > Metazoa > Arthropoda > Insecta > Lepidoptera > Micropterigidae > Neomicropteryx > Neomicropteryx cornuta. The sequence goes on along the minus strand of JAHKQU010000010.1, from coordinate 2,192,676 downwards.
CTCACCAAGATAATACGCATCACAAAACTTACATTGAACTGGTGCACGTTATGTTAGTGGTAATTTTATGTATTTTTATAGTTCGCGCTTGAAAATTTATCGTCTCTTACAATAATTTTGCATGTTTTACAACGAGGTCTTTTACAAGGTTCGACCTCGTTTTTTGGAAATATGTTAAGTGGTTGGTTACCAAAGGTTTTATTTTTATTTAAAATATTAAGTAAATTGGGAGGACGTCGGTAAGACAATATAGGGGGACAATCGAGTATATTTTTCCAATTTGGATTATTAGAGATTATTGAATATAAGTGTTTTAAAATTAGATTTAATTTTTCAACACCAGGAAAATAGGTGGTGTTTAGCAAAAATTTTTTTATTAATCGAGTTTGTTTTTATTTTAGGTGTAAATTTTGAAAAAGAGTCTAAAATTTGTTTTTTAGGAGATCGCGTAGGTAATTACATTCTAAAAAGCTTTTTTTTACGTTAAGGAGATATTTTTCTAAATCATTTTTATTATTAGAGATTCTATGACCGCAAATAGAAAGGGAATATGGTATTGTTTTTTTTTTGTGTGAAACGGATGGCAACTATCAAACTGTAAGTATTGTTGATTATATATATATATATATATATAAATTAGTTAATTAGAATATAGGTTGTATAGTTATTATGATAAACATAACTATATGTAGGACCTTTATTTCTAATTGCCTGTGTGAATTAAATTAAAGCCTAATTAAAGTGTGGAATGAAATACATAAGAGCTAATTATGTCTTGTAATTAAATATGTGTGAGAGAGATGCACTATATACTCGTACATAGGTACATATACCTATAAGTATAGAGATGCGGTTAGCTATGCCCTAAGGTGTAGCTGCGTCATTACGCCGACCCAATACATTTCACTTTCTAATCTGCTTACATAGACTTTATATGAGGGACTCCAAATGACGGGAGAGTACCCTGAGTGACTCCTGACAAATGACCAATACAATGGCTTGCAAGTCCTGAAGAGGAAGCCAAGCATTCTATGGGATTTCTCCGCAATTAGTTCAATGGGTTTGTTATAGAGCAGCTTAGAGTCGCATATTTATTGAGTATGTGTAATTAACTTTTGTAGTTTTGCGAGTAAATGTTATTTTATGGCATTTAGCAACATTTATCTCTAATCTGTTTTGTCGACAATAATCAGAGTGCTTATATCAATATCTTCTTGCAATTTGAGGCAAATTTAATAGAATGTTTAAACATTAATAGATAAACTTTACTATAAAGTTTAAAATAAATATTTTTTAAAATAATTTAACTGCATAATGTCATAAATTAAAAGTTTTAAAAAAATAAAAAAAAAATTTTATACTCCCAATTTTATTCTTAAAAAATAATAAATGAGTGGTATTTAAATATAAACTTAATCTGTAATAGTATCTAAACCAAGTCTAAAGCCGTTCACGATCAAAATAACAGCGAATTGATCCCGTGACTTCTAGTTTTATTGGTTGAAACACTATGTCATATAATTATAGTTACAGAGAAAAAAAAAATGTAAACTTTACGTGAAAATAGTAAAAGGACAATGTAATAATATCTTTGTGCTGAGCACTCAACTAACGCAGTACGCCGTAAAGGTGACAAGGCCATTATCGATCGGCGCGGCATTGGCATTCGCGCGTTTACCACATTTATATTATTATTATTAAGTAATTACAATATTTAGGAGCTAGCTCCGGTGATACTGTTGAGTTTAGTAGGTGAGGAAAAAATGAATGCTTAACAACTCACAGCCTACGCTTAAAAACATCCTTGGAACAAGGAAAAGGGTCAACTACTGACCTATGACGAATTCCACTGACGAATTGATCTGGAAAGAAAATAATTGAAGCCAATGTTCCGTTTTGTCAAGATAGGTTTTATCTTGGAAGGATGGTCATTGCGGTCAATATAAGGAGGCTTAGAGAGCTGGGATCCTATATAGACTAGTTAACCTTAATTCGAAACGCCTTCTACTTAGTGGCTCCCAATTAAGAGTTGATATTAATTCAGATGGACTATCATACCGACTAAAACGCCTAAAGACATGTCGGCTTGCTTTTCTCTGAACTGCTCTCGAAGTTCGTCTTCAAGAGATTGGGTGTGAGGATCCCATAATGATGAGCAGTATTCCATCCACCAGTATACCATCAGTTAAAAAAATATAAATTTTAAGGTAATTTTTTACACATTTTTCCATATCGTTACACAATACCCCCTTAAGTCTCCGGCAATGGTCTTGGGACACTCTGTATATGTTACTAAATGTAGTGCCAAATTAATAGAAAATAATATACGGGAAAGAGTGATCCAAATATTTAGTTTTGCAGATATAGTGTTTGTACAAATAACAATCAATTTATTTGCTATATTTTATTGCATAATTCAAATTATTTAGTTAACCCTACAGCAGGCTAATTAAAAAAGTAATAGGTTGCATCGTAATATAGATATCTAGTAAAATTTAGTTTTTGGTGGACATTTAAATATGTAATTATTGTGCCTCAAATCTAATAAAATATCTATAATATTAATAACAAAAATAGTATGAACGGTTAATTTTGATAATGTTATCAACATACATAAGTAAGTATTTAAGTACTTAGCTGTAAAACAAAACAAAACAAAACAAAACTCGAATTGAAAGGTGCAAAAATATTTTATTAAATTAGAAAATTTGTTATCTTCAAATCATATTTAAGCTTTAAATTATCATTCGATTCAGATTTTGTAAGATTGCGAATTATTATCGGCATGGCCTTTAAATCAAAGTTTTACACATTTAAGTACGCTAAGAATTCCTTTTTACGCAGAGCAATGAGCGTATATATTTTACTTAACAGACAAATCATTTATAAATTGCATTCGGTACACCATTTCCTCCCATAAAAATAGCTTAGTTTAACTCTCTCACACACACTTACACCCATTAACACATCATTACTTCCACTACACTAATAACGATACGGTTATTACCGTAAAGGCGATTCAATTAGGTAGATAATACGGCAGCATTATCATTGCCGAATCAAAGAATATGCTAATTAAAGCTAAACAAGTTTAATGATTTTCTACACAAAGAGTACGAAACGAAAATGGCAATTTTACTACTTTAGATACGTCAGATAGATTTTGACGAGGGCAATACTGAATGTATGTCAAATTGACGGTCAACATATAGAAACTAACCAAATAAGCCAGCCGATGGGCCGAAATGTCAGAAGAGCGTACTATTTTTTAATGTTTTCGTGAACTATTTCTTATTTCATACTCAATTGAAAAAGAAAATGGAAGAATACAATTATAAAATGTGTCAATTAAATCATCAAAGTGCAATCAAATATGAACAAGCGAGCGATTACAAAACGAGCAACAGTGATTTTGAACAAGCAAAAATAAGTGAACGCGACGATGACTCGCATAGTGTTTTAAAATATTTGGATACAAGGCAATCAATTAAATCAGAAGTATTTGAAACCCATCGGGAAATTGATCCAAACCCACAATTTGATCAATTCGTAGAAGAAGACATTAAATTTATAAAATTAGAACCCAACAAAAACTATGTGACACAACATAACATACCAACCACTAGTAAACCTTGTCACGATGTAACAATTGATAATATCAAATGCGTCAGAATAATATTAAAGAGAATAGATCTTAATTGTGCGACTTGCAAGTGTTCGTTTGAACGAAGCGATTCCATATATTATTTACCTAATTATCTAGACGAACATATTGTATGTGGCAGATGTTTGGATAAAGAAACATTTGCGACATTACCTATTAAAACAAAGGAAACTAATGACATTTCAATTTGCCTACATAATAAAGTCAAATGCAACGAATGCGATTATACAAGTTCAACTAATAAGAGTTTTCAAAACCAAATTCACCTCGTAAATAACAAAATAAAAAAGTTTAAATGCAGCGAGTGTGATTATATAAGTTCATCTAAATGGGCTGTAAGGAGACATATAGACGCCGTGCATCGAAAAATAAAAAAGTTTATATGCAGCGAGTGTGCTTATACATGTTCTAGTAATGAATATTTACGTAACCATATAGACGCAGTACATCGGAAAATAAAAAAGTTTAAATGCAGCGAGTGTGATTTTAAGAGTTCAACTAAATCAAGTTTACGGAGACATGTAGACAACGTGCATCGAAAAATAAAAAAGTATAAATGCAGCGAGTGTGGCTATACGTGCTCACAAAATGGGCACTTACGGATTCATATTAATGCTGTGCACAGAAAAATAAAAAAGTTTAAATGCAGTGAGTGTGCTTATACAAGTGCTACTAATGCAAAATTACGGAAACATATAGACGCCGTGCATCGGAAAATAAAAGCTTTTAAATGCAGCGAGTGTGCTTATACATGTTCTACTAATGTACTTTTAAGGAGACATTTAGATGCCGTGCATCGAAAAATAAAAAAGTTTAAATGCAGCGAGTGTGGCTATACGTGCTCACGAAATGGGCAGTTACGGATTCATATTAATGCTGTGCACAGAAAAATAAACAAGTTAAAATGCAGCGAGTGTGGCTATACGTGTTCACAAAATGTGAATTTACGGATACATATTAATGCCGTTCATAGAAAAATTAAAAAGTTTAAATGCAGCGAGTGTGGCTATACGTGCTCACGAAATGGGCACTTACGGATTCATATTAATGCTGTGCACAGAAAAATAAAAAAGTTAAAATGCAGCGAGTGTGGCTATACGTGTTCACAAAATGTGAATTTACGGATACATATTAATGCCGTTCATAGAAAAATAAAAAAGTTTAAATGCAGCGAGTGTGATTATAAGAGCTCTTCCAAGAGTAACTTAAGAGTACATATTGTCGCTGTTCACAAAAAAAATGAACGTTTATAGGCAGCGAGTGTGGCTATACGTGTTTGCAAAATGAACATTTAGGGCGTCATCTTAACCCAACTGTTCACAAAAAAAAGTTTAATTTGCAGCGAGGTTGATTTTGTGAGAATAGAAGAAAGTATAAATGTAGCGAATGTGATTCTACATAGAAATTTATACACTCAATACAATAACTACGCTTAGAATAACTTTGTTCTAATTGTAAAATTAAATTGCTTCACTCATTTGAATGGATTCCTAATCTTTTATTTATCTGGTGGAGATGTCATGGTCATAAGCTATTTTTTTGAATATTCCTTTTTTAATGGAATGACTTAGTGTTGAAAGATTTATTTAGGGAATGCAACGAACTTAAAGTTCGTATGAAAAGCGTGTAACGACACGGATCACATACTCGTAAATTTTAATCGATCTAGTTTTCAAATATTAGCTTTAAATTAAAACGTAGTAATGATTTTCCCCTTTAATCGTATTGAAAAACGGTTAAATCGTAAGTTTTTTTTATAGAATTGAATATGTGCGTTTGTCTAGCATTCTGTTATGCTAAAGTACTTCTTAAGGAATTGAATAAATAGATTCATTTGAGCTTATTTTATTCCCGTACTTAAATACCTACCGGGTGATTCATATCGAATGAATACCTATGCTTACCACCATGAGATCCCTTATTAAATTTTGTATAAAAAATATTGGTACAAAATGTATGCCTTACCTTGTAGATCTACCTTCGCGGGAACTTCGAGTAATCCATTGACTTAACATCGGATTATTGGAAATAGGTGCATTTTTATGCAATATTATTAATTGTTTGTACTTATTAAACCCATTGTTTTCGACGTATGTTTCTAACCCCCCATGCAAACAGTATCTGTCTGTGGCATCGGAGCTCCCAAACGGAGGAAGCGATTTTATTGTTGTATTCGTTTGACAGGAGACTTTTTTACTGTCTTTACTTTTGTTCATTTCGTTTATCTGCTTTTAGAGTATTTGATACGAATGTTTAGATTTTATTTCTTCTGCTTAGGAAAGTATTTATAAACATGTGTTAATTATATGGAGGTGTAGTGCTATGCATAGTGTCGGCTCCTATATAGGTGTGGCCAGACTTATGTTTGACCTGGCCAGAACAGGGCTGCACCCTCGTCTTACAAAATACTGTCTCAGCCTGCCAAGGGCAAACCTAGTAATGCAGAGGAAGAGGCTGCGGAACACGCAATCTGTCACTGTGCAGCCCTCACTTCAAAAACCACCTTGCTATGGGCGGAATTTGCAGCAAAAATACAGTATATAACCTGCGGCTCGTATTGAAGACGGATTGGCTACAGGAGCTTTAGTTTCGAAGCTGCACTATGAAGATACCTTCAAAATGGGCCCCAACAAAATGGCCAAAGTATAGCAGTCACCCGGCTGTCCTATATTCATAATTTCAAGCAACCCATAACAATAACACTGCGGATGCTATTGGATGCGGTTTTGCCCCCACACGTGTCTAAGGTCCAATTTCGCAGCTTCCTTTTTTGCCATTTACTTCTGATCAGGTAAAACAAAACCTTTGGTATTGTATTGTTGTAGCTGGTCACATAGATTGGGTATTCTTTAATGCCCATATTTATTGTTTCTGTATTCCGAAGAGAAAGTCATTGTGCAATTGTATCTACAGGTAAATTACATCCTATTCCTAAAGCAGTTTTGGAGGCAATATTTTGTTCCGCATATAAGGCAATCCCTCGTCTCTTAGTTCTTCGTTTCTAATATTGATAGCCCAGATTGTAGATTCCTCTCCTTGCCACCTCTTTGAAGACCTCTCAGATTTCCAAAATGAATGAAATACATCGTTCAGAATGGATTTAGCAATTTGCAACGCATCTTCGGCAGGTAATGGGTCAGGTTCTTCGATAGCTTTGTTAATATTCCCAAATTATACTGTGGCAGGCTGAGACTGCTAATGGTTGTCGAGGACCTCATCTTCCTTCAATTAAAATTGACTCGTGTTATTGTTGCAGCAACGTGCGCGGGTTCTGGTCGAAACTGCTATGATGCTTTAGCTCACTGGACTTTTATAGTTTATTAGACACAACCGGGTTGTGCACAAGTCAAGTATGCTTTAGTGACATTATCTTTTACTTGTAATCTATACACATAACTGATGACAGCTCAATGCTCTGTTCGAAGCTGGTATGGTTTGATACCTCGATATAATCGGATATTTGCACAAGTGAATTACGCTAAGATATAATATTGGTTTTTACTTGTTAGTTATAATAGTTTTAAGATGCAACTTTTGGGCACGTATATTTAGTTAAAGGCCAATAGTATATTTGGCCAGAAATTGATTTTGAATCTATTCAAAAAAGTATCATGTAAAACAATTTAAGATACTTTACTGTTTTGTCCCAGAAAATATAATGAAAATAGTTCATTATATGTCATTAGAGTTGTGCATAATCTGCAGAAAAACTGCATTTATCTGGTTTTTCGAGAAGCTAATTTAAAAATTAAACATCGTAACAAAAAATGTGTTCAAAAAGCTGATCAAAACTGCATTCTTAACAAGTATACCCTCGATATACAATTGCTTCAGTGTGTGGGTTTTGGAATGACTTGCAAGTCCTGAAGAGGAAGCCAAGATCTATGGGATTTCTCCACAATTAGTTCAATGGGTTTGTTATAGAGCAGCTTATTAGAGTCGCATATTTATAGAGTATGTGTAATTAACTTTTGTAGTTTTGCGAGTAAATGTTATTTTATGACAATTAGCAACATTTATCTCTAATCTGTTTTGTAGACAATACTCAGAGTTTTTCAATATCTTCTTGCACTTTGAGGCAAATTTAATAGAATATTTAAACAGTAATTATAATAGATAGAATAATAGATAGAATAGATATAATAGATAGAACGCCTACTATAAAGTTTAAAGAAAATAAAAATAAAAGATGTTATATACCCAATTATATTCTTTAAAAAAAGATAAATAATAATAAATGAGTGGTATTTAAATATAAACTTAATCTGTAATAGTATCTAAACCAAGTCTCAAGACCGTTCACGATCAAAATAACAGCGAATTGATCCTGTAACATGGTAATAGAGAAAAAAAATATGTAAACTTTACGTGTAAATAGTAAAAGGATAACGTAATATATCATTGTGCTGAGCACTCAGCTGACGTCGTACCCCGTAATAGTGTCAAGGCCATTACCGATCGGCGCGGCATTGGAATTCGCGCGTTCACCGCATTTATACCATCAGTTAAAAAAATATAAATTCTGAGGTATTTTTTTTCCCATATCGTTACACAATACCCCCTTAAGTCTCCGGCAATGGTCTTGGGACACTCTGTATATGTTACTAAATGTAGTGCCAAATTAATAGAAAATAATATACGGGAAAGAGTGATCCGAATACTTAGTTTTGCAGATATAGTGTTTGTACAAATAACAATCAATTTATTTGCTATATTTTATTGCATAATTCGAATTATTTAGTTAAAAAAAGGCTAATTAAAAAAGTAATAGGTTGCATCGTAATATAGATTTCTTGTAAAATTTTGTTTATGGTCGACATTTAAATTAATTATTATGCCTTAAGTCTAATAAAATATCTATAATATTAATAACAAAAATAGTATGAACGGTAAATTTTGATAGTAATATGGCAGCAAAATGAACTATTATTAAAGTTACAGGTGACTTCGCTGCTCCATAGTCACAACTTTCCTAGAAATGTTGAATATCAATAAATTTATTTAAATTCTTCAAATTAAGTATGAAACGACTTCCGCACTAAGAAGAATATTTTAGAAAGAAACTGATCTGGACTAGAGGAACATTCCTCAACCGCTCCAATTTCCAACAAGTTTGTAATAGCTGATCTAATTTTACAAGTTTCTTCATTTGAAGAACACCTATTGTAGGGGATCGTGCCTTGTGTTGTGATTCGCATAAATGGTATTTTATAGCCCGACAACCAATCAAGGATCTTTGAGTCATTTGTGACAGTTTCCCATTGCTGAATGTAATGTTTAAGACAACCAGCATATAACTGTGTTACTTATGTTGGTGCTGTTGCCTCGCTGCTTGTCGTAGCTTGTTGTACTGATGTGCTGGTAATGGGTCTTCTGCCTCATCGGTTGGCGAGGCGGGCCCTTCCAGGTTAAATGTTTGGACTGCTTTCTTTGATTGGAGGGTGTTTTAGATGTGAGTTGTGCTCTTACACGAGTCTTTAGTTCTAGACCAGACTTTTCTAAAGCTTTAGCTGTCTTCACTCTCTCAGCTAAATTTATACCAAATAAAAACTTTTACTGCTTCTTGTGAAGCCTTGTTTAACCCAGGAAAGATTAAATTTCTTCTAGACTTGGAGACCAGATGGTGAATCGCAGAGTAGCCTGCTCGAGTCACTTATGCATTCCACTAAGCGAATTTTGTCATCTCGGCCGATTGTGGATGCGTTGACCAAAATATCAAGAGCCTTACCGAGACTAGATACGCTTGTACCAATCTCTTTTTATTTATCTTGAATAAACGTGTCCCGTTTGATGCTTGCTTCAGTTAAAGCAGACATGATTTCAGGGTTAAGTTTGGGAGCATCGGCCTGTTGACAATTTATTGGTGCAGGGTATTTTTTCATTGAAGACTCCTTTACCTCCTTTCTCAAACCATTAGCGAGAATACTTTGCCACCTTATAGCCAGATCTTTATGGATTTTTCCTCCGATAGGATTATTGATTTGGTCATCTTCAACCACAACTGCCAATAGGCTCTCGTCTAGTACAGTTTCCTCGTCTGCTGGGGAGTTTTCTATCATGAGAGCATCCTCTCTTGTTAGGAGATTCTCCATCGTGACCTCTTCGCTCTCTGGAGGATTCTCCATTACTAATGTATCTGTATTATTTAAATGTAAATAAAAATATCTATTGTTTAAATAGATTCTGATGATCCTAGGGTAATGCTCAGGAATTTAGGGTAATACCAACTGATAAGCCTTGGGCTTGGTTGAATTTTACATAATATACAATGTTTAAATAAACGAAAAATAAAAATATTACTGTCAAAAAATATCATATGAACACTCACGTACTTTAATATTAATTATTATAGATATTGGTGAACCCCTAATGTGAACACTCATATACTTGATTATAAGTTAAAATAGGTCTCGGCGAACCCCTAATGTGAACACTCATATACTTGATTTTAAGTTAATATAGGTCTCGGTGAACCCCTAATGCGAACACTCATGTACCTAACTCATGTACTCATGACTGACAAAAGTAAAGGTGAACACTCATGTACTTCGATATTAGTATTTTGAAAAATAGTTTCCTTACAGCTTAGTCGACACGAAATATAATTTTCAGTGAGATTCGAACCGCAGATTATTAAATCAGATAAAACATAGGTACACCTAAGTTTCGTAATTCCGATTTCCGTGATTCTGTTCCAGACCTTCGTCGGTCGCGGTATTTCTGTTTTTTGTGTTGTTTTTCTTCCATTTCCTAAGTTTTTTAAGTAAGTAATAATCTTCGTCGCTTTTTTGCGAATGTTTGCTCATATTTTATGCAATTCGTAACACACCTGGTTAAAACGCGTGCGGCGACGCCGCGCACACAAAACCGGAATGACAGGACAGTCAGCTGAGCGCGGCAAGACCATAGACAATTCATTATTTCTTTTTTACTTTTAATATTGTGGCGATGCTGAGTATAATCAGCCATACTACAAATTGTGATCTCGAGGACGAGGCTAGGAATATAATTGCAATTTTTGCTCGTATTTCAGGGTACTACGTTGTTGTGGGTCCCTAATTTAAAAAAAAACATACATTTTTATTCGGGAAGGTTCCTTACGCTTTTGGGCTCGCGATGGCGTTCCAGGAGATTGCTAGAATAACGAATTTTCGCTACTAATGGCATCGACCAGGCGGCCTGGAACTTTTTTTTTATTCAGATAAGTTATGTGTTTTTTATTTAGTTTCGCATTATTTACTCGTATTGTTTTTTGTTTATTAATTTTTTTTTAAATAAATGGTTTTTATTTCTTTTTGAAATTGTAAACCAGATATTTTTTATTTTTACCTCGATCCTGAGGGAGATCCGTTGCTCTCATACACGCACAAACAAACATAAATATATCATTACTTACACTACACTCACACCGACTACACATCGCACAGTAATGATTTACTTTCCCTTGTATGAATTTAATATTTACGCTTGAGATTTTATGCCCATTGAGTTAATTTTCTAAATTAACCACTTTTTATTTTCTATAGTATTTTATTTTTTAACTGTCACCTTATTATTGGATTTAAGTGTGTAACTCATAATCGACCTTATAACTGTTAATATTGTGTCTTTTATTATTGTAACGATGTGAGTTTACCGATGAATATATATAAATAAATCAAACGATCTGAAAGCAAATTTTAAAGGTAACTTTGAATTTTTTTTTTCTTTCGAGGAAATTTTCCTCACACGTGTTATGGAAACAATAGTTTTCTCAGAAACATAATCAAATATGAAATAGCACTTTCTCTTTGCAATAAGTTTGAATAGATAGATTTTGCTAAAAACGATTTACAAAATGTTCAATTGTGTCATTAGGTCGTCACGGGTGAGTGAGGAGGCTATAGCCTATCAAGAATAGGCTATAGCCAGATTATTAAGGCTAGTACCTATTTATTTATTCGTAGGTCGTAGGTAGGTATAATCGGTTGGTTATTTATTTGTTGCGCTAAGAGTAATAGCCAGTAGCCCCCCCCCCCCCCGGCGCCACGATACGACAAATACCGTAATTAAAGGCGATTCAATTAATTTCAATTAGGTAGATAATACGGCAGCATTAATATTGCCGAATCAAAGAATACGGTAATTAAAGCTACACAAGTATAATGATTTTCTACACAAAGAGTACGATATACGGCAGTTCTGGGTATTTTTATAAACGAAAATGTCAATTTTACTACTTTAGGTACGTCAGTTAGATTCTGACGAGGGCAATACTGAATGTATGTCAAATAAACTGTCAATATATAGAAACTAACCAAATAAGCCAGCCGATGGGCCCAAATGTCACAAGAGCGTACTATTTTTTAATGTTTTCGTGAACTATTTCTTATTTCATACTCAATTGAAAAAGAAAATGGAAGAATACAATTATAAAATGTGTCAATTAAATCATCAAAGTGCAATCAAATATGAACAAGCGAGCGATTACAAAACGATCAGCAGTGATTTTGAACAAGCAAAAATTAGTGAACGCGACGATGACTCGCATAGTGTTTTAAAATATTTGGATACAAGGCAATCAATTAAATCAGAAATATTTGAAACCCATCGGGAAATTGATCCAAACCCACAATTTGATCAATTCGTAGAAGAAGACGTTAAATTTATAAAATTAGAACCCAACAAAAACTATGTGACACAACATAACATACCAACCACTAGTAAACCTTGTCACGATGTAACAATTGATAATATCAAATGCGTCAGAATAATATTAAAGAGAATAGATCTTAATTGTGCGACTTGCAAGTGTTCGTTTGAACGAAGCGATTCCATATATTATTTAGCTAATTATCTAGACGAACATATTGTATGTGGCAGATGTTTGGATAAAGAAACAGTTTCGACATTACCTATTAAAACAAAGGAAACGAATGAAATTTCAATTTGCCTACATAATAAAGTCAAATGCAACGAATGCGATTATACAAGTTCAATTAAGAAGAATTTTCAAAAACAAATTAATCTCGTAAATAACAAAATAAAAAAGTTTAAATGCAGCGAGTGTGATTATATAAGTTCTACTAAATCATATTTACGTAAACATATAGACGCCGTGCATAGGAAAACTAAAAACTTTAAATGTAGCGAGTGTGGCTATACGTGTTCACGAAATGGGCATTTACGGATTCATATTAACGTTGTTCACAGAAAAATAAAAAAGTTTAAATGCAGCGAGTGTGCCTATACAAGTTCTACTAATGCACATTTACGTACACATATTGACGGCGTACATCGAAAAATAAAAAACATTAAATGCAGCGAGTGTGGCTATACGTGTTCACGGAATGGGAATTTACGGATTCATATTAACGCTGTTCACAGAAAAATAAAAAAGTTTAAATGCAGCGAGTGTGCTTATACAAGTTCTACTAATGCATATTTACGGATGCATATAGACGCCGTGCATCGAAAAATAAAAGAGTTTAAATGTAGCGAGTGTGCTTATACAAGTTCTACTAATGCATATTTACGGAAACATATAGACGCCGTGCATCGGAAAATAAAAGCGTTTAAATGTAGCGAGTGTGCTTATACAAGTTCTACTAATGCATATTTACGGAAACATATAGACGCCGTGCATCGGAAAATAAAAGCGTTTAAATGCAGCGAGTGTGATTATACATGTTCAATTAAATCAAACTTACTGAGTCATATAAACGCCGTGCATCATAAAATAAAAAAGTTTAAATGCAGCGAGTGTGCTTATACATGTTCTACTAATGTACTTTTACGGAGACATTTAGACGCCGTGCATCGGAAAATAAAAGAGTTTAAATGCAGCGAGTGTTCCTATACAAGTTCTACTAATGCACATTTACGTACACATATTGACGGCGTACATCGAAAAATAAAAAAATTTAAATGCAGCGAGTGTGGCTATACGTGTTCACGAAATGGGAATTTACGGATTCATATTAACGTTGTTCACAGAAAAATGAAAAAGTTTTAATGCAGCGAGTGTGCTTATACATGTTCTACTAATGTACATTTACGTACACATATTGACGCCGTACATCGGAAAATAAAAAAGTTTAAATGCAGCGAGTGTGCTTATGCAAGTTCTACTAATGCATATTTACGGATGCATATAGACGCCGTGCATCGAAAAAATAAAAGAGTTTAAATGCAGCGAGTGTGCTTATACATGTTCTACTAATGTACTTTTACGGAGACATTTAGACGCCGTGCATCGGAAAATAAAAGAGTTTAAATGCAGCGAGTGTTCCTATACAAGTTCTACTAATGCACATTTACGTACACATATTGACGGCGTACATCGAAAAATAAAAAAATGTAAATGCAGCGAGTGTGGCTATACGTGTTCACGGAATGGGAATTTACGGATTCATATTAACGTTGTTCACAGAAAAATGAAAAAGTTTAAATGCAGCGAGTGCGCTTATACATGTTCTACTAATGTACTTTTACGGAGACATTTAGACGCCGTGCATCGGAAAATAAAAGAGTTTAAATGCAGCGAGTGTTCCTATACAAGTTCTACTAATGCACATTTACGTACACATATTGACGGCGTACATCGAAAAATAAAAAAATTTAAATGCAGCGAGTGTGGCTATACGTGTTCACGGAATGGGAATTTACGGATTCATATTAACGTTGTTCACAGAAAAATGAAAAAGTTTAAATGCAGCGAGTGTGCTTATGCAAGTTCTACTAATGCATATTTACGGATGCATATAGACGCCGTGCATCGAAAAAATAAGAGTTTAAATGTAGCGAGTGAGCTTATACAAGTTCTACTAATGCATATTTACGGAAACATATAGACGCCGTGCATCGGAAAATAAAAAAGTTTAAATGCATCGAGTGTGCTTATACATGTTCTACTAATGTACTTTAACGGAGACATTTAGATGCCGTGCATCGACAAACAAAAAAGGGTAAATGCAGCGAGTGTGATTATAATAGCTCTTCCAAGAGTAACTTAAGAGTACATATTGTCGCTGTTCACAAAAAATATGAACGTTTATAGGCAGCGAGTGTGGCTACACGTGTTTGCAAAATGGATATATAGGGCGTCATCTTAACCCAGCTGTTCACAAAAAAAAGTTTAATTTGCAGTGAGGTTGATTTTAAGAGAATAGAAGAAAGTATAAATGTAGTGAATGTGATTATACATGACAATTTATACACTCATTACAATTACTACGCGTATAATAACTTTGTTCTAATTGTACAATTAAATTGCTTCACTCATTTGAATGAATTCCTAATCTTTTATTTATCTGGTGGAGATGTCATGGTCATAAGCTATTTTATTGAATATTCCTTTTTTAATGGAATGACTTAGTGTTGAAAGATTTATTTAGGGAATGCAACGAACTTAAAGTTCGTATGAGAAGCGTGTAACGGCACGGATCACATACTCGTAAATTGTAATTTATCTGGTTTTCAAATATTAGCTTTAAATTAAAACTTAGTAATGATTTTTCCTTTTTAATCGTATTGAAAAAGGGTGGACCTGTAGAAGTTTTTTTATAGAATTGAATATGCGCGTTTGTCCAGCATTCCGTTATGCTAAAATATACTTCTCAAGAAATTGAATAAATAGATTTGAGCTTATTTTATTCCCGTACTTAAATACCTACCGGGTGATTCATATCGAATGAATGCCTATGCTTACCACCATGAGATCCCTCATTAAATTTAGTTTAAAAATTATTGGTACAAAGTGTATGCTTTACTTTGTAGATCTACCTTATGTCGCAGGAACTTTGAGTAATCCATTGACTTAACAGCGGATTATTGAAAATGGCTGCACTTTTATGCAATTTTACTAATTGTTTTTACTTATTAAACCCATTGTTTTCGACGTGTGGTTCTAACCCCCCATGCAAAGAGGACTGTTCTGTGGCATCGGAGCTCCCAAACGGAGGAAGCGATTTTATTGTTGTATTCGTTTGACAGGAGACTTTTTTACTGTCTTTAAATTTGTTCATTTCGTTTATCTGCTTATGAAAGTATTTTTAAACATGTGTTAGTAAATATTATTATTACTCGTTTAATTAACTTTAACTTCTTTAACTCTAATTAATATCGTTTTTAGGTTTAATTCATCTATAATTATCAAAACTTAACTGTAGGTTTGAATGCATCAGATTTTTTTAATTTACCTTATAAAGTGTCATGGCATTTTGTGCATAGTATTAATTGCGAAAATAATTTTTGATTATGATTCATTTTTTCATTAGATATAAGGTGAGTGTGAAAAGCTTTCATAAAATACAGGCCTGTATTTAAACCAGCGTGCATTATCTCAAGCGATGCAAATATCTGTGCGAATTGCGAACAATATTTAGGAGCTAGCTCCGGTGATACTGTTGAGTTTAGTAGGTGGGGAAAAAAAAATATGCTTAACAACTCGCAGCCTTTGGAACCAGGAAAAGGGTCAACTACTGACCTATGAAAAGCATTCCACTGACGAATTGATCTGGAAAGAAAATAATTGAAGCCAATGTTCCGTTTTCTCAAGATAGGTTTTATCTTGGAAGGATGGTCATTACGGCCAATATAAGGAGGTTCATTCGTCACAGTCTTATATAAACTAGTTAAGAAGAATTTGAAACGCCTTCTACTTAGTGGCTCCCAATTAAGAGTTGAAATTAATTCAGATGAACTATCATACCGACTAAAACGCCTAAAGACATGTCGGCTTGCTTTTCTCTGAACTGCTCTCGAAGTTCGTCTTCAAGACATTGGGTGTGAGGATCCCATAATGATGAGCAGTATTCCATCCATCAGTATACCATCAGTTAAAAAAATATAAATTCTGGGGTAATTTTTTACACATTTTTCCTTATCGTTACACAATACCCCCTTAAGTCTCCGGCAATGGTCTTGGGACACTCTATATATGTTACTAAATGTAGTGCCAAATTAACCCTACAGCAGGCTAATTAAAAAAGTGATAGGTTGCATCGTAATATAGATATCTAGTAAAATTTTGTTTTTGGTGGACATTTAAATATGTAATTATTGTGCCTCAAATCTAATAAAATATCTATAATATTAATAACAAAAATAGTATGAACGGTTAATTTTGATAATGTTATCAACATACATAAGTAAGTATTTAAGTACTTAGCTGTAAAACAAAACAAAACAAAACTCGAATTGAAAGGTGCAAAAATATTTTATTAAATTAGAAAATTTGTTATCTTCAAATCATATTTAAGCTTTAAATTATCATTCGATTCAGACTTTGGAAGATTGCGAATTATTACCGACA
Organism: Neomicropteryx cornuta; assembly: GCA_020383195.1. Classification (NCBI taxonomy): domain Eukaryota; kingdom Metazoa; phylum Arthropoda; class Insecta; order Lepidoptera; family Micropterigidae; genus Neomicropteryx; species Neomicropteryx cornuta. Next base: position 2,175,718 of record JAHKQU010000010.1, on the reverse strand, counting down.
TGGCCTTTTAAATCAAAGTTTTACACATTTAAGTACGCTAAGAATTCCTTTTTATGCAGAGCAATGAGCGTATATATTTTACTTAACAGACAAATCATTTATAAATTGCATTCGGGACACCATTTCCATCCATAAAAATAAACTAGTTGATACCCTCTCACACACACTTACACCCATTAACACATCATTACTTCCACTACACTCAACCGACGACACAGCGTACAGTAATGATTTACTTTTGCTTGTATGAATTTAATATTTTATGTCCATTGTGTTAATTTTCTATTTTCTCCACTTTTTTTCTATTTGATTTCGTTTTTCAACTGTCACCTTATTTAGATTTATATGAGTAACTCATAATCGACGTTATAACTCTTAATATTGTCTTTTATTATTGTAACGCTGTGAGTTTACCGATGAATAAAATATAAATAAATAAAACGATCTGAAAGCAAATTACAACAATAGTTTTTTCAGAAACATAATCAAATATGAAATATCATTTTCTCTTTGCAATTAGTTTGAATAGATAGATTTTGCTGAAAACGATTTACAAAATGTTCAATTGTGTCATTAGGTCGTCACGGGTGAGTGAGGAGGCTATAGCCTATCAAGAATAGGCTATAGCCAGATTATTAAGGCTAGTACCTATTTATTTATTCGTAGGGCGTAGGTAGGTATTATCGTTGAGTTTTTTATTTGTTGCGCTAAGGGCAAAGGGCAATTACCTCTCCCCCCCCCCCACACAACGATAGACGATTCAATTAGGTAGATAATACGGCAGCATTATCATTGCCGAATCAAAGAATATGCAAATTAAACTTACACAAGTTTAATGATTTTCTACACAAAGAGTACGAAACGAAAATGGCAATTTTACTACTTTAGATACGTCAGATAGATTCTGACGAGGGCAATACTGAATGTATGTCAAATAAACTGTCAACAAATAGAAACTAACCAAACAAGCCAGCCGATGGGCCCAAATGTCAGAAGAGCGTACTATTTTTTAATGTTTTCGTGAACTATTTCTTATTTCATACTCAATTGAAAAAGAAAATGGAAGAATACAATTATAAAATGTGTCAATTAAATCATCAAAGTGCAATCAAATATGAACAAGCGAGCGATTACAAAACGAGCAGCAGTGATTTTGAACAAGCAAAAATAAGTGAACGCGACGATGACTCGCATAGTGTTTTAAAATATTTGGATACAAGGCAATCAATTAAATCAGAAATATTTGAAACCCATCGGGAAATTGATCCAAACCCACAATTTGATCAATTCGTAGAAGAAGACATTAAATTTATAAAATTAGAACCCAACAAAAACTATGTGACACAACATAACATACCAACCACTAGTAAACCTTGTCACGATGTAACAATTGATAATATCAAATGCGTCAGAATAATATTAAAGAGAATAGATCTTAATTGTGCGACTTGCAAGTGTTCGTTTGAACGAAGCGATTCCATATATTATTTACCTAATTATCTAGACGAACATATTGTATGTGGCAGATGTTTGGATAAAGAAACATTTTCGACATTACCTATTAAAAATAAGGAAATGAATGAAATTTCAATTTGCCTACATAATAAAGCCAAATGCAACGAATGCGATTATACAAGTTCAATTAAAAAGAACTTTCAAAAACAAATTAATCTCGTAAATAACAAAATAAAAAAGTTTGAATGCAGCGAGTGTGCTTATACATGTTCAATTAAATCAACCTTACGGAGACATATAAACGCCGTGCATCATGAAATAAAAAACTTTAAATGCAGCGTGTGTGATTACATGTTCTAGTAATGCATATTTACGTAACTATATAGACGCAGTACATCGGAAAATAAAAAAGTTTAAATGCAGCGAGTGTGATTACAAAAGTTCATGTAAATGGAATATAAGGAAACATATAAACGCCGTGCATCAGACAATAAAAAAGTTTAAATGCAACGAGCGTGCTTATGCAGGTTCTACTAATGCATATTGCATCGAGTGTGGCTATACGTGTTAACAAAATGGGCATTTACGCATTTATATTAATGCCGTTCATAGAAAAATAAAAAAGTTTAAATGCAGCAAGTGTGATTATAAGAGCTCTTCTAAAAGTGACTTGAGAGTACATATTGTCACTGTTCACAAAAAATTGAACGTTTATAGGCAGCGAGTGTGGCTATACATGTTCGCAAAATGGACATTTAGGGCGTCATCTTAACGCAACTGTTCACAAAAAAAAGTTTAATTTGCAGCGAGGTTGATTTTAAGAGAAAATAAGATAGTATAAATGTAGCGAATACGAAACATAGCAATTTATACACTCATTACAATTACTACGCGTAAAATAACTTTGTTCTAATTGTAAAATTAAATTGCTTCACTCATTTGAATGGGTTCCTAATCTTTTATTTATCTGGTGGAGATGTCATGGTCATAAGCTATTTTATTGAATATTCCTTTTTTAATGGAATAACTTAGTGTTGAAAGATTTATTTAGGGAATGCAACGAACTTAAAGTTCGTATGAGAAGCGTGTAACGACACGGATCACATACTCGTAAATTTTAATCGATCTAGTTTTCAAATATTAGCTTTAAATTAAAACTTATTAATGATTTTTCCTTTTTAATCGTATTGAAAAAGGGTGGACCTGTAGAAGTTTTTTTATAGAATTGAATATGCGCGTTTGTCCAGCATTCCGTTATGCTAAAATATACTTCTCAAGGAATTGAATAAATAGATTCATTTGAGGTTATTTTATTTCCGTACTTAAATACCTACCGGGTGATTCATATCGAATGAATACCTATGGTTACCACCATGAGATCCCTCATTAAATTTTGTATAAAAAATATTGGTACAAAATGTATGCCTTACCTTGTAGATCTACCTTCGCAGGAACTTTAAGTAATCCATTGACTTAACATCGGATTATTAAAAATGGCTGCATTTTTATGAAATATTATTAATTATTTTTACTTATTAAACCCATTGTTTCCGACGTGTGTTTCTAACCCCCCATGCAAACAGTATCTGTCTGTGGCATCGGAGCTCCCAAACGGAGGAAGCCATTTTATTGTTGTATTCGTTTGACAGGAGACTTTTTTACTGTCTTTACTTTTGATCATTTTGTTTATCTGCTTTTGGAGTATTTGATACGATTTTTTAGATTTTTTTTTTTTGCTAATGAAAGTATTTTTAAACATTTGTTGTTAAATATTATTATTACTCGTTTAATTAACTTTAACTTCTTTAACTCTAATTAATATCGTTTTTAGGTTTAATTCATCTATAATTATTAAAACTTAACTGTAGGTTTGAATGAATCAGTTTTTTTTAATTTACCTTATAAAGTGTCATGGCATTTTGTGCATAGTATTAATTGCGAAAATAATTTTTGATTATGATTCATTTTTTCATTAGATATAAGGTGAGTGTGAAAAGCTTTCATAAAATACAGCGCTGTATTTAAACCAGCGCGCATTATCTCAAGCGATGCAAATATCTGTGCGTTTAATATTAATTTTTCTTTAATAATTCTGGCTATATAATTTGTTTAAAAATTTTTAATCTGTAAAAATATTAAAATGCATTCGAATTTTCCAAATGTCAATACTGTCAGACTTTTATATAAGGTTAGCTAACGGTGTTTGCCTATTACAACGTAAGGAATCATATATATATATTATATATATATATATATATATATATATATATATACAGGGTGCCCCAAGCTTCTGGGCATTAAAAAGAACAGCTAATAGGTCTTACGATTCTTGGTGTTATTTGTTAAGAAACTATATCAAAATTCATTATGGTATTCGAGAAAAAAAATGTTAAAGTTTCTATTCGAATTCTTGTAAAACAGATATCTTTCAATGTCTCACTGGGTCAGTAGGCCGCGGTCGTTCGAGACGAGGTTAATGCCCTGCCGCGTTGTTCGAAACGCCCCATTAGGGCGGAGCTAAATGATCGGTGTTTGATGTTACTGGTCGAAACAGAGGGCGGTCTAAGAAGAAGGGGTAACTCCTTTCCCCTTCTCTGGGGTTGTAAGAGGGATGCTATTGGTCGACAGATAATATTGATTTATCGATTCATAAGATCGTTTTACACCAATTTTATTACAAAAATAATAAATTTGGTGATGAAAATTTTTCGCATTTTGTTACATAATTTCTTACTCGTTACAGGGAACATATACACCCCCTTAAATTTTTGTCTATGATCTTGGGACACCCTGTATATATATATGTAAAAATGTGTTAATTAGAATATAGGTTGTATAGTTTTTATGATAAACATAACTATATGTAGGACCTTTATCTTTAATTACTTGTATGAGAGGTGTATATTTTTCATACCTTGTTTTTGAATAAATTCAAATTACAAATAAAAATGTCTAATTTCGAAAGATTACTGTTTTTTCAATGACATATTCTGTGAAGTGTTGCGTTTTATTTAATAAGAAAAGTCGTACTCTAAAGTGAATACTTTGTAGAAGCTCTGGACAGTCTAGTAGATTATTGAGTAGTTTATATAGGAAGATAGCTTCAAAGACTTTCCTTCTGGTATCCAAACTGGCAATTTGGTGAAGACCTTCAGATTCTTGGTAAGCGCCAAATTAGATTTGACATCGCCAATTCAGGTGTTAAACCGGCTATTTATCAAAATAGAAAATTGGCACGTTTGTAAGGAAAAAAATAAGTTATAATATTTTTAATATAAGAAAATAAATGTTATATTCACATGCCTTACCCACACGTCTATTGTAAAGTGTGTAATGTAATACATAAGAACTAATTTTGTCTTGTTATTAAATATGTGTGAGAGAGATGCAGTATATATACTCGTACATAGGTACATATACCTATAAGTAATGAGATGCGGTTAGCTATGCCCTAAGGTGTAGCTACGTCATTACGCCGACCCAATACATTTCACTTTCTAATCTGCTTACATAGACTTTATATGAGGGACTCCAAATGACAGGAGAGTACCCTGAGTGACTCCTGACAAATGACAAATAAAATGGCTTGCAAGTCCTGAAGAGGAAGCCAAGATCTATGGGATTTCTCCACAATTAGTTCAATGGGTTTGTTATAGAGCAGCTTAGAGTCGGATATTTATAGAGTTTGTGTAATTAACTTTTGTAGTTTTGCGAGTAAATGTTATTTTATGGCATTTAGCAACATTTATCTCTAATCTGTTTTGTCGACAATAATCAGAGTGCTTATATCAATATCTTCTTGCAATTTGAGGCAAATTTAATAGAATGTTTAAACATTAATAGATAAACTTTACTATAAAGTTTAAAATAAATATTTTTTAAAATAATTTAAATGCGTAATGTCATAAATTAAAAGTATTAAAAAAATAAAATAAAAGATGTTATACTCCCAATTTTATTATTAAAAAATAATAAATGAGTGGTATTTAAATATAAACTTAATCTGTAATAGTATCTAAACCAAGTCTAAAGCCGTTCACGATCAAAATAACAGCGAATTGATCCCGTGACTTCTAGTTTTATTGGTTGAAACACTATGTCATATAATTATAGTTACAGAGAAAAAAAAAATGTAAACTTTACGTGAAAATAGTAAAAGGACAATGTAATAATATCTTTGTGCTGAGCACTCAACTAACGCAGTACGCCGTAAAGGTGACAAGGCCATTATCGATCGGCGCGGCATTGGCATTCGCGCGTTTACCACATTTATATTATTATTATTAAGTAATTACAATATTTAGGAGCTAGCTCCGGTGATACTGTTGAGTTTAGTAGGTGAGGAAAAAATGAATGCTTAACAACTCACAGCCTACGCTTAAAAACATCCTTGGAACAAGGAAAAGGGTCAACTACTGACCTATGAAAAGCATTCCACTGACGAATTGATCTGGAAAGAAAATAATTGAAGCCAATGTTCCGTTTTGTCAAGATAGGTTTTATCTTGGAAGGATGGTCATTGCGGTCAATATAAGGAGGCTTAGAGAGCTGGGATCCTATATAGACTAGTTAACCTTAATTCGAAACGCCTTCTACTTAGTGGCTCCCAATTAAGAGTTGATATTAATTCAGATGGACTATCATACCGACTAAAACGCCTAAAGACATGTCGGCTTGCTTTTCTCTGAACTGCTCTCGAAGTTCGTCTTCAAGAGATTGGGTGTGAGGATCCCATAATGATGAGCAGTATTCCATCCACCAGTATACCATCAGTTAAAAAAATATAAATTTTAAGGTAATTTTTTACACATTTTTCCATATCGTTACACAATACCCCCTTAAGTCTCCGGCAATGGTCTTGGGACACTCTGTATATGTTACTAAATGTAGTGCCAAATTAATAGAAAATAATATACGGGAAAGAGTGATCCAAATATTTAGTTTTGCAGATATAGTGTTTGTACAAATAACAATCAATTTATTTGCTATATTTTATTGCATAATTCAAATTATTTAGTTAACCCTACAGCAGGCTAATTAAAAAAGTAATAGGTTGCATCGTAATATAGATATCTAGTAAAATTTAGTTTTTGGTGGACATTTAAATATGTAATTATTGTGCCTCAAATCTAATAAAATATCTATAATATTAATAACAAAAATAGTATGAACGGTTAATTTTGATAATGTTATCAACATACATAAGTAAGTATTTAAGTACTTAGCTGTAAAACAAAACAAAACAAAACAAAACTCGAATTGAAAGGTGCAAAAATATTTTATTAAATTAGAAAATTTGTTATCTTCAAATCATATTTAAGCTTTAAATTATCATTCGATTCAGATTTTGTAAGATTGCGAATTATTATCGACATGGCCTTTAAATCAAAGTTTTACACATTTAAGTACGCTAAGAATTCCTTTTTACGCAGAGCAATGAGCGTATATATTTTACTTAACAGACAAATCATTTATAAATTGCATTCGGTACACCATTTCCTCCCATAAAAATAGCTTAGTTTAACTCTCTCACACACACTTACACCCATTAACACATCATTACTTCCACTACACTAATAACGATACGGTTATTACCGTAAAGGCGATTCAATTAGGTAGATAATACGGCAGCATTATCATTGCCGAATCAAAGAATATGCTAATTAAAGCTAAACAAGTTTAATGATTTTCTACACAAAGAGTACGAAACGAAAATGGCAATTTTACTACTTTAGATACGTCAGATAGATTCTGACGAGGGCAATACTGAATGTATGTCAAATAAACTGTCAACATATAGAAACTAACCAAATAAGCCAGCCGATGGGCCGAAATGTCAGAAGAGCGTACTATTTTTTAATGTTTTCGTGAACTATTTCTTATTTCATACTCAATTGAAAAAGAAAATGGAAGAATACAATTATAAAATGTGTCAATTAAATCATCAAAGTGCAATCAAATATGAACAAGCGAGCGATTACAAAACGAGCAACAGTGATTTTGAACAAGCAAAAATAAGTGAACGCGACGATGACTCGCATAGTGTTTTAAAATATTTGGATACAAGGCAATCAATTAAATCAGAAGTATTTGAAACCCATCGGGAAATTGATCCAAACCCACAATTTGATCAATTCGTAGAAGAAGACATTAAATTTATAAAATTAGAACCCAACAAAAACTATGTGACACAACATAACATACCAACCACTAGTAAACCTTGTCACGATGTAACAATTGATAATATCAAATGCGTCAGAATAATATTAAAGAGAATAGATCTTAATTGTGCGACTTGCAAGTGTTCGTTTGAACGAAGCGATTCCATATATTATTTACCTAATTATCTAGACGAACATATTGTATGTGGCAGATGTTTGGATAAAGAAACATTTGCGACATTACCTATTAAAACAAAGGAAACTAATGACATTTCAATTTGCCTACATAATAAAGTCAAATGCAACGAATGCGATTATACAAGTTCAACTAAAAAGAGTTTTCAAAACCAAATTCACCTCGTAAATAACAAAATAAAAAAGTTTAAATGCAGCGAGTGTGATTATATAAGTTCATCTAAATGGGCTGTAAGGAGACATATAGACGCCGTGCATCGAAAAATAAAAAAGTTTATATGCAGCGAGTGTGCTTATACATGTTCTAGTAATGAATATTTACGTAACCATATAGACGCAGTACATCGGAAAATAAAAAAGTTTAAATGCAGCGAGTGTGATTTTAAGAGTTCAACTAAATCAAGTTTACGGAGACATGTAGACAACGTGCATCGAAAAATAAAAAAGTATAAATGCAGCGAGTGTGGCTATACGTGCTCACAAAATGGGCACTTACGGATTCATATTAATGCTGTGCACAGAAAAATAAAAAAGTTTAAATGCAGTGAGTGTGCTTATACAAGTGCTACTAATGCAAAATTACGGAAACATATAGACGCCGTGCATCGGAAAATAAAAGCTTTTAAATGCAGCGAGTGTGCTTATACATGTTCTACTAATGTACTTTTAAGGAGACATTTAGATGCCGTGCATCGAAAAATAAAAAAGTTTAAATGCAGCGAGTGTGGCTATACGTGCTCACGAAATGGGCAGTTACGGATTCATATTAATGCTGTGCACAGAAAAATAAAAAAGTTAAAATGCAGCGAGTGTGGCTATACGTGTTCACAAAATGTGAATTTACGGATACATATTAATGCTGTGCACAGAAAAATAAAAAAGTTAAAATGCAGCGAGTGTGGCTATACGTGTTCACAAAATGTGAATTTACGGATACATATTAATGCCGTTCATAGAAAAATAAAAAAGTTTAAATGCAGCGAGTGTGGCTATACGTGCTCACGAAATGGGCACTTACGGATTCATATTAATGCTGTGCACAGAAAAATAAAAAAGTTAAAATGCAGCGAGTGTGGCTATACGTGTTCACAAAATGTGAATTTACGGATACATATTAATGCTGTGCACAGAAAAATAAAAAAGTTAAAATGCAGCGAGTGTGGCTATACGTGTTCACAAAATGTGAATTTACGGATACATATTAATGCCGTTCATAGAAAAATAAAAAAGTTTAAATGCAGCGAGTGTGATTATAAGAGCTCTTCCAAGAGTAACTTAAGAGTACATATTGTCGCTGTTCACAAAAAAAATGAACGTTTATAGGCAGCGAGTGTGGCTATACGTGTTTGCAAAATGAACATTTAGGGCGTCATCTTAACCCAACTGTTCACAAAAAAAAGTTTAATTTGCAGCGAGGTTGATTTTGTGAGAATAGAAGAAAGTATAAATGTAGCGAATGTGATTCTACATAGAAATTTATACACTCAATACAATAACTACGCTTAGAATAACTTTGTTCTAATTGTAAAATTAAATTGCTTCACTCATTTGAATGGATTCCTAATCTTTTATTTATCTGGTGGAGATGTCATGGTCATAAGCTATTTTTTTGAATATTCCTTTTTTAATGGAATGACTTAGTGTTGAAAGATTTATTTAGGGAATGCAACGAACTTAAAGTTCGTATGAAAAGCGTGTAACGACACGGATCACATACTCGTAAATTTTAATCGATCTAGTTTTCAAATATTAGCTTTAAATTAAAACGTAGTAATGATTTTCCCCTTTAATCGTATTGAAAAACGGTTAAATCGTAAGTTTTTTTTATAGAATTGAATATGTGCGTTTGTCTAGCATTCTGTTATGCTAAAGTACTTCTTAAGGAATTGAATAAATAGATTCATTTGAGCTTATTTTATTCCCGTACTTAAATACCTACCGGGTGATTCATATCGAATGAATACCTATGCTTACCACCATGAGATCCCTTATTAAATTTTGTATAAAAAATATTGGTACAAAATGTATGCCTTACCTTGTAGATCTACCTTCGCGGGAACTTCGAGTAATCCATTGACTTAACATCGGATTATTGGAAATAGGTGCATTTTTATGCAATATTATTAATTGTTTGTACTTATTAAACCCATTGTTTTCGACGTATGTTTCTAACCCCCCATGCAAACAGTATCTGTCTGTGGCATCGGAGCTCCCAAACGGAGGAAGCGATTTTATTGTTGTATTCGTTTGACAGGAGACTTTTTTACTGTCTTTACTTTTGTTCATTTCGTTTATCTGCTTTTAGAGTATTTGATACGAATGTTTAGATTTTATTTCTTCTGCTTAGGAAAGTATTTATAAACATGTGTTAATTATATGGAGGTGTAGTGCTATGCATAGTGTCGGCTCCTATATAGGTGTGGCCAGACTTATGTTTGACCTGGCCAGAACAGGGCTGCACCCTCGTCTTACAAAATACTGTCTCAGCCTGCCAAGGGCAAACCTAGTAATGCAGAGGAAGAGGCTGCGGAACACGCAATCTGTCACTGTGCAGCCCTCACTTCAAAAACCACCTTGCTATGGGCGAAATTTGCAGCAAAAATACAGTATATAACCTGCGGCTCGTATTGAAGACGGATTGGCTACAGGAGCTTTAGTTTCGAAGCTGCACTATGAAGATACCTTCAAAATGGGCCCCAACAAAATGGCCAAAGTATAGCAGTCACCCGGCTGTCCTATATTCATAATTTCAAGCAACCCATAACAATAACACTGCGGATGCTATTGGATGCGGTTTTGCCCCCACACGTGTCTAAGGTCCAATTTCGCAGCTTCCTTTTTTGCCATTTACTTCTGATCAGGTAAAACAAAACCTTTGGTATTGTATTGTTGTAGCTGGTCACATAGATTGGGTATTCTTTAATGCCCACATTTATTGTTTCTGTATTCCGAAGAGAAAGTCATTGTGCAATTGTATCTACAGGTAAATTACATCCTATTCCTGAGGCAGTTTTAGAGGCAATATTTTCTTCTGCATACAAGGCAATCCCTCGTCTCTTAGTTCTTCGTTTCTAATATTGATAGCCCAGATTGTAGATTCCTCTCCTTGCCACCTCTTTAAAGACCTCTCAGATTTCCAAAATGAATGAAATACATCGTTCAGAATGGATTTAGCAATTTGCAACGCATGTTCGGCAGGTAATGGGTCAGGCTCTTCGATAGCTTTGTTAATATTCCCAAATTATACTGTGGCAGGCTGAGACTGCTAATGGTTGTCGAGGACCTCATCTTCCTTCAATTAAAATTGACTCGTGTTATTGTTGCAGCAACGTGCGCGGGTTCTGGTCGAAACTGCTATGATGCTTTAGCTCACTGGACTTTTATAGTTTATTAGACACAACCGGGTTGTGCACAAGTCAAGTATGCTTTAGTGACATTATCTTTTACTTGTAATCTATACACATAACTGATGACAGCTCAATGCTCTGTTCGAAGCTGGTATGGTTTGATACCTCGATATAATCGGATATTTGCACAAGTGAATTACGCTAAGATATAATATTGGTTTTTACTTGTTAGTTATAATAGTTTTAAGATGCAACTTTTGGGCACGTATATTTAGTTAAAGGCCAATAGTATATTTGGCCAGAAATTGATTTTGAATCTATTCAAAAAAGTATCATGTAAAACAATTTAAGATACTTTACTGTTTTGTCCCAGAAAATATAATGAAAATAGTTCATTATATGTGTCATTAGAGTTGTGCATAATCTGCAGAAAAACTGCATTTATCTGGTTTTTCGAGAAGCTAATTTAAAAATTAAACATCGTAACAAAAAATGTGTTCAAAAAGCTGATCAAAACTGCATTCTTAACAAGTATACCCTCGATATACAATTGCTTCAGTGTGTGGGTTTTGGAATGACTTGCAAGTCCTGAAGAGGAAGCCAAGATCTATGGGATTTCTCCACAATTAGTTCAATGGGTTTGTTATAGAGCAGCTTATTAGAGTCGCATATTTATAGAGTATGTGTAATTAACTTTTGTAGTTTTGCGAGTAAATGTTATTTTATGACAATTAGCAACATTTATCTCTAATCTGTTTTGTAGACAATACTCAGAGTTTTTCAATATCTTCTTGCACTTTGAGGCAAATTTAATAGAATATTTAAACAGTAATTATAATAGATAGAATAATAGATAGAATAGATATAATAGATAGAACGCCTACTATAAAGTTTAAAAAAAAATAAAAATAAAAGATGTTATATACCCAATTATATTCTTTAAAAAAAGATAAATAATAATAAATGAGTGGTATTTAAATATAAACTTAATCTGTAATAGTATCTAAACCAAGTCTCAAGACCTTTCACGATCAAAATAACAGCGAATTGATCCTGTAACATGGTAATAGAGAAAAAAAATATGTAAACTTTACGTGTAAATAGTAAAAGGATAACGTAATATATCATTGTGCTGAGCACTCAGCTGACGTCGTACCCCGTAATAGTGTCAAGGCCATTACCGATCGGCGCGGCATTGGAATTCGCGCGTTCACCGCATTTATACCATCAGTTAAAAAAATATAAATTCTGAGGTATTTTTTTTCCCATATCGTTACACAATACACCCTTAAGTCTCCGGCAATGGTCTTGGGACACTCTGTATATGTTACTAAATGTAGTGCCAAATTAATAGAAAATAATATACGGGAAAGAGTGATCCGAATACTTAGTTTTGCAGATATAGTGTTTGTACAAATAACAATCAATTTATTTGCTATATTTTATTGCATAATTCGAATTATTTAGTTAAAAAAAGGCTAATTAAAAAAGTAATAGGTTGCATCGTAATATAGATTTCTTGTAAAATTTTGTTTATGGTCGACATTTAAATTAATTATTATGCCTTAAGTCTAATAAAATATCTATAATATTAATAACAAAAATAGTATGAACGGTAAATTTTGATAGTAATATGGCAGCAAAATGAACTATTATTAAAGTTACAGGTGACTTCGCTGCTCCATAGTCACAACTTTCCTAGAAATGTTGAATATCAATAAATTTATTTAAATTCTTCAAATTAAGTATGAAACGACTTCCGCACTAAGAAGAATATTTTAGAAAGAAACTGATCTGGACTAGAGGAACATTCCTCAACCGCTCCAATTTCCAACAAGTTTGTAATAGCTGATCTAATTTTACAAGTTTCTTCATTTGAAGAACACCTATTGTAGGGGATCGTGCCTTGTGTTGTGATTCGCATAAATGGTATTTTATAGCCCGACAACCAATCAAGGATCTTTGAGTCATTTGTGACAGTTTCCCATTGCTGAATGTAATGTTTAAGACGGCCAGCATATACCTGGTGCTGTTGCCTCGCTGCTTGACGTATCTTGTTGTACTGATGTGCTCGATAATGGGTCTTCAGCCTCATCGGTTGGCGAGGCGGGCCCTTCCAGGTTAAATCTTTGGACTGCTTTCTTTGATTGGAGGGTGTTTTAGATGTGAGTTGTGCTCTTACACGAGTCTTTAGTTCTAGACCAGACTTTTCTAAAGCTTTAGCTGTCTTCACTCTCTCAGCTAAATTTATACCAAATAAAAACTTTTACTGCTTCTTGTGAAGCCTTGTTTAACCCAGGAAAGATTAAATTTCTTCTAGACTTGGAGACCAGATGGTGAATCGCAGAGTAGCCTGCTCGAGTCACTTATGCATTCCACTAAGCGAATTTTGTCATCTCGGCCGATTGTGGATGCGTTGACCAAAATATCAAGAGCCTTACCGAGATTAGATACGCTTGTACCAATCTCTTTTTATTTATCTTGAATAAACGTGTCCCGTTTGATGCTTGCTTCAGTTAAAGCAGACATGATTTCAGGGTTAAGTTTGGGAGCATCGGCCTGTTGACAATTTATTGGTGCAGGGTATTTTTTCATTGAAGACTCCTTTACCTCCTTTCTCAAACCATTAGCGAGAATACTTTGCCACCTTATAGCCAGATCTTTATGGATTTTTCCTCCGATAGGATTATTGATTTGGTCATCTTCAACCACAACTGCCAATAGGCTCTCGTCTAGTACAGTTTCCTCGTCTGCTGGGGAGTTTTCTATCATGAGAGCATCCTCTCTTGTTAGGAGATTCTCCATCGTGACCTCTTCGCTCTCTGGAGGATTCTCCATTACTAATGTATCTGTATTATTTAAATGTAAATAAAAATATCTATTGTTTAAATAGATTCTGATGATCCTAGGGTAATGCTCAGGAATTTAGGGTAATACCAACTGATAAGCCTTGGGCTTGGTTGAATTTTACATAATATACAATGTTTAAATAAACGAAAAATAAAAATATTACTGTCAAAAAATATCATATGAACACTCACGTACTTTAATATTAATTATTATAGATATTGGTGAACCCCTAATGTGAACACTCATATACTTGATTATAAGTTAAAATAGGTCTCGGCGAACCCCTAATGTGAACACTCATATACTTGATTTTAAGTTAATATAGGTCTCGGTGAACCCCTAATGCGAACACTCATGTACCTAACTCATGTACTCATGACTGACAAAAGTAAAGGTGAACACTCATGTACTTCGATATTAGTATTTTGAAAAATAGTTTCCTTACAGCTTAGTCGACACGAAATATAATTTTCAGTGAGATTCGAACCGCAGATTATTAAATCAGATAAAACATAGGTACACCTAAGTTTCGTAATTCCGATTTCCGTGATTCTGTTCCAGACCTTCGTCGGTCGCGGTATTTCTGTTTTTTGTGTTGTTTTTCTTCCATTTCCTAAGTTTTTTAAGTAAGTAATAATCTTCGTCGCTTTTTTGCGAATGTTTGCTCATATTTTATGCAATTCGTAACACACCTGGTTAAAACGCGTGCGGCGACGCCGCGCACACAAAACCGGAATGACAGGACAGTCAGCTGAGCGCGGCAAGACCATAGACAATTCATTATTTCTTTTTTACTTTTAATATTGTGGCGATGCTGAGTATAATCAGCCATACTACAAATTGTGATCTCGAGGACGAGGCTAGGAATATAATTGCAATTTTTGCTCGTATTTCAGGGTACTACGTTGTTGTGGGTCCCTAATTTAAAAAAAAACATACATTTTTATTCGGGAAGGTTCCTTACGCTTTTGGGCTCGCGATGGCGTTCCAGGAGATTGCTAGAATAACGAATTTTCGCTACTAATGGCATCGACCAGGCGGCCTGGAACTTTTTTTTTATTCAGATAAGTTATGTGTTTTTTATTTAGTTTCGCATTATTTACTCGTATTGTTTTTTGTTTATTAATTTTTTTTTAAATAAATGGTTTTTATTTCTTTTTGAAATTGTAAACCAGATATTTTTTATTTTTACCTCGATCCTGAGGGAGATCCGTTGCTCTCATACACGCACAAACAAACATAAATATATCATTACTTACACTACACTCACACCGACTACACATCGCACAGTAATGATTTACTTTCCCTTGTATGAATTTAATATTTACGCTTGAGATTTTATGCCCATTGAGTTAATTTTCTAAATTAACCACTTTTTATTTTCTATAGTATTTTATTTTTTAACTGTCACCTTATTATTGGATTTAAGTGTGTAAGTCATAATCGACCTTATAACTGTTAATATTGTGTCTTTTATTATTGTAACGATGTGAGTTTACCGATGAATATATATAAATAAATCAAACGATCTGAAAGCAAATTTTAAAGGTAACTTTGAATTTTTTTTTTCTTTCGAGGAAATTTTCCTCACACGTGTTATGGAAACAATAGTTTTCTCAGAAACATAATCAAATATGAAATAGCACTTTCTCTTTGCAATAAGTTTGAATAGATAGATTTTGCTAAAAACGATTTACAAAATGTTCAATTGTGTCATTAAGTCGTCACGGGTGAGTGAGGAGGCTATAGCCTATCAAGAATAGGCTATAGCCAGATTATTAAGGCTAGTACCTATTTATTTATTCGTAGGTCGTAGGTAGGTATAATCGGTTGGTTATTTATTTGTTGCGCTAAGAGTAATAGCCAGTAGCCCC
Organism: Neomicropteryx cornuta; assembly: GCA_020383195.1. Classification (NCBI taxonomy): domain Eukaryota; kingdom Metazoa; phylum Arthropoda; class Insecta; order Lepidoptera; family Micropterigidae; genus Neomicropteryx; species Neomicropteryx cornuta. The sequence continues at coordinate 2,159,836 of JAHKQU010000010.1, read as the reverse complement.
CCCCCCCCCCCCCGGCGCCACGATACGACAAATACCGTAATTAAAGGCGATTCAATTAATTTCAATTAGGTAGATAATACGGCAGCATTAATATTGCCGAATCAAAGAATACGGTAATTAAAGCTACACAAGTATAATGATTTTCTACACAAAGAGTACGATATACGGCAGTTCTGGGTATTTTTATAAACGAAAATGGCAATTTTACTACTTTAGGTACGTCAGTTAGATTCTGACGAGGGCAATACTGAATGTATGTCAAATAAACTGTCAATATATAGAAACTAACCAAATAAGCCAGCCGATGGGCCCAAATGTCACAAGAGCGTACTATTTTTTAATGTTTTCGTGAACTATTTCTTATTTCATACTCAATTGAAAAAGAAAATGGAAGAATACAATTATAAAATGTGTCAATTAAATCATCAAAGTGCAATCAAATATGAACAAGCGAGCGATTACAAAACGATCAGCAGTGATTTTGAACAAGCAAAAATTAGTGAACGCGACGATGACTCGCATAGTGTTTTAAAATATTTGGATACAAGGCAATCAATTAAATCAGAAATATTTGAAACCCATCGGGAAATTGATCCAAACCCACAATTTGATCAATTCGTAGAAGAAGACGTTAAATTTATAAAATTAGAACCCAACAAAAACTATGTGACACAACATAACATACCAACCACTAGTAAACCTTGTCACGATGTAACAATTGATAATATCAAATGCGTCAGAATAATATTAAAGAGAATAGATCTTAATTGTGCGACTTGCAAGTGTTCGTTTGAACGAAGCGATTCCATATATTATTTACCGAATTATCTAGACGAACATATTGTATGTGGCAGATGTTTGGATAAAGAAACAGTTTCGACATTACCTATTAAAACAAAGGAAACGAATGAAATTTCAATTTGCCTACATAATAAAGTCAAATGCAACGAATGCGATTATACAAGTTCAATTAAGAAGAATTTTCAAAAACAAATTAATCTCGTAAATAACAAAATAAAAAAGTTTAAATGCAGCGAGTGTGATTATATAAGTTCTACTAAATCATATTTACGTAAACATATAGACGCCGTGCATAGGAAAACTAAAAACTTTAAATGTAGCGAGTGTGGCTATACGTGTTCACGAAATGGGCATTTACGGATTCATATTAACGTTGTTCACAGAAAAATAAAAAAGTTTAAATGCAGCGAGTGTGCCTATACAAGTTCTACTAATGCACATTTACGTACACATATTGACGGCGTACATCGAAAAATAAAAAAAATTAAATGCAGCGAGTGTGGCTATACGTGTTCACGGAATGGGAATTTACGGATTCATATTAACGCTGTTCACAGAAAAATAAAAAAGTTTAAATGCAGCGAGTGTGCTTATACAAGTTCTACTAATGCATATTTACGGATGCATATAGACGCCGTGCATCGAAAAATAAAAGAGTTTAAATGTAGCGAGTGTGCTTATACAAGTTCAACTAATGCATATTTACGGAAACATATAGACGCCGTGCATCGGAAAATAAAAGCGTTTAAATGTAGCGAGTGTGCTTATACAAGTTCTACTAATGCATATTTACGGAAACATATAGACGCCGTGCATCGGAAAATAAAAGCGTTTAAATGCAGCGAGTGTGATTATACATGTTCAATTAAATCAAACTTACTGAGTCATATAAACGCCGTGCATCATAAAATAAAAAAGTTTAAATGCAGCGAGTGTGCTTATACATGTTCTACTAATGTACTTTTACGGAGACATTTAGACGCCGTGCATCGGAAAATAAAAGAGTTTAAATGCAGCGAGTGTTCCTATACAAGTTCTACTAATGCACATTTACGTACACATATTGACGGCGTACATCGAAAAATAAAAAAATGTAAATGCAGCGAGTGTGGCTATACGTGTTCACGGAATGGGAATTTACGGATTCATATTAACGTTGTTCACAGAAAAATGAAAAAGTTTAAATGCAGCGAGTGCGCTTATACATGTTCTACTAATGTACTTTTACGGAGACATTTAGACGCCGTGCATCGGAAAATAAAAGAGTTTAAATGCAGCGAGTGTTCCTATACAAGTTCTACTAATGCACATTTACGTACACATATTGACGGCGTACATCGAAAAATAAAAAAATTTAAATGCAGCGAGTGTGGCTATACGTGTTCACAGAATGGGAATTTACGGATTCATATTAACGTTGTTCACAGAAAAATGAAAAAGTTTTAATGCAGCGAGTGTGCTTATACATGTTCTACTAATGTACATTTACGTACACATATTGACGCCGTACATCGGAAAATAAAAAAGTTTAAATGCAGCGAGTGTGCTTATGCAAGTTCTACTAATGCATATTTACGGATGCATATAGACGCCGTGCATCGAAAAAATAAAAGAGTTTAAATGCAGCGAGTGTGCTTATACATGTTCTACTAATGTACTTTTACGGAGACATTTAGACGCCGTGCATCGGAAAATAAAAGAGTTTAAATGCAGCGAGTGTTCCTATACAAGTTCTACTAATGCACATTTACGTACACATATTGACGGCGTACATCGAAAAATAAAAAAATGTAAATGCAGCGAGTGTGGCTATACGTGTTCACGGAATGGGAATTTACGGATTCATATTAACGTTGTTCACAGAAAAATGAAAAAGTTTAAATGCAGCGAGTGCGCTTATACATGTTCTACTAATGTACTTTTACGGAGACATTTAGACGCCGTGCATCGGAAAATAAAAGAGTTTAAATGCAGCGAGTGTTCCTATACAAGTTCTACTAATGCACATTTACGTACACATATTGACGGCGTACATCGAAAAATAAAAAAATTTAAATGCAGCGAGTGTGGCTATACGTGTTCACGGAATGGGAATTTACGGATTCATATTAACGTTGTTCACAGAAAAATGAAAAAGTTTAAATGCAGCGAGTGTGCTTATGCAAGTTCTACTAATGCATATTTACGGATGCATATAGACGCCGTGCATCGAAAAAATAAGAGTTTAAATGTAGCGAGTGAGCTTATACAAGTTCTACTAATGCATATTTACGGAAACATATAGACGCCGTGCATCGGAAAATAAAAAAGTTTAAATGCATCGAGTGTGCTTATACATGTTCTACTAATGTACTTTAACGGAGACATTTAGATGCCGTGCATCGACAAACAAAAAAGGGTAAATGCAGCGAGTGTGATTATAATAGCTCTTCCAAGAGTAACTTAAGAGTACATATTGTCGCTGTTCACAAAAAAATATGAACGTTTATAGGCAGCGAGTGTGGCTACACGTGTTTGCAAAATGGATATATAGGGCGTCATCTTAACCCAGCTGTTCACAAAAAAAAGTTTAATTTGCAGTGAGGTTGATTTTAAGAGAATAGAAGAAAGTATAAATGTAGTGAATGTGATTATACATGACAATTTATACACTCATTACAATTACTACGCGTATAATAACTTTGGTCTAATTGTACAATTAAATTGCTTCACTCATTTGAATGAATTCCTAATCTTTTATTTATCTGGTGGAGATGTCATGGTCATAAGCTATTTTATTGAATATTCCTTTTTTAATGGAATGACTTAGTGTTGAAAGATTTATTTAGGGAATGCAACGAACTTAAAGTTCGTATGAGAAGCGTGTAACGGCACGGATCACATACTCGTAAATTGTAATTTATCTGGTTTTCAAATATTAGCTTTAAATTAAAACTTAGTAATGATTTTTCCTTTTTAATCGTATTGAAAAAGGGTGGACCTGTAGAAGTTTTTTTATAGAATTGAATATGCGCGTTTGTCCAGCATTCCGTTATGCTAAAATATACTTCTCAAGAAATTGAATAAATAGATTTGAGCTTATTTTATTCCCGTACTTAAATACCTACCGGGTGATTCATATCGAATGAATGCCTATGCTTACCACCATGAGATCCCTCATTAAATTTAGTTTAAAAATTATTGGTACAAAGTGTATGCTTTACTTTGTAGATCTACCTTATGTCGCAGGAACTTTGAGTAATCCATTGACTTAACAGCGGATTATTGAAAATGGCTGCACTTTTATGCAATTTTACTAATTGTTTTTACTTATTAAACCCATTGTTTTCGACGTGTGGTTCTAACCCCCCATGCAAAGAGGACTGTTCTGTGGCATCGGAGCTCCCAAACGGAGGAAGCGATTTTATTGTTGTATTCGTTTGACAGGAGACTTTTTTACTGTCTTTAAATTTGTTCATTTCGTTTATCTGCTTATGAAAGTATTTTTAAACATGTGTTAGTAAATATTATTATTACTCGTTTAATTAACTTTAACTTCTTTAACTCTAATTAATATCGTTTTTAGGTTTAATTCATCTATAATTATCAAAACTTAACTGTAGGTTTGAATGCATCAGATTTTTTTAATTTACCTTATAAAGTGTCATGGCATTTTGTGCATAGTATTAATTGCGAAAATAATTTTTGATTATGATTCATTTTTTCATTAGATATAAGGTGAGTGTGAAAAGCTTTCATAAAATACAGGCCTGTATTTAAACCAGCGTGCATTATCTCAAGCGATGCAAATATCTGTGCGAATTGCGAACAATATTTAGGAGCTAGCTCCGGTGATACTGTTGAGTTTAGTAGGTGGGGAAAAAAAAATATGCTTAACAACTCGCAGCCTTTGGAACCAGGAAAAGGGTCAACTACTGACCTATGAAAAGCATTCCACTGACGAATTGATCTGGAAAGAAAATAATTGAAGCCAATGTTCCGTTTTCTCAAGATAGGTTTTATCTTGGAAGGATGGTCATTACGGCCAATATAAGGAGGTTCATTCGTCACAGTCTTATATAAACTAGTTAAGAAGAATTTGAAACGCCTTCTACTTAGTGGCTCCCAATTAAGAGTTGAAATTAATTCAGATGAACTATCATACCGACTAAAACGCCTAAAGACATGTCGGCTTGCTTTTCTCTGAACTGCTCTCGAAGTTCGTCTTCAAGACATTGGGTGTGAGGATCCCATAATGATGAGCAGTATTCCATCCATCAGTATACCATCAGTTAAAAAAATATAAATTCTGGGGTAATTTTTTACACATTTTTCCTTATCGTTACACAATACCCCCTTAAGTCTCCGGCAATGGTCTTGGGACACTCTATATATGTTACTAAATGTAGTGCCAAATTAACCCTACAGCAGGCTAATTAAAAAAGTGATAGGTTGCATCGTAATATAGATATCTAGTAAAATTTTGTTTTTGGTGGACATTTAAATATGTAATTATTGTGCCTCAAATCTAATAAAATATCTATAATATTAATAACAAAAATAGTATGAACGGTTAATTTTGATAATGTTATCAACTGTCACGATCGTGTTTAATCGTGCCAATTACGCTATTCCTGAACGCGTAATTATTAAGAATATATGCATATATAAATATTTATTTATTTTGATAACACCAAATTACGTTTGTAGCTAGTTAGAAGCCACCTATCGGTAATCCTAGCTAAGTAACAACAATCCACATTAAAAAGCAGATTTGTAGTTTCACTAATACACACCAAAAGAGGGCAGTACGGTATTTTTTTGGCGAGTTTTGGGTACAAAATGATGTTAGTTATTGCTTAATACCGTGAAGAATATTCGCAAAATAAATTTTAAATAAATTAAATAATAAATAAAAAGATAGTAGAAGGAAAAAAAAAATGATGTTACAGTATATAAAAGAAAATAATATTAAATTTTGAACAAGTACTTAGTCCTGGCGAGAGGCGTGAAGTGAGCGTTCTAGGAACCGCGGCGGTGTTCAGACGAGTACGGTAATTTTTTTTTCGAATAGAGAGAGTAGGTAGAGGTCTCTTACATTTTGGATCGTTTTGGGGGTGGACGTATTTTGTTGAGTTCTGCGTGCTTGGTTTTTTTTTTTTTGTTTGGTTGGTTTTACTAATCCAACCGCATCGGGCTATATAGAAGTTTGTGGAAGGTGGAGTATATCACCAAGGGTTTCAAAGATAAAACGCCGCTGAGTCCACGTAATATTTCGGCCACGCGAATTGGTTTTTCTTCTCCGTGCGAGTATCGACCCTGGATGCAGGGTGGGAACATTGCCTGCCCCTGTAATGCACCGGGAGTTGTGCGTTTGGTGCACATCCCCATGATTTGCCACGCAGCAGATATACCATGGCGTTTCCTGGAGGGCCGCCGAGAGAGTAAATCCCTACATCGGAAAAAGAGCGTACTGGACGTCTCCCCGGCGCTTACGAGGCAGGCCGAGACGTCGCCAGCCTTATCCCGTCGGACTATCCAGTTCCAGGGAGCAAAGTCAGAGAAACAGAGGTCAGTCCAGTGTTAGAAAAAATGGTCGTTTCATTGCATTCACTCGTTAATTTTTTTTAGTTTTTTTCTTTGTTTACATATTTAACCTTTTGTAGAAAATATAGTGACAGAGCTTGAGCTCCACGTCATTGGATTGCTTTTCAGTAAAGTTCGTTTTTATTTGACAATTAAAATGATTAGATCATCCTATTCCAAGTTATAAATTAGAATAAAATAATAGCTATTGATAGCCTATTACAAGAGATTGGCGTTGCTTTACTATGAACGCCGGCCGAATCGCGGCCGAGTTTATTGCCTACCACCGAACAAAACGAAAAGACCGAAGAAGGAAAGGTTCGCGAAGCCGGGGGGGGGGTCTGTTTCCTTTAATTTAGTTTTTTTGTTTTTGTTGTTTCAAACGGATTCAGTCCGGTAGTCACTAAATATAAATCTTGTTAGTTCTCTTTATTAAATAATTATACAGTAATGCTCTATAAAGTACAGATCGAGTCGCCAGAACGTCCACACAACCGAAGTACATGTATATTGTTATTTGGTATAGTATGTTTCGTATAGTATGTTTATATTTTGCCGAGGATGTAAAAAAGAAAAAAAAGGTCAAGTTTTGCCATGCCATCGTATCAAAAAGCCACACTATATTTGTTTATTTTAAAATAACCCCATGCAGGTCAAGTACATAACATTTGTTTTGTTTGTTTAAGTTTTTCGTTGTTCAACAATATGTTGAACCGTTGGTTTTGATAGTGAGTAAAGTACATACAATTTATTATAAATGTTTTTCGTATATTCGTCGTATATTTTAGCCATGCCGAAATGCCTTGCCACAATAATTAAGAACATAATATGAAATGTTTGTTTTGTTTATTTACATATTTTTTTTAGTAAACGAAGTGCTTCTATATATTTTTCCGTATAATTTTTGTTTGCACCGGCAAATGCCGAAATGCCATGCCAGTAGTGAGTACCTAGTAAATAGCGTGATAATATTATTTTGTTTGTTTACCTGTTTTCGTTTCGACGAAGCGTAATAATTTTATATTTTTTTTGCACGGCCATACGCCCGAGTATATGCCACATAACATTTAATCGTGCTGGCACGAAAACATAAACAATAAAACGTCATTACGACGTAATGCCATTGTTTACAAACAGTCTGTTTTTTTTTGAAGGTTAAAGCAATATATTGACCCTTAATAATTTTATATGTTTTTTTTTTGCCTTTCGTATTTATATTTGGTTGAGTTAACGTAAGGGCGTTAGTACATTAAAACAAGATGTTTGTTTATTCATCTGTGTAATGAATCGCCGTATTTATTTGTCATAAGGCCATCCTTCCGATTAAAATCGGGTAGATTTTTAATATTTTGTTTCGTCGCCTAATATAATCGCTTTGTTTACGAAATAGGTTCGTCAAATTGTAGAGTCAATGGCGAAGTTGGAAATTAATTGTTTTATACATTGGCACCATATCGTTTTATTCACATATCTCTTTATACTGCAGATAATGGCCATGTTTGTGGCATTGCAAATTTGAAGTTAAGTGTTTTTTTTTATTAATAATATTTTGTTAATTTACAAGATCGCTTCATAATGTAAACATTGACATGTTTGTCAAACTAAAGAGTCATTACCAAAGTTTAAGAAATATTGTTTATTTTCTGTCACATCGTCAGTATGTCGTTTTGTTTACAAAATCGGTTCGGCCGGCAGTTAAGTGACATGTTTGTCGCATTGTGTAGTCAATGTCAGAACTGAAAGTAATTATTTTATATTGCTAGTATTGGATTTTATTTACAATATCGATCCGCCATGCAGTTAATTGACATGGATGTAGCATTGTGAGATCAATGCCGAAATTCGAAAATTAATTGTTTTTTTTTTTTATTATTATTGATAGTATGTTAGTCAGCTACAAATCACTTCATCGAGTACTCATTGTCATGTTTGTCGCATTGTAAAGTCGATTTCAGAATTAGAAATTAATTTTTGTTACATGATGATTATTTCGTTGTACGTACGTCGTCGCGTCATCCAAGGTCCTTCAGACTACAGGATGACGGATGTTGGTGAAGTTGTAAAGTCGATTCCAAAATTAGAAATTAATTGTTTGTTCTTTTACATGATCATTATTTTGTTATACGCACGTCGTCGTTTCATACAAGGTCCTTCAGACCATAGAACGACGGATGGTTGTCACATTGTAGAGTCGATTTCAAAATTTGAAATTATTTTGTCTACCTGATCATTATTCTGTGGTACATACGGCGTCGTTTATCTAGGGTCCTTCAGACCACAGAACGACGGCGGTAAGCCTATTGTTCAATTTTGTTTATTAGTCATTTGTTCAGTTCTTTTTTTGTTGTTTATAGTCACTTAGTATCTTCTAGACCATTTGGGCCCTTCTGGTTCGAATGGTATCTCATCTGTTGCAGTATTGTGTTAATCGGTTTTAATTTTGTTCAACATTTAACCTCACCAGTTTTAATCAATAAATGTACCTCTCGTCTTCTAACACCGTGTTCATCATTCATTTACCTTCATCTTGTACTTTATTATTTACTTGTGACACGGGGTCATAATGCTTCATGGGACATGACCCAGACGACCCTGAGATCTTCTTTTTTTTATCTTGAGCTAGTTCCATGATAGCGTCCTCTCATCTAGAGGAGTGACCGGTTATTTTTTTTGTTAAGTCGCGGTCTGGACTAGCCAGACCTGCCATGTGACGACCTCAATCCAAGGCGGAGGAGTCAAGGCGACCTCAATCCGCGGTAGACCAGCCGGCCGGCGGAGCCATGAGAGAGGGACGAGGGGCAACCCGTGACATTGCTTGGACGCCCCGTCTGGCGCCCAAGCTCTCTTCTCCTATTACCCTGACTGGCAATAGGGGAAGTTCGTAATTTGTCTCAAATTTTACTACCATTTAAATCTGTAGTTGACGCGGTGCCCGACCATTCACGGTTCGTCCCTCGCGGTCCGACAACTCCGGCGGATCAGCTGGCCAAGGAGAGCCTGCGAGAGGGAGACAACGCAGGCGGTGGCGGCGAGTAACACCCAGACGGAAGCCGAGACGAGCTCCACCTCGGTCGGAAGCGACCGTGGTGAGGCGGCGCTCCGTCGAGGGCCCTGTCCGGCCCGAGGAGTGGGCACGGAGGGGTAAGAATCGTAACACAACATACATAAGTAAGTATTTAAGTACTTAGCTGTAAAACAAAACAAAACAAAACTCGAATTGAAAGGTGCAAAAATATTTTATTAAATTAGAAAATTTGTTATCTTCAAATCATATTTAAGCTTTAAATTATCATTCGATTCAGACTTTGGAAGATTGCGAATTGTTACCGACATGGCCTTTTAAATCAAAGTTTTACACATTTAAGTACGCTAAGAATTCCTTTTTATGCAGAGCAATGAGCGTATATATTTTACTTAACAGACAAATCATTTATAAATTGCATTCGGGACACCATTTCCATCCATAAAAATAACTTAGTTGATACCCTCTCACACACACTTACACCCATTAACACATCATTACTTCCACTACACTCAACCGACGACACAGCGTACAGTAATGATTTACTTTTGCTTGTATGAATTTAATATTTTATGTCCATTGTGTTAATTTTCTATTTTCTCCACTTTTTTTCTATTTGATTTCGTTTTTCAACTGTCACCTTATTTAGATTTATATGAGTAACTCATAATCGACGTTATAACTCTTAATATTGTCTTTTATTATTGTAACGCTGTGAGTTTACCGATGAATAAAATATAAATAAATAAAACGATCTGAAAGCAAATTACAACAATAGTTTTTTCAGAAACATAATCAAATATGAAATATCATTTTCTCTTTGCAATTAGTTTGAATAGATAGATTTTGCTGAAAACGATTTACAAAATGTTCAATTGTGTCATTAGGTCGTCACGGGTGAGTGAGGAGGCTATAGCCTATCAAGAATAGGCTATAGCCAGATTATTAAGGCTAGTACCTATTTATTTATTCGTAGGGCGTAGGTAGGTATTATCGTTGAGTTTTTTATTTGTTGCGCTAAGGGCAAAGGGCAATTACCTCTCCCCCCCCCCCACACAACGATAGACGATTCAATTAGGTAGATAATACGGCAGCATTATCATTGCCGAATCAAAGAATATGCAAATTAAACTTACACAAGTTTAATGATTTTCTACACAAAGAGTACGAAACGAAAATGGCAATTTTACTACTTTAGATACGTCAGATAGATTCTGACGAGGGCAATACTGAATGTATGTCAAATAAACTGTCAACAAATAGAAACTAACCAAACAAGCCAGCCGATGGGCCCAAATGTCAGAAGAGCGTACTATTTTTTAATGTTTTCGTGAACTATTTCTTATTTCATACTCAATTGAAAACGAAAATGGAAGAATACAATTATAAAATGTGTCAATTAAATCATCAAAGTGCAATCAAATATGAACAAGCGAGCGATTACAAAACGAGCAGCAGTGATTTTGAACAAGCAAAAATAAGTGAACGCGACGATGACTCCCATAGTGTTTTAAAATATTTGGATACAAGGCAATCAATTAAATCAGAAGTATTTGAAACCCATCAGGAAATTGATCCAAACCCACAATTTGATCAATTCGTAGAAGAAGACATTAAATTTATAAAATTAGAACCCAACAAAAACTATGTGACACAACATAACATACCAACCACTAGTAAACCTTGTCACGATGTAACAATTGATAATATCAAATGCGTCAGAATAATATTAAAGAGAATAGATCTTAATTGTGCGACTTGCAAGTGTTCGTTTGAACGAAGCGATTCCATATATTATTTACCTAATTATCTAGACGAACATATTGTATGTGGCAGATGTTTGGATAAAGAAACATTTTCGACATTACCTATTAAAACAAACGAAACGAATGAAATTTCAATTTGCCTACATAATAAAGTCAAATGCAACGAATGCGATTATACAAGTTCAATTAAGAAGAATTTTCAAAAACAAATTAATCTCGTAAATAACAAAATAAAAAAGTTTAAATGCAGCGAGTGTGATTATTTAAGTTCATCTAAATGGGCTGTAAGGAGACATATAGACGCCGTGCATCGAAAAATAAAAAAGTTTAAATGCAGCGAGTGTGGCTATACGTGCTCACGAAATGGGCAGTTACGAATTCATATTAATGCCGTTCATAGAAAAATAAAAAAGTTTAAATGCAGCGAGTGTGGCTATACGTTCTCACGAAATGGGCATTTACGGATTCATATTAATGCCGTTCATAGAAAAATAAAAAAGTTTAAATGCAGCGAGTGTGGCTTTACGTGCTCACGAAATGGGCAGTTACGGATTCATATTAATGCTGTGCACAGAAAAATAAAAAAGTTTAAATGCAGCGAGTGTGGCTATACGTTCTCACGAAATGGGCTGTTACGGATTCATATTAATGCCGTTCATAGAAAAATAAAAAAGTTTAAATGCAGCGAGTGTGGCTATACGTTCTCACGAAATGGGCTGTTACGGATTCATATTAATGCCGTTCATAGAAAAATAAAAAAGTTTAAATGCAGCGAGTGTGATTATAAGAGCTCTTATAAAAGTAACTTAAGAGTACATATTGTCGCTGTTCACAAAAAAATTGAACGTTTATAGGCAGCGAGTGTGGCTATACGTAACAAAGCATGAAGCAACCTTCTTGGGTTTGACCGAGACGACAATATGTAAGTATGTTTAGCCCAGGGTTTGAGTAACAAGCTCAATGGACATTAAAACGTCTTAAGCGACAGAGAAATATTTAGTCGCGTTGAGCCGTATCGGCAAACGAGACTTTTGCCCGTGACTGTACCTTTCGACATAATAACAAGACATTGTTTTAGAAAACTGGCTCAACTTTCACAATCATAATTAAAAGAAAAAGATTTCAGATGTTTATTATTACTAGTTTTTAATACGACATTCGCGTCAATCGAAAGATTGCGTAAATAGAGATGCAAGAAGAAAGTAGAGGTAATGAAAATTCTCCCGGCGAGGGAATCTAAACAAAGATCTGCCAGGTTTTAAGACCTGGACGATATTTCATGTAGAAGAGATCAAAGATATTTCAATGGAGAAATAAGCAAGGAATGAAGAGGTGACCTCAAATCTATAAACCCAACAGAAATAATAAATAAAAAAAAAATCAATATATTATGAAATGTCTAGCGGTTGAAAGCAACTACAATCGGGTCAAGTCGGATTAAGTCAAATACCCTACAATCGAGTCAAGTCAAAAAGTTAATAGTAGATTGAGGGTAAATAAAAATCTCTATCAAAGTATTGAGAATTTAGTTTATTTGCTATGATTATAGCATATTACTTTTAAGCACACAATAAAAAAACAAAAATTTGTTGATTTTCATTAAATTTACTTTTATTTATTTAGTTTGTGGTGTCAGGATGGGCGAATAATAAAATGTCCTATTTCGTTCCAAAGCTCTTTTATTTTACTCATCACACAGACTTTATATTTGAAACTCGGTAAGCCAATTTTCAGTTCACAATAGCTGATGATGGACAGGATGTCAGCCATCTCCCTCACTCGTTCAAGTTGACAACTTGCAAGTGAGTCAAATAGACAAGATAGTTGTCAGAGTGGCCAATCTGGAGGTTGGTAACATCATGAAAGTCTCGGTCATACAAAGATATAAGGTGATCACTATAAAACGACATTATTCCTAACAAATACTCAGAGAAACTGGATTTCAACTAATTCTAATACATTTAATTCTCAATAGAATGTGCAATCAACTTATGAAATTAATGAATTATTGCCCAAAGTTTTATTCTGTCTGATGAAAAAACTCCTTCGTAAGTGTCACGATCGTTTTAATTGCGCCAGTTACGATGTTCCTGTCCGCGTAACTAGTTAAAATATATATATATATATATATAAATATATATATCTGCAAGGATATATATATATATATATATCCTTGCAGATCTGTTGGTCTTAATAGACAAAATTAAACTAACAGCATTTAACGCATGATACTTAATATATTCTTTTAATAAATTAGTTTCATTTCATAATACTGATTGATTTATCTAGCAGAACTGCAATTATATAACAATAATTGTAGTGGCTAGATATATTTATCTTTTAGTTGAAAATGCGATTTTCGAATTTATGAAGGTTGCATTTTAAACGTCATCTTTCATATATTTTCTGAAGACGCCGAATGGCGAAAGCTCAAAATAAATATCATCAAATCTATATATATATATTAAGATATATAGTAAAATAGTAAAATGTATTGTTTAAATACCGTTAATTAGATGATTTCTATGTTAAAATAGGTAAACACCTTTAGTTTAACATATATAAAAGTTTGACAGTACTGACATTTGGAAAATACGAATGCTTTTTAATATTTTAAGGATTGAAATTTTTTGCAAATAAAATATATAGCCAGAATGTTCAAAGAAAAATTAATACCGAAAGCACAGATAGTTGCATCGCTTGAGGTAATGCACGCTGGTTTAAATACAGGCCTGTATTTTATGAAAGTCTTTCACTCTCACCTACCTATCTGTGCGATATGCAATACGGTCAAACTTTCATTAAAGTAGTGAATAAATGATTTAAAAATTAAACAATAATTATGAAAAAAAGTGTGAAAATGTAACGAATATGACGTATAATGAATGAGAAGTGAATGGTTTAATGGATATTTACAAGAATAACTTACGTTCAACGTAGTTTATCTGAAAATGAATCGTTATGGTTAAAAATAAAAAGAAAAGTGTAAAATATATGCACATTACGTGCAAATCGTTAAGATATAGTAAAATAGTAAAATGTATTGTTTAAATACCGTTAATTAGATTATATTACCTATTTTAACATAGAAATCATCTAATTAACGGTATTTAAACAATACATTTTACTATTTTACTATATCTTAACGATTTGCACGTAATGTGCATATATTTTACACTTTTCTTTTTATTTTTAACCATGACGATTCATTTTCAGATAAACTACGTTGAACGTAAGTTATTCTTGTAAATATCCATTAAACCATTCACTTCTCATTCATTATACGTCATATTCGTTACATTTTCACACTTTTTTTCATAATTATTGTTTAATTTTTAAATCATTTATTCACTACTTTAATGAAAGTTTGACCGTATTGCATATCGCACAGATAGGTAGGTGAGAGTGAAAGACTTTCATAAAATACAGGCCTGTATTTAAACCAGCGTGCATTACCTCAAGCGATGCAACTATCTGTGCTTTCGGTATTAATTTTTCTTTGAACATTCTGGCTATATATTTTATTTGCAAAAAATTTCAATCCTTAAAATATTAAAAAGCATTCGTATTTTCCAAATGTCAGTACTGTCAAACTTTTATATATGTTAAACTAAAGGTGTTTACCTATTTTAACATAGAAATCATCTAATTAACTATATATATATATATATATATATATATAGATTTGATGATATAATATTTTTTAAGCTTTCGCCATTCGGCGTCGTCAGAAAATATATGAGATATGACGTTTAAAATGCAACCTTCATAAATTCGAAAATCGCATTTTAAACTAAAAGATAAATATATCCAGCCACTACAATTATATTAAATAATTGCAGTTTTGCTAGATAAATTAATCAGTATTATGAAATGAAACTAATTTCTTAAAATAATATATCAAGCATCATGCGTTAAATGCTGTTAAGTTAGTTTAATTTTGTCTATTTAGACCTACAGATCTACAAGCGCCCAAAACCCAAATGTGAGAGAGTTCCCATGTCTTTAAATCAATTTCGCGGGCAAAGACTTCAAAACTTTTACATTAAAGCAAGCATCGAAATCCCTGCCGTGAGTTCTCGCGTGAATTGGAACGGGTAAAGCGGAAAGTAATTTGGTACAGGATAATCTATGATTATTAATTCTAATGTTTAATGGCGTCGTAGTCTCACCGACATAAAACGCATCACAAAACTTACATTGAACTGGTGCACGTTATGTTAGTGTTAATTTTATATGTATTTTTATTGTTCGCGCTTGAAAATTTATCGTCTTTTACAATAATTTTGCATGTTTTACAACGAGGTCTTTTACATGGTTCGACCCCGTTTTTTGGAAATGTGTTAAGTGGTTGGTTACCAAACGTTTTATTTTTATTTAATATATTACGTAAATTTGGTGGACGTCGGTAAGACAATATAGGTGGACAATCGAGTATATTTTTACAATTTGGATTATTAGAGATTATTGAATATAAGTCTTTTAAGATTGGATTTAATTTTTCTACACCAGGAAAATAGGTGGTGTTCAGAAAATTTTTTTTGTTAATAGAGTTTGTTTTTATTTTAGGTGTAAATTTTGAAGAAGAGTCTAAAATTTGTTTTTTTAAGAGATCGGGTGGGTAATTACGTTCTAAAAGGGATTTTTTTAGGTTAGTGAGATATGTTTCTAAATCATTTTTGTTATTAGAGATTCTATGACCGCGAATAGAAAGGGAATATGGTATTGATTTTTTTGTGTGAAACGGATGGCAACTATCAAAATGTAAATATTGTTGTTTATTAGTTGGTTTTATGTGTACTGAAGTTTTGAACTGACCACCAGAAACAGTTATATCAACATCCAAGAACGTAATGCAACTATCTGAGACATTATGTGTGAACTCTAATGGCCCAAAATAATTTAAATCGGATATGAAATCCGTTAAAGAATCTCTGCCATGTGGCCAAATAACAAAGATATCATCGATAAAACGAAGCCAAACTAAAGGTTGTAAAGATTGACTTTTAAGAAATTTTTTTTCTAATTGACCCATAAACAGATTTGCATAAGAAGGAGCCATTCTAGTGCCCATTGCTGTACCTTTTGTTTGAAGGTAAAAATCTCCTTCAAAAGAAAAAGCATTGCAAGTGAGTACAAAATTTGCTAACTCTGTAAGAAAATCAGTTGATGGTGTTTGTGGAGATTTTCTTTTATTGAGAAAATATCGTAATGCTTTTAATCCAGCATCGTGTGGAATATTAGTGTATAAAGAGACCGCATCAATTGTTACAAGCAGAATATCTCTGTTATTACATAATTTTATGTTATTTAACATTTCAAGAAAATGGTATGTATCTTTGACATGAGAATTTAAAGTTATGACAAAAGGTTGTAAAAAAGAATCTACATATGCTGATATTCTTTCAGTAACAGAATTATAGCTTGCAACAATTGGCCGGCCGGGATAATTAGGTTTATGAATTTTTATTAGTAAATAAAAATTCGGTGACCTAAAATTCTTTGGGACCATTAAATTCACATCCTCTTTGGATAGATTCTCTTTAATTTGGTTTTTACTAATGAAAGCATTAATTAATTTAGCGAAATTAGGGTTAGGATCCCCAGATAATTTTTGATATGCTGTAGCATCATTGAGTTGTCGCAAACCCTCAGCGACATAATCTTTTTTATTTAAAATTACCGTCGTTGAGCTTTTATCTGCTGGTAATATTACGATACTATCATCTTTTCGTAAATTATTTAATGCCTTCATTTCGTCATCCGAAAGGTTTGATTTTGGTTTTAGTGTGTTAAGAAAAGAAGGTTGCAGAGTTTTACCAAGCAAAAGGTTGATATACACTTCAACTGGATGATCTTTAGGCATAGAGGGAGGCTCTCTATTAGATTTTTCGCGAAATATTAAAAGCGAATTATGTATTATTGAATTTTTAGATTGTGGATGAAGTTGCCAAAAAACGCGCCATCTTAGATTGCGACAAAAATTTAAAATATCTTTTCCAAATTGAAAGTGATCAACCTTTGGGGTTGGTGTAAAATTTAGACCCTTGGAAAGTACTAAATATTCATTAGCATTTATTGTTTTTGATGACAAATTTAACACTGAAACCTTCTTTTTTATTGGAGGTGGTACAAGAGACGGTACAATATTATTAGTAACATGTTGTTGAGAATTCGACTCCACATTAACACATTACAGATATATATATATATATATATATATATATCTGTAAAAATGTGTTAATTAGAATATAGGTTGTAAAGTTATTATGATACACATAAATATATTTAGGACCTTTTTATTTTTACCTCGATCCTGAGGGGATCCGTTGGATTATTGATACGATTTTTTAGATTTTTTTTTCTTCTGCTTATGAAAGTATTTTTAAACATGCGTTGTTAAATATTTTTATTACTCGTTTAATTAACTTTAACTTCTTTAACTCTAATTAATATCGTTTTTAGGTTTAATTCATCTATAAATATTAAAACATAACTGTAGGTTTGAATGAATCACAGTTTTTTAATTTACTTTATTAAGTTTCATGGCATTTTGTGCATAGTATTAATTGCAAATATATGTTTTGTGGCGAATGACGATTTCAATGAACATTAAAAAGTCTTAACACGTTGAACGCCAAAGGGGTTTTTCATAGGACAGCCTAAATGTCAAAAAATGTTTTGTTTGTTTTTAGGTTTCATTTAATAGGATATATATATAACCATATATATATATATATATATATATATATATATATATATTTCTTTATTTCGATACCCTTTTGCATGAAATGACGAGTTTTTATACGCGTCAGTCACGGGTCACTGACAAAGCGCCAATGGAAAAAAATCACTTTTTTTTTTGTCAGTCACCCACCTATTCAACGCGCTGTTGCTGTCAACGAAACATTCAACAAAATTTGTAAAAACTACGAATAGAAGAGGTGTACTTAAACCTCTTCTATTCGTAGTTTCCTCTTCTATTTTTGGTTTAGTAAGTAAAAACCAAAAATAGTCGTGGATTATAATCAAACAAAGGGCGCTATTGACTTATCTGATCAAATGACATTTAAGAAAAAGCATAAACTGGTACAAGAAGCTAGGTATAGAGTTAATATTGAATACTGCGATTGTAAAGGCTAAGATCCTCCATAAATTCACGACAAATAAAAACCTTTCTGTGGTGAAATTCAGAAAAAGAATTGTGGAATATTTCTGCAAACCAACTACTCAAGACCTAAACGATTAAAACATTAAATCAAAGCCAAAGATGGTCCAGTTATGGCATCAAGAAAGTATTGCAAAGGATGTTACTTACAGTGATAATGCAAAATATTATGGCAGAAAATATGCCAGAACTAAAACTACGTCCATCTCAACCGCACTATAATTTATTTAATTACCTGTTTAATTTCATATATTTTTTTTGTTTACTTTTATCTTCCAAAAGCTCGTGTGTTATTTTGTAAATGGAAGTAAATATGTTCATTTCTTTATATATTTTTATGAATAAAAAACATATGTGAATTTTGAGGGTCTAAGTATTTTATTTCAATTTTTTATGAGTCTATATCTACAAGTGTTTGATGTAAAATTCTCGGGCCAAGTTGCAGGGACATAGAGAAGGGCCGCGTCAGGCAAACCTAGTAGACTTTAACACGGAAAGCGTGATCGACAGCGCTAAATTACAGTATAAAAATAGGTATATAGTGTCAGTCACCGAGGACTGACACGGCTCAATTGCAATAGTTAAGTGTCAGTCGCCGAGGACTGACAAAGCGGTCAATGTGTTAAGGGTCGTTCGTCCGCTCGTGGGAAAACAATTCGGCTATAAATGCTCACTTTCTCCTTTATTTGAGTGACTTTGCACGGGCGAGCGCAGGGTTGTCACAAATCGATCATATCGACGGCTGTCAATCTCGGCCCTGCGTTCGACGGGTCAGACCGCGCCTAGTACTAGTGACGTAGCGAGTGCTTCTTATTTTTTTCGCTTTCAAGGGACTTTATATATTTGTGTTGTACAATGGGCGGTCGGAAAGTGCTTTGCAAAAAAAAACGTGCAATTTGGCAAGTTTTTTTAAAAATTTATATACACATCGCCTCATCATTCTTTAACTATATCTATATGAGGGTTTGTCTAATATAGCGGGAAACTGTACTGATGCACTTTTACTATATAAGTACTTTAAACATTTTATTTTATTTTTAAATTATAGCTAAACAAACATATATTATTGAAAGTACTTATTGTTTAAAACCGTGCGTGTATTATTGATATATATGAAATGTCTTTGACAATCATCTCCGAAGCGAATAGATTAACTATTCCGGTGCATGTGATATTTAAAAATCCGCAAATATTTTATCTATTAGAATGCCTAGTCTAAAATATCCGAGGTTATCAGCCAACATATCATTGTGTCGTTTCTTCCATAAGCAATTTATTGTTTTAGGTTTTCCCTCTAATTTAGAAAGTCATTATGTACTCTCACTTATAATCGAATGCCACAGCTGTAAATTATAGCCGTAAATTTTTAGGCCAAATGAATAATGTCATAATAATTTTGTTTCATTTATTATTATGGATATAATAACAATGGTAATGACATTTTGCTAATTAGTAACGGTGATAATTTAAAATAATATATTAATATATATAATATTTATTATTCTACCTAACTGACCAACGACTGTTCTAAGGTAGAATTTTATGTAGTAGGTCTTTAATTTTAGGATAATTTTGAATATATATATAAATGTTTATTGTTTCTATTAATTTTACCTTTTTACTATTTAGGTATTATAATTTTTATCCGCGCTTTGTTATAATATCACGATTCATAATTATATCGTTTCAGAGTACCCTTCAATGACATACAGAACTTGAAAAATACACCTAATAAAGATGAAGTAAGTATTTCGCTATATTAATAAAAAAAAACATTCTTTTTTTTATATATTAAGGTTCTAAATATGTTTTAGGCGTAACGAATCAGGGGACACCAGCGGATTTAGTATATGTCATCAACTTAATAGTAACACAGTACCATATACGAGTATGCACAGAGCCATATAAGTTAAAGAATTGTAGCATGTATCCTCAAGTCACTTCTTTGAGTAAACGATTTGTTACACTCGTTACACATGTACTTTTTAATATTTCGGTGAACAGTATCAATGTGTATCTTCAAGTAACTTCTTCCAGAAAACGATTTGTTACAATCGTTACACATGTACTTTTTAATATTTATGTAAATAGTTTCAATGTGTAACTTCTTCCAGAAAACGATTTGTTACACTCGTTACACATGTACTTTTTAATATTTCTGTGAATAGTATCAATGTGTATCTTCAAGTAACTTATTTGAGTAAATGAGTTGTTACACTCGTTACACATGTACTTTTTAATATTTCAGTGAACATTATCAATGCGTATCCTCAAGCTATTTCTTTGAGTAAACGATTTGTTACACTCGTTACACATGTACTTTTTAATATTTCTGTGAATAGTATCAATGTGTATCTTCAAGTAACTTCTTTGAGTAAATGAGTTGTTACACTCGTTACACATGTACTTTTTAATATTTCAGTGAACATTATCAATGAGTATCCTCAAGCTACTTCTTTGAGTAAACGAGTTGTTACACTCGTTACACATGTACTTTTTTAATACTTTTTAATTTTAATTCTGATTTCGCTTGTATGAATGTAATATTTTATGTCCATTGTGTTAATTTTCTATTTTCTCCACTTTTTTTTCTATTTGATTTCGTTTTTCAACTGTCGCCTTATTTAGATTTATATGTAACTCATAATCGACCTTATAACTCTTAATATTGTTTCTTTTATTATTGTAACGCTGTGAGTTTACCGATGAATAAAATATAAATAAATAAAACGATCTGAAAGCAAATTACAACAATAGTTTTCTCAGAAACATAATCAAATATGAAATAATATTTTCTCTTTGCAATTAGTTTGAAGAGATAGATTTTGCTGAAAACGATTTACAAAATGTTCAATTGTGTCATTAGGTCGTCACGGGTGAGTGAGGAGGCTATAGCCTATCAAGAATAGGCTATAGCCAGATTATTAAGGCTAGTACCTATTTATTTATTCGTAGGTCGTAGGTAGGTATATTCGTTGAGTTTTTTATTTGTTGCGCTAAGGGCAATGGGCAATTACCTCTCCCCCCCCCCACACAACGATAGGCGATTCAATTAGGTAGATAATACGGCGGCATTATCATTGCCGAATCAAAGAATATGCTAATTAAAGCTATACAAGTTTAATGATTTTCTACACAAAGAGTACGAAACGAAAATGGCAATTTTACTACTTTAGATATGTCAGTTAGATTCTGACGAGGGCAATACTGAATGTATGTCAAATAAACTGTCAACAAATAGAAACTAACCAAATAAGTCAGCCGATGGGCCCAAATGTCAGAAGAGCGTACTATTTTTTAATGTTTTCGTGAACTATTTCTTATTTCATACTCAATTGAAAAACAAAATGGAAGAATACAATTATAAAATGTGTCAATTAAATCATCAAAGTGCAATCAAATATGAACAAGCGAGCGATTACAAAACGAGCAACAGTGATTTTGAACAAGCAAAAATAAGTGAACGCGACGATGACTCGCATAGTGTTTTAAAATATTTGGATACAAGGCAATCAATTAAATCAGAAATATTTGAAACCCATCGGGAAATTGATCCAAACCCACAATTTGATCAATTCGTAGAAGAAGACATTAAATTTATAAAATTAGAACCCAACAAGAACTATGTGACACAACATAACATACCAACCACTAGTAAACCTTGTCACGATGTAACAATTGATAATATCAAAAGCGTCAGAATAATATTAAAGAGAATAGATCTTAATTGTGCGACTTGCAAGTGTTCGTTTGAACGAAGCGATTCCATATATTATTTACCTAATTATCTAGACGAACATATTGTATGTGGCAGATGTTTGGATAAAGAAACATTTTCGACATTACCTATTAAAACAAAGGAAACGAATGAAATTTCAATTTGCCTACATAATAAAGTCAAATGCAACGAATGCAATTATACAAGTTCAACTAATAGGAATTTTCAAAAACAAATTAAACTCGCAAATAACAAAATAAAAAAGTTTAAATGCAGCGAGTGTGATTATATAAGTTCTACTAATGCACATTTACGAAGACATATTGACGGCGTACATCGAAAAATCAAAAAGGTTAAATGCAGCGAGTGTGCTTATGCAAGTTTTACTAAATCAGATTTACGTAAACATATAGACGCCGTGCATCGGAAAATAAAAAAGTTTAAATGCAGCGAGTGTAACTATACATGTTCACAAAATGGGACATTACGGATTCATATTAACGTTGTTCACAGAAAAATAAAAAAGTTTATATGCAACGAGTGTGATATTAAGAGTTCAAAGAAATCAGATTTACGGAAACATATAGACGCCATGCATCTAAAAATAAAAATTTTTAATTGCAGCGAGTGTGATTATATAAGTTCTACTAAATCAAACTTACGGAGACATATAAACGCCGTGCATCATAAAATAAAAAAGTTTAAATGCAGCGAATGCGGCTATACGTGCTCACAAAATGGGAATTTACGGATTCATATTAATGCCGTTCATAAAAAAAAATAAAAAAAATAAATGCAGCGAGTGTGGCTATACGTGCTCACGAAATGGGGATTTACGGATTCATATTAATGCTGTGCACAGAAAAATAAAAAAGTTTAAATGCAGTGAGTGTGATATTAAGAGCTCAACGAAATCAGATTTACGAAGACATGTAGATATCGTGCATCGAAAAATAAGAGTTTAAATGCAGCGAGTGTGTCTATACGTGCTCACGAAATGCACATTTACGGATTCATATTAATGCTGTGCACAGAAAAATAAAAAAGTTTAAATGCAGCGAGTGTACTTATACAAGTTCTACTAATGCACATTTACGTACACATATTGACGGCGTACATCGAAAAATAAAAAAGTTTAAATGCAGCGAGTGTGGTTATAAGAGCTCTTCCAAGAATAACTTAAGAGTACATATTGTCGCTGTTCACAAAAAAAATGAACGTTTATAGGCAGCGAGTGTGGCTATACGTGTTCGCAAAATGGACATTTATGGCATCATCTTAACCCAGCTGTTCACAAAAAAAAGTTTAATTTGCAGCGAGGTTGATTTTAAGAGAATAGAAGAAAGTATAAATGTAGCGAATGTGATTTAACATGGAAATTTATACACTCAATACAATAACTACGCTTAGAATAACTTTGTTCTAATTGTAAAATTAAATTGCTTCACTCATTTGAATGGATTCCTAATCTTTTATTTATCTGGTGGAGATGTCATGGTCATAAGCTATTTTATTGAATATTCTTTTTTTAATGGAATGACTTAGTGTTGAAAGATTTATTCAGGGAATGCAACGAACTTAAAGTTCGTATGAAAAGCGTGTAACGACACGGATCACATACTCGTAAATTTTAATCGATCTAGTTTTCAAATATTAGCTTTAAATTAAAACTTAGTAATGATTTTTCCCTTTTAATCGTATTGAAAAAGGGTGGACCTGTAGAAGTTTTTTTATAGAAATGTAATATGCGCGTTTGTCCAGCATACTAAAGTACTTCTCAAGGAATTGAATAAATAGAATCATTTGAGCCTATTTTAATCCCGTACTTAAATACCTATCGGGTGATTCATATCGAATGAATACCTATCCTTACCACCATGAGATCCCTCATTAAATTTAGTCTAAAAAATATTGGTACAAAATGTATGCCTTACCTTGTAGATCTACCTTATGTCGCAGGAACTTTGAGTAATCCATTGACTTAACATCGGATTATTGAAAATAGGTGCAGTTTTATGCAATATTATTAATTGTTTCTACTTATTAAACCCATTGTTTTCGACGTGTGTTTCTAACCCCCCATGCAAACAGTATCTGTCTGTGGCATCGGAGCTCCCAAACGGAGGAAGCGATTTTATTGTTGTATTCGTTTGACAGGAGACTTTTTCACTGTCTTTACTTTTGTTCATTTCGTTTATCTGCTTTTGGAGTATTTGATACGAATTTTTAGTTTATTTTTTGCTTACGAAAGTATTTTTAAACATGTGTTAAATATATGACGGTGTAGTGCTATGCAAAGAATCGGCTCCTATATATGTGTGGCCAGACTTATTTTTGTTCTATAATACGGATATGTTTAATTCCTGAACAGCCCATAACAATTTTCATCCGCAAACGATGTCACAGTCCAATGGGTAAAAGGGCACAGTCAAAACCAGGGGCAGACCCTATCATTTTTTCGGCCATAACCTATCCTGCCACTATCAGTTAACTATCCAACATCTGTTCTAAACCATCTAACCCGGGCAAGGTACAGACGCAGGTGTGGCAGTATAAAATGTAGCCAGGCCAGAACAGGGCTGCACCCTCGTCTTACAAAATACTGTCTCAGCCTGCCAAGGGCAAACCTAGTAATGCAGAGGAAGAGACTGCGGAACACGCAATCTGTCACTGTCCAGCCCTCACTTCAAAAAGAAGCGCAACGTGGGGGGCAGCCATGCTTGCTATAGGCGAAATTTGTAGCTGGTTGGCACGTATTGAAGACGGATTGGCTACAGGAGCTTTAGTTTCGAAGCTGCACTATGAAGGTATACAAAATGGGCCAAAAAATATGGCCAAAGTATAGCAGTCCTATATTCATAATTTCAAGCAACCCATAACAATAGCACTGCAACATATTGGATGCTGTTTTGCCCCCACATGTGTCTAAGGTCAGACTTATCTCTTTGATGTTATCAGATAGGCAATTTTCGAGGACCAATTTCGCAGCTTCCTTTTTTGCCATTTACTTCATGAGGTTAAAACAAAACCTTTGGTATTGTATTGTTGTAGCTGGTCACATAGATTGGGTATTCTTTAATGCCCACATTTATTGTTTCTGTATTCCGAAGAGAAAGTCATTGTGCAATTGTATCTACAGGTAAATTACATCCTATTCCTGAGGCAGTTTTGGAGGCAATATTTTCTTCTGCATATAAGGCAATCCCTCGTCTCTTAGTTCTTCGTTTCTAATATTGATAGCCCAGTTTGAAGAGATTCAGCTCCTTGGCACCTCTTTGAAGGCGTATTTTCCAAAATGAATGAAATACATCGTTCAGAATGGATTTAGCAATTTGCAACGCATCTTCGGGTCAGGTTCTTCGATAGCTTTGTTAATATTCCCAAATTATATTGTGGCAGGCTGAGACTGCTAATGCTGGTCGAGGACCTCATCTTCCTTCAATTAAAATTGACTCATGTTATTGATGCAACAACGTGCGCGGGTTCTGGTCGAAACTGCTATGATGCTTTAGCTCACTGGACTTTTATAGTTTATTAGACACAACCGGGTTGTGCACAAGTCAAGTATGCTTTAGTGACATTATCTTTTACTTGTAATCTATACAAGTAAAAGTTGTATCTTGTAATAACTGATGACAGCTCAATGCTCTGTTCGAAGCTGGTATGGTTTGATAACTCGATATAATCGGATATTTGCACAAGTGAATTACGCTAAGATATAATATAGGTTTTTACTTGTTAATTTTAATAGTTTTAAGATGCAACTTTTGGGCACGTATATTTAGTTAAAGGCCAATAGTATATTTGGCCAGAAATTGATTTTGAATCTATTCATAAAAGTATCAAGTAAAACAATTTAAGATACTTTACTGTTTTGTCCCAGAAAAAAATAATGAAAATAGTTCATTATGTGTCATTAGAGTTGTGCATAATCTGCAGAAAAACTGCATTTATCTGGTTTTTCGAGAAGCTAATTTAAAAATTAAACATCGTAACAAAAAATGTGTTCAAAAAGCTGATCAAAACTGCATTCTTAGCAAGTATACCCTCGATATACAATTGCTTCAGTTTGTGGCTTTTGGAATGACTTGAAGGTCCTGAAGAGGAAGCCAAGATCTATGGGATTTCTCCACAATTAGTTCAATGGGTTTGTTATAGAGCAGCTTAGAGTCGTATATTTATAGAGTATGTGTAATTAACTTTTGTAGTTTTGCGAGTAAATGTTATTTTATGACAATTAGCAACATTTATCTCTAATCTGTTTTGTAGACAATACTCAGAGAGTTTTTCAATTTCTTCTTGCACTTTGAGGCAAATTTAATAAAATATTTAAACAGTAATTATAATAGATAGAATAATAGATAGAATAGATATAATAGATAGAACGCCTACTATAAAGTTTAAAGAAAATAAAAATAAAAGATGTTATATACCCAATTTTATTCATTAAAAAAAAATAAATATTAATAAATGAGTGGTATTTAAATATAAACATAATCTGTAATAGTATCTACACCAAGTCTCAAGACCTTTCACGATCAAAATAACAGCGAATTGATCCTGTGACATGGTTATGGAGAAAAAATAAATGTAAACTTTACGTGAAAATAGTAAAAGGATAATGTATTAATATCTTTGTGCTGAGCACTCAACTAACGCTGTATGCCGTAACGGTGACAAGGCCATTATCGATCTTTACCGCATTTATATTATTATTATTAAGTAATTACAATATTTAGGAGTTAGCTCCGGTGATACTGTTGAGTTTAGTAGGTGAGAAAAAAAAAATGTTTTACAACTCGCAGCCTACGCTTCAAAACATCCTTGGAACAAGGAAAAGGGTCAACTTTTGACCTATGAAAAGCATTCCACTGACGAATTGATCTGGAAAGAAAATAATTGAAGCCAATGTTCCGTTTTGTCAAGATAGGTTTTATCTTGGAAGGATGGTCATTGCGGCCAATATAAGGAGGCTTAGAGAGCTGGGATCCTATATAGACTAGTTAACCTTAATTCGAAACGCCTTCTACTTAGTGGCTCCCAATTAAGAGTTGAAATTAATTCAGATGGACTATCATACCGACTAAAACGCCTAAAGACATGTCGGCTTGCTTTTCTCTGAACTGCTCTCGAAGTTCGTCTTCAAGACATTGGGTGTGAGGATCCCATAATGATGAGCAGTATTCCATCCATCAGTATACCATCAGTTAAAAAAATATAAATTCTGGGGTAATTTTTTACACATTTTTCCATATCGTTACACAATACCCCCTTGAGTCTCCGGCAATGGTCTTGGGACACTCTATATATGTTACTAAATGTAGTGCCAAATTAATAAAAAATAATATACGGCAAAGAGTGATCCGAATACTTAGTTTTGCAGATATAGTGGTTGTACAAATAACAATCAATTTATTTGCTATATTTTATTGCATAATTCAAATTATTTAGTTAACCCTACAGCAGGCTAATTAAAAAAGTGATAGGTTGCATCGTAATATAGATATCTAGTAAAATTTTGTTTTTGGTGGACATTTAAATATGTAATTATTGTGCCTTAAATCTAATAAAATATCTATAATATTAATAACAAAAATAGTATGAACGGTTAATTTTGATAATGTTATCAACATACATAAGTAAGTATTTAAGTAACTGTAAAACAAAACAAAACAAAACTCGAATTGAAAGGTGCAAAAATATTTTATTAAATTAGAAAATTTGTTATCTTCAAATCATATTTAAGCTTTAAATTATCATTCGATTCAGACTTTGGAAGATTGCGAATTATTACCGAAATGGCCTTTTAAATCAAAGTTTTACACATTTAAGTACGCTAAGAATTCCTTTTTATGCAGAGCAATGAGAGTATATATTTTACTTAAAAGACAAATCATTTATAAATTGCATTCGGTACACCATTTCTTCCCATAAAAATAGCTTAGTTCAACCCTCTCACACACACTTACACCCATTAACACACCCTTACTTCCACTACACTCAACCGACGACACAGCGTACAGTAATGATTTACTTTCGCTTGTATGAATTTAATATTTTATGTCCATTGTGTTAATTTTTTTATTTTCTCCACTTTTTTTCTTTTTTCTATTTGATTTCGTTTTTCAACTGTCGCCTTATTTAGATTTATATGTGTAACTCATAATCGACCTTATAACTCTTAATATTGTTTCTTTTATTATTGTAACGCTGTGAGTTTACCGATGAATAAAATATAAATAAATAAAACGATCTGAAAGCAAATTACAACAATAGTTTTCTCCGAAACATAATCAAATATGAAATATCATTTTCTCTTTGCAATTAGCTTTAATAGATAGATTTTGCTGAAAACGATTTACAAAATGTTCAATTGTGTCATTAGGTCGTCACGGGTGAGTGAGGAGGCTATAGCCTATCAAGAATAGGCTATAGCCAGATTATTAAGGCTAATACCTATTTATTTATTCGTAGGTCATAGGTAGGTATATTCGTTGAGTTTTTTATTTGTTGCGCTAAGGGCAATGGGCAATTACCTCTCCCCCCCCCCCCCACACAACGATAGGCGATTCAAATAGGTAGATAATACGGCGGCATTATCATTGCCGAATCAAAGAATATGCTAATTAAAGCAAAACAAGTTTAATGATTTTCTACACAAAGAGTACGATATACGGCACTTCTGGGTATTTTTATAAACGAAAATGGCAATTTTACTACTTTAGATACGTCAGATAGATTCTGACGAGGGCAATACTGAATGTATGTCAAATAAACTGTCAACATATAGAAACTAACCAAACAAGCCAGCCGATGGGCCCAAATGTCAGAAGAGCGTACTATTTTTTAATGTTTTCGTGAACTATTTCTTATTTCATACTCAATTGAAAAAGAAAATGGAAGAATACAATTATAAAATGTGTCAATTAAATCATCAAAGTGCAATCAAATATGAACAAGCGAGCGATTACAAAACGAGCAACAGTGATTTTGAACAAGCAAAAATAAGTGAACGCGACGATGACTCGCATAGTGTTTTAAAATATTTGGATACAAGGCAATCAATTAAATCAGAAATATTTGAAACCCATCGGGAAATTGATCCAAACCCACAATTTGATCAATTCGTAGAAGAAGACATTAAATTTATAAAATTAGAACCCAACAAAAACTATGTGACACAACATAACATACCAACCACTAGTAAACCTTGTCACGATGTAACAATTGATAATATCAAATGCGTCAGAATAATATTAAAGAGAATAGATCTTAATTGTGCGACTTGCAAGTGTTCGTTTGAACGAAGCGATTCCATATATTATTTACCTAATTATCTAGACGAACATATTGTATGTGGCAGATGTTTGGATAAAGAAACATTTTCGACATTACCTATTAAAACAAAGGAAACGAATGAAATTTCAATTTGCCTACATAATAAAGCCAAATGCAACGAATGCGATTATACAAGTTCAATTAAAAAGAACTTTCAAAAACAAATTAATCTCGTAAATAACAAAATAAAAAAGTTTAAATGCAGCGAGTGTGATTATATAAGTTCTACTAAATCATATTTACGTAAACATATAGACGCCGTGCATCAGAAAACTAAAAACTTTAAATGCAGTGAGTGTGATTATAAGAGTTCAACGAAATCAGATTTACGTAAACATATTGACGCCGTGCATCGAAAAATAAAAAAGTTTAAATGCATCGAGTGTGGCTATACGTGTTCACAAAATGGGCATTTACGGATTCATATAATTGCCGTTCATAGAAAAATAAAAAAATTTAAATGCAGCGAGTGTGGCTATACATGTTCACAAAATGGGCATTTACGGATTCATATTAATGCCGTTCATAGAAAAATAAAAAAAATTAAATGCAGCGAATGTGGCTATACGTGCTCACGAAATGGGCATTTACGGATTCATATTAATGCCGTTAATAGAAAAATAAAAAAAATTAAATGCAGCGAATGTGGCTATGCGTGCTCACGAAATGGGCATTTACGGATTCATATTAATGCCGTTCATAGAAAAATAAAAAAAATTAAATGCAGCGAATGTGGCTATACGTGCTCACGAAATGGGCATTTACGGATTCATATTAATGCTGTGCACAGAAAAATAAAAAAGTTTAAATGCAGCGAGTGTGCTTATACAATTTCTACTAATGCAAATTTACGGAAACATATAGACGCCGTGCATCGGAAAATAAAAGCTTTTAAATGCAGCGAGTGTGCTTATACATGTTCTACTAATGTACTTTTACGGAGACATTTAGATGCCGTGCATCGAAAAATAAAAAAGTTTTAATGCATCGAGTGTGATTATAAGAGCTCTTCCAAGAGTAACTTAAGAGTACATATTGTCGCTGTTCACAAAAAAATTGAACGTTTATAGGCAGCGAGTGTGCTATACGTGTTCGCAAAATGGACATTTATGGCGTCATATTAACGCTGTTCACAAAAAAAAGTTTAATTTGCAGCGAGGTTGATTTTATGAGAATAGAAGAAAGTATAAATGTAGCGAATGTGATTATACATGGCAATTTATACACTCATTACAATTACTACGCGTATAATAACTTTGTTCTAATTGTAAAATTAAATTGCTTCACTCATTTGAATGGATTCCTAATCTTTTATTTATCTGGTGGAGATGTCATGGTCATAAGCTATTTTATTGAATATTCCTTTTTTAATGGAATGACTTAGTGTTAAAAGATTTATTTAGGGAATGCAACGAACTTAAGGTTCGTATGAGAAGCGTGTAACGACACGGATCACATACTCGTAAATTGTAATTTATCTGGTTTTCAAATATTAGCGTTAAATTAAAACTTAGTAATGATTTTTCCTTTTTAATCGTATTGAAAAAGGGTGGACCTGTAGAAGTTTTTTTATAGAATTGAATATGCGCGTTTGTTCAGCATTCCGTTATGCAAAAGTACTTCTCAAGGAATTGAATAAATAGATTCATTTGAGCTTATTTTCTTCCCGCACTTAAATACCTACCGGGTGATTTATATCGAATGAATACCTATGCTTACCACCGTGAGATTCCTCATTAAATTTAGTATAAAAAATATTGGTACAAAGTGTATGCCTTACTTTGTAGATCTACCTTCGCAGGAACTTTGAGTAATCCATTGACTTAACGTCGGATTATTGAAAATAGGTGCATTTTTATGCAATATTATTAATTATTTTTACTTATTAAACCCATTGTTTTCGACGTGTGTTTCTAACCCCCCATGCAAACAGTATCTGTCTGTGGCATCGGAGCTCCCAAACGGAGGAAGCCATTTTATTGTTGTATTCGTTTGACAGGAGACTTTTTCACTGTCTTTACTTTTGTTCATTTCGTTTATCTGCTTTTAGAGTATTTGATAGGATTTTTTAGATTTTTTTTTCTTCTGCTTACGAAAGTATTTTTAAACATGCGTTGTAAAATATTATTATTACTCGTTTAATTAACTTTAACTTCTTTAACTCTAATTTATATCGATTTTAGGTTTAATTCATCTATAATTATTAAAACATAACTGTAGGTTTGAATGAATCACAGTTTTTTAATTTACTTTATTAAGTGTCATGGCATTTTGTGCATAGTATTAATTGCAAATATATTTTTTGTGGCGAATGACGATTTCAATGAACATTAAAAAGTCTTAACACGTTGAACGCTAAATGGGTTTTTCATAAAATGTCAAAAAATGTTTTGTTTATTTTTAGGTTTCATTTAATAGGAATATATAAGAATATATTTCATTTATATAAGAATATATATATTTCTTTATTTCGATACCCTTTTGCATGAAATGACGAGTTTTTATACGCGTCAGTCACGGGTCACTGACAAAGCGCCAATGGAAAAAAATCACTTTTTTTTTTGTCAGTCACCCACCTATTCAACGCGCTGTTGCTGTCAACGAAACATTCAACAAAATTTGTAAAAACTACGAATAGAAGAGGTGTACTTAAACCTCTTCTATTCGTAGTTTCCTCTTCTATTTTTGGTTTAGTAAGTAAAAACCAAAAATAGTCGTGGATTATAATCAAACAAAGGGCGCTATTGACTTATCTGATCAAATGACATTTAAGAAAAAGCATAAACTGGTACAAGAAGCTAGGTATAGAGTTAATATTGAATACTGCGATTGTAAAGGCTAAGATCCTCCATAAATTCACGACAAATAAAAACCTTTCTGTGGTGAAATTCAGAAAAAGAATTGTGGAATATTTCTGCAAACCAACTACTCAAGACCTAAACGATTAAAACATCAAATCAAAGCCAAAGATGTTTCAGTTATGGCATTAAGAAAGTATTGCAAAGGATGTTACAGTGATAATGCAAAAAATTATGGCAGAAAATATGCCAGAACTAAAACTCCACAAGTCGTAACTTATTGTCCATCCCAACCGCACTATAATTTATTTAATTACCTGTTTAATTTCATATATTTTTTTTGTTTACTTTTATCTTCCAAAAACTCGTGTGTTATTATGTAAATGGAAGTAAATATGTTCATTTCTTTATATATTTTTATGAATAAAAAACATATGTGAATTTTGAGGGTCTAAGTATTTTATTTCAAATTTTTTTATGAGCCTATATCTAAAGTGTATGATGTAAAATTCTCGGGCCAAGTTGCAGGGACATAGAGAAGGGCCGCGTCAGGCAAACCTAGTAGACTTTAACACGGAAAGCGTGATCGACAGCGCTAAATTACAGTATAAAAATAGGTATATAGTGTCAGTCACCGAGGACTGACACGGCTCAATTGCAATAGTTAAGTGTCAGTCACCGAGGACTGACAAAGCGGTCAATGTGTTAAGGGTCGTTCGTCCGCTCGTGGGAAAACAATTCGGCTATAAATGCTCACTTTCTCCTTTGTTTGAGTGACTTTGCACGGGCGAGCGCAGGGTTGTCACAAATCGATCATATCGACGGCTGTCAATCTCGGCCCTGCGTTCGACGGGTCAGACCGCGCCTAGTACTAGTGACGTAGCGAGTGCTTCTTATTTTTTTCGCTTTCAAGGGACTTTATATATATGTGTTGTACAATGGGCGGTCGGAAAGTGCTTTGCAAAAAAAACGTGCAATTTGGCAAGTTTTTTTAAAAATTTATATACACATTCCCTCATCATTCTTTAACTATATCTATATGAGGGTTTGTCTAATATAGCGGGAAACTGTACTGATACACTTTTACTATATAAGTACTTTAAACATTTTATTTTATTTTTAAATTATAGCTAAACAAACATATATTATTGAAAGTACTTATTGTTTGATACCGTGCGTGTATTATTGATATGTATGAAATGTCTTTGACAATCATCTCCGAAGCGAATAGATTAACTATTCCGGTGCATGTGATATTTAAAAATCCGCAAATATTTTATCTATTAGAATGCCTAGTCTAAAATATCCGAGGTTATCAGCCAACATATCATTGTGTCGTTTCTTCCATAAACAATTTATTGTTTTAGGTTTTCCCTCTAATTTAGAAAGTCATTATGTACTCTCACTTATAATCGAATGCCACAGTTGTAAATTATAGCTGTAAATTTTTACGCCAAATGAATAATGTCATAATAATTTTGTTTTATTTATTATTATGGATATAATAACAATGGTAATGACATTTTGCTAATTAGTAACGGTAATAATTTTAAATAATATATTAATATATATAATATTTATTATTCTACCTAACTGACCAACGACTGTTCTAAGGTAGAATTTTATGTAGTAGGTCTTTAATTTTAGGATAATTTTGAATATATATATAAATGTTTATTTTTTCTATTAATTTTACCTTTTTACTATTTAGGTATTGTAATTTTTATCCGCGCTTTGTTATAATATCACGATTCATAATTATATCGTTTCAGAGTACCCTTCAATGACATACAGAACTTGAAAAATACACCTAATAAAGATGAAGTAAGTATTTCGCTATATTAATAAAAAAAAACATTCTTTTTTTATATATTAAGGTTCTAAATATGTTTTAGGCGTAACGAATCAGGGGACACCAGCGGATTTAGTATATGTCATCAACTTAATAGTAACACAGTACCATATACGAGTATGCACAGAGCCATATAAGTTAAAGAATTGTAGCATGTATCCTCAAGTCACTTCTTTGAGTAAACGATTTGTTACACTCGTTACACATGTACTTTTTAATATTTCGGTGAACAGTATCAATGTGTATCTTCAAGTAACTTCTTCCAGAAAACGATTTGTTACAATCGTTACACATGTACTTTTTAATATTTATGTAAATAGTTTCAATGTGTAACTTCTTCCAGAAAACGATTTGTTACAATCGTTACACATGTACTTTTTAATATTTCTGTGAATAGTATCAATGTGTATCTTCAAGTAACTTCTTTGAGTAAATGAGTTGTTACACTCGTTACACATGTACTTTTTAATATTTCAGTGAACATTATCAATGCGTATCCTCAAGCTATTTCTTTGAGTAAATGAGTTGTTACACTCGTTACACATGTACTTTTTAATATTTCTGTGAATAGTATCAATGCGTATCCTCAAGCTACTTCTTTGAGTAAACGATTTGTTACACTCGTTACACATGTACTTTTTAATATTTCAGTGAACATTATCAATGCGTATCCTCAAGCTACTTCTTTGAGTAAACGAGTTGTTACACTCGTTACACATGTACTTTTTTAATACTTTTTAATTTTAATTCTGATTTCGCTTGCATGAATGTAATATTTTATGTCCATTGTGTTAATTTTCTATTTTCTCCACTTTTTTTCTATTTGATTTCCTTTTTCAACTGTCGCCTTATTTAGATTTATATGTGTAACTCATAATCGACCTTATAACTCTTAATATTGTCTTTTATTATTGTAACGCTGTGAGTTTACCGATGAATAAAATATAAATAAATAAAACGATCTGAAAGCAAATTACAACAATAGTTTTCTCAGAAACATAATCAAATATGAAATATTATTTTCTCTTTGCAATAAGTTTGAATAAATAGATTTTGCTGAAAACGATTTACAAAATGTTCAATTGTGTCATTAGGTCGTCACGGGTGAGTGAGGAGGCTATAGCCTATCAAGAATAGGCTTTAGCCAGATTATTAAGGCTAGTACCTATTTATTTATTCGTAGGTCGTAGGTAGGTATTATCGTTGAGTTTTTTATTTGTTGCGCTAAGGGCAATGGGCCCCCACCCCCCGCACAACGATAGGCGATTCAATTAGGTAGATAATACGGCAGCATTATCATTGCCGAATCAAAGAATGTGCAAATTAAAGCTACACAAGTTTAATGATTTTCTACACAAAGAGTACGAAACGAAAATGGCAATTTTACTACTTTAGATACGTCAGATAGATTCTGACGAGGGCAATACTGAATGTATGTCAAATTGACTGTCAACAAATAGAAACTAACCAAATAGGTGAACCCTTATGTCAAAGAAGTGCAAACGTGCGTGCGTTCGACAAAACAAAAAGTCCATAATTTGTGAGAACAAATAGTAAATAAAATAGCCAAATTTACAAAAAAATAAGTCAGTCGATGGGCCCAAATGTCAGAAGAGCGTACTATTTTTTAATGTTTTCGTGAACTATTTCTTATTTCATACTCAATTGAAAAAGAAAATGGAAGAATACAATTATAAAATGTGTCAATTAAATCATCAAAGTGATTACAAAACGAGCAACAGTGATTTTGAACAAGCAAAAATAAGTGAACGCGACGATGCCTCGCATAGTGTTTTAAAATATTTGGATACAAGGCAATCAATTAAATCAGAAAGATTTGAAACCCATCGAGAAATTGAACCAAACCCACAATTTGATCAATTCGTAGAAGAAGACATTAAATTTATAAAATTAGAACCCAACAAAAACTATGTGACACAACATAACATACCAACCACTAGTAAACCTTGTCACGATGTAACAATTGATAATATCAAATGCGTCAGAATAATATTAAAGAGAATAGATCTTAATTGTGCGACTTGCAAGTGTTCGTTTGAACGAAGCGATTCCATATATTATTTACCTAATTATCTAGACGAACATATTGTATGTGGCAGATGTTTGGATAAAGAAACATTTTCGACATTACCTATTAAAACAAAGGAAATTAATGAAACGACGATTTGCCTACATAATAAAGTCAAATGCAACGAATGCGATTATACAAGTTCAATTAAGAAGAATTTTCAAAAACAAATTCACCTCGTAACTAACAACATAAAAAAGTTTAAATGCAGCG
This sequence comes from Neomicropteryx cornuta, assembly GCA_020383195.1. NCBI lineage: Eukaryota > Metazoa > Arthropoda > Insecta > Lepidoptera > Micropterigidae > Neomicropteryx > Neomicropteryx cornuta. Next base: position 2,123,506 of record JAHKQU010000010.1, on the reverse strand, counting down.
AGTGTGATTATATAAGTTCTACTAAATCATATTTACGTAAACATATAGACACCGTGCATAGGAAAACTAAAAACTTTAAATGCAGCGAGTGCGCTTATACAAGTTCTACTAATGTACTTTTACGGAACCATTTAGATGCCGTGCATCGAAAAATAAAAAAGTTTAAATGCAGCGAGTGTGGTTATACGTGCTCACGAAATGGGAATTTACGAATTCATATTAACGATGTTCACAGAAAAATGAAAAAGTTTAAATGCAGCGAGTGTGGCTATACGTGTTCACATAATGGGCATTTACGGATTCATATTAATGCCGTTCATAGAAAAATAAAAAAGTTTAAATGCAGCGAGTGTGGCTTTACGTGCTCACGAAATGGGCAGTTACGGATTCATATTAATGCTGTGCACAGAAAAATAAAAAAGTTTAAATGCAGTGAGTGTGCTTATACAAGTTCTACTAATACATATTTACGGAAACATATAGACGCCGTGCATCGGAAAATAAAAGAGTTTAAATGCAGTGATTGTGCTTATACAAGTTTTACTAATGCACATTTACGTACACATATTGACGGCGTGCATCGAAAAATAAAAAAATTTAAATGCATCGAGTGTGGCTATACGTGTTCACAAAATGTGCATTTAGGGATTCATATTAATGCCGTTCATAGAAAAATAAAAAAGTTTAAATGCAGCAAGTGTGATTATAAGAGCTCTTCTAAAAGTGACTTGAGAGTACATATTGTCGCTGTTCACAAAAAAATTGAACGTTTATAGGCAGCGAGTGTGGCTATACGTGTTCGCAAAATGGACATTTATGGCGTCATCTTAACCTAACTGTTCACAAAAAAAAGTTTAATTTGCAGCGAGGTTGATTTTAAGAAAATAGAAGAAAATATAAATGTAGCGAATGTGATTAAACATGGCAATTTATACACTCATTACAATTACTACGCGTATAATAACTTTGTTCTAATTGTAAAATTAAATTGCTTCACTCATTTGAATGGATTCTTAATCCTTTATTTATCTGGTGGAGATGTCATGGTCATAAGCTATTTTATTGAATATTCCTTTTTTAATGGAATGACTTAGTGTTGAAAGATTTATTTAGGGAATGCAACGAACTTAAAGTTCGTATGAGAAGCGTGTAACGACACATATCACATACTCGTAAATTGTAATTTATCTGGTTTTCAAATATTAGCTTTAAATTAAAACTTAGTAATGATTTTTCCCTTTTAATCGTATTGAAAAAGGGTGGAACTGTAGAAGTTTTTTTATAGAATTGAATATGCGCGTTTGTCCAGCATTCCGTTATGCTAAAGTACTTCTCAAGAAATTGAATAAATAGATTATTTGAGTTTATTTTTTTCCCGTACTTAAATACCTACCGGGTGATTCATATCGAATGAATATCTATGCTTACCACCATGAGATCCCTCATTAAATTTTGTATAAAAAATATTGGTACAAAATGTATGCCTTACCTTGTAGATCGCAGGAACTTTGAGTAATCCGTTGACTTAACATCGGATTATTGAAAATGGCTGCATTTTTATGCAATATTACTAATTAGTTCTAATTATTAGTTCATTTCGTTTATCTACTTTTGGAGTATTTGATACGATTTTTTAGATTTTTTTTTTTTGCTTATGGTAGTATTTTTAAACATGCGTTGTTAAATATTATTATTACTCGTTTAATTAACTATAACTTCTTTAACTCTAATTAATATCGTTTTTAGGTTTAATTCATCTATAATTATTAAAACTTAACTGTAGGTTTGAATGAATCAGATTTTTTAATTTATCTTATTAAGTGTCATGGTATTTTGTGCATAGTATTAATTGCGAAAATAATTTTTGATTATGATTAATTTTTACATTAGATATAAGGTGAGTGTGAAAAGCTTTCATAAAATACAGGCCTGTATTTAAACTAGCGCGCATTATCTCAAGCGATGCAAATATCTGTGCGTTTAATATTAATTTTTCTTTAATAATTCTGGCTATATAATTTGTTAAAAAATTTTCAATCTGTAAAAATATTAAAAAGCATTCGTATTTTATATATATATGTAAAAATGTGTTAATTAGAATATAGGTTGTAAAGTTATTATGATACACATAAATATATTTAGGACCTTTATTTCTAATTACCTGTATGAGACGTGTATATTTTACAAACCTTGTTTTTGAATAAATTCAAATTACAAATAAAAATGTCTAATTTCGAAAGATTACTATTACATTAATGACATATTCTGTGAAGTGTTGCGTTTTATTTAATAAGAAAAGTCGTACTCTAAAGTGAATACTTTGTAGAAGCTCTGGACAGTCTAGTAGATTATTGAGTAGTTTATATAGGAAGAGAGCTTCAAAGACTTTCCTTCTGGTATCCAAACTGGCAATTTGGTGAAGACCTTCAGCTTTTTGGTAAGCGCCAAATGAGTTTTGACAACGCCAATTCAGGTGTTGAACCGGCTATTTATCAAAATAGATTATTGGCACGTTTGTATGGAAAAAAATAAGTTATAATATTTTTAAGAGTAAATAAGAAAATAAATGTTATATTCACATGCCTAACCCACACATCTAATGTAAAGTGTGGAATGTAATACATAAGAACTAATTATGTCTTGTAGTTAAATATGTGTGAGAGAGATGCAGTATATATACTCGTACATAGGTACATATACCTATAAGTAATGAGATGCGGTTAGCTATGCCCTAAGGTGTAGCTACGTCATTACGCCGACCCAATACATTTCACTTTCTAATCTGCTTACATAGACTTTATATGAGGGACTCCAAATGACAGGAGAGTACCCTGAGTGACTCCTGACAAATGACGAAGACAGTGGCTTGCAAGTCCTGAAGAGGAAGCCAAGAATTCTATGGGATTTCTCCACAATTAGTTCAATGGGTTTGTTATAGAGCAGCTTAGAGTCGCATATTTATAGAGTTTGTATAATTAACTTTTGTAGTTTTGCGAGTAAATGTTATTTTATGACATTTAGCAACATTTATCTCTAATCTGTTTTGTCGACAATACTCAGAGAGCTTATATCAATATCTTCTTGCAATTTGAGGCAAATTTAATAAAATGTTTAAACATTAATAGATAAACTTTACGATAAAGTTTAAAATAAATATTTTTAAAAATAATTTAAATGCATAATGTCATAAATTAAAAGTTTTAAAAAAATAAAATAAAAGATGTTATACTCCCAATTTTATTCTTAAAAAATAATAAATGAGTGGTATTTAAATATAAACTTAATCTGTAATAGTATCTAAACCAAGTCTCAAGCCGTTCACGATCAAAATAACAGCGAATTGATCCCGTGACTTCTAGTTTTAATGGTTGAAACACTATGTCAAAATTAATTATAGTTACAGAGAAAAAACATGTAAACTTTACTTGAAAAAAGTAAAAGGACACTGTTATAATATCTTTGTGCTGAGCACTCAACTAACGCTGTACGCCGTAACGGTGTCAAGGCCATTACCGATCGGCGCGGCATTGGCATTCGCGCGTTTACCGCATTTACACCATCAGTTAAAAGAATATAATCCTGAGGTATTTTTTTTCCATATCGTTACACAATACCCCCTTAAGTCTCCGGAAATGGTCTTGGGACACTCTATATATGTTACTAAATGTAGTGCCAAATTAATAGAAAATAATATACGGGAAAGAGTGATCCAAATAGTTAGTATTGCAGATACAGTGTTTGTACAAATAACTATCAATTTATTTGCTATATTGTAACAAGAAGTTACAAAATAAATAAAAAACTAAAAGAACTTAAAATTTGCTGGGTGCCTGAAAATTGAGAAATAATAAAGAGAATAAAAAAATAAAAAAATGAATCATGAATAATAAAAAATATGCTCATATAAAATATCAGGGATGGGTGAGTACTACCAACGCTCTTTGCGTCTGCTTCAGGAAATTAACGAAGAAATAAAAAACCAGTTTTTGGCAGGTTTATAAAATCTTTTCTTGTATTCCAAAAAACTCCTACACAATACAAAAAAATATATGTTGGGGCAGTTGCCAATAAAACCAACAAAAAAACTATATAAATATAAACAATTCTTTTTAATGAACTGACAAAAAAAACTCCCTCGTTCTACAGATATAGGCAATTGCCAATCAAAATAAAAAATATAAAGGTATAAAAATTTAAACAAAAATAAAAACAATTTAGTATAATAGACTGCAACCAAGGTCTACATTAAAAAAAAACAAATTGGAAGACAATTTAAAACATATGAAACAAAAAATATAAATCTTCTCCAAGTAGACTTTTTCGACGCTGGAACTCAGTCGCTTCCAAGAGATGAAATTTAACAGATATGGTGAATTTAAATGATTACATCACCTTTAAAATTTTACACCGGTGATCGCCAATGGTCCGACACGTGGCGTGTTATCCGAATGAGAAGGTGGAAAAAACGTGTGTGAAGAAAATTCGTGGACCTCTGTCTCTGCCGGTTAACTTCAAATGTGTTCTCAGGAAAAAAAGAAACTGTGTAGTAAGCCGCTGCTGTTTCCATAAGTTTAACTCCAAAATAAGAAGAATCTAAGAAGAAGAAGCCAAAAAAAAGAAGCCTGTTGTAAAAAAAGAAACAATTATTACCCCGAGGCACTCGCAAAAAGCTACCCCCCAAGAAAAGAAAAAAAACAAAAAACTTACCACCCAGGTTAAGGTGGCTTTAATCGAACAACAGAAATAACCAAAAAGGTAGAAACTGGAACTGTACTGGAACGAACAATTAATCGAGGCGAGAATAAGGCGATATTCAAAGAAACACTAGTTTGCGTCCAAGTCCAGTCGAAAAAGAAAGTTCGTTAGTGTTTCTGCGCTCAAGAATAGTGCGGGCACTACCTCGAGGCACTCTTCCAGCGAGGGGCTTGTTAGGCCCCCTTGGTCTGGGGATTCGGGATAACCTTTCAACAAAAGCGACAAGTCTCTGGACTGACAGGGCGATATCTGGCTGTCAAATTTCGAAGAAGAATAAAGATTACTAATGCAAACCATAAAGTGAAATATTATTTTTTTATGAAACGAAACAAAGGAAATAAACAGTTAATTTAATTCAACTTCTAAATAAAACATAAAAATGATTCAAAACATTTTTAATTTAAACAATTTAATTTGGGGTTGCAAGAATACTAAAATTCGCCAAGACTTGGGAAAAAATAATTTCAACGGGTAAAAAAAAACAAACTGCTACAATATTTTATTGCATAATTCAAATTATTTAGTTAACCCTACAGCAGGCTAATTAAAAAAGTGATAGGTTGCATCGTAATATAGATATCTAGTAAAATTTTGTTTTTGGTGGACATTTAAATATGTAATTATTGTGCCTCAAATCTAATAAAATATCTATAATATTAATAACAAAAATAGTATGAACGGTTAATTTTGATAATGTAATCAACATACATAAGTAAGTATTTAAGTACATAGCTGTAAAACAAAACAAAACAAAACTCGAATTGAAAGGTGCAAAAATATTTTATTAATTAAATCAAAGTTTTACACATTTAAGTACGTTAAGAATTCCTTTTTATGCAGAGCAATGAGCGTATATGTTTTACTTAACAGACAAATCATTTATAAATTGCATTCGGTACACCATTTCCTCCCATAAAAATAGCTTAGTTTAACCCTCTCACACACACTTGCACCCATCATTACTTCCACTACACTCAACCGACGACACAGCGTACAGTAATGATTTACTTTCGCTTGTATGAATTTAATATTTTATTTCCATTGTGTTAATTTTTTTATTTTCTCCACTTTTTTTCTTTTTTCTATTTGATTTCGTTTTTCAACTGTCGCCTTATTTAGATTTATATGTGTAACTCATAATCGACGTTATAACTTTTAATATTATGTCTTTTATTATTGTAACGCTGTGAGTTTACCGATGAATAAAATATAAATAAATAAAACGATCTGAAAGCAAATTCCCACATTAGTTTTCTCAGAAACATAATCAAATATGAAATATCATTTTCTCTTTGCAATTAGTTTGAATAGATAGATTTTGCTGAAAACGATTTACAAAATGTTCAATTGTGTCATTAGGTCGTCACGGGTGAGTGAGAAGGCTATAGCCTATCAAGAATAGGCTATAGCCAGATTATTAAGGCTAGTACCTATTTATTTATACGTAGGTCGTAGGTAGGTATAATCGTTGAGTTTTTTATTTGTTGCGCTAAGGGCAATGGGTAATTGCCTCCCCCACCCCCCTGCGCCACCTGGCGATTCACCAATTACCGTAATTGAAGGCGATTCAATTAATTTCAATTAGGTAGATAATACGGCAGCATTATCATTGCCGAATCAAAGAATATGCAAATTAAAGCTACACAAGTTTAATGATTTTTTACACAAAGAGTACGAAACGAAAATGGCAATTTTACTACTTTAGATACGTCAGATAGATTCTGACGAGGGCAATACTGAATGTATGTCAAATAAACTGTCAACATATAGAAACTAACCAAACAAGCCGGCCGATGGACCCAAATGTCAGAAGAGCGTACTATTTTTTAATGTTTTCGTGAACTATTTCTTATTTCATACTCAATTGAAAAAGAAAATGGAAGAATACAATTATAAAATGTGTCAATTAAATCATCAAAGTGCAATCAAATATGAACAAGCGAGCGATTACAAAACGAGCAACAATGATTTTGAACAAGCAAAAATAAGTGAACGCGACGATGACTCGCATAGTGTTTTAAAATATTTGGATACAAGGCAATCAATTAAATCAGAAATATTTGAAATCCATCGGGAAATTGATCCAAACCCACAATTTGATCAATTCGTAGAAGAAGACATTAAATTTATAAAATTAGAACCCAACAAAAACTATGTGACACAACATAACATACCAACCACTAGTAAACCTTGTCACGATGTAACAATTGATAATATCAAATGCGTCAGAATAATATTAAAGAGAATAAATCTTAATTGTGCGACTTGCAAGTGTTCGTTTGAACGAAGCGATTCCATATATTATTTACCTAATTATCTAGACGAACATATTGTATGTGGCAGATGTTTGGATAAAGAAACATTTTCGACATTACCTATTAAAACAAAGGAAACGAATGAAATTTCAATTTGCCTACATAATAAAGCCAAATGCAACGAATGCGATTATACAAGTTCAATTAAGAAGAATTTTCAAAAACAAATTAATCTCGTAAATAACAAAATAAAAAAGTTTAAATGCAGCGAGTGTGGCTATACGTGTTCACGAAAATGGTATTTACGGATTCATATTAATGCTGTTCATAGAAAAATAAAAAAGTTTAAATGCAGCCAGTGTGATATTAAAAGTTCAGTGAAATCAGATTTACGTAAACATATTGACGCCGTACATCAAAGAATCAAAAAGTATAAATGCAGCGAATGTGGTTATACGTGCTCACGAAATGGGCATTTACGGATTCATATTAATGCTGTGCACAGAAAAATAAAAAAGTTTAAATGCAGCGAGTGTGCCTATACAAGTTCTACTAATGCACATTTACGTACACATATTGACGGCGTACATCGGAAAATAAAAGCTTTTAAATGCAGCGAGTGTGCTTATACATGTTCTACTAATGTACTTTTACGGAGACATTTAGATGCCGTGCATCGAAAAATAAAAAAGTTTAAATGCAGCGAGTGTGGCTATACGTTCTCACGAAATGGGCAGTTACGGATTCATATTAATGCCGTTCATAGAAAAATAAAAAAGTTTAAATGCAGCGAGTGTGATTATAAGAGCTCTTATAAAAGTGACTTGAGAGTACATATTGTCGCTATTCACAAAAAAAATTGAACGTTTATAGGCGGCGAGTGTGGCTATACGTGTTCGCAAAATGGACATTTAGGGCGTCATCTTAACCCAGCTGTTCACAAAAAAAAGTTTAATTTGCAGCGAGGTTGATTTTAAGAGAATAGAAGAAAGTATAAATGTAGCGAATGTGATAATACATAGCAATTTATACACTCATTACAATTACTACGCGTATAATAACTTTGTTCTAATTGTAAAATTAAATTGCTTTACTCATTTGAATGGATTGTTAATCTTTTATTTATCTGGTGGAGATGTCATGGTCATAAGCTATTTTATTGAATATTCCTTTTTTAATGGAATGACTTAGTGGTGAAAGATTTATTTAGGGAATGCAACGAACTTAAAGTTCGTATGAGAAGCGTGTAACGACACGGATCACATACTCGTAAATTTTAAACGATCTAGTTTTCAAATATTAGTTTTAAATAAAACTTAGTAATGATTTTTCCTTTAAATCGTATTGAAAAAGGGTGGACCTGTAGAAGTTTTTTTATAGAATTGAATATGCGCGTTTGTCCAGCATGCCGTTATGCTAAAATATACTTCTCAAGGAATTGAATAAATATATTCATTTGAGGTTATTTTATTCCCGTACTTAAATACCTACCGGGTGATTCATATCGAATGAATACCTATGCTTACCACCATGAGATCCCTCATTAAATTTAGTCTAAAAAATATTGGTACAAAGTGTATGCCTTACCTTGTAGATCTACCTTATGTCGCAGGAACTTTGAGTAATCCGTTGACTTAACATCGGATTATTGAAAATAGGTGCATTTTTATGCAATATTATTAATTGTTTCTACTTATTAAACCCATTGTTTTCGACGTGTGTTTCTAACCCCCCATGCAAACAGTATCTGTCTGTGGCATCGGAGCTCCCAAACGGAGGAAGCGATTTTATTGTTGTATTCGTTTGACAGGAGACTTTTTTACTGTCTTTACTTTTGTTCATTTCGTTTATCTGCTTTTGGAGTATTTGATACGATTTTTTAGATTTTTTTTTCTTCTGCTTATGAAAGTATTTTTTAACATGCGTTGTTAAATATTATTATTACTCGTTTAATTATCTTTAACTTCTTTAACTCTAATTAATATCGTTTTTAGGTTTAATTCATCTATAATTATTAAAACTTAACTGTAGGTTTGAATGAATCACAGTTTTTTAATTTACTTTATTAAGTTTCATGGCATTTTGTGCATAGTATTAATTGCGAAAATAATTTCTGGGGCGAGCGACGATTTCAATGAACATTAAAAGTCTTAACACGTTGAACGCCAAAGGGGTTTTTTCATAAAATTTCAAAAAATGTTTTGTTTGTTTTTAGGTTTCATGAAATATATATATATATATATTTCTTTTTTTCGATACCCTTTTGGATGAAATGACGAGTTTTTATACGTGTCAGTCACGGGTCACTGACAAAGCGCCAATGGAATAATTTCACGTTTTTTTTTGTCAGTCACCCACCTATTCAACGCGCACGATCCCGTGTGTATTCGCGTATTTGCTGTCAACGAAACATTCAACAAAATTTGTAAAAACTACGAATAGAAGAGGTGTACTTAAACCTCTTCTATTCAGAAGAGGTGTACTTAAACCTCTTCTATTCGTAGTTTCCTCTTCTATTTTTGGTTTAGTAAGTAAAAACCAGAAATAGTCGTGGATTATAATCAAACAAAGGGCGCTATTGACTTATCTGATCAAATGACCTTTAAGAAAAAGCTTAAACTGGTACAAGAAGGTAGGTATAGAGTTAATATTGAATACTGCAATTGTAAATGCTATGATCCTCCATAAAATCACGACAAATAAAAACCTTTCTTTGGTGAAATTCAGAAAAAGAATTCTGGAATATTTCTGCAAACCAAACACTCAAGACCTAGACGATTAAAACATCAAATCAAAGCCAAAGATGGTCCAGTTATGGCATTAAGAATGTATTGCAAAGGCTGTTACAGTGATAATGCAAAAAATTATGGCAGAAAATATGCCAGAACTGAAACTCCACAAGTCGTAACTTATTCTCCTGTACGTTCATCTCAACCGCACTATAATTTATTTAATTACCTGTTTAATTTCATATTTTTTTTTTGTTTACTTTTATCTTCCAAAAACTCGTGTGTTATTTTGTAAATGGAAGTAAATATGTTCATTTCTTTATATATTTTTATAAATAAAAAACATTGTGAATTTTGAGGGTCTAAGTATTTTATTTCAAATTTTTTTATGAGCCTATATGTACAAGTGTATGATGTAAAATTCTCGGGCCAAGTTGCAGGGACATAGAGAAGGGCCGCGTCAGGCAAACCTAGTAGACTTTAACACGGAAAGCGTGATCGACAGCGCTAAATTACAGTATAAAAATAGGTATATAGTGTCAGTCACCGAGGACTGACAAAGCGGTCAATGTGTTAAGGGTCGTTCGTCCGCTCGTGGGAAAACAATTCGGCTATAAATGCTCACTTTCTTCTTTGTTTGAGTGACTTTGCACGGGCGAGCGCAGGGTTGTCACAAATCGATCATATCGACGGCTGTCAATCTCGGCCCTGCGTTCGACGGGTCAGACCGCGCCTAGTACTAGTGACGTAGCGAGTGCTTCTTATTTTTTTCGCTTTCAAGGGACTTTATATATTTGTGTTGTACAATGGGCGGTCGGAAAGTGCTTTGCAAAAAAAACGTGCAATTTGGCAAGTTTTTTTAAAAATTTATATACACATTCCCTCATCATTCTTTAACTATATCTATATGAGGGTTTGTCTAATATAGCGGGAAACTGTACTGATGCACTTTTACTAGATAAGTACTTTAAACATTTTATTTTATTTTTAAATTATAGCTAAACAAACATATATTTAAGTTTATTTTTTGCAATAATTTTGGACAATCAAAAATACAATTAAAAATTTTGTATAAAAATATTAAATCAGCTAATTGTCTACGATCTACAAGAGAATTTAATTTATAAAAAGCTGAAGCGTCTTCAAGGCTTTGAAAACAGCAATGAGATTTAATGTTTAAAAACCTAATAAATTTATTTTGAATATTTTGAATTCTTGCTATGTATATATTATAATGAGGACACCAAATAGACGAAGCAAATTCTAAATGAGAGCGAACAAAAGAGTTATATAATAGTTTCAACAGTAAAATATCATTAAATGGTTTGGATACTCTTATAATAAAACCAAGCATTTTAAAAGCTTTATCTACTATATTATTTATGTGGTTTGCAAAGCTAAGTTTGCTATCTAATATAACGCCTAAGTCTCTAATGTATGAATTAATGGATTAATATATATAATATTTATTATTCTACCTAACTGACCAACGACTGTTCTAAGGTAGAATTTTATGTAGTAGGTCTTTAATTTTAGGATAATTTTGAATATATATAAATGTTTATTGTTTCTATTTATTTTACCTTTTTACTATTTAGGTATTATAATTTTTATCCGCGCTTTGTTATAATATCACGATTCATAATTATATCGTTTCAGAGTACCCTTCAATGAGATACAGAACTTGAAAAATAAACCTAATAATGGTGAAGTAAGTATTTCGCTATATTAATAAATTAAGGTTCTAAATATGTTTTAGGCGTAACGCATCAGGGGACACCAGCGGATTTAGTATATGTCATCAACTTAATAGTAACACAGTACCATATATGCACAGAGCCATATAAGTTAAAGAATTGTAGCATGTATCCTCAGGTCACTTCTTTGAGTAAACGAGTTGTTACATTCGCTGCGCGTGAATTTATTAATATTTCGGTGAACAGTATCAATGTGTCTCTTCAATTTACTTCTTCCAGAAAACGATTTGTTACACTCGTTACACATGTACTTTTTAATATTTCTGTGAATAGTATCAATGTGTATCTTCAAGTAACTTCTTCCAGAAAACGATTTGTTACACTCGTTACACATGTACTTTTTAATATTTCTGTGAACATTATCAACGTGTATCCTCAAGCTACTTCTTTGAGTAAACGAGTTGTTACACTCGCTGCACGTATATTTTTTAACATTTCTATGCACAGTATCAATGTGTCTCTTCAAGTGACTTCCTCCAGAAAACGATTTGTTACACTCGTTACACATATACTTTTTAATATTTCTGTGAACAGTATCAATGTGTTTCTTCAAGTGACTTGTTCCAGAAAACGATTTGTTACACTCGTTACACATGTACTTTTTAATATTTCTGTGAACAGTATCAATGTGTCTCTTCAAGTGACTTCTTCCAGAAAACGATTTGTTACATTCACTACACGTATATTTTTTAATATTTCTATGAACAGTATCTATGTGTATCTTCAGGTTACTTCTTCGAGTAAACGAGTTGTTACATTCGCTGCATTTGAACTTTCTAATACGTTTGTTATGAGAATCGACCTCTTTGATTTCACTCTTCGGTTGATCGAGTGTACCTAATACTCGTAATGTATCACTTTTACTATAATTTATTGGGTCGCATGTTTGAGGCTCAGTTTTTACCAACTTAATATCGCTTAAATTCTCATGTTTTATAATTACATTATCATACCGACATTCCTCATTTTTCGCTATAACACTGTCAGATTTTATTATTTTACTATTCTTCAATTCGAAATCATTTACCCCGTGTGAACTGTCAGCGGGATAGTTTTCCGCACTATTTTCTGTTGACGTTGTTGGTAGATAAATATCCATCAATACATTATCATCAATGCATTCTGTTTTGATGATATCTTGTCGGTACATGTTTCTTTATGTGCACGAACAAAATACCGAATCTAGTTCAGACTTGTAGGGTTGATGGAAAAGATTAACCTGGGTCCGGCTGTCAGTAAAAGTGGAATTTGGGGTTGCCACATTTGATATTAATATCATTACCATAACGATATGTTCGCGCTTTTTCCAGTTTTACCGAATGTTTATTATTCTTGAGTTGGATATTATTGCCACCATTAAAAATATATTAATGATAATAAATGATTACATTGAAAATTAAAAATATTTTTTTTACAATATAATGCTTAACGATGGACACTATAATGCTTAGCGACGGACGCTATAATGCTTAGCGACGGAAAATATAATGCTTAACGATGGGCACTATAATGCTTAGCGACGGACGCTATAATGCGTAGCGACGGACAATTTAATGCTTACCTACGGACACTATAATGCTTAGTGACGGACGCTATAATGCGTAGCGACGGACAATTTAATGCTTAACTAGGGAGACTATAATGCTTAGCGACGGACGCTATAATGCTTAGCGACGGACAATTTAATGCTTAACTACGGACACTATAATGCTTAGCGACGGACGCTATAATGCATAGCGACGGACAATTTAATGCTTACCTACGGACACTATAATGCTTAGTGACGGACGCTATAATGCGTAGCGACGGACAATTTAATGCTTAACTACGGACACTATAATGCTTAGCGACGGACGCTATAATGCTTAGCGACGGACAATTTAATGCTTAAGGCGCCTACATACCTGAATGTTATCAAAATGCGTACGTATTCAGAAGAAATACCACTAATCTACTTAACTTATATTAAATATCATTTATTATTCTAGGGAAATAGCTATAGAAAACTTCTTTAAACATTGTCAAAAAAACATAAAAAAAAAACTAATCCACAATGTTTTTGAAAAATCATTTTTTGATGTCAGCTATCTCTGAATTCAGAAACATCTCAATATAATAAAAATATTTTATTGAAGAGAATCGAGTCGCGGAGGGAGTTACCTGTCGAATTTGCGATATATGGTATAACAACTTAGAAATAAAATAACAAAGTTGGCCTAAAATGGGTGATTTTTGTTTTAGATTTGATATATGAAAAAGAAATTAAATGCCAAAATTAGTTAGATTTTCAGAGAGTTCTTGTATTATTAATAGAAAAAGACAAAAATTGAAAAACTGTATTCGTTATTTTTCTAAAAAAAAAAACTAAATGCTAGCAATATTTCATACAAAATGGTAGGCCGTGGTTTATGTTATAAACGCCATTCATGTCCGCTATAGAGTTTACACCTTTCTGTTCTTTGTGCACGGGTGTTTTTTGCAGACCGCGCATTGCAGCTCAGATTATTTTCTTAGTAATCCAATCAGTGCGGTTTTGGCCGCTCCAGTGACTAGACGTTGTTTCTGCGCTCGTTTGTTTTTAAATTTTCGAGCGTATTTATTTACGTGCTTGAATGGGAAATAAAAAAAATAAAGTTGTCAAGACGTAGCGGCGCTGTTCATGCAGAAAGTCTGCAATTAGAAAAAAACAAGGATTACTCTTACAGGAAAATAGGTTTGTATTTGCAATTATTACCACTTTATTTTTTTACTAATTTCGTAATGTGAATGAAAAGTTCAAAGCTATTTGCTATATATGTACATACCTATTTACCAAAATAGTAAAAAAAAACTTCTTATACAGGGTGTCCGAAAAGTCGACGTCCAAACTAAAACAAGAGATTAAAGAGGTCCATAGGCTACAAAAAATGTTAAGTACATAATGGTGATATTCGTAGCGGTTTTTAAGATATTCATGTTTACATATATTTATCATTTTTTTCTACCTAAATGACTGGATATTTTATTTCGACAAAAGTGGAGTTAATTTGTTAATGTTTTTTTCGTTAGTAGTATTAATAGATAACTAAATATTTAGGTAAAAATAATTTTACTAGAATTACTTGATATTAAGTAGGAAAAAAAAACCTGATTGTTTTTTTTTGACAAAATAATGAATCCAGACAGAAATTTCTACAATTTGTAATTTTATAAAAATACTCTACACAAATTTATCCTGCTATTGTAAAAACATCTTCAGATATTAGTGTAACTGTAAAAAAAAATATATGCAACTATGCATAATAACAATAATGTTACATTCAAATTATCGAGCGAGGCCCATTTTTTGAATGAATATAACTCTAAGCTAAATAATGCATAATTAAACTTATAATGCATGGTTCTATTCATTTGGTAATTTAAATACCAAGAATTCGCAATATAAATATTAGGTAGATATAGTAGGTACCGATGACTAATTGATTCAGCGGGAGGCGACACCGATTTTTTTGGGATTACCTGTTTCCCTTTAATACTTTTACTGTTACTACTGTTAATACTTTTGTGACATAATATTATTTATTTCAATGAAATTATTATACTATACAATCTAAATAATTTTTAAAAATTAAAAAAGTTCCTTTTTAAACACACGCATTAAACGAGCTTTACTTCAGCATTTGTATCGATGATTGATTTATTATATTTTCAAATGTTGCAGATTACAAATGCAATCCCAATGTTGAGAAAACCAGGAGAGTACCTTGATGTCTTCTAATGATTCTTCGGCCAACGCCACAACGATAGTGAGTTAATTTAATTTAATATTTATTCCAAATATTCTTACACACACAAAATTTAGGTTGAATGATTATATTTTAAATATATATTTTTTATTTTAGGGTAACCACAATCACTCTGATTTCACCAATGAAGAGGCTAGAGGATTGGCTGAATCTGAAACTACTCCAAATGTTCTTGAATGCGAATATGAGGTGGAGGTTCAAACATCTATTTTTATTATCTTTAACAATAAAAAGCGGCCAAAGTTTTATCTACCTTTGGGATGACCATGTTTTCAGCCTCTAGCACCATTCCTACTATTAACCACGAATTGCTTCGGATTCTCATTATAATAACTTCCCGTTTGGTTAAGAAATAAGAATAGTTAACGTTCCAACTACAGTGACGTTAGGTTAGGTCTTTGAAGACAGCAGGCACATGGCATTGTTTTTTTTTTTTTTATTGAATCGATTTGAATACTACATATGAAATTCCCAAAGAACAAAAATAGGGTAAAAAAGTAAAATTTCGTAATAAACAGTACAGTTTAATCTTTTCCGTAATATGGGTGGCCGGGTTTGATCCAGTCCTTCTTAAACGAATTAATGCCGGGCAGTTCGTCGCGAAGATGATAGTTTGAGAAGTACTTTATATCTTGATACATTTGTAAGGTCTTCAGCATCGATAGCTTCCTGTACCTGAAAGTGGTATAGTCAAGGTATAATAAAGTGTCCCCAAATAGGACGTTTTTATGGTTGAGACATTATCGACAATATATATATTTAAGTTGTAAAATTATTTGACTTATATTTGATGATTGTTTTTTAATAGCGGCAAATCGCATGAAAAGATAAATGACACAAACTTTGACAATATTGAAAATTTTTGAAAAAGTTTTTAATTAAAAACTTTAATTAAAAACTTTAAACTTAAACCTTTTATTAAATAATTATTTAATAAAGTGCTGGATAGCATAATATTTATAAAGGATCTAAAGAGGTCCTAATATAAATAATACGCACACTAATCATGTGCTTTAATTTTACACTTTTACATTTCCATTATTTTTATTTTTTTCATCAACTTCATACACAAATCACTCATAAAATCATCTCATTTCACCATCATCCTTCATCGTAATCACAAATCCATTATTTTTATATTTTTGTTAAAATATCATCCTTTCCTTATTTCATCTAATTAGATGGTTACATAATATTTGACAATATTTTACACTAAAGAGTTAAAAATGCATTTTTATAAAACTCAGCGCTGGGTTTAAACCGACATCCTGCATTCTCAAGTACAGTACCTTTATAAATATTATGCTATCCAGCACTTTATTAAATAATTAAAAACTTTTTCAAAATTTTTCAATATTGTCAAAGATTGTGTCATTTATCTTTTCAGGCGATTTGCCGCTATTAAAAAACAATCATCAAATATAAGTCAAATATATATATATTTATATATATTTTTTTTTTTCTCTTACAAATATACATTTTCATATTTGTCTGTGGATGCATTGACGGTTTGACATTCTCACTTGTAGCACAATACAACACTGCCTTCCTTAGTACAGACATAGTCTAGTAAAGAGGGCAGGGCACAAAATGTCGCAGTGCTAATCGCTCCCGGTGCATTTGTAATATTCATTTATAACTGTGATTTCTACTACTACATTTCTATATATTTTGTCAAATTAAATATGTACAATAAATAAATAAATAAGTGCTGATTCATATTATTATTACTTTACTTTTAAATTACTATTTTTTACTTATATCAAACATGCACATGTACGGTCGAGGGCAATTGAAGCTTTACCTTCGTAAGGCGATTCGACAGTGTGTATGCGAACACACATAGCACATTGTGCTATTAAGATGATGCACAAAACTAATCCATTACACGTGATTACAAATTACAATAATTTACGTATAAGCAATGTATTTATTGTGTATATAGCACAAATAATACAAAGGGATTGCATCAACCAAGTCGTCAATGGTGCAAGGAGTATTTGCAATATTTTCTCGCGTTATTTTTATTTCCTATTTCCCGCGCAATAAATTCGGTTATTGTTTATTTTTTTAATTAAAAAAAATGTGGTTTCTGGCACACAGCCTAAATGTAAATGCTAATTGTCATAATGGAAGACGGAGAAGAAGAAAATTGACAAATATTTGGACAAACATTTGCGCGCATGTCTGGAACGTGATCCGGACATATTGCTCAGCGCTTCGTTACGCGCCGCGCCCGAAGAAGTTTCACTTTATAAAACAGAACGCGTCGCTTCGCTAACCTTAAGTCGTAAACCTTTTCCATGGCATAGATGCCGCAGAGTGTGGCGACGACGGCAGCCGCGATCAGCGCCAGGTCCCAGATCAAGAGGAAGCAACTGCGCTTCGTGAACCGGAACGGCTGACAGACGGTTCCGCGATGGTGCCTGCAATCACCCTTGCATCTGGACGCGCTGAGGAAATAAGAAACAAATACAGGAAATACGGTCGAACAGACTTACCGCGCAGTCCGGCCCTGAACAAAAAAAAAAAAAAAAAATTTTGACGCATTTGAAAATGTATCTAATAGCACGAATTCAGTAATCAACTATTATACTCAAGATAAAAGAAACTCTCATTGAACACCATTCACATATACCTATAGGAACAAGTTAACACTCTTTTACGTTCCACACCCTAATATAGGGTGATGATTTTAGAGGCATGGTTTTCAAGAAAAGATAAAACGCATATAATTTGATGTTATGGCTAAGAATTTAGTTTTATTATAAAGATAAGGGTTTGCCATTATGTTTTAAAAATGATTTCGGGTAAGTGGCCGCCGCGGCTGACTCGAACAAATTCCAGCCGAGAGGCCCAATTTTCAACCACTTTTTGCAGCAAGTTGGGCCGTATGTCAGCAATAACGCGCCGAATATTCTCTTCCAAGGCGTTAATCGTGTCCGGCTTATCTGCGTAGACAAGCGACTTCACATAACCCCACAAAAAATAGTCCAGCGGTGTTAAATCGCACGATCTTGGAGGCCACGCCACGTTGTTCAGGAGTAAGTCTATTCATTATGAAATGGCAAACCAAACTGAGTATAAATCAAGTGACAGCTGTCAAAAACACCAACTACGAAAAAAGTAGTGCCAGATTGAAAACCACGCCTCTAAAAAAAACACCCTATATTTAAAGACTGCCTTTTTTACTTAGTTTAAGACAGTTCAAAATATCTGATCCAGGCAACATTTCCTTATTTTTTGCTCACACATGTTTTTATTATTATTATTGAATTATGTCTTTACAAAAAAACAACTAAATAGGTGCGTTTTCCGAATATTATTGTCGGATGGATGATTTGGTAATTAAAATAAGAAAACCCTTCATGAAAACCGCCTTAATAAAATAATATTACTCACCACCTGGGATTAGCAAATGTGTCCAACATTGCAGGATCAATCAATTCTAAATATATTAAAATAGTGGTTATTATATAACTGTTAGTACTGAATATTATTTATTTTAATAAAATTTATTTTAAATGTCACGCGAAGTAATGCAAAATGGCCTGCTTGACAGTCCGTTTTTTTTTTAATAGTTGGAAATTGAAGTGTCTCTCACTACCCTGTGCACTAGAATCGTGCACATATTTAGAGCTTAGAAAGGAAATATTATGTTTATAATCAAGCCCTATTATTTTGACTAAATGTCTGCCCGTTTGACAAATAATTAGGTTCTCAACCGTTTGAGTTGCTAACTCGAAACTCGAAAAAAAATGCCTATTCCAATGATTAGGTACTTTTCACTATAACTTACGAAGATAAAAAAATTCTAACTTATTGTTTCAATATAAAATACATCACGGACATATATTCGAAGAGTAAGGCAAGCTTGCGATTTGCGAGCACTTCAATTTTATCTAAAGACAATTCAAAATAAATTCATAATAAAAAAAATAATAAAAACAAGGTTTTATTTAAATGCTTGAATGCATAAACAATATTTCGCATCTGCACTATTGATCGTTGAGGAGTTCCTTCATCTGAAGCCAATCCTGGGTGTAGAATCGGGTCATACTCACCATAAAAATGCATTGTCATCGGAACTGAACCAGCATGTCAAATTTCAATTCCGCAGGATAAGAGATTCGATTAAGGCGCCCCGGGACGCGTTTGTCCTTGAGATTAGAAAGAGTAGGCTTTATTCGAACATTGACGTGTAGAAAAGAGACGGATATACTCGCCGACCGCGAATTCGTTACATTTGGAATCGATGAAACATGTTTTTTGTATTTAAATAATTATTATCATTTGAAAAAAATGTTTTTTTTAAGTAATGTCCTAGATTATTATATTGTCTATCTTTAGAAAGAAAAATTAGGTTCGCGTCACTTACACAACTTAAAAGATAATCGTTGCAAGAAAAAAACCACACTTTCTTATTTATTTATTTTCATTACTATAATAAGGTGTATTTCGTTTTTTTTTTAAGCAAAGGACTAAATTAATATATGTAGAATATTGTGGTATTTTTAGTTTTAACCATTTGTTGGGAATAACTTCAACAAAATGCATCAAAATACGTTACAAAACACGTTCTAGGGACTGGTGGCGCCTTAAAACATTAAAATTCTAAAATCGGCGGTGAAGTCATTGACATCTGACAACCATGGAAGCTACGCTTCGCTGCGCTACGATAAATATATCTCGTGTGAGCGTGTGTTTAGTAAATATTAGGGCAAATGTGTTTTGAGTAAACCTACGTACCTACATTGGAATGAGTTATTGTTCTTGTTTGCGATAATGCCAACTATAATGTAGGAAATAATATATTATGGAGGAATTAAGAACGATGCCAATTTCGCTAAAGAAGCGTTTACATTGTTCTGCATAACGTGATGCGCACAGGAAGGCCATTAATGAATTTGATATTAAAAATCATATTTGTCCAAACAAAAAAATCTTTAAAACTGTAGCGTTTTACTAACAGGAAAATTATATATACGTTTTACTGACAGTTTAATATGCTCACACGTCAAAAATCTACTGGATTTACAGAGTAATGATTGAGCACCTGAAAATTAGAAAATTCCTCCATTCTATGTTTACAAAACGTGTGCATTCAAACATTCTTATATAAGCGTACGAAAATCGACCGTTTAAAAAGTCCATTAGGTGACAGTTATTGGTAATTTTCACGTCAAATCTGGCGTGACGCTAATCAAGCAACGGAAAATTTCGCCTGGAAAATTCAATTTTTCATTATGAAGGCGAAATTGGCTGTAACTTTTGCGTTAATCTCTATAATAAATGTGAAATTTTCAAATGAATATAATATTTACCATAATCATAGCCACGTGCCGATACCTGGGATAACAATATCTCGAAGTAGGCTTTCAGAATATAATAAATCGGTAGAACCGCACCCAGAGAGAAACAATCATGAAGAACCAGAAAGCTATGGTTAGCAAAACGTAATTTTTATGATAATATTTCTTGGGAGGGTAGATACTCCTGCAAGTTCTACGGCACACCTACCCTGTCGTGCTTTTCACGCTTATTCCATTACAATCGAAAAATGTGCATTTGTGAAGACGGTATACCGAAATTCATCATGGTTAAACGGTTCTGTAATAGGTATGTCGTACGCTCACCGGTCACACAGTAGAGTGTGAAAGCAACAGCCAGTGTCTATCGCTATCTCGCTCTGCTGTGCATGTAGAGTTCATCTGAAGTTTTTATTTATATCATCATTTATATGACACTAAATACATTGTTTATCAGTTATACACTCTATATGTACAAATACTTTATCTGAAACAGTAGTTTTTAATTTTTTTTTATACGTTTCACGTTTGAACGTTGTACGAGTAAAATCAGGTAATTTGTGTAAGCACACCACTAACCGTTTTTTTTACATAAAATGCAATGGGAATATGTTTAAGTATCGTTTCAGTTTAAGTATTATATATGTTTAAGTATTAAATATTTCTACTATATCAGTACCAGGTTATTATTTGTGTAAATTGGTTTTTTTTTCAGGGGTCGAACCTTACCACGGGAAGGTAAAAACACTCGCTCATTTGGTTTTAGCGGGTGAGTATTAATACTAAGGAATTTAGTATTTTACTATTCTTTTATCGAATATTGAACAGACCGGGAGGTGGTTTATGATGATGAAGATTGGATTTAATACAGTTTATTGAACGATTTCAATAAACTGTATTAAATCCAATCTTCATCATCAATTACTATGATAATTATCCGTTACAATACACGCAAATACAATACAAGCGGCTGTTACAAATGCTCGACTGTACTCGACGACACATTTTCAGCGATCCAGTGAGAAAGCTGGGCGATGCAGCGGAAACCCGTGTGCGTTTAATGACGCACGAGCCGACCTTGAGACTACACTGAAAAACCTTCCTTGGTGCGCGTTTACGGCAGTGTAGTCAATGCAATACAACAAGAATATTTCTTTGGCCATCACAGTGCAGTGGTATATTTAGAATTTAGGAATTTCCTAATTTCGTTATCATAGGTTTACTGTCGTACCCTTACATACCAATTTTAAGGACGTATTCACGACAAATGTACCAGACGTGTATTAACAGACCCAACGCCTTTACCAACAGCGGGTGGTGACGACGGGAGCCGTACGAAAGGACAAACGATACAAATTACCGACAAACATAAGAAAACGTCTAAGAAGAAAAAAATAAAAGGCGGTGATTTCTGTGACAATGGTATGTATCCGATTAATGTCTTGTGTAATTTATTAATTTACCTACGTACGAAAAGGATATAGTTAAATAATATTCAGTACCCAGAAGGTATAGACTCTATAGATCTATAGAGTCTAAGGTATAGACTCTATAGTACCCAGAAGGTATAGATCGCGATCGACCAGTCGACATTATCGTACCGTAGCTAATATCTATATATGCTACGGTACGCCCTACCTAGGTAGGTAGGGTGTATCGTGTATGTACGACAACCCTGCATCACACACACTTGCAGTCTCTCAGAGTCGATCGTAAGTAGACTAAAAATATTGAGGTAGATCGCCAGCAGTTCAAATTTGAGCACCCCTGGTATAGAGTATGTCAAAGCATTTATTCCTAAGAACCCGTCCTGACCTACTTATTTTATATCGGAACGGAGCGGGCGTAAACGCGATAACCATATAACTGAAGTTACGTAATGCGCGATTTTAAAACTAATACTAAACGGCTACGAAATAACTGCGTGATTTATAGCCGAACTCTTCTCGTGGTTCATTGTCATGGTGTCACTTGCAACGACGTTTGCGTGTCACTTTAAGGTGTAACATGGAATTTGCAAGCCAGGCAATGCGCAATAAATGGTAATAATAGGCGATCAAAGCGACTTCGTTGAACGAAATTCTGTAGCTATGGCTGTGAATGAACGCGATTTCGTCACCGCTATAAGCCAGCTTCAGTAACGCAGCTATTCGGTATCTCATCATATCGCAAACATTATTAAATTTATTTTGATATATTTAAATTTGCGGAGCATATAAAATGCTACTTTTTTACAAGATGCGCCATAAAATAGTAAAAATATGTCCACAATTCCTAAGTTTCATTCGATGCTAATGGCAATAAGTATTTTATGATGTAATTTGTAAGAAACGCTAGTTTTTTTGTAAATATAATGAACTTAACAAAAATATATGTTAGTATCCAAAAGGTAAATATCAAGATATTTAGAATAATGTCTCTTTAAATTTATTAAAAAATATGATGTTTATATACACAATTATGTTCAATGTGTGATGTTAAAAGATCCTAAGGGCTAGATCCTAAAAATATAATAATCTATAAATGTACAATTTTACCTGTTTATAATTATGTACTTTATACTAAGTTGGAAAATATCAGGATGTGATCTATTTTAATATGATTAGACATTCTTTGGAAAAGAACTCTTGACGCTTAGATATTATTTTAAATGCCGTTAAAAAATATCACTGTTCAGTACGGTCGCCATTTTAGTATTGCTGAAATAATTATACGTATAAATAAAGAATGCATGTAAAGCATATTTTAATTTAAAAAAAATATATTTTATCGATTTAAAATATTTCTAAAATGGTAACCGAAAAGCTGATACAATCTATTGTTCGATATCTGCAAGAATGGTATCGAATTGAATTGTATAAAACGCGTACAAGCGAAAATCGAGGCATTTACTTTAATGTAGTGAGTGGCTTTTCCAGTTTTTTTAAAACAATTTGCATTGCTAAAAATAAAACGATACTTATCGTATCGAATACGTCTCGTTGCGTTTGATATTAATTTGCATTACGTTGAAGATTTATAGCAATAAATATTTTTCATCAGACTTATTTTTCATTGCTTTGATATTTCACAAATTGTACTTGATGGAAATTCCATATTATTTTTATAATTTTTACTGTGCGGTCGGAGCGTTTATTATTAGACCTTTTAATCATCTGCTTTTTGTTTCAGGAATATTATGTAACCTTAATTATTATTGTTTCGTTCATGTGTTTTGATCCATAAACAGGCTAAGCAACAAAACAGGGATGATCTCAATCGTATATTAATTTATCATTATGGTTTGGCTTTATACTGGACGTAGCGGATACCTTCATCTATAAACTTTATGGGAAATCATTGTAAGATCTTTTTCATGTTGACATAGATAAATAATTTAACAACTCTTGCTTGTTAAACGGTACCTAGCTGAATCCAAGAAATAATTATTGGGATTAGAATATTGAAACCCTCATAAATGAAAAATTATTGTCTATAGCTGAGAATCAAAATAGAAATGATTAAATGACTATAGAACATAAATAGTTTACAGAGGTTTAGCTTTAGGTTTAGGACTATTTAAATAAGTTGTGTATTTCGGAATAAAACCTCTAGTTGTAGCTCTAGTGAGCAAGGGGAAGAATCTGCGGAAAATTCTCAGAGGAATCTCATTATACCGAAGGGGAACCTCAGAATATGCTATATGTTTTATAGCGACGCTGTGATCAGTTAAGTCGTTGCTAATGCAGGCATGTTTTTTGGTAGATGCAACTCTATTTGATCCCACTTCGGTTTTTAAATTATTATAAAATTAAAAATATAAGATAATACAAAACAATGTTCATCATAGTACGGGAAATTCAAACGGTGTCAACCCAGTGTCAAACTTTAAATTAGGAAAAACAAAATAACGTTATTATTTTTTTAATTATTTTACTTTGCGCTTTGTTTTGATTAAATTGCTAATCTCAGTTCATTATTTTATGTAGAAATCGATAAAAAATCTTTATTGTACATTATGACGTTTTTATACCCGTTATTTTGACGTTTTACATTGGATGGTGTAATCGCGCCCTTACCTTAGTTATCCTCTCATGTAATTGTACAACGATCTGAAAACTTTATATAAACAATGTTTTCTTAAAAACATTAGGCACATAAAAGCTTCATAAAAACTTCTTTGTTAGGTTTTTTTTCAGAGCGGGATTAGATGTGAAATCATTTCCTTAAAACAGAATACATCCACGGAAATCACATTTGTGAACGTCTGCGGATGTTAAATTATTTCCCAAATGACATGGTGTGTAACCTAACCCAAAAATTTATTCTAAAGATTTCGTCTTTTAGTTATCGATGCCTGTTATTTTTTATTATTTAATAATACCTAAAATAAAGCATTATTAGCTCCATTAGCATTATTAGATTCATCTGCCGTAAACGAGTGAATTTGACACAACACAAGAGTCTTGCACTTTCTGAAGTGCCAACAGCTAACCGGCTATCTGAAGAGGATGAACCCTAGCTACCTGCAATAAATTCGATCGTACCTAGAGGCTTAAATAAAACAGCACTTCTATAAATTATTTATTTAATATTATCAAAAAAATATTACAGCGTACCATTATTATACAGTAGGCACCTAAATGAATAAAAATACATACTGCAATTTCGTAATAATTTATAGATTGGCGGCAACTGGCTATTATTAATTTATTGACTTGGTATTTTAAACATTAAATTAACAAAACATGCAAAGTTCTACCTTGCAATGTCCGTTTTAAGATAGATTTTTCTTTTAAGTTATTTTTTTTTAACGCGCTGAACAACACGATTTCATAATGTCCCCGGTAAATATATATATTAAAATTTAGCCTAAAATAATTATTTAAATACTTTCCATGATTACAATATTGGAAAGAATAAAATAATTAGAGCATTGTACCTGCTTCAGTTTCGATTTGATTAAAAAGACTATATTAATTTTGTATCAAGTTATAAACATTATCGAAAATCAATTCACCTAAACTAAAACGGACGAATGTGTACGCCATGGGCATAATATGTTTTTGTATCGAACTGCTCTGTAAACGAAAGAAGCGATTTTTGATAGTGAAGTGTGCGATAACATCAATTGTTAATCTACGCCAAATTCTCGTCACATACTTGGCAATGTTACTGCACTTCACCTTGCCGTATGTTATGTCAGTCAGAGTCAGTCAAAATGGGTTTGTTTTGATTAGTTTGAATAGCGGGCTTTTAAGTTGCGTTTTCTTTTTATTTAAATCGGTAACTAACTAGTAGCTTCACAAAATGGAGAAATTTGCTGTTAATAAAAATAAATGTAAAAAAATGACGAAAGAAAATTTATTGGAGTTGACTAAAGAGGTTAGGAACAGTATTGTTATTGGTAAACCTATCCATATTGTTTTGAGGTTATTTCTATGCAAGCTAGAACTGTTTCGTCATATAAATTTGTCGTATAAATTTGGTACCATCCACAATTTGTCAGTGAATGAAAATTTTGTTTGTTCAATTTTGAGGAATTATTTTTAAAAAGTACATTTTATTCCAATAAAAACCAAAATAAGTTTAGATTACAAGGGTAACAGGCGTCTTCTTATCTAAAGTGAAAATCTCTCAAATCAATTTTTCTAGCGGATCAATATTTTTTTAAATAGTCTACTTTGGTAATTTCATATTTCTTAATAACTTGATGGGCCTCTACTTTTTTTTTAAATTGTGAAATTTTGTATTTCCTTTAGGAATTAGTAGATAGAGTCTTGCAGCTGCAAAGCCACAATCAACAATTGAGAAATGTGATTGCAAAAAGAACGGGGGATGTGTTTTGCAGAGAGCCCAACGAAAAGAAAAAATGCAAACGAGCTTTCGACTTTAAACAGTAAGTAATAGTTTTTTTGTTTGCGTTACCTATTGCAACGGATTCAACAAGCATAACACGCTTCATAAATTGACTGCTCTGATGTAATTTTAACCAATAACCCTTAAAAACAGCGTCAAATCAAAATGACATTATAAAACTCTTAAGTTCTCTCTGTTCTCTCTTCTCTCTGTTAAGTTAACTCTGTGCTTTCTAACCATGAATATTATTTAAATATAATTCCATCTGCATGTTGCTTATGAAGGGGGACTATTTTATGTTTTTTTTTAAACACAGAAGTAGGAATTTCTATGCGTCAGTCTTAGGTCAAAATGGTATGCGTACAGTCAAGTAATAGTTGACCTTTAAGAGTGCAACTGTTGTAGCTCGACCTATACAAGCGAGGTTTTGGTATTTTTAGTGGTAAGGTGCTAAGAATAATTATCTTTTAATTTATAGTAATGGAATTTAGAAAAAAAATTATTAGGTATTTAAAAAGCCATTTTTGTTTAGCTAGAGACGCTATTTACAGATAAATATTACTATGTGTAAAAAGTACATTTACGAAAAACATTACATTTCAGAAATATTCCTTATGGTTTTTTTATAAAAAAAAAATAATTGAGCCTCCGATAAAATTTGCTTACAATTTCTATTAATACACACGCTCGTCGCGAGTCTCCGCCCCATGAAATAGCAAGCTTTTATTCTACTTCCAGTTCTAAACTTGAGCATCTGACAGTAAATTCTCCCGAGAAAAACTAACAGTTGTGAAATTCACATGTCAATCAGATTGAGCGCTTTTCGATAATATCTTTTGCGTTGTTTTTTTATTTTTGGGGGCACTCTGAATTTTACAATTTACCGAGAACTGGGCAACTATTTATATAACTCCCATTGGTGTGTGTGAGTGCGTGATTTGACCCGTGATTTCTACACTACCAGGGTATATTAGAATCTTTGCAAAATTACTAAAATCGTCCTGTTAGATTGCATAAATAAATATCAGTTATTTGGCAATATTAAGAAAGTGGTTATGAGTTTTGCGAAATTACTCATTTTTCTTAATAGTGCATAATAATGGAACCATTTTCAATAACTCCGTGTTTTGCAAATCTAAGTACTAGGGACGTTGGAGATTGTTCAACGTTCCTGCGACACGTATGCGCCACTTAGCTCTCTATAATATAAAAGAATAAATATCCTTCTGTGTAGTAGTTAGCTGCGGCGTAGATTCACGGCTAGATCCTACAGATGGCACAAATAGCGGCATTCGTTTTTTTTGTTTAATACGTGATCCTTGAATCGTTTTTCTGCACATGAATTTATCTTAAGATTACTAACCTATTATAAAAACGCGTGTGTACAATTTGCACAAAGTTTGTCCTCGTACTATGTCATACCCAGTTTAAATGGAAGTTTGACCTCAAAGGCAACGTTGTGATCAAATCAGACCGTCCTGAGAGAGGTGTTAAATTCCTTTCTCACGGTTAAATTTTCATAATCGAAGACAGTACTTTTCAGCCTTTAGTCTTTACTCACTGCGCTCCCGGAATAGACACCCTCTTAGGTAATCAAACTTACATTGCAATCCTGCTGAGTCAGAAATTGGTTAGGATAAGTGTGAACCTCAATAAACTAATTGGTGACCCTGATCTGAACTCTATCCTCACCTTATCTTTACAAATACATTCCTGCAAATGCTTCATGGAAAATCTTCTTATTACAGATGTCATACACGTCCGGTATTATTGAGACTTCTATACTTTGGGTGGAATTACCACGGCCTGGCCGTCCAAGAAGATACGTCCGAAACGATCGAGCACCATCTCTTCTCTGCGCTGACTAAAACCTGCCTGATAGAAAGCCGCGACGTTTCGGAATACCACAGATGCGGAAGGACTGACAAGGGTGTGAGCTCGTTTGGCCAAGTTAGTGTGTTTAGTAGAGTTTTGTCGGCGAACAAGCATTTTTTCATGAAACTTAGAGTATGTACAAATAAATAATATAGGACAACGTAACGTACCTGATGGAAAATATTCTGCTTTATATTGTATATAGGATGTTTTTAAATTTAGGGCACTCCTTTCGGGAGGTTGATCTAATATCGATAACTAAAACGATCTCACGAATAAAAAAATCGAAAAAAACAAAATCGTAGGTACTAGAATAACTAGGGCGCCGCTTTGCTTCGCTGCGGCATACATTGGAGCGGAGTTTAGTATATAAATGTATTTCTCCATAGGGATTACCATTTATTTTTTTATAATTCTTTGCGCAATCAAATGTATATGTTTTTTTGGTATCTATGCACAGAAGACATTGTCATGGTCATTTTAAAAAAATAGTTATCCAAATCGGTCTTGCAGTTCTAGAGCCTTAGTCCGTGAACAGAGTGACATTTGAGTCACCACATGGGAGCTTCGCTCCAGTTATATTATTAAAAATCTTTGTATTTCTGCGAAGTTCTTTGCGAGGGGTCAATGAGCTCGCTCCATGCGTCCAACCACATTCTCAAACTTTAAAACGATTTTTAAGTAATTTTTCTCGTAATTAAAAAACATTTTTTGAATATTTTTTGCTAATGTTAATTGTCGATATAGATCAACATTATAAAAGAAGTGCCCTAAATTTAAAAACAACCTGTATATAGAATTTAAGTGGATTAATTTATAGTAAAATAAAACTCTGTAGAGAACAGTAATATTTTTTTATAAACTAGAAAATATTTTTGTTTTTAAATACGTACCTAATTTACACGACGGATGATCATTTGCAACTTTGACAGATATTTATATATTCACTAGATCGCCCTACAACGCTACTTAATTTTGCACCTATTGCCCGGCACGCTCGTGTTTGATTTATCCTGTTTTTAACTCCTGATGCAAACGGACTGGTATAAGTTTTTTTTTATTTGAAAGTTGTCCTGATCGTGAGTGTTCTTAGCTACGATTCAAGAAAATTTATACAAACGTTTGTGCATCGGGGGTTTTTTAAATCTTTAATAAATTGTATTTCTTAACGTTATGAAAATGTTACAAAAGCTGCTAATTGACAGATATATATATAATATACACACGATAGTCTTATAATAAGTACCTAATTTTTCATGCCCTATTTATGGGTACAATCCTATAACAATGTATTCGTTAAAGATATTTGTATATTCCGCTTGTAGGTAATATCGATTCGTCTACGAAGTAAGTTTGACGAATCGCAGCAGAACTCATCGGAGGGGCTGGAGAACGAATTCCCGTACTGCAAAATGCTCAATAGACTGCTTCCAAAAGATATCCGAGCTGTAGCATGGTTGCCGGTGCCCAAAGAGCGCGTCGGATATAGCGCTAGGTAAATATAAATTACTGCCTTTGATAGTTGAGGCCTCATATTTGTTTCGCTCATAACTTCGAATTTCTTAAAGGTTATTTTAGCACAGCATCTTGTGAAGCCAAGATGCGCCATTCTGATGATATACCCAGAAACGTTCCTCTCAATGAGCAGCAAGATTTTTCACAGGTCTGATATTTTTCGGAACGTTTATAATTTCTGAATTCCCACAGACATAATTGACTACGAGATAGATGTCAAATTGGAGCTATTTAAAGAACCTGTGCACCTAAATTATAAATATTTAATACAACGCAAATTACACCCTTATTTCCTCTTTTAGTAAAGTCATTGTTTTTGCTACTTTTCCGACTTTGGTGTATAGTGATGGATCCAAACCTAATTCAAAGTCACAAATCAAATGTCACGCAGTATAAAGAAGGAACAGTAAGTCATCTTAGGTCAAAAACACAAATGAAAACGCGCGAGGGGCAAACCTCGTCAGGGCTGGTACAAAAAATGTTTAACGATTGGTTTACACTTAAATCCACCATGAATTAAGCTCTTTGACGGCAAATAATTACTAGGGCGCCGCTTTGCTTCGCTGCGGCATACATTGGAGCGAAGTTTAGTATATAAATGTATTTCTCCATAGGGATTACCATTTAATTTTTTATAATTCTTTGCGCAATCAAATGTATATGTTTTTTGGTATCTATGCACAGAAGACATTGTCATGGTCATTTTAAAAGAATAATTATCAAAATCGGTCTTGTAGTTCTAGAGCCTTAGTCCGTGAATAGAGTGGCATTTGAGTCACCACATGGGAGCTTCGCTCCAATAAAGCATTATTATTACAGTTATTAATATTATTAAAACGGAATTATTCAGGAACTATTGCTGAATAATACACATAAATGGTTGTCAATTTTAATATAAATAAATGGTTTAATAAGCTAATTGTAAAACCAACCCTCACGTGAAAATCACCGACAGAAAAAAGACTTGAATCCACATTCGATTTGATAGCCCTCTTTGTCGTAACGGACGAGAGCATTGTTTGTCCGCAATCCACTCCCCGCGCGGCAGCCCGCACACCTCAATCCGCCGTACTTTTGCGCAGCGAAAGAATACTGATGAATACTGAATTCCTTTTTTATAATGTGGTATTGATGCGCCGTCATTGACTATTTTGCAGACGGGAGCGAATTTTCGGATCGATCGGAAAGTTGCTGGACCGAGTGTATAATCCTTAAAAGAGACGATGTAAAATGTGTTTGATATGATTTCATAATAATTAATAACATTACTTAGTTTTCAGTTTTTTTCCAATATATTTTGATGATTAATGTTTGATTGTTGATATATATTGTTGATATATATTTGATTCCAAGCGCATCTTTCTAATAATCATTGCAGATTTGATTGCCGCCAACGAACCTACAAATACTATTTTCCACGAGGAGATCTCGACCTCGAATCGATGAGATCATCCTGCGGCTATCTGATTGGCTCGCACGACTTTAGAAATCTCTGCAAGATGGATGTGGCGAACGGTGTCACCGAATTCGTGAGGGACATTGCGTCTGCTCAAATATTGCCTCTCAGTTTGGGGGATGACGATGACGGTAAGGCTTTAAACCGTTTCAAGTATACTCCGACCATAGAGTTACTACAAGAGAAGACGTCGCATGTTCTATACGGAGTGTTAAGACGCATACTAATAACCTCGCAGGGCCAAATAGAGCATTTAGTAGGGTAGATTTTACAAGCTTTTATTTAGCTATCTGGGTCAAATCTAGCAAGCTGAATTCGAACCATTCATTCTTATCTTACACCCAGGATTGGCTGCAGATGAAGGAACTCCTCAACGGTCAACAGCACAGATATGAAATTCTGCATACGCATTTAAAAACTTGTATTAAAATTGTTTTTTTTACGTGTTTATTATCTTTTATTTTTAATAATAAATAACTTTTTTTTTAATAATAAATAACCTAAAATTTTTAGGTCCCATAATTTAAATGAATTATTAATATTAATATTTCGTTGGCAAAAAAAAACCGCCATCTACATCATATCCTAGGAGCCTACTAATTAATAAGGTTTAGCTATCTTAAAGCCACCATGGTAACTCTTCATTTTTGCCAGGTTACTCCGTATACTATTTGCAGATAGTTGGAAATGCGTTTCTCTGGCATCAGATCCGATGCATCGTGGGAGTGCTTTTGCTCGTCGGGGAAGGCAGGGAGGAACCGCACGTTATGCAGGAATTGCTCAACGTTGAACAGAATCCAAAGTAAGTCTCCTTTTTATATGAAAGTGTGAATAGGGAATCTGGGCAGATATTTTGTGGGACAACCACTCAGTGGGTTATTTTATTAATTATTTTCTGGAGTCACAGGGTGTACGCTTATTCCAGGAAACCGCAGTATTCAATGGCGCTGGAACTCCCGCTGAATTTGTTCCACTGCGAGTATGACCTGCTGAAAAGTGTCAGTTGGCATTACGAAACCGATGAACTGCGCAATATAATTCTGACGCTCCAGGAAAAATGGACAATGGACACTATTAAGTAACTTTAAGTTAAATACCTACTTTGCCATATTTTACTACAAATTGTTCCCATTTCAATATAAACCGTTGTCGCACTAACTAAGCTCAAAATACTTTCCTTAAGCGAACATTTGGTCTCTATAATAAGTCCTCAAGTAATGCTGAAGATCTATAAGGCATACGTGCGGCCTTTGCTTGAGTATGGGTATCAGATATGGAATCCATACTTTGTGAAAGACATTCAGTCGCTGGAAGGAGTTCAAAGGAGATTTACAAAAATACCCGCACAACTAAAACGCTTGGAATATGAAGAAAGGCTGTCTGTGTTAAAACTGACCTCATTACAGGAGCGACATGATCGTGGTAATCTCATTGAGATTTACAAAGTGTTAACTGGACATTTCAATTAAGGACATATTCATGTTTAACCAAAACACGCAACTTCGCGGCCATTCAATGAAGTTATCTAAATCTCTTCGTTCCACTAATCCTAGGAAGAATTTTATCTCCAATAGAGTTGTGGATAATTGGAATCGGCTCCCACAGGAAGTGGTGGAAGCTATAAATGTAAACCAGTTCAAGAGCCGCCTTGATAAATTACTTGAATCTAGGCCAATCGCTAGTAACTGAGAATGAGATTAGAGCACATCAGCTAAATAGCTGCTTGCTCAACAAACAATAATAATAATAATAATAATAATAATACTCACTTCAGAAATTTTGGTATAAATGCAATGTCAATTGATGCATTAACTTTACTTAAAAATAGGTAAAGCGTAATTATAAATTTTAATTTTTTGGTTATTGACACCGTGTTCCAAGACCATTCCTGATAAAAAAAAACCTGCTTATTGACCTATACCGCCGTGATGCCGGGATGATGTTCTAGATGATGTGCGGGATGTAGAAATGAAGATACCGTAGAACATGTAACCTGGATATCACCGTCGGTATTTATTTCATTTACAGGAATTCCATCTCGGAAAACATGCCAATGATTACATTGTAAATATTAGAAATTAAATAACAAAATGTAAAATCTTAAAGAACAGGATTAACGAATATCAATCAGGAAAACGAGACCAGATGTTAAATATGATGCTATGAGCACGTTCTGCGGTTGCTCCGAAAAAACGAGCTTGGCGCATCCATTCGGCTGAACTCGGCAACGCTCGGATTTCTTCGCTATTCACGACAACCGCCACCGAGTCTCGGGTCGGGCCGTTCGATTGTGTGCATGCCGCCACTGATGACGTGTCGGTGTGTACCCACACCGCTACAGGCCCTCCAATTTCAAACACGATTTGTTTTCACCTCATATCAAAATTCATCCTTGTTTCCAAGTTAAAAAATTATAAACTTTACACGATAATACGAAATTGCTCTCGTCATAAGTTCGTTCGATAGCGAGGCCGCACCACACCGAGTCATCGGCCGGCATCGGTCGAGCGCCAGCGACCAAAAAGGAATTTACACGAGCGCTTTGATAAAATTAATAAATTTATGCCTTATTTTATATGATTTCTTACACTTAATAGGGAACATAAACACCACTTAAGTCTTTGGGATTGGTCTTGGAACACCCCGACTATTGTATGACTATTTTTCTTAATAAATAAATAAAAATAGTAAAAAAAACATTTATCTGTTTACAGGTCTTTCATGATTAAAGACGTGTTGGATTCATTGATTTCAACATACACCGCAAAAACTCATTATCTAAGTGAGAAAGATGACCAAGTATCTGCTGATAGTGGATTGATAAGAAATCAAAGCAGGTGTCTTTTGCAAGGTGTCCGATCGAACGTATATAAACCACTCCTCAAACGAAATACATGCGGTGAGTAATTATAATATTTGAGTAATTCATACTATTGTGCCAACTAAAAATTCCATTTAAATGCAGTGCCGTGAGAAAGTGCTTAATATACGATTCGCACTTTAAATTTACATTAGCGGCTGGTCAAAAGGCAGCCGACTATTTTTCACACTTCAGACGTCCATAGTGTCGAAAATGCATAGATTGCAGTCGGCATACCGTTTGACATCATCAGAGAGAAACAGTGAGATATTCCTTTACGAGTAGATAAGTATTAAGTACTCGTACATACCAGATAATAATTCAATAGAAATTAATACGAATTTTATATTAGAATTTTTCATCGAAATTTATTTATTTATTTATAAAACAGGTTTTCCTGTGTATATCGATAGTATCGATAAATGCCATACATCGAACCCTACACGGAAAGTGAACTTTCATACTGTTAACGTGTTTGTATAATTGTTATTTATTTTTTTCAGAAAGCCTCGAGGATCGAATAGAACACTACGTGAAGAAGGAACGACTCAAAATTGTCGCTAAACCCACCTAAACCTAAACCTAAACCTAACCCACCATGGAAAATAGCTAAATGTTACGCATGTCAATTTAAAATAACGCCGGATAGGTTATCGGAACTCATCAGCGAGTACCGAAAAAGGAAAAACCCCTACGGGTGTTTTTCGGGAAGGCATCTGCGCTTAGGCC
This sequence comes from Neomicropteryx cornuta, assembly GCA_020383195.1. NCBI lineage: Eukaryota > Metazoa > Arthropoda > Insecta > Lepidoptera > Micropterigidae > Neomicropteryx > Neomicropteryx cornuta. Next base: position 2,088,643 of record JAHKQU010000010.1, on the reverse strand, counting down.
ACCTAAGTAACTGCTGCCGCCGGCTACCAGGCTGCCAGGCTACTTTATTGATCGCGCTTATGAATCTAAGAATTAAGTTGTAAGATTCTAATACTGTGAGAAATGCGATAATGTAAAAACAACGTCTTGTGCATGCTCCTTAATTGTTCTGTCTCATCTAACGGCCTTTAAAAAATAGCAACATTCCGTCGTTATTAGTTTATCATAAAAAATATAATGTATTTTAAAAAAATCACAAAATCATCATTAGTTTTATTTTCCCGATTCTTGTATTCAGTCAATTGTGTTTTGATAAAATATAAGAAAAATTAAAAACTATTCGCCGTCGAATCGCCTTGTACATCGTCAATAGAGGACCAAGAATACTTCTTCATTCGTATGGCTTGTGTTGTCGGGGAGGCGCTATTGGGCGCAGTTCCGACTGACTTATTGTTGTTTTCATAATGCGAGACCGTTCAGACAAACATCTTGCAAGTTTGTAACTGAATGAGTGGTTGAAATTTTGTGTATGGCTCGTTACTTAACGCGGTCGACAGTGTTGAGAAAAGCGCCGTTGAATATTCTCAACGGCAAAAAATGACCTGGCCGGATTTGACCCACTGGGGATTCGAACTCGGGACCTCTGAATTTAGAGGCAGGTGCTTATACCACTGCGCCACCAGGCCGTTAGCTACTAATAAGAATATTAATTAACAAATACTAACAAAATCAAAGATATAAAGATGATGGATATAAAAAGAGTGATTGTAGTGAGGTAGAAATTGATAAAATAACAATTATAAAATTTAATACTGACAAAAGTACTAAGTATAACGTGAGAAAGGTAGTCAATATTGATTCTACTGGCCGCAAGTCGAAGGTGTGTCTCAAATGTTTCGCGCGCTGCATCGCTCCGCAGCATTTTATATGTGTCAAACTCTATCGAAATTGTCATATCAAGACGCCGTCAAATGTGGAGGCCTGGTGGCAAAATTAAAAAAAAAATGGAAATGTCGTTTTTAAGGTATTTTAGTTCCGAAAAACCATTTTTGTTCACGAAATACCTGCTATTTATTTATAACATGCACCTTAAATATTTCGATACATTTTCTCCAAAAATACAATGATACTTGGAGTTTGTTGTAATTTTTTTTATAATGCGCTTAGGTTAATGGCTATGCGGAAATTTCTAAAATTAGCGTTTTTGGGATTAGGGTCATTGAATCTATCGTTTAGAAAATAAAGGTATTTTAGGAATATTTACATGTGATAGCCATGTAATATTTTACTCCTAAGTATTTTTAAATCCTTAAACCACACAACGGCATTTTTCGCAAAGATACTAAGCTCTGTATCGACTGTCAAAGTACTAGAAATTTGTTTGCTGAATAATTTATGTATCTATATTATCTGACCAGCCTCCGATGTGATCTAAATGGCTATGATAATGGTTTTTCGAGAGCATCAATCTTTTCACAAAAAATCAACTCTTTCGGTTTTGTAGTTTTCGAATTAAAAGATGCAACAGACAGACAGACAGACAGACGGACGAAGGATAGTAAGCTTCTTATATATACATGAATGTACGTATAGAAGCTAAAAATGGATCCACCAAAACGCCTCGAAATCGACGCAGGAATGCACCATATGCAATTTCAGGACCCATCTTTATTTTTAAGTCGTTTTATTAGTTTTTAATTTTTTTTTAATGTAATATTTTTAGTTGCAATATACTAAAAGTTTTTTAAACATGGAAAAAAAATTACCGGAATACATGTTTTTACTTTTTTTTGCACTAGTCGTAACTTGAAGAAATTAAAATGGTACTAATTAGTGAAAATAAATTTTTAAAAAGAATCGATTTGAGAACCTCCTTTTTGAAGTCTTAAAAATCTGGTTTTAGAGCTGGTGGAACTTTTATATTGAAATTAAAACTAATGCACTGGTGGGTTGTGTGTGCATTCTTAGCTAAGAGCAGCGCACTTCAACATGTAAAAGAAGAATTGCTAATGTCAAAATTAATAACCTCAAAAAATGTGCGTTTACATAAATTGGCTATAATATAACATTTGGGCAGTTTAATAATGACTGCGTACAAAGTGTCGGAAGTATGTACAGTGTGATTACCTACCTAGATTTAGTATAATTTGAGCATAAAATAGTCGATAAGTGCCGATGGGTATTCATCAACGATCTTGTGTTCACTGCAAATATGCCACTCCTGATTTATAGTTTGTAAATACATCCAATGAAGCATTCCTTTGGTTTCCAATTAGCCTTTGAAGTATAGTTTAGCGTAATTTCCATGCATATATACTACCTACTCGACCCACATTTATTGAGGGAACATTGAATTTGTGTGACGGAAGCGGGATGGATGATGGCTCTTAAAACGCGAGGAGAGGCGCCGTCTGTTTGACGTTTCTCGATAATCGAGCTCGCGTTTTGAGACTAGCCCCGTTGGAAGTGAAAATCAATCATTCATATAAGACAGTTTACTGCTAAAGTTTACTATTTTCTAAAGGCCTATTGTGATCGGGTGTTAAAAAAATGCTTTTCACATTTTTTTTCAGTTAATCTCTATTACTGCGGCAGCTGTGTTGTTTGTGGTCAGCGCTGCATACATAATTTGTTTTTCGTCGATTCGTGTAACATACATTACAAAAAACAACACTATCGCAGATATCGACTGGACGGATGAAATATACCATTAGACGAAATATGAAGAAATGACGTTTCATATTCTTTTTGAGGAGTGTATTTTTTTTATTAAAAGCATTGTAACTTAATCCTATAGTCTATGGCAAAATACTAGCCATAAGTAAATGCATTTACTAACACTTTAGCGGCGAACTAATGCGACTTCATATAGCAGCATTTTTTCCATAATAAATACAAAGTAATGTCAGCCTGTCACTAACGTATTTCTTGTTTCATTTTATAGACCGAGTTTTATAAAAGATATTTTTTTTGAACCTTACCTACTCATAATATGCGTTGGTTTTTCTAGCACCTATTAAAGTTTTAATTTTCAATTAAATATTCTGGTTCTATCATTTACTATAATGGTAAGTTTTGCATTCTTTTAATAATATTACAAACTAATATAAATGTTGACCAATGTTAGTTTTTATATTATGAAAGCGCGTGCCGATATAAAAAAAATATATGTATTTTATACCTATTTTAATATTAGCTGTGACTTACGTTATACATAACAATTATGCTGAGCATTTAAATCGAATACCTGATTTTAAATAGAAAGTTTGACAATGATAGCAATTTTTTCAAACGATTTATTATAAAAATACAATGGAAACAAAGAGACGTAGACCTAAAAATAATACTCATGTTACTTTTTTAACAATTTACCGCAAAATTTAATGTAAAAAAAAAAATTCATTCCAATGTCAGCCAAAAAACATTTCTAGGCATTTTAAGTATAATTAAGTACCGAATCAATACTTGAAGAGAACCTTTTTAAAAAGTGGCGAAATTTTGGTTGAAAATCAAAGAGGAGTTCATACAAGCAAAAAAATGAATCCAAAATGTAATCAATCAGGGCTTTTATTGATTCATTAATATGTAGCGATCCTCATTATTGTAGAGGACCCACAAAAGCTTGAAACTCTCAGCATAGCATATTTCCAGTATATATATTTAATAATCTATTTTGGAACACGCAGACTTTCTTTTCTGTATGTTTGATCGGGACAGAATGAAAGCCAACCACCGTCAATTCAAAGAGCGCTTTTAAAAGGCTTGGTTTAAAATAGTTACATCTGATGCCTGATTTCGAGATATTTTATTTTATGTCGAAACTTACCAATTCTTTAAATATAACTAATTTTAAAGTGATCCTCTTTAATATATGATTTTTGTCTAATGCTAAAAAATAGGTACATAATACATAAAAAGTTAGTTAGGGTATTTGATTTCACTAATTTCTTTTTTATTTTACATTTCTTAAAGCACGTATTTATTTATTTTTATAATAAAATAGTATCAAATTTATTAATAATCTTCAAAACATGCACAACTCCTCGAAGAAGAAAAAAGAAATCAAACAAGACGAATGACTTCGCTCCGACGGATCACATTTTCGCAATTGTCAAAAACTCCGCTGTCAGAATAGTACTGTCTAGCTAAACGAAACTTTAAAGCATCTGGCTGTATTTCAATAAGTTTATATATATTAGGTGGAAACGTTTATAGGTATGACTATAATATTTCAGTAATTATTGTACGATTTAAATAAGTTATAGTGAGTGTTGACGTCTTCATACACCATATTTCTTGTTTTAAAACAGCGACGTATCTTTCAATTAATCTAGAAAAAGTGCTGTCAGTGTTGTTTATGTGCGCAGAAAGTGAACATTATTACTTTTATTATTAGACTGTCTGTGCCAATCGGTTTTAACCACAAATGCCGTCTGCTGATTAACTGTGTGTAAGCCTAAAACGATGACATCCTCAACCCCTAACTCGAATCGTTTTGTTTTGCCCTTATGACGCTCGAGGATACATATTTTTTTTTTGACTGTACCTACTTTTTGCACCCAGTTACACTACATATTTTTCGCACAGTTGCTCCTAAAAATATAAGTTTTACATCTAGACTAAATCAGATGGTTTTCCTTAATTTTAATTCCTTAATATTAATCTAAACACTTGAATAACTTTGAAGGGGCTCTTTTTTCTTATAATCTATTACTATAAATTCCATGATAGTATTCTTAAGTACTCAAATTATACCTCAAACAGACTGAATTGTCAAATACGCGAAAGGAACCGAAAACAATATTTGTATGGGCCTGTCTGCGACAGATTCTCGGACGATATATAGAAACATGAATGGCAACAAAATTAATAAATATGCTTTCTTGGTATGGTGATATGGCTTAACGCATTCAGCTCTACGTCAAAAGTTATAATTTCTTATTAATGGTAAATAATATATACAAAACTATGAAATACCACGAAATCCGTCAAAAACCGTTTCAATTCACTCGCACACTTTTTAGACAATTAATCCTAATGGCCGTCAAAACCGAAGTAAAATGAAAAATAATATAGACTATTAGTCGATGCCTTTCATGAATTCGGGTATACGCGATATACCGCACTTTTAAATATTAATAGCAATGCATTAAGGCAGTATACGGCGATAACGAGATATCCTGATTGCTGGGTGCCTTAATATATGCATGCATTGCGTGCATGCAATTCGGGGATTCTTCATGATTTCGATTTACAATCGATTATTATAATTTAGTAATTTCATTAAAAATTAATTTAACAATGTTTGATTTGTTATTTGCAGCCTGTATTATACGTATGTATGCATATAAATAAAAGATGACGCGTATGCTAAGGAGGGTCACCGGGGGCAATGTCATTCCATCTCTTAAAGAAGAGGACGACGTTACCTCCGATGAAGAAGTTGCAAGCAAACCAACAAATCGTTTTAAAATGGTAATTGCTATTAATGACTTGCGTTATTGTTGTAATGGCACGTTGATAGGGTGATGTTTTTAGAGGCGTGGTTTTCAAGAAGAGATAAAACGCATATAATTTGATGTTATGGCTAAGAATTTAGTTTTATTATAAAGATAAGGGTTTGCCATTATGTTTTAAAAATGATTTCGGGTAAGTGGCCGCCGCGGCTGACTCGAACAAATTCCAGCCGAGAGGCCCAATTTTCAACCACTTTTTGCAGCAAGTTGGGCCGTATGTCATCAATAACGCGCCGAATATTCTCTTCCAAGGCGTTAATCGTGTCCGGCTTATCTGCGTAGACAAGCGACTTCACATAACCCCACAAAAAATAGTCCAGCGGTGTTAAATCGCACGATCTTGGAGGCCACGCCACGTTGTTCAGGAGTAAGTCTATTCATTATGAAATGGCAAACCAAATTGAGCATAAATCAATGACAGCTGTCAAAAACACCAACTACGAAAAAAGTAGTGCCAGATTGAAAACCACGCCTCTAAAAAAAACACCCTATACAAGTCAGCAGTATCCTTTTAAGGGGTGATGAAAACAACTTTGTAAATAAAGCATAAAATCTAGTCTAAAAAAACACTAAAAACATTTTAAAGTATGCTCACCTAACAAAATATCAGACGGCGCTTCCGAACCCGTATCCGACTGCACGTACCTACAAATTTATTGACGACTGTGAATTTCCCGCTCGTAAAATAGGTCAGGGACACTACAATACACGCACAAACGTGCAATAGAGTATTTATACTTTTATATGGATTTTTTTTTGGTAGCTATATGAAAACTTGGCGAATAAAAGTTGTTTATCGTGTCGAGAATCACCCCTCAAAAAAAACTGCTGACTTTAAGTACATCCTGTATAAATTGTATTATCTAGTACGGAGTAGATAACATTCTTTTATCGATATTGTTGAGAACAATTCATAGAGATATGACAGTATCGGTCTATATTTTTTTTATTTTCTTTTTTGCGATCTTTAATCGTAGAATTCTTCCAGTCTTCCAACTACTTTTTAGAGATTCTCTAAAGGTAGCTATTCTACTTTTTTTATGTATTTAATATTATTTGAGTTAAACTCTTAAGAGGACACATAAAAACACGCAAGTGTTTAGTGAACAAACAAATAAACACGTATAATTTGTTTACAAATAAAGAATATATAAAAAAAACCTCCACTCATTTCTCCATAGCAATGTAGTGTTGTGACTCTTATTAGTAGAAAAAAAAATAAACTTTAATTGAATATAGTTCAATAATAGTTCAATATAGTTGATCGTGTATAGCTGTCGCCGTACGCCGTAACAGTGTCAAGGCCTTTATCGATCGGAGCGGCTTCGGAATTCGCCCTCTGACTGAATTGACATCATCTGTTAAAAAATATTATAAATTTGGGGATGATTTTGATTTTCATTGATTTTCAGAAGAACGCCGCCGGCAAGAGGCCCGTTAATATTAAACCTTAACTTTTTTTCCTTCAGCTATTAGCTCATACTGATTCGGATAATGAAGACGAGAAATCGGCAGACGAGGAAAATATAAAACCGGTCACAAAGGGAGTTAAGAAAAAATCCAGGAAGTCCAAACGGAAACCTCCCAAGATCGAGAGTGCTGATGACGTATGTGCATTTGAATTCCAACTTCAATTTGTTATAACTCTTGCTATAACTACTCATCTGTGTATAATTATTAGAGATATTATATTAGATACAATCTATACTTATTTAACGAACTTAATTTGTAGTCAAATACTCTCGATTAAAGTATTACATCATATTTGAACATCATCATATATCATAAATCATATATATTCTTCATATTTTTCTTTGTATTCGACCTTTAAGCCGTCAGCTACTTGCTGCAGTTTCTATGGGTTCGACCGTTAACAGGTTAACTGCCGTCTCCGACATTTGAAGTTATCTTATCGCGCAATGCGTAAATGGCATACAGCGGCCTATTTTATACTTCAGCGTGCGTCCAGTAACGACAAACCACATTATTTTCCAGAGTAGCACACAACGAGATTTCGGAAAACAAAACAATCTTAACAAAGAGAATCATGGAAAAATATAAAACCCAAATGACAAAAAATTATCAGGGTTTCAACTTTTTATGTGGGCAGTGAACCTGTTAAGCTGTCTCTATGGGTTTGACTGTTAATCCATCAGCTGCCTGCTGAGGGTTCCTTTTTATTGTCCATTAAACCTAATGGCACGCTAGGGGGTCCTTTATGGGTTTGAGGCCGCTGACGAGTCCCTACTGGTTTGACCGTTAAACCGTTACCAGTTCCCTGACAGATCACTATGAGTTTGACCGTTAAACTGATGGCGGATGGCGCAAACTCTGACTGACTCTGAGATATATGTACTATTTATTATTATTATTTATTAATTCAATACAATATTTAGGAGCTAACTCCGGTGATATTTGGTGTCACTTTTGTCAAGACAAGTGAGGTTATAATTAGATTTCTATAAATTTAGGAACATTTCAGATTGAATACTTTTCTACACAGCTTTTGTATTTGTGAAAGCTTAACATCTAAATACTCCTTCGGTTGCAGACCAACGATGAATTTGACAAAACGCTGGAAGAGTTCCGAAAGTCCTACGAGGATGTGCAGCCGAGCACGAGTGGCGCCAACCTCACCGACGGCAACATGGGACAGTTCTCCATTAACTCGGACGTGCTGAAGCTCAAGTTGGCTCACCTGAATGAAAAACACGAAGTGAAGAAAAAGTTTGGCTTCGAAATACCTTCGTAAGTGCATATAGAAGAGCCTTTATTATTTATTTTTATATATCTTTATTGGAGAAACCAACAATTTTACACAGTACATACACAAAAAAAAAATACATTTGATTGATCGATAAATAACTATGTAAAACTAAAAATAGGTTTCTACTAATAAAAAGTATTAAAGTTAATAACAAAAATAACAAAACCGTTTTTTTACTCTAGTCAGGGGTGCTCAAACTTGAACTGCTGGCGATCTACCTCAATATTTTTAGACTACTTACGATCGACTCTGAGAGACTGCAAGTGTGTGTGATGCAGGGTTGTCGTACATACACGATACACCCTACCTACCTAGGTAGGGCGTACCGTAGCATATATAGATATTAGCTTTCTGCACGCTGCTCAAACGGTCGAGTTTGAGCACCCCTGATCTATAGTATATGCATATCTACTACACGAATTTAGAACAGTTAATTTTTACACAAAAGATCGTTGCTGAACACTTTAAATTGCGATTTATTCAGAGTCAATTAATCGAAGCAGTTAACAGTTTCATTAAAATAACTTTGCATCCGTGGTATCGGCGAATGTAGAGCGTTACTTGAGGAGCATGAGGGTACTTTAAAGACATTGTAATGACGGATACAATGTGATGACGGTATATTGATCGAAAAGGATTTCAAAAGATCGGGGCAATTAAAAGTGTCATTGAAAACGGCGTTTACGAACCGCAAATCGAGCAACGCTCGTCTGTCGTATAGGGAGGGATGTATTTTAGTTCAACTCCACGAAAATATCGATAGGTCAATGGGGCAAGAAAAGGCGTTGGACTCTCTCGATTCTATCTGAGTGTGTGACATATACCGGATTCCTTATGACGGACCCATATTCGAGTTTAATTCGAATTAACGAATTAAAAAGGTCGATAGCCGCCTTAAAGTTTGAGAAGGTTTTGTAGAAGAAATCCTGTAATTGAGTATGTATAACTTTTTGTTTTGTTAAACTATGACTGCAGTCACACTCACCCAATCGTAATAGTAAGAAAGTTAGAGATACCCGAAAGTAATTCGCACTTAATAAGACTAACGATGAAGCTATAACTGTCATTCCGTCTTACCTAACCTAACCTAATCTTTTCCGTCAGCACATGGACTGGTCACGACGTTGCCAGATATAAGCAGAGCAAGTTTATAGCGGAAGTTCTACCCTACTGGCCGCAATTGGCACAAACATCAGGTCAGTTTGAATGCTATTCTACTCATTTTAATAACAATAACTTAAATTTTTCACAACATTCGTTTGGTCTCATATTAATAATGATTATTATAGAAATACTATAAATATAATCCTGATGACCTGTACTATATTGAATAGCTTATAAAATTATTTGTAATACGGTTTGATTACTACCTATAAAGATATTTAAAAAAAAAATGACAGTTGTAAAATAATTTTTAAGCCAAATTTTATTTTTGAAAAATAAAGACGGTTTGTATGTCCTGAAGTTACATAATTAGTGTGTTATTTTTTATTTTTGTAACAAAATAAATGTTTTTTATTCATTTATTGTGACATATTTAATTAGACAAAAAAACGATTGTAGTAAAGCAAATAACAGTTACAAATGAATATTACAAATGCAGCGGGAGCGATTAGCACTGCTATATTTTGTGCCCTACCTTCTTTACTAGACTATGTCTGTACTAAGGAAGGCAGTGTTTTATTGTGCTACAAATCTCAAACCGTCAATGCACCTTTGGAGAAATAAGGAACGTTTGCAAGGAAAAAAAAAACAAATATAAAATATATAAATAAAAAAATGGCGCACAGAATGTTTATATTCAGACAATATATCTATTTTTATAGTTAGATTAAAAGAATAATAAAATGCACAATTAATATATTAGTAATGCTCGGAATTACATACTAAATAAATGATTGCTTATTACTAAAATAATGAGTCGGCTTTTGGTAAATTTAAATTATATACACGCATAAAATGTAATATCTTTTATACATACATTTCTATATATAATGTATGCACCTCTTTAAATACGTTGTAATTTAATAGTTAGGATTAAATAGTGAAAAGCTTAGTTGAATTTGCGTCTATGAAATGCACTATGCTTCTGTAATTTTATTTTCTCGATTCTTGTATCAGTCAATATGACGTAATTTTTCGAGACTCGAGACGAATTAATTAATTAATTTAATTTAATTAAGTAATTTAGACAGTAGAAATTATTTTTTTTTTCTATATAAGCCCAGATAGTAATGACTTAAAACGATATCAAGTATTAATTATGTTTATATATCTACGAATAGAGTCACAACTCAACAATGTTTGTATAGAGAAATGACCGTGTTGAGTCCTCGTAAAATCTAAATTGTATTTTTGGTGTCTGTTACCGAGCAGGTCTTTCGATGAAACTCGTCGAAACGAAGAACGGCTTCGCCCATTTCGTTTTTGAGCACAGTAAATCGTATCAAACTGCCACCTATCAAGTCATAGAATCGCTGCTTCAGGGCAACGTAGAGATCGCCGTTGGTCTGTATAGCACGCTCCCGTATCATATTGACCTAATTATGCAGGTATGTCATATTTATACACTAGTATAAATTTTTAATTTTTTAACCAATATATTCTTATACATTTTATCAGCGGATTTCAAATTTTAATATGCAAGCAGACACTAATTTTTATCATATTTTCCCGTTAATTTGAGGAACCTACTTATGTACGGCAGATATGAACGAGCAACGCCATTTTCTTATTACCTCTAATGTTTTTTTTTAATTGTTTAGTGGTGCACGACATCATAATAAAAAGTCTGAGAACTGCTGCTGTATATTAAATTTATTATTGTTATTGATGTGTAAACATTTATCCCAGGACCCAAGAATTTTTCGGGGCTAGGGTCATCGCGGTACGGTCTTTATTTCAGAGAAAGAGAGTACTGTATGGAGGAGAGGCTAGTATTTAATTATTTAGCAACTAACATTTATAAGGTTGGCTGCACACGCAGCGACTTATTAACTGTGAGGGTCGACACTTAAGAGTTTAACGATTGACTAGTTTCAAGCTGATACCCTCATATTTTTAGTCTTTAGGTGCCGTCTTTCTTAAATTGATTCACAGCCTCAATCACGTTGGATCGTTAACTGTTCCAAAAGTTAACCACTCTGTTGGAAATCTGCAGCTCTAGTCACAAACCCACTCGCGAATCTCTCGCTGTCTCTTTGGTGGTGTTAGTTAGACTCGCCGATGCCTTATTATCAAGAACTCCACTCGCTGCTAGTCGATAATGTTAATAGATTGTTACTACACTGGCAATATTTTGCCACTGTAAAATATTTCCATTGCAAAAGTTTAATTATGTGTGTTATTTTTAGGTTTTTCTTCACGATATTTTCTAACTCCGAAAGAAAATATACATACTCCGATATCGCTATCTAGTGATGTGTTTGTAAAGCCCCTTAAAATAGAGCGAAAAAGTTATACTAGCAACTTACAGATAGCGCTAGATATGAATAAAAATATCAAAATATTATTAAACGAATGTATTATTTTGACTATATTTGTATGTACAAAATTAATTTACCTAAGTTATAGTATTTATTTAATTCGAAAACAAACAAGAATAACAATAAACATCTTAAAAATTTGGAAATTAAATAAATTTTGTTTTTACAGTATGTAATATATGATTATATCAGTTTTACAAAATAGTATAAGTGAAGTGTTAGTTAAATATTATTGATGGCGGAATTAAAGAATAAAATAATTTCAGCAACAATTGAATTAGGTAACCAAAACTATCATAATAAAAATCTATAAACATTAGTTCTTAGTTCCGAATTTCTATGGTTTTCAATGAAAGTATTATATGGTTTACAAAATATGAAACAAACACCAGCGATCGCGACGCGAGAGCTAAGACCCCACTCGCTGCAAAATCAGCGAGTTTGCAGCGATCGGCGAGCGAGCGAGACGCGATTGAGATGTTGCGGACTACCGATTTCGCACGAAGTATGGGTAAGCGGCGAGCGGAACGAGCTCCGGCTATCCGTCGCTTCGGAGTTCGGCACCAATACCGTCATAAATATACAATATGGATACGTGACAGCCTCGCTCGCGGCCCGACTAGCCCTGCTGGTACGGGGAATATTTTTAATACTCTTGCAGTCATACGGTTGTCATCCATCCACTCAGCTGTGGTCATCCGACTCTCAGCTTGGTTATCCTGGTTGCCACTGGACTTCTTCAGCCACCTTGTGTTTGTCTGTCTTAACACATGACCCCGCCTAGCGCCATTTCTGGCTGAAGATGTGAAATCTTAGTGCATCTTAGAATTTCCTCTGTCCCTGAGGCGATTGGCGCTTACCTTTGTCAGTGCTACTGTCTCTAAGCCTTATGTAGCTACTGGTAGCACGCAGGACTCACCTTCCATTTCAGATTGATGGGGATTGTTGGGTTCTCGGTGTTAAACCCGAACTGCCCATGTTAGTCCCACCCTTCTGATTATCTTTTCCTAGCTTCAAACTGTGGAAATCTTAGTGGAGAACCAGGCTCTGCAAGTGGAAGTAGTAATAAATAGTTTTAAATGTCAAAAATAAATTGTCGACCTATTGTATTCTTTAGTATATAAGATAACTGGTTATAAGTATATGGCATCACAAAAGCATTCCTTACAGGTTGCGGAAATTGCAAAGCAATCTGAGGAGATGGAGAAGTGCCTCCAGTTGGTGGAAAGGGCCGTCTATATACTGGAGAAAGCCCTGCATATCAACTTTAGTAGCAACTTAATCAAGGTCAGTACAATAAATCTGTATTTCGGCAGAGTTGCATATTAATCGATGAGTGAAACTCTTCTCCGGGATTGAAGAGTTTAGCATCTGGAGTGGTCGATACTCGCTCTGCAGAGAATCTCTCTTTAGCATGAACTAGGATTCAACACTGTAAAGGTATTAAAACGCCAGGTTGTTCACCCTTTTCTATATTCTTCATTATGGAGTTTATATAAACTTTAATGTGAATATAACATAAAACTTAATATTTAAGTATAGATTCAAAAAATCACTCACTATAAAATATAGTTCATTATCAAATAATACATGAAATGAAATGAATTTCAAAAAAAATCAAATTAACTATAGTTGTGGTTTTATTTCCTCGATTCTTGTATTCAGTCAATAAGGTATTTGCGTCTATGTTATGTTATGTATGTTAGTGGATGTGGGGAGTTTGCCCCCCCGCGCGCCGCATCCTTTCCAGAACTATTAAATCCACTTAAAGTTCGCCCTCTAGTCCCGTACTGTAGATAAAGTTAGTAACTTTTTAGGTGCGATGGTTCTGATCTCCTCAGGCTTGAGGAGATGGTTGCCTAGAAGCTGGTACCTTTTGTTCATGAGGGGCCCACATTCTCCCAGTAGGTTTCTGGGCTCACTTGGCAAAGCCTGCACCTGTCGTCAGACGATAGGCTTAATTTGTGCAGGTGTTTGTTCAGCTTCAGTTCAAGTTCCAACACGACGCATAACGAGAGTCACGTAATGTATTCATGTTGTATTTTTCGCAGGCCACTTGCCGTTTAGACTACCGATATCAGGTCAACCGATCGTTCTACCGCGTGATGTTCCAGCACATCATACTGTTAACGAGCCGGGCCTCGCATCGGACCGCGCTCGAATGTGCAAAGATGCTCTTCTCCCTGGATCCGCACGATCCGTACGCAATCGTCCTCATCATAGACTCGCTGGCACTGAAATGCAAGGAGTACGAGTGGCTGCTGAGGTTCATTGATTGCTGGACGAGCGTGGGGCAGAGGAAGACCATGTCTCTGCCGAATTTGTTATACTCGAAGGCGTTGGCAGAGTATCACCTCGCGAAGAAAGGTAAGACTGCGTTACATTTATTTACCGAGCGGCACTGTAAGTCCTCTTCGAAGCTGGATTTCTAGGCCGATATTCTGTTCATTATGAATCATTGCTGATAAGCAGTTTACTGTGAAAGAAATATGGTTTCAGGTCCTCATCTGTCAGACCGTGTTCATTATTCATTTCTCCAATAGGCATTTTAGTGACTCGTGTAAATAATAACTGCTATAGTCTTGACATCAAAGCTCTATTTATTTTATATATTTTAGGGAAAAATATAGCGTAACTTAATTTATAAAACAGCAAATACATAGTTATTAATTTGACCAATACATGAATCCATTGTTAGCAATTGAAAGGTAGGTCGTAAATAAAATAATTTAGTTTTTGCATATTTACACTGATAAAAATGCGTATTAATTAGAATACGGGTTTTATTAAATATTTTATATAGTTGCCAAGTTTAAAGTGAGGATGTATAATCAATGATACTAAAAAATAACTTTTTTTTCCTACTTATAGACGTCGACGCGCTTAAAAAGGCAGATGACAGTTTAAAGGATGCGATCGCAAAGTATCCAGAGCTGGTACCGCTTCTGGTGAAGGAAATACCGGCCCTCGGAAAGAAACTACCGTCGAACATTATCTCTCATCCGGCGTTCAATTCCAGAGAGTAAGTATTTTGTCCAATTCTAACAAAGACACCAGTTGCACCAGACAGCACGTGGCAAAAATAAGGTGCGTAGGGGACAAGGTAAAAATTGTAACGAAGCTTATAAAGTTTAAAACGACGTATGACAGGGCCTGTCGCCTCTCCTCTAGGGTAGTCAACAAGATGCCGTACGCCGACGGCGGAATATTCTACCAACCTAGTTATCGCTAGTCGATAGATAGGTGAGTGATGTGCGTGTGGCAACATTGCTACGCTACAGGTGTCTAAAATAAATTTATATTAACAAATTAATTTTTAAATACGAAAACTATAAAGTAGCTTTTAAAATATGTGTAAATATCTAAACATTGAGTGTTTGCTGGGATTTCTTCGCTCTAACTTTTCCCCTTTTTTTATTATATTCTGACACTTCAAAAAATTACATTTTATATTTAAATATGAATTATGAATTCAAATATAATTCCTCTAATGCCAAATAAAAAACATTAGATCTATCCAACATGCCGTGTCGTCACAATATCAATATTTATGACTAAAAATTATAAAATACAGTAAATCTCTGAAATAAAATATTATTTAGTATATACTATTACTATTACTTTTATTATATTACTCTGTCAAAATCTTTTATAACTCTTAGGCAAGAAAATTTATATTTAATACATATTTAGAAAATTTTATATTACTTTATATCTCTTAAGTGGCACCTAATTGTCATTAGGTATTTATTTTTTTCCTCTATGGTATTATTTTTTTTTCTTATTCTAAATAATGTTAAAAATACTATAAAAATAAAATGAAATGCGTTCATTTTTTATGTGTATTAAGTTTATATCAAATATATAAGCATGTATGATTATTTTGGGTTAACTGATTAGGATTTGAACCCGGGACCATTAGACTCGGTTGTGAGCTGAAAGCCCTAACCGCTTATCTATCGCATTATTTTCAGCGTTTCCGCATGCGTCCTATCGCAGTACTACCCAATGTACGTGAGGTACGCCTCCAGCCAGTGGGAGAGGGACGAGGTCGTGCTCGACTGGCTGGCGCTCTGCATCCAGAGCCTGCTGTGCGACGCCAACGTCCACCACACGCACAACTGGGCTCAGTACAAAGAGTTCAGGAAGATCATCTTCCCGAGTACGCCCCTCTCCGCCAAGAGGCACATATTCATCGGGAACCTGGAGGGCATACCGCTCCTCATGAACAGCGTGAGTTATCCTTCTTGTTTGCGTGGGACGCCTTTACACTAAAGGAAGCTGATGAAACAGCGCATCGATAGTGCACACTCGGAGGCGATAACGGGATATCCCGTATACGCCAGGTGCCGTGTGCGAGTAAACGCGTCATCGTCTCACTGCATTTCTATTAATATTTAAAAGCGTGGCATGTTGCATACCTGAATTCATGAAAGGTGTAGACCAGGGGTGCTCAAACGGTCGATCGCGATCGACCGCAGAAATGATTGTGCAGAAAGCTAATATCTATATATGCTACGGTACGCCCTACCTAGGTAGGTAGGGTGTATCGTGTATGTACGATAACCCTGCATCACACACACTTGCAGTCTCTCAGAGTCGATCGTAAGTAGTCTAAAAATATTGAGGTAGATCGCCAGCAGTTCAAGTTTGAGCACCCCTGGTATAGACTAATCGTTAGTTTTTTTTATTTTAGTTCGGATTTGACGTTATGTGAATTAAAGTGTTATTGATGGATTTGGCGGTAAATAATTGGAGTATAATTTACAAAAGCTATGTCAATATAATATTAAATTTAAAATACAAACATTTTCATAGTTTTGTATATATTATTTACCAATTAGAAGAAATTATAACTTTATTACAAAATGTTGCTTGAAAATGTGCTATTTTATGTTTAGTCAAATATGTAGTTTGTTTGAACGTGAAGAACACAAATCCCTATACAAGATGAGATTTTTCTCGTGCATAAATTTTGATTAAATTTTGAATAAATTTTGATCTACAACTTTTAACTTAATTTTTGACATACTTTTTCTATACAAAAATTTTTAAAAGTGCAATTAATTAAATCTTGTTGCGTCTGCGCCAACAGTTCTGCGCCAGCATTAACCGTGCGTTTAACTATTTTTTCTATTTAACTATTTTTTCTATTTAACATTTAACGGCTTTGTGGTGCATAAGAAAAGTGATCCCTCGGAGATAAAATATTTTATTTTTTCAGCACGTCCAGTCATCGATACTCTCCTGGGATCCGTTTCCACCGAAGGACAGCATAGACAAGTACGCGGTGACCGCGCCCCAGCCCGGCAGTCGGCTATCCAGCTTGACCACCTCCATGATCAACGCCATCTTCAGGAGTTTGGATCCGAGCTTTGACGTCGTGGAATGAGCGACCGTGCACATTCTCGTTTGTGTGGTGTACCTTCCCACAAGGACCAAACGTCCCTCGACCTAAATTCGCATTTCATCACTGTCGCATTCGCACAACATCTGTCAGCGTCAAATTGGTTAAATACGCCAAATAAATTTAAAGAGTTGTTTTGGTTGTACACGGGAAATTTGATTTAAACATCTGAATGTTATCAGTATTCGTTATCAACACAAAGTGCATACGAGCGTTGATAATCCGGATTAATTGCGACCGGACTCAGTCCGGATTATCAAAAAGTCTGGATTTTCAAAAAGTACCAAAAAAGATCGTTTTTTCATAACAAAAATAAAACTTGCTCAAACCGTTAATAATTCACTTTAGTGGTTAAATTAATAAGAACTTTGTAGTGTTCGGTAGTAACTCCCCCCCCCTCGTCCTTTTCTTTTCCCCTCGGGACTCCTTCACCAGCGTAGTCGCTCGGCTTCTTCTACCAATCCCATCCTCGTCGCCAGTATGATGTCTGTCAGGGCGACGTGGCGGAGGTTCGCCACGGCGATCCCGGCGTCACTTTGCGTGTGTAGTTCCGTTTATTATAATTCCAATATAATGTTGCGGACAGGGCGAGCTCGACTATATCGAAGGTAGGCGATTATTCAACTGTCGACGGCGCGCTGCGTCCGCGCATCGCAACCGTCTTACCTCCCACCGCTAGGCGGTCGGGGGGGGGGGGGGGTTTGCTACCGAACACTACAAACTTTAATGTATTTTAATGAAAGAGAATACACTGTCAAAGCTCTTAAAAAAAAACTGTTTTTCGGTCGCCCGAATTCTGGTTCCCAGATCGTTGCACCATTTTCATCGCATTGTTCGAACCCAGGATCGCGCTGCATATTTCCGCTGCGCATTCGACGGTTCAACTTTTTTTTCACTGGAATTGAATTCGGATTTTTGACATCCGGATTATCGACGCTCAACTATGCAGATTTAAAGTTTTGGAAGTCACATTGTCGAGGTAATGACATTCTACGTTTGTTTATGGTAAATAATGTGTCAACTTAAATTACCGTACAGTTTACTTTCGACATCTGCACTTTGTCATATTGAAATAAAAATAATACTTAGAATACTTAGAATTTTATGTGGTTTTCCCACGGTATCTAAAAATTCAAAAAATTATATCATTAATAATAAATGACGACCATGACAGTTTAAACATTTTCAAATTTACAATATTTCAATATTTCCTTCAACCTCTCCTACGTGTTCTGAGTTTCTAGTTAGTACGAGTATCAGAAACTAAGAGTATTCTAAGCTAGAGCTCAGCAATGGTGCATCGCACAATATTGTCTATGTCTAATAACCTTTTTGCCTTGCGAATGAAGTTAGGTCATAAACAATTATTTTGGCCCTACTCAACTGTGCTAGTGTCAGGGGAGATGAAGCGATAAAAATATTACGACCATGTGCGGATTCGAACCCGAGACCTTTGGTTCAATGTCCAGCGCCTTCACCACTAAACTACCATGATCTCTCTATGGTATAGATTACTAATTACTAAAACTTCTGTTGTATAAAGTAATCAATTTCTCAGATATTTATAGTAAGTAGTATTCAATCTGTCTTTTATATTTATTATTCTGTCTGTATATTTTACATTTTTTTTTTCTGTTTAATTTACTATTTAATTTATTTAGACGAGCGATTTTACATTTTTGTAAGTTGACAAATTTGAAAAGGTGACGCCACGGCTAACACACCACGATATCTCCAATCTTATCCTAACAATCTCATCTGGCAGTCGCGTTAGCTTGTGTCGACCATTCTAAAAATAGATTAAATATTCACCTTTATTTATCTTTTGGCACAAAGGATAAATAAAACAGGTTAATGTGAAAGGGTACTTTTGTGATTTTTATGATTTTTATTTTTTATTAATTTATTCATTTTATCAAAGCGTTCGTGTAAATTTCCTTTGTGCATTTTGCTCTTTAGTTCGCTCGCTCACCCTCGGCTAAGGCCAGTCAATGACCCGACGCGGTCTCGTGAGCGCTCGATCTTCTGGATTTTTTATCAGGAACGATGTATTTAAAATTATTGTGAAAAATCATGAGCGTAAGTTACAAGATGAAAATATTGAAGAAAATTCCTCCAATTTCTTTGATTTTCATGATGAATGTGGATAAAATCAACAAATCGCCTTGTATTGACATTTTTTTTGGCATTGGAAATATCGCAGCCCGGAAATATACTTTTATTGTAATGTTGTACCATAGCTAGCAACTCTGATGACAATGAATGACTCCAGCATGGGCTTTGTACGCGTTGCTCCTCGGTTCACGGATGTATAAGGTTACGCTCAAGTAGCACTTGCACGCGTCTTCTGTTCGATTCACGTCACACGTGTCCGGCGCTAAGTACTCCCCCTACATTCATTCAAAACTTGATTTTTAATTTGCAAGAAAATTAAATTAGTTCTTTGTAAAAAAAAACTCCATAACTTCGCTTAGTATCACATTCCAATTTATAATTGTTTTTATGTAATCCCACGGTGATAACTCCATGGATTACTTAAATTATAGAGAGAAAAGGTTTTTACGGTATATTCTAATTCAAAACTGCCAAAACATGACTTAAGACGTTGTTAGTTTAAGATTTCGATATGTGCGACATGATACACATAATAATATATAATTAATAAAAACATTTAACCGACAGAAGAGGATGATATTGTGCGGAAAATTACCATAAATAAAATCATCTTTACAAGAAAAATGATATTCAGTATGAAATTGGAATTAATGATAAAAGAAATTTACATTTTTATGAAATTATATTATAGAAAATTTTTGACGAATATTTAATGTTTTTTTTTTTTTACATGGGAATGGTAGTTTTTGTAAATCGTTTAAAATTTACGTACTGTTTTTTTCTATTCATATATGAATACAATTTAATTTATAAATACAATCCATCACAATATATTGTTTTTTTTTTTCATTTTCCTCGTGTGGTATGGAACATTTATGTCGTCATCATCTTCGACTGCTTGGCTTCATCGTCATAAGTCGGTTTGGTAAGGACCTACACAATTGAACCATCGTGGAGGGTGGCATTCAAGCCAACTGAAGTTAGTTACGAGCGAGCAGAAAATCAGAGTAATTAAAGTAAGTAAAAACAGAACAAACAAACAAACAAACAAAATAACTATTGTTGTTAGTCACATAGCAAACGATCGTAAACTAGGTATTTAAAGGTTATTTTGAATAATACAAATAAATAAATTTAGGTTTAGGCACTGTGAATTTTAAGATTTTACATTTAACATATGATTTTCATTTAAAAGCAGTTTAGCATTTAAGTTTTGCCATTATAATTGCCAAATTGGGAAGAAAAAAAAACGCTTAGAAAATGTAGTCACTTCTGTTTTGTCGATTACAGCCATAAACTAGGTGCACATAAATAAATGGTGTAATCTACTTTTTAAATCTTTTAGCAATGAATGTGGACCTCATTAAATTATTATTGGATTGGATTGCGAGATTTGACAGTTAAAACTAGATTATTGACATGGTCAAGTGTATCTGGCAACACTGGTCGGTACCTACCTCGTATTGTTTTTGCAGCGCATCTCTCACTTGAGATGGCTTTGAATAAAACCATGGATGATTTTTGCTTTAGCGGTAGCTGTAGGTCGTTCCATAGTTTGGAAGCAGCGAATTTTGACACCCCGGGGCACCAGGCACCTAGAACAGCAGGCATATACTTTGGTTTACCTGCCAAAGCACCGCCAGGTAAAACAAAGAATCGAGGACGAAAGAAGAGGAAAACAGCTGAAAAGGATGCGATTAGACAAGAAACAGTAGAAATAGAACAACCAGAAATAGAAATAGAACAGCGCAGAAAAGCAAAAACAGCAAAAATAGAGAATAATCTACAACGAAAATTTAGAGGACAAAATTCAATGAAAATGGTTGATGAAAAAGAAAAGATATTGAAGAAGAGGAAGAAAGCTTTTGTCTGGTTTGCATGGAGTCTTACAGTACCAGCAGACCAACTGAAAGTTGGATCCAATGTATGCAGTGCCATTTTTGGGCATATGTCAAGAAGTTTCATATATTTATCATAGCTGCGAGTCTGAATAGCTGCTTTTCTTAATCATAAATGCCATATAAAAATATGAAAACCGATTGACAATATAAATAAACGTTGTTTGGAATAGTGAGTAGTAAGTAACAACTCCATTAAAGAAATTCCTAAGGTTTAGACATAAAACTTGAAGACTAATTCCGTATATAAGTTCCTTATGTGTAACTACTTTTTTGACTTTAATTGACTGAGTGTTTTTAAAGCATAGTTATTAGTACAGCTATAACCTTCCTAACTAGGCAAGAGTTACCTGTTCTAAGGAAGGTTATATATGAAGTGTTACAGTGCATACCCTGTGAAAATATAAAAAAATCTAAGGCACAAATATACACACCCACACACACACACATTAATACAATTTAAGTGTTTACTCAAGGACACTTAATGTATGAAAAAATAAAATGAATAAATGAAACAATTAAAAAAATAACAAATAAATGAAATGAAAAAACAATTATTAAACATTTAGGTAAATAAATATTCGATATAAATAAATAAATATTCAATATAAAAATAGTGTTATACTGCATATAGTATAGAAACATATCTTATATATAGTGAAGTAGTGATATATATATATATACATTGGGCATAAACATATTGGTATGACATATCTAAGTAAGCATATTTTTTTATATTTTTTTTGAAACATTCTAGGTAACTAAAATAATGCACAGATATTTTTTACTTAGTAGCTAAAGTCGCATAAATTACAGTATTATTAAATTTTATCTAAACCACTTAAAGTTTATGTTTAAAGTTTAAGGTTGTATGTAAGAATTTCATACATTTTAGTAACTTTAATTAAAAAACTTAATGTTTCGTAACTTGAATTCATATAATGAAATAACTGTTTAGAGCCAAAAACAATGTGTTTATTTAATTGAACATTTGGTACAACTAACCCTAGATATGGGGTCCGATGTACCATTTCCTCCAATCTTTTAAAATGGCAATAATTTTCGTTCTATATAACTTTATGACACATAGACACGATTATATTCTAGCCAATTAAACTCTCTATCATTGCATATAAGCCTTATACCTATATATTATTTTTTTTTTAATTTATTCGTTAAGGAAAAATGGTTCAGTTGTCCCCGGTCTACCCTAATAGTAATATTTA
Organism: Neomicropteryx cornuta; assembly: GCA_020383195.1. Classification (NCBI taxonomy): domain Eukaryota; kingdom Metazoa; phylum Arthropoda; class Insecta; order Lepidoptera; family Micropterigidae; genus Neomicropteryx; species Neomicropteryx cornuta. The sequence goes on along the minus strand of JAHKQU010000010.1, from coordinate 2,066,250 downwards.
ACAAAACGTGTGTAAACATACTTTCATAAGCAGAAGAAAAAAAAATCTAAAAATTCGTATCAAATACTCCAAAAGCAGATAAACGAAATGAACAAAAGTAAACACAGTAAAAAAGTCTCCTGTCAAACGAATACAACAATAAAATGGCTTCCTCCGTTTGGGAGCTCCGATGCCACAGACAGATACTGTTTGCATGGGGGGTTAGAAACACACGTCGAAAACAATGGGTTTAATAAGTAGAAACAATTAATAATATTGCATAAAAGTGCAGCCATTTCAATAATCCGATGTTAAGTCAATGGATTACTCAAAGTTCCTGGGAAGGTAAGGCATACATTTTGTACCAATATTTCAATTCGATATGAATCACCCGGTACGGGAATAAAATAAGCTCAAATGAATCTATTTATAATATTTTCCTTGAGAAGTACTTTAGCATAACGGAATGCTGGACAAACGCGCATATTCAATTCTATAAAAAAACTTACGATTTAACCGTTTTTCAATACGATTAAAAGGGGAAAATCATTACTAAGTGTTAATTTAAAGCTAATATTTGAAAACCAGATAAATTACAATTTACGAGTATGTGATCCGTGTCGTTACACGCTTCTCATACGAACTTTAAGTTCGTTGCATTCCCTAAATAAATCTTTCAACACTAAGTCATTCCATTAAAAAAGGAATATTCAATAAAATAGCTTATGACCATGACATCTCCACCAGATAAATAAAAGATTAAGAATCCATTCAAATTAGTGAAGCAATTTAATTTTACAATTAGAATAAAGTTCTCTTCTCATTCTCATAAAATTAACCTCGCTGCAAATTAAACTTTTTTTTTGTGAACAGCGTTAATATGACGCCATAAATTCCCATTTTGCGAACACGTATAGCCACACTCGCTGCATTTAAACTTTTTTATTTTTTTGTGAACATCATTAATATGAATTCGTAAATTCCCATTTTGTGAACACGTATAACCACACTCGCTGCATTTATACTTTTTTATTTTCCGATGCACGGCGTCAATATGAATTCGTAAATTCCCATTTTGTGAACATGTATAGCCACACTCGCTGCATTTAAATTTTTTTATTTTTCGATGCACGCCGTCAATATGTATACGTAAATGTTCATTCCTAGAACTTGTATAAGCACACTCGCTGCATTTATACTTTTTGATTATTTGATGTACGGCGTCAATATGTGTACGTAAACTTGATTTAGTTGAACTCTTAAAATCACACACGCTGCATTTAAATTTTTTTATTTTTCTATGAACAGCATTAATATGAATCCGTAAATGCCCATTTTGTGAACACGTATAACCACACTCGCTGCATTTATACTTTTTTATTTTTCGATACACGGCATCTAAATGTCTCCGTAAAAGTACATTAGTAAAACTTGTATAAGCACACTCGCTGCATGTAAAAGCTTTTATTTTCCGATGCACGGCGTCTATATGTTTCCTTAAATTTGATTTAGATGAACTTTTGTAATCACACTCGCTGCATTTAAACTTTTTTATTTTATTATTTACGAGGTGAATTTGTTTTTGAAAATTATTCTTAATTGAACTTGTATAATCGCATTCGTTGCATTTGGCTTTATTATGTAGGCAAATTGAAATTTCATTCATTTCCTTATTTTTAGTAGGTAATGTCGAAAATGTTTCTTTATCCAAACATCTGCCACATACAATATGTTCGTCTAGATAATTAGGTAAATAATATATGGAATCGCTTCGTTCAAACGAACACTTGCAAGTCGCACAATTAAGATCTATTCTCTTTAATATTATTCTGACGCATTTGATATTATCAATTGTTACATCGTGACAAGGTTTACTAGTGGTTGGTATGTTATGTTGTGTCACATAGTTTTTGTTGGGTTGTAATTTTATAAATTTAATGTCTTCTTCTACGAATTGATCAAATTGTGGGTTTGTATCAATTTCCCGATGGGTTTCAAATATTTCTGATTTAATTGATTGCCTTGTATCCAAATATTTTAAAACACTATGCGAGTCATCGTCGCGATCACTTATTTTTGCTTGTTCAAAATCACTGCTGCTCGTTTTGTAATCGCTCGCTTGTTCATATTTGATTGCACTTTGATGATTTAATTGACACATTTTATAATTGTATTCTTCCATTTTCTTTTTCAATTGAGTATGAAATAAGAAATAGTCCACGAAAACATTAAAAAATAGTACGCTCTTGTGACATTTGGGCCCATCGGCCGGCTTGTTTGGTTAGTTTCTATATGTTGACAGTTTATTTGACATACATTCAGTATTGCCCTCGTCAGAATCTATCTGACGTATCTAAAGTAGTAAAATTGCCATTTTCGTTTCGTACTCTTTGTGTTGAAAATCATTAAACTTATATAGCTTTAATTTGCATATTCTTTGATTCTGCAATGATAATGCTGCCGTATTATCTACCTAATTGAAATTAATTGAATCGCCTTTAATTACGGTATTTGTCGTATCGTTGCAAGACACGGTTGACGGGGGGGGGGGAGAGAATTGGATATTATCCTTAGCGTAACAAATAAATAACCAACCGATTATACCTACCTACGACCTACGAATAAATAAATAGGTACTAGCCTTAATAATCTGGCTATAGCCTATTCTTGATAGGCTATAGCCTCCTCACTCACCCGTGACGACCTAATGACACAATTGAACATTTTGTAAATCGTTTTCAGCAAAATCTATCTATTTAAACTAATTGCAAAGAGAAAATAAAATTTCATATTTGATTATGTTTCTAAGAAAACTATTGTTGTAATTTGCTTTCAGATCGTTTTATTTATTTATATTTTATTCATCGGTAAACTCACAGCGTTACAATAATAAAAGACACAATAGTAAGAGTTATAAGGTCGATTATGAGTTACACATATAAATCTAAATAAGGCGACAGTTGAAAAACCAAATCAAATAGAAAAAAAGTGGAGAAAATAGAAAATTATCACAATGGACATAAAATATTAAATTCATACAAGCGAAAGTAAATCATTACTGTACGCTGTGTAGTCGGTTGAGTGTAGTGGAAGTAATTATGTGTTAATGGATGTAAGTGTGTGTGAGAGGGTTAAACTAAGCTATTTTTATGGGAGGAAATGGTGTACCGAATGCAATTTATAAATGATTTGTCTGTTAAGTAAAATATATACGCTCATTGCTCTGCGTAAAAAGGAATTCTTAGCGTACTTAAATGTGTAAAACTTTGATTTAAAAGGCCATGTCGATAATAATTCGCAATCTTCCAAAGTCTGAATCGAATGATAATTTAAATCTTAAATATGATTTGAAAAAATTAAATTACAAACCTCATAACTTTGAGGATCATATTAAAGGCGTGCATCAGAAAATAAGTAAATTACATTGCAGCGAGGTGTTTTGAAGAGGTCAACATATAGATGCCGTACATCGTAAAATAAAAAAGTTTAGATGCAGAGAGTGTGATTAGATATGTTCTCAAAGTGGAAATTTACAGAAACTTATAGACGCCGTACATCGTAAAATAAGTTTGGTTAAATGCAGCGAGTGTGGCCATAACACAAAACGGACATTTACGGATTTAAAGTGTTCTACTAAGAGCTACTTTAGATAAGTTGATAATTAGTCTGTAAATCAGATAATGCTGAAACACTAATGAAATAGCATGAATTTAAAAATTATCGTCGAGTAAAGTTTTAGTCGCTGACGAAACGGTTCCTCAACACATATGGTACCACCAGGAACATGTCTCTTGGTCGAATTACACATAGGCACCTCTAGGTACATAGAATGCGTGAAAGAGACAGTATTATGCTGTATTTTGTATGATGGGAATATATGTAATTATTCCGTAAAGGACATTCTTTTAAGTTTTAAATATCAATCCGAATGTAGGTCAAAGTGTTTCTGATGATATAAAACGCATTTACAAGTACGAATATGAACAAAATCAAAGTGTTGATGTTAGTCAGGTTGATCAAGTCACAATGTCGATCAAATTAACACATGAACATCCTATTTGTTATCGTGCCAGGAGGTTAGCTTTTAGCGATAAAGAAAAGTTACGCGTTTTATTAGATGAATTGACCTGTAATAATGTAATTAGACCGAGTACTTCCCCGTAGTATGCATCACCTATTATTTTAGTACGGAAAAACAACGGAGAAATTAGATTATAAATTGATTACAGGGAAATAAATAAAGTTATGGTTGAAGAAAAATTTCCAACGCCACACATTGACGATCACTACACATTGACTAAAAAACAAATGTTACTTTAGCAGTACAGATTTACGTAACAGTTTTTATCACGTTAAAGTAGATGAGTCATCAGTTAAATATACTTAATTCATTACACCTTTACGCCAGTTTGAATTCCTCAAAGTTCCTCAAGGTATGACCAATTCTCCGAGTGTATTTATGAGATTCATAAATAAAATTTTTGAAAAGTTAATTAGAGAGAATCAAATATTACTTTATTTATATGACAATTTAATAGCGTAGGAGACTATGTTATGATCAAAAATATTGACACCACTGTAGGGGTTAATAAAAAATTGATACCAAAGTTTACAGGTCCATATGTGATTAATAAGGCATTAGATTCAGACAGATATGTCGTGGGAGATATCAAAGGGTTTCAAGTAACTTAAATACCTTACGAAGGAGTTGTTTCACCAGACAAAATAAAACTTTGGGCAAATGAATAATTCATTAATTTCATAAGTTGATTGCACATTCTATTGAGAATTAAATGTATTAGAATTAGATCAAATCCAGTTTCTCTGTGTATTTGTTAAGAATAATGTTGTTTTATAGTGATTTTCGATATTACCTTATATCTTTGTATGACCGAGACGTTCATGATGTCAGCTACTATTGGAAGCAACCTCCAGATTGGCCACTCTGACAACTACCTTGTCTATTTGACTCACTTGCAAGTTGTCAACTTGAATGAGTGAGGGAGATGGCTGACATCCTGTCCATCATCAGCTATTGTGAACTGAAAAGTGGCTTGCCGGGTTTCAAATATAAAGTCTGTGTGATGAGTAAAATAAAAGAGCTTTGGAACGAAATAGGACATTTTATTTCACCCATCCTGACACCACAAAATAAATAAATAAAAGTAAATTTAATGAAATCAACAAATTTTTGTTTTTTTTATTGTGTGCTTAAAAGTTCCTTATGTGTACTTTTGGGGCAGTTGTTCCTAACTAGGCAAGAGTTACCTGTTCTAAGGAAGGTTATATATGAAGTGTTACAGTGCATACAATAGACCAGCGCAAAACCCTGTGAAAATATAAAAAATTTCTAAGGCACAAATATACATACCCACACACACACACACTAATACAATTTAAGTGTTTACTCAAGGACACTTAATGTATAAAAAAATAAAATGAATAAATGAAACAATTAAAAAAATAACAAATAAATGAAATGAATAAACAAATATTAAATATATAGGTAAATAAATATTCGATATAAATAAATAAATATTCAATATAAAAATAGTGTTATACTACATATAGTATAGAAACATATCTTATATATAGTGAAGTAGTGATATATATATATACATTGGGCATAAACATATTGGTATGACATATCTAAGTAAGCATATTATTTTTATATTTTTTTTTTAAACATTCTAGGTAACTAAAATAATGCACAGATGTTTTTTACTTAGTAGCTAAAGTCGCTTAAATACAGTATTATTAAATTTTATCTAAACCACTTAAAGTTTATGTTTAAAGTTTAAGGTTGTATGTAAGAATTTCATACATTTTAGTAACTTTAATTAAAAAACTTAATGTTTCATAACTTGAATTCATATAATGAAATAACTGTTTAGAGCCAAAAACAATGTGTTTTATTTAATTGAACATTTGGTACAACTAACCCTAGATATGGGGTCCGATGTACCATTTCCTCCAATCTTTTAAAATGGCAATAATTTTCGTTCTATATAACTTTATGACACATAGACACGCTTATATTCTAGCCAATTAAATTATCTACCATTGCATATAAGCCTTATACCTATATATTTTATATATATTTTTTAATTTATTTGTTAAGGAAAAATGGTTCAGTTGTCCCCGGTCTACCCTAATAGTAATATTTAACAAAACGTGTGTAAACATACTTTCATAAGCAGAAGAAATAAAATCTAAAAAATCGTATCAATAACTCCAAAAGCAGATAAACGAAATGAACAAAAGTAAAGAGAGTAAAAAAGTCTCCTGTCAAACGAATACAACAATAAAATCGCTTCCTCCGTTTGGGAGCTCCGATGCCAGACAGTTACTGTTTGCATGGGGGGTTAGAAACACACGTCGAAAACAATGGGTTTAATAAGTAGAAACAATTAATAATATTGCATAAAAATGCAGCCATTTTCAATAATCCGATGTTTAGTCAATGGATTACTCAAAGTTCCTGCGAAGGTAGATTTTCAAAGTAAGGCATACATTTTGTACCAATATTTTTAAAACTAAATTTAATGAGGAATCTCATGGTGGTAAGCATAGGTATTCATTCGATATGAATCACCCGGTAGGTATTTAAGTACGGGAATAAAATAAGCTCAAATGAATCTATTTATTCAATTCCTTAAGAAGTACTCTAGCATAACGGAATGCTGGACAAACGCGAATTTTCAATTCTATAAAAAAACTTATGATTTAACTCTTTTTCAATACGATTAAAAGGTAGAAATCATTACTAAGTTTTAATTTAAAGCTAATATTAGAAAACTAGATCGATTAAAATTTACGAGTATGTGTCGTTACACGCTTCTCATACGAACTTTAAGTTCGTTGCATTCCCTAAATAAATCTTTCAACACTAAGTCATTCCATTAAAAAAGGAATATTCAATAAAATAGCTTATGACCATGACATCTCCACCACATAAATAAAAGATTAAGAATCCATTCAAATTAGTGAAGCAATCTAATTTTACAATTAGAACAAAGTTATTATACGCGTAGTAATTGTAATGAGTGTATAAATTGCCATGTATAATCACATTCGCTACATTTATACTTTCTTCTATTCTCATAAAATCAACCTCGCTGCAAATTAAATTTTTTTTTGTGAACAGTTGGGTTAAGATGACGCCATAAATGTCCATTTTGCGAACACGTATAGCCACACTCGCTGCCTATAAACGTTCAATTTTTTTGTGAACAGCGACAATATGTACTCTTAAGTTACTCTTGGAAGAGCTCTTATAATCACACTTGCTGCATTTAAACTTTTTTATTTTTCTATGAACGGCATTAATATGTATCCGTAAATTCCCATTTTGTGAACACGTATAGCCACACTCGCTGCATTTAAACTTTTTTATTTTTCTGTGCACAGCATTAATATGAATCCGTAACTGCCCATTTCGTGAGCACGTATAGCCACACTCGCTGCATTTAAACTTTTTTATTTTTCGATGCACGGCATCTAAATGTCTCCGTAAAAGTACATTAGTAGAACATGTATAAGCACACTCGCTGCATTTAAAAGCTTTTATTTTCCGATGTACGCCGTCAATATGTGTACGTAAATGTGCATTAGTAGAACTTGTATAGGCACACTCTCTGCATTTAAACTTTTTGATTCTCTTATGTAAGGCGTCTACATGTCTCCGTAAATTTTTTTTCGTTGAACTCTTAAAATCACACTCGCTGCATATAAACTTTTTTATTTTTCTGTGAACAGCGTTAATATGAATTCGTAAATTCCCATTTTGTGAACATGTATAGCCACACTCGCTGCATTTAAACTTTTTTATTTTTCTATGAACGGCATTAATATGAATCCGTAAATGCCCATTTTGTGAGCACGTATAACCACACTCGATGCATTTAAACTTTTTTATTTTTCTGTGAACAGCGTTAATATGAATTCGTAAATTCCCATTTTGTGAACATGTATAGCCACACTCGCTGCATTTAAACTTTTTTATTTTGTTATTTACGAGATTAATTTGTTTTTGAAAATTCTTCTTAATTGAACTTGTATAATCGCATTCGTTGCATTTGACTTTATTATGTAGGCAAATTGAAATTTCATTCGTTTCCTTTGTTTTAATAGGTAATGTCAAAAATGTTTCTTTATCCAAACATCTGCCACATACAATATGTTCGTCTAGATAATTAGGTAAATAATATATGGAATCGCTTCGTTCAAACGAACACTTGCAAGTCGCACAATTAAGATCTATTCTCTTTAATATTATTCTGACGCATTTGATCTTATCAATTGTTACATCGTGACAAGGTTTACTAGTGGTTGGTATGTTATGTTGTGTCACATAGTTTTTGTTGGGTTCTAATTTTATAAATTTAATGTCTTCTTCTACGAATTGATCAAATTGTGGGTTTGGATCAATTTCCCGATGGGTTTCAAATATTTCTGATTTAATTGATTGCCTTGTATCCAAATATTTTAAAACACTATGCGAGTCATCGTCGCGTTCACTTATTTTTGCTTGTTCAAAATCACTGCTGCTCGTTTTGTAATCGCTCGCTTGTTCATATTTCATTGCACTTTGATGATTTAATTGACACATTTTGTAATTATATTCCTCCATTTTCTATAGAAAAAAAATAGGTGTTGAAAATATTCAAAAACAGTACGCTATTGTGACATTTGGGCCCATTAACTTATTCTTTTGTAGATTTGGCTATTTCTTCTCAGAAATTATTGTTTTGTCGAACGCACGCACGTTTGCACTTTTTTGACATAAGGGTTCACCTATTCGGTTAGCTTCTATTTGTCGACTGTCTTTTTGACATACATTCAGTATTGCCCTCGTCAGAATCTAACTGATGTTTCTAAAGTAGTAAAATTGCCATTTTCGTTTCGTACTCTTTGTGTAGAAAATCATTAAACTTGTTTAGCTTTAATTACATATAGAATATACATACATATTACATTTATATTACCTTCACCATAAATTATTTTTATACATACAAAAACCATACTTAATTTATTACTTATTTGAATATATTCATACAAATCACACACACTCACGACTACCACAAACATCAGTCACAAATTACACATAACACATCAAAAAATTCTACTGTATACGTATATAATATTCAAAATCTATGTATATTTTAAGAACACTATCACATTTTTTTTTATGCTAACACTATCACATTTTTTATTTAATTTTTTATTGTAAAATGTCCGAAATCCATCATTGGTTTTGTATACTAGTTTTGTTTTGTAATGATAAAAATGAATACTGTTGGATTTTTCAATAAAGAATAAATAAATAAATAAATTTGCATATTCTTTGATTCGGCAATGATAATATTGCCGTATTATCTACCTAATTGAATCGCCTTTACGGTAATAACCATATCGTTGTGCGGGGGGGGAGAGGTAATTGCCCATTGCCCTTAGCGCAACAAATAAATAACCAACCGATTATATTTACCTACCTACGACCTACGGATAAATAAATAGGTACTAGCCTTAATATTCTGAATAGGCTATAATATAGCCCTCTCACTCACCCGTGACGACCTAATGACACAATTGAACATTTTGTAAAATCTATCTATTCAAACTTATTGCAAAGAGAAAGTGCTATTTCATATTTGATTATGTTTCTGAGAAAATTATTGTTTTCATAACACGTGTGAGGAAAATTTCCTCGATAGAAAAAAATTCAAAGTTACCTTTAAAATTTGCTTTCAGATCGTTTTATTTATTTATATATATTCATCGGTAAACTCACATCGTTACAATAATAAAAGACACGATATTAAGAGTTATAAGGTCGATTATGAGTTACACATATAAATCTAAATAAGGCGACAGTTGAAAAACGAAATGAAATAGAAAATAAAAAGTGGTTAATTTAGAAAATTAACACAATGGGCATAAAATCTCAAGCGTAAATATTAAATTCATACAAGAGAAAGTAAATCATTACTGTGCGTTGTGTAGTCGGTGTGAGTGTAGTGTAAGTAATGATATATTTATGTTTGTATGTGCGTGTATGGGTGCAAGTGTCATAGCTGCAAAATAGGCTGGTCAAACAAGTTAAATGCTCTCCCACCTTGGTTTTTTTTTTTTAAGCTATTACAATATGTGTCTATTTTGTAAACAAAATCATTAGTTTATAAAAAAGCCTATTAGAAAAATAATACATTGTTACGAGATTCTGAAATCCTCAAACGAATAAATGCACATAAACTTTCACAAGTCATTTACTCAATTTTATCAAATATGCATTTAACTCGTTTTTGAAGTATAACCTATGAAATGTTGGGTCGGCGTGAGATCCAGAATCGTATGCAATTGATGCATTCACTATAACTTGGTCAATGCATTACTTTTATGCCTTTCCACCATTCTCAATTATTTTGAAAACTATTCAAAATATTATTAACAATAGGGCCACAGGTATAATGGTAGTTACATGCTGGCCATCACAACCATGGTTTCCTTTGTTAATGTCCATGATTATATGCAAACCAATTTTTTTCTCACCCAACAAAAAGTTACTTATTTCCCATTTTAGGAAATATCATCCTCTACACGAGCAACTCACTTTGATGGCTGCAGTATTATCAGGGAATCATTCAGACGAAGAAGCCTGGCGTCAACTTCGATCGATATAATTCTACAGTCAATTTCAAAGGCAACCGCTAAACAATATAATGTTGCTATTAAATTGTGGTGTGAGTTTTGTGCGAGAAATAGTATAAGTATGCACGAGGGTTCAGTACCCATGGTTATGTTATTTTTGACAAAGCGTTTTAACCCAGGGGCTTCTTATGGTACTCTAAATTCCTTTCGCTCTGCTTTGGCTTTAATAATTGGTCCCAATGTGGGCACAGATGACCGAATGAGACGTTTTTTCAAGGGAACGTCCATCCAAACCAAGGTATAATGAAACATGGGACGTGAATCTTGTTTTGAATTATGTAAGTAGTCTTTATCCGAATGATAGCCTATCACTTGAGCAACTTACAAAGAAATTCATTACACTATTAGCATTAGTTTCAGCTCATAGAGTTCAGACACGATGTTCTATCAAGATTATTAACATAGCTCTCATGATGGGTAGAATTGAGATTAAAATCCCAGATGCAATAAAGACTTCAGGCTCGGGACGCTATCAACCACTTTTGATCTTACCTTTCTTCAGAGCCCGAACGTCTTATTTAATTATGAAAAAGGACCTAAGAAGTAAAGACAACGAGTTCTTAGTTGTGTCTATTAAAAAGCCTCACAGAGCAGTATCGGCTTCAACCATGAAGCAAACATTGGAAGCGAGTGGCATAGACAATAGAAGATTTACTGCACATTCAACCGGACGTGCTGCTACGTCAAGTGCATTGCTTCACGGTATAAGCATAGACACGATCAGGCAAACACGATGATCCACTGGACTAGTGGATCATCCTCGTTAACCCGTTTCTACAATAGACCAATAACATATAATGATTCATTTGCAAATGAGTGTGCCATGACGCCCTTACTTAAATGGTTATCTCTCTTTGGTCATGTAAAATTATTCATTTTGAATAAAACCCTTTCTTTTTATATTGTTATGATAAACATTTGTTTCTTTAAATCACATTCTGAAAATATTACTTTATAATATTTGAACATATCATTTATATCGTATATTAAAATTAATTTGAGTTTTCTTCCATTTCATCACAACTTTAGTCTGTAGACGTCGAGACGTGGAATATAATTAAATGATCAAACGAACTTACCTAAGTGAAGTTCGATCATAATTATATGAAGCGCCTCGTCCGAAGAGATCACATCCCACCCATTATCACACCCATTATCGTAGTATTGTTACAATACTAGGATTACTACCCGTGTGAAAGTTGTGACTATGGAGCAGCGAAGTCACCTGTAACTTTAATAATAGTTAATTTTGCTGCCATATTACTATTAAGCTTTAAAATAATGACAGGACAGTCAGCGGAGAGCGGCAAGAACATAGACAATTCACTATTGCTTTTTTACTTTTAATATTGCGGCGATGCTGAGTATAATCTACAAATATAATACTACAAATTGTGATCTCGAGGACGAGGCGCTTCATATGATTATGATCGAACTTCGCTTAGGTAAGTTCGTTTGATCATTTAATTAAACTCGACATCAAAAGGTAGAGAACTAAATCAACGGAAACCAAATAACTACTTACAGTTCCCATCGGGAGAACGGGTTTATGGATAGAGCAGTCCTGGCTGGCTAGTTGCGTTTCTTTTATTATTATTTTAAATATTCAATCGCACAGCAAAATTTATAATAAACCTGTTGCCGCCATTCGGAGCCATTCACAAAAACAAAACCACAAATCCGAACTACCTCCCTATCTGTCGGTGACAGCAAACAAGTTGGCATTACAGCTAGGATGCAAACCAAACAAAGCAGAGATTGAAATAAACGGCTTATGGTGTTAGTGGTTTATGCAACGAGATAATTCGCGATTTCGTTAGTGTGTGTGAGAGGGTGTAAACTAAGTTATTTTTATGGAAGGAAAAAGTGCATGTTAATTATACCGATTTACGCAAATCATGTTCTGGTCAAACAAGTTAAATGCTCTCTCACCTTGGTTTATTATTTTTTTTTGTAAGCTATTACAATATAGGTTTATTTTATAAACAAAATCATTAGTTTATAAAAAAGCCTATTAGAAAAATAATACATTGTTACGAGATTCTGAAATCCTCAAACGAATAAATGCACATAAACATTCACAAGTCATTTACTCAATTTTATCAAATATGCATTTAACTCGTTTTTGAAGTATAACCTATGAAATGTATTGGGCCGGCGTAATGACGTAGTTACACCTTAGGGCATAGCTAACCGCATCTCATTACTTATAGGTATATGTACCTATGTACGAGTATATATAGTGCATCTCTCTCACACATATTTAACTACAAGACATTATTAGTTCTTATGTATTACATTCCACACTTTACAATAGACGTGTGGGTAAGGCAAGTGAATATAACATTTATTTTTTATTTACTCTTAAAAATATTATAACTTATTTTTTTCCCTTACAAACGTGCCAATATTCTATTTTGATAAATAGCCGGTTCAACACCTGAATTGGCGATGTCAAATCTCATTTGGCGCTTACCAAAAAGCTGAAGGTCTTCACCAAATTGCCAGTTTGGATACCAGAAGGAAAGTCTTTGAAGCTGTCTTCCTATATAAACTACTCAATAATCTACTAGACTGTCCAGAGCTTCTACAAGTATTCACTTTAGAGTACGATTTTTCTTATTAAATAAAACGCAACACTTCACAGAATATGTCATTAATGTAATAGTAATCTTTCGAAATTAGACATTTTTATTTGTAATTTGAATTTATTTAAAAACAAGGTATGTAAAATGTACACGTCTCATACAGGCAATTAGAGATAAAGGTCCTAAATATATTTATGTGTATCATAATAATTTTACAACCTATATTCTAATTAACACATTTTTACATATATATATATATGATTCCTTACATTGTAACAGGCAAACACCGTTAGCTAACCTTATATAAAAGTCTGACAGTATTGACATTTGGAAAATTCGAATGCTTCTTAATATTTTTACAGATTGAAAATTTTTAAACAAATTATATAGCCAGAATTATTAAAGAAAAATTAATATTAAACGCACAAATATTTGCATCGCTTGAGATAATGCACGCTGGTTTAAATACAGGCCTGTATTTTATGAAATCTTTTCACACTCACCTTATATCTAATGTAAAAATTAATCATAATCAAAAATTATTTTCGCAATTAATACTATCCACAAAATGCCATGACACTTAATAAGGTAAAATAAAAAAATCTGATTCATTCAAAAAACCAAAAGTTTTAATAATTATAGATGAATTAAACCTAAAAACGATATTAATTAGGGTTAAAGAAGCTAAAATTAATTAAACGAGTAATAATAATATTTTACAACGCATGTTTAAAAATACTTTCATAAGCAGAAGAAAAAAAAAATCTAAAAAATCGTATCAAATACTCCAAAAGCAGATAAACGAAATGAACAAAAGTAAAGACAGTAAAAAAGTCTCCTGTCAAACGAATACAACAATAAAATCGCTTCCTCCGTTTGGGAGCTCCGATGCCACAGACAGTTACTGTTTGCATGGGGGGTTAGAAACACACATCGAAAACAATGGGTTTAATAAGTAAAAATAATTAATAATATTGCATAAAAATGCACCTATTTTCAATAATCCGATGTTAAGTCAATGGATTACTCGAAGTTCCTGCGAAGGTAGATCTACAAGGTAAGCCATACATTTTGTACCAACATTTTTTATACAAAATTTAATAAGGGTTCTCATGGTGGTAAGCATAGGTATTCATTCGATATGAATCACCCGGTAGGTATTTAAGTACGGGAATAAAATAAGCTCAAATGAATCTATTTATTCAATTCCTTGAGAAGTACTTTAGCATAACGGAATGCTGGACAAACGCGCATATTACATTTCTATAAAAAACTTCTACAGCTCCCCCCTTTTTCAATACGATTAAAAGGGAAAAATCATTACTAAGTTTTATTTAAAGCTAATATTTGAAAACTAGATCGATTAAAATTTACGAGTATGTGATCCGTGTCGTTACACGCTTTTCATACGAACTTTAAGTTCGTTGCATTCCCTAAATAAATCTTTCAACACTAAGTCATTCCATTAAAAAAGGAATATTCAATAAAATAGCTTATGACCATGACATCTCCACCAGATAAATAAAAGATTAGGAATCCATTCAAATGAGTGAAGCAATTTAATTTTACAATTAGAACAAAGTTATTCTAAGCGTAGTTATTGTATTGATTGTATAAATTTCCATGTTTAATAACATTCGCTACATTTATACTTTCTTATTTTCTCTTAAAATCACACTCGCTGCATTTAAACTTTTTTATTTATGATGCACGGCGTTTATATGTCTTCGTAAGGTTGGTTTAATTGAACATGTATAAGCACACTCGCTGCATTCAAACTATTTTATTTATGATGCACGGCGTTTATATGTCTTCGTAAGTTGGTTTAATTGAACATGTATAAGCACACTCGCTGCATTCAAACTTTTTTATTTATGATGCACGGCGTTTATATGTCTTCGTAAGTTTGGTTTAATTGAACATGTATAAGCACACTCGCTGCATTCAAACTTTTTTATTTTTCGATGCACGGCGTCAATATGTTTACGTAAATCTGATTTTGTTGAACTTTTAATATCACACTCGCTGCATTTAAACTCTTTTATTTTTCTGTGAACAGTGTTAATATGAATCCGTAAACTCCCATTTCGTGAACACGTATAGCCACACTCGCTGCATTTAAAGTTTTTAGTTTTCCGATGCACGGCATCTAAATGTCTCCGTAAAAGTGCATTACTAGAACATGTATAAGCACACTCGCTGCATTTAAAAGCTTTTATTTTCCGATGCACGGCGTCTACATGTCTCCGTAAGTCTGAATTAGTTAAACTCATAAAATCACACTCGCTGCATTTAAATTTTTTTATTTTTCGATGTACGCCGTCAATATGTGTACGTAAATGTGCATTCCTAGAACTTGCATAAGCACACTCGCTGCATTTATACTTTTTGATTCTTTGATGCACGGCGTCTATATGTTTACGTAAATATGATTTAGTAGAACTTATATAATCACACTCGCTGCATTTAAACTTTTTTATTTTGTTATTTACGAGATTAATTTGTTTTTGAAAATTCTTCTTAATTGAACTTGTATAATCGCATTCGTTGCATTTGACTTTATTATGTAGGCAAATTGAAATTTCATTCGTTTCCTTATTTTTAATAGGTAATGTCGAAAATGTTTCTTTATCCAAACATCTGCCACATACAATATGTTCGTCTAGATAATTAGGTAAATAATATATGGAATCGCTTCGTTCAAACGAACACTTGCAAGTCGCACAATTAATATCTATTCTCTTTAATATTATTCTGACGCATTTGATATTATCAATTGTTACATCGTGACAAGGTTTACTAGTGGTTGGTATGTTATGTTGTGTCACATAGTTTTTGTTGGGTTCTAATTTTATAAATTTAATGTCTTCTTCTACGAATTGATCAAATTGTGGGTTTGGATCAATTTCCCGATGGGTTTCAAATATTTCTGATTTAATTGATTGCCTTGTATCCAAATATTTTAAAACTCTATGCGAGTCATCGTCGCGTTCACTTATTTTTGCGTGTTCAAAATCACTGCTGCTCGTTTTGTAATCGCTCGCTTGTTCATATTTAATTGCACTTTGATGATTTAATTGACACATTTTATAATTGTATTCTTCCATTTTCTTTTTCAATTGCGTATGAAATAAGAAATAGTTCACGAAAACATTAAAAAATAGTACGCCCTTGTGACATTTGGGTCCATTGGCTGGCTTATTTTTTTGTAGATTTGGCTATTTTATTTACTATTTTGTTCTCACAAATTATGGACTTTTTGTTTTGTCGAACGCACGCACGTTTGCACTTTTTTGACATAGGTTCACTAACCAAACCAGGTAGAAACTAACCAAATGGTTAGTTTCTATTTGTTGACCGTGTATTTGACATACATTCAGTATTGCCCTCGTCAGAATCTATCTGACGTATCTAAAGTAGTAAAATTGCCATTTTCGTTTATAAAAATACCCGAACTGCCGTATATCTTACTCTTTGTGTAGAAAATCATTAAACTTGTGTAGGTTTAATTTGCATATTCTTTGATTCGGCTATGATAATGCCGCCGTATTATCTACCTAATTAAATCGCCTATCGTTGTGCGTGGGTGGGGGGGAGAGGTAATTGCCCATTGCCCTTAGCGCAACAAATAAAAAACTCAACGATTATACCTACCTACGACCTACGAATAAATAAATAGGTACTAGCCTTAATAATCTGGCTATAGCCTATTCTTGATAGGCTATAGCCTCCTCACTCACCCGTGACGACTTAATGACACAATTGAACATTTTGTAAATCGTTTTCAGCAAAATCTATCTATTCAAACTAATTGCATAGAGAAAATAATATTTCATATTTGATTATGTTTCTGAGAAAACTATTGTTGTAATTTGCTTTCAAATCGTTTTATTTATTTATATTTTATTCATCGGTAAACTCACAGCGTTACAATAATAAAAGACACAATATTAAGAGTTATAAGGTCGATTATGAGTTACACATATAAATCTAAATAAGGCGACAGTTGAAAAACGAAATCAAATAGAAAAAAGTGGAGAAAATAGAAAATTAACACAATGGACATAAAATATTAAATTCATACAAGCGAAAGTAAATCATTACTGTACGCTGTGTCGTCGGTTGAGTGTAGTGGAAGTAAGGGTGTGTTAATGGGTGTAAGTGTGTGTGAGAGGGTTAAACTAAGCTATTTTTATGGGAGGAAATGGTGTCCCGAATGCAATTTATAAATGTTTTGTCTGTTAAGTAAAATATATACGCTCATTGCTCTGCATAAAAAGGAATTCTTAGCGAACTTAAATGTGTAAAACTTTGATTTAAAAGGCCATGTCGATAATAATTCGCAATCTTCTAAAGTCTGAATCGAATGATAATTTAAAGCTTAAATATGATTTGAAGATAACAAATTTTCTAATTTAATAAAATATTTTTGCATCTTTCAATTCGAGTTTTGTTTTGTTTTGTTTTACAGCTAAGTACTTAAATACTTACTTATGTATGTTGATAACATTATCAAAATTAACCGTTCATACTATTTTTGTTATTAATATTATAGATATTTTATTAGATTTGAGGCACAATAATTACATATTTAAATGTCCACCAAAAACAAAATTTTACTAGATATCTATATTACGATGCAACCTATCACTTATTTAATTAGCCTGCTGTAGGGTTAACTAAATAATTTGAATTATGCAATAAAATATAGCAAATAAATTGATTTTTATTTGTACAAACACTATATCTGCAAAACTAAGTATTCGGATCACTCTTTCCCGTATATTATTTTCTATTAATTTGGCACTAAATTTAGTAACATATATAGAGTGTCCCAAGACCATTGCCGGAGACTTAAGGGGGTATTGTCTAACGATATGGAAAAAAAAATTACCTCAGAATTTATATTTTTTTAACTGAATTCCAATGCCGCGCCGATCGGTAATGGCCTTGACACCGTTACGGCGTACAGCGTTAGTTGAGTGCTCAGCACAAAGATATTATTACATTGTCCTTTTACTATTTTCACGTAAAGTTTACATTTTTTTTCTCTGTAACTATAATTAATTTTGACATAGTGTTTCAACCAATAAAACTAGAAGTCACGGGATCAGTACGCTGTTATTTTGATCGTGAACGGTCTTGAGACTTGGTTTAGAAACTATTACAGATTAAGTTTATATTTAAATACCACTCATTTATTATTTTTTAAGAATAAAATTGGGAGTATAACATCTTTTATTTTATTTTTTTAAAACTTTTAATTTATGACATTATGCATTTAAATTATTTAAAAATTATTTATTTTAAACTTTATAGTAAAGTTTATCTATTAATGTTTAAACATTTTATTAAATTTGCCTCAAATTGCAAGAAGATATTGATATAAGCTCTCTGAGTATTGTCGACAAAACAGATTAGAGATAAATGTTGCTAATTGTCATAAAATAACATTTACTCGCAAAACTACAAAAGTTAATTACACATACTCTATAAATATGCGACTCTAAGCTGTTCTATAACAAACCCATTGAACTAATTGTGGAGAAATCCCATAGAATGCTTGGTTTCCTCTTCAGGACTTGCAAGCCATTGTATTTGTCATTTGTCAGGAGTCACTCAGGGTACTCTTCTGTCATTTGGAGTCCCTCATATAAAGTCTATGTAAGCAGATTAGAAAGTGAAATGTATTGGGAGGGCGTAATGACGCAGCTACACCTTAGGGCATAGCTAACCGCATCTCATTACGTAGGTATATGTACCTATGTACGAGTATATAGTGCATCTCTCTCACACATATTTAACTACAAGACATTAGTTCTTATGTATTACATTCCACACTTTACATTAGACGTGTGGGTAAGGCATGTGAATATAACATTTATTTTCTTATTTACTCTTAAAAATATTATAACTTATTTTTTTCCTTACAAACGTGCCAATATTCTATTTTGATAAATAGCCGGTTCAACACTTGAATTGGCGATGTCAAATCTAATTTGGCGCTTACCAAAAAGCTGAAGGTCTTCACCAAATTGCCAGTTTGGATACCAGAAGGAGTCGTTGAAGCTCTCTTCCTATATAAACTACTCAGTAATCTACTAGACTGTCCAGAGCTTCTACAAAGTATTCACTTTAGAGTACGACTTTTCTTATTAAATAAAACGCAACACTTCACAGAATATCTCATGACTATAATAGTAATCTTTCGAAATTAGACATTTTCATTTGTAATTTGAATTTATTCAAAAACAAGGTATATAAAATGTCTCATACAAGCAATTAGAGATAAAGGTCCTACATATAGTTATGTTTATCATAATAACTATACAACCTATATTCTAATTAACTCATTTTTATATATAATCAACAATACTTACAGTTTGATAGTTGCCATCCGTTTCACACAAAAATACAATACCATATTCCCTTTCTATTTGCGGTCATAGAATCTCTAATAATAAAAATGATTTAGTAAAATATCTCATTAACGTAAAAAAAAGCTTTTTAGAATGTAATCACCTACGCGATCTTTTAACAAAACAAATTTTAGACTCTTTTTCAAAATTTACACCTAAAATAAAAACAAAAATGATTAATAAAAAAAATTTTGCTAAACACCACCTATTTTCCTGGTGTTTAAAAATTAAATCTAATTTTGAAAGACTTATATTCAATAATCTCTAATAATGCAAATTGGAAAAATATACTCGATTGTCCCCCTATATTGCCTTACCGACGTCCTCCCAATTTACGTAATATTTTAAATAAAAATAAAACGTTTGGTAAGCAACCAAATAACATATTTCCAAAAAACGGGGTCGAACCTTGTAAAAGACCTCGTTGTAAAACATGCAAAATTATTGTAAGAGACGATAAATTTTCAAGCGCGAACTATAAAAATATATATAAAACTAGCTGACCCGGCCACGCGTTGCTGTGGCTAAAGTTTTTGTTATATTACATTATAGTAAACAATCTAAGAGGAACAATAAGAGAACATCAGTCACGGAGTCCACTATGCTTTTTCACACAGATGGTATTTGTAAAAAAATATGCTGATCTCCTTATTTGACTTTCTACTACTATAACCCTTTAGTACAATGAAATTATTTACGAACAAAGACGAAAATGTTGATGCTGGTATACAAATTCACTGGATTCATGTGACGCTTAAACTCATGAATGAGGTAGGCAAGGCAGACAGTCTTAAACTTTTAAACATTAATATTTTTTTTTTTGAATTATAAATACTTTCAATTTCAATTTAATTTAACACCAATCGGTGCACAATGTTTTTGGTTAACCTGTCTTTAGCTAACACAAATAGATTCGACGGTTTCCCAACACGTGAACACGCAACATATAGTTGCCCATGAGAAAAACATGGATTTTCCAAATCTAAACCACAAATGGACATTGTTTGACCTTGAGATTTATTTATAGACATGGCGAAAGCTAAACGAATTGGAAACTGTAGCCTTTTGAAGGGTATGGTAGAATCTGATGGTATCATCGGAATACGTGGCAGCAGGACCACTTTTCCTTTAAACTTCCCAGCCAAAATGGTTGCTTCAAGAATGTTTCCGGTGATCTTTTTGATGACCAAACGCGTACCGTTACATAATTGAGGTGGATTCAAATTACGGAGGAGAATAATAGGGGAACCAATCTTTAATCGAAGATTATGTGGTGGCATTCCAGGGATATCTAATGAATTTAAAAATTCAATCGGAAAATTTACACTTTCATTTTCATCAACAACAGTATCGATTGATTTAAAAGACATCAGATCGCCTGGTAACAACTGTTGTATCTGGAAGTTAATTTCGTCAACATCAACGTTTTTGGCTGCCAAAATCGCCCGTTGACTAAGCCATTCATGATTCAAATAATTATTCTGTATATCCGGGAAAATACTCTGAATCAATTCAGTTTTATCCTGAACAACAGTGCAAAAATTGTCTGGTAGTTTAATGCATTGCGTATTTGGTTGCAGTTTTATTTTACCGTTCCCAATATCTAGTAGTTGTTCGGAAAATATTAGTGCTGATGGATCATTTTGCAATTGTACTCGCATATTTATGGTCAATCGAAGTGTTTCAACACTTCGCCATAAGAATGATTGTTTCAAACATGCATTAATCTCATTCGCGAAAGTAGAGCGAGGTATAACCGGTAAGGTCTGCCGGAAGTCACCAGACAAAAGTAAGATAGCACCACCGAAAAGTTTATTATTGCTGTTTAAATCTTGCATAGTTCTGTTTAATGCTTCAAGTGAATATTTGTGTGCCATTGTGCACTCATCCCAAATTATTATAGAACTCTTCCGCAACACTGCAGCTATTCCACTATTCTTTTTGATGTTACACATTGCATCTGGTTTATTATGAACGTCCAATGGCAGCTTGAATGTTGAATGTGCTGTTCGCCCACCATCCAGTAAAGTAGCCGCAATGCCTGACGATGCTAATGCTAATGCGATGTTTTTGTTGCGACCGTATTTTGGCAAGAATCAACGATATTAAAAATGTCTTTCCGGTTCCACCGGGTGCATCCAAGAAAAAAAAACCGCCTTGTTCAGCAGCAACAGCCAGCATAATCCGATCATAAATAATTTTTTGTTCTGCTGTCAGTAATGGTTCACTGTTCATGATAATTGTTGCTAAACTTCCATGGTCATATTGATTTTCTCGTTGTAAATCGGTATTGACTAAGTCGGTGGCTGGACGATTAGGTGATGGCATACCATAATGATTAAGTGGTAAATTTGAAATAAGAACACATAAATCCTCGATCAAGACCAATGCTTCATTGTACATCTCTGGTGTATAATCTATGTTTTGGCATTGATTTGTTTGTCTAATTCGGTGCAATATGTCTTCTGTCATACAATTTTTATATTTTTCCCACAAAGTTTGTGCTTGCGAGGGATAACATGTCGCCAAAATAATTGCAAACAACTGACGAATGTTATTCGGTGTTGATGTCAACGCAGCATCAGCAAGCGTTAAGTCCCAATGGTTATCGTCTTCTAGCAATTGCAGTTCACGACATGCATCCTGGTATGTATTGTATACTCGACCATTAGCTGTTCGTAAAAATTCAAAAGACGTTGGTCCGGGAACATTCACCAATAACAAACGTAAATAGAAGCACTCACGTTGCTTTGGATGTACCGTGTAAAGTCTTCCCAATGTCTTAGCTTTGAATATGCCTGTAATGGAAGGATGTGGTTTTCCTTGTTTCCGTGGCTCCCATTTTTTACTGGATTTGTTCCATGTGAAATAACGTGGAACATCACCATACACCAATGTCTTCGCGAATTGGCCAAAAACATCAGGTTTTTGACACAATGTAAAAAATTCAGTTAGAGTCGTTTTCGGAGCTTCGAACGCTCTTTGGAGAACATTTTCTTCAGTGAAGTATACACGTTGACCGTTTTCAAGATGTATTGCCAGATGTTGGACAGCAGGATCTCTTTCGTGGATGGGAAAGCTGAGAATATGCCAAATAGCTTCATTGCTGCTAATGTATCTGCCCATTTGGTATCGTGCTATTTCATCATTTTTATTTATGTTTTTTACTTCAAATATGGCCAAATCACTGCCTTTGTTTACATATTTACAAATATACTTAATTGATTTAACAGAACTGCAAAGCTCAACATTGATATGAGCTTTGTAAGTTTTTGAAAGTAGTGGTGGGTATGGTACCACCCACTGATTATCAAACTCAACTTGATTTGGAAAGTTCGGCAGTCGCATTGTAAATGTGTGGCCACCATTCTCAGTACTTCTGCGGCGATACATTGGATAACCATCAATATCCGTGATCGTGTCATTCGTATGCGGCTTTGGGAAGTTTTTTTACATTTTCCATTTTCCATGCACGGTGAGGTCATGTTGAAAACACCGCATGGCCCATGGATCATGTGTTTGGTGACAATATCAAATAATTCTTGATCAATTAATGGGTCTGGAATTTCGGCTGAAATTATTTGATCGATTTCTTCAGGACGGATTCTATCTTTAAGCCAAACCAAAATGTGGGCATGAGGCAAACCTCGCTTTTGCCACTCTATCGTATACAGCCAACAACGTGTGATACCAAAAATTGTATATTTAACAATAAAATCAATTAAGGATTTCAATTTTTGTTTAAACACACGTGCAGTTAAATCATGACGATGAATGGCTTGTTGTCCTGGCAATAGTAAAGTTTGTATCTCTTCCCAATTCGGATTACATGTGAATGTAATAAATAAATCCGGTCGGCCGTAATGACGTACGTAAGTCATCGCATCTTGTATGTATTCCTGCATGTTCCGTGGACTGCCGATGTAGCTTGAAGGTAAAATGAAAGCATTACCGATGTCATTGGGATTTAAATTTCCATCGATGTTTCCAGCAACAGCATCTCGTAAGTGAATATATTATTCCGATCGTAGTTTTGCCTAGTTGAATCGAAGGAATCGCAAGCGTTCGCTTTCGACCTTAGCATACATATCAACAATGTATTGATGGAACAGCTGACGATATCGAAGGATATAATTGTCTTGATGTTGTCTAACCATTATTCGGTGTGCGTAGTAGTTCATTGAGCTAACTTTATTATTTCTGTAATCACCTAAAAAAATAAAAAATAAAATGCAATACGAAATTAAAATCTATACATACAGTAAGAAAGTAAATAGATAATTGTCAAATTTACCGGTATTTGGATCATACTGTTTGATATTAAGGTGATATTCATCTTGTCCTTGCCAAAATATCAATGGATATTGTAGTGCGTCATATGAACGGTGTAGATCCTAAATCGTACTGACAGTGTTGTCTCGCCGTGTAATGTTTATAGATCTTTTGTCAACTGGATCACCAACCATGATAACAGCAACCTCATCAACAGTTGGAGCGTTGAATCTACCAGCATGTTCACCTAATGGTACTTTGTCGGCTTTTATGACGATTTGATAATTGTCATTTTGCAGTCGTGGCGAAACTCTTTTGATCAATTGAATTAGTTGATTTAGTTGGATAACCATCAATATCCGTGATCGTGTCATTCGTATGCGGCTTTGGGAAGTTTTTTTTACATTTTCCATTTTCCATGCACGGTGAGGTCATGTTGAAAACACCGCATGGCCCATGGATCATGTGTTTGGTGACAATATCAAATAATTCTTGATCAATTAATGGGTCTGGAATTTCGGCTGAAATTATTTGATCGATTTCTTCAGGACGGATTCTATCTTTAAGCCAAACCAAAATGTGGGCATGAGGCAAACCTCGCTTTTGCCACTCTATCGTATACAGCCAACAACGTGTGATACCAAAAATTGTATATTTAACAATAAAATCAATTAAGGATTTCAATTTTTGTTTAAACACACGTGCAGTTAAATCATGACGATAAATGGCTTGTTGTCCTGGCAATAGTAAAGTTTGTATCTCTTCCCAATTCGGATTACATGTGAATGTAATAAATAAATCCGGTCGGCCGTAATGACGTACGTAAGTCATCGCATCTTTTATGTATTCCTGCATGTTCCGTGGACTGCCGATGTAGCTTGAAGGTAAAATGAAAGCATTACCGATGTCATTGGGATTTAAATTTCCATCGATGTTTCCAGCAACAGCATCTCGTAAGTGAATATATTATTCCGATCGTAGTTTTGACGTTTGCGTTTTGACGTTTGCCGCTCGCGTTGTTGAGGTTAGATTTTTTCGGTGGCATTTGACTGAAAATAATAATTTTCTTGTTCTTATGATATTCTCTTGAAGACGTTCGTTACACTGTTCTTGAGATTCTTGTGCATGACCTGCTGTCCTGATTCTTTGAGCTGGATTTCTTGATTCAATTTGTTCTGCCAACTGATGGGCTCTTTTAATACGTTTGCGTCGAATAACTGTCACTGTCAAATAATAACAGACATTAGCGCCATCAACCCAGTCGAAAGGTATCGACATCTGTCAGTTTTATGACTGCCAAATAATAACAGACAAATAATTAGCGATAAATTAAAATTGCGACTATAATTTGAGATTTAAACTATCCTATCTCTCAAGTGCACATCGAACTGCACATGGTGTTCAAATTTTATTATAATCGGTTAAGTGGTTCAGCCGTCCATTGAGGACAAACATTGTGACACGAGATTTATATATATTAAGATTACCACTAACATAACGTGCACCAGTTCAATGTAAGTTTTGTGATGCGTTTTATGTTGGTGAGACTACGAGGCCATTAAACATTAGAATTAATAATCATAGATTATCCTGTACCAAATTACTTTCCGCTTTACCCGTTCCAATTCACGCGAGAACTCACGGCAGGGATTTCGATGCTTGCTTTAATGTAAAAGTTTTGAAGTCTTTGCCCGCGAAATTGATTTAAAGACATGGGAACTCTCTCACATTTGGGTTTTGGTCGCTTACAGATCTGTAGGTCTAAATAGACAAAATTAAACTAACTTTTAACAGCATTAATTAAACTAACAGCATTTGACGCATTCTTTTAAGAAATTAGTTTCATTTCATAATACTGATTGATTTATCTAGCAAAACTGCAATTATATAATAATAATTGTAGTGGCTGGATATATTTATCTTTTAGTTGAAAATGCGATTTTCGAATTTATGAAGGTTGCATTTTAAACGTCATCTTTCATATATTTTCTGACGAATGCTTAAAAATAAAAATTATTTTCAAATCTATATATGATTCCTTGCGTTGTAATAGGCAAACACTGTTAGCTAATCTTATATAAAAGTCTGACAGTATTGACATTTGGAAAATTCGAATGCTTTTTAATATTTTTAGATTGAAAATTTTTAAACAAATTTTATAGCCAGAATTATTAAAGAAAAATTAATATTAAACGCACAGATATTTGCATCGCTTGAGATAATGCGCGCTGGTTTAAATACAGGCCTGTATTTTATGAAAGCTTTTCATACTCACCTTATATATAATGAAAAAATGAATCATAATCAATAATTATTTTCGCAATTAATACTATGCACAAAATACCTACAGTTAAGTTTTAATAATTATAGATGAATTTAACCTAAAAACGATATTAATTAGAGTTAAAGAAGTTAAAGTTAATTAAACGAGTAATAATAATATTTAACAACGCATGTTTAAAAATACTTTCATAAGCAGAAAAAAAAACTAAAAATTCGTATCAAATACTCCAAAAGCAGATAAACGAAATGAACAAAAGTTATGACAGTAAAAAGTCTCCTGTCAAACGAATACAACAATAAAATCGCTTCCTCCGTTTGGGAGCTCCGATGCCACAGAACAGTCCTGTTTGCATGGGGGGTTAGAAACACACGTCGAAAACAATGGGTTTAATAAGTAGAAACAATTAATAATATTGCATAAAAATGCACCTATTTTCAATAATCCGATGTTAAGTCAATGGATTACTCAAAGTTCCTGCGAAGGTAGATCTACAAGGGGCATATATTTTGTACCAATATTTTTTA
This sequence comes from Neomicropteryx cornuta, assembly GCA_020383195.1. Classification (NCBI taxonomy): domain Eukaryota; kingdom Metazoa; phylum Arthropoda; class Insecta; order Lepidoptera; family Micropterigidae; genus Neomicropteryx; species Neomicropteryx cornuta. The sequence goes on along the minus strand of JAHKQU010000010.1, from coordinate 2,039,474 downwards.
TACTTAATTTAATGAGGGATCTCATGGTGGTAAGCATAGGTATTCATTCGATATGAATCACCTGGTAGGTATTTAAGTACGGGAATAAAATAAGCTCAAATGAATCTATTTATTCAATTCCTTGAGAAGTACTTTAGCATAACGGAATGCTGGACAAACGCGCATATTTAATTCTATAAAAAAACTTTTACAGGTCCACCCTTTTTCAATACGATTAAAAAGGAAAAATCATTACTAATTTTTAATTTAAAGCTAATATTTGAAAACCAGATCAATTTCAGTTTACGAGTATGTGATCCGTGAAATAAAAGATTAGGAATCCATTCAAATGAGTGAAGCAATTTAATTTTACAATTAGAACAAAGTTATTCTAAGCGTAGTTATTGTATTGAGTGTATAAATTGCTATGTATTATCACATTCGCTACATTTATCCTTTCTTATTTTCTCTTAAAATCAACCTCGCTGCAAATTAAACTTTTTTTTGTGAACAGTTGGGTTAAGATGACGCCATAAATGTCCATTTTGCGAACACGTATAGCCACACTCGCTGCCTATAAACGTTCAATTTTTTTGTGAACAGCGACAATATGTACTCTTAAGTTACTCTTGAAAGAGCTCTTATAATCACACTCGCTGCATTTAAACTTTTTTATTTTTCTATGAACGGCATTAATATGAATCCGTAACTGCCCATTTTGTGAACATGTATAGCCACACTCGCTGCATTTAAATTTTTTTATTTTTCGATGCACGCCGTCAATATGTGTACGTAAATGTGCATTAGTAGAACTTGTATAGGCACACTCACTGCATTTAAACTTTTTTATTTTTCTGTGCACAGCATTAATATGAATCCGTAACTGCCCATTTCGTGAGCACGTATAGCCACACTCGCTGCATTTAAATTTTTTTATTTTTCTATGAACGGCATTAATATGAATCCGTAACTGCCCATTTCGTGAGCACGTAAAACCACACTCGCTGCATTTAAACTCTTTTATTTTTCGATGCACGGTGTCTACATGTCTTCGTAAATCTGATTTCGCTGAACTTTTAATATCACACTCGCTGCATTTAAACTCTTTTATTTTTCGATGCACGATGTCTACATGTCTTCGTAAATCTGATTTCGCTGAACTTTTAATATCACACTCGCTGCATTTAAACTCTTTTATTTTTCTATGAACAGCATTAATATGAATCCGTAAATGCCCATTTTGTGAACATGTATAGCCACACTCGCTGCATTTATTTTTTTTTATTTTTCGATGTACGCCGTCAATATGTGTACGTAAATGTGCATTAGTAGAACTTGTATAGGCACACTCACTGCATTTAAACTTTTTTATTTTTCTGTGCACAGCATTAATATGAATCCGTATCTGCCCATTTCGTGAGCACGTATAACCACACTCGCTGCATTTAAACTTTTTTATTTTTCTATGAACGGCATTAATATGAATCCGTAACTGCCCATTTCGTGAGCACGTAAAACCACACTCGCTGCATTTAAACTCTTTTATTTTTCGATGCACGGTGTCTACATGTCTTCGTAAATCTGATTTCGCTGAACTTTTAATATCACACTCGCTGCATTTAAACTCTTTTATTTTTCTATGAACAGCATTAATATGAATCCGTAAATGCCCATTTTGTGAACATGTATAGCCACACTCGCTGCATTTATTTTTTTTTATTTTTCGATGTACGCCGTCAATATGTGTACGTAAATGTGCATTAGTAGAACTTGTATAGGCACACTCACTGCATTTAAACTTTTTTATATTTCTGTGCACAGCATTAATATGAATCCGTAACTGGCCATTTCGTGTGCACGTATAACCACACTCGCTGCATTTAAACTTTTTTATTTTTCTATGAACGGCATTAATATGAATCCGTAACTGCCCATTTCGTGAGCACGTAAAACCACACTCGCTGCATTTAAACTCTTTTATTTTTCGATGCACGGTGTCTACATGTCTTCGTAAATCTGATTTCGCTGAACTTTTAATATCACACTCGCTGCATTTAAACTCTTTTATTTTTCTATGAACAGCATTAATATGAATCCGTAAATGCCCATTTTGTGAACATGTATAGCCACACTCGCTGCATTTAATTTTTTTTATTTTTCGATGTACGCCGTCAATATGTGTACGTAAATGTGCATTAGTAGAACTTGTATAGGCACACTCACTGCATTTAAACTTTTTTATTTTTCTATGAACGGCATTAATATGAATCCGTAACTGCCCATTTCGTGAGCATGTAAAACCACACTCGCTGCATTTAAACTCTTTTATTTTTCGATGCACGGTGTCTACATGTCTTCGTAAATCTGATTTCGCTGAACTTTTAATATCAGTCTCGCTGCATTTAAACTTTTTTATTTTGTTATTTACGAGATTAATTTGTTTTTGAAAATTCTTCTTAATTGAACTTGTATAATCGCATTCGTTGCATTTGGCTTTATTATGTAGGCAAATTGAAATTTCATTCGTTTCCTTATTTTTAATAGGTAATGTCGAAAATGTTTCTTTATCCAAACATCTGCCACATACAATATGTTCGTCTAGATAATTAGGTAAATAATATATGGAATCGCTTCTTTCAAACGAACACTTGCAAGTCGCACAATTAAGATCTATTCTCTTTAATATTATTCTGACGCATTTGATATTATCAATTGTTACATCGTGACAAGGTTTACTAGTGGTTGGTATGTTATGTTGTGTCACATAGTTTTTGTTGGGTTCTAATTTTATAAATTTAATGTCTTCTTCTACGAATTGATCAAATTGTTGGTTTGGATCAATTTCCCGATGGGTTTCAAATATTTCTGATTTAATTGATTGCCTTGTATCCAAATATTTTAAAATACTATGCGAGTCATCGTCGCGTTCACTTATTTTTGCTAGTTCAAAATCACTGTTGCTCGTTTTGTAATCGCTCGCTTGCTCATATTTGATTGCACTTTGATGATTTAATTGACACATTTTATAATTGTATTCTTCCATTTTGTTTTTCAATTGAGTATGAAATAAGAAATAGTTCACGAAAACATTAAAAAATAGTACGCTCTTCTGACATTTGGGCCCATCGGCTGGCTTATTTGGTTAGTTTCTATATGTTGACAGTTTATTTGATATACATTCAGTATTGCCGTCGTCAGAATCTATCTGACGTATCTAAAGTAGTAAAATTGCCATTTTCGTTTCGTACTCTTTGTGTAGAAAATCATTAAACTTGTGTAGCTTTAATTTGCATATTCTTTGATTCGGCAATGATAATGTTGCCGTATTATCTATCTAATTGAATCGCCTATCGTTGTGCGGGGGGGGGGGAGGTAATTGCCCATTGCCCTTAGCGCAACAAATAAAAAACTCAACGATTATACCTACCTACGACCTACGAATAAATAAATAGGTACTAGCCTTAATAATCTGGCTATAGCCTATTCTTGATAGGCTATAGCCTCCTCACTCACCCGTGACGACCTAATGACACAATTGAACATTTTATAAATCGTTTTCAGCAAAATCTATCTATTCAAACTAATTGCAAAGAGAAAATGATATTTTATTGAAATTGCGCGGTTTGACATAAGAAATTTTCAAGAGGAAATGATATTTATTCATGCAGTCTGCCAAAATACTTCGAATGAATGTAATTGCATACCGTTGGAGGAAGTAGTCTCCATCAAATATTTATTTTATATTTATATAGATCAAGGTATGAGGTGGTTAACTCAAATTGAATATTCAGCAAAAAAAATGAGAAAGCTTACATTCATCTTTAAAATTCTAAGATCTATATTGGACCCATTCACTCTCAAAGCTACCTATTTTGCCCTATGTGAGTCAATATTAACATATGGAATAATTGGTTGGGGGGAACTGTGCTAAAACTAATCTAAAGCCGTTAGAGCTGGCCCAAAAATCAGTTCTGAGAACTATTCAAAGGTGCCATAAACGTTTCTCCTCCGTTCAGTTGTTCACAGACTTCGGGGTTTTAGATGTAAGACAATCCTTCATAAAGAAGGTAATATTATATACCCAAAAAAACATAGCAAATATGAAAAAAATAGTTCATGGTCATAAAACAAGAGCACATAGTGATGACTCATTAGAGATACCAAAAATGTCTACCAGTTTTGGACAACGGTCCAACTCGGTCCAAATAACTATGTGGATTTACAGGCTTAGCCGGGGCACATGTACTTGGATTGTGTGGATGTTCTGGCGACTCGATCTGTACTTTATAGAGTGTTATTGTATAATTATTTAATAAAAAAAAAATATCAAGATTTATATTTAGTAGCATCAATGAAACCCGCTTGATACAAAAAAAAACCCACCCACTCTATAGATAATTAACGTGACAGACCCCCATCGGCACGCTGTGGCATCATGACTTCGGCGCGGCCTTTTTCCTCGGTACGAACCCCATCGAAGCGGGATCAATGCAGGAACGCTTCCTCCGTTCGCCCGGTACCCATGCTGGTATCTCTGTGTGAGGTGACCTCCTTATTCGCCATTTTGCCACCGATAAATGCCCCCCGCGTAATAAAAGCCTTCCTTTCCGGGAATATTCGTTACGCAATGTCAAAATACGGCGTATAAAACTCAGCGACCACTTACCAGTAGCAGTCCTTATTAACTCATTATTAACTACTCGCACAAAAAAACAAAAACTTTGCCCCCAAAATATTTTGGTCTCTTTATCGCGTTCCGTCGTTAATATGCTTCGCAATGTCTCCCACTTCACGCCAATCTCCCTTTAGCCCGATGCAGCCGGATTAGCAAAAACAGAAAAAAAATACTCCAAGAGAACGTCCTTCTCCAAAACGACCCAAAATATAAGACCCGACTACCTTCTTCTATCTGCTCGAATCTAACTACCCGTCCGAGCACCGTCGCGATTCACCAACCCTCACTTCACGTTTCTGGCAGGAAGGAAAAACTTTTAAAGTTAAAATTTCTTTATTAAGTTGAGATGTCTGTTTATCTATTATTTATTTTATTTTACTTTACATTGTGATTTTTTATTATTATTATATTTAAATACCAACCACCATTATGTTGGTACCCAAAACTAGCAAAAAAAGACCGTACCGCCCTCTCTTGTGTGGATTAGTGAAACTAAAATCTGCTTTCTCATGCAGGGCGCTGAATAATTAGCGGCAGTCGCCAACAGGTGGCTTGTAACTATCTAAAAATGTAATTTTGATGTTATTAAATTAATATATGTATATATTTTTTTTAACTAGTTACGCGGACAGGAACAGCGTAACTGGCGCAATTAAAACGATCGTGACACTTACGAAGGAGTTGTTTCATCAGACAGAATAAAACTTTGGGCAAATGAATAATTCATTCATTTCATAAGTTGATTGCACATTCTATTGAGAATTAAATGTATTAGAATTAGTTGAAATCCAGTTTCTCTGTGTATTTGTTAAGAATAATGTCGTTTTATAGTGATCACCTTATATCTTTGTATGACCGAGACGTTCATGATGTCAGTTACTATTGGTAGCAACCTCCAGATTGGCCACTCTGACAACTACCTTGTCTATTTGACTCACTTGCAAGTTGTCAACTTGAACGAGTGAGGGAGATGGCTGACATCCTGTCCATCATCAGCTATTGTTGTTCCGTGTGAACTGAAAAGTGGCTTGCCAGGTTTCAAATATAAAGTCTGTGTGATGAGTAAAATAAAAGAGCTTTGGAACGAAATAGGACATTTTATTTCGCCCATCCTGACACCACAAACTAAATAAATAAAAGTAAATTTAATGAAAATCAACAAATTTTTGTTTTTTTTATTGTGTGCTTAAAAGTAATATGCTATAATCATAGCAAATAAACTAAATTCTTAATACTTTGATAGAGATTTTTATGTACCCTCAATCTACTTTCCACTTTTTGACTTGACCTGATTGTAGGTAGTTGCTTTCAACCGCTAGACATTTCATAATATATTCATTTTTTTTTTATTTATTATTTCTGTTGGGTTTCTAGATTTGAGGTCACCTCTTCATTCTTTGCTTATTTCTCCATTGAAATCTCTTCTACATGAAATATCGTCCAGGTCTTACAAAACCTGGCAGATCTTTGTTTAGATTCCCTCGCCGGGAGAATTTTTCTTATCTCTACTTTCTTCTTGCATCTCTATTTACGCAATCTTTCGATTGACGCGAATGTCGTATTAAAAACTAGTAATAATAAACAGCTGAAATCTTTTTCTTTTAATTATGAATGTGAAAGTTGGACCAGTTTTCTAAAACAATGTCTTGTTATTATGTCGAAAGGTACAGTCACGGGCATAATTCTCGTTTGCCGATACGGCTCAACGTGACTAAATATTTCTCTGTCGCTTAAGACTTTTTAATGTTCATTGAGCTCGTCACTCACCCCTGGGCTAAACATACTATATCGTCTCGCTCAAACCCAAGAAGGTTGCTTCATGCTTTGTTACGGTTTATTTTTGTATTGTATAAATACATTATATTGAAATATTTGCAAAAAACATTTTCGTACCATTAATTACATTAAAACATTTTAATAAAAAAAATATTTCATTGCTTAAACAAAAAATGAGATAAAAGCAGAATAAATAAAACTTCACTAATAAAAACACAAAATCAATAATAGCAGATCTCTAAGGGTAAGGGATCGCTATGCACAAAATGCCATGACACTTAATTAAGGTAAATTAAAAAAAAACTATTTTTCTTTCAAACTTTCTTACAGTTATGTTTTAATAATTATAGATAAATTAAACCTAAAAACCATATAAAGTAAAGATAATAAAGTTAAAGTTAATTAAAAAAAAATAATTAAACGAGTAGGGGAGACCGGGGACAATTGTACCAAGGGGCAATAGTACCATAGCGAATATATCTGTAACTACGCTATGTGCGCACGCGTGCTTATAGTAGCATAATCCTAATGTGCGTGCGGACTATTGGTCAGTCAGTCGCAGGCGCGTGCGCGACGCGGACGTTTGCAGTGGTGTGGGATAGTTTTCGCCCTTTCAAGGTAAGTTTTTTTTCTAATTTGACACAACTTTATTGCGTAAGTTTTAATTAGTGCTTATTCAAAGATATCTATAGACATTTGAGTATGCGTCGGCATAATTTGAATAGTTCTTTTGTACCTAAAATAACTATAAAATTATACTTTTATTTAAAATTTCCGTCAGGGTTAGGTTGTACCATTTGTAACGGGGACAATTTTACCGGTACAATTGACCCTTTGTAACAATTGACCCGTTATTTTCTTATACATAATATTTTTTTTTTCAGATGCCACGACATAGATATAGAAAAACCGATAGAATCACAAAAAATCTCTTTTTATACGAGCAGGCATACGGGGAGGTTTTAACTCCCAAATCAATTCGTGCGGCGGCTGAAATGTTTAATTTATTAATAAGATATAAAAGAAAAGGAGAAAATTCTGAAAACCATGAAACTGTGACCATGGGATACAATCCCGCTAATAAGGTATTTTCTGAAGAACAGGAGTCCATAATGGCAAAGTACCTAACCAGAACAGCAGATATATGCTTTGGTTTACCTGCCAAAGCACCGCCACGTAAAACAAAGAATCGAGGACGAAAGAAGAGGAAAACAGATATTTACACAGAAACACCTAAAAAGACGCGATTAGACAAGAAACAGTAGAAATAGAACAACCAGAAATAGAAATAGAACAGCGCAGAAAAGCAAAAATAGCAAAAACAGCAAAAAAAGAGAATAATCTACAGCGAAAATTTAGAGGACAAAATTCAATGAAAATGGTTGATGAAAAGAAAAGATATTGAAGAAGAAGAAGAAAGCTTTTGTCTGGTTTGCATGGAGTCTTACAGTACCAGTAGACCAACTGAAAGTTGGATACAATGTATGCAGTGCCATTTTTGGGCACATGTCAAGAAGTTTCATATATTTATCATAGCTGCGAGTCTGAATAGGTTGCTTTTCTTAATCATAAATGCCATATAAAAATATGAAAACCGATTGACAATATAAATAAACGTTGTTTGGAATAGTGAGTAGTAAGTAACAACTCCATTAAAGAAATTCCTAAGGGTTAGACATAAAACTTGAAGACTAATTCCGTATATAAGTTCCTTATGTGTAAGTACTTTTGGGGCAGTTGTACCAATGGGGCAGTTGTACCACCGCGTTCTAGTACAAAACGAAGTTATATTATTTTTGTATTTTTTTAGTAATTAAAGCAATTGACTTGAGTGTTTTTAAAGCATAGTTATTAGTACAGCTACTAAGAATGATAACAATGGTAAAACTGAGTTAACAGTTTCAACATTTTGAGAAAATTTTGTTTTCTCAAAATTGAATCTCAAAAATGAAATGTCTAGCGGTTGAAAGCAACTACCTACAATCAGGTCAAGTCAAAAAGTGGAAAGTAGATTGAGGGTACATAAAAATCTCTATCAAAGTATTAAGAATTTAGTTTATTTGCTATGATTATAGCATATTACTTTTAAGCACACAATAAAAAAAACAAAAATTTGTTGATTTTCATTAAATTTACTTTTATTTATTTAGTTTGTGGTGTCAGGATGGGCGAAATAAAATGTCCTATTTCGTTCCAAAGCTCTTTTATTTTACTCATCACACAGACTTTATATTTGAAACCTGGCAAGCCACTTTTCAGTTCACACGGAACAACAATAGCTGATGATGGACAGGATGTCAGCCATCTCCCTCACTCGTTCAAGTTGACAACTTGCAAGTGAGTCAAATAGACAAGGTAGTTGTCAGAGTGGCCAATCTGGAGGTTGCTACCAATAGTAACTGACATCATGAACGTCTCGGTCATACAAAGATATAAGGTGATCACTATAAAACGACATTATTCTTAACAAATACACAGAGAAACTGGATTTCAACTAATTCTAATACATTTAATTCTCAATAGAATGTGCAATCAACTTATGAAATGAATGAATTATTCATTTGCCCAAAGTTTTATTCTGTCTGATGAAACAACTCCTTCGTAAGTGTCACGATCGTTTTAATTGCGCCAGTTACGCTGTTCCTGTCCGCGTAACTAGTTAAAAAAAATATATACATATATTAATTTAATAACATCAAAATTACATTTTTAGATAGTTACAAGCCACCTGTTGGCGACTGCCGCTAATTATTCAGCGCCCTGCATGAGAAAGCAGATTTTAGTTTCACTAATCCACACAAGAGAGGGCGGTACGGTCTTTTTTTGCTAGTTTTGGGTACCAACATAATGGTGGTTGGTATTTAAATATAATAATAATAAAAAATCACAATGTAAAGTAAAATAAAATAAATAATAGATAAACAGACATCTCAACTTAATAAAGAAATTTTAACTTTAAAAGTTTTTCCTTCCTGCCAGAAACGTGAAGTGAGGGTTGGTGAATCGCGACGGTGCTCGGACGGGTAGTTAGATTCGAGCAGATAGAAGAAGGTAGTCGGGTCTTATATTTTGGGTCGTTTTGGAGAAGGACGTTCTCTTGGAGTATTTTTTTTCTGTTTTTGCTAATCCGGCTGCATCGGGCTAAAGGGAGATTGGCGTGAAGTGGGAGACATTGCGAAGCATATTAACGACGGAACGCGATAAAGAGACCAAAATATTTTGGGGGCAAAGTTTTTGTTTTTTTGTGCGAGTAGTTAATAATGAGTTAATAAGGACTGCTACTGGTAAGTGGTCGCTGAGTTTTATACGCCGTATTTTGACATTGCGTAACGAATATTCCCGGAAAGGAAGGCTTTTATTACGCGGGGGGCATTTATCGGTGGCAAAATGGCGAATAAGGAGGTCACCTCACACAGAGATACCAGCATGGGTACCGGGCGAACGGAGGAAGCGTTCCTGCATTGATCCCGCTTCGATGGGGTTCGTACCGAGGAAAAAGGCCGCGCCGAAGTCATGATGCCACAGCGTGCCGATGGGGGTCTGTCACGTTAATTATCTATAGAGTGGGTGGGTTTTTTTTTGTATCAAGCGGGTTTCATTGATGCTACTAAATATAAATCTTGATATTTTTTTTTTATTAAATAATTATACAATAACACTCTATAAAGTACAGATCGAGTCGCCAGAACATCCACACAATCCAAGTACATGTGCCCCGGCTAAGCCTGTAAATCCACATAGTTATTTGGACCGAGTTGGACCGTTGTCCAAAACTGGTAGACATTTTTGGTATCTCTAATGAGTCATCACTATGTGCTCTTGTTTTATGACCATGAACTATTTTTTTCATATTTGCTATGTTTTTTTGGGTATATAATATTACCTTCTTTATGAAGGATTGTCTTACATCTAAAACCCCGAAGTCTGTGAACAACTGAACGGAGGAGAAACGTTTATGGCACCTTTGAATAGTTCTCAGAACTGATTTTTGGGCCAGCTCTAACGGCTTTAGATTAGTTTTAGCACAGTTCCCCCCAACCAATTATTCCATATGTTAATATTGACTCACATAGGGCAAAATAGGTAGCTTTGAGAGTGAATGGGTCCAATATAGATCTTAGAATTTTAAAGATGAATGTAAGCTTTCTCATTTTTTTTGCTGAATATTCAATTTGAGTTAACCACCTCATACCTTGATCTATATAAATATAAAATAAATATTTGATGGAGACTACTTCCTCCAACGGTATGCAATTACATTCATTCGAAGTATTTTGGCAGACTGCATGAATAAATATCATTTCCTCTTGAAAATTTCTTATGTCAAACCGCGCAATTTCAATAAAATATCATTTTCTCTTTGCAATTAGTTTGAATAGATAGATTTTGCTGAAAACGATTTATAAAATGTTCAATTGTGTCATTAGGTCGTCACGGGTGAGTGAGGAGGCTATAGCCTATCAAGAATAGGCTATAGCCAGATTATTAAGGCTAGTACCTATTTATTTATTCGTAGGTCGTAGGTAGGTATAATCGTTGAGTTTTTTATTTGTTGCGCTAAGGGCAATGGGCAATTACCTCCCCCCCCCCCGCACAACGATAGGCGATTCAATTAGATAGATAATACGGCAACATTATCATTGCCGAATCAAAGAATATGCAAATTAAAGCTACACAAGTTTAATGATTTTCTACACAAAGAGTACGAAACGAAAATGGCAATTTTACTACTTTAGATACGTCAGATAGATTCTGACGACGGCAATACTGAATGTATATCAAATAAACTGTCAACATATAGAAACTAACCAAATAAGCCAGCCGATGGGCCCAAATGTCAGAAGAGCGTACTATTTTTTAATGTTTTCGTGAACTATTTCTTATTTCATACTCAATTGAAAAACAAAATGGAAGAATACAATTATAAAATGTGTCAATTAAATCATCAAAGTGCAATCAAATATGAGCAAGCGAGCGATTACAAAACGAGCAACAGTGATTTTGAACTAGCAAAAATAAGTGAACGCGACGATGACTCGCATAGTATTTTAAAATATTTGGATACAAGGCAATCAATTAAATCAGAAATATTTGAAACCCATCGGGAAATTGATCCAAACCAACAATTTGATCAATTCGTAGAAGAAGACATTAAATTTATAAAATTAGAACCCAACAAAAACTATGTGACACAACATAACATACCAACCACTAGTAAACCTTGTCACGATGTAACAATTGATAATATCAAATGCGTCAGAATAATATTAAAGAGAATAGATCTTAATTGTGCGACTTGCAAGTGTTCGTTTGAAAGAAGCGATTCCATATATTATTTACCTAATTATCTAGACGAACATATTGTATGTGGCAGATGTTTGGATAAAGAAACATTTTCGACATTACCTATTAAAAATAAGGAAACGAATGAAATTTCAATTTGCCTACATAATAAAGCCAAATGCAACGAATGCGATTATACAAGTTCAATTAAGAAGAATTTTCAAAAACAAATTAATCTCGTAAATAACAAAATAAAAAAGTTTAAATGCAGCGAGACTGATATTAAAAGTTCAGCGAAATCAGATTTACGAAGACATGTAGACACCGTGCATCGAAAAATAAAAGAGTTTAAATGCAGCGAGTGTGGTTTTACGTGCTCACGAAATGGGCAGTTACGGATTCATATTAATGCCGTTCATAGAAAAATAAAAAAGTTTAAATGCAGTGAGTGTGCCTATACAAGTTCTACTAATGCACATTTACGTACACATATTGACGGCGTACATCGAAAAATAAAAAAAATTAAATGCAGCGAGTGTGGCTATACATGTTCACAAAATGGGCATTTACGGATTCATATTAATGCTGTTCATAGAAAAATAAAAGAGTTTAAATGCAGCGAGTGTGATATTAAAAGTTCAGCGAAATCAGATTTACGAAGACATGTAGACACCGTGCATCGAAAAATAAAAGAGTTTAAATGCAGCGAGTGTGGTTTTACGTGCTCACGAAATGGGCAGTTACGGATTCATATTAATGCCGTTCATAGAAAAATAAAAAAGTTTAAATGCAGCGAGTGTGGTTATACGTGCACACGAAATGGCCAGTTACGGATTCATATTAATGCTGTGCACAGAAATATAAAAAAGTTTAAATGCAGTGAGTGTGCCTATACAAGTTCTACTAATGCACATTTACGTACACATATTGACGGCGTACATCGAAAAATAAAAAAAAATAAATGCAGCGAGTGTGGCTATACATGTTCACAAAATGGGCATTTACGGATTCATATTAATGCTGTTCATAGAAAAATAAAAGAGTTTAAATGCAGCGAGTGTGATATTAAAAGTTCAGCGAAATCAGATTTACGAAGACATGTAGACACCGTGCATCGAAAAATAAAAGAGTTTAAATGCAGCGAGTGTGGTTTTACGTGCTCACGAAATGGGCAGTTACGGATTCATATTAATGCCGTTCATAGAAAAATAAAAAAGTTTAAATGCAGCGAGTGTGGTTATACGTGCTCACGAAATGGGCAGATACGGATTCATATTAATGCTGTGCACAGAAAAATAAAAAAGTTTAAATGCAGTGAGTGTGCCTATACAAGTTCTACTAATGCACATTTACGTACACATATTGACGGCGTACATCGAAAAATAAAAAAAAATAAATGCAGCGAGTGTGGCTATACATGTTCACAAAATGGGCATTTACGGATTCATATTAATGCTGTTCATAGAAAAATAAAAGAGTTTAAATGCAGCGAGTGTGATATTAAAAGTTCAGCGAAATCAGATTTACGAAGACATGTAGACATCGTGCATCGAAAAATAAAAGAGTTTAAATGCAGCGAGTGTGATATTAAAAGTTCAGCGAAATCAGATTTACGAAGACATGTAGACACCGTGCATCGAAAAATAAAAGAGTTTAAATGCAGCGAGTGTGGTTTTACGTGCTCACGAAATGGGCAGTTACGGATTCATATTAATGCCGTTCATAGAAAAATAAAAAAATTTAAATGCAGCGAGTGTGGCTATACGTGCTCACGAAATGGGCAGTTACGGATTCATATTAATGCTGTGCACAGAAAAATAAAAAAGTTTAAATGCAGTGAGTGTGCCTATACAAGTTCTACTAATGCACATTTACGTACACATATTGACGGCGTGCATCGAAAAATAAAAAAATTTAAATGCAGCGAGTGTGGCTATACATGTTCACAAAATGGGCAGTTACGGATTCATATTAATGCCGTTCATAGAAAAATAAAAAAGTTTAAATGCAGCGAGTGTGATTATAAGAGCTCTTTCAAGAGTAACTTAAGAGTACATATTGTCGCTGTTCACAAAAAAATTGAACGTTTATAGGCAGCGAGTGTGGCTATACGTGTTCGCAAAATGGACATTTATGGCGTCATCTTAACCCAACTGTTCACAAAAAAAAGTTTAATTTGCAGCGAGGTTGATTTTAAGAGAAAATAAGAAAGGATAAATGTAGCGAATGTGATAATACATAGCAATTTATACACTCAATACAATAACTACGCTTAGAATAACTTTGTTCTAATTGTAAAATTAAATTGCTTCACTCATTTGAATGGATTCCTAATCTTTTATTTCACGGATCACATACTCGTAAACTGAAATTGATCTGGTTTTCAAATATTAGCTTTAAATTAAAAATTAGTAATGATTTTTCCTTTTTAATCGTATTGAAAAAGGGTGGACCTGTAAAAGTTTTTTTATAGAATTAAATATGCGCGTTTGTCCAGCATTCCGTTATGCTAAAGTACTTCTCAAGGAATTGAATAAATAGATTCATTTGAGCTTATTTTATTCCCGTACTTAAATACCTACCAGGTGATTCATATCGAATGAATACCTATGCTTACCACCATGAGATCCCTCATTAAATTAAGTATAAAAAATATTGGTACAAAATATATGCCCCTTGTAGATCTACCTTCGCAGGAACTTTGAGTAATCCATTGACTTAACATCGGATTATTGAAAATAGGTGCATTTTTATGCAATATTATTAATTGTTTCTACTTATTAAACCCATTGTTTTCGACGTGTGTTTCTAACCCCCCATGCAAACAGGACTGTTCTGTGGCATCGGAGCTCCCAAACGGAGGAAGCGATTTTATTGTTGTATTCGTTTGACAGGAGACTTTTTACTGTCATAACTTTTGTTCATTTCGTTTATCTGCTTTTGGAGTATTTGATACGAATTTTTAGTTTTTTTTTCTGCTTATGAAAGTATTTTTAAACATGCGTTGTTAAATATTATTATTACTCGTTTAATTAACTTTAACTTCTTTAACTCTAATTAATATCGTTTTTAGGTTAAATTCATCTATAATTATTAAAACTTAACTGTAGGTATTTTGTGCATAGTATTAATTGCGAAAATAATTATTGATTATGATTCATTTTTTCATTATATATAAGGTGAGTATGAAAAGCTTTCATAAAATACAGGCCTGTATTTAAACCAGCGCGCATTATCTCAAGCGATGCAAATATCTGTGCGTTTAATATTAATTTTTCTTTAATAATTCTGGCTATAAAATTTGTTTAAAAATTTTCAATCTAAAAATATTAAAAAGCATTCGAATTTTCCAAATGTCAATACTGTCAGACTTTTATATAAGATTAGCTAACAGTGTTTGCCTATTACAACGCAAGGAATCATATATAGATTTGAAAATAATTTTTATTTTTAAGCATTCGTCAGAAAATATATGAAAGATGACGTTTAAAATGCAACCTTCATAAATTCGAAAATCGCATTTTCAACTAAAAGATAAATATATCCAGCCACTACAATTATTATTATATAATTGCAGTTTTGCTAGATAAATCAATCAGTATTATGAAATGAAACTAATTTCTTAAAAGAATGCGTCAAATGCTGTTAGTTTAATTAATGCTGTTAAAAGTTAGTTTAATTTTGTCTAGAATGTGCAAAAAAACAAAAAAAAAAAATGCTTACTTAGATATGCCATACCAATATGGTTATGCCCATTCTTGGTAACTAAAATAATGCACAGATATTTTTTACTTAGTAGCTAAAGTCGCTTAAATTACAGTATTATTAAATTTTATCTAAACCACTTAAAGTTTATGTTTAAAGTTTAAGGTTGTATGTAAGAATTTCATACATTTTAGTAACTTTAATTAAAAAACTTAATGTTTCATAACTTGAATTCATATAATGAAATAACTGTTTAGGCCCAAAAACAATGTGTTTTATTTAATTGAACATTTGGTACAACTAACCCTAGATATGGGGTCCGATGTACCATTTCCTCCAATCTTTTAAAATGGCTATAATTTTCGTTCTATATAACTTTATGACACATAGCCACGCTTATATTCTAGCCAATTAAACTATCTAACATTGCATATAAGCCTTATACGTATATATATATATATATATATTTTATTTATTTGTTAAGGAAAAATGGTTCAGTTGTCCCCGGTGTACCCTAATAGTAATATTTAACAAAACGTGTGTAAACATACTTTCATAAGCAAAAGAAAAAAAATCTAAAAATTCGTATGAAATACTCCAAAGCGGATAAACAAAATGAACAAAAGTAAAGACAGTAAAAAAGTCTCCTGTCAAACGAATACAACAATAAAATCGCTTCCTCCGTTTGGGAGCTGCGATGCCACAGACAGATACTGTTTGCATGGGGGGTTAGAAACACACGTCGAAAACAATGGGTTTAATAAGTAGAAACAATTAATAATATTGCATAAAAATGCACCTATTTTCAATAATCCGATGTTAAGTCAATGGATTACTCAAAGGTCCAGAGAAGGTAGATCTACAAGGTAAGGCATACATTTTGTACCAATATTTTTTATACAAAATTTAATGAGAGATCTCATGGTGGTAAGCATAGGTATTCATTCGATATGAATCACCCGATAGGTATTTAAGTACGGGAATAAAATAAGCTCAAATGAATCTATTTATTCAATTCCTTAAGAAGTACTTTAGCATAACGGAATGCTGGACAAACGCGCATAATCAATTCTATAAAAAAACTTCTACAGGTCCTCCCTTTTTTAATACGATTAAAAGGGAAAAATCATTACTAAGTTTTAATTTAAAGCTAATATTTGAAAACTAGATCGATTACAATTTACGAGTATGTGATCCGTGTCGTTACACGCTTCTCATACGAACTTTAAGTTCTTTGCATTCCCTAAATAAATCTTTCAATACTAAGTGATTCCATTAAAAAAGGAATATTCAATAAAATAGCTTATGACCATGACATCTCCACCAGATAAATAAAAGATTAGGAATCCATTCAAATAAGTGAAGCAATTTAATTTTACAATTAGAACAAAGTTATTCTACGCTTAGTTATCGTAATGAGTGTATAAATTTCCATGTTTAATCACATTCGCTACATTTCACTTTCTTATTTTCTCTTAAAATCACACTCGCTGCATTTAAACTCTTTTATTTTCCGATGTACGGCGTTTTTTGTTTCTTTATATCCTATTTAGATGAACTTTTATAATGTCATTCACTGCATTTATACTTTATCTTCTCTTAAAATCAACCTCACTGCAAATTAAACTTTTTGTTTTTTTGTGAACCGCTGCGTTAATATGACGCCCTAAATGTCCATTTTGCGAACACGTATAGCCACACTCGCTGCCTATAAACGTTAATTTTTTTTTTGTGAACAGCGACAATATGTACTCTTAAGTTACTCTTGGAAGAGCTCTTATAATCACACTTGCTGCATTTAAACTTTTTTAATTTTTCTATGAACGGCATTAATATGTATCCGTAAATTCACATTTTGTGAACACGTATAGCCACACTCGATGCATTTAAACTTTTTTATTTTTCTGTGCACAGCATTAATATGAATCCGTAACTGCCCATTTCGTGAGCACGTATAGCCACACTCGCTGCATTTAAACTTTTTTATTTTTCTGTGAACATCGTTAATATGAATTCGTAAATTCCCATTTCGTGAGCACGTATAACCACACTCGCTGCATTTAAACTTTTTTATTTTTCGATGCACGGCATCTAAATGTCTCCGTAAAAGTACATTACTAGAACATGTATAAGCACACTCACTGCATTTAAACTTTTTTATTTTTCTGTGCACAGCATTAATATGAATCCGTAACTGCCCATTTCGTGAGCACGTATAGCCACACTCGCTGCATTTAAACTTTTTTATTTTTCTGTGAACATCGTTAATATGAATTCGTAAATTCCCATTTCGTGCGCACGTATAACCACACTCGCTGCATTTAAACTTTTTTATTTTTCGATGCACGGCATCTAAATGTCTCCGTAAAAGTACATTAGTAGAACATGTATAGGCACACTCGGTGCATTTAAACTTTTTTATTTTCCGATGCACGGCGTCTATATGTTTACGTAAATATGATTTAGTAGAACTTATATTATCACACTCGCTGCATTTAAACTTTTTTATTTTGTTATTTACGCGGTGAATTTGTTTTTGAAAACTCTTAATAGTTGAACTTGTATAATCGCATTCGTTGCATTTGGCTTTATTATGTAGGCAAATTGAAATTTCATTCGTTTCCTTATTTTTAATAGGTAATGTCGAAAATGTTTCTTTATCCAAACATCTGCCACATACAATATGTTCGTCTAGATAATTAGGTAAATAATATATGGAATCGCTTCGTTCAAACGAACACTTGCAAGTCGCACAATTAAGATCTATTCTCTTTAATATTATTCTGACGCATTTGATATTATCAATTGTTACATCGTGACAAGGTTTACTAGTGGTTGGTATGTTATGTTGTGTCACATAGTTTTTGTTGGGTTCTAATTTTATAAATTTAATGTCTTCTTCTACGAATTGATCAAATTGTGGGTTTGGATCAATTTCCCGATGGGTTTCAAATATTTCTGATTTAATTGATTGCCTTGTATCCAAATATTTTAAAACACTATGCGAGTCATCGTCGCGTTCACTTATTTTTGCTTGTTCAAAATCACTGTTGCTCGTTTTGTAATCGCTCGCTTGTTCATATTTGATTGCACTTTGATGATTTAAATGACACATTTTATAATTGTATTCTTCCATTTTCTTTTTCAATTGAGTATGAAATAAGAAATAGTTCACGAAAACATTAAAAAATAGTACGCTCTTCTGACATTTGGGCCCATCGGCTGGATTGTTTGGTTAGTTTCTATTTGTTGACAGTTTATTTGACATACATTCAGTATTGCCCTCGTCAGAATCTATCTGACATATCTAAAGTAGTAAAATTGCCATTTTCGTTTCGTACTCTTTGTGTAGAAAATCATTAAACTTGTGTAGCTTTCATTTGCATATTCTTTGATTCGGCAATGATAATGCTGCCGTATTATCTACCTAATTGAAATTAATTGAATCGCCTTCAATTACGGTAATTGCTTTATCGCTGGTAGGCGCAGGGGGGTGGGGGAGGCAATTACCCATTGCCCTTAGCGCAACAAATAAAAAACTCAATGATTATACCTACCTACGACCTACGAATAAATAAATAGGGCCTAGCCTAATATTTTGGCTATAGCCTAGTCTTGATAGGCTATAGCCTCCTCACTCACCCGTGACGACCTAATGACACAATTGAACATTTTGTAAATCGTTTTCAGCAAAATCTATCTACTTATTCTAACTAATTGCAAAGAGAAAATGATATTTTATTGAAATTGCGCGATTTGACATAAGTAATTTTCAAGAGGAAATGATATTTATTTATGCAGACTGCCAAAATATTTCGAATGAATGTAATTGCATACCGTTGGAGGAAGTAACCTCCATCAAGTATTTAGGCATTTATATAGATCAAGGCATGAGGTGGTTAACTCAAATTGAATATTCAGCAAAGAAAATGAGAAAGCTTACATTCATCTTTAAAATTATATTGGACCCATTCACTCTCAAATCTACCTATTTTGCCCTATATGAGTCAATATTAACATATGGAATAATTGGTTGGGGGAACTGTGCTAAAACTAATCTAAAGCCGTTATAGCAGGCCCAAAAATTAGTTCTGAGAACTATTCAAAGGTGCCATAAACGTTTCCCTTCCATTCTGTAGTTCACAGACTTCGGGGTTTTAGATGTAAGACAATCCTTCATAAAGAAGGTAATATTATATGCCCAAAAAAACATAGCAAATATGAAAAAAATAGTTCATGGTCATAAAACAAGAGCACATAGTGATGACTCATTAGAGATACCAAAAATGTCTACCAGTTTTGGATAACGGTCCTTAAAATTCTTAGGTCCCAAACTCCATAATAATCTTTGGAGTTTATAAAGGAAATAGGTAACCTGAAGATATTTTCGAAAAAAATTAACAAATGGCTGATAGATAAAGGAAGACAAAAATCTGCTGATTTGTTAAACATTTTGATTTAACATCTTATTGACCATCTTTATTATTATATTTCTTAGGTAACTTAGGCAACTATATATATAGACATATTTGTCTGAACAAAAACATTGTATATATATCTTAATATATATTTTTTTCTCTTACAAATATACATTTTCATATTTCTCTTTAGGTGCATTGATGGTTTGACCTTCTCACTTGTAGCACAATATATCACTGCCTTCCTTAGTACAGACATAGTCTAGTAAAGAAGGCAGGGCACAAAATGTAGCAGTGCTAATCGCTCCCGGTGCATTTGTAATATTCATTTGTAACTGTGATTTCTACTACTACATTTCTATATATTTTGTCAAATTAAATATGTACAATAAATAAATAAAAAATAAAAATAAAATGTCCAGAACTCGCCTAATCTCTATATATCTTCTTTTACTTTTTCTCCATCTGCTTACTTAACAAGAACAAATATATATACATTGGGCATAAACATATTAAAGTATGAGGTATCACGTATCTAAGTAAGCATATATTTTTTTTTTGAAACATTCTAGGTAACTAAAATAATTGTAACGTTTCCTCCCCGCCCGCTGCCCTCTCCTCAGGCCGGGCATGGCCCTCGACGGAGCGCTGCCTCACCACGGTCGCTTCCGACCGCACGTTACTCGTGCGTTAGCATCACGCGTTAAATGCTGTTAAGTTAGTTTAATTTTGTCTATTTAGACCTACAGATCTGCAGGCGCCCAAAACCCAAATGTGAGAGAGTTCCCATGACTTTAAATCAATTTCTTTTCAAAATCAAAGTCTTTTAAGATTGGATTTAATATTTAACTAGTTACGCGGACAGGAACAGCGTAACTGGCGCAATTAAAACGATCGTGACACTTACGAAGGAGTTGTTTCATCAGACAGAATAAAACTTTGGGCAAATGAATAAATTCATTAATTTCATAAGTTGATTACACATTCTATTGAGAATTAAATGTATTAGAATTAGTTGAAATCCAGTTTCTCTGTGTATTTATTAAGAATAATGTTGTTTTATAGTGATTTTCCATATCACCTTATATCTTTGTATGACCGAGACGTTCATGATGTCAGCTACTATTGGTACCAACCTCCAGATTGGCCACTCTGACAACTATCTTGTCTATTTGACTCACTTGCAAGTTGTCAACTTGAATGAGTGAGGGAGATGGCTGACATCCTGTCCATCATTAGCTATTGTGAACTGAAAAGTGGCTTGCCGGGTTTCAAATATAAAGTCTGAGTGATGAGTAAAATAAAAGAGCTTTGGAACGAAATAGGACATTTTATTTCGCCCATCCTGACACCACAAACTAAATAAATAAAAGTAAATTTAATGAAAATCAACAAATTTTTGTTTTTTTTTATTGTGGGCTTAAAAGTAATATACTATAGTCATAGCAAATAAACTAAATTCTCAATACTTTGATAGAGATTTTTATTTACCCTCAATCTACTTTCTACTTTTTGACTTGACCCGATTGTAGGTAGTTGCTTTCAACCACTAGGCATTTCATAATATATTCATTTTTTTTTGTTTCTTATTTCTGGTCACCTCTTCATTCCTTGCTTATTTCACCATTGAAATCTCTTCTACATGAAATATCGTCCAGGTCTTAAAACCTGGTAGATCTTTGTTTAGATTCCCTCGCCGGGAGAATTTTCCTTATATCTACTTTCTTCTTGCATCTCTATTTAAGCAATCTTTCGATTGACGCGAATGTCGTATTAAAAACTAGTAATAATAAACAGCTGAAATCTTTTTTTTTTAATTATGAATGTGAAAGTTGAGCCAGTTTTCTAAAACAATGTCTTGTTATTATGTCGAAAGGTACAGTCACGGACATAGGCCCGAATTCAGAGACGTTTTGCTCCCCTTAAGGTGCCCTTAAGTGTGTCTACTTCGCAAGTTAGAACTAGGGTAGTCACTATTCGCACTTTTGGAATTTATATTATTATTCTTATTATATTATTCTTTAGTGCTGCTGTTTTTTAATAAATTTGAATAGAAATAATGTGCCAAATTCAGAGTCGTCACTTTCGTTTTTACGATTATATTGGTATTCAAAGTTCATTTTAAGGGCCGCTGAATGACGATCCGAGATTAGCAACACTTAGCAGGAATAAATATTTTCGGCCAATCAGCGTGCGACTCACGAAATGAGCGAACGAACGAAGCTAGCTAGCAGACGGCCGGCGACGTGAAGTTTGTCTGACGTTTCTGTAGAGCAAACGTCAGCTGACAGTGACACGCGTTTTATTTTGTTTTCTATTTTCGTTGTGTTGAATTTAAAATGAGTTCTAAAAAAATTACCTACACAGTAGAAGAAAGACAGCTAAGAAAAGAACTAATGTTAAATAAATACAAAGAATTCCTAGAATGCAAAAAATCTGATGTCGCCTCGCTGCAAATGAAGCGACAGAAATGGATTGAGTTCACGAATGATTTTAACGCAGCTGAAACCAATCGACCTGTGAGTACCGTGTGATTATTATATGAGTTTCATTCGACCTGTTGTATTAACTTCCTGTTTATATTTTTTTCTTGTGAAATGCTTTCAGCGTACTGTAGTACAACTTAAAAAGTGTTGGGAGAACATGAAATCCAAGCACAAGGATGATTTGTGCAGAGAGAGAAAAGAAAGGATTCATTTTATACTTGAATAGTTGATTAGTAATTGAACAGTTTTAAACGTAGGATCTTGATGTCTTAATATATATGCTGTTACTAAAAACTAGTATATGTATAGAGATTGTCGATTGTTATTTACTATATTTATTTAATGCTTCGATTGGAAAATTGTCAATGTTTTAATACCAATTATGTTTTAGAAAATGATCAAAATATGGCCAACACAGTATTTTTGAGCCATTCAGATCCATCAGCGGCTGGGTTCGAGCCTTCCCAACACTCGGAGGTTGCAATAGTTCATTCTGAGGCCATCGATCTAGCAGGTAATTCTTGATATATTATGTAAAAAGTTCAAGTGAGAATAGTGTTATCAACATTATATGTTTGAAGTTTACCTCCCATCTAAAACCTAAATAACTACTCACTAGTTTAAGTTTTGAACGTAATGAAGTTTTAAAACCTAACCTAACTTTCAAAATACCTTTTGATGTGGCGCTATTGTAAAACAATTCTACATGCTCTAACTTTGACTTTTTGATTTATAAGTATACGTATAAGGATATTTTTTTACAAGAAAAGTGGCACTGTATGTAGTTCTGATGTGAGAACCAATAATTAACTAGATTCCATAGGAAATGATTATGCATCACATCTTCAGGTGATAGTTCACAACTCACTGGGAATACAATTTCATTTAATTGTAAAACATAGTCTTTGATTAGTGTCTGTTTCCATACAAACGCTTGTTACTTATATAAATAGGTAAAATGTGTCTTTATGTATTGTTAGACACATTATTTCTATTCAAATTTATTAAAAAACAGCAGCACTAAAGAATAATATTCATTCAATCCACAGCGTAAAGGAGAAAAAAGAATTCAATCATTTATCTGTATTGTTGGCCAAGCGGTCGACTAAAATATTATTTCCTGTTATAAAATATTTAAAATATTATCCGTGTGTTTTACTTTTTCAGATATTTTACCATATAATGATTACGTTGAAGGAATCGACCCATCGGTACTGTCTCCAAGTTGTAAGAACTATTAAATCTATGAGAATCCCGCCCCGGCAGCAAGAGGTAAACCATAAAAAAACACATAAAAGCATTTTACTATTCGTTTATTAAACAGATTTATTCCTAATATTTAGTTTAAAATTTCTTGATTTTATTAAACCCATTTCTTTATATTACTTTAACTAGCTATCGGACAAAAGTTTGTCGGACAGAGGTGTGAAAATTGTTGTAATCTAGGACATTGTAAACACTCAGAAAAAACACAACTGCACCGGGAATCTCGAATCTCATGGCTATCTATGACCTGGGTGCAATATATTAACTTCGCTTAATTTAAATTATAGTGTAACACTCGATACTTAATATTTGAAACAAATGTGTTTTTTTTTATAAGAGTAAAGTCACAATACATATATTGTGCCATATAAGTCAAGCCTGCTACTAAAGTATTATAATTTTTAAAAAAATAAAGACAATGTATTTTTAAACGTTGACAGCTAAACTCAGCATTTATTCTCAAAAAACAAATACAGCGAATGAGACGAAACGACAGACTGTATGTGGATTGTTGAACCCGTAAAGGAAGCTTCACTAACAAAATGCAAATGTATACATTCAAGTAACTATAATATAATTATTATAACGGTAGTTTACTTATTTACAGGTCAACGCAAACGGCTCTATAGTAGGGCCGATGCAATAGAAAAAGAGGCGGAATTAAGAATAGACAGAACAAAAAAATTAATGGAGCAAGACGTTGAAATTCACCGCATGATGATCCTAGTAGGTCCGGAAACATTTCTCTCAGGCAAATACTGCTGCAGCTTTTCATCTCAAACACGATTATTGCATAATAAATAGAAATTACATACAGTGATTTTAAAAATATTTATAATAAACTTTTTAAAGAATAACTGCTTTTCATTTAATAACCTAACCAGAGAGAGTAGAATTGGAGACTATGGGGTGATCTTTGTTATTCTGATAAGTTGGAGTTTGGAAAGTTAACTTTTAGAAACCTTTATTTTAGTAATTAGGAATTTATTTTAAAATTTACAAAATGTCTACCCAATATTGATTGATTTGACATATCGAACATAACTTCTTGTATAGTTTAAAAACATTGCACAAATCATGATTAAAAACAATAATAGTTTTAGCTTATATGCATTTATTTTTTTAATAATAATACTAAAATCAGAATGTTGTCAATGGCCATGATAGAATATAATAGATCCTTAGTATGTGTATGATAAGATAAGATAAGATAATTTATTTCCAAAAACAAACATAAATTGTATAGGAATGACATATGCAATTGAAAACAGTACAGCGGTTAAAACATGTGAAAAAGCATTAGCAAAGGTATAGGTACATATATAAACTAGTAACATATTATAGATACACGTAGATAAGGTAGTACAGATTCGTCTAGTTAGATAAGATAAGATGAGAATCTTTATTTCCATCACATGTATAAATGTATAGGAATGTCTTTACAATAAATACCTAAAATACAATAAAAAATTAGAATACAATGTAATGCAGCAATATTAAATTTTACATTAAAAGAAAGAATCATTGATTAAAAATAAGATCACAAAGTTTTAAATATTAATATAAATTTTATTACAAAGTATGTTTTAAAAAGTAATTTATTTTAAAAAAATGAGGTACAATTCAAGGCCGGTATTCATAAAACTATTATCTTTAAATATAAAGATTATTTTAAAGGATTAAAAAAATATTCCTTTGTAAAGATGCACTCAAGTGTGCCCCCCTGTTCCCTTAAGGGATTGCTTAGCATTTTGACAGCTGAACTGTTGCCGCGTTGGTCGAGTGTGATTTTGTTTCTGTTTTGATACTAAAAAATATGGATATATTAATAGAACGTGACTTTTTAGATTATATTGATTACGTTAACAACCACGAACGATATTTAGTACCTAGAATTATGTTTCGAGGGCAAGAAGAAAGAGTAATGGCGTATTATAGCGACAATGAATTTTTAAGAAGGTTTCGTTTTCCGAAAACACTTGTTTGTCAAACGTTATTACCCAAAATAAAGCCTTCTCTGCCAAGTACAAGAGGCTTGCCTATATCGCCGTTGTTAAAATTACTTTGCGCTTTGCGATTTTATGCTTCTGGGAGCTATCAAGTAAGTACTTATCTACTGAATTATTTAACACCATTTAATGATAAAATGACCTGCTTAAATAAAATTTATATACAATAAATATTTTTTAGACCGTCCTTGGAGATTCTCTGAAGTTAAGCCAAACTACAATAGGCAGGGCAATCAAAGATGTGAGCTTTGATTTATCATTGTGTTTGAAGGAATTCATCAAATTTCCTATGGAAGGAAATAACCTCACAACAAATAAGCAGCTGTTTTATAATATGGCAAAATTTCCAGGTGTTGTAGGTACGATTGATTGTACCCACATCCATATTTCAAATCCTAATGGCGACTTGGCTGAAGTATTCAGAAATAGAAAAGGTTGGATGTCCATAAATGTCCAGGTAAATTACAATAAGTCATTATTATTTCCACACTTTGTTTTCCGAATCATATTAAAAAAGTAAGATCCAATACGTAACATCAAATTGAAGTTAAATAATTACAAAGACTTGATTGTAGTATTGAAGGCAGTTTTTTTTTATATATTCTTACTTATTTATTTTACAGATAGTTGGTGGCCCTCAACTAGAAATATTAGATATAATAGCAAGATTTCCGGGATCCATGCACGACAGCAGAATTTTTAACAACAGTGCGATAAAAGAAAAATTTGATCGAAGAGATATCACAGGCATTATACTTGGTGATAATGGATACTCTCAATCATTCTATTTATTTACACCAATCTTAAATCCAATAGGACCACGCCAGGAGAAATATAACAAAGCACACAAAAGCACTAGAAATTCTATAGAACGCCTAAATGGCTTACTAAAAGGCAGATTTAGGTGTTTACAAAAAAAATTAAACTATAAGCCATCAGCAGCTAGCCACATAATTACTGCATGTGCTGTATTACATAATATTGCCATTTTTAATAATATTAATTATCACGATGATGAAGTGACAACCACAGGCAATGCGTTGGAAGTGCCCGATACAGTTACGGTGCAAGGCGCTCGAGCCCTTGCATCCACATGGAGGAATCCCTTCATAGAAAGACATTTTTAGTTTTTATTTGTATTGCGTTGGATTGACAACCACAAACATGGGATTAGAGATGAGCGCTACAGGTGTGGTGCAAGACTCTCGAGCCCTTGCATCCACACGGAGGATCTCTTCGCAGAAAGACACTTTTTATTTGTATTACTTACTGCGCTGAAGTGACAACCGCAGGCAATCCGTTGGAAGTGCCCGTTACAAATTTCAGATAAGTAACCGCATAAATTACTTATTGTAAGTATATGCCCTCACAGTCACAGTCGCTTTATTACTTCTCTTTCCACTTTTGTGTTTTTAAGTTATCGTAAAGAGAGGAACATTATCATTGTTTTAAAAGTTGTTTGTTACTTATTTTGTTACAACTCCTAATCATGACATTAATGAATTTATTGAGTAATGAAGTTATGTTAAGTTAAATATGAATTTACAAACAATTGAGCTCGCCCCATTGTTTATTTTACTTAATTACAATGAAGCATCTGTTACAGCATTCATAATCCTTTTTTCAGTGATTACAACCCATGAAAGGCCTTGCGGCTTCGACTGTTCTCTTTCTCCATCCGTCGTAATAAAGTCTGTGCATTACTTTTTACTTCCGTTTAAATTTGTTTCAACATCATCTTGTCATCATAGTTCTGTTGACAGCTATTTAAATTGCTTCTGACTTTGGGTGCGTGCATTTCCGGCTTTCTTGAAAGCAAAACTGAAGAAATATATATTGGCTTTAAGGATGACTAATTATACTTATTATCTGCATATATATACAATACATCACCGGCTGGCATATCTTTTGCTTATATTATAAAATCCATTGCCATCTACTTCGCCTATTGGCCATCTAGATTATATTAATAGAATGTTTTTTCATCTCTGTTTTGTACTTTAAAAATAAAAATTAATCTAAATTATAAATAAATTTTATTAATATATTTTGTATACTTATAGGTACTTTTTGTAAATGTTTAATTGATGTGCTTTAATTAATGTTTCATTGTGTATGTTTTCTCATTAAAAAAAAAAAAATATTAAAGAAAGAAATCTATGAATTATATTTTTTGGACATGAAACTAGGTATTCAACCCTGACTGCCTCGGGTTGGGATAGCATTTTGAATGGCATCCATAATTTTATGTTATATCTGAGGCCAAGCGAAGATTTAATTAGAAAAATAAAATAAGCATATTGGCTAAACTTTGTGTAAATACATATTGCATTTAATTTATGTACTAAAAGCTACGTAGGTAAAGCGTGAATTAAGAACCGTACCGTTTAATCTTTGTAAAGAACTGAATTTTTGAGATATTTCTCTTGTTTGTTTTTATTACATACAGGCTTTCTGTTAGTATACAACCTTCCAAAATTGGGTGAAAGCTCCCCATAATGCATGTCACTTTTTTGATCTGTCGCTCTGTTATCTATTTAGGATCAGTCTTTAAGGCTATGCTGTTCAGAAAGCGCATGATTTTGTCAGATAAAGAAGATAAACTTTAAAATACTATTTTACGATAAAAAAAAAAATAGACCTCTAGTCTCTGACCGGAATACTATTCTCTCAAACGCTCTTAGAGGAAATCAGTGTTCTTTGAAGATAATCAATGAGTTGATTTTTCATTAATTATTTTTTATTTAAGGAATTGGGCTTTTATTTTTAAAACTAATGACACCTCAACTTTTTACTGACAGAAAGTTTTATTGTTTGAAATTGTTGAAATTTGAAAACTCAATATTTAATTTAATGTAATTTATCGCATGGACACACATATATGTATTTTAACACCATAATGAAATTAAAAAAGCATTTTTTTTTAATTTATATCGAATTTCAAAGAATATAATTGTGCTTACTCGTTATTTGCTAGTGAATAGTTTACTTTAAGATGTATAAATTTATTATTTTTGGGGTCACATTTATTTGTTATTTGGCTTCCTGTTTTATATTTTTAAATTCATATATAAATTATTATTTTTTCTCTGTAAGGGTATACAGAATTAAACTAGTAGTACTAAACTACTCTTGGTATAGTTAATGCCTAGCTATATAAATTGACATTGACTATGATGATGAAACAAGAGCTATTTTTAATGATCAGTTTGCATAAAAAAGGGTTGCCCGCAGCCCCTGAGCAAGCTTATGGCTGTAACGCCAACGGCTCACTGCATTCAGCTCAATTAATTTTAACAGGGGCATTTAAAACTATTCAGTCATTCAACACTGTACAACTCGTTTAACGTTAACGGTTCAAAACGCACAGCTCACAGTTCAATAATTTTAAATGCATTACAATTTTAGGTTCGATTTTTAGTTGCAGTGTGGTGAGCGCTAATTAGTTATAGCTATCAATTTAGAGCGCTAATTCTAATAAATTTTACATTTTCAAGCTTTAATTTCAAACCAGTTCTAACGATATCGATGAACTCCTCTCTGAAAATTCAATGTGAGGTCATCTTCGAAACATCAGGATTGAGATACTTGATAATCCTAAACATAATATTATGAATACTCATGTACTCATTATAATCTTTATTTCATCCGGTAATATATAAAAATTGAGGCCATAAGAAAAGAAAATAAATTTGATAAATATATCCAATTGTTTTAATAATCTAAACCCAACCAAAGGTTAATGTGATAACGTTGACAATCTCAATTTATTTTATTATTTTTAAAGAAAAAGTAGCAAAAGTTTTGATTTTTTAATGGGGAATAAATTTGATTTTTGATGCCGATTATAAAATAGTTTAAAATTATTATGCTTCACCCAAAAAAATATACAATTATTGCCTTGCAATTTGAATGTTTATTGCACAGTAGGTGGCAATTTTGCTTTTTTTCTAATACTATTTATGTAAATTCATAGTAAATTCATATTTATGAAGTTATGTTCGATATGTCAAATCAATCAATATTGGGTAGACATTTTGTAAATTTTAAAATAAATTCCTAATTACTAAAATAAAGGTTTCTAAAAGTTAACTTTCCAAACTCCAACTTATCAGAATAACAAAGATCACCCCATAGTCTCCAATTCTACTCTCTCTGGTTAGGTTATTAAATGAAAAGCAGTTATTCTTTAAAAAGTTTATTATAAATATTTTTAAAATCACTGTATGTAATTTCTATTTATTATGCAATAATCGTGTTTGAGATGAAAAGCTGCAGCAGTATTTGCCTGAGAGAAATGTTTCCGGACCTACTAGGATCATCATGCGGTGAATTTCAACGTCTTGCTCCATTAATTTTTTTGTTCTGTCTATTCTTAATTCCGCCTCTTTTTCTATTGCATCGGCCCTACTATAGAGCCGTTTGCGTTGACCTGTAAATAAGTAAACTACCGTTATAATAATTATATTATAGTTACTTGAATGTATACATTTGCATTTTGTTAGTGAAGCTTCCTTTACGGGTTCAACAATCCACATACAGTCTGTCGTTTCGTCTCATTCGCTGTATTTGTTTTTTGAGAATAAATGCTGAGTTTAGCTGTCAACGTTTAAAAATACATTGTCTTTATTTTTTTAAAAATTATAATACTTTAGTAGCAGGCTTGACTTATATGGCACAATATATGTATTGTGACTTTACTCTTATAAAAAAAAACACATTTGTTTCAAATATTAAGTATCGAGTGTTACACTATAATTTAAATTAAGCGAAGTTAATATATTGCACCCAGGTCATAGATAGCCATGAGATTCGAGATTCCCGGTGCAGTTGTGTTTTTTCTGAGTGTTTACAATGTCCTAGATTACAACAATTTTCACACCTCTGTCCGACAAACTTTTGTCCGATAGCTAGTTAAAGTAATATAAAGAAATGGGTTTAATAAAATCAAGAAATTTTAAACTAAATATTAGGAATAAATCTGTTTAATAAACGAATAGTAAAATGCTTTTATGTGTTTTTTTATGGTTTACCTCTTGCTGCCGGGGCGGGATTCTCATAGATTTAATAGTTCTTACAACTTGGAGACAGTACCGATGGGTCGATTCCTTCAACGTAATCATTATATGGTAAAATATCTGAAAAAGTAAAACACACGGATAATATTTTAAATATTTTATAACAGGAAATAATATTTTAGTCGACCGCTTGGCCAACAATACAGATAAATGATTGAATTCTTTTTTCTCCTTTACGCTGTGGATTGAATGAATATTATTCTTTAGTGCTGCTGTTTTTTAATAAATTTGAATAGAAATAATGTGTCTAACAATACATAAAGACACATTTTACCTATTTATATAAGTAACAAGCGTTTGTATGGAAACAGACACTAATCAAAGACTATGTTTTACAATTAAATGAAATTGTATTCCCAGTGAGTTGTGAACTATCACCTGAAGATGTGATGCATAATCATTTCCTATGGAATCTAGTTAATTATTGGTTCTCACATCAGAACTACATACAGTGCCACTTTTCTTGTAAAAAAATATCCTTATACGTATACTTATAAATCAAAAAGTCAAAGTTAGAGCATGTAGAATTGTTTTACAATAGCGCCACATCAAAAGGTATTTTGAAAGTTAGGTTAGGTTTTAAAACTTCATTACGTTCAAAACTTAAACTAGTGAGTAGTTATTTAGGTTTTAGATGGGAGGTAAACTTCAAACATATAATGTTGATAACACTATTCTCACTTGAACTTTTTACATAATATATCAAGAATTACCTGCTAGATCGATGGCCTCAGAATGAACTATTGCAACCTCCGATTGTTGGGAAGGCTCGAACCCAGCCGCTGATGGATCTGAATGGCTCAAAAATACTGTGTTGGCCATATTTTGATCATTTTCTAAAACATAATTGGTATTAAAACATTGACAATTTTCCAATCGAAGCATTAAATAAATATAGTAAATAACAATCGACAATCTCTATACATATACTAGTTTTTAGTAACAGCATATATATTAACACATCAAGATCCTACGTTTAAAACTGTTCAATTACTAATCAACTATTCAAGTATAAAATGAATCCTTTCTTTTCTCTCTCTGCACAAATCATCCTTGTGCTTGGATTTCATGTTCTCCCAACACTTTTTAAGTTGTACTACAGTACGCTGAAAGCATTTCACAAGAAAAAAATATAAACAGGAAGTTAATACAACAGGTCGAATGAAACTCATATAATAATCACACGGTACTCACAGGTCGATTGGTTTCAGCTGCGTTAAAATCATTCGTGAACTCAATCCATTTCTGTCGCTTCATTTGCAGCGAGGTGACATCAGATTTTTTGCATTCTAGGAATTCTTTGTATTTATTTAACATTAGTTCTTTTCTTAGCTGTCTTTCTTCTACTGTGTAGGTAATTTTTTTAGAACTCATTTTAAATTCAACACAACGAAAATAGAAAACAAAATAAAACGCGTGTCACTGTCAGCTGACGTTTGCTCTACAGAAACGTCAGACAAACTTCACGTCGCCGGCCGTCTGCTTCGTTCGTTCGCTCATTTCGTGAGTTACTCATTTCGTGAGTGGAATATTAACTCCAAAAGTGCGAATAGTGACTACCGCTAGTTCTAACGCTTGATGGCACACTTGAGGGCACACTTGAGGGCACCCTTAAGGGGAGCAAAACGTCTCTGAATTCGGGCCATAGTCTCGGCTCAACGCTACTAAATATTTCTCTGTCGCTTAAGACTTTTTAATGTTCATTGAGCTCGTCACTCAAACCCTGGGCTAAACATATTTACATATTATCGTCTCGCTCAAACCCAAGAAGGTTGCTTCATGCTTTGTTATGGTTTATTTTTGTATTGTATAAATACCTACATTTTATTGAAATATTTGCAAAAAAACATTTTCGTACCATTACAACATTTTAATAAAAAAAATAATTCATTGCTTAAACAAAAAATGAGATAAAAACAGAACAAATAAAAATTTACCAATAAAAACACAAAATCAATAATAGCAGATCGCTAAGGGTAAGGTATCGCTATGCACAAAATGCCATGACACTTAATTAAGGTAAATTAAAAAAAAAACTATGTTTCTTTCAAACTTTCTTACAGTTATGTTTTAATAATTATAGATAAATTAAACCTAAAAACCATATAAAGTAGAGTTAATAAAGTTAAAGTTAATTAAAAAAAATAATTAAACGAGTAGGGGAGACCGGGGACAATTGTACCAAGGGGCAATAGTACCATAGCGAATATATCTGTAACTACGCTATGTACGCATATTTGCTTCTAGTAGCATAATCCTAATGTGCGCGCGGACTATTGGCCAGTCAGTCGCAGGCGCATGCGCGACGTGTGGGAAAGTTTTCGCCCTTTCAAGGTAAGTTTTTTTTCTAATTTGACACAACTTTATTGCATAAGTTTTTATTAGTGATTATTCAAAGATATCTATAGACATTTGAGTATGCGTCGGCATAATTTGAATAGTTCTTTTGTACCTAAAATAACTATAAAATTGTACTTTTATTTAAAATTTCCGTTAGGGTTAGGTGGTACCATTTTAAACGGGGACAATTTTACCGTTACAATTGACCCGTTATTTTGTTATACATATTTTTTTTTCAGAAGCCACGACTTAGAGATAGAAAAATCGATAGAATCACAAAAAATCTCTTGTTATACGAGCAGGCATACGGGGAGGTTTTAACTCCCATATTAATTCGTGCGGCGGCTGAAATGTTTAATTTATTAATAAGATATAAAAGAAAAGGAGAAAATTCTGAAAACCATGAAACTGTGACCATGGGATACAATCCCGCTAATAAGGTATTTTTTGAAGAACAGGAGTCCATAATGGCAAAGTACCTAATCAGAACAGCAGATATATGCTTTGGTTTACCTGCCAAAGCACCGCCAGGTAAAACAAAGAATCGAGGACGAAAGAAGAGGAAAACAGATATTTACACAGAAACACCTAAAAAGACGCGATTAGACAAGAAACAGTAGAAATAGAACAACCAGAAATAGAAATAGAACAGCGCAAAAAAGCAAAAACAGCAAAAAAAGAGAATAATCTACAGCGAAAATTTAGAGGACAAAATTCAATGAAAATGGTTGATGAAAAAGAAAAGATATTGAAGAAGAGGAAGAAAAAGATTTTGGGCACATGTCAAGAAGTTTCATATATTTATCATAGCTGCGAGTCTGAATAGCTGCTTTTCTTAATCATAAGTGCCATATAAAAAATATAAAACCGATTGACAATATAAATAAACGTTGTTTGGAATAGTGAGTAGTAAGTAACAACTCCATTAAAGAAATTCCTAAGGTTTAGACATAAAACTTGATGACTAATTCCGTATATAAGTTCCTTATGTGTACTTTTGGGGCAGTTGTTCCTAACTAGGCAAGAGTTACCTGTTCTAAGGAAGGTTATATATGAAGTGTTACAGTGCATACAATAGACCAGCGCAAAACCCAGTGAAAATATAAAAAAAATCTAAGGCACAAATAT
Source organism: Neomicropteryx cornuta (assembly GCA_020383195.1). Classification (NCBI taxonomy): domain Eukaryota; kingdom Metazoa; phylum Arthropoda; class Insecta; order Lepidoptera; family Micropterigidae; genus Neomicropteryx; species Neomicropteryx cornuta. Next base: position 2,005,331 of record JAHKQU010000010.1, on the reverse strand, counting down.
ACACACACACACACACACACACATTCATACAATTTAAGTGTTTACTCAAGGACACTTAATGTATGAAAAAATAAAATGAATAAATGAAACAATTAAAAAAATAACAAATAAATGAAATGAATAAACAATTATTAAATATATAGGTAAATAAATATTCGATATAAATAAATAAATATTCAATATAAAAATAGTGTTATACTACATATAGTGTAGAAACATATCTTATATATAGTGAAGTAGTGATATATATATACATTGGGCATAAACATATTGGTATGACATATCTAAGTAAGCATATTTTTTTTGAAACATTCTAGGTAACTAAAATAATGCACAGATATTTTTTACTTAGTAGCTAAAGTCGCATAAATTACAGTATTATTAAATTTTATCTAAACCACTTAAAGTTTATGTTTAAAGTTTAAGGTTGTATGTAAGAATTTCATACAATTTAGTAACTTTAATTAAAAAACTTAATGTTTCATAACTTGAATTCATATAATGAAATAACTGTTTAGAGCCAAAAACAACGTGTTTTATTTAATTGAACATTTGGTACAACTAACCCTAGATATGGGGTCCGATGTACCATTTCCTCCAATATTTTAAAATGGCAATAATTTTCGTTCTATATAACTTTATGACACATAGACACGCTTATATTCTGGCCAATTAAACTATCTATCATTGCATATAAGCATTATACCTTTATATTTTATATATTTTTTTAAATTTATTTGTTAAGGAAAAATGGTTCAGTTGTCCCCGGTCTACCCTAATAGTAATATTTACTAACACATGTTTAAAAATACTTTCATAAGCAAAAGAAAAAAAATCTAAAAATTCGTATCAAATACTCCAAAAGCAGATAAACGAAATGAACAAAAGTAAAGACAGTAAAAAAGTCTCCTGTCAAACGAATACAACAATAAAATCGCTTCCTCCGTTTGGGAGCTCCGATGCCACAGACAGATACTGTTTGCATGGGGGGTTAGAAACACACGTCGAAAACAATGGGTTTAATAAGTAGAAACAATTAGTAATATTGCATAAAAATGCACCTATTTCCAATAATCCGATGTTAAGTCAATGGATTACTCAAAGTTCCTGCGAAGGTAGATCTACAAGGTAAGGCATACATTTTGTACCAATATTTTTTATACAAAATTTAATAAGGGATCTCATGGTGGTAAGCATAGGTATTCATTCGATATGAATCACCCGGTAGGTATTTAAGTACGGGAATAAAATAAGCTCAAATAAATCTATTTATTCAATTTCTTGAGAAGTACTTTAGCATAACGGAATGCTGGACAAACGCGCATATTCAATTCTATAAAAAAACTTACGATTTAACCGTTTTTCAATACGATTAAAAGGGGAAAATCATTACTACGTTTTAATTTAAAGCTAATATTTGAAAACTAGATCGATTAAAATTTACGAGTTTTTGATCCGTGCCGATACACGCTTCTCATACGAACCTTAAGTTCGTTGCATTCCCTAAATAAATCTTTCAACACTAAGTCATTCCATTAAAAAAGGAATATTCAATAAAATAGCTTATGACCATGACATCTCCACCAGAAAAATAAAAGATTAGGAATCCATTCAAATGAGTGAAGCAATTTAATTTTACAATTAGAACAAAGTTATTCTAAGCGTAGTTATTGTATTGAGTGTATAAATTTCCATGTTTAATCACATTAGCTACATTTATACTTTCTTCTATTCTCTATAAATCAACCTCGCTGCAAATTAAACTTTTTTTTATAACAGCGTTAATATGACGCCATAAATGTCCATTTTGCGAACACGTATAGCCACACTCGCTGCCTATAAACGTTCATTTTTTTTGTGAACAGCGACAATATGTAGTCTTAAGTTACTCTTGGAAGAGCTATTATAATCACACTTGCTGCATTTAAACTCTTTTATTTTTCGATGCACGGCGTCTATATGTTTCCGTAAATATGCATTAGTAGAACTTGTATAAGCACACTCACTGCATTTAAACTTTTTTATTTTTCTGTGCACAGCATTAATATGAATCCGTAACTGCCCATTTCGTGAGCACGTATAGCCACACTCGCTGCATTTAAACTTTTTTATTTTTCTGTGCACAGCATTAATATGAATCCGTAACTGCCCATTTCGTGAGCACGTATAGCCACACTCGCTGCATTTAAACTTTTTTATTTTTCGATGCACGGCATCTAAATGTCTCCGTAAAAGTACATTAGTAGAACATGTATAAGCACACTCGCTGCATTTAAAAGCTTTTATCTTCCGATGCACGGCGTCTATATGTTTCCTTAAATTTGATTTAGATGAACTTGTAATATCACACTCGCTGCATTTAAACCTTTTTTATTTTCGATGCACGGCATCTAAATGTCTCCGTAAAAGTACATTAGTAGAACATGTATAAGCACACTCGCTGCATTTAAAAGCTTTTATCTTCCGATGCACGGAGTCTATATGTTTCCTTAAATTTGATTTAGATGAACTTGTAATATCACACTCGCTGCATTTAAACCTTTTTTATTTTTCGATGCACGGCATCTAAATGTCTCCGTAAAAGTACATTAGTAGAACATGTATAAGCACACTCGCTGCATTTAAAAGCTTTTATCTTCCGATGCACGGCGTCTATATGTTTCCTTAAATTTGATTTAGATGAACTTGTAATATCACACTCGCTGCATTTAAAAGCTTTTATTTTCCGATGCACGACGTCTATATGTTTCCGTAAATATGCATTAGTAGAACTTGTATAAGTACACTCACTACATTTAAACTTTTTTATTTTTCTGTGCACAGCATTAATATGAATCCGTAAATGCCCATTTTGGGAGCACGTATAGCCACACTCGCTGCATTTATTTTTTTTTATATTTCGATGTACGCCGTTAATATGTGTACGTAAATGTGCATTAGTAGAACTTGTATAGGCACACTCGCTGCATTTAAACTCTTTTATTTTTCGATGTACGGCGTCAATATGTCTCCGTAAATTATCATTTTTTGCAGATATATAATCACACTCACTGCATTTAAACTTTTTTATTTTGTTATTTACGAGGTGAATTTGGTTTTGAAAACTCTTAATAGTTGAACTTGTATAATCGCATTCGTTGCATTTGACTTTATTATGTCGGCAAATTGAAATTTCATTAGTTTCCTTATTTTTAATAGGTAATGTCGAAAATGTTTCTTTATCCAAACATCTGCCACATACAATATGTTCGTCTAGATAATTAGGTAAATAATATATGGAATCGCTTCGTTCAAACGAACACTTGCAAGTTGCACAATTAAGATATATTCTCTTTAATATTATTCTGACGCATTTGATATTATCAATTGTTACATCGTGACAAGGTTTACTAGTGGTTGGTATGTTATGTTGTGTCACATAGTTTTTGTTGGGTTCTAATTTTATAAATTTAATGTCTTCTTCTACGAATTGATCAAATTGTGGGTTTGGATCAATTTCCCGATGGGTTTCAAATATTTCTAATTTAATTGATTGCCTTGTATCCAAATATTTTAAAACACTATGCGAGTCATCGTCGCGTTCACTTATTTTTGCTTGTTCAAAATCACTGTTGCTCGTTTTGTAATCGCTCGCTTGTTCATATTTGATTGCACTTTGATGATTTAATTGACACATTTTATAATTGTATTCTTCCATTTTCTTTTTCAATTGAGTATGAAATAAGAAATAATTCACGAAAACATTAAAAAATAGTACGCTTTTCTGACATTTGGGCCCATCGGCTGGCTTGTTTGGTTAGTTTCTATTTGTTGACAGTTTATTTGACATACATTCAGTATTGCCCTCGTCAGAATCTATCTGACATATCTAAAGTAGTAAAATTGCCATTTTCGTTTCGTACTCTTTGTGTAGAAAATCATTAAACTTGTGAAGCTTTAATTTGCATATTCTTTGATTCGGCAATGATAATGCTGCCGTATTATCTACCTAATTGAAATTAATTGAATCGCCTTCAATTACGGTAATTGGTGTATCACGGGTGGCGCAGGGGGGTGGGGGAGGCAATTACCCATTGCCCTTAGCGCAACAAATAAAAAACTCAATGATTATACCTACCTACGACCTACGAATAAATAAATAGGGCCTAGCCTAATATTTTGGCTATAGCCTAGTCTTGATAGGCTATAGCCTCCTCACTCACCCGTGACGACCTAATGACACAATTGAACATTTTGTAAATCGTTTTCAGCAAAATCTATCTACTTATTCTAACTAATTGCAAAGAGAAAATGATATTTTATTGAAATTGCACGGTTTGACATAAGAATTTTTCAAGAGAAAATGATATTTATTCATGCAGACTGCCAAAATATTTCGAATGAATGTAATTGCATGCCGTTGGAGGAAGTAACCTCCATCAAATATTTAGGCATTTATATAGATCAAGGCATGAGGTGGTTAACTCAAATTGAATATTCAGCACAGAAAATGAGAAAGCTTACATTCATCTTTAAAATTCTAAGATCTATATTGGACCCATTCACTCTCAAAGCTACCTATTTTGCCCTATGTGAGTCAATATTAACATATGGAATAATTGGTTGGGGGGAACTGTGCTAAAACTAATCTAAAGCCGTTAGAGCTGGCCCAAAAATCAGTTCTGAGAACTATTCAAAGGTGCCATAAACGTTCCTCCTCCGTTCAGTTGTTCACATACTTCGGGGTTTTAGATGTAAGACAATCCTTCATAAAGAAGGTAATATTATATACCCAAAAAAACATAGCAAATATGAAAAAAATAGTTCATGGTCATAAAACAAGAGCACATAGTGATGACTCATTAGAGATACCAAAAATGTCTACCAGTTTTGGACAACGGTCCAACTCGGTCCAAATAACTATGTGGATTTACAGGCTTAGCCGGGGCACATGTACTTGGATTGTGTGGATGTTCTGGCGACTCGATCTGTACTTTATAGAGTGTTATTGTATAATTATTTAATAAAAAAAAAATATCAAGATTTATATTTAGTAGCATCAATGAAACCCGCTTGAAACAAAAAAAAACCCACCCACTGTATAGATAATCAACGTGACAGACCCCCATCGGCATCATGACTTCGGCGCGGCCTTTTTCCTCGGTACGAACCCCATCGAAGCGGGATCAATGCAGGAACGCTTCCTCCGTTCGCCCGGTACCCATGCTGGTATCTCTGTGTGAGGTGACCTCCTTATTCGCCATTTTGCCACCGATAAATGCCCCCCGCGTAATAAAAGCCTTCCTTTCCGGGATTATTCGTTACGCAATGTCAAAATACGGCGTATAAAACTCAGCGACCACTTACCAGTAGCAGTCCTTATTAACTCCTTATTAACTACTCGCACAAAAAAACAAAAACTTTGCCCCCAAAATATTTTGGTCTCTTTATCGCGTTCCGTCGTTAATATGCTTAGCAATGTCTCCCACTTCACGCCAATCTCCCTTTAGCCCGATGCAGCCGGATTAGCAAAAACAGAAAAAAAATACTCCAAGAGAACGTCCTTCTCCAAAACGACCCAAAATATAAGACCCGACTACCTTCTTCTATCTGCTCGAATCTAACTACTGTACCCGTCCGAGCACCGTCGCGATTCACCAACCCTCACTTCACGTTTCTGGCAGGAAGGAAAAACTTTTAAAGTTAAAATTTCTTTATTAAGTTAAGATGTCTGTTTATCTATTATTTATTTTATTTTACTTTACATTGTGATTTTTTTTTATTATTATATTTATATACCGACCAACATTATGTTGTTACCCAAAACTAGCAAAAAAAGACCGTACCGCCCTCTCTTGTGTGGATTAGTGTAACTAAAATCTGCTTTCTCATGCAGGGCGCTGAATAATTAGCGGCAGTCGCCAACAGGTGGCTTGTAACTATCTAAAAATGTAATTTTGATGTTATTAAATTAATCTTAATATATATAAATCTCGTGTCACAATGTTTGTCCTCAATGGACTCCTAAAACACTTAACCGATTATAATAAAATTTGAACACCATGTGCAGTTCGATGTGCACTTGAGAGATAGGATAGTTTAAATCTCAAATTATAGTCGCAATTTTAATTTATCGCTAATTTTTTGTCCGTTATTATTTGGCAGTCATAAAACTGACAGATGTCGATACCTTTCGACTGGGTTGATGGCGCTAATGTCTGTTATTATTTGACAGTGACAGTTATTCGACGCAAACGTATTAAAAGAGCCCATCAGTTGGCAAAACAAATTGAATCAAGAAATCTAGCTCAAAGAATCAGGACAGCAGGTCATGCACAAGAATCTCAAGAACAGTGTAACGAACGTCTTCAAGAGAATATCATAAGAACAAGAAAATTATTATTTTCAGTCAAATGCCACCGAAAAAATCTAACCTCAACAACGCGAGCGGCAAACGTCAAAACGCAAACGTCAAAACTACGATCGGAATAATATATTCACTTACGAGATGCTGTTGCTGGAAACATCGATGGAAATTTAAATCCCAATGACATCGGTAATGCTTTCATTTTACCTTCAAGCTACATCGGCAGTCCACGGAACATGCAGGAATACATAAAAGATGCGATGACTTACGTACGTCATTACGGCCGACCGGATTTATTTATTACATTCACATGTAATCCGAATTGGGAAGAGATACAAACTTTACTATTGCCAGGACAACAAGCCATTCATCGTCATGATTTAACTGCACGTGTGTTTAAACAAAAATTGAAATCCTTAATTGATTTTATTGTAAAATATACAATTTTTGGTATCACACGTTGTTGGCTGTATACGATAGAGTGGCAAAAGCGAGGTTTGCCTCATGCCCACATTTTGGTTTGGCTTAAAGATAGAATCCGTCCTGAAGAAATCGATCAAATAATTTCAGCCGAAATTCCAGACCCATTAATTGATCAAGAATTATTTGATATTGTCACCAAACACATGATCCATGGGCCATGCGGTGTTTTCAACATGACCTCACCGTGCATGGAAAATGGAAAATGTAAAAAAAACTTCCCAAAGCCACATACGAATGACACGATCACGGATATTGATGGTTATCCAACTAAATCAACTAATTCAATTGATCAAAAGAGTTTCGCCACGACTGCAAAATGACAATTATCAAATCGTCATAAAAGCCGACAAAGTACCATTAGGTGAACATGCTGGTAGATTCAACGCTCCAACTGTTGATGAGGTTGCTGTTATCATGGTTGGTGATCCAGTTGACAAAAGATCTATAAACATTACACGGCGAGACAACACTGTCAGTACGATTTCGGATCTACACCGTTCATATGACGCACTACAATATCCATTGATATTTTGGCAAGGACAAGATGAATATCACCTTAATATCAAACAGTATGATCCAAATACCGGTAAATTTGACAATTATCTATTTACTTTCTTACTGTATGTATAGATTTTAATTTCGTATTGCATTTTATTTTTTATTTTTTTAGGTGATTACAGAAATAATAAAGTTAGCTCAATGAACTACTACGCACACCGAATAATGGTTAGACAACATCAAGACAATTATATCCTTCGATATCGTCAGCTGTTCCATCAATACATTGTTGATATGTATGCTAAGGTCGAAAGCGAACGCTTGCGATTCCTTCGATTCAACCAGGCAAAACTACGATCGGAAGAATATATTCACTTACGAGATGCTGTTGCTGGAAACATCGATGGAAATTTAAATCCCAATGACATCGGTAATGCTTTCATTTTACCTTCAAGCTACATCGGCAGTCCACGGAACATGCAGGAATACATACAAGATGCGATGACTTACGTACGTCATTACGGCCGACCGGATTTATTTATTACATTCACATGTAATCCGAATTGGGAAGAGATACAAACTTTACTATTGCCAGGACAACAAGCCATTCATCGTCATGATTTAACTGCACGTGTGTTTAAACAAAAATTGAAATCCTTAATTGATTTTATTGTAAAATATACAATTTTTGGTATCACACGTTGTTGGCTGAATACGATAGAGTGGCAAAAGCGAGGTTTGCCTCATGCCCACATTTTGGTTTGGCTTAAAGATAGAATCCGTCCTGAAGAAATCGATCAAATAATTTCAGCCGAAATTCCAGACCCATTAATTGATCAAGAATTATTTGATATTGTCACCAAACACATGATCCATGGGCCATGCGGTGTTTTCAACATCACCTCACCGTGCATGGAAAATGGAAAATGTAAAAAAAACTTCCCAAAGCCACATACGAATGACACGATCACGGATATTGATGGTTATCCAACTAAATCAACTAATTCAATTGATCAAAAGAGTTTCGCCACGACTGCAAAATGACAATTATCAAATCGTCATAAAAGCCGACAAAGTACCATTAGGTGAACATGCTGGTAGATTCAACGCTCCAACTGTTGATGAGGTTGCTGTTATCATGGTTGGTGATCCAGTTGACAAAAGATCTATAAACATTACACGGCGAGACAACACTGTCAGTACGATTTCGGATCTACACCGTTCATATGACGCACTACAATATCCATTGATATTTTGGCAAGGACAAGATGAATATCACCTTAATATCAAACAGTATGATCCAAATACCGGTAAATTTGACAATTATCTATTTACTTTCTTACTGTATGTATAGATTTTAATTTCGTATTGCATTTTATTTTTTATTTTTTTAGGTGATTACAGAAATAATAAAGTTAGCTCAATGAACTACTACGCACACCGAATAATGGTTAGACAACATCAAGACAATTATATCCTTCGATATCGTCAGCTGTTCCATCAATACATTGTTGATATGTATGCTAAGGTCGAAAGCGAACGCTTGCGATTCCTTCGATTCAACCAGGCAAAACTACGATCGGAAGAATATATTCACTTACGAGATGCTGTTGCTGGAAACATCGATGGAAATTTAAATCCCAATGACATCGGTAATGCTTTCATTTTACCTTCAAGCTACATCGGCAGTCCACGGAACATGCAGGAATACATACAAGATGCGATGACTTACTCACCACTACTTTCAAAAACTTACAAAGCTCATATCAATGTTGAGCTTTGCAGTTCTGTTAAATCAATTAAGTATATTTGTAAATATGTAAACAAAGGCAGTGATTTGGCCATATTTGAAGTAAAAAACATAAATAAAAATGACGAAATAGCACGATACCAAATGGGCAGATACATTAGCAGCAATGAAGCTATTTGGCATATTCTCAGCTTTCCCATCCACGAAAGAGATCCTGCTGTCCAACATCTGGCAATACATCTTGAAAACGGTCAACGTGTATACTTCACTGAAGAAAATGTTCTCCAAAGAGCGTTCGAAGCTCCGAAAACGACTCTAACTGAATTTTTTACATTGTGTCAAAAACCTGATGTTTTTGGCCAATTCGCGAAGACATTGGTGTATGGTGATGTTCCACGTTATTTCACATGGAACAAATCCAGTAAAAAATGGGAGCCACGGAAACAAGGAAAACCACATCCTTCCATTACAGGCATATTCAAAGCTAAGACATTGGGGAGACTTTACACGGTACATCCAAAGCAACGTGAGTGCTTCTATTTACGTTTGTTATTGGTGAATGTTCCCGGACCAACGTCTTTTGAATTTTTACGAACAGCTAATGGTCGAGTATTCAATACATACCAGGATGCATGTCGTGAACTGCAATTGCTAGAAGACGATAACCATTGGGACTTAGCGCTTGCTGATGCTGCGTTGACATCAACACCGAATAACATTCGTCAGTTGTTTGCAATTATTTTGGCGACATGTTATCCCTCGCAAGCACAAACTTTGTGGGAAAAATATAAAAATTGTATGACAGAAGACATCTTGCACCGAATTAGACAAACAAATCAATGCCAAAACATAGATTATACACCAGAGATGTACAATGAAGCATTGGTCTTGATCGAGGATTTATGTGTTCTTATTTCAAATTTACCACTTAATCATTATGGTATGCCATCACCTAATCGTCCAGCCACCGACTTAGTCAATACCGATTTACAACGAGAAAATCAATATGACCATGGAAGTTTAGCAACAATTATCATGAACAGTGAACCATTACTGACAGCAGAACAAAAAATTATTTATGATCGGATTATGCTGGCTGTTGCTGCTGAACAAGGCGGTTTTTTTTTCTTGGATGCACCCGGTGGAACCGGTAAGACATTTTTAATATCGTTGATTCTTGCCAAAATACGGTCGCAACAAAAAATCGCATTAGCATTAGCATCGTCAGGCATTGCGGCTACTTTACTGGATGGTGGGCGAACAGCACATTCAACATTCAAGCTGCCATTGGACGTTCATAATAAACCAGATGCAATGTGTAACATCAAAAAGAATAGTGGAATAGCTGCAGTGTTGCGGAAGAGTTCTATAATAATTTGGGATGAGTGCACAATGGCACACAAATATTCACTTGAAGCATTAAACAGAACTATGCAAGATTTAAACAGCAATAATAAACTTTTCGGTGGTGCTATCTTACTTTTGTCTGGTGACTTCCGGCAGACCTTACCGGTTATACCTCGCTCTACTTTCGCGGATGAGATTAATGCATGTTTGAAACAATCATTCTTATGGCGAAGTGTTGAAACACTTCGATTGACCATAAATATGCGAGTACAATTGCAAAATGATCCATCAGCACTAATATTTTCCGAACAACTACTAGATATTGGGAACGGTAAAATAAAACTGCAACCAAATACGCAATGCATTAAACTACCAGACAATTTTTGCACTGTTGTTCAGGATAAAACTGAATTGATTCAGAGTATTTTCCCGGATATACAGAATAATTATTTGAATCATGAATGGCTTAGTCAACGGGCGATTTTGGCAGCCAAAAACGTTGATGTTGACGAAATTAACTTCCAGATACAACAGTTGTTACCAGGCGATCTGATGTCTTTTAAATCAATCGATACTGTTGTTGATGAAAATGAAAGTGTAAATTTTCCGATTGAATTTTTAAATTCATTAGATATCCCTGGAATGCCACCACATAATCTTCGATTAAAGATTGGTTCCCCTATTATTCTCCTCCGTAATTTGAATCCACCTCAATTATGTAACGGTACGCGTTTGGTCATCAAAAATATCACCGGAAACATTCTTGAAGCAACCATTTTGGCTGGGAAGTTTAAAGGAAAAGTGGTCCTGCTGCCACGTATTCCGATGATACCATCAGATTCTACCATACCCTTCAAAAGGCTACAGTTTCCAATTCGTTTAGCTTTCGCCATGTCTATAAATAAATCTCAAGGTCAAACAATGTCCATTTGTGGTTTAGATTTGGAAAATCCATGTTTTTCTCATGGGCAACTATATGTTGCGTGTTCACGTGTTGGGAAACCGTCGAATCTATTTGTGTTAGCTAAAGACAGGTTAACCAAAAACATTGTGCACCGATTGGTGTTAAATTAAATTGAAATTGAAAGTATTTATAATTCAAAAAAAAAGATATTAATGTTTAAAAGTTTAAGACTGTCTGCCTTGCCTACCTCATTCATGAGTTTAAGCGTCACATGTTATTTACTGTATTATACTGTAATATACTTATATTTGTTATAAAATTAAATGGAAATAATAAATCTGATAAATTTTTATTTTTTACCTATTGATTTCTGCTTAGTATCAAGTGTAAGAACATTTTAATTAATTGTGTTCAACGTACTTCCCCTTCAAATCTCAATCCAGTGAATTTGTATACCAACATCAACATTTTCGTCTTTGTTCGTAAATAATTTCATTGTACTAAAGGGTTATAGTAGTAGAAAGTCAAATAAGGAGATCACCATATTTTTTTACAAATACCATCTGTGTGAAAAAGCATAGTGGACTCCGTGACTGATGTTCTCTTATTGTTCCTCTTAGATTGTTTACTATAATGTAATATAACAAAAACTTTAGCCACAGCAACGCGTGGCCGGGTCAGCTAGTATATATATATATTTTTTTTTAACTAGTTACGCGGACAGGAACAGCGTAACTGGCGCAATTAAAACGATCGTGATCGTGACGAAGGAGTTGTTCACCAGACAAAATAAAACTTTAGGCAAATGAATAATTCATTCATTTCATAAGTTGATTGCACATTCTATTGACAATTAAATGTATTAAAATTAGTTGAAATCCAGTTTCTCTGTGTATTTGTTAAGAATAATGTTGTTTTATAGTGATTTTCGATATCACCTTATAGCTTAGTATGACCGAGACGTTCATGATGTCAGCTACTATTGGTACCAACCTCCAGATTGGCCACTCTGACAACTACCTTGTCTATTTGACTCACTTCGAAGTTGTCAACTTGAACGAGTGAGGGAGATGGCTGACATCCTGTCCATCATCAGCTATTGTGAACTGAAAAGTGGCTTGCCGGGTTTCAAATATAAAGTCTGTGTGATGAGTAAAATAAAAGAGCTTTGGAACGAAATAGGACATTTTATTTCGCCCATCCTGACACCACAAAATAAATAAATAAAAGTAAATTTAATGAAATCAACAAATTTTTGTTTTTTTTTATTGTGTGCTTAAAAGTAATATGCTATAATCATAGCAAATAAACTAAATTCTCAATACATTGATAGAGATTTTTATTTACCCTCAATCTACTATTTACTTTTTGACTTGACCCGATTGTAGGCTTTCAACCGCTAGACATTTCATAATATATTCATTTTTTTTTATTTCTTATTTAAAAATGCATAAAAATGCACCTATTTTCAATAATCCTATGTTAAGCCAACTTATTAGGTATTCAAAGTTCCTGCGACATATAGGGAAATCGACAACGTTTACTCAATTTCTATCAATTTCAATAACTATTTATTGAGAAAAACTTTAGTATAACGGCACGCTGGACAAACGCGCATATTCAATTCTATAAAAAACTTCTACAGGTCCTCCCTTTTTTAATACGATTAAAAGGGAAAAATCATTACTAAGTTTTAATTTAAAGCTAATATTTGAAAACTAGATCGATTACAATTTACGAGTATGTGATCCGTGTCGTTACACGCTTCTCATACGAACTTTAAGTTCTTTGCATTCCCTAAATAAATCTTTCAATACTAAGTGATTCCATTAAAAAAGGAATATTCAATAAAATAGCTTATGACCATGACATCTCCACCAGATAAATAAAAGATTAGGAATCCATTCAAATAAGTGAAGCAATTTAATTTTACAATTAGAACAAAGTTATTCTACGCTTAGTTATCGTAATGAGTGTATAAATTTCCATGTTTAATCACATTCGCTACATTTCACTTTCTTATTTTCTCTTAAAATCACACTCGCTGCATTTAAACTCTTTTATTTTCCGATGTACGGCGTCTATTTGTTTCTTTATATCCTATTTAGATGAACTTTTATAATGTCATTCACTGAATTTATACTTTATCTTCTCTTAAAATCAACCTCACTGCAAATTAAACTTTTTGTTTTTTTGTGAACCGCTGCGTTAATATGACGCCCTAAATGTCCATTTTGCGAACACGTATAGCCACACTCGCTGCCTATAAACGTTAATTTTTTTTTTGTGAACAGCGACAATATGTACTCTTAAGTTACTCTTGGAAGAGCTCTTATAATCACACTCGCAGCATTTAAACTTTTTTATTTTTCTATGAACGGCATTAATATGAATCTGTGACTGCCCATTTCGTGAGAACGTATAGCCACACTCGCTGCATTTAAACTTTTTTATTTTTCTATGAACGGCATTAATATGAATCTGCAACTGTCCATTTCGTGAGAACGTATAGCCACACTCGCTGCATTTAAACTCTTTTATTTTTCGATGCACGATGTCTACATGTCTTCGTAAATCTGATTTCGTTGAACTCTTAATATCACACTCGCTGCATTTAAACTATTTTATTTTATGATGCACGGTGTTTATATGTCTCAGTAAGTTTGATTTAATTGAACATGTATAAGCACACTCGCTGCATTTAAACTCTTTTATTTTTCGATGCACGATGTCTACATGCCTTCGTAAATCTGATTTCGCTGAACTTTTAATATCACACTCGCTGCATTTAAACTTTTTTATTTTTCGATGCACGGCATCTAAATGTCTCCGTAAAAGTACATTAGTAGAACATGTATAAGCACATTCGCTGCATTTAAACTTTTTTATTTTTCTGTGCACAGCATTAATATGAATTCGTAAATTCCCATTTCGTGAACACGTATAACCACACTCGCTGCATTTAAACTTTTTTATTTTCCGATGCACGGCGTCTATATGTTTACGTAAATATGATTTAGTAGAACTTATATAATCACACTCGCTGCATTTAAACTTTTTTATTTTGTTATTTACGAGATTAATTTGTTTTTGAAAATTCTTCTTAATTGAACTTGTATAATCGCATTCGTTGCATTTGGCTTTATTATGTAGGCAAATTGAAATTTCATTCGTTTCCTTATTTTTAATAGTTAATGTCGAAAATGTTTCTTTATCCAAACATCTGCCACATACAATATGTTCGTCTAGATAATTAGGTAAATAATATATGGAATCGCTTCGTTCAAACGAACACTTGCAAGTCGCACAACTAAGATCTATTCTCTTTAATATTATTCTGACGCATTTGATATTATTAATTGTTACATCGTGACAAGGTTTACTAGTGGTTGGTATGTTATGTTGTGTCACATAGTTTTTGTTGGATTCTAATTTTATAAATTTAATGTCTTCTTCTACGAATTGATCAAATTGTGGGTTTGGATCAATTTCCCGGTGGGTTTCAAATATTTCTGATTTAATTGATTGTCTTGTATCCAAATATTTTAAAACACTATGCGAGTCATCGTCGCGTTCACTTATTTTTGCTTGTTCAAAATCACTGCTGCTCGTTTTGTAATCGCTCGCTTGTTCATATTTGATTGCACTTTGATGATTTAATTGACACATTTTATAATTGTATTCTTCCATTTTCTTTTTCAATTGAGTATGAAATAAGAAATAGTTCACGAAAACATTAAAAAATAGTACGCTCTTGTGACATTTGGGCCCATCGGCTGGCTTATTTGGTTAGTTTCTATATGTTGACAGTTTATTTGACATACATTCAGTATTGCCCTCGTCAGAATCTATCTGACGTATCTAAAGTAGTAAAATTGCCATTTTAGTTTTGTACTCTTTGTGTAGAAAATCATTAAACTTGTGTAGCTTTAATTTGCATATTCTTTGATTCGGCAATGATTATGTTGCCGTATTATCTACCTAATTGAATCGGCTATCGTTGTGCGTGGGGAGGGGGAAGGTAATTGCCCATTGCCCTTAGCGCTACAAATAAAAAACTCAACGATTATACCTACCTACGCCCTACGAATAAATAAATAGGTACTAGCCTTAATAATCTGGCTATAGCCTATTCTTGATAGGCTATAGCCTCCTCACTCACCCGTGACGACCTAAAGACACAATTGAACATTTTGTAAATCGTTTTCAGCAAAATCTATCTATTCAAACTAATTGCAAAGAGAAAATGATATTTCATATTTGATTATGTTTCTGAGAAAACTATTGTTGTAATTTGCTTTCAGATCGTTTTATTTATATATATTTTTTTCATCGGTAAACTCACAGCGTTACAATAATAAAAGACACAATATTAAAAGTTATAAGGTCGATTATGATATATAAATCTAAATAAGGCGACAGTTGAAAAACGAAATCAAATAGAAAAAAAGTGGAGAAAATAGAAAATTAACACAATGGACATAAAATATTAAATTCATACAAGCAAAAGTAAATCATTACTGTACGCTGTGTCGTCGGTTGAGTGTAGTGGAAGTAATGATGTGTTAATGGGTGTAAGTGTGTGTGAGAGGGTTAAACTAAGCTATTTTTATGGATGGAAATGGTGTCCCGAATGCAATTTATAAATGATTTGTCTGTTAAGTAAAATATATACGCTCATTGCTCTGCATAAAAAGGAATTCTTAGCGTACTTAAATGTGTAAAACTTTGATTTAAAAGGCCATGTCGGTAATAATTCGCAATCTTCCAAAGTCTGAATCGAATGATAATTTAAAGCTTAAATATGATTTGAAGATAACAAATTTTCTAATTTAATAAAATATTTTTGCACCTTTCAATTCGAGTTTTGTTTTGTTTTGTTTTACAGCTAAGTACTTAAATACTTACTTATGTATGTTGATAACATTATCAAAATTAACCGTTCATACTATTTTTGTTATTAATATTATAGATATTTTATTAGATTTGAGGCACAATAATTACATATTTAAATGTCCACCAAAAACAAAATTTTACTAGATATCTATATTACGATGCAACCTATCACTTTTTTAATTAGCCTGCTGTAGGGTTAATTTGGCACTACATTTAGTAACATATACAGAGTGTCCCAAGACCATTGCCGGAGACTTAAGGGGGTATTGTGTAACGATAAGGAAAAATGTGTAAAAAATTACCCCAGAATTTATATTTTTTTAACTGATGGTATACTGATGGATGGAATACTGCTCATCATTATGGGATCCTCACACCCAATGTCTTGAAGACGAACTTCGAGAGCAGTTCAGAGAAAAGCAAGCCGACATGTCTTTAGGCGTTTTAGTCGGTATGATAGTTCATCTGAATTAATTTCAACTCTTAATTGGGAGCCACTAAGTAGAAGACGTTTCGAATTCAGCTTAACTAGTTTATATAAGACTGTGACGAATGAACCTCCTTATATTGACCGCAATGACCATCCTTCCAAAATAAAACCTATCTTGACAAAACGGAACATTGGCTTCAATTATTTTCTTTCCAGAACAATTCGGCAGTGGAATGCTTTTCATAGGTCAGTAGTTGACCCTTTTCCTTGTTCCAAGGCTGTTTTTAAGCGTAGGCTGCGAGATGTTAAGCATTATTTTTTCTCCTCACCTACTAAACTCAACAGTATCACCGGAGCTAGCTCCTAAATAACTATAATTAATTTTGACATAGTGTTTCAACCAATAAAACTAGAAGTCACGGGATCAATTCGCTGTTATTTTGATCGTGAACGGCTTGAGACTTGGTTTAGATACTGTTACAGATTAAGTTTATATTTAAATACCACTCATTTATTATTTTTTAAGAATAAATTTGGGAGTATAACACCTTTTATTTTATATAATTAAAACTTTTAATTTATGACAGTATTTATGCATTTAAATTATTTTAAAAAATATTTATTTTAAACTATATAGTAAAGTTTGTCTATTAATGTTTGAACATTCTATTAAATTTGCCTCAAATTGCAAGAAGATATTAATATAAGCTCTCTGAGTATTTTTATTAGAGATAAATGTTGCTAAATCTCATAAATTAACATTTACTCGCAAAACTACAAAAGTTAATTACACATACTCTATAAATATGCGACTCTAAGCTGCTCTATAACAAACCCATTGAACTAATTGTGGATAAATCCCATAGAATGCTTGGTTTCCTCTTCAGGACTTGCAAGCCATTGTATTTGTCATTTGTCAGGAGTCACTCAGGGTACTCTCCTGTCATTTGGAGTCCCTCATATAAAGTATATGTAAGCAGAATAGAAAGTGAAATGTATTGGGTCGGCGTAATGACGTAGCTACACCTTAGGGCATAGCTAACCGCATCTCATTACGTAGGTATATGTACCTATGTACGAGTATATGTACTGCATCTCTCTCACACATATTTAACTAGAAGGCATAATTAGTTCTTATGTATTACATTCCACACTTTACATTAGACGTGTGGGTGAGGCATGTGAATATAACAATTATTTTCTTATTTACTCTTAAAAATATTATAACTTATTTTTTTCCTTACAAACGTGCCAACATTCTATTTTGATAAATAGCCGGTTCAACACCTGAATTGGCGTTGTCAAATCTCATTTGGCGCTTACCAAGGATCTGAAGGTCTGCACCAAATTGCCAGTTTGGATACCAGAAGGAAAGTCTTTGAAACCGTCTTTCTATATAAACTACTCAATAATCTAGTAGACTGTCCAGAGCTTCTACAAAGACAAAACGCAACACTTCACAGAATATGTCATGACTATAATAGTAATCTTTCGAAATTAGACATTTTTATTTGTAATTTGAATTTATTCAAAAACAAGGTATGTAAAATGTACACGTCTCATACAGGCAATTAGAGATAAAGGTCCTACATATAGTTATGTTTATCATAATAACTATACAACCTATATTCTAATTAACTCATTTTTATATATAATAAACAATACTTACAGTTTGATAGTTGCCATCCGTTTCACACAAAAAAAAAACAATACCATATTCCCATTCTATTTGCGGTCATAGAATCTCTAATAATAAAAATGATTTTGAAAAATATCTCATTAACGTAAAAAAAATCTTTTTAGAATGTAATTACTTACGCGATCTCCTAAAAAACAAACATTAGACTCTTTTTCAAAATTTACACCTAAAATAAAAACAAACACGATTAATAAAAAAAAATTTGCTAAACGCCACCTATTTTACTGGTGTTGAAAAATTAAATCTAATTTAAAAAGTCTTATATTCAATAATCTCTAATAATGCAAATTGGAAAAATATACTCGATTGTCCCCCTATATTGTCTTACCGACGTCCTCCCAATTTACGTAATATTTTAAATAAAAATAAAACGTTTGGTAAGCAACCAAATAACATATTTCCAAAAAACGGGGTCGAACCTTGTAAAAGACCTCGTTGTAAAACATGCAAAATTATTGTAAGAGACGATAAATTTTCAAGCGCGAACTATAAAAATATATATAAAATTACCACTAACATAACGTGCACCAGTTCAATGTAAGTTTTGTGATGCGTTTTATGTTGGTGAGACTACGACGCCATTAAACATTAGAATTAATAATCATAGATTATCCTGTACCAAATTACTTTCCGCTTTACCCGTTCCAATTCACGCGAGAACTCACGGCAGGGATTTCGATGCTTGCTTTAATGCAAAGTTTTGAAGTCTTTGCCCGCGAAATTGATTTGAAGACATGGGAACTCTCTCATATTTGGGTCTTGGGCGCTTGTAGACAAAATTAAACTAACTTAACAGCATTTAACGCGTGATACTTGATATATTCATTTAAGAAATTAGTTTCATTTCATCATACTGATTGATTTATCTAGCAAAACTGCAATTAGGTATCTAATAATAATTGTAGTGGCTGGATATATTTATCTTTTAGTTGAAAATGCGATTTTCGAATTAATGAAGGTTGCATTTTAAACGTCATCTTTCATATATTTTCTGACGAATGCTTAAAAATAAAAATTATTATCAATTCTATATACCTATTATGATTCCTTGCGTTGTAATAGGCAAACACCGTTAGCTAATCTTATATAAAAGTCTGACAGTATTGACATTTGAAAAATTCGATTGCTTTTTAATATTTTTAGATTGAAAATTTTTAAACAAATTCGCACAGATATTTGCATCGCTTGAGATAATGCGCGCTGGTTTAAATACAGGCCTGTATTTTATGAAAGCTTTTCACTCTCACCTTATATCTAATGTAAAAATTAATCATAATCAAAAATTATTTTCGCAATTAATACTATGCACAAAATGCCATGACACTTTATAAGGTAAATTAAAAAAATCTGATGCATTCAAACCTACAGTTAAGTTTTGATAATTATAGATGAATTAAACCTAAAAACGATATTAATTAGAGTTAAAGAAGTTAAAGTTAATTAAACGAGTAATAATAATATTTAACAACGCACGTTTAAAAATACTTTCATAAGCAAAAAAAAAATCTAAAAAATCGTATCAAATACTCCAAAAGCAGATAAACGAAATGAACAAAAGTAAAGACAGTAAAAAAGTCTCCTGTCAAACGAATACAACAATAAAATCGCTTCCTCCGTTTGGGAGCTCCGATGCCACAGACAGATACTGTTTGCATGGGGGGTTAGAAACACACGTCGAAAACAATGGGTTTACTAAGTAGAAACAATTAATAATATTGCATAAAAATGCACCAATTTTCAATAATCCGAAGTTAAGTCAACGGATTATTCAAAGTTCCTGCGACATAAGGTAGATCTACAGTAAGGCATACATTTTGTACCAATATTTTTTATACTAAATTTAATGAGGAATCTCATGGTGGTAAGCATAGGTATTCATTCGATATGAATCACCCGGTAGGTATTTAAGTACGGGAAAAAAATAAACTCAAATAAATCTATTTATTCAATTTCTTGAGAAGTACTTTAGCATAACGGAATGCTGGACAAACGCGCATATTACATTTCTATAAAAAAACTTCTACAGGTCCACCCTTTTTCAATACGATTAAAAGGGGAAAATCATTAATAAGTTTTAATTTAAAGCTAATATTTGAAAACTAGATCGATTAAAATTTACGAGTATGTGTCGTTACACGCTTCTCATACGAACTTTAAGTTCGTTGCATTCCCTAAATAAATCTTTCAACACTAAGTCATTCCATTAAAAAAGGAATATTCAATAAAATAGCTTATGACCATGACATCTCCACCAGATAAATAAAAGATTAGGAATCCATTCAAATGAGTAAAGCAATTTAATTTTACAATTACTTTTACAAAGTTATTATACGCGTAGTAATTGTAATGAGTGTATAAATTGCCATGTATAATCACATTCGCTACATTTATACTTTCTTCTATTCTCTTAAAATCAACCTCGCTGCAAATTAAACTTTTTTTTGTGAACAGCGTTAATATGACGCCCTAAATGTCCATTTTGCGAACACGTATAGCCACACTCGCTGCCTATAAACGTTCATATTTTTTTGTGAACAGGGACAATATGTACTCTTAAGTTACTCTTGGAAGAGCTCTTATAATCACACTCGCTGCATTTAAAGTTTCTTATTTTTCTGTGAACAGCGTTAATATGAATCCGTAAATGCCCATTTTGTGAACACGTATAGCCACACTCGCTGCATTTAAACGTTTTTATTTTCCGATGTACGGCGTCTATATCTTAATATATATAAATCTCGTGTCACAATGTTTGTCTTCAATGGACGGCTGAACCACTTAACCGATTATAATAAAATTTGAACACCATGTGCAGTTCGATGTGCACTTGAGAGATAGGATAGTTTAAATCTCAAATTATAGTCGCAATTTTAATTTATCGCTAATTTTTTGTCCGTTATTATTTGGCAGTCATAAAACTGACAGATGTCGATACCTTTCGACTGGGTTGATGGCGCTAATGTCTGTTATTATTTGACAGTGACAGTTATTCGACGCAAACTTATTAAAAGAGCCCATCAGTTGGCAAAACAAATTGAATCAAGAAATCTAGCTCAAAGAATCAGGACAGCAGGTCATGCACAAGAATCTCAAGA
Source organism: Neomicropteryx cornuta (assembly GCA_020383195.1). NCBI lineage: Eukaryota > Metazoa > Arthropoda > Insecta > Lepidoptera > Micropterigidae > Neomicropteryx > Neomicropteryx cornuta. The sequence goes on along the minus strand of JAHKQU010000010.1, from coordinate 1,983,883 downwards.
ACAGTGTAACGAACGTCTTCAAGAGAATATCATAAGAACAAGAAAATTATTATTTTCAGTCAAATGCCACCGAAAAAATCTAACCTCAACAACGCGAGCGGCAAAGGGACACGACGCAAACGTGTTGAAAGAGCTCAGCAATTACCAGAACAAATCGAACCAAGAAATGCAGCACAAAGAATCAGGACTGCAGAAAGTCGTGCACGAGAATCTCAAGAACAGTGTGACGAACGTCTGCAACAGAATATTACGAGAACAAGAGCGGCACGAAAACGAAACATAGCTACAGTACGAGTACTAGATCGACAAAGGCAACGGATCAGCCGCTCATTAACACGTGCATCATTCGTTCGGCTTGCCTTTGAATATGCACCAGATATTAACTACTCAGCGCATTCAAAAACTGCTATCGGTGGAATGGATATAGTATGTCAATATTGTCAGGCATTGAAATTTCGGAATGAAGCAGCCGGCATGTGCTGCGCATCAGGAAAAGTTGTGCTGTCACCTCTACCCGCTCCGCCGGAGCCTTTATTATCCCTTCTTACTGGCAATTCAGATGATTCCAAATTATTTTTGCGTAAGATACGCAAATTTAATTCTTGCTTCCAAATGACGTCATTTGGGGCAACTAAAATTTGCGATCGTGCATCCGATGGACGTAATTTTGAAACTACATTCAAAATTCAAGGCCAGGTGTACCATAAAATCGGATCACTGATGCCAATGCCTGATAACAATCCGAAATTTCTTCAAATTTATTTTATGGGCGATTGTGAAGAGCGCGTGACGACTCGGTGCCTGTATAATTTTATTGAACAAGCAGAGGAAAGAGCAATTGTGATATTATTGGAAAATTTTTTAGAAGATCACAATCAACTAATTCAATTGATCAAAAGAGTTTCGCCACGACTGCAAAATGACAATTATCAAATCGTCATAAAAGCCGACAAAGTACCATTAGGTGAACATGCTGGTAGATTCAACGCTCCAACTGTTGATGAGGTTGCTGTTATCATGGTTGGTGATCCAGTTGACAAAAGATCTATAAACATTACACGGCGAGACAACACTGTCAGTACGATTTCGGATCTACACCGTTCATATGACGCACTACAATATCCATTGATATTTTGGCAAGGACAAGATGAATATCACCTTAATATCAATCAGTATGATCCAAATACCGGTAAATTTGACAATTATCTATTTACTTTCTTACTGTATGTATAGATTTTAATTTCGTATTGCATTTTATTTTTTATTTTTTTAGGTGATTACAGAAATAATAAAGTTAGCTCAATGAACTACTACGCACACCGAATAATGGTTAGACAACATCAAGACAATTATATCCTTCGATATCGTCAGCTGTTCCATCAATACATTGTTGATATGTATGCTAAGGTCGAAAGCGAACGCTTGCGATTCCTTCGATTCAACCAGGCAAAACTACGATCGGAAGAATATATTCACTTACGAGATGCTGTTGCTGGAAACATCGATGGAAATTTAAATCCCAATGACATCGGTAATGCTTTCATTTTACCTTCAAGCTACATCGGCAGTCCACGGAACATGCAGGAATACATACAAGATGCGATGACTTACGTACGTCATTACGGCCGACCGGATTTATTTATTACATTCACATGTAATCCGAATTGGGAAGAGATACAAACTTTACTATTGCCAGGACAACAAGCCATTCATCGTCATGATTTAACTGCACGTGTGTTTAAACAAAAATTGAAATCCTTAATTGATTTTATTGTAAAATATACAATTTTTGGTATCACACGTTGTTGGTTGTATACGATAGAGTGGCAAAAGCGAGGTTTGCCTCATGCCCACATTTTGGTTTGGCTTAAAGATAGAATCCGTCCTGAAGAAATTGATCAAATAATTTCAGCCGAAATTCCAGACCCATTAATTGATCAAGAATTATTTGATATTGTCACCAAACACATGATCCATGGGCCATGCGGTGTTTTCAACATGACGTCACCGTGCATGGAAAATGGAAAATGTAAAAAAAACTTCCCAAAGCCGCATACGAATGACACGATCACGGATATTGATGGTTATCCAATGTATCGCCGCAGAAGTACTGAGAATGGTGGCCACACATTTACAATGCGACTGCCGAACTTTCCAAATCAAGTTGAGTTTGATAATCAGTGGGTGGTACCATACTCACCACTACTTTCAAAAACTTACAAAGCTCATATCAATGTTGAGCTTTGCAGTTCTGTTAAATCAATTAAGTATATTTGTAAATATGTAAACAAAGGCAGTGATTTGGCCATATTTGAAGTAAAAAACATAAATAAAAATGACGAAATAGCACGATACCAAATGGGCAGATACATTAGCAGCAATGAAGCTATTTGGCATATTCTCAGCTTTCCCATCCACGAAAGAGATCCTGCTGTCCAACATCTGGCAATACATCTTGAAAACGGTCAACGTGTATACTTCACTGAAGAAAATGTTCTCCAAAGAGCGTTCGAAGCTCCGAAAACGACTCTAACTGAATTTTTTACATTGTGTCAAAAACCTGATGTTTTTGGCCAATTCGCGAAGACATTGGTGTATGGTGATGTTCCACGTTATTTCACATGGAACAAATCCAGTAAAAAATGGGAGCCACGGAAACAAGGAAAACCACATCCTTCCATTACAGGCATATTCAAAGCTAAGACATTGGGGAGACTTTACACGGTACATCCAAAGCAACGTGAGTGCTTCTATTTACGTTTGTTATTGGTGAATGTTCCCGGACCAACGTCTTTTGAATTTTTACGAACAGCTAATGGTCGAGTATTCAATACATACCAGGATGCATGTCGTGAACTGCAATTGCTAGAAGACGATAACCATTGGGACTTAACGCTTGCTGATGCTGCGTTGACATCAACACCGAATAACATTCGTCAGTTGTTTGCAATTATTTTGACGACATGTTATCCCTCGCAAGCACAAACTTTGTGGGAAAAATATAAAAATTGTATGACAGAAGACATCTTGCACCGAATTAGACAAACAAATCAATGCCAAAACATAGATTATACACCAGAGATGTACAATGAAGCATTGGTCTTGATCGAGGATTTATGTGTTCTTATTTCAAATTTACCACTTAATCATTATGGTATGCCATCACCTAATCGTCCAGCCACCGACTTAGTCAATACCGATTTACAACGAGAAAATCAATATGACCATGGAAGTTTAGCAACAATTATCATGAACAGTGAACCATTACTGACAGCAGAACAAAAAATTATTTATGATCGGATTATGCTGGCTGTTGCTGCTGAACAAGGCGGTTTTTTTTTCTTGGATGCACCCGGTGGAACCGGTAAGACATTTTTAATATCGTTGATTCTTGCCAAAATACGGTCGCAACAAAAAATCGCATTAGCATTAGCATCGTCAGGCATTGCGGCTACTTTACTGGATGGTGGGCGAACAGCACATTCAACATTCAAGCTGCCATTGGACGTTCATAATAAACCAGATGCAATGTGTAACATCAAAAAGAATAGTGGAATAGCTGCAGTGTTGCGGAAGAGTTCTATAATAATTTGGGATGAGTGCACAATGGCACACAAATATTCACTTGAAGCATTAAACAGAACTATGCAAGATTTAAACAGCAATAATAAACTTTTCGGTGGTGCTATCTTACTTTTGTCTGGTGATTTCCGGCAGACCTTACCGGTTATACCTCGCTCTACTTTCGCGGATGAGATTAATGCATGTTTGAAACAATCATTCTTATGGCGAAGTGTTGAAACACTTCGATTGACCATAAATATGCGAGTACAATTGCAAAATGATCCATCAGCACTAATATTTTCCGAACAACTACTAGATATTGGGAACGGTAAAATAAAACTGCAACCAAATACGCAATGCATTAAACTACCAGACAATTTTTGCACTGTTGTTCAGGATAAAACTGAATTGATTCAGAGTATTTTCCCGGATATACAGAATAATTATTTGAATCATGAATGGCTTAGTCAACGGGCGATTTTGGCAGCCAAAAACGTTGATGTTGACGAAATTAACTTCCAGATACAACAGTTGTTACCAGGCGATCTGATGTCTTTTAAATCAATCGATACTGTTGTTGATGAAAATGAAAGTGTAAATTTTCCGATTGAATTTTTAAATTCATTAGATATCCCTGGAATGCCACCACATAATCTTCGATTAAAGATTGGTTCACCTATTATTCTCCTCCGTAATTTGAATCCACCTCAATTATGTAACGGTACGCGTTTGGTCATCAAAAAGATCACCGGAAACATTCTTGAAGCAACCATTTTGGCTGGGAAGTTTAAAGGAAAAGTGGTCCTACTGCCACGTATTCCGATGATACCATCAGATTCTACCATACCCTTCAAAAGGCTACAGTTTCCAATTCGTTTGGCTTTCGCCATGTCTATAAATAAATCTCAAGGTCAAACAATGTCCATTTGTGGTTTAGATTTGGAAAATCCATGTTTTTCTCATGGGCAACTATATGTTGCGTGTTCACGTGTTGGGAAACCGTCGGATCTATTTGTGTTAGCTAAAGACAGGTTAACCAAAAACATTGTGCACCGATTGGTGTTAAATTAAATTGAAATTGAAAGTATTTATAATTCAAAAAAAAAATATATTAATGTTTAAAAGTTTAAGACTGTCTGCCTTGCCTACCTCATTCATGAGTTTAAGCGTCACATGTTATTTACTGTATTATACTGTAATATGCGATCGTGCATCCGATGGACGTAATTTTGAAAAACTACATTCAAAATTCAAGGCCAGGTGTACCATAAAATCGGATCACTGATGCCAATGCCTGATAACAATCCGAAATTTCTTCAAATTTATTTTATGGGCGATTGTGAAGAGCGCGTGACGACTCGGTGCCTGTATAATTTTATTGAACAAGCAGAGGAAAGAGCAATTGTGATATTATTGGAAAATTTTTTAGAAGATCACAATCAACTAATTCAATTGATCAAAAGAGTTTCGCCACGACTGCAAAATGACAATTATCAAATCGTCATAAAAGCCGACAAAGTACCATTAGGTGAACATGCTGGTAGATTCAACGCTCCAACTGTTGATGAGGTTGCTGTTATCATGGTTGGTGATCCAGTTGACAAAAGATCTATAAACATTACACGGCGAGACAACACTGTCAGTACGATTTCGGATCTACACCGTTCATATGACGCACTACAATATCCATTGATATTTTGGCAAGGACAAGATGAATATCACCTTAATATCAAACAGTATGATCCAAATACCGGTAAATTTGACAATTATCTATTTACTTTCTTACTGTATGTATAGATTTTAATTTCGTATTGCATTTTATTTTTTATTTTTTTAGGTGATTACAGAAATAATAAAGTTAGCTCAATGAACTACTACGCACACCGAATAATGGTTAGACAACATCAAGACAATTATATCCTTCGATATCGTCAGCTGTTCCATCAATACATTGTTGATATGTATGCTAAGGTCGAAAGCGAACGCTTGCGATTCCTTCGATTCAACCAGGCAAAACTACGATCGGAAGAATATATTCACTTACGAGATGCTGTTGCTGGAAACATCGATGGAAATTTAAATCCCAATGACATCGGTAATACTTACATTTTACCTTCAAGCTACATCGGCAGTCCACGGAACATGCAGGAATACATACAAGATGCGATGACTTACGTACGTCATTACGGCCGACCGGATTTATTTATTACATTCACATGTAATCCGAATTGGGAAGAGATACAAACTTTACTATTGCCAGGACAACAAGCCATTCATCGTCATGATTTAACTGCACGTGTGTTTAAACAAAAATTGAAATCCTTATCCTTAATATAACAAAAACTTTAGCCACAGCAACGCGTGGCCGGGTCAGCTAGTGTTTCCATAAATTTGATTTAGATGAACTTTTGTAATCACACTCGCCGCATTTAAACTCTTTTATTTTTCTGTGAACAGCGTTAATATGAATCTGTAAAGACCAATTTCATGAACACGTATAGCCACACTCGCTGCATTTAAAGTTTTTAGTTTTCCGATGCACGGCGTCTATATGTCTCCTTACAGCCCATTTATATGAACTTATATAATCACACTCGCTGCATTTAAACTTTTTTATTTTGTTATTTACGAGGTGAATTTGTTTTTGAACATTCTTCTTAATTGAACTTGTATAATCGCATTCGTTGCATTTGACTTTATTATGTAGGCAAATTGATATTTCATTCGTTTCCTTTGTTTTAATAGGTAATGTCGAAAATGTTTCTTTATCCAAACATCTGCCACATACAATATGTTCGTCTAGATAATTAGGTAAATAATATATGGAATCGCTTCGTTCAAACGAACACTTGCAAGTCGCACAATTAAGATCTATTCTCGTTAATATTATTCTGACGCATTTGATATTATCAATTGTTACATCGTGACAAGGTTTACTAGTGGTTGGTATGTTATGTTGTGTCACATAGTTTTTGTTGGGTTCTAATTTTATAAATTTAATGTCTTATTCTACGAATTGATCAAATTGTGGGTTTGGATCAATTTCCCGATGGGTTTCAAATATTTCTGATTTAATTGATTGCCTAGTATCCAAATATTTAAAAACACTATGCGAGGCATCGTCGCGTTCACTTATTTTTGCTTGTTCAAAATCACTGTTGCTCGTTTTGTAATCGCTCGCTTGTTCATATTTGATTGCACTTTGATGATTTAATTGACACATTTTATAATTGTATTCTTCCATTTTCTTTATCAATTGAGTATGAAATAAGAAATAGTTCACGAAAACATTAAAAAATAGTACGCTCTTCTGACATTTGGGCCCATCGGCTGGCTTGTTTGGTTAGTTTCTATATGTTGACAGTTTATTTGACATACATTCAGTATTGCCCTCGTCAGAATCTATCTGACGTATCTAAAGTAGTAAAATTGCCATTTTCGTTTCGTACTCTTTGTGTAGAAAATCATTAAACTTGTGTATCTTTAATTTTCAATTTTTTGATTCGGCAATGATAATGCTGCCGTATTATCTACCTAATTGAATCGCCTTTACGGTAATAACCGTATCGTTATTAGTGTAGTGGAAGTAATGATGTGTTAATGGGTGTACTTAAGTGTGTGTGAGAGGGTTGAACTAAGCTATTTTTATGGGAGGAAATGGTGTCCCGAATGCAATTTATAAATGATTTGTCTGTTATGTAAAATATATACGCTCATTGCTCTGCGTAAAAAGGAATTCTTAGCGTACTTAAATGTGTAAAACTTTCATTTAAAAGGCCATATTGGTAATAATTCGCAAACTTCTAAAGTCTGAATCGAATGATAATTTAAAGCTTAAATATGATTTGAAGATAACAAATTTTCTAATTTAATAAAATATTTTTGCACCTTTCAATTCGAGTTTTGTTTTGTTTTGATTTACAGCTAAGTACTTAAATACTTACTTATGTATGTTGATAACATTATCAAAATTAACCGTTCATACTATTTTTGTTATTAATATTATAGATATTTTATTAGATTTGAGGCACAATAATTTCATATTTAAATGTCCACCAAAAAAAAAAAAATTACTAGATATCTATATTACGATATAACCTATCACTTTTTTAATTAGCCTGCTGTAGGGTTGACTAAATAATTTGAATTATGCAATAAAATATAGCAAATAAATTGATTGTTATTTGTATAAACACTGTACCTGCAAAACTAACTATTTGGATCACTCTTTCCCGTATATTATTTTCTATTAATTTGGCACTACATTTAGTAACATATATAGAGTGTCCCAAGACCATTGCCGGAGACTTGAGGGGGTATTGTGTAACGATATGGAAAAAAAATTACCTCAGAATTTATATTTTTTTAACTGATGGTGTAAATGCGGTAAACGCGCGAATTCCAATGCCGCGCCGATCGGTAATGGCCTTGACACTATTACGGGGTACGACGTCAGCTGAGTGCTCAGCACAATGATATATTACGTTATCCTTTTACTATTTACACGTAAAGTTTACATAATTTTTTTTTCTCTATAACCATGTCACAGGATCAATTCGCTGTTATTTTGATCGTAAACGGTCTTGAGACTTGGTGTAGATACTATTACAGATTAAGTTTATATTTAAATATCACTCATTTATTAATATTTATTTTTTTTAAAGAATAAAATTGGGTATATAAGATCTTTTACTTTTATTTTTTTTTTAACTTTATAATAGGCGTTCTATCTATCATATCAATTACTGTTTAAATATTCTATTAAATTGCCTCAAAGTGCAAGAAGATATTGAAAAACTCTCTGAGTATTGTCTACAAAACAGATTAGAGATAAATGTTGCTAATTGTCATAAATTAACATTTACTCGCAAAACTACAAAAGTTAATTACATATACTCTATAAATATGCGACTCTAAGCTGCTCTATAATAAACCCATTGAACTAATTGTGGAGAAATCCCATAGAATGCTTGGCTTCCTCTTCAGGACTTGTTAAGAATGCAGTTTTGATCAGCTTTTTAAGCTCTATCTTTAGGTGTAACACATTTTTTGTTACGATGTTTAATTTTTAAATTAGCTTCTCAAAAAACCAGATAAATGCAGTTTTTCTGCAGATTATGCACAACTCTAATGACATATAATGAACTATTTTCATTATTTTTTTCTGGGACAAAACAGTAAAGTATCTTAAATTGTTTTACTTGATACTTTTTTGAATAGATTCAAAATCAATTTCTGGCCAAATATACTATTGGCCTTTAACTAAATATACGTGCCCAAAAGTTGCATCTTAAAACTATTAAAATTAACAAATAAATACCAATATTATCTTAGCGTAATTCACTTGTGCAAATATCCGATTATATCGAGTTATCAAACCATACCAGCTTCGAACAGAGCATTGAGCTGTCATCAGTTATGTGTATAGATTACAAGTAAAAGATAATGTCACTAAAGCATACTTGACTTGTGCACAACCCGGTTGTGTCTAATAAACTATAAAAGTCAAATGAGCTAAAGCATCATAGCAGTTTCGACCAGAACCCGCGCACGTTGCTGCAACAATAACACGAGTCAATTTTAATTGAAGGAAGATGAAGTCCTCGACCAGCATTAGCAGTCTCAGCCTGCCACAATATAATTTGGGAATATTAACAAAGCTATTGAAGAACCTGACCCATTACCTGCCGAAGATGCGTTGCAAATTGCTAAATCCATTCTGAACGATGTATTTCATTCATTTTGGAAATCTGATAGGCCTTCAAAGAGGTGGCAAGGAGCTGAATCTTCAAACTTGGCTATCAATATTAGAAACGAAGAACTAAGAGACGAGGGATTGCCTTATATGCGGAACAAAATATTGCCTCCAAAACTGCCTCAGGAATAGGATGTAATTTACCTGTAGATACAATTGCACAATGACTTTCTCTTCGGAATACAGAAACAATAAATGTGGGCATTAAAGAATACCCAATCTATGTGACCAGGTACAACAATACAATACCAAAGGTTTTGTTTTACCTGATCAGAAGTAAATGGCAAAAAGGAAGCTGCGAAATTGGTCCTCGAAAATTGCCTATCTGATAACATCAAAGAGATAAGTCTGACCTTAGACACGTGTGGGGGCAAAACCGCATCCAATAGCATCCGCAGTGCTATTGTTATGAGTTGCTTGAAATTATGAATATAGGACTGCTATACTTTGGCCATTTTATTGGGGCCCATTTTGTATACCTTCATAGTGCAGCTTCGAAACTAAAGCTCCTGTAGCCAATCCGTCTTCAATACGAGCCAACCAGCTACAAATTTCGCCTATAGCAAGCATGGCTGCCCCCCACATTGCGCTTCTTTTTGAAGTGAGGGCTGGACAGTGACAGATTGCGTGTTCCGCAGTCTCTTCCTCTGCATTACTAGGTTTGCCCTTGGCAGGCTGAGACAGTATTTTGTAAGACGAGGGTGCAGCCCTGTTCTGGCCTGGCTACATTTTCAACTGTCCCACCTGTCTCTGTGCCTTGCAGGGTTAGATGGTTTAGAACAGATGTTGGATAGTTAACTGATAGTGGCAGGATAGGTTCTGGCCGAAAAAAGGATAGGTTCTGCCCCTGGCAGTGACTGTGCCCTTTTACCCATTGGACTGTGACAATTGTTATGGGCTGTTCAGGAATTAAACATAGCCGTATTATAGAACAAAAATAAGTCTGGCCACGCCTATATAGGAGCCGACACTATGCATAGCACTACACCTCCATATATTGAATGCCTGATTACACAATCTCAAAAAAACTCGCAAAATAGACAAAAAGAAAGTTTTCGTCGAACCATATATCAAAGAATTTAAGTTCAACGAATTCTTTGATCTGAAATCCCTCGATGATAATATGATTTTGAACAGAACATTAGATAATGAAGGTAGGTAGATAAAGTACTCTGCTACCTGCAGAGTAGAATGGCTAAAATTTAAAAGGATGCGTTATGTTAGGAAATGTTTTATTTATTTGTTTTGTTACTTTTATGCCTGCTTTATATTTTAAAACGAAATACCTTGAATTTTATTTAAAACTAAATTCTTATTTTAAAATTAAACTTATTATATTTTATTTAGGTAGGTACTACCTAAATTTATAAAAAAAGCATATAATTTCAGAAATTCAGTTGGAGACTAAAGTTTAAAATATACATTTTAATTAATTTAGTTGGGTCGAAGTTTAGTTGGACTTAGTTATAAGTTTTACCATACATTTTTTAGGTACATCTTGGCAGGTAACTATCTAATTAAGCAAAAAATTGAAACAAGTAAAAAAACATAAAGATATTTAACTAAAAAGTGCTTGTTAATTATATTGATTTACGCAAATCATGTTCCGGCCAAACAAGTTAAATGCTCTCCCACCTTGGTTTTTTTTTTTTTTTAAGCTATTACAATTAGGTCTATATTGTAAACAAAATCATTAGTTTATAAAAAAGCCTATTTGAAAAATAATACATTGTTACGAGATTCTGAAATCCTCAAACGAATAAATGCACATAAACTTTCACAAGTCATTTACTCAATTTTATCAAATATGCATTTAACTCGTTTTTGAAGTATGCCCTATATAAGTAAGTATATGTACCTATGTACGAGTATATATACTGCATCTCTCTCACACATATTTAACTACAAGACATAATTAGTTCTTATGTATTACATTCCACACTTTACAATAGACGTGTGGGTAAGGCATGTGAATATAACATTTATTTTCTTATTTACTCTTAAAAATATTATAACTTATTTTTTTCCTTAAAAACGTGCCAATATTCTATTTTGATAAATAGCCGGTTCAACACCTGAATTGGCGTTGTCAAATCTCATTCGGCGCTTACCAAAAAGCTGAAGGTCTTCAACAAATTGCCAGTTTGGATACCAGAAGGAGTCTTAGAAGCTGTCTTCCTATATAAACTACTCAATAATCTAGTAGACTGTCCAGAGCTTCTACAAAGTATTCACTTTAGAGTACGACTTTTCTTATTAAATAAAACGCAACACTTCACAGAATATGTCATGACTATAATAGTAATCTTTCGAAATTAGACATTTTTAATTATACTTTGAATTTATTCAAAAACAAGGTATAAAAAATATACACGTCTCATACAGGTAATTAGAGATAAAGGTCCTAAATATATTTATGTGTATCATAATAACTTTACAACCTATATTCTAATTAACACATTTTTACATCTTAATATATATAAATCTCGTGTCACAATGTTTGTCCTCAATGGACTCCTAAACCACTTAACCGATTATAATAAAATTTGAACACCATGTGCAGTTCGATGTGCACTTGAGAGATAGGATAGTTTAAATCTCAAATTATAGTCGCAATTTTAATTTATCGCTAATTTTTTGTCCGTTATTATTTGGCAGTCATAAAACTGACAGATGTCGATACCTTTCGACTGGGTTGATGGCGCTAATGTCTGTTATTATTTGACAGTGACAGTTATTCGACGCAAACGTATTAAAAGAGCCCATCAGTTGGCAGAACAAATTGAATCAAGAAATCCAGCTCAAAGAATCAGGACAGCAGGTCATGCACAAGAATCTCAAGAACAGTGTAACGAACGTCTTCAAGAGAATATCATAAGAACAAGAAAATTATTATTTTCAGTCAAATGCCACCGAAAAAATCTAACCTCAACAACGCGAGCGGCAAACGTCAAAACGCAAACGTCAAAACTACGATCGGAATAATATATTCACTTACGAGATGCTGTTGCTGGAAACATCGATGGAAATTTAAATCCCAATGACATCGGTACAGCTTTCATTTTACCTTCAAGCTACATCGGCAGTCCACGGAACATGCAGGAATACATACAAGATGCGATGACTTACGTACGTCATTACGGCCGACCGGATTTATTTATTACATTCACATGTAATCCGAATTGGGAAGAGATACAAACTTTACTATTGCCAGGACAACAAGCCATTCATCGTCATGATTTAACTGCACGTGTGTTTAAACAAAAATTGAAATCCTTAATTGATTTTATTGTTAAATATACAATTTTTGGTATCACACGTTGTTGGCTGTATACGATAGAGTGGCAAAAGCGAGGTTTGCCTCATGCCCACATTTTGGTTTGGCTTAAAGATAGAATCCGTCCTGAAGAAATCGATCAAATAATTTCAGCCGAAATTCCAGACCCATTAATTGATCAAGAATTATTTGATATTGTCACCAAACACATGATCCATGGGCCATGCGGTGTTTTCAACATGACGTCACCGTGCATGGAAAATGGAAAATGTAAAAAAAACTTCCCAAAGCCGCATACGAATGACACGATCACGGATATTGATGGTTATCCAATGTATCGCCGCAGAAGTACTGAGAATGGTGGCCACACATTTACAATGCGACTGCCGAACTTTCCAAATCAAGTTGAGTTTGATAATCAGTGGGTGGTACCATACTCACCACTACTTTCAAAAACTTACAAAGCTCATATCAATGTTGAGCTTTGCAGTTCTGTTAAATCAATTAAGTATATTTGTAAATATGTAAACAAAGGCAGTGATTTGGCCATATTTGAAGTAAAAAACATAAATAAAAATGACGAAATAGCACGATACCAAATGGGCAGATACATTAGCAGCAATGAAGCTATTTGGCATATTCTCAGCTTTCCCATCCACGAAAGAGATCCTGCTGTCCAACATCTGGCAATACATCTTGAAAACGGTCAACGTGTATACTTCACTGAAGAAAATGTTCTCCAAAGAGCGTTCGAAGCTCCGAAAACGACTCTAACTGAATTTTTTACATTGTGTCAAAAACCTGATGTTTTTGGCCAATTCGCGAAGACATTGGTGTATGGTGATGTTCCACGTTATTTCACATGGAACAAATCCAGTAAAAAATGGGAGCCACGGAAACAAGGAAAACCACATCCTTCCATTACAGGCATATTCAAAGCTAAGACATTGGGGAGACTTTACACGGTACATCCAAAGCAACGTGAGTGCTTCTATTTACGTTTGTTATTGGTGAATGTTCCCGGACCAACGTCTTTTGAATTTTTACGAACAGCTAATGGTCGAGTATTCAATACATACCAGGATGCATGTCGTGAACTGCAATTGCTAGAAGACGATAACCATTGGGACTTAACGCTTGCTGATGCTGCGTTGACATCAACACCGAATAACATTCGTCAGTTGTTTGCAATTATTTTGGCGACATGTTATCCCTCGCAAGCACAAACTTTGTGGGAAAAATATAAAAATTGTATGACAGAAGACATCTTGCACCGAATTAGACAAACAAATCAATGCCAAAACATAGATTATACACCAGAGATGTACAATGAAGCATTGGTCTTGATCGAGGATTTATGTGTTCTTATTTCAAATTTACCACTTAATCATTATGGTATGCCATCACCTAATCGTCCAGCCACCGACTTAGTCAATACCGATTTACAACGAGAAAATCAATATGACCATGGAAGTTTAGCAACAATTATCATGAACAGTGAACCATTACTGACAGCAGAACAAAAAATTATTTATGATCGGATTATGCTGGCTGTTGCTGCTGAACAAGGCGGTTTTTTTTTCTTGGATGCACCCGGTGGAACCGGTAAGACATTTTTAATATCGTTGATTCTTGCCAAAATACGGTCGCAACAAAAAATCGCATTAGCATTAGCATCGTCAGGCATTGCGGCTACTTTACTGGATGGTGGGCGAACAGCACATTCAACATTCAAGCTGCCATTGGACGTTCATAATAAACCAGATGCAATGTGTAACATCAAAAAGAATAGTGGAATAGCTGCAGTGTTGCGGAAGAGTTCTATAATAATTTGGGATGAGTGCACAATGGCACACAAATATTCACTTGAAGCATTAAACAGAACTATGCAAGATTTAAACAGCAATAATAAACTTTTCGGTGGTGCTATCTTACTTTTGTCTGGTGACTTCCGGCAGACCTTACCGGTTATACCTCGCTCTACTTTCGCGGATGAGATTAATGCATGTTTGAAACAATCATTCTTATGGCGAAGTGTTGAAACACTTCGATTGACCATAAATATGCGAGTACAATTGCAAAATGATCCATCAGCACTAATATTTTCCGAACAACTACTAGATATTGGGAACGGTAAAATAAAACTGCAACCAAATACGCAATGCATTAAACTACCAGACAATTTTTGCACTGTTGTTCAGGATAAAACTGAATTGATTCAGAGTATTTTCCCGGATATACAGAATAATTATTTGAATCATGAATGGCTTAGTCAACGGGCGATTTTGGCAGCCAAAAACGTTGATGTTGACGAAATTAACTTCCAGATACAACAGTTGTTACCAGGCGATCTGATGTCTTTTAAATCAATCGATACTGTTGTTGATGAAAATGAAAGTGTAAATTTTCCGATTGAATTTTTAAATTCATTAGATATCCCTGGAATGCCACCACATAATCTTCGATTAAAGATTGGTTCCCCTATTATTCTCCTCCGTAATTTGAATCCACCTCAATTATGTAACGGTACGCGTTTGGTCATCAAAAATATCACCGGAAACATTCTTGAAGCAACCATTTTGGCTGGGAAGTTTAAAGGAAAAGTGGTCCTGCTGCCACGTATTCCGATGATACCATCAGATTCTACCATACCCTTCAAAAGGCTACAGTTTCCAATTCGTTTAGCTTTCGCCATGTCTATAAATAAATCTCAAGGTCAAACAATGTCCATTTGTGGTTTAGATTTGGAAAATCCATGTTTTTCTCATGGGCAACTATATGTTGCGTGTTCACGTGTTGGGAAACCGTCGAATCTATTTGTGTTAGCTAAAGACAGGTTAACCAAAAACATTGTGCACCGATTGGTGTTAAATTAAATTGAAATTGAAAGTATTTATAATTCAAAAAAAAAGATATTAATGTTTAAAAGTTTAAGACTGTCTGCCTTGCCTACCTCATTCATGAGTTTAAGCGTCACATGTTATTTACTGTATTATACTGTAATATACTTATATTTGTTATAAAATTAAATGGAAATAATAAATCTGATAAATTTTTATTTTTTACCTATTGATTTCTGCTTAGTATCAAGTGTAAGAACATTTTAATTAATTGTGTTCAACGTACTTCCCCTTCAAATCTCAATCCAGTGAATTTGTATACCAACATCAACATTTTCGTCTTTGTTCGTAAATAATTTCATTGTACTAAAGGGTTATAGTAGTAGAAAGTCAAATAAGGAGATCACCATATTTTTTTACAAATACCATCTGTGTGAAAAAGCATAGTGGACTCCGTGACTGATGTTCTCTTATTGTTCCTCTTAGATTGTTTACTATAATGTTATATAACAAAAACTTTAGCCACAGCAACGCGTGGCCGGGTCAGCTAGTATATATATATGATTCCTTACATTGTAATAGGCAAACACCGTTAGCTAACCTTATATAAAAGTCTGACAGTATTGACATTTGGAAAATTCGAATGCTTCTTAATATTTTTACAGATTGAAATTTTTTAAACAAATTATATAGCCAGAATTATTAAAGAAAAATTAATATTAAACGCACAGATATTTGCATCGCTTGAGATAATGCGCGCTGGTTTAAATACAGGCCTGTATTTTATGAAAGCTTTTCACACTCACCTTATATATAATGAAAAAATGAATCATAATCAAAAATTATTTTCGCAATTAATACTATGCACAAAATGCCATGACACTTAATAAGGTAAAATAAAAAAATCTGATTTTGTTCAAATCTACAGTTATGTTTTAATAATTATAGATGAATTAAACCTAAAAACGATATTAATTAGATATTACTTAAAGCAGATAAACGAAATGAACAAAAGTAAAGACAGTAATAAAGTCTCCTGTCAAACGAATACAACAATAAAATGGCTTCCTCCGTTTGGGAGCTACGATGCCACAGACAGATACTGTTTGCATGGGGGGTTAGAAACACACGTCGAAAACAATGGGTTTAATAAGTAGAAACAAGTAATAATATTGCATAAAAATGCACCTATTTTCAATAATCCGATGTTAAATCAATGGATTACTCAAAGTTCCTGCGATCTACAAGGTAAGGCATACATTTTGTACCAATATTTTTTATACAAAATTTAATGAGGGATCTCATGGTGGTAAGCATAGGTATTCATTCGATATGAATCACCCGGTAGGTATTTAAGTACGGGAATAAAATAAGCTCAAATGAATCTATTTATTCAATTTCTTGAGAAGTACTTTAGCATAATTGCATGCTGAACAAACGCGCATATTCAATTCTATAAAAAAACTTCTACAGGTCCACCCTTTTTCAATACGATTAAAAAGGAAAAATCATTACTAAGTTTTAATTTAACGCTAATATTTGAAAACCAGATAAATTACAATTTACGAGTATGTGATCCGTGTCGTTACACGCTTCTCATACGAACTTTAAGTTCGTTGCATTCCCTAAATAAATCTTTCAACACTAAGTCATTCCATTAAAAAGGAATATTCAATAAAATAGCTTATGACCATGACATCTCCACCAGAAAAATAAAAGATTAGGAATCCATTCAAATGAGTGAAGCTATTTAATTTTACAATTAGAACAAAGTTATTATACGCGTAGTAATTGTAATGAGTGTATAAATTGCTATGTATTATCACATTCGCTACATTTATACTATCTTATTTTCTCTTAAAATCAACCTCGCTGCAAATTAAACTTTTTTTGTAAAGAGTTGGGTTAAGATGACGCCCTAAATGTCCATTTTGGGAACACGTATAGCCACACTCGCTGCCTATAAACGTTCATATTTTTTTGTGAACAGCAATATGTACTCTTAAGTTACTCTTGGAAGAGCTCTTATAATCACACTCGCTGCATTTAAACTTTTTTATTTTTCTCTGCACAGCATTAATATGAATCCGTAAATGCCCATTTCGTGAGCACGTATAGCCACACTCGTTGCATTTAATTTTTTTAATTTTTCGATGTACGCCGTCAATATGTGTACGTAAATATGCATTAGTAGAACTTGTATAGGCACACTCGCTGCATTTAAACTCTTTTATTTTTCGATGCACGGCATCTAAATGTCTTCGTAAATCTGATTTCGCTGAACATTTATAATAACACTCGCTGCATTTAAACTTTTTTATTATTCTGTGCACAGCATTAATATGAATCCGTAACTGCCCATTTCGTGAGCACGTATAGCCACACTCGTTGCATTTAAATTTTTTTATTTTTCGATGTACGCCGTCAATATGTGTACGTAAATGTGCATTAGTAGAACTTGTATAGGCACACTCGCTGCATTTAAACTTTTTTATTTTTCTGTGCACAGCATTAATATGAATCCGTAAATGCCCATTTCGTGAGCACGTATAGCCACACTCGTTGCATTTAAATTTTTTTATTTTTCGATGTACGCCGTCAATATGTGTACGTAAATGTGCATTAGTAGAACTTGTATAGGCACACTCGCTGCATTTAAACTTTTTTATTTGTAGATGCACGGCATCTAAATGTTTTCGTAAATCTGATTTAGTTGAACTCTTAAAATCACACTCGCTGCATTTAAACTGTTTGATTCTTCGATGTACGGCGTCAATATGTTTACGTAAATCTGATTTCGCTGAACTATTAATATCACACTCGCTACATTTAAACTCTTTTATTTTTCGATGCATGATGTCTACATGTCTCCGTAAATTTGATTTAGTTGAACTCTTAAAATCACACTCGCTGCATTCAAACTCTTTTATTTTTCTGTGAACAGCGTTAATATGAATCTGTAAATACCAATTTCGTGAACACGTATAGCCACACTCGCTGCATTTAAAGTTTTTAGTTTTCCGATGCACGGCGTCTATATGTTTACGTAAATATGATTTAGTAGAACTTATATAATCACACTCGCTGCATTTAAACTTTTTTATTTTGTTATTTACGAGATTAATTTGTTTTTGAAAATTATTCTTAATTGAACTTGTATAATCGCATTCGTTGCATTTGACTTTATTATGTCGGCAAATTGAAATTTCATTAGTTTCCTTATTTTTAATAGGTAATGTCGAAAATGTTTCTTTATCCAAACATCTGCCACATACAATATGTTCGTCTAGATAATTAGGTAAATAATATATGGAATCGCTTCGTTCAAACGAACACTTGCAAGTCGCACAATTAAGATCTATTCTCTTTAATATTATTCTGACGCATTTGATATTATCAATTGTTACATCGTGACAAGGTTTACTAGTGGTTGGTATGTTATGTTGTGTCACATAGTTTTTGTTGGGTTCTAATTTTATAAATTTAATGTCTTCTTCTACGAATTGATCAAACTGTGGGTTTGTATCAATTTCCTGATGGGTTTCAAATACTTCTGATTTAATTGATTGCCTTGTATCCAAATATTTTAAAACACTATGCGAGTCATCGTCGCGTTCACTTATTTTTTCTTGTTCAAAATCACTGTTGCTCTTTTTGTAATCGCTCGCTTGTTCATATTTGATTGCACTTTGATGATTTAATTGACACATTTTATAATTGTATTCTTCCATTTTCTTTTTCAATTGAGTATGAAATAAGAAATAGTTCACGAATACATTAAAAAATAGCACGCTCTTGTGACATTTGGGCCCATCGGTTGGCTTATTTGGTTAGTTTCTATATGTTGACAGTTTATTTGACATACATTCAGTATTGCCCTCGTCAGAATCTATCTGACGTATCTAAAGTAGTAAAATTGCCATTTTCGTTTCGTACTCTTTGTGTTGAAAATCATTAAACTTATATAGCTTTAATTTGCATATTCTTTGATTCTGCAATGATAATGCTGCCGTATTATCTACCTAATTGAAATTAATTGAATCGCCTTTAATTACGGTATTTGTCGTATCGTTGCAAGACACGGTTGACGGGGGGGGGGAGAGAATTGGCTATTATCCTTAGCGTAACAAATAAATAACCAACCGATTATACCTACCTACGACCTACGAATAAATAAATAGGTACTAGCCTTAATAATCTGACTATAGCCTATTCTTGATAGGCTATAGCCTCCTCACTCACCCGTGACGACCTAATGACACAATTGAACATTTTGTAAATCGTTTTCAGCAAAATCTATCTATTCAAACTAATTGCAAAGAGAAAATAATATTTCATATTTGATTATGTTTCTGAGAAAACTATTGTTGTAATTTGTTACACATATAAATCTAAATAAGGCGACAGTTGAAAAACGAAATCAAATAGAAAAAAGTGGAGAAAATAGAAAATTAACACAATGGACATAAAATATTAAATTCATACAAGCGAAAGTAAATCATTACTGTACGCTGTGTCGTCGGTTGAGTGTAGTGGAAGTAAGGGTGTGTTAATGGGTGTAAGTGTGTGTGAGAGGGTTAAACTAAGCTATTTTTATGGGAGGAAATGGTGTACCGAATGCAATTTATAAATGATTTGTCTGTTAAGTAAAATATATACGCTCATTGCTCTGCATAAAAAGGAATTCTTAGCGTACTTAAATGTGTAAAACTTTGATTTAAAAGGCCATGTCGATAATAATTCGCAATCTTCCAAAGTCTGAATCGAATGATAATTTAAAGCTTAAATATGATTTGAAAAAATTAAATTACAAACCTCATAACTTTGAGGATCATATTAAAGGCGTACATCAGAAAATAAGTAAATTACATTGGAGCGAGGTGTTTTGAAGAGGTCAACATATAGATGCCGTACATCGTAAAATAAAAAAGTTTAGATGCAGAGAGTGTGATTAGATATGTTCACAAAGTGGAAATTTACAGAAACTTATAGATGCCGTACATCGTAAAATAAGTTTGGTTAAATGCAGCGAGTGTGGCCATAACACAAAACGGACATTTACGGATTTAAAGTGTTCTACTAAGGGCTACTTTAGATAAGTTGATAATTAGTCTGTAAATCAGATAATGCTGAAACACTAATGAAATAGCATGTATTTAAAAAATATCGTCGAGTAAAGTCTTAGTCGCTGACGAAACGGTTCCTCAACACATATGGTACCATCAGGAACATGTCGCTTGGTCGAATTACACATAGGCACCTGTAGGTACATAGAATGCGTGAAAGAGGCAGTATTATGCTGTATTCTGTATGATGGGAATTTATGTAATTATTCCGTAAAGGCCATTATCGATTCCGGTTAACCGATTAGTGTAATAAAAGCAGGTAAAGTAACATGTAATTCAATATTACCGGTTGTTAAAGAAGAGTATAAATTTTATGGACTAAATGGATCAGAATTAGATATATTAGGTATTTTTGAGTAAATGTAAACAATGTCAATTTGAAGGTTAGGTTCTTTGTTGTGCCTGATAAAACAATGTTTTGTAACTCTGTTAGGTAGAGATTTCATATCTGATCCTCATGTAAAAGTATCATTTAGCGATAATCATGTTAAGATCGAGTATAATACTTTAAGTGAATCTGCTAGACATAGATTATGTTGAGGAACCGGAAAGTGTTGGTAAAGTTTTAAATATCAATCCGAATGTAGGTCAAAGTGTTTCTGATGATATAAAACGCATTTACAAGTACTAATATGAACAAAATCAAAGTGTTGATGTTAGTCGGATTGATTAAGTCACAATGTCGATCAAATTAACACATGAACATCCTATTTGTTATCGTGCCAGGAGGTTAGCTTTTAGCGATAAAGAAAAGGTACGCGTTTTATTAGACGAATTGACCTGTAATAATGTAATTAGACCGTGTACTTCCCCGTAGTATGCATCACCTATTGTTTTAGTTCGGAAAAACAATGGAGAAATTAGATTATGTACCTATTGATTACAGGGAAATAAATAAAGTTAGGGTTAAAGAAAAATTTCCAATGCCACACATTGACGATCACTACACATTGACTAAAAAACAAATGTTACTTTAGCAGTATAGATTTACGTAAAAGTTTTTATCACGTTAAAGAAGATGAGTCATCAATTAAATATACTTAATTCATTACACCTTTACGCCAGTTTGAATTCCTCAAAGTTCCTCAAGGTATGAACAATTCTCCCAGAGTATTTATGAGATTCATTAATAAAATTTTTGAAAAGTTAATTAGAGAGAATCAAATATTACTTTATTTATATGACAATTTAATAGCGTTGGAGACTATGTTATGATCAAAAATATTGACACCACTGTAGGGGTTAATAAAAAATTGATACCAAAGTTTAAAGGTCCATATGTGATTAATAAGGCATTAGATTCAGACAGATATGTCGTGGGAGATATCGAAGGGTTTCAAGTAACTCAAATACCTTACGAAGGAGTTGTTTCACCAGACAAAATAAAACTTTGGGCAAATGAATAATTCATTAATTTCATAAGTTGATTGCACATTCTATTGAGAATTAAATGTATTAGAATTAGTTGAAATCCAGTTTCTCTGTGTATTTGTTAGGAATAATGTCGTTTTATAGTGATCACCTTATATCTTTGTATGACCGAGACGTTCATGATGTCAGCTACTATTGGTACCAACCTCCAGATTGGCCACTCTGACAACTACCTTGTCTATTTGACTCACTTGCAAGTTGTCAACTTGAATGAGTGAGTGAGATGGCTGACCATCATCATCCTGTTCATCATCGGCCATTGTGAACTGAAAATTGGCTTACCGAGTTTCAAATATAAAGTCTGTGCGATGAGTAAAATAAAAGAGCTTTGGAACGAAATAGGACATTTTATTTCGCCCATCCTGACACCACAAACTAAATAAATAAAAGTAAATTTAATGAAAATCAACAAATTTTTCTTTTTTTATTGTAGGCTTAAAAGTAATATGCTATAGTCATAGCAAATAAACTAAATTCTCAATACTTTAATAGAGATTTTTATTTACCCTCAATCTACTATTTACTTTTTGACTTGACCCGATTGTAGGTAGTTGCTTTCAACCGCTAGACATTTCATAATATATTCATTTTTTTTATTTCTTATTTCTGTTGGCTTTCTAGATTTGAGGTCACATCTTCATTCCTTGCTTATTTCTCCATTGAAATCTCTTCTACATGAAATATCGTCCAGGTCTTAAAACCTGGTAGATCTTTGTTTAGATTCCCTCGCCGGGAGAATTTTCCTTATTTCTACTTTCTTCTTGCATCTCTATTTACGCAATCTTTCGATTGACGCGAATGTCGTATTAAAAACTAGTAATAATAAACAGCTGTTATCTTTTTTTTTAATTATGAATGTGAAAGTTGAGCCACTTTTCTAAAACAATGTTTTGTTATTATGTCGAAAGGTACAGTCACGGGCATAATTCTCGTTTGCCGATACGGCTCAACGCGACTAAATATTTCTCTGTCGCTTAAGACTTTTTAATGTTCATTGAGCTCGTCACTCACCCCTGGGCTAAACATACTATCGTCTCGCTCAAACCCAAGAAGGTTGCTTCATGCTTTGTTAAGGTTTATTTTTGTATTGTATAAATACATTTTATTGAAATATTTGCAAAAAAACATTTTCGTACCATTAAAACATTTTAATAAAAAAAATAATTCATTGCCTAAACAAAAAATGAGATAAAAGCAGAATAAATAAAACTTCACTAATAAAAACACAAAATCAATAATAGCAGATCTCTAAGGGTAAGGGATCGCTATGCACAAAATGCCATGAAACTTAATTAAGGTAAATTAAAAAAAAAACTATGTTTCTTTCAAACTTTCTTACAGTTATGTTTTAATAATTATAGATAAATTAAACCTAAAAACCATATAAAGTAGAGTTAATAAAGTTAAAGTTAATTAAAAAAAATAATTAAACGAGTAGGGGAGACCGGGGACAATTGTACCAAGAGGCAATAGTACCATAGCGAATATATCTGTAACTACGCTATGTGCGCACGCGTGCTTATAGTAGCATAATCCGAATGTGCGTGCTGACTATTGGTCAGTCAGTCCCAGGCGCGTGCGCGACGCGGACGTTTGCGGTGGTGTGGGAAAGTTTTCGCCCTTTCAAGGTATGTTTTTTTTCTAATTTGACACAACTTTATTGCATAAGTTTTAATTAGTGCTTATTCAAAGATATCTATATACATTTGAGTATGCGTCGGCATAATTTGAATAGTTCTTTTGTATCTAAAATAACTATAAAATTGTAATTTTATTTAAAATTTCCGTTAGGGTTAGGTTGTACCATTTGTAACGGGGACAATTTTACCCGTACAATTGACCCTTTGTAACAATTGACCCGTTATTTTCTTATACATAATAATTATTTTTTTTCAGATGCCACGACATAGAGATAGAAAAACCGATAGAATCACAAAAAATCTCTTGTTATACGAGCAGGCATACAGGGAGGTTTTAACTTCCAAATCAATACGTGCGGTGGCAGAAATGTTTAATTTATTAATAAGATATAAAAGAAAAGGAGAAAATTCTGAAAACCATGAAACTGTGACCATGGGATACAATCCCGCTAATAAGATATTTTATGAAGAACAGGAGTCCATAATGGCAAAGTACCTAATCAGAACAGCAGACATATACTTTGGTTTACCTGCCAAAGCACCGCCAGGTAAATCAAAGAATCAAGGAAGAAAGAAGGGGAAAACAGCTATTTACACAAATACACCTAAAAAGGGCGCGATTAGACAAAAAATAAGTAGAAATAGAACAGCGCAGAAAAGCAAAAACAGCAAAAATAGAGAATAATCTACAGCGAAAATTTAGAGGACAAAATTCAATGAAAATGGTTGATGAAAGAGAAAAGATATTGAAGAAGAGGAAGAAAGCTTTTGTCTGGTTTGCATGGAGTCTTACAGTACCAGTAGACCAACTGAAAGTTGGATAGAATGTATGCAGTGCCATTTTTGGGCACATGAAGCATGTCCACGCCAAGAAGTTTCATATATTGCGAGTCAAATTAAGTTGCTTGTCTTAACCATAAGTGCCATAAATGTACTAATTCCGTATATAAGTTCCTTATGTGTAAGTACTTTTGGGGCAGTTGTACCAATGGGGCAGTTGTACCACCGCGTTCTAGTATAAAACGAAGTTATATTATTTTTGTATTTTTTTAGTAATTAAAGCAATTGACTGAGTGTTTTTAAAGCATAGTTATTAGTACAGCTACTAAGAATGATAACAATGGTTCAACTGAGTTAATAGTTTCAACATTTTGAGAAAATTTTGTTTTAGTTTTTTTTTTTTTTATTGAGAAATCAAGTTGGCCGATGAGTACAAGTCTATAACCTTTATTTATTTGAACATTTGGTACAACTAAACCTAGATATGGGGTCCGATGTACCATTTCCTTCAATCTTTTAAAATGGCAATAATTTTCGTTCTATATAACTTTATGACACATAGACACGCTTATATTCTAGCCAATTAAACTATCTATCATTGCATATAAGCCTTATACCTATATATTATTTTTTTTTTAATTTATTTGTTAAGGAAAAATGGTTCAGTTGTCCCCGGTCTACCCTAATAGTAATATTTAACAAAACGTGTGAAAAGTAAAAAAGTCTCCTGTCAAACGAATACAACAATAAAATCGCTTCCTCCGTTTGGGAGCTCCGATGCCACAGACAGATACTGTTTGCATGGGGGGTTAGAAACACACGTCGAAAACAATGGGTTTATTATTAATTGTTTCTACTTATGTAGAAACAATTAATAATATTGCATAAAAATGCACCTATTTTCAATAATCCGATGTTAAGTCAATGGATTACTCAAAGTTCCTGCGAAGGTAGATCTACAAGGTAAGGCATACATTTTGTACCAATATCTTTTATACAAAATTTAATGAGGAATCTCATGGTGGTAAGCATAGGTATTCATTCGATATGAATCACCCGGTAGGTATTTAAGTACGGGAATAAAATAATCTCAAATGAATCTATTTATTCAATTCCTTAAGAAGTACTCTAGCATAACGGAATGCTGGACAAACGCGCATATTCAATTCTATAAAAAAAAATTATGATTTAACTCTTTTTCAATACGATTAAAAGGTAGAAATCATTACTAAGTTTTAATTTAAAGCTAATATTTGAAAACTAGATCGATTAAAATTTACGAGTATGTGATCCGTGTCGTTACACGCTTCTCATACGAACTTTAAGTTCGTTGCATTCCCTAAATAAATCTTTCAACACTAAGTCATTCCATTAAAAAAGGGATATTCAATAAAATAGCTTATGACCATGACATCTCCACCAGATAAATAAAGAATTAAGAATCCATTCAAATGAGTGAAGCAATTTAATTTTAAAATTAGAACAAAGTTATTCTAAGCGTAGTTATTGTATTGAGTGTATAAATTTCCATGTTTAATCACATTCGCTACATTTATACTTTCTTATTTTCTCTTAAAATCAACCTCGCTGTAAATTAAACTTTTTTTTGTGAACAGCGTTAATATGACGCCATAAATATCCATTTTGCGAACACGTATAGCCACACACGCTGCCTATAAACGTTCATATTTTTTTGTGAACAGCGACAATATGTACTCTTAAGTTACTCTTGGAAGAGCTCTTATAATCACACTCGCTGCATTTAAACATTTTTATTTTACTATGAACGGCATTAATATGAATCCGTAACTGCCCATTTCGTGAGCACGTATAACCACACTCGCTGCATTTAAACTCTTTTATTTTTCTGTGAACGGCATTAATATGAATCCGTAACTGCCCATTTCGTGAGCACGTATAACCACACTCGCTGCATTTAAACTCTTTTATTTTTCTGTGAACGGCATTAATATGAATCCGTAACTGCCCATTTCGTGAGCACGTATAACCACACTCGCTGCATTTAAAATCTTTTATTTTTCTGTGAACGGCATTAATATGAATCCGTAACTGCCCATTTCGTGAGCACGTATAACCACACTCGCTGCATTTAAAATCTTTTATTTTTCTGTGAACGGCATTAATATGAATCCGTAACTGCCCATTTCGTGAGCACGTATAGCCACACTCGCTGCATTTAAACTTTTTTATTTTTCTGTGCACAGCATTAATATGAATCCGTAAATGCCCATTTCGTGAGCACGTATAGCCACACTCGCTGCATTTAAAGTTTTTGATTCTTTGATGTACGGCATCTAAATGTCTCCGTAAATATGCATTAGTAGAACTTGTATATTCGCATTCGTTGCATTTGACTTTATTATGTAGGCAAATCGAAATTTCATTCGTTTCCTTTGTTTTAATAGGTAATGTCGAAAATGTTTCTTTATCCAAACATCTGCCACATACAATATGTTCGTCTAGATAATTCGGTAAATAATATATGGAATCGCTTCGTTCAAACGAACACTTGCAAGTCGCACAATTAAGATCTATTCTCTTTAATATTATTCTGACGCATTTGATATTATCAATTGTTACATCGTGACAAGGTTTACTAGTGGTTGGTATGTTATGTTGTGTCACATAGTTTTTGTTGGGTTCTAATTTTATAAATTTAATGTCTTCTTCTACGAATTGATCAAATTGTGGGTTTGGATCAATTTCCCGGTGGGTTTCAAATATTTCTGATTTAATTAATTGCCTTGTGTTGGCAACTTGTTGAAAACTATGGAATACGGTGAGCGGAATAACTACGGGGCAAAAGAAGAAGAAGAGAGGAGGACAGCGACAGCGGAGCGGCGTGACGTTTGGTGGAGGCAAAACGAGTCCCGCGTATTGAATATTATTGTAGTGGATATATCCTTGAAAGTAGTAAATAAATGTAGTGTGTACATACACGAGTATCATTCCTAACATCAGAAGTGGCGAAAAAGAACACAGCCTACTAATTGTTTGAGGCGGACCGATATACAGTCTATTATAGTATGGGACGGCCTAGGAAGTCGAAAACGAAGAGACATAAAAGGAGACGTCTACCCAGCTCGTCATCTTCAAGTATATCTTCATCTTCCAGCGATTCCAGTTCATCTGAGACACGTAATCGAGTAAACAGTAAGCGCCGGAAGGAGGTTAGTGATCGCAATAATGAAAATTCAAAAATTGAAAATGTCCATTTGAATAGCATAATTCCTGAATTTGAACCACTGACCGATAATGTTGAAGTGTGGTTAAGTATTGTGGATCGGCATGCTTCATGTTTTGGATGGAATGAAAATACAATAAGATACCAGGCTTTAAATAAATTAAAAAATACAGCTAGGACGTGGTACGATTCGGTTGTCAAAAATGAAACAGAATGGGCGTCATGGAAATGGATAGATTGGCGTGATAAAATTTCAAAAACATTTCAATCAAAGCGTAATATTTATAATCTATTAAAAGACATTATCGAGCACAAGCCTAAAAATATGCAGTCTTTGTACGAATTTTTTTTTGAACATAAGGCCAAAATCGATCATTTACGTTTGAATCTATCAAATTCTGATATAATATCTCTCATAGTAGGAGCAATAAATGATAAATCAATTACCACTTCGGTGGAAACTGGTACCATTAAACACCCCGATGAGTTAGCTTCATTTTTACGAGGTAGAATTCATTTGGTCGAAAAACAACAGACTCAAAATGTAACCATTAAGCCAGGGTCTTCATTGTCAGAGAGGGACGAAAGTAATCAAAGTATTAAACGGCCGATTAGATGTTTTGCTTGCGGTGGTAATCACAAAAAAATACATTGCGGGAATTCGAATGTAACAGTGTTGTCGTGCACATTTTGCAATAGGAGGGGACATGACGAATCATCTTGCTATAAAAAAAAAAACTCAAATACAAAATATCTCAAAAACGAGGACCGTCCTACGAGAGATATAAAGGTAATCAAATCAAATGATTTAAAACAAAAGTTTTTTAAAAATGTTAAAATTAATGACACTGGTAAAACGGCATTTATTGATATGGGTAGTGATTGTTCCCTGATAAACAAAAATATTGTTGATGAACTTTCTTTAGAGACACTTATACTGAAAACTCCTGTTCAATTAGTGGGATTTGCAGGCCATGATTTAATATTTGTAAATCATCAAGTAAAATCCAATATAGCAGTAGATAACGTGGAATTAAGAATTGACTTGTATATAGTCAATTTTTTAACGGATTGTGATATACTGATAGGCCAAAATTACACCGAGAACAAAAGTATTATGTATACTCGTGTCGATAATACACTAACATTTTCATATAAAACTCTTAGCGAGACACAGTATATGGTTAGGAAAATTGATATTAGTGAAATTAATTGTAATATGCATTTGTCATCAAAACTAATAGGAAACTTATATTCCTTACTAGAAAATTACGAAGGAAATATATTTTCAACTAAAAACAAGCTTAAACTAAATCATACAAATTGTGTTGAAATGACTATAGAGTTAACAACTGAAAAACCTGTTTATCAACGCCCTTATCGCCTAGGTGAACAAGACAGGGAAACCGTAAGAGAAATAGTGAAAGAACTATTAGATAACAATATTATTCGAGAGAGCTCATCCTCATATGCAAGCCCGGTGTTGTTAGTTAATAAAAAGGGTGGTGAAAAACGTTTATGCGTCGATTACAGATCTTTAAATAAAATAACAATAAAGGAGAAATACCCACTTCCGATAATCGACGATTTATTAGACAGATTGCGTAACTGTAAATATTTTTCTAGTCTAGATTTAAAAAATGGATATTACCAAATTAAAATGCACGATAATTCATCGCATAAGACAGCATTTATAACACCGGACGGCCACTATGAATATTTGAGGGTAGGTTTTGGTCTTTGTAATGCGCCATCTGTTTTTCAAGGTATGATTAATAAAATACTTGGACAGCTAAGGTTCACTAAAGTAATTGCTTATCTTGACGACATACTTATAGCAACTGGTACAATAGAAGAAAATATGTCTATCCTGAAAGATGTTTTAGATATCTTTAAAGCTAATAAGTTAACAATTAATTTGAAAAAGTGTTCATTTCTCAAAGAGAATTTATCGTTTCTCGGACATGAAATTTCTGCCGAGGGAATTCGCCCTAGTGCAAACAAGATGTTAGCAGTACAAAATTTTCCGCGTCCGAAGACAGTTCATCAAGTGCGCCAATTTCTTGGTCTAGTTAGCTATTTTAGAAAATTTATCCAAGATTGTGCAATAAAGACAAAACCATTAAGCAGATTAGTAAAAAAACACGAGCAATGGTCATGGGATAAAGCGCAGGAACAGGCATTCAGTGATTTAAAATCTGAATTAATATCTGATAAAATATTAACAATTTTTGATCCTCTTAAAGAGACAATTTTGTACACGGATGCTAGTCGCGACGGTATTGCAGGGATTTTAGTACAAAAAACTGATGCGGGTGAAAAACCGGTCTATTATTATAGCCGTCAGACTATAAATAATGAAGAATCAAAATATCATTCGTTTGAACTTGAATTACTGGCCGTTGTATGTTCATTACAAAAATTTAGACACTATTTATTAGGATTAAATTTTGTAATAATCACTGACTGTAATGCAGTAAGATACGCGTTAACAAAAAAAGAAATAGTTCCTCGCATTGGTCGTTGGGTATTGGCAACTCAAGAATTTGATTTTGAAATAAAACACAAGGCAGGATGCCAAATGCAACATGTCGATGCCTTGAGCCGGAACCCAACAACAGACGAAACCTTGCAGATTAAGAGTGTGTGTTCAATATTCGAAAGTGACTGGTTATTGTCAGTCCAACTACAAGATAAGGGTATAAGCACAATAAGAGATGTGCTACAGTCAGGTGAGGCCGATAAAAACCCTGAAACGTATAGCAAGTATGAACTCCTTGGTAACAAAGTTTACAGACGTACAGATTTTGGCCGCAGATGGGTAGTACCACTATCGTGCAGGTGGCAAGTAGTAAAGGCCAATCACGACGATATTGGTCACTTTTCCGTGGAAAAAACTCTAGAACGCATTAAATGTCGGTATTGGTTTACTGGTATGAGAAAATTTGTAAAAAAATATATAAAAAATTGCATTAATTGTCTTTATAACAAAACATTGAGCGGGAAAAAGACTGGATATTTGCATTCTATTCCAAAGCATGCTCGTCCCTTCCATACACTTCATGTTGACCACTTAGGTCCATTTGTGAAAACTAAAAAGAAAAATGAACACATTTTAACCATTGTAGATGCGTTCACTAAGTTTACTTTCATTACGGCAGTACAAAGCACTAAAACTGGAGAAGTGTTGAAAGAATTTGAAAGGTTGTTTACAATATTTGGTAATCCAAAACGAATAATATCAGATGCTGGTTCTTCATTCACATCGGAAAAGTTTAAAGAATATTGCTCTCAAAGAAATATTAGAAACCATATAATAGCCACTGGTATGCCTAGAGCTAATGGGCAAGCAGAAAGATTTAATCGCACCATATTGGAATCTCTGCGTACAATGGGTGCTAACTTAGAAGCTGATGATTGGGATTCAAACGTACCAATGCTGCAGCAAGGTATAAATTCAACTATTCACAAGACCACTCAGGCCGTCCCAAGCGAAGTCCTGTTAGGATACCGTGTCGTAACAAATGCAGATAGAATTTGTTCAGAGGAGGAACAAGAAATTGACATCACCAAATTAAGAGTATCGGTCAGTAATAGATTGGAAGCCAATGCTGAAAAGCAGAACAAAATATTCGACAGAAAAAGGTGCTCAGCACCCCTTTATAAAGTTGGTGATTTGGTGTTGATGAAAGTGCACTCTCAATACAATGATGGAGGTAGTAAGAAGTTATTGCCTAAGTTCAAAGGGCCATTTCGAATTACAAATGTTATGGGTAATGACAGATATAGACTGAAGGATATGACAGGAGCGGAAAGAAGTCAGCAATGTTATGAAGGCGTTGCTTGTGTTCAGGATTTAAAGCCCTGGATAAAAATAGCAGAAATATGATAAAGATAATATGATGATAAGAATATGATAATAATAATGATGATGTTAATATGATGATGATAACATGATGATGATAATATGATAATGATAATATGATGATGATAATATGATGTTGGCAGATGGTCGGATAATTTAACCTTATGTTATCATTGAATTTACTATGCAAACTTGAGTATTATGTTTCTATGTGAAGTGTACATGGTGCAAAGAATGATGTATATTGAAACATTTTGTGTTATTGGAGTATTCTGGATTGCGTGTAGGTGTTGGTGTCCAGCGCATCAGAATATTATTTTATGTGATGGGGTATTCTGGATTGCGTGTAGGTGTTGGTGTCCAGCGCATCAGAATACTATTTTATGTGATGGGGTATTCTGGATTGCGTGTAGGTGTTGGTGTCCAGCGCATCAGAATACTATTTTATGTGATGGGGTATTCTGGATTGCGTGTAGGTGTTGGTGTCCAGCGCATCAGAATACTATTTTATGTGATGGGGTATTCTGGATTGCGTGTAGGTGTTGGTGTCCAGCGCATCAGAATACTATTTTATATGTTGGGGTATACTGGAATGCGTGTAGGTGTTGGTGTCCAGCGCTCCAGTGTACCAATGCAAAACATATGAAGGTGGTCCCGTTACATGTTATTATGTTATGGTACATCCGTTTGGGTTATTGGTAAAGGGATGTGTAGGTGTTGGAGTCCAGCATCCAGCCATATTTTAACCCTCTGTCTAAAGTGTATGGTGTGCCCTGCACGTGGTTTCTTTGTTATTCATGTTCAGTTTTCAGATAAAAATATGTCAAGTTACTGGACTCAGTATGCAGCTGGGGGCAGCTGCATCGTCATGATGGCCGGATGTTGGCAACTTGTTGAAAACTATGGAATACGGTGGGCGGAATAACTACGGGGCAAAAGAAGAAAAAGAGAGGATGACAGCGACAGCGGAGCGGCGTGACGTTTGGTGGAGGCAAAACGAGTCCCGCGTATTGAATATTATTGTAGTGGATATATCCTTGAAAGTAGTAAATAAATGTAGTGTGTACATACACGAGTATCATTCCTAACACTTGTATCCAAATATTTTAAAACACTATGCGAGTCATCGTCGCGTTCACTTATTTTTGCTTGTTCAAAATCACTGTTGCTCGTTTTGTAATCGCTCGCTTGTTCATATTTGATTGCACTTTGATGATTTAATTGACACATTTTATAATTGTATTCTTCCATTTTCTTTTTCAATTGAGTAGGAAATAAGAAATAGTTCACGAAAACATTAAAAAATAGTACGCTCTTGTGACATTTGGGCCCATCGGCCGGCTTATTTGGTTAGTTTCTATATGTTGATAGTTTTTTTGACATACATTTAGTATTGCCCTCGTCAGAATCTATCTGACGTATCTAAAGTAGTAAAATTGCCATTTTCGTTTCGTACTCTATGTGTAGAAAATCATTAAACTTGTGTATCTTTAATTTGCATATTCTTTGATTCGGCAATGATAATGCTGCCGTATTATCTATCTAATTGAATCGCCTATCGTTGTGCGGGGGGGGGGGGGGGAGAGGTAATTGCCCATTGCCCTTAGCGCAACAAATAAAAAACTCAACGATTATACCTACCTACGACCTACGAATAAATAAATAGGTACTAGCATTAATAATCTGGCTATAGCCTATTCTTGATAGGCTATAGCCTCCTCACTCACCCGTGACGACCTAATGACACAATTGAACATTTTGTAAATCAGCAAAATCTATCTATTCAAACTAATTGCAAAGAGAAAATAATATTTCATATTTGATTATGTTTCTGAGAAAACTATTGTTGTAATTTGCTTTCAGATCGTTTTATTTATTTATATTTTATTCATCGGTATACTCACAGCGTTACAATAATAAAAGACACTATATTTAGAGTTATAAGGTCGATTATGAGTTACACATATAAATCTAAATCGCCACAATAAAGATCTTTTTAGAAAAGTCAGAGACTTCGTGAAAGCCCGCGATATAAAATATTGCTGGGTGCGCAATGTACGGATTTATATACGGAAGAATGATTTGCCTCCCGCTCGTTGTATCATTTCCGAAGGGCAATTGAGCAGTAAAGTTTTTTTATAGGTAGAAGGGCCAACTTTACTTATTATTATTATGATATAAATACTTTTTATTCCGCAATTGTATTGCTATTTAATATAATTTTTCACTTTTGTTTATTTAATATTGTCATAACTTTAAATTCCAATTTAACCTTTATAAATAAATACAAATATGTAGGAATTCGAGGTTTAAAAAAAGTCAAAACTTACACACTTCTACACATAATACACGATTTTCATTTAAATTTATTTGCACTATCACTTATTCACTATCGCTATGCATATTCATAATCAGATATGAATCTGATAATGATAATGATAATGTAATCTGTAACTTGAATGATCAAGTTACAGATTACATTATCATTATCATATATTATATACATATTTTAAAAATACTTTTTTCCAAACTATGCACGCAATAAATGTTATAAAATACGTACCATCAAGGCTGTATTTTTTAAATATACAAGTATTATGTATAATTTTATTATTAAAAATGTCATAATTATGAGGAAAATATATTTACAGGCGACTTGAGGTTGAAAATATATTACCAAAATGTTCGTAGTCTAAGAGGGAAAACGAATATATTTTATTAAAATTTATTACAAGAAGATCATGACATAATATGTTTAACGGAAACTTGGTTGCATAAAGGAATCTTTGACGGTGAACTTTTTAATAATTCGTATCATGTCTATAGAAGGGACCGAAATTATGAAAATTTAACTCAAAATAGAGGAGGAGGTGTACTGATTGCTGTTAAAACTATTATAGCATCTTCTATCCATGTCCAATGGCAATCGATTGCCGAAGATGTATGGATAACTGTGAAGCTGCCGCATATGGCCACAATTATAATTGGTTGGGTGTGGTAAGTAGTTACCACATGATATAAACCATTTGCAGGTTTTATCAGCCCACTTAGAGTGTGCCACTGACATCATGTTTAACCACCCAGATGATATTATGCTTATGGTTGGCGATTATAATCTGACCAATATTATGTGGACCCTTTCAGATGATAACGAACGTTCATTGTCTATCGGTAACGATAAACTAAATGGCTTAGGAACCGCCCTATCTGACTTCTTGTCGATTTCGGAATTACGGCAATTTAATTATTTAAGTAATCAGAACAACCGGATTCTGGACCTCATTCTATGTAATAAGGATTTAACAATTGAACCAGCAGATAGTCACCTTGTTCGTGAGGATGCTGAGCACCATAAATCGGTAATAATTTATCTTGCGGTTGTATCTTCACCTCCGGCACATTTTTCTTCTAAAACCATTCGTCTATTTAAGAAAGGTAATTACGAAGTTATAAATGAAATTTTAAATACTTATGATTTTAATCATTTGTTTGATATTGATTGTATTATAGATACGTGCCTTAACAGACTTTACGTTACCCTGGAAAGTGTAATTAATAAATGTATTCCGATAAAAGAAGTGAGTTGTAATAGTTATCCTCTTTGGTACTCAAAACCTCTAATGCATATTATAAAAGAGAAATACAAATTTTTCAAGAAATGGAAAAAATATAAAAATCCTTTAGATTATCGTTCTTTTTCATTGTCGCGAGTTCGACAAAAGGCAGTTGCTAAGGATTGTTACAGATACTATATATCTATGACTGAACAATCTATAAAAAAAAACTCTAAAACTTTCTGGAGTTATGGAAAATCGAAGCAATCATCACCAGCATTTCCAAAAACTATGCATTTTGAAGGTGATTCAGCCAGCACTTTAATTGGAATCTGCATGCTTTTTTCTGACTATTTTAATACTGTCTATGATAAAACAAAAATAGATATCAATCGACAACCCACATTAGCTCCTGACTCGAACAACCTGCCTTTGAGTGACATTTTAATTGATCAAGAAACAACCCTATCTTATTTGAAGAATATGGACATTAAAAAGGGAGCGGGTTTTGATGGAATTCCGTCATACTTTATAGTTCAATGTGCTAAATCTTCAGCGAAACCTTTAACCGGATTGTTTAATAAGTCCTTACAATTAGGAATTGTCCCCGTCGACTGGAAACAGGCTCTGGTCACTCCAATATTCAAAAACGGCGATAAAGGGGACGCAAAGAACTATAGACCAATCTCGAAATTATCAATTTTTGCAAAGGTATTCGAAAAAATTGTATGTGATGTTTTGGTCAAGCACACAAAACAACATATAAATTGCGAGCAACATGGCTTTTACCCTGGTAGATCTGTTGAGACAAACCTTGCAATATTCACTTCTGATGTATCAGCATCCATGGATAAAAGAATACAAACTGATGTTGTATACACGGATTTTGCAAAAGCATTTGATAGAGTAAACCATGACCTACTATTAGATAAATTGTATTCAATCGGGATAAGAGGAAATTTGTATAGATGGTTTGTGTCATATGTTAAGAATCGTTTACAGAGTATGGCTATAGGAACTGCCCGCTCAGATGGTGTAATTATTCCATCCGGTATACAGCAAGGATCTCATCTTGATCCGTTTCTTTTTAACCTATATATAAGCGATATTGGAAAATGTTTTAAATATTCCAATTATTTATCGTATGCTGATGACCTAAAAATATATAAAGAAATAAGATCTGAGCATGACTGCCTTCTCTTACAACAAGATATCAATACTCTGAAAGAGTATTGCGATGAAAGAATGATTAAAATGAATGTAAATAAATGCTTTCAAATAACCTTCACAAGAAATGTGAAATCCAAGATAAATTTCCAATATAAATTCGAAGGAACTGACTTAAAGATCTGTGACAAAACTAGGGACTTGGGTGTTATTCTGGACTCAAAATTAAATTTTAATATTCATATTGACAGCATTAACGACAAAGCCTATAGGATGTTAGGCTTCTTGATCAGAGTTTCCAAACCATTCAGTGATCCTTATGTTCTCATTCTTCTATATAATGCTTTTGTCAGTTCGCATTTGGAATTCTCTTCCCCCATTTGGTGTCCTCAATATAATGTACACATACAAAGAATTCAGCAAATGCAAAATAAATTTCTTAAATATTTAAATATCAAAAATAACATGTTTCATTCTAATCTTGCGGATGTTTCAAATTTCTTCAAAATTTATCCTCTTTCTTATCGCAGGGATGTCGCCGGTGCGACGTTCTTGTATAAGATAATTAACAATTGTTTGTTAAGTAAAATTACCTTCAACATTCCAGCTAGGAATACTAGGAATTACAAGTTATTTAAAGTAGCCAGGTGCAATACCAATGCATGTAAAAATGGAATCATACCGCGAATATGTTCGTTTTATAATAACAAATTATCGAATGTTGACATTTTTAAAATACACTAAAATAGTTTAAAAATGCTCTTCATAGCTGCAGGTGATATAATTGGTATTTAGGTACCTAATTGTATATAATATATATATTTTATTTTCTATTACAGTCTTGTGGATATGTAATACCTATATTTATATATATCAAATAAATCTATCTAACGCAAATAAAACGTCATTTTCATACCTACATTAAACTTAATACACTGTCATCAAAATCTCTCTTTTCATCACACACACGCACACACACGAGCCTTCAAACACAAACACTGTAGCGCTCGGTAATTCGCGCCACAAGGGGATTGATTTTCAAGAGTGGGCACCCTGAAATGAGAGAGAGATAGGTGCGAAAGAGACGAGAATAAAGATCGCGTCCGCACCGCGGGTAAGGGAGAGCGATCGCCGCCGCGAGAGCGCGCTAGCAGACGCGGAAAGAGAATAAAAATAGGCGATAGATGAGAAAGAGCTAGTTAGAGTTAGAGTAGGAGTAAAAAAAAAAGAGAGAGGAAGAAGGAAGGAGAACGGAGGTCGGCGTGGTGATTTTGTCGAAGAGTCAATTTTTATTAAAAATCGGATTTGTTTTACAAAAGTGCAATATGTAGTACGAAAAGTATTTATTTTTGGCTGCCCCCCGGCCACGGGCCGGGGAGGCAAATGACGTGCGTTAAAGCGAGCGCGATCAGTCGTTTCTGAAAAGAGAAAGTGAATCTAAAATTTTCGTGGCACGCGGGCACGAATCGGCCATCGGCGGATATAGAGTCAATCCGGCGTTATAATATCAATTAAACGGCACGGCAGTGATCGGTTGTAATAAGAAGTCAAAATTTGACCGTAGTTCCGTGGGATTATGATCGGCGTAATTTTTGTATGATATAGAAGTAGCTCGCACGCGAGGGCCGTAATTCACGGCAGGAACCGGGAATAATATCTCCCGATGAGATTACAGGAGTGTTCGTCGCGATCGTTATTCGATCTAATATAACCCTATTCCCCCGCGCAAAAAGAAGATGTAGATATTTCCTCCCCAGGAAGAATAATATGATAAAAGATTGTCTGGATAGTACGTGAACAGATTAAACATTCCCCAGAAGTTTTAAAAGCAAGGCACAGGCCGAAGAATTAGTTTAAAAAGAAGAAGCGGCGATGATGATCAATAGATTTTGAGCGTAATAGGACGTTCCTTATGTCTTACGCCCCAGGGACCAGGATGATCCCGAGGATTGGCGAATTCTAGCAGAATCTGGCGACAACTGGAAGTTGGAGTGAGCAGCGCTCGTCTGACAGGAGTGGGACACAGGACCGAAGCAAGGATGAAGTGTTGAGGTCAGATTTGAAATCTTAATGTATCCTACTCTCTCTGCAGTGTCATAAAACCAGTATAATGTTTATGTTTACATTTGTAGTTCTAAGGAATATTTGTAGCTGAAACCCCTTTCAATATTTTGAGTATAATAATGCAATGTCAAAGGTCAGCCGATTGAAGTAAGATGCCTGAAGTAAATATTGAATAATGACTAAAGAATAACGTAGTTAACCGTGCCATATCTGCCTGAAGTTCGACGAAATTAGTTCGATCAAATGTGTATATTGAAGTTGAGATTTAGGAGTTTCTTTTGTGAGAAAGTCGATTATAATAGCCTGTTAAATAAGATGCCAAATGTTCAAATTAATTTGTAGGGCGGTGTGACCGCCGGTCTAAATCAGGAGTTTGACGTTTTGAGTCGTCAGACGGCCGCACTAGGCGGTATTATTGTATTATTTTGCTGTATTATTGTATTATTTTGCTGTATTATCGTGTTATTTTGCTGTACTATTGTATTATTTTGCTGTATTATTGTATACTTATATTGTTGTGTGAAGCTACACTTTATTTGTACGGGTGGTCGACAGTTGTCATCGTACCAGTTGGGCCGAAGTGATAGTATAATTATTAATGTCGCCATATTTCTTTGTTTACATTGTGTACCGTAGGGCGGATCGATGCGGTTCGAATATAGCACCGGTGCGGCAACGTAGTGAAGTTGGCGTTATCGATTACAGGCGCCTGCGCCGTGCACCGCGCAACCGGTGACGGTGAAGCTTGTAACAAATTGCGGCGGACGCCGGTAGGGCGCGCTGAGGTCGTACGATAGAGCGGGCGGTCCGCAATCGGCGGCCATTGTTTGTTTACATTTTGCATTGTTTACATTAGCGGGTGACAGCCGTCTGTCATTGCGCTATATTAGAATTAGGTTACAATGAAAACTATTTTATATATTAATTAACTGTCATTATATATTGGTGACTACAACCTCTTATAATTTTACAAGCATATTATGGTAATTAGTTTATATTAAAGAATGAGAATTAAAATCACGTGAATTAAATATTACTACGTCATAGCATACTTCACTACGGTTGTACGGAAGCATCATCGATCGCCTAGGAACGTTTCGAGCTGCAACGATGCCGTGCATGTTGTATAGGAATTGAATTATCAGAATTATATTTTTTACCTTTTCTTTTATAATCGGTTAGAAGTGACGGAGTTGTTCCGTCAGAATGTCATTTGACTATGTCTGGTGATTGTAGAGGAACATTATCGCCGTGTATTATATTTTCTGCTCTCTCGTTTATATTTGTTTAGAATTGACGGCGTTATACCGTCGAGATTGTCATTTGACTCTGTCTAGCATATGTTGATAAATATTATCACGATATTATAGGGCGACATCTGCCGCCGTGTATGGTATTTGATATAGGAGATTTGAAGTTCAAAATAATGTAACAAAAAGGATAAATTACATAACCGTAATTAATAGAGATCAGTTATTCTCGTAAGCAAACGTGACATTTGGCGCCCAACGTGGGGCGTTCTCTGTAGTAAATGTGGAGCGTTCTTTTTAGTAAACGTGGAGCGTTCTTTTTAGTAAACGTGGAGCTTTCTCTGTAGTAAATGTGGAGCTTTTTCTTTAGTGAGCGTGGGGCGTTCGTTCAGTAAACGTGGGTTTCCCTAAAATTGTTTAAATTCGAGAAGCGTAATTTGTTGTCGAGGAGGTCCCTTCAATTATAGAGAGCAACATTGAGTATTAAGTAGTTCAATTTTTTTTTCCCTTTGTTTGTTAGAAGTTGTTGAGTCGAGTGGCCGGCTGGTACCTGACCATCCCGTACAAGTTGCGGCTTCATATTTTTCGGTGTTGTTGTTTGTTGTTTTGTTCGCAGCCCTGGCCGATAGTGTTCGAGGAGCGCAGTATACGGCGGAGTAAGTAGTTATTTCCTAATCATGTCTGACCGGGACTTGAGGAAGATTAATAGGGATCTTAAAAAGGACTCTTTGCTACCCAAAGATAAGGCTATGGACGTAGGAACTGACGCGGAGATGGAGACCGATATGGAGGAGCAAGGTTTTGCTGCAGCGATGAATTTGCCTAATATGGAGCCCCATTATACACCCGTGAACCCAGTTCACAAAGCTGACGCTAATGCCCCGGCGGTAGGGAGAAGACTTGAAGTACATGACACTGTTGGTACAGATACGGAGTACATGTTACCGGTTTCGAATCCAAGAATCAGAAGAAGAGTGGAGCGAGTTCAGTTGGAGACAGATGGAGATTGGGATTCTGAGGATGAGGTGAGAGACACTGGACGTCGTTTTAATCCTAACGTACATCGGTGGAATTTACATTTTGATGGCAGTACTTCGGTACTTGAATTTTTGGACAATGTGGAGGACATGGCTAGATCGCGCCAAGTGAGGTTAGGATCTATCGTGAATTGTTTCACTGAGTTGTTACAAGGAGGAGCCTTGAAGTGGTACCGTACCGTAAGAGGATCAGTAGATGGTTGGAGACAGCTTCGCGCTATGCTTATTCACAAATTTGAACCCTTGAATTATCAGGTGCGCATGGAAGCGACCTTAAGGAATACTAAACAGAAGCCTGGACAGAATATGGATGATTTTGTAACGGACGTGAGGTCTATCAACAATCATTTGGATCGCAAGATTCCGGAGGAAGTACTTTTGGAGATAATAAAAATGAATGTTTCAACGCAATATCAGTCGTTACTTGGAAGCCATTTAATTAACAATATTTCTCATTTGTTGCAATTAGCCAAGAATTATGAACAATATAACGTAAACGTAAGTACATTTACGCAAGATGCAAGGAATACGAATCATACCCGCAATTATGCAAGAGGACCTAACAATTACACTCATAGACACCCGCTACATAACAGACGCCCAGCCGTATCGGTTTTGGAGCCGCCTATTCATCGTGAAGAGAGGAGAGCAGATTTTGGACCCCGTAATTAAGGCGCAGGAGATTAAAGATTTTTCCCAGATAGCTACACCCTTGTGTAAGTTAACCGGTGGAAAACGTGGAGTGAAGAAGGAGTTCTGCTGGGATGAAGAAGCTCAGAAGGCGTTCGAGCATCTGAAGGAGGCGTTAACACAAGCCCCTATAATTACATGTCCAGATTATTCGAAAGAATTTAAGTTGCATTGTGACGCGAGTGACATTGCTGTTGGTGCCGTTCTTACTCAAGTATCTGATGAAGATAGTGAAGAACATCCGATTGCATATTTTTCTAAAATTTTGAGTCCTGCGGAGAAGAATTATACCGTTACGGAGAGAGAGCTACTGGCAATGGTAAAAGCAATTCATCATTTTCGACCGTACCTGGAAGGTACGCACTTTACAGTTTACACTGATCATGCAAGTTTAAAATGGTTAACTTCGCTGGAGAGTCCGTCAGGACGACTCGCTCGGTGGAGCACGTTACTGTCACAATATGATATGCAGATTGTACACCGGAAAGGTTCCCTAAATGTTGTCGCTGATGCATTATCTCGGATGCAATGCGCACAGATTGATGCCCGAGACCAGAGCAGTACCGACAAATGGTATGAGAAGCTGGTAGAGAGAGTTAAGTCGTGCCGTGAGGCCGCTGAAGGATATTGTTTAGCTGACGATAAGTTGTTTAAGTATATCACCCCCAGACCGGGAGAGTTAAACACTAACCCGTGGAAAGTAGTGGTACCCCACGAAGAAAGGAGAGGAATTATATCTGATCATCATGAAGGACAATTCGCAGTTCACTTAGGAGTTCGCAAGACTGCTAGAAAAATAAAAGAGATATATTATTGGCCAAATCTGACTGAAGACGTAAATGATTACATTCATGGATGTGACGTGTGTAAAGCACACAAAATAAGTACAGGAGCCCCTCAAGGATTTATGACGCGACCGAAATTGGTCGACCGTCCGCTTCATACGTTAAGTATAGATTTGATTGGTCCACTACCCCGGACAAAAGGACAAAACATTTTTATTTTATCTGTTGTAGATGTTTTCACGAAATTCTGTTGGTTGTTCCCCCTTAAGAAAAGCACTTCGGATCACATAATTCGCGCTTTGGAGCATGACGTGTTCTTACTGTTTGGAACCCCGGCAGTATTGATTTTGGATAACGCGAAATATTTTACGTCTAACAAATTTAAAGAGTTTGCAGAGAAGTATAAAGTCCCCAAGCTGTTCTATTCATGTGTGTATGCCCCCCAGTCGAACACTGTGGAAAGGTATAACCAGGTCGTGGAGACGTCCTTGGCTATTCTAGTGAAAGATGACCAACGCACGTGGGATAAGCATCTGCCCCTGGTGCAGCATGCCCTTAATAACACTGAAAATTTAGTGACTGGATTTACGCCATCGTATTTAATGTACGGAAGAAATGTAATTGTGGACGGAAGGTTTCATAAAATTCTCAACTTCATTCCCTCGAATCCATCTGACTTGAAAGTAGATGAACCGTTGGCTCATAGTGCTGGACTTGAGACGTTAGCCGAAACCTACAACTTGGTACAACAGCGCATGCTGGAGTCGTTTCAGAAGAATGCCGAAAGGTATAATTTGCGTCGCAAGCGAGTGGTATTTTCCCTTGGAGACACGGTGTGGGTCAAAAACCACATTCAATCGAAGAAGGCGGAATTCTTTTCAGCTAAGCTGGCTCCACGGTTTGTGAAATGCAGAGTGTCTGCCAAGAAGTCCGCAGTAGCGTATGAGCTGGAAGACTTAAATGGGAAAAGCAAAGGGGTCCATCACATTAAAGATATCCTCAAGGCTGGTTAGTCGGGTGAAAAAGAAACTTACTGTCGTATACTCGTGTGTCGAAGAACAGAGGTAAGCCCAGAATAAGCTGTATGAAATTGATTTGTGGCACATGTATTTCGTTGTTTTGTTTTCCAGTAAAATATGAAGATATATTGAGTATTGTTGAGTATCTTGAGGTCGGTCAGTAAAGTAAATCAGTTGTAGTCGACGTCGTTTGTTGTCTTGTTGTTTTGTGCAATACGCATTTTGAAGTTGAGCATCCGTGTAGTTAAATTTTTTTTTTTTTTTTTATCCCTACTAACCCGGCTAAAGCCGTTAGGTTAGTACTGTTGTGTTTCTGAGTTCTTATATTTCCCGTCGACGATCTCAGCAGTCGACAGTTCGCTACGTTGTTTACCCCCAATCAGACGCAAACCTAAAACTTATTTACTACACTGTTACACTTTACTAATGATATATTGAGGTAGCTAGTGAAAGAGCTACGGTGACACTCTCTTTTGTTGTACGCGGTAGTATTGATGCAGTTGGTTTGGAGTACGCCATGTGAGCGAGTTTTTTTGTTGGTTTCTTGGGCGCAGTTGGCGCGAGTTTTTGAAGTATTGTTGCTAGAGCGCGGTTGCGCGAGTTATTAGGAGTTTCCCTATCATCACACCCCACACCCCCCTACACTGCCATATTGATGAATATGTGCTGAAGGGCCGACGGACCCTTACAACCCTGCCAATAGAGCAGGTAAAAACATTACGTTACACAATCGGTGACGATTCGAGT
The DNA here is from genome assembly GCA_020383195.1 of Neomicropteryx cornuta. Lineage (NCBI taxonomy): Eukaryota > Metazoa > Arthropoda > Insecta > Lepidoptera > Micropterigidae > Neomicropteryx > Neomicropteryx cornuta. The sequence continues at coordinate 1,940,087 of JAHKQU010000010.1, read as the reverse complement.
GTTTTGGAGTAGCGACCATTCCTTGAGTCGGTCATTTGAATTACTAGTATTTCTGAGCATGGACGGTTGGTCCATTGCCTATTTATATATTTACACTTACCCAGTTACACTTACACATTACACACCGGTTTCTATGTTTGCGATTGTTAAGTTAAAGAGGATGCAGTCCTTATTGTTTGCGATCATGTGAGTCCAAACCCTCGTCTTGAAGTCGAGCATTGCGATCCTGATTGGATCACGTTGTGTGACGTGATGTCGTTAGTTCCCTATTCTACTTATGTTTATTGCTGACTAGCAGTTAGAATGAGAAGTTGTCAATGTAAGCTACGGTGTTAAATTCAAGATGTCCAGTTATGTTCTCTATCTGTGCAGTATCAAGTGCTGCTTAGAACACGATTCTTTGGTTTATAATGAGGTGAGCTCTTCGATGGTCTCGGTGTCCTTAGTATGAAAGGGATGAAAGAGGTAAGACCGTGTGAAAGAGGAGGAATGATACGGTCATGAAAGGTAGGTTATCAAGATATTGATGCAGCTTGTCCCTCGAATCTAAATCAGTTCCCGCATTCCAAATTGATGTCGTTTAAAGTAGGAACACCGAAGATGTAATCGTGACAATGAAGAAAGAGAATTCTTGAAGCTTACTGGGATTGCTAACAATTAAACAGCCCATTTTGAGTTTAAGATGCAAGCGATTCCTCGCTGGCGTTGCGTCTTGATCCTTGTCAGTCCAATGAGGCCCGCTGTCATATTTGTCATGATGCAGGCGCTTTCTGGTGTTATAGATGCCAGTCTGAGTAATTACATTTTGTCTAGAAAGTAGTGTGATCTAAGATTTTGCGTTGGTTGTGCCCTTAGTCTAAAATTCTTTCGTTTCCAAGTTGGCACGGCGGCTATGAGACCGACCCAATAAGTCCATCGGTATGGAAGTATTTTCTACTTCATCTGCGCTATGCAGCCAAAGTAGTGTCTAATAGATCTTTCGAATAGAACTAACAAACATTTCCCTGCCATTGTATGTTTTGCGTTAGAAATGACGCAAAGCACTGTACAGAAGCTGAGTTCCCCCTTGAATAGCAGGAGTGATATCTTGTTACTCCCCCCTTTAGTTACACAACAGTATATTCGATGTTTTGGTTAGAGGAGCAGGTCCGGATGTGTATGTCCGCTGCGTGAAGTTTTGAGTTGGTTATTGTTGGAGAGTCATGGAAATAATTTGAAGTTAAAATCCGCGTGTTGTACTGAATAGAAGTGAAATTATTTGAAGGAGTTCGGAATTTTGAAAACTAATTGATATATAGAAGAGGTTCGGTTTATGAGAGAGGGGATGCTCAACGGATGCTAGCTCGTGAGGAGAGCAGTTAAAAATTAGTAATACCCGACGGTTTCGTCAATGTTAAGTAATCTAAAAGGCTTAGAAGTAGAGATTAAGTAGAGCAAAATAAGTAAAGTCAAAGAGTAAATTGTTCAGTTGATTGTTTGGGAGACTATGTGAAATAATGTGAAGCTAAAGTCCGCGTATTATTCTGATTAGAAAGGAAGTTTTATTGGAGTAAAGTAGAAAAGTAGATCGTTAATGATGAAGCTTCGATAGGCGATATGGCACGGCAAAGAGAAGGCATAGTCGGGAAAAGATGTAGGCGCGAAGAGTAATAATGACGATTGGTCCATTTTAAATGTAGCCATGCAACTGAGCATGGAAGGGCACGATCCATGACAGGCATTCATATAATTTGAGTAATAATGTTAAATTGAAGTTGGGTTTTGAGAAGCGAACGATTCAGAAGAATCGGAAATTGTCAAAGTAGAGGAAATACAGTTTAATTGAGAAGTTTCATGTTGAATATATGTCGAAGGAGGATAAATATGTGGTGAGGCTAGACCTGGTTTGACATTGAGGAAGTAAGATACATGTTAAGGAGTAGGCTTCGAGGAGACATTGCTATACATTTGAACTTTAGCCCTAAGAAGTGCTGGTGCAAAGCTGCGCACGAAGCGCAAGAGAAAAGTGATCACGGCAAGTGAAATTTAAAAAAAAGCCGTTAAAGTGATAGAGTATAAGAAACAAAATTATCGAACATTCGCGAGGTAGCCTTGAACATTATGTCGTAAGATAGGCCGATGTAGCATGGGATGATTTTATTGTTGGTTGTTAATTGATGAAATTGTTAATCTGTATGAATAACTAAATTATTGTAAAGTTAGTGAAATCTAAATAAGATTCACATGATGAGAAGTGTCTTGAGAAGTAATGCTCCAATTAGAGCAATAAGTGTAAATTTCTCTAAATGGAGATAAGTAAGTTTAAGTATATTGTCTGATATTGCCGACTTTATAATATTTTGTAATTAAGTTATGCTTATGTCTTTTTATGATTAATAGTGGGAAGAAATTCAGAAGTGTGATCTGAGGGCAGATCACGTCCCTACTCCCCGGCATTGTAGCGCTCGGTAATTCGCGCCACAAGGGGATTGATTTTCAAGAGTGGGCACCCTGAAATGAGAGAGAGATAGGTGCGAAAGAGACGAGAATAAAGATCGCGTCCGCACCGCGGGTAAGGGAGAGCGATCGCCGCCGCGAGAGCGCGCTAGCAGACGCGGAAAGAGAATAAAAATAGGCGATAGATGAGAAAGAGCTAGTTAGAGTTAGAGTAGGAGTAAAAAAAAAAGAGAGAGGAAGAAGGAAGGAGAACGGAGGTCGGCGTGGTGATTTTGTCGAAGAGTCAATTTTTATTAAAAATCGGATTTGTTTTACAAAAGTGCAATATGTAGTACGAAAAGTATTTATTTTTGGCTGCCCCCCGGCCACGGGCCGGGGAGGCAAATGACGTGCGTTAAAGCGAGCGCGATCAGTCGTTTCTGAAAAGAGAAAGTGAATCTAAAATTTTCGTGGCACGCGGGCACGAATCGGCCATCGGCGGATATAGAGTCAATCCGGCGTTATAATATCAATTAAACGGCACGGCAGTGATCGGTTGTAATAAGAAGTCAAAATTTGACCGTAGTTCCGTGGGATTATGATCGGCGTAATTTTTGTATGATATAGAAGTAGCTCGCACGCGAGGGCCGTAATTCACGGCAGGAACCGGGAATAATATCTCCCGATGAGATTACAGGAGTGTTCGTCGCGATCGTTATTCGATCTAATATAACCCTATTCCCCCGCGCAAAAAGAAGATGTAGATATTTCCTCCCCAGGAAGAATAATATGATAAAAGATTGTCTGGATAGTACGTGAACAGATTAAACATTCCCCAGAAGTTTTAAAAGCAAGGCACAGGCCGAAGAATTAGTTTAAAAAGAAGAAGCGGCGATGATGATCAATAGATTTTGAGCGTAATAGGACGTTCCTTATGTCTTACGCCCCAGGGACCAGGATGATCCCGAGGATTGGCGAATTCTAGCAGAATCTGGCGACAACTGGAAGTTGGAGTGAGCAGCGCTCGTCTGACAGGAGTGGGACACAGGACCGAAGCAAGGATGAAGTGTTGAGGTCAGATTTGAAATCTTAATGTATCCTACTCTCTCTGCAGTGTCATAAAACCAGTATAATGTTTATGTTTACATTTGTAGTTCTAAGGAATATTTGTAGCTGAAACCCCTTTCAATATTTTGAGTATAATAATGCAATGTCAAAGGTCAGCCGATTGAAGTAAGATGCCTGAAGTAAATATTGAATAATGACTAAAGAATAACGTAGTTAACCGTGCCATATCTGCCTGAAGTTCGACGAAATTAGTTCGATCAAATGTGTATATTGAAGTTGAGATTTAGGAGTTTCTTTTGTGAGAAAGTCGATTATAATAGCCTGTTAAATAAGATGCCAAATGTTCAAATTAATTTGTAGGGCGGTGTGACCGCCGGTCTAAATCAGGAGTTTGACGTTTTGAGTCGTCAGACGGCCGCACTAGGCGGTATTATTGTATTATTTTGCTGTATTATTGTATTATTTTGCTGTATTATCGTGTTATTTTGCTGTACTATTGTATTATTTTGCTGTATTATTGTATACTTATATTGTTGTGTGAAGCTACACTTTATTTGTACGGGTGGTCGACAGTTGTCATCGTACCAGTTGGGCCGAAGTGATAGTATAATTATTAATGTCGCCATATTTCTTTGTTTACATTGTGTACCGTAGGGCGGATCGATGCGGTTCGAATATAGCACCGGTGCGGCAACGTAGTGAAGTTGGCGTTATCGATTACAGGCGCCTGCGCCGTGCACCGCGCAACCGGTGACGGTGAAGCTTGTAACAAATTGCGGCGGACGCCGGTAGGGCGCGCTGAGGTCGTACGATAGAGCGGGCGGTCCGCAATCGGCGGCCATTGTTTGTTTACATTTTGCATTGTTTACATTAGCGGGTGACAGCCGTCTGTCATTGCGCTATATTAGAATTAGGTTACAATGAAAACTATTTTATATATTAATTAACTGTCATTATATATTGGTGACTACAACCTCTTATAATTTTACAAGCATATTACGGTAATTAGTTTATATTAAAGAATGAGAATTAAAATCACGTGAATTAAATATTACTACGTCATAGCATACTTCACTACGGTTGTACGGAAGCATCATCGATCGCCTAGGAACGTTTCGAGCTGCAACGATGCCGTGCATGTTGTATAGGAATTGAATTATCAGAATTATATTTTTTACCTTTTCTTTTATAATCGGTTAGAAGTGACGGAGTTGTTCCGTCAGAATGTCATTTGACTATGTCTGGTGATTGTAGAGGAACATTATCGCCGTGTATTATATTTTCTGCTCTCTCGTTTATATTTGTTTAGAATTGACGGCGTTATACCGTCGAGATTGTCATTTGACTCTGTCTAGCATATGTTGATAAATATTATCACGATATTATAGGGCGACATCTGCCGCCGTGTATGGTATTTGATATAGGAGATTTGAAGTTCAAAATAATGTAACAAATTGTAAATTTCTTCACCGTGATTAAATAAAGATCAGTTGTTTAGTATCAAACCGTGTTCCTACTTTAAGGTAGATTTCCCCCACCCCTTGAAATTTGATTTGACGGTGAGGAAGCCGGCGTCGTCCCTACTGGCGGGGAAGGCGCACCGGTAAAGGACACGGGGCTATAATGCGTCGTGGAGCGTCAACCCCCACCCCCTGAGATCCCGAGCAGCCCCTTCAGCTCCACGACTGCGTCCTCGTAGTAGTGAGGAATAGCCAGCTTCCCAGCCAAGGTAATAAGTTGCAGTCTGGCCTAACCGGACTTGCCGTAGCGGGGACGAGCTGAGAACGACCGCCGAACACCGTGGCGGTTCCGCCACGTTCACCGTAGCCGCGCGAGTGGGACGAGGCGCGCGCGCGTGACGTCGCTTGGGACACCCGTCTGGCGCCCTGACGTCATCACGACGTCCACCGATTTAGTTGTACGACTATCCTACAACCGAAGGGTGGCCCGACCGAGTCACCGTTCGCTCCTCGAGGTCCGAGTCTCCGGCGAACCGGTTGAACCCATTGAGTGTGCAGCGCGAGACGGCGGGAGAAAGCGCGCCCGAGGCGGAATCGACGCGGACGGTCGTCGAAGCGAGTCCTACCCTCGTCGCGACCCTCCGAGGTGAAGCGGAGACCCGACGCGGGATCGGCCGACGTCGAAAGGCGAAGGTCGAGGAAAACAAACGTGACAACACACACCCTCATCCACACACACACACATACATCACATGCTCCTCATACGAATTGTTACCTGCGTGTTTGTACTTTAATAAATTGATTTGCATCAATTTAGTTTGAAGTCTTCATACCTTCTGTATAATAGTATGTTTGTGAATATGTAGGAAATCCATAATCGGTTTTGTTATCTACTTAATTCTTAATTGTTAATGTTATTGTTTTACTATGTGTTTTCCCATAAGAAAATAAATAAATTAACACATAAACATCCTATTTGTTATCGTGCCAGGAGGTTAGCTTTTAGCGATAAAGAAAAGTTACGCGTTTTATTAGATGAATTGACCTGTAATAATGTAATTAGACCGAGTACTTCCCCGTAGTATGCATCACCTATTGTTTTTGTTCGGAAAAACAACGGAGAAATTAGATTATGTATTGATTACAGGGAAATATATAAAGTTACAACAATACAATACCAAAGGTTTTGTTTTACCTGATCAGAAGTAAATGGCAAAAAAGGAAGCTGCGAAATTGGTCCTCGAAAATTGCCTATCTGATAACATCAAAGAGATAAGTCTGACCTTAGACACGTGAGGGCAAAACCGCATCCAATATGTTGCAGTGCTATTGTTATGGGTTGCTTGAAATTATGAATATAGGACAGCCGAATATAGGACTGCTATACTTTGGCCATTTTATTGGGGCCCATTGTGCATACCTTCATAGTGCAGCTTCGAAACTAAAGCTCCTTTAGCCAATCCGTCTTCAATAGGAGCCAACCAGCTACAAATTTCGCCTATAGCAAGCATGGCTGCCCCCCACGTTGCGCTTCTTTTTGAAGTGAGGGCTGGACAGTGACAGATTGCGTGTTCCGCAGTCTCTTCCTCTGCATTACTAGGTTTGCCCTCGGCAGGCTGAGACCGTATTTTGTAAGACGAGGGTGCAGCCCTGTTCTGGCCTGGCTACATTTTAAACTGCCACACCTGCGTCTGTGCCTTGCCCGGGTTAGATGGTTTAGAGCAGATGTTGGATAGTTAACTGATAGTGGCAGGATAGGTTCTGGCCGAAAAAAGGATAGGTTCTGCCCCTGGCTGTGACTGTGCCCTTTTACCCTTTGGACTGTGACATCGTTTACGGATGAAAATTGTTATGGGCTGTTCAGGAATTAAACATAGCCGTATTATAGAACAAAAATAAGTCTGGCCACACCAATATAGGAGCGGACTCTATGCATAGCACTACACCTCCATATATTTAACACATGTTTAAAAATACTTTCATAAGCAAAAAAAAAAAATCTAAAAAATCATATCAAATACTCCAAAAGCAGATAAACGAAATGAACAAAAGTACCTAAACAGTAAAAAAGTCTCCTGTCAAACGAATTCAACAATAAAATCGCTTCCTCCGTTTGGGAGCTCCGATGCCACAGACAGATACTGTTTGCATGGGGGGTTAGAAACACACGTCGAAAACAATGGGTTTAATAAGTAGAAACAATTAATAATATTGCATAAAAATGCACCTATTTTTATAATCCGATGTTAAGTCAATGGATTATTCAAAGTTCCTGCGACATAAGGTAGATCTACAAAGTAAGGCATACACTTTGTACCAATATTTTTTAAACTAAATTTAATGAGGGATCTCATGGTGGTAAGCATAGGTATTCATTCGATATGAATCACCCGGTAGGTATTTAAGTACGGGAATAAAATAAGCTCAAATAAATCTATTTATTCAATTCCTGGAGAAGTACTTTAGCATAACGGAATGCTGAACAAACGCGCATAATCAATTCTATAAAAAAACTTCTACAGGTCCACCCTTTTTCAATACGATTAAAAAGGAAAAATCATTACTAAGTTTTAATTTAAAGCTAATATTTGAAAACTAGATCGATTAAAATTTACGAGTATGTGATCCGTGTCGTTACACGCTTCTCGTACGAACTTTAAGTTCGTTGCATTCCCTAAATAAATCTTTCAACACTAAGTCAACCCATTAAAAAGGAATATTCAATAAAATAGCTTATGACCATGACATCTCCACCAGATAAATAAAAGATTAGGAATCCATTCAAATAAGTGAAGCTATTTAATTTTACAATTAGAACAAAATTATTTTACGCGTAGTAATTGTAATGAGTGTATAAATTTCCATGTTTAATCACATTCGCTACATTTATACTTTCTTCTAATTTCTTAAAATCAACCTCGCTGCAGATTAAACTTTTTTTTTTGTGAACAGCTGGGTTAAGATGACGCCCTAAATGTCCATTTTGCGAACACGTATAGCAAGACTCGCTGCCTATAAACGTTCATTTTTTTTGTGAACAGCGGCAATATGTACTCTTAAGTTACTCTTGAAAGAGCTCTTATAATCACACTCGCTGCATTTAAACTTTTTTATTTTTCTATGAACGGCATTAATATGAATCCGTAACTGCCCATTTCGTGAACATGTATAGCCACACTCGCTGCATTTAAACTTTTTTATTTTTCGATGTACACCGTCAATATGTGTACGTAAATATGCATTAGTAGAACTTGTATAGGCACACTCGCTGCATTTAAACTCTTTTATTTTTCTGTGAACAGCGTTTATATGAATCCGTAAATGCCCATTTTGTGAACATGTATAGCCACACTCGCTGCATTTAAATTTTTTTATTTTTCGATGTACGCCGTCAATATGTGTACGTAAATGTGCATTAGTAGAACTTGTATAGGCACACTCGCTGCATATAAACTCTTTTATTTTTCGATGCACGATGTCTACATGTCTTCGTAAATCTGATTTCGCTGAACTTTTAATATCACACTCGCTGCATTTAAACTCTTTTATTTTTCTATGAACAGCGTTTATATGAATCCGTAAATGCCCATTTTGTGAACATGTATAGCCACACTCGCTGCATTTAAATTTTTTTATTTTTCGATGTACGCCGTCAATATGTGTACGTAAATGTGCATTAGTAGAACTTGTATAGCCACACTCGCTGCATTTAAACTTTTTTATTTTCAGATGCACGGCGTCTACATGTCTCCGTAAGTCTGAATTAGTTAAACTCATAAAATCACACTCGCTGCATTTAAACTTTTTTATTTTGTTATTTACGAGATTAATTTGTTTTTGAACATTCTTATTAGTTGAACTTGTATAATCGCATTCGTTGCATTTGACTTTATTATGTAGGCAAATCGTCGTTTCATTAATTTCCTTATTTTTAATAGGTAATGTCGAAAATGTTTCTTTATCCAAACATCTGCCACATACAATATGTTCGTCTAGATAATTAGGTAAATAATATATGGAATCGCTTCGTTCAAACGAACACTTGCAAGTCGCACAATTAAGATCTATTCTCTTTAATATTATTCTGACGCATTTGATATTATCAATTGTTACATCGTGACAAGGTTTACTAGTGGTTGGTATGTTATGTTGTGTCACATAGTTTTTGTTGGGTTCTAATTTTATAAATTTAATGTCTTCTTCTACGAATTGATCAAATTGTGGGTTTGGATCAATTTCCCGATGGGTTTCAAATATTTCTGATTTAATTGATTGCCTTGTATCCAAATATTTTAAAACACTATGCGAGTCATCGTCGCGTTCACTTATTTTTGCTTGTTCAAAATCACTGTTGCTCGTTTTGTAATCGCTCGCTTGTTCATATTTGATTGCACTTTGATGATTTAATTGACACATTTTATAATTGTATTCTTCCATTTTGTTTTTCAATTGAGTATGAAATAAGAAATAGTTCACGAAAACATTAAAAAATAGTACGCTCTTCTGACATTTGGGCCCATCGGCTGGCTTATTTGGTTAGTTTCTATTAGTTGACAGTTTATTTGACATACATTCAGTATTGCCCTCGTCAGAATCTAACTGACATATCTAAAGTAGTAAAATTGCCATTTTCGTTTCGTACTCTTTGTGTAAAAAATCATTAAACTTGTGTAGCTTTCATTTGCATATTCTTTGATTCGGCAATGATAATGCTGCCGTATTATCTACCTAATTGAAATTAATTGAATCGCCTTTAATTACCGTAATTGCTGTATCGCTGGTTGGCGTAGGGGGGCGGGGGTGGCAATTACCCATTGCCCTTAGCGCAACAAATAAAAAACTCAACGATTATACCTACCTACGACCTACGAATAAATAAATAGGGCCTAGCCTAATATTTTGGCTATAGCCTAGTCTTGATAGGCTATAGCCTCCTCACTCACCCGTGACGACCTAATGACACAATTGAACATTTTGTAAATCGTTTTCAGCAAAATCTATCTATTCAAACTAATTGCAAAGAGAAAATAATATTTTATATTTGATTATGTTTCTGAGAAAACTATTGTTGTAATTTGTTACACATATAAATCTAAATAAGGCGACAGTTGAAAAACGAAATCAAATAGAAAAAAGTGGAGAAAATAGAAAATTAACACAATGGACATAAAATATTAAATTCATACAAGCGAAAGTAAATCATTACTGTACGCTGTGTCGTCGGTTGAGTGTAGTGGAAGTAATTATGTGTTAATGGATGTAAGTGTGTGTGAAAGGGTTAAACTAAGCTATTTTTATGGGAGGAAATGGTGTACCGAATGCAATTTATAAATGATTTGTCTGTTAAGTAAAATATATACGCTCATTGCTCTGCGTAAAAAGGAATTCTTAGCGTACTTAAATGTGTAAAACTTTGATTTAAAAGGCCATGTCGATAATAATTCGCAATCTTCCAAAGTCTGAATCGAATGATAATTTAAAGCTTAAATATGATTTGAAAAAAATAAATTACAAACCTGATAACTTTGAGGATCATATTAAAGGCGTACATCAGAAAATAAGTAAATTACATTGCAGCGAGGTGTTTTGAAGAGGTCAACATATAGATGCCGTACATCGTAAAATAAAAAAGTTTAGATGCAGAGAGTGTGATTAGATATGTTCTCAAAGTGGAAATTTACAGAAACTTATAGACGCCGTACATCGTAAAATAAGTTTGGTTAAATGCAGCGAGTGTGGCCATAACACAAAACGGACATTTACGGATTTAAAGTGTTCTACTAAGAGCTACTTTAGATAAGTTGATAATTAGTCTGTAAATCAGATAATGCTGAAACACTAATGAAATAGCATGAATTTAAAAATTATCGTCGAGTAAAGTTTTAGTCGCTGACGAAACGGTTCCTCAACACATATGGTACCACCAGGAACATGTCTCTTGGTCGAATTACACATAGGCACCTCTAGGTACATAGAATGCGTGAAAGAGACAGTATTATGCTGTATTTTGTATGATGGGAATATATGTAATTATTCCGTAAAGGACATTCTTTTAAGTTTTAAATATCAATCCGAATGTAGGTCAAAGTGTTTCTGATGATATAAAACGCATTTACAAGTACTAATATGAACAAAATCAAAGTGTTGATGTTAGTCAGGTTGATTAAGTCACAATGTCGATCAAATTAACACATGAACATTTGTTGTCGTGTATTTGACATCGTGCCAGGTGGTTAGCTTTTAGCGATAAAGAAAAGTTACGCGTTTTATTAGATGAATTGACCTGTAATAATGTAATTAGACCGAGTACTTCCCCGTAGTATGCATCACCTATTGTTTTTGTTCGGAAAAACAACGGAGAAATTAGATTATGTATTGATTACAGGGAAATAAATAAAGTTATGGTTGAAGAAAAATTTCCAACGCCACACATTGACGATCACTACACATTGACTAAAAAACAAATGTTACTTTAGCAGTATAGATTTACGTAACAGTTTTTATCACGTTAAAGTAGATGAGTCATCAGTTAAATATACTTAATTCATTACACCTTTACGCCAGTTTGAATTCCTCAAAGTTCCTCAAGGTATGACCAATTCTCCGAGTGTATTTATGAGATTCATAAATAAAATTTTTGAAAAGTTAATTAGAGAGAATCAAATATTACTTTATTTATATGACATTTTAGTAGCTAGGAGACTATGTTATGATCAAAAATATTGACACCACTGTAGGGGTTAATAAAAAATTGATACCAAAGTTTAAAGGTCCATATGTGATAAATAAGGCATTAGATTCAGACAGATATGTCATGGGAGATATCGAAGGGTTTCAAGTAACTCAAATACCTTACGAAGGAGTTGTTTCACCAGACAAAATAAAACTTTGGGCAAATGAATAATTCATTTATTTCATAAGTTGATTGCACATTCTATTGAGAATTAAAATGTATTAGAATGAGTTGAAATCCTGTTTTTCTGTGTATTTGTTAAGAATAATGTTGTTTTATAGTGATCACCTTATATCTTTGTATGACCGACACGTTCATGATGTCAGCTACTATCGGTACCAACCTCCAGATTGGCCACTCTGACAACTATCTTGTCTATTTGACTCACTTGGAAGTTGTCAACTTGAACGAGTGAGGGAGATGGCTGACATCCTGTCCATCATCAGCTATTGTGAACTGAAAAGTGGCTTGCCGGGTTTCAAATATAAAGTCTGTGTGATGAGTAAAATAAAAGAGCTTTGGAACGAAATAGGACATTTTATTTCGCCCATCCTGACACCACAAAATAAATAAATAAAAGTAAATTTAATGAAATCAACAAATTTTTGTTTTTTTTTATTGTGTGCTTAAAAGTAATATGCTATAATCATAGCAAATAAACTAAATTCTCAATACATTGATAGAGATTTTTATTTACCCTCAATCTACTATTTACTTTTTGACTTGACCCGATTGTAGGTAGTTGCTTTCAACCGCTAGACATTTCATAATATATTCATTTTTTTTTATTTCTTATTTAAAAATGCATAAAAATGCACCTATTTTCAATAATCCTATGTTAAGCCAACTTATTAGGTATTCAAAGTTCCTGCGACATATAGGGAAATCGACAACGTTTACTCAATTTCTATCAATTTCAATAACTATTTATTGAGAAAAACTTTAGTATAACGGCACGCTGGACAAACGCGCATATTCAATTCTATAAAAAACTTCTACAGGTCCTCCCTTTTTTAATACGATTAAAAGGGAAAAATCATTACTAAGTTTTAATTTAAAGCTAATATTTGAAAACTAGATCGATTACAATTTACGAGTATGTGATCCGTGTCGTTACACGCTTCTCATACGAACTTTAAGTTCTTTGCATTCCCTAAATAAATCTTTCAATACTAAGTGATTCCATTAAAAAAGGAATATTCAATAAAATAGCTTATGACCATGACATCTCCACCAGATAAATAAAAGATTAGGAATCCATTCAAATAAGTGAAGCAATTTAATTTTACAATTAGAACAAAGTTATTCTACGCTTAGTTATCGTAATGAGTGTATAAATTTCCATGTTTAATCACATTCGCTACATTTCACTTTCTTATTTTCTCTTAAAATCACACTTGCTGCATTTAAACTCTTTTATTTTCCGATGTACGGCGTCTATTTGTTTCTTTATATCCTATTTAGATGAACTTTTATAATGTCATTCACTGCATTTATACTTTATATTCTCTTAAAATCAACCTCACTGCAAATTAAACTTTTTGTTTTTTTGTGAACCGCTGCGTTAATATGACGCCCTAAATGTCCATTTTGCAAACACGTATAGCCACACTCGCTGCCTATAAACGTTCATTTTTTTTTGTGAACAGCGACAATATGTACCTACTCTTAAGTTACTCTTGGAAGAGCTCTTATAATCACACTTGCTGCATTTAAACTTTTTTAATTTTTCTATGAACGGCATTAATATGTATCCGTAAATTCACATTTTGTGAACACGTATAGCCACACTCGATGCATTTAAACTTTTTTATTTTTCTGTGCACAGCATTAATATGAATCCGTAACTGCCCATTTCGTGAGCACGTATAGCCACACTCGCTGCATTTAAACTTTTTTATTTTTCTGTGAACATCGTTAATATGAATTCGTAAATTCCCATTTCGTGAGCACGTATAACCACACTCGCTGCATTTAAACTTTTTTATTTTTCGATGCACGGCATCTAAATGTCTCCGTAAAAGTACATTAGTAGAACATGTATAGGCACACTCGCTGCATTTAAACTTTTTTATTTTTCGATGCACGGCATCTAAATGTCTCCGTAAAAGTACATTAGTAGAACATGTATAAGCACACTCGCTGCATTTAAAAGCTTTTATTTTCCGATGCACGGCGTCTATATGTTTCCGTAAACATGCATTAGTAGAACTTGTATAAGCACACTCACTGCATTTAAACTTTTTTATTTTTCTGTGCACAGCAATAATATGAATCCGTAAATGCCCATTTCGTGAGCACGTATAGCCACACTCGCTGCATTTAAACTTTTTTATTTTTCTATGAACGACATTAATATGAATCTGTAACTGCCCATTTCGTGAGAACGTATAGCCACACTCGCTGCATTTAAACTTTTTTATTTTTCGATGCACGGCATCTAAATGTCTCCGTAAAAGTACATTACTAGAACATGTATAAGCACACTCACTGCATTTAAACTTTTTTATTTTTCTGTGCACAGCATTAATATGAATCCGTAACTGCCCATTTCGTGAGCACGTATAGCCACACTCGCTGCATTTAAACTTTTTTATTTTTCTGTGAACATCGTTAATATGAATTCGTAAATTCCCATTTCGTGCGCACGTATAACCACACTCGCTGCATTTAAACTTTTTTATTTTCCGATGCACGGCGTCTATATGTTTACGTAAATATGATTTAGTAGAACTTATATTATCACACTCGCTGCATTTAAACTTTTTTATTTTGTTATTTACGCGGTGAATTTGTTTTTGAAAACTCTTAATAGTTGAACTTGTATAATCGCATTCGTTGCATTTGGCTTTATTATGTAGGCAAATTGAAATTTCATTAGTTTCCTTATTTTTAATAGGTAATGTCGAAAATGTTTCTTTATCCAAACATCTGCCACATACAATATGTTCGTCTAGATAATTAGGTAAATAATATATGGAATCGCTTCGTTCAAACGAACACTTGCAAGTCGCACAATTAAGATCTATTCTCTTTAATATTATTCTGACGCATTTGATATTATCAATTGTTACATCGTGACAAGGTTTACTAGTGGTTGGTATGTTATGTTGTGTCACATAGTTTTTGTTGGGTTCTGATTTTATAAATTTAATGTCTTCTTCTACGAATTGATCAAATTGTGGGTTTGGATCAATTTCCCGATGGGTTTCAAATATTTCTGATTTAATTGATTGCCTTGTATCCAAATATTTTAAAACACTATGCGAGTCATCGTCGCGTTCACTTATTTTTGCTTGTTCAAAATCACTGTTGCTCGTTTTGTAATCGCTCGCTTGTTCATATATGATTGCATTTTGATGATTTAAATGACACATTTTATAATTGTATTCTTCCATTTTCTTTTTCAATTGAGTATGAAATAAGAAATAGTTCACGAAAACATTAAAAAATAGTACGCTCTTCTGACATTTGGGCCCATCGGCTGGATTGTTTGGTTAGTTTCTATTTGTTGACAGTTTATTTGACATACATTCAGTATTGCCCTCGTCAGAATCTATCTGACATATCTAAAGTAGTAAAATTGCCATTTTCGTTTCGTACTCTTTGTGTAGAAAATCATTAAACTTGTGTAGCTTTAATTTGCATATTCTTTGATTCGGCAATGATAATGCTGCCGTATTATCTACCTAATTGAAATTAATTGAATCGCCTTCAATTACGGTAATTGCTTTATCGCTGGTAGGCGCAGGGGGGTGGGGGAGGCAATTACCCATTGCCCTTAGCGCAACAAATAAAAAACTCAACGATTATACCTACCTACGACCTACGAATAAATAAATAGGGCCTAGCCTAATATTTTGGCTATAGCCTAGTCTTGATAGGCTATAGCCTTCTCACTCACCCGTGACGACCTAATGACACAATTGAACATTTTGTAAATCGTTTTCAGCAAAATCTATCTACTTATTCTAACTAATTGCAAAGAGAAAATGATATTTTATTGAAATTGCGCGATTTGACATAAGTAATTTTCAAGAGGAAATGATATTTATTCATGCAGACTGCCAAAATATTTCGAATGAATGTAATTGCACACCGTTGGAGGAAGTAACCTCCATCAAGTATTTAGGCATTTATATAGATCAAGGCATGAGGTGGTTAACTCAAATTGAATATTCAGCAAAGAAAATGAGAAAGCTTACATTCATCTTTAAAATTATATTGGACCCATTCACTCTCAAATCTACCTATTTTGCCCTATATGAGTCAATATTAACATATGGAATAATTGGTTGGGGGAACTGTGCTAAAACTAATCTAAAGCCGTTATAGCAGGCCCAAAAATTAGTTCTGAGAACTATTCAAAGGTGCCATAAACGTTTCCCTTCCATTCTGTAGTTCACAGACTTCGGGGTTTTAGATGTAAGACAATCCTTCATAAAGAAGGTAATATTATATGCCCAAAAAAACATAGCAAATATGAAAAAAATAGTTCATGGTCATAAAACAAGAGCACATAGTGATGACTCATTAGAGATACCAAAAATGTCTACCAGTTTTGGATAACGGTCCTTAAAATTCTTAGGTCCCAAACTCCATAATAATCTTTGGAGTTTATAAAGGAAATAGGTAACCTGAAGATATTTTCGAAAAAAATTAACAAATGGCTGATAGATAAAGGAAGACAAAAATTTGCTGATTTGTTAAACATTTTGATTTAACATCTTATTGACCATCTTTATTATTATATTTCTTAGGTAACTTAGGCAACTATATATATAGACATATTTGTCTGAACAAAAACATTGTATATATATCTTAATATATATTTTTTTCTCTTACAAATATACATTTTCATATTTCTCTTTAGGTGCATTGATGGTTTGACCTTCTCACTTGTAGCACAATATATCACTGCCTTCCTTAGTACAGACATAGTCTAGTAAAGAAGGCAGGGCACAAAATGTAGCAGTGCTAATCGCTCCCGGTGCATTTGTAATATTCATTTGTAACTGTGATTTCTACTACTACATTTCTATATATTTTGTCAAATTAAATATGTACATAAATAGAAAAAAATAAAAAAAAAAGTCCAGCATAGGGACTCGCCTAATCTCTATATCTTCTTCTACTTTTTCTCCATCTGCTTACTTAACAAGAACAAATATATATACATTGGGCATAAACATATGAAAGTATGAGGTATCACGTATCTAAGTAAGCATATATATTTTTTTGAATGATTCTAGGTAACTAAAATAATTGTAACGTTTCCTCCCCGCCCGCTGCCCTCTCCTCAGGCCGGGCATGGCCCTCGACGGAGCGCCGCCTCACCACGGTCGCTTCCGTCCGCACGTTACTCGTGCGTTAGCATCATGCGTTAAATGCTGTTAAGTTAGTTTAATTTTGTCTATTTAGACCTACAGATCTGCAAGCGTCTAAGACCCAAATGTGGGAGAGTTCCCAGGTCTTTAAATCAATTTCTTTTCAAAATCAAAGTCTTTTAAGATTGGATTTAATATTTAACTAGTTACGCGGACAGGAACAGCGTAACTGGCGCAATTAAAACGATCGTGACACTTACGAAGGAGTTGTTTCATCAGACAGAATAAAACTTTGGGCAAATGAATAAATTCATTAATTTCATAAGTTGATTACACATTCTATTGAGAATTAAATGTATTAGAATTAGTTCAAATCCAGTGTCTCTGTGTATTTGTTAAGAATAATGTTGTTTTACAGTGATTTTCCATATCACCTTATATCTTTGTATGACCGAGACGTTCATGATGTCAGCTACTATTGGTAGCAACCTCCAGATTGGCCACTCTGACAACTATCTTGTCTATTTGACTCACTTGCAAGTTGTCAACTTGAACGAGTGAGTGAGATGGCTGACATCCTGTCCATCATCAGCTATTGTGAACTGAAAAGTGGCTTGCCGGGTTTCAAATATAAAGTCTGTGTGATGAGTAAAATAAAAGAGCTTTGGAACGAAATAGGACATTTTATTTCGCCGATCCTGACACCACAAACTAAATAAATAAAAGTAAATTTAATGAAATCAACAAATTTTTGTTTTTTTTATCGTGTGCTTAAAAGTAATATGCTATAATCGTAGCAAATAAACTAAATTCTCAATACTTTGATAGAGATTTTTATGTACCATCAATCTACTATCTACTTTTTGACTTGACCCGATTGTAGGTAGTTGCTTTCAACCACTAGGCATTTCATAATATATTCATTTTTTTTATTTCTTATTTCTGTTGGCTTTCTAGATTTGAGGTCACCTCTTCATTCTTTGCTTATTTCTCCATTGAAATATCTTTGATCTCTTCTACATGAAATATCGTCCAGGTCTTAAAACCTGGTAGATCTTTGTTTAGATTCCCTCGCCGGGAGAATTTTCCTTATTTCTACTTTCTTCTTGCATCTCTATTTACGCAATCTTTCGATTGACGCGAATGTCGTATTAAAAACTAGTAATAATAAACAGCTGAAATCTTTTTCTTTTAATTATGAATGTGAAAGTTGGACCAGTTTTCTAAAACAATGTCTTGTTATTATGTCGAAAGGTACAGTCACGGGCATAATTCTCGTTTGCCGATACGGCTCAACGTGACTAAATATTTCTCTGTCGCTTAAGACTTTTTAATGTTCATTGAGCTCGTCACTCACCCCTGGGCTAAACATACTATATCGTCTCGCTCAAACCCAAGAAGGTTGCTTCATGCTTTGTTACGGTTTATTTTTGTATTGTATAAATACATTATATTGAAATATTTGCAAAAAACATTTTCGTACCATTAATTACATTAAAACATTTTAATAAAAAAAATAATTCATTGCTTAAACAAAAAATGAGATAAAAGCAGAATAAATAAAACTTCACTAATAAAAACACAAAATCAATAATAGCAGATCTCTAAGGGTAAGGGATCGCTATGCACAAAATGCCATGACACTTAATTAAGGTAAATTTAAAAAAAACTATGTTTCTTTCAAACTTTCTTACAGTTATGTTTTAATAATTATAGATAAATTAAACCTAAAAACCATATAAAGTAGAGTTAATAAAGTTAAAGTTAATTAAAAAAAATAATTAAACGAGTAGGGGAGACCGGGGACAATTGTACCAAGAGGCAATAGTACCATAGCGAATATATCTGTAACTACGCTATGTGCGCACGTGTGCTTATAGTAGCATAATCCTAATGTGCGTGCGGACTATTGGTCAGTCAGTCCCAGGCGCGTGCGCGACGCGGACGTTTGCGGTGGTGTGGGAAAGTTTTCGCCCTTTCAAGGTAAGTTTTTTTACTAATTTGACACAACTTTATTGCATAAGTTTTAATTAGTGCTTATTCAAAGATATCTATAGACATTTGAATATGCGTCGGCATAATTTGAATAGTTCTTTTGTACCTAAAATAACTATAAAATTGTACTTTTATTTAAAATTTCCGTTAGGGTTATGTTGTACCATTTGAAACGGGGACAATTTTACCGGTACAATTGACCCTTTGTAACAATTGACTCGTTATTTTCTTATACATAATAATTTTGGTTTTTCAGATGCCACCACATAGAGATAGAAAAACCGATAGAATGACAAAAAATCTCTTGTTATACGAGCAGGCATATGGGGAGGTTTTAACTCCCAAATCAATTCGTGCGGCGGCTGAAATGTTTAATTTATTAATAAGATATAAAAGAAAAGGAGAAAATTCTGAAAACCATGAAACTGTGACCATGGGATACAATCCCGCTAATAAGGTATTTTCTGAAGAACAGGAGTCCATAATGGCAAAGTACCTAACCAGAACAGCAGATACATACTTTGGTTTACCTGCCAAAGCACCGCCAAGTAAAACAAAGAATCAAGGACGAAAGAAGAGGAAAACTTGAACACCTGACCTTTACACAGATACACCTGAAAAGGGCGCGATTAGACAAGAAACAGTAGAAATAGAACAACCAGAAATAGAAATAGAACAGCGCAGAAAAGCAAAAACAGCAAAAAAGAGAATAATCTACAGCGAAAATTTAGAGGACAAAATTCAATGAAAATGGTTGATGAAAAGAAAAGATATTGAAGAAGAAGAAGAAAGCTTTTGTCTGGTTTGCATGGAGTCTTACAGTACCAGTAGACCAACTGAAAGTTGGATACAATGTTTGCAGTGCCATTTTTGGGCACATGTCAAAAAGTTTCATATATTTATCATAGCTGCGAGTCTGAATAGGTTGCTTTTCTTAATCATAACTGCCATATAAAAATATAAAAACCGATTGACAATATAAATAAACGTTGTTTGGAATAGTGAGTAGTAAGTAGTAAGTGAGTAGTGAGTAGCAACTCCATTAAAGAAATTCCTAAGGGTTAGACATAAAACTTGAAGACTAATTCCGTATATAAGTTCCTTATGTGTAAGTACTTTTGGGGCAGTTGTACCAATGGGGCAGTTGTACCACCGCGTTCTAGTATAAAACGAAGTTATATTATTTTTGTATTTTTTTAGTAATTAAAGCAATTGACTGAGTGTTTTTAAAGCATAGTTATTAGTATAGCTACTAAGAATGATAACAATGGTTAAACTGAGTTAATAGTTTCAACATTTTGAGAAAATTTTATTTAGTTTTTTTTTTTTATTGAGAAATCAAGTTGGCCGATGAGTACAAGTCTATAACCTTTATTTAATTGAACATTTGGTACAACTAACCCTAGATATGGGGTCCGATGTACCATTTCCTCCAATCTTTTAAAATGGCAATAATTTTCGTTCTATATAACTTTATGACACATAGACACGCTTATATTCTAGCCAATTAAACTATCTATCATTGCATACATATATATATTATATATATTTTTTTAAATTTATTTGTTAAGGAAAAATGTTTCAGTTGTCTCCGGTCTACCCTAATAGTAATATTTAATAACACATGTTTAAAAATAAAAAAGTCTCCTGTCAAACGAATTCAACAATAAAATCGCTTCCTCCGTTTGGGAGCTCCGATGCCACAGACAGATACTGTTTGCATGGGGGGTTAGAAACACACGTCGAAAACAATGGGTTTAATAAGTAAAAACAATTAGTAAAATTGCATAAAAATGCACCTATTTTCAATAATCCGATGTTAAGTCAATGGATTACTCAAAGTTCCTGCGACATAAGGTAGATCTACATACATTTTGAACCAATATTTTTTATACAAAATTTAATGAGGGATCTCATGGTGGAAAGCATAGGTATTCATTCGATATGAATCACCCGGTAGGTATTTAAGTACGGGAATAAAATAAGCTCAAATGAATCTATTTATTCAATTCCTTAAGAAGTACTCTAGCATAACGGAATGCTGGACAAACGCGCATATTCAATTCTATAAAAAAACTTATGATTTAACTCTTTTTCAATACGATTAAAAGGTAGAAATCATTACTAAGTTTTAATTTAAAGCTAATATTTGAAAACTAGATCGATTAAAATTTACGAGTATGTGATCCGTGTCGTTACACGCTTCTCATACGAACTTTAAGTTCGTTGCATTCCCTAAATAAATCTTTCAACACTAAGTCATTCCATTAAATAAGGAATATTCAATAAAATAGCTTATGACCATGACATCTCCACCAGATAAATAAAAGATTAGAAATCCATTCAAATGAGTAAAGCAATTTAATTTTACAATTAGAACAAAGTTATTATACGCGTAGTAATTGTTATGAGTGTATAAATTTCCATGTATTCGCTACATTCCATGTATTCATTCATATTTCCATGTATTCACATTCGCTACATTTATACTTTCTTATTTTCTCTTAAAATCAACCTCGCTGTAAATTAAACTTTTTTTTGCGAACAGCGTTAATATGACGCCATAAATATCCATTTTGCGAACACGTATAGCCACACACGCTGCCTATAAACGTTCATATTTTTTGTGAACAGCGACAATATGTACTCTTAAGTTACTCTTGGAAGAGCTCTTATAATCACACTCGCTGCATTTAAACATTTTTATTTTACTATGAACGGCATTAATATGAATCCGTAACTGCCCATTTCGTGAGCACGTATAGCCACACTCGCTGCATTTAAACTCTTTTATTTTTCTGTGAACGGCATTAATATGAATCCGTAACTGCCCATTTCGTGAGCACGTATAACCACACTCGCTGCATTTAAACTCTTTTATTCTTCGATGTACGGTGTCAATATGTTTACGTAAATCTGATTTCGCTGAACTTTTAATATCACACTCACTGCATTTAAACTTTTTTATTTTTCTATGAACAGCATTAATATGAATCCGTAAATTCCCATTTTGTGAACATGTATAGCCACATTCGCTGCATTTAAACTTTTTGATTCTTCGATGTACGGCGTCTATATGTTTACGTAAATATGATTTAGTAGAACTTGTATAGGCACACTCGCTGCATTTAAACTCTTTTATTTTTCTGTGAACGGCATTAATATGAATCCGTAACTGCCCATTTCGTGAGCACGTATAGCCACACTCGCTGCATTTAAACTCTTTTATTTTTCTGTGAACGGCATTAATATGAATCCGTAACTGCCCATTTCGTGAGCACGTATAACCACACTCGCTGCATTTAAACTCTTTTGTTTTTCGATGCACGATGTCTACATGTCTTCGTAAATCTGATTTCGCTGAACTTTTAATATCACACACGCTGCATTTAAAGTTTTTTATTTTTCGATGCACGGCATCTAAATGTCTCTGTAAAAGTACATTAGTAGAACATGTATAAGCACACTCGCTGCATTTAAAATCTTTTATTTTTCTGTGAACGGCATTAATATGAATCCGTAACTGCCCATTTCGTGAGCACGTATAGCCACACTCGCTGCATTTAAACTTTTTTATTTTTCTGTGCACAGCATTAATATGAATCCGTAAATGCCCATTTCGTGAGCACGTATAGCCACACTCGCTGCATTTAAAGTTTTTGATTCTTTGATGTACGGCGTCTATATGTTTCCGTAAATATGCATTAGTAGAACTTGTATAACCACACTCGCTGCATTTAAACTTATTGATTTTATTTGTTGTTGAACTTGTATATTCGCATTCGTTGCATTTGACTTTATTATGTAGGCAAATCGAAATTTCATTCGTTTCCTTTGTTTTAATAGGTAATGTCGAAAATGTTTCTTTATCCAAACATCTGCCACATACAATATGTTCGTCTAGATAATTAGGTAAATAATATATGGAATCGCTTCGTTCAAACGAACACTTGCAAGTCGCACAATTAAGATTTATTCTCTTTAATATTATTCTGACGCATTTGATATTATCAATTGTTACATCGTGACAAGGTTTACTAGTGGTTGGTATGTTATGTTGTGTCACATAGTTTTTGTTGGGTTCTAATTTTATAAATTTAATGTCTTCTTCTACGAATTGATCAAATTGTGGGTTTGGATCAATTTCCCGGTGGGTTTCAAATATTTCTGATTTAATTGATTGCCTTGTATCCAAATATTTTAAAACACTATGCGAGTCATCGTCGCGTTCACTTATTTTTGCTTGTTCAAAATCACTGTTGCTCGTTTTGTAATCGCTCGCTTGTTCATATTTGATTGCACTTTGATGATTTAATTGACACATTTTATAATTGTATTCTTCCATTTTCTTTTTCAATTGAGTAGGAAATAAGAAATAGTTCACGAAAACATTAAAAAATAGTACGCTCTTGTGACATTTGGGCCCATCGGCTGGCTTATTTGGTTAGTTTCTATATGTTGACAGTTTATTTGACATACATTCAGTATTGCCCTCGTCAGAATCTATCTGACGTATCTAAAGTAGTAAAATTGCCATTTTCGTTTCGTACTCTTTGTGTAGAAAATCATTAAACTTGTGTATCTTTAATTTTCATATTCTTTGATTCGGCAATGATAATGCTGCCGTATTATCTATCTAATTGAATCGCCTATCGTTGTGCGGGGGGGGGGGGGGGAGAGGTAATTGCCCATTGCCCTTAGCGCAACAAATAAAAAACTCAACGATTATACCTACCTACGACCTACGAATAAATAAATAGGTACTAGCCTTAATAATCTGGCTATAGCCTATTCTTGATAGGCTATAGCCTTCTCACTCACCCGTGACGACCTAATGACACAATTGAACATTTTGTAAATCAGCAAAATCTATCTATTCAAACTAATTGCAAAGAGAAAATAATATTTCATATTTGATTATGTTTCTGAGAAAACTATTGTTGTAATTTGCTTTCAGATCGTTTTGTTTATTTATATTTTATTCATCGGTAAACTCACAGCGTTACAATAATAAAAGACACAATATTAAGAGTTATAAGGTCGATTATGAGTTACACATATAAATCTAAATCGCCACAATAAAGATCTTTTTAGAAAAGTCAGAGACTTCGTGAAAGCCCGCGATATAAAATATTGCTGGGTGCGCAATGTACGGATTTATACAGGGTGTTTGGTGCATCGTTTGTCAAAATGAATTGGCCGAAAGAGGGGGTCATTTGCTATGTCTTGAGGCACAATAACTTTTTTTTAGCCCCATGGTTTTTTTTTATTTTAACATTTTATTATTTTTTTGAAAAATTCCAGAATTCAGCATATAAATTTAGATTAAAAAAAAAGTTATTGGTATAGCACCCCGATTTAATTTTTATTTGTATGTGCACTGTTGTATGGTTCTATGAAATTCAGTATTACTTGCGAATACTGTCTAGTTTTATTTTTATTAAATCACAAATTTGTTGGCAGAGGTAAAAATAATTTTAAGACTCAGGTTTACATTGCAATTAAAAAAAAACTTAAAGCGATCATGATCTTCGAATTCTTTAAAAAACTTCTTCTGTTTATCCCCTTTCCAACGGTATGCATTATGCCATAGAAACCTGCTAATAACTTTACTAATTTACTAAATTTGCGTATCGGGACACATCGGGTTGATATTCGATATTCAGGATGAAAACTTGTTTTTGCGAAATAACACGGGCGAGACAGGTAGAAAGTACTATCTCACTCTTGCGCTGTAAAATCTATCTATCTTCTTCTTACATAGGGTACTGATGTTCCTCGAATTTGAAATTAAAAAACAAAATTCCCTTATTATTCTTAATGTCACAAATCTTGCTCGAATTGGTGACCTCTGTTGTGTATGCATGCACGACTTCTTACAGATACATTGCATACAGATGTGGATGATCCCGACTTTTTAAGAAGTATTCTCTGGACGGATTAGTCCAAATTTACTAAAGAGGGAATTCTTAGCTTACACAACCTTCACCACTGGTCGCCGAAAGATCAGAACCCACATGTGAAAAGACAAAGGGCATTCCAGAGAAGATTTAGCATAAATATTTAGGCAGGAGTTATAGGAAATCATGTAATTGGCCCACACTACTTACCTAATCATCTCAACGGGGATAATTACCTTGAATTTTTACATAATGACTTGCCCGAATTGTTAGCTACGGTGCCAATTTTCCATCAAGAGAGACGTATTGTGTTTCAAAATGACGGTTGTCCCGCACACTGGAGATTATCCGTTAGGGATTACCTTAATAATGTATTCCCTAATTCATGGATTGGGAGGGGTGGCCCTATTCCATGGCCTCCACGTTCCCCAGACCTAACTCCATTAGATTTTTACGTGTGGGAACGGGCCTAAGAACTTATATACGCCACAGAAGTTGAAACTAGGGATGATTTAGTTCAACGATTGAGCAGGCTTTCGTCGTTATTAAAGAAGAAATGCGTTTACACACCACTACAGTGGAAATAAGCCGAAGATGTCGCGCATGCATACACAACAGATCACCAATTCGAGCAAGATTTGTGACATTAAGAATAATAAGGGAATTTTGTTTTTTTAATTTCAAATTCGAGGTACATCAGTACCCTATGTAAGAAGAAGATAATAAGATAATAAGAAGAAGATTTTACAGCGCAAGAGTGAGATAGTACTTTCTACCTGTCTCGCCCGTGTTATTTCGCAAAAACAAGTTTTCATCCTGAATATCGAATATCAACCCGATGTGTCCCGATACGCAAATTTAGTAAATTAGTAAAGTTATTAGCAGGTTTCTATGGCATAATGCATACCGTTGGAAAGGGGATAAACAGAAGAAGTTTTTTAAAGAATTCGAAGATCATGATCGCTTTAAGTTTTTTTTTAATTGCAATGTAAACCTGAGTCTTAAAATTATTTTTACCTCTGCCAACAAATTTGTGATTTAATAAAAATAAAACTAGACAGTATTCGCAAGTAATACTGAATTTCATAGAACCATACAACAGTGCACATACAAATAAAAATTAAATCGGGGTGCTATACCAATAACTTTTTTTTTAATCTAAATTTATATGCTGAATTCTGGAATTTTTCAAAAAAATAATAAAATGTTAAAATAAAAAAAAACCATGGGGCTAAAAAAAAGTTATTGCGCCTCAAGACATAGCAAATGACCCCCTCTATCGGCCAATTCATTTTGACAAACGATGCACCAAACACCCTGTATACGGAATAATGATTTGCCTCCCGCTCGTTGTATCATTTCCGAAGGCAATTGAGCAGTAAAGTTTTTTTATAGGTAGAGGGGCAAACTTTACTTATTATTATTATGATATAAATCCTTTTTTTTCCGCAATTGTATTGCTATTTAATATAATTTTTCACTTTTGTTTATTTAATATTGTCATAACTTTAAATTCCAATTTAACCTTTATAAATAAATACAAATATGTAGGAATTCGAGGTTTAAAAAAAGTCAAAACTTACACACTTCTACACATATACACGATTTTCATTTAAATTTATTTGCACTATCACTAAACCTATTCACTAACGCTATGCATATTCATAATCAGATTCATTCAAGTTACAGATTAGATTATCATTATCATATATTATATACATATTTTAAAATTACTTTTTTCCAAACTATGCACGCATTAAAT
This sequence comes from Neomicropteryx cornuta, assembly GCA_020383195.1. Lineage (NCBI taxonomy): Eukaryota > Metazoa > Arthropoda > Insecta > Lepidoptera > Micropterigidae > Neomicropteryx > Neomicropteryx cornuta. Next base: position 1,913,427 of record JAHKQU010000010.1, on the reverse strand, counting down.
GGTATAAAATACGTACCATCGAGGCTGTATTTTTTAAATATACAAGTATTATGTATAATTTTATTATTAAAAATGTCATAATTATGAGGAAAATATATTTACAGGCGACTTGAGGTTGAAAATATATTACCAAAATGTTCGTAGTCTAAGAGGGAAAACGAATATATTTTATCAAAATTTATAACAAGAAGATCATGACATAATATGTTTAACGGAAACTTGGTTGCATAAAGGAATCTTTGACGGTGAACTTTTTAATAATTCGTATCATGTCTATAGAAGGGACCGAAATTATGAAAATTTAATTCAAAATAGAGGAGGAGGTGTACTGATTGCTGTTAAAACTATTATAGCATCTTCTATCCATGTCGAATGGCAATCGATTGCCGAAGATGTATGGATAACTGTAAAGCTGCCTCATATGGCCACAATTATAATTGGTTGTGTCTACCTACCACATGATATAAACCATTTGCGGGTTTTATCAGCCCACTTAGAGTGTGCCACTGACATCATGTTTAACCACCCAGATGATATTATGCTTATGGTTGGCGATTATAATCTGACCAATATTATGTGGACCCTTTCAGATGATAACGAACGTTCATTGTCTATCGGTAACGATGAACTAAATAGCTTAGGAACCGCCCTATCTGACTTCTTGTCGATTTCGGAATTACGGCAATTTAATTATTTAAGTAATCAGAACAACCGGATTCTGGACCTCATTCTATGTAATAAGGATTTAACAATTGAACCAGCAGATAGTCACCTTGTTCGTGAGGATGCTGAGCACCATAAATCGGTAATAATTTATCTTGCGGTTGTATCTTCACCTCCGGCACATTTTTCTTCTAAAACCATTCGTCTATTTAAGAAAGGTAATTACGAAGTTATAAATGAAATTTTAAATACTTATGATTTTAATCATTTGTTTGATATTGATTGTATTATAGATACGTGCCTTAACAGACTTTACGTTACCCTGGAAAGTGTAATTAATAAATGTATTCCGATAAAAGAAGTGAGTTGTAATAGTTATCCTCTTTGGTACTCAAAACCTCTAATACATATTATAAAAGAGAAATACAAATTTTTCAAGAAATGGAAAAAATATAAAAATTTTTTAGATTATCGATCTTTTTCATTGTTGCGAGCTCGACAAAAGGCTGTTGCTAAGGATTGTTACAGATACTATATATCTATGACTGAACAATCTATAAAAAAAAACTCTAAAACTTTCTGGAGTTATGTAAAATCGAAGCAATCATCACCAGAATTTCCAAAAACTATGCATTTTGAAGGTGATTCAGCCAGCACTTTAATTGGAATCTGCAAGCTTTTTTGTGACTATTTTAATACTGTCTATGATAAAACAAAAATAGATATCAACCGACAACCCACATTAGCTCCTGACTCGAACAACCTGCCTTTGAGTGACATTTTAATTGATCAAGAAACAACCCTATCATATTTGAAGAATATGGACATTAAAAAGGGAGCGGGTTTTGATGGAATTCCGTCATACTTTATAGTTCAATGTGCTAAATCTTTAGCGAAACCTTTAACCGAATTGTTTAATAAGTCCTTACAATTAGGAATTGTCCCCGTCGACTGGAAACAGGCTCTGGTAACTCCAATATTCAAAAACGGCGATAAAGGGGACGTAAAGAACTATAGACCAATCTCGAAATTATCAATTTTTGCAAAGGTATTCGAAAAAATTGTATGTGATGTTTTGGTCAAGCACACAAAACAACATATAAATTGCGAGCAACATGGCTTTTACCCTGGTAGATCTGTTGAGACAAGCCTAGCAATATTCACTGCGACACATTGATACTGTGCATAGAAATGTTAAAAAATATACGTGCAGCGAGTGTAACAACTCGTTTACTCAAAGAAGTAGCTTGAGGATACGCATTGATAATGTTCACAGAAATATTAAAAAGTACATGTGTAACGAGTGTAACAACTCGTTTTCTGGAAGAAGTAAATTGAAGAGACTCATTGATACTGTTAAGTTACTATTAAGTTGATGACATATACTAAATCCGCTGGTGTCCCCTGATTCGTTACGCCTAAAAAATATTTAGAACCTTAATTTATTAATATAGCGAAATACTTACTTCACCATTATTAGGTTTATTTTTCAGGTTCTGTATGTCATTGAAGGGTACTCTGAAACGATATAATTATGAATCGTGATATTATAACAAAGCGCGCATAAAAATTATAATACCTAAATAGTAAAAAGGTAAAATAAATAGAAACAATAAACATTTATATATATATTCAAAATTATCCTAAAATTAAAGACCTACTACATAAAATTCTACCTTAGAACAGTCGTTGGTCAGTTAGGTAGAATAATAAATATTATATATATTAATATATTATTTTAAATTATCACCGTTACTAATTAGCAAAATGTCATTACCATTGATATTATATCCATAATAATAAATGAAACAACATTATTATGACATTAGTCATTTGGCGTAAAAATTTACGGCTATAATTTACAGCTGTGGCATTCGATTATAAGTGAGAGTACATGATGACTTTCTAAATTAGAGGGAAAAACCTAAACCAATAAATTGTTTATGGAAGAAACGACACAATGATATGTTGGCCGATAACCTCGGATATTTTAGACTAGTCATTCTAATAGATAAAATATTTGCGGATTTTTAAATAACGCACCGGACTAGTTAATCTATTCGCTTCGGAGATGATTGTCAAAGACATTTCATACATATCAAAAATACACGCACGGTATCAAACAATAAGTACATTCAACAATATATGTTTGTTTAGCAATAATTTAAAAATAAAATAAAATGTTTAAAGTACTTATCTAGTAAAAGTGCATCAGTACAGTTTCCCGCTATATTAGACAAACCCTCATATAGATATAGTTAAAGAATGATGAGGGAATGTGTATATAAATTTTAAAAAAACTTGCCAAATTGCACGTTTTTTTTGCAAAGCACTCTTCCGACTGCCCATTGTACAACACAAATATATAAAGTCCCTTGAAAGCGAAAAAAATAAGAAGCACTCGCTACGTCACTAGTACTAGGCGCGGTCTGACCCGTCGAACGCAGGGCCGAGATTGACAGCCGTCGATATGATCGATTTGTGACAACCCTGCGCTCGCCCGTGCAAAGTCACTCAAACAAAGGAGAAAGTGAGCATTTATAGCCGAATTGTTTTCCCACGAGCGGACGAAGGACCCTTAACACATTGACCGCTTTGTCAGTCCTCGGTGACTGACACTACATACCTACTTTTATAATGTAGGTAATTGTTCCTGCAACTTGGCCCGAGAATTTTACATCATACACTTTAGATATAGGCTCATAAAAAAATTTGAAATAAAATACTTAGACCCTCAAAATTCACATATGTTTTTTATTCATAAAAATATATAAAGAAATGAACATATTTACTTCCATTTACAAAATAACACACGAGTTTTTGGAAGATAAAAGTAAACAAAAAAATGTATCAAATTAAACAGGTAATTAAATAAATTATAGTGCGGTTGGGATGGACAATAAGTTAGGACTTGTGGACTTGGTTCTGGTATATTTTCTGCCATAATTTTTTGCATTATCACTGTAAGTAACATCCTTTGCAATACTTTCTTGATGCCATAACTGGACCATCTTTGGCTTTGATTTGATGTTTTAATCGTCTAGGTCTTGAGTAGTTGGTTTGCAGAAATATTCCACAATTCTTTTTCTGAATTTCACCACAGAAAGGTTTTTATTTGTGGTGATTTTATGGAGGATCATAGCATTTACAATTGCAGTATTCAATATTAACTCTATACCTACCCTCTTGTACCAGTTTAAGCTTTTTCTTAAAGGTCATGTGATCAGATTAGTCAATAGCGCCCTTTGTTTGATTATAATCCACGACTATTTTTGGTTTTTAATTAAGTAAGTATAAACCAAAAATAGAAGAGGAAACTACGAATAGAAGAGGTTTAAGTACACTTCTTCTATTCGTAGTTTTTACAAATTTTGTTGAATGTTTCGTTGACAGCAAATACGCGAATACAAACGGGATCGCGGGCGTTGAATAGGCGGGTGACTGACTAGACCTTTGTCAGTGACCCGTGACTGACGCGTATAAAAACTCGTCATTGCATGCAAAAGGTTATCGAAATAAAGAAATATATATATATTCTTATATATCCTAACCTAACCTAACCTAAAAACAAACAAAACATTTTTTGACATTTTATGAAAAACCCCTTTGGCGTTCAACGTGTTAAGACTTTTTAATGTTCATTGAAATCGTCGCTCGCTCCAAAAATTATATTTGCAATTAATACTATGCACAAAATGCCATGACACTTGATAAGGTAAATTAAAAAACTATGATTCATTCAAACCTACAGTTATGTTTCAATAATTATAGATGAATTGAACCTAAAATCGATATAAATTAGAGTTAAAGAAGTTAAAGTTAATTAAACTTTTTTTTTGTAAACAGCGACAATATGTACTCTTAAGTCACTTTTAGAAGAGCTCTTACAACCACACTCGATGCATTAAAACTTTTTATTTTTCGATGCACGGCATCTAAATGTCTCCGTAAAAGTACATTAGTAGAACATGTATAAGTACACTCGTTGCATTTAAACTTTTTTATTTTTCTGTGCACAGCATTATTATGAATCCGTAAATGCCCATTTTGTAAACATGTATAGCCACATTCGCTGCATTTAATTTTTTTTATTTTTCGATGTACGCCGTCAATATGTGTACGTAAATGTGCATTAGTAGAACTTGTATAGGCACACTCGCTGCAATCAAACTCTTTTATTTTTCGATGCACGGCCTCTACATGTCTTCGTAAATCTGATTTCGCTGAACTTTTAATATCACACTCGCTGCATTTAAACTTTTTTATTTATAATGCACGGCGTTTATATGTCTCCGTAAGGTTGATTTAATTAAACATGTATAAGAACACTCGCTGCATTCAAACTTTTTTATTTTTCGATGCACGGCGTCTACATGTCTTCGTAAATCTGATTTCGCTGAACTTTTAATATCACACTCGATGCATTTAAAGTTCTTTATTTTTCTATGAACAGCATTAATATGATTCCGTAAATCCCCATTTCGTGAGCAGGTATAACCACACTCGCTGCATTTAAACTTTTTTATTTTTCGATGCACGGCATCTAAATGTCTCCGTAAAAGTACATTAGTAGAACATGTATAAGCACACTCGCTGCATTTAAAAGCTTTTATTTTCCGATGCACGGCGTCTATATGTTTCCGTAAACATGCATTAGTAGAACTTGTATAAGCACACTCACTGCATTTAAACTTTTTTATTTTTCTGTGCACAGCATTAATATGAATCCGTAACTGCCCATTTTGTGAACATGTATAGCCACATTCGCTGCATTTATACTTTTTGATTCTTTGATGTACGGCGTCAATATGTTTACGTAAATCTGATTTCGTTGAACTCTTATAATCACACTCCCTGCATTTAAAAGCTTTTATTTTCCGATGTACGCCGTTAATATGTGTACGTAAATGTGCATTAGTAGAACTTGTATAGGCACACTCGCTGCATTTAAAAGCTTTTATTTTCCGATGTACGCCGTTAATATGTGTACGTAAATGTGCATTAGTAGAACTTGTATAGGCACACTCGCTGCATTTAAACCTTTTATTTTTCGATGCACGGCATCTAAATGTCTCCGTAAAAGTACATTAGTAGAACATGTATAAGCACACTCGCTGCATTTAAAAGCTTTTATTTTCCGATGCACGGCGTCTATATGTTTCCGTAAACATGCATTAGTAGAACTTGTATAAGCACACTCACTGCATTTAAACTTTTTTATTTTTCTGTGCACAGCATTAATATGAATCCGTAACTGCCCATTTTGTGAACATGTATAGCCACATTCGCTGCATTTATACTTTTTGATTCTTTGATGTACGGCGTCAATATGTTTACGTAAATCTGATTTCGTTGAACTCTTATAATCACACTCCCTGCATTTAAAAGCTTTTATTTTCCGATGTACGCCGTTAATATGTGTACGTAAATGTGCATTAGTAGAACTTGTATAGGCACACTCGCTGCATTTAAAAGCTTTTATTTTCCGATGTACGCCGTTAATATGTGTACGTAAATGTGCATTAGTAGAACTTGTATAGGCACACTCGCTGCATTTAAAAGCTTTTATTTTCCGATGTACGCCGTTAATATGTGTACGTAAATGTGCATTAGTAGAACATGTATAAGCACACTCGCTGCATTTAAAAGCTTTTATTTTCCGATGCACGGCGTCTATATGTTTACGTAAATATGATTTAGTAGAACTTATATAATTACACTCGCTGCATTTAAACTTATTTATTTTGTTATTTACGAGATTAATTTGTTTTTGAAAATTCTTCTTAATTGAACTTGTATAATCGCATTCGTTGCATTTTTTTTTTATTACGAAGGCAAATTGAAATTTCATTCATTTCCCTATTTTTAATAGGTAATGTCGAAAATGTTTCTTTATCCAAACATCTGCCACATACAATATGTTCGTCTAGATAATTAGGTAAATAATATATGGAATCGCCTCGTTCAAACGAACACTTGCAAGTCGCACAATTAAGATCTATTCTCTTTAATATTATTCTGACGCATTTGATATTATCAATTGTTACATCGTGACAAGGTTTACTAGTGGTTGGTATGTTATGTTGTGTTACATAGTTTTTGTTGGGTTCTAATTTTATAAATTTAATGTCTTCTTCTACGAATTGATCAAATTGTGGGTTTGGATCAATTTCCCGATGGGTTTCAAATATTTCTGATTTAATTGATTGCCTTGTATCCAAATATTTTAAAACACTATGCGAGTCATCGTCGCGTTCACTTATTTTTGCTTGTTCAAAATCACTGTTGCTCGTTTTGTAATCGCTCGCTTGTTCACATTTGATTGCACTTTGATGATTTAATTGACATATTTTATAATTATATTCTTCCATTTTCTTTTTCAATTGAGTATGAAAAAAGAAATAGTTCACGAAAGCATTAAAAAATAGTACGCTCTTGTGACATTTGGGCCCATCGGCTGGCTTGTTTGGTTAGTTTCTATATGTTGACAGTTTATTTGACATACATTCAGTATTGCCCTCGTCAGAATCTATCTGACGTATCTAAAGTAGTAAAATTGCCATTTTCGTTTCGTACTCTTTGTGTAAAAAATCATTAAACTTGTGTAGCTTTCATTTGCATATTCTTTGATTCGGCAATGATAATGCTGCTGTATTATCTACCTAATTGAAATTAATTGAATCGCCTTTAATTACCGTAATTGCTGTATAGCTAGATGGCGCAGGGGGGCGGGGTGGCAATTACCCATTGCCCTTAGCGCAACAAATAAAAAACTCAACGATTATACCTACCTACGACCTACGAATAAATAATTAGGTACTAGCCTTAATAATCTGGCTATAGCCTATTCTTGATAGGCTATAGCCTCCTCACTCACCCGTGACGACCTAATGACACAATTGAACATTTTGTAAATCGTTTTCAGCAAAATCTATCTATTCAAACTAATTGCAAAGAGAAAATGATATTTCATATTTGATTATGTTTTTGAGAAAACTATTGTTGTAATTTGCTTTCAGATCGTTTTATTTATTTATATTTTATTCATCGGTAAACTCACAGCGTTACAATAATAAAAGACACTATATTTAGAGTTATAAGGTCGATTATGAGTTACACATATAAATCTAAATCGCCACAATAAAGATCGTTTTAGAAAAGTCAGAGACTTCGTGAAAGCCCGCGATATAAAATATTGCTGGGTGCGCAATGTACGGATTTATATACGGAAGAATGTTTTGCCTCCCGCTCGTTGTATCATTTCCGAAGGGCAATTGAGCAGTAAAGTTTTTTTATAGGTAGAGGGGCAAACTTTACTTATTATTATTATGATATAAATCCTTTTTTTCCCGCAATTGTATTGCTATTTAATATAATTTGTTTATTTAATATTGTCATAACTTTAAATTCCAATTTAACCATTATAAATAAATACAAATATGTAGGAATTCGAGGTTTAAAAAAAGTCAAAACTTACACACTTCTACACATATACACGATTTTCATTTAAATTTATTTGCACTATCACTAAACCTATTCACTTACGCTATGCATATTCATAATCAGATTCATTCAAGTTACAGATTACATTATCATTATCATATATTATATACATATTTTAAAATTACTTTTTTTCCAAACTATGCACGCATTAAATGTTATAAAATACGTACCATCAAGGCTGTATTTTTTAAATATACAAGTATTATGTATAATTTTATTATTAAAAATGTCATAATTATGAGGAAAATATATTTACAGGCGACTTGAGGTTGAAAATATATTACCAAAATTTTCGTAGTCTAAGAGGGAAAACGAATATATTTTATCAAAATTTATTAAAAGAAGATCATGACATAATATGTTTAACGGAAACTTGGTTGCATAAAGGAATCTTTGACGGTGAACTTTTTAATAATTCGTATCATGTCTATAGAAGGGACCGAAATTATGAAAATTTAATTCAAAATAGAGAAGGAGGTGTACTGATTGCTGTTAAAACTATTATAGCATCTTCTATCCATGTGCAATGGCAATCGATTGCCGAAGATGGCCACAATTATAATTGGTTGGGTGTGGTAAGTAGTTACCACATGATATAAACCATTTGCAGGTTTTATCAGCCCACTTAGAGTGTGCCACTGACATCATGTTTAACCACCCAGATGATAATATGCTTATGGTTGGCGATTATAATCTGCCCAATATTATGTGGACCCTTTCAGATGATAACGAACGTTCATTGTCTATCGGTAACGATGAACTAAATAGCTTAGGAACCGCCCTATCTGACTTCTTGTCGATTTCGGAATTACGGCAATTTAATTATTTAAGTAATCAGAACAACCGGATTCTGGATCTCATTCTATGTAATAAGACAATCTCTCTTTAGACGTTCCACCTCCGAATGGTAATTTTTGATTTCCTTGGATTGGTCCGTGATAATTTTCAGTAGATCGTCGTACTTATCACTTAAAAACTGGTTAGAGTTTTTCAACTCACGCACTTCTTCGATCACAAGGGTGAGTTTCCTGTCCATCTTCGCAAGTAAATCCTTTACGCTCTCCGATATGCCCTCCTCTGAAGAAGCAGGACTCATGCCATGAGTCTTGCTTCGGGTTACCGTTGAAACCGATGTTTTAGACATTTTTATGTTGTATCGGGTGTCGCGGGTATGCTGCAGTAAAACGAGTAACAGATTGTTACGTGCGGGCGCAGCTGTGTTCGCGACGTGACTGTGACTACGCTATGTACGCACGTGTGCTTATAGTAGCATAATCCTAATGTGCGCGCGGACTATTGGCCAGTCAGTCGCAGGCGCATGCGCGACGTGTGGGAAAGTTTTCGCCCTTTCAAGGTAAGATTTTTTTCTAATTTGACACAACTTTATTGCATAAGTTTTAATTAGTGCTTATTCAAAGATATCTATAGACATTTGAGTATGCGTCGGCATAATTTGAATAGTTCTTTTGTACCTAAAATAACTATAAAATTGTACTTTTATTTAAAATTTCCGTTAGGGTTAGGTTGTACCATTTGTAACGGGCACAATTTTACCGGTACAATTGACCCTTTGTAACAATTGACCCGTTATTTTCTTATAGATAATAATAATTTTTTTTCAGATGCCACGACATAGAGATAGAAAAACGGATAGAATCACAAAAAATCTCTTGTTACACGAGCAGGCATACGGGGAGGTTTTAACTCCCAAATCAATTCGTGCGGCGGCTGAAATGTTTAATTTATTAATAAGATATAAAAGAAAAGGAGAAAATTCTGAAAACCATGAAACTGTGACCATGGGATACAATCCCGCTAATAAAGTATTTTCTGAAGAACATGATTCCATAATGGCAAAGTACCTAACCAGAACAGAAGATATATACTTTGGTTTACCTGCCAAAGCACCTCCACGTAAAACAAAGAATCGAGGACGAAAGAAGAGGAAAACCTGAACACCTAACCTTTACACAGAAACACCAGAAAAAGACGCGATTAGACAAGAAACAGTAGAAATAGAACAACCAGAAATAGAAATAGAACAGCGCAGAAAAGCAAAAACAGCAAAAAAAGAGAATAATCTACAGCGAAAATTTAGAGGACAAAATTCAATGAAAATGGTTGATGAAAAAGAAAAGATATTGAAGAAGAGGAAGAAAAAGATTTTGGGCACATGTCAAGAAGTTTCATATATTTATCATAGCTGCGAGTCTGAATAGCTGCTTTTCTTAATCATAAATGCCATATAAAAATTATAAAACCGATTGACAATATAAATAAACGTTGTTTGGAATAGTGAGTAGTAAGTAACAACTCCATTAAAGAAATTCCTAAGGTTTAGACATAAAACTTGAAGACTAATTCCGTATATAAGTTCCTTATGTGTAACTACTTTTGGGGCAGTTGTACCAATGGGGCAGTTGTTCCTAACTAGGTAAGAGTTACCTGTTCTAAGGAAGGTTATATATGAAGTGTTACAGTGCATACTATTGTATTTACCAGCGCAAAACCCTGTGAAAATATAAAAAAAATCTAAGGCACAAATATATACACACACACAAACACACATTAATACAATTTAAGTGTTTACTCAAGGACACTTAATGTATGAAAAAAAATAACAAATAAATGAAATGAATAAACAATTATTAAATACATATATAGGTAAATAAATATTCGATATAAATAAATAAATATTCAATATAAAAATAGTGTTATACTACATATAGTGTAGAAACATATCTTATATATAGTGAAGTAGTGATATATATATATACATTGGGCATAAACATATTGGTATGACATATCTAAGTAAGCATATTTTTTTTATATTTTTTTTTAAACATTCTTGGTAACTAAAATAATGCACAGATATTTTTTACTTAGTAGCTAAAGTCGCTTAAATACAGTATTATTAAATTTTATCTAAACCACTTAAAGTTTATGTTTAAAGTTTAAGGTTGTATGTAAGAATTTCATACATTTTAGTAACTTTAATTAAAAAACTTAATGTTTCATAACTTGAATTCATATAATGAAATAACTGTTTAGAGCCAAAAACAATGTGTTTTATTTAATTGAACATTTGGTACAACTAACCCTAGATATGGGGTCCGATGTACCATTTCCTCCAATCTTTTAAAATAGCAATAATTTTCGTTCTATATAAATTTATGACACATAGACACGCTTATATTCTAGCCAATTAAACTATCTATCATTGCATATAAGCCTTATACCTATATATTTTAAATATTTTTTTTTATTTATTTGTTAAGGAAAAATGGTTCAGTTGTCCCCGGTCTACCTTAATAGTAATATTTAACAAAACGTGTGTAAACATACTTTCATAAGCAGAAGAAAAAAAAAATAAAAAATCGTATCAAATACTCCAAAAGCAGATAAACGAAATGAACAAAAGTAAAGACAGTAAAAAAGTCTCCTGTCAAACGAATACAACAATAAAATCGCTTCCTCCGTTTGGAAGCTCCGATGCCACAGACAGATACTGTTTGCATGGGGGGTTAGAAACACACGTCGAAAACAATGGGTTTAATAAGTACAAACAATTAATAATATTGCATAAAAATGCACCTATTTTCAATAATCCGATGTTAAGTCAATGGATTATTCAAAGTCCTGCGACATAAGGTAGATCTACAAAGTAAGGCATACACTTTGTACCAATATTTTTAAAACTAAATTTAATGAGGAATCTCATGGTGGTAAGCATAGGTATTCATTCGATATGAATCACCCCGTAGGTATTTAAGTACGGGAATAAAATAAGCTCAAATGAATCTTTTTATTCAATTCCTTGAGAAGTACTTTAGCATAACGGAATGGTGGACAAAAGCGCATATTCAATTCTATAAATAATTTCTACAGGTCCACCCTTTTTCAATACGATTAAAAGGGAAAAATCATTACTAAGTTTTAATTTAAAGCTAATATTTGAAAACTAGATCGATTACAATTAACGAGTATGTGATCCGTGTCATTACACGCTTCTCGTACGAACTTTAAGTTCGTTGCATTCCCTAAATAAATCTTTCAACACTAAGTCAACCCATTAAAAAAGGAATATTCAATAAAAATAGCTTATAACCATGACATCTCCACCAGATAAATAAAAGATTAGGAATCCATTCAAATGAGTGAAGCAATTAAATTTTACAATAAAAACAAAGTTATTCTAAGCGTAGTTATTGTATTGAGTGTATAAATTTCCATGTAGCTACATTCGCTACATTTATACATTCTTCTATTCTCTTAAAATCACACTCGCTGCATTTAAACTCTTTTATTTTTCGATGCACGGCATCTAAATGTCTCCGTAAAAGTACATTAGTAGAACTTGTATAAGCACACTCGTTGCATTTAAACTATTTTATTTTCCGATATACGGCGTCAATATGTTTCCATAAATTTGATTTCGTTGAACTCTTAAAATCACACTCGCTGCATCTAAACTGTTTAATTCTTCGATGTACGGCGTCAATATGTTTACGTAAATCTGATTTCGCTGCACTTTTAATATCACACTCGCTGCATTTAAACTTTTTTATTTTTCTATGAACGGCATTAATATGAATCCGTAAATGCCCATTTTGTGAACACGTATAGCCACACTCGATGCATTTAAACTTTTTTATTTTTCGATGCACGGCATCTAAATGTCTCCGTAAAAGTACATTAGTAGAACATGTATAAGCACACTCGCTGCATTTAAAAGCTTTTATTTTCCGATGTACGCCGTCAATATGTGTACGTAAATGTGCATTAGTAGAACTTGTATAGGCACACTCGCTGCATTTAAACTTTTTGATTCTTTGATGTACGGCGTCTACATGTGTCCGTAAATTTTTTTTCGTTGAACTCTTAAAATCACACTCGCTGCATATAAACTTTTTTATTTTTCTGTGAACAGCGTTAATATGAATTCGTAAATTCCCATTTTGTGAACATGTATAGCCACACTCACTGCATTTATACTTTTTGATTCTTTGATGTACGGCGTCAATATGTTTACGTAAATTTTCATTACTAGAACATGTATAAGCACACTCACTGCATTTAAACTTTTTTATTTTTCTGTGAACAGTGTTAATATGAATTCGTAAATTCCCATTTTGTGAACATGTATAGCCACACTCGCTGCATTTAAACTTTTTTATTTTGTTATTTACGAGGTTAATTTGTTTTTGAAAATTCTTCTTAATTGAACTTGTATAATCGCATTCTTTGCATTTGACTTTATTATGTAGGCAAATTGAAATTTCCTTCGCCTCCTTATTTTTAATAGGTAATGTCGAAAATGTTTCTTTATCCAAACATCTGCCACATACAATATGTTCGTCTAGATAATTAGGTAAATAATATATGGAATCGCTTCGTTCAAACGAACACTTGCAAGTCGCACAATTAAGATCTATTCTCTTTAATATTATTCTGACGCATTTGATATTATCAATTGTTACATCGTGACAAGGTTTACAAGTGGTTGGTATGTTATGTTGTGTCACATAGTTTTTGTTGGGTTCTAATTTTATAAATTTAATGTCTTCTTCTACGAATTGATCAAATTGTGGGTTTGGATCAATTTCCCGATGGGTTTCAAATATTTCTGATTTAATTGATTGCCTTGTATCCAAATATTTTAAAACACTATGCGAGTCATCGTCGCGTTCACTTATTTTCGCTTGTTCAAAATCACTGCTGCTCGTTTTGTAATCGCTCGCTTGTTCATATTTGATTGCACTTTGATGATTTAATTGACACATTTTATAATTGTATTCTTCCATTTTCTTTTTCCATTGAATATGAAATAAGAAATAGTTCACGAAAACATTAAAAAATAGTACGCTCTTCTGACATTTGGGCCCATCGGCTGGCTTGTTTGGTTGACAGTTTATTTGACATACATTCAGTATTGCCCTCGTCAGAATCTATCTGACGTATCTAAAGTAGTAAAATTGCCATTTTCGTTTCGTACTCTTTGTGTAGAAAATCATTAAACTTGTTTAGCTTTAATTACCATATTCTTTGATTCGGCAATGATAATGCTGCCGTATTATCTACCTAATTGAATCGCCTTTACGGTAATAACCGTATCGTTATTAGTGTAGTGGAAGTAATGATGTGTTAATGGGTGTAAGTGTGTGTGAGAGGGTTAAACTAAGCTATTTTTATGGGAGGAAATGGTGTACCGAATGCAATTTATAAATGATTTGTCTGTTATGTAAAATATATACGCTCATTGCTCTGCGTAAAAAGGAATTCTTAGCGTACTTAAATGTGTAAAACTTTGATTTAAAAGGCCATGTCGATAATAATTCGCAATCTTACAAAATCTGAATCGAATGATAATTTAAAGCTTAAATATGATTTGAAGATAACAAATTTTCTAATTTATTAAAATATTTTTGCACCTTTCAATTCGAGTTTTGTTTTGTTTTGTTTTACAGCTAAGTACTTAAATACTTACTTATGTATGTTGATAACATTATCAAAATTAACCGTTCATACTATTTTTGTTATTAATATTATAGATATTGTATTAGATTTGAGGCACAATAATTACATATTTAAATGTCCACCAAAAATAAAATTTTACTAGATATCTATATTACGATGCAACCTATCACTTATTTAATTAGCCTGCTGTAGGATTAACTAAATAATTTGAATTATGCAATAAAATATAGCAAATAAATTGATTGTTATTTGTATAAACACTGTATCTGCAAAACTAACTATTTGGATCACTCTTTCCCGTATATTATTTTCTATTAATTTGGCACTACATTTAGTAACATATACAGAGTGTCCCAAGACCATTGCCGGAGACTTAAGGGGGTATTGTGTAACGATATGGAAAAATGTGTAAAAAATTACCCCAAAATTTATATTTTTTTAACTGATGGTATACTGGTGGATGGAATACTGCTCATCATTATGGGATCCTCACACCCAATGTCTTGAAGACGAACTTGGAGAGCAGTTCAGAGAAAAGCAAGCCGGCATGTCTTTAGGCGTTTTAGTCGGTATGATAGTCCATCTGAATTAATTTCAACTCTTAATTGGGAGCCACTAAGTAGAAGGCGTTTCGAATTGAGGTTAACTAGTCTATATAGGATCCCAGCTCTCTAAGCCTCCTTATATTGGCCGTAATGACCATCCTTCCAAGATAAAACCTATCTTGACAAAACGGAACATTGGGTTCAATTATTTTCTTTCCAGATCAATTCGTCAGTGGAATGCTTTTCATAGGTCAAAAGTTGACCCTTTTCCTTGTTCCAAGGATGTTTTTAAGCGTAGGCTGCGAGTTGTTAAGCATTATTTTTTCTCTTCACCTACTAAACTCAACAGTATCACCGGAGGTAGCTCCTAAATATTGTAATAGCTTAATAATAATAATAATATAAATGTGGTAAACGCGCGAATGCCAATGCCGCGCCGATCGATAATGGCCTTGTCACCGTTACGGCGTACAGCGTTAGTTGAGTGCTCAGCACAAAGATATTATTACAGTGTCCTTTTACTACTTTCAAGTAAAGTTTACATTTTTTCTCTCTGTAACTATAATTAATTTTGACATAGTGTTTCAACCAATAAAACTAGAAGTCACGGGATCAATTCGCTGTTATTTTGATCGTGAACGGCTTGAGACTTGGTTTAGATATTATTACAGATTAAGTTTATATTTAAATACCACTCATTTATTATTTTTTAAGAATAAAATTGGGAGTATAACATCTTTTATTTTATTGTTTTAAAACTTTTAATTTATGACATTATGCATTTAAATTATTTTAAAAACTATTTATTTTAAACTTTATAGTAAAGTTTATCTATTAATGTTTAAACATTCTATTAAATTTGCCTCAAATTGCAAGAAGATATTGATATAAGCTCTCTGAGTATTGTCGACAAAACAGATTAGAGATAAATGTTGCTAATTGTCATAAAATAACATTTACTCGCAAAACTACAAAAGTTAATTACACAAACTCTATAATATGCGACTCTAAGCTGCTCTATAACAAACCCATTGAACTAATTGTGGAGAAATCCCATAGAATGCTTGGCTTCCTCTTCAGGACTTGCAAGCCATTGTATTTGTCATTGTCAGGAGTCACTCAGGGTACTCTCCTGTCATTTGGAGTCCCTCATATAAAGTCTATGTAAGCAGATTAGAAAGTGAAATGTATTGGGTCGGCGTAATGACGCAGCTACACCTTAGGGCATAGCTAACCGCATCTCATTACGTAGGCATGTACCTATGTACGAGTATATAGTGCATCTCTCTCACACATATTTAACTACAAGGCATAATTAGTTCTTATGTATTACATTCCACACTTTACAATAGACGTGTGGGTAAGGCATGTGAATATAACATTTATTTTCTTATTTACTCTTAAAAATATTATAACTTATTTTTTTCCATACAAACGTGCCAATATTCTATTTTGATAAATAGCCGGTTCAACACCTGAATTGGCGTTGTCAAATCTCATTTGGCGCTTACCAAAAAGCTGAAGGTCTGCACCAAATTGCCAGTTTGGATACCAGAAGGAAAGTCTTTGAAGCCGTCTTCCTATATAAACTACTCAATAATCTACTAGACTGTCCAGAGCTTCTACAAAGACAAAACGCAACACTTCACAGAATATGTCATAAATATAATAGTAATCTTTCGAAATTAGACATTTTTATTTGTAATTTGAATTTATTCAAAAACAAGGTATGTAAAATGTCTCATACAGGCAATTAGAGATAAAGGTCCTACATATAGTTATGTTTATCATAATAACTATACAACCTATATTCTAATTAACTCATTTTTATATATAATCAACAATACTTATAGTTTGATAGTTGCCATCCGTTGCACACAAAAAAAAACAATACCATATTCCCTTACTATTTGCGGTCATAGAATCTCTAATAATAAAAATGCGTGATGCGTTTTCTGTTGGTGAGACTACGACGCCATTAAATATTAGAATTAATAATCATAGATTATCCTGTACCAAATTACTTCCCGCTTTACCCGTTCCAATTCACGCGAGAACTCACGGCAGGGATTTCGATGCTTGCTTTAATGTAAAAGTTTTGAAGTCTTTGCCCGCGAAATTGATTTAAAGACATGGGAACTCTCTCATATTTGGAACTCTCTCTCACATCTATATATATATATATATATATATATATATATATATAATCAAAAATATCATACATACATATTATACATATGTATATGATTCCTTACGTTGTAATAGGCAAACACCGTTAGCTAACCTTATATAAAAGTCTGACAGTATTGACATTTGGAAAATTCGAATGCTTTTTAATATTTTTAGATTGAAAATTTTTAAACAAATTATATAGCCAGAATTATTAAAGAAAAATTAATATTAAACGCACAGATATTTGCATCGCTTGAGATAATGCGCGCTGGTTTAAATACAGGCCTGTATTTTATGAAAGCTTTTCACACTCACCTTATATATAATGAAAAAATGAATCATAATCAAAAATTATTTTCGCAATTAATACTATGCACAAAATGCCATGACACTTAATAAGATAAATTAAAAAAATCTGATTCATTCAAACCTACAGTTAAGTTTTAATAATTATAGATGAATTAAACCTAAAAATGATATTAATTAGAGTTAAAGAAGTTAAAGTTAATTAAACGAGTAATAATAATATATATTTAACAAGGCATGACTAAAAATACTTTCATAAGCAGAAGAAAAAAAATCTAAAGATTTGTATCAAATACTCCAAAAGCAGATAAACGAAATGAACAAAAGTAAAGACAGTAAAAAAGTCTCCTGTCAAACGAATACAACAATAAAATCGCTTCCTCCGTTTGGGAGCTCCGATGCCACAGACAGATACTGTTTGCATGGGGGGTTAGAAACACACGTCGAAAACAATGGGTTTAATAAGTAGAAATAATTAGTAATATTGCATAAAAATGCACCTATTTTCAATAATCCGATGTAAAGTCAATGGATTACTCAAAGTTCCTGCGAAGGTAGATCTACAAGGTAAGGCATATATTTTGTACCAATATTTTTTATACAAAATTTAATGAGGAATCTCATGGTGGTAAGCATAGGTATTCATTCGATATGAATCACCCGGTAGGTATTTAAGTACGGGAATAAAATAAGCTCAAATGAATCTATTTATTCAATTCCTTAAAAAGTACTCTAGCATAACAAAAAATACATACATAGAATAAAAAAAATGGATTGCTGTTAAAAATTGGTTGGATGCAAATCTTTTAACGCTTAATGTTTCGAAAACTAAATATATGACGTTGAGATTAAAGGAAAGTAAATCTCGAGAAAATACCACCCAAGTATATATCCACGATAACTGTCTGTCATCTACAAGAAGCGACAGCAAATGCACCTGTATGCCGTTGGAGGAGGTTAACGAAATGAAGTACCTTGGTGTAGTAATTGACAATAAGATGAACTGGTCACCACAAATTGATATGTTATCGGAAAAAGCGAGGAAGTTAATATATATCTTTAAAAACCTTAGGAATATTCTGGACCCTCGTACTATAAAATCAGTCTATTACGCCCTGTGCCAGTCTATTCTTAGCTATGGTATAGTGGGGTGGGGAAATTGTGTCAAAACCAATCTTAAACCTTTAGAAGTAGCACAAAGAGCTGTCATTAAAACGATAATGAAACTGCCTTATATATATCCATCTGATAAACTATGTGCAGAATTTAATATATTAGATATTAGGCAATTATACATTAAAAGTGTAATATTATATACTAGTAAAAATCTTAATATGCACGATAAGGTCCAACATAGCCACCATACTAGAGCAGCTGCGAACGACCATCTACAAGTTCCAAAAATGACTACCACATTTGGGCAGAGATCTCTTAAGTACATAGGCCCCAAAATTCATAACATACTTCCTGAATCTCTTAAAATTAAAAATTCACAAAAAAGTTGGCAAAAATATTAAATAAGTGGTTAATGAATGTTGGACGGCAAGCAATAGCTAATCTAGTGTAGTTAAATGAACTCAGCAATTGTAATATAAAACTATTTATAATATCACGCTTACTAGAGATACCCATGGTTATCTCTTTTACTGATAACATGTATAGTTATATATTCATTTATATGTTATATATATGGTACATATACTTGTATATATTATAAATTATGTATATATTTATGTGTGTATTTATAATCGCTTATGTATTATATAAATATATATACCTTTTATTATGCAAATGTTTATAAATTTGCACTATTTATTCTTATAGTATACTAGCTGACCCGGCCACGCGTTGCTGTGGCTAAAGTTTTTGTTATATTACATTATAGTAAACAATCTAAGAGGAACAATAAGAGAACATCAGTCACGGAGTCCACTATGCTTTTTCACACAGATGGTATTTGTAAAAAAATATGGTGATCTCCTTATTTGACTTTCTACTACTATAACCCTTTAGTACAATGAAATTATTTACGAACAAAGACGAAAATGTTGATGTTGGTATACAAATTCACTGGATTGAGATTTGAAGGGGAAGTACGTTGAACACAATTAATTAAAATGTTCTTACACTTGATACTAAGCAGAAATCAATAGGTAAAAAATAAAAATTTATCAGATTTATTATTTCCATTTAATTTTATAACAAATATAAGTATATTACAGTATAATACAGTAAATAACATGTGACGCTTAAACTCATGAATGAGGTAGGCAAGGCAGACAGTCTTAAACTTTTAAACATTAATATCTTTTTTTTTGAATTATAAATACTTTCAATTTCAATTTAATTTAACACCAATCGGTGCACAATGTTTTTGGTTAACCTGTCTTTAGCTAACACAAATAGATTCGACGGTTTCCCAACACGTGAACACGCAACATATAGTTGCCCATGAGAAAAACATGGATTTTCCAAATCTAAACCACAAATGGACATTGTTTGACCTTGAGATTTATTTATAGACATGGCGAAAGCTAAACGAATTGGAAACTGTAGCCTTTTGAAGGGTATGGTAGAATCTGATGGTATCATCGGAATACGTGGCAGCAGGACCACTTTTCCTTTAAACTTCCCAGCCAAAATGGTTGCTTCAAGAATGTTTCCGGTGATCTTTTTGATGACCAAACGCGTACCGTTACATAATTGAGGTGGATTCAAATTACGGAGGAGAATAATAGGGGAACCAATCTTTAATCGAAGATTATGTGGTGGCATTCCAGGGATATCTAATGAATTTAAAAATTCAATCGGAAAATTTACACTTTCATTTTCATCAACAACAGTATCGATTGATTTAAAAGACATCAGATCGCCTGGTAACAACTGTTGTATCTGGAAGTTAATTTCGTCAACATCAACGTTTTTGGCTGCCAAAATCGCCCGTTGACTAAGCCATTCATGATTCAAATAATTATTCTGTATATCCGGGAAAATACTCTGAATCAATTCAGTTTTATCCTGAACAACAGTGCAAAAATTGTCTGGTAGTTTAATGCATTGCGTATTTGGTTGCAGTTTTATTTTACCGTTCCCAATATCTAGTAGTTGTTCGGAAAATATTAGTGCTGATGGATCATTTTGCAATTGTACTCGCATATTTATGGTCAATCGAAGTGTTTCAACACTTCGCCATAAGAATGATTGTTTCAAACATGCATTAATCTCATCCGCGAAAGTAGAGCGAGGTATAACCGGTAAGGTCTGCCGGAAGTCACCAGACAAAAGTAAGATAGCACCACCGAAAAGTTTATTATTGCTGTTTAAATCTTGCATAGTTCTGTTTAATGCTTCAAGTGAATATTTGTGTGCCATTGTGCACTCATCCCAAATTATTATAGAACTCTTCCGCAACACTGCAGCTATTCCACTATTCTTTTTGATGTTACACATTGCATCTGGTTTATTATGAACGTCCAATGGCAGCTTGAATGTTGAATGTGCTGTTCGCCCACCATCCAGTAAAGTAGCCGCAATGCCTGACGATGCTAATGCTAATGCGATTTTTTGTTGCGACCGTATTTTGGCAAGAATCAACGATATTAAAAATGTCTTACCTGTTCCACCGGGTGCATCCAAGAAAAAAAACCGCCTTGTTCAGCAGCAACAGCCAGCATAATCCGATCATAAATAATTTTTTGTTCTGCTGTCAGTAATGGTTCACTGTTCATGATAATTGTTGCTAAACTTCCATGGTCATATTGATTTTCTCGTTGTAAATCGGTATTGACTAAGTCGGTGGCTGGACGATTAGGTGATGGCATACCATAATGATTAAGTGGTAAATTTGAAATAAGAACACATAAATCCTCGATCAAGACCAATGCTTCATTGTACATCTCTGGTGTATAATCTATGTTTTGGCATTGATTTGTTTGTCTAATTCGGTGCAAGATGTCTTCTGTCATACAATTTTTATATTTTTCCCACAAAGTTTGTGCTTGCGAGGGATAACATGTCTCCAAAATAATTGCAAACAACTGACGAATGTTATTCGGTGTTGATGTCAACGCAGCATCAGCAAGCGTTAAGTCCCAATGGTTATCGTCTTCTAGCAATTGCAGTTCACGACATGCATCCTGGTATGTATTGAATACTCGACCATTAGCTGTTCGTAAAAATTCAAAAGACGTTGGTCCGGGAACATTCACCAATAACAAACGTAAATAGAAGCACTCACGTTGCTTTGGATGTACCGTGTAAAGTCTCCCCAATGTCTTAGCTTTGAATATGCCTGTAATGGAAGGATGTGGTTTTCCTTGTTTCCGTGGCTCCCATTTTTTACTGGATTTGTTCCATGTGAAATAACGTGGAACATCACCATACACCAATGTCTTCGCGAATTGGCCAAAAACATCAGGTTTTTGACACAATGTAAAAAATTCAGTTAGAGTCGTTTTCGGAGCTTCGAACGCTCTTTGGAGAACATTTTCTTCAGTGAAGTATACACGTTGACCGTTTTCAAGATGTATTGCCAGATGTTGGACAGCAGGATCTCTTTCGTGGATGGGAAAGCTGAGAATATGCCAAATAGCTTCATTGCTGCTAATGTATCTGCCCATTTGGTATCGTGCTATTTCGTCATTTTTATTTATGTTTTTTACTTCAAATATGGCCAAATCACTGTCTTTGTTTACATATTTACAAATATACTTAATTGATTTAACAGAACTGCAAAGCTCAACATTGATATGAGCTTTGTAAGTTTTTGAAAGTAGTGGTGAGTATGGTACCACCCACTGATTATCAAACTCAACTTGATTTGGAAAGTTCGGCAGTCGCATTGTAAATGTGTGGCCACCATTCTCAGTACTTCTGCGGCGATACATTGGATAACCATCAATATCCGTGATCGTGTCATTCGTATGCGGCTTTGGGAAGTTTTTTTACATTTTCCATTTTCCATGCACGGTGACGTCATGTTGAAAACACCGCATGGCCCATGGATCATGTGTTTGGTGACAATATCAAATAATTCTTGATCAATTAATGGGTCTGGAATTTCGGCTGAAATTATTTGATCGATTTCTTCAGGACGGATTCTATCTTTAAGCCAAACCAAAATGTGGGCATGAGGCAAACCTCGCTTTTGCCACTCTATCGTATACAGCCAACAACGTGTGATACCAAAAATTGTATATTTAACAATAAAATCAATTAAGGATTTCAATTTTTGTTTAAACACACGTGCAGTTAAATCATGACGATGAATGGCTTGTTGTCCTGGCAATAGTAAAGTTTGTATCTCTTCCCAATTCGGATTACATGTGAATGTAATAAATAAATCCGGTCGGCCGTAATGACGTACGTAAGTCATCGCATCTTGTATGTATTCCTGCATGTTCCGTGGACTGCCGATGTAGCTTGAAGGTAAAATGAAAGCATTACCGATGTCATTGGGATTTAAATTTCCATCGATGTTTCCAGCAACAGCATCTCGTAAGTGAATATATTATTCCGATCGTAGTTTTGACGTTTGCGTTTTGACGTTTGCCGCTCGCGTTGTTGAGGTTAGATTTTTTCGGTGGCATTTGACTGAAAATAATAATTTTCTTGTTCTTATGATATTCTCTTGAAGACGTTCGTTACACTGTTCTTGAGATTCTTGTGCATGACCTGCTGTCCTGATTCTTTGAGCTGGATTTCTTGATTCAATTTGTTCTGCCAACTGATGGGCTCTTTTAATACGTTTGCGTCGAATAACTGTCACTGTCAAATAATAACAGACATTAGCGCCATCAACCCAGTCGAAAGGTATCGACATCTGTCAGTTTTATGACTGCCAAATAATAACAGACAAATAATTAGCGATAAATTAAAATTGCGACTATAATTTGAGATTTAAACTATCCTATCTCTCAAGTGCACATCGAACTGCACATGGTGTTCAAATTTTATTATAATCGGTTAAGTGGTTTAGGAGTCCATTGAGGACAAACATTGTGACACGAGATTTATATATATTAAGATTTACGGGTGTAACTTTTCCAAAAGTTTTCCTTTCAGTCATATTTCTGACGATTTGACAATCTCAGTTGTGGCACAATTCAACACTGCCTTCCTTAGTACAGACATAGTCTAGTAAAGAAGGCAGGGCACAAAATGTAGCAGTGCTAATCGCTCCCTGTGCATTTGCAATATTATTTTATAACTGTGTATTTCTACTACTACATTTCTATTTTTTGACAAATTAATTATGTACAATTAATAAATAAATAAAAATAAATAACGGAATGCTGGACAAACGCGCATATTCAATTCTATAAAAAAACTTATGATTTAACTCTTTTTCAATACGATTAAAAGGTAGAAATCATTACTAAGTTTTAATTTAAAGCTAATATTTGAAAACTAGATCGATTAAAATTTACGAGTATGTGATCCGTGTCGTTACACGCTTCTCATACGAACTTTAAGTTCGTTGCATTCCCTAAATAAATCTTTCAACACTAAGTCATTCCATTAAAAAAGAATATTCAATAAAATAGCTTATGACCATGACATCTCCACCAGATAAATAAAAGATTAGGAAACCATTCATATGAGTGAAGCAATTTAATTTTACAATTAGAACAAAGTTATTCTAAGCGTAGTGAGCGTATAAATTTCCATGTTTAATCACATTCGCTACATTTATACTTTCTTCTATTCTCATAAAATCAACCTCGCTGCAAATTAAACTTTTTTTTGTGAACAGCGTTAATATGACGCCATAAATGTCCATTTTGCGAACACGTATAGCCACACTCGCTGCATTCAAACTTTTTTATTTTCCGATGCACGGCGTCAATATGAATTCGTAAATTCCCATTTTGTGAACATGTATAGCCACACTCGCTGCATTTAAATTTTTTTATTTTACGATGTACGCCGTCAATATGTGTACGTAAATGTGCATTCCTAGAACTTGTATAAGCACACTCGCTGCATTTATACTTTTTGATTCTTTGATGTACGGCGTCAATATGTGTACGTAAAATTGATTTAGTTGAACTCTTAAAATCACACTCGCTGCATTTAAACTTTTTTATTTTTCTGTGAACAACGTTAATATGAATTCGTAAATTCCCATTTTGTGAACATGTATAGCCACACTCGCTGCATTTAAATTTTTTTATTTTTCGATGTACGCCGTCAATATGTGTACGTAAATGTGCATTCATAGAACTTGTATAAGCACACTCGCTGCATTTATACTTTTTGATTCTTTGATGTACGGCGTCAATATGTGTACGTAAAATTGATTTAGTTGAACTCTTAAAATCACACTCGCTGCATTTAAACTTTTTTATTTTTCTGTGAACAGCGTTAATATGAATCTGTAAATACCAATTTCGTGAACATGTATAGCCACACTCGCTGCATTTAAATTTTTTTATTTTTCGATGTACGCCGTCAATATGTGTACGTAAATGTGCATTCATAGAACTTGTATAAGCACACTCGCTGCATTTATACTTTTTGATTCTTTGATGTACGGCGTCAATATGTGTACGTAAAATTGATTTAGTTGAACTCTTAAAATCACACTCGCTGCATTTAAACTTTTTTATTTTTCTGTGAACAGCGTTAATATGAATCTGTAAATACCAATTTCGTGAACACGTATAGCCACACTCGCTGCATTTAAAGTTTTTAGTTTTCCGATGCACGGCGTCTATATGTTTACGTAAATATGATTTAGTAGAACTTATATAATCACACTCGCTGCATTTAAACTCTTTTATTTTTCGATGCACGATGTCTACAAGTCTTCGTAAATCTGATTTCGATGTACTTTTAATATCAGTCTCGCTGCATTTAAACTTTTTTATTTTTCTATGAACGGCATTAATATGAATCCGTAAATGCCTATTTTGTGAACTTATATAATTACACTCGCTGCATTCAAACTTTTTTATCTTGTTATTTACGAGATTAATTTGTTTTTGAAAATTCTTCTTAATTGAACTTGTATAATCGCATTCGTTGCATTTGACTTTATTATGTAGGCAAATTGAAATTTCATTCGTTTCGTTTGTTTTAATAGGTAATGTCGAAAATGTTTCTTTATCCAAACATCTGCCACATACAATATGTTCGTCTAGATAATTAGGTAAATAATATATGGAATCGCTTCGTTCAAACGAACACTTGCAAGTCGCACAATTAAGATCTAATTTCTTTAATATTATTCTGACGCATTTGATATTATCAATTGTTACATCGTGACAAGGTTTACTAGTGGTTGGTATGTTATGTTGTGTCACATAGTTTTTGTTGGGTTCTAATTTTATAAATTTAATGTCTTCTTCTACGAATTGATCAAATTGTGGGTTTGGATCAATTTCCCGATGGGTTTCAAATATTTCTGATTTAATTGATTGCCTTGTATCCAAATATTTTAAAACACTATGTGAGTCATCGTCGCGTTCACTTATTTTTGTTTGTTCAAAATCACTGTTGCTCGTTTTGTAATCGCTCGCTTGTTCATATTTGATTGCACTTTGATGATTTAATTGACACATTTTATAATTGTATTCTTCCATTTTCTTTTTCAATTGAGTATGAAATAAGAAATAGTTCACGAAAACATTAAAAAATAGTACGCTCTTCTGACATTTGGGCCCATCGGCTGGCTTGTTTGGTTAGTTTCTATTTGTTTACAGTTTATTTGACATACATTCAGTATTGCCCTCGTCAGAATCTATCTGACGTATCTAAAGTAGTAAAATTGCCATTTTCGTTTCGTACTCTTTGTATAGAAAATCATTAAACTTGTGTAGCTTTAATTTGCATATTCTTTGATTCGGCAATGATAATGCTGCCGTATTATCTACCTAATTGAAATTAATTGAATCGCCTTCAAGTACGGTAATTGGTGTATCGCCGGGCTGCGCAGGGGGTGGGGGAGGCAATTACCCATTGCCCTTAGCGCAACAAATAAACAACTAAACGATTATACCTACCTACGACCTACGAATAAATAAATAGGGCCTAGCCTAATATTTTGGCTATAGCCTAGTCTTGATAGGCTATAGCCTCCTCACTCACCCGTGACGACCTAATGACACAATTGATCCTTTTGTAAATCGTTTTCAGCAAAATCTATCTATTCAAACTAATTGCAAAGAGAAAATGATATTTTATTGAAATTGCACGGTTTGACATAACAAATTTTCAAGAGGAAATGACATTTATTCATGCAGACTGCCAAAATACTTCGAATGAATGTAATTGCATACCGTTGGAGGAAGTAACCTCCATCAAATATTTATTTTATATTTATATAGATCAAGGTATGAGGTGGTTAACTCAAATTGAATATTCAGCACAGAAAATGAGAAAGCTTACATTCATCTTTAAAATTCTAAGATCTATATTGGACCCATTCACTCTCAAAGCTACCTATTTTGCCCTATGTGAGTCAATATTAACATATGGAATAATTGGTTGGGGGAACTGTGCTAAAACTAATCTAAAGCCGTTAGAGCTGGCCCAAAAATCAGTTCTGAGAACTATTCAAAGGTGCCATAAACGTTTCTCCTCCGTTCAGTTGTTCACAGACTTCGGGGTTTTAGATGTAAGACAATCCTTCATAAAGAAGGTAATATTATATGCCCAAAAAAACAAAGAAAATATGAAAACCATAGATCATGGTCATAACACAAGAGCACATAATGATGACTTATTAGAGATACCAAAAATGTCTACCAGTTTTGGACAACGGTCCTTAAAATTCTTAGGTCCCAAACTCCACAATAATCTTTGGAGTTTATAAAGGAAATAGGTAACCTGAAGATATTTTCGAAAAAAAATAACAAATGGCTGATAGATAAAGACAAAAATCTGCTGATTTGTTAAACATTTTGTTTTAACATCTTATTGACCATCTTTATTATTATATTTCTTAGGTAACTTAGGCAACTATATATATAAACATATTTGTCTAAACATAAACATTATATGCGACAACATAGTATTTATATATATATATATATATTTATATTTGATTATTGTTTTTTAATAGCGGCAAATCGCCTGAAAAGATAAATGACACAATCTTTGACAATATTGAAAAATTTTTTGAATAATTTTTTAATTTTTTGATAAAGTGCTGGATAGGACAATATTTATAAAGGTTCTAAAGAGGTCCTGTACTTGAGAATGCAGGATGTCGGTTTAAACCCAGCGCTGAGTTTTATAAAAATGCATTTTTAACTCTTTAGTGTAAAATATTGTCAAATATTATGTTACCATCTAATTAGATGAAATAATGAAAGGATGATATTTTAACATAAAATATAAAAATAATGGATTTGTGATTACGATGAAGGATGGTGGTGTAATGAGATGATTTTATGAGTGATTTATGTATGAAGTTGATGAAAATAAAAATAATAGATATGTAAAAGTGTAAAATTAAAGCACATGATTAGTGTGCGTATTATTTATATAATTGTATAATTGAGTTGTAAAGTTATTTGACTTATATTTGATGTTTGTTTTTTAATAGCGGCAAATCGCCTGAAAGATAAATGACCTCAAGTACAGGACCTCTTTAGAAACTTCATAAATATTATGCTATCCAGCATTTTATCAAATAATTAAAAACTTTTTCCAAATTTTTCAATATTGTCAAAGATTGTGTCATTTATCTTTTCAGGCGATTTGTCACTATTAAAAAACAATCATCAAATATAAGTCAAATAACTTTACAACTCAATTATACAGTTATATATGTATATATATATATACATATTTATTAATTGCGTTAATGTTATATTACCATTAGATACTCAGAAATTTTAGCAGATTTGAATAACATACTAATACATACTATTATAAAATACATTTATTTTCATAATATATACACACAAAAAAATACATAAATACAAATAATAAAACTAAGGACAAGATTTGACACAATGTTGCCATATAATTCAAGTAATTTGTACGACACAATTGACGGGGAAAAAGCTCGTAAACAGGTTGTAAAAAGCCAGATAAGACAAAGAAGGAATTATAAGGGGGGGAGAGTGAGAATCTTTCATCCTGGCGACAGGGTTATGGCAAGAGATTTTAGAATCGTTAACAAAAAGGGGTGGTCTAACGCAAAAATCTTCAAGGAAATTGGCAACCGGGTTTACCTGGTTAAAGTAGGCAATCTCGTTTGGAAGAGGCATATTGACCAGTTGAGGGAGTACGTTCAAAATAAGGGAGCTCACCATTCTGAGGCTAATGAGGGGAGCCTGGAGGCGTATGAGTTCCGACTAGACTCTGATACTAATAACATGTCTTCTGTTCCTTTGCAGGCGCCCAGCAACCTTCAAGGTCCGGCTGGGAGAACCTCGCCGCACTGGCTGCGCAGCGGGGCTCGGACTGGGACGGCTCCAGCAACGGAACGGACCACAGCAGGCCGGAACCGACCTCTGATGGAAGCGGGGAGGCGTGTGACGTTCGTGCGTCAGGCGTCAGGCGTCAGACGTCAGGCGTCGCGGACAGAGACGAGCGTCGTTTGACTCGCAACGACCCACAACGGATCGAGCAATTACCGAGTCTATTTGAGTTCTAATTGCATATAAATTGTATCAATTAATCTGTGATCTTTATAACGACTTTGGCTTGAATAAAACCTCTACTTTCTGGACATGGAAGAAAAACTCGTTTTCTCTGCGACCTGAACCCGAAGCCCCAAAGCGAGCCCGCATACCCCCTGCCATATACCATATACCATATGCCATATACCATAAGGAAAAGACGTTCTGACTTGTCGGGTAAACTATTCGGCAAGTTAGGACGCAACAGTTAGATTAATTGCCATTGAACTGTTACTACTGTTCTGTAATGTATGTATTTTGGTGTATAAGAATAAATAAATAAAATAAATAAATACAAAATGTAAAGAAAAAAAATAATTGTCAAAGTTAACATTTTTTTTTGCGAAACATTATTTTTGATCCTCAATAAAAGTAAATTTAAAGCGATGACACCCATTTTTTTATTTATGTTCCTATGTAATATAAAATTATTTATAAGTAATATAAATATATTTTACCATAAAGAGAAAATAAAAACCCATGGTAACGACTGACGTCACGAATGTCACTGACATATTCCAAGCCGAATTAACCTAAGGATCCCGCTATAAATGTTTACACATAAAAATCATTTTAATGATTGAAAATAAAACAAACAAATAAGAACCATGTAGTAAATTATTATATTTTAACATTACAAATTTATAATGACTTAATTAGGTACCTATTTAAACAATAGAAAATGTATAATTTATATTCTTATATTTTTACAAAGGTGCAAAGAGGTTGTATTTAAAACCACCGCTGTCATTTCGCGAGGTTGACTTATATCGACAACTAAACCGGTCTCACGAACAAAAATATGTCAAATAATGATATTATAAATACGTTTTATAATATCATTATATTAATATAATAAGTACATCGCGCGCCGCGTGTAAAAAGGTTTTGATTAAAAATTAATTCGTTTTTCTCGTGATTGTGATCTTTTTTTAATTTTTACTGATTATTATTTGATTGTTGATAAAGATAGATCAACTTTCTGCAAGGATAGCAGTGAACTTTAAACACAACCCTTTTTTTTATGTAAATATAGATAGTTATAAAAATATTTTTTATATAATCTAAATGTTTCTATTTGGTTTGAATGTTCACAATTTATAAAAAAAAAACAATGCAGTGATTAGGAACCAAAAATATTGTATGAAATTTACTTTGCTTTTTGGACGTTAACGTCTTGGGATGAATGAATTTCAATTTGAATTCATTCATCATCAATGAATGAATTGGGATGAATGAATTTCAACCGGATTTTCATAGAGCATCGTTTGAGGCAGGTTTAAATGCATTCGTCAATATTGTCTACATTTATCTGTAGAGATTGTTTTTTTAATGATAAAAAATCCCTCTGCAAAGCCGAGATGGGTTAGGTTAGGTTTAATATGAATAAAGTTCTATCAGATTTCTAATTGGAAAAAAAATATTGTTATTTTTTCTGAGTATTTGTTTTGTATTAATAGTTTTTTTCAGGAGTAGTCCAAAATGATTTAAGCGATGTGGATTGTTATTTTTGCAAAATTCATCGGAATGCTTAAAATGAATCAAGGAGGTAGTCTGATCCCAAGGTATTTTACCATATTTTTAACACACTATTTGTTTATTTGTTTAATTTTTAATGCTGATTAAAATATATAAATAAACTCACATTATTTATTGACCGATATTAAAAATTCAGAGTGTGTCCAAAATGAGACTAAAATAACATTCTGTTGTGTGACAGATTTATCCTCTATATATTCGTTTTTATTCAATAAAAAAATACCCTTTTATTTATGGACGTTGTAAATGATTTATTAACAGCTTTCAAAGTGTATTTTTAAGTTTGTTCCGAAATGGCTTAAACGATATCGTTTTTTTTTTGAAGATTTGGGGGAAGCCCCATTTAATTGTCATGGTTTACTATCCTCATAACATCTTCTGTGCCTACTTCGACGATTTGGTGCATCCGGTTTTTCATAGTTTACTAACATAATAAGACATTTATTGTGTCGTTGTATAGGGTGCTTTTTTCAGAGGCGTGGTTTTCAATCCGGCACTACTTTTTTCGTAGTTGGTGTTTTTGACAGCTGTCACTTGATTTATGCTCAGTTTGGTTTGCCATTTCATAATGAATAGACTTACTCCTGAACAACGTGGCGTGGCCTCCAAGATCGTGCGATTTAACACCGCTGGACTATTTTTTGTGGGGTTATGTGAAGTCGCTTGTCTACGCAGATAAGCCGGACACGATTAACGCCTTGGAAGAGAATATTCGGCGCGTTATTGCTGACATACGGCCCAACTTGCTGCAAAAAGTGGTTGAAAATTGGGCCTCTCGGCTGGAATTTGTTCGAGTCAGCCGCGGCGGCCACTTACCCGAAATCATTTTTAAAACATAATGGCAAACCCTTATCTTTATAATAAAACTAAATTCATAGCCATAACATCAAATTATATGCGTTTTATCTCTTCTTGAAAACTACGCCTCTAAAAAAAACAACCTATATTACGGCTGTAAGAAATACCGTAGAGCGCTGTCAATGCGTGCTGGAATACATTTTTTTTTTTGATGCATTACTTGTTTTATGCGCACAATAATAATTAAACGAACCTCATTATTTATTATTTATTTTCAGCCTAAATAATATAAACACAGAATTAAAAACGATTCCTCAAACTATTCCGAGCACATCCAAAGTAGTTACGAGCCAATTAGACCGCAAAAGAAAGGGTCAGTGCGTTTTGGGATTTCCTGATTATATACAACACTTATTACAGTTCAATACAGGAAACAGGAATACAGGAATTCAAGACAGGAATGTCTTCAGATTAATGCTTTGAAAAATGTGTCAAAATTCGGACCTGTGCTCGCAGAGCGAGCTGCCAAAATGTAATGAAAAACAAAATCTAGTCCAACCTGTCATATTTCTATGGTTTCAAATTTGTTTTCCATGAAGGTACGTATATATATTACCTATCCTAAAATTATTAATAAAAACACAGCGCGAGATCAGTGAAATATTATAATAATACTAGCAGGCATCCGTGATGAAACACGGGAATCATATTCTCTAAGGGCCGAAATTTCCTACTTAAGACTAACCTAAATTTTAAGTTAGACTTAACCGATAAACGTCGTATTTCAACTCACTCTTAGCGTTAAGTCGAACATAAAAGTCCGCCTTAGCTAAGAATCAAAACAACTACCACTTAAGCCTTAAGTCAAACTTAAGTCAGTGTTAAAATACGCTGCTAGGAGCGATTTGCGTAGCGAGTGTATTGCCATCTGTGGTTTTCGTCTCGTACTTGATTTTATATTTTCTAACTAATTAAAATTGACTGGATTTGCATATTTTGAACATCTTCAATTCAAGCAAATCCTAGTAATCCTTCAGCTGACAACATAACCTCAAAACGTCAGATGACGCGTCATATGTCGAAAGTGATGCGACAGTGGTGACAGATATTGTATACACAAACCATAGCGGCTTGTAGCGAACTAATCACACATATTCTTAACAAAGTCGAACTTAAATATACAATTCAATTTAGGTCATACTTAAAAGTTAAGTTGATCCTAACTAAAAACGACTTTAAGCAAGGACTGAAATTTCGGCCCTAAAAGAAATAAAACCGAAATGTCAAACGATTTGACCGCCATGTTGTCATTACCGGCTACCATGGTAACCGCCACTGATACAAATATAACTGATCAAAATTATGTTTAGTGGTGATAATAAACCTTTAATACTTATATTTTTGTTATTCCATGAAACCTTGAATTAATTGCCATCATTAAGATAATATACACGTACGTAATATTTAGGTAAATTATCGCCTGTTTTGTCATTCCTATTCTCTTGTATTAATTTTTAATTGACAGATAGGCCTGCGTATAGCATTCGGAGTTGCTATCGACATATGGAGACATTTTTTTTTATCTGTGGGGACTGTAAACATTTTAAAAAAGTGTCATGTCGATGGCACACTTGACATAAATTATAAAAACAAATATAACTAACTGTTTAAGTAAAATTAAAATCTATGTACACATTTTTTTTATTATCCCCTATAAAACGTGTAGGTCAGTGCAGGGGTTAGCGTAATTTAATTTTATATCTATTTTTACTTGTTACATAACAGTATTAACACATTTTACAGTCAATAATTGATTTAATAACTAATTTAATAATTAATACCTTAATTAATAACACGTAGGTGGCCATATGACTAAAAAATTAGTTTTACTAAAATTCACGTTCACAACCGAATATTAAGCGCTTCGAGTTAGAAACATTTATAATGTTTAACTTTATTTAGCTTTCGAAATGTTAATTTACATAAATTATTGTTAATCACAGTCACGTTTGATAGGTATTTGGTCTGTGACTTAAAAAACATAATGTCTAAACAAACACTTTTCGTTTATCGCAATCATATTTTATGTTTGTTCATCCGGATGCCAGATTGCTGGTCGGATGCCAGATTGCTATCATTATTTAGGCTTTAGAGTCTCGGGTGCCTGGTGCTGGTGGTCTCTGAGAGACGGCTACATGGGCATCCAAGCCATCCGAAACCCTAGATAGACGTCTGGCCCAGGAACTAATCACGGCTGGAAAAAAAAACAGCCTAGTTAGGTATATTCAAAAGTACTTTCTATAATAATATAACGAATAAATAAATAATATGCTATTCACAAACAATGCTATTTATGAACGATATTTTTTTTGTGTTGGGGAGATGAAGATTTTCAGATTATAAAATACAAAGACTAGAGCTTAATATATAAACTAGATGAACGCAGAATGAGTGACATTGAAGAAGTCAGAAATGCACGCCTTAGCGGAAGAGAGGAGGCCAAAGGGAACAGAAACACTGAAAACAGGCGACTTCAGGGGCGAAGCTCCCGCCTCCAAATTATTATTTTTTTTAATTTGCACCAGGTCCATGATCCTCAACAGCATCAATCTCATCAAGCATCGTGAATCTTTCCTTCGATAATCACTATGATCTTCGTCTAGTGATTTTATATGTAAATTTTTCCCCCGCGTTGTGCGATTTAATTGGGACCTCATGGGAGTGCTTCGATTAGGTACAGCAAGAAAGTAACTTTTATTAAGGTCAAAACGTGAGTTTATTTGATTGGGGAACAACCAGGGTCGAATTTGATTGAACCTAGTGTCGTACCCTACGCTCGTGAAACGACGGACGCCACAAGTATAGGGAAAAATATAGTACAAATACGCACCTTGCTGCGTCTGTTGCTGCCTGGAGTTGGAGTTGATGTGGTTGAGTATGTCCTGGTACTCCATCTCTCTGCCCTTCTTCAGGCCGTGCTCGTATTTGGCCTCCTTCGCCAGGAGTGCCTCCCTCTGCATCTGTGTCCTCACCTCCGATGGGACGTCCGGTATCGCCAGTTGCATCAGTCCGGTCAGGGCAAAGACCACGTGCTGCACGTTCGACACAACAAAAATATGATTAATTTATACATACCATATTTTATTTATATTTATCGGAAAAAGCAAAATCTGAAAACACAATAACTTACAAAATAATACATTAATTTAAGAATGAATTCTCTTTCCCAATTTGGTCAACAAATGAATTGTAGAAATCATGTGGTTGTTGATTATGAGGGAGCATTATCATATCATAAAATGGTGTCACTTGAAAACAGGAGAACCCGCGTCTCTCAAGCACTCCTTACCTGTTTTATTTGCCTAAATGTAATTCAAGTTGCGCACAGAATGCTGTGTTATTATAGAATTCAGGATACTTATAGTAAAAAGTTCCCGAGCATTGATTTATTCCATCTTAGCCGTAACCAATTTATTAAGGCTGTCTGTGAAATTTAGAACTATATGCCACCTTTTCATTCTGAAATAATTAATTCCCATATTATTTTGGGATGTGCTCTCAACATATCAATCTTCAATCTCCTACCCACCTACTAGATAAATTTGCGGATCGCGACGGTGAATTTCGATATACTTTCTTCGCAAATTACCAATACAAAGGACCAATTAGAATCTTATCTTCTTGAGACACGGTGAATATATAAGGGCCGAAATGTCATGTCCTACTTAAACTTACCTAAATTTTAAATCAGATTTAACCGATAAACACCGTATTTAAAGTCACTTTTAACGTTAAGTCGAACATAAATGTGCGCCTTAGCTAAGAATCAAAACAACCACGACTTAGGCCTTAAGGGCCGAAATTTCATGTCCTACTTAAGACTAACCTAAATTTTAAGTCAGACTTAACCGATAAACATTGTATTTCAACTCATTTTTAACGTTAAGTCGAACATAAAAGTCCGCCTTAGTTAAGAAAAAAAGAATCGCACCCGTGTGCGAGTGTATTGCCATCTGTGTTTTTCGTCTCGTAGTTGATTTTATATTTTCTAACTAATTAAAATTGACTGGATTTGCATATTTTGAACATCTTCAATTCAAGCAAACACGCATGGCAAAGTCCTAGTAATCCCACAGCTGACAACATAACCTCAAAACGTCAGATGACGCCTCATATGTCAAAAGTGATGCGACGTGGCGACCAATATTGTATACACGAACCATAGCGGCGAGTAGCGAACTAATCACACATATTCTTAACAAAGTCGAACTTAAATACACAATTCAATTTAGGTCATGCCTAAAAGTTAAGATGATCCTAGCTAAGAAGGACTTTAAGCAGGCCTCACCTCAAACACGACGACGAAGGCGAGCCTCGCGGCGAAGACGTGCCAATAGTGCGGGCTCAGCCCGTACGGCTCGACGTGGTCGGGCGGGTTCCGGTAGCCGCGGTACGAGCACGTCGGCGGGTCGGCCTCGTTGGCGTCCGCGCCCCAGTCGTCGCGGTAGTCGGACGTGTTGAATACTGCCAGCAAAATGGGGGATCGCTTTTATATTCGTCGAGTTTAATTCGTTAATTAAGACTTAAACAAGACTTAATTAAGACTTAATTAAGACTTAATTAAGACTTAATCAAGACTTAATTAAGACTTAATAAAGACATATTGATAGACGACCTTGAAATTCTGTGATTTATCTTTTATAGGGTGTCAGGTTTCACTCTTTGCGCGGTCAGTCCCATTAGTTGGCTATTATTTAATTACAGCTTCATAATAAAGAAATTAAAAAAACAAGCTTTACTATGTTTTAGACCTTTAATTTGCCTTTCAATTACTATTTTTCCTAAGGTTCTAATGTCTTTTCTTAGAGAGTAATTCTATCTAAAAAAGAACTATTAGTAGTTTATCATTTATTATAATTCTCATAAATATAATCGAATTTTAAAATTCTGTCTTTACTATGTCGAAGACCTAAGATTAAGGTATGTAAACATATTTTTTTATGATTAAATATCTAATGGTTACCGAATGCCAGCGATAAAAAAAAGGTCTAAATTAATTCAAATTAATATTTATCCTTTGGATTCGCCTTAAGGGAGCGTTTATGTTCCCGATTACATGTAAGAAATTGTATTAAAATAATTCATGCTTGTATTTATTAATGTTATCAAAGCGCTTAAGTTAATTTTTTTTTTTTTTGCGAGGTTAGGTTTAGGCCAGGAAACAGTATATAGTATTGTCAATCGCTTGTACGGTTTTTTTTTATGGGAAAGCACAGTTATATCAATGTTACATTTAAAAAAAATAAGAATTGATCAGATCAGCGGTTTGGTGGCTAGTACTAAACTACTAGACCTAAGATAATAAAATTTACTGTTTCTGCTTGATAATACTTCCATTCACCAGTATTCCATTGGTTCACTCCTTACGAGACAACCTGTAGGTATATGAGTATATAAAAATATATATTTGTGATATTTATAGTTTTATATAAAAGCATAATGATTTATTGATTAATTCATAATGGCATAATAAGAGTAACTATAAATAATATAACAGTGAAAAAAAAATATTATAAGAGACAAATTAAATACATTTGAATTGCTTTGAAGTAACATGGCTACTATTACGTTAAAAAAAAACTGTTTTAAGAACGGTTTAAAAAAAATATAGCTTTATGAAGTGATTATTTTAAAAAAAAAGTTGGTTATGAGCGAAAATGCTATATTTTTTAAGGTATGTTTTTACCGTGTGAGAGGTATGTACGCACTAGGTACTAAATAACGATGAGAAAGGTGTACCTGCCAGCGAATGGTCGATGTATCCTATGAGCGTGTTGTTAGGCGAGTACACAAACTTGTAGACCATCCTGGGTATGTAGTCGCTGGTGTACGCAATCACGAATGCCTGCAAGGTACGGAATTTTAAGTTATCGCAACTGGAAGTCATGTTTTTTTAAGTCATTTTTTTTTAAGTCAATAATTATATACAATAAAGTACCGAATATCTCCTTTAACTGAGAGTAGAGA
Source organism: Neomicropteryx cornuta (assembly GCA_020383195.1). Taxonomy (NCBI): domain Eukaryota; kingdom Metazoa; phylum Arthropoda; class Insecta; order Lepidoptera; family Micropterigidae; genus Neomicropteryx; species Neomicropteryx cornuta. The sequence continues at coordinate 1,875,761 of JAHKQU010000010.1, read as the reverse complement.
AAACGGAAACCGTTAATAATATATACAGGGTGTATTTAAATTCACTGACGTCCTTTTTAAGGGGTTGATTTAGGTAAATAATCAAACATTAATGAGCAAAAAATAATTTTTAATTATATAATTATTTTGACCGGTTTAGTTGTCGATATATCGACACACCAAAAGTCAGTGAATTTAAATACATCCTGTATAAAAATAATGGTTATGAGTTCCGAGCTTTAGAGTTAAGATTGTGAATGTCACCCATATGCAGGGTCGTTCCTCAAGTGAACACAAGGCGTTCAATTCCTTACCTTTCAATTGACTCAAATTTTGGCAGTCTGACGTAATCTTTTCAAAAAAATAGTTAAATGGTCTTTTTTCAGACCATTGGATATTTAATCATAAAAAAAAATATTTTTAGATACCTTGATTTTAGGCCCTCAACATAGTAAAGACAGATTTTTAAAATTCAATTCTATTTATGAGAAATTTAATAAATGTTAAACTGCTAATAGTTCTTTTTTAGTTGGATTGCTCTCTTATGAAAACTTTAGAACCTTAGAAAAATTAGTGATTGAAAGGCAAATGAAGGGTCAAAACATAGTAAAGTTTGTTTTTTTAATTTCTTTATTATGAAGCTGTAATTAAATAAAAAGCAACGATTGATTTTTCGATGAATGTTTCAACCAGTTTGCCCAAGGAATGACTCTGATTATGGGTTTTAGGATTATCGTAAGAAACTAATGAATGAATGAATGAACTCACGTTTGATACAACTGCGGCGTAGGTTATACCTTTCAAAATGCCGTACCTGTGTAAAAATGTTATAATTATATTAAAACAAATAAGTAATCAACGCTTTGTGTGCAAGCTCAAAAGCGGTTCAGACCTACCACTGTTGCGGGTCATTGCAAGATCAAATACTTGCGTCAGTAGCCATTTTATTACAATACAAAATATAAAAAAAAATCTTGCTAAGAACACTCTCGATCAAGTCACCTTTCAAACAAAAAAAAAATAAATAAATAAAATTCGGTCCATCCATTTGGGAGCTACGATGCCATAGACAAAGCATATTAGGTGTACAGTAAAAATGACCATAGACGAATTTTAACGCGCTAAACCAACGTTTTTGTTTATGGCTTGAAAAAATCATTTTTTCAAATTTCTGATATACTCGGTACTGGTATAATAAACTATGTTTCTACCCGATGGGAAAGTGAGAACAATAATACATAAAAAAGCTGCATTTTAAAATCTTTTTAGATCTTTAGATCTTAAAAGATCTCTTTAGATCTTTTTAGAAGTATTAGACCGCGCGGTGTCACGACCCAGTAACCGAGCGTCATCGCGGGGCACTGTGCCAAAAATGTATTGACTACAGTGAACGACGGGTAGTTTAACGCGCGCAAATATTGTAATGTACGTCAATTGGATAGGTCAGGAACTTCAGGGGGTGTTTATGTTCCCTAGTAAGAAATTATATAATAAAATTGGTGTAAATTGATTTTATTAATCGCTAAATTAACATTATCTGTCGACCAATCGCATCGCTCTTACAAACATACAGAAGTGTAAGGTGTTACCCCTTCTTCTTAGACTGACCTCTGTTCGACCAGTGGCATCTGACAGCAATCATTTAGCTCCGCCCTAATAGGGCGTTTCGAACAACGCGGCAGGTCATTAACCTCGATCTTGACTGACCGCGGCTTAGTGACCCAGTGACGTAGTTATCCGAGGGAGGGGCCATTGAAAAATAGCTGTTCTACACGATTTGGAATAGTGTGACTCACCAGGCTCCTATATCCTCGACTCGCTCGGCCAGCGGGCGCCGCGCCTGCGTGACCATCTTGTAGGCGTCCAGGCGGATCTCGCCGATGTTGTTGAGCAGGGCGAAGAGCGGCGCCAGCGGGAAGGCCGCCACGAACAGCGTCACGAAGCCGTACTGCAGGACTGCGGGCAAAATACACAATCGTCCATCTCGCACTTCGCCGCGCCGTATTGCCGCGCGCGCGCCAGGCATGGCCACGCATAGTCACATTTTTTTTTTTTTTAAGGTCATATACAATTATTTTAGGCCTGTGCTAGAGTCAGGGCAGATGGTGGTAATGAAGCGTCAAAAACGGTATGACCATGTGCAGATTCGAAACCGAGACCTTTGGTTCAGTAGTCCAACGCCTTAACCATTTAACCATTTAACAAAAACCAAAAATAAACGCACAAATCGACACCCCCAACGAATAACATCCTAACTCAAAATCGCCAAAAAGTGACATAGGGTGTTATTCGTTGTGGGTGTCGAAATAATGCACGCTGGTTTAAATACAGCGCCGTAGTTTATGAAAGCTTACGAAATACGTCATTAGAGTAGTAAAAAAAATGATTTTTACTACTTTTCCATTACAGCATGAACCTCCTTTTACGGGGTTCCACACTTCAAACTATTCAACTTTTGTTCTGCGAGTTTTTCAACGTGTCAAAAGAAGTAAGTATGTAATAGTGAAAAACAAAATCCTATTAGCGTTTATAGTTACTCCCGACTGGGTCTGGATCCGATGTGTATCAGCTGACTACCTGGAGGAGGTGCCTAGTCCGAGAGCGCGGTAAAACAAGACTGAAAGTACTCGACCCTGGAGGGCAAAGCGAAACGGCGGCTTTCATGTTTGCAGTGCTGTAACGTGATGAACGTAGAGCATAACCTCGGCCTATAATTTTGTATGAAATATTGATAGCATTTAGTTGTTTTTTTTTTAAATAAGGGATAAGTTTTTTAAATCCATTTTTTTTTTAAATAATAACGGAAAAGCGTATATTTTCTGAAAATTTAAAAACTTTTAGCATAAATGATCGTTTTCGTATTTAAAAACTAAATTTCAAAGTTGTTGTTGTTGTTGTTGTTGTTGTGTGCTCTGCTCTGAGAACTAGGTTCGATCCCCCAGCGATGTTACTTGAGGTCAAACAGGTCTCATTGGAACTACTATACACTACTAATTCTGGCTTCAGAAGCAGGTTACTTCAAATAATACTAATTCCCTAGAAAATAAATAAAAAAATAAAATAATATCTCTCGTAACATCTTTGAAAAGCTCTAAGCACTCACTCATCTCGAGGTACTCGTCGAACAGCGCCAGCCTGCCCGGGTCCTGCATGTGGTAGTCCTGCTCCCAGGCCATGTGCGGCTTGGACAGGTCGCGCGTGTTCGCGCGGTGGCTGCGCTGGCGCCACCAGTTCCACATTTTCCTGGAACCAACCGGCGCGCTCGTAATTGCGTTTCGCAATCTAGAAATGAACGCCCGCGCGCACGTGCGTCGCGTCCGAACGCCGTCGCCGAAGTGACGAGCTTTGACAGCGCGGCGATAAATCTACCCGCACATTTTAGTATGGAAATGTCAGACTGCATATATAGGGTGATGATTTTAGAGGCGTGGTTTTCAAGAAGAGATAAAACGCATATAATTTGATGTTATGGCTAAGAATTTAGTTTTATTATAAAGATAAGGGTTTGCCATTATGTTTTAAAAATGATTTCGGGTAAGTGGCCGCCGCGGCTGACTCGAACAAATTCCAGCCGAGAGGCCCAATTTTCAACCACTTTTTGCAGCAAGTTGGGCCGTATGTCAGCAATAACGCGCCGAATATTCTCTTCCAAGGCGTTAATCGTGTCCGGCTTATCTGCGTAGACAAGCGACTTCACATAACCCCACAAAAAATAGTCCAGCGGTGTTAAATCGCACGATCTTGGAGGCCACGCCACGTTGTTCAGGAGTAAGTCTATTCATTATGAAATGGCAAACCAAACTGAGCATAAATCAAGTGACAACTGTCAAAAACACCAACTACGAAAAAAGTAGTGCCAGATTGAAAACCACGCCTCTAAAAAAAACATCCTATATATATCGTAGGATATAAAAAAATAAGGTATATAGGTCCCAAGGTCAATCCCAATAAAAAAAAGAAGCTAATAGGTTAGGGCTACGATTCCTAGTGTTATTTGTTAAGAAACTATATCAAAATTCATTATGGTATTCGAGAAAAAAAATGTTGAAGTTTCTATTCTAAATAGATATTTTTCAATGGCTCCTCCCTCGGATAACTACGTCACTGGGTCACTGGGCCGCGGTCAGTCAAGATCGAGGTTAATGACCTGCCGCGTTGTTCGAAACGCCCTATTAGGGCGGAGCTAAATGATTGCTGTCAGATGCCACTGCTCGAACAGAGGTCGGTTTAAGAAGAAGGGGTAACTCCTTTCCCCTTCTCTGGGGTTGTAAGAGGGATGCTATTGGTCGACAGATAATATTGATAAGACCGATTTACACCAATTTTATTACAAAAATAATAAATTTGGTGATTACATTTTGTTACATAATTTCTTACTCTTAATAGGGAACTTAAACACCCCCTAAAGTTTGTGGGATTGACCTTGGGCACCCTGTATATGTAATCAAAGGTTAGCTTAGATCTGTACCTAACTAATCATTCTTAATGTAGCATTTAACTGAAATCAAGTTTTCCGCTCTGTGTGTAACCGGCCCTTAAGTGTTGAAGTCAGAGACATCGTTTAAAGGGTTGATTCCGCACATAAAATTGAACTTGTAAATAAAGCAAAAACTAGTTCAAAAAGTATATCGACGAAAGTGAACGACGGGTAGTTTCCCGCGGGCAAATATGAAAACTTCTGGCTTGTGTACAGAATCGCTTCTTTAAAAGATACTGATGACTTTAAGGTCACCTGAGTTAACAAAAAATGCGCGGTCAATGACCCGGCGTCGTGTATCGCGTAGAGTTTACATACTTAAAATACTTCTCTATTCAACCGGCCGTTAGATGAGATATAACGATTTAGAACCACGCGCAAGACAGACGCCTTTTCGGATAACTGGGTATCGCTGGAAATTAAGGAAAACAACACACGCTAAGGACGTATTTGTTCAGCTGAAAATTTACTATAGATATTAGTGCTTTTGGACGCAGTTCCGACTGCATTATTGTTGATTTAATGATTCGAGACGGTTCATTACAGTGCAGCTGCATGTCTTGTTACTCGACTCAATCGACAGTGTTGAGAAATGACCTGGCCGGATTACCCACTGGGGATTCGAACCCGGGACCTCTGGATTCAGAAGCGGGCGCCAGCACCACTGCCCCACAATAATGATACATACGGGTAGAGTATCTCCAGGAAGTTGTTGAAGCACTGCTTTCCTATCATGATGATGGCGAGCTGGATGCACAGCTCGGAGAGGCAGCCGGCCGGGTCGCAGATGTCTCCCTTCAGCTTGAAGAACTCGGATTTGCGCGCCTGGTCATCGCCCGGGTAGTCGAAGAAGCGACCCTGGGGAGCAAAGCGAAGCGTGTGAAACGGCGGCTTTTTTCCGTCACACAGATCCTAACCAGTTTCTAGATCACGAATTGTATGTTAGAGGAGGTGTCAAGTCCGAGAGCGCGGTAAAACGAGACTGAAAGCACGCGACCTCGGAGAGCAAAGCGAAGTGGGTGAAACGGCGGCTTTTAAGTTTGCAGTGCTGAGGGTCACCAAGTTATTTCTTTCCGTTACACAGATCCTAACCAGTTTCTAGATCCATATGAAAAGAGCTTCGACTCGATATCAAGACAACTACCTAGAAGAGGTGTCCAGTCGGAGAGCGCTGTAAAACAAGACTAAAGACTGAAACTACTGTATTCGATTATTTATTTATTTTTATATGGTTTTCTAACAAAGTATTGATAAACATGAACATATTTACTATTAATCTTAGACACTAAAGTAAATTAAATGCATACACTACAACTATGGATGTTATATGTAAACTAAACCGTGAGAAAGGAATGTATAAATCGTCTCGAGACGGCCCATCGTGTGAATTGCAACTTGGCATTTTTGCACATAAAGAAAACGCATTGTCTTTCAAGGAATTAATTCTAGTTGCCTCTGAGGTCAATGTAAAACTTCCAGCCAAACTGGGCTAGAACTGTGGAGTCGCAGATTAGTCCAAATTAGTTCAATTATCTCTTAAAGAAGCCTTAGAGAAGAGATGTTCACCTTAAAGAAGGCAATGTAGATGAGAGAAGAGTAGAAATTCATGAATTCAAAGAAGAATATCTTGAAAGTGTACGAATCCTCATATTCGTTCTGCGTTCTGGGATTCTCCATGTTTGTTAAATAAATCGCTAATCTGGCATATATCTGAAACACAAAAAAAATATTTTAATATATTATTCCATTAATTTATTACAAACTATTTATTATTAATAAATTTCTCGACAAACACTCCGCAGCGGTTCCGCTGTGTGCTTGCGTCCGTGGTTTTATAGACCCGAATGGCTTTCGTATAAAAGCGAGGGTTTAAAACAATTTTACATTTCGGAAATCTTATTTGCCAGAATTGCGAATGCATGTCATTGATCTACAAATTGGATTAAACAGTCGTCTGTGGACAACAATTTAATGGCTAGCATGAATTTGTTTGGTTTGTACAGTAAAATTAACCTAAATTTAAGTTAGACTTAACCGATAAACATCGTATTTCAACTTACTCTTAGCGTTAAGTCGAACATAAACGTCCGCCTTAGCTAAGAATGAAAACAACTACTACTTAAGCCTTAAGTCAAACTTAAGTCAGTGTTAAAATACGCTGTTTTCGTCTCGTACTTGATTTTATATATTCTAACTAATTAAAATTGACTGGATTTGCATATTTTGAACATCTTCAATTCAAGCAAACACGCATGGCAAAATCTTAGTTGACAGCTGACAGCATAACCTCAAAACGTCAGATGACGCGTCATATGTTAAAACCATACCGGCGAGTAGCGAACTAATCGCGAGTGCGAAAACATATTCTTAACAAAGTCGAACTTAAATACACAATTCAATTTAAGTCAAGCTTAAAAGTTAAGTTGATCCTAGCTAAGAACGACTTTAAGAAAGGACTGAAATTGCAGCCCTTAAACGGCTACATTGTTACTGAATAAACCTTCACTTTTTCGAATTTACTAATTTCGATTCATTTAGACACTCTATGGGCTGGCATTTGCTAACCATTGGATATTTAACCATAAAAAAAATATTTTTAGATACCTTAATCTTAGGTGTTCAACATAGTAAAGGCAGATTTGTAAAATTCAATTATATTTCTGAGAAATTTAATAAATGATAAACTGCTAATAGTTCTTTTTTTGTTGAATTGCTCTCTTATAAAATACATTAGAGTCTTAGGAAAAATAGTAATGAAAGGCAAATGAAAGGTGTAAAACATAGTAAAGTTTATTTTTTTATTTATTATAATATGAAGACGTTATTAAATAAAAACGAACCGCGCTGCTAAGAGTAAAACCTGACTGGTCGACTGTCAGCATTTGAGTACCTTCGTCAAAATCATGATGATCGTCAAGTTGATGAGGGCCGCGGTCATCGTGGTGAAGATCTTGGCGTGCCGCTTGAGGAAGAATCCTCCGCCGCCGTAGATGACGGACACCAGGGATATCCTGTAGATGATGGTGCCCAGGACGGCTCCCAGCACCACTGCGATCTGCAATTGCGAGCATCGGAGAGGGTCAAACCGAGCGACGGCCATATTAGTCTTTGGGATGGGATGTTGGTCGAGAAACCTCGTCACGCGTTAGGAGTAAAATCCGTAGAGTGCCTTTTTATACGATCTCTACCAAAGATACCCCAGGAGTCTCGGTGGGTCAGGGGTTAACGCTCTCGTCACGCAGCTGTCGCCGTACGCTGTAACGGTGTCAAGGCTATTCTCGATCGGCGCGGCATCGGAATACGCGCGCTGACCGAATTGACACCATCTGTTAAAATATGTATAGTAAATTTGGGTAAGATTTCTTACTCATAATAGGTTATACAACACACCCCGGTCTCGAGAATGGTCCCAGGACACACCTTCAGGTCGGCCTTACAGGCGTTATTAACGACATCATAAATAGATAAAAATCTTAGTTGTGCGAACTGCAACTATGCGATTTCGAAGCATTGGTTCTCTGAAATTTAAAATGTAGTGGTCGGCTGTCTTTGTCCAGTCGTTGCCTAAATTTCTACGGAAAATTACAGTGTGCTAATTAAGCGCCTAAAGAAGTTTCACGTCGCAAGGAACTCGCCATGAAAAGCACCGCGCTGCCCGTGGCGATGAACCGCAGCGTCCTCGACCAGGCCGGCAGATAGGGCTCCTTCTCCCTCGTCACCGGATTAGTCCGGTAGGTTTTGACCGACGTTTCGAACTCCGGGCGCGGCTCCTCATCCTGGTCCACCTTGCCGAGGTCCCACTCCCAGACGATCACCGAGTGCTTGCGCTTCCACAGCTCCAGGAATGTCGTCGCTGTGGAACACAAGAATGTTATTTTGTTTATAAAAACTTATTGTGCGAAAGGAATTTCTAGAGTGTCTCGCCGCTCGTGACGTCAAACGCTGTGCGAACTGCAACTATGCGATTTCGAATCAATTCGAAATGTGAGAAGTAGTCGGCTGTCTATGTCCAGCCGTTGCTTAAAATTCTACGGAAATGTACAGTGTGCGAATCGTTGAGTAAATTCTTTTATAATAGCTTTTACCTACCCCAAAACGACATGAATATCGCGAAGAATACGGTGGAGGGGTTGTCGAAGAGGTACGTGAGCCTGGCGAAGAGACAGGAATCGGAGAGGAGCTGGTACTGACAGGCCTTGTCGCAGAGCGGACACAGCGTCCTGTTTCCAGGTCCGGACAGGTCGCAGATCTCTTTACTGAAAAAAAATTAAATAAGTATTTAAAATCTCCCAAGAACGGCGGCACCGCGTGGTGCGCGTGCTTTACGTACGGAGCGTACCTGGGTATGTTGTCGCGCGAGTCCATCGACGCCAGCCCGTACAGGAAGCACAGCGTGCCGACGACCGCCGGCGCGTACAGCATCTTCGTGTAGAAGCCGAGCCAGCAGAAGTAGAGGCCGATCTTGTCGCCGAAGTAGCGCCTGATGAGCCAGAAGGGCTGCTTCTTGTACCATTTGCCCGGGCGCGCCCACTCCAGGTACAGCCTCTGCGGAAGACACCTTCGACATTGATGGCCAGCCTACCTCGCCGGCATAATAAGACCCGGCCGAGTGTGCGAGCGAAACGGCGGGCGGCTCGCTCGCGCACTCGGCCGAGTTGCGTCTCTTATTCATACCCGTCTATCGCCTATGGTTCCGTTCGAGGCGGCCTTGTCATATCTGCCCTCGTGAAGGGGAAAGCAGGCTTGGTACGTGCCATCGTTCAGGAGACGTCGAACGCCGACCTTAAGAACATAAAGTATACAGGGTGTATTTATATTTAGAGCAACCCTTTAGGATGTTAATTGGCAAAAACCTCCTAAAAAGAGTGTATAACATTATATTCAGTTAATGGTGACAACTGATCGATTTTTCACAAGACCTAGCATTCCATGTTACCTTTTCTGTTGTATCGTATCTCGCCCTCAGCAGGATCTGCATGACGAGGAGACTCCTCTGCGCCGGCGAGAACTGCGTATAGCGGTCCTTGACTAGAAACCTGCGGAAAAACGAAGCGACCCATAAAAAATTCGTCGCGGTGCGGTTTTGGCGTTGGAGAATTGGAAAATTATCTCCACTCACTGTTCCTCCCTCCCCCCGGCGCCCTTCGCGTACGTGGACGCGTAGAACGAAGGCTCCGGTTCCACGAGGGTGTGGTTCCACTCCAGCAGGTCTCGCAGTCGGTGGAATATCCTCAGCCACAAAGGTTTCTCCTTGCCCGGGGTCTCGTCCGCCTGAAAAATGTTCACAGCTCGATACAAGCGTCCCGACCCGCTCGGGATGTTGATGGTTACTTATTGGGAAAAGTTTATATAAAGGTATCTTAGGAATCTCCTCCGAGTAAGTAATTCCACGAGGACTCCTGACAACGGAATCATACTCCAATTTACGAACGTGCAGTATTGATCAGGGGGATCTCTACGGGTAAAATCCCTACACATTACCCTCCCGATGATGATACTCACCCACGCTCTGACGGATATCGTAATGAACCGCTTCGTGGGCAGCTTTAGGCCTATGACCTCGGCGTAGCGGACCTCCGTCTTCCAGGGTATGTGCACCTTCAAGAACCAGGTCTTCTCGTCGAAGGACAGACATTTGTTTTCCAGCTCTAACTCCAGGCCTTCGTTGATCAGACTCTCCTAAAAATTATATTATTAATTAACATTTATGGTCTTGGTATTAAAAAATATGGTCTTGGAATCCCTTTGTGTAAACATATTATAGTGCTTTATGGATTACTTGACTCATTAACGAATCAACCATGCAATCGTTGGGGTTTTCATTATGCAGGTGGCGACATCCTGGCGACTATAATAGTTAATACACGACTTTTACCTGAAAAATTTTTCTTTGATCTCGTCTCTTGGCTTCCGCTTCCGTCATGACGCCCAGGTCCTCCTCCTCATAAACTAGAACCATGTCAATCTTCCGTCTTCCGTCTCTGAACATGAGGCTCTCCGGGTCTAAGCCCTGCGGAACAGAAAAACTTTAGGAAATTTTAGTTAGTTACTCGTAGCACGTTCAAGAGGGCGCCATCTTCGACTACCCGCATATTGTATGAACAACGTCACTTCTAATGCAGCCGTCAACGTGAACGGACCTGTTTACCGCTCTGCGTTCAAAAAAAAAATAAAAAGACCTTAAATATCGCCCGTTTCCATGTTTGACATTCATAATTTATAAAGCTGGCATTTATGAAATATACTACGCAAAAATGAGTTTTGTTACTCGTACTTTTTAAGATTATTGATATAAAAAGACTAATAAAGGGTGTTTTTTTTAGAGTCGTGGTTTTCAATCTGGCACTACTTTTTTCGTAGTTGGTGTTTTTGACAGTTGTCACTTGATTTATGCTCAGTTTGGTTTGCCATTTCATAATGAATAGACTTACTCCTGAACAACGTGGCGTGGCCTCCAAGATCGTGCGATTTAACACCGCTGGACTATTTTTTGTGGGGTTATGTGAAGTCGCTTGTCTACGCAGATAAGCCGGACACGATTAACGCTTTGGAAGAGAATATTCGGCGCGTTATTGCTGACATACGGCCCAACTTGCTGCAAAAAGTGGTTGAAAATTGGGCCTCTCGGCTGGAATTTGTTCGCCGCGGCGGCCACTTACCCGAAATCATTTTTAAAACATAATGGCAAACCCTTATCTTTATAATAAAACTAAATTCTTAGCCATAACATCAAATTATATGCGTTTTATCTCTTCTTGAAAACCACGCCTCTAAAATCATCACCCTATATAATATAATATTTGTAGTTTATTTGGCACTTTATATGTTTTTAATTCAAAAAGCCAAATGATGTTTTCCGTCAAATAAGTAATAATGGGACAAGTCTACTTGAAATTCGGTGCTAAATTTTTATACGGAAATTAAAAAATCAAACTTTACTATGTTTTACACCTTTCATTTGCCTTTCAATCACTATTTTTCCTAAGGCTATAATGTCTTTTATAAGAAAGAAATTCAACTAAAAAAGAACTATTAGCAGTTTATCATTTATTCAATTTCTCAGAAATAGAATTGAATTTTAAAAATCTGCCTTTACTATGTTGAGGACCTAAGATTAAGGTATCTAAACATATTTTTTTTATGATTAAATATCGAATGGTTAGCAAAAAGGGTTTAAATGAATCGAAATTAATATCGATTCTTTACTGATTGTTATCGCGGCACGCACCTCAGGGTCGCACTCTCCTTCCTGGAAGAAGTCGTTCTGAGGGTCTGGCGACTTTTCCACCGGCGGTGATGGACCATCGTTGCCATCGCCAGAATTGGATCTGTCGTATTGGTCGAAATCCTGTCAATAGTCATAAAGTCAGTATATATACATAAAATGTGTTATGTTGTGTAAATGGATCAGAATGGATTACTTTTCATATCAAAAATCTATATATTGTTACGTAAAGTGAACACTTTGTACCCCTTTTCAAGCATATTGGAGGAGTGTGACATTCGGGGGGGATAGACGGGTGAGGCGTAATAGCGGGGACCTATAGCGCAACTCGGCCGAGTGCGCGAGCGAGACGGCTAACGCGCGAACTAAACAAATCGCCCGCCGTTTCGCTCACACACTCGGCCGGTTGATACATATTATGAGTTTAAAATTTTCGATGTGGCCAAAAACAATTAGCCAGGTATCGGTGACGTCGTCAAACGAAAGGTAGAAAATTGTGACGTCATCGGACTAAAACTGCCATCAAGTCAACTCGGCAATAAAAAAAATATGGTTTTTTGAGGTTAATTGAGGTTTTTTTCTAAGATTCAATTTTGGATTTCATAGGTATTGAAGGGAATTAAGGCCAACAACGCACGTTGTCCCAAGACTATTCCCCGATGCTTAGGGGGCGCGTGTTTATGTTCCCTATCACGCATAAGAAATTATTTTTAAAAAAATCCAAATTTATTAAATTAAATTTGTTGTTCTCAACGACGCCTGTAGGACCTAGCGATAGGGTACTGGTTAAATAATTTACTACTACTCAACAACGTATGGGAGCAGACCGTGCGGCGTGCGCGTGAAGTCATGTAAAGGCGGGCACTCACGTTCGCCGGCAGCGGCGTCCCGGGCGGTTCCCCGGCCCTCCTGCGGCGCAGGGGCGGACTCATGGCGTCCACGGCGGCGGCGACGTTTCGCACGAGCCTCCAGGCGCTGCCGCGGCGACTGCACCCGCGCTGGCCGGCGCCCTCGGCGCTGGACTCACTGAGGCTCCCCTTGCGCTCGCGCAGGCTGAATATCTGATCCAGAATTTATGTGAAAGGTGTTTTTTCGCATTTTACCTTTGTCTAGTGCCATTCCTGGCAAAAACAATCGCGTCGTATAAAAAGAATAAAAAATAAATAACAAATGTAAAAACAACGGAAATTAAGCAAGATTAAGCGCGCCTGCGCAGATGCCGACCAATCAGATGCGCCCGGCGGCGATCGCACGTCGCCGGCCAAAACACCGCTACAGGTGTAATAGAAAGCAGATTTTTAATCTTATCGGATGAACAGACGAATATATCAATCTCCGCGGAAATGGAATTTAATAATTCGACTGCTCTCCCAATTGGACTATACTTGTATATGTCGGTACGACACGCTAACCGCCTAAATAACGCGTGCTTGCGCGATCTAGTCAAACGGTCCGGAACAAAGAAACCAATACCTCTGAGTATTACGGCATCCTATTGGGATACGTATTGGGAAACATTTCAGGATAATATCCATACCTACGGAGATAAATCTTAAAGTTTATAAGCCTTAAGTCAAACTTAAGTCAGTGTTAAAATACGCTGCTAGGAGCGATTTCAGTAGCCGGGCGTATAAATGTCAAAATTGGCGGCGGGAATGCGCACCAATTTTATAATTCTGTTATTTTGTATGTTGTTTTGTATTCTGTATTTTGCGATTAGAGTAAAAGAAAACAAATAAATAAACCATAGTAAACAAACGATCAAAACAAGCATTATACACGCGCGTCAAAATCCTACATCTGACGACATAACCTCAAAACGTCAGATGACGCGTCATATGTCAAAAGTGGCGACAGATATTGGATACACAAACCATAGCGGCGAGTAGCGAACTAATCCACATATTCTTAACAAAGTCGAGCTTAAAAAGTAACTGAAATACACAATTCAATTTAGGTCATGCTTAAAAGTTAAGTTGATCCTAACTAAGAACGACTTTAAGCAAGGACTGAAATCTCGGCCTTTAGGAGCATAAGAGCATGTGCGAGAGAGACAGCGAGCACCATCTCCCTCTGCTAACGTCTAGCGCAAAAGAACCGCTTTAGCGTCCCCTATAATATTATGCAAAATGGTCGAGTGCGTTAAAGTTCAGCTCTGAGTTCGCGGTTCGAATCCTTAGTGATGCGAAAAATAATGACGTCATCAACAGAGGGAGATAGCGTTCGCATAAGCTATCCCTTCCTAAGGGTTAGTTGATGTCAAACTGGTCTGATTTGAACACTTAAACACTACTTGTGTGTTTATATTTATAGGGTTTTTTAGAGCCATTCTTAGTGGTGGGTTATTGAAACAAAAACCTAATGTAGAGATAAAGGTAACAAAGGTTCGTTCCTGATTATTTTAATTTAAAACGTGTTTCAATAGTTCCAAACCATAGAGCAGGATTTCCAATTTTTACTAGACGCGCGCTTCATAAGGCCACACCGTTTAAATTTTTTGGTTCGTCCTACCCTCGAATACTGCTCATCAGTATGGGATCCTCACACCCAGTGTCCTAAAAACGAATTAGAAGCAGTTCAGAGAAAAGCAAGCAGACATGTCTTTCTGCGTTTTAGTCGGTATGATAGTCCATCTGAATTAATTTCAACTCTTAATTAGGAGCCACTTAGTAGAATGCGTTTTGGATTCAGGTTAAGTAGTTCATATAAGACTGTGACGAATGAACCTCCTTATATTGACCGCAATGACCATCCTTCCAAGATAAAACCTATCTTGAGAAAACGGAACATTGGGTTCAATTCGTTTCTTTCCAGAACAATTCGCCGGTGGAATGCTCTTCATCCTTTTCCTTGTTCCAAGGATGTTTTTAAGCGTAGGCTGCGAGTTGTTAAACATTAATTTTTTTCCTCACCTACTAAACTCAACAGTATCACTAGAGCTAGCTCCTAAATATTGTAATTACTTAATAATAATAATAATAATAATCACCTTATTACTTTAGCGTTCTGATTATGAAAAAAATAATAAGATTAAACGCGTTTTTGAAGTTGGCTTATAGCGGTGACGAAATCGTGTTAATTTACAGAGTCGCGTTCAATATTATTGCCTGGCTTCCATATTCCACAAGTTGGAAGATGGACTCCAGCTTCAGTGACACGGAAACCAAACACTTAGAAGCAACCAACACCGCGCACTTACCGGTTTCCCGGGCGATTCCATTATATCGGCCAGCGAGCTGCCGAAGGCAGAATCCGGCGCCAGATTATCAGCACTTCTCCACAGGCCATTCATGCTATTCGAGGCCGCCAGGGTCACAGCACTCTCGTGGCTTTTTCTAAAAAAAAAATTAACCCGTATGACACGGGGGCTCAACACGGTCACTTTTCCGTACAAACATCTTTATAGTATACTATATTTTTTTTAAAGTAGTGCTGTGACACAGTGTGTATTTTTGGGCCCTGCTCTAAGCCCTGACTAAGCCAAATGCTAGAGTAAGGGGAGATGGTGGCAATTTTTAACGCTTGATCATCAAACGCCTTAACAGGTCTATCCACAATCATTTACACGTAAAGTTTACATTTTTTTTTCGGTAACCCTGACGATTTTTTATATAGTTTCTTAACAACCGTTTCTTGCCGCCATATCACCCCTATCATTCTGCCTCACATACGCAATTAATCTTAATGGAAATGTCGCAAAAAAACTCTAAATTCGCATACCTCCTGTGAGGTACTGGGGAGTCCCTCGCGCTCACGAAGGCTGCTTCCCGTTCGGGTGCGGAGTCATTCATTTGCCTGACGGATGAGGTCTTACTGGAGTATACCAGGTTCGGTAGACGCTCGGAGTCCAGGGTATGCGCGATGTTCGAAGGTAAATTCGCAATGTTCTCCGTTACATCTGAAAGACGATCAGCGTTAAGCGGTCAGCAAATTTCAAGAGATTCGCGACTACTTTTCCATGTTAGGTCATGGGACCCGTAGAACAAAGTGTGTATATATGAATAAATACAGGGTGTCCCCAAGACCAAAGGGCTGCTTCGTTCGGATGAGTACAACCACCAACTCACGCTGAAAAGCAAAAGTTATCCCTTTTAGGGTAAATGGCTACTCAACATCTCTAGTTTCCCCGCTCTCTGATAATCGTCACACTTATTAAAGTTAACAAACTTTATAAATTGGTTAATTATTGTTTTAATTTTATTTTGTAAGTACCCTCTATTGTTCACATGTAACCACGAACCATAAGAATGTATTTGTTTTTATAAATAAACGATGGATTATCATTGGTTGGGCAGATTTGAAGACTTTTGTCCTTAAAAGTGCTCGGTCGGCGGGTAGTCTGAGTGAATAAAAATATTCAAAAATTGTCGAGGTCAAAAGAAATCAGGGCCAATGAACTGGATTTTTTATCGGGAAAGGTCTTGTGACAGTCTAATTTTATGTAGCTGTTAATAATAGATTATTTGTAACCTTTGAATAGCATTGTACCTAATCCGTTCGTAGAGATGGGCGTGTCAGAGATCACAGCCACCCTGTCTGCGTCGTCGCTGTCTCTTCTCGACGAAGCGCTGCTGGGGGACTTGATGACCTCACTCTCGGACTCCACTTCGAGATTTTCGGGTGGCCTTATTTCCTGGTCCCTGCAAAGAAGGTCAGTCTTGCTAGTAACGAGTAGGTTTCTCCATAAACAACTTTGAAGGAAGGAGTATTTTTTTAAGAACCGCTTTAAATGCACTGGCGACTTACAAGGTATTAGCAAATTCCAAATTTCTAACTAAGATGTCTTGTTCCAAAGAATATTTTCAGGTTTTCCATTGAGTAGGATAGGGTACATTGGTACAGGGGTGTCCTAGACCGTTCCCGGTAAAAAAATCAGCTACTCGACCCGGTGATTTCAAACATGATTTACCCCCTATAATTCATTCTCAAATGTAAGTGCTGGTGTCAATTCCCTTTAGCGTGGCAATTTAGAGTTCTGATACAAACATCAATTAGGAACCTTTATTTTTTTAAAGCAGAGGCGACGCCGTTTAAATCACCCTATTATTGTAGCGCGACGAATAGCGGCGTTACTGAAGCCGGCTAATAGCGGTGAAGAAATCGCGTTTCATTCACAGTTCATTCGAAAATCTCACAAATAATCAGGCACTGTTACCAACCTGACGGAAATGAACGTCTGAGAGTTGAAATTAGCTACTATTCTCGAAACGGTGAATTCCGGCACCTCAGCGCTGATGTCCGAATTCTCTTTAGGGATATTATTGGAATGTTCAGACCTATGGAAGAAATGCTAATGTTGCAGTATACTAGACCTTAGGTTCATCGCAACGCGTTGTTGTTTATTTATTTATTTCAGGAAACAACCTCTAATAAAAAAAAAATAAAGTTAAAATAACAAACATAAAGCCAATGACAGTTTCCTTCAAACTTAATAAATTAGAAAAATACATTCAGGAACAAGATTAGGGAGAGGATTTTACATAATTATCAGAATTTATGTATGATTACTCTAGGGTTAGAGGTAGAAAAGACACCCTCTTGAAGGTAGTGTTGAATATAGCTAAAATTCTTTGCATAATTCGTGCAGATGGAATGTTTTCGACGGAACTCGGAAACCTACGCGTCCCAGTTTTAGACAATTAAATATTTACCGACCTTCGGAACGTAAAAGTCCTGGCGTTGAGTTTAGCCACTATCCTCGTGACGATGGGTTCCTCCTGTAGCTCTGCGGAATTCGGAATGCTCTCCCTACCCTCCATCTTAGATAGAATAAGGGGTCTTTCAGACCTCGGAACCGCGGGACCTAAGGAAAATATGATATAATAATTCATCTGTCTAGATCCCAGATGCCAAACGTACAGAAACTTTATCAGTTTCATTCATAGCAATTTTTAAAGATTCTACAGGTCATAGGATGTGTGTAGATCTTAGATCCATTAATTAATGACTTGACAACTTATAACAAAAGCACTTTTATTTTTTTGTAAATGAGTCGTAAGCTACTTAGTACGAAATACAAGGGACTATTTCGAGATACAAAATGTAATACCTTTGCAGAACTGGAGCTGATATTTGTCTGGACCATGGTAGGGATTGCTAGGACAATCCTTTGACAATGCGGACACTCCAGAGAATCATCTTAGGAATAAGCTGAAAAGAAAAAAAACTCCTGTAAATATACATACTGAAACTCTATAATTACTCATTTACTACAATTTTTAAACAAAAATCACACGCAATGATTTTAAACTGGAACGTTAATGCTATAGGTCATTTTTAAACAAATTTACGCAGTTAGTTTTTTACCCATAATTTAAAATACACATTTTAAACAAGTAAAAATAATCTTGCTATTTAATGCTGGGTCAAATTCGATCTTGCTAATTAATGATTGGTCAAATTTTGATTTTGCTAATTGATGAGTGTTCAAATTTTGATCTTGCTAATTAATGCTGGGTCAAATTTGATCTTGTTAATTAATTCTAGGTCAAATAGGATCTTGCTAATGATTACTGAGTCAAATTTTGATCTTGCTAATTAATGATTGGTCAAATTTTGATTTTGCTAATTGATGAGTGTTCGAATTTTGATTTTGCTAATTAATGCCGGGTCAAATTTGATCTTGTTAATTAAAGCTTAGTCAATTTTTGATCTTTGTAATGAATGCAATGTCAAATGTTGACCTTGCTCATTAATGCATTTGCATTAGCCGGTCCCAGATATGTGCACAAAGTTTTTGGAAATATTTGTCAAATGCTCACGTCTTCTTCTTCTTCTATCAAATTAATGGGAAATTATTTAAGAGATCGTCAAGGAATTAAGTAAAAAGAAAAAGATAAAAGGCAAATATATAATACAACTAGCTGACCCGGCCACGCGTTGCTGTGGCTAAAGTTTTTGTTATATTACATTATAGTAAACAATCTAAGAGGAACAATAAGAGAACATCAGTCACGGAGTCCACTATGCTTTTTCACACAGATGGTATTTGTAAAAAAATATGGTGATCTCCTTATTTGACTTTCTACTACTATAACCCTTTAGTACAATGAAATTATTTACGAACAAAGACGAAAATGTTGATGCTGGTATACAAATTCACTGGATTCATGTGACGCTTAAACTCATGAATGAGGTAGGCAAGGCAGACAGTCTTAAACTTTTAAACATTAATATTTTTTTTTTTGAATTATAAATACTTTCAATTTCAATTTAATTTAACACCAATCGGTGCACAATGTTTTTGGTTAACCTGTCTTTAGCTAACACAAATAGATTCGACGGTTTCCCAACACGTGAACACGCAACATATAGTTGCCCATGAGAAAAACATGGATTTTCCAAATCTAAACCACAAATGGACATTGTTTGACCTTGAGATTTATTTATAGACATGGCGAAAGCTAAACGAATTGGAAACTGTAGCCTTTTGAAGGGTATGGTAGAATCTGATGGTATCATCGGAATACGTGGCAGCAGGACCACTTTTCCTTTAAACTTCCCAGCCAAAATGGTTGCTTCAAGAATGTTTCCGGTGATCTTTTTGATGACCAAACGCGTACCGTTACATAATTGAGGTGGATTCAAATTACGGAGGAGAATAATAGGGGAACCAATCTTTAATCGAAGATTATGTGGTGGCATTCCAGGGATATCTAATGAATTTAAAAATTCAATCGGAAAATTTACACTTTCATTTTCATCAACAACAGTATCGATTGATTTAAAAGACATCAGATCGCCTGGTAACAACTGTTGTATCTGGAAGTTAATTTCGTCAACATCAACGTTTTTGGCTGCCAAAATCGCCCGTTGACTAAGCCATTCATGATTCAAATAATTATTCTGTATATCCGGGAAAATACTCTGAATCAATTCAGTTTTATCCTGAACAACAGTGCAAAAATTGTCTGGTAGTTTAATGCATTGCGTATTTGGTTGCAGTTTTATTTTACCGTTCCCAATATCTAGTAGTTGTTCGGAAAATATTAGTGCTGATGGATCATTTTGCAATTGTACTCGCATATTTATGGTCAATCGAAGTGTTTCAACACTTCGCCATAAGAATGATTGTTTCAAACATGCATTAATCTCATCCGCGAAAGTAGAGCGAGGTATAACCGGTAAGGTCTGCCGGAAGTCACCAGACAAAAGTAAGATAGCACCACCGAAAAGTTTATTATTGCTGTTTAAATCTTGCATAGTTCTGTTTAATGCTTCAAGTGAATATTTGTGTGCCATTGTGCACTCATCCCAAATTATTATAGAACTCTTCCGCAACACTGCAGCTATTCCACTATTCTTTTTGATGTTACACATTGCATCTGGTTTATTATGAACGTCCAATGGCAGCTTGAATGTTGAATGTGCTGTTCGCCCACCATCCAGTAAAGTAGCCGCAATGCCTGACGATGCTAATGCTAATGCGATGTTTTTGTTGCGACCGTATTTTGGCAAGAATCAACGATATTAAAAATGTCTTACCGGTTCCACCGGGTGCATCCAAGAAAAAAAAACCGCCTTGTTCAGCAGCAACAGCCAGCATAATCCGATCATAAATATTTTTTTGTTCTGCTGTCAGTAATGGTTCACTGTTCATGATAATTGTTGCTAAACTTCCATGGTCATATTGATTTTCTCGTTGTAAATCGGTATTGACTAAGTCGGTGGCTGGACGATTAGGTGATGGCATACCATAATGATTAAGTGGTAAATTTGAAATAAGAACACATAAATCCTCGATCAAGACCAATGCTTCATTGTACATCTCTGGTGTATAATCTATGTTTTGGCATTGATTTGTTTGTCTAATTCGGTGCAAGATGTCTTCTGTCATACAATTTTTATATTTTTCCCACAAAGTTTGTGCTTGCGAGGGATAACATGTCGCCAAAATAATTGCAAACAACTGACGAATGTTATTCGGTATTGATGTCAACGCAGCATCAGCAAGCGTTAAGTCCCAATGGTTATCGTCTTCTAGCAATTGCAGTTCACGACATGCATCCTGGTATGTATTGAATACTCGACCATTAGCTGTTCGTAAAAATTCAAAAGACGTTGGTCCGGGAACATTCACCAATAACAAACGGAAATAGAAGCACTCACGTTGCTTTGGATGTACCGTGTAAAGTCTCCCCAATGTCTTAGCTTTGAATATGCCTGTAATGGAAGGATGTGGTTTTCCTTGTTTCCGTGGCTCCCATTTTTTACTGGATTTGTTCCATGTGAAATAACGTGGAACATCACCATACACCAATGTCTTCGCGAATTGGCCAAAAACATCAGGTTTTTGACACAATGTAAAAAATTCAGTTAGAGTCGTTTTCGGAGCTTCGAACGCTCTTTGGAGAACATTTTCTTCAGTGAAGTATACACGTTGACCGTTTTCAAGATGTATTGCCAGATGTTGGACAGCAGGATCTCTTTCGTGGATGGGAAAGCTGAGAATATGCCAAATAGCTTCATTGCTGCTAATGTATCTGCCCATTTGGTATCGTGCTATTTCGTCATTTTTATTTATGTTTTTTACTTCAAATATGGCCAAATCACTGCCTTTGTTTACATATTTACAAATATACTTAATTGATTTAACAGAACTGCAAAGCTCAACATTGATATGAGCTTTGTAAGTTTTTGAAAGTAGTGGTGAGTATGGTACCACCCACTGATTATCAAACTCAACTTGATTTGGAAAGTTCGGCAGTCGCATTGTAAATGTGTGGCCACCATTCTCAGTACTTCTGCGGCGATACATTGGATAACCATCAATATCCGTGATCGTGTCATTCGTATGCGGCTTTGGGAAGTTTTTTTTACATTTTCCATTTTCCATGCACGGTGAGGTCATGTTGAAAACACCGCATGGCCCATGGATCATGTGTTTGGTGACAATATCAAATAATTCTTGATCAATTAATGGGTCTGGAATTTCGGCTGAAATTATTTGATCGATTTCTTCAGGACGGATTCTATCTTTAAGCCAAACCAAAATGTGGGCATGAGGCAAACCTCGCTTTTGCCACTCTATCGTATACAGCCAACAACGTGTGATACCAAAAATTGTATATTTAACAATAAAATCAATTAAGGATTTCAATTTTTGTTTAAACACACGTGCAGTTAAATCATGACGATGAATGGCTTGTTGTCCTGGCAATAGTAAAGTTTGTATCTCTTCCCAATTCGGATTACATGTGAATGTAATAAATAAATCCGGTCGGCCGTAATGACGTACGTAAGTCATCGCATCTTGTATGTATTCCTGCATGTTCCGTGGACTGCCGATGTAGCTTGAAGGTAAAATGAAAGCATTACCGATGTCATTGGGATTTAAATTTCCATCGATGTTTCCAGCAACAGCATCTCGTAAGTGAATATATTATTCCGATCGTAGTTTTGACGTTTGCGTTTTGACGTTTGCCGCTCGCGTTGTTGAGGTTAGATTTTTTCGGTGGCATTTGACTGAAAATAATAATTTTCTTGTTCTTATGATATTCTCTTGAAGACGTTCGTTACACTGTTCTTGAGATTCTTGTGCATGACCTGCTGTCCTGATTCTTTGAGCTAGATTTCTTGATTCAATTTGTTTTGCCAACTGATGGGCTCTTTTAATACGTTTGCGTCGAATAACTGTCACTGTCAAATAATAACAGACATTAGCGCCATCAACCCAGTCGAAAGGTATCGACATCTGTCAGTTTTATGACTGCCAAATAATAACGGACAAAAAATTAGCGATAAATTAAAATTGCGACTATAATTTGAGATTTAAACTATCCTATCTCTCAAGTGCACATCGAACTGCACATGGTGTTCTAATTTTATTATAATCGGTTAAGTGTTTTAGGAGTCCATTGAGGACAAACATTGTGACACGAGATTTATATATATTAAGATAAAAGTATTTGAAGCTGCGTACAAAATAAACCGGTCCTCTGCCAAAAAAATGCAAACCACGAACCGCACACTTCTTTTTAAAAAAAGCACCCCTTTTACAAAAATCTGTCCAACTTTTATTATTATTATTTTATTTTATTTCAGGAAACAACAGCTTACATAGTAATATTACAATAAACAAAAAAAAACAATTAAAACACAAAGCCAATAACAGTTTCCTCCAAACTTAAAAAAATAGAAAACACATTCGGGAGCGAGGTCGGGACCAGGAAGTAGGAGGGGTTGGAGAATCCAAACAATCACCAGAATCTTAACTGCAAAATGACAATTATCAAATCGTCATAAAAGCCGACAAAGTACCATTAGGTGAACATGCTGGTAGATTCAACGCTCCAACTGTTGATGAGGTTGCTGTTATCATGGTTGGTGATCCAGTTGACAAAAGATCTATAAACATTACACGGCGAGACAACACTGTCAGTACGATTTAGGATCTACACCGTTCATATGACGCACTACAATATCCATTGATATTTTGGCAAGGACAAGATGAATATCACCTTAATATCAAACAGTATGATCCAAATACCGGTAAATTTGACAATTATCTATTTACTTTCTTACTGTATGTATAGATTTTAATTTCGTATTGCATTTTATTTTTTATTTTTTTAGGTGATTACAGAAATAATAAAGTTAGCTCAATGAACTACTACGCACACCGAATAATGGTTAGACAACATCAAGACAATTATATCCTTCGATATCGTCAGCTGTTCCATCAATACATTGTTGATATGTATGCTAAGGTCGAAAGCGAACGCTTGCGATTCCTTCGATTCAACTAGGCAAAACTACGATCGGAATAATATATTCACTTACGAGATGCTGTTGCTGGAAACATCGATGGAAATTTAAATCCCAATGACATCGGTAATGCTTTCATTTTACCTTCAAGCTACATCGGCAGTCCACGGAACATGCAGGAATACATACAAGATGCGATAACTTACGTACGTCATTACGGCCGACCGGATTTATTTATTACATTCACATGTAATCCGAATTGGGAAGAGATACAAACTTTACTATTGCCAGGACAACAAGCCATTCATCGTCATGATTTAACTGCACGTGTGTTTAAACAAAAATTGAAATCCTTAATTGATTTTATTGTTAAATATACAATTTTTGGTATCACACGTTGTTGGCTGTATACGATAGAGTGGCAAAAGCGAGGTTTGCCTCATGCCCACATTTTGGTTTGGCTTAAAGATAGAATCCGTCCTGAAGAAATCGATCAAATAATTTCAGCCGAAATTCCAGACCCATTAATTGATCAAGAATTATTTGATATTGTCACCAAACACATGATCCATGGGCCATGCGGTGTTTTCAACATGACCTCACCGTGCATGGAAAATGGAAAATGTAAAAAAACTTCCCAAAGCCGCATACGAATGACACGATCACGGATATTGATGGTTATCCAATGTATCGCCGCAGAAGTACTGAGAATGGTGGCCACACATTTACAATGCGACTGCCGAACTTTCCAAATCAAGTTGAGTTTGATAATCAGTGGGTGGTACCATACCCACCACTACTTTCAAAAACTTACAAAGCTCATATCAATGTTGAGCTTTGCAGTTCTGTTAAATCAATTAAGTATATTTGTAAATATGTAAACAAAGGCAGTGATTTGGCCATATTTGAAGTAAAAAACATAAATAAAAATGATGAAATAGCACGATACCAAATGGGCAGATACATTAGCAGCAATGAAGCTATTTGGCATATTCTCAGCTTTCCCATCCACGAAAGAGATCCTGCTGTCCAACATCTGGCAATACATCTTGAAAACGGTCAACGTGTATACTTCACTGAAGAAAATGTTCTCCAAAGAGCGTTCGAAGCTCCGAAAACGACTCTAACTGAATTTTTTACATTGTGTCAAAAACCTGATGTTTTTGGCCAATTCGCGAAGACATTGGTGTATGGTGATGTTCCACGTTATTTCACATGGAACAAATCCAGTAAAAAATGGGAGCCACGGAAACAAGGAAAACCACATCCTTCCATTACAGGCATATTCAAAGCTAAGACATTGGGAAGACTTTACACGGTACATCCAAAGCAACGTGAGTGCTTCTATTTACGTTTGTTATTGGTGAATGTTCCCGGACCAACGTCTTTTGAATTTTTACGAACAGCTAATGGTCGAGTATTCAATACATACCAGGATGCATGTCGTGAACTGCAATTGCTAGAAGACGATAACCATTGGGACTTAACGCTTGCTGATGCTGCGTTGACATCAACACCGAATAACATTCGTCAGTTGTTTGCAATTATTTTGGCGACATGTTATCCCTCGCAAGCACAAACTTTGTGGGAAAAATATAAAAATTGTATGACAGAAGACATATTGCACCGAATTAGACAAACAAATCAATGCCAAAACATAGATTATACACCAGAGATGTACAATGAAGCATTGGTCTTGATCGAGGATTTATGTGTTCTTATTTCAAATTTACCACTTAATCATTATGGTATGCCATCACCTAATCGTCCAGCCACCGACTTAGTCAATACCGATTTACAACGAGAAAATCAATATGACCATGGAAGTTTAGCAACAATTATCATGAACAGTGAACCATTACTGACAGCAGAACAAAAAATTATTTATGATCGGATTATGCTGGCTGTTGCTGCTGAACAAGGCGGTTTTTTTTTCTTGGATGCACCCGGTGGAACCGGAAAGACATTTTTAATATCGTTGATTCTTGCCAAAATACGGTCGCAACAAAAACATCGCATTAGCATTAGCATCGTCAGGCATTGCGGCTACTTTACTGGATGGTGGGCGAACAGCACATTCAACATTCAAGCTGCCATTGGACGTTCATAATAAACCAGATGCAATGTGTAACATCAAAAAGAATAGTGGAATAGCTGCAGTGTTGCGGAAGAGTTCTATAATAATTTGGGATGAGTGCACAATGGCACACAAATATTCACTTGAAGCATTAAACAGAACTATGCAAGATTTAAACAGCAATAATAAACTTTTCGGTGGTGCTATCTTACTTTTGTCTGGTGACTTCCGGCAGACCTTACCGGTTATACCTCGCTCTACTTTCGCGGATGAGATTAATGCATGTTTGAAACAATCATTCTTATGGCGAAGTGTTGAAACACTTCGATTGACCATAAATATGCGAGTACAATTGCAAAATGATCCATCAGCACTAATATTTTCCGAACAACTACTAGATATTGGGAACGGTAAAATAAAACTGCAACCAAATACGCAATGCATTAAACTACCAGACAATTTTTGCACTGTTGTTCAGGATAAAACTGAATTGATTCAGAGTATTTTCCCGGATATACAGAATAATTATTTGAATCATGAATGGCTTAGTCAACGGGCGATTTTGGCAGCCAAAAACGTTGATGTTGACGAAATTAACTTCCAGATACAACAGTTGTTACCAGGCGATCTGATGTCTTTTAAATCAATCGATACTGTTGTTGATGAAAATGAAAGTGTAAATTTTCCGATTGAATTTTTAAATTCATTAGATATCCCTGGAATGCCACCACATAATCTTCGATTAAAGATTGGTTCCCCTATTATTCTCCTCCGTAATTTGAATCCACCTCAATTATGTAACGGTACGCGTTTGGTCATCAAAAAGATCACCGGAAACATTCTTGAAGCAACCATTTTGGCTGGGAAGTTTAAAGGAAAAGTGGTCCTGCTGCCACGTATTCCGATGATACCATCAGATTCTACCATACCCTTCAAAAGGCTACAGTTTCCAATTCGTTTAGCTTTCGCCATGTCTATAAATAAATCTCAAGGTCAAACAATGTCCATTTGTGGTTTAGATTTGGAAAATCCATGTTTTTCTCATGGGCAACTATATGTTGCGTGTTCACGTGTTGGGAAACCGTCGAATCTATTTGTGTTAGCTAAAGACAGGTTAACCAAAAACATTGTGCACCGATTGGTGTTAAATTAAATTGAAATTGAAAGTATTTATAATTCAAAAAAAAAAATATTAATGTTTAAAAGTTTAAGACTGTCTGCCTTGCCTACCTCATTCATGAGTTTAAGCGTCACATGAATCCAGTGAATTTGTATACCAGCATCAACATTTTCGTCTTTGTTCGTAAATAATTTCATTGTACTAAAGGGTTATAGTAGTAGAAAGTCAAATAAGGAGATCACCATATTTTTTTACAAATACCATCTGTGTGAAAAAGCATAGTGGACTCCGTGACTGATGTTCTCTTATTGTTCCTCTTAGATTGTTTACTATAATGTAATATAACAAAAACTTTAGCCACAGCAACGCGTGGCCGGGTCAGCTAGTATAATATAAAACACAATATAATATAAATATAACAAATCCTACAAATACATAGAAATATACTACTCAAGGGCTAGAGTAGCCACTCTCTGGAATGCCGGGAAAGTAGTTTTAAATATATCGATGTCACTCAACATGCTATTGTAAAGCTTACATGCTCGATGTATAATAAATTCTGTGCACAATTCGTACTCAACCGTGACAGATGGAATGTCTCACACTGGCGAGTGGGTCTAGATGGAACCCTCAAATCTATGAGCCCCAGAAGATCAGGGTAGTCGATGTGAGCATTGACAATTTTATATAAAAGCACCATATCAGCTCGCTATCTTCTAAGCTCAAGACCCTGGAGTCCGTAGAATTTGGCGCATTGAGCAAACAAAACAAACCCTGATATATTAACTCTCGGTTCTCTAGGAACCAGATCACCTCAGTTTGCAGATTAAGATGTAGCGTCCCCTCTCATTTATATAACATTAATGGGGTCAACCGCCATTTTTAAAACCCGAAAATTCGGAGCAAGTCTTCGCTTCGCTTCCAAGTCGCTTGTGACTTCGTTGAACGCGACTCTGTAGCTATTTATCAATCAATCAATGACAATCGAATGCTTTGTAACGAGACTTCCGTGTCACTGAACAAGCGAAGCGATCTCGTTGAGCGCGACTCTGTAGCGAAGACTGTGAATGAAGGCGTTTTCGTCACCGCTATAAGCCGGCTTGAGTAACGCTAGAATAGGGTTATTAAAACGGTGTCGCCTTATAACGCGCAAGTATATTTAGTATAGTCAATATTTTCAAAATTTGCGGCCAACTATTGGTAACAACATCTAGTTTGGCATACTATCTTGTCAATTTGACTTGTTGGCAAGTTGTCAACCTGACTGAGTGAGAGGGGTGACATTGTTCTGTATTTTGTGAAGGCTTGCTGTGTGCTTGCCGGTTGTGCAATTAGTTTAAAGTCTGTGTAACCTAATAAAATAGCTGTAGAAATAAATAGATTTTATTATTTATTTTATTTATTTATTTATTCTTTATTGAAAAATCCAACAGTATTCATTTTTATCATTACAAAAAAAACTTATTACTAGTATACAAAACCAATTATGGATTTCGGACATTTTACAATATTAACATTAGCATAAAAAAATTGTGATAGTGTTCTTAAAATATACATAGATTATGAATTTATATACGTCGTATACAGTAGAATTTTTTGATGTGTTATGTGTAATTTGTGAGTGATGTTTGTGGTAATTGTGAGTGTGTGTGATTTGTATGTATATGTTCAAATAAAGTAATAAATTAAGTATGGTTTTAGTATGTATAAAAATAATTTATGGTGAAGGTAATATAAATGTAATATGTATGTATATTCTATATGTAATTGCAATAACAAGTACAATAACAAGTAACAGTATTATGCTCATCATTATTCATTGTGTTATTCCACTGATGTTTTTTTCCTTTAGATTGAGAGTGAGTCAACAACTCACGCTTCATATTTTTGAAGTTATAGTTCTTTGCGCCCGTTGTGCTCATTGGAATGGGATGTTGGTCGAGAAACCGCGTCACGCTTTAGGAGTAAAATCCGTAGAGTGCTTTTTTATACGTTCCCTACCAAAGATACCCCAAGAGTCTCGGTGGGTCAGTGGTTAACGCACTCGTCTCCCACGCTAGAGTCCCTGGTTCGATCCCCGGCTGGGATTTTGTTTTTTTTTTTCACAAATCATACGAAAGTATACGAATATACGAACTTAATAATGATAATGTATGTTTGTAAATTTACAAATATGCACATTCGCAACTTCATCATTGGCCCGACGGCATATTTGCCGAGCGAAATTATTGGGACACGCGTTGACAATGTCGCTCGGACGGTGCCAAATTGATTTATCATTTCCATTCAGGCACGTAATTCCCCCGACGTCACCCAATAGGGTCTCTCCGTGACGTTGGGTCAGTTGGACAGTCGCGATGCGGGTAGATATGGGGTAGGGCGGTCAAGTCAATCGATAGGGACACATTCGTATCGATTCTGTGCATTATTAAAACGGGCCGTAGAAATATTTAGGACCCGACGTGTGGCGTGCCAAGCAATAGCCTCAATTTACATAACTTTTCTTAAACGCTCTGTACAGCCGGTGCCAGATATGTGCGCAAATGGGTCCAGATATTTGGAGTTGTAGAGTGTAGACAATCGGTTTGGCACCGCGTTGACAACTTTCATTTGGCGTATTCGTAAACGTAACCCGATATTTATTTTATTTATTTATTTTTTTTTCATTTAAAGAAACAATATAACAATAACAAGATACAAACAACAAGAGTAATAATTAAGCCTAAGCATACCTGCACTTTATACACAATTATCCAAATACATGAAAAGAGATGTATTTGAATAACTAAATAGTATAATAAAATTATAAAATGTATAGAAAAAACAATAATAAAACAGTAAATGCAATAAAAATTAAATAAACATCAGTTAAGGTCATCGAGACTGTACAAAGATTTTTCAATAAGATATTTTTTCAATGCAGTCTTAAAGCTGTGATATTTTTCTAATGTTTTTATATTATTGGGGAGATTATTGAATAAATCTACCCCCCGATACGGATAATATACGGCGGTGCCCGCCTTTGACCGTTTGCCAATCGATTGAGACCTCACCTCGCGACTTCCGGATAATGGTCGAGTGGAAGCGCCAGCACTCGTCATTGGTGATTTTACTGAAGTTACGCCGATTGTTTGCACTCTAGGATCCTGAGATTAGCACTTCGCTCATCTTTTTATTCTATAATATCGTCACACGAATTTGAGCACGGCTCAAAATTAAACGTTAACGTTAAACTCAAAACGACATAGGCCAACGAACACAAAAACACCTTTGAATGTTTGTATTGCCAGATCCACACATCCATTTCGTCCCCTGTTAACGAAAGGCAAATGGGGAAAAAAGGAAGAATTTTAGAAGGAACCTGGAAGTAGCAATATTCACTTCATTAGTTTGAATAACGACATATTGACAGTCGAAATATTACCTACAATAAATAAGGTTATAATTGCCGCAACTTATGAAATTCTTCAGGAAACAACGGCATTAAAAATAGTTAAATTCTTCAGGAAACAACGGCATTAAAAATAGTTTATTCTAAGTTTTATAAAATGTTGCCTTCGACAAGTTTAACCCAATCTGGTAGTATTTTAACAAGAAATAAATAGTCTGACAACACTCATAAATGATTGCAAATAAAAAAAATAACCTTCATAGTACTGCGTATTTTTTGTTTAATTTAATTACATTTCCACCGCCTCCTCTCCCAAACCTGACGGCGTTCAGAGACTCATAATGGTCGCCCAGAAACCAGTCAAAAAAAAAACTAAAGTTATAAAATCACGTGCGATTTTCGCTGTGCATGTGCATAGCATTTGTGCATGTGCGCAAACATTTGCGCATATGCTCATCACCGACTTAAAACAGGCGAAGAAAGCGCATGTTTCTCTATTCCTCGACGGATTCGAATGCGGTTGGACAGCTTGGACTTTGGCATGGCGTGAAATCTAGAATATCCTAATCTTACCATGTTTTCTCGTAAACGTATAGGAGCAGTTCACACGACATGTTTATGATTCGATGTTGATAGGTGAAGTTCTTACTACACGGCTAGTTGTTTGCAGACAGGCCAGCTTGCCATGGTATCATGGATCAACAAGTTTCACTTCTTTAATATTGGTATCGTCGGAGTAAGCGCTGATCTAGAAGGCGCTGGGTGCATCCTATGAGAAAGGTTTCATTAAAATCCGAGGAATTATGAACATAATCTTCGAATATTGACATCGTTTGGTGGTTTTAAGTACAAGATTTGACCCTGAGACGATAAGAAATCAACACCAATTACGCGAACGTCCGAGAAATGGAAGAGGCCTACATCCAGGAGTGGATGACGACAGACTGGGGAAAAGAAGAATACACGATCTATGCCACTACATCCCGTATCGATAAAGTTAATACGAGATTTTACCGTACGAACTCTGTGTGATTGACATCATTTGCCACTGATCTGTCACGGGATAAATATTGTCATGTGAACTTGGCCTATGTCAACTATGAAATCGCACTATATAACTATAATAAATCACTGAACTTGGAGAACGGAGAAGCACAGCATGCTACATTACCAAATAGACAGTTCCTATTTGATTATCATTTCGTCATTTCTCCGTATAAAGTTTTCTCGGGGTATGACGTCACTGTCATTTTATATTTTATATTATGTTTTATACCGTGGTCGAATAAATTAATACTGTCGTGACTAACCATAGATCTCATCTCATCAAAGCTGGACAGGAAGATTTATCCTGGGTGTTTTTTTTAGAGGCGTGGTTTTCAATCTGGCACTACTTTTTTCGTAGTTGGTGTTTTTGACAGCTGTCACTTGATTTATACTCAGTTTGGTTTGCCATTTCATAATGAATAGACTAACTAACTCATTCATTACTTTCATAATGAATAAACGAGATGGCCACCGATCCCGATTTTCACAAGAAAATTTTGTTCAGCGATGAAGCTCACTTTTGGTTGAATGGGTACGTTAATAAGCAAAATTGTCGTATTTGGAGTGATAACAATCCACAAGCCATTGTTGAGACGCCGTTACATCCTCAAAAAGTAACTGTTTGGTGTGCTCTATGGGCAGAGGGAATCATTGGTCCATATTTCTTCAAAAATGAAGCCGGCCATAATGTTACAGTCAATGGGGAACGCTATAGAGCAATGATTAATGACTTTCGTGACAACCAGCCATTCGACCATACCACCGACCCACTGGTGGTACACCGCCTTTGTACCACGGTACACGGGTGTCGATTCCACCTCATCATTGTTGACATAGAAGAAAAATAGTACTGGATATCGGTTAATCTCATAATTTTCTGACTTCATACAGTAATAAAAAGTCAAAACTTTTACGCTGTTCAAAAGGTCTTGTACTTTTCCGTGCATTTTATCAAAACTGTTGGCGTAAACATCTTATTGGCTGAATACAAGAATCGAGATTCGTTGATGCAAATTCAAATTACTTTTTTAAAATACATTGATTCTGTTTTCCAAAATTATCGCAGATTTTTTTGTTCTTTACCGGTAAGGTGTCCTTATACTCAACATCTTATCCTAACTTTAAACCTTAGAACCAGGTGTCCTTTTATTAAGTCCAACCTCAAACGTGGCGAATCCGCGTTATGTTATGTTATTTTTTGTAAGCGTTTGTGATTACCTCACAATTTACTACAGTTTTGATTGCTTAAAAACAATGACCAATTATATTGTTATTGTGCTAAATTATATAAAATCGGAAAGCGTGCGTAATTGAAAGTAATCTGAAAGCAACAAGTCATTAGGTCAGTGTCAAACAATGCACAAGCGCGGAGCTAAAGTCTCTGTACCAGGGGCGTATCTAGGGGGCGGCGAAAAGGGCGATCGCCCACGAGCATAAAGGGCGACAAAAAACACTCGGTTTTTAAAATTGTTGTAATTAACCAAGCAAAAGTTATAACAAATTTTAGTAATGCTGTCGAAGCAAAAGGATAAATTTATTTATTTAGTTTATTCAACAAATTCACAATTCCTTTCTTTTATGTACCAGCCAAGACCAGGGCTTATCAGCTGGAAACCAGGTGTGTAAAATACAGATATTAATAATTGTTAAATATGTTCAAATTATTTTGTTCTGTATTTTACACGTCCTTTACAATATATATATATACATATATACATACATTGAGGTACATTTTTAAATCTTAGTAGTATTTTACAAACAAAACATAAGTATACTTATAATAACATTTTAAAATAATATTTAACACTCTAAGTCAATTTATCTACAAATAATTACCGAGAGTGTTTTTGTGAGATTTAATAGCAAATATTTCTAACTTTATATTTATTTTTTTTAGACTTAATATTACTTTTAATTAAAGATCTTCGCTAATTATTTAAAAAGAATGGTATAATGAATTGCAACGCATGTTTACCATAAACATAATTATTTTGATTTCGATTTATATATATGGCTGGCATTTAGTAACCATTGGATAAAAAATTATTCGAGTATTTAGATACCTTGTCTTCAACATAGTAAAATCAGATTTTTAAAAATCAATTATGTTTCTGAGAAATTTAATAAACGATAATCTGCTAATAGGTTTTTTTAGTTAAATTGCTCTCTTATAAAATATATTAGAGCCTTAGGAAAAATAGTAATTAAAAGGCAAATGAAGGGTTAAAAATATAGTAAAGTTTGTTTTTTTAATTTCTCTATTATGAAGCTGTAATTAAATAAAAACCATCAATTGCTTACTGTCTGCTGAATTTCAAGAACGACTGTCAATCGACAAATTAATGGTTGCCGCGAGACCGAATGCTTGTATGGATAGCCGCTTCCAAAAATGTGCGCAAAATTTGCAAAGATGCAAAAATGCTGGGGAAGCCATTTGCAAATATTTGCACACGTATTTGCGTCTCTTCTTTGTTATTTCGTTATTTGCCATCAGTTGTTGGTTTTTTTGGGTACATCAAAGGGCGCAAACAAGGAAACTTCAAATTGAGATGGTTCCCCAATCACTGACAAAGTATCAGTTAACTGATCATCTGTCGAGGTCGTACGGATTGTGTTATAGTTACGAACAATGAAACGGACTAATGAATGTATAATTTAAATTCAGATGAAATAAATAATTAAATAAATATAAGTGCTATTACGTCAACTAATTCGTCCTTACTGTACGAAGTCTTTGCAAAAACTGATCTATATTTGATTAACGTGTGAAGTTTTTCTTTGCCAAGTTATTTCGGTTTAGAATTTGATATATAATAAAAAAAAAAAATGTAAAAATATTTGCGCACGTGTTTGCGAGCGGCTTGTGGATAAGCTACTATTTAAGATCTTGTGAGTCATGGGGCTGTGGAGGCGTAATATCTACCCCTTACCATGGGCGCTAAAAGACCTTAAATACGGCCCTGCTCTGCACAGATATTGTTAACGTATTATAATTAGTTATTTTAACCATAGATACATTATTAATAATAATCCGGGAGTCCGCTACATTCTGTATAAACACGGCACATTACATGCGAGCAGTTCGCGCCTCATAAGACAGCAATTTATGTTTCGTTTGCTTTCATAATTATGTACGCACATCAAAACATAATTACTTCGTGCCTTTGTAGAGGTTCTGGGTACACCCTCTCGTCCTAGACCAGCCCACTGGTGTCATAAGTAAACATACCTAAGTGTGTAAACATGTGAAGTTGAGTATTCCAAAGTATTCGATTGCCTAAGTGTAAAACCAGTGTGTGCCAAATAACTGATTATGTAAAGTCCTCAATAGGATAAACTATTTATTTATTTATTTTTAAAAAGGATTTAAACAGCGAAATTAAACAAATTCACAGCTAATATTAATATTAGCTGTGAATTTGTTTAATTTCGCTGTTTAAATTCTTTTAAAAAATAAATAAATAAATTGTTTATCCTATTGAGGACTTTACATAATCAGTTATTAATCCCAGGAATTAATCACGGAATCACGGAATCAGGAATTAATCACGGAATTCAGGAATTAATTCCTGAATTCTATTAAGCACGGCATTCTGTTGACCCTATAGATATGTCATTGTCCGACTTTAAAGGCAACTAAGTATTATAAATACTGATTACTAATCATTTATGTAAGCACACACTTTGGCATTATGTTTATTTGCTAATTAGTCACGTTCACACACACACACTCATCCTCACAAACATACACACACAATCACACCCTTGTCCCTCATAATAAACTTCTAAGTGCACATTAATCCTCTCTTATTATTAAGCGTTTAATTGGTCAATGTATTTTTTTTTTTTATTATTATTTTATCTATTATAATGACTGCTGTTTTCCCCGATTGAATAAATTAAACCTCATTAGTAAAGAAACTACCGTCTTTCGCCGTTAGAGTGAAATGTCGTGTTGAAGTTTTAGCGTGTTAGCTTAATATTGTGAAAATTAACGAACGAAAATTGCACATACCAAATTAAAGTTAAGTTTAACAATCATGTCATGTTTTATTAAAGTAAAGAACCTTTTATCTTCACATTAACTTAATCGTTAATCTGTAGATTTTCTGAGGCATCTGCAGAATAACTAGGTAACTGCGAAGCTAACCATTTTTCGTAATTTAAAGTAGCCGCGTAGTTAAACTGCAGAGTAACCAGATAATCCGCGCATTAACTGTTTTACTTACATTAACGATGACATCCATTTTCAGACATCGGCACGGTATTGGTGATGATATATCGACACAACTCACCGCTGCCTGGTGAAGGGGCGGAGCTTAGTCTCGACTGACGGCAATGTCATGATTTTGTCATATCCGCCGCAGCTCGCTGTCTACTAATGAGACACGCACTGTCGGATTTAACAACGTTGCCCAATATTTGACTATACTGAGCCTCTAATGCGCACCTGTAACCAATGATGGCTTAATAAAAGGTGGATATCAGGTGTTGCAACACCGGTTACTGGATAAAAATATTCGCAACAATCTGTTACACGCACGGGCCTGAAATAGTAACTTTCAAACACATTTTAGTGAAGGTACACGGGTGAACTTTTCCATATGGACTGAAGCGGCCATATTTTTCTTCTAAAGGCTGATGATTTTAAAGGCGTGGTTTTCAAGAAGAGATAAAACGCATATAATTTGATGTTATGGCTAAGAATTTAGTTTTATTATAAAGATAAGGGTTTGCCATTATGTAGAGGCCCAATTTTCAACCACTTTTTGCAGCAAGTTGCAGCACTATGTCAGCAATAACGCGCCGAATATTCTCTTCCAAGGCGTTAATCGTGTCCGGCTTATCTGCGTAGACGAGCGACTTCACATAACCCCACAAAAAATAGTCCAGCGGTGTTAAATCGCACGATCTTGGAGGCCACGCCACAGGCCCACGACGCGATTTTTACTTTATTTTAGAGTATTTAAAAAAAAAATAGAGTGATTTTTTTTTAATTTGCACTATTTGCAAACGTTGTTCAGGAGTAAGTCTATTCATTATGAAATGGCAAACCAAACTGAGCATAAATCAAGTGACAGCTGTCAAAAACACCAACTACGAAAAAAGTAGTGCCAGATTGAAAACCACGCCTCTAAAAAAAACATCCTATATATCTATAACACAATGACCGGTTTGCATTCTCTAGCGATCACATTTTATTTTTATTTGGCTCTAGGAATATACAACAATCTTAAAAATTAAAATATTTTACGTTCATTTAAATAATTATTACAATAGGTGTATTATATCACATTTTTTAGCGTGAATTTTATATATAGCCTAAAAAGAAAAATATGTGTTTAGCAAAAAAAAAAATCCCTTCCGGCACAACGGAGATGGAGGTAGATTTCACCAGATCAGATCAGGGGATAGAATCCTTCTTTATGCTGTGAGGGTTGCTCATATCAAAAGTTGTAGGGAAATTATAGACCTCCAATTAACATTTTGAACTGATTTGATTTGTGCCTATAAGGGAGGTATCATTTTTTGAATTTTGAATAACCACTTTTTCCCACCCCTAGGACCAACGGTTGGTGCTATCAAAAAAGTTTAATGAGATAAGTTTTAGCCCCTTATCTAAGAAATAATATAAAATTTAAATGAATTAGATATCTTATATATTAAGAAAGTTGTAGCAAAATTTCATTTTTAAGAATGTTTTGGTCCGATTTTGCCCATAAACGAACTTGACATTAAACAGTTCGTGGATTATTGAAAAAAAATCCTCATGTAGAGATAAAGGTAACAAAGGTTCGTTCCTGATTACTTTTTTAAAAATGTGTTTCAATAGTTCAAAATAAATTATTTTGTGTCAATAGTGCAGGGCGCTCTCTTCGCACCAGTGTCAAGAACTGCCGTAACGCATACAATAGAGCGAGACGCCGCGATAAATGTCTTTCCTGCGCCAATTTCCGATTTTTAAACACGACTGTATGCGCCTTAAATATCATTAATTTCATTTTATTTCATTATTATTTTTATATTATAGCGTATAGCGTTCTAAGATGATTTAATCAGTTATAGAAACATAGATCCTCAGCTGACATTTCATAAACTAAAAAAGGCAAAAATTTCATAATAAAAAAATAAAATAACATAATGTGCAACTTCGAATTTATGTGTGTTCGTAATATTTATGTATTTATCCATAGTACAATATACAGTACGCACAAAATGCATATATAATTCCTTTTTTTTTTAATATAAAGGTCTTAAATATAATTAGCTATAGAAAAGAGGTTCAGGCATATCGGATTATAATCACTTCACTAGGCGTAATGCCTGTATTGAAGTGCGTGTAGTGTGCGTGTAGTGTGTGTGTATATTCGAGGCACTCAATATTTTATTTGGAGGTGCTCTAGTATATACATATATATACACATATTAATATATTATACATATTTATTTATTGTGTTACTGTTAGATGATTAGAAATTATAGCAGATTTGAATAACATACTATTAGAAAAGATATTTATTTATAATACGAATTACTAAAGTAGAAAAATAACCCCTTCTTAAGCTACCTTGGGCGGCCTACGGGTCGGAGGGCGGGCGTGGGCGGCCTATTAAGTTATATGGAAAATTTCATGAAGGCTTAAATCATGGGAATTATATGTGGAGCAGCAAGTGCTGGTAATTATGTGTGTTTATAATTTACCAGTTCTTCGATCGATATATGTAGTTTCGATTGGGTCACGAATATACAGGATGAACTTAAATTCAGCAGTATGCTTTTAAGGGGTGATTTTAGCATGAATCTGAGCAACTTGTGTTCAACAAGTTTTCATATAGCTGACAAAAAAAAAACTATATAAATATATAAATATATAAATACTCCTATCCAATTGGGTCGCGATGTATTGACTTTTTAGTGACTGGTTATTTGTTAGGTTTTTTTGTCATTTTAGACCTTTTTTTTTGCTTTATTTACAAATTTGTTTAATTTAATGTCTAGAAACACCCTTTAAAAGGATACCGCTGACTTTAAGTTCACCTGCATAATAAAAAAAAAACTAAAAATACTTATAATATAAAAATATTCATTATTCCAAGACATTCCCGATAAAAAAATCAGCGTATTGGCCCTGCGATTTTCATCATTGTTTGTTTTGACCTCATATCAAAATTCATCATGGTGTCAGAGTAAAAAAAATGTAAACCTTACGCGATAATATGAAATCGTGACTGTGCAGATTACCTACTGATTCTACAGATGCCCCAGATAATCTACAGATTAACGACCAAGAATTAGTTAATGTAAAGATAATAGATTCTTTTCTTTAATAAAACATGATTTATTTGCTAAAATTAACTTTAATTTGGTATGTGCAATTTTCGTTCGTTAATT
Source organism: Neomicropteryx cornuta (assembly GCA_020383195.1). Classification (NCBI taxonomy): domain Eukaryota; kingdom Metazoa; phylum Arthropoda; class Insecta; order Lepidoptera; family Micropterigidae; genus Neomicropteryx; species Neomicropteryx cornuta. The sequence goes on along the minus strand of JAHKQU010000010.1, from coordinate 1,837,347 downwards.
TTCACGATACTAAGTGGTTAAATAATGTTTATTTTACTTTATTTCAGGAAACAACAGATTCCATAGTAAAATTACAATAAACAAAAAAAAAACAATTATAATACAAATTAAGCTTAAAAAAATAGAAAACACATTCGGGAGCGAGGCCTGTACCAGGAAATAGGAGGGGTTGGGGAATCCAGACAATCACCAGAATATAATATAAAACACAATATAATTTAAATTTTACATATACAAATAAATATAAACATACTACTCAAGGGCTAGAGTAGACACTCTCTTGAATGCCGGGAAAGTAGTGTTAAATATATCGATGTCACTTAACATGCTGTTGAAACGCTTACATGCTCGATGTATATATATATATATGAATTCTGACTTTAAGACTTTTCCCTAATGAAATTAATTTATTTACAATATTTTGAAATCTGCGACACTTAATTAATTGCTTATTGGTGCAATATAAAAATTAGTGATATTTAAATTTATTTTTGCGACCAGCACAACTACTTGTGGAACATTTACAACTGGTCTTAGACACCATTTAGAAGCAGTTCGCATGTTCAGAAGTCGACATGTCTTAAGCAGTTTAGTTGGTATGATAGTCCACCTGAATTAACCTCAACTTTTAATTAATAGCCACTAAGTAGAAGGCGTTTAGAATTCAGATTAACTAGTTCATATAAGGCTGTAACGAATGAACCTCCTTATATTGGCCGTAATGACCATCCTTCCAAGATAAAACCTATCTTGACAAAACGGGACATTGGGTTCAATTCGTTTCTTTCCAGATCAATCCATCAGTGGAATGCTCTTCATAGGTCAATATTTGACCCTTTTCCTGGTTCCAGGGTTGTTTTAAAGCGTAGACTACGAGTTTTTAAGCATTTTTTTCCGCACCTACTAAACTCGACAGTTTCACCGGAGCTAGCTTTTAATTTTTCGCACTTTAACGGTTTAGACGGGTAGATTAACTAGGCGAAGTGCGGATGCATACTATCGCCGGTTTATGTGCGCATGGCAAATTTATAGACGAGTTCACGTCAAAAATATTATAGTTAGATTTACGTACGTTTCGAGTCGGTATTAATTTTCGTCACGGTTACGATCGACGCCATTAGTAACGGCGATTGATTGCGTCGAAATGGAGTGCACTGCACTCGCACGCATCGCCTTCAAGTGCGCTGAATGATTTCAGCATTACCGAAAAAAACGCCTTAAAAGGTTTTTATTTTACACGGGTGTCCCGGAAAGATGGACTATTCTCGAAGGGGACATAGTCCAGTTGTTTGTTTTATTATAAAAGAAGAGTATTTATATATTTTTATAGGTGCGGAGCGAAGCGTACCTCCCAAGTCCAATAGCGAAATGTTTGTGACGTCAGATCTCAATGATTTCACAACCGATTTTAGAATTTTAAGGTTTTAATCGAATCTATATGAAAAATATTAAGTCGTGACGGAGCCGGAATATAAAAATTCGAAAAAATAAAAAAGTTACGTTAAAAAATATTTACCATGTGGGAAATCACATGCTAAATAAAAAGATTTATCATTACAGCGTTTTTTTCTTTTTAAATATTCGCTTTGACCTACTTTATATACAATTAATTGGCAATTATCATATAAGCCCCTTAAATGCATAGTTATTGATTTCATATGATATAATTTAAAAATAATATGTTGATATATTTAAATTATATTTTTATACGCCAATCGGCAATATAGTTAAGGCAGTTATGCTTATAGGCGAGTGTAATTTGGCGGGTATTCGCAGCGTCACGAGATATTGACCGAAGCGCTGAGTGGTTATTTTGCATCTGCCTATAACTACTCTAATAACCGCGCAAATTTAACGACGCTAATTTGGTTTCCTTTTATCGTAAAATACTAAGATATTAAACCAAGCATAAAATTAAAATCGAAGTTATGCCAGATTAGGCCAATGATTATACCAATATCGTAACTTAGAAAAAAAATATTTTAACGATTACCTTAATTCGTTGCCGCTTTTTTTTCTCTTGACAAAATAAGTCCACCGTATATCGTAGAACGGAGAGCTGCTTTACCGAGTCACATTTCAAAGAATTCAATCACTCACAACACGCACAGTTTTCTACAAACATGAAGATATAATAAAAAAATATTAGATATTAGAACTGTAAATTTATCACTATTTTAATTTGACATTATTATTTAAATGCATATGTAAGTATTAATGTTTAACCGAAAAATGCGTTAATATTTTTATGAATATATTTTAACAATGTTATCTACGGATCGGTGCGATGTAAAAAAGAAATGTTCACTTGTAACAGCTATATTTGGCCGATAGGTTGGCATTTAATTAACGTTTATTCTTTTTTTTTATATATATATATTATATTTTACGTAATTACACTTAATTATATAAATAGTGGAATAAATGCATTTTGTTTGTTTTTATTTGTAGGTTATGTGTTTATGGTTATGGTGATTTTTGACAGATCGCAGCGCGTTCGATTTTCGAACGGCGCGTCGCGGGCGAGCGGGCGGGCGAGCGCTCGGCGGTCGGCGTGCGAGTCGGACGGCGACTCGCGGATGCGCGTGTGTTGGTGCGGGCGCGCGCGTGTGTGTGTGACGTGTGGACATACGAACTGTTAGTGTTGGACCAACACTCAAATCTATGGCCCGTAATGCGCACGACCGGCGTTGTTTAACCTATCAAAATATTGTTTTTTTGATAAATTACGCGAAATCGTAAATTGCCCTTCCGGTTTGATATTTTTTTATTTTATTTTATTTATTCTTTATTGAAAAATCCACAGTATTATCCACTAGCATATTTTATTTATTGTACATAATTAATTTGACAAAATATATAGAAATGTAGTACTAGAAATCACAGTTATACATGACTATGTCTGTACTAAGGAAGGCAGTGTTGTATTGTGCTACAACTGAGAATGTCAAACCGGCAATGCACCTATAGAGAAATATGAAAATGTATATTTGTAAGAAAAAATAAATAAAATATATAAATATACATATATGTACAATGTTGTCGCATATAATGTTTATGTTCAGACAAATATGTCTTTATATATAGTTGCCTAAGTTACCTAAGAAATATAATAATAAAGATGGTCAATAAGATGTTAAAACTAAATGTTTAACAAATCAGCAGATTCTTGTCTTCCTTTATCTATCAGCCATTTGTTAATTTTTTTCGAAAATATCTTCAGGTTACCTATTTCCTTTATAAAATCCGGATATAAAAACAATTAAGGATTTCGGTCATTTTACATGTTAAAATTAGCATAAAAAAATTGGAACAGTGTTCTTAAAATATATGTAATTATGTGTAATTTGTGAGTGATGTTTGTGGTAGTTGTGAGTGTGTGACATTTGTATGTATATATTAAAATAAAGTAATAAATTAAGTATGGTTTTAGTATGTATAAAAATAATTTATGATGAAGGTGATATAAATATAGTATGTATGTATATTCTATATGTAATTGCAATTACAAGTACTTGTATGTTACAATTAACCATTAACATATTATCGTCTTAGGGGTTTGTTTTTAACCTTTTTTGACTCACTTTGAGAGAATTGACCTCCTTTCTAGGACTATTTGTTCTGTTTATAAGTAGCGTACAGGGGCGTAACTACCGAAGGGCTAAGAGCGACCTCCTAAATGACACTCGAAAGCGTTATTAAAATAGCCCCTGGCCGGCAAACCTCGTACGGGACGAGCTGATCTCGCGAACATTTCTCCCATCTTCAGAACGGGTTGCGACACGGCCTTAAGATGGCAGCTCGGTTGAAAGAAATTTGAAGGTTGTGGGGAATTCCCCTGAACGAATGAACCTTCATCATAGGATCATCATACTAACGTAACAGGATGTATCATCTTTTCAGCGTCGCCGCCTCGACTAGAAGAGAATAGCAACCACGGGATGGGGTAATCTATTTCACTCTAACTACTACACGCACGCACACGTCGATGTGTGATATGTCGTGTGTCGCAAACCATCCTGGAAGAGTGGACAACAACTCACATTAGGCAATTTTAACATGGCCGACGCATGGAAAAGTGAATGGTTTAATAGCAATCCTGACAAGTATGGGTACATTCAAGACCCAACTCAATGCGTTCCAGGTTTTAACCTTCCCAGAAAATCTTTGAACCGCCTAAGAACAGGCCACGGAAAAAGTAAGGACATGCTTTTTAAATGGAAAATGTCAGAAAGCCCCAAATGCGATTGCGGACACGATAATCAAACCATCCAACATATCATCAGTGATTGCCCACTTCGACGCTTTGAAGGACCTGCACAAGATTTACACAATCTCACACCAAATGCTATCGACTGTATATACTCTCTGGACATAAAAATATAGTCCTATAGATTATTATGTTTAATACTTTAATTTTTATTTCTAACTTCTGACATTTTTGCCATACGATAAATAAATAAATGTGTGTTGGACAAAAAGGTTACCTACTGGATTACACGCGTACTTGGTAAGTAGCTTTTCTTTGTTATGCCCTGTAGTGGGCGATGAAGAGCTGATGATAAGTATCTTTAGAGTATTTCTCTAGACTAGCCGCTGACTGAGCAGATTTAAAGTCCAAAGTCCCGGCCCGACCCGACGAACTTCGTACTGCATCAGAATCAATCAATTGTGTTAACTTATTAGCTGAATTAAATTCAGTTTTTTTTATTACGAACACTCAAACAGAATTAAGTGCAATAAATGGACAAAAATCAAAACGGTATGTATTTTGACATGTGTCATTTGACACGATGACAAATGTGATAACCTCATAAAGTGAACATCTTTGAAGGCAACCAACTTACCATATGAAAATAGAATTTCACAGAATACAAAGTCGTTCCATAAAAAATATATGAGATATTGAATTTTCTTTATGAAAGTTTTTTTTTCGTGATTTTTCCCAAAGTTTGAATAGTTATTCTGCTATTCGGCGCTGAGACAAATTAAACAAATCAAAGATTATAAAAATCGGCCCAGCCGTTCTTGAGTTATAAATGGTATAACTGGTATAACTAACCCGACTTTGTTCATTTTGTAAATCATATTAGGCAAAATTATTTTTCGGTATTGCGACCCTACCGAATGTCCTGAAAGGTATAGAAAATTAAATAAAATTAATAGGACTACTGACTCTATTCTATGATATATGTTAGAAGTACCTAAACACTTATCAAATAACATAACATGTTTGTAAAATCTGTGTATAAACATACAATACCTTAAATAATTAAAACAGTTTTTTATTATTTAGGGGATTCCCAAAAAAGGGAGTTTTTTAACTTATTAAAAATTTAAAAAAACTCCCGACACACAAACGGCTGATCAGATTTTCTTGAATCATACACTCGATCAAGTCACTTTTCAAACAAAAAAAAAAAAATAAATAATTAAAATCGGTTTGGGATCTTCGATGCCACAGACAAACATAAATGACACGTTAAACTTATAACACCACTCTGATTGACGTTAAAAATAAATGAGTGAACTTAATTTAATAGTAAATAAACATTTTTAAAAATAATCTTTTATGTAAGTGCTTGAATGCGTGTATAAAATTTCGTGTCTGTGCTGTTGACCGTCGAGGAGTTCCTTCGTCTGGAGCCATTCCTGGGTGTGGTCAGGTCATGCTTACCATAAAAATGCATTGCCATCGCAACTGAACCAACATGTCAAATTTCAACTCCGCAGCATAAGAGGAAGTGGTTCTAATTCCCATTGCAAGATTTGACCTATAACGACATACAAATATTGTACGCTAAATAAAAGCTCATACAAAAAAATAGATAGAAATCGAATTGAGAACCTCTACTCCTTTTTAAAAACCAGTTTAAAATGTGTATATCCTTTGTCATTGCAATTTCTACTTAATACATATATTTTTTTTTATATTTTATTTTCATAATGACTTATAAAATTATGGGATTACGTTTAAGATAATTTGTTTTTGTGATCCTGTGTAGGGTTTTGTAGGCAACTGTCTATAATATAGGGTGTTTTTTTTAGAGGCGTGGTTTTCAATCTGGCACTACTTTTTTCGTAGTTGGTGTTTTTGACAGCTGTCACTTGATTTATGCTCAGTTTGGTTTGCCATTTCATAATGAATAGACTTACTCCTGACGTGGCCTCCAAGATCGTGCGATTTTACACCGCTGGACTATTTTTTGTGGGGTTATGTGAAGTCGCTTGTCTACGCAGATAAGCCGGACACGATTAACGCCTTGGAAGAGAATATTCGGCGCGTTATTGCTGACATACGGCCCAACTTGCTGCAAAAAGTGGTTGAAAATTGGGCCTCTCGGCTGGAATTTGTTCGAGTCAGCCGCGGCGGCCACTTACCCGAAATCATTTTTAAAACATAATGGCAAACCCTTATCTTTATAATAAAACTAAATTCTTAGCCATGACATCAAATTATATGCGTTTTATCTCTTCTTGAAAACCACGCCTCTAAAGTCATCAACCTATATAAACAACGATGTAATGTGGATGTAAGTTAGAGGTGTAATAAATAATCTTAAGATAAAATTATTAGATTAATTACTTATAACTTAAGATTAACTACTATAACACTTAGTTGCCCTGCGTACATACGATAAGATAATTCACGACGATAATATTAAAATAATTTAATGCAGTTACACACGCCTTCACGTTTCGGCATAGATGTGTAAGGAGGATTGAAAATTTAATTGAAATGAAATATAAGATGAAATCGTGAGGTAGTTTAGTGGTTAAGGCTTTAAACTATTGACCGAAATGTTCGAATCCGCACATGATCATACCATTTTTAACGCGTCATTACCACCATCACCCCTGACTTTTAGGACAGGCACATTTTGACCTAGTTGAGTAGGGCCCTAAATAATTGGATATAACCTAGGCATAGCAATTATTTAAAAAAAAAAAACACAGTTGCTAAGTAATTTAGTACCAGCTTGCATTTTAGTTCTTTACCTTAAGGTCATTACCGTAACCCCTTGGGTACCGGTCTAAATGTCAACACATTTCACTAAGGAACTTTTTTGCATACACAATTTGCGCATAGCTATGCCACTTAATGTAAAGTGAACATTGTCTATGGATTTGTTAATTTATGTTGTTAATAATGGAGAACTGTCAAAAAATTTAATGTTTGTGTTTTTTTATTTTATTTTTATTTATTTTATTTATTTCAGGAAACAACAGCTTACATAGTAATTATAATAAAAAAAAAACAAAACACAACGCCAATAACATCTTCCTCCAAACTTAAAAAAAAATAGAAAACACTTTCGTGAGCGAGGCCGCGACCAGGAAGTAGGAAATAGGAGGGGATGGGGAATCCTGACAATCACCAGAATATAAAATAAAACACAATATAATAAATTCTACATATATAAATATACTATTCAAGGGCTAGAGTAGACACTCTCTTGAATGCCGGGAAATTAGTGTTAAATATATCGATGTGTTCTCGCCATTTGGGTGTATTATATTCAAGGTTCAACGTTTTTAGAAAATTCGCCGACAGTAGGTACCTACCCTATTATTCTAAAAAATAATCACCAATCAATCTGTAAGGACCATAAATAACCTCAAAAAAGAATTGCGTAAAATACAAATGCAATTGAAAAATAGTTGCTCAACTGACAATAAAACGCCACACGAGTCACGCCGCCATATTGGCTGCCAACTCGTTTTGTTTAACAATTTCTCCCCTAAGCCTAAAACACAATGTACTAGGTCAAAAATATAGTTATTTGTTTATTTATCTATCGATGTACAATTAGTACATTAAATTTAGTTGCAATTTTTACAAACAGCCAAAACACTGGAATACTAATGGACGTCACGTGCAAACTTTAAAATAAAATTAACTGATTATTATAATAACTAATATTAATATATACAGACTGTCCCAGGATTATTCTGGGAGACTTAAGAGGGTGTTTATGTTCTCTATTACGCGTTAGAAATTGTATAAAAAAATGTGAATATATTTCATGCCCAAATTTATTAATTTTTATCAAAGCGCTCTTGTAAATTCCCTTTTTGTATTTCGGCGCGGCGTGCAAACGAACTTATGGTACGATGAATTTTGATATGACGTCAAACATACAAATCATGTTAGAGATCGCAAGCCCAATTATCGGTTACATAATTTCTTACTCGCAATAGGGGACATAAACACCCTTAAGTTTTCCGGAATAGTCATGGGACATCCTGTATAATGATCGTGTCGAACATGTTGTTAAGCCCGTAAGCGTTTTGTAATGCGAGTTCGCTAAAACCGTTTCACCTCGCCTTTATGCGAAGTTCGTCTTCCATGGCCTGTGTTGTCGGGGAGGCGCTATTGGGCGCAGTTCCGACTGCCTCATGATGCGTTCATTACCTAAAGTATCTACCTAAAATGGGCATTTAAACCGCTATCAATTCCGAGTTAGCAGATTATGGGTGGGATGACGTTTCGAAGCATCGATTTGCGTTCACCTCTTCTGTACTCGAAGAAGTAAACAGGCCACTAAATCGAAATGATGGAATGTCATGTCGGCTACAATACGTTAATTTTACAGGGGACATGCAAACATGTCTCGTTTTTATTGTTATTTGTACAGCTGCGTGTAAGCTATAAACAATTGAAAAAAATCAATACACGTATTGTTTTTTTTTTTCACTAATTTGAGAAACTAAGGTCATATCATGTCGTGTACCCAGACGTTATCATTTATACACTATCATTCAGGTGATTCGCATTTGGGAAAGCATACATCAAATCGTACGGCAATACTGTCTGCAATTCCATTGATTGCTGATTCAGTATCCTCAACGAAAGGGGCATCTCTCTGAAGAGCTGTTGTCTGAACCACAGCTTTGCGGCACTCGGGACGGGTCGTTTCTTTGGGACTTTGGGCCATAATTAAATAACTAAATGAGATCGTGATCGTTTAGTTAAGACGTTAAGCTATTGACAAAAAGGTCTCGGGTTCGAATCCGCACACGGTTCTTCGCTTTTAACGCTTCATTACCACCATCCCGCCTGACTCTAGCACAGGCACATTTGGCCCAGTGGAATAGGGCCCAAAATAATTGGCAATTGACGGAAACCGGCCTCTTTATAATATATATGCAGTAAAGTGACCCATATTTTAAAAAGCGCGACGCGTGGAGAAATCACCACGTGGACGGCAAGTGACCTTATCGAGGGCTCTAAATGATATATGAATCGATAATCTGACATAATGTGACCGTGTGTGTCGTACATACGTCCACCTTCTCACGGCGGGCAGCCCCCCCCCCATGCCACCCTGGATGGCCCTCGGAGACCTCTCCCCCCCGCGCCCCCGCAAAACATTTAGCACTGTCAATACTGACCAATATTGAACTGCGATGCGCAGGGGTGCTCGCCAGGCAGACCCCTCTAATGCATATTTTTTAAAAATCACTAAAAATTAAGAAATTGTATTGATCTATATCGATCTTAATTCCGAAAACAACATTGTTAATACATTTAATATGGTACCCTCAATATAATAACTACATAACAAGAATACATTTATTAGGGTTTTAAACACTAAATCACATTGCTGTGTTCAAAGCCTTGAAGATGCCAGTTTTTTATAAATTAAGTTCTCATTTAGTTAATAGTTAATTGCAACTGATAAATACATTTTTCCAAACAAAGCCAATGCTTGTGACTTTCGATTAGGAAGTTTTAAACTAATTAAGTCTAGTTGTCTTTGACGTCAATAAAATACTTCCATTTAAATTGGGCATGAGAACTGGCAATTTCACAGGTGTGAAATATGCTTAGGTTACTAAATAATACTAAATAATTTGCATCATTCTCTCAGAAGACCGTTCTTAAATTGGATTTATTCTTTTGAATTATCTCTATGTTGGCAGAAGGATCTAACTCTTTTTTATGATTTGTTATTTCTTTTTAGTTCAAAGTCATGTATTATCAATGTAGTGCTATGCGTTAATTAAATAAATTATTTAAAAAATACATATCCCAATAGATCGTAATTTATGATGTCACGAATGAAAAAGTGAAACTTTACCTACATGTTACAATTTTATTTTATGTTTCTTTGTTTATTTTTATATTTTGGATGTAGATAATCCATGTTCGCATTCTTAATCTGTATATGTTTGTAATCTTTAAAAAAAACTCGAAAAGTCTAAAACTCCCAGCATTTTAAATTATTTTTCAAAAACACGTCTAAACGTATCGAACGGTCGAGTCAAGTTAGATGGATGAATAATAATAACTTAGTTGGACAACTAACCTACAATTTATCGGTCTTGTTAGACTTATTTGCTAAAAAAAATATTTAAATAAGTCATAAATGCGCCTTACGCCATGCTGCTCCCTCGTCTGACAGGCGGCCATTTTGTTTCCATGGCAACGCATAGACAACAAAACTGACCTGTTATCCATGGTTAGGCGACTGTCAATCGAAGCTAAGCAGTTGCTGCTGCTAGTACAATGCCTGTACGAAGTTATTACGCCTCGATGGCCAATGCAAACAAATCAGACACCCGATGCATACATATTCAAGTTTAACATCGATAGTAGATCACAGGTGGCAATAGACGCGACATAACTAAAATTCATGCACCGGCAATATATTTTTTTTTTAATTAGCAATGTCATTCATGTTGCATCAAATTCATACCTTTGCATCTTACTATTATTTCACATAAAGGCATGAAGTATAATAATATTTTATATGTTTATGTATTTTTAATTAAGTATTTGTATTACTTATAATTTTGAATTATTTATCACTGTATTCGTATAGTTCGCAGTTATATCCATAGTAAAAAATATATTTAATGTAAACTAAATGACACCCTCAAACACCTAACCTAAATTACCTTGCTGGTCGTTATAACGACCTTTTAAACCACATGATGGAGATATTCCAACCGATCGTGAAACACCCGCCACGTGAATCATGCTGATTTGCTTCAATCATGCTGCCCGGTCATTATATTCGGTTTTGCGCGAAATCGATTGAGCTCATAGAACATCTTGAATTTTAGCCTTCTTGTGTTATGAAATCCTGCAAAAATAAAAGTCATCTGCGCAGCAAAAGAGATGGAAGTATACTTCTTTCTCTCTTTTATTATTGCATTATACTGGCTAATTAACGAAATCAAAGCCTTCCCTGTTGCCAGAAAAATGATGGTCTCGGTGACACTGAAAGATTAGGTGTCAAATTCATACGTTACCTACAATCTTGTTATCTTCTTGATACAAGAATGCCCCCAGTTCTAAAATTATTGCGGACAATGCTGGAAGAATGCAACGATGAACATTATTTCAGTGAGCTACGATTGGTACAAAAGTATTAAATGGGTAATTCAAGTTCCCACCTCTCCAGAAAGCGGGGAATTCGGGGAGTAACAAGATAAAAAATTAAAAATGCCAAAGGAAATTAAGTCAAAATTTAACGTTTCACCTGATAGATATGCGTGTCGCCACAAAGAAACATCGCGTGCAAAGGAAAAAGAGATTAAACCAACAGGTTGCGTACGGCACGCGACGAGCGTGTGGTATGGTGAGGATTCGAGCTCGTTTCCTTGCGGTCACGTCGCTGGAGCGAAGAATGCGGGCTGCGCGCCGCGTTCAAAAGAGAGCGATGTCGGAATCTGCATTTGCCCGCCGCGCTTCGAAGAACTGGACGCTCCCAACGACGCAGCGGTTGCTGGTGTGCTCGGCAAATGCGTCAACGAGCTGCACGGAAAGATACTAACGGCATCGCACGAAGACGGACCCCCGCACAATTCGTATTTAGTTTCGTCTACGCACAGGATCGACGGCTCCAAGAAGCTAAGCAGTCTTCGTATTCTGATCGAAGTAGACGCGTCGTCTACATCCTCCGATGGTTCCGACGATGGCACGATGTTCAGTAAATATTCAGAACTATCCAAGGAGTTGTTCTGCGTGAAGACTAGTCCATCGCTTGCTGAAAAACAACGAACTGTTTCCTGTAAGTGCTCTTCAGCGAATAGTCCACGTCCACCGGTGTGTGAAATAAAGTCAACTAGCTTTTGCGATAATGAAATGCGCAAGAGGAAAAAAATGTTAAAGTCTCCAGCTGAATGCAAGCGAAGTAAAACGACTGTGTCCCATGAAATTGATGTTGAAACTCGTGCTGGGGGGAGTACCAGTCCAACTTGTAATATAAATCAAAGTGGAACGGACCAGAGAGCAGTGTCGCAACCGCCGGGCGGGTGCCTCTCCGCATCAACCAGCGATTATCAAAGCAGATGCTTCAAAGCTTACAAAGACATTGATCTTTTGCAGTGGTTCAAAGACCTCAGGTGGGCGAATAAAGCAATCGAAAAGGATATAGAGACAGACAACTTGACAAATTGTTTGACATTCAAAAACAGCGAAACATATGCCAGTCGTAAGCCTAAAGAAGTGACCACAAATGTTTGTCACAAACGAAAATCTATCGAGAAATTAACCAATAGGTCCGCAAAAGTACACAAATCGAAAAATTGTAATAATAAAGATACAACAGATCTTATAAACAAATTAGGAAACGTTTGTAGTGCTAATAAAGCAGTGGGAAAAGAATTAGAAATAAAATCACAAGAACCTTGTACGTCGCACGAAAGGAGAAAAAGTGATAACAAAAAATCAGTAAAAACGCAGAGCGGTGAAGGGTTTGTTATTAAAATCATAAATAACAAGAACGTTGTTCAAACCTTGAAAGATAAGGGTATTGTTATAGATGCTAAATTAAGTGAAGAGTGTACAGATAAAAGTAGGAACTTCTCTAAGATAGATTGTAGCGGTATTCCTGAAAGAAGCGGCCCTGGAGAAAGGCGAAATTCCACAGTAAATAAAGCAAGCTATAAGAGTAGTGGTTATAAAATACATGATAGTTTCCCAGCTGTTGCAGACGAAGAGGGTATCAGAAAAAAAACAAAAGAAAGGCGTAAAATTGATCATGCGCAATGTGATCGTAGCAATATTCGGCCTTTAGATTATTGTAAAAAGATTTCTAATGATATAGACTCTATAATATTAGACCAGAAGTACAAAGAAATCTGCAAACAAAATAATTATCTCAGACGAAAGTCTATAGAGATTAGTAAGTCTCAGTGTTTTAATCACGAAGATATAGGAAATGCAAAAGTCAGCGTTGACAACCTACAAAAACAAAAAGAAAATAATATAAGACACAAGAATACAGTTATTTGTAACATTCAGTCCAATAAAGACTTGAAGTTAAACTCTGAAAGTAATTCGAAAATGCCATGCGCTGAAAATGTGTCTCAAAAGTCAAAAGAAGTTTGTATTGGAACGAATATCAGTAATAAGGACCTCGTAAATAAATTGAAAGAAATTATAATAAACAAAATTGCAAAAAGTGGGTGTAATTTGATCGATTATTCGTTAACTGAAGAAAATGTAAATAAAAATGTCTACTTTGCTGATTTCCCTAACGAAAATATACTATCTATTCAAGAAGAAACAGGTAAAAGGGAAAAAAATGTCATCGAAATTAATATTGATATTAAAGATGATGTCAATCTAAAAATACTACAAAAATTTTCAAAAGAGAATATAAAGGGTAAATCTTGCAATTGGCATTCTGAAATTGAGAGTTATAACCTTCTTCCAAATGACGATTGTAGCATTGAAATATTAAAGGATATCTCTAAAAGTAATGAAAATCTAATCCCTCTAAAAAGTAGACAAAATGATTCTAATATTGATCGCGCTGAATGTTTTATAGACTCGATATCATATCCTTGTGATGTTCAGGATAATACTTCATGCAAACTACCCGTCATAGGTGGTGAAATAAATGATTGCGGATCATCAAAGATGGTAAGCACGATGAAAAAAAACGAATCTAGGTGCGAGCAGTGCTCGAATGATTTCATACAAAAACTTCTAACTAAATTGAAAATCATCAGCGATGACGTTGCCAACGAAGTTAACGTCGAGAAATGCGAACCCGCAGCCTCCCAAACTGTTCGCTGTCACATTTGCAACGTGGCCAATCCAAAATGTACAAAGAAATCCAAAACTAAAATTGACGGTAACGGAAACACTGGGTTCAAACCTGGCCACGACCATCGCAATTTGAACGCATTCATCGTAGGCACCCGCTCGAAATGCGATCCGTCGAACGCGCAAGAAAAAGCCTTAGATTTTAAAATGCGCCTACCTCCCAACGCAATATCAGATGAACGAAATTTTAATAAACGTTGTAGATCTGTAAAGGAGGATGCAACTCCGAGTGACAGTTCATTAGAAGTAGCCTTGTCGGAAAGTTTCCTTAAGCAAATCGGCGCTGAACGCGAAAATCCTTGCTCGTGTCCCGAAATTTCGGGTTGGAAAATCTGCGACATGTGCAAGTCGACCGTCGACGTACTGCTGGACGCGACGTACTCCTGCGACGATCGCGCGTCGCGATCCAGCACTTCCGACATTGCGTACAGACCGACGGGTTCCGTAGAAGCGATCCTCAGCACGGCGACTTGTCCGATTGCGGTCGACGAATGCGACCGTGTCGCCTCTGGAAAAGTAATCTCTGACACGAAGATTAAGTCTGCCATGAAAGGCGAGGACATGATTGGACCGAAACCCTCAGTTTTGAATACGCCTGATATTTACCATCAATCAACCGATGACTAGAATAAGACGGTACCAGAGCTCTTCCGGCGGTAGGACTATCAGCTTCGACCCCAATATTAACATAAAATCTTGCGACAAGGTGGAGTCCTGTAGTCAGTCTATAGAGAAAAAGGTGAAAGCTAACAATCCTGACTGACAGGAAGAAAAAGTACTTTCGATTAAAGAATTCCAAGGATAAAACGAAAATCATTTCCTCTTGATATATATTTATTTTTTTAACTCATATTTATAATGACATTTCGCATATTCTATACAAAAAACGAAAGAACGATGTGCTATTTTAATTATTTTTTTACCGTTGTAGGGATTTCGTATATATATAATATAGTATATTTGCATATGACAGGAGTTTCTTGGTGGTGATCCCATTTAAGTTTAGTTCAGTTACGTGAAGTGTAAGGTAGGAAATATAAATAAAAAAGTTTTCTGCAACTGACGGAGGCTATAGCTACACTGTGAGGCTAAGGTGAGTTTCATACATTATCTCCTTTTGTCGTTCTCCTATGGTTTTTAAAGGAAAGGCCCGACTCGAACGTGCAAATTCCTATGTCATTTGTGTGACAGATACCTCTTTTAATGTCTAAATCTCACGTTTTCACAAAACAAATCAAAAGTTTTCACATAAGAGGACATTTCTAAGATAACTAACTTTACCTATGCAGGTACCTATGTAAAAAAAATATATACCTTAGTAAATAAAGCAAAAAAACTAAATTGGCAAAAAAAAAAGAATTATGTAAACATTCAAACCAAACGACGGGTAGGTCCCCACGCGCAAATATTGTAATGTAGGTCAGGCACGCGACACCATACGTTTAATAGAGGATTTATATTTTTATAAGGATGTTATTTGTTAGCTATATGAAAACTTGTTGAACAAAAGTGATACTTAAAACTAAGCTATTCCACGTGATTACAAATTACAATAATGTACGTATAAGCAATTTATTTATTGTGTAAACACTATTTGACGATATAAAAAAATAAATTAACCATAATGTTTAATATAAAATAAAATCGGTATATTCTCATCTTTTATAGCCCACGCCCTTTAAAAACGTTTCTGGCTAAGGCGGACTCGACGATACTTGCTAAATCCATCGCGTTAAAATCGAGCTCACTAAAAAACCAAAAATATTTTGACATTGACGGACGCTTGGTCAATAAATAACCTGTAAAATTCATTAAAAAACGGCCCTAGAAAGGACAAAATTACAAAAAATATGCGTTAAAGGTTGTATTTGCTTGTTTTTTCCGATACTGTGTGGTTATTTGTAATCAATTTAATAGAATAGAATATCCGATAAGCCTGTTCGAACCTGCCCCGGTTGATATAATCAGCAATAAACAGTTTGAGCAAAATATCTATCAAGTTATGAACGCTCCCTTTAGGAAAGAGGCGTTAATGTCATACAATTCAACGGTAACCTTTTTAAAGCTGCCATATCGTCCCGCGCACCCCACCCCGGTGTTATCGGCCAATGGCGGAGAGAGAATACAGCGGTGCCACGCCCATTCGGAAATAAAACATCACGCTGCGCCGTTTAGTATAATGTGATCGTTTTGACTAAATAAAAGAATGCCGTAATTATTAATTATTTGTCTTTTGGAATAGTTTTTGCACGATTTGACGCAAATTTTCCAATTATGTCGCACTGCAAACGGCACATGGTACAAAAAAGCTGTGCTCATGCATACAAATGCTGGTGGTTTTTTTTATTTTCTACCCGATCAAGTGGGGCCAATTCGAAAAGGCCTTACCATTCGTTTCATAATATACTTATCACCCATTAAAAAGCTGAGTACCCTCTAATGAAAACTTGTCAACTTATTTAAAAACTTGTCATCTGTTAAAAAGCGTAGCGTATAATAAAAAGTTTGTAACTTCGAAAATAAGTTCAACCCTCAAATTATAACCTTGTCACCCCTTCTTATAGCTTAAACTTAGTAAAAATATTGCCACTTTAAAAACGGTAACCTCACCGTAGGTTCTTTGCAGCTCGTTTGCGTTTATTTACCTACAAGAGTCAGAAACATTTAATTTAATAACAAAATGATTTATGATTAGTCGCATAGCATATATTTTGGACTATATTGAATGTTTTCAAGTTTTGAAAAAAAGCTGCCTGTATTTATTTATTGAAACAAATATATATTTGAGGTTACATGTTAAAAATGATTGTATTCGTGAGCGTTTGGTGATCTGTTCGCTGTCATCTTAATTAGACTAAATGTCTGTCTTAAAGCAGGCAGTTTAAGGCATTATTACATAGTTTAACCTAATATAGGATCTCTTTTGAAATAATTTTCGATCAATGTACCGTCGTCACAATGTTTTTAAAATACCTTCATGCTCATCAAAGAACACTCTACATTATCCGACACCACGGTTGCAAAGTTATTTTAATGAAACTATTAACTGCTTCGATAAATTGACTCTGAATAAGTCGCAATTTAAAGTTTTCAGCAATGATTTATTGTGTAAAAATTAGCTGTTCTAAATTCGTGTAAGTAAATATGCATATATAGATATAAAATGGAAATGTTATTATCTTAATACTTTTTGTTAGTAGAAACCTATTTTTAGTTTTACATAGTTTTTTTTTCGATCAAACAAATGTATTCTTTTGTTGTATGTGTAAAATTTTTGGTTTTTCCAATAATGATAAATAAAATAATAGTAGAAGAAGAAAAATACAGCAAATCGTGTGGATTACAAAATGTAGAGTGTTTATAATAAATAGCCATGTTTTGTTTCAGGATTTTTAAATAAAAATTAGTATGAGTATTAACCATTCAGTGACCGTAGTGTTGCACAGCACCCACCCATGACTAAAGCGAAAACGAATAAACCGCGGACGAATTGCAATGCGATCGGACACGACGCGACCCCATCACCGTAGCGATGGGCACGCCGCCCGCAGAACGAACGAGCGACTCCGCAACGCCGACCCGTTCAAATTCACCGATCCGCAGTGGTTTGTATCAATCATCTACATAGATTTTTGGTTAAGCAAGCAAACACATCTCGTTTCGAATAATATCAAATAAAAACCACCCGACGTTTAGTTTTGTGGGGGTCACAAGGTCGCATGTCGTCCACACCCAGTTTCTGATATCAGCAGCGCGCGATGTCACGCCACATCGCGCCACGTCAGGCGATCGAGAATGACGTCAACCGGCCGCACCTAATGCGTCACAGCTTAGGTAGAGGGTTTCCCCTCCGGCGTAGGTTATAAGAGCGGAGGTCGACCATACCTCGGGGCCTATTCCATCAGAGTTTCGCGCCGTGAATACCTACTCGCCTGCCGGTGCCGACATGCGCGCGCACCATGGAGTCAGACACTATATTAATTACCGAAGTTATATTGTAACGGGCGAATTATAATAAATCGAATTAACCTCTTCATACTGTATCATTACAGTTTAATGAATTAACGTAATTGTATCTGAAAATGTTTATTGCAAATTATTGTCAACAAATAATCGGAACTGTACCTCGAAAGCCACACTTTAAAAAAAAAATATTAAAATATACTGACGCCTCTTCAAAATAAACTTATTTTATTTTATGTCCACTTAATTTTCCTGAAATAAACTATATGCCTAATGCGTGAAACATAAGGATGCAAATGATCCATTTCAATCACATTTCATTTCACCGCTCGCGGCGAGCGAACCAAACGTTTCCTAAGATATTATTTATTTTATATGAAAAATAGGATGTCAAATTAAGAAAACTTGTAGAACAAAACTTTTTCAGTTTGGTGTGCAAGAACTCCATAAAAGGATGTGCATGAAAAAACGTTCAGCCTGTATAACTTTCAGATATAATGCATCGATCAGTTCCCTTAGTACAGATTCGTCTAGTTAGAGAGCAGGAAACATCTCTACAGTGTAACAGTTGCTTGTCGCTTTAATTAAGCTATTAAATAATACTAGTATGTTAGTTAGCTACAAAATCACTATCTTTGCGAAAAAAAAATGCTACTGATTCGAATACTTATTTAGAGAATAAAAGGATGTATTTATTATAATATATTAGCGTGTAATTACACAATCTACCATAATATAAAAGACGAACAAAGTGCTTTGAAAGCCGTGTAACCAGTTCTTTGTCCTTGATTCACCACTTGTGGTTGTCGTTCACAGGTCTAACTGCCCAAGACTCCAGATCATTTACAATCCTCAAGGTCACCCAGACGTTCACGAAGGTCTGGATGCTCGCAGGCGAGCTACGCGAGAACAATGGATTCGACGACTATATCGAGGACGAAGCAGACTCCTCGCTGGGGGAAGCTGTGGTCGAGACGGTGAACGCAGCTGTGCCGTCGAAAAGCTTCTGCCCTAGATGCAAATCTCAAATGATGACAATAAAGTCACCGTTTGGTCCTGGAATCACGACGACTTGCGACTGTCCCGATCCGGCGGATAAGAAAGGCCCTACCTTCCGGCATACTCCACAATGTTTGAGTATTCCTTACGAATGTGACTGTACTTTGGAAACGCCAATCTATTTCATGGATAAAGGCATGAATACGGAACCAGCGTCGCTCAACCAAAGAAACTTTAAAGGCAACTCGGATATAAGCAAACCCAACGTATTTTATACGAATCAAGTGCCAGGAACAGATCGATCGGTCCTCAATAAGGGAACAGCGACGGACGACGTTAAGGCTTTGAAGCAATCTTTGATCTACACTCCCAAAGTTCATCCTCAGCTAAGGGGGAGATTGAGAGTTGCACCTGAACCCACGACTTGTGATAGAGGATGCGAAATTACTAAGAAGAACACGAACTTCATTGGAACCGACAAGAAAACTGGTGACAAAAATAAGGGAAAAACTACGAAAAACGTCGAACAAGTTAGTCCAGCCCATCATGATAAGGATGGAAATTTAATGTCTAAAACCCAAATAAAAGAGGGTCAAGCCTATAACGACGAAGATGTGAAATTAATTGAGAATGCTGACAAACGTGGCAGTCAAGCTTATTATGATAAAGATGGGAATCTAAGTTCAACATCTGATTCACAAGATGTTCAAACATATTACGATAAAGATGGAAATTTAAATGAGAATGCTGACAAACATGGCAGTCAAAATGGGAATCTAAGTTCAAAATCTGATTCACAAGATGTTCAAACATATTACGATAAAGATGGAAATTTAAATGAGAATGCTGACAAACATGGCAGTCAAAATGGGAATCTAAGTTCAAAATCTGATTCACAAGATGTTCAAACATATTACGATAAAGATGGAAACTTAAATGAGAATGCTGACAAACATGGCAGTCAAACTTATTATGATAAAGATGGGAATCTAAGTTCAAAATCTGATTTACAGGACGGTCAATTTTTTTACGATAAAGATGGAAATTTAAATGACAATGCTGACAAACATGACAGTCAAACTTATTATGATAAAGATGGGAACCTAGGTTCAAAATCTGATTTACAGGACGGTCAATTTTTTTACGATAAAGATGGAAATTTAAATGAGTATGCTGACAAACATGACAGTCAAACTTATTATGATAAAGATGGGAACCTAAGTTCAAAATCTTATTTACAGGACGGTCAATTTTTTTACGATAAAGATGGAAATTTAAATGAGTATGCTGACAAACATGACAGTCAAACTTATTATGATAAAGATGGGAACCTAAGTTCAAAATCTTATTTACAGGACGGTCAATTTTTTTACGATAAAGATGGGAATTTAAATGAGAATGCTGACTACCGTGGCAGTCAAGCTTTTCATGATAAAGATGAGAACCTAAGTTCAAAATCTGATTCACATGACGGTCAAACTTATGACGATAAAGATGGAAATTTAATCGATGGCAGCAAATCCGTCGGTCGGCATAGCTCTTTAACCGGTCCAGTAAGAATGGGAGGATCAAACGATAGCCGGAGGGATTCCGATCAGGAGGCATTGAGGAGGCCGGGCAGTAGATCGGCGAGAACATGTTCCGAAGTGTCATCGGTGTATTACAGCGAGCAGATACCCTGCACCCCTCTGCGGGTGGGATTAAGTATGGGACGATGTATCCCCAACGCGCGTCCCGAGAATCTTTCTGCAGCACAATCTGCAAGGTTGCTTTTTTGTGGTATTCTTCTTATCCTGCTAACAATCACGATATTTATTTTATCATGCTGTCAAATACTGATCGACGAATGTTGAGAAACACGTATAAGGGACCATCTATTGTAATTATTTTGGTCATACATAATAATCTGTGATCATCCAAGTGTATCAAAATGATTTACCGTAATAAAAGAGGGTATTCTTTTTTTTAAATAATACTTACAATCTATTTTCAAACTTTAATAATGTGAACCTTCCAAAATAGGGAGCAGTTTATTAGGTTTCGTAAAATTAGCTAGTTACATATAAAAGAACTTCATGTCAAGAGATTAAAGATACAACCGGCGAATGACTACCAATAGTCCGGTGTGCCTTGCTGAAGAGTTTGTATATGACGATGGTGCGAATCGGGCCTAGTCTAAATTGCCACGGTGAATTACAGTACGATTAACATAGTTAGGAAATGAATCCTTAACATTTTTCACACATAAAGCACTCTATATACGCTAGCAGCATATTAGAGCGAAGAAATGCGAACTTCAAATAAATCATTTATTTTCTAAAATTCGAAAAATACGCGCGCGAAAAAATGAGATTTCCATAGAGAAAATATTTTTAAACATAACTTGTTTATTATTTTGAATTTTAAAATTCCAGCTCTGTCACGATCTAGCATTTTTCATGTAGATTCGATTAAAACTTTAAAATTCTAAAATCGGTGGTGAAATCTTTGAGATCTGAGATCACAAACATTTCGCTATTGGAGTCGATTATATGAAATCTTCGTGATCGAGTTCGAGCGTAAACTTATTATTGTTGTATTAATTTCCGGGTACTATTATTTATAATTTTGTTCTTATGATTCCGTAGATTAAAATTTATTAATTTATTTACGCTTAACCGGTTTGCTACACCAAGAAATTAGCGTATGTTATAAGCAATAAGATTAAAAATTGACGTTGCTAGTTGCATAGCCGCGTTAGTTCGCTGCCAACGTGACATCGCACGCATTTTCTCGTGCGCAGCGTACCAACGCGACTATGTATAAGGCTTCTAATTGTTAATTAAACAATGTTGAGATTCGCCTGCGTCGAAAAGCCGTGCCGTTGCTTTAGCAAATGTCGCGTTTTCGGTTGTCGCGAATGTACTTTAAAAATCTGCTGTCCATATTTAACCACAATGTTACTTGAATATGATCAAATAGCACAGATACGTCGCACTAAGCTAGCGAATGGCTGGCTCAAATCTTCAATAAGCGAGTCCTAAACTAAACAAATTCTACCAGCCACGTTTGGGCGTCTAAAATCCCTGGAATTCAAACCCGTTTCGATGATCTTGCAGTTAGCATTTAATTGTATTTGTTTGTTTGTAGAAATTATTTTTTTTTTTAAACAAATAGGCAGGCAACATTTTATAGGTTATGTTCGAGATTTCGCAACACCCAGGTACCTTCGGCTGCTAGGAAAAACATCGCAGCTGACACCTGGTATAATGGCTGACACCTGTAGCTATCATATAATATCAACTGCTTTTATACATTTAGTTGTGGTGAATTATTTAACCAGAAGCTGATGTCTTACAGTTAGGCCCAACCGGCGTTCTTAGTTAGGATCAACTTATATTTTAAGCATGAGCTAAATTGAATTGTGTATTTCGGTTACTTTTTAAGTTTGACTTTGTTAAGAATATGTTTTCGCACTCGCGATTAGTTCGCTACTCGCCGCTATGGTTTGTGTATACAATATCGGTCGCCACTGTCGCATCACTTTTGACATTTGACGCGTCATCTGACGTTTTGAGGTTATGTTGTCAGCTCTAGGATTACTAGGACTTTGCCATGCGTGTTTGCTTGAATTAAAGATGTTCAAAATATGGAAATCAAGTCAATTTTAATTAGTTAGAAAATATAAAATCAAGTGCGAGACGAAAACTACAAATGGCAATACACTCGCTACGCAAATCGCTCCTAGCAGCGTATTTTAACACTGACTTAAAGCTTAAGTAGTAGTTGTTTTGATTCTTAGCTAAGGCGGACCTTTATGTTCGACTTAACGCTAAGAGTGAGTTGAAATATGATGTTTATCGGTTAAGTCTAACTTAAAATTTAGTTTAGTCTTAAATAGGACATGAAATAACATTTCATATCTAGATTTTTAACCCATTCGATGCTCGTTTTGGAGGGTCATAGAATCGACGGAGTGAATTAAAATAAAAAACAAACAATGGCATGATGAGATTCTTTTAAGTCATCATAAATTTTAACACTTTTTAGATTTATTTTTTGTAAATTTTCACGCCCAAGCATTGTTTTACATGTTTTTATTTGAGTTTGTAATAATTTTAACTGGCAGGTAATAGATAATACGTTCCAAAAACCGTGCTGTCATATTTTTGAAGTTCGACTATGATATTTGAGCGCTCTATAGAAATGTCAACGTTTCATTAAACATAGGTATTTTTTTTAAGTATAACTTTAAGATTCGACCAGCCTCCGATCTAATATAAACGGCCGCGGTTGTATAGAAGCAGAAACCAATCTATCTCTTTCCTTGAAGATAACAATATATCACCTGATCATTATTGTGTATGTAAAGTGAAGAGCTTGTGTGACGCAATAAATAGTTAATTTGCACAGTTTAGGTTTCACTTCCCTCTAAAAATGCATCTAAAAACACATAGTTTTTAATTATAAACAGGATGTACAGACACCATTATGTTCCCTATTAAGAGTATTTCACCGCCAAATTTATTATTTTTATTAAAACGCTAGTGTAAATAGTTGAATGTTCCACTGCTAAAGTGACAGCGCATGCATGTTATTATGATGGTGGTCCTTCTTAAGTTCAGCGTGGTACTAACGCGACTATGCATATGCCCTAAAAGAAATGCAGTTGGTGCTCTCAAGAGCTGCTCGGATCCAACACGACCTCTAGTGTCACCCAGACCTGAGCAGATCGGGCAAGATTTCTGTCTGTCATAGGAGCGGCGCGTGTTCCAAATCAGTAATGAAAATAAATATTCTGACAGCCACGGGCCGATAATGAATTAATTAAAAAAAAAAACAGAATATTGTCAATCAATCAGATACGAAACCCGTGCACGCAATCCTTTTGAGCGTTTTTATTGTTTAGGTAGAAATGTTTCATTTTTGAAAGGGCAAATCCATTTAATTATTTAACAAAAATCGGTTATTAAAATTACATTAGCGCGAATAGCTATATATAAATCCACGCAATGCGAGGACGTCAGGTTCCAAACATAGTGGCCTGTTTGACGCCTCAATAATTTACATCTAGAATAAGGTAATATCAGCAATACTTTATAATTCCTGATGTTTTTGAAATTAAATCTTACAAATTGCTGTTTTTAACACATTAAAACACAGGCAATTAATCGTAATCTAATATTAGTAACATGAGTAATTCTAATATGGCTGTAGATTGCTTGTTTTAATTCCAACCTAATATTTTAAACACGTTTTATAGGGTCATTATTAATTCTTACTTCAATTTATGGTAAATATGAAGTTTCAAAATCTGTACTGGGCACTAGGGGCATTCCCTCCCCTCCCCCTCCAATCCCGCCCCCCCCCCCCACGAGAGAAAAATAAAATAAGAACATTTTTATCTCCAAAAACAAACATAAACATATGGAAACGCATGAGAAAAGGTATTGATAGAGGTGACGTGTAATTATATATACATTTAAACAAACATTTTTTAATGCATTCAACAATATTAAAATAATGTAAAAAGTAGGAAAAATAAACAGAAACAGTTTTTAAATTTGAATATAATATACTATATAAATTCTTATTAAGAAGGATTTAAAAGCTTTTTTGAATAAATATTATATATCTGTCTATCTATATCACTTTTAAATTGATACATAAAATTTGAGGGGACAAAATCTTGGTCAAATTCGTTAATGGGTAAAATCAGACCAAGGGGCGGTAATGGGGGGGGTTTTCGAAAAGTGAAATTTTGCTATAACTTTCTTAGTATATAATATATCGTATTCATTTAAATTTTATATTATTCCTCAGATAAGGGCCTAAATTTGATAGCACCGACCATTGGTCCTAAGGGTGGAAAAATAGATTTTTCAAAATTCAAAAAAATCATACCTCTCTTAAAAGGCACAATATCAAATCAGTTCAAAATGTTAATTGTAGGCCTGTGATTTCCTTACAATTTTTGTTTTTTTTATTTTAAGGGAACAATCCGTCAACTCCGTAAGAAATTGGTTACCTTAAACGCATAAATTGCACATTTCTACACTATAAACTGTACCTTAGAAACTATTTTTATATGGCATGACGTCACCAAGAAAATGACAGCTGCGGCGTTGCGGGTCTGGTGCCCTATGACGTCTGCATTCATCTGTCAGTAAATTATTTACGGTCAGTTGGATGGCGGATCTATTCTCATTCGCGGGTTCAGCTACTTACTACACCTGGCTGACATTCGAGGATACGAAGGTGGAGGTGGCAATCAAGGGTTTTACCCCTTCGTAGTAATAAGTATACTTATAGTTCACATGTGACATTCTAAATAATATGTTTTCCGATTACTATGTCGTATTTTGGAATTTTGTAATGTGTGCGTCATGGCACTATTGCACCCGACGCCAATTTCGCAGTTCACACAGTTAATATAGATCACACGAATTTCACCGTTTTTTTATCTATATCTTAACGGCGTATTTTGTATAATTATTTTTTAATTTAAAATCCTCCAATGTCACGTGCCAAAGTTTAGATAAAATTTAATAATACTGTAATTTAAACGACATTTAGCTAAGTGAAAAATATCTGTGCATTATTTTAGTTACCTAGAATGTTTAAAAAAAAAAATGCGTACTTAGATATGTCATACCTCATTCTTTAATGCCCAATGTATATATATATATATATATATATATATATCACTACTTCACTATATATAAGATATGTTACTATGCTACATGTAGTGTTACACTACATATACATATGTGTGTTATACTACATAAAGTATAACATTATTTTTATATTGAATATTTATTTATTTATATCGAATATTTATTTAACTATATATTTAATAATGGTTTATTCGTTTCATTTATTTGTTTATTTATTTGTTATTTTTTTAATTGTTTTATTTATTCATTTTATTTTTTCATATATTAAGTGTTATTGAGTAGACACTTAAATTGTATTCGTGTGTGTGTGTGTGTGTGTGTGTGTGTATATCAGTGTGTATATTTGTGCTTTAGTTAATTTTTATATTTTCTTAGGGTTTTGCGCTGGTCTATTGTATGCACTGTAACACTTCATATATAACCTTCCTTAGAACAGGTAAATCTTACCTAGTTAGGAAGGTTATAGACTTGTACTCATCGGCCAACATGTTTTCTTCATTAAAAAAAAAAAAAAGTGTTACTGTCAATACAGTTTCAGTGTTAAAAATATTATATAGAATTTTAGTATTAACCGTTTTAATTAATATTTCATTTTAAGGACGTGATGTCATGTTACTCCTCACACTTTGTGGATTCCTCCCTCCTTAGCGTGTGACGTAATTTATGGACGCGTGACAAAAACGCGTTAACGCGTCCACAGTCATAGATAGGGTTTGGTATTGGGATTATTTATTAATACTGGAAATACCGGGATTTATTTTGCCCATCACTATAACATTCTCAACTTACTTAGAAGTCCGATTTTAAGAAGAAAAAATAGTCGACCCATACCTATTTTGGGGCTTAAACACCGCACAATGCAAAATGTACGAACAGGTAGTATTGAAATGAGAGTTGTTGTTTTGTCTTCTCTCTTGTGCGTCACTTTCGGGTAAATAAACCTCAATAGAAAAGTCATACCCAATGACTTACTTAAATAAAAGCTTGAGCTTACTGATTTTTTTTATATATACATTTGCTTCCAATGACAATATCGGCCGCCACACTAATAAAAATATTTATGATTTATTGAAACTAACGCCATCAAGCGGTAGATAGTAACACCGCTACCAAAAGAACTCAGCCAAGTCTCAAACTCCTATATTTAAGTCAAATAGAATCGTCATATTTCAACAGTAAATACGAGTAGTAGCACGCAGAAATATTTAAAAAAAAACTGAAAACTAGCTTATATTAAAATACATGCTTATTTTTAAAAAAGGTTTTTTTTTATATACATATAAATATTTACCTTTTTTACTTGTAGTCCTTTCGGTTTTGTTTTCAGTAGTTTCCAGTAGGTAGTAGGTATTATAGCCGAATGTAATTAATGTTAACCAATAAATGGTTCGAAAGAATTGTAAGGAATAAAGAAATGTTTTTTCCCATTTAAAAAAAAAAAATATGCGAGTTCAGAAATTACAAAAAGCCTAGAAAAATTACCGAAAACACACAAAGTAAAATACTAAAATAATTTAATATTTATTTATTATTTACTAGATACTTTATTTATTATTATTATTTTGTAATAGGCAAGCAGCATAAGTGATAAGCCTATATCTTATTCAATATCAAAGTTGTTATTATTTTTTCTTTGTTTTTATTTTTCTTATATGTTCGTCTAGATTGTTTTTAAATTGGTTGACTGTCTTTGATTGTATGACACTTTCTGGTAATCCATTCCATGCTTCCACGACTCTGTTACTGATGAAGTTCTTCCTAGGGTTGCTTAAAAAGGACGTCCTAACCTAACTTCATACAGTGCCCGCGTAATTGGGTGTGAGGCTTTAAAATTTGTATTCCCGTTAATTACATCCGGACACCCCGATACAGGCAGTACCTAGTAGGGTTTAAGTCACAGCCACAATGTGATTGGTCATGGTGAAGTAATTGTTATCCTTACCTTATTTATTAATTATTAAGTTATTGCGATGTATGTTTTTAATTAACTTGTAATGGCTTAGAGCCATAGGTAATAAAGTGAATCGGTAGAAGATCAGGTTTATTGAAGTTCAGGTACAGGCACCACAATATTAACTTCGTACATAAAATAATTAACTGCGAATATCAGCCAGACGCTGTCGATTCCTTCTTCTCGAGATCTTTCGGTCTGCTGGATGAGAGTGGGCAGAACTCGGTTAAGTACCCGAGACGTGGCCAGTAGTGGGAGGCCAGGAGTCTTCATTATGACGCAAGCGAACGGTGGGGCCGTAGGAACTTCGTAAGTTCCATGCGCAGACGGTCAGGTGACGTCAGACGTGTGCAGGTGGACGTTGCACTTCTGAGTCAGCGATTTTGCCTCGTGTTAAAATGAGACATGGAACCTGGTTTATCGCTGAGCGACGGGCAAAAACTAATGTAAATGAGAGAGTGCTCAAAAGTATTTTTTATGTTCTTTATCAACTCACAATCCATTAAAAGTCTTTGTTTTTGACGCCATTTTTGATGTGTAAACATTTATAGCGGGACCCCCCTAGGATATTTTGAAGCGGGTGATAGTGAAACTCGTGACGTCATAGAGTCAACAGCATCGTACGCGATGCGAGAAGACGCGCTCGCACCTATGTGGAACTACTTACTTGTAATACATGTAGTTTAGACTTAAAACGCTAGAGAGCGCTAGCAATTTTTTTTCTAGATATAGTTTGGACTTTAACCACTAGAGGGTGCATTGATTTGCGTGATGGACCACTAGAGATGGAAAACAAAAGTGCTTTACTATATAACGGTTTATAGATTGCTTAAATCCTAAGAGATTGAAGAGGTGGGAGGTGGTAGAGAGAAGAGGGTTGAAGAATAGACTTATGGTTTTACGGTCATCACCATCCAAATGCTCGTATGATCCAACCAGCTAACAATAAATTGGAAACCATCCTTTAGTAAATAAAACACGATGCAGGTGTCGCACCAAGTCTCAAACATCCATAAAACATCTAACTTTATTGGAAAAATCAAACAGTTTATTAAATTCAATGACAGATGGCAGTTAAAACTGGAAATTATTCAAAAAACATGCGCCATCTGTGAATTAGTAAGATAAGTTTCTAAACTGTAAACGTTTAAGCTTCTACGTAGTATGTGTTTAGGTTATTTGCCAACGAAATAATAATATATGAACAATATTTCGTTGGCAAAAAAAACATTGTAGATATTTTTTAAAATAAATAATTATTATTTTTGGATAGTTCACATTTGATAGGTGAGAGTAATAAAAAAAAAATATGAACAACTTTTTTATTGTTTAGAAAATTTAGACAATAATAAATTCACATTACAAAACTAGCAAACTAAGAAAGCATTTTATAAAATAACTTAATATTATCCTAATCAAACTTTTCTGAAAAGATTATCTAACATATTTTATTTTCAAAGTATATATCTATATTACAATATAAAAAAAATATATTCTACAAAGATTTTCGTATGCAAAATATTTGTTTGTGATTTCTTTCAATAAAGCACCATTATTCTTATAATAAAAAAAATATATAAATGCAATCAAAAATAAAATCTTATACACAGTTGAGAAAATAAATAACAGAAATAATTTAACCACTAAATTGCATTTTGCATTTGCTCAAATTTTCATTTTTAGCTGACGTCACATAAACCTATTTTTTTTTTCATAATATAATTAATTATGTAATCATTAACATTTGCACTTAAATTGTGAGTAAGTTTACTGTAATTTATAATGCTGAAATAACAGCTTTAAACGACAATTCAAAAATAGCGTTTAATTTAAATTTCCTAAGTCTAATAATAAAAAAAAAATGCTAGCCTGAAGTGAAGAAAAATGTCTCTTTAATATAATACACAAGACTTAATGAACACTTAATGTTTATGTTCACTATTATGAGCCAGAAATTATATGAAAAAATAATTTCTGCCGTGATGTGACATCTGGCACGTAAGATTTATTTAATACAAGAACCGTTATATTGTCATGCGAAGTTTATATTTTTTTTTTCAGAAACCGTCTTCACAAATAATACTAGAAATCGCAGGGCTGATTAGCTGGATCTTTTATCGGGAATGGTCTTGGTGTATAACTGTGCTATATCAAACTTTTTCCACTTCCATATTGTTTTATTGTAATTTTAAGCTATTTTATTGTACTGTAGGTTCAGAAACAGCCTTTGCGTTACATTTTGCACTATGGGTTAGACTTTTATTTAGATGATTAGACGGTTTAACTCTATGGATGTACAGTCGACGGCAAACAAAGCTTTACTATGTGTAAGTACGAACCTCAACTGTGCTAATGTTTGCATAGATGCAGTACATATAGTTTTACATTGCGACAGCGCAACGAAACAATGCAAATTCTCTCTTTTTTTAAGCTTTTTATTTCACTTTAAATGTTCAGGGTAACGCTCCGACTGCACCACAAACCAGCAATCCTTTAAAACACTTAGATATTGAAGGCATATCATACAAACCGCTCCACAGCCGTGTTGCGCAGGGAGCGTAATCGGCATGGTGTGTTTTTTGCGCTCACATGACATATGTTTTGCGTAGTAAAGTTTTGAATCACACACTAGCTAATATCTAACTTAAATTTTAACAATATATTCATCGATTTTATAGCAAAAATATAAAGAAAACGAGATCTTTACGAGTATTAAAATAGTTATATATTAAAAAAAAAGAATCATTCGCATATGACAAATTCACTTTAAACTTAATGTTAGTTCTAAATCGCGGTAGTCTAGTGGTTTAGGCGTTGGATTATTGATGCAAAGGTCGCGGGTACGAATTTACCATTCGCAATTCGGTCATACCATTTTTAACGCTTCATTACCATCATCTCCACCAACTCTAACACAGGCACATTTGGTCTAGTTGAGCCCAAAATAATTGTATATGATCCTAGGTCATAGCAATTATTTAAAAAAAAAATAATAATAACAGGCAGTTTAACGCTTGAGACAGTTAGGCAGATCATATTTAGTCCGTGGAAATATCGGATTAAAATTCCTATATCTAGTTAATTGAAGATTTCGGTCATAACATTATAAAAATATTAATTTGTAATTAATTAATTAATTAATTTCTTAATTAGGCACGTCTAACGTAGAATGTGGCTTTTTCTAATGAATAATGGATTTAAAAAAAATAAACTCCTTGAACATTTTGGTTTAATTTAAAAAAATGTTACTTAGAATTAGAAGTGAACTTCACGAAGATTACGAGAAACTAAACGTCCTCGACATATTTTTTAGGGTTCCTCATGAAAAGAAAGATCCTACAGTTTGTTGCTATTATTGAGCGTCCGATTTCGTGCTTACAATATTTCTATCTCACCCGCGCACGCCTGTTAGGAGTCTCCGCCTCATCAAAGTTCGGAGTACGGGCGTCCGACAGCCAGTGTTCATTTTTTACTCAAACTTTTCACTATTCTTGATAACTTTTATTGACTATTTGCCACTTTCATACTTTTAAATATTTGTTAGATTTATCAACTAAACATTACTATGTAAAAAAAAAGGTACATTGACGTGCAGACATGTCGGCCAACGGATGAGCGCAATGAGATGCTGGCCGGCTCGACGTGTAAGGATGCCGCGCAACTTTAACGCGTTCAAGAAAATTTTAATTTTTTAACTAAAAATGAACGATGAAAATTAGACAAATTTTGATGTTTACTAAAAAATGGGATAAAAAAAATCAAAGGGTGTTTATAAGGCAAACGATGACTGAGGTATTACGGTTATAGTGAACTTTAAGTATTTATTTTTTTGTTCTAGAGGGGTTTGAGGTATTACGGTTATAGTGAACTTTGAGTATTTATTTTTTTGTTCTAGAGGGGTTTGAGGTATTATTATGCATGGAGATTAATTTCAATATTAACAATAATAGTATTAATATAAATTTAAAATCTAATGAGCACCTGGTGATCAATATGTCAATAAAAATCAATATGTCGCACAATAGTGCGTGACGCTCCGTCGCCGAGCTGCCATATCAAGAATCGAACTTCATATGTCAGAGGGTAGCGCCCAGCGTTTTAAACCACCATACTGTACAGCGCTGCTGTAACGAGTAGAGTTATTTCAATAGTATACAGGATGTTCTAAGCCCATGTAAATTATTACCGTTTTTAACTAGGCCATCACATCGAATTGAGAACCTGTTTTGAGAATGTATAAATTGACACATTGTTAACTTACGTGTTTGATAAAAAACACTTTTGGATTTTCATAAAAACCTGGTTGACTTGTAAACGCCTGAAATCATTGCGCTTAAAAACACATTAAATCATTGAATCTGAGTAAAATAGATCCAAAAAATGTAAAGTGTAAAATATGCGTAAAAATATTTTCACCACGAAACGCCAGGTTTTTGAACTATATTTTTAGAATGCATGCTTCGCACGGAGACCACATCCGCAAAGTTCACCTCTTGGTACGGTTTCAACGTAACTTCTTGAGTTTTTCCACAACAAGCTTTGGATAGTTTGGGCGATTTTTGGAGCGACGTGCGGCCCTCGCTACGTCCAAGGGTGTGAAACCGCTGTGAACCAAAAGAATAAATAAGGATATTAAAGTGATACGTGAATTTTACGCAAGTCCCATTCTTCTATCCCTGAAAATAGCCTTAAAAGCAGAGATAAAGGTCCATCGAAAGACGACATCCTAAAATGACGGAAAAGTGGCGCAGTCATAAAAGCGTCTGCTTCTAATTCGAGAGTCTCGGGTTCGAATCTTCAGTAGGTCAAATCCGGCCAGGTCATTTTTCGCCGTTGAGAATATTCAACGGCGCTTTTCTCAACACCATCGACTGCGTTAAGTAACAAGACAAACACAAAAAAAAATATATAATTTCAGAATTGCGAGATTGAATGTAATGAACGGCCTCGCATCATGAAAGCAACAATAAGGCAGTCGGAACTGCGCTCAATAGTGTTAACACAAGCGATACGAATGATGATGAAATAGCACATTGACACCTCGGATGAATAACATTGTAACTCACATTTTGGCTTTTTTCAGTAACAAATTTAATTTTATTTACATGTAATATTCAGGTCTTTATTTTTGATATTGTATGAAATAAATTTCAACTGAATAAATATTGCAAAGAACCAAAATTTGAAATAAAAGATATTTTTAAAAAAAGGTATTTAAAAAAAGCTGTATAATTCTCTTTTTTTACAACTATTGAGATGGAAAGAGATTAGGTTATTTAAGTAATCATAGAGAATACTTTTTTTTTTATATATAGTGTTCATTGACCTGCAAAAATGCTTTAAAAAAAAGACATTGTAAATGTTTATAACACAGCTGTGGTTTGGAATACGATTCTAAGTCAATTTCAGATGATTTCAGTAAGTTTTCTCATTTTAATAACCCCATTTTAAATTGTATGTTGTATCTACAACATACAATTGCTTTAGTTAATTATCAAGTATTAAAAAATATTTTTTTAACACACTTTAAATCTATAAGGCAAAAAACACCTGAAATTAAATTCACGCAGAAAAACGAGAATATTCCAACATGTTTTGTGGCCTCCTGTAAAGTTCGTTCTGTAACCAGCGCTTTAATAAAATGTTTAAATTTTGTGTTTAATTATTTTTTCAACGTGTATTTGTTTTTACTCGTAATAGGAAACATAAACAACCCCTTAAGTCTTCAGTAATGATCTTGTAACAATTATTTTTCTTCTATATCTAGTCCCAACACTACAACCTTGGTATGGAGAAATTACCAGGCTGCTAACGTGAAAATATTTAATTACCTGTAATTTTTGGTGTTCACGATTGATTTCTGGACGTCAGCATGGAGGCTGTCGATAATTTTCATTACAACGTTGGCGTCACAACATTTCGAGTCAACGGCGATGTGCAGCGCCGTGTTACCAGATTTGCCGTCCTTCAAAATAGACAATTGTTATAAAATTAATAATAGTCATGTGTTTAATATGAAACAACTTTTAGGTTCGGTTGCGTCGGATCGCTGCCAGGCTTAACACATTCAGCTGCGTACGTCAAACGCGCGGACTCGGATCGGTAAAGTACGACATAGCTTTTGTAAATAAAACTCGAATTATTTACCGTCAAAACCGTCGAAAATATTTCCAATTCACTAGCGCACTTTTCACATAATAAATCTAACGTTAAAACTGTACTAAAATGAAAAAAAAATGACGATTAGTCCATGCATTTCATGAATTATACACGACATGCTAAACTTTTAAATACTTTAATAGAAATGCATTAAGATGGTAACGGCGCCGAGTGTGTTAAAGTGACTACCAATACGTTATGCCGTCCAATACATTTAAACATATTTTGAGGGGTACTTATGCATGGATCATTTGAATTAGGTACATGGTAAGAGAGCAAACGAGACATTGGCATACCGACCATGACAAACTTGTCATTTGCCACTGTAACAATCTTTCCGTCAAGCAGTAATTCTTTTTTTGGTCGAACATTACCATTGCCGTCTCTATAAGAAGAAAATAAACTGGCTGTCAGCCGATGTATGACAGTAGCTGGCTTGTAGGTTTTTTTCTTTCCCTTTGAGCAGCCGGCAGAGGCAGTTGGTGCCCTCGGAGAAATCCAGGCATAAGTTCTTCCGTCCCGACATTAGTTCGGTAAGTGCTTCACTTTTATTTCGGCTACGGGATCACTGTTTGCGTAAGGCGTCCAATTTAGGTTAATCTTCGCTTGTTACAGGGCGCTTGGTTTTATTGTTTATTTCAATACGTGGATGAGGAGGTAGGAGTACCCCAACCCACACGACGTGGTGAACCTCCGCCGTGGTGCCGTCGTATACAGGACCTTGGTTCCTGCCCGGCTGATCGAGCACGCACATCATCGTCGGTTTTGCCTGAACCCCGCCGCACGAGGTCCGAGTGGGCTGGATGAGACCACCCTCAAGTTACGTTCCTCCTTTCTTTGTAAACCATTATCATTATCATTAGGAAGTGTAAAACAATAAAAGTGTCTCTGGTATTCTGTGTTGTACTCATTTTTCTCCCCGTTTATTCGTGTTTGTTTTAGTATTGCCCACTCCCTGAAGGTGAATCTTAAAGTAGTCTCGTTATACCACCAGGAAAAAAAAAATCCCTTCTCACGAAAAGTGTTTTTCATTTCGGGACTACTTTGGTTTTTAACTTTAAACATGGTGCGTCGCACTATGAGGAGCTGTAAATTCCACCTAATTTAACTGTTTATTTAGATTATATGTATACAAATGTTTATTTGCTAAGGTAGGAAAAATGTTTCTCAAATATGAGAAAAACCAATTCAAAATTAAATCATAATCTGCCGAAAGTTTGGAAACTTTGACGTTGCCGTGACGCAACTGCATCGATCTGTCCCAAACATAAACAAATCATAACCTGATAACATCAGTAGGTCACGGATCGGTTGAGAAGTCTCTTCTGTTCTAACTATATCCGGAATCGATTTAAAAATGTATAAACAAATTCTTCGCTCATATTAAACCTCAAAAGTATGTGGTGATAAACAGACCTTGATGAAAACATCGCCAATTCCGTGCTTTATGAGGACGTGGATGGTCTGCAAGTACGAAACTTGGTTCCCGGAAACCGGTTCAGAGTCCGATTCCGAATCGTGGCGAAACGGAACGTTCATACTCGCCAAATGTAAAGGAGTATAGCCTGAAAAAGAAGCAGTTTTGATGTATTTTTAACAACAAATAAATAATAAAATAACTAAAATAAATAAATAAAAAAAAAAATAATAAATAAAGAGTGTGCTGGCGCTCGGGAAAATCTTAGCTAAATCACTTTAAAGTTTAGAGCGTCACGGGAGTCGGGCGTGCGACAAAATTCTATTTGCATCGTCTCCTTAGCTACCGCGGGTGATTTATCTAGCAAATATTGCAAGTATTATTGGAAAATAATAACGGCCTGGTGGCGCAGTGGTATAAGTGCCTGCTTCTAAATTCCGAGGTCCCGGGTTCGAATTCCCTGGTGGGTCCAATCCAGCCAGGTCATTTTTTGCCTTTGAGAATATTCAAAACCTTACAAACCTTCATTATTCAGCCGGTTGGCGTTGAATACTTTGTTTCCATTCGACCTTATCCTCAGCAGCGAAGCCAAAACCGGTGCACTGGAGTCGCCTTTCATGACCAGTTTGTGAATAAGTGTATTGCCCAGGGCGTCGGGCTAAAAGAATGAGAATTATAATAACATTAAATATGCTTCCATATAAGTTTATACAGACCGAAGAAGCAATGAAATCACGGAAAGTCATTGGTTTAATTTATAATATTATTGTTTATATTATAATAAAATTATATGATCCTACATACACAATGTGTCCGAAGACCATTCCCGATAAAAAAAACAACTAATAGGCTCTGTGATTAATTTGTAAAGATAACAAACATTTATTATGGTTTCAGAGAAAAAAATGTAAACTTTACGTGGTAATATTAAACGGTTGTTGTAATAGGCACTCCAGCTGATCATCCACTCGCGACGCCTAGGTCATTGACCATGAGATATCGATCGCATATCGCCACTTCAAAGACAATTTACACCAGCACTTTAATAATAGAAATAATATTTTTGGGAATTAATTATTTTCGCTTTTTTTTTTTTCATGCACATTCTTTTCGAGGTTATTCTACACTTCAAACTGGACAACTTTGGAATTTTGACAAGGAAAAACAATGAATACTAGAAACATTCCTAATCTCGCAAGGTGTATAGGGGAGGAGGGCGGGGTGCGGATACCTCCTCAATCCGGTAAGTCTGTCAAATCCTTAATTAGCATATGTGGGACTTAACCAAACGTATATGGCGAACTTCTTCTGACATAGAAAAACTTCGGCTCCCATAAAACCTGTCGATTTTGTGATATATAGTTCTATCCTAAGAATGTATTTAATTATACGTTCATCTTATGACAAACTTTCTACATATCACCGTCCGACTATTAAGATAACATACATAATTTCAAATAATGAGATGAAGCACATGCACTGACCCGAGGTCAAATGTTTACTACCAAAATACTAGATGGTAGAGTAGACCCATATAAGTATAAATAAAATTCTTTTGCCTGGATAGTCGATCTTACCCGACGACCGAACTTACCCCCTGACCTTACTTATATATGATCGCAAATGCGAACATCTGCTACGTTTACCATATTGAACCACACTGACCTCATCAAAGTCAAACTTCTCCACGTCGGCTTTCTTCTGACCGGTTGATTCGGGCGTTTCCAGCGCCCGAGAGATGCATTCGCCGATGTACTGAGACAGACACGGAACATGCTGACAGTGGAACACCACAAACTGGAGAAGCGTCGGACCTGTTGACCACAAACACGTTCACATTATAAATATACTTTTTTTCTGTTATGCAGTGCTACTCTTGGGCATTTTCAAATCGCAAACGCATCGTTATACTAAAAAAAAAAAATCTACAGTTAAACAATGCGTTCCTCTTTTGGAGTGGTATTAGTGTAGAGCAGTAGCTATGAGTATACATTACCAGTGCAAAAATGTAATAAAATTAATTAAATTTCATATAGATTTTACGGAAAATTTGATATATATAAAAAATCGTGAAAACACTATGAAACTTATGAACGACGAGTTAGAATTCTTACCGTATTTCATGATAATGTTGGCCATCAAAAACCGTTCGCAGATTGTGTACACGATGGATAAACTTATATTGCGTCGTCTCGAGAAATTACTGGCAACACTCAGTTCTTTCAAAGCGTCTAAAAGTAATCTGAAACAGGCGAAAAAAAGTAATATTATTTTATTATTTAAAAGCTAGGTGATATTACTGGGTTCGGCAGATAGCGGTGTTAGTATTACCATGTATTACCACGTGCGTATTCAAACCCTCGACCGTTGGATTCAAACCTACCTTTAAAATACCTTAAGGCAGTAAAAATGGACCTAAATAGGGTATTCCTGCACTGTTTCCATTCCACAGACGCGCCAACACAATGCCAATTTCTTTTCGCCAACACAATTTTGGCGGCTCACTCGGCTTTGTCCCGAGGAGTGCACTCTCTTCTCCTTGGGGACTAAAGCCTGTTCCCACACAAAAACCACAGCACAGCGCACACGTCCACACCGTAGGACGGTTTTCGAGAGAGAGAGTGAGGGTAGGTATTTAGCACAGGCAAGTCACTTAGACAACTGCAAACCAAACTATGCCGGATACGGCCGAAAAAAGCAATGTAATTGACGAACGGATGAGTATTAGTAAACTTCGTTAAAAAGTAAAAATTAGTAAAAAAAGTCCATCCGTTAGTCCTGTCCGTCGATCCGTGCGTCAAATGCAAACTTAATAAAATTCTACACATTTCTACACACGAGACGATTTCGGTTAATATAATTATCTTGTTTTATTCTCATTTTTTTTATTATTTTTATTAATGTAGATATCTTTATTTTATAAGCTTGTGTTTTAGATATCCTCAAGCAAATTGTTGATGGTATTGGAATTACTGAACGTTCTCAAACGTCAAACAAAATTTTACAATCGGTAATATTATATGAAAAATATTATTGCAAATCTCGAAAGTAATCAACAAAATTCAAATCATAAAACATCGCAAAGAGCGAAATCACAGCCGAGCCGACGCGACGGTACCCGACCCGACAGCCAAGCGACTGAGACAAAATATCGGCGGGACTGTTTCACTCGATGGAAAAAGCAGTCCCACCGATGTTTTTTCTGTCACAATTTGTCCGCTAACGAGTCGTTTAGGCGCTTTTACCGACCTCTGGCCGCCAGTAACATGCGATCGTAACATTTTACTGTCCAGTTTACTAACGGATGGTTATAATACTTAAATACTGAATGGTAGATCAAATTTTTGTGTATTTGATCTGACATTTAATAAACGGACGTTTATAAAACCGGACCTTAGAAAGCTGAGAGCTGATTTCAGACCGGGCAAAACCAGAGAATCACATAACTACTAACTTTGTATGGTGAAGTTACGAGGGTGAGTCCTTTTAAGGAAATGTATTATTTAATGAACACTGGAGAGAGACTATGTGGGCATTTCCTAAAATTAAAGAAAAAGAGTTCTATTTTAAACCCTAGAGAGCAGTTCTGTCTAACTGATTGGTGAACTATCGGAGTGAACAAACTCGGTAAGTGATAAGTGTATTCTCGCAAACAAATTGGATAAGCAGTACCAAAAGTGCACTCATTCTCACCTGAGCAATTCCTTCTCCGGCATCTGATGAACTTTAAGGCATATGTTGGTCTTCACATTTTGGTCCAACAGCAAATAGGTCTCGGACATGACACTCCTGGCCGTGGTCGATTCGTTCCTGCAGCAATCCTGATCCGGCGCAGAGCCAGTAGAGTGATCGCTTCCACGTCTCCTCTGCGTGAGAGTAATGCTGGGTGATTTTAACTTTCCTACGGAGATAGGCGTCATACCGTTTTGTATCCCGACAGGAGAAGCGCTCTCAACGTACTTCGGTACACTCGATGTCTTCGTGGGCGACGGAGTACCATAAGAAGACAAGGACTGCGAATCGTGGCTGAAATCCGAACTCAACGGCGGCGAGCATATACCGTTTGGACTGTAGTCGTGCTTATGGGATGAGCTAAAGTAGTCGCTGT
This sequence comes from Neomicropteryx cornuta, assembly GCA_020383195.1. Classification (NCBI taxonomy): domain Eukaryota; kingdom Metazoa; phylum Arthropoda; class Insecta; order Lepidoptera; family Micropterigidae; genus Neomicropteryx; species Neomicropteryx cornuta. The sequence continues at coordinate 1,798,026 of JAHKQU010000010.1, read as the reverse complement.
ATGGGGAATAGTTGTAGCTATTCGGACTGAGGACATCGGATTCCGGGGCGCTTTCGTAGGTTGGTACGATCGGGACAAGATAATCGCTCGGTGTGAACACGGGCATGTCGAAATCGGTCGCGGGGCTATTCCATTGAGGGTTGTAATCGGATTCGGAATTGCTCGGCGATGATATGGACATTATTGGTAGCAACGGCTGCTCTACCGTAGCAGTGTTGTCAGGATCTTCTCCGACCGGTGGGTAGAGAATGCTGAAGAGGTCATCGAGTGTACTTTCCTGCTGTGGACTTAAAGAGGGCTCATGGGGCGAACTGTTGGGTGCGATGGTATATTGGCTATAAATAGCTTCGAATTCGGCGAGTCCTTGGGATACTTCGCTTTCGAGACCATTGTAGATATAGGAGTTCACCGTGATGGGTATGAGGGGTTTGAGGATCTCGTCTTCAGAAGGCGGCGCTGTGATCTTTGCCTCGATGATGCCTCCGCCACTGAACGATCTTCGATTTATCTGAAAAGAAGAAGCAAACAAATTTGTTTATTTAAATAATACTCATGTCGTGTACATTTTCAAATACCGTTATCGTTAACCGCTCTGTTAACGGGATACACCGTTATCGGCGCTGAGTGTGTTAATTTGGATACTACAATCCGGATGCCTTGATCATCCGGCAATGCCTTGTTTCATAACCTTTAGGATTATCAAGGTCCTACTGTATTGTAACAAAACACATACAGTGTTTTAACACACCCGATAGTGTTTTGAACTGTTGTAGTTTTAAATATACACCATTAACTATGGTAAAACTACCTGTACCATCTTCGATATGTTAAAAATACGAAATGTGTCAACACATTTTGAGGTTGGGTTTATTCGCATATTGTAAAAAATACACATGTTTATAATTAACAGGTATAATGAAGGGCCTGCATTCTCTGAACGACGCGATGGTACCGTTCATTTTGAACGACCTGAGCGCTACCGGCAAGTTAGGGCTTCACCAATCCCCTGACGGGCGTGCGCATAGCCGGCGTCGAATGCGGAGGGGGATCTTCTCCGAGGAGCTGGCCAAACGAGGGGCTATCGTCACTGGGGTGGATAAGAGACATGAACTCATTTCGGATAGATTTTTTTTTAAATGTTACCCACATATATGAAGCATTTAACAAAATGGCATTCAAATAAATGGTGAATATCTTTAAATCTGACCTTTACGGCTTATTAAGTAGTAAGATCTATTTGAAATCCAAATAGCTGCTTTCATTTCAGACCTATGGATGATGCCGGGTTGTTTTGTTTTTTTTTTTTAATTTTGTCAGCATTTGTCAAACGGAGAATTACAAATTCAGATTTTAACCTTACTATTGGATGGGAGACTGCCACTTTTGAATTGGAAATTTTATATCGTTTTATAGCCCATAGTAAAAAAAAACCCTTTCAACACGCGGGAAGACGGAGATAGATTTCACCAGATCAAAGATCGAGCTGCTGCGCGATCCACTCACAGCGCGGCAGCTCTTAACCAACCTTAACCAGCCGCCGTGACGTACCTTTGCGCAGCGAGAGTGCATATACTGAATCCCTCTTTATCCGTAATGGTTGCTCATATCAAAAAAAATGTGTCATCGTGTACCCTATCTCAACAAAAGGAGATTCAAACCAAATACACTTCATTCTAAGTACATTTTTTAGATCATCCTGTATCAGTTGGCGTTCGATCAAACATTTATTTATTTTATGTATTCAATAAATTTACAATTATTTTATTTTATGTACCAGCCAAGCCCAAGGCTTATCTGCTGGAAACCAGGTGTGTAATATAGAGATATTAATATTTGTGAATATGTTCACATTATTTGGTTTCGGTATAAATAATCTTACAAATATTTTATAGCATAGTAGTAAATACAAACAAAAAATAAGCATAATTATAATTAGCAATAGAAATAATAATTAACGAGCTAAGTTAATTTATCTAGAAACAATTAAAGATAGCGTTTTTCAGAGAGTTCACAGCAAATATTTTTTAGAGTTAATATTACTTTATAATAAAGTTCTTGCCAACTCGTTAAAAAAAAATGGTAAAATAAATTGCAACGCTCGTTCACCGTAAACGTTTTTAAATTAAGGTATATACAATATTTCACTTTGTATTTACCGCATGCTGTATGAATATTGAACGAGTGTTTTGAACTATCTTTTCTTTGTAAGAATAATAAACATTGTACCACAAGTTGCCTGTTTTATTCAATATCAAACACTAGAGTAGAGAGAGACTTCAGTAGTTCCTATATTTCTACTTCAAAATTAAATTTTAACATAATATTAGTATTTTTATCTATTCAGAATGCAGCAAGGCTGGTTTCCGTGGAATTAGGGTTTATTTTCTAAATAGCTATTTGCTCATATGGGGCTTGCAGAGATGCCACAATTTAGGTATAAAAAAATTACCCTTCAAACGATTGTTAATCGTTAACTCAAATATTTAAAAAAAAAATAATTTCCCTGCAAACAAAAATTTTGTTGAACTCTTTCATATCAGAAATAATTTTATGCCAAATTTAACGTCGTAAATTGGGAATATTGTTTGTATGAGGGTTCTGAGCGAGATGGCCCTCTTAAATAATTATTGAATTACGAAACGCTGACCAACATCAGGCCTACAAAATATACCCCTTATCATTATCCGGCCGTCGAGTTGCCGAAGAGCACTCCAAGAAATCATCCGCCCTCAGAGACAAACTGTCCTACAAGACACAGACCCTCGAGGAGTTTGGCGCGGAGCTGTCGTCACATCGGAGATCCTAGAGCACGAGGATGATCAGAGGGAGTTCATCGGGGAGTGCGTTGCGCTACTCAAGCTCTATAAAAATTAAGCACCGAATTTCAATGTCGATATGCTTTGTCTTAAGGTCATCGAGACTACAAAGTTTTTTAAATTAGATATATTTTTAATTCAGTCTTAAAGCTGTGATATTTTTCTATAATTGAGAAGACTATTGAATAAATCTACCCTCCTATAGCACTTGTATTCGTAGAAACTCTTTCTTTAAGAAAAAAATCACAAAGAAATTCGTAGATAAAAATTCAGCAAGATTCAAGGTTTCAGCATTTTGGAACCTTTAAGGTTAGGGCGGTTAAAGATAATATTATATTTTATAAAAATAATTAATTATATTTTTAAAATACATTCCGGGCATATCAATTTGAACAACTTTTGTTCAACCAGTTTTCATATCGCTAACAAAAAAAAAATCATATAAAAATATAAACACTCTATTGAACGTATTGTTTTTGACCTATCCAACTGATCTTCACACAATATTTGCAATTTGCAACCCGTCATTTATCATCATCAATATAGGGGCAGGTGCCCCGTGGAATCAGTGGGGTCAGGGTCGCTGATATGTTACTAGGTGACCATATTTCAAATTGTTTTTCCTTCTGCCATTTTAGGCCAATTTTTTGCCTTATTTACAAATATAATAGCCGCTATTACATAAATAATCGTTGAATATTTTAGATTTTATATAGGATTTTCCTGTTTACCTTTTATCTGAATCTGTATTGATAGGCTTAAATGCTTATCCAGTCAAAAAATATAACGGTATATGCATTGTAATTTGTAAGCGTAACAATTTACCACATTTGAATATAATCTACTTAACCCTACTAGCGTCGACGCAGCAACAGTGCGGCACAAGGATACATCCAATTTAATATTTTTTCTTTAATGCTGGTAGCAACACCAACACCATAAATATCTCCATTAAATTCTACGCCAGGTTTTTAAAAGAAAATCTATTTTTATAAAATTAAATTTTAATAAAATTAAATTTAAAAAATATGACCACGACCAGCACAGACGAAAGCTTTTCGGGAAGCGGCCTTTTAAAACCATGAGTCCGTTACGATTTCCTTACGAAGCGATCATATCAAAGGCAGTTTTAATACCGATATGTCTTAGCTGATTGCACACAAAAAATAATCTTGTGTAAACATGACCTAACTGTAAATTATTATTATTATTATTTACATCTTGCCTTAGACAACGAAGATATAATTAGGTAAAGAATATAAAATGAAAAATGGATAACAGAATTGTGATAATAACAGGATATTCAGTATGTAGATAAAATAAAAGTGTGTAAGAAACCTGAACAAACAAAATCACGATAACACAATTTACTTCCGATAAAATAAGTCTAACAGAAATCAGATTCTTAACCCTGTGAGGTAAACGTATTAAGAGGGGAGCAGTCGATATTTATGTATTCAAAAAAAGCACCGCATTTGGACAGCAGTTCACGATCCGTTGTCCTCCTCCCTCCCTACGACCACCGATCTCCACCATAATCGTGGGCAAATTCGACAACTGCAAAGAATCAGGGCAAAATTAGAGCTTACTAGCTCACATATTTCTCCTTCACGACGAAATCTTGACAAAATATGACCTTTTTTATCCATTTGGGATGCAGAAAAGCAGGTTTCGTTGGAATTATTTTTGTCTCTACATATTTTTTGCTCAAGCGCGGTTTGCAAAGATGCAACATTAAAGTAAAAAATAATTTACACACTGTTCCTTTTACACAGGTCCATTCTCAAAGGGTGTGTTTAAGTTCCCCTAGCGTCTTTGGACAGGACGAAATAGCAGTGATTACACCGGGATGTTTTTAAATTAAGGGCACTCCTTTTAAGAGATTGATCTATATCGATAACTAAACCGGTTTCACGAAAAAAAATATGTGTTTTCGGTAATAATAATTATAATATTAAAAAACTTTTTTTTTTCAAAGTGCTTCGTGAACCGCACGCTCTGGGGTCATTAACCGGTCTTGCACCGCACATCAACCGCGCTCTCAATCATTAAAATGATTTCTATTTAATTTCGTCGTCGTTTTTTTCTCTTAATTGAAACACGTTTTTCCAATAGACTGTTGATATAGATCAACATCCTACAAGGAGTGCCCTAAATTTAAAAACACTCTGTATAAATAACACTGTTGTTTTTTTCAGTCAAAAACTTTGTTATATTAGCTAATAATAGATTTTCTAAAGACATTGATGAATAGATTAATAAAATATGTATAAAAAGCGCTCATCTACCGTGCCCACCCTCTTTGAGGATGTGCATTTGTTCTGGGACACCGTGTATATTAAATGAAGATTGCTTATCTGATAGAGTTCAACGTATCAAAAAAAAACTCAATATTGATCAACCCCTTATAAGGCCAATAGTGATTTTAAATGCATCTGTACACATGTATCAATTTAATGATACCAATTTAATAATTTACTATTGGGATATTTACCGAAAAGGCCTGTCGACAGTTTTGAACCGATGATTATCTGTTGTAAACAATAATATTAAAAATAAACGTCGACAAATTGAAACTTAAGGCGACTACATATATGAACGAAGGATACCTTTGAACGATTCTGACCTACAAATCGTAGCACGCAAAAAGAAGCCTTGACCGATGAACGTAAAGGTGTAAACTCTATGAAGCATAACACAAACCAAAACACAAATGTATTAATATATAAATATTATTTATAAAGTGTTACAGCGTGAGTATAAAAGACCTGCGCAACCCTGTGAAAAATTAACTATAAGCACAAGTATAAACACACACACACACACACTAACGATAAATACAAGTTAATGCAACTTAAGTAACCGTTTAACGCTCAATATACTTTTTAAATAAATAAATAAACAAATTCATTAAATATATAAATAAATATTCAACTTAAAGCAGTGTTATATATAAATGCATTGGGTTAGCACACTCTCAGAACACCGAGTCATGGAAGATAAACTCAAATAATACACTCAAACGGTATGAAGTACGTAAGTACAAACTTTCAAACCATTTTATCAATTATATACTAAGCATTAAAATACTGAGCAAATTAAATAAAATAGTCTGGATCTGGCACAAGCAAATTTATTGAGTAGGATTTTTATCAATTTATTTATATATTATATATTTATAAATATTTTTCCTTATACAATATTAGATAAATTAACTAAAATACAAACTTATTTTTTTCCCTTATTTTTTTATTAGACGGTGTGGATTATGCCTTATCTAAGTTGTTATCAAGCTGAAATTAAATAATAAAATGTTATGACTATTTAAGTACGCTCAAAAAATTAAGTAGTTTGTGTTTGTTTTGTCTCCACTATGATTATACCTCCTATGATAGCCGATAGATAATAGATGGGTTGGTTCATTTTTTTTCTGCGGAGTTCGCCGATTTGTGAGTATACCACAAAAAAAAAATAATGAATAAAAAAAAATTGAATCACAAGTACGGAAATGAGTTCGGTAACTTTCGATTTCGCATCAGGTACGCAGATCTGGTGTTACGGCTCGATTATTGACGTGTCCCGAGATGCGGTCAGCAGTAACACACAATGTGATACTGCTCATCTCGATAGCGAGCTGGGCAGCGAGGAAATAAATTCATATTTGTACCGCAATGAAGTGTAAAATCATCGCGCATTTTGTGCTAAATTTGCGAGCTAACATGACTGGAAAAATGAAGAGGGTGAGGCGATCTCATAGACTTTTAAGATTACAAAGGGATTCTATAACTGTCCAGAGCTTAGAGATATTTTTACCTTCAACGCTAATACCCACTTACATAAGCATGAGTTCAAACTTACCAAAAGTGTCTTCAACTCTAACCCAAACGACAACTTTTTGCCCAACCGAGGGGTTGATATGAGGAATTAATTGCCTGCGTTGTCACCTCCAATTCAGTTAATCAGTTCAAAACCCATTTCGCTTTTATACTGTATGGTTCCATTAGAGTATGGTTCCATTATCTGGAGTCCTCATGAAATTACATACTGTAATATCCTGGAGGTTACTCAGAGAAGATTCCTAAGAAACCTTTATCGCCATAGGTTTGGATATTATTCTGAAATCTTTCCCAAAACGTATCCATCAGCATTTGTATTAGGGATGATAAGCTTTGGGCGGCAAGTTCTAGTTTTTTAAAGTTATTCGCGGATTCATCGAGAATCCCATAGTACTCGGGAGATTGGTTTCTTTGTTCCGGGGTGTTTGACCAGATCGCGGAAGCAGTCGAATTATTAAATTCCGTTTTCGCGGAGATTGACATATTCGTCTGTTCGTCCAATAGGATTAAAAAGCTGTTTTCTTTTACACCTTTGTGAGATCAGCGTGAATTAGTTATTTGTTATTGTTCGCCTGGGAGCGTTATTTTTAACTTTGTATTTTATTGGTTCTGGTTATTTTTTGTTTTTTATCATTTTTGGTTTTTAATGTTTTTTTATTTTAGTATTATACTGCACTCCTACTAATTAAAACCTATTAATTAAAAATAATAATTGTTTGGAATGATTGTAAAAATTTTGAAGGTAGTCAAGCTTGGCTGGTCGCTGGCTCCTTGTAAAATAAGACGTTCCACTGTGAATAGTTTATTAGAATTATTTACCAGCCGTATCGAGTATTCGCATGCAAAGAAAAACCTAGTATTTTTTATTATCGACTCGTACGTACGTAGATTTCATAAACGAGAACGGTGGCCTCCAACAATGGTCTGGCCCGAATGTTGCAATTTTTTTTTTAAGGCGACGTGTTAATAAAATAAATTACCCGAGTGTCGCGAATATCAATGAGGTAGGTATGGCCAGTCGGACGTCGGATTGTCTTTTGTAGTTTTCCATATGGCTAAGGAGCGGTTTTTTAGGTTATGCACGCGGGGGATAACCGAAAGCTTTTGGCAGAAGGAAGTTTAGCTGCCCATGAAGCATATCCAAAAAGAATAGACATTGCTATTAATAAAAACGTTATTCATAATTAATAAGGAAAGGGAATACCGAGTCATTCGAGCCAAACTATCGTAACCAATAAAATAACAATTTTTTACTGGAATTGAGAAGAATGTGTTGGAGCACATACAAGGTGAACTTAAAGGCGCTTCTGGACATGACAGGTTTTCATATAGCTAATAAAAAAAATATAAATACTCTATTAAACGTTTGATATTATGTTCCTTGGCTTGTCGCGAGGCGGAGACTCGCGAATAGCATGTTTTTACACCACTCCCATTTCGGAGCTTACAGCGCTTAACAACAAGCACAAACCTGCTGTCTGGAATACGGCGTGGTCGTATCGAACACATAATCGTCCTTCCGTCTCGTGGGTCCGCGCTCGAGCAGAATGAACTTTTCCTTCTTCTTCGGCTTCGGTTCTGCATTTGCGGTCTTCTGCTTTGCGTCGCCTGCGTGCGGCGCTTCGTCCTGCGCGGCCTCGCTCTTGCTACGCGGCTTCAGTTTCTCGGTTCTCTCCCTGATCTCGTATTCGCTCTTACTCCTCGGCTTTTCGGGTAGTTTGTTGATTTTATCGTCGTGATGCCTATCGCAGTTCTTGCATACCCTCAATTTAGGTTTGGTTGAACGGATCTGTAGTTTATCGACGTAGTTGCACAAATCGAGAGTAATATCATCGTCCTTGTCTGTCGATAATTCTTTAGCTTCCTTTTTGACGATTATGCGCTTTACCAAGAACGGCAGCCGCGGTTTACCGTCTTTTTTCGAATTGCCATCGGTGTCGTCTTTCTGTCTACCTTTTATCTGCGGTTCTATCTCTATGATGTCTATTCTCTTTTTGTTCTTTTTGGGCGCTTGATCTTCGATCCGCACGGTGCTTAGGTGGTTTATGAGTAGGTCGACGCTACGGTCCGCATTTTCGCTGAGGATAGCACTCATTTTGGGAAAGGTAGTTTTTTATTCGTGCATTCTCTAAAGTCAATTTTGAATATCTGAAACAAAGATAGAAAAGATATTACAAAATGAAATACATACAGGATGTTTCAAGACCATTACTGTGCGGCATGTTTATATTCCCTATCACGTGTCAGAAATTGTAAAAAAAAATGCGAAAATAATCCAAGCCCAAATTTAATAATTTTTTCAAAGCGCTCGTGTAAATTCCCTTTTGGTACTTCGCTCGTTCTCAACCACGGCCGATCAATGACCCGGCGGTGTGAGAGCGGACCAACTAATGACGAGAACGGTTTAATATTATCACATAAAGTTTACATTTTTCGGAAACCGTGATAATGTTGACATGTCAAAACAAATCATGTTTGAAATCACAGGGCCAATGAGCTGGATTTTTTATCGCGAACGATCTCGGACTAGCATGAAAATGATCCAGAAATATTTCATAGTTGATTCGATTACCTTTTTTATGTACATTTTTATGTTATTATTTGATATATATAAATGAAGGGGGTGAAACAGGAGACGGCTTAAAAGAAGTATAAAATATAATTTAGATTTTTTTTATTTTAATCGGAGCAGATCGAAGCGTAGCTCCCATGGATCGACACCAACAGGATAATTATTGTCAAACGAGAGCCCCAAGTATTTAAGGTGGAATCCAGCAGCCCCAGGATGCGCTAAGCCGACGAGCTTAAGTGTACGAGGTGTGATCAAAAAGTAAGGTGACTTTTCAAATTTCTTTGATTATCATGGCGTAGTGCATCAGGCTCATACAGGGTGCGGGTTAAGGGATCGTACTAAAAAAATATTTAAATACGTGAATTTCACTTGTAGGTCGTGGGGTGAAAATGTACCCGCGTAAAACTTAAAGTAAATTCAATTTAGGGCTGGCAGAAATTAACCATATTCATAAATTGACGAATGTAAATTAAATAAATATTCGGTAATATTTTCGAGCGGGTTAGGTAGTTTTAACGGCTTCAAAGTGTCGCTTAAACTAAAAGATAATGCTACCCCGAGATTTTTTAAACTGCGGGTGGTTCCGTTCGTGCTCAAATCAAGAGTTGAATCCGAAATTGATAAAATGGTTGATCAGGGTATATTAAAACCGGTGCGCTATCCAGCTTACGAGTCCACCTATCGTTGCAGTTTTAAAGAAAAGATTCATCGGTGAGAATTTGTTGTGGATTTTTCGTTTATCTTAAATCAATATATCTAATGCATATACAAACAAACGGTAAAGAGTGGTATTGGAATACTTAGTAAACGACATTTATTAATTTAAATAAAAAATAAATGAAATATCAATACATATATTTCCCCTTAACTTCATTCGATCTAAATTTTCAATCAAAGATGAGCTCGATGTGTAGATAACTATACCATCACAGTAAATTCTAGCACATTTTTTTTTTTAATTTTATTACTGTGTTTGTGATTTCAACGTGAAAATTCAAAAGGCGAAACATATTGAGTTGACCTAGAAATCCATAGGGCGTTGATTTTTATTTAATTACAACTTCATAATATAGAAATTAAAAAAACAAACTTTACTATGTTTTGACCCTTCATTTACCTTTCAATTGCTATTTTTCCTAAGGCTATAATGTATTTTACAAGAGAGCAATTAACTAAAATGAAACTATTAGCAGTTTATCATTTATTAAATTTCTCAGAATTTGTTTTGAATTTTAAAAATCTGCCTTCACTATGTTTATTTATTTATCGTTTATTTGGAAAACCAACAGTATAATATGAAAAAATGGTACATACAATTGTTTGTAAAATTAACCGATGACAGGTTTTCGCAAAAGTACAGAGATACATCTAGAGATTAAAATTAAATTCAATTACACTCGCATTAGCACTCTAAATACAGAAATATATATATATAATATATATATTTATTTTTGTTTATATAATATATATATATTTATTTATATTTATTTTGAAGATAAAAGATCAAGGTATCTAAACATATTTTTTTTATGATTTAATATCCAATGGTTACCAAATGCCAGTTATAGGAAAAGGGGTCTGAATGAATCGACATTAATATATATTCTTTGGCTTCGTCTTAAATTACCAACATATTACCGTCTGAATCCGGCCTGCATAATGTAATTCGCTTTCAACATGCGAGCATCTCGCCGGGTCAAATTATTGCATCCTTTATGTATTGCCATTTTTCAGTATATTTTATGTAAAGTTTGTGAAAGAAAAAAAAATACAATGTGTAAATATTTATTTCAATAGCGGCCAAGTATTGTCCCGAGGATTTTTTGAACTTTCCCGGCATTCAGCAAAAACATTTATCCCATTACCATACGAATGCTGTATTTAAATTTCGCCGGTTGTATTTCGCGTAGCAAATTTATTTCTCAAATGATGGCTCTACGTCCTTTTCCTAAACCTTAATCCGTTCAAGAAATAAATCAAAGTCAGCAGTATCCTTTTAAGGGGTCATTCTGGGCAAGATCGGAACAAGTTTTCATATAGCTAACTAGGCCAAATGTGCTTGTCCTTGAGTCAGGAGAGATGGTGGCAAGGAAGCGTTAAAAATGGTTGGCCATGTGCATGTGCACTTCATTGCCACCATCTCTCCTGACAAGGACAGGCACATTTGGCCTAGTTGAGTAGGGCCTAAAATAATTGTATCAAAACAATTATTTAAAAAAAATAATAATAATATATTTAAATCCACGATAATTTTTTTACAACGTTGGAGGAATTATTTTAAAACAAAACGCGAAAAAATAACTATGGATAAAACTTTTAATTTGCTATATTTTTTTAAATTCACCTACACAAACTTATACCTACGTGTTTGTATTTAAATAATTTAATTTAGTTTGAAAACATTTTGCAACAATTTATTTTTTTACATCATACTTACTGTATTATATGAAGGAAATTTTTAATCGATTATGTTATGTAATTAATTATTTTTTTATATATATATATATTGATATAACCGTGTTTTCCCGTAAGAAAAAATAAATAAAATCGTATTTAGATTTATCTTTTTTATTATTACGATTATTATCCTCTTTACACTATAGTATTAGTAAATCATCTTAAATTAAAAACACACATTACGAATTTGCGTCTTGGCTAAGTTCTGTTAGCATCAATCTACCGCTTGATAGCGCTGGTTTATATGAATCACATTTAATATATTTTTATTTTTGTTTACTTTCATTTTTGATCCCACGCGTATTGTGTATACAAAATTTCAGTAGCGGCGCTACATATTTGCACTGCGGCTGGCATATTTGGATCGCCGCTGGGCGCATCTGATTGGTCGGCATCTGCGCAGGCGCGCATTGGAACGGCGGTTGTTTTTAGACTTGTTGTTTAGTTTTTATGCTTGTTATACGACGCAATTGTTGAAGTGATTCCCTTTTGGGAATCACGTTTGGGAACTGAGTTCGACATTTCTTCGCATCCTGGACCCCAGACATCCCCCGCATAAAAGATAAAACTCTAAGTAGGAACCTCTTCCTTTATAGTGGGAAAGAAAAATATTTACGCGATTTTATGATGCAATACGCCGCAGGTGTCATAAGCAGGGTGCTCACTACCTACTATCTCGACAAATCACATAATATCAACAGCTTCTATACATTGTTTAGTAGTAGTAATTTATTTAACCAGAACCTGCCGTCCTACAGCTAGGCCCTAAAAGCGTCATTAACGGCGTCTTCCCCAAAATACCTACTCGCGCCTGTGGTACCTGACATTACATGACATTCTTTCAATTCATCATACATTTTAACACCGTTTTTTTTTTATTTTGCCGCACGGCTAGTAATTTAATACTAACTTCTACCAAACTGATCATTTTTAGTAACTCGGCAAAAGTTTCGCAGCCCAGTCGAACTGATGCCTGCGAAAAGAAGCCTTGCACAATGAACGGAAAGGTTTAAACGCATAACGGCGCTTATAGCACAACCCAAAGCCTATCATTTCGTATGATGTATTAATAGCAATTACTTAGTTGTTTTCTAAAAAAAATTAGGGCTGTGTTTTCAACTAATAAAAACATGTATCTTCAATTTCGGGCCAAATTTCGGTATTTTATCTCTAAGTTGACATCTCAAATCAAATTCACATTCAAAGGTTTGTTTTTTTTTATATATTTCGTATGTCTAAAAGAAATTTGCTTAAATTTAAAATTCCCTAGAATAAAAAAGTATCTTTAATGTAAATAAATTAGATTAAATTATTCATTATTCTTGTGGATTATCTCATAACGCCTTTTAAAACCTGTAAAATTCGCTTTTTATAGCATTCTAGTGTGCAGGCGCCTAAGAACTAGACCGCGGTCTCATAATCCGTCATAAAATTTAAAACGACCTGCTAATTCAATACATTTTCGGTCTCGTAGAGACACATTGTCGTATTTCCTCGCGGAAGTGGAAAATCCATGGAAACTCTTAGTTATCAATGTAAATTATAATTTTATACAAATGGTGATTGATTTATTATATATTTGGTCCAGTTACCTTATAAAAAGTTATACAAAACACAAATTGGTGCAAAAAACCCCACGAAATACCCAACCGGGTCGTGAATTCCGAAGCGTGTAAAACGATTCTTTCTGCGACGGCCTGACCAGCTCCAAAGAAGTCACCGTTTTCCTTGTATCGGATCGGACCGTGTACAGTCGCTCGCAGATGCATCGATACTGTTAGCACTGATTGTTAATAGTGTTAATGCAAAACGCGTATTGCACAATTTTTACAATTTCGAAACCATAATTACCAACGATACAGATTAAACTTACATAATTTATGTTAATATTTTTTTTTAATGATTAAACTGTCTGCTTTTTCTAATAAATTACGATGGTGCGTCATTCGTATTGTTTTAGTTAATGATAAAAATGATTGGACAATTTGTTTTCGGGAGTCAGTAATCTATTTAAACTACAACTCACATGCATTTATTTTATTTAGTTAATAAAAGCAATACGGTAGAAAGCCAATATTCAAATGCAAAATAACGTTTACAATGACGTCACCTTGATGGTCAAAAAGGACAAAGGTGCCCTAGGTTCTCTGTATTTTTTGGTGCCTTGAAGGCTCCTTCAGTTAATATGGAAAGGACTCTAGTAATTTAAAAGCGTAAACAGCGTCTGATTTCGCCATTTCAACTTAAGGCGCTTCGCCTTAAGGATAAATATTGATGTTGATTCATTTAGACTTTTTTTTCTATGGTAACCATAAAAAAAACAAGTTTAGATACCTTAATCTTATATCTTCAACATGATAGAAGCAGATTTTTTAAATTCTATTCTATTTCCGATAACTTGATCTGTTATGAAAGACATTTTAGGAAAGCTTTAGGAAAAATAGTAATTGAGAGGCAAATGAAAGGTCGAAAACATAGCATAGTTTGTTTTTTTTTTAATTTATATTATAAAGCTGTATAATTGAATAAAAAAAAAACAAATTGCTTAGTGATCGCGCGGAAAACTGACGCCTTATAAAATTAAAGCACCGAATATCCAGGTCAACTGTCAATTTACGGAACAACGGAGAAGCAAGCGCTCGAGGAATTTATTTGGAACCGCTTTTATTATAGTCCGATTTTGGTAGCAGTATCGTAGTTTTTGCGGTCGATATTACACACGTGCGGGAATCTGCAAAATTGCGAAGGACAAGGCCAACCGCCTTTTTGATAACAATATGTCATTTGTAAACCAACAGTTTGACAACATGTTGTCTTAATCTCGTTAATACAAGTATTCAAGCAATACACGAAGATTTGGACGGTGGCCTTTTAGGTAGATTTCATTAGGAAATCTACCTATTTGCAATGTCGACATATCTTCGCGTTTCACATTCCCCAGAACCCAAAACCACCCTCAGTTAAAAAGCTGATATATAAGTAAATATATATTAGTCAGTTTATATTACACAATTTTTCTTTTTTTTTTTTAAAATGAAACGCTCGTTATTCGTAGTTGGCAAATATTAAAAATATAAAAACCAACTACACTACCTTCTTTAGAACAGAGATTTAGTCTAGTTAGAAGGCAGCGAACAGAAGTTTCAGTGTTATTAAACGCTCACTGAAACAATAATTTTTAACATTTATTCATATGAGTAAGTAATATAAGTATATATAACATATTGTAGACAAAATAAAGTGTAGTTTAGAACTTAGAACTGAAAATCGTTTGCAAATAAAGTAGAAATGACGAGGTTATGAATTAACGGAATTATCGTTTCTAAACTGTACTTAAACATTTGTAAAATAAATTGATAGTAAAAATACATTTTTAGAAATAAGCTTTTATTTAAGGGTCGGTTGTCCGTTTTTGGGTAAAAAATAAGGACATTTCAAAGTGAAATTTAAAGCACTTCCGCAAAGACCACCATAAAATAAAAAATAACATATAAAAGGGTAACTCTTAAATTAGGTCTGAATGAACCCCGAATTTTTAAAATGCGTAGCTATAATTAGAAAAAACATCGTAAACATTTGATGAGACCTATTTTTGATGCGCCGTTTTTACTAGAAAAGACCACATTTTTTAAACTTTTTTTAGATTATTGTGTTTCTTATATCTTGAACTCGGTCGCAATGAAACGGTTTTTTTTTATTATGTTTATTTACTGAAATATCATCAAGGGAAGATGAGCAATTTCGCGGCGCAAAATCTTCAGAACGCATTTTTCAGGGCGCACTGTCAAACCCTTCTAATTTCGACAGGGCTGTCACTCGTACCTTGTAAAAAAATAATCATGATGTCGCTTGTATCTATAATATAATATTTTTTGTAATATTTTATTAACTGAAATAATCCAATTATCTTAATTTGCTAATTTGTGTATTTGTGTATTCATTTTATATAAACTTTAGGTATTTTTTAAAGATTAATAAATAAAACGTATTAGGTATTATAATTAAGTTATAGATATTTATACAATATTATGAAGTTATTTTTTAGCAGTTTTTTTTAAATATGCTATTAAATTAAAGTATTGATTTCTCAAATAAATAAAAAATGAGCAGAATTATAAAAAAATCAGTAGATTTAAGGTTTTATCAATAGGTTTATAAGTCGTGCGTGGAAGATATACAAACAACAGTTTGAGATTGCAAATTTTCCACCATCAAAAAAACAAAGTACAAGGTGGCACGCGAATCTCGATGACAGCTGCTCTGTTTTGACACGGCCTTCGTGCAAATGAGTTTGCGGCTTGACCAATGGCGTGTCGTGAATTCTGCACTGCCCTCGCAGCAAAAATCTGCAGCGGTTTGCGTCTCGTCCGTCTGAACGGAGATTTGGACCAAACCTACCAATAAATCTCGAGCCGCTAAAAGAGAGAATTGATAATTCATTCAAATGTAATCATATCAAAATATGTTAATTATTTTATAGTTTTATTGCGCGACTTCCTCTTTCTATGGCAAATATGATTTCCTGGTTTGTTATTTTATTTTTATATTTTTAACTGTGCAATGATGTTTAAATATATTTATTTTTTGATTTATATACCAAGTTATCTACAATGGTTCTTAAACTAAGTTACTGAATAGAAATACTACACAATGGCCAATTAATACTTCGCGTCGAAAATAGAGATAATTTTTAAATCATTGCTCTAATTAGAGAAATGCGTATGTGTGAATAATCTCTCTGTAGATCAGAGGTACCCAAAGTGGTCCACACGGACCCCCGGGGCCGTGAGGACTGCCAGGGGGTCCCTGACAGGAAAAAAAAAATGATTCCACTATACAAAAACACCTGTCACAGTATGGAAATCCTGGGGGAGCGGGTCCACGAAGGATAAAAAATACTGGTCCACGGGGAAAATAAGTTTGGGAAACATTGCTGTAGATAATGGCACCTATATAAAATTAGGGTGTATGAGTGTGCGTGTCGGAATAGGAAGTGAAAAAATGTATTTATATAGGTGTAATGTGCAACAACTAAAAATATAACATAACATTAATTAGCAAAAAATATTGTAAAAATGCGTTGGGGGAGTGGAGAGGCGAAGAGAAGTGCTCGGCGTGGTCAGTCCCGCAGCCGTTATCAAACGGCATTCGTAATATCTTCATTTTAGTATCAAACTTTTTTTCAAAGTTATATATAGCTTCATTGGACACTGTATCCCTCCCCTCTTCCCCCCCCCCCCCCCAACTTAGGGGAGCGAACGGAGAGGTCGACTAACGAAAGGTTACTCTCGACTATCGCGCCTTGTCTCCCACTTCTCGGACTGCAGTGACCTCAGTCATAGATAAGTGACCGTCTGCATGAGGTCAATGTTCCCTTGCGTTGATGTCTATTTTTATATTAACACTATTTGCTTATAAACGAGAGAATCTATCACTGTTGGATAGTTTGGTTTTTCGGCGAGGTTATGGGTCCACAAGTAATGCGATGAAGTCGCAGAGTATAGTCCGATCGGGAGAGCAGTCGAATGATTAAATTCCATTTCCGCTGAGACTGATATATTCGTCTGTTCGCCCGATAGGATTAAAAATCCTACCTCCCATTACACCTTTGTGAGATCAGCGTGAATTATTTACTGGTTATTGCAAGGGTGTGTCATGACAAATCTTCGCGTTTCACTTCCCCCAGAACCCAAAACCACCCTCACTTTAAAAGTTTATATATCTATCTATCTATCTATATCACTTTCTTTCTGCCGTAATTTTACACTAATCACTTTCAAATTTCATACAATTTAAGGGCACAAATATACTTTCTAACTATAACTTTCTAATTATAAAAGATACCGAATTCATTTAAATTTTAAGGGCCTAAAATCTAAGGAAACTCCTTTGACAGCACCAACCATTGGTCATAGGGGGGGGAAAATTGGTTTTTCAAAATTAAAAAAATCGTACCTCTCTTAATAAGCACCGGATTAAACCTATTCAAAATGTAAATTGGAGGCCTATAATTTACCTACAACTTTTGTTCGAAACAATTTTTGATATGAGCAACCCTTACGGCACAGTATAAAAAGGGATTCAGTGCACTTTCACTGCGCAGGCGTATTGGTTATCTGGTTATTTTTTGCTTGTATGTTACGAATCGAAATGTGTACCAAGGGGAAACCTGTTAAATAGATAAATAAAACTAAAATCGGGAGCGAGATATCCTGACCTAACCAATAAATGGATCTTCATAGAATTGTCACGATTTTTTAGAACATCTTTGGTGTAGATTTAGTACATTAAAAACAGCCTTGGACCAAGGAAAAGGGTTAAATACTGACCTATGAAGAGTATTCCACTGGCGAATTGTTCTGGACAGAAACGAATTAAACCGTTTTCTCAAGATAGGTTTTATCTTGGAAGGTTGGTCATCACGGTCAATATAAGGAGGCTTGGAGACGTTCATTCGTCACAGCCTTATATGAACTGGTTAATCTGAATTCACTTCTACTTAGTGGCTCTCAATTAAGAGTTGAAATCAATTCAGATGGACGATCATGTCGACTTAAACTCTATTGAGGAGTGCTCAAGCGAGCGAAGATATCAGACACAAATCCAAGGAACCAGTTTTCCGAGATCTTGCAATATTGACAGTGCGTGGGTTGGGCATCAGGTGCATTCTGCAAATATAGACGTCTCAAAATCGCCATCTTTTGCCTAATATGCATAGAAGATGCGAGATTCTTTACCGAGTTCCATACTCCCCATCACAAAATATGAAAGAATATAGGGGTGTTCCAGAAAGGGGTAGATTATAAATCTAGGGGTAGAAACTTGAAAACTGCCCGCAGCAGCGTCTAATAATGTGTAATTTTTTTTAATCGCGATTTTTCCTCGCGGGGCTGTTTTTTTATTGCTAAAACGCACCCTACGACCGAATATTATCCGTAAAAGTGTCGATCGATAGTTGCCTCGTCGATATGTCTAAATCTAGTAACCTTCAATACTCTCTATAATATAAAAATTAAATTGCCTTTGTTGAGAACTACGCCAGTATTTTGTCTACAATACACTTGGGGGACAGGCGAACTCCAATTGTACGAATTCGTATCAAGCATTGCGCGAAGTGCCGTACCCTTGCGCAGCGAGAGTGCGAATGCTGAATCCCTCTTCATACTGTGCCGAAATGATTGCTCATATCGAAAATTGTTTCAAACAAAAGTTGTAGGGAAATTACATTTTTCCCCACCCTTATGACCAATGGTTGGTGCTATTGAAAAAATTAACTTTTAGGGCCTTATCTAAGGAATAAAATAAAATTTAAATGAATTCGATATCTTTATAAATCACAGTAGTTATTGTAACCACAAGAAGGTGGTTTAACAGATAGATACTCGTAGATATATACGCGTTTAAAGTGAGGTGGTTTTGAGTTCTAGGCCCTAGGAGATGTGAAACGTGAAGATACGCCGAAATTTTCCGGAAACCCATTGCAATTGGTAGCTTTCCTAATGAAATTTAACTAAAACGAAAATCAATTTAAAAAATCAGCCCCCAAGAAGTAGATGATAAGTCTTCATTGTACCTAATGCTATAAAACACTCTTCTAAATACTTAATGGTTGAGGAGTGGTGCACCACCAAAAATGTGGGTTTTGTTGAAGATTTTTTAACGTTATACCTCAAACTGTGACTTAAATCGTGCACGCACGCAACTCAAGCTAAAGTGTGTAATTGGAATTTTGCGTGTTCAACGCTCAGTTGGCAAGTATAATATATATATATATATATATATATACTATGTGAATATGCTCCGACTGTAATTGCTCACAAAATACAAACCATATCCGGATGCGAAAAAACTGTTAAATTGTATAAAACGGTTGACTAATTGTGGGTTAACAAAACCCAAAACATGTTGTTATCACCATAATTAGTCTGAAAATGAGGAAACATAATTCCTACTAATTTGCATCTGGACTCTATAAAATCTTATTTATTGTATCTATATATATATATATATATAAAACAGGGATTCCCAAAGTGGTCGATATCGATCCCTTGGGGTCGAAATCGGTTTCCCAGGGGCGACATAAACGACAACTGACCCCTATTAACACAAGTTCCTATTTGAAACTTTCAATATACTATAGGATGTTTTTTTAGGGGCGTGGTTTTCAATCTGGCACTACTTTTTTCGTAGTTGGTGTTTTTGACAGCTGTCACTTGATTTATGCTCAGTTTGGTTTGCCATTTCATAATGAATAGACTTACTCCTGAACAACGTGGCGTGGCCTCCAAGATCGTGCGATTTAACACCGCTGGACTATTTTTTGTGGGGTTATGTGAAGTCGCTTGTCTACGCAGATAAGCCGGACACGATTAACGCCTTGGAAGAGAATATTCGGCGCGTTATTGCTGACATACGGCCCAACTTGCTGCAAAAAGTGGTTGAAAATTGGGCCTCTCGGCTGGAATTTGTTCAAGTCAGCCGCGGCGGCCACTTACCCGAAATCATTTTTAAAACATAATGGCAAACCCTTATCTTTATAATAAAACTAAATTCTTAGCCATAACATCAAATTATATGCATTTTATCTCTTCTTGAAAACCACGCCTCTAAAATCATCACCCTATATATATGAATTATAAGAATGACTAATATTTTAGTAGGTAATATTTTACTGAATTCTATGTGTATTTATTTTGTTAAATATTGATGAGAAAATGACGTCAAGTTCACTCACTTAACTAACCGCAAGTTTTTAAATTGGTAAGTATTTTGTATCAATAGGAAAAAAACTAGAGATAGGATTTTTAAAGTAATTAGGCTATGGGGGGGGGGGGGGTCTGAGGTATCAGTCCGTTTTGGAAAAGGGGTCTC
The DNA here is from genome assembly GCA_020383195.1 of Neomicropteryx cornuta. Lineage (NCBI taxonomy): Eukaryota > Metazoa > Arthropoda > Insecta > Lepidoptera > Micropterigidae > Neomicropteryx > Neomicropteryx cornuta. The sequence continues at coordinate 1,777,474 of JAHKQU010000010.1, read as the reverse complement.
TTGCCCAAAATAGTTTGCGAATTCCTGATATAAAACAGTCGGATTAGTTACATCACTTATAACTCAACAGCGGCTGGACCGATTTTTATGATCTTTGATTTGTTGGATTTGTCTCTGCCCCGAATATGGTTTTGTATGGAACGGCTTTGTAATCTGTGGAATTCTGTTATCAAACGGTAAGTTGCGTCTTTGTGAGGTTATCACATTTGTCATCGATAATTGCTTCATTATGTGATTTAGAATTGTGTGAAAACATTAATTAAACTTAATTTATTTTGAGTATTCTTAATAGTTAAGTTACTGTCAGCTTATTAATAATAAAAATCTTATTTTTGACTGTTAGCTAGCTATCTTGACCTAAAAAATTAAAACTGTCGTTTGCACGAATGGAGATAGGAAGAGAAGCAACCATTCGCAAGTTGGTAGGTACCACAGGCGCGAGTGGTCCGGATGGGAACTCAACTCAACTGACGCGAAATTGACCCTTTGGGGTGAGTGACTCGTTTGCACTCGACTGTACTCGGGCTGTCGCTACTTAAAGATAATTGTTGATTGCGCCAGTAACAAACGGGTAAACCTGATCGCGTCAGTCAAGTTATGTGGTAAGTGAGCCAATTACGCGACATATACACTGCATACCACCGGCGTGTATATAGAATGTCTCCTATCTTAAAAGGAAAACGTCGTACAGGGTTAATTTCAATCATCATCGCCCTCTATACAGGGTGTCCAAGGTCCCACGCAATAAAAAAACAGCTAATAGGTCCTACGATTCATAGTATTATTTGTTAAGAACTATATCAAAATTCATTATGGTATTCGAGAAAAAAAATGTTGAAGTTTTTATTCTAAAACGTGAAAAATAGATGTTTTTCAATGGCTCCTCCCTCCGATAACTACGTCACTGGGTCACTAAGCCGCGGTCAGTCAAGATCGAGGTTAATGACCTGCCACGTTGTTTGAAACGCCTTATTAGGGCGGAGCTAAATGATTGCTGTCAGATGTCACTGGTCGAATAGAGGTCGGTCTAAGGAGAAGGGGTAACTCCTTACTCCTTCTCTGCGGTTTTAAGAGGGATGCTATTGGTCGACAGATAATATTGATTTATCGATTGATAAGATCGATTTACACCAATTTTATTACAAAAATAATAAATTTGGTGATAAAAATTTTTCGCATTTTGTTACATAATTTCATACTCTTAATAGGGAACTTAAAAACACCCCCTGAAATTTGTGGGATTGACCTTGGGACACCCTGTAGATAGTCCCTCTCACACACCTTTATCTATAAAATGTGTAAGTGAGAAAAAGCTATGTTTTCGACATCATGAACATTTGAAGACGCCATTTCACCCGCTTCAACGATACTTAATCGTTACGAGACACTCTGTATACAGGTCGTTTTTATATTCAGGACACTCCATCAAACGTTAATCTACAAAAAGTATTTAAAAAAATGCTTCAAAATTACGAGAAAAGCGACTTCAGCTGTTTGAACGCACGGCCAGCTCGGTCAGTGACCCCAGAGCGCGCGGCCCGCAAAGCTTTTGTAATATTATAATTAGAAACTATATTTTCGTTTTTCGTGAGCCCGGTTTAGTTGTCGATAGAGTGCCCAAAATTTAAAAACATCCTGTAGATGTGTCGTTACTTGAGTATTTTTACAACCGTCTGTGTACACCCTCTTTACAGATTCAATATACAACGGAGATATTTAAAACTCCGCTAAAAGTACAGGGTAGCCCAGCGCCGTAAAAAAGCAAAAATATTTTTATATGCAAATTCGATCAAAAAAAAAAAAAATCATCAGGCAGGTCACCACGCATCGCTATAAATACAATTTAAAGTACAGGGTGTACTTAAAGTCAGCCGTATCCTTTTAAGGGGCGAGCACTTGGCGAGTCGAAATCGCGCGGGAGTGGATGAACAAACACGCGGCCAGGGCCGCACTTAGTACGGTCAATATTGGAGTCCTGAACCGCCTCTGCGTCGTCTCTCAGTCCGATCTAACGGCTTTGCTCAACTAATCTGCACACACAAAAGCTGCTCACCCTTAAGGGACCTCTTCCCGATGGCACCGAGAGGTCTCTTTAAGTCGTCGGTTTTGATTTGACCGCAAGGTCAGGTTTCGGGTGCGTAGCGATAAATCATATAACCGAGGTTACGTTATAGGCGATTTCAAAATAGCCTAATATTGAAACGGTTATAAAATAACTGCGTGATTTGTAGCCGAACTCGCCGGAAAGGGTAAAAAATAATAGGGCGACTGTCAAAATAGCTGTGCATGTGTGAAATGTGCAATAATTCGTTTGTTGCGCTAAAATAATAGTGTGATTTAAACGGTGTCACCTCATAACGCACTCGTCTAGGTTCAAGCTCTTATTTCCAGCACTCTCTATTCTAACGCTCAGTGGAATATATAGGTTGTCCCAAGACCATTTCCGAAGACTTAATGGGGCACCCTCTATGTTCCCTATTACGTGTAAGAAATTGCATAAACAAAAGGAAAAAATAATTCAAGATCAAATTTATTAATATATATTAAAGCTTGGTCAATACCGTTAAATGACCCGGTGCGGCCTCGCTAGCGACCGAACTTATTACAAGAGCGATTTTATATAATCGTGTAAAGTTTACAAATCTTTTACTCTGAAACCATGATGAATTTTGATATGAGGTCAATACAAATCATGTTTGAAATTGCAGGGCCAATAAGCTGGATTTTTATAGGGAACGGTCTTGGAACACGCCGTATATAAGCACTAGAAATATGTAAATTTGTTAAGGAAATAACGAGTTATTCCAAACTTTTAACATGCCTCATGGACGTACAGCAATATGTCACAAAGGGACACATATATGGCAATTAAAATATATAATAACCTACCAGAAAAATAAAAGTTTAAATAATTATATTTTTAAAAATAAGTTGAAAACATGGGGCCGAGTTAAAAATCTTATATGACCTCAATGAATTCTTCCAAAGAAATCACTCGCCATTGTTGTACAAAGATAATTAATACACGTAGATTTAATCATTATTTTTGTAAGTAATTATTAAATCGTTAATGAAGAAATTGTTTTATTAGTTTGATTATTTAGAAACTATTAATTTTAAAATATGAACCTAGTAAATGTAAAACTTGTACAATTCTAGAATTAGGATTTAGTATTTTTTGCTAGTTATTAAAGTATTAAATATTGTTACATTTAAACGGTGTAATTATACGAACAGTTTTAAGTACGTTTTGTCATATTTACAATGAATTGTTTTACCGCCGTAATACCATAATTGATGGAATGAATTAGTATTATAACTATTATTAAATGCAGTTTAAACTTTTAGAATATATTTAAATTGATCATCTTTAAAATTATAAAACCATGTGCCTTTTCTGGTGGAAGTTTGGGACTTGGGGAGTCATCTGAACCATGCTTCAGTTACTAAAGACTAGTTGATAATTTTTTCTCATGAGTTGAGCGATCTCTATAAACCACGAAAGACGCAAATAATTGTAATCTAATTTCTCGTTTATTTTCCTATCCTATTTTTAGATTGTAGGTAGGTAAACAAGTTATTTATTTATTTTTAAATATCAGGTAAGCACCGATATATTTAACCAGCTGACCCGACAGACTTCGTACCGCCTCATTATCAATAATTATTGTGTTAACTTATCAGCTGAATTAAATTTAGTTTTTTTATAAAGAATACTCGAAATGTTCAATAAATGTACAAAAATCAAAATAAATTACATGCAAAGACAAATATATAACCTCACAAAGTGAACATCTGCGAAGGCAACTTACCGTAAGAAAAAATAATTCCACAGAATACGAAGCTGTTCTATACAAAATGTATGAAAAAATGAGTTTTCTTTATAAATTTTATCCGTGAATGTTTCCGGTGTTTTAATAGTTATTCTGCTATTTGGGGCGGAGACAAATCCAACAAATCAAAGATCATAAAAATCAGTTCAGCCCTTCTATAGTTATAAATGGTGTAACTAACCAACTTTGTTTTATATATATATATATTATCAAAGAAAGATTCATCCCATATAAACAACGATCTTTTAAAACATATAGATATGGCATTTCATATAAATCGACCTCGTAAAAACCCGACACCGGTAGATTTCCTCCGCTGGATAGACTTATCGCGATGACATATGCGAGCAAGCGATACGTGTGATATGTGAGGAGTGTACTTGACACAAAGTGAGTTACTCGGGAGTGGTATGTTTTAAAAGATCGTTGGAAAAAACTTACAGAATAGTATAAGTTATAACTTGTGGTCAGGCGTTCAGATGTCACGGGCGTCTTCATCATCAGGCGATGGAAAACTGACTGCTGTTACTTAACGAACAGATCCGGCTGTGGTTATGTGGGTGGTAAGAAGAAATAGGCGGGTTAAGTTGTAAGGATCACACGGCCCGACGAGGCACACGCAGTATTTCGGACAAATTTCTCTCTCGCTCTCACCAAACAAACGCAAAGCGACAATGGAAGTTAGCCACAAACTAAACTGACAACACGTGCATTTTAGTGTGATCTGTGGCAACACCTTTCTTATAACGTTTAGTCTAGCTTATAAACGAGACTAAAGCTACGCAATTTTTTCATTATCGAAGGATAATAATGTGCGTGCGTTTGTACTGTCACCACGATTACAGATCAACGATAAACTTTAAATGCCGGGGTTCAAATCGGCTATGCCAACGGCTGCTTTTTTTATAGTTGAATATATTTATGGGCATATAACCATGTGCGGATTCAAACCCGCGACCTTTGGGCCAATAGTTCAACGCCTTAACAACTAGACCACCATGATCTCAGATTCAAACCCAAATTGCACTTTGGTATAGTGAACCGAACGATAGAAGGTATGGTCCCACTTAAAGAGGTAATATTAAACAATGATTAAATACGTTTGCATTTCAGGTAGGTTTTTGATAAGATATCTGTTGTTAACCCAAAAACGTTATCGACCAGTATGGTTGAATAAAATAAACTTATGTAGGCACCCGTTCAATAATTTTTAGATTCAATCCGGCATTTAGATTTAGGTAAAGGTGTTTATTCATTAATCGCGGTAATTAGTTATTCTACGTCGTTATATTCGCAAATAATTATAACAATGCATAATATCAGTATATCGCATAATATGGAGGAGTAATCGTTTATCACTTCGGACGACATTCGGTTGGGGTAATTAGTGTTAAAATGTATCATTACGATATTATTTTGTAACTATAAATGATCATCTGTATGCGTCTCAGGTAAAAGTGGTTTATCGTGTGTTTTATTAAATGAAAATTAAATAAAAAATTGAGACAAATCGTATATTCCATATAATTCTGAAATTTTATTGTATAAACGGGTCAAGAATATTCGGTGTTACAAATAACAATAACAAAACTATGAATTTAAGGCAGTAAATATATTTATGTACACATGTACAAAAACACAGTAGGTAGCGTCCATAGTTAAAATATAAAATGCATTACCTAAATACCTACAAAGTTTGTAGGCCATATTTTAAAAATGGGAAAATGAGTCAATAACCACAACATACTTATTTGGTAGGTTGCCTATCAGCTAAAATACTAACCGACTGCCTAATCTCAAATATTAAATAGCTCCTAAGACAAACATCGTCGTAGGAATAAATTTGAAAATTTATGAATAAATAATAACATATTTTAAATAATTACTGGTAGATAATTGAGTTTTCGACGTTTCAACACTCCGGCGACGTCACGGACGCCAAGCGACTGAGGTCGAATACCAAATTAATTTTAATCAACATTGCACAAAAACAAGTTTATTTTAAGACATACCTTTCACTGCACAAAATATGTCACAGGCAGACTAGGTACAGGTACCCGGTTCGAAACACCCAATTGCAACAGCCACCGATCGTTGCGTACCATCAAATAGTTGTATCATTTGTTTTGCGATAAATTAAAAAAAACACTATTCCCGCCGGAATCCTAGTTAAAAGTTTTCGCAAAATGGCGGCACCTGCTTGACATTATAATACGATCGCGGTGTTTAACCCGCAGTTGATAATAACACTATGTAATCTAATTTCGGCGAAAAAAATAACACAAGTGACAGGCGAGCGAAAACAAAACAATAAGATAAGTGAGCACGCGAACAAGGCATGCAGCCCAGTCAGACTAACGGAGAGCGCGCCAGCGGCCGCCGCGAGCACCGGGCACGGCAGCGAAAAAACTGACAGCGACTGACGTCTGACAGGCACAGGACGGCAACCCACCCGGCCAACTGCAAAGCGACACCGGCCGCGTATCTGACATTCTGACCAGGCTGTGGTGCTTATTTTCCCCGCAAACCATTACAAAAATACCCGCTATCTTTTAATAATTGGTACATATTTTTATTAAAAAAAAAATAATAAAAGGATAGAAATATTAGTATTTTTTTATTTAAATCAGTGAAATTTTATTATTTATTTTTAATCCACCGAAATACCAACAGCTAAACCAATATTTCTTAATACGACAGACTTGATTATAACTTAGCCAATTAAAAGTAGATTTCTTTAAACATAGAGCCACTACGTATTTTTGAAGTTTTGAGTTTTTGATTTTAGCCATTTTTACAACTGAATCAAAAACGTTTTGATAATTTAACTAGTATTCCTTAAATAGCCTAACCTAACCTACGCAAATGGAATTGCATCGTTAAAAATATATGTAAAATGGTTTTGTTAATTTTGTTATTAACTTTAAAACTTTTTGTTAGTAGAAATCTACTTTTGGTTTTTATCGATCAATCAAATGTATTTTTTTGTTGTGTGTACTATGTAAAATTGTTGGTTTCTCCAATAAAGATAAATAAAAAATGACGTAATCCTAATTCCGTAGGTTTATAAATACGAGGTTTTATGAAGTTAAATACTTTCAGGTTTGGACAAGCAAAATTTTCTTATAATAATTGGGATGAACACCAAATTGTACAATTCTTTTAATATAAATTACATTAAAAAGTCGTAATAAATGCTCTTTACTGCCTATACGTGTATAGAATGTAACAAGTATGTAAACAATCCTAAAAAGTGCATAAAACAGACATTCAGCAACAACAACCTCCGAAGAGGAGGCACTTGAAGATAAGGAGTACATCTATTTGTTATCATTTCAATGTAGATAAGATATTATTTAGAAACGAGATGTTACTAAAATGTATTATGTAAGATAAACAGTTACAGTGAAAACATTGAACGGTTGATACTCTTCATACGTATGTTTACTTTTACTGTTGGTTACATAAAGTTTTGTAGTGTTTCATAATTCAATCAAGGTTAAAGTATAACATTCAAATATGTTATTTAATGATACTAAATAAATTGGTAAAGTTTATGGTGATTTTGGTAATTGAATAAAAAAATCTGTAGTATTGAAGTACTTATCTACTAATATTTCTGGTCCTTAACTGTTACAATAAGGGCCAATCTCCATTTTCAATGTTTTAAGATAATCTCTGTCAAAGGCAAGTGTGATTTATGAAATTCTATATTATCTTTATTTTTAAACCAATTTCTTTCGTATTTAAATAGGTGATCATCAATTTATTTTATCGTTATGATTTTAGTACTTTTTTTGTGAAAAACCTAAAACTAAAGATTTTAGGTATGGAGATTGGCCCTTTTAGACGAATTTTTGGGTAATATCGTTTTTCTCAGGGGATTGACCTTTTTAACTAATTGCAATTAAATTATTAAATTAGAATATTAAAACAATGCCATTGTTTTCAATACGTTTACAATAAATACAAAGTAGTGAAAACAAATTTAAACAAAAAAATATTGACGTCTTCATCATTTTTAGTTCATCTACAAACAACGGTAAGTCAATTATTGACGCGGAACCAAACAAATTTAAATAAAATATTATATTTCCTTCGTAAATATAGGAAAGAAGTTTCTTTAGGTCTTCTAATTTGTCGTTTGCTAAGGTGATGTTGTTAAACCGTTGCAGAGGCTTGATGACCTGGTTTCAAGCGTTTCCTTTGCAAATCTGTCACCTGAAATAGTTCTTTACCGAAGGCGTATTTGTACCATTTATGCGTAGGTTTTTTATGTATTTATATATTCTTTATTGAAAAATCCAACAGTATTAATTTTTATAATTACAAATAAAACTTATTACTAGTATACAAAACCAAATATGGATTTCGGACATTTTACATATTAACATTAGCATAAAAAAATTGGTAGGTAGTTTCTTATAGGTAGTTTCTTTTGTATAATTTCTACGAAATTGCTCCAATCGTTATGCACTTCAATATATTTGTTTTTTTTTTGTCTTTTTAATTACAGCATGGATGGTGTCAGCCCTTTTAGTATTGAATATTGGCCCTTGTGCGATAATTAAAGTTAAAAAGCAACGCTTAATAATTCTAACAAGCATAAAAGGTCAATGTTAATTTTGGCCATTTTTAAATGTAAAAAAACACGAATAACATTTCGCCAAAAATGCTTTTCGCCTATACTTATATAAAAGTTGGTGGAGATTGGCCCTTTTGCCATGCGCGTAGGATTTCTTCCCATTTGAATGGTGTATACAACTCATTATTGCAAATTTTGGAGATTGCCTCTTTTTTACTGGCATTTACTGTAGGAGTTATCAAACGATTCCTCGATTTCGTCTTATGTTGTTTACTCTACTAAAAATGCGATCACAATCAACATTTGAATGTGGCAATGAATTGTATTAAGTAGGAATCTCGCCAATGCGCATTGTGTGTTTTAATTGCTTCACTCCAAAATGTTTGTATCTTCATTACGCCAAAAGAAGCGATGCATGTAGGAAGATTGGTATTTTTCCGAAAATATTCATTTTGGCCCCATTGCCGTATATTTTCGATGGCAGCGACTAGCCTGCCGTAAGCTGTACAAAGATCCATTTTTTATTCTGATTACCGGACAATACGGTAATTGCCGGACTTGCGGTAACACTGAACCGTAGTAATACCAGTCTCGAACAATAATTATGTTCATTTTGACAACTGACATCAGTGTCTAGCCATCTTATCATTATGACGATTGAAATTTAGTAAAATTATTACTTTTTGAAATCGATTTATCGCATTATTATTCCGACGACTAAAATCTGTTATTTTTTGGGTTTAACGGTTCTGCGACTAAGGTTTAAAGGAGTTTTTTTGACCGTTGATTTTCAACTTATCGTTTACCTACCAATATGGCGTTGTCTTCGTGGTATCTGCTCAATTCTATCTTTTATATAGAATATATTTATATATCTTTGAGAGATTGGCACTACACCCAATTGCACGTGATCGTTTAGAAGCTCCATTTGTTAAATTAGTTAGATTAATGTAATCGGCCGGTCTCGAAACGTATTTCTCTAAAAAAAACGATCATAGCGTAGCTAAGGGCTGCCACAACGGACATACTTATTATTCATTTTAATTACTAATCTGAAACGGTATAACTAAATGTTTTTTTTTATTAGAATATTTATATTTATTAGCGCACGTAGATGGCCTCAGTATAATGCGATGTTAATGATTGATTTAATTCTGACGGTCCAGGCGATCGGATAGATATTAGATGCGTTGGTTGCAGCGCTCTCCACTCTTCCTTAATATTTGCGCAATTTGTATCGTATTAATGGAAGTTATACTTACGAATGATATTCCATGATTCCAGAGATATATTACCGGAGATCATTGGATAGAACTTAAGGAAAAAAATGTTAGAATCCGAGCAACGGCGCCACAAATGAGCCATTCCAAAACGCAAGTGCATTCTTTGAGTAGCTTTTAATTGCGGAGATACAAGTATATGTGGTTTATAATACCTTTTTTCTAAGCAATATTGTTAGTGGTAACACAAATAATTGATAGTGTGTCATACGGATAATAATTGTAATTAGACTGTTTGTCAATTTTAGGGAAATTTTAAAGACCTGGAGTTAGGAGTGGAAATTTGTATGAAATAACATAGTAACATTTTAGCTAACATATGTTGTAACCAAAAAATTAAACATTTTTTCACTTTCATGAAGCGGAGACAGACACTTAAAATAAACAGGAAACCGGACGCTCAAGAAACTAATTGCTTGTTTTTAACCAAATATGTCAAATTTGTCAAAAATGTTAGGTTCTTCGTAAATCGAAATAAATATTTATTTTTTGGCTTCGCCTTAAGAACCAGATCACAAAGCAAACGCCATCGTGTCGGAGAAGTTCGTTTATTATTTAAATTTGTAAGCAATGATGTTTTTTTTATAGTCTGCGAACTAATTGTCAGCCCTATCTAATCTGTATTCTATTGCGCACTTCTTGTTAAAACATTGGAAATTTGTAGCTTTCTCTATGGTTACTTTGTATGTTAATGGACTGCCTGTTATAATTTTAAATTCCATAGACTGCGGAAAAATATTTTTTCAAAGTTTTCATTCTGTCTAAAGTGGCACTTAATATTTAAATAATAAATAATGGGTTTGCATTATTTTAAAATTCCCAATGAAAAATAATTAGACTTCTACAGGAGGAGGTAATACTGCAGGAGAAAGTAAACGCCATGGATCCGGGATATTTCAAACAATCCGGAAAAGAAAGTCCCCGACTTAAGGCTAATTTCCTGTCCCAGCTAACATTTTGGTGAGTTTTTTATTTTTTAGGAGGACTCAACCCTCTAATTTCTCCATACAAACGATGTAGTGTTGTAACCCTTATTTGCTAATATGAATGAAAAATAATACTGGATATAGTTTTATCTCATAAGATCTGCACTTTATAGAGTTAAAAAGTTAAAGTCTAAAAGTTAACACCCTCGAAGTCTGTATTTTCCCATACTTCGTTTTAATACCGAAATAATTTCAATTAATAAAAATTGACGGTCACTGCCTTCTTTGGTACAGACAGGGTCTAATTAAGATGGCAGGGGGTGCCGGCATTGAATAGTTCCTTGCCATTGTTCTGTACATATATCTCTAACTCTGTTACTGAACTTCATCAGTAACAGAGGCGTGGAAGCATGGAATGGATTACCAGAAAGTGTCATAGAATCAAAGACAGTCAACCAATTTAAAAACAATCTAGACGAACATATAAGAAAAAAAAACAGAAAAAATAATAACAATTTTGATACTGAATAAGATATAGGCTTATCAGCTATGCTACCTGCCTATTATGAAATAATAAATATATGTAATTTGGTTTATACAAATAAAAAAATGAAATAAATAAATAAATCTTATCAAAAGTTCAAACGTAAATATCTTATTGGCGGAATACAAGATGCGAGAAAATAAATCTACAGACATTTGTTTTCATAAAGATGCAAATTCAACTAAATAAAAAAAAACATTCAGTTTTTGAAGATTACCTCAAGCAGTCAGATGAATTAGAATGATTTAAAACCACCCGCTGAACAGAGAAGAGCTCCATTCGGGAAGAGGCCCGCCCCTTACCTTCTAAAATGTCGGCGAACCTCCTGGGTTGAAACTTTCTCGCCAGTACCAACTTAATAATATTTTTTTTTTCAGAAATCTGGCCTAAAATTACGATTTGATTCAACTAAAAACTCATCATAATTTTTATAATTATATTTTTCGTTCGTTTTTTAATATTTTTTCTGTTAATCAAGACAGCATTGATTTTTTTGTTATTTTCCTAGAAGCCATCTATCGATATTAGCACTGATATATTTCGAGTTTAGTCGCTGCAAAAAATGGCAAGTAAACATGGGACGAGATAGCTCGTAGTTGGCGTCCTAGAAAAGAACGCATCGTAGTTGGCAGTCAACGTGTTAACTTAGAGAAATTAGTTCTCTTACCTATAAGTGACAACTAATTTAAAACAGCATTTTAATAAAAGTTTTACTGCACATTTTGAAATGTTTTTTTAGATGTAACCCTTAATTTTACTATTTTTTTTCAATGCCTAGGATGACGGTTACAATTTTTTTGTAAATTTAAAACATTTAATACGATGCCCATTGTACGATGAATTTTCTTTACTATGCTCCTCAAACAAAAAATATACCCCAAAATAAGGTACAGCCTCAATGCAACTCGCTTGTGTCCATAGTATAAACTAAAACTAATTTCAACATAACATCGGATGCTGGTCCAATAATAATAGATATATAATATGAAAGTCAACAAATTTTCAGTAGCTACTAATAAAATGAAATATTGTCAGTTCGATTGAAGGCCCATATATTATTCAAATTTCAAAAATATGACAGTACGGCTGATGTAACGTATTATTTATTACTGGCCAGATATAATAAATACAGACTCATCTATGTGCGGAAATAGAAGCATGTTCAGTGCCACATTATAATTATTATAAAATGATTAAATTGAACTATTATGTCCGTGTTGTTTCATTACTAGCCGCGCATTAAAATTTACAAAAAAAAAACTATAATGGTGTTAAAATTTATGATGATTTGAAAGAATGTCATGATACCATTGTATTTTTTTTATTTTAGCTATTCCGACCTAAAAAATTACCTACTTTCGCCTCTATGGCTATCCAAGATGCACATCGAATGGGTTAAAAATGCCGCAGGCACAAACGTAGATATACGAAATGAAAAAACACTTACGTAGACTTTTAAATTATTGCATATTTATAAGTCATAACAATTTTTTAAAAAATATATACTAAAACACTCTTTATATAGAATTGTTACTGAATACACTGCTAACTGCTCTTCCAGGTGGACGCTTCCCCTTTTTAGAGTCGGTCTTGGGAGAAAAATAGAGCTGGACGATGTTTACACCTGCGAACCCAGGGACCTTGCTCATCCCGGGGGCGAAAGACTTGCCGCCGAGTGGAAACGACAACTTGAAAGTATGTCTTAACCACATAACCATTGCTTGAAGAGCTATATTTTAATGTTTACGTACTTTATAATTGCGAAGGTGCACGCTCAAACGAAATTTTTCAATTCTGTCAAACCAAAAAACCGTCCTTAAATCGATCAAGAATAGCGGAAAAAAATTGTGGCAGAAGTGATCCCATCGCTCGCTGTCAGTTTGACGTTGGTCTAAAATGACAAACGTCAAATTGACAACGAGCGAGCGAGCGAGCGGAGAGTCGGTTTCAGACTAGCGCTAGGCCCACAGTGCAGATGAATAACAATCATGTTATTAAACGACTCTGAACATTATTTGAAGATGGCCAGTTTTGAAAATAGGCGACTCAATTTACTGTTAAATAAAACGACGCGATCGATCGATTATAGTTTTATCCAAAGAAGTAATCGAGCCACAATTTATCGTTCGCAGGTACGCAGTGCGGTGGCTACTCGTAGCGCTACGAACGACCAATTAACATTAATCAGAACAATTTGTTTATTTAGTATAAAATATGCGACGCTGTTCACAGGATAAAAATTGCGTGGGTATATATTTTATAAAGTGCCAAACCCGAGGTGTTAAAAAGCTAATAAAAAAAGTTAATAGTCTGTTTTCTCCGGTATTAACCTATATTTTTTTTTCAGATTTTACGAAACCTACCTTGCTGCGGGCGCTGGTGTCAGTGTTTGGCTTACGGTTTATGTTACTGGTTATGGGCTATACTCTGTTGGATGTCCCTCTGAAGTAAGTGAGCAAGTTTATATTTCATAGGGTTATAACCATATAATTTTCCGGGCCTTATTGTCATTAACATAACAGAATTTGCTAAAAAAAAATCTAAGTAAAATATTTATATTAATAAAACAGTTTATTTTTATCGCGAGCTGCGCTATGTTAGTCAGGAGGGACTCTGCTCATCGAAAACGATTTCAAATTTGTCTTTCTCGTAATTGGGAAATATTTACACATTATTTTTTGCTGATGTTTGATTGTTGATATAGATCAACTCTGTAATAGATGCAAAGTGAATAATAATACACCTAAGTATACATTTTTAAAAACATCAACACTAAAAATCCCTACTCCTTATCTTTCATGCTTTATCACACAGCATAAATATGCATACGCATTCATATATTTTAAAGCGTATGTATATTTAATAATTTTAGTATTGGTAACAATAGTATTAGAATAAGCTATATTTTAATTAGAGTTGTATGTACTGCTATATTGTACTTTGATAAATAAATATAGTTGTGTAGCAAAGTTGAAAAAATTTGGGTAAATATTGGGCCTGTAGAGAAAAACGATCTTTTAAAGCATATACTGCAACTGAGGGTGAAAAATGCACCACGCCACTTTCCAGCGGAGTGTTGCGGCGCGCGGAACGGCGTGGGGAATCGTCGGTCTCGGGTTTTCATACGGACGATTTTTATGACATGCCGAATCTATATGTTTTAAAAGATCGTCGGTAGAGAATGAACATTAAACTTTTAAGGATTCTCATCAAACGAATACATGCCATACTCTCTGTCCCACTTCTTTAGCACACTTTTACGAGATAATAAACCTATTTTAAATTAGTTTTTTCAAAACCTAGTAACCTAGTTTAGAAAGATGAATACGAGAATTGAGTCAGATCATCAGCAGAATGTCAAATCATCAACAACACGTCAGGTGCTCAAGGTTTAAGTTAGAATTACTAGAAATAAAGGTTAAGTAAGCATAACTAATTAATATATTCACCTAATATGCAATATTTATCCCATTTATTTACGCAGGCTTCTCCAGCCAATATGCCTGGGCGGTCTTATAAATTACTTCTCGAGCGGATCTGAACAAATGGAGAAATTAACAGCCTACCTCTATGCGGCCGGCGTGGTGCTAAGCAGTGCACTCGCTGTTATGATCGCGCATCCCTGTCTGCTCTATGCTCAGCAGCTCAGTATGAGAGTGCGGGTTGCCTGCTGCTCTCTCATATATCGCAAGGTACACCTTTGGGTCTTTTACAGCGATATCATCGTTGAGTAGCAATTTCTAGATCAGTACCCATAAACTTAACTGTTGAAGCATGTCTGAATAGAGGTCAGAACCATGATAAATAAAAATACGACAGGTTGCAGCCTTCAAGAAGGCTTCAGTAATACCTGCAATAGATAATATTAGAAATCTTAGAAATATTCTAAGATTTATAAACGCGCTTCAGTAATATCTGTAATAAATACAATATTGGAAACCTTAGATATATTCCAAGTAAATGATTTTTATATAAAAGCTTGCAAGCATGTTATATTTTTGCTAAGCATCCTGATTTTTTTGTATTTAGTTGTTGCGCCTGGATCTGACCGCGGGGGGAAAGGTTTCGGAAGGACTCGCTGGCCACATGGTAAACCTTCTGACCACGGATGCCCAGCGCTTCGACTTTGCTGCTGTGTATTTAATTGACCTATGGAAGGCTCCGTTTGAAAGTGAGTATTGCTATCATCACGGAACAGTTGAATTAGATGGAATAGCTGTAACCTCAACTCGGGTACTGAACCGTGTATCTAAAGACCTACATTCTAATGGTGCGAATATGAGGGAAGTCTTTTGTTCTTGATATTGCATTACATTGTTTTTTTTCTCTTCGCCGACACAGTTTTGGCGGCTCTCTCGGAGTGGGCTCAAAGGCGTTGACCCGAGGAGTGCACTCTCTTCTTCTTGTGGAATAAAGCCTGGTTTCCCACACACAAGGACACAGCACGGCGCACACGTCCACACAGTAGGACGGTTTTCGAGAGAGAGAGTGAGGGTAGGTATTTAGTGCAGGCAAGTTACTTTGGCAACTGTAACCGCACATGCGTCGAACT
This sequence comes from Neomicropteryx cornuta, assembly GCA_020383195.1. Classification (NCBI taxonomy): domain Eukaryota; kingdom Metazoa; phylum Arthropoda; class Insecta; order Lepidoptera; family Micropterigidae; genus Neomicropteryx; species Neomicropteryx cornuta. The sequence continues at coordinate 1,761,754 of JAHKQU010000010.1, read as the reverse complement.
ATGCCGGATATGGCCAAAAGGAAGACAATGTAATTGACAGCCCATTTGTCACAACAATACTAAACAGCTGTTTTTACAGCTGAACAGACCATTGTATTTAGTCAATGTCACAATTAGCCTGAAGATCTTTCATTGCCTCTACGCGGTCCAGTTTGATTATTAGTCAATAAGTATTCAAAAACAATTGTTTTAATGTTTACTTTCTGTCTCCAGGTGCTGCCATAATTGTGCTGATGTACAAGGACTTAGGTCTTGCAGCACTCATCGGTGTTGTCTTTCTTCTGGCTTTCATACCTACTTTAGGTAAGTATATACTAAATACTTAGATGTTATAAGATAACCGCGGAGAGCGCAGCGGCCATCAAAAATGACTATGGGGTCAACCAGAACGTAATACAACACTCTACATACTTAGAGCGACAGGCTGGCTCGAGAAGGGCAACATTTTGAGTAATAAAATCTCCTTATCGAGGTTTTTAATTTATTACACACATTATAGTATGTCCAATTAAACCTATTATCTATATTTAAACCTATGCTGTATATGTAAGTGATGACTTTATCTAAATGACTATATGATTAATTAACTCTATTTAAATGTAAAATATTGTAGGTGTGGCCAGCTGCGATAATGCGATAGTGTATGATAAACATTCAAATTGACATAAGTGTTTAACTGCCAAGGTATTTGACGTCTGGTGTAAATGAAGCTATATCGTATAGCAAAATTCTTGTATTTATACAGGATGGTTGGGTAAGGTGTCTGCAAACCTCAGAAGAAGGATGACCGAGAGGACGGACCAAAGGATCCGCCTCATGGCCGAGATCATCCACGGAATCGAAGTCGTCAAAATGTACGCCTGGGAGAGGGCCTTCACCACCATCATAGGAGTCGTTAGAATGTTGGTAACCGTTCAATCATTTATTTTATTACTTTACAGCGACCTGCGTAAGCTAAACCCTATCGAGTTCACTCGGAATCATCCTAAAATTTCATGTTATAAATGCTACGCTTACGGGACCTTTTCTCTGCCTTGGTTTTAAGTCATTATAACTCATCCAAGTAAAAAGAGAAACACTGTGATGTTATAGAACTTGTTTTTTTACTAATCTATTTCCAATTCTAAGAATTTACAAGATACCTGCCTGTGGTTCGATGGTCTGCCTGTGATGGAAGTTATACTCTTCGAAAGAGTACAAATTACAGAAGTTTTTATAAATTAGTTTTTTATTTGACCTCCCAAGGTTGCTGTATTTTTCATCTAAACTTTATGCAAATATGTTCTAAATGACGTCTTCTATCAGCTTCTAAAAGGTTAGCATCCGATTTTGATTAAGCTAATTTTTAGGGGAAAGAATCAAATTAAATCAAACCATTGATTAAAATAAATCAAATGTTGAAGCTTTTCATTGGCCTAATTTTTTTATAACTAAATTAATAGGGAAGAGATGAACGTCTTGAGGAGAATGTCCTGGATAAGGTCCATCTCGATGTGCTGCATGAAGCTCAATGGAAAAGTGGCCGTTTTCCTCAGCATCTTATTCTACATATCGCTCGGCCACTCCATCACGGCGGCCAAGATCTTCGTCATGTTCCTATATTACAATATGCTGAAGCATACCATGGTTGAATTCATCCCTATGGCGATCACGTTCACATTAGAGGTGTACGTCAGCATTCAACGTATGCAGGAGTTCTTACTGTTCACCGAGATTGCAGGTATGTTATGTTATGTTCGGCAGTGGATATAGGGTGCTCCCTGTGTAGAACTTTGCAGAACTATTGTGCTTTTATCATCCACCTTGGATTCGCCCTCTTGATCTATGCTGTAGATCAGCCATGTCACTGGTGGGCCAAATAACTTTTAAAACCATTTAAAACTGCGTGCATCAATCGCGATCTTGTGTGGGATTTGTTTCCTTTCATCAAAGAAAATAATTGGTAGTTTTCAAAATTGGTTCGGGCCGCATGTTAGACATGGCTGCTGTAGATAAAGTTAAGTATCTTTTTGGGTACGATGGCTAGTATCCATAGAAATAGTTAATGGCATAGAAGCGCAGCGTAAACGAGCTACAGCAGATATGACACAATCATGACACGAGCGTCAGTCGAAAACTAAGCTCCACTTCTTCGCCTGGTGTCGGGCAGTGATTGCATTGGTGTTAGTTGTATCGGTATATCATCACGACTACCGTTCCAATGTCTGAAAATGGAAACGCTCAGTCGTACGAAGATTTGACTTAGGTTGAACATCAGGTTCTAGAAGCTGGTATCTTTTGTGAATTAGAGGCCCACACTCACTGAGTAAGTGAATACGGGTATCTGGGCTCCCTTGGTAGAACCTGCACCTGTCACTGGCCGATAAACTCATTAGGTTCAGGTTTTTATTTAGCTTGCAGGGGCCTGTTAACATTCTGGTTATAATCCTTAGATGGTTCTGGTTTAATTTCAGTAGATCAGGGAGTTTTTTTTTGCGAGAAACCTACTATGAGTTCTTTGGCTTGCTTTTGTCCGGGCTATTCTTGCCAGTACTTTAGGCTTTGGTTTCTAGCCCGAATTTTTAGCAGTCTGCTGGTAGTGGTGTTTGCTATGCCACAGTCTGCCGATAGTGAATTACCGTTAAATATAAAAAAAATACTATGTATTATGTATTGTAGGCTACTAGAACTAGTCCATCGCTAAGAGAAGTTGTACTCGTATGCAACTACACGTCCTTTAAACAAAAGAGAATATTACAGTTAAACAGTTAATGTGGTATTTTCTAATTTTCAATTACCGTCAAAGTCAAATATGACGTATTCTATTTTATAAATAGTTGTGGAAAACCTACTTCTAGATAGCATACAAAGTCTTGTCTGTAAACAATTGTATTTATTTCAGAATCACAATCTTCTCCAACGTGCAGTAGTACCAACAACGATAAAGGCAGTGTTATCATGGACAAAGTTACTGTTTACTGGAAGGACACCACAATGGATGAGAAACTTGCGTCCTTCATCAATGTTGCACTTGATCGGGTTGATTTTACGGTATTGATATATTTGATGAAATAGAATGATTTGTGACCACACCCGACAGCTCATCGGGAAGAGGGCCCTTAAGTATTGTTTGTTTGTTGTAGGCGCGACGGGAAACATTGACGGCGGTCGTGGGCCACGTGGGGGCCGGCAAGACGACCCTCTTGCACACCATCCTCAAGGAGACGGTCATCTCGAGTGGACAGCTGAAGGTCGATGGTATTGTGTCCTATGCCAGTCAGGTCGCATGGCTCTTCGAGGCGACGGTATGCTTTTCCCACATAAGTCAACAATGAACTCTTCGTTATTTTTTCAACCGGTTAATTCAAGATTAGACGTCAAGGCGAGAACCAGTTGCACTTAGAGATGCTGCGTCATCCGGAAAATTCATCCCTACCGTCGATAGTGGCGCATAGTTAGGCGTCGAAACGAACGCCTGCGTATGAAGGTGTGACCTCCAAGTCAAGTCAAGAAAAAGCAATGTCTTATAAAATTGTTTGGTGAATATACTATCTAGGATACTACTTAAACACAGCATTAGAATCTAATCAAATTTGGTACAGTACAGTAATGTGAATAATAAAGGCGGTTCTTGAACTGGTTCACACTTATAGCTTCCACCACTTCCTGTGGGAGCCGATTCCAATTATCCACAACTCTATTGGAGATAAAATTCTTCCTAGGATTAGTGGAACAAGGAGATTTAGATAACTTCATTGAATGGCCGTTTTTTGGTTAACCATGAATATGTCCTTAATGCTTGCATAATTATAATGTCCAGTTAACATTTTGTAAGTTTCAATGAGATTACCACGATCACGTCGCTCCTGTAATGAGGTCAATTTTAACACAGTCAGCCTCTCTTCATATTCCAGTGTTTTAGTTGTGCGGGTATTTTTGTGAATCTCCTTTGAACTCCTTCCAGCAACTTTATATCTACAAAGTATGGTTTCCATATCTGATACGCATACTAAAGCATTAGTCTGTAAGAGTTCAAAGGTTAATTTATATTCATATACATATTCCAGGTACGACAAAATATACTCTTTGGCGAAGAGTACAAAAAGGACAGATACATTCAGGTCGTGAAATGCTGTCAACTTGAGATAGACCTGGAGACCTTGCCACACGGCGACAATACAATAATAGGAGAGAGAGGTAATTATTTAATATGTAAAAATGGTTGTTGTAAAATTACTGTAGAATTAATGGATTTTTCAATTATGTCAATTTGCAATCAAATACTAGTTCATTTTTCTACGCAGGCGTAACCCTTTCGGGCGGCCAGAGGGCGCGGGTGTCTCTCGCGCGCTGCGTCTACAAAATGGCCGACGTCTACCTGCTGGACGATCCTTTGGCAGCGGTGGACGCTCACGTCGCTCAGGCTTTGTTCGACTCTTGTATATCCTCGTTTTTGAAAAAAAATGCTGTCGTTTTGGTCACGCACCAACTGCAGTATGCTCGCGAGGCTGACAAATTATATGTTATGGAGAAAGGAAAGGTATAAAATTGAAGTAGTTTCAGTTCTGTAAGTGGTTTTATGAGAGAGATTGCGAATGTCATGTTCTGTTGAATATTTTAGAAAGTGTGGTTATAATTATATTATATTTGAAGATTTTGATGATTGATAAGCTAGATATTTTCAAACAATATTTTCAAATACTTGTGAGGACATCCCTCACAGCCTTCACAGAGTACATAGTTCGCGCCCGTGTACGAACACACGCCTATAATTGCTGAGGTAAAGTCAGCATTTCTCGAACCGAGGCCGGAAGATGGCTGCATTTGAGTCATGGTACACAGTCACACGTTTGACTGTGTACCGGTTGGCAGGGGGCTACCTCTCTTGCAGTTATGTAAATAGTACCCCGACGGAACCAACCGACAGAGTTCCAACACCACGACCACGACGACGCAACCGACACCTTCATAGTGCTCGAGCTCGTAGGATCTTCCGCCCATCTACTATTATTGGAGTCAACATTCTAGTCATATGTAACCTAGTTAATAGTGCCAGACATCATCAACAATAAAGATTTCTTCATCATCAGCACTGCATTATTAACTACGGTCCGAATCTGTACAATAGTTTATGTTTACATAGATAGTGAGTATCCTATCCGAGGCATATAAATTTTTACGTTACACTCAATCTTTTTCTTATAATTACTTGTTATCGATTTTCGCGGTAATCCACCTTCGAAAAGATACGGTCCAAAAGAAGCTGATTGTAGAAGAAATCATCTGCTGGGAATACTTTGGAAATATTCACAGATGTGTTCGTAACATTATGAAGTTTCACTTAGCTTCACCAATAGCAACAAAAGCTGCAGTGATATTTTTATGGAACTTCTCAGATAGTAGCCAACGGAACCTACCAGCAATTGATGTCGTCCGACTACGTCAAGTTCCTCAAGATTGATAACGATGAGCTTTCTACGGAGCACCGAAAATCCGGCAAATATTCTACCACTGTAAGTATAGTTTTGTAGTATTAAAATTATCTTTCAGGTGTAGCAACCAGCGGAATGGTAGAGGTATTAATGAATCTCTTATGGCCTATAAACATATTTATTTTATTTATTTATTTATTTATTGTGCATAATTAATTTGACAAAAAAAATAGAAATGTAGTAGTAGAGATACACAGTTATAAAAGAATGTTACAAATGCACTGGGAGCGATTAGCACTGCTACATTTTGTGCCCTGCCTTCTTTACTAGACTATGTCTGTACTAAGGAAGGCAGTGTTGTATTGTGCTACAACTGAGATTGTCAACCCGTCAGAAATATGACTGAAAGGAAAACTTTTGGAAAAGTAACACGCGTAACTAAACTATAAGAATAAATATGAGTTTATAATGATGAGAGGAATAATGATGAGTTTCCCATTTACCTTCTGCCTTTTACATAAATAAATATAAATAAAGAGTGATAAATAAGAATTCAGACAACTGCTTGAACGTTCTGTACAAGCGTTCAACGTAATATATGACCGTAATATCATATGATGTAAACCATCGTATCACCACGATTGCGTCTCTCCTATAATGAGGTCAATTTTAACACAGATAGCCTTTCCTCATATTTGAAGCGTTTTAGCTGTGTTGTGAATCTCCTTTGAACTCCTTCCAGCACTCTATGTCCTTTACAAAGTATGGATTCTATATTTGATACCCATACTCAAGCAAAGACCGCACATATATCTGGTAGATCTTCAGCACTACTTCAGTAGACATTTCCATCATTCATGCGCTCCACATGCGCCAACCATCTTAACCGACCAACTTTAATAAATTTGACGACATGGATTTTATCATACAGGGTGTCAAAGACCATTCCCGAAGACGAATACGGGTGTTGTGTAAACCTATTATGAGTAAGAAATGATATAAAAAAATGTGAAAAAATCATCCCCAGATTTATTATATTTTTTAACGGATGGTGTCAATTCAGTCAGTGCGCATTCCGATGCCGCGTTGATCGATAATTGCCTTTACACCGTTACGTCGTACGGCGACAGCTGAGCGCTTACAGCAAAGACATTATTACAGACAATCCTGAAAGAATCAAAGTGAATAAAAGTACACCCTACATGCTTCTCTGCTTCGTCTACTAGCTGAACTAGCAGCGGCTTACGCGTGCAGCGCTCTCGAGGCATCACTTTGCTCCTCATCTGTCGAACGTCCAATACTGTCAATTATTTTATTTCTAGGAAAACAAATCGCCAAAGAGATCTTCCGTATTGCAGTCATCCCGTGAGGCTTTCCTGGTCGATGAGAGTAATCTGGGCCCTGGAATTGAAGGTATTCACAGTGGATTATTATTGCTACATCCTTATCTTTGTCTATGCAAAAAAAATTAAACCTGCTACAACAGTTATAGGGTCCTATATATGCCAATCTGGCTCTTAATACAAAATACAGAATCAGCTTTAATGTGATTGGTCCCATTTCGAATCGGATATTGCCCAGTACACTGTTAAAGGCGGCTTTCGACATCCTCACGGCTGCCTACAGCGCCAAATCAAGATGGTTCAGGTTAAAGTCAGCTGCCAAGTCATCAGTCATTGGTCATTAGTCATCATGGTCTGGTCTAATGCCCCTGCCGTTTTGGAGAGTATCGCCTTCGCGTGTCGTTCTGAGTTATGCGGCGATTCATACCAAATGAGCTCTATGTAGCTTTTTATACACCTAATAACTATGCATATTTCCATATTGTAGACAATTTTTTGTTATATATTTTATCCTGTTGGTTTTGAAGATATTCATCCAATTTTACTTTTATAGCATAAAAGTGGATTTTGCATGGTGATTGGTTGGCGCAAAACGGGAAGTAATACACAAATATCAGCGGATAAGGTCCGTAAAATATAGTGGAGTGATTTCTTGCAAAATGGTCATATATACATATTTTGACATCCTAAATCTCTACATATTCACAAAATTGAATTTTAAGTCGATTGCATTGTAGTCAAGTTTTGACATTTACGAATTAATTTATATTTTTATTTTTCTTAAAAAATGGTTGCTTTGAACAAATGATATGGACATTCTGGATTTTTTAGATATTAATTTCAACTTCGTTTAATATTTCTGTTTTTCATATTGAAATGGTTGGGCTGGAACAATTCAAATTATATCATAAAAGTGTGTAAAGATCGTAAGGGGGTAGGTATGAGTTTAATGTAGGTGTAAATCATTATGCGTGGTAAGCCTAAAGGTATGCGTGTAAAACGGTGTTGGTGTGATTCTGACAGTTTACTAAATAATAATTATTTTATGAGTATTATATTCTAGTTGTTTTATTTATTTATTTTATATACACTAACAGCTTCAAGCAATTAATAGTGTTTAATAGTGCAATTAATAGTGTTTTTGTTATTTTAATTTTGTTTTTGAAATTGTTAACTGAAATAGCACTAAAAAGCTCATAAAATTAAGGTTTCTTAGGTTGCCGGGAAAATATTTATTTTCGTATTGAGATTAAAATAAAAATATTAATTTGGATGTATTTTTTTTAAAAAAGTAAGCAACCCCATCTGTTTTTTGGGAATAGTAAGTAGCCATGTGAGATTTGTATATTTTTCAGGAGAAACACACCAGGCAGGGTCTGTCAGCAAGCGTGTGTACCTATCTTACATTCGGCGCGGGGGAAATACCAGATCGCTGCTGTTTCTGGCCGGATTATTCTGCCTGGCGCAGTGCGCTCTCTCCACGGGTGACATATGGCTGAGCCAATGGTGGGTATTTCGGTACAGTTAGCGTAATTCAAACGGGAAGATGATGCCCGGCATCATTGACTATATTGCACTTCATAGATTGCTTAACACATTCCGCTCCCTACGTAAAACGTGACTAACGGAATGTCTTACGCAGGGACTGCCACCCGTTTTTAGTTTAAGTTATAATTACTTTTAATTGGCTAATAATATCTACAAAACTATGAAAAGTGTACTTACAAAGTGTTAACTGGACATTACAATTGTGCAAGCATTAAGGACATATTCATGGTTAAGCAAAAAACGGCCATTCAATGAAGTTATCTAAATCTCCTTGTTCCACTAATCCTAGGAAGAATTTCATCTCCAATAGAGTTGTGGATAATTGGAATCGGCTACCACAGGAAGTGGTGGAAGCTATAAGTGTAAACCAGTTCAAGAACCGCCTTGATAAATTTCTTGAATCTAGGCCAATCGCTAGTAACTGAGAATGAGATGTGAGCACATCAGCTAAATAGCTGCTTGCTCAACAAACAAAAAATAATAATAATAAAAAAATATTTGTTTTTTAAATTTAATATTATATTGACATTGAATGGAATTAAAAAAAAAATGATGATTAGTCTATACCTTACTTCAATAATAAATTTCATAATATTAATTGTCTATTTAAAATTGATTAAATTAGAAATTGTAATTTCAGGGTAAATATGGAAGAGAAATCCCAAAGTTTATCCAATGATACACGCGAGTTTGCTATCTCCACGGATCGCAATCTCAACGAGTTGCATCTAACAAGAGACAACTATATCGAAGTGTATGCCGCCCTCCTCTGCACAACCATCGTTTTCACCATAGCCAAACTAATCATTTTTTTAATTATCTGCATACGCGCATCTGTCAAGCTGCACGATGCTATCTTCAGGTGAGACAAGTTATAGCAATTGGTAATTTAATACTTGATAATTAAACATTGGCGCCAAAATATTTTATTTAGTAAGTCACATAGCTGCGGCATAGCCAAAAGCACTACCAGCAGACTGCTAAAAATTTGGGCTAGAAACCAAAGCCAAAAATACTGGCGAGAACTGCCGGGACAAAAGCGAGCCAAAGAACTCATAGTAGGATTCTCGCAAAAAAGACTCTCGGAGCTAACCAGAACCTTAACTGGCCACTGCAAGCTGAACAAACACCTGCACAACTTAAGCCTATCGACTGACGACAGATGCAGGCTCTGCCAAGTGAGCCCAGAAACTCCGTTACACCTACTGGGACAATGTGGGCCCCTCATTTACAAAAGGTACCAGCTTCTAGGCAACTATCTCCTCAAGCCAGAAGAGATTAGAACCATCGCACCCAAAAAGATGCTTAACTTTATCTACAGTACGGGACTAGAGGGCGAACTATAAGTGGATTTAAAAGTACAATAGTACACGGGGGCAAACCCCCCCATCCACTAACTTACATAACATAACAAGTCACATAGCTTAGCTGTCACGGATTACACGGACTGAGGTCAGGCCAATGGTGAAAATATGAGAACAGATTCAGGAAATGGAACCATATTTTATTCATATAAATATTTTTTTTTTCAGGGGTGTCACAAATACCAGCATGTGGTTTTTCAGCAACAATGCGTCGGGTAGAATTTTGAATCGTTTTTCAAAGGATATGGGACAAGTGGATACAATGTTGCCTCTCGCCTTATTTGACAGCATTGTGGTGGGTACAGTAAAATATTCATAACAATTATAAATAAATTACATCGAATAATAAAAACCTATTGTTTTTATGTTTGTGGTTTATAGATCGTTTTCATGAACTATACGGATAGATAAACAAGAATTGATTTAATTAAATAGTTTTCAGACCAGCTTAAATTAATTATATCATATAGACACTTTAGGTCAGTAGCTCTTGTATTTATTTTTTAACCAAGCTCATATACACATTTTTTAGCTTAAATTAATTATATCATATAGACACTTTAGGTCAGTAGCTCTTGTATTTTTTTTTAACCAAGCTCATATACACATTTTTTAGCTTAAATTAATTATATCATATAGACACTTTAGGTCAGTAGCTCTTGTATTTTTTTTTTAACCAAGCTCATATACACATTTTTTAGCTTAAATTAATTATATCATATAGACACTTTAGGTCAGTAGCTCTTGTATTTATTTTTTAACCAAGCTCATATACACATTTTTTAGCTTAAATTAATTATATCATATAGACACTTTAGGTCAGTAGCTCTTGTATTTTTTTTTAACCAAGCTCATATACACATTTTTTAGCTTAAATTAATTATATCATATAAACACTTTAGGTCAGTAGCTCTTGTATTTTTGTTTAACCAAGCTCATATATACATTTTTTAGCTTAAATTAATTATATCATATAGACACTTTAGGTCAGTAGCTCTTGTATTTTTTTTTAACCAAGCTCATATACACATTTTTTAGCTTAAATTAATTATATCATATAGACACTTTAGGTCAGTAGCTCTTGTATTTTTTTTTAACCAAGCTCATATACACATTTTTTAGCTTAAATTAATTATATCATATAGACACTTTAGGTCAGTAGCTCTTGTATTTTTGTTTAACCAAGCTCATATATACATTTTTTAGCTTAAATTAATTATATCATATAGACACTTTAGGTCAGTAGCTCTTGTATTTTTTTTTTAACCAAGCTCATATACACATTTTTTAGCTTAAATTAATTATATCATATAGACACTTTAGGTCAGTAGCTCTTGTATTTTTTTTTTAACCAAGCTCATATACACATTTTTTAGCTTAAATTAATTATATCATATAGACACTTTAGGTCAGTAGCTCTTGTATTTTTGTTTAACCAAGCTCATATATACATTTTTTAGCTTAAATTAATTATATCATATAGACACTTTAGGTCAGTAGCTCTTGTATTTTTTTTTTAACCAAGCTCATATACACATTTTTTAGCTTAAATTAATTATATCATATAGACACTTAAGGTCAGAAGCTCTTGTATTTTTTTTTAACCAAGCTCATATACACATTTTTTAGCTTAAATTAATTATATCATATAGACACTTTAGGTCAGTAGCTCTTGTATTTTTTTTTAACCAAGCTCATATACACATTTTTTAGCTTAAATTAATTATATCATATAGACACTTTAGGTCAGTAGCTCTTGTATTTTTTTTTTAACCAAGCTCATATACACATTGTTTAGCTTAAATTAATTATATCATATAGACACTTTAGGTCAGTAGCTCTTGTATTTTTTTTTAACCAAGCTCATATACACATTTTTTAGCTTAAATTAATTATATCATATAGACACTTTAGGTCAGTAGCTCTTGTATTTTTTTTAACCAAGCTCATATACACATTTTTTAGCTTAAATTAATTATATCATATAGACACTTTAGGTCAGTAGCTCTTGTATTTTTTTTTAACCAAGCTCATATACACATTTTTTAGCTTAAATTAATTATATCATATTGACACTTTAGGTCAGTAGCTCTTGTATTTTTTTTTTAACCAAGCTCATATACACATTTTTTAGCTTAAATTAATTATATCATATAGACACTTTAGGTCAGTAGCTCTTGTATTTTTTTTTAACCAAGCTCATATACACATTTTTTAGCTTAAATTAATTATATCATATAGACACTTTAGGTCAGAAGCTCTTGTATTTTTTTTTAACCAAGCTCATATACACATTTTTTAGCTTAAATTAATTATATCATATAGACACTTTAGGTCAGTAGCTCTTGTATTTTTTTTTAACCAAGCTCATATACACATTTTTTAGCTTAAATTAATTATATCATATAGACACTTTAGGTCAGTAGCTCTTGTATTTTTTTTTAACCAAGCTCATATACACATTTTTTAGCTTAAATTAATTATATCATATAGACACTTTAGGTCAGTAGCTCTTGTATTTTTGTTTAACCAAGCTCATATATACATTTTTTAGCTTAAATTAATTATATCATATAGACACTTTAGGTCAGTAGCTCTTGTATTTTTGTTTAACCAAGCTCATATATACATTTTTTAGCTTAAATTAATTATATCATATAGACACTTTAGGTCAGTAGCTCTTGTATTTTTTTTTAACCAAGCTCATATACACATTTTTTAGCTTAAATTAATTATATCATATAGACACTTTAGGTCAGTAGCTCTTGTATTTTTTTTTAACCAAGCTCATATACACATTTTTTAGCTTAAATTAATTATATCATATAGACACTTTAGGTCAGTAGCTCTTGTATTTTTGTTTAACCAAGCTCATATATACATTTTTTAGCTTAAATTAATTATATCATATTGACACTTTAGGTCAGTAGCTCTTGTATTTTTTTTTTAACCAAGCTCATATACACATTTTTTAGCTTAAATTAATTATATCATATAGACACTTTAGGTCAGTAGCTCTTGTATTTTTTTTTTAACCAAGCTCATATACACATTTTTTAGCTTAAATTAATTATATCATATAGACACTTTAGGTCAGTAGCTCTTGTATTTTTTTTTTAACCAAGCTCATATACACATTTTTTAGCTTAAATTAATTATATCATATAGACACTTTAGGTCAGTAGCTCTTGTATTTATTTTTTAACCAAGCTCATATACACATTTTTTAGCTTAAATTAATTATATCATATAGACACTTTAGGTCAGTAGCTCTTGTATTTTTGTTTAACCAAGCTCATATATACATTTTTTAGCTTAAATTAATTATATCATATAGACACTTTAGGTCAGTAGCTCTTGTATTTTTTTTTAACCAAGCTCATATACACATTTTTTAGCTTAAATTAATTATATCATATAGACACTTTAGGTCAGTAGCTCTTGTATTTTTTTTAACCAAGCTCATATACACATTTTTTAGCTTAAATTAATTTTATCATATAGACACTTTAGGTCAGTAGCTCTTGTATTTTTTTTTAACCAAGCTCATATACACATTTTTTAGCTTAAATTAATTATATCATATAGACACTTTAGGTCAGTAGCTCTTGTATTTTTTTTTAACCAAGCTCATATACACATTTTTTAGCTTAAATTAATTATATCATATAGACACTTTAGGTCAGTAGCTCTTGTATTTTTTTTTAACCAAGCTCATATACACATTTTTTAGCTTAAATTAATTATATCATATAGACACTTTAGGTCAGTAGCTCTTGTATTTTTGTTTAACCAAGCTCATATATACATTTTTTAGCTTAAATTAATTATATCATATAGACACTTTAGGTCAGTAGGTCTTGTATTTTTTTTAACCAAGCTCATATACGCATTTTTCAGCTTAAATTAATTATATCATATAGACACTTTAGGTCAGTAGGTCTTGTATTTTTTTTTAACCAAGCTCATATACGCATTTTTCAGCTTAAATTAATTATATCATATAGACACTTTAGGTCAGTAGCTGTTGTATTTTTTTTTAACCAAGCTCATATACACATTTTTTAGCTTAAATTAATTATATCATATAGACACTTTAGGTCAGTAGCTCTTGTATTTATTTTTTAACCAAGCTCATATACACATTTTTTAGCTTAAATTAATTATATCATATAGACACTTTAGGTCAGTAGCTCTTGTATTTTTGTTTAACCAAGCTCATATATACATTTTTTAGCTTAAATTAATTATATCATATAGACACTTTAGGTCAGTAGCTCTTGTATTTTTTTTTAACCAAGCTCATATACACATTTTTTAGCTTAAATTAATTATATCATATAGACACTTTAGGTCAGTAGCTCTTGTATTTTTTTTAACCAAGCTCATATACACATTTTTTAGCTTAAATTAATTATATCATATAGACACTTTAGGTCAGTAGCTCTTGTATTTTTTTTTAACCAAGCTCATATACACATTTTTTAGCTTAAATTAATTATATCATATAGACACTTTAGGTCAGTAGCTCTTGTATTTTTTTTTTAACCAAGCTCATATACACATTTTTTAGCTTAAATTAATTATATCATATAGACACTTTAGGTCAGTAGCTCTTGTATTTTTTTTTAACCAAGCTCATATACACATTTTTTAGCTTAAATTAATTATATCATATAGACACTTTAGGTCAGTAGCTCTTGTATTTTTTTTTAACCAAGCTCATATACACATTTTTTAGCTTAAATTAATTATATCATATAGACACTTTAGGTCAGTAGCTCTTGTATTTTTGTTTAACCAAGCTCATATATACATTTTTTAGCTTAAATTAATTATATCATATAGACACTTTAGGTCAGTAGGTCTTGTATTTTTTTTTAACCAAGCTCATATACGCATTTTTCAGCTTAAATTAATTATATCATATAGACACTTTAGGTCAGTAGCTGTTGTATTTTTTTTTAACCAAGCTCATATACACATTTTTTAGCTTAAATTAATTATATCATATAGACACTTTAGGTCAGTAGCTCTTGTATTTTTTTTTAACCAAGCTCATATACACATTTTTTAGCTTAAATTAATTATATCATATAGACACTTTAGGTCAGTAGCTCTTGTATTTTTTTTTAACCAAGCTCATATACACATTTTTTAGCTTAAATTAATTATATCATATAGACACTTTAGGTCAGTAGCTCTTGTATTTTTTTTTAACCAAGCTCATATACACATTTTTTAGCTTAAATTAATTATATCATATAGACACTTTAGGTCAGTAGCTCTTGTATTTTTTTTTAACCAAGCTCATATACTAATTTTTTAGCTTAAATTAATTATATCATATAGACACTTTAGGTCAGTAGCTCTTGTATTTTTTTTTAACCAAGCTCATATACACATTTTTTAGCTTAAATTAATTATATCATATAGACACTTTAGGTCAGTAGCTCTTGTATTTATTTTTTAACCAAGCTCATATACACATTTTTTAGCTTAAATTAATTATATCATATAGACACTTTAGGTCAGTAGCTCTTGTATTTTTGTTTAACCAAGCTCATATATACATTTTTTAGCTTAAATTAATTATATCATATAGACACTTTAGGTCAGTAGCTCTTGTATTTTTTTTTAACCAAGCTCATATACACATTTTTTAGCTTAAATTAATTATATCATATAGACACTTTAGGTCAGAAGCTCTTGTATTTTTTTTTAACCAAGCTCATATACACATTTTTTAGCTTAAATTAATTATATCATATAGACACTTTAGGTCAGTAGCTCTTGTATTTTTGTTTAACCAAGCTCATATATACATTTTTTAGCTTAAATTAATTATATCATATAGACACTTTAGGTCAGTAGCTCTTGTATTTTTGTTTAACCAAGCTCATATATACATTTTTTAGCTTAAATTAATTATATCATATAGACACTTTAGGTCAGTAGCTCTTGTATTTTTTTTTAACCAAGCTCATATACACATTTTTTGGGCCCTACTCAACCAGGCCAAATGTGCCTGTCCTAGAGTCAGGGGAAATGATGGTAATGAAGCATTAAAAATGTTATGACGATGTGCGGATTTTCTTTGGGTCAATAGTACAACGCCTTAACCACTAGACTACTATTATCTACGTGTATTGCGGCAAGTATCAGGTAAAAATAATTGTTACGCAAGCCAGGGGTTGTTCAATCGCATCACAGACCCTCGTCATTATTAAGTGATTTTTAACGAGCGTCTTCGATAAACTGGTTGTTTTGCTATTCGATTGGAACCTAGTTGAAAAGCAATTGTCTTATGCGTAGTTAATCTGTTCTACGACTGCGAAGGAAGCGTCAGGTTACACAATTATTCCTTGAAAGAATATTTTTCTTGAATATGCGAATCCTCAATTCTACTTTGTTTGTGAACGATTTGCAGTTTACACTCCCAGAATATCTTTAAGATTAAGAAACCGTTTGATTTCCTGCTAAATTACGATTTTAGGGACTTGCGCCATCTGCAGACCGCGCAGCATTGCGATTTTGCGACCCAGAAGCCGACTACTCCACGTAGGTTCCCGCATGCAAATACTGTAATGTAGGTCAGTTGCTAAGGTCAGGAACACAACAATACTAAACGTTTAATAGAGTATTTATATTTAATATAGATTTTTTTTTTGTTAGCTATATAAAAACTTGTTAAACAAAAGTTGTGAAGATTCATGCCCAGAATGACCCCTTAAAAGGATACTGCTGCCTTTAAGTTTAGCCTGTATATAAGCAATGCTTAAAATATATGGCATACTTCTGTGAAGGTACTGCAATCAATACAAAAAAGTATGTGTGTTTACCAGTTCTTCCTGGAGATCGTGGGTATACTGATAGTGGTGATCGTGGTGCGGTGGTGGCTGGTCGTTCCCACGGCGTTCCTCGTTCTCGTGCTGTACCTCCTCGCATCCGTCTTCCTCGCCACGAGCCGCAGTCTCAAAAGACTCGAAGGGGTTGGTGAGTTTTTCAACCTATCTTAATTATACTGTTCTATATCTAGTGGTGATTGTGGTGCGGAGGTGGCTGGTCATTACCACGGCGTTCCTCGTTCTCGTGCTGTACCTCTTCGCATCCGTCTTCCTCGCCACGAGCCGCAGTGTTAATAGACAGTTTATTGAAATTCACTAAAATTTGTTTTATAATTAAACTTAAAATTATTATTATTTTTATTATTATTTCGTAATAGGCCGGCAGCATAGCTGATAAGCCTATATCTTATTCAATATCAACATTGTTATTATTTTTCTTAAATGTTCGTCTAGATTGTTTTTAAATTGGTTGACTGTCTTTGATTCTATGACACTTTCTGGTAGTCCATTCCATGCTTCCACGACTCTGTTACCGATGAAGTTCTTCCTGGGGTTGCTTGAAAAGGACGTCCTATCTAACTTCATACAGCGCCCACGCAGTTGGGTGTTTCTATCAAAGGTGAATATTTCTCTCAATTCTGCGCAGCCATATTTGTTTACAAGTTTCTCTGTTTACGCAATAGCTCGTTCGCCTGCTCTCTCGCACGCGGTCTCGACCTTGACGGGTCTGGTGACCATCAGGACTAGTGGCTCTCAAATGCAGCGTCAGCTATCATCCGAGTTTGACAATCTACAGGATGCCCACTCCGCCACGTGGACACTCGTATGTTTAAATGATTATTACAACCGTCATATTATCATTACAACACCTAATCCCTTAGTCTTAATATTCAACGGAGCTTTTCGCAACACTGTTGACTGAGTTAAGTAACAAGACACAAAAAAAAAACAGACTTATCATGAAAACAACAATAAGGCAGTTGGAACTGCATCCAATAGTGCCTCCTCAACAACACAAGCCATACGAATGAAGAAGAAGAATTAATAAACTTGTAAGTCTCAATCGTGTCCCCTCTCTCCCGCCTTTTCTTCAGGGTTGTTAAACCAAGAGCCGTCATAATTTAAGTGTTTCAAGGAGATTGTATTTTTGTTGCTCGCCGCTGAACCTTTTCTAAGATATCCTTGTAAAAGTATAAACTCCATATCTGGTGCACACAAAAATTCACGGCACCACGTTCCCTTGACCCTCTCTTGGCATGAAACATCGAATGCACTGAACAGGCACCGATTTGCACAAGAATCCGTTTCCCTCTGACCTAGTTTTTTGTCTCGATGAGATTAGAATTTATGAAACCTAACACCCAAATATAAGTTCTAGACAAAAGTAAGATTATGTGATTTTGCATTACATTCCAAATCTTTATTCGCATAGGTTTTAACTACAATGCGAGCGTTTGCGGTTTGGATGGACGTAATCTGCTGCTCGTACCTGGGTTTAGTCACATTCAGCTTTCTTATCATCGGGGATGACGGTAATATTTTGTTGATGTTATTATTGCTAAATTCTTATAAGGGGCGAGTGGATGAAGAGGTTGACTAGCATACTTAAGAAACTGAGATAAATCGTTTTTAGTAATTTAAATTCCTCTATTCAATTTTATCTATATAAACGGCGAAAATAGTTTAGAAAAATGATTACCATAGCCTGGCTAGGATGATGAAGAAACGTTTTTGATATTTATAGTAAACAAACTGTATTGCAATCAACTATTTTTTAAGTTCTTTACTTACATACACTTATTACCTTACAAATTTCATTTCATTCACAAAAGCTGTGTCAATATAATATTAAATATAAAAAATGTACTTTCGCAAAATGGCGGCATCGTGTGGTCCGCACGTTTTACATACGGAGTGGAATGTGTTAACAAAAAATATGTTTTATTTTTTATGTTAGTTAACCCCTTTATTTAATCCCCTTCTTAGGTACATACTATAATGACTATTAATAAATATATGGTTAAAATTATTGCAATATTACATTGATTTACAGACATTATTGTTGGTAAATTTCCAGATCTTACCATTAAGTTTTATAAAATTGGAGTACTATATTAATTTGCTCTTCAAAAATGATGCATTATCCGTTTGGTTGAAAGCACTCACCCATCTAGATTAAACAATTTTCAATTCAATTTCAATTTCAATGTTGCCGGAAGCAACTCTTATTATTCAACTATATACAATTACAATGTATAGAACATACAATATAGATCGTATAAGACATTTTTTTTTTAAAAAGAATTGCTATGACCTAGGTCATATACAATTATTTTACTAGGCCAAATGTGCCTGTGCTAGAGTCAGGGGAGATGGTGATAATGAAGCGTTAAAAACGATATGAGCATGTGCGGATTTGAACTCGCGATCTTTGGGCCAATAGTTCGTTGCCTTAACCATTAGACCAGTGCTCCGCAACCTTTTCTCACCTACGACACACCAAAATTCTTCCTAAAATTCCGCGGCACACCAAAAGTGCAAATGCGTTTAAAGCATGCACACGGACATGAGTCTACATCGATGCGCATAAGGGTATTTTTTCTTTGTTTATGACTAATTTTGGTGCAGTCATGGTGTGTACAAAGCACACTGCGCAGTTTTTAACAATTGGCACCAGGCGCTGGAGAAACATTGAAAAATTATATAATAATTATTTTTATTCTATACTAAAATATCAAAATACTTTGAATTTTACCGCGGCACGCCTGTATCTTGCTCACGGCACACCAGTGTGCCACGGCGCACCGGTTACGGAGCACTGCATTAGACTACCACGATCTCATTGTCTTATCTGCCGGTTTCTTAATCTTAACTAAAAACAATTTATCAAAACATGCATAAAATATAACAAAATACTTAAAAATTAAGTTAACGTAACTCATGTGATTTACAAACAAAATTAACTAAAACGTAAATCATTTTTAATATGTTTTTTTCTATAAATTCTTTTAATTTAAGTATTATTACATCTTTATTGAATAGTTTTTGAATTTTTTGGATTCGTATTTTAAAACATAGATCCAATATCGTACAATCCATGCATCAATCCATGCATGATCCGTGGTGAATGCATGGAATAAGTTACCAAGTGCAGTGATAAGTGCCGGAAATGTGAACGAATTTAAGAACAGACTGGACGAGTTTACCAGAGACGATACAAGTGCAGATTTAGGCTTATCAGCACAACTGCCTGCCTAAAACTAATAATAATAATAATGATCCAACAACTTTCGAAACAGATTTGATTTTTACATCTGTCTTAATTTATCTCCCCTTCCATGAGTCACTTTTGGAGGGTTAGTGCCTCGTCTATAAAACTTTAAACGTCAATGAATCTTATTAACATGACAAAATTACTACTTATATTTTCATGTACATAATTTTACAAAATATCTCTATTTTACGACACAGCACAGAGATCGTACAGGATTGAGAGTTCCTGTACATTTTATGTCCAATTCATATGCATAAAAGTAGACAAGTCGAAAAAATTTTTAGCGGAGATGGTTTTTAAACGGGATAATTTTTTTTTATAATCATTTTTCATTATCATCAAATCACGTAAAAATATAATGAAAAAATGATACATTTAAATTATTATTGTTTGTTGAGCAAGCAGTCATATCTCATTCTCAATAATGTTCTCATTCTCATTCAATTAATATTTTTATAGAAACCCTGGGTGGTAACGTAGGCCTGGCGGTGACGCAGGTTATTGGATTGGTCTGGGGCTGCGAATGGGCTGTCAGGCAGATGGCCGAGGTCGAAAACCAAATGACATCCGTAAGTGTCTTTTGAATTTGTTGTTAAGTTTAAATATTTTTCCACTAGGATCCGCACATCAACCAATTCAAGAACTGTCTTGATCAACAACTATTTCAGTAGCAGAAATGGAAACAGACCCGTCTAACCTACGGACACAGTTTGGGCTACTGAACGAGGTAATTCAAAGCCTGGAATTGATATTTGAACACATTTCGCTCCATACGTAAAAGGCGCGGACCACACAATGCTGCTGTTCGGCGAAGGTAGTTCGGCGAACGGGTTTTTAAATATTAATAGAAATGCAATGTAAGACGATGACCCTATATTTCCGCACGCGGCATCTGGAGATATATAGCATTTCTCATAGTTATTGTTTGTCTCTTAAACATTTTGACTAACAGTTGAATAATGATTTATGTGGTTTGTATGGGATTTTGTGACCTTGACTAGACCAAAAATGACACTTTATTTTAAATTTTACATACCGGTGCCCAAGACATTTCCTGAAGATCAGTAAAAAAAATGCGTTTTTTTTCCTTATGGTGTAAATCACCAGTTTTTTAAATCAGCGAGTGAATCGTGACGAGCGACATAAATAGCAGAAATTTGTAGAAATTTTAATATATGCGTTTTACTTACCGTTTAAAATGCTAATTTGGTTTATCTTCGGATGATGCATGTTCTTTCAAATTCTGCAGCATTCGCAATCAAAGGCGAATTGGGATGTCATCCGCGATGATCGCGGGCACTCTAATAATATCATTATCGTACGACAAAAATCTGCAATAAAAATATCTCATTAGTTACCAACAGAAATTCGGTTTCAGTTTCGGATTCGGCCATTTTCAGTCCAAAATACGAGTTTCGGCCAAAGTTTCGGTTTCCGCCAAAACTGCATCCGTTTGTTGAGCCGTCTTCGTTGATACTTTTTTTGATAGAGGTAATTTATTAGCCGACAATGCCGAAAAGCTTTTGTTTTTATCATATATAAAACTATTTAATTTTGATTACTAACTGCAACTACCAACTTTTATCCATTTCAATAAAAAAAAAATATATTTATGTTTATTAACCCCCAAAACCCATAAGAGCCTTGGTTTGTATTCGATAGCTTCTGTAAAGACAATAATTTAAAATAAAAACGAAATATTTGTTTAGTTTTAATTAGCTTAGTATTAGTTTGGGGCCTTAAAGTTTCACGTCTGATTTTCTAAGATAAAAAAAACGTTTCCTTCTCGGTTTCGGTCGAAACTGGAACGAAAACCGAACTTCAGTTTCGGCTTAAAAAGTCAGCTTCGGTGGGACATTAGAAATATATTCAAAATGGAAAGCATTTTTTTTTTGTTTAGACATCAGAGTCCTTGAAATTTTTCAAATTCCATGTTTTACAGGTTGAAAGGATCATGGAATATGTCAACCTACCATCAGAGACCCCTGTCGATACTGATCTGAAATCATTTCACTGCAAATATCCCGACACGGACCTCGACAAATGGCCTAACAAAGGTATGATACGCGCTTAGTAATATTCTCTATCCGTCTCTCAAGAACACTACCTATTTCTGTCGCGGTATTGTAGCTGTAATTGTCGTGGTTGAAAACCGTCAGATATTACCTACCATTATACTACAAAATGTTCCGAAAAAGAATCTACAAATCCCTATACAGCCCCCCCCCACACACAGCACCCTGTACAGCAAATACTGGAAAACTGTCAACACGTATGGAGTCCATAATAATCAAAGATATAGGTTTATCAGCAGTAAAGCCACACACATATTAATAATAACAATAATATGTGTTTAATCGCTGATTTGGCTGAAATATGCAGCAGGAATCCGGCACACATTCTGCGGCTTGTATCGGAGATGGAATGGCTAAAGGAACTCTAGATTTGAAACTGCATTACTTATGTTTACACAGTGGGTCCCAAGAATGTGACTCGAGTGTAGCAGCCATCTGGCTGGCCTTCAATCATCATAATTTGATTTTGGTTTGCACTCTTCACTCCTTCGTCATTTAAGCATTAACGTATCAAGTTTGGAGGAAAAATTAAAAAAATATGATTTGTATCAAATTGCATTGTAACACACTTATTAGCATTAAAAAAATTGAAACAAAGAATCTTATCTTATCTTGACTTCATAATTAAATTAAATTTATTATGTTTTTCATAGGTGATCTAGACTTTGAGGATGTGTCACTGTCATACGGTAAACCGCCTTTTTATATCACGAGAAACCCGGATGGCGCTAACGAGAAAGCAAATGAAACGGAGGTAGAATTAGTGTACTATTATTTTTTTTCTTAATTTCTTCGGTATCTCCTTATCAGTCTACTAACTCGGTGCTAACTCGAATCCGGTGCTCGGTGAATAACTATTCTTAGCGGTTGGCCTTGCTTCTCCGCTGACGAGCTCATCTGCAAATGGTGTCTCTTAAAATATACAAGTTTTAGTTTTGTTTCATTCGGTTCCGCTCATTTCCACTCAGTGACCAGGAAATGAATAACCCCAAATATAAACTCACCCTCACTATCAATCTCAGTGCTCTACATTGCTTATTTAATAGCTATTAACGTTTCAAGGACACGTCATCGGCGAATACCAGCGGGCACTGGTTATTTTTTTTGTTATTTTATATTCGTCATGCAAGTACATATACTGTACAATTTTCCAGGTCAGTAAAATAACTGAAACTCTTCTCAATGTGAACTTTCACCTGACTTCAGGGGAAAAAGTGGGGATAGTCGGAAGGACTGGTGCTGGGAAGAGCTCTCTCGTCGCCGCCCTCTTTCGGTTAGCATAATATTATTGTAATATACTTTTTTTTTTGAGTTTTTTTGTTTATAATTTACACAATAATTGCATGCCCAAATTCATTAATTTTTTCAAAGCATTTTTCCTTTTTTGCTCGCAGGCGCTCTGCAAGGCCGGCAAATGACCGAACTTTTGCAAGAGCGGTTTCATACTATCATGTAAAAGTTTTTACTCGGAAACCATGATTAATTTTGATATGAGGTCAAAATAAATCCTGTTTGAAATTACAGGGCCAATAAGCTGGATTTTTTTATCGGTTAATGGTCTCTATACATAACTTATGCCTGCCGGAAATGCCCTAGGGAGGTTTATGCCTTGCATTGGGCAGATACAGCATGATGATGAGAAGTTATAATATAGGAGATATTTTAATTTAATTATTGCTACAGTGCAACCCTTCTTTTGCAATTTTTGTAGAGGTTTTTAATAAATATTTTGTTTCAAAATATACATATATTTACACAATTGGAATTATTGTAATTAAATGAAACCATTTGTTTTTAGATTGGCCAGCGTAAAGGGCACGATCAGGATAGATGGTGTGGACACGGCGGACGTGGGTTTGAGAGACCTCAGGAGACGTCTTGCCACCATTCCTCAGCATCCGCAGCTCTTTGCGGGAACACTCCGTTCGAATCTAGATCCAGAGGTTAAATATACTGACGACGAACTATGGGAAGTGCTGCATCAGGTCTGATAAGTTGCCTGAGACTTTTTTAATGACATGCCCTCATAGTTTTGTAATTCACATATATTTTGATGTTTTCCCGTTTAAAACAATCATAGTTTTTTTTTAAATTTATTTAAGTGTCACTGAATAATTAAAACTAATAAAATAATAAATAAAACTCGGTGTAAGGCAATTGGTACCCTTGCATAGTGCCTAGTAATCATTTTATATTTTGAGTTTTCCTTCTTTGCCGCTGTTCCAGTGTTGTCATTTTAGGAGCCTCGTGTACTTAGATGTACTGACCCATTACTTTTTACTTGATTTTTCAGGTGGAACTGAAACCGATAATATCCCGTCTACCTGCCGGCCTAAACACAGATGTCGGTGATGGAGGCTGCAATCTATCGAGTGGTCAGAGGCAACTCGTCTGCTTGGCGCGGGCATCTTTGCTCGGCGCGACTGTCATCACCCTCGACGAAGCCACGGCGAATGTGGATCCCGAGTAGGTTTCAAATAAATACTCTTTTTTTATATACTTTGATCTTGGAAGAAAGGGATAAGGAGGTGCCAAATATTGTGACTTACGCCGATTTTTATTAGTTTTAATTATTCAGTGACAATTTGCAGCGTCAAATATCAGAAATATATAAAAGAAAAGAATCTTCCTTCAACAACTGCAGAATCGTCTGCTCTCCTTGAATATGGCACTTCAACCTGCACTTTACCACACAAGACTTTCCTCAAGTCAGAGGCAACTAGGAAGATACACCGTGCGGAACGTCTTGCGGGTGTGAGTTCGTTGAGAGAGCGCTCCACGTCTATGTGTCACATCGAAGGTGGATATGATGAGGGTAGATGAAATCGGACACACTGCTAGGTGTAGTTTTAGACACGGAATAAGGTTGGGTGATAAAGAAATATATCTGGTGTCAACAAATGCTCTTCAATGTTCTGGATTTCCACATTAGAGCGAGGATAGCTTCAAAGATTTTCAATTTTTTGTGATGCTGGAGTTGGAAATAAGATGTACTAGAAAACTTGACTGAGGTTAAGGAGACGCTCAAAGTCCCCGTTGATAGGTGCTTATGCTAACCAAATTACCGAGAGGATAGTGTAATCCTTGCTCCTTATAAAAAGATACATAATTGGAGTTAACTGTTGGGGTCTTTGAGATTTTTAGGCATTTTTGGTGTTGGTTTGGTCTATGGGGTTAAATGTAAAAAGAAAGGCTTCTGTATTATTTTTTCCTGTAATTTAAGGACCGATAAGCTGATTCAAGACACCATTCGAAGAAAGTTTGCAAACAAAACCGTGTTGACCATAGCTCATAGGCTGCACACCATCATGGATTCCGACAAAGTCATCGTTATGGACAGGTAAGCTGAGTTTTACAGTTCATTCCACATTGTTACTCTAAGCAGTGGCAGTGACCCTCTTGAAGAGTGTTGAGTACTTTTAACTGTGAATATATTCCTGAAAATTAAACTGTTTAGAAATATTTCCCGTGTGAAATGTTGATAACTCATCAATGTGAAGAAATATTCATTGACCATGAAATTTTCTATTAGAGAAAATCACTCTGGTCACTATCTGTCTTCATTTTTTGAATACCCTACTTTTGTGGATACCCAACTTTTCGCTATTTTTGATAAATTTTAATAACTATTTGGCATTTTTGCACTTTTAAATATTTCTTAATTGTATAAACGATTACGATGTAACTTATTCAAAAAAGGTACAGTAATGAAAAATTGATTACACCGGCGTGTCACTAAATAATTTCCAAATAGAATATTTAGTGATAATGATTATGAATATTTATTAGTATTTAGCCAGTAATAGGTTATTTTCGAATTAAATTTTACCATTTACAGAAAAGGTACTTTTTTTTTATCCGATATTTATTTATTTATGCATTGTTACGCTCACAGTGTTACAATCATAAATATTATAATATTAATAATTACAAGGCCGATTAAGAGTTACTAATAAACTAACCAACAATAAATATCCCATAATAAATATTTTTTCTCTTTAACACAGTGGCCGCATGGTGGAATTCGGAGCACCGTACGAACTTCTCACAAAGTACAGCAAAGATCCATTGAAGTTGCTGGCGGAACAGCGACCGCCCTCCCCGAACTCCAGCATCGAAAGTGACATCAATGAGGAGACCACACCACCGATGGGACCCTTGAACTCCATCGATCAGGTGTTCGATTGGGACAAGTTTGATACGAAACGCAAGGGATACTTCCTGTCGCTCGTCGAGCAGATGGGCCAATCCAACGCACGCGCCTTGTACCAAATAGCAGAACAGGTATTAAAAGCATTATTAATTATATTTTTAAAGTGACTACAGTGTCCAAAATTAAGACCGATAAACCAATCTGTATAAACAAAATTTTTCTAATAATATAATATGGTGTCCTAAATTCGCGGAAACATTTCTAAATCAACATTTTTTAACGGAGTAATCATTATCATTGAAAGTGATAAATGCAGAAAATTCCAACCAATTTAAAAGAAAACCGCTAATATTTATACATTTTATTCATTTGCATATCGTTTTGTAATAATAAAAGTAATTTAAAATTCTACTGAAATTTTAAATATATCAATATTTTATTGGCTTCATAACAGCATTATGTATTATTAATGTGTTATTATTATTTCAGAGCTACCACCAAAAAGAACGGATCAAACAGCATTCTGTTCAAACGCAACGAGATCAATTAGACCCGCATTAGGAGTAATTAAATTCTACAAATAAATATGTAAACTCAACTTTCTGGATAAATTTAATTTGGAGAGGCCCAGGACGTCCAACTGCCACGAGTTTGATGTCATCTGATTCATCATGAAATTCCCTATTAGAAAATATCACTCTGGCCTGTGTTGCACTTTTTAAAAAAACTAAAACCAAACTGCTTTTATATACTTTTTAATGTTGGACACCTAACTTTTGCACTTTTACACTTTCTAATATAGATACAAACTTCGCGTATGTCAATTTCTCATAGAAAATTCAAATACTAATAACCACTTAATTGTTACTTGCGAATCGAATGGCATAGATAGTAGAGCAATCGGATGAACAGATAGTGTTAGGTGGCAATTTTCGAATGAGTGACGGCACCTTGATGGATATTCCGTCCTTCTGAATTTATTTATTTATTTAATCAAGAAAAATCAACGGGTACAAGAGATGAGATGAAATCCTAAAGAATCTTGCATCCTTACAAGTCTTTCACATATAGAGTGATTCGTTTCATATCTAATGCTAATAAGTTATATAAATTTTCTGACATTGAGATCATGATTGATTGCTTACAATTGCAAGCATAACTAACGCAGTACTACTTTAAGTACACAAAAATAAAAATAGTGGCAAGCAAAGTAGCTATGGAGGTGAATTAAGATTAACGATGAACAGAGCCGAGTTCAGGATGCTGTGTTTTGAAGACTTTAGAAGAGTAAATAAAGATTTCTTAAAAACTGTGGCCTTTGAGAAAACATCCACCTCTAGGAACAGTTTGTTGAATGTTTGACATAATCGGTGCTCTAAAACCTGCGTTGGATCTCATATATTTCGTTATAGGCTCAAAGAGTAATTGACGGGAGAGTCGGCGGTACATGGAAGTTGATTTGTTCAAGTTGTTCACGGATTCTATACTGTAATGATTAAAAAAACTTTTTCTTAATCATTTCTATATCATCGGAGTATTTTTCGTAAAAAGGGTTCCGTAAAATGCAAGCATATTCTAATTGAGATCTTACGAGAATTGTACAATAATACATATGATTGTGGTTGTTTGAATTTTTTTGATTTACGGGTTAACTAGTTTTAGTTTATCTCTTTAATCAAGCACTCATTTGCGTGTAATATTTATAATGAGTGCATGATTGTTTGGGACACTCATATGCACGTTAATTTTGGGACACTCGTTAATTTGATCGCCTATCACCATTTGAGTTTTAAGTAAGCGCCCTCGCTGTGCAGGGTCTAACGGATCGCAAAAACTCAACATGCCAAGAATCGTGGTGTATCCATTACGTGGCATCAGTTCATCAACAGTGGGTCTGCACTCCAGTGATCTTCATTAATCGAGTGTGATTTTATCAGAATAATGACACTTAAGAATATGATAAAACGTTTTACGTACCACTGATATTTATTCGCCTCCGCCTCAAAAGAATCTCTGACCCCAGCTCCTCTTTGAAAGTAATTTTCTATCTATAAATACTACTTGATTATGATGTATCCAATTCTCCTACAGACCCTGATGGAGAAACCACGCAGATGTTAAATCCGGCTAATTTCTCTGTTATCCCTTACCTTAATGTATGTATTTCATCCAATATTTTGCCAGATGAATGGCGAATGTCTACAGCGGTTTTTATATTTAAAAGTAATTCCTTTAACCATAAGTTTGACTTGTATTAACTGCAAAACCATGGAACGGTTAGTTGTTTAGTACATAAGTAACACATCTGGTTTCTTTCGTCAGGAGCAATGCGGCTTTCGCAAAAGGTTTTCATGCAAGGCGGCCCGTATTACTTTCTCCCGAACTATAGCTAACGTCTTAGATGATGGACTTGGGGTCTATGCTATATGTTTAGACTTTGCAGAAGCTTTTGACGTCATCCCTCATTCAGGTTTAATGAATAAACTTAGAAGTCAACCTCATGGTCCTAAAGGGTTTCTTGGATTGAGTCACTTTTGACTATGGGTTTTATCGCATTTAGTTTCCGTGCCATCCGGAGTACCTCAAGGTAGCGGTGTTCTTGGCCATGGGATGTAAAACTCATTCAAAACTAATTTTCCAATAAATCCATATTTCTGAATTTTTAGTTTATAATTCCTTGACACTTGAGTACTTTTCATACATTTTTTGCTGGCATCAGATTTATTTATTTATTTATTATGGTACAATAAGAAGTTACAACAATAAATTATATAATAACACTGAATGAATTAAATTAATATAATTTGGACAAATTAAACACCAGTAATTTATTGTTGCTCTGAAGTAACATGGCTACTCTAACTAGGTTAAAAAAACCTGTTCTATTGAACAGTTTGTTTTCCAAACCCGTGGGAACCGTTTCTCTTATAACAGGTCTACAGCTGCTAAAAAATAATACTGTAGATGGCAATGCTGTTCCTTTGTTTTGTTTATTCTTTGGAAACATTAGTTATAGAAGAACAAATAGATATAAAACAAACAATTTGTACAAAACATAACTTTATTAATAAAATAGACATCTTGCAATAAACATATTTAAGTAGGCATCGCTGATTGCTCAAAATCTATTTTTTTATTTGTATATTTACTGAATAGGTAAATTTTGTTATTACTTAAAATAATTATTATCACAATAGATGGCTATAGTTAAATGTAATAATTGTTTTTTATGTGAATTATTAAAATATAACAAACAAACAAATAATATTAATAGTTTCTTATTTAAATACCTCAGGAGAATTGATACAGTTTATCATATCTCCGTGTTTATATATTACCATCTTTATTCTTCCCATTTACTTAACCAGATCTCAAAAAATTTTGTGCAAAAATAATCCTCAGACTTAAGGAGTAAAACAAATTAAAAAGTTTGATTTCTGGCCTCGTCCAAATTAATTTAATTGAAATAAAATCTAGAATATTACCCCAGATAACCCATACAATACACATCGACATTTATAATTATTTAGCTTAGGCTTAGGAATTTAGGTTTTTAGAATCTGTTTTTCCCTATTTTCCATATGTGATTTGACCCGAGCCCACAAATAGGGTCTAACCTTTAATATGTTTATTCTACAGTTCGAACTGGACAACTTTTGTTTCACAAGTTTTAAAATGTGTCAAAAAATGTAGGTAAAATGTGCAATGAGAGAAATCTACCAACATTTAAACGAAAAAAAAAGCCTAGTGGTTCAGGCGTTGGTCCATTGACCCAAAGGTCGCAGGTTCGAATGCGCAGGCCTTGGTGGGGTGGGCCCAAAATAATTGTATGTGATCAAGGTCATAGCAATCATTTTTAAAAAAAAATAGGGAAGATCGATGCATTTACTATATTTTTTTTATCTATAAGAAATGGCCGTAAAAGCATGTATGCATCGCCAGTAACGGTTATATTAATTAGTTATTCGTTGTGCTAAATTATTTCGTTTGTTTATTTCAATTAATAAAAAATGGACAGTTTATTTAAATAATAGTTCCGATGATGAGTCCGTATCAGAACAGATAAACGACTAATGTTAAGTAATGATCGAGTCAAGGGGACTCTTCCCGAAAGAGAAAAACACTTTGACGTTATAATGTCAGTGTTATCAAGATTCTCCTATATGATAATCTTGGAAACTCCCAATTATGATATAGAACGATATATGCAGGCTAAACTTGGTTAGCAGTATCCTTTTTTTTTATGATTATTCTGGGTATAAAAATATAAGCATTTGCCGAAACTACCTGTCGTCCACTGCCGTCAATGCATTTGTAGGCACTGTGCCGCGTGGAGTTAGCCAGTTACTGGGCCGCAAAGTTGGATATTTTGTTAGGTGACCACACTTTAAAACGTGTTTAGGATTCTTTCTTTTATCTTTTAAGGCGAGTTTTTTTGGTTTATATCATTTACAGAATCACACCTTAAAATTATGTGCAATCGTTAAAAATGCATTTATTTATTTGATCAGAGCAGATAAACGTATCCAAATCTATGAAAGTTTCATATTAACTTTTGCTGGAATGTTTTTACACGGTAAGGTACTTCGCGAAGGACGGGAAAAATGCGAGGTTAAGCTAAAAAATTTCCCTAAAATTTGGAAACAACAAATATTACTAGGAATATTTTTTATGTTAATATAATCCGATCGAAAGTTTGAGATGCATCGGTTTAATGTCGTACGCGAGCGCAAATATTACTCATAACAACCATTTCGAGTTTATTTCCTGAAATGATTTTTCAATTTTTTCATTAGACCAGTTTAGTCGTCGGTATAGATTAACCCCTTTGTCGCGTGAACGAATGCAGTTTTAGAATAATCGAAATAACTTTCCGTTCGGCCCACGGGGAACATTAATATATTTACTTATTCATAAAGAAATTAGCCAAGCAATAATGAACAAATTATTATTATGAACTATTATGAACAAATTGCCAAGAAATATAAAAACTGTCGAACTAATTTCAGATAATGTTAGAGTCACTACCAATCTGTAATTTAAAGATGTTTGTTTTTTGAAATTTTCAAATATATTTATTTATGTTTTTTTTGTTTAGCATATAAGAAGATATAAACATTTTTTCTCGGAAAGTATATATTGATGTCCTATAAGTAAGTAGCATTAAGATCATTGTTTTATATACATATAAGTTATAGTTTACAATTATTATTATAAAATGTTTAATGAAAAAAAATTGAACGCTAAAACAGACTATGCAACTTCTTTAAAACTAAGGTTTGAGCGCGAACCAATCAGCGTTCGACGAATCGGCGTTCTTAATGCGCGCCGATTTGAAAGGCGAGCGTTTGGCGGGAACCCGCGACGGCGCGATCGAATTCAGTCTGCAATTCGATGTGGTGGCGCGAAGTTCTCCTGCTTATACGGAACTGCGCTGAGAGTTAGGGACGAACGACTCGATAGCACATGTATAAGTTATCCGTTATTTAAATCAAAGTAAAGTGTATTGCTTTAGTTATTAATGTAATTATCTGTATAATTAGATTGCATTTTTGAGACCTTCCGTCTGATAATTCGTTGGAGTGACGTGTTGTGTTAAAATAAAATCTTTTATAACTAGAAGTGCATTAATTGTGTTTCCATTTACACTCACTTTATCCCGACTCGAGATCAGTATGACAGAAGGCATCCGACCTACATATCGCACGATAGGGTAGGTCCTCGACACCTCCGGGTGCGAGGTGACGGAGTTAGACAAAGGATTTTTGACGCGGTTGATAACTGGCGCCTTGGCGAAGACCTTGTGCGTTAGGCCGCGTCATTGCCCCTTCTTTTGGTACCATTCGAGCCGGATCGGAAGCAGCGAGCGGAAACACAGTAAACAAAAATAAGGTCCTTCGAGAAACAGTCTGAAGTGAGTGTAAACAAACATGGCAGATCAGGACAGCACACCCTTAAGAAAAAGCCAGAGGATTGCAGAGAAAACACTGGCGTCATCCAGAAGTCGCGGCATGGGACGAGGTAAAAGCGCGGGACGGCGCAAAGACAGATCGGCGGAGTCGGCGCCGTACCTACGCGAGCGGCCGACAGCGCTTGCCGCGGAGCCGTCAATTTCACAAGATGACGGCGCCGAGGCCGGGCCATCCGAACTGCTTTCTCAGTTGCGGAATTTATCCCTGGAGCGCCCTGCCTCTCAGGCATCATCGGCTGTGAGTCAGAGATCGCGGAGGTCTGTAGCGTCGAGAAGCAGTCTCATCACAAGGCGGCTGGAAGCAGAGCTCGAGGCGGCCCAGGAGAGAGCGAACCTTAAAGCGGCGGCCGAAGCGGCGAAACTTAAAGCGGCGGCCGAAGCGGCGAAACTTAAAGCGGCGGCCGAAACGGCGAATCTCAAAGCGGCGGCCGAAGCGGCAAGACTTAAAGCAGAAACAGAAGCGGCGGCCGAAACAGCAAAAATTCAACTCGCATTCGTGGAGGAGAAGCTGCTCATTCAAAAACGAATGATAGAGGCTGAAGAATACGACGATGAAGGCAGCGTGGCGGGCTCAGCGCATTCTTCGCGTTACTGCAAACAATGGACGGAGCGGCAACGAGCAGAAAAGGTAGAATTTAGCGCGCGAAATCTCCAAGCGCTAAACTCAGCGAGCGGCGAGCGAGAGAGGCGCGTTCGCGGCGGCGGACCGAATATGGCGGCCGGTCTACAACAGTGCGCGCCGAGGCGCGAAATAGTGAAAAATGAAAATGAAAGTGTTAGTCAAAGTGCCCTATATAAAGCCCGTGCGAAACTTTTAAAAGATTTGCCAAAGTTTGACGGAAAGTGTAGTGGTGAATATTTAATTTTCAAATCCTTGTACGAACAAGGAAACGAAATGTGTATGTTTTCAAACGCTGACAATTTAATTCGTTTGCAAATCAGCCTAATCGGGGAAGCACGACAGAGTGTGAAAGCTCTTTTGTTGGACCCTGAGAACGTGCCAGACATCATGAGAGTACTCCACCGACGCTACGGCAGGCCGAACGCACGAGTCGAGGAGCTAATGCGGGAGGCCCGAAATACTCCGAATATTCAGGTATGTGACTCTTTATCAACTTTATCTGATTTTGGTTCGGCAGTATGTAATATTGTATATGCATTAAAAAATATGGGTCATAGTGGATATCTTATAAATCCGCCTTTGTTAAAAGAGCTTGTGGGTAAATTACCGCAATATTTACGTTTACAATGGTATGGGTCAGGCCATGGTGAGCATCCTACATTATTAGATTTTGGTAATTGGTTAGAAACAATTTTAGATGCCTCGTCGCAAGAAGACCCTAATAGTGATAGTGTAGGTATTGCCCCGAGACGCCATTTTGAATTAAATAAAGTAGGTAAAAAACCCGAGCCGGCGCCAAGGCGCCGTATGCTAACGACGTTCACAAAACCGCCGGCGGTAAAAAATATTTGTGCCTTTTGCAAACGCGATAACCACCAAATAATTATTTGCCGTCAATTTGCCGCGTTAAGTGGAGTTAAACGCAGGGATTGGGCTTTAGAAGAAAAGGCGTGTTTTAAATGTTTAGGCCGAGGTCATAATTTTAAATATTGCAAGATAAAACATAAGTGCGGAATAAACGGATGTGAGGCTTTGCATAATAAATTACTTCACAAAGACTTAGAGCCACAAGCGACTACCTCGACTGCTAGGTCGGAACCGGGTGACGTGACCAAAGGTCATGTAATTCATACGTGGTCAGACGAGGGGGAAATCCGTCTGCGCGTGACCCCTGTTGAGGTGAAGGGACCCGGCGGTAGTACCGTAGTGCTAGCGCTGTTTGACGAGGGCGCGACGATTACACTCCTACGAGAGAGCGCGGCGAATCAAATTGGTGCCGTCGGCGAATGGTCTACTCTAAAACTGTCCGGAGCTAATGGTATGTCGATACCAGCTCAAAGGTCGAAAACAGTAAACGTTCAGGTACGCGGGGAAGGCGGGAAAATATATTATCAAATGAACGGCATAAAAACCGTAAATAATTTAGATTTACCGTTACACTCGATAAATGTTAAATTAATACGCGAAAAATGGCCGTATCTTGCGCGCGTACCATTATCGGATAAACACGGTGAAATACAAATGATCGTCGGTATGGATCATTATGATTTGATCGCGCCGCGACAAATAATAGGCAAGGCAAAAAAAGGCCCTGTCGCTACGCGTTCAAAACTAGGGTGGTCAATTTGTGGACACGTAGGTATAGGTGTAAATGCCAACCGTGTATTACATGTACGTATTGACGAACGGGATGCAGCATTTCAAAACCTTATTCAAGGTTATTTTCAAATTGAGGAGATAAACGGGCCCGCCAGGCCATACAAACAAAACGTTAATGAGTGGCGGTGGGTGCCATCCACGGGAAACGCGGCCGACATAGCCACGCGTGACACGGTTGTACAAAAACAACCCATAGATCGGTCGGTCTGGATAAGGGGGCCAGATTTTTTAAATGGCGACGAAAGCGACTGGCCGGTCGAAAAGTCGGAAACGCCCGTGATAGACGAAGAAAAAATAACCTTATTAAACACGATTATGACCGTCAACGAAACAAAATGTCCGATCGACATAAGTCGATTTTCGAATTGGGCGCGGCTTATTAGATGTACGGCCTGGATAAAGCGAGCGATTGACGTTTTCCAACGGAGAGGGGTGCGGGGACATCTAACCAGCCGCGAAATAGACAATGCTGAAAATTGTTGGATACGCTGGGCGCAAGCGGACAATTTCGGAACCGAAATTAGTTGCCTACGTGCAAATCAACAAATTAGAAGAGGTAGTCCGTTAAGCCGTCTTAATGCCTACCTCGATGGGGAGGGGCTTCTGAGAGCAGGCGGACGCATAGATGCCGTAATGGGCGTGGCCACACAAACAAAGCGACCCGCCATTTTGGATTCGAGGCATCGATATACTAGACTTCTAATTCAAAAGGAACACGTAAACTCTGGTCACCAAGGTCGCGAATTAACGCTTAACGAATTAAGACAGAGATTTCACGTGATAAAAGCCCGAGGTGCGATACGAAAAATAACACGCGAATGTCAACATTGTAAAAATGCGCGTGCTAAGGCGATCCCACCTCTGATGGGGCAATTACCTGACATTAGATTACAACACCATGTCAGGCCCTTTACAAATGTAGGTATGGATTATTTTGGACCTTTGGAGGTGACTGTAGGCCGACGGCGAGAAAAGCGGTATGGAGTCCTATTTTCTTGCTTGAATACCAGAGCAGTACATATCGAGATAGCGCATTCATTATCAACCGATGCGGCTATAATGGCGATAAAACGAATGATCGCTAGGAGAGGGGCTCCATCCACTATTCTTTCAGACAATGGAACCAACCTACATGGGGCCAACAACGAACTGAAACGGGCCATGGCAGAAATAAGCGAGGAAGAAATGGCTTCAAAGTTCGCTTTACAAAAGATAGAGTGGGGGTTCCTACCACCTGCTTCAGCTCACATGGCCGGAGCATGGGAACGGATGGTACAATCGGTGAAACGAGCACTATATGCAACTCTCAAGGAAAAGGCGCCACGTGACGAAACTCTGGCAACTCTGTTGACGGAGGCAGAAAATACCGTTAATAGTAGGCCATTGGTACACTTGTCCCTTGATCATAAAGATGAAGAGAGCTTAACTCCCAATCATTTTTTAATTGGAAGCTCATCAGGCAGAGCCGCCATCGGTTCTGTGGACCCACGGGATTTGCATCTAAAGAAACAATGGCGAATAGCTCAGACGCTTGCGGATCATTTCTGGCGTCGATGGGTAAAAGAGTATTTGCCGACACTACTGCACCGGGACAAGTGGCATGAACCCGCCAAACCTCTACAAGTTGGAGATGTAGTGCTACTTGTCGATGAGCGCTTGCCAAGAAACACATGGCTTCGAGGTCTAGTTATGCAAACCCATCCGGGATCTGACGGGCAAACAAGAGCAGTTACCATAAAGAGCCATGGGAAATTGTACAAACGTCCAACCGTTAAGGTAGTGGTGCTACCGGTCCGCGACGGACAGTAATATTAGTTAAAAAATAAATTACTATTTTTAAGGAGAGGGGAATGTCGCGTGAACGAATGCAGTTTTAGAATAATCGAAATAACTTTCCGTTCGGCCCACGGGGAACATTAATATATTTACTTATTCATAAAGAAATTAGCCAAGCAATAATGAACAAATTATTATTATGAACTATTATGAACAAATTGCCAAGAAATATAAAAACTGTCGAACTAATTTCAGATAATGTTAGAGTCACTACCAATCTGTAATTTAAAGATGTTTGTTTTTTGAAATTTTCAAATATATTTATTTATGTTTTTTTTGTTTAGCATATAAGAAGATATAAACATTTTTTCTCGGAAAGTATATATTGATGTCCTATAAGTAAGTAGCATTAAGATCATTGTTTTATATACATATAAGTTATAGTTTACAATTATTATTATAAAATGTTTAATGAAAAAAAATTGAACGCTAAAACAGACTATGCAACTTCTTTAAAACTAAGGTTTGAGCGCGAACCAATCAGCGTTCGACGAATCGGCGTTCTTAATGCGCGCCGATTTGAAAGGCGAGCGTTTGGCGGGAACCCGCGACGGCGCGATCGAATTCAGTCTGCAATTCGATGTGGTGGCGCGAAGTTCTCCTGCTTATACGGAACTGCGCTGAGAGTTAGGGACGAACGACTCGATAGCACATGTATAAGTTATCCGTTATTTAAATCAAAGTAAAGTGTATTGCTTTAGTTATTAATGTAATTATCTGTATAATTAGATTGCATTTTTGAGACCTTCCGTCTGATAATTCGTTGGAGTGACGTGTTGTGTTAAAATAAAATCTTTTATAACTAGAAGTGCATTAATTGTGTTTCCATTTACACTCACTTTATCCCGACTCGAGATCAGTATGACAGAAGGCATCCGACCTACATATCGCACGATAGGGTAGGTCCTCGACACCTCCGGGTGCGAGGTGACGGAGTTAGACAAAGGATTTTTGACGCGGTTGATAACTGGCGCCTTGGCGAAGACCTTGTGCGTTAGGCCGCGTCACCCTTAAAAGGACTATAGCGATTTTAAAAACATCCTGTATACATTTTCACATCAAATTTATTAATATGGAATGAACTATCTTGTAAAGTGATAATAAATTAAACCAAAATCTGAATAATTATTATTAAAAACAAATAAAATATAGAATTTTTTATACACGTCACAATATTTCATCTATAAATTTCCTCACCTTTTATAGTAATATTAAAATTAGCTTTTATTGAATAAGTATGTCTTAAAATTTATTTGTCGGTACGCAATTGCCATTAAATAAATCTCGTTACGATCTACGTAACCTCGTATTAAAAATATTTTTAAATATATTAATATTTAAGGCCATTTAAAGCACCCATCGCATTGTATAGGAAGACATTGTAAACGAACGTATAAACACAGAATAAAGTACATATTTTTATAATATAAGTACAGTAAATGCTTTGGCATAAGGTATTTTATAAAAAAATAAGAGTCACTTCAAGGTTGAAAACACACAAAAAAAAATGTGAAAATAATTCAGGCTCGTGTAAATTCCCTTTTTGCTTGCGGGCGCCCGGCGAGGCCGACCGATGACCCAGAACGGCGCGGCCTCGCTAGCGACCGAATTTACGACGAGAGCGATTTCATATTATCGCGTAAAGTTTACAAATTTCTTACTCGGTGGTGAATTTTGATATGAGGTCAAAAGAAATCATGTTTGAAATCGCGGAGACAATCAGCTGGATATTTTAATGACAGTCGGCAATATATTTCCTAAGCAGCGTTTATTAATTGAGATTGTAGTAGTTAAGGTGTTGGACTATTGACCCGAAGGTAGCGGGTTCGAATGCTTCATTACCACCATCTCTCCTGACTCTAGGACAGGCATATTTGGCCTAGTTGAGTAGGGCCCAAACATTGTATTTGACCTAGGTCACAATTATTTTAAAAAAATAGCGCCATCTACATCTCGGCATATTACTTAAACCCACTATACAATCATTTGTAAATAAACTTAACTTTGAAAATGGCAGCCGTCATAATTTATGATTTTTTTAAGTGCGATTAACGGCTAATAAGGACTTAGTGTTAGGCTTACTATTCTTATAAGTGTATTATATAATATAGGGTGTTTTTTTAGAGGCGTGGTTTTCAATCTGGCACTACTTTTTTCGTAGTTGGTGTTTTTGACAGCTGTCACTTGATTTATGCTCAGTTTGGTTTGCCATTTCATAATGAATAGACTTACTCCTGAACAACGTGGCGTGGCCTCCAAGATCGTGCGATTTAACACCGCTGGACTATTTTTTGTGGGGTTATGTGAAGTCGCTTGTCTACGCAGATAAGCCGGACACGATTAACGCCTTGGAAGAGAATATTCGGCGCGTTATTGCTGACATACGGCCCAACTTGCTGCAAAAAGTGGTTGAAAATTGGGCCTCTCGGCTGGAATTTGTTCGAGTCAGCCGCGGCGGCCACTTACCCGAAATCATTTTTAAAACATAATGGCAAACCCTTATCTTTATAATAAAACTAAATTCTTAGCCATAACATCAAATTATATGCGTTTTATCTCTTCTTGAAAACCACGCCTCTAAAATCATCACCCTATATATAATATACTATTATAAAAAAAATAATAATAGATAGAATGTGGTATTTCAGCCTTGAAATGGACTCATGGTACTATCCGCTAATGAGTACTCGCTTCGAGAGATTAAGTACGCAAATTAAATTAAACCTAGTTAACGAGACCTTCAGGTGAGTAGGTGAGTACGTGATCCTGTTCCGTTTGGACTGTACTCTCTTTGATCAGTTCTTTTTGGTGGTAGCTCTGAAACAATATAACAAGAATAGTTATGATACCCTATTCTATAGACTGTTCGGTAGTAGTAGA
This sequence comes from Neomicropteryx cornuta, assembly GCA_020383195.1. Lineage (NCBI taxonomy): Eukaryota > Metazoa > Arthropoda > Insecta > Lepidoptera > Micropterigidae > Neomicropteryx > Neomicropteryx cornuta. The sequence continues at coordinate 1,722,770 of JAHKQU010000010.1, read as the reverse complement.
TTGTTTAACCGGAACCCGACATCTTACAGCTAGAACTCGCACCTGTAATACCGACTTGTGATGGGTCGCTTCATTTCCCATCTCCATAAAGGCGGAAAAACATAAGCACAACGGTATCGTGACATTTTTTCAACCATGAAACCACAGACAAAATACCTAGTTTAGTTCCGTATTAAATATTTTTTTTTTGTTTCTATATACCTATATATAAATAATCGAAGCTTAAATTGCTGTAATTCGCAATTTTTTTAATTTAAAATCGTTTTTTCTTATTTATTTAATATAATTAATATTTTTAATACACATGTACAATTTCTGTTGGGTAACCATAATAAATAAATAAACACTAATATAATATTTCAATTTATAATAATTTTAACGTGCACTGAACATACGTTCACATATTTCTATTTGCGCTCATAGATGAGTTTATATTAATTCTAACTGGCCACTAATAAACAACACGTCCCAACAGCCGTGCTGTCATATTTTTGAAGTTCACTGTATTGAAGTGGCAATGTTTCATTCTTCAGTACTAAAAATTTGTTGACATTGTTAAATATCTATATTATCCGGACAGCCTCCGATGTGAGAAATATATAGAAGCTAAAATGAGATAGCATATCAAATAAATATATAAATATCATAGGGACTTCACCTAAATTGGTTTCAATTTTCTGAATTCATCATTTTCTAACGAAATGATTACGCGATGCTTACTTGAATTTAGGATACCAAATTAGGTTATTAGAGAAATTTTGTTTATTTAATTTAATTTTGGACAGTACAAGTATTTGTTTAATCTCCATAAAAATATAATTAATAATACTTTTAATACCTGTTCTGCTATTTGGTACAAGGCGCGTGCGTTGGATTGGCCCATCTGCTCGACGAGCGACAGGAAGTATCCCTTGCGTTTCGTATCAAACTTGTCCCAGTCGAACACCTGATCGATGGAGTTCAAGGGTCCCATCGGTGGTGCGGTCTCCTCGTTGATGTCACTTTCGGTGCTCGAGTTCTCCGGAGTCTCCTGCTGGTCCGGGGAGGGCGGTCGCTGTTCCGCCAGCGACTTCAACGGATCTTTGCTGTACTTTGTGAGGAGTTCGTATGGTGCTCCGAACTCCACTATGCGGCCACTGTGTTAAAGCGAAGGATATTTAGGAATACATGCACAGTTAAAAGTACTCAAGAGTGACTCTAAAATCAGCTTACCTGTCCATAACGATGACTTTGTCGGAATCCATGATGGTGTGCAGCCTATGAGCTATGGTCAACACGGTTTTGTTTGCAAACTTTCTTCGAATGGTGTCTTGAATCAGCTTATCGGTCCTTAAATTACAGGAAAAAATTATACAGAAGCCTTTCTGTTTACATTTAACACCATAGACCAAACCAACACCAAAAATGCCTAAAAAATCTCAAAAACCCCAACAGTTAACTCCAATTATGTATCTTTTTATAAGGAGCAAGGATTACACTATCCTCCCGGCAATTTGGTTAGCATAAGCACCTATCAAAGGGGACTTTGAGCGTCTCCTTAACCTCAGTCAAGTTTTCTAGTACATCTTATTTCCAACTCCTCATCATATCCACCTTCGATGTGACACATAGACGTGGAGCGCTCTCTCAATGAACTCACACCCGCAAGACGTTCCGCACGGTGTATCTTCCTAGTTGCCTCTGACTTAAGGAAAGTCTTGTGTGGTAAAGTGCAGGTTAAAGTCCCATCTTTAAAGAGAGCAGACGATTTTGCAGTTGTTGAAGGAAGATTCTTTTCTTTTCTGTATTTCTGATATTTGACGCTGCATATTGTCACTGAATAATTAAAACTAATAAAAGTCGGTGTAAGTCACAATATTTTGGCACCTCCTTATCCCTTTCTTCCAAGATCAAAGTATATAAAAAAAAATATTTATTTGAAACCTACTCGGGATCCACATTCGCGGTGGCTTCGTCGAGGGTGATGACAGTCGCGCCGAGCAAAGATGCCCGCGCCAAGCAGACGAGTTGCCGCTGACCGCTCGACAGATGGCAGCCTCCGTCGCCCACGTCTGTGTTCAGTCCGGCCGGAAGGCGCGATATTATTGGCTTTAGTTCTACCTGTTAAATGTAAAGATAAATATAAAAATGTGTCTCCTTAGGATTGAGAAACTAGGAGCCAGGGAGTCCCCATCCCGTCATTGGCGCTGAGTGTGTTACACTTTCGTTTGAACGTCGATCCAAACACTCGACGGGCCTCTTACCGAAGAGCTGTTGTTTGAGTTGGGCGTGGTCATATATCATGCTATTACATCTAAAGGCTGTTTAGTTTACCTATCCTTGATGAGAGACGCGATTTTTTCAAACAAAATGATAAATCAACTCATTATAGGATAATATATTAAAAAACAACTATATTTAGTCAATAAGATATAAAATGTATGGACTTTTCGAAACTCCTAACTTTTATATAGAAATTTATATTATTCATTCTATATTAAATTAGATATCTATAAAAAAAGAGAGTCACAAAACTACAACTTTTGTATGGAGAAATGATCCTGTATATTTTTTTACCCACCTGATGCAGCACTTCCCATAGCTCACTGTCGGTATATTTATCCTCAGGGTCGAGGTTGGAGCGGAGCGTGCCGGCGAAGAGCTGCGGATGTTGAGGAATGGTGGCGAGACGACTCCGCAAATGCCTTAAGCCCACGTCCCCAGTGTCCACCCCGTCTATCGTTATCTTCCCCTTTATGCTGGCCAACCTGAACAAGCAATTAATTATATGAGATCGACGAAGAAAACACTCCCTCATGGGAGCATTCATGTAAGGATACCCATTAAGTATATTATAGTGGTTTTTAGATAGGTATTTTAATATTAAACGATGAGCAGGCACTCGAAAAATGATGCCGAGATGTAGATGGCGCTATTTTTTTGCCAACGAAATATTAATCTTACCAACATTTCGTTGGCAGATAGACTAGATTAAAATCAGACTTAGCGAGTGTCTACAGTTTAGAAACGCTAATCTTGCCTATCCATAGATGGCGCTTATCTACTTCATCGATTTGCAGTTTGAACTTACAGAATACATTGCCATCTGTTATTAAAATTATAAAATGTTTGCTTTTTCTAGTAAATAAAATCGTGTTTTGTGGTTGTGAAGTTCATCTTAGGAGCCATCTAAAAACTACTATATAGTCAATGGTGTCACCTGGTAAGATTGCCATTATCTTAATCAAATGATTTCTTTCTTAAGAGGAAAGAAAAAACCTTTAAAGTATGTTCGCATGCTAACCGAAAGAGGGCGGCGACGAGGGAGCTCTTCCCGGCTCCAGTCCTCCCGACTATCCCCACTTTCTCGCCGGAGAGCAGGTGAAAGTTTACTTCATGAAGAGTCTCCGACGTTTCAGTGGTCTGAAATACAAAAGAGCACGTCAAAATAATAACATAGACAGTGTAGTTTTTAGCTACAAAAAAATGTGAAATGTAATTGAGCTGTAACGATGAAGTGTAAAGAAAAGTTAAACATCGAGCTGTAACGCATCGAAGTGTAACCCTGAGCTGTAAAGATGAAATGTCATGCCGAGCTGTAACGAAAAGTGTAACGCTGATCTATCACAATGAAGTGTAATGCCGAGCTATCACAATGAAGTGTAACGCTGAGCTGTAAAGATGAAATGTCATGCCGAGCTGTAACGAAAAGTGTAACGCTGATCTATCACAATGAAGTGTAATGCCGAGCTATCACAATGAAGTGTAACGCTGAGCTTTAAAGATGAAGTGTAATGCCGAGCTGTAAAGATGAAGTCTAACGCCAGTTTGTAATGAAATTATAAAATTATTGTAAGCTAAACATCGAGCTGTAATGCATCGAAGTATAACACTGAGCTAAAAAGATGAAATGTAATGCCGAACTGTAATGAAAAGTGTAACGCTGAGCTATCACAATGAAGTGCAACACTAAGCTGTAATGATGAAGTGTAATACCGAGTTGTAACAATAAGTGTGATGCCGAGCTGTAACGAAAAGTGTAACGCGAAGCTATCACAATGAAGTGTAACGCCGAGCTGAAACGATGAAATGTAACGTCAAGCTGAAATGATGAAGTGTAACACCGGACTGTAATGAAGAAGGGTTATCGCCGAGCTGTAACGATGAAGTGTAACGCCAGTTTGTAATGAAATTATTGTAGATCATATTCTACCTCTGATCCATTTGACTTCTTCTCGGAAGCATCAGGGTTCCTGGCGACGTACGGAGGTGGCTTGCCATATGACAGCGACACATCCTTAAAGACCACATCACCTAGGTTAAAAAAATATATGATTAATTATATGCAGTCTCGATTGATTGTTAAATCGTTAGATTTTTGATGAGTTAATAATTCTTGAGTGGATATTTTTAGCAGTGTCTTTTATAATGAACATAAATGTGTAGTAAGAGCGTAGCCGCCACGGAAATTACTACTCAGTCAGGTCCTTTGAGAAAGAGTACGAGATATAGTATAGGATTAGTTTGTCCCAAAAGTTGCTGTATCGACTGAACCGTTCGCTGACATATTGTCTGCATATGTTCGCTGTCTCACAGTCTATTTTTCAAATCCTCAGATTGCAACCCAGCTTTTCGCCTCGGACCGCGCCCGACTGATATGGACCCCGTTGACCTATCACAGCTTGTGGTGCAGACAGGCATATTTGTCAGTATGTTTCGAAGATGCCACAGAATTGTATCCGAGGTACCGGTGTTTTAAATAACGGTTTGTCAGTTACTCTAAAAGTTGAAGTTTAATATAGTTACATACAACACACATTTTCTTTTAGAGGTATCAGCGCATTCATCACAGCTTAGTACAGGTTGGATCAAATGAACCAGCACACCCCAATTAGCATCTAGTATTACCCCTCATTAGAATATAATTATGATAGTTAATTATCTTAGGATCTTGTACATACTTTTACTTATTATAGTTTTTTTTATGTTGAAAATAATAGTAAAAATTTTATGAGTACCTTTATTGGGCCATTTATCGAAGTCCGTATCCGGATACTTGTCACGGAAGTTCTTCAGGTCGGTGTCAACGGGGGTTTCCGATGGTAAGTTTGCGTATTCCATGATCCGTTCCACCTGAAAAGAAAATAATAAAAACGATCAATGCTTAAGTTTGGAAGCCACCGAAGTCACCGAAGAACGAATAAAATCTATACTATTAAAAGCGTTTACTGTATTTCTTTCTCGTAAGTTTTATTTAAAAAAAGTTATATCAATATAATATTTTTATAGTTTTGTACTTATCATTTGTCAATTATAAGAATTTAAAAAATGGGTGATCTTCGTGTGATGGCAGCATCTTGTAGTACACGTGTTTTATGTACGGAGTGGAATGTGTTATAAAAGTATTCCAAATGTGAGACATGAGACTGTTTTGTGGTACATGGTGGCGGGCAGGGTAGCATGCACATTATAAGCCAAAAGCAAGAGATCGATTCAGAGTGCCGCAGTCACGAATGACAGTAGTAGTATATACATAAAACAACACTATAAAAGCGTGTTCCCAATAGTACTTGAAAGTCAAACGACTCACGGACGTCATCTGGTTCTCGACCTCGGCCATCTGCCTGACGCCCCATTCACAGGTCCAGACCAAACCGATGACCTGCGTGATGGCCAGACCCACGTTACCACCCAGCGTTCCTACAACAAAAAAAAACATTTCAGTATAAGCTACCATAATAAAGTACCTCAAAGGCGACTCCAATTTATTTCCATGCATTTTACTTTTAAATAAGAATCTCAACCGATATTAATTGCTATACATGCTCAGAATTTCCCGAGCGTCAACTTGTTTATTCGACAGTCGTTTACTCTACACCTTATTTCGAAACCATCATCATTGTAACCATCATCATCACCATCTACCCGTATCTGCCCACTGTAGGGATTGGCCTCCCCAAGAACCTTCCAATCTTCGCTGTTGTGCGTCATTTGAGGTTTTACAATTGACAGTGATTCGAAAAGAAAATTAATTTTGTATCATATTTATATTCATAAACGTCAATGTTAATTTTCTGTCATTACTACACTGTACTTTAGAGATGACTCTCATCCCGAGTGCCACAGGCACGTGTCGCCGCCCGCCGAAGGCGCTTTCAGAGCCATCTGTAGGACCTAGCTGCCAACCAGGGGCAAAGCCTGGGTATACTAGCTCATATTAATTGACTCTCTCTGATACTTGTATCGTGGTACTAGCAGTGAGGCTATCACCGACGAAGCCTGGATGACTCGCACCTACGGCACTCACTAAGGGAGTCACAAATTCATGAAAAAATGTGGGCTATTCAAATACCGTTGATATACCGTCTTTATAAATAATAATTGAATCGCAGGAGTAATTGACTTGATTTTTTTTATCGTGAATCGTTTTGGAACACCGTGTAGAGACAGAAATGTGACCGTTTGGCATATTATTAGGACTTATTTAAATACATGTAGTACAAAAATATAACCTTCGTCTGCAAAGAGCAGAAAACTGAACGTCACAATACCCAGGTACGAGCAGCAGATCACATCCATCCAAATCGCGAACGCCCGTGTCGTGGTTAAAACCTGAGGACATAAATACTTTATAAGTGCCAAACGCAAGGAGGTTTGGAGGAAACTAGCTTGCATGTTATTGGAATTAAATTAATAGTCATTATAAAGAAAGAAAATCTTTAAATATATACACTTTAATTTATTTCAGTATATTTTAGAGTGTCAACCACTCTTTGAGTTGTGGATAATTGGAATCGGCTACCACAGGAAGTGGTGGAAGCTATAAGTGTAAACCGGTTCAAGAACCGCCTTGATAAATCTCTTGAATCTAGGCAAATCACATCATAAGGCTCATCAGCTAAATAGCTGCTTGCTCAGCGAAAAATATTAATAATAATAAACAAGGTAATTATTATTTATCAACCGTAAACATTTGCGAAAGTTGATATTGAACCCGGTTTGCATCTCGCCTATCTGACATCGAAAACCCCATTGATAAAACAGCGCCATCTGGATGTCGACGTCACTTCTTGGGGTCTACGATTTGTATGACGATAAGCTATCTTAAAACCACTGTATAATAAATGTAATAGTAAGCAAAACCTAATAACCCGTCAGATGGCAAGGCCACTTTTACATAAATTTACATAAATAAATTATTATTATTTATAAGTAAGATATATTTTTTATCAGAGAAAAAATTAAAAAAAAAAATACTCATAGATATATAAGGTGTATCGCCACTGGTGCCGTAACATATTTTTTTAAATAATTTAAATAATCATAAAATATATATTTTTTTATATATTGTCGCCTTATAAATTATTCTTCTACTTATTATTAACCTGTATATTTATTTTATGAGAGAGAGAGAGAAAGAATGTAGGAGTTGATGCTTACGAGTGTCCACGTGGCGGAGTGGGCATCCTGTAGATTATCGAACTCGGACGATAGCTGACGCTGCATTTGAGAGCCACTGGACCTGACGGTCACCAGACCCGACAAGGTTGAACCCGCGTGCGAGAGGGCAGGAGAGCGAGCTATTGGACGAGCAGAGTTAATCATAGCGTTTTGTAAAGTTTCCTACTTTAATGTTTAATGTTAAAAACTCATTTTTGTTATATATAAAAAAAGGTATAAAAACTCACCAACCCCTTCGAGTCGTTTAAGCCCGCGGCTCGTGGCGAGGAAGACGGATGCGAGGAGGTACAGCACGAGAATGAGGAATGCCGTGGGAACGACCAGCCACCACCGCACTACGATCACCACTATCAGTATACCCACGATCTCCAGGAAGAACTATCAAGAACACACAAACAAAGTTACTGTTACAATACTTAAACAACTACGTACGTATTGCTAATTAATAATAAGAATAATAGTGACACAGAAGGTGTGCAGAAGCTTTGATGATGAGAGCGCATTGAAGACTTGATGGTGATGATATAAGATCACGCCGAAGATTGAAGTTGCCAGGTACCTATTTCGGTCAAGAAAACTTATCGTGGGAAAGGTATTTCTTAAGTCTCTCATGACGTCAAACAATGTGCGAACCACAACTATGCATTTTCGACACAATGGAGTCACGACATCGTGACCCAGCAACCGTACCTACAAATGTATTGACGATGGACGAATGGGCAACGGGTTGGTGGCTTGTTTGTAATCAAGATAACTCATGTTCATAAGTATTGGTACATGAGTGAACATGAGCTTATCTGAATCAAGGGTATTACTTTGGCTCCAAATTTTGGACTTTACCTCAAGGATACGTCCAACAAGCAACTCGTATGAGATATGCAACATAGTGCTGTACGGCAGGTGTCGTTTTCCATCTACCTAAGACTGATAGATATTCAGTTGGAAATATTTGACTGTGCTCACCCCTACGCAATCGAAGAGAGCGAGTGGCAGTAACGTATCCACCTGCCCGATATCCTTTGAGAAACGATTCAAAATTCTCCCCGATGCGTTGTTGTTGAAGAACCACATGTTGGCGTTTGTGACACCCCTGAAAACCAACCAAAATTAAACAAACGGTGGTGGGCTATGTTTACTTTCAAAACTATAGATCCTAATAATTGAATTTGAAAGATTTGACCTAATAGAGTCATCATACGTCATCAACGAGGTGTGTTCAAAAAGTAAGGTGACTTTGTATTGTCAAGAAAAAATATTTATTTATTCATCAATATTTATGTTGTCCCCTTCAAAGTAATCCCCCTCAGATACAATACACTTATGCCAACGGTTTTTCCAATCCTCAAAGCACTTTTCGGTATAGCCTTGAGCTCTTCCAGCGATGCAGTCTTTATCTCTTCAATCGTTGCAAATCTCCGTCCTTTCAAAGGTCTCTTTAGTTTTGGGAACAAGAAAAAGTCACACGGGGCCAAATCCAGTGAATATGGTGGCTGAGGCATGATTGTGGTGTTGTCTTTGGCCAAAAAATCTCTCACAAGCAAAGATGAGTGCGCAGGGGCATTATCGTGGTGCAAAAGCCATGAATTGTTTTTCCACAATTCTGGACGTTTTCTTCGTATTGCTTCTCGCAAACGGCGCATAACTTCCAGATAATACTGTTTATTGACCGTACGACCATATGGAAACCACTCCTGATGCACCACGCCATGGTAATCGAAGAAAACAGTGAGCAAAACTTTGTACTTGGCGTGCTTTTTTCGGTCTTGGGTCTTCTGGCCGCTTCCATTGAGACGATTGGGCTTTGGTTTCGATATCATAACCATATACCCATGATTCGTCACCAGTTATGACCCTTTTGAGTAAATCTGGGTCGACGTTGACGTCATTCAACAGCTCTTGAGCGATGCTCATGCGACGGTTCTTTTGGTCAAAATTTAGCAATTTCGGAACAAACTTCGCTGACACACGTCTCATGCCCAAAACGTTAGAAAAAAGTTCATGGCACGAGCCAAGCGATATGCCGACATCCTCAGCAACTTCTCTGATAGTGATTCGACGATTTTCCGAAACAATTTTCTTCACTGCTTGAACGTTTTCATCAGTTGTCGACGTGCTCGGGCGTCCAGAGCGAGGCTCGTCATTGGCATCTTCCCGGCCATCTTGGAAGAGTTTGTACCACTTGTAAACAGTTTCACCGTATGCCACTGTCAACATTTCAAGTGTTACGGAGCACTTAATTTTATTTTTTACACAACATTTGATGCAAATCCTTTGATCCATATTCTTCGATAGCAAAAAATCACTTATAACCTTTACGCCTCTCACAACCAAACAAAAAATGCCATTCACTTGAAATTTGGTACCTTACTTTTTGAACACACATCGTATGTATAGTCAATTGTAGAGCTAACTATTTGGATCTGGCTACCAGGTATGAAACCGCCTTAAAAAGTTGAAGTGTGGACAGCAATTAAACACACATTGTAACAGAGGAGAAAATGCTTAGGCTTTGTAGAAACCTTATTTACAGCCATCATTTTGATTTACGGTTTGATCAGAAAAAAAATCGGAAATTTGATTTATTAGACCAAAATATCGTGGATACGAGATATTGTACCCCTAAATGAAAAAAATAATTTCAATATTCTATGCTATTCTATATAAACGGATAGTTATTGCCTTAAATCTATCTTTTTAGGAAACTAATACAAGCAAACTATTGAAATAGCTAGGTTAAACATAATACCAAAAAATTTGGGTGAAATTGGCGCACCTGAAGATAGCATCGTGCAACTTGATGGATGCCCGTATGCACATCATTGAGAATATAACGAGCTTGCTCATGGTGAGGGCGATGCTCGTGCAGAGCAGCGCGGCGTACACCTGGATGCAGTCCTTCCTCGTTAAGTGCCATTTGTTGTGATTGGGATCCATGGGGGCGGCGGAGTCGGACGTGTCGTTCAGTATTCGCTGGGATTTTTCTTCCATGTTCACCCTATAATAGGATTTCAAAAACCAATAAAATTTGAAGTCTATTCAGCTACTTCTGCAACTTCCTAATTAATTGTATGTATAAATAGTGGAACTTTCGTATATTAAACATACATACATATATTAAAAGTTTTAACTAAATTAACACCATTGTCTATATCAATCTACACACATAGCAATAGTATAAAATACTGTCTATATTTCAGTTCACCTTCGGACTAAAAACGAAGGAGAGGAAGGAATGTAGACTTAGGTAAATGAAATCTACACTAAAGTAGAAAGGGTGGCCGATAGATTAAAGGTTGCTAAGGTCTCCTATGCACGTTGAAAATTGCTAAGGATACGTCCAACGTTGCTAAGGACAAATTTACATTGCTAAGGACGCAGTTGTACGCTGCTAAGGACAATCAGAACGTTGCTAAGGATATGTACGTTGCTAAGGACACAATTTTAGGTTGCTACGGACACATTAACGTTGCTAAGGACACAATTGTAAGTTGCTAAGGACATATGAATGTTGCCAAGGGCATATTATAAGTTGCCAAGGACACGTTACACATTGCCAAGGACACATTGCACGTAGCCAAGGACACGTTGCACGTTGGCAAGGACACGTTGAACGGTGCTACGGACACGTTGAACGGGGCTATGAACACGTTGAACGTTGCAAAGGACACATACGTTGTTAAGAACACATTGTTTGTTGCTAAGGACACGTTCAACGTTACTAAGGACAACATACATTACACAATATTATGTTAATCATTGTCAATATATAAAAGTACTACAACATCAATAGCCCTGTAGAAACGACGATATATTAATAATATCATATTCACCATTCGCTTAGCCATATGTCGCCCGCGGAAACAGCACACTGCGCCAAGCAGAACAATCCGGCCAGCAGCAGCAGCGATCGGCCGCTTCCGCCGCTCCGGATGTACGAGAGGTACATGCGCTTGCTCACGGAGCCCGACTGGTGTGTCTCACCTGAACATAACCTTCAAATTATCAGACAGTCACCAATAAGATTGCAATTAGACAGTGAATTGTCGCAATTACGAGCTTTCGGTGAATCGGCAGAAATTATATGATGGTACTAATACTATGGCTGGTACCGTTTTGAGAGCTTTTTATATTTTGTACAACAATGCTGTAAAAAAATCTATAATAAAACTTAATTGTTAACTTTTTATTCTGTCCATGAAAAAATTGAATTATGATAATTATATTTATAGGTAACATAAGAGATCGGCTATAGGATCTATTTTATTGTTGTTAATAATTCAATTATTATTTTTTGTTTTAAGTGTATTTTTTCTGATACCCTAAAAAATATGATAGTTAAAATAACAACACTATAGTCTGTGATATTTTAGTTACTGTTTTAGTATGACCTAAACGCTCACTCCAGTAAGGGGGTACGAAAATGATTTCTATCCTAATGGTCTCCAGTATCAAGCAAATGGTCAAAATTCCTTATAAAAAAATCTTCGCCCGAGCAGTTGCTCTGTAAAAATTTGCTTTAGTCGTCCTGATTAAATCCGGCAATTTAGTGGTGATCAGCCGTCACCGATGGCCATTTTCTCGTAAATCTAAAATTAGGTTTCTTTCCAGGTTTTGAATACCTTCGATTCCAGGGCCCAGATTACCCTCGTCACTCAGGAACAGCTTATGGGACGACTGCGATATAGACGGTCTCTTCGTTAAGTTGTTTTCCTAGAAATGATAAGTACCTTGATAAATACACACACATGCAGTCACTTAACCAATAAAGCATACTCTGATATAACCAAAATGGTCTCTCTTCTCTTCTTGATCTCTTCTCTTGAACTCTTCTTGTTGTAATAGTATCTAACGGCGACTAACTTATTTGCATTATCAAACAATTATAAAACGGCGCTTTTCCTTGATTTAACATTTAAAAACAAATAGTAAATGGATCACCAAACACTGGTAGCCATGAAACACCTTTCTATAACAATTGCGTTTCTTTTCATCTAATTACAGCTCTTATATAATACTTAGACCAGACCCGACACCCTCTGTATTTTATAATTCTTCTCCTTCTTCTCCTTCTTCCTCAGCCTGTCGCCGTCCACTCCTGGATGTAGGCCTCTTCCATGTATTTCGAGTTGTTGCTGTTTGGAGCCAGCTGTTATAATTAATAAAGATAATTTTGAATTTGATTTTTTTGCGAAGTAGCCGTCACCTGTCACACCGTTTTGAACTATATTAAAAGTATTATAATAATTGAACTTACGGTGACAGTGTATTCGCTGGGCTGTCGGTTATTCTCTTTCGGGTGTTCCTCATTCTCAATCTTGAGGAATCTCACATAGTCGGAGGACATCAGCTGCTGGTAGGTTCCATCGGCCACTATCTGAGAAATTCAAAATAGACATTTAAATCATCCTATTATTCTTGCACAACGAATAGCCGCGTTACTGACGCTGGCTCATAGCGGTGATGAAATCGCGTCCATTCGCAGCCATGGCTATAGAGTCGCGTTCAACGAAGTCGCTTCCACAAGTTACACAGATGGACCCCGTATGGTGCATTCAGACTATTTTGACATTTTACCCTGTCGGCCAGACTCCGGAAATCTCGTTGCAAGCGACGCCGTGACAATCAAGCATGGTCACGAGTTCAGCTACAAATCACACAGTTAATCTCATTTATAACGCGTTAACGCCCACTGCTAGTTAGGATGTGTATCCGGTCTCAGTTCGCAGTTTGCAAAAAAAATAGATGAAGTCACTTCGGAACGGGAAGAGGGAGAGGACACGAGGGGGGGAGTGGTTCCTTGAGGTCGAACCCTCTCTCTCGCACACTCGACTCGTCCCAACTTTGATAAACTAAGAATAATCGTTACTTGTGGTTAGTAATGGATAGAGTTTTTTTTTATTTAGACAGAGAGTTCAGCTACAAATCACGCAGTTATTTTGTAGCCGTTTAAGTATTAGGGCTATTTTGAAATGCGTTAACGCCCACTGCTAATTCAATATAAATACTATTATTATTATTAGTTTTAGGCAGGCAGTTGTGCTGATAAGCCTAAATCTGCACTTGTATCGTCTCTGATAAAATGAAATTCTTCCTCGGATTAGAACTAAAGGTTGTACTCGAGGGTTTTCAATGCGAATATGGTTTCAAAGTTTGGAAGATAATAATAGTGAGATAATAATCCTAGGTTAAGCCTTTCTTCAGTTGACTTTGTGCATCTTTGCACCTTTTCTATCAGATCTATGTCCGCGTAACTTGATTTGATGGAATGATTATTTCCAACTATATTAGAGTTGCCTATAGAGATTTCCATACCTTTCCTTTCTCCATGACATATATTCTGTCGGCCTTCCGGGCGTACTGCAGTTGATGCGTGACCAAAACGACGGCTTTGTCCTTCAGGAACGAGGATATGCACGAGTGGAACATGGCCTGAGCGACGCGCGCGTCCACCGCCGCCAGCGGATCGTCCAGCAGGTAGACGTCGGCCATCTTGTAGACGCAGCGCGCGAGGGACACCCGCGCCCTCTGGCCGCCCGATAGAGATATGCCTGAAATAGGCATTTGTTAGGGTTTTCATTTTTTTTCCTCGGTAATGGTCTTGGGATACGGTGCAAAGTCATTAAAAATAATAAAGGATGCTTTTTTTAGAGGCGTGGTTTTCAATCTGGCACTACTTTTTTCGTAGTTGGTGTTTTTGACAGCTGTCACTTGATTTATGGTCAGTTTGGTTTGCCATTTCATAATGAATAGACTTACTCCTGAATAACAAAATCGCGTCGTGGGCCTGTGGCGTGGCCTCCAAGATCGTGCGATTTAACACCGCTGGACTATTTTTTGTGGGGTTATGTGAAGTCGCTTGTCTACGCAGATAAGCCGGACACGATTAACGCCTTGGAAGAGAATATTCGGCGCGTTATTGCTGACATACGGCCCAACTTGCTGCAAAAAGTGGTTGAAAATTGGGCCTCTCGGCTGGAATTTGTTCGAGTCAGCCGCGGCAGCCACTTACCCGAAATCATTTTTAAAACATAATGGCAAACCCTTATCTTTATAATAAAACTAAATTCTTAGCCATAACATCAAATTATATGCGTTTTATCTCTTCTTGAAAACCACGCCTCTAAAAAAAACACCCTATATTTTAAAATTCTATATTCGGTAAATGAACAGATCTTTTCTCGACTTGCCACTTATCGATCGGTACTTAAATTAAAAGGAATAATGTAACGCCGAGTATTGTATTTACCCCTCTCTCCGACAATGGTCTTGTCGCCGTAAGGCAAAATCTCCAAGTCTCTCTCGAGTTGACAGCATTTGACGACCTGACGGTATCTGTCCAATTTGAACTCTTCGCCGAAGAGAATATTTTGACGGACCTGGTAAATAAATAAATAAAACTCAATATTTGGATATAGAAAACGGGAGACTGAGTGAAGCGTGTAAACGCGACGTGTAAATTTCGCCTATTCCAATATAATGTCTTTTTGTGTTAATAAATTTTGTGTAAATAAATTTTGAGTAAATTATTAAAATTAAAAGTACCCAACAAAAATCGGCTTAAATAAAGTTACGTGAAAAAATTGCATTCTTATAATTGGTACGATATGAACATTATCGTGTAGGATTCAACAGGAAAAAAAAAGTGGAATTATCACGTTTTGAAAACAACCACCTCAATTTATATTTAGATTTTGTAGAAAGCATACCGATGCCTCGAAGAGCCATGCGTCCTGGCTGGCATAGGACACAATACCATCGACCTTCAGCTGTCCACTCGAGATGACCGTCTCCTTGAGGATGGTGTGCAGGAGGGTCGTCTTGCCGGCGCCCACGTGGCCCACGACCGCCGTCAGTGTTTGCCGCCGCGCCTACAACAAACAAACAATATTTAAGGGTCCTCTTCACAAATCACAAATCATGCTATTTCATCTAATATATCCTAGGTCATAGCAATTCTATTTAAAAAAAAAAAAAAGGCCTACTGCAAAATCAACACCATCGAGCGCAAAGTTGGCGACGACGGCGTCTTTCTCGTCCACCGTGGTGCCCTTCCAGTAAACGGTAACATTGTCCATGGTAACGCCATCTTTATTCGTTAAGGTATCACCACTTGCCGGCGTTTGTGATCCTGGAATAGCAGAAAAAAAAATTAAGGTCAATCATTTTAAAAGGTTTTTCACATATATTTTTTTTTTAATATGTCAAACAATATTCATATAAATTCACTTGAAAATAACCTAAATTCAATAGGAAGAAGGTTTTTTTTAAACCTTTAGCTGAAAATCAGTATATAAAGTTTCTTAGCTCTTACACGATACCAAATTCTTCGGGAACCCTATCATAAGTCACCAGGTAATACAGGATAACCTTGATCCCACCGTAATGTGGTCTCAAGACTGGCTGTTCTCTCAATGTTGAGATGTACCGTCCTGCATGTAGGCTCTAAGAATCCTCACCAGAAATCCGATACATTCAGGCACACCACAAAAAGATCTCGGAGTGATCATGTTTCAGGACCTCAAATGGAAACCACACTTATCGGAAGTTGTAAACAAAGTACATGATCAGAAAAACGTTCTCTTGCATCACAATCGATTTGTTACTCAGATCGTCCTCTTACCAGAATACGCTTACCAGATCTGGAGCCCATACTTCGTGGAGGATATCAACTTACTGGATGTACGACTAAGATGGTAATGCCCATGAGGTACAAATCGTACGAAAAGCGCTTAGGGGCACTAGGCCTCACTACCCTGGAACAAAGAACAGCAAAGACGGCGAGGAGACCCATAAATAGAGATTACGACATACCAAACATTAAGTCAATCTTCACAATGAATATGACCGAGAGACTCCGTGGACACTCTTTGAAGCTAAACGAGAATAATAGCAATTCAAACCCAAGAATGCATTTCTTGTCCAACCGAGTGGTGGACTCCCGGAACGAACTACCTCAGGAAGTGATTAGTGCACTCAATATGGGTAATAAATAAGTAAATGCTTGCGTTGCGCTCACCTCTAACCTCGGTGAGCTGCAAGAATTCCTGCATTCGCTGGACGCTGACGCACGCTTCCAGAGTGAACGTGATCGCCATCGGAAAGAAGTCGACCATGCTGAGCTTCAGCATGTCGTAGTAGGAGAACATGACGAAAATCTTCGCCGCCGTGATGGAGTGGCCGAGCGATATGTAGAAGAAAATGCTGAGGAACACGGCCACCTTCCCGTTGAGCTTCATGCACGACACCGAGATGGACTTTATCCAGGCCATTCGCTTCAAGATGTTCGTTTCTTTCCTGTTAATATGTGAAACATTGCCCTTCTCAAAAAAATGTTATAGCAAGTAGCTCTTAGTAGCCTCATTGATTATAATGGGTGTCCCAACCATGCACCATTGACGAGCTCGTCCTTTGCAGGTTATAGCGGCAAGTGTAAGTGGATATTTAATTCAATTAATTTTGTATTACTTTTTTATGTTCTAGATCCAGGTCATAAATAATTACTTTGGGTCCTGCTTGACCAAGGTAAATTTGCTTGATAAGATTAATAAAATAAACAGTTACAAACTTTCTAATGGCTCCAATGATGGTGGTGAAAGCACTCTCCCAGGCGTACATTTTGACGACTTCGATTCCGTGGATGATCTCGGCCATGAGGCGGATCCTCTGGTCGGTTCTCTCGGTGATTCGCCTTCTGAGATTCGCAGCTACCTTACCCAACCAGGCTGAGAAGGAAAATCAACATTGTAGGTTAAAGAATACTCCTGATTGCGGCTGGATAACCTAACCTAATGAAAGCAGAAAAGAGTGGCCTTGAAGAGGTATCAAAACACCCCCGGAAGGGGATGAAAAGCAAAGAGCACTAAAACTGTGAGGTTCGCTCACAACTCGCACACACCGGGGGTCATCAGTGACCCCAAACTCAGCTAGCTACCCTTTGAGATCACCGTGGTCACTACTACTAATATGTAAATTTGAGACCGAGCGATTGAAATAGGGTTTCCGTAGCTTATCATAAGAACCAAAATACACACATGTACGGAGTAGTGGTGACAGTTCAATGCCAATTAACACACTCAGCGCCGATGACGTCATCGTCATAATTTCTATTAATATTTAAAAGTGTGGCATGTCGCGTATACCTGAATTCATGAAAGGCATAAACGTTTGATTGTTGACGGATTTGGTGGTATGGCGGCATCGTGTGGTACACGCGCTTTACGTACGGAGCAGAATGTGTTGATGTGACCAACAAGCGACCTACTGCACGTTCCCTGTCTTCTTAATTAGACACCGTCAAGTATTATAGATAACGGTAATCTTTCGGATTTAGACATTTTGGGCTGCGGTTTGAATTCAAGCAAATAAATCTGAAAACACATAGGTAATAACTATAGCGCACTGCTGACCTAAAGTCGGTATGAAAGCCAGAAGAAATACGACACCAATCAGCGCCGCAGGGCCTAAGTCGTTGTACATCAGCATCACTATGGCGGTACCTGGTGGAAAAAACAATATTTTATTTATTTAATTTTAAAAGAAATCTCCAGATTCATATAGTAGCTCACATTAACAACGAAGAGAGAAAAAAATGTTAAAACTACATAAATCTAACCGCAGATTCCTACATTATGCTACTGAAATGATAATATAATTAATAACATCGTCTATTCGGTATAGTAGGTAAATCAACCCTCTAAAAGGACAGTGGATTTTTTAAATGCACCCTACTTTATCTCGTGCTTGATTAATATTTTTTTGTATTCAATGATACTTAGCCAATATTCAAAAACTTAACATTTCTTTTTTATTCGTTTTTTTTTTAATAAAATAAATTGCTATGACTTAGGGCATATAAAATTATTTTGGGCCCTTCCCGACTAGGCCAAATGTGCCTGTGGTAGAGTCAGGGGAGATGGTGGTAATGAAGCGTTAAAAACGATATGACCATCTGCGGATTCGAACCCGAGACCTTTGAGCCAGTAGTCCAACGTCCTAACCACTAGACCATATTTTTGTTTTAATCATGAAAAATATATCCTTCATAGGAAAGTATCATTCTATAATTTGTATTTAGGACATTTAATTATTGGAATATTGAGTTCAAAAACACGAAAAATAATATCTATTTATTATTCATAGATAAATAAAACATTTTAGGTAGATGAATTGTGTTGTCATGTCCTTCGCTCAGTTTGCACAGATGGTAGCAATTGGGCCCAGCTTCGGGTGACGGAACACAGAATAAATAAATATACAAGTTGAAGCTATACTGAGCAGCAAGTCCATAACGTCAACATAGACTACGGAGACTATTCATACAAGACCTGTAAGACTTGCAGGTGTCGGGGAGAAACAACACGGACTCACTCTCGAACGGTGCTTTCCACAGGTCGATCATGAAGATGGAGGCCATGTCGAAGCGCTGCGCGTCCGTGGTCAGCAGGTTCACCACGTGACCAGTGAGGCCTTCCGAGACCTTTCCGCCTGCGGTCAAATCCAGGCGCAGCAACTGTAAAAAGAAATATTCTTCGATACACCTTCAGGAGTGTGGCAATGCATGGAAAACGAGAATGGCTTTGACACCGTGTCGCTATCATATAATATCAACTGCTTCGATACATTGTTTAGTAGTAGTAAATTATTTAACCAGAACCTGATGTCTTACAGCTAGGCCCTACGGGCGTCATTAATGGCATCTCCCACCCAGACTATGCGCCTGCACTGAAAAAAAATGGTATTGGCAACCATAAAGTATGGTTGAAAGTGACAGTTTTGTCGGAGTTACATATCGATTATTGTTAAACTTGTTGGTTGCAAGTACCATAATTTGTTTGCGATTTCACAATCAGCTGTTCGGTCACACCACCATTTTGTTTTGATCACAGCAAAGTAAAATGGTTGCAAGTAAAGACAACAAAATAAAATGGTTGCTGCTACCAAACTTTTAGGTAAAATCGTTTTATGTCGTCAGCTGTTCGCCCACGACGCCATATTGTTTTGTAACCATAGCAAAATATTTCAGATAAAATATTTTTTAACTATACTTCCTGCTGCCATAGCGAGAAATATGGCAAATCTAACCAAAAAATATTTAACAATAATCAGTCTGTACGTACAACTATACGATTTGACAACCATATTTTTTTAGTGTGGTTCCAACTTGGGATGGGTTCATTTATTTTTCATAGAGGCGACTGCGGGTTAATTTTTAGGTCCGAGTAGTTAAAATTAAAAAAAAAAATACAATGGTATCATGACATTCTTTCAATTGATCATAAATTTTAACACCATTTTAGTTTTGTATTAATTTTAACTGGCCAGTAATAACTAGTACTAATACCGTCCGGCCATATTTTGGAAATTTGAATATGATATTTGCGCTTTCTGTCGAACTATGAATATTTCAGTTATTAGTGCTAAAAAATTGTTGACTTAAATGTTATGGAGGAATAATAACGCACCGAATTTCAAAGTGGACATAATCATATAAGCGTACCTTCCGATATATGAGTGAGCAGCACGCCACCCTCGCCCTCATACTAAGGTGGAGGGCGTACAGCAGGAAGGGATGCGACAGCAGCACGGTGGTGGTGCTGCTCAGAACCACGCCCGCCGCGTAGAGATAGGCCGTTGATTTCTCCACCTGCTGTTGGGATCCGCTCGAGAAGTAGCTGATGAGGCCGCCCAGGCATATCGGCTGCAGCAGCCTGGATGGATACATTTTGACGCATTAATCATCAAGCCTACCAGTCATGGAGTTAAAATCATTGCATTATACGAGTATATAAACCAAAATAACTATAACACATTTAGTAGTAACGCTTCTATATATTGTTTAGTAGTAGTTAATTATTTAACCGGAACCTGACGCCTTATAGCTGCTATGTCCTACAGGCGTCCCCCAGGCTACTCAACCTATCTGTGGTTTCAACTTGTGATAGGTTGAATAGATTAAAATAAAAAAACAAAACAGCTACAATGAAATGAAAACATTCTTTTAATTCATCATAAATTTTACAACCATTTAAGTTTTTTTTTGACAATTTTGTGGCACAGCTAGTAATGAAACAATCCCCACCCTCCCTCATTTCTATTTAATGAATGATTTATTTAATATGAACTTCTCCCAAATTGACCTTTTTTTTATTACGTTCAAATAAAATGTACCAATTTACCTAAATTAATAGTTGATATTTAGTATGTATGCATAACAATTAGTATATATATGCTTGTAACGTTGATGTAAAAAAAATATAATTGAATTTACTTTAACTCATTACAAGTTCAACTAGGCTTACCTCAAAGGCACTTCCAAAAATGTATAGACGATATTAAGGATTAGAAATCGCAATCCGAAGACGGACCCCAGCGCTCTTAGCAAGGAGGGTTTCTTCCTTGCTGAAAAAAAAAAGATTAGGAGTATGTGGCACATGTAGGAATTAGACAAAAAAATAACCAGAATATTTAATACTGTTTCTGTTTCTGTTTTGGCGAGCCGTTACATGAGATAGAATGTTTTCAAGACCATTCGCAAGAGAGAGAGGAGCGATTTCGGGAAGAGACCCCTTAAAATTTGAAAAGATATAGCAAGGTTGGCGATATTGGAAATAAATATTGATATATCGAATATCGATATTTTAAAATAATATCTAAATAATCGAATAGGTTTTTTAGAAAAATATCGAGATTACGATATATCGTTATTCATCACTACTATCAAATTCAACTGCCAATTCGAAAGAAGAAAATAAACGTGATTCTACCTAAAAGAAAGAAGACAGTTTGGTATTGCCTAAAATCTGGAATTCTATTGCGTTCCAGGACTTCCAGGATACTTTGAGATGTACCCTTTTGACATTCTATCAGCGATAGAATGCGTTTTGTAATTCTATTGTGTTCCAGGACTTCCAGGATACTTTGAGATGTACCCTTTTGACATTCTATCAGCGGTAGAATGCGTTTTGTAATTCTATTGCGTTCCAGGACTTCCAGGATACTTTGAGATGTACCCTTTTGACATTCTATCAGCGATAGAATGCGTTTTGTAATTCTATTGTGTTCCAGGACTTCCAGGATACTTTGAGATGTACCCTTTTGACATTCTATCAGCGGTAGAATGCGTTTTGTAATTCTATTGTGTTCCAGGACTTCCAGGATACTTTGAGATGTACCCTTTTGACATTCTATCAGCGGTAGAATGCGTTTTGTAATTCTATTGTGTTCCAGGACTTCCAGGATACTTTGAGATGTACCCTTTTGACATTCTATCAGCGGTAGAATGCGTTTTGTAATTCTATTGTGTTCCAGGACTTCCAGGATACTTTGAGATGTACCCTTTTGACATTCTATCAGCGATAGAATGCGTTTTGTAATTCTATTGTGTTCCAGGACTTCCAGGATACTTTGAGATGTACCCTTTTGACATTCTATCAGCGGTAGAATGCGTTTTGTAATTCTATTGCGTTCCAGGACTTCCAGGATACTTTGAGATGTACCCTTTTGACATTCTATCAGCGGTAGAATGCGTTTTGTACTTCTATTGCGTCCCAGGACTTCCAGGATACTTTGAGATGTACCCTTTTGACATTCTATCAGCGGTAGAATGCGTGTTGTACTTCTATTGCGTTCCAGGACTTCCAGGATACTTTAAGATGCACCCTTTTGACATTCTATCAGCGGTAGAATGCGTTTTGTACTTCTATTGCGTCCCAGGACTTCCAGGATACTTTGAGATGTACCTTTTGACATTCTATCAGCGGTAGAATGCGTTTTGTAATTCTATTGTGTTCCAGGACTTCCAGGATACTTTGAGATGTACCCTTTTGACATTCTATCAGCGGTAGAATGCGTTTTGTAATTCTATTGCGTTCCAGGACTTCCAGGATACTTTGAGATGTACCCTTTTGACATTCTATCAGCGATAGAATGCGTTTTGTAATTCTATTGTGTTCCAGGACTTCCAGGATACTTTGAGATGTACCCTTTTGACATTCTATCAGCGGTAGAATGCGTTTTGTAATTCTATTGCGTTCCAGGACTTCCAGGATACTTTGAGATGTACCCTTTTGACATTCTATCAGCGGTAGAATGCGTTTTGTACTTCTATTGCGTCCCAGGACTTCCAGGATACTTTGAGATGTACCCTTTTGACATTCTATCAGCGGTAGAATGCGTGTTGTACTTCTATTGCGTTCCAGGACTTCCAGGATACTTTAAGATGCACCCTTTTGACATTCTATCAGCGGTAGAATGCGTTTTGTACTTCTATTGCGTCCCAGGACTTCCAGGATACTTTGAGATGTACCTTTTGACATTCTATCAGCGGTAGAATGCGTTTTGTAATTCTATTGTGTTCCAGGACTTCCAGGATACTTTGAGATGTACTCTTTTGACATTCTATCAGCGGTAGAATGCGTTTTGTACTTCTATTGCGTCCCAGGACTTCCAGGATACTTTGAGATGTACCTTTTGACATTCTATCAGCGGTAGAATGCGTTTTGTACTTCTATTGCGTCCCAGGACTTCCAGGATACTTTGAGATGTACCCTTTTGATATTCTATCAGCGGTAGAATGCGTTTTGTAATTCTATTGTGTTCCAGGACTTCCAGGATACTTTGAGATGTACCCTTTTGACATTCTATCAGCGGTAGAATGCGTTTTGTACTTCTATTGCGTTCCAGGACTTCCAGGATACTTTGAGATGTACCCTTTTGATATTCTATCAGCGGTAGAATGCGTTTTGTAATTCTATTGTGTTCCAGGACTTCCAGGATACTTTGAGATGTACCCTTTTGACATTCTATCAGCGGTAGAATGCGTTTTGTACTTCTATTGCGTCCCAGGACTTCCAGGATACTTTGAGATGTACCCTTTTGATATTCTATCAGCGGTAGAATGCGTTTTGTAATTCTATTGTGTTCCAGGACTTCCAGGATACTTTGAGATGTACCCTTTTGACATTCTATCAGCGGTAGAATGCGTTTTGTACTTCTATTGCGTTCCAGGACTTCCAGGATACTTTGAGATGTACCCTTTTGATATTCTATCAGCGGTAGCGTTTTGTAGTTAGTCTAGCTGACTCGCCACTCGCTCGCTGTCAGCTGACGTTTGTTTAGTGCGTTATTGAATTCGACAAAGGTCAAACTCGATCGATCGATCGGCGAGTCAGTTTCAGACTAGCCCCACAGCGGCATCACTCTGCCCATCTTGCCCGCTATTATTATCGCTAAATAAACATTGTTATTTCGATATACCGGTATTTTAATGGTAGTAACGTACTTGAGAGCTGTTTCCTCCAGGCCACGGCGAGCCTGTCGCCGCCGGGCTGCGCCTGGTCTCCGGGCTCGCAGGAGTACACGTCGTCCAGCTCTATCTTCCGCTTGAAGCCGGTCCTGAACAGCGGCAGCGTCCACCTGGAAGAGACACGCGCGAACGCTTCATCACCATTAGGGCCTATCCAAAGGATACATATTTTTTCGTTTCATTTAGACACTTTTTTCTAACGCTCAAACTTTATTAAAAAATTTAATAAGTAGCCAAATATTCCATAGCTACTTAGTAGCTAACTATTCCATAGCTACTTAGTAGCTATGGAATATTTGGCTACTAGACGTCAAGACGAATCTTGGTCTAACAGATCATCTACGTGGCATTTGGTTTAAGAACCTCAATAACGCTCAAATTTAAAAGTTTATTAAGTAGCCAAATATTCCATAGCTACTTAGTAGGTAACTATTCCATAGCTACTTAGTAGCTATGGAATATTTGGCTACTAGACGTCAAGACGAATCTTGGTCTAACAGATCATCTACGTGGCATTTGGTTTAAGAACCTCAATAACGCTCAAACTTAAAAGTTTAATAAGTAGCCAAATATTCCATAGCTACTTAGTAGCTAACTATTCCATAGCTACTTAGTAGCTATGGAATATTTGGCTACTAGACGTCAAGACGAATCTTGGTCTAACAGATCATCTACGTGGCATTTGGTTTAAGAACCTCAATAACGCTCAAACTTAAAAGTTTAATAAGTAGCCAAATATTCCATAGCTACTTAGTAGCTAACTATTCCATAGCTACTTAGTAGCTATGGAATATTTGGCTACTAGACGTCAAGACGAATCTTGGTCTAACAGATCATCTACGTGGCATTTGGTTTAAGAACCTCAATAACGCTCAAACTTAAAAGTTTAACAGGTAGCCAAATATTCCATAGCTACTTAGTAGCTAACTATTCCATAGCTACTTAGTAGCTATGGAATATTTGGCTACTAGACGTCAAGACGAATCTTGGTCTAACAGATCATCTACGTGGCATTTGGTTTAAGAACCTCAATAACGCTCAAACTTAAAAGTTTAATAAGTAGCCAAATATTCCATAGCTACTTAGTAGCTAACTATTCCATAGCTACTTAGTAGCTATGGAATATTTGGCTACTAGACGTCAAGACGAATCTTGGTCTAACAGATCATCTACGTGGCATTTGGTTTAAGAACCTCAATAACGCTCAAACTTAAAAGTTTAATAAGTAGCCAAATATTCCATAGCTACTTAGTAGCTAACTATTCCATAGCTACTTAGTAGCTATGGAATATTTGGCTACTAGACGTCAAGACGAATCTTGGTCTAACAGATCATCTACGTGGCATTTGGTTTAAGAACCTCAATAACGCTCAAACTTAAAAGTTTAATAAGTAGCCAAATATTCCATAGCTACTTAGTAGCTAACTATTCCATAGCTACTTAGTAGCTATGGAATATTTGGCTACTAGACGTCAAGACGAATCTTGGTCTAACAGATCATCTACGTGGCATTTGGTTTAAGAACCTCAATAACGCTCAAACTTAAAAGTTTAATAAGTAGCCAAATATTCCATAGCTACTTAGTAGCTAACTATTCCATAGCTACTTAGTAGCTATGGAATATTTGGCTACTAGACGTCAAGACGAATCTTGGTCTAACAGATCATCTACGTGGCATTTGGTTTAAGAACCTCAATAACGCTCAAACTTAAAAGTTTAATAAGTAGCCAAATATTCCATAGCTACTTAGTAGCTAACTATTCCATAGCTACTTAGTAGCTATGGAATATTTGGCTACTAGACGTCAAGACGAATCTTGGTCTAACAGATCATCTACGTGGCATTTGGTTTAAGAACCTCAATAACGCTCAAACTTAAAAGTTTAATTCATAGCTACTATTCCATATATACTAGTTTATTCCATAGCTACTTAGTAGCTATGGAATATTTGGCTACTAGACGTCAAGACGAATGTTGGTTTAACAGATCATCTACGTGGCATTTGGTTTAAGAACCTCAATAACGCTCAAACTTAAAAGTTTAATAAGTAGCCAAATATTCCATAGCTACTTAGTAGCTATGGAATATTTGGCTACTAGACGTCAAGACGAATCTTGGTCTAACAGATCATCTACGTGGCATTTGGTTTAAGAACCTCAATAACGCTCAAACTTAAAAGTTTAATAAGTAGCCAAATATTCCATAGCTACTTAGTAGCTAACTATTCCATAGCTACTTAGTAGCTATGGAATATTTGGCTACTAGACGTCAAGACGAATCTTGGTCTAGCAGATCATCTACGTGGCATTTGGTTTAAGAAACTCAATAACGCTCAAACTTAAAAGTTTAATTCATAGCTACTATTCCATATATACTAGTTTATTCCATAGCTACTAAGTAGCTATGGAATATTTGGCTACTAGACGTCAAGACGAATCTTGGTCTAACAGATCATCTACGTGGCATTTGGTTTAAGAACCTCAATAACGCTCAAACTTAAATGTTTAATTCATAGCTACTATTCCATATATACTAGTTTATTCCATAGCTACTAAGTAGCTATGGAATATTTGGCTACTAGACGTCAAGACGAATCTTGGTCTAACAGATCATCTACGTGGCATTTGGTTTAAGAACCTCAATAACGCTCAAACTTAAAAGTTTAATTCATAGCTACTATTCCATATATACTAGTTTATTCCATAGCTACTAAGTAGCTATGGAATATTTGGCTACTAGACTTCAAGACGAATCTTGGTCTAACAGATCATCAACGTGGAAACGTGATTTTTTCTTTAGACGATACTTTTAAATGATCTGACGATGATAGACCTTATCTTGAACTTGAACTAAAAATGACAGTTTGATAACAGCCGGATTTGATAACAGCTAAATATGCTGAATCTACGATTATATTTCGATAGTATCGTATTTAACTGCAGTAGAATTTTATTATCTTCTATAAAATAATTCCGAAAATACGCGTTCTGAGGTTCAGTTCTGCATTTTTATGCTGAGCATGACCTGATTCTACGCCCAGAAATGTCTCCAGACTAAAAACTCCTCAATGGTCAACAGCAAAGGCATGAAATTTTGTTTACGCATTCAAGCATTTAAAAGCTCGGTTTTTACAATTAATTTATTCGATTTTTCGTTCAAATGTTTCTGTGTGTGTTTGCACTTAACTGTATCGGTTACACGCACTTTTTGCACACACGGTGCACACAAAACTGGACAAACACCAAATGTTTCCCAGATATTCAGATAAACACATCTCCCACGTACTGAGTCGTTTCTAAGTCCTAACCCGCTAACTGAAGGACATTCAAAGGATTCGATCTCTAACTCTTCAATTTATATTGCGGAAAAAACAATGCACAGAACATTTGAATATTGGCAGCATTTATCCGAAGTAACCACAAAATTAACCAGCTAAATCAGATGTTCCCAAAGTGGACTGCCAGGGGGTCCCTGACAGGAGGAAAAAAATGATTCCACTATACAAAAAACCTATCGCAGTGTGGGAATCCTGGGGGAGGGGGTCCACGGAGTTTTCCTTAAGATATCTTTATTTATTTTACTATACAGGCTGAACTTTATCTCGTAAACATCCTTCTATGGAGTTATTCTAAACTGAACCTCTACATACTTAGTACATTTGTATTGTGCCGTTGTCGCGAGTTGGTAACGTGAGCATATTTCACACCTGGGAAATTGCCCGATACACAGTTCTCATGCCCAGTTTAACTGGAAGTTTTGCATTGAGGTCAAGATAACTAGGATTAATTAGTGTGCAAATTCCTCCTTGAAAGGCAGAAGCATTTACTTTATTTGTAAAAATGCTAAATTGCATTTCACACGACGTGACGTCAATGATAGACCGCCTTGAGACGATTTATAAATTCCTTTCTAACCTTTCCTTAATTACCGCGCTCTCGGACTAGACACCTCTTACTAGTTATTTATTTAGACACTGGTTAAGATGTGTGTGTAATTAAACCCCCGTTACAGTATTTCATTATTTTATAGAACATTTTTCGATTTATATCTATAGCCAGAGTTTCACCTCCTTCAATTTTTACCTTTTTGTTACTCTGTTAAAAACTAACTAAAATAAAAGTACACCTAGTACAGTCAAGTGCGAAATAACAACTGATTTGAGTAACAGGATACACAAAAAAAAAAAAAATATTCAGCCAGGGGTGCTCAAACGGTCGATCGCGATCGACCGCAGAAATGATTGTGCAGAAAGCTAATATCTATATATGCTACGGTACGCCCTACCTAGGTAGGTAGGGTGTATCGTGTATGTACGACAACCCTGCATCACACACACTTGCAGTCTCTCAGAGTCGATCGTAAGTAGTCTAAAAATATTGAGGTAGATCGCCAGCAGTTCAAGTTTGAGCACCCCTGAGTTACAGACTTGCAAGATGCTGTTCGCGTGTAATTAACAACATGAAAACGACAATGAGGCAGTCGAAACTGCGCCCGACGGCGCCTCTCCGACAACACGGACCGTGCGAATGACACCCGTACAGTGAAATGAAAAAAAAAAACTCACCAAAATGTGAACTGCGACAGAAAATTCGCCTTCAGTCTCGGACTGTCCTTCCCGGATTGCTTGAAGTATCCCGGATCCATGGTGCGTCGAAACGTTCCTAATTCATGTGGTGTTTTCCTGGCAACACTACCGTCGTTTTCTGTTTAAACACTTTATCTTTAATGTGTGTGTTTTTTTTTTGTGTGTAATTTGTGTAAAAAAATGTGTAATTTGAGTATGCAGGCGATCTTCGCGTCCTTCTACAAGGTTAATTTACACTCCAAACTGAATAACTTTAATTATTATTTGTATTAATTGGCTGTAATTACATTTAAAATTCAATATTTAGAGTGTAGAACGATCCCATAGGAAGAGGTGCACGGGAATACATCACCCTACAGGATAAGAAAGGGTACACAGAATGTCCCAGAAGTGTTGAGCGTCTCAGCATCATGGTGAAATATCAAAATGGGGGAAATTTCTGCTGACTCTAGCACAGACACATTGGGCCTAGTTGAGTGGGGCTCGAAATAATTTTACACGACCTAGGTCGTAGCAATTTATTTACTTAAACGTTAACTTTCTAGGGTTAACATATTTAATCAATGTCTTCGTCGT
Organism: Neomicropteryx cornuta; assembly: GCA_020383195.1. NCBI lineage: Eukaryota > Metazoa > Arthropoda > Insecta > Lepidoptera > Micropterigidae > Neomicropteryx > Neomicropteryx cornuta. Next base: position 1,693,866 of record JAHKQU010000010.1, on the reverse strand, counting down.
CAATCAACCCTCTCATTCGATTATTTAGTAATTATTTTTATTATTTCATTTTTATTAATTTATTAACGAAACGTATTTTATATTTAATCGGGTATATGCACACACAAGCCTGTACTTTCGCTGTTGGCCATCGCCCAATGTGCCTATAGAAGTTTACTCGACACTTGCAACACCAAATTCAGCTAGGTTGATGGCTTTGACCTAAATCGTGCATATTAAACATTAGTTTGTCTATACACAACTTATACAGGCTGAGCTTAAAGTCAGTAGTATCAAAAAACAACTTTGTAAACTGGTAGTTTGACAAAATAAATATATATTTTTGAAGTTATACTTCTTTGCGCCCGTTATTGGGATGGGATGTTGGTCGAGATACCGCGTCACGCGTTAGGAGTAATTTTTACGTTTGTCGAGTTGTAGAGTCCAATTGCTCTATTTACGAAATATGTTTGTCGCGTTGTAGAGTCCGTTCCGAAATTTGAAGCTAGTTTTCTGTGTTTTTTTCACAAATTATACGAATATACGAACGTAATAATGATAATGTATAGGTGTATAGTATAATAATTAAGTGACTTGTGAGTGGGTGTGTGCGAACGGCTAAAGAAGTATAACTTCCACCGTCACCTAGTTGCTCAGTATGCGATAATTGCGGATTAATTCAAAACATTTAAATATATTTAACATTGAGTTATAGTTAACGGCTAATTTACGCCGCGCGTGGTAATAGGCGCTGTTAGCGATTACGTCGCCCAATTCGTTTGGTTCAAATTAAAATCAATCAAACCGAATCGTTCGTCGCTAATTGATCGCGAACGAACGCGCGTGTCTGCGGACGGAAAGTGCGCGCTTAGACGCGACACGCTTTTGATGTTGGCGCATTTGCCGCCGCCTTTAAGATTTCGGGCGCTGCGGATCGGCTCGCTTATTTTTTTGGTATGTTTAAGATTTTATTTATTTATTAACGTAGTAATTTAACTTTTACTCGTAGTACCTAGTTTTAATCAGCAGTATGCTCAACGACTTCGGAAATTAAGCAAAAAACTAGCCTAAAAACACAAAAGAAAGAGTCTGACCGCTGACTTTAAGTTCGTCCTGTATATTTTAAAATTTGTTTTGAAATAAAGCCGAAATAAAAAAAAATAAACTTGATTTCATTGCCGAGATCGAAATAAATTTTAAATAAAATGCGGGTAGCACGGACGAGACGGTAGGACGGCGGCAAATGAGTAAATATCAAAGGCGTGTCGCTTCTAAGCAGTCATTTATTCTGGAACCGGGCTAATTATACAAGTATTTTGTTTTAACGTCGACGCTTCTTCGAGATACTAAGGCAAACTTAAGGAGAACTTAAACCCCTCAAAAGGGGGTTTAAGTTCTTCCCGTATACCTCCAAAAACTAATAACACTCTGAATATCTAAATAATATGAGCGAAGCAGTTTTTTTTAGCTAAAATAAATAAACGATAGACATTTTAATACGAAAAACACGTTAAAAATAAAAAATAAATGTGGCAAAGTATAATTAAGAAGATATAAAATAAACAAAATCGTAATTAGATAATAACAAAGCGATGCTAAATGTTTTTAGTGATAACGTGGAATTATTTATGAATTATTTATTTATGTTTTATTTATTTTTTTAAATTATTTGCCGTGCCGTTTTTTACTGTTATCAGGATCTAAACATTTTTTAGTAGTGCCTACTGTAAACTTTTATCAATGACTGAAAAAATGCCCTGAAAAAATATTGACATTGTAACATCTGTTCACCGCAACAATATTTGCTATATCATAACAATTAAAACTATCAATGTGTTTTTTTTTTATCAATAAGATAAATAGTTTTTGCTAATCTATGAAATTATTATCTTTCGGGGTCAAGCATTGTTAATACAAGGTTTTAGTTTACAAGGTTAAAGGTTTTAAATTTATTTGTTTTATGAATTTAATAAGATATAAAAAAATATGAATATAAAGTTAAAAAAAACCGACACTTAAACTCGTATCGAGCTCAGATTTAACCGAAAAGTTTAGTAAAATTATGATTTTGTTGTATTTACTGAATGTTAGTGCCTAAGTCCAACCGAAGTGTATTGTAGTGTCAACCAAACAATCTCTGTAGATACAGAATTCAAATGAAAAGTTGCGTACGCCTTACAATACTGTTGTGTTACGTCAACCAAACAATCCGTAGTGTAACCAAACGTTGGTTGAGCCTACTGAAGGCTTTAGAACAAATAGTCTGTTAAGGATACAGACTCGGGAATAGTCTGTTAAGGTACTCGCCTTTAGCTGTCACTATATCTACGGCCAATGAATAAATATTAATTTCGATTTATTTAGTTCAATGGCTGGCATTTGCTAACCATTGGATATTTAATCATAAAAAAAATATGTTTAGATACCTTGATCTTTTATCTTCAACATAGTGAAGGCAGATTTTTAAAATTCCAATCAAATTCTGAGAAATTTAATAAATGATAAACTGCTAATAGTTCTTTTTTTGTTGAATTACCCTCTTATACAAAGACATTCGAGGGTTAGGAAAAATAGTAATTGAAAGGCAAATGAAGGGTTAAAACATAGTATATTTTGTTTTTTTTTTAATTTATATATAATGAAGCTGTAATTATATATATATAAGCCAACAATTGATTACTGACCGCGCAGAGAGTGAAACCTGACGCCCTATAAAAAATTAAACTTCATTCAAAGCGGGTAGGTATTCTCTTATCAGCGCCATGACCTACCACATTATTGAGAGTAATCCCGTTTTGTGCCCTTATGAAATGTACCCAAAACAAGGATAAAGGACGCTATTGGTGAATATAAAATGTATATAATAATAAGATAAATTTAAGCACAGCATCACTTTAACCCAGGATCACTTAATATTCCAGCCGCAAAAAAATGATTTACCTAAATATCGTTAAGTTAGTTTATACTTTGGGCCCTACTTAAAGGCCGAATTTGCCTGTGCTAGACAGTCAGTGGAGATGTGCGGATTCGAACCCGCGACCTTTGCGCCAATAGTCCAACGCCTTGACCACTAGAATACCACGATCCAACAACATTACAGGTTGTCAGATTGTTTGGTTGACATAACAAAACAGTATTGTGAGGTGTGCACAATTTTTCATTTGAATATCCACGGAGATCGTTTGGTACAGGTCACAAGAAACGCCGTATCAAACTACAGGAATTGGTATAGTCTATTAAATAATAATTATTGTGATGCTCGCTGTTTTTTCGTATAGATTATTAAGTATATATAGTACCATTATTTTTTTTTTTGGCTATATTGTTTGAAAATATCCTTAATAATAATGTCGTTTGCATAAAATTATATATTTAAAAAAATATTTTATTGCGTGCAAGTTTGCCTCACAGAATATAACAGTAATCTTTCCGAATTAGACATTTTTAATTGCATTTTGAATTCATTCAAAAATAAGATAAGTAAATATACTCGTCTCAAAAGGTAAAAGTCCTAAATATTTATGTTTATCATAATAACTTTAACAAACCCATATGTTAATTAATACATAAGTATTTTTATCAGCGTGAATATGCAAAAATTTAACTATTTTATTCAGGTTTCTCATTTATTTTCTTTTTTATGTAATCAGTTCTAGGCGAACTTAATTAATAACTATTCAAATTAATAACTATGTATTTACTAATTTATAAATTGAGTTACGCTGTACTTTTCCCTAAAATATATTAAATTAAAGTTTGAGCAAAAGTGACACAACTAAAAAAATTAACTTACTTCAAAAGATGTTGATATTATAAAACTGTCTTTATTCAAAAATGCATAATTAATTTTACTAGGTTATTTTATTGTTTATATAAAAAAATAGGGTGTAAAAACCAATACCTCGTATAATGATATAAAAGTATAAAACCTTTTCGACGACCTTTCCAGACGGCCAAAGTATGTATTTATATGTTAGATATTAGATAAAATGAACGTTTGTAAACTTCATAAACAATTATTGCAGTACGAAATTTGTTATTATATTATTATAATTAAACTAACATTGCCTTATCTAAACTCCTTAAAAAATACGTTCACTAAAATTATAAAATGTATTTTAGGTAAAACTAGCGATAAAGGTTTGCGTCCTTGCACCGACTCCACAACCGATAGTGAATAGTTTGTATCGATCGAAACAGCGAACCTATTTTGTTTTTAGGTTATATTCTATGCACGTTCCGCTCCGTACGCAAAACGCGCGGAGCACGCGGTGCCGCCCAACCGGCGACGCTCGTCGAACGAATGGAATATCAGGCGCGAGGGCTGCCGTCCGTTTTTTTTTAATTTAAATTCTAATTTCTTATAATTGGTATATGTACAAAACTATGAAAAAGACTCGAATTATTTATCGTCAAATTCGTCAAAAGCGTTTTAAATTCACTAGCGCACTTTTCGCATAAACAATTAAACATAAATCCACGGCGCTGAGTGTGTTAAACTTATGACTAGCTAGGAACATCATTATCATTATTAATAATATATAAGTTTACACACACACACACACAAATGGCACCACACTCACTCCACGCACATTACTGGCACCACATTCACTCCACGCACACAAATGGCACCACACTCACTCCACGCACACAAATGGCACCACACTCACTCCACGCACACAAATGGCACCACACTCATTCCACGCACACAAATGGCACCACACTCACTCCACACACACAAATGGCACCACACTCCACGCACACAAATGGCACCACACTCACTCCACGCACACAAATGGCACCACACTCATTCCACGCACACAAATGGCACCACACTCACTCCACACACACAAATGGCACCACACTCCACGCACACAAATGGCACCACACTCACTCCACGCACACAAATGGCACCACACTCATTCCACGCACACAAATGGCACCACACTCACTCCACACACACAAATGGCACCACACTCCACGCACACAAATGGCACCACACTCACTCCACGCAGTCAAATGGCACCACACTCATTCCACGCACACAAATGGCACCACACTCACTCCACACACACAAATGGCACCACACTCCACGCACACAAATGGCACCACACTCACTCCACGCACACAAATGGCACCACACTCACTCCACACACACAAATGGCACCACACTCCACGCACACAAATGGCACCACACTCACAAATGGCATCACACTCACTCCACGCACACAAATGGCACCACACTCACTCCACGCACACAAATGGCACCACACTCACTCCACATTGTTTTAGTTTGATTTTTTAATTTGCTTTTCAACCATATTCATATTTACTACATTTTTTTGGCCATGTAAATGTAGTATTAGGGGATTATCTTATTGTATCGCTGTTTTGTTGTTTTATAAATAAATAAATAAGAATTTTAGTAGACTAAAATAAAGAGCTAGGATTAATGGAATTATTTGTTTGTAAATTTTACACTGTGATTACTTATATTTGAATAAAATCTGTAGGATACTAATTTAAATGCGTGCTTATTTTTCCATGTGCTAGAAGATGATTTTCATTCAACCCAACGCAACACGGAAAACCTAAAACCTTTTACATGTTGAAAACCCTAACCTAAACAAAAAACAAACATTTATGAATAATATTACAAATAGCGATAAAATACTCGGTATATTATTGCGTAATATTATTAAATTAGTAGTAATGTTATTAGTTTTCAAGATAGTAGGTAATTTACACGTTCGTGATAAGTTAAATGCTCAAAACGTATTTTTTATTGCACAAAATATTTAATTTAATGCTCTTTATCCATTAAATAATGCACTTTTAAATAATACGTTTATTTTCCTAAATACTGAATCATAGATTCAGCCTTATTGTCCTTGTACAACATTTATTTATCAAATTAATATAAAAATAGTTAAATACCTATTCGACGTAATTTTACTCGATGATAGTTACCTAATGTTTTTAATACCTACCGGAAAATCGCCTGTCAAATGAATGACATTAAAATCAAATTAAAACAGGTTACGAAAAATCCAAAATAAAAATAAACGCAACTCATTTCTTGGATTTAAGTAATAAGCGCAACAAAATATATGTAGTAACAGGAGAATAAACGTTGGATAGGTTTTTTAAATGACTACAGAAACATTTTCGACTTGAGAATCGGAAAATTGTTATTATTTCTACTTTATTCTATTTTTTTTCCACCTCCACTCTGAAAATTGAGCTAGTTAGATACTTACATTAGTTAATAATATTTTTGTGATTACCTTCGAAATGTTTCGGTATAAATGCAAACGATCATAAGAACATCCTAATGCTAATAAATAAATAAAACGATAATTAACATAAAAACTCGTTAAAATTATCTAATCAACTTAATTTGGACTCTCATTAAATAAGACCTTCTTAACCCAATCAACGTTGCCTTTGACTTTAAAAAAAACTGGACCCTGGTTTGGCGTCAAGTTTGAACGTTTCACTCACAGAATACAGAAAGCACATAAAAAGCGCGTCGCGTCAGACGGAATGTTTGTTAAACAACGAAACGATTTGTCGCTTTCCGACGCGAAACACAATCGAAACGCGGAAACGGCGACGGTTTGGATAACGAAATATAATATGGCGGCCGATTCGTGATTCGAAGCGCGCAATCGATTGTCCGCGAATGCGAATGCAAATGCTGTCACACGAGACGCGATCAACGAGACGTCATCGTATCGCAGCGGCGAGGCGACCGGTCGCGGTTCCGCCGCCACATCGACTGCCGCTGCATCTCTCGAAACCTAACCTAAATTCGGCCGCGGCGCTGCGAGTATTCGCGTCCGTTTGACAGCTCGCGGCGCGCCGAGTTTCCACTCTTTGCGCGCTTTATTAAGGCACGCTCACACATTGCAGTGTTTATTGGTACAGATTTATTTATTTATATAAATGCAATATACAATTAATATTGTTAATTGTAGCATTTTGTTGATTTTTCTAGAGAAGAAAGTACAGATTGTGTGGATTACTCACTGTCGATTAATAGATATTCCTCATGAGGTTACTCACGGTAATATCCTGGAGGTTATTCAGAGGAGGTTTATCTCCGTAGGTATGGGTATTATCCAAAAATGTTTCCCAATAGGTATCCATCAGCATTTGTATTAGGGATGTTAGGCTTTAACACACTCGAGTTTAGGCGACTAATCCATACTTTGTGTTATTTTTATAAGGTTATTCGCGGTTTCATCGAGAATCCCGTAATACTCGGTGATATTGGTCTCTTTGTTCCGAACCGTTGTACTAGAGCGCGGAAGCACGCGTTATTTAAGCGGTTAGCTTGTACAAGTATAGTCCGATTGGGAGAGCAGTCGAATTATTAAATTCCATTTCCGCGGAGATTGATATGTTTGTCTGTTAAAAATCTGCTTTCTATTACGCCGTTGTAGGATCGGCGTGAATTATTTATGTGTTAATGTTTGCCTGGAGGCATTATTTTAATTTTTTAGCTTAGTATGTTTCATGTTATTGTTTTTTGTTTTTTTTTGGTACAACATTTGTGTTTACTTTAATTATAATGTACACGGGGAAACTTGATAAATTAATAAATAAACATATTTTATAGCTATCTAGTAACTAGGTAGCCGCAATCGCAAATGTGACACCTATGCTAGCGGCATATTAGCGGAGAAATGCAAACTTCAAATAAATTTAACATGGGATTTACCATAGGGAAAATATTTTTAAACATAACTTTTTTAATATTTTGAATTTTAAAATCCCGGCTTCGTCGAGACCTAGTATTTTTCGTGTAGATTCGTTTCAATCTGTAAAATTCTAAGATCGGCGGTGAAATCATTGAGATCTGATCTCACAAACATTTCGCTATTGGACTCGACCCATGGGAGGTACGCTTCGCTCCGCACCTATAATAGAATAAATGTCATGAATAATTTTTTTTGTGTGTGCATTAGTGTGTGTGGTTATACCATTGGTTGATTGAATTTGTCATATTATATTTCAAAATGATCACCTCTAACTTTCATTTTATTTTTTTTTTATTATATTTTCAAAATATGCGATATTCTTATTTACAAAGTTCAAAAGTTCCATGTGATTACATTTTTATTTTAACACATGAAGCATTACAGTCGTACTTAACTAATACTAATTTCCTAGACAGCTAAGTATAAAATTTAATTTACGACGTGCCTTAAGTATGTTGTGTCATGCAAACCCTTATATTTAAGAGCTAGTATGCCTGCTTTTAATAAGTAACTATACAAATTGGTTTAAAGCCTACCTTAATACGAGCATTGCTTAGAATAGTCATAATGCATGTGAAAAAATATATTAATACTTAAAGTAATAAAAATGTTATTATGTCATTCTCCATTCTTACTGAGTGAAAGAGTCTTACATGTTTCATTTGCCTAAATGTGATTTAAGTTACACACAGAATACCGTGTTTAATAGAATTCAGAACACTTACTCGTATATTAAAAAGTTCTAAGGCATTGATTTATTGCATCTTAGCCGTGACCAATTTATTAAAGCTGTCTGTGATATTGTTTAGAACTATATGTCACCTTTTCTTTCTGAAATCATTAAATACCTATATTAACATATTAATTTTCCACTCTCCAACCTACACATTTCTTTCACACGTCATTCACACACTCACAATTATTCCCGCTTCTCACACACACACACACATTTCATGACTCTTTAAATGTAACAATTACATATGTTAAGTATAATATTTGGTGTAAACTTATTGAATTTCGTTATTTATAATTCTTTTAATAAATTAATAAAATTAAAAAATAATAATGTTTAATGGCGTTTTTCCCTTTTAACCAACTAGACTCGCGAACACAATTTAATTCTTATTCAAAATATGTCATTCAGCGCACTGACAGGTATAAACCGACATTTATGTTTGAGTAGCGATAAGGCCCGTCCACACAGTCACGTCGAAAACTGGCAAGGCAATGTTGCGCAATAAATGGACCCAGTCACACCGGGCCATTCGAGTCGTCGCATTGACAGCGTTGACCACAATTCCGTACAAAGCATTCGCGATTCGCTGGCATTCACTCGCCGACACGCTGTCTGAATCGGGACTGTTGCTATGGGGCGCGGAGTTGAATTTTTGCGCAATAGTTCAGGAGCTCGACTCGATAATATATTCATTAATAAAAATAATATATTAATTAATAATAGTCATTCTATTAAATCGGAACTTTATATGTTAGTATTTTATTATTTATGTACATACATAACTGTAGATCAGGTAAAAGAAAGAAAAGAAAATGTTTCTTTGTTGAAAAATGTAAAACAAAAATAAATGGTAAATCTTTTGATAAAATAACTATGCTCAATCGGCAATAAGCACCTACAAATTATCAATAAACAATAAATTACTTATATACTATTGGTTATAATATAAACAATGGGGGAAAACTATTGAAACAAAAAAGTATCATTAGGAATAATAACTTAAATAAAATATAACAACAAAATTTGTTTTGCAACTGAAAATTAGATCACTTCATGTTAAATTTTATATTTTACGGGATAAATTAAAACGATTTGGTTTAATAGTTTATTTATCTTGTAAATATTAATAATCTTTTGTTTTCGCTGGGCATTCTTCGATAATGTGACTAATTAAATTTCCAAGATTTTGCTATTAGCCTAGGAAAAAACCTATGGAAAATACATATTTATTTTATTTAGGTACTAGCTTGGGTTAAATACCTGTAAGTTTATCTTCCTTGTACAATTAAGTATACATAACATATTACATCTACAAAATTAAAAATATTAGTATGCATAACTACTTAACTGTGCGGTTTATTGCCTTAGTTCAATATTTTCTTTAACCAAGTCTTTCAATGTTTGAAAATTTTCATAACATTTATCAGTTAGAGTTTCCGCATTCAACTGAGTCTTAAGATTAAGAACCAGTATATCATGAGGTGACCTTGGAATTCGGCTTTTGCAAGTGGAGTCGTCCACGTGCACTTAGAGCATCCGTCGACAACATAAAAGAATAAACATTTGTCAGTTTTTTATTTATATAAAACAATTTAAAAAATCTAATTTAAAGGTTTTCTGTAGTTTTTTATTGCGGACATTTTTATGTAAAAATTAGGCTTACGTCACATATATAGTTACGTTTATGGGAATTTTAAAAAATAAAACTTAACAATTTCAATATTTTTTTATGTAAACATAGGATTATTTATTTGAAAAACCAGCTTAAAGGTTTGCTAGAAAAATGTTCAGTTAATGTAATTATATTTTTTATATATGTCTGGTATGAAAAGCCATCTTGGCAGTAGACCTCAAAAACATGCATAAAATGCAATTCGAGTGCGTTATGGCTTTTTATTAATTACTAGTTAACTAGCTTAAGGCGAAGCCTTAATTCTAGACTGGCATTTGGTAACCATTTGATATTTAATCATAAAAAAATATGTTTAGATGCCTTAATCTTATGTCCTCAACATAGTAAAGGCAGATTTTAAAAAATTAATTTTATTCCTGAGAAATTTAATAAACGATAAACTGCTAATAGTTCTTATTTAGTTGAATTTCTCTCTTTTAAATGACGACTTAAGGAAAAATAGTAATTGAAAGGCAAATGAGGGATCTAAAATATAAAAAAGTTTTTTTTTTAATTTCTTTATTATGAAACTGTAATTAAATAAAAACCAACAATTACTCACTGACCGCGCAGTGAGTAAAATCTGACGCCCTATAAAAATTAAGCACCGAATTTTTGAGGTCGATTGTTTATTTTTTTATTTTTTTTTACAAATTTGTCTCTCAGCTACCGGCCTGCTAGCCTGACTTGTATAATATGCAGTCTTATGCAAAGGTTATCCGTCGCACTGGCGGCGTTCTAAATTCAATTGGATTTCGAATTAAGAACAATTCAGGTTTCGCAAAGGGTATACTTGGACTTTGCGAAGGCTTTTGATAAAGTCGATATGCCTACCCCATGCACAAGTTAACTTATGCTTCTTGTATGCTATTCAATATAGTAAGTAATTAGTATGCTATTCAATATATATCTTAAATATATCTTAATACTTATCTTAAATAATATTACAGACAGGTGGACAGGTGCTTTTTCTCCAACCATGCATTCAATAGTAAAACAGAAAACTGGTATATGGATTTTTTAAGCCACCATATCACTTCCTTCAAGGATGCTCGATCGTTTGGTACATCGCTGTATTCCTATAGTAACTATAGACTCTCAAGATAAAATACGGACTCTGAACATACTGGGTGGTCTAGGAAGTCCTCCATCGGGTAGAGAAAATAAATCATATATAAAGTTTATACAATATTATAAAGTGTCACAACGTTTAGCACAAAAAGTGGGTACGGTTAATTTAATTAACGCCTTAAAAACCGTATTTCAAAAATTTACATACATACAAACAATATTTATCTCAAATTAAGTAAATTGAATAAGTTTGCCATCCAGAATTGATTTTAAAAGCTGCTTTTACTAACACAGAAAATACCGGCCAGGCGAGCCCATTTTCGAGGCGACCGGGGGTGTGCAGTGTCACCCTTACTGTGAGTGTTAGTGACTTACACGGTACTACACTCTCACACTCAAGACTGCTCCAAATTACGAACATTTATCTTATTTTTCCTAGGTTTTTGTAAAACACAACGCGGAAACCTTTTGTAAAACACAACGTATGGCAACCCTATCAGCATACCTAACTATACTATAACATAGCACACACAATAGTTATAACACAGTTAATATGGAAATAACTCGTTTGTTTATTTTCGTGTGTTTTAATCTAAAATTTATGGTCCATTGTTTGATATTAATAAACTCGTGTGCCTGCCTGATTTTTTTTTTTCAACGAATAGAAATAAACAAATAAACTGTTTAAATATTTGCTGCAGTCGAGATATGCTACTATATTTAACATAAATAATTCATAATGGCTATAAATGTCCTCTTAACTCAAGGTGAGCACTCGCAGTGAGCAAGGAATATAATCATAGATTAAATAAGATAATTTAGAAATTTGTTGTTGAAATTTGGTAAAAAAATATTTTCTATTATGAAAGAGCTTATTAAAATCTATGTTTGGCCAGAAATTATTTTTTTATGAATAGGTATTTGAGCAGTGATTTTAGGTAGATTTCATTATGAAGGCTACCTGTTGCAATGGGTACATGTCATGACATGAAAATGTCGACATATCTTCACGTTTTACACCCCCTAGATTCTAGAACCCAAAACCACGCTCAGTTAAAAAGCTTATATATAAATTTATATATCTTTCTATCTATACATATATATTACTTTCTTGTGGACACTATAACTGCCGTAATTTTACACCAATCACTTTCAAATTGATACATAAAATTTAAGGGCACAAAATCTCGGTCAAGTTCGTTAATGGTAAAATTCAAAACAGGGGGGTGGAAATGAGGGGGTTTATTAAAAAAAGGGAAATTTTACTATAACTTCCTTAGTATATAAGATAACAATTTCATTTATTTCTTAAATAACTTTTTTGATAGCACCTACCATTAGTCGCAGGGGTGGGAAAAATTGGTTTTTCAAAATTCGAAAAATCATACCTCCCTTAATTGGCACAGCATCAAATCAGTTCAAAACGTTAATTGTAGGTAAATAATTTCCCTGCAATTTTTGTTTGAAACAATATTTGATTTGAGCAACCCTTAGGGCACAGTATAAAGAGGGATTCGTACGTTCGTACAATTGGAGTTTGCTTATCGGGTGAAATCTACCTAAGCAAGCCCCGTCTGAGCGAATAAATGGCTATGTGGGAAATAATACAATTTTAAAGGAAAACTCTTTCATTGTATTCTTAATAAATTAAAGTAATATTTTGTCCAAAAAAATCTTAAGTATGAACACCTATAGGGATTGCTATTGAAATTTAGCCACGTTCATTGTAGTTATCAAATTTTCTAACGATTACGGGGCGATTGGGGTTGGTGTGATGAGGAAAAGACAGCGGATCGTGAACAGCGGTTCAGACGCAGCGCTTTTTGTGAAAACATACTCGTACATATCGGAACCGTAGTTTCAAAAGATCGCTGACAAAACCACCCCAGTAGCAAAAATTAGTGCAGAAATAAAATACATTTTCATTTTGATACGTTTTATTTATTAATAAAATATAAAGCAGGGTTGCATTTATCGCGTCGAATCCTCGGCTAAAATGCATTACAACAGGGTTGTAAAATTGCTTGTTGTAAAATACCGCGGTCGCATTTCCGCGACTAAATTCTAACCCGTAGCTGGTCAGTTAGTTGCGTGGTTGTCAGGGCCGAAATTTTATATCCTACTTAAGACTACCCTAAATTTTAAGTTAGGCTTAACCGATAAACATCGTATTTCAACTCACTCTTAGCGTTAAGTCGAACATAAAAGTCCGCCTTAGCTAAGAATCAAAACAACTACTACTTAAGCCTTAAGTCGAACTTAAGTTAGTGTTAAAATACGCTGCTAGGAGCGATCTCAGTACATTCATCGATCGACACTCTTACGGCTAAGGATTTAAGGTCGACATTAGAATGATCAAAAACAGTGCGTTACGATATCTCGATTGAATAATATTTGACCATAGGATGCATCATTAGCAAACGTCATATTGACAGTATGACAGTAACGTCATAATGACAGTATCTCCATTTTATTTCGATTTGGCCTATAATCACTAATCGGATGTATCATAGCAAAAATATCAGTTGAATTTCAATCATCCATTTTACAAATATTTTGATAAAGGATCAAAAAATCCTAACCCACAAAACAGTCAACAAGTAAACTCGCTCGCTCAGTCGCCCGCCATAGGTGACGTTTATCGTCACGCACGGGTGCGACTCTACGAAACCGGCATTGTTGCATTTAATTATTATAAAGCGATATTTTATATTCTAAATACTATCTTATCGCACAGATATTCTAAAACAAATATTCTGCACTGCACAGTTAACAGGTAACCTAATATTGGGTTAATTATGTCAATTTTTCATTGATTGATCTACGAAGAGACCGATTTAGACTTAGATTTAAATACAATAGTTTAAAACGAATAATTTGCTAATCTAGGACCTATTTTAAGATATTTTAAATAATATACAGGGTGTTTCAGGGCCATTTCAGAAGGCTTCAGTTGTGTTTTGTGTTACCTATTATGAGAAAGAAATTATGTAAAAAAATGCGCTCGGGGATCAACGACTGACCTTCTCTCATAACAAAGACCTTTTGGCATGATTCGTTTATTATTTTTTTTTTCTCGAAAACCATGTTGAATTTTGATATAATTTCTTAACAAATAATATTAGAAATCGCAGGACCGATTAGCTGTTTTTTTTTTTATCGGCAATGGTCATAGGACATTTTTAGTGTAAGTATTTCGTGATACTTTCAATGACAGTATTCGAAATATTAACATAGTTATATTTCTCGTTTATTTTGAAAGCGACTATGTTTGTCCTTACAAAGCTGATTGCTCAAGTATTCCTGAGACTGTTCCTTTAGTTTAGTTCAGCTTTAAAATCTCTAAAGCTCACAAAAGTCATTCTGAAACGCTCTGGCGGATTCATTTTTAATGTTGGACAGAGAAATCTTCTGTAAACTTATTTATTAAATATATTCATTCAAATTGCCATAAAAAATATTAAAAATTCGTACATGTTTTATATTTTTTATGACATTATTAGACACTATTAGCTTACTTCTATAAATCCGTAACTATGTTTTAATCCGTATAATTATAATATATAATAATAACTTTTCGAATATAATAATTTTTGTTTCTTGTCGATATTAAAAATAAAGCAACCAGAGTGTCAAAAATGAGGATAAATTACTCTTAAGAGCTATAAAATTAGCTTGTCCATCAATTCCTGTGACCCTAATTTCATTTACTATAGCATGTAAAATATTTTGTTATTAATTAATTAAATCATGTTCACTAGGTATCGATAGTAACGGACAGCTATTTATATAGTTTGATTTGTAGGTTAATTAAGTGTCCAGCTTGGCTGAAGCAAAATTTAATAATTTTTTTTGGTCTCTTTTTTAAACGAAAATCGAAGTGACATTTTGTTTGCGTTTTAAAACAAAAGGTCAACAACTCATTAGTATTTAATTAACACATCGTAAATTAGTATAAAAAGCAATCATTTTCCTAATACACAAGATAGGTGTCAACATAATTAAATGTACCGTAAGTTTTTTTAAGGCGAATCCAAAGGATAAATATTTATTTTGACTCTTTGTTCTATAACTGGCATTTGGTAGCCATTGAATATTTTATCATAAAAAAAAAATACATTTAGATACCTTGATCTTCAACATAGTAAAGGCAAATTCTTAAAATTCAGTTCTATTTCTGAGAAATGTAATAAATGATAATCGCTAATAGTTATTTTTGCATTGAATTGCTCTCTTATAAAAGTCTTAGGAAAAATAGTAATCTAGGGTCTAAAACATTCCTAAACCTAAGCAAATTTCCTGAAACTGTCAGATAGACTAATGAGATATTCTAAAACGAAAATCTCACAGCCGCGCAAATATGCTTCGCCGCCATCTTTAAAGATGGCGGCTCGCTTCCGAATGCGACCGACGCACGCTATGCGCCGCGCTCGCTCGCACGAATAAGGAATTTCGCACGAGAGAGAGGGACGTCTATAGCGCTTGATTTTAAGAGGTTGCTTAAACCCAATCATCCAGTTATTGTGACAGGGTTTACCAGAAATGATTACCGTACAAGTTATAATATTGTGTACGCGCGTGTAATATACGCATTTTGGCATGTGACACAGGAACTGCAGGAGCATTTCCCTGCGTCCCGTCCTAGACGCCCATTTCCTTGATTCCCTTGTCGATCCAATCCATGAAGCTGGACACTCTCGTGTATACTCCGGGCCTGGACCTCCGGCCGCAGCCAGATCCCCAGGACACCACCCCGGCGAGGACCCATCTGCCGTTCTGCTCGCAGGACAGCGGCCCCCCGGAGTCCCCGCCGCAGGCGTCCACGCCGCCGGACAGAAGACCTGCAAAAACGAATTTCGTTATAATACGATACAATTACAATTGTGCAAGCATTAAGGATATATTCATGTTTAACCAAAACACGCAACTTCACGGCCATTCAATGAAGCTAACTAAATCTCCTTGTTCCACTAATCCTAGGAAGAATTTCATCTCCAGTAGAGTTGTGGATAATTGGAATCGGCCACCACAGGAAGTGGTGGAAGCTATAAGTGTAAACCAGTTGAAGAACCGCCTTGATATTTTTTTTGAATCTAGGCCAATCGCTAGTAACTGAGAATGAGACATGAGCATATCAGCTAAATAGCTGCTTGCTCAACAAACAATAATAATAATATTACACCGAGGCGATTGAGGGTTGTCTATGACGCACCAATCCAGTGTTGCCATCAATACTGCAATTGCCGTAAAATACGGCGATTCAAATTCATTTTAATTGGATTGGCAGCATTATCATTGCCGTATCGAAAAATACGACAAGTGTTTCGAAATATATGTTTCTTTTTCTCCTCCACAGATATATTTTTATTAAACAAATACCCTTTTCATCTTGAGTTGCGAAAAACCTTAAATTCAAAAAAACTGTCTTAATTAGCTAAACTAAAAAAAATAGTAATCTTTGGACATCATTTTCATTTTCTTTCCTTTGGCCTCTGACTATTTTTAAAACCTACTATTATTTCAAAATAATATATGTCAAAATATATATATATCTGAATTTAGAGTGCTAGTGCGAGTGTAATTTAATTTAGTTTTAATCTTTACATGTATCTCTACTTTAGCGTAAACCTGTCATCAGTCAAGTTTACACACAATTGTATGTACCATTCTTTTTCATATATTATACTGTTTGTTTTCCGAATAAATAAATAGATAAATAAACAAAAAGTACGATATACGGCAGTTTTGGGTCTTTTTTATAATAAATACAGCAATTTCACTACTTTGGTGGTAACACTGCGCCAATCTGACAGGACGCGATTCCGAGTCGGAGAATTGAATTGAGTTTCAATTAATGAGTGTCTAAATAAAGTTCCAACCTCTAAAACAATTTGAACAGTGAAATAAAGTGACAATAAATACGGGAAGTGTATACAAATTAATTGGGAAGATTATATAAATGGCGTCTGGCGTACGACAATGTCAAACCAAAAAAATTTGACGCGTATTTGAGGTTATTTTTCCTTCGATCTTTCGAAACAAAGCACATCAGACACGAAGGAGGATTTACTCACATTTTAGTACATTTATATTTATCTAAATATGTGATAGAGTATGTGTATGTAAGTTTATATTATTTCTCTTTTTGTAAATGATAAAAATATATATCCTAACCTAACCTATCGGCGTTTGAATAATGGCGTGCGGAAACATTGTCGAATGTAGACGTGGTCTAGGTAGGTGCTGTAAAATTTGCCACCTTTTTGGTATTTAACAAGGATAGTGTGGGTAGTTTATATGGGCTTTGTGAGGGCATACCGTGTACGAACACTCGCCTCTAAATGCTGATGCAGAGGTCAGCATTTCTCTACACAGGGCCGGAAGCCGGACGCATTGTTCGCAGCACATTGTTACCGGTTGGGAGGGGGGGGGGTCGTCGCGGTTAAAAGGAAAAAAAAACACTGGCTTCCCTTGACATTCCTAGCAGGCTATATTCGCTAGGTATATCATTATCAAACAGGATGCAAACGATCAGATGGAGCCATGTTAGTACTATGGATCCACGGTAATGCTTTGACCTGAGATGTCACGCGTGCTGAGACCGTCCAATGAGCCGCGTTCTCAACTCCTCAAGACCGTCACTTCCCAATGAAATACAAATGCGAGGACATATTGGTAAAAAAATTGTAAATAAGTGTTTCAAACGCATGCGTGGCTTGATTGTCACCAATTAGTTTGGGTCGATTTTTATTAGATAAAACTGTTGCAATGTCCACGAACTAACCGGCGCAGATCATGGTGTCCAGAATGGGCTGCTGCCTGCCGCCCAACACCTGGTCCCGTCTGCACGTCGCCAGGTCCAGCAGTGGCACCGCCGCCGCGCGGAGGACCTGCGCGTACGTGTCCATGCTTTCTGCAGAATTTAAGAGAATGTTTCAATTATGTACCGCGTGATACCAAAACTTTAGTTCATTATGTGAGAAATGTTTTAGGGAAGGATACAGGTGAGGTCATAACCTCGACCAGTGCTCCACCAGGACACGTCTTGGTAAGGAACCAAGATTGAATCAAATGAAAACTGCCTTTGGACAGAAACGTTTTTACTTTTTCTCGGGTAAATTATTCGAGGAATTTTGTGCTCATGCATCGGAAGTGAACTGTAACTTAATTCATGAAGTAGGTATTGTTAAAAAGATCTCTACATGGTTAATACATTTAAGTATTATACACAGTGAAGAATTAATTGAAGTTTTAATGGCATTACTGAATAGAATTAGTTGTATGATTCTCTTAATATTTAGAATATACCTCACTATACTCACTCTAGAACAGATAAATGTCTAGTTGAGTAAAAACCAACCTTATTGAGGATGTTGTTTCCATTATATTGTAAAATATTTCCTCTATATAGTATAAAGCTTTCATATAGCCTTAATATAGACAGGCCACGAATAATATAATTAATTATACCTGTCTCACTTCCCCATCCGGTGACGGCGCACCACGACCCCGACGGCATGGTGTCCCTGGACAGACAGATCGGGCGGACATGGCTGTTGAAGGAGATGCCACCAGTGCCTCTCGCTCGCACGCGTATCATGGCAATGTCGTTGCTGTGGGGACCCACTGGAAAATATATCACCATAAGGTTCACCGAGCTCACCTTCTATCTCTTTCGCTCGAAAAGCAATACCGCCGCACCGCTCCAGGCGTGAAAGAGACCGATAAGATTTCGCGTTTAAATGACGCGCAAAAGTACGCATCTGACTAACGGCTCTCTTCTTTCACATTGGAACACTGAATAATGCTGTCTCTTTTACATTCTCTGTGTATTGGTGCAATGTGTAATTAGACCAAGTGATCAGTTTCTAAGGAGAAATAAATATAAACCTTTCTATTCTAAATCAGATGCAGCTATCTATTCTATCGTTTTTACCCCTAATTCATACTTCTTAGGAAAAAAAAAAGAAATGATTTTGTATTTCAATTAATTATAAACCATAATATTTTAACAAGAATGTAGTAGGTATTGTTAGTAACGATAGACATGATAAATACATATTTTTTATAAGAAATGCAACTCTAATGATTAGTAAATATTTGCAACCACAGGCAAAATAATGCAATTATGGCCATGTCAATGCCGTTTCTCGCATAGCTAACAGACAAAGATACGAGTATAGCTTTATGAACCACGCGTAGGTGAACGAGATGCAAAATGACATGAATTTCAGTTTTTTCTATCATGTTAATGGCAATTTATATGAGTGAATAAGCCTTTACATTTATTTTTTGTCCCTTTAATATATACGAGATATATTTATTATTAAGCAAATATTTTGCAGAGAAAACTCTGCAATTTTCTTCGGTGCATATTTTTTATGCCAGAACTCTATGGATTTCGGTTATATCGCTTGTGAAAACTATTGTTATAAGTTAGGTGCTATATAAGAAAAAATGTGAACATCTAAACATTATAAATACTAATCGTGAGGCAAATATGTTAATGGTTGTTTTGTCATCGGAAGAGAATACTTTTGTTACCTACTAAGCATTTTATCAGAGATAAAATAATATTAAATTAGCTAACGATAAGATTTACGTTCGAAAGGAAACCAAACGACTCGCTCGATGTGCTAAAATAATATTTACGAGCCGATACCTCCTCCCTGCCCCTCCAACGGCCCCTAGTACTCCTTCGCCTTAACGAATGGAGTATAGGCCGACTATAGGGTCCTTGGGGCCGAAATTAAGACTAACCTAAATTTTAAGTTAGACTTAACCGATAAACATCGTATTTCAACTCAATCTCAGCGTTAAGTCGAACATAAAAGTCCGTCTTAGCTAAGAATCAAGACAACTACTACTTAAGCCTAAGTCAAACTTAAGTCAGTGTTAAAATACGCTGCTAGGAGCGATTTGCGTAGCGAGTGTATTGCCATCTGTGGTTTTGGTCTCGGACTTGATTTTATATTTTCTAACTAATTAAAATTGACTGGATTTGCATATTTTGAACATCTTCAATTCAAGCAAATCCTAGTAATCCTACAACTGACAACATAACCTCAAAATGTCAGATGACGCGTCATATGTTAAAACCATACCGGCGAGTAGCGAACTAATCGCGAGTGTGAAAACATATTCTTAACAAAGTCGAACTTAAATACACAATTCAATTTAGGTCAAGCTTAAAAGTTAAGTTGATCCTAGCTAAGAACGACTTTAAGCACTTAGTGTGGGTACACACTTACTTTTCCTGAAGTTGGGGTGCATGATGATCTTGTCCACTTTGAAGACGTTCTCGTGCCGGTCGCGGAACTGCAGCCTGTGCTCACCCGTCACCACGCGGATCTCGTCGAGGATCAGAGGAGTCTGTAATGGCACCAAGAAGTCCTGTAAGTAGTCACCCTAACGCCGACACCACACACGCTTCGCGAGTCACTTTATGACACACTTCGGTTACTTCATTTTAACATACAACAGTTATTTATTATATATAACTCTTCTGTATTCATTAAATATGTAAGTTATAACACTGACACTCCAGTGACACTATATTCTCTCTATATATAATTTAAGAGCTAATACTCTTGTCGGTGGAGTAACCGCCATTGCTCGTTTCTTGACTTTTTAATTAATGATTAAGACCTTTTTTGTCACCATAATTCATTTCATATATCCGTCCTAATTGAGAAACGGTCAGCTTATAGCTTTTCGACTATATTACAACACGCATTCATCGCGCTATACCCTATATAAGATAACGACTTGGGACTTTATTGCAAATTATATTTCGAAAACTATTATAACAGTCTTGTGTGTTCAAACTGTGAAAATTTCACCGTAGATTTTTTTTTACACATCACAAAACGTGTACACCGTGTGAATTTGCGCTGTACTAGTATATTTTTTTAACACAGTTTAGGTGTTACCAGCTATCAACTTTGAAGTGGGTAAAATTGAATCGAAAATACAAACATTTGTTTTTATACTTTATAAATATTTTTTTCGTCATTTAACACAATGAACTTTGACGAGAATGTGTACATATGGTCTCGCTCCAGATAATTTTAAAAATAAAACAGCGCCATCTACCGGACAAACATTGAACCATTTAACGAACCTTATCAAAACAGTGCGCTGCCGAGAGAATTATCCGTTCGCCGACGACAGCTCCGCCGCAATGATGCTCGTAGGAATATTTCTCCGGGTCCAACATTTGTATCTGAACCTATGATGTGATAATACATAGATTTAATAATAAAAATAATAATAATAATATTTATTTATTCTGTTCTGAGTGCTGAGTATTCTTTTAATTATAATAAACAGCGCAGCGTAAAATACATTTACTTAATGTAGAGGTTACCGGAAAAGACTACAGATGGCGCTACCGAGGCGTCCGTAATTTAACCATCCTAATAAATGTTATCGTAACCTATGAGAAATATTAAATAAGACGTTTGAAGAATGCATAAAATGCCGATTTTCAAGTATGTCATAAAATAGGGACAAAGAATAAATAATAGTGAAATCTGAAATCCGAATCCATTAAAAATATTACCGTTAAATCTGGATAATTGAAATATGTAAACATAAAAATTTGCTATAACGACATAGCATCATCAATATGCCAACAAAAATCATAAAAATATTTTAAAACATATATTTTAACTGTTACTAAAAGCGCAACTAGCTGTTTCATTCTATAATATTTATTGTACTCGTATATATGGATTTCATATCTTGCGATTTTTTTATTATTAGCATTTTAATGCTTATATTATTATTTTACTTGAGCATATTATTTATTTATAGTTTTTTTGACAACTTTAAATGGTCACACGTACGTAATATGTTATTTTAACGATTTCTTGACACCTAGTTAGTTAGAGTGGCCATGTTACCCCAAAAGTAACAAAAAATACCTGGTATTAAATTGTCTCCATGATAATAAATTTATTCAAGTATGTATAACATTTATTGGGATGATATTTGAATGAGCTATAATATTAATTAATAAATTAATATAAAAAAAACAGCTTCACTGTGCAAAATTTCTGTTAATGAGGACTTCTGGAGAACCGACTGCCCACAATAACAATATTACTTTGGATAACCTATTATAGAAATAACGCGACCTGCTTTTTTTAGATTATTTATTTATTTAATATATTTTAGGATAAAATACAGCGTAACTTAGTTTATAAAACAGTAAATATAAATTTGGCCAATTACATGAATCCACTGTTTAACAATACAATTGAGATGAAAACTGATTACATAAAAAAAGAAAATTATGAGAAAGGTAAATAAAATAATATAAAATAGAATAAAACAGTTCCGTTTTTGCATGTTTACACTTATAAATAAAAAAAATGTATTAATTAGAATATGGGTTGTATAGACTAATTATGATAAACATAAGTATTTAGGACTTTTACCTCTAATTACCTGTATGTGTATATTTTACTTGAAAATATGTTTTTTTATGCCGCCATTTCATAGCCTTCGATGAATTTAAATGGTCCTGTGTCGGTATTTATTAATGAGGTGCCAGGTGGTAAACAGACCGCTGTAATAGCGATACTTAAAGCTTAATTGATATGTCACACATAAAGCGATGTATGTAATCAAATGCTTGGATGTATTTTTTTTAAACGTCAAAGAAATAATGCTTATAAAAGAATCTATGCTAACCATTTGTTATTTCCTAAAATTTTCTTTAGATTAGATCTTAGTTTCAACGCAATCGACGTTTCCTTGCGAAATAAAAAACTTAAAAAGGCACGCTTCAAAATGAATAATAAATAAGAAATAATACAATAATGTCCTTGTTGTTAGTAAACAATAAAAACCAATCCGTAAAACTGTGAAGTCAATCCAAAACACACCCTATGCAACTTCAGTACGTATAAATAAACCATATCTATGCATCGACTAAGTTTTTTTTAATTGATTACTAACAGTAAGAAGTTATATATTACATATTTTTTGGTTTTATATACATTTCAAAGACTGTTATATTTTTTTTTAAGTTTTTGTAATAAAATTATCAGTATTTACTTATATTTTCTAAATCTTAATTGTATCAATTCGCTATGATAACATTTTGAACTGAACTCGTAGCTTTTTCTTATTTTTGCCCCATTAGGCTAAACTTAACTAAAATTACCACCCTTGACAAATTCCCAGAGGATAAAAAGTGTGGGAAAAAAAATCAAGTTCGAATCGCCAATCTGGAGAAAGATAAATGAATAAATTACTTAATTTAAATATTATGTCCGTATTGTTTCATTACTAACCGCGCGTCAAAATTTAAAAAACTTGTCGCCTCTATGGCCATCCAAAATGCACTTCGATGATCATCGCAGGGCCTAGCTGTAAGACGTCAGGTTCTGGGTAAATAATTTACTACTACTAAACAATGTGTAAAAGTAGTTGAAAGTATATGATAGCCATTCTTTTTATACGATAAATGTGCACCTCCTACCTGCCACGGAAAGGCTCCGTACGGCGTCTCCGATCCGCCAACTATCTTCGCTGATCTCCTCGGATGGAAGGCCACGGTCCTGGTGCCGCACTCCACCACGCCCAGGCCGTCGTCCTCCTTCCACAGGGACGAGTGCGACGGGAACCGCCCCGGCTTGCTGGTCAGCAGGTCCAGGATAGAATTGTTGAAAATGTTATAGTTCATGTTCGAGGGTAGTTTTCTAGCCGTCGCAACCGCCGCGGAACGCGCCGGCGGGTAGGCGGACAAGAGAGCCAAGATGGCGGCGGCGCACAACATTTTCAATATTCGAATTTCGAACGCCGATCGATTTTAAGGCGCTCGGCGTACTCTGATGCGATTTATTAACTGACAGGCACTTCAAATATTTTTTACACAATTTCTAAAAGATTATGTCCCATAATATATTCACAAGTTACAGAGTCGTGTTATATACGTGTAGTTTTTTTTTTTTTTTGTAGTTTCAATTGTATATATTTTATTTAAAAAAAAAACGCGCGCACTTCCGACACGTGCGCCCGCGCCGGTATCCGCCGGACGAATGACGGCTGTCAAAATACACGCGAACTTTTATCCATATCGAATTTGGAACACGCGCCATTGACATTGGGCGGGTTCGCGCCCTACCACAGACAATGCAACCGCATGACTATGGTTTTTATTTTTTACATATATTTCTTTCGGAATGGAAATGAGACTATATGACGCGTCGGATGGGAGGGAATACTGAGAAAAATTTAAGGGAAAAAGTGCCAATTTTTTTACCCCCCGCGCGAACAGAGGGGTGTTATACGTTTATATAGCTCCCAAACGGATGGACTGATTTTAATATATATTTTTTTGTATGAAAGGTGAATTAATCGAGCGCGTCCTTGGCTATGGTTCAAGAAAATCTGTTTAGCCGTTTGTGTGTCGGAGGTTTTTAAATTTTCTGAATTGCGCTTATTGTACTAACTTACAATGTAACCTTTCAGCTATGAAATAATTCGGCGGAATGTGCATATATGTTGAAAGTCTTCAGCAGTCTATGGGCGATTTTATATACTTTCAAACGCAACTTATTCCAGTCTCAAATTTTCATGATTGTGATCAATTCATGAAACAATTTTTAATGAATGAATGAGCTCTGAATTTTGCGTGATTTCAAATGTTTCTTTTTTAATAGTTTGTAAATGTCAATGTAGTAATGTCGAACACAAATAATTTTTAATGCCATTAATAATTAAAAGATAAATACAATACAAGTTGTAATTGTGGATTTTTTTCAACTGTTACTAACATTAAATTTTATTTTTCATAGGTGTTGCGGGAATTAAGGAAAACAACACACGCTAATGACGCTAATTAATATTTGATTATTGATAATAGATCAACCTCCTGAAAGGCGCAAAGTGGGTAAGACTACATCCCATATAATATTATACATCTAAATGCATTTATATTATTATTTTTTTACATTACTTAAGTAGTACTATTTTATATCGCCGGCGCGGACTGTGATTGGCCAAAGATCTGCGCAGGCGCAGGAGTCAGTCAGCCAGCGACCGACGTCGTTATTTGTACCCGATTTTATATTTTATTATTTGTTATCTTCTATTGCCGTTTTAACAATTGTTACTTAGTTTTAACGTCACGTTTAGTTAAGGTCTACAATATTTTACCTCCATCAACCCCTGGACCCACTTCCCCCGGCATAAAAGCATAAACCATAAGACGAGAGTGCACTTTAAGAGCCATAACGCACTCGAATTGCATTTTATGCATGCTTTTGAGGTCTACTGCCAAGATAGCTTTTCATACCAGGCATATATAAAAAATATAATTAGATTAACTGAACATATTTCTAGAAAACCTTTAAGCTGGATTTTTACATAAATAATCCAATGTTTACATAAAAAACTATTGAAATTATTAAGTTTTATTTTTTAAAAACCTCATAAACCAAACTACATATGTGATGGAAGCCTAATTTGTACATACAAATGTCCGCAATAAAATTCTACAGAAAACCTTAAACTTAGATTTTGTTTAAATTGCCTTATATTTTTAATATAAATAAAAAACTGTCAAATGTTTATTCTTTGATGTTGTCGACGGACGCTCGAAGTGCCGATATACTGGCTCTTAAGCGAACAAAACTAAACTACCTTCCTTGGCACAAATTCTTGTATATCATTTATTTATTTATTCATAACGGCACAATAAGAAGTCACAACAATAATTGATATACATACAAATGAAATATTGTTGCTTTAAAGTAACAATAAATTGTTATTAATTTATTCATTTTCCATTCACACTTTGCATGTCTAAGAATGGCAATATGGACATTTTCAATAATAATAAGACAACAAAATAAAAAAAAAGAAATCAGATTATGCAATGTTGGGACATTTCGAAAATAGTGAAAAAATAATTCAAAAACTCCTTAGAACTCTGAATAAGGCTACAATATTTTATTTAATTCTTTGCTTAGTAATGCACAATTACGCAAAGAAAATTGATAATTTCTTAAAAGGGCATAGGCAATGAGGTCGCCTATTCCGAAAGTGGTTCAAGGTCACGCCGACAGGTGTCGTTTGCACTGCCGTATCGACGGAACACATTCAAGGTGCATTCGAAACGTTTGTTTTCCTAATGAGTTTCGAATTTGGAACGCCGCTTTTATCGGCGGCTGGGGGATCCTTCACCCACTAACTGCCGCGGGTGGGATGCGGGTTAACCCTGGAATGCTGGAGAGGATAAGGGAAGGGATAGATTTCAGACAGGGTCACCGATTTATTTATTCATAAATATTAATTTCGATTCATTTAGTTCTATGGCTGGCATTTGCTAACCATTGGATATTTAATCATAAAATAAATATTTTTACATACCTTGATTTTATATCTTCAGCATAGTAAATCCAGATTTAAAAAAATCAATCCTATTCCTGAGAAATTTAATAAATTATAAACTGCTAATAGTTTTTATGTAGTTGATTTTCTCTCTTATAAAAAACATTAGTGCCTTAGGAAAAATACTAATTGAAAGGAAAATGAAGGGTCTAAAATATAGGAAAGTTTGTTTTGTTAATTTCTATATTATGAAGCCGTAATTAAATAAAAGCCAAACATTGCTTACTCACCGCGCAGGGAGTAAAACCTAACGCCCAATAAAAATTAAGCAATCGCCTTAATCTTTAACCGCGAATGACTAAGAATTATCTTAAATAGAAATTAATTTGTAAGAACTTCGACTTAAGAGATTAGGCGGACGCCGTATAGATAAGACTGAAGTCTCCATGACTTCGACAAGGAAAACTGAACCGCGAATAAGGAATTTATCAAACTCCTCATAGGCTATTGACGTCAGGTCGTGAGAATTTCCACACACAAAAATTTTGTCCTCGAAGATAGAAATTTGCATCTGTAATTAAATATATTTACCTGCTTTTGAATTTCAAACTGTGAGGACTGAAGAGTTCGCCAATTCGCAGATGCAATGCTGACGTTACAAACTCGTGGCACCCTAAATGCCTCGAAACAACCTGTATACTAATTACATTGTAATTTATTTTTTACCATAATTAAGTAAACTTAATTATCCGTGTTTTAATGAGCTTGTAAATATAATTATATTTACAAAATAGCAAATATATCCGACCTTGGAAAAAGCGGCAGGCTAGTTAAGTATGGCTAATTGTAAGTACAGCCTGTATAATGAATAAACAAATAATTTAATATAAATAAAAACAACACAATTATAAAATAAAAAATATTAGCCATGGTATTACTATGTTTATAGCAATACTTTATCTAAACTGATGGAAGTTTGCAGATGAATTTAAAAAAAAAAAAAATTAACTGGGAAATTGAAATTAAAATAAATGCAGGCAGATTAAATTAATAGAAAATAAGCCTTTTATCCGAAACATATGTTTATTTATTTATTTATTTATTTATTATTGACATGTAAGCATACAGCGTAACAATATTAGTATATACATTTTACAAAGGGTTAATTATAAGGCCAATTAAAGCTTACGCCTTTGTACAAAATATTTTGAGCTTAATATTTTGAGTTAAACGATTAATTGCATGGTTACATAGATTATAGACCGTTTTGGTCAGATATGTTTTTATTTCCTATATTGAGGGTTACAGTACCTGTCTGAAAGAAATCTTTATCCTGGCCGGCAAAACTTTTTACCCCTTTCTAACCATTATGACATAGTCTAAGTTTATATGGAGAAAGCTAAAATTTATCTATAATGTGTTACAAATACGTTCAATTACTTAAAATAAAACGTTCATACCACTGACAGATTGACCGAATGAGTTTCGAGCTGTGAATTTTGTGTGATTTCAATTATTAATGCCATCTTATATTTCTATGCATTTCAAGTATCATTTTCATAGGAAAAAATTAAAACTGACAATGAATTTTTTTTTCAACTGTTACTAACATTAAATTTAAAATTTCATAGGTATTGCGGGAAGTAAGTCAAACAACACGCGTTAATGACGTATTTGTACACGCTCGCAGCTGAATTAGGTCGAATTTCGACCACTGGGCACCCATTATTAATTATTAATTATTAACCAGCGCTATCATTATATTTATATATATTCACATTAATGTTACAACTAGGCATAGAAAGTAATAATGTAAAAGCGCTTATTTTAAGGATACATATACGAATAAAAGTAAAAAAAAAAATATAGAAATATAATAACAGTCAAACCAAATATAATAAAAATCATCTACGTAAAAAATAAATTGTATCGTATTGTGTCATAATTGGTAAATAGTAATTATTAAGGTAAAGACACGTTTCTACTTAATTTAGGTTGACAGGAAGTAACTTAAACATCGGAGGGTTAGAATGAAATATATTTCAAGCCGTTGCAAATATCGATTCTCATGAAAATCTGAAAATTTAAGATAAGAACTTGCACTTAATTTATTTAGGTGCTTACCACAACTGCGCAGCACTCAGCGACGAAGGTCATACTCGCAGATTACCGGAATTTACCAGTTTTTCAGCGGAGTGGCCTAAATGCGCACGATAGTGCAATGTTTTATAGTCTAACGTAGAGGTCAGCCTTATAACATGCGGGGAGCGACGGGTGACGTAACGAGCACTGGATCCCAAAGTGGAGCAACAAATCTGTAGCAAAGTATCTGTTAAATTGGAGATGCCTGTAGTCGGCTTAAGTTGTTAGTTATCTATTTCTATATAGCTTTAAGCATTTCTCATACAAATAAATAAATAAATAAATCCCAAGGCAATCGAATCATTCATAAAGTCTTCGAAATATAATGTCACTAAGTAGTGTCGTTAGAAAATACCGCCCAAAGCAAAGAAAATATCCGTGAAACCTAAATACACTTTTTGAAGGTATACTTCTTTGCGCCCGTTGTACTCATTGCGATGGGATGTTGATGGATAATTTAGGCTACTTTTTATTACGGAAATACTGAAGGTTCTTGTGTAGAAATTGAAAAAATATAGAAATGATTGCGTCAAAAAATGCTGAATGCGTCAGCCTGATAGATTTATTCGTTCCCGATACTCCAAATGAGGTGTTTACGGAAAGAAATATTGAAAAAGCCCTGCGGGAGTGTTTGACAGTCGCCGTCGCCGCCTGCATAGAATAGGACGGTGGGCACGTAATGGCGACCCATCCCGAGTGCCGCAATCACGAGTTGTCGCGCGCCGAAGCCACCGTTAAACCCGCTCGCAGGGCCCAGCTGCTAACCCGGGGTTTTACAGCTAGTATGTAAGAATAATATGACAGTCTAAAATCGAAAACCAAATCTGAAAATTGGTTTCAAATTTTCTCCGCCTTATACAGGCTGTTTTAAAACCATTCACGAAGACTTAAGGGGGTGTTTATGTTCCCTTATTATAATTAAAACAATAATAGTATACCATTAAAACTTTATACCCCTTTCTAAGCATATTGCTCACGGAGGAGTGTGAGATTTGGCATAGTTAATGTTTATATGGAGAAGGAGTGCAGAAAGCTAAGATTTATCTATAATATTTGTTACGTATATATTTAATTAATTAAGTAAAATAAAACGTTAATACTACTGACAGCTGGTTTACAATATTACTCTTTATTTATTATGTTTTAATTTAAGTGCCTCAGTTGAATAACCTGTAAAAAATCTAAAGTATTTATTTCAGGAGCGGATCTGGAAAAATATTAGGGTGTGAAATTTCAAGGACATCTATTTTCGATTTGCGAAAAATTCGTCTATTTACAATAACATTCGTAAACCACATTTCCATATTTATTTATTTCTCGCATTCTTTGGAATATACACATAGCGAAATGCAAATAAAAATTTATTAAAATAACTGTTTGTTTGGAAATA
Organism: Neomicropteryx cornuta; assembly: GCA_020383195.1. Classification (NCBI taxonomy): domain Eukaryota; kingdom Metazoa; phylum Arthropoda; class Insecta; order Lepidoptera; family Micropterigidae; genus Neomicropteryx; species Neomicropteryx cornuta. The sequence continues at coordinate 1,663,762 of JAHKQU010000010.1, read as the reverse complement.
AGGTTGATTTATTCAAATTTTTCGAATTTATCCCGCTTTAAAGAAATTCAAAATTAATATCTCTCGCGGATATGGGGGTTGATTCACCCCCCCCCCCCCCCCAATTACCGCGTCCTTTGTATAACGATTGTACTTTGAAATCTACTTATAGTTCGACCTCTAGTCCCGCTTTGTAGATAAAGTTTAGTGCCATTTTGGGTGCGATGGTTCTAATCTCTTCTGGCTTGAGGAGATGGTTGCCTTGAAGCTGATATCTTTTGTAGATGAGGAGCCCACATTCATTGAGTAGGTGTATAGGGGTTTCTGGGCTCTCTTGGCAGATTCTGCACCCGTCACCGAACGATAGGCTCAATTTGTGCATGCGTTTGTGGTTCCGGCTTAACTTCAGTAGCGGTCTTTGTTTTTTATTTATTTTATTTTTTTATTTGTATGAGAAATGCTATAGAAATAGATAAATAACAACTTAAGCCGACTACAGGCATCTCCAATTTAACATATACTTTTACGGAACGAACTAGGAACTAATTTATAAGTGATAACATTGTATGAGTGTTATAATCTGTGAATATAATAGGGTGTGGAATGTAAGAGTGTGTTAATGTGTGTGTGTTATGTGTTAGGGTGTGTGTGAGTGTGTGTGGTGTCGAGTATAATATTACTAATATTATGTATGTTCAAAGAAAGTTATTTTTATGTTGAGTATAAAGTCGCCTTTATGCAAATGAAAAATGTCCATTTCGCTGAAATTGCGGTTATATGTTGTACCAATACGGTTTATAACTGAATTCATTACGTAATTCGTATTGCACTTAGGCACAAAAAATAATTCTCTATTTCGAGTTAGACTGACGGAACCCTCAGGCGCAAATTGCCTAGCAAATAGGAGCTTTTTTTTTTGCTATTATGGTACACTATAAAAAACGACCGAACACTATAAAATGTGTCTTGGGGGAGCTTTAACCCTCTCCCCCCTTGGGATCAGCGTCTAGTTTTTTTAATTTTTGCGAGTGGCGCCTTGCACTGTTCGTCGGCGCCGTTAATTCCCGCCGCAGGGTCAAGAATTTAGTCTCAATACCGGAGATAAAATTGAGTGAGATAATATCGTGCACCGAAATGAATATCTCTGAAACCTATCTCATTTGCGCCATTGCGATCTTAACCCAACCGGAAGGCGAAAAGAAAAAGTGAATTAACTGCATTTTGGTCGAAAATAAAAGGCGCTGAAATAAATGAGCGCACGCGTTAAATACACCTCATTAGCGTTCAATTTAATTTTTTAATTTATCTTTATTAGGGAAATAAACAATCATATAAAAAATAATAATAAAAAGAATGAAAACAATGGTACCAACTTATGAGTATTAAATAAAACCAATGAAATATTTTCACCGAGTGCGATTAGTGCTTAACCTAAGCAATGCAAGATGATGGGTTGAGGAGAAGGGGAGGGAGAGGAAAGGAAAAGGGAAAAAGGAAAATTCACATTAACGGTTCATTTTTATAAGTCTTTTGAATGCCACTAAATTAACATTGCGTTCGATAATCTATATATAAAATTATTACATGAAGGGAAAACTAGGGATTCCTTTTTAAGCGTATCGCGCGCACGGAGGAGTGTGACATTTGTCAAAACTAAAAATTATCGTTAATATGTGTCACAAATACATTAAATTAAATAAAATAAAACGTCCATACTACTGACAGCTGATTGACAGAATGAGTTTCGAGCTGTGAATTTTGTGAATTCAAATGTTGCATTCTCAATAGTCTGTCAATGTCAATGTAGTTAATGTCAAGCAAAAATAGTTCTTAATGCCATCTTATACTTCTATAAAATCTATAAAAATCAAAACTGCCAATGAATTATACCAAAAAGTTAATACAAGTATTATTTTTTTTCCACCGTTACCAACATTAAATTTTAAATTTCATGGGTATTGCACACTCTAATTCGTACACGCTCGCAGCTGACATTATTAGAAAATTAAAAAAAAAATATATGCGATGATTATAGAGGTATACTCACCTCATAATAGAGGTAAAAGAACCTCAATAGCGCTCAAACTTGAAAGTTTAATGAATAATGTTCGAATTTCGACGACTATTTTTAAAACCTACTATTATTTCAAAATAATATATATCAAAAAAAAAAAAAATAAAGAAAAAACAATCATCAAATATAAGTCAAATAACTTTACACCTCAATTATACAATTATATAAATAATACGCACACAAATCACGTGCTTTAATTTTACACTTTTACGTATCCATTATTTTAATTTTTTTCATCAACTTCATACATAAATCACTCATAACATCATCTCATTTCACCATCATCCTTCATCGTAATCACAAATCCATTATTTTTATATTTTTTGTTAAAATATCATCCTTTCCTTATTTCATCTAATTAGATGGTTACATAATATTTGACAATATTTTACACTATTTTACACTATACTTTTATTACATTCACCATAAATTATTTTTATTCATACTAAAACTTATTAATTATTTTATTACTTTATTTATTTTTATTAACATACAAGTGTCACACACTCACGACTACCACAAACATCACTCACAAATTACACATAAAACTTAAAAAAAAAATCTACTGTATACGTATATAATATTAATAATCTATATATATTTTAAGAACACTGTTCAAATGTTTATGCTAATGTTATTATATAAAATGACCGAAATCCATAATTGGTTTTATATACTAGTAATAAGTTTTGTTTTTAATTGTAAAAATGTAATACTGTGGATTTTTCAATAAAGAATAAATAAATAAATAAAAGAGTTAAAAATGCATTTTCATAAAACTCAGCGCTGGGTTTAAACCGACATCCTGTATTCTCAAGTACTATATTCATAAATACTTTGTATTTAGTGCGCTAGTGCGAGTGTAATTTAATTTAACTTTAATTTTTACATGTATCTCTATATTTTAGCGTAAACCTGTAATCAGTCAATTTTACACACAACTGTATGTACCATTCTTTTTTTATATATTGTTTGTTGGTTTTCCGAATAAACGATAAATAAATAAATTACGTCTTATTCGATAAAAAAAAAAAAAAACGTTTAGTGCGGAATTAGCGTTCATTATTTCAATTTTTCGAATTTTTACCGGTCTTAATAAAATATTTTACAATTGCTTTTTTTAATTACATTACATTAAAGACCATTACAGTGAGTGTTACTGAACATTCTTGGTTAGGGGGTAATTTCGCCCCCCAGGGATTCACGCATGTTAAACCAACCGTTCAGAGAGTATGAAATGATGAAATGATATTGCCACGAATTAATATGGCCATTTATAATATAGTCGCTGCTAGCGATGCGTCATTCGCTATATCGGAAGAGCGAGCGATGCGATTAGTCGCAACAATAAAAGGTCAACCTTCGAGTACCGTTTGAGGACACTTTTGGGTTTAGAGACCCGCGCGTCGAGTCGCTCGCTATACAGTAAGGAGATCCTTAGCGACCACTCGAGGATACAACGACTTCTAATCTAAGATTAGGTGAGTTCAGAGCGTGCGTTTTATATAACCGTTTACAACGCGCGGAATTAGGATAAATATTAGCTTCGATTAATTTAGATCATTTTTTATGCTTAGAATTTGGTAACCATTGGATAATTAATCATAAAAAAATATGTTTAGATACCTTGATCTCATGTCTTCAACATAGTAAAGGCAGATTTTTAAAATTCAATTCTATTTCTGAGAAATTTAATAAATGATTAATAGTTAATAATTCTTTTACAGTTGAATTTATCTCTTATAAAAGACATTATAGCCTTAGGAAAAATAGTAATTGAAAGGCAAATGAATGGTCTAAAACATAGTAAAGTTGGATTTTTTAATTTCTATATTATGAAGCTGTAATTAAATAAAAACCAACAATTACTTACTGACCGCGCAGAGATTAAAACCTGACACCCAATAAAAACTAATCACCGAATTTCAAGGTTGTTTCGCCTTAATATTTAACTCCGCATGACTAAGAATTGTCTTAAATAGAAATTAATAAGTAAGAACTTCGACTCAATAGATTTGAAGTCTCCATTTACTGACTTCGAGTCAAAACTGAACCGCGAATAAGGAATTTATCAAACTCCTCGTAGAAAAGTCTACTATTGACGTCAGGTGGTGAGATTCATTGATGAGATAAATTCCTCTCTTATAAAACAAAGGATAAAAAATACCATGTGGTGTCTTAAAAGAAAAATCGAGCTTTTCTCGTCAATTCTTCAGGGCGTCAGGTTTTACTCTCTGCGCGGTCGGGTAAGCAATTGTTGGTTTTTATTTAATTACAGCTTTATAATAAAGAAATTAAAAAAACAAACTTTACTATGTTTTATACCTTTCATTTGCCTTTCAATTACTATTTTCCTTGAGGCGCTAATGTTTTTTATAAGAGAGAAAATCAACTACATAAAAACTATTAGCAGTTTATAATTTATTAAATTTCTCAGGAATAGAATTGATTTTTTTTAAATCTGTCTTAACTATGTTGAAGACATGAGATCAAGGTATCTAAAAATATTTTTTTTATATGAAATATGACCCATAGAAAAATATGATCTAAATGAATGGAAATGAATGATCTTTGGCTTTGCCTTAACAACGTTCTAAATTGGTCCAGCGTTTGCATTAAGTGACGCGAGGATGTTTGCAGAAGCTTATCCGAAAATCAGTCAGCGTTGAGTTCACGGGTTCAAGGTGGTGAAATAAAATGTCTAAAAGGAAATTTGAACGAAGCCAAGATGGCGATCGATCATCGCGTCGAATTTTTCTCGTTTGCGTTTTGCCGTCTGTCAAATTTCTTCGATGATTCATAGCCGGCCGCTTGCATATTAATGTCGTCCAATTGGCGTCGTTAAATCGGCTGTCGCCTGTCAAATTCAAATTCGAAATGAGAGATGACACCGCGCATTCCATTTGACGGCTCGTCGCGCAGGGCGCGAACATACTGGAGCGATCTGTGCTCATATTAGTCGTCACAAAAAAAAATACAAACCCTAAATAAATCCTGGACACGCCACTGATAGGGTGAAGTGGTGCGCGCGTTGAAAATTCTTTGTTGATCCACAGATGGTTTATTCTCCTCTTATTCCGAGTTTATTAACTCTTTTTTTTTAAACTTAATTCTCATCGTCCTGGAATGACTGTTGATATAAAATATTATAGATATTCTTAGTTGTAGCACAATATAACACTGCCTTCCTTAGTACAGACATAGTCTAGTAAAGAAGGCAGGGCACAAAATGTAGCAGTGCTAATCGCTCCCTGTGCATTTATAATATGCACACAGAAAAAAAGGATATTTTGCGAGGAGAATATATATTGTTTCAAAAGTTGTGTTTAAATCCAAGATTTTACTGTTTTATTCCAATAAAAACACCTTCAATTGAGATATTTGACATTTTTCGTAATAGCATACGAAACTCTCAGATAATATTCTACCTGGAAGATAAATGTCTTGATCCACGATGAGGAAATTTTTAATAATAATATATATATTGTTTTAAACCAAGAATACAAAAAATCTTCATCTCAAACTTCCTAAGGATTGCAACCAATCCTTAGGACCAATCACAGTTACACATGCATGTGTAACTGTGATTGGTTCTACTACTTTTCGTTTTTTTTTTGTCATATTAAATATGTCACAATAAATAAATAAAATAAATTACTGCGCAATTACCAGTGTCACACTTTCGTTACATTACACGAATCATAACAAGCCATTTTACTTTATGATACCCTTAACTGCACTTACCAAATTTTAGTAACATCGAATGACGACAATTGAGCAAACATTATATAAGACAGCACTTTTTACAATGCTTATAATAACTTCCTGAGTAATTGCATCCGTCAAATCTTTTAATCAAATTTTAAATCACTATCCATGCCCAATCTTGTTGAAATGTTTGTTTTTGATAAGTAGTCTTACGGCTATAATGCGTTACTTAAAATCTAAAACCTTGCCAAATATCCGGGTTATCCAACAGCAAAAACCCATTCGAATCCATTTAGTGGTTTTGCAGAGTGTAAGGACCAAAAAGCAACTCTCATTTATAAGTTAAATTTAAATTCAATTCAATTCTCGTTTATAATTTAAAGTTTTCTCGAAGGCCACAATTTTTAAAAAATCTGCACTTATTCTTCTGAAGTGTAAATATTACCCTGCTCTATAAATATTACTCGACTATGTTCGTTTCCTGAGAACTAAAATGTCTTCTCTCTAATTCTTTTGGGGTAAACCTTTATCTGAACCATGGTCTTTTTTTTTATATGTGAGTAGAATAATCATTGTATGTGGTCTTACATTGAAAACACATTTATAAAATTTAAGAAATGGCAATTAAAAGGCAACCATTTTGTGATTATAAACTGCAAGCGTGTACAAATACAGCATTAGCGTGTGCCTTAATTCCCTGCAATACTTATGAAATTTAAAATTTAATGTTACGTAATAACAGTTGAAAAAAAATACACAATTACAGAATACTGAGTATTTACGAAATTTTCAAAATATTTTTTACTTTTTTTTATTGAAGGGGCATCGATGTAGTGAATGCAGCCTTTAACCTAAAGTTACTTAAGATTCGAAATGTTTTGCATTGTAAATGCATTAATCCACATTCAAAGTCTTAAAATTTCTTGGTATGACATTCAGTGCACATTTAAATGTATCCCTCAAAATAATTCCATCATTATAATACTATTTACACTATTTAAATTTGCAATTGGCCTTTTATCATTTCGACTTTCACGCGAATATATATTCTTCCTTCTTCTTTGTGTCTCAGGTCAGTTCTATGTGGAGGCGTAATGGAAGATAGGTGAGAATAAATTAAAAATGTAACATGTAAAATTTAATGACTGAAACTAAGCTTATACAGGGTTTAGTTTATATAATAAAATGTACTCACTTTTTCAAGCTAAAAATTATGTTTTTTTACCTTGACATTACTTTATCGTCATTGACAGATTATTGGAAATGCAACGTTTGAAATCGCACAAAACTCACAGCTCGAAACTCATTCTGTCAATTAGCTGTCAGTAGTGTGAACGTTTTATTTTATTAAATTTAATGTATTTATAACACATATTACAGATAATATTAACTTTTCTCTTATAAAATTAACTCTATATAAACTTTAACTATGCCAAATCTCACATTCCTCCGTATGCGCAATATGCTTAAAAATAATCCGTAGTTTTCCCTTCAAGTATTAATATGTAGTTTTTTTAATTTAATGATTTGAGACTCTTTAAACTGTGTCTTATTTTTCCAAACTCTTTAAATGGACCTTTTTATAAAGAAAATAGCCTCTATACAGTAAAAGTTGTAATGTTCAACTAAAATTTACAAATTGAGCATAATTTCAAACAAACATTGCTGAAATGTCACAATTGCATCCAGGGCATTCTGATTTACTGAGATCTACTATATTATTTTAATTACAGGCACGCAATATATATTTTTTTGCAAAGTAGTATCGAAAATTTTCTAGAAAATACTTATATATTTTTGATTTAAAATCGGTTTAGTGGTGATAACTGTTAAAATAGTTACATTTTAGGGGTGCGACCTCCGTGTTATTAGCATATCAAGAAATTACACTTTGTTTCTTCCACATCGGGGTCACCGATGTGGAACGGGAGATGTAACTCTCTCGTTAACTTCTGGTAAGGATAATTTTAGGATACAGATAGAGGTCAGATCAGGGTCCCCAGGTAGTTTATTGAGTTTCACACAACATTCCTAACCAGTTTCTGACTTAGAAGGAATGAAAATAGAAATTAATAAATGGCCGGTAATAGCTTCGACTCGATGCTATTAACCGTGAGAAAGGAATTATAACTCGTCTTAGGACGTCACACGCTGTGACGTCAAATCAGATTTAGCATTTCTCCAAACAAAGCAAATGCTTGTGACTTTCAAGAAGGAATTTGCAAACTAATTAAAAAAAAATATATACCATACATAGTTATACTATAATCACTTATTTTTTTTTTTTGAAAGTGAAAACAGTAACCTGTGTATTGCGCAACATTAAAAATTCGAAAAGACGGAACACTGCCTTCTTTAGTACAGACGATAGTCTAGAGTACTTTTTTCAAAATGATTGTGAACCTAAATAAATAAATTAATTAAATCTAGTTAGCTTTGACGTCAATAGAAACCTTCCAGTTAAACTGGGCATGAGAACTATATATCTGGCAATTTCGCAGTTGTCCTGTGGTCCGTTAGGGCTCTGCTATAACGAAGTAACGATATAACGAAGTGTGTATAACGCCGACAGGGACGTACGGACGGCATTTAAAAGACCGTAGACAAAGGCTAAATATCACCACAAGGTGTTATTGAACCCACCTGCGCTGCGTACCGTACTGATCACAGCTCTCTGCACACTTTCAGGGGTGGCACTCCGAGAAAATAATAATATTTTTTTTTGTTTTACTAACACACGTAAACCGGTTACAAATATATAGAATTAAAAGCAGCAATCCGCAGTAAATGTGTTTAGTGGCAATTTAATAAAAATAATTTACATCTTGGATAAAGTTATATCACCATTTTTTTAATTACTCTTGTTATTGAAACTGAATTTTCGTTACCGACATATTGCCAATGATGTCACAACAAATTACAGAGTTTTAGGTTAGTAATCTTAATTTAATATCAGCAACATAAGTAATTCTAACATGTCTGCAGATTACTTGTTTTGATTCCAACCTTTTAATACTTTTTATAGGGTCAGATTGCTGTTTTAGATGATTATCGATACAAAACCTTATAACGAAGGACTCAGGTTTAATTTCCAATTCATTTTGTTATACATTTTATAATAAAACCGTATTATTACATTTAAACTGAAAATCAGTTTAAAATCTAGAGATAGATTTATAGATACCCGATTTAAAAATAATAGCCAGAAATTATTAGTTATTCGACAAAAAATATTATTTAGCGTCAAAATAAGATACAGTTCAAGAATATAAACTAAGCAACGATTAAAGTTATCTGTAAAGAAGAAAAAGGTATAAGAAATATCCTTGTATTAATTTGCATAGTCGCCATTAAATCGTTTATAGTTTCACATAAATTAGAAAATTAATTTGTATCATACAGTATTGATTTGAATTGTTATTTAATTTGCTTTAGAATTGCTATTTAAACAGACTTAATTGATGTAAGAGGCGTTCTTGTATGAAATAGTTTGTATCTATTGTATTTAAGTAATAGCATATTAATATGTGTGGTGTAAGTATGTATTTATATTTACTTACATATATTTATCTATAGGTTATTTACTTTATTTATATTATTATATTTATATTATACATTTATAGGTTTATTAGGAAGTTTCTTAGCTTGCGTCAAAATGCTAAACTAGATCTATAAATGATTAGCGTCTCCTAATCACAAATTTGAATAATGTATGTATAAAAAATGTATTTATTGCGTAAATACTATTTATTGTTTTATATAAGACCACATGTAAATGAATGAATAAATAAATAGTACCGGGGATTTTATATGGCTTTACCAGGGCTGCTAGAATTCAACAAATCCTTACAACTTTTTTTTTCAAAAAAATATATTAATTATAAATTAATAATACTTCTAAGTAAATACTAAAATAAATATCTGTTGTGTTTTTTTAATATAACTAAATATTTTCAATGTGTACATTTTGATCTTGAAATAAAACGGTTTCCTTATTTTGATCAAGGATTAGATAAATTGTGGCAGCCCTGGAAAATTATATTAGTCGTCTTGAATTAATTTTAATCATCGTCTATATAAAAATGTGCTCTGTTTGAGATTCGGCGACTCCAATACGTCTCTCGTCAATCCCACTCGCGTGACCGCTTTACACCATCGCATATTAATAAAACACTACGTATTGTTTGTTGTAAAGGTGTTTTAGGTATTTGTGGTTAATTAATTATAAGAGAAAAAAAACATACTTATACAAAATTAATAGTGAATGGGTCTGTAAAATTACAATTGTAAAACGGTAAAAATATTTACAAAATATATTTTTTAGTGTCGTGTTCGAAATGATTGATATACGAGTACATCGGGTCCCAAGACCAGTCCCGATAAAAAAACAGCTAATCGGTCATGCGATTTTTAATATTATTTATTAAGAAACTAAATAAAAATTGATTATGGTTAACAAGAAAAAAATGTAAACTTTAGGTGAAAATAGAAAAAACATATAATAATTTCGATTCGACTTTTTATAAATACTTTTACTCATAATAGGTTTCAAAACAACCCCCCTTGTGTCTTCGGGAATAGTCTCGGGAAAAACATTTTTATAGGTACTGCAAACGGTAATTTTAACTTATTTTTGCAAAAAAAAAACAGTAAATGACAATTTATTAGATCCAAATGTAATCATTGACATTTTTAATCTTTATTTAATGCGCTCATTTATTATATTTTATCAGTATTTGCACTCAACGCTAACATTAATTTTTTCAATAAAATTTTCCACCTAAACTTCAAGTCACGCACGGCATATAATGCATTACAATATTTATTTTTATGCTTTTTAAAAGTATATTTTTATGTTAAGTATAGTACTTAAAAAAAAGTTTATTGGAGCAGAGAGAAGAATAGCTCCCATGGATTGACTCCAATGATTGTGATGTCAGTCAGATCGCAATGATTTCAGCACCGATTTTAAAATTTTAAAGTTTTAATTGAATCTACGTGAAAATTGCTATGTAGTGACGGAGCCGGAATTTTAAAATTTGAAATAATGAAAAAGTTATGATAAAAAATATTTTGTCTATGGGAAATCACATGTTAAATTTTATAGCGCGTTTTTTGTTCGAATTTTAGAAATTGAGTTATTTATTTTAAGTTTAATTTCTCTGCTAGCGTAGGTTTATAATGCATCTGTGCAATTAGCAAATTAATTAATTTAAATACACTGACTAACTGGTTAATTGATCTTGGTAGAAAGAACACTGAGACTCTGGTCAACTATATTACTGTGTAATATAATATTGGTCTTTTCTTTTTCTCAACTTATTATATATATTAGCTTATTATATATGTTAATAAATATTTTTTATGTATTCGTATTACATGTACTTTTTATTTTGTACTTACAAAAAAGCTCAGCGCAATTGCATGTAACCAATCTATTAAATAACTATTAAAATTAGCCTACCTTAGTACGGGCAATGTCCAGTTAGGTATGGTTAGGTAAATATGTAAAAACAAAAATAAATAAATAAATAAAAAAAAAATATTAAGTGCACAGTGAGTAACTAACGACAAAATATTGGAGGTGTGAAACCGATTTTATAACCTAAAAGCTAAATTCAAATGTCGCAATGTAAAAAATCGTTGAATAATATTCAAATGCGGATCCTGCAATCGGCACTTCGAAACGTTTTTATTTCTTAACTGTATCAGCTGTCATCGACTTTTTGAACTGTGTCGATGACACTGATGTTTTTTTTTTTTTAATAAAATTGTGATGATACTCAAAATGACTGTATCGCATACTTCACCCACACTTTATGAAATATCATCAATGCTCAATTGTGTTACAAGGACATAATGTTACAAAAAGAACATTTCGAAACACATCCCAAGGTCCCAAATCCCAAAAAGATATTTTAACAGATATACCCAGGCACTCATTTTAAAGTTATTTAGGTTCATTTGAGTTTAAAAAAGCGAGAATGGCTATTAATGTTATATATTTATATTCTTCGACCAGCCTCCGATGTGATCTAAACGGCTATGGTTGCTTTTCTTGGGTATCAATCTGCACACAAAAATTCAACTCTTTCGCCTTTGTACTTTTCGAGTTGAAAGATGCAACTTCTCTTCATCATTTCAACAGCTTTAGTAATATCGATTTGTTTTTTTTTTATTATAATTATAGTGGCAATAATACAAAGTCGCAGTCACTAGTAAGAGATGGAAAGCAAAGCTACCCAACACGAGTGCCAAAGTTAAATATGTGACGAAGGTGAAGGCACCACGTTCCGCAAACGCGACCCATCGTGTACAGCAAACTCAACCCAGTCGGAGAGGTTCCGTAAATAAATATTAACTTTAGACATAACGAGGATTTAAGGTCGACTTTAGCATGATCGAATACAGTGCGTTACGATATCTCGATTGAATAATATTTGGCCATTAATATACTCACAGATTATAACACTCACACTATTATCACTTATAAATAAGATATTAGTTCGTTCTGTCAAATTGGAGATGCCTCTAGTCGGCTTTAGTTGTTAATTAATGTATTTCTATGCAACTGTCATTAGCTGCAAGCATTTCTTATACAAATAAAATAAAAAAATCGATTAAGTACTCCAATCACTTTCTCATTTAGTTACGCAAACGGGCATTGGTAAAAAAGTCCGGGTTATCAAATCGAAGGTCGCAATGCGCATTATAGTCTGCGAGCCGACGGCATATTTAAATATATTAATATAACCAAAATTAATTAGCTCTTCGAATAGATGTTTCGGTGAGCACAATTCCACGCGTATTTATTTATCTTTATTTGGGAAATAAAACGATTAAGTAACAAAAAAACATATCCTGGCGATACACAATAATACATTAATAAAAACGGATAATATAATGGTACCCACTAACAAGTATATAATAAAACCTCTTGAATATTACCTTTGGGTGAGTATAAAATTAGTGTTTAACATGAGAAAACGAGAGGGGAAGGGAGAGCAAAGAGAAGTTTTTTTGAACGCCATCGCGCCACTAGGTTAACATTAAATATATTAATTTTTGGATATATATTATGTTTAAGGTTGAACATGTTATATAAATGGGTTAATTTTGCGCATAAATGGTTATCCAAAGGATAACAGGTGGTTTTCGGAGTTTCAGTGCTGTGGTCGTGACCATCAAACCAGTTTTTTCCCCCGTAAGTCAGTAGGAACTACCCTATTCCAAGGCAAGGGTGGATCTAGACCTCTTTCTCGAGGGGGGAAAGAGCCGTGGCTATGGAGATCCCCTCGCCTCATCTTAAGAGGGGGGACCTTCCCCAAATTTTTTTTAAAAAGAAACGAGGCCTAAAATAGATTTTTTTTTTTTTTTTTTTTTTTTTTTTTTTTTGTTATGGAATATAAATTGGCCGATGAGTGTAAGTCAATAACCTTCCTAACTAGGTAATAGTTACCTGTTCTAAGGAAGGTTATATATGAAGTGATAAAGTGCATAGCAGAGACCAGCGCAAAACCCTGAGAAAATATAAAAAAATAATAAGGCACAAACAAATATACACACTGATATACACACCCACACACACATACACACATGAGTACAATTTAAATGTGTAATCAAGAATACTTAATATATGAAAAAATAAAATGAATAAATTAAAAAATAACAAATAAATGAATAAACAATTATTAAATATATAGGTAAATAAATATTCGATATAAATAAATAAATATTCAATATAAAAATAGTGTTATACTACATATAGTATAGAAACATATCTTATAGTGATATATATATACATTGGGCATAAACATATTGGTATGACATATCTAAGTAAGCATATTTTTTTTTTTATTTTTTTAAACATTCTAGGTAACTAAAATAATATTTTTTACTCAGTAGCTAAAGTCGCTTAAATTACAGTATTAATAAATGGTGTTTTGGACCAGTATTTTTACAGTACCGATTCTATAAAAACAAAACAGTACACTTATAAACAGGTCTATCACGAGAAATTGGATGATTTTATTAGGTGGGTAGTGAGGTATAGTGAGTGAATAATGCGTTTAAATTGGTGTTTTTTTTCTTACCTAATGAGAAATTAATACGCTGCCGATACCTTGATTCATTTACTATGTGTTATTCCAATTATTTTTTTTTCTCTACATTGAGAGTAACAGTGAACAATTACCGCATCTTACGGGGGGCGGGGGGGGGAGGCAAGAGCTTCCAGAGCCCCCTCTCTGGATCTGCCCTTGATCCCCCACAAATAATAGAAGATTCTTGGAGGATCTGGAATTCCTCCAAAGGTTACCATATTTTAAACTTTTTAAGGTAACCATTAGAAACTAAATCTAATGAAAAAAATCGTACTAACCTGAATATTGAATAAATTGTGGTTATACCTTTGTACGGTAAATAAAAAATAATGCATTTTGTGTAATAAATTATAAATAATAATTTTGTATTTAGTACCCGCTATTTGTTTATTATATTTTCCATCACCATAAATAAAAAACTAATTGGCAATAATTCCTACCATTCTGCCATACAATTCGTCGTTAAGTAACAGTCGTCTCATAACATTGAATTTCTATTATTTTGTGCAAATTTTAGTAATAAATGGATGACGTTTTCAAACTTAACAATTTCAATTTATTATGAATTTTTTGTATTATGAAATGTCGCGAGCTCCTTTACTGCATGCACTCAAGAATTAATTATTGGAAAGATAAGAGAATCGAATGTGAAATTGTCGCTGACTCCTCGACGGTATTCATTATTGGCCAATCCTGACATTATTAAGGCAGGCATACACTTCAGTGAAAGGTCTGTAAGCGTATTACTTATAAAGGCCAGCTTTCACGGTTAAAAACGGAGCTTTAACAGGTTAAAATTTGTCAGTTAAAAAGGTTGCAGATACTGTCTCTTTCTTTAGAAAGATAAGAAAGAGATGTCATATTTTCCCCCGTTCTTGACAAGATTGACAGGCCCATTTAAAAGTTACCTGCATATGACAGAATTCCCAATTTTTGAGTATTTTCTGGACACCGTTGGAATTTTTGCGCTATTTTCGAAGATCAAAAGCTAATGTGATTATTTACGGAGCTATCAATAAACTCGAGTAACAAATTTTCAATCACTAATCAACTAATCATTTGGGTAATTATAAGGAACTACATTTTTTCTTTAAAAAAACTACACCTTTAAGGAGTAACTTTTTTATATAGGTGATGGGCATTCTTAAGATTGTTATTAGAATGGTTAGTTTTATCAGAAATTTTGATTCAATAGCTATCAGTTTAAATAGTTATTTAATTTTAAAGAATTTATTTTTTATGATATCGAAGAGGTTTTGACGAAACAGAGCTTTTTAACAAAAATGAGCTTTTTAAGAAAAATAAGCTTTTAATAAAAATGAGCTATTTGCGGCAAAGATATTTAGACGAAAATGAGCTTTTATTTGAAAATGAGATTTTAAAAAAAAACGTGCTTTTTTCGATAAAGAGATTTTGACGAAAAGGAGCATTTGATGAAAATAAACTTTTATCGAAAATGAGCTTTATCAAAAGCTTTTTTTTGATAAATATTATGGCGAAAATGAGCTTTTTTGGAAAAAGAGGTTTGGACGAAAATGAGATTTTGAGGAAAATGAGCTTTTAAGAAAAACGAGGTGTTGACGAAAATGAGCTTTTTTGGATAACAAATTTTAACTATGTGTGTTTTTATGGAAAATGAGCTTTTTTCGAAAAAGAGCTTTGGAGGAAAATGATCTTC
Organism: Neomicropteryx cornuta; assembly: GCA_020383195.1. Classification (NCBI taxonomy): domain Eukaryota; kingdom Metazoa; phylum Arthropoda; class Insecta; order Lepidoptera; family Micropterigidae; genus Neomicropteryx; species Neomicropteryx cornuta. The sequence goes on along the minus strand of JAHKQU010000010.1, from coordinate 1,648,221 downwards.
TGACGAAAAGAAGCCTTTGTTGAAAATGAGCGTTTGATGAAAATGAGGTTGCAGGTTTAATAGATTTAATTAATAAACTGTAATTTAATTTAATTGCAGTAACTGCGGTGAGTAATAAATTATAAATATATTACAATCTAGCCCATTATTAACTTGTTATTAACTAGTTTATTTAATAATATGTGAACCGTGTCAAAAAATTTAAAACTTGTCCTCTGTTATCGAACAACGCAACTATGTCGGTCTCAATCGAATACATTGTTGGCGTTTTAATGCTCACAGATTGTTATAGATGGCGCTGAATTGTTATTAAAAAAAAATACTTGTAAATTTTCACAAAAAATATATATTTGATGGGGCCCTGTGCCTTTGGTTGGATATTTTCGTACCTTACGTGGTCTAACCAAAGAGATTTGACGTCTGTTGATCTTATAAAGTGATTCGTTGAGTTCCGACTCCTGAGAGGTGTTAGTAGTATGTTGGGGTTTGTTTATAAAAACCTGACAAAATATATATTCTTGAACTAGGATGAGACCAATCCCAACCCAATACCTGATAAGTCAAAAATGATCATTGTACGGTTGTAAATGGATTAGGTGGAGCGGACTGTAGGTTTTGATGGATGGGAAGGTTCACAGCTGAGAGTAAATGGCAATCAACAAGAAAACAAAAGACTAATCTTTGCTGTGCTATGATGGCCGTCTGCGGTTCGCCTGCCTTAGCCTATTTTTCTCACTACTTCCTTGAGGTTTTGAGTTGTTTTCACGAGCTCGGTGAACGATGTGATGAGATGTCAGGGATTGCAGAGGCGCTGGTATCCCTCTTGTATTTCTTTTTCAACTGACACTTGTGATAATGGAAAAAGTTTGCCAGTAACAAAAACTGGAGAAATTCGAGAATGGTGATATTGCAATATAATAAACATTTATTAAATAAACAATAATATGATACAATATTGAATTTAAATAACTTAATTTATAGGGTGATTACGGGTAAATATTTAAAAAAAATATTTTTAGAACTATCTAGCTAGGACAATTTTTTAACGAATTTTAGTGTTTTTTAACGATTTTTTTATAAACAAGGTGCACGAATTTACCACATAAAATAAAAAAATAAAATAGTGTGGTGTGGTTAAATGCGCGTTAAAGTAAAACTTTTTTATGAAATTTTATTAAATTAATTTGTCAACTGTCTTATAAATATTAATATATTTTCCATGGTGAGTTTCTAAACACACTGACGAGATATCTCGACTTATTAATTAAAAGTGTTTTTGATGGATTTGGCGATAAAATTATTCGAGTTTTATTTACAAAATCCATGTCAATGTTGTGGCTGCGGCACTCGGGATGGGTAGCTTCGCTGAACATCTCTAGGCCATTCGGGCCAACCTACCGTCCTATGCTATGCAGGCGGCTTTGCGAATGTTCCGGTGACACTTTCAGTATTTCCCGAATTTTTCGATTTTCCACACATTTAACTTATACACACATTTAAAAAAAAGTTCTGAATATATATATATAATATATATATGTTTTACCTCAGCTTAAGAAATCAGTTCATACCTTTATTGCTACAATAATGACTTGTAAACACGATTACTAATCCAATATGATTTTAATGTTGACATATGAATGCTATCTTTTCTGTATATGTTATTAAAACCATTTAATATAGTTAAATGGTGATAAATACGCCTTAATAAAATTATTACTTGATGGAGTTTTTTTTTTATCATCCTAAAGTATCATCCTAAAAATATTTTGAAGCATTAAGTTTGAATTGTATTGTATAGGGTGGTTTTAATTCAGCTTGCGAGATTTGACCTAAACAAATTAACAAACATTACAAATTTAATAAAAACCTGTAATCTACGCCGCAAATATATCAAATTACATATTCGAATTTTATAAAATCTACACAAATATTCTCGAAACAATAGTCATAAATAATTATTAAAAACTATTATAAATTTAAAAGTGTCCGCATTAATATGGCTAGCACAATGAAAAAAAAGTTAATTGTAAAGAATGCTGCTTACTACGAAAATTAGTTATAATAATAAAACTATATTTAACCTGCATTTATTTGAAGATAATAATTTAACCTACAATTTTTTTTAAATACAAAATTTGATATCCACAATGCTAGGATTTTAGAAATCCCTTTCGGCACGCCGTAAGGGTTGCTCATATAAAACATTATTTCAAACAAAAGTTGTAGGAAAATTAAAGGCTTGCAATTAACATTTTGAACCGATTTGATCCTGTGAATTTTAAAAAACCACTTTTTCCCACCCCTAGGACCTTTAGTTGGTGCTATCAAAAAAGTTTCTTAAATAAGTTTTAGGTCCTTATCTAAGGAATAATTTAAAATTTAAATGAATTCGATATCTTATGTATTTAGAAAGTTATAGCAAAATAGGTGGGTGGTTTTGGGTTCTAAAGGTTGTGAAACGCGAAGATATGTCGACATTTTCAATAGGTATCTATCCTAAAGAATCACAGATGGCATTGTTTTTATAGCGATAACGCAGGGGAACCCTTATCTTATCACTCGGCTGGTTTTTGTTTAAACAAAATCCGATCTTAAACAAATCTTCAAATCTTAAACAAAGTGTATTGGTAACTTATACGTGGTGACAAAACCATGACCTTATAACACAATTATTAGGGTATCTGCACGTATGCTGTTACACTATTTGGAACGACACAACAGCTGATGGGTTAAGAGTTAGTTACGGTTGTGTTTCCGACCTACATTCCAATATTTGCGGGCTGGAAACTATCCGTCGTTCACTGTCGTCAATACATTTTTAGGTACGGTGCCCCTGTTGAGACTGTCGATTACTGGGTCGCGACGCCGCGCGGTCTGATTGTTGTTTCGTGGTCAGAATCACACCTTAATACTGCTATTTTAAGATCACCCTGTATTCCTTGAAAGTTTTCGGGCATTTAAAGGTATGTTCTTATATGAAATTTACAAAATGAATGTGACATGTTCTCTTTGGTTTCTCCATAAAAAAAAGAAAACAGTAAGGTCTCTTTAGTAATTATTGAACCCGTAATTCCACACATACATTGCTTCCATCTCGACCGCGCACGCTTGTCGCAAGTCTCCATTTTACATATTAAACATTTTATGCGACACGCTACAAAACGGCCAGTTATTGCCCTAAGACAATCTTCACCGGTGAACCTGGCGAGGTCACTTAATGATTACTACTATTGTCGTGTCGGCAGTAAAAAGTCCCAACTGAAAATTTTTAACAAGATAAAAAAAAATAATATTATAAATATCCTAAGATCCAAAAATGATTCAAAACTAGTATTGGAACTTAGATATGGGCTGTTTATTAGATATATTAGGAAAAATCATCAAAATGTTTTAAGCAAACGTGTCATAATTCTGAAAGGTAGCCACAGAACGTGAAAAATCTCTTGGTTTCACGTGTTTATTGTATATTACACAACGTATTACGTATATTTACGTCTTGGTAATTGAGTACGAACGAAATATCGCACGTTAGTCCACCACCCGTTTTTTAGTTTCTCATTATTGGAAAATAATAAGTTAATATTTTATTGACATAGCTTGCGTGAATAAAACTTGAATTATTCACCGCCAAATCCATCAAAAAACACTTTCAATTCACTTGAGCACTTTTCATATAAACAATTAAACGTCAAAACCGAACTAAAATGATAAAAAAATGGACGATTAGTCTATGCCCCTCACGAACTCAGGCATACGCTGCATGCCGTGCCTTTAAATATTAATAGAAATGAACGGTTTTAAGCGAGATATCTCGTCATCGAAAAAGTGGGAGATTTGGTATTGTTAAAGTGCATATGGAGAAAAATTAGCTAAAATTTATCTATAATATATGTTACAAATACATTAAATTTAATCAAATAAAACGTCATGCTACTGACAGATGATTGACAGACTGAGTTTCGAACTGTGAATGTTGTGTGGTTTCAAATGTGCCTTTTTCAATGGTCTGTCAATGTCAATGTCGTAATGTCAGCAAAAATAATTATTAATACCATTTAATAACGAATTGTATCAAAAAATTAATACAAATATAAGCTGTAATTGTGTTTTTTTTTATGTTACCTACTAACATTTTTTTAAATTCCAAGTTGTTAATTCATTCAGAAGTTTAAGTTGTCGTTTGAACCAAGATAATTTAATTGCTGATAGAATTTAAAAACTGCTTTTTTATAGATACGAAATAAAGTGCACATTGAATTAGTAAACAACCTAACCTAACCCATTTATAGAATGTGTTTAAAAATGAAACGTTAACGTGAAATTTCCAAATTTCCAAATATTTCATCTTGCATTTCTTAAGTTAAGGACTAATTGTATACTCATTCGGTGGAAATATTTAATTGTTTTTATTTTATACGTATAAGTTGGTATTTATTCTTTTTATTCATTTGTTTTTTTTTTATATGATTGTATATATACTGCCTGTTTATATTTTTTGTCGTGTAACTGTTTATTTCCCTGATAAACATAAATAAATAAAACGTTGTTACTTTCTTTACGTTGACAACTAAGGTTGGGTATTTATGCGAGCATATCCCAGCCGTGGTTCAGTCGAGATTCGCAGAAAAATAAAAGTGTCTGCGTTTCGTTTGGCAGTCGACCAGAATATTATATATAGAAAATGTTAAATATAACTCACGCACATGGCCGCCCCAGTATTATTTGTTTTTTTTTTTTCAGTTGACGCCAAGGCCACAACGCGTCGAGACGCGCGTCGCCTTAAAACGAACAATTAGCGCGTTTTGTAGTTCAAATATTTTGACAGTCGAATTTTAGGTTAGATTTATGAATGTCAGTCGATCAAGCGGCTGCGGGACGCCGCGTTGGGATTGGAAGTTTTCGTTTGCTTTTTCCAGCATTTAATATAAGCAATATGACCGCGTTCAGATAAGATAAAGTGTAATATTTCGCCATAAACGCCCAATCGATACATGCCATCGTCCCTGACCCCAGTGCGCTTCGGTATAGTGAAGTGTGAAGTGAAAAAAAAGTTTTAGGTTAGGTTTAAAATGGAGGAAAAAGACAATGACGCCTCGCAAATGTTTCTTCCGAACGAGATAAGCGACGACCTGTACCGCGATTTGTGCAGAGTTCGCCGAGAGAAAAAAAGGTTTGGTTTTCAGCACTTTGATACAATTGCAACTCGTAACGGCCGCATCTGCTACGGTTGGTACTATTTTAAACAAATGCATTATGTAGTAGATTTAAACAATGTTAAAAAAAAAAATTAAGTGATAAATTGCTAAGTAATCGAGAATTAATTTATAATAAAAGTAGTTTTATTATATTTTTTAAAGCATCTAAGTAAACAGTAACCCCTCAATAGATTGGTAAATACTCGATATACGAAAAAAGGTTTTTTTTTTTGCAGTCAAGAATGAAAAGAACATTTCCTTTATTTGGGCCCATAACTTTTCAACATTTTGTCAATGAAACTCAGCACACCTAGATATACAAAACAAGTTATTTTACAGGTTAATTGGTAAAGGTATAAACGAGTTTGAAAAAATGATTGGTAATTTGTCGTAATATGAACATTTTTTAAGAGTATATTTATTTTTCTTTATTCTATATCATATCCAAAATGAGAACTAAACATATCTATGTACCTCTTTTACTGATGTTTTTATAATTATTGTTGTACAAGTCAACTGTATATAGAAGTACTTAGATAGATATATTATACTTCGCTGTTTTTTATAAACAATATATTTAATTTTACATCACTTTATAGCGTATACTGCTGTTCTAATAGATCCTCAGCTGACAATTAATTAACTAAAATTTTCATAATAAAATGTGCTACCTAGAGGCCCACTGTTGACTAGGATTTATACAAAGTTATACAAATACAGGCTTCATAAATATTTGACGGAAGTAAAAGATAAAAGAGATGGAATAATTTGAAGCTATGTGTGTGTGTGTGAGAGGAGTAACCTAATAAGTGTTCTAATTACACTGTATTTGTATAACTTTGTATAAATCCTAGTCAACAGTGGGCCTCTAGGTAGCACATTTTATTATGAAAATTTTAGTTAATTAATTGTCAGCTGAGGATCTATTAGAAAAGCAGTGTATACGCTATAAAGTGATGTAAAATTAAATATATTGTTTTTTTATAAAAAAAAAGCGAAGTATAATATATCTATCTAACTACTTCTATATACAGGTGTCTTGTAATTCGATCTACTCTTTGGAAAAGGGTTATACTATAGGTCAATTATGCTCAATCACTTAGTGGTCGAAAATGAATGGTTTCAAAGATATGGTGGTTGTAACGTTTTATTTTTAATTTTCCGATTTCCTACAAAAAAAAAATTACCCCTATCTGGACACTTAAAAGATACTTTTTGAAAGCGATAAATTAATGCTCTCTTTAAAAAAAAACTGAGATATAAAATATCTTAAACGGTGACAATAGTTGTTTCAAAATAAAAAATCAACAAAATTCAAAAATAATTTATTCGAAAGCTTTTGCAAGAGGTCCTACAAATCAAAGGGCCTAAGTTTGGCTGCTAATTGATAATCGACTCGACGCTGGGGAATTTCATTTGATGAAATTCTTTCATCTCAATGCTATTTCACTGGTGAAATTTATTTATTTTTTTATTGCGTTAATCCATACATTTTTCGTGGTGATAGTCGGACTTCGTATGATTTTTTTAGATAAAAATTAAATGTTCCGTCGCTACACGTTTCTAGAAATTTACAACGAGCGTGAAGTAGCTATTACTATGTGTTGGTGCCGTGACCAGGATATAAAATATTATATGTTATTAACCCTAGCGTGATACCGCAAGACTATTATTTTAACAGCTGAAACGACTGAACGCAAGTCGAGATGATAAACTCAAAGAAATATGGATGATAAATTAAATATTGAAAAGTTATATTAAACATCTTTCTCGTTAACCATTTGACGGAAGTTGCACATTAGGTGAATAAGGGTGAACTTAAAGTCAGCAGTATCCTTTTAAGGGGCGAATCTGGACGAAACTGGACAACGTTTGTTCAACAAGATTTCGTATAGCTAACAAAAAAATCCGTTTAAAATATCAACACTGTATTGAACGTTCGGTCCGCGTATTGTTTTGTTTCTGACCTATATTACAATGTTTGCGCGCTGGAAACTACCCGTCGTTCACTATCATCAATACATTTGTAGGTACCGTACCCCGTAGAGTCAGTCGGTTATAGGATTGCGATGCCGCGCGGTCTGATATTTTATTAGGTGACCATACTTTTTTAAGACTCTTTCTTTTGCCATTTTTGACCATTTTTTTTTTTTTGCTTTGACCTATGAATGAGTTTACAACATGAAAAACATTATAAATGATTCGATCCAAAACTATCAAAACGTATAAACCAGTTCCAAGAGTGACCACTAAAAAGCCGCAAAGTTACCTTAATTTTTTTAATACATAAACCAGAATATACCAACCTACTTACTAATTACACGAGACTTGTTTTGACGATTTAATTAATTTGACATTATAGAGTTTAGTACTGTCTAATATTCAAGGATTGCGGATATAAAACGTGTATGAATTTCTCACGCAATTAACAAAGCACGTCGAAACCAGATCAAATAAAAAAAACAAACATTTAAGAATAATTTCTTTAATACGTAAGATGACTTAAATAAATTATTAATAAAAAAATATTGTTAAAAACAAGATTTTATATATGTGCTGATGTATAAAATTTCGTGTATGTTGACCGCTGAAGAGTTCCTTGGCCTGGAGCCATTCCTGGGTGTAGAATCAGGTCATGCTTACCATAAAAATGCATTGTCATCGGAACCGACTTGTTCCAAATTTCACCTCCGTAGGATAAGAGGAAGTGGTTGTAATTCAGCTTGCATGATTTGACATAAATAAAAAATGTGTAAGTGACAATGTGTAAGTGACAGTGACAGTGTGTGTAACAGTGTGTGTGTGTGTGTGACAGTGTGTAAGTGTTCAATGTGATGCATAGTTATGTTAGCAATTTCAAAAGTACCATTAAAAAATTGTAACTATAGTAAATTGGGATTCAACATATGCAAGCAACGATCTTTTAAAACATATGGATACGGGAACTGAGGATGAAAAACGCATCACTCACAAGTACGCCACTTTGCGTCGAGTACGCTTCTCGCGTATGTCATCGCGATAAGTGTTTATCCAGCATGTCATACCTGTGCCGGGTTTTTACAAGGTCGATTTGTATGACATGCCGTATCTATATGTTTTAAAAGATCGTTGTATGTAAGGCAAGAATTAGTAACTCTGTTATATTATTACTTTTGTATACTTTTAAGTAGTGATTCTGACCTTGAAATTGGGAAACAGCTTTGTAAATAAAACAAAAAAAAACTGCTCTAAAATGGCGAAAGAAAGAGGCCTAAAAACGTGTTAAAGTATAGTCACCTAATAAAATATCAGACCGCGCGGCGTCACAACCCATAAACCGACTGCAAATACATGTCGTCAATACATTTGTAGGGGAAATGTAAGTCAATTGGATAGTCAACAATACGCGCACCAAAAGTTCAATACAATATTTATATGTTAGGTTTATAAAAACTTGTTGAACAAAGGTTGTCCAGATTCATGCCCATAATGATCCCTTAAAAGGGTACTGCTGACTTTAAGTTTACCCTGTATTTAGTATATTTAGTAATAAGTTAATAATAATCATTTTAGAATTTATATTTAATATAGTCTTTACATTAATGCTTCTGTTTTGACGGTTGATTATAAACTTGATCTTTTTGGACACCTAGAAAATTGATTTTCTTAGTACAGACTTTACTCTAGTTAAGAGGTCAGAGAACCACATACATTAGCGCTGATCACTCCCTATCACAGGAAAACATGTCATAATCTTTAAGGCGAAGCCAAAAGTTGAATATTAATTTCGATTAATTTAGACCAGAGGTCCACACGGACCCGCGGGAGTTTGTGAGGACTGCCAGGGGTCCCTGACAGGACCAAAAAAATGATTCCACTATACATGAGCACCTATCAGTGTGAGAATCCTGGGGGAAGGGGTCCACGAAGGTTAAAAAATACTGGGCTAGGAGTCCACGGGGAATATTATATCTTTTACATTGTAAAGGCAGAGAAATTTAATAAATGATAAACTGCTAATAGTTCTTTTTTAGTTAAATTTCTTTCTTATAAAAATTGTAATTAAAAGGAAAATTAAGTGTCTAAAACACAGAAAATATTGTTTTTTTTTAATTTTCTATATTATGGTGCTATAATTAAATAAAAACCAATAATTACTCACTGACCGCCTGACGCCCTATAAAAAATAAGCACCGAGTGTCAAGTTCGACGGTCAAAATCAATGAATTATACAATAAATAAATAAAAGTACATACTTACAAAATTATCGACAAATTTATAAAAAATAAAATAAAATTTGATCGGGGCCAAACGTGATATCCACTTATCTGACAATCAAGTATCTTGCTTAACATAGTCTCGAGACTTTTGAAATCTGATCGGAATTTGTTATCATTTGAGCTGATAACGGTTATATATTTTTTGAGGCAATTTTCCCGCTTGACAAGCCAATGTTGTATTTTTAGTTTTAATGTCTGTCCCGTGCCAGTAGATAAAAAACACCTAAACTTTTAGAACAAGAACGCCGTTTCATGAGGCGGAGACACATGCGCGAAAACACATGTTCGATAATTGCCGCAGACTTGTATTTTTTTTATGATCAAACTACAATGTTTTTCGTAATCTTCGCTAAACTGACTTGTAACGGACAGTAGCATTATTCTAAAAATAGCGGCTGTTAATATAATACTTGCACTTGCGAAATAGCCACATTCCGCGCCGTACGTAAAATGCGCGTACCGCACGATGCCGCCACCCATTTTTTAGTTTTTATTATTGCTAAATAATAAGTACAAAACTATGAACATGTTTGTTTTTACATTTAATTTAATAATACTAATAATATTTATTTATTCTTATCCGAGTACATGCCTTACAATATAAGTTTGTCATTGTCATTCTTGCAAAATAGCTTCAATTCAAACAAAAATAGCTTTTTAATACCCTATAACATTGAGAGAGGTATTTTTTACTAACTTTTTTGCTAGACATTAGATGATTATGATTTTAGCATTCAATTTATATCTCAAACACTAGACTATCAGGCTAGACTCCAGCTTCAGTGACGCGGAAATCTCATGAAAATAAAGCGCGGCGACGAGTTCAAATATAAATCGCGCAGTTACTTTGTAGCCGTTTAAGTATTATGCTATTTTGAAATCGCGTACCCCCACTGCTATCAAACATACCAAAACTCAGTCAACTTGTTAGTAATATGAAAATACCGAAGTACGACTCGGGCGTTCTTCGTTTGGTAGCTATTTTTAAAATGATTTATACCGATACCAGTAGTATTGAAATAAACATTTCTTTCACTTTCAATATCTTAGCAAATTAGACAAGACCAAAGGTCCTGGCAGTGACAATATACCATCTTTATTCTTGGTGAACTGTGCTAGCTCCCTTGCGAAGCCTTTAACTATTCTCTTTAACCGCTCCATCAGAGAGGGAGTTTTTCCCAGTAAGTGTAAAGAAGCCCTCATTACCCTCATTTACAAATCAGGTCCTAAAAACTACCGCCCAATCTCAATCTTGCCTGTGTTCAGTAAAAGTTTTGAAAAAATTGTGACCAGCTTTATCCAGCCGTTGTAAAATGTTTCTAATACATTCTAATATGAACAAGTGGATCCAAGTTGATGCCATTTATACTGATTACGCGAAGGCCTTTGACCGAATAGATCACTCCATACTTCTCAAAATACTCTACTCCCTAGGAATGCATGGCGATCCTTATCGTTGGTTATGCTCTTATCTAACTAATCGACAGCAATTAGTTGTCCTTAGTGGCTTTAGGTCAGACGTTGTAGTTACCAAATCAGGAATACCACAAGGTGCACATTTGGGTCCTTTAGTTTTCAACCTGTACATTTACGATATTTATATTTGTTTCCGCTACATTTACTCGCAAAATTATAAAAGTTAATTACACATACTCTATAAATAATAATTTCATAACGGAAATAGATTCATGTTAGACTCTAAGCTGCTCTATAACAAACACATTGAACTAATTGTGGAGAAATCACATAGAATGCCTGCCTTCGTATTCAGGACTTGCAAGCTATTCCAAAACCCATACACTGAAGCTATTGTCTTTGTCATTGTCAGGAGTCACTTAGGATACTCTTCTGTCATTTGGAGTCCCTCATATAAAGTCTATGTAAGCAGGATAGAAAATATTCAACATAAATTTCTCAGGCACCTGAATTGGCGTTGTCGAATCTCATTTGACACTTACCAAGAAGCTGAAGACTTCCATCAAATTCCCAGTTTGGATACCGGAAGGAAAGTGTTGGATGCTGCCTTTCTATATAAACTACTCTATAATCTAATAGACTGTCCAGAGATTTTGCAAAGTATCCCCTTTAGAGTACCCAACGAATTACTAGATCAACAGATCTTTTCTTATTAAATAAAACGAACCCTAACTACCCTCAAAACGCGACACTTCACAGAATATGCCATGAATATAATAGTAATCTTTCAGAATTAGACATTTTTAATTGTACTATGAATTTATTCAAAAACAAGGTGAGTAAAATATACACGTCTCATACAAGTAATTAGAGGTAATGGTCCTAAATATATGTATGTTTATCATAATAACTCTATACAACCTATATTCTAATTAATACATTTTTTTTTATAAGCGTAAGTAATTATGCAAAAACGAAACTATTTTATTTTATTTCCTGTATGATTCTTATAATTTTCTATTTTTATGTAATCAGTTTTTGGTGAACTGACATCTCAATTCAATTATTAAATAGTGGATTCATGTAATTGGCCAAATTTATAACTATGTATTTACTGTTTTATAAACTAAGTTACGCTGTATGTTTCCCTAGAATATATTAAATAAATAAATAAAAGAAACTGTATTTCTGGTACCCTGTAAGGTTTAACCATACCTGGTTTTTAGGTCTCTATTGAAGTTGCTAACCGCGCAAAGTCTGCTTGCTTAACTCTTGAAAATCCGAGCATAAACTCTTTCAAGTTGAATTAGAACCAATTCTTCCTATCCTACGGAGTTGAAATTTGACATGTCGGTCAGTTCCGATGATAATGAATTTTTATGGTAAGCATGATCTAATTCTACGCCCAAGATTGGCTCCAGATGAAGGAACTCCTCAACGGCCAACAGCACAGACACGAAATTTTGTATACGCATTCGAGCACTTATATAAATGTATTTTTACTATTAATCTATTATTATATCCATTGCTATAGTTTAGAAGATATTGTTTATTATCACTCAGTCACAAAAAAAAAGAAAAACTAAGGTTTTAGTCCTAGGTCAGGTCTGCTAAAGGACGCCGCGCCCATCACGTGAATATTCATCGGTATTCGGTACCTACTCGTTGGGCGTTCAAAGGTATTCGAGTACCCGTTCGGCACTCGCCCTGCATTCGATGGCGTGCGGTGCGTCGAAACGTCTCGTTTTAGAATTCGGTATTCGGTTCGATATCGTGCTATTACAGTCAAGGTGGCCCAGTGCTGAGCACGCTACCACAATACGGTATACGGAAGGTTAATTACTTTCATTCTGACTGTCAAATACTGCTGTCAGCGTACTGGATCAGAGTTTGTAGTACCATTTTGTCAATACAGGGTTTTATGGGTAGATTATAGGGTATAGGTTTATTTTATATATAAAAAAAACTTGTAAATATGTTAATTTATCATACTTTTTAAAAAAATAATATAATCCTTAGACAGTGGCGTGATTGATAGCATGCAATCGCAGAGGTACGTAGACACGCCTTCGCTGACCTAGCTATTCTTGGAATATTTCAAGTCCCAAACGCATCGCTGTTAGTCTCACAATTTTTCGAATTCGACGGTGCATTTGCGATTTGGAATGGCTCAAAAAATAGCATAGCTTTTCCATTTATTAGGTAAACACCGTTCGTTCATCTGATTCATTTCGTTTTAATGAATTTGAAGCAATCGATTTCCTTCCAAATAGGTTTGTGACGAAATTTGCTCCAATTTTGTTTTAAGGCTAAGATCTCCAAAAAAACCCACATTTCTGGTGATGCACCACTCCTCAACCACTAAATATTTCGACGAGTGTTTATAGCATTAGGTACACTGAAGACTTATCTTGTACTTCTAGAAGGCTGATTTTTAAAATTGATTTTCGTTTTTGAAATATAAATTAAATAAAAAAATGTGGTCACTTTTATTTTTCGCTTCGCGTTCGGTAATTCAGCGTACGATTTACCCGAAAAATAGTGCATAATATAGACAAAATAATGGTGTAGTTCTTAACAAAGGCACACTTTTATATTTCACGCTCATTTTACTGAATACGATTTTTATTATGAGAATTGATAAAATTGTGAAATTTGTGGAATTTTATATCGAATGAAAATAAACGTCGCTTTTAGTAGCATTGAAATTAAACGATTTTTTCAAATTCGTCTGTTGTTTGTGAAATTTTTATGAATATATAACAAAATATTGTCAAACGAATTGTCAAAAATCAGCCCATTACACGTAATTAATTTACAGGAGTGTATTGTGTAAAATGTACGAATAAAATAAATGTATAGCCAGATTTTATCATTAAAAAGGAAAATGGAGTAATTTATCTTTTAAAATTAAAATAAAATAAACAAAAATAAATAAGTAGGCGATATAAGAAAAATTTTGGTAATTTTTATATTTACGTCCGTTTTTAATTTTGATATTAAATGTAATTTTGGTCAGTTTGAGAGTAAAAAAGAGACATGATTAAACATTTAGTTAAAGCAAAATCCCTTTCGGCACACCGGAAGGCGGAGGTAGATTTCACCGGATCAAAGTAGGAGATAGGCGAACTCCAATCGTACGAACTTGAACTTGCCGCTTAATGTTTACCAATTATCTATTTATATCACTTTATTGTGACACGACAACTGCCGTAATTTTACACCAATCACTTTCAAATTGATACATAAAATTTAAGGGCACAAAATCTCGGTCAAGTTCTTTCATGGTCGGGATTGTGGGAGGGGTTTTCGAAAAAGTAAAATTTTGCTATTACTTTCTTAATATATATCGATTTCATATTTTATATTTTCCCTTAGATTAGGGCCTAAAACTCATCTAAGTAAACTTTTTTGATAGCGCCAACGGGTGGTATAGTGTGGGTTCAAGTGGTTTTTCAAAATTCAAAAATCATACCTTCCTATAGGCACAGGAAAAATTCCGTCTATGATGTAAATTGTAGACGTTACAGTTTTTATTTGTAACAATTTTTGGTATGTGCAACCCTTGCGGCACAGTATTCAGTATTCGCACTCTCGCTGTTGGACAATGTTTGTACTACTTTGATCCGGTGAAATCTACCTCCGTTTTCCACCGTCCCGAAAGAGATTTTATTTTTTATATCTTCTCGCCCTCTCTACAGAGTTGTTTGTTTGAGAACCTCTGATCCCTGATGTGGTCAATAAACGCACGTGCTGTATAGGAATTGATTATACACGAATCGACCGGGCAGCATCAATGAATCATCGATGTATCATTCCTCCTGTGCGTATTTAATAAATACATAAATCAGCGCACCCGCTCGCCAGAGCGGGACCACGATATCAAGGGCGCGAAGAAAAACACTTGCCGCTCGTCACGCGAACCAATCCCTGCATTTATTCCAAGGAGAGGTAGTCGCGGCACGAGATCGAACTCTTCGCGAATTCGAATTCCGAACCGCAGTCGGACGCCGTCGGGATCCATCGGCGCAGTCCTCCGGGGTTCGCGGTGCGAGTGAGACGGGCGAGTGAGAGATCCGTAACGGCCGCGGGTTTGGATCCCTTTGCGTTGGTACACATTTTCGTAGTTTTATAGTATGTTTTACTTTAACGCCAACGTTGACTAGAAATTAGCCACGATTTATTTCGATATTTCTAAGGCCTTTGATAAAATAGATCATAACAATATTTTTGACGTTTTCGATAGATTTCCTGATCTGAACTCTATCTATATCCTCACCTTATCCTCACCACACGTTAACGAAAGATATCTATCTAGCGTTATCTTTTCCATGCCTCTTCATAAGAAAATCGAGGGTTGGAATGTCTTTCTCCTGATTTAATAATCGCCGTTTTTTACAAGAACCAAAGAATTAAGCTATCTAACAGTGAAAATCCCATTCGAAACCATTTTTAGAGACGAACTCGCAACGACGCGAAAACAAACTCTCATTTATGAGTAGTTTTGCGTTTGATTCAAATTATCTTGAGAGCACATCGCCTATTAGATCCTCGTAGACCTGGTCATAACACTGAATATTGATCGCATTTCTTCATTTCTTGGTCTGTGACGTTGTAATTATTGTATCAATTTGATTGGCATGCATTAATGGACCGCGCAGATAGGGAACAAAGCCTAATTGATTTCCAAACCTTTTAGGAGATTAAACCCAGTTGATTGCGATCGTCCGTACAGTGCGCATCCCATGATTGATCCTGCCAACTACCACGTGACCTTTCTCTTCTCTTACCTGCACCATAACCTGGCTAACTTCATGGTTATGTACTCGGCATATTATATTAGCGGCGATATGTGCGTACTCTATACGTTTTTCTTTTTTTTAATTAAGCCTAATACAAACATGTGCCTTGGTAAGTAGATTGAATTAATTACCTTCTACACTTGATGAAAAATGTCGAAATTATTAATATTCTTTATTGCTAAATGTGTTTCTTGTTTATGTGCATTACGAATATCCATTGTTTCGTCATCACTATGAATCTCTTTTATCTAACTTCCATCGTTTGCATTTTGAACGAATCCCTACCATTTATCGTTATTTTCAATCGTTGTGCCTTTTGGTACATATTTCAATAGTTATTAGTTATAATAATTACACGTTAAGATACAGGAACGTAATCTTTTTAATAATCGTCTATACCTTTTGAATCTTACAATACAATACAATACATTACGCACATTATATTATTATTCATACATTACACGAAAAAAACTAGAAACATTAAGTTTATAATAAACTTTCATCATTTTAACAAGCATCGCTGATTGAATGCTTAATATAAGATTAACGTTTAAATTGTTTATTTATTTTCTACCATTACTCGTTATTAAATATATCCTCATCATTTTGATGAGGTATCGATATTTCATCTAATACAAATTAAAATACTAGAAGTCCTTATATATTATTCTTTAAGTTCTAAGAACTTTAACATTTTCAAAGTCATCTTCAATGCTTAACAAACTTTAAATCATATTTACATTTTGTTAACATTTTTGGAGTGAAACATTGCGAATCAGTAAATATTTTTTTTATATTAAGAAACATACTTTATGACGTCACATTTGAACTAGTAACCGTTTAAAATGTGCTAATTTCAGATTCCATATTATCTAAAGCAGGGATTCCCAAACTATTTTGGGCAAGAGACCCCCCTTTTCAAAAATGAACTGATACCTCAGACCCCCATAGCCAAATTACTTAAAAAAACCTATCTCTAGTTTTTTTTCCTATTGATACAAAATGCTTACCAATTTAAAAAATTTGCGGTTGGTTAAGTGAGTAAACTAGACATCATTTTCTCATTAAAATTTAACAAAATAAATAGACATAAATTCAGTAAATATCAAGTGTAATTAATAATTATTAATACAAATTACGTAAAAATGCTTTTTTTTTCAAATAAGAATTTGTGTTAATTAAAATGGGTCGATTTTTAGCCCTTTTCGACCCCCAAAATCAGTTTATGTCGACCTCTGGGAAACCGATTTCGACCCCAAGGGGTCGATATTGACCACTTTGGGAATCCCTGATCTAAAATGTTGTTCACTATTCTCAGACATTAATTATATTTTGGAAATAGGCTATTCTCAAGATTATCTGATCCGTGTTATAAATAAAAAATCCAAATCCTGGTATTTTTTTGTAGTTTTTGATGTTGAAACTTGCGTTCACGTTAAATCGAGTTCAAGGAAGGTTTGCGTTCTAGGGCGTAAATTCTTTGTGTTATGTTAATTCGTGGTGGTGTTTTCAGTAGCTCAATATATTTCAGTAAACTCGGTCGCATGGTTTCGAAATTTGTGCGCTGAAAACATTATGGTGTTGTCAGTGACCAAGCATAAACTATCGAAACTCCGTGATTTTGTATATGTTTTTGTGTTTGATGTGTTCAACGCCACCATGAGGGCCTCTTACTATGGTTGCAGCACTGGAGTCAGGTACGTTTCTTTTTAAATCGAATTTATGGTCAAACATAACATCTAATATGTTAGAATTATCCAAGGCTTTTGACAAAGTGTTCAGGTCTGGAAACGCGATTTATTTTTAGGTTACGGCAGTTAAGTTGAGGATTTTTATGATATTTACATATATTAATATCTTTAATAAGGGTTGATTTTTACTCAACTAGACATTTATCTGTTCTAGAGTGACCAACCATCGTTTTGTTCCAGTAAATCGTATGAAATAGTGAGTTAAATTCTAAATATTAAGAGAATCATACAACTAATTCTCTTCAGTTATGCCATTAAAATGTTTTTACAATTTCAATTAATTCTTCACTGTGTATAATACTTAAATGTATTAACCATGTAGAGATCTTTTTAACAATACCTACTTCATGAATTAAGTTACAGTTCACTTCCGATGCATGAGCACAAAATTCCTCGAATAATTTACCCGAGAGAAAGTAAAAACGTTTCTGTCCAAAGGCAGTTTTCATTTGATTCAATCTTGGTTCCTTACCAAGACGTGCCCTGGTGGAGCACTGGTCGAGGTTATGAACTCATTTGTATCCTTCCCTAAAACATTTTCACATAATGAACTATATATAAGTTTGTCTGAGTTCCTGAAAGAGTTCTCTTGATGTGAATCTGAAAAGTTTACTGAAAACCAACTCAATGCACACTTTTGTGCTACATCTGATATATTAGAATTATCCAAGGCTTTTGACAAAGCTTAGAGCGGTCGCCGTAGGAATTTTTTGAAGCATTTACATGGCTTCAAAATGTTTACCTCAGAGCTGATTTGACAGATGTTGAACAGTCCCTGACAGATTAGCTGTCCTGAGTGCCCAAGATCGTCTGTTTTCGAATTTATCATCTAGTAAATCTTCTACGCAACGTGGGTCTGAAGACTGGTTTGCGTCTAACCCACCTCGTTTTCTGATGTTCTTCGGGGGTTACTGCAAGCTAAGAAACAAAATCAAAAATTTTGGCTATTCACTAAATGCTGGTTTCTAATAGCATATTATTTTAGGACATCAAACATATTTTGACCTTTAGATGTTTATCGACGTGTCGTTATTTTAAATTATACGGATTGTACCTACCTTTAAAGATTGTTTTATTTTTCGTAGGTTAATGTCATCAATACATATTTTGACCTTTAGATGTTTATTGACGTGTCGTTATTTTAAATTATACGGATTGTACCTACATTTAAAGATTATTTTATTTTTCGTAGGTTAATGTCATTAATTGATATTATTTTTATTAATAATTTACAACAGTCGCTTTATATAGTTTACGAATGTGTAATAATAAAATTCGATCGTATCATTAAACTTTTTAGTTTGAGCATTATTGAGGTTTTTATACCTTTATAATACGCTGACTTTACCTTTATAATCATTGCATATTTTATTTTTTTTTAATTTTGTACGTCAGATGAGAGCGTGTACAAATACGTCATTAGCGGTGTTGTTTGCCTTAACTCCCTGCAATACCTATGAAATTTAAAATTTGTATTTTAAATTTGAAATTCAAAACAACTTGTATTTCTATATTTTTTTTTTTTACAATTCATTGTCTGTTTTAATTTTTTCATGTAAAAATGAGACTTGATATAAATAAGTAACTGTAAGTTTTATTTATTAAATTTAATTCATTTGTTTTATTATCACATATTATATAACACATAGCAGGAACAAGCGAATTTCATTGGATCACAACATTTTAATTGTTGAATACAAGTAACTAGTTGTAGGCAAATTATATTTCGAAAAATATAGGTAGGTGCATTCCTTAAATTTGCATTGCAAAATTCTCTCAGATGAGCCTTTATGTTTGTGCTAATAAGTAATAAGCCGTAATTACTTTTTAAATATAATAATTATCTGTGCAAAACTAATTGAGAGGATTATTCCTAACCCAGATTCGAGTCGAGGTTACACAAACACCGTTGCATTCCGCGTAACCAGCTCGCAAAAAAAAAACGCGCGCCTCACGCCAGCCTCCGAGATCTGCTCGCATTTCGCGGAACAACTCGAAATTCTCTCTTGTTTCCGAACTCGCTATTAATACATTCGCTATTAATTATTGTGCGCCACTGAATATGTATTAGATGCTGAATGCCAACTATAATATCAATAAAGATTGGAAAAAATCGTTTGGATTGTGGCTATTATAATTCCTTTTTATTTTTTTATTTTATTAGAGCGAAGCGAGCGGAGCGAGCGAAGCTCTCATAAGACGACTCCAATTAGAACTTTGTCACGGGCTAACTTGGTCATTCCTTGACCGATTTGAAAATTTTTTGATTTTGAGAGAATCTACATGAAAAAGTGAAGGTCGTGACGGAGCTTGATTTTAAATATTGTCAAAAATAAAATTTTTGGGGTCAAAAGAAAATTGTCTATGGGAATATCCATTATAAAAAAGTCACGCTCTTTTTTGAAAATTTTTTATTCGAAAATAATTATTCGAATTTTATTTTAAATTGTACGACAATTCACTGACAATTACGATATGTCAGTGAAGGAGAAATAATGACTGATGAACTTGAACAAGATTCATTGAATGAAAATTGTGTTCCTGAATTTTATATACAAAAATGAATTTCTCTTTTTGTATATAAAAGATTTCAAGAACCTCATTTTAGAAAATTATCCATTCGTTGAAAAGTTATGTTTTCAATTTCCCGATGAAATTCTCTTGTACATTAGTATTGAAGATATTTTAAGTACCTCATTTTAGAAAATTATCAAAATCTATCCCGTCGTTAAAAAGTTATGCTGTTGATTTCCGGATGAATTTTTTTTGTGCATTTGTATCAAAGAGATTTCAAATACCTCATTATAGAAAATTATCAAAATCTATCCCGTCGTTAAAAAGTTATTGTCACAGACTAAATTTTATTTAGAAAATTTTAGTAAATCGCTTCGCTCTAATATGTGCTGCAGCGAAGCAAAATGCGAGCGACTGCGGCGACCTAGTGGTAATTGCCATATTACATACAAAAAACAGTGTGTGTGAGGAAGTTGATTTTCCTAAATTATCACCACATACTGGCATCTACATTCGACAATGTTACAAAAAACGCGCGACGTGCTGTCTCTAGGCGCACCGTACAACGGCATTATTAGAGCGAAGCTCTCATAAGGAGACTCCAATTAGAACTTTGTCACGGGCTAACTTGGTCATTCCTTGACCGATTTGAAAAATTTTTGATTTTGAGAGAATCTACATGAAAAAGTGAAGGTCGTGACGGAGCTTGATTTTAAATATTGTCAAAAATAAAATTTTTGGGGTCAAAAGAAAATTGTCTATGGGAATATCCATTATAAAAAAGTCACGCGCTTTTTAAATCTATCCCGTCGTTAAAAAGTTATTGTCACAGACTAAATTTTATTTAGAAAATTTTAGTAAATCGCTTCGCTCTAATATGTGCTGCAGCGAAGCAAAATGCGAGCGACTGCGGCGACCTAGTTTAGCCTGACCCTGCCGAGGAACTGAAATTAATAAGTAAAAAGTGGGAACGAACTAGTTCACATAAAAACCCGCAAGGGTTTAGTGAAGAAACAAATAAAACATTTATATTTCGTATATAAATAAAGAATATTAAAAAAAAAATACATTTCAGCGCATATTTCTTGAAAGCATTGTTAGGAATATTTAAAAAGAGTTGTGGAACATTATTGCAGCGATTTTCACCATCTCAATTGTGTCGTATCTTAACTATCTGGCAAATTTTCAAAAATTCATAAACAAGGAAACTATTCGATGTGTTTTTTTATGATTCAAAATAGTGTTTAAACTGTTTTTTAATTATTTGTTCTAGTATTCTCGTTAAAACCAATTCGACGAGAGAACATTTCGAACGAACAGTTAGGTTTTTATTTATTTTCCCTACCTTGGACTAGAAGTAACTCAACCGGGATTCCCTTGAAAAAATACTCAAAATCTTTTTTCGAAGTCGGTTAAAACAGATAAAAAAGTAATAAAAGCACTTTTTAAAATTTCGATATTTGGCATTTTCGCGAAACATAAAAGTAATTTGGTGATGTGTATGCTGCCACCTGTCTGCTGCAATTTGAACTATTTTATTTCTGCCTATCTTGTTGTGAATGTTTGAAATATTTCCGCTAGATGACAGTGGTTTAAAATGTAATTAAGGGCGCCCCTCATAATTAATAATAATATATAGAGCAGCATTTTTTTAAATACATAAAATGAAATGAATTTTTAATTTAAAATATAGTTAAAACAATATTTTTTATACTTAGTTGATTGAATGAAAAAAAAAATGTCGTCTTTTCGGCGATTCAACAATCTGTTCGTTTTTATTAAATATTTGCATTGATTGTCGATAGATGGCACTAAATTTTTTTTTTGCACTGGAAGAATAATTACGTTAATATTTAATTAAATACTAATTTGTAACAAACATAAAAAATATATCATTATGGTAAAAAGTCTCCAAAAGATAAAAATATTTTAATTTAGCAAAGGCAATACGAGTATATCTTTGAACTGTTGGTTAAAATTAAAAAATATCGAATTATTATTAATTATTTGCTACGTTGTTTTTGTGTTATTGCCATTTTTTCTAGTTTAATTTTATAATAGTTACGTTTATAGGAATTAAGAAGTTTAGGTTGTTAGAACTTTTCTTAACTTGCTTTTGCAATTTGTCTCGTTTTCGAATTGCCGATAAAATAATTTAACTTATCCATGATTTTAACAGCTTAATATTTGAGAGTTGACTTTGAATAGTTGTTTTTTGTCAATTTTAGTAATCGGTCAATATTTTTATTAATGAATCTATAGCAATATTATTTAGTATCTGAAGATAACTATATACTAGTATGCCATTCCATTTTTTCAGTTTTCTTTGCTTTAAGCGTTGTGGGTCTTTGGTTTCTAATGCTAAAATTGTAGTAAATGATCTGTTACGGTGGATTCTAATATAATACCAGTTGCTTTTTTAATCGACTAACTAATATATATAATTCCTTATCTATCCTTGTAGGAATATTTATTGTGGATTTTAAACCGAAATACCGTGTTGTATTCTGATTAAAGTAAGTTTATATCTCCCGCTATGATTATTTCTTTTTAGCCTTTTACATTTTCGGTGCATTCTCGTTATATTTTATGGGAAATTATCAACTTCATTTAGGTGACCATTCATATTTTTAGATTATATATTATATTACATGGGATTTGATACAAGGTACTTGATATTAACTAAACTTGCTTAATTGTATATTTATTACCTGACTCGACACCGTCTTTTCCATTTTGAAACCAAACTTTGTTTGCCACATGAGACTCCTAAGTATGGCGTCATACACTCTCCAACATATATACTCTGTTCACCCGGTTCTATAATATCTTTCATGGTATAACTCCTTCACACTGAGCTGATATTAATCTTCTTTAGTTTTTACATAAACTCTGAGGCGTGCTGCGACTTTTCTTACAATCTTTGTAACATTTTCTCCGTTCGAAATTTCGATATGTTGCATGAAGAGATTTGCTCGCAATCCGAGAAACGATTTTGTAAATCTTTAACAATTTTGGAAACGTAATTTTTACTCTATTTCAAAGATTCGCTTTCTTGACTGCATCCAACTTTTCAATAATTTCGTCATATTTATCAGTAAATAAGTTTTGACTCCCCTTTAGCTCTCATATTTCCTTAGTAAGCGTTAGTAAGTTATCTGATCTATCAGTCCATCAAATTTAGCATCGATATATTTATTTATTTTTATTTTCTTATGGGAAAACACACAGTTATAACAATAACATTAAAACAATTAAGAATTAAACAGAAATCAAATTATTAAAATACAAACACGTAGGTGTGGCATTTGTATGGGTTTGTTTGGTATGGGGTTTGGCATTTGTATGTGAAGGGTGTGATGTATGTGTGAGGGTGTATGTGTATGAGTGCGTGAGGAAGAGAGAGAGATTTTGTATGGATATAAATCATGGAGAATTCGTGTATTTAACTGCTTGAGATCTCTCCGATTAGCGTCTGGATTCAATATTTTAAAGGCAGTTGCAAGTTAACCTTGTTGGTAAGAAATGCACTCGAATTTACCTACGCATTCTTTAAACGCATCTTCCAAAATGCAGTTTCCGGTAAATATTTAAATATTTAAAACACTATGAAAAATTACTTTGAAGTGACTATCTTGTTTTCGTCCTGAAGACGAGACCATAGAAGAACCATAGACGAGATGTGTCTTATTGTACTTAGTACTTATTGAAATAATGTTTGTAATTCGATACCTCATGTAAGATTAAGATTGTTTAATAAATTTAAAAAAGATCAACTCGTATACATAATCTTTCCCGCTTACTATTAAATAAACCCTGGTTAATTAAAACTACATAAAATGGAGGCAAATGAAAATAATCTTAAAACAGAACAAATTGACCAGAAATAATTACCCTGCAGTAATTTTAACCAGTTGCAAGTAAGTTACGACCGTAACGTTGAAACCTCTATCGATATCAACAGCTTAAATGAACTATCTTGTGGGAGATATTATTAAATCAGAGACCTATCTTGACTCTATCCCACAACGTGTTAAACCAGATACACGCTTCGAAAGATATGTTGATAAAGGACGTTGAAATTGAGGTTATAAAGTTCAAATTTTTTTTAACAGGCACAGCATTAAATCCGGTCAAAAAATAAATGTTTGATACGAGTTCGTACAATTGGAGTTCGCCTATCCTCCTATTTTGATCCGGCGAAATCACCTCCGCCTTCCGGCGCGCCGAAAGAGATTAACTTTTTATACCGATTACTTTTAGAAAAGCGATTAGCTGATTATTTGTTTTGTCCGATGCGAAAATACAAAAATAATAGGTTTATTTTTAGTTAAATCTTAGTTTTGCTAGCCTGTATCGACAGTTCTAAAATTTCCTCGGTCCGAGGAGAATAAGCGAGGCGTTCGGTCCCGCAGCACTCAGCATCCTGATCACAGCATCACTCAGATCGTCGACAGACGAGGATTTGGAGCGAGTGTCCGTGTGCGCGATCAGTACGTCAGACACATAAACTGAGGTTTTTTCCGTTTAGCTGTCCAGAACTGGTTCCGTCGACAAATTCCTCGAGCAGATGGAGGAAAGATTTTCAATTTAAATTTTAACCTACTTTTAGTTTAGTATGAGAAGCTACTCTCCCCGTCCTTTGGCCGTAGATTAGTAAATAGGATTGGGGGGAGGGGGAAGTGTTGTTTCATTAATAACCGCACGTCAAAATTTACAAAAATGAATTAAAATGGTGTTAAAATTTGTGATGGATTGTAGGGCCTAGCTGTAAGACTTCAAGTTCTAGTTTAATAATGTACTACTACTAAACAATGTATAGAAGCAGTTGGTATTATATGATAGCTACAGGTTGTCATAACTATTTCCGTAAGTACAGGAAAATATATTTACAAGCTTTTATTTAGCTTGCAATGTTTATATGACGGCTTAGGTCAAAACTTTTAAGTTGGATTAGAACCACTTCCTCATATCCTGCGGAGTTGAAGCATGACCTGGTTCTACACCAGGAACGGCTCCAGACGAAAGAACTCCTCAACCGTCAACGGCATAGTCGCGAAAATTTGTATACTTTTACTATTAATTTATTTCTACTTTCTTTTTTTCAGGAAGCTCGGCCAGTCCATTTCCAAGGCCCTGCATCACAGTAGGGCCGTCGCCGGCTACTCGTACTTTTCTCTGGTAAGTTTTTATTTAAGTTTTTATTTTGTTTTAAATAAACCCAATAACAATGTGATTAAACGACACCCAGTATTGTTTTTCCTTTATACCTACAAAAAGGAGATAACCGAAGTTACGTTATACGCGATTTCAAAATAGACTAATACTTAAACGGCTACAAAATAACTGTGCTATTTATATTTGAACTCGTCACCGTGCTTCATTTTCACGAGATTTCCGCGTCACTGAAGCCGGGGTCTGGTCTAACAGGGTAGAAAATAATAGGGCGACTGTCAAAATAGTTAATGCACCTGAATGGGCGATAATATTGAACGCGACTCTGTAGCTACGGCTGCGAATGAACGCGATTTTCATCGCCGCTTCAGTAACGCTGCTATTCGTTGCGCTTGAATAATAGCGCGATTTAAACGGTGTCGGAATACCGCACGAAGTTTGAATAAATCGGTAATTTGTGGTGCCGTTCCCCAAGTTTTTAGGCGCCTTTTCACCCTCTCTAGTTATACTGAATTGTCTTTTCACATCGCGTCTTGGAGTATTGTATCCGTTGATGACGTGTCGATGAACTGCCGTAGGTATATAAAATGGTCATCGCAAAAAACCCGTTTCGTTGTCACGACGTGTGACGTCACAACGTGTGACATTGTCAAGCCGGCAATTAGGCAGGCAATGCCTAATGACTCACTCAGTGGAAATTCAATTGCAGGAATTTGCATAAATTAGGTCAATTCTTCAAGTGCCTACTTTTGGTATCCTTTTAGGATGTAGGTAGATAAATTCTGTATAATATATTTGTATCCGTTAGTAGGACTTTATAAGTTTCTTGTAGCAAACATCATTATCGCCTATTTAATTTTGTTTATTTTTTATTACTTTGTTTATTTTTAATGTATGTTTTTCCCGTACTTAAATTAATAGGTATTTAAATAAAAAATAGATAAAATATAAATCGGTGTTGCCAGCATAATTGCATTATCAACAAAGATTAATTAATCCATTTTCCTGTTTAATGATAAAATTTGGCTATACATTTATTTTCTTCGTACATTTTACACAATACACCCCTGTAAATTAATTACGTGCAATGGGCTGATTTTTGACAATTCGCTGCAATATTTTGTTACACATTCATAAAAAATTTAAGAATAAACACACGAATTTCAAAAAATCGTTTAACAAACAATGCTATCAAAAGCGACGTTTATTTTCATTCGATATATTTATTTTGCTTATATATTTCACAATTTGATCAATTCTCATAGTAAATCGTATTCAGTAAAACGAGCATGAAATACGAACTTAAGGCGCGTCTTATTCCCAAATATTATTCAATCGAGATATCGCAACACACTGTTGTTATTCGTGCTAATATCGACCTTAAATCCTCAGCCGTAAAAGTGTCGATCGATAGTTGCCGCGTCGCGCGCGCGAGTGACGGTTTACGGTTTATAAGAATAAAATTTAAAAATGTGCTTTTTTTAAGAACTACCCTATTATTTTGTAAACAATACGCACTATTTTTCGGGTAAAACGTAGGCTGCATTTCTGAACGCGAAGCGAAAAATAAAAGTAAACACATTTTTTTATTTAATTTATATTTCAAAAAAAAAACCAATTTAAAAAATCAGCCTCCAAGAAGCACGAGATAAATCTCCAGTGTACATAATGATATAAACCACTCGTCGAAATACTTAGCGGTTGAGGAGTGCTGCATCACCAGAAATGTGGGTTTTTTGAAGATTTTCCAATGATACGCCTTCAAATTTTCTGAAGTAAACCTTTACGTGCACCTCACACAATGCTTCCTAGTGAGCGAATGAATTTAATCGCGACAGGCTCATTCGGCTAAGGGACACGCTCGGAACGCGACACGCTCATTCGGAGTCGGTGCCCCCGGCTCTCACGTTGATTTTAGTTCTTTTCACGTTTATTTTCCATTATAGTATAGATAGGCATGCGTTCACATTGTGAAATACCAGATACCAGTACGCCAATTTAAGCATTTTATGACACAACTTCCTTACATGAGTTTTCCTTGTAACGCCTGTAGAGTTTTCCTTGCAACACACACACATTTTTTATGCCACTGCGTTGCAATATAAAAAATAATAATCGAAACTGTATTTGAAACGCGCAACTACCCAACGAAACTGTCGCGAGCGCGAGACTCGTGACAGACGTGTGCGGATGAGATAAACACATTGCGAGCGCGAAATCAGAAGCTCACAAGATTTCTACAAAGACCTCAGGATATGAATTTTATGAACAAAACATTTAAAATTATATCGATTCGTAATCGTAATAAAATTTACTTATAGGTAATCTTTAATACATTTTTTTTTTAACAAAAAACTTACAATCGAAATATTGTTTAAATTAAATTAAAAACGGCTTTTTAAATGCCGCTTTAAAATAAAGGCTTTTTTTACCGACATTTCTCGGTTTTTCCCTTAGTACGGTATGGAGACGGACCCGGCTTATAAAATGCAAACCGTCCGAAGAAAATACGGACGTATGGCAACCCTATTTAGCATCGTCGATTCTAAAGCGAGTTTGCGTCTTGTCCTTTTTACTTGATAAGAAGATAAGTTTTATTTATTTATTCTTTATTGAAAAATACAACAGTATTAATTTTTATAATCACAAACAAACCTTATTACTAGTATATAAAACTAATTATGGATTTCGGACATTTTAGATATTAACATTAGCATAAAAAATTTGGAACAGTGTTCTTAAAATATATATAGATTATGAATATTATATTAGTACGTATACAGTAGAATTTTTTGATGTGTTATGATAAATTTAGTATGTATAAAAATAATTTATGATGAAGGTGATGTAAATATAATATATATGTATATTCTATATGTAATTGCAATAACAAGTACTTTATATTAAATAAATAACTACGCTGCGTCTTAGAATGTGGTCTTAGACACGGTATAATTACATTAAATATTTTTTTTCGTTTATTTATGTTTCATCCTACATAGGTACAACCAATGCATTACCTAATTAGCAAATAAAGATGTAAAAATACTAATATTTATTTATATATGCTAGTGCTAGTGTAATTTAATCAATCTTTCTATGTATTTCTTATATATCATACTGTTGGTGTTCAAATAGACGATTAATTAATAAATCCTGCACGTCTTCCGTGCGCCTTGCATACGAAAGAGTTTCGCGCGAATCGCGTGATCGGGTAATTCCCCTAACTAAAGCTAAAAAGATTTGTCATTTTTTACATTTTTAACCTTTATAAAAATATTAATTATTATTAATTATTTAGGTATATGGAAATTTCACATTTATTATGACTACAGATAAATATTGTATTATTATAGTCAACCAAAATTGTTCAGTGTATTTTTGAATGAAAGTATGTTTCCAATGTATGTATATCTATATTTATTTATTTATTTATTTATTTATTTAATCACGGAAAAACAACAGATACAAGAGATGAGAAGAAAACTTAGAAAAACTTATGATATAGGTTAGTCTTGTATCCTTACAAGTTTCTCACATATAGAGTGATTTATTTCATGTCTAATGTTAGTTATATGAGTTTACTGACAATAAGATCATTGTTAAGTGTATGCAGTTGCAAGCATAACTACACAGTACTACTTTATAAATAAGTACACAAAAATAAAATTAAAAATAGTGGCAAAAATAAAAGTAGAATTAGTGTGGCAAGCAAAGTGGCTAAGGAGGTGAATTGAAATGTATATATGTATATATATGTGTGTTTGTGTTGTTTTGTAAGTGTTTATATACATATTGTGTGTATGTGTTATATATATATATATATATTAAATGTTTTTATCTATACATATATATTTATCACAGATCTCTAATATAGACCTCGCGCTCTTATTATCTCTCTACTTATATATTACAAATAGGTAACACCTCGACACAGGCATTTGCCTAGTGAGGTGTTACTAAACCACACAAACTGTACTTTTCTTCTCTGGAAAATCAATAAAATGCTACAAAGTATTACACATTTAATCATATTAATTTGTATGGATATTTTAATAAATAATAAATAATATTCATATTGAAGCTCTATTTTCAGTTTAGACTTACTGTTTAAGTGCAAACTTGCCGTGTGCTCTTTTGCCAATATATGTCGCCGATAAGTAAAGATATTCCATATTGTAAAAGAAAATTAAAGGCGAGATCTGTTTGAAAAATTGTGGTTTATTGAACGCTTACAGAATACATTCTTGTCTTTGAATATTTCTACTAAATCACCATGTTTGTGACAGACTTGTACTCATCGGCCAACTTGATTTCTCAATAAAAAGAAAAAATCCGCGCACTAACTGTTTTACGAACATTAACTGTAACAGATATATATATTTATATTGTTCATAGTTAATACCTAAGTGATCTGTAACAGTGCTGTTAATGGAAATTACACTAACGACATACAAACTAATATTCATTCTATTAATGTGTTAGTGATATTTTTTTATAGTAAGGATATAATTTTTCTCAGCACGATTTCACTTTATTCGAAGAATAAATTTGACAATTATTTCCTGTTCGGATAGATCATTATTGATCTATATGATTTTGTAGCCAGCGTTCCGGATCGATAGATCGTATCAAGCGCGAACGGAACACGATTCGCGATGACAACAATTAGATCGGTGATCGATAAAAAGCGATATCATTTGCTTATCACTACGCCTTAACCTTAAAAATATTTATTGTCGGAAGTGAACGAATCACTATTGTTCCTTCGGCTTCCGCCTTCGATTGATCCGGCACGGCACAATGACCCGGAACCGCTCTTGAACTGGATCATTTGACAATTATTAAATTTAATACTAGCAATCTAAGTCCTGTTTTGTTACGACACCTGTAGCTATCGCATAATATCAACTTCTATACATTGACCAGAACCTAACGTCTTACAGCTAGGCCCTGCAGGCGTCATTAACGGCATAAATCACACTCGCGCCTGTGGTACCAACTTGTGATGGGTTACAGTTCTATCCCCACTTGTAGCTACGGCACCTTTAGCCCATTCGATGTGCGTTTTTTTAGTAAAAAGATTGGTAGATATTTTCGTTAAACTAGTGGACTGTAGGTTTAGGTATATAGGTTTGGATTATATCTAACCAGGAAGGAATTGGGTTACACGGAATACACCAAACTACAAAGTGATTCACCGACCTTCAGTTGCCAGGCGCACTGATGAGTCCGGATGCTGCACCCAGCGTTGGTGAGTTTCGCTGGTGATACTTCGGTGTAGTTCTGCACTCGCGACACGGTATATGGGCGAACAAAGGGGTTCATACAACCGCACCGTCCAATTGCTGAAACGTCTCTGTTGGTTTTGGTGCGGAAGAGCGAGACGGGGGAATATTTGCGGGTAGGAAAGAGACAGGTATAACTTAGCCACGAAGAGTAAATTACTTAGTTTGAACGCATTTTAATAATGGCTCAAACAAAGATTTTAGTTTTTTTTTTTGGTAAATTTTGACGCGCGGTTAGTAATAAAACTCTATTATACTTTTTTAATAATTATATATCTTTTTTAGTCATTGTGCTACCCTGGTTTAAGTAATGTATACGTCAATTAATGCTGTCGTTACGTCATTACCTGTATCAAGTACAATTGCTATTGGGTTCAACAGTAAATAAACAAAAGATTCCTAATAGTTTTACGATACAGTAATAATATTGGTCTAAATTTTCACAAAAGGCCGTTCCCCGCCGACTTGCAAAACCTGACGTCATACCCATGAACTGAAAAAAAAACATATTTCAGTTAAAAAAAAACACTGTCCTATATAAATGCGTAATACGAACGCTTATATATGATGAATTTTATTTAATTCGTTATTGCAAGCTTAGAAGACTGACTGCTGAGATTGCAATGTTTTGGAGTCATCTGTATTTGCAAGGATGACGTTCATTTGCCCCCCTACGTCATATTATCATCACCCCCTCGCCCCTCCCCTAACGGTCTGGCGGTGCAGTGTTATAAGCTTCTAGTCCAGAGGTCCCGGGCTCGAATCCCCCAGTGGGTCGAATCCGGCTAGGTCATGTTTCAACGGCGCTTTTCGCATCACTGTCGACTGACCCGCCCGAATGTGACCTAAGTGTAGCTGCCATCTGACTGCCCTCCCTCGTCATCATCAACCTCCTCTCCTAATTTCAAATAGGGACGTCCCCAAAGATGTTCCCGAGGGATCGACGTTTTTGAGTTCAGGGTCTTTATAAATTACTTATAATTTTATTTCTATAGAAATAGGGCACAGAAATGTAGAACTCCAGACACTGCAATAAATATTTAACGTTAAATGTAAATAAATTTAACTTAAACGTGTTTGATAATACAATTCTAATAATAGTTATAGTTAATACTCGTATTTGCTTATTTATCTCGTATCTGACGATATTGACTTAGAGGATTGTGAATTAGGATTTTCTGTGATAAATTTGAAATTTGTCTTGTAGGATAATTGGCGTGGATCTGTTTTTATCTGCAATATATGCACACAGAATAAAATGAATTTCATAATATTTGCCTTTAGTTACGAAAGGTGATGTAATTTAATCCCTCGAAGCTGCCCAGCTTAGTGGCAAAGGCGCATGCGCTGATAACATTCCCGACTCGTCATTTGCAAAGTCTCGTAATACCTATTAGTAAAATTTAGATAAGCTTCAAGGACCTCGAGGGGAAATTATCTCAACATAGAAACTACCAGCATCTCGTAGGAACGTTCCTGAAGGATGGGGTAGAGGTCGCGATGTTTTGTTAGGTAGATTTCATTAGGAAACCTACCTATTGCAATGGGTACCATGTCGTGACTTCCAGAAAATTTCGACATATCTTCGCGTTTCACATCTCTACCCATCTATCTATATCACTTTCTTGTGGACACGTTAATTATCGTAATTTTACGTAAATCACTTTCATAATTGATACATAAAATTTAAGAGTACAAAATTTCGATCAAGATCATTAATGGGTAAAATCAGATCAGGAATGAGGGATGAGGGTTTCGAAAACGTGTTTTTTTTGCTATAAGATAGGATAAGATATTTTTATTTCAAAAATAAATTAGTGTACATAAGAATGACATATAATTTACAACTTTTAGGTAAGAAAAATACATGATGAAGATAGAAATTACACAATAAAATTTTCTAAACGTAAAATAAACGAATTTAGATAACATGAATAATAATTGATTGTGAAATTGAAAGACCTACGCCGGAAATAACAAAAACAAAAGAATATAAAAGATACAACAAAAAAAAAGATCAAACTATCTTAACAAAAATTCTTTTACACTGTATAAGTTAAGTTCTAATAAATATTCCTTAACCGCTTTGTTGAAATCCTTTAGAAACGTCAGATTTTTTATGTGGATCGGTAATCTATTATAAAAAGAAATACTCATATAATTACTTACTGGTGTTTTAAATAGTTTTTTTAGTATACTTGAATGCTACAAAAATGCGAATTTTACTGGTTTTCAAAAGCTTTAAGAGAGATATAAAAAATAGTTTTATGATGAAAATAAAGTAGAGGCGAGATTTACCTAAGCGATTTGAGAGTATGTTATAACAACTTAGAAATAAAATAACAAAATTTGCCTAAAATTGGAAATTTTGGTTTTAATTTTTAAATACGTTAATGATAATTTATGCTAAAAGTTTTTAATATTTTAGAAAATATATGTTTTTGTGTTATTATTTAATAAAAAAATTCTTCATTTTTTTAATAACAACTAAAGGCTATAAAAGTATCGTCCAAAATGTTAGGCCGCGGTTTGTGTTATAAGCGCCTTTATGTCCGTCATAGCGTTTACACCTTTACGTTCATCGCGCAAGGCTTCATTTCGCAGGCAACAGTTTGTAGGCGAGAATCGTTCAAATGGTGGCCTTCGTTCTCTTTACGCATGCGAAAGAGCGAGATAGCGCGATGGCCAATCGAGGCGTGCGAGCGAGGCAAGCTGATCGATAAAGCTTTAGGGTGCATTATAATAAAAAATATAGATCTATAGATCTCCTTTCAAGACAATAAGATTAACATCTTCGCAGACTCACATTACAACCAAAATCAATTGTGGTTATAAATTATTTTAGTATTTTTAATTCAAAAACTTTGTCGAATAGTGATTAAGAATACCATTTTAAGTTTTTCTAATACGTCTCTGTAATCGGCAAATTATCCAGGTCCGGACGGGCAGTTAGTAAATGGAAAAATTCATTACATTTCACTGTTTTTAATATATTATTTTTACTTTTTTAATCATTTTTTTACCGTACACTAATCATCATAAATGTCATCTTATTGCTTACTAGCGTACCAAATAGTAAGGGAAATTTATATTTTTATATAAATGACAGGCCTGTATTCGAACCGACGCGGAAAATCTCAAGTATTGCGGCTTTTTCATTATTTTGGTGCCGATTTTAAATTTTCTTTTAGGTTTTCTCGCCCTTTAATTTATTTTGAGGGTTAGATTACCATCACCGTAAAATATTAAAAAAAAAAATAATTATTATTTGTAAGTGTCACAATGTCAAGTTATCATATTTACAGCGGGGACCCTCGAATATAGTTACTATTTAAGCTAAAACACGGTATTCAAGAAATTACTTTTTATATGTGCACATTTCGATTTTTCATCACGAGCACATTTGCATAAGTGTCCTATTTAACTAGTTTTGCAACACTCAAGTTTGAAGAATTTACTTCACTTTGTAAATAATTCAAGTCGTCAAGAAATTGAATTCAATTAATCCTACCCTATCACAAAAAAACATATTTAGATACCTTGATATTATGCCGTCAACATAGTAAAGGCAGTTTTTTAAAATTCAATTCTATTTCTAAAAAAAATATTAAATGATAATATATCTTTTTTAGTTGAATTGCTCTTTTATATATTAGAGCCTTAGGAAAAAATATAATAGAAAGGAAAATAAAGGTTTGACTTTTAAAATTTCTATATTATGAAGCTGTGATTAAATAAAAGCCAAAAATTGCTTACTGACCGCGCAGGGAGTAAAACCTAACGCCCTATAAAAAAAATAAATTCGATAATTCTCAAATCCTAATGAACATAAATACTCACATATATAAGTCGTGGGTCAAACGAAAAGAGGAGATAGGGGGGGTCCTTTCCAATCAAATAAACTAATTATTTCTTTATCCAATTCTTGATAGTTAAAAAGTTATGGCATTAAAAAAAAAATGAAAATGCCAATTAAATCATCTAAAAAAATTTTCATAAAAAAAATACAATTAATTTAGATGTTATTTTTTATTTGTTATACTCCTGAATAGTGCTTTTATCTAATAAAGGTATTATCATAAACTATTTTCGTATATTAAACTAGTAAAACTTTATTTTTCTAAAAAAAAATATTTTTTTAAAAATAAAACATGGGATTCAAATGAAGCAGATATAAAAAAAATGTACTAAAGAAAACTACCCCATTATTAGAAAAACTTCTATATTTCATGTTGCTTCTAACAAGGTATAACTCATCAGCCTGTCGAATACAACATTATATTTTAGGTGAATATTTAAAAGAAGTTAATGTTTGGTATAAAATGCATTTTATAAATTCAACTTTTTTACAAGTCAGGAGTCGGCAAATAATAAAAATAAATAAATAAAATGTGTGTATTTATTACATGAGAGGTTTAAAATGTCTCCCACCAGCCCTAATACATATACGACATCTTTGTAAGAAATTGTTTTCAAAGCTCTTAAAGCACAGTGATTATTATTAACTATAATTGTAGTGCCCGTATTTTTTAGCGAAGATCATGCTCGTTCCGAATTTCCTTCTCATACACTCATTCTCTGGAATAACTCATAAATGGTACCTGAGAACAATTGACCTGCAGGTAACAAAATGCTCGCTTGGCGACGACCCTTGCCGCTCGCCTGCAGCCCTTCTACTAGCACTCAATCAGTGAGTGATTTGCTATCTGCTTGTATGCACGTTACGTTACCAATATTTTTATGTATTCTTATGTAGTTTGTTAGATTGGAAATGACCCCCCTCCTATCTCCTCTTTTCGTTTGACCCACGACTTACGGGATATCCTATATATGTATATATACTTTATAATTGTTAATACAGGTGGTAGAAAAATAAAAAGCGCTTACTGAGTGAATGTCAGACGTTTCGGCGCGAGATGTTGCCTTCTTCAGTGGCGATTTGGCACTGATCCTTCCGGCTGTCACCCGAACATAACAGTGCTAAACCAGCGGGTAGGCTGAGGAGATTTTAAAGCGGGGAATATCAAGGGACTCAAATGAAATACAACAATACATTCGTAAGATGACCAAAAATATATAAATCATATTTTTCAAAAATGATAATGTGGCGTTTTGTAAGTAAAAATGGACAGTTTCTTTGGCAATGGGCATTGAGCAGAAACCATACGAATAAAATTAAATTGATTAATGCACTGACTCACATTTTAATCATCATTTTCATTCTGATCGCATTCATTTGATATCCATGACTTATTGAAGGTAATGCATGCTTCCTAAAGGAATATAAGAAAGTCACAGTGAAAGTGATTGGTGTAAAATTATGGCAGTTATCGTGTCCACAAGAAAATGATATAGATTTGGGGGATGTGAAACGCGAGTGTGGTACCCTTGGCAATAGGTAACTTTCGTAATGCAATCTACCTGACATGCATAACGTATTGAGAACCACCTGATTATTATAAAGTCTGGTACGATTGCGTAAATGACCACTGCTAATTGGCGAAACGCTGCGAGTTCGAAGCTCGCTAATCAACTATACTATAGGCGGCTCAATGCTACTATAAGAAGAACGGTCTTAGTACCCGCGCATTTCAAAGGTCTCGTCCGTTCAAGGCTTTGCAACAATGACTTTTTACGACTCCGAGCAAAGCGTACGGGATAAAATATTACACAGATTAATAAGGAAATCATTTCGGATTTCTGATAGTGATTTTTTTTACTTTATATTGGGCACGTGTCGCGTCATATGCAGGGAAATAAAAAACATATATTACGTCGGTATAACATAATCTATTAATCAGTTCAACCGTGCGTATCCAAACGGGATATAACAGTATTTTTTTTTTTTTTTGAATGTGTGATAACCCCGTGTCGCAAATGCATACCCAACACACATGGTACGATTTTCATCACCGCCATTTTGGCGTCGTCAATCTTTAAAAAACTGATTTGACACTGTGCCTGATGTGTATGATTTCTTGGGTATTAAAAAACCACACTTCTAGAACCAATGGTTGGTGCTATCGGAAAGTTATAAGTTATCTAAGGTATTCTAAAGGTAAAGCTAAGGAATTATATATATTATATACTATGGAAATTATAGCGAAATTTCATTTATTCGAACTCTCCACCCCCCTGGTCTGATTTTAGACATTAACGAACTTGACCGAGATTTTGTACCCACTTTATGTATCAATTTGAAAGTGATTGGTGTAATATTACGGCAGTTATCGTGTCCACAAGAAAGTGATATAGATAGATATATAAAGTTATATATAAACTGAGGGTGGTTTTGGGTTCTAGGGGGTTTGGTTTCCGTCGTGACATAGTATCCGTTGCAATAGGTAACTTTCCTGATAAAATCTACCTAATAACAAATATCCTAAATAAAAAGAGCTCCGTGTACTCTGGGCTTGCGGCTATGTTCGGATCGACGCTCTGGTGTACGCACTCGCAACTAACATATTAAAATGGTGCCACACTAAAAAAATAAACAAAATATCGCAATATATATATTATACAAGTATCCTGTATAGTGTATAGAATACATACTGCATACATAGGTGCGGATTTTTTGCGGGTAGTGTCCATTGAAACTCGATCATATTTTTATGGTATTACGTAGGCGGTTTATGCTGACGCCGTTAGGTTGAAATTCAACGCATTTTAGGTTGAAATTCAACGTCACTACACGAAATACCTGAAATATGAACCCATTGTTTGAGGCTTATTGACTAAAGAATTTTATTCAATTTAAAATGACTTTAAAATTTATGTCCCTTTTGCACGTATAGTCCGGTAGCTAGGTGTCTTTTTTATTATTATTAAGTATTTTATTTATTATTCGAAATTATTTTGAGATCGTGGTAGAGTGGTTTGTTCCTCGTTTGACTGTTGACCCAGCGCTCGCAGGTTCGAATACGGACATCATACTCATACCATTTTTAGCGCTTCATCACCACCATATCTCTAGACTCCGGCACAAGCAAATTTAGCTTAGTCAGTGCCCCAAAATAAATTTAACATGATCAAGGTCAAAAAAATAATATAGCGCTACTTATAAATAAATACATGTCATCTTTTGTAACAAAAAAATATACAAATTCTATAAAATAATTTTATTGATGGTGTAGTTGTTAATAATTATATATACAAAATAAAATGCGCTAATCGAATTTACACCATCCGTTAAAAAGTAATATAAATTTAGGGATTTTTTTTATATCATTTCTTAACTATAAGAGGTTACACAACACTCCCCTTAAGTCTTTAAGGTTTTGATACAACCTGTATAAAAGAATGCGAAAATAATAATTCCCTAATTTAATACATATTTATTAAAGCGCTGGTGTAGATGGTCTTTGTCGCAGCAAAATACGATCGAAATCCCCTAGCCTTGACCGATCGCGGTGAATGACCTACGCCTTGCGAGCGGACGATCAGCTGGCGAGCGTAACAACGTTTAACTATTATCACGTAAAATTTACATTTTTTCCCCCAGAAACCATAGCGAACATATGTACTTATATCGTTTTAAAAATCATAACCAACTTAATATTGTGAATGGCCTCGTATTATGAGGATAAAAATAAGGCAGCCAGGCATGCATTTAGCAGCGCCCCAAACCAAGACAGTGCTCTAAAAAAAGCGCCTTTGAATACAGTCTATTGGTACTCTAAAAACACAAAACGATGCACTTATGAATTTTCCAATGCAGTTATGTGTTTATGTTTTTAAATTCGGCACTAACGAAAAATTCCTGTAGATTTAGTGACAGCTATAAATAAATAAATAAAAATATAAATAAATAAATAAAAAACGTTTCGTCGCGCCTACAGTTCTGTACGCACAAACGAACGGGCCTTGTAACCTTAAGGCACCCCGGGACGCATTTGTCCTTGAGATTAGAAAGAGTAGGCTTTATTCGAACTTTGACGTGTCGAAAAGAGACGGATATACTCGCCGACTCATTTGGAATCGATGAAACATGTTTTTTGTATTTAAATAATTATTATCATTTGAAAAAAATGTTTTTTTTTAAGTAATGTCCTAGATTATTATATTGTCTATCTTTAGAAAGAAAAATTAGGTTCGCGTCACTTACACAACTTAAAAGAAAATCGTTGCAAGAAAAAAACAACACTTTCTTATTTATTTATTTTCATTACTATAATAAGGTGTATTTCGTTTTTTTTTTAAGCAAAGTACTAAATTAATATATATAGAATATTGTGGTATTTTTAGTTTTAGCCATTTGTTAGGAATAACTTCAACAAAATGCACCAAAATACGTTATAAAACACGTTTTAGGGACTGGTGACTCTTTACTCACGGTTGTGAATTTTTTAATAGGCTCAATCAACATTTGGTACTTCTAGCCGAACTTCGGTACAAAGAAACTGCTTTGCAAGCGCTACCGACCCGTTTGGTAGACAAACAAAGTGTCGTACATAGATTTTCATTTGAATGCGCATCTACCGGTTGTATGGTAGACTTAACAAAACAGTATTGTATGGTGTGCGTAATTTTTCATTTGGATGTTATATCTACAGAGATTATTTCATTTGGTTAGGCGAAAGATTTATCAATCTACCAGAATTGGTTTGTACAGTCTATCAAACAAATTGTATACAACTACAATGTTGGCCTACTAAAATTCAGTAACAAGAAAATTGGGTCTGCGTCGGACAAGACGGTGGAAGTTATACTTCTTTAGCCATTCGCAAACATCCACTCACACACACATATATAAATGAAATATAGGGTGCTTTTTTCAGAGGCGTGGTTTTCAATCTGGCACTACTTTTTTCGTAGTTGGTGTTTTTGACAGCTGTCACTTGATTTATGCTCAGTTTGGTTTGCCATTTCATAATGAATAGACTTACTCCTGACGTGGCCTCCAAGATCGTGCGATTTTACACCGCTGGACTATTTTTTGTGGGGTTATGTGAAGTCGCTTGTCTACGCAGATAAGCCGGACACGATTAACGCCTTGGAAGAGAATATTCGGCGCGTTATTGCTGACATACGGCCCAACTTGCTGCAAAAAGTGGTTGAAAATTGGGCCTCTCGGCTGGAATTTGTTCGAGTCAGCCGCGGCGGCCACTTACCCGAAATCATTTTTAAAACATAATGGCAAACCCTTATCTTTATAATAAAACTAAATTCTTAGCCATAACATCAAATTATATGCGTTTTGAAAACCACGCCTCTAAAAAAAACACCCTTTATAAGACATTTTTATAATTTTTTACAAATTATACGAATATACGAAAAAACGTATAAAAAGGCACTCTACGGATTTTACTCCTAACGCGTGACGCGGTTTCTCGACCAACATCCCATCCCAATGAGTACAACGGGCGCAAAGAAGTGTAACTTCAAAAGTACTATATGATTCTATTGAACTTTTCGGTTAAGTCAGAGGTCGGTATTTTTTACCCTCCTGAACCCTTTCTTCAAAAATATTTTCGGATATTTTGCTCTGATTTCTAGTAGTTGTCAAAATTGCCTATGCTTATGGAGCGGTTGTGGGGGGGGGGGGGGGGGAGGAAGGACAATGGATCGTGAAGAGCGGTCCACGTGCAGCGCTTTTTTATTCGCGAAAGAGTCACTCCCATAGAGTGACTATTCTACAATAAGAATATTACAATAAGGATAAATTTTAGAATAAGTAATATCATTGTAAATAGTTATAAGAAATGTAAATTAGTAGATTTGAATAAATGATGGCTATACCTTGTTCGGGCAGAAAGATTGTAATCTTTTTAACTGCCCGCAGCAGTGGCTAGTCCGTATTTTACAACAACAGCCAGAGGTAATCAATCATCAGTAAATGTTCGAGCATGTAAGCTTTACAACAGCACGTTAAGTGACATCGATATATTTAACACTACTTTCCCGGCATTCAAGAGAGTGTCTACTCTAGCCCTTGAGTAGTATGTTTATATTATATTCTGGCGATTGTCCCCAACCCCTAACCCCCATCCCCTCCTACTTCCTGGTCCCGGCCTCGCTCCCGAATGGTTTTTCTTTTTTTTTATGTTTGTAGGAAACTATTATTGGCTTTGTGTTTTAATTGTTTTTTTATTTATTGTAATTACTATGTAAGCTGTTGTTTCCTGAAATAAATAAATTAATTAATTTAATTCTATGTCAACACGAAAACACCACGAGAAAAACAACATCCAGCTAAATACGTTGTAAACAAAATAAATAAACACATTGATACGTCAATGCTTCGTGTCCGACGCGCATTTGGCAAAAGCGCGAGCTTTGCTTAACTTCGGGGCACAGGAAAAATGTTGGCAAAGTTCCCCGCTCAAAGGCGCGCGCTATATAAACGTTTTAGTTCCGTCTCGCCCGCCAGTGACTCGCGACTAGTCGACGCGCCTCGCCGCCGAGACGCCGTTCGAAGATTCGAAATTTGAATTTCGCCCGCCAAAGTCGAATAGTTCGAACGAACGTCAACGTGACGTCTGGCTGTCACTTTTGGAGCTTTGTGTACGGTTTTTTGAAATAATTCGAATTAGTTTTAAGGGCTGTCGATCCGTGCGCGAGCTTAATAATTGTTTTTTTTTTTTAAATAAAATTTGCATTTATTAAAATAAAATAGTGTCAATCCTAAACTTAAATATATCAAAAATAAATAAATTACGGGATTTAAATTTCATATTCTAAACGAGAATGCGTTAAAAACATTTGAAAAAAAATTATTATACCAATAAACCAAAAATATTCGAAGGCAGACCTATACGCTTATTGATAATGAAATATGGATTCAAATTTTTAGTACATAATATACAAACCTATAGTGAAAGTAACACCGTTCCAACTGCGAAGGCGCTTTAAATGCCGCCCGTTGGCGAATTCAGGCTGATAACAAATAAATTTTGATAAATAGTTCATCAGTGTTAAATATTTATCTATATTATTTGTCAATTTGTGAAATGTTTAGTGCTGTTATTCGTTTTGTGTCGTCCGTTTTGTGTTGTAAACAAATTAATATTAAATTTCATCGT
This sequence comes from Neomicropteryx cornuta, assembly GCA_020383195.1. Classification (NCBI taxonomy): domain Eukaryota; kingdom Metazoa; phylum Arthropoda; class Insecta; order Lepidoptera; family Micropterigidae; genus Neomicropteryx; species Neomicropteryx cornuta. The sequence goes on along the minus strand of JAHKQU010000010.1, from coordinate 1,606,800 downwards.
AAATGCGTATATTTAGGTTAGTTATGACGATTTTACGATGGTTTGAACGGATTGCTGTGTATGTAATATCTACGGTTACAATTATGAACATCTCTAAAAAAAAAATTACAGAATGGCTCCTTCAACTGGGAAGAGATGAAAAGAAATCTCCATAACATATATACCTAAATAATTTTATAAGGAAAAATATTTAATAATTTGTATTAATTTATGCACCGTATCTCTATTTCGTGTTATAATAATTATCATATAAATAACCTGAAATATTTATATTCATGACATAACGAAATGGTATGCTGCTCAGCGCACATATGCATAAAAATTAAATGTTATTATAGAAAAATCTATATTAGCATTATATATTTAGCTAGAACTTTGCATACATGTCAATTAAGTGTTATGTTATGATGCAATAAATAAATAAATATGTGTATGATAGCGATTTCAGAAGCCGCGTTCAGAAACGTCATCGACAGATTGACCATATCGAAATTCACTCCACCCAGGCCCTAGTGGGCCCCCGAGCAAATATTTACCTATCGAGTATTAGATAATTAACAGGTTATAATAAATACATGACTATTTTTTCGAAAAACAGACAGCAATCATTAATTAATTCTGCACTTACACCTTTGTTTATACAATCGATTAGACGTTTGCGTTGTAAGTGTATCGTCCACAAGAGTGATACGAAAAAATGTTCAATCAATTTTAAAATTATAATCGATTTCTCGAAACATCAGCGTATTGATTATTAATCGATTATATTACTTTAATATTACGTACTTTTTGTAATGTTTTTACGGTTTAATAAATATTTTATTTTTCTACATACTTAAAAACCGGTAAAACAAGTTAGAATCGATTATTTATAACATCGCTGTCATTGGTACAATTAAATAGAGGAATTGTTTTTGCGTCAAAAAAAAAATAAAACTGTTTCGGACTATTTTGTAGATTTAAAAAATAAATGCTTACAACCTGTGATTAGTCTCAAAATCACACTCTGCTCGCGTGTTAAAACCTATTAACGAGAATACATTTTTTTACTTCTAACTAAGCATAAAATAATCAATGCAAAGTCATAAGCACACAGCGGATTTAAAAAACAATCCAATCAAGATATAAGATATTTATTTCCATAACAATTTGTACATACATACATATTTATGTATATATGTACAAATATTATATAAATTCAACAAATACACCCTAATAGCCTCCTTGAATTTCACGTATTTCTAAAGGTTCTCGGGTAGTTGTTGTAGAATTCGACCGTCTTGGGATATTTTCGGAAGGATACTTTCATTATATCATTTATTGTTGTGACCTCCTTTTGTGCCATAATGAATAAATAAATATATTCCAATAAGGAATTCTCGGCAAAAGTATGTAGGTAGGTACCTGTTTCAAGTTTTAAGTATAATTTTAGTGCTAAAAGTCAATATCTTCTAATGGGTTTTAAAAAAAATACCTTCTTCAAAATTGGTCGACCGTTAAAATGGCAATTTTAAGCTGAGTATTTTAAGTCGAAGCCAAAGATGTTTAGATACCTCGATCCTATTCATTTCTATTTCTGAGAAACTTAAGGCTCCACCAGTCCCTAAAACGTGTTTTGCAACGTATTTTGGTGCATTTTGTTGAATTTATTCCCAATAAATGGCTAAAACTAAAAATACCACAATATTCTACATATATTAATTTAGTACTTTGCTTAAAAAAAACCGAAATACACCTTATTATAGTAATGAAAATAAATAAATAAGAAAGTGTTGTTTTTTTCTTGCAACGATTTTCTTTTAAGTTGTGTAAGTGACGCGAACCTAATTTTTCTTTCTAAAGATAGACAATATAATAATCTAGGACATTACTAGGATATTATATTCGTCTCTTTTCTACACGTCAATGTTCGAATAAAGCCTACTCTTTCTAATCTCAAGGACAAATGCGTCCCGGGCGCCTTAATAAATGATAAACTGCTAATAGTTCTTTTTAAGTTGAATTACTCTCTTATAAAACACATCAGAGCCGTAGGAAAAATAGTAATTGATAGGGAAATGAGGGGTCTAAAACATATAAAACTTTGTTTTTTTAAATTTCTATGTTAAGAAGCCATAATTAAATAAAAACCAACTAATGGTTGCTGACCGCACGGACAATAAAACCTGACACCCTATAAAAATGAGCACCGAATTTCGCGGTTGACTATCATCGATTCGAATAAATACGGCACGATTTAAACACTGCAAATGCAAGCTATCCGTCTCCAATATCTCGTTTCGTTGTTGGTCAATAATCAATACATAAATAAACCCTTTACGGAACCCTCCAATAACGCGTGAAACGTCGCGTGTTCACCCCGCACACGAATTGACCCCAATCGGGCTTCTCGAAGTACGCAATATTTATTTTCAACGCAGGCGCCGATTGGACTATTTATCGTTTTAATTCGTTGCCGGCAATTGAAGCAATTTTGTTTGTTTTTTTTTAATATCCGCGGCGTTGCATTTAAATTAACGTTATCATCACACTACAAATGGTTGTGACATTTGCCTGACGCCATTCTAAAGGTTCTGTGGCAATAAATTGGTTTATTTATTTATCCACCCGCGGTCCTAAAATTCTTTGTGGTATACTTTTATTTTCGACTAGCTGTACCACCCTGGACTTTATCGGGAACGAATAAATTGGCATTCAGCACTTTCGACTGCTTTTGAGGCCATAATTTCTACATTTTTTCAACTTCTACACAGGAACCGCGATAAAAAACAGCCTATAATAATTGAAAAGTCCTCTAAAGTCTCGTTAAAATCCGTTTAGCCGTTTCGGAATTAGCCCGGACAATAAGACGGTTAAAAAAAATACGAGTATTACCCTAGCGACCAAAAACGGGCAACTTTGACGGCTCAGTCTGGTTTTATTTTGTGTTATATTTTAAATAAATATATCACATTATATAAAATGCATCACTAATGCATCATAAATTAAAAACTGCATCAGTAATGTTTGTCTACCTTGGAACGGGCGACAAGTGAGTATTGTGTGAGAGACATACGATTTGATGAAATATAAATCGTTTCATTAAAATGCAATCAGTAAAATATAATAAATTTATATGAAGGTGTAAAACAACACTAATTCAGGTGTGCATCTTCGAAGCTCGCCTCCCTTGATTCCCCTCGAATGCCCTGTTGCGGTTAGAACTAAATCCTGGCCAGGGGTATACTCACTCTTAAGTTTTGTTTGCGTGCGAAGTATCAAATGAACTTTGAAGAAATTATTTATTTCGAAATCACAGACACTTCAATTTTATTTATCTCTAGACAAGCCACAGTTCCTGAGCTGCAACGCGTAACTCTCTACCCCGCTTTATTTATTCTCGGATTTTCTGAAAAGAATAGTGTATAATGCGATTGTTACAGAAATAAATTTGCATGTTGCGATAGTTTCTATAAAAATATGCTCCCAATTGGCTGTCACAAAAGGGTCACACAATTCAATAATTATTGCAATCTGCTGCGTGCAATTAACAAATGGAATGCATGCATTGTTTGTTTATTTGTTTATTTGAGTGCATAACCCCGCGTATAAACGTATAAATACGTAATAAATAGGAATATGAAGAATTTATATATTTTTTTTTTTAAATAATTGCTATGATGGTCATATACAATTATTTTAGGCCCTATGATGCTAAATGTATCTGCGCTAGAGTCAGGAGAGATAGTGGTAATAAAGCGTTAAAAATGGTATGACCTTTGGGTCAATAGTACAACACCTTAACCACTAGACTACGACGATTTCGACCGCGATATTTATTTAATATATTTTAGGAAACATACAGTGTAACATAATTTATAAAACAGCAAATACATAGTCATTAATTTGGTAAATTTCATTAATCCACTGTTTAACAGTTGAATTGAGAGGTAGATTCGCCTAGAACTGATTACCTAAAAAGAAAATAAATGATAAAATAGTTAAATTTTTGCATATTTACACTGATAAAAATATGTATCAATTAAAATTTGTGTTTGTTATGTCTGTTAAGAACTTTTACCTTGAGGCGAGTTTAATTTATTTAACTACTTTGTTTTTTAGCTAATTCGAAGTACAATTAAAATGTCTAATTCCGAAAAGCTACTGTTATTTATATTTATGGCATATTCTGTGAAGTGTTGCGTTTTGAGCATAGTTTTTATTTAATATTCAGGTATTCAATATTTTTTAAGTATGCCTAATAATAGCTGTTCAGGCCAGAAATGAGTCATCTAAATTGCGTGAGTCCTACGATTTCATCGCAGGTTTCTTGTATTCAAATTTTCAGTTGGCAAGCGACTTGCTGCTAAAAATAATCAATACCTTTACCCGCAGTGACCCCAAAACCTGATTGTATGGTCATTGGTCATTCACTTCGAATTTGTTTTCACTTTCCCGTACCTAGTAATATTTTTTATTTTATTACAAAATTCTTTATAAAATTTCCTACGGAAAAAATGTTCCTTTGTCAAATAGAAAAATCTGCTCGGAAAAAATCGTTAAAGATGAAGAAAGTCCTAAAAATATAAATAAATAATTCATTTTCTTTTAACTTACATTTCTTACATACACAAACATACCTTACACAACATTTGCCAAATCCACTTAGTTGTTTAAAGACAGAGTGTCCTTTTAAGAGGTTATTCTGGGCTGGAATTTGAACGACTTTTGGTCAACAAGTTTTCATATAGCCGACAAAAAAATCCATATTTGCGGTGCGCGTATTGCTGTGTTCAATTGACCCACCTTTCAATATTTTCGCGTAAGAACCTACCCGTCGTTCACTGTCGTCAATACATGTGTAGGTACGGTGCCCCGTGGAGTCGGGTGGTGTTTTTAGGACTCTTTCTTTTGTTTTTTTTAGACTAGTTTTTTTTCTTTATTTGCAAAGTTGTTGAACAAAATTTGTTCAATTTTATGCCCAGAATCAGCCCTTAAAAGAATAATGCCGACTTAAGTTCATCCTATAATACGTTTATGTATATCTAAAGCATTTTATATTAATGTTCATACTTTTTTTAATAATAATAAACTTTAATTTTAGGTATATGATTTTCTAACTGTTTTCTGTCACCTTTTAGGGACAATTTTTAAGCCAAGGTAGAGGCGATATTGTTCCAAAATTAATAATAAATTAAAGGGTTTTAAATGATAATGAATTTTCTTCAATTTATTAAAATAATTTCTCTGTTAAGATATTTTCATGAGATATTCCTGTGATATTTAAATATTAACATAAAACAACCCTCAATAATAATATTATTTAATTATATCATTTATTCTGGTGACATAGTAGTGTACCATTATTACATTAAATAAATAAAAAAAACTAAATAAATATGCAGGGCGTAAATATAAATTATATTTTTATATTCTATTAACCCTTAATTAAAAACATTGTTTAGAGTAAATACCATATTATCGTCGTCTTTAATTTCGACTGTATAGTCCAGTAACTATAACCTGACTGTTTTTCAATTGAGAAGGAGCTGTGAAATGCCACACTTAATGAATGGCTGATATGAAATATGGTGGCAAAAAAAGGTTTGGATCATTAATATAATTATGTATGTTAACTAAACATTTATACAGGAATATTTTTTATCTTAAAAAAAGAAATTATGAACATAATTTATCACATTAAATTAATATTTTAAGTAAGAAAAAACATAATTTTATATTATATTATATTGATCAAGACCTTTTTTGTGGCCATAGCCATTTCAGCAATTCTTACAGGTGTAAAATTTCATACCTCCCTACTAATTAAAAAAAAATCCTTTCGGCACGCCGGGAGGCGCAGGTAGATTTTACCGGATCAAACCTGTGAAACTTTTTAGTCATCCCTTAGCGTAAGGGTTGCTCGTATCAAACATTGTATTTAACAAAAGTAGTAGGGAAATTATAGGTTGTAATGAACATTTTTAACAGATTAGATCCTGTTAAGGGAGGTATGATTTTTCGAATTTTGAAAAACCATTTTTTCCCACCCCTAAGACCAATGGTTGGTGCTGTCAAAAAAGTTTCTTAAGATAAGTTTTAAGCTCTTATCTGAGGAATAATATAAAATTTAACCCCCTAAAATTAATTATGAAAGTGATTGATGTTGCAATAGGTAGCTTTCCTAATGAAATCTACCTAAAACGGTCAGCTTATCGCTACTCGACTATACACACGCAACGCAGCTGTGTGTATACACACAAAAAAAATATATTTGTGTCGCTCGCAATATCGTATCACACAGAAATATACATTCATAAAAATAATGACAGAAGTCATTAAGTAACCGTCAAAATAGATGCGCGTAATTTCGATCGTCGTAACAATGTGTCAATCGATCGGGAATTTCACGTAATTAGGTGCAATTAATTCAATAAAATACGATTATTTACTAATGTTCACAGAGCGTCGGTCGTATGTTGTGCTAGGGAGTGAATTAAAACATTATTATATTGAATAAACTCGATTGGTGACGAAACACTGTAACTAATTAGTTTTAATGTGTTGAAATTGTGTGAAGATTCGCGCGTTGAAAATGAAAAAACCCACGCTGAAGATCAAGAAACCGAAGATAGGAAATCTCACCAATTACGGATATCTTCAATTGGTGAGTGCCATATTTATTGCAATATTTTTTATTTTATTTCTATATTCAAATAGCTACATATGTAAAACGTGGCGGGGGTACATTTCATAAAATTTAAATGAATTCAATATCTTATATACTATGAAAGTTATAGCAAAATTTCACTTTTTCGAAAAACTCCCCTATTCCCCCTGGTCTGATTTGGTCCACTACGACTTGACTGAGATTTTGTGCCCTTAAATTTTATGTACCAATTTTAAAGTGATTGGTGTAAAATTACGGCAGTTATTGTGTCCACAAGAAAGGTGATATAGATAGATCTTAATATATATAAATCTCGTGTCACAATGTTTGTCCTCAATGGACTCCTAAACCACTTAACCGATTATAATAAAATTTGCACACCATGTGCAGTTCGATGTGCACTTGAGAGATAGGATAGTTTAAATCTCAAATTATAGTCGCAATTTTAATTTATCGCTAATTTTTTGTCCGTTATTATTTGGCAGTCATAAAACTGACAGATGTCGATACCTTTTTATTTTATGGGCGATTGGGAAGAGCGCGTGACGACTCGGTGCCTGTATAATTTTATTGAACAAGCAGAGGAAAGAGCAATTGTGATATTATTGGAAAATTTTTTAGAAGATCACAATCAACTAATTCAATTGATCAAAAGAGTTTCGCCACGACTGCAAAATGACAATTATCAAATCGTCATATTTTAATTTATTGCTAATTATTTGTCTGATATTATTTGGCAGTCATAAAACTGACAGATGTCGATACCTTTTTATTTTATGGGCGATTGGGAAGAGCGCGTGACGACTCGGTGCCTGTATAATTTTATTGAACAAGCAGAGGAAAGAGCAATTGTGATATTATTGGAAATTTTTTAGAAGATCACAATCAACTAATTCAATTGATCAAAAGAGTTTCGCCACGACTGCAAAATGACAATTATCAAATCGTCATAAAAGCCGACAAAGTACCATTAGGTGAACATGCTGGTAGATTCAACGCTCCAACTGTTGATGAGGTTGCTGTTATCATGGTTGGTGATCCAGTTGACAAAAGATCTATAAACATTACACGGCGAGACAACACTGTCAGTACGATTTCGGATCTACACCGTTCATATGACGCACTACAATATCCATTGATATTTTGGCAAGGACAAGATGAATATCACCTTAATATCAAACAGTATGATCCAAATACCGGTAAATTTGACAATTATCTATTTACTTTCTTACTGTATGTATAGATTTTAATTTCGTATTGCATTTTATTATTTATTTTTTTAGGTGATTACAGAAATAATAAAGTTAGCTCAATGAACTACTACGCACACCGAATAATGGTTAGACAACATCAAGACAATTATATCCTTCGATATCGTCAGCTGTTCCATCAATACATTGTTGATATGTATGCTAAGGTCGAAAGCGAACGCTTGCGATTCCTTCGATTCAACCAGGCAAAACTACGATCGGAAGAATATATTCACTTACGAGATGCTGTTGCTGGAAACATCGATGGAAATTTAAATCCCAATGACATCGGTAATGCTTTCATTTTACCTTCAAGCTACATCGGCAGTCCACGGAACATGCAGGAATACATACAAGATGCGATGACTTACGTACGTCATTACGGCCGACCGGATTTATTTATTACATTCACATGTAATCCGAATTGGGAAGAGATACAAACTTTACTATTGCCAGGACAACAAGCCATTCATCGTCATGATTTAACTGCACGTGTGTTTAAACAAAAATTGAAATCCTTAATTGATTTTATTGTTAAATATACAATTTTTGGTATCACACGTTGTTGGCTGTATACGATAGAGTGGCAAAAGCGAGGTTTGCCTCATGCCCACATTTTGGTTTGGCTTAAAGATAGAATCCGTCCTGAAGAAATCGATCAAATAATTTCAGCCGAAATTCCAGACCCATTAATTGATCAAGAATTATTTGATATTGTCACCAAACACATGATCCATGGGCCATGCGGTGTTTTCAACATGACGTCACCGTGCATGGAAAATGGAAATGTAAAAAAAACTTCCCAAAGCCGCATACGAATGACACGATCACGGATATTGATGGTTATCCAATGTATCGTCGCAGAAGTACTGAGAATGGTGGCCACACATTTACAATGCGACTGCCGAACTTTCCAAATCAAGTTGAGTTTGATAATCAGTGGGTGGTACCATACTCACCACTACTTTCAAAAACTTACAAAGCTCATATCAATGTTGAGCTTTGCAGTTCTGTTAAATCAATTAAGTATATTTGTAAATATGTAAACAAAGGCAGTGATTTGGCCATATTTGAAGTAAAAAACATAAATAAAAATGACGAAATAGCACGATACCAAATGGGCAGATACATTAGCAGCAATGAAGCTATTTGGCATATTCTCAGCTTTCCCATCCACGAAAGAGATCCTGCTGTCCAACATCTGGCAATACATCTTGAAAACGGTCAACGTGTATACTTCACTGAAGAAAATGTTCTCCAAAGAGCGTTCGAAGCTCCGAAAACGACTCTAACTGAATTTTTTACATTGTGTCAAAAACCTGATGTTTTTGGCCAATTCGCGAAGACATTGGTGTATGGTGATGTTCCACGTTATTTCACATGGAACAAATCCAGTAAAAAATGGGAGCCACGGAAACAAGGAAAACCACATCCTTCCATTACAGGCATATTCAAAGCTAAGACATTGGGGAGACTTTACACGGTACATCCAAAGCAACGTGAGTGCTTCTATTTACGTTTGTTATTGGTGAATGTTCCCGGACCAACGTCTTTTGAATTTTTACGAACAGCTAATGGTCGAGTATTCTATACATACCAGGATGCATGTCGTGAACTGCAATTGCTAGAAGACGATAACCATTGGGACTTAACGCTTGCTGATGCTGCGTTGACATCAACACCGAATAACATTCGTCAGTTGTTTGCAATTATTTTGGCGACATGTTATCCCTCGCAAGCACAAACTTTGTGGGAAAAATATAAAAATTGTATGACAGAAGACATCTTGCACCGAATTAGACAAACAAATCAATGCCAAAACATAGATTATACACCAGAGATGTACAATGAAGCATTGGTCTTGATCGAGGATTTATGTGTTCTTATTTCAAATTTACCACTTAATCATTATGGTATGCCATCACCTAATCGTCCAGCCACCGACTTAGTCAATACCGATTTACAACGAGAAAATCAATATGACCATGGAAGTTTAGCAACAATTATCATGAACAGTGAACCATTACTGACAGCAGAACAAAAAATTATTTATGATCGGATTATGCTGGCTGTTGCTGCTGAACAAGGCGGTTTTTTTTTCTTGGATGCACCCGGTGGAACCGGTAAGACATTTTTAATATCGTTGATTCTTGCCAAAATACGGTCGCAACAAAAAATCGCATTAGCATTAGCATCGTCAGGCATTGCGGCTACTTTACTGGATGGTGGGCGAACAGCACATTCAACATTCAAGCTGCCATTGGACGTTCATAATAAACCAGATGCAATGTGTAACATCAAAAAGAATAGTGGAATAGCTGCAGTGTTGCGGAAGAGTTCTATAATAATTTGGGATGAGTGCACAATGGCACACAAATATTCACTTGAAGCATTAAACAGAACTATGCAAGATTTAAACAGCAATAATAAACTTTTCGGTGGTGCTATCTTACTTTTGTCTGGTGACTTCCGGCAGACCTTACCGGTTATACCTCGCTCTACTTTCGCGGATGAGATTAATGCATGTTTGAAACAATCATTCTTATGGCGAAGTGTTGAAACACTTCGATTGACCATAAATATGCGAGTACAATTGCAAAATGATCCATCAGCACTAATATTTTCCGAACAACTACTAGATATTGGGAACGGTAAAATAAAACTGCAACCAAATACGCAATGCATTAAACTACCAGACAATTTTTGCACTGTTGTTCAGGATAAAACTGAATTGATTCAGAGTATTTTCCCGGATATACAGAATAATTATTTGAATCATGAATGGCTTAGTCAACGGGCGATTTTGGCAGCCAAAAACGTTGATGTTGACGAAATTAACATCCAGATACAACAGTTGTTACCAGGCGATCTGATGTCTTTTAAATCAATCGATACTGTTGTTGATGAAAATGAAAGTGTAAATTTTCCGATTGAATTTTTAAATTCATTAGTTATCCCTGGAATGCCACCACATAATCTTCGATTAAAGATTGGTTCCCCTATTATTCTCCTCCGTAATTTGAATCCACCTCTATTATGTAACGGTACGCGTTTGGTCATCAAAAAGATCACCGGAAACATTCTTGAAGCAACCATTTTGGCTGGGAAGTTTAAAAGAAAAGTGGTCCTGCTGCCACGTATTCCGATGATACCATCAGATTCTACCATACCCTTCAAAAGGCTACAGTTTCCAATTCGTTTAGCTTTCACCATGTCTATAAATAAATCTCAAGGTCAAACAATGTCCATTTGTGGTTTAGATTTGGAAAATCCATGTTTTTCTCATGGGCAACTATATGTTGCGTGTTCACGTGTTGGGAAACCGTCGAATCTATTTGTGTTAGCTAAAGACAGGTTAACCAAAAACATTGTGCACCGATTGGTGTTAAATTAAATTGAAATTGAAAGTATTTATAATTCAAAAAAAAAAATATTAATGTTTAAAAGTTTAAGACTGTCTGCCTTGCCTACCTCATTCATGAGTTTAAGCGTCACATGTTATTTACTGTATTAATTATACTGTAATATACTTATATTTGTTATAAAATTAAATGGAAATAATAAATCTGATAAATTTTTATTTTTTACCTATTGATTTCTGCTTAGTATCAAGTGTAAGAACATTTTAATTAATTGTGTTCAACGTACTTCCCCTTCAAATCTCAATCCAGTGAATTTGTATACCAACATCAACATTTTCGTCTTTGTTCGTAAATAATTTCATTGTACTAAAGGGTTATAGTAGTAGAAAGTCAAATAAGGAGATCAGCATATTTTTTTACAAATACCATCTGTGTGAAAAAGCATAGTGGACTCCGTGACTGATGTTCTCTTATTGTTCCTCTTAGATTGTTTACTATAATGTAATATAACAAAAACTTTAGCCACAGCAACGCGTGGCCGGGTCAGCTAGTAAATATATAAATCTAAACTATCGACCAACACTTTTACGGTTAAGGATTTAAGGTCGACTTTAGCATGATCAAAAACAGTGCGTTACGATGTCTTGATTGAATAATATTCTAATGATATTTACCGCTTTCCGTTGAAGTCTAATAAAATATAATAAAAATGGTAAAAATTAATTGTATCTCTAATATACAAACGACCGAAAAGCGTCTTTTTACGACTTTATTACATAACTTTTAGATTTCTCTACTATATTTAAGTTTAATATGAATTTATTGTACATATAACCTTTCGGAAAAAAATCTCTAAATATTGTTAAAAAAATAAATCAAAATCTATTGTGTAGTTTAGAAGACACACGCGGATAGCGACTTTGCATAATACTCGTTATTGATATAAGAAAATATTTTATAGCAAAACTTGTGCCAAATTAAAATGTGAAATAAAATAAATAAATTTATAATAAACTAATAAAATGTATGTGTTTTACGGGAGCAAACAATTAAGGTTACTTTGCGGGTTCATAATTTATAATAGGAATTACCCAATTTGTACTTATTTGTACTACGGTAAAACAATAATAGTTTTTTTTTGTTTTATAAATTTACTTAACATTAGACTGTATAATATTTTATACTGTTTCTTTGGATATTTGTATAAATACAGTCGACAGCTCTCATTTGTATACAGTGTGAAATCGACCCCGTCAAGAATAAAGAGTGACACGTGATACGACATGAATGTTTTTTCTTCGTGTTTCTCTTCTAATCGGAGAGTCACCCTACGATTCACACTGTATACAAATGAGAGCTCTCGACTGTATCTATACAATGAGATAAGAATCTGTTGTAACTAGGAATTTCTAATGGGCTGTTGAAGGAGGGTTGTAAACAGAAAGAGATTAGAAAATTACCAGATAATGATTTGCCCAATATCGCTTGGCAGTGTCGAGAGCAGCCCCAGAGCAGGGAAGTACCTAGAGAGGGCACTCGGGGTGTGATTCCGTTACACTTCAAACGAGTGTATTTGAACATAGACGGCCGCTGCGAGCGTGTGTTGTCAACTCTTATTTAAAAGTGTGTAAAACGTTGTTTTGTTCAATTAGAAGCTGTGAAAGCGATAGAAAATGTCAAACAAAGAAATACCATGACGTACCATATTATTTATAAGTATATAAATAGCTATTTTTACAAAATATTACGATTTTAGGCAATTTCCTCCCATGAACGTGCGCACACCACCATTTGCGGCCCTGCATGTGTGTGTTAACACCTCCTATGTGTATTCTCTCGAATATGGGTGTAGTAGAGGAAGCGATTCATTCCCCTTGCGTCTTAGAGCTGCTTCAAACATATTGTATGGAAGAGGGGATAGTAACCTCTCTAGGTACTTCTGTGCTCTGTGAGAGCAGCGAATAACTCTTGAAGCACTCGCCAGGGAATGAATTTCGACCGAAACTTCCAGCGGCTTGAAAGGGAGAATCCGAAACGAAAGAGACGGCGCGAACGCAACTCCTGCGCACCTTTTGCGCTCTTTCGCACCAGCGGGGCGAGTCTCAAAACGTTTGGCGCTCGCGTTTTGAGACCGGCCCTGGTAATTTATTGCCGTCGAACGTTGTCCCCTTCGGGGAAAAATGCCAATTAAATTCGAGCGTAATATTTTCCTCAGACAAATCGTTATTTTCTCCGATCGTGATATTGAGCAATAGACAATAATGATTTTCCTCGCCTGCATAATGATTTACTTACCATTCTAGTCTGTAATAATTGCAACATTATGGTAATGACTTAAGGCGTATTGTCCACCTAATTAAAAATCTCTTCTATTAATCTCATTGCAATACCGTTTAATATGCAAAATAATATAGATTTATTTATTTATTTAATCAATGCACAATACGGTGATTTTAAAGTAGTCAATTCTTTGCCATTTTGGAGTTATGGTTTTTTGTAAATATTTCTTGTAGATGATTTATTTTGATAGTATTTTACTATTATTTTATTATTATATAGATTTTGATGGCTTTTTTGAAAGGAAATATATTTTTAATGTTTTTACAATGTCATTGTAATTTAATGAGGAATATTAATATTTAAATATATATATTTTTTTATATAACCTAGGTTTTAAACAATTATTTTGGGCTCTAGTCAACTAGGCCAAATGTGTATGTTCTAGAGCAGAGGCGTCCAAACTTTTTTCTGCGAGGGCCAGTTTGGTATTTAAATTCATTAGCGGGGGCCAAGCATTGTAAATATGTGAATTAAAAAACCTTATTACAAGTAAAGCACCATTGAATTTTTTATTGTTGCCACATATATATACATTATTTTTTTTTTATAGTAAATTACAGATATAACAATACTAAACAAACATGTCTAAATTATATTATTATAAAATTATTTCATGCAATTTTTAATGGGAATGGCGTAACTGGGTTTTTTCCTGGAGAGTTTCTTCAAAGTTGGGATTCAAATCGGAAACACCAATTATTAGCAATGATTGCAAATGATCATCCGATAAATTTGCCCTATATTTAGATTTCAGATACTTCATTCTGGAAAAAGTTTGTTCGCACATATAGGTAGAGTGCCATACATAGAAATAAATTTACCAGCCAATTGCTTTAACGAAATTTGCAACGAAATTTTTCAAAATCCTTGGCGGGCCGGATAAAATCGCCTGTCGGGCCGGGTTTGGCCCGCGGGCCGTAGTTTGGACACCTTTGTTCTAGAGTCAGGGTAGGTGGTGGTAATGAAGCGTTAAAAATTGTATTATTATGTGTAGATTCGAACTAGAGTACCACGATCTCTTTAAAGATTTGTTTAAAAGAATCAACATTCCTGAAATTAATTATAAATTCAAATAAATCTAGGGATAAATAATATATTGTGTGTAATATGGACACCAAAGTCCAGTTACGTATTTTTAGAATGTGACTCGACAACGGCCTAGCAGATTTGATGAAATCGGAATGCTTTTGGTTTTTTTTTTTTTTTTGCGGGTAGATCTGGCGATCGGGTTGGGGACCTGTTCGCCCGACCTTCGGCGCGCGGTCATTGCACGGCGCCCTCACCTTCACCTCGACTCCTCGAGTCTTGAGGTCTGACTCGGCGCGCGTATATAGATCGAACTGCTCGCGTAACACTTGCCGCACGAGCGCGCGCGACACCTTTCGGGCGCTCTCGCCAAAGCCGTCTTCAAGGCGACGCGTCTTCGGAGTGGAAACGAGCACGGTCAAGCGCGGACTATGCAATGGGTTTATGAACCCACGCGTGCGCCGAGAAGTCGTTCTCGGCGAGGGGATAGAATTTGGGGGTATTTTTAAAAATAAATAAGTATACAGTTTACAGTTACAGTTTACAAGTATACAGTTTAGTGTACAGTTTTAGGATACTTTTGAGTGTCTTTAGACCCTAGTAAAAATAGTTTAAAAAGTGTTTTGTGCCAGTAATCATATTTCCCAACTCGATGAAAAAATCCTTAATTCTCAATATTGACTGTTTCGTCCCCAATGAGAAATTATTATGCTGCCGATACCTCGATGCTTAGTTTTCGACTGACGGCAATGTCATGATTTTGTCATATCCGCTGCACCTCGATTCCATTTCTATGGTCTTGATCGTATTCTAATAAAGTGGTAAAAAGTATTTTTTAGATACTTTGAAATATTATTTTTACCCGACTCCAAATATTTTTTACCCTATTAAAAAAATAGCGAATTGGTTCATCGCAATTCATCACGGATACAGAGAAAAAAAATTATGTAAACTTTACGTGAAAATAGTAAAAGTATCGTTATGAGCGCTTAGCTGTTGCCATGCATGAATGTATGTATATGTTTTTATTTTATTTATTTGTTTGACAACAATTGCATGATTATTTTGAGCGTTTAGTACCACTGCAACCTCATTTCGCTGCCTTCTTAACTAGGCTAAATGTCTGTCCTAAAGAAGGCAGTTCAATTTATTCTTATTTTTGATTAGTTGCCAACTATCAATAGATGAGTGTTTAATCTTATGGAGAAAAAAAAATACAAAAATGTGAACTATAAGATATTAAAATGTTGAACTTGAAATGTAAAAGTTAAAGGGTCCTATTAAACCATGCATTTATAGAAACTAAACGTATAATACTAAAGATAAATAAATTAAAATAAAATAAATAAATAAAGTAAAATAAATTGTGGTACTGTAGAGAGCAGAGATTGATAAATCTCACGATTTATCTTCGTTTTTGACTGTTTTAGACCAATCGCCAGGCAATGTTCCCAGATAATATTAAAATTATTAAAATAAAATATTTTGAATTTTATTAAAGTTCAAGAAGTTTAAGCAACACGCGCGCCGTCGAACGCGCGTTACTATATTTAATATGGTAATAAAAAGCTATGGTTTTGGGCGCTGTTGTAAAGTTGTTGTTGTATCGCAACATTTTCTGTGCGGTTGCGTTGCTAAACGAGGTCACAGAGCTATTTTTTTTTTTCATATAATATATGTGTGTGTGCATAGTTGTTGCAAAACTGAATACTCAACATCTCGGATGACTGTATCGATTGTGTTTTTTTTTTAATCAAACGAGATAATAGGTGAATTATTTCTACTATTATCTCGTTTGATTAAAAAAAATCACAAACACGGTATGGTGTCGACGAAACTACCTTGAAAATTCTCAGCATGTGAATGTATGGACTAAATACCTATAATATAGCCTACATTCAGAAAACATATGTGTTGGTTTCAATATAAAAAATAATAGTGAAATACGTTTTCAACAACAAGCTTTTATTTAAGTGCTTGAATGCGTTTACAACCGTTGAGGAGTTCCTTCATCTGCAGCCAATCCTGGGAGTAGAATGAGATCATGCTTACCATAGAACTGCATTGTCATCAGTACTGAACAAACATGTCAACATTCAGCTTGCAAGAATTGACCTAAACCGACATATAAACATTGCAAACTAAATAAAATTAACTTATGGACGCTAAGCAAATCGAACGTATGACAGAAATGATTTATTACTAGTTAATAAGGCAATTTCAAAATTGCGTCGAACCAAAAATCAAAATCGGGTCAAAAATAGTTACATTATTTTCGACACTTCTTTATGGTACATCACTTTTTGTTATATGGATGTTTTTTTTGTAGGCGTGGTTTTCAATCTGGCACTACTTTTTTCGTAGTTGGTGTTTTTGACAGCTGTCACTTGATTTATGCTCAGTTTGGTTTGCCATTTCATAATGAATAGACTTACTCCTGAACAACGTGGCGTGGCCTCCAAGATCGTGCGATTTAACACCGCTGGACTATTTTTTGTGGGGTTATGTGAAGTCGCTTGTCTACGCAGATAAGCCGGACACGATTAACGCCTTGGAAGAGAATATTCGGCGCGTTATTGCTGACATACTTACTGCAAAAAGTGGTTGAAAATTGGGCCTCTCGGCTGGAATTTGTTCGAGTCAGCCGCGGCGGCCACTTACCCGAAATCATTTTTAAAACATAATGGCAAACCCTTATCTTTATAATAAAACTAAATTCTTAGCCATAACATCAAATTATATGCATTTTATCTCTTCTTGAAAACCACGCCTCTAAAATCATCACCCTATATAGTATATATGATTTTTTTAGCAATTTTTTTCACACTAAATTTTGGGGTGTCCTACAATGTTATCGGACATTCAAAAAGCTATTTTTTTTTTTAAATTTTAGCTATTTTTTGAGTATATTTATTTACATCTATTTTTAGAAAAAAAATCAATATAATATTTACTGTCTTATAAAAAAAAAATTGATCTCTGTAGCAACTGAGCCTCTGTTCTGATAGTTTTTATTCCTTCAGCACATGTTTATTTATTCCTTCACGAGTCTCCGCCTCGGGATATAGCATTCTTTCAATTGTGAGGTTGCGCGCTAGACAGTGGAACTCCTGGTCGTTTTGTTATGTACTATATGTGACACGTGATGATTATCTTCTAGGTATTACGTGATGGTTTATACACGTAATTTTGAATTCATGCCGGTCCATTTCGAGACCGAAAACTCCCACTGTTTAATGAACATATTAGAGTGCACGCGTCAAATGCCCTATTCAAATCGAAGTAGACGGCGCGCTTAAGCCAACAGCAGATTCATTCGCAACCATCCATTATACTTTTGCGTTTCGTTAATTTATTATAATGATAATTAAAAAAAAAACAATGGTGCAATTTCGTTCGGCAATCAACCATAATGAGGCGTTTACTCACACAATTAGAGAGTCTACCTCCACTTTTACCTTCGGCAGTAGTAAATGCTAATTCATCTTCTCATCTTAACCCTAAATGCATTTCCACAGTTTATCTATATAATATTTAAAATACGAACTTGTGGTAATACACAACATGAATGTCTATGACACCTGTGACTATCAAATAATATCAACTGCTTCTATATATTGTTTAGTAGTAGTTAATTATTTAACCAGAACCTGACGTCTTACAGCTAGGTCCTATTAGCGTCATAAAAGACATTTCCCCCAGACTACTCGTGCCTATCTGTGGTTTCATCTTGCGATGGGTTGAATAGATTTAAATAAAAAAAAACAGATACAATGAAATTATGACATTCTTTCAATGCATCATAAATTTTAACACCATTTCAGTTTTTTTGTAAATTTTGAAGCGTGGCTAGTCATGAAACAACCCCCCCCCCCCTATTTACTGAATTTTGGAATGTGTTTAATAGTAACTTCTCCCAAATTGAACTTTTTTCAATAATTCGTCAAAAGTTTTGCGACGATATATATTTTACAAACGTCAATACAAATTCTATACGAACGCACAAAACCACGCTCAAAATTCCTAGTTTTTTTTTAAATTTATATATATCAAAGTTTAAATTGGTGCATTTTATGTTATTTTGTTTGTACCTTTTTTTAAAAATTTAATATCATTTTTTTCTATTTATTATATCTTATTTAAATTCGTTTAATATATTTTAATATTAATCTTTTTCACGTCATTACCTGTATCGTGTACAATTTCTGTTGGGTAATCACAATAAATAAACACAATAATACTAATTTATAATAATTATAATGTGGCACAGATCATTCTTCTCATAGACGAATTAAAATAATAATTTATACTGGCCAGTGATAAATAAAACGTTCCAATAGCTGCGCTGTCATCTGTTTGATATTCGAATGTTTAGCGCTGTCATTTTATTGACAAATGTCAGTTTCATACTAAAAAATGTTAAATATCTATATTATCCGACCAGCCTCCGATGTGATCTAAACGGCTATGGTCGTTTTCCTTGGGTATATATCTACAAACAATAATTCAGGGATAGAAGTTTCTTATACACGAATATATGTATAGAAGCTAAAATTGGCATTTGGAAAGTAGATAAACTAAAAAAATATATAGCTCTGAGTTAACCGAAAAGTTTAGTAGAATCATAATTTGTTGTATCTACTGAATTTTAGTAGGCCCGCCCAACCGAAGCATACTGTAGTGTTTGTAGATCGATAAATCGTACACCCAACAAAACTTTCTTGTAAGCCGTACCAAACAATCTCTGTTAGATGCAGCATTTAAATGAAAGATTGCGAACGTGTTACAAGTCTGTTTTGTTACGTCAACCAGCGCTTAGACGTACCAAGCGCTGGTTGAGGCTACTGAAAATTTTAGTAACGCTAACCAAATAACCTGTTAAGGTTACAAGGTTCGTTCGTTTGTGCGAGCAAATAACTTTAACCAGGGTCGAATTGTCACTATATCCACAGGAATATCTCGTAGAGCGTAAAGGATCTTTTTCTCAGCGTATTTTGCGTTAAGACGCCACCAGTCCCTAAAACGTGTTTTGTAACGTATTTTGGTGCATTTTGTTGAAGTTATTCCCAACAAATGGCTAAAACTAAAAATACCACAATATTCTACATATATTAATTTAGTACTTTGCTTAAAAAAAAACGAAATACACCTTATTATAGTAATGAAAATAAATAAATAAGAAAGTGTTGTTTTTTTCTTGCAACGATTTCCTTTTAAGTTGTGTAAGTGACGCGAACCTAATTTTTCTTTCTAAAGATAGACAATATAATAATCTAGGACATTACTTAAAAAAAAAAACATTTTTCAAATGATAATAATTATTTAAATACAAAAAACATGTTTCATCGATTCCAAATGAGTCGGCGAGTATATCCGTCTCTTTTCTACGAGTCAATGTTCGAATAAAGCCTACTCTTTCTAATCTCAAGGACAAATGCGTCCCGGGGCGCCTTCACAAAATCCGGCATTTTCAACATTTGCCAAATTTGCCGTCTCTTTCGCGCGTCACTTTCGGACGGCCGCGTCTCGAAAACCTTACACGTCAAAGGCTGTGTTCCCATTAGATTTTTTTAAATGTTAAATATAGGTAATCCATAGTCACGTATTTGGCACAAACGCGCGGTACAGATAACGAAACTATTTTGCAACATTACGTTTGGACACAAAAACCTTTTGGCATTGAAAAGCCAGGTATGAGTTTGCAAGTAAAATGCATTCTTTCTATAGTCGGTGCTGAGCATATGCGCAAATGTTTGCGCACATATGTTAGACATAGAGCACGTGATTTTATAACATATAGGGTTACTTAAGTTATGTTAAACGTGTTTCAAGACTACGATTATGACAGTCAGTCAACTGAACCCCGATGGGGTTGGGACGGGAGGGGGTTAAATATAGTTAAATTCAACAAAAAAATATATAATCCTGTGAAGGTAGTTTTTAGGTAGATTTCATTAGGATAGCTACATATTTCAATGGGCAACCAACCATGTCATGACTTCAGAAAAAATTCGACATATCTTCGCGTTTCACATCCCCTAGAACCCAAAACCGCCCTCAGTGTCTATATCACAACGATGACTGTTGTAATTTTACACTAATCACTTTCAAATTGAAACATAAAATTTAAGGGCACAAAATCTCGAAAATCAGACCAGTAAGTGTCGGGATTGTGGGAGGGGTTCGAAAAAGGGAAATTTTGCTATAACTTTCTTAGTATAACTTCTACCCTTACGGAAAGGGATGACGGCCGAAATGAATTTTTTATTTATTATTTTTTGCAAAAATGAAACTATTTTATTTTATTTTATGTACGATTCTCATATTTTGTTTTTATGTAATTAGTTTTAGGTGCGACATCTCAATAATATTGTTAAACAGTGGATTCATGTAATTGGCCAAATTTATAACTATGTATTTACTGTTTTATAAACTAAGTTACGCTGTATGTTTCCCTAGAATATATTAAATAATTTTATTTATAGCCGTTTTGTGCCTCAAAAATATTAATAGCGCAACGCGATAAATCGACGCGGTTATTGAATTTGACATTATTGCGCACGCGCATAAAAACGCTATCAAGGTTGTATTTTTTTTCTTTTCCTCTGTGTACACTTGATAGTGATCTATTTGGAGTACTCCGCTAGCCGGCAGCGATTGGTTTTTATTAATTTTTATGGCGTTTTGCGATCGTACGATCATACCGATTTCATAGGATGTTAATTGCGAACTATACTTCCTTATCGTGGAGTGATAAATATTTACCATTAATAAATCTTAAATATTATTATAATAGATATTTTATTGTTTACTTAGCGTGTATGTCTGTAACAAACAGCTACGAAATAGTCGCGCGCCGGTTAAATCGCCCTATTATTCTAGCGCAACGAATACTGTCGAAAACAGCAGTCACGTCCGTTTTAGGTATTTCAGAACGGGAATCATTTATTTTTTATTTTTTAATTTATTCTTTTTTGAAAAATCCAACAGTATTCATTTTTATAATTGCAAACAAACCTTATTACTAGTATATAAAACTAATTATTGATTTCGGACATTTTACATATTAACATTAGCACGAAAAATTTGGAACAGTGTTCTTAAAATACTTAAAATATATATAGATTATGAATATTATATAATAGTACGTATACAGTATAATTTTTTGATGTATTATGTGTAATTTGCGAGTGATGTTTATTAGTGTGTGTAATTTGTATGTGTATGTTAAAACAAAGTAATAAATTAAGTATGGTTTTAGTATGTATATTCTATATGTAATTGCAATTACAAGTACTTATATGCTACAATTAACCATTAACAATATAACAATACAATTAGGTTTTATTTGTCTTTACTATGAATGATATTGGAAATTTCTTTTTTTAATGATGAAATCATGTTACGGGCATTTGAAATCGCTAAAGATCTTGACCAAATACGATATATTATGCGTACACGCATTTTTTTTAAACAAAGTAAATTTCAATACTCGTCAAAATATCCTCTTTCACAACACCCGAAATGTCGAAACATAAGTGGGTAAATGGGTTTAAAATTTCACAAGTTATCAAGCAATATTAGAGTCTTAAAAAACTTTAATAAATTCCAAGTCGTTACTCACTAAAAAGCATTTTCTTATATTTACACAGCGAATTCTGATACTTATTATGTTTTATTAAATTCACAAATCGGTGCTTAAATTAAATTATCTTAGAATAGAAATAAATACTAGAAATATTAAATATTTGTAAAAATAGTGTGCACCCTACCGTTGGGGTCCACAGCGAGCGCAAATTTATTTAATATTGGAAAACGCTAAACACACTTTCGCATAATGTAACTAATATAATATAACGTAAGATGTTTGTGTTTTACACTATATAAGGTTAGTTTAGTGTTTTATCTTTTATATTCGTGCGGTGTTTTTTATTTAAATATTGATAAGGCCTTACATAAGTTTCTAAAATTAATGTAAACATGTTATATATTCAATATTTTGTTAGAGTACCGAATAAAAAAATAAAATAAAATGAATTTTGAAATAATAATTTATTGAAACTGAATAGCCGCTGGCTCATAGCGGTGACGAAATCGCGTTCAACTAAGTCGCTTTGCTTGTTCAGTGACACTGAAAACTCGTTACAAGGGACACTATGACAACGAAGCACGGTGACGAATTCGGCTACAAATCACGCAGTTATTTTGTAAGCGTTTGTGTAATAAGCTATTTTCAAATCGCGTATAACGTAACGATTATCGCGTTAACTCTCACTGCTACAACTAAATAACCAGCTACTCATTTATATACAGTTTTAATTATTAGTATACTGAGAAAATTTAAGGATTATATTTATTACCACCGAGCAATTAAAGGGATCTTTTAAGTCCCAAGACTAAATATGAAAAACTACTAAAAACAGTATTTTCTCGGTAATTTAACTGAAATGGTAAAAATGATACAGTAATAATACAAGCCAAACGCGTATATTATAAAAAAAGGATTAATAAATTACCTATGTTAATAAATACTAATATTCCTTGTTTATTATCCATTAAATTTAAATATTGATTATAATCTGTGTTTTATGTGCATGTGGTATTCTCTTTTAATTTGTCATAATAGTGTCCAATAATAATTGTTAACTTTAAACAAATGTTTACAGATTCATGCATAGAATAACCCCTTAAAAGATTACTGCTAACTTTAAGTTCACCTGTGTATATATTTTTGTATACAAAATATATACTGATATGCTCGATACATTCCTCTATTATGTAATGTCCACAGTGTTCAGATATGAATGACGCGGTTTGTACCAAAATATCTAAAGATTGTGGAGCGAACCTATCCAACAGTCCACCACCATCGAAGCGAAACCAAGTTTGTTTTATTTTTTTTTGACATTTTCCGTGATTTTGATGTTTTTTTCCATAGACCTTTACCTTCAGGCGGTTTTATAAACAAGCCAACGATTATAACCTTAAAAAATTAACAGCTCGCTTCCGGCTTTATGATCGGTTTTTTCGTAAAAAATCCATATCGATTGATTTTAGTTTATATCCAAACGCGATCGCCTGCAGACCAATTATGTATACTTATATTTATATTACTTATATTTGATAATGGATATGTAAAAGTGTAAAATTAATGCACATAATTTTTATTTTTTCATCAACTTCATACATAAATCACTCATAAAATCATCTCATTTCAGCATCATCCTTCATCGTAATCACATATCCATTATTTTTATATATTTTTTGTTAAACAATCATCCTTTCCTTATTTCATCTAATTAGATGGTTACATAATATTTGACAATATTTCACACTAAAGAGGACAGGTGAGAGTTAAAAATGCATTTATATAAAACTCAGCGCTGGGTTTAAGCCGACATCCTGCATTCTCAAGTACAGGACCTCTTAGAACCTTTATATTTATATTATATACTTTATATTTTATTTATTTTAGCCGTTTTAGGTAGATTTCTTTAGAAAAGCTACCTATTACAATGGGTACCATGGCGTTTCACTATCTATCTATAATATTACTTTCAAATTTATGACCAGGAGGCGGGAATTGGGGGTTTTACGAAAAAGTGAAATTTCGCTATAACTTTCTTAGTATATGAGATATCGAATTCATTTAAATTTTATATTATTCCTTAGATAAGGACCTAAAACTTATTTAAGAAACTTTTTTGATAGCACCAACTAAAGGTCCTAGGCGTGGGAATAAGTGGTTTTTCAAAATTCAAAAAATCATACCTTCCTTAATACGAACAGGATCAAATCAGTTCAAAATGTTGCTTGTAGGGTTTATAATTTCCTTACAATTTTTGTTTAAAATAATTTTTGATATGAGCAACCCTTACGGCACAGTATACAGAGGGATTCAGTATGCGTACTCTCGCTGCGCAGCGGCAATTTGCGTTTGTGCGGAAAATTAGTATTAAAAAACTTAAACATTAGTCAATAACCTTCAGTCCGGATCTGTAACAAATCGACTATTTCCACAACATAAGACAACATTTGGTCTAATATTAATTTTATAACCTTGTTTTATCATATTAATGTTGGTGCCTCCCGCTTTAATTGCCAACCGTTATTTTAGAATAACATATTAAGTTGTCTCATCATTTAGATAGGGAAAATAAATTATTGTATTCACCTGAATAATTGTCCCGAATAGTGGTTTTCGCAAGTAATTAAGGTTTATGACTCAATTTGAACAGAACATTAAACTAATTACTAGGCAAAAGTAACTAGGTCATCAAAATTTAAAGTAATATCAAAAAAGCGCGCGTGTCTGTTCGTCGACTGTGTCGTGATGCACAGTCGCAGGATGACGGCTGATGTTCTCATGCCGTCGTTTACGCTCGGCGCCGCGCCTTTTTCACATTCCCGACGCGGCTTTACTCGCTCGTGTCGGCGAGACGGTTATTCTAACCGCGTACAATTTCTGTAATTCGACATTGATTGGCTTTCGATTGAGATCAAAGCGAGCGTTGAGGCGTCTCTGATTCAATAGTTATACTGCGCAGAAGTTTCCATATGGGGAGAACAAACTCAAAACAGGGTGCGCCCCCCCCCCCTCCATCGCGCGCAATGCGCCACGGTCCTCTCTTAGCACACAACAAATTCTTTAATACTTTTAATATTTTGGTGTTTGATATAAATTATAGTCTTTCGGTATAAACAATAGTTTTTCGGTATGAACAATAGTTTTTCGGTATGAACAATAATTTTTCGGTATAAAGAACAGTTTTTCGGTATGAACAATAATTTTTCGGTATAAACAACAGTTTTTCGGTATGAACAATAGTTTTTCGGTATAAACAACAGTTTTTCGGTATGATCAATAGTTTTTCGGTATAAACAACAGTTTTTCGGCATAAGCAATAGTTTTTCAACGCGTAACTCCTTACTTTAATTTCCTTATAGTCTGATTATCTGTCATGCACGAGAGGAAATTTACTGACGTATTTACGTCGAAACTCTACCTAGTTTATTTATTATTATAGTTTATGCATTTACCTGGTATGACAATAAACTGTCATGAATCACCGAGTAATACGACCGTAATTAAAAGTCGATACTGCAACCTTTGACGCAGGCTAATAGCGCTTCGCCCCCGACCGGATGGCTTACGCGTAGTGCGGTTATAATCGGTTTTGTGCGGTAGGTTCAGAGTCTTACATATCATGACTATTCTATTCGGTGTTGGGAAAAAACCTGGTTCATAGATCGGTGATGTGCCGGTGACAGTCGCTCGATAAAATATAAATCGATATATTATTCTAGCTAACGGTAAAATTAACCTGTTTTAAGCATGCGAGCGCGTCTTGTGACCGATTCTGGTTGAAATCGTTTCGGTATATTTGAGGTACAATTTGCGTGACGAGTAATGCTACTATCTACTAATGTGAAGTAATGAATTTTGGAAAAAAACTTTGAAGTCGGCGCAGAGATAAGTTTTCAGTGAAGTTGCATTAAGGGGCACACAGTCGTGTTTAAAATTTGAAAAAAAGGAAGAGATTAATCACTTCGTCCTACTCTATCGTTCACGTCGCGGCAGATTCCGACACTGGTGCGAAGAGAGCGCCCTGCACACTATTGACACAAAATCATTTATTTTGAACTATTGAAACACATTTAAAAAAAAGTAATCAGGAATGAACCTTTGTTACCTTTATCTCTACATGAGGATTTTTTTTCAATAATCTTCCACTAAACATGGCTTAAAAAAAACTATATATATATATATATATATATATATATATATATTTATAATAGAGTTGTAAAGTTATATAGCTTATATTTGATGATTGTTTTTTTAAACAATTATATAAATAATACGCACACAAATCATGTGCTTTAATTTTACACTTTTACATATCCATTATTTTTATTTTTTCATCAACTTCATATATAAATCACTCATAAAATCATCTCATTTCATCACCATCCTTCATCGTAATCACAAATCCATTATTTTTTATTTATTTATTTCATCTAATCCGGAGCACGGGGCTAGTCTGACTCGCGACTCGCTCACTATCAGTTTGACGTTTCATCACTGTCAGTTTGAAGTTTGTTCCCTGTTAGTTTGACGTTTGTTCACCGTCAGTTTGACGTTTGTTCTCTGTTAGTTTGACGTTTGTTCACTGTCAGTTTGACGTTTGTTCGCTGTTTGTTCTCTGTTAGTTTGACGTTTGTTCACTGTCAGTTTGAAGTTTGTTCCCTGTTAGTTTGACGTTAGTTCACTGTCAGTTTGACGTTTGTTCTCTGTTAGTTTGACGTTTGTTCACTGTCAGTTTGACGTTTGTTCTCTGTTAGTTTGACGTTTGTTCACTGTCAGTTTGACGTTTGTTCTCTGTTAGTTTGACGTTTGTTCACCGTCAGTTTGACGTTTGTTCTCTGTTAGTTTGACGTTTGTTTAATGCCCTTCAAACTGACAGCGAGAGAGTCGCGAGTCATCTTGAGACTATCCCCACTGTAAGTACGGGCTCTGTATAGTTCCACCTCGTCTTCGGAAATTACCTCCGTTGGCTGGTTTTGTATCGGTTTAACTACCTCAAGCACGAAGGCACATTTCTTAGGTCCTCGCTTTTTCTTATTTTAGGAGACCGGTTATGTTCGGACGCTTGTGTACCGAATGAAGTCTATAGCATAGTTTAAGAACATTTGTGCAAATATTTATACGCTTCTCAAACATACAGTGCGTTGGATATTCTAATAAGCTAATATGGTTTGTTCACCCGAAATAATACGCTTCTAACTTATTTATTGTTTGCGCTGTGATTGTTCCGTGCTCTCATATTGAATTTTAATTTTATATAATATTCATATAGACCTGATTACGTTTCGATAAATTGAGACGCATATAAATAGATTAATTAACATAAATCGCGAGCGTTTCTTTAATTTAAAAACGTTTGAACAAATATATATAAAATCAGTTTTAAACACAGGTGTCGAATCGAAGGTGTCGGTAGATTCTTAACTGATTAAAAAAAACTACACGCTCATTAGACGAAGACCACATGATATCCGTTATTTTTTTATTTTATTTTTTTAATGGTTCAACAATACATGCTATAATAACGCTGGTAAATATTAACACATAGACAAATGCCAGTTACTTATTGTAGCTTTGGAGTAACGTGGCCACTCTAACTACGTTAGAAAAACCTGTTAGAGTTACCTAACAGCGGCCGGAAATTGGAATTTGTCAAAGCGTTATAAACCATTTATAACGTGATCTCTATGAAGATCTCTATATACTGAAGATGTCTATCAACTTGTACGCCAAGATACTTTACAGTTTCAACACCTTCTGAATACATAAAAAGTCGCGATATTGGTGCAGCCATGAATTCAGAGTCTAAAATTCGAAAATATTTCCATGTGAAATTCATGTATTTATTTTATCTAATATAAAACTTTATGGGAGTATAAAATATGATATTATATACCTATGTTTTTGAGAGGAACTATTTAAAAAACTTTATGCACTTTTCCAGCCTAGGAAAAGACCCTTTTAAAATAATATATCTATCATAAAATAAGAGTATTTCATACTCAAATGCGCAAATGCTTACTGCACACACTTTTATTGGATATTTTAAAAGAAATATAATAAAAACTATACAAAAAAAAAACATTTTGAATTTCGATGACATTCTTAAGTTCAAAGCCAAAAAGTAGTCAAATAAATATAACGATACTTAGTGAAGCAATTATATTTTAGCCACATTGTATAAACTCGTTATGCATAAATTAATGTGTTATATTTACATGCACTAACCTTACCCGTTGTTATGTAATCGTACCGGTATAGTAAAAAACTGATATCGTATAGTGAGGCCGTCAGGTCTCTCGCGGGTACCTAACTTACGAGTATAAAAGACCATCGTATGCTATACCGAATTACCGAAAAATTCGTCATATCTTCGCCTTTCACATCCCCTAGAACCCAAAACCACCCTCAGTTTAAAAGTTTAGATATCTATCTATTTATATCACTTTCTTGTGGACACGATAACTGCCGTAATTTTACACCAATCACTTTCAAATTGATACATATAAGGGCACAAAATTTCGATCAAGTTTGTTAATAGTGACAAAGTGAAATTTCGCTATGACTTTCTTAGTAAAAAAAATATATCGAAATCATTTTATTTTATTCCTTAGATAAGGCCCTTAAAGTTATCTAAGTTAATTTTTTCGATAGCACCAACCATTGGTCATAAGGGTGGGGAAAATTGATTTATAAAATTCAAAAAATCATACCTATCTTAATATGCACAGGATTAAATCAGTTCAAAATGTAAACTGTAGCCCTATAATTTCCCTACAACTTTTGTTTGAAACAATTTTTGATATGGGCAAATCCTTACGGTATGGGATGGCCAAAATGTTTCATCACTTTGATTCGGTGGAATCTATCTCCGCCTTCCGGCTTGCCGAACGGGATTTTTGTATTTGGACCTGCATACTTTTCAAAAGGGCTCTTCCCGGAGAGCTGTTGTCTATGTTGGGCTTCGTCATAGACAGAGTGGGTCACAAAATGATAAACCAACATAATGTTTTGGTTAATTCTGTTTTTTTATTTATATTATGATAAGTTCTTGCCAAAGTGCAGGAATGTGTCCCGTACTTATGTGATAAATCTAAATAAATAAATAAACGTTATATTTATAGGTTGAATACCGCCGATGAGTCAGTTTGACCGCCCGTTGTATGTAAATTTGTGTTTAAAAGTAGATTTTTGATCTTAATAATTTCTTCCTCGAAGCGCGCGGGTTTTCCCCGCCCGCGGTTGCATAACAAAATGTGTACCAGTACGGCCCTGACGTCCGATTCGATGAAATTTACGTTATTTTTCGATGATATTACTTGTTAATTCTGGTTTTTTCGTATGTCATTTTTCCGGTTTTTTCGAGACTTTTTTTTTTTTTATTTTTGTTTATCTCAAAATATGATGTCACAAATTGACTATGAAACTGAAGTCAAATAAGTAATCTCTTATGGATATTTTTCTCTGCTATTTAATTGCGTATTGTTTTCTTAATAATAATAATAATAATAATTATTATTATTATTATTAGGTAGTTACAATATTTAGGAGCTAGCTCCGGTGAAACTGTTGAGATTAGTAGGTACGGAAAAATAATGCTTATCAACTTGGATCTTACGCTTAAAAACAGCCTTGGACATCTGAATTCTAAACGCCTTCTACTAAGTGGCTCCCAATTAAGAGTTGAAATTAATTCAGATGGACTATCATACCGACTAAAACGCCTAAAGACATGCCGGCTTGCTTTTCTCTGAACTGCTCTCGAAGTTCGTCTTCAAGACATTGGGTGTGAGGATCCCATACTGATGAGCAGTATTCGCGCTTTGAAATCAGCACCTTTAAGCCGTAATTGTCTGCAAGCCTGACACCAACATGAGTTCGCCAATGGAGATTAGATGACAGGGTAATTCCAAGATGCTTTGTGGTAGAGGATTTCTGCAGTGATTTACCAGCTAGTTCGTACTTGAAATCATTATGGATTGAACTGAACTGCATCAGAATTTAATCGCATGCCATTTTGATTAACCCATCGGACCACCGCATCTAGATCCTTTTACAGTGTCTCTGACTGAATCTGACTTATTCTTAACTATCTTAAAGATGACACTATCATCTGCAAAAAGTTGCATGAGTGAATTAACACAAGCAGGTAGGTCATTTTTAGGAAATAAGATAGGGGCCAAGAACACTACCTTGAGGTACTCCGGATGGTACGGAAACCAAATGGGAAAAAGCCTTTCCAACAGAAACCTGTAGGCTCCTTTTCGTTAAAAATGACCAATCCAATTACCACTTTAGGATCTAGAGATAGATTTCTAAGTTTATTCATTAAACCCGAATGAGGGACAACGTCAAAAGCCTTCCCGAAGTCTAAAAATATAGAATAAACTCCAAGTCCACCATCTAAGGTGCTAGCTATAGTTTGAGAGAGATTAGTAAGAACCGCCTCGCATGAAAACCCTTCGCGAAAGCCGTATTGGTCCTGACGAAAGAAATCAGGTGAATTAAGTGTATTTCTTATATACGGAAGAACTAACCGCTCCAAGATATTGCAGATTATACAAGTCAAACTTATAGGCCGGTAGTTGAGGGGATCTCCTCTGGGACCACTTTTATATATAGGGACCACTGTAGCCATTCGCCATTCATCTGGCAAAATATTACATGAAATACCTGGAGAAGAACTGTTTTTTTTTTAAGTATTGGGGTAACTTCTAAATTACATACGTCGTGTCAAAGATCATTACCGATAAAAAAAACCAGCTTTTCAAACGTGATTTGTATTGAGATCGTATCAAAATTCATCGTGGTTTCCAGGGAAAAAAATGTAAACTTCACGTGATAATATTAAATCGTTAAAGCGACGCCGGGACAATGACCGGCCTAGGCGAACGAAAAACTAAAGGGAATTCACACCGTTTTCGTATGATTTTTTTTTGTAATTTCATACTCGTAATCGGAAACATAAACACTTCCTTAGACCCTTCATTTACCTTTCAATTACTATTTTTCCTAAGACTCTAATGTATTTTATTAGAGAGCAATTCAACTAAAAAAGAATTATTATCAGTTTATCATTTATTAAATTTCTCAGAAACAGAATTAAATTTAAAAAATCAGCCTTTGCTATATTGAAGATATAAGATTAAGGTATCTAAACATATTTTTTTATGATTAAATATCCAATAGTTACCAAATGCCAACCATAGAAGAAAAGGGTCTAAATGAATTGAAATTAATATTTATCCTTAATGGTCTTTGTAAATACATCCCTTTATATACTATTTTGGAGGTATTCCTTCGATATTACCAAATGTTCATTTTTTTCTCTTAGCTGCGAATAAAGATGCAATTCGGTTCCCCGAGGAACCGACTCTTGAAAATTACCTTATGTTGCAGGGATGAACTTTGTCCGTCCAATAAGTCCTGGAAGTTTTAAGTAGGCCTTGAGTCGGTTAACTAGACGACATGTTTTGCGTTTTACGGTCGACACATTAATAATTGTGACGCACTGTCGAATCTACACATGTCTGCCAACCGCTGTATTTCTTCAATTATTCATTTGACATCGATCTATCGTTTAGGAATGTTATTGTAATGTAATGTTATTGTAATGTATGAATAAGATAAACTTATTAATGATTTCATTTTAGAATGCATTACCGTTGATAATTTAGTCATTTTAGATAGCTCAACCACACAATTAGTGGACGCATTCGAAACGATTCAGACATGCAGATGGCGCTAATTTTTTGCCAAGACGCAAACCGTATAAAAGCAGAAATGTTTTGTAAATAATTTTCAGTTTAAGGCCAATCATATTGACAGTGGACGCTATAGGGGTTAAAATTCGGTGCTTTATTAGGTAGATTTCATAAATAAAGCTACCATGTCATCATGTCATGTCATCATTGGGTATCATGTCATAATTGCCATTGATGATTGACCCCCTAGAACTCAAAACCACCCTCAGTTAAAAAGTTTTTATATAATTTTATCTATATCACTTTCTTGTGGACCAGGGGGGCGGGAAAGAGGGTTTTCTTCCTTGCACTAATCTGTAGAACCTTCGAGAAGCTTCTGAAACTGTCCGAGTCGGAATATACTGGAAACTTCCGTTTACTTGTTTACTTCCATTGTTCTTCAAACTTTTCAAACATTCCAGCAACTAAGGAAAGGAACCGGAAGCTTCTCGAACATTCCAAGGTTTCAAAATCTTTTATTTGTCTCTAAAATCGCCAAGTAGTTTCTCAAACTTTCCCGAAAGCTTTAATCAGTGAGATAATAAACACGTTTCATTCACTTAATTCAGCAATGTTTTTTAAAAGTAAAAAACCGTGGTGGTGGCGGTACTCTCATAGAAGCCGAAAGGCCGGGCTTGCCTAGATTTTTTAACGAAAAAAAATGACAAATATATTATAGATTATTTTACAGTTTGTGTGGGTAGACTATCTTTTTTTTCATTTATTTATATTGAAATATTACGCTACTATTATTAGGTATCTCAAAACAAATTGGGGTGGGGGGGGGGTCGGTTAGAGAGCCCCCAGCGATATGTCTTGCCTACTATACAAGTTCTGGGCACCCTAAATCGGAGAAATATTTATCCATTCCTTACTAAAACGGTTGCTCATACCAAAAATTATTTCAAACAAAAATTGTAGGGAAATTAAAGGCGTGTACAATTAACATTTTGAACAAATTTGATTTTAATAAAACCAATATTTACCACCTATAGGGCCAATGGTTGGTGCTATAAAAAAAGTTTACTTAGATAGGTTTTAAGTCCTTGTCTAAGGAATAATATAAAATTTGAATGCATTCTATATCTTTTATACTAAGAAAGTTATAGCAAAATTTCACTTTTTCAAAAAAACCCTCCCATTCCAACGGTCAACAGCACAGAGAAATTTTGTATATATATTCAAATTGTATTTACTATTAACTTTTTGTTCTAGGTTAAAAAATGTAATTATTACAATGTGTATAATCCAGGTCTTAAGAATGTGTTTGTTCGCTTATTTCAGTTCAGATACGCGACATGCCTGGAGGCGTGCATGGTATTCTTCGGGCTGGCGATGGGCTTCGTGGCGGCCTGCGGCCTGCCCATCGCCATCATCCTGTACGGCGAAGTCACCAAGATGCTGGTGGACAGATCCGTCTTCCACGGGACCTCCTCGGCGACTGTTCTGCTGGCCATCTTCGGAGGCGGAGAGATCATGTTAGTAGCGCGCCTTTTTTTTTTATTGAGCACAAGTCTATAACCTTCCTAACTAGCTAAGAGTTACCCGTTCTGAGGAAGGAGTGAGCATTCAAGAGACCAGCGCAAAACCCTGTGAAAATATAAAAATTAACTAAGGCACAAATATACACACATGAATACAATTTAAGTGTCTACTCGTAAGTGTCTCTAAAAAATAACAAATAAATAAACAATTATTAAATATATAGGTAAATAAATATTCGATATAAAAATAGTGTTTCCATTTACAGATTCCGTATGCACACGCAACACCGTTTAAATCACCCTATTATATAGCGCGACGAATAGCTGCGTTACTGAATAGCTGCGTTGACGAAATCGCGTTCAACTAAGTCGCTTTGCTTGTTCAGTGACACTGAAATCTCGTTACAAGCGACACCATGATAATAATTTATCTTATATTATTCGAATGTATTTTCTTCAGTACCAACGGCACGGTCGAGGGTAACAAGGAGGCGCTCATACAAGATGCCTACGCGTTCCTCTACGCCAACATCCTGTTCTGCACGGTGCAGTTCATAGCGGCCGCCCTCTGCGTCCAGAGCCTCAACTGGAGCGCCCATCGGCAGGTGGGTTTGTGATGATACCATTGTATGGAGACCGCCCATCGAGTGCAAAAATCCACGGTGCACCATTCATTCGCGACAATGACGGGTAGGTTCTCGCGCGCAAATATTGAGAACCAAGAACCAAAAAAAAATTAAACAATCACAGCCGATAAAGTTCACAGAAAATGTGGAACAAAAGAGCGGATACCGGGACTCACAGTTAGGACGTGTAAACATCGGCGTTCGTCTGTGAATATAATGAGGTTTAAAAGTTTTAATGAAATGAAATACGCTTTGATAATTCATTTATTTATTTGATTCCAACGCAGATTAACAGATAACGTTAGGTCAGTAAGCAATTGTTGGCTTTTATTTAATCACAACTTCATAATAGAGAAATTAAAAAAACTAACTTTACTATGTTTTAGACCTTTAATTTTCCTTTCAATTACTATTTTTTCTAAGGGTCTAATGTATTTTATAAGAGAGCAATTCAACTAAAAGACAAAATAAATAGCATAGATCACTTAAAAGTCAGTATATAGTGAGGTGACCTTGAAATTCGACCTTTGCAAATGGTGTCGGCCACGTGCACTTCGAGCGTCCGTCGACAACATCAAAGAATAAACATTTGACAGTTTTTTATTTATATTAAAAATATAAAGCAATTTAAAAAAAAATCTAAGTTTAGGGTATTCTGTAGAATTTTATTGCGGACATTTGTATGTACAAATTAGGCTTCCGTCACATATGTAGTTTGGTTTATGAGATTTTTAAAAAATAAAACTTATTAATATCAATATTTTTTTATGTAAACATAGGATTATTTATGTAAAAAACCAGCTTAAAGGTTTTCTAGAAATATGTTTAGTTAATCTAATTATATTTTTTATATATGCCTGGTATGAAAAGCTATCTTGGCAGTAGACCTCAAAACATGCATAAAATGCAATTCGAGTGTTAGAATTGGATTTTAAAAATCTGCCTTTACTATGTTGAACACCTAAGATTAAGGTATCTTAACATATATTTTTTTTATGATTACATATCCAATGGTTACTAAATGCTAATCATAGAAGAAAGGGTCTAAATGAATCGAAACTATTAGAATTATTAAAAAAAAAATAATATTAAATTATATATAAAAACAATCATCAAATATAAGTCAAATAACTTTACAACTCAATTATACAATTATATAAATAATACGCACACTAATCATGTGCTTTAATTTTACACTTTTACATATCCATTATTTTTATTTTCATCAACTTCATACATAAATCACTCATAAAATCATCTCATTTCATCACCATCCTTCATCGTAATCACAAATCCATTATTTTTATATTTTTTGTTAAAATATCATCCTTTCCTTATTTCATCTAATTAGATGGTTACATAATATTTGACAATATTTTACACTAAAGAGTTAAAAATGCATTTTTATAAAACTCAGCGCTGGGTTTAAACCGACCTCCTGAGCTCTCAAGTACAGGACCTCTTTAGGACCTTATAAATATTATGTTATCCAGCATTTTATCAAAAAATTATTCAATATTGTCAAAGATTATGTCATTTCAGGCGATTTGCCGCTATTAAAAAACAATCATCAAATATATATATATAGCAACATTTTGTATAAAATGATTTTTAACGCATATGTTTTGTCTATATCGTTACAGATATGTCGAATACGGAAGTTATTCCTCGAGTCCATCATCAAACAGGACATGGCCTGGTACGACACTCAGACGAACCTCAACTTTGCCAGCAGGATCACAGAGTAAGCCATGTTGTCACCCTCCTCTCCCCTGATGGAGAGGAAGACGCCAATAGCAGTTTCTCTCGTCTGCACTGCTGGTGTCGAATTTTGAAAACGACATTTGCTTGGTGGTTGGAAAGTCCAAAAAGATTGTTGGATTGAGATTTGTTTATTAAGCTGACTCCTTTAGAAAAGAAAAAGGTTTTAACCATGACTATAGTGGTTCATAGATTGCCCAACTGCTAATAAGAAATTAGAAACCACTCTTTAGTAACTAAAACAAGATTCAGATGAGGTTGAGCTATCTAAAACCACTATACAGGCTGTTCCAACATTTAAAGAGGTGTTTATGTTCCCTATTACGCGTAAGAAATCGTATAAAATAATGCGAAAACTTTATCAAAGCGCTCGTGTAAATTCGCTTTTTGCTAGCGAGCGAACTTATGACGAGAGCGATTTCATTTCAGAGGGTAGAAGTGTCTGAATGTGCGTAAATTATACTGTTGTGTATCTGCCCAGGGACTTGGAGAGGCTGAAGGAGGGAATCGGGGAGAAGATCGGCCAGTTCTCGTATCTGGCGTTCTCCTTCGTGATCTGCATTGTCATCGCGCTGATCTACGGCTGGGAGCTGACGCTGGTGGTCTTCGTGGCCGTTCCCATCATGATCATATTCTCGTCGATCATCGCGAGGGTAAGTTCCACACTTTCGATAGGTATCAAGCAACCACAAGTCAATTTAGCCTAGTTGAGTAGAAGCGCTGCAAGCGAGCTACAGCGGATATGATAAAAATCATGACATTGCCGTCAGTCGCAAACGGTGTAGTTGTGTCGCTATAATACTGATCTGGATCTGAAAATGGATCCAGTGGATGGTTCAGCAGTGGTCTGTGAAGATTTCGCTAAAAGGAATTTCCACCAGAAAAATCGAATTGGCACCACGTCGATAATTTCACAGACATTTAAGATCAAATGCTCTCCAATCAATTTTGACGTATAATACAGGGTGCCCCAAGGTTCTACGCATTAAAAAAAACAGCGAATAGGTCTTACGATTCCTAGTGTTATTTGTTAAGAAACTATATCAAAATTCATTATGGTATTCGAGAAAAAAAATGTTGAAGTTTCTATTCTAAATAGATATTTTTCAATGGCTCCGCCCTCCGATAAGTACGTCACTGGGTCACTGGGCCGCGGTCGTTCAAGATCGAGGTTAATGCCCTGCCGTGTTGTTCGAAACGCCCCATTAGGGCGGAGCTAAATGATTGCTGTCAGATGCCGCTGATCAAACAGAGGTCGGTCTAAGAAGAAGGGGGTAACTCCTTTCCCCTTCTCTGGGGTCGTAAGAGGGATGCTATTGGTCGACAGATAATATTGATAAGATCGCATTTTGTTACATAATTTCTTACTCTTAATAGGGAACTTAAACACCCCCTAAAGTTTGTGGATTGACCTTGGGACACCCTGTATATCCGTATTATATATCCTGCTTGTGTTAATTCACTCCTGCAACTTTTTGCTGATGATATAAGTGAGATTGTGAGACACTGTAAAAGGATCTAGATGCAGTGGTCCGATAGTTTAATCAAAATGGCATGCGATTAAATTCGGACAAGTTCAGTTCAATCCATAATGATTTCAAGTACGAACTAGCTGGTAAATCACTGCAGAAATCCTCTACCACGAAGCATCTTGGAATTACCCTGTCATCTAATCTCCATTGGGGAACTCATGTTGGTGTCAGGCTTGCAGACAATTACGGCTTAAAGGTGCTGATTTCAAAGCGCGAATACTGCTCATCATTATGGGATCCTCACACCCAATGTCTTGAAGACGAACTTCGAGAGCAGTTCAGAGAAAAGCAAGCCGACATGTCTTTAGGCGTTTTAGTCGGTATGATAGTCCATCTGAATTAATTTCAACTCTTAATTGGGAGCCACTTAGTAGAATGCGTTTTGGATTAAGGTTAACTAGTCTATATAGGATCCCAGCTCTCTAAGCCTCCTTATATTGGCCGTAATGACCATCCTTCCAAGATAAAACCTATCTTGACAAAACGGAATATTGGCTTCAATTCTTTTCTTTCTAGAATGATCTTCATAGGTCAGTAATTGACCCTTTTCCTTGTTCCAAGGATGTTTTTAAGCGTAGGCTGCGAGTTATTAAACATTAATTTTTTTCCCTCACCTACTAAACTCAACAGTATCACCGAAGCTACCTCCTAAATATTGTAATTACTTAATAATAATAATAATAATATACATCCATATATCCACATTTAGTCGATAAATTGACTCTGAATAAGTAGCGATTTGAAGTGGTCAGCAATGATCTATTGTGTAAAAATTAGCTGTTCTAAATTCGTGTAAGTAGATATATATATACAGATATAAAATGGTTTTGTTATTAACTTTAATACTTATTGTTAGTAGAAACCTATTTTTAGTTTTACATAGTTTTTATCGATCAATCAAATGTATTTTTTGTTGGGTGTACTGTGTAAAATTGTTGGTTTCTCCAATAAAGATAAATAAATAAATATCCACATAAATTGGAAAAATATGTTTTACCGCTAATTAAATTTATATTTAATTTTCCTAATAAGAAATAACACCCTAATGAGGTAATTCATGAATTTGTACCCACGAGCACATAATTAGTTGTCATTTATTACGCATTGTATTGATTCAGCTCATTCGCGTAGTGTAACAGCTGCGTATTACTTGTATAGCGTTTATTTATCTTTCGTATGATCCATAGGTTTTTGACCCATGACCATGTTTGTTTGATGCGAGTTGATAATGAGGATTTCATTTATTTATTTATTCTTTATTAGAGAAATCAACAGTCTTACAAACAATTGGTTTACATTCTTAAAAATTATCTGTAGAACTAATCAGAGATTTCTACTGTTAATATAAACACTAAAAACTATACAAATTATGCTATTAACTCTTAATCATGTCAAAATGCTGTCATGGCTTGAATTCACATGATATAGACATAGTAAATCGGTTTAAATAACAGTGTCAAAACAATTGATAAGTTTACATTCTTAAAAATTATCTGTAAAACTAATCAGAGATTTCTACTGTTAATATAAACACTAAAAACTATACAAATTATGCTATTAACTCTTAATCATGTCAAAATGCTGTCATGGCTTGAATTCACATGATATAGACATAGTAAATCGGTTTAAATAACAGTGTCAAAACAATTGATAAGTTTACATTCTTAAAAATTATCTGTAAAACTAATCAGAGATTTCTACTGTTAATATAAACACTAAAAACTATACAAATTATGCTATTAACTCTTAATCATGTCAAAATGCTGACATGGCTTGAATTCACATGATATAGGCATAGTAAATCGGTTTAAATAACAGTGTCAAAACAATTGATAAGTTTACATTCTTAAAAATTATCTGTAAAACTAATAAGAGATTTCTACTGTTAATATAAACACTAAAAACTATACAAATTATGCTATTAACTCTTAATCATGTCAAAATGCTGTCATGGCTTGAATTCACATGATATAGACATAGTAAATCGGTTTAAATAACAGTGTCAAAACAATTGATAAGTTTACATTCTTAAAAAGTATCTGTAAAACTAATCAGAGATTTCTACTGTTAATATAAACACTAAAAACTATACAAATTATGCTATTAACTCTTAATCATGTCAAAATGCTGACATGGCTTGAATTCACATGATATATACATAGTAAATCGGTTTAAATAACAGTGTCAAAACAATTGATAAGTTTTCATTCTTAAAAATTATCTGTAAAACTAATCAGAGATTTCTACTGTTAATATAAACAATAAAAACTATACAAATTATGCTATTAACTCTTAATCATGTCAAAATGCTGACATGGCTTGAATTCACATGATATAGACATAGTAAATGGGTTTAAATAACAGTGTCAAAACAATTGATAAGTTTACATTCTTAAAAATTATCTGTAAAACTAATAAGAGATTTCTACTGTTAATATAAACACTAAAAACTATACAAATTATACTATTAACTCTTAATCATGTCAAAATGCTGTCATGGCTTGAATTCACATGATATAGACATAGTAAATCGGTTTAAATAACAGTGTCAAAACAATTGATAAGTTTACATTCTTAAAAAGTATCTGTAAAACTAATCAGAGATTTCTACTGTTAATATAAACACTAAAAACTATACAAATTATGCTATTAACTCTTAATCATGTCAAAATGCTGACATGGCTTGAATTCACATGATATATACATAGTAAATAGGTTTAAATAACAGTTTTAAAACAATTTATGTATATATTAAATGCGTTCGATATGGTACTGGAGAGAACAGTGCATCCTTCGTAGAATAGAAATAGAATAGAATAGAAAACGATTCTATACAGAGATGGAACATTAAATTTAAACATACTTAATGGGTCCGGACAATCTACCTTACTGCAGAAAATTTTGTTTAAAAAACTTAAATCTAAAATCGTCCTTAAATCCTTTAAGCTGGTGCAATTATAGTATTTTAAAAAACCTGATAGCGCTACTGAAGTGTAGACTTCTATATTTCAGTGATATCAGCAGAGATTTTTGGATCGTTCTATTAGCTGATCATATTGCTGGTAGGAGGGATTCCATATAACACAAGCATATTCCCACTTACTCATTCATTTGTTGAATTATGGCTAAAAATTTCATTCCTGTACCAAATAGTCAAAAACATAGTGTTTTAATACAAAGGGGGGGGGTATTACAAGTACCGCATAATTAGGGTATACCTGTTTTAAGAGATCATATCCCAAAACCATTCCCGATAGAAAAAAAACTCGGGTATGGTCTTGGGCCAGACTATATATTTTGAAAATTGATTACGATGATCTGTTTCTTTGTGTCCCCCCACAGTTCCAGACTTCGATGACAGAGAAGGAATTGGAGATGTACAGCTTCGCTGGTTCGGCAGCTGAGGAAGTTCTCAGCTCAATAAGGACTGTCGTCGCGTTCAACGGCGAGCAAAAGGAAGTGAAGAGGTTAGTCACTTTAAATTCATGTCTCTTTGTGATTTGGAAAAGTGTCTTAGTAAATCGTTTTTTTTATTCTCCCCAGATACGGAGAACGTTTGAAACCTGCAGAGGTATGTGGAAAGCGCCGCGGCCTTCTGACGGGTCTCGGCGCTGGATTCTCCTGGCTCACCATGTACTGCATGTACGCCATCGCATTCTGGTACGGGGTCAGACTGATTGTGCGGGACGCCGATCTACCGCCGAACGAGAAGATCTATGACCCTGGCGTGCTCATGATTGTGAGTTGGATCAATCCAGCATTCTCCTTGCTGTGTTCTATTCTTTTCCAATATTCTATATAGGTGAACTTACAGTCGGCAGTATCCAAGGGGTGATTCTGCGCATACCACAAATAGTCTACATAAAACCAGTTTTCCTCCTTTTTCTATATGTATTATCATTGTAAATATTGGCTGGCTTTGTGCCATGTGTCCTTTTTCGTGGTGGTTCCTATAAGTCCTACCAAGAGTTTAACATCTCTTTTTTAGGTACACGGCTTCTTCCTTTATAGCTGCCATCAGTTTCCTATGAACTTTGCCTCTACAGAAATAGTTTTTGACCACCTTACTGATGTCGTCACTATTGGTTCCAATTCAGCACTTCTCTGGTTCTGTGATAAGGTGTGACCCATCCATTTCCACCTTTTTTTTTTGCATATTTGAATTGGATTGGATTTGTCCAGTTTTTCCTGTATTTTTTTACTGGATGTTACTTCTGACAGTCGTCATCACATTATTCTGCTGTTAAAGATCATCTATACTTTGAGGATAGATAACACTTAACAGAGACAGTATCTCAATTGCTACACAGGACGTATAGTAGACTGCGTAGGATCAGAAAGAAGTGCCTTCTCCTCTATGGATGTAGTTTCAGTCATCTTTCTTAGTCGCTGATAGTAATATGGTTGGTTCCCTTGTTCTTTAGTGAAGATATTCATTGCCAACCCTAATTTTCATCACTAGGTTCCTGGTAGAAATGATTCCCTCCCTCACATAAATTGTCTATGATACTTCAAGTTGTGAATTTATGAAGCTTTCCATTGAATAAACCCAAGAGAAGAATATGCCACATTTCCATCCTTCATTAGGGGATTACTTAAACCCTTCAGTTGTAACCACATTTACATAAATATTTGCAAAAACGTTATGCTTTGTGGTAATGACTTTACCCTTACCTTCAGGTCCTGTTCAACATCATAGTCGGCTCGCAGAACTTCACCATGGCCGCCCCGCATTTGGAAGCGTTTTCGTCCGCCAAAGGCTCTGGCCGTTCCATCTTCGGCCTGATGGACCGATTGCCGCAAATCAACAGCCTGAGTGATTCGGGCACTAAGCTTAAGTCAGCCAAAGGCAATATTGTATTGGATGACGTATGGTTTAACTATCCATCCAGGCCAGATGTTAAGGTACTCATCGTTTGTTTATTTGTATTTTTTTTGTGGTAACTGTCATGGAAATTATGGTCTGATACTAATTTAGGATAATGAAGATTATTTTTTTTTTCATTCGTATGGCTTATGTCATCGGGGAGGCGCTATTGGATACAGTTCCGACTGCTTTATTGGTGTTTTCATAATACGATTATCTCAGTCGACAGTATTGAGAAAAGCGCCGTTGAAAAATGACCTGGCTGGATTTGACCCACTGGGGATTCGAACCCGGGACCCCTGGATTGGGAGGCAGGCGCTTATAACACTGCACCACCAGGCCATTAACACAGAGTATAGTATATTTACAATAGTATAATATCTTTTCAAAAATTACTTCACCAAAGACATAATTTGTTGGCGAGAATTCAAAGACGAGTAATCAAAATCCCGCAAATTCTAAAAAATAGGGCTTATGAGGAGCGTTTAGAAACCTGGAAGCTCACATCACTCATACATATACTAAATATTAAGTGACTACTATGATTGCCCTCAAGTGAAAAGTATATTTATATTCAACGAGAACGAGAACCTTTGTTCTACTACTAATTTAAACTGTACTTCATTCTTCAAAAATCCAAGGAAGTACTCCTCGCAGAACCGAGTTGAAGAAGCATGGAATCGCCTGTCGTCAGAAGTTATTGTGTCTACTCCAGTGAATTTAAAAACAGACTTGATAAATTGCCAATCGTGAACAATAACTCTGCTTATTTTCCTGTTAAAATTAAATATTCACAAAGATCACAAAAAAAATCACAAAAACCATAAACCATGAGACTGTGGGGGTCACAAGGTCGCTGTCGTCCACACCCAGTTTCTAACATCAGCAGAGCGCGATGTCACGCCACTCGAGGCGTCCCCGGTCAGCAGATCGAAGATGACGTTAGCCGGCCGCACCTGAATGCGTCACAGCTGAGGTAGAGGGTCTCCCCTCCGGCGTAGGTTATAAGAACGGAGGTCGACGCCTCCACGATGCCTATTCCAGCCAAGTCTCGCGCCGCTCAACACCTGCTCGCCGGGTGATCGTCACGCGCGCCGTGCGCGCGTATCATGGAGTCAGATATTAAATTAAGTAACGAATAAACTAATTTAACCTCATCTTATCGTATCATTATGGTCGTTACATTCTGGTGGCCGTTACATTGAATTACGCAACCTTCCGTTACATTCTGGTGACCCCGACATTGAATTACGCAACCTTCCGTTACATTCTGGTGACCCCGACATTGAATTACGCAATCTTCCGTTACATTCTGGTGACCCCGACATTGAATTACGCAACCTTCCGTTACATTCTGGTGACCCCGACATTGAATTACGCAACCTTCCGTTACAAGACCATAAAACTTAATATGTCATAGGGTGTAATCAATTTAGACTATATTTATTTATTTATTTAAAAATGACATATACTTTGGAGGTACCGTTCCTCCGGTGGTATAGTTTATTGGCAGGTGATGCAACTAAGTTATTTTAAAGCCAAGTTCTTTATCCTTTTTCTTAACTGGGAAGGGGTTTTAGG
The DNA here is from genome assembly GCA_020383195.1 of Neomicropteryx cornuta. Classification (NCBI taxonomy): domain Eukaryota; kingdom Metazoa; phylum Arthropoda; class Insecta; order Lepidoptera; family Micropterigidae; genus Neomicropteryx; species Neomicropteryx cornuta. Next base: position 1,562,994 of record JAHKQU010000010.1, on the reverse strand, counting down.
GAATGGCTTGAAGGTGCTGCAGTTGAGACTATTCCAGTCTCTAATGGTGCGCGGAAGGAAAGAATGAAATCCGACATTCTTTCTCCTAAAAATTTCCTTTATTTTGTGAGAATGGTCCTTTCGTCCAATATAGAACGGCTTCTGAAGTTGCTCACTAATAATAATGTAGATGGGAAACCTGTTAAATAAATAATAAATCTAACCTCATTTCGGACTTCTAATGAGCTCTAGGTCAATGAATATTTTGTATCCACCAGATCCTGCGCGGTCTCACTCTGAAGATAAACGCCGGTGAAAGCGTGGCCCTGGTAGGCCCCAGTGGCTGTGGGAAGAGCACCGTCCTGCAACTTGTACAGAGGCTATACGACCCTGATGCCGGGAAGGTCACCGTTGATGGCGAACCACTAACCACCCTTCATTTGGGATCCGTCCGAGCGCACATAGGTATGTATAGCGTAGGCTTGCACCTTCGAATTTCTACTTTCTTGGTAATTTTGTAACCGCAAAGGTGGTGTTAGCATACCCACTAGTTTCAGCTTCTATACCTTCATTCATATATGAGGAGCTACCATCCCCGTCCTTTGGCCGTCTCTCTGTCCGTTGCAACTTTCAACTCAAAGAACAACCACAGCCGTTTAGATCACACCGAAAGCTGGTCGAATAATATAAATATTTAACATTAAAGTGAACTTTTCGTACTGAAGATTGAAACATGACATATCGATTTTAAAAATATGACAGCATGGCTGATGGGACGTGTTATGAAGTAAAATATAAATAAATAAATAATAAATCCAGTAAATGGGAAGGAAGGGAGGAGGGATTTCATTGCTAGCCACGAGTCAAAATTTTATCCTCTATGGCTATCCAAAACTTACATCGCAAGGGCTAAAAGTGCCGCAGCCTCAAGTAGAGATAAGAAATAAAGCAACCCATAGCAAGTTGGTACCACAGCCGTGCGTAGTCGAGGGAGAGATGCCTTTGATGATGCATTTAGGGCCAAACTGTTAGATGTCAGGTTCCGGTTAAATAATTTACTACTACCAAACAATGTATAGAAGTGGTTGATAGTAGCCGTTAACGTCAAGTTATTATTAGAAGCCTACCTTAGTTTATGATGTAGTGAAGGTGTTTAAGCGCAGTTCCGACAGCCTTCTTCCATATATTACAAGACCAGGTTTCTTGTTTCCCACCTCAGTCGACAGCCCTTAAATTTTGCCTGACTGGGTTGGACTTATTTTGTTTGTTTATGGTACCAGGCGTGGTGGGTCAAGAGCCGATTCTCTTCAGCGGCACGATAAGGGAGAACATCGCACTTGGCAAGGTGGGACAGGCCTCGGATAAGGAGGTGGAAGCGGCCGCACGCTCGGCCAACTGCCACGACTTCATCACGCACCTACCCGACGTGAGTATGATATTCTAAAATTTGTTAGCTTTACGTGCGCCCGCGAGCAAAAATGGAATTTATTTTATTCTCATTCTCATCATCGAAATTCTAAACTGTAGCATTTCCACAGGGCTACGATACAATGCTGGGTGAACGCGGAGCCCAGCTATCGGGCGGCCAAAAGCAGAGAGTGGCCATCGCACGTTCGCTCATCCGCGACCCCAAGATCTTGCTGCTGGACGAGGCCACATCAGCTCTGGACCTGAAGTCCGAGAGGAGGGTTCAGGCGGCTTTGGATCACGCCAGCAAAGGCAGGACCACACTGGTTGTAACGCACAGGTATGAATCGGGAAGTTGTGCAGCGAAGATGATGGTATATTGTCACGTTTCCTCTAGTATAGTGTATTTTTTTGGCAGCGAAATATATATCATACTTTGTTGGCATATATCCTAGACGCAAGCCAATTTTTTTTTCACCGGTCTCACGAAAAAAAAAAGTTTCATACTAAAATAATGATATTATCAGAAAAGTTTGTTATTCTTCGAAGTGCTTTGCGAACATCGCTCGCCAGGGGGTCACTCGCCGGGTTCGTGCCATGCGTTCAGTCGTGTTCTCAAACATTAAAACGATTTCAGTTTAATTTTGAAGTCTTTAGTGACATTTTGTTCACCTTAAACCAGTTCATTAGTAGTAGCATTCAGTCATTTTTTATACTTGTGTATCTAACCTAGTTTGCATAATAATTTGATCTTTAAATATATATATTTTTTTAATTTTTGGAAGGATATTATACTATAGCAAATATACTATACTGTGTGTTAATGGCCTGGTGGTGCAGTGGTATAAGCGCCTGCTTATCCAGAGGTCCCGGATTCGAATCACCCAGCGGATCGAATCCAGCCAGGTCAATTTTCAACGGCGCTTTTCTCATCACTGTCGACTGAGTTAAGTAAACACTCATTCAGTAGCCGCCATCTGACTGCCCTCCAATCATCATCATTATCTATCTATGTTGAAAATATCTGACTATTCGCAGACTGTCGACGATTCGAAATGCGACGCGCATCATTTACATCGACCAAGGCCGCATCGCGGAAGACGGGACGCACGAGCAGCTGATGGCGCTCCAGGGCCTCTACCACAAGCTGGTGCAGACGGATCTGGAGAACCGCAAGAGCGAAGCGGACCTGATGGCGCAGAACGGACGACAGAGCTGCGAACGGATACAGGAGGACAGCGTAGAGGAGACCCTGGAAGACTTCAACAATAGGAAAACGTCTTTCTCCAACAGGCGGATGAGCTTCAAACGAGGTGTGATGGTCGTTCGATGGCCGTTTATTTTTACTTCTATTTCCTTCTGGACCTTTCACCCTCCGGTATAACCATATATTTTTCGTGTGTCCACCAAATTCCCTCTTCCCTGATTTTTTGTCTGAATTGTCTATTCATCGACTTGCATAGCTTCAACATTTAATGGTCTAAATTGCAAAGATCATCCCATAAGAGGGTGGAAATGCCAAAACAAAAACTGACATTAAAACTAAACTCTTTTCAAAACTTTCACCAGATTCGGCATCCCCCGAACAGCATCACCAGTCCCTGGGCAGCCTTCGAAAGTTGCAGACGAGGAACAGCATGACGTCCCTAAGGAGCTTCGGAAGACCTCAGGGGGTGCCGCAGGTGGAAGTCGAAGAGTATCCCAGCATATTGGGGAGCGAGGCACAGGCTGAGGTACTAATTTCATCAATAATGATCAATTTTTTGAAATGTCAATATTTAATCCTTTATTTTATTATTGCTTGGAGCCGAGGTCGAGGGACAACTATAGAACTGATGACCTACTCCAAAAATTCTCAAATTGCATCCACCACACTCAAGGGTTCAAGGGTAACAACAAATACAATGTGGTTTTTCTTGGCCTGGCCAAAGCATAGCACTGTCTCCGTAAGAGATACTATCTCCTCTTCATCACCCTGAAGCACTTCTATAATGATTAAATTAACTTCCTCTCACCTCTCTCACTGTGTCGGATGGTTATTTCTTCTTTTTTAATTCGCAGGAGCAACCGGTGGAGGCTGTGGATAACTTCGCATTGCTGAAGCTCAACGCCAAGGAGTGGCCCCTCCTACTGCTGGGCGCCATAGCGTCCACCGTGGTCGGTGCCATTCTACCCATATACTCAGTCCTCTTCGCGGAAGTCTATGCGGTAAGTGTTTTCACAGAAACGTGTCAACGAGTTTTCCAACGATCGCTTTGACGTCCCTGAGGAAAGCGTTCCAGCAAAGGTTTCCTCTCTTCATCGATGAATATAAACGGCAAACCCTGCCGCAGATCAAAGTAAATTGGTGCCAGCGGGACCGGGTGAACCCTGCAGACCGTCAAGAGCCCCAATAGAGAGCGACTTCTGTGACTCCGCCCATATCATCGCTGACTGATTTTTGTTTCTTTCAGCTATTCGCGCTGCCCGACATCAACTCCATGCTCAACCAGATCAACTTTTACTCCATCTTCTTCCTCTGCTTCGGAGTTCTGTGCGGCATCGGAACGTTCGCTCAGACGTACCTCTTCACGGTCAGCGGACTCAGGCTCACTTCCCGGCTGAGGATTCTCACTTTCTCCAGTTATCTTAAGCAGGTAATTCTTATAAAGTTTTTGACACTTTTTCATCCCGTTTTATTCAGGTGGGAAGCAAAACCTACAGCCTTTTTTTCTTAAGGGCGCTCTTCCCGAAGAGCTGTTATCTGTATTGGGCGCGGTCAAATATAATGCTATTTCTTAGATGTATCAGGAGAATATTTTTTTTTTTAAATCTTGGAGTATCTCCAGTAGAGACATCCATGATCTATCTTATGGTGCAATTGGCAACTGACAGATGGCCGTCAAAGTTTGCAAGTCTGTGTTATTGTCAAAAGGTCACTTATAACCAAAATGTCGCTTAACCACCTTTCAGCAATAACCGATTTAATTAGAATAAAAGGTGTCTTATAACGCATTATCTAATAAATAAATAATTACTACTTTTTACAATAAATACCGTAATTTTATTGATTTTAGGAAATTGGCTGGTTCGACGACAGCAAGAATTCAGTAGGAGCCCTCTGCTCGAGGCTTTCGAGTGACGCAGCTGCAGTTCAGGGCGTAAGTAAACCGATTTCTCTGTTTGCCCAACCCTGAGGACCCATAGAATGGTGACTCTAAGTCCTCTTAAGAGCAAGAGCTTTATCTGATACAATGACAGTTCCTCGAGGTCTGTTGAGGTCTGCCCTTACACAAAATGATTATTCACAAGGGTGCCTGGGACTCATATGGTGACTCCGAACTGGGAGGAGCATAAAAAAACGCATGCCATTTCACGCGACGGCGCTCCGCAACAAGCGTGTGCGGATGAGATGGGAACATTTTAACACACTCAATATTTAAAATGGTGGCATGTCTGAATTCATGAAAGGCTTAGACGAATCATCGATTTTTTTTTCATCTCAGTTCGGTTTTGACAGCCATTGGGATTGATTGTGTGAAAAGTGCGCTAGTAAATTGAAAGTCTTTTTGATGGATTTGGCGGTAAATAATTAAAAATTTTTTTACAAAAATTATGTAAATATAATCTTAATCTTAATATATATAAATCTCGTGTCACAATGTTTGTCCTCAATGGACGGCTGAACCACTTAACCGATTATAATAAAATTTGAACACCATGTGCAGTTCGATGTGCACTTGAGAGATAGGATAGTTTAAATCTCAAATTATAGTCGCAATTTTAATTTATCGCTAATTTTTTGTCCGTTATTATTTGGCAGTCATAAAACTGACAGATGTCGATACCTTTCGACTGGGTTGATGGCGCTAATGTCTGTTATTATTTGACAGTGACAGTTATTCGACGCAAACGTATTAAAAGAGCCCATCAGTTGGCAAAACAAATTGAATCAAGAAATCTAGCTCAAAGAATCAGGACAGCAGGTCATGCACAAGAATCTCAAGAACAGTGTAACGAACGTCTTCAAGAGAATATCATAAGAACAAGAAAATTATTATTTTCAGTCAAATGCCACCGAAAAAATCTAACCTCAACAACGCGAGCGGCAAACGTCAAAACGCAAACGTCAAAACTACGATCGGAATAATATATTCACTTACGAGATGCTGTTGCTGGAAACATCGATGGAAATTTAAATCCCAATGACATCGGTAATGCTTTCATTTTACCTTCAAGCTACATCGGCAGTCCACGGAACATGCAGGAATACATACAAGATGCGATGACTTACGTACGTCATTACGGCCGACCGGATTTATTTATTACATTCACATGTAATCCGAATTGGGAAGAGATACAAACTTTACTATTGCCAGGACAACAAGCCATTCATCGTCATGATTTAACTGCACGTGTGTTTAAACAAAAATTGAAATCCTTAATTGATTTTATTGTTAAATATACAATTTTTGGTATCACACGTTGTTGGCTGTATACGATAGAGTGGCAAAAGCGAGGTTTGCCTCATGCCCACATTTTGGTTTGGCTTAAAGATAGAATCCGTCCTGAAGAAATCGATCAAATAATTTCAGCCGAAATTCCAGACCCATTAATTGATCAAGAATTATTTGATATTGTCACCAAACACATGATCCATGGGCCATGCGGTGTTTTCAACATGACGTCACCGTGCATGGAAAATGGAAAATGTAAAAAAAACTTCCCAAAGCCGCATACGAATGACACGATCACGGATATTGATGGTTATCCAATGTATCGCCGCAGAAGTACTGAGAATGGTGGCCACACATTTACAATGCGACTGCCGAACTTTCCAAATCAAGTTGAGTTTGATAATCAGTGGGTGGTACCATACTCACCACTACTTTCAAAAACTTACAAAGCTCATATCAATGTTGAGCTTTGCAGTTCTGTTAAATCAATTAAGTATATTTGTAAATATGTAAACAAAGGCAGTGATTTGGCCATATTTGAAGTAAAAAACATAAATAAAAATGACGAAATAGCACGATACCAAATGGGCAGATACATTAGCAGCAATGAAGCTATTTGGCATATTCTCAGCTTTCCCATCCACGAAAGAGATCCTGCTGTCCAACATCTGGCAATACATCTTGAAAACGGTCAACGTGTATACTTCACTGAAGAAAATGTTCTCCAAAGAGCGTTCGAAGCTCCGAAAACGACTCTAACTGAATTTTTTACATTGTGTCAAAAACCTGATGTTTTTGGCCAATTCGCGAAGACATTGGTGTATGGTGATGTTCCACGTTATTTCACATGGAACAAATCCAGTAAAAAATGGGAGCCACGGAAACAAGGAAAACCACATCCTTCCATTACAGGCATATTCAAAGCTAAGACATTGGGGAGACTTTACACGGTACATCCAAAGCAACGTGAGTGCTTCTATTTACGTTTGTTATTGGTGAATGTTCCCGGACCAACGTCTTTTGAATTTTTACGAACAGCTAATGGTCGAGTATTCAATACATACCAGGATGCATGTCGTGAACTGCAATTGCTAGAAGACGATAACCATTGGGACTTAACGCTTGCTGATGCTGCGTTGACATCAACACCGAATAACATTCGTCAGTTGTTTGCAATTATTTTGGCGACATGTTATCCCTCGCAAGCACAAACTTTGTGGGAAAAATATAAAAATTGTATGACAGAAGACATCTTGCACCGAATTAGACAAACAAATCAATGCCAAAACATAGATTATACACCAGAGATGTACAATGAAGCATTGGTCTTGATCGAGGATTTATGTGTTCTTATTTCAAATTTACCACTTAATCATTATGGTATGCCATCACCTAATCGTCCAGCCACCGACTTAGTCAATACCGATTTACAACGAGAAAATCAATATGACCATGGAAGTTTAGCAACAATTATCATGAACAGTGAACCATTACTGACAGCAGAACAAAAAATTATTTATGATCGGATTATGCTGGCTGTTGCTGCTGAACAAGGCGGTTTTTTTTTCTTGGATGCACCCGGTGGAACCGGTAAGACATTTTTAATATCGTTGATTCTTGCCAAAATACGGTCGCAACAAAAAATCGCATTAGCATTAGCATCGTCAGGCATTGCGGCTACTTTACTGGATGGTGGGCGAACAGCACATTCAACATTCAAGCTGCCATTGGACGTTCATAATAAACCAGATGCAATGTGTAACATCAAAAAGAATAGTGGAATAGCTGCAGTGTTGCGGAAGAGTTCTATAATAATTTGGGATGAGTGCACAATGGCACACAAATATTCACTTGAAGCATTAAACAGAACTATGCAAGATTTAAACAGCAATAATAAACTTTTCGGTGGTGCTATCTTACTTTTGTCTGGTGACTTCCGGCAGACCTTACCGGTTATACCTCGCTCTACTTTCGCGGATGAGATTAATGCATGTTTGAAACAATCATTCTTATGGCGAAGTGTTGAAACACTTCGATTGACCATAAATATGCGAGTACAATTGCAAAATGATCCATCAGCACTAATATTTTCCGAACAACTACTAGATATTGGGAACGGTAAAATAAAACTGCAACCAAATACGCAATGCATTAAACTACCAGACAATTTTTGCACTGTTGTTCAGGATAAAACTGAATTGATTCAGAGTATTTTCCCGGATATACAGAATAATTATTTGAATCATGAATGGCTTAGTCAACGGGCGATTTTGGCAGCCAAAAACGTTGATGTTGACGAAATTAACTTCCAGATACAACAGTTGTTACCAGGCGATCTGATGTCTTTTAAATCAATCGATACTGTTGTTGATGAAAATGAAAGTGTAAATTTTCCGATTGAATTTTTAAATTCATTAGATATCCCTGGAATGCCACCACATAATCTTCGATTAAAGATTGGTTCCCCTATTATTCTCCTCCGTAATTTGAATCCACCTCAATTATGTAACGGTACGCGTTTGGTCATCAAAAAGATCACCGGAAACATTCTTGAAGCAACCATTTTGGCTGGGAAGTTTAAAGGAAAAGTGGTCCTGCTGCCACGTATTCCGATGATACCATCAGATTCTACCATACCCTTCAAAAGGCTACAGTTTCCAATTCGTTTAGCTTTCGCCATGTCTATAAATAAATCTCAAGGACAAACAATGTCCATTTGTGGTTTAGATTTGGAAAATCCATGTTTTTCTCATGGGCAACTATATGTTGCGTGTTCACGTGTCGGGAAACCGTCGAATCTATTTGTGTTAGCTAAAGACAGGTTAACCAAAAACATTGTGCACCGATTGGTGTTAAATTAAATTGAAACTGAAAGTATTTATAATTCAAAAAAAAGATATTAATGTTTAAAAGTTTAAGACTGTCTGCCTTGCCTACCTCATTCATGAGTTTAAGCGTCACATGTAATTTACTGTATTATACTGTAATATACTTATATTTGTTATAAAATTAAATGGAAATAATAAATCTGATAAATTTTTATTTTTTACCTATTGATTTCTGCTTAGTATCAAGTGTAAGAACATTTTAATTAATTGTGTTCAACGTACTTCCCCTTCAAATCTCAATCCAGTGAATTTGTATACCAACATCAACATTTTCGTCTTTGTTCGTAAATAATTTCATTGTACTAAAGGGTTATAGTAGTAGAAAGTCAAATAAGGAGATCACCATATTTTTTTACAAATACCATCTGTGTGAAAAAGCATAGTGGACTCCGTGACTGATGTTCTCTTATTGTTCCTCTTAGATTGTTTACTATAATGTAATATAACAAAAACTTTAGCCACAGCAACGCGTGGCCGGGTCAGCTAGTATTTAATATAAAAAACAAACATTTTATAGTTTTGTACTTATTATTTGCCAATAATAAGAATAATTATTTTGAAAGTAAAAAACTGGTGGCAGCCCGAATCGATGGAAAGGGTGACCTTTTGGTAACTTCTTTATCTTCTTCACTTAATTTTCTCTTTTCCAGGCGACCGGCATGAGGATCGGCACGATTCTGCAGGGCATAGCCACGCTCGCCATCGGCATACTGATATCTTTCTACTTTTCATGGAAGCTCACGTTGGTTTCCATGGTCTCCATACCTCTGGTAAGCAAGAGCTGCACTTATTATTACTGGTTGATGGGCGAGCAGCTAGAGCTGATATGCCCATATCGAGATCATTCATTGATGACGACTGGATTCAGTGTGTGGATTAGTATTGCTGGCTTCGATGATTGATTGTGGGAGTTGGATTCCACGCATCAACGATTTTATTAGTTTAGATATATTTTCTGGTGTTCGTAGGGAAATGGGTTTTTGAGAGTTTAAATTTGTGTCCGCGGAGATGAGGATTACGGGATCTTAATAAGTGCACCACGTTCAGGCCTCTCTTGCAATGTTGGCAGTTTTAAAATTGGGAGTCTTCCTTCGTACTTAAGAATTTTTAATTGTCCAGGAATTTTTGTGAACCCCAGTTGTACCTTTTGAGGACCTGAATATCTTTGACGAAATAAGGACTCCACAGTTGGTGGACTGTATATTTTGTAATCATTAAGAATAATTACTTGGTGACGAGATGCAGCGCCAAATATCGGAAGACAGAAAGGAAAGAACAGGGACGTACCTTTGCTGATCCTTGACCCACGGGACTCGTCAATGTGAAGATGTAGGTAGCGGAAACTTCACCACCTCACTTCACCACACACACTTGGTTCCTCAAGGTAGAGGTACTAGAGCTCCGTTTACGAACGTGACTGCGGCGAGAGCGCGGTGCAAAACGTTACTTGCCGGTCAACGCGCCGTGGTCGTGTGTGCACCGCAGCTAGAATACTGTGCGGGTACTCGAATTGGACACGTCGAAACGGTGAGTTTGTGGCGGGGAAAAGGTTGGGTGATAAAGGATTATATCTGGCGCCAACAGTTGGTAACCATATTAGAGAAGCGATCATACATACAATTTGTAAATCTTCAACATCAAGTCTGGATTCATGTTGTAGAAGGACTTCCTTATCAAATAAATAAGGAGTTGGATTTTTTCACTTACTACTACACTATTAACATAATACTTTTGTATAATCATATCATAATAATTTTTTTACTCTAGTCAGGGGTGCTCAAACTTGAACTGCTGGCGATCTACCTCAATATTTTTAGACTACTTACGATCGACTCTGAGAGACTGCAAGTGTGTGTGATGCAGGGTTGTCGTACATACACGATACACCCTACCTACCTTGGTAGGGCGTACCGTAGCATATATAGATATTAGCTTTCTGCACGGTGCTCAAACGGTCGATCGCGATCGACCGTTTGAGCACCCCTGGTCTAGATAGAAGTATAAGGTAAATGAAAGATGTCACTAAAACGATTCACTACATTTAAAACAATGCTTTTTTAATGCATTTCAAATGTTCTTTTGAAGTTAAACTTCTTTGCGCCCGTTATACTCATCGGGATGGGATGTTGGTCGAGAAACCGCGTCACGCGTTAGGAGTAAAATCCGTAAAATGCCTTTCTATACCCTATATAGTAATGAAGTGACATAATAATATATTGAATAACAGAGAAAAATGTCTTATATATCCTGTGGGTGTGTGCGAACGACCAAAGAAGTATAACTTCCACCCTCTGGTCCTCCGACACAGACCCAATTTTTTTTTTTAGTATAATCAATGTGGTTTATGTAGAGATGTACCCGCCCAAACGCTGTGTAAATATTGGACACAGTTGACAGTGTGATTATTTTTTAAAGGTACTCGGAGGCATTTTTCTGGAAGGTCACGTAATGAGGGAATCGGACATTCGGGAGAAAAAGGCGATGGAGGGCGCTACCAACGTCGCCACGGAGGCCATCATCAACATACGCACCGTTCAGAGCTTGGGTTAGCTGCATCACCAACATTCTTAATTTTTCAGTCTATTTAAATTAATATAAAATACATAATTACTTGGGTTTTTTTTTTATAATTATAACATCATGGGCATTCTAATGTGGTACTATTGTTTTCGGCCAAATATAGTAAAATAAGTGTTTAAGAGCCAGTATATCGTGAGGTGACCTTGAAGATCGGCCTTTGCAAATGGTGTCGGCCACGTGCACTTCGAGCGTCCGTCGAAAACATCAAAGAATAAACATTTAACAGTTTTTTATTTATATTAAAAATATAAGGCAATTTAAAAAAAATCTAAGTTTAAGTTTTTCTGTAGAATTTTATTGCGGACATTTCTATGTATAAATTAGGCTTACGCCACATATATAGTTTGGTTTATGAGAATTTTAAAAAATAAAACTTACCAATTTCAATATTTTTTTATGTAAACATAGGATTATTTGTGTAAAAAACCAGCTTAAAGGTTTTCTAGAAATATGTTTAGTTAATCTAATTATATTTTTTATATTTTCCTGGTATGAAAAGCTATCTTGGCAGTAGACCTCAAAAACATCCATAAAATGCAATTCGAGTGCGTTATAGCTCTTAACTAAGCTATAACAAAATCATGTGACTATTGTATCGGTCATATTTTATGACAAAAGGTCAACAAGGTATTGGAAAACAGTCATTTTTAAGTAAGGCAGGTACCATTTTCAAACGCTGTCTCGAAAAAACTCATCTGGTTCCTCCTAATTCCTCATCCTTATGCAGATCACCGAGGTCGTTTCCCAGCTAGTCCGTGTGCACCTGATACAGAACTCTAGTCGCTAGGGACGTTATATCCTATCCTTATTTGGATATATAAACTGGCAAAGCTTAAATTAATATTTTATGGACTTTTTTTAAATTACACAACTTTTTTTGAAGGCCTCGAAAAGCACTTCCTGACCAAGTACCGCGTGAGCCTGGACGAAGCCGCCAAGGCAGGGAGTGTCAGCAAGCGTCTGCGCGGAGCCGTCTACGGTCTGGGCATCACCGCACCCACCCTGGGCTACACCGTCTCCCTGTGCTACGGCGCTTTCCTCGTCGCCAACGAGGATATGCCGTATAAGATCGTCATACTGTAAGTAGTGAAAGAGTTACACTTATACCATTAATTCATATTCTCTTGTATAGGGTGTTTTTTTCAGAGGCGTGGTTTTCAATCTGGCACTACTTTTTTCGTAGTTGGTGTTTTTGACAGCTGTCACTTGATTTATGCTCAGTTTGGTTTGCCATTTCATAATGAATAGACTTACTCCTGAACAACGTGACGTGGCCTCCAAGATCGTGCGATTTAACACCGCTGGACTATTTTTTGTGGGGTTATGTGAAGTCGCTCGTCTACGCAGATAAGCCGGACACGATTAACGCCTTGGAAGAGAATATTCGGCGCGTTATTGCTGACATACGGCCCAACTTGCTGCAAAAAGTGGTTGAAAATTTTCTTCTTAGCAATCTATAAATCTCTATATTATAATCAAAACCCCTATAAAAAAGAGGTTTTATTTGTAAATTTAACTGCGATCTTCGATCAGCTATACTTGAGTTCTCTTGGAGTAAAATTTAAAATGTGCTGATTGGTTTTTTTTTCAGAAACACAGTACACAGATTACCTTTGTAGTTCTAAGGTAGGCCAATCAATTGTAGGAACAATATGATTTCAGCTGTACACAAAAAAAAACAAAAAATGCTACTATATGATTTATGGAGGAGCAATCTTAATTTAAGATTATGCAACTAAAATTGTGTGTGAATTATTTATTTATATGTGTTTGCGTATACCTGAGAGGGTGCAGTGTGTGTGTGCCTAGTCGACAGTGATATACAGGGTGTCCCAAGGTCAATCCCACACACTTTAGGGGTGTTTAAGTTCCCTATTAAGAGTAAGAAATTATGTAACAAAATGTAATCACCAAATTTATTATTTTTGTAATAAAATTGGTGTAAATCGATCTTATCAATATTATCTGTCGACCAATAGCATCCCTCTTACAACACCAGAGAAGGGGAAAGGAGTTACCCCTTCTTCTTAGACCGACCTCTGTTCAACCAGGGCGTTTCGAACAACGCGGCAGGTCATTAACCTCGATCTTGACCGACCGCGGCCCAGTGACCCAGTGACGTAGTTATCCGAGGGAGGGGCCATTAAAAATAGCTGCTCTACATGATTTAGATTTTCTTTAACGTTGTATTTCTTTGAAAGTTTAAATCATTTTTTTAAATTTGTTTACCTATAACACTAATTGTTTACTAAAAGAATTTGTGGGCATCGCCGCAGCCGTGATCTTTATGCTGGGTTGACGGTCATGGTGCACACGGCACGGCAGTGATTATGCACTCACCGAAGGAGACACGAGGTCACCCACAACTCACCTTGACGTGGGCATAAAAACCTACTTTGGACCTTCATTCGCGCAGTTCCCCGACCATAGTCGCGGTAGTAACATCTGGAGCATACTCCATCTTCAGTTGAAGACACCTTCGTCGGCTTTACATCTAAGGATTCAACTATTATTATCAACCAATATATTTCACCGGTTTATTGAATGTTATCACCATTGAATGTTTATTTATGTTTTCAGCGTATCGGAGACCTTAATTTTCGGCTCGTGGATGATGGGCCAAGTGCTGGCGTTTGCGCCCAATTTCAATGCTGCAGCGGTGAGTGGAGCGAGAGTGATGGCGCTCCTCAGGCGCGTACCCAAAATATACTCAGAGCCGGACATCAAAGACGAGACCTGGGTAAGGATATTCTCAACCACGAAACTAGTTCAGTGCCACTCGCCCGCTTTCCACAAATTTGCCCTCTGTGAGAATTTCCTCGTTTTGACTTCCTCTAATGAGGTTACGGAAGAAAGTTATCTTTCTTTTTTTAGTAGATAGGTCAGTTCCCTATCGCGGTAAGCTCTGTCAAGTACTATACCATTTGAAATGTAGTTTTTTCCATTGTATTTTCATCGTTTTTCTTAACATAATCCGTTCCCTATGTAAAATGTGCGGACCACAAAGTGCCACCCGTTCGGCGAAGGTCATTGACCGAACCAAATATCCCAAGTTGGGCCACCACCTGTTGTACAGAACTATGAAAATGTTTGTTTTTTATATTTGATAGTATACTAACCTAGCTTTTGTAAATAAAACTCGATATCTATCACACATTTTAAGTAACTAGGTTTATAGTATGGGTGACTTTTTAGATAGCATCATGGCCATAGTCTTCTTGTGATAGTACTTTCACGGAATCTCAATCTATATTGGTTTATCATTGTTGTGTTATTGACAAAATCAATTATTACCCTGTAGTCCGCAAACGGGTTCATATCTTGGAAGGGAGTGCGCTTCAGCTATCCAACGCGTCCCGACATCAATGTCCTGCGCGGTCTCGACCTGGAAATAACCGCAGGGCAGTCCGTCGCGCTGGTGGGTCACTCCGGCTGCGGGAAGTCCACGTGTCTACAACTGCTGCAGAGGCTATACGATCCTTTAGATGGAAATGTGGTAAGTGGGAATGTAGATTTTGTTATATCCTCTATTTTCATTCTAGTATGGGTTTTTAACGAATTTTTAGAATAAATAATATTTTTTTGCAATAATTTCATGCGTATTGCTATTGATTCTTTGCTGATGACCTTATGCCAACGGCATTGCAACACCATCACGGTATTCAGCAAATTATTTCCCACAGATGACTCCCAAGTTTACAGAAGACCAGTGACGTAGATTCGCGATTCTGGCAAAAATGCCGTTTTCAAAATGTAAGACCTTAAAAGAAGTTGTTTCAAACCATCGCCTCTTTACATAAGCGTGACGCAGTTGAGAAGTCGTGTGCGTGACGTCATCGCCTCTTTACATAAGCGTGACGCAATTGAGAAGTCGTGTGCGTTACGTCATCGCCTCTTTACATAAGCGTGACGCAATTGAGAAGTCGTGTGCGTGACGTATAAAAAACCATAAAGCATCAAGCCTATAAAAACCACAGATGCAAGTCACACATAGAGAGTCTCGCAATATTTATTATTAATAGTAAATAGTTTAATCAAGTGACCTAACAAATTTGCAGTAACAACGACAACCTAATTTGTTTATTGTCAAAAGTGCATAATTTGTTATTATTATTATTATTTTTTAATTAATGGGTATGCAGCTTTACAGCTGATAAACCTTGATTATTGCGCTCTTGTGAATAAGTACTCATCTTAGCGGTTTTAGAACTGATTAACTGAATTGGAGGTGACAACACTAGCAGGCAATTAATTCCTCATATCAACCCCTCTGTTGGAGAAAAAGTTGTCGTTTGGGTAAGATTTGAAGACACTTTTGGTAAGTTTTAACTCAAGCCCACGTAGATGGGTGTTAGTATTGAAGGTAAAAATGTCTCTATAATTAATATTATTATTAGTAAGTTAGTTAGTATTTGAAATTAATCACAATTTACTTTTATTTTGCAATAATTTGTTTAAAAAAGTGACTAATTTCGGCCCCTTTTTATAAAATCATTTCTTTTTTTAAGACAATATAATCTGATGCGTTAAACGGTGGAGATTGTCTTGTGGCAATAATATAGTGCTTATTATAATTTACCTACCGTTCCAGGTAATGGACTCCCGTAATATTGCGAAGGATATGTCGCTAGAGAAACTGAGGTCGCAGCTGGGAATCGTTTCACAGGAACCCGTCCTGTTCGATCGGACCGTGGCTGAGAATATCGCATACGGCGACAACTCCAGGTCTGTTCCCCTCGAAGAGATCATCGGCGCAGCGAAGAAGGCCAACATACATCAGTTCATAAGCGGATTGCCATTGGTGAGAGACCATCATTCACAAACTTTCAGATCCTGGAATAGAATCTATAGAAAGCTGGAAATGTCTCAGGATTCCTGATTTTACTTTTAAAAAATGAATCACTTTCCTCTTTATTATTCATCGTGTCGCAAGACCATTCCTGATAAAAAAAAAACAGTTAATTGGCCCCACGATTTCAAACATGATTTGTATTGACATCATATCAGAATGAAATTCATAACGCTTTAACAAAATTAATTATTTTTGCGTTTTGTTTATATAATTCCTTACTCGTAATACTGAGTGTGTTAATGCATGAATTTGAATCCACGATTGCTGAAGCAATAATCAAACGCTTGAGCAACTTCTACCACAATCTTCAATGATTTAGGGGAAAACTTATCATTATTTATTATATTTTTATTATTATTTTAAAAACAATTTGTGTCATCATTTCTAATGGATATTATCAAAGCTTTTAATAATAATACACAACTCTATTTGAGGGGTTGTTTTATACCCCAAAAAACCAATATCTGCATTAATTCAGGAAAGAGAAAAAACTTATACAATCTTAACCAATCTTTCTTAATCTTTAGCAATTTTATACCATTATAAACTATAAGAAAATATAAATATACAAATGTCGGTTTCTGCACCTCACATTTACTTTATGAAAACACATGAGGTTATTTTAGGTTATAAAAGCTTTTACTTCAGCTAATGTTCTTCTCCACGTTGGAGGATCTCTTGTCAATTTCCTTCCTTTGTCCTTTGGTTAAGGCTCAACTCTGACATTAATATCCTTTACATACATTAAGTAAGTTTTATGAAGATTATGAAACACAAAGTGTTTTCGGTATATTCTTTTCATCATAAAAAAAAATCTATCTCATTCACACACGCGTGTCACGAGTCTCCGCATCATGATATATTTGCGCTTTTATTGTGCGCTTTAATGAGCAAATGTGTTTTTATGTAGTCACAAAATTATCTCGTATGAGTTATTTCATGCCAGTTTATTATATCTCAAATGCAAAAAACAACATAAGAAATAACATTTTATTAAAAAAAATTACACTGAGAATTTTATTTAAAAAACCTATTTTATTAAAAAATTATTATTTCCAAATGGATAATGTATTTGATTTTGAAATTCAATGTACTTATATAAAAAGCAAGACAAATAATGAAAAATCTTTGGATAGAACGATTTTGTAACAGGCGATATACCTAGTAAAACTTTTTACCTTTTTCTTTTTTTAACCCAACTTCCAATATTTTTTTTAATGAGATTTCTAGTTAATTACAATTCGTTATGATACTCTACTGCAAAGTAT
This sequence comes from Neomicropteryx cornuta, assembly GCA_020383195.1. Taxonomy (NCBI): domain Eukaryota; kingdom Metazoa; phylum Arthropoda; class Insecta; order Lepidoptera; family Micropterigidae; genus Neomicropteryx; species Neomicropteryx cornuta. The sequence continues at coordinate 1,545,584 of JAHKQU010000010.1, read as the reverse complement.
CATTAGACAGAGTACGGAACCCATGGGTCCGAATGCTTTATTGACTACCCTATGATGGAAACCGTATGGTGCATTCGGGTAAATCGCCGGCCGTAGCTATTTTGACAGTCGCCCTATTATTTTTTACCCTGTTCGGCCCGGAAATTGTAGCCGTTTAAGTATTAGGCTATTTTGAAATCGCGTTTAACGCAACCTCACTTATATGGTTATCGCGTTAACGCCCACTGCTAATTTTGATATTACTTTCTGAAAGTAAAGACCTTGTGTGTTTATATATTTTCTTTTATCAGGGCTACGATACGTCACTCGGTGCAAAAGGTGCCCAACTCTCCGGCGGACAGAAGCAGAGGATAGCCATAGCCCGAGCCCTGGTGCGCAACCCCAGGGTACTGCTCTTGGACGAGGCCACCTCGGCCCTCGATACGCAGAGCGAAAAGGTGAGCAACTTTCAGTCGCTGCTTCCCATTTCAGCAACATTCGGTAGGATCCTAAGGACTTCCGGTTCTGGTTTGGGAGCATCCCGAATGAGGTTTGCCCGCCAGCACCCGTTGGAATTTACTGCTGAGTAGCGAAGATGTATTCTGGTAGCGAAGATGGTTTGGAAGTCTGTGGTAAAATTTTTATGGTTATTAGACGGTTATTCTGATCAATTTAAAATTACACTGTATCAACAATCAGGAAAAAATATTAGACAAATGTTTTATAATTATTTATTTAATATATTTTAAGGAAACTTAACTTAATTTATAATAGCAAATCCATAGTTATTAATTGAACAATTGAATTGAAAGATTTACACTGATTTTATAGCTTTGTTAAAGTTATTATATTATAAGTAAATAATTAGAAATATAATCGAACCCTAATCAAAGTTTGGGAATTCTCCACGCGAGTGTATCAATCTGTCCAAACTGACCTAAGCTCAATAAAGTGCCGAAGCAGAGGAGTCACTTCAGCGCAATGTTCAAACTAATGTCGGAATTGATTTAAAAATGCATCAACAATTATTTTTCTAGCGAGTCCAGTTTAGTTTGTCAATGAGCATCCTTTTATTTTACTTACTATAAGTTTCATGCTATGTTACATTAACATACAGGTTGTCCCATAACAATTGAGTATGAAGGGGCTGAAAAGACGGCATAGTCTAGTTATCGATTTTACCATAAAATACGTGGTTAAAGATAAATTGTTTTTTTTTAAATATTTAAATAATCTTCGAAAGGAAACGTTAATTAATTAGCAAAAAATGTTGCCCGATATTGAAAATTTAATCAAAATAAATCGAACTTTTCGGGACGAATCAAAGTGTTTATACACGTCTCCCAAACCAATCAAACCATGCCTGTTCGAAATGTCTCAAGAGTAGCATAGCAGCTACAGGTGGGTTTGGTTAGGTTTAAACCTATGGGTGTTTTTTTAGAGGCGTGGTTTTCAATCTGGCACTACTTTTTTCGTAGTTGGTGTCACTTGACTTTTCGTCACTTGATTTATTCTCAGTTTGGTTCGCCATTTCATAATGAATAGACTTACTCCTGAACAACGTGGCGTGGCCTCCAAGATCGTGCGATTTAACACCGCTGGACTATTTTTTGTGGGGTTATGTGAAGTCGCTTGTCTACGCAGATAAGCCGGACACGATTAACGCCTTGGAAGAGAATATTCGGCGCGTTATTGCTGACATACGGCCCAACTTGCTGCAAAAAGTGGTTGAAAATTGGGCCTCTCGGCTGGAATTTGTTCGAGTCAGCCGCGGCGGCCACTTACCCGAAATCATTTTTAAAACATAATGGCAAACCCTTATCTTTATAATAAAACTAAATTCTTAGCCATAACATCAAATTATATGCGTTTTATCTCTTCTTGAAAACCACGCCTCTAAAAAAAACACCCTATATTAGGAGTTAGGAGTGTTTAAACTATTTTCTGAATTAAGTTAACTTTCAACGAAATATTTTTTTTTTACGAGACCAGTTTTGTTGGCTATAGATCAACCTCCTAAAAGGACAATACTGATTTTACATGCTATTCTCAGTATATAAAAAAAGCTACCGTTGGATACTTATGAGAGTAAAGATCGGGTCTTTAAAATGGAATTTATGTAGAAATTATTGTGGTATTATTGTGGTTAAAATAGTATTTTATTATTTTTGCAGCAAGTACAAGAGGCACTCGATGTCGCTAAGGAAGGCAGGACGTCTATAACAATAGCCCACAGGCTGGCAACCATACAGAACTCCGATGTCATCTGCGTAATCGACAAAGGTATTAATCCGTCCATTATTAATATTGCTATTTATTAAAACTTATCAAAGTTACCATCTTGGCTTTTCACCTTGCTAACATCCCTCGGTCGTCACTGGTATTCATGCTTCCCGTAGATACGTTGAAACTCTCAACGCTGATGATGAGATACCTCATCATTGCTGTCATCGTCGTAACTAAACCTTGTCATCATACTTTATTGTTTATTCTCATGATTTACTGTTTTTCTTTTACTAAGTTTGTTGACAATAATCATGACTTTATTTTTAATATTATATTGACATAGCTTGTGTGAATGAAACTCGAATTATTTACCGCTGAATCCATCAAAAATACTTCCAATTCGCTACTGCACTTTTCAGATAATCAATCAAACGTCAAAACCGAACCAAAATGAAAAAAATCGACGATTAGTCTATAGTCTATGCCTTTCATGAATTCAGGTATATGCGACATTCTGCCCAATTATATATTAATAGAAATGCAGTGAGACGATATCCCATCATCGGCACTGAGCGTGTTAAGAGAGTCGAAAACCAAGAAATAAATAATTTGGCCTAATTTTAAAATATTTATAGTTAATTAATAAGTTGGAAAGTTCATTTTTTGTTTTTCGCAGGAAAAGTGGTCGAGAAAGGCAAGCACTCTGACCTCATGGAACTCCAGGGCATTTACTACGAGTTACATTGTCTGCAAGCGGCCGGATTAGAGGCGATGGACGACAACTGATACACTTAAGACTTGAGAAAACAATTTTATTATATTTCTGAGTAGTTTTTAGGAGTGTACTGAACGTTTCAGCTCAATCATTTTGTTAGAGCTTAGGTCAGATTGTTTTAAGTACTTTTACTTTGAATTTATAGTCCTCGAGGAGTTTAAACAAAAAGCTTGTAATATATTTTCACCGATGGTTCAATTGATTGAACTGAAACGAATTACGCGATTTGGCGTCGCCTATCCAAAGATTAGACTGCGGGCGATAGCTAGATTTGGTAGAACACGCTCTTTGAGTTCGTTGCCAGCTGGTTAAGTAGGTGTATTATTAGTTCATAACGAAACTAGTACGACCGTAGACCTACTTAATGAATACTATACCTTGTTATTAACTTGATACGATAAAGCACTCTACAGTTACTTTTCAGAAGTTAGCCGATTTTGGAGTTGACCACTTTCCAAATAGAAACCAGAGAAGAATATCACTTTATTCGAGGGATGTCACATTTCCTATGCGATGTCTCTAAAATGTCGCTGACGGCATTTCCTCCGAATTTTTGAACCTCGAAGAAACTATTTTGAATATTATCATATTTAGGATATTTTTCTAAAAAAAAAGATTGAAAACACCAGCGGTGTTTTTTATTTTTGCTATAGACAATTATACACTATAGAATATTATACAAAAATATATAACATAATTTATAGTTTTATACAGGTATACATATCGAATTCCGAAATAAATAATTTTCTTAAGTACAAGTAAATTAATTTTAGCACATAGAATCTGTATTATCAAAAATTTAGAATTTTGATTATTTATAAAGTTTGTGAAACGATCTAGGTATAAGATATATTTAAGAAATGGGTACCAAGTACCAGCCCGATTTTAATTATATAAAAAAATATGTTAAGCTGCGCTGAACTAATTATGTGTTATTGTATTTATAGTTGTTAATTTATATTTTCTATGTTCCTTTTACTATAATTTATAAACTTTAAATGCTGACATAAATAAAAATCTGTGTTAAAATCGTACGTTCTTTATGTTTTATTTATGACTGATTAGAACAGAACATGGCAATTGGTAGCAAGCAGCCCCTGCCCACCTTGACGGTAAGTAGAGGGTTGCTTGCTCTGACGCTTCCAGGGCTCGGCAGTTCCGAATGTGGCTCGAAGTGGGCCGTTGGGACACATCACACACGGGTCAACATATTTGGAGACTGCGTGGCGAACGTAGTTTTATTTTGACTGCAACGATTCGGAAAAATGCAAAAGGTGAAAAATGTTCAATTGTCGACTGTCACAACGGAGCCTGCGTGCGATTCAAGATGGGTAAATAATTCAAATTGACACCGTCTAATAGTGAAAATCAGGTTACATTTGTTTTTTTTTTTTTCATTTTAAGTTACATTTTTTTAAGTGTTTTTTTTTGTCATTTTTGTTATTAAAAATGACAAATAGCCTATAATTTTATTATTATATGGTAATTATGTAATTTCAAACATTTTTCTAACCTTTTGTTTTTCTAATGGATAGCAGTGTTTTATAAAGGTACGCGACTCCTGCGTCCCTTTTCTAATACATCGCTACGGCATCAATTGCTTTTCTTAATGACTAGCACTGTTTTTATGATAGGTTGTCCTAAAAAGGGATATTCTGGATCAAAAAGGGTACGTCATCAATTGCTCTCCTAAAAACTATTCATATCACAGGTCCTAATAAAGAATAGAAGGCAACAATCGCTTTGTGTGGTTGAAGTAGCGATTCTATTGTGACAAACTGTGGGTAAAAAAACAATATCGGTAATATATATATATTTATTCAACATAATTGTTCAATATAAATCATAGATACACCACAATAATAACATTTATATTAAATATTCTATCCATTTCCTTCTTTATCCTCTCGGCTGATTCAGGACTATCCAGTTGCGAACCCAACCAAAGTTTATCGTACATCTGTTGTCTATTGGATAGAAGACTCCCTCCAATACTTTGATTAACGGTGTGTTTGCTACAATATAGCAAGTCTGGAATAAACTTTAATGGTCCAGACTCCAATAAAGCCCTCGTCTTCTACTGAAACACTCCAGATTAGATCCTTCAAGTCCTCGAGCACCTGGTTGGTGACAATAAATCCCTAATGAAGGAAGGATACATGTCGAATGCGTCCATTCTGTAGACTGCGTTGGAGTGAATGTGAGCTAAAATACATCTCGTTCACTCCCCATATAGACTTGCAAACCATTTCATAAAAAATCTAGAGGAAAAATTTATACCTACACTATTCATATCTTACACTAACAAATCTTGCATTTACATATAGCTTGAAATGAACAAATCTTGCATTTACATATAGCTTGAAATGAACAAATCTTGCATTTACATATAGCTTGAAATGAACAAATCTTGCATTTACATATAGCTTGAAATGAACAAATCTTGCATTTACATATAGCTTGAAATGAACAAATCTTGCATTTACATATAGCTTGAAATGAACAAATCTTGCATTTACATATAGCTTGAAATGAACAAATCTTGCATTTACATATAGCTTAACCTAAAATTATACAAAACATAAAATTACCTTATCTTTATATAGATAAAGCGTCAATATCGTGTAAAAACTATGGGAGTTATATTTTAACGTTAACGTGAGCTAAAGTTCATTTTCAAAGAGCAAATAAATTTCATTTTTATAGATTTGGGTTTATTTTCGAAAAGACATTTTTTATAGTCATTGAATAAAGATTTGGCCGAAACACCCTTACATTTTTTTACAAGGAAGATTAAAAATATGGAGAGACAATATAGGCTCTAGCACCCATTCGATTAACTTTTTTATCCCGATGACTTACAATTTTAACATCCATAAATTTCTCGGGATTAAGAATACTTCGTCCGAAGACGCTATTATTCATTAATTTAAATATTTTTTTTTTCAAATGATTTAACTTCTGTTCGCAGTTTATTATTTATATTAATATAATCCCTTAAAACGAAATCCTGTTTAAATGACAGTATTTTATGGATTTTAACTAATTTTAAACCTAACGAAAGTGCTTGTTGTAAATTTTTAATATGTAAAATATATTTTGTTTTATCATAAAGGGTGCTTAGAAGTTTTTTCAATTTGGTGTTGGGTGGGACTCGTTGCTCGACGCACGGGAGGAAAGAATCAAGGTAGTCATGTGTTTGTAGTGGTACATGTAGATCTACCTCTAAAATAACACCTAAATCACCGTCATAATCGAATGATAAAGGATTAAAACGGTCGGTGTCCTCATCGCTATACCATTTAAAGTCTGATACGGGGAGCTTGGAGCACATCGAGTGACCGTACATGTTAATGATATCACAGTATACAGTATACAGATATAGCTCGACTCTTTGGTGGGAACATCCTTTTGTTCTTGGTGTGCTTTTTTGAAACACCACAATACCCGCCTCGAATAGAAGACTTTCCAAACGTTAGCATGTCTATATCGGTATGTAATTCGAGCTGAACCTTACTGACTTTTAAAAATGCATCAATAGATAGCGATGGTAGGGTATAGTGTTGGTCATATGTGACCATACATAATTTTCTAAACTGAATGATGACGTCGCTAAGGATCAGTACGTCACATTTTAAATATAATGAGCTATATGATGCCAAAGAGGTACATTTAAAGTGTGTAAATATTTTTAAAGCCCGCTCGTATTCTTGATCGGTTATTTGCTCATCTTTCAAGTCGTTATAGAAATGTTCTTTAGAGGGCAGTTGCGTATCTTTTAATCTCTCTAGACTATTTACATAAAAATAAAAAAATATATAACCTTTTCCTTCAATAAACCAATATCAGCATCATTTGGGAAAAATTTAAAAAGAAACATAACTGTCTAAAAATCTCAACTCAAAAGTACCAGCTTTACCCGTTATTGGATGGAAGACACCTATGCACTTTGAAATGGAAATAAAGCGTTCCTTACATGACGGTATGCACGTCACACTCCCGTTATCGTAAGCCAATTCTCTAATCAAAAAATGCATGTCATAATTAATTATATTATGACCGAAAATAGGGAGATAATTTGGATACTTATATAGTAAATTACACGAGTTGCAGGCCCACGAGCGAATCGCCCCTGTACTGTGCGAATGAGCAAGGACAAATTTGTCACCATCGACAATATCTTTCTTACAAATATGGCAACGGGTCGATGAATTCAATTGAAGCAGATCACTAGTTATAGGGTTTTTTCATAGGTGAAAAATTTACTTAGAGTGGTGTCATAATTACAATAAATATAGAATGCGTAAGAAAAAACTTTGTGTTTGTTTAAATATTGTGTAAAGCAAGCTTTAGGGTCCGGTTAGCACGTTTGAATGGGAAGAAGCACGCTTTCAAAATCAAAAAGTATTACGAATGGATGCTCGAGCTGTTTATCAAAATTCTTAAATTGTAAAATATTTTCCTGCGTTTTACCGATGAATTTAACATCGATTTCTCTAGTTGTAGGAAGGCGAACTATTCTCTCACCGCAATCGTGAGAATTTTTTTAAATTTCGTTGAATTTTTAAAATTGAAATAAGCATTATCGAAATCTACAATTTTTTATTTATTTATTGTACATAATTAATTTGACAAAAAAAATAGAAATGTAGTGTAGAAGTCATATAGCCTCATTCCACCTGTTGCAAGATTTTAATGAGGTTTCCTGGGAAGTTGGAAGCAGATAAGAACCAAACAGAACCAGATTAACTTTTACACAATGCACAGACTTGATTTGATTCATTATTAATTTTTTTACCTCATCTCGAATCGAATCCATGAAAACATCCGGTAGAATGAGGTCAGAAAAGTTATTGGAGATCTCGTACGTTTTGATACGGCTCTTATATCCACTTTGAACCTCTTGCGTGCTGGAGTTCTGGTACACATGGCTCTATACTCGGCGCTTCTTAGATGATTGGAACTTTTTACGACATCATTTGTTGCATGACTCACACCGCATCTTCTTGCTTGTTGATGATTCAACGTTTTGGGTGTATCTTTTCATTTTTAGCTGTAGAGATAAAATACTTATTATAAACTCTGAATGTAAAACAGCACGATTATTGTGTATAGTATAAATATCAATTGATTAAACAAATGAATTAAAATAATACATAAAAATATTTAAAATATATATTCTTAAGGTCTTTTAATTAAATATAAACTATTAAAAATTCACAAACGGCTAAACAGATTTCCTTGAATCTGTAATCTTTCTTGAAGCGAATTGCACTCTTCAGTTATAATGCTTCCAATGCAATTAAACGAGGCCTTCTATACACCTGCACTCCGCCACAATTGCATTCGATTGCACTATGTAACATCATATTGTGAAATATGTCGCAAGAACATAAATATATTTTATATGACACGTCTATTTTAAACTTAAAAAATAAGAAATATGTCCTTTCTATAATAATACTCTATTCACTCCTTCCTTAACCTGAGATTTGACTCAACGGAAGCTATATGATGTTTTTCAAAATATAAGCAAATTAGTCGACATAATACACTTCAAATTCAATCAACTCGCAATAGAAACTCCATTTGGATAGGTCAGGCTTTCGCTATCTCCAAATACCACTACTAACCATAGTTCAAATTATAGTGTTAAAAGAAATATATATTTATATTTCACTATTTTAATACATACTATAGTTTTTAATGTATGGTAAATATTTATTTTTCATTATATCCATAAACTAATGCAATATATCTTTATAAGTAAACATGTACAGACAAATATTTTTTTCACAAAACATTTGTTTAAAATAACCGTCATTTCATATCTTCAAAAAATATTCAATAATTCAACTTATTTGTAGAAGAAATACGGAATTGGAATTTATATTAAAAACATTGTATTAATTTTTAAATGTGATCCCACGATCGAATTATGCAGCTGCCCGTATACACAAGGTTAACAGCCGTCTGTAGACAATATAATTGCACTTCGCGACGGCCAATATAATGGCAACATGAAGGCAATGAAGGTTACTTTTAGCGGACCGCATAAACGTGTTTTTTTTCTCTTGGCATACTTAAAATTGCAAAAGTAAACCCACGGGTAACTTCATGTAAAACTATAAACATTACAAAAACGGGGGGTCCAAGAGTCAAAAAAATCCATCCAGATATGTGATTGATACCGTAGTCGTCTATCTCTTTTTAGGACAATTTAGGTAGTAAAACTTTCAGTACTTCGTTACTTCAACCACACAAAGCGATTGATGCCCCCTATTCTTAATTAGGACCTGTGATATGAATAGTATTTCTAGAAGAGCAATTGATGCCGTACCCTTTTTGATCCAGAATATCCCTTTTTAGGATAATTTACCTATCATAAAAACAGTGCTAGTCATTAGAAAAGCAATTGATGTTGTAGCGATGTATAGGTGTTTTTTTTAGAGGCGTGGTTTTCAATTTGGCACTACTTTTTTCGTAGTTGGTGTTTTTGACAGCTGTCACTTGATTTATGCTCAGTTTGGTTTGCCATTTCATAATGAATAGACTTACTCCTGTGGCGTGGCCTCCAAGATCGTGCGATTTAACACCGCTGGACTATTTTTTGTGGGGTTATGTGAAGTCGCTTGTCTACGCAGATAAGCCGGACACGATTAACGCCTTGGAAGAGAATATTCGGCGCGTTATTGCTGACATACGGCCCAACTTGCTGCAAAAAGTGGTTGAAAATTGGGCCTCTCGGCTGGAATTTGTTCGAGTCAGCCGCGGCGGCCACTTACCCGAAATCATTTTTAAAACATAATGGCAAACCCTTATCTTTATAATAAAACTAAATTCTTAGCCATAACATCAAATTATATGCGTTTTATCTCTTCCTGAAAACCACGCCTCTAAAAAAACACCCTATATTAGGTAAGCGATTGACGCACGAGTCGCGTACCTAACACTGCTATCCATTAGAAAAACAAAAGGTTAGAAAAACATTTGATCCAGTCCCCGGGTCAACACCTTACTTACACTTACAAAATACTGTATTTGCATACTGTTGGCTGGAAAATGAGTATCCAAAAGATTCAAACATTATTACTTCTGTTGTCTATGACAGATTATGTAGAAGTGATCTAACCAATGTAAGACGGCCGCAGCGACAAACTAAAAATAGGATTTTGGTCAGCAAATGGTCGCTTGGAACAGGAAACTAATTGATTTTCCCATAAATATTTTGCTCAATAATATACATTCAGCTAAAGAATTTTGAACAGTATTAAACAATAAAACATCAAACAGAAAAAAAATATTGTGAAAATATTAATTTACAGGTTATTTTTTTGGTGTTTTCTCTGTATTTCTGACATCAAAAATTCATACTTGTTTCCAGATCAACATACTTATATCTCTAATTGTTTTAGCTTAGCTTGTGGTAAAAATCACTACGAAGTTCTGTTTATGAAACTTGTCACTGTTCAGCGCTTTTAGTTCCCGAGCGGCTACATTGAAGTGGGAAGTGGCCATTTAGGACCAGACACGACCCAAATAACCAGTCAGCCCGACTCGGATGCTGCAGCTACGACGCGTTGAAGACACCAAAGTTAATAAGAAAGACGGTCGGTCAGAATCCTACGAAAAAGGGTATCAGTGAAAAAAACCATGTTTAACAACTGAATTTCATAGCCATTTTCAATACTGAATGTCTCGATGAGGTACATTGAAGTAAAATCATTTCATGTACCTACCCTACGAAAGAGGTTGATCCATTAATGATTATTTAGATATAAAAGATTAAAAAAAATATACTTTTTTAATGAAGCATAAAACCACAATGAACGCTTTATAATTATTTTAAAAATATAAAAGTAAAAAATATAGGTACCGATTTGTGGACGCAATGCAGGTCTTATAGGGTATTCACAAAGTGAAATTATTTGGGTATCTGTAAAACAAAGAAAAAAAATTATTACATCTATTAAAATCTACTTATTTATTTATTTATTTAACAGGTTTCCCCCATGTACACATTATAATTAAAGTAAAAACAAATTAAATTACTAAAAGAAAAACAAACAAATCAAAAACAAAAAACAATAACAATTAAAAAATTATAATAATGCCTCCCGGCAAACATTAACAAATAAATAATTCACGCCGATCCTACAACAGCGTAATAGAAAACAGATTTTTAACCCCATTGGGCGAACAGACAAAGATATCAATCTCCGAGGAAATGGAATTTAATAATTCGACTGCTCTCCCGATTGGACTATACTTGGATACGTCGGTACGACACAATAACCGCTTAAATAACGCGTGCTTCCGCGCTCTAGTAAAACGGTCCGGAACAAAGAAACCAATATCTCTTAGTATTACTGGATTCTCGATGAAACCGCGAATAACCTTTATAAGACTAAACCAATGTATTTACAGAATGTTCCAGAAAAATCGAGCATCCTCGAAGGGAGTGAAGTAGTACGATAGGGTACGCTCACTATGGTTACTTCTATGAAAACTCGCATTTGTGAAGATAAATCAGCTTTGTTAGCCTGGGAAGTCCAATTGCCACAAATTTGGTGTCATCTGGCTCACCATAAAATTCTCTATTAGAAAATATTACTCTGGTCATGATTCTGTCGTCATTTTTTTTTTTCAAAAAGTTTTTTATCGTCTTTTTCACGTTGGATACCCCAACGTTTATTAACTAATTGTCACTTTAAAATATTTAGATGTATAACTTGTTCAAAAAGGTAGTTAAAAAAAAAAATCCAACTGAAAAATTGAATACGCCGCTGTGCCACTAAGTATTTAGAAATGATTATATTTTTTTTTAGCCAGTATTTAGCCAGTGATTGGTTTTTGCGAATCGAATGGCATAGACAGTAGAGCAATCGTATGAAGAGGTAATTAAGCGGAAATTTTCAAATGAATGACGGCACCTTCATTTATATATACGTCGGCCAACGAATGCTATGAGATCCCGGCCGGTTCGACGTGTAAAGACATTGCACAACCTATAAGGGTTAAACAGAAAAAATTAATGCTTTTTTTTGTTTTTAATTAAATAAATTAATAACATACCGGCATCACAAAATTGTGAATCTGCAGCCGATGTGGACTCGGGCTGAACATTGACAGTGCAGTCGAACCAATGGGTCGTATCCAACGAATGAAATAAACCAGTATCCAACCAGCGTTTTATTCTCCTCAATACAGCTTCCTGTAATTATTATCCAAACTAATTAACTAATTGCGGCCCTATTGAAATCCGAATCAGGCATGGACGCTTGCTAAAAGTCATATATTATCCGTACCATACTGATACATTTTAAAATATTTAAAATACAGCATTTTCTCAAATTTGTGGTAGCCCTGATGAACATCTTCTCAGTTCATCCCTCAGTAACTGCAGGGGCGTCCCTTTTGGAACACCTTTTTTCGTAGGGTACAGAGCAGGACTGAAGAACGCAAGTGCGGTCATCTTTGAAAAGACGGGAATCGAGCAGTACAATCGTGATGAAGTGCCTGGCCGATTTGCGAAAATACATTAGGGCGGAGCGTATCGACTGTCAATCTTGAAATTCGGTTTTACTCTCTACGCAGTCAGCAAGCATTTGTTGGCTTTTATATAATTACAGCTTCATAATAGAGAAATTTAAAAAACTAAAAAATTTACTATGTTTTAGACCTTTAAATTGCCATTTATTAAATTTCTAAGAAATAGGATTAAATTTTAAAAATCTGCCTCTACTATGTTGAAGACCTAAGATTAAGGTATCTAACCATATTTTTTATGATTAAATATTCAATGGTTAGCAAATGCCAGCTATAAAAATAAGGGTTTAAATTAATTGAAATTACTATTTATTCTTTGGCTTCGCCTTAATTCTTATTATTAAGGTTACTATTAAAATAAGTATGTCTTAATCATTTGAGAGTTAATTTCAAAACGAGCTGCCAGCAATATGTGCCAATAAAATTTACAATACTATGCATTAGGTTTATTTAAAAAATCAATTCGGCACACCGGAAGGCGGAGGTAGATTTCACCGGATCAAAATAGGGAATAAGCAAACTCCAATTATACGAGCTTGTATCAAACATTGCGCGAACTCAACCCGCCGCTCTGTTGTGCATACTAAATCCTTCCTTCCTTAGCGCTCTAAGGGTTGCTCATGTCAAAAATTGTTTCAAACAAAAGTTGTAGGGAAATTATAAGCTTACAATTTAGGGAGATATGATTTCTTGGATTTTGAAAAACCAAATCTTCCCACCCCTAGGACCCCTTACGGGGTTGGTGCTATCAAAAAAGTTTTTTAGATAAGTTTAGGTCCTAATCTTAGGAATAATTTAAAATATAAATGAATTTGATATCTTATATACTAAAAAAAGTCAAAAAAATAAATTCACAAAATTGCAAAATTTCACATTTTCGAAAAAAATCCCCCATTCCCGTCTCCCTTGTGCCCTTAAATTTTATGTATCAATTTGAAAGTGATCGGTGTAAAATTACGGCAGTTATCGTGTCACAATAAAGTGATATAAATAGATAATTGATAAACGTTTCAAGTGAGGGTGATTTTGGGTTCTAGGGGATGTGAAACGGGAAGATATGTCGAAATTTTCTGGAAGTCATGATACATGTAGTACATAGTACCCATTGCAACATGAAGCTTTCTAATGAAATCTACCTACCAAACAAGAATAAATTTAATTGATTTAAGAACGTTAAAAACGGTAACCTTTCCCGCTGTCCTCTTGATGACCCTAAATCTCCTCCTAATTTGTTTCATAGTTCTGTATTCAACTATTGGGGTTTCGTTGAACCTTTTTGCAATGTGGATCCAGGCTTCGTCTTTTTGCCGAATTTGCAGCGCCTCTGTGGACTTGCCCAGTATGAAACTAGCCCGGCTATCGATGAGAACCCTCAGTTTATCGTCCTCTTCCTTTGAAAAGTTGACAGGTTTCGATCTGTAATTAATTACAACAAACACAAATAATGTAATTGTATTAACAACAGTTTGATTTCCACTCCATTCCTAAAAGTAAAAAGGCATTTCAAGGTTTGACAGTTGAGCGAAGCGTTTACGATGGCACATTGACACACTCAGTGCCGATAACAGTATATACAGTAATCGCCGTATACGACAGGTGCCGTTTCCGGTTAAAACCGATATCGTTTTAATGCATTTCTATTAATATTTAAAAGAGTGGCATGTCGCGTATACCTGAATTCATGAAAGGCATAGACTAAACCTCGGTTTTTTTTTCATTTTACTATTTTTGATGGATTTGGTGGTAAATAATTCGAGTTTTATTTACAAAAGCTATGTCAATATAATATTAATATAAAAAACAAACATTTTCATAGCTTTGTATATATTGTTTGCTAATTATAAGAAATTATACCTTCATTCGATTCTATGCTTCATATTTTTTTTACTAAATTTGATGTCCCTTTGACCTTGATTTGTTTGACCTTGGCATCTAACGCTGATGAATCGACGCCTGACAGACACAATGTTCGTCTAAACAAGTTTAAGGTCACACAGTAAGGAACGGGCTATGCTAGAAGTCTCTTTCTTTGCGGTGACAGGATTCCTGATGACACCAGTCAAATTTAAAGACATCCCAAGAATAATCAATCTTAAGTAATATCAATAGGCAGGGTAGGCCATCTCCTGAGTGCTGGTCGGATTATGATGATGATGAAAGTATGTATCAATCAGTAGCTTTGTCTGTGTTTTCGTTAAATACTCCCATTCTTTTCACTTACAGTTCAAAATGAACAAAATTACATCCTGTGGGACTATCCAGGGAACGAGGAGTCAAAAACTAAATATATGCCTGGCATGCATTCTCTTTTGAAACAATTAAATAATTTATTTACCTAAGTTCCGTGCTAACTGCTGACATCAGCATGGAAATATAAAGACGGATACCGGCTACGTTAATCGTATCTGCCAAATTAACGAGCTAATGCATAAAACTCTCGTTATACCAGTATTCAGGCCTCGTTACATGTGGCTTGTGAAGTTGGACAGAAAGCTTGGTAAACGAAATGTCCTACATAGAATTTTTGATCCACCGCAAGTTGATGGAGAGTAGCATAGATGACAGTCAAAGACTCCTGAAATTTCGATGACTGGATAGGACACCAAATGTGCAAAATTATTAGGTGTCCAGAACCGTAGAAAAGCTGCATCGAATCGCCAGTCCTGGGGATATTTTTTGTGGAAGCCAAGACCTGCCGTAGATGATTTCTATGGGCAGTTTTATATAAGTTCTTGTTGTATCATATGTGAAACAGCGAAGCAAATTACATTGACATTAAAAGTCTGGGAAAATATTTGTGAAGAAATATTAGGAGTATGTTACCTGTTCTTTTTTGTGATGTGAAGAAACTGTCCCCGAGGCTCGTATAGGTTTGCATTTATAACAATTTGATCAATTAGTTCACTTGGATATAGATTTCCAAAATAGTAATGATGATTGTATAAAGTGGTCGGTCTCAGCTGTTTCTTATTCAGCTTTGGTCCGCGGTGCCTTCCAACATCATGGGTCCATTTTCGTTTGTAAGTCGTGTCGCTGCCACCCTTACTTTTCGGCTGTTTTTCGTCTCTTTCATCCTTTTGCCGTCCCGTATATGTGTCTCTCTTGCCTTCTAAAATCGCTATCAAATCATCGGTTGACATGATATGTTGAACGTTATCTCTAATTGGGTCGTTAACTTCTGAAGTACCAAACATTCTTTCAAATTCTTTAATAATCCCAGGAAACAAACGGCAGTGTCTATTGTCCATTTTTGTCTAAAATAAAGCATTAAATATAATTATTATCACTTGCAAACATCTGTATCCTGTCCAGACCCCAAGGTATTGTACCCGAAGTTATTGTAGCCTAAGTAACAGGTATCAAAATAATTTTTAAAAATTGTGTAATATCACTTAATCAACAGTTTTACAAAAGCAAATGAACAATAATAATATAATTAACATGCAATCGTGGTAGTCTAGTGGTTAAGGTGTTGGACTATTAACCCAAAAGTCACGAGTTCGTATCCGCACATGGTCATACCATTTTAATGCTTCAGTACCACCATCCCCCCTGACTTTAGTACAGGCACATTTGGTCTAGTTGAGTAGGTCCCAAAATAATTGTAAATGGCCTAGGTCATAGCAATTATTTGTAAAAAAAAGGCAGCATGATCGTTGCATCACCGAAACCTATAAAAAGGCCTTATACCTATGCTGATCACGCCACTAAGCGCAATGGCTTTGTATTTCTTACTATCTTTAGAATTATTATTCTAAAGATAGTAAGAAACAAAATAATTTCAAATTTAAGATAAACCACTTGACCACTGGATTTTTTGATTTTCAAATACGCACTGCAAATGAATTTGAAATATTATTCTTTAAGTTCATTGTTTTTTTTGAGAATCCTATACCACGTCAGAAATGGCCATCTCGAAATATCTTGTCAAGACAATATTTTTCAACAAAATAACCTCAAAATTAATCACGCGGACGGCGTGGAATCATAAGCGCCAATGATTGATATTGACATTAAAATTGTATTATTTTTATTCATATTAACAATGTGAAAAATAAACAAATTGAATTCTCCTCTTACCCAATGATTTTCGTTCTTTTGCATCAAGTGGTTCTTCAAAAATAATCAATGCCAAGCTTATATTTTAGCGTAATCATAAAAAGAACTAGAAGTGCCGTAAATCTTACCATTTATTTAGATAAACATTAAACTTCTATTATTAATCGAGTCACTTATTGAACACTAATTATTCGCTTTTATTTTCTTCGTCATAAAGATTTATTTGTGTCTATGAGATCAGACTTGGCTGTTTTGCTAATAGAGCACCATTGTCGGTTTAATTAAGTAATTAATTTGTTTCTTCGCCTCGTCTTCCTCAGCGCCGCCCGCTCCATTGTTGGCACTTGGCACACCAACTATTTTTTTGATACGGCAATGAGAATGCAGCCGTATGCCGTATTATCTAATTAAAACAAATTCAGATTTTTTTTTAAATATTTTTTTTACTACTTTAATGAAAGTTTGACCGTATCGCACAATCGCACGGATAGGTAGGTGAGAGTGAAAAGCTTTCATAAAATACAGGCCTGTATTTAAAACCGGCGTGCATTACCTCAAGCGATGCAACTATCTGCGCGTAGCAGATCGCCAGGTGCAAACGTGTGTGGGATGATAAACCTCCAAGATGCTTCAAAGATCGGCTTAGGCAAAGGGAGAGACATTCACACATACGTTTATTAAAAAAAGAATAAATATTTACAGACACCAATGATGGAGACTAGACCCTTTTTAGAATGATTTGGCTAGGGTGTACCCTGTAGGTACCCCATTTCCCATGTTGATTTTGGCGAATATAACTATTCGTCATTTTAGCTGGATGATTTGAAATAATTTGAGGTATATTTAGGCGTGCGAATCGATTTATACTATAATGTATCAGATTAAATACAAAAATCGTTCTCACCAGGATGTTCCGCGGATATCAGATGCAGCCACACCACAAGAGTGAAGAGACGTCAATGTTAAAATGGCCGCGGTGCGCCGGCGAGCTCGCGTTTATAGCATTCGCTACAGAAAAGCATAGCAACATAAACTGACAGAGACGGAGTGCGACCTCGTCTGCTGCGGCGAAGGCCTTGAGGTCCCGAAGGGCCATCGACCGACTGGTGCGCGAGCGTGGGACGTAGGTATGGGCGGTCGTTTTGTCCGACTCACAGGAAAGTTTGCTTATGCGCCCATCACTACCCAATAAACTAATCTTTGCACGGCACATATGGTATAATCATTCAGAAACGCAAATTGAAGTCATCATTAAATCAAATTTAATATAACATTTTATGAAAACATACAGCGTCTACAAATACGTCGTTACTAATTTGACCAATTACACGAATCCACCTTCTAAATATATATTAACACGTGAAGGGAAAACATTGAACTTAACCCTTTTTAAGCGGAAGAGTGTTTTAGATTTGACGCAATTAAAGTTTATATAGAGATTCTTCACAGAAAGGTAAAATATATCTATAATATGAGTTCAAAATACATAAAAAATACTACTGACAGCTCATTGACTAAATGAGTTTCGAGCTGTGAATTTTGTGTGATTTCAAAAATTCCTTTTTCAAGTCTATCAATGACATAAAGTCAGGGTAAAAATAATTATTAACGCCATATTGAGATGGATATCAACTCTCATTTTTATATGAAAAAAAAAAATAAAACAGAGTGAATTGTATCAAATATAAACTATAACTGTGGTTTTTTTTTACTGTTACTAATAATAAATTTTAAATTTCATAGGTATTACAGGTAATTAAGGCAAACAACACACGCTAATGACGTATTTGTACATGCTCGCAGCTGACGTAACAAAATTCAAAAAAATATATGCAATCCCAATAATGCCAAATTTACAAGTGTAATGGCGACCGTTAGTACTAGGTTGAGCTAAAACTGAAAACAAAAAAAAAGAGAATTCAAAATTATAGAATACTTAGTTAACTTTGCAAATTTACCCTGATAAAAATATGTAATTTGGGTTTGTTAAAATTACTATGAAAAACATAAATATTGATTGTTTGAAATATAATAATAATAGTATAGTACGTATAGATAAGAGTGTATTTAAAATCACTACGGTGCTTTCAGGAGGTTGATCTATATCAACCAATCGTACTTTAATCAATAAAAATCTCGGAAAAATGTTTAAAAACTAATCAAAACCGCTGTAATGTTTGAGAACGTGATTGAACGCCGACGCCTGAGCGCGGAGGGGCGGAGTAAGGGGTGGTCGAATGAAACAAAACAAAACCTTGACCTAGGCTAACGACGCGTTTGCGATTTGAAATGCATCAAAAGTGAGACGGCAATACTTTGCGGAAGCCGCAGGCGATATGATGTTTACAAAAAATAGCTACGGTAGATTTCACCGGATCAAAGTAGGGGATAGGCGAGCTCCAATTGTACGAATATCTCTTTATACTGTGCCTGTATACTGTACTGTAAGGGTTAATCATATCAAAAATTGTAGGGAAATGATATGCCTACGATTAACATTTTGAACTGATTTAATCTTGTGCCTTAATAGGCAGGTATGATTTTTTGAATTTTGAAAAACCAATTCCTAGGAGCAATGGTTAGTGGTATCAAAAAAACTCACTGAGATAAGATTTAGGGCCTTATCTGAGAAATAATATAAAATTTAAATGAACTTGATATCTTATAGATTAAGAAAGTTACAGCAAAATTTCACTTTAAACTGATGGAGGGTTGTGAAGGGCAAATCAACTGTCCAAAGTTATGGTTACATTAAAGTTGGAGAATACGTCGCCCAGAGAAATTCGTTGGTACCTACATATCAATATCAGTCAAAATGATATCAGTACCATTCGCCAATATCAGGCAAATTGAAATCTCCAGCTATTAGGTCTGGGTAACCAATGCTGAAGAGGTCCTGTACTTGAGAGCGCAGGATGTCGGCTCGAACCCAGCGCTGGGTGTTGTAAAAATGTATTTTTAACTCTCACCTGTCTAACAGGTGATACCGATCGACTAAGGAGTTGATCGGTATCACCTGTATCGGACAGCTGCAGCAGCCACCAGCAGCCACCAGCAGTGCATCCACCACGCTGGCCGAAGGTCGAGTCACGTTGCCATGGCGACGAGCAATTTCCACGGATTTGGCGACAACTTCAAACCGGTTGATGGACGGACGAAACGCAGTAATATAAAGTTATAATTTACTCCTTGTAATATTGTAATATTATATTCAATAAATAAATTATTACTATATCTACCGGCTGTTTATGTTTTGTTTTTAACAAGCTTTTATTTTGCTCGCAATGTTTGTTAGTCTGATTAGGTCAAATCTTGCAAGCTGAATTAGGGCCGAAATTTCAGTCCTTGCTTAAAGTCGTTCTTAGCTAGGATCAACTTAACTTTTAAGTATGACCTATTTCAGTTACTTTTTAAGTTCGATTTTGTTAAGAATATGTGTGATTAGTTCGCTACTCGCCGCTATGGTTTGTGTATACAAATCTGTCGCCACTATCGCATCACTTTGACATATGGCGCGTCATCTGACATTTTGAGGTTAGGTTGTTACTAGGACTTTGCCATGCGTGTTTGCTTGAATTGAAGATGTTCAAAATATGCAAATCCAGTCAATTTTAATTAGTTAGAAAATATAAAATCAACTACGAGACGAAAACCACAGATGACAATACACTCGCTTCGCAAATCGCTCCTAGCAGCGTATTTTAACACTGACTTAAGTTTGACTTAAGGCAAAAGTAGTAGTTGTTTTGATTCTTAGCTAAGGCGGACTTTTATGTTCGACTTAACGCTAAGAGTGAGTTGAAATACGATGTTTATCGGTTAAGTCTACATTAAAATTTTGGGTAGTCATGAAATTTCGGCCCTTAGATGAGCAATTTTTCAACAACCTGGAATTGGGACATAAATTAATAGAAAATATTTAATATTTATATATATATTGTAATATTACGAGTAAAGCACGTGAGTGCTTATCCGTTAATACTGTAAAAGGTAAAAAAAAATAAATGTGTCTGTGGTTACACCGCGCTCGTTAAAAGTAACACTTTTGTAAGGAAGTTGATAATATTTGTTGTAATAATGTTCCAAAACTATCACCTCATACTACATGTCATCTAAATATAGGTATTCAACCATCTTTTCGCGACAAAACCTGAGATGAATCGGTTAAAAATCGCTTTCGCCGGAGTGCGAAAACATATTCATAACAAAGTCGAACTTAAAAAGTGACTGAAATACACAATTCAATTTAGGTGATGCTTAAAAGTTAAGTTGATCCTAGCTAAGAACGACTTTAAGCAAGGACTGAGATTTCGGCCTTAAAATGCCAGGCTAAGCAAACATTAAAACCCACGAAAAACAAAGTACTTCGGCCATCTGTTATATAACTTGATAAGTTAAACGATCAGTTTGTTTTATCCACATTGTCAATCTATAATTCAAGGCGGTAGTTTGATTTAAATTCTGCAGATGGCGCTCAGGTTTGCGCGTCGAACGCGGCGCGTGCTTCAGTCTATATGTTTTCAAACATTGCTAAACAAAAAAAAATGATATAAATTCATGCATAAATTAAAAATACCTCCGTCAAAATATGGATGTATCGAATAGATAGATAAGATATACAGTTCAATGTAAATGACCTCTCACGCTGATATTTGCTGTACGAAAATGATAAAACTATAATATAATATTGATATCTAAAGACCGTAAAAATGATGATATTAGAACCAAAACATAAAAGATATGTCAAAAATGCTTTAACTTAAATACGCATAGTTTTTTAGAGATCTTTTTCATTCACATTTGAAAATTGAACTTTTTTCTGATTAACAGAAATGTTACCAAATAAATGGTATTTATATTATTTTAATGTCGAAAATTGATGCTTAAGGTTATTGCTACATTACCAAAGTATGTCTGGGCTAAATTTTAGATCAACAGACTTTGTAATTTTAGCAGAGTGATCATTTTCGTAAGAGATTCCTCAAAAATTACAAAAGTACGAAAAACTTCTAAACCGCTTCTGATCATCTTGGTAGTGATGTCACCTATGACCAGGAGTCGAGCTGACCACTGTCATGAGACACCCGTATATGTCGCGTGTGTCGAGAAACGTGTTCCGTTGCCGTGTCGCCGAGATTACACGAATTTACCCGACCACCGTGTCGCATCAGATTCATTCGCTGCCGGGGAAAAGTTGTGCAAGGGTGCTAAAGAAGTTTTACTTCAAAACGCGTCCTATTAAGAAATATTAAGATAATAAGAAATATTTTTTAAATTACATGGTACATGCTTTATTGTACATCAGTGCCACCCACCATAAGGTGGGTGTTATTTGAAATGTATTGTAAAACATTTTCTTTTATTGGATTTTCTTGTTACCCCCAGCTGCTACCATCTTCTGAAATGAATTATACGTTTTGATTTATTGATATTTTAGTAAAAAAAAAAAGATTTTCTTTTTTTTTTTTTGGCTTCTATACATATATTAATGTATGAGAAGCTACTATCCACACACATTAGAAGCTACTATCCACACACATCGAAAGCTGGTCGGATAATATAGATATTTAACATTAAAGTCAACAAAAGTCTAGTACTAATTAATGGAACATTGTCAGTTCGATAGAGCGCTCAAATCTAATACTAGAATTCAGTGATGAATTGATATATTTTTTTTTATTATTTTAATCTGCTCAGAGCTAAAAAAATAACCCAATGTCGCCTCTATGGCCATCCATAGAGATGCAATTTCCTCCTCCTCTGGTGACGTGCATACAACGTGACTAAAATATGGAGAATAATTAAACCATGGACAGCGTTTCATTTAATTGGGTTCAGAGAATGACGTGCGATCATAACACCCTATTATTAGTGACTTCCAAGCCGGCATATGACCTAGGCCCTAGGGTATCAATTAAATAGACAATCAACGCGTATTTAAGTATAATTTGATCCAGATTTGAAAAGCCACCAATTAATCCAAGATTTCTTTAATTAAAATTTGTTTGTTTAATGGAAGATGGACATAAACTAAACCTTCATATGAATATATTTATTTAAACAGAAGAACACGATGTTATAAGTTGTAAATATTTATACAAAATCCAAAATTATCTAACAGTACTTAAATATACATATATAGTAATTAGAAAAATTGTTTTTGGTTGGGTATACTCTCTGTTCTACCTTATATGTATAAGTATTTAAAAAAATTTATAAAAGCGATTTCAAAATAAATACCTACAGCCTAAAATGACATTAGATAGTCAATATGAAAATTCAAATGCAGATTGCAGTGTCCGATCAAACATCGCAAAATAAGAAAATCAGTGCAGTGGTAGGTGGTTAAACCAGTAATGTAATTAAATATTCGAATATATTAATAATAAAATAATAAAAATTAATAATTATTTATTTATTATTATTATTTATATAGTTATTAATAATAAAAAACTAAAAACTGATGGAGGCTCCGCGTGCGATATTTCAAGAACAGTGGACGACCATCGCGGAATGGCGGCACCGTGTGGTACGCACGTTTTACGTACGGAGCCGAATGTGTTAAGGGGATGTTTACGCTCCCTATTACGCGAATGAAATTGTATATAAAAAGGCGAAACTAATTCATCGCCTCGCTCGTGTAAATTCCCTTTTTTCCTTTGTCAATTCGCTAGCGATCGAACTTACGACTAAGGTGATTTCATATTATAACATACAGTTTACAAATTTTTTACTCGGATACCATGATAAATTTTGATATGACGTCAAAACAAATCACGATTAAAATTGCAGACTCATACAGACTTAATTGTGATAAACTAAGTCAAATTTGACAATCTCATCGCCATTTACAAATCTTTAGTTGACTTAATGGCCTTATGGCCGTCTTGCATATGGGCTGTCATATTAAAGTTATTTAGATGAAATAAAAACGTTGATTTTTAAATTGTTGGTACCGAAACACATTAAAATTTAAACATTGTAGCGTGCCAAATGTTTTTCAGACGTTCAATTATCGTTTTTTAATTTTATATTTAAAAGACAATCTCGAAATAAATTATTCTTTACTCATAAATATAAAACGCGTCAAATTGATAAATTAACCATTAAAATTCCAAAAGTTTACAAAATAAAATAATTCTTTCGCGATTGATGAACTACTATCTCGTTTAAAAACTGAAAGTTAAACATTCACAAAAATTTAAATAAAAAAAAAAATTGAATTATTTACGGGTTCTCGTATTTTTATTTATAATTATATATATTTCTTTGTGTCATTTAAATTAGGTTGTTAATTCGTAAAAAAAATGTATTAGTTGTATACAATTATGTTGTGAGTTGTTTAATTATGTACATTATTAATTTGGATTATTTATTTATTAATTTATAATCCTGAGTTTCTGGCAACGAAAACTGTAATTTGGCCAGGACAATTATAAGTTTTTGAATTAGTAAATGAAATAAATAACGATTTTTGTACTTTATTCAAGGATCTTTGTTTTATTTATCTCCACCGCCCCCGGTATGTTTATCCAAAATTAATAATTAACCGTTTTACCTAGCACGTTTTATATGTTTCTGAAAATGTGAAATACCTCGGTTTCTAGTTCTATGAAGTCGATTTTACTTGAAAATGCAGAGATATTGGCAGCCGACTTTAAGGCGCCACCAGTCCCTAAAACGTGTTTTGTAACGTATTTTGGTGCATTTTGTTGAAGTTATTCCCAACAAATGGCTAAAACTAAAAATACCACAATATTCTAAATATATTAATTTAGTCCTTTGCTTAAAAAAAAAACGAAATACACCTTATTATAGTAATGAAAATAAATAAATAAGAAAGTGTTGTTTTTTTTCTTGCATCGATTTTCTTTTAAGTTGTGTAAGTGACGCGAACATAATTTTTCTTTCTAAAGATAGACAATATAATAATCTAGGCCATTACATAAAAAAAAAACATTTTTTTCAAATGATAATAATTATTTAAATACAAAAAAAATGTTTCATCGATTCCAAGTGAGTCGGCGAGTATATCCGTCTCTTTTCGACACGTCAATGTTCGAATAAAGCCTACTCTTTCTAATCTCAAGGACAAATGCGTCCCGGGGCGCCTTAAATTCAGAGCTTTATTTTTTTTATAGGGCGTCAGATTTTACTCATTGCAATTGTTGGTTTTTATTTAATTACAACTTAATGATAAATAATATAATAAAAGAAACTTTTCTATGTACCCTTCATTTATCTTTCAATTACTATATTTTCTAAGGCTCTGATGTGTTTTATAAGAGAGCAATTCAACTGAAAAAAAACTATTAGCAGTTTATTATTTATTATTTTTTTTAGAAAAAGAATTAAATTTTAATAATCTGCCTTTACTATATTGAAGACCTAATATCAAGGTATCTACACATATTTTTTCTATGATTAAATATTCAATGGTTACCAAATGCTAACCATAAAAAACAGTGTCTAAATGAAAGGAAATTAATATTTATCCTTTGTGTGTGATCCTGAGCCAATACATAGTTTTGTCAATGTTAAAAGTAGGTAAGTTTTTATATAGCCACTCATTTGTTGCGAGAGTATTTTCAGCATTCTCAAACACTGAGATATTAGCTGTAATTAATGAAACGCTATAGTCAGCAAATTAAATGGTAGTTACTTTGTATTTTTCTTGATTAGTTGTGGTTATTTTTCTCTCGTATGTTATGAATTAAATTCAGGGAAACGTGGGGATTCTGGGAAACGTATCACTTGGATTAGATCACATCGCATCCCATATCCTAGTTGCAAGACGCCGGTCGACCCGTACGGCACTCGGTACGACTCGCATCGCACTCCATCACTAGCAAGGATCTGCGACGGGCGACTTCTTCAAGACCAGTTTGGTAGCAAGACTAGATTCAGTAACTACGTTGCAGTGAATTAAATCCGAGAAATCCTAGTAAAAACGCTAAGATAATTTGTGGCGATAATTGCGCCAAATTGACGTAGGCAACGGCGAGTGCGAGTGATAAGAAACGTTTTTTTTTGTAGTAATAAAGAGATATTCTCAAGGCTTTTAGCCCGAGAGTTGACGACCAAATATTATCAGTCACTATACAGGATGAACGCAAAGTCAGCAGAATCCTTTAAAGGGGTGATTCTGACAATGATTTTTAATAACTTTCATTCGAGAAGTTTTTATATACGATATATAAAAGTATAAATGCTCTATTGAACGTTTGGTGCGCGTATTGTTGTGTTCCCGGCCTATCCAATTGACCCACATTACAATATTTGCGCGCGGGAAACTACCCGTCGTTCATTTGTGGGTACGCACGGTTTGGTATTTTGTTAAGTGATCAAACTTTAAAATGGTTTAAATGGTCGTCGGCACTTTGACTACTTCTTCAAATCCGTATACGCCTTATCATTTATTGTTTGAATATTACCATCGAGAGTCAAAGATAATAAATAATAAATTAATAAATCTATAAATTTTTATTTGGAATATTTTCGCTAGGCTAGGCTAGGGTAACTGTTCAATAACTGGTCGCTATTTTTGCCTTTAATGTCCTACTTAAGACTAATCTAAATTTTAAGTTAGACCTAACCGATAAACATTTCAACTCACTCACAGCGTTAAGTCGAACATAAAAGTCCGCCTTAGCTAAGAATCAAAAGAACCACGACTTAAGCCTTAAGTGTTAAAATACGCTGCTAGGAGCGATTTGCGTAGCGAGTGTATTGCCATCTGTGGTTTTCGTCTCGTACTTGATTTTATATTTTCTAACTAATTAAAATTGACTGGATTTGCATATTTTGAACATCTTTAATTCAAGCAAACACGCATGGCAAAGTCCTAGTAATCCTACAGCTGACAACATAACCTCAAAATGTCAGATGACGCCTCATATGTCAAAAGTTATGCGACAGTGGCGACCGATATTGTATACACAAACCATAGCGGCGAGTAGCGAACTAATCACGAGTGCGAAAACATATTCCTAACAAAGTCGAACTTAAAAACACAATTCAATTTAAGTCATGCTTAAAAGTTAAGTTGATCCTAGCTAAGAACGACTTTAAGCAAGGACTGAAATTTCGGCCCTGATTCAGCTTGCAAGATTTGACCTAATCAGACTAACAAACATTGCGAGCTAAATAAAAGCTTGTTAAAAACAAATTATAAAAATTATAACATAATTATAAACATAGTAATAAGTGTTCAACAATAATAGTCACCAATACTAATAACAAATTTACCAAAAAGTTACCAATACCAAGGTATAAACCACCGACCAAATCCCTAATTTAAATCGTTTTTTTCCTAGATATACAAATGATCAAAACTTAAGTTGGTGTATTTTATGTTTCTTGTTTTTTAAATTTAAAATCGTTTTGCTTTTTATTTAATAATATTAATATATTTTATTATTATTCTAGTTTTATTTTGCCTGTAACCACGATAAATAAATAAATAAACACGGTTATCATATTTCAATTCATAATAATTATAACTGGCCCCTTATAAATAATACGTTCCATCAGCCGCGCTGTCATATTTTTGGAATTCGAATATAATACAAATACCGGCCGCGCAGTGCTCTATGTTAAATATCTCTATTGTCCGACCAGCTTTCGGTGTTATCTAAACGGCTATGGTTGTTTTTCTTGGTCGCAATCTGCAAATATTCTTTCTCATTTGTAATTTTCGGTCATAGATGCTTCTCATACATAAATGTATGAATAGAAACTATAAAAGAGACCTTATTATATAGGATGTTTTTTTTAGAGGCGTGGTTTTCAATCTGGCACTACTTTTTTCGTAGTTGGTGTTTTTGACAGCTGTCACTTGATTTATGCTCAGTTTGGTTTGCCATTTCATAATGAATAGACTTACTCCTGAACAACGTGGCGTGGCCTCCAAGATCGTGCGATTTAACACCGCTGGACTATTTTTTGTGGGGTTATGTGAAGTCGCTTGTCTACGCAGATAAGCCGGACACGATTAACGCCTTGGAAGAGAATATTCGGCGCGTTATTGCTGACATACACCCCCCCCAACTTGCTGCAAAAAGTGGTTGAAAATTGGGCCTCTCGGCTGGAATTTGTTCGAGTCAGCCGCGGCGGCCACTTACCCGAAATCATTTTTAAAACATAATGGCAAACCCTTATCTTTATAATAAAACTAAATTCTTAGCCATAACATCAAATTATATGCGTTTTATCTCTTCTTGAAAACCACGCCACTAAAAAAAAAAATCCTTTATTTCAGACTACGCACGACGGAAGTGAAACATATTTACGCAAAATCGCCATACGCACGAGGCAAAAAACTGGTTAGGTTTGCGAGATACTCAGATATGTAACGATAAACGCAACGAATGATTTTATAGATAAAGATATTGTTAAGGATAAAGAAAAGTATATTTTATTGCGTCAATTATGGCGTCAAAGCGGTTAAAGACAACTCATCGCAAATATGACAAAACGCACATAAAACTGCTCGCATAATGACACCGTTTAGGTAATCAACTATTAATTTCTATGTATTTATCTATATCTATGTATTTTAATTTTATTCATTAATTACGCACTACGTTATTAGTTAAGTAGTGAAATTAATTTTTCAGTTAAATATATAATTTCTTATTTATTACATTTTCGTTGGTAATGAATCTGCTATGCACCAAAAAATTCAAACAATGTAATTTTCCTGTAAAACAAACTTTCGTCTGGAGGGCGCCCATCCCAATAGCTTTAAGTCCGATTTTAAATATTAGGGCAGCCCTGGAAGTAGCAGCCCATGTGCTACTCACAGGATCTGCTGAAAATTTGTCTGCAGGTATAAAGTTTAGTATAGTGTATGCTTCGAAAATTAAAAGTACTGCATCTACGGGATAAATTTTGTGCGCACTGCTGGTATTATTGTTGAAATTGTTTAAAATTTTATTATTTATAAAATATATGCTTTTTGAAGGAAACTTTAAAAATCAAATCAACAAATGCCAGGGTCTCTACAATCACCAAATCGCTGACCCTTGAATGATAATAACAGTAAATATGTAGCCGATAACGTTTATAATATACACAATTATAGATTGTTTATCAGCTAAAACGATTTTTCATCCTAAATAACTTTATAAAAGATAATATATTAAAAAACAATATAATTAACATTAAAACTTTTTTTTACTAAGTGGTTCAGTGATGTGATGACATATAGCGATATTTCAAAAATCGATATATTGAATACCTCCTTATTATTATTCAAAAAAGAGATTTCCAATATCATTAATAGTAAAGACAAATAAAATCTAATTGTACTGTTAGATTGTTATGTTGTTAATGGTTAATTATAACATATAAGTACATGTAATTGCAATTACATATAGAATATACACATATATTATATTTATATTACCTTCATCATAAATTGTTTTTATACATACTAAAACGATACTTAATTTATTACTTTATTTTAACATATACATACAAATCACACACAAATTACACATAACACATCAAAAAAAATCTACTGTATACCTACTTATATAATATTCATAATCTATATATATTTTAAGAACACTGTTCCAATTTTTTTAAGCTATGTTAATATGTAAAACGTCCAAAATTCATAATTGATTTTATATACTAGTAATAAGTTTTGTTTGTAATTGTAAAAATTAATACTGTTGGAGTTTTCAAAAAAGAATAAATAAATATTCCGAATCTGCGCAGATCTCTTCAGTATCAATTTAGTTCGTTGAAAGAGTTATCGAATTCTTAAATTCGATATTCAATGATTACAATCGGAACAGCTATAAAGTTTGTAAAACAGCCAGCGAGTAACATATTTTACTAATTTATTCGTACAATTTGAAATTCTGTCATAATATTAAACAGATATTAGAGCGTGAATCATGCAATGTAATGTCTATTTGGTAAAACCGGTAGTGCATAGTGGCATAGTTTTAAGAAATGCCCATTGAACTCGGAACAAATAGAAATATTTCGTTTTTAATCGTTCACATTTGAATGCGACATATAGCAGATACAGCGATTGACACAATCAAAATTAAGAGGCATCCTTTATAATAAAATAAATGTAATCCTTGTCTAATTTAGATTAGTGATTTCGTCTTGAAATTTGACGACACACATATATGTGTAGACATTGTGATATAGCTTAAACTGTCACCTCTAAAACCCCGATGCAGTAAAAATAAATAAGATTTGTTTTAACTGTAGGTTAGGTTAAATTGGCGGACCTAACTTCGAAGAGGCCGCCCTTATAATATAATCAATTTATTTCTATTTAACTTTCCATTATTGATATCAACGTAACGCATTCTTTATAGATATTGTAAAAAATCTTAAATTATAAACTCTAAAAACAGAGTAGTAGTGATAAAAAGTCTGATTTTGCCCATTAAGACAATCTTAAGATCTCTGAAGAAAATATTGAGCCCCGGATTTCGTGTTTGTAATGTTTCTATCTCATCCACACACACTTGTCGCGAGTCACAGCCTCGCGCGCTATGCCGCTTTTAATTCTGAGTTCGGGCGTCCAACAGGGCGAACGAATCGATCGATGCTCTGTGTTAATTTGGCGTTTATACGTTTCGGCGCATACGCACGGCCCCGAAGTGTGCCAGTATGACACCTGACGGCGGACAGACAGGGACAGAGAGATCGCCGGGTGCGAGATGAGTGAGCGGGAGGGCAACGCTTCTGACGAAAAGTTGTCCGCGATCGTGAATTGATATACCAGCGTAGAGCCGCCTCGGTGCGTTGGGTTATTGATAGCGGCGGCGATCATAAGCCAGGGGTTGCGCAGGGAGTCTTTTGGGACGGTTTCTTTTTTTAATTAACGTTAATCTAATGAAGGTCACAGCTAAACGAGTCGTCGAGGTCTCAATAATCTTAGCTAATCTGTTATACGAGTCTAATTAGTTAGACGAAACAAGGAAAGATGATAAATAAACATAGAAATTTACTTCATCATGGTAAATCTACACATTAAATGATGTTCCAAGACCACTCCTAATGAAAAAATCCACCTAATTAGTCCTGCGATTTCAAGCATATCAAAATTCAAGATGGTTTTCGAGAAAAAAAAATGTAAACTTTAGGTGATAATATTAAATCTCTGTTGTCGTGTGGCTGCGATGCAGTTGAATGACCGCGCTATGGGTCAAGGCCGCGAGCTAGCGTCGCAAAACGCTATCGTTATCTCGTTTTGCCACGCTAAAGGTAATTGACACCAGCGCTTTAATAAAATTAATCAATTTGGGGATGAATTATTTTCGCAATTTTTAAAAAAATTCATACTCGTAATACACCATCTTAAATGGTCTTGGAGCACTCTGTTTATAATATATGATGTTTATATTTGTAAGACGATACTAATTCCGCGTAGATCTCAGTCTTTTTATGTCGTTATACTTTGTTTTATGTATATAAAATATACTATTTATTATATTATAGGTATATGTTAAATTTCAGCAAATTTTCGAAACGATTTGTACGGCAACAAAATGTTACGCGTCCCTGCCAGTGACATCTCGTATCAGCTGATGTGACATAACATCTCTTCGGGCCAACGTTGCACGCAAAGCGGGAAAGTGTCATGTTGCCGTGTACTCACTCGCAATATTACACACACATAACATAGTTGAGCGAGCCGTAGAAAAGTTTTAGTTATTAATATTGTACTATGCGTATACATATAAGGCTCCGTTCATATCTGAACACTTTGGACGTCGGTCTATCAAGATAGAGACGAATTTTGCTTTGCTCGCTTCTCGCCGGTGCGCGTGAACCGGTTGAACGCGACAAACACCCTCATCGCGCCTCAGACAGTTTTTTTAAGGGAAATTTTCTGTTAAAAAATGATTAACATTTGATAACTACAATGACTGTTTTTAGTGATATTTTAAGTTCTCATTTTATTTATTTTTTAATTAGGAAAAATATAATTTGTGGAGCTCTGTAAGTAAGTCGACCTCTTGAGTAAACTATTTTACTATATAGCTTTGTACCCTACGCTCTATCAAAAAAAAAAAAAAATAATAAAATTGTCAAAGATTGTATTGATTGTATATATACACATATTACATGAAATCACTAGATTGTTTTTCTGACG
Organism: Neomicropteryx cornuta; assembly: GCA_020383195.1. Lineage (NCBI taxonomy): Eukaryota > Metazoa > Arthropoda > Insecta > Lepidoptera > Micropterigidae > Neomicropteryx > Neomicropteryx cornuta. Next base: position 1,513,863 of record JAHKQU010000010.1, on the reverse strand, counting down.
TTATACTTTGACGTTTCGGCGCGAAATACTGCCTTCTTCAGTGGTGATTTGGCACTGATCCTTCCGGCTGTCACCCGATCATAGACAGTGCTAAACTGGTGGGTAGGCTGAGGAGATTGTAGAGGGGGGAATAACGAGGTGTTCAAATATAATATATTTACAAATAAAATACACGATAAACTAAATACATGCAAATGATGTTAATAATTAAAAATATACTATATTTAAATATTTGCACACCGAACCACGTAACCTTACACACCACACGCACACACAAATATTTATAATAATGTTTATACTGAATCTAATTTAAAAAAAAATATATATTTCTCGCAAATTAAACCTTCAGCACGATTTAAAGAGTATCGAGTGTTGGTAAGTAGGTAATAATGTGGACTTTCAACGCGACTCGGCCGAGTGCGCAAGCGAAACAGCGAACGAGTGTCCCGCTCGCACACTCGGCCGAGTTAACTTGACTGATAATTTCGGCCATCTATTTTGATGATGCCACTGGTCATCCTGGCCAGCTCGAAAGTCGAACCGGGGAACTGTCAAAGATGGCTGCTCGAAATATGGATCAATGGATCAAATATCAGTACCGAGCGACACGGCTGGCGAGTAAACTCGTCCGATGACTGACTGCTAATCTTGTCCAGCTATTTTTATGTTATGGGTAATTTGAAAGTTATTGTGTTGTGTTGCTGACTGTACTTGATAAAATAAATAAATTACACATATAGTTTTTCGTGAATCTGAATCTTAAATACGAACGGACAAACTTGCAATGCGGTTTCATACTTCTGCCGAGGCCCAATAATAAAGAAAGGTGTATTGACAAATTGCGCAATTGGTATAAATCTTCGACCGGGCGAAATATTCAGAGGTGCGTTGCAATGAGTCACTCGACCCCGAAAAGGAAACCGTCGAAGAATGTCTTTGTCCGCAGCCAAAATGGTTGGTTTTGACATTTTTCTTATAATAACACACGGATAAAATAATTTAAATATTGCAATCCATAAAATTACAAGTGTTTGTTTAGCGTGCGTGCTATTTACAGACAGTGTTGCCAGTTCGTTGATATTCGATTTTACTGTAAAATTTGACGACAGATTCCTGTGACAAATGCACAAGAAGAAATACACAAAAGACTAGCAAATCATTAGTTATTTTGTTAGTAAAAAAATAACTAACAATTTTAAGACGGTACTAATAAAACTAGACCAACTTTGTTATAGAAGCGACACATCATTGATGTTAAACGCATCTAGGAGGACGTCTTGAACCACGAATCAGCTCGATAGGTAAAGAAAAATATTTACATCATTCAACCGTACTAACGGTACGGATAATATGTTTGGAGTGCACCGCGCGGTGCCCTACTAAAATATTTTTTAATTCCTTATTTTACATCGGGTTTGTCTGATATTAAATTCTGCGAAGAATTATTTTAAAAGCGAGTTTTAGCAAAGAGGAAAATATTAGACAAAAGGATAAATTTTGCCTGAATGCGCCAAACGTAGAATAATTCAACTTACCCGAGTTTTAGCGATCTGTATTCGGGCACCTGGACGAGACAGTAAACGGCGGAAAACGGGAGAGATCAGAGGCGTGTCGCCTCTGTGTAACACTTGTTTCCTCTGTGATTGGGGTTGGTACACGAGAAGTGACAAACAACCGGACATTTCTGCGAGCATCGTCATCAATCATCGCGTGCCATAATCGATTCACTGAAAGCACTCCTAAATTTAGGCGAATTCAATTCGGAATCTTGACAGCGCTCCGCTGAAAATAAACATTAGGTCATCACACCTCAGCTTGGGTTCAGGTACTTTTCATAATACTTCAAAAGACCCAACTGCAAAAACCAGCTAAGACCAAAGTTTATATTTTATGTTTATTGCAGTTTTTTTTTTAAATAATATTACCTATAACAGAATACGCACTTTTTTATACGCAAAGTTGTTATACAACCTTGTTATTTAGTAAAAAAAAAATGTATGTTTTTAAATAAGGATATTGCCAAACAGGGGCAAACATAAAAGTTTACTCGTTGAAATAAAAAAAAATATGAAGTCACATTGAAATTATTTTTAGTAAACCACATTATTTTAATGTTTCACAGAAATATTTTTAGAAAAATATATCTTTTAGTCTAATATCATTAATTGTATATTTTCAAACAGGTTATTAAATATGTCAATATTTAAAAATACTGGGAACACTCATTATATTTTTTTTTTAAAATTAACTTATGTAAAACATAAAAAAATGTTTTTATTAATTAATAATGTAGTTAATTTTAATAAATTCATATACTTATTAATAATAAAAAAAAAACTTTAAGCGGTATTGATAATTGCATAATTATCAGAGTATCTATATTCAAAAAATATATAAAAAAAAATATTTGTTGTATGTTTGAGAATCGAACAAACATCGAGAAAACTTTTTTGTTGAAAATGACCCCTTCCACTACCCCCTTAACGTTATAGCACTGATTACAGGACACCCTCTATTTAAAATCATTTCTGTCCTTTTCGGGGGTTGATGATCCTAATCAAAAAATAAAACGGTCGCATTTTAAAAATAATTTTTTTTATTTTTCGCAGACGATCCGTCGTGTCAGGCCGCACTGAACACATATCAAATATGTGGCCAAGGTCGGGATCAGACAGTTATTAATCAGTTACACGCCCGTCCCCTCCTCGTTCAAGCGCTTAACTCAGTCCCGCCACGAAAAATATCTAACTTTCAAACGGGTATCTTCTTTCTCGTAATTAAAAAAAAAAACAATATATTTCGCGGATTAATATATTTTGATTTTTTGTATGGATTAACCACATTTCAAACTATACAATCTTCTATAATTACTTTCACCTAACCGAGTTGGCACTGACTAATCCTGTGAGGGACGACATCGCCATTGATAAAGGCACCAGCTTTGCGTCGAAACGTCTGACAATTTAACAGTAAGCCTTTTCAACCGCCTGTAAAAACTAACATTAAATAGTTATAATATATAAATATATAATATTTTATGATTATTTTTAAAAAAAAGCCATTCGCCCTAAAAATGATTTTTTTTTTTTTTCATTTTTTGATTAAGCGTAGGACATATTTACTACCTTTATAATTATTCTGCTATACGGCTTTACGCTATACCAAAAAAAATAAATAATAAAATCTTTCAATTTTGCTACAAAATAGTGTCAAATAAATTAATTTAAAGTTTAAATGACGTTAATATTTTAATAATGTGGTTAATGTTATTATTATTTTTTCACGTATGATGTTTCTTGAATATTCACTCACTCTTAATGTAATAAACTCGTCTCTATCTTGGCTTTTTAACTGCTTAAGCAATTTATTATAATGTTTAGAATATTTATATTTATTAGTTTAATGTGTAGTTTGAAATATTTATTAATTTTTAATAATTATTTTTTATTCTACATTTAAATTATTTTGATTTGTGTATTGTAGTAACTATATGTTATAATTATGGTGTATTTAGTAAGATTTATTCTATTATTGTACCTATTTCAAGCTGTGTCAAATATATATATATAATAAGGCTATAACTAATTTAGTTTTTATATAATTGGTTATGATAGATTTTTACAAAATTTCATTTTTGCAGTTAGTGGGTTTCGCGGCAATGTTGATTTTATTATTTATTGCGTCTTATTTAAAAAAATGTAATGATAATCGGATAGGTCCAACTTATCACATCCGAATATTGCGTGTTTCTATAATAAGGTTACAATATTTTTAACCGCGGGTCATTGTTTTGGGTCGCATTCGAAAAAATGTCCTTTGCCCGTCAGGCCACGTTTACGCGGTCAAATATCAAACGCTGGTCGTATAATATTGCGTCAAATATGCAACGACAATTCGACAGAATCATTTTACTTACTTGTGTATTTTTTCGTTAATAACTTAAAATTAAGTACTATAATGCGTTGTTTTATTAAGTAATACTTTGTGTATGCTTCCGTGAGTCCTAAATGCAGAATTTGTAATATAACAGATGTCAGAGTATTAATACTCTGACATCTGTTGCAATGCAATGTTGTAAGCAATGCTTAAGCATTGCTTGGGCGCAAAACTAGGCACCGTTAAATTTGAACTTAATCTAATACAAAACTAGGCACTCAGAATCCTGATCGATCACTATTCACACGCCTCATATAAGGATCCGGTAGTTGATGTTTACACCACAAAGACGCACATTGAATGTTCCTCGTATTAAGAGCCAGTGATATAGATATCGTGAGATGACCTTGAATTTCGGCCTTTGCAAATGGTGTCGGCTTTGAGCATCCGTCGACAACATCAAAGAATAAACATTTGACAGATTTTTATTTATATTAAAAATATAAAGCAATTTAAAAAAAATCTAAGTTTAAGGTTTTCTGTAGATTTTATTGCGGATATTTCTACGTATAAATTAGGCTTACGTCACATATGTAGTTTGGTTTATGAGAATTTTAAAAAATAAAACTTACCAATTTCAATATTTTTTTATGTAAACATAGGATTATTTGTGTAAAAAACCAGCTTAAAGGTTTTCTAGAAATATGTTTAGTTAATCTAATTATATTTTTTATATATGCCTGGTATGAAAAGCTATCTTGGCAGTAGACCTCAAAAACATGCATAAAATGCAATTCAAGTGCGTTATAGCTCTTAACATTTACTACGGATCACGTACTTTACGTTACTTAATCCCTAATCTATTTAATGGGTTAGAAGATGACATCAAAATCTTTAAAAACAAGAAGAATATAAAAAACGACAAAAAATACACTTATGTCTAAATTTTAATTTATAAAAATATTTTTTCTTTAGTATATTCAATATATTGTATAAGTTATTCAAAACCCAATTTATTATTACGTATGTATATGCTGTTTGTTTATTTATCTATTTGTTTGTTTGTTTGTTTATTATGTATGTGTAAGTCATAAGAACTATGTGACATTATGTTGAGACGTTTAATTGTTTAATTTGTATGTTAAGATACCTTCGGAAAAGGCACCAGCCTTCGTGGGGTTGTATATGGTGCATTACACAAATAAAAAAATAAAAAAAATGGCGAAATGTCGCCCGACTAAGCACAACTACGACTTTGTTCTAGGGCAGACATTGTCCGTACTTTTTCTTCGTGACAAAATACTCGTATAATTAACCGACCTAAAAAAAAATATTTTTTTAATGTATGTTCAATCATTACTCCGGATCAGCTTGGGCGGTTTTTTTTTAATATGATTTTTTCAGAAGAATCCATTTTAGTTTATGGTTAAGTTAGGTTAAATAAATAAAAGCTAAGATTTCCGTTTATGTTTTTATATCCAATCGATCGATCAAAATGTATATTTAAAAACTATACATATACCAAAAGCTACAAAAAATAAAGCGATTAAAAAAAAACTAAATAAAAAAAGTTTTTTGTTTTTAGATTTATTTTGAAGTCGGTTTTATTTTGTTTTTAGTAAACTTTAAAAAGGCGATATACAAATAATATATTAAAATGGTTGCAACTCAAAACTCAAAATAGAATATTACCGAATTACTTACATTTACTAATGTTTGTTTTAAGATATAAATTAAATCTTAATGTAAGATCAGATATACTTATGTAATTTTTTTTCCCACTTAGCTCTCAAACGCCAACACAAAATATATGTTTTAAGTATGAAATTATGGATGCTAAAACCAAAACTAGTCTCGCTAAATCTATATTAAGAAGGTCAATCTTTTTGGGTGAGATAAAAATAAATAAAAAGGTATTATGATTACCAATTATTAATGTTAGAAAAGGGAAAAAAAAGTAGAAATCATTTTTCTATGAGTATGTTTATTCATTCATGAGTAAATAAACTCTTTAAAAATAATTAGTGGGAGTTAAAAGACTTGCAGATACACACAGATGATCATCTGATCGTGAGTTGAGTTAGAGTATACTCTAAAGATGGCCCAAAGATGTTCAACTCCTAAACAGAAATTGTTAGCCGCTCTTTAGTAAATAAAATACAACGCGATACACGTCACAAGTCGCAGGCATCATAATTTAGAAAAAAAACACACAGTTTCTCAAAGTTAAATATAATATATATTCTGTAAGTGAACTACACATGAATACACTAATGCCGTCTATGACTTGAAAACATTATCGTTTTTAAACTGGAAAAAATGCATAGGTTGATCTTGTACGCGGTTTGCGTCTCGACGATCTGACGTCAAAATTACAATGGATCTTTCAGAGATAAAAATAACGGCGCTATCTGAATGTCGACGTCACTTTTTGGGCGCCTACTGTTCTGCAGGGTAGACGTGGTGTTAGCTGTGCAATAGGTAGTAAGTACATTGTCAATTTGCCTGATTGAATTAAAGGGGTCAGGCATCGACTTTTGACACGTCGGTTATCGAAAGCACAGAATGCCAATATTGTCAATAGTGTCTCCACATCAACAGACCAGCGAACGATATAGTTGAATATTTGGAAATTAAAAAAAAAAAAATAACATATTTAAAATATCTTTTAAAAAAAATAATACAATAAACTTCTTATCGTATAGAAAAGAATTGTATCGTATTATTTACTACTAGTTAAAGCAGTATGTTATCTTTACTTCCTACAAATTATTTTTTCCTATTAAATTTTCCTACAAAATATATATCTATATAATATATATTTGCTATTTTGTCATTTTCCCTTCCCCCCCCCCCCATATATAATTGAGTTCTAAATGTATTTGACCTATTTATTATATTTAAGGATTGTTTTTTAATAGCGGCAATAAATGACACAATCTTCGACAAATTTAGAAAAGTTTTATTATTTTTTTGATAAAGCTAGGATATAAAGCCATATCCCAAAATATTTATAAAGGTACTAAAGAGGTACTTGAAAGCGCAGGATGTCGGTTTAAATTCGGCACTTTTTTACAAAAATGCATTTTAAACTCTCACCTGTCCTTTTTAGTGTAAAATATTGTGAAATATTAAATAATTAGATAAAATAAGGAAGGGATGATATTTTGACAAACAATATAAAAATAAAGTATATGTGACACACAGTCAGGGTACTAAAGAGGTCCTGTGCTTGTGCTTTAGGTTACGGGAAAAGCCAGGAGCATGGATAAACCTAGGTTTACCCGGTTAACATTAGCCGGGCTACTTGGGTAAGGACCGAAATCATAGATATTTTCGAAAATTACCAGAATTTTGTAAGACACTTTGTAAGGATATTTTCGATAAGACTCAAACCTATGTAATTTGTATGATTTTAATTCTGACCGAGAAAGGCGACCTTTGCATGTTTGTAAGCCGTTTATTTAGAGGTAACTTATTACAGACAATGCTAAGGTGGCGAAATACAGGGAAAATCATTGGCTTTGATAATTATTAGGTGATCTTTATTAGCCTAGACGAGATGAAATTGACCATTCGCCTGCACTTGAACCTATCTTTCTCGTACCACCAGAGACGCCACGGTCCAATGTATTCCTAAAGGGGATATTTGTACGATTTACCATGCAAAGTTTATTAAAATTCTACTTAGAATGCAGATTCTTGAACGCATCCTATCATAAGCTCTGACAAGGTTACTTTAGACAAGGTTTACAGATTTTCAACACGACCACCAATCAAACAAAAAAAATAACTGTTTGAGTCGGGGGTTAAAAAAAATAATATAAAACAATGCAAACATAAAAATAAAAATGGTTTGAAAATCGCCGTTTGGTTTGACGTCCCTTGAAATTTTACCTAATTAATTGGGTGTGTTATTAAACTGTTAGAAATCAGTCGATATGATAAATATGCTAGCAACAGAATATCACAGCCAAATACAATCAGGGAACACAGAATTTCGAAGGGAAGAAATGGTGGATAAAAATAAGCAAATCGCGTAAAAAATATTTTTCACATTCCCGTTTGAAATGTCACGATATGTCATAATAAAATGTCAAATGTCATATTGTGGTCATATTTATGTCGTGTGTGTGGCTAGAATGTAATACAGCGCTTAAGCCGTATAAATCAATATATCTCTAAAATAGAAAAACTAATAAAAAAAAACACACAATATAAATAAGTTTATTTTGAGCTTACATTTCATCTCCTTCAATACATTGCATCATCTATTTTATTTAGCGTTGATACCCTATGACAGTAATTTATAGTTTTAATTTAAAATGATAATATTTTTTACAAACAATAGATTAGTTTAGAAGGAAAGATAACAGACAAATGACATTTTTTTCCGTTATTGTATAATCTGCTGGCTTTAATAATTATTTTATGATACGAATACTTTATTATTTTAACAGGATAAATCAAGAAAAATAAAATTTACTATAAAAACGACTGAAGCAGATTTTTTACAGTAATTTTATTATAACGTTAATTTTTTTTTATTATTAATAATATTTTTACTTCGAAATAAAAGAAAATAATTTAACAGTAAAAATACATTTTTAGAAACAAGCTATACAAAATTTCGTGCTTGCGTTGTTTACTTTTGAGGTGTTCCTTCGGGAGCCAATCCTGGTTGCAAAATCAGGTCTTGCTTAGTATAAAAATGCATTGTCAACGGAACTAAACCAACATGTCAAATTTCATCTCCGTAGGATAGGAGGAAGTGGTTCTAATTCAGCTTGCAAGATTTGACCTAAACAGATTAACAAACAATGCAGGCAAAATAAAACCTTGTAAAAATAAATAAATACAACAAACTCTACAAAATTGCTATGCAATTCTTTGATAGAGGAGAGTTCTTTCAAAAAAATATTTTTATAAATTTTGTACATATGCGGAGTATCTATAAAATAATAAAAAAGAAACTAACCACTTTAGGTTTAAAACATATTCTATATACATAAAACAAAGTCGGGTTTGTTACACCATTTATAACTCAAGAATGGCTGAACCGATTTTTACGATCTTTGATTTGTTGGATTTGTCTCCGCACCGAATATGATTTTGTATTCTGTGGAATTCTATTTTATAATGGTAAGTTGCCTTCGAAGATGTTCACTTTGTGAGGTTATCACATTTGTCATTGTGCGCGCTTGATTTTTGTACATTTATTGAACTTAATTCATTTTGAGTGTTAACACAACATTTATTGATTCTGAGGCGGTACGAAGTTCGTCGGGTTAGTTGTTTTTTTGAAGAACTCTTCGCCAAGTTACAATTCGCTCTGTGCGAGTTTATTCTTTTTAATTTCTTCTTTCATTTTTCAATCTTATCCTTAAGGATTTCCTTAAGTATTTGCTTAATTTACAAATCGACTTGCCCTTAACAAAAGTGAGATTTATCTCCTCGAGCGAGCGTGACGTCAGCGAGCGTAGGTCGAGGAACCGAATTGACGCACTTAAATCGATCACAACATGGCGCGAAGGTTTTCTCCTAAGGGTGAGCACATGGCGAAGTGTCCTTTGCTCGAGCGTCCCGGCGGAGTGGATCTCGAATTATCAACACGGAGGACCTGAGTATTGTTCGATTCCCATGTGTCCTTCAGGAATCACGCGCGTTGCGTAAGTTGAAAGTTCACTTTTAAAATGTTGAAGTTTGTGAGAGGAAACTTAAAACGCTTAAATATATTTAAGTTACATACAAGTATAACCCATATCTCTGCTTGGATAATTTTATATCAACATATTTTAAAGTTTGTATATTAAACGTAAGCTAGACCTCACGTTTTATTCGAGAAAGGGATTTGTTTTTTTTTTTATTATTATTAAGTAATTACAATATTTAGGAGCTAGCTCCGGTGATACTGTTGAGTTTAGTAGGTGAGGAAAAAAAATTATGCCTAACAACTCGCAGCCTACGCTTAAAAACATCCTTGGAACAAGGAAAAGGGTCAACTACTGACCTATGAAGAGTATTCCACTGCCGAATGTTCTGGAAAGAAACGAATTGAACCCAATGTTCCGTTTTCTCAAGATAGGTTTTATCTTGGAAGGATGGTCATTACGACCAATATAAGGAGGCTATATGAACTAGTTAACCTGAATTCGAAACGCCTTCTACTTAGTGGCTCCCAATTAAGAGTTGAAATTATTTCAGATGGACTATCATACCGACTAAAACGCCTAAAGACATGCCGGCTTGCTTTTCTCTGAACTGCTCTCGAAGTTCGTCTTCAAGACATTGGGTGTGAGGATCCCATACTGATGAGCAGTATTCGCGCTTTGAAATCAGCACCTTTAAGCCGTAATTGTCTGCAAGCCTGACACCAACATGAGTTCCCAATGGAGATTAGATGACAGGGTAATTCCAAGATGCTTTGTGGTAGAGGATTTCCCCAGTGATTTGCCAGCTAGTTCGTATTTGAAATCATTATGGATTGAACTGAACTTGTCCGAATTTAATCGCATGCCATTTTGATTAAACTATCGGACCACTGCATCTAGATCCTTTTACAGTGCTTCACAATCTGACTTATTTCTAATTATCCTAAATATGACACTATCATCAGCAAAAAGTTGCACGAGTGAATTAACACAAGCAGGAGAGTCATTTTTAAGAAATAAGATAGGGCCAAGAACACTACCTTGAGGTACTCCGGGTGGCACGTACACTAAATGGGAAAAAGCCTTTCCAACAGAAACCTGTAGACTCCTTTTCGATAAAAATTACCAATCCAATAACCACTTTAGGATCTAGAGATAGATTTCTAAGTTTATTCATTAAACCCGAATGAGGGACGACGTCAAAAGCTTTCGCGAAGTCTAAAAATATAGAATGAACCTCAAGTCCACCATCTAAGGCGTTTTTAACATTTACGGACAAACTTTATTAAACAAACCAGCGACCGGCGCCTCGCCCTCACCCTCGAGCGAGCATGTCCGCACCCTAAAAGAGGTTCAGGATTTTCCTCGAACGCCGCGATACAATATTTTAAAATACTTATAGACATTTTTATTTTAATCTGCTCCGACATTTTATTTAACCGTTTAAAGAGGGAAGTATATTGCCAGTCGAATTTGAAAATCTGTGCTTAATTTTTATAGGGCGTCAGGTTTTACTTTCAGTGTGGTCAGTAAGCAATTGATGGCTTTATAATATAGAATTTTAAAAAAGAAACTATGTTGTAGATCCTTCATTTACCATTCAATTACTATTTTTTCTCTAATGAGTATTTTTTACTCCTGAGATACCTTAATCTTATGCCTTCAAGAAAGATTTTTTAAAATTCAAATCTATTTCTGAGAAATTTAATAAATAATAAACTGTTAATAGTTCTTTTTTAGTTGAATTGCTCTCTTATTAAAGACATTAGAGAATCTCATATAAAAGAGATAATGTCTTATTATTAGACATTTTTTTATTTTCTAACAATAAATAAACCTTTTGTAAATATTTCAATATTGTCCACAATTATGTCATTCATTTTATGATATTTTATGATATTGTAAATATATAATTAGGTCAAATAATCTCAATATAAAGTCAAATACTATTATATGTAAAATATATAGCTAATCATTTAATTAATTGTAGAAAAAAGTAATAATATAACAAAACAGAAAGACAATAGTGGCAGTCACTTAGTCAGTAATTGGTATATATATATACTATATAGGTTAAAATCGGCACGTGTTGGAATCATTTTGCTAACGATTTCGTAGGAAATCGAAAATCGGCAAACGCTAACTTAGCGATTGTTTTAATCGAGAAACGCAACTCGTCACTTGGCATTGTTCAAATATAAACAAAGCACTTTTTGCGCGACAACCAAAACGCAATTTAAAATAAAAAAAACCAATTTCTAGAGAAATATTCTCAAATTCACATATCTCAACACCTACGAATCTAAAACACCCTACCCGCAAACAGTTTATTTGCTGAGTTTTATTAAAATCATAGTCGAGAAACTTTTAAATTTATATAATTTATACAAAATTCACCATAATTTCCATGAAAAAAAAAAATATATATGTTATAATATAATACGATTCTGGTTACGTTAGCGCTTATAAGAAAGGTGATTTACACCAATGCTTTAACGAAAATAATAAACTATGGGAAGAATTATTTTTACTTTTATTTATGTACTTTCTTAATCATAATAGCGAACATAATCACTCACCATTTATATTAAGAAGGTACACTTTTTTCAAATTACACCTTTAAACCTCTATCATAACCCTTAAACGTTCTAAACAATTTAAAACACGTATTTACTGATTACGCACTATTTTTTTTTCTCTTTTAAACCTAGTTTTTTACTAGGTTAATTTTTTGATTTAAACATGTAAAAAATAAATAAACAGAAGCCGTGGAAACTCCTAATTCAACTATTTAAACATTTGTCCTCATAAATCCTTACCCCATGTCGCCTCGCCTCGACAGTTGAACAAAAGTTGTGTCTAGAATGACCCCTTAAAAGGATACTGCTGACTATTCGTCCTGTGTAAGAATCTACCCGTGATATAAAGCTTCTGTGCTGTCATCTGTCATCTAAATGTTTAATATCAGTTCCAATAACAAACGAGGTGTGATACGTTTGATGGTGCCTTAAAAATAATTAATCATCTAAAATAGTGTATCTTAGAAGTACTTTTAAGTACTATAGTATATTTCACACTGTCTCCCGAGACCATTCCCAATAAAAAATGCAGCTAATTCTGCGATTTATAGTATCATCTGTTAAGAAACTTTATCATGGTTACCGAGCTGACCACGCACGCTGACCCGCACGCTGACCGAGTTGACACCATCTATTAAAAAATAAAATAATTTGGGAATGCCTTTTTTCCACATTTTATTGTAAATTTTCTTATTATGAATAGAATGTCTTCGGAAATGGACTTGGGACACGTTTTATCTCTGCATCGATCCACTATGGCGTACGGAACCCTCAGAGCTAAGTAAATATGGTCTTGACCCGTCTGATTATATACCACGCGTAGTTTCTGAAGTGTGCATTCCTGAATCTTAGAATCCTCGTAAAACTTGTGCTAAATTAGCCAATTTCTGAGATGTGCAACTTAGCAGCGGTTTTCTTTAGTTTATGATTATAAAATGAGATTCACTTATGAATATGTGGAACGCAGATGACATATGCCTTGCTTATATGACATGCAATAAGCAAGTTGCAGAAAACACGCGACGCTGCCAGCCGTGTCTGTTTATTTATTTATTCATTTCAACACTTAATACAAAATTACAAGAAATAAAAACATGATAACGAACCGACTCGAAATTATAAATTATCGACTGTTATTAAGCGAAACTTATTTCAATCAAAATTTTAAATTTAAAATTGGCAAATAGGGAAAGAGATCAGAAACCAAGGTCAGGTATTGTGAAATAAAAATAGTGTAGATCTGCAGTTTTTTTAGGCATTTCTTTAAATAAACTAAGTCGCAAAGGTAAAAGCGAAGAAAATCAAACTTTAAAAAAATATTTATTTTTCTGAAGTTCGAACGAAAAGCGCGCGAAAAAAATTAACATTGGATTAAACATAGGGAAAATATTTTTAAATATAACTTTTTTATTATGTCGAATTTTAAAATTCTACGCTACGACCTAGTATTTTTCATGTAGATGCGATTAAAACTTTAAAATTCTAAAATCGGTATTGAAATCATTGAGATCTGACATCACTATTATAACACTTCGCTATTATAGTCGATAAACATTGCATAACATTACAAGCTAAATAAAAGGTTGTAAAAATGAAGTACTTTTCATAGGGATGGTAAGCAGAGGTTCATTACGAAAGTGGAAGCATTCAAAAAGTTTTTTAGTTAGGCATTTGTGCTGATGACGGAATGTACAAAAGTGATCAAACTTACGAAGATCGAACACGTGAAGAGTAAAATTTTCAAGGCGCTCAAGTTTACTTTAATAGAAAAAAGGTCGTTTAAAAAACATCAGAAATTTATATACTCTATCTTAATATATATAAATCTCGTGTCACAATGTTTGTCCTCAATGGACTCCTAAACCACTTAACCGATTATAATAAAATTTGCACACCATGTGCAGTTCGATGTGCACTTGAGAGATAGGATAGTTTAAATCTCAAATTATAGTCGCAATTTTAATTTATCGCTAATTTTTTGTCCGTTATTATTTGGCAGTCATAAAACTGACAGATGTCGATACCTTTTTATTTTATGGGCGATTGGGAAGAGCGCGTGACGACTCGGTGCCTGTATAATTTTATTGAACAAGCAGAGGAAAGAGCAATTGTGATATTATTGGAAAATTTTTTAGAAGATCACAATCAACTAATTCAATTGATCAAAAGAGTTTCGCCACGACTGCAAAATGACAATTATCAAATCGTCATATTTTAATTTATTGCTAATTATTTGTCTGATATTATTTGGCAGTCATAAAACTGACAGATGTCGATACCTTTTTATTTTATGGGCGATTGTGAAGAGCGCGTGACGACTCGGTGCCTGTATAATTTTATTGAACAAGCAGAGGAAAGAGCAATTGTGATATTATTGGAAATTTTTTAGAAGATCACAATCAACTAATTCAATTGATCAAAAGAGTTTCGCCACGAGTGCAAAATGACAATTATCAAATCGTCATAAAAGCCGACAAAGTACCATTAGGTGAACATGCTGGTAGATTCAACGCTCCAACTGTTGATGAGGTTGCTGTTATCATGGTTGGTGATCCAGTTGACAAAAGATCTATAAACATTACACGGCGAGACAACACTGTCAGTACGATTTCGGATCTACACCGTTCATATGACGCACTACAATATCCATTGATATTTTGGCAAGGACAAGATGAATATCACCTTAATATCAATCAGTATGATCCAAATACCGGTAAATTTGACAATTATCTATTTACTTTCTTACTGTATGTATAGATTTTAATTTCGTATTGCATTTTATTATTTATTTTTTTAGGTGATTACAGAAATAATAAAGTTAGCTCAATGAACTACTACGCACACCGAATAATGGTTAGACAACATCAAGACAATTATATCCTTCGATATCGTCAGCTGTTCCATCAATACATTGTTGATATGTATGCTAAGGTCGAAAGCGAACGCTTGCGATTCCTTCGATTCAACCAGGCAAAACTACGATCGGAAGAATATATTCACTTACGAGATGCTGTTGCTGGAAACATCGATGGAAATTTAAATCCCAATGACATCGGTAATGCTTTCATTTTACCTTCAAGCTACATCGGCAGTCCACGGAACATGCAGGAATACATACAAGATGCGATGACTTACGTACGTCATTACGGCCGACCGGATTTATTTATTACATTCACATGTAATCCGAATTGGGAAGAGATACAAACTTTACTATTGCCAGGACAACAAGCCATTCATCGTCATGATTTAACTGCACGTGTGTTTAAACAAAAATTGAAATCCTTAATTGATTTTATTGTTAAATATACAATTTTTGGTATCACACGTTGTTGGCTGTATACGATAGAGTGGCAAAAGCGAGGTTTGCCTCATGCCCACATTTTGGTTTGGCTTAAAGATAGAATCCGTCCTGAAGAAATCGATCAAATAATTTCAGCCGAAATTCCAGACCCATTAATTGATCAAGAATTATTTGATATTGTCACCAAACACATGATCCATGGGCCATGCGGTGTTTTCAACATGACGTCACCGTGCATGGAAAATGGAAAATGTAAAAAAAACTTCCCAAAGCCGCATACGAATGACACGATCACGGATATTGATGGTTATCCAATGTATCGCCGCAGAAGTACTGAGAATGGTGGCCACACATTTACAATGCGACTGCCGAACTTTCCAAATCAAGTTGAGTTTGATAATCAGTGGGTGGTACCATACTCACCACTACTTTCAAAAACTTACAAAGCTCATATCAATGTTGAGCTTTGCAGTTCTGTTAAATCAATTAAGTATATTTGTAAATATGCAAACAAAGGCAGTGATTTGGCCATATTTGAAGTAAAAAACATAAATAAAAATGACGAAATAGCACGATACCAAATGGGCAGATACATTAGCAGCAATGAAGCTATTTGGCATATTCTCAGCTTTCCCATCCACGAAAGAGATCCTGCTGTCCAACATCTGGCAATACATCTTGAAAACGGTCAACGTGTATACTTCACTGAAGAAAATGTTCTCCAAAGAGCGTTCGAAGCTCCGAAAACGACTCTAACTGAATTTTTTACATTGTGTCAAAAACCTGATGTTTTTGGCCAATTCGGGAAGACATTGGTGTATGGTGATGTTCCACGTTATTTCACATGGAACAAATCCAGTAAAAAATGGGAGCCACGGAAACAAGGAAAACCACATCCTTCCATTACAGGCATATTCAAAGCTAAGACATTGGGGAGACTTTACACGGTACATCCAAAGCAACGTGAGTGCTTCTATTTACGTTTGTTATTGGTGAATGTTCCCGGACCAACGTCGTTTGAATTTTTACGAACAGCTAATGGTCGAGTATTCAATACATACCAGGATGCATGTCGTGAACTGCAATTGCTAGAAGACGATAACCATTGGGACTTAACGCTTGCTGATGCTGCGTTGACATCAACACCGAATAACATTCGTCAGTTGTTTGCAATTATTTTGGCGACATGTTATCCCTCGCAAGCACAAACTTTGTGGGAAAAATATAAAAATTGTATGACAGAAGACATCTTGCACCGAATTAGACAAACAAATCAATGCCAAAACATAGATTATACACCAGAGATGTACAATGAAGCATTGGTCTTGATCGAGGATTTATGTGTTCTTATTTCAAATTTACCACTTAATCATTATGGTATGCCATCACCTAATCGTCCAGCCACCGACTTAGTCAATACCGATTTACAACGAGAAAATCAATATGACCATGGAAGTTTAGCAACAATTATCATGAACAGTGAACCATTACTGACAGCAGAACAAAAAATTATTTATGATCGGATTATGCTGGCTGTTGCTGCTGAACAAGGCGGTTTTTTTTTCTTGGATGCACCCGGTGGAACCGGAAAGACATTTTTAATATCGTTGATTCTTGCCAAAATACGGTCGCAACAAAAACATCGCATTAGCATTAGCATCGTCAGGCATTGCGGCTACTTTACTGGATGGTGGGCGAACAGCACATTCAACATTCAAGCTGCCATTGGACGTTCATAATAAACCAGATGCAATGTGTAACATCAAAAAGAATAGTGGAATAGCTGCAGTGTTGCGGAAGAGTTCTATAATAATTTGGGATGAGTGCACAATGGCACACAAATATTCACTTGAAGCATTAAACAGAACTATGCAAGATTTAAACAGCAATAATAAACTTTTCGGTGGTGCTATCTTACTTTTGTCTGGTGACTTCCGGCAGACCTTACCGGTTATACCTCGCTCTACTTTCGCGGATGAGATTAATGCATGTTTGAAACAATCATTCTTATGGCGAAGTGTTGAAACACTTCGATTGACCATAAATATGCGAGTACAATTGCAAAATGATCCATCAGCACTAATATTTTCCGAACAACTACTAGATATTGGGAACGGTAAAATAAAACTGCAACCAAATACGCAATGCATTAAACTACCAGACAATTTTTGCACTGTTGTTCAGGATAAAACTGAATTGATTCAGAGTATTTTCCCGGATATACAGAATAATTATTTGAATCATGAATGGCTTAGTCAACGGGCGATTTTGGCAGCCAAAAACGTTGATGTTGACGAAATTAACTTCCAGATACAACAGTTGTAACCAGGCGATCTGATGTCTTTTAAATCAATCGATACTGTTGTTGATGAAAATGAAAGTGTAAATTTTCCGATTGAATTTTTAAATTCATTAGATATCCCTGGAATGCCACCACATAATCTTCGATTAAAGATTGGTTCCCCTATTATTCTCCTCCGTAATTTGAATCCACCTCAATTATGTAACGGTACGCGTTTGGTCATCAAAAAGATCACCGGAAACATTCTTGAAGCAACCATTTTGGCTGGGAAGTTTAAAGGAAAAGTGGTCCTGCTGCCACGTATTCCGATGATACCATCAGATTCTACCATACCCTTCAAAAGGCTACAGTTTCCAATTCGTTTAGCTTTCGCCATGTCTATAAATAAATCTCAAGGTCAAACAATGTCCATTTGTGGTTTAGATTTGGAAAATCCATGTTTTTCTCATGGGCAACTATATGTTGCGTGTTCACGTGTTGGGAAACCGTCGAATCTATTTGTGTTAGCTAAAGACAGGTTAACCAAAAACATTGTGCACCGATTGGTGTTAAATTAAATTGAAATTGAAAGTATTTATAATTCAAAAAAAAAGATATTAATGTTTAAAAGTTTAAGACTGTCTGCCTTGCCTACCTCATTCATGAGTTTAAGCGTCACATGTTATTTACTGTATTATACTGTAATATACTTATATTTGTTATAAAATTAAATGGAAATAATAAATCTGATAAATTTTTATTTTTTACCTATTGATTTCTGCTTAGTATCAAGTGTAAGAACATTTTAATTAATTGTGTTCAACGTACTTCCCCTTCAAATCTCAATCCAGTGAATTTGTATACCAACATCAACATTGTCGTCTTTGTTCGTAAATAATTTCATTGTACTAAAGGGTTATAGTAGTAGAAAGTCAAATAAGGAGATCAGCATATTTTTTTACAAATACCATCTGTGTGAAAAAGCATAGTGGACTCCGTGACTGATGTTCTCTTATTGTTCCTCTTAGATTGTTTACTATAATGTAATATAACAAAAACTTTAGCCACAGCAACGCGTGGCCGGGTCAGCTAGTTTATATACTATAAATCGCTATTTATATACTGAGTTAAATTGTATAATGCATTTCTTAAATACCGTATTTAGATGATTTTTATCTTATAATAGGTGTTCGTCGTATGTTTACATTACTTATATAAAAATCTGTAATACCGAACGTACAGATAGTTGCATCGCTTGAGGTAATGCACGCTGGTTGAAATACAGGCCTGTATTTTATGAAAGCTTTTCACTCTCACCTATCCATCTGTGCGATCATGCAATACGGTTAAAATTTCATTAAAGTAGTAAAAAAATATATATAAGCTGAAGGATAAACACTAATTTCGATTCATTTAGACCCTTTTTTTCCTATGGTTGGCATTTGGTAACTATTGGATATTTAATCATAAAAAACATATATTCAGATGTCTTCAACAGATTTCAAAGGCAGATTTTTAAAATTTAATTGTATTTCTGAGAAATTTAATAAATGATAGACTGCTAATAGTTCTCTTTTTAGTTGAATTGCTCTCTAATAAATGAGATTAGAGCCTTAGGAAAAATAGTAAATGAAAGGTCTAAAACATAGAAAAGTTTATTTTATTTAATTTCTTTCACCGACGTTCCAAATAGGTTACATGTGAAACATGCCAATAGCTGCGACACATGGCGAACCGCGCGCTGAACGCTAGCAGATAAATAAATGAATTCGCAATGATTTATATTAAAATTGCAAAATGACGGGCAATTAACGGGCGCGGTTGGCAGCGCCGTTCGGCGCCGCGGCGGCCGCAGTCGGGCGACGCGGCCACACGGACACAGTCGGCCGAGAGTTGCCCACCGCGAGCCTCTCCACGCGAACTTCCCCGCTCCACGGACGCCGCTGAAAGCGACTCCAATTCACGGACCTCAAGTTCCTTTCAGGCGATCCGCGATCCGCTGCGACCTCGTCCCGGCGGCCACGAAAAGTGCTCACTTTATCAATAATTAAATCCTGTGATATTTTTATCGTTAAAAAAATTGATACGAATTTGTGGTTACCATTTTTTTTTTTTTTGTGAAATTGTGTTGAAACTTTTCATTCAGTGTGATTGACTTCCTTACGGGATTTTCAGTGAATATTTCGCACTTACCAAGGTAAATTTTATATTTTAAATTTAATGATATATTTATTTTTATGTAAACTAAAAACATTTTCATTTTCTTTCCTTTGCCCTCTGAAAAAATTTAAAACCTACTGTTATTACAGAATAATATACGTTAACAAATAAATATATATATATATATATATATATATATATATATATATATCTGTATTTAGAGTGTATTTATATATCTGTATTTACACACAATTGTATGTACCATTCGTTTTTTTTATATTTTACTGTTGGTTTTCCGAATAAATGATACATAAATAAATAAATAAAAACGACACGAATTTTTGTAATAAAATTATAATAGAAGTTTATTATTGAGATTATGAAATTACAGTAATTAATTTATCATTTTAATTTTGTTAATTATATTGAACTTCTTTTTTTTTATATTTTCAATTATTTCATATTATTATTAGTAATCGGGATTTTAGTATAGCGTACTGGCTCGTACGGGAGGTTTTTCAAAGGGCGCCTTTTGTAATGTTCGCGACACTCAGACTGTGTTGCTTCTCTCCCCGTCTCCGGCTAAGCGCAACGCGAACCAAACAATTTGTTTTGAAATTCTTTGGTTTTTAGACGAAAGACAAGAAAAAAATATTTTGAAAAATAATTCTTTTTATTGTCTAAAATATAGAATAAATATTATTTATTTTAAATTCATAAAATTTTGATTTAACGACATTAATTTCAAGTTAGCGAGCCAAGCAATAAAACAAAAACTCAAGCGAATTGCACTGGAAGGAAAGATTTAAAGCGAATGCTCTTTTTCCTCAATTTTGGCCTTACCTCAAAGAATGGTCATGACCACGCATTCAGTAAGGCTTCGCTTACTTCGAAGCTCTATTCATACCGTCTCCTACTTAGTGGCTCTCAATAAAAAATTGAAGTTTATTCTGTTGGACTAGCGTATCGTCTAATACGTCTAAAGAGGATTTTTAGACAAAATAAAAATTTACCAATTTCGTTCTTTCTTCTATACCTCAAATAAGAGAATCAGTATAGGGTTAAGTCCTCTTGATATATAAAAAAAAAACAGGTAGAAAACTGCATATACACCTTGCATGTGTAATCATTTGAGAAATAACTAAAATGAAAAGGGTCTAAAAAGTTTTTTCAGCACTGCGTCGCGAGTTAAGTAACAAGCCACATACGCACAACCGTAAAGAGGCGATTAAAAGTGCAGTGGAACGCAACAGTCCATCCCACACTTCGGCGCGCTGTATTTCGACACGCGAGCGCGACGGCTATATGCGAGAGCGACAAAAGTCGCTTGACCCGTCATTTTTTTATTTATTTTTTTGTTTAAATAAAAGACACGTTCACCGTACGCGTATTTCTGGTAAAAGTGCAACAAATGCTCTCAACACATAAATTAGAAAACCTGCAGTCATTTTTATGACGCAACATTTTTGCAAACGCGAAAATAAAATAATTAAATTAATACACGATTAATACATATAATTAAATTTAGCACCTTTCCAAAATATGCGAGATAAATCTAATTAATGTGCATAGCCATTATTGTATTGTATTAATATTATCTGCCAACCAGCCCAATTTTTTTTAAATAAAATACTAACTTTGATTATGTGTATTTAAAACAAGGTATGTACGAAAAACGCATTTTTTCCTAAAAATGTCCGCACGTTTTCGGAAACACTAATATGTATTAAAAAATCCTTTCGGCGCGCCGGAAGGCGGAGGTAGATTTCACCGGATCAAAGTGGTGAAACTTTTAAGGACTAATGGTTGGTGGTATCAAAAAAGTTTACGATGATAAGTTTTAGGGCCTTATCTACGGAATAATATCAAATTAAAATGAATTCGATATCTTATGTACTAAGAAAGTTATACCAAAATTTTACTTTATCAAAAAAAAAAAAACACTTTGTCCCCCTCCCCCCCATTAACGAACCTGGCCGAGATTTTGTGCCTTTAAATGATATAGATAGGAAGATATTAAAACTGTTTGACTGATGGTGGTTTTTGCGTCCTAGGGGGACGTGAAACGCGAAAATTCCGAATTTTTCCGGAATTCTTGAACATGGTTCCCATTGCAATGGGTAGCTTTTCGCGTTTCACATCCCCTTGAACCCAAATCTATCTATATCACTTTCTTGTGGACACGATAAAAAATAATAATAATAATACGTTTTAATAGTTTTTAGATAGTAGTAATAAGTTTTGTTTGTAATTATAAAAATTAATACTGTTGGACTTTTCAATAAAGAATAAATAAATAACTGCCGTAATTTTACACCAATCACTTTCAAATTTAAGGGCACAAAATTTCGGCAAAGTTCGTTAATGGGCAAAATTAGACCGGACCAGGGGGCGGGAATGGGGAAAGGTTTTTCAAAAAGTGTTTTTTTTTAACATTCTTAGTATATAAGATATCGAATTAATTTAAATTTTATATAATTTCTTACATAACTCATAAAACTTATGATAGCACTTAGTTCTAGGGATGGGAAAAAGTGGAATTTAAAAATTCAAAAAAATCATACGTCCCTTAATAAACATAGAAATTGAATCTATTTACAATGTAAAATGTAGGTCCCTACAACTTTTGTTTGAAACAATTTTTGATATGAGCAACCCTTACGGCACAGTATAAAGAGGGATTCAGTATGCGCACTCTCGCTTCGCGCAATGCTCGATACAAGTTCGTACAATTGGAGTTCGCCTATTCCCTACTTTGATCCGGTGAAATCTACCTCCGACCCCCGGCGTGCCGAAAGGGATTTTTTTTGTATATCATGAATTAACGAAATGTGTATATGGGGAAACCTGTTCAATAAATACATTGGCAAAAGGTTTTTCCCATGATATTATGGTAAAATATAAGTAGGTATATCTTACACATCATATTGTGTAAAAAGTGTGAATTAATTTATATATACACGTTATGTTTTTGTTACATATCTATATAATTAATTAATCAATTAATTAATTAGAAAAGCCTACTAAAAGCACATAACGACATTACATAAAAAATAAATTAGTTAACGACTTAGCCGACTACGAGCATAGGTATCCCATTCAAAATATTACGAGTATTTATAAAAGAATGTTACTGAAATAACTTAATATAACTGGTATTTTTAAATTACTTCACTGAATACAATTTTAAGAAAACAAAAAATTATAAATGCTAAAAAGTCATTCCAAAACCAATGATCGATGTAATTATATTTTTTAACAGATTTTTTAATTTATTTTTTAACAGACTGTTGTCTGTTGTTGTTACAAGCTCCGTTTAATATTATCACGAAAGTTTCCATTTTTTTTCTCGGAAACCGTGATGAATGTTTGTATACCGTCTTTGGAATGGTCTTGGACCACAGTGTATGTTGGATTTCTACCTTCTTTAAAAAATGAGAAATATACCAGTGGTCGAAATTCGACCGTAATTCATTAAACTATAAGTTTGAGCGTTTTTAAGGTTCTTATACGGTGATTTACCTCTATAATCATTGCATATATTTTAGTATAATATATATAGTATAAGATGGCATTAATCATTATTTATGCTTGACATTGACAGACTATTGAAACAGTAAAAAAAACCACACAAAATTCACAGCTTGAAATCCATTCAGTCAATCAGCTGTCAGTAGTATAAACGTTTTATTTAATGTATTTGTAACACATATTAATATTATAGATAAATGTTAGCTTTCTGCGCTTCTTCATATAAACTTTTATTAGCAGTAAATTATTTAACCAGACGTTAATTAGTAAATTATGTAAAAAAACTGACGCCCTATCGCTATGCCCCCCCCCCCAGACTACTCGTGCCTGTCTGTGGCACTGAACATTCTTTTACATATTTCTATTTGGGCTCATAGATAAGTATATATTAATTTATACTGGTCAGCAATAAATAACACGTTCCAATAGCTGCGCTGTTAAATGTTTGACACTCGAATATAACCGGACTGTAATGTTAAATATCTCTATTATCCGACCAGCTTTTGATGTGATCTAAACGGCTATGGTTGATTTTCAAGAGCATCAATCTATACACAAAACAATAAAGATATTTCAAAAATCGATATATTGAATACCTTCTTATTATCATTCAAAAAAGATATTTCCAATATCATTAATAGTAAAGACAAATAAAACCTAATTGTATCGTTATATTGTTAATGGTTAATTGTAACATATAAGTACTTGTTATTGCAATTACATATAGAATATATATACATATATTTATATTACTTTCATCATAAATTATTTTTATACATACTAAAACCATACTTTATTTTAACATATACATACAAATCACATACACTCACAAATTACACATAACACATCAAAAAAATCTACTGTATACGTATATAATATTCATAATCTATATATATTTTAAGAACACTGTTCCAATTTTTTATGCTAATGTTAATATGTAAAATGTCCGAAATCCATAATTGGTTTTGTATACTAGTAATAAGTTTTGTTTGTAATTATAAAAATGAATACTGTTGGATTTATCAATAAAGAATAAATAAATAAAAATTCAACTCTCGCATTTGTACTTTTCGAGTTGAAAGTTGCAACGGACGGACGGACCACATATTCCCTTAAAGGGGTATTAAAGGGGTACAACATATTCTCTTCGCGAATTAATATATAGATTGTTTCGAAGCTACGAATGAGAAGAGTTCATTACTAGCAAATGAAGCGTTTTGCGAAAGTGGCCTTAAGGCGTGCGCCAAGGTGGAAACGTGTTTTTTCGTGCACTCTCGCAATGTCCGAATTTCTCGCTCGGAAAGTGGGTTAAAGAGAACTTGCTGTGGGCTTTTTTGCCGACGCGCTCTTAAGGCACACTTTTAAGGCGAGCGCCGCTGACATCGATAAGTAATATCGGCGGCACGTGAAATCGGCGCTTTTCGTTTCAAGGTTATCGCGGAATAAGTTCGCGACATTGTCTTCGCACGAGAGGGTCTCATACCTACCTTAAGGCGAAGCCAAAGGATAAATATTAATCTCGATTCATTTAGACCCGTATTTCTAAGGGCGACTGTCAATACGTATCTCTTTTTTTTCTACATACTCGTATATATATATATATATATATATATTTAACTTTTTAATTCTATATAAACCTAGGTAATTATGAGATAAAACCATCAGCGTCGAAATACCGGCTCTAAGCAGTGAGGAGGCCCGTCATATTATTGTTAAAAATACAAATTATCGAAAAATTAAAAAAAACTTTAGACACACAAACGGCTGGACAGATTTTCCTGAATCATAGCTAAGAACACTTTCAATCAAGTCGCCTTTAAAACAAAAAAAAAATAATTAAAATCGCTTCATCCGTTTGCGAGTTACGATACCAGAGACACATAGACAAGTTAAACTTATAAAAATGATGGCCAGTACTATTTTTCTTCAATATCTATAAATGAAAAAGGTATAAATAACATTATAGAGTTTTTATATATAAATGACCGGCTCGAGTCATCTTATTTGTCGGGTAGGATTTGTCTCCAGCTAAATTGTTCCACCAGAGTGTACCCTATGACTGTTATACCGGACCGCGACTGAAATTATGAAATCCTTTTTAAGTGATTTATTTATTTAATCGAGGAAAAACAACGGGTACAAGAGATGAGATGAAATCTCAGAAAAACTTATGATTTAGGTTAATCTTGCATCCCTACAAGTTTTTCACATATAAAGTGATTTATTTCATATCTAATGCTAAGTTATATAAATTTACTGACATTAAGATCATGGTTAAGTGTATATAATTGCAAGCATAACTAACGCAGTACTACTTTATAACAATTACACAAAAGTAAAATTAAAAATAGTGGCATAAAAAATAGAAATAGAAATAGTGGCAAGCAAAGTGGCAAGCAAAGTGAATTAAGATTAACGATGAAGAGAGCCGAATTCAGGATGCTGAATTTTGAAAAGACTTTAGAAGAGTGAATACGGAATTCTTAAAAACTATGGCCTTTGAGAAAAACTTAATCAAAAATCAAAACTTAATCAAAATAATGTGTGCGGACATTGAAGGGACACGTCCCGAGAGCCACAGGTAGGTTGTGACAAGGCTCTGCGTTCATTTAAAAATTATGATATCATAACCAACTGCCTGCGGGTTATTTAAACTCCCCAGATTTAAATCACACAAAACTAAAAACCTGCAAAATTAAATGTAGTTTTCGGTTGTTCAAAATGGTTAATTTGCGTACCTTTTACTGTGATCAAATTATCTCGAGAGCTAATGTGCGTTTTCTTGAAGCGCACAGGAGGTAAAGTGTGACTAGGTGGTATATTTGAGCCAATGCTACGGTGATTCAAAATTGATTAGTCTGTTCACCATTTGAAATTCAAATATCTCGAGATATACTATGACTAAAAACACTCGAATCGGTAAACATAATCAAATGTGATCTAATTTACATAGTTAGGCTAACTTGAACCAATATTACCATGGTTCAAATGTTAATCTGTTAACCTTTTTATTAAACGTAAATATTTCAAGATCCTAAGTATGTCAAACTCAACTCATATATACGATTATATAATTAAAACGCACACTAATCATGTGCTATAACTTTACACTTTTTACAAATCCATTATTATTTTTATCAACTCCATCCATAAATCAGTCACAAAATCAAATCATTTCATCATAGTGCTTCATCAGAATCACATATCCACTATTGTTATATTTTTTGTTAAAATATCATCCTTTTCTTATTTCATCTAATTAAATGGCTACATAATATTTGGCATTATTTTACACTAAAAATAGGTGAGAGTTAAAAATGCGTTTTTATAAAACTTAGCGCTGGGTTTAAACCGCCATCCTGCGCTCTCAAGTGCAGGACCTCTTTAGAAACTTTATAAATATTTAGTTATTCTACGCTTGATCAAAAAGCTAATAAACTTTTATAAATTTTTGAAAATCGCCAAAGATTGTGTCATTCATCTTTTCATGTGATTTACCGCTATTAAAAAAAACAATCATCAAATATAAGTAATATTTTATTATGTAAACCTAAATATAAAATACGGATAATTATATAGATGTATAATTGAGTTGTAAAGTTATTTGACTTATATTTGATGATTGTTTTTTAATAGCGGCAAATCGCCTGAAAAGATAAATGACATAATCTTTGACAACATTGAAAAATTTTTAATTATTTGATAAAGTGCTGGATAGCATAATATTTATAAAGGTTCTATAAGTCAAATAACTTTACAACTCAATTATGCAATTATATAAATAATACGCACACTAATCATGTGCTTTAATTTTACACTTTTACATATCGATTATTTTTATTTTCATTAACTTCATACATAAATCACTCATAAAATCATCTCATTTCACCACCATCCTTCATCGTAATCACATATCCATTATTTTTATATTTTTTTGGTAAAATATCATCCTTTCCTTATTTTATTTAATTAGATGGTTACATAATATTTGACAATATTTTACACTAAAGAGGACAGGTGAGAGTTAAAAATGCATTTTTATAAAACTCAGCGCTGGGTTTAAACCGACATCCTGCATTCTCAAGTACAGGACCTCTTTAGAACCTTTATAAATATTATGCTATCCAGCACTTTATCAAATAATTAAAAACTTTTTCAAAATTTTTCAATATTGTCAAAGATTGTGTCATTTATCTTTTCAAGCGATTTGCCGCTATAATTATATAGAGATAGTCCTAAATTTGCATTAGTGCACATATATAAATATTTACATATTTCATTTCATTTAATAATTCTTTCTACGTGCTAGGTGTGCGTGCGAGTGTGTATTGTGGGTGATGTGAGCCTGTAAGTTGCGTTTCGGTGTGTGGTGTAGTGTGCTATAGTGTGGTGGTGTTTGAAAGCAGACGGAGTGCGTGCTGAGATAATCGGTAGATTGCGCGCGTGTGAATTGATGTTTATTTAAATATTTAGGCTAATTATGTTTTTAAACACAGATCTTAATTTTATGCGTAAAATATATTAAGTAATCATTTTATTATTGCTGTGTATATATTATATTACGTGTAACTTGAAATTATACATTACACTAATTACACAATCATATGTGCACTTTACCTCATTTAAATGAACTTTATGTTTGTTTTTTGGTTCTAAACTCTACAGTTGAATTCAATTATTTATTTATTATTTAAACAGGTTTACCCGTGTACATATTTAATTCATAAAAAATATAATATTAAAAGAAAAAACAACATTAAAAACAAACAAATAATGACCGCAATTATTCAAGAACAAATAACAAATAAATAATTCACGCTGATCTCACAAAGGTGTAATAGAAGGCAGATTTTTAATCCAATCGGGAGAACAGACGAATATATCAGTCTCAGCGGAAATGGAATTTAATAATTCGACTGCTCTCCCAATTGGACTATACTTGTATACGACATGTATGACGGTACGACACGCTAACCGCCTTAATAACGCGTGCTTGCGCGATCTAGTCAAACGGTCCGGAACAAAGAAAACAATATCTCTGAGTATCACGGGATTGTCGATGTCAAGCCTAACATCCCTAATACAAATACTGATGGATACGTATTGGGAAACATTTCAGGATAATATCCATACCTACGGAGATAAAAGTATCTTAGAAACCTCCTCTAAGTAACCTCCGGGATATTACAGTACGTCATTTCATGAGGACTCCAGATAATGTAACTGTCTATTTATTTTAACTCGAAAACGGAAATTTTTCTAATTCTGTAAAGATTTGCAAATTTGGCTAACAAAAAAAACACTCGCTTCACGAAATAAGCTATTTTTTTACAAACATTCGTACGGAGATCGGATCCCAATATCTTTGCATCAATGGAATATATCGCTAACTATATTTATTCTCGGTATATTTTTTTAAATTACTGTTTTAGAGGCTCGAGGTGTAGATGCAATAATCTGAAATAATGTTTTTATAGTAGCAGAATTTAAAATAGTTTTTATCGTTTAGTGTACTTAATATGTAAAGTTTTGTTTTTAGTTATCTCCGTAAAATTAACTTCTAGTGTATGGTAACATTTTTGTTAAAATAGCCGTTCCTAATAAAATAAATGCACTCGAAAAACAGCTTAAATTCTACCAAAATGGTTTTTAGATGCCCCATAACTCTAAATGAGATCATTTTTCCTAAAATTTATTACTACACTTTAGAAGGCAATAATTCTTAGTAGTCAAATTAAACTTAAACACGACACAACTTAGTATAGTTGAAAGTAGTTTCAAAAATACGGTTAAAATCATTTTGTGCTAATTGCCATCATCCGATTGAAACTATTATATTATTATCAATTCATAGATTATTGTATAAATGTTATTATAAATACAAGAAAACAGGTAAATAAACAAATGATTATGTGATTACATTGTTCTTTCATATTATGCTAAGTTACAATTTATAATAATTACATTTAAAAAAAAAACAAACCATTAAATGTAACGATAAAAATGTATCTATACACATCGCCGGCAAACAAACGCTCGGACAGATTTTCTTGAATCGTAGCTAAGAAATCTTGATCAAGTCACCTTTTAAATAAAAATAATAATTAAAATGGGAGTTACGATGCCACAAACAGACTCCTCTGTTTATTGTCTTATTTCTTAGTACATAACTACGAGAACATATTCAGGGGTAGGCAATTCGATCAAGAATTTGCAAGCACTCCTTAGTGTAGTGCGTTTAGCATAAGTTGGCTCGGAGCCGGCTAAGTCATAATGCGCTTCGCTAAAAGTAAAAGTCGTGACGCCGGCGAATGTCCAAATAGTCGACGCGGTGCTTGAGGTCAAAAACACAGGTCAAAAAGCACTTGAAAAATATATTCGGCTGCTTCTAAGGAAAACCACAATCCAAGCGGTACATGTCAAAATGACTAAATTGAACCTTTTAGTAATGATGAAACTCCCCGGGCATTAGTACCGGCAGTGAATATCTTCTTTGTATTATAGTCTTCGAAATCGTTGAATATTTCATATTTGAACCGATAAAGAAAGCGAAACTATTTTTAAATAAACTATATACAACAATTATCTCTGGTGTAATACTAGCCATTCACGAAAGGCGACAATGTGAGTTATAATTATTAATGTAGAGGTATAAATAGAATTATACATTCCTAATATACCAATATTTTGAAATTATTTATTATACCACTAATAATATGTAGGTTTATATACATACGTTAAACACACAAACATTTCCGTACTACAAATAGAGGTAGCACACACTATACACATAATTCACATTACACACTACATACTGCACGCAAAACACGCATTGTTTTATTAATTTAATGTTTTCAACCATATTTATATTTGGTACATTTCTCTGGTCTAGTACTAGAAAAGTATCTTCTAGTATCGCTGTTTTGTAGGTTGATAAATAAATAAACAAATAGTTGCCATCTCTACAAAGTTCATCTCAGCAATCGGAGGCTGATCAGATCAGATCAGATCGCGGCACATCGCGAACGGTGTTTCTGATTAATCTCATTCCCACCCGCGATACTCTCCGAACTTAATCTATTTATTACCCTAATTTATTTATTGTGTAATTTTACAGGCGATATTCCCGAAATGAATAGACCTCTATTGAGAAAA
The DNA here is from genome assembly GCA_020383195.1 of Neomicropteryx cornuta. NCBI lineage: Eukaryota > Metazoa > Arthropoda > Insecta > Lepidoptera > Micropterigidae > Neomicropteryx > Neomicropteryx cornuta. The sequence continues at coordinate 1,483,329 of JAHKQU010000010.1, read as the reverse complement.
ACATTGAAAAAAAAACATGCTATTGTTGAGAATATAAAAGGTAATTAAATAGAAAAAAAAATATTTACCTTAATAATAAAAACATATATCTTAAACGAGTCTCTCCAAAACGTTCAATCGTCAGAGATAACTAAAAGATGTGCAAAAAAAAGAGAGAAAAATGAATATTTGCATAAATTAATATTAAAATTAATGTTTTTTTGTGAAAGACATTCATCTTATCTTGTCTCCTTCACGCGTGGAACAAATACGCACAGCTATCTCTTTCTGTTTGCAGACACGGCGCTGGTATGACCTTAATAACATATTTTGCCAACATTCATCGCTACTTTAAAAAAAAACTATACAAATTAAACGAGTCAACCTCAAATACATTTTTGTAGTTGAGGAGTTTTTTACCAATCTACATCCCGTCTTTGGGTCTTTGTTTCACATGTTATTATATGTTTATAATTAAGGTCGCCGGCGATAGTTCACAATCGATTATTAGTAAAAATCACTTATGAATAAAGGATAATACCATGTAATTAATTATTATTATTTTTAATAATTTATTACTATGCACTTCATATTCTAAACATAACATAGCGGGTTAGCGTAATTTATTCGTTGATTTATTATATTATTAACTAATTAAAATATTTAAGGTCTAGCTCTGTTGAGTTTAACAGCCTTGGAACAAGGAAAGTGTCAAATACTGACATATGAAGAGTATTCCACTGCCGAATTGATCTGGAAAGAAACGAATTGAACCCAATGTTCCGTTTTCTCAAGATAGCTTTTATCTTGGAAGGATGGTCATTGCGGTCACTATAAGGAGGCTTAGAGACGTTCATTCGTCACAGTTTTATATGAACTAGTTAACCTGAATTCAAAACGCCTTCTACTTAGTGGCTCCTAATTAAGAATTGAAATTAATTGAGACGTCTAAAGACATGCCTGCTTGCCTCCCTTTGAACTGCTTCCAGTAACCGTAAAAATAAGAATGGCTATGACACCTGTAGCTATCATATAATATCAACCGCTTCTATACATTGTTTAGTAGTAGTAAATTATTTAACCAAAAGTCTTACAGCTAGACCTCATCAAAGGCATCTTCTCCCCAAACTACATTAGTAAACACGGATATAATATTTCAATTTATAATAATTATAACGTGGCACTTAAGATTCTTCTACATATTTCTAATTGCGCTCATGGATGAGAATATATTAATTCTAACCGTTCTGTAATAAATAAAACATTCCAACAGCCGTTCTGTCATATTGTTTTAAAATTCGAATATGATCGCGCTCTGAAATGTTAAGTTTCGTTCTTCGATACTAAAAATTCGTTGACTTTTAAATATCTATATTATCCGACCAGCCTCCGATGTGATCTAAACGGCTATGGCTGTTTTTCAAGAGCATCAATCCACACATCAATGCATAGAAACTACTAAAACCAACCCCTTGAAATAATACTTCTAATATTGTAATGTAAAGAAGTAGTTAAATTATTCAACTTAAATCAAAAGCAGTCCTTTCTCACTCCCAATTCTCGCCAATTGCCAAGACGCAATAAATAAAAAAATAATTATATGTTTTTTTGTCAAATCACCCTAATAACTTACGCATTCGATATAACGTAATAAATGTAGTTTATTCGGCGCGCGCGCTTAAAATAAACTCTACCGATTTGACCCACAAATTACCGGTTTCATAAACAGTCTTGACGCTATTAAAAAAAAAAAAACTACAATAATATGTACCAATGACCTTATATAACCATCTGTTCGAGCGACGCGTCGGCATAATCAGTTAATATTATACAAATACTTATTTATGCAAGTTTTTTTCTTCTCTTGCCAAACATATTTCGATCGGCTCGAGTCCCGCGGAGTTCAACAAACTCTCATAACAGTTTGAAGGGTTCATTTTCTTATATCATAACAAAATAGTCCGACATCTCGAAATTGGCATTTTTTAACTTATCGTATAGTCCAGCCAGACACTGCTGATAGTTACTACTTTACTTACTCACTCCAGTAATTCAATTTCAACGTTGCCAGAAGCAATTATTCAACTTCGCTAATGGTGAAAATCAGACTAGGGGTGCGGGAATGAGGTTTTTTTTTTCGAAATTTTACTATAACTTTCTTAATATATAAGATATCGAATTCAAAAATATTTTATATTATTGCTTAGATAAGGTCCTAAAACTTATCTAAGTAAACTTTTTTGATAGCACCAACCATAGGTCCTAGGGGTGAGAAAAAAATATTCAATATTCAATAAACCATACCTCCCTTAATAATGACAGGATCAATTTCGTTCGAAGTGTTAATTGTAGACCTCTAATTTCCCTACAACTTTTGTTTGAAACAATTTTTGATATGCGCAATCCTTACGGCACAGTATACAGAGGGATTCAGTATGCGCGCTCTCGCTGCGCAAGGTTTGAGATGCGCGGGCTGCCGCGCGGGGAGTGGATCGCGGCCCACTGCAAAATAATGGTGTCGGCCGTTAGGACAACGAGGGCTATCTAATTATCAAGTTAAAAAGCTTTTTGTGGGTTATCAATTTAAATAATTTTGTAATCGCCGAAAATATAAGGAATTCTTCAATTTTACGAGAATCATTTGAACTGGAGTGAGACAAAATAAAGAACAAATATAGCTTTACGAAATGTTAAAATGATTTATTTTAAATACTTATTGTTAATGATTATTTTTTGAATGCTGAAAGATTAAAAAAATAAATAAAAAAAGTATTTTACCTATGATTTAGTTCCATTACACGGCTATAATCTACAATTCCTAAACATGACTTAACACAAAACTAAGAGGTATTTAGCCTAGTCGCAAAGTAGATATATTTGGAAGTTAATGATCTTAACTTAAACATATATTAAAAAAACTTTAAATAACACTTAAACATGAACTAAAGCTTAAACTTACTTAAACTTATACCGTTCAAAATGTTAATTATGGGTTACGCACCCCCTAAGACTTTTGTTTGAAACAATTTTTGATATGAGCAACCTTTATACCTAATGTTTCTCCGATCGGGTTTCTCGTAAGCTAAACTGAATCATTCCTTTTGGCATGCCGGAAGACGAAGGTAGATCACCAGATCAAAGTAGGAGACAGGCGAACTCCACTTGTACGAACTTGTACCAAACATTGCGCGTAATAATTGTAACAAACTTTCTATTATACAATTTAAAATGCGTGTGAATTATTTTAATTTTATTGCGTTTGTGAATAAATTAATCTTTTTATATATGGGAGTGTGTGTGTATGTAATCCAGTCGTTTCGAAGTTTTTCTTTTATGTTAGAAGTTATATTTAACTTAAACAAATATACAAACGAAGGGTGGAAGGGAGGGAGGAATTTTAGAAAATTGAGAGAGAGAGACGCGTGTTCTCTGACCCGCTCTGACGCACCCCTCACGCGTATCCGAGTCGTTAGTTTGCGAAGGTAGATATGACGACCTCAAGTCGTTGCAACTACTCCGACTGTTACGTGGTCTGATACTGTTGAGTTGGTATTGTTTGAATTTTCCGGCATCCCTGTTAAAAAAGCATATTTGTTTTTAATTAAAAGGTGTTAGACGCAGTTCTGACTGCCTTCCTGCTCCATTCATTATCTTTCAGACTAGTGATTATATCATAGATTGGCACGTGTAACTAACACGTTCAATGTGAAAGACACTGACTCACTATTGTTCGATATATTATATAAGAAAGGTTATAAAATTTTATTATAATACATTTTGATTTTCACTTTAAATCTTTGTCTTTTAAATCTATATAGTATAAATCTAACAGCAATTAGCCTGATTTTCAGCATAATAAACATATTAATATTCTAAGAAAATTAAAAAAAAACGTTATAATAAACGTTACGCTGTCTTTGATACAGGTGTGAACAGCGTGTCGCAATCGATCGCAGCAAAACCGGTCAAGTTTAAACGGTTTCATATATTTCTGGCTAGTAAAAGTAAGCTTTCATTCAGACTAGCTATTTTAGTGTTAAGGCGACGCACCTTTGACAGTCGACCTTAACCTTATTTTTTATAGGGCGTGAGGTTTTACTCTGCGCGGTCAGTAAGCAATTTTTGGTCTTTATTTAATTACAACTTCATAATATAGAAATTAAAAAACCAAACTTTACTATATTTTGACCCTACATTTGCCTTTTAATTACTATTTTTCCTAAGGCACTAATGTATTTAATAAGAGAGTAATCCAACTAAAAGAGAAATATTAGCAGTTTATCATTTATTAAATTTCTCAGGATTTGATTTGAATTTTAAAAATCTGCTTTCACTATGTTGAAGATAAAAGATCAAGGTATCTAAACATATTTTGTTTATGATTAAATATATAATGGTTACCAAATGCTAACCATAGAAAAGGGGTATAAATAAATCAAAATTAATATTCTTCATTTGGCTTCGCCTTAAATCGAATGTTTGTTTTAAATTATTTCAATGCTTGTCGGTAGTTTATACAACAAATAGAAAATATATATATTTTTTATTATATTTACTTATTTTTATTAAAAATCCAACAGTATTAATTTACATAATTACAAACATAACTAATTGTTAGTATATAAAACCAATTATGGGTTTCTGACATTTTTCATAGTATTGTTATGAGACATTTAGAATATTGTACCCTTTGTAAAATATATATATAGAATATAAATATTATGTATTAGTATATATATATATATATTATTTTGTCACATGTTCAAAATCATAATAAGTAGGCAATTTTTTCTAAAATAATAAAAACCATGTCTTTTAACAAGTAAAAGAAAATTGTTTTTTTATAGCTAGAAATACGTTTTTATTTATATTTTTAGGTAAATAAAAATGTAATTGTAATTTGGCATAAAATATGTAGTTTCGGTTTAATAAAAAAAAAAACTAGTCTATAAAGTGAAAGCATCTCCTTATACAGGATGTATTGTTAGGTGACCATAGTTTTATGACTCTTTGTCTTATTATTTAGACTAGTTTTTTGCTTTATTTACAAAGTTGTTCAATTTAATGTCCAACATTATCCCTTTAAAGGATACTGCTGACTTTAAGTTCACCCTGTATATATACTAGGTCGCCGCAGTCGCTCGCATTTTGCTTCGCTGCAGCACATATTAGAGCGAAGCGATTTACTAAAATTTTCTAAATAAAATTTAGTCTGTGACAATAACTTTTTAACGACGGGATAGATTTTGATAATTTTCTATAATGAGGTATTTGAAATCTCTTTGATACAAATGCACAAAAAAAATTCATCCGGAAATCAACAGCATAACTTTTTAACGACGGGATAGATTTGTAAGACTCTGAGTACTGGCTGGACTCGACTGATAAGCATTTGTTCGATTTGAGTTAGATGTTTGAGCTCAATTGGTTGAGTAGCAACTTCCATGTTATTAGAGCTTGAGTATTTTAAAGGCTTCTTCCGACAGGAAGAACACTCAATGGTATCAGTCTCTTCCAATAGTAACATTGATTTGCATTTTGAACATTGAATATAACCAATAGATTGAATCTTAGCATAAAATTCATTGATCAAAAGCATTTCTGAATGCATTATATTTCCTGCTTGTGAATCCTCCTGTTGTCTAGCCCTTGATAACTGCTGCCGTAAAGCGTCATTTGTCCTGCGACCGAATTGTCGCCTTCTTATGGGAGGGGAGGCATTGCTCTTATTCTAGATGTTAAAAAAACATAAGCAGATTAAGCCATAGTAAAAGACATGTTCGCTCATCACAAGTTAACTACTTTATAATTTGGATGAATGCTATTTTCTCTTTATAACTACGACCATAGAGATGGTTTTTAAAAATAAAAATCTTGATAAATTATTCAAAATTAATGCTTAATTTAGAAAATTAAATCGAAATTAGAATAAATCGCTAAGAAAAAAAGTGACGTGACCTTCGAGCGAATTTTGTTTTTTTTTACTATTTTTATGCGTGAAACTTACCTAATTATTTTTTGTATTTTTATTTATTGTTAAAAACGATTTATTATTGTTAAATTGTATTAAATTAATATCAAATTAAATAATTTAAAATAAAATTCGATTAATTATTTTCGAATAAAAAATTTTCAAAAAAGCGCGTGACTTTTTTATAATGGATATTCCCATAGACAATTTTCTTTTGACCCCAAAAATTTTATTTTTAACAATATTTAAAATCAAGCTCCGTCACGACCTTCACTTTTTCATGTAGATTCTCTCAAAATCAAAAATTTTTCAAATCGGTCAAGGAATGACCAAGTTAGCCCGTGACAAAGTTCTAATTGGAGTCGCCTTATGAGAGCTTCGCTCTAATAATTTTTCATATTAACGTTTATATATTAATACGTGGAGGGAAAATTTTGTACCCCTTTTTAAGCATATAGCGCGCACGGAGGAGTGTCACATTTGGTATAGTCAAAAGTTTATATGGAGGAGGAGGAATTTATTAAACTAGGTCGCCGCAGTCGCTCGCATTTTGCTTCGCTGCAGCACATATTAGAGCGAAGCGATTTACTAAAATTTTCTAAATAAAATTTAGTCTGTGACAATAACTTTTTAACGACGGGATAGATTTAAAAAGCGCGTGACTTTTTTATAATGGATATTCCCATAGACAATTTTCTTTTGACCCCAAAAATTTTATTTTTGACAATATTTAAAATCAAGCTCCGTCACGACCTTCACTTTTTCATGTAGATTCTCTCAAAATCAAAAATTTTTCAAATCGGTCAAGGAATGACCAAGTTAGCCCGTGACAAAGTTCTAATTGGAGTCTCCTTATGAGAGCTTCGCTCGCTACGCTCGCTTCGCTCTAATAAAACGTTCATATTACTGACAGCTCATTGATAGAATGAGTTTCGAGCTGTAAATTTTGTGTGATATCCAATATTCTTTTTTCAATAGTCTTTCAATGTCAAGCAAAAATAATTATTAACGCCATATTATACTTCTATGAATGTCAAATCTTATTTTCATGAAAAAATTAAAACTGACAATGAATTGTATCAAATAATAAATATAGGGTGATGATTTTAGAGGCGTGGTTTTCAAGAAGAGATAAAACGCATATAATTTGATGTTATGGTTAAGAATTTAGTTTTATTATAAAGATAAGGGTTTGCCATTATGTTTTAAAAATGATTTCGGGTAAGTGGCCGCCGCGGCTGACTCGAACAAATTCCAGCCGAGAGGCCCAATTTTCAACCACTTTTTGCAGCAAGTTGGGCCGTATGTCAGCAATAACGCGCCGAATATTCTCTTCCAAGGCGTTAATCGTGTCCGGCTTATCTGCGTAGACGAGCGACTTCACATAACCCCACAAAAAATAGTCCAGCGGTGTTAAATCGCACGATCTTGGAGGCCACGCCACGTTGTTCAGGAGTAAGTCTATTCATTATGAAATGGCGAACCAAACTGAGCATAAATCAAGTGACAGCTGTCAAAAACACCAACTACGAAAAAAGTAGTGCCAGATTGAAAACCACGCCTCAAAAAAAAACACCCAATTCATATCCAAGCTGTAATTGTGTTTTTTTTTTTTCAACTGTTATTAATATTAAATTTCGTATTATTGCAAACAACACACTAATATATGCAATGATTTTAGAGGTAAACTCACCGGACGGTCGAATTTCAACCACTAGTTTCCACATCTATGAAAAATCTGTGATTGGGGTGTGTAATGTGGATTAGTGGCGGAGTGTGGTAGATGTGTGATGAAACTGTGTGTGATTTTCCTCGGCATAATTATAGAAATGTCAGTCTTCGGAGCGCGGATTATACAATCAGCAGGTAGCAAAGGAAATACATGAATCAGCATCTCTCCTTGGGATTTGAGGAAACTCGTTAATTTATACCTTAAACCCTGATCAAAATAAAATTTATCAGTTCCGTTTGTGAAATTTACACGCATCCGACACACGCTCGTTAAACCGACACTAAATTCCTAAAATACATTTTTTGTAATAATTTAATGTAATAAATAAAACGTTTTTTTTTTAATAATCTTGATAATATAAGGACTGACGGTTCAAGTCAGGGCCTTGCTTCAGTTTGGCATATATGTCCAGCAGGCGACGAAAATTGAAAATATTTGCATTGTCCTATAAATTTCGAGATTTTTCGTAACATATTAAATACATAAATAATTTCCGTACAATTTTCAGACCCTGTTTTCCCCCGATTTTTTTTAAGTACTCTGAATATCCTTTCATAGCAACTTCATAGCAACTCATCAAAATCGGTTCAATGGTTTAACCGTGAAAATATCACAGACTTTCGCATTTATAATGGTGAGATTTTCATATATGTATGCATATATTTGTATGCATATAGGTGACACAAAGGAAAATTGGTCGTAGATAATGGATCTATAACTAAACATAATATACAACTGAGGGACATAAACACATACAAACAGTTTGCAGACGGTCAACTCGGCCGAGTGTGCGAGCGTGACAGTATGCGCTCGCATGCTCCTGATGACGTCGTCGAGTGCCGTAAAACTTGCAGTTGTGTGAACGATAAACTCGGCCGAGTGTGCGACCGTGACAGTATGCGCTCGCAAGCTCCTGATGACGTCGTCGAGTGCTGTAAAACTTGCAGTTGTGTGAACGGTCAACTCGGCCGAGTGTGCGAGCGTGACAGTATGCGCTCGCATGCTCCTGATGACGTCGTCGAGTGCCGTAAAACTTGCAGTTGTGTGAACGGTCAACTCGGCCGAGAGTGCGAGCGTGAGTGTATGCGCTCGCATGCTCCTGATGACGTCGCCGAGTGCCGTAAACCTTGCAGTTGTGTGAACGGTCAACTCGGCCGAGTGTGCGAGCGTGACAGTATGCGCACGCATGCTCCTGATGACGTCGTCGAGTGAAGTAAAACTTGCAGTTGTGAGAGCGGGCAACTCGGCCGAGTGTGCGAGCGTGACAGTATGCGCTCGCATGCTCCTGGTGACGTCGTCGAGTGCCGTAAAACTTGCAATTGTGTGAACGGTCAACTCGGCCGAGAGTGCGAGCGTGAGTGTATGCGCTCGCATGCTCCTGATGACGTCGTTGAGTTTTGTAAAACTTGCAGTTGTGTGAACGGTCAACTCGGCCGAGTGTGCGAGCGTGACAGTATGCGCTCGCATGCTCCTGATGACGTCGTCGAGTGCCGTAAAACTTGCAGTTGTGTGAACGGTCAACTCGGCCGAGAGTGCGAGCGTGAGTGTATGCGCTCGCATGCTCCTGATGACGTCGTTGAGTTTTGTAAAACTTGCAGTTGTGTGAACGGTCAACTCGGCCGAGTGTGCGAGCGTGAGAGTATGGCGCTAGCATGTTCCTGATGACGTCGCCGAGTGCCATAAAACTTGCAGTTGTGTGAACGGTGTACTCGGCCGAGTGTGCGAGCGTGACAGTATGCGCTCGCATGATATCATCGAGTGCCGTAAAACTTGCAGTTGTGTGAACGGTCAACTCGGCCGAGTATGCGAGCGTGACAGTATGCGCTCGCATGCTCCTGATGACGTCGTCGAGTGCCGTAAAATTGCAGTTGTGTGAACGGTCAACTCGGCCGAGTGTGCGAGCGTGACAGTATGCACTCGCATGCTCCTGATGACATCGTCGAGTGCCGTAAAACTTGCAGTTTTGTGAACGGTCAACTCGGCCGAGTGTGCGAGCGTGACAGTATGCGCTCGCATGCTCCTGATGACGTCGCCGAGTGCCGTAAAACTTGCAGTTGTGAGAGCGGGAAACTCGGCCGAGTGTGCGAGCGTGACAGTATGCGCTCGCATGCTCCTGGTGACGTCGTCGAGTGCCGTAAAACTTGCAGTTGTGTGAACGATCAACTCGGCCGAGTGTGCGAGCGTGACAGTATGCGCTCGCATGCTCCTGATGACATCGTTGAGTGCCGTACAACTTGCAGTTGTGTGAACGGTCAACTCGGCACGGTACTCGCGTGCTCGGGAATCACACAATTTCCTAGCTTCCTTGTATTCTGTTAAATATTTTATTAAAAAATAAAATATTTAACATATTTTTAATCATTTTAAATGTTATAATGTTAATTTTTTTTATTTTAAAGCTTGCTATTATAAACATATTCAACTCAATTAGCATTGTATGGTTTGTTTTACGCATGCAGTCAGATGAAAAAATATTGATTATAAATCTAATTAGATATATTGGTAAGGAAATCGATTACATTTGTTACTTATTGCATTTTTAAGTTTTTAAGTTGAGGTATTTCCGAGCGCTCTACCGAGTTTAACCGAATGAGCGTGTCGCATTAGATATATTAACAAAAAAAATATGTTAGGTGCGCCTAAAGCAGTTATACTGAGAAGCTATCGTGGGTGATATTTATACTAAATTTGCGTCTTCTGTGACAACAAAGTTAAATGGCTTCAAATGGGCATATCTATTTTACTAAAACAATAAACTTTTTTGTACGGTCACTTGGTTTATGTACGAGTATATTCAATAATTAAGGTTAGATACCTTGATCTTATATCTTCAACATAGTAAAGGCAGATTTTTTAAATGCAAATCTGTTTCTGAGAAATTTAATAATTGTAAGATGCTAATAGTTCTCTTTTAGTTGAATTGTTCTCTTATAAAAGAAATTAGAGGCTTAGGGAAAATAGGAATTGAAAGGTAAATTAAAGGTCTAAAACATAGAAAAGTTCGTTTTTTTAATTTCTATATCAAGAAGCTGTAATTAAATAAACACCAAAAATTATTTACTGACCGAGAGGATGTTAATGAATAAAATCAACCCTGAACGTTTTTCATTAAAGGTTATTGAATAATTAAAAAAAAGCCAGTTTCATTAAACCTCAACAATCAATATTTAAACAGAAATCGAACTATGCTCATTTCATGTGCTTCGAGGATACTTAATAGTTTTGTGACAACCCTGATTTTTATAGTTATTTAGTTATAAGTTGTATCACTTTGAGTTAATCGTATTACTTAACACGTTTTTTTTACTGAATTTAGTAACGATTTCTGGGTTAAGCACCCACTAAATATGGTCCCACGACTGTAAAATCTGACAGTTGTAATTAGAGTGACCAATTTGACGTAAGTGTCGTGATTTAAAGGCAATTTACTATGCGTTTATCGCACCAGACTATGTATTTTACACGATGTAACAATACGATTAAGCGTAGTTGAAGAGAAAGAAATGGCCACTGAAAATTTGTATAGATTTATTGTAATTCTTTCGTGTTTATGGTTTTTTTTTATATTTAAATACAACCGGTCGCGCTCGACGTTCTGCAATACTTAAAATGCATAATTTTAACGGAAATAGATTGCGTGCGCGACCTTGGGATCATATTAGACTCTAAGCTGCTCTATAACATACAAATTGAACTAATTGTGGGGAAATCACATAGAATGCCTGCCTTCGTATTCAGGACTTGCAAGCCATTTCAAAACCCACACCAGGAGTCACTTAGGATACTCTTCTGCCATTTGGAGTCCCTCATATAAAGTCTATGTAAGCAGGATAGAAAATATTCAACATAACTTTCTCAGGCACCTGAATTGGCGTTGTCGAATCTCATTTGACACTTACCAAGAAGATGAAGACTTCCACCAAATTCCCAGTTTGGATACCGGAAGGAAAGTGTTGGATGCTGCCTTTCTATATAAACTACTCAATAATCTAATAGACTGTCCAGAGATTCTGCAAAGTATCCCCTTTAGAGTACCCAACGAATTACTAGATCAACAGATCTTTTCTTATTAAATAAAACGAACACTAACTACCCTCAAAACGCGACACTTCACAGAATACGCCATGAATATAATAGTAATCTTTCGGAATTAGACATTTTTAATTGTACTTCAAATATATATTCAAAAATAAAGTAAGTAAAATTCACTCGTCTCATACGGGTAATTAGAAGGTAAAAGTCCTATATATAGGGTGTTTTTTTTAGAGGCGTGGATTTCAATCTGGCACTACTTTTTTCGTAGTTGGTGTTTTTGACAGCTGTCACTTGATTTATGCTCAGTTTGGTTTGCCATTTCATAATGAATAGACTTACTCCTGAACAACGTGGCGTGGCCTCCAAGATCGTGCGATTTAACACCGCTGGACTATTTTTTGTGGGGTTATGTGAAGTCGCTTGTCTACGCAGATAAACCGGACACGATTAACGCCTTGGAAGAGAATATTCGGCGCGTTATTGCTGACATACGGCCCAACTTGCTGCAAAAAGTGGTTGAAAATTGGGCCTCTCGGCTGGAATTTGTTCGAGTCAGCCGCGGCGGCCACTTACCCGAAATCATTTTTAAAACATAATGGCAAACCCTTATCTTTATAATAAAACTAAATTCTTAGCCATAACATCAAATTATATGCGTTTTATCTCTTCTTGAAAACCACGCCTCTAAAATCATCACCCTATATTTACGTTTATCATAATAACCCATATTCTAATTAAATAATATATTTTCAGTTGTGTAAATGTGCAAAAACTAAACTATTTTATTTACGTTTCTGATTTATTTCTTTTTTTATGTAATCACTTCTAAGTGAACCTACCTCTCAATTCAATTAAACAGTGGATTCATGTAATTGGCCAAATTAATAACTACGTATTTGCTGTTTTATAAATTAAGTTACGCTGTATTTTTCCCTAAAATATATTAAATAAATACAAAACACCCCTTACCCCCTTTAATTAGGGAATATCTTTAGAATACAACCCGAATACGCGTAAAGTAAGAAAATTAGTGTTTTCAGTACCTATAGCGTTCGTGCTAATGGTCTGCTTACACACAGGGCTGTGCCAAAAATGTTGGATTTAATGTAAAAATTGTATTGTGACGTAAAACTTTTCTATATTTTAGACCCTTCATTTGCCTTTCAATCACTATTTTTTCTAAGGCTCTAATGTTTTATTAAAGAGTAATCTAACTAAAAAAGAAATCATTAGCAGTTTTTCATTTATTAAACTTCTCAGAAATAGAATTGTATTTTTAAAATCTGCCTTTACTATGTTGAAGATATAAAAATAAGTTATTTAAACATATTTTTGTTATGATTAAATATCCAATGGTAACCAAATGCCAGCATAGTGCATCATTTTTGAGTCGAGTATTTAAATCTTAATACATAAATTTGGGACACCCTGTACACGCGTATTCGGGTATTCATCTCATTTCTACTCCAAGATTTTATTATCGCCGGAGAATTTCTCGGCGAATGCAAATGTCCGATCTTTTAGATTTTATTGCGCTTTTTAACGTCTTTACACAGGGAATATTCAAAAATATTAAGGGCTTGTAATAAATACCTTTTCGTGGTGCAGTATAATTTATACCGTCATAATTTTGCCATGTCGCTGTAAATTCAGACGGCTTTGACCTCTGCGGTGGCCGGTAATACTGTCAGTAGTATGAACGGTTTATTAAATTAAATTTAATGTATTTGCAACACATATTATTGATTAATTTTCGCTTACTGTACTTCTCCATATACGCTTAAAACTTTCATTAACGATTACTTAAGATTTTGATCCGTCCTACAAATGAGGGACTCATTACTCATTAGCCCGATTTTAGTTGGAGGCATCAAAAACAATGGCATCACGCGAATCCCAAAAACGCTGGCATTCGTCCAATTTCAAAACGCACGCACGCTCGAGCGCCTCGCCCCGATATGCGGACCGGTCCGCGGCCCAGAAAACCGCCAATCCGCAGAAGGGGTCGCCGGCGAAAGCAAAAGTCGGACCGCAGCCGGTTTCGCCGCGGTTGGAAGACGACGCGCGGGCGGGCCGAACTGCGCTATCGCACCTTTGCTCAATCGAATTCGGATGAGGGACAAAGGGAACGATGTAGCTCTTTTCGATGATCTGATTCAATGATTCAACGAGTCGACATTCAAGTTGAGTTATTAAAAAAATACTTGATTTTCTTTTTATATAGGTACCTGCTGTATGTTTGTCAATATAAAGGACGTTCATAGTCGGGTTTATTATCAATATATATATATAAGAAGGTCGCAAGAAGGTCGTCCGTGATAGGTCATCTATTAGGATATGAGAAGGGACGTTGGTTGTTAATTTTCTCCTCGCAAAGTGGACGGTGATATGAAATAATAAAAAATGCGTTAGAATTATGTACTAAAGTTAATTGTGTAAATGTTTTTTATATAGATTTGATGATAAGATATTTTTTAGTTTTCGCCATTCGGCGTCGTCAGAAAATATATGAAAGATGACGTTTAAAATGCAACCTTCATAAATTCGAAAATCGCATTCCGCTTTACCCGTTCCAATTCACGCGAGAACTCACGGCAGGGACTTCGATGCTTGCTTTAATGCAAAAGTTTTGAAGTCTTTGCCCGCGAAATTGATTTAAAGACATGGGAACTCTCTCACATTTGGGTTTTGGGCGCTTGCAGACAAAATTAAACTAACTTAACAGCATTTAACGCGTGATACTTGATTATATTCTTTTAAGAAATTAGTTTCATTTCATAATACTGATCGATTTATCTAGCAAAACTGCAATTATATCATAATAATTGTAGTGGCTGGATATATTTATCTTTTAGTTGAAAATGTGATTTTCGAATTTATGAAGGTTGCATTATATATATATTATAAAAACAATGGGATGGAAATTTATAATAACAACTAGAAAAAAATTAACAGAGTTACTGTGTTTGTTTTCCTTTTATTATTGTTAATATGAAATAATCGTGTTAAACGCAATGAATAGGCGAGAAGTGAAGTAAAGCCTTTAATCTTCCTCCGCGGACACGCGAACGTCAAATCCGGTCAGAGCGCCGATTGGCCAACGGCGGCAGTTCGACCGCGGCGCTTGCGACATCGCCGCGGCCGCACGCGACGCGCCGCAGCGGCCGCAGCGCGCGCTCGGCCCTTCCGACCGATGCCCGGCTTTTGACGTTCGATATACTTCGATCTCGGTCATTTATTCAAGTCGCATTAGAAAAATTAACACATATAAAATATACGCTTAAAAGAATGATCACTGACATTGGAAAGTCCAAACCTGAACACCTAATTTACAGCAAACTTCACACGTACTTATATATTAATAATTATATTATACATAGTCTAAAATACTATTCTGTAGTGAACTATGCTATGCTATGAATTTAGTTTTAAATCACATTAGTAAAACATACATCCCCATATTTCCCCTTATCAAAAGGAAATTCATATATGACATCACGAATACACTCACTCCTTGATGTAGACACACACACGAACCCCCCCCCCCCCTTCTGAACACACCCTATCTCTAAACACATGTGTAATCGAAAAATTCATTTACTAAGCTAATGTTTTCAAAAAGTTGTATTGTTTTAATAATGTTAAATTTAGCTGTATGTATTTCTGCAGCTAAAAATAACATATAGGTGCTTGCATGTAAAGAAATATGTGTAATGACCAGACGGTCGATAATATTTAACGCATCGTTTAATATGGACATTACTGTGAAATTACCAGGGATGGAGTTGTAGACAAAAAAACTATATGTTTTTATGAATATATAATGTGATTTTTTATGTGCGTAACTCCACCTGATAAAGCGACGCTTGTGCTAAAGTAGGTTCTACATAAGAATGTCTACGATCGCTTATCGCGTACGGCTCTGTACTAAAATCAACCTCGAACCTCAAGGTTTTATATAAGATATTTTATTAATATATATTTAAGAATATTATACAATTTAACATACAAATATCTCAAGATATTAAGTATTTTTAAATATTTTATATTTCTATTAATAAACTACTTAGGTAAATGTTAGTATGTTGTTACGTATAAAAAAAATCCCGGTCGCTACGCTGAAAGGCGGAGGTAGATTTCACCAAATCAAAGTAGGAGACAGGTGAACTCCAATTGTACGAACTTGTATCAAATATTGCGCAGCGAGAATGCGTATACTGAATCCCTCTTTATACTGTGACGTAAGGGTTGCTCAAAGTTGCCCAAACAAAAGTTGTAGCGAAATTATAGGCCTCTAATTTACATTTTGAATAGGTTTAATCCGGTGCTTATTAAGAGAGATACGATTTTTAAAATTTTGAAAATCCAGTTTTTCTCACCCCTAGGGCCAATGGTTGGTGCTATCGAAAAAATTAACTTAGATAAGTTTTAGCCTCTTATCTAAGCAATAATATAAAAATTAAATTAATTTCATATCTTATATACTATGAAAGTTATAGCGATATTTCAATTTTTTTAACCCTCCTGCACCCTGGTGTAATTTTGCCCATTAACGAAATTGACCGAGATTTTGTGTCCATAAATTTTATGTATCAATTTGAAAGTGATTGGTGTAAAATTTCAGCCGAAATAAAGTGATAAAGCGGTTTTGGGTTCTAGGGGATGTGAAACGGGAAGATATGTCGACATTATTATGCATGCGAAATGGTATAATTTGATGAGTGTCTGGCAGGAATATTAAAAATATTCCCTACCAGAATGACAGCCGAATCGAGGTCAGTTTTTTTATACATCTTCGCAGATTACGCATGATTTGTATACAGCATGTTCCACGACCATTACCGAAGACTTAAGGAGACCATATGTTCCCTATTATGCGTAAGAAATTGTATAAAAAAATCCGAAAATAATTCATGCCCAAATTTATTAATTTTGTCAAAGGTACGTGTAAATTCTATTTTCTTAATAACAGTAGTAAATCGGTAGTAACTCGTCTATAAAACAGCCGATCGCCGACACCCGAAGGGTCAAAAGCGAATGTCGCAATAATAATAAATAGTGTCGATGAATATTTGTAGCCGTATTAATTTTTTCCGCCGTTCATGCTAAGAGTGAAGGTTTTTTTTGTGCGCGCGTCACACGATTTGCGTTCTAAAATATCTACAGGCATTTCTACCGCCGACCAATATTCTCAGCTTGGCACTGACATACATTCGCCATACAAAAAAAATATGTATTCACATACGTATGTATCTGTCAGTTCGGTTTATACCGTCGAAATGTCTTCTGGATTTCAAATCGAGGCGCACATATTTTTTTTACAATTATATTATTATTGATAATCAAAGGTAATATTATGATTTACTTTACTACCATAGAAAATAAACGCAAACTTACTTTTTTAACGATAGTTCTGTGTTTTTAAAGATAACATATAATGTATTTCTTTTTAAAATAGAGCTTTTCAATTTTCACATAGAAATATTAATATATTAGGCGGATTAAGGGGAATACATACGTGGAAATTAATACCACAAAACGCAGCCTATCATTTTGTAAGAAATATTGATAGAATTTAGTTGTTTTTTAAAAAAACAAGAATATGTTCTTTATGTGAAATCGGTTCTTTTTAAATAAAAAACACATATTTTCATATTTAAAAATTAAAATAAATATTACCAATTTTAGGCCAATTTAGTTATTATACCATTTATTCATATGTCTGGTTTCATAAATGTCTTCAAAAAATGCCATTTCAAAATCACGTTGTATTGTTTTTTTTTTTATATATATTTTTCGCATAATGTCTAAAGAAATTTCCTTGGGTAATTCCCTAGAATGTTAAATTATCTTTAATATAAATAAACTAGATTGCTCATATCTTTGAAAATCTATTAAATTCGCATGTTTGTAGCGTTCAGGTGTGTAGCCGCCTCAAAGACCTCCTTCTTTACCAAGTATTCCCCCAGAACTCAGAAATTCTGTTCCCTGAAACATTTTTTTAGCCAAAATGAAAAATAATTTTAACAATAAAAATAAAAACATGTTTTTAGCACAAAAAAAAGTGTTACCCGAGAACAGATGTTTCAGCTTTTTTTATATCTTTATAATTAACATTGTGTTTAATACTTTTGAAAACAAATCCGTCGTTTATAATTTTTACCGGAACAAAAGCACATACCTATAAAATTTGTTGGATACACCACAGTCCGTACGTATGGATATTTTCAATTGAAATAAGGTAAAAAAACCCTTAATATTTGACTTTTCTAGCCTATAATGAACGTTAAGGAGTCGAGCAGAGTATAATACTCATCGCACGTCCAACTTAAGGCGACCACATACCTGAATGCTATAAAAAAGCGAATATTACAGGTTTTTCGAGATACGTTGGTAGAGATATCCAAAATAAATACAAGTAATCTAGTTTATTTATATTGAAGGTCATTGATTATTTTAAGGAATTCCCAAAGGAAATTTCTTTAAATATGCAAATAATATTTAAAAAAAAAACCACCATGTTTTTGAGATAGGGTTTTTAATGTCATCCGCTTATGAAACCAGAAACATTCCATATAAAATAAATATAGTTTTACGATGAAAATAAATTGTAGGAGGAATTTACCTAAGGGATTCGAGATAAACGGTATAAAAAATTGCCTAAAATCGGAGATTTTTGTTTGTTTTTAAATATGAAAATGATGACGCTAAAAGTTTTTAAATTTTCAGAAAATATATGTTTTTATGTTATTATTTAAAAGAAAAAAATGGATTAAAACAGATATTCCTTATTTTTTTTAAAAACAACAACACGTAATGCTATGAATATTTCCTACAAAATGGTTTGTATTATAAGCGCCGCTATGCCCGTCGAAGAGTTTACACCTTTCCGTTCATCGTGCAAGGCTTGTTTTCGCAGGCAATGAAGTGTCCTTCGTTCAAGTACGTACTTCGTCATCGCTGATCGATAGAACTTGTCTGCGAGTGCATTCATCATGTTATCATGATGATTGGCTCTGATTCGACAGACCCGACAAAAGAAGTAGGTCGTGGTGCGCGTCCGAGGTTCCCACAAACGAGACGCGACCTCCAGCCAGAACCACAAGACCTCGACTTTGACTCTCGTTGCGGACATGTGCTGATGTGCTGAGCTGGTGAATCTAATAGCGTACTTTTGACGTGTCACCATTGTGAGCGATTCCCTCTACAGACATGCATGCGAATCCCTCTACAGACTTAAAAAAAAAATAATTGAAAGGAAAATGAAGGGTTAAAACATAGTAAAGTTGTTTTTTATTTTATTTCTTTATTATGAAGCTGTAATTAAATAAAAACCAACAATTGGTTACTGACCGCGCAGAGAGTAAAACCTGACGCCCTATAAAAATAATTAAGCACCGAATTTCTGGTGTAGATAAAGGATGACATTAGAAAATATTTAAAAATCCACATTCCTGGTGATGCACTACTCCTCAACCACTAAGTATTGTGACGAGTGGTGTATAGCATTCTGTGCATTAAAGAATTTTCTTGTACTTCTTGAGGGCTGATTTTTGAAATCGATTTTCGTTTTTGAGATTTAAACTGAATAAAAAAATGTATTCAGTTTTATTTTTCCCTTTGCATTCGATATTGCAGTATACGATTATATTGTAAATTTTATTCTCATTTTATCTACCAACTATCTATCGACACTTTTTAGGGTAAGGATTTAAGGTCGACTTTAGCATGATCAAAAACAGTGCGTTACGATATCTCGATTGAATAATTTTTGGCCATAGGTTTCATGCGTTTTAACGAAGTTCCTTGAATCACCGGGCGTTTATTTATTTTTTTTCAATTTCTTACGGGATATGTTTTTTGCTATACAATCAGACTCAGGCTCGAAATAAAACTAACTGCTACAGAGACCTCATTATTTTATTTTTTATAAAGAAACCATAAAGAATAAGTCAAAAACGTTTTATTTTTACTATTATTCATAAAGTTTACTTCGATTATGCGCTGGGGGTTTTTTTTTTAATAGCAGCCCTTAATAAAATATTCCCGCTCGAGAAATAATTATAAAATTCAACAAAAAATATATTTTTAAATGCACAATAACTTTGAAAGAGAACATTTTTTCTAAAATTCTATTCCTATACATTAGAAAATAACGATTTTTACCACTTAAATTATACCTCAAACATATGAAAACATAATCAACTTAAAAGTAATCTAGCCAACAGAATAAATAAATATTTGTATTGTTTCCCGATTACTTTTCTGTTTCCCAGTTTTTGTATTATTTAAGCATAATATATAGGGTGCTTTTTTCAGAGGCGTGGTTTTCAATCTGGCACTACTTTTTTCGTAGTTGGTGTTTTTGACAGCTGTCACTTGATTTATGCTCAGTTTGGTTCGCCATTTCATACTGAATAGACTTACTCCTGAACAACGTGGCGTGGCCTCCAAGATCGTGCGATTTAACACCGCTGGACTATTTTTTGTGGGGTTATGTGAAGTCGCTTGTCTACGCAGATAAGCCGGACACGATTAACGCCTTGGAAGAGAATATTCGGCGCGTTATTGCTGACATGCGGCCCAACTTGCTGCAAAAAGTGGTTGAAAATTGGGCCTCTCGGCTGGAATTTGTTCGAGTCAGCCGCGGCGGCCACTTACCCGAAATCATTTTTAAAACATAATGGCAAACCCTTATCTTTATAATAAAACTAAATTCTTAGCCATAACATCAAATTATATGCGTTTTATCTCTTCTTGAAAACCACGCCTCTAAAAAAAACATCCTATATATGTGAAACTCGGCGGGACCAAGTCTGGGGTTAAGCACCTGCTTTTATATATTTCTAAATAATAATGGTGATTAAGCTTTATTAAAAAAAAAATCTTTGCGTAAGAGGACCCATGGAAATATATTAATAGAAACAACCCAAATTTCACTCAAATTAAAAAAACAAACTATATTTTAGGTAAGTATTAGTCATACTATGAAATGAATGGAAATTAAACTTATTGTAGAATGATTTTTTGCCTTATTATCTTAACGATTAGACAATTTTTTTGTTCGTGATATGAAACAAAACAGCAATCTATAAAAATATGGTTATTTTCAAGACTAACGGAAAATGTACGAATTTCAAGAAAACGACCGCGACTTAAGATTGTAAAATCACCTTTAGTCAAGAGCACGAACGTTTTAATTGTGTTTGCAGCCGAATTTCACAATGAATGCTTCTTTATTTATTTATTCGTATGGCTTGTGTTGTCGAGGAGGCGCTATTGGACGCAGTTTCGGCTGCCTTAGTGTTGTTTTCATGATGCGAGGCCGTTCGTTACAGGCATCTCGCAAGCCTATAACTGAATGAGTCTTTTTTGTGTGGGTCTTGTTACTTAATTGGGTCGACAGCGTTGAGAAAAGCGCCGTTGAAAAATGACCTGGCCGTATTTGACCCACTGGAGATTCGAACCACGAACCTTTGGATTTAGACGGAGGCGCTTATACCACTGCGCCACCAGGCCGTTTACTACTTGTCATATAGATACTACATGAAGAATACAATTTATGAAGTATATAATATATATATTTAAGCTAATATATGATACTAGATTTTAATTTCTAAAATTTAATTATTTTTAAGTAATGGATTCTTTTTTTATTTATTAAACAGAAATAACCAGAACTAATCGGGAAAAATATAAAGTTAAAAATTCAAAGGCAAAAATAATAAATAAATATTTCACGCTGATCTCACAAAGGTGTGAGCAGATTTATAATCCTATCGGGCGAACAGACGAATATATCAGTCTCAGCGGAAATGGAATTTAATAATTCGACTGCTCTCCCAATCGAACTACCTGCCCTAGAACAGATTTGTACTTATTTTTTACCCATTCTCTCGGTATCTAGTTTTGCATTCATTGGTGATTTTTTGTTTCTTTTTAGTTCAAAATCATATATTATCAATCAAAAGCTATTTTTTATAGCACCTATTTATTGCAAAGGCGCTGTGTTCGAATAGTTTTTAATAAAAATAGCGACCTTGACTATTCTTGAGTTTCCCTCGATATTAGTATTCCGAACGGCTGGCTTCATTACAGCGGTTTATTTGCTCAAATTGTTAAACGAACCGGTTTTTCATGACAATATTATGCAATTATTACTGGATCAACTTTGAGTACAAGACGTTTTTAAAAGCCTAGTTATGAAACGCCAAAACCTAGAACGCGCCTTTGAACTGGGTATCATCAAACCTCCGTTTGTCCCTAACATTCGTGGGGGGCGAGGCTCCTGCTACGTTCATATACAGGGTGTTGCAAGACCATTTTCTTAAGAGCCAGTATATCGTGAGGTGACTTTGAATTTCGACCTTTGCAAATGGTGTCGGCCACGTGCACTTCGAGCGTCCATCGACAACATCAAATTTGACAGTTTTTTATTTATATTAAAAATATAAGGCAATTAAAGAAAAATCTAAGTTTAAGATTTTCTGTAGAATTTTATTGCGGACATTTCTATGTATAAATTAGGCTTACGTCACATATGTAGTTTGGTTTATGAGAATTTTAAAAAATAAAACTTAACAATTTTAATATTTTTTTATGTAAACATAGGATTATTTATGTAAAAAACCAGCTTAAAGGTTTTCTAGAAATATGTTTAGTTAATCTAATTATATGTTTTATATATGCCTGGTATGAAAAGCTATCTTGGCAGTAGACCTCAAAAACATGCATAAAATGCAATTCGAGTGCGTTGTGGCTCTTAAAGGAAGGTATGCGTAAAGACTATTGTAAGAAATCATACAGGGGTAACTAAAAGTCAGCGGTATCCTTTTAAGAGGTCATTCTGGGCATGTTTCAACGATTCATTAGTTTGGCGTAAGGTGTAACTTTCAAACTGCGAGGGCAAATATTGCAATAAACAAACTGATTAATTCACTTAGCTCAAAATTAGTTCTAGACGCAGGATGATCTGCAAGTAGTTTTTTCTGTTACTCTGAGATAGTTGACAGCGTCTGACGCACCTTTGAATGCACACGCAGCATCAGCCTGAGCGATCATTTCATCAAAGGATCTTTGTGGAATAGAGAAGGATCTGATCTTGCAAATTGCAAAGTTGACCTACCTTTAAACCGCTTCTATTTTGGAGTGATGTGTCGCGTACTAGGGTTCCTGATCTGGGAGCCATACTCTAGGAAAATGCGCACTTATAAGAAAAACAAGGTCTTTGAAGAGTTATTAAGGACAGTCGACCTTAAAATCCGCTGCTTAATTTTTATAGAGCTTTAGGTTTAACTCTGCGCGGTCAATAAGCAATTTTTGGTTTTTATTTAATTACAGCTTCATAATATAGAAATTAAAAAAAACTAACTTTTCTATATTTTAGTCCCTTAATTCGACCTTCAATTACTATTTTTTCTAAGGCTCTAATGCATTTTATAAGAGAGCAATTCAACTAAAACAGAACTATTAGCAGTTTATCAATTATTATTTTAAAATTGAATTTTAAAAATCTACCAATACCATGTTGACAACATGAAATATCCAAAACCATAGAAAAAAATGGTCTAAATTAATCTAAATTAATATTTATCCTTTATACGTAAACAAAAATACACTAGAATGGAGATTTTTGCTTACGTAGGTTAGTTCCTGAGGCCCCTTTTTGGAGAATATATAGTTGGTACCACAATGGTACCACAAGGTACCAAGAGCTGTAAAACTATTACATTGCACTACTGCTACTATGTCATAATGGATCTATGTACAATTATATGCTTAAAAAAAAGAATTCGCATTGTTTTAGCAGTCGTCGATATTTTTATAAGGACCGCATAAACTTGTAAAAAAATTACCAACGACATAAGTATGGTCTAATGATCAGCGGAGAGTTCGCTACGTTTTAATCAATTGACTAATGTTTGCTCAAATTTTAAGATACATTTTTTGCTTTTCCTTAGGAACTGTATTGTTTAATTTGTTTGAAAAGTGATGTCAGTTGTTTTCAACTGATTTTCAGTAAAAAAAAATTTTTTAACCAGTTTATTTCGGTACAAATTAGTTATATTGAAAATTTTTACACACTGAATATTTATTTTGGACTTTTGAAGTATACAGTAAGCAACTGCTATTTTTAGCTTCTATATATTCATGTTGGTATAAGAAGCTGATCGAATAATATAGATATAAAACACTAAAGTCAACAAATATTCAGTTCTAATAGATGAAACGTTGACAGTTCGATAGAGCGCTCTATATCAGAGAGCGATCATATTCTTATTTCGAAAATATGACAGCACGGCTATTGGAACGTTTTATTTATTGCTGGCCGGTTATAATTATTACTAACTCATTTATGTGCCCAAACAGAAATTTCACACAATAACAGGTAACAATGTAAAGACAATATAAATTGAATACCTAGTTATGTGAATACTAGTAAATATGAATACTAGAGTTACTCAACTGACTTCCAAAGATAGTGGTAAAAAAAAATATGTTAAAATATATTAAACGAATTTAAATAAAATAAAATTAAATATGAAAAAAAACGATTTTAAATTTAAACAAAATACAAAATAAACATAAAATACACTAATTAAAGCTTTGGTCAGTTATATATAAAAACAAAAAAAATATTTGCGTATTACAGAACTAAACTAAGCGTAAAGTTAGTTTTAAATAAATTCAATAAATAAAAATGAGGAGGGATTGTATTAATAACTAACCGCATCATACCTTTACCTCTGACTTTAAAAAAAACCGACTATCGCCTCTATAGCTATCCAAAACGCACATCAAATGGGCTCAAAGTGTTGCAGATACAAGTGGGAATGAAGAAACCCATAACAAGCTGGTACCATATGCGCAAAGAAGTCTGTGTGGGAGATGCTTCTGGTTAAATAATTTACTACTACTAAACAATGTATACGAGTAGTTGACGTCATATGATAGCTACCAAAGTCTTCACTTACCTTTTCTCGTTTAAATTTTTTGAAGCAGTTTTCTGCTTTAACTTTAATAAATTTTAAATATGAAAGGTTGTGTCCCTCTGTTCAAGTGTTCAAACAAAATAAAAAAATGGTAAGTAATTGCGAACTTGCGTAACTGCTTTTTGCCAAAAGTGCACATTCATTGTTTTTTAGAAACGGAGGAGTTTGATTAGATCGAAAAATATAAAAAAAACACGGGTCATATCGTTGGGCCATATTGTAGAATTTTAAATTTGCGTATAAAAATTGTTGTAATGCAAATCACATATAAAAATATTATTTTTATATTACAGCAATATTATAGCATACAAATTTAAAAAATACTAAAAATTCGCGGTACTGTAGTCGAGGTCAATTTTTACACACACAATGCAATGTCTTTATTCATCGCCACTAATTTGAATTTGTAATAAAGAGTAAAGCGTAATGGCGTCGCTAAAAGTGACGCGTGTCGCTATAACTGTGTAACAGTCACAGTCACCGTAACGCGTAACCCCATGTCACTTTCATACTTTTCTAGTCAGTACAAAAAGACATTTCTGGTTTTCGTTTGATTTGTTTTTATAAATAACGAGAAACAGACACCTAACTAACTGCCACGAATTTAACTTTTTCTTGCTTATAAAAAAGGATCATATGCATCTCCACTACATTTAAAACCATGTCTTTACGCCGACTTTGGTTTACTAAATATAATAAATTCATTATTTTATTACCTACATAGTTTTTAAATTTATATTCATTTCAAAGTCGGTATCTTTAATTCAAAGTCGATACGGAGTAATGAGGGAACATAAATTAAAATTAAATTTAAAAAAGCACACTTCGAAAAACCGGTTAAAAAACGAAACATACACGTAATCCTCTTTTTTAAAGTGGGTTAAAAGAAACACAACTACTCCTCCTTTTTTAAGTCCGCTAAAAAAAGAAACTAACGCGTGCTCCTCCTTTTTTTTAAAGTGGGTAAAGAAACATAAATAATCCTCCTTGTTTTAAATCGGCTATTAAAAGAAACATACACCTACTCCCGTTTTTTTAAAGTGGATTAAAAAAAACAAATTTACTCTCCTTTTTCTTAAATCGTTAATCGTCCTTTTTTGAAGGGGATTAAAAAAAGAAACACAATCTTTTTTTTTTAACTCTGTTAAAAAAGACACATAAGTACAAAAAGAAGTAACTTAATAACATATTAATGAAAGCAGGCAAAAATAATTGGAATATCAATTCGACATAAAAACAATTTGAACGGAAAACTTAATTTTTCTTTATTCAACCAGCCTTAGGTTTGTAAATTAACTAAACTAAAATAGGATCGTGAAAAATTCCCGATCATATCTATAATCGTTTGCTTAAGACTTACCAGTATAGAGTCAAAATAAAGATAAAAAAATAAATTTATCGACAGCAAGAAATATTTTTTGAAATTGGTTACAAAATATAGATCTATTTTCTTCCTAGAAATATACCTTTCAAATCATTTATTTATATTTTAACTACAATTTATATCCAGCATATATATTCAAATGACTGTTTGTTTGTTCGTTTTCTATGCATTCCTAAATCATTCATCCGATTAGGATAATACTTTGGTGACTTAAGTAATTTAAACATCTGTTCTAAGGTAAACTTTTTACTTCTTTCATAGTCGTGGATAAAACGTCCGAGCAAGTAAATTATTTTAATATTTATTGTACCAATTAATGTTATTACCTATTATTACTGATTGCCTAAATAAACATATATCTTATATTAATATATTATATTATTTACTTTTGTTTTTGAGGTTAATAATTATTAGATCAACATAATATTTTTATTATATATCAATGAATTAGTAATACCAATATTTATCTCTTTTTCGAAATGTGACTATTAATATCCCATTCTATACATATTAATTCATACATACATTCATACATTCATTCATACATACATACATTCATTCATACATTCATACATTATACATTCATTCATATTAATGGTTTAAAACATTACGTATATTCTGCTTAAATAGATCAAATTACAATATATTTCATATCAAATGTGACGTTAGACACAGATCGTGACATTTCCAAATTTTAAAATTAATACTGACAGCAACCAATAAAACATTTTAATTAAAAGCTATGTATCTGAAATGATTTCCCTGGTAAAGTTGCAAATTCAAATAAATACTTAGTTACCGATTACTGTAAAATTTAGATATGGAAATGTTACGATTATAAAATAAGACGCTCAATTTATTTCTACGTTATTGGTATCAACTAATGAAAACATTTCACATCCACTATTTAATGCATAGTTTTGAATTTATGCTCTCGAGAAAAGTGTGGAACTAAGCTGTGAAACTATTTGGGTCAGTAATTAGTGAAATATATGTAAGTTACTTTAATTAAAATGATTCGATTAACTTATCTTATGGATCGATCAAAAATAAGTGAGGTGAAAAGTGTCACATTTACAGTGCGCTTAAGCGATTTCGGTGCTTAATTTTTATAGGGCGTCAGGTTTTACTCTCTGCGCGGTCAGTAAGCAATTGTTGGTTTTTATTTAATAACAGCTTCATAATATAGAAATTAAAAAAACAAACTTTACTATCTTTTAACCCTACATTTGCCTTTTAATTACTATTTTTCCTAAGGCTCTAATGTATTTTATAAGAGAGCAATTCAACTAAAAAAGAATTATCAGCAGATTATCATTTATTAAATTTCTCAGAAATAGAATTGAATTTTACAAATCTGCCTTTACTATATTAAAAACATAAGATCGAGGTATCTAAACATATTTTTTTATGATTTCATAGCTATAGAAAAAAAGGGGTCTAAATAAATTAAAATTAATATTTATCCTTTGGCTTCGTCTTAATAATTCGAATTTTGTGGAATCTCGGATTTCTGAGAATTTTTTAAGTGCCGTTTTGTGACTTTGGTAACATATCCTCATTAGATAAGTTTGCCTTTGTGTGACGTCATATCCGTACCATTAAAAAACGGGACACGTTTAACAATTCACTGTATTTAGAAAAACGCGACATCACATCAATAATACTCCGATGTCGGTACATTTTTAACTTACTCCATGGCCGAAAAACTATATTAACACATAACGCAAGACTATTTATTTTAGCTTACAGTGAAAAAAAAATGCACGGGAAGTTTGTTTTATATAATTGCTTCGTCGTAGATGAGTGTTTAAAAAAATATTTAGTTCTAATATTACCTATCGCTGTGAGGATCTTGATAAAAGGTAATTAGCCCGACGAGATAAAACAAATATTGGGATTTAAAAAAATATCATTTTGTTTTCAAAATACTAGCGAGTGTACTGAACCAATTTCAAGGTTTCTTTTTTAATTTCATTCAACAAATCTTCTGTCAGATTTAGGTGTACGAGTAAACTATATATATAACTCCTTACGTTTTAATAGGCGTTCGCCGTTAGTTTACATTACTTATATAAAAGTCTGACAGTATATTGACATTTTAAAAATTCGAATGCTTTTTAATATTTTTACAGATTGAAAATGTTTAAACAAATTATATAGCCAGAAAAATTAATACTGACGCACAGATAGTTGCATCGCTTGAGGTAATGCACGCTGGTTTAAATACAGGCCTGTATTTCATGAAAGCTTTTCACTCTCACCTATCTATCTGTGTGATCATGCAATACGGTCAAACTTTCATTAAAGTAGTAAAAAAATGATTTAAAAAAGAAACAATAATTATGAAAAACGGTGAAAATGTAACGAATATGTAATGGTTTAATGAATATTTACAAGAATAACTTACGTTTAACGTAGCATAAGTGAAAATGAATCGTCAAGGCTAAAAATAAAAATAAATTACGTGCAAATCGTTTAGATATAGTAAAATTGTTAAATATATTTATTTATTTATTGTGACATAATTAATTTGACAAAGAAATAGAATTGTAGTAGTAGAAATCACAGTTACAAATTAATATTATAAATGCACGGGGAGTGCACTGCACTGCTAGATTTTGTGCCCTGCCTTCTTTACTAAACTATGTCTGTACTAAGGAAGGCAGTGATATATTGTGCTACAGTGAAGAATGTCAAACCATATTATAGACTATAGTAAAGTTTTCTGAGGACGCCGAATGGCGAATGCATAAGGCCCGTGTCACATCCAAGGCCGCCCTCCGTGCGACTCACACACCAGTTGCTTTCGATACTTACAAGTTACAATATGTATTACTGATCATCCAATATATATATATATATATATATAATATATATGAAACACCGTATAAATAACAACATTTATTTTCTTTATTTGCAGGTTTGTATCAAATTAACAGCGTCGTGGTCGCGGTGAGATCCGATAAGCTTCGAGATCGCGGCTTACTGCTGAACATTATCTATTCCTGCAGGATCGCAAACAGCTGGACAATATAATTATTCGGGAAAACGACTATTAATTCAATTTACTCTTTCTTGTGGAAATCGCGTAACATTATGGACACGCACAAGGCGTTGTTACATTATCCTGACGATGTATTCGTAATTGTTGTTTGTGGCAGGGGGTTAAATTAACGCGTTTTGGCGTGCATATATTACAATACAAAATTTCGTGTCTGTGCTGTTGACCTTCGGGGAGTTCCTTTGTCTGGAGCCAATAATCCTGGGTGTGGAATCAGGTCATGCTTAGCATAAAAATACACCATAAAGGTTTATGGAGGGGTTTGTATTACCTATTATGAGTAAGAAGTCAGTAATGAGTACACAACAAAGACGTTATTACAAGATCGGTTTAATATTATCACGTTTCTAGGATACCACGATGAATTTTTATATACCGTCTTTACAAAAAAAAAAACAGAAAACGCAGGAACAATTCGTTGGATTTTTATCGGGAATGGTCTCACGACTAAGTGTATATAGGATATTTTTAAAATTAGCGCACTCCTTTTAGGAGATTGATCTACATCGATAACTAAACCGGGATTAGAAAACTTCGGGGGTCATTGACCGATCTCGTGCCGTGCGTTCAACCGAGTTCTCATTTTTCCAATATTTTTTGCTGCTTACTGTCGATATAGATCAACATCCTGAAAGGAGTGCCCTAAATTAGAAATTAGTATCTCTTTAGAACCTCAGGAGCTTATATTATAGGTCTAGATATATTGCATGGATCACCGTAACGAAGACAAGTACTGTTTTTTGTGAAAATTGCGAAGATAATGACCTGAACGTTTCAAAAAGTGGAAATGAGAGTATATTTTTCGATTGACTTCAGTGACTTGGGGAAAATCTGACCTAGATCTTCGCGCCGTCATGACTTTATGTCCGCGTTTGGTTTTCTAAAATTTCGCGCGGCGTTTGAAAAATGATCGGGTACACGTTCCACTTTTGGCTTTTTTCGTTTTGTGATTTATCACCGCACATCAACGGCCGAACGACGCTAATTATTGCGCCTTCGGACAAGACCGAAAAGAAACTTGCTACATCGGACATTTAAAACCGCTTTTGCGGGTACGAAATATGTAAATGCGCCTTAATAAATATGATCGAAAAGGTTGAATGCGCTGCGACGAAATCGGTGTGAATTGTAAAAAAAATACAAATATGAACGTTAAGTAAAATAAAAAATTGGGTCTGCGACCAGACGGTGAAAGTTAAACTTCTTTGGTCATTCGAATGCAATTTTTTTTTCACAAATTATACGAAAGTATACGAAAAAACGTATAAAAAGGCACTCTACGGATTTTACTCCTAACACGTGACGCAGTTTCTCGACCAACATCCCATCCCAATGATTACAACGGGCGCAAAGAAGTATAACTTCAAAAAAACACAGATAACTAGCTTCAAATTTCGGAAGGGCCTCTACAACGCGACAAACGTATTTCGTAAATAACGCAATTGGACTCTACAACTCGACAAACGTAATTTTACTCCTAACGCGTGAAGCGGTTTTTCGACCAACATCCAATGAGTACAACGGGCGCAAAGAAGTATAACCTCAAAAAAAATAACCTTTCACTTTTAAGCTCATGATGTCCACAATGACAAATGTGCTAACCTCACAAAGTGAACATCTTTGAAAGGCACTTACCGCTTGAAAATAGAATTCCACAGAATACAGGTTATTCCATATAAAATGTGTGAGAAAATGAGTTTTCTTTGTAAATTTTTTTCGTGAATTTTTCCGATGTTTTAATGGTTTTTCTGCTATTCGGGGCGGAGACAAAAATTGCTCGCCGACCGCGCAGAGTAAACCCTGGCGTCCGATTTCAAGGTCGTAGAATTGCTCCGCCTTAAGGCCGAGATACACGCGTTTGTCTGACGTGCGACGAGCCCGAAACGGCACGCGTTCCACAAACGGTCACTTTAGCCGACGTTTTTCGTCTACGAATGATGTGACGGACGGACGATGCTTTCTCCGAACGAGCGCACGTTTTGTCGGTCAGCGAAATTGGTCGCAACGGGTTTTGAACCTGGTGTCGTTGGCGCAAATGCTGTGCTATCCGAATATATTGCTTTTTTCTCTAAAGTTAATGACTAACTGATATTGTAATAATAATTGAATTATTAACAGCATCACCTTCTAACATCTGTTCGCGAAAGTGATTTCGAAAAAATGAAAAACTAAAAAACTTTCATTTTTATCAAATCACCTATGTCCCTATAGTTTTATATCTCTATTCTTGTATTTAATAAATAGCATATTTATTAAATTAATTTTTAAGTTTTAATCGAATTAAGTTTTAATAGAATGTAGAGAAAATAGAGATTTTTCGGGACTCGTAACTTTTACGCAAAGTACAAATTTTAATTTTTTGTCATATTAATATGAGCCTAGATAATTGTGTCGTATAGATGCGAAACATTCTTTATCAATTTTATAAAAAAAATAATAGTAAGCCAAAAACTCGGGAAAGTTTTTGTTTTTTTCATCATCATCAGATTTTTTTTATGAATGCAAAAATGACAGTTTTCATCACAAATTCAGTCTTTAATGATCGCCTGTTATTTTATGGGAAAAACAAAATTTGTATTATGCCTTTTGAAACTAAAATCGTGTTTTTTTTTATTAATAAATGATTACATAAAAGCAGCTTATAACTTTATAAAAGGGTTTATTTTTTTTATTATCATATAAGTTGAGTATTTTATGAGATTTTAAAAAAGCTTACTTAAGCCATATTAAACTATTTTAACCATAGAATTAGTTAATGCGTTTTATAAAATATTTTTAACTCTCACACATCCTTTTGAATAACAAAATATTTACACAAACTATACATAAAGCAGACATTGATATGAAGGCAATAATTAAAGTCAACAATTCTTAAATTAGAGTAGCCAATTGGCTATTAAAAATAGATAGAGTAAAACTAATACCGAAAGCACAAATAGTTGCATCGCTTGAGTGTAATGCAAGCTGGTTTAAATACAGCGCTGTATATAATTGTATAATTGAGTTGTAAAGGTATTTGACTTATATTTGATGATTATTTTTTAACATCAGCAATTCGCCTAAAAAGGCAAACTGTGTACATCAAAATTAATAATATTATTATATAAAAATAATAGATCTAATACTAATAAAATATATTCAACGAATTTAAATAAGAGAAATTTTACAAAAGTAAACAAAAATTTCAAAAAAAATGTGTTTTGTGCATTCAGCGTTGGTATAATATACTCACAAAAAGATCAATTTAGGAAAAATCAAATTTTGTCTAGATAGAACATGTTAGATATTGTGGTTTTGTATAGAATTCATAATAGATCGACTGAGGAAGGGTTGAGCAATCTTTGTTACTTAAGCAAGAGGTATCACCTCTACAGCGCAGCGCCATCTGCCAGTGCCAGTTAAAACTATGAGAGATTTACAGTAATGCTTGTGATCTGCCAGCTAGTTATAGCTGTTATGCTTTTAAAAATATACGGTTCGATCCGTACTTTTAACCGTGACATCTATACGGTTTTACACCGGCAGCGAATCTTGCGAGAGCGAGAGGCCGCAGTTGCAACATCCATCTCGCTTTCTCTCCGCATGACGCCGCGTTTCGATGAGGCGATATTGACAAATACAAATAAGATGTTGCGCGGCGGCCAACGTTTTGGGCACAAACATCTCGCTATATTTCCATAATCGGTCAATGTCGTAAGGAGGCTGCTTTGTAATCGATTCAAAAGCACACCAGTGTGCAAAACGCGACACGCGACGAGTGCCGCGCCTTCAGCTGAGTCGATCCTCGACTGAACAAACAGTCCTAACTTTAAGGCGCCACCAGTCCCTAAAACGTGTTTTGTAACGGATTTTGGTGCATTTTGTTGAAGTTATTCCCAACAAATGGCTAAAACTAAAAATACCACAATATTCTACATATATTAATTTATTACTTTGCTTAAAAAAAAACGAAATACACCTTATTATAGTAATGAAAATAAATAAATAGGAAAGTGTTGTTTTTTTTCTTGCAACGATTTTCTTTTAAGTTGTGTAAGTGACTCGAACCTAATGTTTCTTTCTAAAGATAGACAATATAATAATCTAGGACATTACTTAAAAAAAAACATTTTTTTCAAATGATAATAATTATTTAAATACAAAAAACATGTTTCATCGATTCCAAATGAGTCGGCGAGTATATCCGTCTCTTTTCTACGCGTCAATGTTCGATTAAAGCCTACTCTTTCTAATCTCAAGGACAAACGCGTCCCTGGGCGCCTTAAGGCAAAGCCAAAGCATAATTTTGATTCTTTTAGACCCACCCTTAATTCCCTTGGAAACCATTGGATATGTAATCATAAAAAAAAAAATGCTTAGATATCTTAATCTTGTGTCTTCAACATAGTCTTCGTCGTTAAATTTACATTTCCCCAATAACCTTAAAATTGAATAGCTAAACGGCGTGTTCTTGATAAAAATGATACCTTGATGGGCCACACATTTCCAGGTGTAATTTTATTAAACCTTTTATAAGCTTTTATTAGACTTGCAATGTTTGTTAGTCGGTTTAGGTCAAATCTTGCAAGCTGAATTAAAACCACTTCCTCTCGTCCTACGGAGTTGAAATTTAGCATGTTGGTTCAGTTTCGATGACAATGCGTTTTTATGGTAAGCACCACCTGATTCTACACCAGGGAACGGCTCCAAACGAAGGAACTCGACGGTCAACAGCACATACAAAAAAAAATGTATGCGCATTCGAGTACTTAAATATAAGTTTGTTTTTTAAAAATGTTTTTTCCTTTTAATTTGTTCAAGTAGGTTTGGTTGTGTTAAAGGCCAGATCCTGTTGCAGAAACGTTGATGACGTTCCCCATAGTGAGGGGTTTCTTGCAGATGAAATTTAACCCGTCATTTTCGTTTAAACAAATATTTTGCGAATATTGGCCCTGCGATTTTAAACATGATTTCTTTTGACCTCGTACAAAATTCATCATGGTTTCCGAGTAGAAAAATTCTAAACTTTAAGTGATTGTTAACCCGGCCTTGACCGAGCAAAAGGCGAGTGTTTTTAAACATAATAGGGAACATAAACACCCCCTTAAGTCTTCGGAAATGATATTGAAACACCGTATATATAATCGGGTGGCAATTGTGCGTGCTCCGTATTGTTTAATAGATAAATAGTATGAAAGAAATGTCAGATGAATGAACTTCTTTTCGCGTACGCCCTTGTTAGTTATTTCACAAACCATCGGGTCAGTGTATGCGGCCCTTAGCACATCCGGCTGAGATTTGTACTGGAATCTATGCAAGAAATGTGTGTCACGTCAATAATGAGCAACAAAAGAGCACCACTGTGATAGAAGCACTCGCGCGCACCTTTCTCTGCGGCCAGAGCAGCGCAGTCGCGACTGTCTCTTTCCAACGCCATCATTATAGATCATTACCCATTTTACAGCCATTGGCACGATTTCAAATGATAACTTCACAAATTACGTTCTGCCAACGGTATAAACGTCACTCGTGTGATACGACTGGTCTCCGTAAGATGACGAGAACCCCCCCCCCCCCACGTTGGGGACACTATTGGAAACTTCAAAATCTAAACTAACCTTTTAATTTACTTTCAACCAACTTCCGTGCAGAAGTTTTACTTCTAATGCACGTAGTGACACACACAGAGGGAGGGAATGTATCAAAATTATATTTAAACAAAAGTTGTAGGGAAATTAAAAGCCTTCAATTAACACTTTGAAAGAATTCGATCATTTATTTATTAAAGGAGGTATGATTTTTTTAATTTCGAAAAACCATTTTCTCCATCCCTAGGTCCAATGTTTTGTTCTGTCAAACAAGTATAAAAAGATATCTATATACCTACTAAAAAAGTTTTATTAAAATTTCACTTCGCACATTAAAGAACTTGACCGAGATTTTGTGTCCTTAAATTTTATGTATCAATTTAAAAGTGATTGGTGTAAAATTACGGCAGTTATAGTGTCCACAAAAAAGTGATATAGAAACGCGAAGATATGTCGAAAGTTTCCAGAAGACATGGTACCCATTGCAACAGGTAGCTTTTGCTGATGAAATCTACCTAAGAGTATCTTTATTCATTTACTTTTACTGGTCATCCGAATTGCGGTTAGAAAATATTTCCTGCGAGGATCGAGGACATCTTTGCTACTGAATCTAGCCCAAAAAGTAACAAATTGTCTTCAAAATTATTGTTGGCTTTTCATGATTCTGTAGCTATTTTAAAATATTTATTAGTTTCCACTTAGTACCGTCGACTTTCAAGCGGACGGTTTGCGATTTGTAACTTATCTTTACCGCCAATAACTGTCAACGTTGTAAATCTGAGAAAACGAGTGGTTCTCTTTGCGCAACGAGATGAATAACTTAGACGAATCCAAGCAAATTTATGCGTTTTTTTTTTCTATGCGTAGTTTTTAAAACTACGTTTCGAGACCATTTGCGATAACTGGTCCAGGCGATTTCAGGTAGAAAACTGCCATACTACGCTCGCTACTCCCTACGCTGAGAAAACAATCCTCTACGCTTCTTGTCAGACCTGTAAGCACCTGTGAGTGTTGTAACCTTAACAGACTATTTGGTTAGCGTTACTGATGTTTTTAATAGGCTAAACTAATGGTTGGTACGCCTGACTGAACACATAAACAAACTGCTTTGTAAACGCCACCGAACGGTTCGGTTGAGAAGCGCGAGGTGTGTTTGCGAGTCTACTACCGATTGTTTGATCGACCTAACAAAACAGTCTTGTTAAGGTGTACACAAAGTTTCGTTAGGTGAACGATTTATCAATCTATAGGAATTGGTTTGTACAGTACACTTCGGTTAGGTCTACTGAAATTCAGTAGCCATAAAAATTATGATTTTATTGAACTTTTCTGTTAACTCAGAGCTCGATATTTTGTTCAGTGCGCTACGTTGGTAGGAGACAGTGACGCGATCCGCTATTCGTGTTTTGTGTAACAAGGAGGCTCCATCCCGCCAAGTGCAAGCCATCCTATTGTCTGTGGCGTGTCCCATATCGAGTGGTATTTGGTTATATACTGTAATATATATAAAACAAATAATGTGTCGCTGATAACTTCATTCAGTCTGGAACGGTTTTCGACAGCGATTTGTTAACGAATTTTGTGTCATTTAAATTAATAAACGTCAATCAGCACATTGTGCACTATTAATTTAGTTTTCACTACGAAATTAACAGTGTTTTTATTGCTAATTTTGAAACGCCAAGTGATTAATATTTACACCGGTTTGTCACTTAGACATTAGTGTGTTTAGCATCTGGTTGTAATGTTGGTTCTGTCATAAAAACACATACACAAATTGTCTTCGGTTAAGGAAGGGGGGGAGGGGGGATCTGTAAGAGCGATTTTGTTTTAATAAAAATAATTGCTATGGCCAAGAATACAATTATTTTGGGCCCTACTCAACTAGGCCAAATATGCCTCACCTAGAGTCAGGGGAGATGGTGGTAATGAAGCGTTAAAAATGGTATGACCATGTGCGTATTCGAGCCCGTAACCTTTGGGTCAATAGTTCAACGTCTTAACCACTAGACTGCCACGATCTTTGTTGGTTTATAACAATATTAGATTGATTTACATACATTTCGTTAAAATATACAAATCGCAGGTCATACAAGAGTTCTTCATTCGTATGGCTTGTGTTGTCGAGGAGTCACTATTGGGAGCAGTTCCGACTGACTCCTTGTTGTTTCCATAATGCGCGGTCGTTTATTACAGGCAAACAACATCTCGCGTGTCTGTATAACTGAATGAGTGTTTTTTTTTTGTGTGTCTTGTTACTCAACTCAGTCGACAGTGTTGAGAAAAGCGGCGTCGAATATTTTCAACGACGAAAAATGACCACCCCGGATTTGACCCACTGGGAATTCAAACTCTGACCTCCGGATTTAGAAGCAGGCGCTTATACCACTGCGCCATACAAGCGTTATAGTGTTGTCATTCTAATGTGAACAAAAATAATACTTCGCATCGTTTTATCTCATATTTCTACTTTATACTAAACTATACTAAATAAACTTCAGACGTAAATATTTTATAGAGTATAAGAATCAAGAAAATAAAATTACAGACGCTTTTTTTACTTTACCATATTTTACCATACCATATAACACGTTAATCAAGCCACGTCAGCATTTTATTATAAGATTAATAATTTAAATTATGTTTTTTTTTAATGTCTAATTTAGTTTTATATTAACAGACTTTTATTACTTTTATTAATGTAAAGTTATCGTCAATAGAATTTGTTTGTAAGACTTGATTTCTTTAAATACAGAATAGAGAATATATTGATTCTGTTTTTCAAGACTATTTCTATGACGTGACGGACTTCACTTTCTACAGACCATTTTCAATTGGTTCACAAAAAAAAAACACGACGAGTACCTACAATTTATATTTATACTACTTTATAAAATTACACGGCTAAAACTATAAATTAAAAAATAAAGATAGATTGATTTTATTTATGGTAAGTACATTTAAAAAAAAAAAACGAAATTATTTGACCCTGATGATACCCATTACGATACTGGAGATAATTTTAATTGAGTGTTTCTGTTGGGAAAAATTCTTAAATCACAAAAACCATTAGAGGTCATACAAAATGAATTGTTTTTTTAAACTTAGCGGATCGTTTCATTTTAACGATCGTAGTGATATCTATTTGTTTTAGTTTGATTCGATTTGGTTCGAAGTGACATTTAACAATTTAAGTGACATTGAACGTCGTAAGTGTCATTGTAAAGTTGACAATGATAATATTTTTGATAATAAAAGTCGTATAAAAGCGGTGATTTCGGATCACCTTCAAGTTAACTAAGTGTTATCTTATGTTATGATGTATAATTTTGGTGCTAAGAATTATCAATTATTAATGCAAGTATGGCAATTGATTTAAAAAACAACTTTCTTGAAATTTATCAGGCATTTGAAAAGTTATTTTCGAGCCTCAATCCTACCCCCAATTATTATTAAATCGCACGCTGTGTTTGATCACGCTAATGTCGGCCTTAAATCCTTAACCGTAAAAGTGTCAATCAATAGTTGCGTTGTCGATATATTGCGTCTAAAGTTATACATTTTAATTATCTCTAAAATAAGAATTAAATAAAAATGTGCCTTTGAACTACAATATTATTTTGTCTACAATTCGCACTATTTTTCGGGTAAATCGTATGCTCATTATCGAACGCGAAACGAAAAATAAAAGTGAACACATTTTTTTATTTAATTTATATTTCAAAAATAAAAAATTATGAACTTTTAATTAACAAATTAACAACTTAAGCCGACTACAGGTATCTACAAATTATTTATTTATTTATCCATAGTACAATACACTACGCATAAAGTACAAACATAATTCCCTTTTTTTTATATTTATTTCAAGGTTTTCAAAAATAATTTATAATTAGCTATGTCTTAAATATAAATATAATTAGCTAGGTCTTAAATATAACTAGAAAAGAGGTTTAGGCATATTGAATTATAATCACTTCACTAGGCGTAATGCCTGAATCAAAGTGATAAATATTCGAGGCACTCAATATTTTATTTGGAGGTGCTCTAGTATATACATATATACACACATTCATATACATATAAATATATATATAAACATATTTATTAATTGCGTTAATGTTATATTAATATTTGATGCTTAGAAATTATAGCAGATTTGAATAACATACTAATACATACTATTACAAAAGATATTTATTTTCATAATGTATACTAAAAATATATAAATACAAATAATAAATAAATATAATATAAATATACACACAATATAATAGACACAGAATATAATATGTCCAGATTTATGCGTTCAGGTCAAAATTGATGTAAGTTGATTTTCAAATTCCTGCCTTGTTTTATTAAGCAGCCAATTGCTTATATTTATAATCAGTGACATATATGTTTAATAGAATGAACTTGCGTCTATATATATATATGTGACAATTAACATTGGAAAATGGAAAACATTGGATTTGAACTATGCATCAATCCTCAACCACTAAGTGTTTCGACAAGTGTTTTATAGCATTAAGGACTTATGTTGTACATATTTTTCGGAGCCTGATTTTCTAAATTGATTTTCTTTTTTGAAATATAAATTAAATAAAAAAAATGTTTTCGCTTTTATTTTTCCCTTCGCGTTCGATAATGCAGCATTCGATTTACCCGAAAAATAGTACGTATTGTAGACAAAATAATGGTGTAGTTCTTAGCAAAGGCACTTTTCTTTTTTATTCGTATTTTAGAGATAATTAAAAGTTACTAAATCTAGACATGATATATTTCGACGAGGCCGTAAATGCAAGGTAACTATCGATCAGCACTTTTACGGCTAAGGATTTAAGGTCGACATTAGCATGACCAAAAATAGTTACGATGTCTTATTGAATAATATTTGGGCATAGAATGTGCCTTAAGGGTTGCTCATTAGCCCATTAAATTCATTTGATAATCCTCGCCAGAAAAATGAACATTCAATTAGCGAAGGCAGCAATCAAAGAAATGAGCAATTTCCGAAGCGCTAGGAATGCGCAATCAATCGAGTTCGAATATTGGTCAAGGGGAAGACGGAATCGATAGAAACGTTGATCGATTGTACCCACCTCCCTGCAGAGAGCCAATCCTGGGTGTAGAATCAGTCATGCTTACCATAAAAATGCATTGTCATCGGAACTGAAACGAAATGTCAAACCTGCGTAGGATGAGAGGAAGCGGTTCTAATTCAACTTGCAAGATTTGCAACTTGCAACCTAAACCGACGCACAAACATTGCAAGCTAAATAAAAGTTGACTGCGAAGACCATTTCTGTAAAATAAAAGAAATTTTCAGCGAAAACAGTTCAGTTTCAGCGGATAGAATATTCTGAGTAACTTAACTGAGAAAAAACCCTGTACGCTCTACAAGAAATTCACGTGACAGTTAAACGTTTCGTTGCCCCTACAGTTCGATTATGGTTAAAGCTATTTGTACGCGCAAACGAACGAGTCTTGTAACCTTAACAGACTATTTGGTTAGCGTTACTCATGTTTTTAGTAGGCTAAACTAATGGTTGGTACGCCTGACTGAACACATAAATAATCTGCTTTGTATGCGCCACCGAAGTGTCCGACAGAGAAACAAAATGGCGGAATGATAAGAAGTCAGTCTACTATCGATTGTTTGATCGACGTAACAAAACAGTCTTGCAAGGTGTACACAACTTTTCGTTTGAGATTGATCGGTATAGGTTACGAGAAAATTGGCGCACGATTTATCAATCCACTGGAATTGGAAAAACAGATCGATATTTTTTTCAGTGTCTAACGTCCGAAAAACCCGAATTAAACCAACCCTATTTCCACCGCCTTCACTGTGACCTCGATCAGATCGGATCATTCCGATCTTCTCCGGCAGAAATCATCCGTTCAAGGTCAACCGTCGGCACACAATCGTGGGTCTCAGTAATGACATATCAGAGCGATTACTTAATTCTTGCGCCAATCAGATCCATTAAACAACCAGTCATAACTAATTAAAGAGCGTGTAACGTTTACGTAACGCTCGCATCTGCAGATCGTGATCTGACGCTGAGCGTGATGCTGCATAGTTTCGCTTCGAAACACACAACTTTGCCTGCCTTAACTGTTTGACATTGTTAGCTTCATAGTTCTTATATTTAAAAAAAACCCTTTCAGTACGCCGGAGGCTGGGGTATATTTCACCAAAGTAAGGGATGGGCGAACTCCAATTGTACGAACTTGTAACAGACATTGAGCGAGCTGCGCTGCTCCATACCTTTGCGCAGCGAGAGTGCTATACTGAATCCCTCTTTATACTGTGCCGTAAGGGATGCTCAAAAATTGTTTTAAACAAAATTTATTTTGATCCTGAGGATATTTAAGGGAGGTATGTTTGTTTTTTAATTTTGAAAAACCAATTTTACCCACCCCTTGGGCCAACGGTTGGTGCTATCAAACAAGTTTACTTAGATAAATTTTAGGACCTTATCTAAGCAATAATATAAAATTTAAATGAACTTGATGTCTTATATATTAAGAAAGTTATAGTAAAATTACACTTTTCGAAAGAAACCCCTCCATTTGGTGCCCTTAAATTTTATGTATCAATTTGAAAGCGATTGGTGTAAAATTACGGGAGTATCGTGTTCACAATAAAGTAAAATTGGTGCTAGGTCGCAAAGATGGAAACGTCCCTGACTCCTGATGGTGACGGTCTTCGGAGGCCAATGCCAGTGCGTCGTCGTTGATATTTATGGGTTCACAAAAAGCGCTGCAGCCGGACCGCGGTTCACGATCCGTTGTCCTTCGCTTCCCCACGACCACCAGTCGCCCATAATCGTAGGCAAATTCGACAACTACGAATAATTATGCTCGGAACGGAGCAAAGCAGGTTTCTTTAAAGTTTATTTTCTATATAGCTATTTACAGGTGTACAGATGTAGGTATCCTCTAAAAATAATCAACCCCCGCATTAATCACACAT
Organism: Neomicropteryx cornuta; assembly: GCA_020383195.1. Classification (NCBI taxonomy): domain Eukaryota; kingdom Metazoa; phylum Arthropoda; class Insecta; order Lepidoptera; family Micropterigidae; genus Neomicropteryx; species Neomicropteryx cornuta. Next base: position 1,441,623 of record JAHKQU010000010.1, on the reverse strand, counting down.
ATAATCGATAATTAGTTTTTTTTTTCATATATAATGAAAAACGTGTTTTACCATATTAGGAAGTCAGATAAGGGGGGTAAAAAGACGGCATTAGGACCTGTGTAATACGTTTTACATTTTTTATATCTTCTATATTATTATATATATTTAAAATGGTTTTTTATTAAGTCAGATGTTTTGATAAAAAAAAAACGAGTTGGAATGTCAATATAAACTTAGTGACACCAATATTGAAAACATCTTTTGGACAGAGACATCTCATTTTCTGGGCCCAAAAATATATAATCAGATAAGAGATGAAATTAGGGATGCTAGAACTAAAGCTAGTCTCGTTAAATCTATACTAAACTGGTTGAGAAAAATGCTGAGAAAATAATATCGGAAATATTTGTTTAGATAAAATTTAATAGTACTGTAATTTAAACGACTTATATCTAATAAGTAAAAAATATTCCTGCATTATTTTAGTTACCTAGAATGTTTAACAAAATATATATATGCTTACTTAGATATGTGATACCTCATACTTTAATATGTTTATGCCCAATGTATTTATATAATTATATATATCACTACTATTCTATATATAAATATATGTTACTATACTATTTGTAGTATTAACACTATTTTATATTGAATATTTATTTACCTATATATTTAAAAATTGTTTATTCATTTATATAATAAGCATTAAGTGTTAACGAGTAGGCACTTAAATTGAATTCATGTGTGTGTGTGTGTGTATATTTGTGCCTTAGTTAATTTTTATATTTTCACAGGGTTTTGCGCTGGTCTCTTGTATGCTCACTGTAACACTTCATATACAACCTTCCTTAGAACAGGTAACTCTTACCTAGTTAGCAAGGGACTTGTACTCATCGGCCAACATGATTTCTCAAAAAAAAAAAACTCTTTTGTGGTCCGTAATCTTTCACAAAATGTCACACAAGTGCACGAATCACAAACACACACATTGATATTTATTATCTAAATATCGCAATCGATTCCTATCCAAACATCTTCTTCAGTGGGTAAGGTCAGGTTAGTGGCCATGTCGATTCTAGGAAGTTATCAGTTATATTTTATATTGGTTTTTATATTTATTATATTATACAAAATTCGTAAAATTCTATTCTAATATAATTCCTATTAGTTACAAAAATATATCTTCAGCTTGCATGTGACAAACAATGCTTCTATGAAACAGTTGAAGAGTTTTTCATGAATGTTTTTTGTGAACTCTAAATTTATCTTTAAGAGCCAGTTTATCGTGAGGTGACCTTGAATTTCGACCTTTGCAAATGGTGTCGGCCACGTGCACTTCGAGCGTCCGTCGACAACATCACAAATAAATATTTGTCAGTTTTTTATTTATATTAAAAATATAAAGCAATTTAAAAAAAACTAAGTTTAAGGTTTTCTGTAGATTTTATTGCGGACATTTCTATGTATAAATTAGGCTTACGTCACATATGTAGTTTGGTTTATGAGAATTTTAAAAAATAAAACTTACCAATTTCAATATTTTTTTATGTAAACATAGGACTATTTATGTAAAAAACCAGCTTAAAGGTTTTCTAGAAATATGTTTAGTTAATCTAATTATATTTTTTATATTTTCCTGGTATGAAAAGCTATCTTGGCAGTAGACCTCAAAAATATGCATAAAATGCAATTCGAGTGCGTTATAGCTCTTAAAGACAATTAAGATTGTGTGAACTCGGGTGTTTCCGGCGCGTGTATAATATAGTTCCAAAGCCCTGCCTACGCCAGAATATGCGGTGCATGCATTGTAGGTTAAAGAGAAAAAAAAACTCAACTTTACGGGAAAGTAATAAAAGGATCATGTAATATTAATAGTCCCCGTGCGCCATAACGGCGTCAAGGCCATTATCGATCGGCGCGGCATCATAATTCGCGTGCTGACCGAATTGAACACAATCTGTCAAAAAGTACAATAAGTTTAGGGATGATTTTTCTTTTTTTAATATCATTTCTTACTAATAATACGTTACTCTGAGTAGGAATAGTTGTGTGTATAAAATTTATTATAATACAAACAAAATCACATCTAAACAATATTTGAGAACTTTAGAAAATTGGCGTCTTAAGGTGAGTAACTTGTAGGATAACGAGTCAATAAAAATGATGTCGCTTTTAACGACTTTCGGATGGTTCGAGGTTCGAACTCAGCCTTTATAGGTCGACTCGAACATCGAAGCTTTTTTTACTTCCGTGCATCTCGACGACGCAATTAATTTCGTCTCAAAGTCGCCTTAAGGCTCAGCCGATACATATATGTTACCGTCAATGTGAGATAGACGATAATGTGCACAATAACTGATTAATCTGCTAATTACCGGGTGAGTTCCGTTAAAGTACGCAGTTTCCTTCTCGATAGTAATATATCTGCACTTTACCTAGTTAATCTGCACATCGTCACCAATTTTTAGATTGCACCAATAAGCAATTAATTTAGTTTAATTAAGTTATTTTATTAGAGTAAAGTCTTAGAACTATTTAACTACTTAACTTAATATTTTAAAAAATAATGTACGAAAATTACAACTGCCATATTAAAGTTAATTTTAAAAATCAAGTCATGTTTTATTAAATCAGTAATCAGTGAAGCAAAATCATTTTCGTACTTTAACGCACTCGCGTAGTTAATCTGCAGAGTAACTAGATAATGCGTGCACTAACTGTTTTACGAACATTAACGTTAACATATATATTTTTAGTGTTCCGAGCATAGAGTGAGGAACACTTTTGCTTAGAAACATAAAACACATCTCATGAATTCCTTACAAAATCGCAAAAATCCTATCTCAGTACGGGCACTACTAAGTTATCTAGATAGCGCTAGGCATATGAAAAATATAATTATTCCATCGCCTTAGTACACAAAATGTTACAGATGTGATTTTTTTTATCATGATAATGCTTGATTTGTCAAACTCGAATTGATTTTCAAAAGTAACCTGTGTCAATTTGACAAAACTATATTTATTCGAAAAATTAATCAACAGCCCACAAATACCAGCATAAAGCTTTAGTTTATATGGATAAAAACTGTCTTCAAAATAAATAAAATGCACAAAAGTACATACAACTTAAAAAGTCTTAAAAATCTTTTTTTTTTATTACACTAGACTTTACGAAACTTATACTAAATCACACTGAGAAATTCTCTATTATATACAGGTTGTCCCAAGACCAATCCCACAAACTTTAGGGGGTGTTTAATTTCCCTATTGAGAGTAAGAAATTATGTAACAAAATGCGAAAAAATCACCAAATTTATTATTTTTGTAATAAAATTGGTGTAAATCGATCTTATCAATCGATAAATCAATATTATCTGTCGACCAATAGCATCCCTCTTACAACCCCAGAGAAGGGGAAAGGAGTTACCCCTTCTTATTAGACAGACCTCTGTTCGACCAGTGGCATCTGACAGCAATCATTTAGAACAACGCGGCAGGTCATTAACCTCGATCTTGCCTGACCGCGGCCCAGTGACCCAGTGACGTAGTTATCCGAGGGAGGAGCCATTGAAAAATATCTATTTTGCATGATTTAGAATAGAAACTTCAACATTTTTTTTCTCGTATACCATAATTAATTTTGATAGTTTCTTAACAAATAACGCTAGGAATTGTAGGACCTATTAGCTGTTTTTTTTATTGGGATTGACCTTGGGACACCCTGTATATTTAAAGAGATAAATAGTCGAAATCGTCTTGGTACAGGTAAACATATGTACGGGTTGAACTTATATGTACAGGTGCCAGCAATATCCTTTGTAAGGGGCAATTGATAAATCATCAATTTTTCGGTCTCGGTTAAAACAAAATTTGTCGTAGAACTACCCTCGAAGGGCTAATTTTTTTTTCAGCTCGGTGGATACTTATCATAATAAGTATTACTGTGTTTTTTTTACTGTGATCTTGTGACCACAGACCACAGACCACATTCGGGTCAGTTGGACAGATGAAGTTCGAAACGCATGATGTCTCGAAGAAATTGAAGAAAGTCGTCTTTGGCCACGTCATGAGACATTTAGGGTCTAAAGCATCTCCATCTGATCGTTCAAGGAAAAATTATTGGCAAACGCAGTCCTGGAAGACGAAGAAAATCGTGACCTAAGAATCCGCGCAAGTGAAATACGAGTATCTTTATACTATTTTAACTAACACGAAAAAACGCGCGCGTTATAAGGCGACACCGTTTAAATCGCCCTATTAATGTAACGCAACGAATAGCCGTGTTACTGAAGCTGGCTAATAGCGGTGATGAAATCGCGTTCATTCACAGCCACAGCCACAGAGAAGGTCACTCTAGGTCACTATTTTGACATTATGACAATGAAGCACGGTGACGAGCTCAGCGACAAATCACGCCGTTATTCTGTAGCTGTTTGATTATTAGGCTATTTTGAAATCGCGTAACCTCAGTTATATTGTTATCGCGTTAACGCCCATTGCTAAACTCGATCGCTGAACGGATACGGCACTAAAAGATTTTTTGATGGCATGTTTATTTTACTGGAGTGACGCAAAAAAAAGGACTAGCTGTGGGACCCGCCGCGGCCGAGAACCGGCCGTGAACCCCTTAAGGTAAATACCGCCACGCACGGGTCGGCCCGTAAGGTATAGAACAAATAAGCAATGTCAGTATTGACAAACGGTGCATTATTCGTCCCTACTTACGCGTCGCCTTAAATGTTTGCATAGGCCTTGCAACGAAGTGCTATACTAAGGAAAAATAAGTGAGGAGTGATTCAGTCAAGGATAATATCCGACAAATGAGGATTTAATTCCTGCTTTAATCGAATTTAAGGCGAAGGCTAAGGATAAATATTAATTTCGATTCATTTAGACACTTATTTCTATTGGATATTTAATCATGAGAAATGATAAACTGCTAATAGTTATTTTTTAGTTAAATTGCTCTTTTATAGACGACATTATAGCATTAGAAAAATAGTGATTGAAGGCTAAAAGAAAAGTTTGTTTTTTTAATTTCTATTTAATGAAGCTCTCATTAAATAAAAACCAACAATTGCTTACTGACCCCTGAATTTTGAAGGTCAACTGTTAAATGCTTCGCCTTAACACATAATATGCAAAATGACAATGCCATGTACATTTTAGGTGTGTGTGTATTTAAGTCAATATATACAGGTTGTCCCAAGACCATTTCCCTGGAACCAAAGGGAGTGTTTATGTTCCCTATTACGTGTAAGAAATTGTATAAAAAAAACGCGAAAATAATTGAATTGCTGATTATTAAAAGGGGTATATGTTACATTATATTAAAAGGGAGCTATGTTACGGAATTTGTTTTATTTTTATTAAAAAAGTTATTAGAAATAAAAAAAAATATAAAACAAAAACAAATCAGCAAACACACTAAGTTTTTCATAAATGCATAAATTTGTAATATATGTGATTATATTAGAAATGAATCAGTTTTTTTTTTAATATCTCGCAAAGTTGAAAACGTAACATAGCTCCCTTTTAATAATCAGAAATTCAATTCATGCGCAATTTTTTAAATTTTATCAAAGCGCTCGTGTAAATTCCCGTTTTGCCCGCACGCGCGCGGCGCGGCCACGCTGGCGACCGAACTTATAAGAGCGATTTCATATTATCGTATAAAGTTATATTTTTTGTATCTAATTCAATACAGCAAAACTTTAGATGCGGTCGGGATGACAAATAAAATAAGAGTCTTCGAAGGAACCTTCCTCCCCCCCCCTCTCCGACTTTTGATTAGGGTGGAATAGAGTTCACATTCACACACTAGATTTAGCAGTTACGCATTATAACTATATAAAACTATTTCATTCACGACACACAATATCTCTCTCTCTCACAAGATACACATACAACACATCCTCACATACAAATATTATGTATGTATGTATTTAAATAATTTGATTTAGTTTTAAAATTTTGCAACAATTTATTCTGAAAACATACCTACTGTATAATAAAATGATTGTAAGTAATAAGAAAATCCTTAATCAATTTTGTTATATGATTAATTTTGTTTTTTTTTTAATATTATATTGATATAAGAAGAAAAAATATAGAAATAACAAAAAATAATTTTAATATTTTAAATGGCTTTTGCTCGAAAGAGCTCTTCTCTGTCTTGCGCGTGGGTTTAAATCATTCTACGTACCTGTTTAATTATCTGTTCGAAAGCTAGAAGAAAAATGTGAAATAAAAATCTTTATTAAAAATTTTCCGGAGTTTGTAGCTCGAAAGTGGTTGGGAATTCGAAAAAAGTATATATAATAAAAGATTTAGAAAATTTTATGGGCTTTCATTTCGTGATAGAAAATTTTTCATTACGACTCACCGATTTTGAGATATAAGCGAAAACGCTAAAAATGGGTCCTTCTTTGTGCCCCCCACCCCATTCCGTCTACCCCCTAGACGACGACTTTTAGCATATTAACTCCCTAAGCACACCAACTAGCACTCTACACCCCCTTTTGGGTCATTATTCTTGGCTGAACTAAACGGCCCGAGAAAACAGAATCAAACTATTTTCAAAAAATCCCTTTCAGCACGCCGAAAGGCGGAGGTAGATTTCGCCGTATGTCAGCAATAACGCGCCGAATATTCTCTTCCAAGGCGTTAATCGTGTCCGGCTTATTTGCGTAGACAAGCGACTTCACATAACCCCACAAAAAATAGTCCAGCGGTGTTAAATCGCACGATCTTGGAGGCCACGCCACGTTGTTCAGGAGTAAGTCTATTCATTATGAAATGGCGAACCAAACTGAGCATAAATCAAGTGACAGCTGTCAAAAACACCAACTACAAAAAAGTAGTGCCAGATTAAAAACCACGCCTCTAAAAAAAACATCTTTATAAATTTACCTCTTTCATTCTTTATTAGCCCAAATAATTAGGAGGTAAACGTATTGTGTTTCTTCTATATCTGAAAATATGGAAGCATGACCTGATCTACACAACAATAAACAATAGAACGCAGCCAGACAAGATGGCGCCGCCAAACGTCACATCTTAACGGCCGTATCGAAAGTAGCAAAATTGCCGTATTTATTATAAAAACGACCCAGAACTGCCGTACATCTTGCGTAGCTCTAATTGCCGTATTCTTCGATACGGCAATTCTAATTAAAATGAATCGAATCGCCGATAAATACGGCAATTGCCGTATCGTTGGCGGCACTGGCGCGGTCAGTGGCGCGCGACGAACACAATATTGACTTTGGCACTGTTTTGAAATGCACTCTCGTCGAAAACGAATTTGCTAACGGCGTCTTACCCAACATGGCGCCGCACGTGTCTCTTCTATTATCCGTGACATAGACGGATGTTTCTAGACTTTTTTTTTATTTTCTCTATGGCCACTCTTTATAAGGGCACGCTTCCATTTTTTTTTGTAATCTAGCTCACGCTTTGAAGTGATGTGATTGCATATGATTACAAGTTAACGAAACGTTTGGAACTTTGCGTGCGTAATGCATATATTTATTTATTTATTATTTTTTACAGAAACAAAGCATTCAATTTTGCATCGCCTTTATAGCGTGTACTGCTATTCTAAGGTGATGTGCATAACCTGTTATAAACCCATAACTTCAGCTGACAATGTATGTATGTAACCTGTAATGTATGTATTGGAAAACAGAGTTTCTTCTACTGAATTGCGAGCAATAACATAATATTACATTGTTATAAATATAATCATGCTTAAATAGGTGTATCTCTCCAATTTACAAAATGTATTTTGTAATACATTTTGCAATACACTAAGAATACAGAATAAATAATAACAAAAATCAAAGGAGAAAACAAAAGATATTAATTTATTAATAACTTTTAAACAAAACCTAAATAAAAACCTCTAGAAATTAATTAGTATAAAATAATAAATATATAGTACCTTCTTATACTAAATGTTATTCATGATTGATGAAGTATAGCTATAGGGTAGTTATACGGTTATATACAAAGATGTTTTATCAATTAGCTATCACCGCCTTAATATCGAAATATGACAGTTTGAAATATTTATAATTTTAAATATTTTTTCTTAATATTTCAATAGTGGAAATCGGCCCTTATAAATATTTATTTATAAAGGTAAAAATATAGCTGAACATTTAATTTCTTCATCATTGCGTTTGAGCTTTCGATACATGATACATGTTTTCGTAAAAGTTATTATACAGGTTGTATGAAAACTTGTTGAACAAAAGTTGTTTGACTTTTGTTGTTGTTGTTGTTTGAAGACCATTCAATTGACACATTAAATTGAAGACATTAAATATCTATCTTTTCGTCCGTCCGTTGTGGGAGATGCATTCTGCCAGGGTGGGAGATGTATTTAATGACGTCTGTTTGTAAGACGTCAGGTTTTGGTTAAATAATTTACTACTATCAAACAATGTGCATTTGATATTATGTGATTATGTATTATGTATTTACTTGTAACAAGGTGTCATAGACATTCTTGTTACAAGTAAATGAAAAATATTGCATAGTCCAAAACAGCACTTTTTGTGATACGGATTGTCTGACGTCATCGCTAAGCCCTTATGCAGTCGCAACGCGCGCTGACGTCATTTGAGTAATATTCTTGGGATTGAACAAATAAAAACTTCAACCTTATCCTAAATTACGCTGCCATTACGCTTAGGATTTCTGGCAAGTCCTTACGCAAGCCAATTCCAACTTTGACGTTCGTAAGCAAATTTCCTCAAGTTCCAGATATTGAGTTGGGATCCATTATATTCTCGCGAAGGGAAATAAGAATTCTTCGCAAGCAGCTGATTATATAGCAAAAGTCAAACAGAAATACTACCAACATTTTTCATTTATAAGTGTATTCAAAATAAATTTATTATAAAAGTAATTTATCACAGCCGCCTCTGTTCCAACGGATCGATAGCCCTATATTTTTAGAAGCTTTTATTTAACTTGCAATGTTTCTTAGTCGGTTTAGGTCAAATCTTGCAAGCTGAATTGGAACCTGCAATTGGAGCCAGAGGAAGGAACTCCTCGACGGTCTACAGCACGGACACGAAAGTTTGTATACGCATTCAAGCATTTAAATAAAAACTTGTTTTTATATCTTTTATTGAAGTTATACTTCTTTGCACCCGTTGTACTCATTGCGATGGGATATTGGTCGAGAAACTGCGTCACGCGTTAGGAGTAAAATACGTAGAGTGCCTTTTTATACGTTTTTTCGTATATTCGTATAGAAGAAATTATTGATAATGATAATGTATAGGTGTATAGTATAATAATGAAGTGACTTATAATAATAGATTGAAGAGAAATATATTGAATAACAAAGAAAAATGTTATATTTCATTTATATATCCTGTGTGTGAGTGGGTGTGTGCGAACGGCTAAAGAAGTATAACTTCCACCGTCTGGTCCGACGCAGATCCATTTTTTTTACTATTTTTACTAATAAGACAGGCCTTATCAACACCTTATCGGGCCCGTATCTAACATTAAATAAAAACAATTTGATTACATAAACATTTAATCAATATTTCTATTTTATGCTTAAAATTAAAGACGACCTTAGGAAATCGACGAAGAATTTATTTTGATGTTAACGCATTCCTTGGATGACATTAATAAAATCAAAATGACAGATGACTGAATTTAATATTTTAATGTTATATATTTGAAATTGACGTCTATTCAAATTGTGCTTGTTTTGAAGGCATCTAATCTTAAAACGACTAAAGATGGCAAATGCGCGTTTATTACAGAGCATTGACCAGAAACAACTAAAGTTTATCGATAGCTGTTGGTAGATATTTTCGATATACTATTGGATATGTGGGTTTAGGTATATAAGTTTTGTATTATATCTAACCAGAAAGAAATTTAATCATACTGTAATTTAAACGACTTATATCTACTAAGTAAAAAATATTTCTGCATTATATTAGTTACCTAGAATGTTTAAAAAAAAAATATATATGCTTACTTAGATATGTGATACCTCATACTTATATATGTTTATGCCCAATGTATAAAGTACAGGACCTCTTTAAAACCTCTATCAATATTATGCTATGCTTTTCAGGCGATTTGTGGCTGTTAAAAAACAATCATCAAATATAAGTCAAATATTTGAGAGGGCTCCAACAGTTGTTAAGTCATTATACAGAATCAGAATGCTTTAGCACCCTTGAAGAGGTTGAAATGGCGGCATCAAATATGCATGCTCGTTTTATAGGACTTTTTTTGTATTAATTTATTTTCAATGAAAAACTTTATTAAAATACTTTCCTCATCCTAAAGACACTACAATCAGGTAGGAAAATTAAATAAAAATATCAGCTGGCCAGACAAATAAAAATCTACTTCTTTTAACTTTTGGAAATCAGTAAAGGTTTAATAATTCAATGACACGTGATTGTAAAATTGCACAATCATTTATAATAAAAATAACGCGTAAATAGTTCACATCGACATGTCGAACTTTGCCTTTACGACGGTACGTGTGATTATCTCCGGGAAAGTTGCAATTAATTCTTCAAAAGAAACAATGATATAGTTATAATTATACCCACTTTACCAATATTCTTAGTAAATTAGTTTATGCATTCGTAACATCTTTATCGTCATAGTGTTATTTGTTTTTGAAATCATATATTTTTTATATATTTAATTATTAGGTAAATATTCGAAAGTATATGTAAAGCGAAGGGTAGGGTTAAAAAAACAAATTTAACAAAAGATTTTTGTTTAAGCGCAATAAAACTTCCTTAGTACAGACCTTAGTTTAAATAAAATAAGGTATCGGCAACATAATGTTCAGTTTTACACAAACGTGAGATCGCGGTAGTCTCGCGGTTAAAGCGTTGGACTATTTGACCCAAAGGTCGCAGGTTAGATTCCGCACATGGTCATACCATTTTTAACGCTTCATTACCACCATATCCCCTGACTCTAGGACAGGCACATTTGGCCTAGTTGAGTAGCGCCCAAAATATTATGACATTGCAATTATTTAAAAAAAATATACTAAAATAAAATACAGTATCTAAAAATCGAGTACCTGGGTACCAGTTATGTTTGATAAGGTCTGTTACCTTTCTAACTAGATAAGAGTTACCTGTTCTAAAAAGGTTTTCAAGAAATAAATAAACAAACTATTTTAATACATAAATAAATATTCAACATAAAGTAGGTACTGTTATACGAGTATAAAAATACGTTAGGCATAAATATATTAAAGTATGAAGGATCTAAGTACAGATTTTTTTTTTAAGAAGTACAGTGAGTACGGGATTAATTATAACATTAGTGTGATGGTAGTGCTGCGTTAAAATTGTCAATTTGATGGTTTACTTAACATGTAAATAAATAAATAAATAAATATCTTTGTGGTCTGTCATCGTAGGGATTTGCAAACACGTGCTATTCGTCTATGGAATTTAACGGCAGTTCAAATTTAAAATGTCAGCTGTTTACGGAACAAAAGGTTTAGCGTCGCGTCATGGAAAGATAAAGGCATAATAAATGAATCTTTATTTTAATATTTACAAATAAAAATAGTTCATTTTATCGGCATTAAACTAATCGGAAAAAAATATTTATTTAAATTATTCACAGCTAGGGTCAGCGTAATCTAATGCATTTATAGGCGAATTTTTAAAAGACTTACATAGGCGGTTTGTCATACAAACATCAGTCCTAGAATTACGAAGTTTCGTCAACTTTAAGGTAGATTAATGAGGGGCTTTTCTACTTTAATTCAGACAATATCTTCTTTTTTATTTAATCGAAAGTGTGCCTAAGTAAAATATCTATGGGTTGTTTACCCGAGAAATTTTGACTATATATTTTACATTATTTTTTTTAAATAATATCGAGCTCTGATTAAACCGAAAAGTACAGTAGAATCATAATTTGTTGTGGCTTCTGAATTTTAGTAGGCCCAACCGAAGTGTATTGTAATGTTTGATAGACTGTACAAACCAATTCCTGTAGATTGATAAATCGTACACCTAACAAAACTCACTAATAACCCGCACCAAACAATCTCTGAATACGCAGCATTCAAATGAAAAGTTATGAACACCTTACATGACTGTTTTGTTACGTCAAGTAGATTCGCAAACACGCCTATTCCGCTATTAGACGCACAAAACGTTAGTTGAGTCTATTAAAAACTTTAGTGACAGTAACCAAATAGTATGTTAAGGTTACAAGATTCGTTCGTTTGTGAGCAAGGAAACGTTTAACTGTCACTATATCTACAGGGATTCTTGTAGAGCGTAAAGGATTTTTTCTCAGTGTGTAAGAATTGAAATGATTCCATTCAGGGATTTTATTCGCTGAAAATAATGTTTAAAAATAAAAAAATTGTTATTAAAATCTACGACAACAATTGTTATTATTTTTTGAGGTCTGTTGTATGTGTGAAAAACGTTTTTGAAAAATGTTACGCAGGGAAACACGTTTATCTAAAACATTGTGTTTTCCCGTAAAACAAATATATCTATATCGAAACTAGCCTTCACCTCTCACCTATTACTCACTAAAATTATCCTTCAGAGGGTAAAAAATCTGTGCCAATATAATCATTGTATAATTTCGCAAACAAAAGTCTTCAAAAGTATTTTTTATTTGTCTAGACAATAATAGTTAATCTCCGATAAATTACCTATTCAATATCCATTGTCAATACCTAATTATGCGTTTTCAATTCTGAAATAATTTTGTTGGTAATGAAATCGTGAAAAAAATGTTGAATGACGTCGATAACGTTATGACGTAAAGATATGAATCCCAAATAATTATAAGAAAAAATGCAAGTAAACTCGCATTAATTAGTTTTGCAGTAAATAGCACGGAAGTTTCCTGCTTATGCGTACTAACAGACTTGCACGTTCGTATTGTTAAGTTTATTTATTTAAGTAATTAACGATCACGAAAAAATACTAAAACTAAAAATAATAACTAAATATCGTCCGTGAGCTTGTAGTATTAATTTATTGTTAGATATATTGCTTATCGTAAAAAATAACATTGCCGGCAAGACGGAGGTAGATTTCACCGGATCATAGAAGGGGATAGGCGAACTCCAATTGCACGAATTTGTATTAAACATTACGCACCTCAACCCTTGCGGAGCAAGTAAGGATTGCTCATATCAAAATTGTACCAAAATTATAAGCTATTTGAACTGATTTAATCTTGTGCTTATTAAAGGGAGGTATGATCTTTTAACTTAAAAAAACCACCCCTAGGACCTATGGTTGGTTGTACCAAAAAAGTTTTCTGAGATAAGTTATAGGCCCTTATCCAAGGATAATATAAAGTTTAAATAAAATCAATATTTTATATACTAAGTTATAGTGAAATTTCACTTATCCGAAAAAAAACCCCTCCATTCCCGCCCCCTGGTCTAATTTTGCCCATTAACGAACTTGACAGAGATTTTGAACCCCTACATTTTATGATCAATTACGGCAGTTATCGGGTCCACAAGAAAGTGATATATATAGATTTGGGTTCTAGGGGATGCGAAACGCGAATATTGTCGAAATTTTCCGGAAGTCAACACATGGTACGCATTGCAATAGGAACGAGTAACTTTCTAAGGAAATCTACCTAAAAATGTATTAATTGTATTCAATGTGTGTATAAAATTGTATTGTGAAGTGTATATGATTGATTAAGATTATAATCCTGAGTTTCTGTCAGTCGAAACTCTGTTTTTGTCAGGACAATTATAATATTGCTGTATTAATGAATAAATTAAAAAAAAAATGTCAATTAGCCATAGAAAATGCCTGTCCCGGGGTAGAAAATATTTTACCAATTAGGTTATTTATAATAGTCAATTTAAGTGATATCAATATTTTATTGTATTAAATCGTGGCAGTCTAGTGGTTAAGGCGTTGGACTATTGACCCAGAGGTCGCGGGTTTGAATCCGCACATGGTCATACCATTTTTAACGCTTCATTACCACCATATCCCCTGACTCATTTGGCCTAGTTTAGAAGCGCCCAAAAATAATGTGTCCTAGATCATAGCAATTATTTAAAAAGATATATTAAAATAAAATACAGTATCTAAAAATCGAGTACCTGGGTACCAGTCATGTTTGATAAGGTCTGTTACCCTTCTAACTAGATAAGAGTTACCTGTTCTAAAACCACCATCCCCGGCCAATTGGTCCTGTGATGTTATATCAACATTCGTCGTGGTTTTCGAAAAAAAATGTAAGTAAATGATTGTTATTTATTTTGTATAAAAAAAAATATTTCAAAATTAAGAAAACTTGTAAAACAAAATGTTGAGCAGTGACGGATGTGAATGGGGAAAAGTTCATCCACCCTGTATAAGTACATCGAAATGATGAGAAAACATTCGACGAAACTACCGCCCTGTAAGCGTGCGTAGAGAAGTACCCTCCCCACCAGCGCGCGACGCGCACGCGCCGGCCCAGTCCGCCGGCTACGCTCTTGCGACACGCGCGTCCAACGCGTAACGGTACGGCGGAGAATGCATTAAAATATTTTTATAATTATTTGCGTCTCGACTTCCAGGACAGAATGACGCAAAATGAATTATGGCTTCGTTTGTTGGGCAAAAAATTTAAATGACTTTCGTTTGTGAAATTAGAATTATCGCCCGTTCGTTGATGTCTGAACAGCTTTCTAATTATATTAATTTCCTAATAATTACGTCATCAAATTTCGACTGAGATATTTATGGTTTTATTACATTTACGTATAAGTTAATCTGCAGGATTGGAGAGGTTGAATTGCGATCTCAAATTGGCACAAGTCCAGTTATCTATATTATATCAATACGCGAACGGAAAACTTTGTACCCCTTTTTAAGCATTTTGCCCGCACGGACTCAGCACAAGCACACTTAGCTTATTAAAGTTGGACCTGAAATAGTTTTATTTTTGATAATGCATTGTTTTTATAAACAAACAGTCAGTACATATCTACAAATTATCTTTAAAGCATTTTAATTTTTCACTTTGTATATTTTGTACTACTTGCGAAGTGTAGATAATATTGTGATTTTTACCGGAAATTAGAGTTGTAATGGACCCCGGAGTCATTGATTTGAACATGTGATAATAGTCTAATAGTTTTTGTATGACTGAACGTGTTTGTTACCTTTGATCTCGTGTGTGCGGTGTACCACCTTGACTTGTGACTCGAAAACTTCCTTAAAGTTTCGAGTTAAACACAAACTATCCTCATAATTCTCTTATCTGATAAATACAAATAAACTTAGAGTTAAGGCGACGCCAAAGGATAAATATTAATTTCGATTTATTTAGACCCGTTTTTCCTACGGATGGCATTTGGTAACTATTGGATATTTAATCATAAAAAAATATGTTTAGATACCTTAAGCTTAGGTCTTCAACATAGTAAAGGTAGATTTTTAAAATTCAATTCTATTTCTGAGAAATTTAATAAATGATAAACTGCTAACAGTTTTTTTTCAGTTGGTTTATTCTCTTATAAAAGACATTACAGCCTTAGGAAAAATAGTAATTGAAAGGCAAATGAAAGGTATAAAACATAGTAAAATTCGTTTTTTTAATTTTTATATTATGAAGCTGTAATTAAATAAAAACCAACAATTGCTTACTGACCGCGCAGAGAGTAATTTGTCTGTTCGCCCAATGGGGTTAAAAATCTGTGTGCTGGGAGGCATTATTATAATTTTTTAATTGTTATTGTTTTTTTGTTTTTGATTTGTTTGTTTTTCCTTTAGTAGTTTAATTTGTTTTACTTTAAACATAAAGTGTACATGGGGAAACCTGTTGAATAAATAAATAAATAAATAAAACCTGCTACTAAAAAATAAAGCATCGAAATTCAAGGTCGTCTGTCTGCGGTTAATAGTATTAGGCTATTCTGAAATCGCGTTTATCGTAACCTCCGCTATTAACGCCCGCTGCTATTGCGCACCAATATATAAGTCAATCGATAAGTTTTCCCGCTCGGCGGCCGTGCGGTTGGCTGGCATGCTTTCCGATGCTGGCAATTACATAACGATACAATTAAAATGTTTTGCTATAGAAATTGTGCCGAAGCGGTCGGCAGGCGCAAACCCGAAGGCCTTGGTGGCGGTGGCCACTGAAGGAACGACAATACTGCACCGGGCCTATTGCGCAACTCGATCGAAACGGAACTGGAGATTGGCAGCGCGAACTCCGAACTCGAAGCGGCGTCGAGCATGTCGCTTGACACGCGTGTGCGGATGAGATAGAAACATTGGAAGCATGACGTCATAGACTTTTGGATTGATAAACCATATATATATCAAAAACGCTTAAAATTGCCTAAAGTTTTTGTATTATTTTTAAAATATGTATTCACACTCGAAAAGTAACATAAACTTAACTAAAAATGTGTTTTTAAATGCGTAATAACTTTAAAAAAGGAAATTATATATTATAAATTATATTTTAAATTATCATATTTTTGTACAATTATTTTGGGCCCTGCTCAACTAGGCCAAATGTGCCTAGTTGGATTTTGGGCGCGTCCCGGTGAAGCTAACGTTGCCGTATTCTAAGAAAGAGAAAAATATCGGCTGGGATATATTTTTTTTACAAATTATACGAAAGTATACGAAAAAACATATAAAAAGGCACTGTACGGATTTTACTCCTAACGCGTGACGCGATTTCTCGACCAACATCCCATTTCAATGAGTAGAAAGAACAACGGGCGCAAAGAACTATGACATCAAAAAAAAAAAAATTCGAAACGAATTACCATTCCTAGATATTTTTTTTTTTAATTTCATTTTATTAAGTAAAAATACAGCATATTAACATGAACCTAAACGAAAAAACAATAACGCAATGATGCCATGAACATTTTTAACACATAGTTTATATTAAAGTGAGTGGAAAAAGAAAAATATATATATATATTATAGATAAAACGTTAATAATGACCTAGGTGTGGTTGTGTGAGAAGTAAGGGTGTATAAGTGTGTGTTTACGACGAGATACTAATTATTTAAACTAAACTTACGTATTACAATCCCCAATTATGGTGAGGAATCATAGACCTTTAAAATAAGTTATCTCTAATGTAAATAAACTAAATAACTCGTATCTCTTGTGGATATCTCACCTAACACATTTGAAAGCCTGTAAAATTCGCATTTTGTAGAATTCGGGTATGTAGGCGCCTGGAGGTTACTCAGAGGAGGTTCCTTAGATACCTTTATCTCCGTAGGTATGGATATTATCCAGAAATGTTTCCCAATACGTATCCATCAGCATTTGTATTAGGGATGTTAGGCTCGACATCGAGGATGCCGTAATACTCAGAGGTATTGGTTTCTTTTAACCCGGACCGTTTTTCTAGATCGCGGAAGCACGCGTTATTTAGGCGGTTAGCGTGTCGTACCGTCATACATGTCGTATACAAGTATAGTCCAATTGGGAGAGCAGTCGAATTATTAAATTCCATTTCCGCGGAGATTGATATTTTTGTGTGTTCGCCCAATGGGGTTAAAAATCTGTTTTCTATTACACCGTTGTAAGATCAGCGTTAATTATTTATTTGTTAATGTTTTTTAACATAGTATGTTTTATGAGTAGTTCTGGTTACCTATATTTGTTTTTTTTTTAATGTTATTTATCTTTTAGTAGTTTAATTTTTTAATTTAATTATAATGTGTGCATGGGGAAACCTGTTAAATAAATAAATAAGTTGCGCATTTCGATTGACTTACGTGGTTGCCCGCGCAATGTTTACGTTCTCAGTTTCGCTTGGCGCGCATTCGTGTCAGACATTTTTTCATTCGATTTTATTCTCGCCGATGAACCTTTGTCGATGCCAAGACGCGAATTTGAGGAAAATCGTGGGAAAAAAACCTAAACTGCACATTTGGAGTATCCGCACTTTGAGCGGACTCTATTACTTAGGAATTCTATTATTACTATTATTACTATTACTATTATTACTTAGGAATTCTATTATTATATATTACCTTCACCATAAATTATTTTTATACATACTAAAACCATACTTAATTTATTACTTATTTGAACATATACATACAAATCACACACACTCACAATTACCACAAACATCACTCACAAATTACACATAACACATCAAAAAATTCTACTGTATACGACGTATATAAATTCATAATCTATGTATATTTTAAGAACACTATCACAATTTTTTTTTATACTAATGTTAATATTGTAAAATGTCCGAAATCCATAATTGGTTTTGTATACTAGTAATAAGTTTTTTTGTAATGATAAAAATGAATACTGTTGGATTTTTCAATAAAGAATAAATAAATAAATAAATAAATAAAATAAATAAATTCTCACAATATGGTATCTTCATCTACGAAATCCTTTGTGATTTTTTCTTAAAGAAAGAGGCTGCTTCAACACATAGCAATGTTCATTCGCACGATACTAACGCAATTATGTTCAACCGGTTAAAGCTCGATTCTAAAATACAAGTGTTTAGAGGGGGGTAGATTTATTCAATAATCTCCCCAATAATATAAAACATTAGAAAAATATCTCAGCTTTAAGACTGCATTGAAAAAATATCTTACTGAAATAACTTTGTACAGTCTCGATGACCTTAATTGATGTTTATTTAATTTTTATTGCATTTTTTTTTTCTATAAATTTTATAATATTATTATACTATTTTGTTTATACAAGATTTACGCTTTTTAACTTGCTATCTCTTTTCATGTATTTCAATAACTGTGTATTTAGTGTAGGTACTCGTATGCTTAGGCTTAAATATTACTCTTGTTATTTGTATATTTTATTGTTATATTATTTTATTTACTTTTATTGTTTTATGTTACTCATTTCTGCCTTTAATATACAACTGCAAAGTTGTTTCTTGAAATAAATATACTGAATACTGAATATTTCGCACAACCGCACTGGTATCGGAGCATCAAAAATCCTGAAATATTTATGTGTCATTATAGATAACTATCTAGGCTGGGATGAGCATATAAATGAATTGGTAACTAGAATGAGAAAACTTTTGTTTATATTTAAATGTATCCGATTCGTAATGGATGTTCTAAAAATGAAAACTATTTATTATGCTCTAGTGCAATCCCTTCTATTGTATGGCATAATTGGCTGGGGCAGCGCTACATTTCCGGTGTTAAAAGTGCAAAAAGCAATCGTTCGCGTTCAACCACTAAAACGAGCACTGTTTAAGTATTGGGGTATATTATATGTTCGCCAATTATATGTTAAAATTATTATTTTATTTCTAAAAATATCACTACCCTTATCGCATTATTAAAAACACGATCACTTGTTCAAAATAAGATTAATTGAAATAAAATAAAATCTTTTCCTGACAGTAAAAATTGTCAATTTTTTAATCAACTATAGAAATCAAACATAATAAATACAAGATGTCCAAACGATTGTGTTTATGGCTCCTAGAGAAAGATAACGTTTCTCAAATAAATAGGTGAATTAAAAAATAATAAAAGGTAAATTTTGAATAATTAAAAAAAACGCCGTTCGCTACATTTACGCTGACATGCGTATATAATAATAATAATATAATTTTATACCGTCACAGAACGGGCTCGCTTAGTGTTGACGGTATATAAACCCTTTTTCACGGTATTATGTCTTCGTCACCTTCACATGGTACTCGTTGAAGGTTAATTATAATACTGTAATATGTTACAATTTGTTTATTGTGCTTCTGTATAATAATAAAAAATATTTTTAATAAAAAAGATTGAATTGAATTTATCGTCGGAATGCGTCGATTGTAGCTTTTTGTTGCATACTTTTTTATTTTTTCTCGTTCACACCTATACTACAGGACGAGTTTATTTCCCCGAGTGTCCAAACTACCTACAACTATAAGTAGGTTCTATCACACAGTTAAGTATTATAGCATACTATTACCCAAATAGTTGTAGTTATAGTTGTAGATCAACCATTTGAATAAATGTAGTGGTTTTAGATACATTTCCTTAGAAAGCTTCCTATTGTAATGGGTACCACGTCTTGACATCAGAAAAATTCTGACAAACCTTCGTGTTTCACATCCTCTAGAACCCAAAACCACCCCTAAGTATAAAAGTTTATATATCAATCTATCTATATATAACGGCCGTAATTTTACACTAATTACATTCAAATGCGTACATAAAATTTAAGGGTAGAAAATCTCGGTCTAGTTTATTAATAAGCAAAATGAGAACGAATAAGGGAGGGTTTTTTTTTTCGAAAAAGTTAAATTTTGCTATAAATTTCTTAGTATATAAGATATCGAATTAATTTAAATTTTATATTATTCCTTAAATACGGGTGTAAAACTTATCTTAGTAAACTTTTTTGATAGCACCAACCATTGGTCCTTGGGCTGAGAAAAATTGGTTTTTCAAAATTCAAAAAATCAGTTCAAAATGTTTATTGTTGGTATATAATTGTACTACAAGTTTTGTTTGAAACAATTTTTGATATGAGCAACCCTTACGGCACAGTATAAACATTCACACAGATTCAGCGGGGCAAAAAGTACGGCGGGTTGTTTGGTACAAGTTCGTACAATTGGAGTTCACCTATCCTCTACTTTGATCCGGTGAAATCTAGCTCAGACCCTCGGCGTACCGAAAGGGATTTTTAAATACATACTCTGTACGAGTATAACCAATGCATATACCTTATCTTATTGACTAAGATCGGAGTATAAGAGTGTTTCTTCTTTTCCAGATCCCGCATAGCGTCTGACCAACAATGCGGACGGCGAGCTTCTCGGCGACGGAACCCTCTTGCCATCAGTAGAGCCGATCGATCCGTCGCGACGCCAGGCCCGCTTCCGCACCCAGGATGGGTCTCCACAAGCAGTACCTCAAAGTGGGGCAGAGCGCCAAGAACAAGCTGTTCGGAATATCGCCGGGTGGCAGCCCTGAGAGCGGGGGCATGCCGCTGAGCATGCTCATATCGCAGCAGGGGAAAATCAACAGGGGTGAGCTTTTTCATATTTCGATTTAATATAATTATTTTGCATCTTTCGCTCGGAAGAAGGATAAATATTAATTTCGATATCTCTACGGCCCTTATTTCTAATAAAAACGAACAATTGCTTACTTCAAGGACGACTGTCAATATATTTCGCCTTGGTAAATAGAGTGAATGGCTCTGAATAGTTTCATTTGAACTATTTAGATCACACACACCAATGTAGTGTGTTTTAAAATTTAGGGCACTCCTTTTAGGAAATTGATCTATATCGATAACTAAACCGGTCCCACGAAAAAAAATATAATTTCAAAAAAAAAAATGTTCATATTAAAGTAATTATATTATTAGAAAACTTTGTTCTTGTCCAATTTGCTTCGCGAGCCGCGCGCTCGGGGGTCACCGACCGCTCTCGCGCCATGCCTTCAACCGCGCTCTCAAACATTAAAAAGATTTCAATTCAATTCAATTTCTTATAATTGAAAAGCATTTTTTTTATGGTTTTTGCTGGTTAATGTTTTTTTTTTTTCATAAAGAAAACATGTTGGCCGATGAGTACAAGTCTATAACCTTCCTAACTAGGTAAGAGTCACCTGTTCTAAGGAAGGTTATATTTGAAGTGTTACAGTGCATACAATATTACAATATACCATTGTCGGAATAGATCAACATCTTGAAAGGAGTGCCCTAAATTAAAAATCAGCCTGTATACAAAAAAAACTGTCTAAATTGAAGACGCATAGTTTCCAGACCTGATTTGAATACTTTAGAAATGATTAAACTCCTAAATAGATATCGCTTCTAAATCTGTATTTTTGGTGAGAGTCTGTATGTCAGAAAACTCAGCTCCCATATCAGTCGCTTCGCAATTAGGGAAAAACGCGGTAGCGGTGAAAGTAAGACAATTTCTTCGCAATAGGAACGACCCGCTTTCGAGCTGTGTGGCTGATTTGCGATATTAACGGCGGCTAATCATACAAAAGTTACCAAACTGAAAAACACGCGAAGCCAGCAACATAGAAATGTAACCGTCTATCTAAATCGACGCATATATGAAAAACTTAATTTAGCGGGTATGTTTATTTTTACTAGAGGTCTCCTAGTGGTCGAAATTCGTTAAACTTTTAAGTTTGAGCATTAATGAGGTAATTATAATGAGGTGAGTATACCCCATTAATTATTGCATATATATTTTTTTTTAATTTCGTTTTATTACGTCAGCTGCGAGCGTGTACAAATACGCCATTAGCGTGTGTTGTTTGCCTTAATTTCCTGCAATACCTATGAATTTTAAAATTTAATGTTAGTAACAGTTGAATTTGTATTTATTTTTTGTTACAAACTTTTTGATATAATTCAGTGTCAGTTTTAATTTTTCTATGCTAAAATGAGACGACATTCATACAGTATAAGATGACATTTGAAATAACACAAAATTCACAGCTCGAAACTCATTCCGTCTCAAACAGCTGTCAGTAGTATGAATGTTTTATTTTATTTTAATGTCACACTCAACAAAGTATTCTCTTCGCGTATTAATATATACTCGTAGATTGTATTTGGGAGCTTATTTTCGAGTTGTATCATTTTAAATGTTTATTTTTTGTAGTTATTTGAAAATATTGAATTAAATCGATTATTAATATCGAAAATAACCGAATAAAAAAAATCTTTTAAAAAAATAAACTCTAGGTCAACCCTCAAAAATGAGAAAACTCAAACTCAGTCTTAGGCAAATCTACTTTTCCTTCATACGTAGTTTCATACACTCGTATGTCGAAAACAGATTAGCGAGTCTAAGCAATTGGTGGAGGGGGATGGGGGGGGGGGGGTTTCCCCGCCCCCTTATTTTCAAATTCATTATTTTTCATTCTGCCTTCCGAGTTCACAGCGGATATCGTTCCAAAAACGGTCAAAAAGATCATCTTCGAAACGGCGGGGGTCAAATTGTGTATATAAAATTTGACACGACAAATTTACTACACACAAAAGTTTTTTTTTATAATTGTATGCCTGTTGATATTTCAGTGACTTCATAAATAAAAATACCTAGTCAATAAAATATTCTACTAATATTATCACTTAGTTTTTTTTTATTATCTACGATTATTACAGTTTATATTTTTTTTTTAGTTCTTAAACAACTATCTGTAGTGTTAGCATAGGCACGCCGTTTGTAGTGGTGCGACGTTTGGCTGTATTGCACAGTTTTTTGTGTGTAAGTCGTGAGTGTGTTAGTGCGTTCGGATGCAGTAATACAAGCGTTTATGCAACTGATTATAGTAAGGCGTAATGTTATATAAGAGACGAGAGGGAGAGAGGGACAGAGGGAGAGAGGGAGAGATGGAGGTAAGGAAAGTTGTCCGGCTGAGCGATACTGTCGCATATCGTAAGGTACCTCACCTCACCCACAGACTTTTCTAAATAGGGGAAATGCGCTTGAAACGGATATTTGCACACATGTTATTAATTTAGGCAAAAATGTTGCATAAGTAATGCAACATAGTAGTCTTTTATTATTATTATTAGTTTATTCATTAAATTTACAATTATTTTATTTTATGTACCAGCTAGGCCCAAGGCTTATCTGCTGGAAACCAGGTGTGTAAAATACAGATAAATTATTAATTGTGAAATATTTCCAAATTATTTTTTTCTGTATTTTACACGTCCTTTACAATATACATATTCACATACATTGAGGTACATTTTTAAATCTTAGTAGTATATTATCAACCAAAAGTAAGTATACTAATAATACATTTTAAAATAATAATTAACACAAATTTACTACAAACAAAAAGAGAGTGTTTTTGTGCGATATCATAGCAAATATTTTGAACTTCATATTTATTTTTTTTGTATTTAATATTACTTTTAATTAAACATCTTGGCAAATTATTAAAAAATAATGGTACAATGAATTGCAAAGCTCGTTTACCGTAAACATTTTTAAGTGCAGGTATAAACAACATTTCATTTTGTATTTGCCGTGTACTATATGTATGTTGAACGAGTGTTTTGAACTTGTCAGAGTCGAAGAAGTGAACCACTATCCTATATATAAACATTTAGATGTCTTCCTTGACGCAATACTGAGGGTTTGATGGTATGAGGAACTTTTTTGTCTTTGCCAAAGAAGTTATTGTGAGTAGCGCCTTCCAAAAACCTATTTTGCTGAAATTTACACGGAGATGTTGATAATTGTGAGTTTATTTAATAATTGTGATATTTTAATTTTTTTAACGGCAGTTTAAATTTTTTTTAATACAAAAACATACATATTCGTCTCACACTAGTTACCGATAATAGCCTAATCACGCATAATAATTGTACGATATTTTTTGACACAATATTATTTCGTAATTTTTTCACATAATTATAAATTCAAGTTGCTACAACATACAAATTGCTATATGTAAAAATATGTAAGTAATTTATATATTTTTTGGCCGTTTAGAAAACAAACTTCATACTTTTTCTTCTAGTTAGGATATCAGGGAAATTTATACAGCAGTGCTGATCTTTGTATTATTATAAGGTCAGTGTATTAATTATTGACAAATAGATACGTTTTGTTAACTCCATATTAATTAAATAATAATGCAAAACTAATACATACGTTTCTTCTTTTTTCTATTAATTTCTTGAAGTTGAGAGAATAATAAATAAATGAATTTAATACTTTATCACGTTACGTCACTGTCCACGAACCGACTATGCGCTCAAGTAAGGTTAGCTACGAATATCTATGTATTTAAATCGCTACTTAGAAAAATATTTTTGTGTACATAACTTAGTTTTAGCCCATTCATTTTCTGCTCTCTATCCCAACTTTATTAGTTATAATTACTAAAATATATTATGATTAGTTTAAAATTTATTAAGTTCAATTAAGTCATTAGTTTGTTTCTGTAATTTAATTTATTTAATTTTCGCCTACTAATGTATAATCTAAAGTTAGTCCATTGTAAATATTGTTATTATAAAAACTGAAACTGTTATTGGCTTTGTGTTTTAATTTTTTTTTTGTTTATTGTAATTTTACTATGTAAGCTGTTGTTTCCTGAAATAAGATAAAATAAATAATTGTGACATTTATATTTGAAAAATGTTATAATTTGAAGTTGTCTCGTTTATGCCGACAGCACCCGCAATCTCGCTGACCGCACTGCACTGGCTCCTAACGGGCCACTGTGCCTCTTACGCTTACCGCTTACCCACATTACGAGAAAGTGGTAATACCGGTATGCAGTGGTATTACCAGTGGTATTTAGCGCCTCGGCAGACCGGTGCATACTCTAATGGGAACAGCCAAGCCGAGCTTCTGTGCGAAGGACTCTGGTTCCGCGCACAGAGCGACCGCTAGCTGGCAACCCCGATCTTCGCTCCGGGAGGACCCCCTTAGCAACTAGGCCCTCACTGAATTTTCGGAAAATTGTGAAACACGCGTTTCTCTATTTTATTTATTTAATATATTCTAGGGAAACATACAGCGTATCTTAGTTTATAAAACTTAGTTTATAAATTTAGCCAATTACATGAATTACCGTTTAACAGTTGAATTGAGATGTCGGTTCACCTAAAACTGATTACATTAAAAAAAAAAAAAACGAGAAACGTAAATAAAATAGTTTCGTTTTTGCATATTTACACTTATAAATAAAAATAAATGTAATAATTAGAATATGGGTCGTATAGAGTTGTTATGATAAACAAATATATATAGAACCTTCTAATTACCTGTATGAAACGTGTATATTTTACTAACCTTGTTTTTGAATAAATTCATAGTACAATTAAAAATGTCTAATTCTGAAAGATTACTATTATATTCATGGCATATTCTGTGAAGTGTCGCGTTTTGAGGGTAGTAAGTGTTCGTTTTATTTAATAAGAAAAGATCTGTTGATCTAGTAATTCGTTGGGTACTCTAAAGTGGATACTTTGCAGAATCTCTGGACAGTCTATTAGATTATAGAGTAGTTTATATAGAAAGGCAGCATCCAACACTTTCCTTCCGGTATCCAAACTGGGAATTTGGTGGAAGTCTTCAGCTTCTTGGCGAATGTCAAATGAGATTCGACAACGCCAATTCAGGTGCCTGAGAAATTTATGTTGAATATTTTCTATCCTGCTTACATAGACTTTATATGAGGGACTCCAAATGACAGAAGAGTATCCTAAGTGACTCCTGGTGTGGGTTTTGGAATGGCTGCAAGTCCTGAATACGAAGGCAGGCATTCTATGTGATTTCTCCACAATTAGTTCAATGTGTTTATTAAAGAGCAGCTTAGAGTCTAGCATGAATCTATTTCCGTTATGAAATTATTATTTATAGAGTATGTGTAATTAACTTTTGTAATTTTGCGAGTAAATGTAGCGGAAACAAATATAAATATCGTAAATGTACAGGTTGAAAACTAAAGGACCCAAATGTGCGCCTTGTGGTATTCCTGATTATGCAACTACAACGTCTGACCTAAAGCCACTAAGGACAACTAATTGCTGACGGTTAGTTAGATAAGAACACAATCAACGATAAAGGTCGCAATGGATTCCTAAAGAGTAGAGTTTTTTAAGAAGTATGGAGTCATCTATTCGCGATTTTTTGATCTTTTTGGAAGAAAAATCTTAATAGCAATGTTTACATCTATAACATATTTTGTTGGTGTGGTGTACACAGTTATACTCTTGAATAAAATCACCCCCCCCCCCCTCTCTATTAACTTCCGTTAACCGGATTTTCGGAAAATGGTGAAACCCGTGTTCGTTTATTTTTTAAGAAGTCTCTAAATATTAATTCTCAACTTTGAGATATTGGTTTCAAAATCTCTTCCATCGTTTCGCTCTCACACCCCCTTTTTAACCCCTCAGGGGGGAGAATTTCTAAAAATTCTTTCTTAGTGGATACCTACGTCATAAATAGAATGTGCCTTCGAAATTTCAGATACCTAAGTTAAGTGGTATAACTTCGTCGTAAACATTAGAAGTTTATGACATTGTTTTTCTAAATACGCCTCACGTATCATATTTATCATGGATTATATTAATAAAACTCAACCTCTTTTTGTGATTTTTGTATAATATTTTACAAATTATGTTTTCTCGAATATTTTATGGAAAATGTTGTCAAGGAAAAAGTTGGCTTTGAAGACATTATAAATATTTATTTCTGCATAAAAGGTAAATTTGCAAAATTACCTAAATTATTCACACATTTATTTCCTTACATAATTTATAATAAGCTGGTGAAAAAATGCTATTTCGAAAACATTGTGTGTTTGTTTTTTCTTAATATTATTTGCTTAATGTTTAAAGCAATTTCTTTAGATAATTCCCTAAAATAATACATTATCTTCAATGTAAATAAACTAGATTATAGAGAATAAATTATAGATTAATAATAAATAATTTGAATAGTTAGATATCTCTCGTGGATGTCTCCTATCGTCTTTGAAAACCTTTGAAATTCGTATTTTTGTAGCATTCAGGTATGTAGGAGCCCTAATAATAAAATATACTAAAAAATATATATTATTATTGAATTTTTCAAAAAAATATTTCAGGAGAATGTAATACCATCAAATTCGCTCTTTGTTCTCCTTGTTCTCGCACCACCACAAACCCGAAATTTAAAACATCTGTTTATACACCATGTCAAAATTCATCATTTTTAACAAGAAAAAAATGTAAACTTTACGTGAAAATAGTAAAAAGATCGTGTAATAATGTCTTTGTTATGAGCGCTCAGCCCTCGCGTTCGCCGTAACGGTCTTAACGACATTATCGATCGGCGCGGTATCGGAATACGCGCGCTGACCGCATTGACACCATCTGACAACAATATAATAAATTAGGGGATGACACTTTTTTCGCATTTTGTTTATATCATTTCTTACTCATAATAGGTTACACAACACCCCTCTTGAGGCAAGCATACGCTGACCGTCGACCTTCCAATTCGGTGATTAATTTTTATTGGGCGTCAGGTTTTACTCTCTGCACGGTCAGAAAGCAGTTGTTGGCTTTTATTTAAGGCGCCACCAGTCCCTAAAACGTGTTTTGTAACGTATTTTGGTGCATTTTGTTGAAGTTATTCCCAACAAATGGCTAAAACTAAAAATACCACAATATTCTACATATATTAATTTAGTAATTTGCTTAAAAAAAAAACGAAATACACCTTATTATAGCAATGAAAATAAATAAATAAGAAAGTGTTGTTTTTTCTTGCAACGATTTTCTTTTAAGTTGTGTAAGTGACGCGAACCTAATTTTTCTTTCTAAAGATATACAATATAATAATCTAGGCCATTACTTAAAAAAAAACACTTTTTTCAAATGATAATAATTATTTAAATACAAAAAACATGTTTCATCGATTCCAAATGTAACGAATTCGCGGTCGGCGAGTATATCCGTCTCTTTTCTACGCGTCAATGTTCGAATGAAGCCTACTCTTTCTAATCTCAAGGACAAATGCGTCCCTGGGCGCCTTAATCACGGCTTCATAATAGAGAAATTAAAAAAACAAAATTGACTATGTTTTGACCCTTTATTTGCCTTTTAATTACTATTTTTCCTAAGGCTATAATGTCTCTTATAAGAGAACAATTCAACCAATAAAAAATTATAAGCAGTTTATCATTTAATAAATTTCTCAGAAATAGAATTGAATTTTTAAAAAGTGCCGTAAAAGTCAAAACTGCATAAACATAAATATTTAATTTCTAGCGTGATATATAAATGCCCTATAATTTGTATATTTATGTATGTTTAAGCGGGACGGGACGGGACGTTTAAGTTTCGACGGGATTATCTATATATATAAAACAAAGTCGGATTAGTTACACCACTTATAACTCAAGAACGGCTGGAACGATTTTTATGATCTTTGATTTGTTGGATTTGTCTCCGTCACGAATAATATAAAAACTATCAAAACTTTAGAAAAAAAATGGTAATGGAAAGTAATATTCTCATAAATTTTGCATTCTATGGAATTTTATTTTATAACGGTAAGTTGCCTTAGAAAATGTTCACTTTGTGAGGTTATCACATTTGTCATTATGCGCGCTTGATTTTTGTACATTTATTGAACTTAACTCATTTTGAGTGTTCTTAATAAAAAACTGAAGTTGATTCAGTTAATAAGCTAATAGAACATTTATTGATTCTGAGGCGGTACGAAGGTCTGACCTTCGGGTCAGCTTGTAAATCTATAAAAATGTACGGCGTATGGGAATATTTTCTATTAACATCATACCAAGTATAAGTGTATTTTTTTTTTCGAAAATATTTAATAAATACCTAACCTAGGTACGTATTCATTCTTCGAATATATAGTTCGGGCGAAGGATCAGTGTCAAATCGCTACCGAAGAAGTCAGCCACCTCTCCTTAAGCCCTTCTATACAGAATGAACTTAAAATCAGCAGTATCCTTTCAAGGG
Organism: Neomicropteryx cornuta; assembly: GCA_020383195.1. Lineage (NCBI taxonomy): Eukaryota > Metazoa > Arthropoda > Insecta > Lepidoptera > Micropterigidae > Neomicropteryx > Neomicropteryx cornuta. The sequence continues at coordinate 1,412,146 of JAHKQU010000010.1, read as the reverse complement.
CTGATCTGGACATCAAATAAAATAACTTTTATTCAACAAATATTCATATAGCCAACAAAAAAAATCCATATAAATATATAAATAGTACTGTCCTGAACGCATTGCGCGCGCGCGTATTGTGTATGTTTTTCGTATTAAAAGGAATATTAAGGAAAAAATCGAAGGTAAAACAGTTTCATTGTGAAAGAAAATTAATATTCAGTACAAAACCGTCGGAGGGTAGACCAGACGTTTTTTTTTAATATTATACCGAGACATAAAATATTTCCTATTTATTTGACATTACCATACTTGAAGTTAAACATGCAATTATTTTACTTGAATAGCAAAGCTAATTAAATGGAAAATCATGTTTCTCAGAAAGGTTTTTTTAAGAATGCATTTTAATATAAAAAGGGCCTTGAATATAAAATGCAATTATTTTAATAATGTTTTTTGTCTTTTTAACGAACCGCCATCTTTACCTACATCCTCCATATGAAGTCAATTTATCAAAGAGAATCCAACAGGATTGGCAATTTCTATAAAAACCCGAGCAAACACAGAAAACTAATATCCAAATACTCAAATACAAAATATGTTTGTTTAAATACAATATCCAAATATATAAAATAGAGTATTTGGGTACCAGTTATGTTGGCCGATTTGATAAGGTCTGTTACCTTTCTAACCAGGTAAGAGTTACCTGTTCTAAGGAAAGTTATTTATTAAGCGTTACAGTGTGAGCATAATAGAACCACGCAAAACCCTGCAAAATGTAATAAAAAAATATTTTAAGCATAAATATACACACGCCACTAACGATAAACACACATGAATGCAAGTTAAGTGTTCATCCGTTAAACGCTTAATATACATTTTAATTAAATAAATAAATATTCAACATAAAGTAACATTATTTATAAATACGTTGGGCATAAACATAATATGAAGCATCGATATAAAGTACCAATGTAAGAACAGATTTTTATTTTTTTTTTTTTTGCTAAATTTGAAATCATTTTATGAAGTATATATTAATTCAATATGTATATATAATTATTATATAATGCGGCATATGCTGATGTGATTTGACCTAATCCGATCGGCCGAGGCAATCACAAGTCAGAGATAGGACCCTGTCTGTATTTAAGGCGAAACCAAAGGAAAAATATTAATTTCGATTCATTTGGATCCTTTTTACTGAACATGTCTTCAACATAGCAAAGGCTGATTTTTTAAATTCAATTCTGTTTCTGAGAATTTTAATAAATGATAAACTGATAATAGTTCTTTTTTAGTTGAATTGCTCTCTTATAGAGGAACTTAGAGCCATAGGAAAAATAGTGATTGAGAGGCAAACGAAGGGTTTAAAACATAGAAAAGTTTTTTTTTTATTTAATTAAACAAAAACCAACAATTGCTAACTTAGAGTTAAATACAAATAGGGCGCCGAATTTCAAGGTTGACTGTGGATACGCCTCGCCCTAATGTGATAATATTCGCAACGATGCCTCGTGCTCGAGGAGCACTTGTCTCCCGGAGAGCAGTAACTTAAGTAAAGGCAGCCAGTCGACCTCAAGGTGCGGCCGGTATTCAAATGTGATCTTCATTTTCTTTTAGATACTTATTGAAGTCTGCCAACTGCTCAAAACCTGCTCGACGCTGTAGGCATGAATTTTATTTTGGTCAATTTAAAGTTAATTATGGATCAATATAAAAAATATTTTTCGTGTCTCAGTTAAGCCTAAACTTAATTAACTTAAGGCTAAGAGAACTGTACCATTTTACTCCCGATGCTCAAAAATTACTGCACGAACTTGATATAGACTCCCTTAAAATATTAAAATATTTTAATTATACAAATTCACCGTTTTTTTTTAATATATCTTAATATATATAAATCTCGTGTCACAATGTTTGTCCTCAATGGACTAATAATAAAATAATGGACTAATAATAAAATTTGAACACCATGTGCAGTTCGATGTGCACTTGAGAGATAGGATAGTTTAAATCTCAAATTATAGTCGCAATTTTAATTTATCGCTAATTTTTTGTCCGTTATTATTTGGCAGTCATAAAACTGACAGATGTCGATACCTTTTTATTTTATGGGCGATTGTGAAGAGCGCGTGACGACTCGGTGCCAGTATAATTTTATTGAACAAGCAGAGGAAAGAGCAATTGTGATATTATTGGAAAATTTTTTAGAAGATCACAATCAACTAATTCAATTGATCAAAAGAGTTTCGCCACGACTGCAAAATGATAATTATCAAATCGTCATAAAAGCCGACAAAGTACCATTAGGTGAACATGCTGGTAGATTCAGTCATAAAACTGACAGATGTCGATACGGAACGGCACGGAACATGCATGCATACAAGATGCGATGACTTACGTACGTCATTACGGCCGACCGGATTTATTTATTACATTCACATGTAATCCGAATTGGGAAGAGATACAAACTTTACTATTGCCAGGACAACAAGCCATTCATCGTCATGATTTAACTGCACGTGTGTTTAAACAAAAATTGAAATCCTTAATTGATTTTATTGTTAAATATACAATTTTTGGTATCACACGTTGTTGGCTGTATACGATAGAGTGGCAAAAGCGAGGTTTGCCTCATGCCCACATTTTGGTTTGGCTTAAAGATAGAATCCGTCCTGAAGAAATCGATCAAATAATTTCAGCCGAAATTCCAGACCCATTAATTGATCAAGAATTATTTGATATTGTCACCAAACACATGATCCATGGGCCATGCGGTGTTTTCAACATGACGTCACCGTGCATGGAAAATGGAAAATGTAAAAAAAACTTCCCAAAGCCGCATACGAATGACACGATCACGGATATTGATGGTTATCCAATGTATCGCCGCAGAAGTACTGAGAATGGTGGCCACACATTTACAATGCGACTGCCGAACTTTCCAAATCAAGTTGAGTTTGATAATCAGTGGGTGGTACCATACTCACCACTACTTTCAAAAACTTACAAAGCTCATATCAATGTTGAGCTTTGCAGTTCTGTTAAATCAATTAAGTATATTTGTAAATATGTAAACAAAGGCAGTGATTTGGCCATATTTGAAGTAAAAAACATAAATAAAAATGACGAAATAGCACGATACCAAATGGGCAGATACATTAGCAGCAATGAAGCTATTTGGCATATTCTCAGCTTTCCCATCCACGAAAGAGATCCTGCTGTCCAACATCTGGCAATACATCTTGAAAACGGTCAACGTGTATACTTCACTGAAGAAAATGTTCTCCAAAGAGCGTTCGAAGCTCCGAAAACGACTCTAACTGAATTTTTTACATTGTGTCAAAAACCTGATGTTTTTGGCCAATTCGCGAAGACATTGGTGTATGGTGATGTTCCACGTTATTTCACATGGAACAAATCCAGTAAAAAATGGGAGCCACGGAAACAAGGAAAACCACATCCTTCCATTACAGGCATATTCAAAGCTAAGACATTGGGGAGACTTTACACGGTACATCCAAAGCAACGTGAGTGCTTCTATTTACGTTTGTTATTGGTGAATGTTCCCGGACCAACGTCTTTTGAATTTTTACGAACAGCTAATGGTCGAGTATTCAATACATACCAGGATGCATGTCGTGAACTGCAATTGCTAGAAGACGATAACCATTGGGACTTAACGCTTGCTGATGCTGCGTTGACATCAACACCGAATAACATTCGTCAGTTGTTTGCAATTATTTTGGCGACATGTTATCCCTCGCAAGCACAAACTTTGTGGGAAAAATATAAAAATTGTATGACAGAAGACATCTTGCACCGAATTAGACAAACAAATCAATGCCAAAACATAGATTATACACCAGAGATGTACAATGAAGCATTGGTCTTGATCGAGGATTTATGTGTTCTTAGTTCAAATTTACCATTTAATCATTATGGTATGCCATCACCTAATCGTCCAGCCACCGACTTAGTCAATACCGATTTACAACGAGAAAATCAATATGACCATGGAAGTTTAGCAACAATTATCATGAACAGTGAACCATTACTGACAGCAGAACAAAAAATTATTTATGATCGGATTATGCTGGCTGTTGCTGCTGAACAAGGCGGTTTTTTTTTCTTGGATGCACCCGGTGGAACCGGTAAGACATTTTTAATATCGTTGATTCTTGCCAAAATACGGTCGCAACAAAAAATCGCATTAGCATTAGCATCGTCAGGCATTGCGGCTACTTTACTGGATGGTGGGCGAACAGCACATTCAACATTCAAGCTGCCATTGGACGTTCATAATAAACCAGATGCAATGTGTAACATCAAAAAGAATAGTGGAATAGCTGCAGTGTTGCGGAAGAGTTCTATAATAATTTGGGATGAGTGCACAATGGCACACAAATATTCACTTGAAGCATTAAACAGAACTATGCAAGATTTAAACAGCAATAATAAACTTTTCGGTGGTGCTATCTTACTTTTGTCTGGTGACTTCCGGCAGACCTTACCGGTTATACCTCGCTCTACTTTCGCGGATGAGATTAATGCATGTTTGAAACAATCATTCTTATGGCGAAGTGTTGAAACACTTCGATTGACCATAAATATGCGAGTACAATTGCAAAATGATCCATCAGCACTAATATTTTCCGAACAACTACTAGATATTGGGAACGGTAAAATAAAACTGCAACCAAATACGCAATGCATTAAACTACCAGACAATTTTTGCACTGTTGTTCAGGATAAAACTGAATTGATTCAGAGTATTTTCCCGGATATACAGAATAATTATTTGAATCATGAATGGCTTAGTCAACGGGCGATTTTGGCAGCCAAAAACGTTGATGTTGACGAAATTAACTTCCAGATACAACAGTTGTTACCAGGCGATCTGATGTCTTTTAAATCAATCGATACTGTTGTTGATGAAAATGAAAGTGTAAATTTTCCGATTGAATTTTTAAATTCATTAGATATCCCTGGAATGCCACCACATAATCTTCGATTAAAGATTGGTTCCCCTATTATTCTCCTCCGTAATTTGAATCCACCTCAATTATGTAACGGTACGCGTTTGGTCATCAAAAAGATCACCGGAAACATTCTTGAAGCAACCATTTTGGCTGGGAAGTTTAAAGGAAAAGTGGTCCTGCTGCCACGTATTCCGATGATACCATCAGATTCTACCATACCCTTCAAAAGGCTACAGTTTCCAATTCGTTTAGCTTTCGCCATGTCTATAAATAAATCTCAAGGTCAAACAATGTCCATTTGTGGTTTAGATTTGGAAAATCCATGTTTTTCTCATGGGCAACTATATGTTGCGTGTTCACGTGTTGGGAAACCGTCGAATCTATTTGTGTTAGCTAAAGACAGGTTAACCAAAAACATTGTGCACCGATTGGTGTTAAATTAAATTGAAATTGAAAGTATTTATAATTCAAAAAAAAAGATATTAATGTTTAAAAGTTTAAGACTGTCTGCCTTGCCTACCTCATTCATGAGTTTAAGCGTCACATGTAATTTACTGTATTATACTGTAATATACTTATATTTGTTATAAAATTAAATGGAAATAATAAATCTGATAAATTTTTATTTTTTACCTATTGATTTCTGCTTAGTATCAAGTGTAAGAACATTTTAATTAATTGTGTTCAACGTACTTCCCCTTCAAATCTCAATCCAGTGAATTTGTATACCAACATCAACATTTTCGTCTTAGTTCGTAAATAATTTCATTGTACTAAAGGGTTATAGTAGTAGAAAGTCAAATAAGGAGATCAGCATATTTTTTTACAAATACCATCTGTGTGAAAAAGCATAGTGGACTCCGTGACTGATGTTCTCTTATTGTTCCTCTTAGATTGTTTACTATAATGTAATATAACAAAAACTTTAGCCACAGCAACGCGTGGCCGGGTCAGCTAGTATCTATATATAAATACGCGAAAAGAACTCTTTGTACCCCCATTTTAAGCATATTGCGCGCACGGAGGAGAGTGAGATTTAACATAGCTAAAGCTTATATGAAGGCGAAGTGCAGAGAGCTAAAATTTATTTATATGTGTTACAAAATTTAAATTAAATAAAACAAAACTTTTATACTACTGACAGCTGATTGACTGAATGAGTTTGGAGCTGTGAATTTTGTGTTATGTCAAAATGTCATCTTATACTTCTATGAATGTCGTCTCATTTTTACATGGAAAAATTAAAACTGAATGAATTATATCAAAAAGTTTGTAACAAAAAATAAATACAAATTCAAGCTGTAATTGTGTGTTTTTTTTATCAACTGTTACTAACATTAAAGTTATATGTATTGCAGGGAATTAAAGTAACCAACACACGCTAATGGCGTAATAAAACAAAAAATAAATAAAAATACATGCAATGATTATAGAGGTAAACTCACCTCATTATAGAGGTATTAACAACCTTAAAAACGCCCAAACTTAACGCTTTAATGAGTTACGGTTGAATTTCTATCACTGGGCGACCACTGGTACAGATTGTTTTGACTATAAATCATTACTTATTTTATTTATTTATTCTTTATTGAAAAATCCACAGTATTACAATTTTACAATTACAAACAAAACTTATTACTAGTATATAAAACCAATTATGGATTTCGGTCATTTTACATGTTAAGATTAGCATAAAAATTTGAACAGTGTTCTTAAAATATATATAGATTATTAATATTATATACGTATACAGTAGATATATATTTTTTTTTATTTTATGTGTAATTTGTGAGTGATGTTTGTGATAGTTGTGAGTGTGTGACACTTGTATGTTAATAAAAATAAATAAAGTAATAAATTAAGTATGGTTTAAGTATGTATAAAAATAATTTATGATGAATGTGATAAAAATATAGTATGTATGTATTACAATGATTTTAATTTCTAATTTAATTTAATTTCTAATATTTTGATCCATAAAAGAAGTACCTACGAATCAATTATTATTCTGGGTTTTTCCGAATTTTTTATTTATTTTTTTTTTGTTTACTAAATGAACAAAAATCTTACCACAAAATCATATGGGGTAGAACGAAAGAAAAAAAGAAACTTAGGAAATTAATAAAAATAGGAATGGCTACACCCGAACTAACAAATAATATCAATAGCTTTTATATATTATTCAGTAGTAGTAAACTATTTAACCAGAACCTGACGTCTTACAGCTAGGCCCTACAGGCGTCATTAAAGGCATCTCCCACCCAGATTACTCGAGCATGTGGTACGAACATGTAATGGGTTGCTTCATTTCCTATCTCCACTTGTGCCTGCGCCGCTTTTAGCCCATTCGATGTGCGTTTTGATAGCCATAGAGGCGACAATCGGTAGAAATCTGAGTAGAAATCTTAACACCATTTTAGGTTTCCTTTTTGTAAATGTCGACTTATGTATTCATTTTAACTGGCCAGTAATAAAGAATACGTTCCAACAGCAGTGCTGTCGAATTATTGAAATTCGAATATGATCGCGCTCTGAAGATGAGCGCTATATCAAACTGTTAAATCAGTACTAAAAACTCGCATACTTAATTTATCTTTATTACCCGACCAGCCTCCAATATGACGGCTATGGTTGTTTTCCGAGAGCATTATCTACGCACAAAAATTCAACTCGCTCGCTTTTTTATTATTCGAGTAGAAAGATGCAACAGACGGACAGATGGTTAAATACGCTTTTAGCTAGCGTATGGTGCGGTGGTTAGCACGAGACCCGAGGTTCAAATCTTGGCGCGTTAGTGTCTTACTGTAAATGATCTCGATTTTTCAGTTTTTCATTTAGGCAGGCTGAGCCCGTACTATGGTACACTTGAGATTTAAAATTCACAGTAAATTTCGACTCTAAGACTGACTAAAACTCTTTACTAATGTGCCTATATGTGTATAATTGTATGTATTAAACGAATAAAATACGAAAAAGGGTTAAATATTTATATATTATATAATTGAGTAGTAAAGTTATTTGACTTATATTTGTTGATTGTTTTTTAATAGCGGAAAATCGTCTGAAAAGATAAATGACACAATCTTTTGGAATATTGAAAAATTTTGAATTTTTTTTTAATTTTTTGATAAAGTGCAGGATAGCATAATATTTATAAAGGTTCTAAAGAGGTCCTGAAGGTCCTACTTGAGAATGAAGGATGTTGGTTTGAACCATATATATATATATTTAATATATATATACACTTCTCATTCATTATACGTCATATTCGTTACATTTTCACTGTCTTTCACGAGTATTGTTTCCTTTTTTAAATATTTTTTTTACTACTTTAATGAAAGTTTGACCGTATTGCATAACCGCACAGATAGGTAGGTGAGAATGAAAAGCTTTCATAAAATACAGGCCTGTATTTAAACCAGCGTGCATTACCTCAAGCGATGCAACTATCTGTGCTTTCGGTATTATTTTTTCTTTGAACATTTGTTTGAAAATTTTCAATCTGTAAAAATATTAAAAAACTTTCGAAATTTCCAAGTCAGTACTGTCAAACTTTTACATAAGTAATGTAAACTAACGGTGACGCCTAATCTTAATATATATAAATCTCGTGTCACAATGTTTGTCCTCAATGGACTAATAATAAAATAATGGACTAATAATAAAATTTGAACACCATGTGCAGTTCGATGTGCACTTGAGAGATAGGATAGTTTAAATCTCAAATTATAGTCGCAATTTTAATTTATCGCTAATTTTTTGTCCGTTATTATTTGGCAGTCATAAAACTGACAGATGTCGATACCTTTTTATTTTATGGGCGATTGTGAAGAGCGCGTGACGACTCGGTGCCAGTATAATTTTATTGAACAAGCAGAGGAAAGAGCAATTGTGATATTATTGGAAAATTTTTTAGAAGATCACAATCAACTAATTCAATTGATCAAAAGAGTTTCGCCACGACTGCAAAATGATAATTATCAAATCGTCATAAAAGCCGACAAAGTACCATTAGGTGAACATGCTGGTAGATTCAGTCATAAAACTGACAGATGTCGATACGGAACGGCACGGAACATGCATGCATACAAGATGCGATGACTTACGTACGTCATTACGGCCGACCGGATTTATTTATTACATTCACATGTAATCCGAATTGGGAAGAGATACAAACTTTACTATTGCCAGGACAACAAGCCATTCATCGTCATGATTTAACTGCACGTGTGTTTAAACAAAAATTGAAATCCTTAATTGATTTTATTGTTAAATATACAATTTTTGGTATCACACGTTGTTGGCTGTATACGATAGAGTGGCAAAAGCGAGGTTTGCCTCATGCCCACATTTTGGTTTGGCTTAAAGATAGAATCCGTCCTGAAGAAATCGATCAAATAATTTCAGCCGAAATTCCAGACCCATTAATTGATCAAGAATTATTTGATATTGTCACCAAACACATGATCCATGGGCCATGCGGTGTTTTCAACATGACGTCACCGTGCATGGAAAATGGAAAATGTAAAAAAAACTTCCCAAAGCCGCATACGAATGACACGATCACGGATATTGATGGTTATCCAATGTATCGCCGCAGAAGTACTGAGAATGGTGGCCACACATTTACAATGCGACTGCCGAACTTTCCAAATCAAGTTGAGTTTGATAATCAGTGGGTGGTACCATACTCACCACTACTTTCAAAAACTTACAAAGCTCATATCAATGTTGAGCTTTGCAGTTCTGTTAAATCAATTAAGTATATTTGTAAATATGTAAACAAAGGCAGTGATTTGGCCATATTTGAAGTAAAAAACATAAATAAAAATGACGAAATAGCACGATACCAAATGGGCAGATACATTAGCAGCAATGAAGCTATTTGGCATATTCTCAGCTTTCCCATCCACGAAAGAGATCCTGCTGTCCAACATCTGGCAATACATCTTGAAAACGGTCAACGTGTATACTTCACTGAAGAAAATGTTCTCCAAAGAGCGTTCGAAGCTCCGAAAACGACTCTAACTGAATTTTTTACATTGTGTCAAAAACCTGATGTTTTTGGCCAATTCGCGAAGACATTGGTGTATGGTGATGTTCCACGTTATTTCACATGGAACAAATCCAGTAAAAAATGGGAGCCACGGAAACAAGGAAAACCACATCCTTCCATTACAGGCATATTCAAAGCTAAGACATTGGGGAGACTTTACACGGTACATCCAAAGCAACGTGAGTGCTTCTATTTACGTTTGTTATTGGTGAATGTTCCCGGACCAACGTCTTTTGAATTTTTACGAACAGCTAATGGTCGAGTATTCAATACATACCAGGATGCATGTCGTGAACTGCAATTGCTAGAAGACGATAACCATTGGGACTTAACGCTTGCTGATGCTGCGTTGACATCAACACCGAATAACATTCGTCAGTTGTTTGCAATTATTTTGGCGACATGTTATCCCTCGCAAGCACAAACTTTGTGGGAAAAATATAAAAATTGTATGACAGAAGACATCTTGCACCGAATTAGACAAACAAATCAATGCCAAAACATAGATTATACACCAGAGATGTACAATGAAGCATTGGTCTTGATCGAGGATTTATGTGTTCTTAGTTCAAATTTACCATTTAATCATTATGGTATGCCATCACCTAATCGTCCAGCCACCGACTTAGTCAATACCGATTTACAACGAGAAAATCAATATGACCATGGAAGTTTAGCAACAATTATCATGAACAGTGAACCATTACTGACAGCAGAACAAAAAATTATTTATGATCGGATTATGCTGGCTGTTGCTGCTGAACAAGGCGGTTTTTTTTTCTTGGATGCACCCGGTGGAACCGGTAAGACATTTTTAATATCGTTGATTCTTGCCAAAATACGGTCGCAACAAAAAATCGCATTAGCATTAGCATCGTCAGGCATTGCGGCTACTTTACTGGATGGTGGGCGAACAGCACATTCAACATTCAAGCTGCCATTGGACGTTCATAATAAACCAGATGCAATGTGTAACATCAAAAAGAATAGTGGAATAGCTGCAGTGTTGCGGAAGAGTTCTATAATAATTTGGGATGAGTGCACAATGGCACACAAATATTCACTTGAAGCATTAAACAGAACTATGCAAGATTTAAACAGCAATAATAAACTTTTCGGTGGTGCTATCTTACTTTTGTCTGGTGACTTCCGGCAGACCTTACCGGTTATACCTCGCTCTACTTTCGCGGATGAGATTAATGCATGTTTGAAACAATCATTCTTATGGCGAAGTGTTGAAACACTTCGATTGACCATAAATATGCGAGTACAATTGCAAAATGATCCATCAGCACTAATATTTTCCGAACAACTACTAGATATTGGGAACGGTAAAATAAAACTGCAACCAAATACGCAATGCATTAAACTACCAGACAATTTTTGCACTGTTGTTCAGGATAAAACTGAATTGATTCAGAGTATTTTCCCGGATATACAGAATAATTATTTGAATCATGAATGGCTTAGTCAACGGGCGATTTTGGCAGCCAAAAACGTTGATGTTGACGAAATTAACTTCCAGATACAACAGTTGTTACCAGGCGATCTGATGTCTTTTAAATCAATCGATACTGTTGTTGATGAAAATGAAAGTGTAAATTTTCCGATTGAATTTTTAAATTCATTAGATATCCCTGGAATGCCACCACATAATCTTCGATTAAAGATTGGTTCCCCTATTATTCTCCTCCGTAATTTGAATCCACCTCAATTATGTAACGGTACGCGTTTGGTCATCAAAAAGATCACCGGAAACATTCTTGAAGCAACCATTTTGGCTGGGAAGTTTAAAGGAAAAGTGGTCCTGCTGCCACGTATTCCGATGATACCATCAGATTCTACCATACCCTTCAAAAGGCTACAGTTTCCAATTCGTTTAGCTTTCGCCATGTCTATAAATAAATCTCAAGGTCAAACAATGTCCATTTGTGGTTTAGATTTGGAAAATCCATGTTTTTCTCATGGGCAACTATATGTTGCGTGTTCACGTGTTGGGAAACCGTCGAATCTATTTGTGTTAGCTAAAGACAGGTTAACCAAAAACATTGTGCACCGATTGGTGTTAAATTAAATTGAAATTGAAAGTATTTATAATTCAAAAAAAAGATATTAATGTTTAAAAGTTTAAGACTGTCTGCCTTGCCTACCTCATTCATGAGTTTAAGCGTCACATGTTATTTACTGTATTATACTGTAATATACTTATATTTGTTATAAAATTAAATGGAAATAATAAATCTGATAAATTTTTATTTTTTACCTATTGATTTCTGCTTAGTATCAAGTGTAAGAACATTTTAATTAATTGTGTTCAACGTACTTCCCCTTCAAATCTCAATCCAGTGAATTTGTATACCAACATCAACATTTTCGTCTTAGTTCGTAAATAATTTCATTGTACTAAAGGGTTATAGTAGTAGAAAGTCAAATAAGGAGATCACCATATTTTTTTACAAATACCATCTGTGTGAAAAAGCATAGTGGACTCCGTGACTGATGTTCTCTTATTGTTCCTCTTAGATTGTTTACTATAATGTAATATAACAAAAACTTTAGCCACAGCAACGCGTGGCCGGGTCAGCTAGTATATATATATAAACTTATTATAAAATTAATATCGTTTAATAAGTATGCAAGATCAGATAGAAATCATATTTACTGATGATCGAATCAGTTTTTTTTCCATCGCAAATAGTGGAAATATGATTTATAGAAGGTTTTCTCAATGCTTGTTAAACTGTTTAGGTCATTTCTTGCAAGCTGAATTAGAACCACTTCCTCTTATCCTACGGAGTTGAAATTTGACATGTTGGTTTCAGTTCCAATGCCAAGCAATGTTATGGTAAGCATGACCCGATTCTGCACCCAGGATTGGCTCCGGACAAAGGAACTCTTCAACGGTCAGCAGTACGAACACGAAGCTTTTTTTAAAAAACCGTTTTTTTTACCATAAGCGATCTTTAATTTTATTGTAAATGCCTTCGAGGTATGCAATTGTGTAAACATGTTAACTGGGCAAAGTAACGTAATCCAACTCGTCGGCTGACTCGCACGCGAGTTCGAAGGCCGCGTTGAAATCGCTGTCAAACTGTAGCAAGACTGCGAGATAAATCCCGCGAGATGACATCTCGGCGCGACACCTAATCAAATTCATCGCGACGAATTGCGCTGACGAAATGATCACTCCGCGCGTGCGCTTAGCCCTTAGGGCCTTATTCGGCGTTGCGAAGTATTTAACCTAAATTGGCGCGTTTTTCTAGCTGTTTTCGCATTCGCCTAACGCTCTGGGCAGCTGTTAATAAAAAAAAGAATTAATTGTCCATAGAGTGCTTATAGCTAAATAATTTAGTTCCTACCGTACTGGATAATGTCCGCGTCGCGGTAGAAACTAAATTCTAGTATAGATAAAAAATCAGAACGGACTCCAATAGCGAAATGTTTGTGATGTTCAGATCTCAATGATTTCACCGCCGATTTCAGAACTTTGAAGTTTTAATCGACACTGCATGATAAATACTAGCCCACTGTATAAACGTGAATTTTAAGGATTTAATTGAAAGATTTTCTAACTGAAAAGTCACATAATTTTTAGGCAATGTTCAGTAATATTTCTTATTTTTATTAGGAAAAAGACAATAATAAAGTGAAATAGAATTATGTTACTGAAATATTAAAATTACGCAAATACATTTAAAAGAATAACATATAATTTATTAAAAATAATTATGTCTGTCTATTTACTACACAAAAAACTACCAGAATATATTTAAGGAAAAGTAAGGGCCTATCTAGGATGAAGTTTACGGCGCGTCTAAGGGATAACATTGGAAAATCTTCAAATAATCCAAATTTTTGGTGATGCACCATTCCTCAACCACTAAGTATTTAGACGAGTGGTTTATAGAATTATGTACGGTGAAGACTTATCTTGTACTTTATGGTGGCTGATTTTTTAAATTGATTTTCGTTTTTGAAATATAAATTAAATAAATGAACGTGTTTAATTTTATTTTTCACCTCGTGTTCGATAATGCAGAGTACGATTTGCCCGAAAACTGTAGACAAAATAGTAAAGGCAAGCTTAATAGTTTTCTTAATTTAGAAATAATTAAAAGTTACTAAATTTAAACATTAGCACGAACAAAAACAGCGTGTTACGAAATCTCGATTGAATAGTATTTGGCAATAGGATGCGTCTTAGCTGGCACATTAACTGGTAGAGCTTTGCTGCGGCAATAAGCCCGCCCTATTGTATGCGCGCCTAATGCATTATTTTTTATTACTTAAGTCAGTTTACCGAGAATTTCAACAATAGTTTGCGGTTATTAATAAATAGAGCATAAGTAATATATCTATCTCATTTGTTAACAGTTGCGGTTAAACATTGTCATGGTCCCCGTACGAAGGGAAAACCTACTTTAATTCAATTCGCGATTGCTGTGCTATAAAATTACCCGTCTATAGTTTGTATGACAAATCTTAGAATCTAGAATAACGCATGAATAATACAAGTCTTGTAAATATTAACAAAATAAATATAACGGCTATAATAATAAACAAAATTCTTTGAGATTGTTTGCGAGTAAAAAATATATACAGAATGTTTCAAGACCCTTCGCGAAGACTTAATGGGGTGTTTATGTTCCCTATTATGTGTGTAAACTGTATAAAAAATGCGAAAATAATTCAAACCCAAATTTATTAATTTTTATCAAAACGCGGGTGCTCGGCCAGGGTCGATCAATGACTTATCGACGAACTTATGTCAAGAGCGATTCATATTATCTCGCAAAGTTTACAATTTTTTACTCGGAAACCATGATAAATTTTGATATGAGGTCAAAACACTTACTAAAGAAGTCTAAATTTTGAAATCATATAATGCCTATGGCACCTGTAGCTATTATATAATATCAACTGCTTCCCATTATTTAGTAGTAGTAAATTATTTAACCAGAACCTGACGTCTTACAGCTAGGCCCTACAGGCGTCATTAAAGGCGTCTCCTACCCAGACTACACGCGCCTGTCGTAACAATTTGTAAGGGTTGCTTCATTTCCTATCTCCGTTTGTGAGTGCGGCACTTTTAGCCTATTCGGTGTGCGTTTTGTATGGTCAGAGGCGACATTGGTTTATTTTTTAGGCCTGAGTAGATTAAAATAAAAAAAAACATAATGGTATTATGTCATTCTTTTATTGAACAATTTAGTTTTTTTTTTTGTAAATTTTGACGCGCGGTTAGGTAATGAAACAACGCGGATATAATATTTCAATTTAAAATAATACAAAAAATAATGATTTTATAATAATTATAACGTGGCACTGAACATTCTTTTACATCTTTCTATTCGCGCAGATAGATGAGTTTGCAATCATTTTAACTGACCAGTAATAAATAATACGTTTCAACAGCAGTGCTGTCATCTTTTTAAAATTTACTATATATGTATAATGTATACTTTAATATTATATATATTATTCGACCTGCCTCCGATGTGGTTAAACATTTATACTTTTCGAGGTGAAAGATGCAACGGACGGACAGACAGACATAGTAGCTTCTTATAAATAAATATATAGGAGCTGTTTTCGAACAACAGATCGATGATTGAAATTTTTATATATAGAATGTCCTAGGACGATCACGCATCTTGAACGGGGTGAAATGGCGGCTACAAATATGCATAATCTAGTGATCTGTTTTAGTATTAAATCCATGGTTCGACTAGAGTGGCAACAGATCATAGAAACTTAAACTTCCGAGTGTGAGTATTTAATTAGGAGCCACTATTCTTGAGAAAAATGGTAATATATTAAAAAGTATTTTTTTTAATGATTAAAAAATACAAAGTGCTTACTTAGTGTGGGTGAAATCACAGCGCAACCAATCGGCCTTCTATGCAAATGTGTTAATTTCTATACAATTTAGCTTCGAACCGATCGATAAGTACTTAAAAATAGACGCATGCTTGCGGCTGATCTGGGCAATTAGTGCCTAGATCATTTCGATCTACTATGATTTAGGTCATGTTTGTAGCAGGTTGACATGACGAGTTCATTTATATGCGTTAATTATAGCTAGCTCCAGTTCGTAATGTGGAGCGCGCTTAATGTTAAGCGAGCGGTCGTCCTTACGCGAACTTAACCTTTCGGCGCGGATTAGGACGGACGCACGTCGACACCTTGCTGTGCTAAATCGATATGCGCTGAGTAATTACGCGATAGCGAACAGAGGAGATATCTTTTAATCTCGCTTTTAATAGAATCGATAAAGGTGGCAACACACCTGCTTGTTTTTTTTTTTTTAACTCTTTATTTCCCAAGTAAAGATTGCTAAAGATTGCTAAGTATCTTTAGATAGAGTTAAGTAAAATATATTTACGTTATAATTATTGTAAAAATATAGTTCGATCTAGAACGATCTAATTAAAATTGGCAGTTAGATCTTCTGCGTCTAAAATTATAAAAATTTAATTCTACAAATACTAATACTAAATAAGTAAAGACAAAAACCATCAAATTAACGGTTACATTAAATGTATATTATATTAAAATGTTGTTCCTTATATTAACGACCTTAAAAAAAGAGGTTCCTAAAACGATACTCGATATGCGAATACTTATCCTAATTTTTGACATGTTTCGTTTTTAATGTTGGAGAAACAAATAAAAAATTCAGATTTAAAAAACTTATGACACAAACGGATGAACAGATTTTCTTAAACCATAGAAAAATAAATGAAAATTAGCTTATCCGTTTAATGTGTTTTTATGACGAACTGGTTTAAAAGATTTTGATTATTTGGCTCCAAATTATACCGCAATGCTTGAAGTTGATTCTTGAAAAGTTTCTATAACTTGTCAAATGTAATCTAGTCAAAATCGGAAAAAACACTGATTAATAATAATAAATCACAAGCGATAAATATTTGTAAATTAAAATTTTAGTATTATTAAGTGACAAGCGACTGTTACATTGTAAGTACAGATGTTTCCTACCTCCCTAACTAGACGAATCTGTACTAAGGGAGGTAAAAACTAATAAAATATTAATTGATGGACAATAAAATGCGAAGATACATTTTTTTATTTATGTGATAAGCGGTAAATAGATTGTAAAATTTATTGTTCTTTCCTTATGAGTATGAGAAGAATCGATTTACGACGTTGTACGGTTGTAAACGTGATCTGGATCACGGATCGCTCGATATCGATCAAACTGCTTATTATAGATCATTACGCAGTTTATTATTATAATGATCGAGCTGCGCGGACGGTGGACATAGTCGCAAATGGATCATTAGACAGGTGATGCATACATACATTGCATGCGGGTAGTTGTGGAGACAATTCGTAGAAGACAAAACATGTTATATAAATCACGATTAAAATCAGTTAAATATTATGCAACAATCACATATTATTAAATAACCTATTATTTAATTACTGCGAACCTACCACGACAGCCGACTTGAAAATGGGACGAGATTTCCAATTCGATGTTTTATTTTTTATTTTATTTTTAACCAACTTAAAAAAATAAATAAAAAGGTGTTCAGTTCGCTGTGTATATATTATGTTCACTCATATCACTCAGGGGTGGTCCCATTTTAGTTTAGGGAAGTTACGGTCCGTGTAAGGCAAGGAAAAAAAATAAAACAAACTAAGTTATCCGTTCGAAATGTTTTCATGGCGAATTAAAATTTACATAAGTTATGTGTAGTGTAAGGTAGTTGAAATCGATAAAAATAAAATTTCAAATATGAGTAATACATTAAAATTTAATATTAAAAAAATATTAATAAATAAACAAAAAAAAACATTTTTTTAATTAGCTATTTTTCGATTTCGCTAGCCATTTAAAAGTATTTCCCTATTAAAGGTTACAAATGAAAAATACTGAGGGTAGTAAGTTAATTTTAGTACTGAGATGCGCGTTTATAACTGTGTTACATGAAGGTGTTTATAGACAAGTTACAGAAAAGAGGTTTGTGTAAATAACAGGAAATTAAGCTTAATAGGAAAATATAAAAATTAAGACCATTGGATCACGGGCAAAAAACTTGTATTGAAACATATAAGTACTATTTTATAAATTGTAAATATGCGATTAAATTTGTAATGGGGTCTTCCATACGTCATTTGAAATTAGGAGGGGAATCTGGACTGCGGATGTTGGTAATATGACGTAGGAGGGGGGGGGCACTTGATAACCCCAAAACATTGCAATTCATTTTTTAAATAAGCTGTAAATGTGTCTCAGCTGTCAGTCTTCTAAGCTCGCAATAAAAAATGTAAATTAATTATATAAATATATGTTATTTTTTAGGAAAGAAGAAAAAACTATTGTTTAAACAAAGATATGGACTCTGTAATGCAGTTCATGAAAATGGTGTCAGCTTTTGCGAGAGGGGGGAGGGTCATTAGATCATGACGACAGAATGATTGTAGGAGGGGGGGGTCCAAAATTAAGAGTATCAAGTGCTGGAAAACTGTTGCGTTCAATTTTGAAATTAAAGTGTTCACTGCATAAACGGCACGTGTAATAATTATTAAGAGAATGACTTCTGAAGCATTCTGTATTGACTCCCACGCGCATATGATGTTGCATTTAGAATGTATTCGTCGCTTCCTGGTTTAAATGTAATTAAATGAGTACGAGGAAAATCAATTAGATCGCTCGCGAGGTAGTTTCGCAACGACTGAGAAAAATGCCTGCGACATTCCTATAATCTGTTCAAATTAAGCGCTTAATTACAGAGCGATTATTATAGGCATTATTAAATGCTGCATATAGCCAGTTACTGCGCAACTAAGGGCCGAAATCTCAGTCCTTGCTTAAAGTCGTTCTTAGTTAGGATCAACTTAACTTTTAAGCATGACTTAAATTGAATCGTGTATTTCAGTTACTTTTTAAGTTCAACTTTGTTAAAAACCGCCGCTACGGTTTGTGTATACAATATCTGTCGCCACTGTCGCATAACTTTTGATATGACGTCATCTGACGTTTTGAGGTTATGTTGTCAGCTGTAGGATTTTGACGCGCGCATATAATGCTTGTTTTGATCTTGTGTTTACTGTGTTTTATTTATTTTATTGTTTTCTTTTACTCTGATTGGAATTACAAAATAACAGAACTATAACATTTCTGCACCAATTTTGAAATTTACACGCCCAGCGAAAGTAACGCCGTTTAATGTACTGAAATCGCTCCTAGCAGCGTATTTTAACACTGACTGAAGGCTTAAGTAGTAGTTGTTTTGATTCTTAGCTAAGGCGGACTTTTATGTTCGACTTAACGCTAAGAGTGAGTTGAAATACGATGTTTATCGGTTAAGTGCAACTTAAAATTTAGGTTAGTCTTGAGTACGACATGAAATTTCGGGCATAAGGGATAACATTTGCAAAATCTGCCAAAAATCCACTACTTCTACACCACCGTTTAGAAGTATTTAGACGAGCGATTTATGGTATGTATATTAAAGACTTATCTTGTACTTCTCGGAAGTTGATTTGTGAAATTAATTTTCGTTTTTGAAATATAAATTAAATAAAAAAAAGTGTTCACTTTTATTTTTCGCCTCGCGTTCGATAATGCAACATATTATTTATTCGAAAAATAGGGCAAAATGTAGACAAAATAATGGTGTAATCTTAATCTTCACTTTTAAATTTAATTCTTATTTTAGAGATAATTAAAAGTTACTTTTCGACATAATATATTTCGACGTAAATCATCACTCACACGCGGCGGTCGGATTTAAGGTCGACATTAGCATGACCAAAAACAGTGTGTTACGATGTTTCGATTGGAGTGACATAATACGCCCTTTGCTGCACACGGATCCCCCCGAAAATTATGAAAAAAAATTAGGGTTCCGTACCTCAAGCAGACAAATGGTAACCCTTATATGATCACTCTTAAGTCCATTTGTCTGTCACAAACATTATGGGCCTACAATTTAAATTGATTTGATCTCGTGCCTATGAAGAGAGGTATGATTTTTTTGAATTTTGAAAAACCACTTTTTCCCACCCCTTATGGGACCAATGGTTAGTGCTGTCAAAAAAGTTTACATCAATAAGTTTTAGACCCTTATCTAAGGAATAATATAAAATTTAAATTAATTCGATATCTTAAGTAATAAGGAAATTATGTGAACTTATATATAAACTTTTAAACTGAGGTTGGTTTTGGGTTAAGATGTGAAACGCAAACATATGTCGACATTTTCCCATTGCTTTACTAACGAAATCTACCTAAAAAGAGATGATTGGATTATGATAACTAAAACGTATATAATTCATTATAACGTATCGTTGCGCGTATTACTCATTAATATGAGTACCTATCATTGGAAAAAATATATTACCGCGAGCGGGGAATCACCGCGTTTCAGGCCAATTAAACCGGGAAATTGGTTTCGCGGAAGTCGCCAAAGCGAGCGATTTGCGAGATGATTTTACTCCCATTAATGTCTCGCTCGAGTATTCCTTGACCTAAGCAGACCTTTCGCCAACGTCGATGCGTCAATTAAAGGAGGTAGGTTTTCCCCTGCTAATCGCTCTGTTTACGCGTATGACTGCGTTCTACGCAATATTACGGGCGAGTGTCACAGCGCCATTTAAATAATAAATCAATAATAAATTGACAAATGTCAGTTTCATACTAACAAATTGTTAAATATCTATATTATTCGACCAGCTTTCGATGTGATCTAAACGGCTATGGTAGATTTTCTTGAGTAACAATCTACATATAAAAAAACAACTCTTTCACATTTGTATTTTTCGAGTTGAAAGTTGTAACGGACACTTAGGGCTAAGAGTTTACCTAAGAATAACCTATGCTTAAGAGTTCCTTAGTTAGGGAAGACCTAACGTGGGATTGCTAAAAACGGCCTTAAGTGAAGGATAAAAATAATAGAAATATATTAAATTTTCAGGTATACGGGTTAATTTTTACAAAATGGAAATATTAAGAACTGATAACAAACTTGGAATAGAAGATAAAGTAGAATTACATTTAAAGCAAGATCGTTATAAAACAAATGATATTTAATTAAATTATTACATTCTAAAAATATATGGTTTAAAGTTTCTTCAGCCAAATCGTATTAACTAATTTCTTACTATAGTTACTACATACATGCTCAAACGCGTGGATATATATATTATTTGGCATCCTGGTGTATCGCTAGATTTATGTCATTAATGTAACAAAAAAAAAATAATATACCCTCGAAATCATTATTTGGTGGCTCTTATTATTAAAAGTTCCAACCCTAATTTTGCTATTTGACACCTTTCATAAACATAAAATATCTCTGCAGCTGCGTACTTTCGATGCTTCTATATTTTTACAAAAGAACGAGGCAGAATGGGAAAAGTGACTGTAAAGAATGCCCTAGCTGAATCAAAAATATTCTTTGTAAAATATTACAGCTAGCGTATGGGGCGCTGTTCGCGATGGTCATGTGTTCCGAGGTTTAATTCCTGAGCAGAAGCGTTTTACTCTGCACAATTTTGATTTGTTAAATTATCAATTACTAAAATTTAATGACATAAGGGGTTTTTTTCACTATTCTAGTTGATTTTGAATAAAATATTTTTTAACCAAATTATCGGTATAGAACTGGGATCTTTAGCTATGTAGAAACGGTTCGCAGCTACGCGTGAGATGATCACTTCATAATAATTATGTGGAGTTTACGAATGAATATCTCTGAAACCGTGATGATTTTTGATATACCTTCTTCACAAATAATAGTGAAAGTCGTAAGACCAATAAGCTGGATTTTTTTATCGTAATAGTCTTGTGACACGGTGTGTATTATACGGTAATATTTATCTGTAAAATCTGTCGTTCATTCAATTATAGACAACTGTGCCTCCCCCTGCCTCCTCTAACTCCAATGTATTCAAACTACATTCATAAACATTTCGTACACTTATATAATTATATAATAATGTATAATTATATATTTATGTTTTGTTGCAGGTCGTGTGCTGGTTATAATGTTTGGGATTTTCACCTTGGCACTTGGAGTCATACTTTCGTCCGTTCCTTGGCTTGACTATATCATATTCAAAGTAAGTGTTGTTACCCTCATAAATATAGGGTGTTTCAAGACCATTCCCGATGGGCGTTTATGTTCCCTATTACGTGTAAAAAATTGCAAAAAAAAAATATCCCCAAATTTGTTAATTTTATCAAAGAGCTCGTGTAAATTTCTTTATGCCCGCGGGCCTTCGATGACCGACCGAACTTATGACAAGAGCGATTTTATATCATCACGTAAAGTTTACAATTTTTCTACACGGAAATCATAATGAATGTTGATATGAGGTCAAAACAAATAATGTTGGAAGTCGCAGCGACAATAATCTGGATTTTTTATCAGGATTGGTCTTGGAATACTGTGTTATATTTTATTTATTTTTTTATTTATATCCGTGGCGGTTTTATTTACAATCACGTAGTTTACAACTACATAGATCGTACCAAATTCTAGTAAATATTTATATATTTAATAACTATAAAAAAAATAACATATTCAACAATATATCGTTTGTTTCGTCGTTAATTGCCCGTTTTTTATATTTAGGTTATATATTTATATTATATAATACCTAATGTTAAATTTGGTCTCCACCAAATTTGTATTACTTATCCTTCATGTTATTATAAGAAAAAAATATTTGGAAGAACGGATATAAATGCTATGTTTAAAAAAAATAATAATATTTATAATTTAATTTAGTTTTAACTTTATATTTTAGTTGTTTTTAAGATATTTAAACCGTTTTACTTTATTTATTAATTAAATATATCAATCGACGTAGATTTTATTATTAAAATGTCAAAAAAAAAAAGCTTTCTAAACTTGAACCCATATTTCTATATGACTGGCATATGGTAACCATTGGATATTTAATCATAAAAAAAATGTCTTTAGATACCTTAATCTCATATCTTCAACATAGTAAAGGCAGATTTTAAAAATTTAATTTTATTTCTGAGAAATATAATAAATGATAAACTGCTAATAGTTCTTTTTGTGTTGAATTGTTTTTTTATAAACGACATCAGCCTTGGGAAAAATAGTGATTAAAGGCAAATGAAGGATCAAAACTAGTAAAGTTAGGTTAGGTTCGCCTTAAAGCTAATTTATTAACAAATTTAGTTAATGGTGTTCTTAACGACTAATATAATGACAATTCAAAAATGCATACTTTATAGATGACGCGATCTAGCAGCGTTGCTTTAATTAATCGTTGAAATTAATGTTTTAAAAAAGACCTTCAGAGTTGGAAAGTCGTTCTGGTACAACTTAATATACAGATGTCTAAACTTTTAAGGGAAATAGGTGAGGTTGATTGGAAACTATTTAACCATATTTATCTCTTGCGAAAGCCTTACGGATTTCGAGATATATTTTTTTTAATTTCCCAAAGTTTCAATAACTAAATTTAAAATAATAAATAATACCATCAACCGAAAAAATTTTTTTTTTCGAAAGCATAATGTGTTCTAAAAAAACCGTTAATAAACGTTTAAAGAAAGTGTAACAAACAAAATACCCAAATTAATGTAGAATTTGTTGTACTTAAATAATGTTTATTGTACTTATGACAACATTTTAAAAAGAAATCATAAGTTCTTAGATAATTTTGAAATCTTTTTTTTTGTGCCATTGAGTAATTAATGGTTGTTAACAATTGACGCTATTAATATTATTAAAGTTATTAAGTTATTAATATTGTTGCAGCCTGATGAGATACCTCGAGGCGGTAAACAAAATCGGGCAATATCTACAAGTCTATCTTCTCCCACAGAACCTTCGGCTGCTGAACGGCTCTCTGAGCTACCATTATTGGCAGAAACCGGGCGTGGTGCGGCTCACGAAGGTCTACATATTCAACGTGACGAACCCTCAGGAGTTCCTGCAGGACGGGGCCAAGCCGAGGCTCCAGGAAGTGGGACCCTTTGTCTACAGGTAGGCTTCCGACATTATTAGTTAGCGTGGCAAACATTCCAAACATCTATTAGAGGCAGGATAAATTGTGGTATCCAAGTGTTAAAATGGTATGACTAGAATGATCTGATTTGAACCTGCAATCTCCAATAAAATGCGCTAATAACTAGACCATTACGATCACTACATATTTTTAATTATTGTATTGTTTTCGCTTCAATATTTTTTTGAATTTAAGGCCTGGTTCGCACGAGTGCTTTTCAGCGCGGCGCCAGGATTGAATGTATTGATGTAGTGGCGGGCGCCCGCGCTGAATTAAACACACCAGGCCTTAGGGGACCAGGCCTTAGGGGAGCAAGAGGAAAAATAGTCATCGTAGGGAATTTTATTACAAGAAACTTTTATTAGAAGAACGATTTACCAATCTACAGGAATTGGTCCGTGCAGTCTATCAAACAAGACAACATACTTCGGTTGGGCCTACTAAAATTTAGTAGCCACAACAAATTATGATTCTACTTAACTTTTCGGTTAAATCAGAGCTCTATATTTTTTTCAGTGCATCCGCGACTTTAACCACACTCGTTGACATCAGTTTCCAACTGTAAACTAATGTTTGTCCTCTCCTGTACATGAAACGTTGAACGCGGTGCAACATAAAAATAATTATTTTTAAAATTACATAGTTCAACTAATGGATAGTCTGAGGCCTCGCTAATACTGTATGAATGTTTGTAAAATAATTGGAAAAGTGTGTCAAGTTTAAACCGCCTATCTATAGATTTGAACTTGGGTTCACACTGCAGACATGACGAGTATTTTAATTGAATGTTTATTTATTTGTATTCGCAAATGCGCATTTAATGTTCAGTTAAATTATTTACTGGCTATAAAATGTAGGATGTGTAGTTTGAGCGGTATCAATCACGCGCCTTCAGATGTGGCCATATGGTTAACTGATCTGTTGGGATCATAGGAGATGAAACCTCGATCATCTGCTGTGCAAATAATCAAATTATCGGACGTTTTTTCTCTATGCTAGCGTTGTGGTGTTGTGACACTCTTATTAGAAGATATAAAACATCATTAATTAATATCTGGGATGAAAAAGTTAAATTTCAACCTATTCTAAAAGTTAAAAACATCGAAAAGTCTGTATTTTTTCATAAATTTTATAAAAACTTTAAACATAACTATCTTATTGGCTGTATATATGAATCGAGATGATTCTGATGATACAGCGGATTTTATAAATATGCAAATTAAACTATTTTTTTTATAATAATACATTGATTCCATTTTGAAGATTATCGTTTAAAGTCATATACTTAAATATTTAAGGAAACAACAGATAAAAACATTAACTATATTTCAATCCACCCCAAGGCCTGTATCGTTGGGGTTTATTTGTATAAATGCTTATACAAATAAAGAAATAAACTACCTAAATCCCTTTTGTGCACCTTTTTTACATTTCATTCTTTACTAAGCCAAAATTTCATAACCTATTTTTTGTTTAACTGGCTAATAATTATTTGTTTATTATTCATAATTGCAACATTACAATGTCCTTATATGAAAATTTCTTAGAGTAAGCAAATATAAGTCTGTATTTAAATTTATTTTTCTATAATCTATTTCTTTTACACTATTTCATATGCAAAATAGAAACTTCTAAATCTGTGGCTTGGTAAAAGAAGTGCCTATGTCATTTTTTTGATTGTTGAGTATTATGATGCAATATACTTAAAAATCCCCAAATTTTAAAACTCAAATTTAAATTTTATTTTTTTTTGTGTTTTTTAAATCTTTAAATTAGGAATAGGAATTTTGACATGGGCACTTGTACTGAAAATTTGGGGATTTTTAAGTATATTGCATCATAATACTCAACAATGAAAAAAATGACATAGGCACTTCTTTTACCAAGCCACAGAAATATATACTTATAAATATGTACTTATATTATTTTATAAGCGTATAATATTGATATAAAAATTGATATATAATATTGAAATAAAAATATAAACACTCTTAGAAAAAAACTTTTATAAAACACCTATATGCACACACACATAAAGCCTCACACACACCCTCCACACACATCCACATATAGAGCTTAAAATTATCCAGTCTCTTTTATAACTTGCTCTCTCGCACAATAATAATAAAACTAAAAATTTCAAGTTAATTTTTTTTTTATGAATTGTATAAAACCAAATGTTTCACATTTTATTGTTTGTTATGAAAATTTTGTTCATTTTTTTTATTAATTGTCGGCTGAAGATCCGTGTTTAAATAAGTGATTACATCACCTTAGAATAGCACACGCTATAAAGGTGGTGTAAAATTAAATTTATTGTTATGTAAAAATTACTAAATAAACTATGATGGATTTCTGACAACTGGCTAAGAATTTAAACCAATAATTATTCTCTTATAAATAAAATCTTATAATAATAAATATAATCGCTACATAGCGCCCAAAAATTGGGATCCTTGCCAGTTGCGACTGATTCTATAGAAAAGTGTTCAACGCGCGGTCAAAAAGTTGCATACAAAATAATGAAAATTTCAAAAATGTCGCGATCGGGAACATAACCTTGAAAAATTTACATATTTTCGGGATTTTTTTTGGGATAAATACGCCTAGAAGCTCACTCCAGCACTAGGTAACGATATTCCAGAAATATTTATATAACGCGACTAGATGACAACGCTCTAATAAGATAATAAATACCAGTCTCTCCGTCCAGACACATCGGCTAGTATCGTGAACGCAATACACTTCACGCTAAATGTTTAAATATCAAAAAAGACAACGTGTATTACACTAAACGCTGCGGAAGTGAAACTTACACAGGCGTAAGAAATTATTTTAAAAAGTGCGAATATATTCATCTCCAAATTTATTATTTTAATTAAAGCGCTGGTGTAAATTGCCTTTAGCGTGCCGACAGGTGACCGATGTCGACCCGGCGTCGCGAGCGGACGATCAGCCTGAGTGCTTGTTACAACAACTGTTTAATATTATCACGTAGAGTTTTTTTTTCTCCATAATGAATTTTTACTTGTGTTGTTTTTACGATTTGAAACCGCAGGGTCAATTAGCTGGATTTCTATCGGAAATTGTTACATGAAAAATCTTCATACTCACGAGGTAGAAAATATGTAAGGTTTGTGACGTAATTCTCAATGGTTACTCATAATTTATTTTATTTTATAATTTATTATTACAAAGGATCCATAGATCTTATTTTAAAAAAAAGACAATTGGAGTATGATAACTAAAGTATGAAATTAATATATTTGAATTCACAAACCTTTCAAAACATAAATGCGACGTTATAATTTTTTCAACAGTTTAAGTATTTATTCGCCAAAACTCCACTTATTTAATATATTTAATAAAACAATTCATTATTTATTTAATACAGCATAACTTAATTTATAAAACAAATACATAGTTATTAATTTGGCCAATTACTTGAATCCATTTGTTTAACAATTGAATTGAGAGGTAAGTTCACCTACAACTGATTACATAAAAAAGAAAACAAATGAGAAACGTAAATAAAATAGTTTAGTTTTTGCATATTTACACAAATACAAATATGTATTCATTAGAATATGGGTTTGCTAAAGTAATTATGATGAATATAAATATTTAGGACTTTTACCTTCTACGAGTGTATTTTACTTAACTTATTTTTGAATAAATTCAAAGTACAGTTAAAAAGGTCTAATTCGGAAAGATTTATCTTATATTCAGTACAAGCGTTGTGAGCTGTGACGAAACTGTGACGAAAGTGTCAGTTTGGGTGAAAATATATATCAGTATTTATCTATATATAAGTAGATACATATCTTTTTTTACCAATTTATACTTAATATGCTATTTAATTATTTTTGTAATGCCTCCTCAGTCAATTTTCTACCTTTCTCTAGGAGCCATGAACACAGGAGTTTGGACATGTTTTAATTGGTTTAATAATTTTAAGTTCTATAATACAAACATTGTTTAGGACACATTAGCAACAAAGTAAAAGAGTAATTTACCAATAAGTGGTAATTTTCTAAAAGTCATTTCCGCGCCTTCCAAGAAGACCCTATTTCTATTAGAATCGTGACATAAAAATGACATAAATCGACGAGTGACGTGACGATTTTATGCATCATAAAACCGTAATGATTTGACAATATTATTTTAGTCGCTACGGCCCTCCGAGAAGTGTCGATGATGTGTCCTGGACAAATACGCGTGTTTACTCCTGACGGCCGAGAGCACGCTGCGCCCTCTCAGTACTTGTCTTACATACCCTACCGGCTATTTTGTCCATCCTATGGATGCAAATGAAGAGATGAAATTGTCATCGTATTGAAATATATCGTTTGGCACATAAACCAATCGAAAAGTAGACAAAATAAAAAATATTTTTCAATAAAAATTATGATAAAAATGAAAATAAATGAATAAATATCTATATCTATACAATTTAAGAGTGATGCTCTTGTCGGTGACGTAACCACGATTCCTCTACTTCTGACCCCTTATACGACATGACATTAACTTTCTCCTTCTATAATCAAGTGCCCTGTCATCTTACCTCTTCCGCTTTCAGTGGGTCTTAATATATATCTTTTCCCCTCTAAAATTCTCAGCACTTCCTCTCCAGCACCACATCTCAAACGCTTCCAGCCTCCCTTCATCTCTTTGCGTTAATGACCACGTTTCACTGCCATACAATCCGATGCTCCAGGTGTTGTAGACTTTTATGATACGCTTGCGGACTTTACTTGATAACTTTGATTTACTAAAATATACCCCTTATTTAAGCTGTTTGACCCTAAAAATTAAAGAGGATTTCACGATTTCGCTACGGTTACCTAACCCTTAATTACATTGATTTATTTATTATGAAAAATTGCTAAATAAAAATGTTATGTTAAAAAGAGCTTTTAATTACTAGGTTTATCCAAAATGTCAGTGATTATAATCCGATATACCAGTACATTTCCTAAAGCAAATTATATTTAAGAACTATTGAAATTAAATTTATTTGTAAAAAAAAAGTTTAATGTAAATTAAAATTATAATTAAGTGTGTATTATAGGTTGTTTGCGTGTGTTATCAAAATATATACAATTATGAATAGTTTTTGTAAAATAATGATTCTAAATACCGTGTGATAAAAGCATGCGAAATTATATTTTTTTTTTATTTGAATCATGCAACAGACGGCGAAAGGACTTTACCTTAGCCGGTTAATATTACGCTCAAGCAATGTAGCATTTGAGCGAGATGAGGATGGAGATGAGAATGATGAGACGGGCGGTGTTTGAAACCTGCGCGCATTTTTCCTCACTAGCATCTCATTACAAATATTTTTGAGGTACTATTTCTATAGAATTGTGTGTTTCTAGGTTGACCGTAGCTCTTAAATGGTGAATGAGGCGGAGAAGGGGGG
Organism: Neomicropteryx cornuta; assembly: GCA_020383195.1. Taxonomy (NCBI): domain Eukaryota; kingdom Metazoa; phylum Arthropoda; class Insecta; order Lepidoptera; family Micropterigidae; genus Neomicropteryx; species Neomicropteryx cornuta. The sequence continues at coordinate 1,382,676 of JAHKQU010000010.1, read as the reverse complement.
GGGGGTGATATGGATAAAGACATTCTCACATAAACGTGTTTCTTTTAACGTGAGGAAACGTTATTTTTAATTATATGAAAACTGCACAATCCGTAATCGGATAAGGGCAAATGATCGCCATTTTAAAAATTCCGATTGAAATGATTTCTTCCGCGTATTTGATTAGTCGGTTATAAGTTAATCTACGGATTGTTTTTCATCGCACTGTAAAGTGGACCGTAACATACCTAGATTCAGTTGGCCATACCTACTTTATTCAATTATTTTAATCCCTTAATAAATAAAAAAACACATAAACGGCTAAACAGATTTCTTGAATCATAGCCGAGAACACAGTCGATGAAGTCACCTTTTAAGAGCCATAACGCACTGGAATTGCATTTTATGCATGTTTTTGAGGTCTACTACCAAGATAGCTTTTCATTCCAGGCATATATAAAATATATAATTAGATTAACTAAACATATTGCTAGAAAACCTTTAAGCTGGTTTTTTACACAAATAATCCTATGTTTACATAAAAAAATATTGAAATTGGTAAGTTTTATTTTTTAAAATTCTCATAAACCAAACTACATATGTGACGTAAGCCTAATTTATACATAGAAATGTCCGCAATAAATTTCTACAGAAAACCTCAAACTTAGATTTTTTTTTTAAATGCTTTATATTTTTAATATAAATAAAAAACTGTCAAATGTTTATTTATTCTTTGATGTTGTCGACGGACGCTCGAAGTGCACGTGGCCGACGCCATTTGCAAAGGCAGAACTTCAAGGTTATACTGGCTCTTAAACATATTTCAAAAATATTAAATTAGGTTCATCCGTTTTCGAGCTACGATGCCACATACACGCGTTAAACTTATAACACCCCTCTGTTTGCGTCGGGGGTTAAAAGCCAAGAGCGAAATGGTGATATACAAATAAAATCCTACTGCATTCACAGATGAACGCAGTTGTTTACACATCTCGCCCGCGAGTCCCTTGCTACGTGTGCACCAAGCTCTCTGTGGGCATATAGAGTTAAGGCGTCTACCTACCTGAATTCTACAAAAATGCGAATTTTATAGGGTTTTTAAAGGCGTTAGGAGAGATATCCACAAGAGATATAATTAATTTAGTTTATTTATAATAAAAATAATTTATTAGTCTAGGGAATTACATAAGGAAATTACTTTAAATATATAAAAAAAAACAAAACTACCATGTTTCTGAAATAGCATTTTTTGAAGTGTACTTATGAAACAGGAAACATTCCATATAAAATAAATATAGTTTTATGATGAGAAAAATATGGTATAACAAATTGAAGATTTGTATTTTAGTTTTTAAATATGAAAATGATAATTTATGCCAAATGTTTTTAAATTTTTAGAAAATATATGTTTTTATGTTATTATTATAAATTAAATTAATTCAAAAAGCACATATATCTCTTTTTTTTTTAAAATAACTAAATTATATTAATATTTTATACAAAATGGTAGGCCGCGATTTTTTCGTCATAGAGTTTACACCTTTCTGTTCATCGCGCAAGGCTTCTTTTCGCAGGCAACAATTTGCAGGTCAGAATGATTCGAATGGGTTCACGTCTGATACCCAATAACCCCATTTTGGTCCTTTATAACGTATCTAATAATATCGAAGCGACACGAAGAATTCGCATCCTTCGATATGGCTTTGTAAGCAATAGTTTCCTGCAAGAGATTGCTAGTCGCGACCCGGATATATATTTTTTTTAATTATAGTAATCAATTAATATTACTACAGTTGAGAAATGTACCATTTATGTCATTACTAGTGAATGAACTGTAATTTTGCTAAGCGGTATCGACACGTGACAGCTCAACATATTTCTCTTTTTTTAAGAAACTGAAAAAAAATGATGAAAAAATCATAATTTAATTATCAATCGATCGTGTCATGATAAGTTTCACAAACAATGCTTTGACGAATGAATTTCTGGTATTTTGTAAGATCGAACATGTTTATGTAGAAAAAACTTATGCAGGGTGAATTAAAATTCGGAAGACAAAGATTGTAAACCAAACCAAAAATAATATCACGGTTATATACGACAGCATTTGAGGTATTGTCTAACTAGGCTTTCGCCTGTTCTAAGGAAGACATTTTGTCTTTTCGGGGGGGACTTTTAAAATTGTTACCCCCCCCCCCTCCTAGAAGGCAAAGACAACAGACGTCTCCAGGCGAAGAGCGCACGTCTCCGATCGCCTTAACCGAGGTCTGCAGTAGGGAAATTCCAGCTCCTTTATTTTCTTTACTGCTTTGCTCTGTTCATGGATAAAGCCGCCGCGGGCTCGAGTCGTCCGAGCGCCGAAGGCTCGTCGGACGGCCACTCAGTCGATACGCATATCGCGTAGCTTTCCGGGGCATCTTCGATCACGCCATCGTCTTCCTGCGCTCGCCGCCATTGTGCGATTGTGCGATCTGCGCCGGCGCACGGACAAGGTTAGCGTTATTAAATCACACGATATAAAAAACTGCTGCGGATTTCGAAACGCATTATGATTACACATCTACAAAAAAAAATACATTTGATTTGTAAGGAATTATTGACTACTAGTTAAGTGCTCACCCAGTGGTCGAAATTCAATCGTAATTCATTGAGCGTTTTTAAGGTTCTTATAACCTCTATAATCTTTGCATAAATATTTTTTTTATTTTATTTTATTACGTTAGTTATGAGCGCGTACAAATACGTCATTAGCGTCTGTTTGCCTTAAAGCCATGCATTATCAATGAAATTTAAAATTTATTTGTACTATCAGTTGAAAAAAAAAATACAGCTTGCATTTGTATTTATTTCTCATCGTCAGTTTTAATTTTTTTATGTAAATTGAGACTTGTGATTCATAGAAATATAATATGGCATTTGCTTTACATTGACGACTATTGAAAAGAGAACATTTGAAATCACAAAAAAATCACAGCTCGAAACTCATTCTGATAATCAGCTGTCAGTAGTATAAAAGTTTTGTTTTATTTCATTTAAATTTTGTAACAAATATTATAGATAAATTTTAGCTTTCTGCACTTCACCTTCATATAAGCTTTAACTATGTTAAATCTCACTCTCCTCCGTGCGCGCAATATGCTTAAAATGGGGTACAAAGTTTTCTTTTCGCGTATTTATATATAGATATATAAAAAAAAACGGTGAATTTGTATAATTAAAATATTTTAATATTTTAAGGGAGTCTATATCAAGTTCGTGCAGTAATTTTTGAGCATTGGGAGTAAAATGGTACAGTTCTCTTAGCCTTAAGTTAATTAAGTTTAGGCTGAAGTTAGTGACTGAGACACGAAAAATATTTTTTTTTTTGATCCATAATTAACTTTAAATTGACAAAAATAAATTCATGCCTACAGCGCCGAGTAGGTTTTGAGCACTCCTTATGCCAAACCTCACACTCCTCCGTGCGCGCGATATGCCTAAAAAAGGTATATATTTTTCTCTTTACGCGTCAATGTATAGATTTGTATTCATTATTATGTGGTTTTTATTTATACATATTCCAGAAAAGACACATTGGACTTATGATAACTAAAGGTATCTATCTATCTTACAAAATGTCAATAATAAACTAACTGATTCAGTGGTGGATATGTTACCGCTAATGTCCGTAAAACAGCTAAAGCGTAGATTATCCAATTACTCTACAGTTTAACTACGCGAGTGCGTAAAAGTTGGAAAATAGTTTTACTTCGCAGATTGCCTAGATAACCTACAAATTAACGACCGAGCATTCGATAATGTCTTCGGTAAAACATAAGGTGATTGTTAAAATTTAGCTACAATTTTTATTCGTTAATTTTCACAATAATAAGTTAAGATAAGTAGTCAAAATATTTGTGAAAATATAAAAACATATTTAATTAATTATTAGTGTATGAATGTATATCAAGCATTATAAGTCAGATACTCGAACGATTTGGCTAATTTTTTTTTAAATTTTCGTAATAGTTCGAAGATGTATTTGAAGCAAACAAAAATATAAAAAGTTGCTCGGAAAATTGGAAAATTCTGGAAAAACTGAAAGTGGGCGGAAGCCGCCTGCATAGAATAAGAGCGAAGCGACTCATCCGGAGTGTCGGAGGCCCGAGTTGTGCGCCAAATGCCCCTCAAAGCCGCCCGCAGGGCTTAGCTGCCAACCCGGGGTTGAACACCTAATACCCTATGAAAGAAACCATAACATATTTTTTTAAGAACCACAAACCACACTTTGAATATTAATATATTACTAGCAGATGCTGATTAGGGTTTCACAGCTAGTCATTAAAATCGACACAGCGCTGAATATTTCTGGTTAATTGAGTAGCAAAATATAGTGAAACAGACTTTAGTCGGTCGACCGCCCAATAAACGTTTCCGAAATATGTGCAAAACTGTCAACTAAGTTAATTATTGTTTTTTTTTCCTCGTAGGGAAAATATGGAGAAGGTCAACATAAAGTTTCACGAGAACGACACGGTGACCTACCAGCACAAGAAGATCCTGGAATTCGTTCCAGAACTGTCTGTCAAGAAGAGCACCAAGTTAGTGGTACCGAATATTCCGCTATTGGTGAGCTATTGACTATACTTTTTCACGAAACTTTCACTTTAGCCTCTATACTACGAGAACATTGATGAAAGCTAGAAGTCGTCTTGTGAGCGCGCCCCCAACTGGAGTAAGCACGAATCTATTTCCGGAGTTCTGCAAGAGAGCAAGTGTCAAATACGCCGTATTCAAGACCATTCCCGTTAAAAAATCCCGTCTAGCAATTTCAAACATGATATGTTTTGACCTCATATCAAAATTCGTCGTGGTTTTAAAAGTAAAAAAATTGTAAACTTTATTTAAGTGATAATGTGAAATCGTTTTTACCATAAGTTCGGTCGCCGCGCCGCGCCGGGTCATTGGTCGGTATTGGCCGAGCGCCCGCGACCAAAATACAAATTTACACGAGCGATTTAATAAAATTAATAAATTGGGCATGTATTATTTTCGCATTTTTTTTTATACAATTTCTTACGCGTAATGGTATGATTTTGTTTCCACCCCTAGGTCCAACGGTTGATGCTATCAAAAATGTTTACTAAGAGTTTTAGGCCATTATCTAAGGAATAATATAAAATTTAAATGAATTCGATGTCTTATATAGTAAGAAAGTTATAGCAAAATGATTGGTGTAAAATTACGGCTGTATCGTGTAAAAATAATATAGAGATTCAATAGATAGATAGATATATAAACTTTAAAATTGAGGGTGGTTTTGGGTTCTAGGGGATGTGAAACGCGAAGTCATGATATGTTACCCGTTGCAATAGGTAGCTTTCCTAATGAAATCTAGCTTTTCTTTTTGATGTCCTCAGACGCTGTCGACGCAGAGCAACAGCCTGGGCTTCATCATCCAGAAGACCATATCCTGGGCGCTGACGCTGGCCAAGTCGGAGCCGTTCGTCACGGTCACGGCGGACGAGCTCGTCTTCGGCTACGATGACCCGCTCGTCTCGCTCGCACACAAGTTCTATCCCCGGCACAAGCGGCCCATGAGCAGGATGGGGCTATTGCTGGCGGTAAGTGTCGCTTGTTCTCAGCAGCATGCTCGTGTTTCGATCATGCTAATGTCAACCTTAGATCCTTAGCCGTAAAAGTGCTGATCGATAGTTGCGTTGCGTTGTCGATATTATGTCTAAACTTAGAAACTTTTAATTATCTCTAAAATAAAAATACAATTTTAAAGTGCGACTTTGCTAAGAACTACACTTTTTTTGCCGGCCGCCGCCTCGCACCCTTTGGCGTCGTGCGGTATATGCGATAAATCATAGATTTTCCCCAAAATCTATAATCTCTTTAAATAATGTTGTAGTAAAATAATATCTTCGTCATTAGATTCGGAAAACAATGTTAGAATTGCTTTTGAATAGCGATTAACTGAAGAATTTTAGATGCTCTGAAAGCATTCATCTCGCGAGGCGGAAGGGAGAACGAATCCACCCAGCATCCAGCTCCATGCGGTGACCCACCTCGGGAACTTTGTCTAGGACATGCCCCTGTGAATGATTTGTAAGTTGACTCGAATGATAAAACAGAGACATTACTCTGCAATACTTCGATCTTTAAGTATTTTTTTTTTTCATAAAAATTCTATTTCACATTAAATGCAAACCTTTTAAATCAAGAAAAAATATTTTGGGTTATTTATATTATTTTCGTTTTTTTTAAATCAAAAGCAGCGCTGTTTTAAAAAAACTAGATTTGGAAAGTTAATAGTGAGATAGCTCTTTAATCGATTGCTGAATTTCGAGACGTTTTACTTTTGTCTCTTTCACGCTGAAAAATATAGCAGATTCATAAGAGCGTAGCGATAAATGTAACCTTTATATATAAAAATAATTTTACCAAATGTGAGTAAATGATTTTTCTTTTATTTTCCACCCCACAGCGCAACGGAACCCTCAACGAGGTGTCCACGATTTATACGGGCCACGAGACCATGGAGAGATTCGGTTATCTCGACAAGCTGAACGGATTGGACCACCTACCCTACTGGAAAGAGAGCCCGTGCACTGATATCAGGTAATCACACGAATATATTTTTAAAATTAAGGGGGCTCTTTCCGTTTCGGATTAGCAGATTTTTTAAATTTAATTTTATTTATGAGAAATTATAATAGTTTTAATTAATAGTATTTAATTATTAACGGTATTTTAATTATTAAAAAATAGTAATTGAACGGCAAATGAAGGGTCTAAGATATAGTTTTTTTTTATTTTTATGCTGTTAATTAATAAAAGCCAACAATTGCTTACTGACCGCGCAGAGAGTTAAACCTGACGCTCTATAAATATTATGCAGCGGATTTTAAGGTAGACTGTCAATTTCTTTCAGTGCAGGTATGACGTTCGAGGAAATCACTGCCCCTTTGGGATTTTTACTCCTAGAAAGGATAAAATGAATGACGTCATCGCTAGCATGCTTCATTTTTTCCCTAAAGTGTTCCAATCGATAAAAATATGATCGTGGAAATCCAGTTAAACGATCAAAAGAATCGATCATAAAGATGAGCACACAGCTGCGCTGTAACCTCAGTCCGAGAATAACTGGGTAATTAATGAATTATTAATAATTCATAAATAATTTGACAGGCAAGGACTGGTTCGCGTCGGCTGATGATTACATTTCACAATTATTTATTTAATAGAAGCGCAAAATGGCGATTACTACATTATGTCAATATCACATTGTTACAGCGAGAGGCACGAATGCTCGCCGACAAATCGTTTTATTGACATCGGTATCGGGAAGGAAGGAAGGTGGGAAATGAACTATAGGACCTCGCGTGCCTGTGTCCGGATGCACAGTCGGTCGCCCTCGCTATCTTGCGTTCTCGACACGGCTTCGCTCGCTCATTTGGCGGTTTGGCCAGGCAATTTTAAAAGCTTTTGTAACTTTTGTAGTATGTGGTGTAAAATCCACGGTCTCTGATGGAAGTAAAACTTCTTTATGCGCATTTCACAATTTTTCCTAGTCAGTGAATGAATCAAATGTTACTGGATGTACATTCAAATTAGACAAAATTAGGGAAATAATTTATAAAGTTTCGAAACTTTGGGATTTTGGCCTACTGAATTTTAGTAGGCCCAACCGAATTATATTGCAGTATATACAATCTGTTTGATAGACTGTACAAGCCAATTCTAGTCGATTGATAAACCGTACACCTAAGAAACACCTTTCTTGTAACCCGTACCAAACGATCTCGTAGATGCAGTATTCAAATGAAACATTGTGTACACATAACAAGTCTGTTTTGTTACGTCAACCAAACAATCAGTAGTCAGATTCGCAAACACGCCTCGCGCTCCTCGCCTATTCGCCAATCCTCTCTCTATCTCTCTCTTCATTTCTTCAGCGCGCCCTCATAAATACCCTTTCTCTCACATTAAAATTTTAAAATACATAAAAATGTTTTACTACACTACACGACACTTCTTACTGTACTACACAATAATAACACTGTATTTATTTTTTATTAGTGTTAAGTATCTCCTTTTATTTTCTTTTTCTTTTTTTCTCTTTCTTCTTTTTTTGTTTTGTTTTTCTGAATCTCATCTATGTACAAATTTATAAAATAAACGGAAATGTATGTTCGTGTCAATTTAAAAAAAAAAGATATTAGGAACCTTAGTTTTCTGCTCCGTATATTTCCTATTTAGGTACATTTTTAATGGAAACAGATAGATAGTCCATCTTAGGACAGGTCTTCAGCACCTGGTTAGATGGAGACGGTGAAGATTCTGACATGCCACTAAGTGCGAATTTAGATGAGAGGAAATGTATTAGTAGTTTGAATTATAATAACATCTAAGTAACATCACATTTTCTCTTTGTATGTTTATAGATAAAATGTTTTTTTGTATTAATTGTGTAGCTATAAGTTTTTCTGTAAAAATAACAATAAATAAATAAATTTTGTTTCTCTACCGAACAGTTCGGTAGCACTAACAACTTCAATAACGGTAACCAAATAATCTGTTAAGGTTACAAGACTCGTTCGTTGCGCGAATAAATAACTTTAACCAGAATCATAGACAGGAATTTTACAATGATTTTTTCTCATTAAATGAGATTAAAATAAAATAAATCATTCTGTATGAGTCGTTTTGACTTGGACGTCCCCTAAAACGACGAACGTACGTTTTAAAAAATATATTGTTTTTTTTTTCAAATCAAATCCAGCCGGATAAAAAACATAATTACTCGTGATAATCATTCGGTCGCACGTAATGATCGAAAACATGATATTTGTGTGTGCAATTGGACACGTAACTTTTAGTCGTGTGTAACGTTTGTATGGAACAAATCGCCATAGTCAACATAGACAAAAAAAAACCCATTAGGTCATCTAAACCCACGGTAAAAACAATTTAATTTCAATTAGCCGCTTTCAGACATTTACTATAATGCACGTGAATACTTGTGAGCACGTTTTTTTTAGTCTATGGTCTGTAAACACCTTAGTAAGAACTCATTTCGTTAATCTTAGAAAAATAATTAATTCGTCTAATGAGCAAAAAACTATCGAGCCAAGTAGGAAAATATACAATAACGATTCAATTTAGTCAATTATGTAATTTAATATAAATATAAAGGTTCTATAAAATACCCGCAAAAACTCTTAGCTCGTTAAATATGCATACAAAATATACTAAAAACGCGGTAGTTTCTAATACTTCCACGCGCAACTTTACATATTTTGACTATGCACCATCACACAATCTTTCGCGATCTATATTATCGATATATTAATACGTGAATGGAATTATTATTATTATTAGTTACAAATACATTAAATTAAATAAAATAAATCATTCATACTACTGACAGCTGATTGACAGAATGATTTTGTGTGTTTTCAAACGTACCTTTTTCAATAGTCTGTCAATGGCAAGCAAAAATAATTATTAAAGCCATCTTTTCGAAAAAAAAAAAATCCCTATTTCACCTATCACCGCATGGTTTAATTTTGCTCATAACGACCTTGAGCGAGATTTTGTGCCCTTAAGTTTTATGTATCAATTTGACAGTGATTGCTGTAAATTATGACAGCTATCGTGTCCGTAAGATAGATAGATAGATTTGGTTTCTAGGGGATGTGAAACGCGAGATATGTCAAAATCTTCCGGAAGATTTTGACATGAGACATGTTACCCATTGCGATAGGTAACTTTCCTAATGACATCTACCTAACAACGCAATATTATGTCACCGCGAAATACTGCAACTTGACATTAAGAAATTGCAATGAATTATTACAATCATTGTATTTCATTGACTGTTCGATAATTTAATATCTTCCTTGTGGGCATACGACACGACGTAGTGTGCAATTCTAGGCGTGTAGGTTCCTGTCGTAAAGCTGTTATTCTCTTAACTTGGATGTGGTCGTTATAGCATTTATTGTAAGCTGAAATGTCAGTAGATTTAATTTTAAACGAGGTTTTTAGGGTTTCGTAAAAGTATGAAACCCTATTGATCCAGCGACATCATTTAAGGATAAATATTAATTTCGATTCATTTAGAGCCTTTCTTATATGGTAACCATTGGATATTTAATCATAAAAAAAATATATGTTAAGATACCTTAATTTTATATCTTCAACATAGTAAAGGCAGATTTTTAAAATTCCATTCTATTTCTGAGAAATTTAATAAATGATAAACTGCTGATAATTCTTTTTTAGTTAAATTGCTGTCTTATAAAATATATTAAAGCCTTAGGAAAAATAGTGATTGAAAGGCAAATGAATGGTCTAAAACATAGACAAGTTTGTTTTTTTAATTTCTATATTATGAGGCTGTAAATAAATAAAATACTGACCGCGCAGAGAGTAAAACCTGACGCCCTATAAAAATAATAAAGCCCCGAATTTGAAGGCGACCGCCAATATACTTCGCCTTAACTCCAAACTGTTTTTTTATACACCTGATTTCGTTTGATCCACCACTTATGGGACACCCTGTAGATGTATGATAAGACATTGAATTGTATTTTTTGATTACCTTGATAACATTATACAGGCTGAATATTGAACAACTTTTGTAAATCAAGCAAAAAAAACTCGCCCAAAATGACAAAAGAAAGAGTCAAAAATATTTTAATGTGTGGTCACCTAAGAACATACCAGACCGCGCGGCGTCGCGACGTCGCTACCCAGTAACCGTACCTACGAACGCATTGACGACATTAAACAACGGGTAGTTTTCAGTGCGCAAATATTGTAATGTAGATCAATTGGATAGGACACCAAACGTTCAATAGAATGACTTGTTGAAATCACCCCCTCAGAAGGATACTGATGAGTATATTTTTTTATACTTAAATAATAATAATTGTTAACATGTTATGTATTTCAAGTACCATGCAAAAATAAATAAATAGTTTCTTAATTTCATATAGCATCAATCCAAACGTTTGTATAATGCAATAAAAACGTTCATACTAACAGCTACTCTCGCTCCGGTTCCCGCTCGCGTTTTGAGACTAGGCCACACAGCGCTTTTTGTGAATACATGAATAGCGATGGCGTGCCCAGAATGTGTACAGTAGGCAAGCCATATCGAGGAGTGCACTCTACCCGCTGAGGACGGTGCCTAGTGATTTTTCTTAAAAAATTTAGGCAAGCCCGGCTTGTCGGCTTCTATGGAGTACCGCCACTAATAAACAGCAACTACTCCATTCTCAGGAATTGCATGGCGACTATAGACAATAGACTTATGATATTCCTTACAGCTGATGGGCCTATCAATCAATGTTCCTTGGATTACACTAAAGGTATTATTTTGTCGTTTATTTCAGGGCTTCCGAAGGATCGTTCTTCCCGCCCAGGGCTGTCACCAAGGCCAACATAGTGCACATTTATGACAAGGACTTGTGTCGGATTATACCGTTACAGTACCGCGGTCCCACTGTTAAGGACGGTATGTAGTCATACGTTTAATTGTTGTATATTTTATACTACCTACAGCTTATACAATGGAAAAATAGAAATTTTTGAGTTGTCGCAAGACTTTTAAAGGTGGATCTATATCGACAATCGAACATTAATCAGTTAAAAATATTGGAAAAAATGTTTCCCAATTAAAAACTCCATGTAATAATGTCTTTGTTTTGAGCGCTCACCTGTAGCCGTACGCTGTAACGGTGTCCAGGCCATTATTGATCGGATTGACTAGTGCGCTGACCGAATAGACATCATCTGTTAAAAAATATATATTTTGATGATGATTTTGTTACGATGATTTTGTTACAATCTTTTCTTACTCATAATAGGTTATACAACACTCCCCTTAAGTCTCCGGGAATGGTCTTGGGACAGCGTGTATATTCCCATGTACGCATAACATCGACAAAACGTGTTTCAGTCATTATAAAAGCTTGCTGTAGGGCTCAGTGGAGCCTTAGAAGAAAGGGAATGAGATGCACTATGTAAAAGAGCAGTGCCATTGCAAAACGTAAACGCATCGCTCAACTACCGAATCTTGTAATTTTTGTACTAAAAAAATACATGAATTGACAATTAAAATGACTTAACTAGTCATTTCTTTATGTAAAAGTTTTAGTGCTGTGACTTATGGCCTACGAGTTGCCATGAGTTGGTAACGTAACAACTGCGAAATGGCCAGATATACAGTTCTCATGCCCAGTTTAATTGGAAGTTTTCTATTGACGTCAACGGCAACTAGACTTAATTAGTTTGCAAACTCCCAATTGAAAGTCACAAGCATTTGCTTTGTTTGGAGAAATGCTAAGTTGCATTTCACACGTTGTGACGTCAAATCAGACCGTCCTGAGACGAGTTAGTTATAAATTCCTTTCTCACGGTTTAGTTTTCATAATCGAAGACAGTATTTTTCAGTCTTCAGTCTTTACTCACTGCGCTCCCGGGCTAGACACCTTCCTAGGTAGTCAGTCAAACCAACATAAAAATCTATTACAGGTCATTTATTAATTTCTATTTGCATTCCTACTGTGTCAGAAACCGGTTAGGATAAGTGTGTGAAACTCAATAAACTACTTGGTGATCCTGATCTGAACTCTATCTCCATCCAGCGTTACAGACTCTCTTATTTATCTCGTCTTAACCAATAATGGCACAGTGTTCCTGTGCACAGCAGCCAATCGAGAATCGCTTCTTTGTTGACGCGACGATCAACCCCGGTGAAGGGATACAATTACTCACCGTAGAAAATATTTTGCATTACAGGCATCAGGGCGGACATCTACACTCCGCCAGACGACACGTTCCAGACCGTGGACAATAACCCCGACAACAAATGCTACTGCCCAGGGTCGGAGTACTGTCCGCCGAAGGGCCTGCAGAACATAAGCCCTTGTCAGTACGGTAGGTCCGCTTTGTACCACCGCGCGATTCCTCATTGAAATTGCTACAAACGCTTAGTTGGGTATTGAAAACTTTGAAAAATACTTTTCGAGATATTTGGAGCTTTATGCGTCGGGAAGTACTCTAAGCGAGTAGTCTACGGGGAAGGAACGCCTGTAGGGCCTAGCTGTAAGACGTCAGGTTCTGGTTAAATAATTCACTGCTGCCAAATGTATAGAAGCAGTTGATATTATATGATAGCTGCAAGGTGACATTCTTGTTTTATTATTATAATTTTTAATGTTATCACCGATGAAGTTAGTTTAGTTTGTTGGCTTGTTAGACACTAATATTGTTTTTACCATTTTATTAAGTTTTCCGCAGTTTTTCATCCAACGTCATATTAATTATACAGTATCTGGTTTGTATTTTAGATGCTCCGGTCTACCTGTCTTTTCCGCACTTCTACGACGCTGATCCGAAGTTGCGAGAGCCCTTTATAGGGTTAAAACCGGAGAAGGAGAAACACGAAACATACTTTAAAATTCAACCTGTAAGTTCAGTAAAAAATCCTATCGTTATTACGGTAAAGATTATACATTTATGATAATAGATTATTGATAAGTATTCGGAACTCACCAAATGGTACCCCCTAGCCTGTCAAGATATTATGATTCACCAGAGAAGAAAATCAACAAACAAAATGTGTCCTAAAATCAGCGACTAGGCATAGGCTAGAAACTTGTTAAGTACGAGCACATATGAGCGAGCGAGCAATTTCGATAATAAGAATGCGTCAGTTAACTGTGAACGGTTGTGATTATTACTGCCAGACGATCACAACTGATAAGGCATTATTTGTACGCTCAGTGGGGACTCTGGTGAAATATAATGCCTCGACGCTTTTAGCACGATAAATATTTTCAGGACCAAAATGTTGAAAAACAAATGGATTATAGTGAGAATTTCTTTCTACACTGAGGAGTACGACTTAAAATTTAGGGTTAATTATACCATGGTACGAGCAACATTGGGGTAATGGATTCATCTATTGAGAGTATACTAATTTTATAAGACATCTTTAAATATCGAAGTCGAAAACATCTAAAGCTGAAAGGCTTTTATTAAAATTAACCTTGGTTGAGAGTAGGCGGTCGCCATGTAGTCGTTCATTGTAGTGTTTTAACTTCCTCTAAATCGTTGACCGAAGAATTTACATAATCGAAATTACTTACACGCAAAACTAAATATTTTTCAAAAGATTTCAGCAGCACTGGAAAGATGGGGCCTTTGTACGGAGTCAACAGTGTAAATGCCCAAACGATGAATGTGTAAACGATCTAGACCAAATAAACACATTAAACTACAAAGTATGGAATGGTCGGAAATTTGGGTACAAAATATAATGTGCCAAGGTTGTCGGCGGTAAGGGCTACTAGAAATTATCTATAATTCAATAGATCGGGATCCGGAACAAATCAGACACTGAATATGTACCGATATTCCAGAAGAAATCTCTGGCCAAAGTCAATTATTGATAGTACTGATTAGACGTGAGCGTTATAAGGTGAAATTGTTTAAATCACCCTATTATTCATGCACGACGAATAGCAACGTTATTGAATAATAGGCTTTTTCTAAATAGTATTAAATGATTGCAATTTATCTTCAATGCTCATTGTAGGTTTGATTGGATTTGACCACTTCTCGATTAAGTTTTGCGGTTTAGAAAAATAAATTAAAATCACCCAATAGTTGAGTTGATCCAGATGAGATCAGGGGTTTGGTCTGTACACGTAGAGTGCAGGTATATGTGACGATGGGACCTCGAAGTACCGCCAGTCTGACCGTAGATAGATGTACTTTATGAACTGAAGCACAGAAGCCATTGGTAATTTGGGCCACGAAAGTATGTGGGAGTATATTGAAGGATATCTAATTTCCCGTCTGATTCTAATCAGCTGCATCTAAGGAGCATAAAGGGGGTTTTAACCCTCCAGAAGTCCGAGATCGGATCCAGATCCTTAAAGAAAAGCCAAGAACAAACGGAACCCTGCAGATAGCCTAATGACGCTTTCTTCCGACCTTCAAACACCCATTAGATTAGCAAATACTCCTTGTAAAAGTAACTTCTGATCAATTTATATCTATAAACACACCTATCATATAATTTGAATATGAAATTATACTTTGTAAATAATGCAAAAAAACTAATCTAAAATGGCAAAAGAAAGAGTCCTAAAAATATTTAATTAAATGGTCACCTAATAAAATATCAAACCGTGCGGCGTCACGACCCAGAAACCAACTCCACGGAGTACCGATATATTGACGATGTGAAGGACGGGTAGGTTCCCGCGCGGAAATATTATAATGTAGGTCAATTGGATCGGTCAAGAACACAACAAAATGTGCACCAAACATAGCGTATTTATATTTCTATATGTTTTTTTTTGTTAGCTATATGAAAAGTTGTTCAGATGACCCCTTAAAAGGATATTGCTGACTTTAAGTTCACCCTGTTTATTTCTGTATAAAAAACGTCCGCCGTGAATTTCTTCCCGATAAAGGCAAAATATATCACAGGATGGAAATGCAAAACTAATGTCAATTTTAAAGTATTAGAGGAGAGAGACTGTTATTGCTGTCTCCCTCACTTCAGCGGTGCGAACGAAGAGTAGCGAATCCGAATCAATTAAGCTATACTCAGAAAATCGTTTTCAAGCTTCGATTAAAATAATCATTTAACTGTGAAACGCTCATTATGTACTAATATTTATACACGATTTCACAATTCATTATGTCACTTTAGGACGCTGTTTAAATCAATCTACGGCACGCAAAAGGGATCCGTTTGACATGTGAGTAGCGCGACTGAAGAAAATTAGCATGATTCACTTGGCGGAAGTTTTTCCGACCTTAGTGACCACAGAAAACATGGCTAGCATCCATTCCGTTTGAGATTTGTATATATATCATTTTCTATCCAGATAAAAAAAAACAGAATTACAATGTTTTAAAATGCGAAGATATGGCGATTTCAATTAATTTGTTCTCTGTGACATTTTAGATTCTTTAATAAGCGTGTGATTTTTATTTTATTGTAGTGTTTTATTGTTTCACATCACTATTACATTTAAAAACACCTTCAAATTTATAAAAAACAGAAAGGTAAGTGTGTTTATGATGCGACATTGGTGAGTGTTTAACTGTGTATTTATGCCCTAACAATGTTATTAATTAACCCATTGCAATTTTAAATTACCATAATAATTTATAACGATTAACAACGTTATTTGATTGTAATACTGCAATATTCTATTGGTCGTCTTACATTATTTCTCTATTTTATTTTCTTTACCCCCAACTACACCATCCTTTTAACCGGATAAAATTCCCTTAACCGCAAAACTGTTCCCATCCAATGGAAACTATGTACACTAACCGAGGGTTTAACCGCCCTGAAATATTAAAAATATTAAAAATTAAACTCTCCAGAAACTCGGCGTCCCGGTGGAAGGCAAAGTGCGCGTGCAGCTAAACCTGAAGGTGGATAAGGCCCCGAACATAGCTAGCGTGGCTAAGTTCCCGGATATCATACACCCCATCATGTGGCTCGAGGAGGTAAGAAAACGGAAGACGAGGAGGTGGTGTGGTTGTGCACGCGTTGGTTGGAGGTGGTCGATACCAGTGGCGTGCCCTGAATTTGTACAGTAGGCAAGCTCTATTAGAACCCTGAGCGGCGGCTTTTGTTATAATATGAATTATATAAGTTATATTGTTTATTATATAAATAATAAAATATTAGATTTAACCGCAAATATATTAAATTTGAGGTTTAACGTTAAAAATCTAGGCAAGCCTGGCTTTTCGGCTAATGTTAAAATTTAATGGGAATTCGTGGATTTTGAAATATGTAAATGTGATTAAAGTTATTGAAGCGAGTCACCTCCTATGGGGTGCCTTTTACATATAGGGCAGTAAAAGCGCATTAAAAAGGGAGTATTTTATCTTTAATTCATAAAATCATTTTTTTATTAGCTGATATTTTTTTTTAGCAAGGGCAAATTAACTTAACCTCAAACAAAATTTCTAATACACAGGAATTTGAAAAAAAAACATTTCAATTATTCTTGAATCAAATTTTACCTATTTTATCTAAGAAGAAATAGTAACATAAAAATATATTTCACTTTGAAGAGATAGAATACTGTATTAAGAATGTTATAAAGGTATCTCAAGTCAGCACCTTACCAATTATTTTTTTTCAATTAAGTAAGCTGTTAGAATTTTAAATAGATGTAATTATAATGATTGGACGTTACATTTTAGACAGCTGATTTATTTGTAACTAGCGGCCTATTTATTTGATTATATTTCTTTCTAATACAGTCTGTTAATATATACATAATACATTATACTGTGTTATTGCTACGAGTTGGTAACGTAAGTATATTACACATCTGTGAAATTTCCAGATCCACACTTCTCATGCCCAGTTTAACTGGAAGTTTTGCATCGACATCAAAGACAACTAGAATTAATTATTTTGCAAATTTCTTTTTGAAAGACAAGCATTTGCGTTGTTTGAGAAAATGCTAAGTTGCATTTTACAAAACGTGACATCAATGATAGACCGTCTTGAGACGATTTATAAAATCACGCGGTTTAGTTTTCATAATCGAAGACAGTACTTTCAGTCTTCAGTCATGTTTTACCGCGCTCTCGGACTGGAAACCTCCCTACGTAGTCTAACTAACATTTCGAAATATTAATTAATTGATACACTCACCTACAATATAATTTGGACTTAAACTGCTAGAGAGCATTAGTTGTTTTTCGATTGGTACATTTTGTTACTGTGACTAGTAGACTATTTAACGATGTGGCAATACCGTACTACAATTTTCACAAACCCAAAACATACAAGAGATTGAACATTCCGATGAATAAAAATCGTCAAATTTTTTAAGAAAATTGAATTGTTTCATTTTAGAATTTTCAATCCTCCCATTATACTGACAGCCGAACGCTGATGTTTACACATCTTAACCGTGTGTCCCGGCACTTTCATATTTAATTCATTTGAGTCTTCTTTACCCAAACCCTTGGAATGATATCACCATTATTCATTTTGTTTCCAACTCAGTAATGTTTTTTTATGTAAAACCTTCGTTTTCAGGGCATAGCCGAACTACCTCCGCCCATTTGGCGCTGGGTTTATCTGGCAACGACTGTCGCAGAAATAGCCGCTCCAACTCTCACCTACGGCATGATAGTGTTCAGCCTATCGCTGTTTGCTTACATCTTCATCAAGGCCTACAAGAGCTTCATCTTTAACCAGGAGACTATCGAGATCATAGAACTCGGCAAGGAAAGCATTCGAAGAGGGTCTAACTTTCTGGTGAACAGTCAGCATAGGATGTTGATCGTTCGAGACTCCTATAGCCTTTTAACTAATCAGGGGGAGGAGATGAAGACCATATCGTCTTCTCGGAGTGAGTCTGAATGATGAAAAATGCAGTTATCGTACGTGTATGCTAGGTATTTATATAAAAGAGATGGACATACATAGAATGAATCGAGTCATTCCAAATCGTAAACGCTTCGTTCAACTGTCGAAAAAAATTGCAAGGTTTGACAATTGACCGAAGCGTTTGCGTTTTGTAATGGCCTAAAAGTAACCTGGCTGATATGTTAAAGGGTAAAAATATATCTAATGTTTCGGTCGATGAAAATCACTCTTATCGAAACGTTTTTTTATTGTGTCAAGTGTCATGAAAACTTGTGCCAAATTAAAATGAAATTCAAATATGTATTTTAAAATCACCCGTTTTATTTTATTTAATTGGATAGATACAAAAAAAACCAGACACAATAAAATAAACTCCAATAGTGAATAGCGTTGCCATCTGTCATTTGTCAATATTTGCGTTTTTTATTAATAGCAAACATTCATTATATAGTGGATTATAGATTGCTAGACTCCCAAGAAGTTGTCAACCTCACTTTAGTAACTCAAAAAAAAAATGCAGGTGCCGCACCAAATCCAAAACACTGTAATTTAATAGAAAAAGCACATAGTTTCATAGTTTCAAAGGTAGAGTGATCTCAATATATTCTGTAACTTTAAATTGCAAAACGTTTACAAATGAAGTAAATAACAGATGATCATATTAAGATCGTTTTTAAATTATCAACATTTGTAAAAGTTGTAAGCGGTTTGCATCTCGGCTATCTGACGTCGAAATAATTATGTATTTGTTCTCCATAATAAAATGAGTGGCATGGGCGCCTGCTAATTTGTATGAAGAGCTATTTAAATATTATCAATTATATATTATTAATAATATTTCGTTGGCATATAGCCTAAACATAATTACAGTTTTAGAATCATCGTTTTGTAAATATTTTTTTTCAAATAAAAAGAATATTTTGCCATCTGTTGGTAAAATTATGAAACCGTGTGCTTTTTCCAACAAATGATCATGTTTTATGGATGTTTCAGATTTAGTGCGACATCTGCGTAATGTTTTAGTTACTAAAGAGAAACAGTTGAGCAATATCTACCACTAAATAATCAATGTTACGACTGAAATGGGATATGGCATGAATCGCGGATTGATTTTTAATGCGTTACCAAAATACAGTTTGCTAAGAAGTATATGCATAAAAATAGAAAAAATTAGGAGCCATGCATAATTTTAATAATTAACTCTAAATAAAAGCAACTCTAAATAGATCATTAAAAAATAGTGGTATCAAATATTTAAAAAGCACGCTGTGAAAAAATTATGTTCATTTAAAACTTATTTAAATTGTGTTTTTAATTTAATTATTTTAAAAATAATTTATTAAGGTTCTAAGGAAACCCAATAAAAATATGTATTGAACGAAATAATAAAAATGCACTATTTACTTCATATCGTTCACTAATATTGCTTGATAAATTTTAAAGAATTATATTTTTCGAAATTCTATAAAGAATATAATGTATATTTTCTTACTTTTATAAATATATTAAAATACTGGGTCCACAAGGACGACTATTCAATTAAAATAAAAAATATGAACTTTGTTTTATTGAAAGTAAGAAACGAATAAAAATCTGTTTAAAATTTCATTTAATTTGCATTTTAGTTACATGTTCTTGTTTATAATATATTCACTATAATAGCAAAAAATAAAATATAAGAAGGCACATTCTGCTAATCGAAGACCAAAATAATATGTTGGCAACATTTTGTCAATTGCGTACATATTAATTAATTTGTTAGATAATAATTACTGGAGAATGGCGGGTGTGAATTAATTTTACCTTTTTTTATAGGAACTTCAAATTATCATAACATCAACTAATACAGTATTAGAAACTAGAAAATAATAATCAGGAAATATTGTAAGTATTTATGCAGTAATACTGATTTAAAGTGCCTTTAAACGACGTTTGTTTTTATATTAACAATCCATTTGCGTTTGTTAATCGAATAAACAATTCTATCCAAATTCAAATTAAAACACGGCCTTTGAGGTTATGTAATTGACATTTAATCTAATAATTTAATTACTAATTTAAGGCTCTCCGGGTTGTTGTTTGTTTGTTAACCAAATGTTTATCGTGGAGCAATTATATCAGATCCTAGAGATATTCGAAAAGAATGAGGCTGCGATATTTCGATTTAAAATCATCACAATTCTATACATTCCATTAAAAAAATAATGAAACATTCCTAATTCTAGTTGATATAAAAATATAAATCCAACACAATTCTCTAAAATCTATCTTATACGTTGCCTTGAACAGACTGATAGGAACACATAAGTTTAATTAGATATTAAATTAAATTTATCTAGATAATTTTTAGTAGTGTATTGAAGGTGTCATATTTTTATATTGTAAATAATATATTGTAAAAGGGCGAATTGGGTATGTTTTATTCCTATCTTAAGACGCTGTTTTAGTGTAAGCAAGAAGTGTGTTTGTGATATGCCTATAATTTAGGTATATTTTATTTGAATATTTTAACTTCTAGTTTGATTTACGATTCTTATATCTAAGTTCCTAGAATTTAATAGTGTTTGATGTAACATCTGTTTTAATTGATATGCAACACGAATGCATTAACCATTGGCTTTATAAATGCATACTTCTACCGAAAATACAATTTTATATACTATAAGAAAAAATTAAAATACCTAGTAATTGGAAAGACATATATTAAAGTTAATCGAAACAATCACTATTAACTAAACTGCCAGTAGATGGCGTTGTATAACTAAAAGTAAAAAAATCATTCAAGCTCTCGATATCTCAGAAATAATAATGATATTATAATGGCAGAATTCTTACATCTACCCAGTTCTATAAAATATTTTGCGGATTTTAAAATAAAGTATACTATCAAATTCATGGAGAAATATTTTTCGACTATTGAAAAGTATTTCTCCGTGCGTTTGATACTACTCATTATTTTAATATCAGTAATATGTTTTTATTAAGATGCGACGATTATGCCATTATTATATTATGTTTTTATCCGATAAGGTGAGCCATTTTTTTTTCTACTTTTAGGTAAACAACGCCATCTAGCGGCGGTTTTGTAATTAGTGGTTGTTTCATTTATCTTTAAGTCATTGGTTTTATTATATGCATATTTCTACCTGAAATATAGTTTTATAAAGAATATATACAAAAATATTAAAATACCTATATTTCAAACAGGTTTGCAACAAAATAATTACCAATTTTAAAATGTTTTGCCTACATTTTTCAAATTCAAAGTTTTTATTAAACATAATAAGGTACTGAACGTAGTATCGTCTTTGGAAATATTCGTACTTAAGCTGTAAAAAAATTATCAGAACTTTGTGATATAAAAAGTAAATCCTAATATTGTGGCTGATAGGGTGCTAATTTAAATATTGTTGCACAACCCGCCCATGAATTAACAAATTGTTCATTGTTTGGGTTCAACAATAAATAATGTAAACAGGTCTTAAGTATTCTTTAGTATATAAAGTAATAAACATTGTAACTAATCTTTGTTATAAACAAATGGTGCTTTTGTTACGGGCTTCAATGTTAGGATTTGAGTAAAAATTATAATTATGCAATTTATCTACTTAATCTAACCTTATTTCTCCGTAAATACATTATTACGTACTTAAAGTGATTTAATGTGACGTGTAAACCTAAATAACCGTTTGTCCTCTATATTTTTTCTTGTGACAAAAATATGGCACAGTTAAAAATGTTTTTTGTTTTTTTTTAGAAATGCTCTCTATTATACTTAACTATTTTTCTTAATATATATGTACATTAAATGCCAATTTTTATATATAATATATATAAATTGTGAAATACCGTGCGAATAGGTACGTTTAATGTGTGCCATGCCAGACAAAAGTACCATTAGCCCGCAAAATATTTTCATACATATCTTTAGTTTGTAAGTTATGTTATAGTTTTTTATCGCGATTAATATTATTTACTAATACTTTTGTGGCCTATATGATATATCCATGAAACTAGAAATCGTCGTTTCCCCCCTTCCCCCCAACTGGAACATACATGAATCATCCCCGGGAAGCCGCAAAAGATAAATTTGACTCTCACACATGCGCTCTCACACGTCCTACTGTATGAAACTCCCTTTTATTCGGCCTAAACTGTTTAAGATGGTTAATTGTCCGGAAACTATTTTTCAACGAAATAACTCTTCTCATCTTCCTATTACATATCTCTTACATACGAGGTGTGACCAAAAAGTAAGGTGACTTTTTATTTTTATCAAAAAATATTTATTTATTCATCAATATTTATTTTGTCCCCTTCAAAGTAACCCCCCTCAGATACAATACACTTGTGGCAACGCTTTTTCCAATCCTCAAAGCTCTTCTGATAAGCACTTTTTGGTATAGCCTTCAGCTCATCCAGCGATGCGGTCTTTATGTCCTCAATCGTTGCAAAACGCCATTCTTTCATGGGTTTCTTGAGTTTCGGGAACAGGAAAAAGTCACAGAGGGCTAAATCCGGTGAGTGCGGTGGTCATGATTACGGTGTTGTTCTTGGCCAAAAATACGAACAAGCAATCACATGTGAGCTGGCGCATTATCGTGGTGCAATAACCATGACTGATTTTTCCACAATTCCGGGCGTTTTTTTTGTATCGGTTCACGCAAACGACGCATAACCTCTAGGTAATACTCCCTATTAACTGTACGACCTTGTGGTAAGAACTCCTGATGCACTACGCCATGATAATCAAACAAACAGTGAGCAACACCTTGACATTTGACTGAACTTGGCGTGCTTTTTCGAGGTTCGCCATTGGTGTCTTCTCGGCCTTCTTGGAAGAGTTTATACCACTTGTAAACATTTTTTTTACTTAAAGTAGACTTACCGTATGCCACTGTCAACATTTCAAGATTTCTAGAGTACTTGGTTCCATTTTTTACACAAAATTTAATGCAAACTCATTGATCCATGTTTTTCGACAGTAGAAAATCGCCGAGCACGCAAAACACTTCTAACCTTAATGCCTCTCAGAAACAAACCAAAAATGCTATACTCTTGAAACTTTTCACAGATGTTAAAAACAAGTGTACCAACATAACAAAAAAAAAAATCGAGGATCGAACGGACGTAGCCCGCGAAATTTGAAAAGTCACCTTACTTTTTGAACACACCTCGTACGTCATAAAAGGCTTATTAATGAATGATATGTCATTGGTTTTAGGTGACAGTTGACTCTTTAGATGGCGATAATTTGCATGAAGAATTTCTCGAAACTTTGATGGTTTCAAGATATTAAAATATAAATTACATACATTGAAGCTTCGTTTGAGTTCTATCATGGCTATGTTTTGTTATATTATAGGGTGAGCCATGCAAAAAAAGTACTCACCGAGTGGAATGTTTGGTTTCTAGGATTATTTAAAGCATTTTTGGTCGAAGATTATTTAAAAAAATAACAGCGTATGGATAAAAAAGTAACTAACATCTATTTTTATTTTTTTTTTTAAATATTTATCTATAGGCGCAAAATTGCCGTATTGCCGCAAGTGATGGATCGCGGCCAAGGCGACGCTCGCCGACGTATGACTTGGGGATTTACGACAGTGTGGTGTGCATGATTGAGAGAGAAAATATACAACGATCGTGCCTCTCACCACACTCCGTCCCTGAGTGTGGCAAAGTCAATGCGTTGCTTTCAGTGCCCAGAGGAGTGAAAACGATTTGTAGCTTCAAGGATAATCCTAAACTGGAATGCTTTCCTGTGACTTACGGTTTTGTATTATAAAGGCAGTATTACATTAGTATTTTCGATCACTTAAAAAACAAGTCACTGCAGTCGATTATTGAAATACATATGTTCATTCACATTTTCAATGTGTTACAAAACCATCATCGGTTTGTTGTGACAGGCTAGGACAGGTCTCTTGCACCAACGGGTAACCCGATACTCATTAAAAGATGGCGGTGTATTAATTCACCAAATTTAAAAAAAATATCTGCCACCTAAATGGCGAACTTTTAACTTAAGGAAAGCCTTCCAGCCAGTTGAAAATTTGTTATTTTTTGTCAATATTCATATTTATATTAATATTATATTTTTTGTCATTTCAGTTGTATTTGCGTATATTTTGATAGAATCACGAAACACGCTCGATTTTCGCATGTCACAGAAATAAATAATAACCTACAAACATGTTTTACACTGGGCGCTTGCTCGGTATGTCAAGCAAAACAACGCCATCTATTATTTTATGACATTACGCTAAATTTGATGCGTTGGTGCAAGTGAGGGCCACAGAAAGCTATTTAATATGACAGCTGGAAAATATTAAAATATTGTAACCATTTTTTAATCGGAAGCCTATTTATTTTAGGCCTTGACTTTAAATCAAAAGTAGATTTTTTTCAACTTTGCTCATGCCTGTTGTAAATAAGAAAATGTTAGCTTTAATATTTTTATATGGGACAAGAGATCTTATATTGGGTGTTTTCTTGAGTATCAGAATATCTTAATCACCGAAAACACCTGAAATTATTGCTCAAAATTTTGTATCAGTACTATTTTTTAATAGGAACTTTTACTGTGTAAGTAGTTTTATATTATCAATTGCTCAATCATATAGATGAAATTAATAATTTAGAATAAATATAACTAAAGAGGTACATAGCTATTACTATATAATTATTTAAAACTATGGTGCCAGTTAGGAAACACGAGAGAAAAAACATTTTCTAAGAAAGTTGCCAGAGTAAATCGTAAATATTTATATAATTTTATAGGTGAACTATTTGTTGTATTTTTATTTAGTTATGGTGTTTCTTGTTAAACAATAAATAAAACCTTCCAAAATTACTAAATATAGTTACCATTTAAAAAAATGTAAATATACAATTTTTACTTCAATTTTAAAAAATACTGTATTGTTAAATATTGTTCTCTACTGATATCAAATTTTCTGAGGTTATATAGAAATAATGATTATTTCTAATTCATGATGCACAATTAAACATTAAACAAATTTACCATTTAATTTTTGCAACCAGTGAATGATTTTCTGGAAGATTTTTTCGAGGCTTAATTGCATCAGCAAATTAAAATCTGTAACCTCTCATACCAATGGGTTGGCCCAAAAATATTTTGATACATGTTAGTATGAATGTATCAAAATAATAAAAAATTGCCAAAATAAACATAGTTTTTTTATCGATATTGATCAACTTCCTAAAAGGAGTGCCCTAAATTTAAAAACAGCCTGTATAAACTACATAAGTGTTTAGATTTATTGAAATTTAGACTTTTAAATATTACTTTTTTTAATAATATTAATATTTACATCAATCTAATTTTAAAAAATATGACAGCATTGATCATATGGAAACACTTAATAAAAAGTGTACCTACTATGGCAAATTTTAGAGAAAAATCTGATACAATTTATTACAAAAATGACCTAATATATAAAACAAAATACATTTTTAGAATTATAAATAAGGAACTTATAACTTATCCTTAAATTACGCATATGTTAAAAGTGACTATACCTACGACATATAAAATGTATTCGCGTTTTAATAACGGTGGAGTGGAATATTCGACAATACCACATTATTACTGGAGATGGGCCACTTTTAAAAATACATGATGACTCCTGTCCTATCATACCATAAAATATTATGAATCAAGTACCAGTCATTCTGAATAGTGAATTTCAAATAATTAGCCAATCAGGATTCCAACACCTTTTTCAGAGCCAGTAAATCGTAGAATTATAACACATATTTATTATGAATGTGTATGGTAATTAATTATTTAAATAATGCAACAAACTATTAAATCTTGATGATACGGGTTGTCAATTCAGGTTTGAATCCAATAAACTGGCCATTGTAGCAGAGAAATGACAAAAAAAAAATGATGTCACTCTTCAACATTCAGATAACAAATATTTATATTTATTTTCATGGTAAATATATATTTTTAGAAATCTATTACAACAATATTTTTTATTTGTCAGAAAAATATCATTATTTTCAACCCCTTTGATTTTCAATGAATATAATATGATGATATAAGTATATGTTGTTATTGTATTTTATTGTACGAATTTGTATTTCAGAGTTTTTACTAATAATCACTATCAAAAAACATTATAAAGGGAATCATTTATTAATGTTGTCAAAGTTGATATATACTTTGATAGTAAGGCAAGTTGCCAAAGTAGATTTTATTCGAAAGACAAAGTTTTGCTAAGTCATAAATTTTGATATGCCTATTTTCATTATTATTTAATGTATTTTTGTTTTTATTTGTAACAAAATGATTTCCCTATTTCTAATATGCTCAAATTGTAATTAAATTTGGTTGGAGCTATAGCTATTGCCCGTGTTAAATAGGGTGGACATTATAATAAATAATTTACTGACTCTGTGTTTGTTTAAAATGGGGATCGGGAGAGAATATTACAATTTTTATCAATTTGTGTATCAATAACTTCTTAAAGTGCTGTTATTTCTATAAATAAATAAAATACAAAACAATATATGTTTTGAATCAATCCATTTTAACCTGAATTAAAACTCTTCCTTAACTTCAAACCTTACCTACGACCTAAACACCTTTGACATCTATACATATAAAATACTTCTAACATTATACCTCTATCATTTTAAAGCTGAGGACGATCCATACCGCCAGAGAATAGTGATTTTTGGAAATTAATTTGTTATCTACAGTAAAAGATATTTTTGTAAAAAAAAATCCCTTTTGGCACGCCGGAAGTCGGAGGTAGATTTTACCGGAACAAAGTATGGGATAGGCGAACTCCAATTGTATACGAACTTGTATCAAGCAACGAACTACTCCCCGCGCGGCAGCACCTCAACCTCAACGCATTAATAAAATGAGGAAGGATTACTTTGGATTGTTGTTTTAATTAATTAAATTCATGTGTTGATACGTTTAATTTGTATGTATTTTTAATTAGTGTTGATTATATAGAAGCTTTCATCCATTTTATACCGTCGAATACCATTTAGCTTAAGATACCTATGGAAAAGGCACCAGCCTCCGTGGGGTTATGTAAAACCCACGGCCGCGCCGTACCCTTGCGCAGTGAGAGTGCACTTTTTCCCACCTTTAAGACCAATGGTTGGTGCTATCAAAAAAGTTTAAAAGGAATAAAATCAAATCTAAATAAATTCGATATCTCATAGTCTTAGAAAGTTATAGCAAAATTTCACTTTTTCAAACGCCCCCCCATTTCCGCCCCCTGGTCTGAATTTACCCATTAAAGAACTTGACTGAGATTTTGTGCCCTTAAATTTTATGTATCAATTTGAAAGTGATTGGTGTAAAATTACGGCAGTTATCGTGTCCACAAGAAAGCGATATAGATAGATATATAAACTTTTAACCCATTTAGGCAGGATTTTGCTCCAAAAAATGTTGACGTCAAAAGTGCTTGAGAACCGATTAATTTCTAAAGAAAATTTAAAAAATCACTCATCTACTATAAAATTTATAGTGATTTTTAGGCACATTTCTTTATAGGTGTATTATGAGGTCAAAGGAATTTTGTACTTGAACGCATTTACTTAAAATTTTGTTTGTTTGGTTAGGTATTATGTATCTAATTTCTACAGCAACATGCCGAGAATCAGTTGCGGATTTGCATCGTATTCAACCTGCCGAGCGAGAGAGATATATGACGCAATCAGTGAAAACCACAA
Source organism: Neomicropteryx cornuta (assembly GCA_020383195.1). Taxonomy (NCBI): domain Eukaryota; kingdom Metazoa; phylum Arthropoda; class Insecta; order Lepidoptera; family Micropterigidae; genus Neomicropteryx; species Neomicropteryx cornuta. The sequence continues at coordinate 1,354,535 of JAHKQU010000010.1, read as the reverse complement.
TTCGTAGTATCAATATACAGGTTGTTCCAAGACTATTCCTGAAGACTTAATGGGGTGTTTCACATTAAAAAATGTGAAAATAATTCACCCCCAATAGGTTGATACTGTCCTAAAACATGTTTTTTTCTCAAAATAAAGGTAAAAAATTAAAACTCATATCAACAAAGATAAAAAGCTAGGTTAGGGCTACAATGAAAATTAGTCACTCTGTACATAATTTTCCTCGTAATGTACCTCGTTTTATATTATTTCCAATCTAGATCTTGATTTTAATAAAATAACATTTAAATTAAAATTACTCAAAGGTTGTCAGGTATCCTAACCTAACCTACCTATAAGAGATGTCAAAAAAAATATAAAAAATCAATTGTATAATAGATATGCACAATTACCTTATATTATCTCTGCTGTAATAATTCTAGCTTGATGTTCCTCAATGTTTATTATTTTTTTAGTATTATATTATAACCACGGCCACAGCGGTAAGCGGGTAGGTAGATCGGTGTTGGTCCGCGCCCGATTGTATATCATTTTTGATTAGCGGCTGCAGGAATTTCCCCCGCTAAATTACACGAACACACGGTCGGTTTAATCTCAGTTCACACGCGGTTTTCTGTTTTTTTTCTCTACAAAAGGAAGCGACGAGGCCGCCGAGAAAAACAGGGTTCGAAAATCTAAACTGTCGAACGGATGACACTTCATTCGGAGTGTTGGGCGGTGTTGATAAAGGAACTGGCCATAGAGATTTCGAGCATAGACATATTAAATTCGTTCTAAGTGGATGCTGTTAGGGTCATACTACACGAAAATATTTTAATTGTATTACATCATGATGCCTAATTTTTAGTAGCGAACCACAATTTAAAAAAACCCAAATAACAAACATGGTTAATTAACAACCGTTGCGTTGCGGCTTAACCATCTATAAATAGCATGTATCGTGTTTGTGTGTATACGCTTATTGTATCTAGATGCGGCATTCATATTAATTGTGTGATATAAATTATAAAAACGTGTAATATAAATTATAGAAATTATGATTGTTAAAAAAAAATGATACTTAAGTTAAAAGTAATCATGTAACATGACATAAAAACATTTTGGAAGGGAAATTTACTTTTTCATTTATTGCTAGGTATCTTACCAAAATCTAAAGCTAAGAACACTCTCGATCAAGGCACCTTTCAAAGGAAAAAAAATAAATCGGTGCAGGTTTGGGAATTTAAGAGCTACGACACTGCAGACTGACACATCATACACATGTTAAACTTATAACAAACCTCTGTTTGGGTCGGGGATTAAAAATACATCTAGTGTTAGTATTGACACTAGTGTTAGGTTTGTTTAAGCCGACGTCCTGCGCTCTCAAGAACAGTGCCTGTTTTACTATTTAGTTGGCTTGCTCAACCATATCCAACGCTTTAAAAAAAAACTAAATTTATTGTCGTTCGTCTTTTTAGGCGCTTGCTTGCTTGTAAAATTTGACTATTGTTGTCAATTGGCGATTTTTGTTTGGAGGTTTGTTCACTATAATTTCAATAAGCAGCACTGCCTGTCATTTTGACACTGCCGACTGTCAGTCAGTGACAAAGTTACTTCAGCAGCTGTTGCATGTGACGTGTCGTATGACAGTCAAGTACACAAAATTTAGTTAATTTAAAAATTGTCTTATATTAAATTTCTTGTTACTATAAATTACTAAATATTGGCAAAGCATCGTGTGAAATCATTACATAATTCGCACAACTTGTATAGTAGCCTCAACATGTTCGAATTGACAGATATTCAGAAGATCGGTTTGGGACTAACCGGTTTCGGGCTGACATTCCTGTTCCTGGGCGTTTTGATGTTATTCGACAAAGGCCTGCTAGCGATTGGCAATTTGCTGTTCATATGCGGGCTGTCGTGCGCCATCGGAATCGAGCGCACGCTGAGGTTCTTCTTTCAGAAGCACAAGGCGAAGGCGACCGTTTGCTTTTTTGGCGGCATCATCGTGGTTCTTATCGGCTGGCCCATCGTTGGAATGATCGTAGAAACTTACGGATTTATCTTGCTCTTTAGTGGATTCTTCCCGGCTGTTATCAATTTTTTGAGGGGCGTGCCCGTGATCGGGACGTTCTTGTGTCTTCCGATAATCAGCTCCATTGTCAACAGGCTGGCCGGGGACACGGGCAAAACCATGGCATAAACATACTTTGGAATGTGTTTGTTTATTTTACCTAGTTAAATAATTATTACTTTCCTGTGTTCTTGTGTTAAAATGAAACTATGTTCGTACGACAAATGGTTTATTAAATAAAAATATTTTCTAAGTAGGCAATGTTACCGTTAAGACATGTATTAATTTAATAATATTTATTATGTCATAAAGTGATGCAGTTGTTATGCGGTAACAGTATTGGAGATAATCAATTTAAATTCTGTTTTCATATAATAAATACTCTTACGATAAGGAACAAAAATCACTTTGATTAAAGCAAGTTGCAAAGTTGCAAGTGTAACAAGTCACCAGTGAAGAAATGGAAAAACGTGATTGCATTTTGCTATAATAAATGTTTTTTTTTCAGGTAAATTTACAACTTATTTAATCATTAATGTAACAAAATGTGAGATATTTCAAATATAACAACAACCAATTCATAAAAAACTGCCATATTATAATATTTTTCTGGTTTCATTTATTATTTTTTTTTGTAAAGTAATGCAATGAAATATTTCAAAATTACCTAAATTGCCGAAAACATAAGATAACTCTTTATTTAAAAAATTTAGAAATAATTAAGATCATGCTGAAACAATATTATTTCCTTTTATTTTTACACGATTTTTCATATCAATTTTATATTTCTACTGACTTTATATACTTCTAATACATTAATTTATTGTTGAATCTGATAAAACATGGTAAGAAATAATTAAACCTTAAAATTATCCTAAAACAGTGGTTAAGCTAATCCATAATTTATGTTTTGTATAATCGTAGCGTAAGAGCGACATAGGTTACCTATACTGCATTTGGCACAAAAAATCTCTGTGTGTACTACGTCCAATGACGCAGAAATAAAATCTCCCATTATAAGACTAGCGAAGGCATCTAGTCCAAAGTTGAATGTCATTTTTTGATGCGTTTCATCTTTGGACACATTTTTCCTACTTTTTATTTTAACTGGAACACAAGTTCCTCAACGGTAGGTTACTTAAAAGTTGTAGTTAATTAATACTATGTTGTACCAGATTGTTGTATCAACCGTACAAAACACCTTTGAGTGCATGTCGGCCAATAGTGCGATATATTTTCTTGACGACGCGCGGTGTCCTGTTATCTTTGTATCACTAATTCAATAATAAAACTATAATTTAAATTTTAATAGTAAATCGCACATAAGATTTCAATGCTTATTCTCAGAATGCCTTTCGTAATGAATAATATATTTTGCATCACTTTCCACTGTCAACCATAACAATAAATGATTTATATTATTGATCTGTAGAGGCTTGTTCCATGATCACATTCGTTAATTGTTGGCCTATAATTTCCCTACAACTTTTGTTTGAAACAATTTTCGATATGAGCACCCCTTACAGTAAGGGATGACCAAAATGTTTTACCACTTTGATCCGGTGAAATCTGCCTCCGCCTTCCGGCGTGCCGAATGGAATTTTTACGAGCGACCGATGTTCCATCCGCATATCGATACGTATTTTGTGATAGTGCATAACATGCTTCTTTCTACGCATAGGGATCAAAATGGCATGGGTATTATTATTGACATTATTTGACCTCTAAACACTGATATATATAAACAGTATAATCTCTCTCTGCAATCTGAACTTAGGCTTAAATAATTGATTCACCTACCGAAACATTAAGTAGCGTAAACTAATTCTAATATGTATTATAGTATTATTTTTAATCATTCCATTCACATACCATGAAGAACCATGACCATGAAGAATTATACGATCAAGCGACGAACTTCCCGTTGAGGTTTTGAAACAATTTCATGGTTCTACCCAGACTAGCATATCGGCAGGAGGTTCGTCACCTGATCGCAGATAAGCCGGAAGTGTTTATTTTTTATAGAATGGCTAACAACCACGGCAACTTAAAAATTTAATTAATAAAAGTTTATTCTTAGCGTTTTATCATTCCTAGTAAATAAGAAAATTAAATATTTAGACTGTGTAGCTGTATTTTGTGTGTGTGCAAATATATCTAAGTACGTGAAAAAACTTGTGTTACATTTAAGTAATTTATATTTTATTCGGGTTCGTGGAACTCAAAAAACGACTTAAATTTAACTTTGTGGAATCACATTTTGGTTTCATTTTAAGGAAGAATCATTTTTAAATGGATTCAGATTTTTAAATGTTCATTTTATCTCAAATTTAAACATGTGACGTTAGATATTTTGTAATTTTTTAAACTCACACCTGATTTAAGTTTTCACGGTCAAATCTTTGTTATATTGTGTAAACTTCTGATATGTTGATAACTCGTCCCGTACTGTTTTCTCGCTGTAAACGTATCAATCACCGATCAAGCTGTGGTTACCTACCTCCTTTGACTGATCTCGGCTGATGCTTATTGCATTTCTATAATAACTTATGGTTAGTACCTGTAATCGAATTCTACCTTAAAATTCTACCCACGATACAATTTAACCTTTGCGGCCTCTTCCGAAAGCGCCCTTCCCTGTCTTGGGCCTGCTCTTATATTATTTCATCTCATCTAATTGGCTTACAAAAAGAAACACTTTTTTATGTTATAATAATATAATCCTAAAGATTAGAATCAATTTTTTTCAGAAAACATTTAATTTTCATCTTTATGAAATCAAATATGCTTCCGTAGTTTTATTTTCTCGATTCTCATATTCAGTAATATGCAATTATTTTTGGGCCCTCTCTCAACTAAGCCAAACGTGCTTGTGCTAGAGTCGGGGGTGATGGTGGTAATGAGGTGTTATAAAATGGAATGACTGAGTACGGTTCGAACCTGCGACTTTTGGGGTAAGATTTTATGATCAAAGTTTTGATAAATGTATGAAAATTGCAGACTTTTCAAACCTGTTAACTTTTCAGTTCTGTATAGGCCCAGATATAACGATATCCAGTAATATTTTTCGAAGAGTTGGCAGCACCATCACAGCCGAGATGCCTTATCCATCTTAAGAGCCTAATCCGTCTCTGTTGCTTTCCTAGCTCCAGGAACAGACTCCACAAATAAAAGTGGATAAACATGTATTCATTCGTTGTGCAGGTGTGTGGTTTCCTTTGCTCCTAGGTTTTACATCAGTCGCAGTCTCCGTGCGACATCACTCATCCGCATGGAGCCAGGCAAGAGGGCTAATGGTGCGACATCACTCATCCGCATGGAGCCAGGCAAGAGGGCTAATGGTGCGCATGCCTCTAATCCAGAGGTCCCGGTTTCGAATCCGGCCAGGTCATTTTTCGCCGCTGAAATATCCAAACGGAGCTTTTCTCAGCACTGTCAATTGCGTTAAGTAACAACACACGCACAAAAGCACACTCATTCAGTTACAGACCGAATATGGGCTGAGTATAGCGGCCGTCTGGCTGCCCTCCAATCATCATCATCATCAGTCAGGAAACGCACAAAATTATGTCTTTATATTAAGATTTAAATAATGATATGTACAGATCGTCTTTTCTATGAAAAAAAAATATGTGAATATGTGTTGTTTTTAAGTATTTAAGTGAATATTGCCAAATTTGTTTGTTCATTGATATAGTAATAAAACGTACTGTGTAAAAATGTTATTTATTTTGTTTCCCTGATTTTGTGGTTTTGGTTGAGATATCGCTATTTCGTTTAAAATTAATTGTTTTAAAACTTGAGTTACCATATATTCTTCATATAAACACATGCATAAACGTTTGTACTGAAAATCAATATAAATACATAATAAATAAAAATTAAACTCATCTTATTAAAACTTTATTACACCTTAATAGGGACGTCACAAGAATTTAAATTTAATGACTTTGCTTTTATTATTTTTAAGCTTGGCAAAAATCTTCAAAATCGTATATCATATTTTTCATTTGGTTCATGGATAACTCAACTCTGGTAAAAGGAGTTTGCGGACATGAAAGTATGACCGGGTTTGAAATATTTGTCAGTTACCATATCAGCCCATCGGGTGCATAAAAAAAAACAAAATTTTCATTTTTTTGAGGTAGCGCTCTTGGGTTTATGAGGGTAGTATTACGCTTTTTGCAAGAATGTTTTCTTTATCAGTTAATACGTCGGTTTCACTGGAGATTTATCTCTAGACTTGTATAGTAAAGTCACTGGAAGTGTGCCGTATTTTTGGCGGTAATAGATGCGTTTTACCCTCTCAGAACTTTCTCGATAGCCTTATGCATTTTGTAGAATCTGAAAAATAAAATTTTAGAGTTTTTAGTAAGAGACATTTCACTGGCTTAGTAATTGACGTGGTGACAGGATGTCACAAGATCATTCCCGAAGATTCAAGGGTAGGTTTGTGTAACCTAAATGAGTAGGGAATTTTTTAACGGATGGTGTCAATTCGGTCAACGCGCAAATTCCGATGCCGCGCTGATCGATAATGGATTCGACACGGAGACGGCGTACGGCGAGAGCTGAGCGCTCACGACAAAAACTTGACATTACATGATCTTTTTCAAGGAAAGTTCATGATCAAGGAAAGTTTACTTTTTTTTTCGGTAACCATGATGATTTTTTATAATTTGGATTTTTTTCAGGAATGGTCTTGGGTCACTGAATTTTTTCATTAACATTTAGCAACATTATGCATTTTCATTAACTATGTAATTATGGTTTTATGTATATGATTATCGAGTGAACTTGCAGCGTGAAGACAAAAACTAGGCATTCGATCTTTGCGTCTCCGAAAACACAATACAAGAATTTAAATAAAAATTATTTATAATTTTAATATGTTAGAAAAATGCTTTTGAAACTAATAGGAACTGTAGAAAAAAAAAATGATACTTACATATATTATCTATGTCTGATTTGAGATGGTAATACTCTCTGGAAAGTTATTTGATTCGGCTGTTACCCCTGACTGACTCGATCGAGATCCTTATATCCAACTCTATGAACAAGTGAAAATTCAAGTGCGTCAAGTCAGTGTGCGTCGAGTATCCTTCACAGTCTTACCACTGAGAGTATTTGCATTTATACCGAGAGCTTCTTCGATATATTTGAAACCTTCATCCGCAATAACTTATGGTACTGGTCAATGAGTATTCGCTGATGGAGCACTCTTTTTGTGTAGTCCGAGTTTGTTCGCCAATAACAGTGATTAAAAAGAAACATTTTTATGACAGTAATGTTCCATAAATTGGATCACCTTTATACGCCATAACAGAAGCGCCAACAGTTGAAAACCTGTTTAAGTTGTATAATCTGAATATTTTATGCCTGGATGTGGTTTAAAATATTTAAATATTTTTTAATTTCGGTCGTTTACTACTTGATTGATTCCATTCTGGTTTATTGGCCATTTTATTGTACAATTCTCTGTATTGTCAAAATCACGTTGAACTATGCAACTTGACATCGCACAAACTAATTTTGTATTGAAGATATCCATATAGTCGGCCTCCCACAAAGAGAATTCTTGTAAATTGCTAAATTTAATAAACTTTTTTAGAAACGGGGTATATTGTTGCAGAACTTCCAAATAAATATTTATGGTCAAATAATTGAATGCTGCTGTCATTTCTCCCAAAATGGCTCTTGAATAGTCGCACTGTTTTTGGTTTTGGTGCTCCCGATTGCTGCTATCCTTTTAACCGAAGTTCAATACTATTCGTATCCAGTTTCTTCGGAGGAATTTGGAAATTCGGTAAAATGTATAGGTATTTTGTAAAATAAAAAATCCCTGGGATTTTCGTGCATTAACTTTGATATTAAACTACCTGTTGGATCAATATAATATATTATTATTTATATGAATTATTTTTATTCTTTCTGCTATATTCTTTAAATCATAAACATTTGTGTTGGCATTGTCATCCCACATTACGAATCAGTCCTCATTTGCCTTAATTCTATTATAGTTTTAGTGAGAGTCCTCCTTTTCGAAGCAACGATGAATAAATTGTAGAGTTGGCGGTTCTCGGGCATACGTTGGGAATGACGGACACGTCGATTTTGATGATTTTTTTTTTTAGACACGTCCTTTTATTCGTAACTGCCGTTTCGTAACTTCATGATACGATACGGAAGTATCTGAAGTTTTACATTCAATTTTAACGTCCTGCCCTTCAATAGAATAACCAAGAAAGTCATAACATTTTCCTTCTATATTTACCGGTGATAATACTTTAACTCGCCTAAATGTGTAATGCACATGGTAATCGAAACTGACGCCAAAAACCATTACAAATTACGTATCACTTCAAATTCCTGGTTTACGAACCTTGCGATTGTCATAACTTACGAATTTAGGATCCTAATATTACAACTAAGTAATATAATTAGTAATTTTACAATGATTTAACCACTATTTTTTAAAGAATGATGCAGTAAGATCAAACTTCCTAATAATCAGAAGTAAGCACACAATATGAACTTCAAACTTATTTCGCATCAACTAAACAATGCATGAAAGAATACAAAAGTAAAATTAACCGACATACAGCATGGCGGGCATTTATAAGTGTAAACTGCACTACCGCAAGCTGTGTGTGAATAAAGCATATCAACCAAGAAGTAGCAACTCTACTACTAACTAGCAAGTGTCAGAAAATAGCCTGAAGGCAGCAACAAGACAATTAGGCGTGTGGCGCTGCCAATGACAGCAGCAGCAGCTGTACATATTTCCTAATGTAATAAAGTTTAGTTTTTGTTTTTTTTTTCTTAAAATTAATAATAAATACATGGTTTTAAAATATTTAAAGGTATGAAGTACTTAATATATGTATATAATATATATATATATATATGTTATATATATATTAATGCATAAGAAGTACATGTTATACATTTGTATTTAAAATTAACATAATTGTGTAAAACATTGTAATAATCCCCAATGAAATGCCAAAAATTATCAGCAAAATTATATACCTTGAGAATAAAATCAGAACTAGGACTTACAGGATTTATAGTAAACCTATAAAATCAAATTCGAATTTAACGTATTTTTTATGTAAAAAATAATTAATTAATTAATTAAATGAATGGTTATGATATTATGATTCCCAAGACCATCTGACAACCTATATAATGTCGCAGGTATGTTTATATGTCCTAGATTGCATTCTCCGGCTGAGGAGTTTGCTCGTTGAAGTCCGTTTAAAGTCAGTTCAATGAAGTTTTCATAATAATTTATAATGTCGGTAATGCGGCTGTTGGTAATGAGCGTGACCACCAAATGAGTGATCGTCGGTGCAATTAATTCTATAATATTTTCTTCTACTGGTACGTTAATAACCTCGATAATAATTGTAAACTATCCATCGATACGCAAATGAGGAATTTTGCATGAATAGCATTCATGGAGATATTAACCGGGCGGTGATGAGATCCAGCAGCGGCAACTGTAAGTTCATCAGGTTGTAGTCAGACGTATAGTAATTAGTAGTGTCTATAACATCTGATAGCGGCGCTACAAACAGTGCACTCACGACCGATGTGCTTGTATCGTCGTTGATTACACCGCCGACGTTTACATTTTGGCGTGCCCCTCTAAGCCACTAATAATATATCTCTGGATAGCTGCCGAAATAATCTTGACAATAAGATGCATATTTTATATTTATTGTTGGCTTTTGCAAAAGAAACGACCGATATTGAAATGTATCTTTTTGTTAGACTCGCTAAACTAGTTAATTGTTTTATTTACTTGTAATGCATAGATTTAATCAAGATATATCGTTTGAGACTAAAACCAGCATCGAAGCTGCTCAGAGTTTTTGTTCTATTGCTTGAAAATTTCCACAAACGCCTAAAATGGACGTTTTGCGTAGAGTCCTGTTCCTCGCGTATTGCACTTGCTTGGTAAATGTTTTGAGCGTTAAAGATCAAAATCATTGCAATCAGATGTATAATTTCAGAGTTCCTAAATGGTTTTGTATCGCCCAGCAAATTATTATCCGGTATGTCTTTTAGACGTACCTCTATTCAACTTCAAAATCCCTAATATTTATATTATTTTATTAAAACAATAGCTTGGCAGCGCCATTTGCGATTTCACATACCTACTTGTCGGAATAAGTTGCCGGTAAAACAGGTCGCTTCTGCATAATGCTAACTTCACATTAGTTAGTGGTTCGGCGCTGTCTGCAAGCTGGCCGCTTGGCCGGCTGTCTTCCTGCTGCAAATAGTAAAAAAAAAAAAACAAAACAGTTTAACAGCAGGCATCTTGTCTGTACGTCATTCGGTCGGTCGCTTACCGAGAAAGAAAAACAGCGCATTTTTAATAAAAATGCGCGTCGTGGACGCTAAGTGAAATTTCTCACAATCGCTTTTAATCGTTGTGCCTCGACGGAAGTTAAAACCGCTTTTTGTTCTTGTGAAGAGTGAGCATTTCCCGTTGCATAGAAGCAACAGGTTACTCCTGTCGCAGTAGCAATAACATAAAATTAATATAAACAGACTGCTAAACATACACGTATACGTGTTTTCGGCTAAGTTTAGTGCGTACGGCCAATATTTACGACTCTTTTATCGGCTAATAAATAAGTGTTGAGTTTTGATAACTGCTGCAGCACAAGTAAAAGTTCCTAACTGCTGTCTAAATGTGCTGTAACCCGCCATAGGAGGAAAGAAAGTATTGTTTTTTTGTGCGATCGCTCCTGCGTTTTGCGAAAATGCATGTAGAAATCGCTTTCGATTCGCATTAATTACTAAAAATGATACCCGTAGAAACAAACAGAGTGAAATCTATTCGAAGCCGTTTCGAAAGTTTGGGCGAGCAGAGTGCGGAAATTCACAACAATAATACGCGCAGGGCGGTGTCTTCCAGGGCTTTGAGGAGGACGAATATACCAGTTCAATGCGGAAAAGTCTATTTAAACGCTAAGAAACAACTCCAAAAACAAAACAGTGAACCACTGATAAAGGAATCATCCTCCAAACGGCATGTCCTCAGCGAGATCAACGACGCATCTGAATTACAAAGTTTTAATTTTAAGAAAAGATTAAAAGAAGTGCCGGATTCGGATCTCAGCCCCGAAAGTTTGCCGTTGATTTCGGAACAGGAGAAAGGGTGTGAATGCAAATTGGCAAAGAGTCATAGCGTTTTGAACGGTGAGAAGCCGAGGGTATTGTCTCGACAGACCAGCGATCCTTCGAGAAAACTCCAAAGGAGCCCCGCGTTCCGCTGCGACAGAAACCACAAAGTTTGGGAGGGCTGTAGGAGGAGTCTCCGAGAAGATACTTTGAGAAGCAGCGAACGGCCGAGGCTCAGTAGAGAAAAACTTAAAGTTTTAGGCACTTTACTCGATCAAAAAATGAAGGAAGAGAAGTTCGTATTTGAGAAAAATGTAGATTTGGGGAGAAAGCCATCTATGACCGATGCAGAAGTGCCGAAACATATCTTAGACCAGTATGCTAAGGTTGTCAAACCAAAAAATAAATCCACCGCCGATGCGGCAATGTCAGACAGCGGCATCAGCTCGGAGAACGAAAATTTGGTACACGAACCGGATATATCTAATACAAAAGCGCTCAAAGCACATTTTGAGAAACCTGCCCTGACGGACACGTTAAAGAAGGCTTTAAAACAGCCCCTACCGCCTGGGCCTCCGCCCAAGAAGCCGCCGCGTACGTTTGCAGCGGTCTTGGGAAGCTCTGCTGAAGTTACGCCTCTCTCTTCCCCGACCCCAGTTATAAAAAATCCATTCTCTATCGAAATTACCTCACCAAAGAAGCGTGATTCGAAAGCGATGCTCGAAAAGCTGGAACTGGCATTGATCAAACATAATTCTGGAAAAATATTAACCCCTAGACCTGTAGTAAAAGACGATTCTCCCTCAGAAAACATTAATCATTTCAATCGACAAGAGCCCAATGAAAACAAATTATTACTCAAATTGCCGATTAAAGATCGTTCAAACCATAAATTTTCTAGTATTGAATCTCCTATTGATACAAAATCTAAAACTACAACTGTGGAAAAAAATACAAAATCACCAACTAAGGACGTTCATTACTTATGTACTGAAATTCTTGGTTTACACAATACTAGCGACTCTAGCGTCACCTCTGACGGCGGTCTCAGTTCTCTGGCTAAATGTTTTAACTCTCTTAACTGTACAAATGCTAGCGCCAGATCCTCAATCGGTTACATTAGGCTCGAATCTGATAGGAATTCCATATCTAGTTCTTGCTGTGCCTGCTCTAATTTGGAAGATTTGCCGAAAGTGGTAACATTTAACAGCCCAACAAAATCCGAACGCTATTGTCGAAAATGCGGACTCAACATTCTAAAAGATGACAAATTTCAGTGTCATCTCGGCTGCAGTTGCAAGGAGTCCAATCCCACCGTCGAGGAGATAGTCCACCTGTCGAATTCTACATTCTTCGCTGGCAACATCTTCGCCGGGGAGGCCAAATCGAAGCTGAAGCGGAGCCGCTCGCAGGAGCACATCTACGCCGAGCCGTTCCAGCACGAAGGCGCGAGCGAGATGCAGCGCGCCGTCCCGCCGCTCCTGCGCACGGCCACCGTGCTCGAGGACGGTTTCCGCGCTCGGAGGTGCGGTTTTTCCACGTTCATACGGGAAGAAAGACCCGAAGAAGTCCCGGCGAAGAATAACACAGAACCGCGCGGCAATAAAGTAAGGGATATTCTGCAGAAGCTCGAATCTAAGAATACAACGGACCCAGCGCAGAATCCCGCGGAGTACCGAAATTGTGTCACTGGAAAAAGTGTCAACTTCGCTAAGCAAGTGGTAAGTCGTGGCAATATTTTGGTATTAATTTTTTATCATTTTCATTGTACCGTAATCATAGATTGCTATCAGTAACCTCGAGGTATCCAACTCACCAACCAACTTTTGCTGTTGAATAAATACTCAATAATGCTTTTCTCAGCAGGTTCAATTTAGCCATTTAATAAAACCCACAAGAAAGTAGACAAGTTCTGGAATTTTCCTGAAATCCACAATATAAAAGTAGAATCTAGGAAATCCAAAGACGTTTCTTGCGAAGAACACGAGGTCCCCTTCATCTTTATTATATGATCACTTTGACAAACACATAAAAAATAAATGTCAATGAATTAATAGCCCCTCTAAAGTTGCGGGTTCAACCTACAAACAGTTTGTTTTAGGTACCACGGGGCAATACAACCTATGCCGAAGTTCCATTATTTGTCGTCATATTAACACGACACATTCAACAAGAAATTTTAAGGAGTTGAGTATTTAATATGATTAAATCGGTATTTTTAAAGGCAATTCAAGCGTCTATTAGCCATCTAAGTATAATTTGTGGTCATAATGGCCAAGGCATATAATTAATATTGCATACTGTTGGAGATGAATGAAAGCACGCTATTTCATGAGATGGAGACTCGTGACATACGTTTGCATGTGCGCAAATCAGAGACCTTAGCTTCATGAAATTTACTATCAATGTAGATATTTATATATTGTGTTCAACGTTTTTTTTTAAATAGCGGCTCTTAATAGAATATTTGCACTAAATAAATAACTCAAATTAACTAAAAATGGCCTTTTTAATTGCCCAATAACTTTAAAGGTATTTTTTTCCTAAATCTATTGCTATAAGAGTACATTAGAAGATAACGTTTGTCAAATTAGGTCTCAAACACACTAAAACTTAGTCAAGTTGAATGTAATCTGACACCGCTTGTACGGGCCGAGCGATGACAGTCCACTTTCTTGCAAAGGTATATTGCCTACCTATTTTGATTTTTTTATAATTTGACAGATTCACAAATGTTTGACCGTTATATTACCCAGTGTTTGGCAGTTAGATTACTAAGTATTTGATATTTAGATTGCTTAATGTATGACAGTTAGATTACCTAATGTTTGACAATTAGATTACCTAATGGTTGACAGTTAGATTACCCAATGTTTGACAATTAGATTACCTAATGGTTGACAGTTAGATTACCCAATGTTTGACCGTTATATTACCCAGTGTTTGGCAGTTAGATTACTAAGTATTTGATATTTAGATTGCCCAATGTATGACAGTTAGATTACCTAATGTTTGACAATTAGATTACCTAATGGTTGACAGTTAGATTACCCAATGTTTGACAATTAGATTACCTAATGGTTGACAGTTAGATTACCCAATGTTTGACCGTTATATTACCCAGTGTTTGGCAGTTAGATTACTAAGTATTTGATATTTAGATTGCCCAATGTATGACAGTTAGATTACCTAATGTTTGACAATTAGATTACCTAATGGTTGACAGTTAGATTACCCAATATTTGACAATTAGATTACCTAATGGTTGACAGTTAGATTACCCAATGTTTGACCGTTATATTACCCAGTGTTTGGCAGTTAGATTACTAAGTATTTGATATTTAGATTGCCCAATGTATGACAGTTAGATTACCTAATGTTTGACAATTAGATTACCTAATGGTTGACAGTTAGATTACCCAATGTTTGACAATTAGATTACCTAATGGTTGACAGTTAGATTACCCAATGTTTGACCGTTATATTACCCAGTGTTTGGCAGTTAGATTACTATGTATTTGATATTTAGATTATCCAATATATGACAGTTAGATTGCCTAATGTTTGACAATTAGATTACCAATGGTTGACAGTTAGATTACCCAATGTTTGACAGTTAGATTACCCAATGTTTGACCGTTATATTACCCAGTGTTTGGCAGTTAGATTACTAAGTATTTGATATTTAGATTGCCCAATGTATGACAGTTAGATTACCTAATGTTTGACAATTAGATTACCTAATGGTTGACAGTTAGATTACCCAATGTTTGACAATTAGATTACCTAATGGTTGACAGTTAGATTACCCAATGTTTGACCGTTATATTACCCAGTGTTTGGCAGTTAGATTACTATGTATTTGATATTTAGATTATCCAATATATGACAGTTAGATTGCCTAATGTTTGACAATTAGATTACCAATGGTTGACAGTTAGATTACCCAATGTTTGACATTTAAATTACCCAATGGTTAAAAATGTCTACTGTTGAATAGGATGAATAAAATGATTACTTCTCATACTATACCAAAAGAGTAAGAAAAAAACCGCTTGAAAATCACTTTTAATGTAAAGTCAGTATGATCACTACTAAGCGTAGTTGACAGGGTTGTCAACTCTTAGTTTTCATAATTCTTTGTGAACTAATAAGTAATTGACGTACAAATAAAAACTATTGAAATATAAACATATCACAAATATTCTTTAAATCGACACACAAACATTGCCAGTATCACATATAAGATATATTGGGATCCAAAGGAAAAATATTCCTTAAGCAAAACGTTTCAAAAAATGTATTCACCCGGAACCTATCGTTTAAATTGTATTTATATTTTATGTGCCCGGAGAATGTTCATATTTTGAAGATGGTGCATGTAAGACTTGGCTGGGAGCAAGTTATGCGCTGACAGGTTCTTAAAAGTGCCTCATCATGTGTGGAAAAGCAAGTAAAAACCAATCCACTTTTGACAAAATATTGAGGGGTGAAGAGGGTGGCTTGCATGCTATTTTAAAATGCTGAAAAAAAATGTTAAACTCTTATACTATTAATAAATTAATAAAAAAGATGCAATTTCCACATATTACAATTTATCGGGACGGTTGGAGCAAGATGGATGGCCGCCCAACCAACCAAAAATACTTGGTAATAATAATAATTAAGTTGGAAAACAAACCTACCGACGATACAATTTATTGGAAGTTGAATCCGATAAATTGTATCATCTGTAAGGGCCCATAACAGATTATTGCGCTCCTCATATCCGATATAAAGAGGGAGAAGTTAAAGTCAACGGTATCCTTTTAAGGGATGATTCAGGACATTGTCAATAAAGCAAAAAAGTGGTGTAAAATGGCAAAAGAAGGAATCCTAAAAACATTTTAAAGCATGGTCACCTTGCAAAATACCAGACCACGCGGCGTCGCGACCCAATAATGACCTACAAATGTATTGACGGCCGTGAACGACGGGTAGTTTTCCTCGCGCAAATATTGTAATGTAGGTCAATTGGATCAGTCGGAAACACAACAATACCACACTTCCACAGAAACCAAACATTCAATAGAGTATGTATTTTTTAGCTATGTGAAAACTAGTTGTACACAAGGGTCGTTGAGATTCACCCCTTAAAAGCACACTAAGTTCACCCTGCATTTATTTTTAAAGTTCTCTTATTGTTATGTTTGCTCCTTTTTGATTAATTAATTAACAAGTGTAATTATTTATAAATTAATATTCTGCCTCGTTTAAAATCAAACTTAAAAGCTTTAAAAAAAAGTGTCAATCCTATATATTTATACATGTGATAGAAATAATCTTATCGTATCATAGAATTCAGTAATTATTAAATTCAAAATTAAAATTCTGCCCTGAATTGATTTTTCTGCCTCCCCCCCCAACCCCCCCACCCCTCCTGGTGATGGTTGTCCCGTCACAACCATTTTTTAATAAAAATAAAATTTTAAATGTTTTTTTTTTAAATAAATATTTGAGTAATGATTAATGTTTGAAGTCGTTTTTTTTTGTTCTTAAATCGTGTCATCTTTGCGAGCCTCATGTGGGCAAATAGCTATGTGTAAGAAAAATAACTCCGTTGAGGAGTTCCTTCATCTGGAGCCAGTCCTGGTGGAAGAATCGGGTCATGCTTACCATACAAATGCATTGCCATCGCATCTCAACCAACATGGCGAATTTCAACTCCGTAGGATGAGGGGAAGTGGTTCCAATCCAGCTTGCAAGATTTGACCTAAACCGACTAACAAACATTGCAAACTAACTAAAAGCTTGTAGAGGTCGCATTTGTCTTTTTATGAATACACAAATCTCGACTGTCCCCCTCTTAGCGGAGTGTACTTTCTACGAGGTTCTTGGCGTGTACCTATTCTATCGGAAGCTGTTAATCTGTCAGATTTTTCAAAATGCCGAGCGCTTCTCACGAGCGGCGGAGAACCCATTTGAAATTGTGATTTTAGACAATTATCTGCGGGTTCGATGACCTGCGGCGGTGTTTTAACGGATCGCGGATCGCTAAATCATCGGATGACAGCTGTTGAACTCAAAGCGGGTTTCTAACCACCTCGACGACTTTCACCGAACCTCACCTAAAGGAAAAAAAAACATTTTTCCTCATCCCTTGCCGTAAGGGTTGCTCATATCAAAAATTGTACTATTAAGGGGGGTATGATATTTTGAGTTTCGAAAAACCAAATTTTCCCACCCCTAGGGCCAACGGTTGGCGCTATCAAAAAGTTTGTTTGAGGATTAATATAACATATAAGTACTCGTAATTGCAATTACATATAAAATATACACACATTATATTTATATTACCTTCATCATAAATTATTTTTATACATACTAAAACCATACTTAATTTATTACTTTATTTTAACATATACATACAAATCACACACACTCACAAATTACACATAACACATCCAAAAATTCTACTGTATACTTATATAATATTCATAATCTATATATATTTTAACACTGTTCCAATTTTTTTATGCTAATGTTAATATGTAAAATGTCCGAAATCCATAATTGGTTTTTTATACTAGTAATAAGTTTTGTTTGTAATTATAAAAATAAATACTGTTGGATTTTTCAATAAAGAATAAATAAATATAAAACTTAAACGAATTAGATATCTCATATATTAAGAGATTTGTAGCAAAATTTCACCCATTAATGAATGTACCAATTTGAAAGTTATTGGTGTAAAATTAAGGCAGTTTTTCGGAAGTCATTGCACTAGGTAGATTTTCTTATGAAATCTACCTAAAATATATGAATTTTACAATACTTTTATACAAACAATATAGTAACGTGGCCGTATTTGTTGGAAAAATTTTATTTTTAGAAATATAATATAAAACAAAAATACATTGAATGGTGGAAAATTGTACCAAAGTGTCTTTGACGACCTAGATTTACGCCCTCGAAAGTGTTGTTGCAATATTTATCTTAAATAAAGTAAAAATTGTCATGAAGTTGGCTAATTTGAGTAGGATTGCCATCCGCAGTTGATTTTACTACCCGCATCACAAAAAAAAAACTGACTTAAACGGTACACCCCTCCCACACACACGAAGTTTCCAAATTACGGGCATTTCTCTCTTTTGTCCTTCGTACGGTACTGACACGAACGTATGGTAACCCTAGCTTAGGATAACCAGAGTATATATTTGAGGTTTAATCTGAGTGTTAATAATCATGTGTATGGCAATTGATTATCCTTCAATGTTATTGGGCATTATAAATGTCATTTTCGATTGAATTTAAGATATTTTTCGTGTCGTCTCCGATTCCTTGCTTGCAATGTTTGTATCTCATCCGCACCGCGCTTGTCGCGAGACTCCGCCTCTCGAAATCGCCGGCAAATGGTCCTTTCGTAGCGCACCTTAAACTGTCTGAACGGCTGCAAACAGTTCTGTAGGGCGATTCCGTCTTCGACTTAAGGCGAATACATAATAATTTGTGAACGAAGAACCTTTGAACAATTCTGAACTACAAATCGTTGCACGCAAAAAGAAGTCTTATTACGTTGAACGGAAAGGTGTAAACTCTATGACGGGCCTAACGGCGCTTATAATACAAACCTCGGCCTACCATTTTGTATGAAATACTGATAGCAATTAGTGGTTATTTAAAAAATTAAGGGATATGTTTCTAAATATATATATTTTTTAAATAATAACATATGTATATTTTCTGAAAATTTAAAAAGTTTTAACATAAATAATCATTTTTATATTTAACAACTAAAATCGTTTTGCAGTGTTTCACAATCCGACTTATTCCCATCAGCAAAAAGTTGCACGAGTGGATTAACACAAGCGGGTAGGTCATTTATGAATATAGGGAATAAGATAGGGCCAAGAACACTACCTTGAGGTACTCCGGATGGCACGGAAACTAAACGGGAAAAAGTCTTTCCAACAGAAACCTGTAGACTCCTTTACGACAAAAAAAGACTCAATCCAAGAAACCATTTTAGGATCAGAGGTAGATTTCTAAGTTTATTCATTAAACCCGAATGAGGGACAACGTCAAAAGCCTTCGCGAAGTCTAAAAATATAGAATGAACTCCAAGTCCACCATCTAAGGCGCTAGCTATAGTTTGAGGGAGATTAGTAAGGGCCGTAGCACGAAAGCCGTATTGCTCCCGTATTAATAAACTAGATTACTTATATCTCTTGTGGATAACTCTCATTTTTGTAGCGTTCAGGTATGTAGACGGCCTAATAGAACGGGAGCTAGTAACGTTTTCTACGCTTGATTTTGACAAGACTCATTCTTCATAGAAGATCAGATTTGCTGACATTCTTTCGGTCGACTATCGCAAGTCATTCTTTGTTGACACACCACTATACTACGCGCACTTACTACCTCTAATGAAAACGCTGATAAAGCAATACTGAAAGATTTGGATTTAGCACACGAGGTAGATGACTTGCGATAACAGCATTAACAGCTTATTAATAGCTCGGTACTTATGTCAACATTACAAACTTAAACTATGCCAAGCTTTATACAGTGTCGTAGAACTAACTATAGGATGATGATTTTAGTGGCGTGGTTTTCAAGAAGAGATAAAACGCATATAATTTGATGTTATGGCTAAGAATTTAGTTTTATTATAAAGATAAGGGTTTGCCATTATGTTTTAAAAATGATTTCGGGTAAGTGGCCGCCGCGGCTGACTCGAACAAATTCCAGCCGAGAGGCCCAATTTTCAACCACTTTTTGCAGCAAGTTGGGCCGTATGTCAGCAATAACGCGCCGAATATTCTCTTCCAAGGCGTTAATCGTGTCCGGCTTATCTGCGTAGACAAGCGACTTCACATAACCCCACAAAAAATAGTCCAGCGGTGTTAAATCGCACGATCTTGGAGGCCACGCCACGTTGTTCAGGAGTAAGTCTATTCATTATGAAATGGCAAACCAAACTGAGCATATATCAAGTGACAGCTGTCAAAAACACCAACTACGAAAAAAGTAGTGCCAGATTGAAAACCACGCCTCTAAAAAAAACACCCTATAAGTACTTCAGTTGCTTAAAAATATCGAAAATATGTTTTATTCTGTTGATTTCACGGCCAAAGGGTACTTTTTTATATTTATTTAATAAATTTTCAAAGAAAAACGTTATCGTAAATTTATATTTCAGCTTTGTATAGATTACACAGGTTGAACTTAAAGTCGGCAGTATCCTTTTAAGATGTTATTCTGAGCAAGAAACTAAACATCTCTGTAAAGATAACAAAAAAAAACTACCATTACTATATCAATACCTGTTCCGACGCCACCCTATAAATTGAGTTATTTAAATACCATATTGAATGTATATTATATATTGCGAAATCACCATTCTCCAATGTCTCCAGTTGTTGTTACTGGCAATTCTTGGCATTATCACAGCTGTCGGTAAGTGTCAGGTGGAAAAGAAATGCAAGAGGGTATACCCGCGCCTCTGCGATCCGTGACATCTCGTCAAATCTATTCAAAACAATAAGGAAGCATAGAGGAAAGGTTGTTTTGTTTTCTTGTTGATTGCAATCCATCAAAACCTACAATCCGCTCCCCCTAATCCATGTACTACCCTACAATACCAATGCCGGAAAATACAAACGCGAAAGCGTTGAATTGTTTGTAGATTGATACCCACGGAAAACGACTATAGCCGTTTAGATCACATCGAAAGCTGGTCGGATAACATAGATATTTAACATTAAAGTCGACATTTTTTTTATTATGAAACTGACACATGACAATAATATGATTACGGCGCGATCACATGCGAATTTTAAACATTTGACGGCGCGGCTATTGGAACATTTTATCTTTTTACTTGCCAGTATAAATGAATATAAATTTATCTATGAGCGCAAATAGAAATAAGCAAAAGAATGTTTAGTGCCACGTTATAATTATTATAAATTGAATTAAGTCCATTGAGTAAAGTTAGTTATAATTATTAGTTAGTCCGTATATTTATTTATTTATTGTGACTACCCGACAAAAATTGTACACAAACCAGGTAATGACGTAAAAAATATTAATATTAAAATATATTAAACGAATTTTAATAAGATGAAATAAAAAGAAAAGAACAATTTTAAATTAAAAAAAAATATCACGAAAAACACCAATTTAAACTTTGGTTATTTATATACATATATTAAAAAAATAAAAAAAAACTGATTTAATACGCAACTAAGCTAAGTTTTGTGCATTCGTATGGAATTTATATTTGGCGATGGTATAATAGCGTTATTGAGAAAAAGATCAATTTGGGAGAAGTTAGTATTAAATAAATCACAAATTCAGTATATATAAAGGGGGGGGGGGGGTTCAATACTAGTCGCGTCTCAAAACTTACAAAAAAAAACTGAAATGGTGTTAAAATTTATTAGGAATTGAAAAAATATCTTAACACCATTGTAACTAAGTTTTTTTTATTTTAATCTACTAGAATATTGTTTTTTCTTATAACGGGATTGGAAAACATCCGGGATGTTTTCCACTGGATGGAATGGAACCCGTAGTTGAGAAGCGAGGCTCTGATCGCGTCACAATTCTCATTCCGATGAGCAGTCGGCAAATGCGGGTGACGCTCTCCAGCGCTAATTCCCTCGCCACAGCCCCTCGGCAAGTTCCACGGCACCTGGTCTTCACCTTTATAGCGTCAACTTCGGAAATCTCTTGCTATACTTACCGTTAGAAAATAATGATCCTTAGCACATCCGACGCACCTCATACCCAAATGGTGCGGCTTTGATCGTGCTAATGTCGACCTTAAATCATTAGCCTAAAAAGTGTGGATCGATAGTTGATAGCTAAACTAAGAAATAAATTTTAAATTGTGCCTTTGCTAAGAACTACACCATTTTTGAAGTTATCCTTCTTTGCGCCCGTTGTACTCATTGGGATGGGATGTTGGTCGTGAAACCGCGTCACGCGTTAGGAGTAAAATCCGTAGAGTGCCTTTTTATACGTTCTCTACCAAAGATACCCCAAGAGTATTGGTGGGTTAGTGGTTAACGCACTCGTCTCCCATGCTAGAGTCCCTGGCTCGATCCCCGGCTGGGATTTTTTTTTCACCAATTATACGAACTTAATAATAAGTGTATAGTATAATAATGAAGTGACTTATAAGTCACTTCATTATTGAAGAGAAATATATTGAATAACAGAGAAAAATGTCTTATATAGGATGTTTTTTTTAGAGGCGTGGTTTTCAATCTGACACTACTTTTTTCGTAGTTGGTGTTTTTGACAGCTGTCACTTGATTTATGCTCAGTTTGGTTTGCCATTTCATGATGAATAGACTTACTCCTGAACAACGTTTGCAAATAGTGCATTTTTTTTTAAAATCACTCTAAAATAAAGTAAAAATCGCGTCGTGGGCCTGTGGCGTGGCCTCCAAGATCGTGCGATTTAACACCGCTGGTCTATTTTTTGTGGGGTTATGTGAAGTCGCTTGTCTACGCAGATAAGCCGGACACGCCTTGGAAGAGAATATTCGGCGCGTTATTGCTGACATAGTGCTGCAACTTGCTGCAAAAAGTGGTTGAAAATTGGGCCTCTACATAATGGCAAACCCTTATCTTTATAATAAAACTAAATTCTTAGCCATAACATCAAATTATATGCGTTTTATCTCTTCTTGAAAACCACGCCTCTAAAATCATCACCTATATTTCATTTATATTGAGTGGGTGTGTTCGAATGGCCAAAGAAGTATAACTTCCACCGTCTGGTCCAAAGCAGACCCATTTTTTTTTATTTAATTTATATTTCAAAAACGAAAATCAATTTTACAAATCAGCCTCCTAGAAGTAGAAGATAAGTCTTCAGTGTACTTAATGCTATAAAACACTCGTCGAAACACTTAGTGGTTGAGGGGTGGTGCATCACCAGAAATGTGGGTTTGTTTTTTAAGATTTCCCAATGTAATCTCCAACGCCTTAAATTATAGGTACCTTGAACACACTTAATCTACAAACATCGCCTGGATGGGTGAGATTAGTCATAGACGGTTCATTTCTATCAAACTTGAAGTCACGTTCAACCGTATATTATTTAGGTTACTATTATAGTCGATAGGCAAACAATGGGGCAATACAGCCAATGCGACTACTATACGATCGATAGCGTTTACTATGTATTATCATATTTTTTTGTTCGATGATACAAATCATCAATCAATTCTGAACATTAAATATCCGTTTGCGGTCTAAGAAAGGGACTGCGAGGCGCGTAAAAGTTCACGTTTAACCGGTAAGGCGGAATAAATAAATAAATTTTAAAACGTACCACCGCGAATCTGTTGCATCTTTTCTTTGCTTATTAATTAAATGATACTTATATTTTTACCACGTGTAGTTATGTACTCTCTACATATTTAAATAAACCCGATCGCAGGCGATACACGGTTTGAGAACAATTTAAAATATTATTTTTTTCCAAATTTCAAAGTGTTAAATTAATTTTCTAATCTTACGTCAATTGCCATCTTAAATTATGAACACTTACGTAGTGTTTTTACTTCAATAAAAAAAATACATGAATTCCATTGAGAAAAAGATTACCCAATTATTATCTGTCAAAGATATAAAGTCCTTATCTATTACTTAAAAGAAGTGCACGTCCGATATTGCTAAGTACTTAATCGACTTTAGAATTTGATTGGCCAAGTGATAACACTACTTATCGAAGGAACTATCTCGCAGTAGTATTCAAAGTGCCATCATTTGCCTTAATTCCTTGTAATTTCGTACAGTTTAAAATTTATTAGTAACAGTGAAAAAGAATCACAATAACAACTTGTATTTGTATTGATTTTAAGATACAATTCATTGACTGTTTTAATTTTTTCGTGTAAAAATCAGAATTGACATTTATAGAAGTATAAGATGGCATTGACATTGAAAGACTATTGAATAAAGGACATTTGAAATAACACAAAATTCACAGTTCGAAACTCATTCTGTCAATCAGCTGCCAGTAGTATGAACGTGTTATTTATTATATTTAATTTATTTGTAACACATATCATAGATAAATTTTAACTTTCTGCACTTCTCCATATAAACTTTAACTATGCCAAATCTCACTCTCCTCCGTGAGCGCGATTTGCTTAAAAAGGTGTACAAAGTTTTCCCTTCACGTTTAATATGTAGATTCCAACAAGTTTTATTCTTAATGAAATAATAATTTTAGCGTAATTTTTTAAATTTATTACATCACCTAAATATATGTTGTATGCAGTTTCCAAAATGTCAAATCATATTTTATTTATTTTGATTTATTTACAAAATTTTTATGTATTAAAGGTACAAAAATTATAAATACAAATAAAAAAGATTGATCAAAATATAGAGTAGATTATTCTTGTCTAAGATGTAACGCTCGTCTATTGTAAGTTGACAACTAATAAAAAATTGACAGCCTTCTTTAGGACAGACATTTGGTCCAGTTAAGATGGGATCGAACAGAGGTTGCAGTGTTACCAAGCGCTCACTTATTATAAAAGTATTGTGTAATCTTTGTGAAATAAATAAATAAATAAATAACAAGTAGTTATTGAAAATTTTTGATTCCATTGGTGTTTAGTAATATCCCTTTGGAATTAAAAAACGGTAAATTGAGCAAGACCTCAAAAAGTAAATTAAAAATGTGTTGCTTTGAAATCAGTCAAATTCAAAGGTCATTAAAATGCAAAACGAAAGGTTTATTTGCTATTATAAAGTAGTTAAAGTATTTTCACTGTAAATGTAAAATGTTAGTAGTTTTAATATTGTAAACGGAGTGTAAAGCGCATTACGCAACTTGAAATATATTTAAAAGTGAAATAAAAAAATGTTAAATAAAGAGAAATAATTAAAATAAACGAAAATTTCTATGTATGAGAGTGAAATTTGAATTTCTCAAAATATTATTCTCCCTTCTACCTCAAAGTGCGGCGTGTGTATCTACTTTCTACTCTTCGGCGATGTTGCTATAATAAGGTAGTCGCACCAAAAAAGGTCTCGGATTTCTCCGAATGTCATTCATGGTAAAATAAGCGTGTAGGAGGCGTTTTGAAGCGCGTCTTCCGCCATTGTGCAACGTTGAGATATGTCGATGAAGAGACCCGCCTCGCGTCTTCAGCACAGCATCCGACCTCAGCCCACGGCCGGCGGGGAGCCCACGCGAAGAAAGTCATTCCTTACCGGCAGTGGGTGGTAACGTGATAATCATAACGATTTCAAAATAGCCTAATACATAAACGGCTACAAAATAACTGCGTGATTTTTAGCTGAAATGGTCACCGTGCTTCATCGTCATTGTGTCGCTTGCGACGGGATTTCATCACTAGCTGGAGGATAATGAGGCGACGTTCCTGAATGGCACCATACAGTGGAATCGGTGTAACACAGCTATTCGTCGCGCTAGAATAATAGGGTGATTTAAACGGTGTCGCCTTATAACGCGCACGTCTATTCCTTGCCTTAAAAATCGTCAACATTTTAGCTTGTAGAGGCAAACCATTAAAAATAAAATGCCTTGAAGACTCCTTTAGTTGTATATTTATTTATTTTATAAAGTAAACATGCACACGTATTGCATTGATTGTCATAAACTTAAGTTATTATAGTGAACCGAACGATAGTGAAGCACAATCCCTTTGTTAAGAAGGTTTTCCACAACAAACAATAAGAACATTATTTTCTATTGTTATATTTGAGTATCTTGTATTTTCTTTAATTAGTATAGTAACACAAGATTATGTTGACCCTTCTATGCGCCCTCTAGGACAACGGCGTTGAGAAGTGGGGTGGTAAGGAACCCGCGGGTCTTAAAGGCTCCTTGACCCACGAATCACGTATGACTATAATCTACAGAACAGTTCAGGCGAAAAAAAAACTTCTTAGAAAAAAGCGTATTTGCAATGTTCGCGAAGAAAAAATTAAAATATATTTTACGATTGCTTAAGAGTCGGTCCTCCACTTTTTCTTTTCGCGCTAATTTTTAAGATAATTGGATTATGTCAGTTAATAAAATATTACAAAAAATATTATATTATAGATACAAGCGACATCATGATTATTTTACAACGTAGGAGTGACAGCCCTGTCGAAATTAGAAGGGTTTGACAGTGCGCGCTGAAAAATGCGTTCTGAAGATTTTGCGCCGTGAAATTGCTCATGATATTTCAGTAAATAAACGTAATAAAAAAAAAAAGTTTCATTGCGACCGAGTTCAAGATATAAGAAACACAATAATCTAAAAAAAGTTTAAATAATGTGGTCTTTTCTAGTAAAAACGGTGCATCAAAAATAGGTTTCATCAAATGTTTACGATTTTTTTTTCTAGTATATAATTACGTATTTTAAAAAATCGGGAATCATTCAGACCGAGTGTGAGACTTACCTTTTTATATTATTTTTTTATTATGTGGTTGTCTTTGCGTAAGTACTTTAAATTTCACCTTGAAATGTCCTTATTTTGCCCAAAAACGGACGACCCTTAATTTCAGTGTTGGGTTTTTCACAATGCATTAGTATTTTATAGAACGCATTGATTTTCAAAATAATACTAATATTCCTAAAATAATGTTTTTAAAAATGAAAAAAAAATGCACTCCGCCTAAAAGTATTGCCTAAAATAGTAAAATTGCTAGGTAATGTAGGGAATGGCTGGATTACGTACGTCCACTGTAACATGCGTATCGAATGACTTCGTCGCGGTTCGAAGGCATTCGGTGTCCGGGAGACCTTAACCACTTGCCATAGTCTAACTTTACTGAAATTTTGTATTTTTGAAAAGAAAATAAATTTCAATCAAATCATGTATTAGTGACTATAAATATTATAAGCGCGGAGCGCGTCATTTTCTCAACAACTCCAATTTGTAGTCACTAATGTCATGATTT
The DNA here is from genome assembly GCA_020383195.1 of Neomicropteryx cornuta. Taxonomy (NCBI): domain Eukaryota; kingdom Metazoa; phylum Arthropoda; class Insecta; order Lepidoptera; family Micropterigidae; genus Neomicropteryx; species Neomicropteryx cornuta. Next base: position 1,327,406 of record JAHKQU010000010.1, on the reverse strand, counting down.
TATTTAAATTTATTTTCTCCTTTTTAGTGCATTTTAATGTAAGCTAAGTTTTTTTTATATAATTTATAATTAATATCCGCTAATTAAAAATAAAGTGCCCTATATGTGCGACAGTTGAAGGGGGTGAAATGGCAGTTACGTCTGTCTGTGAACAACAAACGAATTTATAAAGTATGTTTTATAATTAAGACTAATATAAGTTGTATAGGTATTACACAGGGTAAACTTAAAGTCAGCAATGTCGTTTTAAGGGGTGATTCCATACATAAATCTGAATAATTTTTGTTCAACAGGTTTTCATAAAGATAACAAAAAAAAATCCATATAAAAATATAAATACTCTATTGATCGTTTGGTGCACTTATCGTTGTGTTCCTGACCTACCCAATTGACCTACATTACAATATTTGCGCGCGGGAAACTACCCGTCGTTACTATGCTTTAAAATGTTTTTAGGTATCTTTTGCCATTTTAGACCAGTTTTTTTTATGCTATAAGCTTTTTTTTAATTAAACACAGTATAATTTATAAATTCGGTGCACCCGTGTGGAAACCGTTCTCCATACTCGATATCTGCGAATGTGCATTACAGTGGAAATATTTAATACTTAATAAAAAAAATTAGCCAAATATCGCGTTAGAATGTAGTTTGATCGCAAGAGAGTCAAGGTCCCATACTCTAGCAAAGGTCGACATTTGGGAAGTCAAGCGGAGGACTGGCGTAGGCAGTAGATAGTAGGTAGTAGGTGGTAGGCAAGGACCTACTATCGTTTATTCTGCGATCCGGATAAAATAGAGAAGTAATCACACGCGACTACTAATCCTAAACAAACAACATATGATTACAGTGTTATTAATTTATTAATTAGATTCAATCGAGACATCGTAACGCGCTGTTTTTGATCATGCTATAATGGCGACCTTAAATCTTATATCGACCTTAGATATATTGAATACCTTCTTATTTTTCATTCAAAAAAGAGATTTCCAATATCATTAATAGTAAAGACAAATAAAACCTAATTGTACTGTTAGATTGTTATGTTGTTAATGGTTAATTGTAACATATAAGTACTTGTAATTGCAATTACATATAGAATATACACACATATTATATTTATATTACCTTCATCATAAATTATTTTTATACCTACTAAAACCATACTTAATTTATTACTTTATTTTAACATTATACATACTAATCACACACACTCACAACTACTAAAAAGTCACTCACAAATTACACATTACACTCTACATTAAAAATTCTACTGTATAGGTATATAATATTCATGATCTACTCGTATATATATTTTAAGAACACTGCTCCAATTTTTTTATGCTAATGTTAATATGTAAAATGCCCGAAATCCATAGTTTTGTTTGTAATTATATAAATAAATACTGTTGGATTTTTCAATAAAGAATAAATAAATAAATAAATTCTTAGCCGTACAAGTGTTGATCGACAGTTGCGTTGTCGATATTATGTTTAATTATTTCTAAAATTGAAAAGTGTGCTTTTGCTAAGAATTATGCATTTTTTTTTATTTTGTCTACAATAAGCACTATTTTTCGGGTAAAAGAGTTTTTATAATAAAAGATCTTAAGATTTTTCGTATAAAATTTAGTAATACTTCTTGTTTGAGGTGTGGTTAAAAAGTTTAACTAAAAGTATGATAGTCTGTGTTTAAGAGTTTCAGCCTAAGACTTTAAGGTCATAAAAAAAATCTTGCTTCCCCATTTTCCGCAGGTTTTGTTTTCATAAATGAGCCCTAGAAACTATTAACGAATCGCATAAACAGTCCGAACCTTATACTAGTAGTATTTGGGGCAATTCTAAAAAAATAGCCAATATGTCGCATTACAACCTTTATTTCATCAGTACAATAAATTGTATTAATTATATGCCAACCAAAAGTCAGCCTTGGGTTAATCGGGCTATGCAAGTGTATCGCGTAACATTAAAGACACGCTGAGGACAGAAGACTGCCTCCCCTAGTACAGAGAGCGAAGGGGGGAATGTGTTCACAAAAAGCGCTCCGTCTGAATCACTGTTCACGATCCGTTGTATTTTGTACGCCTCCACAACAAATTCGACAAAATCAAAAACACTTTTATCTATTCAGAATGTAGCAATGCGATTTTCCTCGGAAGTGTATAATTCCTACATAGTTATGTCCTACACACGGGGGCTTGCAAAGATGCCACAATTTAACTACAAAAAAATAGTAAAAATTTATTTAAGTCTACAAAAGTTCATGTCTGTTCTGTTCACCGTTGAGGAGTTTCTTTGTCTGGAGCCATTCCTGGTCATCAGATCATGCCTACTATAAAAATGCATTGTAATCGGAACTGAACGAACCAACACGACAATTTCCAACTCCGCAGGACAAAGAAGTGGTTCCAATTCAGCTTGCAAGATTTGACTTTAAATATTTATTAAAAAAAAACTAGTTTTCGTCAAACATAGATTTTGATGAGCTTTTTCGTAATAAGAAATAATTTTATGCTAAATTTAAACAACAATGTTGTAAATTGGGAACTGCGTTTGAGTGAAGACTACCCTCTTAGACAGTATTATTCTCTGAATTATAAATGAATGGTATTGAGTGCCTAAATAATAAATACATAAATAGCGTGTAAAGGTTACACTAGAGGTTTTTCCAATTTTTTTTGTTTCGTAGACCTCTTGCCATGTTTTTCGGTTTTGGGTAGACCCCCCAATACTTACTGATATTGTTTTTTTGTAAATTTCTAACTGTAGTGAAGTTTAGTGTTAAAAACTTAAAGTTAAAACACATGTTAAGTTTTATACATTTATTAATTGAATTTAAATTAAAACTACTCGAAATAAAATTTTGTATCTGTTATATAAAATATACGTAACATAAAATAAACTAAGCAATAAGTAAATGTTTTTAGTGAGAAGGATGAACCTAATAAATTATCAACATTTGGCGTCAATTTTGTAAGGTTTAATCTTAAATCTCCTCAGCTAATGATGTGCAGTCTATTTCTTTTTTCGTTAGGAGATTGGTAACAGCGCTAAATAGGTACTATCACAATTTTTTTTTTCGCTGACGTAGACCCCTTGCAGGTCGTCATAGACCCCTTGCAGGTCGTCATAGACCCCTGGGGGTCGATATAGACCACTTTGGGAACCACCGGTTTACACAGTCGAGCGAAGGTGTTTGCAGAATGAACGCCGGGCGGTGAGTTCAGCTGTTTATAAAACATCCGAATGGTTTATAAAACCACGAGCGGAAATGCTTCTTGTCACCCACTTTTTCGGCAGAGGGTCACTTTAATCCATTTTGACCATTATTATAAGCAAATTTTGTATTTCCAATCTTTAAAAAAAAATACGCCTAGTAATTTATAATTTCAGCTGTTTAGATCACATCGGAGGCTGTCCGGCTAATATAAACACATAACATTAAAGTAAACGAATTTCATTCGATTTTCAATAATATAATAATAATATAACAATATTACTACTACTAAATAATGTATAGAAGCAGTTGATATTATATAATAGCTACAGGTGTCATAGCCATTTTTGTTTATCTATATATATATACTAGCTGACCCGGCCACGCGTTGCTGTGGCTAAAGTTTTAGTTATATTACATTATAGTAAACAATCTAAGAGGAACAATAAGAGAACATCAGTCACGGAGTCCACTATGCTTTTTCACACAGATGGTATTTGTAAAAAAATATGCTGATCTCCTTATTTGACTTTCTACTACTATAACCCTTTAGTACAATGAAATTATTTACGAACAAAGACGAAAATGTTGATGTTGGTATACAAATTCACTGGATTGAGATTTGAAGGGGAAGTACGTTGAACACAATTAATTAAAATGTTCTTACACTTGATACTAAGCAGAAATCAATAGGTAAAAAATAAAAATTTATCAGATTTATTATTTCCATTTAATTTTATAACAAATATAAGTATATTACAGTATAATACAGTAAATAACATGTGACGCTTAAACTCATGAATGAGGTAGGCAAGGCAGACAGTCTTAAACTTTTAAACATTAATATCTTTTTTTTTGAATTATAAATACTTTCAATTTCAATTTAATTTAACACCAATCTGTGCACAATGTTTTTGGTTAACCTGTCTTTAGCTAACACAAATAGATTCGACGGTTTCCCAACACGTGAACACGCAACATATAGTTGCCCATGAGAAAAACATGGATTTTCCAAATCTAAACCACAAATGGACATTGTTTGACCTTGAGATTTATTTATAGACATGGCGAAAGCTAAACGAATTGGAAACTGTAGCCTTTTGAAGGGTATGGTAGAATCTGATGGTATCATCGGAATACGTGGCAGCAGGACCACTTTTCCTTTAAACTTCCCAGCCAAAATGGTTGCTTCAAGAATGTTTCCGGTGATCTTTTTGATGACCAAACCTCATGCCCACATTTTGGTTTGGCTTAAAGATAGAATCCAAGAAAAAAAAACCGCCTTGTTCAGCAGCAACAGCCAGCATAATCCGATCATAAATAATTTTTTGTTCTGCTGTCAGTAATGGTTCACTGTTCATGATAATTGTTGCTAATCTTCCATGGTCATATTGATTTTCTCGTTGTAAATCGGTATTGACTAAGTCGGTGGCTGGACGATTAGGTGATGGCATACCATAATGATTAAGTGGTAAATTTGAAATAAGAACACATAAATCCTCGATCAAGACCAATGCTTCATTGTACATCTCTGGTGTATAATCTATGTTTTGGCATTGATTTGTTTGTCTAATTCGGTGCAAGATGTCTTCTGTCATACAATTTTTATATTTTTCCCACAAAGTTTGTGCTTGCGAGGGATAACATGTCGCCAAAATAATTGCAAACAACTGACGAATGTTATTCGGTGTTGATGTCAACGCAGCATCAGCAAGCGTTAAGTCCCAATGGTTATCGTCTTCTAGCAATTGCAGTTCACGACATGCATCCTGGTATGTATTGAATACTCGACCATTAGCTGTTCGTAAAAATTCAAAAGACGTTGGTCCGGGAACATTCACCAATAACAAACGTAAATAGAAGCACTCACGTTGCTTTGGATGTACCGTGTAAAGTCTCCCCAATGTCTTAGCTTTGAATATGCCTGTAATGGAAGGATGTGGTTTTCCTTGTTTCCGTGGCTCCCATTTTTTACTGGATTTGTTCCATGTGAAATAACGTGGAACATCACCATACACCAATGTCTTCGCGAATTGGCCAAAAACATCAGGTTTTTGACACAATCTAAAAAATTCAGTTAGAGTCGTTTTCGGAGCTTCGAACGCTCTTTGGAGAACATTTTCTTCAGTGAAGTATACACGTTGACCGTTTTCAAGATGTATTGCCAGATGTTGGACAGCAGGATCTCTTTCGTGGATGGGAAAGCTGAGAATATGCCAAATAGCTTCATTGCTGCTAATGTATCTGCCCATTTGGTATCGTGCTATTTCGTCATTTTTATTTATGTTTTTTACTTCAAATATGGCCAAATCACTGCCTTTGTTTACATATTTACAAATATACTTAATTGATTTAACAGAACTGCAAAGCTCAACATTGATATGAGCTTTGTAAGTTTTTGAAAGTAGTGGTGAGTATGGTACCACCCACTGATTATCAAACTCAACTTGATTTGGAAAGTTCGGCAGTCGCATTGTAAAATGTGTGGCCACCATTCTCAGTACTTCTGCGGCGATACATTGGATAACCATCAATATCTGTGATCGTGTCATTCGTATGCGGCTTTGGGAAGTTTTTTTTACATTTTCCATTTTCCATGCACGGTGAGGTCATGTTGAAAACACCGCATGGCCCATGGATCATGTGTTTGGTGACAATATCAAATAATTCTTGATCAATTAATGGGTCTGGAATTTCGGCTGAAATTATTTGATCGATTTCTTCAGGACGGATTCTATCTTTAAGCCAAACCAAAATGTGGGCATGAGGCAAACCTCGCTTTTGCCACTCTATCGTATACAGCCAACAACGTGTGATACCAAAAATTGTATATTTAACAATAAAATCAATTAAGGATTTCAATTTTTGTTTAAACACACGTGCAGTTAAATCATGACGATGAATGGCTTGTTGTCCTGGCAATAGTAAAGTTTGTATCTCTTCCCAATTCGGATTACATGTGAATGTAATAAATAAATCCGGTCGGCCGTAATGACGTACGTAAGTCATCGCATCTTGTATGTATTCCTGCATGTTCCGTGGACTGCCGATGTAGCTTGAAGGTAAAATGAAAGCATTACCGATGTCATTGGGATTTAAATTTCCATCGATGTTTCCAGCAACAGCATCTCGTAAGTGAATATATTATTCCGATCGTAGTTTTGACGTTTGCGTTTTGACGTTTGCCGCTCGCGTTGTTGAGGTTAGATTTTTTCGGTGGCATTTGACTGAAAATAATAATTTTCTTGTTCTTATGATATTCTCTTGAAGACGTTCGTTACACTGTTCTTGAGATTCTTGTGCATGACCTGCTGTCCTGATTCTTTGAGCTGGATTTCTTGATTCAATTTGTTCTGCCAACTGATGGGCTCTTTTAATACGTTTGCGTCGAATAACTGTCACTGTCAAATAATAACAGACATTAGCGCCATCAACCCAGTCGAAAGGTATCGACATCTGTCAGTTTTATGACTGCCAAATAATAACAGACAAATAATTAGCGATAAATTAAAATTGCGACTATAATTTGAGATTTAAACTATCCTATCTCTCAAGTGCACATCGAACTGCACATGGTGTTCAAATTTTATTATAATCGGTTAAGTGGTTCAGCCGTCCATTGAGGACAAACATTGTGACACGAGATTTATATATATTAAGAAAAACAAAGTCGGGTTTGTTGCGGCATTTATAACCCAAGAACGGCTGGGTCGATTTTTATGATCTTTGATTCGTTGGATTCGTCTCCGCCCCGAATAGCAGAATAACTATTAAAACGTCGGGAAAAAATAAATAAAATTAATTTTCTCATACATTTTGTATGGAACGGCTTTGTATTTCTGTGGAATTTTATTTTCAAACGGTAAGCTGCTTTCGAAGATGTTCATTTTGTGAGGTTATCATATTTTGTCATTGTGCCAAAATACATATCATTTTGATTTTTGTACATTTATAGAACTTAATTCATTTTGAGTATTCTTAATAATAAACTAATTTTCATTCGACTAATAAATTAAACAAGATAAGAAGTTCGTCGGATCAGCTTGTATTGAAATAAAGGTAATAAATTGCTATTTAATAACATAAATTTGATATTTACAATATAATATTCATAGTTTTTACCGCAAACCTGTTAGAATGGAAATAAGCTCTTTTGAAGACGCTCTCATATATATTTCTAGATATTGATAATAAAACTGTTTGCTATAGAAAGTGAAAGTTAATAGTCGGATTATTATAATGCGATTTTAAATCTTTCTTAAGGCACCCCGGGATATTAGAAAGAGTAGGCTTTATTCGAACTTTGACGTGTAGAAAAGAGACGGATATACTCGCCGACCGCGAATTCCTTACATTTGGAATCGATCAAACATGTTTTTTGTATTTAAATAATTATTATCATTTGAAAAAGGTGTTTTTTTTATGTAATATCCTAGATTATTATATTGTCTATCTTTAGAAAGAAAAATTAGGTTCGCGTCACTTACACAACTTAAAATAAAATCGTTGCAAGAAAAAAACAACACTTTCTTATTTATTTATTTTCATTACTATAATAAGGTGTATTTCGTTTTTTTTTAAGCAAAGTACTAAATTAATATATGTAGAATATTGTGGTATTTTTAGTTTTAGCCATTAGTTGGGAATAACTTCAACAAAATGCACCAAAATACGTTACAAAACACGTTTTAGGGGACCGGTGGCGCCTTTATTCATTCGAATTGTGATAAATGTTTCGATACTAAGCTATTCGTGTATTTATCTGCCATACTTTAATTTGATATCAGAATCTGTGCAAAATGCCTGCAAAGCTAATGGCGTGAAAGCATGTTTGTTTAATCTTATTTTAATTTGCGTAATACGGATATTACTCATTTCTAAAACCAATCTTTTAAACACAATTTTAAACCGACATTCAAACGTTGCAAGTTAAATAAAAGTTTGTAAAGAGTTACACGATAAATCGCTACTATTTTTTTTGTGAATTATTATGTTTTGTAACTATAAAACCTACATACTACATGATCTAGACGTGCGCGTTGCATTATAGGCGACACCGTCTAAATCACCCTATTATTCAAGCGCAACGAATAGCTACGTTACTGAAGCTGGCTAATAGCGTCGACGAAATCGCGAGTCGCGTTCAACTAAGTCGCTTTGCTTGTTCGGCGACGCGGAAATCTCATGACAACGAAGCACGGCGACGAGTTCACCTACAAATCGCGCAGTTATTTTGTAAGCGTTTGAGTAATAAGCTATTTTCAAATCGCGTATAACGTAACCTCGGTTATATGATTATCGCGTTAACGCCCATTGCTAATATTGACTTAATTTGGTAATTAACTGTCCGCTCGGGTGGGTTGAAAATACCTCAGAAGCGACCATTTAGATGATTCAGTCGTTTGCTAATTAAAAATATAAAAAACCGCATATTTTTTTAGCTCATCCACTTTAAAATACTCAATGAAATGATTTTATTTTTTCTTAGCGTGTAATTTAAGGAGCGATGATTTATTAACAAAAAACATTGTTATGTTTAATGTCCGCTTTGTTTTTAATTTTTATTGTTATGTTGTTAATCGTTAATTGTAACATATAAGTAAGTACTTGTAATTGCAATTACATATAAAATATACACACATATATTTATATTACTGTCGGTTTATAATTTTTCTCGTGTAACTGTTTATTTCCCTAATAAAGATAAATTAAATTAAAATTAAAAAATTAAAATTACCTTCATCATAAATTATTTTTATACATACTAAAACCATACTTAATTTATTACTTTATTTTAACATATACATACAAATTAAACATAACACATCAAAAAATTCTACTGTATATAATATTCATGATCTATATATATTTTAAGAACACTGTGGCCAGTATAAATGAATATAAACTTATCTATGAGCGCAAATAATAATAAGTAAAAGAATGTTTAGTGAATTATTAATTGAACAAAGTCCATTGAGTAAAGTTAGTTATAATAATTAGTCCATGAATTTATTTATATATTTATTTTGACTACCCGACAGAAATAGTACACAAACCAGGTACTTAATGACGTAAAAAAGATTAATATTAAAGTATATTAAACGAATTTTACTAAGATGAAATAAAAAGAAAAGAACAATCTATAAACAAAAGAATCTATATATATTTTAAGAACACTTCCAATTTTTTATGCTAATTTTAATATGTAAAATGTCCGAAATCCATAATTGGTTTTGTATACTAGTAATAAGTTTTGTTTGTAATTATAAAAAATAATACTGTTAGATTTTTCAATAAATAATAAATAAATAAATATTCATTCCGCTGCACGCGCTTTATTTATTTTATTTGTTTAATTCTTGCATGTTTTATAAAGATATGGTAGGTATAATCCCCTGTTCTAAGAAAGTCATTTTGTCTATGAAAACGTTCGAATGAGTCGTCTCTCTTCAAAAGTTGCCAACTCCGATTTTGGGTTTCCGATGATGTTTAAATTGAATAAAAAAATTTATAAACCTTTGTAAGATGTCTTTCAAATATTGATAACTCCTTCAGCGTACGATTCAAAAGAAGTTCCCTTGAGACGCCATTTTGCATGCATACTTTACCCTAATTAAATGCCGGAGTCATTAATGTATTAAACAAATCACGTTAACTCTCCTTAATTAGTTTTTTAAAACAACTCCATAATTAAAAATAATTTTTATCAATTTGTTTATAAGGAAATGCCCTTTAAAACAAAGTATGGAAGGCGATATTAATAATTATATAAGGTTTTTATTATTTCTAATTTTTTCGATACCTGGATTTGTCAACATTTGAAAATAGAGGGTTAATATAGGGTGTTTTTTTTAGAGGCGTGGTTTTCAACCTGGCACTACTTTTTTCGTAGTTGGTGTTTTTGACAGCTGTCCCTTGATTTATGCTCAGTTTGGTTTGCCATTTCATAATGAATAGACTTACTCCTGAACAACGTGGCGTGGCCTCCAAGATCGTGCGATTTAACACCGCTGGACTATTTTTTGTGGGGTTATGTGAAGTCGCTTGTCTACGCAGATAAGCCGGACACGATTAACGCCTTGGAAGAGAATATTCGGCGCGTTATTGCTGACATACGGCCCAACTTGCTGCAAAAAGTGGTTGAAAATTGGGCCTCTCGGCTGGAATTTGTTCGAGTCAGCCGCGGCGGCCACTTACCCGAAATCATTTTTAAAACATAATGGCAAACCCTTATCTTTATAATAAAACTAAATTCTTAGCCATAACATCAAATTATATGCGTTTTATCTCTTCTTGAAAACCACGCCTCTAAAAACAACACCCTATATATGGAACATTTTTCGTTCTTTGGCGGTTATAGCAACGCCATCTACTATGAATTTCGCGAGATGTTATAACCGTGTCGTCTCCTTTTGGTTTTCAGAATAACATTTACGACGCCCCGTCGATCGACGACTCGATTCGCGATCCGATCGAGGCGGCGGGTCGAGTCTGCGGGCCGGTGACGGAACCCTCGCGCCGGCGGCCGCACGGGAGGCGGGGCCGCTCGCAGGTCGACATCGACAAGGAGAACGTGAGTTCCGACTGCCTTATTGTTGTCTTCGCGACGCGAGGCCATTCGTCCGCAACCGAATGAGCGATTTTTCCCTGCGAATTCCAGTTACATTACAGTAGAAAGCTGCCCATTACAACGGCCACCATGTCACCTCCATCACTTTCTTGCGGACACGATACTGCCGTAAATTTACACCAATTACTTTCAAATCGATACATAAAATTTAAGGGCACTAATCTCGGTCACTTTAAAAAATTTCATGGTATAACTTTCTTAGTATATAAGATATAAAATTCATTTAAATTTTATATTATTCCTTAGTTAAGGCCATAATATGTATCTAAGTAAAGTTTTTCGATTGCACCAACCATTGCTTGGAAAAATTAGTTTTCCCAAATTATAAATGTTCAAAATGTTAATTGTAGGCTTACGATTTTAGTTTAAAACAATTCTTGATGTGAGCAACCCTTACTCTAGCCGCAGGGGTACGGCGGGTTGAGGTGCGCGGGCTGCCGCGCGGGGAGTGAATCGCGCGGCAGCTCGCGCATTGTTTGATACAAGTTCGTACAGTTCTCGCCTACTTTGATTCAGTGACATCTACCGCCGACTTTCGGCGTGCCGAAAGGGATTTGTTTAATTTAATTTATATTTAAATAACGAAAATCGTTTTCTAAAAAATGTCTTCGAGAAGTACAAGATAAGTCTTCAGTGTACCTAATGCTTTAAATCACTCGTTTGAATACTTAATGGTTGAAGAGTGGTGCATCACCAGAAATGTGGATTTTTTTTAAGATTTTTAAGATGTTACTCCTTAAAATAAATCTCTCCTTTTATCAGTCTAACTGTGGTTTATTGTATCACTGTACAGTGCCGTGAATAGGTATGGCTTGAGGTTGAGGTTGAGTCGGTCTACCTCCATAAAACACAAAGACACGAATAATTAAGAACGTTTTCCATTTAAAGAATGGAGGTTAATTTATTCCGACTTACGCCAAACACTCCGTTCTTCTGAGATGATTCGGGAAATACCCTTTCGTATGGAAATACGAGAGCGAGAGAGAAGAACGTGCTTAAGCCAAATGACAGGGACGGCTATACATTTGCGACCGTCTCTTTCTTTTCCCTTGAGTTAGAGTGACAAAGCAAGACTTGACAAATAGCCTTAGAGTGTGAGTTCACACGTATTTAACATCGTCTAGCTTAGAATATTGACCCGCATACTGAATCCTACCAAAATGCGAAACTTACGGGATTTTAAGGCGTTAAGAGAGATCCACAATGCATATGAGTAATCTACCTTATCTATATCAAAGATATTTTTATGATGAGAATAAAGTCGCGGGGGGAATTACCTGAGAGATTTGAGATATACGAGGTGTGATCAAAAAATAAGGTGACTTCAAATTTCGCGGGCTACGTCCGTTCGATCTTCGATTTTTGTTTGTTATGTTGGTACACTTGTTTATAACATCTGTAAAAAGTTTCAAGAGTATAGCATTTTTTGTTTGTTTGTGAGAGGCATTAAGGCGATTTTCTACTGTCGAAAAACTTGGATCAAAGAGTTTGCATTAAATTTTGTGTAAAAAGTGGAATCAAGTGCTCTAAAACTCTTGAAATGTTGACAGTGGCATTCAGTGAGTATACTTTAAGTAAAAAAAAATGTTTACAAGTGGTATAAACTCTTCCAAGAAGGCCGAGAAGACACCAATGGCGAACCTCGCTCTGGACGCCAAGTTCGGTCAAATGTCAAGGTGTTGCTCACTGTTTTCCTTGATTATCATGGCGCAGTGCATCGGGAGTTCTTAACACAAGGTCGTACAGTTAAGAAGGATTATTATCTTGAGGTTATGAAAAATCAGTCATGGTCATTGTTTGTTCGTAATGTTTAGGCCAAGCACAACACCTGTGACTCTTTCCTGTACCCGAAACTATAGAATCCCATGAAAGGATTGAGGGCATAAAGACCGCATCGCTGGATGAGCTGAAGGCTCATCAGAAGTGCTTTGAGGATTGGAAAAAGTGTATTGTATCTGAGGGGGTTACTTTGAAGGGGACAAAATAAATATTGATGATTGAATAAATATTTTTTGATAAAAATAAAAAGTTTGAGTTTTTGTTTTAGTTTTTAAATATGAAAATCTATGCCAATATTTTTTTATATTCATACAAAATACTAGACCCCGGTTTGTGTTATGGCGCCCGCGCCGTTCAGCTCGTCACAGAATTTGATGTCTATGATAGACATTTTTCTCGTAATATAAGTATTATTTAGAATATTAGAACGATATGTGAGAAAAAGCAGTGGTTGCTTATGACATTCGATGAGCTGCAACTCTGCGCGTATATTGAATAGATATTGTCTATGGGTCAGGGTCGGGTCGCACTGCCTTCGCGCGGCGGCCCGCGGTCAGCGGAGCGCGAAGCGCGAACTGCGCTCTCGGGAACGCGCGGACCGCGGACCGTGACATCCTGTGCGTGTTCATTCTTCGTCTTATTAAATTGCGCACCTTTATTTATCTTTTATTTTTTAAATATTTATTTGTTACGGGCGACTCTTCAGATGAGTCGCTTCGCTCCGATCTCCAGGCCCTTCGGGGCCATTACGTGCATTTCTACATAACCCTGAATATTTCCGCGAAAAAATCTCCTCTACCCGGTAATGTCTCGTTAAAATCTGTTCAGCTATTTCGGAGATTAGCCCGGGCAATAAGACGGTTAAGAAAATACGTATTTAATTTTTGTTTGCGTGCAAATTATGAAACGAACTTAGAACAAAGGATTTAGTTCTAAATCACAGACACTACAATAAAATTTTATTTATGTGTATAGATGTATAGATACATATATCGTAATAACCTATGTGAATTCCTACATAGGTCGTCGGCGCTTTCATCATATTATACCCTTAACCATATATTATTTAAACATATTTTTTTATAATTAAAAATCCAATGGTTACCAAATGCCAACTATATAGAAAAAGGGGTCAAAATAATAAATCGAATTGAATATTTATTCTTTATTAAGAGAAATCAAAAGATTTTTACAAACAATTGGTATTCATGATAAATTTACATTCTTAAAAAGTATTCGAAAAACTAATCAAAGATTTACTAAAAACTAGGATAGAAACTAAACATGTGTAGGGTGATGTTTTTAGAGGCGTGGTTTTCAAGAAGAGATAAAACGCATATAATTTGATGTTATGGCTAAGAATTTAGTTTTATTATAAAGATAAGGGTTTGCCATTATGTTTTAAAAATGATTTCGGGTAAGTGGCCGCCGCGGCTGACTCGAACAAATTCCAGCCGAGAGGCCCAATTTTCAACCACTTTTTGCAGCAAGTTGGGCCTTATGTCAGCAATAACGCGCCGAATATTCTCTTCCAAGGCGTTAATCGTGTCCGGCTTATCTGCGTAGACGAGCGACTTCACATAACCCCACAAAAAATAGTCCAGCGGTGTTAAATCGCACGATCTTGGAGGCCACGCCACAGGAGTAAGTCTATTCATTATGAAATGGCAAACCAAACTGAGCATAAATCAAGTGACAGCTGTCAAAAACACCAACTACGAAAAAAGTAGTGCCAGATTGAAAACCACGCCTCTAAAAAAAACACCCTATATAATTAAATCACGCTTTCAAATTTATGGTTTGGCTTCGCCCTAATGACTCCTGTAGGGCCTAACTATAAGACGTCAGGTTCTGGTTAAATATGTTATTACTACACTGGAATATATTTTAATATTTATAATAACAATAATTAAACGGTATGATCAGGACGTTCATTAGCATATAAGACCAAATGGTCATATATGGTAGTCAAACTATATCTGTGAGGAATACGCGACTCTGTAGCTACGGCTGTGAATTAACGCGATTTCATCGCCGCTATGAGCCGGCTTCAGTAACACTGCTATTCGTCGCGTTACATTAATAGGGTGATTTAAACGGTGTCGCCTTACAACGCGCACGTCTAGTTCAGAAAGGATACATTTTATTTATACCGTCACTTTCATACAGTCATGTATTATGTAATAGCAAATAGTGTTTACACAATCATCGCGTTGCTCATACGTACCTTAATAGCACAATGTCCTGTTCCAAGAGACGCCAATCATTTATAGAAGTTGTTTAGGGTTTTGACGCAAGCTACGGGACTTATAAACATATAAATATATAAAGTAAATAACCTATAGAAGGTCCAACATAGCCACCATAGCTGCCATAGCTGCGAACGACCATCTACAAGTTCCAAAAATGACTACCACATTTGGGCAGAGATCTCTTAAGTACATTGACCCAAAATTCATAACAACTTCCATAATCTCTTAAAATTAAAAATTCACACAAGTTGGTAAATAAGTGGTTAATGAATGTTGGACGGCAAGCAATGGTTAATCTGGTGTAGTTAAATGAACTCACCAATTGTAATATAAAACTATTTATAATATCACGCTTACTAGAGATACCCATGGTTATCTCTTTCATTTATATGTTATATATATAGTACATATACTTTTATATATTATAAATTATGTATATATATATATATATGTGTGTATTTATAATCGCTTATGTATTATATAAATATATATACCTTTTATTATGCAAATGTTTACAAATTTGTAATATTTATTCTTATAGTTTATTTACGCGTGTAACTTTTTCGTTGTCCTTTCAGTTAATACCGGAATAATTTAAATTAACAAAAATCGACGGTCACTGCCTTCTTTGGTACAGACGGCGTCTAGTTAAGAAGGCAGGGACCGACCATTAGTGCAGTAGGTGCCGGTCGCTTGTTGGTTACATTAATTGCCATTCAACTATTACTACTATTCTGTAATGTATGTATTTTGGTGTATAAGAATAAATAAATAAAAAAATAGATAAATATATATAAGGAAATATAAATATAATTATACATAATTACTACAAACAAACACATGCTTTATTATTTAAATACAATATACATACTAAACTATTTCATACAAGAACGCCTCTTTCATCATTTACGTCTGTTTAAATGCAATTCTCTATTTTTAACTCCTTTTTAAATAATCATTTATTTATCATAACTGATTTATTTCCTTAAATATTAAATTAAAAAATTTTGGTCCTAAAATCACTCGTTAGAGAAAACGAATCGCGGCTCAAGAGCATTCGGTCGCCGCGTTCGTCCATCAGCAATTCGTGAATTGACTATAGCTCCTCTATTGTATTCATAGCTCTAATTAGTCTAGGCCACTAAGGCCGCGGCAACACTGAACACGATTTAATTATTTATTTTTTTACGTTTAAATATTAAAAAAAAAAAAAATTACATTTAATACGTGCCCATCGACAAATATTTATACAGGCTGTATATATATTACTGATATATTTTTAGGGGATCGATATATATCAAACATATTCAACAGAAAATATTGAAAAAATGTTTCCCAACTACGAGAACGATTTCAAAATATAAAAGAATTCGTTTTAATGTTTTAGATCATTGCGTGAGATCGGGCAATGACCTCGCGCCCGCGCGGTTCGCGAAGCACTTCGAAGAAATATATTTTTATTTTAGTGTCTTTTTTTTTCGTGAAACCGGTTTAGTTTTCGATTTAGATCATCCTCCTAAAAGCCCCGTATAAACCTCCTGTATATGAATATTTATGCAGGTGTTAGTAGATAGATTTCTTTAGAAAAGGGTACCGTGTCATGACTTCCGAAAATTTTCGACATATCTTTGCGTCCAGAACCACTCTCATTTTAAAAGTTTATATATTTATCTATCTATCTATATCACTTTTCCTTGTGGATACAATAACTGCGGTTTTACACCAATCACTTTCAAATTGAGACATACAATTGGGAATGGGGGGGGGGGGGATTTGAAAAAGTTAAACTTTGCTATAACTTTTTTAGTTTATAAGATATCATTTCTTTTGAATTTTATATTATTCCTTAGATAAGAGCCTACACTTATATAAGTAAACTTTTTTGACAGCACCAACCATTACTCCTAGGGATGGGAAAAAATGGTTTTTCGAATTTCAAAAATTCATACCTTTTTTGATAGGCACAGATTCAAATCAGTTCAAAATGTTTATTGTAGGTATCAGGTAGGTATAATTACCTTACAATTTTTGATATGAGCAACCCTTACGGTACATTAAAAGAGGGATTCAGTATGCATATTATTCTCGCTGCGCAAGGCGGTGGTCCGCGCGGCAGCCCGCTCAATGTTTGATACATGTTTCTACAATTGGAGTTCACCATTCCCTATTTTGATCCGGTGAAATCTACTTCCGTCTTGCGGTTGCCGAAAGGGATTTTTTTTTTGCACGGTAATACTCGTATTTTGCAATTTTAGTGATAACAAATATAAATATATGTTTACAAGTAGCGCCGTTGCGTTTTCGCGTTCAGTGCGGCCGCCGCTTCGTTGAGTCACGCGAGGTTCGGCACGGGAACTCCACCTTTGAAACTAGAGGTACGTACTGCGTAGTGCCGGAACTGTTTCCGCGTCGGGCTGACGCGTTCTTCGTCGCTTTCGTGCGAAAAGCGAAAATAAACAAATTTAACGCGGAAATAATATTTTTTTTAATCAATTTAGAGCAACTAAATAATTTTAAATAAGTATTGGTTGATTCTAACGCAATTAATTATTTTTTCTGGCCGCGTGACGATCGGCGCCGTCGCCGAATAAAATGCGTTCGAATTTCGAAGTCGGCCGTCGCGTCCTCGCGTTTGACAGCTCGCTTGTTTGTTGACGGAAAGATGGCGGCCGTGTCGCAATGGCGGTTCGCGGGTCGCTCGGGTCGCTCGGGTCGCGTTGTGTTTTTGAGAGCGCAGAGCGCTAATTAATTGTCGCGATAACCTAATTTCTCGATCGACATTATTTCCCAAGGACTGCGGATCGCGCGCTTCGCAAACAATGTCCAATGTTGTGACGAGTGCGGGTTAGGTTAGGTTTGTGTTTATTTTCACTGATGTTTTTGGTGTTGGAGCCGCCAAAACGGCATGGCTGAAATCGATTCGACACATTCGATCTCGTCGGACGATCACGACGGAGAAAAGGTAGGAAGACATTTTTTATTATAAGCAAAGCGTTAACATTCTCCGTTGTCCCATTAAAAGATGTCTTGTTTTTTTTCGTTCACGGTTATAGACTTACACGATTAGTATTTTTATAATAATTCGAATGCATAGACAGCGTCTTAAGCCCTCCTCCTCACCCCTCCCCTTCTTCGATGAGGCGAGAGAGTTTGTACACATTCTAATAAATAATGTTAATATTAAAATTTTCCTTAATTCTAATTTATTTACTTGTGTATGGGCACCTACGTTTTGTCGATTTATTACGAAAATCCCCACCTATCACACCTATCGGCCTCCTCAGCAATTATAGGTTCTTCGATCTATTTTTTTTTTATCTCATCCGCACACGTTTGCAGCGAGTCTCCGCCTGATAGTATAGCTCGTACGCCGCTTCCGATTTTGGATTCGCGCTTTTCTAGTTTACATTAGCAGAGGGCGTTGACGCGATTTGAAAATAGCTTATTACACAAACGCTTACAAAATAACTGCGCGATTTGTAGGTGAACTCGTCGCCGTGCTTCGTTGCCATGAGATTTCCGCGGCGCCGAACAAGCAAAGCGACTTAGTTGAACGCGACTCTGTAGCCGTGGCGAATGAACGCGATTTCGTCGCGCTAGAATAATAGGGTGATTTAAACGTTGTCGCCTTATTTATTTATTTATTTATTCGTCGACTTTAATATTATCTAAAATCTGAACGCCTTTGAGCTTAAGCTAGCTATAAATAGTTGTCTCTTCATTGGAAACGAAATATATTAGAATGATTGCCGTCAGATTTGCTTTTCTATTCAGAGGTGAAATATTATAGGTTATATTTATAGGTTATCTGACTATTGGAAGTCCTCTACTGATAATTGTGTCCTATACGCAATTTTATTATTTATTTTCATGTTCGCACGAAAAAGATATCACAACTCAATTTTATGTGATTATTAGCGACTAGAACAAAACTATGTTGGCTTCTTTGCGAAGGTATATGCCGGGGAGGTTCCAGGTCCAGGTCCAGGGTTGATGGAGGTGAATCCCAATTGGGAAACATTTCAACGATGATATGTATCGGATACTTAAAACTAGATAACAATTGTATAACGACGGAAATTAAGATAACAGAGTAAAATATAGTCAGGTACAGTAATAAGTCGTCGGCGCTTATTGCGCGCGGTGGCTTGCAAGCGCGCCTGCGCAGATGCCGACCAATCAGATACGCCCGTCGCCGGCTAAAACGACGCTGCCAGCCGCAGTCCAAATATGTAGCGCCGCTACAGGTAAAATAAATTCCTTTCGGCGCGCCGGAAGGCGGAGGTAGAATTCACAGCATCAAAGTGACGAAACATTTTGGTCGTCCCTTAAGCCTGGTTTACACGGGCATAGTAATCAGGAGAGTAGAGTAGCTAGTAGAGTTTACTCTACTAGCTACTCTACCACGTTTTTTTTTCGTTTAAACAGTATAGTACAGTAGTACTATACTATATGAAGTAAAATGGTTAAGAAATTGAAGCACAATTATTTACCTAGAGTTTTAATAGCTCTGATTAGGGAATTTGCCGAAGCGATTGATGAGGAGATAAACAGGGAAGAAAGAGTGTGGGTGAGAGAATGGTTCAAAAGAAGAGATTCACTCGGAGCAACATCGCTTCTACTAAAGAGGATCAGTTAGAATATAAACGATCTCTCAGAATGTCACCAGCAAATTTTGAACAGCTATTGATCATGGTGAAAGACAAATTCAACGCGAAGATACGATGATGAGAGATGCTATAAAAGCTGAGGTCAAACTACAAGTTACAAAGAACTTTCTAGCTACTGGGAACAGCTAACCAAAGCCGGTTTTTCCAAGTTTCTCGATGATTTCTTTTTCCGCGGCCATCCCCAAGTCCTTGTTTCTATAGTTCCCACTGCCTAAATTCCACAGACGCTCTTGGTCAACAAATAAATCAACAAGTTTAATTGTTTCATCCTCCGACAACTTAACCATTTTTAAAAGAAAACATCGCGCAACAACGTGTAACTGCAAACTGCAAGTAACTTCAACTAAACTCTACTTGATACTTGCTGTTGTAGGGGAAAAGATGTTTACACGGGTAGAGTGGGGAGGCTAGTAGAGTAGACTCTATCAGCTACTCGCTACTCTACTCTACAGAGCTTTTTTTCCGGGTTTCTACAGGTAGAGTTACTCTACTAGATACTCTACTCACCTGATTACTATACCCGTGTAAACGAGGCTTTACCGTAAGGGTTGCTCATATCAAAAATTGTTTCAAACAAAACTTTTAGTAAAATTATAGACCTACCGTTGACATTTTGAACGTATTTTATCGGGTGCCTATTAAGGGTTGAATTTTGAAAAATCATTTTTTCCCACCCCTAGGACCAGCGGCTGGTGCTTTTAGATAATGATATATATTCAATACCTTATATAATAAGAATGTTGAAGCAGAATTTCACTCGTTCGAAGCCCGCCTCCAAGGATTGATGGGTTGCAGGGGAAGTGAAACCCGTGACATGGTCTTCATGGCTTTGGATCTAAGATAAAATATAATACAGGGTGTACGCTAAATAAAGGATACAATTCCAAGAGGCGGTGGAAAGAATTGCGACAAAAAAAGATCAGGCAAAATATGTCCGGTTCTCAACCATTTTGGAGTTATGATATTTTTAAATATATTTTTGAAATTCTTCGTTAATTTTGGATTATACTGGCAACAACGCATTTTGATTTTGTTTATTTTTACTTGTGCGAGTGACATCCTTGCAATTTTATTTGGATTTTTGAGAAAAGTTTCTAAAAAAAAAATATATACTATGCTCTATATATCTTAAAGTGGGTATTATGCCCGTCATCGAGTTTACACCTTTCCGTTCATCGCAATAAGACTTCTTTTTGCTATTGAAACAGACACCTAACTAAACTCGCAAACGGTAAAAACGTGTATAAAAAATTATTTAAATATCTCACTAGAATAGATAATCAGCCGGCCTTGGCACGGAGATCTGCATTGGTGCGTAAACGCGTCCAAGGAACTCTTTATATTGTGCTCAAGTGGCCTGACTGAAATTTTAAAGGAAATAAAGTTAATCGGATTGTTGATTATTTTATTCAGTTGATTATTATTATTTAAACATATTTTTGTATAAACATTATTTTCAGTAGCTCTGCGTGCGACACGCTAAACGTCTGTTTAGTTTAACGAGGTCTTGAGATTGAGGAAAACTGTTTTTTTTAATCAAAACCTCAATTATTACAGACGTTGTATTCGGAACACCTGCGAGTCACTTTTAATAATAATAATATGTATTTTTTGGTTTTTAAATGACTCAATCACATTTTCAAAGGGCGTAAGCTTTATTTGTTGTAGATTATTAAATGCTTCAGGTCGAAGAATGAACGATTATATTGTTTTTGATTCAAAACTCACTTATATATATCTTAATATATATAAATCTCGTGTCACAATGTTTGTCCTCAATGGACTAATAATAAAATAATGGACTAATAATAAAATTTGAACACCATGTGCAGTTCGATGTGCACTTGAGAGATAGGATAGTTTAAATCTCAAATTATAGTCGCAATTTTAATTTATCGCTAATTTTTTGTCCGTTATTATTTGGCAGTCATAAAACTGACAGATGTCGATACCTTTTTATTTTATGGGCGATTGTGAAGAGCGCGTGACGACTCGGTGCCAGTATAATTTTATTGAACAAGCAGAGGAAAGAGCAATTGTGATATTATTGGAAAATTTTTTAGAAGATCACAATCAACTAATTCAATTGATCAAAAGAGTTTCGCCACGACTGCAAAATGACAATTATCAAATCGTCATAAAAGCCGACAAAGTACCATTAGGTGAACATGCTGGTAGATTCAGTCATAAAACTGACAGATGTCGATACGGAACGGCACGGAACATGCATGCATACAAGATGCGATGACTTACGTACGTCATTACGGCCGACCGGATTTATTTATTACATTCACATGTAATCCGAATTGGGAAGAGATACAAACTTTACTATTGCCAGGACAACAAGCCATTCATCGTCATGATTTAACTGCACGTGTGTTTAAACAAAAATTGAAATCCTTAATTGATTTTATTGTTAAATATACAATTTTTGGTATCACACGTTGTTGGCTGTATACGATAGAGTGGCAAAAGCGAGGTTTGCCTCATGCCCACATTTTGGTTTGGCTTAAAGATAGAATCCGTCCTGAAGAAATCGATCAAATAATTTCAGCCGAAATTCCAGACCCATTAATTGATCAAGAATTATTTGATATTGTCACCAAACACATGATCCATGGGCCATGCGGTGTTTTCAACATGACGTCACCGTGCATGGAAAATGGAAAATGTAAAAAAAACTTCCCAAAGCCGCATACGAATGACACGATCACGGATATTGATGGTTATCCAATGTATCGCCGCAGAAGTACTGAGAATGGTGGCCACACATTTACAATGCGACTGCCGAACTTTCCAAATCAAGTTGAGTTTGATAATCAGTGGGTGGTACCATACTCACCACTACTTTCAAAAACTTACAAAGCTCATATCAATGTTGAGCTTTGCAGTTCTGTTAAATCAATTAAGTATATTTGTAAATATGTAAACAAAGGCAGTGATTTGGCCATATTTGAAGTAAAAAACATAAATAAAAATGACGAAATAGCACGATACCAAATGGGCAGATACATTAGCAGCAATGAAGCTATTTGGCATATTCTCAGCTTTCCCATCCACGAAAGAGATCCTGCTGTCCAACATCTGGCAATACATCTTGAAAACGGTCAACGTGTATACTTCACTGAAGAAAATGTTCTCCAAAGAGCGTTCGAAGCTCCGAAAACGACTCTAACTGAATTTTTTACATTGTGTCAAAAACCTGATGTTTTTGGCCAATTCGCGAAGACATTGGTGTATGGTGATGTTCCACGTTATTTCACATGGAACAAATCCAGTAAAAAATGGGAGCCACGGAAACAAGGAAAACCACATCCTTCCATTACAGGCATATTCAAAGCTAAGACATTGGGGAGACTTTACACGGTACATCCAAAGCAACGTGAGTGCTTCTATTTACGTTTGTTATTGGTGAATGTTCCCGGACCAACGTCTTTTGAATTTTTACGAACAGCTAATGGTCGAGTATTCAATACATACCAGGATGCATGTCGTTAACTGCAATTGCTAGAAGACGATAACCATTGGGACTTAACGCTTGCTGATGCTGCGTTGACATCAACACCGAATAACATTCGTCAGTTGTTTGCAATTATTTTGGCGACATGTTATCCCTCGCAAGCACAAACTTTGTGGGAAAAATATAAAAATTGTATGACAGAAGACATCTTGCACCGAATTAGACAAACAAATCAATGCCAAAACATAGATTATACACCAGAGATGTACAATGAAGCATTGGTCTTGATCGAGGATTTATGTGTTCTTAGTTCAAATTTACCATTTAATCATTATGGTATGCCATCACCTAATCGTCCAGCCACCGACTTAGTCAATACCGATTTACAACGAGAAAATCAATATGACCATGGAAGTTTAGCAACAATTATCATGAACAGTGAACCATTACTGACAGCAGAACAAAAAATTATTTATGATCGGATTATGCTGGCTGTTGCTGCTGAACAAGGCGGTTTTTTTTTCTTGGATGCACCCGGTGGAACCGGTAAGACATTTTTAATATCGTTGATTCTTGCCAAAATACGGTCGCAACAAAAAATCGCATTAGCATTAGCATCGTCAGGCATTGCGGCTACTTTACTGGATGGTGGGCGAACAGCACATTCAACATTCAAGCTGCCATTGGACGTTCATAATAAACCAGATGCAATGTGTAACATCAAAAAGAATAGTGGAATAGCTGCAGTGTTGCGGAAGAGTTCTATAATAATTTGGGATGAGTGCACAATGGCACACAAATATTCACTTGAAGCATTAAACAGAACTATGCAAGATTTAAACAGCAATAATAAACTTTTCGGTGGTGCTATCTTACTTTTGTCTGGTGACTTCCGGCAGACCTTACCGGTTATACCTCGCTCTACTTTCGCGGATGAGATTAATGCATGTTTGAAACAATCATTCTTATGGCGAAGTGTTGAAACACTTCGATTGACCATAAATATGCGAGTACAATTGCAAAATGATCCATCAGCACTAATATTTTCCGAACAACTACTAGATATTGGGAACGGTAAAATAAAACTGCAACCAAATACGCAATGCATTAAACTACCAGACAATTTTTGCACTGTTGTTCAGGATAAAACTGAATTGATTCAGAGTATTTTCCCGGATATACAGAATAATTATTTGAATCATGAATGGCTTAGTCAACGGGCGATTTTGGCAGCCAAAAACGTTGATGTTGACGAAATTAACTTCCAGATACAACAGTTGTTACCAGGCGATCTGATGTCTTTTAAATCAATCGATACTGTTGTTGATGAAAATGAAAGTGTAAATTTTCCGATTGAATTTTTAATTTCATTAGATATCCCTGGAATGCCACCACATAATCTTCGATTAAAGATTGGTTCCCCTATTATTCTCCTCCGTAATTTGAATCCACCTCAATTATGTAACGGTACGCGTTTGGTCATCAAAAAGATCACCGGAAACATTCTTGAAGCAACCATTTTGGCTGGGAAGTTTAAAGGAAAAGTGGTCCTGCTGCCACGTATTCCGATGATACCATCAGATTCTACCATACCCTTCAAAAGGCTACAGTTTCCAATTCGTTTAGCTTTCGCCATGTCTATAAATAAATCTCAAGGTCAAACAATGTCCATTTGTGGTTTAGATTTGGAAAATCCATGTTTTTCTCATGGGCAACTATATGTTGCGTGTTCACGTGTTGGGAAACCGTCGAATCTATTTGTGTTAGCTAAAGACAGGTTAACCAAAAACATTGTGCACCGATTGGTGTTAAATTAAATTGAAATTGAAAGTATTTATAATTCAAAAAAAAGATATTAATGTTTAAAAGTTTAAGACTGTCTGCCTTGCCTACCTCATTCATGAGTTTAAGCGTCACATGTTATTTACTGTATTATACTGTAATATACTTATATTTGTTATAAAATTAAATGGAAATAATAAATCTGATAAATTTTTATTTTTTACCTATTGATTTCTGCTTAGTATCAAGTGTAAGAACATTTTAATTAATTGTGTTCAACGTACTTCCCCTTCAAATCTCAATCCAGTGAATTTGTATACCAACATCAACATTGTCGTCTTAGTTCGTAAATAATTTCATTGTACTAAAGGGTTATAGTAGTAGAAAGTCAAATAAGGAGATCACCATATTTTTTTACAAATACCATCTGTGTGAAAAAGCATAGTGGACTCCGTGACTGATGTTCTCTTATTGTTCCTCTTAGATTGTTTACTATAATGTAATATAACAAAAACTTTAGCCACAGCAACGCGTGGCCGGGTCAGCTAGTATGTATATATAAAACAGAGTCGGGTTAGTTACGGCATGTATAACTCAAGAACGGCTACACCGATTTGTATGATCCTTGATTTGTTGGATTGGTCAATAAAAACAATAAAAAATAATTAATAAAGAAAAAAAATAGCAAAGGTAATTAATTTTCTCATACATTTTGTATGGAACGGCTTTGTATTTGCAAACGGTAAGTTGCCTTCGAAGATGTTCACTTTGTGAGATTACCACATTTGTTATTAATTTTACATTTATTGAACTTAATTCATTTTGAGTATTTTTAATAAAAACAGAATTTAATTCGGCTAAAAGGCAACATTTATTGATTGCGAGGCGGCACGAAGTTCGCCGGGTCAGCTTGTAAAAATAAAATACTTTTCTACTTGAAAATTCCTTTTTTTTCTACTTGACATATGTCACGCGCTCTATTCCCGACCCACAAGACCTTGACAACGTTCAGTAGAATGACTACATGTGCATGTGTGCACTCGATGGTGTATTTCAGTTTGTGCCAGCCCTGGCAGGAAGTCCTTTTAAAAATAACTAAGTACATCGCCTGCATGTGTGTGGGCACGGTAATATAGATGTATGGATTTTTTAATATTTTTCCATTTACTAATATTTATTTATTTATTTAAAATTACATATACTTTAGGGGTACCGTTCCTCCGGTGGTATAGCTGATTGGCAGGCGATGCAACGAAGTTATTTTAAAGCCAAGTTCTTTGTCCTTTTTCTTAACTGGGAAGGGGTCTTAGGGAATGGCTTGAGGACGCTGCAGTTGAGACTATTCCACTCTCTTATGGTGCGCGGAAGAAAAGTATGAAATCCGACATTCTTTCTCCTAAAAATTTCCTTTATTTTGTGAGAATGGTCCTTTCGTCTAATATAGAACGGTTTCTGAAGTTTCTCACTAATGGAGGACCATGCTGAGAGCTTCGAGTAGGCCTTAAATAAGTTAATGAGACGACATTTTTTTCGCCTCGACCTTAAAGACTCTCATTTAAGGTCAGATAGAAATGTCGTCGGACTGTCAAATCCGCTTGCTAACCGCTGAATAGCTTCGAGGTCAGAATTTAGATGGGAAATATGAGGGTCCCAGAAGATGAGCAATACTCCAAGGTCGGACGGACCAGTGATGATACGCGAGTGCCCTAGGCCCTAGCGCGTGGCGTGGTCCAGTCGAACGCAAGTTCTGCATTACAGGACAAACAAAACTTCAATTATTTTCATTTTAAAGGTTTGGTCGCGCCAGTTTTTCCGGCATATTTGAAAATATCAACAAATAATATTTTTTCTTTAATTTGTTTTTACCGATAACTCGATAGGTTTTCCGTGACGCGGCCTCGCGCCTTCGCGATCTGGTTATCTATCTCATGGGCCAGGTTATCTCCCGGCTGCCAGATAAAGTTCAAGATCTTTCTCGTCGCGTTTCCTTCTAAAATCAATTCTCTGATTAATTCCAGCCTAATTGAAATAATAATAAGCTAATAAATATATAGTCTCAAATAATGTTTTAGATATAAGTAAAATAATTATTAAATTGTGAAGGTGAAGCATGCTCTGTAACAGACCTACTCAATCATGGAACCTACTAAACATGCTTCGCGAAATGATAAGCCTTGGGCTCGGTTGGATTTTACATAATATAAAATGTTTAATAAATAAAAAAAATATATTCCGAAAAACACCTTAGCAAGTACTGAAGGCATTCCAGTTTGGCCCTGTCCTAGGACGGCACTTCTGAGAGAAGTTATATATTTTTCAGGATTCGTACGCTTGGCATTTTGACTGTGATTTTAATGCAAGAATGTAATTAAACGAACATTCTCGTAGAAACCTTTTTTTTTAAATATAATTAATTGTATTTTCTATAATTTACAGTATGTCCCGAGTCCGGATCCGATAAAAAAAATCAGCTAATTGGCCCTACGATTTCTATAAAGATGATAAATATTTTAGGTGATAATATTCGAAGGTTGTGGTAATGTGTGTCGGCGCGCTGAAGGCGATTTGCGCATTTTTTAGGTAGATTTCTTTAGGGAATTGCTTTCATATCGAAAATCAAAGCTTCAATCACTCGTCTAACGAAAAATATATTTTTTTTTTGTGTCAAACCATATAAAAATGATAATATAATGCAAAATATCTTGCATAATTCGGCTATCGCCTGTTCTAAAGAAGACATTTTGTGTATTACTTAGAAGTCTAGTTGCCGCGTTGAAAAAAATTGAAAAAATACATTCAATTCATCTGAATATATACAAACAAACATTTATATTATATATATACTAATAAAAACTCATAATGGAAATAAATATGTAAGTCATTCTTGTAAATATTAATTAAACCATTCACTTCTCATTCATTATATGTTGACGTGTAGAAAAGAGACGGATATACTCGCCGACCGCGAATTCGTTACATTTGGATTAAGATGAAACATGTTTTTTGTATTTAAATGATTATTATCATTTTAAAAAAATGTTATTTTTTTAAGTAATGTCCTAGATTATTATATTGTCTATCTTTAGAAAGAAAAATTAGGCTCGCGTCACTTACACAACTTAAAAGAAAATCGTTGCAAGAAAAAAACAACACTTTCTTATTTATTTATTTTCATTACTATAATAAGGTGTATTTCGTTTTTTTTTTAAGCAAAGGACTAAATTAATATATGTAGAATATTGTGGTATTTTTAGTTTTAGCCATTTATTGGGAATAACTTCAACAAAATGCACCAAAATACGTTACAAAACGCGTTTTAGGGACTGGTGGCGCCTTAAATGAAAGTTTGACCGTATTGCATAAGCGCGCAGATAGATAGGTGAGAGTGAAATCTTTCATAAAATACAGGCCTGTATTTAAACCAGCGTGCATTACCTTAAGCGATGCAACTATCTGTGCTTTCGGTATTAATTTTTCTTTGAACATTCTGGCTATATATTTTATTTGCAAAAAATTTCAATCCTTAAAATATTAAAAAGCATTCGTATTTTCCAAATGTCAATACTGTCAAACTTTTATATAAGCAATGCAAACTAACGGCGAATGCCTATATAACGTCAGGAATCATCTGAATATAAAATTATATATTAATCTTAGATACTCTTATATTTACTAAAAGAATTACTTAAACTTACTTATAGAAGAAAGAATCTGTAGTAGTCTGGGGGGCAGATACCCTCGATAACGCTTGTGGGGCCTAGCTGTAAGACGTCAGGTTTCGGTTAAATAATTGACTACTACTAAACAAGGTACTAACAACTCAACGGCCACTCCGATTTTTATGATTTTTGTTCACTCGGCAAAACCTTAAGAATCGATTGGCGAGGTCGCGGCGCGCCTCATATCGGCCACGCAAGGACGGCTGAATGTCATAGAGTAGACAATGCTTTCATAGAGGCGTCACGCTTTTGACCGGACCTTCAAGCGCCGATGAGAATCGGGATTGTCCATACATTTTTTTTACTCTCCTTTAACCTTTTTCTATTCGATTCTCTAAAAATTGAATAGACAACGCCGCCATTGCGATCTTAGTGCTCTATACGCGCGTCGAGGCGGCAAATGCGCTGATATCAAAGCCTATAACTATATTTTTTTATATAATGTAACTAGTTCAGAACCTTATTTTACTATTTAACGCACAAATTTCAGCTTTGCCATGAATTTGTGGCGAAAAATGTACGCAATTAATATGTTTGTGATCATGAGGTCAGCGCTAAATATAGGATGTTTTTTTTAGAGGCGTGGTTTTCAATCTGGCACTACTTTTTTCGTAGTTGGTGTTTTTGACAGCTGTCACTTGATTTATGCTCAGTTTGGTTTGCC
Source organism: Neomicropteryx cornuta (assembly GCA_020383195.1). Taxonomy (NCBI): domain Eukaryota; kingdom Metazoa; phylum Arthropoda; class Insecta; order Lepidoptera; family Micropterigidae; genus Neomicropteryx; species Neomicropteryx cornuta. The sequence continues at coordinate 1,298,235 of JAHKQU010000010.1, read as the reverse complement.
ATTTCATAATGAATAGACTTACTCCTGAACAACGTGGCGTGGCCTCCAAGATCGTGCGATTTAACACCGCTGGACTATTTTTTGTGGGGTTATGTGAAGTCGCTTGTCTACGCAGATAAGCCGGACACGATTAACGCCTTGGAAGAGAATATTCGGCGCGTTATTGCTGACATACGGCCCAACTTGCTGCAAAAAGTGGTTGAAAATTGGGACTCTTACCCGAAATCATTTTTAAAACATAATGGCAAACCCTTATCTTTATAATAAAACTAAATTCTTAGCCATAACATCAAATTATATGCGTTTTATCTCTTCTTGAAAACCACGCCTCGAAAATCATCATCCTATATAACCAATATTAAATGTTTTTTTACTGTCAGAAATGATCCCTTCTACCACCTCTTAAAATTGTATCCACTATTTAATGGACACACTATAATACTCGTATAGTGCTCAGGGGCTTAGTAGCCCCCCCCCCCCCCTTAACACTTTCAGAGCACCTGTTTTGAGAAGGACGGGATTATTTTAATGAATTAATAAGTATGGGAAGAATGTTCTGGTGGTCAGTGATTTTTTCATGAACATATTAGGGTTCAGTTCATTGTTTTCCGTTAACACTTTCCCTCTAATATGACTACATACTCGTACCCAGACCTACCCAGATATAAAGGCAACGTTATTCCATCATTTAAATGTTGTTTGCCTCTTGCTTTTATGATGTTTCTCACACTAAGATAAATCATGATTTATGAATTGCAACTATTTAGTAAGAAGAATCATTATGTTCTGTGATAGTGAAAGTGTGATAAATTGAATTAATAATAATGCAATATACAAACACTATACTTATCTCAATAAATTATAGATTTAAGCAGTTTTTTGTATTAATGCAATGTAATATTAGGAAAGATAACATTTAAAAGCAAATAAGCTTAATTTCGAAAGTGTACTTATTGCATTTTAAACAAAATTTTCAAAATATAAATCAATCCAACCGTCGCAATGATCATAAACACCTTTGTGGTTATAACTAATATATTTCTTAATTATTTTTTAGTACCATCAGCTAAACAAGGCACCTAACGATCCATTTATACAGACCGATTGTTAGTGTTAACGTGTTCAATTCTGTTTCTGCTTTGGATATATTTTTCTACCATAATATATTTTTTATCTAACAATCATACCTATATATAAAAATATTAATCATTATAATTTATTTTTTGGTTGACTTTCCATCCATATAAACTAATCGGCAGCAGGTGAATCTTGTATAGAAGCAATTTAAACAAATTGTTATAATATTGCCAGTAAAAATATCTGATGAGGATGGGATAGAGGTCAGAAATCGGGTCTGGGGATTAATAAATTAGGAAAAACTATGTTAGGTAGACAATGTTGTATACAGAGTGTATTTTTATTCCCTTAAGTCCTTTCAGGGGGTTGCAAAAATGAAATGTTTTTCAATTACGAAAAAATGATTTCAAAATTAAATTGAAACCGCTTTAATGTTTGAGACCTGGTTATTACGCACTTGGTCGTGGAGAGGAAGGAGGTGATGCGCTGGGTCAGGCGGGAACCGGCTGCACGATGAACTTCTAAAACAATATCATTCATTCTTCACAGATTCATTTACTGTTTACGCTGAAATAAGGCTAGCGCTGAAAATCTAACTGTTATATTTTTATTCAAATTGCTCCTTTGAGGTAGTTGATCGATATCGACGACTAAATCGGTCTAATTTTGTATTTTAGAGAAGAAATATTTTTCATTAGACCTGTTTAATCTACATTCACAGGGAATGAATTAAGATTTTTTCTATTAAAAATCTTTCCCTAATTCCAACCCCTTTTTGATGGTATTTATAATAATGTGTATTTGTCCTTTCAGCTGAATCGCCTGATGAATGATATCTACGAGACGGTAGCGGCCGCGTGCCAGCTGGACTCTGCCGGGATGGATTCGAACCGCATGTGCTGCTCATCGTCGGGAGACGTCCCGTGCCACTGTTCTAATGATGCGTCCCTGGAGGACGACGCCGGAGTGCAGAGGCTCGCCAAGTTTCCCGTGAACAAGGACAACACAGACACCAGCAGCGAAGGTATACTATTCCATTGCTCGACCTATCTTATGTTAATCGGTGCTATTTCCGAATCGGTATAGTAAAAAACAAACCATTACGTTACGCCACACTTGATAGGTTAATAAAGTAAAAATTATCATGAAGTAGGCTGAATTGAGTAAAAATGCCATCCGAAATTGATTTTAAAAGCTGTTTTTATTAATACAAAAAAAACTAACAGCACGACACTGCTCTAGGCCACCGGCCAGGCGAGCCCATTTTCGAGGCGACTGGGGGCGTGCAGTGTCACTCTTACAGCTTACTGTAATAAAGTGTAAGTGATTTACGTAGTACACCACTCGCACGCTAAAGACTGTATGAAACTTCTTATTTACGGACATTGCTTCTTTTTTTCCTTTGTAAAATACAAACCGTCATTACAAAATAGGGACGCATGTAAACCCTAGTACTGACACATTTATACATGTGTCCGTTGGTTGATAAAGTACCAAAATTTATTTTAAGTATAATTAATGGTAAGCCATTAATCATACTTACTTTAATTATTAATATAATTTTAATAACTGATTACTAGAATTATATTTTTTTTACATGCAATATTTAAATTCACTTATTTACCAATTACCTAACAGAAAACTCACATGCTATCGCATTCACTGCCTGAGTGTAATTAATGTCCAAACTAATTGATTATACGCAGCATATTAAGTAACTTGTATTTTTAACAATAATTAAAGGGATCTTTCAATAATTATAGACAAATTAAAGCAATATTTTGGTGAGCTGGTATGATTGCCACATACCTAGGCTTATGTAGTATTTGACGAGTTTTCACAGATAAATCAGTACCGGCTACCATCGGTTAATTAGTGGTTGTCGATAGATCGACCTCGTACAATTAGTAGGTGACCGAAAAATTATCTTTTATTTCGTCGGTGAAGCCCAGACGCAAACCGCATGGAAGCGTAATACAGTTTCTTGCCAATTCACAGATGGCGCGCTATAAATGTATTTTGCAGCCTGTCATCCAAAATTATGAAACTGAGTGGTTTCCAATTTCTTGTTAGTGGTTGAGCAATCTATGTTATTACTTTTATTATTGAGTTTGCCTTTTCTGAGATATCTTAAGTATATTGTTTTTCAAAATCTCTCACTGTTGTATAGGGTGTTTTTTTTAGAGGCGTGGTTTTCAATCTGGCACTACCTTTTTCGTAGTTGGTGTTTTTGACAGCTGTCACTTGATTTATGCTCAGTTTGGTTTGCCATTTCATAATGAATAGACTTACTCCTGAACAACGTGGCGTGGCCTCAAAGATCGTGCGATTTAACACCGCTGGACTATTTTTTGTGGGGTTATGTGAAGTCGCTTGTCTACGCAGATAAGCCGGACACGATTAACGCCTTGGAAGAGAATATTCGGCGCATTATTGCTGACATACGGCCCAACTTGCTGCAAAAAGTGGTTGAAAATTGGGCCTCTCGGCTGGAATTTGTTCGAGTCAGCCGCGGCGGCCACTTACCCGAAATCATTTTTAAAACATAATGGCAAACCCTTATCTTTATAATAAAACTAAATTCTTAGCCGTAACATCAAATTATATGCGTTTTATCTCTTCTTGAAAACCACGCCTCTAAAAACATCACCCTATATTACTTCTTGAAGTAAAAAGTTACCAAATAATGAAGATGTCTCAAAACTGTCATTGTTAGATGAATCTCTATTGCGCTCAGTCAGCGAATATGTGTTTGTTTTTTTCTTAGAGTTCTTAACATAAAAAATATTGTTTGAGAGAAATTTTCAACGGTGCATAAAGGTTAAACCAGTTTTTAGCTTATATATCCTTTGGTCGTCTGTCCGTCCGTTCGTCTGTCCGTCTGTTGCAACTCTCAACTCGAAAAATAGAAATGCGAAAGAGTTGATTTTTTGTGTGTAGATTGATGCTCTCGAAAAACAACCAAAGCCGTTTAGATCACATCGAAAGCTGTTCAGATGATATAGATATTTTAAAGTCAACAAATTTTTAGTATGAAACTGACATAGCGCTCATCATTTTCGAATTTCAAACATATGACAGCGCGGCTATTGGAACGTTTTATGTTAGATTTAATATAAACCCATCTATGGGCACAAAAGAAATGTGTAAAAGAATGTTCAGTGCCACGTTATAAAACATTATGTCTATATTTATTTATTTATTTATTGTGGTTACCCAACAGAAATTGTACACAATACATAAAAACAATAACGTAAAAAAGAATAATATTAAAATATTTTAAAACGAATTTAAATAAGATGAAATAAATAGTAAAAAAACTATTTTAAATTTAAAAAAATATATAACAAAAATGAAATGAAATACACCAATTTATAAATATTGATTAATATATATAAAAAATGATTTAATATGAAACTGAACTAGGAATTTTGTCCGCGGTATAGTATTGCGGTATAGACAGTGTTGCAAAACCTTTGCAGAGTTGTTGAAAAAAGGTCAATTTGGGAGAAGTTAGTATTAAATAATCACAAATTCAGTAAATAGATGGGAGGGGGGAAATTGTTTCTTTACTAGCCGCGCCTCAAAATTACCTGTTTTTTTTTATTAATACATAAATAGATTTAACTTAATGAAACGTCAAGTTTATGGTCAACCTACTATACTCATTACAATGACTAATTAAATGCTAGTAATTAAGGCACCATTGCATAATATATAGTTAAAGCACACACACTTGGATACTTAATTCACACATTTTACTACATTTATAAAATAATAACAATAGGTAGGTACATTTTTGTGGATTCCGACTCCACTATAGATAGCTTGGACTAATTGTGGTAAAATGTACCTATTATCAATAGGGCGACCATCGGAAATCTTAGTGAAAATTCCTGCAGTGTTAACGGATGAAATTATAATGATGACTAAATGAGTGCAATCATCGTAAAATAAATGCTACTGATATTGTTTTAATGCAGCAATTATGGTCACAATGGGGTTGTCTTTATTGCTTATGTTGGCGACAGAACACACCAACCAATTCGAGGTCTCTAACTTCAGCGAACTGAAGCTAATAGTGCGTCTCTAGAGAAGATACCTTGCCAAAATGCCAAAGTGATCACCTCAAATCAGTTATATCTTCGGATTATCGGAGAAGCCTGCTTTGTGATCTGTTTGTAAGTAGGTAGATATTGAAACGTTTATTTAGCAGCACAATAAACTTCATTTTGTTACAACTTTACAAAATAGTTTTCGCGTGTTTTTACGAGTGCTATAAAGTAGATTATGACAGACTTGGAGTCCGCTCGCGGTCGCTATAGATTTCAGACTGCCTCAGCGTCCCTTGTTTCGAAGCATTGTGTCTATGAGAAAGTTTACCCTTTTCATAAACCATTGTTTCGATGGGATCACTGCATACGCCGAGCCTTCCTAACGCTAACAAAGAATCATCCTGTCGGTTAATTTTATTGTTAGCACTTGGCCGGTCCGTCACAGGATTCTATCGTTACAGGGTTCCGTTGGCAACAGCCATCACAGAACTAGGTTTAATTTTTATTTTACAGGCGTTTCAAGGTCATTTCCGAAGACTTAAAGAGGAGTTTATGTTCCCCATTAAAAAATGTTGAAGAAATTATTAAAAAAAAATGCAAAAATAATCCATAATCAAATTTATTGATTTTATTAAAGTGCTGTTATGAAATGCTGCGATTGATATCGTAGCCTTGAATACGGTCATTTGGGGAGCAGTCAGCGAATGATCAGCTGGCAATGCATTACAAATACGGTTAATTATAATCACGTTATGTTTACAATTTATTTTCTCTGAAACCATGATGAATTTTAATATGACGTCAATACAAATATTGTTTAAAATCGCAGGGCCAATTAGCTGGTTTTTTTATCTGGAATGGTCTCGGTACACGGTGTGTATTTTTAAATAATTGCTGACCTAGGTCTTCTTCAATTATTTTGGGCCCTACTCAATTATGCTAAATTTGCTTGTGCAGTCAGAGGAGAGGTGGTGGTGATGAAGCTTTAAAAATGGTATAATGTGCTGATTCCAATACGCTCGCCGGAGCAATAGTACTTTAACAACTAGGCAATCACAATCTCTCGTATTAAATGAAATGCAGATGCATAATTGCGTTACTCACATTGCATCACGGTCTGAACCGTTTAAAGCCGATCTTTTGTATGGTCCCGGATGGGGAGGACTGGTCGGTCACCCTACTAATGCCTATACCCCACCCACACACGAGACGCATTGGGCTTATCTTCATTCCCGCTATCATTTGTTCCCCGGCTCATGCGAGACACTGTATGGAATATTTTATTTCTGTTTCGGTGAGTTCTAAGTTGTGAATGTGTTTTTTTTTGTTTAAATTTATATCTTCAATACAGATAATCACCTATCTATCTATTTTAATGTTATTTTTATAAACTTTGTTTTATACCTATTCATTTATCGCGACACGTTTTGATACACCTCTGGATGTGTTTCGTGCATTTTTTTATTTAGTTTCGTGTGCTGTGATTAAATCTCGTGGTGAGTTCTCTTTAAGACACTATTTTGCGCTACAGTTGGTATATTTTAGGTAGATTTCGTTAGGAAACCTATTGCAATGGTAACCATGTCATGACTTCCAGAAAATGTTGACATATCGCCTCCATCACTTTCTTGTGGACACGATACAAATCAAATTGACACAAAAAAAAATTAGAGGGCACAATATCTCCGTCAAGTTCGTTAATGGACCAAATCAGACCAGGAAAGGAAATGGTGGGGGTTTTTCGAAAAAGTGAAATTTTCCTACAATTTTCTTTTAAATCAATTTTTGTTATGAGCAACGGCACAGTATAAAGAGGGATTCAGTATACGCACTCTCGCTGCGCAAGAGTACGGCGGGTTAAAGTGTGGGGAGTGGATCGTGCATCAGCTTGTGCAATGTTTGATACAAGTTCATACGATTGGAGTTCGCCTATCCCCTTGATCCAGCGAAATATACCTCTGCCTTCTGGCTTACCGAAAGGCATTTTTTTGGTTTTTTTTTTGAAAGCAGGTGCATTTTTGTCGAAACTAACGTCTTACTAGCTAAAATGCATTCTCAAAACCGTTTAAAATTGTTAATGGTAATCGCATAAAGATGAAATTTGATGGCTCATAAACTTGACCAAGTTTGGTGGTTCATTTTTGTAATCATTTATTGCTGTTGTGATAAAGAAATTAAAAGAAAAAATACATTTGGGATTATAACTTTAATTATTTAATATTACGGTTGTTTAAATTGTTTATGCATTTATATACACTGATACGAAATGCTGTCATGATTAATTTTATAACCTCAATACGCCATCAGCGTAAAATCTCCATTACATTCTACACCTGAATGAAAACAGTATGATGCGATTTTGAAATGTCAAAAAAAAAACTCCATATGACTTGCATTCGCTTAGTACACGATTTTGTTTGTTTTTCATGGATTTTAAGCAATGACAGTTTATCGAAACAAATACACCATATTTTGAACATTTTGAATTAGCATTAGATATAAAACAAATAACTCTTTTATGTGAAAAACTTGTAGGGATGCAAGACTAACCTATATCATAAGTTTCTTTGGGATTTCATCTCATCTTTTGTACCCGTTCTCCCTGGGCAAATATTTTGTAAAAGGGTTAACAAGTCACCGAGTAACAGCGTTTAAAAATTTTACTGGTAAATTGCTTAGACCGAATTTGATTGGTTCTTTCGGAAGTTATCATTAAGTTGTTTTAGCTACCTCTTTGCCTTTTTTGTCTTGTTTTAGCATTTTCATTACAAGTCGAAACTAAGAGTTTATATTATTTAATAATTAAAATCCACTACAAAATAATATTAGTATAATTTCTTATCGTCAACATTATCGTTCTTATCCAATTCAATATTATCGTCCCTCTCACTCTAGTTTATTAATGAAGTGTATGAGTGAGACACTACAATGATTTTGACCGTACGCTTGTCACAATAGGCAATACAGATAACTAGACTATGCATATTAGACGCCACCATTTCACCTCCTTCGAGAATATTCAATTGTTTTGGGGCAACTTTCGTTAATATGGTTATCAGTTGGATGGGCATCAGCATATTGCTGATAAGCCCACATTAGTTTATTTATTTTAAACAGGATGAACTTATTACAGTATCCTTTTGTTCAACAAGTTTTCATATAGCTAATAAAAAAAATCATACCTTATATAAATACTCTATTGAACCATATTGTTGTGTTCCTGACCTATCCAATTGACCTACATTACAATATTTGCGCGCGGGAAACTACCCGTTGTTTACAATTGTCAATACATTTGTAGGTACGATTACTGGGTCACTACGTCATGACGCCGCGCGGTCTGTTATTTTGTTAGGCGACCATACTTTAAAATGTTTTTAGGACTTTATTTTGTAATTTTAGACCAGTTTATTTGCTGTATTTACAAAGTTATTGAACAATTGATGCATGTATTTTACGTATTGAGTGCGTTTTTAATAGTGTTTTAGTTTTTGGTATTTTTGTTTTTTTAAGTATTTGTCTAATTTCTAATATCTAACTGTTAACTGAAACATCTAACAGTAATTTTAATCAAATACTTCCACTTTCATAGAAATGGTTGTTTTTAACTGTCACTGGATTGATTTTTCATTCCAGATTCAGTGAAACTAACCCGCAGCCTCACGGAGAAGCGTAAGAACTACGTCAGGCGTGTTTCCTCACGCGCCTCCTACCTGCAGGCGAACAACGCCGACGGGACGCACGTGCGATACCGCCACCAGACATCCGTCATCAGCGCGCCTATCGTGACGCCCGACCGGGAGCCCGTGCTGGGAAAATGCACAAATCCCTACGCCACCTTCCGATCCTGGAAGAGTTTCAAAATGCTTCATTCTGACAGGAATATCGACGATTGCGGGTAATTATACATTTGTTTTGTTGATTATGCTTACTGTTCATCGAAGTATTCACCAATTTAGGATGAAGGGTGGGTGCAAATAATACTTTAGGAGCTACAGGAGGTTTTGTCTTTCATTCATATTTAAGATTATTTATTACTATTATTTTATCAGATAGGCAGCATAGCTGATGGGTCTGTTTTCGTTCCTGTTACTCGTCACAATCACATGTTTTCTAGGATTCGTTTTGTCTTGATTGTAAAACTAAGATTTCAAGGACACCTGGAAAAATATATCTTTTCATATTGGATATAGTGGTAGTCTAGTGGTTAAGGTGTTTGACTATCGGTCACAAATCCGCACAAGTCATACCATTTTAACGCTTCATTGCCACCATCTCCCCTGACTCGAGCATAAGCACATTTGGCTTAGTAGATTAGTGGATAGTCACTGATGATATAACAGGTAACCATTCTCTACAACCTTAGTGCGTGTGTTTGTGTGTGTAGAAGATATTATTCTTAGAACTCCAATCGTATGTGACTAGCACTATTATAAAATCAATCTTGTTATACAATATTTATATAAATTTGTTTTTTACATAAATGAAAATAAAAACAATTTTGCGCACGAGGAAAGGATGGTGTTTCAACGGTACAGTAGTAGGGGAATGTTATATTAGGTGTCCTTTCTATTATGGATATTCAGAAAATATTGATTGCAATAGTTCATCACTGTTCATCACAGAGTCGTTGACCAGTTTTATTAAATATGGAATCCCTACTTCACTCAAGACATCGATCTAGTGTCCGACAGAAACTGCTTTTTAAACCGAACCCAAAACCAAAATTCAGTTTTCGTTCTAGTTTCGGCCGAAAGTGAAACCGAGAAGGAAATTGGATAAATATTTTTTTTTCTAGATAACTCAATCTGACCATAGTATACATAATAATTATGTATTGTTTATTATAAAATGTGGCAAAACTTTAAAAGGCCTAAAAGTATCACTAAGCTAATTATAATTTAAACAAATTAAAACAAATATTTAGTTTTTATTTTCAATTATTGTATTTACAAAAGCTATCAAATACAAACTAAGACTTATGGATTTAGGGGTTCATAAGCATAAATTTTAAAAAATGTTTATGGAAATAGAAAAGAGTTAGTAATCAAAATTAAATAAATAGCTTTTGGAAAGTTTCCGCTATCATTTTCCCGAAACCGAAACTCGTATTTTGGGCCGAAGATGGCCAAATCCGAAACCGAAACCAGACTTCGGTCGGTCAATACATAGATCTCATAGAAAAGGTGCAAAGACACTCACCGAAAATACCATGTCACCTGAAGAAAGGCTTAACATACTAGGATTAACATTAAAGCAAGATATTGACTCACTATTACGATTCTCCAAATTTTGAAATTCGCACTTGTGAGGACATCATTTAAAACTCTCAAGTACAACCTTTAGTTCTAATCCGAGGAAGAATTTCATGTCAAACAGAGTGGTGAATAAGTCACCAAGCGCAGTGATAAGTGCCGGAAATGTGAACGAATTTAAGAACAGAATGGACAGTTGATCAGAGACGATACAAGTGCAGATTTAGGCTTATCAGCGTAAACTGCCTGCCTAAAACTAGTAATAGTAATCAGACTTGACAATTTTTGCAAACATATGGCAACATCAGCTCAATGCTACTTGACCATAAACCAGTAAAGATTAAATTAATCTTTTTAAATTTCTAATTGGTGCCTGGAGTAAGCGATAACTGACAGCGCAGGTTACCAGGTTAACTTCTTTCCGAATGGAATGCGGTTCAATGAAGACGTCCCCTTTGATTAGGTTCTGTTCTTCTCACTTGCGACCTATTTATACAATTAAAATTGATTTAAATATCAATTTGAACACCCATTAAGAAACGTTAATAACTCTTAATGTTTTTTATAAACCATTTTAGTTTTAATCACAAAAGTATAAGATTGCATACATTGTGTAGAAAACCTTAGGGCATTGATTTTTAAGACCGCTTAGTATTACAGATACATATACCGGATTATACCGCTTAGTATTACAGATGCAGATGTGCCATGAGCAGCCCTACTTTTACTCTCAATGCTGCCGCAAAAGTCAAACCAAGCACGCGCGGTATTTGTTTATTTGTTTTCAAGAAAATTTTCTTCTCGGTGAAAAGACTTAAAGATTGGTGACTAACTCAAGACCATCACCTGTCAATATCAGAAATATCGCCGGAGCTAAGTCTTCAATATTGTAATTAATATTTTAAACCCGATAAACCTGAAGTTGGGTTTGGGCTGGCATACATTAAAGCGTATTGGTTTATGAAAAACATCATAGAAAAAAAAAAACCTTTAAAAGGTTCAAACTTTTATTGACATCACACCTGTAACCTATATTGCATTTGTATATATAATATAGTCTTTTATTTTTCAGTTTGGATCAAATGAACCCTTTGGACGTGGCCGACGGGAGTATGTTTGGTCAAGAGGACAGGCTTGACAATGGTGCTCAAGAAAGCGGAGAAGAAAGACTGTTTGAAGCGTGCATTCTAGTCGGCATGAACCACTCCACGGGCCGTGCCTACATCAAAAGTTCATATCCACGAGGGGTCAGTTCCATTACAGTAACCATTAAAAAAACTATTTTAATATGCATAAAAGCAACATGGAACTGTTATAAATTCCAGGTCCGCCTGCCGCCGCAAATAGAGACGCTCGTCTTTCCGGAAACGCTGTCCGATTCATCCACTTCACCTTCGTCGGTCAGGCGAAAATCCCGGAATGGCGAGACGAAATCCGATGATCGCAGGACCGGCAGGAAGATGTACAACGTGGACGCAAAATCCATACAGTGCTATTCTCTGGTTCTGACGAACGAGCGAGGGGAGAGGAATTTTGGGTACTGCCGAAGGGTCTTGCCGGAAGGGGCCACTTTCTGTCTGCCGCTCACCTATTGCCTCATATCCAAGTACAGATCGACTGGATTCTTCTATAAGGTTTTTTTTCTATAATTATAATTTCACTGAAAATACTTTATTTATTTGACAATTTGACTAAGGTTGGAAAAAAAATATTATTAAAAAATACATTTTTTAAAACAACAATTATAACATTTTCACTCGGCTTAAATATTTTTTTATTTATTGATAATTGATGAGCCTTTTAATCCGTAACTCAAATTTTAACTTCCTGCTGTTTCAAGTCTGTTGTCTCATCATTAATGATCTTTTTTTTGCAGTTTTGATACTGAATGCCAAAAATGATCCTGAATTTGCTAGATTTATGTTATTTTCATACAGTCAAGCTATTTCTCATTTTCTAGTTTTCCAACATTTTTAATAAGAGATTTTTTAATAATATGATTTTATTATCTTTACCCCCTATTTGTCAATCGCATTGCCCAACCATAACATTTCAGATCCTGGAGCTGATAGAATCTCACCACGGCTCACCGGACGTCCGTATGGAGTCCGCACTGAGACAGCTTCACGAGTCCAAGTTCCCACAGCCGGGAGAGTCCCTCCATCTTAGACAGCCGAGGTCGCCCAAGAAATCCACCTGCAACTATTCCGCCTTCAAGAAGAACTCCGCGTACAGGAATTCCGTTAATTTGGGAGACGTCTTCCAAGCAAGAGCGCTGAAAGTTCACGGAGAGGGCGATGCAAGCGCCAAGACCAGTTCAGAGAGCCTTCTGAATGGGCTTTCCGATGACGGTGAGTTTTTACCGCCACTAAATGGAGTACTTAAATATTTCACACAGAAACCTTACCTCGTTTCTCTCAAAACCAATAAAGCCATATAACGCATATTATTCCACTACGAAATCATTCATTACTGTAAGCGTATCTTTATAATTTTTAAAGTAACAAATTATTATTATTGTTTGCTGAGCGAGTATATCTCATTCTCACGATTACTGACGATTACTGACATTACTGACGATTTGTTTAGATTCAAGAAATTTTTCAAGGCGGTTCTTGAACCGGTTCACACTTATAGCTTCCACCTTCCTGTGGGAGCCAATTCCAATTATCCACAACTCTATTGGAGATAAAATTCTTCCTAGGATTAGTGGAACAAAGAGATTTAGATAACTTCATTGAATGGCTGCGAAGTTGCATGTTTTGGTTAAACAATATGTTCTTAATGTTTGCTTAATGTCCAGTTAACATTTTGTAAGTCTGAATGAGATCACCACGATTACGTCGCTCCTGTAATGAGGACAATTTTAACACCAACAGCCTTTATTCACATTCCAAGTTTTTTAGTTGTGCGGGTATTTTTGTGAATCTCCTTTGAACTCCTTCCAGCGACTGAATGTCTTTTATAAAGTATGGATTCCATATCTGATACCCATACTCAAGCAAAGGCCGCACATATATCTTATAGATCTTCAGCATTACTTGAGGAGACATGTTTCTAAAAGATTTTTTTATTAAATATATAAAGGAATTAGCTTTCTTCACAATTGTGCAGAATAATTCAACATCACTGAAATTAAAACTGAGTTTCCCATTTTGGCATCACCAGATTTTTGGTAGTTCCATTCCTAATGTTGGCTTGTGTTTTACAATTTTTTTATGTAGTAATACTTACACAAAGAGTGGTATCAAATCTAAAGCCACTATAATATAATATAAACCAAACAGCTGTTAAATAACATAGATCACTCCCAAAAGACCCTAACTTCATTATGTACTTTTATGATTAACATGTTTCATATTGACTCGGCCAGGTCGCAGAAGGAGCGATGACAACTCGTCCATATTCTACGACATGGAGAACAACAACCTGTCGGACGACTCGCAGGGTGCCGACGAGCCGTTTGAAGAACTTTCTCTAAAGATGTCGCTAGAGCCGCGGCTGGACGAAGACAACCTATCCATACTGTTTGACTCGCTCAGCGTGAGCATGATCTGCAAGATATTTGGAACGTTGCTCATTGAGAGGAAGGTCATACTCGTCGGGGAGAATTTGAGGTGGGCGTCATTCCCTATCTGTGACATGTCTAGCGTTGGCCTGCCTGAGAGCCATAAATAAAACGTTACTTTCACTAAAACAGTAATGTACCATTTCAAAAAGAAATCTAACATCAAATTAAAGAATTAATTATTAATTTGTCATTTCCAAATTAAAAAATTAAATAAAAAAAAAAAAGGTTACGCTGTTTTTTTTTTTCTTTTTATGTTCTTAGCTATAGCGAGAAACTTGGAAAGTATGAAATGAAAAAAAATAATTTATGAAGTTTTTACATTTTGACTTTGAGTATCTAGTCATATCTTATCGATACGATGCAATAAATCCAAAAAAAAAAAAAGAAAATTTATTAGCTATGTAATAATATAAAAAGAATAATACTGAAATCAATAATTGATATTTAATATTATATATATTAATGTGTCACCATTAGAAACATATTAGTGTGAGTAAAAACCGAGCAGTTTTGTTCTTGAAAGCATTAAATTTACACTTTTCGCATCAATCACTCCACTCTACTGCGCTGAAAGCTGTTCTTCGGATTCAACTGTAAACACTAGATACAATTTAAAATGATATCCACGAAGATGGAAGTTTTTGTTGAGTGTCAATAAGATCACCAGATTGCAGACTTAGAATGGCAAGTCACTCTTCAAGTTTTGTGGTAAGAAACCCTATCCGGCATGTTATCAATGTCTCCGGCTATGTCGGGGGGTTCAGATCTAGAATCCAAATTCTAAAAGTTTCGGAAATTACTTTGAATTGATTTTCTCCACATTACAGAATCAAACCTTTTAACACACTCAGCACCATTAACGGTATACCCCGTAATCGCCATGTACGACAGGTGCCGTTCCCGTGTGAAACTGTCACTGTGCATTTCTATTAATATATAAAAGCGTGTCAGTCCCGAGTGGGATATTCCGGTCGGTCAACTTACTTCGTCGATCAGGCGGCAACGCGTGTCCGCGCGTTTGACGTACGGAGCTGAATGTGTTAATAGGAGTAATAACAAATAAGTATAGTACATAAAGGTTTGTTGAATAAGTCAATTTCACTAATATGATAATATTTATTATTTCCAGTCAATTGTCATCGTGCATAGAGGCCCTGCAAACGATCCTATACCCCTTCGTATGGCAACACACATTGATATCGACCGTCCCTTCCGAGATACGGAAGGACATATTAGAGGCGCCGATACCTGTCCTGGCAGGAGTCCTACTCGCTACCTCCAAGAACGCTCCTCCGCCTCAGAGAAAGGAGGTGCCCGTGTCAAAGTCCAAGACGATGCCCAACATTGCGCTGGGTGCGGGCGACGGCGTTCCTCACGGAGACGACTTCGAAGAGCAGATTAAGAATGTCAAGTTTGAAGAGGTTTGCTTTATTTTGTACTCCAGCCTTTATATGTTTTTTAAATATCAAATTTCATATTATATTTTCTAACTTGCAATGATTACCTCTCTAGCTTATCTCACACCTTTATTGCTTTGTTGCTCAAATATTTTTATCCTTTTTTTTTGTTTTATGACATTATTCGTTTTAGTCTGTGTTTTAACCTATAAAACAGCCCCCAAATTTTTGTAAGAAACCTCTTGAGGCCCAGCAATTATAAAGTAATAATGCAGAAACTTACCGATTCATTAAAAAAATTGTTTTGAAGGCATTTTACATCCTGTCGGGATAGTTTTACTATTCTCCTAATCTCCACGAAATTTGCAATGCAATGCACTAACTGTGGTTTTCATAGATAGTAATTATATATTTATAAAAAATAGTGAAATTTGGATATAAACAAATTTTTGTTCACTTTGGATAACTTTTTTTATAATTTTGGACGATTTTATATACTAATATCACTACTTTACACATATATTATTTTAAAAACATCTAACAATTGTTTTCTTACACAATTGTGAAAAAAAAATCGATTAGAACACTTAATTTTTGGTTGATGAGGAATGATGATGATAAATGTTTATATACAGTTTTATTCTACATCGATTTCTTATTTTTTGTTAGTTCATAATCATGTCTATATTTTTTAAAACTAAGATGTAACTTTATGAAAACCATAGACACCGCAGAATTGACGGGAAAAAAATAAATTTTACCAACTCATCGATTGACCTGTAAAAAATTCACGGTCGCAGCTTGGTTTATTTAGGTTCAATACATTCGTTTTTCGGAGGTGCCAACTGCATCGTTAATTAATAGTAGAGAGTAAACTTTGAAGGAGCAGATGGACGGATGTATCCGCTTGGGCACTTCATAGGTAAACGGTCTTGGCTCCATCGAAGTTCCTTCGGGATTGTCAAGTCTAAGTCCGTGTCAGCTACATCGGACTCTAGGTGAATCTTGATGTGCATTTAATACAAGATTCTGTACTTTTAGGGGGTTGGTTTTGAGCTATGACTTAAAATAAACAAACAAATAATATGCAAAAGAAGGTGAAAAAAAAAATACAAATTTATACCTACATAATGTATATCAAGCAAGAAAAACTAAAAGTAATAATTAATTAACAGATTTATAAAAAATAACTTTTTAAAAGGGTTTTATTAGGGTTTTATCAAAAGCAGAAAGAAACATATTTACACATAAAATAGTGCAAAAGCATGAAATAACAAACCTAACAAAATAGGATATTATTGACATGTTAGTTAATGTAATTTCGCTGTACTTTTACCTAATCATAATAAATAAAATAATTTATAAAAATATAAACAAAGAGACAAATGTATATGTCATTAATTGTCCTTCGATCGCGGTAATAATAAAAATATGCTGGAATTGTTAAATTCATCTGTGATTGTTTTCTATCCCTTCCCCCCCAGGGCATGCTGGTGGAGCTGTCGTCGAAGAATGGCAACAAGCCATTGTTCAATCAAGGGGACGAGTCCTCGCTGCTCCCCTCCTACTCGGCCAAGACCCTGAAGGCCTCCCTCAGTCTGGACAACACCAAGGACAAAGCCAAGGGCGACTCCAGGGAGAGGACAAGGAACTTTCTGATTGCTGAGGCCTTTTTGAGGTAAGCTTGTCATTGTAATGAAGCAAACACAAGCTATGCTCAGAATATGTCACTTCACAGTTAATGTCAGGATTATAACAGTAATCTTTCGAAACCAGATATCTTAACCTGCAGTTTAAATTCATTCAAAATTTAGGTAAAAGGTATCTCATATAGGTAATGCAAAACAGTCCATGATATTGTTTTATTGCATAGTTATATATATTTTTAAAATGCTATATTTTATATTATGTTGCCCGAAACTTATTTGTAACCTTAAGAGTCGGTCGTCCACTCGTGGGAAAAAAATTCGGCCATCAATGGTCACTTGCGTTTTTTCCTTTGCAATTAATCTGCGCGCACTTTTCTTATGTTTAATCTCATATTTAAGGTTTTAAATAAGTTTATGAACATAATAAGAGTTTTATTGTAAATCTCATATATTATGATAATAATAATAATAAACATTGTAATAATTATTTATAAATACTGTAAAATAAATTTTGCCCCATTTAAAATATTATCCATAAAAGAATACATTTTGTTAAATTGGTATTTTATCTATTTAGAATAAAACTATTCTATTTTATCATTCTCTTCATTTCGTGAATTTACACATTGAGCGGAATGTGTTAAGCTTCCTGAATTTATACCTCCTGAATTTTTTTCATTTCACCACCTTGAAGGACCTTCGCTTAGTCGTTCTATAACCTGCTGTATATGGGCCCTAATGGCAACAAATGTTACTTAAGGGTTTCATTCAGCAAGGAGGACGTTAATTCCCTGTTGATAGCTGTATACAAAAATCTCTCAAAACTGTAACTCAGATGTTGTTACACTTGTGCAGGTTTTTCATTGACCTCATTGGAGACTATTGGAAATTCTTCACTTTCGACAAGATATCCGAGCATTCTGTGTGGCACGGAACGGAACAAGAGGACACACCCGCCGATGCCCAATTTGAGGTATTATACTTCTCTTTGTTTGTCGCCTATGGAGACTTATGCTCGCAGATAAACGTCCTTTATTAGCTTTGGCTGTTTTAATACTTTGTCTCATTGATAATTTTGTAAACAAACAAATTCCAAAATATTATTTGGGCTATTTGTTCCACGGCTGCCTTTTAACGTATCGCCAGTCCAATTTTCAAAATTTCAAAATCTTAAAAAGTTTACCGATTCATTGGAAATGTCGTTTTAAAGGCGTTTTACGTTTGAAAAAAAGCATTTTTACTGTTTATATATATATAGAGTAATTATATATTTATTAAAAATACTCAATAGTTGGATATTATCACGAATACTTTTCAAACATTTTTATTTTTCTTATTTGGTTATGAAAACAAATGTCAAAAAATTGAATTATGACACAATCACTTTTTCGGTTTCCACGGGTTATTCAATAATGATTATGATAAATATTTACGTACAGTTTTATTCTCTATAAAATTCTACATCGATTTATTATTTCTTGTTAGCTCATAATTGTATTTATTTTTCAAAATCGCCATGAAATTCTACCTTGAATAGTTTACAAATTAATTTTGTCGATGGAGTCGTCAATTTTGATTTGATGTAATGTACAACGGCGACCATCGCCGCGTCGAGCATGTGGCATACAGTGAGCAAGGGGATGATGTAAGGCGAATGAAATATCACAGCAAACTTGACGGGCAAAATAAAATATTACCACACGTCAATTGACTGGAATATATCGTTTCGGAGGTAGGCCGTATATATTTCACACTTCACTTATAGATTGAATATAAAGTAATAATAATAAGAACAAATTATAGGTGCTATATAAAATTTAGCTAAAAATAATTGTTACGGCTTCTGCAAGAAATGTGCTAAAATGATTTTGTGGGTATTACTTATATTTTTTTGAAATAATATGAAGCACTAATAACCGTTTATCTCTTGAATAAAATAAAAAAAAAATTAAACAGGTGTCGTCACACCTACTAATATCTGTAGATGTGGCTTCTTCGTGCAAGAAATACTTTGATCTTAAATATTTAAAAAAAATGTTTTATGTATAAATTTTGCAGAAGGACCAGTTCATCAAGAACGCTTCTTCGAAGCAGAACCAGTACTTCCTCGAATGGTTCACCGAGACCGCCATGTTTGATCACTTCAAGTCTAACATGGCGACGATGTCAAGGAACAATCGCAGCGATGCGCCGCTGGCGGACGGCCTGATCGACCTGCCCTACCCCGACTTCTACAGGCTGTTTGAGGAGCGAATTGCAGAGCGGAGGGCCGCGCAGGACGCCAAGAAGACCGGCAAGAGCGAGGCTCAAACGAAAGCGCACGACAATTCCAAGTCGGCCAACTATAAGCTTCTGATCAACAAGAAGGTGCGTTTGCTTAAGAACAAACTTCGCGACTTGGTGAATCTCGAGTGAACCAAATGCTAATTTTACGACTGAACAATTTTCTCAAACAAAAAATTACTACTTATAAACTTCAAGCAAACGCTGAACGATAAAAATAGTTAACTATACTATAATAGAACAAGGAATGGTGTTGCCTGCTCGGCGGTTCGTTCGAGACTTACCTTCTGTTGGATTATGTTCGAGTGTTGCACGCTCACATTTTTTTCATGTAAGGCATACTTTCTATGATTTCAAGATTTGATAATAATAATAATAATAATAATAACAAACAACGTAAAATCCAATGATCATTCATGATGTAATTCTTCGGAGTCTGGTTCGTACTGCATTCATACTAAACACAATTTTTCAGTATTGCAAGTTGAAAGTGGTTGTAAATTGTCGAAATATTGAAATTTAAATTACTTGAACAAGATATTAATATGCCATCACTAAGTAAAAATGTATAATTTTAAAAAATTTAAACGAATTTTATCAAAATTCATACGAAGCTCTCTTTGTTGTACAAATCATCACTAAATGTCATATTTTTTTAAATTTAAGCATAGACACTTTGTGCGTAAGCCATTAAAAACACGACTAAAACTAAAAAAATGCATCATTTGCATTTTGAAGTTCAAATTTTACTATATTTAATTAAGTCGCTTAGTGACATTGCACACTGCGCAGAATTGCATTTTGCGTTTTTGGCCTTATTTACGACGGAAGGTAGTTTTTGTGTTCCACATTCCCCTGTAAAACCGTTACTGTCTTAATGCATTTGTTTTGTTATTTTAAAGGCGTGGCATGTAGCGTATATCTGAACTCATGGAAGGCATAGACTAATCGCCGTTTTGTTTTCATTTTAATTCGGTTTTGACGTTTGATTGTTTATGTAAAAATGCTAGTGAATTGGTATTTTTACGAATTTGACGGTAAAATAATTGGAGATTTATTTACAACAGCTGTCAATATATTTTATTATAATATAACATTTTCATAGTTTTTTACATATTGTTTAGCAACTGTAAATAATTATACCTTAAACTAAAAACAATGTCAGTCTCGCGTGGGATATTCCGTTCGGTCAACGTACTTCGCCGATCGGGCGGCGACGCGTGGTCTGCGCGTTTTACGCACGGAGCGGAATGCGGTAATCAAAAGAAAAACATACTCTCGTTGCAACGGCAATATTAGCCATGTGTCAAATTTGGTAAATTTGGGTTTTGTAAAGCATTTGATTCCCTACATCAAACTACATGTTTGGTAATTTCAGTTATATTTACATAATATTTAATATCTGGATAAGTATGGGATTTATATTATTTTATTACTAAATAATGATGCAAAAATAATATAGAGAATGAATAATAATATAGGGTGATGATTTTAGAAACGTGGTTTTCAAGAAGAGATAAAACGCATATAATTTGATGTTATGGCGAAGAATTTAGTTTTATTATAAAGATAAGGGTTTGCCATTATGTTTTAAAAATGATTTCGGGTAAGTGGCCGCCGCGGCTGACTCGAACAAATTCCAGCCGAGAGGCCCAATTTTCAACCACTTTTTGCAGCAAGTTGGGCCGTATGTCAGCAATAACGCGCCGAATATTCTCTTCCAAGGCGTTAATCGTGTCCGGCTTATCTGCGTAGACAAGCGACTTCACATAACCCCACAAAAAATAGTCCAGCGGTGTTAAATCGCACGATCTTTGAGGCCACGCCACGTTGTTCAGGAGTAAGTCGACTCATTATGAAATGGCAAACCAAACTGAGCATAAATCAAGTGACAGCTGTCAAAAACACCAACTACGAAAAAAGTAGTGCCAGATTGAAAACCACGCCTCTAAAAAAAAACAACCCTATATAACCAAAGCTTTATTATTCTTATTAAAAAATAAAGTTAGAAGAAAAGTAATGACGAACTTGTCGGTTCAGAATTACGTTGAATACCTAAAATGATAATTATTTATATCTAATTATAATGATAAAAAAAAATAGCCTTTGATGAAAATAACTCAAAGGTCAAAATAATTATTGTTATTTATTGTAATTTTAGTGTTCAAAACTTCTCTTTCGACGCAAGTGTTTAGTTTTAAGTGTTATATATATATAAATTTTCATTGATGATCATCGGCAACTTAACTATTATATGAAAATTTGTTGTGGGCTAAATGTTTACAGAGGGGTTTGAAAGTTGTTTCCCTTGTAGATACTTATCTTTAATAAATATATGTATATCTTATCATAAATAATAATTCATCGTTATTGCTTTGACAACTATAATACGTCAATATTGTTATTTGCTTAACTTTTCCTCAGTATAAAATTGTATCTGGAAACACGCTAGTTTAATGCTAATGCGTTTAGTTACTATACAGGTTGTCTCGAGACCGTTCCCGAAGACTTTTATGTTTATATTCCCTATTACGAGTAAGAGATTATATTTAAAAAATGTGAAAATAAGTCATCCCCAAATTCATTACTTTATTAAAGCGATAGTGTAAATTCTCTCAGGAGTTGCAAATGAGATATTGCACCCTCATTCGCACTCGACCTTCCCGGAGCGGCGAATGACGCTATGACAACAGCGATTTAATATTATCACGTAAAGTTTACATTTTTTTTCTCCAAAACCTTGATGAATTTTGATATGTTGCCTTAACATATCATGTTTGAAATCGGAGGGCCAGTCAGTTAGATGTTTTTTTATGAATGGTCTTGGACCCTCTGGCTCAAATGATTTTGAATTAAAAATATTTAAAATGTGAAAGGGGGGGGGTGGGGGGAGAAGAGAAGGAAGGTGGCAAAGTTGCCGCTTTCAAAATTGCCAGTTAAAATATATAATTCCCTCTGAATTTCGACTTGAATAATATTATTAAAAATAAAATCAGGTAAAAATACAATATTTCCAGCTACAATCGAATAATAATAATAGCACCCCCCCCCCCCTTTAAGTTGGCTGATTTTTTTAATGGAAATTTATGGAAAATTCTTCTTGGATTTTTCGGCTGCGTTGCTTGAATCTCTTCCAAAAAAATAAATATACCAATTCTTATGGTGCCAGTGGTAGCGCAATTACAAAGCAAAATATATGATTCTAGTGTAAATCTCTGAGGTGGATCTCAAACCCGATTTCAGTGCTTATCTTTAGATTAGCCAGGATTCTAGATTCTAAAGACTTGTGTCAGACGTCTCGTGCGAACCATAAACTCAAAAGACTGATTTGGTGGAATATACAAACAGATTTAAGATAAGCTAATACGTTTATAAGAGTTATAGTAATTACCCATTTCTAATCTGTAGCGGTTTGCGTTGTTTGTGAATCGTTTTGATTGGAAATATCTGGAGGAATTTTTCAATTTTGAAAAATATGCCTGTTGGAAAATGCCGAAAGCGCATTTATTTGAAGCGTTTACAAATCACGCTTTTTTTTAATGCGTCATTTGGGATCCGTCGACTGAACCCCGAATGCTGTTAGGTGTGCTTTTTTACTGTTGATGTTTGTGACTAAATTGACTGTGCCGACGTGATCGGGTTTTGCTTTTTGGTGCAAATCTCCTTATAGGAGATTGCATTTAATGATTATTGAATAATAAATATTGTTATTAGGTTAATATCGCCATTTATTTTTCACTTTTGTAGACCATGTTAATGTGTACTTTTAATTCAACTTTGTAATTATTTTAACAATCTCATAAACACAAATATTTAATAAACAAACGGAGAAAAATCTCCCAGGCGGTATAGAAACAAATAAGCTACTTCTCGTTAAAATGATTTCAGTGCCAATAGTGAGAATTGTGCTTTGATGGATTTTTTCTTTCTTCACACAATGTCATTCCATCTAAAGATGACTTCCCAGTAATACATTATTGTGAATCTAAGATATATGAATGAGATTTTACATACATTCCAATTTCTTTCAAATAACCGACCGATTTATTACCAATTACCGATGACAAATTATTATAGATTAATAATTTTGTTCCATCGTTTATTATTATTTTTATGTAGTAATTATATTCAAATGTGATATTATTAGTGCCTTTGTTTTATAATTGTTTATGAATCTTCATTATGTAATAAGTTAATATATTATCTATAGGTGTTAACCATAGTGGAGGGCGGAAATCCCGTCGATGTCACAGTGTAGAGAATGTTTTGTTGGTTTGTGCAGTAAGGACATTTACAATTCAGATGGAGTGTGGATAGAATTGACCCAGTCTAAAAATTTAAAAAATAAAGCTTTATTATGAACGAATGCCTAATTTTTATAGTAATGTGATCAAGAAAACTCGATGAAAATTCAAATGGTTAGAGACTTGTCAATTTTACCACCAAACCGGCGAAATACGATATTGCCACATGCCCTCGGGGGACTTTGAGGTTATTTTTGTGGTCTGTTTTGTTCTTTGACTAAAGATCGTTAATAATAATATAAAAATATGACCCGTGCATAAATGCAGTGCAAAAGGGGGAGCTTATTGCCGTAGAGCAATCTCTGTCAGCTAACGCAGTTAATCGATGGCTGTGTTTTCTATAGTTTGAAACTTTTGTACCATAAATTCTTACATTAAAAATATATGATAAAAGTTAAATAACAAGTTGCGTATAGAATCAAAAGTAGCAAATCATTATAAGGTTTTGTATCGATTTTGAAACATCTTCATGTTACCACAAATTGAAGTAAGAATTAATAATGACCCTATAAAACGTGTTTAAAATATTAGGTAGGAATCAAAACGAGCGATTTACGGCCATTTAGAATTACTTATGTTGCTGATATTAAATTGGGATTACTCACTTACACCTCTGTTTTATTGTGACGTCATTCGCAATAGCAATTTGCAAGACTCAGTTTCTTAAACAACAAGAATTTAAAACTATTGATATTACCTACTTTATTCTAGATGTAAATTGTTTTTATTAAACACTTTTTACCGCAGATTACTACTTTTGATTCTATACGACTCGTATATTGGTGGATACGGCCGCCTGCCTTTAAGCTCTGGTCAAACTAATATTTCAATACCGTTTTGTCACATGACTTTCTATAACTTATTTCTATATCTAATTGTAAGTACTTACCAGTGATAAACCACTCTAAACTGTGACATTGGATTGCATGATACGAAACGTAAGCTACGAACATTTTTAACCACCGTATAAATTTAATTGTAAAATTTTAATCAACATAGTCATATCAATAAAAGCAATACATACTATTGTTATTTTTAAAACAACCTAAATGTAAGAGTATGAAAAGTTACGATCAAAATTTTTCGATCGATACGTTATTTGGATCAAGGACACGATTTTTATAAGTGAATACCATATAAAGCGTTTCCAATATGGGAATATTTGCAACATGAATAATATTAACCGTTTCCAGGCAAAACATTGTAAAATTTACATTAAAAATATCCTATTTTAAATTTTTTCATTCTGTTGATTTTCGGCGAACAAAGCTTTTGTAACGTCATTCAATATGTTTCCTAGATAAAAGCTTAGTTGTAATTTCCGCGTCTTTACGTAACCACAATGTTTTTTTCTCCAGGAAAATATATTCTTTCTGTAATATAAACTTTAGTAATCTGATTCTTTTTTTTTTTTCTTAATTGAATGTTACTTTATAAATTCCCACGGAGTCATGTTACATCATAATTGTAAGCGACATTAATGGGCACTCACTATATAACGTGTTATTGTGTGTACTCGTATGATTTTTGACTGCTATACCTACAATATTATGCAAATTGGCGCTTGCACCATTTACTTTCACTTATAGTAGTAATACACACCTGGTTGTGTTTTATACTTATTCCCTATACAAAACAGTGTGAAATTGGTATCAATAAAATCGTTCTTTCTACCCAAATAGATAATAAATCATTTTTATAACTACATAAAGTAACAAAGTGACACTTTCCCAGCGTACAATTAACTTATATAACAAATTCAAAAGGTTTATAAGCATGCAGCTTGTGGCCGTAACAAAATAAAATATAGACCAAATTTTGTATTTCTGATGTAAATTTTATAATGATAATATTAAGTTAGATAATAATTATGATTATGAATAATATATTGTAATTATTAGTTAACTCAGTATTTTGAAAAAAAAAACAAATAAATGAGAATATATATAATAAGAGATAATATATTTTCATTTATACAATAAAACGCCCATATTATCATAGGCTGTAGTGTTCATTGTAAAAAGTGTATATAAATATAAGTTATTAATAATTATTTTATTTTATTTTACGGCCGTGTGCAGCGCAGCGATGATGCACTCTATTTATGTTCATGTTGTGTGTTTTTTCTTTTTAAATTAATAATTTGGAAAGAATGTCTATAGTGCCTTGTAAATAAACATACTTTTCTCAATTATTAATATTTCGTTTAATTTCTAATAGTATTTTTGTGCCGCTTTCGTTTAGAGATGGTAAGTATAATTTTTATTTCCTCACCTAGATGCGGGGAAAAGGTCAGCAGTGGCGTTACTACGGTTCTCTTTATCCAATTTGGGGCTGTAAGACTCCACTTTCCTTAGATTACCACAAATTCAATTCGTAGAGTTTGCATATTTTTTTCTTGATCACATGAAAAGTGGAACTTCTTAGGCGGTAATTTTTTCAAGTAGACTGAACTGGTGAAATTTGTCGTTTTAGTTTGGGTCGTGCCTTATTTTTTATCGGAACAGCTGACAGTCGAAGCTGGCACAATTTTCAAATATTATTTTGCACTTAAATGAATTGATTATTGAGGTATCCTATAGGGACCCCTGTTTATATTGCAAAATTCCCCCTCAGTGGCCAATCCGGGGCTGCAAATAGAACAAAGGAAGAGGTGAATGCATTTTTTGTTTTTTAAGTTTGTTCGTCTCAATAAATCTATTCACTTATACAGGTGAACTTTTTCTCTTTTTCAAAAAAGTCGGCCTGTATGGTTAAAAATCTTCAACCGGCAAATTAGTGGACTTGTACCTGCTAAGTTTATTTAAGGAACCTTATGACATTTTCGCAGTTGCATTTATGCGACTGCACAGGCTATTGTATGCATATGTTTATGCATTGATTGATTACCTTCACAGTAGTCAGATATTCCTTTTTACATTTTCAATTTATTTTACATGTGAAAAGCGCACGAGCGTGGTAGACGACGATGGGGCTTTTTTTTCAATCGACCGAAAAGATTGGCCAAAAATGGATAGATAAACCTTGTCGTGCTCGACGTCAGACTATTTAAAGCATTTAGCAAAATGGCAATCAACGACAAATGAAAAATGTTAAATAATTTTATTTAAAGTTTTTATAGCGAAAAAAGAATTATAAGGGTACAAGAGTTCCTGGACTTGAGATTGCTGGATAGGGGACAGGTTCATGGCTATAGTAAATGAGCTCAGTTACCCCCAAAAAGAGGGGTTGTCACTACAAAATGCAAATAAAGTGAAATATTTGACAGGTCTAGAGGTGAAATTAAAATACATTTTATGCATATACTCTTCATGTCTGTGCTGTTAAGTATCGAAGAGTTCCTTCTTCTGGAGCCAATCCTGGGAGTAGAATCAGGTCGTGCTTACCATAAACAAGCATAGTCATCGGAACTGAACCAAATAAATCAAATTTCAACTCCGTAGGATAAGAGGAAGTGGTTGTAATTCAGCTTGCAAGATTTGACCTAAGCCGACGTACAAACATTGCAAGCTAAATAAAAGCTTGTAAAAAAAAAAAATTGCCATTATTAGTATTCAATATTAAAAAAATAAAATAAAACTGAAATTATTTCACTGTAAGTACCTAAACATATCAAATTGAAATATTTTATAGTGCATAAATGCTATCGCTATGAATTACAATTTCATGTTTTTCCCATACAAATGACCGAGGCCGATTTTAAGTTGTTTTTTTCAGTTTATGAAAGTGTTCCGAACGCGTTGTTAAACATAATATGCTTTTTGAATGTTCGATGGTTTATTTGAACAATAGGGTAGTTAGTTCAAATATTTTCTAAAATGTCAAGAACATAATTCTTAACTTAACCTTAGATGCAATCAATCTGCATAGGTAAGAATAATTAGTCTGTGCATTCATTCCATCTTTTTTAATTTAATCGCGTATAATTACTTAAAGGTACCTATTTATAATACTTTAAAAGATTTTTCGGTTGTTTAAACACTTGTTATTGTTAAGTAAACAGATGGAGACAAAGTAGAAGATAGAGATTAGGTGAGTACCTCTGCTGGACGTTTCGGAGCTCTTCAACAGCTAAACGAAGACTGGCCTAGGTACATCATCTGTCACCTGAAGTACCCACACGTTGGTTTACCTGTTAGTGGTCGTAGTGGGGAGGTGGGATTGATATAAAATACATACAATATAATACCTATTTAATTAAAACAATACATTATTATCCCAGTATATATGTCAGTAAATATTAAGAAACCAGTCTACGTTTAGCTGTTGAAGAACGGCCCACGGAGCTCCGAAACGTCCAGCAGGGGTACTCACTCACCGAATCTATATCTTCTACTTTTTCTCCATCTGTTAACTTAACAATAACAAGTATATATATTTATATAAATTTCTGGCGAAAATGGTTTTTTGGATATTCCTTCCTTTGACGGATAGCTGGACGGACGTGCCATTTGCGTTGGATGGACAATCACGAACGAAACATTGCTCGTACGTGCATTTCCGGGATCCACAATGGCAAATAGCAATGTGTTTTGTTTCCTTCTCGGCCCCGCCGAAGCGGAGCGCTACAAAAAATTGCTAAGACTCATTGAGCGCCCCCCTCCACGGAAATCTTTAGTAAAAGGCGAAAGATTTATGCGCTTTGAAGGGAAGCCAGAGTTATCGAGGACTCCAAGAAATGAGATTTGAGTAGGCTTTTATAGAATATTAAACGGTAGTGCCCGTTCATTGACAGATCTCAGCGCGATCTGTCATATAATGGGTAGGTTAACGCCGCGGTGCTACTAAATAGCGCACCTTACTCTAGACTCTAGCCTAACGTATTTTGAGAAGTTTTTCTGACTTATTTATCATTAGATGTTAGTCGTTACAGGCGGCGAAAACGAAAGAAGTCTTGCTAATAGAATTCCAGTTGTTTTCATATATGTATAAACATATATGTAAAAAACATATAAATTGTACCTACAAATATACCATCAAAATATTACTATTGAACATTCAAAACGCGGTTAAAGGAAACGCGTTCGGAACACTTATAAACTGAAAAAAAAAATCTAATGAAAATGCGCGTTGGTAGTTTTAAGTATATAAATTTGTTTTATCAGAAAAAAAAACGTTTTAATGATTAAGAATTTTATGATCTTATGATTAACAGGTACTTATTTATTCTGAGACAGGATAAATGACTGTTGCCTATTGGACGTTCATTAGTCATACGTCCGTAAATAAAGATGGCGGTGGCGTAGCGGACGGACGACCTGTCCGAAATTGATTAGTGCCGGTCGCCATTTAAATACTTTTCTAGCAAGCATAAAAAGAGTTGTCAGTAGGGATTTTTTTATGATTTTTATTGATTATATTTTTTTTATATGATATGGCAAAACTTTTATGCAATTTAAAAGGAAAAAAACAACCTAAAGAAAGGTATTTAAAAAAAAACTATAACTTTTACAACGGTAAGTACTTTCAAATAATTGTTTCTGCACCATAATTGCTCAGAACCAATATCAATTCTATTTATTTTACATAATGAAAAATATTCGCTTTAAAATGTCGATACTTAGTATAAATATGTGCAGTCATTCATCCCTTGGCAGTTGTTTCAATATTCAACAATACGCGCCCGCCTGTCAAACATGGCCGCCGGAGAATGCGTCAACGCAACTATAGGCTGTGGTATTTATGAGTAAATTAAAAAACAAAAATATACTTTAATATTTTTGTGGTAATTTTGTTAAATGGAATATGTGATAGCGTGGAAGTGTTGTACAATGTGAAGGAAGTATTGTTTTCGTGAAGCTTTTGTAATTTTGTTTTTTAAAATCTTTCTTTAGATCATTTGCTTCGTTGTTTTCTTAATATTATCATGATCTATACCTAAAACTGATTAAGAATAAGTATGTTTTGTTACATAATTATTATAGTTAGTCGGACTGGCAGAAACTACATTCAAATGTATTTCATAACCTATAAACGATAACAGCTGTCAAACGCGCGCGAACGAACTAATATCTAAAATGAAATATTTTAATAAGAAACATTCAACCCACTTGTTTGCCTGTAATAATTATATTTATTGAAAATAATCCAACCCAAATGGATGTTCTAGCTCAAACGAAGTTTTATTTTTTTGAATAAATTTAAACCACTTTGATTTATTTTGACATATTTATTGACCATTATTATCTATACTCCACAATTCAACCCAATTTTAGGACAAAATAATAATCCATTTTCTGATTGTGGGTTAGAAAATTATTTTATAGTCTAACAACCATTCACACTCGAAATAATAAATAATCTAATGTAATACTTAGCTAAAACTGATATTTTTCAATACAAATATGTGCGGCGCAGACAAACATGCGGATGTACTCGTAAAAGCAGCGGCGGCAACAGTAACTCGTACGAGTAGCTGCTTCCTTCTTCTTCTTTCATTTGACGCTTTGCAGAAAAGTGAAATATGAACCCGCCGCTTTAATTATCTGAAACAAAATTAATACATTTTCATCATGCATTAATGCAAGTAAATATTTCTATTTTATTTAACGTGTTACCCTGAACATATAAAAAAGATGAATAAACACATTATTTTAAATTAGAATCATTCAGTGAACAATTCAATTTTAAAGTAACTGAACTTTATTTGATTCTTATTTTGATAATTACCCAAAATTTTTATATTAAAATTATAAACAAGTTTATAAAATGCTAATTATAAAAACTAAAATTAAATTAAATAGTTTATTTTCCATTGCTGAGAACACTCGTCAACGTTTGTCCGCTGTTCATTTTCATTAATTTAGACTCTTTTTTCCTATAACTGGCATTTGGTAACCATTGGATATTTAATCATAAAAAAAAATATGTTAGATACCTTAATCTTAGGTCCTCAACATAGTAAAGGTAGATTTTTAACATTCAATTCTATTTGAGGAATGTAATGAATTGTAATAGTTGTTATATTAGAGCCTTAGGAAAAATAGTAATTGAAAGGCAAATGAAAGGTGTAAAACATAGTGAAGTATGTTTTTTTAATTTCTTTATTATAAAGCTGTAATTAAATAAAAACCAACAATTGCTTACTGACGCCCTATAAAAATTAAACATCGAGTTTTAAGGTTGACTGTCAATATTTTAATAACAAACCGCTTGGGTCCTCAAATGTGAGGCAACTTGACGACCTTCAACAGGCGACCTGCAGGACTAAGGCAGGTCTTGATGTGCGCGGAATAAAACAGCGACCTTCATTGCAGGTGCAAAGAGCTCGCATGCTCTGGAGGAGGCTGTGGACTCCTCGCAGTCAGCGTTACTCACCAATTTAAACATTAGTAATTCAAAAAATTCACACCTCAACCTATTAACACGTATGTTACAATACAAGAATCTACACGACAACGTTTGATAATTTATTGCGATGTTGGCGACAATGTTGGCAATTTATTTATTTACACATTAATACAAAATTACAGCATTTCGTAATTCGTAAATTATTTATTCTTTATTAAGAGAATTCAACAGTCTTACAAACAATTGGTAATCACTGATAAGTTTACAGTTTAAAAAATATTTGTAAAACTAATAAAAGATTTCTATTGCTAATATAAAAAACTATAAACTAAAAATGAACTTTATAGCGAACTTCTTGCCTTACCAGTTAACCAGCTTATAGATTAGTAAATAAGACTTAAATAAATTAATTTACAGAAACATGCTTAATAAAATTTAGATTAATCATAATATATATTTCAGTAATTCTAACTAATAGAGTTGGGATAGAGAGCTGATAACGGATCTAGGGATTAAGAATGAGATTGTGGAGACTTATTTTAGTGTCGAGTTGGTTCCGCGGGCGGGCAGCTGGATTGAGTAGGCAAATGAATCTGTGAAGAAAGATGGGGAACATAGCTTCATTTTGGGAACGAAGAGAGATCTTGGGAAGGTTCATTCCCAAAGTGAAGGCATTCAAAAAGATAAGACGGATTTAATGAGTTTAGATTTGATAAAGTGGGTTAAGGGTATGGAGTCATGGCAATAAGCAGAGACGTGCTCAAACGGTATGAACGAAAGCAGATCCAGGTGAGCAGGAACAGCTGCTAAGGTGTTGGTGAGATCTGATGGCGTTTCCGAAGTGAGAATTCCGCAGAGGAGTGAAGATCTCTTTCGCAACCTTTCAGTTTAGTCTGAATCAGAAACTTATTGCCTTTGGATGGGGTTTTTGTACTAATATACACTATATTATATTGTATATTGGAGTATAGTTCCATTATCTGGAGTCCTCATGAGGTTACTTACGGTAATATCCTGGAGGTTATTCAGAGGAGGTTCCTTAGATACCTTTATCTCCGTAGGTATGGGTATTATCCAGAAATGTTTCCCAATACGAATTCATCAGCTTTTGTATTAGGGATGTTAGGCTTTAACACACTCGAGTTTAGGCGACAAATCCATACTTTGTGTTATTTTTATAAGGTTATTCGCGGTTTCATCGAGAATCCCGTAATACTCGGTGATATTGGTATCTTTGTTCCGGACCGTCGTACTAGAGCGCGGAAGCACGCGTTATTTAAGCGGTTAGCATGTACAAGTATAGTCCGGCTTGGGAGAGCAGTCGAATTATTAAATTCCATTTCCGCGGAGATTGATATGTTTGTCTGTTAAAAATCTGCTTTCTATTACGCCGTTGTAGGATCGGCGTGAATTATTTATTTGTTAATGTTTGCCTGGAGGTATTATTTATTTTTTTTTAGCATAGTATGTTTCATGTTATTGTTTTTAATGTTCTTTGTTTTTCTTTTGGTGATTTAATTTGTTTTTACTTTAATTGTAACGTACGTGGGGAAACCTGTTAAATAAATAAATAAACAATTACAATGTATAGATTCAGCTAAGACGTTGTCTTATCTGCCGGTTTCTTAATCTTAATTAAGAACAATTTATTTAAACATGCATAAAATATAATACGAAATACTTAAAAATTAGTTAGCTCATGCGATTTACAAACAAAATTAACTTAATTTAACTAAACCTAAATAATCTTTACTATGTTTTTTTCCTTAAATTCTTTTAATTTAAGTTTTATTGCCGATTTTCTTTTATATTGTCTAACTTCGAGCGGTATTTTATTAAATAGGCTGGGTATTACATATTTTAACTGTTGATATCCATACGTGTTTACACATCTTTCGAAAATATATAGTTTTCATTTGACATTTGTCTAGTAGAGTACTTATTAGTGACGAGATTTTTCCATGTTTCATCTGAGAAGTGGTTGATTGCAATTCTATAATGGCAAAGTTGACTTTAATAGGAAGAACTTTGAAATGGGTGGACAATTTAGAGTAGTCGCCTTGCATTGACATTTTTTTACTTTTTGGAATAATTATTTTTAATATACGAATTTGTAGAATATAAATTCGCTGTATATAGTAAGACCCCAAATTGTAATACCATACAAAATAATAGATTCAACTAAGGATATATAGATATTAAGTAAAATTGACTCATTTAAATACGGTTTCAGATGCACAAATTTTACAAAAAAACTTTAAGGCGATTGCATAGTGAACGGATGTGGTCTTGCCAATTAAATTTATTATCTACTGTTATACCGAGATATTTATGATTTCTAGATCACAAATAGATCGGCGTAAATTAAAACATACCTTTGCAAACACCTCCAAAGATATGACATAGAATTTGCCAGCTGTCACAGTCGCAGGCTTTTGACATCTTTGACTCATGATTAGCAGATATCTCTTGATCCTCGTGTCGCTGGTGTTGTACCAGGCCAGGCTGTATAGCGCCTTGGCCACGGCTGCCGACTGAATTTTTAACAGAAATATTTGTTTTGCCCTTTTCAAAATAATAAAATACATTTAGTTCAAGTAATTATGTATAAATGACTCGTCTCGGCGAGGATACACGCTCTCTTTCCTACCCGCAAAATATTCCCCTATTGAAACATAACCTAACCAACAAACGCCGCGCATACGACCCCAATCATATTGACCCCGAAAGCTGGCCAAAAATATTATTTTACTATAACAGAGATACGGATATTATTTCATTAGTAGCTTACATGTTATTGTGTACAATGATTATTAATACTTTTAATTACCTACTCCTCCCCACTGCTATCTTCGGCATGACTTTTTGAATCATCAGCAGGCAAGAGTAAATCGATTGTTTCCTTTGAAAACGGCCTCATTTTTCGTTTGGGACTTTGCCTCGTACCCGCAATTAAAGGATCCGATGTTAATAATAACCTATTTATTATGTCTAAATTACATGCCTCTCGAGAAAAATTCCTTGAATAATTTAATCTGTATCCTCGGAAATGTTTATTAGCTGCCCTATAGGTAATAATAGAAAGCTGGAGATGACCTCGGAACCATGTCGTAAGGTTTTATGCATGCTCGGGGAGATTGGGTGCCAAGGATATAATTCAACATAAAGTTCTGGTGTCTCCATCACATATTGTTCAAATAAATCGCAGTTTATTTTATTCTCACTCGACAAAACTTCTAAAATAATTTTAAATCTATATATTAAGTTATGATCTACTCCAGTTATACTAGAAGATAAATCATGATCAGCGAAGAAGCGCCCGCTGGTATTGCCATCATTGGTATTTCCAAAGCCAGCTTTGGGAATATCAACTATAAGGCCCATTTCATGTCTGAATTTGTCCTGTTATTCTCGTTATCTTTGTCGGCTTGCAACTTAATTTGCCATTTTTTAAGGATAATTTGTAGGACAAGTGAAGAATGCTTTCAAAAGGTCTAAATGCGTGCAAAACAGAAAGGCCAAATCTCCAAGAGTCTTCTTTAACAGTTCGTTTTTGTGTTAAATCGTTAAATTCTTTGGAGGTTCCTCATTGTCGAAGTAGTGTGTGTTACCTGTCAACCTGTCAACGAGAGCTTGCTGAATCGTTTTGGTGTATTCCGTGTAACCCAATTTATTTCCGGTTAGATATAATACAAAACCCACCCAGGTGGGTTATACTCTTATACCCAAAGCCTCAGTCCACTAATATACCGAAAATATCTACCAATATTATCTGGTAACTTTCGATTATTTAAAATAAAATCCCAAAGAATCCAATTTGATTATTTATTTCTCCATACCTCGTTAATGATGATTTGGCCGCAGTACGAGTGCACGAATATGCTTAGGACTTCGGCAGCACAAATGCCGACAAACAGGCAAACCCACAGCGCCGACTCCGAGGACATCTGAAACCAGAGACAGAGGCGCTGGTAGAGTAGCCGTTTCTGGTATGAAAATATATATTCTTATAATATCCATCCTAGGAACGACCGAATAATTCCGCTCAAAACAGAAGCACGCTTCTCTCTGTGGTAAATGATTATTATCTTGAATAATCAAACCATGCCTTTATGTGGAGCAGCAGATCTACCCGAAGACCACATGTGCCGTTATTTTTATGAAAATGGTGTTTTGAGAAGCTTCAATCAGACGCTATTGTAACATCAGCACAATAATATACACAAAGGCGAATATGGCTTCTTTAGAACTTCAATCTTCGTTTTCTTCCCCTGCCTTGGGGTCTAAACAAGAATGGCTATGATACCTATAGCTATCATTTAATATCAACTGCTTCTATACATTGTTTGGTAGTAGTAAATTATTTTACCAGAACCTAACGACTTACAGCCTTGTCCTACCGGCGTACCCCAGACTACTCGTGTCTGCCAACTTGTAGTGGGATGAGTAGATTAAAATAAAAAAAATAAGACACTTTTTCAATTCATTATAAATTTTAACACCATTTTAATTTTTTTTTGTTATAAATTTTGAAACGCGGTTAGTAAAAAAACAAAATAGACCCCCCTCCCTCCTGTCTATTTACTGTTTTTGTGATTTATTATTAAATAACTTTCCCAAATTATTGACGTTTTTTCACTAACTCGTCAAAAGTTTCGTAAAGTTGTCTATTATAATAAATAATTTTTTCCGCGAATTCCGTGATTTAACAAAGTTTATTGTTCGTTTGAATCCTATTCGCGTTTGAAGGAACCTCCAATCCCGCAATCAGACGACGGATTGTTGAAAAGGTTGATCAATCTTCAACACCTTGATTCTTCCAAATGGAACAGTGTGAGATTTTCTGATACCCAGAAGAATTACTTAGCTTTGCCCCAGGTTTTACTAACCTCGAAATTAATGATGAAATTCATTATCTTGACAACCAATTCCTACTATAGTCTTTAGATCAAACATTCGGCGCCTTGACTAGCGCGCTGCTGCAACAAAGAAGTGCTCTTCGTGATGCCATACATGGTGTAATAGAATGGGCCAACAAAGGCTCTGCTATAAAGCCGTCAGCGCTAGAAGAGAAGTTTCAAGAGTTCTTTGCCGGCAATTCTAAATTTAAGCAGGTATCGAGGGATATTCTTCAAATAGTGTGTGGTAGAAGAGCCGACATAATACCAGCGTCGTGAACGAGTATTGAACCCTGCGAAAGATAAATATGCAAGGGATGCAATTCGCAAAATTCCCCCTTCAGCCGAATGACTTTTCGGAGGAGATCAGTTCACTGCCCATTTACAGAAAGTGGGCGGTTTGAAGAAAGTTTTTGGCCGGCCTAAAGCATCTGCTTAGGATGTTCAGGCAATACCGGGGCGGTCCACTAACCCGTCGGTACATCGGCCAACAGCCCTTTCGTTCGCGGCCCCAGCAGCTTACTCTGGGCCGTGGAAGAGTAAAGCTTCTGCTTTGAGCTTTGTCGAAAACTCAGGCCACCAAAAAAAGCTGGCAGAATTGTGAGGTATGGCCCAACGGAATAATGAGAAATCTGGAACTCGCAAAAGAAGGCGAGATTGACTCACAATTCCAAGGGGGACGCCTAAAGCTATTCTACAGCAAATGGGCGGATTGTGGCGCTCCCCAATTTATTCTACAAATTCTCCAGGGGTACCGTATTCCTTTCGACCAACGGCCTCCGTTAACTCCTTTAACATCATCAGTGAGAGCAAATTATCAGACAATTTCTTCCCCCGAAATGTCAAGTCAAATTCAAAAACTTCTAGAGATGAAGATACTAGAACCAAACACAAAAAGTTCAGGATTCCTTTCGAAAATGTTCCTCGTCCCAAAAAGCAATGGGTCATCACGACCGGTTTCAATCTGAAGAGATTGAATCAATACTTATCAACCAGAAGTTTCAGACTCTTAAAACTTCAGAGAGTTCCTCAATTCATACAAGCAAACGACTGGATGGTGAAGGTCGACTTGCACCAAGCCTTCTTCCACATTCCGGTGGCAAAAGCTCATCGTTGGTACTTGAGTCTTGTCTACAACAATCGGGTCTTACAAACGACCGCTCTTCCATTCGCCCTTTCGAGCTCACCAAGCGTGTTTGCATCTATTTCAAACTGTTGCAGGTGGCCGGGCAATTAAGAGAACAGGGCATGAGGATTATTCTGTACTTGGACGATTTCCTTATAGCCCATCCACGAGTTCCTTATGCAAGGCAACACTAACGTCTGTGCAGAAATACCTCTCAACGCTAGGGTGGCTGATAAATTTAGAAAATTCAATAGTATGCCCAGACCAACAAATAGAATATTTAGGTTTAATCTGGGATACTCGTCGCAATCAAAAATACCTCCCGATCAAGAAAAAAGTGAATATAAAGTCGATTCTCGAAAAAATGAATGAGAGCACAATTATGGAATTTGAAGATAGCCCAATCACTTCTTGGGACCTTCAATTTTGCAAGCATAGTCATCCCAAGAGGAAGACTCCACTGCAGAGAAATGCAAGTTCAGATGAGAAGAATGCGTCCAAGAGGAAAAGAATCTATAACCCAGAATGTCCTAAAGGATATGGTATGGTGGAGGTCAGCGGTAGGAAAAACATCAACTATCCACGCTCCGCCCCAAAAAAACCCACAAAAAAGTGGGTTGAGTATATTAAAATAAAAAACTTTATGTCTGTCCGAACAAGGTATAGCCATCGTTTATTAAAATGACTAATTTACATTTCTTACATTTCTTACATTTCTACGAGTCATAGTCATAGTCATAGTCGTCCCAGCAAAATAAAGTGTTCTATAAAGCTTTTCTGATAAGATATAACAAAAGGTAACGAACGTACTATAGAAATTCCCCAAACGGTCAGGCAAAGCTTAAACGACGAGAGGGAAAACTGGATCAGCATCGGCGTCGCGTAGAGCGCCTCCAGGAGCGCCGCGCACTCCAGCGCCGCGCCGTGCAGCCTCACTGCGGCCCTTAGGTCCGGCTCGGTGCGGACGGCGCCCAGCCGGCGCCGCACCAGCGCGAACAGCGCCGCGACGTGCGCGCAGAGCGCCACGCGCGCGCAGTCCGTCGCCGACAGGTACGGCAGGTTGAGGACCAGCAGCAGCGCGTAGTACGCGAAGTGGACCAGCCCGTAGCAGGCGGATTCCTCGATCCCAAGCCTGAAACCAACCAAAGAGAGAGACCTCTGGAACTGTTGCTGTCTCCCTCTCTTCGGATCAATCAACAGCCATTCCATCTTTATTGTTGAGTTCGTACCAACCAATTGAGTGAACTTAGGTTTTGAACAATATCATATTAATATGCTTGGGGAAATACTGATGTACCTATTTAATCTAGGCTAAGCTAAGTTTTATTTATTAATTTATATAATTTATATATACAAGACTTGCATCCAAAATATTTCATAAATACTCATGGCCATGTGAAATCGTCTAATAGACGATTCGCACACTGTAAATGTCAGTAGAAATCTAATTTACTAACTGGACAAAGGAAGCCGACTATTTCTTAGATTTGATATTTCATAAATCCATTGTGTCGAAAATGCATAGTTGCAGCTGTCACGCCGTTTGACGTCACGAGAGACTCGAGAAATACCTTTCCCACGATAAGTTTTCTTGACCGAAATAGGTACCTGCCAACTTCAGCCTTCGGCGCGATCATACTATCATTCTTATTATTAATTACCAATATATATACATAATAGATTACTCAGTTTAATAAACATCATTTCCACTACCATCTTCATTCTTCTCATCGTCATCGATAACTAACAACCCTTCGTTACAATATCAATGTTTTTCATCATTTGGGCAATGTTTTTGATCACAATATTTTTATTTAAAAATTAGAAATGATGATTGTTGCGGTTCTGCGTCGGACCAGACGGTGGAAGTTATACTTCTTTAGCCATTCGCACACACCCACTCAAACACACACAGGCAGGATATATAAATGAAATATAAGACATTTACCTCTGTTATTCAATATATTTCTCTTCAATATATTATTATAAGTAACTTCATTATTATACTATACACTTATTATTAAGTTCGTATAATTGGTGAAAAAAAAATCCCAGTCGGGGATCGAGCCAGGGACTCTAGCATGGGAGACGAGTGCGTTAACCACTGACCCACCGAGACTCCTGGGGTATCTTTGGTAGAGAACGTATAAAAAGGCACTCTACGGATTTTACTCCTAAAGCGTGAGGCGGTTTCTCGACCAACATCCCATCCCAATGAGTACAACGGGCGCAAAGAAGGCGTCATTAAGGCGCCCCGGGACGCCTTTGTCCTTGAGATTAGAAAGAGTAGGCTTTATTCGAACATTGACTCGTAGAAAAGAGACGGATATACTCGCCGACTCATTTGGAATCGATGAAACATGTTTTTTGTATTTAAATAATTATTATCATTTGAAAAAAATGTTTTTTTTTATGTAATGGCCTAGATTATTATATTGTCTATCTTTAGAAAGAAAAAATAGGTTCGCGTCACTTACACAACTTAAAAGAAAATCGTTGCAAGAAAAAAACAACACTTTCCTATTTATTTATTTTCATTACTATAATAAGGTGTTTTTCGTTTTTTTTTAAGCAAAGTACTAAATTAATATATTTAGAATATTGTGGTATTTTTAGTTTTAGCCATTTGTTGGGAATAACTTCAACAAAATGCACCAAAATACGTTACAAAACACGTTTTAGGGGCTGGTGGCGCCTTAAAACATTTACCAGTAACTTGACGAAACTAAGTGGGACCACTCCTCAGATATTCCTTATCATTTATGTATCGACTAGAAACTACCTCCTTTTTCGAGGTCGGTTAGACACAATGTGAACTAATATCTATTTCTATTTCTAATACTTACTCCAACTTGGCGATCACAAACACGGCGACGTCTTCCTCGCCCAGGAGAAACCTCTTCACCAGGAAAGTTGCCAGAGGCAATAGCGACGATAATGCGAATATAAAGGTCATCGCCAGTATATATAGGGTGGTGTATATATTGCCATGTCTTTCTGCTGTCAAAACAATTGGAAAGTGCAAATGATTTTCCCCTAAAAGGACAAATAATTTAATTAATAATATATTTACGATTTTTCCACGACTATAGTCTTCGTTTTAAATATCTAATCATAATGCATCATTTTGTCGAGGTATAGTTTTATTTATTGCCCTGACTATTCCTGCGTATTTAATACTTACAATTTTGTTGCAACACTGATTGTCGTTATCTATGGAGAGCACAAAAGAATGTCTATGGAGGAAGAGAGAAGGGAGAGGCACTTGGAGATCTTTGACGTTTTTGGATGATGGTGGATTGAGCTAGAGACTTTTGTAAAACTTTTATGAAGTAAATGTAAAGCGAATGGATAATATTGTGTTTTACTAATAATGTGTTGTAATAATTTTATTAAATCACCCATTTTAATATTTTCGTAGGCAGACGAAGAACTTAAACAAGATTTCTATAAAGTTTAGTACACAAAGATAACGCTAGAATTGGCAAGGCAATGGACCCATGATCGCGCCCTGGGGAACTCCTGAAGTAATTACTAATGGTGTAATAATAAAACCATTTGGGAGACAAATTTTTTTATGCGAATTGGGAAAGGTGATACTTATTAATGTATTGAGTCGTATCCAAGGATTGACTTTGTTAAATGCTTTCTGAAATCGGTGTACACTGCGCCGAAATGTGTTCGTTTGTATAGGGTGATGTTTTTAGAGGCGTGGTTTTCAAGAAGAGATAAAACGCATATAATTTGATGTTATGGCTAAGAATTTAGTTTTATTATAAAGATAAGGGTTTGCCATTATGTTTTAAAAATGATTTCGGGTAAGTGGCCGCCGCGGCTGACTCGAACAAATTCCAGCCGAGAGGCCCAATTTTCAACCACTTTTTGCAGCAAGTTGGGCCGTATGTCAGCAATAACGCGCCGAATATTCTCTTCCAAGGCGTTAATCGTGTCCGGCTTATCTGCGTAGACAAGCGACTTCACATAACCCCACAAAAAATAGTCCAGCGGTGTTAAATCGCACGATCTTGGAGGCCACGCCACGTTGTTCAGGAGTAAGTCTATTCATTATGAAATGGCAAACCAAACTGAGCATAAATCAAGTGACAGCTGTCAAAAACACCAACTACGAAAAAAGTAGTGGCAGATTGAAAACCACGCCTCTAAAAAAAACACCTTTATATAAAGGTTTGTTAGTCAATATGTCATGAGATGGTCCCTTTATTTCGAGCGAAACCCTAAAAATAAATATAAAGGAGAAGTTGGACTTACTTTTTCTCCACGTTAGATTTATAGTATCTAATAAGTTCCACATTTTATGTTTTTGAACACATAATGACAGTAAATTGGCCAGAGAGACCAAACAGAATGTTATTTCGAGGATACCCGTTATATAAGCAGTTATTTCAACGTCGGAGCGCACGAGGTAGTAAAGCAGACTCGGGACTGCCATCAGGGCGTAGCACAGGAGGACGCGCAGAACGGCGCGCAGATCGCTCCTCCGGCCCCTGCTCAAGCCCAAGAAGCTCA
Source organism: Neomicropteryx cornuta (assembly GCA_020383195.1). Taxonomy (NCBI): domain Eukaryota; kingdom Metazoa; phylum Arthropoda; class Insecta; order Lepidoptera; family Micropterigidae; genus Neomicropteryx; species Neomicropteryx cornuta. Next base: position 1,256,803 of record JAHKQU010000010.1, on the reverse strand, counting down.
GGAGCTTGAGGTTGTATCGCATCACTTCATAGTCGGGCGGAACCGAGTTCGTCCCTGGAAAGACGCGCCGCGGGTCTTCGGGCCAATTCGCGTCCATTTTGATTTTTCCTGAAGATTCCCTGAAGCGTTTCAGCGACGACGTCAACTGTGCTAATATTATTCAAAGGCTTTTACAATATTAAATTTGCAAATGCAGATCGTACTTAGGTATGTGCAACTTTTTTAAATATAAAATTCGCCAAGTAATTTAAACGGGCAGGGCCGAATTGGGGCTCGATTTTTAACGCTCGATTACAATCAGTTAGACTAATGATATAACTACTGCCTTTACTTATTGCAACGCGGGTTGCGTTACGCTGCCAAAGTGCTAGCGCATGTGGTCACCGTTTATTTGTTTATTTATTTAATTACTAGCTATTATTATGTAAACACTACCAATAAATTATTATAATAAAAGAAAAAAACATTATTTAAGAACAAAAAATAATCAGAATTAATCAGAAACCTATATTAAAAATTAGTTAGATTACTGCCAAAGCGTAATCTTCAGTCCGGCTTCAAATTGAGGAAAAGGATTTTTGTGCTGAAGCATACGAAATAATTGTAAATCCATTCGCGAGTGCGGCCCTGGAAGAGCATTTCGCAGACAATCGCTCAAGTTTTAAGTGTAACTTTCCATTCCTTAAGCGGCACTTCGATCGCGTTAACCATAAACTTTGCTTTGCGCTGATTAATTATAAAACACAAAATTAGCCTACCAATAAAGACGGTAGCAATTTCAAAAATCGACAGAATTGCTTATTTATTGCAATACAATTGCAATATACCTAAACCTACAGTCTACTAGTATATAAAAGTATATACCAACTTTCTTAGTATATAATATATTGAATTAATTTAATCCAAAGGGTGGGAAAAATTGGTTTGCAAATGGCCGCCGTCTTATCGCCTATCCTGCGAAAGGGGATCTCTTTTTATTAGGGGCGAAGATTGCACCCTTGTCGAATCCCTGTCTTTTGGAATAAATGAATTATTAGTATTTTATATTGAAACAGATGAAAGCACGTTATTACTTTGTAAATTTCTGTTTTTGTAGGTTTCTGTAATTTCATTAATTTATGTAATTATTACATTAATAATGTCTAGCGTATGAATAATATTGTAAGGGAGTCGCCGTGGAGCAGTTCCTGCAGTCTGCTTGTCCTCTTGGCGTGAGGTATTTCATTACAGGGAGACAATATCTTATAAAGTCATTGTGTGTGTGTGTGCCAAAAATGTTCATTTCAAATGCTGGCCATTCGTACCACCTAATTAATACCAAAACCAACGGCCATTTGCAGACAATTTTCATGTCTGCCATTAAAAATATCAAAATCGCAACGTTTAAATGTTTAATCCTAACATTTATAAACCCAATGTTATTTACAACTAACTGCTCTCAAACCGGTGCAAATAGACGCGCAGATCAAATGTTGATAAATACAAAGATTTGGGTTTAATTTTCGATCCTAAATTTAGCTTCAATCACCTTTTTGATTGCAAAATCTTAAACAAGAATGGCTATATGACATCTGTAGCTAATATGTATTATCAACTGATTCTATAGGTTGTTTAGTAGTAAATTATTTACCTGAAGCTGGCGTCTTACAGCTAGGCCCTACAGGTTTAATTACCTGCATTTTCCCTTTAGATTACACAAACATCTGATAGGTTGCTTCGTTTCTCTTGAGACTTAAGACTGCGGCACTTTTAACCCATTCGATGTGCCTTTTGGGTGGCCATAGAGGCGACAGTGGGTTATTTTTTAGGTTTGAATTAATTGAAATAAAAAAACTGTAAGACGTCAAGTTCTGGTTAATACTATGAATATTTTAATACTACGAAACACATTTATGATAGCTACATGTGTCAAAGTCACTCTTGTTTTATTTTAATCTAATAATACGTTTAAGGTGTTTCATCTGGGTTCTCTGTTGTCCATTCCGGGCTCGAATCCCAATTGTTTGCAACTAATTCTGCATTTAAGTTTGTTTTTAATGCGTTTATTGTTCAGTTTTAAAAGAACCTTTGTTGTACGGCTAATATAACTGATAGGGCGATGGTCGATGCTTTTGGTTTATTGTTTTGGGATGGGACGTAGACTGATCCCAGTAAATCCTTGGTAAATTATCCAGAAACCTGGATACAAATCCTACCCTCTGTAAAAGTACCTTTGCCCACTTGTGTTTTATCGGGACATTTTCGTCTCTTTTGTAGAAAAGAAGGCGTCCTGCGGGAATAAATTCATGAATGTCCCATTCATTTCTGGTAATTTGCCTATAATATTCGCAATTATTAATGAAATGATTACAGATTGAGCACCATTAGAAGGAAAGACCGATTATTGATTTATTTTATTTTATTTCGTTACATTTTAGGCAAATCTACAATAAATTCATAAATAAGAAGGTATAATTATAATTATCCTATATTATATAATGATAATTAAGGTATAATTATCCTCGCTTCCCGCGTCTTTCGAGATTAGCCGAGTGCATCTGTAAAAAACGTCTATTTTTTAATGAATAATTACATGAATTTACAAAATAATTAAATAGTAATTTAAGGCGAAACATTGACAGTCGACTTTCAAATTCGCTGTTTAATTTTTATTGGGCGTCAGGTTTTACTCTCTGGTCAGTAAGCAATCATAATATAGAAATTAAAAAAACAAACTTTACTATGTTTGACCCTTCATGTCCTTTTAATTACTACTTTTCCTAAGGCTCTAATAACCTTTATAAAATCTGCCTTTACTATGTTGAAGAAATAAGATTAAGGCATCTAAACATATTTTTTATGATTAAATATCCAATGGTCAGCAAATGCCGGCCATAAAAAGAAGTTTTTTGAAATTAATATTTATCCTTTGGCTTCGCCTTAAATAATTTGTTATCATCACTAAAAAAACTGTGTATTTTAATTAGAAGCTACATATTATTTATAGTTATTACATATAATTATAAATATTAAATACTTATTATATGTAACTTATGTTTGCTTTCATATATTTTCTCTACACCAAGTTATTAAACAATGGTTTTTTAACGATCGTAGTTTAAAAATTAAATGTGTTAAAACTTAGACAACATTCGCTGTCTACATAAATCATTTACTTATATCGTATCAATAATGTAGGTATCTATAACTTATGAAAAACAATTAAAACTTAAGTTATTAATAAATAAACAATAGACAACAAGTCAGACCTGCATCATCAGACCTGGAAGGCTTTCGTGTGATCTGATCTGATCTGCAAGGGCTGACCTAATATTATATATTATCTAAACATTCATCGTTCCTGCGACATGGGCGATTACCTACTACTACTACCTATTACTATTACCTATTACTTGGACCGGCACTCTGTGCTTGTCGCTTCAATATCATTACCGATGAAAAAATAACAGTTATTAGGTCCTGCGATTTGCAGTTATATTTGTTAAGAACTATCAAAATTCATCAGGGTCACCAGTCATCAAAATCATATAATGTTTTTGTTGTGAGCGCTAGCTGTCGCCTATGCCGTAACGGTGTCAAGGCCATTATTGATCGGCTGACCGAATTGACACCATCTGACAATAATACTGTAAATTTGGGGATGATTTTTTTTTTCACATTTTTTACTCGTTATAGGTAACGCAACGGACAACACCCTCCTTAAGAATTCGGAAGTGGACTTGGGACACCCTGTATATGCACGTGCTAAACGAAACATTACGACTGAATATCTATCTTAAAAATAGTAGAATTTACAAGTATGCATGTTGTTTTAATTGTATGATAACTGCGATGCTTTTTGCACGTTTATTTTTTAATATTGTTTAATGCATTATAGTAGTAAATATACAAATAATAAAATAACTAATCTGTGGACATTATTTTTAATATAATAAATATCCATCACTAACACAAAACACGTTCAAAAGGTGACTATATAATAATTTACCCGTACTGTCAATATTGTGACGACACTTCGAATCTGGTTCAGCACAAGCATACTACTGACATATGCTTTCGAGAAACATGATTTGGAATGTTTTCTTGATTTTAATTGAAATATTTAATTGTTATTGTATTTAAGTTTAAAAAAATGGTCTTCGTCTTCGAATAATTTAATTATGTTTATTTTTTTGATGGTAAATTCATTTTATTTTGTACCTTTTTGTATTTTGTTATGTTGTTGAAGTTTGGCTAGAAACAGGCATTTCTTTTAAGATTCTATGCATACATTCATGTATATGAAGCTACTAACCACGTCCTTCGGCCGTCTGTCCGTCTGTCCGTCTGTCCGTCCGTTGCAACCTTCAACTCGAAAAGTACAAAAGGGAAAGAGTTGAATTGTTGTGTTGATTTATGCTCTTGAAAAGCAACCATAGCCGTTTAGATCGCATCGGAGGCTGGTCGGATAATATAGATGTTTAACATTAAAGTTAACAATTTTTTATTGTGAAACTGACAGCGCTCATTATTAGGGTGCGATCATATTTCAAATATTGGGATTGTTAAATATATAATAAACAACTGAAATGTTGTTAAAATGCATGATAAATTGAATGTCATCATACCATTGCAGCCATGTGTTTTTTATTTTAATCTACTCGACCCATCACAAGTTGAAACCACAGACAGGCACGAGTAGTCTGGGGCCGTAATTTTTTAATTAACGTCTGGTTAAATAATTTACTACTACTAAACAATGTATTGAAGTAGTTGATATTGAATGATAGCTACAAGTGTCATAGACATTCTTGTCTCTGCCGCAATAAAAGGCGGTATCAATGAATTTTAAAAGGCTCTCCGAAAGATGAGTAAAAACCTCCATACTTTGGCCTAATCCGCGGGCCTGTCCTTCGAGGTCCACCTCCAGATGTAGTGCGCGCTCATGGCCAGGCCGACGGCGGTCAGCGCGAGGGTCAGGTAGTACAGCTGCCGGTCGAAGCCCACGCCCTTGAACCACACCGGGGTGTCCTGGTTGTCCTGCAAGTGCCAAGTCACACCAGACCACTCACTCGCAAGAGTTACTCGAATAATAAGACTTAAGGCGAAGCGTACTCTGACCGTTTATAGGGCGTCAGGTTTTACTCTTTGGCAATTAATGGTTTTTATTTAATTACAGCTTCATAATATAGAAATAAAAAATCTATGTTTTAGACCTTTCAATTACTAATTTTCCTAAGTTTTTTTTAAATCTGCCTTTACCATGCTAAAATCAAGGTTTCTAAACATATTTTTTTTTATGATTAAATATCCAATAATTACCAAATGCCAGCAATAGGAAAATAGGTTAAATAAATCGAAGTTAATATTTATAATTTGGCTTCGCCTTAAGCAGGGGTTTATGTTCCCTATTACGTGTAAAAAATGATAAATTTGGGAATAACTCCCGACCAAATTTATCAATTGAACGCAATAGTAAGGAAGCTAGCAACGTCGCAACTGAACCACCATGTCAAACTTCAACTCCGCAGGATAGGAGGAAGTGGTTCTAATTCAGCTTGCAAGATTTGACCTAACCCCCCATACAAACATTGGGATGTATGCTAATTTTCTAATTAACTACAAACACGCTCTCATCCTTGAATATTTAATTATTTTCGATTTTAATGGTATTTTAATTTCCCTAAATAGGTTTTGTATGATTACCTGGAAGAATTTTTGCATTTTCTTGACCTTCAGGGGAACGGGCCCGTACTTGCGGTCCACTCTCTCGTAGTAGGGCCTCGTCTTCATGGAGCGAACTTCGACGGCTCCGATCCTGGCCATCGCAGGCAGGCCATGGCAGGCGCATCGCTGGCAAATTAAATTAAGCATTTCAATAATCGGTTACATCGGCGGTAGCAGCTGGCGTTATACGCGATTTCAAAATAGCCTAATATTTGAACGGCTATAAAATAACTGTGCGTTCGTCACGGCGTCGCTGGTACTCACCAACGTTTGCATCACTGCTGCTATGAATACTCGACCCGCTCATTTCTCCATATAAAATGTCGGAGTTGTGGTTCTTTTATTTGCAACTAACTGCATTCGCGTTGCCATCGATCGGCAATTCAATTAATGTTAATTATATAATACGCCATGTCATCGTCGCATATTTATTTATTTATTTTTGTTATTACATATTTCTTAGATAATGGATAACATAACCATACCTAACTGGACATTGCCCGTACTAAGGTAGGCTAATTATAATAGTTATTTAATAGATTGGTTACATGCAACTGCGCTGAGCTTTTTTGTAAGTACAAAATGACATTAATGATGGTTAATATGTAATTATATTAGTTGTAAGGTTTTAGCTATTAGAATTTCTAAAATACTTATACGATATAAAATATAATTACAATGCCACTGACCTTTATAAAGTTCATCGTGTTTTTCCACACACAGTTATTATATCCGGATAATATCCAAATACTCCGCTCAATATTAGAGTAGGTATTTTAGGCTGACGTTTCCAGAGAATTGTACAATTTGACGTGGAGGTTAGGTTTAGGAACCTAAAATATTCTTCATTCGAAATTGTTTAAATTATTTCAAAAAATCCCACAAAAAATGAAAACATAAGATGATCGTAAAACTCTGAATTTTACTCGTATGCACATCGTACCGTGGCTGGAAGGATATAAAGACGATTTTAATCGTATGTTTGTCCACACTGTCCAAGAGTAGGGCCAATAACTCCTGGTCATCCTGGCTGCAATCTTCGCAGGTAATAATATGGCCTAGATTCCGTGTTTTATTTAATAACATGCTATGCTGATTTTTTAATGGATATTTGAGACTTTCTCGCCAAATTAGCAAAGAATTGTTGCCTAGAGGGAAGGAGCAGGGGGTAGAATAGAATTTTATTCATTTTTATAAAATTATTTCCCTTTGACATAATTTCAATTAATCATTAATTCGCTAATTACTTCATTTAATTTTAAATTATATTATTATTGGTTTTAACTGTAATTTTAAAAAGATTAAACGTGCGACTTTATTACTCGTTTAATATTAATCATCAGCATAATTTATATGTTGAAATTCGCATCCGCTAATCCCGGCTCCGTCCTACTTATCAATATTAATGTGTGGTAGTTTATATATTTTATATAGTAGCAACTAGCAAATAGCAATTAGCAGGTCCAGGGCCATTTATACGTTATACAATGCCAACCGCAGCTGCGGACAGTTTGTTTCCTTCTCGGCCCCGCCGAAGCGGAGCGCTACAAAAAATTGCTAAGACTCATTGAGCGCCCCCCTCCACGGAAATCTTTAGTAAAAGGCGAAAGATTTATGCGTTATGAAGGGAAGCCAGAGTTGTCAACGAATTCAAGAAATGAGATTTGAGTAGGCTTTTATAGAATATTAAACGGTAGTGCCCGTTCATTGACAGATCTCAGCGCAATCTGTCATAAAATGGGTAGGAACGCCGCGGGTACTACTAAATAGCGCACCTTATTCTAGCCTAACGTATTTTAAGAAGTAAAATAATTTTAATTGTTGTTATTAGGTAAAATGTTTAAAAATATTTGCTTTTTTATAAATAACAAATTAAAAAAAACACTAAATATTTATACCGTACCTACCTACTAAACCGATCGGTGCTAACTTCACCGCGGTTAAAATGATTACACGTTGGGTTAGGGTTGGAAAGCATACACGTACGTTAAAATGGCATTTTGTAAAATAATTCAGTTCTAATGGATAATATTAGCCAAAATTCACCATTATATTAATTTTTTTTTGACCTACCTTGTTTGTTTGGCATAACTAGCTCCGGACGCACGCAGCGCTATTAGATTCCTTTTATAAAAATGGATCATGAAAAAATTTAACAGTATCCGAAGTACGTAAAAATATTTTGCGATGATTACAATAATAAACATCGAATAAAATAATAAATATTACCAAATTTAAAATAACTTATTAAATAAATAAAAACCTTTTCGACATAATGGTAAGTGTGTAATTATTTATATTTTTACGCAGCTATTGTTAGAAGTAATGCTTGACATGGTAAAAATGATTCCAATATTGATTTATATATTTTTTTGTAAGTTTAAATTTATTCTTACTAGTACTTACATGAATGAACGGGATCCCTTTATACAAAAATAATTATTTCAACTATTTGTTTTAAACATTACATAAGTAAAATAAAATAGATGAAACATTTTTTTCACTTCATCAATGCTTTTTTAAATTTAAAAGTGGTTTATCCATCATTTTTACTATCGAATGTAGGTGGCGATAGAAATAAAATTTTTAGCACTAAATTAAGCAAATGCAAAAGTGGTGCAACCCACATAGTTGAGGGTTACACCATTTTTGCACACATTCATACCATTATTATGTGGGTTACACCACTTTTGGGCTTATAGCCTCGCCTTGTATGAAGATTTATTACTATGAAAATATTCGATTGCGGTCTAAAAATTAACTAGCGCCCCTTCATTTGTATAATTAAGATAATTTAATCTTGATTTTTTAAAATATAAAAACAGTTATAGCAAAGGCAGTAAAAGTATTGATCAATAATTATAATAATAAAATTGTCTTTTATTAACACGGTAATTTATTTATTTAATATCGGCTCTTAGCGACTTTCTTTCGCGTGCAGGTGGCAGCACTGCCTCCAGTGCAGCCATCGCCAGCAGCCGGTCAGTCAGTCAGCCAGCCATCAGTCGAGTCTGCCGCCATCGTCTGGCGGCCATTACGTTTTTTAACATATGTCTCGGCGTGACAAGTCATGACACTTCTGTCGATGATACTAAACGAAATCCAATGGCTGATTCTTTTTTCGGATTCGATACGTCGTCATCTGTGAGTAAATAACATAATGCACGATTTTCTCAGCCACAAAATGATGCATGGAATCCGCCGGGAATGACAACATTTTGTTTTCAGTTGCTTTTATAGCGTTAGAAAATAGTTGGAAAATGTTTGCTGCAGGCCCCGATATTGTTGCCGGCGCTAAGTTTTCTTCGCCTTGTAAGAGAATTCTCTGCCTTCCGCCCTCATAAATAGACGCGTATTGTGTTTGTTCTATTTTTGTTTGTTATTTATTTGTTGAGCAACATCGGTGTCGTTAGATCTTTAGATACGTAAAATGAAATATTGTCACGGCGTCTTTACTTTTCTTATAATGTTTCTTGAGTAGTGGAAAAGGGGAAAGGAAACAATATTGTTTTATTAGTCAATAGTGTAGTCATTGCTTTTGAAGCTTGGTTGGTTTATAACCCTAACCTGACCTGATAAGCTGATTGGGTTCAGCTCAGCCGAGCTTGTTTATGGGCTTTCAAAGTATAATAATTATTTAGCTCAGTTGACTTTTTTTTAACCAACTTCATTTTGATTACTGCACAGAGACATGGTTTATACTGAAGTTTGAATACGGTGTATTTCTGTGCCGACAGCAACGTTTTAGTGGATCTGTTTTTTTTTCACTGTTTATTAACAAGAAAAAGTATATTGTATTATTTTTTTTAGTTTTTAGTTTGTAACTTTATTTTTATTAAGGGCCTCTTCATCACCACCATTGTGACATTGTCTGCCTTAATATTTCAAGTAGCCAAGCTGTGAGTGTCGAATGCATATGTAAGTATGTCTGTTTGTCTTTGCAGAACCTAAACCAGCTGGATGACGAAGGGGGCGCTTTTGAGCCATCTGAGGACGAGTACGATGCCCTCAATGACGAAACCTTTGGAGGAGGAGGTACCCCCTTTTATTGTCAATGCTTTTTGCTCCAAGTTGTATCAATCCTAAAGGGTTGTTATTTACGTACACTAAAATATGTATAACCGTGGCTGGGACTGGATGGAGGTTGGTGCGTGTCCCTCATCACACCTCGGACAGTTAAATCGCCAACCAACTGACTTATGTCTTGGTTTATGTAATCATTTTTCAGACCTCATTTAACAATCGAAATTCGATTATATATAAATTCAATAAAAGCTATGTGCGAGCCCAATATGGATTATTGAAACCTAACCAAATACAAACATAATTATTTCCGCGTTTTTTATGAAGGTAAACGGAGTTTCCTCTTACTAGATTCTTCATAGCAGAGTTTTTACAATTTTTTTCAGTTGAAAATATTTGTTTTTTATATTAACAGCTTTTGTAATATAATACTATTTCATTTCACTAGTGCACTTTTCACATAAATAATCAATAACAAACTAAAATGAAAAAAATAGATGATTGGTCTATGCCTTTCATGAATTCCGGTATACTATACATGCCGCCCTTTTAAATATTAATATAAATGTAGTAAGATGATGACACTTTTAAACGCACATGGCATCTGGTGATATAAATACAATAATGATAAGATATCTCGTCTTCAGTGCTGAGTGTGTTGAAGTATTGGACTGGATGGAGCTGTTTATAAGTTCTACGTCCTCCGTTGGTTATCTATACCGCAACATGGTTTTAAAATCCATATTAAATACCTTCAACTCAGCGCATCCGGTCAATCATTCTTAGATTAGGCGTCCCTGAATGCAGGCCAAATGGCTCCGCTGTGGAAGTGGGTGTCTGGCTATTTATTGCTTTTTTGTGGCATTTTCAGGAGATGAGTTGGACTGGGAGGAGCAGCACGAGGAGTACTCGGCGATTGCTGAGAAGTCCCGTCAGAACAGCAAAAACAATGATTTTGACCTCGGTATGTTTTCAAGCTTATTCGAATAGTGACTGTACTCGAACCGCGAAAATAGAAGTTACCAAATTGAAACAAAGCGTAATACTTTGCTGAAATTCACATCTACTTTTGTGCAAATCGTGTAGACTTCTAGAATTTTTGCAATTTAATTGATAAACAGTATTCTGGCACCGCCCAGGTCTACTGTTAATAGTCCTGCGGTCCGGCTCTTTCGGGATTATATTAGATAAGATATTCGCACGAGCGTGAAAATTTCTACTTTGGTATCAATAATACTGACGAGCAATAAATATCCTAACAGCTATCTGTACGGTCGAGGGCAAATGAAGCTTTACCTTGAAAGGCGATTCGACAGAGTGTGTAGGTTAGGTTAGGTCAATACTTACCTCATCTACTCTCATACGTAAACGAAAGCGGTGGTTCTCATAGATACAGTACACCTTAAAATGCTCGGGGTTAAGCTTCGAGTGCCTTTGACTGTACATAATAATTCTTTTAACTTCGGACCATCATTTGTAAGTATTATATTCAGAATATATCTTTTAGTAGTTAGTGACAAATTGGAGATGACTTTCAATTTTACAGGAAATATACGTTTTGGGTTTGGCAATACCGCACAAGTTTAAGGCCAATAAATATTATACCATAAAGACAGTGCCAATGTTTACTTAGGTCCTATTGCTGTATTCATTATTCAAATGATGGGGCCGGGCGCCCCTCCCGAGGAGCTTTCCAGAGGCGCGTAAATAAAGTTCGCGTGTGTGCGAAATCTTCTTCGCCCCTAGAAACAGCACCACTTTTGTTTGCCCCGTCCCTCTTCCCTTTCAGGGGAAACCGATTTCAATGGTTCGGGTCCTTCGCACGCTGGTAATCGCCAGCAGTTAATAGTATTAAGTTCTAGAATAAGTAATATTATTGTAAATAGTTATAAGAAATGTGAATTAGTAGAATTTAATAAATGATTGTTCTAAAACCTTGTTCAAGCGACAAAAACATTTTAATCTTTTTAACTGCCCGCAGCAGCGGCTAGTCTCTATTCAAATGATCAAAATATTTTAAAAAGGTACTCAAAGTTATATGATCAAAGAATCGTGTTGGTTTTAATTTTATTTATTGCTCGGGCAGTGGCAGTATAATCGGCGACTCACTCATTTTTACTCTGTCAATCAAATATTATTCTTATTTAATTTATTAAAATTTAAATGTTATAAAAAATATTATTTTCATACTGAATTTTTTAATTTGTTGTCATACAACTCTTTTAGTGATGATGATAGCCATCATAAACTATGCATAGAATACATGTTCTGTTGATGCTCTAAATCAGGGGTGCTCAAACTTGAACTGCTGGCGATGTACTTCAATATTTTTAGACTACTTACGATCGACTCTGAGAGACTGCAAGTGTGTGTGATGCAGGGTTGTCGTACATACACGATACACCCTACCTACCTAGGTAGGGCGTACCGTAGCATATATAGATATTAGCTTTCTGCACGGTGCTCAAACGGTCGATCGCGATCGACCAGTCGATCGCGATCGACCGTTTGAGCACCCCTGCTCTAAATGTTTTTATCAAGACGTGCGAATTAATTGTCTTTATAATAGTTAATTCCTATCCCTACGTTACTTAGTTTGATTTCAATAGGTTTAAATCACTTGGAGAAATATCTTAGTAGTCAACTTTGCTAGGTTAAGCAGGTGTGGTTAATTTTGACAATTCTTACTCGATTAGTTTATTAATATTGGATTTCGCTTATTTCTATAGAGGCGTCTCTGTCGCACTTGGAGCTGGGAGAGGCCACTCCCTCCTCCAGCAAACACAACGCCCACCTCGAGAGGGAGAGGCAGCTATTCAGCCCCATTGCAGCTTCTCTCTTCTCGCCCTCGCACACCAACAACGTCTGGGGACAGCCGGAGCCCGAGTTGCTCAACGGCCGCTCCTACACGCAGGTAAAACCAACTCTAGGGGTGATATACTTTTTATTCTTGGGTTTATGCTACGGCACTAACAAAGGTCCTTTTCCATATAAAAGATTATTTTTTGCTAATAATGTTGCCATCAAGGAACGCTAATATTAGTATTGTGCAACTGATATGATTTCTCCAGTGCAAGAAATGTGCAGGTCCATAGTCCAGATGACAAAATAGCCCTGTCATAATCTGGCGTCGTGGCATCAAATAATATATCTACCGCTTCCAAACATATAACAGGTAGAATGGATTAAAATAGTTGTTTCGTCTCTGGATGCTCGTTCTCTGTACACAAAAAGGGGACAAAGCACTATTATTTAAAGTGCTTGAGCGCTTCTCAAATTTGGTACTTAAATCAATGCTTTCAGCTGAAAAAAAACTGTTCAGCTTGTATTTGTATTTATTTTTTGATATAATTCAGTGTCAGTTTCAATTTTTTCATGTAAAAATTACAGTCGTAGAAGTATAAATGGCATTAATGTCAGTTGTATGGGCATTTTATTTTATTAAATTTAATTTATTTGCAACACATATTATAGATAAATTTTAGCTTTCCGCACTCCTCCATATAAACTTTAACTATGCCAAATCTCATACTCCTCCGTGCGCGCAATTTGCTTAGAAAGGGGTACAAAATTTTCCCTTCACTTATAGATATATAGATTCTATATCAATAACTTGTTATCACTGCGATTAGTTCATAACCGTTTATTGTGAAACATAAACTGATTGATTAATTTAATTGTTAATATTTAATCTGAACTTTTTGGTTTTATAATGAAATAAAGTATATTCTTACTAATTGAAAATCATTTGAATGGTCATAAATATATGGGTTTTTTCAGCCGGTTCCGACCGCCCTGCACCTGAAAAACGTCTGCACGGTGGAAGAACTGGAGAGGAGTATCATGAAGCAGCAAAGCCAGCAGCGGCAGGTACTCCCCCCTCCAGGCCATGCCCCCCCCGGCCAGCAGCCCCTCGGCCAGCAGCCCCCCGGCTTGCAGCACTTCCAGCAGATGCCGCCTCTCCATCAGCAACACAATTTCTTTCAGGTATTTCGCTCACAGGCAGATTTACACCTGTTGGTCCCATTAATGCTGTGAATGCATTTTACTTTTATTTACATATTTCTTTAGTTTATATTTTTTATTCGCACAGTAAAGATGACAATATAAAATATCAAGTCATACCAAACTCGGTTGGGCCCGTTCTAAGGTAGGCTTCATTTTGGCATTTGAGCATTTAATTTATAATTGTCAAAGGTAGATATTTGTGATTATAATTATGACTTTTACCTTACAATAAAATTGAATTGCTGATTATTAAAAGGGAGCTATGTTACATTTTCAACTTTGCGAGATATTAAAAAAAAACTGATTCATTTCTAATATAATCACATATATTACAAATTTATGCATTTATGACAAACTTAGTGTGTTTGCTGATTTGTTTTTGTTTTATTTTTTTTTTTATTTCTAATAACTTTTTTAATAAAAATAAAACAAATTCCGTAACATAGCTCCCTTTTAATAATTAACAGGAAATTTGACTTCTAAACTGGTCAAACCCACCAGTATAAGGTACTTAATGATGATTAAAACCTAGAAATTATATTAAAATCAATAATATTTGGCATTTCAATTAAAAAAACTAAATTTTTAGTACGCATTTATTGTTTTAGTTACATTTCTTTGATCTCAGATTTATATATTTCTTTTACAGATGTGATTTAGCTTAGATTTAGGTTTACATTATTCTTAGTCTATATTTTATGTGTGTTTAACTTAGGTTAAGGTTTTAATCTCTTATTTCTACCTCTATGTCGACATCATCTACCGTCAGCCACTCTGTTATTTCGTTGTAGAAATCTAAGTGTTCCACAGGAATATATTTGAGTACTGCCTTCAGGTCCTCGATTTTCTTAGAGTTTATGGCCACATGACCTTCAGGGTATGCTTTCCGTTGAGGCAGTTTAATAGGAAATAATTCTGTCCCTGACCTTATTTTGAATGTATGCTCAACGAAGCTGCCTATGAAAGGTCTTGTTTTCACATATCCAATTAGATTTTTGTCATGAATGAACTCCATGAAAGTGGTTATTCTAAAGTTTATTTTTCGATCTGCAGCGATGTTTCTTCCTCTGGTTTCTTCTGAAATGCAGTTTTTTTTGTAAAATTTTTGCCACCAGTAGTCGACCTTCAAAATATCTGCCGCCGATACCATTTTAACCATTACATTTCTTTTGGTGAAAGATTGTATGATGATCTCAACGTATTCTTTAGGACTGTAAACTCTGTCAATCTTTTTGATAGCTCGCTTGATACAGCCGAAGTCTCTATCGCATGTCGCTCGCAATATTCAGTCAACCGGACTTCAGTTGATTATTAAAAAGAGGCTAAGTGAGCGACATAACTCCCTTTTAATAATCAACCGATTTTTTAAGCTCACAAATAAGCCACTTACGATGTATGACCAATCGATCCTTTTACACCAATCGATGGGGCTACCGTTCAAGAACCCAAATTCGCAAAAAAGTTAATTTGGTCAAAAGTGTAACATATACCCCTTTTAATAATCAGCAATTCAATTGACTATGTTCACAAACTTATTTAAAACCCTAAATATGAGACAGCCGTTTACTTCAGTCTACTTATCCTTATCCACTGTAGTCGGCTGGCACTTGTAGATTGGGTCTTGACCAGGCCGACCTTCCTTAGGTTTCAAATAAATTTAAGAACATAATAAGAGTTTTATTGTAAGGTAAAACTCATATATTATGTATCCCGAACCTTATTTGAAACCTTAAATATAGGACATGTCTGTTATCGCCTGGTGACTAAGGGCATTGAACGCCAATTGTGATGCGGCTGTTAAATGGACAATTTAACTGTTTTGGTTTTAAATAAATTTCAGGCAACAACGTGATTTTTTTACGTATGGTACAGAATGTGTTAATTGTAATATTGTCAGAGATTTATTAGATTTCAATGCAATTCCTAAAAATACACAGTTTTGAGTGATGTAGAGAAAAACAGCCCAACGTGAGATTGCGTTGGGCTGCTGAGCTCAACAGGTTAACTGCCTAGGAAAATGCATGGCAGTCATTTTAGCAGCAAACTAATTATCATAATGTATATCTTGCTTGCAGGCGAGGTTTCCCCCGGGCGTTCAGCAGCGCCCCCCTGCTCCAGCGCTGCCCATGACGACACCGGCGCAGATGCAAGGCGCGTACGCACACCAACAACACATGTATAACCACAGACCACCACCACCACATCTCAATAACCAGCATATGCAGGTATGTACTTAGAATATATCTTTTGATCTTTATGTCGGCCCCAACATTATGAGCCATCGTTTACATTCATTTCTAAAATACTTTTTGGTGCCCTCACTTCTGCTCAGTTTTTGACAGGCACAGAGACAAAACAGAAAAATAAAGAAAATATGAATTATGTCATAACAATAAAAGGTATTTTTGCTGCAGATAGATACCCGTCTTCTTCTTGGCCCTCGGGCAAACTATGGACAAAGGTGACGACACTAGCACCATCTTACGAAATTCCTAATAACACTGTAACATGTCCGAACGGTGCTGCGATTATCTTAAAAATATGTTGTAGGTGACGCTGGTAGTCAGCTGATGTAAGCGTATTGACAGCGTTCGTGATTTAGCATTTTAAAAAGTGAAACCTCATTGTCCATTTAAATCACGTTAAAAACTATTCACTATGAACTTGATCGAGTTGATGTTTCGGAGAAGTTTTGAAGGAAATCGTGGTCATTTTAGATTGAAGTCCGTAATGATGGTTATAATTATGAATATTATTTTTAGCAGTATTTATTATTTAAAAATGAGATTTTATTTAACACACTTAGCACCGACGGCGAGATATCTCGTCATTGATGTATACGTCAGTTGCCGTGTGCGCTTAAAAGCGTCATCGGATTACGCATTTCTATTAATATTTGAAATTGCTGCATGTAGCGTATATCTGAATTCATGAAAGGTATAGACTAATTATTTTTATTTCCTTTTAGTTCAGTTTTGACGCTTAATTGTTTTTTATGAAACTAAGAATAAGAATTTAAAAAACGCATGGCACTCAACATATGATATTTCTTTCGGTCAACGAACTTCCCCGAACAGGCGGCAACGCGTGGTCTGCGCGTTATATGTATGAATTTAACAATGATCCCCTTTAACAAATGTACGCCCCACCCCTATTTATGTCTTCCATTGTTCAAATCAGTGGTGCAACCGATCAGCTGTCACGCTCTTCAGCAGGTCCGCCGTTGTTCTAAAAATCCCTTTAACAGACCTGCATTGTCCTCATCTCTTTCACCTTCGCTAAACCTTTTGTTTCAATTAGGAACTTGCTTCTCTGTAGATCTCCGTAGATTTCCTTTATATTTGAAAATTCTCCATTTGAGAGTTTTTCTCTCACGATATGATTTTTCTCCACTGAATTTGTAAATATAATCGTACAATATTGATTATGTGCCAGTTTCTGGTTAATGAGGCTGTGAAAAACAGCTCTGAATATAATTTATGTATCATTAGTTATTTATAGTCATTAGTCGCTAGTTCACAGGATTCAACTTCACTCAATTGCTGGAACGCTAACGATTGCCAAAAGCGGGGGAACCTTCCCGAATCAAATGAGCGGAACTTTTAGGAAAAAAGACCAAAATATTGAACCCTAAAATGCGAGAAAAAAAATGTAAATAAAACTCGAAATCAATAGTAATCGTAATAGATACTTCCCGTTTCCATTTGTAGAACGGGTTTACCCATAACAAAGTCCTGGAATTTATCCTGATTTAGGGTATTTCACAATGAGGGTGGTTATTTTTTAATCGGACAGCAAAAGTACTTGAAGTCCTGCGACCGCCATTCGAGAGACGTCAAAATTAATCCAAAACAAAAATTGAAACTACCTACTTCATGTAGTCCAAACAGACGCTAGAAAGGTGGCACTCGAGTCCAGTGGCAGTCCGAAACTCGGTCGACAGATCCAAGTTTGAAACACAGCTAAGAAGCAAACCAGACTAGGGAAATTAATATTGTCATAAATAGACGATAGTTGGTAATTGTGGAGGATAATTCGTAATTTGGTTACAAATGGAATAGTATTTTTTTTTAATTCAATGGCTCACGACGGGATCCTTGCCGTTTGCTCCGACGCAGTCATGGAAAATTATATTGATATTGTCATTCATGACGATGTCTAAAAGAGCTTATAGTTCTCAACCAATTATGATGCGTTACGTTGTCACCGTACAGCATGTTTCAAAGTTGGTAACTTCCATGCTAAAGTTGTTGTAGTGTTTGTCGGAGCGACGTGGTGAAGGTTTGCCACAGAGTTATTAATTGCACTCATAATCGAAGTGCAGACAGAAGTAGTTAGGCGGCCAATCCTTCTACCTGCCGGCCGCCGCCTAGCACTCTCACAATGAGCTATTGAATAACACAGTTAATATTATTTAAGGCTCCGTTAGCAATGCTTATATTGCGCATTATGTATTTTAAATGAATCTAGCTCTCCCATCACGGAGGTTTAATTTGTGAAAAGCTCCGGAGCGGAGGTGATTTGGGTGGAGGTGGAAAAGGAGCTTTTACATTATTTATTATTTCAATTTTGCAGATGCAAGGGCCGGCCAATAACCCCATGGGACAGAATATGAACCAGATGAGGGGGCCTCCACCCCCCCACGCCATGAGGGCGCCACACCCAAACCCACACCAGGCACCGCAGGTTAGTACAGGACGCCTTCGCTGATGGCTCTTTTTATGTTAATATCACAACCACAAGTGCCAAATCACATGGATATATTTTTTAATATTTCTTGTAAAGTTATTTCTCAAAGCCCGTAAAAATTATAAAATATCGTAAACTGTACTTAATTCGTATCTCGTTGTAAATTGTGCTTGGATGATTTTATTTCTTATTGTCACGCAGCTCACTAACTAAATGTTGCAATCGACTTGACAACGTCACCACAGATCATGTAAAATGTTTAACCTGTTTTTTATATTATATTTTTGTTTATTTTCGATTTGCTTTTTTTTTATCTCTGATTTTAAGCACAAATTAGGCGCCCTAGGCCGGTACTAATTAGGCAAATTTGGAAGTATGGCTGGAAATATTAAAAAAATAAGGTTACCGCTAAACGGATGACGCTTTAAGTAAACGCTTAAATACACAGTGTATCACTCAATTTACACATTGATATGTATAAGTAATATAGAAAAGTCTAAAGGGCCTCGTAAAATGTTGGGGAAAAGTTTGTAAAATTCATATTTTTGTGGCAAACAGCAGACGCAACTGTCACTTGGTTGCTGTGATTTGTCATTGGTGCGAATTAAACTTAGTTCTCCTGTTGTTTGTGCGAAACAGCATTTTTAAATCCCAATTTTCCTTTCGAATGCAATGTAATCCTCTCGTTTTTGATCAATTTGTTAAATAAAACAATCTAATTCCTATGATAAATGCGGTTTTAATTTTGTTTTGTATTTAACTTATCAAACCTACATACGTATTATTTTGCATAAAAAATGAAGATTGCTTTTGTATGAAGAATGCTCTCTTAGGAAAATAATCCCTTTGTGATGCAGTCCGTAGCCGATTGGTGTAACCCGTCGATTGCCCGAGACGCCTTTATGTGTCTGCATGGATGCTGTTTGGCGAAATGGTATAAACACGGGCTCTTCGTAGATCTATGTATGTTATGTTGATAACCTGCACCATTTTGGAGAGTTTATGAAATTATCTTAGTATGGTTTTATTACTAACTATAAAAAAAATAGCGCTTTTAATCACTTTATTTAATCTAAAATCCATGAGTTATCCAAACTGACATTCACTCCTCGAGGCAACTAAGTTTAAGAGATTAGCAAGTCTGCTTTCTACGATTTCGTTTCATTTTTTTTTGAAATGAGCGATATAGTGATGAACGAGTTCGAATGATGTATAATTTATTCGATTATTAGTCTATATTTCTGTCTCAACTAATATATGGCGACTAATTAATACAAATTAAAGGCATTTTTCGCACATCTGCGGGTTGGGCTAATGTCAGCTTAATAATCCATGTTCATTTCTTTACAAAGGGTTGACATGGATTTTTGATTAACTAAAAGTAACATTTTACGTATCCAAAGATGGTACCCACTAAAAACAGTTTTAAGTATCGAAAATGATTTGATATTCAGTTGGTTGGGGTTCTCCAAGGCATAATATTTTGAGGCATCTGTTTGAGAAGCACTGCTTGTCTTGGCAGTTAATTGCAAATTCAAAAAATGCTACAAAATATATTTAAAATCAAACACAGAAATACAAATCAAGGCAACTCAAAAAATTGAAATTGTTGTTTTTGAAATAAATCATTTTTTAGTTTCATTTAGATTCTCAGCGGCTCCAACGCAATCAGGTTTTTTGCAATAATCAATGGAATTACTTGGCACTATCAACTGAACTATCTAACCAGACACGTGTTACACACTTGCTAGATGTAGTCCTGTGGGTAATGAATGTTCTCGCATTATTACAACAGCTCGGAACTGCGCCCTCCGTAAATGTTATAATAATAAGTGATATTTAGAAATAATCAATGGGCAATAAACTACAAACTTGTGTCAATTGATTGAGCGTTATTAAGACTACTTTGAATTATGGACGCAGCCAAACATTGGAACGCAGGTTCAAGTGGTTTCTCAAACAATCATTGGACCAACGGTAAACAACCATTTCTTTCTATATTTGCTCTTTACTAGCAAAATGCTCTAATTGCACTTTATCTCATTTTGCGAAAAGTATCTAAATATTTTAATAAAGGATAAATACATTACAAATTATTATAGTTTTTTTTACAGCGAATCAATTAAATAAAAAGTTTTTTATTAAATAATGGCTTTTTTTAACTTTTAATCATATTAAATTACTTAGCTGAGCTGAATTCGGCCGCTTCTTGTGCAAAATAAAAATATGCCTAACTAAATTGTCAAAATCATCCAGTATTTTGCATAACTATTGTTATTAAAAAAATACTGCAACTACTCGATAAAAAATACAAACGCTTTTTACAGCTAACATGATTTTTTAAATGATAAATTTATTTTAAACTAAACGTTTTACAAATGCTTTTAGATTTCTTTGTAATTTCTACTTTGTGAGTTACAATGTTTTGATGGCAAAGGCTTATTATTTTTTAAAGAATTACTTTATTAATTCCATAAAATAATGTATTATCTACCTATACTTTTTCACTATCTACCAGGTGGTACATTATGATTTTTTGTCATAAGTGGAAAAAAAAACATTAAGTGCATCTGGAAGAATTCCCATTTGTTTGTAAGTTGTGATGCTATATCAACAAAAAATACAAATTTTGAATAACTATTTATGTTATCAGCTTTGAAACGGTTGCCTGTAGGATTAAAAAATATAAAAATGTCAGTAGACACCTTTTTTTGTGGTTTCTGGGGGTAGATGAAGATATATTTTAAAAGTTCTGTTTGGTACTGAAGTAAATGAAATATTGCGTAGTTTTTGTGTTGTTGTTGTGCCATTGTTGCTTTTATATCTCTAGAATGTGTTTTGTGTGGCAATTTTTTTTTTTCTAAATGAGAATAGAGAATTTCTCTCAGGATAATTATTTGTACATGTGGAGTGATTATTTTTTTGTTGAAAAATATCACTTTTTTTGTAAATAGCACTTAACACAATGGAAGACAAAGAGAATTTGGAGGTTAGAATTACTTGTATAATGGCATCTTAAAATGGGATCCGGGACTTGTGTCCTTAAAGAAATAATGAAAGTCAATTGAACAAACTCTGGATGTCTTTGCATTGAGTGAGTTTTGTACCAAGACAAAATGACATCATGTTTAGTGGCCTATTTTGGAACCTGTCATATCATTTTAGATGGCAAATGTATCACTATCAAACTATTACATTGCTTAATCTATTTTATATTACTTCGGAATATGGAATTCTTACTCTACGAAAAAACAAAATTTGACTTGCGAGAATTCACTATAAAGCTGTGAACACATGTAATGAAATGAGGTCTTTGCAAAATCAGTCCAAGCTTTAGAAGTCTGCGACGTGCGAATATAACCTTTATTGGTATGTACTAAAGGTCGCTTTTCAGCTCGATATTGTGCAATTCTGTCGTCTTCAGTTTTTTTTCACTGAAAAACTCATATTTCCAATATTTTCGAGGAATGAAAATAATATTGTTTTATTTCCTTACTGTCTCTGCATTCAAATTGTCTACTATGGTTTTTTTTGACCGCTTTCACTTTTTTATCGGGGAACAAAAACGAGGTTCTCGCACACTAACTTTCACAAGTTCATTTGTAGGAGTCATAGTGTTTAAATTATTTCTTGATCGGTTGCTAAAACTTTGCTACGACCGGCAGCCAGAATTGAACACAACGTCACGGCAAGTCGTCGCGATAACAGCCCCCAGCAATTTTCGAGTAGAATTATTTGTCGCCGTGTCTTTTACGTGTTATCCATCCTGAAATTGATTGTACTAATGGGCATTAGATTAAATAGATTTTTTTTAAAAGGAAAAACCACAAATAATTGCCATTTTACTCCAATGTGAATAGTATTTAAATCAGTGTAAAATCTCATTACAAAGATCTCTTTAGTTTTCTTTTTTTATCAATCAATAAGTTTAACCTTAATTCTGAATTAATAATCTGTGCGTTTATTTCGATTTTAGATATGGTAATTTTCTTAATGTCTCACTGTGTAGTTTTCGAGATAAAAAAGCGGGAACCGAAAATTATAGTGTATGGCTGAAATTCTGTATTTTGGATTTTAAAAATTTAAAAACAATATTTGATTATATAAAACTGTCAGGTTCCCACACCACCCTCCCGATTTTTGAGTCAAGGGATAAATTCAGTGTCACCGCTTCATCTGTGTTAAGGTGCTTAGTTAGTTGAAATGTTCGAGGGCTTTGATGGACAGATTGAGAAGGTCAATAAGGAAGTTAATATATATTTATAATATAACTTAAAATGAGGTTACATATGAGAATCCGGAATGAGTTTTATTATATTATATAGTAAAATTTGTTTACAAATATAGTTTGTCATAAGTGAAGTATCATAATCAGCAGTTCCCAACATGTTCTGACCCTTTCTTTTGCTATTAAAATTAGCCTGTACCTGCTTCGGATGTGCTTGAAATAACTTGAGGAACACTGCGATAATGCGCAATCCAGCTTTCATCCACAGCACATTGCAGCATTGCATCCACAGCTATGACAAATTATATTTTGAAGAACGTAAACTCTTATTATTACCACATATATGCTTTAATTAGAAATGTTGAAAATATTTCTTATGTATGGAGTAAAGTAAAAATGAAAGTACCATCTAATGTGTGCCCATGATTGTTGGGAATGCGGCAGCCTCTGCCACCCCTGCAGATCGTGGTGAGGGTGAGTCACTTTCTTTTTAAACTATTCTCTGAAGGTTGGGGATTTCCCTGGGTGCAGTGATGTCGAAAACATGCAGAGGGTTTCGAATGAGTCATCCATCTTAGCTTTGGTATATTTTATAGTTTAACCTGTCGATCGCCCGAGATGCCTTATGCGCCGGTGAAATTTTCAAAAATTAAGTTAATACAAGCACTTAAAATAAATGCTTATTTAAAAAAAACTATGTATGTTATGTTGATAGTTGACACGAAGCCGAGCCGAGCTGAACCGAGCTATTCAAAAGAATAGCTTATGAAATTCTGTATAATCCATAATATACAACTATTTTTATTACTAAAAAAAAGTCAAAACGATGACACCTGTTTTTTATTGGTTTATGTTTTTAGATATCAAATAAATTATTTTCCATTTAATTCGATTAATTATGACATTTCTAAATAAAATTGTGTTTGTGACGCTTTTGCGATTCGAAATGCCTCAAAAGTGGCCCAGCTGATCTCCACTGTTGAGAAGGTTCTAGTTTGTAATATCTACCATTTACCTTTGATTTAGAAAGGTCCTTAAATAAATTAAATATGCCCTCAGGAACTGAGCACTTGGCCGAATTACACATATACCTCTGTACATAGAAAATATAAGACAGTATTATTCTGTTATCTGTATGAAAGAAGAGTGTTGACAATATTCAACTCAGTTCTGTGAAAACTAACGTATTTGTCCTGCTTTGCCCGGCCGGGTTTCAGTCTGTTTCACTCCTGGACTCCCACATTGGCGAATCGAATGCTTTTGCTTTTGGATGGGACATTTTTACGGCCCCTGGGCATATCGAAACCTTTCTATTTCCGCAATATCTATACTTAGCGCCACCTTGCTGTATGTAGGTAGGTGTCTAGCGGAATTTGGACTTTAAGCTTTTAGAAGTCATTAAAATTAATAATAAGCCCTTATTACAGGTGCCAAGTTTTACTTCTTTTTTGAGACAATGCTACTAAAATTACTTTGGGATTTGCGAGATTTGGGATTTGTCTGCGAAATTTTGCAATTAACAATAGTTAGTTTATGCACATTGTACACGCCGAAATAAATGCGAACTGCCCCAAAGTATCAATGCTTGGCACTTATTACAGGACACTTATTGATTCATCCATTCACGATATTGTCCGAGGGAAAATTGACATCTGTAATAGGGGCTTAACAAAACCATTTATAAGTAACACAATAGTAATTATAATTTAAAAGTTTTTCATCTAAATATATTTGGCTCTATGCATAGTCTTGTTAGTATACTGCTAAGCTTAAAAGGGACACTGTCACTTTAGCAGCGAACGATTGCGACTATGCGTTAAACCGATTCACCTCAACCAATAATACAACGCTCGCTCTCCTTCAATCTGTAGCAATATATAATTATCTAATTAGCTGCACATAATCACATGCGAATTGAATGCGTTCACAGACAGCGTGCGTGGGAGATGGATGGATGACACTATGCGAGCAGCGGCGCTTTTTTTTAATATTGACAATATTTTTTTTTCTTTTCAATGTTTTTTACATTTCTTTCATTTCAAATTCCCTTTCACGTTTGCATTCTTGGGAAATATAAAAAATGTTGATTTATGTAGAGCATTCTCACTCGTATTGAAGCCGCAGCACGGCACTATTCCAAGGTCGGTGGGACTAAGGATTTACTAATTGTTTAAATTAATAAAATATAAAAAAGTAATAAAAAAACATAGAGAACAGCAGACATGCAGGTGTATTTAAAGTCACTATTGTCCTTTACGAGGTTGATCTGTATCGACAACTAAACCGGTCTCACGGAAAAAAAACCATAAAGTAATTATATCATTAAAAAACATTTTTCAAGTGCGTCTGAGCCGCGCAATCGGGATAGGATCATGCGTTTTACCACTTTCTCTTTGAAATGTTTTTTCTCGTAGTTACGAGTTTATGAATTACTAGTTTACGAATTACGAGTTTCCCATTTGGGAAACATTTTTCTGATATTATTTCTGATTAATGTTTATTGTTTAAGAGATCATCCTCCTGAAAGGACAGCAGTGATTTTAAATACACCTTTATATGCATATATTCAACTTCCATTTGACCCCATTTAATTTAATTTAATATATTCTAGGGAAACATACAGCGTAATTTAGTTTATAAAATGTTAAATACATATTTATAAATTTGGCTAATTACATGAATCCACTGTTTAATAATATAATTGAGATGTCTGTTCACCTAAAACTGATTATATAAAAAAGAAAATTACGAGAATCGTACAGAAAATAAAATAAAATAGTTATGTTTTTGCATAATTACACTTATATATATATAATAAATGTATTAATTAGAATATAGGTTGGATAGGTTACTGATGTTTCACTCTTTATACAAAAGTAATAAAAAAAAGAGTGAAAAAAAATATAGGAAAAACAAATACAAGTAAAGTTGATTTTTTATATCGGTATGTCCTTTTTAAAAGGAGGTTTTGTAGGTTAAATTTAAGTGTGTTTAGACAACACCTCCATTATTGACGGGCTTAATGTTTATGAATGTTTTTATTGTTGTTTCCCTCGCTTCCCTTCGGCCCTGCCTGGACCTCAGCCGCAAGTGTTGGTGGCGCAAGTGCACATCAGCCCTCAGGTTCGTCTCCTCAACTCACACTAATGCTCATAATGGTCTTGCCTTTTTCTTGTTTGTTTTTCTCTTTGGCGTTGACAAGCTACCAATCATATTAAAATGGTACATCTTTATTTTTGGGGGAAATTAAATCACGAGTTTCTACAATCTATTGCATATTAGTGCTTATTGTCGAATAATGAACACATTCAGCTCCATATGTCAAACGCACAGACCACGTGTTGCCGCTCGATCGGCGAAGTACTTTGACCGAATGGAATATCCCACGCCGGACTGTCATCCGTTTTTTAGTTTAAGTTATAATTTCTTGTAATTGGCAAAAAATGTGTACAAAACTATGATTTATTTATTATTATTGTAACAAATGTTTATTTATTATATTGACATTAATTTTGTAAATAAAACTCGAATTATTTACCGCTAAATCTATCAAAAACACATTCTAATCACTAGCCTACTTTTTACATAAACAAACAAACTAAAAAATTTAAAAAAAAAGACGATTAGAATACGAATTAATTCGCGTATACGCGACATGCCAGACTTTAAATATTAATAGAAATGCATTAAGACGGTAATGTTTAAACCGGAAACGGCACCTGTCGTATACGGCAATTATGGGATATACCATTATCAGCACTGAGTGTTGTTTTTTTTTTATAATTTTTCAGCATTTTATTTAGTTTATATTAGCAAGTAAGTAATAGCAAGTGATTTAGCAATTTATGAGCGGCCTTAAATGAATAAAGTATGTTTTACCTCCAAGCCTCCAAGCACTCAATTTGTTTGCAGATGAAGCAGTTCAACCCGATGGCCGGTCACAACAACAAGCTGCAGCAAATGGTGCAGCTGCACAACCAGAACAACTTCAGCCACCCCCAGCAGAATGCGCCCCCACCCCTCGGCCAGCAGCCCTTCAGGCCCCACCTCAACGCTAACAACCCAACATTCCCGGTACGTTTTATACAGATCATCCATTCAGCGACAAACTTTAAAAGTTGAAGTAGCTCATAGGGTCTTGGGGTCTAGCTGTGACCTCGGCAAACAGGTGGCAAATCAATACTTGCAATGACAACTTTCAACTCTATTTTGCAAAATTCCCACAATAATACGCTGAAATTCTTCAACAGACTTTTTGAAATTGCTTTATTGAGGAATTAATCATGTATGAAGAAGTACTGAACAGACTTCTTTTGAAGGGTTCAGCTACTAGCTTCATTCAACTAGCTTTCACAACTTCCTAAGAAATACACATCTTTTTTGGATGTAAAGTTTTGTTGAAAAGGACATTTTGAGTATTCCATTGACCGACTTTGTTTTTGGTTAAATTTAAATATGTCTCATTCATCTTTTTCCTTTTATTTTCAGATCCAAATGCCGCCCCCGCAGCTGATGCCCAATTCTCCTCAAGTGAACCACAGCTTCCCTCCGGGCAAGCCACACCAACCCATGAAGGCGGCCAATCACAAGGCAGGCAAAGATGCACCACCCAATCAGGGGCCGACGTTTCCCGTCAAGAGCCAATCGGCGCAGAGCCTCGTCCAGCACATCCAGAGCACGCATCCCATGCTCAACCAGCCTCCCTTCTTCCCGCTGCTGGCGGGGGGTTACCACAACGCCAGCCATCACCCCCTCATCAGCAGAGGGGGCTTCTTTAATGGACCGCAACATCTGCACAATCAACTCATGTTTGCGCAAAACAATCTCAGGTAAAAAACTCCTTCATTTTTCTTCCCATTATTCCGAATGGAGGTTGGGTTGCATTTAAGTTTTGCTTTAAAAAAATTAAATATTTGTTTTTGCAAATTTATCACTACGACTAAACAAATGTAGATAAACTTATTAAATAAGTTATTCTTGTTTTATGTTTTATATTAATGTTACAAAGTTATGTTTCATCAACCCCGTGATTATTTATTTATTTAATATTTTTAGGGAATCAAACTTTGTGTTGTCCGATTATATGAAATATATATCATGGAGGCCAGCAATACCAACTAATTTAAAAATATACTGGAAAAACACACTAAATCCAGCCGTCATCAATGAAGTTGTCATCTCGATATGGGCATATCAGCTCTAGCTGCTTACCCATTAACCAATAATAATAATAATAATAATTACTTTATATATTCTTTTCCTCTCTTCGATCCGTACGCTAATGATAATGATATAAGCTTTTCCTCCTATTTTTCAAAAGTTCGATACTATATTAATAGAAGGTAAATGAAAAATATTTTTAACAATAATTGTTTTGTTCGTAATAAAATATATTTTAGTACAAAAACCACCATCATTTTTTTCATAAACATGTCATTTTGGAAAAAAGTTTATTATTGTGTAAAATTTCTTTTGCACAGCTGAAATAAATAGTTTTAAAATAAAATGGCCTAAAAGATATTTATTTTGTTGGATATACTTATCTAAATTTTGATTTTTTTTAATGAAGTTTTATATTGCAATCTGTCCTGTATTCAGCAATAGCTTTCGTGTTGGTGGGTGGTTCTGATTACGAACTTTGTACGCCTTACTTCGAGTTTCAATTTCTTTTGTCACAGTTTCGATGCCGAGATCATGATGAAGTCTTTCGTTTGTGATGTACCAGCGTGCATCCACAATTATTCGAAGCGTTTTGGATTGGAAATTTTGTATTGAACCTATTAAATAATCTATATTTAAGATACAAACCATGGAAGCCGTCACAAAGAACTAGGGATATTTAAACAAAATAGTCAGAAGCTTGATAGCTTAGTTCTGAATAAAAAGCACTTGTGAATGTGTAAGACTATATGTTCTGTTTGCATGCAGGTTGAATGGGATGGTTATGCGCAACGGCCTGCACGAG
Organism: Neomicropteryx cornuta; assembly: GCA_020383195.1. Lineage (NCBI taxonomy): Eukaryota > Metazoa > Arthropoda > Insecta > Lepidoptera > Micropterigidae > Neomicropteryx > Neomicropteryx cornuta. The sequence continues at coordinate 1,228,184 of JAHKQU010000010.1, read as the reverse complement.
GGGGCTATGCGTAGCGAGCGAGAGGATACGAGCGCACTGCCGTCGCCGCCGAACCGTGCCGGGGGCGACGGGGCCGATTGCTCCGACGAGTACGCCGGCATGATGACGCAGCGGGAGAAGCAGTGGCTCATCAACATCCAGCTGCTGCAGCTGAACACGGGCACGCCTTACCTGGACGACTACTACTACACAGTGAGATATACTTTCATTTTAAAACTGCTTTAAATTTACCATCATATTTATTTTCCATGCGTAATTTTACAGAACTATGTTAATTTGTATATGTTGATATTTCAAGTGTGAAAATAATTTATGATAACGGTTAAATATAAAACCCCAAAATTGGTATTTTCTTAGTTGGGCCCTTTCTTGAGTTGAAGAATGATGCCTTCAATATGGGCCTGTGCTCGGTCGTTCTTAGGCCTCATTACGGGCAGCATGTTGATGCAATAGTGACAAAAATAGTCATTTTCATGCAAAAGTCCGTACTGAACAATGCTAAATTTTTTAGTCCAAATTAAAATGCTTTGAGTGCCTATGACTGTACTTAATTAGGTTTAATTTATCCTAAAATCAGCCTTACTCATGAGTATGGCTGCTCAAGAGTGTATCAGTGAGAGCATTTGACGCGAGAAGGGTTCTTTTGTCTGTTCAAAACCTGTATCAAGCATTACGGTTTTATATACGTTCAGAAAGGTATTTTTCTTTGGCTGCAAAAGTAAGTATTGATATTTTTGAAAAATGTAAGTAGAAAACATTTACCAAAAAATGGTGCATTTTGAGACTCAAAATCACATGAAATATTTTTTTCCTTAGAAAATTCATTTTTAACAAAAGCGTTTTAATTTTTTAAAGTAAATTAACGTCAATTTTAACAAACCAATTATTTTAAAAAATGTGCAATGTTTTTACTCTTTAAAACATTGTAAGTCATAATTGATTTTTTTACATATATAAAAATGAATGAATGTATGTCTGTGTCCCGTATGGTCTGATCCCGTAGCATTCATCCGATTGCTATGAAACTTGCTGTTTTTTGCACGTCCGTGACAGTTTTTATATATTTTGGGCTTTGTTTTTTTTTCCGTACAAAACTGGGTCGGAACAGCTAGTTACTAAACCTAACTAATTAAATATAGGATGAATAAGTAAGGATTTGTAATTTTTCAAAATTTAAAAAAATAACAATCCATTTTAAATTACTTTGTGTAATCACTTTTTCTATAAAGTAAATTTATACCAAACTATTTTTAACTAAAAACAAATTTTTTTACTAACGAGAAGTGAACGTCAACGAAGACGGCGCAACGGACAGACGAATGCAGTTTCGACCGGAACTGGCTGTATTTGAAATCAGAACCTTCGAACGGATACTATATATGTATATACAACCAAGAAGTAATTTACAAAACATGAGATTGACACGAAAGCATAGATTTGAGGTGCATTGATTTGTTTTGCAGGTGTTCTTGGAGCGGAAATCAAAGCAGGAGACGAAGGAGTCGAGCGAAGCTCACAAGGCCAACCAACAGAACCACCCCTTTTATACCGGAGGTAATTGGACCATCACACACCTATCTTCTCAAACCTCCTGTAATCAATATTCTATACCGACCAATTCATTATCTCTTTCGCTGGCCAGGAAGAAAATGAGTTAGATAAGGATGTGTGCCCACAACACAACACTCCAGTTACAAATCCAGGGCCTTGTGAAATCGTCGAATAGGCGATTCTTCCGAATAGACACTTCCGTAGAAATTTAAGTAACGACTGGACAGACAGCCAATTAATTCTCACATTTCATATTTCATAAATCCATTGTGTCGAAAATACATAGTTGCAGTTCGGACACCATTTGAGGTCACGAGAGGCAAATAGTGAGATATTCGAGAAATATTTTTCCCACAAGTTTTCTTGACTGAAGTAGGTTCCTGGCAACCTCAGTCTTCGGCGCAATCTCATATCATCACCATCAAGTCTTCGGCAAGCACTCGTGACATCAAGTCATCATCACACCTTCTGTGTCACGTTTTTATTCTCATTATTTAATTACTAATATCTGAATTCAAGTATTATATACTTATGTAGTTTCAGTAATCAATGTAACTTAACATAAGTGATTATCTCGTTCAATAAACATCACCTACACCGATAACGGGGCAAGCATCTCGTCCATCCCCTGTTCCAGATGAATAATTGTTAAATCCTTACCCAAATGGCCTGGACTCGTTTTAAGGTAGGCTCTTAATCCATTCCATCACATAATTTGTTAATTAAAATTACTATTTGATGATTACAATTATGGCCATTTTGGAAATACTGTTGGTTGTCAAAATATAACTTAAAAATAATACGTAAAAAATTTAGTAATTATATTTTTTCATCAAAATATAATTCGTAATTATTTTATCAACGATATTTACATGAATAAAGTTGTTGTTAATTATTTTTTACGTATAAAATATTTACGCACAGACCGGCATTTCGCCGGCTTAGTGCTTTAATACCATAATATAGTTGACTGGCGATTAAAACCATTATATTAGAAATAAATAATATAAGTATTTTTTACTCTTTTTATAAAGATATATAAAATAACAATATATTAGTGAAATGTGGTTTGCACTCTTACAAGTGGAAACGTAATTTAAGTTTTACATCTGTGTTCCTACCTAATTCAATTAGTCTTTAGTCTTTTTCTTAAGTGAGACAAGAGTAGTTTTGATGATTCCCTTGTTAAAACTCTGGTTTTTATGTTCACTTAGGCAAGCAGGAGAAGGAGAAAGAGAAGACCAGCCTCAGTGGAGGAGGAGGGAGGGAGAGGCACAACTCGGCCAGGACCTCGGAGGATGGAGCGCCCCGCACTTACGTGCCGCTGCAGTTCGAGAACTCGCTCGGCAAACTGCAGGTGCATCAATCGCATATAATTCCACTTTTATTTTTATCACAAAACATCAGTTTATGCGACCAGTCAAAATTAAACCTTAGACCTTTTAAATCGGAATGCTAAAAAAAACCGAGGGCAGCTATTTTGTTGACCTTTGAAGTTGAATATGAATTTAAAAACACAAGATGTCATGTTCGTTGAAACCTCATTTTACCTATAAGATGTTGCCTGCCTGTTTGTTACCTTGCGTCATTAATATTTACTTCAAATTTAGATAATCAATACGAAGGCTGCTATTTATGAATCCGGAACTGGCCACTTGCAGAGCCACATTTAAAGAGTAATTACTACATTTAAAATGGAACTTTTTGGCTGTATAAAACATTTTGTTTCATGTAACTCTCAATTGTCTTTCCATTGTGACGTCATTTTGAAAATTGTGTCTTTATTGCCATGGATTTAACTCGTTATCATAACGTGTTATGATTTATTACGATTTTCGGCATCGGCTAACCCAAAAACAGTACATCGATCAACTCACTTCGACTTTTGGGGATGAAGCACCATCGAAAACCACTGTTTATCACTGGTTCAGTGAGTTTAAACGTGAGCAGTCAATAAAGAAGGTCGCCCTAAATCGATTATTTATACCACAAAATATCGATGCTGCGCAAGAACTAATAATGCAAGATCGTCATGTTACATATTGTGAGAAGAGGCGTCCCTGGGCATGAGTGACGAGCATACATAAGATATTACACGAACATTTAGCTTTAAATAAAATCACGTTGGTTTCCACACAACTTGAGAATTGATCAAAAACAGGCTCGAGTCGATTGTTGCAAAAAAATACAATGGTATCAAAAGCTGTTTTGATGAATCTTGGATCTATGCATATGACCTCGAAACTAAACAACAGTCAACGGTGTGGGTGTCTCAAGATGAAACCGAACCCAACAAAAGTTATTCGTGCAAAAAGTACTTTGAAGCAAATGGTTGCCTGTTTTTTTTTTATTATAAATGGACATGTGGCTACAGTGCCACTAGAAAATCATAAAACGGTTAATTTGGTATGGTACACGGCCATTCTTTTGCAAGAAGTCTTTGAAGAAAAAAGAAAGAAGAACCGAAAACGTAGAATCATTCTGCATCACGACAATGCTAGCTGTCACAGGTCGGCCGATACAACTCACTTTTTGGAAGGTCAAAGATAAAATTTACAGGTCATCTGCCGTACAGTCCCGATTTGGCACCCAAAGATTTCTATTTATTTCCAAACGTGAAGAAACAATTGAGGTGAGTATGACTAAATAGTATCTCCCAGCTCCTATAAGGTTTGCATCGACCTATGAAGGAAGGTATCTATATCTAAAATGAGATTTTGAACGTTTGCTTAGTGTGGCAGTGTAACGGCCCCCCGCAAGATAATCGACGTGGAGGTAGTGGGGGGCGAGGACGTACCGACTCCCTCGGCCCCCCGCCGACACCGGCAGCTACTGCTAGACATCGAGGCCCTCTACTGCCTGCTGCTGCGCCTCGAGGAGATGGGCGAGCCGCTGGCCATCGCCAATGCTCTCGTGCTCAAGGTAAGATTGACTGCGTGCGCTTAACGTAAAGATAGATCTGTTTTGTTACTTTTAACTACATTGAACAACCAATTACAAAAAAAATAAATTGGAATAGAAAAATAGTTTATTCTAATGTTGAGAACCTTTGAAGTGTCTGGCCAATTCTTCTTGACCCTCAAAATGACAGCAGTAGTGTTCCTCGGCTTAATAAAAATAAACGCACTCTTTGTGCGATAAATATTGTAGGTAAATATTATGACTTTCCATCTTGTTTTTGAAGAAAAGGAGACTAACTATGCAGACCTGATTAGAGTTAGTTATTTTAGATTAGATTAGAGATGTCATTATTATTGAAAAAAAATTAAGGAACACATAAGTTAATAATAGGTATTTAATAAATAAATAATATTCAAATACAAATAATGAATAAATAAGTATACTGACATTATACTTATATTATTAGTTTTAGGTAGGCAGTTGTGCTGATAAGCCTAAATCTGTACTTGTATCGTCTCTGATAAACTTGCCCAGTCTGTTCTTAAATTCGTTCACATTTCCGGCACTTATCACTGCGCTTGGTAACTTATTCCATGCATTCACCACTCTGTTTGACATGAAATTCTTTCTTCTTTATACACAAATAGTTAAAATTATTTCATATAAAGTAAAAAGAGTTAAACAATCTATGTTAAGTGGAGCAATTATTACTAACTCTTTCCCCCCAAAAGCAGTGATGTTAGGTTATTAGAAAGTGTGTATTTCTTTAGGTTAAATCGTGCAAATGTTCGCTCCTCGTTCATCCCCATGGTTTGTTGATTTAGGAACGTGAGGAGAAAGCCAAAGTGCTGCTGGAACAGGCCACAGAGAGTGACTTATATTCGGCCTGCGCCGTCGGCAGCAACGGCGTCGGCCCTACCTACGCGCCGAGCGACGCCCTCCTCAGGAGTATTGACAGTTGCAACAAAGTTAAGATCCAGCCGGTCGGCGACTCGACACAGAAGAAGCAGGTATTCACACACATATTCTGCAAAGTTAAAACTGTGTTGCTTCTGCATTGATTAGTTGCTTGAGCTTAGTTCCTGAAGCCTTTTGAAGGAATCAATTTCCTTTAATTTTGCTTATTTTCTTGAAGTGAAACAAAAATTTCTTTAATTTAAACATTTTGTAGTTTTCAGTAATTAATTTAGAACCTATAGATTGAAATATGACCCCATATTCCCATAATATAATTCCTAATTTTTAAGCTACTTGAAGTTAATTTTATTATTACACAATTTTAACACATTCAGCTCCGGACGTCAGACACGCGAACCGCGCGTTGCACGCAAGTTATAATTTCTTATAATTGGCAAATAATAAATACTAAACTATGAAAATGCTTGTTTTTATATTTAATATTAATTGACATAGCCTTTGTAAATAATTTTTTACCACCGAATCCGTTATACCTTTAATGAATTCAGGTATACGCGACTTGCCACACTTTAAATATTAATAGAAATGCAGTAAGACAATGACGTATTTACCCGTACACGGCACTGGCGTATACAGCGATGACGGCATATCTCGTTGTCGGCGCTGAGCGTGTTAAACTCTAGTGTTAAACATTCAGATCTTACCCTAGAATCCTCGGAACTGACTCTACATTACACTTAAACGAACTTTTATTTAAAAATAGGGTAGTTTTTTCTAAAGAACAGTTTATAATGAATTAATTCTAATAATGGTATGTAATTTTTTATTAGGGGCGATAATGGGTTAATTGATATTAATTTACGTGTGGTATTTTTTAGGCTGTGAGCGTTCTGCCGGTGGTGAACCAGTCCTCCAACCTGGTGCACAAAAACCTTTTGGATGAAGACAAGGAGGAACTCATGACGAGGATATTCCTGGGGTTGCTCAATGAGGACAAACTCACACACATCCTCAACATCAGGAAGGGAAAGGTATGCCTTGTCCAGCAAGAGAGAGAGAGAGAGAGAGAGCTCGTTTTTATCTGAAAGGGACAAAACACCCCAAAGATGAATCTTCGTGTGAATTAAATTAAAAAGAAACAAATAACCTGTTTGTGATCCAGGAAGTATGGATGCTTCGAAGTGTGAAAGTTGCGGGGATCCTGCATACTAAATGTTTTAATCTAAATGTGTTTGAAATCTGTCTTTCTCGTACCTTCGGAATCAGATGATATAAATAATCTTGAATCCTATAGCAACCTGATTGCCGATTGCCACTCGCAAACCTTCCGGTCGTCTGTCTGCAGCTGTTTAACAAAAACAAACTGCCAGCGACGGCTGAGCTGCGATATACTGAGTTCCCGCCAAAAATATTTTATGGTTTATTCCTGGGCACCAGAAATCTTTCTGTAATTGACAGTGTTTATGGTTTGCAAGTTCATGGATATTATGGTTTCCGTTTTTTGCATTTATGGTTTGCACGTTATTCTTTTGATGGAGTTGTTATTGGCGGATCTTTTAAATTAAAATCACGGCGGGGGGGGGGGGCAGTATATCTTCAGTTATTAGACAAAATGCCAATGCCATCAAAGTATTGTAATTTCATTGTCCCCAGAATTGCCAAGCTTACATACCTTAAAATCAATACCTATATAATTTAAGAGCTCACCGCCACCATTATGACATTCATGGTGGAGTAACCACCATTCATGACATTACTTCTCCTTGCCTTGACCGAGATAGGAGCGTCTGGGTCCTCCCACTCTCTTTTCGTTCAACCTTTTTTTCAATGATGTTCCTTAAGAAACTGTTGTGTCATATATTAAGTACCCTGTCATCTTCCCTCTTTTGTTTATACAACTGAAATTATCATTATTAATAATAATAATAAAATAAAATAAAATAATTATTACAGCACTTGCAAAAAAATGGTAAAGGGGTTTTGTCGGTAGGATTTTGGGGCTAACAGCAGCTTAAATAATGATGTATTTCTTATTAAAGATTCCAGCTATATAAAGCCACAATGTTTGGTGGTTAGTTGACTTTGCGTGTATGCACGTGATGTTGTTGCAGTCGCTGGTGTGCCGGGTGTTGAATCGCGCCCCCCCTCCGCACGCCGTGGGGGGCCCTCTTCCCAAGTGGAGGCAGTTCTGGTGCAAGGTTTTCCGGTCTCTCCCGCACGTCGCCCGGAGGGACGCTAAAGACGAGGATATGCTGCCTCTGCTCGTGCCACCTTTCAAGAGGTATATTTCCACAATTATTTGCGGTATTCTTCGGAGGAGTCATGTTGATATTTTGTCACTAGTTTCATCTAACTGAAAAGTTTTACAAGATGAGCATAAAGTTCATCCTACTGCCTTGTCTCCTGTCTACTGATTCTAATATTGCCTACTTTGACTGACAGTAAGATGTGGTGGACTGACTCCCAGATGACAAATCCATTTTTCAAGCAATATAAGCAGTGAATTTTTTTTGGTACTTTTATTAAAGAGATCCTTTAATCTACATCCCCTAGACTTTAAATTTAAAAAGATTTAAAAAGTCACTCGACATTTCATTAATTTTGCAGTAAAAGAAATATTGCAAAATGTTCAGATTAAATTTACAAATTAAAACTGTGATATAAATACCATGTTTTTTATGAAAATCCTATTTTAACTACTAAATTAAAACAAAAAGTCATCACTATTCGACAAAAAAATAAAATATATTTTTGTATAAAAATTGAAATTAATTGAAAAATTTAAAGATTATTACGCGTGTGTGTAACTCCAGACGTTTCGGAAATAATCCATCTTCAGGGAGGCTATGGAAGCTTATGCTCAATTCTAACATCAACATTTATTGCAGGCATTTGTTGGCGACGTCCGGCTGGGAGCTGATCGGTGAGCTGTGCCGGACCTTGGAGGAGGGCTTCCGAGAGAGTGTGTCTCAGCCGTCCGGCAGTGGTCAGATGTCGGGGCGAGGTTCCGTGACCAGGTCCAACACCCCCACCGTCAGCAGGTGCCCCCTCCACATGGCCATATACAGCAGGGTACCATCACCACTAATGCTATTTCAGTCGTAGGCATTAAGAGTTGGAGCCTGCCACTCCTCCAGGAAGTTTATTATTAATGGAAGGCTTTTGAAAAAAGTAGGAGTGAGAAAGGAATAAACGAAACTTTCTGTCCTGCTCTGTCTTAAGCGCACCATCATATTGTTATTGTAAGAGATCGTAGTAGTTTAGTGGTTAAGGCATTGGACTATTGGCCCAAAGGTCGCAGGTTCGAATCCACACATGGGCATACCATCTTTAACGCTTCATTACCATCATCTCTGACTCTAGCACAATCACATTTGGCCTAGTTGAGTAGGGCACAAAAGAATGATATATGACCTAGGTCATAGACATTTAAAAAAAAAACAGAATCTATTGAAGACAAATATTTTTTTTATAATTTGAGCAAAATATTTAATATGAGTCAACGAAATTTCCTTTATAAGTAGGTTATGTAGGTTTTATATAGAGTGTTTTTTTTAGAGGCGTGGTTTTCAATCTGGCACTACTTTTTTTGTAGTTGGTGTTTTTGACAGCTGTCACTTGATTTATGCTCAGTTTGGTTTGCCATTTCATAATGAATAGACTTACTCCTGAACAACGTAGCGTGGCCTCCAAGATCGTGCGATTTAACACCGCTGGACTATTTTTTGTGGGGTTATGTGAAGTCGCTTGTCTACGCAGATAAGCCGGACACGATTAACGCCTTGGAAGAGAATATTCGGCGCGTTATTGCTGACATACGGCCCAACTTGCTGCAAAAAGTGGTTGAAAATTGGGCCTCTCGGCTGGAATTTGTTCGAGTCAGCCGCGGCGGCCACTTACCCGAAATCATTTTTAAAACATAATGGCAAACCCTTATCTTTATAATAAAACTAAATTCTTAGCCATAACATCAAATTATATGCGTTTTATCTCTTCTTTAAAACCACGCCTCTAAAATCATCACCCTATATTAGGCATTTGGGAACTTTATACCTTTTGTTTTTAAACTTAATAACTAATATTATAAGAGACAACATTATATTATACAGTATATGAAATGGCTTGTCCTGATGATGAAGAAATGTAAGGACGGTTGGCAAACGACTCTTTTACATGACATGAATTCAGCAAGTTACGTGCAACACTTTCACACACAAATGTGAAGTATTTTCCTCGCCGGCTATTTTATAGAATTTGTAATGACGAACCGTGGGATAAAGTCGAGTGTGAGGAAGGAATTTAACCAATTTCTTAGACAGTGAGAGTCCAGTCCATCTTAGCTCGTGGCGAGGACTTGTACGACTTAAAACGTTCACTTATTAGTTAAGAGTCCAATTAAGAGTTTTCTGTGTTACATTTTTATTAACAATTATTTCGGAGTTCGGATCTTTTAGTAACCCTCACATCCCAAACTTACCTCATTAGACGTGTTCATCTCCCTCTCATCGATGCAATAGTCGAGATAAGTATAGGATATTTACCTACACACTCTTAGCTATACATCTAGAATTCACTTATATAATGCAATCTTCAAATCATGACAATAAGTTTATTTGTTCTGAGCTAAATAAATGTATTATTGATTGTAACTTTGACATACAACTTTTAGCACTTTGAAGTAACTTAGCTCAAATGTCATTTCTTCTAAATAACATGGTCGGCTGATAGCTGGCAAATGATCGCAGGAAGAATAAATAGCAGCTTATGTCTAGAAATCGGAATAGGTAAAAGTTGCTCGATGAACGCTGAAGTATATTCTGGTATTCTCTTGAAGAAGCTTATTGAAGAAAATTTCATTGCAGGTGACGCTCTCGTGCGTATGCGTCATAGTCGACCGCGCCGACTCCCTCATTCGCTCGTGCGCCGACGTGGAGCGGTGCACGTGGTGGTGTGCATTCCTCACAGGCCTGGTGGCCACGCTCAGGACCTACCAGGGCGCCAACGCCGCCCGGCCAACCGAGCCGTTGAGCGAAACCTTTGTTCGCTCGCATGTGGCGCTCATGAAAGTGCACCTCGACCAGTCCAGGAAGAATCCGGAGCCAAACTCCGAAATGGTCTGCGATGTGCTCATCAAGTATCTCTGTTGATATTTTGTGAACGTAGTTGACAGTTAATATTGAGTGGGTGTCGCCAGTTGACATTCTTTTTCAGAGTAGAGTGAAGTTAGCCACAAAACGTACACCCTTTTTGATAAGTTACAATTTTTTATGAACAAAAACAAATATTTAATATGTTCCCCCTGAATTTTGTCGACATAACAAAATCACACACCATTTGTTTGGTGGCTTTAGAAGGAACTCGTCTGCTGGCGTTGAATGTTTGACGACATGTGACCTGCGCTTGCTTGCCGATTGACCATTTCATCTATTTCACAAAGTACACTCAGGTATCTAAGTGTTAAATGCTGTCATATTATGTAATGCGTTTGCTCGTCATAACCATGACAAATGACTTATTTAACACGACAGACGATAGGTACTTAAATATTTCAGAACAATTATCTCTTCAATGGGGAATTATTAACGCAACCGTATCGGGTTCCCTGTTTTGAATGTCACTACTAAAAATTTTATAATTTAACCGCATCATAAAGAAAACAAAAAATTTAAGATTTTCTCATATTTTGTAATCGGATCATTTTTTTTTTGAATTTCCTTTTTGTGATTTATTTCTTTAAGTTTTCATTTTCGATCCAACGATGGTCAATCGACATAATCAAATTGGTAATCTTTAGCGTCACATTCCGACGACACCCATACACACCCATTTTTGTAAAATATGTATGTAGATGTGTTGTGTAATAACACAAGAAGCATTTAAATTCACCGATGTTGTTTTAGGAGGTCGATCTACGCCGCAACTAAACCGGTCCCACCGACAAATATTCATCTAACATTATATTTTTAAAAAGGATGTTTTTTCGAAGTAGTTCTCTTGACACAACACATTCTCAAAGATTAAAACGATTTCTATTAAATTTTGAATAGGTTTTTTTTCACAATTGACAAACATTTTTCCAATATTTATTGCTGATTAATGCTCGATTGTTCCCATAAACGACATCAGTGAATTTAAATACATCCTGTATATATGTTATGTATATATCACAAAATAAAATTGTACGAGTGTAGAACGCGTTCATATTTGGCCCAAATTAATGTTTTAATATGTTTAAATACATTCGGTGCTGTCGAACGTTTTATTTTATTTATAAATTTTAGATTATTTTAATATAATGTGGAATTAAATAGCAAAAAGTCCATCTCTGCGTTATTATTATTTTTTTTATCTACATTTAGTTTCATGAATTGACTGTACTTTATACAAAATTGTACTCTAAAGCAGGATTGACTCTTTCCTTCTTTATCTCGTATTTTAAAAAACTCAAATTCTGTACGTAAGGCTTAATTAATCGATTTTGAGAAGTGATGTATAAATATATAAATAGATTTATTGTTATGTATGCTTAAGTTTGCAATACATTTTGAAAATAAAAGATTGTCCTAAATCGATTAGACTCTTTTCGAATTGAATGTTAAATATAATGATTATATTATAAGTTGGCAACATTTTTATATTTAAACAGTTTGCTGCCATTTGTATTTTGTACTTTTAAAAAGTGACCGCATTTAAAATGTTTATTTTTAATGTGAATATTTGTGTAAATAAGCGCTGACCTTAAGATTTACACAGCCAGTGTATTTTGTAGATCTAGAAATATTTGCCGACCACCCTGTATTTTGCATACTTAATCAAACGTTTGTCGTCGTTGTTGAATGTTTTTAGTGGTCTCCAGTAGTGTTGGGCGGTTATTGCTTTTTGCTGATCGAACAAAATCAATCGTTTTCTCGACCTGTGTGACTTTTGGCTCCATCGAATCGAGCGAGCGTAGCTATTTATGATTCCGAAAAATCCTTTCAAATGTTTGCCATCCTTGCAAATGAATTTATAAATCACTATTAGGACTAGGTAATAGATAATTGGTTTTCATATGAAATTGATCAAACTAAATTGATTATTTTACCTCGCAACTGCCCATCGCTGATCTCCGAATACATGCAGGCTGCGAAAGAAACTGCGAGAAGAAGAAACGAGGGTCCTTCATATATTTAATATTCTTAATGATTTTTAATTTATACAGATTATTTGTATATTTTTGTAGAATACTCATATAGAGATGTGGTCGGTCTACAGTGCTGAGAAAAGTGCCAGGGGGGGGGCGGGTGTCACAGCGATTATTTGAAGATTTGATTCCGTTCCTGTCGGAACTGCACATGAGTTTCCTCATTACGCCGAGGCCACTACTTCAGATGAGGCATGGAGCCCTTATTGAACTGATTTTTCATTTCAACCCCTAATGTGGCCATACGATTTTAACTTGCTATTAGCGTTCAATCTCCGATGGCCATAAATTCGTTTCTTATGTACCCAATCCATAGATAAGCTTCAGTCACAAAGACTTTCCTGCTAAATGAAATAAGGTGAATATTCTTTTAAATGGTTTCTCCCCCGGGGGGATTGGGGGATTGGTTAGCGGGTTTCCTTTCGTTGGTCAGTAATTAATCTGTTTCCGTGATCTAAGGCTGTTTTCGAAGTAGATTAAGACTTGTAAGAAATTAATTTGTGACACATTTTGCAGCTAGCTATTAAGAAGTTCATCTTTTTGTATAGACAGACAGATATGAACTCACAATTTGTCATTCAACCCATTCCGAAAAGCCCTCTTTCTAATTAGATTAGTTGAACAATAATTTCCATTGTCCAAGTCCATTCGCTAAAATGTCTCTTTAAAATTGTGTATTTTTTGTATTGATTGTATCGTATGAACGAATCAGTGTATTTTTGCTTGGAAATAAAGGAAAATCGGGACTATAAGGAGAATGGAGTCCACGCTTCTTATACTTCAAACCTTGGAACTCATGCCCATCGCAGCCGGTGCGTGTGGAGTAAACCCGTCATTTTAATATGGAAATTACTTTGTCGTTAACACAAATACCTCCCACTTTTAATTTATTGAGTGGTCTATAGAAAAATAATCCTAATTAACATGCTAGCAGCGATCACCATGAGATCCAATGTTCAATTCCTGGTGCCACTTAATTTGACTTGCAATCCGAGCCGTGCTCTATTAGCGTCTAGCGAGAGGACTTGATTGGACCTCAACCCAATATAAAATTTGCGTTGATTTTAAAGAGTGTTTTTAGCATTGAAAGGGCCTCATTGAAAGGTTATCGCTCGCTCATATCTCATACGTTTGAGCAAGTAAAGCGACCTTTTTATTATTATATTGTAGAAACTGTCCATAGTTTACAATAAGACTTTTAAGCGTGTATATAGACCGATGTCGGCCCTTTGCAAGAGCAGTGTTTCTCTAAGGAAAAAAGGTTCACTTTGAATTGAGTTTTATAAGTTTCTTTCCAAGGTCTGAAGTGAATCCTTTTGTAACTTTTTATAATATTGTTAGGTTTTTTTTTTATTTTCAGAAAAATATTGAAGTACTTAGTGATAAGATTTATATTTAAATTAAAAAAATACCGCATATATTTAAACAGTCTTGTGTTTCAGGGTTTCGCTTGCTTGTTTATATATATATATATATAAAAGAAAATACAAAAAATATGTTTTAGAAATAATTTAATTATCGGATAACGACTTTCTGATTTACGTTGAGGTAAGGAATTTGTCTGAAGTTTGTTTTGGACATTTTCACAGCAAAATGTAGATATTTCTAAAGTAAATTGTGCGATGTTTGAAAAGCGCTGCTCTTATAAATGGGATGTGGAAATTTTGTTAACGTATTTATTATATAGTGAATAAATAATACAAAAATATCATTTTATTGAAAAGTAACATTTTTGTATATGCTATGAATTATTGTCCCGAAGCTGAGTCGTCACTCCACCGAGTGGAGGTGCAAAGCGTTCGGTCTCATTGAATGGTCTGTTTCAGATTTATAACAAAAACCCTTTAACTCATGTCGCCACGACAAAATTGTTTGTTTTGTTAAGGCGAGCTTTCACTTCTGTTGTCTCCCACCTCTCTTCTACCGCTATCTACATCAAATTGACTGCCCCACTATTTTTTTTTGTTGCCAAGGAAGAAGGTATAGAATTCATTGAAAAAATAATAATGTATTTTTTTTTATTAATATTTGTAATAATGACTAAAAAAGGCACACTAAAAAATCTCAAATTATTGTTACTTTTATGATTAAACCCATTTGTTCTGTTTTTTCATAGAATTAATTTTATTTATGAATTAATCTTATGGTATACAAATAGTTTTGGATATCAAAGTAAATTGTCAATAAAAAGGAAAAAATAAAGGCAATTAATTGTCCATTAAGACCAACTCTTTTTTCCAATGCCAATTTGTTTATTTATTGTTTATAATTATCCTTTATCCTTGGAAAACAACATTTATTTAATCTTTCAAAACACTAAATTCCAAAACATTAACTTTTTCTTATCTTCCCTCCTTATTAAAGCTCGACTGCTTGCCAGGGATACGGGAACGGAATAACATGCCAGAATTTCATTTCAAAATCAGTGCCACTAATTGGAAAACTTTGTTTAATTTTACCTAAAACGCAAAAAATAATAGAATGTTGATTTTGTTGACTCGTGACATAACCTAACCTTACCTCAGGAGAAACCACTTTTTTATGTTTGACCTTTTATTTTGATCAAAAAATTTGTATGAAAGTGCCTTCCTACCTTTTGAACGATTCCATTAAACCCGCACAATTGTCAATAGACCCGTATTTTGTTTATTTAATTTGACAATGTATGAGTAGAGAGTACATGAACGCAAACTGTTCTCCTTACGCAGGGCAGGTAATATTAATTGTGAAATATATTATATTTTGAGGGGATTTTTTTAAATTGGCCAACGCACAATAAAACCTTTCCACCATCTGAACAAACTCTTTTATTTATATGAAATGCAAAGCATATTTGAAAATATAAACCAATTCACATGGTCATACTATTTTTAACGCTTCATCACCACCATCTCCCCCGACTCTAGCGCAGGCACATTTGTCCTAGTTCAATAGGGCCCAAAATAATTGTATATGGCAGTCATAGCAGTTATTGAAAAAAAAGTAATGTTTAGTTTAAAAAATGGCTCTGTAGCTATCATATATCAACAGATTTTATAGGTTGTTTAGTAGTAGTACTTTATCTCACCAGAACCTGAGGTCTTACAGCAGGCCCTACAGGCGCCATTAACGGCATCTCTACTCGTTCCTGTGGTACTTGACTTTCAATTCATCACAAATGTTAACACCATTTTAGTTTTTTTTTTTTTTGTAAATTTTGCTAGGCTAGTAGTAAAGAAACAACCCCTGCCCCCCCTTCCCACCATTTCACTGAATTATAAAATATTTTTTTTAACCCCTTGAGGGCGTACGACGCGAGGGGACGTCATGCCGCGCGGACATTTCTGTGTCCGTTGAGAGCGTACGACGTGAGTAGACGTCATGAATACCTGCTTGATTTTGATTATTTTTGGTATTATTTCAGTATTATTCATTAACTTGACGTTTTTTTCATTGAAAATCTTAACGAAATAATTTTGTTTTTTTTTTGTTTTCATTTTAATGTAGTTTCTACTACTATTTATAAATGTGTATTTTCAATACACTAATGTACTACCGTTCCAATATCTATAACTTTTTTTTAACTTTTTTCTTTTTTCCGAAAAATGTACATATTTTGGAAGACTTTTAAATTGTAATGTATAGTTATAAATATATGAAAATGTAAAAAAAAGTGTTGATTTTGTTTATTTCGTAATTTAAAAAAAAAAAAAAAAAAAATGGCAACATTTTTATTTTTTTCTTCTTTAATTTACGAGACAAACATAATCAAAGTGATATGGTGTAATAGAAAATTTTACGGTGAATCCGATGATACCAGATTTGTAAAAATTGAACGACTCATGCCTGCACTATGGATTTTATAGTAGTGAGTGATTTTTCAAGGTCAATAACTACAGTCTCAACGGGTTTTGGCGCCAAAACAAACTACGCCCTCCAGGGGTTAAAATGAATTTTATCTTATTTAAGTTCGTTTAATATATTTTAATACTATTCTTTTTTACCTCCAACTATCGCTATTAGTCAATTGAGCTACTCTAGTTTAACCGTCATTTCGCGGACTCCAATCGGAGTCTCGAGGTGATTCCGCCAAATGTCGAACTCCGATCGGAATCCGCGACAGACGTCATATTAAAATATTGTTTTTCCACGTTGGTAACTCTGGGGTTGATGGTCGCCTTTTGCCGTTTCATTCTTTATGAGATGGGACACACAATTCAATAAGAAACACAACTCGAGTGTATAGTGAAGTTTGACGTACGAACATTGTCCACAGGTGCTAGTTCAAAATGACTAGGCGGCCATTTTGTGTGCTGTTAGACAAATGCAAGGTTTAAATAATTGATTAGGGAGGCGAACCATAGGAATGTACATTTTCTCATTAATAAATAAAGCCTAATTAATGGCTTAAGTAATTATTTTTGTTTGACTTGGAAAAATGTTAATAAAACCGAAATCAGATTAGCTCATAAAAATTAAGAATTACACTCGTTACATAAGAATATTATCCGCTATATTTAAACTGCTCAATTTAATTTCTTTTTTATTACGATTAATAGTCTAAACATTTAATCGATTTTCTCAGTAGAAATATACTAGTCGCATTTTCCTTAGCTTAATTCATAGGATATCTAATTTCTCGGTTTTTCATCTGGTTTAGACTCGAAGGGCTGTCGCAACAATATTAAAGCAGTTCTGCTACAAAGAAAGAAACCTTTGGACGCCCCTGGCACTTGGCAGTCTTTCGTCCGCAGCTGCCAATAGTATTTGGGAACCCTGACTAAAAATGTAAAAGGCAAACACAAAATGAAAGATTTCGTTACATTTATTTATAAGGGAATATTTACAATAAATAAAGCTGCTTAACATTTTGTAATTAAATTCATATCGGCAGACGTTTGGATCTCAACAAAATAGCGCACATCCTGCGAATTCGAGATTTGTTGGTTTTTTTAAAAATCTGGGTTTTGAAACCCAGTTTTTTTAAATTGATAAACCATACAAAATACATAAATAAGATTATACGTAAAATCCATAGCTTTTAAATATCAAGGTAAAATAAAGTTTGCGCTCTGCGCCAAATTGATTTAGAAATTTTGATTTTGTTACATAAAGGAGTTTGAATTTTGCAATTATTGTAATGTCGTGCGTTAATATTAACGGGGAACACCCCCAATATGACATAATCGATATCGCAGTTAACCTGATTTACGATTTTTGACCAAAAGCAGTTGGATACTGTTTTTATTGGTCACCGTTTAACTACCTTTCTGGTAACCGTTTTCCTTATAATTTAGCTTTTTCTGGTTTTGCCCGTCCATTGCATTTCAAGGACTAGTTTTTTACTGGGAAGGAAAGTGAAGGGGGAGGGGGAAGTTCCGGTTTGAGACTCCAGCGAAGACAGCTTGAGTGGCCGCCGCAAGAGATGCGGCGAAGGCCTCGGGTCTAAATGCTGTACATCCTGAGGAGACAGGCCGCCACCACCTTCATGTACCGATCCCAGGCATTCTTCAGATCGGCCTCTCTGCAACAGAAGAACAACTGACTGTTCATAGTTTAGTCAATAAAGAGGTTCGATGTATGAATAAGTATTATTAAGTATCCTAACCAAATATCCAATAAAAAAAACTATGGAAGTTAGTTCTTTTTTACATACAAGTCCAAATTGTTTTAGCAGGAAAATGACTCCGTCGAGTATTCCTTCGCTAGATAAGTAAGTCCATTACGCATTTAAAGATCTAATATTTTTTCCGGTCGGGAAGTGGTTAATTCTTCATAAATCGTGTTAATTGACGTCAACTGTACTGGGAAAATGCTCTGGTTAATTACTACCCTCTAGAAGTTCTTGCATTGCTATTTTGTTTGTTCAGCATGAAAATAAAAAAAAACCATTTTCACCACACTGACAACCATTTGACAACTCGCTATGGAAAATTCGTGTTATTTTTTTTTGGTATGATTTAGTAAACATTAAACCTTACTTAAAAAATCCAATAAAAAAGTCATCGACAACATTAAACTAATGTGTCGATAGGCAACGCCGGAATTCGTGGCTTTATGTTGATTTATACACCATGTAGCTTGCGAAAAGTGTTATAATGATTTGATCTTAAGATAAGTGATCTTAACCCTTATCGGCGTACGACTGAATGTATTTGCGAACCTGACCGGGAGCCCAAACTAGAGCGAGAAAGCATCCCCACTTGATTTGGATATTTCTGCCAACTTAACAGTATGATTAATTGATTTGACGTTTGCACCATCGAAATCGCAACGAGCCAATCACTACCTCAGATTTTATTCAAGTCAATGCGGTGTCTAATACTGTTTTTAAATTTGTATTGACAACAGACTGACGCACTTCCATCTGCTGCGCCGTAATTTTTTTTACAACAGGTTGGGAGATACGTGACGATATGGCTTCTAAAATGTTTTTAATGTTTTATATTTCACATTAAAAAAGAATTGTATTTATGAATACAATTCTTTTAATGCCAACTGAAGTCAGTTGACGTTCAACCAACGGCGTGCCGCTGCCGCTAGCTAAACCGCACTAGCGGTGGCGGATCGGCACGGCAAAATATTCTTTCGGAGGCAACTCTGCCGCGCCGTTGTAGTGCGGTTTGGTTCATATAAATCAATAGAAAGTATATTGTCTGCGCCGCACCGCTAAAGTGCGGTTTGACCCTAACGACAAATAACAACATTAATTACTAATTATTCCTAGCTAGCCTGCTTACAGATATGACTGGTATGTCCACATCCTAAGCAAAAAGCGACCAACGGCCTAATTTGGCCTGCAGTTGAGTTGTATCTGTAATTTATTTGTGAACAAACCTGAGGGCGTCCATTTGAAGTGCGCATTGTTCGTAGGCGAGGAGGAATTGGGCCAAGTCACTCTTCGGCCAGCCGCCCATCCGGAGCGGTTCCACACATCTACACAAACAGACACCACGGATCAGTTTGTATGCATTAGTAACAGTTGCTCATCGATCTTACGGAGCCTGTATCTCTAATCGTTGAACCAAATTACATACTAACGTAATCTATTACTTTAATTGTATTATTTTTCCTTTATTGACATTTTAGATTTTTTTACATGTTTTCAATTTTTTTAAAGTTAAGGGGGGGGGGTGTATTAACATAGATAACAATTGTTACTATAATATTGTTAAAATAAACATTAAAATGACTACAAATTGATGAGAAATATAAGCAAGTCTGTCCTTACTCGAGATCAGTTGGAGCAATTTTATTTTCTATCTCGGTTATTTGCACGTATTATACATAAGTCTGTCTCATGTTGCTAGGACGTTTATAAGCGTCAAATGAAGATTTCTAAATTTTTTGATCTCATAAAGGCCAGTCTGAATAGTATTTAAAGGTTAATTTCACAAAATAACTCAGAGGCTCACAATAAAACCCCCGCCCATATTGAGGCCTTGGCCTTACCTCTCGAGGAGTTCCATGAAGAGGGAGCGCAGTTCCCTCGTCCGATGCAAGTTGCAGGCCAGGCCAATCAGAGCCCGCGTGTAACACCTACGAGCATACGAGTCGCTTAGTCATTTTTATATAAAAAACATTTATTTGGAAATTAAAACTTAACTTATTATATAGGGTGATGATTTTAGAGGCGTGGTTTTCAAGAAGAGATAAAACGCATATAATTTGATGTTATGGCTAAGAATTTAGTTTTATTATAAAGATAAGGGTTTGCCATTATGTTTTAAAAATGATTTCGGGTAAGTGGCCGCCGCGGCTGACTCGAACAAATTCCAGCCGAGAGGCCCAATTTTCAACCACTTTTTGCAGCAAGTTGGGCCGTATGTCAGCAATAACGCGCCGAATATTCTCTTCCAAGGCGTTAATCGTGTCCGGCTTATCTGCGTAGACAAGCGACTTCACATAACCCCACAAAAAATGGTCCAGCGGTGTTAAATCGCACGATCTTGGAGGCCACGCCACGTTGTTCAGGAGTAAGTCTATTCATTATGAAATGGCAAACCAAACTGAGCATAAATCAAGTGACAGCTGTCAAAAACACCAACTATGAAAAAAGTAGTGCCAGATTGAAAACCACGCCTCTAAAAAAAACACCCTATATGTCATGTTTGCAAATATTTCCTTTTTACATTTAAACTATGAAAAATATGTTACTTTTTTTATTTATACATTTTTTATATTTATTATAATTTATTAGTTTTATCTTTCATTAAAGAGATTGTGGTAGTCTAGTGGTTAAGGTGTTTGACTATTGATTTACCGGTCGTGGGTTCGCTTCCGCACACTATAATCATACAATTTTAAACGCTTCATTACCATATCTTCACTGACTCTAGAGCAAGAACATTTAGTTTAGTTGAGTAGGGCCCAAAATAATTGTACAGTACGACCTAATGTGATATATATGAGCTTATTTCTATTTGAGGTATTTTATATGCATAGTAAGGCAATGTTACAATTTGATATTTGAAAATTTGCATTTCAGCTGTCGAAAAAAATATTTTTAAAGGTAGGTTGATCGGTGAGTTTTATTTTCCATTAAAAAATATTCAATGGTAATAATATACCTACACCATAATCATTTTTGAAAAAGTTTATGAAAAGTGTATTTCCCTGGTCATCTCCAGATCTTTGAAAATGTGGGGATGAAATTGACCTCAAGGCAGAAGTGGGGCTGGAATTGAAACATTCACAATGCGACGGTACAGCCATAGACTCATCTCAACTAGATGCTGGCGCTGAGACTCGGTTGTTTTGCGATTGTACCAGAAATCTCCATTCAAGAAAATGCCGATTTTAAACCCATTCAAGTGTTAAAATTATAGCAATATTGTGTTTATTTGCATTTTTAATCTGGTAATTATAAATGAAATTACAGTGAAAGTAGAAAAACTCACCGAAAGTTTAGTTCCAGCTCCTGGTATGACTTCTCCAGCAGCTTCGGCTTCAGCCTCATACAAACCAAACTGAAAGGGAAGAGATTTGGGCCATTTGAATGAAAGTTTCTTTGCAGGTCAGCCTGCAGCCGCCTGTCGGCGCAGGGCCGTCACAACCTTCGAGGAAATATCCTTACTTTCGGGAATGTGACCCTATCTTATCAATATGTCAATTGATAAAATGCTTATTTTAGAAAAACTGTACGCCATCTTAACCTGCACTCTTTTCGATAGCTTATGAAATTCTCTAGAATATTTAATTACTAACTATAATTACAGTAAATTAAAAAATAAAGGCCAAAGTGGAAAACATTTATTTGGAAATTATAACTTAAATTATTATATGTTATGTTTGCAAATATTTCCTTTTACATTTAAACTATGAAAAATATGTTACGTTTACTATTTATATTAGTTTTAGTGTATTAGTATATTAGTTTCTTGTGTTTTGACGTTTGTCACCATGGCGGCGCCGCTGTCTTGGCAAAAATAAAACGGAAAACATTTTTCTTTCAATTTTACGGCACATCGATACCAAAAACAATTATTGTTCAATACTTTTTCACTATGTTTATGTAATATTATAAAAAAATAATGGGTTATACTCACTTTTTACCGCTAATTTTTTTTATAAAACATATCACATTTTCACACTAAACTCACAGTAAACAAGAGAAATTGTGTACTAAGTGATTGTAAGACTTTGGCATTTTTTTTTTTGACATTTTAAAATAGCAACAAACTGTTTTTCTTTTCAAAATCGGGTGTTATAATAGAGATTTTTATGATATTGAAAGTCTCGAAAACCGATATTGCTAGTAGTAAAATAAATACACGTAACTTCGCGGCCATTCAATGAAGTAATCTAAATCTCTTCGTTCCACTAATCCTAGGAAGAATTTTATCTCCAATAGAGTTGTGGATAATTGGAATCGGCTCCCACAGGAAGTGGTGGAAGCTATAAGTGTGAACCAGTTCAAGAGCCGCCTTGATAAATTTCTTGAGTCTAGGCAAATCGTTAGTAACTGTGAATGAGATGTGAGCATATCAGCTAAATAGCTGCTTGCTCAACAAACAATAATAATAATAATAATAATAATAATAATAACCCTTTGCAAAAAGACGAAACAAAAAACTTGTTTATTCTCGAAGAAGTACATAATGGCAGATACTATATAAAAAAGATGCAATTTATATGAACAGCTAGAGGGACTTAAAAAGATGAAAGCGTGAAATTAGCATGTTATGGCATGTGCAACTTTGCATACTAAACATGATTAGTGCGACGTCTGTGAGCAGAAAGAGTTGCAGAGTGTATTGTGGTACTCAAAAGGTAACCACACCATCGAAATGACTAAGGGTAACATTATGCCGGAAGAACTATATATCGAAATGCTTATTTTGAGCTACCAGTCAATGTTGCCATTCTCTTACGCCCTGTATTAATGCATATGCAAGGTTACGTACTGCTTGTGTTCCTTTTCTTTGTCCAGAAGGATGCGTAACTCGCGCAGGTCCAGCAGGAACTCCCGGTCCATCTCCGTGTCATAATATTCGGGACCGGTGTAGCAGTACGTCCAGCTAGACATGATGGACTGCAAGCAGACAGACACCGGAGATGTACGAATGCAATGAGAGTACGCTGCCAGAGCCAGGCAAACGGGGAAAGTAAAGAGAGGGATCTCACCTGAGCGCAGAAGTAAAAGTCTTCAAAGGAGAGGTAGAGCAGCTTCCTCTTGGAGGTCTCGAAGCGCATGCAGGCTATGAAGACCACGGCCCCGTAGCGCCTGCACACAACACGCGACAATGTTCAACAACAAAGCATTCTGTCTACCGGCCGACATCAGAACCCCGAATAGCCAAAGGATTTTGAAGGATGGACACTTTTGACAATGTAGCGCATTGCCCGTGTTTCATTTATCGAAAAGTTTAGAAATTCAAGTAGAGTTGTTTAAAATTTTACTATAAAAATTTTACTTTCTAAATATGCAAGTATAGAGAGAGTATTGTGATTGTGAAAAAGTTAGACATTGAGATGAATTTTTTTAAATGTCTGTGCGTGTATCTTAGAGCGATCTTTTTGCTATTCTTATTATATTGACATAAGGTTTCCATTTAAACAAATTAAAAAAATATATAAAAAGATACGATTTATTTAATTTATTTAATTTTTTAACATGGCCAATACGCTGTCGTGGTTGGGTGACAATGAAAAAATTTATTTATTCATTTCTCTGATACTGATGCAAACAATACGCATAATAATTTTGACACTATTTCTATGTAATATTATAAAAACATAATAGCTTTTAATAGCTTAAAATCTATCCGAAACAAAGCATAAAATCACTTACTGCACTAAGTAAACAAACCAAATTGCGTGCTATGCGGTCAGCGGACGTTTGCCATTTTTTATATATTTAAAAAATGGCAACATACTGTTTTTCTTTTTCTAGTCGGGGTGTAGAATTTAATAAAGATTTTTTTATGTTGTGGAAGTCTCAAAAAACCGATTTGCTGGCATTTAAAAATAAATAAATACACGTTGACCTATATGCGGATATATGCGGCACGAACACCTGATGGAAAGGGTTATTGTAAGAATGGAAATCAACCTCGACGTATTTGTTATATGCACATCTTTGGTTTGCCAGAGCCCAGGATCAAATTCCTACTTATAAGTTATTGGAAAAATATAAACAAGAAATGTCCTTCGTACTTCGGGAGAATAGGAAATGACCACAAACTAAAATTAAATTTTGTTTGTGTATTGAACATCGGTTTGAGTACTGGTTGACTATTTGTTTCGTCCAAATGAAGCCGCCAACCGGGACCCACTGCCAAGAAAGGAATGAACAATGCTGTCTCACTTGGCCAGATCCTCGGGGAGGAGGTACAGCTGGCGGATGTTGGTGACCACGCTGCCCGGCATCTCCTCCACGGCCTTGAAGATGCGACGCGCGTTGTCGAACTGGCGCCGGCAGGACCTCAGCGGCACCGCCGTCTTCTCGGAGACGTCGTCCAGGTCCTTGCGGCAGCGCGACGTCAGTTTGCGGCCCAGCAACTCGCGAAGGACCGCGTCGTCGAACTGGTAGTACTTCTGGATGAGCAGGGCTCTGGTCGGCGGTTCGAGCTGGAAGGCCGTCTGCTCGCTCATCTTGGTCGGGACGATCAGCAGGCGTTCCAGGAGAGAGAACGTTCTGAAATAAGTTCGCCAATTGCGTTATCTTCGATGAGATCGAGGCGTTCTTAGCGAATATAAAGAATGGAACCTGTAATGGTCGTGAACGTCGCTCGCTATGAACTCAAGAGGAACGCCATGCTTTTGCGGAACCCCCTTTTGATTCAATTTGGAAACGGCCTCGCTGGCTGGAAACAAAACAACCATTCAAATTCGAACTATAACCTCAAAATAGTGATATCTTCATTTTATTGTTACGCACACGAAAATCCTTCGATCCATAATTGATATATTTCTGGATCCACAATCGTAAAGCTACTTAGGAATACATCCAGTTCGGAATACATTATAATTCAATGCGTTACGACATATGACCCTCCTAATTTACTATCCTCACAACATTTTGACGTTTCGTTTTATTTTGACATTTTGTTTTTTTTATTTTTGCTAGCGGCACCCTTAGGATGGGTAACCCAACGCGGCCGGAACGAGCTAAGAAATGTTTATTACTTTTTATTCAGCCCAAGCCAACTCACGACGCCGAATAAATATTGCAAGCACGCAATGGCATGCAGTCCGCGCCACTACTAGAATATTTTGAAAAAGGTCACAATCCTTAGCCTTTTTTTTAATAAACTTTATAATTTTATTATAAGACTGTTAAAATGACCTTGAAAAATCACTCATCTACTATAAAATCCATAGTGCAGGCATGAGTCGTTCAATCTTTACAAATCTGGTTTCATCTGATTCACCGTAAAATTAGTGTATTTTCAATACAAATTTATAAATAGTAGTAGACTTGAATTTGAACACTGCATTGAATTGAAAAAAAAACAAAATTGTTTCGTTTTGATTTTCAATGGTGAAAACGTCAAATTAATAAATAATACTGAAATAATACCAAAAATAATAAAAATCAAGCGGGCAATGCGGACGGATATATCCGTCCTACAGCCGATGGGGGACCTGGGCTGTCCGGCGGCAGGACGGATATATCCGTGGACATATTTTAGGATATATACAGCTAGGCCCTACGATTTTAACGCAATTTGGGCGTTCGACAACTCGTGCCTGCGGCGCTTGGGTTCGCACTTTTGGTCCTTCGGGCACTTATAGTTCTATTTTTGTATACTCCAGATTGGCAGTTAGGCCTTGCAGCCCAATTTCGAAATGTAACCCTTAGAAAGTAACATTTATTTTATTATAATTTAGATTTGAGATGTTCTGTCAGTCAACGAAGACTTTTTCAGTGACTCCCCTTAAGGTTTATTACTAGTTGTTACGACGTCACCCTATAAATTACTTTATTTAAATTCAATATTCTATCATATTAATATTTATTCTATAAATGTTTATTATTATTTTATGTTTATTATATGTATATTGCAAAATCACCATTCTTGAATTTACCCAGGTTTTGTTATTGGCAACTCTTGGCATTATCAGAGCAGTCGGTAAGTGTCAGTTGAAAAAGAAATGCAAGAGGGTATACCCGCGCCTTTGCGATCCGTGACATCTCGTCACATCGTTCACCGAGCTCTTGAAATCTATTCAAAACAATAAGGAAGCATAGAGGAAAGGTTGGTCTTTTGTTTTCTTGTTGATTGCCATTTACTCTCAGCTGTGAACCTTCCAATCCATCGAAACATACAGTCCGCTCCCCCTAATCTATCTACAACCGCACACTAGTGCAGTCTCTTAGATTCGAAGGAATATTCCGACGTTATTAATGGTAATCTTAAGACGAAAACTCTCTGCCCGAGCGCACTTATTAGTACCACTACACAATTTAGGACGATTACTATGAGTTCTTGTTAATATTACGGGTGAACTCATTTTAGTAGTGAGTTTGTGTGATGGAAGACCGGTTATGGTAAAATGCGTATATCTTTATTTTTGAAAAAGAATCTAAATTTTCAGACCTTTAACATCTTTTTTTTATAGGAAAACCCTCTTTTTTATGAAACGTAGGCATCATCACGAAATAATCCTATGACAGCGGTGATGGGCACACAACCAAATAACAGGTTATGGAAGAAAAAGAAGAGATAGGCAATGGGAATGAACCACAAATGGACCAAAAGCATACGTTTGACATATTAATAGAGGAATGTATCTCAACAGGACTTGGGCGTCGTACTAGAATATAATAACAATTTTATTGATAGGTAAAATTGTAGTAATATTTATATTTGTTTTCTATTTCCGTGGAATTTAAGAATCAAAATTATTTTTAGAATTTTTGGTTTTTTGACTTATTAATCATGTTTAAGCATCGAAACTTTTAACTTACATTCTGCTGGATCCTATAATGGAGAGAACCTCAATATGCTCATTTTCAACTCGAAGCCAAAAGTCGTTGGCTTCAATTTGATCAATTAGGTAGATATATGAAATTCAATCAGATGCTTCTTGTATCAAAAACAGAATGATTGATTATCCACCAAGTTATCATCAACTATTATCTGATTCTGTTATTTTTTACATTGCATAAATGAGTTAATTGGCAAATGTCAATTCATCGGCTTAAGCGAGATAAACAAGCAATCATTTGGCCATCTCAAGCACTTCGTGGCAACAATCAGTTGCTACCAGAGACAATAAGCGAGCTGAGTGCAATCAATGCTTATGGTTAAATGTACAGTAATTTAACCAAGATGAATAATTCGCTCCGGAATCTAATTCTTTATTCTTTATTAAGAGAAATCAACAGTCTTACAAACAATTGCTATTAATGATACGTTTACATACTTAAAAAGTATCTGTAAAACTAATCAAAGATTTCTACTGTTAATATAATCTACTGCTAATCTCGAAGAAGGCGCGGCGCGGCGCTGATAGAGGCAACCTGCAATTGCGATCAAATGACATTTTAAAAGTAATCATGATAATTCTAGATAGAAGATTTTAGGTAGATGTTGATTTAGATTTGATTTGTTATTTCCATAAATACAATAAATAAAATATTGTATAACTAAGTGTTTCCATAAATACAATACGCAGGAACGACAATGAAATAAAGTGATATTAGCAATGAACAAAATGGAATAATTAAATTTATGCAAATGTAGGTTAAAAAAGATTTTAGCTGGCAAGAAACCTTTTCATCTTCACAAAAACAAAATAGCCATGCAATTAAAAATAAAAGCAAAAGAAAGGTAAAAAACGCCCGTAGGACTGCAAGGGTGAAAAAAGTGTAAAAAAATAAAAACAATACGACACCAATCAAAATAAGCAGCCAGTAAAAGAAAATATCAAAACAAAACTATTTAAAAATAACTCTTAATTAAAATGTACTAAAAAAAAAGCGAAAAATAAAATTGAATTAGGGTTGTAATAGTCATGACATTAGCGAGTTAAAAGCTTAAACTAACTATACATTCAAACTTCGTGGGCGCTCTACGAATTTGTAGACACGAATGTCATGATTTCATTAAAATCATAGCCGCGGTTAGAAGATTCACATTTTACCTTTTTTTCAAATTCTACCCAAATTGCTTTATTTTTGCGCCTCGCTCTTAAGAATATTTTTTGTATATGTTACCGTAAATACCCGAAATTAGTAATAACCCGTTTTACTAGTAAATACGCGACGTACCTATCTAAGAGCATCAGAAACAACGCGTTTTTACTAGTTCTTACTAAGGCAGTTCAGTAAATGCCAAATAAAATGAGATCATCGGTTTTTTACTGCACTTTTCAGTAAAAAATAGAAAATGGATAAAGTGTAGGAAATGCGTCGAAATTCGTAAATGAATTGCAAATCACTTACCTAATGGGCTTAGGTGCTGGAATTTTGTTGATGGATTGTGGAAACCAGGTGCCTCTGCAACTGTCTTTACAGGTTGTGGAGGACGCTGATGCCTCGCACGAATCCACACATTTTCTCGCTAGCTTCGACAAGTGCTAGGAGTGAGCTGATGGTGCTACGACTGGTCAATTACCACTGAACTGACAGTTACAGTAGAGAGGGGGAAATGAATTTTGGAAAGGTCATAGACCAAGGATATTCGAGGTAAAGGTGTGATTATACGACACACAAACCTCACCATTTACTACAGATTTTGGTCTTGTGATTGTTTGCTAAATTTTAATCTATGGTAAGAATTTGGTATGATATATTCAACATCCTTTGCCTTTTGTTTCCTGAAGTTGTTTGATATTCAATGAGTTTTATTTCGCAAATTTCAATTATTTCTAAATAAGTTGATTTCCTTATCCTAATTATTAACTTAACTATAAGTATTTAATGAGATTGTTCAAGTGGAAAAGAACACACCTTAACCACTGGTCTAATCAATGTGCCCTTAGCAGTCTTCACGGTTACCACTCGTACTACTGTACGCACGCTGGGTGAGTTTTTATAACGCGACAGGCAAGTTGTCATCTTAATGATGACAAGTTCACCAACTCTAATATTCGGAAGGAGACGTTCATTTGGCTCTCTTCTGAGGGGTGCAAATATTGGGTCATTTGCTGAACGAGTTACCATCGTGAAAGATGTGACCACTTCCTATTGGATTTTGGACACACCCTTTCTATTGGATTTTCAGGCGACGAGACAAAAATTCTCCTATAAGGAAATGTGATGGTCTTGATGTCTTTAATTCCGCAGGTCAGTGGATAGCGGGCTTAACGGCCGTGAGATTCGTACGGCTCCAATCCTAACGAATGGTGTTGTAAGTTCTTTGAAGTCAATAGTTGATCGCCAATAAATAAAGATTCAACTTAACCATTGCTTCAAATCGACCTCCACAATGAGGTGCTCCGGGTGGGTTTAAGTGCCAACGAAGGGATCTTTTAACGTGGTTGTGACTCTACATTTATTCCCAATAATTAATAACCATGCATTGTATGCATAACGTATTGTTGACCTGCGCTATTGGCCTTTGCATGAATTCAAGTACTTATTTAAATAGGTCTCTCCGTGGTTTCATTCGAAGGTGGTTCACATCGATCTGGTGGTACTCCAAAGTAGGCATTAATAAATATTATCAATTGTAATCAATAAAACCCACGTGCAATACCAGACAATGCGCTTTTATTGAAAATTGATATGTGGAAGTGGTTTTAGTAATCCATGGTGATTAAACGTAATCATAATCATTTTATTTAAACCAAGAATATCATTACAAGATACGTTAATGTTGTTAGTTATAAACTATCGAAGAATACATTTCAAGTAAAAAAACTAAAAGATTTTATAGATCATTCCAGTATAAAATTTACTTTAATAACATTTGCTTGCTTCTGATAATGAGATCGCCTCGTGGCCTGCATGGCTTATCTACTCAGCAACTAATAATTAATAATTAATTATGAAAGTCATCTTCGTGAAAAACATTTAATGATAAAATTTGAAAAACATCATTGATTAGTAGTAAAAGATAATCTTTTTGCGTCTTCATAAGCCACGCCCCTTATAAAACGAAAAATTGCTGACTCTGAGGCACTTCGGACTTCTTGAGCAGACGACATACCAAACTCACTCATCAAATGTCTCGTTTTAGGTGCCTGAGTGCAAATCAGCGGACAGCCAGTGAGGGTAGTCGATGTAAAGTTAAATTTACCTATTTACAAACTTGACTTATTATGGGGATTTTTTACTTTATAAGATTCTTAAATAGATAAAGAGCAAAGCGGAGAGAAGGGGTTGGGAAATGTCCACGAATTATCGAATTGAAGATTTAGTTTTTTAGATTTTTTAATTAAGATTTTTAATTGACGATGTTTCCTGCCTCCCTAACTAGACGAATCTGTACCGAGGCAGGCAGTCTCTTCAAACACAAGAATAACTATGACTTCCTGTAGCTATCATATGATATCAACTGCTTCAATGCATCGTTTAGTAGTAGTAAATTATTTAACCGGAACCCGACATCTCGCAGACAGGTCCTACAGGAGCATTAACGCATCTTCCCTCGGACAAATCGCGACTGTGGTATCTACCCGACAATTCATGACATTCTTTCAATTCAACAGACCATTTTTTTTGGGATTTTTTTTGTAATGTCTAGTAATGAAAAACCAAATCGACCCTTTTTCAATAACTCGGCAATAGTTTCGCAACGCTGTTTTTAAATAAATAAATACTGTGCTGATGAAAAAAACCACTGAACATTTTTACCTTTAACTTGACCTTGGGTTGCCCTAGTTTCGGAATGAATAGGTACTCTTATTTATATTGTCTTTACGTCGTTACCTGTGCAATTTTATGTACAATTTCTGTAGGGTGACCACCATAAATAAATAAATAAATAAATAAACAAAGACGGAAACACTATTTCAATTGATAATAATGATAATGTTTCTATTTACGACTTTGTGTTAATTTTAATAAATAATGGATTCGTTTCACCAGCCATGTTGTCATACTTTAATGTCATACTTTCGAATACATAATATGATATTCGATAAGTGGCATTAATCAGTAGTAAGAATTTATTGATTTTAATCTTTATCATTCGACCAGCCTGCGATGGTTGCTTTACACGAGGGAATTCAACTCTTTAGTGTTTGTAGTTTTCGAGTTGAAAGTTGCAACGGATGGATAGTAGATTTGTATATATCATTGTATATTTCTTTTATTTTCCAGGCCTAAAAAATAAGTCACTGCAGTCTCCATTGGCATCCAAAACGCACATCGAGTGCCGCAGGCACAAAATAGATAAGAAACCTAGCGACCCATTACGTGTTGGCACCACAGGTGCGAGTAGTCTGGGTGGGAGATGTCTTTAATGACGCGCATTTAGGGCCTAGCTGTAAGAAGTCAGGTTTCGGTTAAATCATTTACTAATACTAAACAATGTATAGAAGCAGTTGATATTAAATGATAGCTACAGGTGTCATAGCCATTTTTGTTTTCTCTAAGTAAGTAACAATAATATTAATAATGTTATTGTTAATACAAACGACGCTTTGTCGACATCTTGCATTCATTAAGTTAGAGAATCGCCATTCGCTGGTTCGTCTCTGGTCGCTGGTTTCCGTACAACAAACAACAAACACTCGAAGGTCCTTTTTGACAAACAAATTGTTGTTTTCAATATATTATTGCTTCTTATCTGTTTATTTGATGCGATCGCCAACGATCGATAAACCTCTTTTACGATTGCCTTAAATGGGGGAGGGGGAGGGGGGGGGGGGGGGGGTGTCCACGGGCGTTACGATAACTTATCGTTAAAATCAGAAACAGATATAATCTGAAAATAATGAATTGTTTTAATATAAAAAGAGTGTGAAATTAAATTGTAAGCATTCTTTTATTGTAAGCATTCTTGAAAGCAAGTCCAAAATGAGAAGCGTCATTCTCGCCCTGACGGCCTGCCTGGCCGCCTTCGTGAGCCCCATCAGCTCGGTGTTCCTGAGGACGGGCGGCGCCAACTTCTACTACGGCAACGACAAGGTCTTCCTGTCGGGAGTGAACTTCGCCTGGAACCGGTACGGCGAGGACTTCGGCAACGGCCTCTACGCCGCCAACAGCCGCGGCATGTTCGAGAGCTGGATGCGCCAGATCCGCTCCAACGGGGGCAACGCAGTTCGTAAGCGCTTTCACTTTCACTTTCACAACTTCCCGACTTTGGTCTTCCGGCATAACCAATCTGCCATCTCTTTTACACCAAGTTTTTGATTGATTTCTTATGAAAAATATGATAATCACATTTATGAAGATTCCAATAATCTCTTATTTTAGTTATATATAAGTCAATAAGTTTTACAATAAACGGAATAAGTATAGTACAGAATCACAGCTTCTTTTGGAACAAAACAGTTTTTATCAACATATTGGATATAAGTACTAATAACTATTGTTTTTAAAATTATGCATAATGGTTGCTTAATAAAATTTAAACACCAACAATATTTATTTTGCAAGTAAATAAATGAAACACGCATTTGAGGTTCACTCATGAGCATCAAAGCTATTCATCACACAGTTTTTTCTAAAGCATTTCCTAGCGTTTGCTGAACGTTACTCGTCGCTAATTGAAGAGTTTCGGTGCCCATAAAAACCTATTCAGTTTAGAAACCGCACCGCATGCGGTGTTAGAAATTCCCTCGCACTATGAGGAATATAATCGTTATTTTATTTTAGACATACGAAAATAAGAAAATTTGACATTATATTTTTATTAAAGGTGTGTGGGTTCACGTGGAAGGCGACAACACCCCTGAGTTTGACTGGGATGGCTACACCACTGCACCAGATAGACACGGGACCCTGATCAGCGACCTCTCCAACTTTATCGACTACGCCTTCGACCAGAATATTTTCGTCATTTTGGTTCTGTGGAATGCAGCTGTTATGAGGAATCAACGCCAGATAAATTTGTTTTATGATGACTCCAAGTTGCAAGCATATATCGACAGAGGGCTTGTGGTAAGAGAGTTACGAGGATATATTGAAAATATTAAAGATTTACAATGAAGAGGATTTATTTTCATTGTTGTTATTTTTACAGCCATTAGTTCGAGCGTTAAAAAATAAACCTTCGCTTGCTGCTTGGGAAATTATGAACGAGCCCGAGGGTTCCCTGAGCGTCGAAGGACACTGGAATCCAATGTTTGACACATCGAACCTGGCCGGCACTGGAGTGGGCTGGTCTGGAGTTCACATTCAAATGGAACGAATTCTTCGATTTTTAAATTGGCAAGCCGCTGCTATTCACAGCGAGGATCCAAAAGCCTTAGTGAGCACCGGGTCGTTTGCAGAACTTACGCGGACCAATCAGTTTGGCCTGAGGGATTACTACACTGACGCTGCTTTACGAGCTGCCGGCGGAAGATCGAATGGTATCCTCGATTACAATCAAATACACACTTACTCTTGGGAAGGAAGATGGGCTTGGACCAGTCCTTTCAAGGTAAACCACCTTCTTACGGTATATATTTATTTACTATTTGAAGAAGTTACAATTGGTACAAACGAACAGCCAGTTAGGCGTAAATCTCGCATTCTATGTAGTCATCGCCTTTCATTCAACTTTGCCATTCTGGGTATGATTGCTTCGCGCCTGTCTTTTCGGTGCTCGGAGAGGGAAACCAGCGACTAAAGATACTCGCATCGAACTACTGCAATAAAAGATAGATTGTGATCAACCTCTGTCATGTATTCAACGACAAACATGAAAAGTATTACGCAAAAGCTAGCTTTATATCGTTTTTCTCTGACTTGCCACTTTTGTTTTCCTTCCAATCTGACAGCCCATACAAATCCAATCACCACTCTTCCTAACATTCAAAAGTATAGAACAGGCATGTGACCGTTTCGCGGGGCTGCCAGCTTCGCTACAATATCTACTTAAAGTTTTACCTACTTTAGAACAAAAAGTATTTCGTTTTTAGTTTAGTACCACATACGTCATTATAAGGTAACGGTATAAGGTATAAGGCAGTTCCGCAGTTGGTGTTGTAACCTGTAGCACAAAAAGAGAAGAAATAAAGTATCTTCACTATCCCCCATCCGAGCAGACAATGGCATTTGGCATCTTTTCATTCAGATGTACATTCAACCCTACTTATATTTCCAGGTTGACCGATGGGCCTACCAGTCGAACGACAAGCCGATGGTGATCGGCGAGTTCTCGGCCGACTGCTCGGAAGGCGAGGGCATCGAGAGGCTCTTCGACTACGCTTACCGCCGCGGCTACAGCGGGGTGCTGACCTGGCAGTACAACGAGGGCGGCCACTGCTCCGACAACCGCGCCGTGCAGGACAACGGCATGCGCAGCGTCCGCTACCACAACGACCAGAGCGACGGCAACGGCGGCCTGGTCAACGTCAACATCCGCTATTAGATAACCTACTATCATGACCAATAAAAACATGCATCCACATATATTTTATTTATTACATGTTTGAGTACCTCGACTGTTAGCTAACTCTCCACCGACCGACCTACTCTCTAAGACTAGACTAGCCACTGCATGCTCGCTATAAATGGTTCACATTCAGGTGTTTTCAAACTCTCTTACTAATTTTAATAATAAGTACTCCATTTGTGGAACAGAAAATCCTGCTTTCAATGTAACTATAAAAATACTAATTAAAACAAATCGGCAAACTGACCATATTTATAAAAACATTTCTTTGTTTAATGTTAACACGAACAAAATATTTAAAACATGGTTAAATACTATCAATTGGAATTATTTATATACAATGAATAATGCAAATAAAGCATTCGCATGGTTTCACGAAAAAATAATCAAATGCTTTGGCAATGCATTTCCATTTCGCATCAAAAAAATATTTTTGGAAAATATTTGTAATGGTAGGATAAACGATACGCTTAAACAACGCTCAGAAAATAAATGCATCCAGTAACAAAATAAAGACAACATGGTCGATTATAAATCGAAAATCAGGAAGATTATCAAATCAAAGGTCTAATTTACCTAAAATATGCGTTAACATCGAATTTATAGAAGATGGTAACATTATATGTAATAAGTTCAACAATTTTTTTGTAGATAAACCACAAAGTGTAGTGTCTTCAATACTTCCTCCCAAAAATCTTACTACGGTAAACTGAAGAAAATGCCTAGAAACCCTCACTCTATATTTTTTAAAAGTATTTCAGAAAAATAAACTTTGCTACTCATAAATTCTTTAAAAAATAAAAAGTCTACGGGACCTGATAATTTCCCAGTTCATCGTTTAAAAACCAACCAAGATATTCTCTGCTCCCGTTATGCTTTTTATTCAATCTTAGCCTTAGTTCGGGAATCTTCCCCGATATTTATAAAAAAGCCAAAGTGATACCTGTCCTCAAAAAAGGCAATCCAACTGATAATGAAAATTAAAGTCCCATATCACTTTTAAGTGTTTTTGCCAAATTATTTGAAAAAATAATAGAAGCGAGACTTGTTAATTTTTTTACTAAACATAAAATTTTAAAGGATAATCAATACAGTTTTAGGAAATAGATCTACCCAACAAGCAATTCTTAGAGCCCATAATTATATTCATAAATGTCTTAATGATAGAAAATTCACAGCAGCAATCTTTTGTGACTTAAGTCGGGCATTTGATTGTGTACAGTATAATATTTTGCTAACAAAACTTGATTATTATGGCGTTTGAGGCTTTGCAAATGATCTTATTAAATCCTACTTAAAAGATAGAATACAACAAGTTGTAATTAAGTCAGTTGACGTCAATAACCATGAA
The DNA here is from genome assembly GCA_020383195.1 of Neomicropteryx cornuta. Lineage (NCBI taxonomy): Eukaryota > Metazoa > Arthropoda > Insecta > Lepidoptera > Micropterigidae > Neomicropteryx > Neomicropteryx cornuta. The sequence goes on along the minus strand of JAHKQU010000010.1, from coordinate 1,192,357 downwards.
AAAATTTGGACCTCGGAGGATCTAACCAATAATTTAGGCGTCCCCCAGGGGTCTATATTAGGCCCCCTATTATTCATTATATACACTAATGACTTATCGTCAAACATAGTATCTTCTGACATTACTCAATTTGCAGATGATACTAGTGGAATCATTGAAGCTACGACTCCAAAAGAGCTATCGGTAAAAATAAATGTTTTAATATCTGAACTCGATGAGTGGTTCAGAGCCAATAAAATGTCGCTCAATATGACTAAAACTGCCTTTATTGATTTTAACAAAAACCGAAAAATATCGCTAAACATTAAACATACCATAGAAGTTCGCGATTCAGTTAAATTTCTCGGGGTTTTCTTGGACAATAAATTAAATTGGCATGCTCACATTGAACACCTAAAATCAAAACTGTCGTCGGCGTGCTATGCCATACGAAGAAGTAGGGCCTGCATGGATGTCCAGCGATTAAATCGGTGTATCATGGCGCTATTCGAATCCCATCTAAGATATGCTATATTAATGTGGGGTGTGGCACCACAGGCCGCTGACATTTTTAAAATTCAGAAAGAAGCTATCACAGCCATTTATAAACTTGGGCCGCGTGAACCTTGTCGCCCACTTTTTAAATCACTAAGAATTCGGACTATGTATGACATTTTTGTTCTGGAAACATTGTGTGAATATTTTAGAAATAAAAATCATTATTATAAACACGAAAATGTCCACTCGCACAACACCAGACGAAAGACAAAAAGGTTTGTTTGTTCCCCCCCACCAAAGCAAAAACCTCTAAATTTCAAAGCACTAGTAAATACTCGAGTTTTCATTTCTTCAATAAACTACCAAAACGAATCAGAAACCTTATATTTATTGATGACTTCAAAAAGGCAATGAAAGAATATTTATTAAAACGCAAAAAAGCAAATTTTATTAAAATGCAAAAACTTATCACATTAAAAAAATTATATTTTTTCATAAACTAAGTAATATAAAAGAAAGGATATTAGATATTTTAATATTACTTTTACATTATGTATTTTGGAAGAAACGAGTTTTACTGTTTTACTGTTTTAAAACAGTAAAACAGTTTTCTTTATTAATAAAGAAATTGTAAATACAGGTTGGATGTTTGAAATTATTAATAAAATAAAATTTATTAAATTAAAAGATTGTGTTTTAATTAAATTAATATATTTTTTAATTATAATTAATACACAATCTTTTAATTTATTAAATTTTATTTTATTAATAATTTCAAACATCCAACCTGTATTTACAATTTCTTTATTAAAACAGTAAAACTCGTTTCTTCCAAAATACATAATGTCTGAACAGATCTGTCTGATCTGTTCCATTTTCTGAACAGATCCGATCCATCCATTCTCCATTTGTGGTCAAAAAGACCAATCAGAATGAGTCCTCCCTGGGTTAAGATGTCGGGAGGTAACTGGCATTTTACTTTCAAAATAAAATACGTGTAATGCCAAAAAAACTGTAACAAAAAACTGCTCTGCGGGCCAAAAAATAAGCTCAAACTGAAATGTCTAGTAGTGAAGATCTTATGCTTAGAGTAATAATACAGGTATAGAGCGCGCATACGGCTAGTTAGTCGTGTTTTAAGATAAGGATAGCAATATATATCGATTCATACTTTCATGTGCGCGCTCTATACCCTATTAATACTTCAAAGATTTTATCTAAATCGATCTAGTGTTTCTTGAGTATATTAATGTCTATAAACCAATTTTCCGAATCTTACCACATGGAATTAATTCATAACGTGCGCTTTGTCCACGCTAAAACTGTATTGCGTTTCGTATAAAGAAATTAAAAAAACAATTGTTTATAGTTAAAAAAATAACATTTAAAAACATTAGTGTTTAAAGTTTATAGGTCATAATGTCATAATGAACTGCAAAGATTATTGAAATAATCACGCAGATATGAAAGTTCCAAGGTAGGTCCGATGCTCTCCCTTTCTCATCATGACTTATCTATGCATCTGTATTCCAACATTTCCAGAATCGATTTTTTTATTTTAATAATAGCTAGCTAGACACATACAACAAAATAATACAAAGATATTTAATTACGTACGTATATATACCCGCATGTCACTCAATTAATCTAATTAGGCACTTGTATGTCGAACCGCTGTAGTTCGCTGCTAAAGTGATAGCCCATGCATTTTCCTATGGTTGGAGGTCACCTTTATGCTTTGCAGCGAATTGACGAAATATTCATATACCAGTAAATATACAATTTTAGTTTTAATTTGTTGTTTCTATGATTTTATTATACATAGATCATGACAAGGGCGAGATAAACTAATTCGAAAATCCTCGAATGGGAAATAAGGTGGTTCCGCGATGGTCACATTTTGCACAGAATTTTGAAAATTCGACGACATCAACACGTCAGAAAGCGCGCCATTATTAAAATTCAATAATTTTTGGCATTCACATTTGACATTTAGGCAAATTGGGGAAAAATTATTGTACTAAATTATTCTAAATTCTAAATACTATCTAAATTCTAAAAAAAATGTCATCAATGCTGTACAAGAGTTATCAGGTACGTTTACGCGCTATTTATATTATTACAACATTTCTATATTTTTATTACATACTATATGACTATTATGACCTATAAACTATAATTTGTTGCAGCGTCCTTGTTGATTGGTCCAGGGCGATTGCAGGCCTTGGCAAGCAGAATGGAACCAGGTACGTACATATTTCAAAACAAGATTAACGTCCCATGTTTCATTATATCTTGGTTTAGTTAGATATACTTCTAGCTTCACACCACTGCCAAATCATCCTTGATAATGTATTTAAATGTGGGAACTGGATACTTCCCATTCTATTTATATATGAAATGGCCGTTGTGTTATCAATCCGAAGAAGTATTTCACATGTACTGCTGTCTTTGGCAAAACATTTTAATCCAAAAAAGGCAGCTAAAAGTTCAAAATAATTAATATGGAAATCTTGCTCGAACTCTTTCCAGAACCCATGCCAACCCATGCCATGCCATCCCCAACCCATCCACTAAATTTGATTTTCAACAGATCATTAAACGAAGGAATATTTCCATCTTTGTGAAAGGATGCATTCATTGTGCCTATTTTTAAGAAAGGGTGTAGTAATTCAATCGAGAATTATAGGCTAATATCAATTCTCGAGTTTTTGGAGGCGAAAAGTAATTGGTAATTGGTTGTAAACTGTGGAGTTTGAAACTAATATTTTATTTTCGCATTTTTGTTTATTGGTTTATAATTAAACGGCTAACCATCAAAGGTTTATAATCATTGACAATTAAACGATTCTGCATCGAATTACAATAAAAGGAAGATAAATGGTGGCTTTAATGTTCTTATTAAAATGTTCTTCTTTTTTTTATAAAGGCAAGTTGACATTGCACTGCGAATCCTTACATTCAAAATTTAATCACTGCGAAAGTATTCATATTCCGGCACTAGTAACGAACCATCAATCACCATCAAACGATTCTATATCGATTTATAAATATAAGGAAAATTGAAATTGGTTGTAACTAACAGAGCAACGCAATTGCTTATTCCTAATAAATTTGAAGATAGTGTCTTATAAATATATATATATTTATGTACAAATATTACTCACAAGAAAAATGCGCGTAATTTGTAACACTTCCACGTTATCACACTGAAACACAGGGGTAACTAACACAAGAGATATTTCACACAAGATATTATAACGTATTAGTTTTCTTCATTTATTTACACTTACACTGGAAAGTTTCAAAGACGCATTCTACATATATGCGTTATATTTTACGAAATTTTTGAAAATATAATAAACAAGATTTATGTGCTTCAGAGCAAAAGGTTGAGACGGGCGAGCAATCGAGAAGGTACTCCGGGTATGGGCCTGATGAACGCCCAACGCCCACGATGTCCAGTGTGTGGGCGACATCGACCCTTCGGCGATTGTTGCGGAACCCTTCAATCACCGCGAACAAACAGAATTGATGTATGTTTTATACGTATAATAATTGAAATGTAGTAATCTCTGTAGTTTTCTTGACAAAAAACGATGACCAAATATAATTAAACAGATTAAAATAGTATTTGTTTACTATTAATATTATATGAAACTAGCTGTTCAACCCCGGGTATGGGCGGATTAAACAATGCCTTCGGCGAACGACGACTCGTGCCTGCGGCACTCGGGATGGGTGATTTTGGTCCCTATCTACATAGTACTATCCTCGTACTTACCGTGCTATTTTTAAAAAAGCTCCAGGTTGACAGCTTGGCCCTGCCTTTTATTTATGCCTTAGCACCTTGAAGACAACACATTGGAAGTCAAAACTGAGCTTCACGGCACTTCTCCGACAATACAACCCATACGATAAATAATATAATATACATAAAGGGGACTGAGCAGTGATGATATGATGTTAGGCAGAATATCGTCTAATAAACGCTTTTTTATGCTTACTAAACCATTAACAATTAATAAAAAAATTACTGCGTGTGATTATATTATATGTATAAGTAAATTTGTAAAGCAAACCAGTAGGTAATACTTATTGAATATGAAACAATATAATATATTCTCCTCGTAAAATATCCTTTTTTTCTGTGAATGTCTTTTATAAGAGAACTAAAAAAGAACTATTAGCAGTTGAAATTTCTTTTTTTTCCAGAAATAGAAGCAAACACAAGCTAGTCAGTCTGTATTATCTTTTTTTAACATTTTTTTTTTTCAGGTTAAATCATTTCTTCTTGGGTCAATGTTCACAGGAGTTTATTCACTTCTAATGGAATACTTCAGGAAATAACAAAACCTCTTGCCAGACTTATCAGAAGGACTTATTGTAACTCAAATTTAATTGTAACTCAAATTTTGGATTTATTATTTATTCTTTAAAATCACTACTAGGGTATAGATTCATTAACAGCAAGCTTAAATGCAAATATTTTCTCAAACTGTTCGAACACTCTGGTAGAGTCCAGATTGCAAGCAACCTTGACTTTGAAACTGATTAAATTCTATCTCAAGTTTCGAGAAGAAGAGATCCAGTTGCATTATTTATTTCTGTGTTCTACTGTATCTACTAAACATATACATGTGAATATTTGTTGAATGTTGTACGATACTTTTCTCCCTCGAGTAGTTCAACAAGTTTGTACCAACAATTTGTGGAGATCTTGTGTGTGGAAAATAACCTACGACAAATGATACATTCTAAATTATCAGTGCACATTAAGTTTTATATAAAATAGTGTATAAATAAATTATTTTATTTTAATATTTCAAATGGGACAGCGCCCAATATTAATCGCATATTTAGTGTGTTCAGTTCAATGCCACCATAAGTGACGTTTATTTTCCCAAATAAACATTACAAAGAAAAAAATACATCTCGTCCTGCCAGAGCCTGAAGGCTCATCTGGCAGAAACTCAAATTTGAGTTATGTTTATCTAACAGCGGCTTACTCCTTAAATCTTAAACTACTAATTGTACATACATAACAACTTAAATAAAAATTAAACACAATTTAATTAATAATTATGTAAATAAATAATAATTTTAATTACCCACTCAGCGCTACAAACTTTTTCAACTCTACTTTGGTTTTTTTATTCAATTTGGCACTCTTGATAGCCTTAGGTAGGGCATTGAAAATTTTAGGTATCAAGGTAGAAAGAAGACGCATACTGTTCGATAGAGTTAGTGGACTGTATTTTTTGTAATCATTAAGAATGATTACTTGGTGACGAGATGCAGCGCCAAATATCGGAAGACAGAAAGGAAAGAACAGGGACGTACCTTTGCTGATCCTTGACCCACTGGACTCGTCAATGTGAAGATGTTGGTAGCGGAAACTGCACCACCTCACTTCACCGCACACACTTGGTTCCTCAAGGTAGAGGTACTAGAACTCCGTTCACGAGCGTGATTGCGGCGAGAGCGCGGTGCAAACGTTGCGTGCCGGTCAACGCGCCGTGGTCGTGTGATACCGCAGCTAGATACTGTGCGGGTAACTGGAAATTGGACACGTCGAAAGGTGTTGTTTTTTGGCGGGAAAAAGGTTGGGTGATAAAGGATTATATCTGGCGCCAACACATACCATAAACGTTTTTATATTTATTTAACAAATATATTTCGTTTTGCACTTGTCGGGTGCCTTAAGCGTGCGAGAACTGAATCTTAAATTGATCGCAGTCAAAAAAAATTAAGATTAATTTATACCTAAAAAGTTGCGAAACCGTCAAAACATTGCAATATCTAAATAAATCAAGGTCATTGTTTTTGTATTTTGAACGACTTGATCTCGGAACTATTAATTTAAGGATTCTGCTTTGTAAATTCTGAATTTTATCGAGGTAGGTTTGGTATGTGTAACCATATCCCAAAAGACCATAATTTATTATTGACTCTACTAATGATTTGTAGACCATAATTAACATACTGTAACTTAATTTATTTTTTAAATGATGAAATTTTACTAAACATAATCTTAACTTGTCGCACACTTTATCAACATGCCCTTTCCAATGAAATCTGTCGTCCACTTTAACGCCTAAATAGGTTACCTCATTAACCGGTTTTATTAATTGACAGCCACACGGTGAGTTTAACGTGTCGGAATTTGCATATAAATGTAAACAGTATGTATGGCTTACAATGTGGAATGAGTCTTTTGTGCTAGCACGAGAAGAATGGATGTGTAAAAGCTTAGTTTTAGCCACATTAATAATTAAACCTTTATCGTGTGACCATCGGAGCATATTATTATAGTCATGTTGAAGCTTACTAGCTGCACCAGCTGGCGTTTTATCAGCGGCAATCAGACAAGTATCATCAGCGTACTGTAAACAAAGGCTTTCTGTTATAACTGATTGTATATTGTTGCAATAGGCTAAAAACGTCGCTGGCCCGACTATGCTTCCTTGGCTCACTCCTGATAATTGTTGTTTTAAAGAACTTAATGTTTTATTTACTTTTACACTCATTTGCCTATCTTCAAAGTAGCTAACAAACCACTTTAATAACGGGCCGCGTATGCCTAACGCTTCCAAGGACTTAATAATTTCATCGAAGGCTAACGTATCAAAGGCCTTTTGGTAATCTAAGAAGAGGATTGCCACATGTTCGCGGTTGTTTAGGTGATTATTTATCCTATTGCTGAAGTTAGAAAGCAGTTGCTCAGTTGACACTTAGGTGTCAATACGGTTTCATTAGGCAGAAGATTATTTTTATCAAGGTGACCCATGAATTTGTCAGTAATATATCTTTCGATTATTTTATTTACAATTGATAGTAGTGTTATTGGACGATAATTTTCGAACAATTTATGGTCCTTGCCTTTATAAATAGGCCTGATAATGCCAATTTTGAGTTCGCTTGGGTAAATACCATTTTTTATTGACATATTAAATAATCTGCTTATAAAAACGCTAAAAAGATCTTTAAACTGAATTATATCTGAGCCCGAATTCCATCATAACCTGCTGACTTTGAAGCATTTAGTTTGGAAATTATTTTCGCGATGTCTTCGGGACTCGACTTAGGTAGATACAATGAGCAGTTAGCCTGCTCATTGACCCTTCCGGGGGGAGCGGTATTAACAGCACGTGTGGCAGAATCTTTTTTTGAGCTCTCGACGTTGTTATCCATCGGAGTGACCGTTAAATCATTTAATGAACTACACTTGAAAGACGGGAGTATTTTCATTGGACATTGATGTCTTATATTTCGCACCGTATCACTAAAATAATTCACAAACCCGTTGACAATTTCTTTTTCAGATAGTGAGTCCCTCATATATCGCGATATAGTTTCGTCTATATTCATTTTTGATTTGCCAAGTAAATTATTAATTACTTGCCATATTTGTTTTAAATCCCCGTTCGCGCTCTGTAAATTACGGTAGCAAAAATGATTTTTGGCCTTATTTATTTCCGCGGTAGTTTTATTTCTAAGTGACCTATATTTATTTTTATAATTAATATTAGTCGGTGAACATTTCCATTTTTAAAAGCTAAATCCCTAGCTCCAATGAGGTTTAAATTGTAATCAGTTATCCATTTTTTAGTTGAATCAATTTCTCACTCATTTTATAGGCACTGTCGAAGCATTTGACCAATTTATTAACATCATTTCCACTCGCGATATCCTCCCAATTAAAATCTTTTACTAATTTTTTAATAGATTCTCGTCAATTATTAGGCGCTGTCGAGTTCCCGAAGTATCCACATCAATTTGAGGCTGCGTGACTGCGACGAGGGTAGTGTAGTAATCGTGGCCGCTTCCAGGACCGCCTCCCCTTTTATCCTCGCGAATGCATGATGCGCTCACTTTTCCATTGACTATTTCCTCCCTAGTTGCAGTCCTAATGCCTTCCACAAGTCCATGGCTCGTCATTGTGTTTTTGTAGTTTGACGATATTACGTTATCGGTTAAGGTGCATATATTTATGTCGCCTCCTACAATAATATTATCCGAAATGGCAATAGAAGAAAGAAAATCGTCTAATGTCAACTCAAAAGGTCAACTCAATAAAATTAAGTTATTTTTTTTAGTTAACCTTAATAGAAGTATTATTAGACAATGGTAAATAAATCTACAATAATTTATTTATTCGGCTATTTTTTTAACAGAAAATCATGGATAAATCACAGAAAATGTGCAAGGAATACAAAAGTAATTTTTATAAATGAATGGAACAGTAAGTTTAACGAGAGATACAATATTTTGGTTAAATTAGGCAGTTTTTTTTTATTAATAGAAAGTTTTAATATTTAAATCACAATATTATAATGACAACATCATTACATCTAGCATGTTCTATACAATATTTTACTGTTATTAAAATAATGTGCAGTATCAAATGCTTACGAAAATAGTTAACGAAAGTCGAACACTATTTACCGTGCTTATGATACCGCAAATTGTTTTATTATTCATAAAATATTTTATAGAAAATGCTACAAGATGCAGATCCCGCCACTAAATATTGGGATTTTTCTAAAGTTACACTTAAGTTCCACTTTAAAAAGGACGTCTTAGTCATTAGTAAGCGTTGCGAACCTTAAAATGGTGTTTAAGCTGCTTTCATATTATAAAATCATAATAAGCTCTTGTCTGGAAATTCTCAAACAGAAGTGATGACCGACTAACAAAATATTAAACAATATTTACATAAAAACAATTATATATTTCTATACTTTAATATATTTTTTTTCTCATTAACTGTAGATATATAATACAGAAATAATAAAAATGCACACATGGCATGGCTACAAATATAATTATTAAGTAAAGAGGTATGGATTGGACACATTGGAAAACTAGAATCACTCAAAGACGTCCTCTGAATTCATGTCTTCGATGATGCGTTTGATGGAACTGTGCTCCCTCGTCATGTGTGCTTTTTTAATCAATGCCATCAATTTTAATTTACTGTCACAAACAACCTGTAAAACATCTAATAGTAAGGAATGCATAGAAATAGACCTCCAAAATGTTCAAATTAAAATGTAGGTACTCGTATTTTATTGTGTCTGGTAATTAAATTTACAAATTTTGCATGGATACCATACGTTCAAATAAATATAACCTCCAAATGTCACAAAATTAAGCTATTTTTTCTAAAATACCAAAGCAGACATCTGACACGACGCGACTAAACTGACAGCGCTATTGCTAGCGTAAAATGTGTCCAAAAACACGTCGCCTGCTAAACGTCAACTAGGTTAACCATTCGCTTCGCTAAACAGGGTTTATTAGTAAGAATTTTTGAACGCCTTATTAAAGCTTTAAACATCATTTAACTAAACGGAGGTTAAACAACCGTTTAAGCAAATCTATTAAGTAAGACTAATATTTACTTTTAAATGCTAAAACCATTTTCTAACAGTATTTCTTCACCTTTAAAACATTCTCAGTAAACCTCAACAGTTAAATTATACAAGTATAATAATATACTATGTAATTTTTATTAAAAAAATGTAGGTACCGTTTATGTAGGTTAATTAGTTATTTTTTAAATAAACTAAATTGGGCCTAGCTATTAACCCAACTGGTATGGTAGTTTACAATAATTATATTTCTTTATTTTTCATTAGATTATCAAAAATATTCGGCTTTTTTTTATTTCCTAGAGTAACGAGGTTTGTGGCATCATTCACACGCAAACATGGCACACATAGTTGTCTATGGGTAAATCAATCTTCTTTCGTTTATGTTTGGCCTGGGGATTTATTTATCGTCATCGCAAAACCACCATTAATAGGAAATTGTAATCTTCGAAATTAAAATGGATAATTAGATTGAATTATGGGTATTTATTCATAGGATACCCATAACTCTAATTATCCATTTTAATTTACAAGATTAAAATACACTTCACACTACTGACACTTCAATTTTATTAATGTGCAAGATTATCGGCGATTTGTATATTTTAGAGTAAGAGTGTCTACGGATTCCAATGACAAACCACTATTTTCTGCTAAATGGCAGATGATGATTATCTAAAAATTGTATTAGTAATTCATAATTTAAAAAATATTTTTTATTTAATAATTGTATTCCGGCACAATACTTAAATTAAAATGTTTATTATGGCTCGAATATGCCAGTATTCCTATATGCCTATATAAATAGATACGACACACTCATTCATTCAACCGGCGTGTAGAGTTTCTATATCCAACACTACGATTTTGCTAGAACAGTGGCAATGATTTAAATAAATTAATTAATCCTTCCATGTCGTCCATGCTTGATAAATTCCCATCGAATTTCCCAGTATTATGACTTGAACACCGTGGGTTCAAGTCACCGTGGGTTTTGAACTTTTAAATGCCTAAATCCTGTTTATAATGTTTTCTCGTGAATATCTAATACAGTACTAGATATTTGAACTTTGCATTTTATAAAAGCCTAAAATATGTTTCAGATTACTTCGAATATTATTGGTTTTTTATTGCAGGACCCATTGTTTTCCCGAACACAGTTTTAGAAGCCGAAAATCTATTATTTTTTTATTGTTTTATAATACTCCTTAAAACCCAACCAAGAAGAATTGGATTTTTTGAATCTTATAGATAATGGCAATATTTTGAACTAACAAAATTCGAAAGATGAACAGCTGTCACTGTCACTGTCACTGAAGCATTTGTTGTAAACTATGATACCAGGGAAGCTAAAAATATAATTGTTTTCTTATATTATGTTCAAATAATAACAATAATGCCCTAATACGATCATGGATAAAAGTGAGTATCAATTATAAAAAATATCGATCAAAGCCCACAGTAAAAGAGGTGTCAAAAATACTCAACCTAAATTTATTGCAGAGTAAGCTTTAATTATTATTTTCAAAATGAAACATTCCAGTTCAGAATTAATTATTTCTGTTAATATAAAAAATGAAGTGTATTTTCAAAATGAAATCCAAGAAATTAACATTAATCAACAGCGGGAAATTGAAATAGAAGATGTTCAATTTATCAAGAACGAACCTGATATTCACAATTTGGCGAAAGTCGCAAAATACAAAAAAGAACAAGCCACAATGAAAATTGCGAAAGTAAATCTAAATCTTATAGATTTTTCGTGTACGAAATGCGGGTGTCTAATTGATAGAAGCAAGTCCGCCCATGTTCAATGCAATGATAGCAATGCAATATTTAATGAGTGTTTTACTTTTTTGTGTTGGCAATGCTTAAACGTAAAAACGCCAATTAAAAACCGAAAAAATGTATTTAAAAAGTTGAAATGTAACGAATGCTGTAAGACGTTTGCATTAAAATATCTATTAATCGATCACATTAATGTCTTTCATCGCAAAATAAAAAGACATAAATGCAGCGAATGTGATTATATGTGTACTCTAAAAGGAACCCTAAAAAGACACATTGATGGTGTTCACCGCAAGATAAAAAGTTATAAATGCAGCGACTGTGATTATATGTGTTACCACAAAAGAAATTTAATCTCACACATTGATGGTGTTCATCGCAAAAGAAAAAAATATAAATGCAGCGAATGTGATTATATCTGTACTCGAAAAGGAAACCTAAAAGGACACATTGATGGTGTTCACCGCAAGATAAAAAGTCATAAATGCAGCGAGTGTAATTATGTGTGCTACAGTAAAGGTCATATAAAAACACACATTGATGGTGTTCATCGCAAAATAAAAAAATATAAATGCAGCGAATGTGATTATATCTGTACTCAAAAAGGAAACCTAAAAAGACACATTGATGGTGGTCACCGCAAGATAAAACGTCATAAATGCAGCGAGTGTGATTATATGTGTTACGATAAAAAACAGTTTAAAAGACACATTGAATGTGTTCACCGCAAGATAAAAAGTCATAAATGCAGCGAGTGTAATTATGTGTGCTACACTAAAGGTCACATAAAATCACACATTGATGGTGTTCATCGTAAAATAAAAAAATATAAATGCAGCGAATGTGATTATATGTGTACTCTAAAAGGAACCTTAAAAAGACACATTGATGGTGTTCATCGCAAAATAAAAAAATATAAATGCAGCGAATGTGATTATATGTGTACTCTAAAAGGAACCCTTAAAAGACACATTGATGGTGTTCACCGCAAAATAAAAAGTCATAAATGCAGCGAGTGTGATTATACGTGTTACGAAAAAAGAAATTTAACCTCACACATTGATGGTGTTCATCGCAAAATAAAAAAATATACATGCAGCGAATGTGATTATATGTGTACTGTAAAAGGAACCCTAAAAAGACATATTGATGGTATTCATCGCAAAATAAAAAGTCATAAATGCAGCGAGTGTAATTATATGTGTTACGATAAAAAACAGTTAAAAAGACACATTGATTGTTTTCACCGCAAGATAAAAAGTCATAAATGCAGCGAGTGTGATTATACGTGTTACGACAAAAGAAATTTAACCTCACACATTGATGGTGTTCATCGCAAAATAAAAAAATATACATGCAGCGAATGTGATTATATGTGTACTGTAAAAGGAACCCTAAAAAGACATATTGATGGTATTCATCGCAAAATAAAAAGTCATAAATGCAGCGAGTGTAATTATATGTGTTACGATAAAAAACAGTTAAAAAGACACATTGATTGTTTTCACCGCAAGATAAAAAGTCATAAATGCAGCGAGTGTGATTATACGTGTTACGAAAAAAGAAATTTAACCTCACACATTGATGGTGTTCATCGCAAAATAAAAAAATATACATGCAGCGAATGTGATTATATGTGTACTGTAAAAGGAACCCTAAAAAGACATATTGATGGTGTTCACCGCAAAATAAAAAGTCATAAATGCAGCGAGTGTAATTATGTGTGCTACAGTAAAGGTCATATAAAAAGACACATTGATGGTATTCATCGCAAAATAAAAAGTCATAAATGCAGCGAGTGTAATTATATGTGTTACGATAAAAAACAGTTAAAAAGACACATTGATTGTGTTCACCGCATGATAAAAAGTCATAAATGCAGCGAGTGTGATTATACGTGTTACGACAAAAGAAATTTAACCCCACACATTGATGGTGTTCATCGCTAGATAAAAAGTCATAAATGCAGCGAGTGTGATTTTATGTGTACTGTAAAAGGAACCCTAAAAAGACACATTGATGGTGTTCATCGCTAGATAAAAAGTCATAAATGCAGCGAGTGTGATTTTATGTGTACTGTAAAAGGAACCCAAAAAAGACACATTGATGGTGTTCATCGCTAGATAAAAAGTCATAAATGCAGCGAGTGTGATTTTATGTGTACTGTAAAAGGAAATCTAAAAAGACACATTGATTGTATTTATCGCTAGATAAAAAGTCATAAATGCAGCGAGTGTGATTTTATGTGTACTGTAAAAGGAACCCAAAAAAGACACATTGATGGTGTTCACCGCAAATTAAAAAGTCTAATTATACGGTGTTTTTAAATCTGACTGGATTTCTATTCCATCAGGGGTTCCTCAAGTCAATCTGTTGGGCCCATTATTATTTCTATTTTATATTAATGATACTGATAGTTGTCTTCACAATGCTGACGACCTTAAAATTTTCTATCCTATGAAACATGTTGATGATTGCCGTCGATTACAGAAAGATATCGAACGTTTTGCTACATATTGCAAAGTTAATCGACTCTATTTAAATGTATCTAAATGCTACTCTATGTCATTTAGATGAAAGACCAGTACTATTGATTTTGATTATCAAATTAAAAGCACTTGTTTAGCCAAGAAAGTAACTGTGAAAGATTTGGGGATAACATTGGATCGAAAATTACTTTTTGTAAAGCATGTTGAGCCAATTACTTATAAAGCTTTCGGCATGCTAAGTTTATTCTCAGAGCATGTAAGCATTTTAATTGATTTTTTTCTTTCAAGATCATCATTCGTCCGAAGTTAGCTTGAATATGCATCGCAAATATGGAATCCACATTACAATGTGGATTCCATGTGGACATTGACAGGTTGGAACGAATTGAAATGAAATTCATTAAGTATTTGTATTTTCGTACATTTTCTCTTCCTGACATTTTCTCAATTTCATTAGAAAAATATAATATGGCCAATCTTTCTGATGAAGATCTCTGACTTATTGTACTTATACAAAATCTTAAATAATTTTGTTAGTTCCATGGAACTAATTGCTTTGATTAAATTTCGTGTACACTCTCGGTTAACTAGACATAAAGAGCTGTTTCGTCTGCCCATATGCAAAAGTAATTACTCCTAAAACAATTATGTTATTAATATATTTAGTTGTAATTTGAGTGAGTTTAAGCATCAAATTTCTAAATGTTTGAATGTGTAATTTCCTCTTGTCTATCTACCTTTTGTTAAAAATTATATGTTAAATCTTTGTTTCGTTAGTTTTAGTTTTTGCGAATTACACATTAATTATATTTTAACATTGCAAATTCTTAAAGGTTAACATTCTTATCTTTGTTTTTCTATAACTGTTGTAACTAACTGTTTATTTGCCAAATAAAAAATTAATAAATGCAGCGAGTGTGATTATATGTGTTTCTATGAAAGAAGTTAAAAAAAAAAAAAATATTGGTCTTCATTTCAAAATAAAAATATTTAAATGGAGCTATTGTAATTATATTTGTACTCAAAAAGGAAATTGATGAAACACACATTGATGATGTTCAAACCGAAATAAATATATAAAAAATGTAGCGATTGCGATTGTAAAAAAAGGTAAAATGTTATCTGTGACATGGCTTTGAGTTCATTATCTACGCAGACGACATAGATTTTATAGGTTTAACTTCGAAATGTAAATTAAATTGAATTAAAAAAAACATATCTCATCAGTATACAGGATGATTTTTACCGTTCGACTCTATAAAATACAGGGTGCGTCGAAAATAATATAGAAATGAAGGCGACTAAATACGTGAACGAAGATTCCTTCTGAGGAGTGATTCTGACACACAAGTCGTTACCATCAAATTTATTTTTACCTACTTGTTTCTTTACTGTACTTTACTGTACCTTACTGTACTTTACTGTGGTCTATTCAGTTTTTCTGCTACTTTTGTTAGTTATTCGTATCGATGTATGATTACCTGATAGGTAAAATGAAATAAACACACTTAGCTTTAACGTGCCTAATTATAATTATTGTTTTGTTTATCGTTATAATATTGATAACAAATATATAAATTACATCGTAGCTGTTAATAAAATAATTAAATTAAGATAGCCTTTATGATTAAATTCATTTTGTTAAAACTGCCATAGAAACAAACATGTTTAACAACATCACGTCTATCATAAAATATTTATTTTTTCAACTAATTTATATTTATAAGTTCAAAAAATATGTTTTTTTTACTTAATAGATATTAGAATATTTCAAATATTAAAATAAAATGATTAAGTATGTTGAATTTCAGTTAAAGAATTTATATTATTATTTTAGTTTATTGTTTTAGAAACCCATGCTTGATGATTTGGTAGAATTTGCGTAGAATTCAATAAAATTTTACCGACCTCATATGGATTTTTATTTTCCTATATTATATCAAACAAAATTATAAAAAAAAAAAAACTTTTTATTGTAATATTACAAAGTTTCGGTTTGAGTGTTATGTAATATTAAAAGTACCTACTTTTTAAGATAAATAGTATAAATATTTTAATTCAGTTAATTACTTTTTTTCGTATTAAATTTTTTGAAGGCGGTGTTTCAAACATTTACAATATTATATTATTTTTCTTTTTTTTCAAAACAAGTACTTAAATTATAGTTGAATTGTATTTCATGTTTTACTTATTGGCTTTCGGTAAATATTTTTCAATTTAAAAAAGCCTTCTTAATATACCGGGAGTGTATTTTTTTGAAATCGGTATAAATTAGAATCTTAATCATCAGAAATGAATGGTCAGATAAAACTACCTACCTACCTACCTACCTACCTAGCGACGATTTCCGTGTGAATTAAGTGGAAAACTTACAATAAAATTATTTATCCTTAAAAGATGTTGATGTAAAAAGTGTATAAATTGTTTTAGATAATTAAGAAAATTTAAATGCAGCGAGTGCGATTCAAATCACTCGCAGAATCATATCTATATAGCTCATCGAAAAGAATTAGGTGTAGCCAGTGTAATTAATTACAGAAACATATCGAAGCATTTCATATGAAAATAAACAATAAATAAACAAATCATTTGCAGTTCATTAAAATATTAATATTATTTCCTCCCCGCCCGCTGCCCTCTCCTCAGGCCGGGCATGGCCCTCGACGGAGCGCCGCCTCACCACGGTCGCTTCCGTCCGCACGTTACTCGCCGCCGCCGCCTGCGTTGTCTCCCTCTCGCAGGCTCTCCTTGGCCAGCTGATCCGCCGGAGTTATCGGACCGCGAGGGACGAACCGTGACTGGTCGGGCACCGCATCAACTACAGATCTAAATGGTAGCAAAATTTGAGACAAATAATGAACTTCCCCTATTGCCTGGCAGGGTAATAGGAGAAGAGTGCTTGGGCGCCAGACGGGGCGTCCAAGCGCTGTCACTGGTTGCCCCTCGTCCCACTCTCATCGCCTTGACTCACTCCCGTTACATGGCAGGTTTGGCTAGTCCAGACCGCGACTTAAAAAAAACCCGGTCACTCCTCGAGATGAGAGGACGCTATCATGGAACGGGCTCAAGATAAACGAAGATCTCAGGGTCATCTGGGTCATGTCCTATGAAGCATTATGACCCCCTGTCACAAGTAAATGATAAGGTACATGGCAAAGGTAGTTAAAGACGAGAGGTGCATTTATTGAAAAAAATGCTGAGGTTAAATTGATAACAATTAAAGTCGTTTAATACAATACCACAACAGATGAGAGACCAGTTGAACCAGAAGGGTCAAATGGTCTAGAAGATAACAACTGACTAATGAACAAAAATGAACAAAAGGCTTAACGCCGTCGTTCTGTGGTCTGAAGGACCTTAGATGAAACGACAACGTGCATGACATAAAATAATAATGATGTAAAAAAAAAACAATTAATTTCGAATTTTGACATGGACTCGACAATGCGACGAACATGTTTCAGATACAAAGCAGGGTGAACGATAACGTAAAAAAATCAATTAATTTCAAATTTCGCAATTGGCTCTACGATGCGACAAACATGTCAATTAACTGCATGATGAAACGATATTGCAAATAAAATGAAATACTAATAATGCAAAAAAAAACAATTAATTTAACATTTTGGATTGGGTTTTACAATCCGGCAAACATGCTTCAGGAAACAATGCAATTGGCTTAGGTGAGAAAAAAAAATACTAATAATCTACCCGAATGTAATCCAAAGTACGACCTCACTTAACGCTTTTTGGCAAAATTATAAATCAACAATTAATTAAACAGTTAATTAAACAAACCTCATTTTATGGCAATATTGCTCTCACGTGAGTTCAAATCAAATAAATATGAAAGCTAACAAACATATAAAATTCTTAAGGGTGACTTTATTACTTTAATATTCAAAACAGATTGTTTGTAAATAATGGCATTACGTCATAATGACGTTTTACTATTTGTGCTTAGGTGTAGGTACGCCGATTAAACATTAGGAGGCGACACCTCGTTTAAAGCAAAAAACAAACAAACAAAAACAAACAAAATAATCAAACAAATCGACGGTGGTTTCACGCTACATGCTAGGTACTTATTTATGGCTAAGCATTTTGGCATTTTGGCACAGCAGAAACATACTAAAAATTATATTAAAAAGTTTATAAAGATTATGGGTATTTTACTCACTATTAGAACCAATGGTAAAACGTATTGCATGGGGTTATCTTAAAGTAATACAAAAAAAATATAGTATAGCATTTCAATATGATGGCATGGCATTTGACACCTCGTGTGAAAAAATGTAAACAAATAAACAAAAAAAAAACTGGTTGGAAATATACTAAAAAATAACTGCTGATTTATACTTGGATTATGTGAACGAACTGGCGATTCGATCTGTACTTCTTAAAATGTTAGTATAATTATTTAATAAAAAAAATATCAAAATTTATTCAGAAGCTTCAAGGGATCGAACGGACTAAACCCGTTTGAAACAATAAAAAAAATCCACCCACTCCAGAGATAATTTATGTGACGGACCCCCTTTTTCCTCGGCCCGAAGACCATCGAAGACGTGGCCCAGATGAGCAGATCGGCGCCCCTCCGTTCGCCCGGGACCCTCGGGGACCTCGAACCTTCGTGCAGGTGGCCCCCTCACCAGCCATTTGGCCACTGATAAATCGCACAAAAACCAAACTTGCGCGCCTGAAATATTTATCGCTTAGGGTAGTTCATTCAAAAGTCACTGCTGAATTCATGTATTCAATTTAGATTTGTTTTAAAAATGCATATTTTAAAAAAAGAGTGGAAATTATCATTTTGTTTTTTTGTTTTTGTATCGTATTCGATGGTTTTGTGCCCGAATTTTACCAAAGCGCAATAACCAAAAGTCTACAAGAGAACATTATGAAATTTATCACTTTCTCAACTTTACATATGTTTATTTTTCGACCAGCAAGTATAGCTATCGCCTGTTTATAGTATTGTTATCGTGCAGCACTCTGCACTGGTAAATCATCGATGGTCACTCAAACGCCGTCCGCGAGATGGCGCGCACGCGCTCGCCCCTGATTGGCTAAGGGAAGCATCGACACATGCGCACGACGGAACGGCGGGCGATGCGCCGCGACCGGTCGGCCGGCAATCGCCCGAGACCTTTCTCCAGCGAAGCCCGCGTCAATTGTGTCACTGCCTTGTCTCTGCCTTCATATTGCGATCTCATTTATTGTAACATTGTTAATAAAGTGGTACTTCGTACTTAATGGTGTTTACTGAAAGGACCCCATATAACAGTATATAAACCCGACGCACCCAATGATAGTTTTATACCGAAATTCAGCGCCATGATGCATCATCAGGTATCTTACTTAGCTCCATGGTAAATTCCGAACGTGTGGAAGTGTGGAGTGATTGATAAATGCATTTTGGCTTACAGAATAGAACTAAAATAAAATACTATATAAATTGAGTCAAATCAAAACTACTCAGGCGATCAAACAGGTATTTAAAACAATCTTGGGAAACTTCTTCCCTTTTACTTTGTCACACTTGAGAATAATTTCTATAAAAACATCATTTTTTTCCTACCCGGTGCTCCCTTAACACATTCAGATCCGTACGTTACAGACAACAAAATATCCCACTCTGAACTGACTTATAATTTCTTATAATTGACAATTAATATGTAAAAAACTATGAAAATGTTTGTTTCTTATATTTAATAATATATTGACATAACTTTTGTAAAAAAAAACTCAAATTATTTACCATCAAAAACACTCCCAATTCACTATCGCGCTTTTCACCAAACGTCAAAACCAAACTAAAATGAAAAAAAAAAGAAGAATTGTTACGCGTGGATTATCAATAAAACACAGTTTTTACGCCTTTGAATTATTGTATTGCTTGCTCGACATAAAAACAATGCATCAACACATATCCAACAACCACAGTCAATAATCATCTCCATTGCGGCGGTGGCTGGCAGATGCGCGAGTGAGGCGGAGCATAGACAAGCTATAATAATATAGTATAACAATCGGCCATCCTGTTCTTCGACGTGCCCCACGGAGTTTCTCTCAACTATTTTCTACTTGCGGTCGCCCTGTAATGGAATTATTAAAGCAATCTCAGGATCAAAACATTGTCCATCATAATTAATGCATCTATCATTGCAAATACTTCTCAAATATACATAATGAAGTTATCATTAACATAGGTTAACCATTATTGCAGTTACTATTATGATATGATCTAAGGGAATAATAATTGGAACAATAAAGTTAGATACAGTATATTATTATTATATACTTCATCCGAATACAATAGGGCATATTCGACACACTCTGCTCGTTGAACACAGAGCCAGCTCATTGGAAACACAGTCCGCTTAATGGACACACAGTCCTACTTAGAGACACACAGTCTGCTTATTGGACACACAGTCCTACTTAGAGACACACAGTCTGCTCATTGGACACACAGTCCGCTTAATGGACACACAGTCCTACTTAGAGACACACAGTCTGCTTATTGGACACACAGTCCTACTTCGAGACACACAGTCTGCTTATTGGACACACAGTCCTACTTAGAGACACATAGTCTGCTCATTGGACACACAGTCCGCTTAATGGACACACAGTCCTCTTAATGGACACACAGTCCTACTTAACAGACACACAGTCTGCGCAGCATTGGACACACAGTCCGCTTAATGGACACACAGTCTGCGCAGCATTGGACACACAGTCCACTCATTGGACACACAGTCCTACTTAAAAGACACACAGTCTGCTTGTTGGACACACAGTCTGCGCAGCATTGGACACACAGTCCACACATTGGACACACAGTCCTACTCAATCGCAGTTAACTTTCCAATAAGTCTATCATATCATCTCCGTCTATGTCACTGTTACAACTTTCAGATTCTTCTTCTATTTGTGGTTTATAAGGGTGCAGAGAATCAGCTGGTACAGTTGCGGTAAGTTTCTTGTACCCCTTCATGCCTTTAACACTCTGTATTTTATAACGATCAATATCCGGAAATGCAATTGCTACTTTATATGGACCACTGAAAACATTACCAAGTTTTTTTATTTACTCCTGTAGCCCCACATGTTGAACCACCCTTGCACAATACAAGCTGACCCTTCTTGTATTTCGGAGCCTCCTTTATTTTCCTATCTGCTCTTAATTTCACTTTCTCAGCATTCTGGTCAATATTTTTCTTAGCTTGCATGCGTCTTTGTGTCAGTGATGCTTCAGTAGTTTTATCAATATGGTTGCTTTTTGACTGTAGTCAACTGGTTACTGTCATGAGCAAACATTAAATTAACTGGTGAATATTTAGTGGTAGCATGAATTCTGTTGATTGTTGATTCTGAGGTGGTTAAAATCATACATCTCGAACCGCTCTCAATTGGTAACGATAAACGGCTTCAAATCTTCGCCTGCAGTCATAACATCGGGAGTTCCACAAGGTTCTAACCTAGGGCCACTCCTGTTTCTTATTTTTATTAATGACCTCTGCATAGAACTGAAATGTCTTCATTTATTCTACGCTGATGACTATCTCGGATAATTTTGCATCACAAAGGTTTTCCTCTTCAGTCATTGTATTGATAGCCTGTACAATCGTCCTATTTACTCTCTCAACCTGGCCATTCGATCTAGGAACTGCTTTGCAATTTTTGATGTGTTTGAATTGTTTTTCTTCCGAAAATGTCTTAAAATATCTACTGGTAAATGCCCTTCCGCGATCTGTTATCACCCGTGTTGGAGTTCTAAATGATGAAATGATATCTCGTAGTGATATATAGTTTCTACAGAGCTTACTGTTCGAGTTGGCCTAGCCCAAACAAATTTAGTAAAAGCGTTAATTATAACAAGTATGTAAGAGTTACGTTTGTGACTTTTAGGAAATGGACCAACATGATCCATATGCAAGGTATGCATTGGAATTGCAATTCTTGGGATAGGCTGAAGTTTTCCTCTGGTTTTCCGTAATGGCCCTTTTTATAAGCACAATCAAGGCATCCGGAACATACTCCCTAATAAAACGGGTCATCTTCTGAAACCAAAATTTTCCTTTGATAATATTTTTTTACATTTACCAAAGCCTGGATGTCCAATGTCATCATGAAATTTTCTTAATAAATTCCATTTTGCTATTTTTGGTATAAGTCTACTGCCGTACAACGTTTTTCTGTAAAGCCGATTATTGATGTATTCAAAGCTAGCTACAATATCATTGCTTGCTTTACCACTCAGCAGTTGTTTAACGATAGACTGAATTGAATTGTCTTGTATTTAAACTGTAAGGAACCAATCATCATCACCCACAATCAAAACATTTACACCTGGCCCATCAACTGGACAGCGGCTCAGTGCGTCGACATGTTGCATACGATTACCTGGCCTGTACTCAATTTCAATTCATAATCCTGTATTGACAGCCACCATCTTGCTATCCTTGGTATCAAATCCTTCTTGGTTAACGTAGTTCTCAGAGCAGCACAATCTGTCACTATTTTAACATGTTTTCCTATAACATAGACCCTAAATCTTCTCAGTGACTCAACTGCCAAAGTTTCCAATTTATAGCTATGGTAAAATTGCTCTTCTTTCGAAGTTACTCTGCTAAAATATGCTATTGGTTTGAGTGTGCTGTCTTTTGATACTGAAATAGTATTCCGGCGAGGCCAATTTTGCTTGCATCTGTATGAATTTCCGTTAGTGCCTCTGGGTCGTAAATGGCTAAAATTGGTCTGGTTGTTAAAAGATCCTTTAGTTTGATAAATGCAATCTCCTGTTCTTCACCCCAGTGCCAAATAGCATTTTTTAGTCAATGATGTCAATGGTCTAGCTATTAGGGCAAACCCTTTCACAAATTTACGAAAATAAGGTGTTAAACCGATGAATTGTCGAACCTGATGCACATTTTCTGGCTATTGAAATTTTGAAACTGCATCAATTTTTCTTTCGCCTGGTCGAATGTTGTTTGCAGAGACTTCATGACTTAAATAGTTAATTGTTTGTTTTAGAAATGAGCATTTTTAAAATTCAACCGCAAATTTGACTCACTAAGCAATTTAAGGACTTCTTTTAATGTCTCCAAACCTGTTGATATGTCTGGATGGAATAAGGATGTCATCTATATAAATTATGACACCTTGATTCTTTAAACTGCTAAGCACTCTATTAATTAATCTGGAGAAAACCGCCGGAGCATTGGCCAGACCAAATCCCATTTTCAAAAATTCATACTGGCTATCGGGAGTCACAAATGCTGTTTTATGAATGGAATCTGACGCCATCGGTACCTGGTAATAACCCTGAGCAAGGTCAAGTGTCGTAAAGTACAATTTTCCATTTAATTTTCCTATTTGGTCGTCAATATGGGGCAGTGGGTACCTATCTTTCACAGTAATAGCGTTAAGCGAGCGATAATCAACACATAATCTATACTCTCCATTTTTTTTCTTAACTAAAACTATGGGGCTTGCATAATTGGATGATGACTCTCGGATAATTCCACCTTCGATTAGATCTTTAACTTTTTCCCTTACAACTTCTTGTTCCTTGTAAGATAATCTGCGTGGTTTATAAAATATTGGTTGATCAGAAGTCGTCTTAATAGTCATTTCGGTTAAATGAGTACAACCTAACTCCTTCGAATTCTTCGCAAAGCAGAAGTAATAACTATTTAATAATTGATAAATGTCTCTTCTTAAGGCCTCGTTCAAGTCACCAACATCTTTATCACTTTCATCAAATAAGGCCATCTTATAATAATAATCAGGAAATTAATACTCAGTTTCGTTAGTGACAGTCATTATCTCTATATTATCTGCCTGTTTACATACTTCAGCACGGGCTAGCGACTTCCCAGCGTCCCATGTAATTTGTTGATCTCCCCAATTTGAAACGCTTATAGATGCATTAGGCACCTTTAATAATGACCCAGGTATTGAGTAACATTGCGATCCAAGTTCTAGAAGCAGTGGTTTAGTTACTAATGTTTTGCCGTGACAGCCATTTACTACGATAGGTATAACCTTAGTTGATTTTGGAGGTAAAGTGACTCTGTCTAGGGTGCACACCGCAACACGTTCCATGCATTCCTCAATTAGGGAGATTCTTGCTAGTGGTAATGTTTCATCAATACTTATAAGTTTAACAGTGTCTTGGGATACTATAAGCATAACATCATCATGGTTAATAATCGGATGACCAATAAGTAGATCTACTCCTCCTAGGGTGCAATCGGATATGACTGCTAAAGACTGAAGGTTTATTTGGTCTATTTTAACAGTAAAAAAATACTTCCCCCAAAGCAGGTGCCTGACCTCCTGCGAAGCCTCGTAACATTTGTTGATTTCGTATCCGGGTCGAACTTCGGGATGATATCAGCCTCCACATGTAGTTGATTTGGGACGTGATGTGGCATAGAGAGTGATCTCTTCAGCTAAGACTTCGTTTACCATTTTCTTTAGTTTCGTCTCCATTAGATGTTTCATCAGCACATGTGGTCGTTCATTTTCTTCGGCGTCGGAATCACTACAGCTATTTTTACGTTTTCGCGGCATTCCATAACCGCTAGAATACGGTCCGGACATGATAATAGGTACTTGATTTAAAACTGAGACAAATTTACACGAAACAACAAGCACACAAGGTTAAAATGTTTGTCCAAATATATTGTGTCAAAAATCACCGAACTTAACCTTAAAAGCGTTCAAAACATCGCGAAACAGTAACTATAATCTTAAATCTATAATAAAAATTACGTTACATCCCACTTCTGAATTGTTACGCGTGGATTATCAATAAAACACAGTTTTTACACCTTTGAATTATTGTATTGCTTGCTCGACATAAAAACAATGCATCAACACATATCCAACAACCAGTCAATAATCCTCTGCATGGCGAGGCGACTGACAGATGCGCGAGTGGGGCGGAGCATAGACAAGCTATAATAATATAGTATAACAGAATATTCCTATTCCTTCATGAATCCAGGTTTACGCGAGATGCCATGCTTTTGAATAATAATAGAAATTCATTAAGATGGTATCGGGTTTACCCGGGAACGGAACCCTGTCGTATAAGACGATCACGATATATACCGTTATCGGCGCTGAACGTGTTAATTGTCAGGAAATGATGATTTAATTATTACCATTAGTTAATTAATTCACTCTCGATATGTAAGTTTTTAAAATAGTCTTAAGTGTGTGCGAATGGCCCTGGTGATATTGTTATAATATTCTACCCATTTTCGAATTCAATTATTTGCCCTTTGCCCTTCGCCCTTCGCCCTTGGCCCTTCGCCCCAAGGACAAAGGGCAAAAGGGCGAAGGACAAAGGGCAAAGGGTAAAGGGTAAAGGGCGAAGGGCAAAGGACAAAGGGCGAATGACAAAGGGCAAAGGGCATAGGGCGAATAACAAAGGGCAAAGAGCACAGGGCAAAGGACAAAGGGCAAAGGACAAAGGGCAAAGGGCAAAGGTCGAAGGGCAAAGGGAGAAGGGCAAAGGTCGAAGGACAAAGGGCAAAGGTCGAAGGACAAAAGGCAAAGGGCGAAGGGCAAATGGCAAAGGTCGAAGGACAAAAGGCAAAGGGCGAAGGGCAAATGGCGAAGGGCAAAGGGCAAAGGGCGAAGGACAAAGAACAAAGGGCAAAGGGCGAAGGACGAAGGGCGAAGGACAAAGGGCAAGGGCAAAGGGTGAAGGGCTTGAATCTTACTTGAATCGCAATCTATCAACTAGTGTGCGAATATAATTTCCGAAGTGCGATTCACCACCGCACGACTGACTTAAGTTGTTTCTCATTTTTGGGCATTTTTGGGCATATTTGGGCATCATCGCCGTCAATCTATATATTTATTATGAAAAATAAGAAAATAATTTATAACGGGTTTTTTTTTTAGAGGCGTGGTTTTCAATCTGGCACTACTTTTTTCGTAGTTGGTGTTTTTGACAGCTGTCACTTGATTTATGCTCAGTTTGGTTTGCCATTTCATAATGAATAGACTTACTCATGAACAACGTTTGCAAATAGTGCAAATTTAGAAAAAAACACTCTAAAATAAAGTAAAAATCGCGTCGTGGGCCTGTGGCGTGGCCTCCAAGATCGTGCGATTTAACACCGCTGGACTATTTTTTGTGGGGTTATGTGAAGTCGCTTGTCTACGCAGATAAGCCGGACACGATTAACGCCTTGGAAGAGAATATTCGGCGCGTTATTGCTGACATACGGCCCAACTTGCTGCAAAAAGTGGTTGAAAATTGGGCCTCTCGGCTGGAATTTGTTCGAGTCAGCCGCGGCGGCCACTTACCCGTAATCATTTTTAAAACATAATGGCAAACCCTTATCTTTATAATAAAACTAAATTCTTAGCCATAACATCAAATTATATGCGTTTTATCTCTTCTTGAAAACCACGCCCCTAAAAAAAAACACCTTTATTATATCTATTAATTTTGTACGCAGTCATGGCAGATATAACAGTTTTTTTTTTTGTCAAATGTGTCGTTAATAAAGTCTTCGACTAAAGATACTTATTAAATAGTATTTGTTTTAATATAGTGTAAAACGGTTTTCATTTTATTTTTTAATTTTCCGATTATTTAAAGAATATTTTTAGTCCGTTTTAATTCAAATAATTACGCGTTTGTTTTAAATGATATTGTTTTACCATAGAGCATCATTAATATATACCAGTAGCACAGTGATTCATACCGCAAATAAACTTTCTTATTTTCTGGTGAACGGCGTCAATATGAGTGTAAATTGTATTGGCTAAACATGCATCAACACAGTCGCTACATTCAAATTGTCTATGAACGCCATCTAAAACCAAAAATCCAACACTTTTATTACTTCAACATATATTTATTATCCAATTAACGCTAATATAAATTCCTAAATTTCGGTTAATTGAATATGCATAATCGGTCGCTGAATTTAAACAAATAAAAGATGATTATTTTATTGTGTTTTGTGGTTCAGATGTTTTCTGCTGGTTCAACATTAGAAAATATGTTTTTTTTACCCTTATACAAATGGATGATGAAATATTTGATTCGGATGATCTAATAAAAAAAAAGTTAAAAAAGCTCGCTATTATTGTTGAATTTTGCGAGTTGCTATCTTAATATTTTCAGAATTTTCATTTTAATAATATTGCTAAAATCTTGAGACAGATCCGTAAATAAATTTCTCTCGTAAGTTCAGTATAGGAGCATTTAAGCTGAATCTATATGAGATTGGGATTTTTATCTATTCATTTAATTGTTTATTTATCTACCTTTATCCACTCAATTACTTGTTAATTGCTTTTAAAAGAAGTTCAACACACTGGCACGACGGAAGCACGCAAAAACAATCTTAGTCCGTTTTATAGGCGCCAATCGTTTTGAAATAAACGAGAAATTATAATCAATTTCTAAAAGTATCTTAAGGAATTTAAAACAACTAAACCAAACTCAAACTACGCTCAGATCGACCACGCCAGTGGATGCTTTTTGTCTGAATTCTCACTTAAGGTAATTTCAATTATATTCTCTTAATTCATTCTTCGCTCAAGAAGAATTATCAAACCTTGACAATCTGTTCAAAATGGCCGTGTGGCCCAATATATTAAAACATTACACAGTTTAGCATGCGGAAAAAATAAACAAATCAAAGATTAGGTTTTTCATAAATTATAGAATATGAAAAAATGTCTTTTATATGTCAAATACGAGGGTAGAATGAATTAACCTATTAAGTACCTAGTTGTTGCAATTATAACGAAAACTGTGTTATGCGCATTCAAACAATAATTGCCGTCGCTGTAATCATTTTATTCAAAATATGCAAATAACAGGAATGTTTCTGTAAATATCTGAAACTCCAAATGAAATACAAAATAACTCTTAAAACCACACACATTGCATATGAACTTTTCTAATTAAAGATGACAGTACTTAATTGTAAATGTTATATCTGAAATGCTACATTAAAAACAACATATTGTCTTAATAATATGTTAATGAATTTGTTATTTAAATGAACCTTAATGAACTAGCTGAACTTTCTTATATGTGGTGTCTATAGTTATGTATTTGTAATTTTTGTTTAGCAAAACTTGTAAAATCACATTCGCTTCATTTTAATTTTCTTAATTTTTGGTGAATGGCGTCAATATGGTTCCGTAAAAGTTGATTAAATGAACATGCATAATCACACTCTGTGCATTTGAAAGTTTTCATTTTCCGATGAACGGTGTTAATATGCCTCTGTAAATTTCCTTTAGTTGAACATGCATAATCACACAATATGCATTTAAACTTTCTTATTCTCAGATGAACGGCGTTAATATGGTTTCGTAAACTTTCTTTACGTGAACATGAATAATCACATTCGCTGCATTGAAATTTTTTGATTTTCCGATGAACGGCGTTAATATGGTTCCGTAAAAGTTGATTAGTTGAACATGCATAATCACACTCGCTGCATTCAAACTTTCTTATTTTCCGATGAACGGCGTTAATATGGTTCCGAAAATGTTGATTAGTTGAACATGCATAATCACACTCGCTGCATTTAAACTTTCTTATTCTCAGATGAACGGCGTTAATATGGTTCCGAAAATGTTGATTAGTTGAACATGCATAATCACACTCGCTGCATTTAAACTTTCTTATTTTCCGATGAACGGCGTTAATATGGTTCCGAAAATGTTGATTAGTTGAACATGCATAATCACACTCGCTGCATTTAAACTTTCTTATTTTCCGATGAACGGCGTTAATATGGTTCCGAAAATGTTGATTAGTTGAACATGCATAATCACACTCGCTGCATTTAAACTTTCTTATTTTCCGATGAACGGCGTCGATATGTTTTCGTAAATCTCCATTACTTGAACATGCATAATCACACTCGCTGCATTTAAACTTTCTGATTTTCCGATGAACGGCGTTAATATGGTTCCGAAAATGTTGATTAGTTGAACATGCATAATCACACTCGCTGCATTTAAACTTTCTTATTTTCCGATGAACGGCGTTAATATGGTTCCTTAAAAGTTGATTAGTTGAACATGCATAATCACACTCGCTGCATTTAAACTTTCTTATTTTCCTATGAACGGCGTTAATATGTGTTCGTAAATGTTGATTATTTGAACATGCATAATCACACTCGCTGCATTTAAACTTTATTATTTTCCGATGAACGGCGTGAATATGTTTCTGTAAACTTTCTTTAAATGAACATGAATAATCACATTCGCTGCATTTAAACTTTCTTATTTTCCGATGAACGGCGTTAAAATGGTTCCGTAAATGATGATTAGTTGAACATGCATAATCACACTCGCTGCATTTAAACTTTCTTATTTTACGGTGAACGCCGTCAATATGTTTCCGTAAATATTGATTAGTTGAAAATGCATAATCACACTCGCTGCATTTAAAATTTCTCACTTTCAGATGAACGGCGTTAATATGGTTCCTTAAAAGTTGATTAGTTGAACATGCATAATCACACTCGCTGCATTTAAACTTTCTTATTTTCCGATGAACGGCGTTAATATGTTTTCGTAAACTTTCTTTAAATGAACATGAATAATCACATTCGCTGCATTTAAACTTTCTTATTTTCCGATGAACGGCGTTAAAATGGTTCCGTAAATGATGATTAGTTGAACATGCATAATCACACTCGCTGCATTTAAACTTTCTTATTTTCAGATGAACGGCGTTAATATGGTTTCGTAAATTTCCTTTAGTTGAACACGAAAAATCACATTCGCTGCATTTAAACTTTCTTATTTTCCGATGAACGGCGTTAATATGTTTCTTTAAATCTCCATTACTTGAACATGCATAATCACACTCTGTGCATTTGAAATTTCTTATTTTTAGCATTAAATTAGCATTTTCCTCGTAATAATGTTGTAGCACATTTTTTGTGTCTTTTTCCGATTTGATAAATTTGATATTTTCTACTGTAAATTGATCGCATAGTTGATTTGAGTTCAGTTGTTGATTTGAGTGATTACTATCGCAGTCATTGACAATGATTTCTGATTTAACGGATTGACTTGCAGAGTATTCGTTAGAATTAGTAAATCGCACTTTTTCAAAATCACTGCTAGTTGGTTTGCTTTCGCTAGTTTTCTCATAAATACTGTGATCATTCGCTCGCTCCATTTTATGAATCTCATTTTATGAGTAATATCAATTAATTTAACATTATGTTATGTGATATTAAATCAAAAGAATGTTTTGGTTAGGTACCTACATAATTATTATATTCTTGTAATGAATTGTAATATCTTCACGTATTTTAGTTGAGTTTGACTTATCACTTCACTATTTTCGATGGCGTTCTACGTTCTCTAACCTAACCTAACCTGTCAATTTGGTTAAAGTTTCACTTGTTTAGAATAATGATTATATTGTATGCAAATCCGGTCGAATAATGGCAAATAAATTTAATACAGCAATTCCTACTTCGTACGAATCAGGGCAACTGCAAAATTAACACTTTCTGTCTCTATTATTGTCATGGCGACTCTAACCTGTCAAACTGACAAGGAGCGTTCGGCAAGTCAGCTTCAGACTAACCCTACATAAAGTGTGATTTATGCCAGTTCAAAGTTGCAAAAGTAGGTAGACTGAAAATTGTATTTACTTAAGGTATATATAGTGGATTTTCTTATTTAAAGTGTAAAGTATAAATAGTGTATTTAATTAATTTATAGTAAATATAAAAATAAAATACATGTATCTATTAAGTATGTTTTAATTTGAATCAGTCATGTTAACCGATTTTACATGATCTGTTAGGTGAGCGTTACATGTTCTAAGAAAGTTTATTTATGTGTTTTTTTTATTGTTACATTTTCCACTTGTATTATCCTTTTTTTGTTGTGTTAGTCGAGAGGATACAAAACTACAGATGAAACTAAACATGAAACTAAAGTGAAACGCATATATTATTTTATAAGATAAAAAAAATAAACATTCCTACCTTATGTATATATATTTTTTATTTATATTCGTCCCTTGAATACGTCCAAGCGATAGACAATGATCTTACTTTGGGCCGAAATTTTGTAAATCTAATTGCACGTGGCTCTATCACACACGAATACCATATGGGGGTAGTCCGGGAGACGTGTACACGGGTTTACTAATTCCCCAATGTGGAGTTATGCTGCCAGAAAACATAGATACGGGAACTGAGGGCGAAAAACGCACCACGCCAAGTACGCCACTTTGCGTCGAGTACACTCCTCTCGAATCGTACGTCTCGCTTGCTCGCATGCGCCATCTATCCAGTCTCTATCTAGATGGGTATCTACCGGTGTCGGGTTTTCACAAGGACAATTTGTATCTATATGTTTTAAAAGATCGTTGGGGAAAAGTGCCATCGGAAAGAGGCTCCTTAAATTACGCACAATTGCTAATCTCTTTGAGAAACAGGTCTTTTCTTTTTGTTTTAAAAAAAAATAATTGGACATGAAAAACACAATGTTACCACTATCCTACCAAAAGATATGATGCCATGTTAGGTTAAAAGGGTGTACCGAAGGGGTCCCTAGGGATTAACCCTCACCCTTGATTAACCCTCATCAGATAGCGTGGGTGAAAAAACACCGAAAGGATTTATTTATTGCTCACCTTTTCGGCAATATCTAAACTTTAGGCCTTTTAAACTTTTTTTTTGTATATTTACATTATTATGCTATTTTTGTTTTCGGCTGTTTTTAATTTAAAAAAAAACTTGTATTAGATCTTTTGGATTTTTTTATATCGGATAAAGAAGACTATCTTTAATGTTTTAGAAAAGAAATTTCATCACTTTCTTGTGGAGACAATAATTGGCGTCATTTCACACCAATCACTTTCAAATTGATACATAAAATTTAAGGTCATAAAATCTCGGTCAAGTTCGCTGAGGGTCAAAATTAGACCAGGGGAAAAGTGAAATTTTGCTATAACTTTCTTAGTATATAAAATATCGAATTAATTTAAATTTGATATTTTTCCCTAATTAAGGGCTGAAAACTCACATAAGTAAATTTTTTTGATAGCGCCAACCATTAGTCTTAGGGGTGGGATAAAGTGCTTTTTCAAAATACAAAAACCATACCTCCCTTAATCAATTCCCTCCCTTAATCCCTACAGGATCAATTTCGTTCGAAATGTTAATTGTAGACCTCTAATTTCCCTACAACTTTTATTTGAAACAATTTTTGATATGAGCAACCCTCACGCCACACTAATAAGAGGGATTCAATATGCGCACTCTCGCTTTGC
Source organism: Neomicropteryx cornuta (assembly GCA_020383195.1). NCBI lineage: Eukaryota > Metazoa > Arthropoda > Insecta > Lepidoptera > Micropterigidae > Neomicropteryx > Neomicropteryx cornuta. The sequence continues at coordinate 1,159,907 of JAHKQU010000010.1, read as the reverse complement.
GAGTCTACGGCGGGTTGAGCCGCGCGGCAGCTCGCGCAGAGTTTGATACAAGTTCGTACAATTGGCATTCGCTTAAAAAAAACTATCTACTTTAAAAAAATGCAGTTGCCTAATATTTAAATGAATATATTTCAAAGTAAATGCAAGAAAAATGCACAAATATATTATTATATATTTTTTATTATAATACAGTAATAATCTAGGATTTTAGAATTTGTATTAATTTTATTAAATCCTCACTTAAATAGTTTTTGAACAGCACATTATAATAGCATTAAAACACAATTATTTCAAATATACGAACACTCAGTTTCAATTTCAATTCAACCAAATATAATAATAATGGTGAGCATCACATCTGCATATTAAAATTGTTTTTTGAGGTGTCTTTAAAAGTAAAAAAAAAACTTGATTATGCTAATCATATAATAATTTTTTTTTGAACAAAAGATCTTCTTTCAGGTACTATTTAAGTACTTAGGTAAGTACCTAAAGTTAATAGTAAATGTTACCTAATCGGTTCTTTAATAGAGTTTTATTTGCACGCTTGTAATTGCAAATCGATAGGTTTTTTTTAAATTCGTATTTATTGAATTTGTGCAATCGCACTGCCTGCTTTCAATTTAATTTAATTTTCTGATGTATTGCGTGGGTTTGTTATTTTATGTTAACTTAAAATGTTGCAGGGACGAAAAGATAATAAAAGTGTATAATTTAATGTTTATTTTTAATTAAGGCAAAACGCGTTTAATCGTGCTAATATTACGGGCGCGGACATAAAATTTAATAAATTATTTTATAACGAAAGTGGTTTTATTTCAAAGCAAGAGCGAAATAATATCACGTTTTATTTCAATTGTGTTGTTACACTACAATACCTACTTTATTTTTTAATGACTGACTGAAATTAACACCAAATACTAATTAATTTGATTATCTGGATGGAAATTAAATTAACCAGATCTACTTAATTTAAATTAAATTCAATAAAAGTTGACTTTAGCAATAAAAGTTGACTTATGTGAACACGTCGACCAAAAGGCGCGAATGACAATCTCGCTCTAACCTGTTCTAGGGCAGGCCAGGGCCGGCGCAGCGCTGTGTTTAAACTATTATTTTACATGTTATTGTAATTTTATGAACTACATTACGATTTAAATTAGATTGAGATAAACTTATCTGTAATTGTTGGATATAAATTTTCCATTTTTTTGATAAACTACGTTGAAACTGTACATATTTTTTAACTGTAGGCATTCTCTGCATTTCAATTTAATTATTTCACAATGAATTGCATCTACAGAATGTATTTCTTTTCGCTGATGTCTTTTTGGGGAGTTAAACTATATCGACAGCTAAACCGGTCCCCTGAAAAAAAACCATCATACTAAAATAATTGCATAATTAAAAAAACTTTGTTTTTCTTCGAAGGGCTTGCTTCGCGAACCGCGCCATGCGTTCAATCGCCTTCTCAAACATTCAAATTATTTCTATAAAATTTAGAATTCGTTCTTTTCGTAATTAGGAAACATTTTTAAAATATTTTTTGCTCATTTATGTTTGATTATTGATCTATATCAACCACTTAAAAGGACATCGGCATACACCTGTGAATGCTTCTGTAACTGTCCTTTACGTGTACTCACACTAACTGCATTTAAATTCAATAATTTCACGATGAGTTGCATCGATATGCTTCTGTAACTGTCTTCTATATGTACTCGTGTAATCGCACTCATTGCATTTAAATTTCCTTATTTTCCGGTGAATAGCATCGACATGATTCTTCAAATTTGTTTTGTTTGTACATATGTAATTGCATTCCCTGCATTTAAATTTCCTTATTTTTCTGTGAATTGCATCGACATGTATCTTCAAATTTGGTTTATTTGTACACGCGTAATTGCATTCGCTGCATTTAAATTTTATTTTCCAGTGAATTACTTCGATATGTCGTTTTAAATGTGTTTTATATGCACTGGTATATTCGCAATTGCTGCATTTTAATTTTCTTAATTTCCGGTGAATAGCATCGACATGATTCTTCAAATTTGTTTTGTTTGTACATGTGTAATTGCATTCGCTGCATTTAAATTTTATTTTCCAGTGAATTGCATCGATATGGTATTGTAAACCTGTCTTATATGCACTGGTATGTTCGCAATCGCTGCATTTAAATTTCCTTATTTTTCTGTGAATTGCATCGACATGTATCTTCAAATTTGTTTTGTTTGTACATATGTAATTGCATTCGCTGCATTTAAATTTTATTTTCCAGTGAATTACTTCGATATGTCGTTTTAAATGTGTTTTATATGCACTGGTATATTCGCAATTGCTGCATTTAAATTTTCTTAATTTCCGGTGAATAGCATCGACATGATTCTTCAAATTTGTTTTGTTTGTACATGTGTAATTGCATTCGCTGCATTTAAATTTTATTTTCCAGTGAATTACTTCGATATGTCGTTTTAAATGTGTTTTATATGCACTGGTATATTCGCAATTGCTGCATTTAAATTTTCTTAATTTCCGGTGAATTGCATCGACATGTATCTCCAAATTTGTTTTGTTTGTACATGTGTAATCGCATTCGCTGCATTTAAATTTTCCAATTTTCCGATGAACTACATTAATATGATCCACCAAATAATATTTGTTTATAAAATCCTTGTTACATTCATTACACTTGGGTCGTATTCTTTTGTGTACAGAATCAATATGACCTAATAAAATAGAGTTTTGCTTAAATGTCCTATTACACTCGTTACATTTATATATTCTTTTTTTAATTTTATGTAATTTAGAGCGTTTTTTGTTCAGAGGAGCAGTCATTGTTAAACAAAGTTTTTCCTTTTCTTTGCAATCCAAGCATAATAAATTTGACTCTTGTTGATTATGAACGCTATTTATCAAACCGCAATTATCAACGGTACACTTGCAACTACGACACGTAAAGCCGATTTCATTTGTTGTCAAAATGGATGTTTCTTCATTTTGCGTTGTTTTACATTTGAATTTTTGATCTGCGTTAACACAATATTCTCCACTTGAAATATTAGCTTCCGATTTGATAAATTTAGTATTTTCCTCTTCAAAATAATCGCAGTGGTGATTAATTATCGTTTCTTTCTGGAAACCATGGAATCTTTTGTATTCAATGTGCGATTCACTAAAACGATCTGGATCAAGACTATTTTCGCATGATGGCTGTTGCGTCCCGTCGAAATGGCTGCTGGACGGATTGCAATCAACTGATTGCTCATATTTTATGGTAACATTGTCATCGTTTTGTTCTAATTTGAGAGCGGATTTATTTTCGTTTCCTTCCATAATTATAACCTCACTTAACCTAGTTCTGACAGTTCAGTCCATTTTGACATTTCGACCTGATTATTCTTTTTACAAAATATAGAAATAGGAAAGAAAAATAGTTGACATGACCGATTAATATATTTTTAAATATTAAAAATAATTGTAAATTTTAATCGTGAATATCCGAATAGCAAAAATATTACTATAGTTTAATAGTATAATAATCTTTAACAAAATAAATATCCCACCTAAAATTTTTATAACCTATATTCACATATTAATTTTATTTATATCTAGCGCCAACCAGTTAGGCACTAAAGTGACCCCGTGAAATTAAGGCAATAAATTGTAAGAAATTAAGCCGATTGTCAATAAACCGTGCAATTATAATATCACGGCTTTGACAGTATGCCAGCGACATCAGGGTGTCCCATAAGTGGTGGATCAAACGAAATGAGGTGATAGGAGATGTCATTTGCTATCAAACTTAATATAAACATGGTCTACCAATTCTCAATGGTTTAGAAGTTATACCACTTACAACCACTTTTTTGAAAATACTTACCCCGTCTTACATAAAAAATCGTGAATAAAAATTGATCTATTTTTCAACATTTTTTTTTCTTGTTTTCAGCTTATTAGTAATTTATTTTTCTAGTAAAAGTATTTTCTTGACCTTTTCCTCGATATTAAAAAAGTCAACTTGAATTTTGTCATAATTTACTATTTTCATAAAAAAATTACCTCAACTTTGTATAAAGTTTACCTAAAAAAAATGTACTACGGAAAGTTGTACCACCACTTTAAAAACTTCTACTGTTCATACTGATTCTAAAGAAGGTACAATTTATTGGTATTGTCAATGTTTCCATACTTTTAGTAGTAGTTTTTCAATGAGAGGGGTCGGTCAATAATAAAATAAGATAAATAAAATATATTTTTGTATCTGTAATAATGTATCATTTATTGCAACTTTTTTCCAGAAAAGATGCTCAAAATGTCTTCCTCCCACTTCATGCATAGATGAATTCTTCTTAAAATGTTTCTTTTCAGATTTAGCATTGCTCTATCATTATTACGAACGACTACTGCTAGAGCTTTCAATTCTTCTCTTAGTTGCCGCTCGTGAACTTCGTCTCGGTATACCATTTCCTTGAAGTAGCCCCAAACAAAGTAATCGAGGGGATTCAGATCCGGCGAGCGCGCTGGCCAGAGGATAGTTCCCCCTCTTCCTATCCAGCGATTGGGGTACGTGTTATCTAGGAGATTGCGGACATTGGCTGCAAAGTGAGGTGGTGCTCCATCGTGCTGCAACCACATTCTTTCCTGTATTGCCGGTGGGAAATTTGCTAGAAGGCCGTTAAGATCATGCTGCAGGAACTGTAGGTATCGTCTACCATTGAATATTCGCGGCAGCTCAAATGGTCCAATCAGTCTACCGCCGAGTATTCCCGCCCACAGATTGACACCAAACTGATGTTGGTAGCGATCTCTCCTTATAATTCTCGGATTTTCCACCAACCAAGAGCATGTTGAATACGCCAACCCTTTTAAATGTTGACTCATCGGTCCACAAAATCGAATCAAAGAAGTTTTCATCTTCCCGGGATCGTCGAAGCATTTCTCTGCAAAATGCTACCCGTAAAGCGTTGTCTCTGGGCAAAAGTGCCTGCGCACGTTGCACGTGGAAAGGGTGCAAAAAAAAAAAGGGGAGAAAAGTCGGATTGGGTTGAACTTAATTTTAATCGTATGAAATTTCAACCGATTTTTTGAGGTGTAAATGGGTCGGGCGAATTTCGTATGGGGCAAATATAAAAAACACTTTTGGCTCAGTAATAATATTAATATGCTATTCCTCTCCGTGCTTGTATCGATTTCCGTAGTGTAGCAGTTATCACGTTTATTTTCACACACATTTTATTTTTTATTTTTAAAAAAAAAACTGATTTAATATAGAACTAAACTAGGAATTTTGCCGTGGTTTTGTGCATTGATATAGTATTTTAAGACAGGTTTTGCCGAATTATTGAAAATAGGTCAATTTGGGAAAAGTACAAAATAAATAGAGAATAATTCTATATATAGGAAGGTGATGGGTGGTTTTATTACTAACCGCGCGTGAAAATTTACCAAAAAAACTGGAATTATGTTAAAATTTATGATTAATTGAAAGAATGTCATCATACTATTATATTGTATTGTTTTTTATTTTAACTAATCAAATTTAAAATATAACTCACTGTCGCCTCTATTGTGCCGCAAGCACGAGTGAAGATAGGAAATGAAGCAACCCATCACAAGTTGGTACCACAGGCGCGAATAGTCTGGGGGAAGATGCCTTTTATGACGCCTGAAGGGCCTAGCTGCAAGATGTCAGGTTCTCATTAGATAATTTACTACTACTAAACAATGTATAGAAGCAGTTGATATTTATGATAGTTACAGGTATCATAGCCATCTTGTTTATTATAAGATCTACTGATAAATAAGCATAGTTTGATCCATAGTTTTATGCCGTAGTTGGTATTGTATAATTTGAGCGTGGTCCAACGAGACATTCAACTGCGATCTAATGTTGTACATAAAAATACACCAATTTTAACTTTGTTTAGTAAGAGAAAAGCAAGAGAAAAAACCTGAAGAACTCCGATCAGTTGATACTCAAGAATTGACTTTCGCTACTCAGATGAAATTGCGTGCATCAATCAGGTCGGCTAGATGCTTTATAGGTTATAGAAGACATTACTAAAAGCTCAAACCGGGCATATGATAATATATAAATCATTATGTGATAATATAATAAATATATATAACATAATAAATATTAATATATCATTATTCATTTAAATGGTACGAGAACACAATAATATGTATGTTTCCAACAAAATACCATCCGTAGATCTGTCTTTCTCAAAGAATTAGTTTGGCCAGCTTTTTGGGCCAAATACCCCCCATGTGCGATGTATAAAAGTACCTATGGTCGGATTGGGAGAGCAGTCGAATTATTAAATTCCATTTCCGCGGAGATTGATACCTTTTTCTGTTCGCCCAATAGGATTAAACATTTACTTTCTCTTACACCGCTGTTCAGCGTGATCAGCATAATTTATTTGTTATGCCTAAAGGCATTATTTTAAGTTTAACGTTGTATTTTTCATGATTACTTCAATTTATTTGTTATTCTCTTCTGTTGTTTGTTTGTTATGTTGTTCTTTTCTTTTAGTAGTTTAATTTTTACTTCAATTGTAATGTTTACATGGGGAAACCTGTTTAACAAATAAATAAATAAACAATATGTACGAACTCAAAAATAATATATTTGTCTTTCTTTGTCCGCTTGGCTGCGTATCTATCGGTCTCTTTCTCGCACCGCATCACTCATTTGACAGTTCAATAATATTATTTATTTACGTAATTTGATATAAATAGCAGAGAAATTATAAATATAATGAAATATTTACAAGTGGAATGATATTCTTTCCATTAACTGCTACATTTTCGAATGATTACTACAAGTTTTACTGCACAAACGGGCATTGTTGTGAGTTTCTCTAAAACGCTCGCCAAATCGACTGGCAAAAAAGCAATACCACACCAGCGAATGGTATTGCTTTTAGGCGTTGGACGAATTCTTGGAAGTTAAGGTCTAAATTTCGCGGTTCCTTCTATGCCAGTATCCAAAACGTAATTTGTAATAAACCTGGTTTCATCAAAAATATTCCTCTAGAGATCTCTCTTGTCCCTTAAAATGAAATTTCCTCTCAATTTATCACATTTGGTAGCATCTAACAATTTTATAAAGTTATTTTAACATTGATCTCTCCTAAACCAGCTTTCAATTTATTTATTTTTTTATTTTATATTTCCCACCCCTTAAGTTCGGTTCTTCGTATTTATTTTTATATTTGTAAAGGGTAAAATGTGTTTCTGGTACACTGCCTAAGCTTTTGGTTTATTGCCACTTTAGATGAAGAAAAAGAAGAAGGAAAAAAGACTATCTATGACATAACGACGTAGGCAACTGTCATATTTACATTTTGAAACCCAATAAGAAGATAAAACGAACTGTTTATACATTTATCTTTATCAAAATGGAGGAAAACGAACTTAAAACTGGGCAAATCGATGACAATATCACCTTTCAATATGAGCAAGTAAGTGAATGCAATCAAACCAACACTAATATTTATGGACATCAAAAGCAATCATCCAAGATTAATCTTGAAACTTCAAATTTAGCTGGATTTATTAAGTCAGAAGTTGATAACGAAATTTGCTTTGGTTTCCGGGGAAAGAATAGTATAAATCTACAAGATGATGTTTTTGAAGAAGAAAATACAAAGCTTATAAAATATGAAACCAATCTCTCGAACGATCAACTTAATAATCTAACAATCCGAAGTGTAAAAAGCCCAATTATATTATTAAAAGATATCAATTTTACATGTAACTTTTGCAAATGTACTCTTGATAGACACAGCCGAATAAATACTGCAATAGATAAGCACAATAGGGCGAACTTAATGTGTTTAGAATGCAGAGGACAACAAAGAATGAAATCAACAGTGACTGATACTCGAAAGAAGATTACGGATGAACAATTTAAGATTAAACAAAATCGACAAATAAGAAAATTTAAATGCAGCGAGTGCGATTACAGTAGTTCAAGGAAAGCACATTTACAAACGCATTTGGATGGAGTTCATCGAAAGATAAGAAAATTTAAATGCAGCGAGTGCGATCACATTAGTTCAAGCAAAGCACATTTACAAACCCATATTGTTGGAGTTCATCGGAAAATAAGAAAATTTAAATGCAGCGAGTGCGGTCACAGTAGTTCAAGCAACGCACATTTACAAAGGCATATCGATGGAGTTCATAGACAAATAAGAAAATTTAAATGCAGCGAGTGCGATCACAGTAGTTTAAGGAAAGCATATTTACAAAGGCATATCGATGGAGTTCATCGAAAGATAAGAAAATTTAAATGCAGCGAGTGCGATCACATTAGTTCAAGCAAAGCACATTTACAAACCCATATTGTTGGAGTTCATCGGAAAATAAGAAAATTTAAATGCAGCGAGTGCGAACACAGTAGTTCAAGCAACGCACATTTACAAAGGCATATCGATGGAGTTCATAGACAAATAAGAAAATTTAAATGCAGCGAGTGCGATCACAGTAGTTTAAGGAAAGCACATTTACAAAGGCATATCGATGGAGTTCATCGGAAAATAAGAAAATTTAAATGCAGCGAGTGCGATCACAGTAGTTTAAGGAAAGCACATTTACAAAGGCATATCGATGGAGTTCATCGGAAAATAAGAAAATTTAAATGCAGCGAGTGCGATCACATTAGTTCAAGCAAAGCACATTTACAAACCCATATTGTTGGAGTTCATCGGAAAATAAGAAAATTTAAATGCAGCGAGTGCGGTCACAGTAGTTCAAGCAACGCACATTTACAAAGGCATATCGATGGAGTTCATAGACAAATAAGAAAATTTAAATGCAGCGAGTGCGATCACAGTAGTTTAAGGAAAGCATATTTACAAAGGCATATCGATGGAGTTCATCGGAAAATAAGAAAATTTAAATGCAGCGAGTGCGATCACATTAGTTCAAGCAAAGCACATTTACAAACCCATATTGTTGGAGTTCATCGGAAAATAAGAAAATTTAAATGCAGCGAGTGCGATCACAGTAGTTCAAGCAACGCACATTTACAAAGGCATATCGATGGAGTTCATAGACAAATAAGAAAATTTAAATGCAGCGAGTGCGATCACAGTAGTTTAAGGAAAGCACATTTACAAAGGCATATCGATGGAGTTCATCGGAAAATAAGAAAATTTAAATGCAGCGAGTGCGATCACATTAGTTCAAGCAAAGCACATTTACAAACCCATATTGTTGGAGTTCATCGGAAAATAAGAAAATTTAAATGCAGCGAGTGCGATCACAGTAGTTCAAGCAACGCACATTGACAAAGGCATATCGATGGAGTTCATAGACAAATAAGAAAATTTAAATGCAGCGAGTGCGATCACAGTAGTTTAAGGAAAGCACATTTACAAAGGCATATCGATGGAGTTCATCGGAAAATAAGAAAATTTAAATGCAGCGAGTGCGATCACAGTAGTTTAAGGAAAGCACATTTACAAAGGCATATCGATGGAGTTCATCGGAAAATAAGAAAATTTAAATGCAGCGAGTGCGATCACATTAGTTCAAGCAAAGCACATTTACAAACCCATATTGTTGGAGTTCATCGGAAAATAAGAAAATTTAAATGCAGCGAGTGCGATCACAGTAGTTCAAGCAACGCAGATTTACAAAGGCATATCGATGGAGTTCATAGACAAATAAGAAAATTTAAATGCAGCGAGTGCAATCACAGTAGTTCAAGAAAATCAAATTTACAAAGTCATATCTTTGGAGTTCATCGCAAAAAATAAAAAATTCATAATCAACTTTAATTAATCGAGATCACAAAAATCACCGTTATAAAAAGTTCAACAATAAGCAATATGTCAAAATTTACTTTTGACGATATTGAGTTATAATTAAGCGATAGGTACAGATTAAAATTCTCTTTATTTTGACAAAAAATCATTCTGCAAACGTATTTTATTTTTACATCATAAAAATACGCTTTTGCTTATTGGTTAATTAATTAATGTTAAAATATGGAGCAAGTTATCGTATTTCACAATATATGTATGTAATTACGCAGTTAAGTTTTAAAACGGAGCATATTTAATGGCCAGATAAAACCTTCTATTCCACGCACTGCGCATTAGTTGCCAATCGTTTTGGCGAATTATTTTTTTTTTTGTTAAAAATATTAAATAACGTTTAAACTGTCATTTTATATTTAGATAAAAAAAACATGATTTAAAGTAGAGTGACTTTTGTTAAGAATATTAGTAAATAATACTAGTAATGTAAGAAAATACCCTATATAAAAGGTAGCTTATACATTTGAGAAATTTGAAGAGAATTACATCGCTCTAAAGGTTAACGAAAAATATCCTGTTAATTATTCAATTTGGGTAATGAATATGGTCATAAAATAATTATTTACTATAATTTTAACCAACTTGACTAGGCTAATTATCGTCTGTTTTAAGGTTGACTATATTTTATTGTTTTATGAATTAGGTTATGTTAGTAATGTGCGTATTATAATTTTAATAATGTATAAGTAAACATAATATTACTTAGTTAAATAATTATGTGCTATTTTCGCCCATTCTATAAAAATGAAATCTCTATTCAATCTTAGGTATATTTGGGAAAGGCTTTGAGAGTTATACTTTCCTCAGTCAACAAAAAAAACAGTATAACTAGATATTTACAGTTAATTACAGATTTCATATTTTTTGTATAATAATTTGAAATACTGAATTTTATTTAGTTTTTATTCTATGTTTGTATCATAATATTATGTAACGTAAAGCTTTCAGGATCAAATAAGCCAACATAATGAAAGTCAGTATTATCAAATGTAAACTAAAACACCAGAAAACAACTAATCCTCATCATCTCCATCAACAGCATCATCGAGATCATCATCATCATCAGTAGTGGCCCACATATACGAGGCCAGCTATGCACCGACTGCATATTGGCCAATATTCCCACTCATTAAGAAGGAAAATGTTTCTTTATTGAAATGTAAAACAAAAATAATTACTGTGAACTTATTTACTGTCAATTGTAATCCTCACATGCTATTATGTAACATATACAAAACAAAATGTATGACCGGCATAGAAAACTATATAAAACGAAGCTAAGTGCTGGTGGTTGTCGACACCTAGTCCTGAAGGAGGCAAGTCGTTCCAGGCCAATGTGGGTCTTATGTTTTGTTAATCCGTCGATATGTCCTGCAAAAAGACCAGGATAAGATTTTCTACATATAAAATTGGAATACTCGGAAGATCGTCTTTTCCATACGAATCGGTTGATAAGATTTTCTTTTTAAAATATTGTGTAACTTTAAATTTATCACATGACTGCTTTATATTCAAATTCGGTCATTTGTCGGTCAATGTCCTGAAAGCTCGATCACAAGGAAGAAAGGATAATTAATTGATAATAACTTTGAATAATAAATACCAATATTAGTTTGATTTTGAGAAACATGGCAGGTACCTGTTATAGAATTATATGAATTAGGTACTGTTTATTTTTGTTTACTTATTTTTTTATTTAGAATGATGCTTGCGAGTGTAATTATAAAATAATAAAAATTAACTCGAATCTGAATAACTTAGTACTTACAGTTTGAGAATTGTTAAATGGTAAAATGCCAGTCCTTTAAACGTCCAGCGTCATAACACCACTTTGTTGACATGACCTTAAGTTTTGAGGGATCTACTTTAGTTGAGGATGCTGTGAATAACGCCTAAATACCTTATCAGCTTGGATCTTATCAGCGTCTTAAGTTGGTGGCTCTGAACTGCTATAAGCGTGTTTGACAATTAATTTATAATTAATTCATAAATTTCATATTATTGTTTGTTTATCTGTCAATATAAGAGTGTCGCACTCATTGGAATGAATACCTAATCTATTATTTATCTGCTGGAGTTGCCATGGCAACTAAGCGTTTTATTGAATATTTCTTCTTCAAATGTTTGACCTAAAATTTAAAGATTCATTGAAATTGAGAAATATTCATTTTTTATTTTCACTAAAATGATAAAGATATAATTTTTAAAATATAAAAAAAAACTTTAATGGTTAGAATGGTGAGAAAAACTCGATAAAGATTTCTAAATGTAATCAGTTTAGAAAGTTGTATCTAAATATTTATATTTAAAAAAAAATGTTACGATACAATCAAAATGATAACCATTCCGAAATGCGAAATTTAGGACATCTTATCTGTATATCACAGCGTAGGGTTGCCAGATGGTATCCTATTGGAGGACATGTCCTCCTTTTTATGATTTGTCGTCCAGTCTCTATGAATAAAATAAAGTAAATTATATAAAAAATCTCGTTTAATTGTGAAAACCCTCCTTTTATTGAAAAAAAAAACAATCTTTTTCCAAATGGTCATCTGGCAACCCTATCGCAGTGTTGCAATGCCGTGATTGATAGAATAGCGTTTATGTTGGCCCAATAATCAGTAATAACCTGTAAATTAATAATAAATATAAAGTGCGTCTGGTAAGAAAATATTCTATGTTCGTCTGTGAATGAAAATTTAAATAAAATTAAATATATGAATATAATATTATTTATTTATTTTGATTCCGATTAATAAACGTCACAAACTTGACGATCAAAGCGAATTTTGACAAAATAATAATTCTAAATGGAATGAAGTAAAGTAAAGGAGGTCTCCAATTAATACAAACGCAACGGATTGATTGGTGAGATTTTAATGAATTGATTCATTATTTTTTTCCAAATTAAGTATTTCTTTTATATAATTGAGGTTCGGGTTATATTTAGTCGTGTGGGTTTTGTTTTCGATACATAACAATGTTGTTGGCTGCATGCCAAAGGCTGAAATATCATGTTTTAACAATGATCTTTTGACACCGAGGACGCGCCATTTGAATCATGCTGATTTTCCTCAATCATGCTGACAATTCTATTATTGTAGCTTAAAAAGTACTAGTTATAAAATTGTATTGTTACAAAATATTATTAAATAACATGTTAGGAGCGAACGACAGAAATTATCATTTCTTCTAGGAAAACGTTTTGGTCCTTCGAGCGGCTCGCCTGTCCTCGAAACTTTGCTCAAACACAAAGGAAATATTGAATATTATTGTTTTTATGATAAACAATCTCGAAGGGAATGAAAAGGCGGCCTTAAATATGTATAGTAACAGTTTTAGAATGCATGTCAAGGTTTTTTTAAATATTTATTTAACCTTCAATGAAAAACTTTGTGCGGGGTTATTTCATTCACCAGTGTATTCTTTATCAATTCCAATATTATCGTCCGTCTCGCTTATTTTCATTAAAAAAGTGTGCAAGTGCGAAAGAGCGATAGTATTATATCTATAGAAATACGGATACAAATAGGTTCAGTTCTAATCGCTTACTTCTAATTCTTTGCCTAAATCTGCTCAATATTTTATCTAAATTGTATCAATTGAACCATTCTTCAGTTCCTGACTTCTTGCCATCATGACGCGATATGACGCGTCTAGAATTAGCATTAATAACATAAGTAAATGTGTATCTTATTGCGAACTCAACACACATGAGACCACTCACCACCAATTGCTGCACAAAGTGATCTGCAAACTGCAACGAGGCCAATAAGATGCAGACTCGGCCTCAGGTCGTCGCACGCAAGGGGGTAGATTCCATAATTAATTAGAGCATTATGAATTATGGCAATACTTTTAAAACATTTTATGATCAGCATAATAAAAATAAATGTTCCTAAAAAAGATTAAATCGAACATATTAATGATGATTTTGATTTATTTAAATTATATAGTTTATTGTATATAGGGTGGTGGTTTACTTATTCGATTTTGACAAGTTCAATAAACTCTTCAACTTTTATACAACAAGCAAAGCATCCATTTTAATAATTTGTCATAAAATTTACTATAATACTTTTTAGATGCATATATTAAGTTTAAAAAAATTAATTGGACGTTAAAAATACTTTCTTTGATCGCACCTAGTTAAATTAACTTAGCTTGTTGATTATAATTTTAAAATGTTATACGATTGCTAATTATAATTATACTTAATTTTGATTATAATTACTGCTATGCTATAAAAATATATACAAGTAATATTATTATCTTTATCTCATTAATAACGTGTAAAATACAGAATTAAATAATGTGAACGTATTCACAAATACTAATATCTACCCGGTTTCAAACAGATGTCTTGGGATTGGCTGGTACAAATAACTGCTGTAAATATGCTTTGCTTAAACTTCCGTAATTGCACTCGCTACATTTGAATTTTCTTATTTTTCGATGAACTACATCAACATGATTTTGTAAATGTGCCTTTCTTAAACTACTGTGATTGAATTCGTCGCGTTTAAATGTAGGGTAATCTTGAACAATAAAATCAACGTACTTTGAAAAAACTTAGTTGAATTTTCGTCAAGTTTTATTTTTTCGATTTTTGCATTCAGTCAATGAGATATTTATGTCTAAAGTTTTGATAAAATGTATGAGAATTTTCGAGACTCTCAACATTTAAGTAAAGAAGAAAATAGTAAATCAAATACTCCGAAAAATCGCAGGAGCCCCACTATAAATGTTTACATATCAACTTTTTTTTTTACATAATCTACCTACACTAGGAAATGCTTATTTTATGAGTCACTTAGCATTTATTCTTCAGTCACTTACGCAAGGTAAAGTCACTTTGCCCTATTCAATATTTAATCATGAATGTAGATTTTAAAAGATACAAATATTTTCATCGGTATTTATTTATTTTTATTATTTATTTATTTATTTATTTATTCATTATGGGACAATAAGAAGTTACAACAATAAATGATATAATAACACTGAACAAGGAATTAAATTAGTATAATATAGACAAATTAAACACCAGTCATTTATTGTTGCTCTGAAGTAACATGGCTACTCTAACTAGGTTAAAAAAACCTGTTCTAAGGGCGGCCAGAAGAAGGTTGCAGAAAAAATACAATAATTATTACGTACGCGAGATGTTACTTATAAAAAAAGATCTTAGGATAAATAAGATGTTTGATTTTGAAGATACTTAATGCACATAAGTAATACATTATCGTATTGTACATAAATATAGGTATTAAAATGACTTGATTCACAGACACACAGATATCTCTCTCTTTCTCGCACACAGTTAAACACATCCTCTATATACAAATACCTACTGTTTGTAAATAGGAAGAAAATCCAAATTCGGTTTTATTATCTGATTCTTTTTTAATGTAATATTGATATAACTGAATGCCTTTGCTAGCAACTCTTGCTAGAGGCTGCCCTCTTATTACTGTTACAACCTTTAGAAATGATAATATGAAAAAGTGATAAATGATGTCACCTTTCAACCAAGGTGGGCATCCTTTTATGTCTAATTACACCTAATTGCTCCCCCCGCCCTCATCGCTGCTGGCCTGCGGTAGATCTTCCCTCTGCTTGATCTTGCTGATGAGTTCCTTGGCCGGGTTGAAGACTCCCAGGGTCTGCTGGTTGCAGATGTAGCACCTCTGGCTCTTCTTGTACTGCTCCAGGGCACATTTCTCACAGAAGTAATGATAAGATAAGATACCAATTTCTGACTCAAAATAGAAATTAATAAATGACCGGAAATAGCCTAGACTCAATACAAAGTAAAGACTTGTATGTTAGTTTGACTACCTAGGAAGGTGTCTAGTCGGAGAGCGCGGTGAGTTAAGACTGAAGACTGACGGCTCCTTCTTTGATTATGAAAACTAAACTGAGAAAAGAAATTTACAACTAGTCTCATGATAGTCTGATTTGATGTCATGACGTGTGAAATGCAACTTAGCATTTTTCCAACAAAGTAAATGCTTGTGACTTTCAAGAAGAAATTCGCAAACTACTTAAGTCTCGTTCCAGTTATATTGGGCATGAGAATTATATATCTGGCAATTTCACAGGTGTGAAATATGCTTTCGTTACCAAGTCGTAGCATCGTTGACTGTTATCAGTATTTTAATGAAATGTGTGTTCTAAACGGATGCGAATGAATGAGTTGAAATTAAAATTGATTTGCCTCTGAAGAGTAATTCCAGCCACTTTTTGACACATTTGTAGGCACCATAGCATTATAACCTAGAAAAAACAAAACAAATATTTTTTTTTTGCTGAGTATATTAACATTTGGTAATTAATCGTGTTTGATGAGGACAAGAAGATTACTCAGCCCCGCCTACGAAATAGGAATTTGCCAGGTTTTTGAGAGCCCCATAAAACCTTACTTGGTTACGACGGGATCAATGAAACTGTTGTCTTGGTCACTGTCTATCTCATTCCCCTCGCGCTCGTGTGAGTGAGAGGGCTGCAACTCCGTCTCAACTCCATACAAAAATAGCCACTAGGTGAAAGCTATAAGAACCAATTTGCCATTTTAAGTAAGCATAAAATGCAGTATTAATCAGGATCAACGGCTGTTTTGATGTGATTGGTTCGATTTCAAATCAGCTTATAAAAACCGATGACATCTTTCTAAATGCAGTAGTGACCAGAGTGATTTATAGTGATTCATAGTGACCCAGATGACACCAAATTTGTAGCAATTGGACGTCCCAAGTCACCGAAGCTGATTTTTCTTCACAATGGTGAGTTTTCATAGTAATAAATCGCCATAAACGTGGTTTGAACCTGATTAAAAAGAATAATAAATGACACGGTTTTTTAAGCAAATCTAATAAGTAAGACTAATATTTACTTTTAAATACTAAAACCATTTTCAAATAGTATTTCAACCTTCAAAACATTCTCAGTAAACCTCAACAGATAAATTATACAAGTATAATAATATACTATGTAATTTTTATTAAAAAAATGTAGGTACTGTTTATGGGTTATTTAGATATTTTTTAAATAAACTAAAATGGGTCTAGCTATTAACCCAACTGGTATATAGTTTACAATAATTATATTTCTTTATTTTTCATTAGATTATCAAAAATATCCGGCTTTTTTTTATTTGCTAGAGTAACGAGGTTTGTGGCATCATTCACACGCAAACATGGCACACATAGTTGTCTATGGGTAAATCAATCTTCTTTCGTTTAGTTTTGGCCTGGGATTTATTTATCGTCATCTCAAAACCACCATTAATAGGAAATTGTAATCTTCTAAATTAAAATGGATAATTAGATTGAATTATGGGTGTTTATACATAGGATACCCATAACTATATAATTATCCATTTTAATTTAAAAGATTAAAATACACTTCACACTACAGACACTTCAATTTTATTAATATGCAAGATTATCTGCGATTTGTACATTTTAGAGTAAGAGTGTCAACGGAATCCAATGACAAACCACTATTTTCTGCTAAATGGCAGATGATGATTATCTAAAAATTGGATTCTGAACTTTCAAATGCCTAAATCCTGTTTATAATGTTTTTTCGTGAATATCTAATACAAGTACTAGATATGTGAACTTTGCATTTTATAAAAGCCTAAAATATGTTTCAGATTACTTCGAATATTATTGGTTTTTTATTGCACACCCATTGCTTTTTCAAAACAGTTTTAGAAGCCGAAAATCTATTATTTTTTTAGTGTTTTATAATACTCCTTAAAACCCAACCAAGAAGAATTGGATTTTTTGAATCTTATAGATAATGGCAATATTTTAAACTAACACAATTCGAAAGATGAACAGCTGTCACTGTCAGTGTCACAATAAACAATTTGTTGTAAACTATGATACTAGGGAAGCTAAAAATATAATTGTTTTCTTATATTATGTTCAAATAATAACAATAATGCCCTAATACGATCATGGATAAAAGTGAGTATCAATTATAAAAAATATCGATAAGCCTATTGATTAAAGCCCACAGTAAAAGAGGTGTCAAAAATACTCAACCTATATTTATTGCAGAGTAAGCTTTAATTATTATTTTCAAAATGAAACAGTCCAGTTCAGAATTAATTATTTCTGTTAATATAAAAAATGAAGTGTATTTTCAAAATGAAATCCAAGAAATTAACATTAATCAACAGCGGGAAATTGAAATAGAAGATGTTCAATTTATCAAGAAAGAACCTGATATTCACAATTTGGCGAAAGTCGCAAAATACAAAAAAGAACAAGCCACAATGAAAATTGCGAAAGTAAATCTAAATCTTATAGATTTTTCGTGTACGAAATGCGGGTGTCTAATTGATAGAAGCAAGTCCGCCCATGTTCAATGCAATAATAGCAATGCAATATTTAATGAGTGTTTTACTTTTTTGTGTTGGCAATGCTTAAACGTAAAAACGCCAATTAAAAACCGAAAAATTGTATTTAATAAGTTGAAATGTAACGAATGCTGTAAGACGTTTGCATTAAAATATCTATTAATCGATCACATTAATGTCTTTCATCGCAAAATAAAAAAATATAAATGCAGCGAATGTGATTTTAAGTGTACTCGAAAAGGAAACCTAAAAGGACACATTGATGGTGTTCACCGCAATATAAAAAGTCATAAATGCAGCGAGTGTAATTATGTGTGCTACAGTAAAGGTTACTTAAAAAGACACATTGATGGTGTTCACCGCAAGATAAAAAGTCATAAATGCAGCGAATGTGATTATATGTGTACTCTAAAAGGAACCCTAAAAAGACACATTGATGGTGTTCACCGCAAGATAAAAAGTCATAAATGCAGCGAGTGTAATTATGTGTGCTACAGTAAAGGTCACTTAAAAAGCCACATTGATGGTGTTCACCGCAAGATAAAAAATCATAAATGCAGCGAGTGTGATTATATGTGTTATCACAAAAGAAATTTAATCTCACACATTGATGGTGTACATCGCAAAATAAAAAAATATAAATGCAGCGAATGTGATTATATCTGTACTCAAAAAGGAAACCTAAAAAGACACATTGATGGTGTTCACCGCAAGATAAAACGTCATAAATGCAGCGAGTGTGATTATATGTGTTACGATAAAAAACAGTTAAAAAGACACATTGATTGTGTTCACCGCAAGATAAAAAGTCATAAATGCAGCGAGTGTAATTATGTGTGCTACAGTAAAGGTCACTTAAAAAGCCACATTGATGGTGTTCATCGCAAAATAAAAAAATATAAATGCAGCGAATGTGATTATACGTCTACTCTAAAAGGAACCCTAAAAAGACACATTGATGGTGTTCACCGCAAGATAAAAAGTCATAAATGCAGCGAGTGTAATTACGTGTGCTACAGTAAAGGTGACATAAAAAAACACATTGATGGTGTTCATCGCAAAATAAAAAAATATAAATGCAGCGAATGTGATTATACGTCTACTCTAAAAGGAACCCTAAAAAGACACATTGATGGTGTTCACCGCAAGATAAAAAGTCATAAATGCAGCGAGTGTAATTACGTGTGCTACAGTAAAGGTGACATAAAAAAACACATTGATGGTGTTCATCGCAAAATAAAAAAATATAAATGCAGCGAATGTGATTATACGACTACTCTAAAAGGAACCCTAAAAAGCCACATTGATGGTGTTCACCGCAAGATAAAAAGTCATAAATGCAGCGAGTGTAATTATGTGTGCTACAGTAAAGGTCACTTAAAAAGCCACATTGATGGTGTTCACCGCAAGATAAAAAGTCATAAATGCAGCGAGTGTAATTATGTGTGCTACAGTAAAGGTGACATAAAAAAACACATTGATGGTGTTCATCGCAAAATAAAAAGTCATAAATGCAGCGAGTGTAATTATGTGTGCTACAGTAAAGGTGACATAAAAAAACACATTGATGGTGTTCATCGCTAGGTAAAGTCATAAATGCAGCGAGTCTGATTGTATGTGTACTGTAAAAGGAACCCTAAAAAGCCACATTGATGGTGTTCACCGCTAGATAAAAAGTCATAAATGCAGCGAGTCTGATTGTATGTGTACTGTAAAAGGAATCCTAAAAAGACACATTGATGGTGTTCATCGCTAGGTAAAGTCATAAATGCAGCGAGTCTGATTGTGTGTGTACTGTAAAAAGAACCCTAAAAAGATACATTGATGGTGTTCATCGCTAGATACAAAGTCATAAATGCAGCGAGTGTGATTTTATGTGTACTGTAAAAGGAACCCTAAAAAGCCACTTTGATAGTGTTCATCGCTAGATAAAAAGTCATAAATGCAGCGAGTGTGATTTTATGTGTACTGTTCACAAAAAATAAAAAGTTGATTTTAAGAGAAAATAAGAAATTATAAACGCAGCGAGTGTTATGACATGTTCAATAAATGGCAATTTATACACTCATTACAATAACTACGCGTAGAATAACTCTGTTTTAATTGTAAGATTAGATTGATTCACTCATTTGAATGAATTCCTAATTTTTAATTTATCTGGTGGAGATGTCATGATCATAACTACCTTATTGAATATTCCTTTTTTAAAGGAATGACTCAGAGTTAAAGATTTATTTAGGGAATGCAACGAACTTAAGTTCGTATGAGAAGCGTGTAACGACACGGTTCACTTACTCGTAAATTGTAATTGATCTGTTTTCAAATATTAGCTTTAAATTAAAACTTAGTAACGATTTTTCCTTTTTAATCGTTTTGAAAAAGGGTGGAACTGTAGAAGGTTTTTTATAGAATTGGAATATGCGCGTTGTCCAGCACGCCTTTATGATAAAGTACTTCTCAAGAAATTGAATAAATAGATTCATTTGAGCTTATTTTATTCCCGTACTTAAATACCTACCGGGTGGTTGATATCGAATGAATGCCTATGCTTGCCACCATGAGATTCCTCATTAAATTTAGTTTAAAAAATATTGGTACAAAATGTATTGTATTGTCCCTTGTAGATTTCCCTATATGTCGCAGGAACTTTGAATACCTTTAAATATGTAATAATTAGAATATGGGTTGTATAGTTATTATGATAAACATAAATATATTTAGGACCATTATTTCTAATTAACTGTATGAGACGTGTAGATTTTACAAACCTTGTTTTTGAATAAATTCAAAGTACAAATAAAAATGTCTAATTTCGAAAGATTACTATTATATTCTTGACATATTCTTTGAAGTGTTGCGTTTTATTTAATAAGAAAAGTCGTACTCTAAAGTGAATACTTTATAGAAGCTCTGGACAATCTACTAGATTATTGAGTAGTTTATATAGGAAGACGGCTTCAAAGACTTTCCTTCTGGTATCCAAACTGGCAATTTGGTGACCTTCAGACCTTCAGATTCTTGGTAAGCGCCAAATGAGATTTGACAACGCCAATTCAGGTGTTGAACCGGCTATTTATAAAATAGAATATTGGCACGTTTGTAAGGAAAAAAAAATAAAAAAGAAAAATAAGTTTTAATATCTTTAAGAGTAAATAAGAAAATAAATGTTAGATTCACATGCTTATCCACACGTCTAATATTAAGCGTGGAATGAAATACATCAGAACAAATTATGTGTTGTAGTTAAATACGTGTGAGAGAGATGCACTATATACTCACACAATAAGTCCTTTTAAGGCCTAAGTCCAGTTAAGTCCTTAAGTCCTGCAATGGACACTCTATATATGTTACTAAATGTAATGCCAAATTAATAAAAAATAATATACGAGAAAGAGTGATGCAAATAGTTAATTTTGCAGATACAGTGTTCATACAAATAACAACCAATTTATTTGCTATATTTTATTGCATAATTCAAATTATTTAGTTAAGCCTACAGCAGGCCAATTAAAAAAGTTATAGGTTGCATCGTAATATAGATTTCTTGTAAAATTTTATTTTTGGTGTTCATTTAAATCGATGTAATTATTATGCCTCAAATATAATAAAATATCTATAATATTAATAACAAAAATAGTATGAACGGTAAATTTTGACAATGTTATCAACATAAATAAGTAAGTATTTAAGTAACTGTAAAACAAAACAAAACAAAACTCGAATTGAAAGGTGCAGAAATATTTTATTAAATTAGAAAATTTGTTATCTTCAAATCATATCTAAGCTATAAATTATCTTTCGATTCAGACTTTAGAAGATTGCTAATGATTACCTGACCTGGGATTAATGGCCTTTTAAACCTAAATTTTACATAATTACGCTAAGAATTCTTTTTTATGCAGAGCAATGAGCGTATATATATATTTTACTTAAGCACGTTTAGATTAACAGACAAATCATTTATAAAATGCATTCGGGACACCATTTTCTCCCATAAAAATAACTTAGTTGATACCCTCTCACACACACTTACACCCATAAACACATCATTACTTATACTACACTCACACCGACTACAAAGCGTACAGTAATGATTTACTTTCGCTTGTATGAATTTAATATTTTATGTCCATTATGGTAATTTTCTATTTTCTAAGCCTTGGGCTTGGCTGGTACATAAAAGGAAGGAATTGTAAATTTGATGAATAAACTAAAATAAATAAAAGTACCCCAGTAATTACTATAATAAAATATTTAGATATCAAAATGTAATTCCTGCGAACCATCTTCCTTATAAAAAAAATATATTTATCGTTTAGATGTGGTAAATAACTAATTTGGGCGAGTGGCTTGAGAAGTAGACGCTAGCATATAAGTGCATAGTGGAAAGTTACCTCCAGCTGAACCAAAAAATGTCGATAAAAAATAGGTTAGAAGCCTTGCGTTCAGGAAAATTCTGTTGGGACACATAACTTTCCCAAGATGCAACCAAATATTGAAACCTTTTCTCTCCAACCTTCGTCAAATTTCTCTTCTCAACGTTATCCGTGCAATCGAATATCAAACATACTAAATATGACTTATTTCAGGCACAAATTATTTTACCAGCTGTGTATGTTTTCAACCAATAATCATTTTTAGGCTTCCAGAACACCCCATGTAATAAAAAATAAACCACTAAGGTTAAGTCAAGGACTATAATACCTTGTAAACATTAAAATACGGTGATATTTAATGTTTATTTTATGAAGTTAACAAAATTTGTTACAAGATTACAGGACTATTCTAAACAGGTTTCTCTATTCAAACGATATAGAGATAATTTCATACGAGTGAAATACAAATATTAGGTTAGAAATCGTTACAATGGGCGTCACAAATTCCACGGCGTTAATATGTATTTATAAATGTACTTTAGTTAAACTTGCATAATCACGCTCGCTACATTTAAAGTTTCTTATTTTTTAGTGGACGGCGTCAATATGAATCCGTAAGTTTCCATTAGCTGAACTTGTAGAAACACATTCGTTTCATTTAAACATTCTTATTTTTTGTCTAAAACTCTATTAATTGAACTTGCATAATCACACTTGGTGCATTTAAAATTTCTCATTTTCCGATGAACGGAGTTCATATGCTTTCGTAAAGTCGTGTTAGTTAAACCTGCATAATCACATTTGTTGCATTTAAACTTTCTTATTTTTCGGTGAACGTGTTTTTTAATTTTGTAATATTTTAATGATATTTGCAATTTTTCAAAATTTGATAAATTGCAATTTTTGAAAATCTTTGCAACTCTCATTTATCGTGTCAATTGAGTAATACATATAAATAAACCAATATTCAACCAAAATAATGTTGTGATCGTGTCGAAACGTCCGCGGTTCAAATTTTAGATTAGTTTTTGTTAATTTCAAATACCAAAACTAATATTAAGTAAACTATTCTTTGATATCGTTACTTGAATCGCAATCTATCAACTAGTGTGCGAATATAATTTCCGAAGTGCGATTCACCACCGCACGACTGACTTAAGTTGTTTCTCATTTTTGAGCATCATCGCGGTCAATCGATATATTTATTATGAGAAATAAGAAAATAATTTATATTATAACTATGAATTTTGTACACAGTCATAGAAGATATAGCAGGATATATTTTTTTGTCAAATGTGTCGTTAATAAAGTCTTCGAGTTGAGATATTTATTAAATATATTTGTTTTATTATAGTGTAAAACGGTTTTCCTTTTATTTTATCTTAATTTTCCGATAATTTATAGAATATTTTTAGTCCGTTATATTTCAATTAATTACGCGTTTGTCTTTTAAATGAAATTGTTTTACCATAGAGCATCATTAATATATACCAGTAGGACAGTGATTCATACCGCAAATAAACTTTCTTATTTTCTGGTGAACGGCGTCAATATGAGTGTAAATTGTATTGGCTAAACATGCATCAACACAGTCGCTACATTAAAATTGTCAATGAACGCCATCTAAAACAAAAAATCCAACACTTTTATTAGTTCAACATATATTTATTATCCAATTAACGCCAATATAAATTCCTACATTTCAGTTAGTTGAATATGCATTTAAACAAATAAAAGAATTTTATTTTATTGTGTTTTGTGGTTCAGATGTTTTCTGCTGGTTCAACATTAGAAAATTTGTTTTTTTTTACCCTTTCGGGTCTGATTATACAAATGGATGATGAAATATTTAATTCGGATGATCTAATAAAAAAATTGTTAAAAAAGCTCGCTATTTTTGTTGAATTTTGCGAGTTGCTATCTTAATATTTTCAGAATTTTCATTTTAATAATATTGCTAAAATCTTGAGACAGATCTGTAAATAAATTTCTCTCTTAAGTTCAGTATAGGAGCATTGAAGCTAAATCTATATGAGATTGGTATTTTTATCTATTCATTTAATTGTTTATTTATCTACCTTTATCCACTCAAATACTTGTTAATTGCTTTTAAAAGAAGTTCAACACACTGGCACGACGGAACCACGCAAAAACAATCTTAGTCCGTTTTATAGGCGCCAATCGTTTTGAAATAAACGAGAAATTATAATCAATTTCTAAAAGTATCTCAAGGAATTTAAAACAACTAAACCAAACTCAAACTACGCTCAGATCGATCACGCCAGTGGATGCATTTTGTCTGAATTCTCACTTAAGGTAATTTCAATTATATTCTCTTAACTCATTCTTCGCTCATAAAGAATTATCAAACCTTGACAATCAATTCAAAATGGCCGTGTGGCCCTATATATTAAAACATTACACAGTTTAGCATGCGGACAAAACAAACAAATCAAAGATTAGGTTTTTCATAAATTATAGAATATGAAAAAATGTGTTTTATATGTTGTTTATAAATACTATTGTTAAATTGCATTATTTTTAGGTAATTTAAACTTCTAAAGTAATAAAATGTGAATAAATATTTTGTTTTTAAAAATGTAAGGACATTCCTAAGTATAAAAATGAAATAGTGTTTCCCACGGGATTCCTTATCACTTGACTTCCTCGCCTCCGGACTAAATGGGTCAACTTTTTCTAGTGCAAGTCCTTTTATAGGGTTATTCTACACATCAAACGAAACGACTATTGTTTTACGGGTTTTCTTAATTTTATCATTTTTTCCAAAGAAAATATATAATAATCTTAAAAATCTAACTAAACCCTAGTTACTAAAAACTAAAAACTAGTTAAACCCGACAACATTTTCATCTTGCTATTTCCAGCTCGAAAAAGATATTCTCTTTAACAACACATCCTGGCCAAATGCGACAAATTTGCTAGGATAGGTGGAACCCGCAGACCTCAAAGGAATACTTCCCTGGTGACTGCTACTCAAAACGCTGCTTTCTGAATGCTGGGTTCCACTGGTGCACCACTCACTCACGGCTGACCACAGAATCATGTGATTCAGAGGAACGGGCTACTTAAAGGATCTTCTCTTATTTAATTTAATTTTAAAATTCCCGTCTGCAGTTGAGTCGCTCTACTCAAAACCCAAATCAGGCTGACTGTAAAAAAGTGACAGCATTAGGATAAAATATCAGCGCTGCCAATGTCGAAACTAATGTATTATAATACTATTTAATTTATTTTTTATTATTCTATAGTATTTGTGTGTTACCTAATGTGTTAATATAATATTGTTTTTGATGTCAATTTTGAAGTGAGAAATGTTAATGAGGTATGAAATTACTTTTTTGTATAATAATATAAAAAACTTAATCCTAATGTGAAAACGGAACAAATTTTTATAGGATTATTTTACTGCCCATTTGAGTTACTTTTTTGGACACATTAAAAAACTTGTAGAATAAAATTGTCCAGTTTCAAGTGTAAAATAACACCAAAGATCGATTTGCGGGAGAAAAAAATCACCTAAAATTGACAAAAACACTAAAATTCCTAAAAGAAAACATCTGACCACTAACTAGTGTTAGTTCCAAAAACGTCGAATTCATAATTATTGATGCAAAAGGATTGAATTCGTAGGCAAATACGAGGGTAGAATGAATTAACCTGTTAAGTACCTAGTTGTTGCAATTATAACGATTTTACGCAAAACTGTGTTATGCGCATTCAAACGATAATTGCCGTGGCTGTAATCATTTTATTCAAAATGTGCAAATAACAGGAATGTTTCTGTAAATATCTGAAACTCCAAATGAAATACAAAATAACTCTTAAAACCACACACTTTGCATATGAACTTTCTAATTTAAGATGACAGTACTTAATTGTAAATGTTATATCTGAAATGCTACATTAAAAACAACATATTGTCTTAATTATATATTATTGAATTTGTTATTTAAATGAACCTTAATGAACTAGCTGAACTTTCTTATATGTGATGTCTATAGTTATGTATTTGTAATTTTTGTTTAGCAAAACTTGTAAAATCACACTCGCTGCATTTAAACTTTCTGATTTTTCGATGAACGGCGTTAATATGGTTCCGTAAATGTTGATTAGTTGAACATGCATAATCACACTCGCTGCATTTAAACGTTCTTATTTTCAGATGAACGGCGTTAATATGTTTCTTTAAATCTCCATTACTTGAACATGCATAATCACACTCTGTGCATTTGAAAGTTCTCATTTTCCGATGAACGGCGTTAATATGGTTCCGTAAAAGTTGATTAGTTGAACATGCGTAATCACACTCGCTGCATTTAAACTTTCTTATTTTCAGATGAACGGCGTAAATATGTTTCTTTAAATCTCCATTACTTAAACATGCATAATCACACTCTGTGCATTTGAAAGTTCTCATTTTCCGATGAACGGCGTTAATATGGTTCCGAAAAAGTTGATTAGTTGAACATGCGTAATCACACTCGCTGCATTTAAACTTTCTTATTTTCAGATGAACGGCGTAAATATGTTTCTTTAAATCTCCATTACTTGAACATGCATAATCACACTCTGTGCATTTGAATTTTTTTATTTTCCGATGAATGATATTAATATGGTTCCGTAAATGTTGATTAGTTGAACATGCATAATTACACTCGCTGCATTTAAACTTTCTTATTTTCTGATGAACGGCTTGAATATGGTTCTGTAAATTTCTTTTAGTTGAACATGCATGATCACAATCGGTGCATTTAAACTTTCTTATTTTTCGATGAATGATATTAATATGGTTCCGTAAATGTTGATTAGTTGAACATGCATAATTACACTCGCTGCATTTAAACTTTCTTATTTTCTGATGAACGGCTTGAATATGGTTCTGTAAATTTCTTTTAGTTGAACATGCATGATCACAATCGGTGCATTTAAACTTTCTTATTTTTCGATGAACGGCGTTAATATGGTTCCGTAAATATCCATTAATTGAACATGAATAATCACACTCTGTGCATTTGGAAGTTCTCATTTTCC
This sequence comes from Neomicropteryx cornuta, assembly GCA_020383195.1. Classification (NCBI taxonomy): domain Eukaryota; kingdom Metazoa; phylum Arthropoda; class Insecta; order Lepidoptera; family Micropterigidae; genus Neomicropteryx; species Neomicropteryx cornuta. Next base: position 1,132,269 of record JAHKQU010000010.1, on the reverse strand, counting down.
GATGAACGGCGTTAATATGGTTCCGTAAAACTTGATTAGTTGAACATGTATAATCACACTCGCTGCATTTAAACTTTCTTATTTTCAGATGAACGGCCTTAATATGGTTTCGTAAACTTTCTTTAAATGAACATGAATAATCACACTCGCTGCATTTAAACTTTCTTATTTTCAGATGAACGGCGTTAATATGGTTTCGTAAATTTCCTTTAGTTGAACACGAAAAATCACATTCGCTGCATTTAAACTTTCTGATTTTCCGATGAACGGCGTTAATATGGTTCCGTAAATGTTGATTAGTTGAACATGCATAATCACACTCTGTACATTTGAAAGTTCTCATTTTCCGATGAACGGCGTTAATATGGTTCCGTAAATGTTGATTAGTTGAACATGCATAATCACACTCTATGCATTTAAACTTTCTCAATTTCAGATGAACGGTGTTAATATGTTTCTTTAAATCTCCATTACTTGAACATGCATAATCACACTCTGTGCATTTGAATTTTTTTATTTTCCGATGAATGATATTAATATGGTTCCGTAAATGTTGATTTGTTGAACATGCATAATTACACTCGCTGCATTTAAACTTTCTTATTTTCTGATGAACGGCTTGAATATGGTTCTGTAAATTTCTTTTAGTTGAACATGCATGATCACAATCGGTGCATTTAAACTTTCTTATTTTTCGATGAACGGCGTTAATATGGTTCCGTAAATATCCATTAATTGAACATGAATAATCACACTCTGTACATTTGAAAGTTCTCATTTTCCGATGAACGGCGTTAATATGGTTCTGTAAATTTCTTTTAGTTGAACATGCATAATCACACTCTATGCATTTAAACTTTCTCACTTTCAAATGAACGGCGTTAATATGTTTCCGTAAATATCCATTAATTGAACACAAATAATCACACTCTGTGCATTTGAAAGTTCTCATTTTCCGATGAACGTCGTTAATATGGTTCCGTAAATTTCCATTAACTATACTTGCATAATCACACTCGCTGCACTTTCTTATTTTTCTGTGAACGAGTTTTCGAATTTTGATATTTTTTAATATTTTAATGTTATTGCTTTTCTGTTTTTTAGTAGTCAATGATGAAAGAGTAGTTTCATCTGAACATCTGTAACATAAAATTAGATGTTCGTTGAGATTTTTCGTTAGCGAATGTATAGAACCGTTTCGATCAACGGAACTCATGCAATTCGAACAAGTAAAGTCTATTTTCTTCAATATTATTCTGACGCATTTCCTTTCGTCTATTTTGCTCGGATATAATGAAAAAATGGCGTTTTTTCCGTAATTATGCTGTACCACATTTTTTGCGTCTTTTTCCGATTTGATAAATTTGATATTTTCTACGGTAAATTGATCGCATAGTTGATTTGAGTTCAGTTGTTGATTTGAGTGATTACTATCGCAGTCATTGACAATGATTTCTGATTTAACGGATTGACTTGCAGAGTATTCGTTAGAATTATTAAATCGCACTTTTTCAAAATCACTGCTACTTGGTTTGTTATCGCTAGTTTTCTCATAAATACTGTGATCATTCGCTTGCTCCATTTTATGAATCTCATTTAATGAGTAATATCAATTAATTTAACATTATGTTATGCGATATTAAATCAAAAGAATGTTTTGGTTAGGTACCTACATAATTATTATATTCTTGTAATGAATTTTAATATCTTCACGTATTTTAGTTGAATTTGACTTATCACTTCACTATTTTCGATGGCGTTTCTCGTTCTCTAACCTAACCTAATCTGTCAATTTGGTTAAAGTTTCACTTGTTTAGAATAATGATTATATTGTATGCAAATCCGGACGAATAATGGCAAATAAATTGAATACAGCAATTCCTACTTCGTACGAATCAGGGCAACTGCAAAATTAACACTTTCTGTCTCTATTATTGTCATGGCGACTCTAACCTGTCAAACTGACAAGGAGCGTTCGGCAAGTCAGCTTTAGACTAACCCTACATAAAGTGTGATTTATGCCAGTTCAAAGTTGCAAAAGTAGGTAGACTGAAAATTGTATTTACTTAAGGTAAATATTGTGGATTATTTGAATCAGTCATGTTAACCGATTTTATATGATCTGTTACATTCGTAACTAGGTGCGCGTTACATGTTCTAAGAAAGGTTATTTGAGTTCTTTTTATTGTTACATTTTCCACTTGTATTATCCTTTTTTTGTTGCGTTAGTGAAGAGGATACAAAACTACAGATGGAACTAAACATGAAACTAAAGTGAAACGTATATATTATTTTTTTAGATAAAAAAATAAACATTCCTACCTTACTATGTAGAAGTACAAGTATATATGTATATATATTTTTTATTTATATTCGTCCCTTTAATACGTCCAAGCGATAGACAATGATCTTACTTTGGGCCGAAATTTTGTAAATCTAATTGCACGTGGCTCTATCACATACGAATACCATTTGGGGGTAGTCCGGGAGACGAGTACATGGGTTTACGAATTCCCCAATGTGGAGTTATGCTGCCAAAAAACATAGAGACGGGAACTGAGGGTGAAAAACGCATCACAACAAGTACGCCACTTTGCGTCGAGTACACTCCTCGCGAATCGTACTCTCGCTTGCTCGCATGTGTCATCTATCCAGTCTCTATCCAGATGGGTATCTACCGGTGTCGGGTTTTCGCAAGGACAATTTGTATCTATATGTTTTAAAAGATCGTTGGGGAAAAGTGCCATCGGAAAGAGGCTCCTTAAATTACGCACAATTGCTAATCTCTTTGAGATACAGGTCTTTTCTTTTTGTTTCAAAAAAAAATAATTGGACATGAAACACAATGTTACCACTATCCTAGATATGATGCCATGTTAGGTTAAAAGGGTGTACCGAAGGGGTCCCTAGGGATTAACCCTCACCCTTGATTAACCCTCATCAGATAGCGTGGGTGAAAAAACACCGAAAGGATTTATTTATTGCTCACCTTTTCGGCAATATCTAAACTTTAGGCCTTTTAAACTTTTTTTTTTGTATATTTACATTATTATTATTATTTCGGCTGTTTTTCATTTTAAAAAAAACTTGTATTAAATCTTTTGGTTTTTTTTATATCGGATAAAGAAGAGTATCTTTAATGTTTTAGAAAAGAAATTTCATCACTTTCTTGTGGACACAATAATTGGCGTCATTTCACACCAATCACTTTCAAATTGATACATAAAATTTAAGGTCATAAAATCTCGGTCAAGTTCGCTAAGGGTCAAAATTAGACCAGGGGAAAAGTGAAATTTTGCTATAACTTTCTTAGTATATAAAATATCAAATTAATTTAAATTTGATATTATTCCCTAAATAAGGGCTGAAAACTCACATAAGTAAACTTTTTAGATAGCGCCAACCATTAGTCTTAGGGGTGGGATAAAGTGCTTTTTCAAAATACAAGAACCATACCTCCCTTAATAATGACAGGATCAATTTCGTTCGAAATGTTAATTGTAGACCTCTAATTTCCCTACAACTTTTATTTGAAACAATTTTTGATTTGAGCAACCCTCACGCCACAGTAATAAGAGGGATTCAATATGCGCACTCTCGCTTTGCGAGTCTACGGCGGGTTGAGCCGCGCGGCAGCTCGCGCAGAGTTTGATACAAGTTCGTACAATTGGCTTTCGCTTAAAAAACACTATCTACTTAAAAAAAATGCAATTGCCAAATATTTAAATGAATATATTTCAAAGTAAATGCAAGAGAAATGCACAAATATATTTTTATATATTTTTTATTATAATACAGTAATAATCTAGGATTTCAGAATTTGTATTAATTTTATTAAATCCTCACTTAAATAGTTTTTGAACAGCACATTATAATAGCATTAAAACACAATTATTTCAAATATACGATCACTCAATTTCAATTCAACCAAATATAAAAATAATGAGCATCACATCTGCATATTAAAATTGTTTTTTGAGGTGTCTTTAAATGTAAAAAAAAACTTGATTATGCTAATCATATAATTTATTTTTTTAATAAAAGATCTTCTTTTAGGTACTATTTAAGTACTTAGGTACGTACCTAAAGTTAATAGTAAATGATACCTAATCGGTTCTTTAATAGATTTTTGTTTGCACGCTTGTAATTGCAAATCGATAGGTTTTTTTTAAATTCGTATTTATTGAATTTGTGCAATCGCACTGCCTGCTTTGAATTTTATTTCATTTTCTGATATAGTGCGTGGGTTTGTTATTTTATGTTAACTTAAAATGTTGCAGGGACGAAAAGATAATAAAAGTGTATAATTTAATGTTTATTTTTAATTAAGGCAAAACGCGTTTAATCGTGCTAATATTACGGGCGCGGACATAAAATTTAATAAATTATTTTATAACGAAAGTGGTTTTATTTCAAAGCAAGAGCGAAATAATATAACGAACGCAATATCACGTTTTATTTCAATTGTGCTGTTGCATTACAATACCTACTTTATTTTTTAATGACTGACTGAAATTAACACCAAATACTAATTAATTTGATTATCTGAATGGAAATTAAATTAACCGGATCTACTTAATTTAAATTAAATTCAATAAAAGATGACTTTAGCAATAAAAGTTGACTTATGTGAACGCGTCGACCAAAAGGCGCGAATGACAATCTCGCTCTAACCTGTTCTAGGGCAGGCCAGGGCCGGCGCAACGCTGTGTTTAAACTATTATTTTCCATTTTTTTGATAAACTATGTTGAAACTGTACATATTTTTTAACTGTAGGCATTCTCTGCATTTGAATTTAATTATTTCACAATGAATTGCATCTACAGAATGTATTTCTTTTCGCTGATGTCTTTTTGGGGAGTTAAACTATATCGACAGCTAAACCGGTCCCCTGAAAAAAACCATCATACTAAAATAATTGCATAATTAAAAAAACTTTGTTTTTCTTCGAAGGGCTTGCTTCGCGAACCGCGCCATGCGTTCAATCGCCTTCTCAAACATTCAAATTATTTCTTTAAAATTTAGAATTCGTTCTTTTCGTAATTAGGAAACATTTTTACAATATTTTTTGCTCATTAATGTTTGATTATTGATCTATATCAACCATTTAAAAGGACATCGGCATACACCTGTGAATGCTTCTGTAACTGTCCTTTACGTGTACTCACACTAACTGCATTTAAATTCAATAATTTCACGATGAGTTGCATCGATATGTTGTTTTAAATGTGTTTTATATGCACTGGTATATTCGCAATCGCTGCATTTAAATTTTATTTTCCGGTGAATTGCATCGATATGAATCTTCAAATTTGATTTGTTTGTACATGTGTAATTGCATTCGCTGCATTTAAATTTCCTTATTTTTCTGTGAATTGCATCGACATGTATCTTCAAATTTGTTTTGTTTGTACATGTGTAATTGCATTCGCTGCAAATAAATTTCCTTATTTTTCTGTGAATTGCATCGATATGTATCTTCAAATTGGTTTTACGTGTACATGTGTAATTGCATTCTCTGCATTTAAAATTTCTTATTTTCCGATGAATTACTTCGATATGTTGTTTTAAATGTGTTTTATATGCACTTGTATATTCGCAATCGCTGCATTTAAATTTTATTTTCCGGTGAATTGCATCGATATGAATCTTCAAATTTGATTTGTTTGTACATGTGTAATTGCATTCGCTGCATTTAAATTTCCTTATTTTTCTGTGAATTGCATCGACATGTATCTTCAAATTTGTTTTGTTTGTACATGTGTAATTGCATTCGCTGCATTTAAATTTCCTTATTTTTCTGTGAATTGCATCGACATGTATCTTCAAATTTGTTTTGTTTGTACATGTGTAATTGCATTCGCTGCAAATAAATTTCCTTATTTTTCTGTGAATTGCATCGATATGTATCTTCAAATTGGTTTTACGTGTACATGTGTAATTGCATTCTCTGCATTTAAAATTTCTTATTTTCCGATGAATTACTTCGATATGTTGTTTTAAATGTGTTTTATATGCACTGGTATATTCGCAATCGCTGCATTTAAATTTTATTTTCCGGTGAATTGCATCGATATGAATCTTCAAATTTGATTTGTTTGTACATGTGTAATTGCATTCGCTGCATTTAAATTTCCTTATATTTCTGTGAATTGCATCGACATGTATCTTCAAATTTGTTTTGATTGTACATGTGTAATTGCATTCGCTGCATTTAAATTTCCTTATATTTCTGTGAATTGCATCGACATGTATCTTCAAATTTGTTTTGATTGTACATGTGTAATTGCATTCGCTGCATTTAAATTTCCTTATTTTTCTGTGAATTGCATCGACATGTATCTTCAAATTTGTTTTGTTTGTACATGTGTAATTGCATTCGCTGCATTTAAATTTCCTTATTTTTCTGTGAATTGCATCGACATGTATCTTCAAATTTGTTTTGTTTGTACATGCGTAATTGCATTCGCTGCATTTAAATTTTCCAATTTTCCGATGAACTACATTAATATGATCCACCAAATAATATTTGTTTATAAAATCCTTGTTACATTCATTACACTTGGGTCGTATTCTTTTGTGTACAGAATCAATGTGACCTAATAAAATAGAGTTTTGCCTAAATGTCCTATTACACTCGTTACATTTATATATATTTTTTTTAATTTTATGTAATTTAGAGCGTTTTTTGTTCAGTGGAGCAGTCATTGTTAAATAAAGTTTTTCCTTTTCTTTGCAAGCCAAGCATAATAAATTTGACTCGTGTTGATTATGAACGCTATTTATCAAACCGCCATTATCAACGGTACACTTGCAACTACGACACGCAAAGCCGATTTCATTTGTTGTCAAAATGGATGTTTCTTCATTTTGCGTTGTTTTAGATTTGAATTTTTGATCTGCGTTAACACAATATTCTACACTTGAAATATTAGCTTCCGATTTGATAAATTTAGTATTTTCCTCTTCAAAATAATCGCAGTGGTGATTAATTATCGTTTCTTTCTGGAAACCATGGAATCTTTTGTATTCAATGTGCGATTCACTAAAACGATCTGGATCAAGACTATTTTCGCACGATGGCTGTTGCGTCCCGTCGAAATGGCTGCTGGACGGATTGCAATCAACTGATTGCTCATATTTTATGGTAACATTGTCATCGTTTTGTTCTAATTTGAGAGCGGATTCATTTTCGTTTCCTTCCATAATTATAACCTCACTTAACCTAGTTCAGACATTTTCAGACAGTCCATTTTGACATTTCGACCTGATTATTCTTTTTACAAAATATAGAAATAGGAAAGAAAAATAGTTGACATGACCGATTAATATATTTTTAAATATTAAAAATAATTGTAAATTTTAATCGTGAATATCCGAATAGCAAAAATATTCCTATTTTTTAATAGTATAATAAAGTCTAACAAAGCAAATTTCCCACCTAAACGCTGTAATTTTTATAACCTATATTCCCATATTAATTTTATTTATAACTAGCGCCAACCAGTTAGGCACTAAAGTGACCCCGTGAAATTAAGACAATAAATTGTAAGAAATTAAGCCGATTGTCAATAAACCGTGCAATTATAATATCACTAGTGAAATTGTAATATCACGGCTTTGACAGTATGCCAGCGACATCAGGGTGTCCCATAAGTGGTGGATCAAACGAAATGAGGTGATAGGAGATGTCATTTGCTATCAAACTTAATATAAACATGGTCTACCAATTCTCAATGGTTTAGAAGTTATACCACTTACAACCACTTTTTTGAAAATACTTACCCCGTCTTACATAAAAAATCGTGAAAATGATCTATTTTTCAACATTTTTTTTTCTTGTTTCGTGCTTATTAGTAATTTATTTTTCTAGTAATCGTATTTTCTTGAACTTTTCCTCGATATTAAAAAAGTAAACTTGAATTTTGTCATAATTTACTATTTTCATAAAAAAAATACCTCAAGTTTGTATAAAGTTTACCTAAAAAAAATGTACTACGGAAAGTTGTACCACCACTTTAAAAACTTCTACTGTTCATACTGATTCTAAAGAAGGTACAATTTATTGGTATTGTCAATGTTTCCATACTTTTAGTAGTAGTTTTACAATGAGAGGGGTCGGTCAATAATAAAACAAGCTAAATAAAATATATTTTTGTATCTGTAATAATGTATCATTTATTGCAACTTTTTTCCAGAAAAGATGCTCAAAATGTCTTCCTCCCACTTCATGCATAGATGAATTCTTCTTAAAATGTTTCTTTTCAGATTTAGCATTGCTCTATCATTATTACGAACTACAACTGCTGGAGCTTTCAATTCTTCTCTTAGTTGCCGCTCGTCTTGAACTTCGTCTCGGTATACCATTTCCTTGAAGTAGCCCCAAACAAAATAATCGAGGGGATTCAGATCCGGCGAGCGTGCTGGCCAGAGGATAGTTCCCCCTCTTCCTATCCAGCGATTGGGGTACGGTTTATCTAGGAGATTGCGGACATTGGTTGCAAAGTGAGGTGGTGCTCCATCGTGCTGCAACCACATTCTTTCCTGTATTTCCGGTGGGAAATTTGCTAGAAGGCCGTTAAGATCATGCTGCAGGAACTGTAGGTATCGTCTACCTTTGAATATTCGTGTCAGCTCAAATGGTCCAATCAGTCTACCGCCGAGTATTCCCGCCCACAGATTCACACCAAACTGATGTTGAAAGCGATCCCTCCTTATAATTCTCGGATTTTCCACCAACCAAGAGCATGTTGAATACGCCAACCCTTTTAAATGTTGACTCATCGCTCCACAAAATCGAATCAAAGAAGTTTTCATCTTCCCGGGATCGACGAAGCATTTCTCTGCAAAATGCTACCCGTAAAGCGTAGTCTCTGGGCAAAAGCGCCTGCACACGTTGCACGTGGAAAGGGTGCAAATGGTTTCTACGTAACAGTCGTTGCGCAGTGGACTTTGGAATACCAGAATATCTTGCAATGTGACGCACACTAGTAGAAGGGTCCTCTCGCACCAAGGCAAGCACATCTTCCCCTACTTCGTCCCTCATCGGTCTTCCATCTCGATATGGAACACCAGGGATTTGGGATTTTAAATACGGTTTGTGCACCCGAGAAAACACCCTGTAATCAGGAAAGCGTTCACGATTCGGGAATCGAATTCGGTATTCTCTCGCAGCTCGCCGACTATTTCCTTCGCACAGCCCGTAGATGAAATGCATCTCTGCATATTCGCGCGGGGTGTAAACCTTGTGGTCCATTCTGGAATAGTGTAGCTTTCAAGCAAAGCTGTGTCCAATTCACAGGCACAATGAAATTTAAATAAGCCTAGCTCCAAAACAAACAAACAAACAAAACAAAGCAAAGTCGTAGGTTAAAAATGAATAAAACAAAGGGAACATGTGTAGTTACAAGCAGATAGCGAGGCACTAACTTAACAAGGTACCTACTAAAACTTCAAATACTGAATTAGGCGGGCGAAGAGGTAAGGAGAAAGGGGCTAATGACGAGTAATTAGTACCTGGTAGCGGCCGAAGTTAATTTGTCGCGCGCTCCTGATACTTTTCAGAATTAAAGCATTGCTTATGCACATCAGAATAATAAATACTAATGAATTAATTAGAATCAGTATGAACAGTAGAAGTTTTTAAAGTGGTGGTACAACTTTCCGTAGTACATATTTTTTAGGTAAACTTTATACAAAGTTGAGGTAATTTTTTTATGAAAATAGTAAATTATGACAAAATTCAAGTTTACTTTTTTAATATCGAGGAAAAGTTCACGAAAATACTTGGACTAGAAAGATAAATTACTAATAAGCACGAAACAAATAAAAAAAAATTTGAAAAATTGATCATTTTTTATTCATGATTTTTTATATAAGACGAGGTAAGTATTTTCAAAAAAGTGGTTGTAAGTGGTATAACTTCTAAACCATTGAGAATTTTTTAAGTGTTTTATTTCGCTCCCACATAACACGTAGTTATTTTGTACTACCAACTTAAGCATTGTAGCTAATATTTGGTATACTTTCGATACAATAAATAAAAATACAAATCGATACATCATATATTACAGAAATCTGTTTAGGGTATTTATAGATTTCAAAGTTTCACACCGAAAAAAATATAGACTAAAAATGGAACGACCATGTTTTAATACAAACACCCCATTCCTTTACCACGGGCTTTAACACACTCGAGTTTAGGTGACAAGTCCTTACATTATTCTATTTCTTTAAAGTTATTCGTGGACTCATCGAGAATCCCGTAATACTCGGAGATATTGGTTTCTTTGTTGCGGACCGTTTGACTAGAGCGCCGAAGCAATCCTTATTTGGGCGGTTAGCGTGTCGTACCGACATATACAAGTATAGTCCAATTGGGAGAGCAGTCGAATTATTAAATCCCATTTCCGCTGAGATTGATATCTTTTTCTGTTCGCCCAATAGGATTAAACATTTACTTTCTCTTACACCGCTGCTCAGCGTGATCAGCGTGAATAATTTATTTGTTATGGTGCGCCTAAAGGCATTATTTTAATTTTAAAGTTGTATTTTTCCTGATTAGTTCAATTTATTTGTTATTCTCTTCTATTGTTTGTTATTTTGTTCTTTTATTTTAGTAGTTTAATTTTTACTTTAATTGTAATGTGTAATTGGGGAAACCTGTTTAATAAATAAATAAATAAACATTATGTGCGAACTCAAAAATAATATATTTGTCTTTCTTTGTCCGCTTGGCTGCGTATCTATCGATCTCTTTCTCGCAACGCATCACTCATTTTACAGTTCATCAATATTATTTATTTACGTAATTTGACATAAATAGCAGAGAAATAATAAATATAATGAAATATTTACAAGTGGTATGATATTCTTTCCATTAACTGCTACATTTTCGAATGATTACTGCAAGTTTTACTGCACAAACGGGCATTGTGGTGAGTTTCTATAAAACGCTCGGCACATCGACTGGCAAAAAAGCAATACCACACCAGCGAATGGTATTGCTTTTAGGCGGTGGACGAATTCTTGGAAGTTAAGGTCTAAATTTCGCGGTTCCTTCTATGCCAGTATTCAAAACGTAATTTGTAATAAACCTGGTTTCATCAAAAATATCCCTCTAGAGATCTCACTTGTCCCTTAAAATGAAATTTCCTCTCAATTTATCACATTTTATAGCATCTAACAATTTTACAATTTATAAAGTTATTTTAACATTGATCTCTCCTAAACCAACTTTTAATTTATTTATTTTTTTTTATTTTCTATTTTCCACCCCTTAAGTTCGGTTTTTCGTATTTATTTTTATAATTGTAAAAGGTAAAATGTGTTTCTGGCACACTGCCTAAGCTTTGGGCTTATTGCCACTTTCGACGAAGAAAAAGAAGAAGGAAATAACACTACCCATGACATAACGACGTAGGCAACTGTCATATTTACATTTTGAAACCCTAAAAGGAGATAAAACGAACTGTTTATACCTTTATCTTTATCAAAATGGAGGAAAACGAACTTAAAACTGAACAAATTGATGACAATATCACCTTTCAATATGAGCAAGTAAGTGAATGCAATCAAACCAACACTAATATTGATGGACATCAAAAGCAATCATCCAAGATTAATCTTGAAACATCAAATCCAGCTGGATTTATTAAGTCAGAAGTTGATAATGAAATTTGCTTTGGTTCCTGGGAAATAATAGTATAAATCTACAAGATGATGTTTTTGAAGAAGAAAATTCAAAGTTTACAAAATTAGAAACCAATCTCTTGAACGATCAATGTAATCATCAAACAGTCCAAAGTGTAAAAAGCCCAATTATATTATTAAAAACAATCAATTTTATTTGTAACATTTGCAAATGTACTCTTGATAGACACAGCCGAATAAATTCTGCAATAGATAAGCACAATAGGGCGAACTTAATGTGTTTAGAATGCAGAGGACAACAAAGAAAGAAATCAACAGTGACTGATACTCGAAAGAAGATGTCGGATGAACAATTTAAGATTAAACAAAATCGACAAAAAAGAAAATTTAAATGCAGCGAGTGCGATCACAGTAGTTTAAGGAAAGCACATTTACAAAGGCATATCGATGGAGTTCATCGGAAAATAAGAAAATTTAAATGCAGCGAGTGCGATCACACTAGTTCAAGCAACGCAGATTTACAAACGCATATGGATGGAGTTCATCGGAAAATAGGAAAATTTAAATGCAGCGAGTGCAATCACAGTAGTTCAAGCAAAGCACATTTACAAACGCATATCGCTGGAGTTCATCGAAAGATAAGAAAATTCAAATGCAGCGAGTGCGATTACAATAGTTTAAGTAAATCAGATTTACTAAAGCATATCGATCGAGTTCACCGAAAAATACGGAAATTTAATTGCGACGAGTGCAATCACAGTAGTTCAAGCAAAGCAGATTTACAAACGCATATCGACGGAGTTCATTGAAAGATAAGAAAATTCAAATGCAGCGAGTGCGATTACAATAGTTTAAGCAAATCAGATTTACAAAAGCATGTCGATGGAGTTCATCGGAAAATAAGAAAATTTAAATGCAGCGAGTGCGATTACAATAGTTCAAGCAAAGCAGATTTACAAAGGCATATCGATGGAGTTCATCGCAAAAAATAAAAAGATTCATCATCAGCTTTAGTTAATCGAGATCACAAAAATCACAGTTATAAAAAGTTCAACAATTAGCAATATATCGAAATTTACATTTGACGATATTGAGTTATAATTAAGCAATTGGTACAGATTAAAATTCTCTTTATTTTGACAAAAAATCATCCTACAAACGTATTTTATTTGTAAATCATAAAAAAACGCTTTTGCATCTTGGTTAATTAATTAATGTTAAAATATGGAGCAAGTTATCGTATTTCACAATATGTGTATGTAATTAAGTACGCAGTTAAGTTTTAAAACGGAGCATATTTAATGGCCAGATAAAACCTTCTATTCCACGCACTGCGCACTAGTTGCCAGTTTTGGGGAATTATTTTTTTCGTTAATTATATTTAAATAACGTTTAAACTGTCATCTTAGATTTATATAAAAAACACGTTTTAAAGTAGAGTGACTTTAGTTAAGAATATTAGTAAATAATACTAGTAATATAAGGAAATACCATATATAAAAGGCAGCTTATAAATTTGAGAAATTTGAAGAGAATTACATCGCTCTAATTGTTAACGGAAAATATCCTGTCAGTTATTCAATTTGGGTAATGAATATGGTCATAAAATAATTATTTACTATAAATTTAACCAACTTGACTAGGCTAAGTATCGTCTGTTCTAAGGTTGACTATATATTATTGTTTTATGGATTAGGTTATGTTAGTAATGTGCGTATTATAATTTTAATAATGTATAAGTAAACATAATATTACTTAGGCATTTAAGTTAAATAATATTGTGCTATTTTCACCGATTCTATAAAAATGAAATATTTGGGAAGGTAGGACGGTATGCCATGCATCAAGGCTTTGAGAGTTATACTTCCCTCAGTCAACAAAAAAACAGTATAACTAGATATTTACAGTTAATTACAGATTTCATATTTTTTGTATAATAATTTGAAATACTGAATTTTAATCAGTTTTTATTCTATGTTTGTTTCATATTATTATGTAAGGTAGAGCTTTCAGGATCAAATAAGCTAACATAATGAAAGTCAGTATTATCAAATGTAAACTAAAACATCATAAAACAACAGATCGTCATCATCTCCATCAACAGCATCATCGAGATCATCATCATCAGTAGTGGGCCACATATACGAGTTTTAATGATCATCCCGTATATAATCAATAGGTTTTTTTTATTTATTTATTTTTTTATTACAGTAATGCACCATGTACAACCCCACGAAGGCTGGTGCCTTTTCCGTGGGTATCTTAGCTTACAATTCAACAATATAATTACTTTTCAAGACACCTTAATTAAATTAAAATTAAAACACTGCGCGCTGACTGCAATACCAAGTAATCCTTCATTTATACAATATAATGTAAATGTAAAAGTATACTAGAGACGTTGAGTAGTCACTCAATATAATAAACATACACAATAAGACAACATCATAAACAACAACGTAACAGCATACGTAATAATTTAAAAAATAATAATAATAAAGTTATAATTTTTAATTTTGACATGAGTGTAATTTGAATGTGGTTTTTCTATTGACTTCACGTTTTTAAATGTTTTAATGTCATTTTCTAGCTCATCATTTTGAGGTCATTAATTGTTTTTTATAATTTTCGGAACTTTATTATGAGGCCAGATATGCATATTGGCCAATATTCCCACTCATTACGAAGGAAAATGTTTCTTTATTGAAAAATGTAAAACAAAAATAATTACTCTGAACTTATTTACTGTCAATTGGAATCCTCACATGCTCTTATATAACATATACGAAACAAAATGTATGACCGGCATAGAAAACTATATAAAACGAAGCTAAGTGCTGGTGGTTGTCGACACCTAGTCCTGAAGGAGGCAAGTCGTTCCAGGCCAATGTGGGTCTTATGTTTTGTTAATCCGTCGATATGTCCTGCAAAAAGACCAGGATAAGATTTTCTACATATAAAATTGGAATACTCGGAAGATCGTCTTTTCCATACGAATCGGTTGAACTTTAAATTTATCACATGACTGCTTTATATTCAAATTCGGTCATTTGTCGGTCAATGTCCTGGAAGCTCGATCACAAGGAAGAAAGGATAATTAATTGATAATAACTTTGAATAATAAATACCAATATAAGTTTTGATGAGAAACATGGCAGGTACCTGTTATAGAAAGATATGAATTACTGTTTATTTTTGTTTACTTATTTTTTTATTTAGAATGATGCTTGCGAGTGTAATTATAAAATAATAAAAATTAACTCGAATCTGAATAAATTAGTACATACAGTTTGAGAATTGTTAAATGGTAAAATGCCAGTCCTTTGAACGTCCAGCGTCATAAACATCACTTTGTTGACATGACCTTAAGTTTTGAGGAACCTACTTTAGTTGAGGATGCTGCGAATAACGCCTAAATACCTTATCAACTTGGATCTTATCAGCGTCTTAAGTTGGTGGCTCTGAACTGCTATAAGCGTGTTTGATGATTAATTTATAATTAATTCATAAATTTCATATTATTGTTTGTTTATCTGTCAATATAAGAGTGTCGCACTCATTGGAATGAATACCTAATCTATTATTTATCTGCTGGAGTTGCCATGGCAACTAAGCGTTTTATTGAATATTCCTTCTTCAAATGTTTGACCTAAAATTTAAAGATTCATTGAAATTGAGAAATATTCATTTTTTATTTTCACTAAAATTGTATCAATTGAACCATTCTTCAGTTCGTGACTTCTTGCCATCATGATGCGACATGACGCGTCTAGAAACGTCAAGTGTCGCCAGTACGCCTTTGATAAAATACATTTTTTGGTGGCAAACCATAAATTAGCATTAATAACATAAGTAAATGTGTATCTTATTGCGAACTCAACACACATGAGACCACTTACCACCAATTGCTGCACAAAGTGATCTGCAAACTGCAACGAGGCCAATAAGATGCAGACTCGGCCTCAGGTCGTCGCACGCAAGGGGGTATATTCCACAATTAATTAAAGCATTATGAATTAAGTATGGCAATACTTTTAAAACATTTTTATGATCAGCATAATAAAAATAATTGTTCCTAAAAAAGATATTTATGTCTAAAGTTTTGATAAAATTTATGAGACTTTCGAGTAAACATTTAAGTAAACACGAAAATAGCAAATCAAATACCCCGAAAAATCGCAGGAGCCCCACTATAAATGTTTACATATCATCTTTTGTTTTACATAATCTATCTACACTAGGAAATGCTTATTTTACGAGTCACTTAGCATTTATTGTTCAGTCACTTACACAAGGTAAAGTCACTTTGCCGTATTCAATATTTAATCATGAATGTAGATTTTAAAAGATACAAATATTTTTATCGGCATTTATTTATTTTTATTATTTACGAATTTATTTATTCCTTATGGGACAATAAGAAGTTACAACAATAAATGATATAATAACACTGAACAAGGAATTAAATTAGTGTAATATAGACAAATTAAACACCAGTCATTTATTGTTGCTCTGAAGTAACATGGCTACTCTAACTAGGTTAAAAAAAACCTGTTCTAAGGGCGGCCAAAAGAAGGTTGCAGAAAAAATACAATAACTATTATGTACGAGAGATGCTACTTATAAAAAAAGATCTTAGGATAAATAAGATGTTTGAGTTTGAAGATACTTAATGCACATAAGTAATACATTATCGTATTGTATATAAATATAGGTATTAAAATGAATTAATTCACAGACACACAATATCTCTCTCTTTCTCGCACACAGTTAAACACATCCTCTATATACAAATACCTACTGTTTGTAAATAGGAAGAAAATCCAAATTCGGTTTTATTATCTGATTATTTTTAATATAATATTGATATAACTGAATTCCTTTGCTAGCAACTCATGCTAGAGGCTGCCCTCTTATTACTGTTACAACTTTTAGAAATGATAATATGAAAAAGTGATAAATGATGTCACCTTTCAACCAAGGTGGGCATCTTTTTATGTCTAATTACACCTAATTGCTCCCCCCGCCCTCATCGCTGCTGGCCTGCGGTAGATCTTCCCTCTGCTTGATCTTGCTGATGAGTTCCTTGGCCGGGTTGAAGACTCCCAGGGTCTGCTGGTTGCAGATGTAGCACCTCTGGCTCTTCTTGTACTGCTCCAGGGCACATTTCTCACAGAAGTAATGATAAGATAAGATACCAATTTCTGACTCAAAATAGAAATTAATAAATGACCGGAAATAGCCTAGACTCAATACAAAGTAAAGACTTGTATGTTAGTTTGACTACCTAGAAAGGTGTCTAGTCGGAGAGCGCGGTGAGTTAAGACTGAAGACTGACGGCTCCTTCTTCGATTATGAAAACTAAACTGAGAAAAGAAATTTACAACTAGTCTCATGATAGTCTGATTTGATGTCATGACGTGTGAAATGCAACTTGGCATTTTTCCAAACAAAGTAAATGCTTGTGACTTTCAAGAAGAAATTCGCAAACTACTTAAGTCTCGTTCCAGTTATATTGGGCATGAGAATTATATATCTGGCAATTTCACAGGTGTGAAATATGCTTTCGTTACCAAGTCGTAGCATCGTTGACTGTTATCAGTATTTTAATTAAATGTGTGTTCTAAACGCATGCGAATGAATGAGTTGAAATTAAAATTGATTTGCCTATGAAGAGTAATTCCAGCCACTTTTTGACACATTTCTAGGCACCATAGCATTATAAACTAGAAAAAACAAATATTTTTTTTATCGCTGATTATATTAACATTTGGTGATTAATCGTGTTTGATGAGGTCATGAAGTTTACTCAGCCCCGCCTACGAAATAGGAATTTGCCAGGTTTTTGAGAGCCCCATAAAACCTTACTTGGTTACGACGGGATCAATGAAACTGTTGTCTTGGTCACTGTCTATCTCATTCCCCTCGCGCTCGTGTGAGTGAGAGGGCTGCAACTCCGTCTCAACTCCATACAAAAATAGCCACTAGGTGAAAGCTATAAGAACCAATTTGCCATTTTAAGTAAGCATTAAATGCAGTATTAATCAGGATCAACGGCTGTTTTGATGTGATTGGTTCGATTTCAAATCAGCTTATAAAAACCGATGACATCTTTCTAAATGCAGTAGTGACCAGAGTGATTTATAGTGATTCATAGTGACCCAGATGACACCAAATTTGTAGCAATTGGACGTCCCAAGTCACCGAAGCTGATTTTTCTTACCAATGGTGAGTTTTCATAGGAATAAATCGCCATAAACGTGGTTTGAACCTGAATAAAAAGAATAATAAACAACACTCGTCCCGTAATATTAGGTTAATTATTTTAAAGGTACCTTTTCACCTTCTTCCCAGTTTTGCGAAGAAATCTTCCTTCTTTTGGTGATTTTTTCCATCGCCAAGAAAACAAATCAAACTTGGATAATAGTTAATTTTAAAGAATAAAATGATCATCAAATGGGACAAAACGGTTAAAATTCGATAGAAATATATAAATCAGTCAAATACCAAAGCGGACAGCTGACACGACGCGACTAAACTGACAGCGCTATTGCTAGCGTAAAATATGTCCAAAAACACGTTGCCTGCTAAACGTCAACTAGGTTAACCATTCGCTTCGCTAAACAGGGTTTATTAGTAAGAATTTTTGAACGCCTTATTAAAGCTTTAAACATCATTTAACTAAACGGAGGTTAAACAACAGTTTAAGCAAATCTAATAAGTAAGACTAATATTTACTTTTAAATGCTAAAACCATTTTCAAACAGTATTTCTTCACCTTTAAAACATTCTCAGTAAACCTCAAGAGTTAAATTATACAAGTATAATAATATACTATGTAATTTTTATTAAAAAAATTTAGGTACCGTTTATATAGGTTATTTAGTTGTTTTTTAAATAAACTAAATTGGACCTAGCTATTAACCCAACTGGTATGGTAGTTTACAATATTTATGTTTCTTTATTTTTCATTAGATTATCAAAAATATTCGGCTTTTTTTTATTTTCTAGAGTAACGAGGTTTGTGGCATCATTCACACGCAAACATGGCACACATAGTTGTCTATGGGTAAATCAATCGTCTTTCGTTTAGTTTTGGCCTGGGATTTATTTATTATCATCGCAAAACCACCATTAATAGGAAATTGTAATCCTTTAAATTAAAATGGATAATTAGAATGAATTATGGGTATTTATACATAGGATACCCATAACTCTAATTATCCATTTTAATTTACAAGATTAAAATACGCTTCACACTACAGACACTTCAATTTTATTAATATGCAAGATTATCGGCGATTTGTACATTTTAGAGTAAGAGTGTCAACGGATTCCAATGACAAACCACTATTTTCTGCTAAATGGAAGATGATTTTCTAAAAATTGTATTAGTAATTCATAATTTAAAAAATATTTTTTATTTAATAATTGTATTCCGGCTCAATACTTAAATTAAAATGTTTATTATGGCACGAATATGCCAGTATTATGACTTGAACACCGTGGGTTCAAGTCACCGTGGGGTTTGAACTTTCAAATGCCTAAATCCTGTTTATAATGATTTCTCGTAAATATCTAATACAGTACTAGATATGTGAACTTTGCATTTTATTAAAACCTTAAATATGTTTCAGATTAATTCAAATATTATTGGTTTTTTATTGCACGACCCATTGCTTATCCGAACACAGTTTTAGAAGCAGGAAATCCATTATTTTTTTATTGTTTTATAATACTCCTTAAAACCCAACCAAGATGAATTGAATTTTTTGAATCTTATAGATAATGGCAATATTTTAAACTAACAAAATTCGAAAGATGAACATCTGTCACTGTCATTGTCAGTGAAGCATTTGTTGCAAACTATGATACCAGGGAAGCTAAAAATATAATTGTTTTCTTATATTATGTTCAAATAATAACAATAATGCCCTAATACGATCATGGATAAAAGTGATTATCAATTATAAAAAATATCGATAAGCCTATTGATCAAAGCCCACAGTAAAAGAGGTGTCAAAAATACTCAACCTATATTTATTGCAGAGTAAGCTTTAATTATTATTTTCAAAATGAAACATTCCAGTTCAGAATTAATTAGTTCTGTTAATATAAAAAATGAAGTGTATTTTCAAAATGAAATCCAAGAAATTAACATTAATCAACAGCGGGAAATTGAAATAGAAGATGTTCAATTTATCAAGAAAGAACCTGATATTCACAATTTGGCGAAAGTCGCAAAATACAAAAAAGAACAAGCCACAATGAAAATTGCGAAAGTAAATCTAAATCTTATAGATTTTTCGTGTACGAAATGCGGGTGTCTAATTGATAGAAGCAAGTCCGCCCATGTTCAATGCAATGATAGCAATGCAATATTTAATGAGTGTTTTACTTTTTTGTGTTGGCAATGCTTAAACGTAAAAACGCCAATTAAAAACCGAAAAAATGTATTTAAAAAGTTGAAATGTAACGAATGCTGTAAGACGTTTGCATTAAAATATCTATTAATCGATCACATTAATGTCCTTCATCGCAAAATAAAAAGACATAAATGCAGCGAATGTGATTATATGTGTTACGATAAAAAACAGTTAAAAAGACACATTGATGGTGTTCATCGCAAAATAAAAAAATATAAATGCAGCGAATGTGATTTTAAGTGTACTCGAAAAGGACACCTAAAAGGACACATTGATGGTGTTCACCGCAAGATAAAAAGTCATAAATGCAGCGAGTGTAATTATGTGTGCTACAGTAAAGGTGACTTAAAAAAACACATTGATGGTGTTCACCGCAAGATAAAAAGTCAGAAATGCAGCGAGTGTATTTATGTGTGCTACAGTAAAGGTCACATAAAAACACACATTGATAGTGTTCATCGCAAAATAAAAAAATATAAATGCAGCGAATGTGATTTTAAGTGTACTCGAAAAGGAAACCTAAAAGGACACATTGATGGTGTTCACCGCAAGATAAAAAGTCATAAATGCAGCGAGTGTAATTATGTGTGCTACAGTAAAGGTGACTTAAAAAAACACATTGATGGTGTTCACCGCAAGATAAAAAGTCATAAATGCAGCGAGTGTAATTATGTGTGCTACAGTAAAGGTAACTAAAAAGGAACCACATTGATGGTGTTCACCGCAAGATAAAAAGTCATAAATGCAGCGAGTGTAATTATGTGTGCTACAGTAAAGGTGACTTAAAAAACACATTGATGGTGTTCACCGCAAGATAAAAAGTCATAAATGCAGCGAGTGTAATTATGTGTGCTACAGTAAAGGTGACTTAAAAAAACACATTGATGGTGTTCACCGCAAGATAAAAAGTCAGAAATGCAGCGAGTGTATTTATGTGTGCTACAGTAAAGGTCACATAAAAACACACATTGATAGTGTTCATCGCAAAATAAAAAAATATAAATGCAGCGAATGTGATTATATGTGTTACGACAAAAGAAATTTAATCTCACACATTGATGGTGTTCATCGCAAAATAAAAAAATATAAATGCAGCGAATGTGATTTTAAGTGTACTCGAAAAGGAAACCTAAAAGGACACATTGATGGTGTTCACCGCAAGATAAAAAGTCATAAATGCAGCGAGTGTAATTATGTGTGCTACAGTAAAGGTGACTTAAAAAACACATTGATGGTGTTCACCGCAAGATAAAAAGTCATAAATGCAGCGAGTGTAATTATGTGTGCTACAGTAAAGGTCACTTAAAAAGACACATTGATGGTGTTCACCGCAAGATAAAAAGTCATAAATGCAGCGAGTGTAATTATGTGTGCTACAGTAAAGGTGACTTAAAAAAACACATTGATGGTGTTCATCGCAAAAGAAAAAAATATAAATGCAGCGAATGTGATTATATGTGTACTCTAAAAGACAACCTAAAAAGACACATTGATGGTGTTCACCGCAAGATAAAAAGTTTGAAATGCAGCGAGTGTGATTATATGTGTTACGATAAAAAACAGTTTAAAAGACACATTGATTGTGTTCACCGCAAGATAAAAAGTCATAAATGCAGCGAATGTGATTATATGTGTACTGTAAAAGGAGCCCTAAAAAGACACATTGATGGTGTTCATCGCAAGATAAAAAGTTATAAATGCAGCGAGTGTGATTATGTGTGCTACAGTAAAGGTCACATAAAAACACACATTGATGGTGTTCATCGCAAGATAAAAAATATAAATGCAGCGAATGTGATTTTAAGTGTACTCGAAAAGGAATCCTAAAAAGACACATTGATGGTGTTCATCGCAAGATAAAAAGTCATAAATGTAGCGAGTGTGATTTTATGTGTGCTTTAAAAGGAACCCTAAAAAGACACATTGATGGTGTTCATCGGTAGATAAAAAGTCATAAATGCAGCGAGTGTAATTTTATGTGTACTGTAAAAGGAACCCTAAAAAGCCTCATTGATGGTGTTTACCGCTAGATAAAAAGTCATAAATGCAGCGAGTCTGATTGTATGTGTACTGTAAAAGGAACCCTAAAAAGACACATTGATGGTGTTCATCGCAAGATAAAAAGTTATAAATGCAGCGAGTGTAATTATGTGTGCTACAGTAAAGGTCACCTTAAAAGCCACATTGATGGTGTTCACCGCTAGATAAAAAGTCATAAATGCAGCGAGTCTGATTGTATGTGTACTGTAAAAGGAACCCTAAAAAGACACATTGATGGTCTTCATCGCTAGGTAAAGTCATAAATGCAGCGAGTCTGATTGTATGTGTACTGTAAAAGGAACCCTAAAAAGACACATTGATGGTGTTCATCGCTAGGTAAAGTCATAAATGCAGCGAGTCTGATTGTATGTGTACTGTAAAAGGAACCCTAAAAAGACACATTGATGGTCTTCATCGCTAGGTAAAGTCATAAATGCAGCGAGTCTGATTGTATGTGTACTGTAAAAGGAACCCTAAAAAGACACATTGATGGTGTTCATCGCTAGGTAAAGTCATAAATGCAGCGAGTCTGATTGTATGTGTACTGTAAAAGGAACCCTAAAAAGACACATTGATGGTGTTCATCGCTAGGTAAAGTCATAAATGCAGCGAGTCTGATTGTATGTGTACTGTAAAAGGAACCCTAAAAAGACACATTGATGGTGTTCATCGCTAGGTAAAGTCATAAATGCAGCGAGTCTGATTGTATGTGTACTGTAAAAGGAACCCTAAAAAGCCACATTGATGGTGTTCACCGCTAGGTAAAGTCATAAATGCAGCGAGTCTGATTGTATGTGTACTGTAAAAGGAACCCTAAAAAGACACATTGATGGTGTTCATCGCTAGGTAAAGTCATAAATGCAGCGAGTCTGATTGTATGTGTACTGTAAAAGGAACCCTAAAAAGCCACATTGATGGTGTTCACCGCTAGATAAAAAGTCATAAATGCAGCGAGTCTGATTGTATGTGTACTGTAAAAGGAATCCTAAAAAGACACATTGATGGTGTTCATCGCTAGGTAAAGTCATAAATGCAGCGAGTCTGATTGTATGTGTACTGTAAAAAGAACCCTAAAAAGATACATTGATGGTGTTCATCGCTAGGTAAAGTCATAAATGCAGCGAGTCTGATTGTATGTGTACTGTAAAAAGAACCCTAAAAAGATACATTGATGGTGTTCATCGCTAGATACAAAGTCATAAATGCAGCGAGTCTGATTGTATGTGTACTGTAAAAGGAATCCTAAAAAGACACATTGATGGTGTTCATCGCTAGGTAAAGTCATAAATGCAGCGAGTCTGATTGTATGTGTACTGTAAAAAGAACCCTAAAAAGATACATTGATGGTGTTCATCGCTAGATACAAAGTCATAAATGCAGCGAGTCTGATTGTATGTGTACTGTAAAAGGAACCCTAAAAAGACACATTGATGGTGTTCATCGCTAGGTAAAGTCATAAATGCAGCGAGTCTGATTGTATGTGTACTGTAAAAAGAACCCTAAAAAGATACATTGATGGTGTTCATCGCTAGATACAAAGTCATAAATGCAGCGAGTCTGATTGTATGTGTACTGTAAAAGGAACCCTAAAAAGCCACATTGATGGTGTTCACCGCTAGATAAAAAGTCATAAATGCAGCGAGTCTGATTGTATGTGTACTGTAAAAGGAATCCTAAAAAGACACATTGATGGTGTTCATCGCTAGGTAAAGTCATAAATGCAGCGAGTCTGATTGTATGTGTACTGTAAAAAGAACCCTAAAAAGATACATTGATGGTGTTCATCGCTAGATACAAAGTCATAAATGCAGCGAGTCTGATTGTATGTGTACTGTAAAAGGAACCCTAAAAAGACACATTGATGGTGTTCATCGCTAGGTAAAGTCATAAATGCAGCGAGTCTGATTGTATGTGTACTGTAAAAGGAACCCTAAAAAGACACATTGATGGTGTTCATCGCTAGGTAAAGTCATAAATGCAGCGAGTCTGATTGTATGTGTACTGTAAAAAGAACCCTAAAAAGATACATTGATGGTGTTCATCGCTAGATACAAAGTCATAAATGCAGCGAGTCTGATTGTATGTGTACTGTAAAAGGAACCCTAAAAAGATACATTGATGGTGTTCATCGCTAGATACAAAGTCATAAATGCAGCGAGTATGATTTTATGTGTATTGTAAAAGGAACCCTAAAAGACACATTGATCGTGTTCTCCGCAAATTAAAAAGTCTAATTATACGGGGTTTTAAATCTAACTGGATTTCTATTCCATCAGGGGTTCCTCGAGGTAGTCTGTTGGGCCCATTATTATTTCTATTTTATATTAATGATACTGATAGTTGTCTTCACAATGCTGACGACCTTAAAATTTTCTATCCTATAAAACATGTTGATGATTGCCGTCTATTACAGGAAGTTATTGAACGTTTTGCTACATATTGCAAAGTTAATCGACTCTATTTAAATGTATCTAAATGCTACTCTATGTCATTAACATGATTTTGATTATAAAATTAAAAGCACTTGTTTAGCCAAGAAAGTAACTGTGAAAGATTTGGGGATAACATTGGATCGAAAATTACTTTTTGTAAAGCATGTTGAGCCAATTACTTATAAAGCTTTCGGCATGTTGGGTTTATTCTCAGAGCATGTAAGCATTTTAATTGATTTTTTTCTTTCAAGATCATCATTCGTCCGAAGTTAGCTTGAATATGCATCGCAAATATGGAATCCACATTACAATTGACAGATTGGAACGAATTGAAATGAAATTCATTAAGTATTTGTATTATCGTACATTTTCTCTTCCTGACATTTTCTCAATTTCATTAGAAAAATATAATATGGCCAATCTTTCAGATAGAAGATCTCTGACTTATCTTAAATAATTTTGTTAGTTCCATGGTACCTACTAATTACTTTGATTAAATTTCGTGTACACTCTCGGTTAACTAGACATAAAGAGCTGTTTCGTCTGCCCATATGCAAAAGTAATTACTCCCAAAACTCCTACATATGCAAAGTGTGTAATAAATTTTCTAGTAATAATAATGTTATTAATATATTTAGTTGTAATTTGAGTGAGTTTAAGCATCAAATTTCTAATTGTTTGAATGTGTAATTTCCTCTTGTCTATCTACCTTTTGTTAAAAATTATATGTTAAATCTTTGTTTCGTTAGTTTTAGTTTTTGCGAATTACTGTTGTTGCACATTAATTATATTTTAACATTTTAAATATATAAAGTTTAACATTGTTATCTTTATTGTATGTTTATATATGGCTGATAGATAAAGGAAGACAAGGATCTGCTGATTTGTTAAACATTTTGTTTTAAAATCTTATTGACCATCTTTATTATTATATTTCTTAGGTAACCTAGGCAACTATATATATAGACATACTTGTTTGAACATTAACATTATATGCGACAACATTGTATATATATATTTATATATATATATATATTTATGTATTTTAAAAGAAAAAAAAAAAATAATAATAATAATATACATACATACTTACAAATATACATGTTCATACTTCTGACGGTTTGACAATCTCAGTTGTAGCACAATACAACACTGCCTTCCTTAGTACAGACATAGTCTAGTAAAGAAGGCAGGGCACAAAATGTAGCAGTGCTAATCGCTCCCAGTGCATTTGTAACATTCTTTTATAACTGTGATTTTTACTACTGCATTTCTATTTTTTGTCAAATTAATTATGTACAACGAAATAAATAAATAAATATATATACATTAACTGTTTATGTGCCAAATAAAAAATAAATAAATGCAGCGAGTGTGATTAAATGTGTTTCTATGAAAGAAGTTAGAAAAAAATACATTATTGGTGTTCATTTCAAAATAAAAAGATATAAATGTAGCTATTGTAATTATATTTGTACTCAAAAAGGAAATTGATGAAACACACATTGATGATGGTCAAACCGAAATAAATATACATATAAAAAATGTAGCGATTGCGATTGTAAAAAAAGGTAAAATGTTATCTGTGACATGGCTTTGAGTTCATTATCTACGCAGACGACATAGATTTTATAGGTTTAACTTCGAAATGTAAATTAAATTAAATTAAAAGAAATCAAATCTCATCAGTATACAGAATGATTTTTACCGTTCGACTCTATAAAATACAGGGTGCGTCGAAAATAATATAGAAATGAAGGCGACTAAATACGTGAACGAAGATTCCTTCTGAGGAGTGATCTGACACACAAATCGTTACCTTCAAATGTATTTTTACCTACTTGTTTCTTTACTGTACTTTACTGTACCTTACTGTACCTTACAGTGGTCTATTCAGTTTTTCTGCTACTTTTGTTAGTTATTCGTATCGAAGTATGATTACCTGATAGGTATAATGAAATAAACACACCTAGCTTTAACGTGCCTAATTATAATTATTGTTTTGTTAATCGTTATAATATTGAGAACAAATATATAAATTACATCGTAGCTGGTAATAAAATAATTAAATTAGGATAGCGTTTCATTAAATTCATTTTGTTAAAACATTCATTTCGTTAAATTCATTTTGTTAAAACTGCCGTAGAAACAACCATCTTTAACAACATCACGTCTATCGTAAAATAATTATTTTTTTAACTAATTTATATTTACAAGTCCAAAAAATATGTTTTTTTTACTTAATAGATATTAGAATATTAAATATTTCAAATATTAAAATAAAATGATTAAGTATGTTGAATTTCAGTTAGGGAATTTATATTATTATTTTAGTTTATTGTTTTAGAAACCCATGCTTGATGATTTGGTAGAATTTGCGTAGAATTCAATAAAATTTTACCGACCTCATATGGATTTTTATTTTCCTATATTATATCAAACAAAATCTTCTTTTTATTGTAATATTTCAAAGTTTCGGTTTGAGTGTAATGTAATATTAAAAGTACATATTTTTTAACATAAATAGTATCACTATTTTAATTCAGTTAATTACTTTTTTCGTATTTGATTTTCAAAGTTAGTGTTTCAAACATTTACAATATAATATTATTTTTCTTTTTTTTCAAATAAGTACTTATATTATAGTTGAATCGTATTTCATGTTTTACTTAGGTATTGGCTTTCGGTAAATATTTTTCAATTTAAAAAAGCCTTCTTAATATACCGGGAGTGTATTTTTTTGAAATCGGTATAAATTAGGATCTTAATCATCAGAAATGAATGGTCAGATAAAACTACCTACCTACCTAGCGACGATTTCCGTGTGAATTAAGTGGAAAAGTTACAATAAAATTATTTATCCTTAAAAGATGTTGATGTAAAAAGTGTATAAATTGTTTTAGATAATTAAGAAAATTTAAATGCAGCGAGTGCAATTCAAATCACTCGCAGAATCATATCGATATAGCTCATCGAAAAGAATTAGGTGTAGCCAGTGTAATTAATTAGAGAAACATATCGAAGCATTTCATATGAAAATAAACAATAAATAAACAAATCATTTGCAGTTCATTAAAATATTAATATTATTTCCTTCTCGCCCGCTGCTCTCTCCTCAGGCCGGACAGCGCCCTCGACGGTCGCTTCCGTCCGCACGTTACTCGCCGCCGCCGCCTGCGTTGTCTCCCTCTCGCAGGCTCTCCTTGGCCAGCTGATCCGCCGGAGTTATCGGACCGCGAGGGACGAACCGTGACTGGTCGGGCACCGCATCAACTACAGATCTAAATGGTAGCAAAATATGAGACAAATAATGAACTTCCCCTATTGCCTGTTAGGGTAATAGGAGAAGAGTGCTTCGGCGCCAGACGGGGCGTCCAAGCGATGTCACGGGTTGCCCCTCATCCCACTACCACGGATTGAGGTTGCCTTGACTCACTCCCGTTACATGGCAGGTTTGGCTAGGCCAGACCGCGACTTACAAAAAACCCGGTCACTCCTCGAGATGAGAGGACGCTATCATGGAACGGGCTCAAGATAAACGAAGATCTCAGGGTCGTCTGGGTCATGTCCCATGAAGCATTATGACCCCGTGTCACAAGTAAATGATGAGGTAGGTACATGGCAAAGGTAGTTAAAGACGAGAGGTGCATTTATTGAAAAAAACGGTGAGGTTAAATATTGATAACAATTAAAGTCGTTTAATACAATACCACAACAGATGAGAGACCAGTTGAACCAGAAGGGTCAAATGGTCTAGACTCTAGAAGATAACATCTGACTAATGAACAAAAATGAACAAAAGGCTTAACGCCGTCGTTCTGTGGTCTGAAGGACCTTAGATGAAACGACAACGTGCATGACATAAAATAATAATGATGTAAAAAAAACAATTAATTTCGAATTTTGACATGGACTCGACAATGCGACGAACATGTTTCAGATACAAAGCAGGGTGAAACGATAACGTAAAAAAATCAATTAATTTCAAATTTCGCAATTGGCTCTACGATGCGACAAACATGTCAATTAACTGCATGATGAAACGATATTGCAAATAAAATGAAATACTAATAATGCAAAAAAAACAATTAATTTAACATTTTGGATTGGGTTTTACAATCCGGCAAACATGCTTCAGGAAACAATGCAATTGGCTTACGTGAGAAAAAAAAAATACTAATAATCTACCCGAATGTAATCCAAAGTACGACCTCACTTAACGCTTTTTGGCAAAATTATAAATCAACAATTAATTAAACAGTTAATTAAACAAACCTCATTTTATGGCAATATTGCTCTTACGTGAGTTCAAATCAAATAAATATGAAAAGCTAACAAACATATAAAATTCTTAAGAGTGACTTTATTACTTTAATATTCAAAACAGATTGTTTGTAAACAATGGCATTACGTCATAATGACGTTTTACTCTTTGTGCTTAGGTGTAGGTACGCCGATTAAACATTAGGAGGCGACACCTCGTTTAAAGCAAAAAACAAACAAACAAAAACAAACAAAATAATCAAACAAATCGACGGTGGTTTCACGCTACATGCTAGGTACTTATTTATGGCTAAGCATTTTGGCATTTTGGCACAGCAGAAACATACTAAAAATTATATTAAAAAGTTTATAAAGATTATAGGTATTTTACTCACTATCAGAACCAATGGTAAAACGTATTGCATGGGGTTATCTTAAAGTAATACAAAAAAAATATAGTATAGCATTTCAATATGATGGCATGGCATTTGACACCTCGTGTGAAAAAATCTAAACAAATAAACAAAAAAAAAAAAAACTGGTTCTAAATATATTTAGAACCAGTTTTTTTAGTATACTAAAAAATAACTGCTGATTTATACTTATGTGAACGAACTGGCGATTCGATCTGTACTTCTTAAAATGTTAGTATAATTATTTAATAAAAAAAATATCAAAATTTATTCAGAAGCTTCAAGGGATCGAACGGACTAAACCCGTTTGAAACAATAAAAAAAATCCACCCACTCCAGAGATAATTTATGTGACGGACCCCCTTTTTCCTCGGCCCGAAGACCATCGAAGACGTGGCCCAGATGAGCAGATCGGCGCCCCTCCGTTCGCCCGGGACCCTCGGGGACCTCGAACCTTCGTGCAGGTGGCCCCCTCACCAGCCATTTGGCCACTGATAAATCGCACAAAAACCAAACTTGCGCGCCTGAAATATTTATCGCTTAGGGTAGTTCATTCAAAAGTCACTGCTGAATTCATGTATTCAATTTAGATTTGTTTTAAAAATGCATATTTTAAAAAAAGAGTGGATATTATCATTTTGTTTTTTTGTTTTTGTATCGTATTCGATGGTTTTGTGCCCGAATTTTACCAAAGCGCAATAACCAAAAGTCTACAAGAGAACATTATGAAATTTATCACTTTCTCAACTTTACATATGTTTATTTTTCGACCAGCAAGTATAGCTATCGCCTGTTTATAGTATTGTTATCGTGCAGCACTCTGCACTGGTAAATCATCGATGGTCACTCAAACGCCGTCCGCGAGATGGCGCGCACGCGCTCGCCCCTGATTGGCTAAGGGAAGCATCGACACATGCGCACGACGGAACGGCGGGCGATGCGCCGCGACCGGTCGGCCGGCAATCGCCCGAGACCTTTCTCCAGCGAAGCCCGCGTCAATTGTGTCACTGCCTTGTCTCTGCCTTCATATTGCGATCTCATTGTTAATAAAGTGGTACTTCGTACTTAATGGTGTTTACTGAAAGGATATAAACAGTATATAAACCCGACGCACCCAATGATAGTTTTATACCGAAATTCAGCGCCATGATGCATCATCAGGTATCTTACTTAGCTCCATGGTAAATTCCGAACGTGTGGAAGTGTGGAGTGATTGATAAATGCATTTTGGCTTACAGAATAGAACTAAAATAAAATACTATATAAATTGAGTCAAATCAAAACTACTCAGGCGATCAAACAGGTATTTAAAACAATCTTGGGAAACTTCTTCCCTTTTACTTTGTCACACTTGAGAATAATTTCTATAAAAACATCATTTTTTTCCTACCCGGTGCTCCCTTAACACATTCAGATCCGTACGTTACAGACAACAAAATATCCCACTCTGAACTGACTTATAATTTCTTATAATTGACAATTAATATGTAAAAAACTATGAAAATGTTTCTTTCTTATATTTAATAATATATTGACATAACTTTTGTAAAAAAAAACTCAAATTATTTACCATCAAAAACACTCCCAATTCACTATCGCGCTTTTCACCAAACGTCAAAACCAAACTAAATGAAAAAAAAAAGAAGAATATTCCTATTCCTTCATGAATCCAGGTTTACGCGACGTGCCATGCTTTTGAATATTAATAGAAATTCATTAAGACGGTATCGGGTTTACCCGGGAACGGAACCCTGTCGTATAAGACGATCACGATATATACCGTTATCGGCGCTGAACGTGTTAATTGTCAGGAAATGATGATTTAATTATTACCATTAGTTAATTAATTCACTCTCGATATGTAAGTTTTTAAAATAGTCTTAAGTGTGTGCGAATGGCCCTGGTGATATTGTTATAATATTCTACCCATTTTCGAATTCAATTATTTGCCCTTTGCCCTTCGCCCTTCGCCCTTGGCCCTTCGCCCCAAGGACAAAGGGCAAAAGGGCGAAGGACAAAGGGCAAAGGGTAAAGGGTAAAGGGCGAAGGGCAAAGGACAAAGGGCGAATGACAAAGGGCAAAGGGCAAAGGGTGAAGGGCAAAGAGCGAAAGACAAAGGGCAAAGGGCATAGGGCGAATAACAAAGGGCAAAGGGCACAGGGCAAAGGACAAAGGGCAAAGGACAAAGGGCAAAGGGCAAAGGGAGAAGGGCAAAGGGAGAAGGGCAAAGGTCGAAGGACAAAGGGAAAAGGTCGAAGGACAAAAGGCAAAGGGCGAAGGGCAAATGGCAAATGTCGAAGGACAAAAGGCAAAGGGCGAAGGGCAAATGGCGAAGGGCAAAGGGCAAAGGGCGAAGGACAAAGAACAAAGGGCAAAGGGCGAAGGGCGAAGGACGAAGGGCGAAGGACAAAGGGCAAGGGCAAAGGGTGAAGGGCTTGAATCTTACTTGAATCGCAATCTATCAACTAGTGTGCGAATATAATTTCCGAAGTGCAATTCACCACCGCACGACTGACTTAAGTTGTTTCTCATTTTTGGGCATTTTTGGGCATCATCGCGGTCAATCGATATATTTATTATGAAAAATAAGAAAATAATTTATAACGGGTTTTTTTTTAGAGGCGTGGTTTTCAATCTGGCACTACTTTTTTCGTAGTTGGTGTTTTTGACAGCTGTCACTTGATTTATGCTCAGTTTGGTTTGCCATTTCATAATGAATAGACTTACTCGTGAACAACGTGGCGTGGCCTCGAAGATCGTGCGATTTAACACCGATGGACTATTTTTTGTGGGGTTATGTGAAGTCGCTTGTCTACGCAGATAAGCCGGACACGATTAACGCCTTGGAAGAGAATATTCGGCGCGTTATTGCTGACATACGGCCCAACTTGCTGCAAAAAGTGGTTGAAAATGGGGCCTCTCGGCTGGAATTTGTTCGAGTCAGCCGCGGCGGCCACTTACCCGAAATCATTTTTAAAACATAATGGCAAACCCTTACCTTTATAATAAAACTAAATTCTTAGCCATAACATCAAATTATGAAAACCACGCCCCTAAAAAAAAACACCTTTATTATATCTATTAATTTTGTGCGCAGTCATGGCAGATATAGCAGTTTTTTTTTTGTCAAATGTGTCGTTAATAAAGTCTCCGACTAAAGATACTTATTAAATAGTATTTGTTTTAATATAGTGTAAAACGGTTTTCATTTTATTTTTTAATTTTCCGATTATTTAAAGAATATTTTTAGTCCGTTTTAATTCAATTAATTACGCGTTTGTCTTTTTAATGAAATTGTTTTACCATAGAGCATCATTAATATATACCAGTAGGCCAGTGATTCATACCGCAAATAAACTTTCTTATTTTCTGGTGAACGGCGTCAATATGAGTGTAAATTGTATTGGCTAAACATGCATCAACACAGTCGCTACATTAAAATTGTCAATGAACGCCATCTAAAACCAAAAATCCAACACTTTTATTAGTTCAACATTTATTTATTATCCAATTAACGCCAATATAAATTCCTAATATAAATTCCGTTAGTTGAATATGCATAATCAATCGCTGAATTTAAACAAATAAAAGATGATTATTTTATTGTGTTTTGTGGTTCAGATGTTTTCTGCTAATTGAAAATTAGAAAATATGTTTTTTTTTTACCCTTTCGGGTCTGATTATACAAATGGATGATGAAATATTTCATTCGGATGATCTAATAAAAAAATTGTTATAAAAGCTCACTATTATTGTTGAATTTTGCGATTTGTTGTATTAATATTTTCAGAATTTTCATTTTAAAAATATTGCTAAAATCTTAAATACATTTCTCTCGTAAGTTCAGTATAGGAGCATTGAAGCTGAATCTATATGAGATTGGGATTTTTATCTATTCATTTAATTGTTTATTTATCTACCTTTATCCACTCAATTACTTGTTAATTGCTTTTAAAAGAAGTTCAACACACTGGCACGACGGAACCACGCAAAAACAATCTTAGTCCGTTTTATAGGCGCCAATCGTTTTGAAATAAACGAGAAATTATAATCAATTTCTAAAAGTATCTTAAGGAATTCAAAACAACTAAACCAAACTCAAACTACGCTCAGATCGACCACGCCATTGTATGCTTTTTGTCTAAATTCTCACTTAAGGTAATTTCAATTATATTCTCTTAACTCATTCTTCGCTCATAAAGAATTATCAAACCTTGACAATCAATTCAAAATGGCCGTGTGGCCCTATATATTAAAACATTACACAGTTTAGCATGCGGACAAAACAAACAAATTAAAGATTAGGTTTTTCATAAATTATAGAATATGAAAAAATGTCTTTTATATGTTGTTTATAAATACTATTGTTAAATTGCATTATTTTTAGGTAATTTAAACTTCTAAAGTAATAAAATGTGAATAAATATTTTGTTTTTAAAAATGTAAGGACATTCCTAAGTATAAAAATGAAATAGTGTTTCCCACGGGATTCCTTATCACTTGACTTCCTCGCCTCCGGACTAAATGGGTCAACTTTTTCTAGTGCAAGTCCTTTTATGGGGTTATTCTACACATCAAACGAAACGACTATTGTTTTACGGGTTTTCTTAATTTTATCATTTTTTCCAAAGAAAATATATAATAATCTTAAAAATCTAACTAAACCCTAGTTACTAAAAACTAAAAACTAGTTAAACCCGACAACATTTTCATCTTGCTATTTCCAGCTCGAAAAAGATATTCTCTTTAACAACACATCCTGGCCAAATGCGACAAATTTGCTAGGATAGGTGGAACCCGCAGACCACAAAGGAATACTTCCCTGGTGACTGCTACTCAAAACGCTGCTTTCTGAATGCTGGGTTCCACTGGTGCACCACTCACTCACGGCTGACCACAGAATCATGTGATTCAGAGGAACGGGCTACTTAAAGGATCTTCTCTTATTTAATTTAATTTTAAAATTCCCGTCTGCAGTTGAGTCGCTCTACTCAAAACCCAAATCAGACTGACTGTAAAAAAGTGACAGCATTAGGATTAAATATCAGCGCTGCCAATGTCGAAACTAATGTATTATAATACTATTTAATTTATTTTTTATTATTCTATAGTATTTGTGTGTTTACTAATGTGTTAATATAATATTGTTTTTAATGCCAATTTTGAAGTGAGAAATGTTAATGAGGTATGAAATTACTTTTTTGTATAATAATATAAAAAACTTAATCCTAATGTGAAGACGGAACAAATTTTTATAGGATTATTTTACTGCCCATTTGAGTTACTTTTTTGGACACATTAAAAACTTGTAGAATAAAATTGTCCAGTTTCAAGTGTAAAATAACACCATAGATCGATTTGCGGGAGAAAAAAAACACCTAAAATTGACAAAAACCCTAATATTCCTAAAAGAAAACATCTGACCACTAACTAGTGTTAGTTCCAAAAACGTCGAATTCATAATTATTGATGCAAAAGGATTGAATTCGTAGGCAAATACGAGGGTAGAATGAATTAACCTGTTAAGTACCTAGTTGTTGCAATTATAACGATTTTACGCAAAACTGTGTTATGCGCATTCAAAAGATAATTGCCGTGGCTGTAATCATTTTGTTCAAAATGTGCAAATAACAGGAATGTTTCTGTAAATATCTGAAACTCCAAATGAAATACAAAATAACTCTTAAAACCACACACTTTGCATATGAACTTCTCTAATTTAAGATGACAGTACTTAATTGTAAATGTTATATTTGAAATGCTACATTAAAAACAACATATTGTCTTAATAATATGATAATGTTTTTGTTATTTAAATGAACCTAAATGAACTACCTGAACTTTCTTATATGTGGTGTCTATAGTTATGTATTTGTAATTTTTGTTTACCAAAAAAGTTGTAAAATCACATTCGCTTCATTTCAACTTTCTTAATTTTTGGTGAATGGCGTCAATATGGTTCCGTAAAATATGATTAGTTGAACATGCATAATCACACTCGCTGCATTTGAAATTTCTTATTTTCCGATGAACGGCGTTAATATGGTTCCGAAAATGTTGATTAGTTGAACATGCATAATCACACTCGCTGCATTTAAACTTTCTTATTTTCCGATGAACGGCGTTAATATGGTTTCGTAAACTTTCTTTAAATGAACATGAATAATCACATTCGCTGCATTTAAACTTTCTGATTTTCCGATGAACGGCGTCGATATGTTTTCGTAAATTTTCTTTAAATGAACATGTATAATCACATTCGCTGCATTTAAACTTTCTGATTTTCCGATGAACGGCGTCGATATGTTTTCGTAAATTTTGATTAGTTGAACATGCATAATCACACTCGCTGCATTTAATCTTTTTTATTTTCAGATGAACGGCGTTAATATGGTTTCGTAAACTTTCTTTACGTGGACATGAATAATCACATTCGCTGCATTGAAATTTTTTGATTTTCCGATGAACAGCGTTAATATGGTTCCGTAAAAGTTGATTAGTTGAACATGCATAATCACACTCGCTGCATTCAAACTTTCTTATTTTCCGATGAACGGCGTTAATATGGTTCCGTAAAAGTTGATTAGTTGAACATGCATAATCACTCGCTGCATTCAAACTTTCTTATTTTCCGATGAACAGCGTTAATATGGTTCCGTAAAAGTTGATTAGTTGAACATGCATAATCACACTCGCTGCATTTAAAATTTCTTATTTTCCGATGAACGGCGTTAATATAGTTTCGTAAACTTTCTTTAAATGAACATGAATAATCACATTCGCTGCATTTAAACTTTCTGATTTTCCGATGAACGGCGTCGATATGTTTTCGTAAATTTTGATTAGTTGAACATGCATAATCACACTCACTGCATTTAATCTTTTTTATTTTCAGATGAACGGCGTTAATATGGTTCCGTAAATTTCCATTAACTGAACATGCATACTCACATTCGCTGCATTTAAAGATTCTTATTTTTTGATGAACGAGTTTTCGAATTTTGATATTTTTTAATATTTTAATGTTATTGCTTTTTTGTTTTTTAGTAGTCAATGATGAAAGAGTAGTTTCATCTGAACATCTGTAACATAAAATTAGATGTTCGTTGAGATTATTCGTTAGCGAATGTATGGAACCGTTTCGATCAACGGAACTCATGCAATTCGAACAAGTAAAGTCTATTTTCTTCAATATTATTCTGACGCATTTCATTTCGTCTATTTTGCTCGGATATAATGAAAAAATGGCGTTTTTTCCGTAATTATGCTGTACCACATTTTTTGCGTCTTTTTCCGATTTGATAAATTTGATATTTTCTACTGTAAATTGATCGCATAGTTGATTTGAGTTCAGTTGTTCCAGGTGATTACTATCGCAGTCATTGACAATGATTTCTGATTTAACGGATTGACTTGCAGAATATTCGTTAGAATTATTAAACCGCACTTTTTCAAAATCACTGCTGCTTGGTTTGTTATCTCTAGTTTTCTCATAAATACTGTGATCATTCGCTTGCTCCATTTTATGAGTCTCATTTTATGAGTAATCTAAATTAATTTAACATTATGTTATGTGATATTAAATCAAAAGAATGTTTTGGTTAGGTACCTACATAATTATTATATTCTTGTAATGAATTGTAATATCTCCACGTATTTTAGTTGAGTTTGACTTATCACTTCACTATTTTCGATGGCGTTCTACGTTCTCTAACCTAACCTAATCTGTCAATTTGGTTAAAGTTTCACTTGTTTAGAATAATGATTATTTTGTATGCAAATCCGGACGAATAATGGCAAATAAATTGAATACAGCAATTCCTACTTCGTACGAATCAGGGCAACTGCAAAATTAACACTTTCTGTCTCTATTATTGTCATGGCGACTCTAACCTGTCAAACTGACAAGGAGCGTTCGGCAAGTCAGCTTCAGACTAACCCTACATAAAGTGTGATTTATGCCAGTTCAAAGTTGCAAAAGTAGGTAGACTGAAAATTGTATTTACTTAAGGTAAATATCGTGGATTTTCTTATTTAAAGTGTAAAGTATAAATAGTGTATTTACTTAATTTATAGTAAATATGAAAATAAAATACGTGTATCTATTAAGTATGTTTTAATTTGAATCAGTCATGTTAATCGATTTTATATGATCTGTTAGGTGAGCGTTACATGTTCTAAGAAAGTTTATTTATGTGTTTTTTTTATTGTTGCATTTTCCACTTGTATTATCCTTTTTTTGTTGTGTTAGTCGAGAGGATACAAAACTACAGATGAAACTAAACATGAAAATAAAGTGAAACGCATATATTATTTTATTAGATAAAAAAAATAAACATTCCTACCTTACTATGTAGAAGTACAAGTATATATGTATATATGTATATATATTTTTTATTTATATTCGTCCCTTGAATACGTCCAAGCGATAGACAATGATCTTACTTTGGGCCGAAATTTTGTAAATCTAATTGCACGTGGCTCTATCACACACGAATACCATATGGGGGTAGTCCGGGAGACGTGTACACGGGTTTACCAATTCCCCAATGTGGAGTTATGCTGCCAGAAAACATAGAGAAGAGAACTGAGGGTGAAAAACGCATCACAACAAGTACGCCACTTTGCGTCGAGTACACTCCTCGCGAATCGTACTCTCGCTTGCTCGCATGTGTCATCTATCCAGTCTCTATCCAGATGGGTATCTTCCGGTGTCGGGTTTTCACAAGGACAATTTGTATCTATATGTTTTAAAAGATCGTTGGGGAAAAGTGCCATCGGAAAGAGGCTCCTTAAATTACGCACAATTGCTAATCTCTTTGAGATACAGGTCTTTTCTTTTTGTTTTAAAAAAAAATAATTGGACATGTAAACACAATGTTACCACTATCCTACCAAAAGATATGATGCCATGTTAGGTTAAAAGGGTGTAGCGAAGGGGTCCCTAGGGATTAACCCTCACCCTTGATTAACCCTCATCAGATAGCGTGAGTGAAAAAACACCGAAAGGATTTATTTATTGCTCACCTTTTCGGCAATATCTAAACTTTAGCCCTTTTAAACTTTTTTTTTGTATTTTTACATTATTATGCTATTTTTGTTTTCGGCTAATGTTTTTAATTTAAAAAAAAACTTGTATCAGATCTTTTGGATTTTTTTATATCGGATGAAGAAGACTATCTTTAATGTTTTAGAAAAGAAATTTCATCACTTTCTTGTGGATACAATAATTGCCGTCATTTCACACCAATCACTTTCAAATTGATACATAAAATTTAACGTCACAAAGTCTCGGTCAAGTTCGCTAAGGGTCAAAATTAGACCAGGGAAAAGTGAAATTTTGCTATAACTTTCTTAGTATATAAAATATCGAATTAATTTAAATTTGATATTATTCCCTAACTAGGGGCTGAAAACTCACATAAGTAAACTTTTTTGATAGCGCCAACCATTAGTCTTAGGGGTGGGATAAAGTGCTTTTTCAAAATACAAAAACCATAACTCCCTTAATAATGACAGGATCAATTTCGTTCGAAATGTTAATTGTAGACCTCTAATTTCCCTACAACTTTTATTTGAAACAATTTTTGATATGAGCAACCCTCACGCCACAGTAATAAGAGGGATTCAATATGCGCACTCTCGCTTTGCGAGTCTACGGCGGGTTGAGCCGCGCGGCAGCTCGCGCAGAGTTTGATACAAGTTCGTACAATTGGCTTTCGCTTAAAAAACACTATCTACTTAAAAAAATTCAGTTGCCAAATATTTAAATGAATATATTTCAAAGTAAATGCAAGAGTAGTGCACAAATATATTATTATATATTTTTTATTATAATACAGTAATAATCTAGGATTTTAGAATTTGTATTAATTTTATTAAATCCTCACTTAAATAGTTTTTGAACAGCACATTATAATAGCATTAAAACACAATTATTTCAAATATACGATCACTCAATTTCAATTCAACCAAATATAAAAATAATGGTGAGCATCACATCTGCATATTTAAATTGTTTTTTGAGGTGTGTTTAAATGTAAAAAAAAACTTGATTATGCTAATCATATAATTAATTTTTTTGAACAAAAGATCTTCTTTCAGGTACTATTTAAGTACTTAGGTAAGTACCTAAAGTTAATAGTAAATGTTACCTAATCGGTTCTATAAAAGAGTTTTGTTTGCACGCTTGTAATTGCAAATCGATAGGTTTTTTTTTAATTAGTATTTATTGAATTTGTGCAATCGCACTGCCTGCTTTCAATTTAATTTCATTGTCTGATGTATTGCGTGGGTTTGTTATTTTATGTTAACTTAAAATGTTGCAGGGACGAAAAGATAATAAAAGTGTGTAATTTAATGTTTATTTTTAATTAAGGAAAACGCGTTTAATCGTGCTAATATTACGGGCGCGGACATAAAATTTAATAAATTATTTTATAACGAAAGTGGTTTTATTTCAAAGCAAGAGCGAAATAATATCACGTTTTATTTCAATTGTGCTGTTGCATTACAATACCTACTTTATTTTTTAATGACTGACCGAAATTAAAACCAAATACTAATTAATTTGATTATCTGAATGGAAATTAAATTAACCGGATCTACTTAATTTAAATTAAATTCAATAAAAGATGACTTTAGCAATAAAAGTTGACTTATGTGAACGCGTCGACCAAAAGGCGCGAATGACAATCTCGCTCTAACCTGTTCTAGGGCAGGCCAGGGCCGGCGCAACGCTGTGTTGAAACTATTATTTTCCATTTTTTTGATAAACTACGTTGAAACTGTACATATTTTTTAACTGTAGGCATTCTCTGCATTTCAATTTAATTATTTCACAATGAATTGCATCTACAGAATGTATTTATTTTCGCTGATGTCTTTTTGGGGAGTTAAACTATATCGACAGCTAAACCGGTCCCCTGAAAAAAAACCATCATACTAAAATAATTGCATAATTAAAAAAACTTTGTTTTTCTTCGAAGGGCTTGCTTCGCGAACCGCGCCATGCGTTCAATCGCCTTCTCAAACATTCAAATTATTTCTATAAAATTTAGAATTCGTTCTTTTCGTAATTAGGAAACATTTTTACAATATTTTTTGCTTATTAATGTTTGATTATTGATCTATATCAACCACTTAAAAGGACATCGGCATACACCTGTGAATGCTTCTGTAATGTCCTTTACGTGTACTCACACTAACTGCATTTAAATTCAATAATTTCACGATGAGTTGCATCGACATGCTTCTGTAACTGCCTTCTATATGTACTCGTGTAATCGCACTCATTGCATTTAAATTTCCTTATTTTCCGGTGAATTGCATCGACATGTTTCTTCAAATTTGTTTTGTTTGTAAATGCGTAATTGCATTCGCTGCATTTAAATTTTATTTTCCGGTGAATTGCATCGATATGGTATTGTAAACCTGTCTTATATGCACTGGTATATTCGCAATCGCTGCATTTAAATTTCCTTATTTTTCTGTGAATTGCATCGACATGTTTCTTCAAATTGGTTTTACATGTGGATGTGTAATTGCATTCGCTGCATTTAAATTTTATTTTCCAGTGAATTGCATCGATATGGCGTTGTAAACCTGTCTTATGTGCACTGGTATATTCGCAATCGCTGCATTTAAATTTCCTTATTTTTCTGTGAATTGCATCGACATGTATCTTCAAATTGTATTTACTTGTACATGTGTAATTGCATTCGATGCATTTAAATTTCCTTATTTTTCTGTGAATTGCATCGACATGTATCTTCAAATTGTATTTACTTGTACATGTGTAATTGCATTCGCTGCATTTAAATTTTCCAATTTTCCGATGAACTACATTAATATGATCCACCAAATAATATTTGCTTATAAAATCCTTGTTACATTCATTACACTTGGCTCGTATTCTTTTGTGTACAGAATCAATATGACCTAATAAAATAGAATTTTGCTTAAATGTCCTATTACACTCGTTACATTTATATTTTCTTTTTTTAATTTTATGAAATTTAGAGCGTTTTTTGTTCAGAGGAGCAGTCATTGTTAAACAAAGTTTTTCCTTTTCTTTGCAATCCGAGCATAATAAATTTGACTCGTGTTGATTAAGTACGCTATTTATCAAACCGCAATTATCAACGGTACACTTGCAACTACGACACGTAAAGCCGATTTCATTTGTTGTCAAAATTGATGTTTCTTCATTTTGCGTTGTTTTAGATTTGAATTTTTGATCTGCGTTAACACAATATTCTACACTTGAAATATTAGCTTCCGATTTGATAAATTTAGTATTTTCCTCTTCAAAATAATCGCAGTGGTGATTAATTATCGTTTCTTTCTGGAAACCATGGAATCTTTTGTATTCAATGTGTGATTCACTAAAACGATCTGGATCAAGACTATTTTCGCATGATGGCTCTTGCGTCCCGTCGAAATGGCTGCTGGACGGATTGCAATCAACTGATTGCTCATATTTTATGGTAACATTGTCATCGTTTTGTTCTAATTTGAGAGCGGATTGATTTTCGTTTCCTTCCATAATTATAACCTCACTTAACCTAGTTCTGACATTTTCAGACAGTTCATTTTGACATTTCGACCTGATTATTCTTTTTACAAAGTATAGAAATAGGAAAGAAAAATAGTTGACAGGACCGATTAATATATTTTTAAATATTAAAAATAATTGTAAATTTTAATCGTGAATGTCCGAAGAGCAAAAATATTTCTATTTTTTAATAGTATAATAAACTCTAACAAAGCAAATTTCCCACCTAAAAGCTGTAATTTTTATAACCTATATTCACATATATAATTTTATTTATATCTAGCGCCAACCTAGGCACTAAAGTGACCCCGTGAAATTAAGGCAATAAATTGTAAGAAATTAAGCAGATTGTCAATAAACCGTGCAATTATAATATCACTACTGAAATTGTAATATCACGGCTTTGACAGTATGCCAGCGACATCAGGGTGTCCCATAAGTGAT
This sequence comes from Neomicropteryx cornuta, assembly GCA_020383195.1. NCBI lineage: Eukaryota > Metazoa > Arthropoda > Insecta > Lepidoptera > Micropterigidae > Neomicropteryx > Neomicropteryx cornuta. The sequence goes on along the minus strand of JAHKQU010000010.1, from coordinate 1,090,042 downwards.
GGATCAAACGAAATGAGGTGATAGGAGATGTCATTTGCTATCAAACTTAATATAAACATGGTCTACCAATTCTCAATGGTTTAGAAGTTATACCACTTACAACCACTATTTTGAAAATACTTACCCCGTCTTACATAAAAAATCGTGAATAAAAAATGATCTATTTTTCAACATTTTTTTTTCTTGTTTCGTGCTTATTAGTAATTTATTTTTCTAGTAAAAGTATTTTCTTGAACTTTTCCTCGATATTAAAAAAGTAAACTTGAATTTTGTCATAATTTACTATTTTCATAAAAAAAATACCTCAACTTTGTATAAAGTTTACCTAAAAAAAATGTACTACGGAAAGTTGTACCACCACTTTAAAAACTTTTACTGTTCATAGTGATTCTAAAGAAGGTACAATTTATTGGTATTAGTCAATGTTTCCATACTTTTAGTAGTAGTTTTTCAATGAGGGGGGTCGGTCAATAATAAAACAAGCTAAATAAAATATATTTTTGTATCTGTAATAATGTATCATTTATTGCATCTTTTTTCTAGAAAAGATGCTCAAAATGTCTTCCTCCCTCTCTAATTAATGCATAGATGACATCTTCTCAAAAGGTTTCTTTTCAGATTTCGCATTGCTCTATCATTATTACGAACGACAACTGCTGCAGCTTCCAATTTTTCTCTTAATTGTAGTTCGTCTTGAACTTCGTCTTGGTATACCATTTCCTTGAAGTAGCCCCAAACAAAGTAATCGAGGGGATTCAGATCCAGCGAGCGTGCTGGCCAGGGGATAATTCCCCCTCTTCCTATCCAGCGATTGGGGTATGTGTTATCTAGGTGATTGCGGACATTGGCTGTAAAGTGTGGTGGTGCTCCATCGTGCTGCGACCACATGCTTTCCTGTATTTCCAGTGGAAAATTTGCTAGAAGTCCTTTAAGATCATGCCGCAGGAACTGTAGGTATCGTCTACCTTTGAATATTCGTGTCAGCTCAAATCAGCCTACCACCGAGTATTCCCGCCCACAGATTGACACCAAACTGATGTTGGAAGCGATCTCTCCTTATAATTCTCGGATTTTCCACCGACCAAGAGTGCATATTGTGCATGTTGAATACGCCAACCCTTTTAAATGTAGACTCATCGCTCCACAAAATCGAATCAAAGAAGTTTTCATCTTCCCGGGATCGACGAAGCATTTCTCTGCAAAATGCTACCCGTAAAGCGTAGTCTCTGGGCAAAAGTGCCTGCGCACGTTGCACGTGGAAAGGGTGCAAAAAAAAGGGATAAAAGTCGGATTGGGTTGAACTTAATTTTAATCGTATGAAATTTCGGCCGATTTTTTGAAGTGTCGGGCAAATTTCGTATGGGGCAAATATAAAAAACACTTTTGGCTCAGTAATAATATTAATATGCTATTCCTCTCCGTGTTTGTATCGATTTCCGTAGTGTAGCAGTTATCGCGTTTATTTTCACACTCACAAGTCTCACACACAATGTGTGGAAACAGTTTTATTAGTGAAATCTTCTTAAAAAAAATCCTAAATAGTACCGATGTTTTTATTGTAGTACGAGCTATCTACTACTAGCCATCTAGCTATCTATATATCATCTATTGAATACAAAAAAGCACATGAAATACACCAATTTATGCTTTTATTTTTTAAAAAAAACTGATTTAATATAGAACTAAACTAGGATTTTTGCCGTGGTTTTGTGCATTGATATAGTATTTTAAGACAGGTTTTGCCGAATTATTGAAAATAGGTCAATTTGGGAAAAGTACAAAATAAATAGAGAATAATTCTGTATATAGGAAGGTGATGGGTGGTTTTATTACTAACCGCGCGTGAAAATTTACCAAAAAAACTGGAATTATGTTAAAATTTATGATTAATTGAAAGAATGTCATCATACTATTATATTGTATTGTTTTTTATTTTAACTAAACAAATTTAAAATATAACTCACTGTCGCCTCTATTGTGCCGCAAGCACGAGTGAAGATAGGAAATGAAGCAACCCATCACAAGTTGGTACCACAGGCGTGAATAGTCTGGGCGAAGATGCCTTTTATGACGCCTGAAGGGCCTAGCTGTAAGACGTCAGGTTCTGATTAGATAATTTACTACTACTAAACAATGTATAGAAGCAGTTGATATTTATGATAGTTACAGGTATCATAACCATCTTGTTTATTATAAGATCTACTGATAAATAAGCATAGTTTGATCCATAGTTTTATGCCGTAGTTGGTATTGTATAATTTGAGCGTGGTCCAACGAGACATTCAACTGCGATCTAATGTTGTACATAAAAATACACCAATTTTAACTTTGTTTAGTAAGAGAAAAGCAAGAGATTAAAACTAAAAAAATCCGATCAGTTGATACTCAAGAATTGACTTTCGCTACTCAGATGAAATTGCGTGCATCAATCAGGTCGGCTAGATGCTTTATAGGTTATAGAAGACATTACTAAAAGCTCAAACCGGGCATATGATAATATATAAATCATTATGTGATAATATAATAAATATATATAACATAATAAATATTAATATATCATTATTCATTTAAATGGTACGAGAACACAATAATATGTATGTTTCCAACAAAATACCATCCGTAGATCTGTCTTTCTCAAAGAATTAGTTTGGCCAGCTTTTTGGACCAAATACCCCTATGTGCAAATACCTATGGTCGGATTGGGAGAGCAGTCGAATTATTAAATTCCATTTCCGCGGAGATTGATACCTTTTTCTGTTCGCCCAATAGGATTAAACATTTACTTTCTCTTACACCGCTGTTCAGCGTGATCAGCATAATTTATTTGTTATGCCTAAAGGCATTATTTTAAGTTTAACGTTGTATTTTTCATGATTACTTCAATTTATTTGTTATTCTCTTCTGTTGTTTGTTTGTTATGTTGTTCTTTTCTTTTAGTAGTTTAATTTTTACTTTAATTGTAATGTGTACATGGGGAAACCTGTTTAATAAATAAATAAATAAACATTATGTGCGAACTCAAAAATAATATATTTGTCTTTCTTTGTCCGCTTGGCTGCGTATCTATCGGTTTCTTTCTCGCACCGCATCACTCATTTGACAGTTCAATAATATTATTTATTTACGTAATTTGACATAAATAGCAGAGAAATTATAAATATAATGATATATTTACAAGTGGAATGATATTTTTTCAATTAACTGCTTTATTTTCGAATGATTACTGCAAGTTTTACTGCACAAAGGGCATTGTTGTGAGTTTCTCTAAAACGCTCGGCACATCGACTGGCAAAAAAGCAATACCACACCAGCGAATGGTATTGCTTTTAGGCGGTAGACGAATTCTTGGAAGTTAAGGTTTAAATTTCACGGTTCCTTCTATGCCAGTATTCAAAACGTAATTTGTAATAAACCTGGTTTCATCAAAAGATCCCTCTAGAGATCTCTCTTGTCTCTTAAAATGAAATTTCCTCTCAGTTTATCACATTTGGTAGCATCTAACAATTTTACAATTTATAAAGTTATTTTAACATTGATCTCTCCTAACCAGCTTTCAATTTATTTATTTTTTTTTATTTTATATTTCCCATCCGTTAAATTCGGTTCTTCGTATTTACTTTTATATTTATAAAAGGTATAATGTGTTTCTGGCACACTGCCTAAGCTTTTGGCTTATTGCCACTTTAGATGAAGAAAAAGAAGAAAGAAAAAACACTATCCATGACATAACGACGTAGGCAACTGTCATATTTACATTTTGAAACCCTATAAGAAGATAAAACGAACTGTTTATACATTTATCTTTATCAAAATGGAGGAAAACGAACATCAAACTGGGCAAATCGATGACAATATCACCTTTCAATATGAGCAAGTAAGTGAATGCAATCAAACCAACACTAATATTGATGGACATCAAAAGCAATCATCCAAGATTAATCTTGAAACATCAAATCCAGCAGGATTTATTAAGTCAGAAGTTGATAACGAAATTTGCTTTGGTTTCCGGGGCGAGAATAGTATAAATCATCAAGATGATGCTTTTGAAGAAGAAAATACAAAGTTTATAAAATTAGAAACCAATCTCTTGAACGACCAACGTAATAATCAAACAATCCAAAGTGTAAAAAGCCCAATTATATTATTAAAAACAATCAATTTTATTTGTAACATTTGCAAATGTACTCTTGATAGACACAGCCGAATAAATACTGCAATAGATAAGCACAATAGGGCGAACTTAATGTGTTTAGAATGCAGAGGACAACAAAGAATGAAATCAACAGTGACTGATACTCGAAAGAAGATTACGGATGAACAATTTAAGATTAAACAAAATCGACAAATAAGAAAATTTAATTGCGACGAGTGCGATCACAGTAGTTCAAGGAAAGCACATTTGCAAACACATATGGATGGAGTTCATCGGAAAATGCGAAAATTCAAATGCAGCGAGTGCGATCTGAGTAGTTCAAGCAAATCAAATTTACAAAAGCATGTCGATGGAGTTCATCGAAACATAAAAAAATTCAAATGCAGCGAGTGCGATTACAATAGTTTAAGAAAATCAGATTTACAAAAGCATGTTGATGGAGTTCATCGGAAAATAAGAAAATTTAAATGCAGCGAGTGCGATTACAATAGTTCAAGGAAAGCAGATTTACAAACGCATATCGATGGAGTTCATCGAAAGATAAGAAAATTTAAATGCAGCGAGTGCGATCACAGTAGTTCAAGCAAAGCACATTTACAAAGTCATATCGATGGAGTTCATCGAAAAATAAGAAAATTTAAATGCAGCGAGTGCGATCAGAGTAGTTCATGCAAATCAAATTTACAAAAGCATGTCGATGGAGTTCATCGAAACATAAGAAAATTTAAATGCAGCGAGTGCGATCACAGCAGTTCAAGGAAAGCACATTTGCAAACACATATGGATGGAGTTCATCGGAAAATGCGAAAATTCAAATGCAGCGAGTGCGATCTGAGTAGTTCAAGCAAATCAAATTTACAAAAGCATGTCGATGGAGTTCATCGAAACATAAAAAAATTCAAATGCAGCGAGTGCGATTACAATAGTTTAAGAAAATCAGATTTACAAAAGCATGTTGATGGAGTTCATCGGAAAATAAGAAAATTTAAATGCAGCGAGTGCGATTACAATAGTTCAAGGAAAGCAGATTTACAAACGCATATCGATGGAGTTCATCGAAAGATAAGAAAATTTAAATGCAGCGAGTGCGATCACAGTAGTTCAAGCAAAGCACATTTACAAAGTCATATCGATGGAGTTCATCGAAAAATAAGAAAATTTAAATGCAGCGAGTGCGATCAGAGTAGTTCATGCAAATCAAATTTACAAAAGCATGTCGATGGAGTTCATCGAAACATAAGAAAAATCAAATGCAGCGAGTGCGATTACAATAGTTTAAGAAAATCAGATTTACAAAAGCATGTTGATGGAGTTCATCGGAAAATAAGAAAATTTAAATGCAGCGAGTGCGATTACAATAGTTCAAGGAAAGCAGTTTTACAAACGCATATCGATGGAGTTCATCGAAAGATAAGAAAATTTAAATGCAGCGAGTGCGATCACAGTAGTTCAAGCAAAGCACATTTACAAAGTCATATCGATGGAGTTCATCGAAAAATAAGAAAATTTAAATGCAGCGAATGCGATCAGAGTAGTTCAAGCAAATCAAATTTACAAAACCATATTGATGGAGTTCATCGCAAAAAATAAAAAGATTCATAATCAACTTTAATTAATCGAGATCACAAAAATCACCGTTATAAAAAGTTCAACAATAAGCAATTTGTCAAAATTTACATTTGACGATATTGAGTTATAATTAAGCGATAGGTACAGGTTAATGTTCTCTTTATTTTGACAAAAAATCATCCTACAAACGTATTTTATTTGTAAATCATAAAAAAAACGCTATTGCTTATTGGTTAATTAATTAATGTTAAAATATGGAGCAAGTTATCGTATTTCACAATATGTGTATTTAATTATGCAGTTAAGTTTTAAAACGGAGCATATTTAATGGCCAGATAAAACCTTCTATTCCACGCACTGCGCACTAGATGCCAATCATTTTAGCGATTTGTTTTTTTTTGTTAAAAATATTAAATAGCGTTTAAACTGTCATTTTAGAATTAGATAAAAAAAACATGATTTAAAGTAGAATGATTTTAGTTAGAATATTAGTAAATAATACTAGTAATGTAAGAAAATACCCTATATAAAAGTTAGCTTATAAATTTGAGAAATTTGAAGAGAATGACATCGCTCTTTAGAGCGATGTAATTCTCTTCAAATTTCTCAACCTTAACCTTCCTTTCTTACCATTTTCCGTTAACCTTTAAGTTAACGGAAAATATCCTGTTAGTTATTCAATTTGGGTATTGAATATGGTCATAAAATAAGTATTTACTATAAATTTAACAAACTTGACTAGGCTAATTATCGTCTGTTTTAAGGTTGACTATATTTTATTGTTTTATGAATTAGGTTATGTTAGTAATGTGCGTATTGTAATTTTAATAATGTATAAGTAAACATAATATTACTTAGTTAAATAATTATGTGCTATTTTCGCCCATTCTATAAAAATGAAATCTCTACTATTCTATCTTAGGTATATTTGGGAAAGTAGGACGGTATGCCACGCATCAAGGCTTTGAGAGTTATACTTCCCTTAGTCAACAAAAAACACTATAACTAGATATTTACAGTTAATTACAGATTTCATATTTTTTGTATAATAATTTGAAATACTGAATGTTTGTATCATAATATTATGTAACGTAGAGCTTTCAGGATCAAATAACCCAACATAATGAAAGTCAGTATTATCAAATGTAAACTAAAACACCAGAAAACAACTAATCGTCATCATCTCCATCAACAGCATCATCGAGATCATCATCATCAGTAGTGGGCCACATATGCGAGGCCAGCTATGCACCGACTGCATATTGGCCAATATTCCCACTCATTAAGAAGGAAAATGTTTCTTTATTGAAAAATGTAAAACAAAAATAATTACTGTGAACTTATTTACTGTCAATTGTAATCCTCACATGCTATTATGTAACATATACAAAACAAAATGTATGACCGGCATAGAAAACTATATAAAACGAAGCTAAGTGCTGGTGGTTGTCGACACCAAGTCCTGAAGGAGGCAAGTCGTTCCAGGCCAATGTGGGTCTTATGTTTTGTTCATCCGTCGATATGTCCTGCAAAAAGACCAGGATAAGATTTTCTACATATAAAATTGGAATACTCGGAAGATCGTCTTTTCCATACGAATCGGTTGAACTTTAAATTTATCACATGACTGCTTTATATTCAAATTCGGTCATTTGTCGGTCAATGTCCTGAAAGCTCGATCACAAGGAAGAAAGGATAATTAATTGATAATACCTTTGAATAATAAATACCAATATTAGTTTTAATTTTGAGATACATGGCAGGTACCTGTTATAGAAAGATATGAATTAGGTACTGTTTATTTTTGCTTATTTATTTTTTTATTTAGAATGATGTTTGCGAGTGTAATTATAAAATAATAAAAATTAACTCGAATCTGAATAACTTAGTACATACAGTTTGAGAATTGTTAAATGGTAAAATGCCAGTCCTTTAAACGTACAGCGTCATAAACACCACTTTGCTGACATGACCTTAAGTTTTGAGGAATCTACTTTAGTTGAGGATGCTGTGAATAACGCCTAAATACCTTATCAGCTTGGATCTTATCAGCGTCTTAAGTTGGTGGCTCTGAACTGCTAAAAGCGTGTTTGACGATTTATTTATAATTAATTCAAACCTTTCATATTTTTTTTTGTTTATCTGTCAATATAAGAGTGTCGCACTCATTGAAATGAATACCTAATCTATTATTTATCTGCTGGAGTTGCCATGGCAACTAAGCGTTTTATTGAATATTCCTTCTTCAAATGTTTGACTTAAAATTTAAAGATTCATTGAAATTGAGAAATATTCATTTTTTATTTTCACTAAAATTATGTAGATATAATTTTTAAAATATAAAAAAAACTTGAATGGTTAGAGTGGTGAGAAATACTCGATAAAGTACGACATTTCTAAGTGTAATCAGTTTAGAAAGTTGTATCTAAATATTTATATTTTAAAAAAAATGTTACGATATGTGAAATTTAGGACATCTTACTGTATATCACAGTGTAGTGTTGCCAGATGGTATCCTATTGGAGGACATGTCCTCCTTTTTATGATTTGTCGTCCAGTCTCTATGAATAAAATGAAGTTTAATATATAAAAAATCTCGTTTAATTGTGAAAGTCCTTCTTTTTTAAAAAAAAAAAAACAATCTATTTCCAAATGGGCATCTGGCAACCCTATCGCAGTGTTGCAAGGCCGTGATTAATAGAATAGCATTTATATTGGCCCAATAATCTGTAAATTAGTAATAAAAATAAAGTGCGCCTGGTAAGAAAATATTCTATGTTCTTCTGTGAATGAAAATTTAAATGAAATTAAATATATGAATATTGATATAATATTATTTATTTATTTTGATTCCGATTAATAAACGTCACATACTTGATGATCAAAGCGAATTTTGACAAAATAATAATTCTACATGGAATGAAGTAAAGTAAAGGAGGATTGATTGGTGAGATTTTAATCAATTGATTCATTATTTTTTTTTTTCAAATTAAGTATTTCTTTTATATACTTAATTGAGGTTATATTTAGTTGTGTGGGTTTTTTTTTAATACATAACAATGTTGTTGGCTGCATGCCGAAGGCTGAAATATAATTTATTTATTTATTTATTTATTCTTTATTGAAAAATCCAACAGTATTCATTTTTATCATTACAAAAAAACTTATTACTAGTATACAAAACCAATTATGGATTTCGGACATTTTACAATATTAACATTAGCATAAAAAAAATTGTGATAGTGTTCCTAAAATATACATAGATTATGAATATTATATACGTCGTATTCAGTAGAATTTTTTGATATGTTATGTGTAATTTGTGAGTGATGTTTGTGGTAGTTGTGAGTGTGTGTGATTTGTATGTATATGTTCAAATAAAGTAATAAATCATCATCATGTTTTAACAATGATCTTATGACACCGAGGAATCATGCTGATTTGCCTCAATCATGCTGACAATTCTATTATTGTAGCTTAAAAAGTACTAGTTATAAAATTGTATTGTTAAGTACAAAATATTATTAAATAACATGTTAGGAGCGAACGACAGAAATTATCATTTCTTCTTGGAAAACGTTTTGGTCCCTGCGGCTCGCCTGTCCTCGAAACTTTGCTCAAACACAAAGGAAATATTGAATATTAATGTTTTTATGATAAACAATTTCGAAGGAAATGAAAAGGCGGCCTTAAATATGTATAGTAACAGTTTTAGAATGCATGTCGAGGTTTTTTTAATATTTATTTAACCTTTTATGAAAAACTTTGTGCGGGGTTATTTCATTCACCAGTGTATTCTTTATCAATTCCAATATTATCGTCCGTCTCGCTTATTTTCATTAAAAAAGTGTGCAAGTGCGAAAGAGCAATAGTATTATATCTATAGAAATACGGATACATAAAGGTTCAGTTCTAATCGCTTACTTCTAATTCTTTGCCTAAATCTGCTCAATATTTTATCTAAATTGTATCAATTGAACCATTCTTCAGTTCCTGACTTCTTGCCATCATGACGCGATATGACGCGTCTAGAATTAGCATTAATAACATAAGTAAATGTGTATCTTATTGCGAACTCAACACACATGAGACCACTCACCACCAATTGCTGCACAAATTGATCTGCAAACTGCAACGAGGCCAATAAGATGCAGACTCGGCCTCAGGTCGTCGCACGCAAGGGGGTAGATTCCACAATTAATTAAAGCATTATGAATTATGGCAATACTTTTAAAACATTTTTATGATCAGCATAATAAAAATAAATGTTCCTAAAAAAGATTAAATCGAACATATTAATGATGATTTTGATTTATTTAAATTATATAGTTTATTGTATATAGGGTGGTGGTTTACTTATTCGATTTTGACAAGTTCAATAAACTCTTCAACTTTCATACTGCAAGCAAACCATCCATTTTAATAATTTGTCATGAAATTTACTAAAATACTTTTTAGATTCTAAAAAAATTAATTTGACGTTACAAATACTCTATTTGATCGCACCTAGTTAAATTAACTTAGCTTGTAAATTATTATTTTAAAATGTTATACAATTGCTAATTATAATTATACTTAATTTTGATTATAATTACTATTATGCTATAAAAATATATATAAGTAATATTATTATTTTAATCACATTAATAACGTGTAAAATACAGAATTAAATAATGTGAACGTATTCACAAATACTAATATCTACCCGGTTTCAAACAGATGTCTTGGGATTGGCTGGTACAAATAACTGCTGTAAATATGCTTTGCTTAAACTTCCGTAATTGCACTCGCTACATTTGAATTTACTTATCTTTCGATGAACTCCATCAATATGATTTTGTAAATGTGCTTTTCTTAAACTACCGTGATTGAATTCGTCGCGTTTAAATGTAAGGTAATCTTGAACAAAAGAATCATCGTACATTGAAAAAACTTAGTTGAATTTGCGTCTAGTTTTAATTTTTCGATTTTTGCATTCAGTCAATGAGATATTTATGTTTAAAGTTTTGATAAAATGTATGAGAATTTTCGAGACTCTCAACATTTATGTAAAGAAGAAAATAGCAAATCAAATGTTTACATATCAACTTTTTTTTTTTACATAATCTATCTACACTAGGAAATGCTTATTTTACGAGTCACTTAGCATTTATTGTTTAGTCATTTACACAAGGTAAAGTCACTTTGCCGTATTCAATATTTAATCATGAATGTAGATTTTAAAAGATACAAATATTTTTATCGGCATTTATTTATTTTTATTATTTATTTATTCTTTATTCATTATGGGACAATAAGAAGTTACAACAATAAATAACACTGAACAAGGAATTAAATTAGTATAATATAGACAAATTAAACACCAGTCATTTATTGTTGCTCTGAAGTAACATGACTACTCTAACTAGGTTAAAAAAACCTGTTCTAAGGGCGGCCAGATGAAGGTTGCAGAAAAAATACAATTACTATTTCGTACGCGAGATGTTACCTAAAAAAAAAGATCTTAGGATAAATAAGATGTTTGAGTTTGAAGATACTTAATGCACATAAGTAATACATTATCGTATTGTATATAAATATAGGTATTAAAATGACTTAATTCATAGGCACACAATATCTCTCTCTTTCTCGCACACAGTTAAACACATCCTCTATACACAAATACTATATCTACTGTTTGTAAATAGGAAGAAAATCCAAATTCGGTTTTATTATCTGATTCTTTTTTAATGTTATATTGATATAATTGTGTTTTCCCATATGAATATAATAAAAAAATTTATAGATATGTATTACGAGGGCTTATATATAATAGATTAGGAAAAGTGTGATATTTAAAACTAATTTAAAATAATGGTAAATTACAAAGACCTCACGAGGTAGAGGAAAGCAAAAAGTAATGAAAATGTGTAAAATTATTTGGCCTTATATTTAAATTTGATATTTTTTTAAGAACGTCAAATCGCCTTACAAAAATACTACTTCATTGTTGACATTAAAGAGGGTATGTCGAGCTATAAGGGTTAATTAGACGGGTATAAAGCGCCTGCGCGTGAAGTCAAATATATGCAGCGTGAACTTATCTAAGGGGTGCTTCTGGGCATGCATATTCTGGGTTAGATATAGCTCATCCTGTATAACTGTATAAAAAATGAGATCAATTTATACGATATCAATATCGTAATTTGATGAAAAAAATCGTATCACTCTTTATGTTGGCTGCATGCAATGCGATTTGGAGGGTAGTAGGGATTTTTGCTCAGAAACCCGTCGACTTAATAGCCATAGCTTTTTTTTACATTTTAATATTTTAATGAACTGCAAATGATTTGTTTATTTATTGTTTATTTTCATATGAAATGCTTCGATATCTTTCTCTAATTAATTACACTGGCTACACTTAATTCTTTTCGATGAGCTATATCGATATGATTCTGCGAGTGATTTGAATCGCACTCGCTGCATTTAAATTTTCTTAATTATCTAAAACAATTTATACAATTTTTACATAGACATCTTTTAAGGATAAATAATTTTATTGTAAGTTTTCCACTTAATTCGTCGCTAGCTAGGTAGGTAGGTAGTTTTTTCTGACCATTCATTTCTGATGATTAAGATCCTAATTTATACCGATTTCAAAAAAATACACTCCCGGTATATTAAGAAGGCTTTTTTAAATTGAAAAATATTTACCGAAAGCCAATAAGTAAAACATAAAATACGATCCAACTATAATATAAGTACTTGTTTAGAAAAAAAGAAAAATATTATAATATTGTAAATGTTTGAAACACCAACTTTGAAAATCAAATACGAAAAAAGTAATTAACTGAATTAAATTAGTGATACTATTTATGTTAAAAACTAGGTACTTTTAATATTACATAACACTCAAACCGAAACTTTGAAATATTACAATAAAAAGAAGATTTTGTTTGATATAATATAGGAAAATAAAAATCCATATGAGGTCGGTAAAATTTTATTGAATTCTAAGCAAATTCTACCAAATCATCAAGCATGGGTTTCTAAAACAATAAACTAAAATAATAATATAAATTCCTTAACTGAAATTCAATATACTTAATCATTTTATTTTAATATTTGAAATATTCTAATATCTATCAAGTAAAAAAAACATATTTTTTGGACTTGTAAATATAAATTAGTTAAAAAAATAATTATTTTACGATAGACGTGATGTTGTTAAATATGTTTGTTTCTATGGCAGTTTTAACAAAATGAATTTAATCATAAACGCTATCTTAAATTAATTATTTTATTAACAGCTACGATGTAATTTATATATTTATTCTCAATATTATAACGATTAACAAAACAATAATTATAATTAGGCACGTTAAAGCTAGGTGTGTTTATTTCATTTTACCTATCAGGTAATCATACTTCGATACGAATAACTAACAAAAGTAGCAGAAAAACTGAATAGACCACTGTAAGGTACAGTAAGATAAAGTAAAGTACAGTAAAGAAACAAGTAGGTAAAAATACATTTGAAGGTAACGATTTGTGTGTCAGATCACTCCTCAGAAGGAATCTTCGTTCACGTATTTAGTCGCCTTCATTTCTATATTGTTTTCGACGCACTCTGTATTTTACAGAGTCGAACGGTAAAAATCATCCTGTATAATGATGAGATATGTTTTTTTAAAATTTAATTTAATTTACATTTCAAAGTTAAACCTATAAAATCTATGTCGTCTGCGTAGATAATGAACTCAAAGCCATGTCACGGATAACATTGTACCTTTTTTTACAATCGCAATCCCTACATTTTTTATATATTTATTTCGGTTTGAACATCATCAATGTGTATTTCATCAATTTTCTTTTTGAGTACAAATATAATTACAATATAATATAATTTATAACTTTTTATTTTAAAATGAACACCAATGTTTTTTTTTTTACTTCTTTCATAGAAACACATTTAATCACACTCGCTGCATTTATTTATTTTTTATTTGGCAAATAAACAGTTAAGGTATATATATATATATATATAAACATACAATAAAGATAACAATGTTAATCTTTATATATTTGAAATGTTAAAATATAATTAATGTGCAACAACTGTAATTCGCAAAAACTAAAACTAACGAAACAAAGATTTAACATATAATTTTTAACAAAAGGTAGATAGACAAGAGGAAATTACACATTCAAATATTTAGAAATTTGATGCTTAAACTCACTCAAATTACAACTAAATATATTAATAACATTATTGTTTTGGGAGTAATTACTTTTGCATATGGGCAGACGAAACAGCTCTTTATGTCTAGTTAACCGAGAGTGTACACGAAATTTAATCAAAGCAATTAGTTCCATGGAACTAACAAAATCATTTAAGATTTTGTATAAGTACAATAAGTCAGAGATCTATCTGAAAGATTGGCCATATTATATTTTTCTAATGAAATTGAGAAAATGTCAGGAAGAGAAAATGTACGATAATACAAATATTTAATGAATTTCGTTTCAATTCGTTCCAACCTCTCAATTGTAATGTGGATTCCATATTTGAGATGCATATTCAAGCTAACTTCGGACGAATGATGATCTTGAAAGAAAAAAATGAATTAAATTTTCGATCAAGTGTTATCCCCAAATCTTTAACAGTTACTTTCTTGGCTAAACAAGTGCTTTTAATTTTATAATCAAAATCAATAGTACTGGTCTTTCATGTGAATGACATAGAGTAGCATTTAGATACATTTAAATAAAGTCGATTAACTTTGCAATATGTAGCAAAACGTTCGATATCTTTCTGTAATAGACGGCAATCATCAACATGTTTTATAGGATAGAAAATTTTAAGGTCGTCAGCATCTGATAAGTGTTGAAGCATGGTGAAAGCAACTATCAGTATCATTAATATAAAATAGAAATAATAATGGGCCCAACAGACTACCTCGAGGAACCCCTGATGGAATAAATCCAGTTAGATTTAAAACCCCGTATAATAAGACTTTTTAATTTGCGGTGAACACCATCAATGTGTCTTTTTATGTGATTTTTACTATAGCACAGATAATTACACTCGCTGCATTTATGACTTTTTATCTAGCGATGAACACCATCAATGTGTCTTTTTAGGGTTCCTTTTACAGTACACATAAAATCACACTCGCTGCATTTATGACTTTTTATCTTAAAATGAACACCATCAATGTGTCTTTTTAGGTTTCCATTTCGAGTACACATATAATTACATTCGCTGCATTTATATTTTTTTATTTTGCGATGAACACCATCAATGTGTGTTTTTATGTGACCTTTACTGTAGCACACATAATTACACTCGCTGCATTTATGACTTTTTATATTGCGGTGAACACCATCAATGTGTCTTTTTAAGTAACCTTTACTGTAGCACACATAATTACACTCGCTGCATTTATGACTTTTTATCTTGCGGTGAACACCATCAATGTGTTCTTTTAGGTTTCCTTTTCGAGTACACTTAAAATCACATTCGCTGCATTTATATTTTTTTATTTTGCGATGAACACCATCAATGTGTGTTTTTATGTGACCTTTACTGTAGCACACATAATTACACTCGCTGCATTTATGACTTTTTATCTTGCGGTGAACAACATCAATGTGTCTTTTTAGGGTTCCTTTTAGAGTACACATATAATCACATTCGCTGCATTTATGACTTTTTATCTTGCGGTGAACACCATCAATGTGTCTTTTTAAGTAACCTTTACTGTAGCACACATAATTACACTCGCTGCATTTATGACTTTTTATCTTGCGGTGAACACCATCAATGTGTCCTTTTAGGTTTCCTTTTCGAGTACACTTAAAATCACATTCGCTGCATTTATATTTTTTTATTTTGCGATGAACACCATCAATGTGTGTTTTTATGTGACCTTTACTGTAGCACACATAATTATACTCGCTGCATTTATGACTTTTTATATTGCGGTGAACACCATCAATGTGTCCTTTTAGGTTTCCTTTTCGAGTACACTTAAAATCACATTCGCTGCATTTATATTCTTTTATTTTGCGATGAACACCATCAATGTGTGAGATTAAATTTCTTTTGTGGTAACACATATAATCACATTCGCTGCATTTATATTTTTTTATTTTGCGATGAACACCATCAATGTGTGTTTTTATGTGACCTTTACTGTAGCACACATAATTACACTCGCTGCATTTATGACTTTTTATCTTGCGGTGAACACCATCAATGTGTCTTTTTAGGGTTCCTTTTAGAGTACACATATAATCACATTCGCTGCATTTATGACTTTTTATCTTGCGGTGAACACCATCAATGTGTCTTTTTAAGTAACCTTTACTGTAGCACACATAATTACACTCGCTGCATTTATGACTTTTTATCTTGCGGTGAACACCATCAATGTGTCCTTTTAAGTGACCTTTACTGTAGCACACATAATTACACTCGCTGCATTTATGACTTTTTATCTTGCGGTGAACACCATCAATGTGTCCTTTTAGGTTTCCTTTTCGAGTGCAAATATAATCACACTCGCTGCATTTATGACTTTTTATTTTGCGATGAAAGACATTAATGTGATCGATTAATAGATATTTTAATGCAAACGTCTTACAGCATTCGTTACATTTCAACTTTTTAAATACATGTTTTCGGTTTTTAATTGGCGTTTTTACGTTTAAGCATTGCCAACACAAAAAAGTAAAACACTCATTAAATATTGCATTGCTATCATTGCATTGAACATGGGCGGACTTGCTTCTATCAATTAGACACCCGCATTTCGTACACGAAAAATCTATAAGATTTAGATTTACTTTCGCAATTTTCATTGTGGCTTGTTCTTTTTTGTATTTTGCGACTTTCGCCAAATTGTGAATATCAGGTTCTTTCTTGATAAATTGAACATCTTCTATTTCAATTTCCCGCTCTTGATTAATGTTAATTTCTTGGATTTCATTTTGAAAATTCACTTCATTTTTTATATTAACAGAACTAATGAATTCTGAACTGGAATGTTTCATTTTGAAAATAATAATGAAAGCTTACTCTGCAATTAATATAGGTTGAGTATTTTTGACACCTCTTTTACTGTGGGCTTTGATTGATAGGCTTATCGATATTTTTTATAATTGATACTAACTTTTATCCATGATCGTATTAGGGCATTATTGTTATTATTTGAACATAATATAAGAAAACAATTATAATTTTAGCTTCCCTAGTATCATAGTTTACAACAAATTGTTTATTGTGACACTGACAGTGACAGCTGTTCATCTTTCGAATTTTGTTAGTTTAAAATATTGCCATTATCTATAAGATTCAAAAAATCCAATTCTTCTTGGTTGGGTTTTAAGGAGTATTATAAAACACTAAAAAAATAATGGATTTCCGGCTTCTAAAACTGTTTTGAAAAAACAATGGGTCGTGCAATAAAAAAACAATAATATTCGAAGTAAACTGAAACATATTTTAGGCTTTTATAAATTGCAAAGTTCAAATATCTAGTACTGTATTAGATATTCACGAGACAACATTATAAACAGGATTTAGGCATTTGAAAGATCAAAACCCACGGTGACTTGAACCCACGGTGTTCAAGTCATAATACTGGGAAATTCGATGGAAATCTATCAAGCATGGACGACATGGAAGGATTAATTTATTTATTTAAAACATTGCCACTGTTCTAGCGAAATCGTAGTTTTTGGCTATAGAAACTCTAATCGCCGGTTAAAAGAATGAGTGTGTCGTATCTATTTATATAGGCATATAGGAATACCGGCATATTTGTGAATTATAAACATTTTAATTTAAGTATTGAGCCGAAATACAATTATTAAATAAAAAATATTTTTTTAAATTATGAATTACTAATATAATATACAATTTTTAGATAATCATCATCTGCCATTTAGCAGAAAATAGTGGTTTGTCATTGGAATCCGTTGACACTCTTACTCTAAAATGTACAAATCGCCGATAATCTTGCATATTAATAAAATTAAAGTGTCTATAGTGTGAAGTGTATTTTAATCTTGTAAATTAAAATGGATAATTGAGTTATGGGTATCCTATGAATAAATACCCATAATTCAATCTTATTATCCATTTTAATTTAGAAGATTACAATTTCCTATTAATGATGGTTTTGCGATGACGATAAATAAATCTTAGGCCAAAACTAAACGAAAGAAGATTGATTTACCCATAGACAACTACGTGTGCCATGTTTGCGTGTGAATGACACACACCTCGTTGCTCTAGCAAATAAAAAAAAAAAGCAGAATATTTTTGATAATCTAATGAAAAATAAAGAAATATAATTATTGTAAACTACCATACCAGTTGGGTTAATAGCTAGGCCCAATTTAGTTTATTTAAAAAATAACTAAATAACCTACATAAACGGTACCTACATTTTTTTAATAAAACTTACATAGTATATTATTATACTTGTATAATTTAACTGTTGAGGTTTACTGAGAATGTTTTAAAGGCAAAGAAATACTGTTTGAAAATGGTTTTAGCATTTAAAAGTAAATATTAGTCTTACTTATTAGATTTGCTTAAACTGTTGTTTAACCTCCGTTTAGATAAATGATGTTTAAAGCCTTAATAAGGCGTTCAAAAATTCTTATTAATAAACCCTGTTTAGCGAAGCGAATGGTTAACCTAGTTGACGTTTAGCAGGCGACGTGTTTTTGGACACATTTTACGCTAGCAATAGCGCTGTCAGTTCAGTCGCGTCGTGTCAGCTGTCCGCTTTGGTATTTCACTGATTTAATCGCTATCGAATTTTAACCGTTTTGTCCCATTTGATGATCATTTTATTCTTTAAAATTAACTATTATCCAAGTTTGATTCGTTTTCTTGGCGATGGAAAAAAACACCAAAAGAAGGATGATTTCTTCGCAAAACTGGGAAGAAGGGGAAAAGGTACCTTTAAAATAATTAACCTAATATTACGGGACGAGTGTTGTTTATTATTCTTTTTATTCAGGTTCAAACCACGTTTATGGCGATTTATTCCTATGAAAACTCAGCATTGGTATGAAAAATCAGCTTTGGTGACCTGGGAGGTCCAATTGCTTCAAATTTGGTGTCATCTGGGTCACTATGAATTACTATGAATCACTCTGGTCACTACTGCATTTAGAAAGATGTCATCAGTTTTTATAAGCTGATTTGAAATTGAACCAATCACGTCAAAACATCCGTTGATCCTGATCAATACTGCATTTAATGCTTACTTAAAATGGCAAATTGGTTCATATAGCTTTCACCTAGTGGGTATTTTTGTATGGAGTTGAGACAGAGTTGCAGCCCTCTCACTCACACGAGCGCGAGGGGAATGAGATAGACAGTGACCAAGCAACAGTTTCATTGATCCCGTCGTAATCAAGTAAGGCTTTATGGGGCTCTCAAAAACCTGGCAAATTCCTATTTTGCAGTTTCGGGGCTGAGTAAACTTCTTGTCCTCATCAAACACGATTAATCACCAAATGTTAATATAATCAGCGAAAAAAAATAATTGTTTTTGCTAGGTTATAATGCTATGGTGCCTAGAAATGTGTCAAAAAGTGGCTGGAATTACTCTTCATAGGCAAATCAATTTTAATTTCAACTCATTCATTCGCATGCGTTTAGAACACACATTTAATTAAAATACTGATAACAGTCAACGATGCTACGACTTGGTAACGAAAGCATATTTC
This sequence comes from Neomicropteryx cornuta, assembly GCA_020383195.1. Taxonomy (NCBI): domain Eukaryota; kingdom Metazoa; phylum Arthropoda; class Insecta; order Lepidoptera; family Micropterigidae; genus Neomicropteryx; species Neomicropteryx cornuta. The sequence continues at coordinate 1,070,586 of JAHKQU010000010.1, read as the reverse complement.
ACACCTGTGAAATTGCCAGATATACATATATCAGGGGTGAGTAATAACCACGCTCTTCAGGAAACTACCTAATAAATAAAAGACAGTTTTTGACAGGTTTATAAAATTGTTTCCTTGTATTTAAATAAAACTTCTTCCCATTACAAATATGTAGATTTATGCAGTTCTCAATAAAACAAAAAAAAATATAAACAGTTCTTTTTAGTAAAACAATATAAACTCCTTCCCGCGTTCGATTGATATGGGTAATTGTTAATCAAATAAAAAATACAAGTCGTTGAGTCCACAATCCAGCAGAAAAAGAAAGTTTGGAAAGGAGGCCGTCCCTTTTATATCTTCTGTCAAACTGACAGCCCGAGATGTCGGCTGTCAAATTCCGAAAAAGAAGAAAAAACTAAAACTGAAATTCATAGAGCGAATTATTCTTTTTTTTTATTAAAACGAAACAAGGAAATGATCATTGAATTAGATTTAATTTCTAAATGAAAAATATGTATAAAAATTATTTCAAACCATATTTATTTTATTTAAACAATTTGGGGCTGCAAGAACCTCGAGACTAAAAGTCGCCTCAAGGCTTGGGGGAAAAAATCGAACATTTTAAAAAACAAACTGCTACAAATAATATATTGTCGTATAGAAAGCGGGTACTATTTCAATGTTTACGAGTAAATTTGAATAAATACTATTCAACGCCTTTTTAACGAATTTTTCATTCATAAATATGCCGAGCCCCTAGGGTGGTTCAGAAAAAAACATTTTGCAATTAACATTAATTTGAATTCAAATACTCATATCGACAGGGCCGCTGATATTTTATGCTTTTTTTAAAAAAAACCGTACAAAAAATATAAGCACTTATTCTTTTTAGATCATCGATCCGGTTTAGCCGGCCGTGCGGTTATAATTAGATATAATTATAATTAGAATAAACTAAATTAATGAACTCAAATTATAACTCGTCGCAATTGTCATATCCAGCGGGCGCGCAAAGCAATGCGCGTGCAGATTCTTTGCGTGAGGGAGAGGGAAGATCAAAAAGCGTGTCTTTAGAGTGTAGTTATCCACTTATGGATAAAATTCACGTATTCCGGAAACACCAATATATTTATTAACATACTAGATCATTGGGTAAATGTAGGTATTTATAATGAAATCCGTTTAATACATAATAATATAATATCCATCACATAGATATCTGTTTTTTGTTCTCAACAATTTTCGGTTAATGGCCTTTTTGAATTTTGTCATAATTAGGATATATATATATGTATATGTATATATATATATATAGTATATATATATATATATATATATATATATATAGGGTGTACACCGTGTCCCAAGAACTGATAAAAAAACAGCTAAATGGCCATGCGTTTTCAAATATGATTTATTTTGCCTTCATATCGGATTCAGTGAATAAAAATATACTTTAGGTGATAATATTAAATCGTTCTTGTCGTAATTTCGTGCGCTTGCGAGGCCACGCCGCTCCGGGTCATTGACCGGCCTTGGCCGTGCGCAAGCGAGCACTGAAAGAGCGTAATACAAAAAGGGAATTTACGCGAGCTTCGCATTTTTCATACAATTTCTTACGCGTAATAGGGAACATAACCACCCCCTTAAGCCTCCCGGAATAGTTTTAAAACACCCTGTTTATCCCTATATTGACTAATATTTAATTTGTTCGTCTCATACTTGAATCTCATAGTTTCATGACTTGATATTTATTCATTAATATTAAATGTAGTATCTTGAAATAGGTGACGGCGACCGCGTCGATCAGCTGTCGTACTTATTAGAAGAATCGTGTAATATTATCTCGTATATTCAAAATTTTGAGACTTCATTCAACTGAGAGTTCATTTAAACTTTTGATACTAAACTTTCAATTCAAAACGCCGTTGCTGGTATCAAATAAATAATTGTAGTCTATTTATATTATGAAATTTAAACAGTGAAACTAAACCGGTGGCGCAGTGACTAGGCATCCATACCTCGCTACCCTCGTGCATCTCCCCTGTGCTTTCGCCGCTCTCTGGTTACTTTGAACGAACTTATATCGTGAAGAAAATCATTTGCCGGTTTCAATTTTAAGTTGTCATACACTTTTTCATAATGATTGATGTATTTTTTAATTGGTTGCCTTTGTTTTGTTTCAGACTTGGACACAATAATCAAACAAAAAAAAAACAATTTTTGAAGTGGAGTGTGAAACTAGGGAAATCGATTTGAAGTTGAATAAACTTAAGTATCGCATAAAATTAAAAGATTTTTAGATTCGAAACGTTAATGTTGACTTGTACATAGTTTGAATAAATAGATATCTTTTTTAAAATTTGTTTTATTTTCAATACAAAAGGTGGTTTTAGTTCATTTTTAAGGCTACTATAACAACATATTCTGACAACACAATCTATACAATAGGAAGTTATACTAAACAATCAATTATTAATCTCAGGTTAGATAGTATTATTAACCTTATGAACTTTATTATATTTTATTATAATATATACACAATAATTTCTTAAAATTAAATATTAAAATCATAACATTCCAGGGGCATATTCTAACATGCGTACAATCTATTGTGCCAATAACTTTTGGAAATGAAGCAATTTCATAGAATTCTCTGATTACTGTGTCGAGAGGTTTAAATCTAATATAATGTCGTCTTAAATTAGCAATGGCTTGACTGACAGTCACACAATTCTACAAGCTGAAGATACAACTAAATTACTAAAATCTGATGCTGCAATCAACATTGATCCAAGGGCATAAAATCGCCAAGTCAACAGAAGGCGTTGCAAAGGAAAATAGCAGAATTTCTGAAAATATGCCGCAGGCACGAGTCGTTGCACGCCGAAGTCGCAGTTATTAATAATAATATTTATGTTTTTTTTATTGGTACACATTTTTCCATTACAAAATAGTATACCTAAGCATTATTTATTTAAAAATAAAACCAATGAAAAATAAAACAAAATTAATTATTCCAAATAATTGATTGATTAATTAACACATTAATCAACAACCTAAGCCGACTACAGGCATCTCCAATTTAACATATATGTTTAGTACGGGCAATGTCCAGTTAGGTATGGTTATGTTATTATTCATCATCTAAGAAATATGTAAAAACAAAAATGAATAAAATAAATAAAACATTCATTTAAAATCTCTGTCACTCGAACGGATTATCCTAAAAGAAAATTAACATCATATTTTAGTAATATTTTAATTGTCACACGGTGAAATATTTTAACATTAATGTATGGGGCTTCAAGAAAAACATCATTGATGGAATATAATTAGAGCGAAGCGAGCGTAGCGAGCGAAGCTCTCATAAGGAGACTCCAATTAGAACTTTGTCACGGGCTAACTTGGTCATTCCTTGACCGATTTGAAAAATTTTTGATTTTGAGAGAATCTACATGAAAAAGTGAAGGTCGTGACGGAGCTTGATTTTAAATATTGTCAAAAATAAAATTTTTGGGGTCAAAAGAAAATTGTCTATGGGAATATCCATTTTAAAAAAGTCACGCGCTTTTTTGAAAATTTTTTATTCGAAAATAATTAATCGAATTTTATTTTAAATTATTTAATTTGATATTAATTTAATACAATTTAACAATAATAAATCGTTTTTAACAATAAATAAAAATACAAAAAATAATTAGGTAAGTTTCACGCATAAAAATAGTAAAAAAAAACAAAATTCGCTCGAAGGTCACGTCACTTTTTTTCTTAGCGATTTATTCTAATTTCGATTTAATTTTCTAAATTAAGCATTAATTTTGAATAATTTATCAAGATTTTTATTTTTAAAAACCATCTCTATGGTCGTAGTTATAAAGAGAAAATAGCATTCATCCAAATTATAAAGTAGTTAACTTGTGATGAGCGAACATGTCTTTTACTATGGCTTAATCTGCTTATGTTTTTTTAACATCTAGAATAAGAGCAATGCCTCCCCTCCCATAAGAAGGCGACAATTCGGTCGCAGGACAAATGACGCTTTACGGCAGCAGTTATCAAGGGCTAGACAACAGGAGGATTCACAAGCAGGAAATATAATGCATTCAGAAATGCTTTTGATCAATGAATTTTATGCTAAGATTCAATCTATTGGTTATATTCAATGTTCAAAATGCAAATCAATGTTACTATTGGAAGAGACTGATACCATTGAGTGTTCTTCCTGTCGGAAGAAGCCTTTAAAATACTCAAGCTCTAATAACATGGAAGTTGCTACTCAACCAATTGAGCTCAAACATCTAACTCAAATCGAACAAATGCTTATCAATCCAGTCCAGCCAGTACTCAGAGTCTTACAAATCTATCCCGTCGTTAAAAAGTTATGCTGTTGATTTCCGGATGAATTTTTTTTGTGCATTTGTATCAAAGAGATTTCAAATACCTCATTATAGAAAATTATCAAAATCTATCCCGTCGTTAAAAAGTTATTGTCACAGACTAAATTTTATTTAGAAAATTTTAGTAAATCGCTTCGCTCTAATATGTGCTGCAGCGAAGCAAAATGCGAGCGACTGCGGCGACCTAGTATAATTTAAAACAGTAGTTAAAAAGTATAAATTGGGTAATTTATCCCGCTATGAGAAGTTAAAACAAACCCTCAAAAAGCTTTTCATCAATATTTAAAAAAAAAGAACCTACTTTACACTAAAAGGAATGATGAACGATGGAACTAAAAAAAAGTGGAAATAGACGAAAAACATTATAATATTGTAAAGCATTGACGTCAGCTATCCGTCTTCGTTTAAAACCTCTTAAAATCAAATAATTACATTAAGAAAATAAAAAGACTATATTAAAATAATAAAAAAAAATTACTTTAAATTAATGATAAACTAATGGATTTAAGTAATGCAACTAAGGTAGGTAAATAAATGTTTTTTTTTATGGTAATAGTTACTTCAACACTACCAAGTCATAAAGCATATTGAGCTGATAAAAAAAAATACTGAAGGATTGGAAGGATTAATTACAGAGGCGAGACACACCAAACGTCAAACGCGCAGACCGCACATTGCCGCATTATAAAAACATTATATTTGGCGATGAACACCATCAATGTGTCTTTTTAAGTGTCCTTTTTGAGTAGACATGTAATCACACTCGCTGCATATATATTTTTTTATTTTGCGATGGATACCATCAATGTGTCTTTTTAAGTTTCCTTTATCAGTACACATGTAATCACACTCGCTGCATTTATATTTTTTTATTTTGCGATGGATACCATCAATGTGTCTTTTTAAGTTTCCTTTATCAGTACACATGTAATCACACTCGCTGCATTTATATTTTTTTATTTTGCGATGGACACCATCAATGTGTGTTTTTAAGAATCCTTTTTTAGTACACATATAATCACACTCGCTGCATTTATATTTTTTTATTTTGCGATGGACACCATCAATGTGTCTTTTTAAGTGTCCTTTTTGAGTAGACATGTAATCACACTCGCTGCATATATATTTTTTTATTTTGCGATGGATACCATCAATGTGTCTTTTTAAGTTTCCTTTATCAGTACACATGTAATCACACTCGCTGCATTTATATTTTTTTATTTTGCGATGGACACCATCAATGTGTGTTTTTAAGAATCCTTTTTTAGTACACATATAATCACACTCGCTGCATTTATATTTTTTTATTTTGCGATGGACACCATCAATGTGTCTTTTTAAGTGTCCTTTTTGAGTAGACATGTAATCACACTCGCTGCATATATATTTTTTTATTTTGCGATGGATACCATCAATGTGTCTTTTTAAGTTTCCTTTATCAGTACACATGTAATCACACTCGCTGCATTTATATTTTTTTATTTTGCGATGGATACCATCAATGTGTCTTTTTAAGTTTCCTTTATCAGTACACATGTAATCACACTCGCTGCATTTATATTTTTTTATTTTGCGATGGACACCATCAATGTGTGTTTTTAAGAATCCTTTTTTAGTACACATATAATCACACTCGCTGCATTTATATTTTTTTATTTTGCGATGGACACCATCAATGTGTCTTTTTAAGTGTCCTTTTTGAGTAGACATGTAATCACACTCGCTGCATATATATTTTTTTATTTTGCGATGGATACCATCAATGTGTCTTTTTAAGTTTCCTTTATCAGTACACATGTAATCACACTCGCTGCATTTATATTTTTTTATTTTGCGATGGACACCATCAATGTGTGTTTTTAAGAATCCTTTTTTAGTACACATATAATCACACTCGCTGCATTTATATTTTTTTATTTTGCGATGGACACCATCAATGTGTCTTTTTAAGTGTCCTTTTTGAGTAGACATGTAATCACACTCGCTGCATATATATTTTTTTATTTTGCGATGGATACCATCAATGTGTCTTTTTAAGTTTCCTTTATCAGTACACATGTAATCACACTCGCTGTATTTATATTTTTTTATTTTGCGATGGACACCATCAATGTGTGTTTTTAAGAATCCTTTTTTAGTACACATATAATCACACTCGCTGCATTTATATTTTTTTATTTTGCGATGGACACCATCAATGTGTATATTTAAGCTTCCTTTTTGGGTACACATATAATCACACTCGCTGCATTTATATTTTTTTATTTTGCGATGGACACCATCAATGTGTCTTTTTAAGAATCCTTTTTTAGTACACATATAATCACACTCGCTGCATTTATATTTTTTTATTTTGCGATGGACACCATCAATGTGTATATTTAAGCTTCCTTTTTGGGTACACATATAATCACACTCGCTGCATTTATATCGTTTTATTTTGCGATGGACACCATCAATGTGTTTTCTTATGTTTCCTTTTTCAGTACACATATAATCACACTCGCTGCATTTATATCTTTTTATATTGTGATGTACACTATCAATGTGTCTTTTTAAGGTTATTTGTCTCAAAAACATATTATTACACTCGCTGTATTTGTTTCCTTTTACACTGCTATGTACGCCTTTGATGTGATTGATTAATAGGTATTTAAATGCAAACGACTTACAGCATTCGTTACATTTTAACTGTCCAAATATTTTATTTTTATTTGGTGTTTCTTCGTTCAAACATAACCTACATAAAAAAATATAAAAATCTTCGGATATGGATCTATTGCATTGAACATTAATGGACGCGGTGCTATCTAGAGGACTCCCGCACTTCGTACACGAAAAATCTAAAGCGCTTACATTTATTTTTGGAATTTTCTTTGTAGTTTCTTCGTATTTTACGACATTCGCCAAATTGTAAATATCAGGCTCTTTCTTGATAAATTGAACATCTTCTATTTCAATTTCCCGCTGTTGATTTATGTTAATTTCTTGGTTTTCATTTGTAGAATTTTCTTCATTTTTCAGATTAACAGAACTAAATAATTCGCAACTGGAATGGTGCATTTTAAAACTAATAAAGCTTACTTTGCAATAAATATAATGGTTGCGTATTGTTTGGCAGCGCTGTCATTGTGTTGTTATTTAGGTTAAATATTACTATTGATGTCAAAGATACAGATTTGAGTCAATTTTAAGGCCACAATTCGAATTTTGAAAAACATATTTCATTTAATAATTCAAAACATAATTTATTTATTAAGCAATAAAATAAAAATAGGTACTTTCACCAAAATACAAAATTTCAAATTACATATAAGTCAAGTAAAGTATGATAAAATGGAATTAAAAGAAACCTACTTAATATTATGTTTCTATGTACAGTCAAGAGCAATTTAAAGTTTACTATGAATAGACTTTTCGTCATACAATTAAATAAATTACCATTCATGGATACAAAACCCCCACCACAGAAACGAGTCTTGTTTTGATTCAATTTTAAGGCCACAAAACGAATTTTCAAAAACATAATTCTCGCTGTCAATGTTATTTATAGCGAAGTTCATTCCTAGTACTTTTTATTTGATAGGAAATTTAGTTATCATAGGGTTTTAAATGAAAAATTTCTTTGATTGTTAATAATCTGATTTATTTTTCAATTTCGCTGTGACAAGTCAAAGAAACGTTTTGTAACTCTAACTCTATTGTCCAAGTAAGATTTTTTTCAAATAAAACGTACTATTTACTATTGGAAATGAGGACATTATTATTTACAAATAATGATTAGTATCCTATTAAAGTGATAAGTGAGCCATAAATTGGTACGAAATAAAAGAAATTTTGGTTTAAAATCACTAAAATAATAAGTAGGCATTTTGTTTAATAAAATGCAGAAGAATTTTGGAAACTCAATAAAAAATTATGTTTTTTTTACCGTACTTACTTGAAGGAAATAAATTCTCAGCTTTACGAAATCAAACTTACCCGACCCACTTACCCGAAATCATTTTTAAAACATAATGGCAAACCCTTATCTTTATAATAAAACTAAATTCTTAGCCATAACATCAAATTATATGCGTTTTATCTCTTTTTGAAAACCACGCCTCTAAAATCATAACCCTATATATACTTATTTCACATTTTAGACACCGGAATCTTGAAAAATTTATTTAGGCAAACTTAACGAGAAATTTGGTAAAAATGCCTTTTACAGTTACCGCTATTCTGTTATTTGAAAACCTTTCCGCTAAATGAAATGTTCCTTTATTCAGAGAAGACTATTCTTTCAATATAAGATTTAGTCCAAAAAATACCAATTCTATGTATATGTCACCAGCAAAAAGGCGAAATTGCCATTTCCATACTTTATTGGAATTCCGTGCTAGGGTTATCAAACAAACCAATATTTGATTTTTCTTTATACCTACAGTATATTTTACACCAATCTACAAACCTACCTAGTACTTATAATTACACGCGAGTCACAAAAATATTTCAAAAACTTTTAATGAATTTGTATGAATGTGTTATTGACATCCCTGAATCGAGGTAAAGTTGCCACCTCTAAAGAAATGCAATTTCGAGTAACTATGCCTCTTTGAAAAAAACTGTATTTATACAAAAAAAACACTAAAAATATATTATAAATAGAACCGTGGAAATTTGCGACAAGCAATTGTTTGCCTACCCTCTCAACTTTTAATCCAGCAATCGAAAGTGTGGGATATCTCACTCAAAACCGAAAAACACATGCCCAAAAAGAAATGGCTGCCACTGGTTTAGATGTGAATTTAGCTCATCATTTTGCCAGTTTTACCATACACCAATTAATGTCGATATCGATCTATTGCCAATTTCATACTGATCTAAATAGATGATAGGTAGACAGACACATTTGGCGTTGGCAAAGCTAACCTTGAGAAGGCAATCTTGCCAGGTTTGACGGTATATAAAAAAAAGATTCTGTCTTTATATTTTTAGTCTTCTTAACTTTTATTATTACTACATTTTTATTTAGTCATAATCATGAACACAATTTTGCCCTAGTATATAACCTGTACTTCACCTATCATCAAAAATATTATCATCCTTTATTCGCGTAAGTTCTCTTATGTAAGTTATAATTTCCGAAAATCGTTTAACAACTGCCGTGTTCATTTTGAAATAATCATATTCAGAACTAATTGTGATTACGATTTTGACGATATAATATTAAAATTAAATGACTGTTTTAAAGTCCCAAAGGGTCATTCCTGATAGAAATGAACTAGGTTATGTATCAGGTTATCCATTAACTAAATGTTATAGAAAACATAAATGTGATGCCATGACTGCATGTTTCACTAGACGAAAAATGACATAAATATATTCTATTGAGAGCGTTTGATAAAAATATTTGGCAGATATTTGCCATTTGGCAGATTAAAAATGCCACCGCCGATTTTGTCACCCAAATAGAAAAGATGAAAAAAATATACCATAGTTATTTCGAAAACAATATAGTTGGAAATGTTGGTAATGATTTATTGAAATGACTACATTTAGAATATTTACATTTACCTTCCGTGTCAATGTTTTCCTGAGATTATTTTAAAAGTTATTTATGATGTTACGAATTTATTATATAATAAAATTCACTAATATAAACTTGTCCAAGCCATAGAAAAATTTAAGTGTTAATGATTTATAAATTAACTTTAAGCTTATTCGTTGACCCTGTACTGAAAAATTAACTTTTAGGTTACACCCACTACCAAGACTCATTTTATATTTCTATCCAGTTATGCAGTAAGTACATAATGACAAGTTTTTTTGTTTTTGTTTGGTTGAACTGAGTATATTACATTACATAACAGTATAATATAATTAATATTTTATATTATTTATTATAATTTATTATACTACTTAAGTAGTAAATTGCCAATAGATTGCGCTGAGAAAATCAAGTGAGTGAAGTAAGTGTCACTGAATGTCGCAAAAATGTCACTCTAAAAGTATAAAGTATAAAAACATGAGATAAATAAACGTTTGCCTCTATATCGCGTTAAAACGTTTAGCGTGCAGTTTATAATGGACCAATCGTGAAACATTTTTGTGCCAGCCCTGATGAGGTCGCTTCTCGCATGCTTACTGTAACCTCTCTATACTGTGCCAAAATATTGGTTTTTAGGCAGGTCATTTTTATTTTTGCTTGCTATATCGCCCTGGGATCGTCCGACCTTAGGGTCATTCGACTCAGAGGTTAAGCTAAAAACCCTGGCAAGATTTCGAACATTTAAACTTGTCTTACACCCACAGACCAAGCCATTAATTAGAGTACATTTTTCTCACAAGCAATGCCAATAAGTAGTGTGTTTCAATTAAGCTTTTGTTCAAATGATATATTTTACTGAATAAAAAAAAATAAAATCTAGAATGTGTTTTTGTTTATCCATATCTTTAAAATGGCAAGATGCATAATTCACAAGAAGGTGGAAACCAAGTCTAGATGGTTTTCAGGTGCCAACAGCCAACAGCAGCTGCCGTAGGAAGCGGTGGAGCTGCTGTTGGCAGTGTCAATTTATAACTCATCAAAAGTGGAATAATTTTAAGAGGTTGTTGAACCATCATCCTCAGTCCATCATCCAGCTAGACTTGTAGAAGAATGCTGCTAGCCCAATTTTATCGAGTAAAATATCACATTCCGAGTCGTCGCTCGAGGAAAGCTGGTGCTTTGTTTTGTAGGCGGAGTTTTACAATAAATTATGTGACATGTTTAACCCGACAACATAATTTGACCTTCTAGTTCTCTTTAACAGCACAACGCCTGACCTGGCCAAATGCGACAAATTTTATAGGATAAGTACATGAGAAAAGTTTATCAGTAATGAATTGACCTTTTGCCAATGTGAGGACGGAGCGGCCGGGATGAGAAAGTACGCGGAGTACCCGCTGGTGGTGGTGGTAGTAGTGGTGGTACCCATTTTGGCACACGTAAGAAGTGTGATATTTATACTTGTGATCGTAAGTATTGAGAATATATGAAGTATTGAAACAATGTCAGGTCACAGTTCAAAATCTGTAAGTACCAACGTTTGCCTGCGTTCAAAAATGCCAACATGTGTGCTAAAAGATAATTGATGGGTATAATGGTTATACCTATACGGAGTAATCGACATTTTGAAGTAAAACTTCTTTATGCTCGTATTAGATATTTTTTCCTGGGCTGTGAATGAATCTAATGCGACACGGTATTCGGGTGCATTCGTGTAAACTCATGTGGCGATAGCATGACGTGTGATTACATTGAGTTTCTTTCATTTCAATAAATAGACATTGAATGTAAAGATTGTGATAATTTGAAAAATCAACTTTCTCACAGAAGTACATATATATGCACTGATTTTATTATTTTTAATGATGGAAGGAAAATAATTAGATTCTAGTCTGTCGAGTAGCCGACAGCAGGTTGGTTCAATTTTGAAATATCTTTTACTAGAAGTTACAGACTTCAAGGAACATTTTGCTGAGACCCAATTTTCAACTCCCAATTCCCAAGAAGGTCATTAGAGGTGTCATTAGAACAGCGACTGCCAAAGCTTTCATTGCACGCAGGACCGAATCAGTCGTCTACCAAATCGCTGGGTCGAGCTTTGTGTTAGAATAGTAAATAAAGAAAAAAAAAAACAACCATTTTAAAGATATCTGTTATTTTAAAAATCGTTACACATTCTTAAAGTCTACAAGTTGATTGAAACAAATGGAGAAAAGTCGGATTGGGTTGAACTTAATTTTAATCGTATGAAATTTCAGCCGATTTTTTGAAGTGTAAATATAAGGGCAAATATAAAAAACACTTTTGGCTCAGTAATAATATTAATATGCTATTCCTCTTGCAGCTTGGGTCGGTTTCCGTAGTGTAGCAGTTATCACGTTTATAGTTTTATTAGTGAAATCTTCTTAAAAAAAAATCCTAAATAGTACCGATGTTTTTATTGTAGTACCAGCTATCTACTACTAGCCATCTAGCTATCCATGTGTCATCTATTGAATACAAAAAAGCACATGAAATACACCAATTTATGCTTTTATTTTTTAAAAAAAACTGATTTAATATAGAGAAATTTGGGAGAAATACAAAATAAATAGAATATAATTCTATATATAGGAAGGTGATGGGTGGTTTTATTACTAACCGCTCGTGAAAATTTACCAAAAAAACTGGAATTATGTTAAAATTTATGATTAATTGAAAGAATGTCATCATACTATTATCTTGAATTGTTTTTTATTTTAACTAATCAAATCTAAAAAATAACTCTCTGTCGCCCCTATTGTCATCCAAAACGGCCGTTGAATGAGCTACAAGTGCCGCAAGCACAAGTGAAGATAGGAAATGAAGCAATCGAATTATTAAATTCCATTTCCGAGGAGATTGATTAGAGCGAAGCTCTCATAAGGAGACTCCAATTAGAACTTTGTCACGGGCTAACTTGGTCATTCCTTGACCGATTTGAAAAATTTTTGATTTTGAGAGAATCTACATGAAAAAGTGAAGGTCGTGACGGAGCTTGATTTTAAATATTGTCAAAAATAAAATTTTTGGGGTCAAAAGAAAATTGTCTATGGGAATATCCATTTTAAAAAAGTCACGCGCTTTTTTGAAAATTTTTTATTCGAAAATAATTAATCGAATTTTATTTTAAATTATTTAATTTGATATTAATTTAATACAATTTAACAATAATAAATCGTTTTTAACAATAAATAAAAATACAAAAAATAATTAGGTAAGTTTCACGCATAAAAATAGTAAAAAAAAACAAAATTCGCTCGAAGGTCACGTCACTTTTTTTCTTAGCGATTTATTCTAATTTCGATTTAATTTTCTAAATTAAGCATTAATTTTGAATAATTTATCAAGATTTTTATTTTTAAAAACCATCTCTATGGTCGTAGTTATAAAGAGAAAATAGCATTCATCCAAATTATAAAGTAGTTAACTTGTGATGAGCGAACATGTCTTTTACTATGGCTTAATCTGCTTATGTTTTTTTAACATCTAGAATAAGAGCAATGCCTCCCATAAGAAGGCGACAATTCGGTCGCAGGACAAATGACGCTTTACGGCAGCAGTTATCAAGGGCTAGACAACAGGAGGATTCACAAGCAGGAAATATAATGCATTCAGAAATGCTTTTGATCAATGAATTTTATGCTAAGATTCAATCTATTGGTTATATTCAATGTTCAAAATGCAAATCAATGTTACTATTGGAAGAGACTGATACCATTGAGTGTTCTTCCTGTCGGAAGAAGCCTTTAAAATACTCAAGCTCTAATAACATGGAAGTTGCTACTCAACCAATTGAGCTCAAACATCTAACTCAAATCGAACAAATGCTTATCAGTCGAGTCCAGCCAGTACTCAGAGTCTATCAGGTAAAAGCTTGTGGAGGTGCAGGACAGTATAGATATACTGGTAATGTTCTCAACATCCAACAAGATATTCAGCCCATCGCAAATACATTACCTCTTATACCAGAAGAACTTCAAGTAATTTTAGTAAGACGAATCGGCATGAATGGACATTCCGATTTCAGAGTTCGTAGAGAAAAAGTACTCACAGCTTTAAGATGGCTCATTCGCAATAATCCTTATTATGCAGATGTTACAATCAACCAGGATGTATTAAATTCATTGCCAAGCGACGGAAATATTGCTGAACAATTACGATATGTCAGTGAAGGAGAAATAATGACTGATGAACTTGAACAAGATTCATTGAATGAAAATTGTGTTCCTGTTATGAACCCTATTCGTAATCAAAGAGATTTAATAACAACTGCTCTAACATGGCCAGTTGCTGACCAAGAAGCTGTAAATGAGTTCAGATATGCTGGTTACATTGTCAAGGCTTTCCCACATCTTTTTCCTGATGGGAAAACAGATTTTAACGACACTTCACGTTCTGTTAAAGTAACTTTCGCTAAAGTAAATCGCTTCGCTCTAATATGTGCTGCAGCGAAGCAAAATGCGAGCGACTGCGGCGACCTAGTATCTTTTTCTGTTCGCCCAATAGTATTAAACATTTACTTTCTCTTACACCGCTGCTCAGCGTGATCAGCGTGAATAATTTATTAGAGCGAAGCTCTCATAAGGCGACTCCAATTAGAACTTTGTCACGGGCTAACTTGGTCATTCCTTGACCGATTTGAAAAAATTTTGATTTTGAGAGAATCTACATGAAAAAGTGAAGGTCGTGACGGAGCTTGATTTTAAATATTGTCAAAAATAAAATTTTTGGGGTCAAAAGAAAATTGTCTATGGGAATATCCATTATAAAAAAGTCACGCGCTTTTTTGAAAATTTTTTATTCGAAAATAATTAATCGAATTTTATTTTAAATTATTTAATTTGATATTAATTTAATACAATTTAACAATAATAAATCGTTTTTAACAATAAATAAAAATACAAAAAATAATTAGGTAAGTTTCACGCATAAAAATAGTAAAAAAAAACAAAATTCGCTCGAAGGTCACGTCACTTTTTTTCTTAGCGATTTATTCTAATTTCGATTTAATTTTCTAAATTAAGCATTAATTTTGAATAATTTATCAAGATTTTTATTTTTAAAAACCATCTCTATGGTCGTAGTTATAAAGAGAAAATAGCATTCATCCAAATTATAAAGTAGTTAACTTGTGATGAGCGAACATGTCTTTTACTATGGCTTAATCTGCTTATGTTTTTTTAACATCTAGAATAAGAGCAATGCCTCCCATAAGAAGGCGACAATTCGGTCGCAGGACAAATGACGCTTTACGGCAGCAGTTATCAAGGGCTAGACAACAGGAGGATTCACAAGCAGGAAATATAATGCATTCAGAAATGCTTTTGATCAATGAATTTTATGCTAAGATTCAATCTATTGGTTATATTCAATGTTCAAAATGCAAATCAATGTTACTATTGGAAGAGACTGATACCATTGAGTGTTCTTCCTGTCGGAAGAAGCCTTTAAAATACTCAAGCTCTAATAACATGGAAGTTGCTACTCAACCAATTGAGCTCAAACATCTAACTCAAATCGAACAAATGCTTATCAGTCGAGTCCAGCCAGTACTCAGAGTCTATCAGGTAAAAGCTTGTGGAGGTGCAGGACAGTATAGATATACTGGTAATGTTCTCAACATCCAACAAGATATTCAGCCCATCGCAAATACATTACCTCTTATACCAGAAGAACTTCAAGTAATTTTAGTAAGACGAATCGGCATGAATGGACATTCCGATTTCAGAGTTCGTAGAGAAAAAGTACTCACAGCTTTAAGATGGCTCATTCGCAATAATCCTTATTATGCAGATGTTACAATCAACCAGGATGTATTAAATTCATTGCCAAGCGACGGAAATATTGCTGAACAATTACGATATGTCAGTGAAGGAGAAATAATGACTGATGAACTTGAACAAGATTCATTGAATGAAAATTGTGTTCCTGTTATGAACCCTATTCGTAATCAAAGAGATTTAATAACAACTGCTCTAACATGGCCAGTTGCTGACCAAGAAGCTGTAAATGAGTTCAGATATGCTGGTTACATTGTCAAGGCTTTCCCACATCTTTTTCCTGATGGGAAAACAGATTTTAACGACACTTCACGTTCTGTTAAAGTAACTTTCGCTAAAGTAAATCGCTTCGCTCTAATATGTGCTGCAGCGAAGCAAAATGCGAGCGACTGCGGCGACCTAGTATCTTTTTCTGTTCGCCCAATAGTATTAAACATTTACTTTCTCTTACACCGCTGCTCAGCGTGATCAGCGTGAATAATTTATTAGAGCGAAGCTCTCATAAGGCGACTCCAATTAGAACTTTGTCACGGGCTAACTTGGTCATTCCTTGACCGATTTGAAAAAATTTTGATTTTGAGAGAATCTACATGAAAAAGTGAAGGTCGTGACGGAGCTTGATTTTAAATATTGTCAAAAATAAAATTTTTGGGGTCAAAAGAAAATTGTCTATGGGAATATCCATTATAAAAAAGTCACGCGCTTTTTTGAAAATTTTTTATTCGAAAATAATTAATCGAATTTTATTTTAAATTATTTAATTTGATATTAATTTAATACAATTTAACAATAATAAATCGTTTTTAACAATAAATAAAAATACAAAAAATAATTAGGTAAGTTTCACGCATAAAAATAGTAAAAAAAAACAAAATTCGCTCGAAGGTCACGTCACTTTTTTTCTTAGCGATTTATTCTAATTTCGATTTAATTTTCTAAATTAAGCATTAATTTTGAATAATTTATCAAGATTTTTATTTTTAAAAACCATCTCTATGGTCGTAGTTATAAAGAGAAAATAGCATTCATCCAAATTATAAAGTAGTTAACTTGTGATGAGCGAACATGTCTTTTACTATGGCTTAATCTGCTTATGTTTTTTTAACATCTAGAATAAGAGCAATGCCTCCCATAAGAAGGCGACAATTCGGTCGCAGGACAAATGACGCTTTACGGCAGCAGTTATCAAGGGCTAGACAACAGGAGGATTCACAAGCAGGAAATATAATGCATTCAGAAATGCTTTTGATCAATGAATTTTATGCTAAGATTCAATCTATTGGTTATATTCAATGTTCAAAATGCAAATCAATGTTACTATTGGAAGAGACTGATACCATTGAGTGTTCTTCCTGTCGGAAGAAGCCTTTAAAATACTCAAGCTCTAATAACATGGAAGTTGCTACTCAACCAATTGAGCTCAAACATCTAACTCAAATCGAACAAATGCTTATCAGTCGAGTCCAGCCAGTACTCAGAGTCTATCAGGTAAAAGCTTGTGGAGGTGCAGGACAGTATAGATATACTGGTAATGTTCTCAACATCCAACAAGATATTCAGCCCATCGCAAATACATTACCTCTTATACCAGAAGAACTTCAAGTAATTTTAGTAAGACGAATCGGCATGAATGGACATTCCGATTTCAGAGTTCGTAGAGAAAAAGTACTCACAGCTTTAAGATGGCTCATTCGCAATAATCCTTATTATGCAGATGTTACAATCAACCAGGATGTATTAAATTCATTGCCAAGCGACGGAAATATTGCTGAACAATTACGATATGTCAGTGAAGGAGAAATAATGACTGATGAACTTGAACAAGATTCATTGAATGAAAATTGTGTTCCTGTTATGAACCCTATTCGTAATCAAAGAGATTTAATAACAACTGCTCTAACATGGCCAGTTGCTGACCAAGAAGCTGTAAATGAGTTCAGATATGCTGGTTACATTGTCAAGGCTTTCCCACATCTTTTTCCTGATGGGAAAACAGATTTTAACGACACTTCACGTTCTGTTAAAGTAACTTTCGCTAAAGTAAATCGCTTCGCTCTAATATGTGCTGCAGCGAAGCAAAATGCGAGCGACTGCGGCGACCTAGTATCTTTTTCTGTTCGCCCAATAGTATTAAACATTTACTTTCTCTTACACCGCTGCTCAGCGTGATCAGCGTGAATAATTTATTAGAGCGAAGCTCTCATAAGGCGACTCCAATTAGAACTTTGTCACGGGCTAACTTGGTCATTCCTTGACCGATTTGAAAAAATTTTGATTTTGAGAGAATCTACATGAAAAAGTGAAGGTCGTGACGGAGCTTGATTTTAAATATTGTCAAAAATAAAATTTTTGGGGTCAAAAGAAAATTGTCTATGGGAATATCCATTATAAAAAAGTCACGCGCTTTTTTGAAAATTTTTTATTCGAAAATAATTAATCGAATTTTATTTTAAATTATTTAATTTGATATTAATTTAATACAATTTAACAATAATAAATCGTTTTTAACAATAAATAAAAATACAAAAAATAATTAGGTAAGTTTCACGCATAAAAATAGTAAAAAAAAACAAAATTCGCTCGAAGGTCACGTCACTTTTTTTCTTAGCGATTTATTCTAATTTCGATTTAATTTTCTAAATTAAGCATTAATTTTGAATAATTTATCAAGATTTTTATTTTTAAAAACCATCTCTATGGTCGTAGTTATAAAGAGAAAATAGCATTCATCCAAATTATAAAGTAGTTAACTTGTGATGAGCGAACATGTCTTTTACTATGGCTTAATCTGCTTATGTTTTTTTAACATCTAGAATAAGAGCAATGCCTCCCATAAGAAGGCGACAATTCGGTCGCAGGACAAATGACGCTTTACGGCAGCAGTTATCAAGGGCTAGACAACAGGAGGATTCACAAGCAGGAAATATAATGCATTCAGAAATGCTTTTGATCAATGAATTTTATGCTAAGATTCAATCTATTGGTTATATTCAATGTTCAAAATGCAAATCAATGTTACTATTGGAAGAGACTGATACCATTGAGTGTTCTTCCTGTCGGAAGAAGCCTTTAAAATACTCAAGCTCTAATAACATGGAAGTTGCTACTCAACCAATTGAGCTCAAACATCTAACTCAAATCGAACAAATGCTTATCAGTCGAGTCCAGCCAGTACTCAGAGTCTATCAGGTAAAAGCTTGTGGAGGTGCAGGACAGTATAGATATACTGGTAATGTTCTCAACATCCAACAAGATATTCAGCCCATCGCAAATACATTACCTCTTATACCAGAAGAACTTCAAGTAATTTTAGTAAGACGAATCGGCATGAATGGACATTCCGATTTCAGAGTTCGTAGAGAAAAAGTACTCACAGCTTTAAGATGGCTCATTCGCAATAATCCTTATTATGCAGATGTTACAATCAACCAGGATGTATTAAATTCATTGCCAAGCGACGGAAATATTGCTGAACAATTACGATATGTCAGTGAAGGAGAAATAATGACTGATGAACTTGAACAAGATTCATTGAATGAAAATTGTGTTCCTGTTATGAACCCTATTCGTAATCAAAGAGATTTAATAACAACTGCTCTAACATGGCCAGTTGCTGACCAAGAAGCTGTAAATGAGTTCAGATATGCTGGTTACATTGTCAAGGCTTTCCCACATCTTTTTCCTGATGGGAAAACAGATTTTAACGACACTTCACGTTCTGTTAAAGTAACTTTCGCTAAAGTAAATCGCTTCGCTCTAATATGTGCTGCAGCGAAGCAAAATGCGAGCGACTGCGGCGACCTAGTATCTTTTTCTGTTCGCCCAATAGTATTAAACATTTACTTTCTCTTACACCGCTGCTCAGCGTGATCAGCGTGAATAATTTATTAGAGCGAAGCTCTCATAAGGCGACTCCAATTAGAACTTTGTCACGGGCTAACTTGGTCATTCCTTGACCGATTTGAAAAAATTTTGATTTTGAGAGAATCTACATGAAAAAGTGAAGGTCGTGACGGAGCTTGATTTTAAATATTGTCAAAAATAAAATTTTTGGGGTCAAAAGAAAATTGTCTATGGGAATATCCATTATAAAAAAGTCACGCGCTTTTTTGAAAATTTTTTATTCGAAAATAATTAATCGAATTTTATTTTAAATTATTTAATTTGATATTAATTTAATACAATTTAACAATAATAAATCGTTTTTAACAATAAATAAAAATACAAAAAATAATTAGGTAAGTTTCACGCATAAAAATAGTAAAAAAAAACAAAATTCGCTCGAAGGTCACGTCACTTTTTTTCTTAGCGATTTATTCTAATTTCGATTTAATTTTCTAAATTAAGCATTAATTTTGAATAATTTATCAAGATTTTTATTTTTAAAAACCATCTCTATGGTCGTAGTTATAAAGAGAAAATAGCATTCATCCAAATTATAAAGTAGTTAACTTGTGATGAGCGAACATGTCTTTTACTATGGCTTAATCTGCTTATGTTTTTTTAACATCTAGAATAAGAGCAATGCCTCCCATAAGAAGGCGACAATTCGGTCGCAGGACAAATGACGCTTTACGGCAGCAGTTATCAAGGGCTAGACAACAGGAGGATTCACAAGCAGGAAATATAATGCATTCAGAAATGCTTTTGATCAATGAATTTTATGCTAAGATTCAATCTATTGGTTATATTCAATGTTCAAAATGCAAATCAATGTTACTATTGGAAGATTTTGAACAAGATTCATTGAATGAAAATTGTGTTCCTGAATTTTATATACAAAAATGAATTTCTCTTTTTGTATATAAAAGATTTCAAGAACCTCATTTTAGAAAATTATCCATTCGTTGAAAAGTTATGTTTTCAATTTCCCGATGAAATTCTCTTGTACATTAGTATTGAAGATATTTTAAGTACCTCATTTTAGAAAATTATCAAAATCTATCCCGTCGTTAAAAAGTTATTGTCACAGACTCAATTTTATTTAGAAAATTTTAGTAAATCGCTTCGCTCTAATATGTGCTGCAGCGAAGCAAAATGCGAGCGACTGCGGCGACCTAGTTTGTTATGGTGCGCCTAAAGGCATTATTTTAATTTTAAAGTTGTATTTTTCATGATTAGTTCAATTTATTTGTTATTCTCTTCTGTTGTTTGTTATGTTGTTCTTTTCTTTTAGTAGTTAAATTTTTACTTTAATTGTAATGTGTATTTGGGGAAACCTGTTTAACAAATAAATAAATAAACATTATGTGCGAACTCAAAAATAATATATTTGTCTTTCTTTGTCCGCTTGGCTGCGTATTTATCGGTCTCTTTCTCGCACCGCATCACTCATTTTACAGTTCAACAATATTATTTATTTACGTAATTTGACATAAATAGCAGAGAAATAATAAATATAATGAAATATTTACAAGTGGAATGATATTCTTTCCATTAACTGCTACATTTTCGAATGATTACTGCAAGTTTTCCTGCACAAAGGGAATTTTTGTGAGTTTCTCTAAAACGCTCGGCACATCGACTGGCAAAAAAGCAATACCACACCAGCGAATGGTATTGCTTTTAGGCGGTAGACGAATTCTTGGAAGTTAAGGTTTAAATTTCGCGGTTCCTTCTATGCCAGTATTCAAAACGTAATTTGTAATAAACCTGGTTTCATCAAAAATATCCCTCTAGAGATCTTTCTTGTCCCTTAAAATGAAATTTCCTCTCAATTTATCACATTTGGTAGCATCTAACAATTTTACAATTTATAAAGTTATTTTAACATTGATCTCTCCTAACCAGCTTTCAATTTATTTATTTTTTATTTTCTTTTTCCCATCCGTTAACTTCGGTTTTTAGTTCGGTTCTTCGTATTTATTTTTATATTTGTAAAGGGTAAAATGTGTTTCTGGCACACTGCCTAAGCTTTTGGTTTATTGCCACTTTCGATGAAGAAAAAGAAGAAAGAAAAAACACTATCCATGGCATAACGACGTAGGCAACTGTCATATTTACATTTTGAAACCCTATAAGAAGATAAAACGAACTGTTTATACATTTATCTTTATCAAAATGGAGGAAAACGAACTTAAAACTGAACAAATTGATGACAATATCACCTTTCAATATGAGCAAGTAAGTGAATGCAATCAAACCAACACTAATATTGATGGACATCAAATGCAATCATCCAAGATTAATCTTGAAACAACAAATCCAGCTGGATTTATTAAGTCAGAAATTGATAACGAATTTTGCTTTGATTTCCGGGGAAAGAATAGTATAAATCTACAAGATGATGCTTTTGAAGAAGAAAATACAAAGCTTATAAAATTAGAAACCAATCTCTTGAACGATCAATGTAATAATCAAACAATCCAAAGTGTAAAAAGCCCAATTATATTATTAAAAACAATCAATTTTATTTGTAACATTTGCAAATGTACTCTTGATAGACACAGCCGAATAAATACTGCAATAGATAAGCACAATAGGGCGAACTTAGTGTGTTTAGAATGCAGAGGACAACAAAGAAAGATATCAACACTGACTGATACTCGAAAGAAGATTACGGATGAACAATTTAAAATTAAACAAAATCGTCAAATAAGAAAATTTAAATGCAGCGAGTGCAATTACAGTAGTTCAAGGAAAGCACATTTACAAACGCATATCGATGGAGTTCATCATAAAATAAGAAAATTTAAATGCAGCGAGTGCGATCACAGTAGTTCAAGCAACGCAGATTTACAAAGGCATATCGATGGAGTTCATAGACAAATAAGAAAATTTAAATGCAGCGAGTGCAATCACAGTAGTTTAAGGAAAGCACATTTACAAAGGCATATCGATGGAGTTCATCGAAAGATAAGAAAATTTAACTGCGACGAGTGCAATTACAGTAGTTCAAGCAAATCAAATTTACAAACGCATATCGCTGGAGTTCATCGAAAGATAAGAAAATTCAAATGCAGCGAGTGCGATTACAATAGTTTAAGCAAATCAGATTTACAAAAGCATGTCGATGGAGTTCATCGGAAAATAAGAAAATTTAAATGCAGCGAGTGCGATTACAATAGTTCAAGCAATGCAGATTTACAAACGCATATCAATGGAGTTCATCGAAAGATAAGAAAATTCAAATGCAGCGAGTGCAAATACAATAGTTCAAGGAAAGCAAATTTACAAACGCATATCAATGGAGTTCATCGAAAGATAAAAAAATTTAAATGCAGGGAGTGCGATCACAGTAGTTCAAGCAAATCAAATTTACAAAAGCATGTCGATGGAGTTCATCGCAAAAAATAAAAAGATTCATCATCAGCTTTAATTAATCGAGTTCAAATTAAAATTCTCTTTATTTTGACAAAAAAACATTCTACAAACGTATTTTATTTGAAAATCATAAAAAAACGCTATTCCTTATTGGTTAATTAATTAATGTTAAAATATGGAGCAAGTTGTCGTATTTCACATTGTTTGTATGTAATTACGCAGTTAAGTTTTAAAACGGAGCATATTTAATGGCCAGATAAAACCTTCTATTCCACGCACTGCGCACTAGTTGCCAATCGTTTTGTCGAATTATTTTTTTTGTTAAAAATATTAAATAACGTTTAAACTGTCATTTTAGTTTTAGATAAAAAAAACATAATTTAAAGTAGAGGCACTTTAGTTAAGAATATTAGTAAATAATACTAGTAATGTAAGAAAATACCCTATATGAAAGGTAGCTTATAAATTTGAGAAATTTGAAGAGAATTACATCGCTCTAAAGGTTAACGAAAAATATCCTGTTAGTTATTCAATTTGGGTAATGAATATGTCATAAAATAATTATTTACTATAAATTTAACCAACTTGACTAGGCTAAGTATCGTCTGTTCTAAGGTTGACTATATTTTATTGTTTTATGAATTAGGTTGTGTTAGTAATGTGCGTATTGTAATTTTAATAATGTATAAGTAAACATAATATTACTTAGTTAAATAATTATGTGCTATTTTCGCCCATTCTATAAAAATGAAATCTCTATTCAATCTTAGGTATATTTGGGAAAGGTTTTGAGAGTTATACTTCCCTCAGTCAACAAAAAAACAGTATAACTAGATATTTACAGTTAATTACAGATTTCATATTTTTTGTATAATAATTTGAAATACTGAATTTTATTCAGTTTTTATTCTATGTTTGTTTCATATTAGTATGTAAGGTAGAGCTTTCAGGATCAAATAAGCTAACATAATGAAAGACAGTATTATCAAATGTAAACTAAAATGCCAGAAAACAACTAATCGTCATCATCTCCATCAACAGCATCATCGAGATCATCATCATCAGTAATGGGCCACATATACGAGGCCAGCTATGCACCGACTGCATATTGGCCAATATTCCCACTCATTAAGAAGGAAAATGTTTCTTTATTGAAAAATGTAAAACAAAAATAATTACTGTAAATTTATTTACTGTCAATTGTAATCCTCACATGCTATTATGTAACATATACATAACAAAATGTATGACCGGCATAGAAAACTATACAAAACGAAGCTAAGTGCTGGTGGTTGTCGACACCTAGGCCCGAATTCAGAGACGTTTTGCTCCCCTTAAGGTGCCCTTAAGTGTGTCTACTTCGCAAGTTAGAACTAGGGTAGTCACTATTCGCACTTTTGGAATTTATATTATTATTCTTATTATATTATTCTTTAGTGCTGCTGTTTTTTAATAAATTTGAATAGAAATAATGTGCCAAATTCAGAGTCGTCACTTTCGTTTTTACGATTATATTGGTATTCAAAGTTCATTTTAAGGGCCGCTGAATGACGATCCGAGATTAGCAACACTTAGCAGGAATAAATATTTTCGGCCAATCAGCGTGCGACTCACGAAATGAGCGAACGAACGAAGCTAGCTAGCAGACGGCCGGCGACGTGAAGTTTGTCTGACATTTTTGTAGAGCAAGCATCAGCTGACAGTGACACGCGTTTTATTTTGTTTTCTATTTTCGTTGTATTGAATTTAAAATGAGTCCTAAAAAAATTACCTACACAGTAGAAGAAAGACAGCTAAGAAAAGAACTAATGTTAAATAAATACAAAGAATTCCTAGAATGCAAAAAATCTGATGTCGCCTCGCTGCAAATGAAGCGACAGAAATGGATTGAGTTCACGAATGATTTTAACGCAGCTGAAACCAATCGACCTGTGAGTACCGTGTGATTATTATATGAGTTTCATTCGACCTGTTGTATTAACTTCCTGTTTATATTTTTTTCTTGTGAAATGCTTTCAGCGTACTGTAGTACAACTTAAAAAGTGTTGGGAGAACATGAAATCCAAGCACAAGGATGATTTGTGCAGAGAGAGAAAAGAAAGGATGGCGACTGGCGGTGGACCACCACCTGTCAGTAATGATTTCCCCGAAATGGCCGTCATTTGTCCGGGTGCTTCCTTAGAAATATTGGATGCATTGGATTCGGACGCTCTGCCAAATGGTTAATATTATTTCATTTTATACTTGAATAGTTGATTGGTAATTGAACAGTTTTAAACGTAGGATCTTGATGTGTTAATATATATGCTGTTACTAAAATCTAGTATAGGTACAGAGATTGTCGATTGTTATTTACTATATTTATTTAATGCTTCGATTGGAAAATTGTCAATGTTTTAATACCAATTATGTTTTAGAAAATGATCAAAATATGGCCAACACAGTATTTTTGAGCCATTCAGATCCATCAGCGGCTGGGTTCGAGCCTTCCCAACACTCGGAGGTTGCAATAGTTCATTCTGAGGCCATCGATCTAGCAGGTAATTCTTGATATATTATGTAAAAAGTTCAAGTGAGAATAGTGTTATCAACATTATATGTTTGAAGTTTACCTATCATCTAAAACCTAAATAACTACTCACTAGTTTAAGTTTTGAACGTAATGAAGTTTTAAAACCTAACCTAACTTTCAAAATACCTTTTGGTGTGGCGCTATTGTAAAACAATTCTACATGCTCTAACTTTGACTTTTTGATTTATAAGTATACGTATAAGGATATTTTTTTACAAGAAAAGTGGCACTGTATGTAGTTCTGATGTGAGAACCAATAATTAACTAGATTCCATAGGTTTTAATTTTGGAATTTAACTAAAGGATTGTTTTTTTTTTTAGATATCCAGTCAACTGGTTTTGATGTGGATGCCAGGGTACATAACCGAAGAAACCCGCATCACGAACCAGGTATATATATTTTTTTACAACAAATAAAGAAGAATATGACGTGATAGTATTAGTTAAATTAATGATTTGTATCTTTTATTAGCAATATAATTTCATTATTCATTTACGGTTCATAATTATTTAACAGAAATTTAGTTGCTAGTTTTAGATTTTCAACTTCCATTGTATACTAATCGTAATAATTAATAAAGCTTTACGATAGTAGTGTTGTAAAAGAGAGTTTGTTTAAACAATATTTAACTGCTTTGTTGATATAACATATTTTAATATCTTACATTTTGTTTATAAAGCTACTTTTTGGAAATGATTATGCATCACATCTTCAGGTGAAAGTTCACAACTCACTGGGAATACAATTTCATTTAATTGTAAAACATAGTCTTTGATTAGTGTCTGTTTCCATACAAACGCTTGTTACTTATATAAATAGGTAAAATGTGTCTTTATGTATTGTTAGACACATTATTTCTATTCAAATTTATTAAAAAACAGCAGCACTAAAGAATAATGTTCATTCAATCCACAGCGTAAAGGAGAAAAAAGAATTCAATCATTTATCTGTATTGTTGGCCAAGCGGTCGACTAAAATATTATTTCCTGTTATAAAATATTATAAAATATTTAAAATATTATCCGTGTGTTTTACTTTTTCAGATATTTTACCATATAATGATTACGTTGAAGGAATCAACCCATCGGTACTGTCTCCAAGTTGTAAGAACTATTAAATCTATTATAATTCATTTGAAAATAGTATAGATTTTGTTACCACTTTGTCGTTAACGAGTGACGTTTGTCATACGTTATTCAAATTTGTTAATATGTGCATGATTTAATAAACTTTTTATCATGGCATTACTCTACTGGATGGTCCTTAGCCTACTCCGCAATGGTTACCATCGTTACATTTCAAGAATGATCTCAAACTATCAAATTATCTGTATTTTTCTCATGATACATGATACAAAACATATGCACAAGCATTTTTTTTTTAATGTTGCTTCTAAATAGTTGCTCATGTTATTCTATTTATATTGTAATGTTTTAGGTAACCTACAAGACCCAGTATTAGAAGGACAAGTCACTCAGCCACAGGTCATTCAACCTCATGAGAATCCCGCCCCGGCAGCAAGAGGTAAACCATAAAAAAACACATAAAAGCATTTTACTATTCGTTTATTAAACAGATTTATTCCTAATATTTAGTTTAAAATTTCTTGATTTTATTAAACCCATTTCTTTATATTACTTTAACTAGCTATCGGACAAAAGTTTGTCGGACAGAGGTGTGAAAATTGTTGTAATCTAGGACATTGTAAACACTCAGAAAAAACACAACTGCACCGGGAATCTCGAATCTCATGGCTATCTATGACCTGGGTGCAATATATTAACTTCGCTTAAATTAAATTATAGTGTAACACTCGATACTTAATATTTGAAACAAATGTTTTTTTTTTTGTAAGAGTAAAGTCACAATACATATATTGTGCCTTATAAGTCAAGCCTGCTACTAAAGTATTATAATTTCAAAAAAAATAAAGACAATGTATTTTTAAACGTTGACAGCTAAACTCAGCATTTATTCTCAAAAAACAAATACAGCGAATGAGACGGAACGACAGACTGTAGGTGGATTGTTGAACCCGTTTTAATTTTCTTTAATTTATATTTTTACACAGATAGAGTAACAGGATAAAGGAAGCTTCACTAACAAAATGCAAATGTATACATTCAAGTAACTATAATATAATTATTATAACATACCGTTTACTTATTTACAGGTCAACGCAAACGGCTCTATAGTAGGGCCGATGCAATAGAAAAAGAGGCGGAATTAAGAATAGACAGGACAAAAAAATTGATGGACCAAGACGTTGAAATTCACCGCATGATGGTGAAGCAACAAAACCTGAAGATAGCTCAGGAAGAAATAAAACTAAAAATATTAGAAGAAGAAAAGGTGCAGCGCCATCGAGCCTATGTGTCGGACGAGGCACGGAAGAAAGAAGCTCATGACGCAGAGCAAAAGTATTTGGCTGAGACAAGGGCCATAGAGCTGGAAATATTAAGAAAAAAATGTGGTTAGGTTGGGTTAAATTAATTAATTAATCTTATGTTAAATGTGCATTATTATGTGCGTTTATTTTTTTCATAATAAATAGAAAGGCCCGGGCGGCAATTACATAAAAATATTTATAATAAACTTTTTAAAGAATAACTGCTTTTCATTTAATATCCCAACCAGAGAGAGTAGAATTGGAGACTATGTGGTGATCTTTGTTATTCTGATAAGTTGGAGTTTGGAAAGTTAACTTTAACTTTTAGAAGCCTTTATTTTAGTAATTAAGAATTTATTTTAAAATTTACAAAATGTCTACCCAATATTGATTGATTTGACATATCGAACATAACTTCTTGTATAGTTTAAAAACATTGCACAAATCATGATTAAAAACAATAATAGTTTTAGCTTATATGCATTTATTTTTTTAATAATAATACTAAAATGAGAATGTTGTCAATGGCCATGATAGAATATAATAGATCCTTAGTATGTGTATGATAAGATAAGATAATTTATTTCCAAAAACAAACATAAATTGTATAGGAATGACATATGCAATTGAATACAGTACAGCGGTTAAAACATGTGAAAAAGCATTAGCAAAGGTATAGGTACATATATAAACTAGTAACATATTATAGATACACGTAGATAAGGTAGTACAGATTCGTCTAGTTAGATAAGATAAGATGAGAATCTTTATTTCCATCACATGTATAAATGTATAGGAATGTCTTTACAATAAATACCTAAAATACAATAAAAAATTAGAATACAATGTAATGCAGCAATATTAAATTTTACATTAAAAGAAAGAATCATTGATTAAAAATAAGATCACAAAGTTTTAAATATTAATATAAATTTTATTACAAAGTATGTTTTAAAAAGTAATTTATTTTAATCAAATGAGCACATACAATGCAAGTTACATACATACAATACAATGAAACTCTTTATGTTTCGACAATAAAAACACCCTTTAAACTTTAAGAATTAAGTTAATTTAATTAGTTCTTCAATCCTTTGTAGAATGTGATAAACCTAAAAAGCAGTTTGAACATAGTATTAACATAGTATTATGCTTTGGCTAATATCAGGTATCGATTGATTTCAATAGGGTTTTCATTATTTCATAGAGCATTGTTCAAGGCCGGTATTCATAAAACTATTATCTTTAAATATAAAGATTATTTTAAAGGATTAAAAAAATATTCCTTTGTAAAGATGCACTCAAGTGTGCCCCCCTGTTCCCTTAAGGGTTTGCTTAGCATTTTGACAGCTGAACTGTTGCCGCGTTGGTCGAGTGTGATTTTGTTTCTGTTTTGATACTAAAAAATATGGATATATTAATAGAACGTGACTTTTTAGATTATATTGATTACGTTAACAACCACGAACGATATTTAGTACCTAGAATTATGTTTCGAGGGCAAGAAGAAAGAGTAATGGCGTATTATAGCGACAATGAATTTTTAAGAAGGTTTCGTTTTCCGAAAACACTTGTTTGTCAAACGTTATTACCCAAAATAAAGCCTTCTCTGCCAAGTACAAGAGGCTTGCCTATATCGCCGTTGTTAAAATTACTTTGCGCTTTGCGATTTTATGCTTCTGGGAGCTATCAAGTAAGTACTTATCTACTGAATTATTTAACACCATTTAATGATAAAATGACCTGCTTAAATAAAATTTATATACAATAAATATTTTTTAGACCGTCCTTGGAGATTCTCTGAAGTTAAGCCAAACTACAATAGGCAGGGCAATCAAAGATGTGAGCTTTGATTTATCATTGTGTTTGAAGGAATTCATCAAATTTCCTATGGAAGGAAATAACCTCACAACAAATAAGCAGCTGTTTTATAATATGGCAAAATTTCCAGGTGTTGTAGGTACGATTGATTGTACCCACATCCATATTTCAAATCCTAATGGCGACTTGGCTGAAGTATTCAGAAATAGAAAAGGTTGGATGTCCATAAATGTCCAGGTAAATTACAATAAGTCATTATTATTTCCACACTTTGTTTTCCGAATCATATTAAAAAAGTAAGATCCAATACGTAACATCAAATTGAAGTTAAATAATTACAAAGACTTGATTGTAGTATTGAAGGCAGTTTTTTTTATATATTCTTACTTATTTATTTTACAGATAGTTGGTGGCCCTCAACTAGAAATATTAGATATAATAGCAAGATTTCCGGGATCCATGCACGACAGCAGAATTTTTAACAACAGTGCGATAAAAGAAAAATTTGATCGAAGAGATATCACAGGCATTATACTTGGTGATAATGGATACTCTCAATCATTCTATTTATTTACACCAATCTTAAATCCAATAGGACCACGCCAGGAGAAATATAACAAAGCACACACAAGCACTAGAAATTCTATAGAACGCCTAAATGGCTTACTAAAAGGCAGATTTAGGTGTTTACAAAAAAAATTAAACTATAAGCCATCAGCAGCTAGCCACATAATTACTGCATGTGCTGTATTACATAATATTGCCATTTTTAATAATATTAATTATCACGATGATGAAGTGACAACCACAGGCAATGCGTTGGAAGTGCCCGATACAGTTACGGTGCAAGGCGCTCGAGCCCTTGCATCCACATGGAGGAATCCCTTCATAGAAAGACATTTTTAGTTTTTATTTGTATTGCGTTGGATTGACAACCACAAACATGGGATTAGAGATGAGCGCTACAGGTGTGGTGCAAGACTCTCGAGCCCTTGCATCCACACGGAGGATCTCTTCGCAGAAAGACACTTTTTATTTGTATTACTTACTGCGCTGAAGTGACAACCGCAGGCAATCCGTTGGAAGTGCCCGTTACAAATTTCAGATAAGTAACCGCATAAATTACTTATTGTAAGTATATGCCCTCACAGTCACAGTCGCTTTATTACTTCTCTTTCCACTTTTGTGTTTTTAAGTTATCGTAAAGAGAGGAACATTATCATTGTTTTAAAAGTTGTTTGTTACTTATTTTGTTACAACTCCTAATCATGACATTAATGAATTTATTGAGTTATGAAGTTATGTTAAGTTAAATATGAATTTACAAACAATTGAGCTCGCCCCATTGTTTATTTTACTTAATTACAATGAAGCATCTGTTACAGCATTCATAATCCTTTTTTCAGTGATTACAACCCATGAAAGGCCTTGCGGCTTCGACTGTTCTCTTTCTCCATCCGTCGTAATAAAGTCTGTGCATTACTTTTTACTTCCGTTTAAATTTGTTTCAACATCATCTTGTCATCATAGTTCTGTTGACAGCTATTTAAATTGCTTCTGACTTTGGGTGCGTGCATTTCCGGCTTTCTTGAAAGCAAAACTGAAGAAATATATATTGGCTTTAAGGATGACTAATTATACTTATTATCTGCATATATATACAATACATCACCGGCTGGCATATCTTTTGCTTATATTATAAAATCCATTGCCATCTACTTCGCCTATTGGCCATCTAGATTATATTAATAGAATGTTTTTTCATCTCTGTTTTGTACTTTAAAAATAAAAATTAATCTAAATTATAAATAAATTTTATTAATATATTTTGTATACTTATAGGTACTTTTTGTAAATGTTTAATTGATGTGCTTTAATTAATGTTTCATTGTGTATGTTTTCTCATTAAAAAAAAAAAAAATATTAAAGAAAGAAATCTATGAATTATATTTTTTGGACATGAAACTAGGTATTCAACCCTGACTGCCTCGGGTTGGGATAGCATTTTGAATGGCACCCATAATTTTATGTTATATCTGAGGCCAAGCGAAGATTTAATTAGAAAAATAAAATAAGCATATTGGCTAAACTTTGTGTAAATACATATTGCATTTAATTTATGTACTAAAAGCTACGTAGGTAAAGCGTGAATTAAGAACCGTACCGTTTAATCTTTGTAAAGAACTGAATTTTTGAGATATTTCTCTTGTTTGTTTTTATTACATACAGGCTTTCTGTTAGTATACAACCTTCCAAAATTGGGTGAAAGCTCCCCATAATGCATGTCACTTTTTTGATCTGTCGCTCTGTTATCTACTTAGGATCAGTCTTTAAGGCTATGCTGTTCAGAAAGCGCATGATTTTGTCAGATAAAGAAGATAAACTTTAAAATACTATTTTACGATAAAAAAAAAAATCTAAATACGTGCTCTGACCGGAATACTATTCTCTCAAACGCTCTTAGAGGAAATCAGTGTTCTTTGAAGATAATCAATGAGTTGATTTTTCATTAATTATTTTTTATTTAAGGAATTGGGCTTTTATTTTTAAAACTAATGACACCTCAACTTTTTACTGACAGAAAGTTTTATTGTTTGAAATTGTTGAAATTTGAAAACTCAATATTTAATTTAATGTAATTTATCGCATGGACACACATATATGTATTTTAACACCATAATGAAATTAAAAAAGCATTTTTTTTTAATTTATATCGAATTTCAAAGAATATAATTGTGCTTACTCGTTATTTGCTAGTGAATAGTTTACTTTAAGATGTATAAATTTATTATTTTTGGGGTCACATTTATTTGTTATTTGGCTTCCTGTTTTATATTTTTAAATTCATATATAAATTATTATTTTTTCTCTGTAAGGGTATACAGAATTAAACTAGTAGTACTAAACTACTCTTGGTATAGTTAATGCCTAGCTATATAAATTGACATTGACTATGATGATGAAACAAGAGCTATTTTTAATGATCAGTTTGCATAAAAAAGGGTTGCCCGCAGCCCCTGAGCAAGCTTATGGCTGTAACGCCAACGGCTCACTGCATTCAGCTCAATTAATTTTAACAGGGGCATTTAAAACTATTCAGTCATTCAACACTGTACAACTCGTTTAACGTTAACGGTTCAAAACGCACAGCTCACAGTTCAATAATTTTAAATGCATTACAATTTTAGGTTCGATTTTTAGTTGCAGTGTGGTGAGCGCTAATTAGTTATAGCTATCAATTTAGAGCGCTAATTCTAATAAATTTTACATTTTCAAGCTTTAATTTCAAACCAGTTTTAACGATATCGATGAACTCCTCTCTGAAAATTCAATGTGAGGTCATCTTCGAAACATCAGGATTGAGATACTTGATAATCCTAAACATAATATTATGAATACTCATGTACTCATTATAATCTTTATTTCATCCGGTAATATATAAAAATTGAGGCCATAAGAAAAGAAAATAAATTTGATAAATATATCCAGTTGTTTTAATAATCTAAACCCAACCAAAGGTTAATGTGATAACGTTGACAATCTCAATTTATTTTATTATTTTTAAAGAAAAAGTAGCAAAAGTTTTGATTTTTTAATGGGGAATAAATTTGATTTTTGATGCCGATTATAAAATAGTTTAAAATTATTATGCCTCACCCAAAAAAATATACAATTATTGCCTTGCAATTTGAATGTTTATTGCACAGTAGGTGGCAATTTTGCTTTTTTTCTAATACTATTTATGTAAATTCATAGTAAATTCATATTTATGAAGTTATGTTCGATATGTCAAATCAATCAATATTGGGTAGACATTTTGTAAATTTTAAAATAAATTCCTAATTACTAAAATAAAGGTTTCTAAAAGTTAACTTTCCAAACTCCAACTTATCAGAATAACAAAGATCACCCCATAGTCTCCAATTCTACTCTCTCTGGTTAGGTTATTAAATGAAAAGCAGTTATTCTTTAAAAAGTTTATTATAAATATTTTTAAAATCACTGTATGTAATTTCTATTTATTATGCAATAATCGTGTTTGAGATGAAAAGCTGCAGCAGTATTTGCCTGAGAGAAATGTTTCCGGACCTACTAGGATCATCATGCGGTGAATTTCAACGTCTTGCTCCATTAATTTTTTTGTCCTGTCTATTCTTAATTCCGCCTCTTTTTCTATTGCATCGGCCCTACTATAGAGCCGTTTGCGTTGACCTGTAAATAAGTAAACGGTATGTTATAATAATTATATTATAGTTACTTGAATGTATACATTTGCATTTTGTTAGTGAAGCTTCCTTTATCCTGTTACTCTATCTGTGTAAAAATGTAAATTAAAGAAAATTAAAACGGGTTCAACAATCCACATACAGTCTGTCGTTCCGTCTCATTCGCTGTATTTGTTTTTTGAGAATAAATGTTGAGTTTAGCTGTCAACGTTTAAAAATACATTGTCTTTATTTTTTTAAAAATTATAATACTTTAGTAGCAGTCTTGACTTATAAGGCACAATATATGTATTGTGACTTTACTCTTACAAAAAAAAAAACATTTGTTTCAAATATTAAGTATCGAGTGTTACACTATAATTTAATTTAAGCGAAGTTAATATATTGCACCCAGGTCATAGATAGCCATGAGATTCGAGATTCCCGGTGCAGTTGTGTTTTTTCTGAGTGTTTACAATGTCCTAGATTACAACAATTTTCACACCTCTGTCCGACAAACTTTTGTCCGATAGCTAGTTAAAGTAATATAAAGAAATGGGTTTAATAAAATCAAGAAATTTTAAACTAAATATTAGGAATAAATCTGTTTAATAAACGAATAGTAAAATGCTTTATGTGTTTTTTTATGGTTTACCTCTTGCTGCCGGGGCGGGATTCTCATAGATTTAATAGTTCTTACAACTTGGAGACAGTACCGATGGGTCGATTCCTTCAACGTAATCATTATATGGTAAAATATCTGAAAAAGTAAAACACACGGATAATATTTTAAATATTTTAAATATTTTATAACAGGAAATAATATTTTAGTCGACCGCTTGGCTAACAATACAGATAAATGATTGAATTCTTTTTTCTCCTTTACGCTGTGGATTGAATGAATATTATTCTTTAGTGCTGCTGTTTTTTAATAAATTTGAATAGAAATAATGTGTCTAACAATACATAAAGACACATTTTACCTATTTATATAAGTAACAAGCGTTTGTATGGAAACAGACACTAATCAAAGACTATGTTTTACAATTAAATGAAATTGTATTCCCAGTGAGTTGTGAACTATCACCTGAAGATGTGATGCATAATCATTTCCTATGGAATCTAGTTAATTATTGGTTCTCACATCAGAACTACATACAGTGCCACTTTTCTTGTAAAAAAATATCCTTATACGTATACCTATAAATCAAAAAGTCAAAGTTAGAGCATGTAGAATTGTTTTACAATAGCGCCACACCAAAAGGTATTTTGAAAGTTAGGTTAGGTTTTAAAACTTCATTACGTTCAAAACTTAAACTAGTGAGTAGTTATTTAGGTTTTAGATGATAGGTAAACTTCAAACATATAATGTTGATAACACTATTCTCACTTGAACTTTTTACATAATATATCAAGAATTACCTGCTAGATCGATGGCCTCAGAATGAACTATTGCAACCTCCGAGTGTTGGGAAGGCTCGAACCCAGCCGCTGATGGATCTGAATGGCTCAAAAATACTGTGTTGGCCATATTTTGATCATTTTCTAAAACATAATTGGTATTAAAACATTGACAATTTTCCAATCGAAGCATTAAATAAATATAGTAAATAACAATCGACAATCTCTGTACCGATACTAGTTTTTAGTAACAGCATATATATTAACACATCAAGATCCTACGTTTAAAACTGTTCAATTACTAATCAACTATTCAAGTATAAAATGAATCCTTTCTTTTCTCTCTCTGCACAAATCATCCTTGTGCTTGGATTTCATGTTCTCCCAACACTTTTTAAGTTGTACTACAGTACGCTGAAAGCATTTCACAAGAAAAAAATATAAACAGGAAGTTAATACAACAGGTCGAATGAAACTCATATAATAATCATACGGTACTCACAGGTCGATTGGTTTCAGCTGCGTTAAAATCATTCGTGAACTCAATCCATTTCTGTCGCTTCATTTGCAGCGAGGCGACATCAGATTTTTTGCATTCTAGGAATTCTTTGTATTTATTTAACATTAGTTCTTTTCTTAGCTGTCTTTCTTCTACTGTGTAGGTAATTTTTTTAGGACTCATTTTAAATTCAACACAACGAAAATAGAAAACAAAATAAAACGCGTGTCACTGTCAGCTGACGTTTGCTCTACAGAAACGTCAGACAAACTTCACGTCGCCGGCCGTCTGCTTCGTTCGTTCGCTCATTTCGTGAGTTACTCATTTCGTGAGTGGTATATTAACTCCAAAAGTGCGAATAGTGACTACCGCTAGTTCTAACGCTTGATGGCACACTTGGGGGCACACTTGAGGGCACCCTTAAGGGGAGCAAAACGTCTCTGAATTCGGGCCCTAGTCCTGAAGGCGGCAAGTCGTTCCAGGCCAATGTGGGTCTTATGTTTTGTTAATCCGTCGATATGTCCTGTAAAAAGACCAGGATAAGATTTTCTACATATAAAATTGGAATACTCGGAAGATCAACTTTAAATTTATCACATGACTGCTTTATATGCAAATTCGGTCATTTGTCGGTCAATGTCCTGAAAGCGAGATCACAAGGAAGAAAGGATAATTAATTGATAATAACTTTGAATAATAAATACCAATATTAGTTTTGATTTTGAGAAACATGGCAGGTACCTGTTATAGAAAGATATGAATTACGTACTGTTTATTTTTGTTTACTTATTTTTTTATTTAGAATGATGCTTGCGAGTGTAATTATAAAATAATAAAAATTAACTCGAATCTGAATAAATTAGTACATACAGTTTGAGAATTGTTAAATGGTAAAATGCCAGTCCCTTAAACGTCCATCGTCATGAACATCACTTTGTTGACATGACCTCAAGTTTTGAGGGATCTACTTTAGTTGAGGATGCTGCGAATAACGCCTTAATACCTTATCAGCTTGGATCTTATCAGCGTCTTAAGTTGGTGGCTCTGAACTGCTAAAAGCGTGTTTGACGATTTATTTATAATTAATTCATAACTTTCATATTATTTTTTTTTATCTGTCAATATAAGAGTGTCGCACTCATTGGAATGAATACCTAATCTATTATTTATCTGCTGGAGTTGCCATGGCAACTAAGCGTTTTATTGAATATTCCTTCTTCAAATGTTTGACCTAAAATTTAAAGATTCATTGAAATTGAGAAATATTATTTTTTTTATTTTCACTAAAATTATGTAGATATAATTTTTAAAATATAAAAAAAACTTGAATGGTGAGAAAAACTCGATAAACGACGACATTTCTAAATGTAATCAGTTTATAAAGTTGTATCTAAAAATTTATATTTTAAAAAAAATGTTACGATATGTGAAATTTAGGACATCTTATCTGTATATCACAGTGTAGTTTTGCCAGATGGTATCCTATTGGAGGACATGTCCTCCTTTTTATGATTTGTCGTCCAGTCTCTATGAATAAAATAAAGTATATTATATAAAAAATCTCGTTTAATTGTGATACTCCTCCTTTTTTTAAAAAAAAAAAACAATCTTTTCCCAAATAGTCATCTGGCAACCCTATCGCAGTGTTGCAATGCCGTGATTGATAGAATAGCGTTTATGTTGGCCCAATAATCAGACTTTATAATATTAAACCTTTGCTGTAAAATAATCGCTAGCTGATCACAGCAGCAGTTCACGACTCCAGGTCTTTCATCGGGCTCATGAATATGGCATTAGCGCTTTAATAAAAACTACTTTAGGGATGAATTATTTCACATTTTTTTTTACTCGTAATAGGGAACATAAACACTCTCTTAAGCCTTCGGGAATATGCCAATCGGAAGCAAAGTGACCGTTCCAGTGCCCAAAGCACGAGTATTTCATATAATAAATTATATTTTTAACCTCCGACGCAAACAGAGGGGTGTTATAAGTTTAAAGAGTCTGTGGATCTGTGCTCCATCTTAACTCTCAAACGGATGATCGGATTTTAATAGTTTTAGCAAGGTGACTTGATCGAGAGTATTCTTAGCTATGATTTAAGAAAAATCTGTCCAACTCTTTCTGGTCCTCGTGGTTTCATACTTCGACGAGATGGAACGGCTTCTGCTGGTAGCGGACACAGCCTCCGTTTGTTTTGCGCCGGATGAAACCTCCGCATTTGGATCCCTATAAGAATGAATATTTCCTTTTAATCATCGATTTCAAGATTGTGGTGCAACTTCATTAAGGCGCCTACATACCTGAATGCTACAAAAATGCAAATTTTACAGTACTTTAGTACTGTAATTTAGTACATTTCAGCTGTGAAATAATACCTGTGCACATTGCCATACAATATTTACCACGTTTGCCTAATAATAAAATTGATTATGACTTGGTATGCTAATATGTATGAAGGCGACGCCCATACAATGTTTTCTCTATGGTCGGAAAATAGAGTCGGTAACAGGTTCAATTTAGGTGTCTATGGTCGTTGACTCGGACATTTAGCGATAAGAGGAAGGGACACATAAATTGTTTAATAAGTACAATTTACAAAAGCTTTTTTTTAAATTTAAAATAAAACGGTTATGTTAGTTTATAAAAAAAACCGAATGTTTTGTGATTGGTACTCTATAAAGCTTATTTAAAAGGATTCTTTGTATCAAAGTCTTAAGGAGAGGTGAAGCGTACTTTCACTTTTTAAGGTATGACAACTTAGAAAAAATAATATTTTTTTTCGTTTTA
The DNA here is from genome assembly GCA_020383195.1 of Neomicropteryx cornuta. NCBI lineage: Eukaryota > Metazoa > Arthropoda > Insecta > Lepidoptera > Micropterigidae > Neomicropteryx > Neomicropteryx cornuta. The sequence goes on along the minus strand of JAHKQU010000010.1, from coordinate 1,031,932 downwards.
GTTTTTAAATATGAAAATGATAATTTATGCTAAAAGTTTTAAAATTTTTAGATAATGTTAATATTTGTGTTTTTATTTTTAAAAAAATAGATTTCAAAACATATCACTTATTTTAAAAAAAAATAACGAAATGCTATCAATACTTCATACAAAATGGTAGACCGCGGTTTGTGTTATAAGCGCCGTTATGCCCGTCATAGAGTTTGCACCTTTCCGTTCATCGCGCAAGGCTTATTTTCGCAGGCAGCAATTTGTAGGTTAGGTCCTTCGTATGAGGTCCCGTTAAGTCTCCACCAAGTGCCGAATTATACAGATAGTAATACTTTTTACTGACATCAGCATCCCGGCTGCATTCATCTCGAGGGCGGTTCAATCAAGGGGGGTGTTAACGCACCATAGATAATATTTTAGCCTTTTTTCAATTTTCCGATAATTTATAGGATATTTTTTTTCCGTCATAATTCAAATAATTACGCGTTTGTTTTAAATGAAATTGTTTTACCATAGAGCATCATTAATATATACCAGTAGGCCAGTGATTCATACCGCAAATAAACTTTCTTATTTTCTGGTGAACGGCGTCAATATGAGTGTAAATTGTATTGGCTAAACATGCATCAACACAGTCGCTACATTAAAATTGTCTATGAACGCCATCTAAAACCAAAAATCCAACACTTTTATTAGTTCAACATATATTTATTATCCAATTAACGCCAATATAAATTCCTAATATAAATTCCGTTAGTTGAATATGCATAATCAATCGCTGAATTTAAACAAATAAAAGATGATTATTTTATTGTGTTTTGTGGTTCAGATGTTTTCTGCTAATTGAAAATTAGAAAATATGTTTTTTTTTACCCTTTCGGGTCTGATTATACAAATGGATGATGAAATATTTCATTCGGATGATCTAATAAAAAAATTGTTATAAAAGCTCACTATTATTGTTGAATTTTGCGATTTGTTGTATTAATATTTTCAGAATTTTCATTTTAAAAATATTGCTAAAATCTTAAATACATTTCTCTCGTAAGTTCAGTATAGGAGCATTGAAGCTGAATCTATATGAGATTGGGATTTTTATCTATTCATTTAATTGTTTATTTATCTACCTTTATCCACTCAATTACTTGTTAATTGCTTTTAAAAGAAGTTCAACACACTGGCACGACGGAACCACGCAAAAACAATCTTAGTCCGTTTTATAGGCGCCAATCGTTTTGAAATAAACGAGAAATTATAATCAATTTTTAAAAGTATCTTAAGGAATTCAAAACAACTAAACCAAACTCAAAGTACGCTCAGATCGACCACGCCATTGTATGCTTTTTGTCTGAATTCTCACTTAAGGTAATTTCAATTATATTCTCTTAACTCATTCTTCGCTCATAAAGAATTATCAAACCTTGACAATCAATTCAAAATGGCCGTGTGGCCCTATATATTAAAACATTACACAGTTTAGCATGCGGACAAAACAAACAAATTAAAGATTAGGTTTTTCATAAATTATAGAATATGAAAAAATGTCTTTTTTATGTTGTTTATAAATACTATTGTTAAATTGCATTATTTTTGGGTAATTTAAACTTCTAAAGTAATAAAATGTGAATAAATATTTTGTTTTTAAAAATGTAAGGACATTCCTAAGTATAAAAATGAAATAGTGTTTCCCACGGGATTCCTTATCACTTGACTTCCTCGCCTCCGGACTAAATGGGTCAACTTTTTCTAGTGCAAGTCCTTTTATGGGGTTATTCTACACATCAAACGAATCGACTATTGTTTTACGGGTTTTCTTAATTTTATCATTTTTTCCAAAGAAAATATATAATAATCTTAAAAATCTAACTAAACCCTAGTTACTAAAAACTAGTTAAACCCGACAACATTTTCATCTTGCTATTTCCAGCTCGAAAAAGATATTCTCTTTAACAACACATCCTGGCCAAATGCGACAAATTTGCTAGGATAGGTGGAACCCGCAGACCTCAAAGGAATACTTCACTGGTGACTGCTACTCAAAACGCTGCTTTCTGAATGCTGAGTTCCACTGGTGCACCACTCACTCACGGCTGACTACAGAAGCATGTTGTTCAGAGGAACGGGCTACTTAAAGGATCTTCTCTTATTTAATTTAATTTTAAAATTCCCGTCTGCAGTTGAGTCGCTCTACTCAAAACCCAAATCAGACTGACTGTAAAAAAGTGACAGCATTAGGATAAAATATCAGCGCTGCCAATGTCGAAACTAATGTATTATAATACTATTTAATTTATTTTTTATTATGTTTACTAATGTGTTAATATAATATTGTTTTTGATGTCAATTTTGAAGTGAGAAATGTTAATGAGGTATGAAATTACTTTTTTGTATAATAATATAAAAAACTTAATCCTAATGTGAAGACGGAACAAATTTTTATAGGATTATTTTACTGCCCATTTGAGTTACTTTTTTTGGGTACATTAACAAACTTGTAGAATAAAATTGTCCAGTTTCAAGTGTAAAATAACACCATAGATCGATTTGCGGGAGAAAAAAATCACCTAAAATTGACAAAAACACTAAAATTCCTAAAATAAAACATCTGACCACTAACTAGTGTTAGTTCCAAAAACGTCGAATTCATAATTATTGATGCAAAAGGATTGAATTCGTAGGCAAATACGAGGGTAGAATGAATTAACCTGTTAAGTACCTAGTTGTTGCAATTATAACGATTTTACACAAAACTGTGTTATGCGCATTCAAACGATAATTGCCGTGGCTGTAATCAATTTATTCAAAATGTGCAAATAACAGGATGTTTCTGTAAATATCTGAAACTCCAAATGAAATACAAAATAACTCTTAAAATCACACACATTGCATATGAACTTTTCTAATTTAAGATGACAGTACTTAATTGTAAATGTTATATCTGAAATGCTACATTAAAAACAACATATTGTCTTAATAATATGATAATGTTTTTGTTATTTAAATGAACCTTAATGAACTAGCTGAAGTTTCTTATATGTGGTGTCTATAGTTATGTATTTGTAATTTTTGTTTACCTTATTTTTGTTTTTGTATATCTTAATTTTTGGTGAATGGCGTCAATATGATTCCGTAAAAGTTGATTAGTTGAACATGCATAATCACACTCGCTGCATTTAAACTTTCTTATTTTCCGATGAACGGCGTTAATATGGTTTCGTAAACTTTCTTTAAATGAACATGAATAATCACATTCGCTGCATTTAAACTTTCTGATTTTTCGATGAACGGCGTCGATATGTTTTCGTAAATTTTGATTAATTGAACATGCATAATCACACTCGCTGCATTTCAAATTTCTCACTTTCAGATGAACGGCGTTAATATGCTTCTGTAAATCTCCATTACTTGAACACGAATAATCACATTCGGTGCATTTAAATTTTCTGATTTTCCGATGAACGGCGTTAATATGTTTCCGTAAAAGTTGATTAGTTGAACATGCATAATCACACTCTGTGCATTTGAAAGTTTTTATTTTCAGATGAATGGCGTTAATATGTTTCCGTAAAAGTTGATTAGTTGAACATGCATAATCACACTCTGTGCATTTGAAAGTTTTTATTTTCAGATGAATGGCGTTAATATGGTTCCGTAAAAGTTGATTAGTTGAACATGCATAATCACACTCGCTGCATTCAAACTTTCTTATTTTCCGATGAACGGCGTTAATATGGTTCCGAAAATGTTGATTAGTTGAACATGCATAATCACACTCGCTGCATTTAAACTTTCTTATTCTCAGATGAACGGCGTTAATATGCTTCTGTAAATCTCCATTACTTGAACACGAATAATCACAATCGGTGCATTTAAAATTTCTGATTTTCCGATGAACGGCGTCGATATGTTTTCGTAAATCTCCATTACTTGAACATGCATAATCACACGCGCTGCATTTAAACTTTCTGATTTTCCGATGAACGGCGTTAATATGGTTCCGAAAATGTTGATTAGTTGAACATGCATAATCACACTCGCTGCATTTAAACTTTCTTATTTTCCGATGAACGGCGTTAATATGGTTCCTTAAAAGTTGATTAGTTGAACATGCATAATCACACTCGCTGCATTTAAACTTTCTTATTTTCCTATGAACGGCGTGAATATGTTTCTGTAAACTTTCTTTAAATGAACATGAATAATCACATTCGCTGCATTTAAACTTTCTTATTTTCCGATGAACGGCGTTAAAATGGTTCCGTAAATGATGATTAGTTGAACATGCATAATCACACTCGCTGCATTTAAACTTTCTTATTTTACGGTGAACGCCGTCAATATGTTTCCGTAAATATTGATTAGTTGAAAATGCATAATCACACTCGCTGCATTTAAAATTTCTCACTTTCAGATGAACGGCGTTAATATGGTTCCTTAAAAGTTGATTAGTTGAACATGCATAATCACACTCGCTGCATTTAAACTTTCTTATTTTCCGATGAACGGCGTTAATATGTTTTCGTAAACTTTCTTTAAATGAACATGAATAATCACATTCGCTGCATTTAAACTTTCTTATTTTCCGATGAACGGCGTTAAAATGGTTCCGTAAATGATGATTAGTTGAACATGCATAATCACACTCGCTGCATTTAAACTTTCTTATTTTCAGATGAACGGCGTTAATATGGTTTCGTAAATTTCCTTTAGTTGAACACGAAAAATCACATTCGCTGCATTTAAACTTTCTGATTTTTCGATGAACGGCGTCGATATGTTTTCGTAAATTTTGATTAATTGAACATGCATAATCACACTCGCTGCATTTCAAATTTCTCACTTTCAGATGAACGGCGTTAATATGCTTCTGTAAATCTCCATTACTTGAACACGAATAATCACATTCGGTGCATTTAAATTTTCTGATTTTCCGATGAACGGCGTTAATATGTTTCCGTAAAAGTTGATTAGTTGAACATGCATAATCACACTCTGTGCATTTGAAAGTTTTTATTTTCAGATGAATAACGTTAATATGTTTCCGTAAAAGTTGATTAGTTGAACATGCATAATCACACTCTGTGCATTTGAAAGTTTTTATTTTCAGATGAATGGCGTTAATATGGTTCCGTAAAAGTTGATTAGTTGAACATGCATAATCACACTCGCTGCATTCAAACTTTCTTATTTTCCGATGAACGGCGTTAAAATGGTTCCGTAAATGATGATTAGTTGAACATGCATAATCACACTCGCTGCATTTAAACTTTCTTATTTTCAGATGAACGGCGTTAATATGGTTTCGTAAATTTCCTTTAGTTGAACACGAAAAATCACATTCGCTGCATTTAAATTTTCTGATTTTCCGATGAACGGCGTTAATATGTTTCCGTAAAAGTTGATTAGTTGAACATGCATAATCACACTCTGTGCATTTGAAAGTTTTTATTTTCAGATGAATGGCGTTAATATGTTTCCGTAAAAGTTGATTAGTTGAACATGCATAATCACACTCTGTGCATTTGAAAGTTTTTATTTTCAGATGAATGGCGTTAATATGGTTCCGTAAAAGTTGATTAGTTGAACATGCATAATCACACTCGCTGCATTCAAACTTTCTTATTTTCCGATGAACGGCGTTAATATGGTTCCGAAAATGTTGATTAGTTGAACATGCATAATCACACTCGCTGCATTTAAACTTTCTTATTCTCAGATGAACGGCGTTAATATGCTTCTGTAAATCTCCATTACTTGAACACGAATAATCACAATCGGTGCATTTAAAATTTCTGATTTTCCGATGAACGGCGTCGATATGTTTTCGTAAATCTCCATTACTTGAACATGCATAATCACACGCGCTGCATTTAAACTTTCTGATTTTCCGATGAACGGCGTTAATATGGTTCCGAAAATGTTGATTAGTTGAACATGCATAATCACACTCGCTGCATTTAAACTTTCTTATTTTCCGATGAACGGCGTTAATATGGTTCCTTAAAAGTTGATTAGTTGAACATGCATAATCACACTCGCTGCATTTAAACTTTCTTATTTTCCTATGAACGGCGTGAATATGTTTCTGTAAACTTTCTTTAAATGAACATGAATAATCACATTCGCTGCATTTAAACTTTCTTATTTTCCGATGAACGGCGTTAAAATGGTTCCGTAAATGATGATTAGTTGAACATGCATAATCACACTCGCTGCATTTAAACTTTCTTATTTTACGGTGAACGTCGTCAATATGTTTCCGTAAATATTGATTAGTTGAAAATGCATAATCACACTCGCTGCATTTAAAATTTCTCACTTTCAGATGAACGGCGTTAATATGGTTCCTTAAAAGTTGATTAGTTGAACATGCATAATCACACTCGCTGCATTTAAACTTTCTTATTTTCCGATGAACGGCGTTAATATGTTTTCGTAAACTTTCTTTAAATGAACATGAATAATCACATTCGCTGCATTTAAACTTTCTTATTTTCCGATGAACGGCGTTAAAATGGTTCCGTAAATGATGATTAGTTGAACATGCATAATCACACTCGCTGCATTTAAACTTTCTTATTTTCAGATGAACGGCGTTAATATGCTTCTGTAAATCTCCATTACTTGAACACGAATAATCACAATCGGTGCATTTAAAATTTCTGATTTTCCGATGAACGGCGTCGATATGTTTTCGTAAATCTCCATTACTTGAACATGCATAATCACACGCGCTGCATTTAAACTTTCTGATTTTCCGATGAACGGCGTTAATATGGTTCCGAAAATGTTGATTAGTTGAACATGCATAATCACACTCGCTGCATTTAAACTTTCTTATTTTCCGATGAACGGCGTTAATATGGTTCCTTAAAAGTTGATTAGTTGAACATGCATAATCACACTCGCTGCATTTAAACTTTCTTATTTTCCTATGAACGGCGTGAATATGTTTCTGTAAACTTTCTTTAAATGAACATGAATAATCACATTCGCTGCATTTAAACTTTCTTATTTTCCGATGAACGGCGTTAAAATGGTTCCGTAAATGATGATTAGTTGAACATGTATAATCACACTCGCTGCATTTAAACTTTCTTATTTTACGGTGAACGCCGTCAATATGTTTCCGTAAATATTGATTAGTTGAAAATGCATAATCACACTCGCTGCATTTAAAATTTCTCACTTTCAGATGAACGGCGTTAATATGGTTCCTTAAAAGTTGATTAGTTGAACATGCATAATCACACTCGCTGCATTTAAACTTTCTTATTTTCCGATGAACGGCGTTAATATGTTTTCGTAAACTTTCTTTAAATGAACATGAATAATCACATTCGCTGCATTTAAACTTTCTTATTTTCCGATGAACGGCGTTAAAATGGTTCCGTAAAAGTTGATTAGTTGAACATGCATAATCACACTCGCTGCATTTAAACTTTCTTATTTTCAGATGAACGGCGTTAATATGGTTTCGTAAATTTCCTTTAGTTGAACACGAAAAATCACATTCGCTGCATTTAAACTTTCTGATTTTTCGATGAACGGCGTCGATATGTTTTCGTAAATTTTGATTAATTGAAAATGCATAATCACACTCGCTGCATTTCAAATTTCTCACTTTCAGATGAACGGCGTTAATATGCTTCTGTAAATCTCCATTACTTGAACACGAATAATCACATTCGGTGCATTTAAATTTTCTGATTTTCCGATGAACGGCGTTAATATGTTTCCGTAAAAGTTGATTAGTTGAACATGCATAATCACACTCTGTGCATTTGAAAGTTTTTATTTTCAGATGAATGGCGTTAATATGTTTCCGTAAAAGTTGATTAGTTGAACATGCATAATCACACTCTGTGCATTTGAAAGTTTTTATTTTCAGATGAATGGCGTTAATATGGTTCCGTAAAAGTTGATTAGTTGAACATGCATAATCACACTCGCTGCATTCAAACTTTCTTATTTTCCGATGAACGGCGTTAAAATGGTTCCGTAAATGATGATTAGTTGAACATGCATAATCACACTCGCTGCATTTAAACTTTCTTATTTTCAGATGAACGGCGTTAATATGGTTCCGTAAAAGTTGATTAGTTGAACATGCATAATCACACTCGCTGCATTTAAACTTTCTTATTTTCCGATGAACGGCGTTAATATGGTTTCGTAAACTTTCTTTAAATGAACATGAATAATCACATTCGCTGCATTTAAACTTTCTGATTTTTCGATGAACGGCGTCGATATGTTTTCGTAAATTTTGATTAATTGAACATGCATAATCACACTCGCTGCATTTCAAATTTCTCACTTTCAGATGAACGGCGTTAATATGCTTCTGTAAATCTCCATTACTTGAACACGAATAATCACATTCGGTGCATTTAAATTTTCTGATTTTCCGATGAACGGCGTTAATATGTTTCCGTAAAAGTTGATTAGTTGAACATGCATAATCACACTCTGTGCATTTGAAAGTTTTTATTTTCAGATGAATGGCGTTAATATGTTTCCGTAAAAGTTGATTAGTTGAACATGCATAATCACACTCTGTGCATTTGAAAGTTTTTATTTTCAGATGAATGGCGTTAATATGGTTCCGTAAAAGTTGATTAGTTGAACATGCATAATCACACTCGCTGCATTCAAACTTTCTTATTTTCCGATGAACGGCGTTAATATGGTTCCGAAAATGTTGATTAGTTGAACATGCATAATCACACTCGCTGCATTTAAACTTTCTTATTCTCAGATGAACGGCGTTAATATGCTTCTGTAAATCTCCATTACTTGAACACGAATAATCACAATCGGTGCATTTAAAATTTCTGATTTTCCGATGAACGGCGTCGATATGTTTTCGTAAATCTCCATTACTTGAACATGCATAATCACACGCGCTGCATTTAAACTTTCTGATTTTCCGATGAACGGCGTTAATATGGTTCCGAAAATGTTGATTAGTTGAACATGCATAATCACACTCGCTGCATTTAAACTTTCTTATTTTCCGATGAACGGCGTTAATATGGTTCCTTAAAAGTTGATTAGTTGAACATGCATAATCACACTCGCTGCATTTAAACTTTCTTATTTTCCTATGAACGGCGTGAATATGTTTCTGTAAACTTTCTTTAAATGAACATGAATAATCACATTCGCTGCATTTAAACTTTCTTATTTTCCGATGAACGGCGTTAAAATGGTTCCGTAAATGATGATTAGTTGAACATGCATAATCACACTCGCTGCATTTAAACTTTCTTATTTTACGGTGAACGCCGTCAATATGTTTCCGTAAATATTGATTAGTTGAAAATGCATAATCACACTCGCTGCATTTAAAATTTCTCACTTTCAGATGAACGGCGTTAATATGGTTCCTTAAAAGTTGATTAGTTGAACATGCATAATCACACTCGCTGCATTTAAACTTTCTTATTTTCCGATGAACGGCGTTAATATGTTTTCGTAAACTTTCTTTAAATGAACATGAATAATCACATTCGCTGCATTTAAACTTTCTTATTTTCCGATGAACGGCGTTAAAATGGTTCCGTAAATGATGATTAGTTGAACATGCATAATCACACTCGCTGCATTTAAACTTTCTTATTTTCAGATGAACGGCGTTAATATGGTTTCGTAAATTTCCTTTAGTTGAACACGAAAAATCACATTCGCTGCATTTAAACTTTCTGATTTTTCGATGAACGGCGTCGATATGTTTTCGTAAATTTTGATTAATTGAACATGCATAATCACACTCGCTGCATTTCAAATTTCTCACTTTCAGATGAACGGCGTTAATATGCTTCTGTAAATCTCCATTACTTGAACACGAATAATCACATTCGGTGCATTTAAATTTTCTGATTTTCCGATGAACGGCGTTAATATGTTTCCGTAAAAGTTGATTAGTTGAACATGCATAATCACACTCTGTGCATTTGAAAGTTTTTATTTTCAGATGAATAACGTTAATATGTTTCCGTAAAAGTTGATTAGTTGAACATGCATAATCACACTCTGTGCATTTGAAAGTTTTTATTTTCAGATGAATGGCGTTAATATGGTTCCGTAAAAGTTGATTAGTTGAACATGCATAATCACACTCGCTGCATTCAAACTTTCTTATTTTCCGATGAACGGCGTTAAAATGGTTCCGTAAATGATGATTAGTTGAACATGCATAATCACACTCGCTGCATTTAAACTTTCTTATTTTCAGATGAACGGCGTTAATATGGTTTCGTAAATTTCCTTTAGTTGAACACGAAAAATCACATTCGCTGCATTTAAATTTTCTGATTTTCCGATGAACGGCGTTAATATGTTTCCGTAAAAGTTGATTAGTTGAACATGCATAATCACACTCTGTGCATTTGAAAGTTTTTATTTTCAGATGAATGGCGTTAATATGTTTCCGTAAAAGTTGATTAGTTGAACATGCATAATCACACTCTGTGCATTTGAAAGTTTTTATTTTCAGATGAATGGCGTTAATATGGTTCCGTAAAAGTTGATTAGTTGAACATGCATAATCACACTCGCTGCATTCAAACTTTCTTATTTTCCGATGAACGGCGTTAATATGGTTCCGAAAATGTTGATTAGTTGAACATGCATAATCACACTCGCTGCATTTAAACTTTCTTATTCTCAGATGAACGGCGTTAATATGCTTCTGTAAATCTCCATTACTTGAACACGAATAATCACAATCGGTGCATTTAAAATTTCTGATTTTCCGATGAACGGCGTCGATATGTTTTCGTAAATCTCCATTACTTGAACATGCATAATCACACGCGCTGCATTTAAACTTTCTGATTTTCCGATGAACGGCGTTAATATGGTTCCGAAAATGTTGATTAGTTGAACATGCATAATCACACTCGCTGCATTTAAACTTTCTTATTTTCCGATGAACGGCGTTAATATGGTTCCTTAAAAGTTGATTAGTTGAACATGCATAATCACACTCGCTGCATTTAAACTTTCTTATTTTCCTATGAACGGCGTGAATATGTTTCTGTAAACTTTCTTTAAATGAACATGAATAATCACATTCGCTGCATTTAAACTTTCTTATTTTCCGATGAACGGCGTTAAAATGGTTCCGTAAATGATGATTAGTTGAACATGCATAATCACACTCGCTGCATTTAAACTTTCTTATTTTACGGTGAACGCCGTCAATATGTTTCCGTAAATATTGATTAGTTGAAAATGCATAATCACACTCGCTGCATTTAAAATTTCTCACTTTCAGATGAACGGCGTTAATATGGTTCCTTAAAAGTTGATTAGTTGAACATGCATAATCACACTCGCTGCATTTAAACTTTCTTATTTTCCGATGAACGGCGTTAATATGTTTTCGTAAACTTTCTTTAAATGAACATGAATAATCACATTCGCTGCATTTAAACTTTCTTATTTTCCGATGAACGGCGTTAAAATGGTTCCGTAAATGATGATTAGTTGAACATGCATAATCACACTCGCTGCATTTAAACTTTCTTATTTTCAGATGAACGGCGTTAATATGCTTCTGTAAATCTCCATTACTTGAACACGAATAATCACAATCGGTGCATTTAAAATTTCTGATTTTCCGATGAACGGCGTCGATATGTTTTCGTAAATCTCCATTACTTGAACATGCATAATCACACGCGCTGCATTTAAACTTTCTGATTTTCCGATGAACGGCGTTAATATGGTTCCGAAAATGTTGATTAGTTGAACATGCATAATCACACTCGCTGCATTTAAACTTTCTTATTTTCCGATGAACGGCGTTAATATGGTTCCTTAAAAGTTGATTAGTTGAACATGCATAATCACACTCGCTGCATTTAAACTTTCTTATTTTCCTATGAACGGCGTGAATATGTTTCTGTAAACTTTCTTTAAATGAACATGAATAATCACATTCGCTGCATTTAAACTTTCTTATTTTCCGATGAACGGCGTTAAAATGGTTCCGTAAATGATGATTAGTTGAACATGTATAATCACACTCGCTGCATTTAAACTTTCTTATTTTACGGTGAACGCCGTCAATATGTTTCCGTAAATATTGATTAGTTGAAAATGCATAATCACACTCGCTGCATTTAAAATTTCTCACTTTCAGATGAACGGCGTTAATATGGTTCCTTAAAAGTTGATTAGTTGAACATGCATAATCACACTCGCTGCATTTAAACTTTCTTATTTTCCGATGAACGGCGTTAATATGTTTTCGTAAACTTTCTTTAAATGAACATGAATAATCACATTCGCTGCATTTAAACTTTCTTATTTTCCGATGAACGGCGTTAAAATGGTTCCGTAAATGATGATTAGTTGAACATGCATAATCACACTCGCTGCATTTAAACTTTCTTATTTTCAGATGAACGGCGTTAATATGGTTTCGTAAATTTCCTTTAGTTGAACACGAAAAATCACATTCGCTGCATTTAAACTTTCTGATTTTTCGATGAACGGCGTCGATATGTTTTCGTAAATTTTGATTAATTGAAAATGCATAATCACACTCGCTGCATTTCAAATTTCTCACTTTCAGATGAACGGCGTTAATATGCTTCTGTAAATCTCCATTACTTGAACACGAATAATCACATTCGGTGCATTTAAATTTTCTGATTTTCCGATGAACGGCGTTAATATGTTTCCGTAAAAGTTGATTAGTTGAACATGCATAATCACACTCTGTGCATTTGAAAGTTTTTATTTTCAGATGAATGGCGTTAATATGTTTCCGTAAAAGTTGATTAGTTGAACATGCATAATCACACTCTGTGCATTTGAAAGTTTTTATTTTCAGATGAATGGCGTTAATATGGTTCCGTAAAAGTTGATTAGTTGAACATGCATAATCACACTCGCTGCATTCAAACTTTCTTATTTTCCGATGAACGGCGTTAAAATGGTTCCGTAAATGATGATTAGTTGAACATGCATAATCACACTCGCTGCATTTAAACTTTCTTATTTTCAGATGAACGGCGTTAATATGGTTTCGTAAATTTCCTTTAGTTGAACACGAAAAATCACATTCGCTGCATTTAAATTTTCTGATTTTCCGATGAACGGCGTTAATATGTTTCCGTAAAAGTTGATTAGTTGAACATGCATAATCACACTCTGTGCATTTGAAATTTCTTATTTTTAGCATTAAATTAGCATTTTCCTCGTAATAATGTTGTAGCACATTTTTTGTGTCTTTTTCCGATTTGATAAATTTGATATTTTCTACTGTAAATTGATCGCATAGTTGATTTGAGTTCAGTTGTTGATTTGAGTGATTACTATCGCAGTCATTGACAATGATTTCTGATTTAACGGATTGACTTGCAGAGTATTCGTTAGAATTATTAAATCGCACTTTTTCAAAATCACTGCTACTTGGTTTGCTATCGCTAGTTTTCTCATAAATACTGTGATCATTCGCTTGCTCCATTTTATGAGTAATATCAATTAATTTAACATTATGTTATGTGATATTAAATCAAAAGAATGTTTTGATTAGGTACCTACATAATTATTATATTCTTGTAATGAATTGTAATATCTTCACGTATTTTAGTTGAGTTTGACTTATCACTTCACTATTTTCGATGGCGTTCTACGTTCTCTAACCTAACCTAACCTGTCAATTTGGTTAAAGTTTCACTTGTTTAGAATAATGATTATATTGTATGCAAATCCGGACGAATAATGGCAAATAAATTGAATACAGCAATTCCTACTTCGTACGAATCAGGGCAACTGCAAAATTAACACTTTCTGTCTCTATTATTGTCATGGCGACTCTAACCTGTCAAACTGACAAGGAGCGTTCGGCAAGTCAGCTTCAGACTAACCCTACATAAAGTGTGATTTATGCCAGTTCAAAGTTGCAAAAGTAGGTAGACTGAAAATTGTATTTACTTAAGGTAAATATCGTGGATTTTCTTATTTAAAGTGTAAAGTATAAATAGTGTATTTACTTAATTTATAGTAAATATGAAAATAAAATACATGTAACTATTAAGTATGTTTTAATTTGAATCAGTCATGTTAACCGATTTTACATGATCTGTTAGGTGAGCGTTACATGTTCTAAGAAAGTTTATTTATGTGTTTTTTTTATTGTTACATTTTCCACTTGTATTATCCGTTTTTATTGCGTTAGTGGAGAGGATACAAAACTACAGATGAAACTAAACATGAAACTAAAGTGAAACGCATATATTATTTTATAAGATAAAAAAAATAAACATTCCTACCTTACTATGTAGAAGTACAAGTATATATGTATATATGTATATATATTTTTTATTTATATTCGTCCTTTGAATACGTCCAAGCGATAGACAATGATCTTACTTTGGGCCGAAATTTTGTAAATCTAATTGCACGTGGCTCTATCACACACGAATACCATATGAGGGTAGTCCGGGAGACGTGTACACGGGTTTACGAATTCCCCAATGTGGAGTTATGCTGCCAGAAAACATAGAGAAGAGAACTGAGGGTGAAAAACGCATCACAACAAGTACGCCACTTTGCGTCGAGTACACTCCTTGCGAATCGTACTCTCGCTTGCTCGCATGTGTCATCTATCCAGTCTCTCTCTATCCAGATGGGTATCTACCGGTGTCGGGTTTTCACAAGGACAATTTGTATCTATATGTTTTAAAAGATCGCTGGGGAAAAGTGCCATCGGAAAGAGGCTCCTTAAATTACGCACAATTGCTAATCTCTTTGAGATACAGGTCTTTTCTTTTTGTTTTAAAAAAAAATAATTGGACATGTAAACACAATGTTACCACTATCCTACCAAAAGATATGATGCCATGTTAGGTTAAAAGGGTGTAGCGAAAGGGTCCCTAGGGATTAACCCTCACCCTTGATTAACCCTCATCAGATAGCGTGAGTGAAAAAACACCGAAAGGATTTATTTATTGCTCACCTTTTCGGCAATATCTAAACTTTAGGCCTTTTAAACTTTTTTTTTGTATTTTTGCATTATTATGCTATTTTTGTTTTCGGCTAATGTTTTTAATTTAAAAAAAACCTTTATCAGATCTTTTGGATTTTTTTATATCGGATGAAGAAGACTATCTTTAATGTTTTAGAAAAGAAATTTCATCACTTTCTTGTGGATACAATAATTGCCGTCATTTCACACCAATCACTTTCAAATTGATACATAAAATTTAACGTCACAAAGTCTCGGTCAAGTTCGCTAAGGGTCAAAATTAGACCAGGGAAAAGTGAAATTTTGCTATAACTTTCTTAGTATATAAAATATCGAATTAATTTAAATTTGATATTATTCCCTAACTAGGGGCTGAAAACTCACATAAATAAACTTTTTTGATAGCGCCAACCATTAGTCTTAGGGGTGGGATAAAGTGCTTTTTCAAAATACAAGAACCATACCTTCCTTAATAATGACAGGATCAATTTCGTTCGAAATGTTAATTGTAGACCTCTAATTTCCCTACAACTTTTATTTGAAACAATTTTTGATATGAGCAACCCTCACGCCACACTAATAAGAGGGATTCAATATGCGCACTCTCGCTTTGCGAGTCTACGGCGGGTTGAGCCGCGCGGCAGCTCGCGCAGACTTTGATACAAGTTCGTACAATTGGCTTTCGCTTAAAAAACACTATCTACTTAAAAAAATGCAGTTGCCAAATATTTAAATGAATATATTTCAAAGTAAATGCAAGAGTAGTGCACAAATATATTATTATATATTTTTTATTATAATACAGTAATAATCTAGGATTTTAGAATTTGTATTAATTTTATTAAATCCTCACTTAAATAGTTTTTGAACAGCACATTATAATAGCATTAAAACACAATTATTTCAAATATACGAACACTCAATCTCAATTTCAATTCAACCAAATATAAAAATAATGAGCATCACATCTGCATATTAAAATTGTCTTTTGAGGTGTCTTTAAATGTAAAAAAAAACTTATTATGCTAATCATATAATTATTTTTTTTAAACAAAAGATCTTCTTTCAGGTACTATTTAAGTACTTAGGTAAGTACCTTAAGTTAATAGTAAATGTTACCTAATCGGTTCTATAAAAGAGTTTTGTTTGCACGCTTGTAATTGCAAATCGATAAGTTTTTTTTAAATTCGTATTTATTGAATTTGTGCAATCGCACTGCCTGCTTTCAATTTAATTTTATTTTCTGATGTATTGCGTGGGTTTATTATTTTATGATAACTTAAAATGTTGCAGGGACGAAAAGATAATAAAGTGTGTAATTTAATGTTTATTTTTAATTAAGGCAAAACGCGTTTAATCGTGCTAATATTACGGGCGCGGACATAAAATTTAATAAATTATTTTATAACGAAAGTGGTTTTATTTCAAAGCAAGAGCGAAATAATATAACGAACGCAATATCACGTTTTATTTCAATTGTGTTGTTACATTACAATACCTACTTTATTTTTTAATGACTGACTGAAATTAACACCAAATACTAATTAATTTGATTATCTGGATGGAAATTAAATTAACCAGATCTACTTAATTTAAATTAAATTCAATAAAAGATGACTTTAGCAATAAAAGTTGACTTATGTGAAGGCGTCGACCAAAAGGCGCGAATAGCAATCTCGCTCTAACCTGTTCTAGGGCAGGCCAGGGCCGGCGCAACGCTGTGTTGAAACTATTATTTTCCATTTTTTTGATAAACTACGTTGAAACTGTACATATTTTTTAACTGTAGGCATTCTCTGCATTTCAATTTAATTATTTCACAATGAATTGCATCTACAGAATGTATTTATTTTCACTGATGTCTTTTTGGGGAGTTAAACTATATCGACAGCTAAACCGGTCCCCTGAAAAAAACCATCATACTAAAATAATTGCATAATTAAAAAAACTTTGTTTTTCTTCGAAGGGCTTGCTTCGCGAACCGCGCCATGCGTTCAATCGCCTTCTCAAACATTCAAATTATTTCTATAAAATTTAGAATTCGTTCTTTTCGTAATTAGGAAACATTTTTACAATATTTTTTGCTCATTTATGTTTGATTATTGATCTATATCAACCACTTAAAAGGACATCGGCATACACCCGTGAATGCTTCTGTAACTGTCCTTTACGTGTACTCACACTAACTGCATTTAAATTCAATAATTTCACGATGAGTTGCATCGACATGCTTCTGTAACTGTCTTCTATATGTACTCGTGTAATCGCACTCATTGCATTTAAATTTCCTTATTTTCCGGTGAATAGCATCGACATGATTCTTCAAATTTGTTTTGTTTGTACATATGTAATTGCATTCGCTGCATTTAAATTTCCTTATTTTTCTGTGAATTGCATCGACATGTATCTTCAAATTTGGTTTATTTGTACACGTGTAATTGCATTCGCTGCATTTAAATTGTCTTATTTTCCGATGAATTACTTCGATATGATGTTGCAAACATGTTTTATATGAACTGGTATAGTCGCATTCGCTGCAATGAAATTTTCTTATTTTCTGGTGAATTGCATCGACATGTATCTTCAAATTTGTTTTGTTTGTAGATGTGTGTTTGCATTCGCTGCATTTCAATTTTATTTTCCGGTGAATTGCATCGATATGTATCTTCAAATTTGTTTTGTTTGTAAATGCGTAATTGCATTCGCTGCATTTAAATTTTATTTTCCAGTGAATTGCATCGATATGGTATTGTAAACCTGTCTTATATGCACTGGTATATTCGCAATCGCTGCATTTAAATTTCCTTATTTTTCTGTGAATTGCATCGACATGTTTCTTCAAATTGGTTTTGTTAGTACATGTGTAATTGCATTCGCTGCATTTCAATTTTATATTGCGGTGAATTGCATCGATATGTATCTTCAAATTTGTTTTGTTTGTAAATGCATAATTGCATTCGCTGCATTTAAATTTTATTTTCCAGTGAATTGCATCGATATGGTATTGTAAACCTGTCTTATATGCACTGGTATATTCGCAATCGCTGCATTTAAATTTCCTTATTTTTCTGTGAATTGCATCGACATGTTTCTTCAAATTGGTTTTACTTGTAGATGTGTGATTGCATTCGCTGCAATGAAATTTTCTTGTTTTCCGATGAATTACTTCGATATGTTGTTTTAAATGTGTTTTATATGCACTGGTATATTGGCAATCGCTGCATTTAAATTTTCTTATTTTCCGGTGAATTGCATCGACATGTATCTTCAAATTTGTTTTGTTTGTACATGTGTAATTGCATTCGCTGCATTTAAATTTTCCAATTTTCCGATGAACTACATTAATATGATCCACCAAATAATATCTTAATATATATAAATCTCGTGTCACAATGTTTGTCCTCAATGGACTCCTAAATCACTTAAACGATTATAATAAAATTTGCACACCATGTGCAGTTCGATGTGCACTTGAGAGATAGGATAGTTTAAATCTCAAATTATAGTCGCAATTTTAATTTATCGCTAATTTTTTGTCCGTTATTATTTGGCAGTCATAAAACTGACAGATGTCGATACCTTTTTATTTTATGGGCGATTGTGAAGAGCGCGTGACGACTCGGTGCCTGTATAATTTTATTGAACAAGCAGAGGAAAGAGCAATTGTGATATTATTGGAAAATTTTTTAGAAGATCACAATCAACTAATTCAATTGATCAAAAGAGTTTCGCCACGACTGCAAAATGACAATTATCAAATCGTCATATTTTAATTTATTGCTAATTATTTGTCTGATATTATTTGGCAGTCATAAAACTGACAGATGTCGATACCTTTTTATTTTATGGGCGATTGTGAAGAGCGCGTGACGACTCGGTGCCTGTATAATTTTATTGAACAAGCAGAGGATAGAGCAATTGTGATATTATTGGAAATTTTTTAGAAGATCACAATCAACTAATTCAATTGATCAAAAGAGTTTCGCCACGACTGCAAAATGACAATTATCAAATCGTCATATTTTAATTTATTGCTAATTATTTGTCTGATATTATTTGGCAGTCATAAAACTGACAGATGTCGATACCTTTTTATTTTATGGGCGATTGTGAAGAGCGCGTGACGACTCGGTGCCTGTATAATTTTATTGAACAAGCAGAGGATAGAGCAATTGTGATATTATTGGAAATTTTTTAGAAGATCACAATCAACTAATTCAATTGATCAAAAGAGTTTCGCCACGACTGCAAAATGACAATTATCAAATCGTCATAAAAGCCGACAAAGTACCATTAGGTGAACATGCTGGTAGATTCAACGCTCCAACTGTTGATGAGGTTGCTGTTATCATGGTTGGTGATCCAGTTGACAAAAGATCTATAAACATTACACGGCGAGACAACACTGTCAGTACGATTTCGGATCTACACCGTTCATATGACGCACTACAATATCCATTGATATTTTGGCAAGGACAAGATGAATATCACCTTAATATCAATCAGTATGATCCAAATACCGGTAAATTTGACAATTATCTATTTACTTTCTTACTGTATGTATAGATTTTAATTTCGTATTGCATTTTATTATTTATTTTTTTAGGTGTTTACAGAAATAATAAAGTTAGCTCAATGAACTACTACGCACACCGAATAATGGTTAGACAACATCAAGACAATTATATCCTTCGATATCGTCAGCTGTTCCATCAATACATTGTTGATATGTATGCTAAGGTCGAAAGCGAACGCTTGCGATTCCTTCGATTCAACCAGGCAAAACTACGATCGGAAGAATATATTCACTTACGAGATGCTGTTGCTGGAAACATCGATGGAAATTTAAATCCCAATGACATCGGTAATGCTTTCATTTTACCTTCAAGCTACATCGGCAGTCTACGGAACATGCAGGAATACATACAAGATGCGATGACTTACGTACGTCATTACGGCCGACCGGATTTATTTATTACATTCACATGTAATCCGAATTGGGAAGAGATACAAACTTTACTATTGCCAGGACAACAAGCCATTCATCGTCATGATTTAACTGCACGTGTGTTTAAACAAAAATTGAAATCCTTAATTGATTTTATTGTTAAATATACAATTTTTGGTATCACACGTTGTTGGCTGTATACGATAGAGTGGCAAAAGCGAGGTTTGCCTCATGCCCACATTTTGGTTTGGCTTAAAGATAGAATCCGTCCTGAAGAAATCGATCAAATAATTTCAGCCGAAATTCCAGACCCATTAATTGATCAAGAATTATTTGATATTGTCACCAAACACATGATCCATGGGCCATGCGGTGTTTTCAACATGACGTCACCGTGCATGGAAAATGGAAAATGTAAAAAAACTTCCCAAAGCCGCATACGAATGACACGATAACGGATATTGATGGTTATCCAATGTATCGCCGCAGAAGTACTGAGAATGGTGGCCACACATTTACAATGCGACTGCCGAACTTTCCAAATCAAGTTGAGTTTGATAATCAGTGGGTGGTACCATACTCACCACTACTTTCAAAAACTTACAAAGCTCATATCAATGTTGAGCTTTGCAGTTCTGTTAAATCAATTAAGTATATTTGTAAATATGTAAACAAAGGCAGTGATTTGGCCATATTTGAAGTAAAAAACATAAATAAAAATGACGAAATAGCACGATACCAAATGGGCAGATACATTAGCAGCAATGAAGCTATTTGGCATATTCTCAGCTTTCCCATCCACGAAAGAGATCCTGCTGTCCAACATCTGGCAATACATCTTGAAAACGGTCAACGTGTATACTTCACTGAAGAAAATGTTCTCCAAAGAGCGTTCGAAGCTCCGAAAACGACTCTAACTGAATTTTTTACATTGTGTCAAAAACCTGATGTTTTTGGCCAATTCGCGAAGACATTGGTGTATGGTGATGTTCCACGTTATTTCACATGGAACAAATCCAGTAAAAAATGGGAGCCACGGAAACAAGGAAAACCACATCCTTCCATTACAGGCATATTCAAAGCTAAGACATTGGGGAGACTTTACACGGTACATCCAAAGCAACGTGAGTGCTTCTATTTACGTTTGTTATTGGTGAATGTTCCCGGACCAACGTCTTTTGAATTTTTACGAACAGCTAATGGTCGAGTATTCAATACATACCAGGATGCATGTCGTGAACTGCAATTGCTAGAAGACGATAACCATTGGGACTTAACGCTTGCTGATGCTGCGTTGACATCAACACCGAATAACATTCGTCAGTTGTTTGCAATTATTTTGGCGACATGTTATCCCTCGCAAGCACAAACTTTGTGGGAAAAATATAAAAATTGTATGACAGAAGACATCTTGCACCGAATTAGACAAACAAATCAATGCCAAAACATAGATTATACACCAGAGATGTACAATGAAGCATTGGTCTTGATCGAGGATTTTTGTGTTCTTATTTCAAATTTACCACTTAATCATTATGGTATGCCATCACCTAATCGTCCAGCCACCGACTTAGTCAATACCGATTTACAACGAGAAAATCAATATGACCATGGAAGTTTAGCAACAATTATCATGAACAGTGAACCATTACTGACAGCAGAACAAAAAATTATTTATGATCGGATTATGCTGGCTGTTGCTGCTGAACAAGGCGGTTTTTTTTTCTTGGATGCACCCGGTGGAACCGGTAAGACATTTTTAATATCGTTGATTCTTGCCAAAATACGGTCGCAACAAAAAATCGCATTAGCATTAGCATCGTCAGGCATTGCGGCTACTTTACTGGATGGTGGGCGAACAGCACATTCAACATTCAAGCTGCCATTGGACGTTCATAATAAACCAGATGCAATGTGTAACATCAAAAAGAATAGTGGAATAGCTGCAGTGTTGCGGAAGAGTTCTATAATAATTTGGGATGAGTGCACAATGGCACACAAATATTCACTTGAAGCATTAAACAGAACTATGCAAGATTTAAACAGCAATAATAAACTTTTCGGTGGTGCTATCTTACTTTTGTCTGGTGACTTCCGGCAGACCTTACCGGTTATACCTCGCTCTACTTTCGCGGATGAGATTAATGCATGTTTGAAACAATCATTCTTATGGCGAAGTGTTGAAACACTTCGATTGACCATAAATATGCGAGTACAATTGCAAAATGATCCATCAGCACTAATATTTTCCGAACAACTACTAGATATTGGGAACGGTAAAATAAAACTGCAACCAAATACGCAATGCATTAAACTACCAGACAATTTTTGCACTGTTGTTCAGGATAAAACTGAATTGATTCAGAGTATTTTCCCGGATATACAGAATAATTATTTGAATCATGAATGGCTTAGTCAACGGGCGATTTTGGCAGCCAAAAACGTTGATGTTGACGAAATTAACTTCCAGATACAACAGTTGTTACCAGGCGATCTGATGTCTTTTAAATCAATCGATACTGTTGTTGATGAAAATGAAAGTGTAAATTTTCCGATTGAATTTTTAAATTCATTAGATATCCCTGGAATGCCACCACATAATCTTCGATTAAAGATTGGTTCCCCTATTATTCTCCTCCGTAATTTGAATCCACCTCAATTATGTAACGGTACGCGTTTGGTCATCAAAAAGATCACCGGAAACATTCTTGAAGCAACCATTTTGGCTGGGAAGTTTAAAGGAAAAGTGGTCCTGCTGCCACGTATTCCGATGATACCATCAGATTCTACCATACCCTTCAAAAGGCTACAGTTTCCAATTCGTTTAGCTTTCGCCATGTCTATAAATAAATCTCAAGGTCAAACAATGTCCATTTGTGGTTTAGATTTGGAAAATCCATGTTTTTCTCATGGGCAACTATATGTTGCGTGTTCACGTGTTGGGAAACCGTCGAATCTATTTGTGTTAGCTAAAGACAGGTTAACCAAAAACATTGTGCACCGATTGGTGTTAAATTAAATTGAAATTGAAAGTATTTATAATTCAAAAAAAAAGATATTAATGTTTAAAAGTTTAAGACTGTCTGCCTTGCCTACCTCATTCATGAGTTTAAGCGTCACATGTTATTTACTGTATTATACTGTAATATACTTATATTTGTTATAAAATTAAATGGAAATAATAAATCTGATAAATTTTTATTTTTTACCTATTGATTTCTGCTTAGTATCAAGTGTAAGAACATTTTAATTAATTGTGTTCAACGTACTTCCCCTTCAAATCTCAATCCAGTGAATTTGTATACCAACATCAACATTTTCGTCTTTGTTCGTAAATAATTTCATTGTACTAAAGGGTTATAGTAGTAGAAAGTCAAATAAGGAGATCAGCATATTTTTTTACAAATACCATCTGTGTGAAAAAGCATAGTGGACTCCGTGACTGATGTTCTCTTATTGTTCCTCTTAGATTGTTTACTATAATGTAATATAACAAAAACTTTAGCCACAGCAACGCGTGGCCGGGTCAGCTAGTTTGTTTATAAAATTCTTGTTACATTCATTACACTTGAATCGTATTCTTTTGTGTACAGAATCAATGTGACCTAATAAAATAGAGTTTTGCTTAAATGTCCTATTACACTCGTTACATTTATAAATATATTTTTTAATTTTATGTATTTTTTTGTTCAGAGGAGCAGTCAATGTTAAACAAAGTTTTTCCTTTTCTTTGCAAGCCAAGCATAATAAATTTGACTCGTGTTGATTATGAACGCTATTTATCAAACCGCAATTATCAACGGTACACTTGCAACTACGACACGTAAAGCCGATTTCATTTGTTGTCAAAATGGATGTTTCTACATTTTGCGTTGTTTTAGATTTGAATTTTTGATCTGCGTTAACACAATATTCTACGCTTGAAATATTAGCTTCCGATTTGATAAATTTAGTATTTTCCTCTTCAAAATAATCACAGTGGTAATTAATTATAGTTTCTTTCTGGAAACCATAGAATCTTTTGTATTCAATGTGTGATTCACTAAAACGATGTGGATCAAGACTATTTTCGCACGATGGCTCTTGCTTCCCGTCGAAATGGCTGCTGGACGGATTGCAATCAACTGATTGCTCATATTTTATGGTAACATTGTCATCGTTTTGTTCTAATTTGAGAGCGGATTTATTTTCGTTTCCTTCCATAATTATAACCTCACTTAACCTAGTTCTGACAGTTCAGTCCATTTTGACATTTCGACCTGATTATTCTTTTTACAAAATATAGAAATAGGAAAGAAAAATAGTTGACATGACCGATTAATATATTTTTAAATATTAAAAATAATTGTAAATTTTAATCGTGAATATCCGAATAGCAAAAATATTACTATAGTTTAATAGTATAATAATCTTTAACAAAATAAATATCCCACCTAAAAGCTGTAATTTTTATAACCTATATTCACATATTAATTTTATTTATAACTAGCACCAACCAGTTAGGCACTAAAGTGACCCCGTGAAATTAAGACAATAAATTGTAAGAAATTAAGCCGATTGTCAATAAACCGTGCAATTATAATATCACTAGTGAAATTGTAATATCACGGATTTGACAGTATGCCAGCGACATTGTATATATATAGTATTTGCAAAAAATATATGTATCTCTAAACAAAAACTCGATTAAGCGGCTGTTTGAGTGACTCAAGGCTCAAAGAGACGTGATGTGATCGAAAGTTTTATTTCAGCAAAGAGAAAGGGGTCACTCAATTATTCTACCTGAAGGCCTTTAACTGAATTTATACTCTAATTAGCACAATTGATGTCTCGAATTAGTCGTCTACCGAAATGTTTATAGAACATATCATCTTATAATAATAATAACTTATTACAATTAATAACCCTCGCAATTTGAGCTTACATCTGAAAATGATAGATGTTTATTTGCGTAATATTCCACTCCGTACGTAAAACAGGTGGACGCACAATGCCGCCGTTTTTTTTAGCAAATAATAGGTGAAAACTATGAAAATGTTTGTCTTTTTATATTTAATATTATATTGACAGCTTTTGTAAAAAAAAACTTTGTTGTCCTTAACCGTGTTTTATAAGGCGCGAAACTTTAAACTGATCTCAGGCCTATTTACATACATTTTATAATATTTTCTTATGAGTTTATTACAAAAAAGTGATAAATGATGTATTTCAAATTGAATTTATTATGAGCGATCCCAGAAACCTTTAGAAAAAAAATCTCTTAGAATGTTTTAATTTTTGTAGTAGGGAACACTTTTAATTGCTTAATGTTTCATAAACATGTTTTTATCGTAATAATTGTAGTCTATAAAAAAAAAAAATACTTTTCTATGAAGTTTTTTATACCGAATGAAAATTCTCATCACACTCGTATCGCGTGCTTGTGAATTATATCGAAGTTTTCGACACTTTTTATGACAATAAATTAGTTAAATTTCAAATATTTTGAATAACTGGTGCTACAATAAGTCTTAATAGCTAACAAAGGATGTTAGGTATAGTGAAAAACTAGCGTTTATTGGAATCATTACCATATTGGTATAGTACGTACTGGTAATTGGTTGTGTTTTTGTATACCTAAAGGAAGTGGATACTCAGGAGGGCGGAGGGCGGAGGTAGATTTCACCGGATAGGCGAACTCCAATTGAACGAAATTGTGTCAAACTTGTGCGATGCAACTATCTGTGCATTCGTATTAATTTTTACAGTATAAAGACGGGTTCAGTAAACGTACTCTCGCTGCGCAAGGGTAAGTGCGGCGCGGTGGAGCGGGTTCAGGGGAGGGGATTTACCTCCGCCTTCCGTTTGTTTCCTTGCGTCTATTTTAAAAACAAGGATTAACATTTTGTATCGCTACTAAACATTATGAAGTCAATTCTCCATACACAATAAATACATTAAAATTTTCAGACCTTAGACATTGCGTATTAGGATTAACAATCATTGTTATTTATGTTTCAGTTAATTTAAGCATTTATTACCTAAACCATCCAAATGTCATGCTAGTATCTAATACATATTCATTAATAGTTTATAAAACACACTCAAAATTGTTTTAACCGAGTAGACTATTTTAATATCATTAGTTTTTTGTACATGTGAATAAAATTAAAAGTATAAAAATGTTATAAAAATGTATATTTCTTTAATTTAAAAACTTGAAACTAAATTTAGGCAAACGAATATTTTATAGGGCAGTAGTGACAAGCGAACGCATATTTTTTTGTTTTTTAATAATTACGATGACCTAGGTCATATACAATCATATTGGGCTCTACACGAAAAGACCAAATTTGCCTGTGCTAGAGTCAGGGGAAATGGTGGTAATGATAGGTACGTTAAAAATGGTACAACCGTGTGCGGATTCGAACACGCGACCTTCGGGCTAATGGTCCAATGCCCTAACTACTAGACTGCCGTTTTATTGTGGTTATTTTCAAAAATATGTGTGTAGATATTTACTACGTTGAAAAAAAATAAAATAATATGTTTTATATGAATTGCCATCGTAGTTGCTATGAGACA
The DNA here is from genome assembly GCA_020383195.1 of Neomicropteryx cornuta. NCBI lineage: Eukaryota > Metazoa > Arthropoda > Insecta > Lepidoptera > Micropterigidae > Neomicropteryx > Neomicropteryx cornuta. The sequence goes on along the minus strand of JAHKQU010000010.1, from coordinate 1,005,440 downwards.
AAATTGTATTAGTGAAATTCTTCGCTGGTAACCTTAACAACTTCTAATAGTGATTTATTAATGTCATAAATAAAATATTTTCAGAAGTATACGAAAACATTATAATTTAACCATTTCTAAATGGTGGTGTTTCGTCGTTTGCACTGAAGATAGCTGATGCTTGTAAGACGTGTATTCAGGTTTCCGTATCGACCGAATTTAAGTATATATCAACATAATATTTGGTGTATTTAGTCAGCGTGAGCGATGTAAACCTTAATCCGACTTGATTTAAAAACCTTCGCTATATTTCTACTATAAAATTATAACTTAAAAATTAAATTTTAAATTAATGTATAATTCATACTCGGTTGACTTGAAACCCACTTGAGGAATAGCATATTGGTCTTTAAGTAAAAATTCCATACTAAATTTTTGGTTTTTCAGTTCGGCCCTGGACGGGTTATTTACTAAAAGGAAAGTGTGAAAATTTGCTAAAAGCAAGAAATATATACGATCTAATGGTTGTTTGAGCGGGTGAGTTTTAATTTCACTTTTGATGGTAACTCTATTTGATTCGAATTTTGACGCCTCTTTCGCTTCATAAGCGCCTGGTGGCTAGTTTTTTCTATGCGGTATGAATTCGTTACGTTAGTTTTGGTTATGTTAAGCTAGGTTATGGGACGATTATTCGTTAGAGCTAGGAATATTTTTTCTTTTTAATAGCTATCAGGATTACATAAAACGAAAGAACCTTTTCATGAAGAAAAGAAAGAGAAAAGGGTCCGAGTGGGTTCCCACTACAAGAAATATAGACGATTTAATGGTGGTTTGAGCAGGTGAGTTTTAATCTCACTTTTGATGGTAACTCTAGTTGATTCGAATTTTGACGCCTCTTTCGCTTCATGAGCGCCTGGTAGTTAGTTTTTTCTATGCGGTATGAATTCGTTACGTTAGTTTTGGTTATGTTATGTTAGGTTATGGGACGATTATTCGTTAGAGCTAGGAATATTTTTTCTTTTTAATAGCTATCAGGATTACATAAAACGAAAGAATCTTTTCATGAAGAAAAGAAGGAGAAAAGGGTCCGAGTGGGTTCCCACTACAAGAAATATACACGATTTAATGGTGGTTTGAGCGGGTGAGTTTTAATTTCACTTTTGATGGTAACTCTAGTTGATTCGAATTTTGACGCCTCTTTCGCTTCATGAGCGCCTGGTAGCTAGTTTTTTCTATGCGGTATGAATTCGTTACGTTAGTTTTAGTTATGTTAATTCAGGTTATGGGACGGTTTTGGTTATGTTATGTTAGGTTATGGGACGATTATTCGTTAGAGCTAGGAATATTTTTTCTTTTTAATAGCTATCAGGATTACATAAAACGAAAGAACCTTTTCATGAAGAAAAGAAGGAGAAAAGGGTCCGAGTGGGTTCCCACTACAAGATATATTGCTCGTTGCTATTGCGCATTTAACTTCATACTCGGTTGACTTGGAACCCACTTGAGGAATAGCGTATTGGTCTTTAAGTAAAAATTCAATACTAAATTTTTGGTTCTGCCAGTTCTGGGCCCTGGACGGGTTATTTAGTGAAAGAAAAGAGTACAAATTTGCTAAGAGCAAGAAATATAGACGATTTAATGGTGGTTTGAGCAGGTGAGTTTTAATTTCACTTTGATGGTAACTCTAGTTGATTCGAATTTTGACGCCTCTTTCGCTTCATGAGCGCCTGGTAGCTAGTTTTTTCTATGCGGTATGAATTCGTTACGTTAGTTTTGGTTATGTTATGTTAGGTTATGGGACGATTATTCGTTAGAGCTAGGAATATTTTTTCTTTTTAATAGCTATCAGGATTACATAAAACGAAAGAACCTTTTCATGAAGAAAAGAAGGAGAAAAGGGTCCAAGTAAGTTCCCACTACAAGATATATTGCTTGTTGCTATTGCGCAATAAACATCTTACCCGTTTTACTTAGAACATATTTATGGAATGGCGTATTGGTCTTTAAGTAAAAATTCCATACTAAATTTTTGGTTCTGCTAGTTGGGGGCCCTGGACGGGTTATTTAGTGAAAGAAAAGAGTACAAATTTGCTAAGAGCAAGAAATATAGACGATTTAATGGTGGTTTGAGCAGGTGAGTTTTAATTTCACTTTTGATGGTAACTCTAGTTCATTCGAATTTTGACGCCTCTTTCGCTTCATGAGCGCCTGGTGGCTAGTTTTTTCTATGCGGTATGAATTCGTTACGTTAGTTTTGGTTATGTTATGTTAGGTTATGGGACGATTATTCGTTAGAGCTAGGAATATTTTTTATTTTTAATAGCTATCAGGATTACATAAAACGAAAGAACCTTTTCATGAAGAAAAGAAGGAGAAAAGGGGCCGAGTGCTCGTTGCTATTGCGCATTTAACTTCATACTCGGTTGACTTGGAACCCACTTGAGGAATAGCGTATTGGTCTTTAAGTAAAAATTCCATACTAAATTTTTGGTTCTGCCAGTTCGGGGCCCTGGACGGGTTATTTAGTGAAAGAAAAGAGTACAAATTTGCTAAGAGCAAGAAATATATACGATTTAATAGTGGTTTGAGCGGGTGAGTTTTAATTTCACTTTTGATGGTAACTCTAGTTGATTCGAATTTTGACGCCTCTTTCGCTTCATGAGCGCCTGGTAGCTAGTTTTTTCTATGCGGTATGAATTCGTTACGTTAGTTTTGGTTATGTTATGTTAGGTTATGGGACGATTATTCGTTAGAGCTAGGAATATTTTTTCTTTTTAATAGCTATCAGGATTACATAAAACGAAAGAATCTTTTCATGAAAAAAAGAAGGAGAAAAGGGTCCGAGTGGGTTCCCACTACAAGAAATATAGACGATTTAATGGTGGTTTGAGCGGGTGAGTTTTAATTTCACTTTTGATGGTAACTCTAGTTGATTCGAATTTTGACGCCTCTTTCGCTTCATGAGCGCCTGGTAGCTAGTTTTTTCTATGCGGTATGAATTCGTTACGTTAGTTTTGTTTATGTTATGTTAGGTTATGGGACGATTATTCGTTAGAGCTAGGAATATTTTTTCTTTTTAATAGCTATCAGGATTACATAAAACGAAAGAACCTTTTCATGATGAAAAGAAGGAGAAAAGGGTCCGAGTGGGTTCCCACTACAAGATATATTGCTCTTTGCTATTGCGCATTTAACTTCATACTCGGTTGACTTGGAACCCACTTGAGGAATAGCGTATTGGTCTTTAAGTAAAAATTCAATACTAAATTTTTGGTTCTGCCAGTTCTGGGACCTGGACGGGTTATTTACTGAAAGAAAAGAGTACAAATTTGTTAAGAGCAAGAAATATAGACGATTTAATGGTGGTGTGAGCGGATGAGTTTTAATTTCACTTTTAATAGTTGCTCTAGTACATTCGAAATTTGAGCTCCATACCAAAATGTCAAAAAAAGACGGTTTTTGAACCTCACTCCCAAAATAGGTTTCCCACTAAGTTCTTACTAATAGATATTTTGCTCGTTGCTATTGCGCAATAAACATCTTACCCGTTTTACTTAGAACCCATTTATGGAATGGCGTATTGGTCTTTAAGTAAAAATTCCATACTAAATTTTTGGTTCTGCTAGTTGGGGGCCCTGGACGGGTTATTTAGTGAAAGAAAAGAGTACAAATTTGCTAAGAGCAAGAAATATAGACGATTTAATGGTGGTTTGAGCAGGTGAGTTTTAATTTCACTTTTGATGGTAACTCTAGTTCATTCGAATTTTGACGCCTCTTTCGCTTCATGAGCGCCTGGTGGCTAGTTTTTTCTATGCGGTATGAATTCGTTACGTTAGTTTTGGTTATGTTATGTTAGGTTATGGGACGATTATTCGTTAGAGCTAGGAATATTTTTTATTTTTAATAGCTATCAGGATTACATAAAACGAAAGAACCTTTTCATGAAGAAAAGAAGGAGAAAAGGGGCCGAGTGCTCGTTGCTATTGCGCATTTAACTTCATACTCGGTTGACTTGGAACCCACTTGAGGAATAGCGTATTGGTCTTTAAGTAAAAATTCCATACTAAATTTTTGGTTCTGCCAGTTCGGGGCCCTGGACGGGTTATTTAGTGAAAGAAAAGAGTACAAATTTTCTAAGAGCAAGAAATATATACGATTTAATAGTGGTTTGAGCGGGTGAGTTTTAATTTCACTTTTGATGGTAACTCTAGTTGATTCGAATTTTGACGCCTCTTTCGCTTCATGAGCGCCTGGTAGCTAGTTTTTTCTATGCGGTATGAATTCGTTACGTTAGTTTTGGTTATGTTATGTTAGGTTATGGGACGATTATTCGTTAGAGCTAGGAATATTTTTTCTTTTTAATAGCTATCAGGATTACATAAAACGAAAGAATCTTTTCATGAAAAAAAGAAGGAGAAAAGGGTCCGAGTGGGTTCCCACTACAAGAAATATAGACGATTTAATGGTGGTTTGAGCGGGTGAGTTTTAATTTCACTTTTGATGGTAACTCTAGTTGATTCGAATTTTGACGCCTCTTTCGCTTCATGAGCGCCTGGTAGCTAGTTTTTCTATTCGGTATGAATTCGTTACGTTAGTTTTGTTTATGTTATGTTAGGTTATGGGACGATTATTCGTTAGAGCTAGGAATATTTTTTCTTTTTAATAGCTATCAGGATTACATAAAACGAAAGAACCTTTTCATGAAGAAAAGAAGGAGAAAAGGGTCCGAGTGGGTTCCCACTACAAGAAATATAGACGATTTAATGGTGGTTTGAGCGGGTGAGTTTTAATTTCACTTTTGATGGTAACTCTAGTTGATTCGAATTTTGACGCCTCACTCGCTTCATGAGCGCCTGGTAGCTAGTTTTTTCTATGCGGTATGAATTCGTTACGTTAGTTTTAGTTATGTTAATTCAGGTTATGGGACGGTTTTGGTTATGTTGTGTTAGGTTATGGGACGATTATTCGTTAGAGCTAGGAATATTTTTTCTTTTTAATAGCTATCAGGATTACATAAAACGAAAGAACCTTTTCATGAAGAAAAGAAGGAGAAAAGGGGCCGAGTGCTCGTTGCTATTGCGCATTTAACTTTATACTCGGTTGACTTGGAACCCACTTGAGGAATAGCGTATTGGTCTTTAAGTAAAAATTCCATACTAAATTTTTGGTTCTGCCAGTTCGGGGCCCTGGACGGGTTATTTAGTGAAAGAAAAGAGTACAAATTTGCTAAGAGCAAGAAATATATACGATTTAATAGTGGTTTGAGCGGGTGAGTTTTAATTTCACTTTTGATGGTAACTCTAGTTGATTCGAATTTTGACGCCTCTTTCGCTTCATGAGCGCCTGGTAGCTAGTTTTTTCTATGCGGTATGAATTCGTTACGTTAGTTTTGGTTATGTTATGTTAGGTTATGGGACGATTATTCGTTAGAGCTAGGAATATTTTTTCTTTTTAATAGCTATCAGGATTACATAAAACGAAAGAATCTTTTCATGAAAAAAAGAAGGAAAAAAGGGTCCGAGTGGGTTTCCACTACAAGAAATATAGACGATTTAATGGTGGTTTGAGCGGGTGAGTTTTAATTTCACTTTTGATGGTAACTCTAGTTGATTCGAATTTTGACGCCTCTTTCGCTTCATGAGCGCCTGGTAGCTAGTTTTTTCTATGCGGTATGAATTCGTTACGTTAGTTTTGTTTATGTTATGTTAGATTATGGGACGATTATTCGTTAGAGCTAGGAATATTTTTTCTTTTTAATAGCTATCAGGATTACATAAAACGAAAGAACCTTTTCATGACGAAAAGAAGGAGAAAAGGGTCCGAGTGGGTTCCCACTACAAGATATATTGCTCTTTGCTATTGCGCATTTAACTTCATACTCGGTTGACTTGGAACCCACTTGAGGAATAGCGTATTGGTCTTTAAGTAAAAATTCAATACTAAATTTTTGGTTCTGCCAGTTCTGGGACCTGGACGGGTTATTTACTGAAAGAAAAGAGTACAAATTTGTTAAGAGCAAGAAATATAGACGATTTAATGGTGGTGTGAGCGGATGAGTTTTAATTTCACTTTTAATAGTTGCTCTAGTACATTCGAAATTTGAGCTCCATACCAAAATGTCAAAAAAAGACGGTTTTTGAACCTCACTCCCAAAATAGGTTTCCCACTAAGTTCTTACTAATAGATATTTTGCTCGTTGCTATTGCGCAATAAACATCTTACCCGTTTTACTTAGAACCCATTTATGGAATGGCGTATTGGTCTTTAAGTAAAAATTCCATACTAAATTTTTGGTTCTGCTAGTTGGGGGCCCTGGACGGGTTATTTAGTGAAAGAAAAGAGTACAAATTTGCTAAGAGCAAGAAATATAGACGATTTAATGGTGGTTTGAGCAGGTGAGTTTTAATTTCACTTTTGATGGTAACTCTAGTTCATTCGAATTTTGACGCCTCTTTCGCTTCATGAGCGCCTGGTGGCTAGTTTTTTCTATGCGGTATGAATTCGTTACGTTAGTTTTAGTTATGTTATGTTAGGTTATGGGACGATTATTCGTTAGAGCTAGGAATATTTTTTATTTTTAATAGCTATCAGGATTACATAAAACGAAAGAACCTTTTCATGAAGAAAAGAAGGAGAAAAGGGGCCGAGTGCTCGTTGCTATTGCGCATTTAACTTCATACTCGGTTGACTTGGAACCCACTTGAGGAATAGCGTATTGGTCTTTAAGTAAAAATTCCATACTAAATTTTTGGTTCTGCCAGTTCGGGGCCCTGGACGGGTTATTTAGTGAAAGAAAAGAGTACAAATTTGCTAAGAGCAAGAAATATATACGATTTAATAGTGGTTTGAGCGGGTGAGTTTTAATTTCACTTTTGATGGTAACTCTAGTTGATTCGAATTTTGACGCCTCTTTCGCTTCATGAGCGCCTGGTAGCTAGTTTTTTCTATGCGGTATGAATTCGTTACGTTAGTTTTGGTTATGTTATGTTAGGTTATGGGACGATTATTCGTTAGAGCTAGGAATATTTTTTCTTTTTAATAGCTATCAGGATTACATAAAACGAAAGAATCTTTTCATGAAAAAAAGAAGGAGAAAAGGGTCCGAGTGGGTTCCCACTACAAGAAATATAGACGATTTAATGGTGGTTTGAGCGGGTGAGTTTTAATTTCACTTTTGATGGTAACTCTAGTTGATTCGAATTTTGACGCCTCTTTCGCTTCATGAGCGCCTGGTAGCTAGTTTTTTCTATGCGGTATGAATTCGTTACGTTAGTTTTGTTTATGTTATGTTAGGTTATGGGACGATTATTCGTTAGAGCTAGGAATATTTTTTCTTTTTAATAGCTATCAGGATTACATAAAACGAAAGAACCTTTTCATGACGAAAAGAAGGAGAAAAGGGTCCGAGTGGGTTCCCACTACAAGATATATTGCTCTTTGCTATTGCGCATTTAACTTCATACTCGGTTGACTTGGAACCCACTTGAGGAATAGCGTATTGGTCTTTAAGTAAAAATTCAATACTAAATTTTTGGTTCTGCCAGTTCTGGGACCTGGACGGGTTATTTACTGAAAGAAAAGAGTACAAATTTGTTAAGAGCAAGAAATATAGACGATTTAATGGTGGTGTGAGCGGATGAGTTTTAATTTCACTTTTAATAGTTGCTCTAGTACATTCGAAATTTGAGCTCCATACCAAAATGTCAAAAAAAGACGGTTTTTGAACCTCACTCCCAAAATAGGTTTCCCACTAAGTTCTTACTAATAGATATTTTGCTCGTTGCTATTGCGCAATAAACATCTTACCCGTTTTACTTAGAACCCATTTATGAAATGGCGTATTGGTCTTTAAGTAAAAATTCCATACTAAATTTTTGGTTCTGCTAGTTGGGGGCCCTGGACGGGTTATTTAGTGAAAGAAAAGAGTACAAATTTGCTAAGAGCAAGAAATATAGACGATTTAATGGTGGTTTGAGCAGGTGAGTTTTAATTTCACTTTTGATGGTAACTCTAGTTCATTCGAATTTTGACGCCTCTTTCGCTTCATGAGCGCCTGGTGGCTAGTTTTTTCTATGCGGTATGAATTCGTTACGTTAGTTTTGGTTATGTTATGTTAGGTTATGGGACGATTATTCGTTAGAGCTAGGAATATTTTTTATTTTTAATAGCTATCAGGATTACATAAAACGAAAGAACCTTTTCATGAAGAAAAGATGGAGAAAAGGGGCCGAGTGCTCGTTGCTATTGCGCATTTAACTTCATACTCGGTTGACTTGGAACCCACTTGAGGAATAGCGTATTGGTCTTTAAGTAAAAATTCCATACTAAATTTTTGGTTCTGCCAGTTCGGGGCCCTGGACGGGTTATTTAGTGAAAGAAAAGAGTACAAATTTTCTAAGAGCAAGAAATATATACGATTTAATAGTGGTTTGAGCGGGTGAGTTTTAATTTCACTTTTGATGGTAACTCTAGTTGATTCGAATTTTGACGCCTCTTTCGCTTCATGAGCGCCTGGTAGCTAGTTTTTTCTATGCGGTATGAATTCGTTACGTTAGTTTTGGTTATGTTATGTTAGGTTATGGGACGATTATTCGTTAGAGCTAGGAATATTTTTTCTTTTTAATAGCTATCAGGATTACATAAAACGAAAGAATCTTTTCATGAAAAAAAGAAGGAGAAAAGGGTCCGAGTGGGTTCCCACTACAAGAAATATAGACGATTTAATGGTGGTTTGAGCGGGTGAGTTTTAATTTCACTTTTGATGGTAACTCTAGTTGATTCGAATTTTGACGCCTCTTTCGCTTCATGAGCGCCTGGTAGCTAGTTTTTCTATTCGGTATGAATTCGTTACGTTAGTTTTGTTTATGTTATGTTAGGTTATGGGACGATTATTCGTTAGAGCTAGGAATATTTTTTCTTTTTAATAGCTATCAGGATTACATAAAACGAAAGAACCTTTTCATGAAGAAAAGAAGGAGAAAAGGGTCCGAGTGGGTTCCCACTACAAGAAATATAGACGATTTAATGGTGGTTTGAGCGGGTGAGTTTTAATTTCACTTTTGATGGTAACTCTAGTTGATTCGAATTTTGACGCCTCTTTCGCTTCATGAGCGCCTGGTAGCTAGTTTTTTCTATGCGGTATGAATTCGTTACGTTAGTTTTAGTTATGTTAATTCAGGTTATGGGACGGTTTTGGTTATGTTGTGTTAGGTTATGGGACGATTATTCGTTAGAGCTAGGAATATTTTTTCTTTTTAATAGCTATCAGGATTACATAAAACGAAAGAACCTTTTCATGAAGAAAAGAAGGAGAAAAGGGTCCGAGTGGGTTCCCACTACAAGAAATATAGACGATTTAATGGTGGTTTGAGCGGGTGAGTTTTAATTTCACTTTTGATGGTACCTCTATTTGATTCGAATTTTGACGCCTCTTTCGCTTCATGAACGCCTGGTAGCTACTTTTTTCTATGCGGTATGAATTCGTTACGTTAGTTTTAGTTATGTTAATTCAGGTTATGGGACGGTTTTGGTTATGTTGTGTTAGGTTATGGGACGATTATTCGTTAGAGCTAGGAATATTTTTTCTTTTTAATAGCTATCAGGATTACATAAAACGAAAGAACCTTTTCATGAAGAAAAGAAGGAGAAAAGGGTCCGAGTGGGATCCCACTACAAGAAATATAGACGATTTAATGGTGGTTTGAGCGGGTGAGTTTTAATTTAACTTTTGATGGTAACTCTAGTTGATTCGAATTTTGACGCCTCTTTCGCTTCATGAGCGCCTGGTAGCTAGTTTTTTCTATGCGGTATGAATTCGTTACGTTAGTTTTAGTTATGTTAATTCAGGTTATGGGACGGTTTTGGTTATGTTGTGTTAGGTTATGGGACGATTATTCGTTAGAGCTAGGAATATTTTTCCTTTTTAATAGCTATCAGGATTACATAAAACGAAAGAAACTTTTCATGAAGAAAAGAAGGAGAAAAGGGTCCGAGTGGGTTCCCACTACAAGAAATATAGACGATTTAATGGTGGTTTGAGCGGGTAAGTTTTAATTTCACTTTTGATGGTACCTCTAGTTGATTCGAATTTTGACGCCTCTTTCGCTTCATGAACGCCTGGTAGCTACTTTTTTCTATGCGGTATGAATTCGTTACGTTAGTTTTAGTTATGTTAATTCAGGTTATGGGACGGTTTTGGTTATGTTGTGTTAGGTTATGGGACGATTATTCGTTAGAGCTAGGAATATTTTTTCTTTTTAATAGCTATCAGGATTACATAAAACGAAAGAACCTTTTCATGAAGAAAAGAAGGAGAAAAGGGTCCGAGTGGGTTCCCACTACAAGAAATATAGACGATTTAATGGTGGTTTGAGCGGGTAAGTTTTAATTTCACTTTTGATGGTACCTCTAGTTGATTCGAATTTTGACGCCTCTTTCGCTTCATGAACGCCTGGTAGCTACTTTTTTCTATGCGGTATGAATTCGTTACGTTAGTTTTAGTTATGTTAATTCAGGTTATGGGACGGTTTTGGTTATGTTGTGTTAGGTTATGGGACGATTATTCGTTAGAGCTAGGAATATTTTTTCTTTTTAATAGCTATCAGGATTACATAAAACGAAAGAACCTTTTCATGAAGAAAAGAAGGAGAAAAGGGTCCGAGTGGGTTCCCACTACAAGAAATATAGACGATTTAATGGTGGTTTGAGCGGGTGAGTTTTAATTTCACTTTTGATGATTACTCTATTTGATTCGAATTTTGACGCCTCTTTCGCTTCATGAGCGCCTGGTAGCTAGTTTTTTCTATGCGGTATGAATTCGTTACGTTAGTTTTGGTTATGTTAAGCTAGGTTATGGGACGATTATTCGTTAGAGCTAGGAATATTTTTTCTTTTTAATAGCTATCAGGATTACATAAAACGAAAGAACCTTTTCATGAAGAAAAGAAGGAGAAAAGGGTCCGAGTGGGTTCATACTACAAGAAATATAGACGATTTAATGGTGGTTTGAGCGGGTGAGTTTTAATTTAACTTTTGATGGTAACTCTAGTTGATTCGAATTTTGACGCCTCTTTCGCTTCATGAGCGCCTGGTAGCTAGTTTTTTCTATGCGGTATGAATTCGTTACGTTAGTTTTAGTTATGTTAATTCAGGTTATGGGACGGTTTTGGTTATGTTGTGTTAGGTTATGGGACGATTATTCGTTAGAGCTAGGAATATTTTTTCTTTTTAATAGCTATCAGGATTACATAAAACGAAAGAACCTTTTCATGAAGAAAAGAAGGAGAAAAGGGTCCGAGTGGGATCCCACTACAAGAAATATAGACGATTTAATGGTGGTTTGAGCGGGTGAGTTTTAATTTAACTTTTGATGGTAACTCTAGTTGATTCGAATTTTGACGCCTCTTTCGCTTCATGAGCGCCTGGTAGCTAGTTTTTTCTATGCGGTATGAATTCGTTACGTTAGTTTTAGTTATGTTAATTCAGGTTATGGGACGGTTTTGGTTATGTTGTGTTAGGTTATGGGACGATTATTCGTTAGAGCTAGGAATATTTTTTCTTTTTAATAGCTATCAGGATTACATAAAACGAAAGAACCTTTTCATGAAGAAAAGAAGGAGAAAAGGGTCCGAGTGGGATCCCACTACAAGAAATATAGACGATTTAATGGTGGTTTGAGCGGGTGAGTTTTAATTTAACTTTTGATGGTAACTCTAGTTGATTCGAATTTTGACGCCTCTTTCGCTTCATGAGCGCCTGGTAGCTAGTTTTTTCTATGCGGTATGAATTCGTTACGTTAGTTTTAGTTATGTTAATTCAGGTTATGGGACGGTTTTGGTTATGTTGTGTTAGGTTATGGGACGATTATTCGTTAGAGCTAGGAATATTTTTCCTTTTTAATAGCTATCAGGATTACATAAAACGAAAGAAACTTTTCATGAAGAAAAGAAGGAGAAAAGGGTCCGAGTGGGTTCCCACTACAAGAAATATAGACGATTTAATGGTGGTTTGAGCGGGTAAGTTTTAATTTCACTTTTGATGGTACCTCTAGTTGATTCGAATTTTGACGCCTCTTTCGCTTCATGAACGCCTGGTAGCTACTTTTTTCTATGCGGTATGAATTCGTTACGTTAGTTTTAGTTATGTTAATTCAGGTTATGGGACGGTTTTGGTTATGTTGTGTTAGGTTATGGGACGATTATTCGTTAGAGCTAGGAATATTTTTTCTTTTTAATAGCTATCAGGATTACATAAAACGAAAGAACCTTTTCATGAAGAAAAGAAGGAGAAAAGGGTCCGAGTGGGTTCCCACTACAAGAAATATAGACGATTTAATGGTGGTTTGAGCGGGTAAGTTTTAATTTCACTTTTGATGGTACCTCTAGTTGATTCGAATTTTGACGCCTCTTTCGCTTCATGAACGCCTGGTAGCTACTTTTTTCTATGCGGTATGAATTCGTTACGTTAGTTTTAGTTATGTTAATTCAGGTTATGGGACGGTTTTGGTTATGTTGTGTTAGGTTATGGGACGATTATTCGTTAGAGCTAGGAATATTTTTTCTTTTTAATAGCTATCAGGATTACATAAAACGAAAGAACCTTTTCATGAAGAAAAGAAGGAGAAAAGGGTCCGAGTGGGTTCCCACTACAAGAAATATAGACGATTTAATGGTGGTTTGAGCGGGTGAGTTTTAATTTCACTTTTGATGATTACTCTATTTGATTCGAATTTTGACGCCTCTTTCGCTTCATGAGCGCCTGGTAGCTAGTTTTTTCTATGCGGTATGAATTCGTTACGTTAGTTTTGGTTATGTTAAGCTAGGTTATGGGACGATTATTCGTTAGAGCTAGGAATATTTTTTCTTTTTAATAGCTATCAGGATTACATAAAACGAAAGAACCTTTTCATGAAGAAAAGAAGGAGAAAAGGGTCCGAGTGGGTTCATACTACAAGAAATATAGACGATTTAATGGTGGTTTGAGCGGGTGAGTTTTAATTTCACTTTTGATGGTAACTCTAGTTGATTCGAATTTTGACGCCTCTTTCGCTTCTTGAGCGCCTGGTAGCTAGTTTTTTCTATGCGGTATGAATTCGTTACGTTAGTTTTGGTTATGTTAAGCTAGGTTTTTGGACGATTATTCGTTTGAGCTAGGAATATTTTTTCTTTTTAATAGCTATCTGGATTACATAAAACGAAAGAACCTTTTCATGAAGAAAAGAAGGAGAAAAGGGTCCGAGTAGGTTCCCACTACAAGAAATATAGACGATTTAATGGTGGTTTGAGCGGGTGAGTTTTAATTTCACTTTTGATGGTAATTCTAGTTGATTCGAATTTTGACGCCTCTTTCGCTTCATGAGCGCCTGGTAGCTAGTTTTTTCTATGCGGTATGAATTCGTTACGTTAGTTTTAGTTATGTTAATTTAGGTTATGGGACGGTTTTGGTTATGTTATGTTAAGTTATGGGACGATTATTCGTTTGAGCTAGGAATATTTTTTCTTTTTAATAGCTATCAGGATTACATAAAACGAAAGAACCTTTTCATGAAGAAAAGAAGGAGAAAAGGGTCCGAGTGGGTTCCCACTACAAGAAATATAGACGATTTAATAGTGGTTTGAGCGGGTGAGTTTTAATTTCACTTTTGATGGTAACTCTAGTTGATTCGAATTTTGACGCCTCTTTCGCTTCATGAGCGCCTGGTAGCTAGTTTTTTCTATGCGGTATGAATTCGTTACGTTAGTTTTGGTTATGTTATGTTAGGTTATGGGACGATTATCCGTTAGAGCTAGGAATATTTTTTCTTTTTAATAGCTTTCAGGATTACATAAAACGAAAGAATCTTTTCATAAAGAAAAGAAGGAGAAAAGGGTCCGAGTGGGTTCCCACTACAAGAAATATAGACGATTTAATGGTGGTTTGAGCGGGTGAGTTTTAATTTCACTTTTGATGGTAACTCTAGTTGATTCGAATTTTGACGCCTCTTTCGCTTCATGAGCGCCTGGTAGCTAGTTTTTTCTATGCGGTATGAATTCGTTACGTTAGTTTTGGTTATGTTAATTCAGGTTATGGGACGGTTTTGGTTATGTTATGTTAGGATATGGAACGATTATTCGTTAGAGCTAGAAATATTTTTTCTTTTTAATAGCTATCAGGATTACATAAAACGAAAGAACCTTTTCATGAAGAAAAGAAAGAGAAAAGGATCCGAGTGGGTTCCCACTACAAGAAATATAGACGATTTAATGGTGGTTTGAGCAGGTAGGTTTTAATTTCACTTTTGATGGTAACTCTAGTTGATTCGAATTTTGACGCCTCTTTCGCTTCATGAGCGCCTGGTAGCTAGTTTTTTCTATGCGGTATGAATTCTTACGTTAGTTTTAGTTATGTTATTTCAGGTTATGGGACGGTTTTGGTTATGTTATGTTAGGTTATAGGACGATTATTTGTTAGAGCTAGAAATATTTTTTCTTTTTAATAGCTATCAGGATTACATAAAACGAAAGAACCTTTTCATGAAGAAAAGAAGGAGAAAAGGGTCCGAGTGGGTTCCCACTACAAGAAATATAGACGATTTAATGGTGGTTTGAGCGGGTGAGTTTAAATTTCACTTTTGATGGTAACTCTAGTTGATTCGAATTTTGACGCCTCTTTCGCTTCTTGAGCGCCTGGTAGCTAGTTTTTTCTATGCGGTATGAATTCTTTACGTAAGTTTTGGTTATGTTAAGCTAGGTTATGGGACGATTATTCGTTAGAGCTAGGAATATTTTTTCTTTTTAATAGCTATCAGGATTACATAAAACGAAAGAACCTTTTCATGAAGAAAAGAAGGAGAAAAGGGTCCGAGTAGTTTCCCACTACAAGAAATATAGACGATTTAATGGTAGTTTGAGCGGGTGAGTTTTAATTTCACTTTTGATGGTAATTCTAGTTGATTCGAATTTTGACGCCTCTTTCGCTTCATGAGCGCCTGGTAGCTAGTTTTTTCTATGCGGTATGAATTCGTTACGTTAGTTTTAGTTATGTTAATTTAGGTTATGGGACGGTTTTGGTTATGTTATGTTAAGTTATGGGACGATTATTCGTTTGAGCTAGGAATATTTTTTCTTTTTAATAGCTATCAGGATTACATAAAACGAAAGAACCTTTTCATGAAGAAAAGAAGGAGAAAAGGGTCCGAGTGGGTTCCCACTACAAGAAATATAGACGATTTAATAGTTGTTTGAGCGGGTGAGTTTTAATTTCACTTTTGATGGTAACTCTAGTTGATTCGAATTTTGACGCCTCTTTCGCTTCATGAGCGCCTGGTAGCTAGTTTTTTCTATGCGGTATGAATTCGTTACGTTAGTTTTTGTTATGTTAATTCAGGTTATGGGACGGTTTTGGTTATGTTATGTTAGGTTATGGGACGATTATTCGTTAGAGCTAGGAATATTTTTTATTTTTAATAGCTATCAGGATTACATAAAACGAAAGAACCATTTCATGAAGAAAAGAAGGAGAAAAGGGTCCGAGTGGGTTCCCACTTCAAGAAATATAGACGATTTAATGGTGGTTTGAGCGGGTGAGTTTTAATTTCACTTTTGATGGTAACTCTAGTTGATTCGAATTTTGACGCCTCTTTCGCTTCATGAGCGCCTGGTAGCTAGTTTTTTCTATGCGGTATGAATTCGTTACGTTAGTTTTGGTTATGCTATGTTAGGTTATGGGACGATTATTCGTTAGAGCTAGGAATATTTTTTTTTTTAATAGCTTTCAGGATTACATAAAACGAAAGAACCTTTTCATGAAGAAAAGAAGGAGAAAAGGGGCCGAGTGCTCGTTGCTATTGCGCATTTAACTTCATACTCGGTTGACTTGGAACCCACTTGAGGAATAGCGTATTGGTCTTTAAGTAAAAATTCCATACTAAATTTTTGGTTCTGCTTGTTCGGGGCCCTGGACGGGTTATTTAGTGAAAGAAAAGAGTACAAATTTGCTAAGAGCAAGAAATATATACGATTTAATAGTGGTTTGAGCGGGTGAGTTTTAATTTCACTTTTAATGGTAACTCTAGTTGATTCGAATTTTGACGCCTCTTTCGCTTCATGAGCGCCTGGTAGCTAGTTTTTTCTATGCGGTATGAATTCGTTACGTTAGTTTTGGTTATGTTATGTTAGGTTATGGGACGGTTTTGGTTATGTTATGTTAAGTTATGGGACGATTATTCGTTTGAGCTAGGAATATTTTTTCTTTTTAATAGCTATCAGGATTACATAAAACGAAAGAACCTTTTCATGAAGAAAAGAAGGAGAAAAGGGTCCGAGTGGGTTCCCACTACAAGAAATATAGACGATTTAATAGTGGTTTGAGCTGGTGAGTTTTAATTTCACTTTTGATGGTAACTCTAGTTGATTCGAATTTTGACGCCTCTTTCGCTTCATGAGCGCCTGGTAGCTAGTTTTTTCTATGCGGTATGAATTCGTTACGTTAGTTTTAGTTATGTTAATTCAGGTTATGGGACGGTTTTGGTTATGTTATGTTAGGTTATGGGACGATTATTCGTTAGAGCTAGGAATATTTTTTCTTTTTAATAGCTATCAGGATTACATAAAACGAAAGAACCTTTTCATGAAGAAAAGAAGGAGAAAAGGGTCCGAGTGGGTTCCCACTACAAGATATATTGCTCGTTGCTATTGCGCATTTAACTTCATACTCGGTTGACTTGGAACCCACTTGAGGAATAGCGTATTGGTCTTTAAGTAAAAATTCCATACTAAATTTTTGGTTCTGCCAGTTCGGGGCCCTGGACGGGTTATTTAGTGAAAGAAATGAGTACAAATTTGCTAAGAGTAAGAAATATATACGATTTAATAGTGGTTTGAGCGGGTGAGTTTTAATTTCACTTTTGATGGTAACTCTAGTTGATTCGAATTTTGACGCCTCTTTCGCTTCATGAGCGCCTGGTAGCTAGTTTTTTCTATGCGGTATGAATTCGTTACGTTAGTTTTGGTTATGTTATGTTAAGTTATGGGACGGTTTTGGTTATGTTATGTTAAGTTATGGGACGATTATTCGTTTGAGCTAGGAATATTTTTTCTTTTTAATAGCTATCAGGATTACATAAAACGAAAGAACCTTTTCATGAAGAAAAGAAAGAGAAAAGGGTCGAGTGAGTTCCCACTACAAGAAATATAGACGATTTAATAGTGGTTTGAGCGGGTGAGTTTTAATTTCACTTTTGATGGTAACTCTAGTTGATTCGAATTTTGACGCCTCTTTCGCTTCATGAGCGCCTGGTAGCTAGTTTTTTCTATGCGGTATGAATTCGTTACGTTAGTTTTAGTTATGTTAATTCAGGTTATGGGACGGTTTTGGTTATGTTATGTTAGGTTATGGGACGATTATTCGTTAGAGCTAGGAATATTTTTTCTTTTTAATAGCTTTCAGGATTACATAAAACGAAAGAATCTTTTCATGAAGAAAAGAAGGAGAAAAGGGTCCGAGTGGGTTCCCACTACAAGAAATATAGACGATTTAATGGTGGTTTGAGCGGGTGAGTTTTAATTTCACTTTTGATGGTAACTCTAGTTGATTCGAATTTTGACGCCTCTTTCGCTTCATGAGCGCCTGGTAGCTAGTTTTTTCTATGCGGTATGAATTCGTTACGTTAGTTTTAGTTATGTTAATTCAGGTTATAAGACGGTTTTGGTTATGTTATGTTAGGTTATGGGACGATTATTCGTTAGAGCTAGGAATATTTTTTATTTTTAATAGCTATCAGGATTACATAAAACGAAAGAACCATTTCATGAAGAAAAGAAGGAGAAAAGGGTCCGAGTGGGTTCCCACTACAAAAAATATAGACGATTTAATGGTGGTTTGAGCGGGTGAGTTTTAATTTCACTTTTGATGGTAACTCTAGTTGATTCGAATTTTGACGCCTCTTTCGCTTCATGAGCGCCTGGTAGCTAGTTTTTTCTATGCGGTATGAATTCGTTACGTTAGTTTTAGTTATGGTAATTCAGGTTATGGGACGGTTTTGGTTATGTTATGTTAGGTTATGGGACGATTATTCGTTAGAGCTAGGAATATTTTTTATTTTTAATAGCTATCAGGATTACATAAAACGAAAGAACCATTTCATGAAGAAAAGAAGGAGAAAAGGGTCCGAGTGGGTTCCCACTACAAAAAATATAGACGATTTAATGGTGGTTTGAGCGGGTGAGTTTTAATTTCACTTTTGATGGTAACTCTAGTTGATTCGAATTTTGACGCCTCTTTCGCTTCATGAGCGCCTGGTAGCTAGTTTTTTCTATGCGGTATGAATTCGTTACGTTAGTTTTGGTTATGTTAATTCAGGTTATGGGACGGTTTTGGTTATGTTATGTTAGGTTATGGGACGATTATTCGTTAGAGCTAGGAATATATTTTTTTTTAATAGTTTTCAGGATTACATAAAACGAAAGAACCTTTTCATGAAGAAAAGAAGGAGAAGAGGGTCCGAGTGGGTTCCCACTACAAGAAATATAGACGATTTAATGGTGGTTTGAGCGGGTGAGTTTTAATTTCACTTTTGATGGTAACTCTAGTTGATTCGAATTTTGACGCCTCTTTCGCTTCATGAGCGCCTGGTAGCTAGTTTTTTCTATGCGGTATGAATTTGTTACGTTAGTTTTGGTTATGTTAATTCAGGTTATGGGACGGTTTTGGTTATGTTATGTTAGGTTATGGGACGATTATTCGTTAGAGCTAGGAATATTTTTTCTTTTTAATAGCTATCAGGATTACATAAAACGAAAGAACCTTTTCATGAAGAAAAGAAGGAGAAAAGGGTCCGAGTGGGTTCCCACTACAAGAAATATAGACGATTTAATGGTGGTTTGAGCGGGTGAGTTTTAATTTCACTTTTGATGGTAACTCTAGTTGATTCGAATTTTGAAGCCTCTTTCGCTTCATGAGCGCCTGGTGGCTAGTTTTTTCTATGCGGTATGAATTCGTTACGTTAGTTTTGGTTATGTTATGTTAGGTTATGGGACGATTATTCGTTAGAGCTAGGAATATTTTTTATTTTTAATATCTATCAGGATTACATAAAACGAAAGAACCATTTCATGAAGAAAAGAAGGAGAAAAGGGTCCGAGTGGGTTCCCACTACAAGAAATATAGACGATTTAATGGTGGTTTGAGCGGGTGAGTTTTAATTTCAATTTTGATGGTAACTCTAGTTGATTCGAATTTTGACGCCTCTTTCGCTTCATGAGCGCCTGGTAGCTAGTTTTTTCTATGCGGTATGAATTCGTTACGTTAGTTTTGGTTATGCTATGTTAGGTTATGGGACGATTATTCGTTAGAGCTAGGAATATTTTTTTTTTTAATAGCTTTAAGGATTACATAAAACGAAAGAACCTTTTCATGAAGAAAAGAAGGAGAAAAGGGGCTGAGTGCTCGTTGCTATTGCGCATTTAACTTCATACTCGGTTGACTTGGAACCCACTTGAAGAATAGCGTATTGGTCTTTAAGTAAAAATTCCATACTAAATTTTTGGTTCTGCCAGTTCGGGGCCCTGGACGGGTTATTTAGTGAAAGAAAAGAGTACAAATTTGCTAAGAGCAAGAAATATATACGATTTAATAGTGGTTTGAGCGGGTGAGTTTTAATTTCACTTTTGATGGTAACTCTAGTTGATTCGAATTTTGACGCCTCTTTCGCTTCATGAGCGTCTGGTAGCTAGTTTTTTCTATGCGGTATGAATTCGTTACGTTAGTTTTGGTTATGTTAAGCTAGGTTATGGGACGATTATTCGTTAGAGCTAGGAATATTTTTTCTTTTTAATAGCTATCAGGATTACATAAAACGAAAGAACCTTTTCATGAAGAAAAGAAGGAGAAAAGGGTCAGAGTGGGTTCCCACTACAAGAAATATAGACGATTTAATAGTGGTTTGAGCGGGTGAGTTTTAATTTCACTTTTGATGGTAACTCTAGTTGATTCGAATTTTGACGCCTCTTTCGCTTCATGAGCGCCTGGTAGCTAGTTTTTTCTATGCGGTATGAATTCGTTACGTTAGTTTTAGTTATGTTAATTTAGGTTATGGGACGGTTTTGGTTATGTTATGTTAAGTTATGGGACGATTATTCGTTTGAGCTAGGAATATTTTTTCTTTTTAATAGCTATCAGGATTACATAAAACGAAAGAACCTTTTCATGAAGAAAAGAAGGAGAAAAGGGTCCGAGTGGGTTCCCACTACAAGAAATATAGACGATTTAATAGTGGTTTGAGCGGGTGAGTTTTAATTTCACTTTTGATGGTAACTCTAGTTGATTCGAATTTTGACGCCTCTTTCGCTTCATGAGCGCCTGGTAGCTAGTTTTTTCTATGCGGTATAATTTCGTTACGTTAGTTTTGGTTATGTTATGTTAGGTTATGGGACGATTATTCGTTAGAGCTAGGAATATTTTTTCTTTTTAATAGCTTTCAGGATTACATAAAACGAAAGAATCTTTTCATGAAGAAAAGAAGGAGAAAAGGGTCCGAGTGGGTTCCCACTACAAGAAATATAGACGATTTAATGGTGGTTTGAGCGGGTGAGTTTTAATTTCACTTTTGATGGTAACTCTAGTTGATTCGAATTTTGACGCCTCTTTCGCTTCATGAGCGCCTGGTAGCTAGTTTTTTCTATGCGGTATAATTTCGTTACGTTAGTTTTGGTTATGTTATGTTAGGTTATGGGACGATTATTCGTTAGAGCTAGGAATATTTTTTCTTTTTAATAGCTTTCAGGATTACATAAAACGAAAGAATCTTTTCATGAAGAAAAGAAGGAGAAAAGGGTCCGAGTGGGTTCCCACTACAAGAAATATAGACGATTTAATAGTGGTTTGAGCGGGTGAGTTTTAATTTCACTTTTGATGGTAACTCTAGTTGATTCGAATTTTGTCGCCTCTTTCGCTTCATGAGCGCCTGGTAGCTAGTTTTTTCTATGCGGTATAATTTCGTTACGTTAGTTTTGGTTATGTTATGTTAGGTTATGGGACGATTATTCGTTAGAGCTAGGAATATTTTTTCTTTTTAATAGCTTTCAGGATTACATAAAACGAAAGAATCTTTTCATGAAGAAAAGAAGGAGAAAAGGGTCCGAGTGGGTTCCCACTACAAGAAATATAGACGATTTAATGGTGGTTTGAGCGGGTGAGTTTTAATTTCACTTTTGATGGTAACTCTAGTTGATTCGAATTTTGACGCCTCTTTCGCTTCATGAGCGCCTGGTAGCTAGTTTTTTCTATGCGGTATAATTTCGTTACGTTAGTTTTGGTTATGTTATGTTAGGTTATGGGACGATTATTCGTTAGATCTAGAAATATTTTTTCTTTTTAATAGCTATCAGGATTACATAAAACGAAAGAACCTTTTCATGAAGAAAAGAAGGAGAAAAGGATCCGAGTGGGTTCCCACTACAAGAAATATAGACGATTTAATGGTGGTTTGAGCGGGTGAGTTTTAATTTCACTTTTGATGGTAACTCTAGTTGATTCGAATTTTGACGCCTCTTTCGCTTCATGAGCGCCTGGTAGCTAGTTATTTCTATGCGGTATAAATTCGTTACGTTAGTTTTGTTTTTGTTATGTTAGGTTATGGGACGATTATTCGTTAGAGCTAGGAATATTTTTTCTTTTTAATAGCTATCAGGATTACATAAAACGAAAGAACCTTTTCATGAAGAAAAGAAGGAGAAAAGGGTCCGAGTGGGTTCCCACTACAAGAAATATAGACGATTTAATGGTGGTTTAAGCGGGTGAGTTTTAATTTCACTTTTGATGGTAACTCTAGTTGATTCGAATTTTGACGCCTCTTTCGCTTTTTGAGCGCCTGGTAGCTAGTTTTTTCTATGCGGTATGAATTCGTTACGTAAGTTTTGGTTATGTTAAGCTAGGTTATGGGACGATTATTCGTTAGAGCTAGGAATATTTTTTCTTTTTAATAGCTATCAGGATTACATAAAACGAAAGAACCTTTTCATGAAGAAAAGAAGGAGAAAAGGGTCCGAGTAGGTTCCCACTACAAGAAATATAGACGATTTAATGGTGGTTTGAGCGGGTGAGTTTTAATTTCACTTTTGATGGCAATTCTAGTTGATTCGAATTTTGACGCCTCTTTCGCTTCATGAGCGCCTGGTAGCTAGTTTTTTCTATGCGGTATGAATTCGTTACGTTAGTTTTAGTTATGTTAATTTAGGTTATGGGACGGTTTTGGTTATGTTATGTTAAGTTATGGGACGATTATTCGTTTGAGCTAGGAATATTTTTTCTTTTTAATAGCTATCAGGATTACATAAAACGAAAGAACCTTTTCATGAAGAAAAGAAGGAGAAAAGGGTCCGAGTGGGTTCCCACTACAAGAAATATAGACGATTTAATAGTGGTTTGAGCGGGTGAGTTTTAATTTCACTTTTGATGGTAACTCTAGTTGATTCGAATTTTGACGCCTCTTTCGCTTCATGAGCGCCTGGTAGCTAGTTTTTTCTATGCGGTATGAATTCGTTACGTTAGTTTTGGTTATGTTATGTTAGGTTATGGGACGATTATTCGTTAGAGCTAGGAATATTTTTTCTTTTTAATAGCTTTCAGGATTACATAAAACGAAAGAATCTTTTCATGAAGAAAAGAAGGAGAAAAGGGTCCGAGTGGGTTCCCACTACAAGAAATATAGACGATTTAATGGTGGTTTGAGCGGGTGAGTTTTAATTTCACTTTTGATGGTAACTCTAGTTGATTCGAATTTTGACGCCTCTTTCGCTTCATGAGCGCCTGGTAGCTAGTTTTTTCTATGCGGTATGAATTCGTTACGTTAGTTTTGGTTATGTTAATTCAGGTTATGGGACGGTTTTGGTTATGTTATGTTAGGATATGGAACGATTATTCGTTAGATCTAGAAATATTTTTTCTTTTTAATAGCTATCAGGATTACATAAAACGAAAGAACCTTTTCATGAAGAAAAGAAGGAGAAAAGGATCCGAGTGGGTTCCCACTACAAGAAATATAGACGATTTAATGGTGGTTTGAGCGGGTGAGTTTTAATTTCACTTTTGATGGTAACTCTAGTTGATTCGAATTTTGACGCCTCTTTCGCTTCATGAGCGCCTGGTAGCTAGTTATTTCTATGCGGTATAAATTCGTTACGTTAGTTTTGTTTTTGTTATGTTAGGTTATGGGACGATTATTCGTTAGAGCTAGGAATATTTTTTCTTTTTAATAGCTATCAGGATTACATAAAACGAAAGAATCTTTTCATGAAGAAAAGAAGGAGAAAAGGGTCCGAGTGGGTTCCCACTACAAGAAATATAGACGATTTAATGGTGGTTTGAGCGGGTGAGTTTTAATTTCACTTTTGATGGTAACTCTAGTTGATTCGAATTTTGACGCCTCTTTCGCTTCATGAGCGCCTGGTAGCTAGTTTTTTCTATGCGGTATGAATTCGTTACGTTAGTTTTGGTTATGTTAATTCAGGTTATGGGACGGTTTTGGTTATGTTATGTTAGGTTATGGGACGATTATTCGTTAGAGCTAGGAATATTTTTTATTTGTAATAGCTATCAGGATTACATAAAACGAAAGAACCATTTCATGAAGAAAAGAAGGAGAAAAGGGTCCGAGTGGGTTCCCACTACAAGAAATATAGACGATTTAATGGTGGTTTGAGCGGGTGAGTTTTAATTTCACTTTTGATGGTAACTCTAGTTGATTCGAATTTTGACGCCTCTTTCGCTTCATGAGCGCCTGGTAGCTAGTTTTTTCTATGAGGTATGAATTCGTTACGTTAGTTTTGGTTATGTTAATTCAGGTTATGGGACGGTTTTGGTTATGTTATGTTAGGTTATGGGACGATTATTCGTTAGAGCTAGGAATATTTTTTTTTTTTAATAGCTTTCAGGATTACATAAAACGAAAGAACCTTTTCATGAAGAAAAGAAAGAGAAGAGGGTCCGAGTGGGTTCCCACTACAAGAAATATAGACGATTTAATGGTGGTTTGAGCGGGTGAGTTTTAATTTCACTTTTGATGGTAACTCTAGTTGATTCGAATTTTGACGCCTCTTTCGCTTCATGAGCGCCTGGTAGTTAGTTTTTTCTATGCGGTATGAATTCGTTACGTTAGTTTTGGTTATGTTAATTCAGGTTATGGGACGGTTTTGGTTATGTTATGTTAGGTTATGGGACGATTATTCGTTAGAGCTAGGAATATTTTTTCTTTTTAAAAGCTATCAGGATTACATAAAACGAAAGAACCTTTTCATGAAGAAAAGAAGGAGAAAAGGGTCCGAGTGGGTTCCCACTACAAGAAATATAGACGATTTAATGGTGGTTTGAGCGGGTGAGTTTTAATTTCACTTTTGATGGTAATTCTAGTTGATTCGAATTTTGACGCCTCTTTCGCTTCATGAGCGCCTGGTGGCTAGTTTTTTCTATGCGGTATGAATTCGTTACGTTAGTTTTGGTTATGTTAATTCAGGTTATGGGACGGTTTTGGTTATGTTATGTTAGGTTATGGGACGATTATTCGTTAGAGCTAGGAATATTTTTTATTTGTAATAGCTATCAGGATTACATAAAACGAAAGAACCATTTCATGAAGAAAAGAAGGAGAAAAGGGTCCGAGTGGGTTCCCACTACAAGAAATATAGACGATTTAATGGTGGTTTGAGCGGGTGAGTTTTAATTTCACTTTTGATGGTAACTCTAGTTGATTCGAATTTTGACGCCTCTTTCGCTTCATGAGCGCCTGGTAGCTAGTTTTTTCTATGAGGTATGAATTCGTTACGTTAGTTTTGGTTATGTTAATTCAGGTTATGGGACGGTTTTGGTTATGTTATGTTAGGTTATGGGACGATTATTCGTTAGAGCTAGGAATATTTTTTTTTTTTAATAGCTTTCAGGATTACATAAAACGAAAGAACCTTTTCATGAAGAAAAGAAAGAGAAGAGGGTCCGAGTGGGTTCCCACTACAAGAAATATAGACGATTTAATGGTGGTTTGAGCGGGTGAGTTTTAATTTCACTTTTGATGGTAACTCTAGTTGATTCGAATTTTGACGCCTCTTTCGCTTCATGAGCGCCTGGTAGTTAGTTTTTTCTATGCGGTATGAATTCGTTACGTTAGTTTTGGTTATGTTAATTCAGGTTATGGGACGGTTTTGGTTATGTTATGTTAGGTTATGGGACGATTATTCGTTAGAGCTAGGAATATTTTTTCTTTTTAAAAGCTATCAGGATTACATAAAACGAAAGAACCTTTTCATGAAGAAAAGAAGGAGAAAAGGGTCCGAGTGGGTTCCCACTACAAGAAATATAGACGATTTAATGGTGGTTTGAGCGGGTGAGTTTTAATTTCACTTTTGATGGTAATTCTAGTTGATTCGAATTTTGACGCCTCTTTCGCTTCATGAGCGCCTGGTGGCTAGTTTTTTCTATGCGGTATGAATTCGTTACGTTAGTTTTGGTTATGTTATGTTAGGTTATGGGACGATTATTCGTTAGAGCTAGGAATATTTTTTATTTTTAATAGCTATCAGGATTACATAAAACGAAAGAACCATTTCATGAAGAAAAGAAGGAGAAAAGTGTCCGAGTGGGTTCCCACTACAAGAAATATAGACGATTTAATGGTGGTTTGAGCGGGTGAGTTTTAATTTCACTTTTGATTTTAACTCTAGTTGATTCGAATTTTGACGCCTCTTTCGCTTCATGAGCGCCTGGTAGCTAGTTTTTTCTATGCGGTATGAATTCGTTACGTTAGTTTTGGTTATGCTATGTTAGGTTATGGGACGATTATTCGTTAGAGCTAGGAATATTTTTTTTTTTAATAGCTTTCAGGATTACATAAAACGAAAGAACCTTTTCATGAAGAAAAGAAGGAGAAAAGGGGCCGAGTGCTCGTTGCTATTGCGCATTTAACTTCATACTCGGTTGACTTGGAACCCACTTGAGGAATAGCGTATTGGTCTTTAAGTAAAAATTCCATACTAAATTTTTGGTTCTGCCAGTTCGGGGCCCTGGACGGGTTATTTAGTGAAAGAAAAGAGTACAAATTTGCTAAGAGCAAGAAATATATACGATTTAATAGTGGTTTGAGCGGGTGAGTTTTAATTTCACTTTTGATGGTAACTCTAGTTGATTCGAATTTTGACGCCTCTTTCGCTTCATGAGCGCCTGGTAGCTAGTTTTTTCTATGCGGTATGAATTCGTTACGTTAGTTTTGGTTATGTTATGTTAGGTTATGGGACGATTATTCGTTAGAGCTAGGAATATTTTTTTTTTTAATAGCTTTCAGGATTACATAAAACGAAAGAACCTTTTCATGAAGAAAAGAAGGAGAAGAGGGTCCGAGTGGGTTCCCACTACAAGAAATATAGACGATTTAATGGTGGTTTGAGCGGGTGAGTTTTAATTTCACTTTTGATGGTAACTCTAGTTGATTCGAATTTTGACGCCTCTTTCGCTTCATGAGCGCCTGGTAGCTAGTTTTTTCTATGCGGTATGAATTCGTTACGTTAGTTTTGGTTATGTTATGTTAGGTTATGGGACGATTATTCGTTAGAGCTAGGAATATTTTTTTTTTTAATAGCTTTCAGGATTACATAAAACGAAAGAACCTTTTCATGAAGAAAAGAAGGAGAAAAGGGTCCGAGTGGGTTCCCACTACAAGATATATTGCTCTTTGCTATTGCGCATTTAACTTCATACTCGGTTGACTTGGAACCCACTTGAGGAATAGCGTATTGGTCTTTAAGTAAAAATTCCATACTAAATTTTTGGTTCTGCCAGTTCGGGGCCCTGGACGGGTTATTTAGTGAAAGAAAAGAGTACAAATTTGCTAAGAGCAAGAAATATATACGATTTAATAGTGGTTTGAGCGGGTGAGTTTTAATTTCACTTTTGATGGTAACTCTAGTTGATTCGAATTTTGACGCCTCTTTCGCTTCATGAGCGCCTGGTAGCTAGTTTTTTCTATGCGGTATGAATTCGTTACGTTAGTTTTGGTTATGTTATGTTAGGTTATGGGACGATTATTCGTTAGAGCTAGGAATATTTTTTTTTTTAATAGCTTTCAGGATTACATAAAACGAAAGAACCTTTTCATGACGAAAAGAAGGAGAAAAGGGTCCGAGTGGGTTCCCACTACAAGATATATTGCTCTTTGCTATTGCGCATTTAACTTCATACTCGGTTGACTTGGAACCCACTTGAGGAATAGCGTATTGGTCTTTAAGTAAAAATTCCATACTAAATTTTTGGTTCTGCCAGTTCGGGGCCCTGGACGGGTTATTTAGTGAAAGAAAAGAGTACAAATTTGCTAAGAGCAAGAAATATATACGATTTAATAGTGGTTTGAGCGGGTGAGTTTTAATTTCACTTTTGATGGTAACTCTAGTTGATTCGAATTTTGACGCCTCTTTCGCTTCATGAGCGTCTGGTAGCTAGTTTTTTCTATGCGGTATGAATTCGTTACGTTAGTTTTGGTTATGTTATGTTAGGTTATGGGACGATTATTCGTTAGAGCTAGGAATATTTTTTTTTTTAATAGCTTTCAGGATTACATAAAACGAAAGAACCTTTTCATGAAGAAAAGAAGGAGAAGAGGGTCCGAGTGGGTTCCCACTACAAGAAATATAGACGATTTAATGGTGGTTTGAGCGGGTGAGTTTTAATTTCACTTTTGATGGTAACTCTAGTTGATTCGAATTTTGACGCCTCTTTCGCTTCATGAGCGCCTGGTAGCTAGTTTTTTCTATGCGGTATGAATTCGTTACGTTAGTTTTGGTTCTGTTATGTTAGGTTATGGGACGATTATTCGTTAGAGCTAGGAATATATATTTTTTTAATAGCTTTCAGGATTACATAAAACGAAAGAACCTTTTCATGAAGAAAAGAATGAGAAGAGGGTCCGAGTGGGTTCCCACTACAAGAAATATAGACGATTTAATGGTGGTTTGAGCGGGTGAGTTTTAATTTCACTTTTGATGGTAACTCTAGTTGATTCGAATTTTGACGCCTCTTTCGCTTCATGAGCGCCTGGTAGCTAGTTTTTTCTATGCGGTATGAATTCGTTACGTTAGTTTTGGTTATGTTATGTTAGGTTATGGGACGATTATTCGTTAGAGCTAGGAATATATATTTTTTTAATAGCTTTCAGGATTACATAAAACGAAAGAACCTTTTCATGAAGAAAAGAATGAGAAGAGGGTCCGAGTGGGTTCCCACTACAAGAAATATAGACGATTTAATGGTGGTTTGAGCGGGTGAGTTTTAAATTCACTTTTGATGGTAACTCTAGTTGATTCGAATTTTGACGCCTCTTTCGCTTCATGAGCGCCTGGTAGCTAGTTTTTTCTATGAGGTATGAATTCGTTACGTTAGTTTTGGTTATGTTAATTCAGGTTATGGGACGGTTTTGGTTATGTTATGTTAGGTTATGGGACGATTATTCGTTAGAGCTAGGAATATTTTTTTTTTTAATAACTTTCAGGAATACATAAAACGAAAGAACCTTTTCATGAAGAAAAGAAGGAGAAAAGGGTCCGACTGATTTTCAATTCTCGACAAGTTTTATTTTCTCGCTCGTGAGTGGGAAATTCATTTTAGGCACGAGCATGTTCCGAATCGAGTCCTTCCTTTTCGAAAGTCCATTTCTCCGCTCAGCTCTATTTTTGTCTTGCAATCGATTTATCAAAATGGAAAAAGGACATTATTATATTCTTCTCTATATTATTAAAAAAATATGTTTTCATAACGCATACTTTCTATTCAGCCCGAAGGCATGCAAAAAGACTCGTGTAGCACAGAGCATAGACCTAACTGCCACTTAAAGCGTTATGTGCTTAGGTGTCACATAAGATTGCCGTCCACTTGAAGCATTTTTAATTGACCGCTCATTTTTATTATTTTGCACATTTCTATCAAACTACATAGATTAATACTAATTAGCTCTTTCAAAATTGTTAACTTATCATTCTATTTATACCATTATATAATATAATATAATAATTTCTTATATCAATGTTAGTTACATGTAACCGCAAAATAAATGTGAATATTGTATGGCCTCATTAGCTTTCGTTAAAAAGATTGGAATACCTCCGGTGTCCTTTACTATATAATTAGGCGAGTAGTCGATGTTAAGTGAGGGGGAGGGGCAGGGGGGTATGTAATGTGGCCAGTCTATATTATATTATTAATATCTTCAATTGAGAGCGTTTACCTATCATTTGATAGCTTTATGTTGTTGTAGATTTAGCAACTTGTGTCATAGAGAGTACTGATGTTTATAATAAATCTTAGCGCTGCCAGTAACATTGGCCGCAGAATCATATAAATTATTATTATTATTGGCCCATCAAGGATCTCTTGTCCTCTTCTGCAGAGTTTGATGGCACATGGATTAGAGTTGCCCCTCACAACTTCTGTCTACGAAATATTCATTCAATATTTTGTCCAAAAATAAATTTAATTTCAAAGGCAAGTCTTTCATTTGCTCATTTTTTTAGATGAATTCTCCGTGAATCTGTGAAGCGAGGGGCCGTTGGGTTTCCAAGCCTCCCAAGTCGCCGGAGACAATTTGGCATATCGTCTGAAATGCGTGGACCGCTCTGCTAGTCTAAGAAGGCGCTGGCAAAGAGCCCAGGTGTGGCCCGAGAATTGCACTGCAGCGTGGACTGCAGTCCGCACCAGTTGGCTCCACTATGCAGCAACTCCTCGGACGAGATGCCGCCCGGACCTTTCCGTCGAGTTGGCTACCATCTGGTCGAGTGGGTCGAAATCTAACTGTTGTACAGGCATCTTACAATAGAGCATGAGTTACATGCAAGGGTGTGCGACACAATTGGCACGAGTACTTCTTTGTTATTTCTACTAGAATGGATATATAATATTTTGTCTTGGCACTGTTTGCGACCACTGGGTCACCGTTCAAGGGACCGTCTCTCCGCATTCAAATCACGATGGCATGAATTGGAGAGAATCAATCAACACTTACATCACACACATAAATATTAAAATATTCATCTTATATAGTATAACTTATTTAGATTAAGTATTTAATATTAACATTAACTGTTACAATATCATAATTAGTAAAGAATTAACTTCTACATACTTGCTCAGATACTTCATGCACCGCGATTAAGGAAATAAAGTTCACCTTAGAACAGATGTTTACATCTATAGGGTGATGTTTTTAGAGGCCTGGTTTCAAGAAGAGATAAAACGCATATAATTTGATGTTATGGCTAAGAATTTAGTTTTATTATAAAGATAAGGGTTTGCCATTATGTTTTAAAAATGATTTCGGGTAAGTGGCCGCCGCGGCTGACACGAACAAATTCCAGCCGAGAGGCCCAAATTTCAACCACTTTTTGCAGCAAGTGGGCCGTATGTCAGCAATAACGCGTCGAATATTCTCTTCCAAGGCGTTAATCGTGTCCGGCTTATCTGCGTAGACAAGCGACTTCACATAACCCCACAAAAAATAGTCCAGCGGTGTTAAATCGCACGATCTTGGAGGCCACGCCACGTTGTTCAGGAGTAAGTCTATTCATTATGAAATGGCAAACCAAACTGAACATAAATCAAGTGACAGCTGTCAAAAACACCAACTACGAAAAAAGTAGTGCCAGATTGAAAACCACGCCTCTAAAAAAAACACCCTATATTAATTTGGGCAGTAGATACTACTGTACTACTGTTCACTTTTAAATTTTCAGTAACATTAAAGCACTGTGGTATAGTCGGCTGTGAACCATCTTGCGTTGTAGACGAGGATACAGTTTTTTGGCTAACTTGGTCTAATGTAAAATGTAGAAAACTATGATGTCTTTTCAAGAATGAGTAGATTTACAGTTTGGGGTTTTATGGACATCGCTTGAACAATTGATACAGATTCCATTTGATTTAACAGTTGTAATCTTTCCTGAGGAGTGATTTTTAAAAACTGCCGACATTGATAGATAGGATGGCCGCACCATCGCAAATTTTGATTTAGTAGCAGATGGTTTGTTAGTCAAGAAGACTTGGGGTCTTTAATATAAGGTTTTTGGGATAAAGACTGCGAAGAATTATTAGTTTTAGACTTGTCCTTTGTAAAACTTTCAATTGTTCCTGCACGAAGGCGAGCAGTTGTGCGCAAGTAGGAATTTCTCCCAT
Source organism: Neomicropteryx cornuta (assembly GCA_020383195.1). Taxonomy (NCBI): domain Eukaryota; kingdom Metazoa; phylum Arthropoda; class Insecta; order Lepidoptera; family Micropterigidae; genus Neomicropteryx; species Neomicropteryx cornuta. The sequence goes on along the minus strand of JAHKQU010000010.1, from coordinate 974,291 downwards.
ACGATGCAACATTTCAAAAGATCTTGCAGTTTCGAGATCTAACTTCCTAAGAGCCGCGCTGAGCAGGAAGAAAGCTGCTAAATCAGGAACTGCTACAAGTTTTACCGCCGAAACGGCCGGAGCGAATTTGTAAATAAAATTTTCCAAATCAGTTTCTGACTGTTTTGGCATTGATTTGAGATCGAATATTGTGGTAAAGTGGCCAATAATCTTTTATCTTCATATTTATTTACGAGCATATCCCAAATAATAGAGTACTTTTGTCCGACTGCAGTTACGCCTGAACAGACCCAACAAATATTGCAATTTGTCAGAGTCGGAGAGATCACCATTAAGATGAACCTCAATCAGATTGCCTTCAAAGGAGGGCAGATCCTTCCTCGGTTGAGGAAGGTTGCTCATCTCCGGTTTTTTTTGTAGCAGAAGCAGACTTGGGGCTGTTCTGTAAACTGGCCGCTACGGCTAGAGCCACACATATATATCGTCAAAGCCATTTCAAAGGCGGTTCAAACCTCATTTTTTCATCTGGTTTTAGTTTTATTTTAAGTAAATTTAATTCATCCAATGTAGTGAGAAATTGTTCGCGATATTGTGGGAGCATGGTACACTTAGCCAAGTAGGTCATTAATAAATAAACATTATGTGCGAACTCAAAAATAATATATTTGTCTTTCTTTGTCCGCTTGGCTGCGTATCTATCGGTCTCTTTCTCGCACCGCATCACACATTTTACAGGTCAATAATATTATTTATTTACGTATTTTGACATAAATAGCAGAGAAATTATAAATATAATGAAATATTTACAAGTGGAATGATATTCTTTCCATTAACTGCTGCATTTTCGAATCATTACTGCAAGTTTTACTGCACAAAGGGCATTTTTGTGAGTTTCTCTAAAACTGGCAAAAAAGCAATACCACACCAGCGAATGGTATTGCTTTTAGGCGGTGGACGAATTCTTGGAAGTTAGGGTCTAAATTTCGCGGTTCCTTCTATGCCAGCATTCAAAACGTAATTTGTAATAAACCTGGTTTCATCAAAAATATCCCTCTAGAGATCTCTCTTGTCCCTTAAAATGAAATTTCCTCTCAATTTATCACATTTGGTAGCATCTAACAATTTTACAATTAATAAAGTTATTTTAATATTGATCTCTCCTAACCAGCTTTCAATTTATTTAATTTTTGTTTATTTTCTATTTCCCATCCGTTAAATGCGGTTCTTCGTATTTATTTTTATATTTATAAAAGGTAAAATGTGTTTCTGGCACACTGCCTAAGCTTTTGGCTTATTGCCACTTTAGATGAAGAAAAAGAAGAAGGAAAAAACACTATCCACGACATAACGACGTAGGCAACTGTCATATTTACATTTTGAAACCCTAAAAGAAGATAAAACATACTGTTTATACCTTTATCTTTATCAAAATGGAGGAAAACGAACTTAAAACTGGGCAAATCGATGACAATATCACCTTTCAATATGAGCAAGTAAGTGAATGCAATCAAACCAACACTAATATTGATGGACATCAAAAGCAATCATCCAAGATTAATCTTGAAACATCAAATCCAGCTGGATTTATTAAGTCAGAAGTTAATAACGAAATTTGCTTTGGTTTCCGGGGAAAGAATAGTATAAATCTACAAGATAATGCTTTTGAAGAAGAAAATACAAAGCTTATAAAATTAGAAACCAATCTCTTGAACGATCAACGTAATAATCAAACAGTCAAAAGTGTAAAAAGCCCAATTATATTATTAAAAGATATTAATTTTATTTGTAACATTTGCAAATGTACTCTTGATAGACACAGCCGAATAAATACTGCCTTAGATAAGCACAAAAGGGTGAACTTAATGTGTTTAGAATGCAGAGGACAACAAAGAAAGAAATCAACAGTGACTGATAATCGAAAGAAGATTACGGATGAACAATTTAAGATTAAACAAAATCGACAAATAAGAGAATTTAAATGCAGCGAGTGCGAACACAGTAGTTCAAGGAAAGCACATTTACAAATGCATATCGATGGACTTCATCGGAAAATAAGAAAATTTAAATGCAGCGAGTGCGATCACAGTAGTTCAAGCAAATCAAATTTACAAAAGCATATCGATGGAGTTCATCGGAAAATAAGAAAATTTAAATGCAGCGAGTGCGATCACACTAGTTCAAGCAAAGCACATTTACAAATGCATATCGATGGACTTCATCGGAAAATAAGAAAATTTAAATGCAGCGAGTGCGATCACAGTAGTTCAAGCAAATCAAATTTTCAAACGCATATCGATGGAGTTCATCGAATGATAAGAAAATTTAAATGCAGCGAGTGCGATCAGAGTAGTTCAAGCAAATCACATTTACTAACGCATATCGATGGAGTTCATCGGAAAATAAGAAAATTTAAATGCAGCGAGTGCAATCAAAGTAGTTCAAGCAAATCACATTTACAAACGCATATCGATGGAGTTCATCGGAAAATAAGAAAATTTAAATGCAGCGAGTGCGATCAGAGTAGTTTAAGCAAATCAGATTTACAAAAGCATATTGATGGAGTTCATCGAAAAATACGAAAATTTAAATGCAGCGAGTGCGATCAGAGTAGTTTAAGCAAATCAGATTTACAAAAGCATATTTGGGGCATCCAGGACTTACTGGTTGCTGGGCGCTGGGTGGTTATAACCAATTGAAACAAGCGGTTTTTGATAGTGGACTGTATTAATTACATGTACATAGTTATAAGCTAGTACAAAGCGATTTACACCTAAACTTGACGGCCCTAACGTCAAGTGAAAGAGACCGGGAGCAACGCACCGCATGCGCAACTGACAGCTCATCTGTCAGTTCCGCATTCGGCGAGCCAAAACAGATTTCTTCTTAATTTGGGTGGCAATGGTTACAGTGGACAGCCTGTTCCCAAAGCCAATGTGTAAATATTTAATTACTATATTTTTTAAATAGTACAGGACGTAACACACCCCCCGTTGAAGTCTCACATTTCAAACTAATCAACGGGAAGCGGGCAAATTTTTGTTATGGGACGTGTGTATGTTCCATTTTTCGTTTTAATTGAGACTACTCTTACATGGCCATCACGCCCTGGAATAGCCTCAATTATTCTCGCCATACACCACTGTAGTGGAGGAAGATTGTCCTCCTTCACCAAAACGATAGACCCAACTTTGAGGTCTGGTTTCTCGTCGAGCCATTTGTTTCGTTGCTGCAAAGAACTTAGATACTCACAGCTCCAACGCTTCCAAAAGATCTGCTTAAGCTTATTAATTTGCTCATAGACGGACAAACGATTAACAGGTTCGTTAGAAACATCTACGCTTGGAAACGATGTTAGACTATCGTTGATAAGAAAGTGAGCTGGAGTCAGGCAAATTAAATCATCTGGGTCGCTTCCCAAAGGACAGAGTGGTCTGGAATTTAATATCCCTTCAATCTGAATCAGCAGTGTGTTGAGCTCTTCGTAGGTAAGAGCAGAATTGCCCATGACACGCTTTAAATGATGCTTAACAAGCTTCACACCCGATTCCCAAATAGCACCCCAGTGCGGAGAATTCGGTGGTATGAAATTCCAGTCAACTCCCTCCCTTGTAGGAAAATCCAGAATTTGAGAGACACTTGTATTATTGTTTAACATCTTATAAATAGAATTTAATTCATTACAAGCACCTCGAAAATTTGAACCATTATCGCTAAAAATCTTAGCGCATTTACCACGACGTGATATGAAGCGCACTAATGAGTTTAAAAACACTTTCGTAGACATGTCAGAGACAAGCTCGAGGTGAAATGATTTACTAGACATACATACAAATAGACATATATAACCCTTTGAGATTAAAGATTTTCTTAACCTAGACTGTTTTATATCTATGGGCCCCGCATAATCAACACCTACATTCAAAAAGGGTCGCGTAGGAGTGACTCTCTCTTTGGGCAAGTCAGCCATGATTTGATCTGCGGTATTAGCCCTGAAGCGAAAACATTTAATACATTTATGAATAGCATGTCGTACTTCATTACGACCATTAATGATCCAAAACCGGAGTCTTAAACTCGCCAATGTGGATTGAGGACCAGCATGTAGCAATCTAACATGCTCATATTCTATTAATAGTCTAGTAACATGACAATTAGTAGGTAGGATGAAAGGGAAACGTTGAAGTGAGGTTATGATGGAAGAATATCTTAGTCTGCCACCAACTCGCAACATCCCCATTTCATCAACAAATGGATTCAAATACCTTAACTTACTAAATCTTAAATTTACAATTGACTTTAAGGCCTTTCCTTCAAGAAGCAAGGAAATTTCCTTTGAAAAGTATTGGCATTGCAAAGTGCGTACAATTAAATTTGATGAGCCTTTGAGTTCAATAGTGCTTAAACATCCTACATGTTTAATGACATTTCTGCAATTATAAATAAATCTTAAGACATAAGCACAGATACGATTAAGTCTAAACCAGTTAGATACCCTATCAAAACATTGCATTAAATAATTAACATTGTTTTTAACACTTTTTAGAACAGTATTATTGCATACAACAGATTTTTCTTCTGGTAAGGTCTGAGTAGTAAGACTCTCGACCCCAGAATACCAACACTCCTGCTTTAAAGGTAGCCAAGAAGGGCCATTCCACCAAATTTGGCAATCTTTTAATAGTTGTGGTTCAATCCCTCGAGAAACAATATCGGCTGGATTATCAGCTGATATGACATGTTTCCAATTCTCCTTAAAAGATAGTTCTTGGATTTCAGATACCCTATTAGCCACAAAAACATTCCAACGAGAAGCATCAGACTGAATCCAACAAAGAGTTATAGTTGAATCGGTCCAATAGAACGAGTTTTCTATCTTGATTTCGAGCGCTAGGGTTACCGAGTGCATGAGGCGTGCTAATAAAACAGCCGCACACAATTCGAGCTTTGGAAGACTAGTAACTTTGATTGGCGCTATCCGAGATTTTGCGCACAGTAATCTTATAGTATGATTATCGTGCTGATCACTAGTCCTTAGATAAATGACACAACCATAGGCTTTAGTGGAGCTATCAGCGAACCCATGCAACTGATAAATTTTGGCATTACTTGCAGTTGCTACCCGAGGTATGAACAAATTATTTAAATGACTGAGATTATCACAAAATGGAGTCCAAAGATCAGAAATATGAGTAGGAACTACATCATCCCAACCTAACTTCTCTTTCCAAATCATCTGCATTATAATTTTGGCATACACCGTTATAGGAGCAACTATGCCTAGTGGATCAAATATTTTGGCAATGCATGCTAATATTTGCCTCTTAGTACTTTGAATTTTAGAAATACTGTCAGGGATCACAACCTGAAAGATATCATTCTTTGGATTCCAAATCAAACCCAATGCTTTGAGAGATGAGGTCCCTTCAGACAAAATAAAATTACATTTTTCACGTTTTTCTTCAGGAATTAAACTTAACAATTGTTCATTGTTAGAATACCATTTGTGCAATTTGAATTGACCTTTACCTAATAAAGATATTAGTTCATTTTGTAGCTGCACTGCAGTGTCATAGTTATTTGTGCCAGTAATTATGTCGTCGACATAAGAATTTGATTCTATCGCACGTGCAGCTAACGGGTACGCCTGTCCCTCATCTGCAACTAGTTGGATGAGAGCTCGCGTAGCAAGAAAACTAGCCGAGGCTGTTCCGTAAGTTACAGTGCTTAATTGGAGGCATTTCACACTATCCTGTGGTGAATCTCGCCAAAGTATTCTCTGAAATGGCTGATATTTTGGTTTGATGTTCACCATTCTATACATCATGGTTACATCTGTGATCAAAGCATACTCGTAAGTACGAAAACGAAGTACAACTGAGAATAAATCTGATTGAACAACGGGCCCTACAAGCATTAAATTATTTAAACTAACACCTGTTGTGCTTGGAGCCGATGCATTAAAGACAACCCTTAGTTTAGTGGTTGAGGAGTGCTCCTTTAGAACTGCATGATGAGGCATGTAAAAATCAGTACTATGATTGTTATCGCATGACCGGGGAAAATCAAAAACTTCATGCGCATGACCCAATGCTACAAATTCGTTAATGAAACCTTTATATTGTTCAAAGAACTGGGGATTTTTCTTGAATTTTCTCTCAAGCGACAGAAAACATCTGTAGGCATAATTAAAGGACTCACCCAAAGTGTGCAATTTGTTTTCAACAATAGGCAAATCTACTTCATACCTCCCTGAAGAAGTACGAGACACTGACTCGACAAATAGTTTTTCACAAAGCTTTTCATCAGAAGAAAGAAATCTTTTTGGAGTGAATTCTTCGAGTCTCCAGAAGTTACTCATAGTCTCATTTAAACTTTCGGCATCTGAAACTATAGTTAAAAGATTACAAGTCGTATATATGTGAGATGACCTGTGCGAGAGACCACCGCCAAATATCCAACCTAATGACGTTTCCTGTAAAATAGGTTTACCCTGACCGAGCTCGATTTTTCCCTTTTGTAAAAGCCTATAGAACAATTCAGCACCTATGAGCATGTCTATTTTGCTTGAAACATTGAAGTTAGGATCGGCCAATTTGATAAATGAAGGCCATTTAATCAATTTTTTACTAAACCCTTGAGCTGGTAAGTCATTCGTCATTGTTTTCAAAATGCCGAACTGTGCATTTACCTTAAACTCATTAACTCTCGACTCTATACACAAATTCACAGTGGTATTGACCGGAGTTGTGACACCACCCACACCTGAAACAACCCAATCGGATGATGCTTTAGGTATGTTAAGTTTTTGAACAAATTCAAGTGAAACAAAGTTACGCTCGCTAGCATTGTCTAGCAGAATGCGACAAAAATGCCTATTTCCATACAAATCATAAACATGGACAATGGCAGTAGACAATAAGATGAGATTTATATCATCATTAAATGAACCAATAAGTAATTTATTTTTGTGAGAAATAGCATTCGAAGAAACGTTTTCTCGAGCCTCACCAGACTCATTTACGGTTGAAGGCGAGCCATTATGCTGAGAAACATTTGCTCGCTCAAAACCCAAATTACTTTGTTGCTGTGGCCTATCCATATGCAACAAACCATGGTGTTTTTGAGAACACTTCTTACAACCACCCATTGTAGAAGTACATTTAGAAGCTGTATGATCAGCATTTAAACAATTGTAACATAAACAATATTTTTCAACTATTTTACGCTTATCGGCTGGATCCATTTTTAAGAACTTGAAACATTTAGAAATAAAATGGGACCCTTTGCACAAGGAACAAGGAGTATATTTACCTCTATACTTTGATTCTATAGTGGTACATGTCACACTTTTTTTATCTGACTTTGAGGTACTAGGCAAGTTATCTCGAGACAGCATTTCCCAAGCTTGACATCTCCGCTGCAAATAGTCGATAAATTGCTGGACTGTAGGAAAGGATTTAACACATTTTGTAATTCGAATTCCTTTAAGCTCTCAAAATCTATCTTTTGGGACAAGAGGTAAATTAAAATAGTGTCTGATAGATTGGGCAGTGCTAAAGATTTTAATGAATCATGATGTTGTGTAAATTCATTTAAAAATGTACGCATACAACCTGAGGTTTTAGTCAACTTTGGCAAATCAAAAATGCCTTTTAAATGACAATTTGCAATTAAAATCTTATTGTCATAGCGATTAAGAAGCGTTTGCCATGCCACTCTATAATTCTCTTCCGAACAGTCAATATTGGAAATTATAGAAGCAGCATCTTTTTTCAAAGCTCCCTTTAAATAATAAAATTTCTTTACATCAGAAAGATCATTGTTAGTGTGAATCAAATTTGTGAATAAATCTTTGAAGCTTAACCAATTATTAAAGTCTCCAGCAAATGATGGAAGATTTATTTTGGGTAGAGCGAGACCGTGATTGTCACTCCCAGCCCCAGAGAAACTCTCATTTAAAATTGGAGTCCTTTGCTTCAATTTCAATGAGCTCAGTCGGTTACGAATCTTCCTGGACAGGTCTAGGTATTTATTTTCAATTACTAAGCCTTCAACTTTGTACTTTGCTTCGTCGATTGATTCTAAATTGATTTCGATATCTTCGAAACGCTTGAAAATATCATTCAACCTGTCCAAAAATATTTGCAAGTCCGATGAACTGTCTATCTCATCAATATCTTCAAGGGAATTTTCTACATTTGTTATTCGCCCTTTAAGATACTTTCTCTTGTTGACCAACTCTTTCACATATTCCTCGGCCATCGTACAGCTGTGAGAAATAACAAAGAAAAATACAAAAACAATGAAATAAGAAACAAATGTGCACGTGCGAACAAACACTACAGATTACTATTCTAATGACCCAAATGTCAAATAGAATTAGTTTTCACTTTCACAGAATTTTCACTTTTGCTGTTCGAAGAAAAACCGGCAGCACCCAAGGAGAAGATTCTTGAAATCAGGAACCAAGACTGAGCAATTCCGATGACGCACGGAGAAGGATTTCACATAAATCAACCGTTTACGTCGTTGCTTGTCAGTCAGTGCAGCTTAGATCGTAGTCGAAGTTCAAAGCAACATTTCCAGTAGAAGGATTTGCGTAGCAGAAATCTGACAGAGTTGAATCGATTTTCCTTCAAAATCGTATACCCGTCAATTCGTACAATAAGTACTCTGCAGCTTCAATTCGTCGATCTGGCCTTAATCCATCCAATACCCGCAGTTTCCATCCGAATCGTGAGGACCAATTTGGGGCATCCAGGACTTACTGGTTGCTGGGCGCTGGGTGGTTATAACCAATTGAAACAAGCGGTTTTTGATAGTGGACTGTATTAATTACATTTACATAGTTATAAGCTAGTACAAAGCGATTTACACCTAAACTTGACGGCCCTAACGTCAAGTGAAAGAGACCGGGAGCAACGCACCGCATGCGCAACTGACAGCTCATCTGTCAGTTCCGCATTCGGCGAGCCAAAACAGATTTCTTCTTAATTTGGGTGGCAATGGTTACAGTGGACAGCCTGTTCCCAAAGCCAATGTGTAAATATTTAATTACTATATTTTTTAAATAGTACAGGACGTAACAATATTGATGGAGTTCATCGAAAAATACGAAAATTTAAATGCAGCGAGTGCGATCACAGTAGTTCAAGCAAATCAAATTTACAAAAGCATGTCGATGGAGTTCATCGGAAAAATAAAAAATAAAAAAATCATCAACTTTATTTAATCGAGATCACAAAAATCACCGTTATAAAAAGTTCAACAATAAGCAATATGTCAAAATTTACATTTGACGATATTGAGTTATAATTAAGCGATAGGTACAGATGAAAATCCTCTCTATTTTGACAAAAAATCATTCTACGAACGTATTTTATTTGTAAATCATAAAAAAACGCTATTGCTTATTGGTTAATTAATTAATGTTAAAATATGGAGCAAGTTATCGTATTTCACAATATATGTATGTAATTACGCAGTTAAGTTTTAAAACGGAGCATATTTAATGGCCAGATAAAACTTTCTATTCCACGCACTGCGTACTAGTTGCCAATCGTTTTGTCGAATTATTGTTTTTTTGTTAAAAATATTTAATAACGTTTAAAGTGTCATTTTAGATTTAGATAAAAAAAAACATGATTTAAAGTAGAGTGACTTTAGTTAAGAATATTAGTAAATAATACTAGTAATGTAAGAAAATACTCTATATAAATGGCAGCTTATAAATTTGAGAAATTTGAAGAGAATTACATCGCTCTAAAGGTTAACGGAAAATATCCTGTTATTTATTCAATTTGGGTATTGAATATGGTCATAAAATAAGTATTTACTATAAATGTAACGAACTTGACTAGGTGTCTGTTCTAAGGTTGACTATATGTTATTGTTTTATTAATTATGTTATGTTAGACAATGGAAGTAATGTGCATATTGTAATTTTTAATAATGTATAAGTAAACATATGTTGCTTAAGCATTTAAGTTAAATAATTATGTGCTATATTCGCCCATTCTATAAAAATGAAATCTCTACTATTCTATCTTAGGTATATTTGGGAAAGTAGGACGGTATGCCACGCATCAAGGCTTTGAGAGTTATACTTCCCTCAGTCAACAAAAAAACAGTATAACTAGATATTTACAGTTAATTACAGATTTCATATTTTTTGTATAATAATTTGAAATACTGAATTTTATTCAGTTTTTATTACTATGTTTGTATCATATTAGTATGAAAGGTAGAGCTTTCAGGATCAAATAAGCTGACATAATGAAAGTCAGTATTATCAAATGTAAACTAAAACACCATATTACTACTAATCGTCATCATCTCCATCAACAGCATCATCGAGATCATCATCATCAGTAGTGGGCCAAATATGCGAGGCCAGCTATGCACCGACTGCATATTGGCCAATATTCCCACTCATTAAGAAGGAAAATGTTTCTTTATTGAAAAATGTAAAACAAAAATAATTACTGTGAACTTATTTACTGTCAATTGTAATCCTCACATACTCTTATGTAACATATACAAAACAAAATGTATGACCGGCATAGAAAACTATATAAAACGAAGCTAAGTGCTGGTGGTTGTCGACACCAAGTCCTGAAGGAGGCAAGTCGTTCCAGGCCAATGTGGGTCTTATGTTTTGTAAATCCGTCGATATGCCCTGCAAAAAGACCAGGATAAGATTTTCTACATATAAAATTGGAATACTCGGAAGATCGTCCTTTCCATACGAATCGGTTGATAAGATTTTCTTTTTAAAATATTGTGTAACTTTAAATTTATCACATGACTGCTTTATATTCAAATTCGGTCATTTGTCGGTCAATGTCCTGAAAGCTCGATCACAAGGAAGAAAGGATAATTTATTGATAATAACTTTGAATAATAAATACCAATATTATTTTTGATTTTGAGAAACATGGCAGGTACCTGTTATAGAAAGATATGAATTAGGTACTGTTTATTTTTGTTGACTTATTTTTTTATTTAGAATGATGTTTGCGAGTGTAATTATAAAATAATAAATATTAACTCGAATGTGAATAACTTAGTACTTACAGTTTGGGAATTGTTAAATGGTAAAATGCCAGTCCTTTGAACGTCCAGCATCATAAACACCACTTTGTTGAAATGACCTTAAGTTTTGAGGAACCTACTTTAGTTGAGGATGCTGCGAATAACGCCTAAATACCTTATCAGCTTGGATCTTATCAGCGTCTTAAGTTGGTGGCTCTGAACTGCTATAAGCGTGTTTGATGATTAATTTATAATTAATTCATTAATTTCATATTATTGTTTGTTTATCTGTCAATATGAGAGTGTCGCACTCATTGGAATGAATACCTAATCTATTATTTATCTGCTGGAGTTGCCATGGCAACTAAGCGTTTTATTGAATATTCCTTCTTCAAATGTTTGACCTAAAATTTAAAGTTTCATTGAAAATGAGAAATATTCATTTTTTATTTTCACTAAAATGATATAGATTTAATTTTTAAAATATAAAAAAAATTGAATGGGTAGAATGGTGAGAAAAACTCGATAAAGATTTCTAAATGTAATCAGTTTAGAAAGTTGTATCTAAATATTTATATTTTAAAAACAATGTTACGATCCGTACAATCAAAATGATAACCGTTCCGAAATGCGAAATTTAGGACATCTTATCTGTATATCACAGTTAGAGTTGCCAGATGGTATCCTTTTAGAGGACATGTCCTCCTTTTTATGATTTGTCGTCCAGTCTCTATGAATAAAATAAAGTAAATTATATAAGAAATCTCGTTTAATTGTGAAAGACCTTCTTTTTTTTAAAAAAAAAAACAATATTTTTCCAAATAGTCATCTGGCAACCCTATCGCAGTGTTGCAAGGCCGTGATTAATAGAATAGCTGGCCCAATTATCAGTAAAAACCTGTAAAATAATAATAAATATAAAATGCGCCAGGTAAGAAAATATTCTATGTTCATCTGTGAATGAAAATTTAAATAAAATTAAATATATGAATATAATATTATTTATTTATTTTGATTCCGATTAATAACCGTCAAATAATTGATGAACAAAGCGAAATTTGACAAAATAATAATTCTAAATGGAATGAAGTAAAGTAAAGGAGGTCTCCAATTAATACAAACGCAACGGATTGATTGGTGAGATTTTAATCAATTGATTTATTATTTTTTTCCAAATTAAGTATTTCTTTTATATAATTGAGGTTCGGGTTACATTTAGTCGTGTGGGTTTTGTTTTCGATACATAACAATGTTGTTGGCTGCATGCCGAAGGCTGAAATATCATGTTTTAACAATGATCTTTTGACACCGAGGACGCGCCATATGAATCATGCTGATTTGCCTCAATCATGCTGACAATTCTATTATTGTAGCTTAAAAAGTACTAGTTATAAAATTGTATTGTTACAAAATACTATTAAATAACATGTTAGGAGCGAACGACAGAAATTATCATTTCTTCTAGGAAAACGTTTTGGTCCTTCGAGCGGCTCGCCTGTCCTCGAAACTTTGCTCAAACACAAAGGAAATATTGAATATTATTGTTTTTATGATAAACAATCTCGAAGGGAATGAAAAGGCGGCCTTAAATATGTATAGTAACAGTTTTAGAATGCATGTCTAGGTTTTTTTAAATATTTATTTAACCTTCAATGAAAAACTTTGTGCGGGGTTATTTCATTCACCAGTGTATTGTTTATCAATTCCAATATTATCGTCCGTCTCGCTTATTTTAATTAAAAAGTGTGCAAGTGCGAAAGAGCGATAGTATTATATCTATAGAAATACGGATACAAATAGGTTCAGTTCTAATCGCTTACTTCTAATTCTTTGCCTAAATCTGCTCAATATTTTATCTAAATTGTATCAATTGAACCATTCTTCAGTTCCTGACTTCTTGCCATCATGACGCGATATGACGCGTCTAGAATTAGCATTAATAACATAAGTAAATGTGTATCTTATTGCGAACTCAACACATATGAGACCACTCACCACCAATTGCTGCACAAAGTGATCTGCAAATTGCAGACTCGGCCTCAGGTCGTCGCACGCAAGGGGGTAGATTCCATAATTAATTAAAGCATTATGAATTATGGCAATACTTTTAAAACATTTTTATGATCAGCATAATAAAAATAAATGTTCCTAAAAAAGATTAAATCGAACATATCAATGATGATTTTGATTTATTTAAATTATATAGTTTATTGTATATAGGGTGGTGGTTTACTTATTATTTCTTTGATCGCACCTAGTTAAATTAACTTAGCTTGTTGATTATTATTTTAAAATGTTATACAATTGCTAATTATAATCATACTTAATATTCATTATAATTACTACTATGCTATAAAAATATATACAAGTAATATTATTATTTTTATCTCATTAATAACGTGTAAAAAACAGAATTAAATAATGTGAACGTATTCACAAATACTAATATCAACCCGGTTTCAAACAGATGTCTTGGGATTGGCTGGTACAAATAACTGCTGTAAATATGCTTTGCTTAAACTTCCGTAATTGCACTCGCTACATTTGAATTTTCTTATTTTCCGATGAACTACATCAATATGATTTTGTAAATGTGCCTTTCTTAAACTACTGTGATTGAATTCGTCGCGTTTAAATGTCGGGTAATCTTGAACAATAGAATCAAAGTACTTTGAAAAAACGTTTTGCATTCAGTCAATGAGATATTTATGTTTAAAGTTTTGATAAAATGTATGAGAATTTTCGAGACTCTCAACATTTAAGTAAAGAAGAAAATAGTAAATCAAATACTCCGAAAAATCGCAGGAGCCCCACTATAAATGTTTACATATCAACTTTTTTTTTTACATAATCTACCTACACTTGGAAATGCTTATTTTATGAGTCACTTAGCATTTATTCTTCAGTCACTTACGCAAGGTAAAGTCACTTTGCCCTATTCAATATTTAATCATGAATGTAGATTTTAAAAGATACAAATATTTTCATCGGTATTTATTTATTTTTATTATTTATTTATTTATTTATTTATTCATTATGGGACAATAAGAAGTTACAACAATAAATGATATAATAACACTGAACAAGGAATTAAATTAGTATAATATAGACAAATTAAACACCAGTCATTTATTGTTGCTCTGAAGTAACATGGCTACTCTAACTAGGTTAAAAAAACCTGTTCTAAGGGCGGCCAAAAGAAGGTTGCAGAAAAAATACAATAACTATTACGTACGCGAGATGTTTCTTATAAAAAAAGATCTTAGGATAAATAAGATGTTTGAGTTTGAAGATACTTAATGCACATAAGTAATACATTATCGTATTGTATATAAATATAGGTATTAAAATGAATTAATTCACAGACACACAATATCTCTCTCTTTCTCGCACACAGTTAAACACATCCTCTATATACAAATACCTACTGTTTGTAAATAGGAAGAAAATCCAAATTCGGTTTTATTATCTGATTCTTTTTTAATATAATACTAGCTGACCCGGCCACGCGTTGCTGTGGCTAAAGTTTTTGTTATATTACATTATAGTAAACAATCTAAGAGGAACAATAAGAGAACATCAGTCACGGAGTCCACTATGCTTTTTCACACAGATGGTATTTGTAAAAAAATATGCTGATCTCCTTATTTGACTTTCTACTACTATAACCCTTTAGTACAATGAAATTATTTACGAACAAAGACGAAAATGTTGATGTTGGTATACAAATTCACTGGATTGAGATTTGAAGGGGAAGTACGTTGAACACAATTAATTAAAATGTTCTTACACTTGATACTAAGCAGAAATCAATAGGTAAAAAATAAAAATTTATCAGATTTATTATTTCCATTTAATTTTATAACAAATATAAGTATATTACAGTATAATACAGTAAATAACATGTGACGCTTAAACTCATGAATGAGGTAGGCAAGGCAGACAGTCTTAAACTTTTAAACATTAATATCTTTTTTTTTGAATTATAAATACTTTCAATTTAATTTAACACCAATCGGTGCACAATGTTTTTGGTTAACCTGTCTTTAGCTAACACAAATAGATTCGACGGTTTCCCAACACGTGAACACGCAACATATAGTTGCCCATGAGAAAAACATGGATTTTCCAAATCTAAACCACAAATGGACATTGTTTGACCTTGAGATTTATTTATAGACATGGCGAAAGCTAAACGAATTGGAAACTGTAGCCTTTTGAAGGGTATGGTAGAATCTGATGGTATCATCGGAATACGTGGCAGCAGGACCACTTTTCCTTTAAACTTCCCAGCCAAAATGGTTGCTTCAAGAATGTTTCCGGTGATCTTTTTGATGACCAAACGCGTACCGTTACATAATTGAGGTGGATTCAAATTACGGAGGAGAATAATAGGGGAACCAATCTTTAATCGAAGATTATGTGGTGGCATTCCAGGGATATCTAATGAATTTAAAAATTCAATCGGAAAATTTACACTTTCATTTTCATCAACAACAGTATCGATTGATTTAAAAGACATCAGATCGCCTGGTAACAACTGTTGTATCTGGAAGTTAATTTCGTCAACATCAACGTTTTTGGCTGCCAAAATCGCCCGTTGACTAAGCCATTCATGATTCAAATAATTATTCTGTATATCCGGGAAAATACTCTGAATCAATTCAGTTTTATCCTGAACAACAGTGCAAAAATTGTCTGGTAGTTTAATGCATTGCGTATTTGGTTGCAGTTTTATTTTACCGTTCCCAATATCTAGTAGTTGTTCGGAAAATATTAGTGCTGATGGATCATTTTGCAATTGTACTCGCATATTTATGGTCAATCGAAGTGTTTCAACACTTCGCCATAAGAATGATTGTTTCAAACATGCATTAATCTCATCCGCGAAAGTAGAGCGAGGTATAACCGGTAAGGTCTGCCGGAAGTCACCAGACAAAAGTAAGATAGCACCACCGAAAAGTTTATTATTGCTGTTTAAATCTTGCATAGTTCTGTTTAATGCTTCAAGTGAATATTTGTGTGCCATTGTGCACTCATCCCAAATTATTATAGAACTCTTCCGCAACACTGCAGCTATTCCACTATTCTTTTTGATGTTACACATTGCATCTGGTTTATTATGAACGTCCAATGGCAGCTTGAATGTTGAATGTGCTGTTCGCCCACCATCCAGTAAAGTAGCCGCAATGCCTGACGATGCTAATGCTAATGCGATTTTTTGTTGCGACCGTATTTTGGCAAGAATCAACGATATTAAAAATGTCTTACCGGTTCAACCGGGTGCATCCAAGAAAAAAAAACCGCCTTGTTCAGCAGCAACAGCCAGCATAATCCGATCATAAATAATTTTTTGTTCTGCTGTCAGTAATGGTTCACTGTTCATGATAATTGTTGCTAAACTTCCATGGTCATATTGATTTTCTCGTTGTAAATCGGTATTGACTAAGTCGGTGGCTGGACGATTAGGTGATGGCATACCATAATGATTAAGTGGTAAATTTGAAATAAGAACACATAAATCCTCGATCAAGACCAATGCTTCATTGTACATCTCTGGTGTATAATCTATGTTTTGGCATTGATTTGTTTGTCTAATTCGGTGCAAGATGTCTTCTGTCATACAATTTTTATATTTTTCCCACAAAGTTTGTGCTTGCGAGGGATAACATGTCGCCAAAATAATTGCAAACAACTGACGAATGTTATTCGGTGTTGATGTCAACGCAGCATCAGCAAGCGTTAAGTCCCAATGGTTATCGTCTTCTAGCAATTGCAGTTCACGACATGCATCCTGGTATGTATTGAATACTCGACCATTAGCTGTTCGTAAAAAATCAAAAGACGTTGGTCCGGGAACATTCACCAATAACAAACGTAAATAGAAGCACTCACGTTGCTTTGGATGTACCGTGTAAAGTCTCCCCAATGTCTTAGCTTTGAATATGCCTGTAATGGAAGGATGTGGTTTTCCTTGTTTCCGTGGCTCCCATTTTTTACTGGATTTGTTCCATGTGAAATAACGTGGAACATCACCATACACCAATGTCTTCGCGAATTGGCCAAAAACATCAGGTTTTTGACACAATGTAAAAAATTCAGTTAGAGTCGTTTTCGGAGCTTCGAACGCTCTTTGGAGAACATTTTCTTCAGTGAAGTATACACGTTGACCGTTTTCAAGATGTATTGCCAGATGTTGGACAGCAGGATCTCTTTCGTGGATGGGAAAGCTGAGAATATGCCAAATAGCTTCATTGCTGCTAATGTATCTGCCCATTTGGTATCGTGCTATTTCGTCATTTTTATTTATGTTTTTTACTTCAAATATGGCCAAATCACTGCCTTTGTTTACATATTTACAAATATACTTAATTGATTTAACAGAACTGCAAAGCTCAACATTGATATGAGCTTTGTAAGTTTTTGAAAGTAGTGGTGGGTATGGTACCACCCACTGATTATCAAACTCAACTTGATTTGGAAAGTTCGGCAGTCGCATTGTAAATGTGTGGCCACCATTCTCAGTACTTCTGCGGCGATACATTGGATAACCATCAATATCCGCGATCGTGTCATTCGTATACGGCTTTGGGAAGTTTTTTTACATTTTCCATTTTCCATGCACGGTGAGGTCATGTTGAAAACACCGCATGGCCCATGGATCATGTGTTTGGTGACAATATCAAATAATTCTTGATCAATTAATGGGTCTGGAATTTCGGCTGAAATTATTTGATCGATTTCTTCAGGACGGATTCTATCTTTAAGCCAAACCAAAATGTGGGCATGAGGCAAACCTCGCTTTTGCCACTCTATCGTATACAGCCAACAACGTGTGATACCAAAAATTGTATATTTAACAATAAAATCAATTAAGGATTTCAATTTTTGTTTAAACACACGTGCAGTTAAATCATGACGATGAATGGCTTGTTGTCCTGGCAATAGTAAAGTTTGTATCTCTTCCCAATTCGGATTACATGTGAATGTAATAAATAAATCCGGTCGGCCGTAATGACGTACGTAAGTCATCGCATCTTGTATGTATTCCTGCATGTTCCGTGGACTGCCGATGTAGCTTGAAGGTAAAATGAAAGCATTACCGATGTCATTGGGATTTAAATTTCCATCGATGTTTCCAGCAACAGCATCTCGTAAGTGAATATATTATTCCGATCGTAGTTTTGCCTAGTTGAATCGAAGGAATCGCAAGCGTTCGCTTTCGACCTTAGCATACATATCAACAATGTATTGATGGAACAGCTGACGATATCGAAGGATATAATTGTCTTGATGTTGTCTAACCATTATTCGGTGTGCGTAGTAGTTCATTGAGCTAACTTTATTATTTCTGTAATCACCTAAAAAAATAAAAAATAAAATGCAATACGAAATTAAAATCTATACATACAGTAAGAAAGTAAATAGATAATTGTCAAATTTACCGGTATTTGGATCATACTGTTTGATATTAAGGTGATATTCATCTTGTCCTTGCCAAAATATCAATGGATATTGTAGTGCGTCATATGAACGGTGTAGATCCTAAATCGTACTGACAGTGTTGTCTCGCCGTGTAATGTTTATAGATCTTTTGTCAACTGGATCACCAACCATGATAACAGCAACCTCATCAACAGTTGGAGCGTTGAATCTACCAGCATGTTCACCTAATGGTACTTTGTCGGCTTTTATGACGATTTGATAATTGTCATTTTGCAGTCGTGGCGAAACTCTTTTGATCAATTGAATTAGTTGATTTAGTTGGATAACCATCAATATCCGTGATCGTGTCATTCGTATGCGGCTTTGGGAAGTTTTTTTTACATTTTCCATTTTCCATGCACGGTGAGGTCATGTTGAAAACACCGCATGGCCCATGGATCATGTGTTTGGTGACAATATCAAATAATTCTTGATCAATTAATGGGTCTGGAATTTCGGCTGAAATTATTTGATCGATTTCTTCAGGACGGATTCTATCTTTAAGCCAAACCAAAATGTGGGCATGAGGCAAACCTCGCTTTTGCCACTCTATCGTATACAGCCAACAACGTGTGATACCAAAAATTGTATATTTAACAATAAAATCAATTAAGGATTTCAATTTTTGTTTAAACACACGTGCAGTTAAATCATGACGATGAATGGCTTGTTGTCCTGGCAATAGTAAAGTTTGTATCTCTTCCCAATTCGGATTACATGTGAATGTAATAAATAAATCCGGTCGGCCGTAATGACGTACGTAAATCATCGCATCTTGTATGTATTCCTGCATGTTCCGTGGACTGCCGATGTAGCTTGAAGGTAAAATGAAAGCATTACCGATGTCATTGGGATTTAAATTTCCATCGATGTTTCCAACAACAGCATCTCGTAAGTGAATATATTCTTCCGATCGTAGTTTTGCCTGGTTGAATCGAAGGAATCGCAAGCGTTCGCTTTCGACCTTAGCATACATATCAACAATGTATTGATGGAACAGCTGACGATATCGAAGGATATAATTGTCTTGATGTTGTCTAACCATTATTCGGTGTGCGTAGTAGTTCATTGAGCTAACTTTATTATTTCTGTAATCACCTAAAAAAATAAATAATAAAATGCAATACGAAATTAAAATCTATACATACAGTAAGAAAGTAAATAGATAATTGTCAAATTTACCGGTATTTGGATCATACTGATTGATATTAAGGTGATATTCATCTTGTCCTTGCCAAAATATCAATGGATATTGTAGTGCGTCATATGAACGGTGTAGATCCGAAATCGTACTGACAGTGTTGTCTCGCCGTGTAATGTTTATAGATCTTTTGTCAACTGGATCACCAACCATGATAACAGCAACCTCATCAACAGTTGGAGCGTTGAATCTACCAGCATGTTCACCTAATGGTACTTTGTCGGCTTTTATGACGATTTGATAATTGTCATTTTGCAGTCGTGGCGAAACTCTTTTGATCAATTGAATTAGTTGATTGTGATCTTCTAAAAAATTTCCAATAATATCACAATTGCTCTTTCCTCTGCTTGTTCAATAAAATTATACAGGCACCGAGTCGTCACGCGCTCTTCACAATCGCCCATAAAATAAAAAGGTATCGACATCTGTCAGTTTTATGACTGCCAAATAATAACAGACAAATAATTAGCGATAAATTAAAATTGCGACTATAATTTGAGATTTAAACTATCCTATCTCTCAAGTGCACATCGAACTGCACATGGTGTGCAAATTTTATTATAATCGGTTAAGTGGTTTAGGAGTCCATTGAGGACAAACATTGTGACACGAGATTTATATATATTAAGATTGATATAACTGAATGCCTTTGCTAGCAACTCTTGCTAGAGGCTGCCCTCTTATTACTGTTACAACTTTTAGAAATGATAATATGGAAAAGTGATAATTGATGTCACCTTTCAACCAAGGTTCCGTTTATGTCTAATTATACTTAATTGCTCCCCCCGCCCTCATCGCTGCTGGCGTGCGGTAGATCTTCCCTCTGCTTGATCTTGCTGATGAGTTCCTTGGCCGGGTTGAAGACTCCCAGGGTCTGCTGGTTGCAGATGTAGCACCTCTGGCTCTCCTGGTACTGCTCCAGGGCACATTTCTCACAGAAGTAATGCTTGCATCTGAAATATTACATAGATTTACACTCACTTCGGCAAATGTCACCTTTATACTAAAGCTAAAGCTAGGTGAATGTCTCTCATTAACGTGTGGTAAGGATAAGTGAGGTAGAGATGGAGTTCAGATCAGGGTCACTTATCCTAACCAATTTCTGACTCAAAATAGAAATTAATAAATGACCGGAAATAGCCTAAACTCGATACAAAGCAAAGACTTGTATGTTAGTTTGACTACCTAGGAAGGTGTCTAGTCGGAGAGCGCGGTGAGTTAAGACTGAAGAGTGACGTTTCCTTCTTCGATTATGAAAACTAAACTGAGAGAAAGAAATTTATAACTCGTCTCATGATAGTCTGATTTGATGTCATGTGATGTCATGACGTGTGAAATGCAACTTGGCATTTTTCCAAACGAAGTAAATGCTTGTGACTTTCAAAAAGAAATTCGCAAACTATTTAAGTCTAGTTCCAGTTATACTGGGCATGAGAATTATATATCTGGCAATTTCACAGGTGTGAAATATGCTTACGTTACCAAGTCGTAGCATCGTTGACTGTTATCAGTATTTTAATTAAATGTGTGTTCTAAACGCATGCGAATGAATGAGTTGAAATTAAAATTGATTTGCCTCTGAAGAGTAATTCCAGCCACTTTTTGACACATTTGTAGGCACCATAGCATTATAACCTAGCAAAAACAAATATTTTTTTTCGCTGATTATATTAACATTTGGTGATTAATCGTGTTTGATGAGGTCATGAAGTTTACTCAGCCCCGAAACTGCAAAATAGGAATTTGCCAGGTTTTTGAGAGCCCCATAAAACCTTACTTGGTTAGGACGGGATCAATGAAACTGTTGTCTTGGTCACTGTCTATCTCATTCTCCTCGCGCTCGAGTGAGTGAGAGGGCTGCAACTCCGTCTCAACTCCATACAAAAATAGCCACTAGGTGAAAGCTATAAGAACCAATTTGCCATTTTAAGTAAGCGTTAAATGCAGTATTGATCAGGATCAACGGCTGTTATGATGTGATTGGTTCGATTTCAAATCAGCTTATAAAAACCGATGACATCTTTCTAAATGCAGTAGTGACCAGAGTGATTCATAGTGATTCATAGTGACCCAGATGACACCAAATTTGTAGCAATTGGACGTCCCAAGTCACCAAAGCTGATTTTTCTTCCCAATGGTGAGTTTTCATAGGAATAAATCGCCATAAACGTGGTTTGAACCCGAATAAAAAGAATAATAAACAACACTCGACCCGTAATATTAGGTTAATTATTTTAAAGGTACCTTTTCACCTTCTTCCCAGTTTTGGGAAGAAATCTTCCTTCTTTTGGTGATGTTTTTCATCGCCAAGAAAACAAATCGACCTTGGATAATAGGTAATTTTAAAGAATAAAATGATCAGCAAATGGGACAAAACGGTTAAAATTCGATAGCGATATATAAATCAGTAAAATACCAAAGCGGACAGCTGACACGACGCGAGTGAACTGACAGCGCTATTGCTAGCGTAAAATATGTCCAAAAACACGTCGCCTGCTAAACGTCAACTAGGTTAACCATTCGCTTCGCTAAACAGGGTTTATAAATAGGAATTTTTGAACGCCTTATTAAGGCTTTAGACATCATTTAACTAAACGGAGGTTAAACAACCGTTTAAGCAAATCTAATAAGTAAGACTAATATTTACTTTTAAATGCCATTATTATGACTTGAACACCGTGGGTTCAAGTCACCGTGGGTTTTGAACTTTCAAATGCCTAAATCCTGTTTATAACGTTTTCTCGTGAATATCTAATACAGTACTAGATATTTGAACTTTGCATTTTATAAAAGCCTAAAATATGTTTCAGATTACTTCGAATATTATTGGTTTTTTATTGCAGGACCCATTGCTTTTTCAAAACAGTTTTAGAAGCCGGAAATCCATTAATTTTTAGGGTTTTAAAATACTCCTTAAAACCCAACGAAGATGAATTGGATTTTTTGAATCTTATAGATAATGGCAATATTTTAAACTAACAAAATTCGATAGATGGACAGCTGTCACTGTCACTGTCAATGAAGCATTTGTTGCAAACTATGATACTAGGGAAGCTAAAAATATAATTGTTTTCATATATTATGTTCAAATAATAACAATAAAGCCCTAATACGATCATGGATAAAAGTGAGTATCAATTATAAAAAATATCGATTAGCCTATCGATCAAAGCCCACAGTAAAAGAGGTGTCAAAAATACTCAACCTATATTTATTGCAGAGTAAGCTTTAATTATTATTTTCAAAATGAAACATTCCAGTTCAGAATTAATGAGTTCTGTTAATATAAAAAATGAAGTGAATTTTCAAAATGAAATCCAAGAAATTAACATTAATCAACAGCGGGAAATTGAAATAGAAGAAGTTCAATTTATCAAGAAAGAACCTGATATTCACAATTTGGCGAAAGTTGCAAAATACAAAAAAGAACAAGCCACAATGAAAATTGCGAAAGTAAATCTAAATCTTATAGATTTTTCGTGTACGAAATGCGGGTGTCTAATTGATAGAAGCAAGTCCGCCCATGTTCAATGCAATGATAGCAATGCAATATTTAATGAGTGTTTTACTTTTTTGTGTTGGCAATGCTTAAACGTAAAAACGCCAATTAAAAACCGAAAAAATGTATTTAAAAAGTTGAAATGTAACGAATGCTGTAAGACGTTTGCATTAAAATATCTATTAATCGATCACATTAATGTCTTTCATCGCAAAATAAAAAAATATAAATGCAGCGAATGTGATTATATGTGTACTCGAAGAGGAAACCTAAAAAGACACATTGATGGTGTTCACCGCAAGATAAAAAGTCATAAATGCAGCGAGTGTAATTATGTGTGCTACAGTAAAGGTCACTTAAAAGGACACATTGATTGTGTTCACCGCAAGATAAAAAGTCATAAATGCAGCGAATGTGATTACATGTGTACTCTTAAAGGAACCCTAAAAAGACACATTGATGGTGTTCACCGCAAGATAAAAAGTCATAAATGCAGCGAGTGTAATTATGTGTGCTACAGTAAAGGTCACTTAAAAAGACACATTGATGGTGTTCACCGCAAGATAAAAAGTCATAAATGCAGCGAGTGTAATTATGTGTGCTACAGTAAAGGTCACTTAAAAGGACACATTGATGGTGTTCACCGCAAGATAAAAA
The DNA here is from genome assembly GCA_020383195.1 of Neomicropteryx cornuta. NCBI lineage: Eukaryota > Metazoa > Arthropoda > Insecta > Lepidoptera > Micropterigidae > Neomicropteryx > Neomicropteryx cornuta. Next base: position 950,415 of record JAHKQU010000010.1, on the reverse strand, counting down.
GTCATAAATGCAGCGAGTGTAATTATGTGTGCTACAGTAAAGGTCACTTAAAAGGACACATTGATGGTGTTCACCGTAAGATAAAAAGTCATAAATGCAGCGAGTGTAGTTATGTGTGCTACACTAAAGGTCAAATAAAATCACACATTGATGGTGTTCATCGTAAAATAAAAAAATATAAATGCAGCGAATGTGATTATATGTGTACTCTAAAAGGAACCCTAAAAAGACACATTGATGGTGTTCACCTCAAATTAATAAGTTATAAATGCAGCGAATGTGATTATATGTGTACTCAAAAAGGAAACCTAAGAAGACACATTGATGGTGTTCACCGCAAGATAAAAAGTCATAAATGCAGCGAGTGTGATTACGTGTGCTACAGTAAAGGTTACATAAAAAAACACATTGATTGTGTTCACCGCAAGATAAAAAGTCATAAATGCAGCGAATGTGATTATATGTGTACTCTTAAAGGAACCCTAAAAAGACACATTGATGGTGTTCACCGCAAGATAAAAAGTCATAAATGCAGCGAGTGTAATTATGTGTGCTACAGTAAAGGTCACTTAAAAAGACACATTGATGGTGTTCACCGCAAGATAAAAAGTCATAAATGCAGCGAGTGTAATTATGTGTGCTACAGTAAAGGTCACTTAAAAGGACACATTGATGGTGTTCACCGCAAGATAAAAAGTCATAAATGCAGCGAGTGTAATTATGTGTGCTACAGTAAAGGTCACTTAAAAGGACACATTGATGGTGTTCACCGCAAGATAAAAAGTGTGTACTGTAAAAGGAACCCTAAGAAGACACATTGATGGTGTTCACCGCAAATGAAAATTTTAATTATACGGGGTTTTAAATCTGACTGGATTTCTATTCCATAAGGGGTTCCTCAAGTCAGTCTGTGGGGCCCATTATTATTTCTATTTTATATTAATGATACTGATAGTTGTTTTCACCATGCTTCAACACTTATCAGATGCTGACGACCTTAAAATTTTCTATCCTATAAAACATGTTGATGATTGCCGTCTATTACAGAAAGATATCGAACGTTTTGCTACATATTGCAAAGTTAATCGACTTTATTTAAATGTATCTAAATGCTACTCTATGTCATTTAGATGAAAGACCAGTACTATTGATTTTGATGATAAAATTAAAAGCACTTGTTTAACCGAGAAAGTAACTGTTAAAGATTTGGGGATAACATTGGATCGAAAATTACTTTTTGTAAAGCATGTTGACCCAATTACTTATAAAGCTTTTGGCATGTTGGGTTTTTTCTCAGAGCATGTAAGCATTTTAATTGATTTTTTTCTTTCAAGATCATCATTCGTCCGAAGTTAGCTTGAATATGCATCTCAAATATGGAATCCACATTACAATTGAGAGGTTGGAACGAATTGAAACGAAATTCATTAAATATTTGTATTATCGTACATTTTCTCTTCCTGACATTTTCTCAATTTCATTAGAAAAATATAATATGGCCAATCTTTCAGATAGATCTCTGACTTATTGTACTTATACAAAATCTTAAATGATTTTGTTAGTTCCATGGAACTAATTGCTTTGATTAAATTTCGTGTACACTCTCGGTTAACTAGACATAAAGAGCTGTTTCGTCTGCCCATATGCAAAAGTAATTACTCCCAAAACAATAATGTTATTAATATATTTAGTTGTAATTTGAGTGAGTTTAAGCATCAAATTTCTAAATAATTGAATGTGTAATTTCCTCTTGTCTTTCTACCTTTTGTTAAAAATTATATGTTAAATCTTTGTTTCGTTAGTTTTAGTTTTTGTGAATTACTGTTGTTGCACATTAATTATATTTTAACATTGCAAATTCTTAAAGGTTAACATTCTTATCTTTGTTTTTGTATAAGGGTTGTAACTAACTGTTTATTTGCCAATTAAAAAATAAATAAATGCAGCGAGTGTGAATAAATGTGTTTCCATGAAAGAAGTTAGAAAAAAATACATTATTGGTGTTCATTTCAAAATAAAAAGATAGAAATGTAGCTATTGTAATTATATTTGTACTCAAAAAGGAAATTGATGAAACACACATTGATGATGTTCAACCCGAAATAAATATATAAAAATGTAGCGATTGCGATTGTAAAAAAAGGTAAAATGTTATCTGTGACATGGCTTTGAGTTCATTATCTACGCAGACGACATAGATTTTATAGGTTTAACTTCGAAATGTAAATTAAATTAAATTAAAAGAAATCAAATCTCATCAGTATACAGGCTGATTTTTACCGTTCGACTCTATAAAATACAGGGTGCGTCGAAAATAATATAGAAATGAAGGCGACTAAATACGTGAACGAAGATTCCTTCTGAGGAGTGATTCTGACACAAATCGTTAGGTTCAAATGTATTTTTACCTACTGGTTTCTTTACTGTACTTTACTGTACCTTACTGTACCTTACTGTGGTCTATTCAGTTTTTCTGCTACTTTTGTTAGTTATTCGTATCGATGTATGTTTACCTGATAGGTAAAATGAAATAAACACACCTAGCTTTAACGTGCCTAATTATAATTATTGTTTTGTTTATCGTTATAATATTGAGAACAAATATATAAATTACATCGTAGTTGTTAATAAAATAATTAAATTAGGATAGCGTTTATGATTAAATTCATTTTGTTAAAACTGCCATTGAAACAAACATATTTAACAACATCTGGTCTATGGTAAAATATTTATTTTTTTAACTAATTTAAGAAGTCCAAAAATATGTTTTTTTTACTTAATAGATATTAGAATATTTCAAATATTAAAATAAAATGATTAAGTATGTTGAATTTAATTTAAGGAATTTTTATTATTATTTTAGTTTATTGTTTTAGAAACCCATGCTTGATGATTTGGTAGAATTTGCGTAGAATTCAATAAAATTTTACCGACCTCATATGGATTTTTATTTTCCTATATTATATCAAACAAAATCTTCTTTTTATTGTAATATTTCAAAGTTTCAGTTTGAGTGTTATGTAATATTAAAAGTACCTAGTTTTTAACATAAATAGTGTCACTATTTTAATTCAGTTAATTACTTTTTTCGTATTTGATTTTCAAAGTTGGTGTTTCAAACATTTACAATATTATATTATTTTTCTTTTTTTTCTAAACCATTACTTATATTATAGTTGAATTGTATTTCATGTTTTACTTATTGGCTTTCGGTAAATATTTTTCAATTTAAAAAAGCCTTCTTAATATACCGGGAGTGTATTTTTTTGAAATCGGTAATAATTAGGATCTTAATCATCAGAAATTAATGGTCAGATAAAACTACCTACCTACCTACCTACCTAGCGACGATTTCCGTGTGATTTAAGTGGAAAACTTACAATAAAATTATTTATCCTTAAAAGATGTTGATGTAAAAAGTGTATAAATTGTTTTAGATAATTAAGAAAATTTAAATGCAGCGAGTGCGATTCAAATCACTCGCAGAATCATATCTATATAGCTCATCGAAAAGAATTAGGTGTAGCCAGTGTAATTAATTACAGAAACATATCGAAGCATTTCATATGAAAATAAACAATAAATAAACAAATCATTTGCAGTTCATTAAAATATTAATATTATTTCCTCCCCGCCCGCTGCTCTCTCCTCAGGCCGGGCAGCGCCCTCGACGGTCGCTTCCATCCGCACGTTACTCGCCGCCGCCGCCTGCGTTGTCTCCCTCTCGCAGGCTCTCCTTGGCCAGCTGATCCGCCGGAGTTATCGGACCGCGAGGGACGAACCGTGACTGGTCGGGCACCGCGTCACCTACAGATCTAAATGGTAGCATAATTTGAGACAAATAATGAACTTCCCCTATTGCCTGGCAGGGTAATAGGAGAAGAGTGCTTGGGCGCCAGACGGGGTGTTCAAGCGATGTCACGGGTTGCCCCTCATCCCACTCTCATCGCCTTGACTCACTCCCGTTACATGGCAGGTCTGGCTAGTCCAGACCGCGACTTACAAAAAACCCGGTCACTCCTCTAGATGAGAGGACGCTATCATGGAAAGGGCTCAAGATAAACGAAGATCTCAGGGTCGTCTGGGTCATGTCCCATGAAGCATTATGAGCCCGTGTCACAAGTAAATGATAAGGTACATGGCAAAGGTAGTTAAAGACAAGAGGTGCATTTATTGAAAAAAATGGTGAGGTTAAATATTGATAACAATTAAAGTCGTTTAATACAATACCACAACAGATGAGAGACCAGTTGAACCAGAAGGGTCAAATGGTCTAGAAGATAACAACCGACTAATGAACAAAAATGAACAAAAGGCTTAACGCCGTCGTTTTGTGGTCTGAAGGACCTTAGATGAAACGACAACGTGCATGACATAAAATAATAATGATGTAAAAAAAACAATTAATTTCGAATTTTGACATGGACTCGACAATGCGACGAACATGTTTCAGACACAAAGCAGGGTGAAACGATAACGTAAAAAAAACAATTAATTTCGAATTTCGCAATTGGCTCTACGATGCGACAAACATGTCAATTAACTGTATGAAGAAACGATATTGCAAATAAAATGAACTACTAATAATGCAAAAAAAACAATTAATTTAACATTTTGGATTGGGTTTTACAATCCGGCAAATATGCTTCAGGAAACAATGCAATTGGCTTAGGTGAGAAAAAAAATACTAATAATCTACCCGAATGTAATCCAAAGGACGACCTCACTTCACAACCGTCACTTAACGCTTTTTGGCAAAATTATAAATCAACAGTTAATTAAACAGTTAATTAAACAAACCTCATTTTATAGCAATACTGCCCTTACGTGAGTTCAAATCAAATAAATATGAAAAGCTAACAAACATATAAAATTCTTAAGGGTGACTTTATTACTTTAATATTCAAAACAGATTGTTTGTAAATAATGGCATTACGTCATAATGACGTTTTACTATTTGTGCTTAGGTGTAGGTACGCCGATTAAACATTAGGAGGCGACACCTCGTTTAAAGCAAAAAACAAACAAACAAAAACAAACAAAATAATCAAACAAATCGACGGTGGTTTCACGCTACATGCTAGGTACTTATTTATGGCTAAGTATTTTGGCATTTTGGCACAGCAGAAACATACTAAAAATTATATTAAAAAGTTTATAAAGATTATAGGTATTTTACTCACTATCAGAACCAATGGTAAAACGTATTGCATGGGGTTATCTTAAAGTAATACAAAAAAAATATAGTATAGCATTTCAATATGATGGCATGGCATTTGACACCTCGTGTGAAAAAATCTAAACAAATAAACAAAAAAAAAACTGGTTGGAAATATACTAAAGAATAACTGCTGATAGCCGGGGCATGTGTACTTCTTAAAATGGTAGTATAATTATTTAATAAAAAAAATATCAAAATTTATTCAGAAGCTTCAAGGGATCGAACGGACTAAACCCGTTTGAAACAATAAAAAAAATCCACCCACTCCAGAGATAATTTATGTGACGGACCCCCTTTTTCCTCGGCCCGAAGACCATCGAAGACGTGGCCCAGATGAGCAGATCGGCGCCCCTCCGTTCGCCCGGGACCCTCGGGGACCTCGAACCTTCGTGCAGGTGGCCCCCTCACCAGCCATTTGGCCACTGATAAATCGCACAAAAACCAAACTTGCGCGCCTGAAATATTTATCGCTTAGGGTAGTTCATTCAAAAGTCACTGCTGAATTCATGTATTCAATTTAGATTTGTTTTAAAAATGCATATTTTAAAAAAAGAGTGGAAATTATCATTTTGTTTTTTTGTTTTTGTATCGTATTCGATGGTTTTGTGCCCGAATTTTACCAAAGCGCAATAACCAAAAGTCTACAAGAGAACATTATGAAATTTATCACTTTCTCAACTTTACATATGTTTATTTTTCGACCAGCAAGTATAGCTATCGCCTGTTTATAGTATTGTTATCGTGCAGCACTCTGCACTGGTAAATCATCGATGGTCACTCAAACGCCGTCCGCGAGATGGCGCGCACGCGCTCGCCCCTGATTGGCTAAGGGAAGCATCGACACATGCGCACGACGGAACGGCGGGCGATGCGCCGCGACCGGTCGGCCGGCAATCGCCCGAGACCTTTCTCCAGCGAAGCCCGCGTCAATTGTGTCACTGCCTTGTCTCTGCCTTCATATTGCGATCTCATTTATTGTAACATTGTTAATAAAGTGGTACTTCGTACTTAATGGTGTTTACTGAAAGGACCCCATATAACAGTATATAAACCCGATGCACCCGATGATAGTTTTATACCGAAATTCAGCGCCATGATGCATCATCAGGTATCTTACTTAGCTCCATGGTAAATTCCGAACGTGTGGAAGTGTGGAGTGATTGATAAATGCATTTTGGCTTACAGAATAGAACTAAAATAAAATACTATATAAATTGAGTCAAATCAAAACTACTCAGGCGATCAAACAGGTATTTAAAACAATCTTGGGAAACTTCTTCCCTTTTACTTTGTCACACTTGAGAATAATTTCTATAAAAACATCATTTTTTTCCTACCCGGTGCTCCCTTAACACATTCAGATCCGTACGTTACAGACAACAAAATATCCCACTCTGAACTGACTTATAATTTCTTATAATTGACAATTAATATGTAAAAAACTATGAAAATGTTTGTTTCTTATATTTAATAATATATTGACATAACTTTTGTAAAAAAAAACTCAAATTATTTACCACCAAAAACACTCCCAATTCACTATCGCGCTTTTCACCAAACGTCAAAACCAAACTAAATGAAAAAAAAAAGAAGAATATTCCTATTCCTTCATGAATCCAGGTTTACGCGACATGCCATGCTTTTGAATAATAATAGAAATTCATTAAGACGGTATCGGGTTTACCCGGGAACGGAACCCTGTCGTATAAGACGATCACGATATATACCGTTATCGGCGCTGAACGTGTTAATTGTCAGGAAATGATGATTTAATTATTACCATTAGTTAATTAATTCACTCTCGATATGTAAGTTTTTAAAATAGTCTTAAGTGTGTGCGAATGGCCCTGGTGATATTGTTATAATATTCTACCCATTTTCGAATTCAATTATTTGCCCTTTGCCCTTCGCCCTTCGCCCTTGGCCCTTCGCCCCAAGGACAAAGGGCAAAAGGGCGAAGGACAAAGGGCAAAGGGTAAAGGGTAAAGGGCGAAGGGCAAAGGACAAAGGGCGAATGACAAAGGGCAAAGGGCAAAGGGCACAGGGCAAAGGGCACAGGGCAAAGGACAAAGGGCAAAGGACAAAGGGCAAAGGGCATAGGGCGAATAACAAAGGGCAAAGAGCACAGGGCAAAGGACAAAGGGCAAAGGACAAAGGGCAAAGGGCAAAGGTCGAAGGGCAAAGGGAGAAGGGCAAAGGTCGAAGGACAAAGGGCAAAGGTCGAAGGACAAAAGGCAAAGGGCGAAGGGCAAATGGCAAAGGTCGAAGGACAAAAGGCAAAGGGCGAAGGGCAAATGGCGAAGGGCAAATGGCAAAGGTCGAAGGACAAAAGGCAAAGGGCGAAGGGCAAATGGCGAAGGGCAAAGGGCAAAGGGCGAAGGACAAAGAACAAAGGGCAAAGAGCGAAGGGCGAAGGACAAAGGGCAAGGGCAAAGGGTGAAGGGCTTGAATCTTACTTGAATCGCAATCTATCAACTAGTGTGCGAATATAATTTCCGAAGTGCAATTCACCACCGCACGACTGACTTAAGTTGTTTCTCATTTTTGGGCATTTTTGGGCAATTTTGGGCATCATCGCGGTCAATCGATATATTTATTATGAAAAATAAGAAAATAATTTATAACGGGTTTTTTTTTTAGAGGCGTGGTTTTCAATCTGGCACTCCTTTTTTCGTAGTTGGTGTTTTTGACAGCTGTCATTTGATTTATGCTCAGTTTGGTTTGCCATTTCATAATGAATAGACTTACTCCTGAACAACGTGGCGTGGCCTCCAAGATCGTGAGATTTAACACCGCTGGACCATTTTTTGTGGGGTTATGTGAAGTCGCTCGTCTACGCAGATAAGCCGGACACGATTAACGCCTTGGAAGAGAATATTCGGCGCGTTATTGCTGACATACTTGCCCATGCTGGCCCAACTTGCTGCAAAAAGTGGTTGAAAATTGGGCCTCTCGGCTGGAATTTGTTCGAGTCAGCCGCGGCGGCCACTTACCCGTAATCATTTTTAAAACATAATGGCAAACCCTTATCTTTATAATAAAACTAAATTCTTAGCCATAACATCAAATTATATGCAAATTATCTCTTCTTGAAAACCACGCCCCTAAAAAAAAACACCTTTATTATATCTATTAATTTTGTACGCAGTTCTGGCAGATATAGCAGTTTTTTTTTTTTGTCAAATGTGTCGTTAATAAAGTCTCCGACTAAAGATACTTATTAAATAGTATTTGTTTTAATATAGTGTAAAACGGTTTTCATTTTATTTTTTAATTTTCCGATTATTTAAAGAATATTTTTAGTCCGTTTTAATTCAAATAATTACGCGTTTGTCTTTTAAATGAAATTGTTTTACCATAGAGCATCATTAATATATACCAGTAGGCCAGTGATTCATACCGCAAATAAACTTTCTTATTTTCTGGTGAACGGCGTCAATATGAGTGTAAATTGTATTGGCTAAACATTAAAATTGTCAATGAACGCCATCTAAAACCAAAAATCCAACACTTTTATTAGTTCAACATATATTTATTATCCAATTAACGCCAATATAAATTCCTAATATAAATTCCGTTAGTTGAATATGCATAATCAATCGCTGAATTTAAACAAATAAAAGATGATTATTTTATTGTGTTTTGTGGTTCAGATGTTTTCTGCTAATTGAAAATTAGAAAATATGTTTTTTTTTACCCTTTCGGGTCTGATTATACAAATGGATGATGAAATATTTCATTCGGATGATCTAATAAAAAAATTGTTATAAAAGCTCACTATTATTGTTGAATTTTGCGATTTGTTGTATTAATATTTTCAGAATTTTCATTTTAAAAATATTGCTAAAATCTTAAATACATTTCTCTCGTAAGTTCAGTATAGGAGCATTGAAGCTGAATCTATATGAGATTGGGATTTTTATCTATTCATTTAATTGTTTATTTATCTACCTTTATCCACTCAATTACTTGTTAATTGCTTTTAAAAGAAGTTCAACACACTGGCACGACGGAACCACGCAAAAACAATCTTAGTCCGTTTCAATCGTTTTGAAATAAACAAGAAATTATAATCAATTTCTAAAAGTATCTTAAGGAATTCAAAACAACTAAACCAAACTCAAAGTACGCTCAGATCGACCACGCCAGTGGATGCTTTTTGTCTGAATTCTCACTTAAGGTAATTTCAATTATATTCTCTTAACTCATTCTTCGCTCATGAAGAATTATCAAACCTTGACAATCAATTCAAAATGGCCGTGTGGCCCTATATATTAAAACATTACACAGTTTAGCATGCGGACAAAACAAACAAATTAAAGATTAGGTTTTTCATAAATTATAGAATATGAAAAAATGTCTTTTATATGTTGTTTATAAATACTATTGTTAAATTGCATTATTTTTAGGTAATTTAAACTTCTAAAGTAATAAAATGTGAATAAATATTTTGTTTTTAAAAATGTAAGGACATTCCTATATAAAAATGAAATAGTGTTTCCCACGGGATTCCTTATCACTTGACTTCCTCGCCTCCGGACTAAATGGGTCAACTTTTTCTAGTGCAAGTCCTTTTATAGGGTTATTCTACACATCAAACGAAACGACTATTGTTTTACGGGTTTTCTTAATTTTATCATTTTTTCCAAAGAAAATATATAATAATCTTAAAAATCTAACTAAACCCTAGTTACTAAAAACTAAAAACTAGTTAAACCCGACAACATTTTCATCTTGCTATTTCCAGCTCGAAAAAGATATTCTCTTTAACAACACATCCTGGCCAAATGCGACAAATTTGCTAGGATAGGTGGAACCCGCAGACCTCAAAGGAATACTTCCCTGGTGACTGCTACTCAAAACGCTGCTTTCTGAATGCTGGGTTCCACTGGTGCACCACTCACTCACGGCTGACCACAGAATCATGTGATTCAGAGGAACGGGCTACTTAAAGGATCTTCTCTTATTTAATTTAATTTTAAAATTCCCGTCTGCAGTTGAGTCGCTCTACTCAAAACCCAAATCAGACTGACTGTAAAAAAGTGACAGCATTAGGATAAAATATCAGCGCTGCCAATGTCGAAACTAATGTATTATAATACTATTTAATTTATTTTTTATTATTCTATAGTATTTGTGTGTTTACTAATGTGTTAATATAATATTGTTTTTGATGTCAATTTTGAAGTGAGAAATGTTAATGAGGTATGAAATTACTTTTTTGTATAATAATATAAAAAACTTAATCCTAATGTGAAGACGGAACAAATTTTTATAGGATTATTTTACTGCCCATTTGAGTTACTTTTTTGGACACATTAAAAAACTTGTAGAATAAAATTGTCCAGTTTCAAGTTTAAAATAACACCAAAGATCGATTTGCGGGAGAAAAAAATCACCTAAAATTGACAAAAACACTAAAATTCATAAAAGAAAACATCTGACCACTAACTAGTGTTAGTTCCAAAAACGTCGAATTCATAATTATTGATGCAAAAGGATTGAATTCGTAGGCAAATACGAGGGTAGAATGAATTAACCTGTTAAGTACCTAGTTGTTGCAATTATAACGATTTTACACAAAACTGTGTTAAGCGCATTCAAAAGATAATTGCCGTGGCTGTAATCATTTTATTCAAAATGTGCAAATAACAGGAATGTTTCTGTAAATATCTGAAACTCCAAATAAAATACAAAATAACTCTTAAAACCACACACATTGCATATGAACTTTCTAATTTAAGATGACAGTACTTAATTGTAAATGTTATATATGAAATGCTACATTAAAAACAACATATTGTCTTAATTATATATTAATGAATTTGTTATTTAAATGAACCTTAATGAACTAGCTGAACTTTCTTATATGTGGTGTCTATAGTTATGTATTTGTAATTTTTGTTTAGCAAAACTTGTAAAATCACACTCGCTGCATTTAAACTTTCTGATTTTTCGATGAACGGCGTTAATATGGTTCCGTAAATGTTGATTAGTTGAACATGCATAATCACACTCGCTGCATTTAAACTTTCTTATTTTCAGATGAACGGCGTTAATATGTTTCTTTAAATCTCCATTACTTGAACATGCATAATCACACTCTGTGCATTTGAAAGTTATCATTTTCCGATGAACGGCGTTAATATGGTTCCGTAAATGTTGATTAGTTGAACATGCATAATCACACTCGCTGCATTTAAACTTTCTGATTTTCCGATGAACGGCGTTAATATGGTTCCGTAAAAGTTGATTAGTGGAACATGCATAATCACACTCTATGCATTTAAACTTTCTTATTCTCAGATGAACGGCGTTAATATGGTTTCGTAAACTTTCTTTAAGTAAACATGAATAATCACATTCGCTGCATTTAAATTTTTTGATTTTCCGATGAACGGCGTTAATATGGTTCCGTAAATGTTGATTAGTTGAACATGCATAATCACACTCGCTGCATTTAAACGTTCTTATTTTCAGATGAACGGCGTTAATATGTTTCTTTAAATCTCCATTACTTGAACATGCATAATCACACTCTGTGCATTTGAAAGTTATCATTTTCCGATGAACGGCGTTAATATGGTTCCGTAAATGTTGATTAGTTGAACATGCATAATCACACTCGCTGCATTTAAACTTTCTGATTTTCCGATGAACGGCGTTAATATGGTTCCGTAAAAGTTGATTAGTGGAACATGCATAATCACACTCGCTGCATTTAAACTTTCTTATTTTCAGATGAACGACGTTAATATGGTTCCGTAAATGTTGATTAGTTGAACATGCATAATCACACTCGCTGCATTTAAACTTTCTGATTTTCCGATGAACGGCGTTAATATGGTTCCGTAAAAGTTGATTAGTGGAACATGCATAATCACACTCGCTGCATTTAAACTTTCTTATTTTCCGATGAACGACGTTAATATGGTTCCGTAAATGTTGATTAGTTGAACATGCATAATCACACTCGCTGCATTTAAACTTTCTGATTTTCCGATGAACGGCGTTAATATGGTTCCGTAAAAGTCGATTAGTGGAACATGCATAATCACACTCGCTGCATTTAAACTTTCTTATTTTCAGATGAACGGCGTTAATATGTTTCTTTAAATCTCCATTACTTGAACATGCATAATCACACTCTGTGCATTTGAAAGTTCTCATTTTCTGATGAACGGCGTTAATATGGTTCCGTAAACTTTCTTTAAATGAACATGAATAATCACACTCGCTGCATTTAAACTTTCTGATTTTCCGATGAACGGCGTTAATATGGTTCCGTAAAAGTTGATTAGTGGAACATGCATAATCACACTCGCTGCATTTAAACTTTCTGATTTTCCGATGAATGGCGTTAATATGGTTCCGTAAAAGTTGATTAGTGGAACATGCATAATCACACTCGCTGCATTTAAACTTTCTTATTTTCAGATGAACGGCGTTAATATGTTTCTTTAAATCTCCATTACTTGAACATGCATAATCACACTCTGTGCATTTGAAAGTTCTCATTTTCCGATGAACGGCGTTAATATGGTTCCGTAAATGTTGATTAGTTGAACATGCATTATCACACTCTATGCATTTAAAGTTTCTCACTTTCAGATGAACGGCGTTAATATGCTTCTGTAAATCTCTATTACTTGAACACGAATAATCACATTCGCTGCATTTAAACTTTCTTATTTTTCTGTGAACGAGTTTTTGAATTTTGATATTTTTTAATATTTTAATGTTATTGCTTTTCTGTTTTTTAGTAGTCAACGATGAAAGAGTAGTTTCATCTGAACATCTGTAACATAAAATTAGATGTTCGTTGAGATTATTCGTTAGCGAATGTATGGAACCGTTTCGATCAACGGAACTCATGCAATTCGAACAAGTAAAGTCTATTTTCTTCAATATTATTCTGACGCATTTCATTTCGTCTATTTTGCTCGGATATAATGAAAAAATGGCGTTTTTTCCGTAATTATGCTCTACCACATTCTTTGCGTCTTTTTCCGGTTTGATAAATTTGATATTTTCTACTGTAAATTGATCGCATTGTTGATTTGAGTTCAGTTGTTCCAGGTGATTACTATCGCAGTCATTGACAATGATTTCTGATTTAACGGATTGACTTGCAGAATATTCGTTAGAATTATTAAATCGCACTTTTTCAAAATCACTGCTGCTTGGTTTGTTATCTCTAGTTTTCTCATAAATACTGTGATCATTCGCTTGCTCCATTTTATGAGTAATATCATTTAATTTAACATTATGTTATGCGATATTAAATCAAAAGAACGTTTTGGTTAGGTACCTACATAATTATTATATTTTTGTAATGAATTTTAAAATCTCCACGTATTTTAGTTGAATTTGACTTATCACTTCACTATTTTCGATGGAGTTCTACTTTCTCTAACCTAACCTAACCTGTCAATTTGGTTATAGTTTCACTTGTTTAGAATAATGATTATATTGTATGCAAATCCGGACGAATAATGGCAAATAAATTTAATACAGCAATTCCTACTTCGTACGAATCAGGGCAACTGCAAAATTAACACTTTCTGTCTCTATTATTGTCATGGCGACTCTAACCTGTCAAACTGACAAGGAGCGTTCGGCAAGTCAGCTTCAGACTAACCCTACATAAAGTGTGATTCATGCCAGTTCAAAGTTGCAAAAGTAGGTAGACTGAAAATTGTATTTACTTAAGGTATATATAGTGGATTTTCTTATTTAAAGTGTAAAGTATAAATAGTGTATTTACTTAATTTATAGTAAATATGAAAATAAAATACGTGTATCTATTAAGTATGTTTTAATTTGAATCAGTCATGTTAATCGATTTTATATGATCTGTTAGGTGAGCGTTACATGTTCTAAGAAAGTTTATTTATGTGTTTTTTTTATTGTTGCATTTTCCACTTGTATTATCCGTTTTTATTGCGTTAGTGGAGAGGATACAAAACTACAGATGGAACAAAACATGAAAATAAAGTGAAACGCATATATTATTTTATTAGATAAAAAAAATAAACATTCCTACCTTTCTATGTAGAAGTACAAGTATATATGTATATATGTATATATATTTTTTATTTATATTCGTTCCTTGAATACGTCCAAGCGATAGACAATGATCTTACTTTGGGCCGAAATTTTGTAAATCTAATTGCACGTGGCTCTATCACACACGAATACCATATGGGGGTAGTCCGGGAGACGTGTACACGGGTTTACTAATTCCCCAATGTGGAGTTATGCTGCCAGAAAACATAGATACGGGAACTGAGGGCGAAAAACGCACCACGCCAAGTACGCCACTTTGCGTCGAGTACACTCCTCTCGAATCGTACGTCTCGCTTGCTCGCATGTGCCATCTATCCAGTCTCTATCTAGATGGGTATCTACCGGTGTCGGGTTTTCACAAGGACAATTTGTATCTATATGTTTTAAAAGATCGTTGGGGAAAAGTGCCATCGGAAAGAGGCTCCTTAAATTACGCACGATTGCTAATCTCTTTGAGATACAGGTCTTTTCTTTTTGTTTAAAAAAAAAATAATTGGACATGTAAACACAATGTTACCACTATCCTACCAAAAGATATGATGCCATGTTAGGTTAAAAGGGTGTAGCGAAGGGGTCCCTAGGGATTAACCCTCACCCTTGATTAACCCTCATCAGATAGCGTGAGTGAAAAAACACCGAAAGGATTTATTTATTGCTCACCTTTTCGGCAATATCTAAACTTTAGCCCTTTTAAACTTTTTTTTTGTATTTTTACATTATTATGCTATTTTTGTTTTCGGCTAATGTTTTTAATTTAAAAAAAAACTTGTATCAGATCTTTTGGATTTTTTTATATCGGATGAAGAAGACTATCTTTAATGTTTTAGAAAAGAAATTTCATCACTTTCTTGTGGATACAATAATTGCCGTCATTTCACACCAATCACTTTCAAATTGATACATAAAATTTAACGTCACAAAGTCTCGGTCAAGTTCGCTAAGGGTCAAAATTAGACCAGGGAAAAGTGAAATTTTGCTATAACTTTCTTAGTATATAAAATATCGAATTAATTTAAATTTGATATTATTCCCTAACTAGGGGCTGAAAACTCACATAAGTAAACTTTTTTGATAGCGCCAACCATTAGTCTTAGGGGTGGGATAAAGTGCTTTTTCAAAATACAAGAACCATACCTCCCTTAATAATGACAGGATCAATTTCGTTCGAAATGTTAATTGTAGACCTCTAATTTCCCTACAACTTTTATTTGAAACAATTTTTGATATGAGCAACCCTCACGCCACACTAATAAGAGGGAATCAATATGCGCACTCTCGCTTTGCGAGTCTACGGCGGGTTGAGCCGCGCGGCAGCTCGCGCAGGGTTTGATACAAGTTCGTACAATTGGCTTTCGCTTAAAAAACACTATCTACTTTAAAAAAATGCAATTGCCAAATATTTAAATGAATATATTTCAAAGTAAATGCAAGAGAAATGCACAAATATATTATTATATATTTTTTATTATAATACAGTAATAATCTAGGATTTTAGAATTTGTATTAATTTTATTAAATCCTCACTTTAATAGTTTTTGAACAGCACATTATAATAGCATTAAAACACAATTATTTCAAATATACGAAACTCAATTTCAATTCAACCAAATATAAAAATAATGGTGAGCATCACATCTGCATATTTAAATTGTTTTTTGAGGTGTCTTTAAATGTAAAAAAAAACTTGATTATGCTAATCATATAATTAATTTTTTTGAACAAAAGATCTTCTTTCAGGTACTATTTAAGTACTTAGGTAAGTAACTAAAGTTAATAGTACCTAAATGTTACCTAATCGGTTCTATAATAGATTTTTGTTTGCACGCTTGTAATTGCAAATCGATACTTTTTTTAAATTCGTATTTATTGAATTTGTGTAATCGCACTGCCTGCTTTCAATTTAATTTAATTTTCTGATGTATTGCGTGGGTTTGTTATTTTATGTTAACTTGAAATGTTGCAGGGACGAAAAGATAATAAAAGTGTATAATTTAATGTTTATTTTTAATTAAGGCAAAACGCGTTTAATCGTGCTAATATTACGGGCGCGGACATAAAATTTAATAAATTATTTTATAACGAAAGTGGTTTTATTTCAAAGCAAGAGCGAAATAATATAACGAACGTAATATCACGTTTTATTTCAATTGTGTTGTTACATTACAATACCTACTTTATTTTTTAATGACTGACTGAAATTAACACCAAATACTAAATTAATTTGATTATTGAATGGAAATTAAATTAACCGGATCTACTTAATTTAAATTAAATTCAATAAAAGATGACTTTAGCAATAAAAGTTGACTTATGTGAACGCGTCGACCAAAAGGCGCGAATGGCAATCTCGCTCTAACCTGTTCTAGGGCAGGCCAGGGCCGGCGCAGCGCTGTGTTGAAACTATTATTTTCCATTTTTTTGATAAACTACGTTGAAACTGTACATATTTTTTAACTGTAGGCATTCTCTGCATTTCAATTTAATTATTTCACAATGAATTGCATCTACAGAATGTATTTATTTTCACTGATGTCTTTTTGGGGAGTTAAACTATATCGACAGCTAAACCGGTCCCCTGAAAAAACACCATCATACTAAAATAATTGCATAATTAAAAAAACTTTGTTTTTCTTCGAAGGGCTTGCTTCGCGAACCGCGCCATGCGTTCAATCGCCTTCTCAAACATTCAAATTATTTCTATAAAATTTAGAATTCGTTCTTTTCGTAATTAGGAAACATTTTTACAATATTTTTTGCTCATTTATGTTTGATTATTTATCTATATCAACCACTTAAAAGGACATCGGCATACACCCGTGAATGCTTCTGTAACTGTCCTTTACGTGTACTCACACTAACTGCATTTAAATTCAATAATTTCACGATGAGTTGCATCGACATGCTTCTGTAACTGTCTTCTATATGTACTCGTGTAATCGCACTCATTGCATTTAAATTTCCTTATTTTCCGGTGAATAGCATCGACATGATTCTTCAAATTTGTTTTGTTTGTACATATGTAATTGCATTCGCTGCATTTAAATTTCCTTATTTTTCTGTGAATTGCATCGACATGTATCTTCAAATTTGGTTTATTTGTACACGTGTAATTGCATTCGCTGCATTTAAATTGTCTTATTTTCCGATGAATTACTTCGATATGATGTTGCAAACATGTTTTATATGAACTGGTATAGTCGCATTCGCTGCAATGAAATTTTCTTATTTTCTGGTGAATTGCATCGACATGTATCTTCAAATTTGTTTTGTTTGTAAAAGCGTAATTGCATTCGCTGCATTTAAATTTTATTTTCCTGTGAATTGCATCGACATGTTTCTTCAAATTTGTTTTGTTTGTAGATGTGTGTTTGCATTCGCTGCAATGAAATTTTCTTATTTTCCGATGAATTACTTCTATATGGTGTTTTAAATGTATTTTATATGCACTGGTATATTCGCAATCGCTGCATTTAAATTTCTTTATTTTTCTGTGAATTGCATCGACATGTATCTTCAAATTTGTTTTGTTTGTAAATGCGTAATTGCATTCGCTGCATTTACATTTTATTTTCCGGTGAATTGCATCGACATGTATCTTCAAATTTGTTTTGTTTGTAGATGTGTGTTTGCATTCGCTGCAATGAAATTTTATTTTCCTGTGAATTGCATCGATATGGTATTGTAAACCTGTCTTATATGCACTGGTATGTTCGCAATCGCTGCATTTAAATTTCCTTATTTTTCTGTGAATTGCATCGACATGTATCTTCAAATTTGTTTTGTTTGTACATATGTAATTGCATTCGCTGCATTTAAATTTCCTTATTTTCCGGTGAATAGCATCGACATGATTCTTCAAATTTGTTTTGTTTGTACATGTGTAATTGCATTCGCTGCATTTAAATTTTATTTTCCAGTGAATTACTTCGATATGTCGTTTTAAATGTGTTTTATATGCAATGGTATATTCGCAATTGCTGCATTTAAATTTTCTTAATTTCCGGTGAATTGCATCGACATGTATCTCCAAATTTGTTTTGTTTGTACATGTGTAATCGCATTCGCTGCATTTAAATTTTCCAATTTTCCGATGAACTACATTAATATGATCCACCAAATAATATTTGTTTATAAAATCCTTGTTACATTCATTACACTTGGGTCGTATTCTTTTGTGTACAGAATCAATGTGACCTAATAAAATATAGTTTTGCTTAAATGTCCTATTACACTCGTTACATTTATATATTCTTTTTTTAATTTTATGTAATTTAGAGCGTTTTTTGTTCAGAGGAGCAGTCATTGTTAAACAAAGTTTTTCCTTTTCTTTGCAAGCCAAGCATAATAAATTTGACTCGTGTTGATTAAGTACGCTATTAATCAAACCGCAATTATCAACGGTACACTTGCAACTACGACACGTAAAGCCGATTTCATTTGTTGTCAAAATGGATGTTTCTTCATTTTGCGTTGTTTTAGATTTGAATTTTTGATCTGCGTTAACACAATATTCTACACTTGAAATATTAGCTTCCGATTTGATAAATTTAGTATTTTCCTCTTCAAAATAATCGCAGTGGTGATTAATTATCGTTTCTTTCTGGAAACCATGGAATCTTTTGTATTCAATGTGCGATTCACTAAAACGATCTGGATCAAGACTATTTTCGCACGATGGTTCTTGCGTCCCGTCGAAATGGCTGCTGGACGGATTGCAATCAACTGATTGCTCATATTTTATGGTAACATTGTCATCGTTTTGTTCTAATTTGAGAGCGGATTTATTTTCGTTTCCTTCCATAATTATAACCTCACTTAACCTAGTTCAGACATTGCCATTGCATTAGTTTAGACAGTCCATTTTGACATTTCGACCTGAGAACTCTTTTTACAAAATATAGAAATAGGAAAGAAAAATAGTTGACAGGACCGATTAATATATTTTCAATATTAAAAATAATTGTAAATTTTAATCGTGAATATCCGAATAGCAAAAATATTACTATAGTTTAATAGTATAATAATCTTTAACAAAATAAATATCCCACCTAAAAGCTGAAATTTTTATAACCTATATTCACATATTAATTTTATTTATAACTAGCGCCAACCAGTTAGGCACTAAAGTGACCCCGTGAAATTAAGGCAATAAATTGTAAGAAATTAAGCCGATTGTCAATAAACCGTGCAATTATAATATCACTAGTGAAATTGTAATATCACGGCTTTGACAGTATGCCAGCGACATCAGAGTGTCCCATAAGTGGTGGATCAAACGATATGAGGTGATAGGAGATGTCATTTGCTATCAAACTTAATATAAACATGGTCTACCAATTCTCAATGGTTTAGAAGTTATACCACTTACAACCACTTTTTTGAAAATACTTACCCCGTCTTACATAAAAAATCGTGAAAATGATCTATTTTTCAACATTTTTTTTTCTTGTTTCGTGCTTATTAGTAATTTATTTTTCTAGTAATCGTATTTTCTTGAACTTTTCCTCGATATTAAAAAAGTAAACTTGAATTTTGTCATAATTTACTATTTTCATAAAAAAAATACCTCAACTTTGTATAAAGTTTACCTAAAAAAAATGTACTACGGAAAGTTGTACCACCACTTTAAAAACTTCTACTGTTTATACTGATTCTAAAGAAGGTACAATTTATTGGTATTGTCAATGTTTCCATACTTTTAGTAGTAGTTTTTCAATGAGAGGGGTCGGTCAATAATAAAACAAGCTAAATAAAATATATTTTTGTATCTGTAATAATGTATCATTTATTGCAACTTTTTTCTAGAAAAGATGCTCAAAATGTCTTCCTCCCTCTCTAATTAATGCATAGATGACATCTTCTCAAAAGGTTTCTTTTCAGATTTCGCATTGCTCTATCATTATTACGAACGACAACTGCTGGAGCTTTCAATTATTCTCTTAATTGTCGTTCGTCCTGAACTTCGTCTTGGTATACCATTTCCTTGAAGTAGCCCCAAACAAAGTAATCGAGGGGATTCAGATCCGGCGAGCGCGCTGGCCAGAGGATAGTTCCCCCTCTTCCTATCCAGCGATTGGGGTACGTGTTATCTAGGAGATTGCGGACATTGGCTGCAAAGTGAGGTGGTGCTCCATCGTGCTGCAACCACATTCTTTCCTGTATTTCCAGTGAAAAATTTGCTAGAAGTCCGTTAAGATCATGCCGCAGGAACTGTAGGTATCGTCTACCTTTGAATATTCGTGTCAGCTCAAATGGCCCTATCAGCCTACCACCGAGTATTCCCGCCCACAGATTGACACCAAACTGATGTTGGAAGCGATCTCTCCTTATAATTCTCGGATTTTCCACCAACCAAGAGCATATTGTGTATGTTGAATACGCCAACCCTTTTAAATGTTGACTCATTGCTCCACAAAATCGAATCAAAGAAGTTTTCATCTTCCCGGGATCGACGAAGCATTTCTCTGCAAAATGCTACCCGTAAAGCGTTGTCTCTGGGCAAAAGCGCCTGCGCACGTTGCACGTGGAAAGGGTGCAAAAAAAAAAAAAGGGAGAAAAGTCGGATTGGGTTGAACTTAATTTTAATCGTATGAAATTTCAGCCGATTTTTTGAAGTGTAAATATAAGGGCAAATATAAAAAACACTTTTGGCTCAGTAATAATATTAATATGCTATTCCTCTTGCAGCTTGGGTCGGTTTCCGTAGTGTAGCAGTTATCACGTTTATAGTTTTATTAGTGAAATCTTCTTAAAAAAAAATCCTAAATAGTACCGATGTTTTTATTGTAGTACCAGCTATCTACTACTAGCCATCTAGCTATCCATGTGTCATCTATTGAATACAAAAAAGCACATGAAATACACCAATTTATGCTTTTATTTTTTAAAAAAAACTGATTTAATATAGAACTAAACTAGGAATTTTGCCGTGGTTTTGTGCATTGATATAGTATTTTAGACAGATTTTGCCGAATTATTAAAAATAGTTCAATTTGGGAAAAGTACCAAATAAATAGAGAATAATTCTATATATAGGAAGGTGTTGGGTGGTTTTATTACTAACCGTGCGTGAAAATTTACCAAAAAAACTGGAATTATGTTAAAATTTATGATTAATTAAAAGAATGTCATCATACTATTATATTGTATTGTTTTTTTATTTTAACTAATCAAATTTAAAATATAACTCACTGTCGCCTCTATTATGCCGCAAGCACGAGTGAAGATAGGAAATGAAGCAACCCATCACAAGTTGGTACCACAGGCGCGAATAGTCTGGGGGAAGATGCCTTTTATGACGCCTGAAGGGCCTAGCTGTAAGACGTCAGGTTCTGATTAGATAATTTACTACTACTAAACAATGTATAAAAGCAGTTGATATTTATGATAGTTACAGGTATCATAGCCATCTTGTTTATTATAAGATCTACTGATAAATAAGCATAGTTTGATCCATAGTTTTATGCCGTAGTTGGTATTGTATAATTTGAGCGTGGTCCAACGAGACATTCAACTGCGATCTAATGTTGTACATAAAAATACACCAATTTAAACTTTGTTTAGTAAGAGTTGATACTCAAGAATTGACTTTCGCTACTCAGATGAAATTGCGTGCATCAATCAGGTCGGCTAGATGCTTTATAGGTTATAGAAGACATTACTAAAAGCTCAAACCGGGCATATGATAATATATAAATCATTATGTGATAATATAATAAATATATATAACATAATAAATATTAATATATCATTATTCATTTAAATGGTACGAGAACACAATAATATGTATGTTTCCAACAAAATACCATCCGTAGATCTGTCTTTCTCAAAGAATTAGTTTGGCCAGCTTTTTGGACCAAATACCCCTATGTGCAAATACCTATGGTCGGATTGGGAGAGCAGTCGAATTATTAAATTCCATTTCCGCGGAGATTGATATCTTTTTCTGTTCGCCCAATAGGATTAAACATTTACTTTCTCTTACACCGTTGTTCAGCGTGATCAGCATAATTTATTTGTTATGCCTAAAGGCATTATTTTAAGTTTAACGTTGTATTTTTCATGATTACTTCAATTTATTTGTTATTCTCTTCTGTTGTTTGTTTGTTATTTTGTTCTTTTCTTTTAGTAGTTTAATTTTTACTTTAATTGTAATGTGTACATGGGGAAACCTGTTTAATAAATAAATAAATAAACATTATGTGCGAACTCAAAAATAATATATTTGTCTTTCTTTGTCCGCTTGGCTGCGTATCTATCGGTCTCTTTCTCGCACCGCATCACTCATTTGACAGTTCAATAATATTATTTATTTACGTAATTTGATATAAATAGCAGAGAAATTATAAATATAATGAAATATTTACAAGTGAAATGATATTTTTTCAATTAACTGCTTTATTTTCGAATGATTACTGTAAGTTTTACTGCACAAAGGGCATTGTTGTGAGTTTCTCTAAAACGCTCGGCACATCGACTGGCAAAAAAGCAATACCACACCAGCGAATGGTATTGCTTTTAGGCGGTAGACATATTCTTGGAAGTTAAGGTTTAAATTTCACGGTTCCTTCTATGCCAGTATTCAAAACGTAATATGTAATAAACCTGGTTTCATCAAAAGATCCCTCTAGAGATCTCTCTTGTCTCTTAAAATGAAATTTCCTCTCAGTTTATCACATTTGGTAGCATCTAACAATTTTACAATTTATAAAGTTATTTTAACATTGATCTCTCCTAACCAGCTTTCAATTTATTTATTTTTTTTTATTTTATATTTCCCATCCGTTAAATTCGGTTCTTCGTATTTACTTTTATATTTATAAAAGGTAAAATGTGTTTCTGGCACACTGCCTAAGCTTTTGGCTTATTGCCACTTTAGATGAAGAAAAAGAAGAAAGAAAAAACACTATCCATGACATAACGACGTAGGCAACTGTCATATTTACATTTTGAAACCCTATAAGAAGATAAAACAAACTGTTTATACATTTATCTTTATCAAAATGGAGGAAAATGAACTTAAAACTGGGCAAATCGATGACAATATCACCTTTCAATATGAGCAAGTAAGTGAATGCAATCAAACCAACACTAATATTGATGGACATCAAAAGCAATCATCCAAGATTAATCTTGAAACATCAAATCCAGCTGGATTTATTAAGTCAGAAGTTGATAACGAAATTTGCTTTGGTTTCCGGGGAAAGAATAGTATAAATCATCAAGATGATGCTTTTGAAGAAGAAAATACAAAGTTTATAAAATTAGAAACCAATCTCTTGAACGACCAACGTAATAATCAAACAATCCAAAATGTAAAAAGCCCAATTATATTATTAAAAACAATCAATTTTATTTGTAACATTTGCAAATGTACTCTTGATAGACACAGCCGAATAAATACTGCAATAAATAAGCACAATAGGGCGAACTTAATGTGTTTAGAATGCAGAGGACAACAAAGAAAGATATCAACAGTGACTGATACTCGAAAGAAGATTACGGATGAACAATTTAAGATTAAACAAAATCGACAAATAAGAAAATTTAAATGCAGCGAGTGCAATTACAGTAGTTCAAGCAACGCAGATTTACAAACGCATATCGATGGAGTTCATCGAAAGATAAGAAAATTTAAATGCAGCGAGTGCGATCACAGCAGTTCAAGGAAAGCACATTTGCAAACACATATGGATGGAGTTCATCGGAAAATGCGAAAATTCAAATGCAGCGAGTGCGATCTGAGTAGTTCAAGCAAATCAAATTTACAAAAGCATGTCGATGGAGTTCATCGAAACATAAAAAAATTCAAATGCAGCGAGTGCGATTACAATAGTTTAAGAAAATCAGATTTACAAAAGCATGTTGATGGAGTTCATCGGAAAATAAGAAAATTTAAATGCAGCGAGTGCGATTACAATAGTTCAAGGAAAGCAGATTTACAAACGCATATCGATGGAGTTCATCGAAAGATAAGAAAATTTAAATGCAGCGAGTGCGATCACAGTAGTTCAAGCAAAGCACATTTACAAAGTCACATCGATGGAGTTCATCGAAAAATAAGAAAATTTAAATGCAGCGAGTGCGATCAGAGTAGTTCATGCAAATCAAATTTACAAAAGCATGTCGATGGAGTTCATCGAAACATAAGAAAAATCAAATGCAGCGAGTGCGATTACAATAGTTTAAGAAAATCAGATTTACAAAAGCATGTTGATGGAGTTCATCGGAAAATAAGAAAATTTAAATGCAGCGAATGCGATTACAATAGTTCAAGGAAAGCAGTTTTACAAACGCATATCGATGGAGTTCATCGAAAGATAAGAAAATTTAAATGCAGCGAGTGCGATCACAGTAGTTCAAGCAAAGCACATTTACAAAGTCATATCGATGGAGTTCATCGAAAAATAAGAAAATTTAAATGCAGCGAATGCGATCAGAGTAGTTCAAGCAAATCAAATTTACAAAAGCATATTGATGGAGTTCATCGCAAAAAATAAAAAGATTCATAATCAACTTTAATTAATCGAGATCACAAAAATCACCGTTATAAAAAGTTCAACAATAAGCAATTTGTCAAAATTTACATTTGACGATATTGAGTTATAATTAAGCGATAGGTACAGGTTAATGTTCTCTTTATTTTGACAAAAAATCATCCTACAAACGTATTTTATTTGTAAATCATAAAAAAAACGCTATTGCTTATTGGTTAATTAATTAATGTTAAAATATGGAGCAAGTTATCGTATTTCACAATATGTGTATTTAATTATGCAGTTAAGTTTTAAAACGAAGCATATTTAATGGCCAGATAAAACCTTCTATTCCACGCACTGCGCACTAGATGCCAATCATTTTAGCGATTTGTTTTTTTTTGTTAAAAATATTAAATAGCGTTTAAACTGTCATTTTAGAATTAGATAAAAAAAACATGATTTAAAGTAGTATGATTTTAGTTAGAATATTTGTAAATAATACTAGTAATGTAAGAAAATACCCTATATAAAAGTTAGCTTATAAATTTGAGAAATTTGAAGAGAATGACATCGCTCTTTAGAGCGATGTAATTCTCTTCAAATTTCTCAACCTTAACCTTCCTTTCTTACCATTTTCCGTTAACCTTTAAGTTAACGGAAAATATCCTGTTAGTTATTCAATTTGGGTAATGAATATGGTCATAAAATAAGTATTTACTATAAATTTAACAAACTTGACTAGGCTAATTATCGTCTGTTTTAAGGTTGACTATATTTTATTGTTTTATGAATTAGGTTATGTTAGTAATGTGCGTATTGTAATTTTAATAATGTATAAGTAAACATAATATTACTTAGTTAAATAATTATGTGCTATTTTCGCCCATTCTATAAAAATGAAATCTCTACGATTCTATCTTAGGTATATTTGGGAAAGTAGGACGGTATGCCACGCATCAAGGCTTTGAGAGTTATACTTCCCTTAGTCAACAAAAAACACTATAACTAGATATTTACAGTTAATTACAGATTTCATATTTTTTGTATAATAATTTGAAATACTGAATTTTAATCAGTTTTTATTCTATGTTTGTTTCATATTATTATGTAAGGTAGAGCTTTCAGGATCAAATAAGCTAACATAATGAAAGTCAGTATTATCAAATGTAAACTAAAACATCATAAAACAACAGATCGTCATCATCTCCATCAACAGCATCATCGAGATCATCATCATCAGTAGTGGGCCACATATACGAGTTTTAATGATCATCCCGTATATAATCAATAGGTTTTTTTTATTTATTTATTTTTTTATTACAGTAATGCACCATGTACAACCCCACGAAGGCTGGTGCCTTTTCCGTGGGTATCTTAGCTTACAATTCAACAATATAATTACTTTTCAAGACACCTTAATTAAATTAAAATTAAAACACTGCGCGCTGACTGCAATACCAAGTAATCCTTCATTTATACAATATAATGTAAATGTAAAAGTATACTAGAGACGTTGAGTAGTCACTCAATATAATAAACATACACAATAAGACAACATCATAAACAACAACGTAACAGCATACGTAATAATTTAAAAAATAATAATAATAAAGTTATAATTTTTAATTTTGACATGAGTGTAATTTGAATGTGGTTTTTCTATTGACTTCACGTTTTTAAATGTTTTAATGTCATTTTCTAGCTCATCATTTTGAGGTCATTAATTGTTTTTTATAATTTTCGGAACTTTATTATGAGGCCAGATATGCATATTGGCCAATATTCCCACTCATTACGAAGGAAAATGTTTCTTTATTGAAAAATGTAAAACAAAAATAATTACTCTGAACTTATTTACTGTCAATTGGAATCCTCACATGCTCTTATATAACATATACGAAACAAAATGTATGACCGGCATAGAAAACTATATAAAACGAAGCTAAGTGCTGGTGGTTGTCGACACCTAGTCCTGAAGGAGGCAAGTCGTTCCAGGCCAATGTGGGTCTTATGTTTTGTTAATCCGTCGATATGTCCTGCAAAAGACCAGGATAAGATTTTCTACATATAAAATTGGAATACTCGGAAGATCGTCTTTTCCATACGAATCGGTTGAACTTTAAATTTATCACATGACTGCTTTATATTCAAATTCGGTCATTTGTCGGTCAATGTCCTGAAAGCGAGATCACAAGGAAGAAAGGATAATTAATTGATAATAACTTTGAATAATAAATACCAATATAAGTTTTGATGAGAAACATGGCAGGTACCTGTTATAGAAAGATATGAATTACTGTTTATTTTTGTTTACTTATTTTTTTATTTAGAATGATGCTTGCGAGTGTAATTATAAAATAATAAAAATTAACTCGAATCTGAATAACTTAGTACATACAGTTTGAGAATTGTTAAATGGTAAAATGCCAGTCCTTTGAACGTCCAGCGTCATAAACATCACTTTGTTGACATGACCTTAAGTTTTGAGGAACCTACTTTAGTTGAGGATGCTGCGAATAACGCCTAAATACCTTATCAACTTGGATCTTATCAGCGTCTTAAGTTGGTGGCTCTGAACTGCTATAAGCGTGTTTGACGATTAATTTATAATTAATTCATTAATTTCATATTATTGTTTGTTTATCTGTCAATATAAGAGTGTCGCACTCATTGGAATGAATACCTAATCTATTATTTATCTGCTGGAGTTGCCATGGCAACTAAGCGTTTTATTGAATATTCCTTCTTCAAATGTTTGACCTAAAATTTAAAGATTCATTGAAATTGAGAAATATTCATTTTTTATTTTCACTAAAATTGTATCAATTGAACCATTCTTCAGTTCGTGACTTCTTGCCATCATGACGCGACATGACGCGTCTAGAAACGTCAAGTGTCGCCAGTACGCCTTTGATAAAATACATTTTTTGGTGGCAAACCATAAATTAGCATTAATAACATAAGTAAATGTGTATCTTATTGCGAACTCAACACACATGAGACCACTCACCACCAATTGCTGCACAAAGTGATCTGCAAACTGCAACGAGGCCAATAAGATGCAGACTCGGCCTCAGGTCGTCGCACGCAAGGGGGTAGATTCCACAATTAATTAAAGCATTATGAATTAAGTATGGCAATACTTTTAAAACATTTTTATGATTAGCATAATAAAAATAATTGTTCCTAAAAAAGATATTTATGTCTAAAGTTTTGATAAAATTTATGAGACTTTCGAGTAAACATTTAAGTAAACACGAAAATAGCAAATCAAATACCCCGAAAAATCGCAGGAGCCCCACTATAAATGTTTAGATATCATCTTTTGTTTTACATAATCTATCTACACTAGGAAATGCTTATTTTACGAGTCACTTAGCATTTATTGTTCAGTCACTTACACAAGGTAAAGTCACTTTGCCGTATTCAATATTTAATCATGAATGTAGATTTTAAAAGATACAAATATTTTTATCGGCATTTATTTATTTTTATTATTTATGAATTTATTTATTCCTTATGGGACAATAAGAAGTTACAACAATAAATGATATAATAACACTGAACAAGGAATTAAATTAGTATAATATAGACAAATTAAACACCAGTCATTTATTGTTGCTCTGAAGTAACATGGCTACTCTAACTAGGTTAAAAAAAACCTGTTCTAAGGGCGGCCAAAAGAAGGTTGCAGAAAAAATACAATAACTATTATGTACGAGAGATGCTACTTATAAAAAAAGATCTTAGGATAAATAAGATGTTTGAGTTTGAAGATACTTAATGCACATAAGTAATACATTATCGTATTGTATATAAATATAGGTATTAAAATGAATTAATTCACAGACACACAATATCTCTCTCTTTCTCGCACACAGTTAAACACATCCTCTATATACAAATACCTACTGTTTGTAAATAGGAAGAAAATCCAAATTCGGTTTTATTATCTGATTCTTTTTTAATGTAATATTGATATAACTGAATGCCTTTGCTAGCAACTCATGCTAGAGGCTGCCCTCTTATTACTGTTACAACCTTTAGAAATGATAATATGAAAAAGTGATAAATGATGTCACCTTTCAACCAAGGTGGGCATCCTTTTATGTCTAATTACACCTAATTGCTCCCCCCGCCCTCATCGCTGCTGGCCTGCGGTAGATCTTCCCTCTGCTTGATCTTGCTGATGAGTTCCTTGGCCGGGTTGAAGACTCCCAGGGTCTGCTGGTTGCAGATGTAGCACCTCTGGCTCTTCTTGTACTGCTCCAGGGCACATTTCTCACAGAAGTAATGATAAGATAAGATACCAATTTCTGACTCAAAATAGAAATTAATAAATGACCGGAAATAGCCTAGACTCAATACAAAGTAAAGACTTGTATGTTAGTTTGACTACCTAGGAAGGTGTCTAGTCGGAGAGCGCGGTGAGTTAAGACTGAAGACTGACGGCTCCTTCTTTGATTATGAAAACTAAACTGAGAAAAGAAATTTACAACTAGTCTCATGATAGTCTGATTTGATGTCATGACGTGTGAAATGCAACTTAGCATTTTTCCAACAAAGTAAATGCTTGTGACTTTCAAGAAGAAATTCGCAAACTACTTAAGTCTCGTTCCAGTTATATTGGGCATGAGAATTATATATCTGGCAATTTCACAGGTGTGAAATATGCTTTCGTTACCAAGTCGTAGCATCGTTGACTGTTATCAGTATTTTAATGAAATGTGTGTTCTAAACGGATGCGAATGAATGAGTTGAAATTAAAATTGATTTGCCTCTGAAGAGTAATTCCAGCCACTTTTTGACACATTTGTAGGCACCATAGCATTATAACCTAGAAAAAACAAAACAAATATTTTTTTTTTGCTGAGTATATTAACATTTGGTAATTAATCGTGTTTGATGAGGACAAGAAGATTACTCAGCCCCGCCTACGAAATAGGAATTTGCCAGGTTTTTGAGAGCCCCATAAAACCTTACTTGGTTACGACGGGATCAATGAAACTGTTGTCTTGGTCACTGTCTATCTCATTCCCCTCGCGCTCGTGTGAGTGAGAGGGCTGCAACTCCGTCTCAACTCCATACAAAAATAGCCACTAGGTGAAAGCTATAAGAACCAATTTGCCATTTTAAGTAAGCATAAAATGCAGTATTAATCAGGATCAACGGCTGTTTTGATGTGATTGGTTCGATTTCAAATCAGCTTATAAAAACCGATGACATCTTTCTAAATGCAGTAGTGACCAGAGTGATTTATAGTGATTCATAGTGACCCAGATGACACCAAATTTGTAGCAATTGGACGTCCCAAGTCACCGAAGCTGATTTTTCTTCACAATGGTGAGTTTTCATAGTAATAAATCGCCATAAACGTGGTTTGAACCTGATTAAAAAGAATAATAAATGACACGGTTTTTTAAGCAAATCTAATAAGTAAGACTAATATTTACTTTTAAATACTAAAACCATTTTCAAATAGTATTTCAACCTTCAAAACATTCTCAGTAAACCTCAACAGATAAATTATACAAGTATAATAATATACTATGTAATTTTTATTAAAAAAATGTAGGTACTGTTTATGGGTTATTTAGATATTTTTTAAATAAACTAAAATGGGTCTAGCTATTAACCCAACTGGTATATAGTTTACAATAATTATATTTCTTTATTTTTCATTAGATTATCAAAAATATCCGGCTTTTTTTTATTTGCTAGAGTAACGAGGTTTGTGGCATCATTCACACGCAAACATGGCACACATAGTTGTCTATGGGTAAATCAATCTTCTTTCGTTTAGTTTTGGCCTGGGATTTATTTATCGTCATCTCAAAACCACCATTAATAGGAAATTGTAATCTTCTAAATTAAAATGGATAATTAGATTGAATTATGGGTGTTTATACATAGGATACCCATAACTATATAATTATCCATTTTAATTTAAAAGATTAAAATACACTTCACACTACAGACACTTCAATTTTATTAATATGCAAGATTATCTGCGATTTGTACATTTTAGAGTAAGAGTGTCAACGGAATCCAATGACAAACCACTATTTTCTGCTAAATGGCAGATGATGATTATCTAAAAATTGGATTCTGAACTTTCAAATGCCTAAATCCTGTTTATAATGTTTTTTCGTGAATATCTAATACAAGTACTAGATATGTGAACTTTGCATTTTATAAAAGCCTAAAATATGTTTCAGATTACTTCGAATATTATTGGTTTTTTATTGCACGACCCATTGTTTTTCCGAACACAGTTTTAGAAGCCGAAAATCTATTATTTTTTTAGTGTTTTATAATACTCCTTAAAACCCAACCAAGAAGAATTGGATTTTTTGAATCTTATAGATAATGGCAATATTTTAAACTAACAAAATTCGAAAGATGAACAGCTGTCACTGTCATTGTCAGTGAAGCATTTGTTGTTAACTATGATACTAGGGAAGCTAAAAATATAATTGTTTTCTTATATTATGTTCAAATAATAACAATAATGCCCTAATACGATCATGGATAAAAGTGAGTATCAATTATAAAAAATATCGATAAGCCTATTGATTAAAGCCCACAGTAAAAGAGGTGTCAAAAATACTCAACCTATATTTATTGCAGAGTAAGCTTTAATTATTATTTTCAAAATGAAACAGTCCAGTTCAGAATTAATTATTTCTGTTAATATAAAAAATGAAGTGTATTTTCAAAATGAAATCCAAGAAATTAACATTAATCAACAGCGGGAAATTGAAATAGAAGATGTTCAATTTATCAAGAAAGAACCTGATATTCACAATTTGGCGAAAGTCGCAAAATACAAAAAAGAACAAGCCACAATGAAAATTGCGAAAGTAAATCTAAATCTTATAGATTTTTCGTGTACGAAATGCGGGTGTCTAATTGATAGAAGCAAGTCCGCCCATGTTCAATGCAATAATAGCAATGCAATATTTAATGAGTGTTTTACTTTTTTGTGTTGGCAATGCTTAAACGTAAAAACGCCAATTAAAAACCGAAAAATTGTATTTAATAAGTTGAAATGTAACGAATGCTGTAAGACGTTTGCATTAAAATATCTATTAATCGATCACATTAATGTCTTTCATCGCAAAATAAAAAAATATAAATGCAGCGAATGTGATTTTAAGTGTACTCGAAAAGGAAACCTAAAAGGACACATTGATGGTGTTCACCGCAATATAAAAAGTCATAAATGCAGCGAGTGTAATTATGTGTGCTACAGTAAAGGTTACTTAAAAAGACACATTGATGGTGTTCACCGCAAGATAAAAAGTCATAAATGCAGCGAATGTGATTATATGTGTACTCTAAAAGGAACCCTAAAAAGACACATTGATGGTGTTCACCGCAAGATAAAAAGTCATAAATGCAGCGAGTGTAATTATGTGTGCTACAGTAAAGGTCACTTAAAAAGCCACATTGATGGTGTTCACCGCAAGATAAAAAATCATAAATGCAGCGAGTGTGATTATATGTGTTATCACAAAAGAAATTTAATCTCACACATTGATGGTGTACATCGCAAAATAAAAAAATATAAATGCAGCGAATGTGATTATATCTGTACTCAAAAAGGAAACCTAAAAAGACACATTGATGGTGTTCACCGCAAGATAAAACGTCATAAATGCAGCGAGTGTGATTATATGTGTTACGATAAAAAACAGTTAAAAAGACACATTGATTGTGTTCACCGCAAGATAAAAAGTCATAAATGCAGCGAGTGTAATTATGTGTGCTACAGTAAAGGTCACTTAAAAAGCCACATTGATGGTGTTCATCGCAAAATAAAAAAATATAAATGCAGCGAATGTGATTATACGTCTACTCTAAAAGGAACCCTAAAAAGACACATTGATGGTGTTCACCGCAAGATAAAAAGTCATAAATGCAGCGAGTGTAATTACGTGTGCTACAGTAAAGGTGACATAAAAAAACACATTGATGGTGTTCATCGCAAAATAAAAAAATATAAATGCAGCGAATGTGATTATACGTCTACTCTAAAAGGAACCCTAAAAAGACACATTGATGGTGTTCACCGCAAGATAAAAAGTCATAAATGCAGCGAGTGTAATTACGTGTGCTACAGTAAAGGTGACATAAAAAAACACATTGATGGTGTTCATCGCAAAATAAAAAAATATAAATGCAGCGAATGTGATTATACGACTACTCTAAAAGGAACCCTAAAAAGCCACATTGATGGTGTTCACCGCAAGATAAAAAGTCATAAATGCAGCGAGTGTAATTATGTGTGCTACAGTAAAGGTCACTTAAAAAGCCACATTGATGGTGTTCACCGCAAGATAAAAAGTCATAAATGCAGCGAGTGTAATTATGTGTGCTACAGTAAAGGTGACATAAAAAAACACATTGATGGTGTTCATCGCAAAATAAAAAGTCATAAATGCAGCGAGTGTAATTATGTGTGCTACAGTAAAGGTGACATAAAAAAACACATTGATGGTGTTCATCGCAAAATAAAAAAATATAAATGCAGCGAATGTGATTATACCTCTACTCTAAAAGGAACCCTAAAAAGACACATTGATGGTGTTCATCGCAAGATAAAAAGTCATAAATGCAGCGAGTGTAATTATGTGTGCTACAGTAAAGGGGACATAAAAAAACACATTGATGTTGTTCATCGCAAGATAAAAAGTCATAAATGCAGCAAGTGTGATTTTATGTGTACTGTAAAAGGAACCCTAAAATGCCACTTTGATAGTGTTCATCGCTAGATAAAAAGTCATAAATGCAGCGAGTGTGATTTTATGTGTACTGTAAAAGGAACCCTAAAAAGCCACTTTGATAGTGTTCATCGCTAGATAAAAAGTCATAAATGCAGCGAGTGTGATTTTATGTGTACTGTTCACAAAAAATAAAAAGTTGATTTTAAGAGAAAATAAGAAATTATAAACGCAGCGAGTGTTATGACATGTTCAATAAATGGCAATTTATACACTCATTACAATAACTACGCGTAGAATAACTCTGTTTTAATTGTAAGATTAGATTGATTCACTCATTTGAATGAATTCCTAATTTTTAATTTATCTGGTGGAGATGTCATGATCATAACTACCTTATTGAATATTCCTTTTTTAAAGGAATGACTCAGAGTTAAAGATTTATTTAGGGAATGCAACGAACTTAAGTTCGTATGAGAAGCGTGTAACGACACGGTTCACTTACTCGTAAATTGTAATTGATCTGTTTTCAAATATTAGCTTTAAATTAAAACTTAGTAACGATTTTTCCTTTTTAATCGTTTTGAAAAAGGGTGGAACTGTAGAAGGTTTTTTATAGAATTGGAATATGCGCGTTGTCCAGCACGCCTTTATGATAAAGTACTTCTCAAGAAATTGAATAAATAGATTCATTTGAGCTTATTTTATTCCCGTACTTAAATACCTACCGGGTGGTTGATATCGAATGAATGCCTATGCTTGCCACCATGAGATTCCTCATTAAATTTAGTTTAAAAAATATTGGTACAAAATGTATTGTATTGTCCCTTGTAGATTTCCCTATATGTCGCAGGAACTTTGAATACCTTTAAATATGTAATAATTAGAATATAGGTTGTATAGTTATTATGATAAACATAAATATATTTAGGACCATTATTTCTAATTAACTGTATGAGACGTGTAGATTTTACAAACCTTGTTTTTGAATAAATTCAAAGTACAAATAAAAATGTCTAATTTCGAAAGATTACTATTATATTCTTGACATATTCTTTGAAGTGTTGCGTTTTATTTAATAAGAAAAGTCGTACTCTAAAGTGAATACTTTATAGAAGCTCTGGACAATCTACTAGATTATTGAGTAGTTTATATAGGAAGACGGCTTCAAAGACTTTCCTTCTGGTATCCAAACTGGCAATTTGGTGACCTTCAGACCTTCAGATTCTTGGTAAGCGCCAAATGAGATTTGACAACGCCAATTCAGGTGTTGAACCGGCTATTTATAAAATAGAATATTGGCACGTTTGTAAGGAAAAAAAAATAAAAAAGAAAAATAAGTTTTAATATCTTTAAGAGTAAATAAGAAAATAAATGTTAGATTCACATGCTTATCCACACGTCTAATATTAAGCGTGGAATGAAATACATCAGAACAAATTATGTGTTGTAGTTAAATACGTGTGAGAGAGATGCACTATATACTCACACAATAAGTCCTTTTAAGGCCTAAGTCCAGTTAAGTCCTTAAGTCCTGCAATGGACACTCTATATATGTTACTAAATGTAATGCCAAATTAATAAAAAATAATATACGAGAAAGAGTGATGCAAATAGTTAATTTTGCAGATACAGTGTTCATACAAATAACAACCAATTTATTTGCTATATTTTATTGCATAATTCAAATTATTTAGTTAAGCCTACAGCAGGCCAATTAAAAAAGTTATAGGTTGCATCGTAATATAGATTTCTTGTAAAATTTTATTTTTGGTGTTCATTTAAATCGATGTAATTATTATGCCTCAAATATAATAAAATATCTATAATATTAATAACAAAAATAGTATGAACGGTAAATTTTGACAATGTTATCAACATAAATAAGTAAGTATTTAAGTAACTGTAAAACAAAACAAAACAAAACTCGAATTGAAAGGTGCAGAAATATTTTATTAAATTAGAAAATTTGTTATCTTCAAATCATATCTAAGCTATAAATTATCTTTCGATTCAGACTTTAGAAGATTGCTAATGATTACCTGACCTGGGATTAATGGCCTTTTAAACCTAAATTTTACATAATTACGCTAAGAATTCTTTTTTATGCAGAGCAATGAGCGTATATATATATTTTACTTAAGCACGTTTAGATTAACAGACAAATCATTTATAAAATGCATTCGGGACACCATTTTCTCCCATAAAAATAACTTAGTTGATACCCTCTCACACACACTTACACCCATAAACACATCATTACTTATACTACACTCACACCGACTACAAAGCGTACAGTAATGATTTACTTTCGCTTGTATGAAT
Source organism: Neomicropteryx cornuta (assembly GCA_020383195.1). Lineage (NCBI taxonomy): Eukaryota > Metazoa > Arthropoda > Insecta > Lepidoptera > Micropterigidae > Neomicropteryx > Neomicropteryx cornuta. The sequence goes on along the minus strand of JAHKQU010000010.1, from coordinate 914,596 downwards.
TTAATATTTTATGTCCATTATGGTAATTTTCTATTTTCTAAGCCTTGGGCTTGGCTGGTACATAAAAGGAAGGAATTGTAAATTTGATGAATAAACTAAAATAAATAAAAGTACCCCAGTAATTACTATAATAAAATATTTAGATATCAAAATGTAATTCCTGCGAACCATCTTCCTTATAAAAAAAATATATTTATCGTTTAGATGTGGTAAATAACTAATTTGGGCGAGTGGCTTGAGAAGTAGACGCTAGCATATAAGTGCATAGTGGAAAGTTACCTCCAGCTGAACCAAAAAATGTCGATAAAAAATAGGTTAGAAGCCTTGCGTTCAGGAAAATTCTGTTGGGACACATAACTTTCCCAAGATGCAACCAAATATTGAAACCTTTTCTCTCCAACCTTCGTCAAATTTCTCTTCTCAACGTTATCCGTGCAATCGAATATCAAACATACTAAATATGACTTATTTCAGGCACAAATTATTTTACCAGCTGTGTATGTTTTCAACCAATAATCATTTTTAGGCTTCCAGAACACCCCATGTAATAAAAAATAAACCACTAAGGTTAAGTCAAGGACTATAATACCTTGTAAACATTAAAATACGGTGATATTTAATGTTTATTTTATGAAGTTAACAAAATTTGTTACAAGATTACAGGACTATTCTAAACAGGTTTCTCTATTCAAACGATATAGAGATAATTTCATACGAGTGAAATACAAATATTAGGTTAGAAATCGTTACAATGGGCGTCACAAATTCCACGGCGTTAATATGTATTTATAAATGTACTTTAGTTAAACTTGCATAATCACGCTCGCTACATTTAAAGTTTCTTATTTTTTAGTGGACGGCGTCAATATGAATCCGTAAGTTTCCATTAGCTGAACTTGTAGAAACACATTCGTTTCATTTAAACATTCTTATTTTTTGTCTAAAACTCTATTAATTGAACTTGCATAATCACACTTGGTGCATTTAAAATTTCTCATTTTCCGATGAACGGAGTTCATATGCTTTCGTAAAGTCGTGTTAGTTAAACCTGCATAATCACATTTGTTGCATTTAAACTTTCTTATTTTTCGGTGAACGTGTTTTTTAATTTTGTAATATTTTAATGATATTTGCAATTTTTCAAAATTTGATAAATTGCAATTTTTGAAAATCTTTGCAACTCTCATTTATCGTGTCAATTGAGTAATACATATAAATAAACCAATATTCAACCAAAATAATGTTGTGATCGTGTCGAAACGTCCGCGGTTCAAATTTTAGATTAGTTTTTGTTAATTTCAAATACCAAAACTAATATTAAGTAAACTATTCTTTGATATCGTTACTTGAATCGCAATCTATCAACTAGTGTGCGAATATAATTTCCGAAGTGCGATTCACCACCGCACGACTGACTTAAGTTGTTTCTCATTTTTGAGCATCATCGCGGTCAATCGATATATTTATTATGAGAAATAAGAAAATAATTTATATTATAACTATGAATTTTGTACACAGTCATAGAAGATATAGCAGGATATATTTTTTTGTCAAATGTGTCGTTAATAAAGTCTTCGAGTTGAGATATTTATTAAATATATTTGTTTTATTATAGTGTAAAACGGTTTTCCTTTTATTTTATCTTAATTTTCCGATAATTTATAGAATATTTTTAGTCCGTTATATTTCAATTAATTACGCGTTTGTCTTTTAAATGAAATTGTTTTACCATAGAGCATCATTAATATATACCAGTAGGACAGTGATTCATACCGCAAATAAACTTTCTTATTTTCTGGTGAACGGCGTCAATATGAGTGTAAATTGTATTGGCTAAACATGCATCAACACAGTCGCTACATTAAAATTGTCAATGAACGCCATCTAAAACAAAAAATCCAACACTTTTATTAGTTCAACATATATTTATTATCCAATTAACGCCAATATAAATTCCTACATTTCAGTTAGTTGAATATGCATTTAAACAAATAAAAGAATTTTATTTTATTGTGTTTTGTGGTTCAGATGTTTTCTGCTGGTTCAACATTAGAAAATTTGTTTTTTTTTACCCTTTCGGGTCTGATTATACAAATGGATGATGAAATATTTAATTCGGATGATCTAATAAAAAAATTGTTAAAAAAGCTCGCTATTTTTGTTGAATTTTGCGAGTTGCTATCTTAATATTTTCAGAATTTTCATTTTAATAATATTGCTAAAATCTTGAGACAGATCTGTAAATAAATTTCTCTCTTAAGTTCAGTATAGGAGCATTGAAGCTAAATCTATATGAGATTGGTATTTTTATCTATTCATTTAATTGTTTATTTATCTACCTTTATCCACTCAAATACTTGTTAATTGCTTTTAAAAGAAGTTCAACACACTGGCACGACGGAACCACGCAAAAACAATCTTAGTCCGTTTTATAGGCGCCAATCGTTTTGAAATAAACGAGAAATTATAATCAATTTCTAAAAGTATCTCAAGGAATTTAAAACAACTAAACCAAACTCAAACTACGCTCAGATCGATCACGCCAGTGGATGCATTTTGTCTGAATTCTCACTTAAGGTAATTTCAATTATATTCTCTTAACTCATTCTTCGCTCATAAAGAATTATCAAACCTTGACAATCAATTCAAAATGGCCGTGTGGCCCTATATATTAAAACATTACACAGTTTAGCATGCGGACAAAACAAACAAATCAAAGATTAGGTTTTTCATAAATTATAGAATATGAAAAAATGTGTTTTATATGTTGTTTATAAATACTATTGTTAAATTGCATTATTTTTAGGTAATTTAAACTTCTAAAGTAATAAAATGTGAATAAATATTTTGTTTTTAAAAATGTAAGGACATTCCTAAGTATAAAAATGAAATAGTGTTTCCCACGGGATTCCTTATCACTTGACTTCCTCGCCTCCGGACTAAATGGGTCAACTTTTTCTAGTGCAAGTCCTTTTATGGGGTTATTCTACACATCAAACGAATCGACTATTGTTTTAAAGGTTTTCTTAATTTTATCATTTTTTCCAAAGAAAATATATAATAATCTTAAAAATCTAACTAAACCCTAGTTACTAAAAACTAAAAACTAGTTAAACCCGACAACATTTTCATCTTGCTATTTCCAGCTCGAAAAAGATATTCTCTTTAATTACACATCCTGGCCAAATGCGACAAATTTGCTAGGATAGGTGGAACCCGCAGACCTCAAAGGAATACTTCCCTGGTGACTGCTACTCAAAACGCTGCTTTCTGAATGCTGGGTTCCACTGGTGCACCACTCACTCACGGCTGACCACAGAATCATGTGATTCAGAGGAACGGGCTACTTAAAGGATCTTCTCTTATTTAATTTAATTTTAAAATTCCCGTCTGCAGTTGAGTCGCTCTACTCAAAACCCAAATCAGGCTGACTGTAAAAAAGTGACAGCATTAGGATAAAATATCAGCGCTGCCAATGTCGAAACTAATGTATTATAATACTATTTAATTTATTTTTTATTATTCTATAGTATTTGTGTGTTACCTAATGTGTTAATATAATATTGTTTTTGATGTCAATTTTGAAGTGAGAAATGTTAATGAGGTATGAAATTACTTTTTTGTATAATAATATAAAAAACTTAATCCTAATGTGAAAACGGAACAAATTTTTATAGGATTATTTTACTGCCCATTTGAGTTACTTTTTTGGACACATTAAAAAACTTGTAGAATAAAATTGTCCAGTTTCAAGTGTAAAATAACACCAAAGATCGATTTTCGGGAGAAAAAAATCACCTAAAATTGACAAAAACACTAAAATTCCTAAAAGAAAACATCTGACCACTAACTAGTGTTATTTCCAAAAACGTCGAATTCATAATTATTGATGCAAAAGGATTGAATTCGTAGGCAAATACGAGGGTAGAATGAATTAACCTGTTAAGTACCTAGTTGTTGCAATTATAACGATTTTACGCAAAACTGTGTTATGCGCATTCAAACGATAATTGCCGTGGCTGTAATCATTTTATTCAAAATGTGCAAATAACAGGAATGTTTCTGTAAATATCTGAAACTCCAAATGAAATACAAAATAACTCTTAAAACCACACACTTTGCATATGAACTTTCTAATTTAAGATGACAGTACTTAATTGTAAATGTTATATCTGAAATGCTACATTAAAAACAACATATTGTCTTAATTATATATTATTGAATTTGTTATTTAAATGAACCTTAATGAACTAGCTGAACTTTCTTATATGTGATGTCTATAGTTATGTATTTGTAATTTTTGTTTAGCAAAACTTGTAAAATCACACTCGCTGCATTTAAACTTTCTGATTTTTCGATGAACGGCGTTAATATGGTTCCGTAAATGTTGATTAGTTGAACATGCATAATCACACTCGCTGCATTTAAACGTTCTTATTTTCAGATGAACGGCGTTAATATGTTTCTTTAAATCTCCATTACTTGAACATGCATAATCACACTCTGTGCATTTGAAAGTTCTCATTTTCCGATGAACGGCGTTAATATGGTTCCGTAAAAGTTGATTAGTTGAACATGCGTAATCACACTCGCTGCATTTAAACTTTCTTATTTTCAGATGAACGGCGTAAATATGTTTCTTTAAATCTCCATTACTTAAACATGCATAATCACACTCTGTGCATTTGAAAGTTCTCATTTTCCGATGAACGGCGTTAATATGGTTCCGAAAAAGTTGATTAGTTGAACATGCGTAATCACACTCGCTGCATTTAAACTTTCTTATTTTCAGATGAACGGCGTAAATATGTTTCTTTAAATCTCCATTACTTGAACATGCATAATCACACTCTGTGCATTTGAATTTTTTTATTTTCCGATGAATGATATTAATATGGTTCCGTAAATGTTGATTAGTTGAACATGCATAATTACACTCGCTGCATTTAAACTTTCTTATTTTCTGATGAACGGCTTGAATATGGTTCTGTAAATTTCTTTTAGTTGAACATGCATGATCACAATCGGTGCATTTAAACTTTCTTATTTTTCGATGAATGATATTAATATGGTTCCGTAAATGTTGATTAGTTGAACATGCATAATTACACTCGCTGCATTTAAACTTTCTTATTTTCTGATGAACGGCTTGAATATGGTTCTGTAAATTTCTTTTAGTTGAACATGCATGATCACAATCGGTGCATTTAAACTTTCTTATTTTTCGATGAACGGCGTTAATATGGTTCCGTAAATATCCATTAATTGAACATGAATAATCACACTCTGTGCATTTGGAAGTTCTCATTTTCCGATGAACGGCGTTAATATGGTTCCGTAAAACTTGATTAGTTGAACATGTATAATCACACTCGCTGCATTTAAACTTTCTTATTTTCAGATGAACGGCCTTAATATGGTTTCGTAAACTTTCTTTAAATGAACATGAATAATCACACTCGCTGCATTTAAACTTTCTTATTTTCAGATGAACGGCGTTAATATGGTTTCGTAAATTTCCTTTAGTTGAACACGAAAAATCACATTCGCTGCATTTAAACTTTCTGATTTTCCGATGAACGGCGTTAATATGGTTCCGTAAATGTTGATTAGTTGAACATGCATAATCACACTCTGTACATTTGAAAGTTCTCATTTTCCGATGAACGGCGTTAATATGGTTCCGTAAATGTTGATTAGTTGAACATGCATAATCACACTCTATGCATTTAAACTTTCTCAATTTCAGATGAACGGTGTTAATATGTTTCTTTAAATCTCCATTACTTGAACATGCATAATCACACTCTGTGCATTTGAATTTTTTTATTTTCCGATGAATGATATTAATATGGTTCCGTAAATGTTGATTTGTTGAACATGCATAATTACACTCGCTGCATTTAAACTTTCTTATTTTCTGATGAACGGCTTGAATATGGTTCTGTAAATTTCTTTTAGTTGAACATGCATGATCACAATCGGTGCATTTAAACTTTCTTATTTTTCGATGAACGGCGTTAATATGGTTCCGTAAATATCCATTAATTGAACATGAATAATCACACTCTGTACATTTGAAAGTTCTCATTTTCCGATGAACGGCGTTAATATGGTTCTGTAAATTTCTTTTAGTTGAACATGCATAATCACACTCTATGCATTTAAACTTTCTCACTTTCAAATGAACGGCGTTAATATGTTTCCGTAAATATCCATTAATTGAACACAAATAATCACACTCTGTGCATTTGAAAGTTCTCATTTTCCGATGAACGTCGTTAATATGGTTCCGTAAATTTCCATTAACTATACTTGCATAATCACACTCGCTGCACTTTCTTATTTTTCTGTGAACGAGTTTTCGAATTTTGATATTTTTTAATATTTTAATGTTATTGCTTTTCTGTTTTTTAGTAGTCAATGATGAAAGAGTAGTTTCATCTGAACATCTGTAACATAAAATTAGATGTTCGTTGAGATTTTTCGTTAGCGAATGTATAGAACCGTTTCGATCAACGGAACTCAAGCAATTCGAACAAGTAAAGTCTATTTTCTTCAATATTATTCTGACGCATTTCCTTTCGTCTATTTTGCTCGGATATAATGAAAAAATGGCGTTTTTTCCGTAATTATGCTGTACCACATTTTTTGCGTCTTTTTCCGATTTGATAAATTTGATATTTTCTACGGTAAATTGATCGCATAGTTGATTTGAGTTCAGTTGTTGATTTGAGTGATTACTATCGCAGTCATTGACAATGATTTCTGATTTAACGGATTGACTTGCAGAGTATTCGTTAGAATTATTAAATCGCACTTTTTCAAAATCACTGCTACTTGGTTTGTTATCGCTAGTTTTCTCATAAATACTGTGATCATTCGCTTGCTCCATTTTATGAATCTCATTTAATGAGTAATATCAATTAATTTAACATTATGTTATGCGATATTAAATCAAAAGAATGTTTTGGTTAGGTACCTACATAATTATTATATTCTTGTAATGAATTTTAATATCTTCACGTATTTTAGTTGAATTTGACTTATCACTTCACTATTTTCGATGGCGTTTCTCGTTCTCTAACCTAACCTAATCTGTCAATTTGGTTAAAGTTTCACTTGTTTAGAATAATGATTATATTGTATGCAAATCCGGACGAATAATGGCAAATAAATTTAATACAGCAATTCCTACTTCGTACGAATCAGGGCAACTGCAAAATTAACACTTTCTGTCTCTATTATTGTCATGGCGACTCTAACCTGTCAAACTGACAAGGAGCGTTCGGCAAGTCAGCTTTAGACTAACCCTACATAAAGTGTGATTTATGCCAGTTCAAAGTTGCAAAAGTAGGTAGACTGAAAATTGTATTTACTTAAGGTAAATATTGTGGATTATTTGAATCAGTCATGTTAACCGATTTTATATGATCTGTTACATTCGTAACTAGGTGCGCGTTACATGTTCTAAGAAAGGTTATTTGAGTTCTTTTTATTGTTACATTTTCCACTTGTATTATCCTTTTTTTGTTGCGTTAGTGAAGAGGATACAAAACTACAGATGGAACTAAACATGAAACTAAAGTGAAACGTATATATTATTTTTTTAGATAAAAAAATAAACATTCCTACCTTACTATGTAGAAGTACAAGTATATATGTATATATATTTTTTATTTATATTCGTCCCTTTAATACGTCCAAGCGATAGACAATGATCTTACTTTGGGCCGAAATTTTGTAAATCTAATTGCACGTGGCTCTATCACATACGAATACCATTTGGGGGTAGTCCGGGAGACGAGTACATGGGTTTACGAATTCCCCAATGTGGAGTTATGCTGCCAAAAAACATAGAGACGGGAACTGAGGGTGAAAAACGCATCACAACAAGTACGCCACTTTGCGTCGAGTACACTCCTCGCGAATCGTACTCTCGCTTGCTCGCATGTGTCATCTATCCAGTCTCTATCCAGATGGGTATCTACCGGTGTCGGGTTTTCGCAAGGACAATTTGTATCTATATGTTTTAAAAGATCGTTGGGGAAAAGTGCCATCGGAAAGAGGCTCCTTAAATTACGCACAATTGCTAATCTCTTTGAGATACAGGTCTTTTCTTTTTGTTTCAAAAAAAAATAATTGGACATGAAACACAATGTTACCACTATCCTAGATATGATGCCATGTTAGGTTAAAAGGGTGTACCGAAGGGGTCCCTAGGGATTAACCCTCACCCTTGATTAACCCTCATCAGATAGCGTGGGTGAAAAAACACCGAAAGGATTTATTTATTGCTCACCTTTTCGGCAATATCTAAACTTTAGGCCTGTTAAACTTTTTTTTTTGTATATTTACATTATTATTATTATTTCGGCTGTTTTTCATTTTAAAAAAAACTTGTATTAAATCTTTTGGTTTTTTTTATATCGGATAAAGAAGAGTATCTTTAATGTTTTAGAAAAGAAATTTCATCACTTTCTTGTGGACACAATAATTGGCGTCATTTCACACCAATCACTTTCAAATTGATACATAAAATTTAAGGTCATAAAATCTCGGTCTAGTTCGCTAAGGGTCAAAATTAGACCAGGGGAAAAGTGAAATTTTGCTATAACTTTCTTAGTATATAAAATATCAAATTAATTTAAATTTGATATTATTCCCTAAATAAGGGCTGAAAACTCACATAAGTAAACTTTTTAGATAGCGCCAACCATTAGTCTTAGGGGTGGGATAAAGTGCTTTTTCAAAATACAAGAACCATACCTCCCTTAATAATGACAGGATCAATTTCGTTCGAAATGTTAATTGTAGACCTCTAATTTCCCTACAACTTTTATTTGAAACAATTTTTGATTTGAGCAACCCTCACGCCACAGTAATAAGAGGGATTCAATATGCGCACTCTCGCTTTGCGAGTCTACGGCGGGTTGAGCCGCGCGGCAGCTCGCGCAGAGTTTGATACAAGTTCGTACAATTGGCTTTCGCTTAAAAAACACTATCTACTTAAAAAAAATGCAATTGCCAAATATTTAAATGAATATATTTCAAAGTAAATGCAAGAGAAATGCACAAATATATTTTTATATATTTTTTATTATAATACAGTAATAATCTAGGATTTCAGAATTTGTATTAATTTTATTAAATCCTCACTTAAATAGTTTTTGAACAGCACATTATAATAGCATTAAAACACAATTATTTCAAATATACGATCACTCAATTTCAATTCAACCAAATATAAAAATAATGAGCATCACATCTGCATATTAAAATTGTTTTTTGAGGTGTCTTTAAATGTAAAAAAAAACTTGATTATGCTAATCATATAATTTATTTTTTTAATAAAAGATCTTCTTTTAGGTACTATTTAAGTACTTAGGTACGTACCTAAAGTTAATAGTAAATGATACCTAATCGGTTCTTTAATAGATTTTTGTTTGCACGCTTGTAATTGCAAATCGATAGGTTTTTTTTAAATTCGTATTTATTGAATTTGTGCAATCGCACTGCCTGCTTTGAATTTTATTTCATTTTCTGATATAGTGCGTGGGTTTGTTATTTTATGTTAACTTAAAATGTTGCAGGGACGAAAAGATAATAAAAGTGTATAATTTAATGTTTATTTTTAATTAAGGCAAAACGCGTTTAATCGTGCTAATATTACGGGCGCGGACATAAAATTTAATAAATTATTTTATAACGAAAGTGGTTTTATTTCAAAGCAAGAGCGAAATAATATAACGAACGCAATATCACGTTTTATTTCAATTGTGCTGTTGCATTACAATACCTACTTTATTTTTTAATGACTGACTGAAATTAACACCAAATACTAATTAATTTGATTATCTGAATGGAAATTAAATTAACCGGATCTACTTAATTTAAATTAAATTCAATAAAAGATGACTTTAGCAATAAAAGTTGACTTATGTGAACGCGTCGACCAAAAGGCGCGAATGACAATCTCGCTCTAACCTGTTCTAGGGCAGGCCAGGGCCGGCGCAACGCTGTGTTTAAACTATTATTTTCCATTTTTTTGATAAACTATGTTGAAACTGTACATATTTTTTAACTGTAGGCATTCTCTGCATTTGAATTTAATTATTTCACAATGAATTGCATCTACAGAATGTATTTCTTTTCGCTGATGTCTTTTTGGGGAGTTAAACTATATCGACAGCTAAACCGGTCCCCTGAAAAAAACCATCATACTAAAATAATTGCATAATTAAAAAAACTTTGTTTTTCTTCGAAGGGCTTGCTTCGCGAACCGCGCCATGCGTTCAATCGCCTTCTCAAACATTCAAATTATTTCTTTAAAATTTAGAATTCGTTCTTTTCGTAATTAGGAAACATTTTTACAATATTTTTTGCTCATTAATGTTTGATTATTGATCTATATCAACCATTTAAAAGGACATCGGCATACACCTGTGAATGCTTCTGTAACTGTCCTTTACGTGTACTCACACTAACTGCATTTAAATTCAATAATTTCACGATGAGTTGCATCGATATGTTGTTTTAAATGTGTTTTATATGCACTGGTATATTCGCAATCGCTGCATTTAAATTTTATTTTCCGGTGAATTGCATCGATATGAATCTTCAAATTTGATTTGTTTGTACATGTGTAATTGCATTCGCTGCATTTAAATTTCCTTATTTTTCTGTGAATTGCATCGACATGTATCTTCAAATTTGTTTTGTTTGTACATGTGTAATTGCATTCGCTGCAAATAAATTTCCTTATTTTTCTGTGAATTGCATCGATATGTATCTTCAAATTGGTTTTACGTGTACATGTGTAATTGCATTCTCTGCATTTAAAATTTCTTATTTTCCGATGAATTACTTCGATATGTTGTTTTAAATGTGTTTTATATGCACTTGTATATTCGCAATCGCTGCATTTAAATTTTATTTTCCGGTGAATTGCATCGATATGAATCTTCAAATTTGATTTGTTTGTACATGTGTAATTGCATTCGCTGCATTTAAATTTCCTTATTTTTCTGTGAATTGCATCGACATGTATCTTCAAATTTGTTTTGTTTGTACATGTGTAATTGCATTCGCTGCATTTAAATTTCCTTATTTTTCTGTGAATTGCATCGACATGTATCTTCAAATTTGTTTTGTTTGTACATGTGTAATTGCATTCGCTGCAAATAAATTTCCTTATTTTTCTGTGAATTGCATCGATATGTATCTTCAAATTGGTTTTACGTGTACATGTGTAATTGCATTCTCTGCATTTAAAATTTCTTATTTTCCGATGAATTACTTCGATATGTTGTTTTAAATGTGTTTTATATGCACTGGTATATTCGCAATCGCTGCATTTAAATTTTATTTTCCGGTGAATTGCATCGATATGAATCTTCAAATTTGATTTGTTTGTACATGTGTAATTGCATTCGCTGCATTTAAATTTCCTTATATTTCTGTGAATTGCATCGACATGTATCTTCAAATTTGTTTTGATTGTACATGTGTAATTGCATTCGCTGCATTTAAATTTCCTTATATTTCTGTGAATTGCATCGACATGTATCTTCAAATTTGTTTTGATTGTACATGTGTAATTGCATTCGCTGCATTTAAATTTCCTTATTTTTCTGTGAATTGCATCGACATGTATCTTCAAATTTGTTTTGTTTGTACATGTGTAATTGCATTCGCTGCATTTAAATTTCCTTATTTTTCTGTGAATTGCATCGACATGTATCTTCAAATTTGTTTTGTTTGTACATGCGTAATTGCATTCGCTGCATTTAAATTTTCCAATTTTCCGATGAACTACATTAATATGATCCACCAAATAATATTTGTTTATAAAATCCTTGTTACATTCATTACACTTGGGTCGTATTCTTTTGTGTACAGAATCAATGTGACCTAATAAAATAGAGTTTTGCCTAAATGTCCTATTACACTCGTTACATTTATATATATTTTTTTTAATTTTATGTAATTTAGAGCGTTTTTTGTTCAGAGGAGCAGTCATTGTTAAATAAAGTTTTTCCTTTTCTTTGCAAGCCAAGCATAATAAATTTGACTCGTGTTGATTATGAACGCTATTTATCAAACCGCCATTATCAACGGTACACTTGCAACTACGACACGCAAAGCCGATTTCATTTGTTGTCAAAATGGATGTTTCTTCATTTTGCGTTGTTTTAGATTTGAATTTTTGATCTGCGTTAACACAATATTCTACACTTGAAATATTAGCTTCCGATTTGATAAATTTAGTATTTTCCTCTTCAAAATAATCGCAGTGGTGATTAATTATCGTTTCTTTCTGGAAACCATGGAATCTTTTGTATTCAATGTGCGATTCACTAAAACGATCTGGATCAAGACTATTTTCGCACGATGGCTGTTGCGTCCCGTCGAAATGGCTGCTGGACGGATTGCAATCAACTGATTGCTCATATTTTATGGTAACATTGTCATCGTTTTGTTCTAATTTGAGAGCGGATTCATTTTCGTTTCCTTCCATAATTATAACCTCACTTAACCTAGTTCAGACATTTTCAGACAGTCCATTTTGACATTTCGACCTGATTATTCTTTTTACAAAATATAGAAATAGGAAAGAAAAATAGTTGACATGACCGATTAATATATTTTTAAATATTAAAAATAATTGTAAATTTTAATCGTGAATATCCGAATAGCAAAAATATTCCTATTTTTTAATAGTATAATAAAGTCTAACAAAGCAAATTTCCCACCTAAACGCTGTAATTTTTATAACCTATATTCCCATATTAATTTTATTTATAACTAGCGCCAACCAGTTAGGCACTAAAGTGACCCCGTGAAATTAAGACAATAAATTGTAAGAAATTAAGCCGATTGTCAATAAACCGTGCAATTATAATATCACTAGTGAAATTGTAATATCACGGCTTTGACAGTATGCCAGCGACATCAGGGTGTCCCATAAGTGGTGGATCAAACGAAATGAGGTGATAGGAGATGTCATTTGCTATCAAACTTAATATAAACATGGTCTACCAATTCTCAATGGTTTAGAAGTTATACCACTTACAACCACTTTTTTGAAAATACTTACCCCGTCTTACATAAAAAATCGTGAAAATGATCTATTTTTCAACATTTTTTTTTCTTGTTTCGTGCTTATTAGTAATTTATTTTTCTAGTAATCGTATTTTCTTGAACTTTTCCTCGATATTAAAAAAGTAAACTTGAATTTTGTCATAATTTACTATTTTCATAAAAAAAATACCTCAAGTTTGTATAAAGTTTACCTAAAAAAAATGTACTACGGAAAGTTGTACCACCACTTTAAAAACTTCTACTGTTCATACTGATTCTAAAGAAGGTACAATTTATTGGTATTGTCAATGTTTCCATACTTTTAGTAGTAGTTTTACAATGAGAGGGGTCGGTCAATAATAAAACAAGCTAAATAAAATATATTTTTGTATCTGTAATAATGTATCATTTATTGCAACTTTTTTCCAGAAAAGATGCTCAAAATGTCTTCCTCCCACTTCATGCATAGATGAATTCTTCTTAAAATGTTTCTTTTCAGATTTAGCATTGCTCTATCATTATTACGAACGACTACTGCTGGAGCTTTCAATTCTTCTCTTAGTTGCCGCTCGTCTTGAACTTCGTCTCGGTATACCATTTCCTTGAAGTAGCCCCAAACAAAATAATCGAGGGGATTCAGATCCGGCGAGCGTGCTGGCCAGAGGATAGTTCCCCCTCTTCCTATCCAGCGATTGGGGTACGGTTTATCTAGGAGATTGCGGACATTGGTTGCAAAGTGAGGTGGTGCTCCATCGTGCTGCAACCACATTCTTTCCTGTATTTCCGGTGGGAAATTTGCTAGAAGGCCGTTAAGATCATGCTGCAGGAACTGTAGGTATCGTCTACCTTTGAATATTCGTGTCAGCTCAAATGGTCCAATCAGTCTACCGCCGAGTATTCCCGCCCACAGATTCACACCAAACTGATGTTGAAAGCGATCCCTCCTTATAATTCTCGGATTTTCCACCAACCAAGAGCATGTTGAATACGCCAACCCTTTTAAATGTTGACTCATCGCTCCACAAAATCGAATCAAAGAAGTTTTCATCTTCCCGGGATCGACGAAGCATTTCTCTGCAAAATGCTACCCGTAAAGCGTAGTCTCTGGGCAAAAGCGCCTGCACACGTTGCACGTGGAAAGGGTGCAAATGGTTTCTACGTAACAGTCGTTGCGCAGTGGACTTTGGAATACCAGAATATCTTGCAATGTGACGCACACTAGTAGAAGGGTCCTCTCGCACCAAGGCAAGCACATCTTCCCCTACTTCGTCCCTCATCGGTCTTCCATCTCGATATGGAACACCAGGGATTTGGGATTTTAAATACGGTTTGTGCACCCGAGAAAACACCCTGTAATCAGGAAAGCGTTCACGATTCGGGAATCGAATTCGGTATTCTCTCGCAGCTCGCCGACTATTTCCTTCGCACAGCCCGTAGATGAAATGCATCTCTGCATATTCGCGCGGGGTGTAAACCTTGTGGTCCATTCTGGAATAGTGTAGCTTTCAAGCAAAGCTGTGTCCAATTCACAGGCACAATGAAATTTAAATAAGCCTAGCTCCAAAACAAACAAACAAACAAAACAAAGCAAAGTCGTAGGTTAAAAATGAATAAAACAAAGGGAACATGTGTAGTTACAAGCAGATAGCGAGGCACTAACTTAACAAGGTACCTACTAAAACTTCAAATACTGAATTAGGCGGGCGAAGAGGTAAGGAGAAAGGGGCTAATGACGAGTAATTAGTACCTGGTAGCGGCCGAAGTTAATTTGTCGCGCGCTCCTGATACTTTTCAGAATTAAAGCATTGCTTATGCACATCAGAATAATAAATACTAATGAATTAATTAGAATCAGTATGAACAGTAGAAGTTTTTAAAGTGGTGGTACAACTTTCCGTAGTACATATTTTTTAGGTAAACTTTATACAAAGTTGAGGTAATTTTTTTATGAAAATAGTAAATTATGACAAAATTCAAGTATACTTTTTTAATATCGAGGAAAAGTTCACGAAAATACTTGGACTAGAAAGATAAATTACTAATAAGCACGAAACAAATAAAAAAAAATTTGAAAAATTGATCATTTTTTATTCATGATTTTTTATATAAGACGAGGTAAGTATTTTCAAAAAAGTGGTTGTAAGTGGTATAACTTCTAAACCATTGAGAATTTTTTAAGTGTTTTATTTCGCTCCCACATAACACGTAGTTATTTTGTACTACCAACTTAAGCATTGTAGCTAATATTTGGTATACTTTCGATACAATAAATAAAAATACAAATCGATACATCATATATTACAGAAATCTGTTTAGGGTATTTATAGATTTCAAAGTTTCACACCGAAAAAAATATAGACTAAAAATGGAACGACCATGTTTTAATACAAACACCCCATTCCTTTACCACGGGCTTTAACACACTCGAGTTTAGGTGACAAGTCCTTACATTATTCTATTTCTTTAAAGTTATTCGTGGACTCATCGAGAATCCCGTAATACTCGGAGATATTGGTTTCTTTGTTGCGGACCGTTTGACTAGAGCGCCGAAGCAATCCTTATTTGGGCGGTTAGCGTGTCGTACCGACATATACAAGTATAGTCCAATTGGGAGAGCAGTCGAATTATTAAATCCCATTTCCGCTGAGATTGATATCTTTTTCTGTTCGCCCAATAGGATTAAACATTTACTTTCTCTTACACCGCTGCTCAGCGTGATCAGCGTGAATAATTTATTTGTTATGGTGCGCCTAAAGGCATTATTTTAATTTTAAAGTTGTATTTTTCCTGATTAGTTCAATTTATTTGTTATTCTCTTCTATTGTTTGTTATTTTGTTCTTTTATTTTAGTAGTTTAATTTTTACTTTAATTGTAATGTGTAATTGGGGAAACCTGTTTAATAAATAAATAAATAAACATTATGTGCGAACTCAAAAATAATATATTTGTCTTTCTTTGTCCGCTTGGCTGCGTATCTATCGATCTCTTTCTCGCAACGCATCACTCATTTTACAGTTCATCAATATTATTTATTTACGTAATTTGACATAAATAGCAGAGAAATAATAAATATAATGAAATATTTACAAGTGGTATGATATTCTTTCCATTAACTGCTACATTTTCGAATGATTACTGCAAGTTTTACTGCACAAACGGGCATTGTGGTGAGTTTCTATAAAACGCTCGGCACATCGACTGGCAAAAAAGCAATACCACACCAGCGAATGGTATTGCTTTTAGGCGGTGGACGAATTCTTGGAAGTTAAGGTCTAAATTTCGCGGTTCCTTCTATGCCAGTATTCAAAACGTAATTTGTAATAAACCTGGTTTCATCAAAAATATCCCTCTAGAGATCTCACTTGTCCCTTAAAATGAAATTTCCTCTCAATTTATCACATTTTATAGCATCTAACAATTTTACAATTTATAAAGTTATTTTAACATTGATCTCTCCTAAACCAACTTTTAATTTATTTATTTTTTTTTATTTTCTATTTTCCACCCCTTAAGTTCGGTTTTTCGTATTTATTTTTATAATTGTAAAAGGTAAAATGTGTTTCTGGCACACTGCCTAAGCTTTGGGCTTATTGCCACTTTCGACGAAGAAAAAGAAGAAGGAAATAACACTACCCATGACATAACGACGTAGGCAACTGTCATATTTACATTTTGAAACCCTAAAAGGAGATAAAACGAACTGTTTATACCTTTATCTTTATCAAAATGGAGGAAAACGAACTTAAAACTGAACAAATTGATGACAATATCACCTTTCAATATGAGCAAGTAAGTGAATGCAATCAAACCAACACTAATATTGATGGACATCAAAAGCAATCATCCAAGATTAATCTTGAAACATCAAATCCAGCTGGATTTATTAAGTCAGAAGTTGATAATGAAATTTGCTTTGGTTCCTGGGAAATAATAGTATAAATCTACAAGATGATGTTTTTGAAGAAGAAAATTCAAAGTTTACAAAATTAGAAACCAATCTCTTGAACGATCAATGTAATCATCAAACAGTCCAAAGTGTAAAAAGCCCAATTATATTATTAAAAACAATCAATTTTATTTGTAACATTTGCAAATGTACTCTTGATAGACACAGCCGAATAAATTCTGCAATAGATAAGCACAATAGGGCGAACTTAATGTGTTTAGAATGCAGAGGACAACAAAGAAAGAAATCAACAGTGACTGATACTCGAAAGAAGATGTCGGATGAACAATTTAAGATTAAACAAAATCGACAAAAAAGAAAATTTAAATGCAGCGAGTGCGATCACAGTAGTTTAAGGAAAGCACATTTACAAAGGCATATCGATGGAGTTCATCGGAAAATAAGAAAATTTAAATGCAGCGAGTGCGATCACACTAGTTCAAGCAACGCAGATTTACAAACGCATATGGATGGAGTTCATCGGAAAATAGGAAAATTTAAATGCAGCGAGTGCAATCACAGTAGTTCAAGCAAAGCACATTTACAAACGCATATCGCTGGAGTTCATCGAAAGATAAGAAAATTCAAATGCAGCGAGTGCGATTACAATAGTTTAAGTAAATCAGATTTACTAAAGCATATCGATCGAGTTCACCGAAAAATACGGAAATTTAATTGCGACGAGTGCAATCACAGTAGTTCAAGCAAAGCAGATTTACAAACGCATATCGACGGAGTTCATTGAAAGATAAGAAAATTCAAATGCAGCGAGTGCGATTACAATAGTTTAAGCAAATCAGATTTACAAAAGCATGTCGATGGAGTTCATCGGAAAATAAGAAAATTTAAATGCAGCGAGTGCGATTACAATAGTTCAAGCAAAGCAGATTTACAAAGGCATATCGATGGAGTTCATCGCAAAAAATAAAAAGATTCATCATCAGCTTTAGTTAATCGAGATCACAAAAATCACAGTTATAAAAAGTTCAACAATTAGCAATATATCGAAATTTACATTTGACGATATTGAGTTATAATTAAGCAATTGGTACAGATTAAAATTCTCTTTATTTTGACAAAAAATCATCCTACAAACGTATTTTATTTGTAAATCATAAAAAAACGCTTTTGCATCTTGGTTAATTAATTAATGTTAAAATATGGAGCAAGTTATCGTATTTCACAATATGTGTATGTAATTAAGTACGCAGTTAAGTTTTAAAACGGAGCATATTTAATGGCCAGATAAAACCTTCTATTCCACGCACTGCGCACTAGTTGCCAGTTTTGGGGAATTATTTTTTTCGTTAATTATATTTAAATAACGTTTAAACTGTCATCTTAGATTTATATAAAAAACACGTTTTAAAGTAGAGTGACTTTAGTTAAGAATATTAGTAAATAATACTAGTAATATAAGGAAATACCATATATAAAAGGCAGCTTATAAATTTGAGAAATTTGAAGAGAATTACATCGCTCTAATTGTTAACGGAAAATATCCTGTCAGTTATTCAATTTGGGTAATGAATATGGTCATAAAATAATTATTTACTATAAATTTAACCAACTTGACTAGGCTAAGTATCGTCTGTTCTAAGGTTGACTATATATTATTGTTTTATGGATTAGGTTATGTTAGTAATGTGCGTATTATAATTTTAATAATGTATAAGTAAACATAATATTACTTAGGCATTTAAGTTAAATAATATTGTGCTATTTTCACCGATTCTATAAAAATGAAATATTTGGGAAGGTAGGACGGTATGCCATGCATCAAGGCTTTGAGAGTTATACTTCCCTCAGTCAACAAAAAAACAGTATAACTAGATATTTACAGTTAATTACAGATTTCATATTTTTTGTATAATAATTTGAAATACTGAATTTTAATCAGTTTTTATTCTATGTTTGTTTCATATTATTATGTAAGGTAGAGCTTTCAGGATCAAATAAGCTAACATAATGAAAGTCAGTATTATCAAATGTAAACTAAAACATCATAAAACAACAGATCGTCATCATCTCCATCAACAGCATCATCGAGATCATCATCATCAGTAGTGGGCCACATATACGAGTTTTAATGATCATCCCGTATATAATCAATAGGTTTTTTTTATTTATTTATTTTTTTATTACAGTAATGCACCATGTACAACCCCACGAAGGCTGGTGCCTTTTCCGTGGGTATCTTAGCTTACAATTCAACAATATAATTACTTTTCAAGACACCTTAATTAAATTAAAATTAAAACACTGCGCGCTGACTGCAATACCAAGTAATCCTTCATTTATACAATATAATGTAAATGTAAAAGTATACTAGAGACGTTGAGTAGTCACTCAATATAATAAACATACACAATAAGACAACATCATAAACAACAACGTAACAGCATACGTAATAATTTAAAAAATAATAATAATAAAGTTATAATTTTTAATTTTGACATGAGTGTAATTTGAATGTGGTTTTTCTATTGACTTCACGTTTTTAAATGTTTTAATGTCATTTTCTAGCTCATCATTTTGAGGTCATTAATTGTTTTTTATAATTTTCGGAACTTTATTATGAGGCCAGATATGCATATTGGCCAATATTCCCACTCATTACGAAGGAAAATGTTTCTTTATTGAAAAATGTAAAACAAAAATAATTACTCTGAACTTATTTACTGTCAATTGGAATCCTCACATGCTCTTATATAACATATACGAAACAAAATGTATGACCGGCATAGAAAACTATATAAAACGAAGCTAAGTGCTGGTGGTTGTCGACACCTAGTCCTGAAGGAGGCAAGTCGTTCCAGGCCAATGTGGGTCTTATGTTTTGTTAATCCGTCGATATGTCCTGCAAAAAGACCAGGATAAGATTTTCTACATATAAAATTGGAATACTCGGAAGATCGTCTTTTCCATACGAATCGGTTGAACTTTAAATTTATCACATGACTGCTTTATATTCAAATTCGGTCATTTGTCGGTCAATGTCCTGGAAGCTCGATCACAAGGAAGAAAGGATAATTAATTGATAATAACTTTGAATAATAAATACCAATATAAGTTTTGATGAGAAACATGGCAGGTACCTGTTATAGAAAGATATGAATTACTGTTTATTTTTGTTTACTTATTTTTTTATTTAGAATGATGCTTGCGAGTGTAATTATAAAATAATAAAAATTAACTCGAATCTGAATAAAT
Organism: Neomicropteryx cornuta; assembly: GCA_020383195.1. Lineage (NCBI taxonomy): Eukaryota > Metazoa > Arthropoda > Insecta > Lepidoptera > Micropterigidae > Neomicropteryx > Neomicropteryx cornuta. Next base: position 894,353 of record JAHKQU010000010.1, on the reverse strand, counting down.
TAGTACATACAGTTTGAGAATTGTTAAATGGTAAAATGCCAGTCCTTTGAACGTCCAGCGTCATAAACATCACTTTGTTGACATGACCTTAAGTTTTGAGGAACCTACTTTAGTTGAGGATGCTGCGAATAACGCCTAAATACCTTATCAACTTGGATCTTATCAGCGTCTTAAGTTGGTGGCTCTGAACTGCTATAAGCGTGTTTGATGATTAATTTATAATTAATTCATAAATTTCATATTATTGTTTGTTTATCTGTCAATATAAGAGTGTCGCACTCATTGGAATGAATACCTAATCTATTATTTATCTGCTGGAGTTGCCATGGCAACTAAGCGTTTTATTGAATATTCCTTCTTCAAATGTTTGACCTAAAATTTAAAGATTCATTGAAATTGAGAAATATTCATTTTTTATTTTCACTAAAATTGTATCAATTGAACCATTCTTCAGTTCGTGACTTCTTGCCATCATGATGCGACATGACGCGTCTAGAAACGTCAAGTGTCGCCAGTACGCCTTTGATAAAATACATTTTTTGGTGGCAAACCATAAATTAGCATTAATAACATAAGTAAATGTGTATCTTATTGCGAACTCAACACACATGAGACCACTTACCACCAATTGCTGCACAAAGTGATCTGCAAACTGCAACGAGGCCAATAAGATGCAGACTCGGCCTCAGGTCGTCGCACGCAAGGGGGTATATTCCACAATTAATTAAAGCATTATGAATTAAGTATGGCAATACTTTTAAAACATTTTTATGATCAGCATAATAAAAATAATTGTTCCTAAAAAAGATATTTATGTCTAAAGTTTTGATAAAATTTATGAGACTTTCGAGTAAACATTTAAGTAAACACGAAAATAGCAAATCAAATACCCCGAAAAATCGCAGGAGCCCCACTATAAATGTTTACATATCATCTTTTGTTTTACATAATCTATCTACACTAGGAAATGCTTATTTTACGAGTCACTTAGCATTTATTGTTCAGTCACTTACACAAGGTAAAGTCACTTTGCCGTATTCAATATTTAATCATGAATGTAGATTTTAAAAGATACAAATATTTTTATCGGCATTTATTTATTTTTATTATTTACGAATTTATTTATTCCTTATGGGACAATAAGAAGTTACAACAATAAATGATATAATAACACTGAACAAGGAATTAAATTAGTGTAATATAGACAAATTAAACACCAGTCATTTATTGTTGCTCTGAAGTAACATGGCTACTCTAACTAGGTTAAAAAAAACCTGTTCTAAGGGCGGCCAAAAGAAGGTTGCAGAAAAAATACAATAACTATTATGTACGAGAGATGCTACTTATAAAAAAAGATCTTAGGATAAATAAGATGTTTGAGTTTGAAGATACTTAATGCACATAAGTAATACATTATCGTATTGTATATAAATATAGGTATTAAAATGAATTAATTCACAGACACACAATATCTCTCTCTTTCTCGCACACAGTTAAACACATCCTCTATATACAAATACCTACTGTTTGTAAATAGGAAGAAAATCCAAATTCGGTTTTATTATCTGATTATTTTTAATATAATATTGATATAACTGAATTCCTTTGCTAGCAACTCATGCTAGAGGCTGCCCTCTTATTACTGTTACAACTTTTAGAAATGATAATATGAAAAAGTGATAAATGATGTCACCTTTCAACCAAGGTGGGCATCTTTTTATGTCTAATTACACCTAATTGCTCCCCCCGCCCTCATCGCTGCTGGCCTGCGGTAGATCTTCCCTCTGCTTGATCTTGCTGATGAGTTCCTTGGCCGGGTTGAAGACTCCCAGGGTCTGCTGGTTGCAGATGTAGCACCTCTGGCTCTTCTTGTACTGCTCCAGGGCACATTTCTCACAGAAGTAATGATAAGATAAGATACCAATTTCTGACTCAAAATAGAAATTAATAAATGACCGGAAATAGCCTAGACTCAATACAAAGTAAAGACTTGTATGTTAGTTTGACTACCTAGAAAGGTGTCTAGTCGGAGAGCGCGGTGAGTTAAGACTGAAGACTGACGGCTCCTTCTTCGATTATGAAAACTAAACTGAGAAAAGAAATTCACAACTAGTCTCATGATAGTCTGATTTGATGTCATGACGTGTGAAATGCAACTTGGCATTTTTCCAAACAAAGTAAATGCTTGTGACTTTCAAGAAGAAATTCGCAAATTACTTAAGTCTCGTTCCAGTTATATTGGGCATGAGAATTATATATCTGGCAATTTCACAGGTGTGAAATATGCTTTCGTTACCAAGTCGTAGCATCGTTGACTGTTATCAGTATTTTAATGAAATGTGTGTTCTAAACGGATGCGAATGAATGAGTTGAAATTAAAATTGATTTACCTCTGAAGAGTAATTCCAGCCACTTTTTGACACATTTGTAGGCACCATAGAGCCATTATAACCATTATAACCTAGAAAAAACAAAACAAATATTTTTTTTTTGCTGAGTATATTAACATTTGGTAATTAATCGTGTTAATTACCAAAGAAGATTAAAGAAGATTACTCAGCCCCGCCTACGAAATAGGAATTTGCCAGGTTTTTGAGAGCCCCATAAAACCTTACTTAGTTACGACGGGATCAATGAAACTGTTGTCTTGGTCACTGTCTATCTCATTCCCCTCGCGCTCGTGTGAGTGAGAGGGCTGCAACTCCGTCTCAACTCCATACAAAAATAGCCACTAGGTGAAAGCTATAAGAACCAATTTGCCATTTTAAGTAAGCATTAAATGCAGTATTGATCAGGATCAACGGCTGTTTTGATGTGATTGGTTCGATTCCAAATCAGCTTATAAAAACCGATGACATCTTTCTAAATGCAGTAGTGACCAGAGTGATTTATAGTGATTCATAGTGACCCAGATGACACCAAATTTGTAGCAATTGGACGTCCCAAGTCACCGAAGCTGATTTTTCTTACCAATGGTGAGTTTTCATAGGAATAAATCGCCATAAACGTGGTTTGAACCTGAATAAAAAGAATAATAAATAACACTCGAGCCGTAATATTAGGTAAGCCACGCAAATGATAATTATTTTAAAAGTACCTTTTCCCCTTCTTCCCAGTTTTGCGAAGAAATCTTCCTTCTTTTGGTGATTTTTTCCATCGCCAAGAAAACAAATCAAACTTGGATAATAGTTAATTTTAAAGAAAAAAATGATCATCAAATGGGACAAAACGGTTAAAATTCGATAGAAATATATAAATCAGTCAAATACCAAAGCGGACAGCTGACACGACGCGACTAAACTGACAGCGCTATTGCTAGCGTAAAATATGTCCAAAAACACGTCGCCTGCTAAACGTCAACTAGGTTAACCATTCGCTTCGCTAAACAGGGTTTATTAGTAAGAATTTTTGAACGCCTTATTAAAGCTTTAAACATCATTTAACTAAACGGAGGTTAAACAACAGTTTAAGCAAATCTAATAAGTAAGACTAATATTTACTTTTAAATGCTAAAACCATTTTCAAACAGTATTTCTTCACCTTTAAAACATTCTCAGTAAACCTCAAGAGTTAAATTATACAAGTATAATAATATACTATGTAATTTTTATTAAAAAAATTTAGGTACCGTTTATATAGGTTATTTAGTTGTTTTTTAAATAAACTAAATTGGACCTAGCTATTAACCCAACTGGTATGGTAGTTTACAATATTTATGTTTCTTTATTTTTCATTAGATTATCAAAAATATTCGGCTTTTTTTTTATTTCCTAGAGTAACGAGGTTTGTGGCATCATTCACACGCAAACATGGCACACATAGTTGTCTATGGGTAAATCAATCGTCTTTCGTTTAGTTTTGGCCTGGGATTTATTTATTATCATCGCAAAACCACCATTAATAGGAAATTGTAATCTTTTAAATTAAAATGGATAATTAGAATGAATTATGGGTATTTATACATAGGATACCCATAACTCTAATTATCCATTTTAATTTACAAGATTAAAATACACTTCACACTACAGACACTTCAATTTTATTAATAATATGCAAGATTATCGGCGATTTGTACATTTTAGAGTAATAGTGTCAACGGATTCCAATGACAAACCACTATTTTCTGCTAAATGGAAGATGATTTTCTAAAAATTGTATTAGTAATTCATAATTTAAAAAATATTTTTTATTTAATAATTGTATTCCGGCTCAATACTTAAATTAAAATATTTATTATGGCACGAATATGCCAGTATTATGACTTGAACACCGTGGGTTCAAGTCACCGTGGGGTTTGAACTTTCAAATGCCTAAATCCTGTTTATAATGATTTCTCGTAAATATCTAATACAGTACTAGATATGTGAACTTTGCATTTTATTAAAACCTTAAATATGTTTCAGATTAATTCAAATATTATTGGTTTTTTATTGCACGACCCATTGCTTATCCGAACACAGTTTTAGAAGCAGGAAATCCATTATTTTTTTATTGTTTTATAATACTCCTTAAAACCCAACCAAGATGAATTAGATTTTTTGAATCTTATAGATAATGGCAATATTTTAAACTAACAAAATTCGAAAGATGAACATCTGTCACTGTCATTGTCAGTGAAGCATTTGTTGCAAACTATGATACCAGGGAAGCTAAAAATATAATTGTTTTCTTATATTATGTTCAAATAATAACAATAATGCCCTAATACGATCATGGATAAAAGTGATTATCAATTATAAAAAATATCGATAAGCCTATCAATCAAAGCCCACAGTAAAAGAGGTGTCAAAAATACTCAACCTAAATTTATTGCAGAGTAAGCTTTAATTATTATTTTCAAAATGAAACATTCCAGTTCAGAATTAATTAGTTCTGTTAATATAAAAAATGAAGTGTATTTTCAAAATGAAATCCAAGAAATTAACATTAATCAACAGCGGGAAATTGAAATAGAAGATGTTCAATTTATCAAGAAAGAACCTGATATTCACAATTTGGCGAAAGTCGCAAAATACAAAAAAGAACAAGCCACAATGAAAATTGTGAAAGTAAATCTAAATCTTATAGATTTTTCGTGTACGAAATGCGGGTGTCTAATTGATAGAAGCAAGTCCGCCCATGTTCAATGCAATAATAGCAATGCAATATTTAATGAGTGTTTTACTTTTTTGTGTTGGCAATGCTTTAACGTAAAAACGCCAATTAAAACGCGAAAAAATGTATTTAAAAAGTTGAAATGTAACGAATGCTGTAAGACGTTTGCATTAAAATATCTATTAATCGATCACATTAATGTCCTTCATCGCAAAATAAAAAGACATAAATGCAGCGAGTGTAATTATATGTGTACTCGAAAAGGACACCTAAAAGGACACATTGATGGTGTTCACCGCAAGATAAAAAGTCATAAATGCAGCGAGTGTAATTATGTGTGCTACAGTAAAGGTCACTTAAAAAGACACATTGATGGTGTTCACCGCAAGATAAAAAGTCATAAATGCAGCGAGTGTAATTATGTGTGCTACAGTAAAGGTCACATAAAAACACACATTGATAGTGTTCATCGCAAAATAAAAAAATATAAATGCAGCGAATGTGATTATATGTGTTACGACAAAAGAAATTTAATCTCACACATTGATGGTGTTCATCGCAAAATAAAAAAATATAAATGCAGCGAATGTGATTTTAAGTGTACTCGAAAAGGAAACCTAAAAGGACACATTGATGGTGTTCACCGCAAGATAAAAAGTCATAAATGCAGCGAGTGTAATTATGTGTGCTACAGTAAAGGTGACTTAAAAAAACACATTGATGGTGTTCACCGCAAGATAAAAAGTCATAAATGCAGCGAGTGTAATTATGTGTGCTACAGTAAAGGTAACTTAAAAAGACACATTGATGGTGTTCACCGCAAGATAAAAAGTCATAAATGCAGCGAGTGTAATTATGTGTGCTACAGTAAAGGTCACATAAAAACACACATTGATAGTGTTCATCGCAAAATAAAAAAATATAAATGCAGCGAATGTGATTATATGTGTTACGACAAAAGAAATTTAATCTCACACATTGATGGTGTTCATCGCAAAATAAAAAAATATAAATGCAGCGAATGTGATTTTAAGTGTACTCGAAAAGGAAACCTAAAAGGACACATTGATGTTGTTCACCGCAAGATAAAAAGTCATAAATGCAGCGAGTGTAATTATGTGTGCTACAGTAAAGGTGACTTAAAAAAACACATTGATGGTGTTCACCGCAAGATAAAAAGTCAGAAATGCAGCGAGTGTATTTATGTGTGCTACAGTAAAGGTCACATAAAAACACACATTGATAGTGTTCATCGCAAAATAAAAAAATATAAATGCAGCGAATGTGATTTTAAGTGTACTCGAAAAGGAAACCTAAAAGGACACATTGATGGTGTTCACCGCAAGATAAAAAGTCATAAATGCAGCGAGTGTAATTATGTGTGCTACAGTAAAGGTGACTTAAAAAAACACATTGATGGTGTTCACCGCAAGATAAAAAGTCATAAATGCAGCGAGTGTAATTATGTGTGCTACAGTAAAGGTCACATAAAAACACACATTGATAGTGTTCATCGCAAAATAAAAAAATATAAATGCAGCGAATGTGATTATATGTGTTACGACAAAAGAAATTTAATCTCACACATTGATGGTGTTCATCGCAAAATAAAAAAATATAAATGCAGCGAATGTGATTTTAAGTGTACTCGAAAAGGAAACCTAAAAGGACACATTGATGGTGTTCACCGCAAGATAAAAAGTCATAAATGCAGCGAGTGTAATTATGTGTGCTACAGTAAAGGTGACTTAAAAAACACATTGATGGTGTTCACCGCAAGATAAAAAGTCATAAATGCAGCGAGTGTAATTATGTGTGCTACAGTAAAGGTCACTTAAAAAGACACATTGATGGTGTTCACCGCAAGATAAAAAGTCATAAATGCAGCGAGTGTAATTATGTGTGCTACAGTAAAGGTGACTTAAAAAAACACATTGATGGTGTTCATCGCAAAAGAAAAAAATATAAATGCAGCGAATGTGATTATATGTGTACTCTAAAAGACAACCTAAAAAGACACATTGATGGTGTTCACCGCAAGATAAAAAGTTTGAAATGCAGCGAGTGTGATTATATGTGTTACGATAAAAAACAGTTTAAAAGACACATTGATTGTGTTCACCGCAAGATAAAAAGTCATAAATGCAGCGAATGTGATTATATGTGTACTGTAAAAGGAGCCCTAAAAAGACACATTGCTGGTGTTCATCGGTAGATAAAAAGTCATAAATGCAGCGAGTGTAATTTTATGTGTACTGTAAAAGGAACCCTAAAAAGCCTCATTGATGGTGTTTACCGCTAGATAAAAAGTCATAAATGCAGCGAGTCTGATTGTATGTGTACTGTAAAAGGAACCCTAAAAAGACACATTGATGGTGTTCATCGCAAGATAAAAAGTTATAAATGCAGCGAGTGTGATTATGTGTGCTACAGTAAAGGTCACATAAAAACACACATTGATGGTGTTCATGGCAAAATAACAAAATATAAATGCAGCGAATGTGATTTTAAGTGTACTCGAAAAGGAAACCTAAAAAGACACATTGATGGTGTTCATCGCAAGATAAAAAATATAAATGCAGCGAATGTGATTTTAAGTGTACTCGAAAAGGAATCCTAAAAAGACACATTGATGGTGTTCATCGCAAGATAAAAAGTCATAAATGCAGCGAGTCTGATTGTATGTGTACTGTAAAAGGAATCCTAAAAAGACACATTGATGGTGTTCATCGCTAGGTAAAGTCATAAATGCAGCGAGTCTGATTGTATGTGTACTGTAAAAGGAACCCTAAAAAGACACATTGATGGTGTTCATCGCTAGGTAAAGTCATAAATGCAGCGAGTCTGATTGTATGTGTACTGTAAAAGGAATCCTAAAAAGACACATTGATGGTGTTCATCGCTAGGTAAAGTCATAAATGCCGCGAGTCTGATTGTATGTGTACTGTAAAAGGAACCCTAAAAAGATACATTGATGGTGTTCATCGCTAGATACAAAGTCATAAATGCAGCGAGTCTGATTGTATGTGTACTGTAAAAGGAACCCTAAAAAGATACATTGATGGTGTTCATCGCTAGGTAAAGTCATAAATGCAGCGAGTCTGATTGTATGTGTACTGTAAAAGGAACCCTAAAAAGATACATTGATGGTGTTCATCGCTAGATACAAAGTCATAAATGCAGCGAGTATGATTTTATGTGTATTGTAAAAGGAACCCTAAAAAGACACATTGATGGTGTTCATCGCTAGGTAAAGTCATAAATGCAGCGAGGTTGATTGTATGTGTACTGTAAAAGGAACCCTAAAAAGACACATTGATGGTGTTCATCGCTAGGTAAAGTCATAAATGCAGCGAGTCTGATTGTATGTGTACTGTAAAAGGAACCCTAAAAAGCCACATTGATGGTGTTCACCGCTAGATAAAAAGTCATAAATGCAGCGAGTCTGATTGTATGTGTACTGTAAAAGGAATCCTAAAAAGACACATTGATGGTGTTCATCGCTAGGTAAAGTCATAAATGCAGCGAGTCTGATTGTGTGTGTACTGTAAAAAGAACCCTAAAAAGATACATTGATGGTGTTCATCGCTAGATACAAAGTCATAAATGCAGCGAGTCTGATTGTATGTGTACTGTAAAAGGAACCCTAAAAAGATACATTGATGGTGTTCATCGCTAGATACAAAGTCATAAATGCAGCGAGTATGATTTTATGTGTATTGTAAAAGGAACCCTAAAAGACACATTGATCGTGTTCTCCGCAAATTAAAAAGTCTAATTATACGGGGTTTTAAATCTAACTGGATTTCTATTCCATCAGGGGTTCCTCGAGGTAGTCTGTTGGGCCCATTATTATTTCTATTTTATATTAATGATACTGATAGTTGTCTTCACAATGCTGACGACCTTAAAATTTTCTATCCTATAAAACATGTTGATGATTGCCGTCTATTACAGGAAGTTATTGAACGTTTTGCTACATATTGCAAAGTTAATCGACTCTATTTAAATGTATCTAAATGCTACTCTATGTCATTAACATGAAACACCAGTACTATTGATTTTGATTATAAAATTAAAAGCACTTGTTTAGCCAAGAAAGTAACTGTGAAAGATTTGGGGATAACATTGGATCGAAAATTACTTTTTGTAAAGCATGTTGAGCCAATTACTTATAAAGCTTTCGGCATGTTGGGTTTATTCTCAGAGCATGTAAGCATTTTAATTGATTTTTTTCTTTCAAGATCATCATTCGTCCGAAGTTAGCTTGAATATGCATCGCAAATATGGAATCCACATTACAATTGACAGATTGGAACGAATTGAAATGAAATTCATTAAGTATTTGTATTATCGTACATTTTCTCTTCCTGACATTTTCTCAATTTCATTAGAAAAATATAATATGGCCAATCTTTCAGATAGAAGATCTCTGACTTATCTTAAATAATTTTGTTAATTCCATGGTACCTACTAATTACTTTGATTAAATTTCGTGTACACTCTCGGTTAACTAGACATAAAGAGCTGTTTCGTCTGCCCATATGCAAAAGTAATTACTCCCAAAACTCCTACATATGCAAAGTGTGTAATAAATTTTCTAGTAATAATAATGTTATTAATATATTTAGTTGTAATTTGAGTGAGTTTAAGCATCAAATTTCTAATTGTTTGAATGTGTAATTTCCTCTTGTCTATCTACCTTTTGTTAAAAATTATATGTTAAATCTTTGTTTCGTTAGTTTTAGTTTTTACGAATTACTGTTGTTGCACATTAATTATATTTTAACATTTTAAATATATAAAGTTTAACATTGTTATCTTTATTGTATGTTTATATATGGCTGATAGATAAAGGAAGACAAGGATCTGCTGATTTGTTAAACATTTTGTTTTAAAATCTTATTGACCATCTTTATTATTATATTTCTTAGGTAACCTAGGCAACTATATATATAGACATACTTGTTTGAACATTAACATTATATGCGACAACATTGTATATATATATTTATATATATATATATATATATTTATGTATTTTAAAAGAAAAAAAAAAAATAATAATAATAATATACATACATACTTACAAATATACATGTTCATACTTCTGACGGTTTGACAATCTCAGTTGTAGCACAATACAACACTGCCTTCCTTAGTACAGACATAGTCTAGTAAAGAAGGCAGGGCACAAATTGTAGCAGTGCTAATCGCTCCCAGTGCATTTGTAACATTCTTTTATAACTGTGATTTTTACTACTGCATTTCTATTTTTTGTCAAATTAATTATGTACAACGAAATAAATAAATAAATAAATAAATATATATACATTAACTGTTTATGTGCCAAATAAAAAATAAATAAATGCAGCGAGTGTGATTAAATGTGTTTCTATGAAAGAAGTTAGAAAAAAATACATTATTGGTGTTCATTTCAAAATAAAAAGATATAAATGTAGCTATTGTAATTATATTTGTACTCAAAAAGGAAATTGATGAAACACACATTGATGATGGTCAAACCGAAATAAATATACATATAAAAAATGTAGCGATTGCGATTGTAAAAAAAGGTAAAATGTTATCTGTGACATGGCTTTGAGTTCATTATCTACGCAGACGACATAGATTTTAAAGGTTTAACTTCGAAATGTAAATTAAATTAAATTAAAAGAAATCAAATCTCATCAGTATACAGAATGATTTTTACCGTTCGACTCTATAAAATACAGGGTGCGTCGAAAATAATATAGAAATGAAGGCGACTAAATACGTGAATGAAGATTCCTTCTGAGGAGTGATTCTGACACACAAATCGTTACCTTCAAATTTTTTTTTTAACCTTCTTGTTTCTTTACTGTACTTTACTGTACCTTACTGTACCTTAGTGTGGTCTATTCAGTTTTTCTGCTACTTTTGTTAGTTATTCGTATCGAAGTATGATTACCTGATAGGTATAATGAAATAAACACACCTAGCTTTAACGTGCCTAATTATAATTATTGTTTTGTTAATCGTTATAATATTGAGAACAAATATATAAATTACATCGTAGCTGGTAATAAAATAATTAAATTAGGATAGCGTTTCATTAAATTCATTTTGTTAAAACATTCATTTCGTTAAATTCATTTTGTTAAAACTGCCGTAGAAACAACCATCTTTAACAACATCACGTCTATCGTAAAATAATTATTTTTTTAACTAATTTATATTTACAAGTCCAAAAAATATGTTTTTTTTACTTAATAGATATTAGAATATTAAATATTTCAAATATTAAAATAAAATGATTAAGTATGTTGAATTTCAGTTAGGGAATTTATATTATTATTTTAGTTTATTGTTTTAGAAACCCATGCTTGATGATTTGGTAGAATTTGCGTAGAATTCAATAAAATTTTACCGACCTCATATGGATTTTTATTTTCCTATATTATATCAAACAAAATCTTCTTTTTATTGTAATATTTCAAAGTTTCGGTTTGAGTGTAATGTAATATTAAAAGTACATATTTTTTAACATAAATAGTATCACTATTTTAATTCAGTTAATTACTTTTTTCGTATTTGATTTTCAAAGTTGGTGTTTCAAACATTTACAATATAATATTATTTTTCTTTTTTTTCAAATAAGTACTTATATTATAGTTGAATCGTATTTCATGTTTTACTTATTGGCTTTCGGTAAATATTTTTCAATTTAAAAAAGCCTTCTTAATATACCGGGAGTGTATTTTTTTGAAATCGGTATAAATTAGGATCTTAATCATCAGAAATGAATGGTCAGATAAAACTACCTACCTACCTAGCGACGATTTCCGTGTGAATTAAGTGGAAAACTTACAATAAAATTATTTATCCTTAAAAGATGTTGATGTAAAAAGTGTATAAATTGTTTTAGATAATTAAGAAAATTTAAATGCAGCGAGTGCAATTCAAATCACTCGCAGAATCATATCGATATAGCTCATCGAAAAGAATTAGGTGTAGCCAGTGTAATTAATTAGAGAAACATATCGAAGCATTTCATATGAAAATAAACAATAAATAAACAAATCATTTGCAGTTCATTAAAATATTAATATTATTTCCTTCTCGCCCGCTGCTCTCTCCTCAGGCCGGACAGCGCCCTCGACGGTCGCTTCCGTCCGCACGTTACTCGCCGCCGCCGCCTGCGTTGTCTCCCTCTCGCAGGCTCTCCTTGGCCAGCTGATCCGCCGGAGTTATCGGACCGCGAGGGACGAACCGTGACTGGTCGGGCACCGCATCAACTACAGATCTAAATGGTAGCAAAATATGAGACAAATAATGAACTTCCCCTATTGCCTGTTAGGGTAATAGGAGAAGAGTGCTTCGGCGCCAGACGGGGCGTCCAAGCGATGTCACGGGTTGCCCCTCATCCCACTACCACGGATTGAGGTTGCCTTGACTCACTCCCGTTACATGGCAGGTTTGGCTAGGCCAGACCGCGACTTACAAAAAACCCGGTCACTCCTCGAGATGAGAGGACGCTATCATGGAACGGGCTCAAGATAAACGAAGATCTCAGGGTCGTCTGGGTCATGTCCCATGAAGCATTATGACCCCGTGTCACAAGTAAATGATGAGGTAGGTACATGGCAAAGGTAGTTAAAGACGAGAGTTGCATTTATTGAAAAAAACGGTGAGGTTAAATATTGATAACAATTAAAGTCGTTTAATACAATACCACAACAGATGAGAGACCAGTTGAACCAGAAGGGTCAAATGGTCTAGACTCTAGAAGATAACATCTGACTAATGAACAAAAATGAACAAAAGGCTTAACGCCGTCGTTCTGTGGTCTGAAGGACCTTAGATGAAACGACAACGTGCATGACATAAAATAATAATGATCTAAAAAAAACAATTAATTTCGAATTTTGACATGGACTCGACAATGCGACGAACATGTTTCAGATACAAAGCAGGGTGAAACGATAACGTAAAAAAATCAATTAATTTCAAATTTCGCAATTGGCTCTACGATGCGACAAACATGTCAATTAACTGCATGATGAAACGATATTGCAAATAAAATGAAATACTAATAATGCAAAAAAAACAATTAATTTAACATTTTTGATTGGGTTTTACAATCCGGCAAACATGCTTCAGGAAACAATGCAATTGGCTTACGTGAGAAAAAAAATACTAATAATCTACCCGAATGTAATCCAAAGTACGACCTCACTTAACGCTTTTTGGCAAAATTATAAATCAACAATTAATTAAACAGTTAATTAAACAAACCTCATTTTATGGCAATATTGCTCTCACGTGAGTTCAAATCAAATAAATATGAAAAGCTAACAAACATATAAAATTCTTAAGGGTGACTTTATTACTTTAATATTCAAAACAGATTGTTTGTAAATAATGGCATTACGTCATAATGACGTTTTACTATTTGTGCTTAGGTGTAGGTACGCCGATTAAACATTAGGAGGCGACACCTCGTTTAAAGCAAAAAACAAACAAACAAAAACAAACAAAATAATCAAACAAATCGACGGTGGTTTCACGCTACATGCTAGGTACTTATTTATGGCTAAGCATTTTGGCATTTTGGCACAGCAGAAACATACTAAAAATTATATTAAAAAGTTTATAAAGATTATAGGTATTTTACTCACTATCAGAACCAATGGTAAAACGTATTGCATGGGGTTATCTTAAAGTAATACAAAAAAAATATAGTATAGCATTTCAATATGATGGCATGGCATTTGACACCTCGTGTGAAAAAATCTAAACAAATAAACAAAAAAAAAAAACTGGTTCTAAATATACTAAAAAATAACTGCTGATTTATACTTATGTGAACGAACTGGCGATTCGATCTGTACTTCTTAAAATGTTAGTATAATTATTTAATAAAAAAAATATCAAAATTTATTCAGAAGCTTCAAGGGATCGAACGGACTAAACCCGTTTGAAACAATAAAAAAAATCCACCCACTCCAGAGATAATTTATGTGACGGACCCCCTTTTTCCTCGGCCCGAAGACCATCGAAGACGTGGCCCAGATGAGCAGATCGGCGCCCCTCCGTTCGCCCGGGACCCTCGGGGACCTCGAACCTTCGTGCAGGTGGCCCCCTCACCAGCCATTTGGCCACTGATAAATCGCACAAAAACCAAACTTGCGCGCCTGAAATATTTATCGCTTAGGGTAGTTCATTCAAAAGTCACTGCTGAATTCATGTATTCAATTTAGATTTGTTTTAAAAATGCATATTTTAAAAAAAGAGTGGATATTATCATTTTGTTTTTTTGTTTTTGTATCGTATTCGATGGTTTTGTGCCCGAATTTTACCAAAGCGCAATAACCAAAAGTCTACAAGAGAACATTATGAAATTTATCACTTTCTCAACTTTACATATGTTTATTTTTCGACCAGCAAGTATAGCTATCGCCTGTTTATAGTATTGTTATCGTGCAGCACTCTGCACTGGTAAATCATCGATGGTCACTCAAACGCCGTCCGCGAGATGGCGCGCACGCGCTCGCCCCTGATTGGCTAAGGGAAGCATCGACACATGCGCACGACGGAACGGCGGGCGATGCGCCGCGACCGGTCGGCCGGCAATCGCCCGAGACCTTTCTCCAGCGAAGCCCGCGTCAATTGTGTCACTGCCTTGTCTCTGCCTTCATATTGCGATCTCATTTATTGTAACATTGTTAATAAAGTGGTACTTCGTACTTAATGGTGTTTACTGAAAGGACCCCATATAACAGTATATAAACCCGACGCACCCAATGATAGTTTTATACCGAAATTCAGCGCCATGATGCATCATCAGGTATCTTACTTAGCTCCATGGTAAATTCCGAACGTGTGGAACTGTGGAGTGATTGATAAATGCATTTTGGCTTACAGAATAGAACTAAAATAAAATACTATATAAATTGAGTCAAATCAAAACTACTCAGGCGATCAAACAGGTATTTAAAACAATCTTGGGAAACTTCTTCCCTTTTACTTTGTCACACTTGAGAATAATTTCTATAAAAACATCATTTTTTTCCTACCCGGTGCTCCCTTAACACATTCAGATCAGTACGTTACAGACAACAAAATATCCCACTCTGAACTGACTTATAATTTCTTATAATTGACAATTAATATGTAAAAAACTATGAAAATGTTTCTTTCTTATATTTAATAATATATTGACATAACTTTTGTAAAAAAAAACTCAAATTATTTACCATCAAAAACACTCCCAATTCACTATCGCGCTTTTCACCAAACGTCAAAACCAAACTAAATGAAAAAAAAAAGAAGAATATTCCTATTCCTTCATGAATCCAGGTTTACGCGAGATGCCATGCTTTTGAATAATAATAGAAATTCATTAAGACGGTATCGGGTTTAGCCGGGAACGGAACCCTGTCGTATAAGACGATCACGATATATACCGTTATCGGCGCTGAACGTGTTAATTGTCAGGAAATGATGATTTAATTATTACCATTAGTTAATTAATTCACTCTCGATATGTAAGTTTTTAAAATAGTCTTAAGTGTGTGCGAATGGCCCTGGTGATATTGTTATAATATTCTACCCATTTTCGAATTCAATTATTTGCCCTTTGCCCTTCGCCCTTCGCCCTTGGCCCTTCGCCCCAAGGACAAAGGGCAAAAGGGCGAAGGACAAAGGGCAAAGGGTAAAGGGTAAAGGGCGAAGGGCAAAGGACAAAGGGCGAATGACAAAGGGCAAAGGGCAAAGGGTGAAGGGCAAAGAGCGAAAGACAAAGGGCAAAGGGCATAGGGCGAATAACAAAGGGCAAAGGGCACAGGGCAAAGGACAAAGGGCAAAGGACAAAGGGCAAAGGGCAAAGGGAGAAGGGCAAAGGGAGAAGGGCAAAGGTCGAAGGACAAAGGGAAAAGGTCGAAGGACAAAAGGCAAAGGGCGAAGGGCAAATGGCAAATGTCGAAGGACAAAAGGCAAAGGGCGAAGGGCAAATGGCGAAGGGCAAAGGGCAAAGGGCGAAGGACAAAGAACAAAGGGCAAAGGGCGAAGGGCGAAGGACGAAGGGCGAAGGACAAAGGGCAAGGGCAAAGGGTGAAGGGCTTGAATCTTACTTGAATCGCAATCTATCAACTAGTGTGCGAATATAATTTCCGAAGTGCAATTCACCACCGCACGACTGACTTAAGTTGTTTCTCATTTTTGGGCATTTTTGGGCATCATCGCGGTCAATCGATATATTTATTATGAAAAATAAGAAAATAATTTATAACGGGTTTTTTTTTAGAGGCGTGGTTTTCAATCTGGCACTACTTTTTTCGTAGTTGGTGTTTTTGACAGCTGTCACTTGATTTATGCTCAGTTTGGTTTGCCATTTCATAATGAATAGACTTACTCGTGAACAACGTGGCGTGGCCTCCAAGATCGTGCGATTTAACACCGATGGACTATTTTTTGTGGGGTTATGTGAAGTCGCTTGTCTACGCAGATAAGCCGGACACTATTAACGCCTTGGAAGAGAATATTCGGCGCGTTATTGCTGACATACGGCCCAACTTGCTGCAAAAAGTGGTTGAAAATTGGGCCTCTCGGCTGGAATTTGTTCGAGTCAGCCGCGGCGGCCATTTACCCGAAATCATTTTTAAAACATAATGGCAAACCCTTATCTTTATAATAAAACTAAATTCTTAGCCATAACATCAAATTATGAAAACCACGCCCCTAAAAAAAAACACCTTTATTATATCTATTAATTTTGTACGCAGTCATGGCAGATATAGCAGTTTTTTTTTTTGTCAAATGTGTCGTTAATAAAGTCTCCGACTAAAGATACTTATTAAATAGTATTTGTTTTAATATAGTGTAAAACGGTTTTCATTTTATTTTTTAATTTTCCGATTATTTAAAGAATATTTTTAGTCCGTTTTAATTCAAATAATTACGCGTTTGTTTTAAATGATATTGTTTTACCATAGAGCATCATTAATATATACCAGTAGCACAGTGATTCATACCGCAAATAAACTTTCTTATTTTCTGGTGAACGGCGTCAATATGAGTGTAAATTGTATTGGCTAAACATGCATAAACACAGTCGCTACATTAAAATTGTCAATGAACGCCATCTAAAACCAAAAATCCAACACTTTTATTAGTTCAACATATATTTATTATCCAATTAACGCCAATATAAATTCCTAATATAAATTCCGTTAGTTGAATATGCATAATCAATCGCTGAATTTAAACAAATAAAAGATGATTATTTTATTGTGTTTTGTGGTTCAGATGTTTTCTGCTAATTGAAAATTAGAAAATATGTTTTTTTTTTACCCTATCGGGTCTGATTATACAAATGGATGATGAAATATTTCATTCGGATGATCTAATAAAAAAATTGTTATAAAAGCTCACTATTATTGTTGAATTTTGCGATTTGTTGTATTAATATTTTCAGAATTTTCATTTTAAAAATATTGCTAAAATCTTAAATACATTTCTCTCGTAAGTTCAGTATAGGAGCATTGAAGCTGAATCTATATGAGATTGGGATTTTTATCTATTCATTTAATTGTTTATTTATCTACCTTTATCCACTCAATTACTTGTTAATTGCTTTTAAAAGAAGTTCAACACACTGGCACGACGGAACCACGCAAAAACAATCTTAGTCCGTTTCAATCGTTTTGAAATAAACAAGAAATTATAATCAATTTCTAAAAGTATCTTAAGGAATTCAAAACAACTAAACCAAACTCAAAGTACGCTCAGATCGACCACGCCAGTGGATGCTTTTTGTCTGAATTCTCACTTAAGGTAATTTCAATTATATTCTCTTAACTCATTCTTCGCTCATGAAGAATTATCAAACCTTGACAATCAATTCAAAATGGCCGTGTGGCCCTATATATTAAAACATTACACAGTTTAGCATGCGGACAAAACAAACAAATTAAAGATTAGGTTTTTCATAAATTATAGAATATGAAAAAATGTCTTTTATATGTTGTTTATAAATACTATTGTTAAATTGCATTATTTTTAGGTAATTTAAACTTCTAAAGTAATAAAATGTGAATAAATATTTTGTTTTTAAAAATGTAAGGACATTCCTAAGTATAAAAATGAAATAGTGTTTCCCACGGGATTCCTTATCACTTGACTTCCTCGCCTCCGGACTAAATGGGTCAACTTTTTCTAGTGCAAGTCCTTTTATGGGGTTATTCTACACATCAAACGAAACGACTATTGTTTTACGGGTTTTCTTAATTTTATCATTTTTTCCAAAGAAAATATATAATAATCTTAAAAATCTAACTAAACCCTAGTTACTAAAAACTAAAAACTAGTTAAACCCGACAACATTTTCATCTTGCTATTTCCAGCTCGAAAAAGATATTCTCTTTAACAACACATCCTGGCCAAATGCGACAAATTTGCTAGGATAGGTGGAACCCGCAGACCTCAAAGGAATACTTCCCTGGTGACTGCTACTCAAAACGCTGCTTTCTGAATGCTGGGTTCCACTGGTGCACCACTCACTCACGGCTGACCACAGAATCATGTGATTCAGAGGAACGGGCTACTTAAAGGATCTTCTCTTATTTAATTTAATTTTAAAATTCCCGTCTGCAGTTGAGTCGCTCTACTCAAAACCCAAATCAGACTGACTGTAAAAAAGTGACAGCATTAGGATAAAATATCAGCGCTGCCAATGTCGAAACTAATGTATTATAATACTATTTAATTTATTTTTTATTATTCTATAGTATTTGTGTGTTTACTAATATGTTAATATAATATTGTTTTTGATGTCAATTTTGAAGTGAGAAATGTTAATGAGGTATGAAATTACTTTTTTGTATAATAATATAAAAAACTTAATCCTAATGTGAAGACGGAACAAATTTTTATAGGATTATTTTACTGCCCATTTGAGTTACTTTTTTGGACACATTAAAAAACTTGTAGAATAAAATTGTCCAGTTTCAAGTGTAAAATAACACCATAGATCGATTTGCGGGAGAAAAAAATCACCTAAAATTGCCAAAAACCCTAATATTCCTAAAAGAAAACATCTGACCACTAACTAGTGTTAGTTCCAAAAACGTCGAATTCATAATTATTGATGCAAAAGGATTGAATTCGTAGGCAAATACGAGGGTAGAATGAATTAACCTGTTAAGTACCTAGTTGTTGCAATTATAACGATTTTACACAAAACTGTGTTATGCGCATTCAAAAGATAATTGCCGTGGCTGTAATCATTTTATTCAAAATGTGCAAATAACAGGAATGTTTCTGTAAATATCTGAAACTCCAAATAAAATACAAAATAACTCTTAAAACCACACACTTTGCATATGAACTTTCTAATTTAAGATGACAGTACTTAATTGTAAATGTTATATCTGAAATGCTACATTAAAAACAACATATTGTCTTAATTAATTAATTAATGAATTTGTTATTTAAATGAACCTTAATGAACTAGCTGAACTTTCTTATATGTGATGTCTATAGTTATGTATTTGTAATTTTTGTTTAGCAAAACTTGTAAAATCACACTCGCTGCATTTAAACTTTCTGATTTTTCGATGAACGGCGTTAATATGGTTCCGTAAATGTTGATTAGTTGAACATGCATAATCACACTCTATGCATTTAAACTTTCTTATTCTCAGATGAACGGCGTTAATATGGTTTCGTAAACTTTCTTTAAGTAAACATGAATAATCACATTCGCTGCATTTAAATTTTTTGATTTTCCGATGAACGGCGTTAATATGGTTCCGTAAATGTTGATTAGTGGAACATGCATAATCACACTCGCTGCATTTAAACTTTCTTATTTTCCGATGAACGACGTTAATATGGTTCCGTAAAAGTTGATTAGTGGAACATGCATAATCACACTCGCTGCATTTAAACTTTCTTATTTTCAGATGAACGGCGTTAATATGTTTCTTTAAATCTCCATTACTTGAACATGCATAATCACACTCTGTGCATTTGAAAGTTATCATTTTCCGATGAACGGCGTTAATATGGTTCCGTAAATGTTGATTAGTTGAACATGCATAATCACACTCGCTGCATTTAAACTTTCTTATTTTCCGATGAACGATGTTAATATGGTTCCGTAAATGTTGATTAGTTGAACATGCATAATCACACTCGCTGCATTTAAACTTTCTTATTTTCCGATGAACGGCGTTAATATGGTTCCGTAAACTTTCTTTAAATGAACATGAATAATCACATTCGCTGCATTTAAACTTTCTGATTTTCCGATGAACGGCGTTAATATGGTTCCGTAAATGTTGATTAGTGGAACATGCATAATCACACTCGCTGCATTTAAACTTTCTTATTTTCCGATGAACGACGTTAATATGGTTCCGTAAAAGTTGATTAGTGGAACATGCATAATCACACTCGCTGCATTTAAACTTTCTTATTTTCAGATGAACTGCGTTAATATGTTTCTTTAAATCTCCATTACTTGAACATGCATAATCACACTCTGTGCATTTGAAAGTTCTCATTTTCTGATGAACGGCGTTAATATGGTTCCGTAAACTTTCTTTAAATGAACATGAATAATCACACTCGCTGCATTTAAACTTTCTGATTTTCCGATGAACGGCGTTAATATGGTTCCGTAAAAGTTGATTAGTGGAACATGCATAATCACACTCGCTGCATTTAAACTTTCTGATTTTCCGATGAACGGCGTTAATATGGTTCCGTAAAAGTTGATTAGTGGAACATGCATAATCACACTCGCTGCATTTAAACTTTCTTATTTTCAGATGAACGGCGTTAATATGTTTCTTTAAATCTCCATTACTTGAACATGCATAATCACACTCTGTGCATTTGAAAGTTCTCATTTTCCGATGAACGGCGTTAATATGGTTCCGTAAATGTTGATTAGTTGAACATGCATTATCACACTCTGTGCATTTGAAAGTTCTCACTTTCAGATGAACGGCGTTAATATGCTTCGGTAAATCTCCATTACTTGAACACGAATAATCACATTCGCTGCATTTAAACTTTCTTATTTTTCTGTGAACGAGTTTTCCAATTTTGATATTTTTTAATATTTTAATGTTATTGCTTTTCTGTTTTTTAGTAGTCAATTTTCTTCAATATTATTCTGACGCATTTCCTTTCGTCTATTTTGCTCGGATATAATGAAAAAATGGCGTTTTTTCCGTAATTATGCTGTTGCACATTTTTTGCGTCTTTTTCCGATTTGATAAATTTGATATTTTCTACTGTAAATTGATCGCATAGTTGATTTGAGTTCAGTTGTTCCAGGTGATTACTATCGCAGTCATTGACAATGATTTCTGATTTAACGGATTGACTTGCAGAATATTCGTTAGAATTATTAAATCGCACTTTTTCAAAATCACTGCTGCTTGGTTTGTTATATCTAGTTTTCTCATAAATACTGTGATCATTCGCTTGCTCCATTTTATGAGTCTCATTTTATGAGTAATATAAATTAATTTAACATTATGTTATTTGATATTAAATCAAAAGAATGTTTTGGTTAGGTTCCTACATAATTATTATATTCTTGTAATGAATTGTAATATCTCCACGTATTTTAGTTGAGTTTGACTTATCACTTCACTATTTTCGATGGCGTTCTACGTTCTCTAACCTAACCTAACCTGTCAATTTGGTTAAAGTTTCACTTGTTTAGAATAATGATTATATTGTATGCAAATCCGGACGAATAATGGCAAATAAATTGAATACAGCAATTCCTACTTCGTACGAATCAGGGCAACTGCAAAATTAACACTTTCTGTCTCTATTATTGTCATGGCGACTCTAACCTGTCAAACTGACAAGGAGCGTTCGGCAAGTCAGCTACCCTACATAAAGGGTGATTTATGCCAGTTCAAAGTTGCAAAAGTAGGTAGACTGAAAATTGTATTTACTTAAGGTAAATATCGTGGATTTTCTTATTTTAAGTGTAAAGTATAAATAGTGTATTTACTTAATTTATAGTAAATATGAAAATAAAATACATGTAACTATTAAGTATGTTTTAATTTGAATCAGTCATGTTAACCGATTTTACATGATCTGTTAGGTGAGCGTTACATGTTCTAAGAAAGTTTATTAATGTGTTTTTTTTATTGTTGCATTTTCCACTTGTATTATCCTTTTTTTGTTGCTTTAGTGGAGAGGATACAACACTACAGATGAAACTAAACATGAAACTAAAGTGAAACGCATATATTATTTTTTTAGATAAAAAAATAAACATTCCTACCTTACTACGTAGAAGTACAAGTATATATGTATATATGTATATACTATGTATATATATATATGTATATATATGCGATGCAACTATCTGTGCTTTCGGTATTAATTTTTCTTTGAACATTCTGGCTATATATTTTATTTGCAAAAAATTTCAATCCTTAAAATATTAAAAAGCATTCGTATTTTCCAAATGTCAGTACTGTCAAACTTTTATATATGTTAAACTAAAGGTGTTTACCTATTTTAACATAAAAATCATCTAATTAACGGTATTTAAGAAATACATTTTACTATTTTACTATATATATGTATATATATATTTTATTTATATTCGTCCCTTTAATACGTCCAAGCGATAGATAATGATCTTACTTTGGGCCGAAATTTTGTAAATCTAATTGCACGTGGCTCTATCACACACGAATACCATATGAGGGTAGTCCGAGAGACGTGTACATGGGTTTACTAATTCCCCAATGTGGAGTTATGCTGCCAGAAAACATAGATACGGGAACTGAGGGCGAAAAACGCACCACGACAAGTACGCCACTTTGCGTCGAGTACACTCCTCGCGAATCGTACTCTCGCTTGCTCGCATGTGTCATCTATCCAGTCTCTATCCAGATGGGTATCTACCGGTGTCGGGTTTTCACAAGGACAATTTGTATCTATATGTTTTAAAAGATCGTTGGGGAAAAGTGCCATCGGAAAGAGGCTCCTTAAATTACGCACAATTGCTAATCTCTTTGAGATACAGGTCTTTTCTTTTTGTTTAAAAAAAAAATAATTGGACATGTAAACACAATGTTACCACTATCCTACCACTATCCTAGATATGATGCCATGTTAGGTTAAAAGGGTGTACCGAAGGGGTCCCTAGGGATTAACCCTCACCCTTGATTAACCCTCATCAGATGGCGTGGGTGAAAAAACATCGAAAGGATTTATTTATTGCTCACCTTTTCGGCAATATCTAAACTTTAGGCCTTTTAAACTTTTTTTTTGTATTTTTACATTATTATGCTATTTTTGTTTTCGGCTAATGTTTTTAATTTAAAAAAAACCTTTATCAGATCTTTTGGATTTTTTTATATCGGATGAAGAAGACTATCTTTAATGTTTTAGAAAAGAAATTTCATCACTTTCTTGTGGACACAATAATTGGCGTCATTTCACACCAATCACTTTCAAATTGATACATAAAATTTAACGTCACAAAGTCTCGGTCAAGTTCGCTAAGGGTCAAAATTAGACCAGGGAAAAGTGAAATTTTGCTATAACTTTCTTAGTATATAAAATATCGAATTAATTTAAATTTGATATTATTCCCTAACTAGGGGCTGAAAACTCACATAAGTAAACTTTTTTGATAGCGCCAACCATTAGTCTTAGGGGTGGGATAAAGTGGTTTTTCAAAATACAAAAACCATAACTCCCTTAATAATCACGGGATCAATTTCGTTCGAAATGTTAATTGTAGACCTCTAATTTCCCTACAACTTTTATTTGAAACAATTTTTGATATGAGCAACCCTCACGCCACAGTAATAAGAGGGATTCAATATGCGCACTCTCGCTTTGCGAGTCTACGGCGGGTTGAACCGCGCGGCAGCTCGCGGAGAGTTTGATACAAGTTCGTACAATTGGCTTTCGCTTAAAAAACACTATCTACTTTAAAAAAATGCAATTGCCAAATATTTAAATGAATATATTTCAAAGTAAATGCAAGAGAAATGCACAAATATATTATTATATATTTTTTATTATAATACAGTAATAATCTAGGATTTTAGAATTTGTATTAATTTTATTAAATCCTCACTTAAATAGTTTTTGAACAGCACATTATAATAGCATTAAAACACAATTATTTCAAATATACGAACACTCAATCTCAATTTCAATTCAACCAAATATAAAAATAATGAGCATCACATCTGCATATTAAAATTGTCTTTTGAGGTGTCTTTAAATGTAAAAAAAAACTTATTATGCTAATCATATAATTATTTTTTTTAAACAAAAGATCTTCTTTCAGGTACTATTAAAGTACTTAGGTAAGTACCTAAAGTTAATAGTAAATGTTACCTAATCGGTTCTATAAAAGAGTTTTGTTTGCACGCTTGTAATTGCAAATC
Source organism: Neomicropteryx cornuta (assembly GCA_020383195.1). Lineage (NCBI taxonomy): Eukaryota > Metazoa > Arthropoda > Insecta > Lepidoptera > Micropterigidae > Neomicropteryx > Neomicropteryx cornuta. Next base: position 869,823 of record JAHKQU010000010.1, on the reverse strand, counting down.
GATAAGTTTTTTTTAAATTCGTATTTATTGAATTTGTGCAATCGCACTGCCTGCTTTCAATTTAATTTCATTTTCTGATGTATTGCGTGGGTTTGTTATTTTATGTTAACTTAAAATGTTGCAGGGACGAAAAGATAATAAAAGTGTGTAATTTAATGTTTATTTTTAATTAAGGCAAAACGCGTTTAATCGTGCTAATATTACGGGCGCGGACATAAAATTTAATAAATTATTTTATAACGAAAGTGGTTTTATTTCAAAGCAAGAGCGAAATAATATAACGAACGCAATATCACGTTTTATTTCAATTGTGTTGTTACATTACAATACCTACTTTATTATTTAATGACTGACTGAAATTAACACCAAATACTAATTAATTTGATTATCTGAATGAAAATTAAATTAACCGGATCTACTTAATTTAAATTAAATTCAATAAAAGATGACTTTAGCAATAAAAGTTGACTTATGTGAACGCGTCGACCAAAAGGCGCGAATGACAATCTCGCTCTAACCTGTTCTAGGGCAGGCCAGGGCCGGCGCAACGCTGTGTTTAAACTATTATTTTCCATTTTTTTGATAAACTATGTTGAAACTGTAGATATTTTTTAACTGTAGGCATTCTCTGCATTTGAATTTAATTATTTCACAATGAATTGCATCTACAGAATGTATTTATTTTCGCTGATGTCTTTTTGGGGAGTTAAACTATATCGACAGCTAAACCGGTCCCCTGAAAAAAACCATCATACTAAAATAATTACATAATTAAAAAAACTTTGTTTTTCTTCGAAGGGCTTGCTTCGCGAACCGCGCCATGCGTTCAATCGCCTTCTCAAACATTCAAATTATTTCTTGAAAATTTAGAATTCGTTCTTTTCGTAAATAGGAAACATTTTTAAAATATTTTTTGCTCATTTATGTTTGATTATTGATCTATATTAACCACTTAAAAGGACATCGGCATACACCTGTGAATGCTTCTGTAACTGTCTTCTATATGTACTCGTGTAATCGCACTCATTGCATTTAAATTTTCTTATTTTCCGGTGAATCGCATCGACATGTATCTTCAAATTTGTTTTGTTTGTACATGTGTAATTGCATTCGCTGCATTTAAATTTCCTTATTTTTCTGTGAATTGCATCGACATGTATCTTCAAATTGTATTTACTTGTAAATGTGTAATTGCATTCGCTGCATTTAAATTTCCTTATTTTTCTGTGAATTGCATCGTCATGTATCTTCAAATTTGTTTTGTTTGTAAATGCGTAATTGCATTCGCTGCATTTAAATTTTATTTTCCAGTGAATTGCATCGATATGGTGTTGTAAGCCTTTCTTATATGCACTGGTATATTCGCAATCGTTGCATTTAAATTTTCTTATTTTCCGGTGAATTGCATCGACATGATTCTTCAAATTTGTTTTGTTTGTAAATGCGTAATTGCATTCGCTGCATTTAAATTTTATTTTCCAGTGAATTGCATAGATATGGTGTTGTAAGCCTTTCTTATATGCACTGGTATATTCGCAATCGTTGCATTTAAATTTTCTTAATTTCCGGTGAATTGCACCGACATGATTCTTCAAATTTGTTTTGTTTGTACATGTGTAATTGCATTCGCTGCATTTAAATTTCCTTATTTTTCTGTGAATTGCATCGACATGTATCTTCAAATTGTATTTACTTGTACATGTGTAATTGCATTCGCTGCATTTAAATTTTATTTTCCAGTGAATTGCATCGATATGGTGTTGTAAGCCTTTCTTATATGCACTGGTATATTCGCAATCGTTGCATTTAAATTTTCTTATTTTCCGGTGAATTGCATCGACATGATTCTTCAAATTTGTTTTGTTTGTAAATGCGTAATTGCATTCGCTGCATTTAAATTTTCTTATTTTCCGGTGAATTGCATCGATATGGTGTTGTAAGCCTGTCTTATATGCACTGGTATATTCGCAATCGCTGCATTTAAATTTTCTTATTTTCCGGTGAATTGCATCGACATGTATCTTCAAATTTGTTTTGTTTGTACATGTGTAATTGCATTCGCTGCATTTAAATTTTCTTATTTTCCGGTGAATTGCATCGATATGGTGTTGTAAGCCTGTCTTATATGCACTGGTATATTCGCAATCGCTGCATTTAAATTTTCTTATTTTCCGGTGAATTGCATCGACATGTATCTTCAAATTTGTTTTGTTTGTACATGTGTAATTGCATTCGCTGCATTTAAATTTTCCAATATTCCGATGAACTATATTAATATGAGCCACCAAATAATATTTGTTTAAAAAATCCTTGTTACATTCATTACACTTGAATCGTATTCTTTTGTGTACAGAATCAATGTGACCTAATAAAATATAGTTTTGCTTAAATGTCCTATTACACTCGTTACATTTATATATTCTTTTTTTAATTTTATGTAATTTAGAGCGTTTTTTGTTCAGAGGAGCAGTCAATGTTAAACAAAGTTTTTCCTTTTCTTTGCAATCCAAGCATAATAAATTTGACTCGTGTTGATTAAGTACGCTATTTATCAAACCGCAATTATCAACGGTACACTTGCAACTACGACACGTAAAGCCGATTTCATTTGTTGTCAAAATGGATGTTTCTTCATTTTGCGTTGTTTTAGATTTGAATTTTTGATCTGCGTTAACACAATATTCTACACTTGAAATATTAGCTTCCGATTTGATAAATTTAGTATTTTCCTCTTCAAAATAATCGCAGTGGTGATTAATTATAGTTTCTTTCTGGAAACCATAGAATCTTTTGTATTCAATGTGTGATTCACTAAAACGATCTGGATCAGGACTATTTTCGCACGATGGCTGTTGCGTCCCGTCGAAATGGCTGCTGGATGGATTGCAATCAACTGATTGCTCATATTTTATGGTAACATTGTCATCGTTTTGTTCTAATTTGAGAGCGGATTCATTTTCATTTCCTTCCATAATTATAACCTTACTTAACCTAGTTCAGGCATTTTCAGACAGTCCATTTTGACATTTCGACCTGATTATTCTTTTTATAAAATATAGAAATAGGAAAGAAAAATAGTTGACAGGACCAATTAATATATTTTAAATATTAAAAATAATTGTAAATTTTAATCGTGAATATCCGAATAGCAAAAATATTACTATAGTTTAATAGTATAATAATCTCTAACAAAATAAATATCCCACCTAAAAGATGGGCTTTTATAACCTATATTCACATATTATTTTTTTATATAACTAGCGCCAACCAGTTAGGCACTAAAGTGACCCCGTGAAATTAAGACACTAAATTGTAAGAAATTAAGCCGATTGTCAATAAACCGTGCAATTATAATATCACTAGTGAAATTGTCATATCACGGCTTTGACAGTATGCCAGCGACATCAGGGTGTCCCATAAGTGGTGGATCAAACGAAATGAGGTGATAGGAGATGTCATTTGCTATCAAACTTAATATAAACATGGTCTACCAATTCTCAATGGTTTAGAAGTTATACCACTTACAACCACTTTTTTGAATATACTTACCTCGTCTTACATAAAAAATCGTGAATAAAAAATGATCAATTTTTCAACATTTTTTTTTCTTGTTTTCAGCTTATTAGTAATTTATTTTTCTAGTCAAAGTATTTTCTTGAACTTTTCCTCGATATTAAAAAAGTAAACTTGAATTTTGTCATAATTTACTATTTTCATAAAAAATATACTTCAACTTTGTATAAAGTTTACCTAAAAAAAATGTACTACGGAAAGTTGTACCACCACTTTAAAAACTTCTAATGTTCATACTGATTCTAAAGAAGGTACAATTTATTGGTATTAGTCAATGTTTCCATACTTTTAGTAGTAGTTTTTCAATGAGGGGGGTCGGTCAATAATAAAACAAGCTAAATAAAATGTATTTTTGTATCTGTAATAATGTATCATTTATTGCAACTTTTTTCTAGAAAAGATGCTCAAAATGTCTTTCTCCCTCTCTAATTAATGCATAGATGACATCTTCTCAAAAGGTTTCTTTTCAGATTTCGCATTGCTCTATCATTATTACGAACGACAACTGCTGGAGCTTTCAATTATTCTCTTAATTGTCGTTCGTCCTGAACTTCGTCTTGGTATACCATTTCCTTGAAGTAGCCCCAAACAAAGTAATCGAGGGGATTCAGATCCGGCGAGCGCGCTGGCCAGAGGATAGTTCCCCCTCTTCCTATCCAGCGATTGGGGTACGTGTTATCTAGGAGATTGCGGACATTGGCTGCAAAGTGAGGTGGTGCTCCATCGTGCTGCAACCACATTCTTTCCTGTATTTCCAGTGAAAAATTTGCTAGAAGTCCGTTAAGATCATGCCGCAGGAACTGTAGGTATCGTCTACCTTTGAATATTCGTGTCAGCTCAAATGGCCCTATCAGCCTACCACCGAGTATTCCCGCCCACGGATTGACACCAAACTGATGTTGGAAGCGATCCCTCCTTATAATTCTCGGATTTTCCACCAACCAAGAGCATATTGTGTATGTTGAATACGCCAACCCTTTTAAATGTTGACTCATTGCTCCACAAAATCGAATCAAAGAAGTTTTCATCTTCCCGGGATCGTCGAAGCATTTCTCTGCAAAATGCTACCCGTAAAGCGTTGTCTCTGGGCAAAAGCGCCTGCACACGTTGCACGTGGAAAGGGTGCAAATGGTTTCTACGTAACAGTCGTTGCGCAGTGGACTTTGGAATACCAGAATATCTTGCAATGTGACGCACACTAGTAGAAGTGTCCTCTCGCACCAAGGCAAGCACATCTTCCCCTACTTCGTCCCTCATCGGTCTTCCATCTCGATATGGAACACCAGGGATTTCACCTCGTAAATACGGTTTGTGCACCCGAGAAAACACCCTGTAATCAGGAAAGCGTTCACGATTCGGGAATCGAATTCGGTATTCTCTCGCAGCTCGCCGACTATTTCCTTCGCACAGCCCGTAGATGAAATGCATCTCTGCATATTCGCGCGGGGTGTAAACCTTGTGGTCCATTCTGGAATAGTGTAGCTTTCAAGCAAAGCTGTGTCCAATTCACAAGCACAATGAAATTTAAATAAGCCTAGCTCCAAAACAAACAAACAAACAAAACAAAGCAAAGTCGTAGGTTAAAAATGAATAAAACAAAGGGAACATGTGTAGTTACAAGCAGATAGCGAGGCACTAACTTAACAAGGTACCTACTAAAACTTCAAATACTGAATTAGGCGGGCGAAGAGGTAAGGAGAAAGGGGCTAATGACGAGTAATTACTACCTGGTAGCGGCCGAAGTTAATTTGTCGCGCGCTCCTGATACTTTTCAGAATTAAAGCATTGCTTATGCACATCAGAATAATAAATACTAATGAATTTCAGTCAGTATGAACAGTAGAAGTTTCTAAAAAAGCTCATCTAGATCTGTTTTTTTACAATTATTTTGAATAATCATTAACAAGCGTTTGATAAGTCATTTTTTTGCGCTTTGTCTTTGCGACCTCCCCCCCCATATGAGCAAATAGCTATTAAAAAAAAAACAACTAACTCCGAGGAAGTCTACTTCGCTGCATTCTGAATAAATAAAAGTAATAATATAATAATCAAAATTACGCGTTAAAGTACAAATAAAAAGACTATTGAACCCTTTATTCCGAAATACTTTTGGAAATTTTACTCTGACTGTAGTTGTCGAATTTGCCTATGATTAAGGAATAATTGATGATTGCGGGGAGAGGAGGGGATTATTTATTTATCTTTATTGGAAAAACCAATATTTTTACAAACAAAAAATACATTTCATTGAACAATAAAAACATATGTAAAACTAAAGATAGGGTTAACAAAAAATATTAACATTAATAACAATTATTATAAATACCATTTTTATATCTATAGTCACACGAATTTAGAATAACTAATTTGCCCTATTATTTTTACACAATAAATCATCGCTAAACACTTTAAATTGCGACTTATTCAGAGTCATTTTATCGAAGCAGTTAATAGTTTTATTATAATCATTTTGCAACCGTGGTATGTGGTATGTAAATATCAACTACTCCCATATTAACATCTATATGATAGAGATTCTCTATGAATTCTAAGGATTGTCAATTTGGTAAGTAGATCACCTTAAATATACATAAACATTTTAATTTTGTCACTAAATGTCTAGATAATTAATATAATAATTCATAGTTTCTCGGGCATTATAATTTCGTCGCCTTTCGTCACCATTAAGGGATAATATTAGAAAATCTTCAAAAACTCCACATTTTTGGTGATGCACACTCCTCAACCACTAACTATTTAAAAGTGTGATTTATTAGAATTATGTTCATTGAAGACTCATCTTGTATTTCTCTAAGGCTGATTTTTGAAATTGATTTTCATTTTTGAAATATAAATTAAATAAAAAATGTGTTCATTTTTATTTTTCGCTTCGCGTTCGATAATTCAGCAAACGATTTACCCGAAAAGTAGTGCGAATTGTAGACAAAATAATAGTGTAATTCTTAGCGAAGGCAGATTTTTAAATTTTATTCTTATTATAGAGATAATTTAAAATGACTAAATTTAGACATGATATATTTCGACATAGCCGAAGTCATCACTCGCACGCACTGCGGTAACTATCGATCAACACCTTTACCGCTAAGGATTTAAGGTCAAATGATTTAATAATAGTTTTTGAACATTTTCAATGCGACTAATATGAATTCTATATTGCGGTGACCATATTTGTGAGCCATACTCTAAGACGCTATAAATTATAAAAACGTTATAAAATGTTATCATAGAATCTGTACTGTGAAGTGGTTTACATGCTCTTATAATGAAACCAAGTGTTTTAAATGCTTTTTGAACTATATGCTCGATATGTTTATTATAATTTAATTTGCAGTCAAGGGTCACGCCTAAGTCGCGTATGCTATCAACGTCCTCAATCAAAATATTATTAATTTCATAAGAAAAGCCATTTTTTTTATTATTCCGCGTGAATGAAATTTCTTACATTCTGCTGGATTTAGACTTAACTTATTATTGACGCAGTCGAGATTAGCTTGTAACAGTAAGCAGTCGAAATACGTCTTAACAGTTTTATATATCTTCAGGTCATCTACGTATGATATATGTTCTGAGTTAAGGAAACACATATAAATATCATTAATGAAAACGTTAAAAAGCAGCGGGCCCAAATGCGACCCTTGTGTTACCCCTGTCGGAATATTCACGAAGTTGGTCTTGAAACCACTCACGAAGACTGCCTGACGGCGCTTGCTAATGTCAGATGTAAGCCACCTTAATAAATCATCATGTATACCTAATAAGGTTAATTTATTTATTAAAATTGAATGGTTAACCCGATCGAAGGCTTTAGAAAAATCAGTTTATATCACGTCTACCTGCCGATTATCCTACAGACTAGCCGCTGTTGCGGGCAGTTAACAAGTGGAAGGATACAATTGTTCGTATACATTTTTTTCAAACAACTTACTAAAAACGTTTAAAATAGATATTGGCCTATAATTCTCAATGAGATCTCTAGGGCCGCTTTTATGTATCGGTACGACATATGAAGGTGTCTTCCATTTGGATGGGAAGACACCTTCGCCTAAGGACCGCTTGAAGATGATCACGGAATCACTACCTGCACCTTTATTCTCATCTAAAGCTTTTAAGTACTTAAATACCACGGGGGCGGTTATTTCTATATTACCGATCTCAGATGAAGTCATACCTGCACTTCCCGGTCATTATCAATGTCGATGTCCACAGATTGAAAGTATTTTAAAAATGCCTCACTTATGCTAGAGCCATTATCAAAAATTCACCCATTTTGTGACATTTCCCGAGGAATATTGTTATTACTTTTACGTAAGTTTTTGAAGTACTTAAGACCAACAATTCTTTGGCGAGGTTTTAATGGTATTTTCGCACTGAGAAATATATAACTCGAAGCATGCTTTTTGAATATATTTTTGCCTATTTCTAAGTAATGCAAAGGAGTCGTAGTCCCTAAGATTACCATTTCTTATGATATCTCTTCTTTTCTTTAATAATTCTAATAAGAGCCGACGAGTACCATTTAGGGAATTCTGAGCTTTTCGCCCGATTACGAGGAACATAAGCATCGATTACTTCATTTATAATAGCATAGAAATAAGTCCATATAATAAGTCAGTCCACTGGATCGAAGCGAGGTGGTCAGCTTTATCAAAGAGGAGGTCATTACCATTTACTTCAAGAGCTGGTTGATGACCGTCCTCTTTGATCAGCGGATCACCAGGCGTCACAGCGTCACAGTGACGCTGAGATCGCTCAACACTAAATCTAAAATGTTGTTATTCTGATTTACAATGCCATTACACTGCGACAACCCGGTCATACATCGTACCGTTCCACAGTATCGAGGCTCTCCGTGTTGTTATTTTGAGGGGATAATCCTGACGCAACAGCAGACCAAGAGATATTAAGGAGATTAAAATCGCCAGCAACAATAAAGGAGTCATTTTGGTTGGTGTTACGTAGATTGACCAATGATTCCATGAATTCGCTGATGTTATCTGCATGCCTGGCTCCCTCTGGCTCCTAAATTTCCAATAAAAAATATTTTCATAGGGGCGGCAATACGTTATAAATATTTTTGTCTTTATCCCACCATACAATGCTTCATGTACTAAGGGCATGCATTCATACGTATTACTGTAACAATACGCACGGGAGCCAATAAATTTAATAAAATTGCAGTAAAGTGAAAATTCGAATCAACTTAATGTAGCGTTGTTGCTAAACATCATTAAAATGCTCATTAGAAAGCTAATTCCATACAAAAAGACTTGGAACGCACTTAAAACAGTGAGTATGTTAAATCACCGTATGCGCGAGAATTTCCTCTATACGCCGATACCACACACTACACAATTGCAACACTTTCGCTCGACACTGAATTTGTCGGAAGGTAAAATTGGTGTAATTTAAAAGAAGTTCAACACACTGGCACGACGGAACCACGCAAAAACAATCTTAGTCCGTTTTAAAGGCGCCAATCGTTTTGAAATAAGCGAGAAATTATAATCAATTTCTAAAAGTATCTTAAGGAATTTAAAACAACTAAACCAAACTCAAACTACGCTCAGATCGACCACGCCATTGTATGCTTTTTGTCTGGATTCTCACTTAAGGTAATTTCAATTATATTCTCTTAACTCATTCTTCGCTCATAAAGAATTATCAAACCTTGACAATCAATTCAAAATGGCCGTGTGGCCCTATATATTAAAACATTACACAGTTTAGCATGCGGACAAAACAAACAAATTAAAGATTAGGTTTTTCATAAATTATAGAATATGAAAAAATGTCTTTATATGTTGTTTATAAATGCTATTGTTAAATTGCATTATTTTTGGGTAATTTAAACTACTAAAGTAATAAAATGTGAATAAATATTTTGTATTTAAAAATGTAAGGACATTCCTAAGTATAAAAATGAAATAAATTCGAAATGAAATAGTGTTTCCCACGGGATTCCTTATCACTTGACTTCCTCGCCTCCGGACTAAATGGGTCAACTTTTTCTAGTGCACCTCCTTTTATGGGGTTATTCTACACATCAAACGAAACGACTATTGTTTTACGGGTTTTCTTAATTTTATCATTTTTTCCAAAGAAAATATATAATAATCTTAAAAATCTAACTAAACCCTAGTTACTAAAAACTAAAAACTAGTTAACCCGACAAAATTTGCATCTTGCTATTTCCTGCTCGAAAAAGATATTCTCTTTAACAACACATCCTGGCCAAATGCGACAAATTTGCTAGGATAGGTGGAACCCGCAGACCACAAAGGAATACTTCTCTGGTGACTGCTACTCAAAGCGCCGCTTTCTGAATGCTGGGTTCCACTGGTGCACCACTCACTCACGGCTGACCACAGAATCATGTGATTCAGAGGAACGGGCTACTTAAAGGATCTTCTCTTATTTAATTTAATTTTAAAATTCCCGTCTGCAGTTGAGTCGCTCTACTCAAAATCCAAATCAGACTGACAGTAAAAAAAGTGACAGCATTAGGATAAAATATCAGCGCTGCCAATGTCGAAACTAATGTATTTTAATACTATTTAATTTATTTTTTATTATTCTATAGTATTTGTGTGTTACCTAATGTGTTAATATAATATTGTTTTTGATGTCAATTTTGAAGTGAGAAATGTTAATGAGGTATGAAATTACTTTTTTGTATAATAATATAAAAAACTTAATCCTAATGTGAAAACGGAACAAATTTTTATAGGATTATTTTACTGCCCATTTGAGTTACTTTTTTGGACACATTAAAAAACTTGTAGAATAAAATTGTCCAGTTTCAAGTTTAAAATAACACCATAGATCGATTTGCGGGAGAAAAAAATCACCTAAAATTGACAAAAACCCTAATATTCCTAAAAGAAAACATCTGACCACTAACTAGTGTTAGTTCCAAAAACGTCGAATTCATAATTATTGATGCAAAAGGATTGAATTCGTAGGCAAATACGAGGGTAGAATGAATTAACCTGTTAAGTACCTAGTTGTTGCAATTATAACGATTTTACACAAAACTGTGTTATGCGCATTCAAACGATAATTGCCGTGGCTGTAATCATTTTATTCAAAATGTGCAAATAACAGGAATGTTTCTGTAAATATCTGAAACTCCAAATAAAATACAAAATAACTCTTAAAACCACGCACTTTGCATATGAACTTTCTAATTTAAGATGACAGTACTTAATTGTAAATGTTATATCTGAAATGCTACATTAAAAACAACATATTGTCTTAATTATATATTAATGAATTTGTTATTTAAATGAACCTTAATGAACTAGCTGAACTTTCTTATATGTGATGTCTATAGTTATGTATTTGTAATTTTTGTTTAGCAAAACTTGTAAAATCACACTCGCTGCATTTAAACTTTCTGATTTTTCGATGAACGGCGTTAATATGGTTCCGTAAATGTTGATTAGTTGAACATGCATAATCACACTCTATGCATTTAAACTTTCTTATTCTCAGATGAACGGCGTTAATATGGTTTCGTAAACTTTCTTTAAGTAAACATGAATAATCACATTCGCTGCATTTAAATTTTTTGATTTTCCGATGAACGGCGTTAATATGGTTCCGTAAATTTCCATTAACTGAACCAGCAAAATCACACTCTGTGCATTTGAAATTTCTTATTTTCCGATGGATGGTTTTAATATGGTTCCGTAAAAGTTGATTAGTTGAACATGCATAATCACACTCGCTGCATTTAAACGTTCTTATTTTCAGATGAACGGCGTTAATATGGTTCCGTAAATGTTGATTAGTTGAACATGCATAATCACACTCGCTGCATTTAAACTTTCTTATTTTCCGATGAACGACGTTAATATGGTTCCGTAAAAGTTGATTAGTGGAACATGCATAATCACACTCGCTGCATTTAAACTTTCTTATTTTCAGATGAACGGCGTTAATATGTTTCTTTAAATCTCCATTACTTGAACATGCATAATCACACTCTGTGCATTTGAAAGTTCTAATTTTCCGATGAACGGCGTTAATATGGTTCCGTAAACTTTCTTTAAATGAACATGAATAATCACACTCGCTGCATTTAAACTTTATGATTTTCCGATGAACGGCGTTAATATGGTTCCGTAAAAGTTGATTAGTGGAACATGCATAATCACACTCGCTGCATTTAAACTTTCTGATTTTCCGATGAACGGCGTTAATATGGTTCCGTAAATGTTGATTAGTTGAACATGCATAATCACACTCGCTGCATTTAAACTTTCTTATTTTCCGATGAACGGCGTTAATATGGTTCCGTAAAAGTTGATTAGTGGAACATGCATAATCACACTCGCTGCATTTAAACTTTCTTATTTTCAGATGAACGGCGTTAATATGTTTCTTTAAATCTCCATTACTTGAACATGCATAATCACACTCTGTGCATTTGAAAGTTCTCATTTTCTGATGAACGGCGTTAATATGGTTCCGTAAACTTTCTTTAAATGAACATGAATAATCACATTCGCTGCATTTAAATTTTTTGATTTTTCGATGAACGGCGTTAATATGGTTCCGTAAATGTTGATTACTTGAACACGAATAATCACATTCGCTGCATTTAAAATTTCTTATTTTTCTGTATACGAGTTTTCGAATTTTGATATTTTTTAATATTTTAATGTTGTTGCTTTTTTGTTTTTTAGTAGTTACTGATGAAAGAGTAGTTTCATCTGAACATCTGTAACATAAAATAAGATGTTCGTTGAGATTATTCGTTAGCGAATGTATGGAACCGTTTCGATCAACGGAACTCATGCAATTCGAACAAGTAAAGTCTATTTTCTTCAATATTATTCTGACGCATTTCATTTCGTCTATTTTGCTCGGATATAATGAAAAAATGGCGTTTTTTCCGTAATTATGCTGTTGCACATTTTTTGCATCTTTTTCCGATTTGATAAATTTGATATTTTCTACTGTAAATTGATCGCATAGTTGATTTGAGTTCAGTTGTTCCAGGTGATTACTATCGCAGTCATTGACAATGATTTCTGATTTAACGGATTGACTTGCAGAATATTCGTTAGAATTATTAAATCGCACTTTTTCAAAATCACTGCTGCTTGGTTTGTTATCTCTAGTTTTCTCATAAATACTGTAATCATTCGCTTGCTCCATTTTATGAGTAATATCAATTAATTTAACATTATGTTATGCGATATTAAATCAAAAGAATGTTTTGGTTAGGTACCTACATAATTATTATATTTTTGTAATGAATTTTAATATCTCCACGTATTTTAGTTGAATTTGACTTATCACTTCACTATTTTCGATGGCGTTCTACGTTCTCTAACCTAACCTAACCTGTCAATTTGGTTAAAGTTTCACTTGTTTAGAATAATGATTATATTGTATGCAAATCCGGACGAATAATGGCAAATAAATTTAATACAGCAATTCCTACTTCGTACGAATCAAGGCAACTGCAAAATTAACACTTTCTGTCTCTATTATTGTCATGGCGACTCTAACCTGTCAAACTGACAAGGAGCGTTCGGCAAGTCAGCTACAGACTAACCCTACATAAAGTGTGATTTATGCCAGTTCAAAGTTGCAAAAGTAGGTAGACTGAAAATTGTATTTACTTAAGGTAAATATTGTGGATTTTCTTATTTAAAGAGTAAAGTATAAATAGTGTATTTACTTAATTTATAGTAAATATAAAAATAAAATACATGTATCTATTAAGTATGTTTTAATTTGAATCAGTCATGTTAACCGATTTTACATGATCTGTTAGGTGAGCGTTACATGTTCTAAGAAAGTTTATTTATGTGTTTTTTTTTATTGTTGCATTTTCCACTTGTATTATCCGTTTTTATTGCGTTAGTGGAGAGGATACAAAACTACAGATGGAACAAAACATGAAACTAAAGTGACACGCATATATTATTTTTTTAGATAAAAAAAATAAACATTCCTACCTTACTACGTAGAAGTACAAGTATATATGTATATATGTATATACTATGTATATATATGTATATATGTATATATATATGCGATGCAACTATCTGTGCTTTCGGTATTAATTTTTCTTTGAACATTCTGGCTATATATTTTATTTGCAAAAAATTTCAATCCTTATAATATTAAAAAGCATTCGTATTTTCCAAATGTCAGTACTGTCAAACTTTTATATATGTTAAACTAAAGGTGTTTACCTATTTTAACATAAAAATCATCTAATTAACGGTATTTAAGAAATACATTTTACTATTTTACTATATATATGTATATATATATTTTATTTATATTCGTCCCTTTAATACGTCCAAGCGATAGATAATGATCTTACTTTGGGCCGAAATTTTGTAAATCTAATTGCACGTGGCTCTATCACACACGAATACCATATGAGGGTAGTCCGGGAGACGTGTACATGGGTTTACTAATTCCCCAATGTGGAGTTATGCTGCCAGAAAACATAGATACGGGAACTGAGGGCGAAAAACGCACCACGCCAAGTACGCCACTTTGCGTCGAGTACACTCCTCGCGAATCGTACTCTCGCTTGCTCGCATGTGTCATCTATCCAGTCTCTATCCAGATGGGTATCTACCGGTGTCGGGTTTTCACAAGGACAATTTGTATCTATATGTTTTAAAAGATCGTTGGGGAAAAGTGCCATCGGAAAGAGGCTCCTTAAATTACGCACAATTGCTAATCTCTTTGAGATACAGGTCTTTTCTTTTTGTTTAAAAAAAAAATAATTGGACATGTAAACACAATGTTACCACTATCCTACCAAAAGATATGATGCCATGTTAGGTTAAAAGGGTGTACCGAAGGGGTCCCTAGGGATTAACCCTCACCCTTGATTAACCCTCATCAGATGGCGTGGGTGAAAAAACATCGAAAGGATTTATTTATTGCTCACCTTTTCGGCAATATCTAAACTTTAGGCCTTTTAAACTTTTTTTTTGTATTTTTACATTATTATGCTATTTTTGTTTTCGGCTAATGTTTTTAATTTAAAAAAAACCTTTATCAGATCTTTTGGATTTTTTTATATCGGATGAAGAAGACTATCTTTAATGTTTTAGAAAAGAAATTTCATCACTTTCTTGTGGACACAATAATTGCCGTCATTTCACACCAATCACTTTCAAATTGATACATAAAATTTAACGTCACAAAGTCTCGGTCAAGTTCGCTAAGGGTCAAAATTAGACCAGGGAAAAGTGAAATTTTGCTATAACTTTCTTAGTATATAAAATATCGAATTAATTTAAATTTGATAATATTCCCTAACTAGGGGCTGAAAACTCACATAAGTAAACTTTTTTGATAGCGCCAACCATTAGTCTTAGGGGTGGGATAAAGTGCTTTTTCAAAATACAAGAACCATACCTCCCTTAATAATGACAGGATCAATTTCGTTCGAAATGTTAATTGTAGACCTCTAATTTCCCTACAACTTTTATTTGAAACAATTTTTGATATGAGCAACCCTCACGCCACACTAATAAGAGGGATTCAATATGCGCACTCTCGCTTTGCGAGTCTACGGCGGGTTGAGCCGCGCGGCAGCTCGCGCAGAGTTTGATACAAGTTCGTACAATTGGCTTTCGCTTAAAAAACACTATCTACTTTAAAAAAATGCAGTTGCCAAATATTTAAATGAATATATTTCAAGAGAAATGCACAAATATATTATTATATATTTTTATTATAATGCAGTAATAATCTAGGATTTTAGAATTTGTATTAATTTTATTAAATCCTCACTTAAATAGTTTTTGAACAGCACATTATAATAGCATTAAAACACAATTATCTCAAATATACGAACACTCAATTTCAATCTCAATTCAACCAAATATAAAAATAATGAGCATCACATCTGCATATTTAAATTGTTTTTTGAGGTGTCTTTAAATGTAAAAAAAAACTTATTATGCTAATCATATAATTATTTTTTTTAAACAAAAGATCTTTTAGGTACTATTTAAGTAGGTACGTACCTAAAGTTAATAGTAAATGTTACCTAATCGGTTCTTTAATAGATTTTTGTTTGCACGCTTGTAATTGCAAATCGATATTTTTTTTAAATTCGTATTTATTGAATTTGTGCAATCGCACTGCCTGCTTTCAATTTAATTTTATTTTCTGATGTATTGCGTGGGTTTGTTATTTTATGATAACTTAAAATGTTGCAGGGACGAAAAGATAATAAAAGTGTGTAATTTAATGTTTATTTTTAATTAAGGCAAAACGCGTTTAATCGTGCTAATATTACGGGCGCGGACATAAAATTTAATAAATTATTTTATAACGAAAGTGGTTTTATTTCAAAGCAAGAGCGAAATAATATAACGAACGCAATATCACGTTTTATTTCAATTGTGTTATTACATTACAATACCTACTTTATTATTTAATGACTGACTGAAATTAACACCAAATACTAATTAATTTGATTATCTGAATGGAAATTAAATTAACCGGATCTACTTAATTTAAATTAAATTCAATAAAAGATGACTTTAGCAATAAAAGTTGACTTATGTGAACGCGTCGACCAAAAGGCGCGAATGGCAATCTCGCTCTAACCTGTTCTAGGGCAGGCCAGGGCCGGCGCAACGCTGTGTTTAAACTATTATTTTCCATTTTTTTGATAAACTACGTTGAAACTGTACATATTTTTTAACTGTAGGCATTCTCTGCATTTCAATTTAATTATTTCACAATGAATTGCATCTACAGAATGTATTTCTTTTCGCTGATGTCTTTTTGGGGAGTTAAACTATACCGACAGCTAAACCGGTCCCCTGAAAAAAAACCATCATACTAAAATAATTACATAATTAAAAAAACTTTGTTTTTCTTCGAAGGGCTTGCTTCGCGAACCGCGCCATGCGTTCAATCGCCTTCTCAAACATTCAAATTATTTCTATAAAATTTAGAATTCGTTCTTTTCGTAATTAGGAAACATTTTTACAATATTTTTTGCTCATTTATGTTTGATTATTGATCTATATCAACCACTTAAAAGGACATCGGCATACACCTGTGAATGCTTCTGTAACTGTCCTTTACGTGTACTCACACTAACTGCATTTAAATTCAATAATTTCACGATGAGTTGCATCGACATGCTTCTGTAACTGTCTTCTATATGTACTCGTGTAATCGCACTCATTGCATTTAAATTTCCTTATTTTCCGGTGAATAGCATCGACATGATTCTTCAAATTTGTTTTGTTTGTACATATGTAATTGCATTCGCTGCATTTAAATTGTCTTATTTTCCGATGAATTACTTCGATATGATGTTGCAAACATGTTTTATATGAACTGGTATAGTCGCATTCGCTGCAATGAAATTTCCTTATTTTCTGGTGAATTGCATCGACATGTTTCTTCAAATTTGTTTTGTTTGTAGATGTGTGTTTGCATCCGCTGCAATGAAATTTTCTTATTTTCCGATGAATTACTTCTATATGGTGTTTTAAATGTATTTTATATGCACTGGTATATTCGCAATCGCTGCATTTAAATTTCTTTATTTTTCTGTGAATTGCATCGACATGTATCTTCAAATTTGTTTTGTTTGTAAATGCGTAATTGCATTCGCTGCATTTAAATTTTATTTTCCTGTGAATTGCATCGATATGGTATTGTAAACCTGTCTTATATGCACTGGTATGTTCGCAATCGCTGCATTTAAATTTCCTTATTTTTCTGTGAATTGCATCGACATGTATCTTCAAATTTGTTTTGTTTGTACATGTGTAATTGCATTCGCTGCATTTAAATTTTATTTTCCAGTGAATTACTTCGATATGTCGTTTTAAATGTGTTTTATATGCACTGGTATATTCGCAATTGCTGCATTTAAATTTTCTTAATTTCCGGTGAATTGCATCGACATGTATCTCCAAATTTGTTTTGTTTGTACATGTGTAATCGCATTCGCTGCATTTAAATTTTCCAATTTTCCGATGAACTACATTAATATGATCCACCAAATAATATTTGTTTATAAAATCCTTGTTACATTCATTACACTTGGGTCGTATTCTTTTGTGTACAGAATCAATATGACCTAATAAAATAGAGTTTTGCTTAAATGTCCTATTACACTCGTTACATTTATATATTCTTTTTTTAATTTTATGTAATTTAGAGCGTTTTTTGTTCAGAGGAGCAGTCATTGTTAAACAAAGTTTTTCCTTTTCTTTGCAAGCCAAGCATAATAAATTTGACTCGTGTTGATTAAGTACGCTATTTATCAAACCGCAATTATCAACGGTACACTTGCAACTACGACACGTAAAGCCGATTTCATTTGTTGTCAAAATGGATGTTTCTTCATTTTGCGTTGTTTTAGATTTGAATTTTTGATCTGCGTTAACACAATATTCTCCACTTGAAATATTAGCTTCCGATTTGATAAATTAAGTATTTTCCTCTTCAAAATAATCGCAGTGGTGATTAATTATCGTTTCTTTCTGGAAACCATAGAATCTTTTGTATTCAATGTGCGATTCACTAAAACGATCTGGATCAAGACTATTTTCGCATGATGGCTGTTGCGTCCCGTCGAAATGGCTGCTGGACGGATTGCAATCAACTGATTGCTCATATTTTATGGTAACATTGTCATCGTTTTGTTCTAATTTGAGAGCGGATTTATTTTCGTTTCCTTCCATAATTATAACCTCACTTAACCTAGTTCAGACATTGCCATTGCATTAGTTTAGACAGTCCATTTTGACATTTCTACCTGATTACTCTTTTTACAAAATATAGAAATAGGAAAGAAAAATAGTTGACAGGACCGATTAATATATTTTCAATATTAAAAATAATTGTAAATTTTAATCGTGAATATCCGAATAGCAAAAATATGACTATAGTTTAATAGTATAATAATCTTTAACAAAATAAATATCCCACCTAAAAGCTGAAATTTTTATAACCTATATTCACATATTAATTTTATTTATAACTAGCGCCAACCAGTTAGGCACTAAAGTGACCCCATGAAATTAAGGCAATAAATTGTAAGAAATTAAGCCGATTGTCAATAAACCGTGCAATTAAAATATCACTAGTGAAATTGTAATATCACGGCTTTGACAGTATGCCAGCGACATCAGGGTGTCCCATAAGTGGTGGATCAAACGATATGAGGTGATAGGAGATGTCATTTGCTATCAAACTTAATATAAACATGGTCTACCAATTCTCAATGGTTTAGAAGTTATACCACTTACAACCACTTTTTTGAAAATACTTACCCCGTCTTACATAAAAAATCGTGAATAAAAATTGATCTATTTTTCAACATTTTTTTTCTTGTTTTCAGCTTATTAGTAATTTATTTTTCTAGTAAAAGTATTTTCTTGACCTTTTCCTCGATATTAAAAAAGTGAATTTGAATTTTGTCATAATTTACTATTTTCATAAAAAAATTACCTCAACTTTGTATAAAGTTTACCTAAAAAAAATGTACTACGGAAAGTTGTACCACCACTTTAAAAACTTCTACTGTTCATACTGATTCTAAAGAAGGTACAATTTATTGGTATTGTCAATGTTTCCATACTTTTAGTAGTAGTTTTTCAATGAGAGGGGTCGGTCAATAATAAAATAAGATAAATAAAATATATTTTTGTATTTGTAATAATGTATCATTTATTGCAACTTTTTTCCAGAAAAGATGCTCAAAATGTCTTCCTCCCACTTCATGCATAGATGAATTCTTCTTAAAATGTTTCTTTTCAGATTTAGCATTGCTCTATCATTATTACGAACGACTACTGCTGGAGCTTTCAATTCTTCTCTTAGTTGCAGCTCGTCTTGAACTTCGTGTTGGTATACCATTTCCTTGAAGTAGCCCCAAACAAAATAATCGAGGGGATTCAGATCCGGCGAGCGTGCTGGCCAGAGGATAGTTCCCCCTCTTCCTATCCAGCGATTGGGGTACGTGTTATCTAGGAGATTGCGGACATTGGCTGCAAAGTGAGGTGGTGCTCCATCGTGCTGCAACCACATTCTTTCCTGTATTTCCGGTGGGAAATTTGCTAGAAGGCCGTTAAGATCATGCTGCAGGAACTGTAGGTATCGTCTACCTTTGAATATTCGTGTCAGCTCAAATGGTCCAATCAGTCTACCGCTGAGTATTCCCGCCCACAGATTCACACCAAACTGATGTTGAAAGCGATCCCTCCTTATAATTCTCGGATTTTCCACCGACCAAGAGTGCATATTGTGCATGTTGAATACGCCAACCCTTTTAAATGTAGACTCATCGGTCCACAAAATCGAATCAAAGAAGTTTTCATCTTCCCGGGATCGACGAAGCATTTCTCTGCAAAATGCTACCCGTAAAGCGTAGTCTCTGGGCAAAAGCGCCTGCACACGTTGCACGTGGAAAGGGTGCAAATGGTTTCTACGTAACAGTCGTTGCGCAGTGGACTTTGGAATACCAGAATATCTTGCAATGTGACGCACACTAGTAGAAGGGTCCTCTCGCACCAAGGCAAGCACATCTTCCCCTACTTCGTCCCTCATCGGTCTTCCATCTCGATATGGAACACCAGGGATTTCACCTCGTAAATACGAGTTGTGCACCCGAGAAAACACCCTGTAATCAGGAAAGCGTTCACGATTCGGGAATCGAATTCGGTATTCTCTCGCAGCTCGCCGACTATTTCCTTCGCACAGCCCGTAGATGAAATGCATCTCTGCATATTCGCGCGGGGTGTAAACCTTGTGGTCCATTCTGGAATAGTGTAGCTTTCAAGCAAAGCTGTGTCCAATTCACAAGCACAATGAAATTTAAATAAGCCTAGCTCCAAAACAAACAAACAAACAAAACAAAGCAAAGTCGTAGGTTAAAAATGAATAAAACAAAGGGAACATGTGTAGTTACAAGCAGATAGCGAGGCACTAACTTAACAAGGTACCTACTAAAACTTCAAATACTGAATTAGGCGGGCGAAGAGGTAAGGAGAAAGGGGCTAATGACGAGTAATTAGTACCTGGTAGCGGCCGAAGTTAATTTGTCGCGCGCTCCTGATACTTTTCAGAATTAAAGCATTGCTTATGCACATCAGAATAATAAATACTAATGAATTAATTAGAATCAGTATGAACAGTAGAAGTTTTTAAAGTGGTGGTACAACTTTCCGTAGTACATATTTTTTAGGTAAACTTTATACAAAGTTGAGGTAATTTTTTTATGAAAATAGTAAATTATGACAAAATTCAAGTATACTTTTTTAATATCGAGGAAAAGTTCACGAAAATACTTGGACTAGAAAGATAAATTACTAAAAAGCACGAAACAAATAAAAAAAAAATTGAAAAATTGATCATTTTTTATTCATGATTTTTTATATAAGACGAGGTAAGTATTTTCAAAAAAGTGGTTGTAAGTGGTATAACTTCTAAACCATTGAGAATTTTTTAAGTGTTTTATTTCGCTCCCACATAACACGTAGTTATTTTGTAGTACCAACTTAAGCATTGTAGCTAATATTTGGTATACTTTCGATACAATAAATAAAAATACAAATCGATACATCATATATTACAGAAATCTGTTTAGGGTATTTATAGATTTCAAAGTTTCACACCGAAAAAAATATAGACTAAAAATGGAACGACCATGTTTTAATACAAACACCCCATTCCTTTACCACGGGCTTTAACACACTCGAGTTTAGGTGACAAGTCCTTACATTATTCTATTTCTTTAAAGTTATTCGTGGACTCATCGAGAATCCCGTAATACTCGGAGATATTGGTTTCTTTGTTGCGGACCGTTTGACTAGACGCCGAAGCAATCCTTATTTGGGCGGTTAGCGTGTCGTACCGACATATACAAGTACCTATAGTCGGATTGGAAGAGCAGTCGAATTATTAAATTCCATTTCAGCGGAGATTGATATCTTTTTCTGTTTGCCCAATAGGATTAAACATTTACTTTCTCTTACACCGCTGCTCAGCGTGAATAATTTATTTGTTATGCCTAAAGGAATTATTTTATTTTAACGTTGTATATTTCCTGATTAGTTCAATTTATTTGTTATTCTCTTCTATTGTTTGTTATTTTGTTCTTTTATTTTAGTAGTTTAATTTTTACTTTAATTGTAATGTGTACATGGGGAAACCTGTTTAATAAATAAATAAATAAACATTATGTGCGAACTCAAAAATAATATATTTGTCTTTCTTTGTCCGCTTGGCTGCGTATCTATCGATCTCTTTCTCGCACCGCATCACTCATTTTACAGTTCAACAATATTATTTATTTACGTAATTTGACATAAATAGCAGAGAAATAATAAATATAATGAAATATTTACAAGTGGTATGATATTCTTTCTATTAACTGCTGCATTTTCGAATGATTACTGCAAGTTTTCCTGCACAAAGGGAATTTTTGTGAGTTTCTCTAAAACGCTCGGCACATCGACTGGCAAAAAAGCAATACCACACCAGCGAATGGTATTGCTTTTAGGCGGTGGACGAATTCGTGGAAGTTAAGGTCTAAATTTCGCGGTTCCTTCTATGCCAGTATTCAAAACGTAATATGTAATAAACCTGGTTTCATCAAAAATATCCCTCTAGAGATCTCTCTTGTCCCTTAAAATGAAATTTCCTCTCAATTTATCACATTTGGTAGCATCTAACAATTTTACAATTTATAAAGTTATTTTAATATTGATCTCTCCTAAACCAACTTTCAATTTATTTATTTTTTTTTATTTTCTATTTTCCACCCCTTAAGTTCGGTTTTTCGTATTTATTTTTATAATTGTAAAAGGTAAAATGTGTTTCTGGCACACTGCCTAAGCTTTGGGCTTATTGCCACTTTCGACGAAGAAAAAGAAGAAGGAAATAACACTACCCATGGCATAACGACGTAGGCAACTGTCATATTTACATTTTGAAACCCTAAAAGGAGATAAAACGAACTGTTTATACCTTTATCTTTATCAAAATGGAGGAAAACGAACTTAAAACTGGACAAATTGATGACAATATCACCTTTCAATATGAGCAAGTAAGTGAATGCAATCAAACCAACACTAATATTGATGGACATCAAAAGCAATCATCCAAGATTAATCTTGAATCATCAAATCCAGCTGGATTTATTAAGTCAGAAGTTGATAACGACATTTGCTTTGGTTTCCGGGGCGAGAATAGTATAAATCTACAAGATAATGCTTTTGAAGAAGAAAATACAAAGCTTATAAAATTAGAAACCAATCTCTTGAACGATCAATGTAATAATCAAACAATCCAAAGTTTAAAAAGCCCAATAATATTAATAAAAACAATCAATTTTATTTGTAACATTTGCAAATGTACTCTTGATAGACACAGCCGAATAAATACTGCAATAGATAAGCACAATAGGGCGAACTTAATGTGTTTAGAATGCAGAGGACAACAAAGAAAGAAATCAACAGTGACTGATACTCGAAAGAAGATTACGGATGAACAATTTAAGATTAAACAAAATCGACAAATAAGAAAATTTAAATGCAGCGAGTGCGATCACAGTAGTTTAAGGAAAGCACATTTACAAACGCATATGGATGGAGTTCATCGGAAAATAGGAAAATTTAAATGCAGCGAGTGCAATCACAGTAGTTCAAGCAAAGCACATTTACAAACGCATATCGACGGAGTTCATCGGAAAATAGGAAAATTTAAATGCAGCGAGTGCAATCACAGTAGTTCAAGAAAATCAAATTTACAAACGCATATCGAAGGAGTTCATCGAAAGATAAGAAAATTTAATTGCGACGAGTGCAATTACAGTAGTTCAAGGAAAGCACATTTACAAACGCATATGGATGGAGTTCATCAGAAAATAGGAAAATTTAAATGCAGCGAGTGCAATCACAGTAGTTCAAGCAAAGCACATTTACAAACGCATATCGCTGGAGTTCATCGAAAGATAAGAAAATTCAAATGCAGCGAGTGCGATTACAATAGTTTAAGTAAATCAGATTTACTAAAGCATATCGATCGAGTTCATCGAAAAATACGAAATTTTAAATGCAGCGAGTGCGATCACAGTAGTTCAAGAAAAGCAGATTTAAAAAGGCATATCGATGGAGTTCATCGAAAGATAAGAAAATTTAAATGCAGCGAGTGCAATCACAGTAGTTCAAGCAAAGCACATTTACAAACGCATATCGACGGAGTTCATCGAAAGATAAAAAAATTCAAATGCAGCGAGTGCGATTACAATAGTTTAAGCAAATCAGATTTACAAAAGCATGTCGATGGAGTTCATCGGAAAATAAGAAAATTTAAATGCAGCGAGTGCGATTACAATAGTTCAAGCAAAGCAGATTTACAAAGGCATATCGATGGAGTTCATCGCAAAAAATAAAAAGATTCATCATCAGCTTTAGTTAATCGAGATCACAAAAATCACAGTTATAAAAAGTTCAACAATAAGCAATATATCGAAATTTACATTTGACGATATTGAGTTATAATTAAGCGATTGGTACAGATTAAAATTCTCTTTATTTTGACAAAAAATCATCCTACAAACGTATTTTATTTGTAAATCATAAAAAAACGCTTTTGCATCTTGGTTAATTAATTAATCTTAAAATATGGAGCAAGTTATCGTATTTCACAATATGTGTATGTAATTAAGTACGCAGTTAAGTTTTAAAACGGAGCATATTTAATGGCCAGATAAAACCTTCTATTCCACGCACTGCGCAATAGTTGCCAATCGTTTTGGGGAATTGTTTTTTTCGTTAATTATATTTAAATAACGTTTAAACTGTCATCTTAGATTTATATAAAAAACACGTTTTAAAGTAGAGTGACTTTAGTTAAGAATATTTGTAAATAATACTAGTAATATAAGGAAATACCATATATAAAAGGCAGCTTATAAATTTGAAGAGAATTACATCGCTCTAATTGTTAACGGAAAATATCCTGTCAGTTATTCAATTTGGGTAATGAATATGGTCATAAAATAATTATTTACTATAAATTTAACCAACTTGACTAGGCTAAGTATCGTCTGTTCTAAGGTTGACTATATATTATTGTTTTATGGATTAGGTTATGTTAGTAATGTGCGTAATATAATTTTAATAATGTATAAGTAAACATAATATTACTTAGGCATTTAAGTTAAATAATTATGTGCTATTTTCACCGATTCTATAAAAATGAAATATTTGGGAAGGTAGGACGGTATGCCATGCATCAAGGCTTTGAGAGTTATACTTCCCTCAGTCAACAAAAAAACAGTATAACTAGATATTTACAGTTAATTACAGATTTCATATTTTTTGTATAATAATTTGAAATACTGAATTTTAATCAGTTTTTATTCTATGTTTGTTTCATATTATTATGTAAGGTAGAGCTTTCAGGATCAAATAAGCTAACATAATGAAAGTCAGTATTATCAAATGTAAACTAAAACATCATAAAACAACAGATCGTCATCATCTCCATCAACAGCATCATCGAGATCATCATCATCAGTAGTGGGCCACATATACGAGTTTTAATGATCACCCCGTATATAATCAATAAGTTTTTTTTTATTTTTTTTTTTTTTTATTACAGTAATGCACCATGTACAACCCCACGAAGGCTGGTGCCTTTTCCGTGGGTATCTTAGCTTACAATTCAACAATATAATTACTTTTCAAGACACCTTAATTAAATTAAAATTAAAACACTGCGCGCTGACTGCAATACCAAGTAATCCTTCATTTATACAATATAATGTAAATGTAAAAGTATACTAGAGACGTTGAGTAGTCACTCAATATAATAAACATACACAATAAGACAACATCATAAACAACAACGTAACAGCATACGTAATAATTTAAAAAATAATAATAATAAAGTTATAATTTTTAATTTTGACATGAGTGTAATTTGAATGTGGTTTTTTTATTGACTTCACGTTTTTAAATGTTTTAATGTCATTTTCTAGCTCATCATTTTGAGGTCATTAATTGTTTTTTATAATTTTCGGAACTTTATTATGAGGCCAGATATGCATATTGGCCAATATTCCCACTCATTACGAAGGAAAATGTTTCTTTATTGAAAAATGTAAAACAAAAATAATTACTCTGAACTTATTTACTGTCAATTGGAATCCTCACATGCTCTTATATAACATATACGAAACAAAATGTATGACCGGCATAGAAAACTATATAAAACGAAGCTAAGTGCTGGTGGTTGTCGACACCAAGTCCTGAAGGAGGCAAGTCGTTCCAGGCCAATGTGGGTCTTATGTTTTGTTAATCCGTCGATATGTCCTGCAAAAAGACCAGGATAAGATTTTCTACATATAAAATTGGAATACTCGGAAGATCGTCTTTTCCATACGAATCGGTTGAACTTTAAATTTATCACATGACTGCTTTATATTCAAATTCGGTCATTTGTCGGTCAATGTCCTGAAAGCGAGATCACAAGGAAGAAAGGATAATTAATTGATAATAACTTTGAATAATAAATACCAATATAAGTTTTGATGAGAAACATGGCAGGTACCTGTTATAGAAAGATATGAATTACTGTTTATTTTTGTTTACTTATTTTTTTATTTAGAATGATGCTTGCGAGTGTAATTATAAAATAATAA
This sequence comes from Neomicropteryx cornuta, assembly GCA_020383195.1. Lineage (NCBI taxonomy): Eukaryota > Metazoa > Arthropoda > Insecta > Lepidoptera > Micropterigidae > Neomicropteryx > Neomicropteryx cornuta. Next base: position 843,551 of record JAHKQU010000010.1, on the reverse strand, counting down.
AAATTAACTCGAATCTGAATAACTTAGTACATACAGTTCGAGAATTGTTAAATGGTAAAATGCCAGTCCTTTGAACGTCCAGCGTCATAAACATCACTTTGTTGACATGACCTTAAGTTTTGAGGAACCTACTTTAGTTGAGGATGAAAACAAATATTTTTTTTTTGCTGAGTATATTAACATTTGGTAATTAATCGTGTTTGATGAGGACAAGAAGATTACTCAGCCCCGCCTACGAAATAGGAATTTGCTAGGTTTTTGAGAGCCCCATAAAACCTTACTTGGTTACGACGGGATCAATGAAACTGTTGTCTTGGTCACTGTCTATCTCATTCCCCTCGCGCTCGTGTGAGTGAGAGGGCTGCAACTCCGTCTCAACTCCATACAAAAATAGCCACTAGGTGAAAGCTATAAGAACCAATTTGCCATTTTAAGTAAGCATAAAATGCAGTATTAATCAGGATCAACGGCTGTTTTGATGTGATTGGTTTGATTTCAAATCAGCTTATAAAAACCGATGACATCTTTCTAAATGCAGTAGTGACCAGAGTGATTTATAGTGATTCATAGTGACCCAGATGACACCAAATTTGTAGCAATTGGACGTCCCAGGTCACCGAAGCTGATTTTTCTTCACAATGGTGAGTTTTCATAGGAATAAATCGCCATAAACGTGGTTTGAACCTGAATAAAAAGAATAATAAATAACACTCGAGCCGTAATATTAGGTAAGCCACGCAAATGATAATTATTTTAAAAGTACCTTTTCACCTTCTTCCCAGTTTTGCGAAGAAATCTTCCTTCTTTTGGTGATTTTTTCCATCGCCAAGAAAACAAATCGACCTTGGATAATAGGTAATTTTAAAGAATAAAATGATCAGCAAATGGGACAAAACGGTTAAAATTCGATAGCGATATATAAATCAGTAAAATACCAAAGCGGACAGCTGACACGACGCGAGTGAACTGACAGCGCTATTGCTAGCGTAAAATATGTCCAAAAACACGTCGCCTGCTAAACGTCAACTAGGTTAACCATTCGCTTCGCTAAACAGGGTTTATAAATAGGAATTTTTGAACGCCTTATTAAGGCTTTAGACATCATTTAACTAAACGGAGGTTAAACAACCGTTTAAGCAAATCTAATAAGTAAGACTAATATTTACTTTTAAATGCCATTATTATGACTTGAACACCGTGGGTTCAAGTCACCGTGGGTTTTGAACTTTCAAATGCCTAAATCCTGTTTATAATGTTTTCTCGTGAATATCTAATACAGTACTAGATATGTGAACTTTGCATTTTATTAAAGCCTTAAATATGTTTCAGATTATTTCGAATTTTATTGATTTTTTATTGCACGACCCATTGCTTTTCCGAACACAGTTTTAGAAGCCGAAAATCCATTAATTTTTAGGGTTTTAAAATACTCCTTAAAACCCAACGAAGATGAATTGGATTTTTTGAATCTTATAGATAATGGCAATATTTTAAACTAACAAAATTCGAAAGATGAACAGCTGTCACTGTCACTGTCAATGAAGCATTTGTTGCAAACTATGATACCAGGGAAGCTAAAAATATAATTGTTTTCATATATTATGTTCAAATAATAACAATAATGCCCTAATACGATCATGGATAAAAGTGAGTATCAATTATAAAAAATATCGATTAGCCTATCGATCAAAGCCCACAGTAAAAGAGGTGTCAAAAATACTTAACCTATATTTATTGCAGAGTAAGCTTTAATTATTATTTTCAAAATGAAACATTCCAGTTCAGAATTCATTAGTTCTGTTAATATAAAAAATGAAGTGAATTTTCAAAATGAAATCCAAGAAATTAACATTAATCAACAGCGGGAAATTGAAATAGAAGATGTTCAATTTATCAAGAAAGAACCTGATATTCACAATTTGGCGAAAGTCGCAAAATACAAAAAAGAACAAGCCACAATGAAAATTGCGAAAGTAAATCTAAATCTTATAGATTTTTCGTGTACGAAATGCGGGTGTCTAATTGATAGAAGCAAGTCTGCCCATGTTCAATGCAATAATAGCAATGCAATATTTAATGAGTGTTTTCCTTTTTTGTGTTGGCAATGCTTAAACGTAAAAACGCCAATTAAAAACCGAAAAAATGTATTTAAAAAGTTGAAATGTAACGAATGCTGTAAGACGTTTGCATTAAAATATCTATTAATCGATCACATTAATGTCTTTCATCGCAAAATAAAAAAATATAAATGCAGCGAATGTGATTATATGTGTACTCGAAGAGGAAACCTAAAAAGACACATTGATGGTGTTCACCGCAAGATAAAAAGTCATAAATGCAGCGAGTGTAATTATGTGTGCTACAGTAAAGGTCACTTAAAAAGACACATTGATGGTGTTCACCGCAAGATAAAAAGTCATAAATGCAGCGAGTGTAATTATGTGTGCTACAGTAAAGGTCACTTAAAAGGACACATTGATGGTGTTCACCGCAAGATAAAAAGTCATAAATGCAGCGAGTGTAATTATGTGTGCTACAGTAAAGGTCACTTAAAAGGACACATTGATGGTGTTCACCGCAAGATAAAAAGTCATAAATGCAGCGAGTGTAATTATGTGTGCTACAGTAAAGGTCACATAAAAACACACATTGATGGTGTTCATCGCAAAATAAAAAAATATAAATGCAGCGAATGTGATTATATGTGTACTGTAAAAGGAACCCTAAAAAGACACATTGATGGTGTTCACCGCAAGATAAAAAGTCATAAATGCAGCGAGTGTAATTATGTGTGCTACAGTAAAGGTCACTTAAAAAGACACATTGATGGTGTTCACCGCAAGATAAAAAGTCATAAATGCAGCGAGTGTAATTATGTGTGCTACAGTAAAGGTGACATAAAAAAACACATTAATGGTGTTCATCGCAAAATAAAAAAATATAAATGCAGCGAATGTGATTATATGTGTACTGTAAAAGGAACCCTAAAAAGACACATTGATGGTGTTCACCGCAAGATAAAAAGTCATAAATGCAGCGAGTGTAATTATGTGTGCTATAGTAAAAATCACATAAAAAGACACATTGATGGTGTTCATCGCAAAATAGAAAAATATAAATGCAGCGAATGTGATTATATGTGTACTCTAAAAGGAACCCTAAAAAGACACATTGATGGTGTTCACCGCAAGATAAAAAGTCATAAATGCAGCGAGTGTAATTATGTGTGCTACAGTAAAGGTCACTTAAAAGGACACATTGATGGTGTTCACCGTAAGATAAAAAGTCATAAATGCAGCGAGTGTAGTTATGTGTGCTACACTAAAGGTCAAATAAAATCACACATTGATGGTGTTCATCGTAAAATAAAAAAATATAAATGCAGCGAATGTGATTATATGTGTACTCTAAAAGGAACCCTAAAAAGACACATTGATGGTGTTCACCTCAAATTAATAAGTTATAAATGCAGCGAATGTGATTATATGTGTACTCAAAAAGGAAACCTAAGAAGACACATTGATGGTGTTCACCGCAAGATAAAAAGTCATAAATGCAGCGAGTGTGATTACGTGTGCTTCAGTAAAGGTTACATAAAAAAACACATTGATTGTGTTCACCGCAAGATAAAAAGTCATAAATGCAGCGAATGTGATTATATGTGTACTCTTAAAGGAACCCTAAAAAGACACATTGATGGTGTTCACCGGAAATTATTAAGTTATAAATGCAGCGAATGTGATTATATGTGTACTCTAAAAGGAACCCTAAAAAGACACATTGATGGTGTTCACCGCAAGATAAAAAGTCATAAATGCAGCGAGTGTAATTATGTGTGCTACAGTAAAGGTCACTTAAAAGGACACATTGATGGTGTTCACCGTAAGATAAAAAGTCATAAATGCAGCGAGTGTAGTTATGTGTGCTACACTAAAGGTCAAATAAAATCACACATTGATGGTGTTCATCGTAAAATAAAAAAATATAAATGCAGCGAATGTGATTATATGTGTACTCTAAAAGGAACCCTAAAAAGACACATTGATGGTGTTCACCTCAAATTAATAAGTTATAAATGCAGCGAATGTGATTATATGTGTACTCAAAAAGGAAACCTAAGAAGACACATTGATGGTGTTCACTGCAAGATAAAAAGTCATAAATGCAGCGAGTGTGATTACGTGTGCTTCAGTAAAGGTTACATAAAAAAACACATTGATTGTGTTCACCGCAAGATAAAAAGTCATAAATGCAGCGAATGTGATTATATGTGTACTCTTAAAGGAACCCTAAAAAGACACATTGATGGTGTTCACCGGAAATTATTAAGTTATAAATGCAGCGAATGTGATTATATGTGTACTCTAAAAGGAACCCTAAAAAGACACATTGATGGTGTTCACCGGAAATTATTAAGTTATAAATGCAGCGAATGTGATTATATGTGTACTCTAAAAGGAACCCTAAAAAGACACATTGATGGTGTTCACCGCAAGATAAAAAGTCATAAATGCAGCGAGTGTAATTATGTGTGCTACAGTAAAGGTCACTTAAAAGGACACATTGATGGTGTTCACCGCAAGATAAAAAATCATAAATGCAGCGAGTGTAATTATGTGTGCTACAGTAAAGGTCACTTAAAAGGACACATTGATGGTGTTCACCGTAAGATAAAAAGTCATAAATGCAGCGAGTGTAGTTATGTGTGCTACACTAAAGGTCAAATAAAATCACACATTGATGGTGTTCATCGTAAAATAAAAAAATATAAATGCAGCGAATGTGATTATATGTGTACTCTAAAAGGAACCCTAAAAAGACACATTGATGGTGTTCACCTCAAATTAATAAGTTATAAATGCAGCGAATGTGATTATATGTGTACTCAAAAAGGAAACCTAAGAAGACACATTGATGGTGTTCACCGCAAGATAAGAAGTCATAAATGCAGCGAGTGTGATTACGTGTGCTACAGTAAAGGTTACATAAAAAAACACATTTATTGTGTTCACCGCAAGATAAAAAGTCATAAATGCAGCGAATGTGATTATATGTGTACTGTAAAAGGAACCCTAAGAAGACACATTGATGGTGTTCACCTCAAATTAATAAGTTATAAATGCAGCGAATGTGATTATATGTGTACTCAAAAAGGAAACCTAAGAAGACACATTGATGGTGTTCACCTCAAATTAATAAGTTATAAATGCAGCGAATGTGATTATATGTGTACTCAAAAAGGAAACCTAAGAAGACACATTGATGGTGTTCACCGCAAGATAAAAAGTCATAAATGCAGCGAGTGTGATTACGTGTGCTACAGTAAAGGTTACATAAAAAAACACATTTATTGTGTTCACCGCAAGATAAAAAGTCATAAATGCAGCGAATGTGATTATATGTGTACTGTAAAAGGAACCCTAAGAAGACACATTGATGGTGTTCACCGCAAATGAAAATTTTAATTATACGGGGTTTTAAATCTGACTGGATTTCTATTCCATAAGGGGTTCCTCAAGTCAGTCTGTGGGGCCCATTATTATTTCTATTTTATATTAATGATACTGATAGTTGCTTTCACCATGCTTCAACACTTATCAGATGCTGACGACCTTAAAATTTTCTATCCTATAAAACATGTTGATGATTGCCGTCTATTACAGGAAGATATTCAACGTCTTGCTACATATTGCAAAGTTAATCGACTTTATTTAAATGTATCTAAATGCTACTCTATGTCATTTAGATGAAAGACCAGTACTATTGATTTTGATTATAAAATTAAAAGCACTTGTTTAGCCAAGAAAGTAACTGTTAAAGATTTGGGGATAACATTGGATCGAAAATTACTTTTTGTAAAGCATGTTGACCCAATTACTTATAAAGCTTTTGGCATGTTGGGTTTATTCTCAGAGCATGTAAGCATTTTAATTGATTTTTTTCTTTCAAGATCATCATTCGTCCGAAGTTAGCTTGAATATGCATCTCAAATATGGAATCCACATTACAATTGAGAGGTTGGAACGAATTGAAACGAAATTCATTAAATATTTGTATTATCGTACATTTTCTCTTCCTGACATTTTCTCAATTTCATTAGAAAAATATAATATGGCCAATCTTTCAGATAGATCTCTGACTTATTGTACTTATACAAAATCTTAAATGATTTTGTTAGTTCCATGGAACTAATTGCTTTGATTAAATTTCGTGTACACTCTCGGTTAACTAGACATAAAGAGCTGTTTCGTCTGCCCATATGCAAAAGTAATTACTCCCAAAACAATAATGTTATTAATATATTTAGTTGTAATTTGAGTGAGTTTAAGCATCAAATTTCTAAATAATTGAATGTGTAATTTCCTCTTGTCTTTCTACCTTTTGTTAAAAATTATATGTTAAATCTTTGTTTCGTTAGTTTTAGTTTTTGTGAATTACTGTTGTTGCACATTAATTATATTTTAACATTGCAAATTCTTAAAGGTTAACATTCTTATCTTTGTTTTTGTATAAGGGTTGTAACTAACTGTTTATTTGCCAATTAAAAAATAAATAAATGCAGCGAGTGTGAATAAATGTGTTTCCATGAAAGAAGTTAGAAAAAAATACATTATTGGTGTTCATTTCAAAATAAAAAGATAGAAATGTAGCTATTGTAATTATATTTGTACTCAAAAAGGAAATTGATGAAACACACATTGATGATGTTCAACCCGAAATAAATATATAAAAATGTAGCGATTGCGATTGTAAAAAAAGGTAAAATGTTATCTGTGACATGGCTTTGAGTTCATTATCTACGCAGACGACATAGATTTTATAGGTTTAACTTCGAAATGTAAATTAAATTAAATTAAAAGAAATCAAATCTCATCAGTATACAGGCTGATTTTTACCGTTCGACTCTATAAAATACAGGGTGCGTCAAAACAATATAGAAATGAAGGCGACTAAATACGTGAACGAAGATTCCTTCTGAGGATTGATTCTGACACAAATCGTTAGGTTCAAATGTATTTTTACCTACTGGTTTCTTTACTGTACTTTACTGTACCTTACTGTGGTCTATTCAGTTTTTCTGCTACTTTTGTTAGTTATTCGTATCGATATATGTTTACCTGATAGGTAAAATGAAATAAACACACCTAGCTTTACCGTGCCTAATTATAATAATTGTTTTGTTAATCGTTATAATATTGAGAACAAATATATAAATTACATCGTAGTTGTTAATAAAATAATTAAATTAGGATAGCGTTTATGATTAAATTCATTTTGTTAAAACTGCCATAGAAACAAACATATTTAACAACATCAGGTCTATGGTAAAATATTTATTTTTTTAACTAATTTAAGAAGTGCAAAAATATGTTTTTTTTACTTAATAGATATTAGAATATTTCAAATATTAAAATAAAATGATTAAGTATGTTGAATTTAATTTAAGGAATTTTTATTATTATTTTAGTTTATTGTTTTAGAAACCCATGCTTGATAACTCGGTAGAATTTGCGTAGAATTCAATAAAATTTTACCGACCTCATATGGATTTTTATTTTCCTATATTATATCAAACAAAATCTTCTTTTTATTGTAATATTTCAAAGTTTCAGTTTGAGTGTTATGTAATATTAAAAGTACCTAGTTTTTAACATAAATAGTGTCACTATTTTAATTCAGTTAATTACTTTTTTCGTATTTGATTTTCAAAGTTGGTGTTTCAAACATTTACAATATTATATTATTTTTCTTTTTTTTCTAAACCATTACTTATATTATAGTTGAATTGTATTTCATGTTTTACTTATTGGCTTTCGGTAAATATTTTTCAATTTAAAAAAGCCTTCTTAATATACCGGAAGTGTATTTTTTTGAAATCGGTAAAAATTAGGTTCTTATTCATCAGAAATGAATGGTCAGATTACCTACCTACCTACCTAGCGACGATTTCCGTTTGAATTAAGTGGAAAACTTACAATGAAATTATTTATCCTTAAAAGATGTTGATGTAAAAAGTGTATAAATTGTTTTAGATAATTAAGAAAATTTAAATGCAGCGAGTGCAATTCAAATCACTCGCAGAATCATATCTATATAGCTCATCGAAAAGAATTAGGTGTAGCCAGTGTAATTAATTACAGAAACATATCGAAGCATTTCATATGAAAATAAACAATAAATAAACAAATCATTTGCAGTTCATTAAAATATTAATATTATTTCCTCCCCGCCCGCTGCTCTCTCCTCAGGCCGGGCAGCGCCCTCGACGGTCGCTTCCATCCGCACGTTACTCGCCGCCGCCGCCTGCGTTGTCTCCCTCTCGCAGGCTCTCCTTGGCCAGCTGATCCGCCGGAGTTATCGGACCGCGAGGGACGAACCGTGACTGGTCGGGCACCGCGTCACCTACAGATCTAAATGGTAGCATAATTTGAGACAAATAATGAACTTCCCCTATTGCCTGGCAGGGTGATAAGAGAAGAGTGCTTGGGCGCCAGACGGGGTGTTCAAGCGATGTCACGGGTTGCCCCTCATCCCACTCTCATCGCCTTGACTCACTCCCGTTACATGGCAGGTCTGGCTAGTCCAGACCGCGACTTACAAAAAACCCGGTCACTCCTCTAGATGAGAGGACGCTATCATGGAACGGGCTCAAGATAAACGAAGATCTCAGGGTCGTCTGGGTCATGTCCCATGAAGCATTATGAGCCCGTGTCAAAGGAAATGATAAGGTACATGGCAAAGGTAGTTAAAGACAAGAGGTGCATTTATTGAAAAAAATGGTGAGGTTAAATATTGATAACAATTAAAGTCGTTTAATACAATACCACAACAGATGAGAGACCAGTTGAACCAGAAGGGTCAAATGGTCTAGAAGATAACAACTGACTAATGAACAAAAATGAACAAAAGGCTTAACGCCGTCGTTCTGTGGTCTGAAGGACCTTAGATGAAACGACAACGTGCATGACATAAAATAATAATGATGTAAAAAAAACAATTAATTTCGAATTTTGACATGGACTCGACAATGCGACGAACATGTTTCAGACACAAAGCAGGGTGAAACGATAACGTAAAAAAAACAATTAATTTCGAATTTCTCAATTGGCTCTACGATGCGACAAACATGTCAATTAACTGTATGAAGAAACGATATTGCAAATAAAATGAACTACTAATAATGCAAAAAAAACAATTAATTTAACATTTTGGATTGGGTTTTACAATCCGGCAAATATGCTTCAGGAAACAATGCAATTGGCTTAGGTGAGAAAAAAAATACTAATAATCTACCCGAATGTAATCCAAAGTACGACCTCACTTAACGCTTTTTGGCAAAATTATAAATCAACAATTAATTAAACAGTTAATTAAACAAACCTCATTTTATGGCAATATTGCTCTCACGTGAGTTCAAATCAAATAAATATGAAAAGCTAACAAACATATAAAATTCTTAAGAGTGACTTTATTACTTTAATATTCAAAACAGATTGTTTGTAAATAATGGCATTACGTCATAATGACGTTTTACTATTTGTGCTTAGGTGTAGGTACGCCGATTAAACATTAGGAGGCGACACCTCGTTTAAAGCAAAAAACAAACAAACAAAAACAAACAAAATAATCAAACAAATCGACGGTGGTTTCACGCTACATGCTAGGTACTTATTTATGGCTAAGCATTTTGGCATTTTGGCACAGCAGAAACATACTAAAAATTATATTAAAAAGTTTATAAAGATTATAGGTATTTTACTCACTATCAGAACCAATGGTAAAACGTATTGCATGGGGTTATCTTAAAGTAATACAAAAAAAAATATAGTATAGCATTTCAATATGATGGCATGGCATTTGACACCTCGTGTGAAAAAATCTAAACAAATAAACAAAAAAAAAAACTGGTTGGAAATATACTAAAGAATAACTGCTGATAGCCGGGGCATGTGTACTTCTTAAAATGTTAGTATAATTATTTAATAAAAAAAAAATCAAAATTTATTCAGAAGCTTCAAGGGATCGAACGGACTAAACCCGTTTGAAACAATAAAAAAAATCCACCCACTCCAGAGATAATTTATGTGACGGACCCCCTTTTTCCTCGGCCCGAAGACCATCGAAGACGTGGCCCAGATGAGCAGATCGGCGCCCCTCCGTTCGCCCGGGACCCTCGGGGACCTCGAACCTTCGTGCAGGTGGCCCCCTCACCAGCCATTTGGCCACTGATAAATCGCACAAAAACCAAACTTGCGCGCCTGAAATATTTATCGCTTAGGGTAGTTCATTCAAAAGTCACTGCTGAATTCATGTATTCAATTTAGATTTGTTTTAAAAATGCATATTTTAAAAAAAGAGTGGATATTATCATTTTGTTTTTTTGTTTTTGTATCGTATTCGTTGGTTTTGTGCCCGAATTTTACCAAAGCGCAATAACCAAAAGTCTACAAGAGAACATTATGAAATTTATCACTTTCTCAACTTTACATATGTTTATTTTTCGACCAGCAAGTATAGCTATCGCCTGTTTATAGTATTGTTATCGTGCAGCACTCTGCACTGGTAAATCATCGATGGTCACTCAAACGCCGTCCGCGAGATGGCGCGCACGCGCTCGCCCCTGATTGGCTAAGGGAAGCATCGACACATGCGCACGACGGAACGGCGGGCGATGCGCCGCGACCGGTCGGCCGGCAATCGCCCGAGACCTTTCTCCAGCGAAGCCCGCGTCAATTGTGTCACTGCCTTGTCTCTGCCTTCATATTGCGATCTCATTTATTGTAACATTGTTAATAAAGTGGTACTTCGTACTTAATGGTGTTTACTGAAAGGACCCCATATAACAGTATATAAACCCGACGCACCCAATGATAGTTTTATACCGAAATTCAGCGCCATGATGCATCATCAGGTATCTTACTTAGCTCCATGGTAAATTCCGAACGTGTGGAAGTGTGGAGTGATTGATAAATGCATTTTGGCTTACAGAATAGAACTAAAATAAAATACTATATAAATTGAGTCAAATCAAAACTACTCAGGCGATCAAACAGGTATTTAAAACAATCTTGGGAAACTTCTTCCCTTTTACTATGTCACACTTGAGAATAATTTCTATAAAAACATCATTTTTTTCCTACCCGGTGCTCCCTTAACACATTCAGATCAGTACGTTACAGACAACAAAATATCCCACTCTGAACTGACTTATAATTTCTTATAATTGACAATTAATATGTAAAAAACTATGAAAATGTTTGTTTCTTATATTTAATAATATATTGACATAACTTTTGTAAAAAAAAACTCAAATTATTTACCATCAAAAACACTCCCAATTCACTATCGCGCTTTTCACCAAACGTCAAAACCAAACTAAATGAAAAAAAAAAGAAGAATATTCCTATTCCTTCATGAATCCAGGTTTAGGCGACATGCCATGCTTTTGAATATTAATAGAAATTCATTAAGACGGTATCGGGTTTACCCGGGAACGGAACCCTGTCGTATAAGACGATCACGATATATACCGTTATCGGCGCTGAACGTGTTAATTGTCAGGAAATGATGATTTAATTATTACCATTAGTTAATTAATTCACTCTCGATATGTAAGTTTTTAAAATAGTCTTAAGTGTGTGCGAATGGCCCTGGTGATATTGTTATAATATTCTACCCATTTTCGAATTCAATTATTTGCCCTTTGCCCTTCGCCCTTCGCCCTTGGCCCTTCGCCCCAAGGACAAAGGGCAAAAGGGCGAAGGACAAAGGGCAAAGGGTAAAGGGTAAAGGGCGAAGGGCAAAGGACAAAGGGCGAATGACAAAGGGCAAAGGGCAAAGGGTGAAGGGCAAAGAGCGAAAGACAAAGGGCAAAGGGCATAGGGCGAATAACAAAGGGCAAAGGGCACAGGGCACAGGGCAAAGGACAAAGGGCAAAGGACAAAGGGCAAAGGGCAAAGGTCGAAGGGCAAAGGGAGAAGGGCAAAGGTCGAAGGACAAAGGGCAAAGGTCGAAGGACAAAAGGCAAAGGGCGAAGGGCAAATGGCAAAGGTCGAAGGACAAAAGGCAAAGGGCGAAGGGCAAATGGCGAAGGGCAAAGGGCAAAGGGCGAAGGACCAAGAACAAAGGGCAAAGGGCGAAGGGCGAAGGACGAAGGGCGAAGGACAAAGGGCAAGGGCAAAGGGTGAAGGGCTTGAATCTTACTTGAATCGCAATCTATCAACTAGTGTGCGAATATAATTTCCGAAGTGCAATTCACCACCGCACGACTGACTTAAGTTGTTTCTCATTTTTGGGCATTTTTGGGCATCACGGTCAATCGATATATTTATTATGAAAAATAAGAAAATAATTTATAACGGGTTTTTTTTTTAGAGGCGTGGTTTTCAATCTGGCACTACTTTTTTCGTAGTTGGTGTTTTTGACAGCTGTCACTTGATTTATGCTCAGTTTGGTTTGCCATTTCATAATGAATAGACTTACTCCTGAACAACGTTTGCAAATAGTGCAAATTTAGAAAAAAACACTCTAAAATAAAGTAAAAATCGCGTCGTGGGCCTGTGGTGGCCTTCAAGATCGTGCGATTTAACACCGCTGGACTATTTTTTGTGGGGTTATGTGAAGTCGCTTGTCTACGCAGATAAGCCGGACACGATTAACGCCTTGGAAGAGAATATTCAGCGCGTTATTGCTGACATACGGCCCAACTTGCTGCAAAAAGTGGTTGAAAATTGGGCCTCTCGGCTGGAATTTGTTCGAGTCAGCCGCGGCGGCCACTTACCCGAAATCATTTTTAAAACATAATGGCAAACCCTTATCTTTATAATAAAACTAAATTCTTAGCCATAACAGCAAATTATATGCGTTTTATCTCGTCTTGAAAACCACGCCCCTAAAAAAAAACACCTTTATTATATCTATTAATTTTGTACGCAGTCATGGCAGATATAGCAGTTTTTTTTTTGTCAAATGTGTCGTTAATAAAGTCTCCGACTAAAGATACTTATTAAATAGTATTTGTTTTAATATAGTGTAAAACGGTTTTCATTTTATTTTTTAATTTTCCGATTATTTAAAGAATATTTTTAGTCCGTTTTAGTTCAAATAATTACGCGTTTGTCTTTTAAATGAAATTGTTTTACCATAGAGCATCATTAATATATACCAGTAGGACAGTGATTCATACCGCAAATAAACTTTCTTATTTTCTGGTGAACGGCGTCAATATGAGTGTAAATTGTATTGGCTAAACATGCATCAACACAGTCGCTACATTAAAATTGTCTATGAACGCCATCTAAAACCAAAAATCCAACACTTTTATTAGTTCAACATATATTTATTATCCAATTAACGCCAATATAAATTCCTAATATAAATTCCGTTAGTTGAATATGCATAATCAATCGCTGAATTTAAACAAATAAAAGATGATTATTTTATTGTGTTTTGTGGTTCAGATGTTTTCTGCTAATTGAAAATTAGAAAATATGTTTTTTTTTACCCTTTCGGGTCTGATTATACAAATGGATGATGAAATATTTCATTCGGATGATCTAATAAAAAAATTGTTATAAAAGCTCACTATTATTGTTGAATTTTGCGATTTGTTGTATTAATATTTTCAGAATTTTCATTTTAAAAATATTGCTAAAATCTTAAATACATTTCTCTCGTATGTTCAGTATAGGAGCATTGAAGCTGAATCTATATGAGATTGGGATTTTTATCTATTCATTTAATTGTTTATTTATCTACCTTTATCCACTCAATTACTAGTTAATTGCTTTTAAAAGAAGTTCAACACACTGGCACGACGGAACCACGCAAAAACAATCTTAGTCCGTTTTATAGGCGCCAATCGTTTTGAAATAAACGAGAAATTATAATCAATTTCTAAAAGTATCTTAAGGAATTCAAAACAACTAAACCAAACTCAAACTACGCTCAGATCGACCACGCCATTGTATGCTTTTTGTCTGAATTCTCACTTAAGGTAATTTCAATTATATTCTCTTAACTCATTCTTCGCTCATGAAGAATTATCAAACCTTCAAAATGGCCGTGTGGCCCTATATATTAAAACATTACACAGTTTAGCATGCGGACAAAACAAACAAATTAAAGATTAGGTTTTTCATAAATTATAGAATATGAAAAAATGTGTTTTATATGTTGTTTATAAATACTATTGTTAAATTGCATTATTTTTAGGTAATTTAAACTTCTAAAGTAATAAAATGTGAATAAATATTTTGTTTTTAAAAATGTAAGGACATTCCTAAGTATAAAAATGAAATAGTGTTTCCCACGGGATTCCTTATCACTTGACTTCCTCGCCTCCGGACTAAATGGGTCAACTTTTTCTAGTGCAAGTCCTTTTATGGGGTTATTCTACACATCAAACGAAACGACTATTGTTTTACGGGTTTTCTTAATTTTATCATTTTTTCCAAAGAAAATATATAATAATCTTAAAAATCTAACTAAACCCTAGTTACTAAAAACTAAAAACTAGTTAAACCCGACAACATTTTCATCTTGCTATTTCCAGCTCGAAAAAGATATTCTCTTTAACAACACATCCTGGCCAAATGCGACAAATTTGCTAGGATAGGTGGAACCCGCAGACCTCAAAGGAATACTTCCCTGGTGACTGCTACTCAAAACGCTGCTTTCTGAATGCTGGGTTCCACTGGTGCACCACTCACTCACGGCTGACCACAGAATCATGTGATTCAGAGGAACGGGCTACTTAAAGGATCTTCTCTTATTTAATTTAATTTTAAAATTCCCGTCTGCAGTTGAGTCGCTCTACTCAAAACCCAAATCAGACTGACTGTAAAAAAGTGACAGCATTAGGATAAAATATCAGCGCTGCCAATGTCGAAACTAATGTATTATAATACTATTTAATTTATTTTTTATTATTCTATAGTATTTGTGTGTTACCTAATGCGTTAATATAATATTGTTTTTGATGTCAATTTTGAAGTGAGAAATGTTAATGAGGTATGAAATTACTTTTTTGTATAATAATATAAAAAACTTAATCCTAATGTGAAGACGGAACAAATTTTTATAGGATTATTTTACTGCCCATTTGAGTTACTTTTTTGGACACATTAAAAAACTTGTAGAATAAAATTGTCCAGTTTCAAGTTTAAAATAACACCATAGATCGATTTGCGGGAGAAAAAAATCACCTAAAATTGACAAAAACACTAAAATTCATAAAAGAAAACATCTGACCACTAACTAGTGTTAGTTCCAAAAACGTCGAATTCATAATTATTGATGCAAAAGGATTGAATTCGTAGGCAAATACGAGGGTAGAATGAATTAACCTATTAATTACCTAGTTGTTGCAATTATAACGATTTTACACAAAACTGTGTTATGCGCATTCAAACGATAATTGCCGTGGCTGTAATCATTTTATTCAAAATGTGCAAATAACAGGAATGTTTCTGTAAATATCTGAAACTCCAAATAAAATACAAAATAACTCTTAAAACCACACACTTTGCATATGAACTTTCTAATTTAAGATGACAGTACTTAATTGTAAATGTTATATCTGAAATGCTACATTAAAAACAACATACCTATTGTCTTAATTATATATTATTGAATTTGTTATTTAAATGAACCTTAATGAACTAGCTGAACTTTCTTATATGTGATGTCTATAGTTATGTATTTGTAATTTTTGTTTAGCAAAAAAGTTGTAAAATCACATTCGCTTCATTTCAACTTTCTTAATTTTTGGTGAATGGCGTCAATATGATTCCGTAAAAGTTGATTAGTTGAACATGCATAATCACACTCGCTGCATTTAAACTTTCTTATTTTCCGATGAACGGCGTTAATATGGTTCAGTAAATGTTGATTAGTTGAACATGCATAATCACACTCGCTGCATTTAAACGTTCTTATTTTCAGATGAACGGCGTTAATATGTTTCTTTAAATCTCCATTACTTGAACATGCATAATCACACTTTGTGCATTTGAAAGTTCTCATTTTCCGATGAACGGCGTTAATATGGTTCCGTAAAAGTTGATTAGTTGAACATGCGTAATCACACTCGCTGCATTTAAACTTTCTTATTTTCAGATGAACGGCGTAAATATGTTTCTTTAAATCTCCATTACTTAAACATGCATAATCACACTCTGTGCATTTGAAAGTTCTCATTTTCCGATGAACGGCGTTAATATGGTTCCGTAAAAGTTGATTAGTTGAACATGCGTAATCACACTCGCTGCATTTAAACTTTCTTATTTTCAGATGAACGGCGTAAATATGTTTCTTTAAATCTCCATTACTTGAACATGCATAATCACACTCTGTGCATTTGAATTTTTTTATTTTCCGATGAATGATATTAATATGGTTCCGTAAATGTTGATTAGTTGAA
Organism: Neomicropteryx cornuta; assembly: GCA_020383195.1. Classification (NCBI taxonomy): domain Eukaryota; kingdom Metazoa; phylum Arthropoda; class Insecta; order Lepidoptera; family Micropterigidae; genus Neomicropteryx; species Neomicropteryx cornuta. The sequence goes on along the minus strand of JAHKQU010000010.1, from coordinate 827,128 downwards.
CATGCATAATTACACTCGCTGCATTTAAACTTTCTTATTTTCTGATGAACGGCTTGAATATGTTCTGTAAATTTCTTTTAGTTGAACATGCATGATCACAATCGGTGCATTTAAACTTTCTTATTTTTCGATGAACGGCGTTAATATGGTTCCGTAAATATCCATTAATTGAACATGAATAATCACACTCTGTGCATTTGAAAGTTCTCATTTTCCGATGAACGGCGTTAATATGGTTCCGTAAAACTTGATTAGTTGAACATGTATAATCACACTCGCTGCATTTAAACTTTCTTATTTTCAGATGAACGGCCTTAATATGGTTTCGTAAACTTTCTTTAAATGAACATGAATAATCACACTCGCTGCATTTAAACTTTCTTATTTTCAGATGAACGGCGTTAATATGGTTTCGTAAATTTCCTTTAGTTGAACACGAAAAATCACATTCGCTGCATTTAAACTTTCTGATTTTCCGATGAACGACGTTAATATGGTTCCGTAAATGTTGGTTAGTTGAACATGCATAATCACACTCTGAACATTTGAAAGTTCTCATTTTCCGATGAACGGCGTTAATATGGTTCCGTAAATGTTGATTAGTTGAACATGCATAATCACACTCTATGCATTTAAACTTTCTCAATTTCAGATGAACGGTGTTAATATGTTTCTTTAAATCTCCATTACTTGAACATGCATAATCACACTCTGTGCATTTGATTTTTTTTATTTTCCGATGAATGATATTAATATGGTTCCGTAAATGTTGATTAGTTGAACATGCATAATTACACTCGCTGCATTTAAACTTTCTTATTTTCTGATGAACGGCTTGAATATGGTTCTGTAAATTTCTTTTAGTTGAACATGCATGATCACAATCGGTGCATTTAAACTTTCTTATTTTTCGATGAACGGCGTTAATATGGTTCCGTAAATATCCATTAATTGAACATGAATAATCACACTCTGTACATTTGAAAGTTCTCATTTTCCGATGAACGGCGTTAATATGGTTCTGTAAATTTCTTTTAGTTGAACATGCATAATCACACTCTATGCATTTAAACTTTCTCATTTTCCGATGAACGTCGTTAATATGGTTCCGTAAATTTCCATTAACTATACTTGCATAATCACACTCGCTGCACTTTCTTATTTTTCTGTGAACGAGTTTTCGAATTTTGATATTTTTTAATATTTTAATGTTATTGCTTTTTTGTTTTTTAGTAGTCAATGATGAAAGAGTAGTTTCATCTGAACATCTGTAACACAAAATTAGATGTTCGTTGAGATTATTCGTTAGCGAATGTATGGAACCGTTTCGATCAACGGAACTCATGCAATTCGAACAAGTAAAGTCTATTTTCTTCAATATTATTCTGACGCATTTCCTTTCGTCTATTTTGCTCGGATATAATGAAAAAATGGCGTTTTTTTCCGTAATTATGCTGTTGCACATTTTTTGCGTCTTTTTCCGATTTGATAAATTTGATATTTTCTACTGTAAATTGATCGCATAGTTGATTTGAGTTCAGTTGTTGATTTGAGTGATTACTATCGCAGTCATTGACAATGATTTCTGATTTAACGGATTGACTTGCAGAATATTCGTTAGAATTATTAAATCGCACTTTTTCAAAATCACTGCTACTTGGTTTGTTATCGCTAGTTTTCTCATAAATACTGTGATCATTCGCTTGCTCCATTTTATGAGTAATATCAATTAATTTAACATTATGTTATGCGATATTAAATCAAAAGAATGTTTTGGTTAGGTACCTACATAATTATTATATTCTTGTAATGAATTTTAATATCTTCACGTATTTTAGTTGAATTTGACTTATCACTTCACTATTTTCGATGGCGTTCTACGTTCTCTAACCTAACCTATTCTGTCAATTTGGTTAAAGTTTCACTTGTTTAGAATAATGATTATATTGTATGCAAATCCGGTCGAATAATGGCAAATAAATTTAATACAGCAATTCCTACTTCGTACGAATCAGGGCAACTGCAAAATTAACACTTTCTGTCTCTATTATTGTCATGGCGACTCTAACCTGTCAAACTGACAAGGAGCGTTCGGCAAGTCAGCTTTAGACTAACCCTCCATAAAGTGTGATTTATGCCAGTTCAAAGTTGCAAAAGTAGGTAGACTGAAAATTGTATTTACTTAAGGTAAATATTGCGGATTATTTGAATCAGTCATGTTAACCGATTTTATATGATCTGTTACATTCGTAACTAGGTGCGCGTTACATGTTCTAAGAAAGGTTATTTGAGTTCTTTTTATTGTTACATTTTCCACTTGTATTATCCTTTTTTTGTTGCGTTAGTGGAGAGGATACAAAACTACAGATGAAACTAAACATGAATCTAAAGTGAAACGCATATATTATTTTATTAGATAAAAAATAAACATTCCTACCTTACTATGTAGAAGTACAAGTATATATGTATATATATTTTTTATTTATATTCGTCCCTTTAATACGTCCAAGCGATAGACAATGATCTTACTTTGGGCCGAAATTTTGTAAATCTAATTGCACGTGGCTCTATCACACACGAATACCATATGGGGGTAGTCCGGGAGACGTGTACATGGGTTTACTAATTCCCCAATGTGGAGTTATGCTGCCAGAAAACATAGAGACGGGAACTGAGGGCGAAAAACGCACCACGCCAAGTACGCCACTTTGCGTCGAGTACACTCCTCGCGAATCGTACTCTCGCTTGCTCGCATGTGTCATCTATCCAGTCTCTATCCAGATGGGTATCTACCGGTGTCGGGTTTTCACAAGGACAATTTGTATCTATATGTTTTAAAAGATCGTTGGGGAAAAGTGCCATCGGGAAGAGGCTCCTTAAATTACGCACAATTGCTAATCTCTTTAAATACAGGTCTTTTCTTTTTGTTTAAAAAAAAAATAATTGGACATGTAAACACAATGTTACCACTATCCTACCAAAAGATATGATGCCATGTTAGGTTAAAAGGGTGTACCGAAGGGGTCCCTAGGGATTAACCCTCACCCTTGATTAACCCTCATCAGATAGCGTGGGTGAAAAAACACCGAAAGGATTTATTTATTGCTCACCTTTTCGGCAATATCTAAACTTTAAGCATTTTAAACTTTTTTTTTGTATATTTACATTATTATGCTATTTTTTTTTTCGGCTGTTTTTAATTTAAAAAAAAACTTGTATCAGATCTTTTGGATTTTTTTATATCGGATGAAGAAGACTATCTTTAATGTTTTAGAAAAGAAATTTCATCACTTTCTTGTGGATACAATAATTGCCGTCATTTCACACCAATCACTTTCAAATTGATACATAAAATTTAACGTCACAAAGTCTCGGTCAAGTTCGCTAAGGGTCAAAATTAGACCAGGGGAAAAGTGAAATTTTGCTATAACTTTCTTAGTATATAAAATATCAAATTAATTTAAATTTGATATTATTCCCTAACTAGGGGCTGAAAACTCACATAAGTAAACTTTTTTGATAGCGCCAACCATTAGTCTTAGGGGTGGGATAAAGTGGTTTTTCAAAATACAAAAACCATAACTCCCTTAATAATCACGGGATCAATTTCGTTCGAAATGTTAATTGTAGACCTCTAATTTCCCTACAACTTTTATTTGAAACAATTTTTGATATGAGCAACCCTCACTCCACACTAATAAGAGGGATTCAATATGCGCACTCTCGCTTTGCGAGTCTACGGCGGGTTGAACCGCGCGGCAGCTCGCGCAGAGTTTGATGCAAGTTCGTACAATTGGCTTTCGCTTAAAAAACACTATCTACTTTAAAAAAATGCAATTGCCAAATATTTAAATGAATATATTTCAAAGTAAATGCAAGAGAAATGCACAAATATATTATTATATATTTTTTATTATAATACAGTAATAATCTAGGATTTCAGAATTTGTATTAATTTTATTAAATCCTCACTTAAATAGTTTTTGAACAGCACATTATAATAGCATTAAAACACAATTATTTCAAATATACAAACACTCAATTTCAATTCAACCAAATATAAAAATAATGGTGAGCATCACATCTGCATATTAAAATTGTTTTTTGAGGTGTCTTTAAATGTTTAAAAAAACTTGATTATGCTAATCATATAATTAATTTTTTTGAACACAAGATCTTCTTTCAGGTACTATTTAAGTACTTAGGTAAGTAACTAAAGTTAATAGTACCTAAATGTTACCTAATCGGTTCTATAATAGATTTTTGTTTGCACGCTTGTAATTGCAAATCGATACTTTTTTTAAATTCGTTTTTATTGAATTTGTGTAATCGCACTGCCTGCTTTCAATTTTATTTCATTTTCTGATATAGTGCGATGGTTTGTTATTTTATGTTAACTTAAAATGTTGCAGGGACGAAAAGATAATAAAGTGTATAATTTAATGTTTATTTTTAATTAAGGCAAAACGCGTTTAATCGTGCTAATATTACGGGCGCGGACATAAAATTTAATAAATTATTTTATAACGAAAGTGGTTTTATTTCAAAGCAAGAGCGAAATAATATAACGAACGCAATATCACGTTTTATTTCAATTGTGCTGTTGCATTACAATACCTACTTTATTTTTTAATGACTGACTGAAATTAACACCAAATACTAATTAATTTGATTATCTGAATGGAAATTAAATTAACCGGATCTACTTAATTTAAATTAAATTCAATAAAAGATGACTTTAGCAATAAAAGTTGACTTATGTGAACGCGTCGACCAAAAGGCGCGAATGGCAATCTCGCTCTAACCTGTTCTAGGGCAGGCCAGGGCCGGCGCAGCGCTGTGTTTAAACTATTATTTTCCATTTTTTTGATAAACTACGTTGAAACTGTACATATTTTTTAACTGTAGGCATTATCTGCATTTGAATTTAATTATTTCACAATGAATTGCATCTACAGAATGTATTTATTTTCGCTGATGTCTTTTTGGGGAGTTAATCTATATCGACAGCTAAACCGGTCCCCTGAAAAAAAACCATCATACTAAAATAATTGCATAATTAAAAAAACTTTGTTTTTCTTCGAAGGGCTTGCTTCGCGAACGGCGCCATGCGTTCAAACGCCTTCTCAAACATTCAAATTATTTCTTTAAAATTTAGAATTCATACTTTTCGTAATTAGGAAACATTTTTACAATATTTTTTGCTTATTAATGTTTGATTATTGATCTATATCAACCACTTAAAAGGACATCGGCATACACCTGTGAATGCTTCTGTAACTGTCCTTTACGTGTAGTCACACTAACTGCATTTAAATTCTATAATTTCACGATGAGTTGCATCGATATGCTTTTGTAACTGCCTTCTATATGTACTCGTGTAATCGCACTCATTGCATTTAAATTTCCTTATTTTCCGGTGAATGACATCGACATGATTCTTCAAATTTGTTTTGTTTTTGAATGCGTAATTGCATTCGCTGCATTTAAATTTTATTTTCCGGTGAATTGCATCGATATGGCGTTGTAAACCTGTCTTATATGCACTGGTATATTCGCAATCGCTGCATTGAAATTTTCTTATTTTTCTGTGAATTGCATCGATATGATTCTTCAAATTGGTTTTAAGTGTACATGTGTAATTGCATTCGCTGCATTTAAATTTCCTTATTTTTCTGTGAATTGCATCGACATGTATCTTCAAATTTGTTTTGTTTGTAAATGCGTAATTGCATTCGCTGCATTTAAATTTCCTTATTTTTCTGTGAATTGCATCGACATGTATCTTCAAATTTGATTTGTTTGTACATGTGTAATTGCATTCGCTGCATTTAAATTTCCTTATTTTTCTGTGAATTGCATCGACATGTATCTTCAAATTTGATTTGTTTGTAAATGCGTAATTGCATTCGCTGCATTTAAATTTTATTTTCCAGTGAATTGCATCGATATGGTGTTGTAAGCCTGCCTTATATGCACTAGTATATTCGCAATCGCTGCATTTAAATTTTCTTATTTTCCGGTGAATTGCATCGACATGTATCTTCAAATTTGTTTTGTTTGTAAATGCGTAATTGCAATCGCTGCATTTAAATTTTCCAATTTTCCGATGAACTATATTAATATGATCCACCAAATAATATTTGTTTATAAAATCCTTGTTACATTCATTACACTTGAATCGTATTCTTTTGTGTACAGAATCAATGTGACCTAATAAAATAGAGTTTTGCTTGAATGCCCTATTACACTCGTTACATTTATATATATTTTTTTTAATTTTATGTAATTTAGAGCGTTTTTTGTTCAGAGGAGCAGTCATTGTTAAACAAAGTTTTTCCTTTTCTTTGCAAGCCAAGCATAATAAATTTGACTCGTGTTGATTAAGTACGCTATTTATCAAACCGCAATTATCAACGGTACACTTGCAACTACGACACGTAAAGCCGATTTCATTTGTTGTCAAAATGGATGTTTCTATATTTTGCGTTGTTTTAGATTTGAATTTTTGATCTGCGTTAACACAATATTCTCCACTTGAAATATTAGCTTCCGATTTGATAAATTTAGTATTTTCCTCTTCAAAATAATCGCAGTGGTGATTAATTATAGTTTCTTTCTGGAAACCATAGAATCTTTTGTATTCAATGTGTGATTCACTAAAACGATCTGGATCAAGACTATTTTCGCATGATGGCTGTTGCGTCCCGTCGAAATGGCTGCTGGACGGATTGCAATCAACTAATTGCTCATATTTTATGGTAACATTGTCATCGTTTTGTTCTAATTTGAGAGCGGATTTATTTTCGTTTCCTTCCATAATTATAACCTCACTTAACCTAGTTCAGGCATTTTCAGACAGTCCATTTTGACATTTCGACCTGATTATTATTTTTACAAAATATAGAAATAGGAAAGAAAAATAGTTGACAGGACCAATTAATATATTTTAAATATTAAAAATAATTGTAAATTTTAATCGTGAATATCCGAATAGCAAAAATATTACTATAGTTTAATAGTATAATAATCTCTAACAAAATAAATATCCCACCTAAAAGCTGAAATTTTTATAACCTATATTCACATATTAATTTTATTTATAACTAGCGCCAACCAGTTAGGCACTAAAGTGACCCCGTGAAATTAAGACAATTAATTTCTTATATCAATGTTAGTTACATGTAACCGCAAAATAAATGTGAATATTGTATGGCCTCATTAGCTTTCGTTAAAAAGATTGGAAATACCTCCGGTGTCCTTTACTATATATAATTAGGCGAGTAGTCGATGTTAAGTGAGGGGGAGGGGCAGGGGGGTATGTAATGTGGCCAGTCTATATTATATTATTAATATCTTCAATTGAGAGCGTTTACCTACCATTTGATAGCTTTATGTTGTTGTAGATTTAGCAAATTGTGTCATAGAGAGTACTGATGTTTATAATAAATCTTAGCGCTGCCAGTAGCATTGGCCACAGAATCATATAAATTATTATTATTATTATTATTATTACAAGGGATCTCTCGTCCTCTTCTGCAGTGTTTGATGGCACATGTATTAGAGTTGCCCCTCACAACTTCTGTCTACGAAATATTCATTCAATGTTTTGTCCAACAATAAATTTAATTTCAAAGGCAAGTCTTTCATTTGCTCATTTTTTTAGATGATTTCTCCGTGAATCTGTGAAGCGAGGGGCCGTTGTGTTTCCAAGCCTCCCAAGTCGCCGGAGACAATTTGGCATATCGTCTGAAATGCGTGGAGGAAAGACCCTAGGTGTGGCCCGAGAATTGCACTGCAGCGTGGACTGCAGTCCGTACCAGTTGGCTCCATTACACAGCAACTCCTCGGACGAGATGCCGCCCGGACCTTTCCGTCGAGTTGGTTACCATCTGGTCGAGTAGGTCGAAATCTAACTGTTGTACAGGATCTTACAATAGAGCACGAGTTACATGCAAGGGTGTGCGACACAATTGGCACGAGTACTTCTTTGTTATTTCTACTGGAATGGATATATAATATTTTGTCTTGGCACTGTTTGCGACCACTGGGTCACCGTTCAAGGGACCGCCTCTCCGCACTCAAATCACGATGGCATGAATTGGAGAGAATCAATCAACACTGACTTCACACACATTGTTCGGAACAGTTCTGACATTAAAAAATCCTATAATTTCCTACTCCTGTGTCCGCACCTTTACAATAAAAATGTACAGTCTGTCCTGACCCTAATAGCAAATATGTACTTTATTTTGGGGGTAGTTTCGCACGAGCCGAACGAAACTAAAACAGACCGCCAAACGGAGCCAAAACAAACCGCGCGCGGCCAGTCGATCCGATACGATTGTACGAGCTGGTACGCAGCGCACGGTCCGCCATTCCGCCCCGTTGGATTACCAGGCGCTGGATCGTCGTAAATCGTGTCATTTGAGGTCACTCTGCAACTGAGTAACCAGCCGCGCCCTGGTACAGTAATTGCCCGGTTGCAAAATATACGAACGTTATTGTGTGTGGTAAAAGGTGGGAAAGTGTGGCAGCAGAGCTTCGGACACAGCGGAAGCGCAAGGCATCAGCGGCGTCAAGGTCAGTGCTCTTGTACTATTTGCTAATCCTCTTTTGAATTCCATCCAATGGCCTTTACTGTCAGATTTCTGTAACCCGACTTGCCGCCAATAATTAAAGGTATTTAAACGTTAGCCTTTCGCCAACTCAAGGTCCTTCGAGAAAAACCATCTGACTCGCCGTCAGATCCTGAACCCAGGCCCACGTGCCTACACACATAAATATTAAAATATTCATCTTATATAGTATAACATATTTAGATTAAGTATTTAAAATAGGGTGTTTCTTTCAGAGGCGATGTTTTCAATCTGGCACTACTTTTTTCGTAGTTGGTGTTTTTGACAGCTGTCACTTGATTTATGCTCAGTTTGGTTTGCCATTTCATAATGAATAGACTTACTCCTGAACAACGTGGCGTGGCCTCCAAGATCGTGCGATTTAACAACGCTGGACTATTTTTTGTGGGGTTATGTGAAGTCGCTTGTCTACGCAGATAAGCCGGACACGATTAACGCCTTGGAAGAGAATATTCGGCGCGTTATTGCTGACATACGGCCCAAGTTGCTGCAAAAAGTGGTTGAAAATTGGGCCTCTCGGCTGGAATTTGTTCGAGTCAGCCGCGGCGGCCACTTACCCGAAATCATTTTTAAAACATAATGGCAAACCCTTATCTTTATAATAAAACTAAATCCTTAGCCATAACATCAAATTATATGCGTTTTATCTCTTCTTGAAAACCACGCCTCTAAAATCGTCACCCTATATAATTATGTGTTATGCTTTTGGCCGTTGAGGAGTTCCTTCATCTGGAGCCAATCCTGGGTGTAGAATCAGGTCATGCTTATCATAAAAAATCATTGTAATCGGAACTGAATCAACATACAAACATTGCAAACTAAATAAAATCTTGTGAAAAGGTTTGTGAAAAAATAATTTAAAGCTATCAGCAATGAGTGTGTTAAACCACATTTTGGTTTTATTAAAATCAGTTGAATGATTTAAAGAGGAAATTTAAATATTTATCTTAAATTGCATAATAAAAATGCTAATGACCATAGAATTGATTAAAAAGCGTAATATTATTGTGGAATGAAAAGATTTTTCACAGAAATAAGAAGTGATTTTTAATCTATTTTATACAATAAGAATTGCCCCGAACCTCAAACATTCATCTAGCCAGTACATTTATTAACCTGACAATAGTTCAGCACAAAAATCTATCTATGATTATTTGATCAGAGTGCGAAACGCACAGCAGTTGTCTGCTCGCACTGTGCGAGTCCGCTCCCTGTGCTTTAGAATAGCTTTGGTTGTGGAAGGGAAAACCGACTGAAACCCTTTTACCAGACCTCACGAATGGAACCAATTGAATATACTACATACTACTTATAATACATTCATGGCAAATAATACAAATATATTTAATTTTTATTATTTTATTGTCTTAAAATACAAGTATAAAACACCACATACCCTGCAGATTATTTGATCACTTTTAATTATCAAATAAAAACTACAAAAAATGTTTAAATGTTATATTTATTATTTCAGTCATTCATATTATTTAACAATATAGAAACAAATACATAAAAACTAAATTTTGTAAAATATCATCAAAAAATTGCTTTAGATTTTTTAAGCGTGCTTAGATAAATATATTGTCTTATGGTCATTAATTCAAGTCGTTTCTTGAATATTTATTTAATATATTTTAATATATAATATACAGCGTAACTTAGTTTATAAAACAGTAAATATATAGTTATAAATTTGGCCAATTACATGAATCCATTGTTCACTTAAACCTATCACCTGTATCACTTAAAACTTCCAGAATAAAATTTAATCTGTAATCTTCAAATTAATAGATTTTATTTTGAATATCATGCTTAACGACGCTAACTGGAAATCACTAAAAAATGAACTTCAGATTGCTTTTGACGAAATAAATGCATAATTTGAACTAAATGATGATGATTATTATTAGTATTGTGTACAATTTCGGTTGGGAACCACATGATCGATGATCGATGTCTACATGGGGAAACCTGTTTAATAAATAAATAAATAAACATTATGTGCGAACTCAAAAATAATATATTTGTCTTTCTTTGTCCGCTTGGCTGCGTAACTATCGGTCTCTTTCTCGCACCGCATCACTCATTTTACAGTTCAATAATATTATTTATTTACGTATTTTGACATAAATAGCAGAGAAATTATAAATATAATGAAATATTTACAAGTGGAATGATATTCTTTCCATTAACTGCTGCATTTTCGAATGATTACTGCAAGTTTTACTGCACAAACGGGCATTTTTGTGAGTTTCTCTAAAACGCTCGGCACATCGACTGGCAAAAAAGCAATACCACACCAGCGAATGGTATTGCTTTTAGGCGGTGGACGAATTCTTGGAAGTTAAGGTCTAAATTTCGCGGTTCCTTCTATGCCAGTATTCAAAACGTAATTTGTAATAAACCTGGTTTCATCAAAAATATCCCTCTAGAGATCTCTCTTGTCCCTTAAAATGAAATTTCCTCTCAATTTATCACATTTGGTAGCATCTAACAATTTTACAATTTATAAAGTTATTTTAACATTGATCTCTCCTAAACCAACTTTCAATTTATTTATTTTATATTTCCCACCCCTTAATTTCGGTTCATCGTATTTATTTTTATATTTGTAAAAGGTAAAATGTGTTTCTGGCACACTGCCTAAGCTATTGGCTTATTGCCACTTTAGATGAAGAAAAAGAAGAAGGAAAAAAGACTATCTATGACATAAAGACGTAGGCAACTGTCATATTTACATTTTGAAACCCAATAAGAAGATAAAACGAACTGTTTATACATTTATCTTTATCAAAATGGAGGAAAACGAACTTAAAACTGGGCAAATCGATGACAATATCACCTTTCAATATAAGCAAGTAAGTGAATGCAATCAAACCAACACTAATATTGATGAACATCAAAAGCAATCATCCAAGATTAATCTTGAAACTTCAAATTTAGCTGGATTTATTAAGTCAGAAGTTGATAACGAAATTTGCTTTGGTTTCCGCGGCGAGAATAGTATAAATCTACAAGATGATGTTTTTGAAGAAGAAAATACAAAGCTTATAAAATATGAAACCAATCTCTCGAACGATCAACTTAATAATCTAACAATCCGAAGTGTAAAAAGCCCAATTATATTATTAAAAACAATCAATTTTATTTGTAACATTTGCAAATGTACTCTTGATAGACACAGCCGAATAAATACTGCAATAAATAAGCACAATAGGGCGAACTTAATGTGTTTAGAATGCAGAGGACAACAAAGAAAGAAATCAACAGTGACTGATACTCGAAAGAAGATTACGGATGAACAATTTAAGATTAAACAAAATCGTCAAATAAGAAAATTTAAATGCAGCGAGTGCGATCACAGTAGTTTAAGGAAAGCACATTTACAAAGGCATATCGATGGAGTTCATAGACAAATAAGAATATTTAAATGCAGCGAGTGTGATCACAGTAGTTTAAGGAAAGCACATTTACAAAGGCATATCGATGGAGTTCATCGAAAGATAAGAAAATTTAACTGCGACGAGTGCAATTACAGTAGTTCAAGCAAATCAAATTTACAAACGCATATCGCTGGAGTTCATCGAAAGATAAGAAAATTAAAATGCAGCGAGTGCGATTACAATAGTTTAAGCAAATCAGATTTACAAACCCATATTGTTGGAGTTCATCGGAAAATAAGAAAATTTAAATGCAGCGAGTGCGGTCACAGTAGTTCAAGCAACGCACATTTACAAAGGCATATCGATGGAGTTCATAGACAAATAAGAAAATTTAAATGCAGCGAGTGCGATCACAGTAGTTAAAGGAAAGCATATTTACAAAGGCATATCGATGGAGTTCATCGGAAAATAAGAAAATTTAAATGCAGCGAGTGCGATCACATTAGTTCAAGCAAAGCACATTTACAAACCCATATTGTTGGAGTTCATCGGAAAATAAGAAAATTTAAATGCAGCGAGTGCGATCACAGTAGTTCAAGCAACGCACATTTACAAAGGCATATCGATGGAGTTCATAGACAAATAAGAAAATTTAAATGCAGCGAGTGCGATCACAGTAGTTTAAGGAAAGCACATTTACAAAGGCATATCGATGGAGTTATCGGAAAATAAGAAAATTTAAATGCAGCGAGTGCGATCACAGTAGTTTAAGGAAAGCACATTTACAAAGGCATATCGATGGAGTTCATCGGAAAATAAGAAAATTTAAATGCAGCGAGTGCGATCACATTAGTTCAAGCAAAGCACATTTACAAACCCATATTGTTGGAGTTCATCGGAAAATAAGAAAATTTAAATGCAGCGAGTGCGATCACAGTAGTTCAAGCAACGCACATTTACAAAGGCATATCGATGGAGTTCATAGACAAATAAGAAAATTTAAATGCAGCGAGTGCAATCACAGTAGTTCAAGAAAATCAAATTTACAAAGTCATATCTTTGGAGTTCATCGCAAAAAATAAAAAATTCATAATCAACTTTAATTAATCGAGATCACAAAAATCACCGTTATAAAAAGTTCAACAATAAGCAATATGTCAAAATTTACTTTTGACGATATTGAGTTATAATTAAGCGATAGGTACAGATTAAAATTCTCTTTATTTTGACAAAAAATCATTCTGCAAACGTATTTTATTTTTACATCATAAAAATACGCTTTTGCTTATTGGTTAATTAATTAATGTTAAAATATGGAGCATGTTATCGTATTTCACAATATATGTATGTAATTACGCAGTTAAGTTTTAAAACGGAGCATATTTAATGGCCAGATAAAACCTTCTATTCCACGCACTGCGCACTAGTTGCCAATCGTTTTGTCGAATTATTGTTTTTTTGTTAAAAGTATTTAATAACGTTTAAGTGTCATTTTAGATTTAGATAAAAAAAACATGATTTAAAGTAGAGTGACTTTTGTTAAGAATATTAGTAAATAATACTAGTAATGTAAGAAAATACCCTATATAAAAGGTAGCTTATACATTTGAGAAATTTAAAGAGAATTACATCGCTCTAAAGGTTAACGAAAAATATCCTGTTAATTATTCAATTTGGGTAATGAATATGGTCATAAAATAATTATTTACTATAATTTTAACCAACTTGACTAGGCTAATTATCGTCTGTTTTAAGGTTGACTATATTTTATTGTTTTATGAATTAGGTTATGTTAGTAATGTGCGTATTGTAATTTTAATAATGTATAAGTAAACATAATATTACTTAGTTAAATAATTATGTGCTATTTTCGCCCATTCTATAAAAATGAAATCTCTACTATTCTATCTTAGGTATATTTGGGAAAGTAGGACGGTATGCCACGCATCAAGGCTTTGAGAGTTATACTTTCCTCAGTCAACAAAAAAACCGTAAAACTAGATATTTACAGTTAATTACAGATTTCATATTTTTTGTATAATAATTTGAAATACTGAATTTTATTTAGTTTTTATTCTATGTTTGTATCATATTATTATGTAAGGTAGAGCTTTCAGGATCAAATAAGCCAACATAATGAAAGTCAGTATTATCAAATGTAAACTAAAACACCAGAAAACAACTAATCGTCATCATCTCCATCAACAGCATCATCGAGATCATCATCATCATCAGTAGTGGCCCACATATACGAGGCCAGCTATGCACCGACTGCATATTGGCCAATATTCCCACTCATTAAGAAGGAAAATGTTTCTTTATTGAAAAATGTAAAACAAAAATAATTACTGTGAACATAATTACTGTCAATTGTAAAACATATACAAAACAAAATGTATGACCGGCATAGAAAACTATATAAAACGAAGCTAAGTGCTGGTGATGTCGACACCTAGTCCTGAAGGAGGCAAGTCGTTCCAGGCCAATGTGGGTCTTATGTTTTGTTAATCCGTCGATATGTCCTGCAAAAAGACCAGGATAAGATTTTCTACATATAAAATTGGAATACTCGGAAGATCGTCCTTTCCATACGAATCGGTTGATAAGATTTTCTTTTTAAAATATTGTGTAACTTTAAATTTATCACATGACTGCTTTATATTCAAATTCGGTCATTTGTCGGTCAATGTCCTGAAAGCTCGATCACAAGGAAGAAAGGATAATTAATTGATAATAACTTTGAATAATAAATACCAATATTAGTTTGATTTTGAGAAACATGGCAGGTACCTGTTATAGAAAGATATGAATTAGGTACTGTTTATTTTTGTTTACTTATTTTTTTATTTAGAATGATGCTTGCGAGTGTAATTATAAAATAATAAAAATTAACTCGAATCTGAATAACTTAGTACTTACAGTTTGAGAATTGTTAAATGGTAAAATGCCAGTCCTTTAAACGTCCAGCGTCATAAACACCACTTTGTTGACATGACCTTAAGTTTTGAGGAACCTACTTTAGTTGAGGACGCTGCGAATAACGCCTAAATACCTTATCAGCTTGGATCTTATCAGCGTCTTAAGTTGGTGGCTCTGAACTGCTAAAAGCGTGTTTGATGATTAATTTATAATTAATTCATTAATTTCATATTATTGTTTGTTTATCTGTCAATATAAGAGTGTCGCACTCATTGGAATGAATTCCTAATCTATTATTTATCTGCTGGAGTTGCCATGGCGACTAAGCGTTTTATTGAATATTTCTTCTTCAAATGTTAGACCTAAAATTTAAAGATTCATTGAAATTGAGAAATATTATTTTTTTATTTTCACTAAAATTATGTAGATATAATATTTAAAATATAAAAAAAACTTGAATGGTTAGAATGGTGAGAAAAACTCGATAAAGATTTCTAAATGAAATCAGTTTAGAAAGTTGTATCTAAATATTTATATTTAAAAAAAAATTTTACGATACAATCAAAATGATAACCATTCCGAAATGCGAAATTTAGGACATCTTATCTGTATATCACAGCGTAGGGTTGCCAGATGGTATCCTATTGGAGGACATGTCCTCCTTTTTATGAATTAACGTCCTGTCTCTATGAATAAAATAAAGTAAATTATATAAAAAATCTCGTTTAATTGTGAAAACCCTCCTTTTATTGAAAAAAAAACAATCTTTTTCCAAATGGTCATCTGGCAACCCTATCGCAGTGTTGCAAGGCCGTGATTGATAGAATAGCGTTTATTTTGGCCCAATAATCAGTAATAACCTGTAAATTAATTATAAAAAATAAAGTGATAAAATAATAATTCTACATAGAATGAAGTTAAGTAAAGGAGGTCTCCAATTAATACAAACGCAACGGATTGATTGGTGAGATTTTAATGAATTGATTCATTATTTTTTTCCAAATTAAGTATTTCTTTTATATAATTGAGGTTCGGGTTATATTTAGTCGTGTGGGTTTTGTTTTCGATACATAACAATGTTGTTGGCTGCATGCCAAAGGCTGAAATATCATGTTTTAACAATGATCTTTTGACACCGAGGACGCGCCATTTGAATCATGCTGATTTTCCTCAATCATGCTGACAATTCTATTATTGTAGCTTAAAAAGTACTACTTATAAAATTGTATTGTTAAGTACAAAATATTATTAAATAACATGTTAGGAGCGAACAAAAGAAATTATCATTTCTTCTAGGAAAACGTTTTGGTCCTTCGAGCGGCTCGCCTGTCCTCGAAACTTGCTCAAACACAAAGGAAATATTGAATATTATTGTTTTTATGATAAACAATCTCGAAGGGAATGAAAAGGCGGCCTTAAATATGTATAGTAACAGTTTTAGAATGCATGTCAAGGTTTTTTTAAATATTTATTTAACCTTCAATGAAAAACTTTGTGCGGGGTTATTTCATTCACCAGTGTATTCTTTATCAATTCCAATATTATCGTCCGTCTCGCTTATTTTCATTAAAAAAGTGTGCAAGTGCGAAAGAGCAATAGTAATATTATATCTATAGAAATACGTTTATATTTTTGTCGCTCACAATAGTGAAATAGATACAAATAGTTTCAGTTCTAATCGCTTACTTCTAATTCTTTGCCTAAATCTGCTCAATATTTTATCTAAATTGTATCAATTGAACCATTCTTCAACTTCTTGCCATCATGACGCGTCTAGAAACGTCAAGTGTCGCCAGTACGCCTTTGATAAAATACATTTTTTGGTGGCAAACCATAAATTAGCATTAATAACATAAGTAAATGTGTATCTTATTGCGAACTCAACACACATGAGACCACTCACCACCAATTGCTGCACAAAGTGATCTGCAAACTGCAACGAGGCCAATAAGATGCAGACTCGGCCTCAGGTCGTCGCACGCAAGGGGGTAGATTCCACAATTAATTAAAGAATTATGAATTAAGTATGGCAATACTTTTAAAACATTTTTATGATCAGCATAATAAAAATAATTGTTCCTAAAAAAGATTAAATCGAACATATCAATGATGATCTTGATTTATTTAAATTATATAGTTTATTGTATATAGGGTGGTGGTTTACTTATTCGATTTTGACAAGTTCAATAAACTCTTCAACTTTCATACTGCAAGCAAACCATCCATTTTAATAATTTGTCATGAAATTTACTAAAATACTTTTTAGATTCTAAAAAAATTAATTTGACGTTAAAAATACTCTATTTGATCGCACCTAGTTAAATTAACTTAGCTTGTAAATTATTATTTTAAAATGTTATACAATTGCTAATTATAATTATACTTAATTTTGATTATAATTACTATTATGCTATAAAAATATATATAAGTAATATTATTATTTTAATCACATTAATAACGTGTAAAATACAGAATTAAATAATGTGAACGTATTCACAAATACTAATATCTACCCGATTTCAAACAGATGTCTTGGGATTGGTTGGCATAAATAACTGCTGTAAATATGCTTTGCTTAAACACATCCTCTATATACAAATACTATATCTACTGTTTGTAAATAGGAAGAAACCAAAAATTCGGTTTTATTATCTGATTCTTTTTTAATGTAATATTAATATAACTGTGTTTTCCCATATGAATATAATAAAAAAATGTATAGATATGTATTACGAGGGCTTATATATAATAGAATAGGTAAAGTGTGACATTTAAACCTAATTTAAAATAATGGCAAATTACAAAGACCTCACGAGGTAGAGGAAAGCAAAAAGTAATGAAAATGTGTAAAAATATTTGGCCTTATATTTAAATTTGATATTTTTTTAAGAACGTCAAATCGCCCTACAAAAAATACTACATCATTGTTGACATTAAAGGGGGTATGTCGAGTTAATTAGACGGGTATAAAGCGCCTGCGCGTTAAGTCGAATATATGCAGCGTGAACTTATTTAAGGGGTGCTTCTGGGCATGCATATGAACACCTTTTGTTCAACAGGGTTAGATATAGCTCAACCTGTATAACTGTATAAAAAATGAGATCAATTTATACGATATCAATATCGTAAATTAATGAAAAAAATCATATCACTCTGTATGTTGGCTGCATGCAATGCGCTTTGGAGGGTAGCAGGGATTTTTGCTCAGAAACCCGTCGACTTAATACCCATAGCTTTGTTTTACATTTTAATATTTTAATGAACTGCAAATGATTTGTTTATTCATTTTTTATTTTCATATGAAGTGCTTCGATATGTTTCTCTAATTAATTACACTGGCTACACTTAATTCTTTTCGGTGAGCTATATCGATATGATTCTGCGAGTGATTTGAATCGCACTCGCTGCATTTAAATTTTCTTAATTATCTAAAACAATTTATACACTTTTTACATCAACATCTTTTAAGGATAAATAATCTTATTGTAACTTTTCCACTTAATTCACACGGAAATCGTCGCTAGGTAGGTAGGTAGTTTTATCTGACCATTCATTTCTGATGATTAAGATCCTAATTTATACCGATTTCAAAAAAATACACTTCCGGTATATTAAGAAGGCTTTTTTAAATTGAAAAATATTTACCGAAAGCCAATAAGTAAAACATGAAATACGATTCAACTATAATATAAGTAATTGTTTAGAAAAAAAAGAAAAATAATATAATATTGTAAATGTTTGAAACACCAACTTTGAAAATCAAATACGAAAAAAGTAATTAACTGAATTAAAATAGTGATACTATTTATGTTAAGAACTAGGTATTTTTAATATTACATAACACTCAAACCGAAACTTTGAAATATTACAATAAAAAGAAGATTTTGTTTGATATAATATAGGAAAATAAAAATCCATATGAGGTCGGTAAAATTTTATTGAATTCTACGCAAATTCTACCAAATCATCAAGCATGGGTTTCTAAAACAATAAACTAAATTAATAATATAAATTCTTTAACTGAAATTCAACATACTTAATCATTTTATTTTAATATTTGAAATATTCTAATATCTATTAAGTAAAAAAAACATATTTTTTGAACTTATAAATATAAATTAGTTAAAAAAATAAATATTTTACGATAGACGTGATGTTGTTAAACATGTTTGTTTCTATGGCAGTTTTAACAAAATGAATTTAATCATAAAGGCTATCTTAATTTAATTATTTTATTAACAGCTACGATGTAATTTATATATTTGTTATCAATATTATAACGATAAACAAAACAATAATTATAATTAGGCACGTTAAAGCTAGGTGTGTTTATTTAATTTTACCTATCAGGTAATCATACTTCGATACGAATAACTAACAAAAGTAGCAGAAAAACTGAATAGACCACTGTAAGGTACAGTAAGATAAAGTAAAGTACAGTAAAGAAACAAGTAGGTAAAAATAAATTTGAAGGTAACGATTTGTGTGTCAGAATCACTCCTCAGAAGGAATCTTCGTTCACGTATTTAGTCGCCTTCATTTCTATATTGTTTTCGACGCACCCTGTATTTTACAGAGTCGAACGGTAAAAATCATCCTGTATAATGATAAGATATGTTTTTTTTAAATTTAATTTAATTTACATTTCAAAGTTAAACCTATAAAATCTATGTCGTCTGCGTAGATAATGAACTCAAAGCCATGTCACGGATAACATTTTACCTTTTTTTACAATCGCAATCGCTACATTTTATATATATTTATTTCGGTTTGAACATCATCAATGTGTGTTTCATCAATTTTCTTTTTGAGTACAAATATAATTACAATATAATATAATTTATAACTTTTTATTTTAAAATGAACACCAATGTTTTTTTTTAACTTCTTTCATAAAAACACATTTAATCACACTCGCTGCATTTATTTATTTTTATTTGGCAAATAAACAGTTAGTTACAACAGTTATACAAAAACATACATTAAAGATAAGAATGTTAACCTTTAAGAATTTGCAATGTTAAAATATAATTAATGTGCAACAACAGTAATTCGCAAAAACTAAAACTAACGAAACAAAGATTTAACATATAATTTTTAACAAAAGCTATATAGACAAGAGGAAATTACACATTCAAACAATTAGAAATTTGATGCTTAAACTCACTCAAATTACAACTAAATATATTAATAACATAATTGTTTTGGGAGTAATTACTTTTGCATATGGGCAGACGAAACAGCTCTTTATGTCTAGTTAACCGAGAGTGTACACGAAATTTAATCAAAGCAATTAGTTCCATGGAACTAACAAAATCATTTAAGATTTTGTATAAGTACAATAAGTCAGAGATCTATCTGAAAGATTGGCCATATTATATTTTTCTAATGAAATTGAGAAAATGTCAGGAAGAAAAAATGTACGATAATACAAATATTTAATGAATTTCATTTCAATTCGTTCCAACCTCTCAATTCTAATGTGGATTCCATATTTGAGATGCATATTCAAGCTAACTTCGGACGAATGATGATCTTGAAAGAAAAAAATGAATTAAAATGCTTACATGTTCTGAGAATAAACCCAACATGCCGAAAGCTTTATAAGTAATTGGGTCAACATGCTTTACAAAAAGTAATTTTCGATCAAGTGTTATCCCCCAAATCTTTAACAGTTACTTTCTTGGCTAAACAAGTGCTTTTAATTTTATAATCAAAATCAATAGTACTGGTCTTTCATCTAAATGACATAGAGTAGCATTTAGATACATTTAAATAGAGTCGATTAACTTTGCAATATGTAGCAAGACGTTCGATATCTTCCTGTAATAGACGGCAATCATCAACATGTTTTATAGGATAGAAAATTTTAAGGTCGTCAGCATTGTGAAGACAACTATCAGTATCATTAATATAAAATAGAAATAATAATGGGCCCAACAGACTACCTCGAGGAACCCCTGATGGAATAAATCCAGTTAGATTTAAAACCCCGTATAATTAGACTTTTTAATTTGCGGTGAACACCATCAATGTGTCTTTTTATGTGATTTTTACTATAGCACAGATAATTACACTCGCTGCATTTATGATGTTTTATCTTGAGGTGAACACCATCAATGTGTCTTGTTAGGGTTCCTTTTACAGTACACATAAAATCACACTCGCTGCATTTATGACTTTTTATCTAGCGATGAACACCATCAATGTGTCTTTTTAGGGTTCCTTTTACAGTACACATACAATCAGACTCGCTGCATTTATGACTTTTTATCTAGCGGTGAACACCATCAATGTGGCTTTTTAGGGTTCCTTTTACAGTACACATAAAATCACACTCGCTGCATTTATGACTTTTTATCTTAAAATGAACACCATCAATGTGTCTTTTTAGGTTTCCATTTCGAGTACACATATAATTACATTCGCTGCATTTATATTTTTTTATTTTGCGATGAACACCATCAATGTGTGTTTTTATGTGACCTTTACTGTAGCACACATAATTACACTCGCTGCATTTATGACTTTTTATCTTGCGGTGAACACCATCAATGTGTCCTTTTAAGTGACCTTTACTGTAGCACACATAATTACACTCGCTGCATTTATGACTTTTTATATTGCGGTGAACACCATCAATGTGTCCTTTTAGGTTTCCTTTTCGAGTACACTTAAAATCACATTCGCTGCATTTATATTCTTTTATTTTGCGATGAACACCATCAATATGTGAGATTAAATTTCTTTTGTGGTAACACATATAATCACATTCGCTGCATTTATATTTTTTTATTTTGCGATGAACACCATCAATGTGTGTTTTGATGTGACCTTTACTGTAGCACACATAATTACACTCGCTGCATTTATGACTTTTTATCTTGCGGTGAACACCATCAATGTGTCCTTTTAAGTGACCTTTACTGTAGCACACATAATTACACTCGCTGCATTTATGACTTTTTATCTTGCGGTGAACACCATCAATGTGTCCTTTTAGGTTTCCTTTTCGAGTACACTTAAAATCACATTCGCTGCATTTATATTTTTTTATTTTGCGATGAACACCATCAATGTGTCTTTTTAGGTTTCCTTTTAGAGTACACATATAATCACATTCGCTGCATTTATGACTTTTTATCTTGCGGTGAACACCATCAATGTGTCTTTTTAAGTAACCTTTACTGTAGCACACATAATTACACTCGCTGCATTTATGACTTTTTATCTTGCGGTGAACAACATCAATGTGTCCTTTTAAGTGACCTTTACTGTAGCACACATAATTACACTCGCTGCATTTATGACTTTTTATATTGCGGTGAACACCATCAATGTGTCCTTTTAGGTTTCCTTTTCGAGTACACTTAAAATCACATTCGCTGCATTTATATTCTTTTATTTTGCGATGAACACCATCAATGTGTGAGATTAAATTTCTTTTGTGGTAACACATATAATCACATTCGCTGCATTTATATTTTTTTATCTTGCGGTGAACAACATCAATGTGTCCTTTTAAGTAACCTTTACTGTAGCACACATAATTACACTCGCTGCATTTATGACTTTTTATCTTGCGGTGAACACCATCAATGTGTCTTTTTAAGTAACCTTTACTGTAGCACACATAATTACACTCGCTGCATTTATGACTTTTTATCTTGCGGTGAACACCATCAATGTGTCTTTTTAGGGTTCCTTTTAGAGTACACATATAATCACATTCGCTGCATTTATGACTTTTTATCTTGCGGTGAACACCATCAATGTGTCTTTTTAAGTAACCTTTACTGTAGCACACATAATTACACTCGCTGCAATTATGACTTTTTATCTTGCGGTGAACACCATCAATGTGTCCTTTTAAGTGACCTTTACTGTAGCACACATAATTACACTCGCTGCATTTATGACTTTTTATCTTGCGGTGAACACCATCAATGTGTCCTTTTAGGTTTCCTTTTCGAGTACACTTAAAATCACATTCGCTGCATTTATATTTTTTTATTTTGCGATGAACACCATCAATGTGTCTTTTTAGGTTTCCTTTTAGAGTACACATATAATCACATTCGCTGCATTTATGACTTTTTATCTTGCGGTGAACACCATCAATGTGTTTTTTTAAGTAACCTTTACTGTAGCACACATAATTACACTCGCTGCAATTATGACTTTTTATCTTGCGGTGAACACCATCAATGTGTCCTTTTAAGTGACCTTTACTGTAGCACACATAATTACACTCGCTGCATTTATGACTTTTTATCTTGCGGTGAACACCATCAATGTGTCCTTTTAGGTTTCCTTTTCGAGTGCAAATATAATCACACTCGCTGCATTTATGACTTTTTATTTTGCGATGAAAGACATTAATGTGATCGATTAATAGATATTTTAATGCAAACGTCTTACAGCATTCGTTACATTTCAACTTTTTAAATACATTTTTTCGGTTTTTAATTGGCGTTTTTACGTTTAAGCATTGCCAACACAAAAAAGTAAAACACTCATTAAATATTGCATTGCTATTATTGCATTGAACATGGGCGGACTTGCTTCTATCAATTAGACACCCGCATTTCGTACACGAAAAATCTATAAGATTTAGATTTACTTTCGCAATTTTCATTGTGGCTTGTTCTTTTTTGTATTTTGCGACTTTCGCCAAATTGTGAATATCAGGTTCTTTCTTGATAAATTGAACATCTTCTATTTCAATTTCCCGCTGTTGATTAGTGTTAATTTCTTGGATTTCATTTTGAAAATACACTTCATTTTTTATATTAACAGAACTAATTAATTCTGAACTGGAATGTTTCATTTTGAAAATAATAATTAAAGCTTACTCTGCAATAAATTTAGGTTGAGTATTTTTGACACCTCTTTTACTGTGGGCTTTGATCAATAGGCTTATCGATATTTTTTATAATTGATACTCACTTTTATCCATGATCGTATTAGGGCATTATTGTTATTATTTGAACATAATATAAGAAAACAATTATATTTTTAGCTTCCCTAGTATCATAGTTTACAACAAATGCTTCACTGACAGTGACAGCTGTTCATCTTTCGAATTTTGTTAGTTTAAAATATTGCCATTATCTATAAGATTCAAAAAATCCAATTCTTCTTGGTTGGGTTTTAAGGAGTATTATATAACACTAAAAAAATAATGGATTTCCTGCTTCTAAAACTGTTTTGAAAAAGCAATGGGTCCTGCAATAAAAAACCAATAATATTCGAAGTAATCTGAAACATATTTTAGGCTTTTATAAATTGCAAAGTTCAAATATCTAGTACTGTATTAGATATTCACGAGACAACATTATAAACAGGATTTAGGCATTTAAAAGTTCAAAACCCACGGTGACTTGAACCCACGGTGTTCAAGTCATAATACTGACAAATTCCATGGGAATTTATCAAGCATGGACGACATGGAAGGATTAATTTATTTATTTAAAACATTGCCACTGTTCTAGCAAAATCATAGTTTTTGGCTATAGAAACTCTAATCGCCGGTTAAATGAATGAGTGTGTCGTATCTATTTATATAGGCATATAGGAATACCGGCATATTTGTGAATTATAAACATTTTAATTTAAGTATTGAGCCGAAATACAATTATTAAATAAAAAATATTTTTTTAAATTATGAATTACTAATATAATATACAATTTTTAGATAATCATCATCTGCCATTTAGCAGAAAATAGTGGTTTGTCATTGGAATCCGTTGACACTCTTACTCTAAAATGTACAAATCGCCGATAATCTTGCATATTAATAAAATTAAAGTGGCTATATTGTGAAGTGTATTTTAATCTTGTAAATTAAAATGGATAATTAGAGTTATGGGTATCCTATGAATAAATACCCATAATTCAATCTTATTATCCATTTTAATTTAGAAGATTACAATTTCCTATTAATGGTGGTTTTGCGGTGACGATAAATAAATCCCAGGCCAAAACTAAACGAAAGAAGATTAATTTACCCATAGACAACTACGTGTGCCATGTTTGCGTGTGAATGATGCCACACACCTCGTTGCTCTAGCAAATAAAAAAAAAAAGCAGAATATTTTTGATAATCTAATGAAAAATAAAGAAATATAATTATTGTAAACTACCATACCAGTTGGGTAGCTAGGCCCAATTTAGTTTATTTAAAAAATAACTAAATAACCTACATAAACGGTACCTACATTTTTTTAATAAAACTTACATAGTATATTATTATACTTGTATAATTTAACTGTTGAGGTTTACTGAGAATGTTTTAAAGGCAAAGAAATACTGTTTGAAAATGGTTTTAGCATTTAAAAGTAAATATTAGTCTTACTTATTAGATTTGCTTAAACTGTTGTTTAACCTCCGTTTAGATAAATGATGTTTAAAGCCTTAATAAGGCGTTCAAAAATTCTTATTAATAAACCCTGTTTAGCGAAGCGAATGGTTAACCTAGTTGACGTTTAGCAGGCGACGTGTTTTTGGACATATTTTACGCTAGCAATAGCGCTGTCAATTCACTCGCGTCGTGTCAGCTGTCCGCTTTGGTATTTCACTGATTTAATCGCTATCGAATTTTAACCGTTTTGTCCCATTTGCTGGTGATTTTAATCTTTAAAATTACCTATAATCCAAGTTTGATTTGTTTTCTTGGCGATGGAAAAAATCACCAAAAGAAGGAAGATTTCTTCCCAAAACTGGGAAGAAGGTGAAAAGGTACCTTTAAAATAATTAACCTAATATTACGGGACGAGTGTTGTTTATTATTCTTTTTATTCAGGTTCAAACCACGTTTATGGCGATTTATTCCTATGAAAACTCACCATTGGTAAGAAAAATCAGCTTTGGTGACCTGGGAGGTCCAATTGCTTCAAATTTGGTGTCATCTGGGTCACTATGAATTACTATGAATCACTCTGGTCACTACTGCATTTAGAAAGATGTCATCAGTTTTTATAAGCTGATTTGAAATCGAACCAATCACGTCAAAACATCCGTTGATCCTGATCAATACTGCATTTAATGCTTACTTAAAATGGCAAATTGGTTCATATAGCTTTCACCTAGTGGCTATTTTTGTATGGAGTTGAGACAGAGTTGCAGCCCTCTCACTCACACGAGCGCGAGGGGAATGAGATAGACAGTGACCAAGACAACAGTTTCATTGATCCCGTCGTAATCAAGTAAGGCTTTATGGGGCTCTCAAAAACCTGGCAAATTCCTATTTTGCAGTTTCGGGGCTGAGTAAACTTCTTGTCCTCATCAAACACGATTAATCACCAAATGTTAATATAATCAGCGAAAAAAAATATTTGTTTTTGCTAGGTTATAATGCTATGGTGCCTAGAAATGTGTCAAAAAGTGGCTGGAATTACTCTTCATAGGCAAATCAATTTTAATTTCAACTCATTCATTCGCATGCGTTTAGAACACACATTTAATTAAAATACTGATAACAGTCAACGATGCTACGACTTGGTAACGAAAGCATATTTCACACCTGTGGAATTGCCAGATATACATATATCAGGGGTGAGTAATAACCACGCTCTTCAGGAAACTACCTAATAAATAAAAGACAGTTTTTGACAGGTTTATAAAATTGTTTCCTTGTATTTAAATAAAACTTCTTCACAATACAAATATGTAGATTTATGCAGTTCTCAATAAAACAAAAAAAAATATAAACAGTTCTTTTTAGTAAAACAATATAAACTCCTTCCCGCGTTCGATTGATATGGGTAATTGTTAATAAAATAAAAAATACAAGTCGTTGAGTCCACAATCCAGCAGAAAAAGAAAGTTTGGAAAGGAGGCCGTCCCTTTTATATCTTCTGTCAAACTGACAGCCCGAGATGTCGGCTGTCAAATTCCGAAAAAGAAGAAAAAACTAAAACTGAAATTCATAGAGCGAATTATTCTTTTTTTTATGAAAACGAAACAAGGAAATGATCATTGAATTAGATTTAATTTCTAAATGAAAAATATGTATAAAAATTATTTCAAACCATATTTATTTTATTTAAACAATTTGAGGTTGCGAGAACCTCGAGACTAAAAGTCGCCTCAAGGCTTGGGGGAAAAAATCGAACATTTTAAAAAACAAACTGCTACAAATAATATATTGTCGTATAGAAAGCGGGTACTATTTCATTGTTTACGAGTAAATTTGAATAAATACTATTCAACGCCTTTTTAACGGATTTTTCATTCAGAAATATGCCGAGCCCCTATAGGGTGGTTCAGAAAAAAACATTTTGCAATTAACATTAATTTGAATTCAAATACTCATATCGACAGGGCCGCTGATATTTTATGCTTTTTTTAAGAAAAACCGTACAAAAAATATAAGCACTTATTCTTTTTAGATCATCGATCCGGTTTAGCCGGCCGTGCGGTTATAATTAGATATAATTATAATTAGAATAAACTAAATTAATGAACTCAAATTATAACTCGTCGCAATTGTCATATCCAGCGGGCGCGCAAAGCAATGCGCGTGCAGATTCTTTGCGTGAGGGAGAGGGAAGATCAAAAAGCGTGTCTTTAGAGTGTAGTTATCCACTTATGGATAAAATTCACGTATTCCGGAAACACCAATATATTTATTAACATACTAGATCATTGGGTAAATGTAGGTATTTATAATGAAATCCGTTTAATACATAATAATATATTATCCATCACATAGATATCTGTTTTTTGTTCCCAACAATTTTCGGTTAATGGCCTTTTTGAATTTTGTCATAATTAGGATATATATATATGTATATGTATATATATACCGTGTCCCAAGAACTGATAAAAAAACAGCTAAATGGCCCTGCGTTTTCAAATATGATTTATTTTGCCTTCATATCGGATTCAGTGAATAAAAATACACTTTAGGTGATAATATTAAATCGTTCTTGTCGTAATTTCGTGCGCTTGCGAGGCCACGCCGTTCCGGGTCATTGACCGGCCTTGGCCGTGCGCAAGCGAGCACCGAGAGAGCGAAATACAAAAAGGGAATTTACGCGAGCTTCGCATTTTTCATACAATTTCTTACGCGTAATAGGGAACATAACCACCCCCTTAAGCCTCCCGGAATAGTTTTAAAACACCCTGTTTATCCCTATATTGACTAATATTTAATTTGTTCGTCTCATACTTGAATCTCATAGTTTCATTACTTGATATTTATTCATTAATATTAAATGTAGTATCTTGAAATAGGTGACGGCGACCGCGTCGATCAGCTGTCGTACTTATTAGAAGAATCGTGTAATATTATCACGAATATTCAAAATTTTGAGACTATTCATTCAACTGAGAGTTCATTTAAACTTTTGATACTAAACTTTCAATTCAAAACGCCGTTGCTGGTATCAAATAAATAATTGTAGTCTATTTATATTATGAAATTTAAACAGTGAAACTAAACCGGTGGCGCAGTGACTAGGCATCCATACCTCGCTACCCTCGTGCATCTCCCCTGTGCTTTCACCGCTCTCTGGTTACTTTGAACGGACTTATATCGTGAAGAAAATCATTTGCCGGTTTCAATTTTAAGTTGTCATACACTTTTTCATAATGATTGATGTATTTTTTAATTGGTTGCCTTTGTTTTGTTTCAGACTTGAACAAAATAATCAAACAAAAAAAAAACAATTTTTGAAGTGGAGTGTGAAACTAGGGAAATCGATTTGAAGTTGAATAAACTTGAGTATCGCATAAAATTAAAAGATTTTTAGATTCGAAACGTTAATGTTGACTTGTACATAGTTTGAATAAATAGATATATTTTTTTAAATTTGTTTTATTTTCAATACAAAAGGTGTGTTTAGTTAATTTTTAAGGCTACTATAACAACATATTCTGACAACACAATCTATACAATAGGAAGTTATACTAAAAAATCAATTATTAATCTCAGGTTAGATAGTATTATTAACCTTATGAACTTTATTATATTTTATTATAATATATACACAATCATTTCTTAAAATTAAATATTAAAATCATAATATTTCAGAAGCATATTCTAACATGCGTACAATCTATTGTGCCAATAACTTTTGGAAATGAAGCAATTTCATAGAATTCTCTGATTACTGTGTCGAGAGGTTTAAATCTAATAACTATAATGTCTTCTTAAATTAGCAATAGCTTGACTGACAATCCACACAATTCTACAAGCTGAAGATACAACTAAACCACTAAATTCTGATGCTGCAATCAACATTGATCCAAGGGCATAAAATCGCCAAGTCAACAGAAGGCGTTGCAAAGGAAAATAGCAGAATTTCTGAAAATATGCCGCAGGCACGAGTCGTTGCACGCCGAAGTCGCGTTATTAATAATAATATTTATGTTTTTTTTTATTGGTACACATTTTTCCATTACAAAATAGTATACCTAAGCATTATTTATTTAAAAATAAAACCAATGAAAAAAAACCAAAATTAATTATGGCAAATAATTGATTGATTAATTAACACATTAATCAACAACCTAAGCCGACTACAGGCATCTCCAATTTAACATATATGTTTAGTACGGGCAATGTCCAGTTAGGTAAGGTTATGTTTTATTCATCATCTAAGAAATATGTAAAAACAAAAATGAATAAAATAAATAAAACATTCATTTAAAATCTCTGTCACTCGAACGGATTATCCTAAAAGAAAATTAACATCATATTTTAGTAATATTTTAATTGTCACACGGTGAAATATTTTAACATTAATGTATGGGGCTTCAAGAAAAACATCATTGATGGAATATAATTTATTGTTAACTTTTCCATCATATCTAATACGGATAACCCCGGTATATCTAAACATTCATTTCAAATTAATAACACCGTGGCTACTTTCGGTTTTTACTTATAAGTACCTATAGTAAAACATATTATAAGTAATGAATAAAATAATATAATTTAAAACAGTAGTTAGAAAGTATAAATTGGGTAATTTATCCCGCTATGAGAAGTTAAAACAAACCCTCAAAAAGCTTTTCATCAATATTTAAAAAAAAAGAACCTACTTTACACTAAAAGGAATGATGAACGATGGAACTAAAAAAAGTGGAAATAGACGAAAAACATTATAGCATTGTAAAGCATTGACGTCAGCTATCCGTCTTCGTTTAAAACCTCTTAAAATCAAATACATTAAGAAAATAAAAAGACTAAATTAAAATAAAAAAAAAATATTAACTTTAAAATAATGATAAACTAATGGAAAGAAGTAATGCAACTAAGGTAGAAAAATAAATGTTTTTTTTATAGTAATAGTTACTTCAACACTACCAAGTCATAAAGCATATTGAGCTGATAAAAAAAAATACTGAAGGATTGGAAGGATTAATTACAGAGGCGAGACACACCAAACGTCAAACGCGCAGACCGCACATCGCCGCATTATAAAAACATTATATTTGGCGATGAACACCATCAATGTGTCTTTTTAAGTGTCCTTTTTGAGTAGACATGTAATCACACTCGCTGCATATATAT
Source organism: Neomicropteryx cornuta (assembly GCA_020383195.1). Lineage (NCBI taxonomy): Eukaryota > Metazoa > Arthropoda > Insecta > Lepidoptera > Micropterigidae > Neomicropteryx > Neomicropteryx cornuta. The sequence goes on along the minus strand of JAHKQU010000010.1, from coordinate 796,664 downwards.
TTTTTTATTTTGCGATGGATACCATCAATGTGTCTTTTTAAGTTTCCTTTATCAGTACACATGTAATCACACTCGCTGCATTTATATTTTTTTATTTTGCGATGGATACCATCAATGTGTCTTTTTAAGTTTCCTTTATCAGTACACATGTAATCACACTCGCTGCATTTATATTTTTTTATTTTGCGATGGACACCATCAATGTGTATATTTAAGCTTCCTTTTTGGGTACACATATAATCACACTCGCTGCATTTATATTTTTTTATTTTGCGATGGACACCATCAATGTGTTTTTGTAAGTCTCCTTTTTGAATACACATATAATCACACTCGCTGCATTTATATCGTTTTATTTTGCGATGGACACCATCAATGTGTATTTTTAAGTTTCCTTTTTGAGTAGACATGTAATCACACTCGCTGCATATATATTTTTTTATTTTGCGATGGATACCATCAATGTGTCTTTTTAAGTTTCCTTTATCAGTACACATGTAATCACACTCGCTGCATTTATATTTTTTTATTTTGCGATGGACACCATCAATGTGTGTTTTTAAGAATCCTTTTTTAGTACACATATAATCACACTCTCTGCATTTATATTTTTTTATTTTGCGATGGACACCATCAATGTGTATATTTAAGCTTCCTTTTTGGGTACACATATAATCACACTCGCTGCATTTATATTTTTTTATTTTGCGATGGACACCATCAATGTGTTTTTGTAAGTCTCCTTTTTGAATACACATATAATCACACTCGCTGCATTTATATCGTTTTATTTTGCGATGGACACCATCAATGTGTCTTTTTAAGTTTCCTTTATCAGTACACATGTAATCACACTCGCTGCATTTATATTTTTTTATTTTGCGATGGACACCATCAATGTGTGTTTTTAAGAATCCTTTTTTAGTACACATATAATCACACTCGCTGCATTTATATTTTTTTATTTTGCGATGGACACCATCAATGTGTATATTTAAGCTTCCTTTTTGGGTACACATATAATCACACTCGCTGCATTTATATTTTTTTATTTTGCGATGGACACCATCAATGTGTTTTTGTAAGTCTCCTTTTTGAATACACATATAATCACACTCGCTGCATTTATATCGTTTTATTTTGCGATGGACACCATCAATGTGTATTTTTAAGTTTCCTCTTTGAGTACACATATAATCACACTCGCTGCATTTATATCTTTTTATTTTGCGATGGACACCATCAATGTGTTTTCTTATGTTTCCTTTTTCAGTACACATATAATCACACTCGCTGCATTTATATCTTTTTATATTGTGATGTACACTATCAATGTGTCTTTTTAAGGTTATTTGTCTCAAAAACATATTATTACACTCGCTGTATTTGTTTCCTTTTACACTGCTATGTACGCCTTTGATGTGATTGATTAATAGGTATTTAAATGCAAACGACTTACAGCATTCGTTACATTTTAACTGTCCAAATATTTTATTTTTATTTGGTGTTTCTTCGTTCAAACATAACCTACATAAAAAAATATAAAAATCTTCGGATATGGATCTATTGCATTGAACATTAATGGACGCGGTGCTATCTAGAGGACTCCCGCACTTCGTACACGAAAAATCTAAAGCGCTTACATTTATTTTTGGAATTTTCTTTGTAGTTTCTTCGTATTTTACGACATTCGCCAAATTGTAAATATCAGGCTCTTTCTTGATAAATTGAACATTTTCTATTTCAATTTCCCGCTGTTGATTTATGTTAATTTCTTGGTTTTCATTTCTAGAATTTTCTTCATTTTTCAGATTAACAGAACTAAATAATTCGCAACTGGAATGGTGCATTTTAAAACTAATAAATCTTACTTTGCAATAAATATAATGGTTGCGAATTGTTTGGCAGCGCTGTCATTGTGTTGTTATTTAGGTTAAATATTACTATTGATGTCAAAGATACAGATTTGAGTCAATTTTAAGGCCACAATTCGAATTTTGAAAAACATATTTCATTTAATAATTCAAAACATAATTTATTTATTAAGCAATAAAATAAACATAGGTACTTTCACCAAAATACAAAATTTCAAATTACATATAAGTCAAGTAAAGTATGATAAAATGGAATTAAAAGAAACCTACTTAATATTATGTTTCTATGTACAGTCAAGAGCAATTTAAAGTTTACTATGAATAGACTTTTCGTCATACAATTAAATAAATTACCATTCATGGATACAAAACCCCCACCACAGAAACATGTCTTGTTTTGATTCAATTTTAAGGCCACAAAACGAATTTTCAAAAACATAATTCTCGCTGTCAATGTTATTTATAGCGAAATTCATTCCTAGTACTTTTTATTTGATAGGAAATTTAGTTATCATAGGGTTTTAAATGAAAAATTTCTTTGATTGTTAATAATCTGATTTATTTTTCAATTTCGCTGTGACAAGTCAAAGAAACGTTTTGTAACTCTAACTCTATTGTCCAAGTAAGATTTTTTTCAAATAAAACGTACTATTTACTATTGGAAATGAGGACATTATTATTTACAAATAATGATTAGTATCCTATTAAAGTGATAAGTGAGCCATAAATTGGTACGAAATAAAAGAAATTTTGGTTTAAAATCACTAAAATAATAAGTAGGCATTTTGTTTAATAAAATGTAGAAGAATTTTGGAAACTCAATAAAAAATTATGTTTTTTTTACCGTACTTACTTGAAGGAAATAAATTCTCAGCTTTACGAAATCAAACTTACCCGACCCACTTACCCGAAATCATTTTTAAAACATAATGGCAAACCCTTATCTTTATAATAAAACTAAATTCTTAGCCATAACATCAAATTATATGCGTTTTATCTCTTCTTGAAAACCACGCCTCTAAAATCATCACCCTATATATACTTATTTCACATTTTAGACACCGGAATCTTGAAAAATTTATTTAGGCAAACTTAACGAGAAATTTGGTAAAAATGCCTTTTACAGTTACCGCTATTCTGTTATTCGAAAACCTTTCCGCTAAATGAAATGTTCCTTTATTCAGAGAAGACTATTCTTTCAATATAAGATTTAGTCCAAAAAATACCAATTCTATATGTCACCAGCAAAAAGGCGAAATTGCCATTTCCATACTTTATTGGAATTCCGTGCTAGGGTTATCAAACAAACCAATATTTGATTTTTCTTTATACCTACAGTATATTTTACACCAATCTACAAACCTACCTAGTACTTATAATTACACGCGAGTCACAAAAATATTTCAAAAACTTTTAATGAATTTGTATGAATGTGTTATTGACATCCCTGAATCGAGGTAAAGTTGCCACCTCTAAAGAAATGCAATTTCGAGTAACTATGCCTCTTTGAAAAAAACTGTATTTATACAAAAAAAACACTAAAAATATATTATAAATAGAACCGTGGAAATTTGCGACAAGCAATTGTTTGCCTACCCTCTCAACTTTTAATCCAGCAATCGAAAGTGTGGGATATCTCACTCAAAACCGAAAAACACATCCCTCAAAAAGAAATGGCTGCCACTGGTTTAGATGTGAATTTAGCTCATCATTTTGCCAGTTTTACCATACACCAATTAATGTCGATATCGATCTATTGCCAATTTCATACTGATCTAAATAGATGATAAGTAGACAGACACATTTGGCGTTGGCAAAGCTAACCTTGAGAAGGCAATCTTGCCAGGTTTGACGGTATATAAAAAAAAGATTCTGTCTTTATATTTTTAGTCTTCTTAACTTTTATTATTACTACATTTTTATTTAGTCATAATCATGAACACAATTTTGTCCTAGTATATAACCTGTACTTCACCTATCATCAAAAATATTATCATCCTTTATTAGCGTAAGTTCTCTTATGTAAGTTATAATTTCCGAAAATCGTTTAACAACTGCCGTGTTCATTTTGAAATAATCATATTCAGAACTAATTGTGATTACGATTTTGACGATATAATATTAAAATTAAATGACTGTTTTAAAGTCCCAAAGGGTCATTCCTGATAGAAATGAACTAGGTTATGTATCAGGTTATCCATTAACTAAATGTTATAGAAAACATAAATGTGATGCCATGACTGCATGTTTCACTAGACGAAAAATGACATAAATATACTCTATTGAGAGCGTTTGATAAAAATATTTGGCAGATATTTGCCATTTGGCAGATTAAAAATGCCACCGCCGATTTTGTCACCCAAATAGAAAAGATGAAAAAAATATACCATAGTTATTTCGAAAACAATATAGTTGGAAATGTTGGTAATGATTTATTGAAATGACTACATTTAGAATATTTACATTTACCTTCCGTGTCAATGTTTTCCTGAGATTATTTTAAAAGTTATTTATGATGTTACGAATTTATTATATAATAAAATTCACTAATATAAACTTGTCCAAGCCATAGAAAAATTTAAGTGTTAATGATTTATAAATTAACTTTAAGCTTATTCGTTGACCCTGTACTGAAAAATTAACTTTTAGGTTACACCCACTACCAAGACTCATTTTATATTTCTATCCAGTTATGCAGTAAGTACATAATGACAAGTTTTTTTGTTTTTGTTTGGTTGAACTGAGTATATTACATTACATAACAGTATAATATAATTAATATTTTATATTATTTATTATAATTTATTATACTACTTAAGTAGTAAATTGCCAATAGATTGCGCTGAGAAAATCAAGTGAGTGAAGTAAGTGTCACTGAATGTCGCAAAAATGTCACTCTAAAAGTATAAAGTATAAAAACATGAGATAAATAAACGTTTGCCTCTATATCGCGTTAAAACGTTTAGCGTGCAGTTTATAATGGACCAATCGTGAAACATTTTTGTGCCAGCCCTGATGAGGTCGCTTCTCGCATGCTTACTGTAACCTCTCTATACTGTGCCAAAATATTGGTTTTTAGGCAGGTCATTTTTATTTTTGCTTGCTATATCGCCCTGGGATCGTCCGACCTTAGGGTCATTCGACTCAGAGGTTAAGCTAAAAACCCTGGCAAGATTTCGAACATTTAAACTTGTCTTACACCCACAGACCAAGCCATTAATTAGAGTACATTTTTCTCACAAGCAATGCCAATAAGTAGTGTGTTTCAATTAAGCTTTTGTTCAAATGATATATTTTACTGAATAAAAAAAAATAAAATCTAGAATGTGTTTTTGTTTATCCATATCTTTAAAATGGCAAGATGCATAATTCACAAGAAGGTGGAAACCAAGTCTAGATGGTTTTCAGGTGCCAACAGCCAACAGCAGCTGCCGTAGGAAGCGGTGGAGCTGCTGTTGGCAGTGTCAATTTATAACTCATCAAAAGTGGAATAATTTTAAGAGGTTGTTGAACCATCATCCTCAGTCCATCATCCAGCTAGACTTGTAGAAGAATGCTGCTAGCCCAATTTTATCGAGTAAAATATCACATTCCGAGTCGTCGCTCGAGGAAAGCTGGTGCTTTGTTTTGTAGGCGGAGTTTTACAATAAATTATGTGACATGTTTAACCCGACAACATAATTTGACCTTCTAGTTCTCTTTAACAGCACAACGCCTGACCTGGCCAAATGCGACAAATTTTATAGGATAAGTACATGAGAAAAGTTTATCAGTAATGAATTGACCTTTTGCCAATGTGAGGACGGAGCGGCCGGGATGAGAAAGTACGCGGAGTACCCGCTGGTGGTGGTGGTAGTAGTGGTGGTACCCATTTTGGCACACGTAAGAAGTGTACATATGTGATATTTATACTTGTGATCGTAAGTATTGAGAATATATGAAGTATTGAAACAATGTCAGGTCACAGTTCAAAATCTGTAAGTACCAACGTTTGCCTGCGTTCAAAAATGCCAACATGTGTGCTAAAAGATAATTGATGGGTATAATGGTTATACCTATACGGAGTAATCGACATTTTGAAGTAAAACTTCTTTATGCTCGTATTAGATATTTTTTCCTGGGCTGTGAATGAATCTAATGCGACACGGTATTCGGGTGCATTCGTGTAAACTCATGTGGCGATAGCATGACGTGTGATTACATTGAGTTTCTTTCATTTCAATAAATAGACATTGAATGTAAAGATTGTGATAATTTGAAAAATCAACTTTCTCACAGAAGTACATATATATGCACTGATTTTATTATTTTTAATGATGGAAGGAAAATAATTAGATTCTAGTCTGTTGAGTAGCCGACAGCAGGTTGGTTCAATTTTGAAATATCTTTTACTAAAAGTTACAGACTTCAAGGAACATTTAGCATAGAGACCCAATGTTCAACTCCCAATTCCCAAGAAGGTCATTAGAACAGCGACTGCCAAAGCTTTCATTGCACGCAGGGCCGAATCAGTCGTCTACCAAATCGCTGGGTCGAGCTTTGTGTTAGAATAGTAAATAAAGAAAAAAAAAACAACCATTTTAAAGATATCTGTTATTTTAAAAATCGTTACACATTCTTAAAGTCTACAAGTTGATTGAAACAAATGGAGAAAAGTCGGATTGGGTTGAACTTAATTTTAATCGTATGAAATTTCAGCCGATTTTTTGAAGTGTAAATATAAGGGCAAATATAAAAAACACTTTTGGCTCAGTAATAATATTAATATGCTATTCCTCTCCGTGCTTGTATCGATTTCCGTAGTGTAGCAGTTATCGCGTTTATTTTCACACACAGAAGCCTCTGTGTGGAAACAGTTTTATTAGTGAAATCTTCTTAAAAAAAATCCTAAATAGTACCGATGTTTTTATTGTAGTACCAGCTATCTACTACTAGCCATCTAGCTATCCATGTGTCATCTATTGAATACAAAAAAGCACATGAAATACACCAATTTATGCTTTTATTTTTTAAAAAAAACTGATTTAATATAGAGAAATTTGGGAGAAATACAAAATAAATAGAATATAATTCTATATATAGGAAGGTGATGGGTGGTTTTATTACTAACCGCGCGTGAAAATTTACCAAAAAAACTGGAATTATGTTAAAATTTATGATTAATTGAAAGAATGTCATCATACTATTATCTTGAATTGTTTTTTATTTTAACTAATCAAATCTAAAAAATAACTCTCTGTCTCCTCTATTGTCATCCAAAACGGCCGTTGAATGAGCTACAAGTGCCGCAAGCACAAGTGAAGATAGGAAATGAAGCAATCGAATTATTAAATTCCATTTCCGCGAAGATTGATATCTTTTTCTGTTCGCCCAATAGTATTAAACATTTACTTTCTCTTACACCGCTGCTCAGCGTGATCAGCGTGAATAATTTATTTGTTATGGTGTGCCTAAAGTCATTATTTTAATTTTAACGTTATATTTTTCCTGATTAGTTCAAGTTATTTGTTATTCTCTTCTGTTGTTTGTTATGTTGTTCTTTTCTTTTAGTAGTTAAATTTTTACTTTAATTGTAATGTGTATTTGGGGAAACCTGTTTAACAAATAAATAAATAAACATTATGTGCGAACTCAAAAATAATATATTTTTCTTTCTTTGTCCGCTTGGCTGCGTATCTATCGGTCTCTTTCTCGCACCGATCACTCATTTTACAGTTTAATAATATTATTTATTTACGTATTTCGACATAAATAGCACAGAAACTATAAATATAATGAAATATTTACAAGTGGAATGATATTCTTTCAATTAACTTCTTCATTTTCGAATGATTACTGCAAGTTTTACTGCACAAAGGGCATTGTTGTGAGTTTCTCTAAAACGCTCGCCAAATCGACTGGCAAAAAAGCAATACCACACCAGCGAATGGTATTGCTTTTAGGCGTTGGACGAATTCTTGGAAGTTAAGGTCTAAATTTCGCGGTTCCTTCTATGCCAGTATTCAAAACGTAATTTGTAATTAACCTGGTTTAATCAAAAATAACCCTCTAGAGATCTCTCTTGTCCCTTAAAATGAAATTTTCTCTCAATTTATCACATTTGGTAGCATCTAACAATTTTACAATTAATAAAGTTATTTTAACATTGATCTCTCCTAACCAGCTTTCAATTTATTTATTTTTTTTTATTTTCTATTTTCCATCCGTTAAATTCGGTTCTTCGTATTTATTTTTATATTTATAAAAGGTAAAATGTGTTTCTGGCATACTGCCTAAGCTTTTGGCTTATTGCCACTTTAGATGAAGAATAAGAAGAAGGAAAAAACAATATCCATGACATTACGACGTAGGCAACTGTCATATTTACATTTTGAAACCCTAAAAGAAGATAAAACGTACTGTTTATACCTTTATCTTTATTAAAATGGAGGAAAACGAACTTAAAACTGAACAAATTGATGACAATATCACCTTTCAATATGAGCAAGTAAGTGAATGCAATCAAACCAACACTAATATTGATGGACATCAAAAGCAATCATCCAAGATTAATCTTGAAACATCAAATCCAGCTGGATTTATTATATCAGAAGTTAATAACGAAATTTGCTTTGGTTTACGGGGAAAGAATAGTATAAATCTACAAGATGATGCTTTTGAAGAATAAAATACAAAGTTTATAAAATTAGAAACCAATCTCTTGAACGATCAACGTAATAATCAAACAGTCCAAAGTGTAAAAAGCCCAATTATATTATTAAAAACAATCAATTTTATTTGTAACATTTGCAAATGTACTCTTGATAGACACAGCCGAATAAATACTGCAATAGATAAGCACAATAGGGCGAACTTAATGTGTTTAGAATGCAGAGGACAACAAAGAAAGAAATCAACAGTGACTGATACTCGAAAGAAGATTACGGATGAACAATTTAAGATTAAACAAAATCGACAAATAAGAAAATTTAAATGCAGCGAGTGCGATCACAGTAGTTCAAGCAATGCACATTTACAAAGGCATATCGATGGAGTTCATCGGAAAATAAGAAAATTTAAATGCAGCGAGTGCGATTACAAAAGTTTAAGCAAATCAGATTTACAAACGCATATGAATGGAGTTCATCGGAAAATAAGAAAATTTAAATGCAGCGAGTGCGATCACAGAAGTTCAAGGAAATCAAATTTAAAAAAGCATGTCGATGGAGTTCATCGCACAAAATAAAAAGATTCATAATCAACTTTAATTAATCGAGATCACAAAAATCACTGTTATAAAAAGTTCAACAATAAGCATTATGTCAAAATTTGCATTTGACGATATTGAGTTATAATTAAGCGATAGGTACAGATTAAAATTCTCTTTATTTTGACAAAAAATCATCCTACAAACGTATTTTATTGGTAAATCATAAAAAAACGCTTTTGCTTATTGGTTAATTAATTACTGTTAAAATATGGAGCAAGTTGTCGTATTTCACAATATGTGTATGTAATTACGCAGTTAAGTTTTAAAACGGAGCATATTTAATGGCCAAATAACACCTTCTATTCCACGCACTGCGCACTAGTTGCCAATCGTTTTGTCGAATTATTTTTTTTTTTGTTAAAAATATTAAATAAAGTTTAAACTGTCATTTTAGATTTAGATAAAAAAAACATGATTTAAAGTAGAGTTAAGAATATTAGTAAATAATACTAGTAATGTAAGAAAATACCCTATATAAAAGTTAGCTTATAAATTTGAGAAATTTGAAGAGAATTACATCGCTCTAAAGGTTAACGAAAAATATCGTGTTAATTATTCAATTTTGGGTAATGAATATGGTCATAAAATAATTATTTACTATAAATTTAACCAACTTGACTAGGCTAATTATCGTCTGTTTTAAGGTTGACTATATTTTATTGTTTTATGAATTAGGTTATGTTAGTGATATGCGTATTGTAAGTTTAATAATGTATAAGTAAACATAATATTACTTAGTTAAATAATTATGTGCTATTTTCGCCCATTCTATAAAAATGAAATTTCTATTATTCAATCTTAGGTATATTTGGGAAAGTAGGACGGTATGCCACGCATCAAGGCTTCGAGAGTTATACTTCCCTCAGTCAACAAAAAACAGTATAACTAGATATTTACAGTTAATTACAGATTTCATATTTTTTGTATAATAATTTGAAATACTGAATTTTATTCAGTTTTTATTCTATGTTTGTATCATATTAGTATGTAAGGTAGACCTTTCAGGATCAAATAAGCTAACATAATGAAAGTCAGTATTATCATAGGTAAACTAAAACACCAGAAAACAACTAATCGTCATCATCTCCATCAACAGCATCATCGAGATCATCATCATCAGTAGTGGGCCACATATGCGAGGCCAGCTATGCACCGACTGCATATTGGCCAATATTCCCACTCATTAAGAAGGAAAATGTTTCTTTATTGAAAAATGTAAAACAAAAATAATTACTGTGAACTTATTTACTGTCAATTGTAATCCTCACATACTCTTATGTAACATATACAAAACAAAATGTATGACCGGCATAGAAAACTATATAAAACGAAGCTAAGTGCTAGTGGTTGTCGACACCAAGTCCTGAAGGAGGCAAGTCGTTCCAGGCCAATGTGGGTCTTATGTTTTGTAAATCCGTCGATATGCCCTGCAAAAAAGACCAGGATAAGATTTTCTACATATAAAATTGGAATACTCGGAAGATCGTCCTTTCCATACGAATCGGTTGATAAGATTTTCTTTTTAAAATATTGTGTAACTTTAAATTTATCACATGACTGCTTTATATTCAAATTCGGTCATTTGTCGGTCAATGTCCTGAAAGCTCGATCACAAGGAAGAAAGGATAATTTATTGATAATAACTTTGAATAATAAATACCAATATTATTTTTGATTTTGAGAAACATGGCAGGTACCTGTTATAGAAAGATATGAATTAGGTACTGTTTATTTTTGTTGACTTATTTTTTTATTTAGAATGATGTTTGCGAGTGTAATTATAAAATAATAAATATTAACTCGAATGTGAATAACTTAGTACTTACAGTTTGGGAATTGTTAAATGGTAAAATGCCAGTCCTTTGAACGTCCAGCATCATAAACACCACTTTGTTGAAATGACCTTAAGTTTTGAGGAACCTACTTTAGTTGAGGATGCTGCGAATAACGCCTAAATACCTTATCAGCTTGGATCTTATCAGCGTCTTAAGTTGGTGGCTCTGAACTGCTATAAGCGTGTTTGATGATTAATTTATAATTAATTCATTAATTTCATATTATTGTTTGTTTATCTGTCAATATAAGAGTGTCGCACTCATTGGAATGAATACCTAATCTATTATTTATCTGCTGGAGTTGCCATGGCAACTAAGCGTTTTATTGAATATTCCTTCTTCAAATGTTTGACCTAAAATTTAAAGATTCATTGAAAATGAGAAATATTCATTTTTTATTTTCACTAAAATGATATAGATTTAATTTTTAAAATATAAAAAAAACTTGAATGGGTAGAATGGTGAGAAAAACTCGATAAAGATTTCTAAATGTAATCAGTTTAGAAAGTTGTATCTAAATATTTATATTTTAAAAACAATGTTACGATCCGTACAATCAAAATGATAACCGTTCCGAAATGCGAAATTTAGGACATCTTATCTGTATATCACAGTTAGAGTTGCCAGATGGTATCCTTTTAGAGGACATGTCCTCCTTTTTATGATTTGTCGTCCAGTCTCTATGAATAAAATAAAGTAAATTATATAAGAAATCTCGTTTAATTGTGAAAGACCTTCTTTTTTTTAAAAAAAAAAACAATATTTTTCCAAATAGTCATCTGGCAACCCTATCGCAGTGTTGCAAGGCCGTGATTAATAGAATAGCTGGCCCAATTATCAGTAAAAACCTGTAAATTAATAATAAATATAAAATGCGCCAGGTAAGAAAATATTCTATGTTCATCTGTGAATGAAAATTTAAATAAAATTAAATATATGAATATAATATTATTTATTTATTTTGATTCCGATTAATAACCGTCAAATAATTGATGAACAAAGCGAATTTTGACAAAATAATAATTCTACATGGAATGAAGTAAAGTAAAGGAGGACTTCAATTAATACAAACGCAACGGATTGATTGGTGAGATTTTAATCAATTGATTTATTATTTTTTTCCAAATTAAGTATTTCTTTTATATAATTGAGGTTCGGGTTACATTTAGTCGTGTGGGTTTTGTTTTCGATACATAACAATGTTGTTGGCTGCATGCCGAAGGCTGAAATATCATGTTTTAACAATGATCTTTTGACACCGAGGACGCGCCATATGAATCATGCTGATTTGCCTCAATCATGCTGACAATTCTATTATTGTAGCTTAAAAAGTACTAGTTATAAAATTGTATTGTTACAAAATACTATTAAATAACATGTTAGGAGCGAACGACAGAAATTATCATTTCTTCTAGGAAAACGTTTTGGTCCTTCGAGCGGCTCGCCTGTCCTCGAAACTTTGCTCAAACACAAAGGAAATATTGAATATTATTGTTTTTATGATAAACAATCTCGAAGGGAATGAAAAGGCGGCCTTAAATATGTATAGTAACAGTTTTAGAATGCATGTCTAGGTTTTTTTAAATATTTATTTAACCTTCAATGAAAAACTTTGTGCGGGGTTATTTCATTCACCAGTGTGTTGTTTATCAATTCCAATATTATCGTCCGTCTCGCTTATTTTAATTAAAAAGTGTGCAAGTGCGAAAGAGCGATAGTATTATATCTATAGAAATACGGATACAAATAGGTTCAGTTCTAATCGCTTACTTCTAATTCTTTGCCTAAATCTGCTCAATATTTTATCTAAATTGTATCAATTGAACCATTCTTCAGTTCCTGACTTCTTGCCATCATGACGCGATATGACGCGTCTAGAATTAGCATTAATAACATAAGTAAATGTGTATCTTATTGCGAACTCAACACATATGAGACCACTCACCACCAATTGCTGCACAAAGTGATCTGCAAATTGCAGACTCGGCCTCAGGTCGTCGCACGCAAGGGGGTAGATTCCATAATTAATTAAAGCATTATGAATTATGGCAATACTTTTAAAACATTTTTATGATCAGCATAATAAAAATAAATGTTCCTAAAAAAGATTAAATCGAACATATCAATGATGATTTTGATTTATTTAAATTATATAGTTTATTGTATATAGGGTGGTGGTTTACTTATTATTTCTTTGATCGCACCTAGTTAAATTAACTTAGCTTGTTGATTATTATTATTTTAAAATGTTATACAATTGCTAATTATAATCATACTTAATATTCATTATAATTACTACTATGCTATAAAAATATATACAAGTAATATTATTATTTTTATCTCATTAATAACGTGTAAAATACAGAATTAAATAATGTGAACGTATTCACATATACTAATATCTACCCGGTTTCAAACAGATGTCTTGGGATTGGCTGGTACAAATAACTGCTGTAAATATGCTTTGCTTAAACTTCCGTAATTGCACTCGCTACATTTGAATTTTCTTATTTTCCGATGAACTACATCAATATGATTTTGTAAATGTGCCTTTCTTAAACTACTGTGATTGAATTCGTCGCGTTTAAATGTCGGGTAATCTTGAACAATAGAATCAAAGTACTTTGAAAAAACGTTTTGCATTCAGTCAATGAGATATTTATGTTTAAAGTTTTGATAAAATGTATGAGAATTTTCGAGACTCTCAACATTTAAGTAAAGAAGAAAATAGTAAATCAAATACTCCGAAAAATCGCAGGAGCCCCACTATAAATGTTTACATATCAACTTTTTTTTTTACATAATCTACCTACACTTGGAAATGCTTATTTTATGAGTCACTTTGCATTTATTCTTCAGTCACTTACGCAAGGTAAAGTCACTTTGCCCTATTCAATATTTAATCATGAATGTAGATTTTAAAAGATACAAATATTTTCATCGGTATTTATTTATTTTTATTATTTATTTATTTATTTATTTATTCATTATGGGACAATAAGAAGTTACAACAATAAATGATATAATAACACTGAACAAGGAATTAAATTAGTATAATATAGACAAATTAAACACCAGTCATTTATTGTTGCTCTGAAGTAACATGGCTACTCTAACTAGGTTAAAAAATCCTGTTCTAAGGGCGGCCAGAAGAAGGTTGCAGAAAAAATACAATAACTATTACGTACGCGAGATGTTTCTTATAAAAAAAGATCTTAGGATAAATAAGATGTTTGAGTTTGAAGATACTTAATGCACATAAGTAATACATTATCGTATTGTATATAAATATAGGTATTAAAATGAATTAATTCACAGACACAATATCTCTCTCTTTCTCGCACACAGTTAAACACATCCTCTATACACAAATACTATAACTACTGTTTGTAAATAGGAAGAAAATCCAAATTCGGTTTTATTATCTGATTATTTTTAATATAATATTGATACAACTGAATGCTTTTGCTAGCAACTCATGCTAGAGGCTGCCCTCTTATTACTGTTACAACTTTTAGAAATGATAATATGGAAAAGTGATAATTGATGTCACCTTTCAACCAAGGTTCCGTTTATGTCTAATTATACTTAATTGCTCCCCCCGCCCTCATCGCTGCTGGCGTGCGGTAGATCTTCCCTCTGCTTGATCTTGCTGATGAGTTCCTTGGCCGGGTTGAAGACTCCCAGGGTCTGCTGGTTGCAGATGTAGCACCTCTGGCTCTCCTGGTACTGCTCCAGGGCACATTTCTCACAGAAGTAATGCTTGCATCTGAAATATTACATAGATTTACACTCACTTCGGCAAATGTCACCTTTATACTAAAGCTAAAGCTAGGTGAATGTCTCTCATTAACGTGTGGTAAGGATAAGTGAGGTAGAGATGGAGTTCAGATCAGGGTCACTTATCCTAACCAATTTCTGACTCAAAATAGAAATTAATAAATGACCGGAAATAGCCTAAACTCGATACAAAGCAAAGACTTGTATGTTAGTTTGACTACCTAGGAAGGTGTCTAGTCGGAGAGCGCGGTGAGTTAAGACTGAAGAGTGACGTTTCCTTCTTCGATTATGAAAACTAAACTGAGAGAAAGAAATTTATAACTCGTCTCATGATAGTCTGATTTGATGTCATGTGATGTCATGACGTGTGAAATGCAACTTGGCATTTTTCCAAACGAAGTAAATGCTTGTGACTTTCAAAAAGAAATTCGCAAACTATTTAAGTCTAGTTCCAGTTATACTGGGCATGAGAATTATATATCTGGCAATTTCACAAGTGTGAAATATGCTTTCGTTACCAAGTCGTAGCATCGTTGACTGTTATCAGTATTTTAATTAAATGTGTGTTCTAAACGCATGCGAATGAATGAGTTGAAATTAAAATTGATTTGCCTATGAAGAGTAATTCCAGCCACTTTTTGACACATTTCTAGGCACCATAGCATTATAACCTAGCAAAAACAAATATTTTTTTATCGCTGATTATATTAACATTTGGTGATTAATCGTGTTTGATGAGGTCATGAAGTTTACTCAGCCCCGAAACTGCAAAATAGGAATTTGCCAGGTTTTTGAGAGCCCCATAAAACCTTACTTGGTTAGGACGGGATCAATGAAACTGTTGTCTTGGTCACTGTCTATCTCATTCTCCTCGCGCTCGAGTGAGTGAGAGGGCTGCAACTCCGTCTCAACTCCATACAAAAATAGCCACTAGGTGAAAGCTATAAGAACCAATTTGCCATTTTAAGTAAGCGTTAAATGCAGTATTGATCAGGATCAACGGCTGTTTTGATGTGATTGGTTCGATTTCAAATCAGCTTATAAAAACCGATGACATCTTTCTAAATGCAGTAGTGACCAGAGTGATTCATAGTGACCCAGATGACACCAAATTTGTAGCAATTGGACGTCCCAGGTCACCAAAGCTGATTTTTCTTCACAATGGTGAATTTCCTTGGGAATAAATCACCACTTAAGTACGTGGTTTGAACCCGAATAAAAAGAATAATAAACAACACTCGACCCGTAATATTAGGTTAATTATTTTAAAGGTACCTTTTCACCTTCTTCCCAGTTTTGGGAAGAAATCTTCCTTCTTTTGGTGATGTTTTTCATCGCCAAGAAAACAAATCGACCTTGGATAATAGGTAATTTTAAAGAATAAAATGATCAGCAAATGGGACAAAACGGTTAAAATTCGATAGCGATATATAAATCAGTAAAATACCAAAGCGGACAGCTGACACGACGCGAGTGAACTGACAGCGCTATTGCTAGCGTAAAATATGTCCAAAAACACGTCGCCTGCTAAACGTCAACTAGGTTAACCATTCGCTTCGCTAAACAGGGTTTATAAATAGGAATTTTTGAACGCCTTATTAAGGCTTTAGACATCATTTAACTAAACGGAGGTTAAACAACCGTTTAAGCAAATCTAATAAGTAAGACTAATATTTACTTTTAAATGCCATTATTATGACTTGAACACCGTGGGTTCAAGTCACCGTGGGTTTTGAACTTTCAAATGCCTAAATCCTGTTTATAACGTTTTCTCGTGAATATCTAATACAGTACTAGATATTTGAACTTTGCATTTTATAAAAGCCTAAAATATGTTTCAGATTACTTCGAATATTATTGTTTTTTTATTGCACACCCATTGCTTTTCCGAACACAGTTTTAGAAGCCGAAAATCCATTAATTTTTAGGGTTTTAAAATACTCCTAAAAACCCAACGAAGATGAATTGGATTTTTTGAATCTTATAGATAATGGCAATATTTTAAACTAACAAAATTCGAAAGATGAACAGCTGTCACTGTCACTGTCAATGAAGCATTTGTTGCAAACTATGATACTAGGGAAGCTAAAAATATAATTGTTTTCATATATTATGTTCAAATAATAACAATAAAGCCCTAATACGATCATGGATAAAAGTGAGTATCAATTATAAAAAATATCGATTAGCCTATCGATCAAAGCCCACAGTAAAAGAGGTGTCAAAAATACTCAACCTATATTTATTGCAGAGTAAGCTTTAATTATTATTTTCAAAATGAAACATTCCAGTTCAGAATTAATGAGTTCTGTTAATATAAAAAATGAAGTGAATTTTCAAAATGAAATCCAAGAAATTAACATTAATCAACAGCGGGAAATTGAAATAGAAGATGTTCAATTTATCAAGAAAGAACCTGATATTCACAATTTGGCGAAAGTCGCAAAATACAAAAAAGAACAAACCACAATGAAAATTGCGAAAGTAAATCTAAATCTTATAGATTTTTCGTGTACGAAATGCGGGTGTCTAATTGATAGAAGCAAGTCCGCCCATGTTCAATGCAATGATAGCAATGCAATATTTAATGAGTGTTTTACTTTTTTGTGTTGGCAATGCTTAAACGTAAAAACGCCAATTAAAAACCGAAAAAATGTATTTAAAAAGTTGAAATGTAACGAATGCTGTAAGACGTTTGCATTAAAATATCTATTAATCGATCACATTAATGTCTTTCATCGCAAAATAAAAAAATATAAATGCAGCGAATGTGATTATATGTGTACTCGAAGAGGAAACCTAAAAAGACACATTGATGGTGTTCACCGCAAGATAAAAAGTCATAAATGCAGCGAGTGTAATTATGTGTGCTACAGTAAAGGTCACTTAAAAAGACACATTGATGGTGTTCACCGCAAGATAAAAAGTCATAAATGCAGCGAGTGTAATTATGTGTGCTACAGTAAAGGTCACTTAAAAGGACACATTGATGGTGTTCACCGCAAGATAAAAAGTCATAAATGCAGCGAGTGTAATTATGTGTGCTACAGTAAAGGTCACTTAAAAGGACACATTGATGGTGTTCACCGCAAGATAAAAAGTCATAAATGCAGCGAGTGTAATTATGTGTGCTACAGTAAAGGTCACTTAAAAAGACACATTGATGGTGTTCACCGCAAGATAAAAAGTCATAAATGCAGCGAGTGTAATTATGTGTGCTACAGTAAAGGTGACATAAAAAAACACAATAATGGTGTTCATCGCAAAATAAAAAAATATAAATGCAGCGAATGTGATTATATGTGTACTCTAAAAGGAACCCTAAAAAGACACATTGATGGTGTTCACCGCAAGATAAAAAGTCATAAATGCAGCGAGTGTAATTATGTGTGCTATAGTAAAAATCACATAAAAAGACACATTGATGGTGTTCATCGCAAAATAGAAAAATATAAATGCAGCGAATGTGATTATATGTGTACTCTAAAAGGAACCCTAAAAAGACACATTGATGGTGTTCACCGCAAGATAAAAAGTCATAAATGCAGCGAGTGTAATTATGTGTGCTACAGTAAAGGTCACTTAAAAGGACACATTGATGGTGTTCACCGTAAGATAAAAAGTCATAAATGCAGCGAGTGTAGTTATGTGTGCTACAATAAAGGTCAAATAAAATCACACATTGATGGTGTTCATCGTAAAATAAAAAAATATAAATGCAGCGAATGTGATTATATGTGTACTCTAAAAGGAACCCTAAAAAGACACATTGATGGTGTTCACCTCAAATTAATAAGTTATAAATGCAGCGAATGTGATTATATGTGTACTCAAAAAGGAAACCTAAGAAGACACATTGATGGTGTTCACCGCAAGATAAAAAGTCATAAATGCAGCGAGTGTGATTACGTGTGCTACAGTAAAGGTTACATAAAAAAACACATTGATTGTGTTCACCGCAAGATAAAAAGTCATAAATGCAGCGAATGTGATTATATGTGTACTCTTAAAGGAACCCTAAAAAGACACATTGATGGTGTTCACCGGAAATTATTAAGTTATAAATGCAGCGAATGTGATTATATGTGTACTCTAAAAGGAACCCTAAAAAGACACATTGATGGTGTTCACCGGAAATTATTAAGTTATAAATGCAGCGAATGTGATTATATGTGTACTCTAAAAGGAACCCTAAAAAGACACATTGATGGTGTTCACCGCAAAATAAAAAGTCATAAATGCAGCGAGTGTAATTATGTGTGCTACAGTAAAGGTCACTTAAAAGGACACATTGATGGTGTTCACCGCAAGATAAAAAGTCATAAATGCAGCGAGTGTGATTATACGTGTTACGAAAAAAGAAATTTAACCTCACACATTGATGGTGTTCATCGCAAAATAAAAAAATATACATGCAGCGAATGTGATTATATGTGTACTGTAAAAGGAACCCTAAAAAGACATATTGATGGTGTTCACCGCAAAATAAAAAGTCATAAATGCAGCGAGTGTAATTATGTGTGCTACAGTAAAGGTCACATAAAAAGACACATTGATGGTGTTCATCGTAAAATAAAAAAATATAAATGCAGCGAATGTGATTATATGTGTACTCTAAAAGGAACCCTAAAAAGACACATTGATGGTGTTCACCTCAAATTAATAAGTTATAAATGCAGCGAATGTGATTATATGTGTACTCAAAAAGGAAACCTAAGAAGACACATTGATGGTGTTCACCGCAAGATAAAAAGTCATAAATGCAGCGAGTGTGATTACGTGTGCTACAGTAAAGGTTACATAAAAAAACACATTTATTGTGTTCACCGCAAGATAAAAAGTCATAAATGCAGCGAATGTGATTATATGTGTACTCTTAAAGGAACCCTAAAAAGACACATTGATGGTGTTCACCGCAAGATAAAAAGTCATAAATGCAGCGAGTGTAGTTATGTGTGCTACACTAAAGGTCAAATAAAATCACACATTGATGGTGTTCATCGTAAAATAAAAAAATATAAATGCAGCGAATGTGATTATATGTGTACTCTAAAAGGAACCCTAAAAAGACACATTGATGGTGTTCACCTCAAATTAATAAGTTATAAATGCAGCGAATGTGATTATATGTGTACTCAAAAAGGAAACCTAAGAAGACACATTGATGGTGTTCACCGCAAATGAAAATTTTAATTATACGGGGTTTTAAATCTGACTGGATTTCTATTCCATAAGGGGTTCCTCAAGTCAGTCTGTGGGGCCCATTATTATTTCTATTTTATATTAATGATACTGATTGTTGTTTTCACCATGCTTCAACACTTATCAGATGCTGACGACCTTAAAATTTTCTATCCTATAAAACATGTTGATGATTGCCGTCTATTGCAGAAAGATATCGAACGTTTTGCTACATATTGCAAAGTTAATCGACTTTATTTAAATGTATCTAAATGCTACTCTATGTCATTTAGATGAAAGACCAGTACTATTGATTTTGATTATAAAATTAAAAGCACTTGTTTAGCCAAGAAAGTAACTGTTAAAGATTTGGGGATAACACTTGATCGAAAATTACTTTTTGTAAAGCATGTTGACCCAATTACTTATAAAGCTTTCGGCATGTTGGGTTTATTCTCAGAACATGTAAGCATTTTAATTCATTTTTTTCTTTCAAGATCATCATTCGTCCGAAGTTAGCTTGAATATGCATCTCAAATATGGAATCCACATTACAATTGAGAGGTTGGAACGAATTGAAACGAAATTCATTAAATATTTGTATTATCGTACATTTTCTCTTCCTGACATTTTCTCAATTTCATTAGAAAAATATAATATGGCCAATCTTTCAGATAGATCTCTGACTTATTGTACTTATACAAAATCTTAAATGATTTTGTTAGTTCCATGGAACTAATTGCTTTGATTAAATTTCGTGTACACTCTCGGTTAACTAGACATAAAGAGCTGTTTCGTCTGCCCATATGCAAAAGTAATTACTCCCAAAACAATAATGTTATTAATATATTTAGTTGTAATTTGAGTGAGTTTAAGCATCAAATTTCTAAATAATTGAATGTGTAATTTCCTCTTGTCTTTCTACCTTTTGTTAAAAATTATATGTTAAATCTTTGTTTCGTTAGTTTTAGTTTTTGCGAATTACTGTTGTTGCACATTAATTATATTTTAACATTGCAAATTCTTAAAGGTTAACATTCTTATCTTTGTTTTTGTATAAGGGTTGTAACTAACTGTTTATTTGCCAATTAAAAAATAAATAAATGCAGCGAGTGTGAATAAATGTGTTTCCATGAAAGAAGTTAAAAAAAAACATTGGTGTTCATTTTAAAATAAAAAGGTACTCAAAAAGAAAATTGATGAAACACACATTGATGATGTTCAACCCGAAATAAATATATAAAAATGTAGCGATTGCGATTGTAAAAAAAGGTAAAATGTTATCTGTGACATGGCTTTGAGTTCATTATCTACGCAGACGACATAGATTTTATAGGTTTAACTTCGAAATGTAAATTAAATTAAATTAAAAGAAATCAAATCTCATCAGTATACAGGCTGATTTTTACCGTTCGACTCTATAAAATACAGGGTGCGTCAAAACAATATAGAAATGAAGGCGACTAAATACGTGAACGAAGATTCCTTCTGAGGAGTGATTCTGACACAAATCGTTAGGTTCAAATGTATTTTTACCTACTGGTTTCTTTACTGTACTTTACTGTACCTTACTGTACCTTACTGTGGTCTATTCAGTTTTTCTGCTACTTTTGTTAGTTATTCGTATCGATATATGTTTACCTGATAGGTAAAATGAAATAAACACACCTAGCTTTAACGTGCCTAATTATAATTATTGTTTTGTTAATCGTTATAATATTGAGAACAAATATATAAATTACATCGTAGTTGTTAATAAAATAATTAAATTAGGATAGCGTTTATGATTAAATTCATTTTGTTAAAACTGCCATTGAAACAAACATATTTAACAACATCAGGTCTATGGTAAAATATTTATTTTTTTAACTAATTTAAGAAGTCCAAAAATATGTTTTTTTTACTTAATAGATATTAGAATATTTCAAATATTAAAATAAAATGATTAAGTATGTTGAATTTAATTTAAGGAATTTTTATTATTATTTTAGTTTATTGTTTTAGAAACCCATGCTTGATGATTTGGTAGAATTTGCTTAGAATTCAATAAAATTTTACCGACCTCATATGGATTTTTATTTTCCTATATTATATCAAACAAAATCTTCTTTTTATTGTAATATTTCAAAGTTTCGGTTTGAGTGTTATGTAATATTAAAAGTACCTAGTTTTTAACATAAATAGTGTCACTATTTTAATTCAGTTAATTACTTTTTTTGTATTTGATTTTCAAAGTTGGTGTTTCAAACATTTACAATATTATATTATTTTTCTTTTTTTTCTAAACCATTACTTATATTATAGTTGAATTGTATTTCATGTTTTACTTATTGGCTTTCGGTAAATATTTTTCAATTTAAAAAAGCCTTCTTAATATACCGGGAGTGTATTTTTTTGAAATCGGTAATAATTAGGATCTTAATCATCAGAAATTAATGGTCAGATAAAACTACCTACCTACCTACCTACCTAGCGACGATTTCCGTGTGAATTAAGTGGAAAACTTACAATAAAATTATTTATCCTTAAAAGATGTTGATGTAAAAAGTGTATAAATTGTTTTAGATAATTAAGAAAATTTAAATGCAGCGAGTGCGATTCAAATCACTCGCAGAATCATATCTATATAGCTCATCGAAAAGAATTAGGTGTAGCCAGTGTAATTAATTACAGAAACATATCGAAGCATTTCATATGAAAATAAACAATAAATAAACAAATCATTTGCAGTTCATTAAAATATTAATATTATTTCCTCCCCGCCCGCTGCTCTCTCCTCAGGCCGGGCAGCGCCCTCGACGGTCGCTTCCATCCGCACGTTACTCGCCGCCGCCGCCTGCGTTGTCTCCCTCTCGCAGGCTCTCCTTGGCCAGCTGATCCGCCGGAGTTATCGGACCGCGAGGGACGAACCGTGACTGGTCGGGCACCGCGTCACCTACAGATCTAAATGGTAGCATAATTTGAGACAAATAATGAACTTCCCCTATTGCCTGGCAGGGTGATAAGAGAAGAGTGCTTGGGCGCCAGACGGGGTGTTCAAGCGATGTCACGGGTTGCCCCTCATCCCACTCTCATCGCCTTGACTCACTCCCGTTACATGGCAGGTCTGGCTAGTCCAGACCGCGACTTACAAAAAACCCGGTCACTCCTCTAGATGAGAGGACGCTATCATGGAACGGGCTCAAGATAAACGAAGATCTCAGGGTCGTCTGGGTCATGTCCCATGAAGCATTATGACCCCGTGTCACAAGTAAATGATGAGGTAGGTACATGGCAAAGGTAGTTAAAGACAAGAGGTGCATTTATTGAAAAAAATGGTGAGGTTAAATATTGATAACAATTAAAGTCGTTTAATACAATACCACAACAGATGAGAGACCAGTTGAACCAGAAGGGTCAAATGGTCTAGAAGATAACAACTGACTAATGAACAAAAATGAACAAAAGGCTTAACGCCGTCGTTCTGTGGTCTGAAGGACCTTAGATGAAACGACAACGTGCATGACATAAAATAATAATGATGTAAAAAAAACAATTAATTTCGAATTTTGACATGGACTCGACAATGCGACGAACATGTTTCAGACACAAAGCAGGGTGAAACGATAACGTAAAAAAAACAATTAATTTCGAATTTCGCAATTGGCTCTACGATGCGACAAACATGTCAATTAACTGTATGAAGAAACGATATTGCAAATAAAATGAACTACTTACTAATAATGCAAAAAAAACAATTAATTTAACATTTTGGATTGGGTTTTACAATCCGGCAAACATGCTTCAGGAAACAATGCAATTGGCTTACGTGAGAAAAAAAATACTAATAATCTACCCGAATGTAATCCAAAGTACGACCTCACTTAACGCTTTTTGGCAAAATTATAAATCAACAATTAATTAAACAGTTAATTAAACAAACCTCATTTTATGGCAATATTGCTCTCACGTGAGTTCAAATCAAATAAATATGAAAAGCTAACAAACATATAAAATTCTTAAGGGTGACTTTATTACTTTAATATTCAAAACAGATTGTTTGTAAATAATGGCATTACGTCATAATGACGTTTTACTATTTGTGCTTAGGTGTAGGTACGCCGATTAAACATTAGGAGGCGACACCTCGTTTAAAGCAAAAAACAAACAAACAAAAACAAACAAAATAATCAAACAAATCGACGGTGGTTTCACGCTACATGCTAGGTACTTATTTATGGCTAAGCATTTTGGCATTTTGGCACAGCAGAAACATACTAAAAATTATATTAAAAAGTTTATAAAGATTATAGGTATTTTACTCACTATCAGAACCAATGGTAAAACGTATTGCATGGGGTTATCTTAAAGTAATACAAAAAAAATATAGTATAGCATTTCAATATGATGGCATGGCATTTGACACCTCGTGTGAAAAAATCTAAACAAATAAACAAAAAAAAAACTGGTTGGAAATATACTAAAGAATAACTGCTGATAGCCGGGGCATGTGTACTTCTTAAAATGGTAGTATAATTATTTAATAAAAAAAATATCAAAATTTATTCAGAAGCTTCAAGGGATCGAACGGACTAACCCCGTTTGAAACAATAAAAAAAATCCACCCACTCCAGAGATAATTTATGTGACGGACCCCCTTTTTCCTCGGCCCGAAGACCATCGAAGACGTGGCCCAGATGAGCAGATCGGCGCCCCTCCGTTCGCCCGGGACCCTCGGGGACCTCGAACCTTCGTGCAGGTGGCCCCCTCACCAGCCATTTGGCCACTGATAAATCGTACAAAAACCAAACTTGCGCGCCTGAAATATTTATCGCTTAGGGTAGTTCATTCAAAAGTCACTGCTGAATTCATGTATTCAATTTAGATTTGTTTTAAAAATGCATATTTTAAAAAAAGAGTGGATATTATCATTTTGTTTTTTTGTTTTTGTATCGTATTCGATGGTTTTGTGCCCGAATTTTACCAAAGCGCAATAACCAAAAGTCTACAAGAGAACATTATGAAATTTATCACTTTCTCAACTTTACATATGTTTATTTTCCGACCAGCAAGTATAGCTATCGCCTGTTTATAGTATTGTTATCGTGCAGCACTCTGCACTGGTAAATCATCGATGGTCACTCAAACGCCGTCCGCGAGATGGCGCGCACGCGCTCGCCCCTGATTGGCTAAGGGAAGCATCGACACATGCGCACGACGGAACGGCGGGCGATGCGCCGCGACCGGTCGGCCGGCAATCGCCCGAGACCTTTCTCCAGCGAAGCCCGCGTCAATTGTGTCACTGCCTTGTCTCTGCCTTCATATTGCGATCTCATTTATTGTAACATTGTTAATAAAGTGGTACTTCGTACTTAATGGTGTTTACTGAAAGGATATAAACAGTATATAAACCCGACGCACCCAATGATAGTTTTATACCGAAATTCAGCGCCATGATGCATCATCAGGTATCTTACTTAGCTCCATGGTAAATTCCGAACGTGTGGAAGTGTGGAGTGATTGATAAATGCATTTTGGCTTACAGAATAGAACTAAAATAAAATACTATATAAATTGAGTCAAATCAAAACTACTCAGGCGATCAAACAGGTATTTAAAACAATCTTGGGAAACTTCTTCCCTTTTACTTTGTCACACTTGAGAATAATTTCTATAAAAACATCATTTTTTTCCTACCCGGTGCTCCCTTAACACATTCAGATCCGTACGTTACAGACAACAAAATATCCCACTCTGAACTGACTTATAATTTCTTATAATTGACAATTAATATGTAAAAAACTATGAAAATGTTTGTTTCTTATATTTAATAATATATTGACATAACTTTTGTAAAAAAAAACTCAAATTATTTACCATCAAAAACACTCCCAATTCACTATCGCGCTTTTCACCAAACGTCAAAACCAAACTAAAATGAAAAAAAAAAGAAGAATTGTTACGCGTGGATTATCAATAAAACACAGTTTTTACACCTTTGAATTATTGTATTGCTTGCTCGACATAAAAACAATGCATCAACACATATCCAACAACCACAGTCAATAATCATCTCCATTGCGGCGGTGGCTGGCAGATGCGCGAGTGAGGCGGAGCATAGACAAGCTATAATAATATAGTATAACAATCGGCCATCCTGTTCTTCGACGTGCCCCACGGAGTTTCTCTCAACTATTTTCTACTTGCGGTCGCCCTGTAATGGAATTATTAAAGCAATCTCAGGATCAAAACATTGTCCATCATAATTAATGCATCTATCATTGCAAATACTTCTCAAATATACATAATGAAGTTATCATTAACATAGGTTAACCATTATTGCAGTTACTATTATGATATGATCTAAGGGAATAATAATTGGAACAATAAAGTTAGATACAGTATATTATTATTATATACTTCATCCGAATACAATAGGGCATATTCGACACACTCTGCTCGTTGAACACAGAGCCAGCTCATTGGAAACACAGTCCGCTTAATGGACACACAGTCCTACTTAGAGACACACAGTCTGCTTATTGGACACACAGTCCTACTTAGAGACACACAGTCTGCTCATTGGACACACAGTCCGCTTAATGGACACACAGTCCTACTTAGAGACACACAGTCTGCTTATTGGACACACAGTCCTACTTAGAGACACACAGTCTGCTTATTGGACACACAGTCCTACTTAGAGACACACAGTCTGCTCATTGGACACACAGTCCGCTTAATGGACACACAGTCCTACTTAGAGACACACAGTCTGCTTATTGGACACACAGTCCTACTTAGAGACACACAGTCTGCTCATTGGACACACAGTCCGCTTAATGGACACACAGTCCTACTTAGAGACACACAGTCTGCTTATTGGACACACAGTCCTACTTAGAGACACACAGTCTGCTTATTGGACACACAGTCCGTTTAATGGACACACAGTCCTACTTAAGAGACACACAGTCTGCTCATTGGACACACAGTCCGCTTAATGGACACACAGTCCTCTTAATGGACACACAGTCCTACTTAACAGACACACAGTCTGCGCAGCATTGGACACACAGTCCGCTTAATGGACACACAGTCTGCGCAGCATTGGACACACAGTCCACTCATTGGACACACAGTCCTACTTAAAAGACACACAGTCTGCTTGTTGGACACACAGTCTGCGCAGCATTGGACACACAGTCCACACATTGGACACACAGTCCTACTCAATCGCAGTTAACTTTCCAATAAGTCTATCATATCATCTCCGTCTATGTCACTGTTACAACTTTCAGATTCTTCTTCTATTTGTGGTTTATAAGGGTGCAGAGAATCAGCTGGTACAGTTGCGGTAAGTTTCTTGTACCCCTTCATGCCTTTAACACTCTGTATTTTATAACGATCAATATCCGGAAATGCAATTGCTACTTTATATGGACCACTGAAAACATTACCAAGTTTTTTTATTTACTCCTGTAGCCCCACATGTTGAACCACCCTTGCACAATACAAGCTGACCCTTCTTGTATTTCGGAGCCTCCTTTATTTTCCTATCTGCTCTTAATTTCACTTTCTCAGCATTCTGGTCAATATTTTTCTTAGCTTGCATGCGTCTTTGATTCAGTGATGCTTCAGTAGTTTTATCAATATGGTTGCTTTTTGACTGTAGTCAACTGTTTACTGTCATGAGCAAACATTAAATTAACTGGTGAATATTTAGTGGTAGCATGAATTCTGTTGATTGTTGATTCTGAGGTGGTTAAAATCATACATCTCGAACCGCTCTCAATTGGTAACGATAAACGGCTTCAAATCTTCGCCTGCAGTCATAACATCGGGAGTTCCACAAGGTTCTAACCTAGGGCCACTCCTGTTTCTTATTTTTATTAATGACCTCTGCATAGAACTGAAATGTCTTCATTTATTCTACGCTGATGACTATCTCGGATAATTTTGCATCACAAAGGTTTTCCTCTTCAGTCATTGTATTGATAGCCTGTACAATCGTCCTATTTACTCTCTCAACCTGGCCATTCGATCTAGGAACTGCTTTGCAATTTTTGATGTGTTTGAATTGTTTTTCTTCCGAAAATGTCTTAAAATATCTACTGGTAAATGCCCTTCCGCGATCTGTTATCACCCGTGTTGGAGTTCTAAATGATGAAATGATATCTCGTAGTGATATATAGTTTCTACAGAGCTTACTGTTCGAGTTGGCCTAGCCCAAACAAATTTAGTAAAAGCGTTAATTATAACAAGTATGTAAGAGTTACGTTTGTGACTTTTAGGAAATGGACCAACATGATCCATATGCAAGGTATGCATTGGAATTGCAATTCTTGGGATAGGGTGAAGTTTTCCTCTGGTTTTCCGTAATGGCCCTTTTTATAAGCACAATCAAGGCATCCGGAACATACTCCCTAATAAAACGGGTCATCTTCTGAAACCAAAATTTTCCTTTGATAATATTTTTTTACATTTACCAAAGCCTGGATGTCCAATTTCATCATGAAATTTTCTTAATAAATTCCATTTTGCTATTTTTGGTATAAGTCTACTGCCGTACAACGTTTTTCTGTAAAGCCGATTATTGATGTATTCAAAGCTAGCTACAATATCATTGCTTGCTTTACCACTCAGCAGTTGTTTAACGATAGACTGAATTGAATTGTCTTGTATTTAAACTGTAAGGAACCAATCATCATCACCCACAATCAAAACATTTACACCTGGCCCATCAACTGGACAGCGGCTCAGTGCGTCGACATGTTGCATACGATTACCTGGCCTGTACTCAATTTCAATTCATAATCCTGTATTGACAGCCACCATCTTGCTATCCTTGGTATCAAATCCTTCTTGGTTAACGTAGTTCTCAGAGCAGCACAATCTGTCACTATTTTAACATGTTTTCCTATAACATAGACCCTAAATCTTCTCAGTGACTCAACTGCCAAAGTTTCCAATTTATAGCTATGGTAAAATTGCTCTTCTTTCGAAGTTACTCTGCTAAAATATGCTATTGGTTTGAGTGTGCTGTCTTTTTGATACTGAAATAGTATTCCGGCGAGGCCAATTTTGCTTGCATCTGTATGAATTTCCGTTAGTGCCTCTGGGTCGTAAATGGCTAAAATTGGTCTGGTTGTTAAAAGATCCTTTAGTTTGATAAATGCAATCTCCTGTTCTTCACCCCAGTGCCAAATAGCATTTTTTAGTCAATGATGTCAATGGTCTAGCTATTAGGGCAAACCCTTTCACAAATTTACGAAAATAAGGTGTTAAACCGATGAATTGTCGAACCTGATGCACATTTTCTGGCTATTGAAATTTTGAAACTGCATCAATTTTTCTTTCGCCTGGTCGAATGTTGTTTGCAGAGACTTCATGACTTAAATAGTTAATTGTTTGTTTTAGAAATGAGCATTTTTAAAATTCAACCGCAAATTTGACTCACTAAGCAATTTAAGGACTTCTTTTAATGTCTCCAAACCTGTTGATATGTCTGGATGGAATAAGGATGTCATCTATATAAATTATGACACCTTGATTCTTTAAACTGCTAAGCACTCTATTAATTAATCTGGAGAAAACCGCCGGAGCATTGGCCAGACCAAATCCCATTTTCAAAAATTCATACTGGCTATCGGGAGTCACAAATGCTGTTTTATGAATGGAATCTGACGCCATCGGTACCTGGTAATAACCCTGAGCAAGGTCAAGTGTCGTAAAGTACAATTTTCCATTTAATTTTCCTATTTGGTCGTCAATATGGGGCAGTGGGTACCTATCTTTCACAGTAATAGCGTTAAGCGAGCGATAATCAACACATAATCTATACTCTCCATTTTTTTTCTTAACTAAAACTATGGGGCTTGCATAATTGGATGATGACTCTCGGATAATTCCACCTTCGATTAGATCTTTAACTTTTTCCCTTACAACTTCTTGTTCCTTGTAAGATAATCTGCGTGGTTTATAAAATATTGGTTGATAAGAAGTCGTCTTAATAGTCATTTCGGTTAAATGAGTACAACCTAACTCCTTCGAATTCTTCGCAAAGCAGAAGTAATAACTATTTAATAATTGATAAAGGTCTCTTCTTGAAGCCTCGTTCAGGTCACCAACATCTAGATCACTTTCATCAAATAAGGCCATCTTATTACAATAATCAGGAAATGAATACTCAGTTTCGTTAGTTACAGTCATTAGGTATATATATATTATCTGCCTGTTTACATACTTCAGCACGGGCTAGCGACTTCCCAGCGTCCCATGTAATTTGTTGATCTCCCCAATTTGAAACGCTTATAGATGCATTA
The DNA here is from genome assembly GCA_020383195.1 of Neomicropteryx cornuta. NCBI lineage: Eukaryota > Metazoa > Arthropoda > Insecta > Lepidoptera > Micropterigidae > Neomicropteryx > Neomicropteryx cornuta. The sequence goes on along the minus strand of JAHKQU010000010.1, from coordinate 766,441 downwards.
GGCACCTTTAATAATGACCCAGGTATTGAGTAACATTGCGATCCAAGTTCTAGAAGCAGTGGTTTAGTTACTAATGTTTTGCAGTGACAGCCATTTACTACGATAGGTATAACCTTAGTTGATTTTGGAGGTAAAGTGACTCTGTCTAGGGTGCACACCGCAACACGTTCCATGCATTCCTCAATTAGGGAGATTCTTGCTAGTGGTAATGTTTCATCAATACTTATAAGTTTAACAGTGTCTTGGGATACTATAAGCATAACATCATCATGGTTAATAATCGGATGACCAATAAGTAGATCTACTCCTCCTAGGGTGCAATCGGATATGACTGCTAAAGACTGAAGGTTTATTTGGTCTATTTTAACAGTAAAAAAATACTTCCCCCAAAGCAGGTGCCTGACCTCCTGCAAAGCCTCGTAACATTTGTTGATTTCGTATCCGGGTCGAACTTCGGGATGATATCAGCCTCCACATGTAGTTGATTTGGGACGTGATGTGGCATAGAGAGTGATCTCTGTTCAGCTAAGACTTCGTTTACCATTTTCTTTAGTTTCGTCTCCATTAGATGTTTCATCAGCACATGTGGTCGTTCATTTTCTTCGGCGTCGGAATGACCTATGAATGGCTATTTTTACGTTTTCGCGGCATTCCATAATCGATAGAATACGGTCCGGACATGATAATAGGTACTTGATTTAAAACTGAGACAAATTTACACGAAACAACAAGCACACAAGGTTAAAATGTTTGTCCAAATATATTGTGTCAAAAATCACCGAACTTAACCTTAAAAGCGTTCAAAACATCGCGAAACAGTAACTATAATCGTAAATCTATAATAAAAATTACGTTCATCCCACTTCTGAATTGTTACGCGTGGATTATCAATAAAACACAGTTTTTACACCTTTGAATTATTGTATTGCTTGCTCGACATAAAAACAATGCATCAACACATATCCAACAACCAGTCAATAATCCTCTGCATGGCGAGGCGACTGACAGATGCGCGAGTGGGGCGGAGCATAGACAAGCTATAATAATATAGTATAACAGAATATTCCTATTCCTTCATGAATCCAGGTTTACGCGACATGCCATGCTTTTGAATAATAATAGAAATTCATTAAGACGGTATCGGGTTTACCCGGGAACGGAACCCTGTCGTATAAGACGATCACGATATATACCGTTATCGGCGCTGAACGTGTTAATTGTCAGGAAATGATGATTTAATTATTACCATTAGTTAATTAATTCACTCTCGATATGTAAGTTTTTAAAATAGTCTTAAGTGTGTGCGAATGGCCCTGGTGATATTGTTATAATATTCTACCCATTTTCGAATTCAATTATTTGCCCTTTGCCCTTCGCCCTTCGCCCTTGGCCCTTCGCCCCAAGGACAAAGGGCAAAAGGGCGAAGGACAAAGGGCAAAGGGTAAAGGGTAAAGGGCGAAGGGCAAAGGACAAAGGGCGAATGACAAAGGGCAAAGGGCATAGGGCGAATAACAAAGGGCAAAGAGCACAGGGCAAAGGACAAAGGGCAAAGGACAAAGGGCAAAGGGCAAAGGTCGAAGGGCAAAGGGAGAAGGGCAAAGGTCGAAGGACAAAGGGCAAAGGTCGAAGGACAAAAGGCAAAGGGCGAAGGGCAAATGGCAAAGGTCGAAGGACAAAAGGCAAAGGGCGAAGGGCAAATGGCGAAGGGCAAAGGGCAAAGGGCGAAGGACAAAGAACAAAGGGCAAAGGGCGAAGGACGAAGGGCGAAGGACAAAGGGCAAGGGCAAAGGGTGAAGGGCTTGAATCTTACTTGAATCGCAATCTATCAACTAGTGTGCGAATATAATTTCCGAAGTGCGATTCACCACCGCACGACTGACTTAAGTTGTTTCTCATTTTTGGGCATTTTTGGGCATATTTGGGCATCATCGCCGTCAATCTATATATTTATTATGAAAAATAAGAAAATAATTTATAACGGGTTTTTTTTTTAGAGGCGTGGTTTTCAATCTGGCACTACTTTTTTCGTAGTTGGTGTTTTTGACAGCTGTCACTTGATTTATGCTCAGTTTGGTTTGCCATTTCATAATGAATAGACTTACTCATGAACAACGTTTGCAAATAGTGCAAATTTAGAAAAAAACACTCTAAAATAAAGTAAAAATCGCGTCGTGGGCCTGTGGCGTGGCCTCCAAGATCGTGCGATTTAACACCGCTGGACTATTTTTTGTGGGGTTATGTGAAGTCGCTTGTCTACGCAGATAAGCCGGACACGATTAACGCCTTGGAAGAGAATATTCGGCGCGTTATTGCTGACATACGGCCCAACTTGCTGCAAAAAGTGGTTGAAAATTGGGCCTCTCGGCTGGAATTTGTTCGAGTCAGCCGCGGCGGCCACTTACCCGTAATCATTTTTAAAACATAATGGCAAACCCTTATCTTTATAATAAAACTAAATTCTTAGCCATAACATCAAATTATATGCGTTTTATCTCTTCTTGAAAACCACGCCCCTAAAAAAAAACACCTTTATTATATCTATTAATTTTGTACGCAGTCATGGCAGATATAACAGTTTTTTTTTTTGTCAAATGTGTCGTTAATAAAGTCTTCGACTAAAGATACTTATTAAATAGTATTTGTTTTAATATAGTGTAAAACGGTTTTCATTTTATTTTTTAATTTTCCGATTATTTAAAGAATATTTTTAGTCCGTTTTAATTCAAATAATTACGCGTTTGTTTTAAATGATATTGTTTTACCATAGAGCATCATTAATATATACCAGTAGCACAGTGATTCATACCGCAAATAAACTTTCTTATTTTCTGGTGAACGGCGTCAATATGAGTGTAAATTGTATTGGCTAAACATGCATCAACACAGTCGCTACATTCAAATTGTCTATGAACGCCATCTAAAACCAAAAATCCAACACTTTTATTACTTCAACATATATTTATTATCCAATTAACGCTAATATAAATTCCTAAATTTCGGTTAATTGAATATGCATAATCGGTCGCTGAATTTAAACAAATAAAAGATGATTATTTTATTGTGTTTTGTGGTTCAGATGTTTTCTGCTGGTTCAACATTAGAAAATATGTTTTTTTTACCCTTATACAAATGGATGATGAAATATTTGATTCGGATGATCTAATAAAAAAAAAGTTAAAAAAGCTCGCTATTATTGTTGAATTTTGCGAGTTGCTATCTTAATATTTTCAGAATTTTCATTTTAATAATATTGCTAAAATCTTGAGACAGATCCGTAAATAAATTTCTCTCGTAAGTTCAGTATAGGAGCATTTAAGCTGAATCTATATGAGATTGGGATTTTTATCTATTCATTTAATTGTTTATTTATCTACCTTTATCCACTCAAATACTTGTTAATTGCTTTTAAAAGAAGTTCAACACACTGGCACGACGGAACCACGCAAAAACAATCTTAGTCCGTTTTATAGGCGCCAATCGTTTTGAAATAAACGAGAAATTATAATCAATTTCTAAAAGTATCTTAAGGAATTTAAAACAACTAAACCAAACTCAAACTACGCTCAGATCGACCACGCCAGTGGATGCTTTTTGTCTGAATTCTCACTTAAGGTAATTTCAATTATATTCTCTTAATTCATTCTTCGCTCAAGAAGAATTATCAAACCTTGACAATCAATTCAAAATGGCCGTGTGGCCCTATATATTAAAACATTACACAGTTTAGCATGCGGAAAAAATAAACAAATCAAAGATTAGGTTTTTCATAAATTATAGAATATGAAAAAATGTCTTTTATATGTCAAATACGAGGGTAGAATGAATTAACCTATTAAGTACCTAGTTGTTGCAATTATAACGAAAACTGTGTTATGCGCATTCAAACAATAATTGCCGTCGCTGTAATCATTTTATTCAAAATATGCAAATAACAGGAATGTTTCTGTAAATATCTGAAACTCCAAATAAAATACAAAATAACTCTTAAAACCACACACATTGCATATGAACTTTTCTAATTAAAGATGAGAGTACTTAATTGTAAATGTTATATCTGAAATGCTACATTAAAAACAACATATTGTCTTAATAATATGTTAATGAATTTGTTATTTAAATGAACCTTAATGAACTAGCTGAACTTTCTTATATGTGGTGTCTATAGTTATGTATTTGTAATTTTTGTTTAGCAAAACTTGTAAAATCACATTCGCTTCATTTTAATTTTCTTAATTTTTGGTGAATGGCGTCAATATGGTTCCGTAAAAGTTGATTAAATGAACATGCATAATCACACTCTGTGCATTTGAAAGTTTTCATTTTCCGATGAACGGTGTTAATATGCCTCTGTAAATTTCCTTTAGTTGAACATGCATAATCACACAATATGCATTTAAACTTTCTTATTCTCAGATGAACGGCGTTAATATGGTTTCGTAAACTTTCTTTACGTGAACATGAATAATCACATTCGCTGCATTTAAATTTTTTGATTTTCCGATGAACGGCGTTAATATGGTTCCGTAAAAGTTGATTAGTTGAACATGCATAATCACACTCGCTGCATTCAAACTTTCTTATTTTCCGATGAACGGCGTTAATATGGTTCCGAAAATGTTGATTAGTTGAACATGCATAATCACACTCGCTGCATTTAAACTTTCTTATTCTCAGATGAACGGCGTTAATATGGTTTCGTAAACTTTTTTTAAAGGAACATGAATAATCACACTCGCTGCATTTAAACTTTCTGATTTTCCGATGAACGGCGTTAATATGTCTACGTAAATTTCCTTTTGTTGAACATGCATTATCACACTCTATGCATTTAAAGTTTCTCACTTTCAGATGAACGGCGTTAATATGCTTCTGTAAATCTCCATTACTTGAACACGAATAATCACAATCGGTGCATTTAAAATTTCTGATTTTCCGATGAACGGCGTCGATATGTTTTCGTAAATCTCCATTACTTGAACATGCATAATCGCACTCGCTGCATTTAAACTTTCTGATTTTCCGATGAACGGCGTTAATATGGTTCCGAAAATGTTGATTAGTTGAACATGCATAATCACACTCGCTGCATTTAAACTTTCTTATTTTCCGATGAACGGCGTTAATATGGTTCCTTAAAAGTTGATTAGTTGAACATGCATAATCACACTCGCTGCATTTAAACTTTCTTATTTTCCTATGAACGGCGTTAATATGTGTTCGTAAATGTTGATTATTTGAACATGCATAATCACACTCGCTGCATTTAAACTTTCTTATTTTCCGATGAACGGCGTGAATATGTTTCTGTAAACTTTCTTTAAATGAACATGAATAATCACATTCGCTGCATTTAAACTTTCTTATTTTCCGATGAACGGCGTTAAAATGGTTCCGTAAATGATGATTAGTTGAACATGCATAATCACACTCGCTGCATTTAAACTTTCTTATTTTACGGTGAACGCCGTCAATATGTTTCCGTAAATATTGATTAGTTGAAAATGCATAATCACACTCGCTGCATTTAAAATTTCTCACTTTCAGATGAACGGCGTTAATATGGTTCCTTAAAAGTTGATTAGTTGAACATGCATAATCACACTCGCTGCATTTAAACTTTCTTATTTTCCGATGAACGGCGTTAATATGTTTTCGTAAACTTTCTTTAAATGAACATGAATAATCACATTCGCTGCATTTAAACTTTCTTATTTTCCGATGAACGGCGTTAAAATGGTTCCGTAAATGATGATTAGTTGAACATGCATAATCACACTCGCTGCATTTAAACTTTCTTATTTTCAGATGAACGGCGTTAATATGGTTTCGTAAATTTCCTTTAGTTGAACACGAAAAATCACATTCGCTGCATTTAAACTTTCTTATTTTCCGATGAACGGCGTTAATATGTTTCTTTAAATCTCCATTACTTGAACATGCATAATCACACTCTGTGCATTTGAAATTTCTTATTTTTAGCATTAAATTAGCATTTTCCTCGTAATAATGTTGTAGCACATTTTTTGTGTCTTTTTCCGATTTGATAAATTTGATATTTTCTACTGTAAATTGATCGCATAGTTGATTTGAGTTCAGTTGTTGATTCGAGTGATTACTATCGCAGTCATTGACAATGATTTCTGATTTAACGGATTGACTTGCAGAGTATTCGTTAGAATTAGTAAATCGCACTTTTTCAAAATCACTGCTAGTTGGTTTGCTTTCGCTAGTTTTCTCATAAATACTGTGATCATTCGCTCGCTCCATTTTATGAATCTCATTTTATGAGTAATATCAATTAATTTAACATTATGTTATGTGATATTAAATCAAAAGAATGTTTTGGTTAGGTACCTACATAATTATTATATTCTTGTAATGAATTGTAATATCTTCACGTATTTTAGTTGAGTTTGACTTATCACTTCACTATTTTCGATGGCGTTTCTCGTTCTCTAACCTAACCTAACCTGTCAATTTGGTTAAAGTTTCACTTGTTTAGAATAATGATTATATTGTATGCAAATCCGGACGAATAATGGCAAATAAATTTAATAGAGCAATTCCTACTTCGTACGAATCAGGGCAACTGCAAAATTAACACTTTCTGTCTCTATTATTGTCATGGCGACTCTAACCTGTCAAACTGACAAGGAGCGTTCGGCAAGTCAGCTTCAGACTAACCCTACAGAAAGTGTGATTTATGCCAGTTCAAAGTTGCAAAAGTAGGTAGACTGAAAATTGTATTTACTTAAGGTATATATAGTGGATTTTCTTATTTAAAGTGTAAAGTATAAATAGTGTATTTACTTAATTTATAGTAAATATGAAAATAAAATACGTGTATCTATTAAGTATGTTTTAATTTGAATCAGTCATGTTAACCGATTTTACATGATCTGTTAGGTGAGCGTTACATGTTCTAAGAAAGTTTATTTATGTGTATTTTTTATTGTTACATTTTCCACTTGTATTATCCGTTTTTGTTGCGTTAGTGGAGAGGATACAAAACTACAGATGAAACTAAACATGAAACTAAAGTGAAACGCATATATTATTTTATAAGATAAAAAAAATAAACATTCCTACCTTACTATGTAGAAGTACAAGTATATATGTATATATATTTTTTATTTATATTCGTCCCTTGAATACGTCCAAGCGATAGACAATGATCTTACTTTGGGCCGAAATTTTGTAAATCTAATTGCACGTGGCTCTATCACACACGAATACCAGGGGCGAAAAACGCACCACGCCAAGTACGCCACTTTGCGTCGAGTACACTCCTCTCGAATCGTACGTCTCGCTTGCTCGCATGCGCCATCTATCCAGTCTCTATCTAGATGGGTATCTACCGGTGTCGGGTTTTCACAAGGACAATTTGTATCTATATGTTTTAAAAGATCGTTGGGGAAAAGTGCCATTGGGAAGAGGCTCCTTAAATTACGCACAATTGCTAATCTCTTTGAGAAACAGGTCTTTTCTTTTTGTTTTAAAAAAAAATAATTGGACATGAAAAACACAATGTTACCACTATCCTACCAAAAGATATGATGCCATGTTAGGTTAAAAGGGTGTACCGAAGGGGTCCCTAGGGATTAACCCTCACCCTTGATTAACCCTCATCAGATAGCGTGGGTGAAAAAACACCGAAAGGATTTATTTATTGCTCACCTTTTCGGCAATATCTAAACTTTAGGCCTTTTAAACTTTTTTTTTGTATATTTACATTATTATGCTATTTTTGTTTTCGGCTGTTTTTAATTTAAAAAAAAACTTGTATTAGATCTTTTGGATTTTTTTATATCGGATAAAGAAGACTATCTTTAATGTTTTAGAAAAGAAATTTCTTCACTTTCTTGTGGAGACAATAATTGGCGTCATTTCACACCAATCACTTTCAAATTGATACATAAAATTTAAGGTCATAAAATCTCGGTCAAGTTCGCTGAGGGTCAAAATTAGACCAGGGGAAAAGTGAAATTTTGCTATAACTTTCTTAGTATATAAAATATCGAATTAATTTAAATTTGATATTTTTCCCTAATTAAGGGCTGAAAACTCACATAAGTAAATTTTTTTGATAGCGCCAACCATTAGTCTTAGGGGTGGGATAAAGTGCTTTTTCAAAATACAAAAACCATACCTCCCTTAATCAATTCCCTCCCTTAATCCCTACAGGATCAATTTCGTTCGAAATGTTAATTGTAGACCTCTAATTTCCCTACAACTTTTATTTGAAACAATTTTTGATATGAGCAACCCTCACGCCACACTAATAAGAGGGATTCAATATGCGCACTCTCGCTTTGCGAGTCTACGGCGGGTTGAGCCGCGCGGCAGCTCGCGCAGAGTTTGATACAAGTTCGTACAATTGGCATTCGCTTAAAAAAAACTATCTACTTTAAAAAAATGCAGTTGCCTAATATTTAAATGAATATATTTCAAAGTAAATGCAAGAAAAATGCACAAATATATTATTATATATTTTTTATTATAATACAGTAATAATCTAGGATTTTAGAATTTGTATTAATTTTATTAAATCCTCACTTAAATAGTTTTTGAACAGCACATTATAATAGCATTAAAACACAATTATTTCAAATATACGAACACTCAATCTCAATTTCAATTCAACCAAATATAAAAATAATGAGCATCACATCTGCATATTAAAATTGTCTTTTGAGGTGTCTTTAAATGTAAAAAAAAACTTATTATGCTAATCATATAATTATTTTTTTAAACAAAAGATCTTCTTTCAGGTACTATTTAAGTACTTAGGTAAGTACCTAAAGTTAATAGTAAATGTTACCTAATCGGTTCTATAAAAGAGTTTTGTTTGCACGCTTGTAATTGCAAATCGATAGGTTTTTTTTTAAATTAGTATTTATTGAATTTGTGCAATCGCAATGCCTGCTTTCAATTTTATTTCATTTTCTGATGTATTGCGTGGGTTTGTTATTTTATGTTAACTTAAAATGTTGCAGGGACGAAAAGATAATAAAAGTGTATAATTTAATGTTTATTTTTAATTAAGGCAAAGCGCGTTTAATCGTGCTAATATTACGGGCGCGGACATAAAATTTAATAAATTATTTTATAACGAAAGTGGTTTTATTTCAAAGCAAGAGCGAAATAATATAACGAACGCAATATCACGTTTTATTTCAATTGTGTTATTACATTACAATACCTACTTTATTTTTTAATGACTGACTGAAATTAACACCAAATACTAATTAATTTGATTATCTGAATGGAAATTAAATTAACCGGATCTACTTAATTTAAATTCAATTCAATAAAAGATGACTTTAGCAATAAAAGTTGACTTATGTGAACGCGTCGACCAAAAGGCGCGAATGGCATTCTCGCTCTAACCTGTTCTAGGGCAGGCCAGGGCCGGCGCAACGCTGTGTTTAAACTATTATTTTCCATTTTTTTGATAAACTACGTTGAAACTGTACATATTTTTTAACCGTAGGCATTCTCTGCATTTCAATTTAATTATTTCACAATGAATTGCATCTACAGAATGTATTTCTTTTCGCTGATGTCTTTTTGGGGAGTTAAACTATACCGACAGCTAAACCGGTCCCCTGAAAAAAAACCATCATACTAAAATAATTACATAATTAAAAAAACTTTGTTTTTCTTCGAAGGGCTTGCTTCGCGAACCGCGCCATGCGTTCAATCGCCTTCTCAAACATTCAAATTATTTCTATAAAATTTAGAATTCGTTCTTTTCGTAATTAGGAAACATTTTTACAATATTTTTTGCTCATTAATGTTTGATTATTGATCTATATCAACCACTTAAAAGGACATCGGCATACAGCTGTGAATGCTTCTGTAACTGTCCTTTACGTGTACTCACACTAACTGCATTTAAATTCAATAATTTCACGATGAGTTGCATCGATATGCTTCTGTAACTGTCTTCTATATGTACTCGTGTAATCGCACTCATTGCATTTAAATTTCCTTATTTTCCGGTGAATAGCATCGACATGATTCTTCAAATTTGTTTTGTTTGTACATATGTAATTGCATTCGCTGCATTTAAATTTCCTTATTTTTCTGTGAATTGCATCGACATGTATCTTCAAATTTGGTTTATTTGTACACGTGTAATTGCATTCCCTGCATTTAAATCTCCTTATTTTTCTGTGAATTGCATCGACATGTATCTTCAAATTTGTTTTGTTTGTACATGTGTAATTGCATTCGCTGCATTTAAATTGTCTTATTTTCCGATGAATTACTTCGATATGATGTTGCAAACATGTTTTATATTAACTGGTATAGTCGCATTCGCTGCAATGAAATTTTCTTATTTTCTGGTGAATTGCATCGACATGTTTCTTCAAATTTGTTTTGTTTGTAGATGTGTGTTTGCATCCGCTGCAATGAAATTTTCTTATTTTCCGATGAATTACTTCTATATGGTGTTTTAAATGTATTTTATATGCACTGGTATATTCGCAATCGCTGCATTTAAATTTCTTTATTTTTCTGTGAATTGCATCGACATGTATCTTCAAATTTGTTTTGTTTGTAAATGCGTAATTGCATTCGCTGCATTTACATTTTATTTTCCGGTGAATTGCATCGACATGTATCTTCAAATTTGTTTTGTTTGTAAATGCGTAATTGCATTCGCTGCATTTAAATTTTCTTAATTTCCGGTGAATTGCATCGACATGTATCTCCAAATTTGTTTTGTTTGTACATGTGTAATCGCATTCGCTGCATTTAAATTTTCCAATTTTCCGATGAACTACATTAATATGATCCACCAAATAATATTTGTTTATAAAATCCTTGTTACATTCATTACACTTGGGTCGTATTCTTTTGTGTACAGAATCAATATGACCTAATAAAATAGAGTTTTGCTTAAATGTCCTATTACACTCGTTACATTTATATATTCTTTTTTTAATTTTATGTAATTTAGAGCGTTTTTTGTTCAGAGGAGCAGTCATTGTTAAACAAAGTTTTTCCTTTTCTTTGCAAGCCAAGCATAATAAATTTGACTCGTGTTGATTATGAACGCTATTTATCAAACCGCAATTATCAACGGTACACTTGCAACTACGACACGTAAAGCCGATTTCATTTGTTGTCAAAATGGATGTTTCTACATTTTGCGTTGTTTTAGATTTGAATTTTTGATCTGCGTTAACACAATATTCTCCACTTGAAATATTAGCTTCCGATTTGATAAATTTAGTATTTTCCTCTTCAAAATAATCGCAGTGGTGATTAATTATCGTTTCTTTCTGGAAACCATGGAATCTTTTGTATTCAATGTGCGATTCACTAAAACGATCTGGATCAAGACTATTTTCGCATGATGGCTGTTGCGTCCCGTCGAAATGGCTGCTGGACGGATTGCAATCAACTGATTGCTCATATTTTATGGTAACATTGTCATCGTTTTGTTCTAATTTGAGAGCGGATTTATTTTCGTTTCCTTCCATAATTATAACCTCACTTAACCTAGTTCTGACAGTTCAGTCCATTTTGACATTTCGACCTGATTATTCTTTTTACAAAATATAGAAATAGGAAAGAAAAATAGTTGATATGACCGATTATTATATTTTTAAATATTAAAAATAATTGTAAATTTTAATCGTGAATATCCGAATAGCAAAAATATTACTATAGTTTAATAGTATAATAATCTTTAACAAAATAAATATCCCACCTAAAATTTTTATAACCTATATTCACATATTAATTTTATTTATATCTAGCGCCAACCAGTTAGGCACTAAAGTGACCCCGTGAAATTAAGGCAATAAATTGTAAGAAATTAAGCCGATTGTCAATAAACCGTGCAATTATAATATCACGGCTTTGACAGTATGCCAGCGACATCAGGGTGTCCCATAAGTGGTGGATCAAACGAAATGAGGTGATAGGAGATGTCATTTGCTATCAAACTTAATATAAACATGGTCTACCAATTCTCAATGGTTTAGAAGTTATACCACTTACAACCACTTTTTTGAAAATACTTACCCCGTCTTACATAAAAAATCGTGAATAAAAATTGATCTATTTTTCAACATTTTTTTTTCTTGTTTTCAGCTTATTAGTAATTTATTTTTCTAGTAAAAGTATTTTCTTGACCTTTTCCTCGATATTAAAAAAGTAAATTTGAATTTTGTCATAATTTACTATTTTCATAAAAAAATTACCTCAACTTTGTATAAAGTTTACCTAAAAAAAATGTACTACGGAAAGTTATACCACCACTTTAAAAACTTCTACTGTTCATACTGATTCTAAAAAAGGTACAATTTATTGGTATTGTCAATGTTTCCATACTTTTAGTAGTAGTTTTTCAATGAGAGGGGTCGGTCAATAATAAAACAAGCTAAATAAAATATATTTTTGAATCTGTAATAATGTATCATTTATTGCAACTTTTTTCTAGAAAAGATGCTCAAAATGTCTTCCTCCTACTCTAATTAATGCATAGATGACATCTTCTTAAAATGTTTCTTTTCAGATTTAGCATTGCTCTATCATTATTACGAACGACAACTGCTGGAGCTTTCAATTATTCTCTTAGTTGCAGCTCGTCTTGAACTTCGTGTTGGTATACCATTTCCTTGAAGTAGCCCCAAACAAAATAATCGAGGGGATTCAGATCCGGCGAGCGTGCTGGCCAGAGGATAGTTCCCCCTCTTCCTATCCAGCGATTGGGGTACGTGTTATCTAGGAGATTGCGGACATTGGCTGCAAAGTGAGGTGGTGCTCCATCGTGCTGCAACCACATTCTTTCCTGTATTTCCGGTGGGAAATTTGCTAGAAGGCCGTTAAGATCATGCTGCAGGAACTGTAGGTATCGTCTACCTTTGAATATTCGTGTCAGCTCAAATGGTCCAATCAGTCTACCGCTGAGTATTCCCGCCCACAGATTCACACCAAACTGATGTTGAAAGCGATCCCTCCTTATAATTCTCGGATTTTCCACCGACCAAGAGTGCATATTGTGCATGTTGAATACGCCAACCCTTTTAAATGTAGACTCATCGCTCCACAAAATCGAATCAAAGAAGTTTTCATCTTCCCGGGATCGACGAAGCATTTCTCTGCAAAATGCTACCCGTAAAGCGTAGTCTCTGGGCAAAAGCGCCTGCACACGTTGCACGTGGAAAGGGTGCAAATGGTTTCTACGTAACAGTCGTTGCGCAGTGGACTTTGGAATACCAGAATATCTTGCAATGTGACGCACACTAGTAGAAGGGTCCTCTCGCACCAAGGCAAGCACATCTTCCCCTACTTCGTCCCTCATCGGTCTTCCATCTCGATATGGAACACCAGGGATTTCACCTCGTAAATACGGTTTGTGCACCCGAGAAAACACCCTGTAATCAGGAAAGCGTTCACGATTCGGGAATCGAATTCGGTATTCTCTCGCAGCTCGCCGACTATTTCCTTCGCACAGCCCGTAGATGAAATGCATCTCTGCATATTCGCGCGGGGTGTAAACCTTGTGGTCCATTCTGGAATAGTGTAGCTTTCAAGCAAAGCTGTGTCCAATTCACAAGCACAATGACATTTAAATAAGCCTAGCTCCAAAACAAACAAACAAACAAAACAAAGCAAAGTCGTAGGTTAAAAATGAATAAAACAAAGGGAACATGTGTAGTTACAAGCAGATAGCGAGGCACTAACTTAACAAGGTACCTACTAAAACTTCAAATACTGAATTAGGCGGGCGAAGAGGTAAGGAGAAAGGGGCTAATGACGAGTAATTAGTACCTGGTAGCGGCCGAAGTTAATTTGTCGCGCGCTCCTGATACTTTTCAGAATTAAAGCATTGCTTATGCACATCAGAATAATAAATACTAATGAATTAATTAGAATCAGTATGAACAGTAGAAGTTTTTAAAGTGGTGGTACAACTTTCCGTAGTACATATTTTTTAGGTAAACTTTATACAAAGTTGAGGTAATTTTTTTATGAAAATAGTAAATTATGACAAAATTCAAGTTTACTTTTTTAATATCGAGGAAAAGTTCACGAAAATACTTGGACTAGAAAGATAAATTACTAATAAGCACGAAACAAATAAAAAAAAATTTGAAAAATTGATCATTTTTTATTCATGATTTTTTATATAAGACGAGGTAAGTATTTTCAAAAAAGTGGTTGTAAGTGGTATAACTTCTAAACCATTGAGAATTTTTTAAGTGTTTTATTTCGCTCCCACATAACACGTAGTTATTTTGTACTACCAACTTAAGCATTGTAGCTAATATTTGGTATACTTTCGATACAATAAATAAAAATACAAATCGATACATCATATATTACAGAAATCTGTTTAGGGTATTTATAGATTTCAAAGTTTCACACCGAAAAAAATATAGACTAAAAATGGAACGACCATGTTTTAATACAAACACCCCATTCCTTTACCACGGGCTTTAACACACTCGAGTTTAGGTGACAAGTCCTTACATTATTCTATTTCTTTAAAGTTATTCGTGGACTCATCGAGAATCCCGTAATACTCGGAGATATTGGTTTCTTTGTTGCGGACCGTTTGACTAGAGCGCCGAAGCAATCCTTATTTGGGCGGTTAGCGTGTCGTACCGACATATACAAGTATAGTCCAATTGGGAGAGCAGTCGAATTATTAAATCCCATTTCCGCTGAGATTGATATCTTTTTCTGTTCGCCCAATAGGATTAAACATTTACTTTCTCTTACACCGCTGCTCAGCGTGATCAGCGTGAATAATTTATTTGTTATGGTGCGCCTAAAGGCATTATTTTAATTTTAAAGTTGTATTTTTCCTGATTAGTTCAATTTATTTGTTATTCTCTTCTATTGTTTGTTATTTTGTTCTTTTATTTTAGTAGTTTAATTTTTATTTTAATTGTAATGTGTAATTGGGGAAACCTGTTTAATAAATAAATAAATAAACATTATGTGCGAACTCAAAAATAATATATTTGTCTTTCTTTGTCCGCTTGGCTGCGTATCTATCGATCTCTTTCTCGCAACGCATCACTCATTTTACAGTTCATCAATATTATTTATTTACGTAATTTGACATAAATAGCAGAGAAATAATAAATATAATGAAATATTTACAAGTGGTATGATATTCTTTCCATTAACTGCTGCATTTTCGAATGATTACTGCAAGTTTTACTGCACAAACGGGCATTGTGGTGAGTTTCTATAAAACGCTCGGCACATCGACTGGCAAAAAAGCAATACCACACCAGCGAATGGTATTGCTTTTAGGCGGTGGACGAATTCTTGGAAGTTAAGGTCTAAATTTCGCGGTTCCTTCTATGCCAGTATTCAAAACGTAATTTGTAATAAACCTGGTTTCATCAAAAATATCCCTCTAGAGATCTCTCTTGTCCCTTAAAATGAAATTTCCTCTCAATTTATCACATTTTATAGCATCTAACAATTTTACAATTTATAAAGTTATTTTAACATTGATCTCTCCTAAACCAACTTTTAATTTATTTATTTTTTTTTATTTTCTATTTTCCACCCCTTAAGTTCGGTTTTTCGTATTTATTTTTATAATTGTAAAAGGTAAAATGTGTTTCTGGCACACTGCCTAAGCTTTGGGCTTATTGCCACTTTCGACGAAGAAAAAGAAGAAGGAAATAACACTACCCATGACATAACGACGTAGGCAACTGTCATATTTACATTTTGAAACCCTAAAAGGAGATAAAACGAACTGTTTATACCTTTATCTTTATCAAAATGGAGGAAAACGAACTTAAAACTGGACAAATCGATGACAATATCACCTTTCAATATGAGCAAGTAAGTGAATGCAATCAAACCAACACTAATATTGATGGACATCAAAAGCAATCATCCAAGATTAATCTTGAAACATCAAATCCAGCTGGATTTATTATATCAGAAGTTGATAACGACATTTGCTTTGGTTCCTGGGAAATAATAGTATAAATCTACAAGATGATGTTTTTGAAGAAGAAAATTCAAAGTTTACAAAATTAGAAACCAATCTCTTGAACGATCAATGTAATCATCAAACAGTCCAAAGTGTAAAAAGCCCAATTATATTATTAAAAACAATCAATTTTATTTGTAACATTTGCAAATGTACTCTTGATAGACACAGCCGAATAAATTCTGCAATAGATAAGCACAATAGGGCGAACTTAATGTGTTTAGAATGCAGAGGACAACAAAGAAAGAAATCAACAGTGACTGATACTCGAAAGAAGATGTCGGATGAACAATTTAAGATTAAACAAAATCGACAAAAAAGAAAATTTAAATGCAGCGAGTGCGATCACAGTAGTTTAAGGAAAGCACATTTACAAAGGCATATCGATGGAGTTCATCGGAAAATAAGAAAATTTAAATGCAGCGAGTGCGATCACACTAGTTCAAGCAACGCAGATTTACAAACGCATATGGATGGAGTTCATCGGAAAATAGGAAAATTTAAATGCAGCGAGTGCAATCACAGTAGTTCAAGCAAAGCACATTTACAAACGCATATCGCTGGAGTTCATCGAAAGATAAGAAAATTCAAATGCAGCGAGTGCGATTACAATAGTTTAAGTAAATCAGATTTACTAAAGCATATCGATCGAGTTCACCGAAAAATACGGAAATTTAATTGCGACGAGTGCAATCACAGTAGTTCAAGCAAAGCACATTTACAAACGCATATCGACGGAGTTCATTGAAAGATAAGAAAATTCAAATGCAGCGAGTGCGATTACAATAGTTTAAGCAAATCAGATTTACAAAAGCATGTCGATGGAGTTCATCGGAAAATAAGAAAATTTAAATGCAGCGAGTGCGATTACAATAGTTCAAGCAAAGCAGATTTACAAAGGCATATCGATGGAGTTCATCGCAAAAAATAAAAAGATTCATCATCAGCTTTAGTTAATCGAGATCACAAAAATCACAGTTATAAAAAGTTCAACAATTAGCAATATATCGAAATTTACATTTGACGATATTGAGTTATAATTAAGCAATTGGTACAGATTAAAATTCTCTTTATTTTGACAAAAAATCATCCTACAAACGTATTTTATTTGTAAATCATAAAAAAACGCTTTTGCATCTTGGTTAATTAATTAATGTTAAAATATGGAGCAAGTTATCGTATTTCACAATATGTGTATGTAATTAAGTACGCAGTTAAGTTTTAAAACGGAGCATATTTAATGGCCAGATAAAACCTTCTATTCCACGCACTGCGCACTAGTTGCCAGTTTTGGGAAATTATTTTTTTCGTTAATTATATTTAAATAACGTTTAAACTGTCATCTTAGATTTATATAAAAAACACGTTTTAAAGTAGAGTGACTTTAGTTAAGAATATTAGTAAATAATACTAGTAATATAAGGAAATACCATATATAAAAGGCAGCTTATAAATTTGAGAAATTTGAAGAGAATTACATCGCTCTAATTGTTAACGGAAAATATCCTGTCAGTTATTCAATTTGGGTAATGAATATGGTCATAAAATAATTATTTACTATAAATTTAACCAACTTGACTAGGCTAAGTATCGTCTGTTCTAAGGTTGACTATATATTATTGTTTTATGGATTAGGTTATGTTAGTAATGTGCGTATTATAATTTTAATAATGTATAAGTAAACATAATATTACTTAGGCATTTAAGTTAAATAATATTGTGCTATTTTCACCGATTCTATAAAAATGAAATATTTGGGAAGGTAGGACGGTATGCCATGCATCAAGGCTTTGAGAGTTATACTTCCCTCAGTCAACAAAAAAACAGTATAACTAGATATTTACAGTTAATTACAGATTTCATATTTTTTGTATAATAATTTGAAATACTGAATTTTAATCAGTTTTTATTCTATGTTTGTTTCATATTATTATGTAAGGTAGAGCTTTCAGGATCAAATAAGCTAACATAATGAAAGTCAGTATTATCAAATGTAAACTAAAACATCATAAAACAACAGATCGTCATCATCTCCATCAACAGCATCATCGAGATCATCATCATCAGTAGTGGGCCACATATACGAGTTTTAATGATCACTCCGTATATAATCAATAAGTTTTTTTTTATTTATTTTTTTTTTTTATTACAGTAATGCACCATGTACAACCCCACGAAGGCTGGTGCCTTTTCCGTGGGTATCTTAGCTTACAATTCAACAATATAATTACTTTTCAAGACACCTTAATTAAATTAAAATTAAAACACTGCGCGCTGACTGCAATACCAAGTAATCCTTCATTTATACAATATAATGTAAATGTAAAAGTATACTAGAGACGTTGAGTAGTCACTCAATATAATAAACATACACAATAAGACAACATCATAAACAACAACGTAACAGCATACGTAATAATTTAAAAAATAATAATAATAAAGTTATAATTTTTAATTTTGACATGAGTGTAATTTGAATGTGGTTTTTCTATTGACTTCACGTTTTTAAATGTTTTAATGTCATTTTCTAGCTCATCATTTTGAGGTCATTAATTGTTTTTTATAATTTTCGGAACTTTATTATGAGGCCAGATATGCATATTGGCCAATATTCCCACTCATTACGAAGGAAAATGTTTCTTTATTGAAAAATGTAAAACAAAAATAATTACTCTGAACTTATTTACTGTCAATTGGAATCCTCACATGCTCTTATATAACATATACGAAACAAAATGTATGACCGGCATAGAAAACTATATAAAACGAAGCTAAGTGCTGGTGGTTGTCGACACCTAGTCCTGAAGGAGGCAAGTCGTTCCAGGCCAATGTGGGTCTTATGTTTTGTTAATCCGTCGATATGTCCTGCAAAAAGACCAGGATAAGATTTTCTACATATAAAATTGGAATACTCGGAAGATCGTCTTTTCCATACGAATCGGTTGAACTTTAAATTTATCACATGACTGCTTTATATTCAAATTCGGTCATTTGTCGGTCAATGTCCTGAAAGCGAGATCACAAGGAAGAAAGGATAATTAATTGATAATAACTTTGAATAATAAATACCAATATAAGTTTTGATGAGAAACATGGCAGGTACCTGTTATAGAAAGATATGAATTACTGTTTATTTTTGTTTACTTATTTTTTTATTTAGAATGATGCTTGCGAGTGTAATTATAAAATAATAAAAATTAACTCGAATCTGAATAAATTAGTACATACAGTTTGAGAATTGTTAAATGGTAAAATGCCAGTCCTTTGAACGTCCAGCGTCATAAACATCACTTTGTTGACATGACCTTAAGTTTTGAGGAACCTACTTTAGTTGAGGATGCTGCGAATAACGCCTAAATACCTTATCAACTTGGATCTTATCAGCGTCTTAAGTTGGTGGCTCTGAACTGCTATAAGCGTGTTTGATGATTAATTTATAATTAATTCATAAATTTCATATTATTGTTTCTATATCTGTCAATATAAGAGTGTCGCACTCATTGGAATGAATACCTAATCTATTATTTATCTGCTGGAGTTGCCATGGCAACTAAGCGTTTTATTGAATATTCCTTCTTCAAATGTTTGACCTAAAATTTAAAGATTCATTGAAATTGAGAAATATTCATTTTTTATTTTCACTAAAATTGTATCAATTGAACCATTCTTCAGTTCGTGACTTCTTGCCATCATGACGCGACATGACGCGTCTAGAAACGTCAAGTGTCGCCAGTACGCCTTTGATAAAATACATTTTTTGGTGGCAAACAATAAATTAGCATTAATAACATAAGTAAATGTGTATCTTATTGCGAACTCAACACACATGAGACCACTTACCACCAATTGCTGCACAAAGTGATCTGCAAACTGCAACGAGGCCAATAAGATGCAGACTCGGCCTCAGGTCGTCGCACGCAAGGGGGTATATTCCACAATTAATTAAAGCATTATGAATTATGTATGGCAATACTTTTAAAACATTTTTATGATCAGCATAATAAAAATAATTGTTCCTAAAAAAGATATTTATGTCTAAAGTTTTGATAAAATTTATGAGACTTTCGAGTAAACATTTAAGTAAACACGAAAATAGCAAATCAAATACCTCGAAAAATCGCAGGAGCCCCACTATAAATGTTTACATATCATCTTTTGTTTTACATAATCTATCTACACTAGGAAATGCTTATTTTACGAGTCACTTAGCATTTATTGTTCAGTCACTTACACAAGGTAAAGTCACTTTGCCGTATTCAATATTTAATCATGAATGTAGATTTTAAAAGATACAAATATTTTTATCGGCATTTATTTATTTTTATTATTTACGAATTTATTTATTCCTTATGGGACAATAAGAAGTTACAACAATAAATGATATAATAACACTGAACAAGGAATTAAATTAGTATAATATAGACAAATTAAACACCAGTCATTTATTGTTGCTCTGAAGTAACATGGCTACTCTAACTAGGTTAAAAAAAACCTGTTCTAAGGGCGGCCAAAAGAAGGTTGCAGAAAAAATACAATAACTATTATGTACGAGAGATGCTACTTATAAAAAAAGATCTTAGGATAAATAAGATGTTTGAGTTTGAAGATACTTAATGCACATAAGTAATACATTATCGTATTGTATATAAATATAGGTATTAAAATGAATTAATTCACAGACACACAATATCTCTCTCTTTCTCGCACACAGTTAAACACATCCTCTATATACAAATACCTACTGTTTGTAAATAGGAAGAAAATCCAAATTCGGTTTTATTATCTGATTATTTTTAATATAATATTGATATAACTGAATTCCTTTGCTAGCAACTCATGCTAGAGGCTGCCCTCTTATTACTGTTACAACTTTTAGAAATGATAATATGAAAAAGTGATAAATGATGTCACCTTTCAACCAAGGTGGGCATCTTTTTATGTCTAATTACACCTAATTGCTCCCCCCGCCCTCATCGCTGCTGGCCTGCGGTAGATCTTCCCTCTGCTTGATCTTGCTGATGAGTTCCTTGGCCGGGTTGAAGACTCCCAGGGTCTGCTGGTTGCAGATGTAGCACCTCTGGCTCTTCTTGTACTGCTCCAGGGCACATTTCTCACAGAAGTAATGATAAGATAAGATACCAATTTCTGACTCAAAATAGAAATTAATAAATGACCGGAAATAGCCTAGACTCAATACAAAGTAAAGACTTGTATGTTAGTTTGACTACCTAGAAAGGTGTCTAGTCGGAGAGCGCGGTGAGTTAAGACTGAAGACTGACGGCTCCTTCTTCGATTATGAAAACTAAACTGAGAAAAGAAATTCACAACTAGTCTCATGATAGTCTGATTTGATGTCATGACGTGTGAAATGCAACTTGGCATTTTTCCAAACAAAGTAAATGCTTGTGACTTTCAAGAAGAAATTCGCAAATTACTTAAGTCTCGTTCCAGTTATATTGGGCATGAGAATTATATATCTGGCAATTTCACAGGTGTGAAATATGCTTTCGTTACCAAGTCGTAGCATCGTTGACTGTTATCAGTATTTTAATGAAATGTGTGTTCTAAACGGATGCGAATGAATGAGTTGAAATTAAAATTGATTTACCTCTGAAGAGTAATTCCAGCCACTTTTTGACACATTTGTAGGCACCATAGAGCCATTATAACCATTATAACCATTATAACCTAGAAAAAACAAAACAAATATTTTTTTTTTGCTGAGTAGGTATATTAACATTTGGTAATTAATCGTGTTAATTACCAAAGAAGATTAAAGAAGATTACTCAGCCCCGCCTACGAAATAGGAATTTGCCAGGTTTTTGAGAGCCCCATAAAACCTTACTTAGTTACGACGGGATCAATGAAACTGTTGTCTTGGTCACTGTCTATCTCATTCCCCTCGCGCTCGTGTGAGTGAGAGGGCTGCAACTCCGTCTCAACTCCATACAAAAATAGCCACTAGGTGAAAGCTATAAGAACCAATTTGCCATTTTAAGTAAGCATTAAATGCAGTATTAATCAGGATCAACGGCTGTTTTGATGTGATTGGTTCGATTTCAAATCAGCTTATAAAAACCGATGACATCTTTCTAAATGCAGTAGTGACCAGAGTGATTTATAGTGATTCATAGTGACCCAGATGACACCAAATTTGTAGCAATTGGACGTCCCAAGTCACCGAAGCTGATTTTTCTTACCAATGGTGAGTTTTCATAGGAATAAATCGCCATAAACGTGGTTTGAACCTGAATAAAAAGAATAATAAATAACACTCGAGCCGTAATATTAGGTAAGCCACGCAAATGATAATTATTTTAAAAGTACCTTTTCCCCTTCTTCCCAGTTTTGCGAAGAAATCTTCCTTCTTTTGGTGATTTTTTCCATCGCCAAGAAAACAAATCAAACTTGGATAATAGTTAATTTTAAAGAAAAAAATGATCATCAAATGGGACAAAACGGTTAAAATTCGATAGAAATATATAAATCAGTCAAATACCAAAGCGGACAGCTGACACGACGCGACTAAACTGACAGCGCTATTGCTAGCGTAAAATATGTCCAAAAACACGTTGCCTGCTAAACGTCAACTAGGTTAACCATTCGCTTCGCTAAACAGGGTTTATTAGTAAGAATTTTTGAACGCCTTATTAAAGCTTTAAACATCATTTAACTAAACGGAGGTTAAACAACAGTTTAAGCAAATCTAATAAGTAAGACTAATATTTACTTTTAAATGCTAAAACCATTTTCAAACAGTATTTCTTCACCTTTAAAACATTCTCAGTAAACCTCAAGAGTTAAATTATACAAGTATAATAATATACTATGTAATTTTTATTAAAAAAATTTAGGTACCGTTTATATAGGTTATTTAGTTGTTTTTTAAATAAACTAAATTGGACCTAGCTATTAACCCAACTGGTATGGTAGTTTACAATATTTATGTTTCTTTATTTTTCATTAGATTATCAAAAATATTCGGCTTTTTTTTTATTTCCTAGAGTAACGAGGTTTGTGGCATCATTCACACGCAAACATGGCACACATAGTTGTCTATGGGTAAATCAATCGTCTTTCGTTTAGTTTTGGCCTGGGATTTATTTATTATCATCGCAAAACCACCATTAATAGGAAATTGTAATCTTTTAAATTAAAATGGATAATTAGAATGAATTATGGGTATTTATACATAGGATACCCATAACTCTAATTATCCATTTTAATTTACAAGATTAAAATACACTTCACACTACAGACACTTCAATTTTATTAATAATATGCAAGATTATCGGCGATTTGTACATTTTAGAGTAATAGTGTCAACGGATTCCAATGACAAACCACTATTTTCTGCTAAATGGAAGATGATTTTCTAAAAATTGTATTAGTAATTCATAATTTAAAAAATATTTTTTATTTAATAATTGTATTCCGGCTCAATACTTAAATTAAAATGTTTATTATGGCACGAATATGCCAGTATTCCTATATGCCTATATAAATAGATACGACACACTCATTCATTCAACCGGCGTGTAGAGTTTCTATAGCCAACACTACGATTTTGCTAGAACAGTGGCAATGATTTAAATAAATTAATTAATCCTTCCATGTCGTCCATGCTTGATAAATTCCCATCGAATTTCCCAGTATTATGACTTGAACACCGTGGGGTTTGAACTTTCAAATGCCTAAATCCTGTTTATAATGATTTCTCGTAAATATCTAATACAGTACTAGATATGTGAACTTTGCATTTTATTAAAACCTTAAATATGTTTCAGATTAATTCAAATATTATTGGTTTTTTATTGCACGACCCATTGCTTATCCGAACACAGTTTTAGAAGCAGGAAATCCATTATTTTTTTATTGTTTTATAATACTCCTTAAAACCCAACCAAGATGAATTGAATTTTTTGAATCTTATAGATAATGGCAATATTTTAAACTAACAAAATTCGAAAGATGAACATCTGTCACTGTCATTGTCAGTGAAGCATTTGTTGCAAACTATGATACCAGGGAAGCTAAAAATATAATTGTTTTCTTATATTATGTTCAAATAATAACAATAATGCCCTAATACGATCATGGATAAAAGTGATTATCAATTATAAAAAATATCGATAAGCCTATTGATCAAAGCCCACAGTAAAAGAGGTGTCAAAAATACTCAACCTATATTTATTGCAGAGTAAGCTTTAATTATTATTTTCAAAATGAAACATTCCAGTTCAGAATTAATTAGTTCTGTTAATATAAAAAATGAAGTGTATTTTCAAAATGAAATCCAAGAAATTAACATTAATCAACAGCGGGAAATTGAAATAGAAGATGTTCAATTTATCAAGAAAGAACCTGATATTCACAATTTGGCGAAAGTCGCAAAATACAAAAAAGAACAAGCCACAATGAAAATTGCGAAAGTAAATCTAAATCTTATAGATTTTTCGTGTACGAAATGCGGGTGTCTAATTGATAGAAGCAAGTCCGCCCATGTTCAATGCAATAATAGCAATGCAATATTTAATGAGTGTTTTACTTTTTTGTGTTGGCAATGCTTTAACGTAAAAACGCCAATTAAAAACCGAAAAAATGTATTTAAAAAGTTGAAATGTAACGAATGCTGTAAGACGTTTGCATTAAAATATCTATTAATCGATCACATTAATGTCCTTCATCGCAAAATAAAAAGACATAAATGCAGCGAATGTGATTATATGTGTTACGATAAAAAACAGTTAAAAAGACACATTGATGGTGTTCATCGCAAAATAAAAAAATATAAATGCAGCGAATGTGATTTTAAGTGTACTCGAAAAGGACACCTAAAAGGACACATTGATGGTGTTCACCGCAAGATAAAAAGTCATAAATGCAGCGAGTGTAATTATGTGTGCTACAGTAAAGGTCACTTAAAAAGACACATTGATGGTGTTCACCGCAAGATAAAAAGTCATAAATGCAGCGAGTGTAATTATGTGTGCTACAGTAAAGGTCACATAAAAACACACATTGATAGTGTTCATCGCAAAATAAAAAAATATAAATGCAGCGAATGTGATTATATGTGTTACGACAAAAGAAATTTAATCTCACACATTGATGGTGTTCATCGCAAAATAAAAAAATATAAATGCAGCGAATGTGATTTTAAGTGTACTCGAAAAGGAAACCTAAAAGGACACATTGATGGTGTTCACCGCAAGATAAAAAGTCATAAATGCAGCGAGTGTAATTATGTGTGCTACAGTAAAGGTGACTTAAAAAAACACATTGATGGTGTTCACCGCAAGATAAAAAGTCATAAATGCAGCGAGTGTAATTATGTGTGCTACAGTAAAGGTAACTTAAAAAGACACATTGATGGTGTTCACCGCAAGATAAAAAGTCATAAATGCAGCGAGTGTAATTATGTGTGCTACAGTAAAGGTCACATAAAAACACACATTGATAGTGTTCATCGCAAAATAAAAAAATATAAATGCAGCGAATGTGATTATATGTGTTACGACAAAAGAAATTTAATCTCACACATTGATGGTGTTCATCGCAAAATAAAAAAATATAAATGCAGCGAATGTGATTTTAAGTGTACTCGAAAAGGAAACCTAAAAGGACACATTGATGTTGTTCACCGCAAGATAAAAAGTCATAAATGCAGCGAGTGTAATTATGTGTGCTACAGTAAAGGTGACTTAAAAAAACACATTGATGGTGTTCACCGCAAGATAAAAAGTCAGAAATGCAGCGAGTGTATTTATGTGTGCTACAGTAAAGGTCACATAAAAACACACATTGATAGTGTTCATCGCAAAATAAAAAAATATAAATGCAGCGAATGTGATTTTAAGTGTACTCGAAAAGGAAACCTAAAAGGACACATTGATGGTGTTCACCGCAAGATAAAAAGTCATAAATGCAGCGAGTGTAATTATGTGTGCTACAGTAAAGGTGACTTAAAAAAACACATTGATGGTGTTCACCGCAAGATAAAAAGTCATAAATGCAGCGAGTGTAATTATGTGTGCTACAGTAAAGGTAACTAAAAAGGAACCACATTGATGGTGTTCACCGCAAGATAAAAAGTCATAAATGCAGCGAGTGTAATTATGTGTGCTACAGTAAAGGTCACATAAAAACACACATTGATAGTGTTCATCGCAAAATAAAAAAATATAAATGCAGCGAATGTGATTATATGTGTTACGACAAAAGAAATTTAATCTCACACATTGATGGTGTTCATCGCAAAATAAAAAAATATAAATGCAGCGAATGTGATTTTAAGTGTACTCGAAAAGGAAACCTAAAAGGACACATTGATGGTGTTCACCGCAAGATAAAAAGTCATAAATGCAGCGAGTGTAATTATGTGTGCTACAGTAAAGGTGACTTAAAAAACACATTGATGGTGTTCACCGCAAGATAAAAAGTCATAAATGCAGCGAGTGTAATTATGTGTGCTACAGTAAAGGTCACTTAAAAAGACACATTGATGGTGTTCACCGCAAGATAAAAAGTCATAAATGCAGCGAGTGTAATTATGTGTGCTACAGTAAAGGTGACTTAAAAAAACACATTGATGGTGTTCATCGCAAAAGAAAAAAATATAAATGCAGCGAATGTGATTATATGTGTACTCTAAAAGACAACCTAAAAAGACACATTGATGGTGTTCACCGCAAGATAAAAAGTTTGAAATGCAGCGAGTGTGATTATATGTGTTACGATAAAAAACAGTTTAAAAGACACATTGATTGTGTTCACCGCAAGATAAAAAGTCATAAATGCAGCGAATGTGATTATATGTGTACTGTAAAAGGAGCCCTAAAAAGACACATTGCTGGTGTTCATCGGTAGATAAAAAGTCATAAATGCAGCGAGTGTAATTTTATGTGTACTGTAAAAGGAACCCTAAAAAGCCTCATTGATGGTGTTTACCGCTAGATAAAAAGTCATAAATGCAGCGAGTCTGATTGTATGTGTACTGTAAAAGGAACCCTAAAAAGACACATTGATGGTGTTCATCGCAAGATAAAAAGTTATAAATGCAGCGAGTGTGATTATGTGTGCTACAGTAAAGGTCACATAAAATCACACATTGATGGTGTTCATGGCAAAATAACAAAATATAAATGCAGCGAATGTGATTTTAAGTGTACTCGAAAAGGAAACCTAAAAAGACACATTGATGGTGTTCATCGCAAGATAAAAAATATAAATGCAGCGAATGTGATTTTAAGTGTACTCGAAAAGGAATCCTAAAAAGACACATTGATGGTGTTCATCGCAAGATAAAAAGTCATAAATGTAGCGAGTGTGATTTTATGTGTGCTTTAAAAGGAACCCTAAAAAGACACATTGATGGTGTTCATCGGTAGATAAAAAGTCATAAATGCAGCGAGTGTAATTTTATGTGTACTGTAAAAGGAACCCTAAAAAGCCTCATTGATGGTGTTTACCGCTAGATAAAAAGTCATAAATGCAGCGAGTCTGATTGTATGTGTACTGTAAAAGGAACCCTAAAAAGACACATTGATGGTGTTCATCGCAAGATAAAAAGTTATAAATGCAGCGAGTGTAATTATGTGTGCTACAGTAAAGGTCACCTTAAAAGACACATTGATGGTGTTCACCGCAAGATAAAAAGTCATAAATGCAGCGAGTGTGATTTTATGTGTACTCTAAAAGGAACCCTAAAAAGCCACATTGATGGTGTTCACCGCTAGATAAAAAGTCATAAATGCAGCGAGTCTGATTGTATGTGTACTGTAAAAGGAATCCTAAAAAGACACATTGATGGTGTTCATCGCTAGGTAAAGTCATAAATGCAGCGAGTCTGATTGTATGTGTACTGTAAAAGGAACCCTAAAAAGCCACATTGATGGTGTTCACCGCTAGATAAAAAGTCATAAATGCAGCGAGTCTGATTGTATGTGTACTGTAAAAGGAATCCTAAAAAGACACATTGATGGTGTTCATCGCTAGGTAAAGTCATAAATGCAGCGAGTCTGATTGTATGTGTACTGTAAAAAGAACCCTAAAAAGATACATTGATGGTGTTCATCGCTAGATACAAAGTCATAAATGCAGCGAGTCTGATTGTATGTGTACTGTAAAAGGAACCCTAAAAAGACACATTGATGGTGTTCATCGCTAGGTAAAGTCATAAATGCAGCGAGTCTGATTGTAAGTGTACTGTAAAAGGAACCCTAAAAAGATACATTGATGGTGTTCATCGCTAGATACAAAGTCATAAATGCAGCGAGTATGATTTTATGTGTATTGTAAAAGGAACCCTAAAAGACACATTGATCGTGTTCTCCGCAAATTAAAAGTCTAATTATACGGGGTTTTAAATCTAACTGGATTTCTATTCCATCAGGGGTTCCTCGAGGTAGTCTGTTGGGCCCATTATTATTTCTATTTTATATTAATGATACTGATAGTTGTCTTCACAATGCTGACGACCTTAAAATTTTCTATCCTATAAAACATGTTGATGATTGCCGTCTATTGCAGGAAGATATCGAACGTTTTGCTACATATTGCAAAGTTAATCGACTCTATTTAAATGTATCTAAATGCTACTCTATGTCATTAACATGAAAGACCAGTACTATTGATTTTGATTATAAAATTAAAAGCACTTGTTTAGCCAAGAAAGTAACTGTGAAAGATTTGGGGATAACATTGGATCGAAAATTACTTTTTGTAAAGCATGTTGACCCAATTACTTATAAAGCTTTCGGCATGTTGGGTTTATTCTCAGAGCATGTAAGCATTTTAATTCATTTTTTTCTTTCAAGATCATCATTCGTCCGAAGTTAGCTTGAATATGCATCTCAAATATGGAATCCACATTACAATTGACAGATTGGAACGAATTGAAATGAAATTCATTAAGTATTTGTATTATCGTACATTTTCTCTTCCTGACATTTTCTCAATTTCATTAGAAAAATATAATATGGCCAATCTTTCAGATAGAAGATCTCTGACTTATCTTAAATAATTTTGTTAGTTCCATGGTACCTACTAATTACTTTGATTAAATTTCGTGTACACTCTCGGTTAACTAGACATAAAGAGCTGTTTCGTCTGCCCATATGCAAAAGTAATTACTCCCAAAACTCCTACATATGCAAAGTGTGTAATAAATTTTCTAGTAATAATAATGTTATTAATATATTTCGTTGTAATTTGAGTGAGTTTAAGCATCAAATTTCTAATTGTTTGAATGTGTAATTTCCTCTTGTCTATCTACCTTTTGTTAAAAATTATATGTTAAATCTTTGTTTCGTTAGTTTTAGTTTTTGCGAATTACTGTTGTTGCACATTAATTATATTTTAACATTTTAAATATATAAAGTTTAACATTGTTATCTTTATTGTATGTTTATATATGGCTGATAGATAAAGGAAGACAAGGATCTGCTGATTTGTTAAACATTTTGTTTTAAAATCTTATTGACCATCTTTATTATTATATTTCTTAGGTAACCTAGGCAACTATATATATAGACATACTTGTTTGAACATTAACATTATATGCGACAACATTGTATATATATATTTATATATATATATATATTTATGTATTTTAAAAGAAAAAAAAAAAATAATAATAATAATATACATACATACTTACAAATATACATGTTCATACTTCTGACGGTTTGACAATCTCAGTTGTAGCACAATACAACACTGCCTTCCTTAGTACAGACATAGTCTAGTAAAGAAGGCAGGGCACAAAATGTAGCAGTGCTAATCGCTCCCAGTGCATTTGTAACATTCTTTTATAACTGTGATTTTTACTACTGCATTTCTATTTTTTGTCAAATTAATTATGTACAACGAAATAAATAAATAAATATATATACATTAACTGTTTATGTGCCAAATAAAAAATAAATAAATGCAGCGAGTGTGATTAAATGTGTTTCTATGAAAGAAGTTAGAAAAAAATACATTATTGGTGTTCATTTCAAAATAAAAAGATATAAATGTAGCTATTGTAATTATATTTGTACTCAAAAAGGAAATTGATGAAACACACATTGATGATGGTCAAACCGAAATAAATATACATATAAAAAATGTAGCGATTGCGATTGTAAAAAAAGGTAAAATGTTATCTGTGACATGGCTTTGAGTTCATTATCTACGCAGACGACATAGATTTTAAAGGTTTAACTTCGAAATGTAAATTAAATTAAATTAAAAGAAATCAAATCTCATCAGTATACAGAATGATTTTTACCGTTCGACTCTATAAAATACAGGGTGCGTCGAAAATAATATAGAAATGAAGGCGACTAAATACGTGAATGAAGATTCCTTCTGAGGAGTGATTCTGACACACAAATCGTTACCTTCAAATTTTTTTTTTAACCTTCTTGTTTCTTTACTGTACTTTACTGTACCTTACTGTACCTTAGTGTGGTCTATTCAGTTTTTCTGCTACTTTTGTTAGTTATTCGTATCGAAGTATGATTACCTGATAGGTATAATGAAATAAACACACCTAGCTTTAACGTGCCTAATTATAATTATTGTTTTGTTAATCGTTATAATATTGAGAACAAATATATAAATTACATCGTAGCTGGTAATAAAATAATTAAATTAGGATAGCGTTTCATTAAATTCATTTTGTTAAAACATTCATTTCGTTAAATTCATTTTGTTAAAACTGCCGTAGAAACAACCATCTTTAACAACATCACGTCTATCGTAAAATAATTATTTTTTTAACTAATTTATATTTACAAGTCCAAAAAATATGTTTTTTTTACTTAATAGATATTAGAATATTAAATATTTCAAATATTAAAATAAAATGATTAAGTATGTTGAATTTCAGTTAGGGAATTTATATTATTATTTTAGTTTATTGTTTTAGAAACCCATGCTTGATGATTTGGTAGAATTTGCTTAGAATTCAATAAAATTTTACCGACCTCATATGGATTTTTATTTTCCTATATTATATCAAACAAAATCTTCTTTTTATTGTAATATTTCAAAGTTTCGGTTTGAGTGTAATGTAATATTAAAAGTACATATTTTTTAACATAAATAGTATCACTATTTTAATTCAGTTAATTACTTTTTTCGTATTTGATTTTCAAAGTTGGTGTTTCAAACATTTACAATATAATATTATTTTTCTTTTTTTTCAAATAAGTACTTATATTATAGTTGAATCGTATTTCATGTTTTACTTATTGGCTTTCGGTAAATATTTTTCAATTTAAAAAAGCCTTCTTAATATACCGGGAGTGTATTTTTTTGAAATCGGTATAAATTAGGATCTTAATCATCAGAAATGAATGGTCAGATAAAACTACCTACCTACCTAGCGACGATTTCCGTGTGAATTAAGTGGAAAACTTACAATAAAATTATTTATCCTTAAAAGATGTTGATGTAAAAAGTGTATAAATTGTTTTAGATAATTAAGAAAATTTAAATGCAGCGAGTGCAATTCAAATCACTCGCAGAATCATATCGATATAGCTCATCGAAAAGAATTAGGTGTAGCCAGTGTAATTAATTAGAGAAACATATCGAAGCATTTCATATGAAAATAAACAATAAATAAACAAATCATTTGCAGTTCATTAAAATATTAATATTATTTCCTTCTCGCCCGCTGCTCTCTCCTCAGGCCGGACAGCGCCCTCGACGGTCGCTTCCGTCCTCACGTTACTCGCCGCCGCCGCCTGCGTTGTCTCCCTCTCGCAGGCTCTCCTTGGCCAGCTGATCCGCCGGAGTTATCGGACCGCGAGGGACGAACCGTGACTGGTCGGGCACCGCATCAACTACAGATCTAAATGGTAGCAAAATATGAGACAAATAATGAACTTCCCCTATTGCCTGTTAGGGTAATAGGAGAAGAGTGCTTCGGCGCCAGACGGGGCGTCCAAGCGATGTCACGGGTTGCCCCTCATCCCACTACCACGGATTGAGGTTGCCTTGACTCACTCCCGTTACATGGCAGGTTTGGCTAGGCCAGACCGCGACTTACAAAAAACCCGGTCACTCCTCGAGATGAGAGGACGCTATCATGGAACGGGCTCAAGATAAACGAAGATCTCAGGGTCGTCTGGGTCATGTCCCATGAAGCATTATGACCCCGTGTCACAAGTAAATGATGAGGTAGGTACATGGCAAAGGTAGTTAAAGACGAGAGGTGCATTTATTGAAAAAAACGGTGAGGTTAAATATTGATAACAATTAAAGTCGTTTAATACAATACCACAACAGATGAGAGACCAGTTGAACCAGAAGGGTCAAATGGTCTAGACTCTAGAAGATAACATCTGACTAATGAACAAAAATGAACAAAAGGCTTAACGCCGTCGTTCTGTGGTCTGAAGGACCTTAGATGAAACGACAACGTGCATGAAATAAAATAATAATGATGTAAAAAAAAAACAATTAATTTCGAATTTTGACATGGACTCGACAATGCGACGAACATGTTTCAGATACAAAGCAGGGTGAAACGATAACGTAAAAAAATCAATTAATTTCAAATTTCGCAATTGGCTCTACGATGCGACAAACATGTCAATTAACTGCATGATGAAACGATATTGCAAATAAAATGAAATACTAATAATGCAAAAAAAACAATTAATTTAACATTTTGGATTGGGTTTTACAATCCGGCAAACATGCTTCAGGAAACAATGCAATTGGCTTACGTGAGAAAAAAAAAATACTAATAATCTACCCGAATGTAATCCAAAGTACGACCTCACTTAACGCTTTTTGGCAAAATTATAAATCAACAATTAATTAAACAGTTAATTAAACAAACCTCATTTTATGGCAATATTGCTCTTACGTGAGTTCAAATCAAATAAATATGAAAAGCTAACAAACATATAAAATTCTTAAGAGTGACTTTATTACTTTAATATTCAAAACAGATTGTTTGTAAACAATGGCATTACGTCATAATGACGTTTTACTCTTTGTGCTTAGGTGTAGGTACGCCGATTAAACATTAGGAGGCGACACCTCGTTTAAAGCAAAAAACAAACAAACAAAAACAAACAAAATAATCAAACAAATCGACGGTGGTTTCACGCTACATGCTAGGTACTTATTTATGGCTAAGCATTTTGGCATTTTGGCACAGCAGAAACATACTAAAAATTATATTAAAAAGTTTATAAAGATTATAGGTATTTTACTCACTATCAGAACCAATGGTAAAACGTATTGCATGGGGTTATCTTAAAGTAATACAAAAAAAATATAGTATAGCATTTCAATATGATGGCATGGCATTTGACACCTCGTGTGAAAAAATGTAAACAAATAAACAAAAAAAAAACTGGTTGGAAATATACTAAAGAATAACTGCTGATAGCCGGGGCATGTGTACTTCTTAAAATGGTAGTATAATTATTTAATAAAAAAAATATCAAAATTTATTCAGAAGCTTCAAGGGATCGAACGGACTAACCCCGTTTGAAACAATAAAAAAAATCCACCCACTCCAGAGATAATTTATGTGACGGACCCCCTTTTTCCTCGGCCCGAAGACCATCGAAGACGTGGCCCAGATGAGCAGATCGGCGCCCCTCCGTTCGCCCGGGACCCTCGGGGACCTCGAACCTTCGTGCAGGTGGCCCCCTCACCAGCCATTTGGCCACTGATAAATCGCACAAAAACCAAACTTGCGCGCCTGAAATATTTATCGCTTAGGGTAGTTCATTCAAAAGTCACTGCTGAATTCATGTATTCAATTTAGATTTGTTTTAAAAATGCATATTTTAAAAAAAGAGTGGATATTATCATTTTGTTTTTTTGTTTTTGTATCGTATTCGATGGTTTTGTGCCCGAATTTTACCAAAGCGCAATAACCAAAAGTCTACAAGAGAACATTATGAAATTTATCACTTTCTCAACTTTACATATGTTTATTTTTCGACCAGCAAGTATAGCTATCGCCTGTTTATAGTATTGTTATCGTGCAGCACTCTGCACTGGTAAATCATCGATGGTCACTCAAACGCCGTCCGCGAGATGGCGCGCACGCGCTCGCCCCTGATTGGCTAAGGGAAGCATCGACACATGCGCACGACGGAACGGCGGGCGATGCGCCGCGACCGGTCGGCCGGCAATCGCCCGAGACCTTTCTCCAGCGAAGCCCGCGTCAATTGTGTCACTGCCTTGTCTCTGCCTTCATATTGCGATCTCATTTATTGTAACATTGTTAATAAAGTGGTACTTCGTACTTAATGGTGTTTACTGAAAGGACCCCATATAACAGTATATAAACCCGATGCACCCAATGATAGTTTTATACCGAAATTCAGCGCCATGATGCATCATCAGGTATCTTACTTAGCTCCATGGTAAATTCCGAACGTGTGGAAGTGTGGAGTGATTGATAAATGCATTTTGGCTTACAGAATAGAACTAAAATAAAATACTATATAAATTGAGTCAAATCAAAACTACTCAGGCGATCAAACAGGTATTTAAAACAATCTTGGGAAACTTCTTCCCTTTTACTTTGTCACACTTGAGAATAATTTCTATAAAAACATCATTTTTTTCCTACCCGGTGCTCCCTTAACACATTCAGATCCGTACGTTACAGACAACAAAATATCCCACTCTGAACTGACTTATAATTTCTTATAATTGACAATTAATATGTAAAAAACTATGAAAATGTTTGTTTCTTATATTTAATAATATATTGACATAACTTTTGTAAAAAAAAACTCAAATTATTTACCATCAAAAACACTCCCAATTCACTATCGCGCTTTTCACCAAACGTCAAAACCAAACTAAAATGAAAAAAAAAAGAAGAATTGTTACGCGTGGATTATCAATAAAACACAGTTTTTACACCTTTGAATTATTGTATTGCTTGCTCGACATAAAAACAATGCATCAACACATATCCAACAACCAGTCAATAATCCTCTGCATGGCGAGGCGACTGACAGATGCGCGAGTGGGGCGGAGCATAGACAAGCTATAATAATATAGTATAACAATCGGCCATCCTGTTCTTCGACGTGCCCCACGGAGTTTCTCTCAACTATTTTCTACTTGCGGTCGCCCTGTAATGGAATTATTAAAGCAATCTCAGGATCAAAACATTGTCCATCATAATTAATGCATCTATCATTGCAAATACTTCTCAAATATACATAATGAAGTTATCATTAACATAGGTTAACCATTATTGCAGTTACTATTATGATATGATCTAAGGGAATAATAATTGGAACAATAAAGTTAGATACAGTATATTATTATTATATACTTCATCCGAATACAATAGGGCATATTCGACACACTCTGCTCGTTGAACACAGAGCCAGCTCATTGGAAACACAGTCCGCTTAATGGACACACAGTCCTACTTAGAGACACACAGTCTGCTTATTGGACACACAGTCCTACTTAGAGACACACAGTCTGCTCATTGGACACACAGTCCGCTTAATGGACACACAGTCCTACTTAGAGACACACAGTCTGCTTATTGGACACACAGTCCTACTTAGAGACACACAGTCTGATTATTGGACACACAGTCCTACTTAGAGACACACAGTCTGCTCATTGGACACACAGTCCGCTTAATGGACACATAGTCCTACTTAGAGACACACAGTCTGCTTATTGGACACACAGTCCTACTTAGAGACACACAGTCTGCTCATTGGACACACAGTCCGCTTAATGGACACACAGTCCTACTTAGAGACACACAGTCTGCTTATTGGACACACAGTCCTACTTAGAGACACACAGTCTGCTTATTGGACACACAGTCCGCTTAATGGACACACAGTCCTACTTAAGAGACACACAGTCTGCTCATTGGACACACAGTCCGCTTAATGGACACACAGTCCTCTTAATGGACACCCAGTCCTACTTAACAGACACACAGTCTGCGCAGCATTGGACACACAGTCCGCTTAATGGACACACAGTCTGCGCAGCATTGGACACACAGTCCACTCATTGGACACACAGTCCTACTTAAAAGACACACAGTCTGCTTGTTGGACACACAGT
This sequence comes from Neomicropteryx cornuta, assembly GCA_020383195.1. Taxonomy (NCBI): domain Eukaryota; kingdom Metazoa; phylum Arthropoda; class Insecta; order Lepidoptera; family Micropterigidae; genus Neomicropteryx; species Neomicropteryx cornuta. The sequence goes on along the minus strand of JAHKQU010000010.1, from coordinate 730,364 downwards.
CTGCGCAGCATTGGACACACAGTCCACACATTGGACACACAGTCCTACTCAATCGCAGTTAACTTTCCAATAAGTCTATCATATCATCTCCGTCTATGTCACTGTTACAACTTTCAGATTCTTCTTCTATTTGTGGTTTATAAGGGTGCAGAGAATCAGCTGGTACAGTTGCGGTAAGTTTCTTGTACCCCTTCATGCCTTTAACACTCTGTATTTTATAACGATCAATATCCGGAAATGCAATTGCTACTTTATATGGACCACTGAAAACATTACCAAGTTTTTTTATTTACTCCTGTAGCCCCACATGTTGAACCACCCTTGCACAATACAAGCTGACCCTTCTTGTATTTCGGAGCCTCCTTTATTTTCCTATCTGCTCTTAATTTCACTTTCTCAGCATTCTGGTCAATATTTTTCTTAGCTTGCATGCGTCTTTGATTCAGTGATGCTTCAGTAGTTTTATCAATATGGTTGCTTTTTGACTGTAGTCAACTGGTTACTGTCATGAGCAAACATTAAATTAACTGGTGAATATTTAGTGGTAGCATGAATTCTGTTGATTGTTGATTCTGAGGTGGTTAAAATCATACATCTCGAACCGCTCTCAATTGGTAACGATAAACGGCTTCAAATCTTCGCCTGCAGTCATAACATCGGGAGTTCCACAAGGTTCTAACCTAGGGCCACTCCTGTTTCTTATTTTTATTAATGACCTCTGCACAGAACTGAAATGTCTTCATTTATTCTACGCTGATGACTATCTCGGATAATTTTGCATCACAAAGGTTTTCCTCTTCAGTCATTGTATTGATAGCCTGTACAATCGTCCTATTTACTCTCTCAACCTGGCCATTCGATCTAGGAACTGCTTTGCAATTTTTGATGTGTTTGAATTGTTTTTCTTCCGAAAATGTCTTAAAATATCTACTGGTAAATGCCCTTCCGCGATCTGTTATCACCCGTGTTGGAGTTCTAAATGATGAAATGATATCTCGTAGTGATATATAGTTTCTACAGAGCTTACTGTTCGAGTTGGCCTAGCCCAAACAAATTTAGTAAAAGCGTCAATTATAACAAGTATGTAAGAGTTACGTTTGTGACATTTAGGAAATGGACCAACATGATCCATATGCAAGGTATGCATTGGAATTGCAATTCTTGGGATAGGGTGAAGTTTTCCTCTGGTTTTCCGTAATGGCCCTTTTTATAAGCACAATCAAGGCATCCGGAACATACTCCCTAATAAAACGGGTCATCTTCTGAAACCAAAATTTTCCTTTGATAATATTTTTTTACATTTACCAAAGCCTGGATGTCCAATGTCATCATGAAATTTTCTTAATAAATTCCATTTTGCTATTTTTGGTATAAGTCTACTGCCGTACAACGTTTTTCTGTAAAGCCGATTATTGATGTATTCAAAGCTAGCTACAATATCATTGCTTGCTTTACCACTCAGCAGTTGTTTAACGATAGACTGAATTGAATTGTCTTGTATTTAAACTGTAAGGAACCAATCATCATCACCCACAATCAAAACATTTACACCTGGCCCATCAACTGGACAGCGGCTCAGTGCGTCGACATGTTGCATACGATTACCTGGCCTGTACTCAATTTCAATTCATAATCCTGTATTGACAGCCACCATCTTGCTATCCTTGGTATCAAATCCTTCTTGGTTAACGTAGTTCTCAGAGCAGCACAATCTGTCACTATTTTAACATGTTTTCCTATAACATAGACCCTAAATCTTCTCAGTGACTCAACTGCCAAAGTTTCCAATTTATAGCTATGGTAAAATTGCTCTTCTTTCGAAGTTACTCTGCTAAAATATGCTATTGGTTTGAGTGTGCTGTCTTTTTGATACTGAAATAGTATTCCGGCGAGGCCAATTTTGCTTGCATCTGTATGAATTTCCGTTAGTGCCTCTGGGTCGTAAATGGCTAAAATTGGTCTGGTTGTTAAAAGATCCTTTAGTTTGATAAATGCAATCTCCTGTTCTTCACCCCAGTGCCAAATAGCATTTTTTAGTCAATGATGTCAATGGTCTAGCTATTAGGGCAAACCCTTTCACAAATTTACGAAAATAAGGTGTTAAACCGATGAATTGTCGAACCTGATGCACATTTTCTGGCTATTGAAATTTTGAAACTGCATCAATTTTTCTTTCGCCTGGTCGAATGTTGTTTGCAGAGACTTCATGACTTAAATAGTTAATTGTTTGTTTTAGAAATGAGCATTTTTAAAATTCAACCGCAAATTTGACTCACTAAGCAATTTAAGGACTTCTTTTAATGTCTCCAAACCTGTTGATATGTCTTTGGATGGAATAAGGATGTCATCTATATAAATTATGACACCTTGATTCTTTAAACTGCTAAGCACTCTATTAATTAATCTGGAGAAAACCGCCGGAGCATTGGCCAGACCAAATCCCATTTTCAAAAATTCATATTGGCTATCGGGAGTCACAAATGCTGTTTTATGAATGGAATCTGACGCCATCGGTACCTGGTAATAACCCTGAGCAAGGTCAAGTGTCGTAAAGTACAATTTTCCATTTAATTTTCCTATTTGGTCGTCAATATGGGGCAGTGGGTACCTATCTTTCACAGTAATAGCGTTAAGCGAGCGATAATCAACACATAATCTATACTCTCCATTTTTTTTCTTAACTAAAACTATGGGGCTTGCATAATTGGATGATGACTCTCGGATAATTCCACCTTCGATTAGATCTTTAACTTTTTCCCTTACAACTTCTTGTTCCTTGTAAGATAATCTGCGTGCTTTATAAAATATTGGTTGATCAGAAGTCGTCTTAATAGTCATTTCGGTTAAATGAGTACAACCTAACTCCTTCGAATTCTTCGCAAAGCAGAAGTAATAACTATTTAATAATTGATAAAGGTCTCTTCTTGAAGCCTCGTTCAGGTCACCAACATCTAGATCACTTTCATCAAATAAGGCCATCTTATTACAATAATCAGGAAATGAATACTCAGTTTCGTTAGTTACAGTCATTATCTCTATATTATCTGCCTGTTTACATACTTCAGCACGGGCTAGCGACTTCCCAGCGTCCCATGTAATTTGTTGATCTCCCCAATTTGAAACGCTTATAGATGCATTAGGCACCTTTAATAATGACCCAGGTATTGAGTAACATTGCGATCCAAGTTCTAGAAGCAGTGGTTTAGTTACTAATGTTTTGCAGTGACAGCCATTTACTACGATAGGTATAACCTTAGTTGATTTTGGAGGTAAAGTGACTCTGTCTAGGGTGCACACCGCAACACGTTCCATGCATTCCTCAATTAGGGAGATTCTTGCTAGTGGTAATGTTTCATCAATACTTATAAGTTTAACAGTGTCTTGGGATACTATAAGCATAACATCATCATGGTTAATAATCGGATGACCAATAAGTAGATCTACTCCTCCTAGGGTGCAATCGGATATGACTGCTAAAGACTGAAGGTTTATTTGGTCTATTTTAACAGTAAAAAAATACTTCCCCCAAAGCAGGTGCCTGACCTCCTGCAAAGCCTCGTAACATTTGTTGATTTCGTATCCGGGTCGAACTTCGGGATGATATCAGCCTCCACATGTAGTTGATTTGGGACGTGATGTGGCATAGAGAGTGATCTCTGTTCAGCTAAGACTTCGTTTACCATTTTCTTTAGTTTCGTCTCCATTAGATGTTTCATCAGCACATGTGGTCGTTCATTTTCTTCGGCGTCGGAATGACCTATGAATGGCTATTTTTACGTTTTCGCGGCATTCCATAATCGATAGAATACGGTCCGGACATGATAATAGGTACTTGATTTAAAACTGAGACAAATTTACACGAAACAACAAGCACACAAGGTTAAAATGTTTGTCCAAATATATTGTGTCAAAAATCACCGAACTTAACCTTAAAAGCGTTCAAAACATCGCGAAACAGTAACTATAATCGTAAATCTATAATAAAAATTACGTTCATCCCACTTCTGAATTGTTACGCGTGGATTATCAATAAAACACAGTTTTTACACCTTTGAATTATTGTATTGCTTGCTCGACATAAAAACAATGCATCAACACATATCCAACAACCAGTCAATAATCCTCTGCATGGCGAGGCGACTGACAGATGCGCGAGTGGGGCGGAGCATAGACAAGCTATAATAATATAGTATAACAGAATATTCCTATTCCTTCATGAATCCAGGTTTACGCGACATGCCATGCTTTTGAATAATAATAGAAATTCATTAAGACGGTATCGGGTTTACCCGGGAACGGAACCCTGTCGTATAAGACGATCACGATATATACCGTTATCGGCGCTGAACGTGTTAATTGTCAGGAAATGATGATTTAATTATTACCATTAGTTAATTAATTCACTCTCGATATGTAAGTTTTTAAAATAGTCTTAAGTGTGTGCGAATGGCCCTAGTGATATTGTTATAATATTCTACCCATTTTCGAATTCAATTATTTGCCCTTTGCCCTTCGCCCTTCGTCCTTCGCCCCAAGGACAAAGGGCAAAAGGGCGAAGGACAAAGGGCAAAGGGTAAAGGGTAAAGGGCGAAGGGCAAAGGACAAAGGGCGAATGACAAAGGGCAAAGGGCAAAGGGTGAAGGGCAAAGAGCGAAAGACAAAGGGCAAAGGGCATAGGGCGAATAACAAAGGGCAAAGGGCACAGGGCAAAGGACAAAGGGCAAAGGACAAAGGGCAAAGGGCAAAGGTCGAAGGGCAAAGGGCGAAGGGCAAAGGTCGAAGGACAAAGGGCAAAGGTCGAAGGACAAAAGGCAAAGGGCGAAGGGCAAATGGCAAAGGTCGAAGGACAAAAGGCAAAGGGCGAAGGGCAAATGGCGAAGGGCAAAGGGCAAAGGGCGAAGGACAAAGAACAAAGGGTAAAGGGCGAAGGAAGAAGGGCGAAGGACAAAGGGCAAGGGCAAAGGGTGAAGGGCTTGAATCTTACTTGAATCGCAATCTATCAACTAGTGTGCGAATATAATTTCCGAAGTGCGATTCACCACCGCACGACTGACTTAAGTTGTTTCTCATTTTTGGGCATTTTTGGGCATATTTGGGCATCATCGCCGTCAATCTATATATTTATTATGAAAAATAAGAAAATAATTTATAACGGGTTTTTTTTTTAGAGGCGTGGTTTTCAATCTGGCACTACTTTTTTCGTAGTTGGTGTTTTTGACAGCTGTCACTTGATTTATGCTCAGTTTGGTTTGCCATTTCATAATGAATAGACTTACTCAAGAACAACGTTTGCAAATAGTGCAAATTTAGAAAAAAACACTCTAAAATAAAGTAAAAATCGCGTCGTGGGCCTGTGGCGTGGCCTCCAAGATCGTGCGATTTAACACCGCTGGACTATTTTTTGTGGGGTTATGTGAAGTCGCTTGTCTACGCAGATAAGCCGGACACGATTAACGCCTTGGAAGAGAATATTCGGCGCGTTATTGCTGACATACGGCCCAACTTGCTGCAAAAAGTGGTTGAAAATTGGGCCTCTCGGCTGGAATTTGTTCGGGTCAGCCGCGGCGGCCACTTACCCGAAATCATTTTTAAAACATAATGGCAAACCCTTATCTTTATAATAAAACTAAATTCTTAGCCATAACATCAAATTATATGCAAATTATCTCTTCTTGAAAACCACGCCCCTAAAAAAAAACACCTTTATTATATCTATTAATTTTGTACGCAGTCATGGCAGATATAACAGTTTTTTTTTTTGTCAAATGTGTCGTTAATAAAGTCTCCGACTAAAGATACTTATTAAATAGTATTTGTTTTAATATAGTGTAAAACGGTTTTCATTTTATTTTTTAATTTTCCGATTATTTAAAGAATATTTTTAGTCCGTTTTAATTCAAATAATTACGCGTTTGTTTTAAATGATATTGTTTTACCATAGAGCATCATTAATATATACCAGTAGCACAGTGATTCATACCGCAAATAAACTTTCTTATTTTCTGGTGAACGGCGTCAATATGAGTGTAAATTGTATTGGCTAAACATGCATAAACACAGTCGCTACATTAAAATTGTCTATGAACGCCATCTAAAACCAAAAATCCAACACTTTTATTACTTCAACATATATTTATTATCCAATTAACGCTAATATAAATTCCTAAATTTCGGTTAATTGAATATGCATAATCGGTCGCTGAATTTAAACAAATAAAAGATGATTATTTTATTGTGTTTTGTGGTTCAGATGTTTTCTGCTGGTTCAACATTAGAAAATATGTTTTTTTTTACCCTTATACAAATGGATGATGAAATATTTGATTCGGATGATCTAATAAAAAAAAAGTTAAAAAAGCTCGCTATTATTGTTGAATTTTGCGAGTTGCTATCTTAATATTTTCAGAATTTTCATTTTAATAATATTGCTAAAATCTTGAGACAGATCCGTAAATAAATTTCTCTCGTAAGTTCAGTATAGGAGCATTTAAGCTGAATCTATATGAGATTGGGATTTTTATCTATTCATTTAATTGTTTATTTATCTACCTTTATCCACTCAAATACTTGTTAATTGCTTTTAAAAGAAGTTCAACACACTGGCACGACGGAACCACGCAAAAACAATCTTAGTCCGTTTTATAGGCGCCAATCGTTTTGAAATAAACGAGAAATTATAATCAATTTCTAAAAGTATCTTAAGGAATTTAAAACAACTAAACCAAACTCAAACTACGCTCAGATCGACCACGCCAGTGGATGCTTTTTGTCTGAATTCTCACTTAAGGTAATTTCAATTATATTCTCTTAATTCATTCTTCGCTCAAGAAGAATTATCAAACCTTGACAATCAATTCAAAATGGCCGTGTGGCCCTATATATTAAAACATTACACAGTTTAGCATGCGGAAAAAATAAACAAATCAAAGATTAGGTTTTTCATAAATTATAGAATATGAAAAAATGTCTTTTATATGTCAAATACGAGGGTAGAATGAATTAACCTATTAAGTACCTAGTTGTTGCAATTATAACGAAAACTGTGTTATGCGCATTCAAACAATAATTGCCGTCGCTGTAATCATTTTATTCAAAATATGCAAATAACAGGAATGTTTCTGTAAATATCTGAAACTCCAAATAAAATACAAAATAACTCTTAAAACCACACACATTGCATATGAACTTTTCTAATTAAAGATGACAGTACTTAATTGTAAATGTTATATCTGAAATGCTACATTAAAAACAACATATTGTCTTAATAATATGTTAATGAATTTGTTATTTAAATGAACCTTAATGAACTAGCTGAACTTTCTTATATGTGGTGTCTATAGTTATGTATTTGTAATTTTTGTTTAGCAAAACTTGTAAAATCACATTCGCTTCATTTTAATTTTCTTAATTTTTGGTGAATGGCGTCAATATGGTTCCGTAAAAGTTGATTAAATGAACATGCATAATCACACTCTGTGCATTTGAAAGTTTTCATTTTCCGATGAACGGTGTTAATATGCCTCTGTAAATTTCCTTTAGTTGAACATGCATAATCACACAATATGCATTTAAACTTTCTTATTCTCAGATGAACGGCGTTAATATGGTTTCGTAAACTTTCTTTACGTGAACATGAATAATCACATTCGCTGCATTGAAATTTTTTGATTTTCCGATGAACGGCGTTAATATGGTTCCGTAAAAGTTGATTAGTTGAACATGCATAATCACACTCGCTGCATTCAAACTTTCTTATTTTCCGATGAACGGCGTTAATATGGTTCCGAAAATGTTGATTAGTTGAACATGCATAATCACACTCGCTGCATTTAAACTTTCTTATTCTCAGATGAACGGCGTTAATATGGTTTCGTAAACTTTTTTTAAAGGAACATGAATAATCACACTCGCTGCATTTAAACTTTCTGATTTTCCGATGAACGGCGTTAATATGTCTACGTAAATTTCCTTTTGTTGAACATGCATTATCACACTCTATGCATTTAAAGTTTCTCACTTTCAGATGAACGGCGTTAATATGCTTCTGTAAATCTCCATTACTTGAACACGAATAATCACAATCGGTGCATTTAAAATTTCTGATTTTCCGATGAACGGCGTCGATATGTTTTCGTAAATCTCCATTACTTGAACATGCATAATCGCACTCGCTGCATTTAAACTTTCTGATTTTCCGATGAACGGCGTTAATATGGTTCCGAAAATGTTGATTAGTTGAACATGCATAATCACACTCGCTGCATTCAAACTTTCTTATTTTCCGATGAACGGCGTTAATATGGTTCCGAAAATGTTGATTAGTTGAACATGCATAATCACACTCGCTGCATTTAAACTTTCTTATTCTCAGATGAACGGCGTTAATATGGTTTCGTAAACTTTTTTTAAAGGAACATGAATAATCACACTCGCTGCATTTAAACTTTCTGATTTTCCGATGAACGGCGTTAATATGGTTCCTTAAAAGTTGATTAGTTGAACATGCATAATCACACTCGCTGCATTTAAACTTTCTTATTTTCCTATGAACGGCGTTAATATTTGTTCGTAAATGTTGATTATTTGAACATGCATAATCACACTCGCTGCATTTAAACTTTCTTATTTTCCGATGAACGGCGTTAATATGGTTCCTTAAAAGTTGATTAGTTGAACATGCATAATCACACTCGCTGCATTTAAACTTTCTTATTTTCCTATGAACGGCGTTAATATTTGTTCGTAAATGTTGATTATTTGAACATGCATAATCACACTCGCTGCATTTAAACTTTCTTATTTTCCGATGAACGGCGTGAATATGTTTCTGTAAACTTTCTTTAAATGAACATGAATAATCACATTCGCTGCATTTAAACTTTCTTATTTTCCGATGAACGGCGTTAAAATGGTTCCGTAAATGATGATTAGTTGAACATGCATAATCACACTCGCTGCATTTAAACTTTCTTATTTTCAGATGAACGGCGTTAATATGGTTTCGTAAATTTCCTTTAGTTGAACACGAAAAATCACATTCGCTGCATTTAAACTTTCTTATTTTCCGATGAACGGCGTTAATATGTTTCTTTAAATCTCCATTACTTGAACATGAATAATCACACTCTGTGCATTTGAAATTTCTTATTTTTAGCATTAAATTAGCATTTTCCTCGTAATAATGTTGTAGCACATTTTTTGTGTCTTTTTCCGATTTGATAAATTTGATATTTTCTACTGTAAATTGATCGCATAGTTGATTTGAGTTCAGTTGTTGATTTGAGTGATTACTATCGCAGTCATTGACAATGATTTCTGATTTAACGGATTGACTTGCAGAGTATTCGTTAGAATTAGTAAATCGCACTTTTTCAAAATCACTGCTAGTTGGTTTGCTTTCGCTAGTTTTCTCATAAATACTGTGATCATTCGCTCGCTCCATTTTATGAATCTCATTTTATGAGTAATATCAATTAATTTAACATTATGTTATGCGATATTAAATCAAAAGAATGTTTTGGTTAGGTACCTACATAATTATTATATTTTTGTAATGAATTTTAATATCTCCACGTATTTTAGTTGAATTTGACTTATCACTTCACTATTTTCGATGGCGTTCTACGTTCTCTAACCTAACCTAACCTGTCAGTTTGGTTAAAGTTTCACTTGTTTAGAATAATGATTATATTGTATGCAAATCCGGACGAATAATGGCAAATAAATTGAATACAGCAATTCCTACTTCGTACGAATCAGGGCAACTGCAAAATTAACACTTTTCTGTCTCTATTATTGTCATGGCGACTCTAACCTGTCAAACTGACAAGGAGCGTTCGGCAAGTCAGCTTCAGACTAACCCTACATAAAGTGTGATTTATGCCAGTTCAAAGTTGCAAAAGTAGGTAGACTGAAAATTGTATTTACTTAAGGTAAATATCGTGGATTTTCTTATTTAAAGTGTAAAGTATAAATAGTGTATTTAATTAATTTATAGTAAATATAAAAATAAAATACATGTAACTATTAAGTATGTTTTAATTTGAATCAGTCATGTTAACCGATTTTACATGATCTGTTAGGTGAGCGTTACATGTTCTAAGAAAGTTTATTTATGTGTTTTTTTTATTGTTGCATTTTCCACTTGTATTATCCGTTTTTATTGCGTTAGTGGAGAGGATACAAAACTACAGATGAAACTAAACATGAAAATAAAGTGAAACGCATATATTATTTTTTTAGATAAAAAAAATAAACATTCCTACCTTACTATGTAGAAGTACAAGTATATATGTATATATGTATATATATTTTTTATTTATATTCGTCCCTTGAATACGTCCAAGCGATAGACAATGATCTTACTTTGGGCCGAAATTTTGTAAATCTAATTGCACGTGGCTCTATCACACACGAATACCATATGGGGGTAGTCCGGGAGACGTGTACACGGGTTTACTAATTCCCCAATGTGGAGTTATGCTGCCAGAAAACATAGATACGGGAACTGAGGGCGAAAAACGCACCACGCCAAGTACGCCACTTTGCGTCGAGTACACTCCTCGCGAATCGTACTCTCGCTTGCTCGCATGTGCCATCTATCCAGTCTCTATCTAGATGGGTATCTACCGGTGTCGGGTTTTCACAAGGACAATTTGTATCTATATGTTTTAAAAGATCGTTGGGGAAAAGTGCCATCGGGAAGAGGCTCCTTAAATTACGCACAATTGCTAATCTCTTTGAGATACAGGTCTTTTCTTTTTGTTTAAAAAAAAAATAATTGGACATGTAAACACAATGTTACCACTATCCTACCAAAAGATATGATGCCATGTTAGGTTAAAAGGGTGTAGCGAAGGGGTCCCTAGGGATTAACCCTCACCCTTGATTAACCCTCATCAGATAGCGTGAGTGAAAAAACACCGAAAGGATTTATTTATTGCTCACATTTTCGGCAATATCTAAACTTTAGGCCTTTTAAACTTTTTTTTTATATTTTTACATTATTATGCTATTTTTGTTTTCGGCTAATGTTTTTAATTTAAAAAAAACCTTTATCAGATCTTTTGGATTTTTTTATATCGGATGAAGAAGACTATCTTTAATGTTTTAGAAAAGAAATTTCATCACTTTCTTGTGGATACAATAATTGGCGTCATTTCACACCAATCACTTTCAAATTGATACATAAATTTAACGTCACAAAGTCTCGGTCAAGTTCGCTAAGGGTCAAAATTAGACCAGGGAAAAGTGAAATTTTGCTATAACTTTCTTAGTATATAAAATATCAAATTAATTTAAATTTGATATTATTCCCTAAATAAGGGCTTTTTTGATAGCGCCAACCATTAGTCTTAGGGGTGGGATAAAGTGCTTTTTCAAAATACAAGAACCATACCTCCCTTAATAATGACAGGATCAATTTCGTTCGAAATGTTAATTGTAGACCTCTAATTTCCCTACAACTTTTATTTGAAACAATTTTTGATATGAGCAACCCTCACGCCACAGTAATAAGAGGGATTCAATATGCGCACTCTCGCTTTGCGAGTCTACGGCGGGTTGAGCCGCGCGGCAGCTCGCGCAGAGTTTGATACAAGTTCGTACAATTGGCTTTCGCTTAAAAACACTATCTACTTTAAAAAAATGCAATTGCCAAATATTTAAATGAATATATTTCAAAGTAAATGCAAGAGAAATGCACAAATATATTATTATATATTTTTTATTATAATACAGTAATAATCTAGGATTTTAGAATTTGTATTAATTTTATTAAATCCTCACTTAAATAGTTTTTGAACAGCACATTATAATAGCATTAAAACACAATTATTTCAAATATACGAACACTCAATTTCAATCTCAATTCAACCAAATATAAAAATAATGAGCATCACATCTGCATATTAAAATTGTCTTTTGAGGTGTCTTTAAATGTAAAAAAAAACTTATTATGCTAATCATATAATTTATTTTTTTAATAAAAGATCTTCTTTCAGGTACTATTTAAGTACTTAGGTAAGTACCTAAAGTTAATAGTAAATGTTACCTAATCGGTTCTATAAAAGAGTTTTGTTTGCACGCTTGTAATTGCAAATCGATAAGTTTTTTTTTAATTCGTATTTATAGAATTTGTGCAATCGCACTGCCTGCTTTCAATTTAATTTTATTTTCTGATGTATTGCGTGGGTTTGTTATTTTATGTTAACTTAAAATGTTGCAGGGACGAAAAGATAATAAAAGTGTATAATTTAATGTTTATTTTTAATTAAGGCAAAACGCGTTTAATCGTGCTAATATTACGGGCGCGGACATAAAATTTAATAAATTATTTTATAACGAAATTGGTTTTATTTCAAAGCAAGAGCGAAATAATATCACGTTTTATTCCAATTGTGTTGTTACATTACAATACCTACTTTATTTTTTAATGACTGACTGAAATTAACACCAAATACTAATTAATTTGATTATCTGAATGGAAATTAAATTAACCGGATCTACTTAATTTAAATTAAATTCAATAAAAGATGACTTTAGCAATAAAAGTTGACTTATGTGAACGCGTCGACAAAAAGGCGTGAATGACAATCTCGCTCTAACCTGTTCTAGGGCAGGCCAGGGCCAGCGCAGCGCTGTGTTTAAACTATTATTTTCCATTTTTTTGATAAACTACGTTGAAACTGTACATATTTTTTAACTGTAGGCATTCTCTGCATTTCAATTTAATTATTTCACAATGAATTGCATCTACAGAATGTATTTATTTTCGCTGATGTCTTTTTGGGGAGTTAAACTATATCGACAGCTAAACCGGTCCCCTGAAAAAAAACCATCATACTAAAATAATTGCATAATTAAAAAAACTTTGTTTTTCTTCGAAGGGCTTGCTTCGCGAACCGCGCCATGCGTTCAATCGCCTTCTCAAACATTTAAATTATTTCTATAAAATTTAGAATTCGTTCTTTTCGTAATTAGGAAACATTTTTACAATATTTTTTGCTCATTAATGTTTGATTATTGATCTATATCAACCACTTAAAAGGACATCGGCATACACCTGTGAATGCTTCTGTAACTGTCCTTTACGTGTACTCACACTAACTGCATTTAAATTCAATAAATTCACGATGAGTTGCATCGATATGCTTCTGTAACTGTCTTCTATATGTACTCGTGTAATCGCACTCATTGCATTTAAATTTCCTTATTTTCCGGTGAATCGCATCGACATGTTTCTTCAAATTTGTTTTGTTTGTACATGTGTAATTGCATTCGCTGCATTTAAATTTTCTTATTTTCCGATGAATTACTTCGATATGTTGTTTTAAATGTGTTTTATATGCACTGGTATATTCGCAATCGCTGCATTTAAATTTTATTTTCCAGTGAATTGCATCGATATGGTGTTGTAAACCTGTCTTATATGCACTGGTATATTCGCAATCGCTGCATTTAAATTTTCTTATTTTCCGGTGAATTGCATCGACATGTATCTTCAAATTTGTTTTGTTTGTACATGTGTAATTGCATTCGCTGCATTTAAATTTCCTTATTTTTCTGTGAATTGCATCGACATGTATCTTCAAATTGTATTTACTTGTACATGTGTAATTGCATTCGCTGCAATTAAATTTTCCAATTTTCCGATGAACTACATTAATATGATCCACCAAATAATATTTGTTCATAAAATCCTTGTTACATTCATTACACTTGGGTCGTATTCTTTTGTGTACAGAATCAATGTGACCTAATAAAATAGAGTTTTGCTTAAATGTCCTATTACACTCGTTACATTTATATATTCTTTTTTTAATTTTATGTAATTTAGAGCGTTTTTTGTTCAGAGGAGCATTTAATGTTAAACAAAGTTTTTCCTTTTCTTTGCAATCCAAGCATAATAAATTTGACTCGTGTTGATTAAGTACGCTATTTATCAAACCGCAATTATCAACGGTACACTTGCAACTACGACACGTAAAGCCGATTTCATTTGTTGTCAAAATGGATGTTTCTTCATTTTGCGTTGTTTTAGATTTGAATTTTTGATCTGCGTTAACACAATATTCTACACTTGAAATATTAGCTTCCGATTTGATAAATTTAGTATTTTCCTCTTCAAAATAATCGCAGTGGTGATTAATTATCGTTTCTTTCTGGAAACCATGGAATCTTTTGTATTCAATGTGCGATTCACTAAAACGATCTGGATCAAGACTATTTTCGCACGATGGCTGTTGCGTCCCGTCGAAATGGCTGCTGGATGGATTGCAATCAACTGATTGCTCATATTTTATGGTAACATTGTCATCGTTTTGTTCTAATTTGAGAGCGGATTTATTTTCGTTTCCTTCCATAATTATAACCTCACTTAACCTAGTTCTGACAGTTCAGTCCATTTTGACATTTCGACCTGATTATTCTTTTTACAAAATATAGAAATAGGAAAGAAAAATAGTTGACATGACCGATTAATATATTTTTAAATATTAAAAATAATTGAAAATTTTAATTGTAACTTTTAATTGTAATCTTTAACAAAATAAATATCCCACCTAAAATTTTTATAACCTATATTCACATAATAATTTTATTTATATCTAGCGCCAACCAGTTAGGCACTAAAGTGACCCCGTGAAATTAAGGCAATAAATTGTAAGAAATTAAGCCGATTGTCAATAAACCGTGCAATTATAATATCACGGCTTTGACAGTATGCCAGCGACATCAGGGTGTCCCATAAGTGGTGGATCAAACGAAATGAGGTGATAGGAGATGTCATTTGCTATCAAACTTAATATAAACATGGTCTACCAATTCTCAATGGTTTAGAAGTTATACCACTTACAACCACTTTTTTGAAAATACTTACCCCGTCTTACATAAAAAATCGTGAATAAAAATTGATCTATTTTTCAACATTTTTTTTTCTTGTTTTCAGCTTATTAGTAATTTATTTTTCTAGTAAAAGTATTTTCTTGACCTTTTCCTCGATATTAAAAAAGTAAATTTGAATTTTGTCATAATTTACTATTTTCATAAAAAAATTACCTCAACTTTGTATAAAGTTTACCTAAAAAAAATGTACTACGGAAAGTTGTACCACCACTTTAAAAACTTCTACTATTCATACTGATTCTAAAAAAGGTACAATTTATTGGTATTGTCAATGTTTCCATACTTTTAGTAGTAGTTTTTCAATGAGAGGGGTCGGTCAATAATAAAATAAGATAAATAAAATATATTTTTGTATCTGTAATAATGTATCATTTATTGCAACTTTTTTCCAGAAAAGATGCTCAAAATGTCTTCCTCCCACTTCATGCATAGATGAATTCTTCTTAAAATGTTTCTTTTCAGATTTAGCATTGCTCTATCATTATTACGAACGACTACTGCTAGAGCTTTCAATTCTTCTCTTAGTTGCCGCTCGTCTTGAACTTCGTCTCGGTATACCGTTTCCTTGAAGTAGCCCCAAACAAAGTAATCGAGGGGATTCAGATCCGGCGAGCGTGCTGGCCAGAGGATAGTTCCCCCTCTTCCTATCCAGCGATTGGGGTACGTGTTATCTAGGAGATTGCGGACATTGGCTGCAAAGTGAGGTGGTGCTCCATCGTGCTGCAACCACATTCTTTCCTGTATTTCCGGTGGGAAATTTGCTAGAAGGCCGTTAAGATCATGCTGCAGGAACTGTAGGTATCGTCTACCTTTGAATATTCGTGTCAGCTCAAATGGTCCAATCAGTCTACCGCTGAGTATTCCCGCCCACAGATTCACACCAAACTGATGTTGAAAGCGATCCCTCCTTATAATTCTCGGATTTTCCACCGACCAAGAGTGCATATTGTGCATGTTGAATACGCCAACCCTTTTAAATGTAGACTCATCGCTCCACAAAATCGAATCAAAGAAGTTTTCATCTTCCCGGGATCGACGAAGCATTTCTCTGCAAAATGCTACCCGTAAAGCGTAGTCTCTGGGCAAAAGCGCCTGCACACGTTGCACGTGGAAAGGGTGCAAATGGTTTCTACGTAACAGTCGTTGCGCAGTGGACTTTGGAATACCAGAATATCTTGCAATGTGACGCACACTAGTAGAAGGGTCCTCTCGCACCAAGGCAAGCACATCTTCCCCTACTTCGTCCCTCATCGGTCTTCCATCTCGATATGGAACACCAGGGATTTCACCTCGTAAATACGGTTTGTGCACCCGAGAAAACACCCTGTAATCAGGAAAGCGTTCACGATTCGGGAATCGAATTCGGTATTCTCTCGCAGCTCGCCGACTATTTCCTTCGCACAGCCCGTAGATGAAATGCATCTCTGCATATTCGCGCGGGGTGTAAACCTTGTGGTCCATTCTGGAATAGTGTAGCTTTCAAGCAAAGCTGTGTCCAATTCACAGGCACAATGAAATTTAAATAAGCCTTGGTCCAAAACGGTACACAAACAAAACAAAGCAAAGTCGTAGGTTAAAAATGAATAAAACAAAGGGAACATGTGTAGTTACAAGCAGATAGCGAGGCACTAACTTAACAAGGTACCTACTAAAACTTCAAATACTGAATTAGGCGGGCGAAGAGGTAAGGAGAAAGGGGCTAATGACGAGTAATTACTACCTGGTAGCGGCCGAAGTTAATTTGTCGCGCGCTCCTGATACTTTTCAGAATTAAAGCATTGCTTATGCACATCAGAATAATAAATACTAATGAATTAATTAGAATCAGTATGAACAGTAGAAGTTTTTAAAGTGGTGGTACAACTTTCCGTAGTACATATTTTTTAGGTAAACTTTATACAAAGTTGAGGTAATTTTTTTATGAAAATAGTAAATTATGACAAAATTCAAGTATACTTTTTTAATATCGAGGAAAAGTTCACGAAAATACTTGGACTAGAAAGATAAATTACTAATAAGCACGAAACAAATAAAAAAAAATTTGAAAAATTGATCATTTTTTATTCATGATTTTTTATATAAGACGAGGTAAGTATTTTCAAAAAAGTGGTTGTAAGTGGTATAACTTCTAAACCATTGAGAATTTTTTAAGTGTTTTATTTCGCTCCCACATAACACGTAGTTATTTTGTACTACCAACTTAAGCATTGTAGCTAATATTTGGTATACTTTCGATACAATAAATAAAAATACAAATCGATACATCATATATTACAGAAATCTGTTTAGGGTATTTATAGATTTCAAAGTTTCACACCGAAAAAAATATAGACTAAAAATGGAACGACCATGTTTTAATACAAACACCCCATTCCTTTACCACGGGCTTTAACACACTCGAGTTTAGGTGACAAGTCCTTACATTATTCTATTTCTTTAAAGTTATTCGTGGACTCATCCCGTAATACTCGGAGATATTGGATTCTTTGTTGCGGACCGTTTGACTAGAGCGCCGAAGCAATCCTTATTTGGGCGGTTAGCGTGTCGTACCGACATATACAAGTACCTATAGTCGGATTGGAAGAGCAGTCGAATTATTAAATTCCATTTCAGCGGAGATTGATATCTTTTTCTGTTCGCCCAATAGGATTAAACATTTACTTTCTCTTACACCGCTGCCCAGCGTGATCAGCGTGAATAATTTATTTGTTATGGTGCGCCTAAAGGCATTATTTTAATTTTAAATTTGTATTTTTCCTGATTAGTTCAATTTATTTGTTATTCTCTTCTATTGTTTGTTATTTTGTTATTTTATTTTAGTAGTTTAATTTTTACTTTAATTGTAATGTGTACATGGGGAAACCTGTTTAATAAATAAATAAATAAACATTATGTGCGAACTCAAAAATAATATATTTGTCTTTCTTTGTCCGCTTGGCTGCGTATCTATCGATCTCTGTCTCGCTCCGCATCACTCATTTTACAGTTCAACAATATTATTTATTTACGTAATTTGACATAAATAGCAGAGAAATAATAAATATAATGAAATATTTACAAGTGGAATGATATTCTTTCCATTAACTGCTGCATTTTCGAATGATTACTGCAAGTTTTACTGCACAAAGGGCATTGTTGTGAATTTCTCTAAAACGCTCGGCACATCGACTGGCAAAAAAGCAATACCACACCAGCGAATGGTATTGCTTTTAGGCGGTGGACGAATTCTTGGAAGTTAAGGTCTAAATTTCGCGGTTCCTTCTATGCCAGTATTCAAAACGTAATTTGTAATAAACCTGGTTTCATCAAAAATATCCCTCTAGAGATCTCTCTTGTCCCTTAAAATGAAATTTCCTCTCAATTTATCACATTTTATAGCATCTAACAATTTTACAATTTATAAAGTTATTTTAACATTGATCTCTCCTAAACCAACTTTTAATTTATTTATTTTTTTTTTATTTTCTATTTTCCACCCCTTAAGTTCGGTTTTTCGTATTTATTTTTATAATTGTAAAAGGTAAAATGTGTTTCTGGCACACTGCCTAAGCTTTGGGCTTATTGCCACTTTAGATGAAGAAAAAGAAGAAGGAAAAAACACTATTCCATGACATAACGACGTAGGCAACTGTCATATTTACATTTTGAAACCCTATAAGAAGATAAAACGAACTGTTTATACATTTATCTTTATCAAAATGGAGGAAAACGAACTTAAAACTGGACAAATTGATGACAATATCACCTTTCAATATGAGCAAGTAAGTGAATGCAATCAAACCAACACTAATATTGATGGACATCAAAAGCAATCATCCAAGATTAATCTTGAAACATCAAATCCAGCTGGATTTATTAAGTCAGAAGTTGATAACGACATTTGCTTTGGTTTCCGGGGCGAGAATAGTATAAATCTACAAGATAATGCTTTTGAAGAAGAAAATACAAAGCTTATAAAATTAGAAACCAATCTCTTGAACGATCAATGTAATCATCAAACAGTCCAAAGTGTTAAAATCCCAATTATATTATTAAAAACAATCAATTTTATTTGTAACATTTGCAAATGTACTCTTGATAGACACAGCCGAATAAATACTGCAATAAATAAGCACAATAGGGCGAACTTAATGTGTTTAGAATGCAGAGGACAACAAAGAAAGAAATCAACAGTGACTGATACTCGAAAGAAGATTACGGATAAACAATTTAAGATTAAACAAAATCGACAAAAAAGAAAATTTAAATGCAGCGAGTGCGATCACAGTAGTTTAAGGAAAGCACATTTACAAAGGCATATCGATGGAGTTCATCGGAAAATAAGAAAATTTAAATGCAGCGAGTGCGATCACACTAGTTCAAGCAACGCACATTTACAAAGGCATATCGATGGAGTTTATCGGAAAATAAGAAAATTTAAATGCAGCGAGTGCGATCACACTAGTTCAAGCAACGCAGATTTACAAACGCATATGGATGGAGTTCATTGGAAAATAGGAAAATTTAAATGCAGCGAGTGCAATCACAGTAGTTCAAGCAAAGCACATTTACAAACGCATATCGCTGGAGTTCATCGAAAGATAAGAAAATTCAAATGCAGCGAGTGCGATTACAATAGTTTAAGTAAATCAGTTTTACAAACGCATATGGATGGAGTTCATCGGAAAATAAGAAAATTTAAATGCAGCGAGTGCGATCACAGTAGTTCAAGCAAAGCACATTTACAAAGGCATATCGATGGAGTTCATCGGAAAATAAGAAAATTCAAATGCAGCGAGTGCGATTACAATAGTTTAAGTAAATCAGATTTACTAAAGCATATCGATCGAGTTCACCGAAAAATACGGAAATTTAATTGCGACGAGTGCAATCACAGTAGTTCAAGCAAAGCAGATTTACAAACGCATATCGACGGAGTTCATCGAAAGATAAGAAAATTCAAATGCAGCGAGTGCGATTACAATAGTTTAAGCAAATCAGATTTACAAAAGCATGTCGATGGAGTTCATCGGAAAATAAGAAAATTTAAATGCAGCAAGTGCGATTACAATAGTTCAAGCAAAGCAGATTTACAAAGGCATATCGATGGAGTTCATCGGAAAATAAGAAAATTTAAATGCAGCGAGTGCGATCACAGTAGTTCAATCAAAGCACATTTACAAACGCATATCGACGGAGTTCATCGAAAGATAAGAAAATTCAAATGCAGCGAGTGCGATTACAATAGTTTAAGCAAATCAGATTTACAAAAGCATGTCGATGGAGTTCATCGCAAAATAAGAAAATTCAAATGCAACGAGTGCTATTACAATAGTTCAAGCAAAGCAGATTTACAAAGGCATATCGATGGAGTTCATCGCAAAAAATAAAAAGATTCATCATCAGCTTTAGTTAATCGAGATCACAAAAATCACAGTTATAAAAAGTTCAACAATAAGCAATATATCGAAATTTACATTTGACGATATTGAGTTATAATTAAGCGATAGGTACAGATTAAAATCCTCTTTATTTTGACAAAAAATCATCCTACAAACGTATTTTACTTGTAAATCATAAAAAAACGCTTTTGCATCCTTGGTTAATGTTAAAATATGGAGCAAGTTATCGTATTTCACAATATGTGTATGTAATTAAGTACGCAGTTAAGTTTTAAAACGGAGCATATTTAATGGCCAGATAAAACCTTCTATTCCACGCACTGCGCAATAGTTGCCAATCGTTTTGGGGAATTGTTTTTTTCGTTAATTATATTTAAATAACGTTTAAACTGTCATCTTAGATTTATATAAAAAACACGTTTTAAAGTAGAGTGACTTTAGTTAAGAATATTAGTAAATAATACTAGTAATATAAGGAAATACCATATATAAAAGGCAGCTTATAAATTTGAGAAATTTGAAGAGAATTACATCGCTCTAAAGGTTAACGAAAAATATTTTTATCCTGTTAGTTATTCAATTTGGGTAATAAATATTGTCATAAAATAATTATTTACTATAAATTTAACCAATTTGACTAGGCTAAGTATCGTCTGTTCTAAGGTTGACTATATTTTATTGTTTTATGAATTAGGTTATGTTAGACAATGGAAGTAATGTGCGTATTGTAATTTTAATAATGTATAAGTAAACATAATATTACTTAGGCATTTAAGTTAAATAATTATGTGCTATTTTCACCGATTCTATAAAAATGAAATATTTGGGAAGGTAGGACGGTATGCCATGCATCAAGGCTTTGAGAGTTATACTTTCCTCAGTCAACAAAAAAAACAGTATAACTGTATATTTACAGTTAATTACAGATTTCATATTTTTTTGTATAATAATTTGAAGTACTGAATTTTATTCAGTTTTTATTCTATGTTTGTATCATATTAGTATGTAAGGTAGACCTTTCAGGATCAAATAAGCAAACATAATGAAAGTCAGTATTATCAAATGTAAACTAAAACATCATAAAACAACTAATCGTCATCATCTCCATCAAAAGCATCATGGAGATCATCATCATCAGTAGTGGGCCACATATACGAGTTTTAATGATCACCCCGCATATAATCAATAAGTTTTTTAAGGTCATTCATTGGTTTTTATATTTTTCGGAACTTTATTATGAGGCCAGATATGCACCGACTGCATATTAACTAATATTCCCACTCATTATGAAGGAAAATGTTTCTTTATTGAAAAATGTAAAACAAAAATAATTACTGTGAACTTATTTACTGTCAATTGTAATCCTCACATACTCTTATGTAACATATACAAAACAAAATGTATGACCGGCATAGAAAACTATATAAAACGAAGCTAAGTGCTGGTGATGTCGACACCTAGTCCTGAAGGATGCAAGTCGTTCCAGGCCAATGTGGGTCTTATGTTTTGTTAATCCGTCGATATGTCCTGCAAAAAGACCAGGATAAGGTTTTTTACATATAAAATTGGAATACTCGGAAGATCGTCTTTTCCATACGAATCGGTTGATAAGATTTTCTTTTTAAAATATTGTGTAACTTTAAATTTATCACATGACTGCTTTATATTCAAATTCGGTCATTTGTCGGTCAATGTCCTGAAAGCTCGATCACAAGGAAGAAAGGATAATTAATTGATAATAACTTTGAATAATAAATACCAATATAAGTTTTGATTTTGAGAAACATGGCAGGTACCTGTTATAGAAAGATATGAATTACTGTTTATTTTTGTTTACTTATTTTTTTATTTAGAATGATGCTTGCGAGTGTAATTATAAAATAATAAAAATTAACTCGAATCTGAATAACTTAGTAGATACAGTTTGGGAATTGTTAAATGGTAAAATGCCAGTCCTTTAAACGTACAGCGTAATAAACATCACTTTGTTAAAATGACCTTAAGTTTTGAGGGATCTACTTTAGTTGAGGACGCTGCGAATAACGCCTAAATACCTTATCAGCTTGGATCTTATCAGCGTCTTAAGTTGGTGCTATAAGCGTGTTTGATGATTAATTTATAATTATTTCATAAATTTCATATTATTGTTTGTTTATCTGTCAATATAAGAGTGTCGCACTCATTGGAATGAATACCTAATCTATTATTTATCTGCTGGAGTTGCCATGGCAACTAAGCGTTTTATTGAATATTCCTTCTTCAAATGTTTGACCTAAAATTTAAACATTCATTGAAATTGAGAAATATTCATTTCTTATTTAATTTTTCACTAAAATTATGTAGATATAATTTTTAAAATATAAAAAAAACTTGAATGGTTAGAATGGTGAGAAAAACTCGATAAAGCTCGACATTTCTAAATGTAATCAGTTTAGAAAGTTGTATCTAAATATTTATATTTTAAAAAAAATGTTACGATATGTACAATCAAAATCGATACTGTAAATCACAGTGTAGGGTTGCCAGATGGTATCCTATTGGAGGACATGTCCTCCTTTTTATGATTTGTCGTCCAGTCTCTATAAATAAAATAAAGTATATTATATAAAAAATCTCGTTTAATTGTGAAAGTCCTCCTTTTATTGAAAAAAAAACAATCTTTTTCCAAATGGTCATCTGGCAACCCTATCGCAGTGTTGCAAGGCCGTGATTGATAGAATAGCGTTTATGTTGGCCCAATAATCAGTAATAACCTGTAAATTAATTATAAAAAATAAAGTGATAAAATAATAATTCTACATGGAATGAAGTAAAGTAAAGGAGGTCTCCAATTAATACAAACGCAACGGATTGATTGGTGAGATTTTAATCAATCGATTCATTATTTTTTTTTCAAATTAAGTATTTCTTTTATATACTTAAATGAGGTTATATTTAGTTGTGTGGGTTTTGTTTTCGATACATAACAATTTGTTGGCTGCATGCCGAAGGCTGAAATTTCATGTTTTAACAATGATCTTTTGACACCGAGGACACGCCATGTGAATCATGCTGATTTGTCTCAATCATGCTGACAATTCTATTATTGTAGCTTAAAAAGTACTACTTATAAAATTGTATTGTTAAGTACAAAATATTATTAAATAACATGTTAGGAGCGACCGACAGAAATTATCATTTCTTCTAGGAAAACGTTTTGGTCTGTCTTCGAAATTTTGCTCAAACACAAAGGAAATATTACTTATAATGAAAAATGTTTTTATGATTAAACAATCTTGAAGGGAATGAAACGGCGGCCTTAATTATGTATAGTAACAGATTTAGAATGCATGTCGAGGTTTTTTTAATATTTATTTAACCTTCAATGAAAAACTTTGTGCGGGGTTATTTCATTCACCAGTGTATTCTTTATCAATTCCAATATTATCGTCCGTCTCGCTTATTTTCATTAAAAAAGTGTGCAAGTGCGAAAGAGCAATAGTATTATATCTATAGAAATACGGATACATAAAGGTTCAGTTCTAATCGCTTACTTCTAATTCTTTGCCTAAATCTGCTCAACATTTTATCTAAATTGTATCAATTGAACCATTCTTCAGTTCCTGACTTCTTGCCATCATGACGCGACATGACGCTTCTAGAAACGTCAAGTGTCGCCAGTACGCCTTTGATAAAATACATTTTTTGGTGGCAAACCATAAATTAGCATTAATAACATAAGTAAATGTGTATCTTATTGCGAACTCAACACACATGAGACCACTCACCACCAATTGCTGCACAAAGTGATCTGCAAACTGCAACGAGGCCAATAAGATGCAGACTCGGCCTCAGGTCGTCGCACGCAAGGGGGTAGATTCCACAATTAATTAAAGCATTATGAATTAAGTATGGCAATACTTTTAAAACATTTTTATGATCAGCATAATAAAAATAATTGTTCCTAAAAAAGATTAAATCGAACATATCAATGATGACCTTGATTTATTTAAATTATATAGTTTATTGTATATAGGGTGGTGGTTTACTTATTCGATTTTGACTAGTTCAATAAACTCTTCAACTTTCATACTGCAAGCAAACCATCCATTTTAATAATTTGTCATGAAATTTACTAAAATACTTTTTAGATTCTAAAAAAATTAATTTGACGTTAAAAATACTCTATTTGATCGCACCTAGTTAAATTAACTTAGCTTGTAAATTATTATTTTAAAATGTTATACAATTGCTAATTATAATTATACTTAATATTGATTATAATTACTATTATGCTATAAAAATATATATAAGTAATATTATTATTTTAATCACATTAATAACGTGTAAAATACAGAATTAAATAATGTGAACGTATTCACAAATACTAATATCTACCCGGTTTCAAACAGATGTCTTGGGATTGGCTGGTACAAATAACTGCTGTAAATATGCTTTGCTTAAACACATCCTCTATATACAAATACTATATCTACTGTTTGTAAATAGGAAGAAAACAAAAATTCGGTTTTATTATCTGATTCTTTTTAATGTAATATTAATATAACTGTGTTTTCCCATATAAATATAATAAAAAAATGTATAGATATGTATTACGAGGGCTTATATATAATAGAATAGGTAAAGTGTGACATTTAAACCTAATTTAAAATAATGGCAAATTACAAAGACCTCACGAGGTAGAGGAAAGCAAAAAGTAATGAAAATGTGTAAAAATATTTGGCCTTATATTTAAATTTGATATTTTTTTAAGAACCTCAAATCGCCTTACAAAAAATACTACATCATTGTTGACATTAAAGGGGGTATGTCGAGTTAATTAGACGGGTATAAAGCGCCTGCGCGTTAAGTCGAATATATGCAGCGAGAACTTATTTAAGGGGTGCTTCTGGGCATGCATATGAACACCTTTTGTTCAACAGGGTTAGATATAGCTATTTATACGATATCAATATCGTAAATTGATGAAAAAAATCGTATCACTCTGTATGTTGGCTGCATGCAATGCGCTTTGGAGGGTAGCAGGGATTTTTGCTTAGAAACCCGTCGACTTAATACCCATAGCTTTTTTTTACATTTTAATATTTTAATGAACTGCAAATGATTTGTTTATTCATTTTTTATTTTCATATGAAGTGCTTCGATATGTTTCTCTAATTAATTACACTGGCTACACTTAATTCTTTTCGGTGAGCTATATCGATATGATTCTGCGAGTGATTTGAATCGCACTCGCTGCATTTAAATTTTCTTAATTATCTAAAACAATTTATACACTTTTTACATCAACATATTTTAAGGATAAATAATTTTATTGTAAATTTTTCACTTAATTCACACGGAAATCGTCGCTAGGTAGGTAGGTAGGTAGGTAGGTAGTTTTATCTGACCATTCATTTCTGATGATTAAGATCCTAATTTATACCGATTTCAAAAAAATACACTTCCGGTATATTAAGAAGGCTGTTTTAAATTGAAAAATATTTACCGAAAGCCAATAAGTAAAACATGAAATACAATTCAACTATATTATAAGTAATTGTTTAGAAAAAAAAGAAAAATAATATAATATTGTAAATGTTTGAAACATCAACTTTGAAAATCAAATACGAAAAAAGTAATTAACTGAATTAAAATAGTGATACTATTTATGTTAAAAACTAGGTACTTTTAATATTACATAACACTCAAACTGAAACTTGGAAATATTACAATAAAAAGAAGATTTTGTTTGATATAATATAGGAAAATAAAAATCCATATGAGGTCGGTAAAATTTTATTGAATTCTACGCAAATTCTACCGAGTCATCAAGCATGGGTTTCTAAATCAATAAACTAAAATAATAATATAAATTCCTTAACTGAAATTAAACATACTTAATCATTTTATTTTAATATTTGAAATGTTCTAATATCTATTAAGTAAAAAAATCATATTTTTTGAACTTATAAATATAAATTAGTTAAAAAAATAAATATTTTACGATAGACGTGATGTTGTTAAACATGTTTGTTTCTATGGCAATTTTAACAAAATGAATTTAGTCATAAAGGCTATCTTAATTTAATTATTTTATTAACAGCTACGATGTAATTTATATATTTGTTATCAATATTATAACGATAAACAAAACAATAATTATAATTAGGCACGTTAAAGCTAAGTGTGTTTATTTCATTTTACCTATCAGGTAATCATACTTCGATACGAATAACTAACAAAAGTAGCAGAAAAACTGAATAGACCACAGTAAAGTACAGTAAGGTACAGTAAAGTACAGTAAAGAAACAAGTAGGTAAAAATAAATTTGATGGTAACGACTTGTGTGTCAGAATCACTCCTCAGAAGGAATCTTCGTTCACGTATTTAGTCGCCTTCATTTCTATATTATTTTCGACGCACCCTGTATTTTATAGAGTCGAACGGTAAAAATCATCCTGTATACTGATGAGATATGTTTTTTTTAATTCAATTTAATTTACATTTCGAAGTTAAACCTATAAAATCTATGTCGTCTGCGTAGATAATGAACTCAAAGCCATGTCACAGATAACATTTTACCTTTTTTTACAATCGCAATCGCTACATTTTTTATATATTTATTTCGGTTTGAACATCATCAATGTGTGTTTCATCAATTTTCTTTTTGAGTACAAATATAATTACAATACCTGCATTTATATCTTTTTATTTTGAAATGAAAATGAACACCAATATTGTTTTTTAAACTTCTTTCATAGAAACACATTTAATCACACTCGCTGCATTTATTTATTTTTTATTTGACAAATAAACAGTTAGTTACAACAGTTATACAAAAACATACATTAAAGATAAGAATGTAACCTTTAAGAATTTGCAATGTTAAAATATAATTAATGTGTAACAACAGTAATTCGCAAAAACTAAAACTAACGAAACAAAGATTTAACATATACTTTTTAACAAAAGCTATATAGACAAGAGGAAATTACACATTCAAATATTTAGAAATTTGATG
Organism: Neomicropteryx cornuta; assembly: GCA_020383195.1. Classification (NCBI taxonomy): domain Eukaryota; kingdom Metazoa; phylum Arthropoda; class Insecta; order Lepidoptera; family Micropterigidae; genus Neomicropteryx; species Neomicropteryx cornuta. Next base: position 703,076 of record JAHKQU010000010.1, on the reverse strand, counting down.
CTTAAACTCACTCAAATTACAACTAAATATATTAATAACATTATTGTTTTGGGAGTAATTACTTTTGCATATGGGCAAACGAAACAGCTCTTTATGTCTAGTTAACCGAGAGTGTACACGAATTTAATCAAAGCAATTAGTTCCATGGAACTAACAAAATTATTTAAGATTTTGTATAAGTACAATAAGTCAGAGATCTTCATCAGAAAGATTGGCCATATTATATTTTTCTAATGAAATTGAGAAAATGTACGATAATACAAATATTTAATGAATTTCATTTCAATTCGTTCCAACCTGTCAATGTCCACATGGAATCCACATTGTAATGTGGATTCCATATTTGAGATGCATATTCAAGCTAACTTCGGACGAATAATGATCTTAAAAGAAAAAAATGAATTAAAATGCTTACATGCTCTGAGAATAAACTCAACATGCCGAAAGCTTTATAAGTAATTGGGTCAACATGCTTTACAAAAAGTAATTTTCGATCAAGTGTTATCCACAAATCTTTAACAGTTACTTTCTTGGCTAAACAAGTGCTTTTAATTTTATAATCAAAATCAATAGTACTGGTCTTTCATCTAAATGACATAGAGTAGCATTTAGATACATTTAAATAGAGTCGATTAACTTTGCAATATGTAGCAAAACGTTCGATATGTTTCTGTAATCGACGGCAATCATCAACATGTTTCATAGGATAGAAAATTTTAAGGTCGTCAGCATTGTGAAGACAACTATCAGTATCATTAATATAAAATAGAAATAATAATGGGCCCAACAGACTACCTCGAGGAACCCCTGATGGAATAGAAATCCAGTTAGATTTAAAACCCCGTATAATTAGACTTTTTAAATCGCGGTGAACACCATCAATGTGTCTTTTTATGTGATTTTTACTATAGCACACATAATTACACTCACTGCATTTATGACTTTTTATCTTGCGATGAACACAATCAATGTGTTTTTTTATGTGACCTTTATTGTAGCACACATAATTACACTCGCTGCATTTATGACTTTTTATCTTGCGGTGAACACCATCAATGTGTCTTTTTATGTGATTTTTACTATAGCACACATCTCGCTGCATTTATGATGTTTTATCTTGCGGTGAACACCATCAATGTGTCATTTTAGGGTTCCTTTTACAGTACACATACAATCAGACTCGCTGCATTTATGACTTTTTATCTAGCGATGAATACCATAAATGTGTCTTTTTATGGTTCCTTTTACAGTACACATAAAATCGCACTCGCTGCATTTATGACTTTTTATCTAGCGATGAACACCATCAATGTGTCTTTTTAGGGTTCCTTTTACAGTACACATAAAATCACACTCGCTGCATTTATGACTTTTTATCTAGCGATGAACACCATAAATGTGTCTTTTTATGGTTCCTTTTACAGTACACAAAAAATCACACTCGCTGCATTTATGACTTTTTATCTTGCGATGAACACAATCAACGTGTTTTTTTATGTCACCTTTACTGTAGCACACATAATTACACTCGCTGCATTTATGACTTTTTATCTTGCGGTGAATACCATCAATGTGTCTTTTTAGGTTTCCTTTTTGAGTACCCATATAATCACATTCGCTGCATTTATATTTTTTTATTTTGCGATGAACACCATCAATGTGTGAAATTAAATTTCTTTTGTGGTAACACATATAATCACATTCGCTGCATTTATAACTTATTAATTTGCGGTGAACACCATCAATGTGTTTTTTTATGTCACCTTTACTGTAGCACACATAATTACACTCGCTGCATTTATGACTTTTTATCTTGCGGTGAATACCATCAATGTGTCTTTTTAGGTTTCCTTTTTGAGTACCCATATAATCACATTCGCTGCATTTATATTTTTTTATTTTGCGATGAACACCATCAATGTGTGAAATTAAATTTCTTTTGTGGTAACACATATAATCACATTCGCTGCATTTATAACTTATTAATTTGCGGTGAACACCATCAATGTGTCTTTTTAGGTTTCCTTTTACAGTACACATAAAATCACACTCGCTGCATTTATGACTTTTTATCTTGCGATGAACACCATCAATGTGTCTTTTTAGGGTTCCTTTTACAGTACACATAAAATCGCACTCGCTGCATTTATGACTTTTTATCTAGCGATGAACACCATCAATGTGTCTTTTTAGGGTTCCTTTTACAGTACACATAAAATCGCACTCGCTGCATTTATGACTTTTTATCTAGCGATGAACACCATCAATGTGTCTTTTTAGGGTTCCTTTTACAGTACACATAAAATCGCACTCGCTGCATTTATGACTTTTTATCTAGCGATGAACACCATCAATGTGTCTTTTTAGGGTTCCTTTTACAGTACACATAAAATCGCACTCGCTGCATTTATGACTTTTTATCTTGCGATGAACACCATCAATGTGTCTTTTTAGGGTTCCTTTTACAGTACACATAAAATCGCACTCGCTGCATTTATGACTTTTTATCTAGCGATGAACACCATCAATGTGTCTTTTTAGGGTTCCTTTTACAGTACACATAAAATCGCACTCTCTGCATTTATGACTTTTTATCTAGCGATGAACACCATCAATGTGTCTTTTTAGGGTTCCTTTTACAGTACACATAAAATCACACTCGCTGCATTTATGACTTTTTATCTAGCGATGAACACCATAAATGTGTCTTTTTATGGTTCCTTTTACAGTACACAAAAAATCACACTCGCTGCATTTATGACTTTTTATCTTGCGATGAACACAATCAACGTGTTTTTTTATGTCACCTTTACTGTAGCACACATAATTACACTCGCTGCATTTATGACTTTTTATCTTGCGGTTAACACCATCAATGTGTCTTTTTAGGGTTCCTTTTAGAGTACACATATAATCACATTCGCTGCATTTATATTTTTTTATTTTGCGATGAACACCATCAATGTGTGAGATTAAATTTCTTTTGTCGTAACACATATAATCACACTCGCTGCATTTATGACTTTTTATCTTGCGCTGGATACCATCAATGTGTCTTTTTAGGGTTCCTTTTAGAGTACACATATAATCACATTCGCTACATTTATATTTTTTTATTTTGCGATGAAAGACATTAATGTGATCGATTAATAGATATTTTATTGCAAACGTCTTACAGCATTCGTTACATTTCAACTTTTTAAATACATTTTTTCGGTTTTTAATTGGCGTTTTTACGTTTAAGCATTGCCAACACAAAAAAGTAAAACACTCATTAAATATTGCATTGCTATCATTGCATTGAACATGGGCGGACTTGCTTCTATCAATTAGACACCCGCATTTCGTACACGAAAAATCTATAAGATTTAGATTTACTTTCGCAATTTTCATTGTGGTTTGTTCTTTTTTGTATTTTGCGACTTTCGCCAAATTGTGAATATCAGGTTCTTTCTTGATAAATTGAACATCTTCTATTTCAATTTCCCGCTGTTGATTAATGTTAATTTCTTGGATTTCATTTTGAAAATTCACTTCATTTTTTATATTAACAGAACTAATTAATTCTGAACTGGAATGTTTCATTTTGAAAATAATAATTAAAGCTTACTCTGCAATAAATATAGGTTGAGTATTTTTGACACCTCTTTTACTGTGGGCTTTGATCAATAGGCTTATCGATATTTTTTATAATTGATACTCACTTTTATCCATGATCGTTTTAGGGCATTATTGTTATTATTTGAACATAATATAAGAAAACAATTATATTTTTAGCTTCCCTAGTATCATAGTTTACAACAAATGCTTCAGTGACAGTGACAGTGACAGCTGTTCATCTTTCGAATTTTGTTAGTTCAAAATATTGCCATTATCTATAAGATTCAAAAAATCTAATTCATCTTGGTTGGGTTTTAAGGAGTATTATAAAACAATAAAAAAATAATGGATTTCCTGCTTCTAAAACTGTGTTCGGATAAGCAATGGGTCGTGTAATAAAAAACCAATAATATTCGAAGTAATCTGAAACATATTTTAGGCTTTTATAAAATGCAAAGTTCACATATCTAGTACTTGTATTAGATATTCACGAGAAAACATTATAAACAGGATTTAGGCATTTGAAAGTTCATAACCCAATTTTTAGATAATCATCATGTGCCATTTAGCAGAAAATAATGGTTTGTCATTGGAATCCGTTGACACTATTACTCTAAAATGTACAAATCGCCGATAATCTTGCATATTATTAATAAAATTGAAGTGTCTGTAGTGTGAAGTGTATTTTAATCTTTTAAATTAAAATGGATAATTAGAGTTATGGGTATCCTATGTATAAATACCCATAATTCAATCTAATTATCCATTTTAATTTAGAAGATTACAATTTCCTTTTTTTGCGATGACGATAAATAAATCCCCAGGCCAAACATAAACGAAAGAAAATTGATTTACCCATAGACAACTATGTGTGCCATGTTTGCGTGTGAATGATGCCACTAACCTAGTTACTCTAGCAAATAAAAAAAAAGCCGAATTTTTTGATAATCTAATGAAAAATAAAGAAATATAATTATTGTAAACTACCATACCAGTTGGGTTAATAGCTAGGGCCAATTTAGTTTATTAAAAAAATAACTAAATAACCTACATAAATGGTACCTATTTTTTTTTAATAAAAATTACATAGTATATTATTATACTTGTATAATTTAACTGTTGAGGTTTACTGAGAATGTTTTAAAGGTGAAGAAATACTGTTTGAAAATGGTTTTAGCATTTAAAAGTAAATATTAGTCTTACTTATTAGTTTTGCTTAAACAGTTGTTTAACCTTCGTTTAGTTAAATGATGTCTAAAGCCTTAATAAGGCGTTCGAAAATTCTTACTAATAAACCCTGTTTAGCGAAGTGAATGGTTAACTAAGTTGACGTTTAGCAGGCGACGTGCTTTTGGACATATTTTACGCTAGCAATAGCGCTGTCAGTTCACTCGCGTCGTGTCAGCTGTCCGCTTTGGAATACCAAAGCGGACAGTAAAATATTACTGATTTATATATCGCTATCGAATTTTAACCGTTTTGTCCCATTTGCTGATCATTTTATTCTTTAAAATTACCTATTATCCAAGTTTGATTTGTTTTCTTGGCGATGGAAAAAAACACCAAAAGAAGGATGATTTCTTCCCAAAACTGGGAAGAAGGTGAAAAGGTACCTTTAAAATAATTATCATTTGCGTGGCTTAAACTAATTCGAAAATCCTCGAATGGGAAATAAGGTGGTCCCGCGATGGTCACATTTTGCACAGAATTTTGAAAATTCGACGACATCAGTGCACACGCCAGAAAGCGCGCCATTATTAAAATTCAATAATTTTTGGCATTGACATTTGACATTTAGGCAAATTGGGGAAAAATTATTGTACTAAATTATTCTAAATTCTAAAAAAAATGTCATCAATGCTGTACAAGAGTTATTAGGTACGTTTACGCGCTATTTATTGTTTTAATATATTATTATAGCTTGTCTATGCTCCGCCTCACTCGCGCATCTGCCAGCCACCGCCGCAATGGAGATGATTATTGACTGTGGTTGTTGGATATATGTTGATGCATTATTTTTATGTCGAGCAAGCAATACAATAATTCAAAGGTGTAAAAATTGTGTTTTATTTACAATCCACGCGTATCAATTCAGAAGTGGGATGTAACGTAATTTTTATTATAGATTTACGATTATAGTTACTGTTTCGCGATGTTTTGAACGCTTTTAAGGTTAAGTTCGGTGATTTTTGACACAATATATTTGGACAAACATTTAAACTTAGTGTGCTTGTTGTTTCGTGAAAATTTGTCTCAGTTTTAAATCAAGTGCCTATTTATCATGTCCGGACCCCGTATTCTAGCGGTTATGGAATGCCGCGAAAACGTAAAAATAGCCATTCATAGGTCATTCCGACGCCGAAGAAAATGAACGACCACTTGTGCTGATGAAACGTCTAATGGAGACGAAACTAAAGAAAATCTGAACAGAGATCACTCTCTATCTATGCCACAGCGCGTCCCAAAATCTACATATAAAGGCTGATATTATCCCGAAGTTCGACCCGGATACGAGATCAACAAATCGCATGGGACGCTGGGAAGTCGCTAGCCCGTGCTGAAGTATGTAAACAGGCAGATAATATAGAGATAATGACTGTAACTAACGAAACTGAGTATTAATTTCCTGATTATTATTATAAGATGGCCTTATTTGATGAAAGTGATATAGATGATGGTGACGTGAACGAGGCCTTAAGAAGAGACATTTATCAATTATTAAATAGTTATTACTTCTGCTTTGCGAAGAATTTGAAGGAGTTAGGTTGTACTCAATTAACCGAAAAGACTATTAAGACGACTTCTGATCAACCAATATTTTATAAAGCACGCAGATTATCCTACAAGGAACAAGAAGTTGTAAGGGAAAAAGTCAAATATCTAATCGAAGGTGGAATTATCCGAGAGTCATCATCCAATTATGCAAGCCCCATAGTTTTAGTTAAGAAAAAAAATGGAGAGTATAGATTATGTGTTAAAGGTAGGTAACCCACTGCCACATATTGACGACCAAATAGGAAAATTAACTGGAAAATTGTACTTTACGACACTTCCTTGCTCAGGGTTATTAACAGGTACTGATGGCGTCAGATTCCATTCATAAAACAGCATTTGTGACTCCCGATAGCCAGTATGAATTTTTGAAGATGGGATTTGGTCTTGCCAATGCTCCGGCTTAGCAGTTTAAGGAATCAAGGTTATATGGATAACATCCTTATTCCATCCAAAGCCAAGTCAACAGGTTTGGAGACATTAAAAGAAGTCCTTAAATTGCTCAGTGAGGCAAATTTGCGGTTGAATTAAAAAAAAAATGCTCATTTCTAAAATATTCTATTAAAATATTCAGACGCATTCTACATATATGCGTTATATTTTACGAAATTTTTGAAAATATAATAAACAAGATTTATGTGCTGCAGAGCAAAAGGTTGAGACGGGCGAGCAATCGAGAAGGTACTCCGGGTATGGGCCTGATGAACGCCCAACGCCCACGATGTCCAGTGTGTGGGCGACATCGACCCTTCGACGATTGCTGCGGAACCCTTCAATCACCGCGAACAAACAGAATTGACGTATGTTTTATACGTATAATAATTGAAATGTAAAAATCTCTGTAGTTTTCTTGACAAAAAACGATGACCAAATATAATTAAACAGATTAAAATAGTATTTGTTTACTATTAATATTATATGAAACTAGCTGTTCAACCCCGGGTATGGGCGGATTAAACAATGCCTTCGGCGAACGACGACTCGTGCCTGCGGCACTCGAGATGGGTAATTTTGGTCCCTATCTCCATAGTCCTATCCTCATACTTACATACCTACCGTGCTATTTTTAAAAAAGCTCCAGGTTGACAGCTTGGCCCTGCCTTTTATTTATGCCTTAGCACCTTGAAGACAACACATTGGAAGTCAAAACTGAGCTTCACGGCACTTCTCCGACAATACAACCCATACGATAAATAATATAATATACATAAAGGGGACTGAGCAGTGATGATATGATGTTGGGCAGAATATCGTCTAATAAACGCTTTTTTATGCTTACTAAACCATTAACAATTAATAAAAAAATTACTGCGTGTGATTATATTATATGTATAAGTAAATTTGTAAAGCAAACCAGTAGGTAATACTTATTGAATACGTATGAAATACGCATGAAACAATATATATTCTCCTCGTAAAATATCCTTTTTTTCTGTGAATGTCTTTTATAAGAGAACTAAAAAAGAACTATTAGCAGTTGAAATTTCTTTTTTTTTCAGAAATAGAAGCAAACACAAGCTAGTCAGTCTGTATTATCTTTTTTTAACATTTTTTTTTTTCAGGTTAAATCATTTCTTCTTGGGTCAATGTTCACAGGAGTTTATTCACTTCTAATGGAATACTTCAGGAAATAACAAAACCTCTTGCCAGACTTATCAGAAGGACTTATTGTAACTCAAATTTTGGATTTATTATTTATTCTTTAAAATCACTACTACATTTTCAACAACATTGTAAATAAAGCAAAAAAAAAACGCGACCCTGTAAGCGCAGGGCATCGTGCCTACAAATGTATTGACGGCTATGAACGACAGGTAGGTTTCCCGCGTGCAGTGAAAATAAAATAGCCGGATCGAGCATCGACAAGGAAGGATTGAACAAAAGAACAAACGCAAACAATTTGCAAAGAATGGTGCAGCAGAATTCCACAAGACAGCTTGCAATCTGGAGGAGCTGCATAATTGCGATTCAATGCTAATAAAGAGAAAATAAAGGATCATGGAGAACATGGGAGAAGTTTTCATCATTTAACCTCCATCATTCCTGGACCTGGAACATCCCCGGCATAACAGAAATAGCGGATTAAACATAATATTAAAAAAAAAAACAACCCACCTTTGCAAATGCACAAACCATGACCACATGCAAAGAATTAAGTACAACTGCAACATCGTGCAACCTGCAACCGCATTTTATTGTGTTCTAATAAAATTATTAAATGTTTTGATTTTTTTTGTTTAATTTATTATTTCATTTATTTTTGCAGGATGTCGGTTTAAACCCGGCGCTGAGTTTTATAAAGATGCCTTTTTAACTCTCACCTCTCCTCTTTAGTGTAAAATCCCCTACATAGCAGGCTATTATTTTTTAAAATATTACACTTATATCGCTTATTCGAGGAAACGCCTCTGCACATAATTCTTCCGTAATCCGCCCTATATAACGATCATAACATTTATTTAATTACATCGCCATAAAATTCTCCATTAAATGTTTGACATGATTAAAAGAAAAACAGTAGGAATATTGCCATTTTAACAAATAAGACAGAACAGAGCTAATAAATTGGTCAAGCTCACTATAATCAATAATAATTCAGTTTAGCATTTTAAAACTGCTGATATAATTAGGGTTAGTTAACCATTTATCACTCAAAATTCATTTTATTAATTAGGATAAATTTTATTTTAGTTATGCCAAATAAAATTTTCGAATTTCAAAATTCGATTTTAAATCGTTTTTGAAAAAACGAATGACATTTTAGATAATTTTCAGTCATTTGTTTAAAGTTTTTCAACAAAATTTTGCGTAAGCCTATCGCTTCGTAATATAATAATATGTCGCACGCCACGGTAAGGAACCTCAGCAGGAAACGTTGCTTATCCCCTGAGGATTTCCTGAGGAACGTGGGAAAGTCCAAGAACAAAAGCAGCCGTTGTGAACACAAAGAAACTTTTAAACAACATCTCCAATGAACGTGTCAAAATATACCTACATCTAGGCATTGTAATATGCGTATATCGCGTCGACAGAAACTTCGAGAGAAATAAGAATACACCACTTAACGCCAAGGTTAAGCTTAAACAAAGGAAAATGCCAGGAAACGCGCCCCGGCGAATAAGTGCTAAAGCCAAGCGACCCATAGCGGGAGGTCGCACGCGCCGCTCTGGCGACTATTAAGTTGGTAAATACCAAAGCACGAGTGACATCCCGTGCAAAAGCGAGGGAATGCGAAGATCGGTAGTGATCGCGCCGTTATAAAGAAGAAATAACGCCACAACCATCTTCGGCACTTCGTAAAATACCTTAACTAATTTCAAAAATAAAAACTATTAGTTACCTACTTATCAAAATAATTTCAAAATAACAAATTCTTATTAAACAATAACAAATGTGCAGGTGTGCGGATGCCAGCGGAGAGATTTTTCCAAGTGCCAGGGGAGTGATACCAAAAGCCAGGGGAGAGATACCAAAAGCCAGGGGAGAGATACCAAAAGCCAGGGGAGAGATACCAAATGCCAGGGGAGAGATACCAAATGCCAGGGGAGAGATACCAAATGCCAGGGGAGAGATACCAAATGCCAGGTTTTGTTGAACATCCGCCCCGTCAGTTCTTTGTCAGGTCTTTGACTAGGGCAGCGTTTGGGCCCCGTCCCCATCCGTCTGTCCCATTACCGGAGACATTCTGCGTCAACCAGAAGTAAGTTTGATATATATTAATCTAAAATGTTTCCTAAATTTAAGCATTTCGTACAACTGCGTTGAACATTTTAATATTTGAAACATGTTCGCGTTATACTGGTTATCATAATAATAATTATTATGTGACATTGATAATTATATCTGATCGGAAAAATAATCTCGTATTGGTACTTTTCGGATGCTGAGTCACTTGCAATCTTCAATCATTTAACAGTATAAGGTTGTGACAGTATAAAACTATTTGTTTTAGAAATATCTTATCATGAAGCGATAGTTCACAAGAAATATGTTTTACTAAGAAGTTTTGCATCGTTTCTTTTACTTTTTCTGCCACATTGAAATGACTAAGAAATTCATGTATTCGATCAAATAGATTTGTAATTAATAACCTTATAAAATCCACACTTACATTGTAAAATGGGTTTGTCTGTCTGTTTGTTACGTCAAACTGCCAAACCAATGTTAATGATAGGTCACTTGAAACCCGGAGAAGAACATATGGTAGGTATGTGATGTCATTATAGAGAATGCTCCAACATAGCATATTATTCTCCTCTTGATATGGTTATAAAATGAAAAGGTATGGTGAAAACATACATAATTTTCCCAAATACATAAAACTTACTAATATGTATGTATTTTTACAAAGTAGCAGTACAAAGTCTCACTCGGTCATCTTATCAACTTTATACTTTATCGCAGCCCTTTATCGTACACATAAATAAATAACACTTGATCTGCATTAAAACGCGATAGCAATTTAATCCATATCTTCACTAGATTTATCACTTAGTTTGTCATAGTTATTATTTCAACAAGAAATATGTATGATATTGACATGTAGTGACGGCTTGTATGCAATCAAAGAGAAAGTACAAAATATTTCGGGAGGTTAGGAGAGGGGCGGTTAGAGCCCCCTTTTGGCAGCAAGCTAAATTTAGCTATAAAACGTGTTATCTTGACATCTGTCTAATTAACACTTTATAGAAACAGTGTTATAATAAAATAGTTTTATAAGTGCTGGTGTAAATTGCCTTAAGCGTGCGATCAGTATCTTGCAGACTTGATCGAGCGCGGTCAATCACCTGGTCGTCGCGAGCAAAAAAATTAATATTGTCGCGCAACGTTTACATTCTTTTTAGAAAGAAAGAAAGATATTTATTATTCTAGGGAATTACCTAAAAAAAACAAAACAACCATATTTTTTAAATATTTGCCTAAAATTGGAGATTTTAGATTTAATTTTGTATATGTATATGAAAGTTGATATGTTAGAATGAGAGACAAGGGCGCATCGCAAAGTAATATAGGTATTTAATAGTTTCAGAAATAAAAGGTGGCTTATAGTTCTAAGCAATATCGCAGACAGCCTTAATGAATTGGTTACGGCTAAGGAATACATCAATGCTTTGGATTTTTTTATTATAAGTATCCTAAATTACATTAAGCACGGTATTTTGTGCGTAACTTGAATTACATTTATGCAAATGAAACAGATTGTGAAACAATTTTTATGGTTAGCATGACCTGATTGCTAGCATGACCAGAGTTGGCTCTAGATGAAGGAACTCCTCAAGCATTTTTTTTTCAGATATCCCCCTTTTGCCTTGTTGCGGCGTTTATGGCCGTGATTATTTTAGGGGCGGCAATTGCCTACCTCTTTAAGCACGGCCAAACTACAAAAAGCCAGACAAACCAGTACTTACGGCGCTGGAAACTGATTTGGACAATTATCAAATCAATAACAGCTTTCGAAATAGGCAGGTACTAATCTAAAAAACTGCAGGTTTCTGAGCAGGCACACAGCCATGATGGTACATCACAAGAAGGCTAATCAACAGCATTATGGAAGATGCGGGCTCTACTCACAAATAACGTTCAAATCGAGTACTGGAATGCATTGCAATGTTCTCTCATGGCGACAGATCGTACGAATATAAGTAATGAATTTTATTGCAGGGGCGGTCGTGTGCCGTTACTGCTATCGCTCTAATGGTGCCACATTTAAATACAATAGCAACACAATACAATAGCATTGGGGGAACATTTCATTAATTCATAACAAGACATCTAAAACAAATAGTAAAACCCACTGGACCCATTTTTAAAAAATAAAAATTCTTTGTTGTTTTTACCTTGTATTGCTTAATTTATTTTGATTTTTTGTATTGCCTTTATTATTTTAAAATAAAACTCATTGATTGATCAGTGATCTAGGTCATTCAAAACGAGATTCGATTCGAAATAGGCAGGTACTAATCTAAAAAACTGTGGGTTTCTGAGCAGGTACACAACCATGATGGCACATCTAACGAGAAAATGGCACAATATTTCACTAGATGATAACAGAGGTAATTATTAAGCCTCTATGCAATTATAAAAAATATATAGCTCTATATATTACTATAAAATGGAACTAACAAGAGCGCGGTGTCAGTCTTTTTTTATAATATTATTTATATATTTAAAAACAAAAGGAAGACTAGTAACGAATAATTTGAGTCTCGAAAGGCCAACAAAGTGACTATTACAAGTGCCTCGCTTCGGAAAACCTACCAAGTTGTATTAAAATTACATTAATAAATAAATAAATCTGTCAATTTTTTTTAACTATATTACCAGAAATAGTATTATATAGTTTATCAAAGCAATTTAGAATCATTGAGTCAAATACAAGAATAAAATAATACATCAAATATAGAAATACCAGATATAACGGACTTCGGCGAGACCAAATAAAAGTAATTTAAGATATAAACAAGTTAAATTATTGTAGTTATAAGTAGTCCAGGGTTTAGATCTGTAGTTCTAAACTGTAGCTTATACATAATAGCATTGATTAGGTTTGATAGAATGTAAGAAATTCATTTAATATACTAACTATTCATGTGGGCGACCTAATATTAGAACAAACATAGCAACTTGCTTTCATTTCATTCCAAATCTAAACTAATTTAGTTGGTTATGATTAGGTTAGAACCTCTAAATCATATTCAAGAAAAATCTGTCATAAATATAACATAACATTCCTAAAAATAGAAATCTTAAGTTCTTTTATGTCCCGTAGAGCGGAGGTTAACAACATGTGTAACAACATAAAGAGATTCATATAATTTAGGCTAAATGTCTGATCTAAACAAGAAGGAATATTAAGAGCCTAAATTAATTAAAGAAATGAATAAAAAAACAGTTTTATTTTGTTGACATTTAGCAAAGTGAGCCAGTTCCCATTCTAACTCGGATCGCGTTCTCCGAGATTCATGATTCTCCTTTGATTTCCTCCTTAGGGGCAAAAATGAAACAGCGCAGCAAGTAATTCGAGAAAATTAATGTGGAGTTTTGATTCAGACATTTTCCAAAAACCATTTGCTTTCTCTTCATTACATACTACACCCCCCCCCCCCATCCAAACATAGATGCATCTGAGAATATTTCTAAACAATACTTATATTGTCTTATGGGGTTAACAGCCTTCAGGATATTTCGATTCCACCATCTAAAATCATTATCTAAGTCTTTACCTAACTGTATTGGCATATCATAGTTACCGCGATGCTTTTGTAATGATAAAAGCTTGGTGTAAACCCATCCATATAGTATAGCTGCACAGGCAGATGTCAGCAACCCAATCAAGTGTGCAAATTGTCTTAAAGTACATTCTTTCTTGTCACAGAATTTTTGCAAAGTTTCTGATGTTGACTTATGGTAAAATTGTCAGAATCTAGAATAAATCCTAAAAATGTACATCTTTTCATAGGTTTCAAGCAACTTTTTTCCTTATTAATGACAAATCCTAAATATTTTAATAATTCACATTTTCTAAACATTCGTTAAATGTCCTGCCAATGCATAAAAAGTCCTCAAGGATATGACAATAACTGACAGCCAACTTCGAGCACGTAAAAAATGAACCACCGGTTTCATTATCTTCGTAAAGAGATAAGGAGCTGTGCTGAGACCAAATGGATTCATACAATTTTGAATCTAACTTAAATCTACTTAAAGATACTTTCTATGCGATGTATGGATAGGAAATAAAAAGTAGGCATCCTTTACATCTATAGAGGCCATGTAACAACCTGGTGTCGTCAATTTCATAGCAGTTCTCATATCTTCGATCAATGGTTTGTATCGAAGAACCTATTCAGATTTCTTAAGTTAAGGATAAATCTATTCGTTCCATTGGATTTTGGAACTAAAAACACTTTTGACAAGTATTTGCACAGAGGGGGGGGGCACACTGTGAGATAGCACCTAATGCTAGCAATTCATTTATAGATTTTAAGTTACTTTTCTCAGAGTATGTGCTAAGTACGTTATCTGGAGCTGAGTCCTGATAAACCCGCCGAACAAATGGAATTTTATACCCCTGTAACCACGATAAGATTTAATGTGGTTAAACCCGTGTCAAAGATAGTGCAATGCGATTAGATATAAGAATTATGTCTGACGAATAATGTATAACCGCAGGTTCAATCGACGCCGACGCTTGTGTCAAGTAATTTCCTTTTAAAGTAAGTAACTTTTTATAAACACGTAAAGTGCCTTTTCCTATGCGTCACATTGTTTCTGTCACCATGTAGGTATGTACTTAATACAGAATGTTAATGTTATCGACATCATTATTTAAACACTTTCGTCCATTAGTACTTTGGCTGACGGCACGATAATCTTATACCAATTGCCAGTTAACATTAGAATAAATCTCTAGAAAAAATATTTCAAAAAATTAGAATCTCATGTCACATTTTGGACTCATGTGTCAAGTCTCTCTGTAGTTGATTTTGGCATACTTTCTAAAATGGATAAGAGGACGTTTATTACTAAAGCCACTGCGTTGAGTAAAGCGCGCCGTCTCAAAATAACAATCGAAGAGGTTAAGAAACGTCTAAATATTGCTATAATTGGCGAAGAGAAAAAAGTTGAACCTGTAAAATTGAAGACAGGTCGGAAAAAACGAGCTAAATTTAACAAAATGGCGGAAAACAAAGCTCGTCCAGCAAAAAAAGAGAACATTGCTGGACCAAGTAATTACGAGAACAACTCGAAAGAAGAGGAGATTAAAACTGATTTACTTCAGAAAATTGAACAAGCAATCATTGTTATAAGCATTTTAATACTGATTATAACTTTGTTTTACACACATATTTTTCTTAAGGAATAAATAATGGTAGTCAAGATGCTATAACTAATTTGCGTTCTTATTAACATTTTTAAATGTTTGAGATGTGTGCTTTGCCTATCTCCTGTGGGACAATGTACATAAAAACAGTCCTGAAACATTGCAAATTAACTGCAGAAGTTACACAAGTATATGGAAAGTCTACACATTGGTATAATTGGCCAAGAAAAACAAACCAAAATGTGTTTGAAAATTGATTTTTTAAAGATACCCACCCACTTCTAAAACCAGAAAGATGCCATAAATATTAATATGATAAAAATACGAGGAGGGAATTATTTACCTATTTAAGATATATGGTATATAGGAACTGTAAAATAACAAAGTTTGCTTAAAATAAGGGATTTTTGTTTACCATTTTAATTTTGAAAACGATAATGTATGCCAAAAGTTTTTAAATTGTTAGCAAAATTAATGTATTAATTTTCTTGCCTGCATAACTGAATCCTACAAAAATGCGATTTTTATAGGTTTGCAAAGGCGTTACGAGATATAAGTAATCTAGTTTATTTAGATTAAAGGCATTTTATTATTCTTTGGAATAATCTAAGCACATTTCGTTAAATATTATATAAAAAAATATAAAATAAAAACAAAACCACTGTGTTTTTGAAATAGCATCATTGTAAATCACACACTTCCGAAACGAGAAAAATCCCATATAAATAAATATATTTTTATGATGGGAATAGAGTCGAGGAGAGATTTACCTAAGCGATTTGAGATACATAATATAACGACTTAGAAATAAAATCTAGAATTTTTGTTTTAGTTTTTAAATATGAAAATGATAATTTATGTCTAAAAGTTTTTAAATTTTTAGATAATACATTTTTTCTTGTTATTTAAATAAAAAGAACTATTAAATGTTATCAATATTTCATGCGAAATGACAGGCCGCGATTTGTGTTATAAGCGCCGATCATGGCGTCATGGAGTTTACACCTTTCCGTTCATCGCACAGGGCTGCTTTTTGCAAGCGAAGCATACGCTTCGAAATTGACAAATTGAACAAGAATATGCTCTGAGATCATCGTATTTCTCTCGCAGGATCATAGAAACCTAAGTTGGGTTCAAACATAAAGTTGTTAAAAAACATAATTTGGAGAAATGCTTTCTACATTTTGGAAGTTTCGTCTTGGCGATGATCTTTTTTTATATGATTGTATATGTACTGCCTGTATATAATTTTTCTCGTGTAACTGTTTTATTTTCCTAATAAGGATAAATTAAAAGCGAGCTGGTTGTGCAATATGAAACAGAATCCCCTAAACCGATCATCATTATCGTAAGGGAAAACAGGATAGCTCGATCGAATATCGAAACAAGCAAAAAGGGAGGAATTTTTCTATCTTTAAGTAACTATATTCTAAGTTCTAACATTTTATATCAAAACGGAGTGAAAAGTGTGCCTCTAGCAATCTAGCCGTACGCGAGTGTGAGTAAGTGGGACTTCAAAGAGCCGAGCAGTGTCTAAAGAAGTCCTTATATTCTGTTTTGGCCATTTTAAAATTCGATTTAAAACCATTTCTGAAAAATAGAATGACAGGTCAGATATTTTGAGTCATTTATTTGTTTAAATTTTTCGTGTCTAAATTATCGGTAATTTACAGGAGAGTATTTTTAAACATATCAACTATATCGCAATATTTCCAGTAATATGACGACTTACATATCAAACGCCACAGTGAAAAGTATTAACAGGAGATTATCCCCTGAAAGAATGGCTAAACAAACATCGTTTGTTTAGCCATTTGTTTGGGAAAGTCCAAGAACAAAAGCAGCCGTTGCGAACACAAAGAAACTTTTAAACAACGCTATGTCTGTGACAACTAATACAACTGGAACATCTCCAATGAACGAGTCAAAATATACCTACATCTAGGCATTGTAATATGCGTATATCGCATCGACAGAAACTTCGAGAGAAATAAGAATAAACCGCTTAACGCCAAGGTCTTAAACAAAGGAAAATTCCAGGAAACGCGCCCCGGCGAATTAGTGCTAAAGCCAAGCGACCCATAGCGGGACGACGCACGCGCCGCTCTGGCGACTATTAAGTTGGTAAATACCAAAGCACGAGTGACATCCCGTGGGAATGCGAAGATCGGTAGTGATCGCGCCGTTATAAAGAAGAAATAACGCCACAACCATCTTCGGCACTTCGTAAAATACCTTAACTAATTTCAAAAATAAAAACTATTAGTTACCTACTTATCAAAATAACAAATTCTTATTAAACAATAACAAATGTGCAGGTGTGCGGTTGCCAGCGGAGAGATTTTTCCAAGTGCCAGGGGAGAGATACCAAATGCCAGGTTTTGTTGAACATCCGCCCCGTCAGCTCTTTGTCAATTCTTTGACTAGGGCAGCGTTTGGGCCCCGTCCCCGTCCCGTCTGTCCCATTACCGGAGACATTCTGCGTCAACCAGAAGTAAGTTTGATATATATTAATCTAAAATGTTTCCTAAATTTAAGCATTTCGTACAACTGCGTTGAACATTTTAATATTTGAAACATGTTCGCGTTATACTGGTTATCATAATAATAATTATTATGTGACATTGATAATTATATCTGATCGGAAAAATAATCTCGTATTGGTACTTTTCGGATGCTGAGTCACTTGCAATCTTCAATCATTTAACAGTATAAGGTTGTGACAGTATAAAACTATTTGTTTTAGAAATATCTTATCATGAAGCGATAGTTCGCAAGAAATATGTTTTACTAAGAAGTTTTGCATCGTTTCTTTTACTTTTTCTGCCACATTGAAATGACTAAGAAATTCATGTATTCGATCAAATAGATTTGTAATTAATAACCTTATAAAATCCACACTTACATTGTAAAATGGGTTTGTCTGTCTGTTTGTTACGCCAAACTGCCAAACCAATGTTAATGATAGGTCACTTGAAACCCGGAGAAGAACATATGGTAGGTATGTGATGTCATTATAGAGAATGCTCCAACATAGCATATTATTCTCCTCTTGATATGGTTATAAAATGAAAAGGTATGGTGAAAACATACATAATTTTCCCAAATACATAAAACTTACTAATATGTATGTATTTTTACAAAGTAGCAGTACAAAGTCTCACTCGGTCATCTTATCAACTTTATACTTTATCGCAGCCCTTTATCGTACACATAAATAAATAACACTTGATCTGCATTAAAACGCGATAGCAATTTAATCCATATCTTCACTAGATTTATCACTTAGTTTGTCATAGTTATTATTTCAACAAGAAATATGTATGATATTGACATGTAGTGACGGCTTGTATGCAATCAAAGAGAAAGTACAAAATATTTCGGGAGGTTAGGAGAGGGGCGGTTAGAGCCCCCTTTTGGCAGCAAGCTAAATTTAGCTATAAAACGTGTTATCTTGACATCTGTCTAATTAACACTTTATAGAAACAGTGTTATAATAAAATAGTTTTATAAGTGCTGGTGTAAATTGCCTTAAGCGTGCGATCAGTATCTTGCAGACTTGATCGAGCGCGGTCAATCACCTGGTCGTCGCGAGCAAAAAAATTAATATTGTCGCGCAACGTTTACATTCTTTTTAGAAAGAAAGAAAGATATTTATTATTCTAGGGAATTACCTAAAAAAAACAAAACAACCATATTTTTTAAATATTTGCCTAAAATTGGAGATTTTAGATTTAATTTTGTATATGTATATGAAAGTTGATATGTTAGAATGAGAGACAAGGGCGCATCGCAAAGTAATATAGGTATTTAATAGTTTCAGAAATAAAAGGTGGCTTATAGTTCTAAGCAATATCGCAGACAGCCTTAATGAATTGGTTACGGCTAAGGAATACATCAATGCTTTGGAATTTTTTATTATAAGTATCCTAAATTTGTGCGTAACTTGAATTACATTTATGCAAATGAAACAGATTGTGAAACAATTTTTATGGTTAGCATGACCTGATTGCTAGCATGACCAGAGTTGGCTCTAGATGAAGGAACTCCTCAAGCATTTTTTTTTCAGATATCCCCCTTTTGCCTTGTTGCGGCGTTTATGGCCGTGATTATTTTAGGGGCGGCAATTGCCTACCTCTTTAAGCACGGCCAAACTACAAAAAGCCAGACAAACAAATACTTACGGCGCTGGAAACTGATTTGGACAATTATCAAATCAATAACAGCTTTCGAAATAGGCAGGTACTAATCTAAAAAACTGCAGGTTTCTGAGCAGGCACACAGCCATGATGGTACATCACAAGAAGGCTAATCAACAGCATTATGGAAGATGCGGGCTCTACTCACAAATAACGTTCAAATCGAGTACTGGAATGCATTGCAATGTTCTCTCATGGCGACAGATCGTACGAATATAAGTAATGAATTTTATTGCAGGGGCGGTCGTGTGCCGTTACTGCTATCGCTCTAATGGTGCCACATTTAAATACAATAGCAACACAATACAATAGCATTGGGGGAACATTTCATTAATTCATAACAAGACATCTAAAACAAATAGTAAAACCCACTGGACCCATTTTTAAAAAATAAAAATTCTTTGTTGTTTTTACCTTGTATTGCTTAATTTATTTTGATTTTTTGTATTGCCTTTATTATTTTAAAATAAAACTCATTGATTGATCAGTGATCTAGGTCATTCAAAACGAGATTCGATTCGAAATAGGCAGGTACTAATCTAAAAAACTGTGGGTTTCTGAGCAGGTACACAACCATGATGGCACATCTAACGAGAAAATGGCACAATATTTCACTAGATGATAACAGAGGTAATTATTAAGCCTCTATGCAATTATAAAAAATATATAGCTCTATATATTACTATAAAATGGAACTAACAAGAGCGCGGTGTCAGTCTTTTTTTATAATATTATTTATATATTTAAAAACAAAAGGAAGACTAGTAACGAATAATTTGAGTCTCGAAAGGCCAACAAAGTGACTATTACAAGTGCCTCGCTTCGGAAAACCTACCAAGTTGTATTAAAATTACATTAATAAATAAATAAATCTGTCAATTTTTTTTAACTATATTACCAGAAATAGTATTATATAGTTTATCAAAGCAATTTAGAATCATTGAGTCAAATACAAGAATAAAAGAATACATCAAATATAGAAATACCAGATATAACGGACTTCGGCGAGACCAAATAAAAGTAATTTAAGATATAAACAAGTTAAATTATTGTAGTTATAAGTAGTCCAGGGTTTAGATCTGTAGTTCTAAACTGTAGCTTATACATAATAGCATTGATTAGGTTTGATAGAATGTAAGAAATTCATTTAATATACTAACTATTCATGTGGGCGACCTAATATTAGAACAAACATAGCAACTTGCTTTCATTTCATTCCAAATCTAAACTAATTTAGTTGGTTATGATTAGGTTAGAACCTCTAAATCATATTCAAGAAAAATCTGTCTTAAATATAACATAACATTCCTAAAAATAGAATTCTTAAGTTCTTTTATGTCCCGTAGAGCGGAGGTTAACAACATGTGTAACAACATAAAGAGATTCATATAATTTAGGCTAAATGTCTGATCTAAACGAGAAGGAATATTTAGAGCCTAAATTAATTAAAGAAATGAATAAAAAAACAGTTTTATTTTGTTGACATTTAGCAAAGTGAGCCAGTTCCCATTCCATATAGTATAGCTGCACAGGCAGATGTCAGCAACCCAATCAAGTGTGCAAATTGTCTTAAAGTACATTCTTTCTTGTCACAGAATTTTTGCAAAGTTTCTGATGTTGACTTATGGTAAAATTGTCAGAATCTAGAATAAATCCTAAAAATGTACATCTTTTCATAGGTTTCAAGCAACTTTTTTCCTTATTAATGACAAATCCTAAATATTTTAATAATTCACATTTTCTAAACATTCGTTAAATGTCCTGCCAATGCATAAAAAGTCCTCAAGGATATGACAATAACTGACAGCCAACTTCGAGCACCTAAAAAATGAACCACCGGTTTCATTATCTTCGTAAAGAGATAAGGAGCTGTGCTGAGACCAAATGGATTCATACAATTTTGAATCTAACTTAAATCTAAGATACTTTCTATGCGATGTATGGATAGGAAATAAAAAGTAGGCATCCTTTACATCTATAGAGGCCATGTAACAACCTGGTGTCGTCAATTTCATAGCAGTTCTCATATCTTCGATCTTAAAATGGCCTGTATCGAAGAACCTATTCAGATTTCTTAAGTTAAGGATAAATCTATTCGTTCCATTGGATTTTGGAACTAAAAACACTTTTGACAAGTATTTGCACAGAGGGGGGGGCACACTGTGAGATAGCACCTAATGCTAGCAATTTATTTATAGATTTTGATTAACTGCCAGTGGTCTATAAAGTAAAGAAGTCTGCCCGCATGAGATGTTACCTCTGGAGTTATTATCGTCCTGCTGCAGGATGCTTTTGATTCGTCCTCTTGTTCGATTCGTCCTCGTCCTCCGTACTCATACCTGCTTTCAGTATAGTAGCCCACCTGATGGCCAGGTCCTTGTGAATGTCATCACTATGGATATCAGCAACCCTAACTTCCTCCACGAGAATCTCCAGAACCGATGCATCTAGCTGCACCTCAGCCTCGACTCGATTGGTAGAGTTTCTCTTGTCAAAGTGGTAGCACGTTCTGGAATTGATTATCGGTATTATTGTGCCTTGTTCTTTGTAATTTTGAATATGTCACAATACTTTACCAAGGGTAGATCAGAATGGAGAAAACATGATTACGAGACTACAGTACTTATCATAATGTAACTATTATTACAATCAAGTAAAAATGTCATTTGCCTATGTTTCTTTAGAAAGAACTCACATTGCAAAACATTAAAAATCTCTGATTATACCCGTTTTATTTTTTTATTTTTAAAATTTGTGTGGCCATGCCAGTACAAAATCGTCGTACTATATAGTTAGTCATCTCGTACGAGGTGCTAAATATAATTTAAAATAAAATATTTTGCGGAGTTCTGCGCTGTTATACCTTTAAAATCGCATACTGCACAATGAATGCCGTGCTTAATAGAATCCGTTCATTTATTCCTTCTTATTAGGAGAGGTTGGGGAATTTACATAATTACCAGAATACAAAATACAGCATAGCTCTTTAATATATTCAATTTTACATACTCTATAAAAAGCTATTAATCTTAGAATTTTGTATTGCGCTAACCAGCGCTAATACATAGCGTATCTCATCGCTTGCAGCTTTTATGAGACGCTCAACTCATGAGGTATTTTAGATAAAAATACCTTCCAAATAGGTAACCAATTTTTACCAATATACGCTACAATCTTTTAGGTTTTTGAAGTTTAGGATATGCCTAATATTAAAATACGTATTAAACATACCCTGGAAAGTCCGGTGATGGGAAACTTCTCAAAGGACCCTGCCGTCGCCCAGGAACATGATGACGTTGGTGTTTAGCTTCGTGGCCACTTTGTCGTCCAGCCAGGTCCTGGTCTATCTTTTCGGCGATCTGCCGAAGTTTGTCTCCGTCTGTCAAGTGGTGGCCAGATGCTGCAAGCAAGACACTATTATTAGAGAGGACTATTATTTTTTAGTACAATGTGCTATAATTATTTTGTTAAATTATTGTTTCATGCTTTTGACGGTTTATTTTTGATTGTCCGTTGCGCACAGACCTTGAATTTAAGGCCTAAATTTAGCAGCATCTTTGACTGAAATACTCTATCATCAAATACTTTCCGACTATAACGTCATATTTTGGCAAATTATCTTTAAGATGATGTAAAATTTCGTACCCAATTATCGTATCAGCCATCAGTAGTAAAAACATCGTAAGTTAATACACCATACAACTTTTATCGTATTTGTTTGTTCACTGTCGTGTTGATATAAAAACTCGACGTCACTACTGTTTATCTATTTCGAAACAATGAGGAATTCACAAAATCTAAATTAATATTTCAATCGAAACATGAGACAAATTCGGATGACAAATCATTGGTTTGGTTGCTATGGCAACCAAACCAATGTTGTCGTCATTGGTTGCCATGGCAACAGCGAACAGCGACCTGTTGGTCAACATAGCAAGTTCGTTGCCATCACACGATTAGCAATGTCAAATTAAACAATATATATCCTATGCTAAAATTGCATATAATAAAAAAAATATCGGTAAACTGACATTTTTGTCGCGCTTACGATAACTTTTATTAGGATAATTTTTATCGTATGTTGATTTATGCAATTTTTCGCATACGATAAAGTATTTAATATATAAAAATAAATTATTGTAGAATTTACGATTTTATATAGGAAATGATTTGGATTAAATTACTAATGGTACATTAAGAGTAGCAACTATTAAATATTTTGCATACCTGAAGCATTTCCTTACGGAAGAAAAACGTCGCATATGCAGTGAATGTAAATCTTATATTTAGTTTGAGTTAACATCGCTATAACGTGATAAATAACATACAACTTTAGAAAAATGTTTTCCTTGGAAACTAATTAGGTCAGATTACTTAAACTTTACTAACCTTAAATCACAAAAACCTCAAAATAGGCATATAGCATATGTTTTTTTATTTCCCTGTTAAATTGTGTTTTTGGAGTTACGATATTTTATTTTTAAGGCTCGTATGAGTATTGTGAACGAAGCGTCGAAGCCCGCTACCGCTGCTCTATACTTGCACAATCCCAAAATAGAAACGCAATTTTGAATACAGACAAATCTTTCTTTTTTTTTTTGGAAATGGCACAACAGTTGGACAGAAGCGGCTGTTCGTTCATACCGCTGACGAAAGTTTAAGGTAAGGCGATTGCTTTTAAATACCAAATAATTTTAAACGACCTATATTTGTAACCTAAACATAGTTAATATAAAAAATACAATTAATCAGATAACAGCATTCCATTATTTATACCAATCAGCTGCTGCTTAAAAGTTACAAAAAATGCTGACCTCGTCATTAGTCATATTAGGTAGGGTTTTACGTGGAAGTGGATGCATACACGCGTGTCAGGATTTAGTTACAAGGAGGGCCTAATATCCTAAGTACCTTATCTAGCAGTTGTGAATAATCTAGAAGATTTTGAACAACCCTGTTGTAACGCGTATGATATAAAAAAAATCAATTGTAACACATATTACAATTATTCGGAGAGGAAAATGACCTCAAAATGATATAAAAATGTTTTCATACTTCTGACACTTCTGATCTAATGGCCATACAATTTGCGATTGTGATAATGATTGTTGTTCAATGTTCGAACAACTGAATTCTTACTGAATTTACAATAAAATGTTTTTTTCCCGACTTTTACTTTTAACAAGCCTTAAATAATTGTAAAATGTCAGGCAATATTCCCGCATATTCCCAGAGAATCTTCTGGGCCACCTATATAGAATAAAATACGTTAAAAAAAAGCCATTCTTTTGAATAAATGATTAACTGTTAATAGTACTTTTTAAATGCTCTCTCTAAAAAATAGTAATCGAAATGCAAATAAAAGGTCTAAAACGTTTTTTGAATTTCTATCTTACGAAGGTGGAGTTAAATAAAAACCGAACATTACTTAGAAGTCATCCTGAGAAACCATTCTAAATGTGTCCAAAATGTATGTAACGTTGTACAAAGTTATGAAAAAATATAATCTTATAAAGGTGTTTTTTAGAGGCGTGGTTTTCAATCTGGCACTACTTTTTTCGTAGTTGGTGTTTTTGACAGCTGTCACTTGATTTATGCTCAGTTTGGTTTGCCATTTCATAATGAATAGACTTACTCCTGAACAACGTGGCGTGGCCTCCAAGATCGTGCGATTTAACACCGCTGGACTATTTTTTGTGGGGTTATGTGAAGTCGCTTGTCTACGCAGATAAGCCGGACACGATTAACGCCTTGGAAGAGAATATTCGGCGCGTTATTGCTGACATACTTGCTGCAAAAAGTGGTTGAAAATTGGGCCTCTCGGCTGGAATTTGTTCGAGTCAGCCGCGGCGGCCACTTACCCTAAATAAAACTATAATAAAACTAAATTCTTAGCCATAACATCAAATTATATGCATTTTATCTCTTCATGAAAACCACGCCTCTAATATCATCACCCTATATTATATTTATTATTATTATTATGTTGACTTTTCTCACGCAAAAAACACTCATATTTTTCATTTAATGTGTGGTTAAAAGGTGTTTTTTGAAGTTCACACAAATGGCTGTTTGTATTTTAAAAAGTAACTATGAAATTATTAAAGAATCTCCTTTTCGTAATCAATCAAATAAATAAATAATATAAACGTGTAATTGTTTCAGTCTGTTTGTTGTTGTCCCAAATCTAGGTAAGAAGCGTCGACTGTTTTTGAATCTATTAGCATAGATTAGGTTAGGTTAGGTCAGGTCTCATTTGCTGTCAATGTTTCACTTAGATGTAGAATGTTTTCTTTCTAACTATTTTAATGAACTATGTACTGAAGTTTACTGTACCATTACTTTAGTGGACTTATCATCTATACATATAAGTCCGTTCGATTGTATTGAAATGACTAATGATTTTATATATATTTTGGTGTTAGTAAAACACATAAAGCGTAAAAAAAAATTAACAATATTTTTCGAAACTTTTTAAGTTGCTTTGAGTTGATTTTAAATTACCGTAATTTTTTGTTAACCTAATTAAACTTTGCTGAAGTTTTAAAAATTAAAAAAAGCTATGTAGGTACAAAAAAGTTTTTGCTTAATAAACCTTTAATTTATTTTCAAAATGAATCGCTATATAATATTTAGAGTACATTTTTTTTGTTTTTAAAAAGTTTTTTGTTCCGTTAAATGTTTTATTTTAAAACTATTAAAGAGGCGTCACTTGCTCACCGTTTATGCGAGGAGTGGAATAGAATTTCGAGTTACTCTACGGAAGACAGATGGCCGACAGTCCACAATAACAACATACTATGAATAGGTGGATCTAAATCACTGCTGTACTTTCAGGAAGTTCATTTATTTAGAGAAAAAAAAAATGAAAAATGTTTTCTAATTAAGAGAAAAACGAATTAAAAATTCAATAAAATTGGTATCGATGTTTGAGAGCGCCGTTGAAGCCATGACTCGAGGTTAAGCAGGGAGCCCGACTGACTGCGCGGAATAGAATAGAAGGTTTTTAGAACTATAATTATTTTAGTATGTATTTTTTTCAAAAATATATTTTTTATTTCGTGATGCGACCGATTTACTTGCCGATATAGATTAACCTTCTAAAAGGACAATAGTGTTTTTAAATACATTAATATGCTATTAATTGAAACTAACATACTCGTATTTCAAACATAAAATAAAACTTACAGGTATAAAAATGAAAATCGTAATAATAATAATAATAATATTAAAATAAAAACTAATTGTTTGTTCTGAAACAATATTTCGTGAATTTCAATTGTAGTGAACTAATTGAATTGAATTCGTTGAATTCTAATTGAATGATAATTCTACTCTTTTTACTTTTTACCTTACACGGTGCTTTGCTGCAGGGCTGGGAGTATCATGACGGACAGCTGACAGCTGAGGAATGTGGTATCTTACAGTGGACACAGCGAGCTGGGACACTTCTCGAGATGGTCATGGCGATTTCCTCAGGTCGCATCCTCGGTGTTGGCACCGCCCTCCTCGGAGCTGCCGCCGACGCGGCTCCCGGGGAGTTGGCCCTCCGGGGAGTTGGCCCTCCGGGGAGTTGGCCCTCCGGGGAGTTGGCCCTCCGGGGAGTTGCCGTGTCGCCACTGATGGAAAGCATCATACAAAATATTGAATGACTTGAATAATGAACTTAAGAAGGCCCTATATCCTGTGGTCTGGCATCGAGACAAAACAAGGGTTTGGACCACTTTACAGTACACTCCCCTCCCCTCCCCTCCCCTCCCATCCCCCCCCTTAACCACACAAGTCATGCGATTAAATAAAGATACAAAGTTTTGAAATGCTATTAAATATTAGTATTGGGAAAATAATGGATAAACAGTTTGCCGTCAAATTAGTTTAGTGCAGAGTCAGTGAATACATTTAACAGACTCGTCATTAGCGTGCCATGTGCCATGTGCCATGTGCCATGTGCCATGTGCCATTATACGCCAGGTGCCGTGTGCGAGTAAACCCGTCACCGTCTTGTC
Organism: Neomicropteryx cornuta; assembly: GCA_020383195.1. Taxonomy (NCBI): domain Eukaryota; kingdom Metazoa; phylum Arthropoda; class Insecta; order Lepidoptera; family Micropterigidae; genus Neomicropteryx; species Neomicropteryx cornuta. The sequence continues at coordinate 675,675 of JAHKQU010000010.1, read as the reverse complement.
GGATTTTTATTATTATTTAAAAGAATGGCATGTCGCGTATACCATACGCATCGTGGGATATTCCATTTGGTCAACGAACTTCGCCGATCGGGCGACAATGCGTGCTCCGCGCGTTTTACGTATGGAGCGGAATGTGTTAAGAACAGTCTAGGTGACTATTATTATTATTATTAATAATTTTCAGGCAGGCAGCTGATAAGCCTAAATCTAAACTTGGTCAGTCTGTTCTTAATTTTGAAGACCTCATGAATCATCTGAAGCAGTGAGCAACTGCTGAATAATAATCGAAATATAATACTTTTACCCGAAATGTCCGTTTTGAAGGAATCAGGAATCCGTTGTGCTCTGATAACCGACTAATTCCTGAATCTTTCGACGCGGAGTTTCGCGTAGTTTCTGAAAGAACGAAAAAAAACACAAAATTATTAAAATCTTAGATGATTCTCAAATTAATTGTCTAGTAAAATGCACCAAATTACATTAAACTGGACATTATGATTGCATAAACATTAAAGAGATAATTATTCATGTTTAACCAAAACACCCAACTTTTTAGCTAAACAATGAAGTTATTTAAATTAATGTTACAATTTCAATGTTGCCAGAAGCAACTTTATTATTCAAATATATACAATTACAACGCAAATAGATCCAGCTAAGAGATTGCCTTATCTGCCGGTTTCTTAATCTTAACTAAAAACAATTTATTTTAACGTGCATAAAATATAATACAAAGTACGTAAAATATAAATTAAGTTGACCTAACTTATGTGATTACAAACAAAATGAACCTAATTAACTAATTAACTAAAACCTAAATAATTTTTAATATGTTTTTTCCATAAATTCTTTTAATTTAATTTTTATTATCGATTTCCTTTTAAGTTTTCCAATTTCAAGAGGTATATTATTAAATAGGCTGGATATTACATATTTTAATTGTCGATATCCATTCGTATTTACACATCTTTCGACAAAATATATTTTTCATTTGACATTTGTCTAGTAGAGTACTTATTAGTGACAAGATTTTTCCATGTTTCATCTGAGAAGTGGTTGATTGCAATTCTATAATAGCAAAGTTGACTTTAATAGAAAGAACTTTGAAATGGGTGAACAATTTAGAGTAGTCGCCTTGCATTGAATTTTTTTACTTTTGGGAATAATAATTATAAATGGTTATATTAATTATATAATATATATTGAAATAATTTTTAAATTGAAGTTAAAATAAAAATTTTCATGTTTACAAGAATTTTTAAAACATGAAATTATTTATCAATTTTTATTATCTTATTTATTCATTTCATCATTACGACATGTGTTTAAATTACGCTTAATTATTTAATAAATACCTGATTGAGCTTTATTAATTTATGGGCGTCTAATTCCTAGGATGAACATCGCCTAATCAAGGTATGCACTTTGTATTGTAGCACGGAATAGTACCTATACTGCCCCCTGGATTGACTTCAACGGAATGATGGGAGTCGTCCTTTTCGTCGACCTATCCTGAGCTGCCAATATTGCAATCAGTTGAGTCCTGGGCTGCCAATACATAAGTACTGCTGTCAATTGCGTTTGTACAATTCTTCGAACAAACTGAGATAAAGTTCTGAGGTTAGGATTGTTAATGGATAATACTCATATATGCATATCCTTCGCTAATATTATATTATTATACTCGGTCTTGTAAGATATTATATTTCGGAAACCTGGTATTTTAATAATCTATCCGGAACAAAATGGCCGCTCGCGTCGATTCTTTCCAATACGCAAATGCCCTTTTCGCAATCTTTCATCGCGAAGAAATCACCACCACCTTATTAATCTTATTTGAAACGTACAAATAATAGTTTTATATTGTTTAAGCGCTTTTGTTGTATAGGTAATTAAGTCGCTCTCTGAATACAAAAGCGTCCATTTTGGCTATTCTGTACGATGGGATGGCCTGTTGAACAGTTGAACAGTTCTACACCAATATTTATCACATCGAAGTATTACAGTATAATTCCGTTTACTTATTCGAATTAATGTTTTTCCTTTTCATTAAACTTTTAACTATCATAGAATGAATAGATTTAAATAGGTATTATGAGATCGGCACGAATCGGTCGTGGGCGCCTAACCTAACCTAAATCGACGCCAACTGCCGACCGCCTGACAGGATATTTGTTGAGCCATCAACTGTTTTTAATTTCTATATTATTTATTACATTTCTTTATTCGAAAATCCATAAGAGCGAAAGAGACTAAAAAGCGATGCTAAAAAAACTATCTGTTTCGCTCGCACTTATCTCTGTCAGCCCGTGATAGGTAATTGACATGCGAGAAGATGAAATGAAAAGTCGACTTCTTTATAATAATTATTAAAATGAAATCTCATCGTATTCAAATTGGAGGGACGTTCGCATACATTAGGTATTCAATTGGAGCGATTTTCGACCCCCTCGCACCCCCCTCGCACCACCCTCGCACCCCCCTCGCACCACCCTTGCACGTACGTTTGACTAATTTTTATTTACAAAAAATGTTAGCATGCAAAGTCTACTGTTATTTTGATCCACATCTCCTGAAAACCATTCGAAGGCAGTGAACTTCGGTGGCCTGAGGTAGGCTTATCGACGTTTCGGTGGTTCTGTAAGGGCCTTCTTCGCAGGCGATCGTCGCCCCTCGGGACTTCGTGACCATCAGGAGTTGCCAGCCAGCGACGTGTCAGGTCAGGTCAGGTGCAAACTCCCGTTTATTTCATGCTCAAGGCAGCGGTCCTCGATAGTGCTATGAGTCTGTTCACATTGCTTATTGAGGGTTCCAAATGCCATCGTTACAATTAATATTTACAATTAAAGAATTAAAGCATTTAACAGATTCGCAGACCTTGGTACCAAACGTTGGTCTAAGACTTGCGTTCAAAAGAACTCACGAATAATTAATATCAAATAAAAACGTTTGATTAATTAAGAATGTGATAACTACTCGTACATAATTAATTACGGACAGGACTAATGATTTATTAACGATATAATGTTGTTATTACTGCATTGAAATTTGTTCTCCCTCCTAATTCCTGGTCCCGGCCTCGCTCCCGAATGGGTTTTCTATTTTTTTAAGTTTGGAGGAAACCATTATTGGCTTTGTGTTTTAATTGTTTTTTTGTTTATTGTAATTACTATGTAAGCTGTTGTTTCCTGAAATAAATAAATAAATACAAACCTCGCAGGGCATATCACAAAGCGCGCCGCAATTTAGACCCAATTAGACGCCTGTGAAAGCGCACATGTTCGTCCAATCAGCTCTCAATTGGAGCGCTTACCCCATGCTCAACCGAAACGACGTTTAATTATTTATAAATACCCACTTATGAACCGAATATATCTACGCACAAAGGAATCCATTAACCTTACCGTACATGAATAAGGTATTTATTCTGCAATAGCCGTTACCAAGATTTTTTGCTAATACGTGCCATTGATTAAGGTTTATGTTGTGGAGGTCACAAGTCCACATGACGACCGCGCCAGGTATGCGCTGACGTCTACATCACGCCACCCGTACACAGTGACGAGTGACCGAGAGTGACCTCAACCGAACGCACCGAATGCACCACGGCTGAGGTAGAGGGTTTCCCCTCCGACGCAGGTCAAACCCTAGTACGATGCCTATTCCAACCGAGTTCGCACGCCGTCGATACCTACTCGTCTGCTCCATGTCCATAGATTATGGAGTCTATTCCATATCAAGTTATCATCATCATCATCAAGTTATTACTTTTATCCCACGGGACCCACTCGCAGGGGTTCCGTTACACGTTACTATATCTTATTCTTGACACGTAATTTTTAATATCGACATAAAACCACAAGAACAGATTGCATTGTGATTTAACTATATGCAGTCTGACATGAACATTACCAAACGCTGTCTCGACAACGGTTTAGTTAACGGCTAAGTTATGATTAAAATCGTGGCAGTCTTTTGAGCCAAAGGTCGCGGGTTCGAATCAGCACATGGTCATAGTCATGGCACTGACTTTAGGACAGTTACATTTGGCCTAATTAAGTAGGGCCCAAAATAATTTTACATGACCTAGGTCAAAGCCCGTTAGAATTGCAATAAAATAATTATTGTACGGGTTATATTTAAATTTACTGATGTCTTTTTAGAGGGTTGATATATATAAACAATCAAACATTAATCAGCCAATAAATATTTAGAAAAATGTAATTAAAAAATGACATCGTTACGAGAAACACGAATTCGAAATTGAATAGAAATCGTTTTAATGCTTGAGAATGCGTTGAACGCATGGAGCGAAAAAACATGGTTTCCGAAAAAAAACATGTAAACTTTACGTGATAATATTAAACTGTTGTTGTAATATCGCTTTAGTCTGCTTGCGATGTCGCCACAAGGTTACGATATCGATCGTGTGTCGCCTCGCCAAAAATTTGTGGATGAAGTATTTTTGCTTTTTTTATATAATTTATTACTCGTAATGGGGAACATAAACACTCCTCATAAACACAAGTCTCGGGACAAGCTGTATAGGCGGCTTTGGGAACACGTATTCCAATACGTTATAAATAAAGCCCCTGGAAACCTCGCCGATCTGTTCTCTAGAACAGATTAAAGTCTAGTTGAGTTGAATTGAGTTAATCAAACCTATTAAACATAATTATATTGTTGTTATTGTTATATTGTTGTATTATAAGTTGTTTGTTGTATTACATTATATTGTTGTTGTTTAATTGTATTGTAAAATATTTCCTCTGTATGCTATAATAATTAAAGAGAATTTTGAATTGAATTTACGATACTCAATACTCGATACTCTGCAAGTATCAAAGACAGAATAATTAATGCATACCCCTAATGCATTGACTGGATTAATATGCTTTCAAAAACGTCGAATTCATAATTATTGATGCAAAAGGATTGAATTCGTAGAATGAATGGGGGTAGAATGAATTAACCTATTAAGTACCTAGTTGTTGCAATTATAACGATTTTACGCAAAACTGTGTTATGCGCATTCAAACGATAATTGGCGTGGCTGTAATCATTTTATTCAAAATATGCAAATAACAGGAATGTTTCTGTAAATATCTGAAACTCCGAATGAAATAAAAAATAACTCTTAAAACCACACACATTGCATATGAACTTCTCTAATTTAAGATGACAATACTTAATTGTAAATGTTATATCTGAAATGCTACATTAAAAACAACAAATTGTCTTAATAATATGATAATGTTTTTGTTATTTAAATTAACCTAAATGAACTACCTGAACTTTCTTATATGTGGTGTCTATAGTTATGTATTTGTAATTTTTGTTTACCAAAAAAGTTGTAAAATCACATTCGCTTCATTTCAACTTTCTTAATTTTTGGTAAATGGCGTCAATATGGTTCCGTAAAATATGATTAGTTGAACATGCATAATCACATTCCCTGCATTGAAATTTTTTGATTTTCCGATGAACGGCGTTAATATGGTTTCGTAAACTTTCTTTAAATGAACATGAATAATCACATTCGCTGCATTTAAAATTTCTTATTTTCCGATGAACGGCGTTAATATGGTTCCGAAAATGTTGATTAGTTGAACATGCATAATCACACTCGCTGCATTTAAATTTTCTTATTTTCCGATGAACGGCGTTAATATGGTTTCGTAAACTTTCTTTAAATGAACATGAATAATCACATTCGCTGCATTTAAACTTTCTGATTTTCCGATGAACGGCGTCGATATGTTTTCGTAAATTTTCTTTAAATGAACATGCATAATCACACTCGTTGCATTTAAACTTTCTTATTTTCAGATGAACGGCGTTAATATGGTTTCGTAAACTTTCTTTACGTGGACATGAATAATCACATTCGCTGCATTGAAATTTTTTGATTTTCCGATGAACAGCGTTAATATGGTTCCGTAAAAGTTGATTAGTTGAACATGCATAATCACACTCGCTGCATTCAAACTTTCTTATTTTCCGATGAACGGCGTTAATATGGTTCCGAAAATGTTGATTAGTTGAACATGCATAATCACACTCGCTGCATTTCAAATTTCTCACTTTCAGATGAACGGCGTTAATATGCTTCTGTAAATCTCCATTACTTGAACACGAATAATCACATTCGGTGCATTTAAAATTTCTGATTTTCTGATGAACGGCGTCGATATGTTTTCGTAAATATTGATTAGTTGAACATGCATAATCACACTCGTTGCATTTAAACTTTCTTATTTTCCGATGAACGGCGTAAATATGCCTCTGTAAATTTCCTTTTGTTGAAGATGCATACTCACATTCGCTGCATTTAAAGATTCTTAATTTTTGATGAACGAGTTTTCGTATTTTGATATTTTTTTAATATTTTAATGTTATTGCTTTTTTGTTTTTTAGTAGTCAATGATGAAAGAGTAGTTTCATCTGAACATCTGTAACATAAAATTAGATGTTCGTTGAGATTATTCGTTAGCGAATGTATGGAACCGTTTCGATCAACGGAACTCATGCAATTCGAACAAGTAAAGTCTATTTTCTTCAATATTATTCTGACGCATTTCATTTCGTCTATTTTGCTCGGATATAATGAAAAAATGGCGTTTTTTCCGTAATTATGCTCTACCACATTCTTTGCGTCTTTTTCCGATTTGATAAATTTGATATTTTCTACGGTAAATTGATCGCATAGTTGATTTGAGTTCAGTTGTTGATTTGAGTGATTACTATCGCAGTCATTGACAATGATTTCTGATTTAACGGATTGACTTGCAGAGTATTCGTTAGAATTATTAAATCGCACTTTTTCAAAATCACTGCAACTTGGTTTGTTATCGCTAGTTTTCTCATAAATACTGTGATCATTCGCTTGCTCCATTTTATGAGTAATATCATTTAATTTAACATTATGTTATGCGATATTAAATCAAAAGAACGTTTTGGTTAGGTACCTACATAATTATTATATTCTTGCAATGAATTGTAATATCTCCACGTATTTTAGTTGAGTTTGACTTATCACTTCACTATTTTCGATGGCGTTCTACGTTCTCTAACCTAACCTAACCTGTCAGTTTGGTTAAAGTTTCACTTGTTTAGAATAATGATTATATTGTATGCAAATCCGGACGAATAATGGCAAATAAATTTAATACAGCAATTCCTACTTCGTACGAATCAGGGCAACTGCAAAATTAACACTTTCTGTCTCTATTATTGTCATGGCGACTCTAACCTGTCAAACTGACAAGGAGCGTTCGGCAAGTCAGCTTCAGACTAACCCTACAGAAAGTGTGATTTATGCCAGTTCAAAGTTGCAAAAGTAGGTAGACTGAAAATTGTATTTACTTAAGGTAAATATTGCGGATTATTTGAATCAGTCATGTTAACCGATTTTATATGATCTGTTACATTCGTAACTAGGTGCGCGTAACATGTTCTAAGAAAGGTTATTTGAGTTCTTTTTATTGTTACATTTTCCACTTGTATTATCCTTTTTTTGTTGCGTTAGTAGAGAGGATACAAAACTACAGATGAAACTAAACATGAAACTAAAGTGAAACGCATATATTATTTTTTTAGATAAAAAAATAAACATTCCTACCTTACTATGTAGAAGTACATGTATATATATATTTTTTATTTATATTCGTCCCTTGAATACGTCCAAGCGATAGACAATGATCTTACTTTGGGCCGAAATTTTGTAAATCTAATTGCACGTGGCTCTATCACACACGAATACCATATGGGGGTAGTCCGGGAGACGTGTACATGGGTTTACTAATTCCCCAATGTGGAGTTATGCTGCTAGAAAACATAGAGACGGGAACTGAGGGTGAAAAACGCATCACAACAAGTACGCCACTTTGCGTCGAGTACACTCCTCGCGAATCGTACTCTCGCTTGCTCGCATGTGTCATCTATCCAGTCTCTATCCAGATGGGTATCTACCGGTGTCGGGTTTTCACAAGGACAATTTGTATCTATATGTTTTAAAAGATCGTTGGGGAAAAGTGCCATCGGAAAGAGGCTCCTTAAATTACGCACAATTGCTAATCTCTTTGAGATTCAGGTCTTTTCTTTTTGTTTAAAAAAAAAATAATTGGACATGTAAACACAATGTTACCACTATCATACCAAAAGATATGATGCCATGTTAGGTTAAAAGGGTGTACCGAAGAGGTCCCTAGGGATTAACCCTCACCCTTGGTTAACCCTCATCAGATAGCGTGGGTGAAAAAACATCGAAAGGATTTATTTATTGCTCACCTTTTCGGCAATATCTAAACTTTAGACCTTTTAAACTTTTTTTTTGTATATTTACATTATTATGCTATTTTTGTTTTCGGCTAATGTTTTTAATTTAAAAAAAACCTTTATCAGATCTTTTGGATTTTTTTATATCGGATGAAGAAGACTATCTTTAATGTTTTAGAAAAGAAATTTCATCACTTTCTTGTGGATACAATAATTGCCGTCATTTCACACCAATCACTTTCAAATTGATACATAAAATTTAACGTCACAAAGTCTCGGTCAAGTTCGCTAAGGGTCAAAATTAGACCAGGGAAAAGTGAAATTTTGCTATAACTTTCTTAGTATATAAAATATCGAATTAATTTAAATTTGATATTATTCCCTAACTAGGGGCTGAAAACTCACATAAGTAAACTTTTTTGATAGCGCCAACCATTAGTCTTAGGGGTGGGATAAAGTGCTTTTTCAAAATACAAGAACCATACCTCCCTTAATAATGACAGGATCAATTTCGTTCGAAATGTTAATTGTAGACCTCTAATTTCCCTACAACTTTTATTTGAAACAATTTTTGATATGAGCAACCCTCACGCCACACTAATAAGAGGGATTCAATATGCGCACTCTCGGTTGAGCCGCGCGGCAGCTCGCGCAGAGTTTGATACAAGTTCGTACAATTGGCTTTCGCTTAAAAAACACTATCTACTTTAAAAAAATGCAGTTGCTGAAATATTTAAATGAATATATTTCAAAGTAAATGCAAGAGAAATGCACAAATATATTATTATATATTTTTTATTATAATACAGTAATAATCTAGGATTTTAGAATTTGTATTAATTTTATTAAATCCTCACTTAAATAGTTTTTGAACAGCACATTATAATAGCATTAAAACACAATTATTTCAAATATACGAACACTCAATTTCAATTTCAATTCAACCAAATATAAAAATAATGGTGAGCATCACATCTGCATGTTAAAATTGTTTTTTGAGGTGTCTTTAAATGTTAAAAAAAACTTGATTATGCTAATCATATAATTAATTTTTTTGAACAAAAGATCTTCTTTCAGGTACTATTTAAGTACTTAGGTAAGTACCTAAAGTTAATAGTAAATGTTACCTAATCGGTTCTTTAATAGAGTTTTATTTGCACGCTTGTAATTGCAAATCGATAGGTTTTCTTTAAATTCGTATTTATTGAATTTGTGCAATCGCACTGCCTGCTTTCAATTTAATTTCATTTTCTGATGTATTGCTTGGGTTTGTTATTTTATGTTAACTTAAAATGTTGCAGGGACGAAAAGATAATAAAAGTGTATAATTTAATGTTTATTTTTAATTAAAATTTTTTTTAATTACGGGCGCGGACATAAAATTTAATAAATTATTTTATAACGAAATTGGTTTTATTTCAAAGCAAGAGCGAAATAATATAACGAACGTGATATCACGTTTTATTTCAATTGTGTTGTTACATTACAATACCTACTTTATTTTTTAATGACTGACTGAAATTAACACCAAATACTAATTAATTTGATTATCTGGATGGAAATTAAATCAACCGGATCTACTTAATTTAAATTAAATTCAATAAAAGATAACTTTAGCAATAAAAGTTGACTTATGTGAACGCGTCGACCAAAAGGCGCGAATGGCAATCTCGCTCTAACCTGTTCTAGGGCAGGCCAGGGCCGGCGCAGCGCTGTGTTTAAACTATTATTTTACATGTTATTGTAATTTTATGAACTACATTACGATTTAAATTAGATTGAAATGAACTTGAACTGTAATTGCTGCATATAAATTTTCCATTTTTTTGATAAACTACGTTGCAACTGTACATATTTTTAACTGTAGGCATTCTCTGCATTTGAATTTAATTATTTCACAATGAATTGCATCTACAGAATGTATTTCTTTTCGCTGATGTCTTTTTGGGGAGTTAAACTATATCGACAGCTAAACCGGTCCCCTGAAAAAAAACCATCATACTAAAATAATTACATAATTAAAAAAACTTTGTTTTTCTTCGAAGGGCTTGCTTCGCGAACCGCGCCATGCGTCCAATCGCCTTCTCAAACATTCACATTATTTCTTTAAAATTTAGAATTCGTTCTTTTCGTAATTAGGAAACATTTTTACGATATTTTTTGCTCATTAATGTTTGATTATTATTGATCTATATCAACCACTTAAAAGGACATCGGCATACACCTGTGATTGCTTCTGTAACTGTCCTTTACGTGTACTCACACTAACTGCATTTAAATTCAATAATTTCACGATGAGTTGCATCGATATGCTTCTGTAACTGTCTTCTATATGTACTCGTGTAATCGCACTCATTGCATTTATATTTTCTTATTTTCCGGTGAATTGCATCGACATGAATCTTCAAATTTGATTTGTTTGTAGTTGTGTGATTGCATTCGCTGCAATGAAATTTTCTTATTTTCCGATGAATTACTTCGATATGGTGTTTTAAATGTGTTTTATATGTACTGGTATATTCGCATTCGCTGCATTTAAATTTCCTTATTTTATGGTGAATTGCATCGATATGGCGTTGTAAACCTGTCTTATATGCACTGGTATATTCGCATTCGCTGCAATGAAATTTTCTTATTTTCTGGTGAATTGCATCGACATGTATCTTCAAATTTGTTTTGTTTGTAAATGCGTAATTGCATTCGCTGCATTTAAATTTTATTTTCCGGTGAATTGCATCGACATGTTTCTTCAAATTTGTTTTGTTTGAACATGTGTAATTGCATTCGCTGCATTTCAATTTCCTCATTTTTCTGTGAATTACTTCGATATGTTGTTTTAAATGTGTTTTATATGCACTGGTATATTCGCAATCGCTGCATTTAAATTTCCTTATTTTTCTGTGAATTGCATCGACATGTATCTTCAAATTTGTTTTGTTTGTAAATGCGTAATTGCATTCGCTGCATTTAAATTTTATTTTCCAGTGAATTGCATCGATATGGCGTTGTAAACCTGTCTTATATGCACTGGTATATTCGCATTCGCTGCAATGAAATTTTCTTATTTTTTGGTGAATTGCATCGACATGTATCTTCAAATTTGTTTTGTTTGTAAATGCGTAATTGCATTCGCTGCATTTAAAATTTATTTTCCGGTGAATTGCATCGACATGTTTCTTCAAATTTGTTTTGTTTGAACATGTGTAATTGCATTCGCTGCATTTCAATTTCCTTATTAGAGCGAAGCGAGCGTAGCGAGCGAAGCTCTCATAAGGAGACTCCAATTAGAACTTTGTCACGGGCTAACTTGGTCATTCCTTGACCGATTTGAAAAATTTTTGATTTTGAGAGAATCTACATGAAAAAGTGAAGGTCGTGACGGAGCTTGATTTTAAATATTGTCAAAAATAAAATTTTTGGGGTCAAAAGAAAATTGTCTATGGGAATATCCATTATAAAAAAGTCACGCGCTTTTTTGAAAATTTTTTATTCGAAAATAATTAATCGAATTTTATTTTAAATTATTTAATTTGATATTAATTTAATACAATTTAACAATAATAAATCGTTTTTAACAATAAATAAAAATACAAAAAATAATTAGGTAAGTTTCACGCATAAAAATAGTAAAAAAAAAACAAAATTCGCTCGAAGGTCACGTCACTTTTTTTCTTAGCGATTTATTCTAATTTCGATTTAATTTTCTAAATTAAGCATTAATTTTGAATAATTTATCAAGATTTTTATTTTTAAAAACCATCTCTATGGTCGTAGTTATAAAGAGAAAATAGCATTCATCCAAATAATAAAGTAGTTAACTTGTGATGAGCGAACATGTCTTTTACTATGGCTTAATCTGCTTATGTTTTTTTAACATCTAGAATAAGAGCAATGCCTCCCATAAGAAGGCGACAATTCGGTCGCAGGACAAATGACGCTTTACGGCAGCAGTTATCAAGGGCTAAGTTGTCGATATTGGAAACATAGAATTTGCACTAGGGTTATCTTATGTTGCCTTCTCAAGGGTTAGGAGTCTTGAAGGATTATTTATTTCTCCATCGTTCCCCCTTGAAAGACTACTCAAAATCAATGATAAGAAAGGATTACCTTCCAAACGTCGAGAACTGCAACGCTTGATTTCATTGTCTTAACTTTAAACATTTCTTTAAAATAAATTCATTTGTCTTATATTTAAATAATTGTTAAATGAATTTCTCTTTTTGTATATAAAAGATTTCAAGAACCTCATTTTAGAAAATTATCCATTCGTTGAAAAGTTATGTTTTCAATTTCCCGATGAAATTCTCTTGTACATTAGTATTGAAGATATTTTAAGTACCTCATTTTAGAAAATTATCAAAATCTATCCCGTCGTTAAAAAGTTATGCTGTTGATTTCTGGATGAATTTTTTTTGTGCATTTGTATCAAAGAGATTTCAAATACCTCATTATAGAAAATTATCAAAATCTATCCCGTCGTTAAAAAGTTATTGTCACAGACTAAATTTTATTTAGAAAATTTTAGTAAATCGCTTCGCTCTAATATGTGCTGCAGCGAAGCAAAATGCGAGCGACTGCGGCGACCTAGTTTTTCTGTGAATTACTTCGATATGTTGTTTTAAATGTGTTTTATATGCACTGGTATATTCGCAATCGCTGTATTTAAATTTCCTTATTTTTCTGTGAATTGCATCGACATGTTTCTTCAAATTTGTTTTGTTTGAACATGTGTAATTGCATTCGCTGCATTTCAATTTCCTTATTTTTCTGTGAATTACTTCGATATGTTGTTTTAAATGTGTTTTATATGCACTGGTATATTCGCAATCGCTGCATTTAAATTTCTTTATTTTTCTGTGAATTGCATCGACATGTATCTTCAAATTTGTTTTGTTTGTACATGTGTAATTGCATTCGCTGCATATAAATTTTCCAATTTTCCGATGAACTATATTAATATGAGCCACCAAATAATATTTGTTTAAAAAATCCTTGTTACATTCATTACACTTGAATCGTATTTTTTTGTGTACAGAATCAATGTGACCTAATAAAATAGAGTTTTGCTTAAATGTCCTATTACACTCGTTACATTTATATTTTCTTTTTTTAATTTTATGTAATTTAGAGCGTTTTTTGTTCAGAGGAGCAGTCAATGTTAAACAAAGTTTTTCCTTTTCTTTGCAATCCAAGCATAATAAATTTGACTCGTGTTGATTATGAACGCTATTTATCAAACCGCCATTATCAACGGTACACTTGCAACTACGACACGTAAAGCCGATTTCATTTGTTGTTAAAATGGATGTTTCTACATTTTGCGTTGTTTTACATTTGAATTTTTGATCTGCGTTAACACAATATTCTACACTTGAAATATTAGCTTCCGATTTGATAAATTTAGTATTTTCCTCTTCAAAATAATCACAGTGGTGATTAATTATCGTTTCTTTCTGGAAACCATAGAATCTTTTGTATTCAATGTGCGATTCACTAAAACGATCTGGATCAGGACTATTTTTGCACGATGGCACTTGCGTCCCGTCGAAATGGCTGCTGGACGGATTGCAATCAACTGATTGCTCATATTTTACGGTAACATGGTCATCTAATTTGAGAGCGGATTTATTTTCGTTTCCTTCCATAATTATAACCTCACTTAACCTAGTTCAGATATTTTCAAACAGTTCATTTTGACATTTCGACCTGATTATTCTTTTTACAAAATATAGAAATAGGAAAGAAAAATAGTTGACAGGACCGATTAATATATTTTAAATATTAAAAATAATTGTAAATTTTAATCGTGAATATCCGAATAGCAAAAATATTACTATAGTTTAATAGTATAATAATCTTTAACAAAATAAATATCCCACCTAAAATTTTTATAACCTATATTCACATATTAATTTTATTTATATCTAGCGCCAACCAGTTAGGCACTAAAGTGACCCCATGAAATTAAGGCAATAAATTGTAAGAAATTAAGCCGATTGTCAATAATCCGTGCAATTATAATATCACTACTGAAATTGTAATATCACGGCTTTGACAGTATGCCAGCGACATCAGGGTGTCCCATAAGTGATGGATCAAACGAAATGAGGTGATAGGAGATGTCATTTGCTATCAAACTTAATATAAACATGGTCTACCAATTCTCAATGGTTTAGAAGTTATACCACTTACAACCACTTTTTTGAAAATACTTACCCCGTCTTACATAAAAAATCGTGAAAATGATCTATTTTTCAACATTTTTTTTTCTTGTTTCGTGCTTATTAGTAATTTATTTTTCTAGTAATCGTATTTTCTTGAACTTTTCCTCGATATTAAAAAAGTAAACTTGAATTTTGTCATAATTTACTATTTTCATAAAAAAATTACCTCAACTTTGTATAAAGTTTACCTAAAAAAAATGTACTACGGAAAGTTGTACCACCACTTTAAAAACTTCTACTGTTCATACTGATTCTAAAAAAGGTACAATTTATTGGTATTGTCAATGTTTCCATACTTTTAGTAGTAGTTTTTCAATGAGAGGGGTCGGTCAATAATAAAATAAGATAAATAAAATGTATTTTTGTATCTGTAATAATGTATCATTTATTGCAACTTTTTTCCAGAAAAGATGCTCAAAATGTCTTCCTCCCACTTCATGCATAGATGAATTCTTCTTAAAATGTTTCTTTTCAGATTTAGCATTGCTCTATCATTATTACGAACGACAACTGCTGGAGCTTTCAATTCTTCTCTTAGTTGCCGCTCGTCTTGAACTTCGTCTCGGTATACCGTTTCCTTGAAGTAGCCCCAAACAAAGTAATCGAGGGGATTCAGATCCGGCGAGCGTGCTGGCCAGAGGATAGTTCCCCCTCTTCCTATCCAGCGATTGGGGTACGTGTTATCTAGGAGATTGCGGACATTGGCTGCAAAGTGAGGTGGTGCTCCATCGTGCTGCAACCACATTCTTTCCTGTATTGCCGGTGGGAAATTTGCTAGAAGGCCGTTAAGATCATGCTGCAGGAAATGTAGGTATCGTCTACCATTGAATATTCGCGGCAGCTCAAATGGTCCAATCAGTCTACCGCCGAGTATTCCCGCCCACAGATTCACACCAAACTGATGTTGAAAGCGATCCCTCCTTATAATTCTCGGATTTTCCACCGACCAAGAGTGCATATTGTGCATGTTGAATACGCCAACCCTTTTAAATGTAGACTCATCGCTCCACAAAATCGAATCAAAGAAGTTTTCATCTTCCCGGGATCGACGAAGCATTTCTCTGCAAAATGCTACCCGTAAAGCGTAGTCTCTGGGCAAAAGTGCCTGCACACGTTGCACGTGGAAAGGGTGCAAATGGTTTCTACGTAACAGTCGTTGCGCAGTGGACTTTGGAATACCAGAATATCTTGCAATGTGACGCACACTAGTAGAAGGGTCCTCTCGCACCAAGGCAAGCACATCTTCCCCTACTTCGTCCCTCATCGGTCTTCCATCTCGATATGGAACACCAGGGATTTCACCTCGTAAATACGGTTTGTGCACCCGAGAAAACACCCTGTAATCAGGAAAGCGTTCACGATTCGGGAATCGAATTCGGTATTCTCTCGCAGCTCGCCGACTATTTCCTTCGCACAGCCCGTAGATGAAATGCATCTCTGCATATTCGCGCGGGGTGTAAACCTTGTGGTCCATTCTGGAATAGTGTAGCTTTCAAGCAAAGCTGTGTCCAATTCACAGGCACAATGAAATTTAAATAAGCCTAGCTCCAAAACGGTACCCAAACAAAACAAAGCAAAGTCGTTGGTTAAAAATGAATAAAACAAAGGGAACATGTGTAGTTACAAGCAGATAGCGAGGCACTAACTTAACAAGGTACCTACTAAAACTTCAAATACTGAATTAGGCGGGCGAAGAGGTAAGGAGAAAGGGGCTAATGACGAGTAATTACTACCTGGTAGCGGCCGAAGTTAATTTGTCGCGCGCTCCTGATACTTTTCAGAATTAAAGCATTGCTTATGCACATCAGAATAATAAATACTAATGAATTAATTAGAATCAGTATGAACAGTAGAAGTTTTTAAAGTGGTGGTACAACTTTCCGTAGTACATATTTTTTAGGTAAACTTTATACAAAGTTGAGGTAATTTTTTTATGAAAATAGTAAATTATGACAAAATTCAAGTATACTTTTTTAATATCGAGGAAAAGTTCACGAAAATACTTGGACTAGAAAGATAAATTACTAATAAGCACGAAACAAATAAAAAAAAATTTGAAAAATTGATCATTTTTTATTCATGATTTTTTATATAAGACGAGGTAAGTATTTTCAAAAAAGTGGTTGTAAGTGGTATAACTTCTAAACCATTGAGAATTTTTTAAGTGTTTTATTTCGCTCCCACATAACACGTAGTTATTTTGTACTACCAACTTAAGCATTGTAGCTAATATTTGGTATACTTTCGATACAATAAATAAAAATACAAATCGATACATCATATATTACAGAAATCTGTTTAGGGTATTTATAGATTTCAAAGTTTCACACCGAAAAAAATATAGACTAAAAATGGAACGACCATGTTTTAATACAAACACCCCATTCCTTTACCACGGGCTTTAACACACTCGAGTTTAGGTGACAAGTCCTTACATTATTCTATTTCTTTAAAGTTATTCGTGGACTCATCGAGAATCCCGTAATACTCGGAGATATTGGTTTCTTTGTTGCGGACCGTTTGCCTAGAGCGCCGAAGCACACCTTATTTAGGCGGTTAGCGTGTCGTACCGACATATACAAGTATAGTCCAATTGGGAGAGCAGTCGAATTATTAAATTCTATTTCCGCTGAGATTGATATCTTTTTCTGTTTGCCCAATAGGATTAAACATTTACTTTCTCTTACACCGCTGCTCAGCGTGATCAGCGTGAATAATTTATGTGTTATGGTGCGCCTAAAGGCATTATTTTAATTTTAAAGTTGTATTTTTCCTGATTAGTTCAATTTATTTGTTATTCTCTTCTATTGTTTGTTATTTTGTTCTTTTATTTTAGTAGTTTAATTTTTACTTTAATTGTAATGTGTACATGGGGAAACCTGTTTAATAAATAAATAAATAAACATTATGTGCGAACTCAAAAATAATATATTTGTCTTTCTTTGTCCGCTTGGCTGCGTATCTATCGATCTCTTTCTCGCACCGCATCACTCATTTTACAGGTCAACAATATTATTTATTTACGTAATTTGACATAAATAGCAGAGAAATAATAAATATAATGAAATATTTACAAGTGGAATGATATTCTTTCCATTAACTGCTACATTTTCGAATGATTACTGCAAGTTTTCCTGCACAAAGGGAATTTTTGTGAGTTTCTCTAAAACGCTCGGCACATCGACTGGCAAAAAAGCAATACCACACCAGCGAATGGTATTGCTTTTAGGCGGTGGACGAATTCTTGGAAGTTAAGGTCTAAATTTCGCGGTTCCTTCTATGCCAGTATTCAAAACGTAATTTGTAATAAACCTGGTTTCATCAAAAATATCCCTCTAGAGATCTCTCTTGTCCCTTAAAATGAAATTTCCTCTCAATTTATCACATTTTATAGCATCTAACAATTTTACAATTTATAAAGTTATTTTAACATTGATCTCTCCTAAACCAACTTTTAATTTATTTATTTTTTTTTATTTTCTATTTTCCACCCCTTAAGTTCGGTTTTTCGTATTTATTTTTATAATTGTAAAAGGTAAAATGTGCTTCTGGCACACTGCCTATTGCCACTTTCGACGAAGAAAAAGAAGAAGGAAATAACACTACCCATGACATAACGACGTAGGCAACTGTCATATTTACATTTTGAAACCCTAAAAGGAGATAAAACAAACTGTTTATACCTTTATCTTTATCAAAATGGAGGAAAACGAACTTAAAACTGGCCAAATCGATGACAATATCACCTTTCAATTTGAGAAAGTAAGTAAATGCAATCAAACCAACACTAATATTGATGGACATCAAAAGCAATCATCCAAGATTAATCTTGAAACATCAAATCCAGCTGGATTTATTAAGTCAGAAGTTGATAACGAAATTTGCTTTGTTTTCCGGGGAAAGAATAGTATAAATCTACAAGATGATGCTTTTGAAGAAGAAAATACAAAGCTTATAAAATTAGAAACCAATCTCTTGAACGACCAACGTAATAATCAAACAGTCCAAAGTGTAAAAGCCCAATTATATTATTAAAAACAATCAATTTTATTTGTAACATTTGCAAATGTACTCTTGATAGACACAGCCGAATAAATACTGCAATAGATAAGCACAATAGGGCGAACTTAGTGTGTTTAGAATGCAAAGGACAACAAAGAAAAAAATCAACAGTGACAGATACTCGAAAGCAGATTACGGATGAACAATTTAACGAGAGCAATTAATTGCGACGAGTGCAATTACAGTAGTTCAGGCAAAGCAGGTTTACAAAGGCATATCGATGGAGTTCATCGGAAAATACGAAAATTTAAATGCAGCGAGTGCGATCACAGCAGTTTAACCAAATCAAATTTGCAAACGCATATCGATGGAGTTCATCAAAAGATAAGAAAATTTAATTGCGACGAGTGCAATTACAGTAGTTCAGGCAAAGCAGGTTTACAAAGGCTTATCGATGGAGTTCATCGGAAAATAGGAAAATTTAAATGCAGCGAGTGTGATCAGAGTAGTTCAACCAAATCAAATTTACAAACGCATATCGATGGAGTTCATCGGAAAATAAGAAAATTTAATTGCGACGAGTGCAATTACAGTAGTTCAGGCAAAGCAGGTTTACAAAGGCTTATCGATGGAGTTCATCGGAAAATAGGAAAATTTAAATGCAGCGAGTGTGATCAGAGTAGTTCAACCAAATCAAATTTACAAACGCATATCGATGGAGTTCATCGAAAGATAAGAAAATTCAAATGCAGCGAGTGCGATTACAATAGTTTAAGTAAATCAGATTTACTAAAGCATATCGATCGAGTTCACCGAAAAATACGGAAATTTAATTGCGACGAGTGCAATCACAGTAGTTCAAGCAAAGCACATTTACAAACGCATATCGACGGAGTTCATCGAAAGATAAGAAAATTTAAATGCAGCGAGTGCAATCACAGTAGTTCAAGCAAAGCACATTTACAAACGCATATCGCAGGAGTTCATCGAAAGATAAGAAAATTCAAATGCAGCGAGTGCGATTACAATAGTTTAAGTAAATCAGATTTACTAAAGCATATCGATCGAGTTTACCGAAAAATACGGAAATTTAATTGCGACGAGTGCAATCACAGTAGTTCAAGCAAAGCACATTTACAAACGCATATCGACGGAGTTCATCGAAAGATAAGAAAATTCAAATGCAGCGAGTGCGATTACAATAGTTTAAGCAAATCAGATTTACAAAAGCATGTCGATGGAGTTCATCGGAAAATAAGAAAATTCAAATGCAGCGAGTGCGATTACAATAGTTCAAGCAAAGCAGATTTACAAAGGCATATCGATGGAGTTCATCGCAAAAAATAAAAAGATTCATCATCAGCTTTAGTTAATCGAGATCACAAAAATCACAGTTATAAAAAGTTCAACAATAAGCAATATATCGAAATTTACATTTGACGATATTGAGTTATAATTAAGCAATTGGTATAGATTAAAATTCTCTTTATTTTGACAAAAAATCATCCTACAAACGTATTTTATTTGTAAATCATAAAAAATTTTTGCATCTTGGTTAATTAATTAATGTTAAAATATGGAGCAAGTTATCGTATTTCACAATATGTGTATGTAATTAAGTACGCAGTTAAGTTTTAAAACGGAGCATATTTAATGGCCAGATAAAACCTTCTATCCACGCACTGCGCACTAGTTGCCAATCGTTTTGGGGAATTGTTTTTTTCGTTAATTATATTTAAATAACGTTTAAACTGTCATTTTAGATTTAGATAAAAAACACGTTTTAAAGTAGAGTGACTTTAGTTAAGAATATTAGTAAATAATACTAGTAATATAAGGAAATACCATATATAAAAGGTTGCTTATAAATTTGAGAAATTTGAAGAGAATTACATCGCTCTAATTGTTAACGGAAAATATCCTGTCAGTTATTCAATTTGGGTAATGAATATGGTCATAAAATAATTATTTACTATAAATTTAACCAACTTGACTAGGCTAAGTATCGTCTGTTCTAAGGTTGACTATATAATATTGTTTTATGGATTAGGTTATGTTAGTAATGTGCGTATTATAATTTTAATAATGTATAAGTAAACATAATATTACTTAGGCATTTAAGTTAAATAATTATGTGCTATTTTCACCGATTCTATAAAAATGAAATATTTGGGAAGGTAGGACGGTATGCCATGCATCAAGGCTTTGAGAGTTATACTTCCCTCAGTCAACAAAAAAACAGTATAACTAGATATTTACAGTTAATTACAGATTTCATATTTTTTGTATAATAATTTGAAATACTGAATTTTAATCAGTTTTTATTCTATGTTTGTTTCATATTATTATGTAA
Source organism: Neomicropteryx cornuta (assembly GCA_020383195.1). Taxonomy (NCBI): domain Eukaryota; kingdom Metazoa; phylum Arthropoda; class Insecta; order Lepidoptera; family Micropterigidae; genus Neomicropteryx; species Neomicropteryx cornuta. The sequence goes on along the minus strand of JAHKQU010000010.1, from coordinate 654,819 downwards.
GGTAGAGCTTTCAGGATCAAATAAGCTAACATAATGAAAGTCAGTATTATCAAATGTAAACTAACACATCATAAAACAACAGATCGTCATCATCTCCATCAACAGCATCATCGAGATCATCATCATCAGTAGTGGGCCACATATACGAGTTTTAATGATCACTCCGTATATAATCAATAAGTTTTTTTTTATTTATTTATTTTTTTTTATTACAGTAATGCACCATGTACAACCCCACGAAGGCTGGTGCCTTTTCCGTGGGTATCTTAGCTTACAATTCAACAATATAATTACTTTTCAAGACACCTTAATTAAATTAAAATTAAAACACTGCGCGCTGACTGCAATACCAAGTAATCCTTCATTTATACAATATAATGTAAATGTAAAAGTATACTAGAGACGTTGAGTAGTCACTCAATATAATAAACATACACAATAAGACAACATCATAAACAACAATGTAACAGCATACGTAATAATTTAAAAAATAATAATAATAAAGTTATAATTTTTAATTTTGACATGAGTGTAATTTTAATGTGGTTTTTTTATTGACTTCACGTTTTTAAATGTTTTAATGTCATTTTCTAGCTCATCATTTTGAGGTCATTAATTGTTTTTTATAATTTTCGGAACTTTATTATGAGGCCAGATATGCATATTGGCCAATATTCCCACTCATTACGAAGGAAAATGTTTCTTTATTGAAAAATGTAAAACAAAAATAATTACTATGAACTTATTTACTGTCAATTGGAATCCTCACATGCTCTTATATAACATATACGAAACAAAATGTATGACCGGCATAGAAAACTATATAAACCGAAGCTAAGTGCTGGTGGTTGTCGACACCTAGTCCTGAAGGAGGCAAGTCGTTCCAGGCCAATGTGGGTCTTATGTTTTGTTAATCCGTCGATATGTCCTGCAAAAAGACCAGGATAAGATTGTCTACATATAAAATTGGAATACTCGGAAGATCGTCTTTTCCATACGAATCGGTTGATAAGATTTTCTTTTTAAAATATTGTGTAACTTTAAATTTATCACATGACTGCTTTATATTCAAATTCGGTCATTTGTCGGTCAATGTCCTGAAAGCGAGATCACAAGGAAGAAAGGATAATTAATTGATAATAACTTTGAATAATAAATACCAATATTAGTTTTGATTTTGAGAAACATGGCAGGTACCTGTTATAGAAAGATATGAATTACTGTTTATTTTTGTTGACTTATTTTTTTATTTAGAATGATGCTTGCGAGTGTAATTATAAAATAATAAAAATTAACTCGAATCTGAATAACTTAGTACATAAAGTTTGAGAATTGTTAAATGGTAAAATGCCAGTCCTTTGAACGTCCAGCGTAATAAACATCACTTTGTTGAAATGACCTTAAGTTTTGAGGAACCTACTTTAGTTGAGGATGCTGCGAATAACGCCTAAATACCTTATCAACTTGGATCTTATCAGCGTCTTAAGTTGGTGGCTCTGAACTGCTATAAGCGTGTTTGACATTTAATTTATAATTAATTCATAAATTTCATATTATTGTTTGTTTATCTGTCAATATAAGAGTGTCGCACTCATTGGAATGATTTCCTAATCTATTATTTATCTGCTGGAGTTGCCATGGCAACTAAGCGTTTTATTGAATATTCCTTCTTCAAATGTTTGACATAAAATTTAAAGATTCATTGAAATTGAGAAATATTATTTTTTTATTTTCACTAAAATTGTATCAATTGAACCATTCTTCAGTTCGTGACTTCTTGCCATCATGACGCGACATGACGCGTCTAGAAACGTCAAGTGTCGCCAGTACGCCTTTGATAAAATACATTTTTTGGTGGCAAACCATAAATTAGCATTAATAACATAAGTAAATGTGTATCTTATTGCGAACTCAACACACATGAGACCACTCACCACCAATTGCTGCACAAAGTGATCTGCAAACTGCAACGAGGCCGATAAGATGCAGACTCGGCCTCAGGTCGTCGCACGCAAGGGGGTAGATTCCACAATTAATTAAAGCATTATGAATTAAGTATGGCAATACTTTTAAAACATATTTATGATCAGCATAATAAAAATAATTGTTCCTAAAAAAGATATTTATGTCTAAAGTTTTGATAAAATTTATGAGACTTTCGAGTAAACATTTAAGTAAACACGAAAATAGCAAATCAAATACCCCGAAAAATCGCAGGAGCCCCACTATAAATGTTTACATATCATCTTTTGTTTTACATAATCTATCTACACTAGGAAATGCTTATTTTACGAGTCACTTAGCATTTATTGTTCAGTCACTTACACAAGGTAAAGTCACTTTGCCGTATTCAATATTTAATCATGAATGTAGATTTTAAAAGATACAAATATTTTTATCGGCATTTATTTATTTTTATTATTAACGAATTTATTTATTCCTTATGGGACAATAAGAAGTTACAACAATAAATGATATAATAACACTGAACAAGGAATTAAATTAGTATAATATAGACAAATTAAACACCAGTCATTTATTGTTGCTCTGAAGTAACATGGCTACTCTAACTAGGTTAAAAAAAACATGTTCTAAGGGCGGCCAAAAGAAGGTTGCAGAAAAAATACAATAACTATTATGTACGAGAGATGCTACTTATAAAAAAAGATCTTAGGATAAATAAGATGTTTGAGTTTGAAGATACTTAATGCACATAAGTAATACATTATCGTATTGTATATAAATATAGGTATTAAAATGAATTAATTCACAGACACACAATATCTCTCTCTTTCTCGCACACAGTTAAACACATCCTCTATATACAAATACCTACTGTTTGTAAATAGGAAGAAAATCCAAATTCGGTTTTATTATCTGATTCTTTTTTAATGTAATATTGATATAACTGAATGCCTTTGCTAGCAACTCATGCTAGAGGCTGCCCTCTTATTACTGTTACAACTTTTAGAAATGATAATATGAAAAAGTGATAAATGATGTCACCTTTTAACCAAGGTGGGCATCCTTTTATGTCTAATTACACCTAATTGCTCCCCCCGCCCTCATCGCTGCTGGCCTGCGGTAGATCTTCCCTCTGCTTGATCTTGCTGATGAGTTCCTTGGCCGGGTTGAAGACTCCCAGGGTCTGCTGGTTGCAGATGTAGCACCTCTGGCTCTCCTGGTACTGCTCCAGGGCACATTTCTCACAGAAGTAATGATAAGATAAGATACCAATTTCTGACTCAAAATAGAAATTAATAAATGACCGGAAATAGCTTAGACTCGATACAAAGTAAAGACTTGTATGTTAGTTTGACTACCTAGGAAGGTGTCTAGTCGGAGAGCGCGGTGAGTTAAGACTGAAGAGTGGCGGCTCCTTCTTCGATTATGAAAATTAAACTGAGAGAAAGAAATTTACAACTCGTCTCATGACAGTCTGATTTGATGTCATCACGTGTGAAATGCAACTTAGCATTTTTCCAACAAAGTAAATGCTTGTGACTTTCAAAAAGAAATTCGCAAACTATTTAAGTCTAGTTCCAGTTATACTGGGCATGAGAATTATATATCTGGCAATTTCACAGGTGTGAAATATGCTTTCGTTACCAAGTCGTAGCATCGTTGACTGTTATCAGTATTTTAATGAAATGTGTGTTCTAAACGCATGCGAATGAATGAGTTGAAATTAAAATTGATTTGCCTATGAAGAGTAATTCCAGCCACTTTTTGACACATTTCTAGGCACCATAGCATTAAAACCTAGAAAAAACAAATATTTTTTTATCGCTGATTATATTAACATTTGGTGATTAATCGTGTTTGATGAGGACAAGAAGATTACTCAGCCCCGCCTACGAAATAGGAATTTGCCAGGTTTTTGAGAGCCCCATAAAACCTTACTTGGTTACGACGGGATCAATGAAACTGTTGTCTTGGTCACTGTCTATCTCATTCCCCTCGCGCTCGTGTGAGTGAGAGGGCTGCAACTCCGTCTCAACTCCATACAAAAATAGCCACTAGGTGAAAGCTATAAGAACCAATTTGCCATTTTAAGTAAGCATAAAATGCAGTATTAATCAGGATCAACGGCTGTTTTGATGTGATTGGTTCGATTTCAAATCAGCTTATAAAAACCGATGACATCTTTCTAAATGCAGTAGTGACCAGAGTGATTTATAGTGATTCATAGTGACCCAGATGACACCAAATTTGTAGCAATTGGACGTCCCAAGTCACCGAAGCTGATTTTTCTTCACAATGGTGAGTTTTCATAGGAATAAATCGCCATAAACGTGGTTTGAACCTGATTAAAAAGAATAATAAATGACACGGTTTTTTAAGCAAATCTAATAAGTAAGACTAATATTTACTTTTAAATACTAAAACCATTTTCAAATAGTATTTCAACCTTCAAAACATTCTCAGTAAACCTCAACAGATAAATTATACAAGTATAATAATATACTATGTAATTTTTATTAAAAAAATGTAGGTACTGTTTATGGGTTATTTAGATATTTTTTAAATAAACTAAAATGGGCCTAGCTATTAACCCAACTGGTATGGTAGTTTACAATAATTATATTTCTTTATTTTTCATTAGATTATCAAAAATATCCGGCTTTTTTTTATTTGCTAGAGTAACGAGGTTTGTGGCATCATTCACACGCAAACATGGCACACATAGTTGTCTATGGGTAAATCAATCTTCTTTCGTTTAGTTTTGGCCTAGGATTTATTTATCGTCATCTCAAAACCACCATTAATAGGAAATTGTAATCTTCTAAATTAAAATGGATAAAATAATTGAATTATGGGTATTTATACATAGGTAATCCATAACTCTAATTATCCATTTTAATTTAAAAGATTAAAATACACTTCACACTACAGACACTTCAATTTTATTAATATGCAAGATTATCTGCGATTTGTACATTTTAGAGTAAGAGTGTCAACGGAATCCAATGACAAACCACTATTTTCTGCTAAATGGCAGATGATGATTATCTAAAAATTGGATTCTGAACTTTCAAATGCCTAAATCCTGTTTATAATGTTTTTTCGTGAATATCTTATACAAGTACTAGATATGTGAACTTTGCATTTTATAAAAGCCTAAAATATGTTTCAGATTACTTCGAATATTATTGGTTTTTTATTGCACGACCCATTGCTTATCCGAACACAGTTTTAGAAGCCGAAAATCTATTATTTTTTTAGTGTTTTATAATACTCCTTAAAACCCAACCAAGAAGAATTGGATTTTTTGAATCTTATAGATAATGGCAATATTTTAAACTAACAAAATTCGAAAGATGAACAGCTGTCACTGTCAGTGTCACAATAAACAATTTGTTGTAAACTATGATACTAGGAAAGCTAAAAATATAATTGTTTTCTTATATTATGTTCAAATAATAACAATAATGCCCTAATACAATCATGGATAAAAGTGAGTATCAATTATAAAAAATATCGATAAGCCTATTGATCAAAGCCCACAGTAAAAGAGGTGTCAAAAATACTCAACCTATATTTATTGCAGAGTAAGCTTTAATTATTTTTTTCAAAATGAAACATTCCAGTTCAGAATTAATTAGTTCCGTTAATATAAAAAATGAAGTGTATTTTCAAAATGAAATCCAAGAAATTAACATTAATCAACAGCGGGAAATTGAAATAGAAGATGTTCAATTTATCAAGAAAGAACCTGATATTCACAATTTGGCGAAAGTCGCAAAATACAAAAAAGAACAAGCCACAATGAAAATTGCGAAAGTAAATCTAAATCTTATAGATTTTTCGTGTACGAAATGCGGGTGTCTAATTGATAGAAGCAAGTCTGCCCATGTTCAATGCAATGATAGCAATGCAATATTTAATGAGTGTTTTACTTTTTTGTGTTGGCAATGCTTAAACGTAAAAACGCCAATTAAAAACCGAAAAATTGTAGTTAATAAGTTGAAATGTAACGAATGCTGTAAGACGTTTGCATTAAAATATCTATTAATCGATCACATTAATGTCTTTCATCGCAAAATAAAAAAATATAAATGCAGCGAATGTGATTTTAAGTGTACTCGAAAAGGAAACCTAAAAGGACACATTGATGGTGTTCACCGCAATATAAAAAGTCATAAATGCAGCGAGTGTAATTATGTGTGCTACAGTAAAGGTTACTTAAAAAGACACATTGATGGTGTTCACCGCAAGATAAAAAGTCATAAATGCAGCGAGTGTAATTATGTGTGCTACAGTAAAGGTTACTTAAAAAGACACATTGATGGTGTTCACCGCAAGATAAAAAGTCATAAATGCAGCGAATGTGATTATATGTGTACTCTAAAAGGAACCCTAAAAAGACACATTGATGGTGTTCACCGCAATATAAAAAGTCATAAATGCAGCGAGTGTAATTATGTGTGCTACAGTAAAGGTTACTTAAAAAGACACATTGATGGTGTTCACCGCAAGATAAAAAGTCATAAATGCAGCGAATGTGATTATATGTGTACTCTAAAAGGAACCCTAAAAAGACACATTGATGGTGTTCACCGCAATATAAAAAGTCATAAATGCAGCGAGTGTAATTATGTGTGCTACAGTAAAGGTTACTTAAAAAGACACATTGATGGTGTTCACCGCAAGATAAAAAGTCATAAATGCAGCGAATGTGATTATATGTGTACTCTAAAAGGAACCCTAAAAAGACACATTGATGGTGTTCACCGCAAGATAAAAAGTCATAAATGCAGCGAGTGTAATTATGTGTGCTACAGTAAAGGTCACTTAAAAAGCCACATTGATGGTGTTCACCGCAAGATAAAAAATCATAAATGCAGCGAGTGTGATTATATGTGTTATCACAAAAGAAATTTAATCTCACACATTGATGGTGTACATCGCAAAATAAAAAAATATAAATGCAGCGAATGTGATTATATCTGTACTCAAAAAGGAAACCTAAAAAGACACATTGATGGTGTTCACCGCAAGATAAAACGTCATAAATGCAGCGAGTGTGATTATATGTGTTACGATAAAAAACAGTTAAAAAGACACATTGATTGTGTTCACCGCAAGATAAAAAGTCATAAATGCAGCGAGTGTAATTATGTGTGCTACAGTAAAGGTGACATAAAAAAACACATTGATGGTGTTCATCGCAAAATAAAAAAATATAAATGCAGCGAATGTGATTATACGTCTACTCTAAAAGGAACCCTAAAAAGACACATTGATGGTGTTCACCGCAAGATAAAAAGTCATAAATGCAGCGAGTGTAATTACGTGTGCTACAGTAAAGGTGACATAAAAAAACACATTGATGGTGTTCATCGCAAAATAAAAAAATATAAATGCAGCGAATGTGATTATACGACTACTCTAAAAGGAACCCTAAAAAGCCACATTGATGGTGTTCACCGCAAGATAAAAAGTCATAAATGCAGCGAGTGTAATTATGTGTGCTACAGTAAAGGTCACTTAAAAAGCCACATTGATGGTGTTCACCGCAAGATAAAAAGTCATAAATGCAGCGAGTGTAATTATGTGTGCTACAGTAAAGGTGACATAAAAAAACACATTGATGGTGTTCATCGCAAAATAAAAAAATATAAATGCAGCGAATGTGATTATACCTCTACTCTAAAAGGAACCCTAAAAAGACACATTGATGGTGTTCATCGCAAGATAAAAAGTCATAAATGCAGCGAGTGTAATTATGTGTGCTACAGTAAAGGGGACATAAAAAAACACATTGATGGTGTTCATCGCAAGATAAAAAGTCATAAATGCAGCAAGTGTGATTTTATGTGTACTGTAAAAGGAACCCTAAAATGCCACTTTGATAGTGTTCATCGCTAGATAAAAAGTCATAAATGCAGTGAGTGTGATTTTATGTGTACTGTAAAAGGAACCCTAAAAAGCCACTTTGATAGTGTTCATCGCTAGATAAAAAGTCATAAATGCAGCGAGTGTGATTTTATGTGTACTGTTCACAAAAAATAAAAAGTTGATTTTAAGAGAAAATAAGAAATTATAAACGCAGCGAGTGTTATGACATGTTCAATAAATGGCAATTTATACACTTATTACAATAACTACGCGTAGAATAACTCTGTTTTAATTGTAAGATTAGATTGATTCACTCATTTGAATGAATTCCTAATTTTTAATTTATCTGGTGGAGATGTCATGATCATAACTACCTTATTGAATATTCCTTTTTTAAAGGAATGACTCAGAGTTAAAGATTTATTTAGGGAATGCAACGAACTTAAGTTCGTATGAGAAGCGTGTAACGACACGGTTCACTTACTCGTAAATTGTAATTGATCTGTTTTCAAATATTAGCTTTAAATTAAAACTTAGTAACGATTTTTCCTTTTTAATCGTTTTGAAAAAGGGTGGAACTGTAGAAGGTTTTTTATAGAATTGGAATATGCGCGTTGTCCAGCACGCCTTTATGATAAAGTCCTTCTCAAGAAATTGAATAAATAGATTTATTTTAGCTTATTTTATTCCCGTACTTAAATACCTACCGGGTGGTTGATATCGAATGAATGCCTATGCTTGCCACCATGAGATTCCTCATTAAATTTAGTTTAAAAAATATTGGTACAAAATGTATTGTATTGTCCCTTGTAGATTTCCCTATATGTCGCAGGAACTTTGAATACCTTTAAATATGTAATAATTAGAATATAGGTTGTATAGTTATTATGATAAACATAAATATATTTAGGACCATTATTTCTAATTAACTGTATGAGACGTGTAGATTTTACAAACCTTGTTTTTGAATAAATTCAAAGTACAAATAAAAATGTCTAATTTCGAAAGATTACTATTATATTCTTGACATATTCTTTGAAGTGTTGCGTTTTATTTAATAAGAAAAGTCGTACTCTAAAGTGAATACTTTATAGAAGCTCTGGACAATCTACTAGATTATTGAGTAGTTTATATAGGAAGACGGCTTCAAAGACTTTCCTTCTGGTATCCAAACTGGCAATTTGGTGACCTTCAGACCTTCAGATTCTTGGTAAGCGCCAAATGAGATTTGACAACGCCAATTCAGGTGTTGAACCGGCTATTTAAATTCAACAATAATAGTGAGCTTTTATAACAATTTTTTTATTAGATCATCCGAACTGGGATTAATGGCCTTATAAACCTAAATTTTACACAATTACGCTAAGAATTCTTTTTTATGCAGAGCAATGAGCGTATACATATATTTTACTTAACAGACAAATCATTTATAAAATGCATTCGGGACACCATTTTCTCCCATAAAAATAACTTAGTTGATACCCTCTCACACACACTTACACCCATAAACACATCATTACTTACACTACACTCACACCGACTACAAAGCGTACAGTAATGATTTACTTTCGCTTGTATGAATTTAATATTTTATGTCCATTATGGTAATTTTCTATTTTCTAAGCCTTGGGCTTGGCTGGTACATAAAAGGAAGGAATTGTAAATTTGATGAATAAACTAAAATAAATAAAAGTACCCCAGTAATTACTATAATAAAATATTTAGATATCAAAATGTAATTCCTGCGAACCATCTTCCTTATAACAAAAATATATTTATCGTTTAGATGTGGTAAATAACTAATTTGGGCGAGTGGCTTGAGAAGTAGACGCTAGCATATAACTGCATAGTGGAAAGTTACCTCCAGCTGAACCAAAAAATGTCGATAAAAATAGGTTAGAAGCCTTGCGTTCAGGAAAATTCTGTTGGGACACATAACTTTCCCAAGATGCAACCAAATATTGAAACCTTTTCTCTCCAACCTTCGTCAAATTTCTCTTCTCAGCGTTATCCGTGCAATCGAATATCAAAAATACTAAATATGACTTATTTCAGGTACAAATTATTTTACCAGCTGTGTATGTTTTCAACCAATAATCATTTTTAGGCTTCCAGAACACCCCATGTAATAAAAAATAAACCACTAAGGTTAAGTCAAGGACTATAAAACCTTGTAAACATTAAAATACGGTGATATTTAATGTTTATTTTATGAAGTTAACAAAATTTGTTACAAGATTACAGGACTATTCTAAACAGGTAACGATATAGAGATAATTTCATACGAGTGAAATACAAATATTAGGTTAGAAATCGTTACAATGGGCGTCACAAATTCCACGGCGTTAATATGTATTTATAAATGTACTTTAGTTAAACTTGCATAATCACGCTCGCTACATTTAAAGTTTCTTATTTTTCAGTGGACGACGTCAATATGAATCCGTAAGTTTCCATTAGCTGAACTTGTAGAAACACATTCGTTGCATTTAAACATTCTTATTTTTTGTCTAAAACTCTATTAATTGAACTTGCATAATCACACTTGGTGCATTTAAAATTTCTCATTTTCCGATGAACGGAGTTCATATGCTTTCGTAAAGTCGTGTTAGTTAAACCTGCATAATCACATTTGTTGCATTTAAACTTTCTTATTTTTCGGTGAACGTGTTTTTTAATTTTGTAATATTTTAATGATATTTGCAATTTTTCAAAATTTGATAAATTGCAATTTTTCAAAATCTTTGCAACTCTCATTTATCGTGTCAATTGAGTAATACATATAAATAAACCAATATTCAACCAAAATAATGTTGTGATCGTGTCGAAACGTCCGCGGTTCAAATTTTAGATTAGTTTTTGTTAATTTCAAATGCCGAAACTAATATTAAGTAAACTATTCTTTGATATCGTTACTTGAATTGCAATCTATCAACTAGTGTGCGAATATAATTTCCGAAGTGCGATTCACCACCGCACGACTGACTTTAAGTTGTTTCTCATTTTTGGGCATTTTTGGGCATTTTTGGGCATCAGCGCGGTCAATCGATATATTTATTATGAGAAATAAGAAAATAATTTATATTATAACTATGAAATTTGTACACAGTCATAGAAGATATATCAGGATATAATTTTTTGTCAAATGTGTCGTTATTAAAGTCTTCGAGTAAAGATTTTTATTCAATAGTATTTGTTTTAATATAGTGTAAAACGGTTTTCATTTTATTTTATCTTAATTTTCCGATAATTTATAGAATATTTTTAGTCCGTTATATTTCAAATAATTACGCGTTTGTTTTAAATGAAATTGTTTTACCATAGAGCATCATTAATATATACCAGTAGGACAGTGATTCATACCGCAAATAAACTTTCTTATTTTCTGGTGAACGGCGTCAATATGAGTGTAAATTGTATTGGCTAAACATGCATCAACACAGTCGCTACATTCAAATTGTCAATGAACGCCATCTAAAACAAAAAATCTAACACTTTTATTAGTTCAACATATATTTATTATCCAATTAACGCCAATATAAATTCCTAAATTTCAGTTAGTTGAATATGCATAATCGGTCGCTGAATTTAAACAAATAAAAAATTATTATTTTATTGTGTTTTGTGGTTCAGATGTTTTCTGCTAATTCAACATTAGAAAATTTGTTTTTTTTTAACCTTTCGGGTCTGATTATACAATTGGATGATGAAATATTTCATTGGGATGATTTAATAAAAAAAATGTTATAAAAGCTCGCTATTATTGTTGAATTTTGCGAGTTGCTGTCAAAATATTTTCAGAATTTTCATTTTAAAAATATTCCAAATCTTGAGACAGATCTGTAAATAAATTTCTCTCGTAAGTTCAGTATAGGAGCATTGAAGCTGAATCTATCTCAGATTGGGATTTTTATCTATTCATTTAATTGTTTATTTAACTACCTTTATCCACTCAATTACTTGTTAATTGCTTTTAAAAGAAGTTCAAGACACTGGCACGACGGAATCACGCAAAAACAATCTTAGTCCGTTTTATAGGCGCCAATCGTTTTGAAATAAACGAGAAATTATAATCAATTTCTAAAAGTATCTTAAGGAATTTAAAACAACTAAACCAAACTCAAACTACCCTCAGATCGACCACGCCAGTGGATGCTTTTTGTCTGAATTCTCACTTAAGGTAATTTCAATTATATTCTCTTAACTCATTCTTCGCTCATGAAGAATTATCAAACCTTGACAATCAATTAAAAATGGCCGTGTGGCCCTATATATTAAAACATTACACAGTTTAGCATGCGGACAAAACAAACAAATTAAAGATTAGGTTTTTCATAAATTATAGAATATGAAAAAATGTCTTTTATATGTTGTTTATAAATACTATTGTTAAATTGCATTATTTTTGTGTAATTTAAACTTCTAAAGTAAAAAAAATGTGAATAAATATATTGTTTTTAAAAATGTAAGGACATTCCTAAGTATAAAAATGAAATAGTGTTTCCCACGGGATTCCTTATCACTTGACTTCCTCGCCTCCGGACTAAATGGGTCAACTTTTTCTAGTGCAAGTCCTTTTATGGGGTTATTCTACACATCAAACGAAACGACTATTGTTTAAGGGTTTTCTTAATTTTATCATTTTTTCCAAAGAAAATATATAATAATCTTAAAAATCACGTGGCATGCTTCTGCATCTATCTCAATGCGTGGCACATTGAGCAGGTCAGGACCGCGTGCTGATCGCCCCAGCCAGGGGTGGCACAAAATGTAACTTCCAGTTTAAATGTTATTTCGTCGGGGCGTTTTACAATAAAATATGAAACTAGTTAAACCCGACAACATTTTCATCTTGCTATTTCCAGCTCGAAAAAGATATTCTCTTTAACAACACATCCTGGCCAAATGCGACAAATTTGCTAGGATAGGTGGAACCCGCAGACCTCAAAGGAATACTTCCCTGGTGACTGCTACTCAAAACGCTGCTTTCTGAATGCTGGGTTCCACTGGTGCACCACTCACTCACGGCTGACCACAGAATCATGTGATTCAGAGGAACGGGCTACTTAAAGGATCTTCTCTTATTTAATTTAATTTTAAAATTCCCGTCTGCAGTTGAGTCGCTCTACTCAAAACCCAAATCAGACTGACTGTAAAAAAGTGACAGCATTAGGATAAAATATCAGCGCTGCCAATGTCGAAACTAATGTATTATAATACTATTTAATTTATTTTTTATTATTCTATAGTATTTGTGTGTTTACTAATGTGTTAATATAATATTGTTTTTGATGTCAATTTTGAAGTGAGAAATGTTAATGAGGTATGAAATTACTTTAATGTATAAAAATATATAAAAAACTTAATCCTAATGTGAAGACGGAACAAATTTTTATAGGATTATTTTACTGCCCATTTGAGTTACTTTTTTTGGCACATTAAAAAACTTGTAGAATAAAATTGTCCAGTTTCAAGTGTAAAATAACACCATAGATCGATTTGCGGGAGAAAAAATCACCTAAAATTGACAAAAACACTAAAATTCCTAAAAGAAAACATCTGACCACTAACTAGTGTTAGTTCCAAAAAAGTCGAATTCTTAATTATTGATGCAAAAGGATTGAATTCGTAGGCAAATACGAGGGTAGAATGAATTAACCTATTAAGTACCTAGTTGTTGCAATTATAACGATTTTACGCAAAACTGTGTTATGCGCATTCAAAAGATAATTGCCGTGGCTGTAATCATTTTATTCAAAATATGCAAATAACAGGAATGTTTCTAAAAATATCTGAAACTCCAAATGAAATACAAAATAACTCTTAAAACCACACACTTTGCATATGAACTTTCTAATTTAAGATGAATGAATAAATTTATATCTGAAATGCTACATTAAAAACAACATATTGTCTTAATAATATGTTAATGAATTTGTTATTTAAATGAACCTTAATGAACTAGCTGAACTTTCTTATATGTGGTGTCTATAGTTATGTATTTGTAATTTTTGTTTAGCAAAATTTGTAAAATCACATTCGCTTCATTTCGACTTTCTTAATTTTTGGTGAATGGCGTCAATATGGTTCCGTAAAAGTTGATTAGTTGAACATGCATAATCACACTCGCTGCATTTAAACTTTCTTATTTTCAGATGAACGGCGTTAATATGGTTTCGTAAACTTTCTTTAAATAAACATGAATAATCACATTCGCTGCATTTAAACTTTCTGATTTTCCGATGAACGGCGTCGATATGTTTTCGTAATTGTTGATTAATTGAACATGCATAATCACACTCGCTGCATTTAAACTTTCTTATTTTCAGATGAACGGCGTTAATATGGTTTCGTAAACTTTCTTTAAATAAACATGAATAATCACATTCGCTGCATTTAAACTTTCTGATTTTCCGATGAACGGCGTCGATATGTTTTCGTAATTGTTGATAATTTGAACATGCATAATCACACTCGCTGCATTTAAACTTTCTTATTTTCAGATGAATGGCGTTAATATGGTTTCGTAAACTTTCTTTAAATAAACATGAATAATCACATTCGCTGCATTTAAACTTTCTGATTTTCCGATGAACGGCGTCGATATGTTTTCGTAAATTTCCATTACTTGAACATGCATAATCACACTCTGTGCATTTGAAAGTTTTCATTTTCCAATGAACGGCGTTAATATGGTTCCGTAAATATTGATTAGTTGAACATGCATAATCACACTCGCTGCATTTAAAATTTCTCACTTTCAGATGAACGGCGTTAATATGGTTCCTTAAAAGTTGATTAGTTGAACATGCATAATCACATTCGCTGCATTTAAACTTTCTGATTTTCCGATGAACGGCGTCGATATGTTTTCGTAATTGTTGATTAATTGAACATGCATAATCACACTCACTGCATTTAATCTTTCTTATTTTCAGATGAACGGCGTTAATATGGTTTCGTAAACTTTCTTTAAATAAACATGAATAATCACATTCGCTGCATTTAAACTTTCTGATTTTCCGATGAATGGCGTCGATATGTTTTCGTAAATTTCCATTACTTGAACATGCATAATCACACTCTGTGCATTTGAAAGTTTTTATTTTCAGATGAATGGCGTTAATATGGTTCCGTAAAAGTTGATTAGTTGAACATGCATAATCACATTCGCTGCATTTAAACTTTCTGATTTTCCGATGAACGGCGTCGATATGTTTTCGTAATTGTTGATTAATTGAACATGCATAATCACACTCACTGCATTTAATCTTTCTTATTTTCAGATGAACGGCGTTAATATGGTTTCGTAAACTTTCTTTAAATAAACATGAATAATCACATTCGCTGCATTTAAACTTTCTGATTTTCCGATGAACGGCGTCGATATGTTTTCGTAAATTTCCATTACTTGAACATGCATAATCACACTCTGTGCATTTGAAAGTTTTCATTTTCCAATGAACGGCGTTAATATGGTTCCGTAAATATTGATTAGTTGAACATGCATAATCACACTCGCTGCATTTAAAATTTCTCACTTTCAGATGAACGGCGTTAATATGGTTCCTTAAAAGTTGATTAGTTGAACATGCATAATCACACTCTGTGCATTTGAAAGTTTTTATTTTCAGATGAATGGCGTTAATATGGTTCCGTAAAAGTTGATTAGTTGAACATGCATAATCACATTCGCTGCATTTAAACTTTCTGATTTTACGATGAACGGCGTCGATATGTTTTCGTAAATTTCCATTACTTGAACATGCATAATCACACTCTGTGCATTTGAAATTTCTTATTTTTAGCATTAAATTAGCATTTTCCTCGTAATAATGTTGTAGCACACTTTTTGTGTCTTTTTCCGATTTGATAAATTGGATATTTTCTACGGTAAATTGATCGCATAGTTGATTTGAGTTCAGTTGTTGATTTGAGTGATAACTATCGCAGTCATTGACAATGATTTCTGATTTAACGGATGGACTTGCAGAATATTCGTTAGAATTAGTAAATCGCACTTTTTCAAAATCACTGCAACTTGGTTTGTTATCGCTAGTTTTCTCATAAATACTGTGATCATTCGCTTGCTCCATTTTATGAGTAATATCAATTAATTTAACATTATGTTATGCGATATTAAATCAAAAGAATGTTTTGGTTAGGTACCTACATAATTATTATATTCTTGTAATTAATTTTAATATCTCCACGTATTTTAGTTGAGTTTGACTTATCACTTCACTATTTTCGATGGCGTTCTACGTTCTCTAACCTAACCTAACCTGTCAATTTGGTTAAAGTTTCACTTGTTTAGAATAATGATTATATTGTATGCAAATCCGGACGAATAATGGCAAATAAATTGAATACAGCAATTCCTACTTCGTACGAATCAGGGCAACTGCAAAATTAACACTTTCTGTCTCTATTATTGTCATGGCGACTCTAACCTGTCAAACTGACAAGGAGCGTTCGGCAAGTCAGCTTCAGACTAACCCTACATAAAGTGTGATTTATGCCAGTTCAAAGTTGCAAAAGTAGGTAGACTGAAAATTGTATTTACTTAAGGTAAATATTGCGGATTATTTGAATCAGTCATGTTAACCGATTTTATATGATCTGTTACATTCGTAACTAGGTGCGCGTAACATGTTCTAAGAAAGGTTATTTGAGTTCTTTTTATTGTTACATTTTCCACTTGTATTATCCTTTTTTTGTTGCGTTAGTGGAGAGGATACAAAACTACAGATGAAACTAAACATGAATCTAAAGTGAAACGCATATATTATTTTATTAGATAAAAAATAAACATTCCTACCTTACTATGTAGAAGTACAAGTATATATGTATATATATTTTTTATTTATATTCGTTCCTTGAATACGTCCAAGCGATAGACAATGATCTTACTTTGGGCCGAAATTTTGTAAATCTAATTGCACGTGGCTCTATCACACACGAATACCATATGGGGGTAGTCCGGGAGACGTGTACACGGGTTTACTAATTCCCCAATGTGGAGTTATGCTGCCAGAAAACATAGAGACGGGAACTGAGGGTGAAAAACGCATCACAACAAGTACGCCACTTTGCGTCGAGTACACTCCTCGCGAATCGTACTCTCGCTTGCTCGCATGTGTCATCTATCCAGTCTCTATCCAGATGGGTATCTACCGGTGTTGGGTTTTCACAAGGACAATTTGTATCTATATGTTTTAAAAGATCGTTGGGGAAAAGTGCCATCGGAAAGAGGCTCCTTAAATTACGCACGATTGCTAATCTCTTTGAGATACAGGTCTTTTCTTTTTGTTTTAAAAAAAAATAATTGGACATGTAAACACAATGTTACCACTATCCTACCACTATCCTAGATATGATGCCATGTTAGGTTAAAAGGGTGTACCGAAGGGGTCCCTAGGGATTAACCCTCACCCTTGATTAACCCTCATCAGATAGCGTGGGTGAAAAAACACCGAAAGGATTTATTTATTGCTCACCTTTTCGGCAATATCTAAACTTTAGGCCTTTTAAACTTTTTTTTTGTATATTTACATTATTATGCTATTTTTGTTTTCGGCTGTTTTTAATTTAAAAAAAACCTTTATCAGATCTTTTGGATTTTTTTATATCGGATGAAGAAGACTATCTTTAGAAAAGAAATGCTTTGAAAATGTTTTAGAAAAGAAATTTCTTCACTTTCTTGTGGAGACAATAATTGGCGTCATTTCACACCAATCACTTTCAAATTGATACATAAAATTTAAGGTCATAAAATCTCGGTCAAGTTCGCTGAGGGTCAAAATTAGACCAGGGGAAAAGTGAAATTTTGCTATAACTTTCTTAGTATAAAAAATATCGAATTAATTTAAATTTGATATTTTTCCCTAATTAAGGGCTGAAAACTCACATAAGTAAATTTTTTTGATAGCGCCAACCATTAGTCTTAGGGGTGGGATAAAGTGCTTTTTCAAAATACAAAAACCATACCTCCCTTAATCAATTCCCTCCCTTAATCCCTACAGGATCAATTTCGTTCGAAATGTTAATTGTAGACCTCTAATTTCCCTACAACTTTTATTTGAAACAATTTTTGATATGAGCAACCCTCACGCCACACTAATAAGAGGGATTCAATATGCGCACTCTCGGTTGAGCCGCGCGGCAGCTCGCGCAGAGTTTGATACAAGTTCGTACAATTGGCTTTCGCTTAAAAAACACTATCTACTTTAAAAAAATGCAGTTGCTGAAATATTTAAATGAATATATTTCAAAGTAAATGCAAGAGAAATGCACAAATATATTATTATATATTTTTTATTATAATGCAGTAATAATCTAGGATTTTAGAATTTGTATTAATTTTATTAAATCCTCACTTAAATAGTTTTTGAACAGCACATTTTAATAGCATTAAAACACAATTATCTCAAATATACGATCACTCAATTTCAATCTCAATTCAACCAAATATAAAAATAATGGTGAGCATCACATCTGCATATTAAAATTGTTTTTTGAGGTGTCTTTAAAAGTAAAAAAAAACTTGATTATGCTAATCATATAATTATTTTTTTTAAACAAAACATCTTCATTCAGGTACTATTTAAGTACTTAGGTAAGTATCTAAAGTTTAATAGTAAATGATACCTAATCGGTTCTATAATAGAGTTTTGTTTGCACGCTTGTAATTGCAAATCGATACGTTTTTTTTAAATTCGTATTTATTGAATTTGTGTCTTTTTGGGGAGTTAAACTATATCGACAGCTAAACCGGTCCCCTGAAAAAAAACCATCATACTAAAATAATTGCATAATTAAAAAAACTTTGTTTTTCTTCGAAGGGTTTGCTTCGCGAACCGCGCCATGCGTTCAATCGCCTTCTCAAACATTCACATTATTTCTTTAAAATTTAGAATTCGTTCTTTTCGTAATTAGGAAACATTTTTACAATATTTTTTGCTCATTAATGTTTGATTATTGATCTATATCAACCACTTAAAAGGACATCGGCATACACCCGTGAATGCTTCTGTAACTGTCCTTTACGTGTACTCACACTAACTGCATTTAAATTCAATAATTTCACGATGAGTTGCATCGACATGCTTCTGTAACTGTCTTCTATATGTACTCGTGTAATCGCACTCATTGCATTTAAATTTCCTTATTTTCCGGTGAATAGCATCGACATGATTCTTCAAATTTGTTTTGTTTGTAAATGCGTAATTGCATTCGCTGCATTTAAATTTTATTTTCCTGTGAATTGCATCGACATGTTTCTTCAAATTTGTTTTGTTTGTAGATGTGTGTTTGCATTCGCTGCAATGAAATTTTCTTATTTTCCGATGAATTACTTCTATATGGTGTTTTAAATGTATTTTATATGCACTGGTATATTCGCAATCGCTGCATTTAAATTTCTTTATTTTTCTGTGAATTGCATCGACATGTATCTTCAAATTTGTTTTGTTTGTAAATGCGTAATTGCATTCGCTGCATTTACATTTTATTTTCCGGTGAATTGCATCGACATGTATCTTCAAATTTGTTTTGTTTGTAAATGCGTAATTGCATTCGCTGCATTTAAATTTTATTTTCCTGTGAATTGCATCGATATGGTATTGTAAACCTGTCTTATATGCACTGGTATGTTCGCAATCGCTGCATTTAAATTTCCTTATTTTTCTGTGAATTGCATCGACATGTATCTTCAAATTTGTTTTGTTTGTACATATGTAATTGCATTCGCTGCATTTAAATTTCCTTATTTTCCGGTGAATAGCATCGACATGATTCTTCAAATTTGTTTTGTTTGTACATGTGTAATTGCATTCGCTGCATTTAAATTTCCTTATTTTTCTGTGAATTGCATCGACATGTATCTTCAAATTGTATTTACTTGTACATGTGTAATTGCATTCGCTGCATTTAAATTTTCCAATTTTCCGATGAACTACATTAATATGATCCACCAAATAATATTTGTTTATAAAATCCTTGTTACATTCATTACACTTGAATCGTATTCTTTTGTGTACAGAATCAATGTGACCTAATAAAATAGAGTTTTGCTTAAATGTCCTATTACACTCGTTACATTTATAATTTCTTTTTTTAATTTTATGTAATTTAGAGCGTTTTTTGTTCAGAGGAGCAGTCATTGTTAAACAAAGTTTTTCCTTTTCTTTGCAATCCGAGCATAATAAATTTGACTCGTGTTGATGAACGCTATTTATCAAACCGCAATTATCAACGGTACACTTGCAACTACGACACGTAAAGCCGATTTCATTTGTTGTCAAAATGGATGTTTCTTCATTTTGCGTTGTTTTAGATTTGAATTTTTGATCTGCGTTAACACAATATTCTACGCTTGAAATATTAGCTTCCGATTTGATAAATTTAGTATTTTCCTCTTCAAAATAATCGCAGTGGTGATTATTTAACGTTTCTTTCTGGAAACCATGGAATCTTTTGTATTCAATGTGCGATTCACTAAAACGATCTGGATCAAGACTATTTTCGCACGATGGCTCTTGCGTCCCGTCGAAATGGCTGCTGGACGGATTGCAATCAACTGATTGCTCATATTTTATGGTAACATTGTCATCGTTTTGTTCTAATTTGAGAGCGGATTTATTTTCGTTTCCTTCCATAATTATAACCTCACTTAACCTAGTTCAGACATTGCCATTGCATTAGTTTAGACAGTCCATTTTGACATTTCGACCTGATTACTCTTTTTACAAAATATAGAAATAGGAAAGAAAAATAGTTGACAGGACCGATTAATATATTTTCAATATTAAAAATAATTGTAAATTTTAATCGTGAATATCCGAATAGCAAAAATATTACTATAGTTTAATAGTATAATAATCTTTAACAAAATAAATATCCCACCTAAAAGCTGAAATTTTTATAACCTATATTCACATATTAATTTTATTTATAACTAGCGCCAACCAGTTAGGCACTAAAGTGACCCCGTGAAATTAAGGCAATAAATTGTAAGAAATTAAGCCGATTGTCAATAAACCGTGCAATTATAATATCACTAGTGAAATTGTAATATCACGGCTTTGACAGTATGCCAGCGACATCAGGGTGTCCCATAAGTGGTGGATCAAACGATATGAGGTGATAGGAGATGTCATTTGCTATCAAACTTAATATAAACATGGTCTACCAATTCTCAATGGTTTAGAAGTTATACCACTTACAACCACTTTTTTGAAAATACTTACCCCGTCTTACATAAAAAATCGTGAAAATGATCTATTTTTCAACATTTTTTTTTCTTGTTTCGTGCTTATTAGTAATTTATTTTTCTAGTAATCGTATTTTCTTGAACTTTTCCTCGATATTAAAAAAGTAAACTTGAATTTTGTCATAATTTACTATTTTCATAAAAAAAATACCTCAACTTTGTATAAAGTTTACCTAAAAAAAATGTACTACGGAAAGTTGTACCACCACTTTAAAAACTTCTACTGTTCATACTGATTCTAAAGAAGGTACAATTTATTGGTATTGTCAATGTTTCCATACTTTTAGTAGTAGTTTTTCAATGAGAGGGGTCGGTCAATAATAAAACAAGCTAAATAAAATATATTTTTGTATCTGTAATAATGTATCATTTATTGCAACTTTTTTCTAGAAAAGATGCTCAAAATGTCTTCCTCCCTCTCTAATTAATGCATAGATGACATCTTCTCAAAAGGTTTCTTTTCAGATTTAGCATTGCTCTATCATTATTACGAACGACAACTGCTGGAGCTTTCAATTCTTCTCTTAGTTGCAGCTCGTCTTGAACTTCGTGTTGGTATACCATTTCCTTGAAGTAGCCCCAAACAAAGTAATCGAGGGGATTCAGATCCGGCGAGCGTGCTGGCCAGGGGATAATTCCCCCTCTTCCTATCCAGCGATTGGGGTATGTGTTATCTAGGTGATTGCGGACATTGGCTGTAAAGTGAGGTGGTGCTCCATCGTGCTGCGACCACATGCTTTCCTGTATTTCCAGTGGAAAATTTGCTAGAAGTCCGTTAAGATCATGCCGCAGGAACTGTAGGTATCGTCTACCTTTGAATATTCGTGTCAGCTCAAATCAGCCTACCACCGAGTATTCCCGCCCACAGATTGACACCAAACTGATGTTGGAAGCGATCTCTCCTTATAATTCTCGGATTTTCCACCAACCAAGAGTGCATATTGTGCATGTTGAATACGCCAACCCTTTTAAATGTAGACTCATCGCTCCACAAAATCGAATCAAAGAAGTTTTCATCTTCCCGGGATCGACGAAGCATTTCTCTGCAAAATGCTACCCGTAAAGCGTTGTCTCTGGGCAAAAGCGCCTGCGCACGTTGCACGTGGAAAGGGTGCAAAAAAAAAAAAAGGGAGAAAAGTCGGATTGGGTTGAACTTAATTTTAATCGTATGAAATTTCAGCCGATTTTTTGAAGTGTAAATATAAGGGCAAATATAAAAAACACTTTTGGCTCAGTAATAATATTAATATGCTATTCCTCTTGCAGCTTGGGTCGGTTTCCGTAGTGTAGCAGTTATCACGTTTATAGTTTTATTAGTGAAATCTTCTTAAAAAAAATTCCTAAATAGTACCGATGTTTTTATTGTAGTACCAGCTATCTACTACTAGCCATCTAGCTATCCATGTGTCATCTATTGAATACAAAAAAGCACATGAAATACACCAATTTATGCTTTTATTTTTTAAAAAAAACTGATTTAATATAGAACTAAACTAGGAATTTTGCCGTGGTTTTGTGCATTGATATAGTATTTTAGACAGATTTTGCCGAATTATTAAAAATAGTTCAATTTGGGAAAAGTACAAAATAAATAGAGAATAATTCTATATATAGGAAGGTGTTGGGTGGTTTTATTACTAACCGTGCGTGAAAATTTACCAAAAAAACTGGAATTATGTTAAAATTTATGATTAATTAAAAGAATGTCATCATACTATTATATTGTATTGTTTTTTTATTTTAACTAATCAAATTTAAAATATAACTCACTGTCGCCTCTATTGTGCCGCAAGCACGAGTGAAGATAGGAAATGAAGCAACCCATCACAAGTTGGTACCACAGGCGCGAATAGTCTGGGCGAAGATGCCTTTTATGACGCCTGAAGGGCCTAGCTGTAAGACGTCAGGTTCTGATTAGATAATTTACTACTACTAAACAATGTATAGAAGCAGTTGATATTTATGATAGTTACAGGTATCATAGCCATCTTGTTTATTATAAGATCTACTGATAAATAAGCATAGTTTGATCCATAGTTTTATGCCGTAGTTGGTATTGTATAATTTGAGCGTGGTCCAACGAGACATTCAACTGCGATCTAATGTTGTACATAAAAATACACCAATTTTAACTTTGTTTAGTAAGAGAAAAGCAAGAGAAAAAACCTGAAGAACTCCGATCAGTTGATACTCAAGAATTGACTTTCGCTACTCAGATGAAATTGCGTGCATCAATCAGGTCAGCTAGATGCTTTATAGGTTATAAAAGACATGACTAATAGCTCAAACCGGGCATATGATAATATATAAATCATTATGTGATAATATAATAAATATATATAACATAATAAATATTAATATATCATTATTCATTTAAATGGTACGAGAACACAATAATATGTAGGTTTCCAACAAAATACCATCCGTAGATCTGTCTTTCTCAAAGAATTAGTTTGGCCAGCTTTTTGGACCAAATACCCCTATGTGCAAATACCTATGGTCGATTGGGAGAGCAGTCGAATTATTAAATTCCATTTCCGCGGAGATTGATACCTTTTTCTGTTCGCCCAATAGTATTAAACATTTACTTTCTCTTACACCGCTGCTCAGCGTGATCAGCGTGAATAATTTATTTGTTATGGTGCGCCTAAAGTCATTATTTTAATTTTAAAGTTGTATTTTTCATGATTACTTCAATTTATTTGTTATTCTCTTCTATTGTTTGTTATGTTGTTCTTTTCTTTTAGTAGTTTAATTTTTACTTTAATTGTAATGTGTACATGGGGAAACCTGTTTAATAAATAAATAAATAAACATTATGTGCGAACTCAAAAATAATATATTTGTCTTTCTTTGTCCGCTTGGCTGCGTATCTATCGGTTTCTTTCTCGCACCGCATCACTCATTTGACAGTTCAATAATATTATTTATTTACGTAATTTGATATAAATAGCAGAGAAATTATAAATATAATGAAATATTTACAAGTGAAATGATATTTTTTCAATTAACTGCTTTATTTTCGAATGATTACTGCAAGTTTTACTGCACAAAGGGCATTGTTGTGAGTTTCTCTAAAACGCTCGGCACATCGACTGGCAAAAAAGCAATACCACACCAGCGAATGGTATTGCTTTTAGGCGGTAGACGAATTCTTGGAAGTTAAGGTTTAAATTTCACGGTTCCTTCTATGCCAGTATTCAAAACGTAATTTGTAATAAACCTGGTTTCATCAAAAGATCCCTCTAGAGATCTCTCTTGTCTCTTAAAATGAAATTTCCTCTCAGTTTATCACATTTGGTAGCATCTAACAATTTTACAATTTATAAAGTTATTTTAACATTGATCTCTCCTAACCAGCTTTCAATTTATTTATTTTTTTTTATTTTATATTTCCCATCCGTTAAATTCGGTTCTTCGTATTTACTTTTATATTTATAAAAGGTAAAATGTGTTTCTGGCACACTGCCTAAGCTTTTGGCTTATTGCCACTTTAGATGAAGAAAAAGAAGAAAGAAAAAACACTATCCATGACATAACGACGTAGGCAACTGTCATATTCACATTTTGAAACCCTATAAGAAGATAAAACGAACTGTTTATACATTTATCTTTATCAAAATGGAGAAAAACGAACTTAAAACTGGACAAATCGATGACAATTTTACCTTTCAATATGAGCAAGTAAGTGAATGCAATCAAACCAACACTAATATTGATGGACATCACAAGCAATCATCCAAGATTAATCTTGAAACATCAAATCCAGCTGGATTTATTAAGTCAGAAGTTGATAACGAAATTTGCTTTGGTTTCCGGGGAAAGAATAGTATAAATCATCAAGATGATGCTTTTGAAGAAGAAAATACAAAGTTTATAAAATTAGAAACCAATCTCTTGAACGACCAACGTAATAATCAAACAATCCAAAATGTAAAAAGCCCAATTATATTATTAAAAACAATCAATTTTATTTGTAACATTTGCAAATGTACTCTTGATAGACACAGCCGAATAAATACTGCAATAGATAAGCACAATAGGGCGAACTTAATGTGTTTAGAATGCAGAGGACAACAAAGAATGAAATCAACAGTGACTGATACTCGAAAGAAGATTACGGATGAACAATTTAAAATTAAACAAAATCGTCAAATAAGAAAATTTAATTGCGACGAGTGCAATTACAGTAGTTCAAGCAACGCAGATTTACAAACGCATATCGATGGAGTTCATCGAAAGATAAGAAAATTTAAATGCAGCGAGTGCAATCACAGTAGTTCAAGCAACGCAGATTTACAAACGCATATCGATGGAGTTCATCGAAAGATAAGAAAATTTAAATGCAGCGAGTGCGATCACAGCAGTTCAAGGAAAGCACATTTGCAAACACATATGGATGGAGTTCATCGGAAAATGCGAAAATTCAAATGCAGCGAGTGCGATCTGAGTAGTTCAAGCAAATCAAATTTACAAAAGCATGTCGATGGAGTTCATCGAAACATAAAAAAATTCAAATGCAGCGAGTGCGATTACAATAGTTTAAGAAAATCAGATTTACAAAAGCATGTTGATGGAGTTCATCGGAAAATAAGAAAATTTAAATGCAGCGAGTGCGATTACAATAGTTCAAGGAAAGCAGATTTACAAACGCATATCGATGGAGTTCATCGAAAGATAAGAAAATTTAAATGCAGCGAGTGCGATCACAGTAGTTCAAGCAAAGCACATTTACAAAGTCATATCGATGGAGTTCATCGAAAAATAAGAAAATTTAAATGCAGCGAGTGCGATCAGAGTAGTTTATGCAAATCAAATTTACAAAAGCATGTCGATGGAGTTCATCGAAACATAAGAAAAATCAAATGCAGCGAGTGCGATTACAATAGTTTAAGAAAATCAGATTTACAAAAGCATGTTGATGGAGTTCATCGGAAAATAAGAAAATTTAAATGCAGCGAGTGCGATTACAATAGTTCAAGGAAAGCAGTTTTACAAACGCATATCGATGGAGTTCATCGAAAGATAAGAAAATTTAAATGCAGCGAGTGCGATCACAGTAGTTCAAGCAAAGCACATTTACAAAGTCATATCGATGGAGTTCATCGAAAAATAAGAAAATTTAAATGCAGCGAGTGCGATCAGAGTAGTTTATGCAAATCAAATTTACAAAAGCATGTCGATGGAGTTCATCGAAACATAAGAAAAATCAAATGCAGCGAGTGCGATTACAATAGTTTAAGAAAATCAGATTTACAAAAGCATGTTGATGGAGTTCATCGAAAAATAAGAAAATTTAAATGCAGCGAGTGCGATTACAATAGTTCAAGGAAAGCAGTTTTACAAACGCATATCGATGGAGTTCATCGAAAAATAAGAAAATTTAAATGCAGCGAATGCGATCAGAGTAGTTCAAGCAAATCAAATTTACAAAAGCATATTGATGGAGTTCATCGCAAAAAATAAAAAGATTCATAATCAACTTTAATTAATCGAGATCACAAAAATCACCGTTATAAAAAGTTCAACAATAAGCAATTTGTCAAAATTTACATTTGACGATATTGAGTTATAATTAAGCGATAGGTACAGGTTAATGTTCTCTTTATTTTGACAAAAAATCATCCTACAAACGTATTTTATTTGTAAATCATAAAAAAAACGCTATTGCTTATTGGTTAATTAATTAATGTATGGAGCAAGTTATCGTATTTCACAATATGTGTATTTAATTATGCAGTTAAGTTTTAAAACGAAGCATATTTAATGGCCAGATAAAACCTTCTATTCCACGCACTGCGCACTAGATGCCAATCATTTTAGCGATTTGTTTTTTTTTGTTAAAAATATTAAATAGCGTTTAAACTGTCATTTTAGAATTAGATAAAAAAAACATGATTTAAAGTAGAATGATTTTAGTTAGAATATTAGTAAATAATACTAGTAATGTAAGAAAATACCCTATATAAAAGTTAGCTTATAAATTTGAGAAATTTGAAGAGAATGACATCGCTCTAAAGGTTAACGGAAAATATCCTGTTAGTTATTCAATTTGGGTATTGAATATGGTCATAAAATAAGTATTTACTATAAATTTAACAAACTTGACTAGGCTAATTATCGTCTGTTTTAAGGTTGACTATATTTTATTGTTTTATGAATTAGGTTATGTTAGTAATGTGCGTATTGTAATTTTAATAATGTATAAGTAAACATAATATTACTTAGTTAAATAATTATGTGCTATTTTCGCCCATTCTATAAAAATGAAATCTCTACTATTCTATCTTAGGTATATTTGGGAAAGTAGGACGGTATGCCACGCATCAAGGCTTTGAGAGTTATACTTCCCTTAGTCAACAAAAAACACTATAACTAGATATTTACAGTTAATTACAGATTTCATATTTTTTGTATAATAATTTGAAATACTGAATGTTTGTATCATAATATTATGTAACGTAGAGCTTTCAGAATCAAATAAGCCAACATAATGAAAGTCAGTATTATCAAATGTAAACTAAAACACCAGAAAACAACTAATCGTCATCATCTCCATCAACAGCATCATCGAGATCATCATCATCAGTAGTGGGCCACATATGCGAGGCCAGCTATGCACCGACTGCATATTGGCCAATATTCCCACTCATTAAGAAGGAAAATGTTTCTTTATTGAAAAATGTAAAGCAAAAATAATTACTGTGAACTTATTTACTGTCAATTGTAATCCTCACATACTCTTATGTAACATATACAAAACAAAATGTATGACCGGCATAGAAAACTATATAAAACGAAGCTAAGTGCTGGTGGTTGTCGACACCTAGTCCTGAAGGAGGCAAGTCGTTCCAGGCCAATGTGGGTCTTATGTTTTGTTAATCCGTCGATATGTCCTGCAAAAAGACCAGGATAAGATTTTCTACATATAAAATTGGATTACTCGGAAGATCGTCTTTTCCATACGAATCGGTTGAACTTTAAATTTATCACATGATTGCTTCATATTAAAATTCGGTCATTTGTCGGTCAATGTCCTGAAAGCTCGATCACAAGGAAGAAAGGATAATTAATTGATAATAACTTTGAATAATAAATACCAATATTAGTTTTAATTTTGAGAAACATGGCAGGTACCTGTTATAGAAAGATATGAATTAGGTACTGTTTATTTTTGCTTATTTATTTTTTTATTTAGAATGATGTTTGCGAGTGTAATTATAAAATAATAAAAATTAACTCGAATCTGAATAACTTAGTACATACGGTTTGGGAATTGTTAAATGGTAAAATGCCAGTCCTTTAAACGACCAGCGTCATAAACACCACTTTGCTGACATGACCTTAAGTTTTGAGGAATCTACTTTAGTTGAGGATGCTGTGAATAACGCCTAAATACCTTATCAGCTTGGATCTTATCAGCGTCTTAAGTTGGTGGCTCTGAACTGCTAAAAGCGTGTTTGACGATTTATTTATAATTAATTCAAACCTTTCATATTTTTTTTTGTTTATCTGTCAATATAAGAGTGTCGCACTCATTGAAATGAATACCTAATCTATTATTTATCTGCTGGAGTTGCCATGGCAACTAAGCGTTTTATTGAATATTCCTTCTTCAAATGTTTGACTTAAAATTTAAAGATTCATTGAAATTGAGAAATATTCATTTTTTATTTTCACTAAAATTATGTAGATATAATTTTTAAAATATAAAAAAAACTTGAATGGTTAGAGTGGTGAGAAATACTCGATAAAGTACGACATTTCTAAGTGTAATCAGTTTAGAAAGTTGTATCTAAATATTTATATTTTAAAAAAAATGTTACGATATGTGAAATTTAGGACATCTTATCTGTATATCACAGTGTAGTGTTGCCAGATGGTATCCTATTGGAGGACATGTCCTCCTTTTTATGATTTGTCGTCCAGTCTCTATGAATAAAATGAAGTTTAATATATAAAAAATCTCGTTTAATTGTGAAAGTCCTTCTTTTTTTTAAAAAAAAAAAAAAACAATCTATTTCCAAATGGTCATCTGGCAACCCTATCGCAGTGTTGCAAGGCCGTGATTAATAGAATAGCATTTATATTGGCCCAATAATCTGTAAATTAGTAATAAAAATAAAGTGCGCCTGGTAAGAAAATATTCTATGTTCTTCTGTGAATGAAAATTTAAATGAAATGAAATATATGAATATTGATATAATATTATTTATTTATTTTGATTCCGATTAATAAACGTCACATACTTGATGATCAAAGCGAATTTTGACAAAATAATAATTCTACATGGAATGAAGTAAAGTAAAGGAGGACTTCAATTAATACAAACGCAACGGATTGATTGGTGAGATTTTAATCAATTGATTCATTATTTTTTTTTTCAAATTAAGTATTTCTTTTATATACTTAATTGAGGTTATATTTAGTTGTGTGGGTTTTTTTTTAATACATAACAATGTTGTTGGCTGCATGCCGAAGGCTGAAATATAATTTATTTATTTATTTATTTATTCTTTATTGAAAAATCCAACAGTATTCATTTTTATCATTACAAAAAAACTTATTACTAGTATACAAAACCAATTATGGATTTCGGACATTTTACAATATTAACATTAGCATAAAAAAAATTGTGATAGTGTTCCTAAAATATACATAGATTATGAATATTATATACGTCGTATTCAGTAGAATTTTTTGATATGTTATGTGTAATTTGTGAGTGATGTTTGTGGTAGTTGTGAGTGTGTGTGATTTGTATGTATATGTTCAAATAAAGTAATAAATCATCATCATGTTTTAACAATGATCTTATGACACCGAGGAATCATGCTGATTTGCCTCAATCATGCTGACAATTCTATTATTGTAGCTTAAAAAGTACTAGTTATAAAATTGTATTGTTAAGTACAAAATATTATTAAATAACATGTTAGGAGCGAACGACAGAAATTATCATTTCTTCTTGGAAAACGTTTTGGTCCTTCGAGCGGATCGCCTGTCCTCGAAACTTTGCTCAAACACAAAGGAAATATTGAATATTAATGTTTTTATGATAAACAATTTCGAAGGAAATGAAAAGGCGGCCTTAAATATGTATAGTAACAGTTTTAGAATGCATGTCGAGGTTTTTTTAATATTTATTTAACCTTTTATGAAAAACTTTGTGCGGGGTTATTTCATTCACCAGTGTATTCTTTATCAATTCCAATATTATCGTCCGTCTCGCTTATTTTCATTAAAAAGGTGTGCAAGTGCGAAAGAGCAATAGTATTATATCTATAGAAATACGGATACAAATAGGTTCAGTTCTATTCGCTTACTTCTAATTCTTTGCCTAAATCTGCTCAATATTTTATCTAAATTGTATCAATTGAACCATTCTTCAGTTCCTGACTTCTTGCCATCATGACGCGATATGACGCGTCTAGAATTAGCATTAATAACATAAGTAAATGTGTATCTTATTGCGAACTCAACACACATGAGACCACTCACCACCAATTGCTGCACAAAGTGATCTGCAAACTGCAACGAGGCCAATAAGATGCAGACTCGGCCTCAGGTCGTCGCACGCAAGGGGGTAGATTCCACAATTAATTAAAGCATTATGAATTATGGCAATACTTTTAAAACATTTTTATGATCAGCATAATAAAAATAAATGTTCCTAAAAAAGATTAAATCGAACATATTAATGATGATTTTGATTTATTTAAATTATATAGTTTATTGTATATAGGGTGGTGGTTTACTTATTCGATTTTGACAAGTTCAATAAACTCTTCAACTTTCATACTGCAAGCAAACCATCCATTTTAATAATTTGTCATGAAATTTACTAAAATACTTTTTAGATTCTAAAAAAATTAATTTGACGTTAAAAATACTCTATTTGATCGCACCTAGTTAAATTAACTTAGCTTGTAAATTATTATTTTAAAATGTTATACAATTGCTAATTATAATTATACTTAATTTTGATTATAATTACTATTATGCTATAAAAATATATATAAGTAATATTATTATTTTAATCACATTAATAACGTGTAAAATACAGAATTAAATAATGTGAACGTATTCACAAATACTAATATCTACCCGGTTTCAAACAGATGTCTTGGGATTGGCTGGTACAAATAACTGCTGTAAATATGCTTTGCTTAAACTTCCGTAATTGCACTCGCTACATTTGAATTTACTTATCTTTCGATGAACTCCATCAATATGATTTTGTAAATGTGCTTTTCTTAAACTACCGTGATTGAATTCGTCGCGTTTAAATGTAAGGTAATCTTGAACAAAAGAATCATCGTACATTGAAAAAACTTAGTTGAATTTGCGTCTAGTTTTAATTTTTCGATTTTTGCATTCAGTCAATGAGATATTTATGTTTAAAGTTTTGATAAAATGTATGAGAATTTTCGAGACTCTCAACATTTATGTAAAGAAGAAAATAGCAAATCAAATGTTTACATATCAACTTTTTTTTTTTTACATAATCTATCTACACTAGGAAATGCTTATTTTACGAGTCACTTAGCATTTATTGTTTAGTCATTTACACAAGGTAAAGTCACTTTGCCGTATTCAATATTTAATCATGAATGTAGATTTTAAAAGATACAAATATTTTTATCGGCATTTATTTATTTTTATTATTTATTTATTCTTTATTCATTATGGGACAATAAGAAGTTACAACAATAAATAACACTGAACAAGGAATTAAATTAGTATAATATAGACAAATTAAACAACAGTCATTTATTGTTGCTCTGAAGTAACATGACTACTCTAACTAGGTTAAAAAAACCTGTTCTAAGGGCGGCCAGATGAAGGTTGCAGAAAAAATACAATTACTATTTCGTACGCGAGATGTTACCTAAAATAAAAGATCTTAGGATAAATAAGATGTTTGAGTTGGAAGATACTTAATGCACATAAGTAATACATTATCGTATTGTATATAAATATAGGTATTAAAATGACTTAATTCATAGGCACACAATATCTCTCTCTTTCTCGCACACAGTTAAACACATCCTCTATATACAAATACCTACTGTTTGTAAATAGGAAGAAAATCCAAATTCGGTTTTATTATCTGATTCTTTTTTAATGTTATATTGATATAATTGTGTTTTCCCATATGAATATAATAAAAAAATTTATAGATATGTATTACGAGGGCTTATATATAATAGATTAGGAAAAGTGTGATATTTAAAACTAATTTAAAATAATGGTAAATTACAAAGACCTCACGAGGTAGAGGAAAGCAAAAAGTAATGAAAATGTGTAAAATTATTTGGCCTTATATTTAAATTTGATATTTTTTTAAGAACGTCAAATCGCCTTACAAAAATACTACTTCATTGTTGACATTAAAGAGGGTATGTCGAGCTATAAGGGTTAATTAGACGGGTATAAAGCGCCTGCGCGTGAAGTCAAATATATGCAGCGTGAACTTATCTAAGGGGTGCTTCTGGGCATGCATATTCTGGGTTAGATATAGCTCATCCTGTATAACTGTATAAAAAATGAGATCAATTTATACGATATCAATATCGTAATTTGATGAAAAAAATCGTATCACTCTTTATGTTGGCTGCATGCAATGCGATTTGGAGGGTAGTAGGGATTTTTGCTCAGAAACCCGTCGACTTAATAGCCATAGCTTTTTTTTACATTTTAATATTTTAATGAACTGCAAATGATTTGTTTATTTATTGTTTATTTTCATATGAAATGCTTCGATATGTTTCTCTAATTAATTACACTGGCTACACTTAATTCTTTTCTATGAGCTATATCGATATGATTCTGCGAGTGATTTGAATCGCACTCGCTGCATTTAAATTTTCTTAATTATCTAAAACAATTTATACAATTTTTACATCGACATCTTTTAAGGATAAATAATTTTATTGTAAGTTTTCCACTTAATTCATACGGAAATCGTCGCTAGCTAGGTAGGTAGGTAGGTAGGTAGTTTTTTCTGACCATTCATTTCTGATGATTAAGATCCTAATTTATACCGATTTCAAAAAAATACACTCCCGGTATATTAAGAAGGCTTTTTTAAATTGAAAAATATTTACCGAAAGCCAATAAGTAAAACATAAAATACGATCCAACTATAATATAAGTACTTGTTTAGAAAAAAAGAAAAATATTATAATATTGTAAATGTTTGAAACACCAACTTTGAAAATCAAATACGAAAAAAGTAATTAACTGAATTAAATTAGTGATACTATTTATGTTAAAAACTAGGTACTTTTAATATTACATAACACTCAAACCGAAACTTTGAAATATTACAATAAAAAGAAGATTTTGTTTGATA
Organism: Neomicropteryx cornuta; assembly: GCA_020383195.1. Classification (NCBI taxonomy): domain Eukaryota; kingdom Metazoa; phylum Arthropoda; class Insecta; order Lepidoptera; family Micropterigidae; genus Neomicropteryx; species Neomicropteryx cornuta. Next base: position 621,346 of record JAHKQU010000010.1, on the reverse strand, counting down.
TAATATAGGAAAATAAAAATCCATATGAGGTCGGTAAAATTTTATTGAATTCTAAGCAAATTCTACCGAGTCATCAAGCATGGGTTTCTAAAACAATAAACTAAAATAATAATATAAATTCCTTAACTGAAATTCAATATACTTAATCATTTTATTTTAATATTTGAAATATTCTAATATCTATCAAGTAAAAAAAACATATTTTGGACTTGTAAATATAAATTAGTTAAAAAAATAATTATTTTACGATAGACGTGATGTTGTTAAATATGTTTGTTTCTATGGCAGTTTTAACAAAATGAATTTAATCATAAACGCTATCTTAAATTAATTATTTTATTAACAGCTACGATGTAATTTATATATTTATTCTCAATATTATAACGATTAACAAAACAATAATTATAATTAGGCACGTTAAAGCTAGGTGTGTTTATTTCATTTTACCTATCAGGTAATCATACTTCGATACGAATAACTAACAAAAGTAGCAGAAAAACTGAATAGACCACTGTAAGGTACAGTAAGATAAAGTAAAGTACAGTAAAGAAACAAGTAGGTAAAAATACATTTGAAGGTAACGATTTGTGTGTCAGATCACTCCTCAGAAGGAATCTTCGTTCACGTATTTAGTCGCCTTCATTTCTATATTGTTTTCGACGCACTCTGTATTTTACAGAGTCGAACGGTAAAAATCATCCTGTATAATGATGAGATATGTTTTTTTAAAATTTAATTTAATTTACATTTCAAAGTTAAACCTATAAAATCTATGTCGTCTGCGTAGATAATGAACTCAAAGCCATGTCACGGATAACATTGTACCTTTTTTTACAATCGCAATCCCTACATTTTTTATATATTTATTTCGGTTTGAACATCATCAATGTGTATTTCATCAATTTTCTTTTTGAGTACAAATATAATTACAATATAATATAATTTATAACTTTTTATTTTAAAATGAACACCAATGTTTTTTTTTTTACTTCTTTCATAGAAACACATTTAATCACACTCGCTGCATTTATTTATTTTTTATTTGGCAAATAAACAGTTAAGGTATATATATATATATATATAAACATACAATAAAGATAACAATGTTAATCTTTATATATTTGAAATGTTAAAATATAATTAATGTGCAACAACTGTAATTCGCAAAAACTAAAACTAACGAAACAAAGATTTAACATATAATTTTTAACAAAAGGTAGATAGACAAGAGGAAATTACACATTCAAATATTTAGAAATTTGATGCTTAAAACTCACTCAAATTACAACTAAATATATTAATAACATTATTGTTTTGGGAGTAATTACTTTTGCATATGGGCAGACGAAACACCTCTTTATGTCTAGTTAACCGAGAGTGTACACGAAATTTAATCAAAGCAATTAGTACCATGGAACTAACAAAATTATTTAAGATAAGTCAGAGATCTTCTATCTGAAAGATTGGCCATATTATATTTTTCTAATGAAATTGAGAAAATGTCAGGAAGAGAAAATGTACGATAATACAAATACTTAATGAATTTCATTTCAATTCGTTCCAACCTCTCAATGTCCACATGGAATCCACATTGTGATGTGGATTCCATATTTGCGATGCATATTCAAGCTAACTTCGGACGAATGATGATCTTGAAAGAAAAAAATGAATTAAAATGCTTACATGCTCTGAGAATAAACCCAACATGCCGAAAGCTTTATAAGTAATTGGGTCAACATGCTTTACAAAAAGTAATTTTCGATCAAGTGTTATCCCCAAATCTTTAACAGTTACTTTCTTGGCTAAACAAGTGCTTTTAATTTGATAATCAAAATCAATAGTACTGGTCTTTCATCTAAATGACATAGAGTAGCATTTAGATACATTTAAATAGAGTCGATTAACTTTGCAATATGTAGCAAAACGTTCGATATCTTTCTGCAATAGACGGCAATCATCAACATGTTTCATAGGATAGAAAATTTTAAGGTCGTCAGCATTGTGAAGACAACTATCAGTATCATTAATATAAAATAGAAATAATAATGGGCCCAACAGATTGACTTGAGGAACCCCTGATGGAATAGAAATCCAGTCAGATTTAAAAACACCGTATAATAAGACTTTTTAATTTGCGGTGAACACCATCAATGTGTCTTTTTATGTGATTTTTACTATAGCACAGATAATTACACTCGCTGCATTTATGACTTTTTATCTAGCGATGAACACCATCAATGTGTCTTTTTAGGGTTCCTTTTACAGTACACATAAAATCACACTCGCTGCATTTATGACTTTTTATCTTAAAATGAACACCATCAATGTGTCTTTTTAGGTTTCCATTTCGAGTACACATATAATTACATTCGCTGCATTTATATTTTTTTATTTTGCGATGAACACCATCAATGTGTGTTTTTATGTGACCTTTACTGTAGCACACATAATTACACTCGCTGCATTTATGACTTTTTATATTGCGGTGAACACCATCAATGTGTCTTTTTAAGTAACCTTTACTGTAGCACACATAATTACACTCGCTGCATTTATGACTTTTTATCTTGCGGTGAACACCATCAATGTGTCCTTTTAGGTTTCCTTTTCGAGTACACTTAAAATCACATTCGCTGCATTTATATTTTTTTATTTTGCGATGAACACCATCAATGTGTGTTTTTATGTGACCTTTACTGTAGCACACATAATTACACTCGCTGCATTTATGACTTTTTATCTTGCGGTGAACACCATCAATGTGTCTTTTTAGGGTTCCTTTTAGAGTACACATATAATCACATTCGCTGCATTTATGACTTTTTATCTTGCGGTGAACACCATCAATGTGTCTTTTTAAGTAACCTTTACTGTAGCACACATAATTACACTCGCTGCATTTATGACTTTTTATCTTGCGGTGAACACCATCAATGTGTCCTTTTAGGTTTCCTTTTCGAGTACACTTAAAATCACATTCGCTGCATTTATATTTTTTTATTTTGGGATGAACACCATCAATGTGTGTTTTTATGTGACCTTTACTGTAGCACACATAATTACACTCGCTGCATTTATGACTTTTTATATTGCGGTGAACACCATCAATGTGTCCTTTTAGGTTTCCTTTTCGAGTACACTTAAAATCACATTCGCTGCATTTATATTCTTTTATTTTGCGATGAACACCATCAATGTGTGAGATTAAATTTCTTTTGTGGTAACACATATAATCACATTCGCTGCATTTATATTTTTTTATTTTGCGATGAACACCATCAATGTGTGTTTTTATGTGACCTTTACTGTAGCACACATAATTACACTCGCTGCATTTATGACTTTTTATCTTGCGGTGAACACCATCAATGTGTCTTTTTAGGGTTCCTTTTAGAGTACACATATAATCACATTCGCTGCATTTATGACTTTTTATCTTGCGGTGAACACCATCAATGTGTCTTTTTAAGTAACCTTTACTGTAGCACACATAATTACACTCGCTGCATTTATGACTTTTTATCTTGCGGTGAACACCATCAATGTGTCCTTTTAAGTGACCTTTACTGTAGCACACATAATTACACTCGCTGCATTTATGACTTTTTATCTTGCGGTGAACACCATCAATGTGTCCTTTTAGGTTTCCTTTTCGAGTGCAAATATAATCACACTCGCTGCATTTATGACTTTTTATTTTGCGATGAAAGACATTAATGTGATCGATTAATAGATATTTTAATGCAAACGTCTTACAGCATTCGTTACATTTCAACTTTTTAAATACATTTTTTCGGTTTTTAATTGGCGTTTTTACGTTTAAGCATTGCCAACACAAAAAAGTAAAACACTCATTAAATATTGCATTGCTATCATTGCATTGAACATGGGCGGACTTGCTTCTATCAATTAGACACCCGCATTTCGTACACGAAAAATCTATAAGATTTAGATTTACTTTCGCAATTTTCATTGTGGCTTGTTCTTTTTTGTATTTTGCGACTTTCGCCAAATTGTGAATATCAGGTTCTTTCTTGATAAATTGAACATCTTCTATTTCAATTTCCCGCTCTTGATTAATGTTAATTTCTTGGATTTCATTTTGAAAATTCACTTCATTTTTTATATTAACAGAACTAATGAATTCTGAACTGGAATGTTTCATTTTGAAAATAATAATTAAAGCTTACTCTGCAATTAATATAGGTTGAGTATTTTTGACACCTCTTTTACTGTGGGCTTTGATTGATAGGCTTATCGATATTTTTTATAATTGATACTCACTTTTATCCATGATCGTATTAGGGCATTATTGTTATTATTCGAACATAATATAAGAAAACAATTATAATTTTAGCTTCCCTAGTATCATAGTTTACAACAAATGCTTCACTGACAGTGACAGCTGTTCATCTTTCGAATTTTGTTAGTTTAAAATATTGCCATTATCTATAAGATTCAAAAAATCCAATTCTTCTTGGTTGGGTTTTAAGGAGTATTATAAAACACTAAAAAAATAATGGATTTCCGGCTTCTAAAACTGTTTTGAAAAAGCAATGGGTCCTGCAATAAAAAACCAATAATATTCGAAGTAAACTGAAACATATTTTAGGCTTTTATAAATTGCAAAGTTCAAATATCTAGTACTGTATTAGATATTCACGAGACAACATTATAAACAGGATTTAGGCATTTGAAAGATCAAAACCCACGGTGTTCAAGTCATAATACTGACAAATTCCATGGGAATTTATCAAGCATGGACGACATGGAAGGATTAATTTATTTATTTAAAACATTGCCACTGTTCTAGCGAAATCGTATTTTTTGGCTATAGAAACTCTAATCGCCGGTTAAAAGAATGAGTGTGTCGTATCTATTTATATAGGCATATAGGAATACCGGCATATTTGTGAATTATAAACATTTTAATTTAAGTATTGAGCCGAAATACAATTATTAAATAAAAAATATTTTTTTAAATTATGAATTACTAATATAATATACAATTTTTAGATAATCATCATCTGCCATTTAGCAGAAAATTGTGGTTTGTCATTGGAATCCGTTGACACTCTTACTCTAAAATGTACAAATCGCCGATAATCTTGCATATTAATAAAATTAAAGTGTCTATAGTGTGAAGTGTATTTTAATCTTGTAAATTAAAATGGATAATTAGAGTTATGGGTATCCTATGAATAAATACCCATAATTCAATCTTATTATCCATTTTAATTTAGAAGATTACAATTTCCTATTAATGATGGTTTTGCGATGACGATAAATAAATCTTAGGCTAAAACTAAACGAAAGAAGATTGATTTACCCATAGACAACTACGTGTGCCATGTTTGCGTGTGAATGACACACACCTCGTTGCTCTAGCAAATAAAAAAAAAAAGCAGAATATTTTTGATAATCTAATGAAAAATAGAGAAATATAATTATTGTAAACTACCATACCAGTTGGGTTAATAGCTAGGCCCAATTTAGTTTATTTAAAAAATAACTAAATAACCTACATAAACGGTACCTACATTTTTTTAATAAAAATTACATAGTATATTATTATACTTGTATAATTTAACTGTTGAGGTTTACTGAGAATGTTTTAAAGGCAAAGAAATACTGTTTGAAAATGGTTTTAGCATTTAAAAGTAAATATTAGTCTTACTTATTAGATTTGCTTAAACTGTTGTTTAACCTCCGTTTAGATAAATGATGTTTAAAGCCTTAATAAGGCGTTCGAAAATTCTTACTAATAAACCCTGTTTAGCGAAGCGAATGCTTAACTAAGTTGACGTTTAGCAGGCGACGTGTTTTTGGACACATTTTACGCTAGCAATAGCGCTGTCAGTTCAGTCGCGTCGTGTCAGCTGTCCGCTTTGGTATTTCACTGATTTAATCGCTATCGAATTTTAACCGTTTTGTCCCATTTGATGATCATTTTATTCTTTAAAATTAACTATTATCCAAGTTTGATTTGTTTTCTTGGCGATGGAAAAAAACACCAAAAGAAGGATGATTTCTTCGCAAAACTGGGAAGAAGGGGAAAAGGTACCTTTAAAATAATTAACCTAATATTACGGGACGAGTGTTGTTTATTATTCTTTTTATTCAGGTTCAAACCACGTTTATGGCGATTTATTCCTATGAAAACTCACCATTGGTAAGAAAAATCAGCTTTGGTGACCTGGGAGGTCCAATTGCTTCAAATTTGGTGTCATCTGGGTCACTATGAATTACTATGAATCACTCTGGTCACTACTGCATTTAGAAAGATGTCATCAGTTTTTATAAGCTGATTTGAAATTGAACCAATCACGTCAAAACATCCGTTGATCCTGATCAATACTGCATTTAATGCTTACTTAAAATGGCAAATTGGTTCATATAGCTTTCACGTAGTGGGTATTTTTGTATGGAGTTGAGACGGAGTTGCAGCCCTCTCACTCACACGAGCGCGAGGGGAATGAGATAGACAGTGACCAAGACAACAGTTTCATTGATCCCGTCGTAATCAAGTAAGGCTTTATGGGGCTCTCAAAAACCTGGCAAATTCCTATTTTGCAGTTTCGGGGCTGAGTAAACTTCTTGTCCTCATCAAACACGATTAATCACCAAATGTTAATATAATCAGCGAAAAAAAATATTTGTTTTTGCTAGGTTATAATGCTATGGTGCCTAGAAATGTGTCAAAAAGTGGCTGGAATTACTCTTCATAGGCGAATCAATTTTAATTTCAACTCATTCATTCGCATGCGTTTAGAACACACATTTAATTAAAATACTGATAACAGTCAACGATGCTACGACTTGGTAACGAAAGCATATTTCACACCTGTGGAATTGCCAGATATACATATATCAGGGGTGAGTAATAACCACGCTCTTTGCGCGTGCTTCAGGAAACTACCTAATAAATAAAAGACAGTTTTTGACAGGTTTATAAAATTGTTTCCTTGTATTTAAATAAAACTTCTTCACAATACAAATATGTAGATTTATGCAGTTCTCAATAAAACAAAAAAAAAATATAAACAGTTCTTTTTAGTAAAACAATATAAACTCCTTCCCGCGTTCGATTGATATGGGTAATTGTTAATCAAATAAAAAATACAAGTCGTTGAGTCCACAATCCAGCAGAAAAAGAAAGTTTGGAAAGGAGGCCGTCCCTTTTATATCTTCTGTCAAACTGACAGCCCGAGATGTCGGCTGTCAAATTCCGAAAAAGAAGAAAAAACTAAAACTGAAATTCATAGAGCGAATTATTCTTTTTTTTTATTAAAACGAAACAAGGAAATGATCATTGAATTTGATTTAATTTCTAAATGAAAAATATGTATAAAAATTATTTCAAACCATATTTATTTTATTTAAACAATTTGGGGTTGCGAGAACCTCGAGACTAAAAGTCGCCTCAAGGCTTGGGGGAAAAAATCGAACATTTTAAAAAACAAACTGCTACAAATAAGATATTGTCGTATAGAAAGCGGGTACTATTTCAATGTTTACGAGTAAATTTGAATAAATACTATTCAACGCCTTTTTAACGGATTTTTCATTCAGAAATATGCCGAGCCCCTAGGGTGGTTCAGAAAAAAACATTTTGCAATTAACATTAATTTGAATTCAAATACTCATATCGACAGGGCCGCTGATATTTTATGCTTTTTTTAAGAAAAACCGTACAAAAAATATAAGCACTTATTCTTTTTAGATCATCGATCCGGTTTAGCCGGCCGTGCGGTTATAATTAGATATAATTATAATTAGAATAAACTAAATTAATGAACTCAAATTATAACTCGTCGCAATTATCATATCCAGCGGGCGCGCAAAGCAATGCGCGTGCAGATTACTTTGCGTGAGGGAGAGGGAAGATCAAAAAGCGTGTCTTTAGAGTGTAGTTATCCACTTATGGATAAAATTCACGTATTCCGGAAACACCAATATATTTATTAACATACTAGATCATTGGGTAAATGTAGGTATTTATAATGAAATCCGTTTAATACATAATAATATAATATCCATCACATAGATATCTGTTTTTTGTTCTCAACAATTTTCGGTTAATGGCCTTTTTGAATTTTGTCATAATTAGGATATATATATATATGTATATGTATATATATATATATATAGTATATATATATATATATACATATATAGGGTGTACACCGTGTCCCAAGAACTGATAAAAAAACAGCTAAATGGCCCTGCGTTTTCAAATATGATTTATTTTGCCTTCATATCGGATTCAGTGAATAAAATTACACTTTAGGTGATAATATTAAATCGTTCTTGTCGTAATTTCGTGCGCTTGCGAGGCCACGCCCCTCCGGGTCATTGACCGGCCTTGGCCGTGCGCAAGCGAGCACCGAGAGAGCGAAATACAAAAAGGGAATTTACGCGAGCTTCGCATTTTTCATACAATTTCTTACGCGTAATAGGGAACATAACCACCCCCTTAAGCCTCCCGGAATAGTTTTAAAACACCCTGTTTATCCCTATATTGACTAATATTTAATTTGTTCGTCTCATACTTGAATCTCATAGTTTCATGACTTGATATTTATTCATTAATATTAAATGTAGTATCTTGAAATAGGTGACGGCGACCGCGTCGATCAGCTGTCGTACTTATTAGAAGAATCGTGTAATATTATCTCGTATATTCAAAATTTTGAGACTTCATTCAACTGAGAGTTCATTTAAACTTTTGATACTAAACTTTCAATTCAAAACGCCGTTGCCGGTATCAAATAAATAATTGTAGTCTATTTATATTATGAAATTTAAACAGTGAAACTAAACCGGTGGCGCAGTGACTAGGCATCCATACCTCGCTACCCTCGTGCATCTCCCCTGTGCTTTCGCCGCTCTCTGGTTACTTTGAACGGACTTATATCGTGAAGAAAATCATTTGCCGGTTTCAATTTTAAGTTGTCATACACTTTTTCATAATGATTGATGTATTTTTTAATTGGTTGCCTTTGTTTTGTTTCAGACTTGAACAAAATAATCAAACAAAAAAAAAACAATTTTTGAAGTGGAGTGTGAAACTAGGGAAATCGATTTGAAGTTGAATAAACTTGAGTATCGCATAAAATTAAAAGATTTTTAGATTCGAAACGTTAATGTTGACTTGTACATAGTTTGAATAAATAGATATATTTTTTTAAATTTGTTTTATTTTCAATACAAAAGGTGTGTTTAGTTAATTTTTAAGGCTACTATAACAACATATTCTGACAACACAATCTATACAATAGGAAGTTATACTAAAAAATCAATTATTAATCTCAGGTTAGATAGTATTATTAACCTTATGAACTTTATTATATTTTATTATAATATATACACAATCATTTCTTAAAATTAAATATTAAAATCATAATATTTCAGAAGCATATTCTAACATGCGTACAATCTATTGTGCCAATAACTTTTGGAAATGAAGCAATTTCATAGAATTCTCTGATTACTGTGTCGAGAGGTTTAAATCTAATAACTATAATGTCTTCTTAAATTAGCAATAGCTTGACTGACAGTCACACAATTCTACAAGCTGAAGATACAACTAAACCACTAAAATCTGATGCTGCAATCAACTTTGATCCAAGGGCATAAAATCGCCAAGTCAACAGAAGGAGGAATAGCAAAGGAGGAATAGCAGAATTTCTGAAAATATGCCGCAGGCACGAGTCGTTGCACGCCGAAGTCGCAGTTATTAATAATAATATTTATGTTTTTTTTATTGGTACACATTTTTCCATTACAAAATAGTATACCTAAGCATTATTTATTTAAAAATAAAACCAATGAAAAATAAAACAAAATTAATTATGGCAAATAATTGATTGATTAATTAACACATTAATCAACAACCTAAGCCGACTACAGGCATCTCCAATTTAACATATATGTTTAGTACGGGCAATGTCCAGTTAGGTATGGTTATGTTATTATTCATCATCTAAGAAATATGTAGAAATAAAAATGAATAAAATAAATAAAACATTCATTTAAAATCTCTGTCACTCGAACGGATTATCCTAAAAGAAAATTAACATCATATTTTAGTAATATTTTAATTGTCACACGGTGAAATATTTTAACATTAATGTATGGGGCTTCAAGAAAAACATCATTGATGGAATATAATTTATTGTTAACTTTTCCATCATATCTAATACGGATAACCCCGGTATATCTAAACATTCATTTCAAATTAATAACACCGTGGCTACTTTCGGTTTTTACTTATAAGTACCTATAGTAAAACATATTATAAGTAATGAATAAAATAATATAATTTAAAACAGTAGTTAGAAAGTATAAATTGGGTAATTTATCCCGCTATGAGAAGTTAAAACAAACCCTCAAAAAGCTTTTCATCAATATTTAAAAAAAAAGAACCTACTTTACACTAAAAGGAATGATGAACGATGGAACTAAAAAAAGTGGAAATAGACGAAAAACATTATAGCATTGTAAAGCATTGACGTCAGCTATCCGTCTTCGTTTAAAACCTCTTAAAATCAAATACATTAAGAAAATAAAAAGACTAAATTAAAATAAAAAAAAAATATTAACTTTAAAATAATGATAAACTAATGGAAAGAAGTAATGCAACTAAGGTAGAAAAATAAATGTTTTTTTATGGTAATCGTTACTTAACGTCAACACTACCAAGTCATAAAGCATATTGAGCTGATAAAAAAAAATACTGAAGGATTGAAAGGATTAATTACGGAGGCGCGACGCACCAAACGTCAAACGCGCGGACCGCACATTGCCGCATTATAAAAACATTATATTGGCGATGAACACCATCAACGTGTCTTTTTAAGTTTCCTTTTGCAATACACATATAATCACACTAGCTGCATTTATATCTTTTTATTTTGCGATGAACACCATCAATGTGTATTTTTAAGTGTCCTTTTTGAGTAGACATGTAATCACACTCGCTGCATATATATTTTTTTATTTTGCGATGGATACCATCAATGTGTCTTTTTAAGTTTCGTTTTTCAGTAAACATATAATCACACTCGCTGCATTTATATTTTTTTATTTTGCGATGGACACCATCAATGTGTCTTTTTAAGGTTCCTTTTTCAGTACACATATAATCACACTCGCTGCATTTATATCTTTTTATTTTGCGATGGACACCATCAATGTGTCTTTTTAAGTTTCGTTTTTCAGTAAACATATAATCACACACGCTGCATTTATATTTTTTTATTTTGCGATGGACACCATTAATGTGTATTTTTAAGTTTCCTTTTTGAGTACACATGTAATCACACTCGCTGCATTCATATTTTTTTATTTTGCGATGGACACCATTAATGTGTATATTTAAGCTTCCTTTTTGGGTACACATATAATCACACTCGCTGCATTTATTTTTTTTTATTTTGCGATGAACACCATCAATGTGTGTTTTTAGGTTTCCTCTTTGAGTACACATATAATCACACTCGCTGCATTTATTTTTTTTTATTTTGCGATGAACACCATCAATGTGTGTTTTTAGGTTTCCTCTTTGAGTACACATATAATCACACTCGCTGCATTTATATCTTTTTATATTGTGATGTACACTATCAATGTGTCTTTTTAAGGTTATTTGTCTTAAAAACATATTATCACACTCGCTGTATTTGTTTCCTTTTACACTGCTATGTACGCCTTTGATGTGATTGATTAATAGGTATTTAAATGCAAACGACTTACAGCATTCGTTACATTTTAACTGTCCAAATATTTTATTTTTATTTGGTGTTTCTTCGTTCAAACATAACCTACATAAAAAAATATAAAAATCTTCGGATATGGATCTATTGCATTGAACATTAATGGACGCGGTGCTATCTAGAGGACTCCCGCACTTCGCACACGAAAAATCTAAAGCGCTTACATTTATTTTTGGAATTTTCTTTGTAGTTTCTTCGTAGACATTCGCCAAATTGTCAATATCAGGCTCTTTCTTGATAAATTGAACATTTTCTATTTCAATTTCCCGCTATTGATTAATGTTAATTTCTTGGATTTCATTTGTAGAATTTTCTTCATTTTTCAGATTAACAGAACTAAATAATTCCCAACTGGAATGGTGCATTTTAAAACTAATAAAGCTTACTTTGCAATAAATATAATGGTTGCGTATTGTTTGGCAGCGCTGTCATTGTGTTGTTATTTAGGTTAAATATTACTATTGATGTCAAAGATACAGATTTGAGTCAATTTTAAGGCCACAATTCGAATTTTGAAAAACATATTTCATTTAATAATTCAAAACATAATTTATTTATTAAGCAATAAAATAAACATAGGTACTTTCACCAAAATACAAAATTTCAAATTACATATAAGTCAAGTAAAGTATGATAAAATGGAATTAAAAGAAACCTACTTAATATTATGTGTCTATGTACAGTCAAGAGCAATTTAAAGTTTACTATGAATAGACTTTTCGTCATACAATTAAATAAATTACCATTCATGGATACAAAACCCCCACCACAGAAACGTGTCTTGTTTTGATTCAATTTTAAGGCCACAAAACGAATTTTCAAAAACATAATTCTCGCTGTCAATGTTATTTATAGCGAAATTCATTCCTAGTACTTTTTATTTGATAGGAAATTTAGTTATCATAGGGTTTTAAATGAAAAATTTCTTTGATTGTTAATAATCTGATTTATTTTTCAATTTCGCTGTGACAAGTCAAAGAAACGTTTTGTAACTCTAACTCTATTGTCCAAGTAAGATTTTTTTCAAATAAAACGTACTATTTACTATTGGAAATGAGGACATTATTATTTACAAATAATGATTAGTATCCTATTAAAGTGATAAGTGAGCCATAAATTGGTACGAAATAAAAGAAATTTTGGTTTAAAATCACTAAAATAATAAGTAGGCATTTTGTTTAATAAAATGTAGAAGAATTTTGGAAACTCAATAAAAAATTATGTTTTTTTTACCGTACTTACTTGAAGGAAATAAATTCTCAGCTTTACGAAATCAAACTTACCCGACCCACTTACCCGAAATCATTTTTAAAACATAATGGCAAACCCTTATCTTTATAATAAAACTAAATTCTTAGCCATAACATCAAATTATATGCGTTTTATCTCTTCTTGAAAACCACGCCTCTAAAATCATCACCCTATATATACTTATTTCACATTTTAGACACCGGAATCTTGAAAAATTTATTTAGGCAAACTTAACGAGAAATTTGGTAAAAATGCCTTTTACAGTTACCGCTATTCTGTTATTCGAAAACCTTTCCGCTAAATGAAATGTTCCTTTATTCAGAGAAGACTATTCTTTCAATATAAGATTTAGTCCAAAAAATACCAATTCTATATGTCACCAGCAAAAAGGCGAAATTGCCATTTCCATACTTTATTGGAATTCCGTGCTAGGGTTATCAAACAAACCAATATTTGATTTTTTTTTATACCTACAGTATATTTTACACCAATCTACAAACCTACCTAGTACTTATAATTACACGCGAGTCACAAAAATATTTCAAAAACTTTTAATGAATTTGTATGAATGTGTTATTGACATCCCTGAATCGAGGTAAAGTTGCCACCTCTAAAGAAATGCAATTTCGAGTAACTATGCCTCTTTGAAAAAAACTGTATTTATACAAAAAAAACACTAAAAATATATTATAAATAGAACCGTGGAAATTTGCGACAAGCAATTGTTTGCCTACCCTCTCAACTTTTAATCCAGCAATCGAAAGTGTGGGATATCTCACTCAAAACCTAAAAACACATTCCTCAAAAAGAAATGGCTGCCACTGGTTTAGATGTGAATTTAGCTCATCATTTTGCCAGTTTTACCATACACCAATTAATGTCGATATCGATCTATTGCCAATTTCATACTGATTTAAATAGATGATAGGTAGACATATTTATGTATTAATATGGCGCAGGCAAAGCTAACCTTCAAAAGGCAATCTTGCCAGGTTTGACGGTATATAAAAAAAAGATTCTGTCTTTATATTTTTAGTCTTCTTAACTTTTATTTTTTTTTTTTTATTTTATCCAAAAAAACAATACATATGAAATAGCATAAAACAATTTAAATAAAACTAGTTATCTTAAACTATCTCATACAAAGCAAAATAGATAGGTGGTGTGGATTTTATCACCCCACTAGACAAGGTCTGTTCTGGGGTGATACCTGCTCCAATTTTACACGTTTGCTTTACCTGGTTTTATATTTTTATTTTATTTTGATAAATAGTGTACGTACATAATATATATAACATCATATATGAGAAATAAATGCTCATGAAATACTTATATTATGAAGTGTTAGATTTTAGTAATAATATATAATATATATAATGTGCAAAGTATATAATATTATATAATAATAGTCTATATAGGAATATTTAAGAGTAGTTTTTCACGTTCGTTTCTTGTTATTATTACTACATTTTTATTTAGTCATAATCATGGACAAAATTTTGTCCTAGTATATATATTACCTGTACTTCACCTATCATCAAAAATATTATCATCCTTTATTCGCGTAAGTTCTCTTTTGAAGAGTTATAATTTCCGAAAATCGTTTAACAACTGCCGTGTTCATTTTGAAATAATCATATTCAGAACTAATTGTGATTACGATTTTGACGATATAATATTAAAATTAAATGACTGTTTTAAAGTCCCAAAGGGTCATTCCTGAAAGAAATGAACTAGGTTATGTGTATCAGGTTATCCATTAACTGTTAAAGAAAACATAAATGTGATGCCATGACTGCATGTTTCACTAGACGAAAAATGACATAAATATACTCTATCGAGAGCGTTTGATAAAAATACGTCCCATTTGGCAGATTAAAAATGCCTCATATTAGATATTTTTGCTGGGCTGTGAATGAATCTAATGCGACACGGTATTCGGGTGCATTCGTGTAAACTCATGTGGCGATAGCATGACGTGTGATTACATTGAGTTTCTTTCATTTCAATAAATAGACATTGAATGTAAAGATTGTGATAATTTGAAAAATCAACTACATATATACGCAAGTACATATATACGCACTGATTTTATTATTTTTAATGATGGAAGGGAAATAATTAAATTCTAATCTGTTGAGTAGCCGACAGCAGGTTGGTTCAATTTTGAAATATCTTTTACTAAAAGTTACAGACTTCAAGGAACATTTAGCATAGAGACCCAATGTTCAACTCCCAATTCCCAAGAAGGTAATTGCCATTAGAACAGAGCTTCTCAAAGCTTTCATTGCACGCAGGACCGAATCAGTCGTCCACCAAATCGCTGGGTCGAGCTTTGTGTTAGAATAGTAAATAAAGAAAAAAAAACAACCATTTTAAAGGTATCTGTTATTTTTTTATTTTAAAATCGTTACACATTCTTAAAGTCTACAAGTTGATTGATACAAATGGAGAAAAGTCGGATTGGGTTGAACTTATTTTAATTGTATGAAATTTCAGCCGATTTTTTGAGGTGTAAATGGGTCGGGCGAATTTCGTATGGGGCAAATATAAAAAACACTTTTGGCTCAGTAATAATATTAATATGCTATTCCTCTCCGTGCTTGTATCGATTTCCGTAGTGTAGCAGTTATCGCGTTTATTTTCACACACTCAAGCCTCTGTGTGGAAACAGTTTTATTAGTGAAATCTTCTTAAAAAAAATCCTTAATAGTACCGATGTTTTAATTGTAGTACCAGCTATCTACTACTAGCCATCTAGCTATCTATGTATCATCTATTGAATACAAAAAAGCACATGAAATACACCAATTTATGCTTTTATTTTTTAAAAAAAACTGATTTAATATAGAACTAAACTAGGAATTTTGCCGTGGTTTTGTGCATTGATATAGTATTTTAAGACAGGTTTTGCGGAAAATAGGTCAATTTGGGAGAAGTACAAAATAAATAGAGTATAATTCTGTTTATAGGAAGGTGATGGGTGGTTTTATTACTAACCGCGCGTGAAAATTTACGAAAAAAACTGGAATTATGTTAAAATTTATGATTAATGGAAAGAATGTCATCATACTATTATCTTGAACTAATCAAATCTAAAAAATAACTCACTGTCGCCTCTATTGTCATCCAAATCGGCCATTGAATGAGCTACAAGTGCCGCAAGCACAAGTGAAGATAGGAAATGAAGCAATCGAATTATTAAATTCCATTTCTGTTCGCCCAATAGGATTAAACATTTACTTTCTATTACACCGCTGTTCAGCGTGATCAGCATAATTTATTTGTTATGCCTAAAGGCATTCTTTTAAGTTTAACGTTGTATTTTTCATGATTAGTTCAATTTATTTGTTATTCTCTTCTGTTGTTTGTTATTTTGTTCTTTTCTTTTAGTAGCTTAATTTTTACTTTAATTGTAATGTGTACATGGGGAAACCTGTTTAATAAATAAATAAATAAACATTATGTGCGAAATCAAAAATAATATATTTGTCTTTCTTTGTCCGCTTGGCTGCGTATCTATCGGTCTCTTTCTCGCACCGCATCACTCATTTTACAGTTCAATAATATTATTTATTTACGTATTTTGACATAAATAGCAGAGAAATTATAAATATAATGAAATATTTACAAGTGGAATGATATTCTTTCCATTAACTTCTTCATTTTCGAAAGATTACTGCAAGTTTTACTGCACAAAGGGCATTTTTGTGAGTTTCTATAAAACGCTCGGCACATCGACTGGCAAAAAAGCAATACCACACCAGCGAATGGTATTGCTTTTAGGCGGTGGACGAATTCTTGGAAGTAAAGGTCTAAAATTCGCGGTTCCTTCTATGCCAGCATTCAAAACGTAATTTGTAATAAACCTGGTTTCATCAAAAATATCCCTCTAGAGATCTCACTTGTCCCTTAAAATGAAATTTCCTCTCAATTTATCACATTTGGTAGCATCTAACAATTTTACAATTTATAAAGTTATTTTAACATTGATCTCTCCTAAACCAACTTTCAATTTATTTATTTTTTTTTATTTTCTATTTTCCACCCCTTAAGTTCGGTTTTTCGTATTTATTTTTATAATTGTAAAAGGTAAAATGTGTTTCTGGCACACTGCCTAAGCTTTGGGCTTATTGCCACTTTCGACGAAGAAAAAGAAGAAGGAAATAACACTACCCATGACATAACGACGTAGGCAACTGTCATATTTACATTTTGAAACCCTATAAGAAGATAAAACGAACTGTTTATACATTTATCTTTATCAAAATGGAGGAAAACGAACTTAAAACTGGGCAAATCGATGACAATATCACCTTTCAATATGAGGAAGTAAGTGAATGCAATCAAACCAACACTAATATTGATGGACATCAAAAGCAATCATCCAAGATTAATCTTGAAACATCAAATCCAGCTGGATTTATTAAGTCAGAAGTTGATAACGAAATTTGCTTTGTTTTCCGGGGAAAGAATAGTATAAATCTACAAGATGATGTTTTTGAAGAAGAAAATACAAAGTTTATAAAATTAGAAACCAATCTCTTGAACGATCAATGTAATCATCAAACAGTCCAAAGTGTAAAAAGCCCAATTATATTATTAAAAACAATCAATTTTATTTGTAACATTTGCACATGTACTCTTGATAGACACAGCCGAATAAATACTGCAATAGATAAGCACAATAGGGCGAACTTAATGTGTTTAGAATGCAGAGGACAACAAAGAAAGAAATCAAAAGTGACAGATACTCGAAAGAAGATATCGGCTGAACAATTTAAGATTAAACAAAATCGAAAAAAAAGAAAATTTAAATGCAGCGAGTGCGATCACACTAGTTCAAGCAACGCACATTTACAAAGGCATATCGATGGAGTTCATCGGAAAATAAGAAAATTTAAATGCAGCGAGTGCGATCACACTAGTTCAAGCAACGCAGATTTACAAAGGCATATCGATGGAGTTCATCGGAAAATAAGAAAACTTAAATGCAGCGAGTGCGATCACACTAGTTCAAGCAACGCAGATTTACAAAGGCATATCGATGGAGTTCATCGGAAAATAAGAAAATTTAAATGCAGCGAGTGCGATCACACTAGTTCAAGGAAAGCACATTTACAAACGCATATGGATGGAGTTCATCGGAAAATAAGAAAATTTAAATGCAGCGAGTGCGATCACAGTAGTTCAAGCAAAGCACATTTACAAAGGCATATCGATGGAGTTCATCGGAAAATAAGAAAATTTAAATGCAGCGAGTGCGATCACAGTAGTTCAAGCAAATCAAATTTACAAAAGCATGTCGATGGAGTTCATCGGAAAATAAGAAAATTTAAATGCAGCGAGCGCGATCAAAGTAGTTCAAGGAAAGCACATTTACAAACGCATATTGATGGAGTCCATCGGAAAATAAGAAAATTTAAATGCAGCGAGTGCGATCACAGTAGTTCAAGCAAAGCACATTTACAAACGCATTTTGATGGAGTTCATCGGAAAATAAGAAAATTTAAATGCAGCGAGTGCGATCACAGTAGTTCAAACAAAACACATTTACAAACCCATATCGATGGAGTTCATCGAAAGATAAGAAAATTTAAATGCAGCGAGTGCGATCACAGTAGTTCAAGCAAATCAAATTTACAAAAGCATGTCGATGGAGTTCATCGCAAAAAATAAAAAGATTCATCATCAACTTTAATTAATCGAGATCACAAAATACACCGTTATAAAAAGTTCAACAATAAGCAATATGTCAAAATTTACATTTGACGATATTGAGTTATAATTAAGCGATAGGTACAGATTAAAATTCTCTTTATTTTGACAAAAAATCATCCTACAAACGTATTTTATTTGTAAATCATAAAAATAACGCTTTTACATATTCGTTAATAAATTAATGTTAAAATATGGAGCAAGTTATCGTATTTCACAATATGTGTATGTAATTACGCAGTTAAGTTTTAAAACGGAGCATATTTAATGGCCAGATAAAACCTTCTATTCCACGCACTGCGCATTAGTTGCCAATCGTTTTGGCGAATTATTTTTTTTTTTGTTAAAAATATTAAATAACGTTTAAACTGTCATTTTAGATTTAGATAAAAAAAACATGATTTAAAGTAGAGGCACTTTAGTTAAGAATATTAGTAAATAATACTAGTAATGTAAGAAAATACCCTATATAAATAGCAGCTTATAAATTTGAGAAATTTGAAGAGAATTACATCGCTCTAAAGGTTAACGAAAAATATCGTGTTAATTATTCAATTTTGGGTAATGAATATGGTCATAAAATAATTATTTACTATAAATTTAACCAACTTGACTAGGCTAATTATCGTCTGTTTTAAGGTAGACTACATTTTATTGTTTTATGAATTAGGTTATGTTAGACAATGGAAGTAATGTGCGTATTGTAATTTTAATAATGTATAAGTAAACATAATATTACTTAGGCATTTCAGTTAAATAATTATGTGCTATTTTCGCCCATTCTATAAAAATGAAATCTCTATTCAATCTTAGGTATATTTGGGAAAGGCTTTGAGAGTTATACTTCCCTCAGTCAACAAAAAAACAGTGAACTAGATATTTACAGTTAATTACAGATTTCATATTTTTTGTATAATAATTTGAAATACTGAATTTTATTCAGTTTTTATTCTATGTTTGTATCATAATATTATGTAACGTGGAGCTTTCAGGATCAAATAAGCCAACATAATGAAAGTCAATATTATCAAATGTAAACTAAAACACCATATTACTACTAATCGTCATCATCTCTATCAACAGCATCATCGAGATCATCATCATCAGTAGTGGCACACATATACGAGTTTTAATGATCACCCCGCATATAATCAATAAGTTTTTTAAGGTCATTCATTGGTTTTTATATTTTTCGGAACTTTATTTTGAGGCCAGATATGCACGGACTGCATATTGGCCAATATTCCCACTCATTAAGAAGGAAAATGTTTCTTTATTGAAAAATGTAAAACAAAAATAATTACTGTGAACTTATTTACTGTCAATTGTAATCCTCACATACTCTTATGTAACATATACAAAACAAAATGTATGACCGGTATAGAAAACTATATAAAACGAAGCTAAGTGCTGGTGGTTGTCGACACCTAGTCCTGAAGGATGCAAGTCGTTCCAGGCCAATGTGGGTCTTATGTTTTGTAAATCCGTCGATATGCCCTGCAAAAAAGACCAGGATAAGATTTTCTACATATAAAATTGGAATACTCGGAAGATCGTCCTTTCCATACGAATCGGTTGATAAGATTTTCTTTTTAAAATATTGTGTAACTTTAAATTTATCACATGACTGCTTTATATTCAAATTCGGTCATTTGTCGGTCAATGTCCTGAAAGCGAGATCACAAGGAAGAAAGGATAATTAATTGATAATAACTTTGAATAATAAATACCAATATAAGTTTTGATTTTGAGAAACATGGCAGGTACCTGTTATAGAAAGATATGAATTAGGTACTGTTTATTTTTGTTTACTTGTTTTTATTTAGAATGATGCTTGCGAGTGTAATTATAAAATAATAAAAATTAACTCGAATCTGAATAACTTAGTAGATACAGTTTGGGAATTGTTAAATGGTAAAATGCCAGTCCTTTAAACGTCCAGCGTAATAAACATCACTTTGTTAAATGACCTTAAGTTTTGAGGTATCTACTTTAGTTGAGGACGCTGCGAATAACGCCTAAATACCTTATCAGCTTGGATCTTATCAGCGTCTTAAGTTGGTGGATCTGAACTGCTATAAGAGTGTTTGATGATTAATTTATAATTAATTCATAACTTCGATATTATTGTTTGTTTATCTGTCAATAGAAGAGTGTCGCACTCATTGGAATGAATACCTAATCTATTATTTATCTGCTGGAGTTGCCATGGCAACTAAGCGTTTTATTGAATATTCCTTCTTCAAATGTTTGACCTAAAATTTAAAGATTCATTGAAATTGAGAAATATTCATTTCTTATTTAATTTTTCACTAAAATTATGTAGATATAATTTTTAAAATATAAAAAAAACTTGAATGGTTAGAATGGTGAGAAAAACTCGATAAAGCTCGACATTTCTAAATGTAATCAGTTTAGAAAGTTGTATCTAAATATTTATATTTTAAAAAAAATGTTACGATATGTACAATCAAAATCGATACTGTAAATCACAGTGTAGGGTTGCCAGATGGTATCCTATTGGAGGACATGTCCTCCTTTTTATGATTTGTCGTCCAGTCTCTATAAATAAAATAAAGTATATTATATAAAAAATCTCGTTTAATTGTGAAAGTCCTCCTTTTATTGAAAAAAAAACAATCTTTTTCCAAATGGTCATCTGGCAACCCTATCGCAGTGTTGCAAGGCCGTGATTGATAGAATAGCGTTTATGTTGGCCCAATAATCAGTAATAACCTGTAAATTAATTATAAAAAATAAAGTGATAAAATAATAATTCTACATAGAATGAAGTTAAGTAAAGGAGGTCTCCAATTAATACAAACGCAACGGATTGATTGGTGAGATTTTAATCAATCGATTCATTATTTTTTTTTCAAATTAAGTATTTCTTTTATATACTTAATTGAGGTTATATTTAGTTGTGTGGGTTTTGTTTTCGATACATAACAATTTGTTGGCTGCATGCCGAAGGCTGAAATATCATGTTTTAACAATGATCTTTTGACACCGAGGACGCGCCATGTGAATCATGCTGATTTGCCTCAATCATGCTGACAATTCTATTATTGTAGCTTAAAAAGTACTACTTATAAAATTGTATTGTTAAGTACAAAATATTATTAAATAACATCTTAGGAGCGAACGACAGAAATTATCATTTCTTCTAGGAAAACGTTTTGGTCTGTCCTCAAAACTTTGCTCAAACACAAAGGTAATATTATTTATAATGAAAAACGTTTTTATGATTAAACAATCTTGAAGGGAATGAAACGGCGGCCTTAATTATGTATATTAACAGTTTTAGAATGCATGTCGAGGTTTTTTTAATATTTATTTAACCTTCAATGAAAAACTTTGTGCGGGGTTATTTCATTCACCAGTGTATTCTTTATCAATTCCAATATTATCGTCCGTCTCGCTTATTTTCAATAAAAAAGTGTGCAAGTGCGAAAGAGCAATAGTATTATATCTATAGAAATACGGATACATAAAGGTTCAGTTCTAATCGCTTACTTCTAATTCTTTGCCTAAATCTGCTCAATATTTTATCTAAATTGTATCAATTGAACCATTCTTCAGTTCCTGACTTCTTGCCATCATGACGCGATATGACGCGTCTAGAATTAGCATTAATAACATAAGTAAATGTGTATCTTATTGCGAACTCAACACACATGAGACCACTCACCACCAATTGCTGCACAAAGTGATCTGCAAACTGCAACGAGGCCAATAAGATGCAGACTCGGCCTCAGGTCGTCGCACGCAAGGGGGTAGATTCCACAATTAATTAAAGCATTATGAATTAAGTATGGCAATACTTTTAAAACATTTTTATGATCAGCATAATACAAATAATTGTTCCTAAAAAGGATTAAATCGAACATATCAATGATGATCTTGATTTATTTAAATTATATAGTTTATTGTATATAGGGTGGTGGTTTACTTATTCGATTTTGACAAGTTCAATAAACTCTTCAACTTTCATACTGCAAGCAAACCATCCATTTTAATAATTTGTCATGAAATTTACTAAAATACTTTTTAGATTCTAAAAAAATTAATTTGACGTTAAAAATACTCTATTTGATCGCACCTAGTTAAATTAACTTAGCTTGTAAATTATTATTTTAAAATGTTATACAATTGCTAATTATAATTATACTTAATTTTGATTATAATTACTATTATGCTATAAAAATATATATAAGTAATATTATTATTTTAATCACATTAATAACGTGTAAACTACAGAATTAAATAATGTGAACGTATTCACAAATACTAATATCTACCCGGTTTCAAACAGATGTCTTGGGATTGGCTGGTACAAATAACTGCTGTAAATATGCTTTGCTTAAACACATCCTCTATATACAAATAGTATATCTACTGTTTGTAAATAGGAAGAAAACAAAAATTCGGTTTTATTATCTGATTCTTTTTTAATGTTATATTGATATAATTGTGTTTTCCCATATGAATATAATAAAAAAATGTATAGATATGTATTACGAGGGCTTATATATAATAGAATAGGTAAAGTGTGACATTTAAACGTAATTTAAAATAATGGCAAATTACAAAGACCTCACGAGGTAGAGGAAAGCAAAAAGTAATGAAAATGTGTAAAAGTATTTGGCCTTACATTTAAATTTGATATTTTTTTAAGAACGTCAAATCGCCTTACAAAAAATACTACATCATTCTTGACAGGTATAAAGCGCCTGCGCGTTAAGTCGAATATATGCAGCGTGAACTTATTTAAGGGGTGCTTCTGGGCATGCATATGAACACCTTTTGTTCAACAGGGTTAGATATAGCTCATCCTGTATAACTGTATAAAAAATGAGATCAATTTATACGATATCAATATCGTAAATTAATGAAAAAAATCATATCACTCTATATGTTGGCTGCATGCAATGCGCTTTGGAGGGTAGCAGGGATTTTTGCTCAGAAACCCGTCGACTTAATACCCATAGCTTTTTTTTACATTTTAATATTTTAATGAACTACAAATGATTTGTTTATTCATTTTTTATTTTCATATGGAGTGCTTCGATATGTTTCTCTAATTAATTACACTGGCTACACTTAATTCTTTTCGGTGAGCTATATCGATATGATTCTGCGAGTGATTTGAATCGCACTCGCTGCATTTAAATTTTTTTAATTATCTAAAACAATTTATACACTTTTTACATCAACATCTTTTAAGGATAAATAATTTTATTGGTACTTTTCCACTTAATTCACACGGAAATCGTCGCTAGGTAGGTAGGTAGGTAGTTTTATCTGACCATTCATTTCTGATGATTAAGATCCTAATTTACACCGATTTCAAAAAAATACACTTCCGGTATATTAAGAAGGCTTTTTTAAATTGAAAAATATTTACTGAAAGCCAATAAGTAAAACATAAAATACGATTTAACTATAATATAAGTAATTGTTTAGAAAAAAAAAAAAAAATTGTAAATGTTTGAAACACCACCAACTTTGAAAATCAAATACGAAAAAAGTAATTAACTGAATTAAATTAGTGATACTATTTATGTTAAAAACTAGGTACTTTTAATATTACATAACACTCAAACCGAAACTTTGAAATATTACAATAAAAAGAAGATTTTGTTTGATATAATATAGGAAAATAAAAATCCATATGAGGTCGGTAAAATTTTATTGAATTCTAAGCAAATTCTACCAAATCATCAAGCATGGGTTTCTAAAACAATAAACTAAAATAATAATATAAATTCTTTAACTGAAATTCAACATACTTAATCATTTTATTTTAATATTTGAAATATTCTAATATCTATTAAGTAAAAAAAACATATTTTTTGAACTTATAAATATAAATTAGTTAAAAAAATAAATATTTTACGATAGACGTGATGTTGTTAAACATGTTTGTTTCTATGGCAGTTTTAACAAAATGAATTTAATCATAAAGGCTATCTTAATTTAATTATTTTATTAACAGCTACGATGTAATTTATAGTATATTTGTTATCAATATTATAACGATAAACAAAACAATAATTATAATTAGGCACGTTAAAGCTAAGTGTGTTTATTTCATTTTACCTATCAGGTAATCATACATCGATACGAATAACTAACAAAAGTAGCAGAAAAACTGAATAGACCACAAACAATAGAGAACAATAGAGAACAATAAAGAACAATAAAGAACAATAAAGAAACAACAATAAAGAAACAAGTAGGTAAAAATAAATTTGATGGTAACGACTTGTGTGTCAGAATCACTCCTCAGAAGGAATCTTCGTTCACGTATTTAGTCGCCTTCATTTCTATATTATTTTCGACGCACCCTGTATTTTATAGAGTCGAACGGTAAAAATCATCCTGTATACTGATGAGATATGTTTTTTTTAATTCAATTTAATTTACATTTCGAAGTTAAACCTATAAAATCTATGTCGTCTGCGTAGATAATGAACTCAAAGCCATGTCACAGATAACATTTTACCTTTTTTTACAATCGCAATCGCTACATTTTTTATATATTTATTTCGGTTTGAACATCATCAATGTGTGTTTCATCAATTTTCTTTTTGAGTACAAATATAATTACAATACCTGCATTTATATCTTTTTATTTTGAAATGAAAATGAACACCAATATTGTTTTTTAAACTTCTTTCATAGAAACACATTTAATCACACTCGCTGCATTTATTTATTTTTTATTTGACAAATAAACAGTTAGTTACAACAGTTATACAAAACATACATTAAAGATAAGAATGTAACCTTTATGAATTTGCAATGTTAAAATATAATTAATGTGTAACAACAGTAATTCGCAAAAACTAAAACTAACGAAACAAAGATTTAACATATAATTTTTAACAAAAGCTATATAGACAAGAGGAAATTACACATTCAAATATTTAGAAATTTGATGCTTAAACTCACTCAAATTACAACTAAATATATTAATAACATAATTGTTTTGGGAGTAATTACTTTTGCATATGGGCAGACGAAACAGCTCTTTATGTCTAGTTAACCGAGAGTGTACACGAAATTTAATCAAAGCAATTAGTTCCATGGAACTAACAAAATTATTTAAGATTTTGTATAAGTACAATAAGTCAGAGATCTTCTATCAGAAAGATTGGCCATATTATATTTTTCTAATGAAATTGAGAAAATGTACGATAATACAAATATTTAATGAATTTCATTTCAATTCGTTCCAACCTCTCAATTGTAATGTGGATTCCATATTTGAGATGCATATTCAAGCTAACTTCGGACGAATAATGATCTTAAAAGAAAAAAATGAATTAAAATGCTTGCATGCTCTGAGAATAAACCCAACATGCCGAAAGCTTTATAAGTAATTGGGTCAACATGCTTTACAAAAAGTAATTTTCGATCAAGTGTTATCCCCAAATCTTTAACAGTTACTTTCTTGGCTAAACAAGTGCTTTTAATTTGATAATCAAAATCAATAGTACTGGTCTTTCATCTAAATGACATAGAGTAGCATTTAGATACATTTAAATAGAGTCGATTAACTTTGCAATATGTAGCAAGACGTTCGATATCTTTCTGCAATAGACGGCAATCATCAACATGTTTCATAGGATAGAAAATTTTAAGGTCGTCAGCATTGTGAAGACAACTATCAGTATCATTAATATAAAATAGAAATAATAATGGGCCCAACAGATTGACTTGAGGAACCCCTGATGGAAGAGAAATCCAGTCAGATTTAAAAACACCGTATAATTAGACTTTTTAATTTGCGGTGAACACCATCAATGTGTCTTTTTTGGGTTCCTTTTACAGTACACATAAAATCACACTCGCTGCATTTATGACTTTTTATCTAGCGATGAATACCATAAATGTGTCTTTTTATGGTTCCTTTTACAGTACACATAAAATCACACTCGCTGCATTTATGACTTTACCTAGCGATGAACACCATCAATGTGTCTTTTTAGGGTTCCTTTTACAGTACACATACAATCAGACTCGCTGCATTTATGACTTTTTATCTAGCGATGAATACCATAAATGTGTCTTTTTATGGTTCCTTTTACAGTACACATAAAATCACACTCGCTGCATTTATGACTTTACCTAGCGATGAACACCATCAATGTGTCTTTTTAGGGTTCCTTTTACAGTACACATAAAATCACACTCGCTGCATTTATGACTTTTTATCTAGCGATGAACACCATAAATGTGTCTTTTTATGTGACTTTTACTATAGCACACATAAAATCACACTCGCTGCATTTATGACTTTTTATCTTGCGGTGAACACCATCAATGTGTCTTTTTATGTGACTTTTACTATAGCACACATAATAACACTCGCTGCATTTATGATGTTTTATCTTGCGGTGAACACCATCAATGTGTCATTTTATGTGATTTTTACTATAGCACACATAATTACACTCGCTGCATTTATGTTTTATCTTGCGGTGAACACCATCAATGTGTCTTTTTAGGGTTCCTTTTACAGTACACATACAATCAGACTCGCTGCATTTATGATGTTTTATCTTGCGGTGAACACCATCAATGTGTCTTTTTAGGGTTCCTTTTACAGTACACATAAAATCACACTCGCTGCATTTATGACTTTTTATCTTGCGATGAACACAATCAACGTGTTTTTTTATGTCACCTTTACTGTAGCACACATAATTACACTCGCTGCATTTATGATGTTTTATCTTGCGGTGAACACCATCAATGTGTCTTTTTAGGGTTCCTTTTACAGTACACATAAAATCACACTCGTTGCATTTATGACTTTTTATCTTGTGATGAACACAATCAACGTGTTTTTTTATGTCACCTTTACTGTAGCACACATAATTACACTCGCTGCATTTATGATGTTTTATCTTGCGGTGAACACCATCAATGTGTCTTTTTAGGGTTCCTTTAACAGTACACATAAAATCACATTCGCTGCATTTATGACTTTTTATCTTGCGATGAACACAATCAACGTGTTTTTTTATGTCACCTTTA
Organism: Neomicropteryx cornuta; assembly: GCA_020383195.1. NCBI lineage: Eukaryota > Metazoa > Arthropoda > Insecta > Lepidoptera > Micropterigidae > Neomicropteryx > Neomicropteryx cornuta. Next base: position 593,552 of record JAHKQU010000010.1, on the reverse strand, counting down.
CTGTAGCACACATAATTACACTCGCCGCATTTATGACTTTTTATCTTGCGGTGAATACCATCAATGTGTCTTTTTAGGTTTCCTTTTTGAGTACCCATATAATCACATTCGCTGCATTTATATTTTTTTATTTTGCGATGAACACCATCAATGTGTGAAATTAAATTTCTTTTGTGGTAACACATATAATCACATTCGCTGCATTTATAACTTATTAATTTGCGGTGAACACCATCAATGTGTCTTTTTAGGGTTCCTTTTACAGTACACATAAAATCACACTCGCTGCATTTATGACTTTTTATCTTGCGATGAACACAATCAACGTGTTTTTTTATGTCACCTTTACTGTAGCACACATAATTACACTCGCTGCAATTATGACTTTTTATCTTGCGGTGAATACCATCAATGTGTCTTTTTAGGTTTCCTTTTTGAGTACCCATATAATCACATTCGCTGCATTTATATTTTTTTATTTTGCGATGAACACCATCAATGTGTGAAATTAAATTTCTTTTGTGGTAACACATATAATCACATTCGCTGCATTTATAACTTATTAATTTGCGGTGAACACCATCAATGTGTCTTTTTAGGGTTCCTTTTACAGTACACATAAAATCACACTCGCTGCATTTATGACTTTTTATCTTGCGATGAACACAATCAACGTGTTTTTTTATGTCACCTTTACTGTAGCACACATAATTACACTCGCTGCATTTATGACTTTTTATCTTGCGGTGAACACCATCAATGTGTCCGTTTAGGGTTCCTTTTAGAGTACACATATAATCACATTCGCTGCATTTATATTTTTTTATTTTGCGATGAACACCATCAATGTGTGAGATTAAATTTCTTTTGTCGTAACACATATAATCACACTCGCTGCATTTATGACTTTTTATCTTGCGGTGAACACCATCAATGTGTCTTTTTAAGTGACCTTTACTGTAGCACACATAATTACACTCTCTGCATTTATGACTTTTTATCTTGCGGTGAACACTATCAATGTGTCCTTTTAGGTGTCCTTTTCGAGTACACTTAAAATCACATTCGCTGCATTTATATTTTTTTATTTTGCGATAAACACCATCAATGTGTCTTTTTAACTGTTTTTTATCGTAACACATATAATCACATTCGCTGCATTTATGTCTTTTTATTTTGCGATGAAGGACATTAATGTGATCGATTAATAGATATTTTAATGCAAACGTCTTACAGCATTCGTTACATTTCAACTTTTTAAATACATTTTTTCGGTTTTTAATTGGCGTTTTTACGTTAAAGCATTGCCAACACAAAAAAGTAAAACACTCATTAAATATTGCATTGCTATCATTGCATTGAACATGGGCGGACTTGCTTCTATCAATTAGACACCCGCTTTTCGTACACGAAAAATCTATAAGATTTAGATTTACTTTCGCAATTTTCATTGTGGCTTGTTCTTTTTTGTATTTTGCGACTTTCGCCAAATTGTGAATATCAGGTTCTTTCTTGATAAATTGAACTTCTTCTATTTCAATTTCCCGCTGTTGATTAATGTTAATTTCTTGGATTTCATTTTGAAAATTCACTTCATTTTTTATATTAACAGAACTAATGAATTCTGAACTGGAATGTTTCATTTTGAAAATAATAATTAAAGCTTACTCTGCAATAAATTTAGGTTGAGTATTTTTGACTACTCTTTTACTGTGGGCTTTGATCAATAGGCTTATCGATATTTTTTATAATTGATACTCACTTTTATCCATGATCGTATTAGGGCATTATTGTTATTATTTGAACATAATATAAGAAAACAATTATATTTTTAGCTTCCCTGGTATCATAGTTTACAACAAATGCTTCAGTGACAGTGACAGTGATAGCTGTTCATCTTTCGAATTTTGTTAGTTCAAAATATTGCCATTATCTATAAGATTCAAAAAATCTAATTCATCTTGGTTGGGTTTTAAGGAGTATTATAAAACAATAAAAAAATAATGGATTTCCTGCTTCTAAAACTGTGTTCGGATAAGCAATGGGTCGTGCAATAAAAAAAACAATAATATTCGAAGTAATCTGAAACATATTTAAGGTTTTAATAAAATGCAAAGTTCACATATCTAGTACTTGTATTAGATATTCACGAAAAAACATTATAAACAGGATTTAGGCATTTGAAAGTTCATAACCCAATTTTTAGATAATCATCATGTGCCATTTAGCAGAAAATAATGGTTTGTCATTGGAATCCGTTGACACTATTACTCTAAAATGTACAAATCGCCGATAATCTTGCATATTATTAATAAAATTGAAGTGTCTGTAGTGTGAAGTGTATTTTAATCTTTTAAATTAAAATGGATAATTAGAGTTATGGGTATCCTATGTATAAATACCCATAATTCAATCTAATTATCCATTTTAATTTAGAAGATTACAATTTCCTTTTTTTGCGATGACGATAAATAAATCCCCAGGCCAAACATAATCGAAAGAAAATTGATTTACCCATAGACAACTATGTGTGCCATGTTTGCGTGTGAATGATGCCACAAACCTAGTTACTCTAGCAAATAAAAAAAAAGCCGAATTTTTTGATAATCTAATGAAAAATAAAGAAATATAATTATTGTAAACTACCATACCAGTTGGGTTAATAGCTAGGGCCAATTTAGTTTATTAAAAAAATAACTAAATAACCTACATAAATGGTACCTAATTTTTTTTAATAAAAATTACATAGTATATTATTATACTTGTATAATTTAACTGTTGAGGTTTACTGAGAATGTTTTAAAGGTGAAGTAATACTGTTTGAAAATGGTTTTAGCATTTAAAAGTAAATATTAGTCTTACTTATTAGGTTTGCTTAAACAGTTGTTTAACCTTCGTTTAGTTAAATGATGTCTAAAGCCTTAATAAGGCGTTCGAAAATTCTTACTAATAAACCCTGTTTAGCGAAGTGAATGGTTAACTAAGTTGACGTTTAGCAGGCGACGTGCTTTTGGACATATTTTACGCTAGCAATAGCGCTGTCAGTTCACTCGCGTCGTGTCAGCTGTCCGCTTTGGTATTTTACTGATTTATATATCGCTATCGAATTTTAACCGTTTTGTCCCATTTGCTGATCATTTTATTCTTTAAAATTACCTATTATCCAAGTTTGTTTTGTTTTCTTGGCGATGGAAAAAAACACCAAAAGAAGGATGATTTCTTCCCAAAACTGGGAAGAAGGTGAAAAGGTACCTTTAAAATAATTATCATTTGCGTGGCTTAAACTAATTCTAAAATCCTCGAATGGGAAATAAGGTGGTCTCGCGATGGTCACATTTTGCACAGAATTTTGAAAATTCGACGACATCAGTGCACACGCCAGAAAGCGCGCCATTATTAAAATTCAATAATTTTTGGCATTGACATTTGACATTTAGGCAAATTGGGGAAAAATTATTGTACTAAATTATTCTAAATTGTACTATCTAAATTCTAAAAAAAATGTCATCAATGATGTACAAGAGTTATCAGGTACGTTTACGCGCTATTTATTGTTATAATATATTATTATAGCTTGTCTATGCTCCGCCTCACTCGCGCATCTGCCAGCAACCGCCGCAATGGAGATGATTATTGACTGTGGTTGTTGGATATATGTTGATGCATTGTTTTTATGTTGAGCAAGCAATACAATAATTCAAAGGTGTAAAAACTGTGTTTTATTTTATGTTTTATAAACAATCCACGCGTATCAATTCAGAAGTGGGATGGTAACGTAATTTTTATTATAGATTAACGATTATAGTTACTGTTTCGCGATGTTTTGAACGCTTTTAAGGTTAAGTTCGGTGATTTTTGACACAATATATTTGGACAAACATTTAAACTTAGTGTGCTTGTTGTTTCGTGTAAATTTGTCTCAGTTTTAAATCAAGTGCCTATTTATCATGTCCGGACCCCGTATTCTAGCGGTTATGGAATGCCGCGAAAACGTAAAAATAGCCATTCATAGGTCATTCCGACTCCGAAGAAAATGAACGACCACTTGTGCGCTGATGAAACGTCTAATGGAGACGAAACTAAAGAAAATCTGAACAGAGATCACTCTCTATCTATGCCACAGCGCGTCCCAAAATCTACATGTGAAGGCTGATATTATCCCGAAGTTCGACCCGGATACGAGATCAACAAATCGCATGGGACGCTGGGAAGTCGCTAGCCCGTGCTGAAGTATGTAAACAGGCAGATATTATAGAGATAATGACTGTAACTAACGAAACTGAGTATTAATTTCCTGATTATTATTATAAGATGGCCTTATTTGATGAAAGTGATATAGATGATGGTGACTTGAACGAGGCCTTAAGAAGAGACATTTATCAATTATTAAATAGTTATTACTTCTGCTTTGCGAAGAATTCGAAGGAGTTAGGTTGTACTCAATTAACCGAAAAGACTATTATGACGACTTCTGATCAACCAATATTTTATAAAGCACGCAGATTATCCTACAAGGAACAAGAAGTTGTAAGGGAAAAAGTCAAAGATCTAATCGAAGGTGGAATTATCCGAGAGTCATCATCCAATTATGCAAGCCCCATAGTTTTAGTTAAGAAAAAAAATGGAGAGTATAGATTATGTGTTAAAGGTAGGTAACCCACTGCCACATATTGACGACCAAATAGGAAAATTAACTGGAAAATTGTACTTTACGACACTTGACCTTGCTCAGGGTTATTAACAGGTACCGATGGCGTCAGATTCCATTCATAAAACAGCATTTGTGACTCCCGATAGCCAGTATGAATTTTTGAAGATGGGATTTGGTCTTGCCAATATGCTCCGGCGGTTTTTCTCCAGATTAATTAATAGAGTGCTTAGCAGTTTAAGGAATCAAGGTGTCATTAAAAGAAGTCCTTAAATTGCTCAGTGAGGCAAATTTGCGGTTGAATTAAAAAAAAATGCTCATTTCTAAAATATTCTATTAAAATATTTAGACGCATTCTACATATATGCGTTATATTTTACGAAATTTTTGAAAATATAATAAACAAGATTTATGTGCTGCAGAGCAAAAGGTTGGTGGCGAGGTTGAGACGGGCGAGCAATCGAGAAGGTACTCCGGGTATGGGCCTGATAAACGCCCACGATGTCCAGTGTGTGGGCGACATCGACCCTTCGACGATTGCTGCGGAACCCTTCAATCACCGCGAACAAACAGAATTGACGTATGTTTTATACGTATAATAATTGAAATGTAGAAATCTCTGTAGTTTTCTTGACAAAAAACGATGACCAAATATAATTAAACAGATTAAAATAGTATTTGTTTACTATTAATATTATATGAAACTAGCTGTTCAACCCCGGGTATGGGCGGATTAAACAATGCCTTCGGCGAACGACGACTCGTGCCTGCGGCACTCGAGATGGGTAATTTTGGTCCCTATCTCCATAGTCCTATCCTCATACTTACATACCTACCGTGCTATTTTTAAAAAAGCTCCAGGTTGACAGCTTGGCCCTGCCTTTTATTTATGCCTTAGCACCTTGAAGACAACACATTGGAAGTCAAAACTGAGCTTCACGGCACTTCTCCGACAATACAACCCATACGATAAATAATATAATATACATAAAGGGGACTGAGCAGTGATGATATGATGTTGGGCAGAATATCGTCTAATAAACGCTTTTTTATGCTTACTAAACCATTAACAATTAATAAAAAAATTACTGCGTGTGATTATATTATATGTATAAGTAAATTTGTAAAGCAAACCAGTAGGTAATACTTATTGAATATGAAACAATATAATATATTCTCCTCGTAAAATATCCTTTTTTTTCTGTGAATGTCTTTTATAAGAGAACTAAAAAAGAACTATTAGCAGTTGAAATTTCTTTTTTTTCCAGAAATAGAAGCAAACACAAGCTAGTCAGTCTGTATTATCTTTTTTTAACATTTTTTTTTTCAGGTTAAATCATTTCTTCTTGGGTCAATGTTCACAGGAGTTTATTCACTTCTAATGGAATACTTCAGGAAATAACAAAACCTCTTGCCAGACTTATCAAAAGGACTTATTGTAACTCAAATTTAATTGTAACTTTAATTGTAATTTTGGATTTATTATTTATTCTTTAAAATCACTACTACATTTTCAACCACATTGTAAATAAAGCAAAAAAAAACGCGACCCAGTAAGCGCAGGGCATCGTGCCTACAAATGTATTGACGGCTATGAACGACAGGTAGGTTTCCCGCGTGCAGTGAAAATAAAATAGCCGGATCGAGCATCGACAAGGAAGGATTGAACAAAAGAACAAACGCAAACAATTTGCAAAGAATGGTGCAGCAGAATTACACAAGACTGCTTGCAATCTGGAGGAGCTGCATAATTGCGATTCAATGCTAATAAAGAGAAAATAAAGGATCATGGAGAACATGGGAGAAGTTTTCATCATTTAACCTCCATCATTCCTGGACCTGGAACATCCCCGGCATAACAGAAATAGCGGATTAAACATAATATTAAAAAAAAAAACAACCCACCTTTGCAAATGCACAAACCATGACCACATGCAAAGAATTAAGTACAACTGCAACATCGTGCAACCTGCAACCGCATTTTATTGTGTTCTAATAAAATTATTAAATGTTTTGATTTTATTTGTTTAATTTATTATTTCATTTATTTTTGCAGGATGTCGGTTTAAACCCGGCGCTGAGTTTTATAAAGATGCCTTTTTAACTCTCACCTCTCCTCTTTAGTGTAAAATCCCCTACATAGCAGGCTATTATTTTTTAAAATATTACACTTATATCGCTTATTCGAGGTAACGCCTCTGAACATAATTCTTCCGTAATCCGCCCTATATAACGATCATAACATTTATTTAATTACATCGCCATAAAATTCTCCATTAAATGTTTGACATGATTAAAAGAAAAACAGTAGGAATATTGCCATTTTAACAAATAAGACAGAACAGAGCTAATAAATTGGTCAAGCTCACTATAATCAATAATAATTCAGTTTAGCATTTTAAAACTGCTGATATAATTAGGGTTAGTTAACCATTTATCACTCAAAATTCATTTTATTAATTAGGATAAATTTTATTTTAGTTAAGCCAAATAAAATTTTCGAATTTCAAAATTCGATTTTAAATCGTTTTTGAAAAAACGAATGACATTTTAGATAATTTTCAGTCATTTGTTTAAAATTTTTCAACAAAATTTTGCGTAAGCCTTAATTAAATTATCGTTTCTTTAAAAAATATTTCGACCTATATCGCTTCGTAATATAATAATATGTCGCACGCCACGGTAAGGAACCTCAGCAGGAAACGTTGCTTATCCCCTGAGGATTTCCTGAGGAACGTGGGAAAGTCCAAGAACAAAAGCAGCCGTTGTGAACACAAAGAAACTTTTAAACAACGAAATGTCTGTGACAACTAATACAACTCATTCCAGGAAACGCGCCCCGGCGAATAAGTGCTAAAGCCAAGCGACCCATAGCGGGAGGACGCACGCGCCGCTCTGGCGACTCCCGTGCAAAAGCAGGGAATGCGAAGATCGGTAGTGATCGCGCCGTTATAAAGAAGAAATAACGCCACAACCATCTTCGGCACTTCGTAAAATACCTTAACTAATTTCAAAAATAAAAACTATTAGTTACCTACTTATCAAAATAACAAATTCTTATTAAACAACTAGCTGACCCGGCCACGCGTTGCTGTGGCTAAAGTTTTTGTTATATTACATTATAGTAAACAATCTAAGAGGAACAATAAGAGAACATCAGTCACGGAGTCCACTATGCTTTTTCACACAGATGGTATTTGTAAAAAAATATGCTGATCTCCTTATTTGACTTTCTACTACTATAACCCTTTAGTACAATGAAATTATTTACGAACAAAGACGAAAATGTTGATGTTGGTATACAAATTCACTGGATTGAAATTGATTTGAAGGGGAAGTACGTTGAACACAATTAATTAAAATGTTCTTACACTTGATACTAAGCAGAAATCAATAGGTAAAAAATAAAAATTTATCAGATTTATTATTTCCATTTAATTTTATAACAAATATAAGTATATTACAGTATAATACAGTAAATAACATGTGACGCTTAAACTCATGAATGAGGTAGGCAAGGCAGACAGTCTTAAACTTTTAAACATTAATATCTTTTTTTTTGAATTATAAATACTTTCAATTTCAATTTAATTTTACACCAATCGGTGCACAATGTTTTTGGTTAACCTGTCTTTAGCTAACACAAATAGATTCGACGGTTTCCCAACACGTGAACACGCAACATATAGTTGCCCATGAGAAAAACATGGATTTTCCAAATCTAAACCACAAATGGACATTGTTTGACCTTGAGATTTATTTATAGACATGGCGAAAGCTAAACGAATTGGAAACTGTAGCCTTTTGAAGGGTATGGTAGAATCTGATGGTATCATCGGAATACGTGGCAGCAGGACCACTTTTCCTTTAAACTTCCCAGCCAAAATGGTTGCTTCAAGAATGTTTCCGGTGATCTTTTTGATGACCAAACGCGTACCGTTACATAATTGAGGTGGATTCAAATTACGGAGGAGAATAATAGGGGAACCAATCTTTAATCGAAGATTATGTGGTGGCATTCCAGGGATATCTAATGAATTTAAAAATTCAATCGGAAAATTTACACTTTCATTTTCATCAACAACAGTATCGATTGATTTAAAAGACATCAGATCGCCTGGTAACAACTGTTGTATCTGGAAGTTAATTTCGTCAACATCAACGTTTTTGGCTGCCAAAATCGCCCGTTGACTAAGCCATTCATGATTCAAATAATTATTCTGTATATCCGGGAAAATACTCTGAATCAATTCAGTTTTATCCTGAACAACAGTGCAAAAATTGTCTGGTAGTTTAATGCATTGCGTATTTGGTTGCAGTTTTATTTTACCGTTCCCAATATCTAGTAGTTGTTCGGAAAATATTAGTGCTGATGGATCATTTTGCAATTGTACTCGCATATTTATGGTCAATCGAAGTGTTTCAACACTTCGCCATAAGAATGATTGTTTCAAACATGCATTAATCTCATCCGCGAAAGTAGAGCGAGGTATAACCGGTAAGGTCTGCCGGAAGTCACCAGACAAAAGTAAGATAGCACCACCGAAAAGTTTATTATTGCTGTTTAAATCTTGCATAGTTCTGTTTAATGCTTCAAGTGAATATTTGTGTGCCATTGTGCACTCATCCCAAATTATTATAGAACTCTTCCGCAACACTGCAGCTATTCCACTATTCTTTTCGATGTTACACATTGCATCTGGTTTATTATGAACGTCCAATGGCAGCTTGAATGTTGAATGTGCTGTTCGCCCACCATCCAGTAAAGTAGCCGCAATGCCTGACGATGCTAATGCTAATGCGATTTTTTGTTGCGACCGTATTTTGGCAAGAATCAACGATATTAAAAATGTCTTACCGGTTCCACCGGGTGCATCCAAGAAAAAAAAACCGCCTTGTTCAGCAGCAACAGCCAGCATAATCCGATCATAAATATTTTTTTGTTCTGCTGTCAGTAATGGTTCACTGTTCATGATAATTGTTGCTAAACTTCCATGGTCATATTGATTTTCTCGTTGTAAATCGGTATTGACTAAGTCGGTGGCTGGACGATTAGGTGATGGCATACCATAATGATTAAGTGGTAAATTTGAAATAAGAACACATAAATCCTCGATCAAGACCAATGCTTCATTGTACATCTCTGGTGTATAATCTATGTTTTGGCATTGATTTGTTTGTCTAATTCGGTGCAAGATGTCTTCTGTCATACAATTTTTATATTTTTCCCACAAAGTTTGTGCTTGCGAGGGATAACATGTCGCCAAAATAATTGCAAACAACTGACGAATGTTATTCGGTGTTGATGTCAACGCAGCATCAGCAAGCGTTAAGTCCCAATGGTTATCGTCTTCTAGCAATTGCAGTTCACGACATGCATCCTGGTATGTATTGAATACTCGACCATTAGCTGTTCGTAAAAATTCAAAAGACGTTGGTCCGGGAACATTCACCAATAACAAACGTAAATAGAAGCACTCACGTTGCTTTGGATGTACCGTGTAAAGTCTCCCCAATGTCTTAGCTTTGAATATGCCTGTAATGGAAGGATGTGGTTTTCCTTGTTTCCGTGGCTCCCATTTTTTACTGGATTTGTTCCATGTGAAATAACGTGGAACATTACCATACACCAATGTCTTCGCGAATTGGCCAAAAACATCAGGTTTTTGACACAATGTAAAAAATTCAGTTAGAGTCGTTTTCGGAGCTTCGAACGCTCTTTGGAGAACATTTTCTTCAGTGAAGTATACACGTTGACCGTTTTCAAGATGTATTGCCAGATGTTGGACAGCAGGATCTCTTTCGTGGATGGGAAAGCTGAGAATATGCCAAATAGCTTCATTGCTGCTAATGTATCTGCCCATTTGGTATCGTGCTATTTCGTCATTTTTATTTATGTTTTTTACTTCAAATATGGCCAAATCACTGCCTTTGTTTACATATTTACAAATATACTTAATTGATTTAACAGAACTGCAAAGCTCAACATTGATATGAGCTTTGTAAGTTTTTGAAAGTAGTGGTGAGTATGGTACCACCCACTGATTATCAAACTCAACTTGATTTGGAAAGTTCGGCAGTCGCATTGTAAATGTGTGGCCACCATTCTCAGTACTTCTGCGGCGATACATTGGATAACCATCAATATCCGTGATCGTGTCATTCGTATGCGGCTTTGGGAAGTTTTTTTACATTTTCCATTTTCCATGCACGGTGACGTCATGTTGAAAACACCGCATGGCCCATGGATCATGTGTTTGGTGACAATATCAAATAATTCTTGATCAATTAATGGGTCTGGAATTTCGGCTGAAATTATTTGATCGATTTCTTCAGGACGGATTCTATCTTTAAGCCAAACCAAAATGTGGGCATGAGGCAAACCTCGCTTTTGCCACTCTATCGTATTCAGCCAACAACGTGTGATACCAAAAATTGTATATTTAACAATAAAATCAATTAAGGATTTCAATTTTTGTTTAAACACACGTGCAGTTAAATCATGACGATGAATGGCTTGTTGTCCTGGCAATAGTAAAGTTTGTATCTCTTCCCAATTCGGATTACATGTGAATGTAATAAATAAATCCGGTCGGCCGTAATGACGTACGTAAGTCATCGCATCTTGTATGTATTCCTGCATGTTCCGTGGACTGCCGATGTAGCTTGAAGGTAAAATGAAAGCATTACCGATGTCATTGGGATTTAAATTTCCATCGATGTTTCCAGCAACAGCATCTCGTAAGTGAATATATTCTTCCGATCAACCTCATCAACAGTTGGAGCGTTGAATCTACCAGCATGTTCACCTAATGGTACTTTGTCGGCTTTTATGACGATTTGATAATTGTCATTTTGCAGTCGTGGCGAAACTCTTTTGATCAATTGAATTAGTTGATTGTGATCTTCTAAAAAATTTTCCAATAATATCACAATTGCTCTTTCCTCTGCTTGTTCAATAAAATTATACAGGCACCGAGTCGTCACGCGCTCTTCACAATCGCCCATAAAATAAAAAGGTATCGACATCTGTCAGTTTTATGACTGCCAAATAATAACAGACAAATAATTAGCAATAAATTAAAATTGCGACTATAATTTGAGATTTAAACTATCCTATCGCTCAAGTTGGATCGAACTGCATATGGTGTGCAAATTTTATTATAATCGGTTAAGTGGTTCAGCCGTCCATGAAGATAAACATTGTGACACGAGAATTATATATATTAAGATATTATTATTTTAATCACATTAATAACGAGTAAAATACAGAATTAAATAATGTGAACGTATTCACAAATACTAATATCTACCCGGTTTCAAACAGATGTCTTGGGATTGGCTGGTATAAATAACTGCTGTAAATATGCTTTGCTTAAACACATCCTCTATATACAAATACTATATCTACTGTTTGTAAATAGGAAGAAAACAAAAATTCGGTTTTATTATCTGATTCTTTTTTAATGTTATATTGATATAATTGTGTTTTCCCATATGAATATAATAAAAAAATTTATAGATATGTATTACGAGGGCTTATATATAATAGATTAGGAAAAGTGTGATATTTAAAACTAATTTAAAATAATGGTAAATTACAAAGACCTCACGAGGTAGAGGAAAGCAAAAAGTAATGAAAAAGTGTAAAATTATTTGGCCTTATATTTAAATTTGATATTTTTTTAAGAACGTCAAATCGCCTTACAAAAATACTACTTCATTGTTGACATTAAAGAGGGTATGTCGAGCTATAAGGGTTAATTAGACGGGTATAAAGCGCCTGCGCGTGAAGTCGAATATATGCAGCGTGAACTTATTTAAGGGGTGCTTCTGGGCATGCATATGAACACCTTTTGTTCAACAGGGTTAGATATAGCTCACCCTGTATAACTGTATAAAAAATGAGATCAATTTATACGATATCAAAATCGTAAATTGATGAAAAAAATCGTATCACTCTGTATGTTGGCTGCATGCAATGCGCTTTGGAGGGTAGCAGGGATTTTTGCTCAGAAACCCGTCGACTTAATACCCATAGCTTTTTTTACATTTTAATATTTTAATGAACTGCAAATGATTTGTTTATTCATTTTTTATTTTCATATGAAGTGCTTCGATATGTTTCTGTAATGAATTACACCGGCTACACTTAATTCTTTTCGGTGAGCTATATCGATATGATTCTGCGAGTGATTTGAATCGCACTCGCTGCATTTAAATTTTCTTAATTATCTAAAACAATTTATACACTTTTTACATCAACATATTTTAAGGATAAATAATTTTATTGTAACTTTTCCACTTAATTCACACGGAAATCGTCGCTAGGTAGGTAGGTAGGTAGGTAGGTAGTTTTATCTGACCATTCATTTTTGATGATTAAGATCCTAATTTATACCGATTTCAAAAAAATACACTTCCGCTATATTAAGAAGGCTTTTTTAAATTAAAAAATATTTACCGAAAGCCAATAAGTAAAACATGAAATACAATTCAACTATAATATAAGTAATTGTTTAGAAAAAAAAGAAAAATAATATAATATTGTAAATGTTTGAAACACCAACTTTAAAAATCAAATACGAAAAAAGTAATTAACTGAATTAAATTAGTGATACTATTTATGTTAAAAACTAGGTACTTTTAATATTACATAACACTCAAACCGAAACTTTGAAATATTACAATAAAAATAAGATTTTGTTTGATATAATATAGGAAAATAAAAATCCATATGAGGTCGGTAAAATTTTATTGAATTCTACGCAAATTCTACCGAGTCATCAAGCATGGGTTTCTAAAACAATAAACTAAAATAATAATATAAATTCTTTAACTGAAATTCAACATACTTAATCATTTTATTTTAATATTTGAAATATTTAATATTCTAATATCTATTAAGTAAAAAAAACATATTTTTTGGACTTGTAAATATAAATTAGTTAAAAAAATAATTATTTTACGATAGACGTGATGTTGTTAAAGATGGTTGTTTTTATGGCAGTTTTAACAAAATGAATTTAGTCATAAAGGCTATCTTAATTTAATTATTTTATTAACAGCTACGATGTAATTTATATATTTGTTATCAATATTATAACGATAAACAAAACAATAATTATAATTAGGCACGTTAAAGCTAAGTGTGTTTATTTCATTTTACCTATCAGGTAATCATACATCGATACGAATAACTAACAAAAGTAGCAGAAAAACTGAATAGACCATAGTAAAGTACAGTAAGGTACAGTAAAGTACAGTAAAGAAACAAGTAGGTAAAAATAAATTTGATGGTAACGACTTGTGTCAGAATCACTCCTCAGAAGGAATCTTCGTTCACGTATTTAGTCGCCTTCATTTCTATATTATTTTCGACGCACCCTGTATTTTATAGAGTCGAACGGTAAAAATCATCCTGTATACTGATGAGATATGTTTTTTTTAATTCAATTTAATTTACATTTCGAAGTTAAACCTATAAAATCTATGTCGTCTGCGTAGATAATGAACTCAAAGCCATGTCACAGATAACATTTTACCTTTTTTTACAATCGCAATCGCTACATTTTTTATATATTTATTTCGGTTTGAACATCATCAATGTGTGTTTCATCAATTTTCTTTTTGAGTACAAATATAATTACAATACCTGCATTTATATCTTTTTATTTTGAAATGAAAATGAACACCAATATTGTTTTTTAAACTTCTTTCATAGAAACACATTTAATCACACTCGCTGCATTTATTTATTTTTTATTTGACAAATAAACAGTTAGTTACAACAGTTATACAAAAACATACATTAAAGATAAGAATGTAACCTTTAAGAATTTGCAATGTTAAAATATAATTAATGTGCAACAACAGTAATTCGCAAAAACTAAAACTAACGAAACAAAGATTTAACATATAATTTTTAACAAAAGCTATATAGACAAGAGGAAATTACACATTCAAATATTTAGAAATTTGATGCTTAAACTCACTCAAATTACAACTAAATATATTAATAACATTATTGTTTTGGGAGTAATTACTTTTGCATATGGGCAGACGAAACAGCTCTTTATGTCTAGTTAACCGAGAGTGTACACGAAATTTAATCAAAGCAATTAGTACCATGGAACTAACAAAATTATTTAAGATAAGTCAGAGATCTTCTATCTGAAAGATTGGCCATATTATATTTTTCTAATGAAATTGAGAAAATGTCAGGAAGAGAAAATGTACGATAATACAAATACTTAATGAATTTCATTTCAATTCGTTCCAACCTGTCAATGTCCACATGGAATCCACATTGTAATGTGGATTCCATATTTGCGATGCATATTCAAGCTAACTTCGGACGAATAATGATCTTAAAAGAAAAAAATGAATTAAAATGCTTACATGCTCTGAGAATAAACCCAACATGCCGAAAGCTTTATAAGTAATTGGGTCAACATGCTTTACAAAAAGTAATTTTCGATCAAGTGTTATCCCCAAATCTTTAACAGTTACTTTCTTGGCTAAACAAGTGCTTTTAATTTTATAATCAAAATCAATAGTACCTACTGGTCTTTCATCTAAATGACATAGAGTAGCATTTAGATACATTTAAATAGAGTCGATTAACTTTGCAATATGTAGCAAAACGTTCGATATCTTTCTGTAATCGACGGCAATCATCAACATGTTTTATAGGATAGAAAATTTTAAGGTCGTCAGCATTGTGAAGACAACTATCAGTATCATTAATATAAAATAGAAATAATAATGGGCCCAACAGACTACCTCGAGGAACCCCTGATGGAATAGAAATCCAGTTAGATTTAAAACCCCGTATAATTAGACTTTTTAAATCGCGGTGAACACCATCAATGTGTCTTTTTATGTGACCTTTATTGTAGCACACATAATTACACTCGCTGCATTTATGACTTTTTATCTTACGGTGAACACGATCAATGTGTTTTTTTAGGTTTCCTTTTTGTATACACATATAATCACATTCGCTGCATATAATTTTTTTTTTTTTGCGATGAACACCATCAATGTGTGAGGTTAAATTTCTTTTGTCGTAACACGTATAATCACACTCGCTGCATTTATGACTTTTTATCTTGCGGTGAACACAATCAATGTGTCTTTTTAACTGTTTTTTATCGTAACACACATAATTACACTCGCTGCATTTATGACTTTTTATTTTGCGGTGAACACCATTAATATGTCTTTTTAGGGTTCCTTTTACAGTACACATATAATCACATTCGCTGCATGTATATTTTTTTGTTTTGCGATGAACACCATCAATGTGTGAGGTTAAATTTCTTTTGTGGTAACACATATAATCACATTCGCTGCATTTATAACTTATTAATTTGCGGTGAACACCATCAATGTGTCTTTTTAGGGTTCCTTTTACAGTACACATAAAATCACACTCGCTGCATTTATGACTTTTTATCTTGCGATGAACACAATCAACGTGTTTTTTTATGTCACCTTTACTGTAGCACACATAATTACACTCGCTGCATTTATGACTTTTTATCTTGCGGTGAACACCATCAATGTGTCTTTTTAGGGTTCCTTTTAGAGTACACATATAATCACATTCGCTGCATTTATATTTTTTTATTTTGCGATGAAAGACATTAATGTGATCGATTAATAGATATTTTAATGCAAACGTCTTACAGCATTCGTTACATTTCAACTTTTTAAATACATTTTTTCGCTTTTTAATTGGCGTTTTTACGTTTAAGCATTGCCAACACAAAAAAGTAAAACACTCATTAAATATTGCATTGCTATCATTGCATTGAACATGGGCGGACTTGCTTCTATCAATTAGACACCCGCTTTTCGTACACGAAAAATCTATAAGATTTAGATTTACTTTCGCAATTTTCATTGTGGCTTGTTCTTTTTTGTATTTTGCGACTTTCGCCAAATTGTGAATATCAGGTTCTTTCTTGATAAATTGAACATCTTCTATTTCAATTTCCCGCTGTTGATTAATGTTAATTTCTTGGATTTCATTTTGAAAATTCACTTCATTTTTTATATTAACAGAACTAATTAATTCTGAACTGGAATGTTTCATTTTGAAAATAATAATTAAAGCTTACTCTGCAATAAATTTAGGTTGAGTATTTTTGACACCTCTTTTACTGTGGGCTTTGATCAATAGGCTTATCGATATTTTTTATAATTGATACTCACTTTTATCCATGATCGTATTAGGGCATTATTGTTATTATTTGAACATAATATAAGAAAACAATTATATTTTTAGCTTCCCTAGTATCATAGTTTACAACAAATGCTTCAGTGACTGTGACAGTGACAGCTGTTCATCTTTCGAATTTTGTTAGTTCAAAATATTGCCATTATCTATAAGATTCAAAAAATCTAATTCATCTTGGTTGGGTTTTAAGGAGTATTATAAAACAATAAAAAAATAATGGATTTCCTGCTTCTAAAACTGTGTTCGGATAAGCAATGGGTCGTGCAATAAAAAACCAATAATATTTGAATTAATCTGAAACATATTTAAGGTTTTAATAAAATGCAAAGTTCACATATCTAGTACTGTATTAGATATTTACGAGAAAACATTATAAACAGGATTTAGGCATTTGAAAGTTCATAACCCAATTTTTAGATAATCATCATGTGCCATTTAGCAGAAAATAATGGTTTGTCATTGGAATCCGTTGACACTATTACTCTAAAATGTACAAATCGCCGATAATCTTGCATATTATTAATAAAATGAAGTGTCTGTAGTGTGAAGTGTATTTTAATCTTTTAAATTAAAATGGATAATTAGAGTTATGGGTATCCTATGTATAAATACCCATAATTCAATCTAATTATCCATTTTAATTTAGAAGATTACAATTTCCTTTTTTTGCGATGACGATAAATAAATCCCCAGGCCAAACATAAACGAAAGAAAATTAATTTACCCATAGACAACTATGTGTGCCATGTTTGCGTGTGAATGATGCCACAAACCTTGTTACTCTAGCAAATAAAAAAAAAGCCGAATTTTTTGATAATCTAATGAAAAATAAAGAAATATAATTATTGTAAACTACCATACCAGTTGGGTTAATAGCTAGGGCCAATTTAGTTTATTAAAAAAATAATTAAATAACCTACATAAATGGTACCTAATTTTTTTTAATAAAAATTACATAGTATATTATTATACTTGTATAATTTAACTGTTGAGGTTTACTGAGAATGTTTTAAAGGTGAAGTAATACTGTTTGAAAATGGTTTTAGCATTTAAAAGTAAATATTAGTCTTACTTATTAGTTTTGTTTAAACAGTTGTTTAACCTTCGTTTAGTTAAATGATGTCTAAAGCCTTAATAAGGCGTTCGAAAATTCTTACTAATAAACCCTGTTTAGCGAAGTGAATGGTTAACTAAGTTGACGTTTAGCAGGCGACGTGCTTTTGGACATATTTTACGCTAGCAATAGCGCTGTCAGTTCACTCGCGTCGTGTCAGCTGTCCGCTTTGGTATTTTACTGATTTATATATCGCTATCGAATTTTAACCGTTTTGTCCCATTTGCTGATCATTTTATTCTTTAAAATTACCTATTATCCAAGTTTGATTTGTTTTCTTGGCGATGGAAAAAAACACCAAAAGAAGGATGATTTCTTCCCAAAACTGGGAAGAAGGTGAAAAGGTACCTTTAAAATAATTATCATTTGCGTGGCTTAAACTAATTCGAAAATCCTCGAATGGGAAATAAGGTGGTCCCGCGATGGTCACATTTTGCACAGAATTTTGAAAATTCGACGACATCAGTGCACACGCCAGAAAGCGCGCCATTATTAAAATTCAATAATTTTTGGCATTGACATTTGACATTTAGGCAAATTGGGGAAAAATTATTGTACTAAATTATTCTAAATTCTAAAAAAAATGTCATCAATGCTGTACAAGAGTTATTAGGTACGTTTACGCGCTATTTATTGTTTTAATATATTATTATAGCTTGTCTATGCTCCGCCTCACTCGCGCATCTGCCAGCCACCGCCGCAATGGAGATGATTATTGACTGTGGTTGTTGGATATATGTTGATGCATTATTTTTATGTCGAGCAAGCAATACAATAATTCAAAGGTGTAAAAATTGTGTTTTATTTACAATCCACGCGTATCAATTCAGAAGTGGGATGTAACGTAATTTTTATTATAGATTTACGATTATAGTTACTGTTTCGCGATGTTTTGAACGCTTTTAAGGTTAAGTTCGGTGATTTTTGACACAATATATTTGGACAAACATTTAAACTTAGTGTGCTTGTTGTTTCGTGAAAATTTGTCTCTGTTTTAAATCAAGTGCCTATTTATCATGTCCGGACCGTATTCTAGCGGTTATGGAATGCCGCGAAAACGTAAAAATAGCCATTCATAGGTCATTCCGACTCCGAAGAAAATGAACGACCACTTGTGCTGATGAAACGTCTAATGGAGACGAAACTAAAGAAAATCTGAACAGAGATCACTCTATCTATGCCACAGCGCGTCCCAAAATCTACATGTGAAGGCTGATATTATCCCGAAGTTCGACCCGGATACGAGATCAACAAATCGCATGGGACGCTGGGAAGTTGCTAGCCCGTGCTGAAGTATGTAAACAGGCAGATAATATAGAGATAATGACTGTCACTAACGAAACTGAGTATTAATTTCCTGATTATTATTATAAGATGGCCTTATTTGATGAAAGTGATATAGATGTTGGTGACTTGAACGAGGCCTTAAGAAGAGACATTTATCAATTATTAAATAGTTATTACTTCTGCTTTGCGAAGAATTCGAAGGAGTTAGGTTGTACTCAATTAACCGGAAAGACTATTAAGACGACTTCTGATCAACCAATATTTTATAAAGCACGCAGATTATCCTACAAGGAACAAGAAGTTGTAAGGGAAAAAGTCAAAGATCTAATCGAAGGTGGAATTATCCGAGAGTCATCATCCAATTATGCAAGCCCCATAGTTTTAGTTAAGAAAAAAAATGGAGAGTATAGATTATGTGTTAAAGGTAGGTAACCCACTGCCACATATTGACGACCAAATAGGAAAATTAACTGGAAAATTGTACTTTACGACACTTCCTTGCTCAGGGTTATTAACAGGTACTGATGGCGTCAGATTCCATTCATAAAACAGCATTTGTGACTCCCGATAGCCAGTATGAATTTTTGAAGATGGGATTTGGTCTTGCCAATGCTCCGGCTTAGCAGTTTAAGGAATCAAGGTTATATGGATAACATCCTTATTCCATCCAAAGCCAAGTCAACAGGTTTGGAGACATTAAAAGAAGTCCTTAAATTGCTCAGTGAGGCAAATTTGCGGTTGAATTAAAAAAAAAATGCTCATTTCTAAAATATTCTATTAAAATATTCAGACGCATTCTACATATATGCGTTATATTTTACGAAATTTTTCAAAATATAATAAACAAGATTTATGTGCTGCAGAGCAAAAGGTTGGTGGCGAGGTTGAGACGGGCGAGCAATCGAGAAGGTACTCCGGGTATGGGCCTGATAAACGCCCACGATGTCCAGTGTGTGGGCGACATCGACCCTTCGACGATTGCTGCGGAACCCTTCAATCACCGCGAACAAACAGAATTGACGTATGTTTTATACGTATAATAATTGAAATGTAGAAATCTCTGTAGTTTTCTTGACAAAAAACGATGACCAAATATAATTAAACAGATTAAAATAGTATTTGTTTACTATTAATATTATATGAAACTAGCTGTTCAACCCCGGGTATGGGCGGATTAAACAATGCCTTCGGCGAACGACGACTCGTGCCTGCGGCACTCGAGATGGGTAATTTTGGTCCCTATCTCCATAGTCCTATCCTCATACTTACATACCTACCGTGCTATTTTTAAAAAAGCTCCAGGTTGACAGCTTGGCCCTGCCTTTTATTTATGCCTTAGCACCTTGAAGACAACACATAGGAAGTTGAAACTGAGCTTCACAGCACTTCTCCGACAATACAACCCATACGATAAATAATATAATATACATAAAGGGGACTGAGCAGTGATGATATGATGTTGGGCAGAATATCGTCTAATAAACGCTTTTTTATGCTTACTAAACCATTAACAATTAATAAAAAAATTACTGCGTGTGATTATATTATATGTATAAGTAAATTTGTAAAGCAAACCAGTAGATAATACTTATTGAATATGAAACAATATAATATATTCTCCTCGTAAAATATCCTTTTTTTCTGTGAATGTCTTTTATAAGAGAACTAAAAAAGAACTATTAGCAGTTGAAATTTCTTTTTTTTCCAGAAATAGAAGCAAACACAAGCTAGTCAGTCTGTATTATCTTTTTTTAACATTTTTTTTTTTCAGGTTAAATCATTTCTTCTTGGGTCAATGTTCACAGGAGTTTATTCACTTCTAATGGAATACTTCAGGAAATAACAAAACCTCTTGCCAGACTTATCAAAAGGACTTATTGTAACTCAAATTTAATTGTAACTTTAATTGTAATTTTGGATTTATTATTTATTCTTTAAAATCACTACTACATTTTCAACCACATTGTAAATAAAGCAAAAATAAACGCGACCCAGTAAGCGCAGGGCATCGTGCCTACAAATGTATTGACGGCTATGAACGACAGGTAGGTTTCCCGCGTGCAGTGAAAATAAAATAGCCGGATCGAGCATCGACAAGGAAGGATTGAACAAAAGAACAAACGCAAACAATTTGCAAAGAATGGTGCAGCAGAATTCCACAAGACAGCTTGCAATCTGGAGGAGCTGCATAATTGCGATTCAATGCTAATAAAGAGAAAATAAAGGATCATGACATCAGGACAGGACAGGATCAGGACATGGGAGAAGTTTTCATCATTTAACCTCCATCATTCCTGGACCTGGAACATCCCCGGCAAAACAGAAATAGCGGATTAAACATAATATTAAAAAAAAAAACAACCCACCTTTGCAAATGCACAAACCATGACCACATGCAAAGAATTAAGTACAACTGCAACATCGTGCAACCTGCAACCGCATTTTATTGTGTTCTAATAAAATTAGTAAATGTTTTGATTTTATTTGTTTAATTTATTATTTCATTTATTTTTGCAGGATGTCGGTTTAAACCCGGCGCTGAGTTTTATAAAGATGCCTTTTTAACTCTCACCTCTCCTCTTTAGTGTAAAATCCCCTACATAGCAGGCTATTATTTTTTAAAATATTACACTTATATCGCTTATTCGAGGTAACGCCTCTGAACATAATTCTTCCGTAATCCGCCCTATATAACGATCATAACATTTATTTAATTACATCGCCATAAAATTCTCCATTAAATGTTTGACATGATTAAAAGAAAAACAGTAGGAATATTGCCATTTTAACAAATAAGACAGAACAGAGCTAATAAATTGGTCAAGCTCACTATAATCAATAATAATTCAGTTTAGCATTTTAAAACTGCTGATATAATTAGGGTTAGTTAACCATTTATCACTCAAAATTCATTTTATTAATTAGGATAAATTTTATTTTAGTTAAGCCAAATAAAATTTTCGAATTTCAAAATTCGATTTTAAATCGTTTTTGAAAAAACGAATGACATTTTAGATAATTTTCAGTCATTTGTTTAAAATTTTTCAACAAAATTTTGCGTAAGCCTATCGCTTCGTAATATAATAATATGTCGCACGCCACGGTAAGGAACCTCAGCAAGAAACGTTGCTTATCCCCTGAGGATTTCCTGAGGAACGTGGGAAAGTCCAAGAACAAAAGCAGCCGTTGTGAACACAAAGAAACTTTTAAACAACGAAATGTCTGTGACAACTAATACAACTCATTCCAGGAAACGCGCCCCGGCGAATAAGTGCTAAAGCCAAGCGACCCATAGCGGGAGGTCGCACGCGCCGCTCTGGCGACTATTAAGTTGGTAAATACCAAAGCACGAGTGACATCCCGTGCAAAAGCGAGGGAATGCGAAGATCGGTAGTGATCGCGCCGTTATAAAGAAGAAATAACGCCACAACCATCTTCGGCACTTCGTAAAATACCTTAACTAATTTCAAAAATAAAAACTATTAGTTACCTACTTATCAAAATAATTTCAAAATAACAAATTCTTATTAAACAATAACAAATGTGCAGGTGTGCGGATGCCAGCGGAGAGATTTTTCCAAGTGCCAGGGGAGTGATACCAAAAGCCAGGGGAGAGATACCAAAAGCCAGGGGAGAGATACCAAAAGCCAGGGGAGAGATACCAAATGCCAGGGGAGAGATACCAAATGCCAGGGGAGAGATACCAAATGCCAGGGGAGAGATACCAAATGCCAGGTTTTGTTGAACATCCGCCCCGTCAGTTCTTTGTCAGGTCTTTGACTAGGGCAGCGTTTGGGCCCCGTCCCCATCCGTCTGTCCCATTACCGGAGACATTCTGCGTCAACCAGAAGTAAGTTTGATATATATTAATCTAAAATGTTTCCTAAATTTAAGCATTTCGTACAACTGCGTTGAACATTTTAATATTTGAAACATGTTCGCGTTATACTGGTTATCATAATAATAATTATTATGTGACATTGATAATTATATCTGATCGGAAAAATAATCTCGTATTGGTACTTTTCGGATGCTGAGTCACTTGCAATCTTCAATCATTTAACAGTATAAGGTTGTGACAGTATAAAACTATTTGTTTTAGAAATATCTTATCATGAAGCGATAGTTCACAAGAAATATGTTTTACTAAGAAGTTTTGCATCGTTTCTTTTACTTTTTCTGCCACATTGAAATGACTAAGAAATTCATGTATTCGATCAAATAGATTTGTAATTAATAACCTTATAAAATCCACACTTACATTGTAAAATGGGTTTGTCTGTCTGTTTGTTACGCCAAACTGCCAAACCAATGTTAATGATAGGTCACTTGAAACCCGGAGAAGAACATATGGTAGGTATGTGATGTCATTATAGAGAATGCTCCAACATAGCATATTATTCTCCTCTTGATATGGTTATAAAATGAAAAGGTATGGTGAAAACATACATAATTTTCCCAAATACATAAAACTTACTAATATGTATGTATTTTTACAAAGTAGCAGTACAAAGTCTCACTCGGTCATCTTATCAACTTTATACTTTATCGCAGCCCTTTATCGTACACATAAATAAATAACACTTGATCTGCATTAAAACGCGATAGCAATTTAATCCATATCTTCACTAGATTTATCACTTAGTTTGTCATAGTTATTATTTCAACAAGAAATATGTATGATATTGACACGTAGTGACGGCTTGTATGCAATCAAAGAGAAAGTACAAAATATTTCGGGAGGTTAGGAGAGGGGCGGTTAGAGCCCCCTTTTGGCAGCAAGCTAAATTTAGCTATAAAACGTGTTATCTTGACATCTGTCTAATTAACACTTTATAGAAACAGTGTTATAATAAAATAGTTTTATAAGTGCTGGTGTAAATTGCCTTAAGCGTGCGATCAGTATCTTGCAGACTTGATCGAGCGCGGTCAATCACCTGGTCGTCGCGAGCAAAAAAATTAATATTGTCGCGCAACGTTTACATTCTTTTTAGAAAGAAAGAAAGATATTTATTATTCTAGGGAATTACCTAAAAAAAACAAAACAACCATATTTTTTAAATATTTGCCTAAAATTGGAGATTTTAGATTTAATTTTGTATATGTATATGAAAGTTGATATGTTAGAATGAGAGACAAGGGCGCATCGCAAAGTAATATAGGTATTTAATAGTTTCAGAAATAAAAGGTGGCTTATAGTTCTAAGCAATATCGCAGACAGCCTTAATGAATTGGTTACGGCTAAGGAATACATCAATGCTTTGGAATTTTTTATTATAAGTATCCTAAATTTGTGCGTAACTTGAATTACATTTATGCAAATGAAACAGATTGTGAAACAATTTTTATGGTTAGCATGACCTGATTGCTAGCATGACCAGAGTTGGCTCTAGATGAAGGAACTCCTCAAGCATTTTTTTTTCAGATATCCCCCTTTTGCCTTGTTGCGGCGTTTATGGCCGTGATTATTTTAGGGGCGGCAATTGCCTACCTCTTTAAGCACGGCCAAACTACAAAAAGCCAGACAAACAAATACTTACGGCGCTGGAAACTGATTTGGACAATTATCAAATCAATAACAGCTTTCGAAATAGGCAGGTACTAATCTAAAAAACTGCAGGTTTCTGAGCAGGCACACAGCCATGATGGTACATCACAAGAAGGCTAATCAACAGCATTATGGAAGATGCGGGCTCTACTCACAAATAACGTTCAAATCGAGTACTGGAATGCATTGCAATGTTCTCTCATGGCGACAGATCGTACGAATATAAGTAATGAATTTTATTGCAGGGGCGGTCGTGTGCCGTTACTGCTATCGCTCTAATGGTGCCACATTTAAATACAATAGCAACACAATACAATAGCATTGGGGGAACATTTCATTAATTCATAACAAGACATCTAAAACAAATAGTAAAACCCACTGGACCCATAAAAATTATAAACCCATTACAATTATTAATCATGAGTCGTTTGCATGTCGTTTGGGAGCCATTTTTAAAAAATAAAAATTCTTTGTTGTTTTTACCTTGTATTGCTTAATTTATTTTGATTTTTTATTTTAAAATAAAACTCATTGATTGATCAGTGATCTAGGTCATTCAAAACGAGATTCGATTCGAAATAGGCAGGTACTAATCTAAAAAACTGTGGGTTTCTGAGCAGGTACACAACCATGATGGCACATCTAACGAGAAAATGGCACAATATTTCACTAGATGATAACAGAGGTAATTATTAAGCCTCTATGCAATTATAAAAAATATATAGCTCTATATATTACTATAAAATGGAACTAACAAGAGCGCGGTGTCAGTCTTTTTTTATAATATTATTTATATATTTAAAAACAAAAGGAAGACTAGTAACGAATAATTTGAGTCTCGAAAGGCCAACAAAGTGACTATTACAAGTGCCTCGCTTCGGAAAACCTACCAAGTTGTATTAAAATTACATTAATAAATAAATAAATCTGTCAATTTTTTTTAACTATATTACCAGAAATAGTATTATATAGTTTATCAAAGCAATTTAGAATCATTGAGTCAAATACAAGAATAAAATAATACATCAAATATAGAAATACCAGATATAACGGACTTCGGCGAGACCAAATAAAAGTAATTTAAGATATAAACAAGTTAAATTATTGTAGTTATAAGTAGTCCAGGGTTTAGATCTGTAGTTCTAAACTGTAGCTTATACATAATAGCATTGATTAGGTTTGATAGAATGTAAGAAATTCATTTAATATACTAACTATTCATGTGGGCGACCTAATATTAGAACAAACATAGCAACTTGCTTTCATTTCATTCCAAATCTAAACTAATTTAGTTGGTTATGATTAGGTTAGAACCTCTAAATCATATTCAAGAAAAATCTGTCTTAAATATAACATAACATTCCTAAAAATAGAATTCTTAAGTTCTTTTATGTCCCGTAGAGCGGAGGTTAACAACATGTGTAACAACATAAAGAGATTCATATAATTTAGGCTAAATGTCTGATCTAAACGAGAAGGAATATTTAGAGCCTAAATTAATTAAAGAAATGAATAAAAAAACAGTTTTATTTTGTTGACATTTAGCAAAGTGAGCCAGTTCCCATTCCATATAGTATAGCTGCACAGGCAGATGTCAGCAACCCAATCAAGTGTGCAAATTGTCTTAAAGTACATTCTTTCTTGTCACAGAATTTTTGCAAAGTTTCTGATGTTGACTTATGGTAAAATTGTCAGAATCTAGAATAAATCCTAAAAATGTACATCTTTTCATAGGTTTCAAGCAACTTTTTTCCTTATTAATGACAAATCCTAAATATTTTAATAATTCACATTTTCTAAACATTCGTTAAATGTCCTGCCAATGCATAAAAAGTCCTCAAGGATATGACAATAACTGACAGCCAACTTCGAGCACGTAAAAAATGAACCACCGGTTTCATTATCTTCGTAAAGAGATAAGGAGCTGTGCTGAGACCAAATGGATTCATACAATTTTGAATCTAACTTAAATCTAAGATACTTTCTATGCGATGTATGGATAGGAAATAAAAAGTAGGCATCCTTTACATCTATAGAGGCCATGTAACAACCTGGTGTTGTCAATTTCATAGCAGTTCTCATATCTTCGATCTTAAAATGGTTTGTATCGAAGAACCTATTCAGATTTCTTAAGTTAAGGATAAATCTATTCGTTCCATTGGATTTTGGAACTAAAAACACTTTTGACAAGTATTTGCACAGAGGGGGGGGGCACACTGTGAGATAGCACCTAATGCTAGCAATTCATTTATAGATTTTAAGTTACTTTTCTCAGAGTATGTGCTAAGTACGTTATCTGGAGCTGAGTCCTGATAAACCCGCCGAACAAATGGAATTTTATACCCCTGTAACCACGATAAGATTTAATGTGGTTAAACCCGTGTCAAAGATAGTGCAATGCGATTAGATATAAGAATTATGTCTGACGAATAATGTATAACCGCAGGTTCAATCGACGCCGACGCTTGTGTCAAGTAATTTCCTTTTAAAGTAAGTAACTTTTTATAAACACGTAAAGTGCCTTTTCCTATGCGTCACATTGTTTCTGTCACCATGTAGGTATGTACTTAATACAGAATGTTAATGTTATCGACATCATTATTTAAACACTTTCGTCCATTAGTACTTTGGCTGACGGCACGATAATCTTATACCAATTGCCAGTTAACATTAGAATAAATCTCTAGAAAAAATATTTCAAAAAATTAGAATCTCATGTCACATTTTGGACTCATGTGTCAAGTCTCTCTGTAGTTGATTTTGGCATACTTTCTAAAATGGATAAGAGGACGTTTATTACTAAAGCCACTGCGTTGAGTAAAGCGCGCCGTCTCAAAATAACAATCGAAGAGGTTAAGAAACGTCTAAATATTGCTATAATTGGCGAAGAGAAAAAAGTTGAACCTGTAAAATTGAAGACAGGTCGGAAAAAACGAGCTAAATTTAACAAAATGGCGGAAAACAAAGCTCGTCCAGCAAAAAAAGAGAACATTGCTGGACCAAGTAATTACGAGAACAACTCGAAAGAAGAGGAGATTAAAACTGATTTACTTCAGAAAATTGAACAAGCAATCATTGTTATAAGCATTTTAATACTGATTATAACTTTGTTTTACACACATATTTTTCTTAAGGAATAAATAATGGTAGTCAAGATGCTATAACTAATTTGCGTTCTTATTAACATTTTTAAATGTTTGAGATGTGTGCTTTGCCTATCTCCTGTGGGACAATGTACATAAAAACAGTCCTGAAACATTGCAAATTAACTGCAGAAGTTACACAAGTATATGGAAAGTCTACACATTGGTATAATTGGCCAAGAAAAACAAACCAAAATGTGTTTGAAAATTGATTTTTTAAAGATACCCACCCACTTCTAAAACCAGAAAGATGCCATAAATATTAATATGATAAAAATACGAGGAGGGAATTATTTACCTATTTAAGATATATGGTATATAGGAACTGTAAAATAACAAAGTTTGCTTAAAATAAGGGATTTTTGTTTACCATTTTAATTTTGAAAACGATAATGTATGCCAAAAGTTTTTAAATTGTTAGCAAAATTAATGTATTAATTTTCTTGCCTGCATAACTGAATCCTACAAAAATGCGATTTTTATAGGTTTGCAAAGGCGTTACGAGATATAAGTAATCTAGTTTATTTAGATTAAAGGCATTTTATTATTCTTTGGAATAATCTAAGCACATTTCGTTAAATATTACATAAAAAAATATAAAATAAAAACAAAACCACTGTGTTTTTGAAATAGCATCATTGTAAATCACACACTTCCGAAACGAGAAAAATCCCATATAAATAAATATATTTTTATGATGGGAATAGAGTCGAGGAGAGATTTACCTAAGCGATTTGAGATACATAATATAACGACTTAGAAATAAAATCTAGAATTTTTGTTTTAGTTTTTAAATATGAAAATGATAATTTATGTCTAAAAGTTTTTAAATTTTTAGATAATACATTTTTTCTTGTTATTTATATAAAAAGAACTATTAAATGTTATCAATATTTCATGCGAAATGACAGGCCGCGATTTGTGTTATAAGCGCCGATCATGGCGTCATGGAGTTTACACCTTTCCGTTCATCGCACAGGGCTGCTTTTTGCAAGCGAAGCATACGCTTCGAAATTGACAAATTGAACAAGAATATGCTCTGAGATCATCGTATTTCTCTCGCAGGATCATAGAAACCTAAGTTGGGTTCAAACATAAAGTTGTTAAAAAACATAATTTGGAGAAATGCTTTCTACATTTTGGAAGTTTCGTCTTGGCGATGATCTTTTTTTATATGATTGTATATGTACTGCCTGTATATAATTTTTCTCGTGTAACTGTTTTATTTTCCTAATAAGGATAAATTAAAAGCGAGCTGGTTGTGCAATATGAAACAGAATCCCCTAAACCGATCATCATTATCGTAAGGGAAAACAGGATAGCTCGATCGAATATCGAAACAAGCAAAAAGGGAGGAATTTTTCTATCTTTAAGTAACTATATTCTAAGTTCTAACATTTTATATCAAAACGGAGTGAAAAGTGTGCCTCTAGCAGTCTAGCCGTACGCGAGTGTGAGTAAGTGGGACTTCAAAGAGCCGAGCAGTGTCTAAAGAAGTCCTTATATTCTGTTTTGGCCATTTTAAAATTCGATTTAAAACCATTTCTGAAAAATAGAATGACAGGTCAGATATTTTGAGTCATTTATTTGTTTAAATTTTTCGTGTCTAAATTATCGGTAATTTACAGGAGAGTATTTTTAAACATATCAACTATATCGCAATATTTCCAGTAATATGACGACTTACATATCAAACGCCACAGTGAAAAGTATTAACAGGAGATTATCCCCTGAAAGAATGGCTAAACAAACATCGTTTGTTTAGCCATTTGTTTGGGAAAATCCAAGAACAAAAGCAGCCGTTGCGAACACAAAGAAACTTTTAAACAACGAAATGTCTGTGACAACTAATACAACTGGAACATCTCCAATGAACGAGTCAAACTATACATCTAGGCATTGTAATATGCGTATATCGCATCGACAGAAACTTCGAGAGAAATAAGAACACACCACTTAACGCCAAGGTTAAGCTTAAACAAAGGAAAATGCCAGGAAACGCGCCCCGGCGAATAAGTGCTAAAGCCAAGCGACCCATAGCGGGAGGTCGCACGCGCCGCTCTTAAATTGCCTTAAGCGTGCGATCAGTATCTTGCAGACTTGATCGAGCGCGGTCAATCACCTGGTCGTCGCGAGCAAAAAAATTAATATTGTCGCGCAACGTTTACATTCTTTTTAGAAAGAAAGAAAGATATTTATTATTCTAGGGAATTACCTAAAAAAAACAAAACAACCATATTTTTTAAATATTTGCCTAAAATTGGAGATTTTAGATTTAATTTTGTATATGTATATGAAAGTTGATATGTTAGAATGAGAGACAAGGGCGCATCGCAAAGTAATATAGGTATTTAATAGTTTCAGAAATAAAAGGTGGCTTATAGTTCTAAGCAATATCGCAGACAGCCTTAATGAATTGGTTACGGCTAAGGAATACATCAATGCTTTGGAATTTTTTATTATAAGTATCCTAAATTTGTGCGTAACTTGAATTACATTTATGCAAATGAAACAGATTGTGAAACAATTTTTATGGTTAGCATGACCTGATTGCTAGCATGACCAGAGTTGGCTCTAGATGAAGGAACTCCTCAAGCATTTTTTTTTCAGATATCCCCCTTTTGCCTTGTTGCGGCGTTTATGGCCGTGATTATTTTAGGGGCGGCAATTGCCTACCTCTTTAAGCACGGCCAAACTACAAAAAGCCAGACAAACAAATACTTACGGCGCTGGAAACTGATTTGGACAATTATCAAATCAATAACAGCTTTCGAAATAGGCAGGTACTAATCTAAAAAACTGCAGGTTTCTGAGCAGGCACACAGCCATGATGGTACATCACAAGAAGGCTAATCAACAGCATTATGGAAGATGCGGGCTCTACTCACAAATAACGTTCAAATCGAGTACTGGAATGCATTGCAATGTTCTCTCATGGCGACAGATCGTACGAATATAAGTAATGAATTTTATTGCAGGGGCGGTCGTGTGCCGTTACTGCTATCGCTCTAATGGTGCCACATTTAAATACAATAGCAACACAATACAATAGCATTGGGGGAACATTTCATTTATTCATAACAAGACATCTAAAACAAATAGTAAAACCCACTGGACCCATTTTTAAAAAATAAAAATTCTTTGTTGTTTTTACCTTGTATTGCTTAATTTATTTTGATTTTTTGTATTGCCTTTATTATTTTAAAATAAAACTCATTGATTGATCAGTGATCTAGGTCATTCAAAACGAGATTCGATTCGAAATAGGCAGGTACTAATCTAAAAAACTGTGGGTTTCTGAGCAGGTACACAACCATGATGGCACATCTAACGAGAAAATGGCACAATATTTCACTAGATGATAACAGAGGTAATTATTAAGCCTCTATGCAATTATAAAAAATATATAGCTCTATATATTACTATAAAATGGAACTAACAAGAGCGCGGTGTCAGTCTTTTTTTATAATATTATTTATATATTTAAAAACAAAAGGAAGACTAGTAACGAATAATTTGAGTCTCGAAAGGCCAACAAAGTGACTATTACAAGTGCCTCGCTTCGGAAAACCTACCAAGTTGTATTAAAATTACATTAATAAATAAATAAATCTGTCAATTTTTTTTAACTATATTACCAGAAATAGTATTATATAGTTTATCAAAGCAATTTAGAATCATTGAGTCAAATACAAGAATAAAAGAATACATCAAATATAGAAATACCAGATATAACGGACTTCGGCGAGACCAAATAAAAGTAATTTAAGATATAAACAAGTTAAATTATTGTAGTTATAAGTAGTCCAGGGTTTAGATCTGTAGTTCTAAACTGTAGCTTATACATAATAGCATTGATTAGGTTTGATAGAATGTAAGAAATTCATTTAATATACTAACTATTCATGTGGGCGACCTAATATTAGAACAAACATAGCAACTTGCTTTCATTTCATTCCAAATCTAAACTAATTTAGTTGGTTATGATTAGGTTAGAACCTCTAAATCATATTCAAGAAAAATCTGTCTTAAATATAACATAACATTCCTAAAAATAGAATTCTTAAGTTCTTTTATGTCCCGTAGAGCGGAGGTTAACAACATGTGTAACAACATAAAGAGATTCATATAATTTAGGCTAAATGTCTGATCTAAACGGGAAGGAATATTTAGAGCCTAAATTAATTAAAGAAATGAATAAAAAAACAGTTTTATTTTGTTGACATTTAGCAAAGTGAGCCAGTTCCCATTCTAACTCGGATTGCGTTCTCCGAGATTCAGGATTCTCCTTTGATTTTATGCAGGGGCAAAAATGAAACAGCGCAGCAAGTAATTCGAGAAAATTAATGTGGAGTTTTGATTCAGACGTTTTCCAAAAACCATTTGCTTTCTCTTCATTACATACTACACCCCCCCCCCATCCAAACATAGATGCATCTGAGAATATTTCTAAACAATACTTATATTGTCTTATGGGGTTAACAGCCTTCAGGATATTTCGATTCCACCATCTAAAATCATTATCTAAGTCTTTACCTAACTGTATTGGCATGTCATTAGTTACCGCGATGCTTTTGTAATTATAAAAACTTATGTTTTGGTGTAAACCCATCCATATGGTATAGCTGCACAGGCAGATGTCAGCAACCCAATCAAGTGTGCAAATTGTCTTATAGTACATTCTTTCTTGTCACAGAATTTTTGCAAAGTTTCTGATATTGACTTATGGTAAAATTGTCAGAATCTAGAATAAATCCTAAAAATGTACATCTTTTCATAGGTTTCAAGCAACTTTTTTCCTTATTAATGACAAATCCTAAACATTTTAATAATTCACATGTTATGTAACATTTTCTAAACATTCGTTAAATGTCCTGCCAATGCATAAAAAGTCCTCAAGGATATGACAATAACTGACAGCCAACTTCGAGCACCTAAAAAATGAACCACCGGTTTCATTATCTTCGTAAAGAGATAAGGAGCTGTGCTGAGACCAAATGGATTCATACAATTTTGAATCTAACTTAAATCTAAGATACTTTCTATGCGATGTATGGATAGGAATTAAAAAGTAGGCATCCTTTACATCTATAGAGGCCATGTAACAACCTGGTGTCGTCAATTTCATAGCAGTTCTCATATCTTCGATCTTAAAATGGTCTGTATCGAAGAACCTATTCAGATTTCTTAAGTTAAGGATAAATCTATTCGTTCCATTGGATTTTGGAACTAAAAACACTTTTGACAAGTATTTGCACAGAGGGGGGGGCACACTGTGAGATAGCACCTAATGCTAGCAATTCATTTATAGATTTTGATTAACTGCCAGTGGTCTATAAAGTAAAGAAGTCTGGCCGCATGAGATGTTACCTCTGGAGTTATTATCGCCTCGAACGTCCTGCTGCAGGATATTTTTGATTCGTCCTCTTGTTCGATTCCGAAGGATAACGACGGCCTCCTCCCTGGCGATGAGAACTCTGGTACTTCCGGAGCGGGCCTCTCGGGTTTAAAGTCTTTCTTGATGCAGTTGCTTTCGGAATGTGAGGAGCCTTGCTGAATTTACCTACCAAGGTAAAACACTCTTGAGTTCAACGCCGGACTTGCTTATGGCTTTCGTTGCTTTTACCCTGTCTCTCAAGTTTTCTCCGAATAACCATCCATCTACCGGAACGCCCGTGACAGATTCCTTCACATCCTTGTTCAGTGTTGTCATTATCAATGTACTCCTGGTCTCAGAATCATGATAGTGCAGATCACAAAGAATTCGGCCAGCGTCACTTAAATGCTGAATCAAATTATGTTGTCTGCTTGCTTACCACCTAGTAATCGTGAAATGGATTGTGCTATACAGGTTATAGCTGCACCTAATTGATTTTGTTTGTCGACCAGGCGACAGTCGCTCTTAAAAATTGGTTCAGAGATTGCAGCCTTTACCTCTGGGTTCAATTTCAGTGCGTTTACCAGTGTGTAGTTGGCTGCCGAAGGGTACTTTTTGACAAGTTCTACTTTAACCTCCGTACTCATACCTGCTTTCAGTATAGAAGCCCACCTGATGGCCAGGTCCTTGTGAATGTCATCACTATGGATATCAGCAACCTTAACTTCCCCCAGAATCTCCAGAACCGATGCATCTAGCTGCACCTCAGCCCCCGACTCGATTGGTACAGTTTCTCTTGTCAAAGTGGTAGCACGCTCTGGAATTGATTATCGGTATTATTGTGCCTTGTTCTTTGTAATTTTGAATATGTCTCAAGACTTTACGAAGGGTAGATCAGAATGGAGAAAACATGATTACGAGACGACAGTATTTATCATAATGTAACTATTATTACAATCAAGTAAAAATGTCATTTGCCTATGTTTCTTACGAAAGAATTCACATTGCAAAACATTAAAAATCTCTGATTATACCTGATAATCGCTGATTATTTTATTTTTAAAATTTGTGTGGCCATGCCAGTACAAAATCGTCGTACTACATAGTTAGTCATCTCGTACGAGGTGCTAAATATAATTTAAAATAAAATATTTTGCGGAGTTCTGCGCTGTTATACCTTTAAAATCGCATACTGCACAATGAATGCCGTGCTTAATAGAATCCGTTCATTTATTCCTTCTTATTAGGAGAGGTTAGGGAATTTACATAATTACCAGAATACAAAATACAGCATATAGCTCTTTAATATATTAAATTTTACATACTCTATAAAAAGCCATTAATCTTAGAATTTTGTATTGCGCTAACCAGCGCTAATACAGAGCGTATCTCATCGCTTGCAGCTTTTATGAGACGCTCAACTCATGAGGTATTTTAGATAAAAATACCTTCCGAATAGGTAACCAATTTTTACCAATATACGCTACAATCTTTTAAGTTTTGGTTTAGGATATGCCTAATATTAAAATACGTATTAAACATACCCTGGAAAGTCCGGTGATGGGAAACTTCTCAAAGGACCCTGCCGTCGCCCAGGAACATGATGACGTTGGTGTTTAGCTTCGTGGCCACTTTGTCGTCCAGCCAGGTCCTGGTCTATCTTTTCGGCGATCTGCCGAAGTTTGTCTCCGTCTGTCAAGTGGTGGCCAGATGCTGCAAGCAAGACACTATTATTAGAAAGGACTATTATTTTTTAGTACAATGTGCTATTATTATTTTGTTAAATTATTGTTTCATGCTTTTGACGGTTTATTTTTGATTGTCCGTTGCGCACAGACCTTGAATTTAAGGCCTAAATTTAGCAGCATCTTTAACTGAAATACTCTATCATCAAATACTTTCCTACTATAACGTCATATTTTGGCAAATTATCTTTAAGATGATGTAAAATTTCGTACCCAATTATCGTATCAGCCATCAGTAGTAAAAACATCGTAAGTTAATACACCATACAACTTTTATCGTATTTGTTTGTTCACTGTCGTGTTGATATAAAAACTCGACGTCACTACTGTTTATCTATTTCGAAACAATGAGGAATTCACAAAATCTAAATTAATATTTCAATCGAAACATGAGATAAATTCGGATGACAAATCATTGGTTTGGTTGCTATGGCAACCAAACCAATGTTGTCGTCATTGGTTGCCATGGCAACAGCGACCTGTTGGTCAACATAGCAAGTTCGTTGCCATCACACGATTAGCAATGTCAAATTAAACAATATATATCCTATGCTAAAATTGCATATAATAAAAAAAAATATCGGTAAACTGACATTTTTGTCGCGCTTACGATAACTTTTATTAGGATAATTTTTATCGTATGTTGATTTATGCAATTTTTCGCATACGATAAAGTATTTAATATATACTAGGTCGCCGCAGTCGCTCGCATTTTGCTTCGCTGCAGCACATATTAGAGCGAAGCGATTTACTAAAATTTTCTAAATAAAATTTAGTCTGTGACAATAACTTTTTAACGACGGGATAGATTTAAAAAGCGCGTGACTTTTTTATAATGGATATTCCCATAGACAATTTTCTTTTGACCCCAAAAATGTTATTTTTGACAATATTTAAAATCAAGCTCCGTCACGACCTTCACTTTTTCATGTAGATTCTCTCAAAATCAAAAATATTTCAAATCGGTCAAGGAATGACCAAGTTAGCCCGTGACAAAGTTCTAATTGGAGTCTCCTTATGAGAGCTTCGCTCGCTACGCTCGCTTCGCTCTAATTAAGAGTACCAACTATTAAATATTTTGCATACCTGAAGCATTTCCTTACAGAAGAAAAACGTCGCAAATGCAGTGAATGTAAATCTTATATTTAGTTTGAGTTAACATCGCTATAACGTGATAAATAACATACAACTTTAGAAAAATGTTTTCCTTGGAAACTAATTTGGTCAGATTACTTAAACTTTACTAACCTTAAATCACAAAAACCTCAAAATAGGCATATAGCATATGTTTTTTTATTTCCCTGTTAAATTGTGTTTTTGGAGTTACGATATTTTACTTTTAAGGCTCGTATGAGTATTGTGAACGAAGCGTCGAAGCCGCTGGACCGCTACCGCTGCTTACTTGCACAATCCCAAAATAGAAACGCAATTTTGAATACAGACAAATCTTTCTTTTTTTTTGAAAATGGCACAACAGTTGGACAGAAGCGGTTGTTCGTTCATACCGCTGACGAAAGTTTAAGGTAAGGTGATTGCTTTTAAATACCAAATAATTTTGCATGCATCTGTTTGGGAATTTGTGTGGTTTTGATATTAGTTTAAAGTAAAAAACTATTTTTAGTTTTACTTGTAATAATTGAACTGTTCAACCTCAGCCTTCTGCAAAATTACAACTTGTAAAATTGCAAGCGGAAAATACAAATTTGTGTAATGCTGTAATGATAGTATCATTATAATATTTTGAAATTACAACGAAGATTAGGTACTTTTAATGTGTAACCGGGGGACGCGACGGTGTCGCGAATCCATTACAATTTTCACACACAAAAATCCGCCCTAAACTTCAAAAACCCCACCTTTTACCGGCTCATAAAAATAAAATATCTACAATCCCACCTAGTGCCTATGTACTTAGGTAGGTAGCAAAGTACTTGTACAGTGAAGTGAAGATTAATTACCTACTCAACTTGCCTGCTTTGCACTTGCCTGTACCTAAGTAAACGGTTTGAGTGGGGCCTCGATAATCGGCCGGGACTTTGGCCTTCGACAGGCCACTGTTGGCCTAAGATATGTTTTGTATATTCTGAAGAATACTTATCTATTTTATATTCTTTCACTACATTCGCTATGAAGGAGGTGATTTCTAAATCTGTTCTAAATATTGTATCAAATTTTCAACATTTTCTAACTAGCATAGTATTCTAAACCTTTAGTGGTATTTATTTTTGAGCATCTGTCGGTCGGTCGGAAGTATAAAAGATGATTATTGCAGCAAGATGATTATGGCGTTTGAGCGCTCGTATTAATAATAGGAATAATAAACATGGCCTTATTATTAATTAGTACGGGTCATTACTGAATCTAAATTACTAAATTAATCTAAATGTTACTTTCATCTGCTTATTATTGGTGTTTATTTATTTTATGAATATAACTTCTTATAGGGTTATAACAGTACATTGAAGGAAACCATCGCATAGAGCATAGAGCATAGAGCATAGAGCATGCTGCGTACTCTGTGTAATGGTTCACGAAGTTGTGGTCTGTAACATTTCGTTATAGGCTGTCCACAGACCGTTCCCATAAGAGGCTGTTAAGGTTTCTAAGCTTTTACGTAATAATAAAAAAAAAATGAAAGGCGTAAACACCTTAAGTAGTAATACTTAGTATTAATTATGTATTATAAAATAATATATATTAAAAAAAAACTAAACCGCATTTAAATTAAATTTGAATAAAAAAAATACAAAAATTTGGTAGTAATTGGTTATTATTTTTATGAAATAAATAAATATTTTTTACTAATAAATAGTGATACTAGTGAGCGCCACCTGGCGAGGGGGTGTCGGGTCTGACGCCTGGCGAGCGAGGGAGGTTCACAAGAACAATTTAAAATATTGCACGATCCTTCAAATGAATACATTTCAAATAAAATATTTTTTTAAAAAAAATAATGATTATAATGGTTATAGATAATAACTGGTCATTAAAGAGGGTAACGCGTATGATATAAAAAAAATCAATTGTAACACATATTACAATTATTCGGAGAGGAAAATGACCTCAAAATGATATCAAAATGTTTTCATACTTCTGACACTTCTGATCTGATGGCCATACAATTTGCGATTGTGATAATGATTGTTGTCCAATGTTCGAACAACTGAATGCTTACTGAATTTACAATAAAATGTTTTTTTTCCCGACTTTTACTTTTAACAAGCCTTAAATAATTGTAAAATGTCAGGCATATTCCCGCATATTCCCAGAGAATCTTCTGGGCCACCTATATAGAATAAAATACGTTAAAAAAAGCCATTCTTTTAAATAAATGATTAATTGTTAATAGTACTTTTTAAATACTCTCTCTAAAAAATAGTAATCGAAATGCAAATAAAAGGTCTAAAACGTTTTTTGAATTTCTATCTTACGAAGGTGGAGTTAAATAAAAACCGATCATTACTTAGAAGTCATCCTGAGAAACCATTCTAAATGTGTCCAAAATGTAACGTTGTACAAAGTTATGAAAAAATATAATCTTATAAAGGTGTTTTTTTAGAGGCGTGGTTTTCAATCTGGCACTACTTTTTTCGTAGTTGGTGTTTTTGACAGCTGTCACTTGATTTATGCTCAGTTTGGTTTGCCATTTCATAATGAATAGACTTACTCCTGAACAACGTGGCGTGGCCTCCAAGATCGTGCGATTTTACACCGCTGGACTATTTTTTGTGGGGTTATGTGAAGTCGCTTGTCTACGCAGATAAGCCGGACACGATTAACGCCTTGGAAGAGAATATTCGGCGCGTTATTGCTGACATACGGCCCGGCCCAACTTGCTGCAAAAAGTGGTTGAAAATTGGGCCTCTCGGCTGGAATTTGTTCGAGTCAGCCGCGGCGGCCACTTACCCGAAATCATTTTTAAAACATAATGGCAAACCCTTATCTTTATAATAAAACTAAACTCTTAGCCATAACATCAAATTATATGCGTTTTATCTCGTCTTGAAAATCACGCCCCTAAAATCATCACCCTATATTATATTTATTATTATTATTATGTTGACTTTTCTCACGCAAAAAACACTCATATTTTTCATTTAATGTGTGGTTAAAAGGTGTTTTTTGAAGTACACGCAAATGGCTGTTTGTATTTTAAAAAGTAACTATGAAATTATTAAAGAATCTCCTTTTCGTAATCAATCAAATAAATAAATAATATAAACGTGTAATTGTTTCAGTCTGTTTGTTGTTGTCCCAAATCTAGGTAAGAAGCGTCGACTGTTTTTGAATCTATTAGCATAGATTAGGTTAGGTTAGGTCAGGTCTCATTTGCTGTCAATGTTTCACTTAGATCTAGAATGTTTTCTTTCTAACTATTTTAATGAACTATGCACTGAAGTTTACTGTACCATTACTTTAGTGGACTTATCATCTATACATATAAGTCCGTTCGATTGTATTGAAATGACTAATGATTTTATATATATTTTGTGTTAGTAAAACACATAAAGCGTAAAAAATACAATATTTTTCGAAACCTTTTAAGTTGCTTGAGTTGATTTTAAATTACCGTAATTTTTTGTTAACCTAATTAAACTTTGCTGAAGTTTTAAAAATTAAAAAAAGCTATGTAGGTACAAAAAAGTTTTTGCTTAATAAACCTTTAATTTATTTTCAAAATGCATCGCTATATAATATTTAGAGTACATTTTTTTTGTTTTTAAAATGTTTTTTGTTCCGTTAAATGTTTTATTTTAAAACTATTAAAGAGGCGTCACTTGCTCACCGTTTATGCGAGGAGTGGAATAGAATTTCGAGTTACTCTACGGAAGGCAGATGACCGACAGTCCACAATAACAACATACTATGAATAGGTGTATCGAAATCACTGCTGTACTTTCGGGAAGTTCATTTATTTAGAGAAAAAAAAATGAAAAATGTTTTCTAATTAAGAGAAAAACGAATTAAAAATTTAATAAAATTGGTATCGATATTTGAGAGCGCCGTTGAAGCCATGACACGAGGTTAAGCAGGGAGCCCGACTGACTGCGCGGAATAGGCTTAAAAGATTAGGCTTATTGACAATATATGGGCTGTATATATTAGAAGCAACATGCCACTTCTTCTTAAATAAGCAAAATGCATCTACACACAGCAACATTCACGAACACAATACGCGTTTCAAGGAACATTATGTACCAACCATACTAGCCCGTACAACTTTATTCCAAAAGAATAGTCAGTATTTAGGCCTAAAATATTTTAATATGCTGCCTGAAAACATTAAAAAAATAACTGAGTTCAATCAATTTAAAGGTGCATTGAAGAAATATATTATTGAGCAAAACATTTATAGCTTTAATGAATTTAAATAGTTCTCATTCGTGATGGT
The DNA here is from genome assembly GCA_020383195.1 of Neomicropteryx cornuta. Classification (NCBI taxonomy): domain Eukaryota; kingdom Metazoa; phylum Arthropoda; class Insecta; order Lepidoptera; family Micropterigidae; genus Neomicropteryx; species Neomicropteryx cornuta. The sequence continues at coordinate 553,051 of JAHKQU010000010.1, read as the reverse complement.
CATGTCAAAATATTACTATTAATCTACCACAAACATTTATATATTAGAATGTCCTTTGTGCCACAATATGAAGTTTAGGAAATTTAAATTATTTATGACAATGTTTTAGTTAAATTTAAACAGATTTATTTTTTAATGTCTATTATAAGTACATTATATAATTTGAGAAGTTTGTTTAAATTTGAAATTTAGCAACTGTATTGTGAAAAAAAAAAAAAAAAAAAAATAGTTTTGTATAATATATATTACACAGATACGAGAGTATAAAATATTTTTTTTGGTTAGAAAATCTTACAAACAAATTGATTAAAAAATTGTAAAAATAAATTTAAGAGACCTTATTTATAACCTATAGACCTTATTTTACAGAAACAAGTGATTACATATTTTTGTAATCTTTATACCATAAAAAAAAAATCATTATATTATAGTTATCATTATATTATAGATATTAAGTAAATCAAATTAATATAACAGGTAAACATAGTAGAAAAAGTAAAAACACACACATGGATTCGGGTTCCGTAAGCAATTCGTCCATCACTTAGTTTTTTCTACTATCTGTTAATTTTATTCAGTATTATTTTTTATCAAAAGACTATGAACTTCATCAATGGATGTCATCATATTTGTCTGTTTAAAAATATATATGTATGTTACTGGTTTATATATGCACCTTTATAGGATAAAGGTGCGTAAATGCTTTTTCTTATGTTTTAACCGCTGTTTTATGTATTTACTGTTTTAAATTGCAAATGTCATTCCTATACAATTTATGTTTGTTTTTGGAAAATAAAATTATTATTATTATTATTATTATTATAGAATAGAAGTTTTTTAGAACTATAATTATTTTAGTATGTATTTTTTTCAAAAATATATTTTTTATTTCGTGATGCGACCGATTTACTTGCCGATATAGATTAACCTTCTAAAAGGACAATAGTGTTTTTAAATACATTAATATGCTATTAATTGAAACTAACATACTCGTATTTCAAACATAAAATAAAACTTACAGGCATAAAAATGAAAATCGTAATAATAAAAACTAATTGTTTGTTCTGAAACAATATTTCGTGAATTTCAATTGTAGTGAACTAATTGAATTGAATTCGTTGAATTCCAATTGAATGATAATTCTACTCTTTTTACTTTTTACCTTACACGGTGCTTCGCTGCAGGGCTGGGAGTATCATGACGGACAGCTGACAGCTGAGGAATGTGCTATCTTACAGTGGACACAGCGAGCTGGGACACTTCTCGAGATGGTCATGGCGATTTCCTCAGGTCGCATCCTCGGTGTTGGCACCGCCCTCCTCGGAGCTGTCCGCCGACGCGACTCCCGGGGAGTTGGCCCTCCGGGGAGTTGGCCCTCCGGGGAGTTGCCGTGTCGCCACTGATGGAAAGCATCATACAAAATATTGAATGACTTGAATAATGAACTTAAGAAGGCCCTATATCCTGTGGTCTGGCATCGAGACAAAACAAGGGTTTGGACCACTTTACAGTACACTCCCCTCCCCTCCCCTCCCCCCCCCTTAACCACACAAGTCATGCGATTAAATAAAGATACAAAGTTTTGAAATGCTATTAAATATTAGTATTGGGAAAATAATGGATAAACAGTTTGCCGTCAAATTAGTTTAGTGCAGAGTCAGTGAATACATTTAACAGACTCGTCATTAGCGTGTCATGTGCCATGTGTCATGTGCCATGTGCCATTATACGCCAGGTGCCATGTGCGAGTAAACCCGTCACCGTCTTGTTGGATTTTTATTAATATTTAAAAGAATGGCATGTCGCGTATACCAAACGCATCGTGGGATATTCCATTTGGTCAACGAACTTCGCCGATCGGGCGACAATGCGTGCTCCGCGCGTTTTACGTACGGAGCGGAATGTGTTAATAACAGTCTAGGTGACTATTATTATTATTATTATTAATAATTTTCAGGCAGGCAGCTGATAAGCCTAAATCTAAACTTGGTCAGTCTGTTCTTAATTTTGAAGACCTCATGAACCATCTGAAGCAGTGAGCAACTGCTGAATAATAATCGAAATATAATGCTTTTACCCGAAATGTCCGTTTTGAAGGAATCAGGAATCCGTTGTGCTCTGATAACCGACTAATTCCGGAATCTTTCGACGCGGAGTTTCGCGTAGTTTCTGAAAGAACGAAAAAAAACCCAAAATTATTGAAATCTTAGATGATTCTCAAATTAATTGTCTAGTAAAATGCACCAAATTACATTAAACTGGACATTATGATTGCATAAACATTAAAGAGATAATTATTCATGTTTAACCAAAACACCCAACTTTTTAGCTAAACAATGAAGTTATTTAAATTAATGTTACAATTTCAATGTTGCCAGAAGCAACTTTATTATTCAAATATATACAATTACAACGCAAATAGATCCAGCTAAGAGATTGCCTTATCTGCCGGTTTCTTAATCTTAACTAAAAACAATTTATTTTAACGTGCATAAAATATAATACAAAGTACGTAAAATATAAATTAAGTTGACCTAACTTATGTGATTACAAACAAAATGAACCTAATTAACTAATTAACTAAAACCTAAATAATTTTTAATATGTTTTTTCCATAAATTCTTTTAATTTAATTTTTATTATCGATTTCCTTTTAAGTTTTCCAATTTCAAGAGGTATATTATTAAATAGGCTGGATATTACATATTTTAATTGTCGATATCCATTCGTATTTACACATCTTTCGACAAAATATATTTTTCATTTGACATTTGTCTAGTAGAGTACTTATTAGTGACAAGATTTTTCCATGTTTCATCTGAGAAGTGGTTGATTGCAATTCTATAATAGCAAAGTTGACTTTAATAGAAAGAACTTTGAAATGGGTGAACAATTTAGAGTAGTCGCCTTGCATTGATTTTTTTTACTTTTGGGAATAATAATTATAAATGGTTATATTAATTATATAATATATATTGAAATAATTTTTAAATTGAAGTTAAAATAAAAATTTTCATGTTTACAAGAATTTTTAAAACATGAAATTATTTATCAATTTTTATTATCTTATTTATTAATTTCATCATTACGACATGTGTTTAAATTACGCTTAATTATTTAATAAATACCTGATTGAGCTTTATTAATTTATGGGCGTCTAATTCCTAGGATGAACATCGCCTAATCAAGGTATGCACTTTGTATTGTAGCACGGAATAGTACCTATACTGCCCCCTGGATTGACTTCAACGGAATGATGGGAGTCGTCCTTTTCGTCGACCTATCCTGAGCTGCCAATATTGCAATCAGTTGAGTCCTGGGCTGCCAATACATAAGTACTGCTGTCAATTGCGTTTGTACAATTCTTCGAACAAACTGAGATAAAGTTCTGAGGTTAGGATTGTTAATGGATAATACTCATATATGCATATCCTTCGCTAATATTATATTATTATACTCGGTGTTGTAAGATATTATATTTCGGAAACCTGGTATTTTAATAATCTATCCGGAACAAAATGGCCGCTCGCGTCGATTCTTTCCAATACGCAAATGCCCTTTTCGCAATCTTTCATCGCGAAGAAATCACCACAACCTTATTAATCTTATTTGAAACATACAAATAATAGTTTTATATTGTTTAAGCGCTTTTGTTGTATAGGTAATTAAGTCGCTCTCTGAATACAAAAGCGTCCATTTTGGCTATTCTGTACGATGGGATGGCCTGTTGAACAGTTGGACAGTTCTACACCAATATTTATCACATCGAAGTATTACAGTATAATTCCGTTTACTTATTCGAATTAATGTTTTTCCTTTTCATTAAACTTTTAACTATCATAGAATGAATAGATTTAAATAGGTATTATGAGATCGGCACGAATCGGTCGTAGGCGCCTAACCTAACCTAAATCGACGCCAACTGCCGACCGCCTGACAGGATATTTGTTGAGCCATCAACTGTTTTTAATTTCTATATTATTTATTACATTTCTTTATTCGAAAATCCATAAGAGCGAAAGAGACTAAAAAGCGATGCTAAAAAACTATCTGTTTCGCTCGCACTTATCTCTGTCAGCCCGTGATAGGTAATTGACATGCGAGAAGATGAAATGAAAAGTCGACTTCTTTATAATAATTATTAAAATGAAATCTCATCGTATTCAAATTGGAGGGACGTTCGCATACATTAGGTATTCAATTGGAGCGATTTTCGACCCCCTCGCACCCCCCTCGCACCACCCTCGCACCCCCCTCGCACCACCCTTGCACGTACGTTTGACTAATTTTTATTTACAAAAAATGTTAGCATGCAAAGTCTACTGTTATTTTGATCCACATCTCCTGAAAACCATTCGAAGGCAGTGAACTTCGGTGGCCTGAGGTAGGCTTATCGACGTTTCGGTGGTTCTGTAAGGGCCTTCTTCGCAGGCGATCGTCGCCCCTCGGGACTTCGTGACCATCAGGAGTTGCCAGCCAGCGACGTGTCAGGTCAGGTCAGGTGCAAATTCCCGTTTATTTCATGCTCAAGGCAGCGGTCCTCGATAGTGCTATGAGTCTGTTCACATTGCTTATTGAGGGTTCCAAATGCCATCGTTACAATTAATATTTACAATTAAAGAATTAAAGCATTTAACAGATTCGCAGACCTTGGTACCATGAATAATTAAAGAACTCATGAATAATTAATATCAAATAAAAACATTTGATTAATTAAGAATGTGATAACTACTCGTACATAATTAATTACGGACAGGACTAATGATTTATTAACGATATAATGTTGTTGTTACTGCATTGAAATTTGTTCTCCCTCCTAATTCCTGGTCCCGGCCTCGCTCCCGAATGGGTTTTCTATTTTTTTAAGTTTGGAGGAAACCATTATTGGCTTTGTGTTTTAATTGTTTTTTTGTTTATTGTAATTACTATGTAAGCTGTTGTTTCCTGAAATAAATAAATAAATACAATCCTCGCAGGGCATATCACAAAGCGCGCCGCAATTTAGACCCAATTAGACGCCTGTGAAAGCGCACATGTTCGTCCAATCCGCTCTCAATTGGAGCGCTTACCCCATGCTCAACCGAAACGACGTTTAATTATTTATAAATACCCACTTATGAACCGAATATATCTACGCACAAAGGAATCCATTAACCTTACCGTACATGAATAAGGTATTTATTCTGCAATAGCCGTTACCAAGATTTTTTGCTAATACGTGCCATTGATTAAGGTTTATGTTGTGGAGGTCACAAGTCCACATGACGACCGCGCCAGGTATGCGCTGACGTCTACATCACGCCACCCGTACACAGTGACGAGTGACCGAGAGTGACCTCAACCGAACGCACCGAATGCACCACGGCTGAGGTAGAAGGTTTCCCCTCCGACGCAGGTCAAACCCTAGTACGATGCCTATTCCAACCGAGTTCGCGCGCCGTCGATACCTACTCGTCTGCTCCATGTCCATAGATTATGGAGTCTATTCCATATCAAGTTATCATCATCATCATCAAGTTATTACTTTTATCCCACGGGACCCACTCGCAGGGGTTCCGTTACACGTTACTATATCTTATTCTTGACACGTAATTTTTAATATCGACATAAAACCACAAGAACAGATTGCATTGTGATTTAACTATATGCAGTCTGACATGAACATTAACATTAGTTAACGGCTAAGTTATGATTAAAATCGTGGCAGTCTTTTGACCCAAAGGTCGCGGGTTCGAATCAGCACATGGTCATAGTCATGGCACTGACTTTAGGACAGTTACATTTGGCCTAATTAAGTAGGGCCCAAAATAATTTTACATGACCTAGGTCAAAGCCCGTTAGAATTGCAATAAAATAATTATTGTACAGGTTATATTTAAATTTACTGATGTCTTTTTAGAGGGTTGATATATATAAACAATCAAACATTAATCAGCCAATAAATATTTAGAAAAATGTAATTAAAAAATGACATCGTTACGAGAAACACGAATTCGAAATTGAATAGAAATCGTTTTAATGCTTGAGAATGCGTTGAACGCATGGAGCGAAAAATCATGGTTTCCGAAAAAAAACATGTAAACTTTACGTGATAATATTAAACTGTTGTTGTAATATCGCTTTAGTCTGCTTGCGATGTCGCCACAAGGTTACGATATCGATCGTGTGTCGCCTCGCCAAAAATTTGTGGATGAAGTATTTTCGCTTTTTTTATATAATTTATTACTCGTAATGGGGAACATAAACACTCCTCATAAACACAAGTCTCGGGACAAGCTGTATAGGCGGCTTTGGGAACACGTATTCCAATACGTTATAAATAAAGCCCCTGGAAACCTCGCCGATCTGTTCTCTAGAACAGATTAAAGTCTAGTTGAGTTGAATTGAGTTAATCAATCCTATTAAACATAATTATATTGTTGTTATTGTTATATTGTTGTATTATAAGTTGTTTGTTGTATTACATTATATTGTTGTTGTTTAATTGTATTGTAAAATATTTCCTCTGTATGCTATAATAATTAAAGAGAATTTTGAATTGAATTTACGATACTCAATACTCGATACTCTGCAAGTATCAAAGACAGAATAATTAATGCATACCCCTAATGCATTGACTGGATTAATATGCTTTCAAAAACGTCGAATTCATAATTATTGATGCAAAAGGATTGAATTCGTAGAATGAATGGGGGTAGAATGAATTAACCTATTAAGTACCTAGTTGTTGCAATTATAACGATTTTACGCAAAACTGTGTTATGCGCATTCAAACGATAATTGCCGTGGCTGTAATCATTTTATTCAAAATATGCAAATAACAGGAATGTTTCTGTAAATATCTGAAACTCCGAATGAAATAAAAAATAACTCTTAAAACCACACACATTGCATATGAACTTCTCTAATTTAAGATGACAGTACTTAATTGTAAATGTTATATCTGAAATGCTACATTAAAAACAACAAATTGTCTTAATAATATGATAATGTTTTTGTTATTTAAATTAACCTAAATGAACTACCTGAACTTTCTTATATGTGGTGTCTATAGTTATGTATTTGTAATTTTTGTTTACCAAAAAAGTTGTAAAATCACATTCGCTTCATTTCAACTTTCTTAATTTTTGGTGAATGGCGTCAATATGGTTCCGTAAAATATGATTAGTTGAACATGCATAATCACATTCGCTGCATTTAAACTTTCTGATTTTCCGATGAACGGCGTCGATATGTTTTCGTAAATTTTCTTTAAATGAACATGAATAATCACATTCGCTGCATTTAAACTTTCTGATTTTCCGATGAACGGCGTCGATATGTTTTCGTAAATTTTGATTAGTTGAACATGCATAATCACACTCGCTGCATTTAATCTTTTTTATTTTCAGATGAACGGCGTTAATATGGTTTCGTAAACTTTCTTTACGTGGACATGAATAATCACATTCGCTGCATTGAAATTTTTTGATTTTCCGATGAACAGCGTTAATATGGTTCCGTAAAAGTTGATTAATTGAACATGCATAATCACACTCGCTGCATTCAAACTTTCTTATTTTCCGATGAACGGCGTTAATATGGTTCCGAAAATGTTGATTAGTTGAACATGCATAATCACACTCGCTGCATTTCAAATTTCTGATTTTCCGATGAACGGCGTCGATATGTTTTCGTAAATTTTGATTAATTGAACATGCATAATCACACTCGCTGCATTTCAAATTTCTCACTTTCAGATGAACGGCGTTAATATGCTTCTGTAAATCTCCATTACTTGAACACGAATAATCACATTCGGTGCATTTAAAATTTCTGATTTTCTGATGAACGGCGTCGATATGTTTTCGTAAATATTGATTAGTTGAACATGCATAATCACACTCGTTGCATTTAAACTTTCTTATTTTCCGATGAACGGCGTAAATATGCCTCTGTAAATTTCCTTTTGTTGAAGATGCATACTCACATTCGCTGCATTTAAAGATTCTTATTTTTTGATGAACGAGTTTTCGAATTTTGATATTTTTTAATATTTTAATGTTACTGCTTTTTTGTTTTTTAGTAGTCAATGATGAAAGAGTAGTTTCATCTGAACATCTGTAACATAAAATTAGATGTTCGTTGAGATTATTCGTTAGCGAATGTATGGAACCGTTTCGATCAACGGAACTCAAGCAATTCGAACAAGTAAAGTCTATTTTCTTCAATATTATTCTGACGCATTTCATTTCGTCTATTTTGCTCGGATATAATGAAAAAATAGCGTTTTTTCCGTAATTATGCTGTTGCACATTCTTTGCGTCTTTTTCCGATTTGATAAATTTGATATTTTCTACGGTAAATTGATCGCATAGTTGATTTGAGTTCAGTTGTTGATTTGAGTGATTACTATCGCAGTCATTGACAATGATTTCTGATTTAACGGATTGACTTGCAGAGTATTCGTTAGAATTATTAAATCGCACTTTTTCAAAATCACTGCAACTTGGTTTGTTATCGCTAGTTTTCTCATAAATACTGTGATCATTCGCTTGCTCCATTTTATGTGTCTCATTTTATGAGTAATATCAATTAATTTAACATTATGTTATGCGATATTAAATCAAAAGAATGTTTTGGTTAGGTTCCTACATAATTATTATATTCTTGCAATGAATTGTAATATCTCCACGTATTTTAGTTGAGTTTGACTTATCACTTCACTATTTTCGATGGCGTTCTACGTTCTCTAACCTAACCTAACCTGTCAATTTGGTTAAAGTTTCACTTGTTTAGAATAATGATTATATTGTATGCAAATCCGGACGAATAATGGCAAATAAATTTAATACAGCAATTCCTACTTCGTACGAATCAGGGCAACTGCAAAATTAACACTTTCTGTCTCTATTATTGTCATGGCGACTCTAACCTGTCAAACTGACAAGGAGCGTTCGGCAAGTCAGCTTCAGACTAACCCTCCATAAAGTGTGATTTATGCCAGTTCAAAGTTGCAAAAGTAGGTAGACTGAAAATTGTATTTACTTAAGGTATATATAGTGGATTTTCTTATTTAAAGTGTAAAGTATAAATAGTGTATTTACTTAATTTATAGTAAATATGAAAATAAAATACGTGTATCTATTAAGTATGTTTTAATTTGAATCAGTCATGTTAACCGATTTTACATGATCTGTTAGGTGAGCGTTACATGTTCTAAGAAAGTTTATTTATGTGTATTTTTTATTGTTACATTTTCCACTTGTATTATCCGTTTTTGTTGCGTTAGTGGAGAGGATACAAAACTACAGATGAAACTAAACATGAAACTAAAGTGAAACGCATATATTATTTTATAAGATAAAAAAAATAAACATTCCTACCTTACTATGTAGAAGTACAAGTATATATGTATATATATTTTTTATTTATATTCGTCCCTTGAATACGTCCAAGCGATAGACAATGATCTTACTTTGGGCCGAAATTTTGTAAATCTAATTGCACGTGGCTCTATCACACACGAATACCATATGGGGGTAGTCCGGGAGACGTGTACACGGGTTTACTAATTCCCCAATGTGGAGTTATGCTGCCAGAAAACATAGATACGGGAACTGAGGGCGAAAAACGCACCACGCCAAGTACGCCACTTTGCGTCGAGTACACTCCTCGCGAATCGTACTCTCGCTTGCTCGCATGTGTCATCTATCCAGTCTCTATCTAGATGGGTATCTACCGGTGTCGGGTTTTCACAAGGACAATTTGTATCTATATGTTTTAAAAGATCGTTGGGGAAAAGTGCCATCGGAAAGAGGCTCCTTAAATTACGCACGATTGCTAATCTCTTTGAGAGACAGGTCTTTTCTTTTTGTTTTAAAAAAAAATAATTGGACATGAAAAACACAATGTTACCACTATCCTACCAAAAGATATGATGCCACGTTAGGTTAAAAGGGTGTACCGAAGGGGTCCCTAGGGATTAACCCTCACCCTTGATTAACCCTCATCAGATAGCGTGGGTGAAAAAACACCGAAAGGATTTATTTATTGCTCACCTTTTCGGCAATATCTAAACTTTAGGCCTTTTAAACTTTTTTTTTGTATTTTTACATTATTATGCTATTTTTGTTTTCGGCTAATGTTTTTAATTAAAAAAAAACTTGTATTAGATCTTTTGGATTTTTTTATATCGGATGAAGAAGACTATCTTTAGAAAAGAAATGCTTTGAAAATGTTTTAGAAAAGAAATTTCATCACTTTCTTGTGGATACAATAATTGCCGTCATTTCACACCAATCACTTTCAAATTGATACATAAAATTTAACGTCACAAAGTCTCGGTCAAGTTCGCTAAGGGTCAATATTAGACCAGGGAAAAGTGAAATTTTGCTATAACTTTCTTAGTATATAAAATATCGAATTAATTTAAATTTGATATTATTCCCTAAATAAGGGCTGAAAACTCACATAAGTAAACTTTTTTGATAGCGCCAACCATTAGTCTTAGGGGTGGGATAAAGTGGTTTTTCAAAATACAAAAACCATAACTCCCTTAATAATCACGGGATCAATTTCGTTCGAAATGTTAATTGTAGACCTCTAATTTCCCTACAACTTTTATTTAAAACAATTTTTGATATGAGCAACCCTCACGCCACACTAATAAGAGGGATTCAATATGCGCACTCTCGCTTTGCGAGTTGAGCCGCGCGGCAGCTCGCGCAGAGTTTGAAACAAGTTCGTACAATTGGCTTTCGCTTAAAAAACACTATTACTTAAAAAAAATGCAGTTGCCAAATATTTAAATGAATATATTTCAAAGTAAATGCAAGAGAAATGCACAAATATATTATTATATATTTTTTATTATAATACAGTAATAATCTAGGATTTTAGAATTTGTATTAATTTTATTAAATCCTCATTTGAATAGTTTTTGAACAGCACATTATAATAGCATTAAAACACAATTATCTCAAATATACGAACACTCAATCTCAATTCAACCAAATATAAAAATAATGGTGAGCATCACATCTGCATATTAAAATTGTTTTTTGAGGTGTCTTTAAAAGTAAAAAAAAACTTGATTATGCTAATCATATAATTATTTTTTTTGAACAAAACATCTTCATTCAGGTACTATTTAAGTACTTAGGTAAGTATCTAAAGTTTAATAGTAAATGATACCTAATCGGTTCTATAATAGAGTTTTGTTTGCACGCTTGTAATTGCAAATCGATACGTTTTTTTTAAATTCGTATTTATTGAATTTGTGCAATCGCACTACCTGCTGAAGATACTTAATGCACATAAGTAATACATTATCGTATTGTATATAAATATAGGTATTAAAATGACTTAATTCATAGGCACACAATATCTCTCTCTTTCTCGCACACAGTTAAACACATCCTCTATATACAAATACCTACTGTTTGTAAATAGGAAGAAAATCCAAATTCGGTTTTATTATCTGATTCTTTTTTAATGTTATATTGATATAATTGTGTTTTCCCATATGAATATAATAAAAAAATTTATAGATATGTATTACGAGGGCTTATATATAATAGATTAGGAAAAGTGTGATATTTAAAACTAATTTAAAATAATGGTAAATTACAAAGACCTCACGAGGTAGAGGAAAGCAAAAAGTAATGAAAATGTGTAAAATTATTTGGCCTTATATTTAAATTTGATATTTTTTTAAGAACGTCAAATCGCCTTACAAAAATACTACTTCATTGTTGACATTAAAGAGGGTATGTCGAGCTATAAGGGTTAATTAGACGGGTATAAAGCGCCTGCGCGTGAAGTCAAATATATGCAGCGTGAACTTATCTAAGGGGTGCTTCTGGGCATGCATATTCTGGGTTAGATATAGCTCATCCTGTATAACTGTATAAAAAATGAGATCAATTTATACGATATCAATATCGTAATTTGATGAAAAAAATCGTATCACTCTTTATGTTGGCTGCATGCAATGCGATTTGGAGGGTAGTAGGGATTTTTGCTCAGAAACCCGTCGACTTAATAGCCATAGCTTTTTTTTACATTTTAATATTTTAATGAACTGCAAATGATTTGTTTATTTATTGTTTATTTTCATATGAAATGCTTCGATATGTTTCTCTAATTAATTACACTGGCTACACTTAATTCTTTTCGATGAGCTATATCGATATGATTCTGCGAGTGATTTGAATCGCACTCGCTGCATTTAAATTTTCTTAATTATCTAAAACAATTTATACAATTTTTACATCGACATCTTTTAAGGGTAAATAATTTTATTGTAAGTTTTCCACTTAATTCATACGGAAATCGTCGCTAGGTAGGTAGGGTAGGTAGTTTTTTCTGACCATTCATTTCTGATGATTAAGATCCTAATTTATACCGATTTCAAAAAAATACACTCCCGGTATATTAAGAAGGCTTTTTTAAATTGAAAAATATTTACCGAAAGCCAATAAGTAAAACATGAAATACAATTCAACTATATTATAAGTAATTGTTTAGAAAAAAAAGAAAAATAATATAATATTGTAAATGTTTGAAACATCAACTTTAAAAATCAAATACGAAAAAAGTAATTAACTGAATGAAAATAGTGATATTATTTATGTTAAAAACTAGGTACTTTTAATATTACATAACACTCAAACCGAAACTTTGAAATATTACAATAAAAAGAAGATTTTGTTTGATATAATATAGGAAAATAAAAATCCATATGAGGTCGGTAAAATTTTATTGAATTCTAAGCAAATTCTACCAAATCATCAAGCATGGGTTTCTAAAACAATAAACTAAAATAATAATATAAATTCCTTAACTGAAATTCAATATACTTAATCATTTTATTTTAATATTTGAAATATTCTAATATCTATCAAGTAAAAAAAACATATTTTTTGGACTTGTAAATATAAATTAGTTAAAAAAATAATTATTTTACGATAGACGTGATGTTGTTAAATATGTTTGTTTCTATGGCAGTTTTAACAAAATGAATTTAATCATAAACGCTATCTTAAATTAATTATTTTATTAACAGCTACGATGTAATTTATATATTTATTCTCAATATTATAACGATTAACAAAACAATAATTATAATTAGGCACGTTAAAGCTAGGTGTGTTTATTTCATTTTACCTATCAGGTAATCATACTTCGATACGAATAACTAACAAAAGTAGCAGAAAAACTGAATAGACCACTGTAAGGTACAGTAAGATAAAGTAAAGTACAGTAAAGAAACAAGTAGGTAAAAATACATTTGAAGGTAACGATTTGTGTGTCAGATCACTCCTCAGAAGGAATCTTCGTTCACGTATTTAGTCGCCTTCATTTCTATATTGTTTTCGACGCACTCTGTATTTTACAGAGTCGAACGGTAAAAATCATCCTGTATAATGATGAGATATGTTTTTTTAAAATTTAATTTAATTTACATTTCAAAGTTAAACCTATAAAATCTATGTCGTCTGCGTAGATAATGAACTCAAAGCCATGTCACGGATAACATTGTACCTTTTTTTACAATCGCAATCCCTACATTTTTTATATATTTATTTCGGTTTGAACATCATCAATGTGTATTTCATCAATTTTCTTTTTGAGTACAAATATAATTACAATATAATATAATTTATAACTTTTTATTTTAAAATGAACACCAATGTTTTTTTTTTTACTTCTTTCATAGAAACACATTTAATCACACTCGCTGCATTTATTTATTTTTTATTTGGCAAATAAACAGTTAAGGTATATATATATCTTAATATATATAAATCTCGTGTCACAATGTTTGTCCTCAATGGACGGCTGAACCACTTAACCGATTATAATAAAATTTGAACACCATGTGCAGTTCGATGTGCACTTGAGAGATAGGATAGTTTAAATCTCAAATTATAGTCGCAATTTTAATTTATCGCTAATTATTTGTCTGTTATTATTTGGCAGTCATAAAACTGACAGATGTCGATACCTTTCGACTGGGTTGATGGCGCTAATGTCTGTTATTATTTGACAGTGACAGTTATTCGACGCAAACGTATTAAAAGAGCCCATCAGTTGGCAGAACAAATTGAATCAAGAAATCCAGCTCAAAGAATCAGGACAGCAGGTCATGCACAAGAATCTCAAGAACAGTGTAACGAACGTCTTCAAGAGAATATCATAAGAACAAGAAAATTATTATTTTCAGTCAAATGCCACCGAAAAAATCTAACCTCAACAACGCGAGCGGCAAAGGGTCACGACGCAAACGTCAAAACTACGATCGGAATAATATATTCACTTACGAGATGCTGTTGCTGGAAACATCGATGGAAATTTAAATCCCAATGACATCGGTAATGCTTTCATTTTACCTTCAAGCTACATCGGCAGTCCACGGAACATGCAGGAATACATACAAGATGCGATGACTTACGTACGTCATTACGGCCGACCGGATTTATTTATTACATTCACATGTAATCCGAATTGGGAAGAGATACAAACTTTACTATTGCCAGGACAACAAGCCATTCATCGTCATGATTTAACTGCACGTGTGTTTAAACAAAAATTGAAATCCTTAATTGATTTTATTGTTAAATATACAATTTTTGGTATCACACGTTGTTGGCTGTATACGATAGAGTGGCAAAAGCGAGGTTTGCCTCATGCCCACATTTTGGTTTGGCTTAAAGATAGAATCCGTCCTGAAGAAATCGATCAAATAATTTCAGCCGAAATTCCAGACCCATTAATTGATCAAGAATTATTTGATATTGTCACCAAACACATGATCCATGGGCCATGCGGTGTTTTCAACATGACCTCACCGTGCATGGAAAATGGAAAATGTAAAAAAACTTCCCAAAGCCGCATACGAATGACACGATCACGGATATTGATGGTTATCCAATGTATCGCCGCAGAAGTACTGAGAATGGTGGCCACACATTTACAATGCGACTGCCGAACTTTCCAAATCAAGTTGAGTTTGATAATCAGTGGGTGGTACCATACTCACCACTACTTTCAAAAACTTACAAAGCTCATATCAATGTTGAGCTTTGCAGTTCTGTTAAATCAATTAAGTATATTTGTAAATATGTAAACAAAGGCAGTGATTTGGCCATATTTGAAGTAAAAAACATAAATAAAAATGACGAAATAGCACGATACCAAATGGGCAGATACATTAGCAGCAATGAAGCTATTTGGCATATTCTCAGCTTTCCCATCCACGAAAGAGATCCTGCTGTCCAACATCTGGCAATACATCTTGAAAACGGTCAACGTGTATACTTCACTGAAGAAAATGTTCTCCAAAGAGCGTTCGAAGCTCCGAAAACGACTCTAACTGAATTTTTTACATTGTGTCAAAAACCTGATGTTTTTGGCCAATTCGCGAAGACATTGGTGTATGGTGATGTTCCACGTTATTTCACATGGAACAAATCCAGTAAAAAATGGGAGCCACGGAAACAAGGAAAACCACATCCTTCCATTACAGGCATATTCAAAGCTAAGACATTGGGGAGACTTTACACGGTACATCCAAAGCAACGTGAGTGCTTCTATTTACGTTTGTTATTGGTGAATGTTCCCGGACCAACGTCTTTTGAATTTTTACGAACAGCTAATGGTCGAGTATTCAATACATACCAGGATGCATGTCGTGAACTGCAATTGCTAGAAGACGATAACCATTGGGACTTAACGCTTGCTGATGCTGCGTTGACATCAACACCGAATAACATTCGTCAGTTGTTTGCAATTATTTTGGCGACATGTTATCCCTCGCAAGCACAAACTTTGTGGGAAAAATATAAAAATTGTATGACAGAAGACATCTTGCACCGAATTAGACAAACAAATCAATGCCAAAACATAGATTATACACCAGAGATGTACAATGAAGCATTGGTCTTGATCGAGGATTTATGTGTTCTTATTTCAAATTTACCACTTAATCATTATGGTATGCCATCACCTAATCGTCCAGCCACCGACTTAGTCAATACCGATTTACAACGAGAAAATCAATATGACCATGGAAGTTTAGCAACAATTATCATGAACAGTGAACCATTACTGACAGCAGAACAAAAAATTATTTATGATCGGATTATGCTGGCTGTTGCTGCTGAACAAGGCGGTTTTTTTTTCTTGGATGCACCCGGTGGAACCGGAAAGACATTTTTAATATCGTTGATTCTTGCCAAAATACGGTCGCAACAAAAACATCGCATTAGCATTAGCATCGTCAGGCATTGCGGCTACTTTACTGGATGGTGGGCGAACAGCACATTCAACATTCAAGCTGCCATTGGACGTTCATAATAAACCAGATGCAATGTGTAACATCAAAAAGAATAGTGGAATAGCTGCAGTGTTGCGGAAGAGTTCTATAATAATTTGGGATGAGTGCACAATGGCACACAAATATTCACTTGAAGCATTAAACAGAACTATGCAAGATTTAAACAGCAATAATAAACTTTTCGGTGGTGCTATCTTACTTTTGTCTGGTGACTTCCGGCAGACCTTACCGGTTATACCTCGCTCTACTTTCGCGGATGAGATTAATGCATGTTTGAAACAATCATTCTTATGGCGAAGTGTTGAAACACTTCGATTGACCATAAATATGCGAGTACAATTGCAAAATGATCCATCAGCACTAATATTTTCCGAACAACTACTAGATATTGGGAACGGTAAAATAAAACTGCAACCAAATACGCAATGCATTAAACTACCAGACAATTTTTGCACTGTTGTTCAGGATAAAACTGAATTGATTCAGAGTATTTTCCCGGATATACAGAATAATTATTTGAATCATGAATGGCTTAGTCAACGGGCGATTTTGGCAGCCAAAAACGTTGATGTTGACGAAATTAACTTCCAGATACAACAGTTGTTACCAGGCGATCTGATGTCTTTTAAATCAATCGATACTGTTGTTGATGAAAATGAAAGTGTAAATTTTCCGATTGAATTTTTAAATTCATTAGATATCCCTGGAATGCCACCACATAATCTTCGATTAAAGATTGGTTCCCCTATTATTCTCCTCCGTAATTTGAATCCACCTCAATTATGTAACGGTACGCGTTTGGTCATCAAAAAGATCACCGGAAACATTCTTGAAGCAACCATTTTGGCTGGGAAGTTTAAAGGAAAAGTGGTCCTGCTGCCACGTATTCCGATGATACCATCAGATTCTACCATACCCTTCAAAAGGCTACAGTTTCCAATTCGTTTAGCTTTCGCCATGTCTATAAATAAATCTCAAGGTCAAACAATGTCCATTTGTGGTTTAGATTTGGAAAATCCATGTTTTTCTCATGGGCAACTATATGTTGCGTGTTCACGTGTTGGGAAACCGTCGAATCTATTTGTGTTAGCTAAAGACAGGTTAACCAAAAACATTGTGCACCGATTGGTGTTAAATTAAATTGAAATTGAAAGTATTTATAATTCAAAAAAAAAGATATTAATGTTTAAAAGTTTAAGACTGTCTGCCTTGCCTACCTCATTCATGAGTTTAAGCGTCACATGTTATTTACTGTATTATACTGTAATATACTTATATTTGTTATAAAATTAAATGGAAATAATAAATCTGATAAATTTTTATTTTTTACCTATTGATTTCTGCTTAGTATCAAGTGTAAGAACATTTTAATTAATTGTGTTCAACGTACTTCCCCTTCAAATCTCAATCCAGTGAATTTGTATACCAACATCAACATTTTCGTCTTTGTTCGTAAATAATTTCATTGTACTAAAGGGTTATAGTAGTAGAAAGTCAAATAAGGAGATCAGCATATTTTTTTACAAATACCATCTGTGTGAAAAAGCATAGTGGACTCCGTGACTGATGTTCTCTTATTGTTCCTCTTAGATTGTTTACTATAATGTAATATAACAAAAACTTTAGCCACAGCAACGCGTGGCCGGGTCAGCTAGTATATATATATAAACATACAATAAAGATAACAATGTTAATCTTTATATATTTGAAATGTTAAAATATAATTAATGTGCAACAACTGTAATTCGCAAAAACTAAAACTAACGAAACAAAGATTTAACATATAATTTTTAACAAAAGGTAGATAGACAAGAGGAAATTACACATTCAAATATTTAGAAATTTGATGCTTAAAACTCACTCAAATTACAACTAAATATATTAATAACATTATTGTTTTGGGAGTAATTACTTTTGCATATGGGCAGACGAAACACCTCTTTATGTCTAGTTAACCGAGAGTGTACACGAAATTTAATCAAAGCAATTAGTACCATGGAACTAACAAAATTATTTAAGATAAGTCAGAGATCTTCTATCTGAAAGATTGGCCATATTATATTTTTCTAATGAAATTGAGAAAATGTCAGGAAGAGAAAATGTACGATAATACAAATACTTAATGAATTTCATTTCAATTCGTTCCAACCTCTCAATGTCCACATGGAATCCACATTGTGATGTGGATTCCATATTTGCGATGCATATTCAAGCTAACTTCGGACGAATGATGATCTTGAAAGAAAAAAATGAATTAAAATGCTTACATGCTCTGAGAATAAACCCAACATGCCGAAAGCTTTATAAGTAATTGGGTCAACATGCTTTACAAAAAGTAATTTTCGATCAAGTGTTATCCCCAAATCTTTAACAGTTACTTTCTTGGCTAAACAAGTGCTTTTAATTTTATAATCAAAATCAATAGTACTGGTCTTTCATCTAAATGACATAGAGTAGCATTTAGATACATTTAAATAAAGTCGATTAACTTTGCAATATGTAGCAAAACGTTCGATATCTTTCTGTAATCGACGGCAATCATCAACATGTTTCATAGGATAGAAAATTTTAAGGTCGTCAGCATTGTGAAGACAACTATCAGTATCATTAATATAAAATAGAAATAATAATGGGCCCAACAGACTACCTCGAGGAACCCCTGATGGAATAAATCCAGTTAGATTTAAAACCCCGTATAATAAGACTTTTTAATTTGCGGTGAACACCATCAATGTGTCTTTTTATGTGATTTTTACTATAGCACAGATAATTACACTCGCTGCATTTATGATGTTTTATCTTGCGGTGAACACCATCAATGTGTCCTTTTAAGTGACCTTTACTGTAGCACACATAATTACACTCGCTGCATTTATGACTTTTTATATTGCGGTGAACACCATCAATGTGTCTTTTTAAGTAACCTTTACTGTAGCACACATAATTACACTCGCTGCATTTATGACTTTTTATCTTGCGGTGAACACCATCAATGTGTCCTTTTAGGTTTCCTTTTCGAGTACACTTAAAATCACATTCGCTGCATTTATATTTTTTTATTTTGCGATGAACACCATCAATGTGTGTTTTTATGTGACCTTTACTGTAGCACACATAATTACACTCGCTGCATTTATGACTTTTTATCTTGCGGTGAACACCATCAATGTGTCTTTTTAGGGTTCCTTTTAGAGTACACATATAATCACATTCGCTGCATTTATGACTTTTTATCTTGCGGTGAACACCATCAATGTGTCTTTTTAAGTAACCTTTACTGTAGCACACATAATTACACTCGCTGCATTTATGACTTTTTATCTTGCGGTGAACACCATCAATGTGTCCTTTTAGGTTTCCTTTTCGAGTACACTTAAAATCACATTCGCTGCATTTATATTTTTTTATTTTGCGATGAACACCATCAATGTGTGTTTTTATGTGACCTTTACTGTAGCACACATAATTACACTCGCTGCATTTATGACTTTTTATCTTGCGGTGAACACCATCAATGTGTCCTTTTAGGTTTCCTTTTCGAGTACACTTAAAATCACATTCGCTGCATTTATATTCTTTTATTTTGCGATGAACACCATCAATGTGTGAGATTAAATTTCTTTTGTGGTAACACATATAATCACATTCGCTGCATTTATATTTTTTTATTTTGCGATGAACACCATCAATGTGTGTTTTTATGTGACCTTTACTGTAGCACACATAATTACACTCGCTGCATTTATGACTTTTTATCTTGCGGTGAACACCATCAATGTGTCTTTTTAGGGTTCCTTTTAGAGTACACATATAATCACATTCGCTGCATTTATGACTTTTTATCTTGCGGTGAACACCATCAATGTGTCTTTTTAAGTAACCTTTACTGTAGCACACATAATTACACTCGCTGCATTTATGACTTTTTATCTTGCGGTGAACACCATCAATGTGTCCTTTTAAGTGACCTTTACTGTAGCACACATAATTACACTCGCTGCATTTATGACTTTTTATCTTGCGGTGAACACCATCAATGTGTCCTTTTAGGTTTCCTTTTCGAGTGCAAATATAATCACACTCGCTGCATTTATGACTTTTTATTTTGCGATGAAAGACATTAATGTGATCGATTAATAGATATTTTAATGCAAACGTCTTACAGCATTCGTTACATTTCAACTTTTTAAATACATTTTTTCGGTTTTTAATTGGCATTTTTACGTTTAAGCATTGCCAACACAAAAAAGTAAAACACTCATTAAATATTGCATTGCTATCATTGCATTGAACATGGGCGGACTTGCTTCTATCAATTAGACACCCGCATTTCGTACACGAAAAATCTATAAGATTTAGATTTACTTTCGCAATTTTCATTGTGGCTTGTTCTTTTTTGTATTTTGCGACTTTCGCCAAATTGTGAATATCAGGTTCTTTCTTGATAAATTGAACATCTTCTATTTCAATTTCCCGCTCTTGATTAATGTTAATTTCTTGGATTTCATTTTGAAAATTCACTTCATTTTTTATATTAACAGAACTAATGAATTCTGAACTGGAATGTTTCATTTTGAAAATAATAATTAAAGCTTACTCTGCAATTAATATAGGTTGAGTATTTTTGACACCTCTTTTACTGTGGGCTTTGATTGATAGGCTTATCGATATTTTTTATAATTGATACTCACTTTTATCCATGATCGTATTAGGGCATTATTGTTATTATTTGAACATAATATAAGAAAACAATTATAATTTTAGCTTCCCTGGTATCATAGTTTACAACAAATGCTTCACTGACAGTGACAGCTGTTCATCTTTCGAATTTTGTTAGTTTAAAATATTGCCATTATCTATAAGATTCAAAAAATCCAATTCTTCTTGGTTGGGTTTTAAGGAGTATTATAAAACACTAAAAAAATAATGGATTTCCGGCTTCTAAAACTGTTTTGAAAAAGCAATGGGTCCTGCAATAAAAAACCAATAATATTCGAAGTAAACTGAAACATATTTTAGGCTTTTATAAATTGCAAAGTTCACATATCTAGTACTTGTATTAGATATTAACGAAAAAACATTATAAACAGGATTTAGGCATTTGAAAGATCAAAACCCACGGTGACTTGAACCCACGGTGTTCAAGTCATAATACTGACAAATTCCATGGGAATTTATCAAGCATGGACGACATGGAAGGATTAATTTATTTATTTAAAACATTGCCACTGTTCTAGCGAAATCGTAGTTTTTGGCTATAGAAACTCTAATCGCCGGTTAAATGAATGAGTGTGTCGTATCTATTTATATAGGCATATAGGAATACCGGCATATTTGTGAATTATAAACATTTTAATTTAAGTATTGAGCCGAAATACAATTATTAAATAAAAAATATTTTTTTAAATTATGAATTACTAATATAATATACAATTTTTAGATAATCATCATCTGCCATTTAGCAGAAAATTGTGGTTTGTCATTGGAATCCGTTGACACTCTTACTCTAAAATGTACAAATCGCCGATAATCTTGCATATTAATAAAATTAAAGTGTCTATAGTGTGAAGTGTATTTTAATCTTGTAAATTAAAATGGATAATTAGAGTTATGGGTATCCTATGAATAAATACCCATAATTCAATCTTATTATCCATTTTAATTTAGAAGATTACAATTTCCTATTAATGATGGTTTTGCGATGACGATAAATAAATCTTAGGCCAAAACTAAACGAAAGAAGATTGATTTACCCATAGACAACTACGTGTGCCATGTTTGCATGTGAATGACACACACCTCGTTGCTCTAGCAAATAAAAAAAA
The DNA here is from genome assembly GCA_020383195.1 of Neomicropteryx cornuta. Lineage (NCBI taxonomy): Eukaryota > Metazoa > Arthropoda > Insecta > Lepidoptera > Micropterigidae > Neomicropteryx > Neomicropteryx cornuta. The sequence continues at coordinate 530,905 of JAHKQU010000010.1, read as the reverse complement.
AAAGCAGAATATTTTTGATAATCTAATGAAAAATAAAGAAATATAATTATTGTAAACTACCATACCAGTTGGGTTAATAGCTAGGCCCAATTTAGTTTATTTAAAAAATAACTAAATAACCTACATAAACGGTACCTACATTTTTTTAATAAAAATTACATAGTATATTATTATACTTGTATAATTTAACTGTTGAGGTTTACTGAGAATGTTTTAAAGGCAAAGAAATACTGTTTGAAAATGGTTTTAGCATTTAAAAGTAAATATTAGTCTTACTTATTAGATTTGCTTAAACTGTTGTTTAACCTCCGTTTAGATAAATGATGTTTAAAGCCTTAATAAGGCGTTCGAAAATTCTTACTAATAAACCCTGTTTAGCGAAGCGAATGCTTAACTAAGTTGACGTTTAGCAGGCGACGTGTTTTTGGACACATTTTACGCTAGCAATAGCGCTGTCAGTTCAGTCGCGTCGTGTCAGCTGTCCGCTTTGGTATTTCACTGATTTAATCGCTATCGAATTTTAACCGTTTTGTCCCATTTGATGATCATTTTATTCTTTAAAATTAACTATTATCCAAGTTTGATTCGTTTTCTTGGCGATGGAAAAAAACACCAAAAGAAGGATGATTTCTTCGCAAAACTGGGAAGAAGGGGAAAAGGTACTTTTAAAATAATTAACCTAATATTACGGGACGAGTGTTGTTTATTATTCTTTTTATTCAGGTTCAAACCACGTTTATGGCGATTTATTCCTATGAAAACTCACCATTGGTAAGAAAAATCAGCTTTGGTGACCTGGGAGGTCCAATTGCTTCAAATTTGGTGTCATCTGGGTCACTATGAATTACTATGAATCACTCTGGTCACTACTGCATTTAGAAAGATGTCATCAGTTTTTATAAGCTGATTGGAAATTGAACCAATCACGTCAAAACATCCGTTGATCCTGATCAATACTGCATTTAATGCTTACTTAAAATGGCAAATTGGTTCATATAGCTTTTACCTAGTGGCTATTTTTGTATGGAGTTGAGACAGAGTTGCAGCCCTCTCACTCACACGAGCGCGAGGGGAATGAGATAGACAGTGACCAAGCAACAGTTTCATTGATCCCGTCGTAACCAAGTAAGGCTTTATGGGGCTCTCAAAAACCTGGCAAATTCCTATTTTGCAGGCGGGGCTGAGTAAACTTCTTGTCCTCATCAAACACGATTAATCACCAAATGTTAATATAATCAGCGATAAAAAAATATTTGTTTTTGCTAGGTTATAATGCTATGGTGCCTAGAAATGTGTCAAAAAGTGGCTGGAATTACTCTTCATAGGCAAATCAATTTTAATTTCAACTCATTCATTCGCATGCGTTTAGAACACACATTTAATTAAAATACTGATAACAGTCAACGATGCTACGACTTGGTAACGAAAGCATATTTCACACCTGTGAAATTGCCAGATATACATATATCAGGGGTGAGTAATAACCACGCTCTTTGCGCGTGCTTCAGGAAACTACCTAATAAATAAAAGACAGTTTTTGACAGGTTTATAAAATTGTTTCCTTGTATTTAAATAAAACTTCTTCACAATACAAATATGTAGATTTATGCAGTTCTCAATAAAACAAAAAAAAAATATAAACAGTTCTTTTTAGTAAAACAATATAAACTCCTTCCCGCGTTCGATTGATATGGGTAATTGTTAATCAAATAAAAAATACAAGTCGTTGAGTCCATAATCCAGCAGAAAAAGAAATTTTGGAAAGGAGGCCGTCCCTTTTATATCTTCTGTCAAACTGACAGCCCGAGATGTCGGCTGTCAAATTCCGAAAAAGGAGAAAAAACTAAAACTGAAATTCATAGAGCGAATTATTCTTTTTTTTTATTAAAACGAAACAAGGAAATGATCATTGAATTAGATTTAATTTCTAAATGAAAAATATGTATAAAAATTATTTCAAACCATATTTATTTTATTTAAACAATTTGGGGTTGCGAGAACCTCGAGACTAAAAGTCGCCTCAAGGCTTGGGGGAAAAAATCGAACATTTTAAAAAACAAACTGCTACAAATAATATATTGTCGTATAGAAAGCGGGTACTATTTCAATGTTTACGAGTAAATTTGAATAAATACTATTCAACGCCTTTTTAACGGATTTTTCATTCAGAAATATGCCGAGCCCCTAGGGTGGTTCAGAAAAAAACATTTTGCAATTAACATTAATTTGAATTCAAATACTCATATCGACAGGGCCGCTGATATTTTATGCTTTTTTTAAGAAAAACCGTACAAAAAATATAAGCACTTATTCTTTTTAGATCATCGATCCGGTTTAGCCGGCCGTGCGGTTATAATTAGATATAATTATAATTAGAATAAACTAAATTAATGAACTCAAATTATAACTCGTCGCAATTGTCATATCCAGCGGGCGCGCAAAGCAATGCGCGTGCAGATTACTTTGCGTGAGGGAGAGGGAAGATCAAAAAGCGTGTCTTTAGAGTGTAGTTATCCACTTATGGATAAAATTCACGTATTCCGGAAACACCAATATATTTATTAACATACTAGATCATTGGGTAAATGTAGGTATTTATAATGAAATCCGTTTAATACATAATAATATAATATCCATCACATAGATATCTGTTTTTTGTTCTCAACAATTTTCGGTTAATGGCCTTTTTGAATTTTGTCATAATTAGGATATATATATATATGTATATGTATATATATATATATATAGTATATATATATATATATACATATATAGGGTGTACACCGTGTCCCAAGAACTGATAAAAAAACAGCTAAATGGCCCTGCGTTTTCAAATATGATTTATTTTGCCTTCATATCGGATTCAGTGAATAAAATTACACTTTAGGTGATAATATTAAATCGTTCTTGTCGTAATTTCGTGCGCTTGCGAGGCCACGCCCCTCCGGGTCATTGACCGGCCTTGGCCGTGCGCAAGCGAGCACCGAGAGAGCGAAATACAAAAAGGGAATTTACGCGAGCTTCGCATTTTTCATACAATTTCTTACGCGTAATAGGGAACATAACCACCCCCTTAAGCCTCCCGGAATAGTTTTAAAACACCCTGTTTATCCCTATATTGACTAATATTTAATTTGTTCGTCTCATACTTGAATCTCATAGTTTCATGACTTGATATTTATTCATTAATATTAAATGTAGTATCTTGAAATAGGTGACGGCGACCGCGTCGATCAGCTGTCGTACTTATTAGAAGAATCGTGTAATATTATCACGAATATTCAAAATTTTGAGACTTCATTCAACTGAGAGTTCATTTTAACTTTTGATACTAAACTTTCAATTCAAAACGCCGTTGCCGGTATCAAATAAATAATTATAGTCTATTTATATTATGAAATTTAAACAGTGAAACTAAACCGGTGGCGCAGTGACTAGGCATCCATACCTCGCTACCCTCGTGCATCTCCCCTGTGCTTTCACCGCTCTCTGGTTACTTTGAACGGACTTATATCGTGAAGAAAATCATTTGCCGGTTTCAATTTTAAGTTGTCATACACTTTTTCATAATGATTGATGTATTTTTTAATTGGTTGCCTTTGTTTTGTTTCAGACTTGAACAAAATAATCAAACAAAAAAAAAACAATTTTTGAAGTGGAGTGTGAAACTAGGGAAATCGATTTGAAGTTGAATAAACTTGAGTATCACATAAAATTAAAAGATTTTTAGATTCGAAACGTTAATGTTGACTTGTACATAGTTTGAATAAATAGATATATTTTTTAAAATTTGTTTTATTTAGAATACAAAAGGTTGTTTTAGTTCATTTTTAAGGCTACTATAACAACATATTCTGACAACACAATCTATACAATAGGAAGTTATACTAAACAATCAATTATTAATCTCAGGTTAGATAGTATTATTAACCTTATGAACTTTATTATATTTTATTATAATATATACACAATCATTTCTTAAAATTAAATATTAAAATCATAATATTTCAGAGGCTTATTCTAACATGCGCACAATCTATTGTGCCAATAACTTTTGGAAATGAAGCAATTTCATAGAATTCTCTGACTACTGTGTCGAGAGGTTTAAATCTAATATAATGTCTTCTTAAATTAGCAATAGCTTGACTGACAGTCCACACAATTCTACAAGCTGAAGATACAACTAAATTACTAAAATCTGATGCTGCAATCAACATTGATCCAAGGCCATAAAATCGCCAAGTCAACAGAAGGCGTTGCAAAGGAAGAATAGCAACATTTCTGAAAATATGCCACAGGCACGAGTCGTTGCACACCGAAGTCGCGTTATTAATAATAATATTTATGTTTTTTTTTATTGGTACACATTTTTCCATTACAAAATAGTATACCTAAGCATTATTTATTTAAAAATAAAACCAATGAAAAATAAAACAAAATTAATTATTCCAAATAATTGATTGATTAATTAACACATTAATCAACAACCTAAGCCGACTACAGGCATCTCCAATTTAACATATATGTTTAGTACGGGCAATGTCCAGTTAGGTAAGGTTATGTTTTATTCATCATCTAAGAAATATGTAAAAACAAAAATGAATAAAATAAATAAAACATTCATTTAAAATCTCTGTCACTCGAACGGATTATCCTAAAAGAAAATTAACATCATATTTTAGTAATATTTTAATTGTCACACGGTGAAATATTTTAACATTAATGTATGGGGCTTCAAGAAAAACATCATTGATGGAATATAATTTATTGTTAACTTTTCCATCATATCTAATACGGATAACCCCGGTATATCTAAACATTCATTTCAATATAATAACACCGTGGCTACTTTCGGTTTTTACTTATAAGTACCTATAGTAAAACATATTATAAGTAATGAATAAAATAATATAATTTAAAACAGTAGTTAGAAAGTATAAATTGGGTAATTTATCCCGCTATGAGAAGTTAAAACAAACCCTCAAAAAGCTTTTCATCAATATTTAAAAAAAAAGAACCTACTTTAAACTAAAAGGAATGATGAACGATGGAACTAAAAAAAAGTGGAAATAGACGAAAAACATTATAATATTGTAAAGCATTGACGTCAGCTATCCGTCTTCGTTTAAAACCTCTTAAAATCAAATAATTACATTAAGAAAATAAAAAGACTAAATTAAAATAATAAAAAAAAATTACTTTAAATTAATGATAAACTAATGGATTTAAGTAATGCAACTAAGGTAGAAAAATAAATGTTTTTTTTTATGGTAATAGTTACTTCAACACTACCAAGTCATAAAGCATATTGAGCTGATAAAAAAAAATACTGAAGGATTGGAAGGATTAATTACAGAGGCGAGACACACCAAACGTCAAACGCGCAGACCGCACATCGCCGCATTATAAAAACATTATATTTGGCGATGAACACCATCAATGTGTCTTTTTAAGTGTCCTTTTTGAGTAGACATGTAATCACACTCGCTGCATATATATTTTTTTATTTTGCGATGGATACCATCAATGTGTCTTTTTAAGTTTCCTTTATCAGTACACATGTAATCACACTCGCTGCATTTATATTTTTTTATTTTGCGATGGATACCATCAATGTGTCTTTTTAAGTTTCCTTTATCAGTACACATGTAATCACACTCGCTGCATTTATATTTTTTTATTTTGCGATGGACACCATCAATGTGTATATTTAAGCTTCCTTTTTGGGTACACATATAATCACACTCGCTGCATTTATATTTTTTTATTTTGCGATGGACACCATCAATGTGTTTTTGTAAGTCTCCTTTTTGAATACACATATAATCACACTCGCTGCATTTATATCGTTTTATTTTGCGATGGACACCATCAATGTGTATTTTTAAGTTTCCTTTTTGAGTAGACATGTAATCACACTCGCTGCATATATATTTTTTTATTTTGCGATGGATACCATCAATGTGTCTTTTTAAGTTTCCTTTATCAGTACACATGTAATCACACTCGCTGCATTTATATTTTTTTATTTTGCGATGGACACCATCAATGTGTGTTTTTAAGAATCCTTTTTTAGTACACATATAATCACACTCTCTGCATTTATATTTTTTTATTTTGCGATGGACACCATCAATGTGTATATTTAAGCTTCCTTTTTGGGTACACATATAATCACACTCGCTGCATTTATATTTTTTTATTTTGCGATGGACACCATCAATGTGTTTTTGTAAGTCTCCTTTTTGAATACACATATAATCACACTCGCTGCATTTATATCGTTTTATTTTGCGATGGACACCATCAATGTGTCTTTTTAAGTTTCCTTTATCAGTACACATGTAATCACACTCGCTGCATTTATATTTTTTTATTTTGCGATGGACACCATCAATGTGTGTTTTTAAGAATCCTTTTTTAGTACACATATAATCACACTCGCTGCATTTATATTTTTTTATTTTGCGATGGACACCATCAATGTGTATATTTAAGCTTCCTTTTTGGGTACACATATAATCACACTCGCTGCATTTATATTTTTTTATTTTGCGATGGACACCATCAATGTGTTTTTGTAAGTCTCCTTTTTGAATACACATATAATCACACTCGCTGCATTTATATCGTTTTATTTTGCGATGGACACCATCAATGTGTATTTTTAAGTTTCCTCTTTGAGTACACATATAATCACACTCGCTGCATTTATATCTTTTTATTTTGCGATGGACACCATCAATGTGTTTTCTTATGTTTCCTTTTTCAGTACACATATAATCACACTCGCTGCATTTATATCTTTTTATATTGTGATGTACACTATCAATGTGTCTTTTTAAGGTTATTTGTCTCAAAAACATATTATTACACTCGCTGTATTTGTTTCCTTTTACACTGCTATGAACGCCTTTGATGTGATTGATTAATAGATATTTAAATGCAAACGACTTACAGCATTCGTTACATTTTAACTGTCCAAATATTTTATTTTTATTTGGTGTTTCTTCGTTCAAACATAACCTACATAAAAAAATATAAAAATCTTCGGATATGGATCTATTGCATTGAACATTAATGGACGCGGTGCTATCTAGAGGACTCCCGCACTTCGTACACGAAAAATCTAAAGCGCTTACATTTATTTTTGGAATTTTCTTTGTAGTTTCTTCGTATTTTACGACATTCGCCAAATTGTAAATATCAGGCTCTTTCTTGATAAATTGAACATTTTCTATTTCAATTTCCCGCTGTTGATTTATGTTAATTTCTTGGTTTTCATTTCTAGAATTTTCTTCATTTTTCAGATTAACAGAACTTAATAATTCGCAACTGGAATGGTGCATTTTAAAACTAATAAATCTTACTTTGCAATAAATATAATGGTTGCGAATTGTTTGGCAGCGCTGTCATTGTGTTGTTATTTAGGTTAAATATTACTATTGATGTCAAAGATACAGATTTGAGTCAATTTTAAGGCCACAATTCGAATTTTGAAAAACATATTTCATTTAATAATTCAAAACATAATTTATTTATTAAGCAATAAAATAAACATAGGTACTTTCACCAAAATACAAAATTTCAAATTACATATAAGTCAAGTAAAGTATGATAAAATGGAATTAAAAGAAACCTACTTAATATTATGTTTCTATGTACAGTCAAGAGCAATTTAAAGTTTACTATGAATAGACTTTTCGTCATACAATTAAATAAATTACCATTCATGGATACAAAACCCCCACCACAGAAACGTGTCTTGTTTTGATTCAATTTTAAGGCCACAAAACGAATTTTCAAAAACATAATTCTCGCTGTCAATGTTATTTATAGCGAAATTCATTCCTAGTACTTTTTATTTGATAGGAAATTTAGTTATCATAGGGTTTTAAATGAAAAATTTCTTTGATTGTTAATAATCTGATTTATTTTTCAATTTCGCTGTGACAAGTCAAAGAAACGTTTTGTAACTCTAACTCTATTGTCCAAGTAAGATTTTTTTCAAATAAAACGTACTATTTACTATTGGAAATGAGGACATTATTATTTACAAATAATGATTAGTATCCTATTAAAGTGATAAGTGAGCCATAAATTGGTACGAAATAAAAGAAATTTTGGTTTAAAATCACTAAAATAATAAGTAGGCATTTTGTTTAATAAAATGTAGAAGAATTTTGGAAACTCAATAAAAAATTATGTTTTTTTTACCGTACTTACTTGAAGGAAATAAATTCTCAGCTTTACGAAATCAAACTTACCCGACCCACTTACCCGAAATCATTTTTAAAACATAATGGCAAACCCTTATCTTTATAATAAAACTAAATTCTTAGCCATAACATCAAATTATATGCGTTTTATCTCTTCTTGAAAACCACGCCTCTAAAATCATCACCCTATATATACTTATTTCACATTTTAGACACCGGAATCTTGAAAAATTTATTTAGGCAAACTTAACGAGAAATTTGGTAAAAATGCCTTTTACAGTTACCGCTATTCTGTTATTCGAAAACCTTTCCACTAAATGAAATGTTCCTTTATTCAGAGAAGACTATTCTTTCAATATAAGATTTAGTCCAAAAAATACCAATTCTATATGTCACCAGCAAAAAGGCGAAATTGCCATTTCCATACTTTATTGGAATTCCGTGCTAGGGTTATCAAACAAACCAATATTTGATTTTTCTTTATACCTACAGTATATTTTACACCAATCTACAAACCTACCTAGTACTTATAATTACACGCGAGTCACAAAAATATTTCAAAAACTTTTAATGAATTTGTATGAATGTGTTATTGACATCCCTGAATCGAGGTAAAGTTGCCACCTCTAAAGAAATGCAATTTCGAGTAACTATGCCTCTTTGAAAAAAACTGTATTTATACAAAAAAAACACTAAAAATATATTATAAATAGAACCGTGGAAATTTGCGACAAGCAATTGTTTGCCTACCCTCTCAACTTTTAATCCAGCAATCGAAAGTGTGGGATATCTCACTCAAAACCGAAAAACACATCCCTCAAAAAGAAATGGCTGCCACTGGTTTAGATGTGAATTTAGCTCATCATTTTGCCAGTTTTACCATACACCAATTAATGTCGATATCGATCTATTGCCAATTTCATACTGATCTAAATAGATGATAAGTAGACAGACACATTTGGCGTTGGCAAAGCTAACCTTGAGAAGGCAATCTTGCCAGGTTTGACGGTATATAAAAAAAAGATTCTGTCTTTATATTTTTAGTCTTCTTAACTTTTATTATTACTACATTTTTATTTAGTCATAATCATGAACACAATTTTGTCCTAGTATATAACCTGTACTTCACCTATCATCAAAAATATTATCATCCTTTATTAGCGTAAGTTCTCTTATGTAAGTTATAATTTCCGAAAATCGTTTAACAACTGCCGTGTTCATTTTGAAATAATCATATTCAGAACTAATTGTGATTACGATTTTGACGATATAATATTAAAATTAAATGACTGTTTTAAAGTCCCAAAGGGTCATTCCTGATAGAAATGAACTAGGTTATGTATCAGGTTATCCATTAACTAAATGTTATAGAAAACATAAATGTGATGCCATGACTGCATGTTTCACTAGACGAAAAATGACATAAATATACTCTATTGAGAGCGTTTGATAAAAATATTTGGCAGATATTTGCCATTTGGCAGATTAAAAATGCCACCGCCGATTTTGTCACCCAAATAGAAAAGATGAAAAAAATATACCATAGTTATTTCGAAAACAATATAGTTGGAAATGTTGGTAATGATTTATTGAAATGACTACATTTAGAATATTTACATTTACCTTCCGTGTCAATGTTTTCCTGAGATTATTTTAAAAGTTATTTATGATGTTACGAATTTATTATATAATAAAATTCACTAATATAAACTTGTCCAAGCCATAGAAAAATTTAAGTGTTAATGATTTATAAATTAACTTTAAGCTTATTCGTTGACCCTGTACTGAAAAATTAACTTTTAGGTTACACCCACTACCAAGACTCATTTTATATTTCTATCCAGTTATGCAGTAAGTACATAATGACAAGTTTTTTTGTTTTTGTTTGGTTGAACTGAGTATATTACATTACATAACAGTATAATATAATTAATATTTTATATTATTTATTATAATTTATTATACTACTTAAGTAGTAAATTGCCAATAGATTGCGCTGAGAAAATCAAGTGAGTGAAGTAAGTGTCACTGAATGTCGCAAAAATGTCACTCTAAAAGTATAAAGTATAAAAACATGAGATAAATAAACGTTTGCCTCTATATCGCGTTAAAACGTTTAGCGTGCAGTTTATAATGGACCAATCGTGAAACATTTTTGTGCCAGCCCTGATGAGGTCGCTTCTCGCATGCTTACTGTAACCTCTCTATACTGTGCCAAAATATTGGTTTTTAGGCAGGTCATTTTTATTTTTGCTTGCTATATCGCCCTGGGATCGTCCGACCTTAGGGTCATTCGACTCAGAGGTTAAGCTAAAAACCCTGGCAAGATTTCGAACATTTAAACTTGTCTTACACCCACAGACCAAGCCATTAATTAGAGTACATTTTTCTCACAAGCAATGCCAATAAGTAGTGTGTTTCAATTAAGCTTTTGTTCAAATGATATATTTTACTGAATAAAAAAAAATAAAATCTAGAATGTGTTTTTGTTTATCCATATCTTTAAAATGGCAAGATGCATAATTCACAAGAAGGTGGAAACCAAGTCTAGATGGTTTTCAGGTGCCAACAGCCAACAGCAGCTGCCGTAGGAAGCGGTGGAGCTGCTGTTGGCAGTGTCAATTTATAACTCATCAAAAGTGGAATAATTTTAAGAGGTTGTTGAACCATCATCCTCAGTCCATCATCCAGCTAGACTTGTAGAAGAATGCTGCTAGCCCAATTTTATCGAGTAAAATATCACATTCCGAGTCGTCGCTCGAGGAAAGCTGGTGCTTTGTTTTGTAGGCGGAGTTTTACAATAAATTATGTGACATGTTTAACCCGACAACATAATTTGACCTTCAAGTTCTCTTTAACAGCACAACGCCTGACCTGGCCAAATGCGACAAATTTTATAGGATAAGTACATGAGAAAAGTTTATCAGTAATGAATTGACCTTTTGCCAATGTGAGGACGGAGCGGCCGGGATGAGAAAGTACGCGGAGTACCCGCTGGTGGTGGTGGTAGTAGTGGTGGTACCCATTTTGGCACACGTAAGAAGTGTACATATGTGATATTTATACTTGTGATCGTAAGTATTGAGAATATATGAAGTATTGAAACAATGTCAGGTCACAGTTCAAAATCTGTAAGTACCAACGTTTGCCTGCGTTCAAAAATGCCAACATGTGTGCTAAAAGATAATTGATGGGTATAATGGTTATACCTATACGGAGTAATCGACATTTTGAAGTAAAACTTCTTTATGCTCGTATTAGATATTTTTTCCTAGGCTGTGAATGAATCTAATGCGACACGGTATTCGGGTGCATTCGTGTAAACTCATGTGGCGATAGCATGACGTGTGATTACATTGAGTTTCTTTCATTTCAATAAATAGACATTGAATGTAAAGATTGTGATAATTTGAAAAATCAACTTTCTCACAGAAGTACATATATATGCACTGATTTTATTATTTTTAATGATGGAAGGAAAATAATTAGATTCTAGTCTGTTGAGTAGCCGACAGCAGGTTGGTTCAATTTTGAAATATCTTTTACTAAAAGTTACAGACTTCAAGGAACATTTAGCATAGAGACCCAATGTTCAACTCCCAATTCCCAAGAAGGTCATTAGAACAGCGACTGCCAAAGCTTTCATTGCACGCAGGGCCGAATCAGTCGTCTACCAAATCGCTGGGTCGAGCTTTGTGTTAGAATAGTAAATAAAGAAAAAAAAAACAACCATTTTAAAGATATCTGTTATTTTAAAAATCGTTACACATTCTTAAAGTCTACAAGTTGATTGAAACAAATGGAGAAAAGTCGGATTGGGTTGAACTTAATTTTAATCGTATGAAATTTCAGCCGATTTTTTGAAGTGTAAATATAAGGGCAAATATAAAAAACACTTTTGGCTCAGTAATAATATTAATATGCTATTCCTCTCCGTGCTTGTATCGATTTCCGTAGTGTAGCAGTTATCGCGTTTATTTTCACACACAGAAGCCTCTGTGTGGAAACAGTTTTATTAGTGAAATCTTCTTAAAAAAAATCCTAAATAGTACCGATGTTTTTATTGTAGTACCAGCTATCTACTACTAGCCATCTAGCTATCCATGTGTCATCTATTGAATACAAAAAAGCACATGAAATACACCAATTTATGCTTTTATTTTTTAAAAAAAACTGATTTAATATAGAGAAATTTGGGAGAAATACAAAATAAATAGAATATAATTCTATATATAGGAAGGTGATGGGTGGTTTTATTACTAACCGCGCGTGAAAATTTACCAAAAAAACTGGAATTATGTTAAAATTTATGATTAATTGAAAGAATGTCATCATACTATTATCTTGAATTGTTTTTTATTTTAACTAATCAAATCTAAAAAATAACTCTCTGTCGCCTCTATTGTCATCCAAAACGGCCGTTGAATGAGCTGGAAGTGCCGCAAGCACAAGTGAAGATAGGAAATGAAGCAATCGAATTATTAAATTCCATTTCCGCGAAGATTGATATCTTTTTCTGTTCGCCCAATAGTATTAAACATTTACTTTCTCTTACACCGCTGCTCAGCGTGATCAGCGTGAATAATTTATTTGTTATGGTGTGCCTAAAGTCATTATTTTAATTTTAACGTTGTATTTTTCCTGATTAGTTCAAGTTATTTGTTATTCTCTTCTGTTGTTTGTTATGTTGTTCTTTTCTTTTAGTAGTTAAATTTTTACTTTAATTGTAATGTGTATTTGGGGAAACCTGTTTAACAAATAAATAAATAAACATTATGTGCGAACTCAAAAATAATATATTTTTCTTTCTTTGTCCGCTTGGCTGCGTATCTATCGGTCTCTTTCTCGCACCGATCACTCATTTTACAGTTTAATAATATTATTTATTTACGTATTTCGACATAAATAGCACAGAAACTATAAATATAATGAAATATTTACAAGTGGAATGATATTCTTTCAATTAACTTCTTCATTTTCGAATGATTACTGCAAGTTTTACTGCACAAAGGGCATTTTTGTGAGTTTCTCTAAAACGCTCGCCAAATCGACTGGCAAAAAAGCAATACCACACCAGCGAATGGTATTGCTTTTAGGCGTTGGACGAATTCTTGGAAGTTAAGGTCTAAATTTCGCGGTTCCTTCTATGCCAGTATTCAAAACGTAATTTGTAATTAACCTGGTTTAATCAAAAATAACCCTCTAGAGATCTCTCTTGTCCCTTAAAATGAAATTTTCTCTCAATTTATCACATTTGGTAGCATCTAACAATTTTACAATTAATAAAGTTATTTTAACATTGATCTCTCCTAACCAGCTTTCAATTTATTTATTTTTTTTTATTTTCTATTTTCCATCCGTTAAATTCGGTTCTTCGTATTTATTTTTATATTTATAAAAGGTAAAATGTGTTTCTGGCATACTGCCTAAGCTTTTGGCTTATTGCCACTTTAGATGAAGAATAAGAAGAAGGAAAAAACAATATCCATGACATTACGACGTAGGCAACTGTCATATTTACATTTTGAAACCCTAAAAGAAGATAAAACGAACTGTTTATACCTTTATCTTTATTAAAATGGAGGAAAACGAACTTAAAACTGAACAAATTGATGACAATATCACCTTTCAATATGAGCAAGTAAGTGAATGCAATCAAACCAACACTAATATTGATGGACATCAAAAGCAATCATCCAAGATTAATCTTGAAACATCAAATCCAGCTGGATTTATTATATCAGAAGTTAATAACGAAATTTGCTTTGGTTTACGGGGAAAGAATAGTATAAATCTACAAGATGATGCTTTTGAAGAATAAAATACAAAGTTTATAAAATTAGAAACCAATCTCTTGAACGATCAACGTAATAATCAAACAGTCCAAAGTGTAAAAAGCCCAATTATATTATTAAAAACAATCAATTTTATTTGTAACATTTGCAAATGTACTCTTGATAGACACAGCCGAATAAATTCTGCAATAGATAAGCACAATAGGGCGAACTTAATGTGTTTAGAATGCAGAGGACAACAAAGAAAGAAATCAACACTGACTGATACTCGAAAGAAGATTACGGATGAACAATTTAAGATTAAACAAAATCGACAAATAAGAAAATTTAAATGCAGCGAGTGCGATTACAGTAGTTCAAGCAACGCAGATTTACAAAGGCATATCGATACAGTTCATCGAAAAATAAGAAAATTTAAATGCAGCGAGTGCGATCACAGTAGTTCAAGCAATGCACATTTACAAAGGCATATCGATGGAGTTCATCGGAAAATAAGAAAATTTAAATGCAGCGAGTGCGATTACAAAAGTTTAAGCAAATCAGATTTACAAACGCATATGAATGGAGTTCATCGGAAAATAAGAAAATTTAAATGCAGCGAGTGCGATCACAGAAGTTCAAGGAAATCAAATTTAAAAAAGCATGTCGATGGAGTTCATCGCACAAAATAAAAAGATTCATAATCAACTTTAATTAATCGAGATCACAAAAATCACTGTTATAAAAAGTTCAACAATAAGCATTATGTCAAAATTTGCATTTGACGATATTGAGTTATAATTAAGCGATAGGTACAGATTAAAATTCTCTTTATTTTGACAAAAAATCATCCTACAAACGTTTTTTATTGGTAAATCATAAAAAAACGCTTTTGCTTATTGGTTAATTAATTACTGTTAAAATATGGAGCAAGTTGTCGTATTTCACAATATGTGTATGTAATTACGCAGTTAAGTTTTAAAACGGAGCATATTTAATGGCCAAATAACACCTTCTATTCCACGCACTGCGCACTAGTTGCCAATCGTTTTGTCGAATTATTTTTTTTTTTGTTAAAAATATTAAATAAAGTTTAAACTGTCATTTTAGATTTAGATAAAAAAAACATGATTTAAAGTAGAGTTAAGAATATTAGTAAATAATACTAGTAATGTAAGAAAATACCCTATATAAAAGTTAGCTTATAAATTTGAGAAATTTGAAGAGAATTACATCGCTCTAAAGGTTAACGAAAAATATCGTGTTAATTATTCAATTTTGGGTAATGAATATGGTCATAAAATAATTATTTACTATAAATTTAACCAACTTGACTAGGCTAATTATCGTCTGTTTTAAGGTTGACTATATTTTATTGTTTTATGAATTAGGTTATGTTAGTGATATGCGTATTGTAAGTTTAATAATGTATAAGTAAACATAATATTACTTAGTTAAATAATTATGTGCTATTTTCGCCCATTCTATAAAAATGAAATTTCTATTATTCAATCTTAGGTATATTTGGGAAAGTAGGACGGTATGCCACGCATCAAGGCTTCGAGAGTTATACTTCCCTCAGTCAACAAAAAACAGTATAACTAGATATTTACAGTTAATTACAGATTTCATATTTTTTGTATAATAATTTGAAATACTGAATTTTATTCAGTTTTTATTCTATGTTTGTATCATATTAGTATGTAAGGTAGACCTTTCAGGATCAAATAAGCTAACATAATGAAAGTCAGTATTATCATAGGTAAACTAAAACACCAGAAAACAACTAATCGTCATCATCTCCATCAACAGCATCATCGAGATCATCATCATCAGTAGTGGGCCACATATGCGAGGCCAGCTATGCACCGACTGCATATTGGCCAATATTCCCACTCATTAAGAAGGAAAATGTTTCTTTATTGAAAAATGTAAAACAAAAATAATTACTGTGAACTTATTTACTGTCAATTGTAATCCTCACATACTCTTATGTAACATATACAAAACAAAATGTATGACCGGCATAGAAAACTATATAAAACGAAGCTAAGTGCTGGTGGTTGTCGACACCAAGTCCTGAAGGAGGCAAGTCGTTCCAGGCCAATGTGGGTCTTATGTTTTGTAAATCCGTCGATATGCCCTGCAAAAAAGACCAGGATAAGATTTTCTACATATAAAATTGGAATACTCGGAAGATCGTCCTTTCCATACGAATCGGTTGATAAGATTTTCTTTTTAAAATATTGTGTAACTTTAAATTTATCACATGACTGCTTTATATTCAAATTCGGTCATTTGTCGGTCAATGTCCTGAAAGCTCGATCACAAGGAAGAAAGGATAATTTATTGATAATAACTTTGAATAATAAATACCAATATTATTTTTGATTTTGAGAAACATGGCAGGTACCTGTTATAGAAAGATATGAATTAGGTACTGTTTATTTTTGTTGACTTATTTTTTTATTTAGAATGATGTTTGCGAGTGTAATTATAAAATAATAAATATTAACTCGAATGTGAATAACTTAGTACTTACAGTTTGGGAATTGTTAAATGGTAAAATGCCAGTCCTTTGAACGTCCAGCATCATAAACACCACTTTGTTGAAATGACCTTAAGTTTTGAGGAACCTACTTTAGTTGAGGATGCTGCGAATAACGCCTAAATACCTTATCAGCTTGGATCTTATCAGTGTCTTAAGTTGGTGGCTCTGAACTGCTATAAGCGTGTTTGATGATTAATTTATAATTAATTCATTAATTTCATATTATTGTTTGTTTATCTGTCAATATGAGAGTGTCGCACTCATTGGAATGAATACCTAATCTATTATTTATCTGCTGGAGTTGCCATGGCAACTAAGCGTTTTATTGAATATTCCTTCTTCAAATGTTTGACCTAAAATTTAAAGATTCATTGAAAATGAGAAATATTCATTTTTTATTTTCACTAAAATGATATAGATTTAATTTTTAAAATATAAAAAAAACTTGAATGGGTAGAATGGTGAGAAAAACTCGATAAAGATTTCTAAATGTAATCAGTTTAGAAAGTTGTATCTAAATATTTATATTTTAAAAACAATGTTACGATCCGTACAATCAAAATGATAACCGTTCCGAAATGCGAAATTTAGGACATCTTATCTGTATATCACAGTTAGAGTTGCCAGATGGTATCCTTTTAGAGGACATGTCCTCCTTTTTATGATTTGTCGTCCAGTCTCTATGAATAAAATAAAGTAAATTATATAAGAAATCTCGTTTAATTGTGAAAGACCTTCTTTTTTTTAAAAAAAAAAACAATATTTTTCCAAATAGTCATCTGGCAACCCTATCGCAGTGTTGCAAGGCCGTGATTAATAGAATAGCTGGCCCAATTATCAGTAAAAACCTGTAAATTAATAATAAATATAAAATGCGCCAGGTAAGAAAATATTCTATGTTCATCTGTGAATGAAAATTTAAATAAAATTAAATATATGAATATAATATTATTTATTTATTTTGATTCCGATTAATAACCGTCAAATAATTGATGAACAAAGCGAATTTTGACAAAATAATAATTCTACATGGAATGAAGTAAAGTAAAGGAGGACTTCAATTAATACAAACGCAACGGATTGATTGGTGAGATTTTAATCAATTGATTTATTATTTTTTTCCAAATTAAGTATTTCTTTTATATAATTGAGGTTCGGGTTACATTTAGTCGTGTGGGTTTTGTTTTCGATACATAACAATGTTGTTGGCTGCATGCCGAAGGCTGAAATATCATGTTTTAACAATGATCTTTTGACACCGAGGACGCGCCATATGAATCATGCTGATTTGCCTCAATCATGCTGACAATTCTATTATTGTAGCTTAAAAAGTACTAGTTATAAAATTGTATTGTTACAAAATACTATTAAATAACATGTTAGGAGCGAACGACAGAAATTATCATTTCTTCTAGGAAAACGTTTTGGTCCTTCGAGCGGCTCGCCTGTCCTCGAAACTTTGCTCAAACACAAAAGAAATATTGAATATTATTGTTTTTATGATAAACAATCTCGAAGGGAATGAAAAGGCGGCCTTAAATATGTATAGTAACAGTTTTAGAATGCATGTCTAGGTTTTTTTAAATATTTATTTAACCTTCAATGAAAAACTTTGTGCGGGGTTATTTCATTCACCAGTGTGTTGTTTATCAATTCCAATATTATCGTCCGTCTCGCTTATTTTAATTAAAAAGTGTGCAAGTGCGAAAGAGCGATAGTATTATATCTATAGAAATACGGATACAAATAGGTTCAGTTCTAATCGCTTACTTCTAATTCTTTGCCTAAATCTGCTCAATATTTTATCTAAATTGTATCAATTGAACCATTCTTCAGTTCCTGACTTCTTGCCATCATGACGCGATATGACGCGTCTAGAATTAGCATTAATAACATAAGTAAATGTGTATCTTATTGCGAACTCAACACATATGAGACCACTCACCACCAATTGCTGCACAAAGTGATCTGCAAATTGCAGACTCGGCCTCAGGTCGTCGCACGCAAGGGGGTAGATTCCATAATTAATTAAAGCATTATGAATTATGGCAATACTTTTAAAACATTTTTATGATCAGCATAATAAAAATAAATGTTCCTAAAAAAGATTAAATCGAACATATCAATGATGATTTTGATTTATTTAAATTATATAGTTTATTGTATATAGGGTGGTGGTTTACTTATTATTTCTTTGATCGCACCTAGTTAAATTAACTTAGCTTGTTGATTATTATTATTTTAAAATGTTATACAATTGCTAATTATAATCATACTTAATATTCATTATAATTACTACTATGCTATAAAAATATATACAAGTAATATTATTATTTTTATCTCATTAATAACGTGTAAAATACAGAATTAAATAATGTGAACGTATTCACATATACTAATATCTACCCGGTTTCAAACAGATGTCTTGGGATTGGCTGGTACAAATAACTGCTGTAAATATGCTTTGCTTAAACTTCCGTAATTGCACTCGCTACATTTGAATTTTCTTATTTTCCGATGAACTACATCAATATGATTTTGTAAATGTGCCTTTCTTAAACTACTGTGATTGAATTCGTCGCGTTTAAATGTCGGGTAATCTTGAACAATAGAATCAAAGTACTTTGAAAAAACGTTTTGCATTCAGTCAATGAGATATTTATGTTTAAAGTTTTGATAAAATGTATGAGAATTTTCGAGACTCTCAACATTTAAGTAAAGAAGAAAATAGTAAATCAAATACTCCGAAAAATCGCAGGAGCCCCACTATAAATGTTTACATATCAACTTTTTTTTTTACATAATCTACCTACACTTGGAAATGCTTATTTTATGAGTCACTTTGCATTTATTCTTCAGTCACTTACGCAAGGTAAAGTCACTTTGCCCTATTCAATATTTAATCATGAATGTAGATTTTAAAAGATACAAATATTTTCATCGGTATTTATTTATTTTTATTATTTATTTATTTATTTATTTATTCATTATGGGACAATAAGAAGTTACAACAATAAATGATATAATAACACTGAACAAGGAATTAAATTAGTATAATATAGACAAATTAAACACCAGTCATTTATTGTTGCTCTGAAGTAACATGGCTACTCTAACTAGGTTAAAAAAACCTGTTCTAAGGGCGGCCAGAAGAAGGTTGCAGAAAAAATACAATAACTATTACGTACGCGAGATGTTTCTTATAAAAAAAGATCTTAGGATAAATAAGATGTTTGAGTTTGAAGATACTTAATGCACATAAGTAATACATTATCGTATTGTATATAAATATAGGTATTAAAATGAATTAATTCACAGACACAATATCTCTCTCTTTCTCGCACACAGTTAAACACATCCTCTATACACAAATACTATAACTACTGTTTGTAAATAGGAAGAAAATCCAAATTCGGTTTTATTATCTGATTATTTTTAATATAATATTAATACAACTGAATGCTTTTGCTAGCAACTCATGCTAGAGGCTGCCCTCTTATTACTGTTACAACTTTTAGAAATGATAATATGGAAAAGTGATAATTGATGTCACCTTTCAACCAAGGTTCCGTTTATGTCTAATTATACTTAATTGCTCCCCCCGCCCTCATCGCTGCTGGCGTGCGGTAGATCTTCCCTCTGCTTGATCTTGCTGATGAGTTCCTTGGCCGGGTTGAAGACTCCCAGGGTCTGCTGGTTGCAGATGTAGCACCTCTGGCTCTCCTGGTACTGCTCCAGGGCACATTTCTCACAGAAGTAATGCTTGCATCTGAAATATTACATAGATTTACACTCACTTCGGCAAATGTCACCTTTATACTAAAGCTAAAGCTAGGTGAATGTCTCTCATTAACGTGTGGTAAGGATAAGTGAGGTAGAGATGGAGTTCAGATCAGGGTCACTTATCCTAACCAATTTCTGACTCAAAATAGAAATTAATAAATGACCGGAAATAGCCTAAACTCGATACAAAGCAAAGACTTGTATGTTAGTTTGACTACCTAGGAAGGTGTCTAGTCGGAGAGCGCGGTGAGTTAAGACTGAAGAGTGACGTTTCCTTCTTCGATTATGAAAACTAAACTGAGAGAAAGAAATTTATAACTCGTCTCATGATAGTCTGATTTGATGTCATGTGATGTCATGACGTGTGAAATGCAACTTGGCATTTTTCCAAACGAAGTAAATGCTTGTGACTTTCAAAAAGAAATTCGCAAACTATTTAAGTCTAGTTCCAGTTATACTGGGCATGAGAATTATATATCTGGCAATTTCACAAGTGTGAAATATGCTTTCGTTACCAAGTCGTAGCATCGTTGACTGTTATCAGTATTTTAATTAAATGTGTGTTCTAAACGCATGCGAATGAATGAGTTGAAATTAAAATTGATTTGCCTATGAAGAGTAATTCCAGCCACTTTTTGACACATTTCTAGGCACCATAGCATTATAACCTAGCAAAAACAAATATTTTTTTATCGCTGATTATATTAACATTTGGTGATTAATCGTGTTTGATGAGGTCATGAAGTTTACTCAGCCCCGAAACTGCAAAATAGGAATTTGCCAGGTTTTTGAGAGCCCCATAAAACCTTACTTGGTTAGGACGGGATCAATGAAACTGTTGTCTTGGTCACTGTCTATCTCATTCTCCTCGCGCTCGAGTGAGTGAGAGGGCTGCAACTCCGTCTCAACTCCATACAAAAATAGCCACTAGGTGAAAGCTATAAGAACCAATTTGCCATTTTAAGTAAGCGTTAAATGCAGTATTGATCAGGATCAACGGCTGTTTTGATGTGATTGGTTCGATTTCAAATCAGCTTATAAAAACTGATGACATCTTTCTAAATGCAGTAGTGACCAGAGTGATTCATAGTAATTCATAGTGACCCAGATGACACCAAATTTGAAGCAATTGGACCTCCCAGGTCACCAAAGCTGATTTTTCTTACCAATGGTGAGTTTTCATAGGAATAAATCGCCATAAACGTGGTTTGAACCTGAATAAAAAGAATAATAAACAACACTCGACCCGTAATATTAGGTTAATTATTTTAAAGGTACCTTTTCACCTTCTTCCCAGTTTTGGGAAGAAATCTTCCTTCTTTTGGTGATGTTTTTCATCGCCAAGAAAACAAATCTACCTTGGATAATAGGTAATTTTAAAAAATAAAATGATCAGCAAATGGGACAAAACGGTTAAAATTCGATAGCGATATATAAATCAGTAAAATACCAAAGCGGACAGCTGACACGACGCGAGTGAACTGACAGCGCTATTGCTAGCGTAAAATATGTCCAAAAACACGTCGCCTGCTAAAAGTCAACTAGGTTAACCATTCGCTTCGCTAAACAGGGTTTATAAATAGGAATTTTTGAACGCCTTATTAAGGCTTTAGACATCATTTAACTAAACGGAGGTTAAACAACCGTTTAAGCAAATCTAATAAGTAAGACTAATATTTACTTTTAAATGCCATTATTATGACTTGAACACCGTGGGTTCAAGTCACCGTGGGTTTTGAACTTTCAAATGCCTAAATCCTGTTTATAACGTTTTCTCGTGAATATCTAATACAGTACTAGATATTTGAACTTTGTATTTTATAAAAGCCTAAAATATGTTTCAGATTACTTCGAATATTATTGTTTTTTTATTGCACACCCATTGCTTTTCCGAACACAGTTTTAGAAGCCGAAAATCCATTAATTTTTAGGGTTTTAAAATACTCCTTAAAACCCAACGAAGATGAATTGGATTTTTTGAATCTTATAGATAATGGCAATATTTTAAACTAACAAAATTCGAAAGATGAACAGCTGTCACTGTCACTGTCAATGAAGCATTTGTTGCAAACTATGATACTAGGGAAGCTAAAAATATAATTGTTTTCATATATTATGTTCAAATAATAACAATAAAGCCCTAATACGATCATGGATAAAAGTGAGTATCAATTATAAAAAATATCGATTAGCCTATCGATCAAAGCCCACAGTAAAAGAGGTGTCAAAAATACTCAACCTATATTTATTGCAGAGTAAGCTTTAATTATTATTTTCAAAATGAAACATTCCAGTTCAGAATTAATGAGTTCTGTTAATATAAAAAATGAAGTGAATTTTCAAAATGAAATCCAAGAAATTAACATTAATCAACAGCGGGAAATTGAAATAGAAGATGTTCAATTTATCAAGAAAGAACCTGATATTCACAATTTGGCGAAAGTCGCAAAATACAAAAAAGAACAAACCACAATGAAAATTGCGAAAGTAAATCTAAATCTTATAGATTTTTCGTGTACGAAATGCGGGTGTCTAATTGATAGAAGCAAGTCCGCCCATGTTCAATGCAATGATAGCAATGCAATATTTAATGAGTGTTTTACTTTTTTGTGTTGGCAATGCTTAAACGTAAAAACGCCAATTAAAAACCGAAAAAATGTATTTAAAAAGTTGAAATGTAACGAATGCTGTAAGACGTTTGCATTAAAATATCTATTAATCGATCACATTAATGTCTTTCATCGCAAAATAAAAAAATATAAATGCAGCGAATGTGATTATATGTGTACTCGAAGAGGAAACCTAAAAAGACACATTGATGGTGTTCACCGCAAGATAAAAAGTCATAAATGCAGCGAGTGTAATTATGTGTGCTACAGTAAAGGTCACTTAAAAAGACACATTGATGGTGTTCACCGCAAGATAAAAAGTCATAAATGCAGCGAGTGTAATTATGTGTGCTACAGTAAAGGTCACTTAAAAGGACACATTGATGGTGTTCACCGCAAGATAAAAAGTCATAAATGCAGCGAGTGTAATTATGTGTGCTACAGTAAAGGTCACTTAAAAGGACACATTGATGGTGTTCACCGCAAGATAAAAAGTCATAAATGCAGCGAGTGTAATTATGTGTGCTACAGTAAAGGTCACTTAAAAAGACACATTGATGGTGTTCACCGCAAGATAAAAAGTCATAAATGCAGCGAGTGTAATTATGTGTGCTACAGTAAAGGTGACATAAAAAAACACATTAATGGTGTTCATCGCAAAATAAAAAAATATAAATGCAGCGAATGTGATTATATGTGTACTCTAAAAGGAACCCTAAAAAGACACATTGATGGTGTTCACCGCAAGATAAAAAGTCATAAATGCAGCGAGTGTAATTATGTGTGCTATAGTAAAAATCACATAAAAAGACACATTGATGGTGTTCATCGCAAAATAGAAAAATATAAATGCAGCGAATGTGATTATATGTGTACTCTAAAAGGAACCCTAAAAAGACACATTGATGGTGTTCACCGCAAGATAAAAAGTCATAAATGCAGCGAGTGTAATTATGTGTGCTACAGTAAAGGTCACTTAAAAGGACACATTGATGGTGTTCACCGTAAGATAAAAAGTCATAAATGCAGCGAGTGTAGTTATGTGTGCTACACTAAAGGTCAAATAAAATCACACATTGATGGTGTTCATCGTAAAATAAAAAAATATAAATGCAGCGAATGTGATTATATGTGTACTCTAAAAGGAACCCTAAAAAGACACATTGATGGTGTTCACCTCAAATTAATAAGTTATAAATGCAGCGAATGTGATTATATGTGTACTCAAAAAGGAAACCTAAGAAGACACATTGATGGTGTTCACCGCAAGATAAAAAGTCATAAATGCAGCGAGTGTGATTACGTGTGCTACAGTAAAGGTTACATAAAAAAACACATTGATTGTGTTCACCGCAAGATAAAAAGTCATAAATGCAGCGAATGTGATTATATGTGTACTCTTAAAGGAACCCTAAAAAGACACATTGATGGTGTTCACCGGAAATTATTAAGTTATAAATGCAGCGAATGTGATTATATGTGTACTCTAAAAGGAACCCTAAAAAGACACATTGATGGTGTTCACCGGAAATTATTAAGTTATAAATGCAGCGAATGTGATTATATGTGTACTCTAAAAGGAACCCTAAAAAGACACATTGATGGTGTTCACCGCAAAATAAAAAGTCATAAATGCAGCGAGTGTAATTATGTGTGCTACAGTAAAGGTCACTTAAAAGGACACATTGATGGTGTTCACCGCAAGATAAAAAGTCATAAATGCAGCGAGTGTGATTATACGTGTTACGAAAAAAGAAATTTAACCTCACACATTGATGGTGTTCATCGCAAAATAAAAAAATATACATGCAGCGAATGTGATTATATGTGTACTGTAAAAGGAACCCTAAAAAGACATATTGATGGTGTTCACCGCAAAATAAAAAGTCATAAATGCAGCGAGTGTAATTATGTGTGCTACAGTAAAGGTCACATAAAAAGACACATTGATGGTGTTCATCGTAAAATAAAAAAATATAAATGCAGCGAATGTGATTATATGTGTACTCTAAAAGGAACCCTAAAAAGACACATTGATGGTGTTCACCTCAAATTAATAAGTTATAAATGCAGCGAATGTGATTATATGTGTACTCAAAAAGGAAACCTAAGAAGACACATTGATGGTGTTCACCGCAAGATAAAAAGTCATAAATGCAGCGAGTGTGATTACGTGTGCTACAGTAAAGGTTACATAAAAAAACACATTTATTGTGTTCACCGCAAGATAAAAAGTCATAAATGCAGCGAATGTGATTATATGTGTACTCTTAAAGGAACCCTAAAAAGACACATTGATGGTGTTCACCGCAAGATAAAAAGTCATAAATGCAGCGAGTGTAGTTATGTGTGCTACACTAAAGGTCAAATAAAATCACACATTGATGGTGTTCATCGTAAAATAAAAAAATATAAATGCAGCGAATGTGATTATATGTGTACTCTAAAAGGAACCCTAAAAAGACACATTGATGGTGTTCACCTCAAATTAATAAGTTATAAATGCAGCGAATGTGATTATATGTGTACTCAAAAAGGAAACCTAAGAAGACACATTGATGGTGTTCACCGCAAATGAAAATTTTAATTATACGGGGTTTTAAATCTGACTGGATTTCTATTCCATAAGGGGTTCCTCAAGTCAGTCTGTGGGGCCCATTATTATTTCTATTTTATATTAATGATACTGATTGTTGTTTTCACCATGCTTCAACACTTATCAGATGCTGACGACCTTAAAATTTTCTATCCTATAAAACATGTTGATGATTGCCGTCTATTACAGAAAGATATCGAACGTTTTGCTACATATTGCAAAGTTAATCGACTTTATTTAAATGTATCTAAATGCTACTCTATGTCATTTAGATGAAAGACCAGTACTATTGATTTTGATGATAAAATTAAAAGCACTTGTTTAACCGAGAAAGTAACTGTTAAAGATTTGGGGATAACATTGGATCGAAAATTACTTTTTGTAAAGCATGTTGACCCAATTACTTATAAAGCTTTTGGCATGTTGGGTTTTTTCTCAGAGCATGTAAGCATTTTAATTGATTTTTTTCTTTCAAGATCATCATTCGTCCGAAGTTAGCTTGAATATGCATCTCAAATATGGAATCCACATTACAATTGAGAGGTTGGAACGAATTGAAACGAAATTCATTAAATATTTGTATTATCGTACATTTTCTCTTCCTGACATTTTCTCAATTTCATTAGAAAAATATAATATGGCCAATCTTTCAGATAGATCTCTGACTTATTGTACTTATACAAAATCTTAAATGATTTTGTTAGTTCCATGGAACTAATTGCTTTGATTAAATTTCGTGTACACTCTCGGTTAACTAGACATAAAGAGCTGTTTCGTCTGCCCATATGCAAAAGTAATTACTCCCAAAACAATAATGTTATTAATATATTTAGTTGTAATTTGAGTGAGTTTAAGCATCAAATTTCTAAATAATTGAATGTGTAATTTCCTCTTGTCTTTCTACCTTTTGTTAAAAATTATATGTTAAATCTTTGTTTCGTTAGTTTTAGTTTTTGCGAATTACTGTTGTTGCACATTAATTATATTTTAACATTGCAAATTCTTAAAGGTTAACATTCTTATCTTTGTTTTTGTATAAGGGTTGTAACTAACTGTTTATTTGCCAATTAAAAAATAAATAAATGCAGCGAGTGTGAATAAATGTGTTTCCATGAAAGAAGTTAAAAAAAAACATTGGTGTTCATTTTAAAATAAAAAGGTACTCAAAAAGAAAATTGATGAAACACACATTGATGATGTTCAACCCGAAATAAATATATAAAAATGTAGCGATTGCGATTGTAAAAAAAGGTAAAATGTTATCTGTGACATGGCTTTGAGTTCATTATCTACGCAGACGACATAGATTTTATAGGTTTAACTTCGAAATGTAAATTAAATTAAATTAAAAGAAATCAAATCTCATCAGTATACAGGCTGATTTTTACCGTTCGACTCTATAAAATACAGGGTGCGTCAAAACAATATAGAAATGAAGGCGACTAAATACGTGAACGAAGATTCCTTCTGAGGAGTGATTCTGACACAAATCGTTAGGTTCAAATGTATTTTTACCTACTGGTTTCTTTACTGTACTTTACTGTACCTTACTGTACCTTACTGTGGTCTATTCAGTTTTTCTGCTACTTTTGTTAGTTATTCGTATCGATGTATGATTACCTGATAGGTAAAATGAAATAAACACACCTAGCTTTAACGTGCCTAATTATAATTATTGTTTTGTTAATCGTTATAATATTGAGAACAAATATATAAATTACATCGTAGTTGTTAATAAAATAATTAAATTAGGATAGCGTTTATGATTAAATTCATTTTGTTAAAACTGCCATTGAAACAAACATATTTAACAACATCAGGTCTATGGTAAAATATTTATTTTTTTAACTAATTTAAGAAGTCCAAAAATATGTTTTTTTTACTTAATAGATATTAGAATATTTCAAATATTAAAATAAAATGATTAAGTATGTTGAATTTAATTTAAGGAATTTTTATTATTATTTTAGTTTATTGTTTTAGAAACCCATGCTTGATGATTTGGTAGAATTTGCTTAGAATTCAATAAAATTTTACCGACCTCATATGGATTTTTATTTTCCTATATTATATCAAACAAAATCTTCTTTTTATTGTAATATTTCAAAGTTTCGGTTTGAGTGTTATGTAATATTAAAAGTACCTAGTTTTTAACATAAATAGTGTCACTATTTTAATTCAGTTAATTACTTTTTTTGTATTTGATTTTCAAAGTTGGTGTTTCAAACATTTACAATATTATATTATTTTTCTTTTTTTTCTAAACCATTACTTATATTATAGTTGAATTGTATTTTATGTTTTACTTATTGGCTTTCGGTAAATATTTTTCAATTTAAAAAAGCCTTCTTAATATACCGGGAGTGTATTTTTTTGAAATCGGTAATAATTAGGATCTTAATCATCAGAAATGAATGGTCAGATAAAACTACCTACCTACCTACCTACCTAGCGACGATTTCCGTGTGATTTAAGTGGAAAACTTACAATAAAATTATTTATCCTTAAAAGATGTTGATGTAAAAAGTGTATAAATTGTTTTAGATAATTAAGAAAATTTAAATGCAGCGAGTGCGATTCAAATCACTCGCAGAATCATATCGATATAGCTCATCGAAAAGAATTAGGTGTAGCCAGTGTAATTAATTACAGAAACATATCGAAGCATTTCATATGAAAATAAACAATAAATAAACAAATCATTTGCAGTTCATTAAAATATTAATATTATTTCCTCCCCGCCCGCTGCTCTCTCCTCAGGCCGGGCAGCGCCCTCGACGGTCGCTTCCATCCGCACGTTACTCGCCGCCGCCGCCTGCGTTGTCTCCCTCTCGCAGGCTCTCCTTGGCCAGCTGATCCGCCGGAGTTATCGGACCGCGAGGGACGAACCGTGACTGGTCGGGCACCGCGTCACCTACAGATCTAAATGGTAGCATAATTTGAGACAAATAATGAACTTCCCCTATTGCCTGGCAGGGTGATAAGAGAAGAGTGCTTGGGCGCCAGACGGGGTGTTCAAGCGATGTCACGGGTTGCCCCTCATCCCACTCTCATCGCCTTGACTCACTCCCGTTACATGGCAGGTCTGGCTAGTCCAGACCGCGACTTACAAAAAACCCGGTCACTCCTCTAGATGAGAGGACGCTATCATGGAACGGGCTCAAGATAAACGAAGATCTCAGGGTCGTCTGGGTCATGTCCCATGAAGCATTATGACCCCGTGTCACAAGTAAATGATGAGGTAGGTACATGGCAAAGGTAGTTAAAGACAAGAGGTGCATTTATTGAAAAAAATGGTGAGGTTAAATATTGATAACAATTAAAGTCGTTTAATACAATACCACAACAGATGAGAGACCAGTTGAACCAGAAGGGTCAAATGGTCTAGAAGATAACAACTGACTAATGAACAAAAATGAACAAAAGGCTTAACGCCGTCGTTCTGTGGTCTGAAGGACCTTAGATGAAACGACAACGTGCATGACATAAAATAATAATGATGTAAAAAAAACAATTAATTTCGAATTTTGACATGGACTCGACAATGCGACGAACATGTTTCAGACACAAAGCAGGGTGAAACGATAACGTAAAAAAAACAATTAATTTCGAATTTCGCAATTGGCTCTACGATGCGACAAACATGTCAATTAACTGTATGAAGAAACGATATTGCAAATAAAATGAACTACTAATAATGCAAAAAAAACAATTAATTTAACATTTTGGATTGGGTTTTACAATCCGGCAAATATGCTTCAGGAAACAATGCAATTGGCTTAGGTGAGAAAAAAAATACTAATAATCTACCCGAATGTAATCCAAAGTACGACCTCACTTAACGCTTTTTGGCAAAATTATAAATCAACAATTAATTAAACAGTTAATTAAACAAACCTCATTTTATGGCAATATTGCTCTCACGTGAGTTCAAATCAAATAAATATGAAAAGCTAACAAACATATAAAATTCTTAAGGGTGACTTTATTACTTTAATATTCAAAACAGATTGTTTGTAAATAATGGCATTACGTCATAATGACGTTTTACTATTTGTGCTTAGGTGTAGGTACGCCGATTAAACATTAGGAGGCGACACCTCGTTTAAAGCAAAAAACAAACAAACAAAAACAAACAAAATAATCAAACAAATCGACGGTGGTTTCACGCTACATGCTAGGTACTTATTTATGGCTAAGCATTTTGGCATTTTGGCACAGCAGAAACATACTAAAAATTATATTAAAAAGTTTATAAAGATTATAGGTATTTTACTCACTATCAGAACCAATGGTAAAACGTATTGCATGGGGTTATCTTAAAGTAATACAAAAAAAATATAGTATAGCATTTCAATATGATGGCATGGCATTTGACACCTCGTGTGAAAAAAACTAAACAAATAAACAAAAAAAAAACTGGTTGGAAATATACTAAAGAATAACTGCTGATAGCCGGGGCATGTGTACTTCTTAAAATGTTAGTATAATTATTTAATAAAAAAAATATCAAAATTTATTCAGAAGCTTCAAGGGATCGAACGGACTAAACCCGTTTGAAACAATAAAAAAAATCCACCCACTCCAGAGATAATTTATGTGACGGACCCCCTTTTTCCTCGGCCCGAAGACCATCGAAGACGTGGCCCAGATGAGCAGATCGGCGCCCCTCCGTTCGCCCGGGACCCTCGGGGACCTCGAACCTTCGTGCAGGTGGCCCCCTCACCAGCCATTTGGCCACTGATAAATCGCACAAAAACCAAACTTGCGCGCCTGAAATATTTATCGCTTAGGGTAGTTCATTCAAAAGTCACTGCTGAATTCATGTATTCAATTTAGATTTGTTTTAAAAATGCATATTTTAAAAAAAGAGTGGATATTATCATTTTGTTTTTTTGTTTTTGTATCGTATTCGATGGTTTTGTGCCCGAATTTTACCAAAGCGCATTAACCAAAAGTCTACAAGAGAACATTATGAAATTTATCACTTTCTCAACTTTACATATGTTTATTTTTCGACCAGCAAGTATAGCTATCGCCTGTTTATAGTATTGTTATCGTGCAGCACTCTGCACTGGTAAATCATCGATGGTCACTCAAACGCCGTCCGCGAGATGGCGCGCACGCGCTCGCCCCTGATTGGCTAAGGGAAGCATCGACACATGCGCACGACGGAACGGCGGGCGATGCGCCGCGACCGGTCGGCCGGCAATCGCCCGAGACCTTTCTCCAGCGAAGCCCGCGTCAATTGTGTCACTGCCTTGTCTCTGCCTTCATATTGCGATCTCATTTATTGTAACATTGTTAATAAAGTGGTACTTCGTACTTAATGGTGTTTACTGAAAGGATATAAACAGTATATAAACCCGACGCACCCAATGATAGTTTTATACCGAAATTCAGCGCCATGATGCATCATCAGGTATCTTACTTAGCTCCATGGTAAATTCCGAACGTGTGGAAGTGTGGAGTGATTGATAAATGCATTTTGGCTTACAGAATAGAACTAAAATAAAATACTATATAAATTGAGTCAAATCAAAACTACTCAGGCGATCAAACAGGTATTTAAAACAATCTTGGGAAACTTCTTCCCTTTTACTTTGTCACACTTGAGAATAATTTCTATAAAAACATCATTTTTTTCCTACCCGGTGCTCCCTTAACACATTCAGATCCGTACGTTACAGACAACAAAATATCCCACTCTGAACTGACTTATAATTTCTTATAATTGACAATTAATATGTAAAAAACTATGAAAATGTTTGTTTCTTATATTTAATAATATATTGACATAACTTTTGTAAAAAAAAACTCAAATTATTTACCATTAAAAACACTCCCAATTCACTATCGCGCTTTTCACCAAACGTCAAAACCAAACTAAATGAAAAAAAAAAGAAGAATATTCCTATTCCTTCATGAATCCAGGTTTACGCGACGTGCCATGCTTTTGAATATTAATAGAAATTCATTAAGACGGGAACGGGTTTACCCGAAAACGGCATCTGTCGTATAAGACGATCACGATATATACCGTTATCGGCGCTGAACGTGTTAATTGTCAGGAAATGATGATTTAATTATTACCATTAGTTAATTAATTCACTCTCGATATGTAAGTTTTTAAAATAGTCTTAAGTGTGTGCGAATGGCCCTGGTGATATTGTTATAATATTCTACCCATTTTCGAATTCAATTATTTGCCCTTTGCCCTTCGCCCTTCGCCCTTGGCCCTTCGCCCCAAGGACAAGGGCAAAAGGGCGAAGGACAAAGGGCAAAGGGTAAAGGGTAAAGGGCGAAGGGCAAAGGACAAAGGGCGAATGACAAAGGGCAAAGGGCAAAGGGTGAAGGGCAAAGGACAAAGGGCAAAGGACAAAGGACAAAGGGCAAAGGTCGAAGGGCAAAGGGAGAAGGGCAAAGGTCGAAGGACAAAGGGCAAAGGTCGAAGGACAAAAGGCAAAGGGCGAAGGGCAAATGGCGAAGGGCAAAGGGCAAAGGGCGAAGGACAAAGAACAAAGGGCAAAGGGCGAAGGGCGAAGGACGAAGGGCGAAGGACAAAGGGCAAGGGCAAAGGGTGAAGGGCTTGAATCTTACCTGAATCGCAATCTATCAACTAGTGTACGAATATAATTTCCGAAGTGCAATTCACCACCGCACGACTGACTTAAGTTGTTTCTCATTTTTGGGCATTTTTGGGCATCATCGCGGTCAATCGATATATTTATTATGAAAAATAAGAAAATAATTTATAACGGGTTTTTTTTTTAGAGGCGTGGTTTTCAATCTGGCACTACTTTTTTCGTAGTTGGTGTTTTTGACAGCTGTCACTTGATTTATGCTCAGTTTGGTTTGCCATTTCATAATGAATAGACTTACTCATGAACAACGTTTGCAAATAGTGCAAATTTAGAAAAAAACACTCTAAAATAAAGTAAAAATCGCGTCGTGGGCCTGTGGTGGCCTCCAAGATCGTGCGATTTAACACCGCTGGACTATTTTTTGTGGGGTTATGTGAAGTCGCTTGTCTACGCAGATAAGCCGGACACGATTAACGCCTTGGAAGAGAATATTCGGCGCGTTATTGCTGACATACGGCCCAACTTGCTGCAAAAAGTGGTTGAAAATTGGGCCTCTCGGCTGGGATTTGTTCGAGTCAGCCGCGGCGGCCACTTACCCGAAATCATTTTTAAAACATAATGGCAAACCCTTATCTTTATAATAAAACTAAATTCTTAGCCATAACATCAAATTATATGCGTTTTATCTCTTCTTGAAAACCACGCCCCTAAAAAAAAACACCTTTATTATATCTATTAATTTTGTACGCAGTCATGGCAGATATAACAGTTTTTTTTTTTTGTCAAATGTGTCGTTAATAAAGTCTCCGACTAAAGATACTTATTAAATAGTATTTGTTTTAATATAGTGTAAAACGGTTTTCATTTTATTTTTTAATTTTCCGATTATTTAAAGAATATTTTTAGTCCGTTTTAATTCAAATAATTACGCGTTTGTCTTTTAAATGAAATTGTTTTACCATAGAGCATCATTAATATATACCAGTAGGCCAGTGATTCATACCGCAAATAAACTTTCTTATTTTCTGGTGAACGGCGTCAATATGAGTGTAAATTGTATTGGCTAAACATGCATCAACACAGTCGCTACATTAAAATTGTCAATGAACGCCATCTAAAACCAAAAATCCAACACTTTTATTAGTTCAACATATATTTATTATCCAATTAACGCCAATATAAATTCCTAATATAAATTCCGTTAGTTGAATATGCATAATCAATCGCTGAATTTAAACAAATAAAAGATGATTATTTTATTGTGTTTTGTGGTTCAGATGTTTTCTGCTAATTGAAAAATATGTTTTTTTTTTACCCTTTCGGGTCTGATTATACAAATGGATGATGAAATATTTCATTCGGATGATCTAATAAAAAAATTGTTATAAAAGCTCACTATTATTGTTGAATTTTGCGATTTGTTGTATTAATATTTTCAGAATTTTCATTTTAAAAATATTGCTAAAATCTTAAATACATTTCTCTCGTAAGTTCAGTATAGGAGCATTGAAGCTGAATCTATATGAGATTGGGATTTTTATCTATTCATTTAATTGTTTATTTATCTACCTTTATCCACTCAATTACTTGTTAATTGCTTTTAAAAGAAGTTCAACACACTGGCACGACGGAACCACGCAAAAACAATCTTAGTCCGTTTTATAGGCGCCAATCGTTTTGAAATAAACGAGAAATTATAATCAATTTCTAAAAGTATCTTAAGGAATTCAAAACAACTAAACCAAACTCAAACTACGCTCAGATCGACCACGCCATTGTATGCTTTTTGTCTGAATTCTCACTTAAGGTAATTTCAATTATATTCTCTTAACTCATTCTTCGCTCATAAAGAATTATCAAACCTTGACAATCAATTCAAAATGGCCGTGTGGCCCTATATATTAAAACATTACACAGTTTAGCATGCGGACAAAACAAACAAATTAAAGATTAGGTTTTTCATAAATTATAGAATATGAAAAAATCTCTTTTATATGTTGTTTATAAATACTATTGTTAAATTGCATTATTTTTGGGTAATTTAAACTTCTAAAGTAATAAAATGTGAATAAATATTTTGTTTTTAAAAATGTAAGGACATTCCTAAGTATAAAAATGAAATAGTGTTTCCCACGGGATTCCTTATCACTTGACTTCCTCGCCTCCGGACTAAATGGGTCAACTTTTTCTAGTGCAAGTCCTTTTATGGGGTTATTCTACACATCAAACGAATCGACTATTGTTTTACGGGTTTTCTTAATTTTATCATTTTTTCCAAAGAAAATATATAATAATCTTAAAAATCTAACTAAACCCTAGTTACTAAAAACTAAAAACTAGTTAAACCCGACAACATTTTCATCTTGCTATTTCCAGCTCGAAAAAGATATTCTCTTTAACAACACATCCTGGCCAAATGCGACAAATTTGCTAGGATAGGTGGAACCCGCAGACCTCAAAGGAATACTTCCCTGGTGACTGCTACTCAAAACGCTGCTTTCTGAATGCTGGGTTCCACTGGTGCACCACTCACTCACGGCTGACCACAGAATCATGTGATTCAGAGGAACGGGCTACTTAAAGGATCTTCTCTTATTTAATTTAATTTTAAAATTCCCGTCTGCAGTTGAGTCGCTCTACTCAAAACCCAAATCAGACTGACTGTAAAAAAGTGACAGCATTAGGATAAAATATCAGCGCTGCCAATGTCGAAACTAATGTATTATAATACTATTTAATTTATTTTTTATTATTCTATAGTATTTGTGTGTTACCTAATGTGTTAATATAATATTGTTTTTGATGCCAATTTTGAAGTGAGAAATGTTAATGAGGTATGAAATTACTTTAATGTATAAAAATATATAAAAAACTTAATCCTAATGTGAAGACGGAACAAATTTTTATAGGATTATTTTACTGCCCATTTGAGTTACTTTTTTTGGGTACATTAACAAACTTGTAGAATAAAATTGTCCAGTTTCAAGTGAAGAATAACACCAAAGATCGATTTGCGGGAGAAAAATCACCTAAAATTGACAAAAACCCTAATATTCCTAAAAGAAAACATCAGACCACTAACTAGTGTTAGTTCCAAAAACGTCGAATTCATAATTATTGATGCAAAAGGATTGAATTCGTAGGCAAATACGAGGGTAGAATGAATTAACCTGTTAAGTACCTAGTTGTTGCAATTATAACGATTTTACACAAAACTGTGTTATGCGCATTCAAACGATAATTGCCGTGGCTGTAATCATTTTATTCAAAATGTGCAAATAACAGGAATGTTTCTGTAAATATCTGAAACTCAAAATAAAATACAAAATAACTCTTAAAACCACACACATTGTATATGAACTTTCTAATTTAAGATGACAGTACTTAATTGTAAATGTTATATCTGAAATGCTACATTAAAAACAACATATTGTCTTAATTATATATTAATGAATTTGTTATTTAAATGAACCTTAATGAACTAGCTGAACTTTCTTATATGTGATGTCTATAGTTATGTATTTGTAATTTTTGTTTAGCAATACTTGTAAAATCACACTCGCTGCATTTAAACGTTCTTATTTTCAGATGAACGGCGTTAATATGTTTCTTTAAATCTCCATTACTTGAACATGCATAATCACACTCTGTGCATTTGAAAGTTCTCATTTTCCGATGAACGGCGTTAATATGGTTCCGTAAATGTTGATTAGTTGAACATGCATAATCACACTCGCTGCATTTAAACGTTCTTATTTTCAGATGAACGGCGTTAATATGTTTCTTTAAATCTCCATTACTTGAACATGCATAATCACACTCTGTGCATTTGAAAGTTCTCATTTTCCGATGAACGGCGTTAATATGGTTCCGTAAATGTTGATTAGTTGAACATGCATAATCACACTCGCTGCATTTAAACTTTCTTATTTTCCGATGAACGACGTTAATATGGTTCCGTAAATGTTGATTAGTTGAACATGCATAATCACACTCGCTGCATTTAAACTTTCTTATTTTCCGATGAACGGCGTTAATATGGTTCCGTAAATGTTGATTAGTTGAACATGCATAATCACACTCGCTGCATTTAAACTTTCTTATTTTCCGATGAACGGCGTTAATATGGTTCCGTAAAAGTTGATTAGTGGAACATGCATAATCACACTCGCTGCATTTAAACTTTCTTATTTTCAGATGAACGGCGTTAATATGTTTCTTTAAATCTCCATTACTTGAACATGCATAATCACACTCTGTGCATTTGAAAGTTCTCATTTTCTGATGAACGGCGTTAATATGGTTCCGTAAACTTTCTTTAAATGAACATGAATAATCACATTCGCTGCATTTAAATTTTTTGATTTTTCGATGAACGGCGTTAATATGGTTCCGTAAATGTTGATTAGTTGAACATGCATTATCACACTCTATGCATTTAAAGTTTCTCACTTTCAGATGAACGCCGTTAATATGCTTCTGTAAATCTCCATTACTTGAACACGAATAATCACACTCGCTGCATTTAAACTTTCTTATTTTCCGATGAACGGCGTTAATATGGTTCCGTAAATGTTGATTAGTTGAACATGCATAATCACACTCGCTGCATTTAAACGTTCTTATTTTCAGATGAACGGCGTTAATATGTTTCTTTAAATCTCCATTACTTGAACATGCATAATCACACTCTGTGCATTTGAAAGTTCTCATTTTCCGATGAACGGCGTTAATATGGTTCCGTAAATGTTGATTAGTTGAACATGCATAATCACACTCGCTGCATTTAAACTTTCTTATTTTCCGATGAACGACGTTAATATGGTTCCGTAAATGTTGATTAGTTGAACATGCATAATCACACTCGCTGCATTTAAACTTTCTTATTTTCCGATGAACGGCGTTAATATGGTTCCGTAAATGTTGATTAGTTGAACATGCATAATCACACTCGCTGCATTTAAACTTTCTTATTTTCCGATGAACGGCGTTAATATGGTTCCGTAAAAGTTGATTAGTGGAACATGCATAATCACACTCGCTGCATTTAAACGTTCTTATTTTCAGATGAACGGCGTTAATATGTTTCTTTAAATCTCCATTACTTGAACATGCATAATCACACTCTGTGCATTTGAAAGTTCTCATTTTCTGATGAACGGCGTTAATATGGTTCCGTAAACTTTCTTTAAATGAACATGAATAATCACATTCGCTGCATTTAAATTTTTTGATTTTTCGATGAACGGCGTTAATATGGTTCCGTAAATGTTGATTAGTTGAACATGCATTATCACACTCTATGCATTTAAAGTTTCTCACTTTCAGATGAACGCCGTTAATATGCTTCTGTAAATCTCCATTACTTGAACACGAATAATCACACTCGCTGCATTTAAACTTTCTTATTTTTCTGTGAACGAGTTTTCGAATTTTGATATTTTTTAATATTTTAATGTTATTGCTGTTCTGTTTTTTAGTAGTCAATGATGAAAGAGTAGTTTCATCTGAACATCTGTAACATAAAATTAGATGTTCGTTGAGATTATTCGTTAGCGAATGTATGGAACCGTTTCGATCAACGGAACTCATGCAATTCGAACAAGTAAAGTCTATTTTCTTCAATATTATTCTGACGCATTTCATTTCGTCTATTTTGCTCGGATATAATGAAAAAATGGCGTTTTTTCCGTAATTATGCTCTACCACATTCTTTGCGTCTTTTTCCGATTTGATAAATTTGATATTTTCTACTGTAAATTGATCGCATAGTTGATTTGAGTTCAGTTGTTGATTTGAGTGATTACTATCGCAGTCATTGACAATGATTTCTGATTTAACGGATTGACTTGCAGAATATTCGTTAGAATTATTAAATCGCACTTTTTCAAAATCACTGCTGCTTGGTTTGTTATCTCTAGTTTTCTCATAAATACTGTGATCATTCGCTTGCTCCATTTTATGAGTCTCATTTTATGAGTAATATAAATTAATTTAACATTATGTTATGTGATATTAAATCAAAAGAATGTTTTGGTTAGGTATCTACATAATTATTATATTCTTGTAATGAATTGTAATATCTCCACGTATTTTAGTTGAGTTTGACTTATCACTTCACTATTTTCAATGGCGTTCTACGTTCTCTAACCTAACCTAACCTGTCAATTTGGTTAAAGTTTCACTTGTTTAGAATAATGATTATATTGTATGCAAATCCGGACGAATAATGGCAAATGAATTGAATACAGCAATTCCTACTTCGTACGAATCAGGGCAACTGCAAAATTAACACTTTTCTGTCACTATTATTGTCATGGCGACTCTAACCTGTCAAACTGACAAGGAGCGTTCGGCAAGTCAGCTTCAGACTAACCCTCCATAAAGTGTGATTTATGCCAGTTCAAAGTTGCAAAAGTAGGTAGACTGAAAATTGTATTTACTTAAGGTAAATATTGTGGATTTTCTTAATTAAAGTGTAAAGTATAAATAGTGTATTTACTTAATTTATAGTAAATATGAAAATAAAATACATGTATCTATTAAGTATGTTTTAATTTGAATCAGTCATGTTAACCGATTTTACATGATCTGTTAGGTGAGCGTTACATGTTCTAAGAAAGTTTATTTATGTGTTTTTTTTATTGTTGCATTTTCCACTTGTATTATTATCCGTTTTTATTGCGTTAGTGGAGAGGATACAAATCTAATTTTCGGCTGTTTTTAATTTTAAAAAAAACTTGTATCAGATGTTTTGGTTTTTTTTATACCGGTTGAAGAAGACTATCTTTAATGTTTTAGAAAAGAAATTTCATCACCTTCTTGTGGATACAATAATTGGCGTCATTTCACACCAATCACTTTCAAATTGATACATAAAATTTAACGTCACAAAGTCTCGGTCAAGTTCGCTAAGGGTCAAAATTAGA
Source organism: Neomicropteryx cornuta (assembly GCA_020383195.1). NCBI lineage: Eukaryota > Metazoa > Arthropoda > Insecta > Lepidoptera > Micropterigidae > Neomicropteryx > Neomicropteryx cornuta. Next base: position 491,860 of record JAHKQU010000010.1, on the reverse strand, counting down.
CCAGGGAAAAGTGAAATTTTGCTATAACTTTCTTAGTATATAAAATATCAAATTAATTTAAATTTGATATTATTCCCTAACTAGGGGCTGAAAACTCACATAAGTAAACTTTTTTGATAGCGCCAACCATTAGTCTTAGGGGTGGGATAAAGTGCTTTTTCAAAATACAAAACCCATACCTCCCTTAATAATGACAGGATCAATTTCGTTCGAAATGTTAATTGTAGACCTCTAATTTCCCTACAACTTTTATTTGAAACAATTTTTGATATGAGCAACCCTCACGCCACACTAATAAGAGGGATTCAATATGCGCACTCTCGCTTTGCGAGTCTACGGCGGGTTGAGCCGCGCGGCAGCTCGCGCAGAGTTTGAAACAAGTTCGTACAATTGGCTTTCGCTTAAAAAACACTATTACTTAAAAAAAATGCAGTTGCCAAATATTTAAATGAATATATTTCAAAGTAAATGCAAGAGAAATGCACAAATATATTATTATATATTTTTTATTATAATGCAGTAATAATCTAGGATTTTAGAATTTGTATTAATTTTATTAAATCCTCACTTAAATAGTTTTTGAACAGCACATTTTAATAGCATTAAAACACAATTATCTCAAATATACGATCACTCAATTTCAATCTCAATTCAACCAAATATAAAAATAATGGTGAGCATCACATCTGCATATTAAAATTGTTTTTTGAGGTGTCTTTAAAAGTAAAAAAAAACTTGATTATGCTAATCATATAATTATTTTTTTTAAACAAAACATCTTCATTCAGGTACTATTTAAGTACTTAGGTAAGTATCTAAAGTTTAATAGTAAATGATACCTAATCGGTTCTATAATAGAGTTTTGTTTGCACGCTTGTAATTGCAAATCGATACGTTTTTTTTAAATTCGTATTTATTGAATTTGTGTCTTTTTGGGGAGTTAAACTATATCGACAGCTAAACCGGTCCCCTGAAAAAAAACCATCATACTAAAATAATTGCATAATTAAAAAAACTTTGTTTTTCTTCGAAGGGTTTGCTTCGCGAACCGCGCCATGCGTTCAATCGCCTTCTCAAACATTCAAATTATTTCTTTAAAATTTAGAATTCGTTCTTTTCGTAATTAGGAAACATTTTTACAATATTTTTTGCTCATTAATGTTTGATTATTGATCTATATCAACCACTTAAAAGGACATCGGCATACACCCGTGAATGCTTCTGTAACTGTCCTTTACGTGTACTCACACTAACTGCATTTAAATTCAATAATTTCACGATGAGTTGCATCGATATGCTTCTGTAACTGTCTTCTATATGTACTCGTGTAATCGCACTCATTGCATTTAAATTTCCTTATTTTCCGGTGAATAGCATCGACATGTATCTTCAAATTTGTTTTGTTTGTAAATGCGTAATTGCATTCGCTGCATTTACATTTTATTTTCCGGTGAATTGCATCGACATGTATCTTCAAATTTGTTTTGTTTGTAAATGCGTAATTGCATTCGCTGCATTTACATTTTATTTTCCGGTGAATTGCATCGACATGTATCTTCAAATTTGTTTTGTTTGTAAATGCGTAATTGCATTCGCTGCATTTAAATTTTATTTTCCTGTGAATTGCATCGATATGGTATTGTAAACCTGTCTTATATGCACTGGTATGTTCGCAATCGCTGCATTTAAATTTCCTTATTTTTCTGTGAATTGCATCGACATGTATCTTCAAATTTGTTTTGTTTGTACATATGTAATTGCATTCGCTGCATTTAAATTTCCTTATTTTCCGGTGAATAGCATCGACATGATTCTTCAAATTTGTTTTGTTTGTACATGTGTAATTGCATTCGCTGCATTTAAATTTCCTTATTTTTCTGTGAATTGCATCGACATGTATCTTCAAATTGTATTTACTTGTACATGTGTAATTGCATTCGCTGCATTTAAATTTTCCAATTTTCCGATGAACTACATTAATATGATCCACCAAATAATATTTGTTTATAAAATCCTTGTTACATTCATTACACTTGAATCGTATTCTTTTGTGTACAGAATCAATGTGACCTAATAAAATAGAGTTTTGCTTAAATGTCCTATTACACTCGTTACATTTATAATTTCTTTTTTTAATTTTATGTAATTTAGAGCGTTTTTTGTTCAGAGGAGCAGTCATTGTTAAACAAAGTTTTTCCTTTTCTTTGCAATCCGAGCATAATAAATTTGACTCGTGTTGATGAACGCTATTTATCAAACCGCAATTATCAACGGTACACTTGCAACTACGACACGTAAAGCCGATTTCATTTGTTGTCAAAATGGATGTTTCTTCATTTTGCGTTGTTTTAGATTTGAATTTTTGATCTGCGTTAACACAATATTCTACGCTTGAAATATTAGCTTCCGATTTGATAAATTTAGTATTTTCCTCTTCAAAATAATCGCAGTGGTGATTAATTATCGTTTCTTTCTGGAAACCATGGAATCTTTTGTATTCAATGTGCGATTCACTAAAACGATCTGGATCAAGACTATTTTCGCACGATGGCTCTTGCGTCCCGTCGAAATGGCTGCTGGACGGATTGCAATCAACTGATTGCTCATATTTTATGGTAACATTGTCATCGTTTTGTTCTAATTTGAGAGCGGATTTATTTTCGTTTCCTTCCATAATTATAACCTCACTTAACCTAGTTCAGACATTGCCATTGCATTAGTTTAGACAGTCCATTTTGACATTTCGACCTGATTACTCTTTTTACAAAATATAGAAATAGGAAAGAAAAATAGTTGACAGGACCGATTAATATATTTTCAATATTAAAAATAATTGTAAATTTTAATCGTGAATATCCGAATAGCAAAAATATTACTATAGTTTAATAGTATAATAATCTTTAACAAAATAAATATCCCACCTAAAAGCTGAAATTTTTATAACCTATATTCACATATTAATTTTATTTATAACTAGCGCCAACCAGTTAGGCACTAAAGTGACCCCGTGAAATTAAGGCAATAAATTGTAAGAAATTAAGCCGATTGTCAATAAACCGTGCAATTATAATATCACTAGTGAAATTGTAATATCACGGCTTTGACAGTATGCCAGCGACATCAGGGTGTCCCATAAGTGGTGGATCAAACGATATGAGGTGATAGGAGATGTCATTTGCTATCAAACTTAATATAAACATGGTCTACCAATTCTCAATGGTTTAGAAGTTATACCACTTACAACCACTTTTTTGAAAATACTTACCCCGTCTTACATAAAAAATCGTGAAAATGATCTATTTTTCAACATTTTTTTTTCTTGTTTCGTGCTTATTAGTAATTTATTTTTCTAGTAATCGTATTTTCTTGAACTTTTCCTCGATATTAAAAAAGTAAACTTGAATTTTGTCATAATTTACTATTTTCATAAAAAAAATACCTCAACTTTGTATAAAGTTTACCTAAAAAAAATGTACTACGGAAAGTTGTACCACCACTTTAAAAACTTCTACTGTTCATACTGATTCTAAAGAAGGTACAATTTATTGGTATTGTCAATGTTTCCATACTTTTAGTAGTAGTTTTTCAATGAGAGGGGTCGGTCAATAATAAAACAAGCTAAATAAAATATATTTTTGTATCTGTAATAATGTATTATTTATTGCAACTTTTTTCTAGAAAAGATGCTCAAAATGTCTTCCTCCCTCTCTAATTAATGCATAGATGACATCTTCTCAAAAGGTTTCTTTTCAGATTTAGCATTGCTCTATCATTATTACGAACGACAACTGCTGGAGCTTTCAATTATTCTCTTAATTGTCGTTCGTCTTGAACTTCGTCTTGGTATACTATTTCCTTGAAGTAGCCCCAAACAAAGTAATCGAGGGGATTCAGATCCAGCGAGCGTGCTGGTTAGGGGATAATTCCCCCTCTTCCTATCCAGCGATTGGGGTATGTGTTATCTAGGTGATTGCGGACATTGGCTGTAAAGTGAGATGGTGCTCCATCGTGCTGCGACCACATGCTTTCCTGTATTTCCAGTGGAAAATTTGCTAGAAGTCCGTTAAGATCATGCCGCAGGAACTGTAGGTATCGTCTACCTTTGAATATTCGTGTCAGCTCAAATCAGCCTACCACCGAGTATTCCCGCCCACAGATTGACACCAAACTGATGTTGGAAGCGATCTCTCCTTATAATTCTCGGATTTTCCACCAACCAAGAGCATGTTGAATACGCCAACCCTTTTAAATGTAGACTCATCGCTCCACAAAATCGAATCAAAGAAGTTTTCATCTTCCCGGGATCGACGAAGCATTTCTCTGCAAAATGCTACCCGTAAAGCGTTGTCTCTGGGCAAAAGCGCCTGCGCACGTTGCACGTGGAAAGGGTGCAAAAAAAAAAAAAGGGAGAAAAGTCGGATTGGGTTGAACTTAATTTTAATCGTATGAAATTTCAGCCGATTTTTTGAAGTGTAAATATAAGGGCAAATATAAAAAACACTTTTGGCTCAGTAATAATATTAATATGCTATTCCTCTTGCAGCTTGGGTCGGTTTCCGTAGTGTAGCAGTTATCACGTTTATAGTTTTATTAGTGAAATCTTTTTAAAAAAAAATCCTAAATAGTACCGATGTTTTTATTGTAGTACCAGCTATCTACTACTAGCCATCTAGCTATCCATGTGTCATCTATTGAATACAAAAAAGCACATGAAATACACCAATTTATGCTTTTATTTTTTAAAAAAAACTGATTTAATATAGAACTAAACTAGGAATTTTGCCGTGGTTTTGTGCATTGATATAGTATTTTAGACAGATTTTGCCGAATTATTAAAAATAGTTCAATTTGGGAAAAGTACAAAATAAATAGAGAATAATTCTATATATAGGAAGGTGTTGGGTGGTTTTATTACTAACCGTGCGTGAAAATTTACCAAAAAAACTGGAATTATGTTAAAATTTATGATTAATTAAAAGAATGTCATCATACTATTATATTGTATTGTTTTTTTATTTTAACTAATCAAATTTAAAATATAACTCACTGTCGCCTCTATTGTGCCGCAAGCACGAGTGAAGATAGGAAATGAAGCAACCCATCACAAGTTGGTACCACAGGCGCGAATAGTCTGGGGGAAGATGCCTTTTATGACGCCTGAAGGGCCTAGCTGTAAGACGTCAGGTTCTGATTAGATAATTTACTACTACTAAACAATGTATAGAAGCAGTTGATATTTATGATAGTTACAGGTATCATAACCATCTTGTTTATTATAAGATCTACTGATAAATAAGCATAGTTTGATCCATAGTTTTATGCCGTAGTTGGTATTGTATAATTTGAGCGTGGTCCAACGAGACATTCAACTGCGCTCTAATGTTGTACATAAAAATACACCAATTTAAACTTTGTTTAGTAAGAGTTGATACCTATGGTCGGATTGGGAGAGCAGTCGAATTATTAAATTCCATTTCCGCGGAGATTGATACCTTTTTCTGTTCGCCCAATAGGATTAAACATTTACTTTCTCTTACACCGCTGTTCAGCGTGATCAGCATAATTTATTTGTTATGCCTAAAGGCATTATTTTAAGTTTAACGTTGTATTTTTCATGATTACTTCAATTTATTTGTTATTCTCTTCTATTGTTTGTTATGTTGTTCTTTTCTTTTAGTAGTTTAATTTTTACTTTAATTGTAATGTGTACATGGGGAAACCTGTTTAATAAATAAATAAATAAACATTATGTGCGAACTCAAAAATAATATATTTGTCTTTCTTTGTCCGCTTGGCTGCGTATCTATCGGTTTCTTTCTCGCACCGCATCACTCATTTGACAGTTCAATAATATTATTTATTTACGTAATTTGATATAAATAGCAGAGAAATTATAAATATAATGAAATATTTACAAGTGAAATGATATTTTTTCAATTAACTGCTTTATTTTCGAATGATTACTGCAAGTTTTACTGCACAAACGGGCATTGTTGTGAGTTTCTTTAAAACGCTCGCCAAATCGACTGGCAAAAAAGCAATACCACACCAGCGAATGGTATTGCTTTTAGCCATTGCACGAACTCTTGGAAGTTAAGGTCTACATTTCGCGGTTCCTTCTATGCCAGTATTCAAAACGTAATTTGTAATAAACCCGGTTTAATCAAAAATATCCCTCTAGAGATCTCTCTTGTCCCTTAAAATGAAATTTCCTCTCAATTTATCACATTTTATAGCATCTAACAATTTTACAATTTATAAAGTTATTTTAACATTGATCTCTCTTAACCAACTTTCAATTTATTTATTTTTTGTATTTTCTATTTCCCACCCGTTAAGTTCGGTTTTTAGTTCGGTTTTTCGTATTTATTTTTATAATTGTAAAAGGTAAAATGTGTTTCTGGCACACTGCCTAAGCTTTTGGCTTATTGCCACTTTAGATGAAGAAAAAGAAGAAGGAAAAAACAATATCCATGACATAACGACGTAGGCAACTGTCATATTTACATTTTGAAACCCTATAAGAAGATAAAACAAACTGTTTATACCTTTATCTTTATCAAAATGGAGGAAAACGAACTTAAAACTGGGCAAATCGATGACAATATTACCTTTCAATATGAGCAAGTAAGTAAATGCAATCAAACCAACACTAATATTGATGGACATCAAAAGCAATCATCCAAGATTAATCTTGAAACATCAAATCCAGCTGGATTTATTAAGTCAGAAGTTGATAACGAAATTTGCTTTGGTTTCCGGGGCGAGAATAGTATAAATCTACAAGATGATGTTTTTGAAGAAGAAAATACAAAGTTTATAAAATTAGAAACCAATCTCTTGAACGATCAACGTAATAATCAAACAGTCCAAAGTGTAAAAAGCCCAATTATATTATTAAAAGCAATCAATTTTAATTGTAACATTTGCAAATTTACTCTTGATAGACACAGCCGAATATATACTGCAATAGATAAGCACAATAGGGCGAACTTAATGTGTTTAGAATGCAGAGGACAACAAAGAAAGAAATCTACAGTGACTGATACTCGAAAGCAGATTACGGATGAACAATTTAAGATTAAACAAAATCGACAAATAAGAAAATTTAAATGCAGCGAGTGCGATCGCAGTAGTTCAAGCAACGCAGATTTACAAAGGCATATCGATGGAGTTCATCGGAAAATAAGAAAATTTAAATGCAGCGAGTGCAATCACAGTAGTTCAAGCAAAGCACATTTACAAAGGCATATCGATGGAGTTCATCGAAAGATAAGAAAATTTAAATGCAGCGAGTGCGATTACAATAGTTCAAGGAAAGCACATTTACAAAGGCATATCGATGGAGTTCATCGGAAAATGCGAAAATTCAAATGCAGCGAGTGCGATCTGAGTAGTTCAAGCAAATCAAATTTACAAACGCATATCGATGGAGTTCATCGAAAGATACAAAAATTTAAATGCTATGAATGCAATCACAGTAGTTCAAGAAAAGCAGATTTAAAAACGCATATCGATGGAGTTCATCAAAAGATAAGAAAATTTAAATGCAGCGAGTGCGATTACAATAGTTTAAGCAAATCAGATTTACAAAAGCATTTCGATGGAGTTCATCGGAAAATGCGAAAATTCAAATGCAGCGAGTGCGATCAAAGTAGTTCAAGCAAATCAAATTTACAAAAGCATATCGCTGGAGTTCATCGCAAAAAATAAAAAGATTCATAATCAACTTTAATTAATCGAGATCACAAAAATCACCGTTATAAAAAGTTCAACAATAAGCAATATGTCAAAATTTACATTTGACGATATTGAGTTATAATTAAGCGATAAGTTCAAATTAAAATTCTCTTTATTTTGTCAAAAAATCATCCTAAAAACGTAATTTATTTGTAAATAATAAAAAAACGCTTTTACTTATTGGTTAATTAATTAATGTTAAAATATGGAGCAAGTTATCGTATTTCACATTGTTTGTATGTAATTACGCATTTAAGTTTTAAAACGGAGCATATTTAATGGCCAGATAAAACCTTCTATTCCATGCACTGCGCACAGTTGCCAATCGTTTTGGCGAAATATTTTTTTTTGTTAAAAATATTAAATAGCGTTTAAACTGTCATTTTAGATTTAGATTAAAAAAAACATGATTTAAAGTAGAGTGACTTTAGTTAAGAATATTAGTAAATAATACTAAATTAGTAAATAATGTAAGAAAATACCCTATATAAAAGGCAGCTTATAAATTTGAGAAATTTGAAGAGAATTACATCGCTCTAAAGGTTAACGAAAAATATCCTGTTAGTTATTCAATTTGGGTAATGAATATGGTCATAAAATAATTATTTACTATAAATTTAACCAACTTGACTAGGCTAAGTATCGTCTGTTCTAAGGTTGACTATATTTTATTGTTTTATGAATTAGGTTATGTTAGTAATGTGCGTATTGTAATTTTAATAATGTATAAGTAAACATAATATTACTTAGGCATTTCAGTTAAATAATTATGTGCTATTTTCTCCCATTCTATAAAAATGAAATCTCTACTATTCTATCTTAGGTATATTTGGGAAAGTAGGAAGGTATGCCACGCATCAAGGCTTTGAGAGTTATACTATCCTCAGTCAACAAAAAAACAGTATAACTAGATATTTACAGTTAATTACAGATTTCATATTTTTTGTATAATAATTTGAAATACTGAATTTTATTCAGTTTTTATTCTATGTTTGTATCATAATATTATGTAACGTAGAGCTTTCAGGATCAAATAAGCTAACATAATGAAAGTCAGCTAACAAAACAACTAATCGTCATCATATCCATCAACAGCATCATCGAGATCATCATCATCAGTAGTGGCCCACATATACGAGTTTTAATGATCCCCCGCATATAATAAATAAGTTTTTTAAGGTCATTCATTGTTTTTTATATTTTTCGGAACTTTATTGTGAGGCCAGCTATGCACCGACTGCATATTGGCCAATATTCCCACTCATTAAGAAGGAAAATGTTTCTTTATTGAAAAATGTAAAATAAAAATAATTACTGTGAACTTATTTACTGTCAATTGTAATCCTCACATGCTATTATGTAACATATACAAAACAAAATGTATGACCGGCATAGAAAACTATATAAAACGAAGCTAAGTGCTGGTGGTTGTCGACACCTAGTCCTGAAGGAGGCAAGTCGTTCCAGGCCAATGTGGGTCTTATGTTTTGTTAATCCGTCGATATGTCCTGCAAAAAGAGCAGGATAAGATTTTCTACATATAAAATTGGAATACTCGGAAGATCGTCCTTTCCATACGAATCGGTTGATAAGATTTTCTTTTTAAAATATTGTGTAACTTTAAATTTATCACATGACTGCTTTATATGCAAATTCGGTCATTTGTCGGTCAATGTCCTGAAAGCTCTATCACAAGGAAGAAAGGATAATTAATTGATAATAACTTTGAATAATAAATACCAATATTAGTTTTGATTTTGAGAAACATGGCAGGTACCTCTTATAGAAAGATATGAATTAGGTACTGTTTATTTTTGTTTACTTATTTTTTTATTTAGAATGATGCTTGCGAGTGTAATTATAAAATAATAAAAATTAACTCGAATCTGAAGAACTTAGTACTTACAGTTTGGGAATTGTTAAATGGTAAAATGCCAGTCCCTTAAACGTCCAGCGTCATAAACATCACTTTGTTGACATGACCTTAAGTTTTGAGGAATCTACTTTAGTTGAGGATGCTGTGAATGACGCCTAAATACCTTATCAGCTTGGATCTTATCAGCGTCTTAAGTTGGTGGCTCTGAACTGCTGTAAGCGTGTTTGATGATTAATTTATAATTAATTCATAAATTTCATATTATTGTTTGTTTATCTGTCAATATAAGAGTGTCGCACTCATTGGAATGAATACCTAATCTATTATTTATCTGCTGGAGTTGCCATGGCAACTAAGCGTTTTATTGAATATTCCTTCTTCAAATGTTTGACCTAAAATTTAAAGATTCATTGAAAATGAGAAATATTAATTTTTTATTTTCACTAAAATTATGCAGATATAATTTTTAAAAATATAAAAAAAACTTAAATGGTTAGAATGGTGAGAAAAACTCGATAAATATTTCTAAATATAATTAGTTTAGAAAGTTGTATCTAAATATTTATATTTAAAAAAAAAATGTTATGATACAATCAAAATGATAGCCGTTATAAAAATGATAATCTTATCTGTATATCACAGTGTAGTTTTGCCAGATGGTATCCTATTGGAGGACATGTCCTCCTTTTTATGATTTGTCGTCCAGTCTCTATGAATAAAATAAAGTAAATTATATAAAAAATCTCGTTTAATTGTGAAAGTCCTCCTTTTTTTAAAAAAAAAAAACAATCTTTTTCCAAATCGTCATCTGGCAATCCTATCGCGGTGTTACAAGGCCGTGATTGATAGAATAGCGTTTATGTTGACCCAATAATCAGTAATAACCTGTAAATTAATAATAAAAAATAAAGTGCGCCTGGTAAGAAAATATTCTATGTTCGTCTGTGAATGAAAATTTAAATGAAATTAAATATATGAATATTGATATAATATTATTTATTTATTTTGAATCCGATTAATAAACGTCACATACTTGATGATCAAAGCGAATTTTGACAAAATAATAATCCTAAATGGAATGAAGTAAAGTAAAGGAGGTCTCCAATTAATACAAACGCAACGGATTGATTGGTGAGATTTAAATCAATTGATTCATTATTTTTTTCCAAATTAAGTATTTCTTTTATATACTTGAGGTTCGGGTTATATTTAGTTGTGTGGGTTTTGTTTTCGATACATAACAATGTTGTTGGCTGCATGCCTAAGGCTGAAATATCATGTTTTAACAATGATCTCTTTTGACACCAAGGACGCGCCATATGAATCATGCTGATTTGCCTCAATTATGCTGACAATTCTATTATTGTAGCTTAAAAAGTACTCGTTATAAAATTGTATTGTTATAAAATATTATTAAATAACATGTTAGGAGCGAACGACAGAAATTAACATTTCTTCTAGGAAAACGTTTTGGTCCTTCGAGCGGCTCGCCTGTCCTTGAAACTTTGCTCAAACACAAAGGAAATATTGAATATTAATGTTTTTATAATTAAACAATCTTGAAGGGAATGAAAAGGCGGCCATTCTAATCGCTTACTTCTAATTCTTTGCCTAAATCTGCTCAATATTTTATCTAAATTGAACCATTCTTTAGTTCCTGACTTCTTGCCATCATGACGCGACATGACGCGTCTAGAAACGTCAAGTGTCGCCAGTACGCCTTTGATAAAATACATTTTTTGATGGCAAACCATAAATTAGCATTAATAACATAAGTAATCTTATTGCGAATTCAAATAATTGCTGCACAAAGTGATCTGCAAACTGCAGACTCTGCCTCAGGTCGTCGCACGCAAGGGGGTAGATTCCATAATTAATTAAAGAATTATGAATTAAGTATGGCAATACTTTTAAAACATTTTTATGATCAGTATAATGAAAATAATTGTTCATAAAAAAGATTAAATCGAACATATTGGACGTAAAAATTACTCTCTTTGATCGGACCTAGTTAAATTAACTTAGCTTGTTGATTATAATTTTAAAATGTTATACGATTGCTAATTATAATTATACTTAATTTTGATTATAATTACTGCTATGCTATAAAAATATATACAAGTAATATTATTATTTTTATCTCATTAATAACGTGTAAAATACAGAATTAAATAATGTGAACGTATTCACAAATACTAATATCTACCCGGTTTCAAACAGATGTCTTGGGATTGGCTGGTACAAATAACTGCTGTAAATATGCTTTGCTTAAACTTCCGTAATTGCACTCGCTACATTTGAATTTTCTTATTTTCCGATGAACTCCATCGATATGATTTTGTAAATGTGGTTTTCTTAAACTACTGTGATTGAATTCGTCGCGTTTAAATGTCGGGTAATCTTGAACAATAGAATCAAAGTACTTTGAAAAAACGTTTTGCATTCAGTCAATGAGATATTTATGTCTAAAGTTTTGATAAAATGTATGAGAATTTTCGAGACTCTCAACATTTATGTAAAGAAGAAAATAGCAAATCAAATACCCCGAAAAATCGCAGGAGCCCCACTATAAATGTTTACCTATCAACTTTTTTTTTTACATAATCTACCTACACTAGGAAATGCTTATTTTATGAGTCACTTAGCATTTATTCTTCAGTCACTTACGCAAGGTAAAGTCACTTTGCCCTATTCAATATTTAATCATGAATGTAGATTTTAAAAGATACAAATATTTTCATCGGTATTTATTTATTTTTATTATTTATTTATTTATTTATTTATTCATTATGGGACAATAAGAAGTTACAACAATAAATGATATAATAACACTGAACAAGGAATTAAATTAGTATAATATAGACAAATTAAACACCAGTCATTTATTGTTGCTCTGAAGTAACATGGCTACTCTAACTAGGTTAAAAAAAACCTGTTCTAAGGGCGGCCAAAAGAAGGTTGCAGAAAAAATACAATAACTATTATGTACGAGAGATGCTACTTATAAAAAAAGATCTTAGGATAAATAAGATGTTTGAGTTTGAAGATACTTAATGCACATAAGTAATACATTATCGTATTGTATATAAATATAGGTATTAAAATGAATTAATTCACAGACACACAATATCTCTCTCTTTCTCGCACACAGTTAAACACATCCTCTATATACAAATACCTACTGTTTGTAAATAGGAAGAAAATCCAAATTCGGTTTTATTATCTGATTATTTTTAATATAATATTGATATAACTGAATGCCTTTGCTAGCAACTCTTGCTAGAGGCTGCCCTCTTATTACTGTTACAACTTTTAGAAATGATAATATGAAAAAGTGACAATTGATATCACCTTTCAACCAAGGTTCCGTTTATGTCTAATTATACTTAATTGCTCCCCCCGCCCTCATCGCTGCTGGCGTGCGGTAGATCTTCCCTCTGCTTGATCTTGCTGATGAGTTCCTTGGCCGGGTTGAAGACTCCCAGGGTCTGCTGGTTGCAGATGTAGCACCTCTGGCTCTCCTGGTACTGCTCCAGGGCACATTTCTCACAGAAGTAATGCTTGCATCTGAAATATTACATAGATTTACACTCACTTCGGCAAATGTCACCTTTATACTAAAGCTAAAGCTAGGTGAATGTCTCTCATTAACGTGTGGTAAGGATAAGTGAGGTAGAGATGGAGTTCAGATCAGGGTCACTTATCCTAACCAATTTCTGACTCAAAATAGAAATTAATAAATGACCGGAAATAGCCTAAACTCGATACAAAGCAAAGACTTGTATGTTAGTTTGACTACCTAGGAAGGTGTCTAGTCGGAGAGCGCGGTCAGTTAAGACTGAAGAGTGACGTTTCCTTCTTCGATTATGAAAACTAAACTGAGAGAAAGAAATTTATAACTCGTCTCATGATAGTCTGATTTGATGTCATGTGATGTCATGACGTGTGAAATGCAACTTGGCATTTTTCCAAACGAAGTAAATGCTTGTGACTTTCAAAAAGAAATTCGCAAACTATTTAAGTCTAGTTCCAGTTATACTGGGCATGAGAATTATATATCTGGCAATTCCACAGGTGTGAAATATGCTTTCGTTACCAAGTCGTAGCATCGTTTACTGTTATCAGTATTTTAATTAAATGTGTGTTCTAAACGCATGTGAATGAATGAGTTGAAATTAAAATTGATTTGCCTATGAAGAGTAATTCCAGGCACTTTTTGACACATTTGTAGGCACCATAGCATTATAACCTAGCAAAAACAAATATTTTTTTATCGCTGATTATATTAACATTTGGTGATTAATCGTGTTTGATGAGGTCATGAAGTTTACTCAGCCCCGAAACTGCAAAATAGGAATTTGCCAGGTTTTTGAGAGCCCCATAAAACCTTACTTGGTTACGACGGGATCAATGAAACTGTTGTCTTGGTCACTGTCTATCTCATTCCCCTCGCGCTCGTGTGAGTGAGAGGGCTGCAACTCCGTCTCAACTCCATACAAAAATAGCCACTAGGTGAAAGCTATAAGAACCAATTTGCCATTTTAAGTAAGCATTAAATGCAGTATTAATCAGGATCAACGGCTGTTTTGATGTGATTGGTTCGATTTCAAATCAGCTTATAAAAACCGATGACATCTTTCTAAATGCAGTAGTGACCAGAGTGATTTATAGTGATTCATAGTGACCCAGATGACACCAAATTTGTAGCAATTGGACGTCCCAGGTAACCAAAGCTGATTTTTCTTCACAATGGTGAATTTCCTTGGGAATAAATCACCACTTAAGTAAGTATCCATTTTAATTTACAAGATTAAAATACACTTCACACTATAGACACTTTAATTTTATTAATATGCAAGATTATCGGCGATTTGTACATTTTAGAGTAAGAGTGTCAACGGATTCCAATGACAAACCACTATTTTCTGCTAAATGGCAGATGATGATTATCTAAAAATTGTATAATATATTAGTAATTCATAATTTAAAAAAATATTTTTTATTTAATAATTGTGTTTCGGCTCAATACTTAAATTAAAATGTTTATAATTCACAAATATGCCGGTATTCCTATCTTAATATATATAAATCTCGTGTCACAATGTTTGTCCTCAATGGACTCCTAAAACACTTAACCGATTATAATAAAATTTGAACACCATGTGCAGTTCGATGTGCACTTGAGAGATAGGATAGTTTAAATCTCAAATTATAGTCGCAATTTTAATTTATCGCTAATTTTTTGTCCGTTATTATTTGGCAGTCATAAAACTGACAGATGTCGATACCTTTCGACTGGGTTGATGGCGCTAATGTCTGTTATTATTTGACAGTGACAGTTATTCGACGCAAACGTATTAAAAGAGCCCATCAGTTGGCAGAACAAATTGAATCAAGAAATCCAGCTCAAAGAATCAGGACAGCAGGTCATGCACAAGAATCTCAAGAACAGTGTAACGAACGTCTTCAAGAGAATATCATAAGAACAAGAAAATTATTATTTTCAGTCAAATGCCACCGAAAAAATCTAACCTCAACAACGCGAGCGGCAAACGTCAAAACGCAAACGTCAAAACTACGATCGGAATAATATATTCACTTACGAGATGCTGTTGCTGGAAACATCGATGGAAATTTAAATCCCAATGACATCGGTAATGCTTTCATTTTACCTTCAAGCTACATCGGCAGTCCACGGAACATGCAGGAATACATACAAGATGCGATGACTTACGTACGTCATTACGGCCGACCGGCCATTTATTTATTACATTCACATGTAATCCGAATTGGGAAGAGATACAAACTTTACTATTGCCAGGACAACAAGCCATTCATCGTCATGATTTAACTGCACGTGTGTTTAAACAAAAATTGAAATCCTTAATTGATTTTATTGTTAAATATACAATTTTTGGTATCACACGTTGTTGGCTGTATACGATAGAGTGGCAAAAGCGAGGTTTGCCTCATGCCCACATTTTGGTTTGGCTTAAAGATAGAATCCGTCCTGAAGAAATCGATCAAATAATTTCAGCCGAAATTCCAGACCCATTAATTGATCAAGAATTATTTGATATTGTCACCAAACACATGATCCATGGGCCATGCGGTGTTTTCAACATGACGTCACCGTGCATGGAAAATGGAAAATGTAAAAAAAACTTCCCAAAGCCGCATACGAATGACACGATCACGGATATTGATGGTTATCCAATGTATCGCCGCAGAAGTACTGAGAATGGTGGCCACACATTTACAATGCGACTGCCGAACTTTCCAAATCAAGTTGAGTTTGATAATCAGTGGGTGGTACCATACTCACCACTACTTTCAAAAACTTACAAAGCTCATATCAATGTTGAGCTTTGCAGTTCTGTTAAATCAATTAAGTATATTTGTAAATATGTAAACAAAGGCAGTGATTTGGCCATATTTGAAGTAAAAAACATAAATAAAAATGACGAAATAGCACGATACCAAATGGGCAGATACATTAGCAGCAATGAAGCTATTTGGCATATTCTCAGCTTTCCCATCCACGAAAGAGATCCTGCTGTCCAACATCTGGCAATACATCTTGAAAACGGTCAACGTGTATACTTCACTGAAGAAAATGTTCTCCAAAGAGCGTTCGAAGCTCCGAAAACGACTCTAACTGAATTTTTTACATTGTGTCAAAAACCTGATGTTTTTGGCCAATTCGCGAAGACATTGGTGTATGGTGATGTTCCACGTTATTTCACATGGAACAAATCCAGTAAAAAATGGGAGCCACGGAAACAAGGAAAACCACATCCTTCCATTACAGGCATATTCAAAGCTAAGACATTGGGGAGACTTTACACGGTACATCCAAAGCAACGTGAGTGCTTCTATTTACGTTTGTTATTGGTGAATGTTCCCGAACCAACGTCTTTTGAATTTTTACGAACAGCTAATGGTCGAGTATTCAATACATACCAGGATGCATGTCGTGAACTGCAATTGCTAGAAGACGATAACCATTGGGACTTAACGCTTGCTGATGCTGCGTTGACATCAACACCGAATAACATTCGTCAGTTGTTTGCAATTATTTTGGCGACATGTTATCCCTCGCAAGCACAAACTTTGTGGGAAAAATATAAAAATTGTATGACAGAAGACATCTTGCACCGAATTAGACAAACAAATCAATGCCAAAACATAGATTATACACCAGAGATGTACAATGAAGCATTGGTCTTGATCGAGGATTTATGTGTTCTTATTTCAAATTTACCACTTAATCATTATGGTATGCCATCACCTAATCGTCCAGCCACCGACTTAGTCAATACCGATTTACAACGAGAAAATCAATATGACCATGGAAGTTTAGCAACAATTATCATGAACAGTGAACCATTACTGACAGCAGAACAAAAAATTATTTATGATCGGATTATGCTGGCTGTTGCTGCTGAACAAGGCGGTTTTTTTTTCTTGGATGCACCCGGTGGAACCGGTAAGACATTTTTAATATCGTTGATTCTTGCCAAAATACGGTCGCAACAAAAACATCGCATTAGCATTAGCATCGTCAGGCATTGCGGCTACTTTACTGGATGGTGGGCGAACAGCACATTCAACATTCAAGCTGCCATTGGACGTTCATAATAAACCAGATGCAATGTGTAACATCAAAAAGAATAGTGGAATAGCTGCAGTGTTGCGGAAGAGTTCTATAATAATTTGGGATGAGTGCACAATGGCACACAAATATTCACTTGAAGCATTAAACAGAACTATGCAAGATTTAAACAGCAATAATAAACTTTTCGGTGGTGCTATCTTACTTTTGTCTGGTGACTTCCGGCAGACCTTACCGGTTATACCTCGCTCTACTTTCGCGGATGAGATTAATGCATGTTTGAAACAATCATTCTTATGGCGAAGTGTTGAAACACTTCGATTGACCATAAATATGCGAGTACAATTGCAAAATGATCCATCAGCACTAATATTTTCCGAACAACTACTAGATATTGGGAACGGTAAAATAAAACTGCAACCAAATACGCAATGCATTAAACTACCAGACAATTTTTGCACTGTTGTTCAGGATAAAACTGAATTGATTCAGAGTATTTTCCCGGATATACAGAATAATTATTTGAATCATGAATGGCTTAGTCAACGGGCGATTTTGGCAGCCAAAAACGTTGATGTTGACGAAATTAACTTCCAGATACAACAGTTGTTACCAGGCGATCTGATGTCTTTTAAATCAATCGATACTGTTGTTGATGAAAATGAAAGTGTAAATTTTCCGATTGAATTTTTAAATTAATTAGATATCCCTGGAATGCCACCACATAATCTTCGATCAAAGATTGGTTCCCCTATTATTCTCCTCCGTAATTTGAATCCACCTCAATTATGTAACGGTACGCGTTTGGTCATCAAAAAGATCACCGGAAACATTCTTGAAGCAATCATTTTGGCTGGGAAGTTTAAACGAAAAGTGGTCCTGCTGCCACGTATTCCGATGATACCATCAGATTCTACCATACCCTTCAAAAGGCTACAGTTTCCAATTCGTTTAGCTTTCGCCATGTCTATAAATAAATCTCAAGGTCAAACAATGTCCATTTGTGGTTTAGATTTGGAAAATCCATGTTTTTCTCATGGGCAACTATATGTTGCGTGTTCACGTGTTGGGAAACCGTCGAATCTATTTGTGTTAGCTAAAGACAGGTTAACCAAAAACATTGTGCACCGATTGGTGTTAAATTAAATTGAAATTGAAAGTATTTATAATTCAAAAAAAAAGATATTAATGTTTAAAAGTTTAAGACTGTCTGCCTTGCCTACCTCATTCATGAGTTTAAGCGTCACATGTTATTTACTGTATTATACTGTAATATACTTATATTTGTTATAAAATTAAATGGAAATAATAATACTGATAAATTTTTATTTTTTACCTATTGATTTCTGCTTAGTATCAAGTGTAAGAACATTTTAATTAATTGTGTTCAACGTACTTCCCCTTCAAATCTCAATCCAGTGAATTTGTATACCAACATCATCAACATTTTCGTCTTTGTTCGTAAATAATTTCATTGTACTAAAGGGTTATAGTAGTAGAAAGTCAAATAAGGAGATCACCATATTTTTTTACAAATACCATCTGTGTGAAAAAGCATAGTGGACTCCGTGACTGATGTTCTCTTATTGTTCCTCTTAGATTGTTTACTATAATGTAATATAACGAAAACTTTAGCCACAGCAACGCGTGGCCGGGTCAGCTAGTATGCCTATATAAATAGATACGACACACTCATTCATTTAACCGGCGATTAGAGTTTCTATAGCCAAAAACTACGATTTCGCTAGAACAGTGGCAATGATTTAAATAAATAAATTAATCCTTCCATGTCGTCCATGCTTGATAGATTTCCATCGAATTTCCCAGTATTATGACTTGAACACCGTGGGTTTTGATCTTTCAAATGCCTAAATCCTGTTTATAATGTTTTCTCGTAAATATATCTAATACAGTACTAGATATTTGAACTTTGCAATTTATAAAAGCCTAAAATATGTTTCAGATTACTTCGAATATTATTGTTTTTTTATTGCACACCCATTGCTTTTCCGAACACAGTTTTAGAAGCCGAAAATCCATTAATTTTTAGGGTTTTAAAATACTCCTTAAAACCCAACGAAGATGAATTGGATTTTTTGAATCTTATAGATAATGGCAATATTTTAAACTAACAAAATTCGAAAGATGAACAGCTGTCACTGTCACTGTCAATGAAGCATTTGTTGCAAACTATGATACTAGGGAAGCTAAAAATATAATTGTTTTCATATATTATGTTCAAATAATAACAATAAAGCCCTAATACGATCATGGATAAAAGTGAGTATCAATTATAAAAAATATCGATTAGCCTATCGATCAAAGCCCACAGTAAAAGAGGTGTCAAAAATACTCAACCTATATTTATTGCAGAGTAAGCTTTAATTATTATTTTCAAAATGAAACATTCCAGTTCAGAATTAATGAGTTCTGTTAATATAAAAAATGAAGTGAATTTTCAAAATGAAATCCAAGAAATTAACATTAATCAACAGCGGGAAATTGAAATAGAAGATGTTCAATTTATCAAGAAAGAACCTGATATTCACAATTTGGCGAAAGTCGCAAAATACAAAAAAGAACAAGCCACGATGAAAATTGCGAAAGTAAATCTAAATCTTATAGATTTTTCGTGTACGAAATGCGGGTGTCTAATTGATAGAAGCAAGTCCGCCCATGTTCAATGCAATGATAGCAATGCAATATTTAATGAGTGTTTTACTTTTTTGTGTTGGCAATGCTTAAACGTAAAAACGCCAATTAAAAACCGAAAAAATGTATTTAAAAAGTTGAAATGTAACGAATGCTGTAAGACGTTTGCATTAAAATATCTATTAATCGATCACATTAATGTCTTTCATGGCAAAATAAAAAAATATAAATGCAGCGAATGTGATTATATGTGTACTCGAAAAGGAAACCTAAAAAGACACATTGATAGTGTTCACCGCAAGATAAAAAGTCATAAATGCAGCGAGTGTGATTATATGTGTTACGATAAAAGAAATTTAATCTCACACATTGATGGTGTTCATCGCAAAATAAAAAAATATAAATGCAGCGAATGTGATTATATCTGTACTCAAAAAGGAAACCTAAAAAGACACATTGATGGTGTTCACCGCAAGATAAAAAGTCATAAATGCAGCGAGTGTGATTATATGTGTTACGATAAAAAACAGTTAAAAAGACACATTGATTGTGTTCACCGCAAGATAAAAAGTCATAAATGCAGCGAGTGTAATTATGTGTGCTACACTAAAGGTCACATAAAATCACACATTGATGGTGTTCATCGTAAAATAAAAAAATATAAATGCAGCGAATGTGATTATATGTGTACTCTAAAAGGAACCCTAAAAAGACACATTGATGGTGTTCACCGCAAGATAAAAAGTCA
Source organism: Neomicropteryx cornuta (assembly GCA_020383195.1). NCBI lineage: Eukaryota > Metazoa > Arthropoda > Insecta > Lepidoptera > Micropterigidae > Neomicropteryx > Neomicropteryx cornuta. The sequence goes on along the minus strand of JAHKQU010000010.1, from coordinate 471,229 downwards.
TAAATGCAGCGAGTGTGATTATATGTGTTACGATAAAAGAAATTTAATCTCACACATTGATGGTGTTCATCGCAAAATAAAAAAATATAAATGCAGCGAATGTGATTATATCTGTACTCAAAAAGGAAACCTAAAAAGACACATTGATGGTGTTCACCGCAAGATAAAAAGTCATAAATGCAGCGAGTGTGATTATATGTGTTACGATAAAAAAAAGTTAAAAAGACACATTGATAGTGTTCACCGCATGATAAAAAGTCATAAATGCAGCGAGTGTGATTATATGTGTTACGATAAAAGAAATTTAATCTCACACATTGATGGTGTTCATCGCAAAATAAAAAAATATAAATGCAGCGAATGTGATTATATGTGTACTCTAAAAGGAACCCTTAAAAGACACATTGATTGTGTTCACCGCAAGATAAAAAGTCATAAATGCAGCGAGTGTGATTATATGTGTTACGATAAAATAAATTTAATCTCACACATTGATGGTGTTCATCGCAAAATAAAAAAATATAAATGCAGCGAATGTGATTATATGTGTACTCTAAAAGGAACCCTAAAAAGACACATTGATGGTGTTCACCGCAAGATAAAAAGTCATAAATGCAGCGAGTGTGATTATATGTGTTACGATAAAATAAATTTAATCTCACACATTGATGGTGTTCATCGCAAAATAAAAAAATATAAATGCAGCGAATGTGATTATATGTGTACTCTAAAAGGAACCCTAAAAAGACACATTGATGGTGTTCACCGCAAGATAAAAAGTCATAAATGCAGCGAGTGTGATTATATGTGTTACGATAAAATAAATTTAATCTCACACATTGATGGTGTTCATCGCAAAATAAAAAAATATAAATGCAGCGAATGTGATTATATGTGTACTCTAAAAGAAAACCTAAAAAGACACATTAATGGTGTTCACCGCAAGATAAAAAGTCATAAATGCAGCGAGTGTAGTTATGTGTGCTACAATAAAGGTCACATAAAAAAACACATTGATTGTGTTCACCGCAAGATAAAAAGTCATAAATGCACCGAGTGTGATTATATGTGTTACGACAAAAAAAAATTAATCTCACACATTGATGGTGTTCATCGCAAAATAAAAAAATATAAATGCAGCGAATGTGATTATATCTTTACTCAAAAAGGAAACCTAAAAAGACATATTGATGGTGTTCACCGCAAGATAAAAAGTCATAAATGCAGCGAGTGTGATTGTATGTGTACTGTAAAAGCAACCCTAAAAAGACACATTGATGGTGTTCACCGCAAATGAAAAAGTTTAATTATACGAGGTTTTAAATCTGACTGGATTTCTTTTCCATCAGGGGTTCCTCGAGGTAGTCTGTTGGGCCCATTATTATTTCTATTTTATATTAATGATACTGATAGTTGTTTTCACCATGCTTCAACACTTAAGATGCTGACGACCTTAAAATTTTCTATCCTATGAAACATGTTGATGATTGCCGTCGATTACAGAAAGATATCGAACGTTTTGCTACATATTGCAAAGTTAATCGACTCTATTTAAATGTATCTAAATGCTACTCTATGTCATTAACATGAAAGACCAGTACTATTGATTTTGATTATAAAATTAAAAGCACTTGTTTAACCGAGAAAGTAACTGTTAAAGATTTGGGGATAACATTGGATCGAAAATTACTTTTTGTAAAGCATGTTGACCCAATTACTTATAAAGCTTTTGGCATGTTGGGTTTATTCTCAGAGCATGTAAGCATTTTAATTGATTTTTTTCTTTCAAGATCATCATTCGTCCGAAGTTAGCTTGAATATGCATCTCAAATATGGAATCCACATTACAATTGAGAGGTTGGAACGAATTGAAACGAAATTCATTAAATATTTGTATTATCGTACATTTTCTCTTCCTGACATTTTCTCAATTTCATTAGAAAAATATAATATGGCCAATCTTTCAGATAGATCTCTGACTTATTGTACTTATACAAAATCTTAAATGATTTTGTTAGTTCCATGGAACTAATTGCTTTGATTAAATTTCGTGTACACTCTCGGTTAACTAGACATAAAGAGCTGTTTCGTCTGCCCATATGCAAAAGTAATTACTCCCAAAACAATAATGTTATTAATATATTTAGTTGTAATTTGAGTGAGTTTAAGCATCAAATTTCTAAATAATTGAATGTGTAATTTCCTCTTGTCTTTCTACCTTTTGTTAAAAATTATATGTTAAATCTTTGTTTCGTTAGTTTTAGTTTTTGTGAATTACTGTTGTTGCACATTAATTATATTTTAACATTGCAAATTCTTAAAGGTTAACATTCTTATCTTTGTTTTTGTATAAGGGTTGTAACTAACTGTTTATTTGCCAATTAAAAAATAAATAAATGCAGCGAGTGTGAATAAATGTGTTTCCATGAAAGAAGTTAGAAAAAAATACATTATTGGTGTTCATTTCAAAATAAAAAGATAGAAATGTAGCTATTGTAATTATATTTGTACTCAAAAAGGAAATTGATGAAACACACATTGATGATGTTCAACCCGAAATAAATTTATAAAAATGTAGCGATTGCGATTGTAAAAAAAGGTAAAATGTTATCTGTGACATGGCTTTGAGTTCATTATCTACGCAGACGACATAGATTTTATAGGTTTAACTTCGAAATGTAAATTAAATTAAATTAAAAGAAATCAAATCTCATCAGTATACAGGCTGATTTTTACCGTTCGACTCTATAAAATACAGGGTGCGTCAAAACAATATAGAAATGAAGGCGACTAAATACGTGAACGAAGATTCCTTCTGAGGAGTGATTCTGACACAAATCGTTAGGTTCAAATGTATTTTTACCTACTGGTTTCTTTACTGTACTTTACTGTACCTTACTGTACCTTAGTGTGGTCTATTCAGTTTTTCTGCTACTTTTGTTAGTTATTCGTATCGAAGTATGATTACCTGATAGGTATAATGAAATAAACACACCTAGCTTTAACGTGCCTAATTATAATTATTGTTTTGTTAATCGTTATAATATTGAGAACAAATATATAAATTACATCGTAGCTGTTAATAAAATAATTAAATTAGGATAGCGTTTCATTAAATTCATTTTGTTAAAACATTCATTTCGTTAAATTCATTTTGTTAAAACTGCCGTAGAAACAACCATCTTTAACAACATCACGTCTATCGTAAAATAATTATTTTTTTAACTAATTTATATTTACAAGTCCAAAAAATATGTTTTTTTTACTTAATAGATATTAGAATATTTCAAATATTAAAATAAAATGATTAAGTATGTTGAATTTAATTTAAGGAATTTTTATTATTATTTTAGTTTATTGTTTTAGAAACCCATGCTTGATGACTCGGTAGAATTTGCGTAGAATTCAATAAAATTTTACCGACCTCATATGGATTTTTATTTTCCTATATTATATCAAACAAAATCTTCTTTTTATTGTAATATTTCAAAGTTTCAGTTTGAGTGTTATGTAATATTAAAAATACCTAGTTTTTAACATAAATAGTGTCACTATTTTAATTCAGTTAATTACTTTTTTCGTATTTGATTTTCAAAGTTGGTGTTTCAAACATTTACAATATTATATTATTTTTCTTTTTTTTCTAAACCATTACTTATATTATAGTTGAATTGTATTTCATGTTTTACTTATTGGCTTTCGGTAAATATTTTTAATTTAAAAAAGGCTTCTTAATATACCGGGAGTGTATTTTTTTGAAATCGGTATAAATTAGGATCTTAATCATCAGAAATGAATGGTCAGATAAAACTACCTACCTACCTAGCGACGATTTCCGTGTGAATTAAGTGGAAAACTTACAATAAAATTATTTATCCTTAAAAGATGTTGATGTAAAAAGTGTATAAATTGTTTTAGATAATTAAGAAAATTTAAATGCAGCGAGTGCAATTCAAATCACTCGCAGAATCATATCTATATAGCTCATCGAAAAGAATTAGGTGTAGCCAGTGTAATTAATTACAGAAACATATCGAAGCATTTCATATGAAAATAAACAATAAATAAACAAATCATTTGCAGTTCATTAAAATATTAATATTATTTCCTCCCCGCCCGCTGCTCTCTCCTCAGGCCGGGCAGCGCCCTCGACGGTCGCTTCCATCCGCACGTTACTCGCCGCCGCCGCCTGCGTTGTCTCCCTCTCGCAGGCTCTCCTTGGCCAGCTGATCCGCCGGAGTTATCGGACCGCGAGGGACGAACCGTGACTGGTCGGGCACCGCATCACCTACAGATCTAAATGGTAGCATAATTTGAGACAAATAATGAACTTTCCCTATTGCCTGGCAGGGTGATAAGAGAAGAGTGCTTGGGCGCCAGACGGGGTGTTCAAGCGATGTCACGGGTTGCCCCTCATCCCACTCTCATCGCCTTGACTCACTCCCGTTACATGGCAGGTCTGGCTAGTCCAGACCGCGACTTACAAAAAACCCGGTCACTCCTCTAGATGAGAGGACGCTATCATGGAACGGGCTCAAGATAAACGAAGATCTCAGGGTCGTCTGGGTCATGTCCCATGAAGCATTATGAGCCCGTGTCACAAGTAAATGATAAGGTACATGGCAAAGGTAGTTAAAGACAAGAGGTGCATTTATTGAAAAAAATGGTGAGGTTAAATATTGATAACAATTAAAGTCGTTTAATACAATACCACAACAGATGAGAGACCAGTTGAACCAGAAGGGTCAAATGGTCTAGAAGATAACAACTGACTAATGAACAAAAATGAACAAAAGGCTTAACGCCGTCGTTTTGTGGTCTGAAGGACCTTAGATGAAACGACAACGTGCATGACATAAAATAATAATGATGTAAAAAAAACAATTAATTTCGAATTTTGACATGGACTCGACAATGCGACGAACATGTTTCAGACACAAAGCAGGGTGAAACGATAACGTAAAAAAAAACAATTAATTTCGAATTTCGCAATTGGCTCTACGATGCGACAAACATGTCAATTAACTGTATGAAGAAACGATATTGCAAATAAAATGAACTACTAATAATGCAAAAAAAACAATTAATTTAACATTTTGGATTGGGTTTTACAATCCGGCAAATATGCTTCAGGAAACAATGCAATTGGCTTAGGTGAGAAAAAAAATACTAATAATCTACCCGAATGTAATCCAAAGTACGACCTCACTTAACGCTTTTTGGCAAAATTATAAATCAACAATTAATTAAACAGTTAATTAAACAAACCTCATTTTATGGCAATATTGCTCTTACGTGAGTTCAAATCAAATAAATATGAAAAGCTAACAAACATATAAAATTCTTAAGGGTGACTTTATTACTTTAATATTCAAAACAGATTGTTTGTAAATAATGGCATTACCTCATAATGACGTTTTACTATTTGTGCTTAGGTGTAAGTACGCCGATTAAACATTAGGAGGTGACACCTCGTTTAAAGCAAAAAACAAACAAACAAAAACAAACAAAATAATCAAACAAATCGACGGTGGTTTCACGCTACATGCTAGGTACTTATTTATGGCTAAGCATTTTGGCATTTTGGCACAGCAGAAACATACTAAAAATTATATTAAAAAGTTTATAAAGATTATGGGTATTTTACTCACTATTAGAACCAATGGTAAAACGTATTGCATGGGGTTATCTTAAAGTAATACAAAAAAAATATAGTATAGCATTTCAATATGATGGCATGGCATTTGACACCTCGTGTGAAAAAATCTAAACAAATAAACAAAAAAAAAAACTGGTTGTAAATATACTAAAAAATAACTGCTGATTTATACTTGGATTATGTGAACGAACTGGCGATTCGATCTGTACTTCTTAAAATGTTAGTATAATTATTTAATAAAAAAAATATCAAAATTTATTCAGAAGCTTCAAGGGATCGAACGGACTAAACCCGTTTGAAACAATAAAAAAAATCCACCCACTCCAGAGATAATTTATGTGACGGACCCCCTTTTTCCTCGGCCCGAAGACCATCGAAGACGTGGCCCAGATGAGCAGATCGGCGCCCCTCCGTTCGCCCGGGACCCTCGGGGACCTCGAACCTTCGTGCAGGTGGCCCCCTCACCAGCCATTTGGCCACTGATAAATCGCACAAAAACCAAACTTGCGCGCCTGAAATATTTATCGCTTAGGGTAGTTCATTCAAAAGTCACTGCTGAATTCATGTATTCAATTTAGATTTGTTTTAAAAATGCATATTTTAAAAAAAGAGTGGATATTATCATTTTGTTTTTTTGTTTTTGTATCGTATTCGATGGTTTTGTGCCCGAATTTTACCAAAGCGCAATAACCAAAAGTCTACAAGAGAACATTATGAAATTTATCACTTTCTCAACTTTACATATGTTTATTTTTCGACCAGCAAGTATAGCTATCGCCTGTTTATAGTATTGTTATCGTGCAGCACTCTGCACTGGTAAATCATCGATGGTCACTCAAACGCCGTCCGCGAGATGGCGCGCACGCGCTCGCCCCTGATTGGCTAAGGGAAGCATCGACACATGCGCACGACGGAACGGCGGGCGATGCGCCGCGACCGGTCGGCCGGCAATCGCCCGAGACCTTTCTCCAGCGAAGCCCGCGTCAATTGTGTCACTGCCTTGTCTCTGCCTTCATATTGCGATCTCATTTATTGTAACATTGTTAATAAAGTGGTACTTCGTACTTAATGGTGTTTACTGAAAGGACCCCATATAACAGTATATAAACCCGACGCACCCAATGATAGTTTTATACCGAAATTCAGCGCCATGATGCATCATCAGGTATCTTACTTAGCTCCATGGTAAATTCCGAACGTGTGGAAGTGTGGAGTGATTGATAAATGCATTTTGGCTTACAGAATAGAACTAAAATAAAATACTATATAAATTGAGTCAAATCAAAACTACTCAGGCGATCAAACAGGTATTTAAAACAATCTTGGGAAACTTCTTCCCTTTTACTTTGTCACACTTGAGAATAATTTCTATAAAAACATCATTTTTTTCCTACCCGGTGCTCCCTTAACACATTCAGATCCGTACGTTACAGACAACAAAATATCCCACTCTGAACTGACTTATAATTTCTTATAATTGACAATTAATATGTAAAAAACTATGAAAATGTTTGTTTCTTATATTTAATAATATATTGACATAACTTTTGTAAAAAAAAACTCAAATTATTTACCATCAAAAACACTCCCAATTCACTATCGCGCTTTTCACCAAACGTCAAAACCAAACTAAAATGAAAAAAAAAAGAAGAATTGTTACGCGTGGATTATCAATAAAACACAGTTTTTACACCTTTGAATTATTGTATTGCTTGTTCGACATAAAAACAATGCATCAACACATATCCAACAACCACAGTCAATAATCATCTCCATTGCGGCGGTGGCTGGCAGATGCGCGAGTGAGGCGGAGCATAGACAAGCTATAATAATATAGTATAACAATCGGCCATCCTGTTCTTCGACGTGCCCCACGGAGTTTCTCTCAACTATTTTCTACTTGCGGTCGCCCTGTAATGGAATTATTAAAGCAATCTCAGGATCAAAACATTGTCCATCATAATTAATGCATCTATCATTGCAAATACTTCTCAAATATACATAATGAAGTTATCATTAACATAGGTTAACCATTATTGCAGTTACTATTATGATATGATCTAAGGGAATAATAATTGGAACAATAAAGTTAGATACAGTATATTATTATTATATACTTCATCCGAATACAATAGGGCATATTCGACACACTCTGCTCGTTGAACACAGAGCCAGCTCATTGGAAACACAGTCTGCTTAATGGACACACAGTCCTACTTAGAGACACACAGTCTGCTTATTGGACACACAGTCCTACTTAGAGACACACAGTCTGCTCATTGGACACACAGTCCGCTTAATGGACACACAGTCCTACTTAGAGACACACAGTCTGCTTATTGGACACACAGTCCTACTTAGAGACACACAGTCTGCTTATTGGACACACAGTCCTACTTAGAGACACACAGTCTGCTCATTGGACACACAGTCCGCTTAATGGACACACAGTCCTACTTAGAGACACACAGTCTGCTTATTGGACACACAGTCCTACTTAGAGACACACAGTCTGCTCATTGGACACACAGTCCGCTTAATGGACACACAGTCCTACTTAGAGACACACAGTCTGCTTATTGGACACACAGTCCTACTTAGAGACACACAGTCTGCTTATTGGACACACAGTCCGCTTAATGGACACACAGTCCTACTTAAGAGACACACAGTCTGCTCATTGGACACACAGTCCGCTTAATGGACACACAGTCCTCTTAATGGACACACAGTCCTACTTAACAGACACACAGTCTGCGCAGCATTGGACACACAGTCCGCTTAATGGACACACAGTCTGCGCAGCATTGGACACACAGTCCACTCATTGGACACACAGTCCTACTTAAAAGACACACAGTCTGCTTGTTGGACACACAGTCTGCGCAGCATTGGACACACAGTCCACACATTGGACACACAGTCCTACTCAATCGCAGTTAACTTTCCAATAAGTCTATCATATCATCTCCGTCTATGTCACTGTTACAACTTTCAGATTCTTCTTCTATTTGTGGTTTATAAGGGTGCAGAGAATCAGCTGGTACAGTTGCGGTAAGTTTCTTGTACCCCTTCATGCCTTTAACACTCTGTATTTTATAACGATCAATATCCGGAAATGCAATTGCTACTTTATATGGACCACTGAAAACATTACCAAGTTTTTTTATTTACTCCTGTAGCCCCACATGTTGAACCACCCTTGCACAATACAAGCTGACCCTTCTTGTATTTCGGAGCCTCCTTTATTTTCCTATCTGCTCTTAATTTCACTTTCTCAGCATTCTGGTCAATATTTTTCTTAGCTTGCATGCGTCTTTGTGTCAGTGATGCTTCAGTAGTTTTATCAATATGGTTGCTTTTTGACTGTAGTCAACTGGTTACTGTCATGAGCAAACATTAAATTAACTGGTGAATATTTAGTGGTAGCATGAATTCTGTTGATTGTTGATTCTGAGGTGGTTAAAATCATACATCTCGAACCGCTCTCAATTGGTAACGATAAACGGCTTCAAATCTTCGCCTGCAGTCATAACATCGGGAGTTCCACAAGGTTCTAACCTAGGGCCACTCCTGTTTCTTATTTTTATTAATGACCTCTGCATAGAACTGAAATGTCTTCATTTATTCTACGCTGATGACTATCTCGGATAATTTTGCATCACAAAGGTTTTCCTCTTCAGTCATTGTATTGATAGCCTGTACAATCGTCCTATTTACTCTCTCAACCTGGCCATTCGATCTAGGAACTGCTTAGCAATTTTTGATGTGTTTGAATTGTTTTTCTTCCGAAAATGTCTTAAAATATCTACTGGTAAATGCCCTTCCGCGATCTGTTATCACCCGTGTTGGAGTTCTAAATGATGAAATGATATCTCGTAGTGATATATAGTTTCTACAGAGCTTACTGTTCGAGTTGGCCTAGCCCAAACAAATTTAGTAAAAGCGTCAATTATAACAAGTATGTAAGAGTTACGTTTGTGACTTTTAGGAAATGGACCAACATGATCCATATGCAAGGTATGCATTGGAATTGCAATTCTTGGGATAGGGTGAAGTTTTCCTCTGGTTTTCCGTAATGGCCCTTTTTATAAGCACAATCAAGGCATCCGGAACATACTCCCTAATAAAACGGGTCATCTTCTGAAACCAAAATATTCCTTTGATAATATTTTTTTACATTTACCAAAGCCATTTTACATTTGTCCAATGTCATCATGAAATTTTCTTAATAAATTCCATTTTGCTATTTTTGGTATAAGTCTACTGCCGTACAACGTTTTTCTGTAAAGCCGATTATTGATGTATTCAAAGCTAGCTACAATATCATTGCTTGCTTTACCACTCAGCAGTTGTTTAACGATAGACTGAATTGAATTGTCTTGTATTTAAACTGTAAGGAACCAATCATCATCACCCACAATCAAAACATTTACACCTGGCCCATCAACTGGACAGCGGCTCAGTGCGTCGACATGTTGCATACGATTACCTGGCCTGTACTCAATTTCAATTCATAATCCTGTATTGACAGCCACCATCTTGCTATCCTTGGTATCAAATCCTTCTTGGTTAACGTAGTTCTCAGAGCAGCACAATCTGTCACTATTTTAACATGTTTTCCTATAACATAGACCCTAAATCTTCTCAGTGACTCAACTGCCAAAGTTTCCAATTTATAGCTATGGTAAAATTGCTCTTCTTTCGAAGTTACTCTGCTAAAATATGCTATTGGTTTGAGTGTGCTGTCTTTTTGATACTGAAATAGTATTCCGGCGAGGCCAATTTTGCTTGCATCTGTATGAATTTCCGTTAGTGCCTCTGGGTCGTAAATGGCTAAAATTGGTCTGGTTGTTAAAAGATCCTTTAGTTTGATAAATGCAATCTCCTGTTCTTCACCCCAGTGCCAAATAGCATTTTTTAGTCAATGATGTCAATGGTCTAGCTATTAGGGCAAACCTTTTCACAAATTTACGAAAATAAGGTGTTAAACCGATGAATTGTCGAACCTGATGCACATTTTCTGGCTATTGAAATTTTGAAACTGCATCAATTTTTCTTTCGCCTGGTCGAATGTTGTTTGCAGAGACTTCATGACTTAAATAGTTAATTGTTTGTTTTAGAAATGAGCATTTTTAAAATTCAACCGCAAATTTGACTCACTAAGCAATTTAAGGACTTCTTTTAATGTCTCCAAACCTGTTGATATGTCTTTGGATGGAATAAGGATGTCATCTATATAAATTATGACACCTTGATTCTTTAAACTGCTAAGCACTCTATTAATTAATCTGGAGAAAACGGCCGGAGCATTGGCCAGACCAAATCCCATTTTCAAAAATTCATACTGGCTATCGGGAGTCACAAATGCTGTTTTATGAATGGAATCTGACGCCATCGGTACCTGGTAATAACCCTGAGCAAGGTCAAGTGTCGTAAAGTACAATTTTCCATTTAATTTTCCTATTTGGTCGTCAATATGGGGCAGTGGGTACCTATCTTTCACAGTAATAGCGTTAAGCGAGCGATAATCAACACATAATCTATACTCTCCATTTTTTTTCTTAACTAAAACTATGGGGCTTGCATAATTGGATGATGACTCTCGGATAATTCCACCTTCGATTAGATCTTTGACTTTTTCCCTTACAACTTCTTGTTCCTTGTAGGATAATCTGCGTGCTTTATAAAATATTGGTTGATCAGAAGTCGTCTTAATAGTCTTTTCGGTTAATTGAGTACAACCTAACTCCTTTGAATTCTTCGCAAAGCAGAAGTAATAACTATTTAATAATTGATAAAGGTCTCTTCTTGAAGCCTCGTTCAGGTCACCAACATCTAGATCACTTTCATCAAATAAGGCCATCTTATTACAATAATCAGGAAATGAATACTCAGTTTCGTTAGTTACAGTCATTAGGTATATATATATTATCTGCCTGTTTACATACTTCAGCACGGGCTAGCGACTTCCCAGCGTCCCATGTAATTTGTTGATCTCCCCAATTTGAAACGCTTATAGATGCATTAGGCACCTTTAATAATGACCCAGGTATTGAGTAACATTGCGATCCAAGTTCTAGAAGCAGTGGTTTAGTTACTAATGTTTTGCAGTGACAGCCATTTACTACGATAGGTATAACCTTAGTTGATTTTGGAGGTAAAGTGACTCTGTCTAGGGTGCACACCGCAACACGTTCCATGCATTCCTCAATTAGGGAGATTCTTGCTAGTGGTAATGTTTCATCAATACTTATAAGTTTAACAGTGTCTTGGGATACTATAAGCATAACATCATCATGGTTAATAATCGGATGACCAATAAGTAGATCTACTCCTCCTAGGGTGCAATCGGATATGACTGCTAAAGACTGACGGTTTATTTGGTCTATTTTAACAGTAAAAAAATACTTCCCCCAAAGCAGGTGCCTGACCTCCTGCAAAGCCTCGTAACATTTGTTGATTTCGTATCCGGGTCGAACTTCGGGATGATATCAGCCTCCACATGTAGTTGATTTGGGATGTGATGTGGCATAGAGAGTGATCTCTGTTCAGCTAAGACTTCGTTTACCATTTTCTTTAGTTTCGTCTCCATTAGATGTTTCATCAGCACATGTGGTCGTTCATTTTCTTCGGCGTCGGAATGACCTATGAATGGCTATTTTTACGTTTTCGCGGCATTCCATAATCGATAGAATACGGTCCGGACATGATAATAGGTACTTGATTTAAAACTGAGACAAATTTACACGAAACAACAAGCACACAAGGTTAAAATGTTTGTCCAAATATATTGTGTCAAAAATCACCGAACTTAACCTTAAAAGCGTTCAAAACATCGCGAAACAGTAACTATAATCGTAAATCTATAATAAAAATTACGTTCATCCCACTTCTGAATTGTTACGCGTGGATTATCAATAAAACACAGTTTTTACACCTTTGAATTATTGTATTGCTTGCTCGACATAAAAACAATGCATCAACACATATCCAACAACCAGTCAATAATCCTCTGCATGGCGAGGCGACTGACAGATGCGCGAGTGGGGCGGAGCATAGACAAGCTATAATAATATAGTATAACAGAATATTCCTATTCCTTCATGAATCCAGGTTTACGCGACATGCCATGCTTTTGAATAATAATAGAAATTCATTAAGACGGTATCGGGTTTACCCGGGAACGGAACCCTGTCGTATAAGACGATCACGATAGATACCGTTATCGGCGCTGAACGTGTTTATTGTCAGGAAATGATGATTTAATTATTACCATTAGTTAATTAATTCACTCTCGATATGTAAGTTTTTAAAATAGTCTTAAGTGTGTGCGAATGGCCCTGGTGATATTGTTATAATATTCTACCCATTTTCGAATTCAATTATTTGCCCTTTGCCCTTCGCCCTTCGCCCTTCGCCCCAAGGACAAAGGGCAAAAGGGCGAAGGACAAAGGGCAAAGGGTAAAGGGTAAAGGGCGAAGGGCAAAGGACAAAGGGCGAATGACAAAGGGCAAAGGGCAAAGGGTGAAGGGCAAAGAGCGAAAGACAAAGGGCAAAGGGCATAGGGCGAATAACAAAGGGCAAAGGGCACAGGGCAAAGGACAAAGGGCAAAGGTCGAAGGGCAAAGGGCGAAGGGCAAAGGTCGAAGGACAAAGGGCAAAGGGCGAAGGACAAAAGGCAAAGGGCGAAGGGCAAATGGCAAAGGTCGAAGGACAAAAGCAAAGGGCGAAGGGCAAATGGCGAAGGGCAAAGGGCAAAGGGCGAAGGACAAAGAACAAAGGGCAAAGGGCGAAGGACGAAGGGCGAAGGACAAAGGGCAAGGGCAAAGGGTGAAGGGCTTGAATCTTACTTGAATCGCAATCTATCAACTAGTGTGCGAATATAATTTCCGAAGTGCGATTCACCACCGCACGACTGACTTAAGTTGTTTCTCATTTTTGGGCATTTTTGGGCATATTTGGGCATCATCGCCGTCAATCTATATATTTATTATGAAAAATAAGAAAATAATTTATAACGGGTTTTTTTTTTAGAGGCGTGGTTTTCAATCTGGCACTACTTTTTTCGTAGTTGGTGTTTTTGACAGCTGTCACTTGATTTATGCTCAGTTTGGTTTGCCATTTCATAATGAATAGACTTACTCAAGAACAACGTTTGCAAATAGTGCAAATTTAGAAAAAAACACTCTAAAATAAAGTAAAAATCGCGTCGTGGGCCTGTGGCGTGGCCTCCAAGATCGTGCGATTTAACACCGCTGGACTATTTTTTGTGGGGTTATGTGAAGTCGCTTGTCTACGCAGATAAGCCGGACACGATTAACGCCTTGGAAGAGAATATTCGGCGCGTTATTGCTGACATACGGCCCAACTTGCTGCAAAAAGTGGTTGAAAATTGGGCCTCTCGGCTGGAATTTGTTCGAGTCAGCCGCGGCGGCCACTTACCCGAAATCATTTTTAAAACATAATGGCAAACCCTTATCTTTATAATAAAACTAAATTCTTAACCATAACATCAAATTATATGCAAATTATCTCTTCTTGAAAACCACGCCTCTAAAAAAAAACACCTTTATTATATCTATTAATTTTGTGCGCAGTCATGGCAGATATAGCAGTTTTTTTTTTTTGTCAAATGTGTCGTTAATAAAGTCTCCGACTAAAGATACTTATTAAATAGTATTTGTTTTAATATAGTGTAAAACGGTTTTCATTTTATTTTTTAATTTTCCGATTATTTAAAGAATATTTTTAGTCCGTTTTAATTCAAATAATTACGCGTTTGTTTTAAATGATATTGTTTTACCATAGAGCATCATTAATATATACCAGTAGCACAGTGATTCATACCGCAAATAAACTTTCTTATTTTCTGGTGAACGGCGTCAATATTGACGCCGTTCACCAGAAAATAAGAAATTACAATCACACTCAATCACTCAATCAATTAGAATTTACACTCATATGAGTGTAAATTGTATTGGCTAAACATGCATAAACACAGTCGCTACATTAAAATTGTCTATGAACGCCATCTAAAACCAAAAATCCAACACTTTTATTACTTCAACATATATTTATTATCCAATTAACGCTAATATAAATTCCTAAATTTCGGTTAATTGAATATGCATAATCGGTCGCTGAATTTAAACAAATAAAAGATGATTATTTTATTGTGTTTTGTGGTTCAGATGTTTTCTGCTGGTTCAACATTAGAAAATATGTTTTTTTTTACCCTTATACAAATGGATGATGAAATATTTGATTCGGATGATCTAATAAAAAAAAAGTTAAAAAAGCTCGCTATTATTGTTGAATTTTGCGAGTTGCTATCTTAATATTTTCAGAATTTTCATTTTAATAATATTGCTAAAATCTTGAGACAGATCCGTAAATAAATTTCTCTCGTAAGTTCAGTATAGGAGCATTTAAGCTGAATCTATATGAGATTGGGATTTTTATCTATTCATTTAATTGTTTATTTATCTACCTTTATCCACTCAAATACTTGTTAATTGCTTTTAAAAGAAGTTCAACACACTGGCACGACGGAACCACGCAAAAACAATCTTAGTCCGTTTTATAGGCGCCAATCGTTTTGAAATAAACGAGAAATTATAATCAATTTCTAAAAGTATCTTAAGGAATTTAAAACAACTAAACCAAACTCAAACTACGCTCAGATCGACCACGCCAGTGGATGCTTTTTGTCTGAATTCTCACTTAAGGTAATTTCAATTATATTCTCTTAATTCATTCTTCGCTCAAGAAGAATTATCAAACCTTGACAATCTGTTCAAAATGGCCGTGTGGCCCTATATATTAAAACATTACACAGTTTAGCATGCGGAAAAAATAAACAAATCAAAGATTAGGTTTTTCATAAATTATAGAATATGAAAAAATGTGTTTTATATGTCAAATACGAGGGTAGAATGAATTAACCTATTAAGTACCTAGTTGTTGCAATTATAACGAAAACTGTGTTATGCGCATTCAAACAATAATTGCCGTCGCTGTAATCATTTTATTCAAAATATGCAAATAACAGGAATGTTTCTGTAAATATCTGAAACTCCAAATGAAATACAAAATAACTCTTAAAACCACACACATTGCATATGAACTTTTCTAATTAAAGATGACAGTACTTAATTGTAAATGTTATATCTGAAATGCTACATTAAAAACAACATATTGTCTTAATAATATGTTAATGCATTTGTTATTTAAATGAACCTTAATGAACTAGCTGAACTTTCTTATATGTGGTGTCTATAGTTATGTATTTGTAATTTTTGTTTAGCAAAACTTGTAAAATCACATTCGCTTCATTTTAATTTTCTTAATTTTTGGTGAATGGCGTCAATATGGTTCCGTAAAAGTTGATTAAATGAACATGCATAATCACACTCTGTGCATTTGAAAGTTTTCATTTTCCGATGAACGGTGTTAATATGCCTCTGTAAATTTCCTTTAGTTGAACATGCATAATCACACAATATGCATTTAAACTTTCTTATTCTCAGATGAACGGCGTTAATATGGTTTCGTAAACTTTCTTTACGTGAACATGAATAATCACATTCGCTGCATTGAAATTTTTTGATTTTCCGATGAACGGCGTTAATATGGTTCCGTAAAAGTTGATTAGTTGAACATGCATAATCACACTCGCTGCATTCAAACTTTCTTATTTTCCGATGAACGGCGTTAAAATGGTTCCGAAAATGTTGATTAGTTGAACATGCATAATCACACTCGCTGCATTTAAACTTTCTTATTCTCAGATGAACGGCGTTAATATGGTTTCGTAAACTTTTTTTAAAGGAACATGAATAATCACACTCGCTGCATTTAAACTTTCTGATTTTCCGATGAACGGCGTTAATATGTCTACGTAAATTTCCTTTTGTTGAACATGCATTATCACACTCTATGCATTTAAAGTTTCTCACTTTCAGATGAACGGCGTTAATATGCTTCTGTAAATCTCCATTACTTGAACACGAATAATCACATTCGGTGCATTTAAAATTTCTGATTTTCCGATGAACGGCGTCGATATGTTTTCGTAAATCTCCATTACTTGAACATGCATAATCACACTCGCTGCATTTAAACTTTCTGATTTTCCGATGAACGGCGTTAATATGGTTCCGAAAATGTTGATTAGTTGAACATGCATAATCACACTCGCTGCATTTAAACTTTCTTATTTTCCGATGAACGGCGTTAATATGGTTCCTTAAAAGTTGATTAGTTGAACATGCATAATCACACTCGCTGCATTTAAACTTTCTTATTTTCCTATGAACGGCGTTAATATGTGTTCGTAAATGTTGATTATTTGAACATGCATAATCACACTCGCTGCATTTAAACTTTCTTATTTTCCGATGAACGGCGTGAATATGTTTCTGTAAACTTTCTTTAAATGAACATGAATAATCACATTCGCTGCATTTAAACTTTCTTATTTTCCGATGAACGGCGTTAATATGGTTCCTTAAAAGTTGATTAGTTGAACATGAATAATCACACTCGCTGCATTTAAACTTTCTTATTTTCCGATGAACGGCGTTAAAATGGTTCCGTAAATGATGATTAGTTGAACATGCATAATCACACTCGCTGCATTTAAACTTTCTTATTTTACGGTGAACGCCGTCAATATGTTTCCGTAAATATTGATTAGTTGAAAATGCATAATCACACTCGCTGCATTTAAAATTTCTCACTTTCAGATGAACGGCGTTAATATGGTTCCTTAAAAGTTGATTAGTTGAACATGCATAATCACACTCGCTGCATTTAAACTTTCTTATTTTCCGATGAACGGCGTTAATATGTTTTCGTAAACTTTCTTTAAATGAACATGAATAATCACATTCGCTTCATTTAAACTTTCTTATTTTCCGATGAACGGCGTTAAAATGGTTCCGTAAATGATGATTAGTTGAACATGCATAATCACACTCGCTGCATTTAAACTTTCTTATTTTCAGATGAACGGCGTTAATATGGTTTCGTAAATTTCCTTTAGTTGAACACGAAAAATCACATTCGCTGCATTTAAACTTTCTTATTTTCCGATGAACGGCGTTAATATGTTTCTTTAAATCTCCATTACTTGAACATGCATAATCACACTCTGTGCATTTGAAATTTCTTATTTTTAGCATTAAATTAGCATTTTCCTCGTAATAATGTTGTAGCACATTTTTTGTGTCTTTTTCCGATTTGATAAATTTGATATTTTCTACTGTAAATTGATCGCATAGTTGATTTGAGTTCAGTTGTTGATTTGAGTGATTACTATCGCAGTCATTGACAATGATTTCTGATTTAACGGATTGACTTGCAGAGTATTCGTTAGAATTAGTAAATCGCACTTTTTCAAAATCACTGCTAGTTGGTTTGCTTTCGCTAGTTTTCTCATAAATACTGTGATCATTCGCTCGCTCCATTTTATGAATCTCATTTTATGAGTAATATCAATTAATTTAACATTATGTTATGCGATATTAAATCAAAAGAATGTTTTGGTTAGGTACCTACATAATTATTATATTCTTGTAATGAATTTTAATATCTCCACGTATTTTAGTTGAGTTTGACTTATCACTTCACTATTTTCGATGGCGTTCTACGTTCTCTAACCTAACCTAACCTGTCAATTTGGTTAAAGTTTCACTTGTTTAGAATAATGATTATATTGTATGCAAATCCGGACGAATAATGGCAAATAAATTTAATACAGCAATTCCTACTTCGTACGAATCAGGGCAACTGCAAAATTAACACTTTTCTGTCTCTATTATTGTCATGGCGACTCTAACCTGTCAAACTGACAAGGAGCGTTCGGCAAGTCAGCTTCAGACTAACCCTCCATAAAGTGTGATTTATGCCAGTTCAAAGTTGCAAAAGTAGGTAGACTGAAAATTGTATTTACTTAAGGTAAATATCGTGGATTTTCTTATTTTAAGTGTAAAGTATAAATAGTGTATTTACTTAATTTATAGTAAATATGAAAATAAAATACGTGTATCTGTTAAGTATGTTTTAATTTGAATCAGTCATGTTAACCGATTTTACATGATCTGTTAGGTGAGCGTTACATGTTCTAAGAAAGTTTATTTATGTGTTTTTTTTATTGTTGCATTTTCCACTTGTATTATCCGTTTTTATTGCGTTAGTGGAGAGGATACAAAACTACAGATGGAACAAAACATGAAACTAAAGTGACACGCATATATTATTTTTTTAGATAAAAAAAATAAACATTCCTACCTTACTATGTAGAAGTACAAGTATATATGTATATATGTATATATATTTTTTATTTATATTCGTCCCTTGAATACGTCCAAGCGATAGACAATGATCTTACTTTTGGCCGAAATTTTGTAAATCTAATTGCACGTGGCTCTATCACACACGAATACCATATGGGGGTAGTCCGGGAGACGTGTACACGGGTTTACTAATTCCCCAATGTGGAGTTATGCTGCCAGAAAACATAGATACGGGAACTGAGGGCGAAAAACGCACCACGCCAAGTACGCCACTTTGCGTCGAGTACACTCCTCGCGAATCGTACTCTCGCTTGCTCGCATGTGCCATCTATCCAGTCTCTATCTAGATGGGTATCTACCGGTGTCGGGTTTTCACAAGGACAATTTGTATCTATATGTTTTAAAAGATCGTTGGGGAAAAGTGCCATCGGGAAGAGGCTCCTTAAATTACGCACAATTGCTAATCTCTTTGAGATACAGGTCTTTTCTTTTTGTTTAAAAAAAAAATAATTGGACATGTAAACACAATGTTACCACTATCCTACCAAAAGATATGATGCCATGTTAGGTTAAAAGGGTGTAGCGAAGGGGTCCCTAGGGATTAACCCTCACCCTTGATTAACCCTCATCAGATAGCGTGAGTGAAAAAACACCGAAAGGATTTATTTATTGCTCACCTTTTCGGCAATATCTAAACTTTAGGCCTTTTAAACTTTTTTTTTATATTTTTACATTATTATGCTATTTTTGTTTTCGGCTAATGTTTTTAATTTAAAAAAAACCTTTATCAGATCTTTTGGATTTTTTTATATCGGATGAAGAAGACTATCTTTAATGTTTTAGAAAAGAAATTTCATCACTTTCTTGTGGACACAATAATTGGCGTCATTTCACACCAATCACTTTCAAATTGATACATAAATTTAACGTCACAAAGTCTCGGTCAAGTTCGCTAAGGGTCAAAATTAGACCAGGGAAAAGTGAAATTTTGCTATAACTTTCTTAGTATATAAAATATCAAATTAATTTAAATTTGATATTATTCCCTAACTAGGGGCTGAAAACTCACATAAGTAAACTTTTTTGATAGCGCCAACCATTAGTCTTAGGGGTGGGATAAAGTGCTTTTTCAAAATACAAGAACCATACCTCCCTTAATAATGACAGGATCAATTTCGTTCGAAATGTTAATTGTAGACCTCTAATTTCCCTACAACTTTTATTTGAAACAATTTTTGATATGAGCAACCCTCACGCCACAGTAATAAGAGGGATTCAATATGCGCACTCTCGCTTTGCGAGTCTACGGCGGGTTGAGCCGCGCGGCAGCTCGCGCAGAG
This sequence comes from Neomicropteryx cornuta, assembly GCA_020383195.1. NCBI lineage: Eukaryota > Metazoa > Arthropoda > Insecta > Lepidoptera > Micropterigidae > Neomicropteryx > Neomicropteryx cornuta. The sequence continues at coordinate 450,929 of JAHKQU010000010.1, read as the reverse complement.
TTTGATACAAGTTCGTACAATTGGCTTTCGCTTAAAAACACTATCTACTTTAAAAAAATGCAATTGCCAAATATTTAAATGAATATATTTCAAAGTAAATGCAAGAGAAATGCACAAATATATTATTATATATTTTTTATTATAATACAGTAATAATCTAGGATTTTAGAATTTGTATTAATTTTATTAAATCCTCACTTAAATAGTTTTTGAACAGCACATTATAATAGCATTAAAACACAATTATCTCAAATATACGAACACTCAATTTCAATCTCAATTCAACCAAATATAAAAATAATGGTGAGCATCACATCTGCATATTTAAATTGTTTTTTGAGGTGTCTTTAAATGTAAAAAAAAACTTATTATGCTAATCATATAATTTATTTTTTTAATAAAAGATCTTCTTTCAGGTACTATTTAAGTACTTAGGTAAGTACCTAAAGTTAATAGTAAATGTTACCTAATCGGTTCTATAAAAGAGTTTTGTTTGCACGCTTGTAATTGCAAATCGATAAGTTTTTTTTTAATTCGTATTTATAGAATTTGTGCAATCGCACTGCCTGCTTTCAATTTAATTTTATTTTCTGATGTATTGCGTGGGTTTGTTATTTTATGTTAACTTAAAATGTTGCAGGGACGAAAAGATAATAAAAGTGTATAATTTAATGTTTATTTTTAATTAAGGCAAAACGCGTTTAATCGTGCTAATATTACGGGCGCGGACATAAAATTTAATAAATTATTTTATAACGAAATTGGTTTTATTTCAAAGCAAGAGCGAAATAATATCACGTTTTATTCCAATTGTGTTGTTACATTACAATACCTACTTTATTTTTTAATGACTGACTGAAATTAACACCAAATACTAATTAATTTGATTATCTGAATGGAAATTAAATTAACCGGATCTACTTAATTTAAATTAAATTCAATAAAAGATGACTTTAGCAATAAAAGTTGACTTATGTGAACGCGTCGACAAAAAGGCGTGAATAACAATCTCGCTCTAACCTGTTCTAGGGCAGGCCAGGGCCAGCGCAGCGCTGTGTTTAAACTATTATTTTCCATTTTTTTGATAAACTACGTTGAAACTGTACATATTTTTTAACTGTAGGCATTCTCTGCATTTCAATTTAATTATTTCACAATGAATTGCATCTACAGAATGTATTTATTTTCGCTGATGTCTTTTTGGGGAGTTAAACTATATCGACAGCTAAACCGGTCCCCTGAAAAAAAACCATCATACTAAAATAATTGCATAATTAAAAAAACTTTGTTTTTCTTCGAAGGGCTTGCTTCGCGAACCGCGCCATGCGTTCAATCGCCTTCTCAAACATTTAAATTATTTCTATAAAATTTAGAATTCGTTCTTTTCGTAATTAGGAAACATTTTTACAATATTTTTTGCTCATTAATGTTTGATTATTGATCTATATCAACCACTTAAAAGGACATCGGCATACACCTGTGAATGCTTCTGTAACTGTCCTTTACGTGTACTCACACTAACTGCATTTAAATTCAATAATTTCACGATGAGTTGCATCGATATGCTTCTGTAACTGTCTTCTATATGTACTCGTGTAATCGCACTCATTGCATTTAAATTTCCTTATTTTCCGGTGAATCGCATCGACATGTTTCTTCAAATTTGTTTTGTTTGTACATGTGTAATTGCATTCGCTGCATTTAAATTTTCTTATTTTCCGATGAATTACTTCGATATGTTGTTTTAAATGTGTTTTATATGCACTGGTATATTCGCAATCGCTGCATTTAAATTTTATTTTCCAGTGAATTGCATCGATATGGTGTTGTAAACCTGTCTTATATGCACTGGTATATTCGCAATCGCTGCATTTAAATTTTCTTATTTTCCGGTGAATTGCATCGACATGTATCTTCAAATTTGTTTTGTTTGTACATGTGTAATTGCATTCGCTGCATTTAAATTTCCTTATTTTTCTGTGAATTGCATCGACATGTATCTTCAAATTGTATTTACTTGTACATGTGTAATTGCATTCGCTGCAATTAAATTTTCCAATTTTCCGATGAACTACATTAATATGATCCATCAAATAATATTTGTTTATAAAATCCTTGTTACATTCATTACACTTGGGTCGTATTCTTTTGTGTACAGAATCAATGTGACCTAATAAAATAGAATTTTGCTTAAATGTCCTATTACACTCGTTACATTTATATATTCTTTTTTTAATTTTATGTAATTTAGAGCGTTTTTTGTTCAGAGGAGCAGTCATTGTTAAACAAAGTTTTTCCTTTTCTTTGCAAGCCAAGCATAATAAATTTGACTCGTGTTGATTATGAACGCTATTTATCAAACCGCAATTATCAACGGTACACTTGCAACTACGACACGTAAAGCCGATTTGATTTGTTGTCAAAATGGATGTTTCTTCATTTTGCGTTGTTTTACATTTGAATTTTTGATCTGCGTTAACACAATATTCTACACTTGAAATATTAGCTTCCGATTTGATAAATTTAGTATTTTCCTCTTCAAAATAATCGCAGTGGTGATTAATTATCGTTTCTTTCTGGAAACCATGGAATCTTTTGTATTCAATGTGCGATTCACTAAAACGATCTGGATCAAGACTATTTTCGCACGATGGCTGTTGCGTCCCGTCGAAATGGCTGCTGGATGGATTGCAATCAACTGATTGCTCATATTTTATGGTAACATTGTCATCGTTTTGTTCTAATTTGAGAGCGGATTTATTTTCGTTTCCTTCCATAATTATAACTTAACCTAGTTCTGACAGTTCAGTCCATTTTGACATTTCGACCTGATTATTCTTTTTACAAAATATAGAAATAGGAAAGAAAAATAGTTGACATGACCGATTAATATATTTTTAAATATTAAAAATAATTGTAAATTTTAATTGTAACTTTTAATTGTAATCTTTAACAAAATAAATATCCCACCTAAAATTTTTATAACCTATATTCACATAATAATTTTATTTATATCTAGCGCCAACCAGTTAGGCACTAAAGTGACCCCGTGAAATTAAGGCAATAAATTGTAAGAAATTAAGCCGATTGTCAATAAACCGTGCAATTATAATATCACGGCTTTGACAGTATGCCAGCGACATCAGGGTGTCCCATAAGTGGTGGATCAAACGAAATGAGGTGATAGGAGATGTCATTTGCTATCAAACTTAATATAAACATGGTCTACCAATTCTCAATGGTTTAGAAGTTATACCACTTACAACCACTTTTTTGAAAATACTTACCCCGTCTTACATAAAAAATCGTGAATAAAAATTGATCTATTTTTTAACATTTTTTTTTCTTGTTTTCAGCTTATTAGTAATTTATTTTTCTAGTAAAAGTATTTTCTTGACCTTTTCCTCGATATTAAAAAAGTAAATTTGAATTTTGTCATAATTTACTATTTTCATAAAAAAATTACCTCAACTTTGTATAAAGTTTACCTAAAAAAAATGTACTACGGAAAGTTGTACCACCACTTTAAAAACTTCTACTGTTCATACTGATTCTAAAAAAGGTACAATTTATTGGTATTGTCAATGTTTCCATACTTTTAGTAGTAGTTTTTCAATGAGAGGGGTCGGTCAATAATAAAATAAGATAAATAAAATATATTTTTGTATCTGTAATAATGTATCATTTATTGCAACTTTTTTCCAGAAAAGATGCTCAAAATGTCTTCCTCCCACTTCATGCATAGATGAATTCTTCTTAAAATGTTTCTTTTCAGATTTAGCATTGCTCTATCATTATTACGAACGACTACTGCTAGAGCTTTCAATTCTTCTCTTAGTTGCCGCTCGTCTTGAACTTCGTCTCGGTATACCGTTTCCTTGAAGTAGCCCCAAACAAAGTAATCGAGGGGATTCAGATCCGGCGAGCGTGCTGGCCAGAGGATAGTTCCCCCTCTTCCTATCCAGCGATTGGGGTACGTGTTATCTAGGAGATTGCGGACATTGGCTGCAAAGTGAGGTGGTGCTCCATCGTGCTGCAACCACATTCTTTCCTGTATTGCCGGTGGGAAATTTGCTAGAAGGCCGTTAAGATCATGCTGCAGGAAATGTAGGTATCGTCTACCATTGAATATTCGCGGCAGCTCAAATGGTCCAATCAGTCTACCGCCGAGTATTCCCGCCCACAGATTCACACCAAACTGATGTTGAAAGCGATCCCTCCTTATAATTCTCGGATTTTCCACCAACCAAGAGCATGTTGAATACGCCAACCCTTTTAAATGTAGACTCATCGCTCCACAAAATCGAATCAAAGAAGTTTTCATCTTCCCGGGATCGACGAAGCATTTCTCTGCAAAATGCTACCCGTAAAGCGTAGTCTCTGGGCAAAAGCGCCTGCACACGTTGCACGTGGAAAGGGTGCAAATGGTTTCTACGTAACAGTCGTTGCGCAGTGGACTTTGAAATACCAGAATATCTTGCAATGTGACGCACACTAGTAGAAGGGTCCTCTCGCAACAAGGCAAGCACATCTTCCCCTACTTCGTCCCTCATCGGTCTTCCATCTCGATATGGAACACCAGGGATTTCACCTCGTAAATACGGTTTGTGCACCCGAGAAAACAGCCTGTAATCAGGAAAGCGTTCACGATTCGGGAATCGAATTCGGTATTCTCTCGCAGCTCGCCGACTATTTCCTTCGCACAGCCCGTAGATGAAATGCATCTCTGCATATTCGCGCGGGGTGTAAACCTTGTGGTCCATTCTGGAATAGTGTAGCTTTCAAGCAAAGCTGTGTCCAATTCACAGGCACAATGAAATTTAAATAAGCCTTGGTCCAAAACGGTACACAAACAAAACAAAGCAAAGTCGTAGGTTAAAAATGAATAAAACAAAGGGAACATGTGTAGTTACAAGCAGATAGCGAGGCACTAACTTAACAAGGTACCTACTAAAACTTCAAATACTGAATTAGGCGGGCGAAGAGGTAAGGAGAAAGGGGCTAATGACGAGTAATTACTACCTGGTAGCGGCCGAAGTTAATTTGTCGCGCGCTCCTGATACTTTTCAGAATTAAAGCATTGCTTATGCACATCAGAATAATAAATACTAATGAATTAATTAGAATCAGTATGAACAGTAGAAGTTTTTAAAGTGGTGGTACAACTTTCCGTAGTACATATTTTTTAGGTAAACTTTATACAAAGTTGAGGTAATTTTTTTATGAAAATAGTAAATTATGACAAAATTCAAGTATACTTTTTTAATATCGAGGAAAAGTTCACGAAAATACTTGGACTAGAAAGATAAATTACTAATAAGCACGAAACAAATAAAAAAAAATTTGAAAAATTGATCATTTTTTATTCATGATTTTTTATATAAGACGAGGTAAGTATTTTCAAAAAAGTGGTTGTAAGTGGTATAACTTCTAAACCATTGAGAATTTTTTAAGTGTTTTATTTCGCTCCCACATAACACGTAGTTATTTTGTACTACCAACTTAAGCATTGTAGCTAATATTTGGTATACTTTCGATACAATAAATAAAAATACAAATCGATACATCATATATTACAGAAATCTGTTTAGGGTATTTATAGATTTCAAAGTTTCACACCGAAAAAAATATAGACTAAAAATGGAACGACCATGTTTTAATACAAACACCCCATTCCTTTACCACGGGCTTTAACACACTCGAGTTTAGGTGACAAGTCCTTACATTATTCTATTTCTTTAAAGTTATTCGTGGACTCATCCCGTAATACTCGGAGATATTGGATTCTTTGTTGCGGACCGTTTGACTAGAGCGCCGAAGCAATCCTTATTTGGGCGGTTAGCGTGTCGTACCGACATATACAAGTACCTATAGTCGGATTGGAAGAGCAGTCGAATTATTAAATTCCATTTCAGCGGAGATTGATATCTTTTTCTGTTCGCCCAATAGGATTAAACATTTACTTTCTCTTACACCGCTGCCCAGCGTGATCAGCGTGAATAATTTATTTGTTATGGTGCGCCTAAAGGCATTATTTTAATTTTAAATTTGTATTTTTCCTGATTAGTTCAATTTATTTGTTATTCTCTTCTATTGTTTGTTATTTTGTTATTTTATTTTAGTAGTTTAATTTTTACTTTAATTGTAATGTGTACATGGGGAAACCTGTTTAATAAATAAATAAATAAACATTATGTGCGAACTCAAAAATAATATATTTGTCTTTCTTTGTCCGCTTGGCTGCGTATCTATCGATCTCTGTCTCGCTCCGCATCACTCATTTTACAGTTCAACAATATTATTTATTTACGTAATTTGACATAAATAGCAGAGAAATAATAAATATAATGAAATATTTACAAGTGGAATGATATTCTTTCCATTAACTGCTGCATTTTCGAATGATTACTGCAAGTTTTACTGCACAAACGGACATTGTGGTGAATTTCTCTAAAACGCTCGGCACATCGACTGGCAAAAAAGCAATACCTCACCAGCGAATGGTATTGCTTTTAGGCGGTGGACGAATTCTTGGAAGTTAAGGTCTAAATTTCGCGGTTCCTTCTATGCCAGTATTCAAAACGTAATTTGTAATAAACCTGGTTTCATCAAAAATATCCCTCTAGAGATCTCTCTTGTCCCTTAAAATGAAATTTCCTCTCAATTTATCACATTTTATAGCATCTAACAATTTTACAATTTATAAAGTTACTAGCTGACCCGGCCACGCGTTGCTGTGGCTAAAGTTTTTGTTATATTACATTATAGTAAACAATCTAAGAGGAACAATAAGAGAACATCAGTCACGGAGTCCACTATGCTTTTTCACACAGATGGTATTTGTAAAAAAATATGGTGATCTCCTTATTTGACTTTCTACTACTATAACCCTTTAGTACAATGAAATTATTTACGAACAAAGACGAAAATGTTGATGTTGGTATACAAATTCACTGGATTGAGATTTGAAGGGGAAGTACGTTGAACACAATTAATTAAAATGTTCTTACACTTGATACTAAGCAGAAATCAATAGGTAAAAAATAAAAATTTATCAGATTTATTATTTCCATTTAATTTTATAACAAATATAAGTATATTACAGTATAATACAGTAAATAACATGTGACGCTTAAACTCATGAATGAGGTAGGCAAGGCAGACAGTCTTAAACTTTTAAACATTAATATCTTTTTTTTTGAATTATAAATACTTTCAATTTCAATTTAATTTAACACCAATCGGTGCACAATGTTTTTGGTTAACCTGTCTTTAGCTAACACAAATAGATTCGACGGTTTCCCAACACGTGAACACGCAACATATAGTTGCCCATGAGAAAAACATGGATTTTCCAAATCTAAACCACAAATGGACATTGTTTGACCTTGAGATTTATTTATAGACATGGCGAAAGCTAAACGAATTGGAAACTGTAGCCTTTTGAAGGGTATGGTAGAATCTGATGGTATCATCGGAATACGTGGCAGCAGGACCACTTTTCCTTTAAACTTCCCAGCCAAAATGGTTGCTTCAAGAATGTTTCCGGTGATCTTTTTGATGACCAAACGCGTACCGTTACATAATTGAGGTGGATTCAAATTACGGAGGAGAATAATAGGGGAACCAATCTTTAATCGAAGATTATGTGGTGGCATTCCAGGGATATCTAATGAATTTAAAAATTCAATCGGAAAATTTACACTTTCATTTTCATCAACAACAGTATCGATTGATTTAAAAGACATCAGATCGCCTGGTAACAACTGTTGTATCTGGAAGTTAATTTCGTCAACATCAACGTTTTTGGCTGCCAAAATCGCCCGTTGACTAAGCCATTCATGATTCAAATAATTATTCTGTATATCCGGGAAAATACTCTGAATCAATTCAGTTTTATCCTGAACAACAGTGCAAAAATTGTCTGGTAGTTTAATGCATTGCGTATTTGGTTGCAGTTTTATTTTACCGTTCCCAATATCTAGTAGTTGTTCGGAAAATATTAGTGCTGATGGATCATTTTGCAATTGTACTCGCATATTTATGGTCAATCGAAGTGTTTCAACACTTCGCCATAAGAATGATTGTTTCAAACATGCATTAATCTCATCCGCGAAAGTAGAGCGAGGTATAACCGGTAAGGTCTGCCGGAAGTCACCAGACAAAAGTAAGATAGCACCACCGAAAAGTTTATTATTGCTGTTTAAATCTTGCATAGTTCTGTTTAATGCTTCAAGTGAATATTTGTGTGCCATTGTGCACTCATCCCAAATTATTATAGAACTCTTCCGCAACACTGCAGCTATTCCACTATTCTTTTTGATGTTACACATTGCATCTGGTTTATTATGAACGTCCAATGGCAGCTTGAATGTTGAATGTGCTGTTCGCCCACCATCCAGTAAAGTAGCCGCAATGCCTGACGATGCTAATGCTAATGCGATTTTTTGTTGCGACCGTATTTTGGCAAGAATCAACGATATTAAAAATGTCTTACCTGTTCCACCGGGTGCATCCAAGAAAAAAAAACCGCCTTGTTCAGCAGCAACAGCCAGCATAATCCGATCATAAATAATTTTTTGTTCTGCTGTCAGTAATGGTTCACTGTTCATGATAATTGTTGCTAAACTTCCATGGTCATATTGATTTTCTCGTTGTAAATCGGTATTGACTAAGTCGGTGGCTGGACGATTAGGTGATGGCATACCATAATGATTAAGTGGTAAATTTGAAATAAGAACACATAAATCCTCGATCAAGACCAATGCTTCATTGTACATCTCTGGTGTATAATCTATGTTTTGGCATTGATTTGTTTGTCTAATTCGGTGCAAGATGTCTTCTGTCATACAATTTTTATATTTTTCCCACAAAGTTTGTGCTTGCGAGGGATAACATGTCGCCAAAATAATTGCAAACAACTGACGAATGTTATTCGGTGTTGATGTCAACGCAGCATCAGCAAGCGTTAAGTCCCAATGGTTATCGTCTTCTAGCAATTGCAGTTCACGACATGCATCCTGGTATGTATTGAATACTCGACCATTAGCTGTTCGTAAAAATTCAAAAGACGTTGGTCCGGGAACATTCACCAATAACAAACGTAAATAGAAGAACTCACGTTGCTTTGGATGTACCGTGTAAAGTCTCCCCAATGTCTTAGCTTTGAATATGCCTGTAATGGAAGGATGTGGTTTTCCTTGTTTCCGTGGCTCCCATTTTTTACTGGATTTGTTCCATGTGAAATAACGTGGAACATCACCATACACCAATGTCTTCGCGAATTGGCCAAAAACATCAGGTTTTTGACACAATCTAAAAAATTCAGTTAGAGTCGTTTTCGGAGCTTCGAACGCTCTTTGGAGAACATTTTCTTCAGTGAAGTATACACGTTGACCGTTTTCAAGATGTATTGCCAGATGTTGGACAGCAGGATCTCTTTCGTGGATGGGAAAGCTGAGAATATGCCAAATAGCTTCATTGCTGCTAATGTATCTGCCCATTTGGTATCGTGCTATTTCGTCATTTTTATTTATGTTTTTTACTTCAAATATGGCCAAATCACTGCCTTTGTTTACATATTTACAAATATACTTAATTGATTTAACAGAACTGCAAAGCTCAACATTGATATGAGCTTTGTAAGTTTTTGAAAGTAGTGGTGAGTATGGTACCACCCACTGATTATCAAACTCAACTTGATTTGGAAAGTTCGGCAGTCGCATTGTAAATGTGTGGCCACCATTCTCAGTACTTCTGCGGCGATACATTGGATAACCATCAATATCCGTGATCGTGTCATTCGTATGCGGCTTTGGGAAGTTTTTTTTACATTTTCCATTTTCCATGCACGGTGACGTCATGTTGAAAACACCGCATGGCCCATGGATCATGTGTTTGGTGACAATATCAAATAATTCTTGATCAATTAATGGGTCTGGAATTTCGGCTGAAATTATTTGATCGATTTCTTCAGGACGGATTCTATCTTTAAGCCAAACCAAAATGTGGGCATGAGGCAAACCTCGCTTTTGCCACTCTATCGTATACAGCCAACAACGTGTGATACCAAAAATTGTATATTTAACAATAAAATCAATTAAGGATTTCAATTTTTGTTTAAACACACGTGCAGTTAAATCATGACGATGAATGGCTTGTTGTCCTGGCAATAGTAAAGTTTGTATCTCTTCCCAATTCGGATTACATGTGAATGTAATAAATAAATCCGGTCGGCCGTAATGACGTACGTAAGTCATCGCATCTTGTATGTATTCCTGCATGTTCCGTGGACTGCCGATGTAGCTTGAAGGTAAAATGAAAGCATTACCGATGTCATTGGGATTTAAATTTCCATCGATGTTTCCAGCAACAGCATCTCGTAAGTGAATATATTCTTCCGATCGTAGTTTTGCCTGGTTGAATCGAAGGAATCGCAAGCGTTCGCTTTCGACCTTAGCATACATATCAACAATGTATTGATGGAACAGCTGACGATATCGAAGGATATAATTGTCTTGATGTTGTCTAACCATTATTCGGTGTGCGTAGTAGTTCATTGAGCTAACTTTATTATTTCTGTAATCACCTAAAAAAATAAATAATAAAATGCAATACGAAATTAAAATCTATACATACAGTAAGAAAGTAAATAGATAATTGTCAAATTTACCGGTATTTGGATCATACTGATTGATATTAAGGTGATATTCATCTTGTCCTTGCCAAAATATCAATGGATATTGTAGTGCGTCATATGAACGGTGTAGATCCGAAATCGTACTGACAGTGTTGTCTCGCCGTGTAATGTTTATAGATCTTTTGTCAACTGGATCACCAACCATGATAACAGCAACCTCATCAACAGTTGGAGCGTTGAATCTACCAGCATGTTCACCTAATGGTACTTTGTCGGCTTTTATGACGATTTGATAATTGTCATTTTGCAGTCGTGGCGAAACTCTTTTGATCAATTGAATTAGTTGATTGTGATCTTCTAAAAAATTTCCAATAATATCACAATTGCTCTTTCCTCTGCTTGTTCAATAAAATTATACAGGCACCGAGTCGTCACGCGCTCTTCACAATCGCCCATAAAATAAAAAGGTATCGACATCTGTCAGTTTTATGACTGCCAAATAATATCAGACAAATAATTAGCAATAAATTAAAATATGACGATTTGATAATTGTCATTTTGCAGTCGTGGCGAAACTCTTTTGATCAATTGAATTAGTTGATTGTGATCTTCTAAAAAATTTTCCAATAATATCACAATTGCTCTTTCCTCTGCTTGTTCAATAAAATTATACAGGCACCGAGTCGTCACGCGCTCTTCACAATCGCCCATAAAATAAAAAGGTATCGACATCTGTCAGTTTTATGACTGCCAAATAATAACAGACAAATAATTAGCGATAAATTAAAATTGCGACTATAATTTGAGATTTAAAACTATCCTATCTCTCAAGTGCACATCGAACTGCACATGGTGTTCAAATTTTATTATAATCGGTTAAGTGGTTCAGCCGTCCATTGAGGACAAACATTGTGACACGAGATTTATATATATTAAGATTTTAACATTGATCTCTCCTAAACCAACTTTTAATTTATTTATTTTTTTTTTATTTTCTATTTTCCACCCCTTAAGTTCGGTTTTTCGTATTTATTTTTATAATTGTAAAAGGTAAAATGTGTTTCTGGCACACTGCCTAAGCTTTGGGCTTATTGCCACTTTAGATGAAGAAAAAGAAGAAGGAAAAAACACTATTCCATGACATAACGACGTAGGCAACTGTCATATTTACATTTTGAAACCCTATAAGAAGATAAAACGAACTGTTTATACATTTATCTTTATCAAAATGGAGGAAAACGAACTTAAAACTGGACAAATCGATGACAATTTTACCTTTCAATATGAGCAAGTAAGTGAATGCAATCAAACCAACACTAATATTGATGGACATCAAAAGCAATCATCCAAGATTAATCTTGAAACATCAAATCCAGCTGGATTTATTAAGTCAGAAGTTGATAACGACATTTGCTTTGGTTTCCGGGGCGAGAATAGTATAAATCTACAAGATAATGCTTTTGAAGAAGAAAATACAAAGCTTATAAAATTAGAAACCAATCTCTTGAACGATCAATGTAATCATCAAACAGTCCAAAGTGTTAAAATCCCAATTATATTATTAAAAACAATCAATTTTATTTGTAACATTTGCAAATGTACTCTTGATAGACACAGCCGAATAAATACTGCAATAAATAAGCACAATAGGGCGAACTTAATGTGTTTAGAATGCAGAGGACAACAAAGAAAGAAATCAACACTGACTGATACTCGAAAGAAGATTACGGATAAACAATTTAAGATTAAACAAAATCGACAAAAAAGAAAATTTAAATGCAGCGAGTGCGATCACAGTAGTTTAAGGAAAGCACATTTACAAAGGCATATCGATGGAGTTCATCGGAAAATAAGAAAATTTAAATGCAGCGAGTGCGATCACACTAGTTCAAGCAACGCACATTTACAAAGGCATATCGATGGAGTTTATCGGAAAATAAGAAAATTTAAATGCAGCGAGTGCGATCACACTAGTTCAAGCAACGCAGATTTACAAACGCATATGGATGGAGTTCATTGGAAAATAGGAAAATTTAAATGCAGCGAGTGCAATCACAGTAGTTCAAGCAAAGCACATTTACAAACGCATATCGCTGGAGTTCATCGAAAGATAAGAAAATTCAAATGCAGCGAGTGCGATTACAATAGTTTAAGTAAATCAGTTTTACAAACGCATATGGATGGAGTTCATCGGAAAATAAGAAAATTTAAATGCAGCGAGTGCGATCACAGTAGTTCAAGCAAAGCACATTTACAAAGGCATATCGATGGAGTTCATCGGAAAATAAGAAAATTCAAATGCAGCGAGTGCGATTACAATAGTTTAAGTAAATCAGATTTACTAAAGCATATCGATCGAGTTCACCGAAAAATACGGAAATTTAATTGCGACGAGTGCAATCACAGTAGTTCAAGCAAAGCAGATTTACAAACGCATATCGACGGAGTTCATCGAAAGATAAGAAAATTCAAATGCAGCGAGTGCGATTACAATAGTTTAAGCAAATCAGATTTACAAAAGCATGTCGATGGAGTTCATCGGAAAATAAGAAAATTTAAATGCAGCAAGTGCGATTACAATAGTTCAAGCAAAGCAGATTTACAAAGGCATATCGATGGAGTTCATCGGAAAATAAGAAAATTTAAATGCAGCGAGTGCGATCACAGTAGTTCAATCAAAGCACATTTACAAACGCATATCGACGGAGTTCATCGAAAGATAAGAAAATTCAAATGCAGCGAGTGCGATTACAATAGTTTAAGCAAATCAGATTTACAAAAGCATGTCGATGGAGTTCATCGCAAAATAAGAAAATTCAAATGCAACGAGTGCTATTACAATAGTTCAAGCAAAGCAGATTTACAAAGGCATATCGATGGAGTTCATCGGAAAATAAGAAAATTTAAATGCAGCGAGTGCGATCACAGTAGTTCAATCAAAGCACATTTACAAACGCATATCGACGGAGTTCATCGAAAGATAAGAAAATTCAAATGCAGCGAGTGCGATTACAATAGTTTAAGCAAATCAGATTTACAAAAGCATGTCGATGGAGTTCATCGCAAAATAAGAAAATTCAAATGCAGCGAGTGCGATTACAATAGTTCAAGCAAAGCAGATTTACAAAGGCATATCGATGGAGTTCATCGCAAAAAATAAAAAGATTCATCATCAGCTTTAGTTAATCGAGATCACAAAAATCACAGTTATAAAAAGTTCAACAATAAGCAATATATCGAAATTTACATTTGACGATATTGAGTTATAATTAAGCGATAGGTACAGATTAAAATCCTCTTTATTTTGACAAAAAATCATCCTACAAACGTATTTTACTTGTAAATCATAAAAAAACGCTTTTGCATCCTTGGTTAATGTTAAAATATGGAGCAAGTTATCGTATTTCACAATATGTGTATGTAATTAAGTACGCAGTTAAGTTTTAAAACGGAGCATATTTAATGGCCAGATAAAACCTTCTATTCCACGCACTGCGCACTAGTTGCCAATCGTTTTGGGGAATTGTTTTTTTCGTTAATTATATTTAAATAACGTTTAAACTGTCATCTTAGATTTATATAAAAAACACGTTTTAAAGTAGAGTGACTTTAGTTAAGAATATTAGTAAATAATACTAGTAATGTAAGAAAATACCCTATATAAAAGGCAGCTTATAAATTTGAGAAATTTGAAGAGAATTACATCGCTCTAAAGGTTAACGAAAAATATTTTTATCCTGTTAGTTATTCAATTTGGGTAATAAATATTGTCATAAAATAATTATTTACTATAAATTTAACCAATTTGACTAGGCTAAGTATCGTCTGTTCTAAGGTTGACTATATTTTATTGTTTTATGAATTAGGTTATGTTAGACAATGGAAGTAATGTGCGTATTGTAATTTTAATAATGTATAAGTAAACATAATATTACTTAGGCATTTAAGTTAAATAATTATGTGCTATTTTCACCGATTCTATAAAAATGAAATATTTGGGAAGGTAGGACGGTATGCCATGCATCAAGGCTTTGAGAGTTATACTTTCCTCAGTCAACAAAAAAAACAGTATAACTGTATATTTACAGTTAATTACAGATTTCATATTTTTTTGTATAATAATTTGAAGTACTGAATTTTATTCAGTTTTTATTCTATGTTTGTATCATATTAGTATGTAAGGTAGACCTTTCAGGATCAAATAAGTTAACATAATGAAAGTCAGTATTATCAAATGTAAACTAAAACATCATAAAACAACTAATCGTCATCATCTCCATCAAAAGCATCATGGAGATCATCATCATCAGTAGTGGGCCACATATACGAGTTTTAATGATCACCCCGCATATAATCAATAAGTTTTTTAAGGTCATTCATTGGTTTTTATATTTTTCGGAACTTTATTATGAGGCCAGATATGCACGGACTGCATATTGGCCAATATTCCCACTCATTAAGAAGGAAAATGTTTCTTTATTGAAAAATGTAAAACAAAAATAATTACTTTGAACTTATTTACTGTCAATTGTAATCCTCACATCCTCACATACATGTAACATATACATAACAAAATGTATGACCGGCATAGAAAACTATATAAAACGAAGCTAAGTGCTGGTGATGTCGACACCTAGTCCTGAAGGATGCAAGTCGTTCCAGGCCAATGTGGGTCTTATGTTTTGTTAATCCGTCGATATGTCCTGCAAAAAGACCAGGATAAGGTTTTTTACATATAAAATTGGAATACTCGGAAGATCGTCTTTTCCATACGAATCGGTTGATAAGATTTTCTTTTTAAAATATTGTGTAACTTTAAATTTATCACATGACTGCTTTATATTCAAATTCGGTCATTTGTCGGTCAATGTCCTGAAAGCTCGATCACAAGGAAGAAAGGATAATTAATTGATAATAACTTTGAATAATAAATACCAATATAAGTTTTGATTTTGAGAAACATGGCAGGTACCTGTTATAGAAAGATATGAATTACTGTTTATTTTTGTTTACTTATTTTTTTATTTAGAATGATGCTTGCGAGTGTAATTATAAAATAATAAAAATTAACTCGAATCTGAATAACTTAGTAGATACAGTTTGGGAATTGTTAAATGGTAAAATGCCAGTCCTTTAAACGTACAGCGTAATAAACATCACTTTGTTAAAATGACCTTAAGTTTTGAGGGATCTACTTTAGTTGAGGACGCTGCGAATAACGCCTAAATACCTTATCAGCTTGGATCTTATCAGCGTCTTAAGTTCGTGAATCTGAACTGCTATAAGCGTGTTTGATGATTAATTTATAATTATTTCATAAATTTCATATTATTGTTTGTTTATCTGTCAATATAAGAGTGTCGCACTCATTGGAATGAATACCTAATCTATTATTTATCTGCTGGAGTTGCCATGGCAACTAAGCGTTTTATTGAATATTCCTTCTTCAAATGTTTGACCTAAAATTTAAACATTCATTGAAATTGAGAAATATTCATTTCTTATTTAATTTTTCACTAAAATTATGTAAATATAATTTTTAAAATATAAAAAAAACTTGAATGGTTAGAATGGTGAGAAAAACTCGATAAAGCTCGACATTTCTAAATGTAATCAGTTTAGAAAGTTGTATCTAAATATTTATATTTTAAAAAAAATGTTACGATATGTACAATCAAAATCGATACTGTAAATCACAGTGTAGGGTTGCCAGATGGTATCCTATTGGAGGACATGTCCTCCTTTTTATGATTTGTCGTCCAGTCTCTATAAATAAAATAAAGTATATTATATAAAAAATCTCGTTTAATTGTGAAAGTCCTCCTTTTATTGAAAAAAAAACAATCTTTTTCCAAATGGTCATCTGGCAACCCTATCGCAGTGTTGCAAGGCCGTGATTGATAGAATAGCGTTTATGTTGGCCCAATAATCAGTAATAACCTGTAAATTAATTATAAAAAATAAAATGATAAAATAATAATTCTACATGGAATGAAGTAAAGTAAAGGAGGTCTCCAATTAATACAAACGCAACGGATTGATTGGTGAGATTTTAATGAATTGATTCATTATTTTTTTTTCAAATTAAGTATTTCTTTTATATACTTAATTGAGGTTATATTTAGTTGTGTGGGTTTTGTTTTCGATACATAACAATTTGTTGGCTGCATGCCGAAGGCTGAAATTTCATGTTTTAACAATGATCTTTTGACACCGAGGACACGCCATGTGAATCATGCTGATTTGTCTCAATCATGCTGACAATTCTATTATTGTAGCTTAAAAAGTACTACTTATAAAATTGTATTGTTAAGTACAAAATATTATTAAATAACATGTTAGGAGCGAACGACAGAAATTATCATTTCTTCTAGGAAAACGTTTTGGTCTGTCTTCGAAATTTTGCTCAAACACAAAGGAAATATTACTTATAATGAAAAATGTTTTTATGATTAAACAATCTTGAAGGGAATGAAACGGCGGCCTTAATTATGTATAGTAACAGATTTAGAATGCATGTCGAGGTTTTTTTAATATTTATTTAACCTTCAATGAAAAACTTTGTGCGGGGTTATTTCATTCACCAGTGTATTCTTTATCAATTCCAATATTATCGTCCGTCTCGCTTATTTTCATTAAAAAAGTGTGCAAGTGCGAAAGAGCAATAGTATTATATCTATAGAAATACGGATACATAAAGGTTCAGTTCTAATCGCTTACTTCTAATTCTTTGCCTAAATCTGCTCAACATTTTATCTAAATTGTATCAATTGAACCATTCTTCAGTTCCTGACTTCTTGCCATCATGACGCGACATGACGCGTCTAGAAACGTCAAGTGTCGCCAGTACGCCTTTGATAAAATACATTTTTTGGTGGCAAACCATAAATTAGCATTAATAACATAAGTAAATGTGTATCTTATTGCGAACTCAACACACATGAGACCACTCACCACCAATTGCTGCACAAAGTGATCTGCAAACTGCAACGAGGCCAATAAGATGCAGACTCGGCCTCAGGTCGTCGCACGCAAGGGGGTAGATTCCACAATTAATTAAAGCATTATGAATTAAGTATAGCAATACTTTTAAAACATTTTTATGATCAGCATAATAAAAATAATTGTTCCTAAAAAAGATTAAATCGAACATATCAATGATGACCTTGATTTATTTAAATTATATAGTTTATTGTATATAGGGTGGTGGTTTACTTATTCGATTTTGACTAGTTCAATAAACTCTTCAACTTTCATACTGCAAGCAAACCATCCATTTTAATAATTTGTCATGAAATTTACTAAAATACTTTTTAGATTCTAAAAAAATTAATTTGACGTTAAAAATACTCTATTTGATCGCACCTAGTTAAATTAACTTAGCTTGTAAATTATTATTTTAAAATGTTATACAATTGCTAATTATAATTATACTTAATATTGATTATAATTACTATTATGCTATAAAAATATATATAAGTAATATTATTATTTTAATCACATTAATAACGTGTAAAATACAGAATTAAATAATGTGAACGTATTCACAAATACTAATATCTACCCGGTTTCAAACAGATGTCTTGGGATTGGCTGGTATAAATAACTGCTGTAAATATGCTTTGCTTAAACACATCCTCTATATACAAATACTATATCTACTGTTTGTAAATAGGAAGAAAACAAAAATTCGGTTTTATTATCTGATTCTTTTTAATGTAATATTAATATAACTGTGTTTTCCCATATAAATATAATAAAAAAATGTATAGATATGTATTACGAGGGCTTATATATAATAGAATAGGTAAAGTGTGACATTTAAACCTAATTTAAAATAATGGCAAATTACAAAGACCTCACGAGGTACACGAAAGCAAAAAGTAATGAAAATGTGTAAAAATATTTGGCCTTATATTTAAATTTGATATTTTTTTAAGAACCTCAAATCGCCTTACAAAAAATACTACATCATTGTTGACATTAAAGGGGGTATGTCGAGTTAATTAGACGGGTATAAAGCGCCTGCGCGTTAAGTCGAATATATGCAGCGAGAACTTATTTAAGGGGTGCTTCTGGGCATGCATATGAACACCTTTTGTTCAACAGGGTTAGATATAGCTATTTATACGATATCAATATCGTAAATTGATGAAAAAAATCGTATCACTCTGTATGTTGGCTGCATGCAATGCGCTTTGGAGGGTAGCAGGGATTTTTGCTCAGAAACCCGTCGACTTAATACCCATAGCTTTTTTTTACATTTTAATATTTTAATGAACTGCAAATGATTTGTTTATTCATTTTTTATTTTCATATGAAGTGCTTCGATATGTTTCTCTAATTAATTACACTGGCTACACTTAATTCTTTTCGGTGAGCTATATCGATATGATTCTGCGAGTGATTTGAATCGCACTCGCTGCATTTAAATTTTCTTAATTATCTAAAACAATTTATACACTTTTTACATCAACATATTTTAAGGATAAATAATTTTATTGTAAATTTTTCACTTAATTCACACGGAAATCGTCGCTAGGTAGGTAGGTAGTTTTATCTGACCATTCATTTCTGATGATTAAGATCCTAATTTATACCGATTTCAAAAAAATACACTTCCGGTATATTAAGAAGGCTGTTTTAAATTGAAAAATATTTACCGAAAGCCAATAAGTAAAACATGAAATACAATTCAACTATATTATAAGTAATTGTTTAGAAAAAAAAGAAAAATAATATAATATTGTAAATGTTTGAAACATCAACTTTAAAAATCAAATACGAAAAAAGTAATTAACTGAATTAAAATAGTGATACTATTTATGTTAAAAACTAGGTACTTTTAATATTACATAACACTCAAACTGAAACTTGGAAATATTACAATAAAAAGAAGATTTTGTTTGATATAATATAGGAAAATAAAAATCCATATGAGGTCGGTAAAATTTTATTGAATTCTACGCAAATTCTACCGAGTCATCAAGCATGGGTTTCTAAATCAATAAACTAAAATAATAATATAAATTCCTTAACTGAAATTAAACATACTTAATCATTTTATTTTAATATTTGAAATGTTCTAATATCTATTAAGTAAAAAAATCATATTTTTTGAACTTATAAATATAAATTAGTTAAAAAAATAAATATTTTACGATAGACGTGATGTTGTTAAACATGTTTGTTTCTATGGCAATTTTAACAAAATGAATTTAGTCATAAAGGCTATCTTAATTTAATTATTTTATTAACAGCTACGATGTAATTTATATATTTGTTATCAATATTATAACGATAAACAAAACAATAATTATAATTAGGCACGTTAAAGCTAAGTGTGTTTATTTCATT
Source organism: Neomicropteryx cornuta (assembly GCA_020383195.1). NCBI lineage: Eukaryota > Metazoa > Arthropoda > Insecta > Lepidoptera > Micropterigidae > Neomicropteryx > Neomicropteryx cornuta. The sequence goes on along the minus strand of JAHKQU010000010.1, from coordinate 430,933 downwards.
TTACCTATCAGGTAATCATACTTCGATACGAATAACTAACAAAAGTAGCAGAAAAACTGAATAGACCACAGTAAAGTACAGTAAGGTACAGTAAAGTACAGTAAAGAAACAAGTAGGTAAAAATAAATTTGATGGTAACGACTTGTGTGTCAGAATCACTCCTCAGAAGGAATCTTCGTTCACGTATTTAGTCGCCTTCATTTCTATATTATTTTCGACGCACCCTGTATTTTATAGAGTCGAACGGTAAAAATCATCCTGTATACTGATGAGATATGTTTTTTTTAATTCAATTTAATTTACATTTCGAAGTTAAACCTATAAAATCTATGTCGTCTGCGTAGATATGAACTCAAAGCCATGTCACAGATAACATTTTACCTTTTTTTACAATCGCAATCGCTACATTTTTTATATATTTATTTCGGTTTGAACATCATCAATGTGTGTTTCATCAATTTTCTTTTTGAGTACAAATATAATTACAATACCTGCATTTATATCTTTTTATTTTGAAATGAAAATGAACACCAATATTGTTTTTTAAACTTCTTTCATAGAAACACATTTAATCACACTCGCTGCATTTATTTATTTTTTATTTGACAAATAAACAGTTAGTTACAACAGTTATACAAAAACATACATTAAAGATAAGAATGTAACCTTTAAGAATTTGCAATGTTAAAATATAATTAATGTGTAACAACAGTAATTCGCAAAAACTAAAACTAACGAAACAAAGATTTAACATATACTTTTTAACAAAAGCTATATAGACAAGAGGAAATTACACATTCAAATATTTAGAAATTTGATGCTTAAACTCACTCAAATTACAACTAAATATATTAATAACATTATTGTTTTGGGAGTAATTACTTTTGCATATGGGCAAACGAAACAGCTCTTTATGTCTAGTTACCCGAGAGTGTACACGAATTTAATCAAAGCAATTAGTTCCATGGAACTAACAAAATTATTTAAGATTTTGTATAAGTACAATAAGTCAGAGATCTTCATCAGAAAGATTGGCCATATTATATTTTTCTAATGAAATTGAGAAAATGTACGATAATACAAATATTTAATGAATTTCATTTCAATTCGTTCCAACCTGTCAATGTCCACATGGAATCCACATTGTAATGTGGATTCCATATTTGAGATGCATATTCAAGCTAACTTCGGACGAATAATGATCTTAAAAGAAAAAAATGAATTAAAATGCTTACATGCTCTGAGAATAAACTCAACATGCCGAAAGCTTTATAAGTAATTGGGTCAACATGCTTTACAAAAAGTAATTTTCGATCAAGTGTTATCCACAAATCTTTAACAGTTACTTTCTTGGCTAAACAAGTGCTTTTAATTTTATAATCAAAATCAATAGTACTGGTCTTTCATCTAAATGACATAGAGTAGCATTTAGATACATTTAAATAGAGTCGATTAACTTTGCAATATGTAGCAAAACGTTCGATATGTTTCTGTAATCGACGGCAATCATCAACATGTTTCATAGGATAGAAAATTTTAAGGTCGTCAGCATTGTGAAGACAACTATCAGTATCATTAATATAAAATAGAAATAATAATGGGCCCAACAGACTACCTCGAGGAACCCCTGATGGAATAGAAATCCAGTTAGATTTAAAACCCCGTATAATTAGACTTTTTAAATCGCGGTGAACACCATCAATGTGTCTTTTTATGTGATTTTTACTATAGCACACATAATTACACTCACTGCATTTATGACTTTTTATCTTGCGATGAACACAATCAATGTGTTTTTTTATGTGACCTTTATTGTAGCACACATAATTACACTCGCTGCATTTATGACTTTTTATCTTGCGGTGAACACCATCAATGTGTCTTTTTATGTGATTTTTACTATAGCACACATCTCGCTGCATTTATGATGTTTTATCTTGCGGTGAACACCATCAATGTGTCATTTTAGGGTTCCTTTTACAGTACACATACAATCAGACTCGCTGCATTTATGACTTTTTATCTAGCGATGAATACCATAAATGTGTCTTTTTATGGTTCCTTTTACAGTACACATAAAATCGCACTCGCTGCATTTATGACTTTTTATCTAGCGATGAACACCATCAATGTGTCTTTTTAGGGTTCCTTTTACAGTACACATAAAATCACACTCGCTGCATTTATGACTTTTTATCTAGCGATGAACACCATAAATGTGTCTTTTTATGGTTCCTTTTACAGTACACATAAAATCACACTCGCTGCATTTATGACTTTTTATCTTGCGGTGAACACCATCAATGTGGCTTTTTATGTGACTTTTACTATAGCACACATAATAACACTCGCTGCATTTATGATGTTTTATCTTGCGGTGAACACCATCAATGTGTCATTTTATGTGATTTTTACTATAGCACACATAATTACACTCGCTGCATTTATGATGTTTTATCTTGCGGTGAACACCATCAATGTGTCTTTTTAGGGTTCCTTTTACAGTACACAAAAAATCACACTCGCTGCATTTATGACTTTTTATCTTGCGATGAACACAATCAACGTGTTTTTTTATGTCACCTTTACTGTAGCACACATAATTACACTCGCTGCATTTATGATGTTTTATCTTGCGGTGAACACCATCAATGTGTCTTTTTAGGGTTCCTTTTACAGTACACATAAAATCACACTCGCTGCATTTATGACTTTTTATCTTGCGATGAACACAATCAACGTGTTTTTTTATGTCACCTTTACTGTAGCACACATAATTACACTCGCCGCATTTATGACTTTTTATCTTGCGGTGAATACCATCAATGTGTCTTTTTAGGTTTCCTTTTTGAGTACCCATATAATCACATTCGCTGCATTTATATTTTTTTATTTTGCGATGAACACCATCAATGTGTGAAATTAAATTTCTTTTGTGGTAACACATATAATCACATTCGCTGCATTTATAACTTATTAATTTGCGGTGAACACCATCAATGTGTTTTTTTATGTCACCTTTACTGTAGCACACATAATTACACTCGCTGCATTTATGACTTTTTATCTTGCGGTGAATACCATCAATGTGTCTTTTTAGGTTTCCTTTTTGAGTACCCATATAATCACATTCGCTGCATTTATATTTTTTTATTTTGCGATGAACACCATCAATGTGTGAAATTAAATTTCTTTTGTGGTAACACATATAATCACATTCGCTGCATTTATAACTTATTAATTTGCGGTGAACACCATCAATGTGTCTTTTTAGGTTTCCTTTTACAGTACACATAAAATCACACTCGCTGCATTTATGACTTTTTATCTTGCGATGAACACAATCAACGTGTTTTTTTATGTCACCTTTACTGTAGCACACATAATTACACTCGCTGCATTTATGACTTTTTATCTTGCGGTTAACACCATCAATGTGTCTTTTTAGGGTTCCTTTTAGAGTACACATATAATCACATTCGCTGCATTTATATTTTTTTATTTTGCGATGAACACCATCAATGTGTGAGATTAAATTTCTTTTGTCGTAACACATATAATCACACTCGCTGCATTTATGACTTTTTATCTTGCGCTGGATACCATCAATGTGTCTTTTTAGGGTTCCTTTTAGAGTACACATATAATCACATTCGCTGCATTTATATTTTTTTATTTTGCGATGAAAGACATTAATGTGATCGATTAATAGATATTTTATTGCAAACGTCTTACAGCATTCGTTACATTTCAACTTTTTAAATACATTTTTTCGGTTTTTAATTGGCGTTTTTACGTTTAAGCATTGCCAACACAAAAAAGTAAAACACTCATTAAATATTGCATTGCTATCATTGCATTGAACATGGGCGGACTTGCTTCTATCAATTAGACACCCGCATTTCGTACACGAAAAATCTATAAGATTTAGATTTACTTTCGCAATTTTCATCGTGGCTTGTTCTTTTTTGTATTTTGCGACTTTCGCCAAATTGTGAATATCAGGTTCTTTCTTGATAAATTGAACATCTTCTATTTCAATTTCCCGCTGTTGATTAATGTTAATTTCTTGGATTTCATTTTGAAAATACACTTCATTTTTTATATTAACAGAACTAATTAATTCTGAACTGGAATGTTTCATTTTGAAAATAATAATTAAAGCTTACTCTGCAATTAATATAGGTTGAGTATTTTTGACACCTCTTTTACTGTGGGCTTTGATTGATAGGCTTATCGATATTTTTTATAATTGATACTCACTTTTATCCATGATCGTTTTAGGGCATTATTGTTATTATTTGAACATAATATAAGAAAACAATTATATTTTTAGCTTCCCTAGTATCATAGTTTACAACAAATGCTTCAGTGACAGTGACAGTGACAGCTGTTCATCTTTCGAATTTTGTTAGTTCAAAATATTGCCATTATCTATAAGATTCAAAAAATCTAATTCATCTTGGTTGGGTTTTAAGGAGTATTATAAAACAATAAAAAAATAATGGATTTCCTGCTTCTAAAACTGTGTTCGGATAAGCAATGGGTCGTGCAATAAAAAACCAATAATATTTGAATTAATCTGAAACATATTTAAGGTTTTAATAAAATGCAAAGTTCACATATCTAGTACTGTATTAGATATTTACGAGAAAACATTATAAACAGGATTTAGGCATTTGAAAGTTCATAACCCAATTTTTAGATAATCATCATGTGCCATTTAGCAGAAAATAATGGTTTGTCATTGGAATCCGTTGACACTATTACTCTAAAATGTACAAATCGCCGATAATCTTGCATATTATTAATAAAATTGAAGTGTCTGTAGTGTAAAGTGTATTTTAATCTTTTAAATTAAAATGGATAATTAGAGTTATGGGTATCCTATGTATAAATACCCATAATTCAATCTAATTATCCATTTTAATTTAGAAGATTACAATTTCCTTTTTTTGCGATGACGATAAATAAATCCCCAGGCCAAACATAAACGAAAGAAAATTGATTTACCCATAGACAACTATGTGTGCCATGTTTGCGTGTGAATGATGCCACTAACCTAGTTACTCTAGCAAATAAAAAAAAAGCCGAATTTTTTGATAATCTAATGAAAAATAAAGAAATATAATTATTGTAAACTACCATACCAGTTGGGTTAATAGCTAGGGCCAATTTAGTTTATTAAAAAAATAACTAAATAACCTACATAAATGGTACCTATTTTTTTTTAATAAAAATTACATAGTATATTATTATACTTGTATAATTTAACTGTTGAGGTTTACTGAGAATGTTTTAAAGGTGAAGAAATACTGTTTGAAAATGGTTTTAGCATTTAAAAGTAAATATTAGTCTTACTTATTAGTTTTGCTTAAACAGTTGTTTAACCTTCGTTTAGTTAAATGATGTCTAAAGCCTTAATAAGGCGTTCGAAAATTCTTACTAATAAACCCTGTTTAGCGAAGTGAATGGTTAACTAAGTTGACGTTTAGCAGGCGACGTGCTTTTGGACATATTTTACGCTAGCAATAGCGCTGTCAGTTCACTCGCGTCGTGTCAGCTGTCCGCTTTGGAATACCAAAGCGGACAGTAAAATATTACTGATTTATATATCGCTATCGAATTTTAACCGTTTTGTCCCATTTGCTGATCATTTTATTCTTTAAAATTACCTATTATCCAAGTTTGATTTGTTTTCTTGGCGATGGAAAAAAACACCAAAAGAAGGATGATTTCTTCCCAAAACTGGGAAGAAGGTGAAAAGGTACCTTTAAAATAATTATCATTTGCGTGGCTTAAACTAATTCGAAAATCCTCGAATGGGAAATAAGGTGGTCCCGCGATGGTCACATTTTGCACAGAATTTTGAAAATTCGACGACATCAGTGCACACGCCAGAAAGCGCGCCATTATTAAAATTCAATAATTTTTGGCATTGACATTTGACATTTAGGCAAATTGGGGAAAAATTATTGTACTAAATTATTCTAAATTCTAAAAAAAATGTCATCAATGCTGTACAAGAGTTATTAGGTACGTTTACGCGCTATTTATTGTTTTAATATATTATTATAGCTTGTCTATGCTCCGCCTCACTCGCGCATCTGCCAGCCACCGCCGCAATGGAGATGATTATTGACTGTGGTTGTTGGATATATGTTGATGCATTATTTTTATGTCGAGCAAGCAATACAATAATTCAAAGGTGTAAAAATTGTGTTTTATTTACAATCCACGCGTATCAATTCAGAAGTGGGATGTAACGTAATTTTTATTATAGATTTACGATTATAGTTACTGTTTCGCGATGTTTTGAACGCTTTTAAGGTTAAGTTCGGTGATTTTTGACACAATATATTTGGACAAACATTTAAACTTAGTGTGCTTGTTGTTTCGTGAAAATTTGTCTCAGTTTTAAATCAAGTGCCTATTTATCATGTCCGGACCCCGTATTCTAGCGGTTATGGAATGCCGCGAAAACGTAAAAATAGCCATTCATAGGTCATTCCGACGCCGAAGAAAATGAACGACCACTTGTGCTGATGAAACGTCTAATGGAGACGAAACTAAAGAAAATCTGAACAGAGATCACTCTCTATCTATGCCACAGCGCGTCCCAAAATCTACATATAAAGGCTGATATTATCCCGAAGTTCGACCCGGATACGAGATCAACAAATCGCATGGGACGCTGGGAAGTCGCTAGCCCGTGCTGAAATATGTAAACAGGCAGATAATATAGAGATAATGACTGTAACTAACGAAACTGAGTATTAATTTCCTGATTATTATTATAAGATGGCCTTATTTGATGAAAGTGATATAGATGATGGTGACGTGAACGAGGCCTTAAGAAGAGACATTTATCAATTATTAAATAGTTATTACTTCTGCTTTGCGAAGAATTTGAAGGAGTTAGGTTGTACTCAATTAACCGAAAAGACTATTAAGACGACTTCTGATCAACCAATATTTTATAAAGCACGCAGATTATCCTACAAGGAACAAGAAGTTGTAAGGGAAAAAGTCAAAGATCTAATCGAAGGTGGAATTATCCGAGAGTCATCATCCAATTATGCAAGCCCCATAGTTTTAGTTAAGAAAAAAAATGGAGAGTATAGATTATGTGTTAAAGGTAGGTAACCCACTGCCACATATTGACGACCAAATAGGAAAATTAACTGGAAAATTGTACTTTACGACACTTGACCTTGCTCAGGGTTATTAACAGGTACCGATGGCGTCAGATTCCATTCATAAAACAGCATTTGTGACTCCCGATAGCCAGTATGAATTTTTGAAGATGGGATTTGGTCTTGCCAATATGCTCCGGCGGTTTTTCTCCAGATTAATTAATAGAGTGCTTAGCAGTTTAAGGAATCAAGGTGTCATAATTTATATGGATGACATCCTTATTCCATCCAAAGCCAAATCAACAGGTTTGGAGACATTAAAAGAAGTCCTTAAATTGCTCAGTGAGGCAAATTTGCGGTTGAATTAAAAAAAAATGCTCATTTCTAAAATATTCTATTAAAATATTTAGACGCAGTCTACATATATGCGTTATATTTTAAGAAATTTTTCAAAATATAATAAACAAGATTTATGTGCTGCAGAGCAAAAGGTTGGTGGCGAGGTTGAGACGGGCGAGCAATCGAGAAGGTACTCCGGGTATGGGCCTGATGAACGCCCAACGCCCAGGATGTCCAGTGTGTGGGCGACATCGACCCTTCGACGATTGCTGCGGAACCCTTCAATCACCGCGAACAAACAGAACTGGTGTATGTTTATACGTATAATAATTGAAATGTAGAAATCTCTGTAGTTTTCTTGACAAAAAACGATGACCAAATATAATTAAACAGATTAAAATAGTATTTGTTTACTATTAATATTATATGAAACTAGCTGTTCAACCCCGGGTATGGGCGGATTAAACAATGCCTTCGGCGAACGACGACTCGTGCCTGCGGCACTCGAGATGGGTAATTTTGGTCCCTATCTCCATAGTCCTATCCTCATACTTACATACCTACCGTGCTATTTTTAAAAAAGCTCCAGGTTGACAGCTTGGCCCTGCCTTTTATTTATGCCTTAGCACCTTGAAGACAACACATTGGAAGTCAAAACTGAGCTTCACGGCACTTCTCCGACAATACAACCCATACGATAAATAATATAATATACATAAAGGGGACTGAGCAGTGATGATATGATGTTGGGCAGAATATCGTCTAATAAACGCTTTTTTATGCTTACTAAACCATTAACAATTAATAAAAAAATTACTGCGTGTGATTATATTATATGTATAAGTAAATTTGTAAAGCAAACCAGTAGGTAATACTTATTGAATATGAAACAATATAATATATTCTCCTCGTAAAATATCCTTTTTTTTCTGTGAATGTCTTTTATAAGAGAACTAAAAAAGAACTATTAGCAGTTGAAATTTCTTTTTTTTCCAGAAATAGAAGCAAACACAAGCTAGTCAGTCTGTATTATCTTTTTTTAACATTTTTTTTTTTCAGGTTAAATCATTTCTTCTTGGGTCAATGTTCACAGGAGTTTATTCACTTCTAATGGAATACTTCAGGAAATAACAAAACCTCTTGCCAGACTTATCAAAAGGACTTATTGTAACTCAAATTTAATTGTAACTTTAATTGTAATTTTGGATTTATTATTTATTCTTTAAAATCACTACTACATTTTCAACCACATTGTAAATAAAGCAAAAAAAAACGCGACCCAGTAAGCGCAGGGCATCGTGCCTACAAATGTATTAACGGCTATGAACGACAGGTAGGTTTCCCGCGTGCAGTGAAAATAAAATAGCCGGATCGAGCATCGACAAGGAAGGATTGAACAAAAGAACAAACGCAAACAATTTGCAAAGAATGGTGCAGCAGAATTCCACAAGACAGCTTGCAATCTGGAGGAGCTGCATAATTGCGATTCAATGCTAATAAAGAGAAAATAAAGGATCATGGAGAACATGGGAGAAGTTTTCATCATTTAACCTCCATCATTCCTGGACCTGGAACATCCCCGGCATAACAGAAATAGCGGATTAAACATAATATTAAAAAAAAAAACAACCCACCTTTGCAAATGCACAAACCATGACCACATGCAAAGAATTAAGTACAACTGCAACATCGTGCAACCTGCAACCGCATTTTATTGTGTTCTAATAAAATTATTAAATGTTTTGATTTTATTTGTTTAATTTATTATTTCATTTATTTTTGCAGGATGTCGGTTTAAACCCGGCGCTGAGTTTTATAAAGATGCCTTTTTAACTCTCACCTCTCCTCTTTAGTGTAAAATCCCCTACATAGCAGGCTATTATTTTTTAAAATATTACACTTAGGTATATCGCTTATTCGAGGTAACGCCTCTGCACATAATTCTTCCGTAATCCGCCCTATATAACGATCATAACATTTATTTAATTACATCGCCATAAAATTCTCCATTAAATGTTTGACATGATTAAAAGAAAAACAGTAGGAATATTGCCATTTTAACAAATAAGACAGAACAGAGCTAATAAATTGGTCAAGCTCACTATAATCAATAATAATTCAGTTTAGCATTTTAAAACTGCTGATATAATTAGGGTTAGTTAACCATTTATCACTCAAAATTCATTTTATTAATTAGGATAAATTTTATTTTAGTTAAGCCAAATAAAATTTTCGAATTTCAAAATTCGATTTTAAATCGTTTTTGAAAAAACGAATGACATTTTAGATAATTTTCAGTCATTTGTTTAAAATTTTTCAACAAAATTTTGCGTAAGCCTTAATTAAATTATCGTTTCTTTAAAAAATATTTCGACCTATATCGCTTCGTAATATAATAATATGTCGCACGCCACGGTAAGGAACCTCAGCAGGAAACGTTGCTTATCCCCTGAGGATTTCCTGAGGAACGTGGGAAAGTCCAAGGACAAAAGCAGCCGTTGTGAACACAAAGAAACTTTTAAACAACATCTCCAATGAACGAGTCAAAATATACCTACATCTAGGCATTGTAATATGCGTATATCGCGTCGACAGAAATAAGAATACACCACTTAACGCCCAAGGAAAGCTGAGAATATGCCAAATAGCTTCATTGCTGCTAATGTATCTGCCCATTTGGTATCGTGCTATTTCGTCATTTTTATTTATGTTTTTTACTTCAAATATGGCCAAATCACTGCCTTTGTTTACATATTTACAAATATACTTAATTGATTTAACAGAACTGCAAAGCTCAACATTGATATGAGCTTTGTAAGTTTTTGAAAGTAGTGGTGAGTATGGTATCACCCACTGATTATCAAACTCAACTTGATTTGGAAAGTTCGGCAGTCGCATTGTAAATGTGTGGCCACCATTCTCAGTACTTCTGCGGCGATACATTGGATAACCATCAATATCCGTGATCGTGTCATTCGTATGCGGCTTTGGGAAGTTTTTTTTACATTTTCCATTTTCCATGCACGGTGACGTCATGTTGAAAACACCGCATGGCCCATGGATCATGTGTTTGGTGACAATATCAAATAATTCTTGATCAATTAATGGGTCTGGAATTTCGGCTGAAATTATTTGATCGATTTCTTCAGGACGGATTCTATCTTTAAGCCAAACCAAAATGTGGGCATGAGGCAAACCTCGCTTTTGCCACTCTATCGTATACAGCCAACGACGTGTGATACCAAAAATTGTATATTTAACAATAAAATCAATTAAGGATTTCAATTTTTGTTTAAACACACGTGCAGTTAAATCATGACGATGAATGGCTTGTTGTCCTGGCAATAGTAAAGTTTGTATCTCTTCCCAATTCGGATTACATGTGAATGTAATAAATAAATCCGGTCGGCCGTAATGACGTACGTAAGTCATCGCATCTTGTATGTATTCCTGCATGTTCCGTGGACTGCCGATGTAGCTTGAAGGTAAAATGAAAGCATTACCGATGTCATTGGGATTTAAATTTCCATCGATGTTTCCAGCAACAGCATCTCGTAAGTGAATATATTCTTCCGATCAACCTCATCAACAGTTGGAGCGTTGAATCTACCAGCATGTTCACCTAATGGTACTTTGTCGGCTTTTATGACGATTTGATAATTGTCATTTTGCAGTCGTGGCGAAACTCTTTTGATCAATTGAATTAGTTGATTGTGATCTTCTAAAAAATTTTCCAATAATATCACAATTGCTCTTTCCTCTGCTTGTTCAATAAAATTATACAGGCACCGAGTCGTCACGCGCTCTTCACAATCGCCCATAAAATAAAAAGGTATCGACATCTGTCAGTTTTATGACTGCCAAATAATAACAGACAAATAATTAGCAATAAATTAAAATTGCGACTATAATTTGAGATTTAAACTATCCTATCGCTCAAGTTGGATCGAACTGCATATGGTGTGCAAATTTTATTATAATCGGTTAAGTGGTTCAGCCGTCCATTGAAGATAAACATTGTGACACGAGATTTATATATATTAAGATATTATTATTTTAATCACATTAATAACGTGTAAAATACAGAATTAAATAATGTGAACGTATTCACAAATACTAATATCTACCCGGTTTCAAACAGATGTCTTGGGATTGGCTGGTATAAATAACTGCTGTAAATATGCTTTGCTTAAACACATCCTCTATATACAAATACTATATCTACTGTTTGTAAATAGGAAGAAAACAAAAATTCGGTTTTATTATCTGATTCTTTTTTAATGTTATATTGATATAATTGTGTTTTCCCATATGAATATAATAAAAAAATGTATAGATATGTATTACGAGGGCTTATATATAATAGAATAGGTAAAGTGTGACATTTAAACCTAATTTAAAATAATGGCAAATTACAAAGACCTCACGAGGTACACGAAAGCAAAAAGTAATGAAAATGTGTAAAAATATTTGGCCTTATATTTAAATTTGATATTTTTTTAAGAACCTCAAATCGCCTTACAAAAAATACTACATCATTGTTGACATTAAAGAGGGTAGGTCGAGCTATAAGGGTTAACTAGACAGGTATAAAGCGCCTGCGCGTGAAGTCGAATATATGCAGCGTGAACTTATTTAAGGGGTGCTTCTGGGCATGCATATGAACACCTTTTGTTCAACAGGGTTAGATATAGCTCACCCTGTATAACTGTATAAAAAATGAGATCAATTTATACGATATCAAAATCGTAAATTGATGAAAAAAATCGTATCACTCTGTATGTTGGCTGCATGCAATGCGCTTTGGAGGGTAGCAGGGATTTTTGCTCAGAAACCCGTCGACTTAATACCCATAGCTTTTTTTACATTTTAATATTTTAATGAACTGCAAATGATTTGTTTATTCATTTTTTATTTTCATATGAAGTGCTTCGATATGTTTCTGTAATGAATTACACCGGCTACACTTAATTCTTTTCGGTGAGCTATATCGATATGATTCTGCGAGTGATTTGAATCGCACTCGCTGCATTTAAATTTTCTTAATTATCTAAAACAATTTATACACTTTTTACATCAACATATTTTAAGGATAAATAATTTTATTGTAACTTTTCCACTTAATTCACACGGAAATCGTCGCTAGGTAGGTAGGTAGGTAGGTAGGTAGTTTTATCTGACCATTCATTTCTGATGATTAAGATCCTAATTTATACCGATTTCAAAAAAATACACTTCCGCTATATTAAGAAGGCTTTTTTAAATTAAAAAATATTTACCGAAAGCCAATAAGTAAAACATGAAATACAATTCAACTATAATATAAGTAATTGTTTAGAAAAAAAAGAAAAATAATATAATATTGTAAATGTTTGAAACACCAACTTTAAAAATCAAATACGAAAAAAGTAATTAACTGAATTAAATTAGTGATACTATTTATGTTAAAAACTAGGTACTTTTAATATTACATAACACTCAAACCGAAACTTTGAAATATTACAATAAAAATAAGATTTTGTTTGATATAATATAGGAAAATAAAAATCCATATGAGGTCGGTAAAATTTTATTGAATTCTACGCAAATTCTACCGAGTCATCAAGCATGGGTTTCTAAAACAATAAACTAAAATAATAATATAAATTCTTTAACTGAAATTCAACATACTTAATCATTTTATTTTAATATTTGAAATATTTAATATTCTAATATCTATTAAGTAAAAAAAAAAATATTTTTTGGACTTGTAAATATAAATTAGTTAAAAAAATAATTATTTTACGATAGACGTGATGTTGTTAAAGATGGTTGTTTTTATGGCAGTTTTAACAAAATGAATTTAGTCATAAAGGCTATCTTAATTTAATTATTTTATTAACAGCTACGATGTAATTTATATATTTGTTATCAATATTATAACGATAAACAAAACAATAATTATAATTAGGCACGTTAAAGCTAAGTGTGTTTATTTCATTTTACCTATCAGGTAATCATACATCGATACGAATAACTAACAAAAGTAGCAGAAAAACTGAATAGACCATAGTAAAGTACAGTAAGGTACAGTAAAGTACAGTAAAGAAACAAGTAGGTAAAAATAAATTTGATGGTAACGACTTGTGTCAGAATCACTCCTCAGAAGGAATCTTCGTTCACGTATTTAGTCGCCTTCATTTCTATATTATTTTCGACGCACCCTGTATTTTATAGAGTCGAACGGTAAAAATCATCCTGTATACTGATGAGATATGTTTTTTTTAATTCAATTTAATTTACATTTCGAAGTTAAACCTATAAAATCTATGTCGTCTGCGTAGATAATGAACTCAAAGCCATGTCACAGATAACATTTTACCTTTTTTTACAATCGCAATCGCTACATTTTTTATATATTTATTTCGGTTTGAACATCATCAATGTGTGTTTCATCAATTTTCTTTTTGAGTACAAATATAATTACAATACCTGCATTTATATCTTTTTATTTTGAAATGAAAATGAACACCAATATTGTTTTTTAAACTTCTTTCATAGAAACACATTTAATCACACTCGCTGCATTTATTTATTTTTTATTTGACAAATAAACAGTTAGTTACAACAGTTATACAAAAACATACATTAAAGATAAGAATGTAACCTTTAAGAATTTGCAATGTTAAAATATAATTAATGTGCAACAACAGTAATTCGCAAAAACTAAAACTAACGAAACAAAGATTTAACATATACTTTTTAACAAGAAGGTAGATAGATAGACAAGAGGAAATTACACATTCAAATATTTAGAAATTTGATGCTTAAACTCACTCAAATTACAACTAAATATATTAATAACATTATTGTTTTGGGAGTAATTACTTTTGCATATGGGCAGACGAAACAGCTCTTTATGTCTAGTTAACCGAGAGTGTACACGAAATTTAATCAAAGCAATTAGTACCATGGAACTAACAAAATTATTTAAGATAAGTCAGAGATCTTCTATCTGAAAGATTGGCCATATTATATTTTTCTAATGAAATTGAGAAAATGTCAGGAAGAGAAAATGTACGATAATACAAATACTTAATGAATTTCATTTCAATTCGTTCCAACCTGTCAATGTCCACATGGAATCCACATTGTAATGTGGATTCCATATTTGCGATGCATATTCAAGCTAACTTCGGACGAATAATGATCTTAAAAGAAAAAAATGAATTAAAATGCTTACATGCTCTGAGAATAAACCCAACATGCCGAAAGCTTTATAAGTAATTGGGTCAACATGCTTTACAAAAAGTAATTTTCGATCAAGTGTTATCCCCAAATCTTTAACAGTTACTTTCTTGGCTAAACAAGTGCTTTTAATTTTATAATCAAAATCAATAGTACCTACTGGTCTTTCATCTAAATGACATAGAGTAGCATTTAGATACATTTAAATAGAGTCGATTAACTTTGCAATATGTAGCAAAACGTTCGATATCTTTCTGCAATAGACGGCAATCATCAACATGTTTTATAGGATAGAAAATTTTAAGGTCGTCAGCATTGTGAAGACAACTATCAGTATCATTAATATAAAATAGAAATAATAATGGGCCCAACAGACTACCTCGAGGAACCCCTGATGGAATAGAAATCCAGTTAGATTTAAAACCCCGTATAATTAGACTTTTTAAATCGCGGTGAACACCATCAATGTGTCTTTTTATGTGACCTTTATTGTAGCACACATAATTACACTCGCTGCATTTATGACTTTTTATCTTACGGTGAACACGATCAATGTGTTTTTTTAGGTTTCCTTTTTGTATACACATATAATCACATTCGCTGCATATAAATTTTTTTTTTTTTGCGATGAACACCATCAATGTGTGAGGTTAAATTTCTTTTGTCGTAACACGTATAATCACACTCGCTGCATTTATGACTTTTTATCTTGCGGTGAACACAATCAATGTGTCTTTTTAACTGTTTTTTATCGTAACACACATAATTACACTCGCTGCATTTATGACTTTTTATTTTGCGGTGAACACCATTAATATGTCTTTTTAGGGTTCCTTTTACAGTACACATATAATCACATTCGCTGCATGTATATTTTTTTGTTTTGCGATGAACACCATCAATGTGTGAGGTTAAATTTCTTTTGTGGTAACACATATAATCACATTCGCTGCATTTATAACTTATTAATTTGCGGTGAACACCATCAATGTGTCTTTTTAGGGTTCCTTTTACAGTACACATAAAATCACACTCGCTGCATTTATGACTTTTTATCTTGCGATGAACACAATCAACGTGTTTTTTTATGTCACCTTTACTGTAGCACACATAATTACACTCGCTGCATTTATGACTTTTTATCTTGCGGTGAACACCATCAATGTGTCTTTTTAGGGTTCCTTTTAGAGTACACATATAATCACATTCGCTGCATTTATATTTTTTTATTTTGCGATGAAAGACATTAATGTGATCGATTAATAGATATTTTAATGCAAACGTCTTACAGCATTCGTTACATTTCAACTTTTTAAATACATTTTTTCGCTTTTTAATTGGCGTTTTTACGTTTAAGCATTGCCAACACAAAAAAGTAAAACACTCATTAAATATTGCATTGCTATCATTGCATTGAACATGGGCGGACTTGCTTCTATCAATTAGACACCCGCTTTTCGTACACGAAAAATCTATAAGATTTAGATTTACTTTCGCAATTTTCATTGTGGCTTGTTCTTTTTTGTATTTTGCGACTTTCGCCAAATTGTGAATATCAGGTTCTTTCTTGATAAATTGAACATCTTCTATTTCAATTTCCCGCTGTTGATTAATGTTAATTTCTTGGATTTCATTTTGAAAATTCACTTCATTTTTTATATTAACAGAACTAATTAATTCTGAACTGGAATGTTTCATTTTGAAAATAATAATTAAAGCTTACTCTGCAATAAATTTAGGTTGAGTATTTTTGACACCTCTTTTACTGTGGGCTTTGATCAATAAGCTTATCGATATTTTTTATAATTGATACTCACTTTTATCCATGATCGTATTAGGGCATTATTGTTATTATTTTAACATAATATAAGAAAACAATTATATTTTTAGCTTCCCTAGTATCATAGTTTACAACAAATGCTTCAGTGACAGTGACAGTGACAGCTGTTCATCTTTCGAATTTTGTTAGTTCAAAATATTGCCATTATCTATAAGATTCAAAAAATCTAATTCATCTTGGTTGGGTTTTAAGGAGTATTATAAAACAATAAAAAAATAATGGATTTCCTGCTTCTAAAACTGTGTTCGGATAAGCAATGGGTCGTGCAATAAAAAACCAATAATATTTGAATTAATCTGAAACATATTTAAGGTTTTAATAAAATGCAAAGTTCACATATCTAGTACTGTATTAGATATTTACGAGAAAACATTATAAACAGGATTTAGGCATTTGAAAGTTCATAACCCAATTTTTAGATAATCATCATGTGCCATTTAGCAGAAAATAATGGTTTGTCATTGGAATCCGTTGACACTATTACTCTAAAATGTACAAATCGCCGATAATCTTGCATATTATTAATAAAATGAAGTGTCTGTAGTGTGAAGTGTATTTTAATCTTTTAAATTAAAATGGATAATTAGAGTTATGGGTATCCTATGTATAAATACCCATAATTCAATCTAATTATCCATTTTAATTTAGAAGATTACAATTTCCTTTTTTTGCGATGACGATAAATAAATCCCCAGGCCAAACATAAACGAAAGAAAATTAATTTACCCATAGACAACTATGTGTGCCATGTTTGCGTGTGAATGATGCCACAAACCTTGTTACTCTAGCAAATAAAAAAAAAGCCGAATTTTTTGATAATCTAATGAAAAATAAAGAAATATAATTATTGTAAACTACCATACCAGTTGGGTTAATAGCTAGGGCCAATTTAGTTTATTAAAAAAATAATTAAATAACCTACATAAATGGTACCTATTTTTTTTTAATAAAAATTACATAGTATATTATTATACTTGTATAATTTAACTGTTGAGGTTTACTGAGAATGTTTTAAAGGTGAAGTAATACTGTTTGAAAATGGTTTTAGCATTTAAAAGTAAATATTAGTCTTACTTATTAGTTTTGTTTAAACAGTTGTTTAACCTTCGTTTAGTTAAATGATGTCTAAAGCCTTAATAAGGCGTTCGAAAATTCTTACTAATAAACCCTGTTTAGCGAAGTGAATGGTTAACTAAGTTGACGTTTAGCAGGCGACGTGCTTTTGGACATATTTTACGCTAGCAATAGCGCTGTCAGTTCACTCGCGTCGTGTCAGCTGTCCGCTTTGGTATTTTACTGATTTATATATCGCTATCGAATTTTAACCGTTTTGTCCCATTTGCTGATCATTTTATTCTTTAAAATTACCTATTATCCAAGTTTGATTTGTTTTCTTGGCGATGGAAAAAAACACCAAAAGAAGGATGATTTCTTCCCAAAACTGGGAAGAAGGTGAAAAGGTACCTTTAAAATAATTATCATTTGCGTGGCTTAAACTAATTCGAAAATCCTCGAATGGGAAATAAGGTGGTCCCGCGATGGTCACATTTTGCACAGAATTTTGAAAATTCGACGACATCAGTGCATACGCCAGAAAGCGCGCCATTATTAAAATTCAATAATTTTTGGCATTGACATTTGACATTTAGGCAAATTGGGGAAAAATTATTGTACTAAATTATTCTAAATTCTAAAAAAAATGTCATCAATGCTGTACAAGAGTTATCAGGTACGTTTACGCGCTATTTATTGTTATAATATATTATTATAGCTTGTCTATGCTCCGCCCCACTCGCGCATCTGTCAGTCGCCTCGCCATGCAGAGGATTATTGACTGGTTGTTGGATATGTGTTGATGCATTGTTTTTATGTCGAGCAAGCAATACAATAATTCAAAGGTGTAAAAACTGTGTTTTATTGATAATCCACGCGTAACAATTCAGAAGTGGGATGAACGTAATTTTTATTATAGATTTACGATTATAGTTACTGTTTCGCGATGTTTTGAACGCTTTTAAGGTTAAGTTCGGTGATTTTTGACACAATATATTTGGACAAACATTTTAACCTTGTGTGCTTGTTGTTTCGTGTAAATTTGTCTCAGTTTTAAATCAAGTACCTATTATCATGTCCGGACCGTATTCTATCGATTATGGAATGCCGCGAAAACGTAAAAATAGCCATTCATAGGTCATTCCGACGCCGAAGAAAATGAACGACCACATGTGCTGATGAAACATCTAATGGAGACGAAACTAAAGAAAATGGTAAACGAAGTCTTAGCTGAACAGAGATCACTCTCTATGCCACATCACATCCCAAATCAACTACATGTGGAGGCTGATATCATCCCGAAGTTCGACCCGGATACGAAATCAACAAATGTTACGAGGCTTTGCAGGAGGTCAGGCACCTGCTTTGGGGGAAGTATTTTTTTACTGTTAAAATAGACCAAATAAACCGTCAGTCTTTAGCAGTCATATCCGATTGCACCCTAGGAGGAGTAGATCTACTTATTGGTCATCCGATTATTAACCATGATGATGTTATGCTTATAGTATCCCAAGACACTGTTAAACTTATAAGTATTGATGAAACATTACCACTAGCAAGAATCTCCCTAATTGAGGAATGCATGGAACGTGTTGCGGTGTGCACCCTAGACAGAGTCACTTTACCTCCAAAATCAACTAAGGTTATACCTATCGTAGTAAATGGCTGTCACTGCAAAACATTAGTAACTAAACCACTGCTTCTAGAACTTGGATCGCAATGTTACTCAATACCTGGGTCATTATTAAAGGTGCCTAATGCATCTATAAGCGTTTCAAATTGGGGAGATCAACAAATTACATGGGACGCTGGGAAGTCGCTAGCCCGTGCTGAAGTATGTAAACAGGCAGATAATATATATATACCTAATGACTGTAACTAACGAAACTGAGTATTCATTTCCTGATTATTGTAATAAGATGGCCTTATTTGATGAAAGTGATCTAGATGTTGGTGACCTGAACGAGGCTTCAAGAAGAGACCTTTATCAATTATTAAATAGTTATTACTTCTGCTTTGCGAAGAATTCAAAGGAGTTAGGTTGTACTCAATTAACCGAAAAGACTATTAAGACGACTTCTGATCAACCAATATTTTATAAAGCACGCAGATTATCCTACAAGGAACAAGAAGTTGTAAGGGAAAAAGTCAAAGATCTAATCGAAGGTGGAATTATCCGAGAGTCATCATCCAATTATGCAAGCCCCATAGTTTTAGTTAAGAAAAAAAATGGAGAGTATAGATTATGTGTTAAAGGTAGGTAACCCACTGCCACATATTGACGACCAAATAGGAAAATTAACTGGAAAATTGTACTTTACGACACTTGACCTTGCTCAGGGTTATTAACAGGTACCGATGGCGTCAGATTCCATTCATAAAACAGCATTTGTGACTCCCGATAGCCAGTATGAATTTTTGAAGATGGGATTTGGTCTTGCCAATATGCTCCGGCGGTTTTTCTCCAGATTAATTAATAGAGTGCTTAGCAGTTTAAGGAATCAAGGTGTCATAATTTATATGGATGACATCCTTATTCCATCCAAAGCCAAATCAACAGGTTTGGAGACATTAAAAGAAGTCCTTAAATTGCTCAGTGAGGCAAATTTGCGGTTGAATTAAAAAAAAATGCTCATTTCTAAAATATTCTATTAAAATATTTAGACGCATTCTACATATATGCGTTATATTTTAAGAAATTTTTCAAAATATAATAAACAAGATTTATGTGCTGCAGAGCAAAAGGTTGGTGGCGAGGTTGAGACGGGCGAGCAATCGAGAAGGTACTCCGGGTATGGGCCTGATAAACGCCCACGATGTCCAGTGTGTGGGCGACATCGACCCTTCGACGATTGCTGCGGAACCCTTCAATCACCGCGAACAAACAGAATTGACGTATGTTTTATACGTATAATAATTGAAATGTAAAAATCTCTGTAGTTTTCTTGACAAAAAACGATGACCAAATATAATTAAACAGATTAAAATAGTATTTGTTTACTATTAATATTATATGAAACTAGCTGTTCAACCCCGGGTATGGGCGGATTAAACAATGCCTTCGGCGAACGACGACTCGTGCCTGCGGCACTCGAGATGGGTAATTTTGGTCCCTATCTCCATAGTCCTATCCTCATACTTACATACCTACCGTGCTATTTTTAAAAAAGCTCCAGGTTGACAGCTTGGCCCTGCCTTTTATTTATGCCTTAGCACCTTGAAGACAACACATTGGAAGTCAAAACTGAGCTTCACGGCACTTCTCCGACAATACAACCCATACGATAAATAATATAATATACATAAAGGGGACTGAGCAGTGATGATATGATGTTGGGCAGAATATCGTCTAATAAACGCTTTTTTATGCTTACTAAACCATTAACAATTAATAAAAAAATTACTGCGTGTGATTATATTATATGTATAAGTAAATTTGTAAAGCAAACCAGTAGGTAATACTTATTGAATACGTATGAAATACGCATGAAACAATATATATTCTCCTCGTAAAATATCCTTTTTTTCTGTGAATGTCTTTTATAAGAGAACTAAAAAAGAACTATTAGCAGTTGAAATTTCTTTTTTTTTCAGAAATAGAAGCAAACACAAGCTAGTCAGTCTGTATTATCTTTTTTTAACATTTTTTTTTTTCAGGTTAAATCATTTCTTCTTGGGTCAATGTTCACAGGAGTTTATTCACTTCTAATGGAATACTTCAGGAAATAACAAAACCTCTTGCCAGACTTATCAAAAGGACTTATTGTAACTCAAATTTAATTGTAACTTTAATTGTAATTTTGGATTTATTATTTATTCTTTAAAATCACTACTACATTTTCAACCACATTGTAAATAAAGCAAAAAAAAAACGCGACCCTGTAAGCGCAGGGCATCGTGCCTACAAATGTATTGACGGCTATGAACGACAGGTAGGTTTCCCGCGTGCAGTGAAAATAAAATAGCCGGATCGAGCATCGACAAGGAAGGATTGAACAAAAGAACAAACGCAAACAATTTGCAAAGAATGGTGCAGCAGAATTCCACAAGACAGCTTGCAATCTGGAGGAGCTGCATAATTGCGATTCAATGCTAATAAAGAGAAAATAAAGGATCATGGAGAACATGGGAGAAGTTTTCATCATTTAACCTCCATCATTCCTGGACCTGGAACATCCCCGGCATAACAGAAATAGCGGATTAAACATAATATTAAAAAAAAAAACAACCCACCTTTGCAAATGCACAAACCATGACCACATGCAAAGAATTAAGTACAACTGCAACATCGTGCAACCTGCAACCGCATTTTATTGTGTTCTAATAAAATTAGTAAATGTTTTGATTTTATTTGTTTAATTTATTATTTCATTTATTTTTGCAGGATGTCGGTTTAAACCCGGCGCTGAGTTTTATAAAGATGCCTTTTTAACTCTCACCTCTCCTCTTTAGTGTAAAATCCCCTACATAGCAGGCTATTATTTTTTAAAATATTACACTTAGGTATATCGCTTATTCGAGGAAACGCCTCTGCACATAATTCTTCCGTAATCCGCCCTATATAACGATCATAACATTTATTTAATTACATCGCCATAAAATTCTCCATTAAATGTTTGACATGATTAAAAGAAAAACAGTAGGAATATTGCCATTTTAACAAATAAGACAGAACAGAGCTAATAAATTGGTCAAGCTCACTATAATCAATAATAATTCAGTTTAGCATTTTAAAACTGCTGATATAATTAGGGTTAGTTAACCATTTATCACTCAAAATTCATTTTATTAATTAGGATAAATTTTATTTTAGTTAAGCCAAATAAAATTTTCGAATTTCAAAATTCGATTTTAAATCGTTTTTGAAAAAACGAATGACATTTTAGATAATTTTCAGTCATTTGTTTAAAGTTTTTCAACAAAATTTTGCGTAAGCCTTAATTAAATTATCGTTTCTTTAAAAAATATTTCGACCTATATCGCTTCGTAATATAATAATATGTCGCACGCCACGGTAAGGAACCTCAGCAGGAAACGTTGCTTATCCCCTGAGGATTTCCTGAGGAACGTGGGAAAGTCCAAGGACAAAAGCAGCCGTTGTGAACACAAAGAAACTTTTAAACAACATCTCCAATGAACGAGTCAAAATATACCTACATCTAGGCATTGTAATATGCGTATATCGCGTCGACAGAAATAAGAATACACCACTTAACGCCCAAGGTCTTAAACTGTTACGATTCTTACCCCTCTGCGCCCACTACCACTATGTCACGATCGTGTTTAATCGTGCCAATTACGCTATTCTTGCGCGCGTAATTATTAAGAATATATGCATATATAAATATTTATTTATTTTGATAACACCAAAATTACGTTTGTAGCTAGGTAGAAGCCACCTATTGGCAATCCTAGCTAAGTAACCATATTATGAGTTAGGAAGCGGATGGTAGTTCCACTAATTCACACCAAAAGAGGGCGGTACGGTATTTTTTTTAGCGAATCTTGGGTTACGAAATGATGTTAGTTATTGCTTAATACCGTGAAGAATATTCGCAAAATAAATTTTAAATAAATTAAATAATAAATAAAAAGATAGTAGAAGGAGAAAAGTAATGATATAGTATATAAAAAAAAAAATAATAATATTAAATTTTGAACAAGTACTTAGTCCTGGCGAGAGGCGTGAAGTGAGCGTTTTAGGAACCGCGGCGGTGTTCAGAGGAGTACAGTAATTAGTTTTTTCGAATAGATAGAGTAGGTAGAGGTCTCGTACATTTTGGATCGTTTTGGGAGGTGGACGTATCTTTTTCGAGTTCTGCGTGCTTGGTTGTTTCTTTTTTTCTGTTTCACTAATCCAACCGCATCGGGCTATATAGAAGTTTGTGGAAGGTGGAGTATATCACCAAGGGTTTCAAAGATAAAACGCGGTAGAGCCAACGTAATATTTCGGCCACGCGAATTGGTTTTCTTCTCCGTGCGAGAATCGACCCGCAGAAGCGGAAAACCTGGATGCATGGTGCACATTCCCATGATTTGCCACGCAGCAGATATACCATGGCGTTTCCTGGAAGGCCGCCGAGAGAGTAAATCCCTGCATCGGAGGAAAGGCGTATTGGTCGTCTCCCCGGCGCTTACGAGGCAGGCCGAGACGTCGCCAGCCTTATCCCGTCGGACTATCCAGTTCCAGGGAGCAAAGTCAGAGAAACAGAGTTGACGCGGTGCCCGACCAATCACGGTTCGTCCCTCGCAGGCTCTCCTTGGCCGGCTGATCCGCCGGAGTTGTCGGACCGCGAGGGACGAACCGTGAATGGTCGGGCACCGCGTCAACTACAGATTTAAATGGTAGTAAAATTTGAGACAAATTACGAACCTCCCCTATTGCCTGTCAGGGTAATAGGAGAAGAGAGCTTGGGCGCCAGACGGGGCGTCCAAGCAATGTCACGGGTTGCCCCTCGTCCCTCTCTCATGGCTCCGCCGGCCGGCTGGTCTACCGCGGATTGAGGTCGCCTCGACTCACTCCCGTCACATGGCAGGTCTGGCTAGTCCAGACCGCGACTTAACAAAAAAAATAACCGGTCACTCCTCTAGATGAGAGGACGCTATCATGGAACTAGCTCAAGATAAAAAAAAGAAAATCTCAGGGTCGTGGGTTCGAGCCCCACGTTGGGCGCCAAAATGTTACGATTCTTACCCCTCTGCGCCCACTCCTCGGGCCGGACAGGGCCCTCGATGGAGCGCCGCCTCACCACGGTCGCTTCCGACCGAGGTGGAGCTCGTCTCGGCTTCCGTCCGGGTGTTACTCGCCGCCGCCGCCTGCGTTGTCTCCCTCTCGCAGGCTCTCCTTGGCCAGCTGATCCGCCGGAGTTGTCGGACCGCGAGGGACGAACCGTGATTGGTCGGGCACCGCGTCAACTCTGTTTCTCTGACTTTGCTCCCTGGAACTGGATAGTCCGACGGGATAAGGCTGGCGACGTCTCGGCCTGCCTCGTAAGCGCCGGGGAGACGACCAATACGCCTTTCCTCCGATGCAGGGATTTACTCTCTCGGCGGCCTTCCAGGAAACGCCATGGTATATCTGCTGCGTGGCAAATCATGGGAATGTGCACCATGCATCCAGGTTTTCCGCTTCTGCGGGTCGATTCTCGCACGGAGAAGAAAACCAATTCGCGTGGCCGAAATATTACGTTGGCTCTACCGCGTTTTATCTTTGAAACCCTTGGTGATATACTCCACCTTCCACAAACTTCTATATAGCCCGATGCGGTTGGATTAGTGAAACAGAAAAAAAGAAACAACCAAGCACGCAGAACTCGAAAAAGATACGTCCACCTCCCAAAACGATCCAAAATGTACGAGACCTCTACCTACTCTATCTATTCGAAAAAACTAATTACTGTACTCCTCTGAACACCGCCGCGGTTCCTAAAACGCTCACTTCACGCCTCTCGCCAGGACTAAGTACTTGTTCAAAATTTAATATTATTATTTTTTTTTTTATATACTATATCATTACTTTTCTCCTTCTACTATCTTTTTATTTATTATTTAATTTATTTAAAATTTATTTTGCGAATATTCTTTACGGTATTAAGCAATAACTAACATCATTTCGTAACCCAAGATTCGCTAAAAAAAATACCGTACCGCCCTCTTTTGGTGTGAATTAGTGGAACTACCATCCGCTTCCTAACTCATAATATGGTTACTTAGCTAGGATTGCCAATAGGTGGCTTCTACCTAGCTACAAACGTAATTTTGGTGTTATCAAAATAAATAAATATTTATATATGCATATATTCTTAATAATTACGCGCGCAAGAATAGCGTAATTGGCACGATTAAACACGATCGTGACATGCCGGGTAGTGGGAAATTGATCTGCCCTCAGATCAACACCACTAATCCCTAACCCTCGTCCACAAGGTGGGTGCTAGAGGAATAAAATAAATAAACTATAAAAACGGATACCAATATACTTTTGCCATACCATTAGAATGGGTGCCATTAAAGTGCCTGTTGGCGAGAGAAGCTCGCCTGTCCGGGTTGCCATTCCGGTGCTTTACCAATGCCTTGAACATGAACAATTAATGTACATTAGAAAAACAAAATAAATCAGACACATTTAACTCCTCACATTACTTCTCCGTTCTTAAATATACTTAGAAATAAATACAATTGCGTGGTATATATAACCACCATTGGGTTACATCAATTAAGTAATAGTGGATCGCACATGACCACGATCTGCGATGATTGAAAAACTAAAATTAAAATTCCACTTCTTATAAATACACTCGATGGCTTTTATTATTTTAAAATTGCCCATTCACTAGCCATCTTTAAACTACTTTGCGCTTTTGCGCTAAAAAAAAAATCACTGTCACTTCTTAAATCTAAGAATGTCTTGGGGGTCGTTTCAATACAGAAATAGATAAAAAAATATTTGCCAGGTGGGCCTCTACAAAACAAAACAGATACTTCACCTCATCTTACTCTATGGAAGATGGGGAAACAAAATCAACAAAAGGTACATGTTATATAGAAAACATCTGTGCCACAATCTCGTACTGTACTAGTAGAACAGGCTCTACTGAAACAGTTCCGACCAACTTCTTCCGTTGTATTATTCTGAAGTAAATTTATTATCTAATTTAAATCTATTACCATGCCATAATATTGTTTGCCATGTTGCCTTACCACTCTGTTCTTCATAGTATTTAAAACAAAGAAGTACATTAAATGATTTAAACAATGACTAATAACTTAGTTGAGCAAGGTCGTTGAAATATACAAGATAAGGTCAAAAATTTCGGTGTCATAACCATTAGAAACAAACTCCTTTAAAAAAAACTTCTTCAAAACAAAATAAGAAAAACAAAATAATGCCCGTCTAGTAGCAACTTTGCTACTGGCGTAAGGGGGAATCTCAGTAGGGTGATGGTATACATCTTGCTCTTATGCGCAGATGATACTTAAAACAAGGGTAATGTGTGTTTGCTCATGTCAAAGAAGCAGAAGACGACGCTATGGTATTGACGTAAGGGGTGAAAAATGAGTTCGTACCAGCGGACTTACCGGTCGGTAACCTAGCCACCGAGCCTAACTGGAAACGAATCCACCTTAAACCAAAGATACACCTCCAAAGCTTAGTCTCAGGAGATACTTATTATTTAGTCGATGGAATAAACCACGCTGAATACAAATGTCCAGGGTGTGCCTAAATGGGAGAAGAAGATGCTAGCATGCCTCAGTGGACTTACATGGAATCAATCACTGAGCCAGCGAGGAACGCATGCAGCTTACACTCAGAAATAAGCTGTTGCTAGTTAACATCTTTGCAAATTCTTTTGACAGACTTTCTACCTTCATTAGATATCTGGCTAACTCTGAAATTTTCCTTTTGGTAACTTTACTGGTTAGAGAAAATTAGTTAGTCAGAGGGATAAACTACATTAGTATTTTGAAAAACTTCCTTTCATTGGAGCTGAGCATCCATCACCATTCGTGCTCCATCATCATTCATCCCTTTCATACCAAGAATATCAAAACAACAACATAGCTCGCCTCCTTTAGAGTCGAGAGTTAGTCGTGTGACTGTGAGGATTACCGCCTAGATAGAGAAGATTCTAAAAACAACAGAGTATGAACAGAATTTGCTAAGTTGACTTCTAAACTAACCAAACAATTGGGCTTGAGAATAGACATGAGTAATAAACGGTATCACGGGAATACGTGATCCAAACAGAAGCATTTTCTGTCTCATAAAGAGACATGGGTTCAAATGACCTCAGATTAGATAGGAGATAATCAACTACAATCTTCGAGACCAATGATACCCGTAGTGTAAAATGTGAGTGTACCGATGTAAGTGTGAAATATATAAATAGGCACGGGACCTCCGGTCCAGGTGCAGGTATACTAATATAACGCCTGGAGGATCGAAGAGACGGTCGCTACTCCGAACAATCAAACCACCAGCGTTGTGTCACGTATTATTTAACCTGCTCTATTGGCAGGGGGTTAAGGGTCCGCCGGCCCTTCAGCGCATACTCGCAATATGGCAGTGTGGGGTGTGTGGTGTGTGCGATAGGAAAAACTGGGAGAAACAACCAACAAACTTCTCCAACAAAAAAAAAACTCCAAGAAAACTTCTTCAAAAACTTCTCCAAAAAAAAAACCTTCTTCAAAAAACTTCTCCAAAAAAAAAAACTTCTCCAACAAAAGGACTCCAAATCAACCTCTAGAAAGGAAAAAAAAAGATATAGTCTGTATAGTGTGAATAGAGTACAGTAACTTCGTAGGGGTTCGCAACTGATTGCGGTGGTATTTCGTAGCGAGTGTCGATCACTGAGTAGATCGATGAGGGACTGGGGATAAACTCGACGGTACGCCATAGGACCTCGGCAAGTGGCCGGGTTAGTGGGAAAAAAAAAAATTTAAAACGTACCACTGCTCAACTAATAAACTTAACATCGTCCTTGCGCCACGCGCACGGGTTGGATTCTGCCACGTTAAGTAAATATAAACACCAAAAATTTGTACAAGGGGGAAACGCTTCCATTATACACGAAGTCGTTATGGGCTTTAAAATATAATAATAACTAAAAATATTAACATGCCAATTGCCAATGCTTTGCCAGCAGGAAAGATTGAATAACAGTTACCAATATAACGCTAACACCACCGTCCCGACATCGAAGATGTCGTACGTGGTGCCCGGAAGTTACAAAAGAGAATACTTTACAGGGATATTAAGGGATCCCACGCGCTTTAAATCAATGCGCCGCATTTTAAAACCTCTATTAAACAAAATAAGGGTTAAACTAACAACACGTCAAAACTTTCAGAGTGCTATCACTCTGATTGCTTATGGCTTTTATTCGCGCTGCTGGTTGTGCAAAGGTCAGGTATGTTTACTGGTTGTCGGACCGATCAACCTTGAGGATGTCCTTAATGTGGTGGATGCCTTTATTTTTTCCATTCTGATCCACCAATTCATATGCCAGATGTGACTTCCTTGCGAGCACGGTGCGCTTTAGGAAACGAGGGGCCAGCTTGCTGGAGAAAAATTCCGCTTTCATGGACTGTATATGGTTCTTCACCCATACCACGTCTCCAGGTGACAGAATCACTCGCTTTCGCCTCAGATTATAGCGCTCGGCGCTCTTTTGGTAGGATGCAAGCATGCGTTGTTGCACTAAGTCGTAGGTCTCCGCTAACTTCTCCAGACCTGTGCTGTACGGCATGGGGTCTCCTATGGCCAAGTCGGCTGCCCTGGTCGGATTGTATCCAAATATTTTGTGAAAGCGCCCGTCGATAATCACTTCCCTTCCATACATCAAGTATGAGGGTGTGAACCCTGTCGTGACGTTTTCCGAGTTGTTTAACGAGTGCTGCACCAGTGGAAGATGCTTGTCCCAGACCCGTTGATCTTCCCCTGTCAGGATTGCCAGTGATGTTTCGATGACCTGGTTGTACCGCTCCACGGTGTTGGACTGGGGCGCATATGAACACGAGTAGAATACATTTGGGATCTTATACTTTTCCGTGAACTCTTTGAATTTGTTTGACGTGAAGTATGTTGCGTTATCGAGTGGTAGTGTCGCGGGTGTACCATATGGTAAGAGTACGCCGTTTCGGTTTCTCCATGGTTCCTTCGCTCGTACCTATTGTCTTCCCCTTCGACTGGCCACACGACGCATCTGGGCTTCAGGTTGACGGCGAGGTCCGGCAGGTGGTGTCCCCGGATTGCAAAAGGTGCATCTTGCTGAGGTCGTGAGCGGTGCCTTGCAACGAAAACACATCGGATACGGATACTCCCGGCAATCCATGTACCCATGACCAGGCTGGTCGCACTTCAGACACACTGTCCTCCGTAACGACGTCATAGTTTGCTGAGAGTGTCCCTCCGACTGCGTTGGCCTTTCTCCTTGCCTTGGGCCCGCTTCAAGTGTCGCTATCGCCCCCCCTCTGGTCTGCCATGGCACACGGCCTCCTCTCGTCGGTGGTGAAATTCCCACTGCTTGTCTCGTGTCCTGTGATGTAGATGGTGTGTACTGCTCGTAGTTTTTAGATAACTGAAGCAGAAGCCTGATGCTGTCTACCACATGTCCGGCTAGTAACGTCCTGTACTGGGATGATAGGTTCAGCTTGATCACTTCATGTAGTGCCCGTTCCGGGATCTTCATGGTAAGCCGGTTGTTCATGCTCCGTAGGGTCGTGACAAACTCTTCCATATTTTCTTCGGCTCGCTGCTTCCTGTTTCTTAATTCAGCCTCCAGCCCGGCCTGATAATTGAGTGGCTCGTATTTGTGGATGAGGAGTTCCCTCAGGTGTCGCCACCCGGATACGGAGTCCCTCACAGTTCGAAACCACTTCAGACTGGTTCCTTCCAATAGTTCCGTAAAGCAGTGGACAATCGTGTCCAGCTTTACATTTCTTGCTCGTGCCCTATCCTCCACGTCTTCCAGAAACTCCATCACCGAGGAACGTCCATCGAACTTCAGGTTCCGCCTGTGTACATTCGGGTTGAACCTTTGCACCCTTCCACTGGGCTCGTCATCTTCGTCAGATTCCGATTCGTATTTTCTACCTGACCTTCTCCGACCTCCTCTGGGTTTGCTCGACTTGCCTGGTACCTTCATGTATGACGTTTCCTCCAACCTTAGCTCTCTTTCCGACTCTTGGCCTCCTTCCTGGATCTCTGTTTGCCCTGCACGTGGCTTCTGTATGGGTGTCGAATGAATTTCTTTCTCTTCCCTCTGGGAACTGGTCCCTTCTCCCAACTCCATGTCAGTATCTTCCGAGTCCTTGGTATTCCGACCGTGCAATAAATTTTCCCTCCTTTTATTCCACTGGACTCTCCTTAACGACCTATCCGACATACCAGAACCTCACCCTCTTCCTACAACAACCTGCGCGTCCTTGTCACCATAGCAAAACACAAAAAAAACAAACAAGATTGTATTCAAATTTGCCGAATCGACCCTTAGCAAAAAAACAATAAAACAAAATGATGCACGCCACTCGGCGACACCATATACATAGAAATAGAAGATTACACGAAATAATACCAATCTTAATACTCCAAACAAAAGTACAATGTTATTTGTGCAGATAAAAACAAAATGATTAAGGACAATTGAAGAACTTTCAGCCTACTTAAGCCCCGTGGAACTTTGTTGAAGACAAAACCAATTATAAAACAAATCCCACTTCTGACGATTCTCAATCTGCTCGCTTCCTAGCGAATAACAAAAAAATGACCCGTAAAGGTATGAATGTCCAAAAGTACACCCCCATCAGCAAAAAACCCTGACGAGAATCGACAAAGGCCCTTTACAAAAGACAAAAAAAACAAGACTCCATATGTAAATGACAACAAATTCACAAAAAAAATCCAAAAAAAAATTGAACAAAACTTCTGACCTCTTCGCCGACAAATCCTTGCGCTGGGCCCCACGTTTTACGGCCCCACGTTGGGCGCCAAAATGTTACGATTCTTACCCCTCTGCGCCCACTCCTCGGGCCGGACAGGGCCCTCGATGGAGCGCCGCCTCACCACGGTCGCTTCCGACCGAGGTGGAGCTCGTCTCGGCTTCCGTCCGGGTGTTACTCGCCGCCGCCGCCTGCGTTGTCTCCCTCTCGCAGGCTCTCCTTGGCCAGCTGATCCGCCGGAGTTGTCGGACCGCGAGGGACGAACCGTGATTGGTCGGGCACCGCGTCAACTCTGTTTCTCTGACTTTGCTCCCTGGAACTGGATAGTCCGACGGGATAAGGCTGGCGACGTCTCGGCCTGCCTCGTAAGCGCCGGGGAGACGACCAATACGCCTTTCCTCCGATGCAGGGATTTACTCTCTCGGCGGCCTTCCAGGAAACGCCATGGTATATCTGCTGCGTGGCAAATCATGGGAATGTGCACCATGCATCCAGGTTTTCCGCTTCTGCGGGTCGATTCTCGCACGGAGAAGAAAACCAATTCGCGTGGCCGAAATATTACGTTGGCTCTACCGCGTTTTATCTTTGAAACCCTTGGTGATATACTCCACCTTCCACAAACTTCTATATAGCCCGATGCGGTTGGATTAGTGAAACAGAAAAAAAGAAACAACCAAGCACGCAGAACTCGAAAAAGATACGTCCACCTCCCAAAACGATCCAAAATGTACGAGACCTCTACCTACTCTATCTATTCGAAAAAACTAATTACTGTACTCCTCTGAACACCGCCGCGGTTCCTAAAACGCTCACTTCACGCCTCTCGCCAGGACTAAGTACTTGTTCAAAATTTAATATTATTATTTTTTTTTTTATATACTATATCATTACTTTTCTCCTTCTACTATCTTTTTATTTATTATTTAATTTATTTAAAATTTATTTTGCGAATATTCTTCACGGTATTAAGCAATAACTAACATCATTTCGTAACCCAAGATTCGCTAAAAAAAATACCGTACCGCCCTCTTT
Source organism: Neomicropteryx cornuta (assembly GCA_020383195.1). Taxonomy (NCBI): domain Eukaryota; kingdom Metazoa; phylum Arthropoda; class Insecta; order Lepidoptera; family Micropterigidae; genus Neomicropteryx; species Neomicropteryx cornuta. The sequence continues at coordinate 398,866 of JAHKQU010000010.1, read as the reverse complement.
TGGTGTGAATTAGTGGAACTACCATCCGCTTCCTAACTCATAATATGGTTACTTAGCTAGGATTGCCAATAGGTGGCTTCTACCTAGCTACAAACGTAATTTTGGTGTTATCAAAATAAATAAATATTTATATATGCATATATTCTTAATAATTACGCGCGCAAGAATAGCGTAATTGGCACGATTAAACACGATCGTGACAAAACAAAGGAAAATGCCAGGAAACGCGCCCCGGCGAATAAGTGCTAAAGCCAAGCGACCCATAGCGGGAGGACGCACCCGCCGCTCTGGCGACTATTAAGTTGGTAAATACCAAAGCACGAGTGACATCCCGTGGGAATGCGAAGATCGGTAGTGATCGCGCCGTTATAAAGAAGAAATAACGCCACAACCATCTTCGGCACTTCGTAAAATACCTTAACTAATTTCAAAAATAAAAACTATTAGTTACCTACTTATTAAAATAATTTCAAAATAACAAATTCTTATTAAACAATAACAAATGTGCAGGTGTGCGGATGCCAGCGGAGAGATTTTTCCAAGTGCCAGGGGAGTGATACCAAAAGCCAGGGGAGAGATACCAAATGCCAGGGGAGAGATACCAAAAGCCAGGGGAGAGATACCAAAAGCCAGGGGAGAGATACCAAAAGCCAGGGGAGAGATACCAAAAGCCAGGGGAGAGATACCAAAAGCCAGGGGAGAGATACCAAATGCCAGGGGAGAGATACCAACTGCCAGGTTTTGTTGAACATCCGCCCCGTCAGCTCTTTGTCAGGTCTTTGACTAGGGCAGCGTTTGGGCCCCGTCCCCATCCGTCTGTCCCATTACCGGAGACATTCTGCGTCAACCAGAAGTAAGTTTGATATATATTAATCTAAAATGTTTCCTAAATTTAAGCATTTCGTACAACTGCGTTGAACATTTTAATATTTGAAACATGTTCGCGTTATACTGGTTATCATAATAATAATTATTATGTGACATTGATAATTATATCTGATCGGAAAAATAATCTCGTATTGGTACTTTTCGGATGCTGAGTCACTTGCAATCTTCAATCATTTAACAGTATAAGGTTGTGACAGTATAAAACTATTTGTTTTAGAAATATCTTATCATGAAGCGATAGTTCGCAAGAAATATGTTTTACTAAGAAGTTTTGCATCGTTTCTTTTACTTTTTCTGCCACATTGAAATGACTAAGAAATTCATGTATTCGATCAAATAGATTTGTAATTAATAACCTTATAAAATCCACACTTAAATTGTAAAATGGGTTTGTCTGTCTGTTTGTTACGCCAAACTGCCAAACCAATGTTAATGATAGATAGGTCACTTGAAACCCGGAGAAGAACATATGGTAGGTATGTGATGTCATTATAGAGAATGCTCCAACATAGCATATTATTCTCCTCTTGATATGGTTATAAAATGAAAAGGTATGGTGAAAACATACATAATTTTCCCAAATACATAAAACTTACTAATATGTATGTATTTTTACAAAGTAGCAGTACAAAGTCTCACTCGGTCATCTTATCAACTTTATACTTTATCGCAGCCCTTTATCGTACACATAAATAAATAACACTTGATCTGCATTAAAACGCGATAGCAATTTAATCCATATCTTCACTAGATTTATCACTTAGTTTGTCATAGTTATTATTTCAACAAGAAATATGTATGATATTGACATGTAGTGACGGCTTGTATGCAATCAAAGAGAAAGTACAAAATATTTCGGGAGGTTAGGAGAGGGGCGGTTAGAGCCCCCTTTTGGCAGCAAGCTAAATTTAGCTATAAAACGTGTTATATTGACATCTGTCTAATTAACACTTTATAGAAACAGTGTTATAATAAAATAGTTTTATAAGTGCTGGTGTAAATTGCCTTAAGCGTGCGATCAGTATCTTGCAGACTTGATCGAGCGCGGTCAATCACCTGGTCGTCGCGAGCAAAAAAATTAATATTGTCGCGCAACGTTTACATTCTTTTTAGAAAGAAAGAAAGATATTTATTATTCTAGGGAATTACCTAAAAAAAACAAAACAACCATATTTTTTAAATATTTGCCTAAAATTGGAGATTTTAGATTTAATTTTGTATATGTATATGAAAGTTGATATGTTAGAATGAGAGACAAGGGCGCATCGCAAAGTAATATAGGTATTTAATAGTTTCAGAAATAAAAGGTGGCTTATAGTTCTAAGCAATATCGCAGACAGCCTTAATGAATTGGTTACGGCTAAGGAATACATCAATGCTTTGGAATTTTTTATTATAAGTATCCTAAATTTGTGCGTAACTTGAATTACATTTATGCAAATGAAACAGATTGTGAAACAATTTTTATGGTTAGCATGACCTGATTGCTAGCATGACCAGAGTTGGCTCTAGATGAAAGAACTCCTCAAGCATTTTTTTTTCAGATATCCCCCTTTTGCCTTGTTGCGGCGTTTATGGCCGTGATTATTTTAGGGGCGGCAATTGCCTACCTCTTTAAGCACGGCCAAACTACAAAAAGCTAGACAAACAAATACTTACGGCGCTGGAAACTGATTTGGACAATTATCAAATCAATAACAGCTTTCGAAATAGGCAGGTACTAATCTAAAAAACTGCAGGTTTCTGAGCAGGCACACAGCCATGATGGTACATCACAAGAAGGCTAATCAACAGCATTATGGAAGATGCGGGCTCTACTCACAAATAACGTTCAAATCGAGTACTGGAATGCATTGCAATGTTCTCTCATGGCGACAGATCGTACGAATATAAGTAATGAATTTTATTGCAGGGGCGGTCGTGTGCCGTTACTGCTATCGCTCTAATGGTGCCACATTTAAATACAATAGCAACACAATACAATAGCATTGGGGGAACATTTCATTTATTCATAACAAGACATCTAAAACAAATAGTAAAACCCACTGGACCCATTTTTAAAAAATAAAAATTCTTTGTTGTTTTTACCTTGTATTGCTTAATTTATTTTGATTTTTTGTATTGCCTTTATTATTTTAAAATAAAACTCATTGATTGATCAGTGATCTAGGTCATTCAAAACGAGATTCGATTCGAAATAGGCAGGTACTAATCTAAAAAACTGTGGGTTTCTGAGCAGGTACACAACCATGATGGCACATCTAACGAGAAAATGGCACAATATTTCACTAGATGATAACAGAGGTAATTATTAAGCCTCTATGCAATTATAAAAAATATATAGCTCTATATATTACTATAAAATGGAACTAACAAGAGCGCGGTGTCAGTCTTTTTTTATAATATTATTTATATATTTAAAAACAAAAGGAAGACTAGTAACGAATAATTTGAGTCTCGAAAGGCCAACAAAGTGACTATTACAAGTGCCTCGCTTCGGAAAACCTACCAAGTTGTATTAAAATTACATTAATAAATAAATAAATCTGTCAATTTTTTTTAACTATATTACCAGAAATAGTATTATATAGTTTATCAAAGCAATTTAGAATCATTGAGTCAAATACAAGAATAAAAGAATACATCAAATATAGAAATACCAGATATAACGGACTTCGGCGAGACCAAATAAAAGTAATTTAAGATATAAACAAGTTAAATTATTGTAGTTATAAGTAGTCCAGGGTTTAGATCTGTAGTTCTAAACTGTAGCTTATACATAATAGCATTGATTAGGTTTGATAGAATGTAAGAAATTCATTTAATATACTAACTATTCATGTGGGCGACCTAATATTAGAACAAACATAGCAACTTGCTTACATTTCATTCCAAATCTAAACTAATTTAGTTGGTTATGATTAGGTTAGAACCTCTAAATCATATTCAAGAAAAATCTGTCTTAAATATAACATAACATTCCTAAAAATAGAATTCTTAAGTTCTTTTATGTCCCGTAGAGCGGAGGTTAACAACATGTGTAACAACATAAAGAGATTCATATAATTTAGGCTAAATGTCTGATCTAAACGAGAAGGAATATTTAGAGCCTAAATTAATTAAAGAAATGAATAAAAAAACAGTTTTATTTTGTTGACATTTAGCAAAGTGAGCCAGTTCCCATTCCATATAGTATAGCTGCACAGGCAGATGTCAGCAACCCAATCAAGTGTGCAAATTGTCTTAAAGTACATTCTTTCTTGTCACAGAATTTTTGCAAAGTTTCTGATGTTGACTTATGGTAAAATTGTCAGAATCTAGAATAAATCCTAAAAATGTACATCTTTTCATAGGTTTCAAGCAACTTTTTTCCTTATTAATGACAAATCCTAAATATTTTAATAATTCACATTTTCTAAACATTCGTTAAATGTCCTGCCAATGCATAAAAAGTCCTCAAGGATATGACAATAACTGACAGCCAACTTCGAGCACGTAAAAAATGAACCACCGGTTTCATTATCTTCGTAAAGAGATAAGGAGCTGTGCTGAGACCAAATGGATTCATACAATTTTGAATCTAACTTAAATCTAAGATACTTTCTATGCGATGTATGGATAGGAAATAAAAAGTAGGCATCCTTTACATCTATAGAGGCCATGTAACAACCTGGTGTCGTCAATTTCATAGCAGTTCTCATATCTTCGATCTTAAAATGGCCTGTATCGAAGAACCTATTCAGATTTCTTAAGTTAAGGATAAATCTATTCGTTCCATTGGATTTTGGAACTAAAAACACTTTTGACAAGTATTTGCACAGAGGGGGGGGCACACTGTGAGATAGCACCTAATGCTAGCAATTTATTTATAGATTTTGATTAACTGCCAGTGGTCTATAAAGTAAAGAAGTCTGCCCGCATGAGATGTTACCTCTGGAGTTATTATCGTCCTGCTGCAGGATGCTTTTGATTCGTCCTCTTGTTCGATTCGTCCTCGTCCTCCGTACTCATACCTGCTTTCAGTATAGTAGCCCACCTGATGGCCAGGTCCTTGTGAATGTCATCACTATGGATATCAGCAACCCTAACTTCCTCCACGAGAATCTCCAGAACCGATGCATCTAGCTGCACCTCAGCCTCGACTCGATTGGTAGAGTTTCTCTTGTCAAAGTGGTAGCACGTTCTGGAATTGATTATCGGTATTATTGTGCCTTGTTCTTTGTAATTTTGAATATGTCACAATACTTTACCAAGGGTAGATCAGAATGGAGAAAACATGATTACGAGACTACAGTACTTATCATAATGTAACTATTATTACAATCAAGTAAAAATGTCATTTGCCTATGTTTCTTAAGAAAGAACTCACATTGCAAAACATTAAAAATCTTTGATTATACCCGTTTTATTTTTTTATTTTTAAAATTTGTGTGGCCATGCCAGTACAAAATCGTCGTACTACATAGTTAGTCATCTCGTACGAGGTGCTAAATATAATTTAAAATAAAATATTTTGCGGAGTTCTGCGCTGTTATACCTTTAAAATCGCATACTGCACAATGAATGCCGTGCTTAATAGAATCCGTTCATTTATTCCTTCTTATTAGGAGAGGTTGGGGAATTTACATAATTACCAGAATACAAAATACAGCATAGCTCTTTAATATATTTAATTTTACATACTCTATAAAAAGCTATTAATCTTAGAATTTTGTATTGCGCTAACCAGCGCTAATACATAGCGTATCTCATCGCTTGCAGCTTTTATGAGACGCTCAACTCATGAGGTATTTTAGATAAAAATACCTTCCAAATAGGTAACCAATTTTTACCAATATACGCTACAATCTTTTAGGTTTTGGTTTAGGATATGCCTAATATTAAAATACGTATTAAACATACCCTGGAAAGTCCGGTGATGGGAAACTTCTCAAAGGACCCTGCCGTCGCCCAGGAACATGATGACGTTGGTGTTTAGCTTCGTGGCCACTTTGTCGTCCAGCCAGGTCCTGGTCTATCTTTTCGGCGATCTGCCGAAGTTTGTCTCCGTCTGTCAAGTGGTGGCCAGATGCTGCAAGCAAGACACTATTATTAGAGAGGACTATTATTTTTTAGTACAATGTGCTATAATTATTTTGTTAAATTATTGTTTCATGCTTTTGACGGTTTATTTTTGATTGTCCGTTGCGCACAGACCTTGAATTTAAGGCCTAAATTTAGCAGCATCTTTGACTGAAATACTCTATCATCAAATACTTTCCGACTATAACGTCATATTTTGGCAAATTATCTTTAAGATGATGTAAAATTTCGTACCCAATTATCGTATCAGCCATCAGTAGTAAAAACATCGTAAGTTAATACACCATACAACTTTTATCGTATTTGTTTGTTCACTGTCGTGTTGATATAAAAACTCGACGTCACTACTGTTTATCTATTTCGAAACAATGAGGAATTCACAAAATCTAAATTAATATTTCAATCGAAACATGAGACAAATTCGGATGACAAATCATTGGTTTGGTTGCTATGGCAACCAAACCAATGTTGTCGTCATTGGTTGCCATGGCAACAGCGAACAGCGACCTGTTGGTCAACATAGCAAGTTCGTTGCCATCACACGATTAGCAATGTCAAATTAAACAATATATATCCTATGCTAAAATTGCATATAATAAAAAAAATATCGGTAAACTGACATTTTTGTCGCGCTTACGATAACTTTTATTAGGATAATTTTTATCGTATGTTGATTTATGCATTTTTCGCATACGATAAAGTATTTAATATATAAAAATAAATTATTGTAGAATTAAATTACTAATGGTACATTAAGAGTACCAACTATTAAATATTTTCTATACCTGAAGCATTTCCTTACAGAAGAAAAACGTCGCATATGCAGTGAATGTAAATCTTATATTTAGTTTGAGTTAACATCGCTATAACGTGATAAATAACATACAACTTTAGAAAAATGTTTTCCTTGGAAACTAATTAGGTCAGATTACTTAAACTTTACTAACCTTAAATCACAAAAACCTCAAAATAGGCATATAGCATATGTTTTTTTATTTCCCTGTTAAATTGTGTTTTTGGAGTTACGATATTTTATTTTTAAGGCTCGTATGAGTATTGTGAACGAAGCGTCGAAGCCCGCTACCGCTGCTCTATACTTGCACAATCCCAAAATAGAAACGCAATTTTGAATACAGACAAATCTTTCTTTTTTTTTTTGAAAATGGCACAACAGTTGGACAGAAGCGGTTGTTCGTTCATACCGCTGACGAAAGTTTAAGGTAAGGTGATTGCTTTTAAATACCAAATAATTTTAAACGACCTATATTTGTAACCTAAACATAGTTAATATAAAAAATACAATTAATCAGATAACAGCATTCCATTATTTATACCAATCAGCTGCTGCTTAAAAGTTACAAAAAATGCTGACCTCGTCATTAGTCATATTAGGTAGGGTTTTACGTGGAAGTGGATGCATACACGCGTGTCAGGATTTAGTTACAAGGAGGGCCTAATATCCTAAGTACCTTATCTAGCAGTTGTGAATAATCTAGAAGATTTTGAACAACCCTGTTGTAACGCGTATGATATAAAAAAAATCAATTGTAACACATATTACAATTATTCGGAGAGGAAAATGACCTCAAAATGATATCAAAATGTTTTCATACTTCTGACACTTCTGATCTGATGGCCATACAATTTGCGATTGTGATAATGATTGTTGTCCAATGTTCGAACAACTGAATGCTTACTGAATTTACAATAAAATGTTTTTTTTCCCGACTTTTACTTTTAACAAGCCTTAAATAATTGTAAAATGTCAGGCATATTCCCGCATATTCCCAGAGAATCTTCTGGGCCACCTATATAGAATAAAATACGTTAAAAAAAGCCATTCTTTTAAATAAATGATTAATTGTTAATAGTACTTTTTAAATACTCTCTCTAAAAAATAGTAATCGAAATGCAAATAAAAGGTCTAAAACGTTTTTTGAATTTCTATCTTACGAAGGTGGAGTTAAATAAAAACCGAACATTACTTAGAAGTCATCCTGAGAAACCATTCTAAATGTGTCCAAAATGTATGTAACGTTGTACAAAGTTATGAAAAAATATAATCTTATAAAGGTGTTTTTTAGAGGCGTGGTTTTCAATCTGGCACTACTTTTTTCGTAGTTGGTGTTTTTGACAGCTGTCACTTGATTTATGCTCAGTTTGGTTTGCCATTTCATAATGAATAGACTTACTCCTGAACAACGTGGCGTGGCCTCCAAGATCGTGCGATTTAACACCGCTGGACTATTTTTTGTGGGGTTATGTGAAGTCGCTTGTCTACGCAGATAAGCCGGACACGATTAACGCCTTGGAAGAGAATATTCGGCGCGTTATTGCTGACATACGGCCCAACTTGCTGCAAAAAGTGGTTGAAAATTGGGCCTCTCGGCTGGAATTTGTTCGAGTCAGCCGCGGCGGCCACTTACCCTAAATAAAACTATAATAAAACTAAATTCTTAGCCATAACATCAAATTATATGCATTTTATCTCTTCATGAAAACCACGCCTCTAATATCATCACCCTATATTATATTTATTATTATTATTATGTTGACTTTTCTCACGCAAAAAACACTCATATTTTTCATTTAATGTGTGGTTAAAAGGTGTTTTTTGAAGTTCACACAAATGGCTGTTTGTATTTTAAAAAGTAACTATGAAATTATTAAAGAATCTCCTTTTCGTAATCAATCAAATAAATAAATAATATAAACGTGTAATTGTTTCAGTCTGTTTGTTGTTGTCCCAAATCTAGGTAAGAAGCGTCGACTGTTTTTGAATCTATTAGCATAGATTAGGTTAGGTTAGGTCAGGTCTCATTTGCTGTCAATGTTTCACTTAGATGTAGAATGTTTTCTTTCTAACTATTTTAATGAACTATGTACTGAAGTTTACTGTACCATTACTTTAGTGGACTTATCATCTATACATATAAGTCCGTTCGATTGTATTGAAATGACTAATGATTTTATATATATTTTGGTGTTAGTAAAACACATAAAGCGTAAAAAAAAATTAACAATATTTTTCGAAACTTTTTAAGTTGCTTTGAGTTGATTTTAAATTACCGTAATTTTTTGTTAACCTAATTAAACTTTGCTGAAGTTTTAAAAATTAAAAAAAGCTATGTAGGTACAAAAAAGTTTTTGCTTAATAAACCTTTAATTTATTTTCAAAATGAATCGCTATATAATATTTAGAGTACATTTTTTTTGTTTTTAAAAAGTTTTTTGTTCCGTTAAATGTTTTATTTTAAAACTATTAAAGAGGCGTCACTTGCTCACCGTTTATGCGAGGAGTGGAATAGAATTTCGAGTTACTCTACGGAAGACAGATGGCCGACAGTCCACAATAACAACATACTATGAATAGGTGGATCTAAATCACTGCTGTACTTTCAGGAAGTTCATTTATTTAGAGAAAAAAAAAATGAAAAATGTTTTCTAATTAAGAGAAAAACGAATTAAAAATTCAATAAAATTGGTATCGATGTTTGAGAGCGCCGTTGAAGCCATGACTCGAGGTTAAGCAGGGAGCCCGACTGACTGCGCGGAATAGAATAGAAGGTTTTTAGAACTATAATTATTTTAGTATGTATTTTTTTCAAAAATATATTTTTTATTTCGTGATGCGACCGATTTACTTGCCGATATAGATTAACCTTCTAAAAGGACAATAGTGTTTTTAAATACATTAATATGCTATTAATTGAAACTAACATACTCGTATTTCAAACATAAAATAAAACTTACAGGTATAAAAATGAAAATCGTAATAATAATAATAATAATATTAAAATAAAAACTAATTGTTTGTTCTGAAACAATATTTCGTGAATTTCAATTGTAGTGAACTAATTGAATTGAATTCGTTGAATTCCAATTGAATGATAATTCTACTCTTTTTACTTTTTACCTTACACGGTGCTTTGCTGCAGGGCTGGGAGTATCATGACGGACAGCTGACAGCTGAGGAATGTGGTATCTTACAGTGGACACAGCGAGCTGGGACACTTCTCGAGATGGTCATGGCGATTTCCTCAGGTCGCATCCTCGGTGTTGGCACCGCCCTCCTCGGAGCTGTCCGCCGACGCGACTCCCGGGGAGTTGGCCCTCCGGGGAGTTGGCCCTCCGGGGAGTTGGCCCTCCGGGGAGTTGGCCCTCCGGGGAGTTGCCGTGTCGCCACTGATGGAAAGCATCATACAAAATATTGAATGACTTGAATAATGAACTTAAGAAGGCCCTATATCCTGTGGTCTGGCATCGAGACAAAACAAGGGTTTGGACCACTTTACAGTACACTCCCCTCCCCTCCCCCCCCTTAACCACACAAGTCATGCGATTAAATAAAGATACAAAGTTTTGAAATGCTATTAAATATTAGTATTGGGAAAATAATGGATAAACAGTTTGCCGTCAAATTAGTTTAGTGCAGAGTCAGTGAATACATTTAACAGACTCGTCATTAGCGTGCCATGTGCCATGTGCCATGTGCCATTATACGCCAGGTGCCATGTGCGAGTAAACCCGTCACCGTCTTGTTGGATTTTTATTAATATTTAAAAGAAAGGCATGTCGCGTATACGATACGCATCTGGGGATATTCCATTTGGTCAACGAACTTCGCCGATCGGGCGACAATGCGTGCTCCGCGCGTTTTACGTACGGAGCGGAATGTGTTAAGAACAGTCTAGGTGACTATTATTATTATTATTATTAATAATTTTCAGGCAGGCCTAAATCTAAACTTGGTCAGTCTGTTCTTAATTTTGAAGACCTCATGAACCATCTGAAGCAGTGAGCAACTGCTGAATAATAATCGAAATATAATGCTTTTACCCGTAATGTCCGTTTTGAAGGAACCAGGAATCCGTTGTGCTCTGATAACCGACTAATTCCGGAATCTTTCGACGCGGAGTTTCGCGTAGTTTCTGAAAGAACGAAAAAAAACACAAAATTATTAAAATCTTAGATGATTCTCAAATTAATTGTCTAGTAAAATGCACCAAATTACATTAAACTGGACATTATGATTGCATAAACATTAAAGAGATAATTATTCATGTTTAACCAAAACACCCAACTTTTTAGCTTAACAATGAAGTTATTTAAATTAATGTTACAATTTCAATGTTGCCAGAAGCAACTTTATTATTCAAATATATACAATTACAACGCAAATAGATCCAGCTAAGAGATTGCCTTATCTGCCGGTTTCTTAATCTTAACTAAAAACAATTTATTTTAACGTGCATAAAATATAATACAAAGTACGTAAAATATAAATTAAGTTGACCTAACTTATGTGATTACAAACAAAATGAACCTAATTAACTAATTAACTAAAACCTAAATAATTTTTAATATGTTTTTTCCATAAATTCTTTTAATTTAATTTTTATTATCGATTTCCTTTTAAGTTTTCCAATTTCAAGAGGTATATTATTAAATAGGCTGGATATTACATATTTTAATTGTCGATATCCATTCGTATTTACACATCTTTCGACAAAATATATTTTTCATTTGACATTTGTCTAGTAGAGTACTTATTAGTGACAAGATTTTTCCATGTTTCATCTGAGAAGTGGTTGATTGCAATTCTATAATAGCAAAGTTGACTTTAATAGAAAGAACTTTGAAATGGGTGAACAATTTAGAGTAGTCGCCTTGCATTGAATTTTTTTACTTTTGGGAATAATAATTATAAATGGTTATATTAATTATATAATTTAAATTGAAATAATTTTTAAATTGAAGTTAAAATAAAAATTTTCATGTTTACAAGAATTTTTAAAACATGAAATTATTTATCAATTTTTATTATCTTATTTATTCATTTCATCATTACGACATGTGTTTAAATTACGCTTAATTATTTAATAAATACCTGATTGAGCTTTATTAATTTATGGGCGTCTAATTCCTAGGATGAACATCGCCTAATCAAGGTATGCACTTTGTATTGTAGCACGGAATAGTACCTATACTGCCCCCTGGATTGACTTCAACGGAATGATGGGAGTCGTCCTTTTCGTCGACCTATCCTGAGCTGCCAATATTGCAATCAGTTGAGTCCTGGGCTGCCAATACATAAGTACTGCTGTCAATTGCGTTTGTACAATTCTTCGAACAAACTGAGATAAAGTTCTGAGGTTAGGATTGTTAATGGATAATACTCATATATGCATATCCTTCGCTAATATTATATTATTATACTCGGTCTTGTAAGATATTATATTTCGGAAACCTGGTATTTTAATAATCTATCCGGAACAAAATGGCCGCTCGCGTCGATTCTTTCCAATACGCAAATGCCCTTTTCGCAATCTTTCATCGCGAAGAAATCACCACCACCTTATTAATCTTATTTGAAACGTACAAATAATAGTTTTATATTGTTTAAGCACTTTTGTTGTATAGGTAATTAAGTCGCTCTCTGAATACAAAAGCGTCCATTTTGGCTATTCTGTACGATGGGATGGCCTGTTGAACAGTTGGACAGTTCTACACCAATATTTATCACATCGAAGTATTACAGTATAATTCCGTTTACTTATTCGAATTAATGTTTTTCCTTTTCATTAAACTTTTAACTATCATAGAATGAATAGATTTAAATAGGTATTATGAGATCGGCACGAATCGGTCGTGGGCGCCTAACCTAACCTAAATCGACGCCAACTGCCGACCGCCTGACAGGATATTTGTTGAGCCATCAACTGTTTTTAATTTCTATATTATTTATTACATTTCTTTATTCGAAAATCCATAAGAGCGAAAGAGACTAAAAAGCGATGCTAAAAAAACTATCTGTTTCGCTCGCACTTATCTCTGTCAGCCCGTGATAGGTAATTGACATGCGAGAAGATGAAATGAAAAGTCGACTTCTTTATAATAATTATTAAAATGAAATCTCATCGTATTCAAATTGGAGGGACGTTCGCATACATTAGGTATTCAATTGGAGCGATTTTCGACCCCCTCGCACCCCCCTCGCACCACCCTCGCACCCCCCTCGCACCACCCTTGCACGTACGTTTGACTAATTTTTATTTACAAAAAATGTTAGCATGCAAAGTCTACTGTTATTTTGATCCACATCTCCTGAAAACCATTCGAAGGCAGTGAACTTCGGTGGCCTGAGGTAGGCTTATCGACGTTTCGGTGGTTCTGTAAGGGCCTTCTTCGCAGGCGATCGTCGCCCCTCGGGACTTCGTGACCATCAGGAGTTGCCAGCCAGCGACGTGTCAGGTCAGGTCAGGTGCAAATTCCCGTTTATTTCATGCTCAAGGCAGCGGTCCTCGATAGTGCTATGAGTCTGTTCACATTGCTTATTGAGGGTTCCAAATGCCATCGTTACAATTAATATTTACAATTAAAGAATTAAAGCATTTAACAGATTCGCAGACCTTGGTACCATGAATAACTAAAGAACTCATGAATAATTAATATCAAATAAAAACATTTGATTAATTAAGAATGTGATAACTACTCGTACATAATTAATTACGGACAGGACTAATGATTTATTAACGATATAATGTTGTTGTTACTGCATTGAAATTTGTTCTCCCTCCTAATTCCTGGTCCCGGCCTCGCTCCCGAATGGGTTTTCTATTTTTTTAAGTTTGGAGGAAACCATTATTGGCTTTGTGTTTTAATTGTTTTTTTGTTTATTGTAATTACTATGTAAGCTGTTGTTTCCTGAAATAAATAAATAAATACAATCCTCGCAGGGCATATCACAAAGCGCGCCGCAATTTAGACCCAATTAGACGCCTGTGAAAGCGCACATGTTCGTCCAATCCGCTCTCAATTGGAGCGCTTACCCCATGCTCAACCGAAACGACGTTTAATTATTTATAAATACCCACTTATGAACCGAATATATCTACGCACAAAGGAATCCATTAACCTTACCGTACATGAATAAGGTATTTATTCTGCAATAGCCGTTACCAAGATTTTTTGCTAATACGTGCCATTGATTAAGGTTTATGTTGTGGAGGTCACAAGTCCACATGACGACCGCGCCAGGTATGCGCTGACGTCTACATCACGCCACCCGTACACAGTGACGAGTGACCGAGAGTGACCTCAACCGAACGCACCGAATGCACCACGGCTGAGGTAGAGGGTTTCCCCTCCGACGCAGGTCAAACCCTAGTACGATGCCTATTCCAACCGAGTTCGCACGCCGTCGATACCTACTCGTCTGCTCCATGTCCATAGATTATGGAGTCTATTCCATATCAAGTTATCATCATCATCATCAAGTTATTACTTTTATCCCACGGGACCCACTCGCAGGGGTTCCGTTACACGTTACTATATCTTATTCTTGACACGTAATTTTTAATATCGACATAAAACCACAAGAACAGATTGCATTGTGATTTAACTATATGCAGTCTGACATGAACATTAACATTAGTTAACGGCTAAGTTATGATTAAAATCGTGGCAGTCTTTTGAGCCAAAGGTCGCGGGTTCGAATCAGCACATGGTCATAGTCATGGCACTGACTTTAGGACAGTTACATTTGGCCTAATTAAGTAGGGCCCAAAATAATTTTACATGACCTAGGTCAAAGCCCGTTAGAATTGCAATAAAATAATTATTGTACAGGTTATATTTAAATTTACTGATGTCTTTTTAGAGGGTTGATATATATAAACAATCAAACATTAATCAGCCAATAAATATTTAGAAAAATGTAATTAAAATATGACATAGTTACGAGAAACACGAATTCGAAATTGAATAGAAATCGTTTTAATGTTTGAGAATGCGTTGAACGCATGGAGCGAAAAATCATGGTTTCCGAAAAAAACATGTAAACTTTACGTGATAATATTAAACTGTTGTTGTAATATCGCTTTAGTCTGCTTGCGATGTCGCCACAAGGTTACGAATATCGATCGTGTGTCGCCTCGCCAAAAATTTGTGGATGAAGTATTTTCGCTTTTTTTATATAATTTATTACTCGTAATGGGGAACATAAACACTCCTCATAAACACAAGTCTCGGGACAAGCTGTATAGGCGGCTTTGGGAACACGTATTCCAATACGTTATAAATAAAGCCCCTGGAAACCTCGCCGATCTGTTCTCTAGAACAGATTAAAGTCTAGTTGAGTTGAATTGAGTTAATCAAACCTATTAAACATAATTATATTGTTGTTATTGTTATATTGTTGTATTATAAGTTGTTTGTTGTATTACATTATATTGTTGTTGTTTAATTGTATTGTAAAATATTTCCTCTGTATGCTATAATAATTAAAGAGAATTTTGAATTGAATTTACGATACTCAATACTCGATACTCTGCAAGTATCAAAGACAGAATAATTAATGCATACCCCTAATGCATTGACTGGATTAATATGCTTTCAAAAACGTCGAATTCATAATTATTGATGCAAAAGGATTGAATTCGTAGAATGAATGGGGGTAGAATGAATTAACCTATTAAGTACCTAGTTGTTGCAATTATAACGATTTTACGCAAAACTGTGTTATGCGCATTCAAACGATAATTGCCGTGGCTGTAATCATTTTATTCAAAATATGCAAATAACAGGAATGTTTCTGTAAATATCTGAAACACCGAATGAAATAAAAAATAACTCTTAAAACCACACACATTGCATATGAACTTCTCTAATTTAAGATGACAGTACTTAATTGTAAATGTTATATCTGAAATGCTACATTAAAAACAACAAATTGTCTTAATAATATGATAATGTTTTTGTTATTTAAATTAACCTAAATGAACTACCTGAACTTTCTTATATGTGGTGTCTATAGTTATGTATTTGTAATTTTTGTTTACCAAAAAAGTTGTAAAATCACATTCGCTTCATTTCAACTTTCTTAATTTTTGGTGAATGGCGTCAATATGGTTCCGTAAATGTTGATTAGTTGGACATGCATAATCACATTCGCTGCATTGAAATTTTTTGATTTTCCGATGAACGGCGTTAATATGGTTTCGTAAACTTTCTTTAAATGAACATGAATAATCACATTCGCTGCATTTAAAATTTCTTATTTTCCGATGAACGGCGTTAATATGGTTCCGAAAATGTTGATTAGTTGAACATGCATAATCACACTCGCTGCATTTAAACTTTCTTATTTTCCGATGAACGGCGTTAATATGGTTTCGTAAACTTTCTTTAAATGAACATGAATAATCACATTCGCTGCATTTAAACTTTCTGATTTTCCGATGAACGGCGTCGATATGTTTTCGTAAATTTTCTTTAAATGAACATGAATAATCACATTCGCTGCATTTAAACTTTCTGATTTTCCGATGAACGGCGTCGATATGTTTTCGTAAATTTTGATTAGTTGAACATGCATAATCACACTCGCTGCATTTCAAATTTCTCACTTTCAGATGAACGGCGTTAATATGCTTCTGTAAATCTCCATTACTTGAACACGAATAATCACATTCGGTGCATTTAAAATTTCTGATTTTCTGATGAACGGCGTCGATATGTTTTCGTAAATATTGATTAGTTGAACATGCATAATCACACTCGTTGCATTTAAACTTTCTTATTTTCAGATGAACGGCGTTAATATGGTTTCGTAAACTTTCTTTACGTGGACATGAATAATCACATTCGCTGCATTGAAATTTTTTGATTTTCCGATGAACAGCGTTAATATGGTTCCGTAAAAGTTGATTAGTTGAACATGCATAATCACACTCGCTGCATTCAAACTTTCTTATTTTCCGATGAACGGCGTTAAAATGGTTCCGAAAATGTTGATTAGTTGAACATGCATAATCACACTCGCTGCATTTCAAATTTCTCACTTTCAGATGAACGGCGTTAATATGTTTTCGTAAATTTTCTTTAAATGAACATGAATAATCACATTCGCTGCATTTAAACTTTCTGATTTTCCGATGAACGGCGTCGATATGTTTTCGTAAATTTTGATTAATTGAACATGCATAATCACACTCGCTGCATTTCAAATTTCTCACTTTCAGATGAACGGCGTTAATATGCTTCTGTAAATCTCCATTACTTGAACACGAATAATCACATTCGGTGCATTTAAAATTTCTGATTTTCTGATGAACGGCGTCGATATGTTTTCGTAAATATTGATTAGTTGAACATGCATAATCACACTCGTTGCATTTAAACTTTCTTATTTTCCGATGAACGGCGTAAATATGCCTCTGTAAATTTCCTTTTGTTGAAGATGCATACTCACATTCGCTGCATTTAAAGATTCTTATTTTTTGATGAACGAGTTTTCGAATTTTGATATTTTTTAATATTTTAATGTTATTGCTTTTCTGTTTTTTAGTAGTCAACGATGAAAGAGTAGTTTCATCTGAACATCTGTAACATAAAATTTGATGTTCGTTGAGATTATTCGTTAGCGAATGTATGGAACCGTTTCGATCAACGGAACTCATGCAATTCGAACAAGTAAAGTCTATTTTCTTCAATATTATTCTGACGCATTTCATTTCGTCTATTTTGCTCGGATATAATGAAAAAATGGCGTTTTTTCCGTAATTATGCTTTACCACATTTTTTGCGTCTTTTTCCGATTTGATAAATTTGATATTTTCTACTGTAAATTGATCGCATAGTTGATTTGAGTTCAGTTGTTCCAGGTGATTACTATCGCAGTCATTGACAATGATTTATGATTTAACGGATTGACTTGCAGAATATTCGTTAGAATTATTAAATCGCACTTTTTCAAAATCACTGCTGCTTGGTTTGTTATCTCTAGTTTTCTCATAAATACTGTGATCATTCGCTTGCTCCATTTTATGAGTAATATCAATTAATTTAACATTATGTTATGCGATATTAAATCAAAAGAATGTTTTGGTTAGGTACCTACATAATTATTATATTTTTGTAATGAATTTTAATATCTCCACGTATTTTAGTTGAATTTGACTTATCACTTCACTATTTTCGATGGCGTTCTACGTTCTCTAACCTAAACTAACCTGTCAATTTGGTTAAAGTTTCACTTGTTTAGAATAATGATTATATTGTATGCAAATCCGGCGAATAATGGCAAATAAATTGAATACAGCAATTCCTACTTCGTACGAATCAGGGCAACTGCAAAATTAACACTTTTCTGTCTCTATTATTGTCATGGCGACTCTAACCTGTCAAACTGACAAGGAGCGTTCGGCAAGTCAGCTTCAGACTAACCCTACATAAAGTGTGATTTATGCCAGTTCAAAGTTGCAAAAGTAGGTAGACTGAAAATTGTATTTACTTAAGGTAAATATCGTGGATTTTCTTATTTAAAGTGTAAAGTATAAATAGTGTATTTAATTAATTTATAGTAAATATAAAAATAAAATACATGTAACTATTAAGTATGTTTTAATTTGAATCAGTCATGTTAACCGATTTTACATGATCTGTTAGGTGAGCGTTACATGTTCTAAGAAAGTTTATTTATGTGTTTTTTTTATTGTTGCATTTTCCACTTGTATTATTATCCGTTTTTATTGCGTTAGAATTTTAAAAAAAACTTGTATCAGATGTTTTGGTTTTTTTTATACCGGTTGAAGAAGACTATCTTTAATGTTTTAGAAAAGAAATTTCATCACTTTCTTGTGGACACAATAATTGCCGTCATTTCACACCAATCACTTTCAAATTGATACATAAAATTTAACGTCACAAAGTCTCGGTCAAGTTCGCTAAGGGTCAAAATTAGACCAGGGAAAAGTGAAATTTTGCTATAACTTTCTTAGTATATAAAATATCGAATTAATTTAAATTTGATATTATTCCCTAACTAGGGGCTGAAAACTCACATAAGTAAACTTTTTTGATAGCGCCAACCATTAGTCTTAGGGGTGGGATAAAGTGCTTTTTCAAAATACAAGAACCATACCTCCCTTAATAATGACAGGATCAATTTCGTTCGAAATGTTAATTGTAGACCTCTAATTTCCCTACAACTTTTATTTGAAACAATTTTTGATATGAGCAACCCTCACGCCACACTAATAAGAGGGAATCAATATGCGCACTCTCGCTTTGCGAGTCTACGGCGGGTTGAGCCGCGCGGCAGCTCGCGCAGGGTTTGATACAAGTTCGTACAATTGGCTTTCGCTTAAAAAACACTATCTACTTTAAAAAAATGCAATTGCCAAATATTTAAATGAATATATTTCAAAGTAAATGCAAGAGTAGTGCACAAATATATTATTATATATTTTTTATTATAATACAGTAATAATCTAGGATTTTAGAATTTGTATTAATTTTATTAAATCCTCACTTAAATAGTTTTTGAACAGCACATTATAATAGCATTAAAACACAATTATTTCAAATATACGATCACTCAATTTCAATTCAACCAAATATAAAAATAATGGTGAGCATCACATCTGCATATTTAAATTGTTTTTTGAGGTGTCTTTAAATGTAAAAAAAAACTTATTATGCTAATCATATAATTTTTTTTTTTAAACAAAAGATCTTCTTTCAGGTACTATTTAAGTACTTAGGTAAGTACCTAAAGTTAATAGTAAATGTTACCTAATCGGTTCTATAAAAGAGTTTTGTTTGCACGCTTGTAATTGCAAATCGATAAGTTTTTTTTAAATTAGTATTTATTGAATTTGTGCAATCGCACTGCCTGCTTTCAATTTAATTTTATTTTCTGATGTATTGCGTGGGTTTGTTATTTTATGTTAACTTAAAATGTTGCAGGGACGAAAAGATAATAAAAGTATATAATTTAATGTTTATTTTTAATTAAGGCAAAACGCGTTTAATCGTGCTAATATTACGGGCGCGGACATAAAATTTAATAAATTATTTTATAACGAAAGTGGTTTTATTTCAAAGCAAGAGCGAAATAATATCACGTTTTATTTCAATTGTGCTGTTGCATTACAATACCTACTTTATTTTTTAATGACTGACTGAAATTAACACCAAATACTAATTAATTTAATTATCTGGATGGAAATTAAATGAACCGGATCTACTTAATTTAAATTCAATTCAATAAAAGATGACTTCAGCAATAAAAGTTGACTTATGTGAACGCGTCGACCAAAAGGCGCGAATGACAATCTCGCTCTAACCTGTTCTAGGGCAGGCCAGGGCCGGCGCAGCGCTGTGTTTAAACTATTATTTTCCATTTTTTTGATAAACTACGTTGAAACTGAGTAGTGTATGGAGGAGAGAGCTGGATCAATTAACTATACAAATGCAGCCAGACGGTAGTGGTGTATGGACGCGTACCTCGCTACGGCATCAATTGTTTTTCCAGACGGCTCGATTTCTCGGGCCGTCAATCGGGCCGTCAGACGGCTCGATCTAACGTTTTTTCTAATGGTTAGTGCTGATTTTAGTAGGTAAATAGGTGAGAAATGGAAAAAAGGATAGGCGGATCAATCGTTTTGAGACATCAGACGGCTCGATTTCTCGGGCCGTCAATCGAGCCGTCAGACGGCTCAATTTCTCGGGCCGTCAGACGGCTCAACTTTTCGAGATCCAATCGAGGGTTCCGAGACGGTCCGATTCAAATTTGTAGGTGTACTGATTTATGTGGTTTGTGTCTAGACTAGCTGCCAAACAAATATGATTATTATAATTATTTCTTTCTCAAATACCACCATGTACATCTTTTAGTCAACTGTGAGCTTGACATATTTAAAATATATTTTTAAACGTTAATGAAATTTATACATTGTAGTTGTCTTTTGCAACGCATCTGTACTAACCTATGATCATGTTCAAACATGTTTCTAATACGAAACAGTAAAATGAATTAAATGGCTGCGCGTGCAAGTCAGCTCTCCTGTTTTCGATCGACTGCTGTCCCGTTGTCGACCGACGATACGAATCCAGCCGGCGCGCAAAAAACTGTCTGGTCATTTATGGACATTGAACTCTCAATTAACATTGAGCGCTCAACTCAATTGCAATTACAATTGACTCAATTAAGTCGTGTGCATTTAATGTCGTCTCGCAAGTCAGACTACGTATGATTATTATAATTATTTCTTTCTCAAATACCACCATGTACATCTTTTAGTCAACTGTGAGCTTGACATATTTAAAATATATTTTTAAACGTTAATGAAATTTATACATTATAGTTATCTTTTGCAATGCACCTGGCTTTAGGTTATTAACCTATAATCATGTTCAAACATGTTTCTAATACGACAATCTAACTAAATTGTCATAATAAACTCGCTTTGTGCAGCGGTTGTGAAAATTATTAAAAAAAGCTATATCGATAATATATTGTAGTAGTGTCGATGTGAGACTTTAAACTCACCCAACCGGTATGCAAATGAGCTCGATAAAAGCAGCCACCACTGCCCACGTTTTCACTACGACGACTCGGTCTACGATTGGTACTTACTACGTTTGATCCAGTTTTACTACTACTACGTTTGACCTAGTTTCTGGTTCCTGTTTGACCCACTTACTACTGGACTGGTCCACCTGTTTTGTCGAGCTTGATGACGTCACGTTTTTATTTTTCGCATCGCCGTGTTTCGAACCCGAGACCCGAGAGCGGCGCCTTACCTAACTCACCCAAATCGCTCAATATTGTTGAGGACATAAACTGCCTATCTAAACCAGTCGGCCGGTTCGAAAGAGACAGCGGTATGCCCGTCCCCCTATGACGATTGTGGGAAAGAGACGGCGTACCGCCATCTCCCTCTCTATGCTGCTGATGACGTCACGTTTTTATTTTTCGCATCGCCGAGATTCGATCCTGGACTCGAGAGCAGCGCCTTACCCAAGTCGCCCACATCGGGATATATTCTAGATCGAGGTAAAGGAGCTATCTAAAGCAGAGGGCGAAAAACCTGTATGAAGCAACCGAGTTTCGAACCATATTAATTCTATTTTTCACCGCCAGATGGTGTCAGTTTTCTACTAGCTAGATGTTGCCATCTGTGAGCCTGCATTTCAACCACGTTTCATTTCATGTTTCCGAAGCCGGTCTCCTCCCCATTCCGCCTCCGCTCGATGACGCTCATCTCTTAAACCAGTGCTGCCACCTATGATGATGACTGAGAACCGCTCCGATGTTGTCCTGCCTATCATAGGAAGCCAGCTCACGATAGCAGCGCAAACCGCATTCCACCTCCATCCGATGCTTCTAGTTTCTGCTACTTGGACTGACAATGTCGAATTAGAGCATTCGAAGAGTCGAAAATATTATTTATTTATTTAACAGGTTTCCCCATGTACATTATAATTACAGTAAAACAAATGAAATTACCAAAAGAAAAACAAAAAGCATTAAAAACAAAAAAACAATAGCATGAAACATACTAAACTAAAAACTTAAAATAATGCCTCCAGGCAAACATTAATGCATAAATAAATCACGCCGATCCTACAACGGCGTAATAGAAAGCAGATTTTTAATCCCATTGGGCGAACAGACAAAAATATCAATCTCCGCGGAAATGGAATTTAATAATTCGACTGCTCTCCCAACTGGACTATACTTGTATACGTCGGTACGACACGCTAACCGCTTAAATAACGTGTGCTTCCGCACCCTAGTACGACGGTCCGGAACAAAGATACCAATATCACCGAGTATTACGGGATTCTCGATGAAACCGCGAATAACCTTATAAAAAATAACACAAAGTATGGATTTGTCGCCTAAACTCGAGTGTGTTAAAGCCTAACATCCCTAATACGAATGCTGATGGATACGTATTAGGAAACATTTCTGGATAATATCCATACCTACGGAGATAAAGGTATCTAAGGAACCTCCTCTGAATAACCTCCAGAATATTACCGAAAGTAACCTCATGAGGACTCCAGATAATGGAACTATACTCCAATATGCTCCTCACGAACGTGCAGTATAAAAGCGATTAATTTTTACACACAAGATAATAATAATAATAAAAGATAATTTTACGAAAAAAAATATTTATTAGCATATTTGTTTGATATAAAGCATATTTTCCCCACAGAAATAACATCTTAAGGGGAAAATGAAATATAGCTCCCTAAGAAGAATTTCTGCCATCTCAAGACTGTACAATGGAGGTCCAAAGACGAAATCGTCAGTAAAATATTTCACCTTACGATACATATCCATTCTTTTTTCTAGCAGACACGGAGACGGTGGTATTAAATTATTATCATGATGATTAGTGCAATAGAGAAAATTATCACCTAATGCTACACTCCAGACCTGCTCGTGACCTTCATCCTCGATGTGATGTGCCTCGACATTAACCATTATAACATAGAGATCATTATTTTTTAATTATATTTGAATACTGTATTAGACAACGGATTATAATGGAAAATTACATCATGAATGAGAATGCAGTATGCAGATGTTTGATTCGCTAAGTTTTGCACCGTTTCCAACTGGAGCCGTACGTCTATGGGTGCGCTTTTTAATAATTCACTTTGTCTATTACAATCGATAATTACTAAAGGTGCTAGACTCTTAAACTTTTCTATGGATAGCAATGGTTGTGCGCTCTCATCTTGATGATAAATTTTTTGAAAGTCTGAATAGCTCTCAAACAACTGAGCTACTATATGTTTATCGAAATCCAGCCTATATGCATCGTACGGGTAATATATATTATTTAGGAAAACTTTAACGCTGGATAGAGTACAATGATCAAATTTAGAAGCATCAGCATCGGCTTTACCCATTTTATTAGTTTGAAGTCCGAGTATTATAAATCGAGGCCTTTCGAGGGCGTTGGTTACCTTGATCTGCCACTCGAGTTGATTTGTCTCGCGAGGTAACGATGGATATTCAAACGTTTCCCACTTTCTGAATGGAATGAATAGAGTTTCATCCTTTTGGACTATATTTAAAAGCTTCATTCGTAGTCTATCATTAACTTCCACATGCGGCATTCTCCAGCAGATCTTGCTTATTTTCACTATAGGTTTAACCTTCTTGTTTTCGGCATCCTTAATATGATCTTCGTTATAAAGTAATGCGTTCACATCGCTTTTACTGCGCAGGATACACAACTCTTGTTTGGCGTTTATAACTATTTTTTTAAAATCCCCGGCAAAATTCAACCAAAATTTTAAAGGAATGCATACATTAAAATGCAAGTTGTCATCGAGAATGTCTTCATTATTCAAGCACCATCCGGCATTATTAAGTTTTCGACTCTCACTTTCCGATAACGATACATATGCCTTTATTGTACTACTAATGCCTAAATTCCGATTTTGTTCAATAACTTGTCCGAAGAGTTCGTATGCTGCACTTTCAAACAGATGACTTATTGAGTTATTTATCATTTTAACCTTTTTCGTTACCGTTCCATTGCTAGTCTTGTTCACCAACGATGTGACCCCATCCTCTGCCTCCACCCATCCTTCAATGTATACATAGCTTTGATGAGGATGCGTGTAGAAGTCCTGTGTCATGATTGGGATCCTAATTTCATCGCTATTAGAGTAACTGGTATTAGTATACGGGTAATAGGAATGTAGCCGATATGATGTTATATCCTCATCTACCGATACACCTTCGGTAACATTGAGAATATCTGAATTCATTTTACAAGTTGCAATCCGATTGATTTTAAAAATAATTTATTCTCAGCGGTTAGGGGTCTCTTAGGTGGCTTTTTCTTCTTAATATCGTTGAATAATAAGGGCATATCACACTATCTTTCTAAGGTGAAGTCTGATAGTGATATTTTCGTTTCTAAAATTGATCAATCTTTCGTTTTGATCAACTAATTTCAATTCAATGTTTGTTATAGGTTTACTCTCAATAGGTAAATATATTAAATTTGACGGGCTCTCGATTAGCTTATAGCCCGCGGGGCAGGACGGAAAAAATTCGTGAATTGTATGCCTAGACTTACCGTTGTTGAATGAACCCCTTACCAACGAACACTCTATCTTTATAACATTTATCGGTAAGATATTCACAGGATGTTGAGCGATTTCAAGAGTATTTGTCTTCAATATTTTCTTATCATACCCTAAAAGATGGCCAAAACTATCATCTTTAGAAAAATCAATCGTGCTAGTGGATTTAATCTCACATTTTAGAGTATTATGGTTAGTTATGATCCTAACATATTGCGTTGGATCCTCTTCGCTCACCTTATTGTGTAAATATTTGGCAATATCATTCACCCCATACGTTCCCTGGTCTAGCGAAAAAACCTTATCTCCAAAGTAAAATTTGTTATTAATATTTTCCTCAATGTTTGGTATACTGTTGTAGGACTCTAAACTTACAAAGGCGATTTCATATTGAGACTCATCTTGTAAAATTATCGGAGGGAAATAGTCGCTCGAGAGCGTGGATGTATTCCCGGACAATGAAAACACATAAGACATGGTGCAATAAAAAAACTAAGTTATTTCAATAATTTATTTTCTTTTTATACAATTTCATGGATGAACTACAATCACATACTAGACATCTCCTTGTGAAAAATACCATCACATCTATCGGTAAACGTTTCCTCCTCAATTTTCGGGTGAAAATTACCATCACATCTATCGGTAAACGTGTCCTCCACAATTTTCGGGTGAAAAATACCATCACTTCTATCGGTAAACGTTTCCTCCTCAATTATCGAGAGTCTCCGTTCACAAATTGCACAATTATCAATATGAGTTTCTTTCAAAGGAATGTCATGATAGCAAAAGTCGCATACGAGCATATCGTTTACTCTCGTGATTCCTTTCATTCCTAAAATCAGCATGCGAGGAACGAGCATGCGCCTGGTTGGTTGATCGAGCTTCGAATCCCTTGGATGACAGCTCATTGAATACCCTCCGCAAACATCTTCACCGCTTTGTTCCATCTTGAGTTAAAAACTTTAGACATAGACGTCCACACTCGCTCGAATTGAAGCTTTGAATGCGCTGATGATTGTATTTAATAACGTTTTTATCTCCAAAGTATCGAATCAGCTCTAAAGGAGGCTTGAGATTTCCATACGAGTCAAAGTACTCTATAATCTCACCCTCCTTTCTGTAACATACCCAATGCGATCCGGGCTGTGTGCTTTTATGTAAATTTACAATGGCCGATTCTCTACGTTTGGGATACCTGGGTAGATTATCACGCATAAAAACTCCTATGAAATGAGGTATCTTCATCAATTTAGCGTATTTAACTAGTTCAATATTTGTTAACGCCCTTCCTGGAACGTTTACGAAACCCCTTTCCGCTTTTGTACGGATTAATATATAAACCCAATCCGGTCTTGTAGGGTTTTAATTGCACACCTTTACCTATTGCAACAGATTCCATTTTTAAATTATGTCGTTTCGCTTCTTCTAATTGATTTTTTGCTTCTTGAGCACTATTTACGGCTTTAGCGATAGACGACACGCCTCCTGCGATTCCGCCAAGCGCCGAAAGTCCAGCAAAGAGTGGAAGAAGAAATGGTAGAAAACCACCTGTTTTAGGTATGGGAATAATACGTGGTAGATTACACTTTTTACCTTTTAAACATTTTTTAGCAGTTTTATAAGCAATATTGACATTTCTAGGACTCATCCCGCCCTTGCTATGCTTCAATGCATGGTTAACGCTTTTCATAGCCTGACGTAATGTGGATAAGCCCGATCCCATCTTCACTTTAGCCTTAATTATATTTGTAACTAACCATGCAGCGCTTTTTTCACCAAATGAAGAGTTTTTTGATTTAAATCTATCCCAAGCTTTATTAATTAGTATCCTATCAGCCTTATGTCTTGACCCAATATCTTTGGATTTAAGGTACGCAAAATCGTGTTCTTTGCAAGCTTCGTCTAGAGGATTTATCCCGCTCTGATTAGCACGTTTATTTAGATCAGTTCCCGGACCGCAGTACCTGTACCCCCCGGGGAGATGTAGTTCTATATTAAGATTATCTAAAAGTCTATTTATTATTCCTCCTCCACCTTTCATACTAACGATGAGTATACAATTTACTCTCTATATATATAGCAAATACCCTTCATCAAACGAACCACTAAAATGAGATTTGTCAAGCAAGACAACTCAATTCAAGTTTGCAATTTAGATCTAAATGAAGCTCAAAATAGAAGTAGACATGGAAGTCTATTACCCGATCACATAAGGGCAATTTTCGCCGGTCCTTCAAACTGCGGTAAAACAAACGCGCTGTTTTCACTCTTATTCAGTTCAAACGGGCTTCGATTTCAAAACGTGTACGTTTATAGCAAAACTCTATTTCAACCCAAGTACCAAATGCTTCGCGATGTTATGAATAATGTGAAAGAAGTCGAATATCATACATTCAGCGAAAATGAAAATATTATACAACCGCACGAGATGAAGAAAAACACTATATGTATTTTTGACGATATTCCCACTAGTAATCAGAGCAATTTGAGGGCTTATTTTAGCCTCGGAAGACATTCGGATATAGACTGCTTCCTCCTATGTCAGAGCTATGCCAGGATAGGTAAACATCTAATCAGAGACACCTGCAACGTTGTCTGTTTATTTAAAATGGACATGCTCAATTTAAAACACGCTTATGACGATCATGCCAGTTCAGACATGTCATTCGATAAATTTTCCCAAATGGCTAAACTATGTTGGCAGAGGGATCAGTATGGGTTTCTAACAATCGATAAAGAAGCGGCTATGGGTAGCGGACGATATAAATATCAATTTGATACGATTATTTACTTGTAATAATCATCTTCATGTTTGACAGTGTGTTCTCAACATAATATTTGAGAGAGTGTCCGCAGTCCGTTACGTTACTCAACATCAAAATTATGTTCATATCATAACTAATCTAAATACGTTCCCATCGACCTTCGATTCTAACTTAATATTTGTCTGTTTTCATCACCACACATAATTTTCTAACGTAGTCTGTTACGTCACTCAACATCAAAATTGTGTTCATATCATAACTAATCTAAATACGTTCCCATCGGGCATCGATTCTAACTTAATATTTGCCTGTTCTCATCACAACACCTGAATTTTCTAACGCAGTCTGTTACGTTACTCAACATCAAAATTGTGTTCATATCATAACTAATCTAAATACGTTCTCATCGTCCATCGATTCCAACTTAATATTAGCCTGTTCTCATCACCACACATACGTCCCCATCGTCTATCGTTTTCGACTTAATATTTGCCTGTTCTCATCACAACACCTGAATTTTCTAACGCAGTCTGTTACGTTACTCAACATCAAAATTGAGATCATATCATAACTAATCTAAATACGTTCTCATCGTCCATCGATTCCAACTTAATATTAGCCTGTTCTCATCACCACACATACGTCCCCATCGTCTATCGTTTTCGACTTAATATTTGCCTGTTCTCATCACAACACCTGAATTTTCTAACGCGGTCTGTTACTCAACATCAAAATTGCGTTCATATCATAACTAATCTAAATACGTTCTCATCGTCCATCGATTCCAAATTAATATTAGCCTGTTCTCATCACCACACATACGTTCCCATCGTCTATCGTTTTCGACTTAATATTTGCCTGTTCTCATCACAACAGCTGAATTTTCTAACGCGGTCTGTTACGTTACTCAACATCAAAATTGTGTTCATATCATAACTAATCTAAATACGTTCTCATCGTCCATCGATTCCAACTTAATATTAGCCTGTTCTCATCACCACACATACGTCCCCATCGTCTATCGTTTTCGACTTAATATTTGCCTGTTCTCATCACAACAGCTGAATTTTCTAACGCAGTCTGTTACTCAACATCAAAATTGCGTTCATATCATAACTAATCTAAATACGTTCTCATCGTCCATCGATTCCAACTTAATATTAGCCTGTTCTCATCACCACACATACGTCCCCATCGTCTATCGTTTTCGACTTAATATTTGCCTGTTCTCATCACAACACCTGAATTTTCTAACGCGGTCTGTTACTCAACATCAAAATTGTGTTCATATCATAACTAATCTAAATACGTTCTCATCATCCATCGATTGCAACTTAATATTAGCCTGTTCTCATCACCACACATACGTCCCCATCGTCTATCGTTTTCGACCTAATATTTGCCTGTTCTCATCACAACACCTGAATTTTCTAACGCAGTCTGTTACGTTACTCAACATCAAAATTGTGTTCATATCATAACTAATCTAAATACATTCTCATCATCCATCGATTGCAACTTAATATTAGCCTGTTCTCATCACCACACATACGTCCCCATCGTCTATTGTTTTCGACCTAATATTTGCCTGTTCTCATCACAACACCTGAATTTTCTAACGCAGTCTGTTACGTTACTCAACATCAAAATTGTGTTCGTATCATAACTAATCTAAATACGTTCTCATCGTCCATCGATTCCAACTTAATATTAGCCTGTTCTCATCAACACACATACGTCCCCATCGTCTATTGTTTTCGACTTAATATTTGCCTGTTCTCATCACAACACCTGAATTTTCTAACGCCGTCTGTTACGTTACTCAACATCAAAATTGTGTTCATATCATAACTAATCTAAATACGTTCTCATCGTCCATCGATTCCAACTTAATATTAGCCTGTTCTCATCAACACACATACGTCCCCATCGTCTATTGTTTTCGACTTAATATTTGCCTGTTCTCATCACAACACCTGAATTCTCTAACGCAACCCGTTACGTTACTCAACATCAAAATTATGTTCATATCATAACTAATCTAAATACGTTCCCATCGGTCATCGATTCAACTTAATATTTGCCTGTTCTCATCACTACACATAATTTTCTAACGCAACCCGTTACGTTACTCAACATCAAAATTGCGTTCATATCATAACTAATCCAAATACGTTCTCATCGTCTATCGATTCCAACTTAATATTTGATTGTTCTCATCACAACACCTGATCATAACTAATGATATAACATAATGATATCATAACTAATCTAAAACGTTCCCCATCGTCTTTCGTTTCCAACGTAAACTATATATAAGGTCGATAAACAATTCGCATTGTCTTTATTATGAGATTCGATTTATAATGTTACCATATTATGAGAAAGATGATAAAAAATTAAAGCAAAAAATAATTGATATCTCCAATACAATTAGGAAAAAATTTAAATCTTTCAAGCAACGAGAAATAAGCGATAATGTTTCTTTTAAAAAATCTTTTCATCCCCTTATTGAGGCACTGGAAAAGGTTAAGCCTGTTAAGGAAGAGGTGATCGTCAAAACAGAGGATGAAAGCATCGAGCCTAATGTGAGCGCATGGTTCAGACCGAGAACGTCAACGGTGAATAGAAAACCCTTTTACGACATAGCACACGTTCCCATGGGAGATTATTCAGAGTTGGAATTCAAACCTTTTATCGACGACACATTTGAAACAAAATCGGAAAGCGATGATAACCTATCGAAAGTGGAAAAATTACAGGAAACGTTACACGGGAGCACGAGCACATTTTTCGAATTGAATAAGGAATTTGGACATATTGCTGCAAAGTATTTGCAATTTTACTTTACATATCCCAAAGAGAGAGATGAAAACTATGGAATCCGGATAGAAGGGGATAATCTAATCATAGGAAACAAGTTGATAAGGTTGGATAAAAATGATATAATAATTGATGAGAATGAATTTGAGGGAACTATGGGATTGTACGAATTACTCGTTAAAAAGAAACCGGACGAAGCAGTCTACAATGAGAAAGATTTAGAAGAGTACAAAAAAATTCTTCTACTCACAAACGGACACTTGAAAAATTACGATAGTCACATGACTGTTAATTCTAATAAAGGCTACAAATACTTAAACATAATATCGAAACTATTTCCGCCTAAGGCAAAACCTAGAAATCAAGCTTATATTGTGAACCAAAAGGCTAGAATTATTAAAATAAAGGAAAGACTCGGCGAGGGTCTAATCCCCGCGAACATGACGTTAAACGGGTCAGGTTTCGTGTATTGGAATGACGTGAACGAGTTGGTGGATAGATTACGTTTATTGATGGCCTCAAAGGCTGCAGGGAATAATTCTCACCAAAACGAAATTCTATCGGTTCTCGAAGAGCTGAAAGAGGAGGGCATTATCGTCTAACGTATGTATATAAAGCATAATCAGTGTTGCTATTTTATCAAAATGTCACAATCAAAGTCTGGGACACATTCCATATCAAAGTTTGGGAGTCAAGATGTCTCACTGACTAGAGATGAAATTATAAAGTTAATAAATGATGAGAGTCAAGATGTCTCTCTGACTAGAGATGAAATTATAAAGTTAATAAATGATGAGAGAACTAACAGCGAGCCGCAGATGAATAGCGATTTGGAGGAAAAATTAAATCATGCGGATGAGATGATTAAAAATTTAGCAATTAGTACAATGCATGAATTGACGAAAATAAAATTACAAATAAATGATGTCAACGATCGCTCAAATGATGTAAAAAATCTAGAGGAAAAAATTAATACCTACACTATTCATATGAATGAGAGTCTTAATAATTTAGACAATAATACAGTGCAGGAAATGACTAAAATAAAATCTGAATTAAATGATCTCGCCGGTCGCACGATGCACTCCATCGACGGGAACCACAAGGATTTAATCATGCTAAAATCTCTCATTGAAACAATGAAAGATAAAAATATCAAGACAGAGTCGACCGTGGAAACATTAAATAAAAACCTAAAAGATCTTACAAATGACATTCTCCACTTATTCGGTATAACGGGTGAATACTACTCGGTCAAAAACCATCGTATTAGTCAAATGTTGGAAGGTGTTCAAGGATTGGACGGTGTGAACGTAAATCAATTGAAAAAAGCCGTTACAGGTTTGGAAACCAAGATAAAAACGAACGAATCGTTAATTAACAATCATATTAAAGAGATGGATCGAATCGTCGGGATTACAAACAGCTACTTCTCGGTAAAGGGTCATAGAATCGTTTCCCTGGCCGACGGTAAGGATAATGCTGATGCTGTGAGCATGAAGCAACTCAAGCAGAGCATAAGCGATTTAGAGAAACGTCTCAAGCAAAGCATAGTCGATTTGGAGAAACGTCTCAAGCCAAAGTAAAAATACTATAAAAGCATTGAAATGAGGGTGAGATTGATCAAAATGAAGTTATTACTCATTTCAATCGGGGCGATGCTCGTCGCCGCTTGTCAGGATAGGTGCTTAAACGGAGGAGTCTGTTCTCAAATTAGAAGCAAACCATTCTGGCGTTGTCACTGCGAGCAGACTTCGTTTTACGGAAATAGATGCGAGATCCCGTGTAACAAATCATTCCAATACCCCTGCATAGATGTTCACCCTACATTAGCACCTAAACATTTAAATACAACCGCTACTTTGATTAGTAAATGTGCAGACGTTTGGAGTATAATTTCTATAGTTTTATCTTTAATTACGCTGTCCTCATTTATGACAACTTTTATATATATATGGTTTAGAAAACGTACAATGACTAGTGTCTTCATTACACTTTTAACATGAGTAAATATATAACACCGATCAAAGTCGGGATCGTTGAGGAAATACACGGAGCTGTACGAAAAAACTTTAAAAGACGGAGAGTACTAACGAAGGGAATCAATGAGCTCTGGAGCGCAGATATTGTTGAGATGCAAGCTTTGGCTAATATAAACAAGAAATATCGATATATATTAACAGTTATTGATGTATTTTCCAAATTCGCCTTTGCTAAACCATTAAAGTCAAAAAATGCAAGAGATGTGACACAGGCAATGCGAAATATTTTTACAGAGTCTAATAGATCACCTAAACATTTGCATACTGATGATGGTAAAGAATGGTTTAACTCTACGTTTAAATCATTAATGAAGGAATATGATATTAATTTATATTCGACCTATAGTACCATCAAGGCCAGCGTAGTTGAAAGATTTAATCGTACGTTGAAATCGTTCATGTATAAGCAATTCCATATACAGGGAAACTATAAATGGATACCTCCGATATTGGATAAGCTAGTTGAAGACTATAATGCACGAAAACATAGAACAATCAACATTGCACCGATTCAAGTTTCGGCTAAAAATGAGAAATTAATTTACGATAGAGCCTTCAACGTATTGAAAATAAAAGATCCTTCGAAACTCAAATTTAGAGTGGGTGATCAAGTTCGTATTTCTAAATACAAACATATTTTTACTAAAGGTTATCTCCCCTCGTATACTACAGAGTTATTTACAATCAAAAAAATTCAAAACACATATCCTAGAACATATTTATTGATAGATTCAAGCGGACAACCGATTTTAGGAGGTTTTTACGAGGAAGAAATGAAAAAAACTAAATATCCTAATATTTATTTAGTTGAAAAAATATTAAAGAAAAAGGGTAATAAGGTCTACGTGAAATATCTTGGACTCGACAAATCGCATAATGAATGGATTAGCAAGGATAATGTTGCATAATAAAATAATATTATAAAATTTTTATTTTTTTTTTTTATTTATTTATTATATCCATAAAAAATTATATCATTACATGTATATTAATATATCGCATGTTATTGATATTCCATAAAAGAAAAGTACAGTTTGTGTGGATTAGTAACACCTCACTAGGCAAATGCCTGTGTCGAGGTGTTACCTATTTGAAATATATAAATAGAGTGATAATAGGGGCGCGAGGTCTATATTAGAGATCCGTGATAAATATATATATATATAGATAAAACATTATATATATATATATACACATACACACAATAAATATATAACATTTACACACACACACACACATATATATATATATATATATATATATACGTAAATACATACATTAGAAACATACTTTAATTCAAATAAACTTATCGTTTTTAGTTAGCTATAATAATACAATATTTATCTGTAGCGTTTGTTAATGAATGTGAAATTTCTAAATACCTACAATTAACATCAGAATTATTATTCTGATGTTTCTGTTGTATATATAATGTATAAAAAGTAAATGAACAATAATATGTGTACTCAAGCAATAGTTTGAATAAGTTGCTTTTCGCATTCTTGCCTTGTTTTGTTCATTAGCCAAAGCGTCACCGTCCTTTTAAAGTTTGAGTCAGTCACCGTTGATCTGTCAACCTCAGTGTAAAATTTGTTATAAATTCTGGGCGCTAGAAACGTGTAGTGCCTCTGTCCAAAAGTAGTTTTCATTCTGTTTTCGTGATGTCCATCTCTTTGTCGTTGTCTTGTGTCGTGACTATGAGGTAGCATTATTTGAGAAGTTACATCTTTTTGGTAGTACATTAGTACTGTTCTAATATATAGCTGTCGTACATCAAGAACTTGAAATTCTTTGAATAGTTTATCAGAAGAGTGACGGTAAGGTTTTCTATTTATTACCCTAAGTATAGCTTTTTGCGCCTTAATTAGGGGATCGAGATTTGTAATAGCTGCACCGCCCCACCCTAGTTGACCATATGATACTACAGACTGCGCAAGAGCATAATAGATAGTCTTTAATATCTGCAACTTAAATACATTTCGTATATTTCGGAATATGTAAATCAATTTTCGTATTCGTGTAGCGGCTGCATTAATTTGGTCGGTCCATTTTAAGTGGCAATCAATCACTATTCCGAGATATTTCATGGATACAGTGTTTTCTAGAGGAAGGCATTTACAATTAATTTTATCACAGTCGTGTATTAATATTTGTTTGTCATTTGTAGGTTGTAGTCTTGAATCTATTGTAAAAGTCATGTATTTGGTCTTGTCAATATTTAAAGTAAGTAGATTTTCATTTAGCCAGTCATAGGTCTTTTCTAATCCAGATTCTGCCTTCCTGAAAACTGAGTCCCAGGAATTGGATTCAAACAGAAGTACAGTGTCGTCAGCAAAAGATATAATTTTACCCGTAATTTCAAGATTGAATAAGTCGTTGATGTACAGTATAAAAAGAAGAGGTCCCAATGTACTACCCTGTGGTACTCCATATAATATGTCTAAATATTCACTTCTCACATCACCCATCTTGATTAAAATATGAAATATGATTATATGAAAAATATGATTATTTTTTTTTATTCTAATTGTCGAGTTAAAAATTCGTACATAATACATGCATTATTAAATACATAAACTCCATTTCTTTTCGATTAAGAGGACATTTTTAAAATATCTAATCAATTTTATGTAGAGATGGATAGTCTATTGTATCTTCAAGGTTTATAACTTTTCGATCTGCTATGAATTTTTGCAATATCCTTTATTTCTCCATTCCTTTTTGACGAAATTTCCGAACCGGGGTATGAATGGAAATCTAAAAATGTAATTTTGAAAAACACAAATTTTAAAAACGCTTTAATTATGCATATTAATGTGACGTGAACTAATTTATTGTAATATCCGTTTAATTCTACGTTAAATGATACCCATATTGATAAAAAATTTTTTTGGATAATTGAATACCTAGAAACTAAACTTTTTATCTATCCATCTAAGCGCCAAGTGCGAGATGTCGTTTGAATCGTCCTGTAAAGCTCGATTTAAAAATGTAATTTTCGAAAAACGCAAATTTTAAAACTCTTTTAATTATGCATATTAATGAGATATGAACTAATTTATTGTAATGTCCGTTTAAATCCGCGTTAAATGATACCCATATTGATAAAAAAATTTTTTTGGATAATTGAATACCTAGAAACTAAACTTTTTATCTATCCATCTCAACGCCAAGTGCGATATGTCGTTTGAATCGTCCTGTATAGCTCGATTTAAAAATGTAATTTTCGAAAAACGCAAATTTTAAAAACGGTTTAATTATGCATATTAATTAGATATGAACTAATTTATTGTAATGTGCATTTAAATCCGCGTTAAATGATACCCATATTGATATAAAAAAATTTTTGGATAATTGAATACCTAGAAACTAAACTTTTTATCTATCCATCTAAGCGCCAAGTGCGAGATGTCGTTTGAATCGTCCTGTAAAGCTCGATTTAAAAATGTAATTTTCGAAAAACGCAAATTTTAAAAACGGTTTAATTATGCATATTAATTAGATATGAACTAATTTATTGTAATGTCCGTTTAAATCCGCGTTAAATGATACCCATATTGATAAAAAAAAATTTTGGATAATTGAATACCTAGAAACTAAACTTTTTATCTATGCATCTCAACGCCAAGTGCGATATGTCGTTTGAATCGTCCTGTAAAGCTCGATTTAAAAATGTAATTTTTGAAAAACACAAATTTTTAAACTCTTTTAATTATGCATATTAATTAGATATGAACTATTGTATTGTAATGTCAGTTTAATTCAGCTTTGAATGTGTCCGAAAATGTAAATTAGATCTCTTATAAATCAAAGTGAGAAAGGTTATTCATGAAGATCGAATTCTACTCGCTTCAAATGAGAACTGATATTTTTACAAGCAAGCTTAGCTGGTTTTATTCTAAATTTATTATATATAAGTTATATATGCTTTAACCTATTACCAATACATTTGTATCATACTAGCTCGTTCCTGAATTAGAATTCATTTTGATTTCAACGAGACTGTGATGCTTCCCCGAGTCAAACCGGTCCATCGTTATCCCAGCGGAGATTGGAATGTGTAAAACGGGGTGTGGCTATAATCGAAGCGAGCTTGTAGCCGAAGAGGCAAAGAAACAAGTTTACCGTGTCGGCGTCGCGCCGAGGAGGGGGTCCGATCAGGTTCGGAAAGTTGCGGTTGAAATGCGAGCTCACATCCATCCGCGCCATCTGGCGGTGAAAAATAGAATTAATATGGTTCGAAACTCGGTTGCTTCTTACCGGTTTTTCACCCGCTGCTTTAGATAGCTCCTTTACCTCGATCTAGAATATATCCCGATGTGGGCGACTTGGGTAAGGCGCTGCTCTCGAGTCCAGGATCGAATCTCGGCGATGCGAAAAATAAAAACGTGACGTCATCAGCAGCATAGAGAGGGGGGAGATGGCGGTACGCCGTCTCTTTCACACAATCGTCAGAGGGGGACGGGCATACCGCTGTCTCTTTCGAACCGGCCGACTGGTTTAGATAGGCAGTTTATGTCCTCAACAATATTGAGCGATGTGGGTGAGTTAGGTAAGGCGCCGCTCTCGGGTCTCGGGTTCGAAACACGGCGATGCGAAAAATAAAAACGTGACGTCATCAAGCTCGACAAAACAGGCGGACCAGTCCAGTGGGTCAAACAGGAACCAGAAACTAGGTCAAACGTAGTAGTAGTAAAACTGGATCAAACGTAGTAAGTACCAATCGTAGACCGAGTCGTCGTAGTGAAAACGTGGGCAGTGGTGGCTGCTTTTATCGAGCTCATTTGCATACCGGTTGGGTGAGTTTAAAGTCTCACATCGACACTACTTATTTATTTTTTTCCTTTTTGTATTACACGCAACGATCTGTCTTCCAGAGATTTTCTCATAATTTGTCATCGAAGTACCATATACTCAGCTCGCGTTCGAAACCCACCTCTTCCCCGCGCTCCGTATAGAATAATTCTTTCGAATAATTTCCTCTTCTCTCCCTTACAATACATCCTCAGGGGTCAGGGAATCAAAACAAATAGAAATCATCCCATTTTACCTCCCACATTTTAGCTCGTTATTGTTAATTTATTATGAGGTAGGTATGTTTTCAATAAATATAAAATGTTTACATCTCATCCTTAAGCGCCGGACACTTGTTTAGATTTTTATATGTGTTTCGCTTTCATACAGAGAAATGGAATATCACAACGCGCGCGAGACTACATCAAGAGTATTGCATAACTTTGGTTCCCATAATATTTTAACACTGAAAAATTTGAGAGAATGAAAAATTCTGCCAACATATTTGAAAAGCTGAAAATCATAAAATAATTTGTACTCGTATATCACAGGTGCAGTTTTTGAATTAGTATTTAGGTTTTATTAATTAGTTTAAACAACCGACACGTGTATCTTTGAAAGAAGTTATAAAGTGCTAGGTGATAAATGATAGATCCAATAGAACGATCAAGAGTCATAATACGGTAATTTATTTAGGTACTGGAGACTAATTATTAACAGTCTAACTCTTTCTATTATATTTATTAGCATAAATCTGGATAACCATTTATAATTTTTAAATGGCCTGAGTCTCAATCTAGTATCTATGAGTAGTGTACGAGACAGGCAGTATTCACCTGAATTGACATATTTATTTAGCTATTTCCAATAATATTATATATTTTTTTTAAAGTACGAGGTTTTCTTTTCGGAGGTAGAACGGAGCTCGCATACAATAAACTTTAATAATAGCTATAATCTAGGTAGGTTATACAATATTACATTTTTACACAAGAGGTTGCACTCGCAACCGTAACCTTATAAGTTAATTTAATGAGTATAGGTTTTAAAGAGAAGTTAAAATTGGCCAAATATAAACTAAAAAATAATAAATAAATTATGTATGCATGACAGATTTTATTTATTTTAATGACACATTATAGTTTTTTACCATAGTTACAAAAAATTAAACTGTAAAGGTGCACAGTACGATATACAAAATATTATACCATACAAATATCACAATTGGTTTTAATAAGTCCCAAGATAGTTAATTCTACGTCACTCATCATGTTGATTGTAGGTCTCAGCTTAGAGTCGAGACTGAAAAAGAGAAAATGTAAATATTAAAGAAATGTGCTGTGATTGTGAATATTGAAAATAAATATTATTTAAATTGAAATTAGGGAAAACGACATAATTACAATAAATTTGTAAAATCCTAGCAATCTATACGTTATAAAATAATGGTTTAGAGAGAGCCCATATTCTATTTTTATCCCCACAAAAGAACATCTAGCTGAAAGAGTTTTTTGTTTATTATTAGGCTGCCAAGAATATAAAGCGATAATATAAATAACCGATGTCCACCAGTCCTCTGCTAAAGCCAAGCTTTAAGAACTATGTTCAGCGTTTTTTCGTAAACTTTGAGTGTAAAAAGTAATAAAAATTATAAACGTTTATGTCAAGCATAGGATGTTATATCTTCAATCCAATACCAACAAACTAGTCTCCAGAAAGCTACTCACATCAAGGAGGATGAAATGACAGTTGTTTTTTTTACAAATGTGAATGTTTGTGTTTTCATTTTGGATATCTTTTTAAAAAAAATATCATCTCTCGAACGTTCTCGGCATGTATGCATTTCTAAAGATTATCATATGGTAGGGTAAGGTTGTTTAGATTAATCAATATTTAAAAGAATGTTTTTATGAGAATGTAGACACGAATTATCTGAGTATATTTATTCATTATAACTTTTGTAGATTAGAATAAATCACAAATTTGTAACGATTTCTTTACATGCAGTGTAGGATTGATCAAGTAGCACGCTGGAATAAGTTTTCCGAACTGTTTAGAATTCAATTCATAGATCGTTTTGAATTAATATTTTGATCACCCGTAGATTGGTTAATATCATAAATGACATAACTATAAATTTCTTTATCCTTTTGATAAATATCCTAACCATTTTAAACAAATACTGTTTAGGTATTTTATATGAAATTGGTTCACAACCATGTAATATAGCAAATATTGAGTACAACTCATTCATAACTTTATAAATCATAATTTTGATATTAGTATAACTATCAATACAATTTGTGACGGGCTGGTGTGCACTCGTATGAATTGATATCGAGAAAGGATTATTATTTATCATCAAGAAAAACAAGTTTACGGTAATAACAAAGAAGGTAAGCTACACTAAGGATTACTTAAAAAACTTTTTAGACATGATCATTACTAAATCAATAATATCAAGTAACGAAAACACTATTGTTCATATACAAGTGTACTCAGAGAGGAAGCTAGTTAATTAGAATTTTTAGATATATGTAAACACAATACAATCATGATGAAGATATACCTAAGTTAAGAAGTCTTAAAATTAATGTTTTCTAATGCAGATGGCAGAGTCTAAGAATATGTACACAATGGGAAAGCTAATTGAGTTACCGGCTCATACTCAGGAAGATAATGTTATATTGGAGCGAATAAAGAGTTTAGCACTTCAATTCTTACCACAGGGATGGCGTGATTGGAAGATTTACATTTATACAACAGATGAGCTACTAGGAAACGAAGTGGACCAACATATTTTAAATAAAATCAGATTTGCATTACCGACTGATGGAATAGCCAGAGCTTTCTCCCCCGAATGTACATCCCTACCAAAGAAAGTTTACAAGAATATCAGGATGAAAATGTTAGAATGGCCATTCTGTGTCGGTCTTATAATTAGCCCGTCATCTTTGGGGGCCAAAATCAGAGGTTCCTCGGTTCGAAATGAACTTATTATCGGATCTCTATCTAAAATGTTTCCTTTGAGGTTAACTCGAAATGATGCAGACAAACAACTGAAAGAAGGATCTACAGATAACGACAACAGTATGAATGTCGAAAAGATACCTAAAGATCAGATACATAATCGTCTAATCAGGTTGGAAGAGAGATTTGATCATATTGAATCGTTGCTTGATAATGTCATGATGACATTTACGTCTTCTCATCACCCCAATTATCCTCAAGATGTAGATGTGAATCAAAGCTTACACAATTGATAGATATACATCAATCGTCAATTATTACTTTACATTATAAGAAAGTAAAGTGAGTACGATATTCATGGTTTAAATTAAAATCCGAGGGATAATGAAGATACTAATTCGGGTTTAATCTTATGACAAAGAAGAGATACAAGTATATTCACAGGAAAAATAAAAAACTCAGGAATAGAATGAAACGACTTGTGAAGCCAATATTTATCAAATTCTCTACTGAGAACTCCAAGCGAAACCTCAATGAATTACATATTTAATACTTTACTGTCATGTTCAATGCGATCATCAAATCAATCATCATTTGAACTCTATGTTGTTGCAGAGAAAATAGAGGAAGATCTTCTTTATATCCACGATAAAAAATTAAAATATTGATCACGAACTATTGTTTATATGATGTGTATATTGACAAATATATAAGGGGTTTGAAAATTAAATAAACTCAATCATATCTAATTTATTGTTTTATTCAAGTAAAATATTACATGCAAGAAGCCATTTATGATATTGCTATTCAGTCTTTTAACCGTGAGATTACAACAGAAAGTCTAATTAAATATTAAAACTATACGATCACGACGAAGCAAATATTTTTTATCTTATTTTACTGATAATATAAGACTCCATGGGTGTTTATGATGCTACCATCTGAATATAGAATGCATTCTTTGTCAAAATGAAGAATTCGAAAATATGTAATTTAAAACACGCTTATGACGATCATGCCAGTTCAGACATGCCATTCTATAAATTTTCCCAAATGGCTGAACTATGTTGGCAGAGGGATCAGTATAGGTTTCTCACCATCGATAAAGAAGCAACTATGGATAATGGACGCTATAAATATCAATTTGATATGATTATTTGCTTGTAATGTCCCCAACACTACGTCTAACCCTTCAATGCACCCTGTTGCGTTAACCAACGTCTAAAGTGTGTTTTTAACGCGTTATGTTCTCAACACAACACATAATGTCTAATGTGTGTTTCTAACGCAATTTGTTGCGTTAGTCAACGTCTAAAGCATATTTTTAACGAGTTATGTTCCCAACACAACGTCTAACGCCTTCAATGCACCCTGTTGCGTTAACCAACGTCTAAAGTGTGTTTTTAACGCGTTATGTTCTCAACACAACACATAATGTCTAATGTGTGTTTCTAACGCAATTTGTTGCGTTAGACAACCTCTAAAGCATATTTTTAACGAGTTATGTTCCCAACACAACGTTAACGCTTTCAATGTAAGCTGTTGCGTTAGTCAACGTCTAAAAAATATATTTTAAAGCATTATGTTGCGTTGCATTACAACGTCAACATTGTGTTCCTAAGATAACTCATCTAAATACCTTCTCAATGTAACATCTGTATTTGATCTTAAAGTCTTACATTTCAGTAAACCTATCGTCTGCTATGAATATTACCTAAAAACCTAAAAAATTATCGAATATTACATTGTTGAAGCGCGCCTCAACAATGTAATATTCGATAATTTTTTTTATAAGATAGCATAGTGGATGATTTAAATGTCAACGTTTGTTAGACATGTTAAATACAACATTTACCTCCCTCCCACCGCCTCTTTCCTCGTCAACGATTATGTTGAATGTTAGAGCAACTAATGAGAACGGATGCAGAACCCTCGAGACGAGATTTAATGGGTTGCGAGTCTAAACACGATTGCGTTAAAGGCAATTATACGAACTGAATGCAAGTGCGTTGATAATCATGCATGACTAGACGTGAATGCAAGTCTATACACGTTCGGGTTGAATGTCCTCTCCGGGGCGCAGATGCATTTCATGGTTACCAAGTTAAAGGTTTTGCATGATTCTTGAATCAATTAACTATACAAATGGCTATCAATCGTTGAGTACAGGGAATAGATTAAACATCAGATGGTCAGACCAATGGAGATGATTTAAACGTTAGTGATTAAATGCAATAGTGATTAAATGCAATAGCTCAGATTCACTCCAAGTCGGTCTATAGAATGGGCGTATTCGATACGTACCCTTCATTCATTCATTGGAGAGTTAATGTCTCTGCAAATAGTCGATCTAACGCTCGAGGAGTTGAAGGATATTATCTGGGATGTTTCAATAGAGGAAGATGATCATATCGGTGTTTGGATAGTCAAACTACACAATCATGTGCTATACTGTAAAAAACATCAGGGCCAAATTGAATTGAGAATATCTGAGGGTGTTCTAGAAAATAGACTACAAATGTATAATAAACTCAAATGGTTCCTTGATGAGTTTTGGCCGGGACCGCAACTGGATAGTCTGGAATTAGCCGAGATGATAAAGATGGAATTGAACAAAATATTTAATTTA
Organism: Neomicropteryx cornuta; assembly: GCA_020383195.1. Lineage (NCBI taxonomy): Eukaryota > Metazoa > Arthropoda > Insecta > Lepidoptera > Micropterigidae > Neomicropteryx > Neomicropteryx cornuta. The sequence continues at coordinate 355,961 of JAHKQU010000010.1, read as the reverse complement.
AAATGTTATCATTGTAGCGTATCTATGGTTTATACTGAACGATTATGTTGAATAAATATATGTTATCGGTATAGTTTTTTACTTGTACATAGATTTAAAATAGAATGATGAGGTATAAGTTGATAATCTAGAAATTCGTACTGCTAAGATTTAATTTGAAACATATCCTTCATATTTTCCTAATTGAGTATCTAAATAGAATCTTGTCTCTAGATAATTGATCATCTACATAAGAATAAATAAAATCAATAGTTGTGGATATATATATATATATACGAGGTGTTTAATACACACATATTGGGTTGATAATGTGAAATATATTCATAGCAGACGATAGGTTTACTGAAATGTAAGACTTTAAGATCAAATACAGATGTTACATTGAGAAGGTATTTAGATGAGTTATCTTAGGAACACAATGTTGACGTTGTAATGCAACGCAACATAATGCTTTAAAATATATTTTTTAGACGTTGACTAACGCAACAGCTTACATTGAAAGCGTTAACGTTGTGTTGGGAACATAACTCGTTAAAAATATGCTTTAGAGGTTGTCTAACGCAACAAATTGCGTTAGAAACACACATTAGACATTATGTGTTGTGTTGAGAACATAACGCGTTAAAAACACACTTTAGACGTTGGTTAACGCAACAGGGTGCATTGAAGGCGTTAGACGTTGTGTTGGGAACATAACTCGTTAAAAATATGCTTTAGACGTTGACTAACGCAACAAATTGCGTTAGAAACACACATTAGACATTATGTGTTGTGTTGAGAACATAACGCGTTAAAAACACACTTTAGACGTTGGTTAACGCAACAGGGTGCATTGAAGGGTTAGACGTAGTGTTGGGGACATTACAAGCAAATAATCATATCAAATTGATATTTATAGCGTCCATTATCCATAGTTGCTTCTTTATCGATGGTGAGAAACCTATACTGATCCCTCTGCCAACATAGTTCAGCCATTTGGGAAAATTTATAGAATGGCATGTCTGAACTGGCATGATCGTCATAAGCGTGTTTTAAATTACATATTTTCGAATTCTTCATTTTGACAAAGAATGCATTCTATATTCAGATGGTAGCATCATAAACACCCATGGAGTCTTATATTATCAGTAAAATAAGATAAAAAATATTTGCTTCGTCGTGATCGTATAGTTTTAATATTTAATTAGACTTTCTGTTGTAATCTCACGGTTAAAAGACTGAATAGCAATATCATAAATGGCTTCTTGCATGTAATATTTTACTTGAATAAAACAATAAATTAGATATGATTGAGTTTATTTAATTTTCAAACCCCTTATATATTTGTCAATATACACATCATATAAACAATAGTTCGTGATCAATATTTTAATTTTTTATCGTGGATATAAAGAAGATCTTCCTCTATTTTCTCTGCAACAACATAGAGTTCAAATGATGATTGATTTGATGATCGCATTGAACATGACAGTAAAGTATTAAATATGTAATTCATTGAGGTTTCGCTTGGAGTTCTCAGTAGAGAATTTGATAAATATTGGCTTCACAAGTCGTTTCATTCTATTCCTGAGTTTTTTATTTTTCCTGTGAATATACTTGTATCTCTTCTTTGTCATAAGATTAAACCCGAATTAGTATCTTCATTATCCCTCGGATTTTAATTTAAACCATGAATATCGTACTCACTTTACTTTCTTATAATGTAAAGTAATAATTGACGATTGATGTATATCTATCAATTGTGTAAGCTTTGATTCACATCTACATCTTGAGGATAATTGGGGTGATGAGAAGACGTAAATGTCATCATGACATTATCAAGCAACGATTCAATATGATCAAATCTCTCTTCCAACCTGATTAGACGATTATGTATCTGATCTTTAGGTATCTTTTCGACATTCATACTGTTGTCGTTATCTGTAGATCCTTCTTTCAGTTGTTTGTCTGCATCATTTCGAGTTAACCTCAAAGGAAACATTTTAGATAGAGATCCGATAATAAGTTCATTTCGAACCGAGGAACCTCTGATTTTGGCCCCCAAAGATGACGGGCTAATTATAAGACCGACACAGAATGGCCATTCTAACATTTTCATCCTGATATTCTTGTAAACTTTCTTTGGTAGGGATGTACATTCGGGGGAGAAAGCTCTGGCTATTCCATCAGTCGGTAATGCAAATCTGATTTTATTTAAAATATGTTGGTCCACTTCGTTTCCTAGTAGCTCATCTGTTGTATAAATGTAAATCTTCCAATCACGCCATCCCTGTGGTAAGAATTGAAGTGCTAAACTCTTTATTCGCTCCAATATAACATTATCTTCCTGAGTATGAGCCGGTAACTCAATTAGCTTTCCCATTGTGTACATATTCTTAGACTCTGCCATCTGCATTAGAAAACATTAATTTTAAGACTTCTTAACTTAGGTATATCTTCATCATGATTGTATTGTGTTTACATATATCTAAAAATTCTAATTAACTAGCTTCCTCTCTGAGTACACTTGTATATGAACAATAGTGTTTTCGTTACTTGATATTATTGATTTAGTAATGATCATGTCTAAAAAGTTTTTTAAGTAATCCTTAGTGTAGCTTACCTTCTTTGTTATTACCGTAAACTTGTTTTTCTTGATGATAAATAATAATCCTTTCTCGATATCAATTCATACGAGTGCACACCAGCCCGTCACAAATTGTATTGATAGTTATACTAATATCAAAATTATGATTTATAAAGTTATGAATGAGTTGTACTCAATATTTGCTATATTACATGGTTGTGAACCAATTTCATATAAAATACCTAAACAGTATTTGTTTAAAATGGTTAGGATATTTATCAAAAGGATAAAGAAATTTATAGTTATGTCATTTATGATATTAACCAATCTACGGGTGATCAAAATATTAATTCAAAACGATCTATGAATTGAATTCTAAACAGTTCGGAAAACTTATTCCAGCGTGCTACTTGATCAATCCTACACTGCATGTAAAGAAATCGTTACAAATTTGTGATTTATTCTAATCTACAAAAGTTATAATGAATAAATATACTCAGATAATTCGTGTCTACATTCTCATAAAAACATTCTTTTAAATATTGATTAATCTAAACAACCTTACCCTACCATATGATAATCTTTAGAAATGCATACATGCCGAGAACGTTCGAGAGATGATATTTTTTTTAAAAAGATATCCAAAATGAAAACACAAACATTCACATTTGTAAAAAAAACAACTGTCATTTCATCCTCCTTGATGTGAGTAGCTTTCTGGAGACTAGTTTGTTGGTATTGGATTGAAGATATAACATCCTATGCTTGACATAAACGTTTATAATTTTTATTACTTTTTACACTCAAAGTTTACGAAAAAACGCTGAACATAGTTCTTAAAGCTTGGCTTTAGCAGAGGACTGGTGGACATCGGTTATTTATATTATCGCTTTATATTCTTGGCAGCCTAATAATAAACAAAAAACTCTTTCAGCTAGATGTTCTTTTGTGGGGATAAAAATAGAATATGGGCTCTCTCTAAACCATTATTTTATAACGTATAGATTGCTAGGATTTTACAAATTTATTGTAATTATGTCGTTTTCCCTAATTTCAATTTAAATAATATTTATTTTCAATATTCACAATCACAGCACATTTCTTTAATATTTACATTTTCTCTTTTTCAGTCTCGACTCTAAGCTGAGACCTACAATCAACATGATGAGTGACGTAGAATTAACTATCTTGGGACTTATTAAAACCAATTGTGATATTTGTATGGTATAATATTTTGTATATCGTACTGTGCACCTTTACAGTTTAATTTTTTGTAACTATGGTAAAAAACTATAATGTGTCATTAAAATAAATAAAATCTGTCATGCATACATAATTTATTTATTATTTTTTAGTTTATATTTGGCCAATTTTAACTTCTCTTTAAAACCTATACTCATTAAATTAACTTATAAGGTTACGGTTGCGAGTGCAACCTCTTGTGTAAAAATGTAATATTGTATAACCTACCTAGATTATAGCTATTATTAAAGTTTATTGTATGCGAGCTCCGTTCTACCTCCGAAAAGAAAACCTCGTACTTTAAAAAAAATATATAATATTATTGGAAATAGCTAAATAAATATGTCAATTCAGGTGAATACTGCCTGTCTCGTACACTACTCATAGATACTAGATTGAGACTCAGGCCATTTAAAAATTATAAATGGTTATCCAGATTTATGCTAATAAATATAATAGAAAGAGTTAGACTGTTAATAATTAGTCTCCAGTACCTAAATAAATTACCGTATTATGACTCTTGATCGTTCTATTGGATCTATCATTTATCACCTAGCACTTTATAACTTCTTTCAAAGATACACGTGTCGGTTGTTTAAACTAATTAATAAAACCTAAATACTAATTCAAAAACTGCACCTGTGATATACGAGTACAAATTATTTTATGATTTTCAGCTTTTCAAATATGTTGGCAGAATTTTTCATTCTCTCAAATTTTTCAGTGTTAAAATATTATGGGAACCAAAGTTATGCAATACTCTTGATGTAGTCTCGCGCGCGTTGTGATATTCCATTTCTCTGTATGAAAGCGAAACACATATAAAAATCTAAACAAGTGTCCGGCGCTTAAGGATGAGATGTAAACATTTTATATTTATTGAAAACATACCTACCTCATAATAAATTAACAATAACGAGCTAAAATGTGGGAGGTAAAATGGGATGATTTCTATTTGTTTTGATTCCCTGACCCCTGAGGATGTATTGTAAGGGAGAGAAGAGGAAATTATTCGAAAGAATTATTCTATACGGAGCGCGGGGAAGAGGTGGGTTTCGAACGCGAGCTGAGTATATGGTACTTCGATGACAAATTATGAGAAAATCTCTGGAAGACAGATCGTTGCGTGTAATACAAAAAGGAAAAAAATAAATATATTATCGATATAGCTTTTTTTAATAATTTTCACAACCGCTGCACAAAGCGAGTTTATTATGACAATTTAGTTAGATTGTCGTATTAGAAACATGTTTGAACATGATTATAGGTTAATAACCTAAAGCCAGGTGCATTGCAAAAGATAACTATAATGTATAAATTTCATTAACGTTTAAAAATATATTTTAAATATGTCAAGCTCACAGTTGACTAAAAGATGTACATGGTGGTATTTGAGAAAGAAATAATTATAATAATCATACGTAGTCTGACTTGCGAGACGACATTAAATGCACACGACTTAATTGAGTCAATTGTAATTGCAATTGAGTTGAGCGCTCAATGTTAATTGAGAGTTCAATGTCCATAAATGACCAGACAGTTTTTTGCGCGCCGGCTGGATTCGTATCGTCGGTCGACAACGGGACAGCAGTCGATCGAAAACAGGAGAGCTGACTTGCACGCGCAGCCATTTAATTCATTTTACTGTTTCGTATTAGAAACATGTTTGAACATGATCATAGGTTAGTACAGATGCGTTGCAAAAGACAACTACAATGTATAAATTTCATTAACGTTTAAAAATATATTTTAAATATGTCAAGCTCACAGTTGACTAAAAGATGTACATGGTGGTATTTGAGAAAGAAATAATTATAATAATCATATTTGTTTGGCAGCTAGTCTAGACACAAACCACATAAATCAGTACACCTACAAATTTGAATCGGACCGTCTCGGAACCCTCGATTGGATCTCGAAAAGTTGAGCCGTCTGACGGCCCGAGAAATTGAGCCGTCTGACGGCTCGATTGACGGCCCGAGAAATCGAGCCGTCTGATGTCTCAAAACGATTGATCCGCCTATCCTTTTTTCCATTTCTCACCTATTTACCTACTAAAATCAGCACTAACCATTAGAAAAAACGTTAGATCGAGCCGTCTGACGGCCCGATTGACGGCCCGAGAAATCGAGCCGTCTGGAAAAACAATTGATGCCGTAGCGAGGTACGCGTCCATACACCACTACCGTCTGGCTGCATTTGTATAGTTAATTGATCCAGCTCTCTCCTCCATACACTACTAAACTGTACATATTTTTTAACTGTAGGCATTCTCTGCATTTCAATTTAATTATTTCACAATGAATTGCATCTACAGAATGTATTTATTTTCACTGATGTCTTTTTGGGGAGTTAAACTATATCGACAGCTAAACCGGTCCCCTGAAAAAAAAACCAACATACTAAAATAATTACATAATTAAAAAAACTTTGTTTTTCTTCGAAGGGCTTGCTTCGCGAACCGCGCCATGCGTTCAATCGCCTTCTCAAACATTCAAATTATTTCTTTAAAATTTAGAATTCGTTCTTTTCGTAAATAGGAAACATTTTTAAAATATTTTTTGCTCATTAATGTTTGATTATTGATCTATGATCACGATGAGTTGCATCGATATGCTTCTGTAACTGTCTTCTATATGTACTCGTGTAATCGCACTCATTGCATTTACATTTCCTTATTTTTCTGTGAATTGCATCGACATGTATCTTCAAATTTGTTTTGTTTGTACATGTGTAATTGCATTCACTGCATTTAAATTTTATTTTCCAGTGAATTGCATCGATATGGTATTGTAAACCATTCTTACATGCACTGGTATATTCGCAATCGCTGCATTTAAATTTCCTTATTTTTCTGTGAATTGCATCGACATGTTTCTTCAAATTGGTTTTACTTGTAGATGTGTGATTGCATTCGCTGCAATGAAATTTTCTTGTTTTCCGATGAATTACTTCGATATGTTGTTTTAAATGTGTTTTATATGCACTGGTATATTGGCAATCGCTGCATTTAAATTTTCTTATTTTCCGGTGAATTGCATCGACATGTATCTTCAAATTTGTTTTGTTTGTACATGTGTAATTGCATTCGCTGCATTTTAATTTTCCAATTTTCCGATGAACTACATTAATATGATCCACCAAATAATATTTGTTTATAAAATCCTTGTTACATTCATTACACTTGAATCGTATTCTTTTGTGTACAGAATCAATGTGACCTAATAGAATAGAGTTTTGCTTAAATGTCCTATTACACTCGTTACATTTATATATATTTTTTTTAATTTTATGTATTTTTTTGTTCAGAGGAGCATTCAATGTTAAACAAAGTTTTTCCTTTTCTTTGCAAGCCAAGCATAATAAATTTGACTCGTGTTGATTATGAACGCTATTTATCAAACCGCAATTATCAACGGTACACTTGCAACTACGACACGCAAAGCCGATTTCATTTGTTGTCAAAATGGATGTTTCTTCATTTTGCGTTGTTTTAGATTTGAATTTTTGATCTGCGTTAACACAATATTCTACGCTTGAAATATTAGCTTCCGATTTGATAAATTTAGTATTTTCCTCTTCAAAATAATCGCAGTGGTGATTAATTATCGTTTCTTTCTGGAAACCATGGAATCTTTTGTATTCAATGTGTGATTCACTAAAACGATCTGGATCAAGACTATTTTCGCACGATGGCTCTTGCGTCCCGTCGAAATGGCTGCTGGACGGATTGCAATCAACTGATTGCTCATATTTTATGGTAACATTGTCATCGTTTTGTTCTAATTTGAGAGCGGATTTATTTTCGTTTCCTTCCATAATTATAACCTCACTTAACCTAGTTCTGACAGTTCAGTCCATTTTGACATTTTGACCTGATTATTCTTTTAACAAAATATAGAAATAGGAAAGAAAAATAGTTGACATGACCGATTAATATATTTTTAAATATTAAAAATAATTGTAAATTTTAATCGTGAATATCCGAATAGCAAAAATATTACTATAGTTTAATAGTATAATAATCTTTAACAAAATAAATATCCCACCTAAAAGCTGTAATTTTTATAACCTATATTCATTTATTAATTTTTTTTATAACTAGCGCCAACCAGTTAGGCACTAAAGTGACCCCGTGAAATTAAGGCAATAAATTGTAAGAAATTAAGCCGATTGTCAATAAACCGTGCAATTATAATATCACTAGTGAAATTGTAATATCACGACTTTGACAGTATGCCAGCGACATATATGTATATTACCTGTACTTCACCTATCATCAAAAATATTATCATCCTTTATTCGCGTAAGTTCTCTTATGTAAGAGTTATAATTTCCGAAAATCGTTTAACAACTGCCGTATTCATTTTGAAATAATCATATTCAGAACTAATTGTGATTACGATTTTGACGACATAATATTAAAATTAAATGACTGTTTTAAAGTCCCAAAGGGTACCACCGTGTTGTCATTCCTGATAGAAATGAACTAGGTTATGTATCAGGTTATCCATTAACTGTTAAAGAAAACATAAGTGTGATGCCATGACTGCAGGTTTCACTAGACGAAAAATGACATAAATATACTCTATCGAGAGCGTTTGATAAAAATACGTCCCATTTGGCAGATTAAAAATGCCTCATATTAGATATTTTTGCTGGGCTGTGAATGAATCTAATGCGACACGGTATTCGGGTGCATTCGTGTAAACTCATGTGGCGATAGCATGACGTGTGATTACATTGAGTTTCTTTCATTTCAATAAATAGACATTGAATGTAAAGATTGTGATAATTTGAAAAATCAACTACATATATACGCAAGTACATATATATGCACTGATTTTATTATTTTTAATGATGGAAGGGAAATAATTAAATTCTAGTCTGTTGAGTAGTCGACAGCAGGTTGATTCAATTTTGAAATATCTTTTACTAAAAGTTACAGACATATACACAGTACAGTTACAGTTACAGTACAGACAATACAGTTACAGTATAGAGACCCAATTTCCAACTCCCAATTCCCAAGAAGGTCATTAGAGGTGTCATTAGAACAGCGACTGCCAAAGCTTTCATTGCTCGCAGCACCGAATCAGTCCTCCACCAAATCGCCGGGTCGAGCTTTGTGTTAGAATAGTAAATAAAGAAAAAAAACAACCATTTTAAAGATATCTGTTATTTTTTTATTTTAAAATCGTTACACATTCTTAAAGTCTACAAGTTGATTGAAACAAATGGAGAAAAATCGGATTGGGTTGAACTTAATTTTAATCGTATGAAATTTCAGCCGATTTTTTGAGGTGTAAATGGGTCGGGCGAATTTCGTATGGGGCAAATATAAAAATCACTTTTGGCTCAGTAATAATATTAATATGCTATTCCTCTCGCAGCTTGGTTCGGTTTCCGTAGTGTAGCTGTTATCGCGTTTATTTTCACACACTCAAGCCTCTGTGTGGAAACAGTTTTATTAGTGAAATCTTCTTAAGGCGCCACCAGTCCCCACGTGTTTTGTAACGTATTTTGGTGCATTTTGTTGAAGTTATTCCCAACAAATGGCTAAAACTAAAAATACCACAATATTCTACATATATTAATTTAGTACTTTGCTTAAAAAAAAACGAAATACACCTTATTATAGTAATGAAATAAATAAATAAGAAAGTGTTGTTTTTTCTTGCAACGATTTTCTTTTAAGTTGTGTAAGTGACGCGAACCTAATTTTTCTTTCTAAAGATAGACAATATAATAATCTAGGACATTACTTAAAAAAAAACATTTTTTTCTAATGATAATAATTATTTAAATACAAAAAACATGTTTCATCGATTCCAAATTTAACGAATTCGCGGTCGGCGAGTATATCCGTCTCTTTTCTACACGTCAATGTTCGATTAAAGCCTACTCTTTCTAATCTCAAGGACAAAGGCGTCCCGGGGCGCCTTAAAATAAAAACCTAAATAGTACCGATGTTGTTATTGTGGTACCAGCTATCAACTACTAGCCATCTAGATATCTATGTATCATCTATTGATTGTATGCATTTTTTTTAAAAAACTGATTTAATATAGAACTAAACTAGGAATTTATTCGTGGTTTTGTGCATTGATATAGTATTTTAAGACAGGTTTTGCGGAACTTTTGCCGAATTATTGAAAATAGGTCAATTTGGGAGAAGTTCAAAATAAATAGAGTATAATTCTGCATATAGGAAGGTGATGGGTGGTTTTATTACTAACCGCGCGTGAAAATTTACCAAAAAAACTGGAATTATGTTAAAATTTATGATTAATTGAAAGAATGTCATACTATTATCTTGAATAGTTTTTTATTTTAACTATTCAAATTTAAAATATAACTCACTGTCGCCTCTATTGTGCCGCAAGCACGAGTGAAGATAGGAAATGAAGCAACCCATCACAAGTTGGTACCACAGGCGTGAATAGTCTGGGCGAAGATGCCTTTTATGACGCCTGAAGGGCCTAGCTGTAAGACGTCAGGTTCTGATTAGATAATTTACTACTACTAAACAATGTATAAAAGCAGTTGATATTTATGATAGTTACAGGTATCATAGCCATCTTGTTTATTATAAGATCTACTGATAAATAAGCATAGTTTGATCCATAGTTTTATGCCGTAGTTGGTATTGTATAATTTGAGCGTGGTCCAACGAGACATTCAACTGCGATCTAATGTTGTACATAAAAATACACTAATTTTAACTTTGTTTAGTAAGAGAAAAGCAAGAGAAAAAACCTGAAGAACTCCGATCAGTTGATACTCAAGAATTGACTTTCGCTACTCAGATGAAATTGCGTGCATCAATCAGGTCGGCTAGATGCTTTATAGGTTATAGAAGACATTACTAAAAGCTCAAACCGGGCATATGATAATATATAAATCATTATGTGATAATATAATAAATATATATAACATAATAAATATTAATATATCATTATTCATTTAAATGGAACGAGAACACAATAATATGTATGTTTCCAACAAAATACCATCCGTAGATCTGTCTTTCTCAAAGAATTAGTTTGGCCAGCTTTTTGGGCCAAATACCCCCCATGTGCGATGTATAAAAGTACCTATGGTCGGATTGGGAGAGCAGTCGAATTATTAAATTCCATTTCCGCGGAGATTTATACCTTTTTCTGTTCGCCCAATAGGATTAAACATTTACTTTCTCTTACACCGTTGTTCAGCGTGATCAGCATAATTTATTTGTTATGCCTAAAGGCATTATTTTAAGTTTAACGTTGTATTTTTCATGATTACTTCAATTTATTTGTTATTCTCTTCTGTTGTTTGTTATTTTGTTCTTTTCTTTTAGTAGTTTAATTTTTACTTTAATTGTAATGTGTACATGGGGAAACCTGTTTAATAAATAAATAAATAAACATTATGTGCGAACTCAAAAATAATATATTTGTCTTTCTTTGTCCGCTTGGCTGCGTATCTATCGGTTTCTTTCTCGCACCGCATCACTCATTTGACAGTTCAATAATATTATTTATTTACGTAATTTGATATAAATAGCAGAGAAATAATAAATATAATGAAATATTTACAAGTGGTATGATATTCTTTCTATTAACTGCTGCATTTTCGAATGATTACTGCAAGTTTTCCTGCACAAACGGGAATTTTTGTGAGTTTCTCTAAAACGCTCGGCACATCGACTGGCAAAAAAGCAATACCACACCAGCGAATGGTATTGCTTTTAGGCGGTAGACGAATTCTTGGAAGTTAAGGTTTAAATTTCACGGTTCCTTCTATGCCAGTATTCAAAACGTAATTTGTAATAAACCTGGTTTCATCAAAAGATCCCTCTAGAGATCTCTCTTGTCTCTTAAAATGAAATTTCCTCTCAGTTTATCACATTTGGTAGCATCTAACAATTTTACAATTTATAAAGTTATTTTAACATTGATCTCTCCTAACCAGCTTTCAATTTATTTAATTTTTTTTATTTTATATTTCCCATCCGTTAAATTCGGTTCTTCGTATTTACTTTTATATTTATAAAAGGTAAAATGTGTTTCTGGCACACTGCCTAAGCTTTTGGCTTATTGCCACTTTAGATGAAGAAAAAGAAGAAAGAAAAAACACTATCCATGACATAACGACGTAGGCAACTGTCATATTTACATTTTGAAACCCTATAAGAAGATAAAACGAACTGTTTATACATTTATCTTTATCAAAATGGAGGAAAACGAACTTAAAACTGGACAAATAGATGACAATATCACCTTTCAATATGAGCAAGTAAGTGAATGCAATCAAACCAACACTAATATTGATGGACATCAAAAGCAATCATCCAAGATTAATCTTGAAACATCAAATCCAGCTGGATTTATTAAGTCAGAAGTTGATAACGAAATTTGCTTTGGTTTCCGGGGAAAGAATAGTATAAATCATCAAGATGATGCTTTTGAAGAAGAAAATACAAAGTTTATAAAATTAGAAACCAATCTCTTGAACGACCAACGTAATAATCAAACAATCCAAAATGTAAAAAGCCCAAATATATTATTAAAAACAATCAATTTTATTTGTAACATTTGCAAATGTACTCTTGATAGACACAGCCGAATAAATACTGCAATAGATAAGCACAAAAGGGCGAACTTAATGTGTTTAGAATGCAGAGGACAACAAAGAAAGATATCAACAGTGACTGATACTCGAAAGAAGATTACGGATGAACAATTTAAGATTAAACAAAATCGACAAAAAAGAAAATTTAATTGCGACGAGTGCAATTACAGTAGTTCAAGCAACGCAGATTTACAAACGCATATCGATGGAGTTCATCGAAAGATAAGAAAATTTAAATGCAGCGAGTGCGATCACAGCAGTTCAAGGAAAGCACATTTGCAAACACATATGGATGGAGTTCATCGGAAAATGCGAAAATTCAAATGCAGCGAGTGCGATCTGAGTAGTTCAAGCAAATCAAATTTACAAAAGCATGTCGATGGAGTTCATCGAAACATAAAAAAATTCAAATGCAGCGAGTGCGATTACAATAGTTTAAGAAAATCAGATTTACAAAAGCATGTTGATGGAGTTCATCGGAAAATAAGAAAATTTAAATGCAGCGAGTGCGATTACAATAGTTCAAGGAAAGCAGATTTACAAACGCATATCGATGGAGTTCATCGAAAGATAAGAAAATTTAAATGCAGCGAGTGCGATCACAGTAGTTCAAGCAAAGCACATTTACAAAGTCATATCGATGGAGTTCATCGAAAAATAAGAAAATTTAAATGCAGCGAGTGCGATCAGAGTAGTTCATGCAAATCAAATTTACAAAAGCATGTCGATGGAGTTCATCGAAACATAAGAAAAATCAAATGCAGCGAGTGCGATTACAATAGTTTAAGAAAATCAGATTTACAAAAGCATGTTGATGGAGTTCATCGGAAAATAAGAAAATTTAAATGCAGCGAGTGCGATTACAATAGTTCAAGGAAAGCAGTTTTACAAACGCATATCGATGGAGTTCATCGAAAGATAAGAAAATTTAAATGCAGCGAGTGCGATCACAGTAGTTCAAGCAAAGCACATTTACAAAGTCATATCGATGGAGTTCATCGAAAAATAAGAAAATTTAAATGCAGCGAATGCGATCAGAGTAGTTCAAGCAAATCAAATTTACAAAAGCATATTGATGGAGTTCATCGCAAAAAATAAAAAGTTTCATAATCAACTTTAATTAATCGAGATCACAAAAATCACCGTTATAAAAAGTTCAACAATAAGCAATTTGTCAAAATTTACATTTGACGATATTGAGTTATAATTAAGCGATAGGTACAGGTTAATGTTCTCTTTATTTTGACAAAAAATCATCCTACAAACGTATTTTATTTGTAAATCATAAAAAAAACGCTATTGCTTATTGGTTAATTAATTAATGTTAAAATATGGAGCAAGTTATCGTATTTCACAATATGTGTATTTAATTATGCAGTTAAGTTTTAAAACGAAGCATATTTAATGGCCAGATAAAACCTTCTATTCCACGCACTGCGCATTAGTTGCCAATCGTTTTGGCGAATTATTTTTTTTTGTTAAAAATATTAAATAGCGTTTAAACTGTCATTTTAGAATTAGATAAAAAAAACATGATTTAAAGTAGAATGATTTTAGTTAGAATATTAGTAAATAATACTAGTAATGTAAGAAAATACCCTATATAAAAGTTAGCTTATAAATTTGAGAAATTTGAAGAGAATGACATCGCTCTTTAGAGCGATGTAATTCTCTTCAAATTTCTCAACCTTAACCTTCCTTTCTTACCATTTTCCGTTAACCTTTAAGTTAACGGAAAATATCCTGTTAGTTATTCAATTTGGGTATTGAATATGGTCATAAAATAAGTATTTACTATAAATTTAACAAACTTGACTAGGCTAATTATCGTCTGTTTTAAGGTTGACTATATTTTATTGTTTTATGAATTAGGTTATGTTAGTAATGTGCGTATTGTAATTTTAATAATGTATAAGTAAACATAATATTACTTAGTTAAATAATTATGTGCTATTTTCGCCCATTCTATAAAAATGAAATCTCTACTATTCTATCTTAGGTATATTTGGGAAAGTAGGACGGTATGCCACGCATCAAGGCTTTGAGAGTTATACTTCCCTTAGTCAACAAAAAACACTATAACTAGATATTTACAGTTAATTACAGATTTCATATTTTTTGTATAATAATTTGACATACTGAATGTTTGTATCATAATATTATGTAACGTAGAGCTTTCAGGATCAAATAACCCAACATAATGAAAGTCAGTATTATCAAATGTAAACTAAAACACCAGAAAACAACTAATCGTCATCATCTCCATCAACAGCATCATCGAGATCATCATCATCAGTAGTGGGCCACATATGCGAGGCCAGCTATGCACCGACTGCATATTGGCCAATATTCCCACTCATTAAGAAGGAAAATGTTTCTTTATTGAAAAATGTAAAACAAAAATAATTACTGTGAACTTATTTACTGTCAATTGTAATCCTCACATCCTCACATACATGTAACATATACAAAACAAAATGTATGACCGGCATAGAAAACTATACAAAACGAAGCTAAGTGCTGGTGGTTGTCGACACCTAGTCCTGAAGGAGGCAAGTCGTTCCAGGCCAATATGGGTCTTATGTTTTGTTCATCCGTCGATATGTCCTGCAAAAAGACCAGGATAAGATTGTCTACATATAAAATTGGAATACTCGGAAGATCGTCTTTTCCATACGAATCGGTTGAACTTTAAATTTATCACATGACTGCTTTATATTCAAATTCGGTCATTTGTCGGTCAATGTCCTGAAAGCGAGATCACAAGGAAGAAAGGATAATTAATTGATAATAACTTTGAATAATAAATACCAATATAAGTTTTAATTTTGAGATACATGGCAGGTACCTGTTATAGAAAGATATGAATTAGGTACTGTTTATTTTTGCTTATTTATTTTTTTATTTAGAATGATGTTTGCGAGTGTAATTATAAAATAATAAAAATTAACTCGAATCTGAATAACTTAGTACATACGGTTTGGGAATTGTTAAATGGTAAAATGCCAGTCCTTTAAACGACCAGCGTCATAAACACCACTTTGCTGACATGACCTTAAGTTTTGAGGAATCTACTTTAGTTGAGGATGCTGTGAATAACGCCTAAATACCTTATCAGCTTGGATCTTATCAGCGTCTTAAGTTGGTGGCTCTGAACTGCTAAAAGCGTGTTTGACGATTTATTTATAATTAATTCAAACCTTTCATATTTTTTTTTGTTTATCTGTCAATATAAGAGTGTCGCACTCATTGAAATGAATACCTAATCTATTATTTATCTGCTGGAGTTGCCATGGCAACTAAGCGTTTTATTGAATATTCCTTCTTCAAATGTTTGACTTAAAATTTAAAGATTCATTGAAATTGAGAAATATTCATTTTTTATTTTCACTAAAATTATGTAGATATAATTTTTAAAATATAAAAAAAACTTGAATGGTTAGAGTGGTGAGAAATACTCGATAAAGTACGACATTTCTAAGTGTAATCAGTTTAGAAAGTTGTATCTAAATATTTATATTTTAAAAAAAATGTTACGATATGTGAAATTTAGGACATCTTATCTGTATATCACAGTGTAGTGTTGCCAGATGGTATCCTATTGGAGGACATGTCCTCCTTTTTATGATTTGTCGTCCAGTCTCTATGAATAAAATGAAGTTTAATATATAAAAAATCTCGTTTAATTGTGAAAGTCCTTCTTTTTTTTAAAAAAAAAAAAAACAATCTATTTCCAAATGGTCATCTGGCAACCCTATCGCAGTGTTGCAAGGCCGTGATTAATAGAATAGCATTTATATTGGCCCAATAATCTGTAAATTAGTAATAAAAATAAAGTGCGCCTGGTAAGAAAATATTCTATGTTCTTCTGTGAATGAAAATTTAAATGAAATTAAATATATGAATATTGATATAATATTATTTATTTATTTTGATTCCGATTAATAAACGTCACATACTTGATGATCAAAGCGAATTTTGACAAAATAATAATTCTACATGGAATGAAGTAAAGTAAAGGAGGACTTCAATTAATACAAACGCAACGGATTGATTGGTGAGATTTTAATCAATTGATTCATTATTTTTTTTTTTCAAATTAAGTATTTCTTTTATATACTTAATTGAGGTTATATTTAGTTGTGTGGGTTTTTTTTTAATACATAACAATGTTGTTGGCTGCATGCCGAAGGCTGAAATATAATTTATTTATTTATTTATTTATTCTTTATTGAAAAATCCAACAGTATTCATTTTTATCATTACAAAAAAACTTATTACTAGTATACAAAACCAATTATGGATTTCGGACATTTTACAATATTAACATTAGCATAAAAAAAATTGTGATAGTGTTCCTAAAATATACATAGATTATGAATATTATATACGTCGTATTCAGTAGAATTTTTTGATATGTTATGTGTAATTTGTGAGTGATGTTTGTGTTAGTTGTGAGTGTGTGTGATTTGTATGTATATGTTCAAATAAAGTAATAAATCATCATCATGTTTTAACAATGATCTTATGACACCGAGGAATCATGCTGATTTGCCTCAATCATGCTGACAATTCTATTATTGTAGCTTAAAAAGTACTACTTATAAAATTGTATTGTTAAGTACAAAATATTATTAAATAACATGTTAGGAGCGAACGACAGAAATTATCATTTCTTCTTGGAAAACGTTTTGGTCTGTCTTCGAAATTTTGCTCAAACACAAAGGAAATATTGAATATTAATGTTTTTATGATAAACAATTTCGAAGGAAATGAAAAGGCGGCCTTAAATATGTATAGTAACAGTTTTAGAATGCATGTCGAGGTTTTTTTAATATTTATTTAACCTTTAATGAAAAACTTTGTGCGGGGTTATTTCATTCACCAGTGTATTCTTTATCAATTCCAATATTATCGTCCGTCTCGCTTATTTTCATTAAAAAGGTGTGCAAGTGCGAAAGAGCAATAGTATTATATCTATAGAAATACGGATACAAATAGGTTCAGTTCTAATCGCTTACTTCTAATTCTTTGCCTAAATCTGCTCAATATTTTATCTAAATTGTATCAATTGAACCATTCTTCAGTTCCTGACTTCTTGCCATCATGACGCGATATGACGCGTCTAGAATTAGCATTAATAACATAAGTAAATGTGTATCTTATTGCGAACTCAACACACATGAGACCACTCACCACCAATTGCTGCACAAAGTGATCTGCAAACTGCAACGAGGCCAATAAGATGCAGACTCGGCCTCAGGTCGTCGCACGCAAGGGGGTAGATTCCACAATTAATTAAAGCATTATGAATTATGGCAATACTTTTAAAACATTTTTATGATCAGCATAATAAAAATAAATGTTCCTAAAAAAGATTAAATCGAACATATTAATGATGATTTTGATTTATTTAAATTATATAGTTTATTGTATATAGGGTGGTGGTTTACTTATTCGATTTTGACAAGTTCAATAAACTCTTCAACTTTTATACTGCAAGCAAACCATCCATTTTAATAATTTGTCATGAAATTTACTAAAATACTTTTTAGATTCTAAAAAAATTAATTTGACGTTACAAATACTCTATTTGATCGCACCTAGTTAAATTAACTTAGCTTGTAAATTATTATTTTAAAATGTTATACAATTGCTAATTATAATTATACTTAATTTTGATTATAATTACTATTATGCTATAAAAATATATATAAGTAATATTATTATTTTAATCTCATTAATAACGTGTAAAATACAGAATTAAATAATGTGAACGTATTCACAAATACTAATATCTACCCGGTTTCAAACAGATGTCTTGGGATTGGCTGGTACAAATAACTGCTGTAAATATGCTTTGCTTAAACTTCCGTAATTGCACTCGCTACATTTGAATTTACTTATCTTTCGATGAACTCCATCAATATGATTTTGTAAATGTGCTTTTCTTAAACTACCGTGATTGAATTCGTCGCGTTTAAATGTAAGGTAATCTTGAACAAAAGAATCATCGTACATTGAAAAAACTTAGTTGAATTTGCGTCTAGTTTTAATTTTTCGATTTTTGCATTCAGTCAATGAGATATTTATGTTTAAAGTTTTGATAAAATGTATGAGAATTTTCGAGACTCTCAACATTTATGTAAAGAAGAAAATAGCAAATCAAATGTTTACATATCAACTTTTTTTTTTTACATAATCTATCTACACTAGGAAATGCTTATTTTACGAGTCACTTAGCATTTATTGTTTAGTCATTTACACAAGGTAAAGTCACTTTGCCGTATTCAATATTTAATCATGAATGTAGATTTTAAAAGATACAAATATTTTTATCGGCATTTATTTATTTTTATTATTTATTTATTCTTTATTCATTATGGGACAATAAGAAGTTACAACAATAAATAACACTGAACAAGGAATTAAATTAGTATAATATAGACAAATTAAACACCAGTCATTTATTGTTGCTCTGAAGTAACATGACTACTCTAACTAGGTTAAAAAAACCTGTTCTAAGGGCGGCCAGATGAAGGTTGCAGAAAAAATACAATTACTATTTCGTACGCGAGATGTTACCTAAAAAAAAAGATCTTAGGATAAATAAGATGTTTGAGTTGGAAGATACTTAATGCACATAAGTAATACATTATCGTATTGTATATAAATATAGGTATTAAAATGACTTAATTCACAGGCACACAATATCTCTCTCTTTCTCGCACACAGTTAAACACATCCTCTATATACAAATACTATATCTACTGTTTGTAAATAGGAAGAAAATCCAAATTCGGTTTTATTATCTGATTCTTTTTTAATGTTATATTGATATAATTGTGTTTTCCCATATGAATATAATAAAAAAATTTATAGATATGTATTACGAGGGCTTATATATAATAGATTAGGAAAAGTGTGATATTTAAAACTAATTTAAAATAATGGTAAATTACAAAGACCTCACGAGGTAGAGGAAAGCAAAAAGTAATGAAAATGTGTAAAATTATTTGGCCTTATATTTAAATTTGATATTTTTTTAAGAACGTCAAATCGCCTTACAAAAATACTACTTCATTGTTGACATTAAAGAGGGTATGTCGAGCTAAAAGGGTTAATTAGACGGGTATAAAGCGCCTGCGCGTGAAGTCAAATATATGCAGCGTGAACTTATCTAAGGGGTGCTTCTGGGCATGCATATTCTGGGTTAGATATAGCTCATCCTGTATAACTGTATAAAAAATGAGATCAATTTATACGATATCAATATCGTAATTTGATGAAAAAAATCGTATCACTCTTTATGTTGGCTGCATGCAATGCGATTTGGAGGGTAGTAGGGATTTTTGCTCAGAAACCCGTCGACTTAATAGCCATAGCTTTTTTTTACATTTTAATATTTTAATGAACTGCAAATGATTTGTTTATTTATTGTTTATTTTCATATGAAATGCTTCGATATGTTTCTCTAATTAATTACACTGGCTACACTTAATTCTTTTCGATGAGCTATATCGATATGATTCTGCGAGTGATTTGAATCGCACTCGCTGCATTTAAATTTTCTTAATTATCTAAAACAATTTATACAATTTTTACATCGACATCTTTTAAGGATAAATAATTTTATTGTAAGTTTTCCACTTAATTCATACGGAAATCGTCGCTAGGTAGGTAGGTAGGTAGGTAGGTAGTTTTTTCTGACCATTCATTTCTGATGATTAAGATCCTAATTTATACCGATTTCAAAAAAATACACTCCCGGTATATTAAGAAGGCTTTTTTAAATTGAAAAATATTTACCGAAAGCCAATAAGTAAAACATAAAATACGATCCAACTATAATATAAGTACTTGTTTAGAAAAAAAGAAAAATATTATAATATTGTAAATGTTTGAAACACCAACTTTGAAAATCAAATACGAAAAAAGTAATTAACTGAATTAAATTAGTGATACTATTTATGTTAAAAACTAGGTACTTTTAATATTACATAACACTCAAACCGAAACTTTGAAATATTACAATAAAAAGAAGATTTTGTTTGATATAATATAGGAAAATAAAAATCCATATGAGGTCGGTAAAATTTTATTGAATTCTAAGCAAATTCTACCAAATCATCAAGCATGGGTTTCTAAAACAATAAACTAAAATAATAATATAAATTCCTTAACTGAAATTCAATATACTTAATCATTTTATTTTAATATTTGAAATATTCTAATATCTATCAAGTAAAAAAAACATATTTTTTGGACTTGTAAATATAAATTAGTTAAAAAAATAATTATTTTACGATAGACGTGATGTTGTTAAATATGTTTGTTTCTATGGCAGTTTTAACAAAATGAATTTAATCATAAACGCTATCTTAAATTAATTATTTTATTAACAGCTACGATGTAATTTATATATTTATTCTCAATATTATAACGATTAACAAAACAATAATTATAATTAGGCACGTTAAAGCTAGGTGTGTTTATTTCATTTTACCTATCAGGTAATCATACTTCGATACGAATAACTAACAAAAGTAGCAGAAAAACTGAATAGACCACTGTAAGGTACAGTAAGATAAAGTAAAGTACAGTAAAGAAACAAGTAGGTAAAAATACATTTGAAGGTAACGATTTGTGTGTCAGATCACTCCTCAGAAGGAATCTTCGTTCACGTATTTAGTCGCCTTCATTTCTATATTGTTTTCGACGCACTCTGTATTTTACAGAGTCGAACGGTAAAAATCATCCTGTATAATGATGAGATATGTTTTTTTAAAATTTAATTTAATTTACATTTCAAAGTTAAACCTATAAAATC
Organism: Neomicropteryx cornuta; assembly: GCA_020383195.1. NCBI lineage: Eukaryota > Metazoa > Arthropoda > Insecta > Lepidoptera > Micropterigidae > Neomicropteryx > Neomicropteryx cornuta. The sequence continues at coordinate 334,707 of JAHKQU010000010.1, read as the reverse complement.
TATGTCGTCTGCGTAGATAATGAACTCAAAGCCATGTCACAGATAACATTTTACCTTTTTTTACAATCGCAATCGCTACATTTTTTATATATTTATTTCGGTTTGAACATCATCAATGTGTATTTCATCAATTTTCTTTTTGAGTACAAATATAATTACAATATAATATAATTTATAACTTTTTATTTTAAAATGAACACCAATGTTTTTTTTTTTACTTCTTTCATAGAAACACATTTAATCACACTCGCTGCATTTATTTATTTTTTATTTGGCAAATAAACAGTTAAGGTATATATATATATATATATATAAACATACAATAAAGATAACAATGTTAATCTTTATATATTTGAAATGTTAAAATATAATTAATGTGCAACAACTGTAATTCGCAAAAACTAAAACTAACGAAACAAAGATTTAACATATAATTTTTAACAAAAGGTAGATAGACAAGAGGAAATTACACATTCAAATATTTAGAAATTTGATGCTTAAAACTCACTCAAATTACAACTAAACATATTAATAACATTATTGTTTTGGGAGTAATTACTTTTGCATATGGGCAGACGAAACAGCTCTTTATGTCTAGTTAACCGAGAGTGTACACGAAATTTAATCAAAGCAATTAGTTCCATGGAACTAACAAAATCATTTAAGATTTTGTATAAGTACAATAAGTCAGAGATCTATCTGAAAGATTGGCCATATTATATTTTTCTAATGAAATTGAGAAAATGTCAGGAAGAGAGAATGTACGATAATACAAATACTTAATGAATTTCATTTCAATTCGTTCCAACCTCTCAATTCTAATGTGGATTCCATATTTGAGATGCATATTCAAGCTAACTTCGGACGAATGATGATCTTGAAAGAAAAAAATGAATTAAAATGCTTACATGCTCTGAGAATAAACCCAACATGCCGAAAGCTTTATAAGTAATTGGGTCAAGATGCTTTACAAAAAGTAATTTTCGATCAAGTGTTATCCCCAAATCTTTAACAGTTACTTTCTTGGCTAAACAAGTGCTTTTAATTTTATAATCAAAATCAATAGTACTGGTCTTTCATGTGAATGACATAGAGTAGCATTTAGATACATTTAAATAGAGTCGATTAACTTTGCAATATGTAGCAAAACGTTCGATATCTTTCTGTAATCGACGGCAATCATCAACATGTTTTATAGGATAGAAAATTTTAAGGTCGTCAGCATTGTGAAGACAACTATCAGTATCATTAATATAAAATAGAAATAATAATGGGCCCAACAGACTACCTCGAGGAACCCCTGATGGAATAGAAATCCAGTTAGATTTAAAACCCCGTATAATTAAAATTTTCATTTGCGGTGAACACCATCAATGTGTCTTCTTAGGTTTCCTTTTTGAGTACACATATAATCACATTCGCTGCATTTATAACTTATTAATTTGAGGTGAACACCATCAATGTGTCTTTTTAGGGTTCCTTTTACAGTACACATAAAATCACACTCGCTGCATTTATGACTTTTTATCTTAAAATGAACACCATCAATGTGTCTTTTTAGGTTTCCATTTCGAGTACACATATAATTACATTCGCTGCATTTATATTTTTTTATTTTGCGATGAACACCATCAATGTGTGTTTTTATGTGACCTTTACTGTAGCACACATAATTACACTCGCTGCATTTATGACTTTTTATATTGCGGTGAACACCATCAATGTGTCTTTTTAAGTAACCTTTACTGTAGCACACATAATTACACTCGCTGCATTTATGACTTTTTATCTTGCGGTGAACACCATCAATGTGTCCTTTTAGGTTTCCTTTTCGAGTACACTTAAAATCACATTCGCTGCATTTATATTTTTTTATTTTGCGATGAACACCATCAATGTGTGTTTTTATGTGACCTTTACTGTAGCACACATAATTACACTCGCTGCATTTATGACTTTTTATCTTGCGGTGAACAACATCAATGTGTCTTTTTAGGGTTCCTTTTAGAGTACACATATAATCACATTCGCTGCATTTATGACTTTTTATCTTGCGGTGAACACCATCAATGTGTCTTTTTAAGTAACCTTTACTGTAGCACACATAATTACACTCGCTGCATTTATGACTTTTTATCTTGCGGTGAACACCATCAATGTGTCCTTTTAGGTTTCCTTTTCGAGTACACTTAAAATCACATTCGCTGCATTTATATTTTTTTATTTTGCGATGAACACCATCAATGTGTGTTTTTATGTGACCTTTACTGTAGCACACATAATTATACTCGCTGCATTTATGACTTTTTATATTGCGGTGAACACCATCAATGTGTCCTTTTAGGTTTCCTTTTCGAGTACACTTAAAATCACATTCGCTGCATTTATATTCTTTTATTTTGCGATGAACACCATCAATGTGTGAGATTAAATTTCTTTTGTGGTAACACATATAATCACATTCGCTGCATTTATATTTTTTTATTTTGCGATGAACACCATCAATGTGTGTTTTTATGTGACCTTTACTGTAGCACACATAATTACACTCGCTGCATTTATGACTTTTTATCTTGCGGTGAACACCATCAATGTGTCTTTTTAGGGTTCCTTTTAGAGTACACATATAATCACATTCGCTGCATTTATGACTTTTTATCTTGCGGTGAACACCATCAATGTGTCTTTTTAAGTAACCTTTACTGTAGCACACATAATTACACTCGCTGCATTTATGACTTTTTATCTTGCGGTGAACACCATCAATGTGTCCTTTTAAGTGACCTTTACTGTAGCACACATAATTACACTCGCTGCATTTATGACTTTTTATCTTGCGGTGAACACCATCAATGTGTCCTTTTAGGTTTCCTTTTCGAGTGCAAATATAATCACACTCGCTGAATTTATGACTTTTTATTTTGCGATGAAAGACATTAATGTGATCGATTAATAGATATTTTAATGCAAACGTCTTACAGCATTCGTTACATTTCAACTTTTTAAATACATGTTTTCGGTTTTTAATTGGCGTTTTTACGTTTAAGCATTGCCAACACAAAAAAGTAAAACACTCATTAAATATTGCATTGCTATCATTGCATTGAACATGGGCGGACTTGCTTCTATCAATTAGACACCCGCATTTCGTACACGAAAAATCTATAAGATTTAGATTTACTTTCGCAATTTTCATTGTGGCTTGTTCTTTTTTGTATTTTGCGACTTTCGCCAAATTGTGAATATCAGGTTCTTTCTTGATAAATTGAACATCTTCTATTTCAATTTCCCGCTGTTGATTAATGTTAATTTCTTGGATTTCATTTTGAAAATTCACTTCATTTTTTATATTAACAGAACTAATTAATTCTGAACTGGAATGTTTCATTTTGAAAATAATAATTAAAGCTTACTCTGCAATAAATTTAGGTTGAGTATTTTTGACACCTCTTTTACTGTGGGCTTTGATCGATAGGCTTATCAATATTTTTATAATTGATACTCACTTTTATCCATGTCGTATTAGGGCATAATTGTTATTATTTGAACATAATATAAGAAAACAATTATATTTTTAGCTTCCCTGGTATCATAGTTTGCAACAAATGCTTCACTGACAATGACAGTGACAGATGTTCATCTTTCGAATTTTGTTAGTTTAAAATATTGCCATTATCTATAAGATTCAAAAAATCCAATTCTTCTTGGTTGGGTTTTAAGGAGTATTATAAAACACTAAAAAAATAATGGATTTCTGGCTTCTAAAACTGTTTTGAAAAAACAATGGGTCGTGCAATAAAAAACCAATAATATTCGAAGTAAACTGAAACATATTTTAGGCTTTTATAAATTGCAAAGTTCAAATATCTAGTACTGTATTAGATATTCACGAGAAAACATTATAAACAGGATTTAGGCATTTGAAAGATCAAAACCCACGGTGTTCAAGTCATAATACCGACAAATTCCATGGGAATTTATCAAGCATGGACGACATGGAAGGATTAATTTATTTATTTAAAACATTGCCACTGTTCTAGCGAAATCGTAGTTTTTGGCTATAGAAACTCTAATCGCCGGTTGAATGAATGAGTGTGTCGTATCTATTTATATAGGCATATAGGAATACCGGCATATTTGTGAATTATAAACATTTTAATTTAAGTATTGAGCCGAAATACAATTATTAAATAAAAAATATTTTTTTAAATTATGAATTACTAATATAATATACAATTTTTAGATAATCATCATCTGCCATTTAGCAGAAAATAGTGGTTTGTCATTGGAATCCGTTGACACTCTTACTCTAAAATGTACAAATCGCCGATAATCTTGCATATTAATAAAATTAAAGTGTCTATAGTGTGAAGTGTATTTTAATCTTGTAAATTAAAATGGATAATTGAGTTATGGGTATCCTATGAATAAATACCCATAATTCAATCTTATTATCCATTTTAATTTAGAAGATTACAATTTCCTATTAATGATGGTTTTGCGATGACGATAAATAAATCTTAGGCCAAAACTAAACGAAAGAAGATTGATTTACCCATAGACAACTACGTGTGCCATGTTTGCGTGTGAATGACACACACCTCGTTGCTCTAGCAAATAAAAAAAAAAAGCAGAATATTTTTGATAATCTAATGAAAAATAAAGAAATATAATTATTGTAAACTACCATACCAGTTGGGTTAATAGCTAGGCCCAATTTAGTTTATTTAAAAAATAACTAAATAACCTACATAAACGGTACCTACATTTTTTTAATAAAACTTACATAGTATATTATTATACTTGTATAATTTAACTGTTGAGGTTTACTGAGAATGTTTTAAAGGCAAAGAAATACTGTTTGAAAATGGTTTTAGCATTTAGGAGTAAATATTAGTCTTATTTATTAGATTTGCTTAAACTGTTGTTTAACCTCCGTTTAGATAAATGATGTTTAAAGCCTTAATAAGGCGTTCGAAAATTCTTACTAATAAACCCTGTTTAGCGAAGCGAATGCTTAACTAAGTTGACGTTTAGCAGGCGACGTGTTTTTGGACACATTTTACGCTAGCAATAGCGCTGTCAGTTCAGTCGCGTCGTGTCAGCTGTCCGCTTTGGTATTTCACTGATTTAATCGCTATCGAATTTTAACCGTTTTGTCCCATTTGATGATCATTTTATTCTTTAAAATTAACTATTATCCAAGTTTGATTCGTTTTCTTGGCGATGGAAAAAAACACCAAAAGAAGGATGATTTCTTCGCAAAACTGGGAAGAAGGGGAAAAGGTACCTTTAAAATAATTAACCTAATATTACGGGACGAGTGTTGTTTATTATTCTTTTTATTCAGGTTCAAACCACGTTTATGGCGATTTATTCCTATGAAAACTCAGCATTGGTATGAAAAATCAGCTTTGGTGACCTGGGAGGTCCAATTGCTTCAAATTTGGTGTCATCTGGGTCACTATGAATTACTATGAATCACTCTGGTCACTACTGCATTTAGAAAGATGTCATCAGTTTTTATAAGCTGATTTGAAATTGAACCAATCACGTCAAAACATCCGTTGATCCTGATCAATACTGCATTTAATGCTTACTTAAAATGGCAAATTGGTTCATATAGCTTTCACCTAGTGGGTATTTTTGTATGGAGTTGAGACAGAGTTGCAGCCCTCTCACTCACACGAGCGCGAGGGGAATGAGATAGACAGTGACCAAGCAACAGTTTCATTGATCCCGTCGTAATCAAGTAAGGCTTTATGGGGCTCTCAAAAACCTGGCAAATTCCTATTTTGCAGTTTCGGGGCTGAGTAAACTTCTTGTCCTCATCAAACACGATTAATCACCAAATGTTAATATAATCAGCGAAAAAAAATATTTGTTTTTGCTAGGTTATAATGCTATGGTGCCTAGAAATGTGTCAAAAAGTGGCTGGAATTACTCTTCATAGGCAAATCAATTTTAATTTCAACTCATTCATTCGCATGCGTTTAGAACACACATTTAATTAAAATACTGATAACAGTCAACGATGCTACGACTTGGTAACGAAAGCATATTTCACACCTGTGGAATTGCCAGATATACATATATCAGGGGTGAGTAATAACCACGCTCTTCAGGAAACTACCTAATAAATAAAAGACAGTTTTTGACAGGTTTATAAAATTGTTTCCTTGTATTTAAATAAAACTTCTTCACAATACAAATATGTAGATTTATGCAGTTCTCAATAAAACAAAAAAAATATATAAACAGTTCTTTTTAGTAAAACAATATAAACTCCTTCCCGCGTTCGATTGATATGGGTAATTGTTAATAAAATAAAAAATACAAGTCGTTGAGTCCACAATCCAGCTGAAAAAGAAAGTTTGGAAAGGAGGCCGTCCCTTTTATATCTTCTGTCAAACTGACAGCCCGAGATGTCGGCTGTCAAATTCCGAAAAAGAAGAAAAAACTAAAACTGAAATTCATAGAGCGAATTATTCTTTTTTTTTATTAAAACGAAACAAGGAAATGATCATTGAATTTGATTTAATTTCTAAATGAAAAATATGTATAAAAATTATTTCAAACCATATTTATTTTATTTAAACAATTTGGGGTTGCGAGAACCTCGAGACTAAAAGTCGCCTCAAGGCTTGGGGGAAAAAATCGAACATTTTAAAAAACAAACTGCTACAAATAATATATTGTCGTATAGAAAGCGGGTACTATTTCAATGTTTACGAGTAAATTTGAATAAATACTATTCAACGCCTTTTTAACGAATTTTTCATTCAGAAATATGCCGAACCACTAGGGTGGTTCAGAAAAAAACATTTTGCAATTAACATTAATTTGAATTCAAATACTCATATCGACAGGGCCGCTGATATTTTATGCTTTTTTTAAGAAAAACCGTACAAAAAATATAAGCACTTATTCTTTTTAGATCATCGATCCGGTTTAGCCGGCCGTGCGGTTATAATTAGATATAATTATAATTAGAATAAACTAAATTAATGAACTCAAATTATAACTCGTCGCAATTGTCATATCCAGCGGGCGCGCAAAGCAATGCGCGTGCAGATTACTTTGCGTGAGGGAGAGGGAAGATCAAAAAGCGTGTCTTTAGAGGGTAGTTATCCACTTATGGATAAAATTCACGTATTCCGGAAACACCAATATATTTATTAACATACTAGATCATTGGGTAAATGTAGGTATTTATAATGAAATCCGTTTAATACATAATAATATAATATCCATCACATAGATATCTGTTTTTTGTTCCCAACAATTTTCGGTTAATGGCCTTTTTGAATTTTGTCATAATTAGGATATATATATATGTATATGTATATATATATATATATATATATATATATATAGGGTGTACACCGTGTCCCAAGAACTGATAAAAAAACAGCTAAATGGCCCTGCGTTTTCAAATATGATTTATTTTGCCTTCATATCGGATTCAGTGAATAAAATTACACTTTAGGTGATAATATTAAATCGTTCTTGTCGTAATTTCGTGCGCTTGCGAGGCCACGCCCCTCCGGGTCATTGACCGGCCTTGGCCGTGCGCAAGCGAGCACCGAGAGAGCGAAATACAAAAAGGGAATTTACGCGAGCTTCGCATTTTTCATACAATTTCTTACGCGTAATAGGGAACATAACCACCCCCTTAAGCCTCCCGGAATAGTTTTAAAACACCCTGTTTATCCCTATATTGACTAATATTTAATTTGTTCGTCTCATACTTGAATTTCATAGTTCCATGACTTGATATTTATTCATTAATATTAAATGTAGTATCTTGAAATAGGTGACCGCGACCGCGTCGATCAGCTGTCGTACTTATTAGAAGAATCGTGTAATATTATCTCGTACATTCAAAATTTTGAGACTATTCATTCAACTGAGAGTTCATTTAAACTTTTGATACTAAACTTTCAATTCAAAACGCCGTTGCCGGTATCAAATAAATATTTATAGTCTATTTATATTATGAAATTTAAACAGTGAAACTAAACCGGTGGCGCAGTGACTAGGCATTCATACCTCGCTACCCTCGTGCATCTGCCCTGTGCTTTCGCCGCTCTCTGGTTACTTTGAACGGACTTATATCGTGAAGGTTAAGGTTATATCATTTGCCGGTTTCAATTTTAAGTTGTCATACACTTTTTCATATCGATTGATGTATTTTTTAATTGGTTGCCTTTGTTTTGTTTCAGACTTGAACACAATAATCAAACAAAAAAAAAACAATTTTTGAAGTGGAGTGTGAAACTAGGGAAATCGATATGAAGTTGAATAAACTTGAGTATCACATAAAATTAAAAGATTTTTAGATTCGAAACGTTAATGTTGACTTGTACATAGTTTGAATAAATAGATATATTTTTTAAAATTTGTTTTATTTAGAATACAAAAGGTTGTTTTAGTTCATTTTTAAGGCTACTATAACAACATATTCTGACAACACAATCTATACAATAGGAAGTTATACTAAACAATCAATTATTAATCTCAGGATAGTTATTATATTATAGGTTAGATAGTATTATTAACCTTATGAACTTTATTATATTTTATTATAATATATACACAATCATTTCTTAAAATTAAATATTAAAATCATAATATTTCAGAAGCATATTCTAACATGCGTACAATCTATTGTGCCAATAACTTTTGGAAATGAAGCAATTTCATAGAATTCTCTGATTACTGTGTCGAGAGGTTTAAATCTAATAACTATAATGTCTTCTTAAATTAGCAATGGCTTGACTGACAGTCACACAATTCTACAAGCTGAAGATACAACTAAACCACTAAAATCTGATGCTGCAATCAACTTTGATCCAAGGGCATAAAATCGCCAAGTCAACAGAAGGAGGAATAGCAAAGGAGGAATAGCAGAATTTCTGAAAATATGCCGCAGGCACGAGTCGTTGCACGCCGAAGTCGCAGTTATTAATAATAATATTTATGTTTTTTTTATTGGTACACATTTTTCCATTACAAAATAGTATACCTAAGCATTATTTATTTAAAAATAAAACCAATGAAAAATAAAACAAAATTAATTATGGCAAATAATTGATTGATTAATTAACACATTAATCAACAACCTAAGCCGACTACAGGCATCTCCAATTTAACATATATGTTTAGTACGGGCAATGTCCAGTTAGGTATGGTTATGTTATTATTCATCATCTAAGAAATATGTAGAAATAAAAATGAATAAAATAAATAAAACATTCATTTAAAATCTCTGTCACTCGAACGGATTATCCTAAAAGAAAATTAACATCATATTTTAGTAATATTTTAATTGTCACACGGTGAAATATTTTAACATTAATGTATGGGGCTTCAAGAAAAACATCATTGATGGAATATAATTTATTGTTAACTTTTCCATCATATCTAATACGGATAACCCCGGTATATCTAAACATTCATTTCAAATTAATAACACCGTGGCTACTTTCGGTTTTTACTTATAAGTACCTATAGTAAAACATATTATAAGTAATGAATAAAATAATATAATTTAAAACAGTAGTTAGAAAGTATAAATTGGGTAATTTATCCCGCTATGAGAAGTTAAAACAAACCCTCAAAAAGCTTTTCATCAATATTTAAAAAAAAAGAACCTACTTTACACTAAAAGGAATGATGAACGATGGAACTAAAAAAAGTGGAAATAGACGAAAAACATTATAGCATTGTAAAGCATTGACGTCAGCTATCCGTCTTCGTTTAAAACCTCTTAAAATCAAATACATTAAGAAAATAAAAAGACTAAATTAAAATAAAAAAAAAATATTAACTTTAAAATAATGATAAACTAATGGAAAGAAGTAATGCAACTAAGGTAGAAAAATAAATGTTTTTTTATGGTAATCGTTACTTAACGTCAACACTACCAAGTCATAAAGCATATTGAGCTGATAAAAAAAAATACTGAAGGATTGAAAGGATTAATTACGGAGGCGCGACGCACCAAACGTCAAACGCGCGGACCGCACATTGCCGCATTATAAAAACATTATATTGGCGATGAACACCATCAACGTGTCTTTTTAAGTTTCCTTTTGCAATACACATATAATCACACTAGCTGCATTTATATCTTTTTATTTTGCGATGAACACCATCAATGTGTATTTTTAAGTGTCCTTTTTGAGTAGACATGTAATCACACTCGCTGCATATATATTTTTTTATTTTGCGATGGATACCATCAATGTGTCTTTTTAAGTTTCGTTTTTCAGTAAACATATAATCACACTCGCTGCATTTATATTTTTTTATTTTGCGATGGACACCATCAATGTGTCTTTTTAAGGTTCCTTTTTCAGTACACATATAATCACACTCGCTGCATTTATATCTTTTTATTTTGCGATGGACACCATCAATGTGTCTTTTTAAGTTTCGTTTTTCAGTAAACATATAATCACACACGCTGCATTTATATTTTTTTATTTTGCGATGGACACCATTAATGTGTATTTTTAAGTTTCCTTTTTGAGTACACATGTAATCACACTCGCTGCATTCATATTTTTTTATTTTGCGATGGACACCATTAATGTGTATATTTAAGCTTCCTTTTTGGGTACACATATAATCACACTCGCTGCATTTATTTTTTTTTATTTTGCGATGAACACCATCAATGTGTGTTTTTAGGTTTCCTCTTTGAGTACACATATAATCACACTCGCTGCATTTATTTTTTTTTATTTTGCGATGAACACCATCAATGTGTGTTTTTAGGTTTCCTCTTTGAGTACACATATAATCACACTCGCTGCATTTATATCTTTTTATATTGTGATGTACACTATCAATGTGTCTTTTTAAGGTTATTTGTCTTAAAAACATATTATCACACTCGCTGTATTTGTTTCCTTTTACACTGCTATGTACGCCTTTGATGTGATTGATTAATAGGTATTTAAATGCAAACGACTTACAGCATTCGTTACATTTTAACTGTCCAAATATTTTATTTTTATTTGGTGTTTCTTCGTTCAAACATAACCTACATAAAAAAATATAAAAATCTTCGGATATGGATCTATTGCATTGAACATTAATGGACGCGGTGCTATCTAGAGGACTCCCGCACTTCGCACACGAAAAATCTAAAGCGCTTACATTTATTTTTGGAATTTTCTTTGTAGTTTCTTCGTAGACATTCGCCAAATTGTCAATATCAGGCTCTTTCTTGATAAATTGAACATTTTCTATTTCAATTTCCCGCTATTGATTAATGTTAATTTCTTGGATTTCATTTGTAGAATTTTCTTCATTTTTCAGATTAACAGAACTAAATAATTCCCAACTGGAATGGTGCATTTTAAAACTAATAAAGCTTACTTTGCAATAAATATAATGGTTGCGTATTGTTTGGCAGCGCTGTCATTGTGTTGTTATTTAGGTTAAATATTACTATTGATGTCAAAGATACAGATTTGAGTCAATTTTAAGGCCACAATTCGAATTTTGAAAAACATATTTCATTTAATAATTCAAAACATAATTTATTTATTAAGCAATAAAATAAACATAGGTACTTTCACCAAAATACAAAATTTCAAATTACATATAAGTCAAGTAAAGTATGATAAAATGGAATTAAAAGAAACCTACTTAATATTATGTGTCTATGTACAGTCAAGAGCAATTTAAAGTTTACTATGAATAGACTTTTCGTCATACAATTAAATAAATTACCATTCATGGATACAAAACCCCCACCACAGAAACGTGTCTTGTTTTGATTCAATTTTAAGGCCACAAAACGAATTTTCAAAAACATAATTCTCGCTGTCAATGTTATTTATAGCGAAATTCATTCCTAGTACTTTTTATTTGATAGGAAATTTAGTTATCATAGGGTTTTAAATGAAAAATTTCTTTGATTGTTAATAATCTGATTTATTTTTCAATTTCGCTGTGACAAGTCAAAGAAACGTTTTGTAACTCTAACTCTATTGTCCAAGTAAGATTTTTTTCAAATAAAACGTACTATTTACTATTGGAAATGAGGACATTATTATTTACAAATAATGATTAGTATCCTATTAAAGTGATAAGTGAGCCATAAATTGGTACGAAATAAAAGAAATTTTGGTTTAAAATCACTAAAATAATAAGTAGGCATTTTGTTTAATAAAATGTAGAAGAATTTTGGAAACTCAATAAAAAATTATGTTTTTTTTACCGTACTTACTTGAAGGAAATAAATTCTCAGCTTTACGAAATCAAACTTACCCGACCCACTTACCCGAAATCATTTTTAAAACATAATGGCAAACCCTTATCTTTATAATAAAACTAAATTCTTAGCCATAACATCAAATTATATGCGTTTTATCTCTTCTTGAAAACCACGCCTCTAAAATCATCACCCTATATATACTTATTTCACATTTTAGACACCGGAATCTTGAAAAATTTATTTAGGCAAACTTAACGAGAAATTTGGTAAAAATGCCTTTTACAGTTACCGCTATTCTGTTATTCGAAAACCTTTCCGCTAAATGAAATGTTCCTTTATTCAGAGAAGACTATTCTTTCAATATAAGATTTAGTCCAAAAAATACCAATTCTATATGTCACCAGCAAAAAGGCGAAATTGCCATTTCCATACTTTATTGGAATTCCGTGCTAGGGTTATCAAACAAACCAATATTTGATTTTTTTTTATACCTACAGTATATTTTACACCAATCTACAAACCTACCTAGTACTTATAATTACACGCGAGTCACAAAAATATTTCAAAAACTTTTAATGAATTTGTATGAATGTGTTATTGACATCCCTGAATCGAGGTAAAGTTGCCACCTCTAAAGAAATGCAATTTCGAGTAACTATGCCTCTTTGAAAAAAACTGTATTTATACAAAAAAAACACTAAAAATATATTATAAATAGAACCGTGGAAATTTGCGACAAGCAATTGTTTGCCTACCCTCTCAACTTTTAATCCAGCAATCGAAAGTGTGGGATATCTCACTCAAAACCTAAAAACACATTCCTCAAAAAGAAATGGCTGCCACTGGTTTAGATGTGAATTTAGCTCATCATTTTGCCAGTTTTACCATACACCAATTAATGTCGATATCGATCTATTGCCAATTTCATACTGATTTAAATAGATGATAGGTAGACATATTTATGTATTAATATGGCGCAGGCAAAGCTAACCTTCAAAAGGCAATCTTGCCAGGTTTGACGGTATATAAAAAAAAGATTCTGTCTTTATATTTTTAGTCTTCTTAACTTTTATTTTTTTTTTTTTATTTTATCCAAAAAAACAATACATATGAAATAGCATAAAACAATTTAAATAAAACTAGTTATCTTAAACTATCTCATACAAAGCAAAATAGATAGGTGGTGTGGATTTTATCACCCCACTAGACAAGGTCTGTTCTGGGGTGATACCTGCTCCAATTTTACACGTTTGCTTTACCTGGTTTTATATTTTTATTTTATTTTGATAAATAGTGTACGTACATAATATATATAACATCATATATGAGAAATAAATGCTCATGAAATACTTATATTATGAAGTGTTAGATTTTAGTAATAATATATAATATATATAATGTGCAAAGTATATAATATTATATAATAATAGTCTATATAGGAATATTTAAGAGTAGTTTTTCACGTTCGTTTCTTGTTATTATTACTACATTTTTATTTAGTCATAATCATGGACAAAATTTTGTCCTAGTATATATATTACCTGTACTTCACCTATCATCAAAAATATTATCATCCTTTATTCGCGTAAGTTCTCTTTTGAAGAGTTATAATTTCCGAAAATCGTTTAACAACTGCCGTGTTCATTTTGAAATAATCATATTCAGAACTAATTGTGATTACGATTTTGACGATATAATATTAAAATTAAATGACTGTTTTAAAGTCCCAAAGGGTCATTCCTGAAAGAAATGAACTAGGTTATGTGTATCAGGTTATCCATTAACTGTTAAAGAAAACATAAATGTGATGCCATGACTGCATGTTTCACTAGACGAAAAATGACATAAATATACTCTATCGAGAGCGTTTGATAAAAATACGTCCCATTTGGCAGATTAAAAATGCCTCATATTAGATATTTTTGCTGGGCTGTGAATGAATCTAATGCGACACGGTATTCGGGTGCATTCGTGTAAACTCATGTGGCGATAGCATGACGTGTGATTACATTGAGTTTCTTTCATTTCAATAAATAGACATTGAATGTAAAGATTGTGATAATTTGAAAAATCAACTACATATATACGCAAGTACATATATACGCACTGATTTTATTATTTTTAATGATGGAAGGGAAATAATTAAATTCTAATCTGTTGAGTAGCCGACAGCAGGTTGGTTCAATTTTGAAATATCTTTTACTAAAAGTTACAGACTTCAAGGAACATTTAGCATAGAGACCCAATGTTCAACTCCCAATTCCCAAGAAGGTAATTGCCATTAGAACAGAGCTTCTCAAAGCTTTCATTGCACGCAGGACCGAATCAGTCGTCCACCAAATCGCTGGGTCGAGCTTTGTGTTAGAATAGTAAATAAAGAAAAAAAAACAACCATTTTAAAGGTATCTGTTATTTTTTTATTTTAAAATCGTTACACATTCTTAAAGTCTACAAGTTGATTGATACAAATGGAGAAAAGTCGGATTGGGTTGAACTTATTTTAATTGTATGAAATTTCAGCCGATTTTTTGAGGTGTAAATGGGTCGGGCGAATTTCGTATGGGGCAAATATAAAAAACACTTTTGGCTCAGTAATAATATTAATATGCTATTCCTCTCCGTGCTTGTATCGATTTCCGTAGTGTAGCAGTTATCGCGTTTATTTTCACACACTCAAGCCTCTGTGTGGAAACAGTTTTATTAGTGAAATCTTCTTAAAAAAAATCCTTAATAGTACCGATGTTTTAATTGTAGTACCAGCTATCTACTACTAGCCATCTAGCTATCTATGTATCATCTATTGAATACAAAAAAGCACATGAAATACACCAATTTATGCTTTTATTTTTTAAAAAAAACTGATTTAATATAGAACTAAACTAGGAATTTTGCCGTGGTTTTGTGCATTGATATAGTATTTTAAGACAGGTTTTGCGGAAAATAGGTCAATTTGGGAGAAGTACAAAATAAATAGAGTATAATTCTGTTTATAGGAAGGTGATGGGTGGTTTTATTACTAACCGCGCGTGAAAATTTACGAAAAAAACTGGAATTATGTTAAAATTTATGATTAATGGAAAGAATGTCATCATACTATTATCTTGAACTAATCAAATCTAAAAAATAACTCACTGTCGCCTCTATTGTCATCCAAATCGGCCATTGAATGAGCTACAAGTGCCGCAAGCACAAGTGAAGATAGGAAATGAAGCAATCGAATTATTAAATTCCATTTCTGTTCGCCCAATAGGATTAAACATTTACTTTCTATTACACCGCTGTTCAGCGTGATCAGCATAATTTATTTGTTATGCCTAAAGGCATTCTTTTAAGTTTAACGTTGTATTTTTCATGATTAGTTCAATTTATTTGTTATTCTCTTCTGTTGTTTGTTATTTTGTTCTTTTCTTTTAGTAGCTTAATTTTTACTTTAATTGTAATGTGTACATGGGGAAACCTGTTTAATAAATAAATAAATAAACATTATGTGCGAAATCAAAAATAATATATTTGTCTTTCTTTGTCCGCTTGGCTGCGTATCTATCGGTCTCTTTCTCGCACCGCATCACTCATTTTACAGTTCAATAATATTATTTATTTACGTATTTTGACATAAATAGCAGAGAAATTATAAATATAATGAAATATTTACAAGTGGAATGATATTCTTTCCATTAACTTCTTCATTTTCGAAAGATTACTGCAAGTTTTACTGCACAAAGGGCATTTTTGTGAGTTTCTATAAAACGCTCGGCACATCGACTGGCAAAAAAGCAATACCACACCAGCGAATGGTATTGCTTTTAGGCGGTGGACGAATTCTTGGAAGTAAAGGTCTAAAATTCGCGGTTCCTTCTATGCCAGCATTCAAAACGTAATTTGTAATAAACCTGGTTTCATCAAAAATATCCCTCTAGAGATCTCACTTGTCCCTTAAAATGAAATTTCCTCTCAATTTATCACATTTTATAGCATCTAACAATTTTACAATTTATAAAGTTATTTTAACATTGATCTCTCCTAAACCAACTTTCAATTTATTTATTTTTTTTTATTTTCTATTTTCCACCCCTTAAGTTCGGTTTTTCGTATTTATTTTTATAATTGTAAAAGGTAAAATGTGTTTCTGGCACACTGCCTAAGCTTTGGGCTTATTGCCACTTTCGACGAAGAAAAAGAAGAAGGAAATAACACTACCCATGACATAACGACGTAGGCAACTGTCATATTTACATTTTGAAACCCTATAAGAAGATAAAACGAACTGTTTATACATTTATCTTTATCAAAATGGAGGAAAACGAACTTAAAACTGGGCAAATCGATGACAATATCACCTTTCAATATGAGGAAGTAAGTGAATGCAATCAAACCAACACTAATATTGATGGACATCAAAAGCAATCATCCAAGATTAATCTTGAAACATCAAATCCAGCTGGATTTATTAAGTCAGAAGTTGATAACGAAATTTGCTTTGTTTTCCGGGGAAAGAATAGTATAAATCTACAAGATGATGTTTTTGAAGAAGAAAATACAAAGTTTATAAAATTAGAAACCAATCTCTTGAACGATCAATGTAATCATCAAACAGTCCAAAGTGTAAAAAGCCCAATTATATTATTAAAAACAATCAATTTTATTTGTAACATTTGCACATGTACTCTTGATAGACACAGCCGAATAAATACTGCAATAGATAAGCACAATAGGGCGAACTTAATGTGTTTAGAATGCAGAGGACAACAAAGAAAGAAATCAAAAGTGACAGATACTCGAAAGAAGATATCGGCTGAACAATTTAAGATTAAACAAAATCGAAAAAAAAGAAAATTTAAATGCAGCGAGTGCGATCACACTAGTTCAAGCAACGCACATTTACAAAGGCATATCGATGGAGTTCATCGGAAAATAAGAAAATTTAAATGCAGCGAGTGCGATCACACTAGTTCAAGCAACGCAGATTTACAAAGGCATATCGATGGAGTTCATCGGAAAATAAGAAAACTTAAATGCAGCGAGTGCGATCACACTAGTTCAAGCAACGCAGATTTACAAAGGCATATCGATGGAGTTCATCGGAAAATAAGAAAATTTAAATGCAGCGAGTGCGATCACACTAGTTCAAGGAAAGCACATTTACAAACGCATATGGATGGAGTTCATCGGAAAATAAGAAAATTTAAATGCAGCGAGTGCGATCACAGTAGTTCAAGCAAAGCACATTTACAAAGGCATATCGATGGAGTTCATCGGAAAATAAGAAAATTTAAATGCAGCGAGTGCGATCACAGTAGTTCAAGCAAATCAAATTTACAAAAGCATGTCGATGGAGTTCATCGGAAAATAAGAAAATTTAAATGCAGCGAGCGCGATCAAAGTAGTTCAAGGAAAGCACATTTACAAACGCATATTGATGGAGTCCATCGGAAAATAAGAAAATTTAAATGCAGCGAGTGCGATCACAGTAGTTCAAGCAAAGCACATTTACAAACGCATTTTGATGGAGTTCATCGGAAAATAAGAAAATTTAAATGCAGCGAGTGCGATCACAGTAGTTCAAACAAAACACATTTACAAACCCATATCGATGGAGTTCATCGAAAGATAAGAAAATTTAAATGCAGCGAGTGCGATCACAGTAGTTCAAGCAAATCAAATTTACAAAAGCATGTCGATGGAGTTCATCGCAAAAAATAAAAAGATTCATCATCAACTTTAATTAATCGAGATCACAAAATACACCCTTATAAAAAGTTCAACAATAAGCAATATGTCAAAATTTACATTTGACGATATTGAGTTATAATTAAGCGATAGGTACAGATTAAAATTCTCTTTATTTTGACAAAAAATCATCCTACAAACGTATTTTATTTGTAAATCATAAAAATAACGCTTTTACATATTCGTTAATAAATTAATGTTAAAATATGGAGCAAGTTATCGTATTTCACAATATGTGTATGTAATTACGCAGTTAAGTTTTAAAACGGAGCATATTTAATGGCCAGATAAAACCTTCTATTCCACGCACTGCGCATTAGTTGCCAATCGTTTTGGCGAATTATTTTTTTTTTTGTTAAAAATATTAAATAACGTTTAAACTGTCATTTTAGATTTAGATAAAAAAAACATGATTTAAAGTAGAGGCACTTTAGTTAAGAATATTAGTAAATAATACTAGTAATGTAAGAAAATACCCTATATAAATAGCAGCTTATAAATTTGAGAAATTTGAAGAGAATTACATCGCTCTAAAGGTTAACGAAAAATATCGTGTTAATTATTCAATTTTGGGTAATGAATATGGTCATAAAATAATTATTTACTATAAATTTAACCAACTTGACTAGGCTAATTATCGTCTGTTTTAAGGTAGACTACATTTTATTGTTTTATGAATTAGGTTATGTTAGACAATGGAAGTAATGTGCGTATTGTAATTTTAATAATGTATAAGTAAACATAATATTACTTAGGCATTTCAGTTAAATAATTATGTGCTATTTTCGCCCATTCTATAAAAATGAAATCTCTATTCAATCTTAGGTATATTTGGGAAAGGCTTTGAGAGTTATACTTCCCTCAGTCAACAAAAAAACAGTGAACTAGATATTTACAGTTAATTACAGATTTCATATTTTTTGTATAATAATTTGAAATACTGAATTTTATTCAGTTTTTATTCTATGTTTGTATCATAATATTATGTAACGTGGAGCTTTCAGGATCAAATAAGCCAACATAATGAAAGTCAATATTATCAAATGTAAACTAAAACACCATATTACTACTAATCGTCATCATCTCTATCAACAGCATCATCGAGATCATCATCATCAGTAGTGGCACACATATACGAGTTTTAATGATCACCCCGCATATAATCAATAAGTTTTTTAAGGTCATTCATTGGTTTTTATATTTTTCGGAACTTTATTTTGAGGCCAGATATGCACGGACTGCATATTGGCCAATATTCCCACTCATTAAGAAGGAAAATGTTTCTTTATTGAAAAATGTAAAACAAAAATAATTACTGTGAACTTATTTACTGTCAATTGTAATCCTCACATACTCTTATGTAACATATACAAAACAAAATGTATGACCGGTATAGAAAACTATATAAAACGAAGCTAAGTGCTGGTGGTTGTCGACACCTAGTCCTGAAGGATGCAAGTCGTTCCAGGCCAATGTGGGTCTTATGTTTTGTAAATCCGTCGATATGCCCTGCAAAAAAGACCAGGATAAGATTTTCTACATATAAAATTGGAATACTCGGAAGATCGTCCTTTCCATACGAATCGGTTGATAAGATTTTCTTTTTAAAATATTGTGTAACTTTAAATTTATCACATGACTGCTTTATATTCAAATTCGGTCATTTGTCGGTCAATGTCCTGAAAGCGAGATCACAAGGAAGAAAGGATAATTAATTGATAATAACTTTGAATAATAAATACCAATATAAGTTTTGATTTTGAGAAACATGGCAGGTACCTGTTATAGAAAGATATGAATTAGGTACTGTTTATTTTTGTTTACTTGTTTTTATTTAGAATGATGCTTGCGAGTGTAATTATAAAATAATAAAAATTAACTCGAATCTGAATAACTTAGTACATACGGTTTGGGAATTGTTAAATGGTAAAATGCCAGTCCTTTAAACGTCCAGCGTAATAAACATCACTTTGTTAAATGACCTTAAGTTTTGAGGTATCTACTTTAGTTGAGGACGCTGCGAATAACGCCTAAATACCTTATCAGCTTGGATCTTATCAGCGTCTTAAGTTGGTGGATCTGAACTGCTATAAGAGTGTTTGATGATTAATTTATAATTAATTCATAACTTCGATATTATTGTTTGTTTATCTGTCAATAGAAGAGTGTCGCACTCATTGGAATGAATACCTAATCTATTATTTATCTGCTGGAGTTGCCATGGCAACTAAGCGTTTTATTGAATATTCCTTCTTCAAATGTTTGACCTAAAATTTAAAGATTCATTGAAATTGAGAAATATTCATTTCTTATTTAATTTTTCACTAAAATTATGTAGATATAATTTTTAAAATATAAAAAAAACTTGAATGGTTAGAATGGTGAGAAAAACTCGATAAAGCTCGACATTTCTAAATGTAATCAGTTTAGAAAGTTGTATCTAAATATTTATATTTTAAAAAAAATGTTACGATATGTACAATCAAAATCGATACTGTAAATCACAGTGTAGGGTTGCCAGATGGTATCCTATTGGAGGACATGTCCTCCTTTTTATGATTTGTCGTCCAGTCTCTATAAATAAAATAAAGTATATTATATAAAAAATCTCGTTTAATTGTGAAAGTCCTCCTTTTATTGAAAAAAAAACAATCTTTTTCCAAATGGTCATCTGGCAACCCTATCGCAGTGTTGCAAGGCCGTGATTGATAGAATAGCGTTTATGTTGGCCCAATAATCAGTAATAACCTGTAAATTAATTATAAAAAATAAAGTGATAAAATAATAATTCTACATAGAATGAAGTTAAGTAAAGGAGGTCTCCAATTAATACAAACGCAACGGATTGATTGGTGAGATTTTAATCAATCGATTCATTATTTTTTTTTCAAATTAAGTATTTCTTTTATATACTTAATTGAGGTTATATTTAGTTGTGTGGGTTTTGTTTTCGATACATAACAATTTGTTGGCTGCATGCCGAAGGCTGAAATATCATGTTTTAACAATGATCTTTTGACACCGAGGACGCGCCATGTGAATCATGCTGATTTGCCTCAATCATGCTGACAATTCTATTATTGTAGCTTAAAAAGTACTACTTATAAAATTGTATTGTTAAGTACAAAATATTATTAAATAACATCTTAGGAGTGAACGACAGAAATTATCATTTCTTCTAGGAAAACGTTTTGGTCTGTCCTCAAAACTTTGCTCAAACACAAAGGTAATATTATTTATAATGAAAAACGTTTTTATGATTAAACAATCTTGAAGGGAATGAAACGGCGGCCTTAATTATGTATATTAACAGTTTTAGAATGCATGTCGAGGTTTTTTTAATATTTATTTAACCTTCAATGAAAAACTTTGTGCGGGGTTATTTCATTCACCAGTGTATTCTTTATCAATTCCAATATTATCGTCCGTCTCGCTTATTTTCAATAAAAAAGTGTGCAAGTGCGAAAGAGCAATAGTATTATATCTATAGAAATACGGATACATAAAGGTTCAGTTCTAATCGCTTACTTCTAATTCTTTGCCTAAACCTGCTCAATATTTTATCTAAATTGTATCAATTGAACCATTCTTCAGTTCCTGACTTCTTGCCATCATGACGCGATATGACGCGTCTAGAATTAGCATTAATAACATAAGTAAATGTGTATCTTATTGCGAACTCAACACACATGAGACCACTCACCACCAATTGCTGCACAAAGTGATCTGCAAACTGCAACGAGGCCAATAAGATGCAGACTCGGCCTCAGGTCGTCGCACGCAAGGGGGTAGATTCCACAATTAATTAAAGCATTATGAATTAAGTATGGCAATACTTTTAAAACATTTTTATGATCAGCATAATATAAATAATTGTTCCTAAAAAGGATTAAATCGAACATATCAATGATGATCTTGATTTATTTAAATTATATAGTTTATTGTATATAGGGTGGTGGTTTACTTATTCGATTTTGACAAGTTCAATAAACTCTTCAACTTTCATACTGCAAGCAAACCATCCATTTTAATAATTTGTCATGAAATTTACTAAAATACTTTTTAGATTCTAAAAAAATTAATTTGACGTTAAAAATACTCTATTTGATCGCACCTAGTTAAATTAACTTAGCTTGTAAATTATTATTTTAAAATGTTATACAATTGCTAATTATAATTATACTTAATTTTGATTATAATTACTATTATGCTATAAAAATATATATAAGTAATATTATTATTTTAATCACATTAATAACGTGTAAACTACAGAATTAAATAATGTGAACGTATTCACAAATACTAATATCTACCCGGTTTCAAACAGATGTCTTGGGATTGGCTGGTACAAATAACTGCTGTAAATATGCTTTGCTTAAACACATCCTCTATATACAAATACTATATCTACTGTTTGTAAATAGGAAGAAAACAAAAATTCGGTTTTATTATCTGATTCTTTTTTAATGTTATATTGATATAATTGTGTTTTCCCATATGAATATAATAAAAAAATGTATAGATATGTATTACGAGGGCTTATATATAATAGAATAGGTAAAGTGTGACATTTAAACGTAATTTAAAATAATGGCAAATTACAAAGACCTCACGAGGTAGAGGAAAGCAAAAAGTAATGAAAATGTGTAAAAGTATTTGGCCTTACATTTAAATTTGATATTTTTTTAAGAACGTCAAATCGCCTTACAAAAAATACTACATCATTCTTGACAGGTATAAAGCGCCTGCGCGTTAAGTCGAATATATGCAGCGTGAACTTATTTAAGGGGTGCTTCTGGGCATGCATATGAACACCTTTTGTTCAACAGGGTTAGATATAGCTCATCCTGTATAACTGTATAAAAAATGAGATCAATTTATACGATATCAATATCGTAAATTAATGAAAAAAATCATATCACTCTATATGTTGGCTGCATGCAATGCGCTTTGGAGGGTAGCAGGGATTTTTGCTCAGAAACCCGTCGACTTAATACCCATAGCTTTTTTTTACATTTTAATATTTTAATGAACTACAAATGATTTGTTTATTCATTTTTTATTTTCATATGGAGTGCTTCGATATGTTTCTCTAATTAATTACACTGGCTACACTTAATTCTTTTCGGTGAGCTATATCGATATGATTCTGCGAGTGATTTGAATCGCACTCGCTGCATTTAAATTTTTTTAATTATCTAAAACAATTTATACACTTTTTACATCAACATCTTTTAAGGATAAATAATTTTATTGGTACTTTTCCACTTAATTCACACGGAAATCGTCGCTAGGTAGGTAGGTAGGTAGTTTTATCTGACCATTCATTTCTGATGATTAAGATCCTAATTTACACCGATTTCAAAAAAATACACTTCCGGTATATTAAGAAGGCTTTTTTAAATTGAAAAATATTTACTGAAAGCCAATAAGTAAAACATAAAATACGATTTAACTATAATATAAGTAATTGTTTAGAAAAAAAAAAAAAAATTGTAAATGTTTGAAACACCACCAACTTTGAAAATCAAATACGAAAAAAGTAATTAACTGAATTAAATTAGTGATACTATTTATGTTAAAAACTAGGTACTTTTAATATTACATAACACTCAAACCGAAACTTTGAAATATTACAATAAAAAGAAGATTTTGTTTGATATAATATAGGAAAATAAAAATCCATATGAGGTCGGTAAAATTTTATTGAATTCTAAGCAAATTCTACCAAATCATCAAGCATGGGTTTCTAAAACAATAAACTAAAATAATAATATAAATTCTTTAACTGAAATTCAACATACTTAATCATTTTATTTTAATATTTGAAATATTCTAATATCTATTAAGTAAAAAAAACATATTTTTTGAACTTATAAATATAAATTAGTTAAAAAAATAAATATTTTACGATAGACGTGATGTTGTTAAACATGTTTGTTTCTATGGCAGTTTTAACAAAATGAATTTAATCATAAAGGCTATCTTAATTTAATTATTTTATTAACAGCTACGATGTAATTTATAGTATATTTGTTATCAATATTATAACGATAAACAAAACAATAATTATAATTAGGCACGTTAAAGCTAAGTGTGTTTATTTCATTTTACCTATCAGGTAATCATACATCGATACGAATAACTAACAAAAGTAGCAGAAAAACTGAATAGACCACAAACAATAGAGAACAATAGAGAACAATAAAGAACAATAAAGAACAATAAAGAAACAACAATAAAGAAACAAGTAGGTAAAAATAAATTTGATGGTAACGACTTGTGTGTCAGAATCACTCCTCAGAAGGAATCTTCGTTCACGTATTTAGTCGCCTTCATTTCTATATTATTTTCGACGCACCCTGTATTTTATAGAGTCGAACGGTAAAAATCATCCTGTATACTGATGAGATATGTTTTTTTTAATTCAATTTAATTTACATTTCGAAGTTAAACCTATAAAATCTATGTCGTCTGCGTAGATAATGAACTCAAAGCCATGTCACAGATAACATTTTACCTTTTTTTACAATCGCAATCGCTACATTTTTTATATATTTATTTCGGTTTGAACATCATCAATGTGTGTTTCATCAATTTTCTTTTTGAGTACAAATATAATTACAATACCTGCATTTATATCTTTTTATTTTGAAATGAAAATGAACACCAATATTGTTTTTTAAACTTCTTTCATAGAAACACATTTAATCACACTCGCTGCATTTATTTATTTTTTATTTGACAAATAAACAGTTAGTTACAACAGTTATACAAAACATACATTAAAGATAAGAATGTAACCTTTATGAATTTGCAATGTTAAAATATAATTAATGTGTAACAACAGTAATTCGCAAAAACTAAAACTAACGAAACAAAGATTTAACATATAATTTTTAACAAAAGCTATATAGACAAGAGGAAATTACACATTCAAATATTTAGAAATTTGATGCTTAAACTCACTCAAATTACAACTAAATATATTAATAACATAATTGTTTTGGGAGTAATTACTTTTGCATATGGGCAGACGAAACAGCTCTTTATGTCTAGTTAACCGAGAGTGTACACGAAATTTAATCAAAGCAATTAGTTCCATGGAACTAACAAAATTATTTAAGATTTTGTATAAGTACAATAAGTCAGAGATCTTCTATCAGAAAGATTGGCCATATTATATTTTTCTAATGAAATTGAGAAAATGTACGATAATACAAATATTTAATGAATTTCATTTCAATTCGTTCCAACCTCTCAATTGTAATGTGGATTCCATATTTGAGATGCATATTCAAGCTAACTTCGGACGAATAATGATCTTAAAAGAAAAAAATGAATTAAAATGCTTGCATGCTCTGAGAATAAACCCAACATGCCGAAAGCTTTATAAGTAATTGGGTCAACATGCTTTACAAAAAGTAATTTTCGATCAAGTGTTATCCCCAAATCTTTAACAGTTACTTTCTTGGCTAAACAAGTGCTTTTAATTTGATAATCAAAATCAATAGTACTGGTCTTTCATCTAAATGACATAGAGTAGCATTTAGATACATTTAAATAGAGTCGATTAACTTTGCAATATGTAGCAAGACGTTCGATATCTTTCTGCAATAGACGGCAATCATCAACATGTTTCATAGGATAGAAAATTTTAAGGTCGTCAGCATTGTGAAGACAACTATCAGTATCATTAATATAAAATAGAAATAATAATGGGCCCAACAGATTGACTTGAGGAACCCCTGATGGAAGAGAAATCCAGTCAGATTTAAAAACACCGTATAATTAGACTTTTTAATTTGCGGTGAACACCATCAATGTGTCTTTTTTGGGTTCCTTTTACAGTACACATAAAATCACACTCGCTGCATTTATGACTTTTTATCTAGCGATGAATACCATAAATGTGTCTTTTTATGGTTCCTTTTACAGTACACATAAAATCACACTCGCTGCATTTATGACTTTACCTAGCGATGAACACCATCAATGTGTCTTTTTAGGGTTCCTTTTACAGTACACATACAATCAGACTCGCTGCATTTATGACTTTTTATCTAGCGATGAATACCATAAATGTGTCTTTTTATGGTTCCTTTTACAGTACACATAAAATCACACTCGCTGCATTTATGACTTTACCTAGCGATGAACACCATCAATGTGTCTTTTTAGGGTTCCTTTTACAGTACACATAAAATCACACTCGCTGCATTTATGACTTTTTATCTAGCGATGAACACCATAAATGTGTCTTTTTATGTGACTTTTACTATAGCACACATAAAATCACACTCGCTGCATTTATGACTTTTTATCTTGCGGTGAACACCATCAATGTGTCTTTTTATGTGACTTTTACTATAGCACACATAATAACACTCGCTGCATTTATGATGTTTTATCTTGCGGTGAACACCATCAATGTGTCATTTTATGTGATTTTTACTATAGCACACATAATTACACTCGCTGCATTTATGTTTTATCTTGCGGTGAACACCATCAATGTGTCTTTTTAGGGTTCCTTTTACAGTACACATACAATCAGACTCGCTGCATTTATGATGTTTTATCTTGCGGTGAACACCATCAATGTGTCTTTTTAGGGTTCCTTTTACAGTACACATAAAATCACACTCGCTGCATTTATGACTTTTTATCTTGCGATGAACACAATCAACGTGTTTTTTTATGTCACCTTTACTGTAGCACACATAATTACACTCGCTGCATTTATGATGTTTTATCTTGCGGTGAACACCATCAATGTGTCTTTTTAGGGTTCCTTTTACAGTACACATAAAATCACACTCGTTGCATTTATGACTTTTTATCTTGTGATGAACACAATCAACGTGTTTTTTTATGTCACCTTTACTGTAGCACACATAATTACACTCGCTGCATTTATGATGTTTTATCTTGCGGTGAACACCATCAATGTGTCTTTTTAGGGTTCCTTTAACAGTACACATAAAATCACATTCGCTGCATTTATGACTTTTTATCTTGCGATGAACACAATCAACGTGTTTTTTTATGTCACCTTTACTGTAGCACACATAATTACACTCGCCGCATTTATGACTTTTTATCTTGCGGTGAATACCATCAATGTGTCTTTTTAGGTTTCCTTTTTGAGTACCCATATAATCACATTCGCTGCATTTATATTTTTTTATTTTGCGATGAACACCATCAATGTGTGAAATTAAATTTCTTTTGTGGTAACACATATAATCACATTCGCTGCATTTATAACTTATTAATTTGCGGTGAACACCATCAATGTGTCTTTTTAGGGTTCCTTTTACAGTACACATAAAATCACACTCGCTGCATTTATGACTTTTTATCTTGCGATGAACACAATCAACGTGTTTTTTTATGTCACCTTTACTGTAGCACACATAATTACACTCGCTGCAATTATGACTTTTTATCTTGCGGTGAATACCATCAATGTGTCTTTTTAGGTTTCCTTTTTGAGTACCCATATAATCACATTCGCTGCATTTATATTTTTTTATTTTGCGATGAACACCATCAATGTGTGAAATTAAATTTCTTTTGTGGTAACACATATAATCACATTCGCTGCATTTATAACTTATTAATTTGCGGTGAACACCATCAATGTGTCTTTTTAGGGTTCCTTTTACAGTACACATAAAATCACACTCGCTGCATTTATGACTTTTTATCTTGCGATGAACACAATCAACGTGTTTTTTTATGTCACCTTTACTGTAGCACACATAATTACACTCGCTGCATTTATGACTTTTTATCTTGCGGTGAACACCATCAATGTGTCCGTTTAGGGTTCCTTTTAGAGTACACATATAATCACATTCGCTGCATTTATATTTTTTTATTTTGCGATGAACACCATCAATGTGTGAGATTAAATTTCTTTTGTCGTAACACATATAATCACACTCGCTGCATTTATGACTTTTTATCTTGCGGTGAACACCATCAATGTGTCTTTTTAAGTGACCTTTACTGTAGCACACATAATTACACTCTCTGCATTTATGACTTTTTATCTTGCGGTGAACACTATCAATGTGTCCTTTTAGGTGTCCTTTTCGAGTACACTTAAAATCACATTCGCTGCATTTATATTTTTTTATTTTGCGATAAACACCATCAATGTGTCTTTTTAACTGTTTTTTATCGTAACACATATAATCACATTCGCTGCATTTATGTCTTTTTATTTTGCGATGAAGGACATTAATGTGATCGATTAATAGATATTTTAATGCAAACGTCTTACAGCATTCGTTACATTTCAACTTTTTAAATACATTTTTTCGGTTTTTAATTGGCGTTTTTACGTTAAAGCATTGCCAACACAAAAAAGTAAAACACTCATTAAATATTGCATTGCTATCATTGCATTGAACATGGGCGGACTTGCTTCTATCAATTAGACACCCGCTTTTCGTACACGAAAAATCTATAAGATTTAGATTTACTTTCGCAATTTTCATTGTGGCTTGTTCTTTTTTGTATTTTGCGACTTTCGCCAAATTGTGAATATCAGGTTCTTTCTTGATAAATTGAACTTCTTCTATTTCAATTTCCCGCTGTTGATTAATGTTAATTTCTTGGATTTCATTTTGAAAATTCACTTCATTTTTTATATTAACAGAACTAATGAATTCTGAACTGGAATGTTTCATTTTGAAAATAATAATTAAAGCTTACTCTGCAATAAATTTAGGTTGAGTATTTTTGACTACTCTTTTACTGTGGGCTTTGATCAATAGGCTTATCGATATTTTTTATAATTGATACTCACTTTTATCCATGATCGTATTAGGGCATTATTGTTATTATTTGAACATAATATAAGAAAACAATTATATTTTTAGCTTCCCTGGTATCATAGTTTACAACAAATGCTTCAGTGACAGTGACAGTGATAGCTGTTCATCTTTCGAATTTTGTTAGTTCAAAATATTGCCATTATCTATAAGATTCAAAAAATCTAATTCATCTTGGTTGGGTTTTAAGGAGTATTATAAAACAATAAAAAAATAATGGATTTCCTGCTTCTAAAACTGTGTTCGGATAAGCAATGGGTCGTGCAATAAAAAAACAATAATATTCGAAGTAATCTGAAACATATTTAAGGTTTTAATAAAATGCAAAGTTCACATATCTAGTACTTGTATTAGATATTCACGAAAAAACATTATAAACAGGATTTAGGCATTTGAAAGTTCATAACCCAATTTTTAGATAATCATCATGTGCCATTTAGCAGAAAATAATGGTTTGTCATTGGAATCCGTTGACACTATTACTCTAAAATGTACAAATCGCCGATAATCTTGCATATTATTAATAAAATTGAAGTGTCTGTAGTGTGAAGTGTATTTTAATCTTTTAAATTAAAATGGATAATTAGAGTTATGGGTATCCTATGTATAAATACCCATAATTCAATCTAATTATCCATTTTAATTTAGAAGATTACAATTTCCTTTTTTTGCGATGACGATAAATAAATCCCCAGGCCAAACATAATCGAAAGAAAATTGATTTACCCATAGACAACTATGTGTGCCATGTTTGCGTGTGAATGATGCCACAAACCTAGTTACTCTAGCAAATAAAAAAAAAGCCGAATTTTTTGATAATCTAATGAAAAATAAAGAAATATAATTATTGTAAACTACCATACCAGTTGGGTTAATAGCTAGGGCCAATTTAGTTTATTAAAAAAATAACTAAATAACCTACATAAATGGTACCTAATTTTTTTTAATAAAAATTACATAGTATATTATTATACTTGTATAATTTAACTGTTGAGGTTTACTGAGAATGTTTTAAAGGTGAAGTAATACTGTTTGAAAATGGTTTTAGCATTTAAAAGTAAATATTAGTCTTACTTATTAGGTTTGCTTAAACAGTTGTTTAACCTTCGTTTAGTTAAATGATGTCTAAAGCCTTAATAAGGCGTTCGAAAATTCTTACTAATAAACCCTGTTTAGCGAAGTGAATGGTTAACTAAGTTGACGTTTAGCAGGCGACGTGCTTTTGGACATATTTTACGCTAGCAATAGCGCTGTCAGTTCACTCGCGTCGTGTCAGCTGTCCGCTTTGGTATTTTACTGATTTATATATCGCTATCGAATTTTAACCGTTTTGTCCCATTTGCTGATCATTTTATTCTTTAAAATTACCTATTATCCAAGTTTGTTTTGTTTTCTTGGCGATGGAAAAAAACACCAAAAGAAGGATGATTTCTTCCCAAAACTGGGAAGAAGGTGAAAAGGTACCTTTAAAATAATTATCATTTGCGTGGCTTAAACTAATTCTAAAATCCTCGAATGGGAAATAAGGTGGTCTCGCGATGGTCACATTTTGCACAGAATTTTGAAAATTCGACGACATCAGTGCACACGCCAGAAAGCGCGCCATTATTAAAATTCAATAATTTTTGGCATTGACATTTGACATTTAGGCAAATTGGGGAAAAATTATTGTACTAAATTATTCTAAATTGTACTATCTAAATTCTAAAAAAAATGTCATCAATGATGTACAAGAGTTATCAGGTACGTTTACGCGCTATTTATTGTTATAATATATTATTATAGCTTGTCTATGCTCCGCCTCACTCGCGCATCTGCCAGCAACCGCCGCAATGGAGATGATTATTGACTGTGGTTGTTGGATATATGTTGATGCATTGTTTTTATGTTGAGCAAGCAATACAATAATTCAAAGGTGTAAAAACTGTGTTTTATTTTATGTTTTATAAACAATCCACGCGTATCAATTCAGAAGTGGGATGGTAACGTAATTTTTATTATAGATTAACGATTATAGTTACTGTTTCGCGATGTTTTGAACGCTTTTAAGGTTAAGTTCGGTGATTTTTGACACAATATATTTGGACAAACATTTAAACTTAGTGTGCTTGTTGTTTCGTGTAAATTTGTCTCAGTTTTAAATCAAGTGCCTATTTATCATGTCCGGACCCCGTATTCTAGCGGTTATGGAATGCCGCGAAAACGTAAAAATAGCCATTCATAGGTCATTCCGACTCCGAAGAAAATGAACGACCACTTGTGCGCTGATGAAACGTCTAATGGAGACGAAACTAAAGAAAATCTGAACAGAGATCACTCTCTATCTATGCCACAGCGCGTCCCAAAATCTACATGTGAAGGCTGATATTATCCCGAAGTTCGACCCGGATACGAGATCAACAAATCGCATGGGACGCTGGGAAGTCGCTAGCCCGTGCTGAAGTATGTAAACAGGCAGATATTATAGAGATAATGACTGTAACTAACGAAACTGAGTATTAATTTCCTGATTATTATTATAAGATGGCCTTATTTGATGAAAGTGATATAGATGATGGTGACTTGAACGAGGCCTTAAGAAGAGACATTTATCAATTATTAAATAGTTATTACTTCTGCTTTGCGAAGAATTCGAAGGAGTTAGGTTGTACTCAATTAACCGAAAAGACTATTAAGACGACTTCTGATCAACCAATATTTTATAAAGCACGCAGATTATCCTACAAGGAACAAGAAGTTGTAAGGGAAAAAGTCAAAGATCTAATCGAAGGTGGAATTATCCGAGAGTCATCATCCAATTATGCAAGCCCCATAGTTTTAGTTAAGAAAAAAAATGGAGAGTATAGATTATGTGTTAAAGGTAGGTAACCCACTGCCACATATTGACGACCAAATAGGAAAATTAAATGGAAAATTGTACTTTACGACACTTGACCTTGCTCAGGGTTATTAACAGGTACCGATGGCGTCAGATTCCATTCATAAAACAGCATTTGTGACTCCCGATAGCCAGTATGAATTTTTGAAGATGGGATTTGGTCTTGCCAATATGCTCCGGCGGTTTTTCTCCAGATTAATTAATAGAGTGCTTAGCAGTTTAAGGAATCAAGGTGTCATAATTTATATGGATGACATCCTTATTCCATCCAAAGCCAAATCAACAGGTTTGGAGACATTAAAAGAAGTCCTTAAATTGCTCAGTGAGGCAAATTTGCGGTTGAATTAAAAAAAAATGCTCATTTCTAAAATATTCTATTAAAATATTTAGACGCATTCTACATATATGCGTTATATTTTAAGAAATTTTTCAAAATATAATAAACAAGATTTATGTGCTGCAGAGCAAAAGGTTGGTGGCGAGGTTGAGACGGGCGAGCAATCGAGAAGGTACTCCGGGTATGGGCCTGATAAACGCCCACGATGTCCAGTGTGTGGGCGACATCGACCCTTCGACGATTGCTGCGGAACCCTTCAATCACCGCGAACAAACAGAATTGACGTATGTTTTATACGTATAATAATTGAAATGTAGAAATCTCTGTAGTTTTCTTGACAAAAAACGATGACCAAATATAATTAAACAGATTAAAATAGTATTTGTTTACTATTAATATTATATGAAACTAGCTGTTCAACCCCGGGTATGGGCGGATTAAACAATGCCTTCGGCGAACGACGACTCGTGCCTGCGGCACTCGAGATGGGTAATTTTGGTCCCTATCTCCATAGTCCTATCCTCATACTTACATACCTACCGTGCTATTTTTAAAAAAGCTCCAGGTTGACAGCTTGGCCCTGCCTTTTATTTATGCCTTAGCACCTTGAAGACAACACATTGGAAGTCAAAACTGAGCTTCACGGCACTTCTCCGACAATACAACCCATACGATAAATAATATAATATACATAAAGGGGACTGAGCAGTGATGATATGATGTTAGGCAGAATATCGTCTAATAAACGCTTTTTTATGCTTACTAAACCATTAACAATTAATAAAAAAATTACTGCGTGTGATTATATTATATGTATAAGTAAATTTGTAAAGCAAACCAGTAGGTAATACTTATTGAATACGTATGAAATACGCATGAAACAATATATATTCTCCTCGTAAAATATCCTTTTTTTCTGTGAATGTCTTTTATAAGAGAACTAAAAAAGAACTATTAGCAGTTGAAATTTCTTTTTTTTTCAGAAATAGAAGCAAACACAAGCTAGTCAGTCTGTATTATCTTTTTTTAACATTTTTTTTTTTCAGGTTAAATCATTTCTTCTTGGGTCAATGTTCACAGGAGTTTATTCACTTCTAATGGAATACTTCAGGAAATAACAAAACCTCTTGCCAGACTTATCAGAAGAACTTTAATTGTAATTTTGGATTTATTATTTATTCTTTAAAATCACTACTACATTTTCAACAACATTGTAAATAAAGCAAAAAAAAAACGCGACCCTGTAAGCGCAGGGCATCGTGCCTACAAATGTATTGACGGCTATGAACGACAGGTAGGTTTCCCGCGTGCAGTGAAAATAAAATAGCCGGATCGAGCATCGACAAGGAAGGATTGAACAAAAGAACAAACGCAAACAATTTGCAAAGAATGGTGCAGCAGAATTCCACAAGACAGCTTGCAATCTGGAGGAGCTGCATAATTGCGATTTAATGCTAATAAAGAGAAAATAAAGGATCATGGAGAACATGGGAGAAGTTTTCATCATTTAACCTCCATCATTCCTGGACCTGGAACATCCCCGGCATAACAGAAATAGCGGATTAAACATAATATTAAAAAAAAAAACAACCCACCTTTGCAAATGCACAAACCATGACCACATGCAAAGAATTAAGTACAACTGCAACATCGTGCAACCTGCAACCGCATTTTATTGTGTTCTAATAAAATTATTAAATGTTTTGATTTTATTTGTTTAATTTATTATTTCATTTATTTTTGCAGGATGTCGGTTTAAACCCGGCGCTGAGTTTTATAAAGATGCCTTTTTAACTCTCACCTCTCCTCTTTAGTGTAAAATCTCCTACATAGCAGGCTATTATTTTTTAAAATATTACACTTATATCGCTTATTAGAGGTAACGCCTCTGAACATAATTCTTCCGTAATCCGCCCTATATAACGATCATAACATTTATTTAATTACATCGCCATAAAATTCTCCATTAAATGTTTGACATGATTAAAAGAAAAACAGTAGGAATATTGCCATTTTAACAAATAAGACAGAACAGAGCTAATAAATTGGTCAAGCTCACTATAATCAATAATAATTCAGTTTAGCATTTTAAAACTGCTGATATAATTAGGGTTAGTTAACCATTTATCACTCAAAATTCATTTTATTAATTAGGATAAATTTTATTTTAGTTAAGCCAAATAAAATTTTCGAATTTCAAAATTCGATTTTAAATCGTTTTTGAAAAAACGAATGACATTTTAGATAATTTTCAGTCATTTGTTTAAAATTTTTCAACAAAATTTTGCGTAAGCCTTAATTAAATTATCGTTTCTTTAAAAAATATTTCGACCTATATCGCTTCGTAATATAATAATATGTCGCACGCCACGGTAAGGAACCTCAGCAGGAAACGTTGCTTATCCCCTGAGGATTTCCTGAGGAACGTGGGAAAGTCCAAGAACAAAAGCAGCCGTTGTGAACACAAAGAAACTTTTAAACAACGAAATGTCTGTGACAACTAATACAACTCATTCCAGGAAACGCGCCCCGGCGAATAAGTGCTAAAGCCAAGCGACCCATAGCGGGAGGACGCACGCGCCGCTCTGGCGACTCCCGTGCAAAAGCAGGGAATGCGAAGATCGGTAGTGATCGCGCCGTTATAAAGAAGAAATAACGCCACAACCATCTTCGGCACTTCGTAAAATACCTTAACTAATTTCAAAAATAAAAACTATTAGTTACCTACTTATCAAAATAACAAATTCTTATTAAACAACTAGCTGACCCGGCCACGCGTTGCTGTGGCTAAAGTTTTTGTTATATTACATTATAGTAAACAATCTAAGAGGAACAATAAGAGAACATCAGTCACGGAGTCCACTATGCTTTTTCACACAGATGGTATTTGTAAAAAAATATGCTGATCTCCTTATTTGACTTTCTACTACTATAACCCTTTAGTACAATGAAATTATTTACGAACAAAGACGAAAATGTTGATGTTGGTATACAAATTCACTGGATTGAAATTGATTTGAAGGGGAAGTACGTTGAACACAATTAATTAAAATGTTCTTACACTTGATACTAAGCAGAAATCAATAGGTAAAAAATAAAAATTTATCAGATTTATTATTTCCATTTAATTTTATAACAAATATAAGTATATTACAGTATAATACAGTAAATAACATGTGACGCTTAAACTCATGAATGAGGTAGGCAAGGCAGACAGTCTTAAACTTTTAAACATTAATATCTTTTTTTTTGAATTATAAATACTTTCAATTTCAATTTAATTTTACACCAATCGGTGCACAATGTTTTTGGTTAACCTGTCTTTAGCTAACACAAATAGATTCGACGGTTTCCCAACACGTGAACACGCAACATATAGTTGCCCATGAGAAAAACATGGATTTTCCAAATCTAAACCACAAATGGACATTGTTTGACCTTGAGATTTATTTATAGACATGGCGAAAGCTAAACGAATTGGAAACTGTAGCCTTTTGAAGGGTATGGTAGAATCTGATGGTATCATCGGAATACGTGGCAGCAGGACCACTTTTCCTTTAAACTTCCCAGCCAAAATGGTTGCTTCAAGAATGTTTCCGGTGATCTTTTTGATGACCAAACGCGTACCGTTACATAATTGAGGTGGATTCAAATTACGGAGGAGAATAATAGGGGAACCAATCTTTAATCGAAGATTATGTGGTGGCATTCCAGGGATATCTAATGAATTTAAAAATTCAATCGGAAAATTTACACTTTCATTTTCATCAACAACAGTATCGATTGATTTAAAAGACATCAGATCGCCTGGTAACAACTGTTGTATCTGGAAGTTAATTTCGTCAACATCAACGTTTTTGGCTGCCAAAATCGCCCGTTGACTAAGCCATTCATGATTCAAATAATTATTCTGTATATCCGGGAAAATACTCTGAATCAATTCAGTTTTATCCTGAACAACAGTGCAAAAATTGTCTGGTAGTTTAATGCATTGCGTATTTGGTTGCAGTTTTATTTTACCGTTCCCAATATCTAGTAGTTGTTCGGAAAATATTAGTGCTGATGGATCATTTTGCAATTGTACTCGCATATTTATGGTCAATCGAAGTGTTTCAACACTTCGCCATAAGAATGATTGTTTCAAACATGCATTAATCTCATCCGCGAAAGTAGAGCGAGGTATAACCGGTAAGGTCTGCCGGAAGTCACCAGACAAAAGTAAGATAGCACCACCGAAAAGTTTATTATTGCTGTTTAAATCTTGCATAGTTCTGTTTAATGCTTCAAGTGAATATTTGTGTGCCATTGTGCACTCATCCCAAATTATTATAGAACTCTTCCGCAACACTGCAGCTATTCCACTATTCTTTTCGATGTTACACATTGCATCTGGTTTATTATGAACGTCCAATGGCAGCTTGAATGTTGAATGTGCTGTTCGCCCACCATCCAGTAAAGTAGCCGCAATGCCTGACGATGCTAATGCTAATGCGATTTTTTGTTGCGACCGTATTTTGGCAAGAATCAACGATATTAAAAATGTCTTACCGGTTCCACCGGGTGCATCCAAGAAAAAAAAACCGCCTTGTTCAGCAGCAACAGCCAGCATAATCCGATCATAAATATTTTTTTGTTCTGCTGTCAGTAATGGTTCACTGTTCATGATAATTGTTGCTAAACTTCCATGGTCATATTGATTTTCTCGTTGTAAATCGGTATTGACTAAGTCGGTGGCTGGACGATTAGGTGATGGCATACCATAATGATTAAGTGGTAAATTTGAAATAAGAACACATAAATCCTCGATCAAGACCAATGCTTCATTGTACATCTCTGGTGTATAATCTATGTTTTGGCATTGATTTGTTTGTCTAATTCGGTGCAAGATGTCTTCTGTCATACAATTTTTATATTTTTCCCACAAAGTTTGTGCTTGCGAGGGATAACATGTCGCCAAAATAATTGCAAACAACTGACGAATGTTATTCGGTGTTGATGTCAACGCAGCATCAGCAAGCGTTAAGTCCCAATGGTTATCGTCTTCTAGCAATTGCAGTTCACGACATGCATCCTGGTATGTATTGAATACTCGACCATTAGCTGTTCGTAAAAATTCAAAAGACGTTGGTCCGGGAACATTCACCAATAACAAACGTAAATAGAAGCACTCACGTTGCTTTGGATGTACCGTGTAAAGTCTCCCCAATGTCTTAGCTTTGAATATGCCTGTAATGGAAGGATGTGGTTTTCCTTGTTTCCGTGGCTCCCATTTTTTACTGGATTTGTTCCATGTGAAATAACGTGGAACATTACCATACACCAATGTCTTCGCGAATTGGCCAAAAACATCAGGTTTTTGACACAATGTAAAAAATTCAGTTAGAGTCGTTTTCGGAGCTTCGAACGCTCTTTGGAGAACATTTTCTTCAGTGAAGTATACACGTTGACCGTTTTCAAGATGTATTGCCAGATGTTGGACAGCAGGATCTCTTTCGTGGATGGGAAAGCTGAGAATATGCCAAATAGCTTCATTGCTGCTAATGTATCTGCCCATTTGGTATCGTGCTATTTCGTCATTTTTATTTATGTTTTTTACTTCAAATATGGCCAAATCACTGCCTTTGTTTACATATTTACAAATATACTTAATTGATTTAACAGAACTGCAAAGCTCAACATTGATATGAGCTTTGTAAGTTTTTGAAAGTAGTGGTGAGTATGGTACCACCCACTGATTATCAAACTCAACTTGATTTGGAAAGTTCGGCAGTCGCATTGTAAATGTGTGGCCACCATTCTCAGTACTTCTGCGGCGATACATTGGATAACCATCAATATCCGTGATCGTGTCATTCGTATGCGGCTTTGGGAAGTTTTTTTACATTTTCCATTTTCCATGCACGGTGACGTCATGTTGAAAACACCGCATGGCCCATGGATCATGTGTTTGGTGACAATATCAAATAATTCTTGATCAATTAATGGGTCTGGAATTTCGGCTGAAATTATTTGATCGATTTCTTCAGGACGGATTCTATCTTTAAGCCAAACCAAAATGTGGGCATGAGGCAAACCTCGCTTTTGCCACTCTATCGTATTCAGCCAACAACGTGTGATACCAAAAATTGTATATTTAACAATAAAATCAATTAAGGATTTCAATTTTTGTTTAAACACACGTGCAGTTAAATCATGACGATGAATGGCTTGTTGTCCTGGCAATAGTAAAGTTTGTATCTCTTCCCAATTCGGATTACATGTGAATGTAATAAATAAATCCGGTCGGCCGTAATGACGTACGTAAGTCATCGCATCTTGTATGTATTCCTGCATGTTCCGTGGACTGCCGATGTAGCTTGAAGGTAAAATGAAAGCATTACCGATGTCATTGGGATTTAAATTTCCATCGATGTTTCCAGCAACAGCATCTCGTAAGTGAATATATTCTTCCGATCAACCTCATCAACAGTTGGAGCGTTGAATCTACCAGCATGTTCACCTAATGGTACTTTGTCGGCTTTTATGACGATTTGATAATTGTCATTTTGCAGTCGTGGCGAAACTCTTTTGATCAATTGAATTAGTTGATTGTGATCTTCTAAAAAATTTTCCAATAATATCACAATTGCTCTTTCCTCTGCTTGTTCAATAAAATTATACAGGCACCGAGTCGTCACGCGCTCTTCACAATCGCCCATAAAATAAAAAGGTATCGACATCTGTCAGTTTTATGACTGCCAAATAATAACAGACAAATAATTAGCAATAAATTAAAATTGCGACTATAATTTGAGATTTAAACTATCCTATCGCTCAAGTTGGATCGAACTGCATATGGTGTGCAAATTTTATTATAATCGGTTAAGTGGTTCAGCCGTCCATGAAGATAAACATTGTGACACGAGAATTATATATATTAAGATATTATTATTTTAATCACATTAATAACGAGTAAAATACAGAATTAAATAATGTGAACGTATTCACAAATACTAATATCTACCCGGTTTCAAACAGATGTCTTGGGATTGGCTGGTATAAATAACTGCTGTAAATATGCTTTGCTTAAACACATCCTCTATATACAAATACTATATCTACTGTTTGTAAATAGGAAGAAAACAAAAATTCGGTTTTATTATCTGATTCTTTTTTAATGTTATATTGATATAATTGTGTTTTCCCATATGAATATAGTAAAAAAATGTATAGATATGTATTACGAGGGCTTATATATAATAGAATAGGTAAAGTGTGACATTTAAACCTAATTTAAAATAATGGCAAATTACAAAGACCTCACGAGGTACACGAAAGCAAAAAGTAATGAAAATGTGTAAAAATATTTGGCCTTATATTTAAATTTGATATTTTTTTAAGAACCTCAAATCGCCTTACAAAAAATACTACATCATTGTTGACATTAAAGAGGGTAGGTCGAGCTATAAGGGTTAACTAGACAGGTATAAAGCGCCTGCGCGTGAAGTCGAATATATGCAGCGTGAACTTATTTAAGGGGTGCTTCTGGGCATGCATATGAACACCTTTTGTTCAACAGGGTTAGATATAGCTCACCCTGTATAACTGTATAAAAAATGAGATCAATTTATACGATATCAAAATCGTAAATTGATGAAAAAAATCGTATCACTCTGTATGTTGGCTGCATGCAATGCGCTTTGGAGGGTAGCAGGGATTTTTGCTCAGAAACCCGTCGACTTAATACCCATAGCTTTTTTTACATTTTAATATTTTAATGAACTGCAAATGATTTGTTTATTCATTTTTTATTTTCATATGAAGTGCTTCGATATGTTTCTGTAATGAATTACACCGGCTACACTTAATTCTTTTCGGTGAGCTATATCGATATGATTCTGCGAGTGATTTGAATCGCACTCGCTGCATTTAAATTTTCTTAATTATCTAAAACAATTTATACACTTTTTACATCAACATATTTTAAGGATAAATAATTTTATTGTAACTTTTCCACTTAATTCACACGGAAATCGTCGCTAGGTAGGTAGGTAGGTAGGTAGGTAGTTTTATCTGACCATTCATTTCTGATGATTAAGATCCTAATTTATACCGATTTCAAAAAAATACACTTCCGCTATATTAAGAAGGCTTTTTTAAATTAAAAAATATTTACCGAAAGCCAATAAGTAAAACATGAAATACAATTCAACTATAATATAAGTAATTGTTTAGAAAAAAAAGAAAAATAATATAATATTGTAAATGTTTGAAACACCAACTTTAAAAATCAAATACGAAAAAAGTAATTAACTGAATTAAATTAGTGATACTATTTATGTTAAAAACTAGGTACTTTTAATA
Source organism: Neomicropteryx cornuta (assembly GCA_020383195.1). Classification (NCBI taxonomy): domain Eukaryota; kingdom Metazoa; phylum Arthropoda; class Insecta; order Lepidoptera; family Micropterigidae; genus Neomicropteryx; species Neomicropteryx cornuta. Next base: position 294,340 of record JAHKQU010000010.1, on the reverse strand, counting down.
TTACATAACACTCAAACCGAAACTTTGAAATATTACAATAAAAATAAGATTTTGTTTGATATAATATAGGAAAATAAAAATCCATATGAGGTCGGTAAAATTTTATTGAATTCTACGCAAATTCTACCGAGTCATCAAGCATGGGTTTCTAAAACAATAAACTAAAATAATAATATAAATTCTTTGACTGAAATTCAACATACTTAATCATTTTATTTTAATATTTGAAATATTTAATATTCTAATATCTATTAAGTAAAAAAAACATATTTTTTGGACTTGTAAATATAAATTAGTTAAAAAAATAATTATTTTACGATAGACGTGATGTTGTTAAAGATGGTTGTTTTTATGGCAGTTTTAACAAAATGAATTTAGTCATAAAGGCTATCTTAATTTAATTATTTTATTAACAGCTACGATGTAATTTATATATTTGTTATCAATATTATAACGATAAACAAAACAATAATTATAATTAGGCACGTTAAAGCTAAGTGTGTTTATTTCATTTTACCTATCAGGTAATCATACATCGATACGAATAACTAACAAAAGTAGCAGAAAAACTGAATAGACCATAGTAAAGTACAGTAAGGTACAGTAAAGTACAGTAAAGAAACAAGTAGGTAAAAATAAATTTGATGGTAACGACTTGTGTCAGAATCACTCCTCAGAAGGAATCTTCGTTCACGTATTTAGTCGCCTTCATTTCTATATTATTTTCGACGCACCCTGTATTTTATAGAGTCGAACGGTAAAAATCATCCTGTATACTGATGAGATATGTTTTTTTTAATTCAATTTAATTTACATTTCGAAGTTAAACCTATAAAATCTATGTCGTCTGCGTAGATAATGAACTCAAAGCCATGTCACAGATAACATTTTACCTTTTTTTACAATCGCAATCGCTACATTTTTTATATATTTATTTCGGTTTGAACATCATCAATGTGTGTTTCATCAATTTTCTTTTTGAGTACAAATATAATTACAATACCTGCATTTATATCTTTTTATTTTGAAATGAAAATGAACACCAATATTGTTTTTTAAACTTCTTTCATAGAAACACATTTAATCACACTCGCTGCATTTATTTATTTTTTATTTGACAAATAAACAGTTAGTTACAACAGTTATACAAAAACATACATTAAAGATAAGAATGTAACCTTTAAGAATTTGCAATGTTAAAATATAATTAATGTGCAACAACAGTAATTCGCAAAAACTAAAACTAACGAAACAAAGATTTAACATATAATTTTTAACAAAAGCTATATAGACAAGAGGAAATTACACATTCAAATATTTAGAAATTTGATGCTTAAACTCACTCAAATTACAACTAAATATATTAATAACATTATTGTTTTGGGAGTAATTACTTTTGCATATGGGCAGACGAAACAGCTCTTTATGTCTAGTTAACCGAGAGTGTACACGAAATTTAATCAAAGCAATTAGTACCATGGAACTAACAAAATTATTTAAGATAAGTCAGAGATCTTCTATCTGAAAGATTGGCCATATTATATTTTTCTAATGAAATTGAGAAAATGTCAGGAAGAGAAAATGTACGATAATACAAATACTTAATGAATTTCATTTCAATTCGTTCCAACCTGTCAATGTCCACATGGAATCCACATTGTAATGTGGATTCCATATTTGCGATGCATATTCAAGCTAACTTCGGACGAATAATGATCTTAAAAGAAAAAAATGAATTAAAATGCTTACATGCTCTGAGAATAAACCCAACATGCCGAAAGCTTTATAAGTAATTGGGTCAACATGCTTTACAAAAAGTAATTTTCGATCAAGTGTTATCCCCAAATCTTTAACAGTTACTTTCTTGGCTAAACAAGTGCTTTTAATTTTATAATCAAAATCAATAGTACCTACTGGTCTTTCATCTAAATGACATAGAGTAGCATTTAGATACATTTAAATAGAGTCGATTAACTTTGCAATATGTAGCAAAACGTTCGATATCTTTCTGTAATCGACGGCAATCATCAACATGTTTTATAGGATAGAAAATTTTAAGGTCGTCAGCATTGTGAAGACAACTATCAGTATCATTAATATAAAATAGAAATAATAATGGGCCCAACAGACTACCTCGAGGAACCCCTGATGGAATAGAAATCCAGTTAGATTTAAAACCCCGTATAATTAGACTTTTTAAATCGCGGTGAACACCATCAATGTGTCTTTTTATGTGACCTTTATTGTAGCACACATAATTACACTCGCTGCATTTATGACTTTTTATCTTACGGTGAACACGATCAATGTGTTTTTTTAGGTTTCCTTTTTGTATACACATATAATCACATTCGCTGCATATAAATTTTTTTTTTTTGCGATGAACACCATCAATGTGTGAGGTTAAATTTCTTTTGTCGTAACACGTATAATCACACTCGCTGCATTTATGACTTTTTATCTTGCGGTGAACACAATCAATGTGTCTTTTTAACTGTTTTTTATCGTAACACACATAATTACACTCGCTGCATTTATGACTTTTTATTTTGCGGTGAACACCATTAATATGTCTTTTTAGGGTTCCTTTTACAGTACACATATAATCACATTCGCTGCATGTATATTTTTTTGTTTTGCGATGAACACCATCAATGTGTGAGGTTAAATTTCTTTTGTGGTAACACATATAATCACATTCGCTGCATTTATAACTTATTAATTTGCGGTGAACACCATCAATGTGTCTTTTTAGGGTTCCTTTTACAGTACACATAAAATCACACTCGCTGCATTTATGACTTTTTATCTTGCGATGAACACAATCAACGTGTTTTTTTATGTCACCTTTACTGTAGCACACATAATTACACTCGCTGCATTTATGACTTTTTATCTTGCGGTGAACACCATCAATGTGTCTTTTTAGGGTTCCTTTTAGAGTACACATATAATCACATTCGCTGCATTTATATTTTTTTATTTTGCGATGAAAGACATTAATGTGATCGATTAATAGATATTTTAATGCAAACGTCTTACAGCATTCGTTACATTTCAACTTTTTAAATACATTTTTTCGCTTTTTAATTGGCGTTTTTACGTTTAAGCATTGCCAACACAAAAAAGTAAAACACTCATTAAATATTGCATTGCTATCATTGCATTGAACATGGGCGGACTTGCTTCTATCAATTAGACACCCGCATTTCGTACACGAAAAATCTATAAGATTTAGATTTACTTTCGCAATTTTCATTGTGGCTTGTTCTTTTTTGTATTTTGCGACTTTCGCCAAATTGTGAATATCAGGTTCTTTCTTGATAAATTGAACATCTTCTATTTCAATTTCCCGCTGTTGATTAATGTTAATTTCTTGGATTTCATTTTGAAAATTCACTTCATTTTTTATATTAACAGAACTAATTAATTCTGAACTGGAATGTTTCATTTTGAAAATAATAATTAAAGCTTACTCTGCAATAAATTTAGGTTGAGTATTTTTGACACCTCTTTTACTGTGGGCTTTGATCAATAGGCTTATCGATATTTTTTATAATTGATACTCACTTTTATCCATGATCGTATTAGGGCATTATTGTTATTATTTGAACATAATATAAGAAAACAATTATATTTTTAGCTTCCCTGGTATCATAGTTTACAACAAATGCTTCAGTGACAGTGACAGTGATAGCTGTTCATCTTTCGAATTTTGTTAGTTCAAAATATTGCCATTATCTATAAGATTCAAAAAATCTAATTCATCTTGGTTGGGTTTTAAGGAGTATTATAAAACAATAAAAAAATAATGGATTTCCTGCTTCTAAAACTGTGTTCGGATAAGCAATGGGTCGTGCAATAAAAAAACAATAATATTCGAAGTAATCTGAAACATATTTAAGGTTTTAATAAAATGCAAAGTTCACATATCTAGTACTTGTATTAGATATTCACGAAAAAACATTATAAACAGGATTTAGGCATTTGAAAGTTCATAACCCAATTTTTAGATAATCATCATGTGCCATTTAGCAGAAAATAATGGTTTGTCATTGGAATCCGTTGACACTATTACTCTAAAATGTACAAATCGCCGATAATCTTGCATATTATTAATAAAATGAAGTGTCTGTAGTGTGAAGTGTATTTTAATCTTTTAAATTAAAATGGATAATTAGAGTTATGGGTATCCTATGTATAAATACCCATAATTCAATCTAATTATCCATTTTAATTTAGAAGATTACAATTTCCTTTTTTTGCGATGACGATAAATAAATCCCCAGGCCAAACATAAACGAAAGAAAATTAATTTACCCATAGACAACTATGTGTGCCATGTTTGCGTGTGAATGATGCCACAAACCTTGTTACTCTAGCAAATAAAAAAAAAGCCGAATTTTTTGATAATCTAATGAAAAATAAAGAAATATAATTATTGTAAACTACCATACCAGTTGGGTTAATAGCTAGGGCCAATTTAGTTTATTAAAAAAATAATTAAATAACCTACATAAATGGTACCTAATTTTTTTTAATAAAAATTACATAGTATATTATTATACTTGTATAATTTAACTGTTGAGGTTTACTGAGAATGTTTTAAAGGTGAAGTAATACTGTTTGAAAATGGTTTTAGCATTTAAAAGTAAATATTAGTCTTACTTATTAGTTTTGTTTAAACAGTTGTTTAACCTTCGTTTAGTTAAATGATGTCTAAAGCCTTAATAAGGCGTTCGAAAATTCTTACTAATAAACCCTGTTTAGCGAAGTGAATGGTTAACTAAGTTGACGTTTAGCAGGCGACGTGCTTTTGGACATATTTTACGCTAGCAATAGCGCTGTCAGTTCACTCGCGTCGTGTCAGCTGTCCGCTTTGGTATTTTACTGATTTATATATCGCTATCGAATTTTAACCGTTTTGTCCCATTTGCTGATCATTTTATTCTTTAAAATTACCTATTATCCAAGTTTGATTTGTTTTCTTGGCGATGGAAAAAAACACCAAAAGAAGGATGATTTCTTCCCAAAACTGGGAAGAAGGTGAAAAGGTACCTTTAAAATAATTATCATTTGCGTGGCTTAAACTAATTCGAAAATCCTCGAATGGGAAATAAGGTGGTCCCGCGATGGTCACATTTTGCACAGAATTTTGAAAATTCGACGACATCAGTGCATACGCCAGAAAGCGCGCCATTATTAAAATTCAATAATTTTTGGCATTGACATTTGACATTTAGGCAAATTGGGGAAAAATTATTGTACTAAATTATTCTAAATTCTAAAAAAAATGTCATCAATGCTGTACAAGAGTTATCAGGTACGTTTACGCGCTATTTATTGTTATAATATATTATTATAGCTTGTCTATGCTCCGCCCCACTCGCGCATCTGTCAGTCGCCTCGCCATGCAGAGGATTATTGACTGGTTGTTGGATATGTGTTGATGCATTGTTTTTATGTCGAGCAAGCAATACAATAATTCAAAGGTGTAAAAACTGTGTTTTATTGATAATCCACGCGTAACAATTCAGAAGTGGGATGAACGTAATTTTTATTATAGATTTACGATTATAGTTACTGTTTCGCGATGTTTTGAACGCTTTTAAGGTTAAGTTCGGTGATTTTTGACACAATATATTTGGACAAACATTTTAACCTTGTGTGCTTGTTGTTTCGTGTAAATTTGTCTCAGTTTTAAATCAAGTGCCTATTTATCATGTCCGGACCGTATTCTATCGATTATGGAATGCCGCGAAAACGTAAAAATAGCCATTCATAGGTCATTCCGACGCCGAAGAAAATGAACGACCACATGTGCTGATGAAACATCTAATGGAGACGAAACTAAAGAAAATGGTAAACGAAGTCTTAGCTGAACAGAGATCACTCTCTATGCCACATCACATCCCAAATCAACTACATGTGGAGGCTGATATCATCCCGAAGTTCGACCCGGATACGAAATCAACAAATGTTACGAGGCTTTGCAGGAGGTCAGGCACCTGCTTTGGGGGAAGTATTTTTTTACTGTTAAAATAGACCAAATAAACCGTCAGTCTTTAGCAGTCATATCCGATTGCACCCTAGGAGGAGTAGATCTACTTATTGGTCATCCGATTATTAACCATGATGATGTTATGCTTATAGTATCCCAAGACACTGTTAAACTTATAAGTATTGATGAAACATTACCACTAGCAAGAATCTCCCTAATTGAGGAATGCATGGAACGTGTTGCGGTGTGCACCCTAGACAGAGTCACTTTACCTCCAAAATCAACTAAGGTTATACCTATCGTAGTAAATGGCTGTCACTGCAAAACATTAGTAACTAAACCACTGCTTCTAGAACTTGGATCGCAATGTTACTCAATACCTGGGTCATTATTAAAGGTGCCTAATGCATCTATAAGCGTTTCAAATTGGGGAGATCAACAAATTACATGGGACGCTGGGAAGTCGCTAGCCCGTGCTGAAGTATGTAAACAGGCAGATAATATATATATACCTAATGACTGTAACTAACGAAACTGAGTATTCATTTCCTGATTATTGTAATAAGATGGCCTTATTTGATGAAAGTGATCTAGATGTTGGTGACCTGAACGAGGCTTCAAGAAGAGACCTTTATCAATTATTAAATAGTTATTACTTCTGCTTTGCGAAGAATTCAAAGGAGTTAGGTTGTACTCAATTAACCGAAAAGACTATTAAGACGACTTCTGATCAACCAATATTTTATAAAGCACGCAGATTATCCTACAAGGAACAAGAAGTTGTAAGGGAAAAAGTCAAAGATCTAATCGAAGGTGGAATTATCCGAGAGTCATCATCCAATTATGCAAGCCCCATAGTTTTAGTTAAGAAAAAAAATGGAGAGTATAGATTATGTGTTAAAGGTAGGTAACCCACTGCCACATATTGACGACCAAATAGGAAAATTAACTGGAAAATTGTACTTTACGACACTTGACCTTGCTCAGGGTTATTAACAGGTACCGATGGCGTCAGATTCCATTCATAAAACAGCATTTGTGACTCCCGATAGCCAGTATGAATTTTTGAAGATGGGATTTGGTCTTGCCAATATGCTCCGGCGGTTTTTCTCCAGATTAATTAATAGAGTGCTTAGCAGTTTAAGGAATCAAGGTGTCATAATTTATATGGATGACATCCTTATTCCATCCAAAGCCAAATCAACAGGTTTGGAGACATTAAAAGAAGTCCTTAAATTGCTCAGTGAGGCAAATTTGCGGTTGAATTAAAAAAAAATGCTCATTTCTAAAATATTCTATTAAAATATTTAGACGCATTCTACATATATGCGTTATATTTTAAGAAATTTTTCAAAATATAATAAACAAGATTTATGTGCTGCAGAGCAAAAGGTTGGTGGCGAGGTTGAGACGGGCGAGCAATCGAGAAGGTACTCCGGGTATGGGCCTGATAAACGCCCACGATGTCCAGTGTGTGGGCGACATCGACCCTTCGGCGATTGTTGCGGAACCCTTCAATCACCGCGAACAAACAGAATTGATGTATGTTTTATACGTATAATAATTGAAATGTACAAATCTCTGTAGTTTTCTTGACAAAAAACGATGACCAAATATAATTAAACAGATTAAAATAGTATTTGTTTACTATTAATATTATATGAAACTAGCTGTTCAACCCCGGGTATGGGCGGATTAAACAATGCCTTCTGCGATCGATGACTCGTGCATGCGGCACTCGGGATGGGTGATTTTGGTCCCCATCTCCATGACTCCTCATACTTACGTACTTACCGTGCTATTTTTAAAAAGCTCCAGGTTGACAGCTTGGCCCTGCCTTTTATTTATGCCTTAGCACCTTGAAGACAACACATTGGAAGTCAAAACTGAGCTTCACGGCACTTCTCCGACAATACAACCCATACGATAAATAATATAATATACATAAAGGGGACTGAGCAGTGATGATATGATGTTAGGCAGAATATCGTCTAATAAACGCTTTTTTATGCTTACTAAACCATTAACAATTAATAAAAAAATTACTGCGTGTGATTATATTATATGTATAAGTAAATTTGTAAAGCAAACCAGTAGGTAATACTTATTGAATATGAAACAATATAATATATTCTCCTCGTAAAATATCCTTTTTTTCTGTGAATGTCTTTTATAAGAGAACTAAAAAAGAACTATTAGCAGTTGAAATTTCTTTTTTTTCCAGAAATAGAAGCAAACACAAGCTAGTCAGTCTGTATTATCTTTTTTTAACATTTTTTTTTTTCAGGTTAAATCATTTCTTCTTGGGTCAATGTTCACAGGAGTTTATTCACTTCTAATGGAATACTTCAGGAAATAACAAAACCTCTTGCCAGACTTATCAAAAGGACTTATTGTAACTCAAATTTAATTGTAACTCAAATTTAATTGTAACTCAAATTTTGGATTTATTATTTATTCTTTAAAATCACTACTAGGGTATAGATTCAGTAACAGCAAGCTTAAATGCAAATATTTTCTCAAACTGTTCGAACACTCTGGTAGAGTCCAGATTGCAAGCAACCTTGACTTTGAAACTGATTAAATTCTATCTCAAGTTTCGAGAAGAAGAGATCCAGTTGCATTATTTATTTCTGTGTTCTACTGTATCTACTAAACATATACATGTGAATATTTGTTGAATGTTGAACGATACTTTTCTCCCTCGAGTAGTTCAACAAGTTTGTACCAACAATTTGTGGAGATCTTGTGTGTGGAAAATAACCTACGACAAATGATACATTCTAAATTATCAGTGCACATTAAGTTTTATATAAAATAGTGTATAAATAAATTATTTTATTTTAATATTTCAAATGGGACAGCGCCCAATATTAATCGCATATTTAGTGTGTTCAGTTCAATGCTACCATAAGTGACGTTTATTTTCCCAAATAAACATTACAAAGAAAAAAATACATCTCGTCCTGCCAGAGCCTGAAGGCTCATCTGGCAGAAACTCAAATTTGAATTGTTTTTCTTAAAGCGGCTTACTCCTTAAATCTTAAACTACTAATTGTACATACATAACAACTTAAATAAAAATTAAACACAATTTAATTAATAATTATGTAAATAAATAATAATTTTAATTACCCACTCAGCGCTACAAACTTTTTCAACTCTACTTTGGTTTTTTTATTCAATTTGGCACTCTTGATAGCCTTAGGTAGGGCATTGAAAATTTTAGGTATCAAGGTAGAAAGGAGACGCAAACCATAAACGTTTTTATATTTATTTAACAAATATATTTCGTTTTGCACTTGTCGGGTGCCTTAAGCGTGCGAGAACTGAATCTTAAATTGGTCGCAGTCAAAAAAAGTTAAAATTAATTTATACTAAAAAGTTGCGAAACCGTCAAAACATTGCAATATCTAAATAAATCAAGGTCATTGTTTTTGTATTTTGAACGACTTGATCTCGGAACTAATTATTTAAGGATTCTGCTTTGTAAATTCTGAATTTTATCGAGGTAGGTTTGGTATGTGTAACCATATCCCAAAAGACCATAATTTATTATTGACTCTACTAATGATTTGTAGACCATAATTAACATACTGTAACTTAATTTATTTTTTAAACTTTGAAATTATTTATGAAATTTTACTAAACATAATCTTAACTTGTCGCACACTTTATCAACATGCCCTTTCCAATGAAATCTGTCGTCCACTGTAACGCCTAAATAGGTTACCTCATTAACCGGTTTTATTAATGGACAGCCACACGGTGAGTTTAACGTGTCGGAATTTGCATATAAATGTAAACAGTATGTATGGCTTTCAATGTGGAATGAGTCTTTTGTGCTAGCACGAGAAGAATGGATGTGTAAAAGCTTAGTTTTAGCCACATTAATAATTAAACCTTTATCGTGTGACCATCGGAGCATATTATTATAGTCATGTTGAAGCTTACTAGCTGCACCAGCTGGCGTTTTATCAGCGGCAATCAGACATGTATCATCAGCGTACTGTAAACAAAGGCTTTCTGTTATAACTGATTGTATATTGTTGCAATAGGCTAAAAACGTCGCTGGCCCGACTATGCTTCCTTGGCTCACTCCTGATAATTGTTGTTTTAAAGAACTTAATGTTTTATTTACTTTTACACTCATTTGCCTATCTTCAAAGTAGCTAACAAACCACTTTAATAACGGGCCGCGTATGCCTAACGCTTCCAAGGACTTAATCATTTCATCGAAGGCTAACGTATCAAAGGCCTTTTGGTAATCTAAGAAGAGGATTGCCACATGTTCGCGGTTGTTTAGGTGATTATAATTATTTATCCTATTGCTGAAGTTAGAAAGCAGTTGCTCAGTATTCCTATGCCTAATGAAACCGTATTGACACCTAAGTGTCAATACGGTTTCATTAGGCAGAAGATTATTTTTATCAAGGTGACCCATGAATTTGTCAGTAATATATCTTTCGATTATTTTATTTACAATTGATAGTAGTGTTATTGGACGATAATTTTCGAACAATTTATGGTCCTTGCCTTTATAAATAGGCCTGATAATGCCAATTTTGAGTTCGCTTGGGTAAATACCATTTTTTATTGACATATTAAATAATCTGCTTATAAAAACGCTAAAAAGATCTTTAAACTGAATTATATCTTGAGCCCGAATTCCATCATAACCTGCTGACTTTGAAGCATTTAGTTTGGAAATTATTTTCGCGATGTCTTCGGGACTCGACTTAGGTAGATACAATAAGCAGTTAGCCTGCTCATTGACCCTTCCGGGGGGAGCGGTATTAACAGCACGTGTGGCAGAATCTTTTTTTGAGCTCTCGACGTTGTTATCCATCGGAGTGACCGTTAAATCATTTAATGAACTACACTTGAAAGACGGCAGTATTTTAATTGGACATTGATGTCTTATATTTCGCACCGTATCACTAAAATAATTCACAAACCCGTTGACAATTTCTTTTTCAGATAGTGAGTCCCTCATATATCGCGATATAGTTTCGTCTATATTCATTTTTGATTTGCCAAGTAAATTATTAATTACTTGCCATATTTGTTTTAAATCCCCGTTCGCGCTCTGTAAATTACGGTAGCAAAAATGATTTTTGGCCTTATTTATTTCCGCGGTAGTTTTATTTCTAAGTGACCTATATTTATTTTTATAATTAATATTAGTCGGTGAACATTTCCATTTTTAAAAGCTAAATCCCTAGCTCCAATGAGGTTTAAATTGTAATCAGTTATCCATTTTTTAGTTGAATCAATTTCTCACTCATTTTATAGGCACTGTCGAAGCATTTGACCAATTTATTAACATCATTTCCACTCGCGATATCCTCCCAATTAAAATCTTTTACTAATTTTTTTAATAGATTCTCGTCAATTATTAGGCGCTGTCGAGTTCCCGAAGTATCCACATCAATTTGAGGCTGCGTGACTGCGACGAGGGTAGTGTAGTAATCGTGGCCGCTTCCAGGACCGCCTCCCCTTTTATCCTCGCGAATGCATGATGCGCTCACTTTTCCATTGACTATTTCCTCCCTAGTTGCAGTCCTAATGCCTTCCACAAGTCCATGGCTCGTCATTGTGTTTTTGTAGTTTGAAGATATTACGGTATCGGTTAAGGTGCATATATTTATGTCGCCTCCTACAATAATATTATCCGAAATGGCAATAGAAGAAAGAAAATCGTCTAATGTCAACTCAAAAGGTCAACTCAATAAAATTAAGTTATTTTTTTTAGTTAACCTTAATAGAAGTATTATTAGACAATGGTAAATAAATCTACAATAATTTATTTATTCGGCTATTTTTTTAACAGAAAATCATGGATAAATCACAGAAAATGTGCAAGGAATACAAAAGTAATTTTTATAAATGAATGGAACAGTAAGTTTAACGAGAGATACAATATTTTTGGTTAAATTAGGCAGTTTTTTTTTATTAATAGAAAGTTTTAATATTTAAATCACAATATTATAATGACAACATCATTACATCTAGCATGTTCTATACAATATTTTACTGTTATTAAAATAATGTGCAGTATCAAATGCTTACGAAAATAGTTAACGAAAGTCGAACACTATTTACCGTGCTTATGATACCGCAAATTGTTTTATTATTCATAAAATATTTTATAGAAAATGCTACAAGATGCAGATCCCGCCACTAAATATTGGGATTTTTCTAAAGTTACACTTAAGTTCCACTTTAAAAAGGACGTCTTAGTCATTAGTAAGCGTTGCGAACCTTAAAATGGTGTTTAAGCTGCTTTCATATTATAAAATCATAATAAGCTCTTGTCTGGCAATTCTCAAACAGAAGTGATGACCGACTAACAAAATATTAAACAATATTTACATAAAAACAATTATATATTTCTATACTTTAATATATTTTTTTTCTCATTAACTGTAGATATATAATACAGAAATAATAAAAATGCACACATGGCATGGCTACAAATATAATTATTAAGTAAAGAGGTATGGATTGGACACATTGGAAAACTAGAATCACTCAAAGACGTCCTCTGAATTCATGTCTTCGATGATGCGTTTGATGGAACTGTGCTCCCTCGTCATGTGTGCTTTTTTAATCAATGCCATCAATTTTAATTTACTGTCACAAACAACCTGTAAAACATCTAATAGTAAGGAATGCATAGAAATAGACCTCCAAAATGTTCAAATTAAAATGTAGGTACTCGTATTTTATTGTGTCTGGTAATTAAATTTACAAATTTTGCATGGATACCATACGTTCAAATAAATATAACCTCCAAATGTCACAAAATCAAGCTATTTTTTCTAAAATACCAAAGCAGACATCTGACACGACGCGACTAAACTGACAGCGCTATTGCTAGCGTAAAATGTGTCCAAAAACACGTCGCCTGCTAAACGTCAACTAGGTTAACCATTCGCTTCGCTAAACAGGGTTTATTAGTAAGAATTTTCGAACGCCTTATTAAGGCTTTAGACATCATTTAACTAAACGGAGGTTAAACAACCGTTTAAGCAAATCTATTAAGTAAGACTAATATTTACTTTAAAATGCTAAAACCATTTTCTAACAGTATTTCTTCACCTTTAAAACATTCTCAGTAAACCTCAACAGTTAAATTATACAAGTATAATAATATACTATGTAATTTTTATTAAAAAAATGTAGGTACCGTTTATGTAGGTTAATTAGTTATTTTTTAAATAAACTAAATTGGGCCTAGCTATTAACCCAACTGGTATGGTAGTTTACAATAATTATATTTCTTTATTTTTCATTAGATTATCAAAAATATTCGGCTTTTTTTTTATTTCCTAGAGTAACGAGGTTTGTGGCATCATTCACACGCAAACATGGCACACATAGTTGTCTATGGGTAAATCAATCTTCTTTCGTTTATGTTTGGCCTGGGGATTTATTTATCGTCATCGCAAAACCACCATTAATAGGAAATTGTAATCTTCGAAATTAAAATGGATAATTAGATTGAATTATGGGTATTTATTCATAGGATACCCATAACTCTAATTATCCATTTTAATTTACAAGATTAAAATACACTTCACACTACTGACACTTCAATTTTATTAATAATATGCAAGATTATCGGCGATTTGTACATTTTAGAGTAATAGTGTCAACGGATTCCAATGACAAACCATTATTTTCTGCTAAATGGCACATGATGATTATCTAAAAATTGTATTAGTAATTCATAATTTAAAAAATATTTTTTATTTAATAATTGTATTCCGGCACAATACTTAAATTAAAATGTTTATTATGGCTCGAATATGCCAGTATTCCTATATGCCTATATAAATAGATACGACACACTCATTCATTCAACCGGCGTGTAGAGTTTCTATAGCCAACACTACGATTTTGCTAGAACAGTGGCAATGATTTAAATAAATTAATTAATCCTTCCATGTCGTCCATGCTTGATAAATTCCCATCGAATTTCCCAGTATTATGACTTGAACACCGTGGGTTTTGATCTTTCAAATGCCTAAATCCTGTTTATAATGTTGTCTCGTGAATATCTAATACAAGTACTAGATATGTGAACTTTGCAATTTATAAAAGCCTAAAATATGTTTCAGATTACTTCGAATATTATTGGTTTTTTATTGCACGACCCATTGCTTTTTCAAAACAGTTTTAGAAGCCGAAAATCTATTATTTTTTTATTGTTTTATAATACTCCTTAAAACCCAACCAAGAAGAATTGGATTTTTTGAATCTTATAGATAATGGCAATATTTTAAACTAACAAAATTCGAAAGATGAACAGCTGTCACTGTCACTGTCACTGAAGCATTTGTTGTAAACTATGATACCAGGGAAGCTAAAAATATAATTGTTTTCTTATATTATGTTCAAATAATAACAATAATGCCCTAATACGATCATGGATAAAAGTGAGTATCAATTATAAAAAATATCGATAAGCCTATTGATCAAAGCCCACAGTAAAAGAGGTGTCAAAAATACTCAACCTAAATTTATTGCAGAGTAAGCTTTAATAATTATTTTCAAAATGAAACATTCCAGTTCAGAATTAATTATTTCTGTTAATATAAAAAATGAAGTGTATTTTCAAAATGAAATCCAAGAAATTAACATTAATCAACAGCGGGAAATTGAAATAGAAGATGTTCAATTTATCAAGAACGAACCTGATATTCACAATTTGGCGAAAGTCGCAAAATACAAAAAAGAACAAGCCACAATGAAAATTGCGACAGTAAATCTAAATCTTATAGATTTTTCGTGTACGAAATGCGGGTGTCTAATTGATAGAAGCAAGTCCGCCCATGTTCAATGCAATGATAGCAATGCAATATTTAATGAGTGTTTTACTTTTTTGTGTTGGCAATGCTTAAACGTAAAAACGCCAATTAAAAAGCGAAAAAATGTATTTAAAAAGTTGAAATGTAACGAATGCTGTAAGACGTTTGCATTAAAATATCTATTAATCGATCACATTAATGTCCTTCATCGCAAAATAAAAAGACATAAATGCAGCGAATGTGATTATATGTGTTACGATAAAAAACAGTTAAAAAGACACATTGATGGTGTTTATCGCAAAATAAAAAAATATAAATGCAGCGAATGTGATTTTAAGTGTACTCGAAAAGGACACCTAAAAGGACACATTGATGGTGTTCACCGCAAGATAAAAAGTCATAAATGCAGCGAATGTGATTATATGTGTTACGATAAAAAACAGTTAAAAAGACACATTGATAGTGTTCATCGCAAAATAAAAAAATATAAATGCAGCGAATGTGATTATATGTGTACTCTAAAAGGAACCCTACAAAGACACATTGATGGTGTTCATCGCAAAATAAAAAAATATAAATGCAGCGAATGTGATTATATGTGTACTCTAAAAGAAACCCTTAAAAGACACATTGATGGTGTTCACCGCAAATTAATAAGTTATAAATGCAGCGAATGTGATTATATGTGTTACGATAAAAAACAGTTTAAAAGACACATTGAATGTGTTCACCGCAAGATAAAAAGTCATAAATGCAGCGAGTGTAATTATGTGTGCTACAGTAAAGGTCACATAAAAACACACATTGATAGTGTTCATCGCAAAATAAAAAAATATAAATGCAGCGAATGTGATTATATGTGTACTCTAAAAGGAACCCTACAAAGACACATTGATGGTGTTCATCGCAAAATAAAAAAATATAAATGCAGCGAATGTGATTATATGTGTACTCTAAAAGAAACCCTTAAAAGACACATTGATGGTGTTCACCGCAAATTAATAAGTTATAAATGCAGCGAGTGTGATTATATGTGTTACGATAAAAAACAGTTTAAAAGACACATTGAATGTGTTCACCGCAAGATAAAAAGTCATAAATGCAGCGAGTGTAATTATGTGTGCTACAGTAAAGGTCACATAAAAAAACACATTGATGGTGTTCATCGCAAAATAAAAAAATATAAATGCAGCGAATGTGATTATATGTGTACTCGGAAAGGAACCCTAAAAACACACATTGATGGTGTTCACCGCAAAATAAAAAGTCATAAATGCAGCGAGTGTAATTATGTGTGCTACAGTAAAGGTCACATAAAAAGACACATTGATGGTATTCATCGCAAAATAAAAAGTCATAAATGCAGCGAGTGTAATTATATGTGTAACGATAAAAAACAGTTAAAAAGACACATTGATTGTGTTCACCGCAAGATAAAAAGTCATAAATGCAGCGAGTGTGATTTTATGTGTTACGATAAAAAACAGTTAAAAAGACACATTGATTGTGTTCACCGCAAGATAAAAAGTCATAAATGCAGCGAGTGTGATTATACGTGTTACGAAAAAAGAAATTTAACCTCACACATTGATGGTGTTCATCGCAAAATAAAAAAATATACATGCAGCGAATGTGATTATATGTGTACTGTAAAAGGAACCCTAAAAAGACATATTGATGGTGTTCACCGCAAAATAAAAAGTCATAAATGCAGCGAGTGTAATTATGTGTGCTACAGTAAAGGTCATATAAAAAGACACATTGATGGTATTCATCGCAAAATAAAAAGTCATAAATGCAGCGAGTGTAATTATATGTGTTACGATAAAAAACAGTTAAAAAGACACATTGATTGTGTTCACCGCAAGATAAAAAGTCATAAATGCAGCGAGTGTGATTATACGTGTTACGACAAAAGAAATTTAACCCCACACATTGATGGTGTTCATCGCAAAATAAAAAAATATAAATGCAGCGAATGTGATTATATGTGTATACAAAAAGGAAACCTAAAAAAACACATTGATCGTGTTCACCGCAAGATAAAAAGTCATAAATGCAGGGAGTGTGATTTTATGTGTACTGTAAAAGGAACCCTAAAAAGACACATTGATGGTGTTCATCGTAAGATAAAAAGTCATAAATGCAGGGAGTGTGATTTTATGTGTACTGTAAACGGAACGCTAAAAAGACACATTGATGATGTTCATCGCTAGATAAAAAGTCATAAACGCAGCGAGTGTGATTTTATGTGTACTGTAAAAGGAACCCTAAAAAGACACATTGATGGTGTTCATCGCAAGATAAAAAGTCATGAATGCAGGGAGTGTGATTTTATGTGTACTGTAAACGGAACGCTAAAAAGACACATTGATGATGTTCATCGCTAGATAAAAAGTCATAAATGCAGCGAGTGTGATTTTATGTGTACTGTAAAAGGAACCCTAAAAAGACACATTGATGGTGTTCATCGCTAGATAAAAAGTCATAAATGCAGCGAGTGTGATTTTATGTGTACTGTAAAAGGAACCCAAAAAAGACACATTGATGGTGTTCATCGCTAGATAAAAAGTCATAAATGCAGCGAGTGTGATTTTATGTGTACTGTAAAAGGAACCCTAAAAAGACACATTGATGGTGTTCATCGCTAGATAAAAAGTCATAAATGCAGCGAGTGTGATTTTATGTGTACTGTAAAAGGAACCCAAAAAAGACACATTGATGGTGTTCACCGCAAATTAAAAAGTCTAATTATACGGTGTTTTTAAATCTGACTGGATTTCTATTCCATCAGGGGTTCCTCAAGTCAATCTGTTGGGCCCATTATTATTTCTATTTTATATTAATGATACTGATAGTTGTCTTCACAATGCTGACGACCTTAAAATTTTCTATCCTATAAAACATGTTGATGATTGCCGTCTATTACAGAAAGATATCGAACGTTATGCTACATATTGCAAAGTTAATCGACTCTATTTAAATGTATCTAAATGCTACTCTATGTCATTTAGATGAAAACCAGTACTATTGATTTTGATTATAAAATTAAAAGCACTTGTTTAGCCAAGAAAGTAACTGTGAAAGATTTGGGGATAACATTGGATCGAAAATTACTTTTTGTAAAGCATGTTGACCCAATTACTTATAAAGCTTTCGGCATGTTGGGTTTATTCTCAGAGCATGTAAGCATTTTAATTCATTTTTTTCTTTCAAGATCATCATTCGTCCGAAGTTAGCTTGAATATGCATCGCAAATATGGAATCCACATTACAATGTGGATTCCATGTGGACATTGACAGGTTGGAACGAATTGAAATGAAATTCATTAAGTATTTGTATAATCGTACATTTTCTCTTCCTGACATTTTCTCAATTTCATTAGAAAAATATAATATGGCCAATCTTTCAGATAGAAGATCTCTGACTTATCTTAAATAATTTTGTTAGTTCCATGGAACTAATTGCTTTGATTAAATTCATGTACACTCTCGGTTAACTAGACATAAAGAGCTGTTTCGTCTGCCCATATGCAAAAGTAATTACTCCCAAAACAATAATGTTATTAATATATTTAGTTGTAATTTGAGTGAGTTTAAGCATCAAATTTCTAAATGTTTGAATGTGTAATTTCCTCTTGTCTATCTACCTTTTGTTAAAAATTATATGTTAAATCTTTGTTTCGTTAGTTTTAGTTTTTGCGAATTACACATTAATTATATTTTAACATTGCAAATTCTTAAAGGTTAACATTCTTATCTTTGTTTTTCTATAACTGTTGTAACTAACTGTTTATTTGCCAAATAAAAAATTAATAAATGCAGCGAGTGTGATTATATGTGTTTCTATGAAAGAAGTTAAAAAAAAAAAATATATTGGTCTTCATTTCAAAATAAAAATATTTAAATGGAGCTATTGTAATTATATTTGTACTCAAAAAGGAAATTGATGAAACACACATTGATGATGGTCAAACCGAAATAAATATAAATATATAAAAATGTAGCGATTGCGATTGTAAAAAAAGGTAAAATGTTATCTGTGACATGGCTTTGAGTTCATTATCTACGCAGACGACATAGATTTTATAGGTTTAACTTCGAAATGTAAATTAAATTGAATTTAAAAAAATCATATCTCATCATTATACAGGATGATTTTTACCGTTCGACTCTATAAAATACAGGGTGCGTCGAAAATAATATAGAAATGAAGGCGACTAAATACGTGAACGAAGATTCCTTCTGAGGAGTGATTCTGACACACAAGTCGTTACCATCAAATTTATTTTTACCTACTTGTTTCTTTACTGTACTTTACTGTACCTTACTGTACTTTACTGTGGTCTATTCAGTTTTTCTGCTACTTTTGTTAGTTATTCGTATCGATGTATGATTACCTGATAGGTAAAATGAAATAAACACACTTAGCTTTAACGTGCCTAATTATAATTATTGTTTTGTTTATCGTTATAATATTGATAACAAATATATAAATTACATCGTAGCTGTTAATAAAATAATTAAATTAAGATAGCCTTTATGATTAAATTCATTTTGTTAAAATTGCCATAGAAACAAACATGTTTAACAACATCACGTCTATCATAAAATATTTATTTTTTCAACTAATTTATATTTATAAGTTCAAAAAATATGTTTTTTTTACTTAATAGATATTAGAATATTTCAAATATTAAAATAAAATGATTAAGTATGTTGAATTTCAGTTAAAGAATTTATATTATTATTTTAGTTTATTGTTTTAGAAACCCATGCTTGATGATTTGGTAGAATTTGCTTAGAATTCAATAAAATTTTACCGACCTCATATGGATTTTTATTTTCCTATATTATATCAAACAAAATTATAAAAAAAAAAAAACTTTTTATTGTAATATTACATAGTTTCGGTTTGAGTGCTATGTAATATTAAAAGTACCTACTTTTTAACATAAATAGTATAAATATTTTAATTCAGTTAATTACTTTTTTTCGTATTAAATTTTTTGAAGGCCGTATTTCAAACATTTACAATATTATATTATTTTTCTTTTTTTTCAAAACAAGTACTTATATTATAGTTGAATTGTATTTCATGTTTTACTTATTGGCTTTCGGTAAATATTTTTCAATTTAAAAAAGCCTTCTTAATATACCGGAAGTGTATTTTTTTGAAATCGGTATAAATTAGAATCTTAATCATCAGAAATGAATGGTCAGATTACCTACCTACCTACCTAGCGACGATTTCCGTGTGAATTAAGTGGAAAACTTACAATAAAATTATTTATCCTCAAAAGATGTTGATGTAAAAAGTGTATAAATTGTTTTAGATAATTAAGAAAATTTAAATGCAGCGAGTGCAATTCAAATCACTCGCAGAATCATATCGATATAGCTCATCGAAAAGAATTAGGTGTAGCCAGTGTAATTAATTAGAGAAACATATCAAAGCATTTCATATGAAAATAAACAATAAATAAACAAATCATTTGCAGTTCATTAAAATATTAATATTATTTCCTCCCCGCCCGCTGCCCTCTCCTCAGGCCGGGCATGGCCCTCGACGGAGCGCCGCCTCACCACGGTCGCTTCCGTCCGCACGTTACTCGCCGCCGCCGCCTGCGTTGTCTCCCTCTCGCAGGCTCTCCTTGGCCAGCTGATCCGCCGGAGTTATCGGACCGCGAGGGACGAACCGTGACTGGTCGGGCACCGCATCAACTACAGATCTAAATGGTAGCAAAATTTGAGACAAATAATGAACTTCCCCTATTGCCTGGCAGGGTAATAGGAGAAGAGTGCTTGGGCGCCAGACGGGGCGTCCAAGCGCTGTCACTGGTTGCCCCTCGTCCCACTCTCATCGCCTTGACTCACTCCCGTTACATGGCAGGTTTGGCTAGTCCAGACCGCGACTTAAAAAAAACCCGGTCACTCCTCGAGATGAGAGGACGCTATCATGGAACGGGCTCAAGATAAACGAAGATCTCAGGGTCATCTGGGTCATGTACTATGAAGCATTATGACCCCCTGTCACAAGTAAATGATGAGGTAGGTACATGGCAAAGGTAGTTAAAGACGAGAGGTGCATTTATTGAAAAAAATGCTGAGGTTAAATTGATAACAATTAAAGTCGTTTAATACAATACCACAACAGATGAGAGACCAGTTGAACCAGAAGGGTCAAATGGTCTAGAAGATAACAACCGACTAATGAACAAAAATGAACAAAAGGCTTAACGCCGTCGTTCTGTGGTCTGAAGGACCTTAGATGAAACGACAACGTGCATGACATAAAATAATAATGATGTAAAAAAAAAACAATTAATTTCGAATTTTGACATGGACTCGACAATGCGACGAACATGTTTCAGATACAAAGCAGGGTGAAACGATAACGTAAAAAAATCAATTAATTTCAAATTTCGCAATTGGCTCTACGATGCGACAAACATGTCAATTAACTGCATGATGAAACGATATTGCAAATAAAATGAAATACTAATAATGCAAAAAAAACAATTAATTTAACATTTTGGATTGGGTTTTACAATCCGGCAAACATGCTTCAGGAAACAATGCAATTGGCTTAGGTGAGAAAAAAAATACTAATAATCTACCCGAATGTAATCCAAAGTACGACCTCACTTAACGCTTTTTGGCAAAATTATAAATCAACAATTAATTAAACAGTTAATTAAACAAACCTCATTTTATGGCAATATTGCTCTTACGTGAGTTCAAATCAAATAAATATGAAAAGCTAACAAACATATAAAATTCTTAAGAGTGACTTTATTACTTTAATATTCAAAACAGATTGTTTGTAAACAATGGCATTACGTCATAATGACGTTTTACTATTTGTGCTTAGGTGTAGGTACGCCGATTAAACATTAGGAGGCGACACCTCGTTTAAAGCAAAAAACAAACAAACAAAAACAAACAAAATAATCAAACAAATCGACGGTGGTTTCACGCTACATGCTAGGTACTTATTTATGGCTAAGCATTTTGGCATTTTGGCACAGCAGAAACATACTAAAAATTATATTAAAAAGTTTATAAAGATTATAGGTATTTTACTCACTATCAGAACCAATGGTAAAACGTATTGCATGGGGTTATCTTAAAGTAATACAAAAAAAATATAGTATAGCATTTCAATATGATGGCATGGCATTTGACACCTCGTGTGAAAAAATCTAAACAAATAAACAAAAAAAAAAAACTGGTTGGAAATATACTAAAGAATAACTGCTGATAGCCGGGGCATGTGTACTTCTTAAAATGTTAGTATAATTATTTAATAAAAAAAAAATCAAAATTTATTCAGAAGCTTCAAGGGATCGAACGGACTAAACCCGTTTGAAACAATAAAAAAAATCCACCCACTCCAGAGATAATTTATGTGACGGACCCCCTTTTTCCTCGGCCCGAAGATCATCGAAGACGTGGCCCAGATGAGCAGATCGGCGCCCCTCCGTTCGCCCGGGACCCTCGGGGACCTCGAACCTTCGTGCAGGTGGCCCCCTCACCAGCCATTTGGCCACTGATAAATCGCACAAAAACCAAACTTGCGCGCCTGAAATATTTATCGCTTAGGGTAGTTCATTCAAAAGTCACTGCTGAATTCATGTATTCAATTTAGATTTGTTTTAAAAATGCATATTTTAAAAAAAGAGTGGTTATTATCATTTTGTTTTTTTGTTTTTGTATCGTATTCGATGGTTTTGTGCCCGAATTTTACCAAAGCGCAATAACCAAAAGTCTACAAGAGAACATTATGAAATTTATCACTTTCTCAACTTTACATATGTTTATTTTTCGACCAGCAAGTATAGCTATCGCCTGTTTATAGTATTGTTATCGTGCAGCACTCTGCACTGGTAAATCATCGATGGTCACTCAAACGCCGTCCGCGAGATGGCGCGCACGCGCTCGCCCCTGATTGGCTAAGGGAAGCATCGACACATGCGCACGACGGAACGGCGGGCGATGCGCCGCGACCGGTCGGCCGGCAATCGCCCGAGACCTTTCTCCAGCGAAGCCCGCGTCAATTGTGTCACTGCCTTGTCTCTGCCTTCATATTGCGATCTCATTTATTGTAACATTGTTAATAAAGTGGTACTTCGTACTTAATGGTGTTTACTGAAAGGACCCCATATAACAGTATATAAACCCGACGCACCCAATGATAGTTTTATACCGAAATTCAGCGCCATGATGCATCATCAGGTATCTTACTTAGCTCCATGGTAAATTCCGAACGTGTGGAAGTGTGGAGTGACTGATAAATGCATTTTGGCTTACAGAATAGAACTAAAATAAAATACTATATAAATTGAGTCAAATCAAAACTACTCAGGCGATCAAACAGGTATTTAAAACAATCTTGGGAAACTTCTTCCCTTTTACTTTGTCACACTTGAGAATAATTTCTATAAAAACATCATTTTTTTCCTACCCGGTGCTCCCTTAACACATTCAGATCCGTACGTTACAGACAACAAAATATCCCACTCTGAACTGACTTATAATTTCTTATAATTGACAATTAATATGTAAAAAACTATGAAAATGTTTGTTTCTTATATTTAATAATATATTGACATAACTTTTGTAAAAAAAAACTCAAATTATTTACCATCAAAAACACTCCCAATTCACTAACGCGCTTTTCACCAAACGTCAAAACCAAACTAAAATGAAAAAAAAAGAAGAATATTCCTATTCCTTCATGAATCCAGGTTTACGCGACATGCCATGCTTTTGAATAATAATAGAAATTCATTAAGACGGTATCGGGTTTACCCGGGAACGGAACCCTGTCGTATAAGACGATCACGATATATACCGTTATCGGCGCTGAACGTGTTAATTGTCAGGAAATGATGATTTAATTATTACCATTAGTTAATTAATTCACTCTCGATATGTAAGTTTTTAAAATAGTCTTAAGTGTGTGCGAATGGCCCTGGTGATATTTTTATAATATTCTACCCATTTTCGAATTCAATTATTTGCCCTTTGCCCTTCGCCCTTCGCCCTTGGCCTTTCGCCCCAAGGACAAAGGGCAAAAGGGCGAAGGACAAAGGGCAAAGGGTAAAGGGTAAAGGGCGAAGGGCAAAGGACAAAGGGCGAATGACAAAGGGCAAAGGGCAAAGGGTGAAGGGCAAAGAGCGAAAGACAAAGGGCAAAGGGCATAGGGCGAATAACAAAGGGCAAAGGGCACAGGACAAAGGGCAAAGGGCAAAGGTCGAAGGACAAAGGGCAAAGGTCGAAGGACAAAAGGCAAAGGGCGAAGGGCAAATGGCAAAGGTCGAAGGACAAAAGGCAAAGGGCGAAGGGCAAATGGCGAAGGACAAAGGGCAAAGGGTAAAGGGTAAAGGGCGAAGGGCAAAAGACAAAGGGCGAATGACAAAGGGCAAAGGGCAAAGGGCAAAGGGCACAGGGCAAAGGACAAAGGGCAAAGGACAAAGGGCAAAGGGCAAAGGTCGAAGGGCAAAGGGAGAAGGGCAAAGGTCGAAGGACAAAGGGCAAAGGTCGAAGGACAAAAGGCAAAGGGCGAAGGGCAAATGGCGAAGGGCAAAGGGCAAAGGGCGAAGGACAAAGAACAAAGGGCAAAGGGCGAAGGGCGAAGGACGAAGGGCGAAGGACAAAGGGCAAGGGCAAAGGGTGAAGGGCGTGAATCTTACTTGAATCGCAATCTATCAACTAGTGTGCGAATATAATTTCCGAAGTGCGATTCACCACCGCACGACTGACTTAAGTTGTTTCTCATTTTTGGGCATTTTTGGGCATCATCGCGGTCAATCGATATATTTATTATGAAAAATAAGAAAATAATTTATAACGGGTTTTTTTTTTAGAGGCGTGGTTTTCAATCTGGCACTACTTTTTTCGTAGTTGGTGTTTTTGACAGCTGTCACTTGATTTATGCTCAGTTTGGTTTGCCATTTCATAATGAATAGACTTACTCATGAACAACGTTTGCAAATAGTGCAAATTTAGAAAAAAACACTCTAAAATAAAGTAAAAATCGCGTCGTGGGCCTGTGGCGTGGCCTCCAAGATCGTGCGATTTAACACCGCTGGACTATTTTTTGTGGGGTTATGTGAAGTCGCTTGTCTACGCAGATAAGCCGGACACGATTAACGCCTTGGAAGAGAATATTCGGCGCGTTATTGCTGACATACGGCCCAACTTGCTGCAAAAAGTGGTTGAAAATTGGGCCTCTCGGCTGGAATTTGTTCGAGCGGCCATTTACCCGAAATCATTTTTAAAACATAATGGCAAACCCTTATCTTTATAATAAAACTAAATTCTTAGCCATAACATCAAATTATATGCGTTTTATCTCTTCTTGAAAACCACGCCCCTAAAAAAAAAACCTTTATTATATCTATTAATTTTGTACGCAGTCATGGCAGATATAGCAGTTTTTTTTGTCAAATGTGTCGTTAATAAAGTCTCCGACTAAAGATACTTATTAAATAGTATTTGTTTTAATATAGTGTAAAACGGTTTTCATTTTATTTTTTAATTTTCCGATTATTTAAAGAATATTTTTAGTCCGTTTTAATTCAAATAATTACGCGTTTGTCTTTTAAATGAAATTGTTTTACCATAGAGCATCATTAATATATACCAGTAGGCCAGTGATTCATACCGCAAAAAAACTTTCTTATTTTCTGGTGAACGGTGTCAATATGAGTGTAAATTGTATTGGCTAAACATGCATCAACATAGTCGCTACATTAAAATTGTCTATGAACGCCATCTAAAACCAAAAATCCAACACTTTTATTAGTTCAACATATATTTATTATCCAATTAACGCCAATATAAATTCCTAATATAAATTCCGTTAGTTGAATATGCATAATCAATCGCTGAATTTAAACAAATAAAAGATGATTATTTTATTGTGTTTTGTGGTTCAGATGTTTTCTGCTAATTGAAAATTAGAAAATATGTTTTTTTTTACCCTTTCGGGTCTGATTATACAAATGGATGATGAAATATTTCATTCGAATGATCTAATAAAAAAATTGTTATAAAAGCTCACTATTTTTGTTGAATTTTGCGATTTGTTGTATTAATATTTTCAGAATTTTCATTTTAAAAATATTGCTAAAATCTTAAATACATTTCTCTCGTAAGTTCAGTATAGGAGCATTGAAGCTGAATCTATATGAGATTGGGATTTTTATCTATTCATTTAATTGTTTATTTATCTACCTTTATCCACTCAATTACTTGTTAATTGCTTTTAAAAGAAGTTCAACACACTGGCACGACGGAACCACGCAAAAACAATCTTAGTCCGTTTTATAGGCGCCAATCGTTTTGAAATAAACGAGAAATTATAATCAATTTCTAAAAGTATCTTAAGGAATTCAAAACAACTAAACCAAACTCAAAGTACGCTCAGATCGACCACGCCAGTGGATGCTTTTTGTCTGAATTCTCACTTAAGGTAATTTCAATTATATTCTCTTAACTCATTCTTCGCTCATGAAGAATTATCAAACCTTGACAATCAATTCAAAATGGCCGTGTGGCCCAATATATTAAAACATTACACAGTTTAGCATGCGGACAAAACAAACAAATTAAAGATTAGGTTTTTCATAAATTATAGAATATGAAAAAATCTCTTTTATATGTAGTTTTTAAATACTATTGTTAAATTGCATTATTTTTGTGTAATTTAAACTTCTAAAGTAATAAAATGTGAATAAATATATTGTTTTTAAAAATGTAAGGACATTCCTAAGTATAAAAATGAAATAGTGTTTCCCACGGGATTCCTTATTACTTGACTTCCTCGCCTCCGGACTAAATGGGTCAACTTTTTCTAGTGCAAGTCCTTTTATGGGGTTATTCTACACATCAAACGAATCGACTATTGTTTTACGGGTTTTCTTAATTTTATCATTTTTTCCAAAGAAAATATATAATAATCTTAAAAATCTAACTAAACCCTAGTTACTAAAAACTAAAAACTAGTTAAACCCGACAACATTTTCATCTTGCTATTTCCAGCTCGAAAAAGATATTCTCTTTAACAACACATCCTGGCCAAATGCGACAAATTTGCTAGGATAGGTGGAACCCGCAGACCTCAAAGGAATACTTCCCTGGTGACTGCTACTCAAAACGCTGCTTTCTGAATGCTGGGTTCCACTGGTGCACCACTCACTCACGGCTGACCACAGAATCATGTGATTCAGAGGAACGGGCTACTTAAAGGATCTTCTCTTATTTTATTTAATTTTAAAATTCCCGTCTGCAGTTGAGTCGCTCTACTCAAAACCCAAATCAGACTGACTGTAAAAAAGTGACAGCATTAGGATAAAATATCAGCGCTGCCAATGTCGAAACTAATGTATTATAATACTATTTAATTTATTTTTTATTATTCTATAGTATTTGTGTGTTTACTAATGTGTTAATATAATATTGTTTTTGATGCCAATTTGAAGTGAGAAATGTTAATGAGGTATGAAATTACTTTTTTGTATAATAATATAAAAAACTTAATCCTAATGTGAAGACGGAACAAATTTTTATAGGATTATTTTACTGCCCATTTGAGTTACTTTTTTTGGGTACATTAACAAACTTGTAGAATAAAATTGTCCAGTTTCAAGTGTAAAATAACACCAAAGATCGATTTGCGGGAGAAAAATTGACAAAAACCCTAATATTCCTAAAAGAAAACATCTGACCACTAACTAGTGTTAGTTCCAAAAACGTCGAATTCATAATTATTGATGCAAAAGGATTGAATTCGTAGGCAAATACGAGGGTAGAATGAATTAACCTGTTAAGTACCTAGTTGTTGCAATTATAACGATTTTACACAAAACTGTGTTATGCGCATTCAAACGATAATTGCCGTGGCTGTAATCATTTTATTCAAAATGTGCAAATAACAGGAATGTTTCTGTAAATATCTGAAACTCCAAATAAAATACAAAATAACTCTTAAAACCACACACATTGCATATGAACTTTCTAATTTAAGATGACAGTACTTAATTGTAAATGTTATATATGAAATGCTACATTAAAAACAACATATTGTCTTAATAATATGATAATGTTTTTGTTATTTAAATGAACCTTAATTAACTAGCTGAACTTTCTTATATGTGGTGTCTATAGTTATGTATTTGTAATTTTTGTTTAGCAAAACTTGTAAAATCACACTCGCTGCATTTAAACTTTCTGATTTTTCGATGAACGGCGTTAATATGGTTCCGTAAATGTTGATTAGTTGAACATGCATAATCACACTCTATGCATTTAAACTTTCTTATTCTCAGATGAACGGCGTTAATATGGTTTCGTAAACTTTCTTTAAGTAAACATGAATAATCACATTCGCTGCATTTAAATTTTTTGATTTTCCGATGAACGGCGTTAATATGGTTCCGTAAATGTTGATTAGTTGAACATGCATAATCACACTCGCTGCATTTAAACGTTCTTATTTTCAGATGAACGGCGTTAATATGTTTCTTTAAATCTCCATTACTTGAACATGCATAATCACACTCTGTGCATTTGAAAGTTATCATTTTCCGATGAACGGCGTTAATATGGTTCCGTAAATGTTGATTAGTTGAACATGCATAATCACACTCGCTGCATTTAAACTTTCTTATTTTCCGATGAACGACGTTAATATGGTTCCGTAAATGTTGATTAGTTGAACATGCATAATCACACTCGCTGCATTTAAACTTTCTTATTTTCCGATGAACGACCTTAATATGGTTCCGTAAATGTTGATTAGTTGAACATGCATAATCACACTCGCTGCATTTAAACTTTCTTATTTTCCGATGAACGGCGTTAATATGGTTCCGTAAAAGTTGATTAGTGGAACATGCATAATCACACTCGCTGCATTTAAACTTTCTGATTTTCCGATGAACGGCGTTAATATGGTTCCGTAAAAGTTGATTAGTGGAACATGCATAATCACACTCGCTGCATTTAAACTTTCTTATTTTCAGATGAACGGCGTTAATATGTTTCTTTAAATCTCCATTACTTGAACATGCATAATCACACTCTGTGCATTTGAAAGTTCTCACTTTCAGATGAACGGCGTTAATATGCTTCTGTAAATCTCTATTACTTGAACACGAATAATCACATTCGCTGCATTTAAACTTTCTTATTTTTCTGTGAACGAGTTTTCGAATTTTGATATTTTTTAATATTTTAATGTTATTGCTTTTCTGTTTTTTAGTAGTCAATGATGAAAGAGTAGTTTCATCTGAACATCTGTAACATAAAATTAGATGTTCGTTGAGATTATTCGTTAGCGAATGTATGGAACCGTTTCGATCAACGGAACTCAAGCAATTCGAACAAGTAAAGTCTATTTTCTTCAATATTATTCTGACGCATTTCATTTCGTCTATTTTGCTCGGATATAATGAAAAAATGGCGTTTTTTCCGTAATTATGCTGTACCACATTTTTTGCGTCTTTTTCCGATTTGATAAATGTGATATTTTCTACTGTAAATTGATCGCATAGTTGATTTGAGTTCAGTTGTTGATTTGAGTGATTACTATCGCAGTCATTGACAATGATTTCTGATTTAACGGATTGACTTGCAGAATATTCGTTAGAATTATTAAATCGCACTTTTTCAAAATCACTGCTGCTTGGTTTGTTATCTCTAGTTTTCTCATAAATACTGTGATCATTCGCTTGCTCCATTTTATGAGTCTCATTTTATGAGTAATATAAATTAATTTAACATTATGTTATGCGATATTAAATCAATAGAATGTTTTGGTTAGGTATCTACATAATTATTATATTCTTGTAATGAGTTTTAATATCTCCACGTATTTTAGTTGGATTTGACTTATCACTTCACTATTTTTGATGGCGTTCTACTTTCTCTAACCTAACCTAACCTGTCAGTTTGGTTAAAGTTTCACTTGTTTAGAATAATGATTATATTGTATGCAAATCCGGACGAATAATGGCAAATAAATTTAATACAGCAATTCCTACTTCGTTCGAATCAGGGCAACTGCAAAATTAACACTTTCTGTCTCTATTATTGTCATGGCGACTCTAACCTGTCAAACTGACAAGGAGCGTTCGGCAAGTCAGCTTCAGACTAACCCTACAGAAAGTGTGATTTATGCCAGTTCAAAGTTGCAAAAGTAGGTAGACTGAAAATTGTATTTACTTAAGGTAAATATTGCGGATTATTTGAATCAGTCATGTTAACCGATTTTATATGATCTGTTACATTCGTAACTAGGTGCGCGTAACATGTTCTAAGAAAGGTTATTTGAGTTCTTTTTATTGTTACATTTTCCACTTGTATTATCCTTTTTTTGTTGCGTTAGTGGAGAGGATACAAAACTACAGATGAAACTAAACATGAATCTAAAGTGAAACGCATATATTATTTTATTAGATAAAAAATAAACATTCCTACCTTACTATGTAGAAGTACAAGTATATATGTATATATATTTTTTATTTATATTCGTCCCTTTAATACGTCCAAGCGATAGACAATGATCTTACTTTGGGCCGAAATTTTGTAAATCTAATTGCACGTGGCTCTATCACACACGAATACCATATGGGGGTAGTCCGGGAGACGTGTACACGGGTTTACTAATTCCCCAATGTGGAGTTATGCTGCCAGAAAACATAGAGACGGGAACTGAGGGCGAAAAACGCACCACGCCAAGTACGCCACTTTGCGTCGAGTACACTCCTCGCGAATCGTACTCTCGCTTGCTCGCATGTGTCATCTATCCAGTCTCTATCCAGATGGGTATCTACCGGTGTCGGGTTTTCACAAGGACAATTTGTATCTATATGTTTTAAAAGATCGTTGGGGAAAAGTGCCATCGGAAAGAGGCTCCTTAAATTACGCACAATTGCTAATCTCTTTGAGATACAGGTCTTTTCTTTTTGTTTTAAAAAAAAATAATTGGACATGTAAACACAATGTTACCACTATCCTACCAAAAGATATGATGCCATGTTAGGTTAAAAGGGTGTAGCGAAGGGGTCCCTAGGGATTAACCCTCACCCTTGATTAACCCTCATCAGATAGCGTGGGTGAAAAAACACCGAAAGGATTTATTTATTGCTCACCTTTTCGGCAATATCTAAACTTTAGGCCTTTTAAACTTTTTTTTTGTATATTTACATTATTATGCTATTTTTGTTTTCGGCTAATGTTTTTAATTTAAAAAAAACCTTTATCAGATCTTTTGGATTTTTTTATATCGGATGAAGAAGACTATCTTTAATGTTTTAGAAAAGAAATTTCATCACTTTCTTGTGGATACAATAATTGCCGTCATTTCACACCAATCACTTTCAAATTGATACATAAAATTTAACGTCACAAATTCTCGGTCAAGTTCGCTAAGGGTCAAAATTAGACCAGGGAAAAGTGAAATTTTGCTATAACTTTCTTAGTATATAAAATATCGAATTAATTTAAATTTGATATTATTCCCTAACTAGGGGCTGAAAACTCACATAAGTAAACTTTTTTGATAGCGCCAACCATTAGTCTTAGGGGTGGGATAAAGTGCTTTTTCAAAATACAAGAACCATACCTCCCTTAATAATGACAGGATCAATTTCGTTCGAAATGTTAATTGTAGACCTCTAATTTCCCTACAACTTTTATTTGAAACAATTTTTGATATGAGCAACCCTCACGCCACACTAATAAGAGGGATTCAATATGCGCACTCTCGGTTGAGCCGCGCGGCAGCTCGCGCAGAGTTTGATACAAATTCGTACAATTGGCTTTCGCTTAAAAAACACTATCTACTTTAAAAAAATGCAATTGCCAAATATTTAAATGAATATATTTCAAAGTAAATGCAAGAGTAGTGCACAAATATATTATTATATATTTTTTATTATAATACAGTAATAATCTAGGATTTCAGAATTTGTATTAATTTTATTAAATCCTCACTTAAATAGTTTTTGAACAGCACATTATAATAGCATTAAAACACAATTATTTCAAATATACGAACACTCAATCTCAATTTCAATTCAACCAAATATAAAAATAATGAGCATCACATCTGCATATTAAAATTGTCTTTTGAGGTGTCTTTAAATGTTTAAAAAAACTTGATTATGTAATCATATAATTAATTTTTTTAATAAAAGATCTTCTTTTAGGTACTATTTAAGTACTTAGGTAAGTACCTAAAGTTAATAGTAAATGATACCTAATCGATTCTATAATAGAGTTTTGTTTGCACGCTTGTAATTGTAAATCGATAGGTTTTTTTTTAAATTCGTATTTATTGAATTTGTGTAATCGCACTGCCTGCATTCAATTTAATTTCATTTTCTGATGTATTGCGTGGGTTTGTTATTTTATGATAACTTAAAATGTTGCAGGGACGAAAAGATAATAAAGTGTGTAATTTAATGTTTATTTTTAATTAAGGCAAAACGCGTTTAATCGTGCTAATATTACGGGCGCGGACATAAAATTTAATAAATTATTTTATAACGAAAGTGGTTTTATTTCAAAGCAAGAGCGAAATAATATAACGAACGCAATATCACGTTTTATTTCAATTGTGCTGTTGCATTACAATACCTACTTTATTTTTTTATGACTGACTGAAATTAACACCAAATACTAATTAATTTGATTATCTGAATGGAAATTAAATTAAGCCGATCTACTTAATTTAAATTAAATTCAATAAAAGATGACTTTAGCAATAAAAGTTGACTTATGTGAACGCGTCGACCAAAAGGCGCGAATGACAATCTCGCTCTAACCTGTTCTAGGGCAGGCCAGGGCCGGCGCAACGCTGTGTTTAAACTATTATTTTCCATTTTTTTGATAAACTATGTTGAAACTGTACATATTTTTTAACTGTAGGCATTCTCTGCATTTCAATTTAATTATTTCACAATGAATTGCATCTACAGAATGTATTTCTTTTCGCTGATGTCTTTTTGGGGAGTTAAACTATATCGACAGCTAAACCGGTCCCCTGAAAAAAAACCATCATACTAAAATAATTGCATAATTAAAAAAACTTTGTTTTTCTTCGAAGGGCTTGCTTCGCGAACCGCGCCATGCGTTCAATCGCCTTCTCAAACATTCAAATTATTTCTATAAAATTTAGAATTCGTTCTTTTCGTAATTAGGAAACATTTTTAGAATATTTTTTGCTCATTTATGTTTGATTATTGATCTATATCAACCACTTAAAAGGACATCGGCATACACCTGTGAATGCTTCTGTAACTGTCCTTTACGTGTACTCACACTAACTGCATTTAAATTCAATAATTTCACGATGAGTTGCATCGACATGCTTCTGTAACTGTCTTCTATATGTACTCGTGTAATCGCACTCATTGCATTTAAATTTCCTTATTTTCCGGTGAATAGCATTGACATGATTCTTCAAATTTGTTTTGTTTGTACATATGTAATTGCATTCGCTGCATTTAAATTTCCTTATTTTTCTGTGAATTGCATCGACATGTATCTTCAAATTTGGTTTATTTGTACACGTGTAATTGCATTCGCTGCATTTAAATTTCCTTATTTTCCGGTGAATAGCATCGACATGATTTTTCAAATTTGTTTTGTTTGTACATATGTAATTGCATTCGCTGCATTTAAATTTCCTTATTTTTCTGTGAATTGCATCGACATGTATCTTCAAATTTGGTTTATTTGTACACGTGTAATTGCATTCGCTGCATTTAAATTTCCTTATTTTTCTGTGAATTGCATCGACATGTATCTTCAAATTTGTTTTGTTTGTAAATGCGTAATTGCATTCGCTGCATTTAAATTTTATTTTCCGGTGAATTGCATCGATATGGTATAATAAACCTGTCTTATATGCACTGGTATATTCGCATTCACTGCAATGAAATTTTCTTATTTTTCGATGAATTACTTCGATATGGTGTTTTAAATGTGTTTTATTTGCACTGGTATATTCGCATTCGCTGCAATGAAATTTTCTTATTTTTCGGTGAATTACTTCGATATGTTGTTTTAAATGTGTTTTATATGCACTGGTATATTCGCATTCGCTGCAATGAAATTTTCTTATTTTTCGATGAATTACTTCGATATGTTGTTTTAAATGTGTTTTATATGCACTGGTATATTCGCATTCGCTACAATGAAATTTTCTTATTTTTCGATGAATTACTTCGATATGGTGTTTTAAATGTGTTTTATTTGCACTGGTATATTCGCATTCGCTGCAATGAAATTTTCTTATTTTTCGGTGAATTGCATCGACATGTTTCTTCAAATTTGTTTTATTTGTACATGTGTAATTGCATTCGCTGCATTTAAATTTCCTTATTTTTCTTTGAATTGCATCGACATGTATCTTCAAATTGTATTTACTTGTACATGTGTAATTGCATTCGCTGCATTTAAATTTTCCAATTTTCCGATGAACTACATTAATATGATCCACCAAATAATATTTGTTTATAAAATCCTTGTTACATTCATTACACTTGGGTCGTATTCTTTTGTGTACAGAATCAATATGACCTAATAAAATAGAGTTTTGCTTAAATGTCCTATTACACTCGTTACATTTATATATTCTTTTTTTAATTTTATGTAATTTAGAGCGTTTTTTGTTCAGAGGAGCAGTCATTGTTAAACAAAGTTTTTCCTTTTCTTTGCAAGCCAAGCATAATAAATTTGACTCGTGTTGATTATGAACGCTATTTATCAAACCGCAATTATCAACGGTACACTTGCAACTACGACACGTAAAGCCGATTTCATTTGTTGTCAAAATGGATGTTTCTTCATTTTGCGTTGTTTTACATTTGAATTTTTGATCTGCGTTAACACAATATTCTACACTTGAAATATTAGCTTCCGATTTGATAAATTTAGTATTTTCCTCTTCAAAATAATCGCAGTGGTGATTAATTATCGTTTCTTTCTGGAAACCATAGAATCTTTTGTATTCAATGTGCGATTCACTAAAACGATCTGGATCAAGACTATTTTCGCACGATGGCTGTTGCGTCCCGTCGAAATGGCTGCTGGACGGATTGCAATCAACTGATTGCTCATATTTTACGGTAACATTGTCATCGTTTTGTTCTATTTTGAGAGCGGATTTATTTTCGTTTCCTTCCATAATTATAACCTCACTTAACCTAGTTCTGACAGTTCAGTCCATTTTGACATTTCGACCTGATTATTCTTTTTAAAAAAAAATATAGAAATAGGAAAGAAAAATAGTTGACAGGACCGATTAATATATTTTTAAATATTAAAAATAATTGTAAATTTTAATCGTGAATATCCGAATAGCAAAATATTACTATAGTTTAATAGTATAATAATCTCTAACAAAATAAATATCCCACCTAAAAGCTGAAATTTTTATAACCTATATTCACATATTAATTTTATTTATAACTAGCGCCAACCAGTTAGGCACTAAAGTGACCCCGTGAAATTAAGACAATTAATTTCTTATATCAATGTTAGTTACATGTAACCGCAAAATAAATGTGAATATTGTATGGCCTCATTAGCTTTCGTTAAAAAGATTGGAAATACCTCCGGTGTCCTTTACTATATATAATTAGGCGAGTAGTCGATGTTAAGTGAGGGGGAGGGGAAGGGGGGTATGTAATGTGGCCAGTCTATATTATATTATTAATATCTTCAATTGAGAGCGTTTACCTACCATTTGATAGCTTTATGTTGTTGTAGATTTAGCAAATTGTGTCATAGAGAGTACTGATGTTTATAATAAATCTTAGCGCTGCGAGTAGCATTGGCCACAGAATCATATAAATTATTATTATTATTGGCCCATCACAAGGATCTGTCGTCCTCTTCTGCATCGTTTGATGGCACATGGATTAGAGTTGCCCCTCACAACTTCTGTCTACGAAATATTCATTCAATGTTTTGTCCAAAAATAAATTTAATTTCAAAGGCTAGTCTTTCATTTGCTCATTTTTTTAGATGATTTCTCCGTGAATCTGTGAAGCGAGGGGCCGTTGTGTTTCCAAGCCTCCCAGGTCGCCGGAGACAATTTGGCATATCGTCTGAAATGCGTGGAGGAAAGACCCTAGGTGTGGCCTGAGAATTGCACTGCAGCGTGGACTGCAGTCCGCACCAGTTGGCTCCATTACACAGCAACTCCTCGGACGAGATGCCGCCCGGACCTTTCCATCGAGTTGGCTACCCATCTGGTCATGTAGGTCGAAATCTAACTGTTGTACAGGATCTTACAATAGAGCATGAGTTACATGCAAGGGTGTGCGACACAATTGGCACGAGTACTTCTTGGTTATTTCTACTGGAATGGATATATAATATTTTGTCTTGGCACTGTTTAACACTAAGCCCCTGTCGTGCGACCCCTGGGTCACCGTTCAAGGGACCGCCTCTCCGCACTCAAATCACGATGGCATGAATTGGAGAGAATCAATCAACACTTAAATATTAAAATATTCATCTTAAAATATAGTATAACTTATTTAGATTAAGTATTTAATATAGGCTGTTTTTTTTAGAGACGTGGTTTTCAATCTGGCACTACTTTTTTCGTAGTTGGTGTTTTTGACAGCTGTCACTTGATTTATGCTCAGTTTGGTTTGCCATTTCATAATGAATAGACTTACTCCTGAACAACGTGGCGTGGCCTCCAAGATCGTGCGATTTAACACCGCTGGACTATTTTTTGTGGGGTTATGTGAAGTCGCTTGTCTACGCAGATAAGCCGGACACGATTAACGCCTTGGAAGAGAAACTTTGATACTGTAATTAAAATAAATAAATATAAAAAAAATATGTTTTGCTGATAAATAACATCCTAAAATAAGTGCCGCAAATTTATATTAATGAATTGGGCTTTCTTAGATTATTATGACGCTACTATAACATTTTTATTTTTTAACATTGGTAGAGATTACAGCCAAACTACCCATTTCAAAGATTAAATCTTTATGTCGGCCGGAACATCAGTAGCCGTCGATATATGTTATGTTATTCACAACATAACATACATATGTTATGACATATGTTATGTTGTTGTATAGATCGTAAGTACTTAGTTAAGAGTATGTGAACCATCACACTACTTAACTACTTACGATCTTTAAGCAACAAATAATAAACTATAAAAATGGATGACAAACAAGATTAATGGTTATCTTTGATTTTATTTTACACTAAAATACATCCAAGTGGGTTGAATTGTGGAGAATAGAAAATAATGGTCAATAATAATATGTTAAAATAAATCCATGTGGTTTGAATTTATTCAAAAATTATAAGAATATACTCGTTTCGTTTGCATTTAAAACATCCATGTGGGTTGGTTTGTTTTCAATAAATATAATAATCGATAATTAGCAAATAATTTAAATTATAAAAAACAACCAAGTGGGTTGAATGACTCTTATTAAAATATTTAATTTTAGATATCAGTTCATTATGCGGTTTGGATGTTTCTTCGAAAAATATTTATTCTGACTTATCGTTTATAGGTTATGATCACATTTGAATTTAGTCTCTACCTCTCCGATCTTAATGTGAACTAAAAGTATTGTAAAACACTACTATGGAGGGCAGAGACCGTTTTATGGTAAAAATGGTTAAAAATGGTAAAAACGTTGGTATATAAAGTGCTAAATTAGGCAAAAGCTTTCCAAGTACGTGTTAAAATGCCTTCTTGTGCTGTGAAATCGTGCAAAAACCGTACCAGTTTGCACGGGAAGAAAGATGGAATTACATTTCATCGGTAAATATCAGTTTTACTTCAATTTTCTAATTGTATTTATTCTCGAAAATATACTCCGAAAATATGATCCGTTCAATGATTCGGTCATCTCGCTTCGGCTCCGTGGCCTTGTGGCGGAGTGGGGGGGGGGGGGGGGAATCAGCCGGTGGCGTGTTTTTTCGCGACCGGTTTCTGGTATCTAACTATATGTTCTAAAGATCGTTGCGTAGAGAGCAACGTTTCATTAGATACTCGCCATTTAATGCTGCAGTCAGATTCCTGCGGAGGGCAAAACCGAAAAATAAAAATTTGTCTCATTATGAAGGCACTTTTACATTCACATCCTTCACTGCCGACAAATGTCAAAGATTTTGATGACATTGAATGTCATTTAAGAAATATCAAAGCAAAATACAAAATTAATATACTCATTAAGTTAAGCGTAAGAACGAATTATTCCTACAAAGTTATAGGAATAAACGTAGAATTTGCATTTCATAAATAAAGCAATAAACAAAAAGTGAACCATTAAATGACAGTTTATCCATCCATATGGGGTGACGAAAGTAAGGCTAAAAGCAGCCCCTCATAGCGTCGAATAATCAGAATAAAACTACGTAAAAAATACTAAAATTTAAATCAATTGCCGACAAACATAAAAAACGACAATAAAATAATTAAACAGTCAAGTATAATCCGCAAAATAAAAAATAATAATGACATTTATACAGAAAATTTTAATCCGTTAACAATAAATAAATAAATCAAATGTTTGTTGTCAATTCGGACAACTTAACTTATTTGTCGTCTCGCCGATATAGAATTCGTCGCAGTAAATAATTAATGCAATTAGCAGTTAAGCAATCTGCACGAGTCCCTATTTTGGAGTGCTCTGCGCTGGTAGGGCTAGAAAATTCCACAGATGAAACGTGAATATTACAGGTCTTTTACAGGGAAATGAGCCCGGAATGAAGCTTAGTTGAACTACCGGAGGACCCGTTCTAGAGAGAATATTCCCAAGGTTAGGTGGCCTACTATAAGACACCGAGGGTGCTTTTGAAAAGAGAGCCTTAGTTGACGGATTTGAAGAAATAATAGGGAATAGATCCTTTAGAATGAACTTAAGTTTCCCCGGGGTTGAAAACTTAAGAATCATCCCGATAACTTATAGTGAAAGTACAGTTATATTAACCAATCTTCCTTATATATCTTATTTACCTGCACTTTAATTTTTTCGTATTTCCTAATAACTCATTTAAATGTTACTGATGCCATAACCATTTTTTCCTTTTATTTTTCTAATCTACGGCACTCAAATCTTATATAGGGTGATGATTTTAGAGGCGTGGTTTTCAAGAAGAGATAAAACGCATATAATTTGATGTTATGGCTATGAATTTAGTTTTATTATAAAGATAAGGGTTTGCCATTATGTTTTAAAAATGATTTCGGGTAAGTGGCCGCCGCGGCTGACTCGAACAAATTCCAGCCGAGAGGCCCAATTTTCAACCACTTTTTGCAGCAAGTTGGGCCGTATGTCAGCAATAACGCGCCGAATATTCTCTTCCAAGGCGTTAATCGTGTCCGGCTTATCTGCGTAGACAAGCGACTTCACATAACCCCACAAAAAATAGTCCAGCGGTGTTAAATCGCACGATCTTGGAGGCCACGCCACGTTGTTCAGGAGTAAGTCTATTCATTATGAAATGGCAAACCAAACTGAGCATAAATCAAGTGACAGCTGTCAAAAACACCAACTACGAAAAAAGTAGTGCCAGATTGAAAACCACGCCTCTAAAAAAAACACCCTATATTAATTTGGGCAGTAGATACTACTTTACTACTGTTCACTTTTAAAGTTTCAGTAACATTAGAGCACTGTGGTATAGTCGGCTGTGAACCATCTTGCGTTGTAGACGAGGGTACAGTTTTTTGGCTAACTTGGTCTAATGTAAAATGTAGAAAACTATGATGTCTTTTCAAGAATGAGTAGATTTACAGTTTGGGGTTTTATGGACATCGCTTGAACAATTGATGCAGATTCCATTTGATTTAACAGTTGTAATCTTTCCTGAGGAGTGATTTTTAAAAACTGCCGACATTGATAGATAGGATGGCCGCACCATCGCAAATTTTGATTTAGTAGCAGATGGTTTGTTAGTCAAGAAGACTTGGGGTCTTTAATATAAGGTTTTTGGGATAAAGACTGCGAAGAATTATTAGTTTTAGACTTGTCCTTTGTAAAACTTTCAATTGTTCCTGCACGAAGGCGAGCAGTTGTGCGCAAGTAGGAATTTCTCCCATACGATGCAACATTTCGAAAGATCTTGCAGTTTCGAGATCTAACTTCCTAAGAGCCGCGCTGAGCAGGAAGAAATCTGCTAAATCAGGAACTGCTACAAGTTTTACCGCCGAAACGGAAGGAGCGAATTTGTAAATAAAATTTTCCAAATCAGTTTCTGACTGTTTTGGCATTGATTTGAGATCGAATATTGTGTTAAAGTGGCCAATAATCTTTTATCTTCATATTTATTTACGAGCATATCCCAAATAATAGAGTACTTTTGTCCGACTGCAGTTACGCCTGAACAGACCCAACAAATATTGCAATTTGTCAGAGTCGGAGAGATCACCATTAAGATGAACCTCAATCAGATTGCCTTCAAAAGAGGGCAGATCCTTCCTCGGTTGAGGAAGGTTGCTCATCTCCGGTTTTTTTTGTAGCAGAAGCAGACTTGGGGCTGTTCTGTAAACTGGCCGCTACGGCTAGAGCCACACATATATATCGTCAAAGCCATTTCAAAGGCGGTTCAAACCTCATTTTTTCATCTGGTTTTAGTTTTATTTTAAGTAAATTTAATTCATCCAATGTAGTGAGAAATTGTTCGCGATATTGTGGGAGCATGGTACATTTAGCCAAGTAGGTCATTAATAAATAAACATTATGTGCGAACTCAAAAATAATATATTTGTCTTTCTTTGTCCGCTTGGCTGCGTATCTATCGGTCTCTTTCTCGCACCGCATCACACATTTTACAGGTCAATAATATTATTTATTTACGTATTTTGACATAAATAGCAGAGAAATTATAAATATAATGAAATATTTACAAGTGGAATGATATTCTTTCCATTAACTGCTGCATTTTCGAATCATTACTGCAAGTTTTACTGCACAAAGGGCATTTTTGTGAGTTTCTCTAAAACTGGCAAAAAAGCAATACCACACCAGCGAATGGTATTGCTTTTAGGCGGTGGACGAATTCTTGGAAGTTAGGGTCTAAATTTCGCGGTTCCTTCTATGCCAGCATTCAAAACGTAATTTGTAATAAACCTGGTTTCATCAAAAATATCCCTCTAGAGATCTCTCTTGTCCCTTAAAATGAAATTTCCTCTCAATTTATCACATTTGGTAGCATCTAACAATTTTACAATTAATAAAGTTATTTTAATATTGATCTCTCCTAACCAGCTTTCAATTTATTTAATTTTTGTTTATTTTCTATTTCCCATCCGTTAAATGCGGTTCTTCGTATTTATTTTTATATTTATAAAAGGTAAAATGTGTTTCTGGCACACTGCCTAAGCTTTTGGCTTATTGCCACTTTAGATGAAGAAAAAGAAGTGCGAGTGCGAACACAGTAGTTCAAGGAAAGCACATTTACAAATGCATATCGATGGACTTCATCAAAAAATAAGAAAATTTAAATGCAGCGAGTGCGATCACAGTAGTTCAAGCAAATCAAATTTACAAACGCATATCGATGGACTTCATCGGAAAATAAGAAAATTTAAATGCAGCGAGTGCGATCACAGTAGTTCAAGCAAATCAAATTTACAAACGCATATCGATGGAGTTCATCGAATGATAAGAAAATTTAAATGCAGCGAGTGCGATCACACTAGTTCAAGCAAAGCACATTTACAAATGCATATCGATGGACTTCATCGGAAAATAAGAAAATTTAAATGCAGCGAGTGCGATCACAGTAGTTCAAGCAAATCAAATTTACAAACGCATATCGATGGAGTTCATCGGAAAATAATAAAATTTAAATGCAGCGAGTGCAATCAAAGTAGTTCAAGCAAATCACATTTACAAACGCATATCGATGGAGTTCATCGGAAAATAAGAAAATTTAAATGCAGCGAGTGCGATCACAGTAGTTCAAGCAAATCAAATTTACAAAAGCATATCGATGGAGTTCATCGGAAAATAAGAAAATTTAAATGCAGCGAGTGCGATCACACTAGTTCAAGCAAAGCACATTTACAAATGCATATCGATGGACTTCATCGGAAAATAAGAAAATTTAAATGCAGCGAGTGCGATCACAGTAGTTCAAGCAAATCAAATTTTCAAACGCATATCGATGGAGTTCATCGAATGATAAGAAAATTTAAATGCAGCGAGTGCGATCAGAGTAGTTCAAGCAAATCACATTTACTAACGCATATCGATGGAGTTCATCGGAAAATAAGAAAATTTAAATGCAGCGAGTGCAATCAAAGTAGTTCAAGCAAATCACATTTACAAACGCATATCGATGGAGTTCATCGGAAAATAAGAAAATTTAAATGCAGCGAGTGCGATCAGAGTAGTTTAAGCAAATCAGATTTACAAAAGCATATTGATGGAGTTCATCGAAAAATACGAAAATTTAAATGCAGCGAGTGCGATCAGAGTAGTTTAAGCAAATCAGATTTACAAAAGCATATTGATGGAGTTCATCGAAAAATACGAAAATTTAAATGCAGCGAGTGCGATCACAGTAGTTCAAGCAGCAGTAGTTCAGTTCTACGAACGTATTTTATTTGTAAATCATAAAAAAACGCTATTGCTTATTGGTTAATTAATTAATGTTAAAATATGGAGCAAGTTATCGTATTTCACAATATATGTATGTAATTACGCAGTTAAGTTTTAAAACGGAGCATATTTAATGGCCAGATAAAACTTTCTATTCCACGCACTGCGTACTAGTTGCCAATCGTTTTGTCGAATTATTGTTTTTTTGTTAAAAATATTTAATAACGTTTAAAGTGTCATTTTAGATTTAGATAAAAGTTAAGTGACTTTAGTTAAGAATATTAGTAAATAATACTAGTAATGTAAGAAAATACCCTATATAAATGGCAGCTTATAAATTTGAGAAATTTGAAGAGAATTACATCGCTCTAAAGGTTAACGGAAAATATCCTGTTATTTATTCAATTTGGGTATTGAATATGGTCATAAAAT
This sequence comes from Neomicropteryx cornuta, assembly GCA_020383195.1. Classification (NCBI taxonomy): domain Eukaryota; kingdom Metazoa; phylum Arthropoda; class Insecta; order Lepidoptera; family Micropterigidae; genus Neomicropteryx; species Neomicropteryx cornuta. The sequence goes on along the minus strand of JAHKQU010000010.1, from coordinate 251,471 downwards.
AAGTATTTACTATAAATGTAACGAACTTGACTAGGCGTCTGTTCTAAGGTTGACTATATGTTATTGTTTTATTAATTATGTTATGTTAGACAATGGAAGTAATGTGCATATTGTAATTTTTAATAATGTATAAGTAAACATATGTTGCTTAAGCATTTAAGTTAAATAATTATGTGCTATATTCGCCCATTCTATAAAAATGAAATCTCTACTATTCTATCTTAGGTATATTTGGGAAAGTAGGACGGTATGCCACGCATCAAGGCTTTGAGAGTTATACTTCCCTCAGTCAACAAAAAAACAGTATAACTAGATATTTACAGTTAATTACAGATTTCATATTTTTTGTATAATAATTTGAAATACTGAATTTTATTCAGTTTTTATTACTATGTTTGTATCATATTAGTATGAAAGGTAGAGCTTTCAGGATCAAATAAGCTGACATAATGAAAGTCAGTATTATCAAATGTAAACTAAAACACCATATTACTACTAATCGTCATCATCTCCATCAACAGCATCATCGAGATCATCATCATCAGTAGTGGGCCAAATATGCGAGGCCAGCTATGCACCGACTGCATATTGGCCAATATTCCCACTCATTAAGAAGGAAAATGTTTCTTTATTGAAAAATGTAAAACAAAAATAATTACTGTGAACTTATTTACTGTCAATTGTAATCCTCACATACTCTTATGTAACATATACAAAACAAAATGTATGACCGGCATAGAAAACTATATAAAACGAAGCTAAGTGCTGGTGGTTGTCGACACCAAGTCCTGAAGGAGGCAAGTCGTTCCAGGCCAATGTGGGTCTTATGTTTTGTAAATCCGTCGATATGTCCTGCAAAAAGACCAGGATAAGATCTTCTACATATAAAATTGGAATACTCGGAAGATCGTCCTTTCCATACGAATCGGTTGATAAGATTTTCTTTTTAAAATATTGTGTAACTTTAAATTTATCACATGACTGCTTTATATTCAAATTCGGTCATTTGTCGGTCAATGTCCTGAAAGCTCGATCACAAGGAAGAAAGGATAATTTATTGATAATAACTTTGAATAATAAATACCAATATTATTTTTGATTTTGAGAAACATGGCAGGTACCTGTTATAGAAAGATATGAATTAGGTACTGTTTATTTTTGTTGACTTATTTTTTTATTTAGAATGATGTTTGCGAGTGTAATTATAAAATAATAAATATTAACTCGAATGTGAATAACTTAGTACTTACAGTTTGGGAATTGTTAAATGGTAAAATGCCAGTCCTTTGAACGTCCAGCATCATAAACACCACTTTGTTGAAATGACCTTAAGTTTTGAGGAACCTACTTTAGTTGAGGATGCTGCGAATAACGCCTAAATACCTTATCAGCTTGGATCTTATCAGCGTCTTAAGTTGGTGGCTCTGAACTGCTATAAGCGTGTTTGATGATTAATTTATAATTAATTCATTAATTTCATATTATTGTTTGTTTATCTGTCAATATAAGAGTGTCGCACTCATTGGAATGAATACCTAATCTATTATTTATCTGCTGGAGTTGCCATGGCAACTAAGCGTTTTATTGAATATTCCTTCTTTAAATGTTTGACCTAAAATTTAAAGATTCATTGAAAATGAGAAATATTCATTTTTTATTTTCACTAAAATGATATAGATATAATTTTTAAAATATAAAAAAAACTTGAATGGGTAGAATGGTGAGAAAAACTCGATAAAGATTTCTAAATGTAATCAGTTTAGAAAGTTGTATCTAAATATTTATATTTTAAAAACAATGTTACGATCCGTACAATCAAAATGATAACCGTTCCGAAATGCGAAATTTAGGACATCTTATCTGTATATCACAGTTAGAGTTGCCAGATGGTATCCTTTTAGAGGACATGTCCTCCTTTTTATGATTTGTCGTCCAGTCTCTATGAATAAAATAAAGTAAATTATATAAGAAATCTCGTTTAATTGTGAAAGACCTTCTTTTTTTTTAAAAAAAAACAATATTTTTCCAAATAGTCATCTGGCAACCCTATCGCAGTGTTGCAAGGCCGTGATTAATAGAATAGCTGGCCCAATTATCAGTAAAAACCTGTAAATTAATAATAAATATAAAATGCGCCAGGTAAGAAAATATTCTATGTTCATCTGTGAATGAAAATTTAAATAAAATTAAATATATGAATATAATATTATTTATTTATTTTGATTCCGATTAATAACCGTCAAATAATTGATGAACAAAGCGAAATTTGACAAAATAATAATTCTAAATGGAATGAAGTAAAGTAAAGGAGGTCTCCAATTAATACAAACGCAACGGATTGATTGGTGAGATTTTAATCAATTGATTTATTATTTTTTTCCAAATTAAGTATTTCTTTTATATAATTGAGGTTCGGGTTATATTTAGTCGTGTGGGTTTTGTTTTCGATACATAACAATGTTGTTGGCTGCATGCCGAAGGCTGAAATATCATGTTTTAACAATGATCTTTTGACACCGAGGACGCGCCATATGAATCATGCTGATTTGCCTCAATCATGCTGACAATTCTATTATTGTATCTTAAAAAGTACTAGTTATAAAATTGTATTGTTACAAAATACTATTAAATAACATGTTAGGAGCGAACGACAGAAATTATCATTTCTTCTAGGAAAACGTTTTGGTCCTTCGAGCGGCTCGCCTGTCCTCGAAACTTTGCTCGAACACAAAGGAAATATTGAATATTATTGTTTTTATGATAAACAATCTCGAAGGGAATGAAAAGGCGGCCTTAAATATGTATAGTAACAGTTTTAGAATGCATGTCTAGGTTTTTTTAAATATTTATTTAACCTTCAATGAAAAACTTTGTGCGGGGTTATTTCATTCACCAGTGTATTCTCTATCAATTCCAATATTATCGTCCGTCTCGCTTATTTTAATTAAAAAGTGTGCAAGTGCGAAAGAGCGATAGTATTATATCTATAGAAATACGGATACAAATAGGTTCAGTTCTAATCGCTTACTTCTAATTCTTTGCCTAAATCTGCTCAATATTTTATCTAAATTGTATCAATTGAACCATTCTTCAGTTCCTGACTTCTTGCCATCATGACGCGATATGACGCGTCTAGAATTAGCATTAATAACATAAGTAAATGTGTATCTTATTGCGAACTCAACACATATGAGACCACTCACCACCAATTGCTGCACAAAGTGATCTGCAAATTGCAGACTCGGCCTCAGGTCGTCGCACGCAAGGGGGTAGATTCCATAATTAATTAAAGCATTATGAATTATGGCAATACTTTTAAAACATTTTTATGATCAGCATAATAAAAATAAATGTTCCTAAAAAAGATTAAATCGAACATATCAATGATGATTTTGATTTATTTAAATTATATAGTTTATTGTATATAGGGTGGTGGTTTACTTATTATTTCTTTGATCGCACCTAGTTAAATTAACTTAGCTTGTTGATTATTATTTTAAAATGGTATACAATTGCTAATTATAATCATACTTAATATTCATTATAATTACTACTATGCTATAAAAATATATACAAGTAATATTATTATTTTTATCTCATTAATAACGTGTAAAATACAGAATTAAATAATGTGAACGTATTCACATATACTAATATCTACCCGGTTTCAAACAGATGTCTTGGGATTGGCTGGTACAAATAACTGCTGTAAATATGCTTTGCTTAATCTTCCGTAATTGCACTCGCTACATTTGAATTTTCTTATTTTCCGATGAACTACATCAATATGATTTTGTAAATGTGCCTTTCTTAAACTACTGTGATTGAATTCGTCGCGTTTAAATGTCGGGTAATCTTGAACAATAGAATCAAAGTACTTTGAAAAAACGTTTTGCATTCAGTCAATGAGATATTTATGTTTAAAGTTTTGATAAAATGTATGAGAATTTTCGAGACTCTCAACATTTAAGTAAAGAAGAAAATAGTAAATCAAATACTCCGAAAAATCGCAGGAGCCCCACTATAAATGTTTACATATCAACTTTTTTTTTTACATAATCTACCTACACTTGGAAATGCTTATTTTATGAGTCACTTAGCATTTATTCTTCAGTCACTTACGCAAGGTAAAGTCACTTTGCCCTATTCAATATTTAATCATGAATGTAGATTTTAAAAGATACAAATATTTTCATCGGTATTTATTTATTTTTATTATTTATTTATTTATTTATTTATTCATTATGGGACAATAAGAAGTTACAACAATAAATGATATAATAACACTGAACAAGGAATTAAATTAGTATAATATAGACAAATTAAACACCAGTCATTTATTGTTGCTCTGAAGTAACATGGCTACTCTAACTAGCTTAAAAAAAACCTGTTCTAAGGGCGGCCAAAAGAAGGTTGCAGAAAAAATACAATAACTATTATGTACGAGAGATGCTACTTATAAAAAAAGATCTTAGGATAAATAAGATGTTTGAGTTTGAAGATACTTAATGCACATAAGTAATACATTATCGTATTGTATATAAATATAGGTATTAAAATGAATTAATTCACAGACACACAATATCTCTCTCTTTCTCGCACACAGTTAAACACATCCTCTATATACAAATACCTTCTGTTTGTAAATAGGAAGAAAATCCAAATTCGGTTTTATTATCTGATTATTTTTAATATAATATTGATATAACTGAATTCCTTTGCTAGCAACTCATGCTAGAGGCTGCCCTCTTATTACTGTTACAACTTTAAGAAATGATAATATGAAAAAGTGATAAATGATGTCACCTTTCAACCAAGGTGGGCATCTTTTTATGTCTAATTACACCTAATTGCTCCCCCCGCCCTCATCGCTGCTGGCCTGCGGTAGATCTTCCCTCTGCTTGATCTTGCTGATGAGTTCCTTGGCCGGGTTGAAGACTCCCAGGGTCTGCTGGTTGCAGATGTAGCACCTCTGGCTCTTCTTGTACTGCTCCAGGGCACATTTCTCACAGAAGTAATGATAAGATAAGATACCAATTTCTGACTCAAAATAGAAATTAATAAATGACCGGAAATAGCCTAGACTCAATACAAAGTAAAGACTTGTATGTTAGTTTGACTACCTAGAAAGGTGTCTAGTCGGAGAGCGCGGTGAGTTAAGACTGAAGACTGACGGCTCCTTCTTCGATTATGAAAACTAAACTGAGAAAAGAAATTCACAACTAGTCTCATGATAGTCTGATTTGATGTCATGACGTGTGAAATGCAACTTGGCATTTTTCCAAACAAAGTAAATGCTTGTGACTTTCAAGAAGAAATTCGCAAATTACTTAAGTCTCGTTCCAGTTATATTGGGCATGAGAATTATATATCTGGCAATTTCACAGGTGTGAAATATGCTTTCGTTACCAAGTCGTAGCATCGTTGACTGTTATCAGTATTTTAATGAAATGTGTGTTCTAAACGGATGCGAATGAATGAGTTGAAATTAAAATTGATTTACCTCTGAAGAGTAATTCCAGCCACTTTTTGACACATTTGTAGGCACCATAGAGCCATTATAACCATTATAACCATTATAACCTAGAAAAAACAAAACAAATATTTTTTTTTTGCTGAGTAGGTATATTAACATTTGGTAATTAATCGTGTTAATTACCAAAGAAGATTAAAGAAGATTACTCAGCCCCGCCTACGAAATAGGAATTTGCCAGGTTTTTGAGAGCCCCATAAAACCTTACTTAGTTACGACGGGATCAATGAAACTGTTGTCTTGGTCACTGTCTATCTCATTCCCCTCGCGCTCGTGTGAGTGAGAGGGCTGCAACTCCGTCTCAACTCCATACAAAAATAGCCACTAGGTGAAAGCTATAAGAACCAATTTGCCATTTTAAGTAAGCATTAAATGCAGTATTAATCAGGATCAACGGCTGTTTTGATGTGATTGGTTCGATTTCAAATCAGCTTATAAAAACCGATGACATCTTTCTAAATGCAGTAGTGACCAGAGTGATTTATAGTGATTCATAGTGACCCAGATGACACCAAATTTGTAGCAATTGGACGTCCCAAGTCACCGAAGCTGATTTTTCTTACCAATGGTGAGTTTTCATAGGAATAAATCGCCATAAACGTGGTTTGAACCTGAATAAAAAGAATAATAAATAACACTCGAGCCGTAATATTAGGTAAGCCACGCAAATGATAATTATTTTAAAAGTACCTTTTCCCCTTCTTCCCAGTTTTGCGAAGAAATCTTCCTTCTTTTGGTGATTTTTTCCATCGCCAAGAAAACAAATCAAACTTGGATAATAGTTAATTTTAAAGAAAAAAATGATCATCAAATGGGACAAAACGGTTAAAATTCGATAGAAATATATAAATCAGTCAAATACCAAAGCGGACAGCTGACACGACGCGACTAAACTGACAGCGCTATTGCTAGCGTAAAATATGTCCAAAAACACGTTGCCTGCTAAACGTCAACTAGGTTAACCATTCGCTTCGCTAAACAGGGTTTATTAGTAAGAATTTTTGAACGCCTTATTAAAGCTTTAAACATCATTTAACTAAACGGAGGTTAAACAACAGTTTAAGCAAATCTAATAAGTAAGACTAATATTTACTTTTAAATGCTAAAACCATTTTCAAACAGTATTTCTTCACCTTTAAAACATTCTCAGTAAACCTCAAGAGTTAAATTATACAAGTATAATAATATACTATGTAATTTTTATTAAAAAAATTTAGGTACCGTTTATATAGGTTATTTAGTTGTTTTTTAAATAAACTAAATTGGACCTAGCTATTAACCCAACTGGTATGGTAGTTTACAATATTTATGTTTCTTTATTTTTCATTAGATTATCAAAAATATTCGGCTTTTTTTTTATTTCCTAGAGTAACGAGGTTTGTGGCATCATTCACACGCAAACATGGCACACATAGTTGTCTATGGGTAAATCAATCGTCTTTCGTTTAGTTTTGGCCTGGGATTTATTTATTATCATCGCAAAACCACCATTAATAGGAAATTGTAATCTTTTAAATTAAAATGGATAATTAGAATGAATTATGGGTATTTATACATAGGATACCCATAACTCTAATTATCCATTTTAATTTACAAGATTAAAATACACTTCACACTACAGACACTTCAATTTTATTAATAATATGCAAGATTATCGGCGATTTGTACATTTTAGAGTAATAGTGTCAACGGATTCCAATGACAAACCACTATTTTCTGCTAAATGGAAGATGATTTTCTAAAAATTGTATTAGTAATTCATAATTTAAAAAATATTTTTTATTTAATAATTGTATTCCGGCTCAATACTTAAATTAAAATGTTTATTATGGCACGAATATGCCAGTATTATGACTTGAACACCGTGGGTTCAAGTCACCGTGGGGTTTGAACTTTCAAATGCCTAAATCCTGTTTATAATGTTTTTTCGTGAATATCTAATACAAGTACTAGATATGTGAACTTTGCATTTTATTAAAACCTTAAATATGTTTCAGATTAATTCAAATATTATTGGTTTTTTATTGCACGACCCATTGCTTATCCGAACACAGTTTTAGAAGCAGGAAATCCATTATTTTTTTATTGTTTTATAATACTCCTTAAAACCCAACCAAGATGAATTGAATTTTTTGAATCTTATAGATAATGGCAATATTTTAAACTAACAAAATTCGAAAGATGAACATCTGTCACTGTCATTGTCAGTGAAGCATTTGTTGCAAACTATGATACCAGGGAAGCTAAAAATATAATTGTTTTCTTATATTATGTTCAAATAATAACAATAATGCCCTAATACGATCATGGATAAAAGTGATTATCAATTATAAAAAATATCGATAAGCCTATTGATCAAAGCCCACAGTAAAAGAGGTGTCAAAAATACTCAACCTATATTTATTGCAGAGTAAGCTTTAATTATTATTTTCAAAATGAAACATTCCAGTTCAGAATTAATTAGTTCTGTTAATATAAAAAATGAAGTGTATTTTCAAAATGAAATCCAAGAAATTAACATTAATCAACAGCGGGAAATTGAAATAGAAGATGTTCAATTTATCAAGAAAGAACCTGATATTCACAATTTGGCGAAAGTCGCAAAATACAAAAAAGAACAAGCCACAATGAAAATTGCGAAAGTAAATCTAAATCTTATAGATTTTTCGTGTACGAAATGCGGGTGTCTAATTGATAGAAGCAAGTCTGCCCATGTTCAATGCAATGATAGCAATGCAATATTTAATGAGCGTTTTACTTTTTTGTGTTGGCAATGCTTAAACGTAAAAACGCCAATTAAAAACCGAAAAAATGTATTTAAAAAGTTGAAATGTAACGAATGCTGTAAGACGTTTGCATTAAAATATCTATTAATCGATCACATTAATGTCCTTCATCGCAAAATAAAAAGACATAAATGCAGCGAATGTGATTATATGTGTTACGATAAAAAACAGTTAAAAAGACACATTGATGGTGTTCATCGCAAAATAAAAAAATATAAATGCAGCGAATGTGATTTTAAGTGTACTCGAAAAGGACACCTAAAAGGACACATTGATGGTGTTCACCGCAAGATAAAAAGTCATAAATGCAGCGAGTGTAATTATGTGTGCTACAGTAAAGGTCACTTAAAAAGACACATTGATGGTGTTCACCGCAAGATAAAAAGTCATAAATGCAGCGAGTGTAATTATGTGTGCTACAGTAAAGGTCACATAAAAACACACATTGATAGTGTTCATCGCAAAATAAAAAAATATAAATGCAGCGAATGTGATTATATGTGTTACGACAAAAGAAATTTAATCTCACACATTGATGGTGTTCATCGCAAAATAAAAAAATATAAATGCAGCGAATGTGATTTTAAGTGTACTCGAAAAGGAAACCTAAAAGGACACATTGATGGTGTTCACCGCAAGATAAAAAGTCATAAATGCAGCGAGTGTAATTATGTGTGCTACAGTAAAGGTGACTTAAAAAAACACATTGATGGTGTTCACCGCAAGATAAAAAGTCATAAATGCAGCGAGTGTAATTATGTGTGCTACAGTAAAGGTAACTTAAAAAGACACATTGATGGTGTTCACCGCAAGATAAAAAGTCATAAATGCAGCGAGTGTAATTATGTGTGCTACAGTAAAGGTCACATAAAAACACACATTGATAGTGTTCATCGCAAAATAAAAAAATATAAATGCAGCGAATGTGATTATATGTGTTACGACAAAAGAAATTTAATCTCACACATTGATGGTGTTCATCGCAAAATAAAAAAATATAAATGCAGCGAATGTGATTTTAAGTGTACTCGAAAAGGAAACCTAAAAGGACACATTGATGTTGTTCACCGCAAGATAAAAAGTCATAAATGCAGCGAGTGTAATTATGTGTGCTACAGTAAAGGTGACTTAAAAAAACACATTGATGGTGTTCACCGCAAGATAAAAAGTCAGAAATGCAGCGAGTGTATTTATGTGTGCTACAGTAAAGGTCACATAAAAACACACATTGATAGTGTTCATCGCAAAATAAAAAAATATAAATGCAGCGAATGTGATTTTAAGTGTACTCGAAAAGGAAACCTAAAAGGACACATTGATGGTGTTCACCGCAAGATAAAAAGTCATAAATGCAGCGAGTGTAATTATGTGTGCTACAGTAAAGGTGACTTAAAAAAACACATTGATGGTGTTCACCGCAAGATAAAAAGTCATAAATGCAGCGAGTGTAATTATGTGTGCTACAGTAAAGGTAACTAAAAAGGAACCACATTGATGGTGTTCACCGCAAGATAAAAAGTCATAAATGCAGCGAGTGTAATTATGTGTGCCACAGTAAAGGTCACATAAAAACACACATTGATAGTGTTCATCGCAAAATAAAAAAATATAAATGCAGCGAATGTGATTATATGTGTTACGACAAAAGAAATTTAATCTCACACATTGATGGTGTTCATCGCAAAATAAAAAAATATAAATGCAGCGAATGTGATTTTAAGTGTACTCGAAAAGGAAACCTAAAAGGACACATTGATGGTGTTCACCGCAAGATAAAAAGTCATAAATGCAGCGAGTGTAATTATGTGTGCTACAGTAAAGGTGACTTAAAAAACACATTGATGGTGTTCACCGCAAGATAAAAAGTCATAAATGCAGCGAGTGTAATTATGTGTGCTACAGTAAAGGTCACTTAAAAAGACACATTGATGGTGTTCACCGCAAGATAAAAAGTCATAAATGCAGCGAGTGTAATTATGTGTGCTACAGTAAAGGTGACTTAAAAAAACACATTGATGGTGTTCATCGCAAAAGAAAAAAATATAAATGCAGCGAATGTGATTATATGTGTACTCTAAAAGACAACCTAAAAAGACACATTGATGGTGTTCACCGCAAGATAAAAAGTTTGAAATGCAGCGAGTGTGATTATATGTGTTACGATAAAAAACAGTTTAAAAGACACATTGATTGTGTTCACCGCAAGATAAAAAGTCATAAATGCAGCGAATGTGATTATATGTGTACTGTAAAAGGAGCCCTAAAAAGACACATTGCTGGTGTTCATCGGTAGATAAAAAGTCATAAATGCAGCGAGTGTAATTTTATGTGTACTGTAAAAGGAACCCTAAAAAGCCTCATTGATGGTGTTTACCGCTAGATAAAAAGTCATAAATGCAGCGAGTCTGATTGTATGTGTACTGTAAAAGGAACCCTAAAAAGACACATTGATGGTGTTCATCGCAAGATAAAAAGTTATAAATGCAGCGAGTGTGATTATGTGTGCTACAGTAAAGGTCACATAAAAACACACATTGATGGTGTTCATGGCAAAATAACAAAATATAAATGCAGCGAATGTGATTTTAAGTGTACTCGAAAAGGAAACCTAAAAAGACACATTGATGGTGTTCATCGCAAGATAAAAAATATAAATGCAGCGAATGTGATTTTAAGTGTACTCGAAAAGGAATCCTAAAAAGACACATTGATGGTGTTCATCGCAAGATAAAAAGTCATAAATGTAGCGAGTGTGATTTTATGTGTGCTTTAAAAGGAACCCTAAAAAGACACATTGATGGTGTTCATCGGTAGATAAAAAGTCATAAATGCAGCGAGTGTAATTTTATGTGTACTGTAAAAGGAACCCTAAAAAGCCTCATTGATGGTGTTTACCGCTAGATAAAAAGTCATAAATGCAGCGAGTCTGATTGTATGTGTACTGTAAAAGGAACCCTAAAAAGACACATTGATGGTGTTCATCGCAAGATAAAAAGTTATAAATGCAGCGAGTGTAATTATGTGTGCTACAGTAAAGGTCACCTTAAAAGACACATTGATGGTGTTCACCGCAAGATAAAAAGTCATAAATGCAGCGAGTGTGATTTTATGTGTACTCTAAAAGGAACCCTAAAAAGCCACATTGATGGTGTTCACCGCTAGATAAAAAGTCATAAATGCAGCGAGTCTGATTGTATGTGTACTGTAAAAGGAATCCTAAAAAGACACATTGATGGTGTTCATCGCTAGGTAAAGTCATAAATGCAGCGAGTCTGATTGTATGTGTACTGTAAAAGGAACCCTAAAAAGATACATTGATGGTGTTCATCGCTAGATACAAAGTCATAAATGCAGCGAGTATGATTTTATGTGTATTGTAAAAGGAACCCTAAAAAGACACATTGATGGTGTTCATCGCTAGGTAAAGTCATAAATGCAGCGAGTCTGATTGTATGTGTACTGTAAAAGGAACCCTAAAAAGACACATTGATGGTGTTCATCGCTAGGTAAAGTCATAAATGCAACGAGTCTGATTGTATGTGTACTGTAAAAGGAATCCTAAAAAGACACATTGATGGTGTTCATCGCTAGGTAAAGTCATAAATGCCGCGAGTCTGATTGTATGTGTACTGTAAAAGGAACCCTAAAAAGATACATTGATGGTGTTCATCGCTAGATACAAAGTCATAAATGCAGCGAGTCTGATTGTATGTGTACTGTAAAAGGAACCCTAAAAAGATACATTGATGGTGTTCATCGCTAGGTAAAGTCATAAATGCAGCGAGTCTGATTGTATGTGTACTGTAAAAGGAACCCTAAAAAGATACATTGATGGTGTTCATCGCTAGATACAAAGTCATAAATGCAGCGAGTATGATTTTATGTGCATTGTAAAAGGAACCCTAAAAAGACACATTGATGGTGTTCATCGCTAGGTAAAGTCATAAATGCAGCGAGTCTGATTGTATGTGTACTGTAAAAGGAACCCTAAAAAGACACATTGATGGTGTTCATCGCTAGGTAAAGTCATAAATGCAGCGAGTCTGATTGTATGTGTACTGTAAAAGGAACCCTAAAAAGCCACATTGATGGTGTTCACCGCTAGATAAAAAGTCATAAATGCAGCGAGTCTGATTGTATGTGTACTGTAAAAGGAATCCTAAAAAGACACATTGATGGTGTTCATCGCTAGGTAAAGTCATAAATGCAGCGAGTCTGATTGTATGTGTACTGTAAAAAGAACCCTAAAAAGATACATTGATGGTGTTCATCGCTAGATACAAAGTCATAAATGCAGCGAGTCTGATTGTATGTGTACTGTAAAAGGAACCCTAAAAAGACACATTGATGGTGTTCATCGCTAGGTAAAGTCATAAATGCAGCGAGTCTGATTGTAAGTGTACTGTAAAAGGAACCCTAAAAAGATACATTGATGGTGTTCATCGCTAGATACAAAGTCATAAATGCAGCGAGTATGATTTTATGTGTATTGTAAAAGGAACCCTAAAAGACACATTGATCGTGTTCTCCGCAAATTAAAAAGTCTAATTATACGGGGTTTTAAATCTAACTGGATTTCTATTCCATCAGGGGTTCCTCGAGGTAGTCTGTTGGGCCCATTATTATTTCTATTTTATATTAATGATACTGATAGTTGTCTTCACAATGCTGACGACCTTAAAATTTTCTATCCTATAAAACATGTTGATGATTGCCGTCTATTGCAGGAAGATATCGAACGTTTTGCTACATATTGCAAAGTTAATCGACTCTATTTAAATGTATCTAAATGCTACTCTATGTCATTAACATGATTTTGATTATAAAATTAAAAGCACTTGTTTAGCCAAGAAAGTAACTGTGAAAGATTTGGGGATAACATTGGATCGAAAATTACTTTTTGTAAAGCATATTGAGCCAATTACTTATAAAGCTTTCGGCATGTTGGGTTTATTCTCAGAGCATGTAAGCATTTTAATTGATTTTTTTCTTTCAAGATCATCATTCGTCCGAAGTTAGCTTGAATATGCATCGCAAATATGGAATCCACATTACAATTGACAGATTGGAACGAATTGAAATGAAATTCATTAAGTATTTGTATTATCGTACATTTTCTCTTCCTGACATTTTCTCAATTTCATTAGAAAAATATAATATGGCCAATCTTTCAGATAGAAGATCTCTGACTTATTGTACTTATACAAAATCTTTAATAATTTTGTTAGTTCCATGGAACTAATTGCTTTGATTAACTTTCGTGTACACTCTCGGTTAACTAGACATAAAGAGCTGTTTCGTCTGCCCATATGCAAAAGTAATTACTCCCAAAACAATAATGTTATTAATATATTTAGTTGTAATTTGAGTGAGTTTAAGCATCAAATTTCTAATTGTTTGAATGTGTAATTTCCTCTTGTCTATCTACCTTTTGTTAAAAAGTATATGTTAAATCTTTGTTTCGTTAGTTTTAGTTTTTGCGAATTACTGTTGTTGCACATTAATTATATTTTAACATTTTAAATATATAAAGTTTAACATTGTTATCTTTATTGTATGTTTATATATGGCTGATAGATAAAGGAAGACAAGGATCTGCTGATTTGTTAAACATTTTGTTTTAAAATCTTATTGACCATCTTTATTATTATATTTCTTAGGTAACCTAGGCAACTATATATATAGACATACTTGTTTGAACATTAACATTATATGCGACAACATTGTATATATATATATATATATATATATTTATGTATTTTAAAAGAAAAAAAAATAAAATAATAATAATAATATACATACATACTTACAAATATACATGTTCATACTTCTGACGGTTTGACAATCTCAGTTGTAGCACAATACAACACTGCCTTCCTTAGTACAGACATAGTCTAGTAAAGAAGGTAGGGCACAAAATGTAGCAGTGCTAATCGCTCCCAGTGCATTTGTAACATTCTTTTATAACTGTGATTTTTACTACTGCATTTCTATTTTTTGTCAAATTAATTATGTACAACGAAATAAATAAATAAATATATATACATTAACTGTTTATGTGCCAAATAAAAAATAAATAAATGCAGCGAGTGTGATTAAATGTGTTTCTATGAAAGAAGTTAGAAAAAAATACATTATTGGTGTTCATTTCAAAATAAAAAGATATAAATGTAGCTATTGTAATTATATTTGTACTCAAAAAGGAAATTGATGAAACACACATTGATGATGGTCAAACCGAAATAAATATACATATAAAAAATGTAGCGATTGCGATTGTAAAAAAAGGTAAAATGTTATCTGTGACATGGCTTTGAGTTCATTATCTACGCAGACGACATAGATTTTATAGGTTTAACTTCGAAATGTAAATTAAATTAAATTAAAAGAAATCAAATCTCATCAGTATACAGAATGATTTTTACCGTTCGACTCTATAAAATACAGGGTGCGTCGAAAATAATATAGAAATGAAGGCGACTAAATACGTGAATGAAGATTCCTTCTGAGGAGTGATTCTGACACACAAATCGTTACCTTCAAATTTTTTTTTTAACCTTCTTGTTTCTTTACTGTACTTTACTGTACCTTACTGTACCTTAGTGTGGTCTATTCAGTTTTTCTGCTACTTTTGTTAGTTATTCGTATCGAAGTATGATTACCTGATAGGTATAATGAAATAAACACACCTAGCTTTAACGTGCCTAATTATAATTATTGTTTTGTTAATCGTTATAATATTGAGAACAAATATATAAATTACATCGTAGCTGGTAATAAAATAATTAAATTAGGATAGCGTTTCATTAAATTCATTTTGTTAAAACATTCATTTCGTTAAATTCATTTTGTTAAAACTGCCGTAGAAACAACCATCTTTAACAACATCACGTCTATCGTAAAATAATTATTTTTTTAACTAATTTATATTTACAAGTCCAAAAAATATGTTTTTTTTACTTAATAGATATTAGAATATTAAATATTTCAAATATTAAAATAAAATGATTAAGTATGTTGAATTTCAGTTAGGGAATTTATATTATTATTTTAGTTTATTGTTTTAGAAACCCATGCTTGATGATTTGGTAGAATTTGCGTAGAATTCAATAAAATTTTACCGACCTCATATGGATTTTTATTTTCCTATATTATATCAAACAAAATCTTCTTTTTATTGTAATATTTCAAAGTTTCGGTTTGAGTGTAATGTAATATTAAAAGTACATATTTTTTAACATAAATAGTATCACTATTTTAATTCAGTTAATTACTTTTTTCGTATTTGATTTTCAAAGTTGGTGTTTCAAACATTTACAATATAATATTATTTTTCTTTTTTTTCAAATAAGTACTTATATTATAGTTGAATCGTATTTCATGTTTTACTTATTGGCTTTCGGTAAATATTTTTCAATTTAAAAAAGCCTTCTTAATATACCGGGAGTGTATTTTTTTGAAATCGGTATAAATTAGGATCTTAATCATCAGAAATGAATGGTCAGATAAAACTACCTACCTACCTAGCGACGATTTCCGTGTGAATTAAGTGGAAAACTTACAATAAAATTATTTATCCTTAAAAGATGTTGATGTAAAAAGTGTATAAATTGTTTTAGATAATTAAGAAAATTTAAATGCAGCGAGTGCAATTCAAATCACTCGCAGAATCATATCGATATAGCTCATCGAAAAGAATTAGGTGTAGCCAGTGTAATTAATTAGAGAAACATATCGAAGCATTTCATATGAAAATAAACAATAAATAAACAAATCATTTGCAGTTCATTAAAATATTAATATTATTTCCTTCTCGCCCGCTGCTCTCTCCTCAGGCCGGACAGCGCCCTCGACGGTCGCTTCCGTCCGCACGTTACTCGCCGCCGCCGCCTGCGTTGTCTCCCTCTCGCAGGCTCTCCTTGGCCAGCTGATCCGCCGGAGTTATCGGACCGCGAGGGACGAACCGTGACTGGTCGGGCACCGCATCAACTACAGATCTAAATGGTAGCAAAATATGAGACAAATAATGAACTTCCCCTATTGCCTGTTAGGGTAATAGGAGAAGAGTGCTTCGGCGCCAGACGGGGCGTCCAAGCGATGTCACGGGTTGCCCCTCATCCCACTACCACGGATTGAGGTTGCCTTGACTCACTCCCGTTACATGGCAGGTTTGGCTAGGCCAGACCGCGACTTACAAAAAACCCGGTCACTCCTCGAGATGAGAGGACGCTATCATGGAACGGGCTCAAGATAAACGAAGATCTCAGGGTCGTCTGGGTCATGTCCCATGAAGCATTATGACCCCGTGTCACAAGTAAATGATGAGGTAGGTACATGGCAAAGGTAGTTAAAGACGAGAGGTGCATTTATTGAAAAAAACGGTGAGGTTAAATATTGATAACAATTAAAGTCGTTTAATACAATACCACAACAGATGAGAGACCAGTTGAACCAGAAGGGTCAAATGGTCTAGACTCTAGAAGATAACATCTGACTAATGAACAAAAATGAACAAAAGGCTTAACGCCGTCGTTCTGTGGTCTGAAGGACCTTAGATGAAACGACAACGTGCATGACATAAAATAATAATGATGTAAAAAAAACAATTAATTTCGAATTTTGACATGGACTCGACAATGCGACGAACATGTTTCAGATACAAAGCAGGGTGAAACGATAACGTAAAAAAATCAATTAATTTCAAATTTCGCAATTGGCTCTACGATGCGACAAACATGTCAATTAACTGCATGATGAAACGATATTGCAAATAAAATGAAATACTAATAATGCAAAAAAAACAATTAATTTAACATTTTGGATTGGGTTTTACAATCCGGCAAACATGCTTCAGGAAACAATGCAATTGGCTTACGTGAGAAAAAAAAAATACTAATAATCTGCCCGAATGTAATCCAAAGTACGACCTCACTTAACGCTTTTTGGCAAAATTATAAATCAACAATTAATTAAACAGTTAATTAAACAAACCTCATTTTATGGCAATATTGCTCTTACGTGAGTTCAAATCAAATAAATATGAAAAGCTAACAAACATATAAAATTCTTAAGAGTGACTTTATTACTTTAATATTCAAAACAGATTGTTTGTAAACAATGGCATTACGTCATAATGACGTTTTAGTATTTGTGCTTAGGTGTAGGTACGCCGATTAAACATTAGGAGGCGACACCTCGTTTAAAGCAAAAAACAAACAAACAAAAACAAACAAAATAATCAAACAAATCGACGGTGGTTTCACGCTACATGCTAGGTACTTATTTATGGCTAAGCATTTTGGCATTTTGGCACAGCAGAAACATACTAAAAATTATATTAAAAAGTTTATAAAGATTATAGGTATTTTACTCACTATCAGAACCAATGGTAAAACGTATTGCATGGGTTAACCTTAAAGTAATACAAAAAAAATATAGTATAGCATTTCAATATGATGGCATGGCATTTGACACCTCGTGTGAAAAAATCTAAACAAATAAACAAAAAAAAAAAACTGGTTGTAAATATACTAAAAAATAACTGCTGATTTATACTTATGTGAACGAACTGGCGATTCGATCTGTACTTCTTAAAATGTTAATATAATTATTTAATAAAAAAAATATCAAAATTTATTCAGAAGCTTCAAGGGATCGAACGGACTAAACCCGTTTGAAACAATAAAAAAAATCCACCCACTCCAGAGATAATTTATGTGACGGACCCCCTTTTTCCTCGGCCCGAAGACCATCGAAGACGTGGCCCAGATGAGCAGATCGGCGCCCCTCCGTTCGCCCGGGACCCTCGGGGACCTCGAACCTTCGTGCAGGTGGCCCCCTCACCAGCCATTTGGCCACTGATAAATCGCACAAAAACCAAACTTGCGCGCCTGAAATATTTATCGCTTAGGGTAGTTCATTCAAAAGTCACTGCTGAATTCATGTATTCAATTTAGATTTGTTTTAAAAATGCATATTTTAAAAAAAGAGTGGAAATTATCATTTTGTTTTTTTGTTTTTGTATCGTATTCGATGGTTTTGTGCCCGAATTTTACCAAAGCGCAATAACCAAAAGTCTACAAGAGAACATTATGAAATTTATCACTTTCTCAACTTTACATATGTTTATTTTTCGACCAGCAAGTATAGCTATCGCCTGTTTATAGTATTGTTATCGTGCAGCACTCTGCACTGGTAAATCATCGATGGTCACTCAAACGCCGTCCGCGAGATGGCGCGCACGCGCTCGCCCCTGATTGGCTAAGGGAAGCATCGACACATGCGCACGACGGAACGGCGGGCGATGCGCCGCGACCGGTCGGCCGGCAATCGCCCGAGACCTTTCTCCAGCGAAGCCCGCGTCAATTGTGTCACTGCCTTGTCTCTGCCTTCATATTGCGATCTCATTTATTGTAACATTGTTAATAAAGTGGTACTTCGTACTTAATGGTGTTTACTGAAAGGACCCCATATAACAGTATATAAACCCGACGCACCCAATGATAGTTTTATACCGAAATTCAGCGCCATGATGCATCATCAGGTATCTTACTTAGCTCCATGGTAAATTCCGAACGTGTGGAAGTGTGGAGTGATTGATAAATGCATTTTGGCTTACAGAATAGAACTAAAATAAAATACTATATAAATTGAGTCAAATCAAAACTACTCAGGCGATCAAACAGGTATTTAAAACAATCTTGGGAAACTTCTTCCCTTTTACTTTGTCACACTTGAGAATAATTTCTATAAAAACATCATTTTTTTCCTACCCGGTGCTCCCTTAACACATTCAGATCCGTACGTTACAGACAACAAAATATCCCACTCTGAACTGACTTATAATTTCTTATAATTGACAATTAATATGTAAAAAACTATGAAAATGTTTCTTTCTTATATTTAATAATATATTGACATAACTTTTGTAAAAAAAAACTCAAATTATTTACCATTAAAAACACTCCCAATTCACTATCGCGCTTTTCAACAAACGTCAAAACCAAACTAAATGAAAAAAAAAAGAAGAATATTCCTATTCCTTCATGAATCCAGGTTTACGCGACGTGCCATGCTTTTGAATATTAATAGAAATTCATTAAGACGGGAACGGGTTTACCCGGGAACGGAACCCTGTCGTATAAGACGATCACGATATATACCGTTATCGGCGCTGAACGTGTTAATTGTCAGGAAATGATGATTTAATTATTACCATTAGTTAATTAATTCACTCTCGATATGTAAGTTTTTAAAATAGTCTTAAGTGTGTGCGAATGGCCCTGGTGATATTGTTATAATATTCTACCCATTTTCGAATTCAATTATTTGC
Organism: Neomicropteryx cornuta; assembly: GCA_020383195.1. Taxonomy (NCBI): domain Eukaryota; kingdom Metazoa; phylum Arthropoda; class Insecta; order Lepidoptera; family Micropterigidae; genus Neomicropteryx; species Neomicropteryx cornuta. Next base: position 231,820 of record JAHKQU010000010.1, on the reverse strand, counting down.
CCTTTGCCCTTCGCCCTTCGCCCTTGGCCCTTCGCCCCAAGGACAAAGGGCAAAAGGGCGAAGGACAAAGGGCAAAGGGTAAAGGGTAAAGGGCGAAGGGCAAAGGACAAAGGGCGAATGACAAAGGGCAAAGGGCAAAGGGTGAAGGGCAAAGAGCGAAAGACAAAGGGCAAAGGGCATAGGGCGAATAACAAAGGGCAAAGGGCACAGGGCAAAGGACAAAGGGCAAAGGACAAAGGGCAAAGGGCAAAGGGAGAAGGGCAAAGGGAGAAGGGCAAAGGTCGAAGGACAAAGGGAAAAGGTCGAAGGACAAAAGGCAAAGGGCGAAGGGCAAATGGCAAATGTCGAAGGACAAAAGGCAAAGGGCGAAGGGCAAATGGCGAAGGGCAAAGGGCAAAGGGCGAAGGACAAAGAACAAAGGGCAAAGGGCGAAGGGCGAAGGACGAAGGGCGAAGGACAAAGGGCAAGGGCAAAGGGTGAAGGGCTTGAATCTTACTTGAATCGCAATCTATCAACTAGTGTGCGAATATAATTTCCGAAGTGCAATTCACCACCGCACGACTGACTTAAGTTGTTTCTCATTTTTGGGCATTTTTGGGCATCATCGCGGTCAATCGATATATTTATTATGAAAAATAAGAAAATAATTTATAACGGGTTTTTTTTTAGAGGCGTGGTTTTCAATCTGGCACTACTTTTTTCGTAGTTGGTGTTTTTGACAGCTGTCACTTGATTTATGCTCAGTTTGGTTTGCCATTTCATAATGAATAGACTTACTCGTGAACAACGTGGCGTGGCCTCCAAGATCGTGCGATTTAACACCGATGGACTATTTTTTGTGGGGTTATGTGAAGTCGCTTGTCTACGCAGATAAGCCGGACACGATTAACGCCTTGGAAGAGAATATTCGGCGCGTTATTGCTGACATACGGCCCAACTTGCTGCAAAAAGTGGTTGAAAATTGGGCCTCTCGGCTGGAATTTGTTCGAGTCAGCCGCGGCGGCCACTTACCCGAAATCATTTTTAAAACATAATGGCAAACCTTTATCTTTATAATAAAACTAAATTCTTAGCCATAACATCAAATTATATGCGTTTTATCTCTTCTTGAAAACCACGCCCCTAAAAAAAAACACCTTTATTATATCTATTAATTTTGTACGCAGTCATGGCAGATATAACAGTTTTTTTTTTTGTCAAATGTGTCGTTAATAAAGTCTCCGACTAAAGATACTTATTAAATAGTATTTGTTTTAATATAGTGTAAAACGGTTTTCATTTTATTTTTTAATTTTCCGATTATTTAAAGAATATTTTTAGTCCGTTTTAATTCAAATAATTACGCGTTTGTCTTTTAAATGAAATTGTTTTACCATAGAGCATCATTAATATATACCAGTAGGCCAGTGATTCATACCGCAAATAAACTTTCTTATTTTCTGGTGAACGGCGTCAATATGAGTGTAAATTGTATTGGCTAAACATGCATCAACACAGTCGCTACATTAAAATTGTCTATGAACGCCATCTAAAACCAAAAATCCAACACTTTTATTAGTTCAACATATATTTATTATCCAATTAACGCCAATATAAATTCCTAATATAAATTCCGTTAGTTGAATATGCATAATTAATCGCTGAATTTAAACAAATAAAAGATGATTATTTTATTGTGTTTTGTGGTTCAGATGTTTTCTGCTAATTGAAAATTAGAAAATATGTTTTTTTTTTACCCTTTCGGGTCTGATTATACAAATGGATGATGAAATATTTCATTCGGATGATCTAATAAAAAAATTGTTATAAAAGCTCACTATTATTGTTGAATTTTGCGATTTGTTGTATTAATATTTTCAGAATTTTCATTTTAAAAATATTGCTAAAATCTTAAATACATTTCTCTCGTAAGTTCAGTATAGGAGCATTGAAGCTGAATCTATATGAGATTGGGATTTTTATCTATTCATTTAATTGTTTATTTATCTACCTTTATCCACTCAATTACTTGTTAATTGCTTTTAAAAGAAGTTCAACACACTGGCACGACGGAACCACGCAAAAACAATCTTAGTCCGTTTTATAGGCGCCAATCGTTTTGAAATAAACGAGAAATTATAATCAATTTCTAAAAGTATCTTAAGGAATTCAAAACAACTAAACCAAACTCAAACTACGCTCAGATCGACCACGCCATTGTATGCTTTTTGTCTGAATTCTCACATAAGGTAATTTCAATTATATTCTCTTAACTCATTCTTCGCTCATAAAGAATTATCAAACCTTGACAATCAATTCAAAATGGCCGTGTGGCCCAATATATTAAAACATTACACAGTTTAGCATGCGGACAAAACAAACAAATTAAAGATTAGGTTTTTCATAAATTATAGAATATGAAAAAATGTCTTTATATGTTGTTTATAAATACTATTGTTAAATTGCATTATTTTTGGGTAATTTAAACTTCTAAAGTAATAAAATGTGAATAAATATTTTGTTTTTAAAAATGTAAGGACATTCCTAAGTATAAAAATGAAATAGTGTTTCCCACGGGATTCCTTATCACTTGACTTCCTCGCCTCCGGACTAAATGGGTCAACTTTTTCTAGTGCAAGTCCTTTTATGGGGTTATTCTACACATCAAACGAAACGACTATTGTTTTACGGGTTTTCTTAATTTTATCATTTTTTCCAAAGAAAATATATAATAATCTTAAAAATCTAACTAAACCCTAGTTACTAAAAACTAAAAACTAGTTAAACCCGACAACATTTTCATCTTGCTATTTCCAGCTCGAAAAAGATATTCTCTTTAACAACACATCCTGGCCAAATGCGACAAATTTGCTAGGATAGGTGGAACCCGCAGACCTCAAAGGAATACTTCCCTGGTGACTGCTACTCAAAACGCTGCTTTCTGAATGCTGGGTTCCACTGGTGCACCACTCACTCACGGCTGACCACAGAATCATGTGATTCAGAGGAACGGGCTACTTAAAGGATCTTCTCTTATTTAATTTAATTTTAAAATTCCCGTCTGCAGTTGAGTCGCTCTACTCAAAACCCAAATCAGACTGACTGTAAAAAAGTGACAGCATTAGGATAAAATATCAGCGCTGCCAATGTCGAAACTAATGTATTATATTATTATTTAATTTATTTATTATTATTCTATAGTATTTGTGTGTTACCTAATGTGTTAATATAATATTGTTTTTGATGCCAATTTTGAAGTGAGAAATGTTAATGAGGTATGAAATTACTTTTTTGTATAATAATATAAAAAACTTAATCCTAATGTGAAGACGGAACAAATTTTTATAGGATTATTTTACTGCCCATTTGAGTTACTTTTTTGGACACATTAAAAAACTTGTAGAATAAAATTGTCCAGTTTCAAGTGTAAAATAACACCAAAGATCGATTTGCGGGAGAAAAAAATCACCTAAAATTGCCAAAAACCCTAATATTCCTAAAAGAAAACATCTGACCACTAACTAGTGTTAGTTCCAAAAACGTCGAATTCATAATTATTGATGCAAAAGGATTGAATTCGTAGGAAAATACGAGGGTAGAATGAATTAACCTATTAAGTACCTAGTTGTTGCAATTATAACGATTTTACGCAAAACTGTGTTATGCGCATTCAAACGATAATTGCCGTGGCTGTAATCATTTTATTCAAAATGTGCAAATAACAGAAATGTTTCTGTAAATATCTGAAACTCCAAATAAAATACAAAATAACTCTTAAAACTACGCACTTTGCATATGAACTTTCTAATTTAAGATGACAGTACTTAATTGTAAATGTTATATCTGAAATGCTACATTAAAAACAACATATTGTCTTAATTATATATTAATGAATTTGTTATTTAAATGAACCTTAATGAACTAGCTGAACTTTCTTATATGTGATGTCTATAGTTATGTATTTGTAATTTTTGTTTAGCAAAACTTGTAAAATCACACTCGCTGCATTTAAACTTTCTGATTTTTCGATGAACGGCGTTAATATGGTTCCGTAAATGTTGATTAGTTGAACATGCATAATCACACTCTATGCATTTAAACTTTCTTATTCTCAGATGAACGGCGTTAATATGGTTTCGTAAACTTTCTTTAAGTAAACATGAATAATCACATTCGCTGCATTTAAATTTTTTGATTTTCCGATGAACGGCGTTAATATGGTTCCGTAAATTTCTATTAACTGGACTTGCAAAATCACACTCTGTGCATTTGAAATTTCTTATTTTCCGATGGATGGTTTTAATATGGTTCCGTAAAAGTTGATTAGTTGAACATGCATAATCACACTCGCTGCATTTAAATTTTTTTATTTTCCGATGAACGGCGTTAATATGGTTCCGTAAATTTCCATTAACTGAACTTGCAAAATCACACTCTGTGCATTTGAAATTTCTTATTTTCCGATGGATGGTTTTAATATGGTTCCGTAAAAGTTGATTAGTTGAACATGCATAATCACACTCGCTGCATTTAAACTTTCTGATTTTCCGATGAACGGCGTTAATATGGTTCCGTAAAAGTTGATTAGTGGAACATGCATAATCACACTCGCTGCATTTAAACTTTCTTATTTTCCGATGAACGACGTTAATATGGTTCCGTAAATGTTGATTAGTGGAACATGCATAATCACACTCGCTGCATTTAAACTTTCTGATTTTCCGATGAACGGCGTTAATATGGTTCCGTAAATTTCCATTAACTGAACATGCATAATCACATTCGCTGCATTTAAACTTTCTTATTTTTCTGTGAACGAGTTTTCGAATTTTGATATTTTTTAATATTTTAATGTTATTGCTTTTCTGTATTTTAGTAGTCAATGATGAAAGAGTAGTTTCATCTGAACATCTGTAACATAAAATTAGATGTTCGTTGAGATTATTCGTTAGCGAATGTATGGAACCGTTTCGATCAACGGAACTCATGCAATTCGAACAAGTAAAGTCTATTTTCTTCAATATTATTCTGACGCATTTCATTTCGTCTATTTTGCTCGGATATAATGAAAAAATGGCGTTTTTTCCGTAATTATGCTCTACCACATTTTTTGCGTCTTTTTCCGATTTGATAAATTTGATATTTTCTACTGTAAATTGATCGCATAGTTGATTTGAGTTCAGTTGTTCCAGGTGATTACTATCGCAGTCATTGACAATGATTTCTGATTTAACGGATTGACTTGCAGAATATTCGTTAGAATTATTAAATCGCACTTTTTCAAAATCACTGCTGCTTGGTTTGTTATCTCTAGTTTTCTCATAAATACTGTTATTATTCGCTTGCTCCATTTTATGAGTCTCATTTTATGAGTAATATAAATTAATTTAACATTATGTTATGTGATATTAAATCAAAAGAATGTTTTGGTTAGGTACCTACATAATTATTATATTCTTGTAATGAATTTTAATATCTCCACGTATTTTAGTTGAGTTTGACTTATCACTTCACTATTTTCGATGGCGTTCTACGTTCTCTAACCTAACCTAATCTGTCAATTTGGTTAAAGTTTCACTTGTTTAGAATAATGATTATATTGTATGCAAATCCGGACGAATAATGGCAAATAAATTGAATACAGCAATTCCTACTTCGTACGAATCAGGGCAACTGCAAAATTAACACTTTTCTGTCTCTCTTATTGTCATGGCGACTCTAACCTGTCAAACTGACAAGGAGCGTTCGGCAAGTCAGCTTCAGACTAACCCTACATAAAGTGTGATTTATGCCAGTTCAAAGTTGCAAAAGTAGGTAGACTGAAAATTGTATTTACTTAAGGTATATATAGTGGATTTTCTTATTTAAAGTGTAAAGTATAAATAGTGTATTTACTTAATTTATAGTAAATATAAAAATAAATTATTGTTGCATTTTCCACTTGTATTATCCTTTTTTTGTTGTGTTAGTCGAGAGGATACAAAACTACAGATGAAACTAAACATGAAAATAAAGTGAAACGCATATATTATTTTATTAGATAAAAAAAATAAACATTCCTACCTTACTATGTAGAAGTACAAGTATATATGTATATATGTATATATATTTTTTATTTATATTCGTCCCTTGAATACGTCCAAGCGATAGACAATGATCTTACTTTGGGCCGAAATTTTGTAAATCTAATTGCACGTGGCTCTATCACACACGAATACCATATGGGGGTAGTCCGGGAGACGTGTACACGGGTTTACTAATTCCCCAATGTGGAGTTATGCTGCCAGAAAACATAGATACGGGAACTGAGGGCGAAAAACGCACCACGCCAAGTACGCCACTTTGCGTCGAGTACACTCCTCGCGAATCGTACGTCTCGCTTGCTCTCATGTGCCATCTATCCAGTCTCTATCTAGATGGGTATCTACCGGTGTCGGGTTTTCACAAGGACAATTTGTATCTATATGTTTTAAAAGATCGTTGGGGAAAAGTGCCATCGGGAAGAGGCTCCTTAAATTACGCACAATTGCTAATCTCTTTGAGAAACAGGTCTTTTCTTTTTGTTTTAAAAAAAAATAATTGGACATGAAAAACACAATGTTACCACTATCCTACCAAAAGATATGATGCCATGTTAGGTTAAAAGGGTGTAGCGAAGGGGTCCCTAGGGATTGACCCTCACCCTTGATTAACCCTCATCAGATAGCGTGAGTGAAAAAACACCGAAAGGATTTATTTATTGCTAACCTTTTCGGCAATATCTAAACTTTAGGCCTTTTAAACTTTTTTTTTGTATATTTACATTATTATGCTATTTTTGTTTTCGGCTAATGTTTTTAATTTAAAAAAAAACTTGTATCAGATCTTTTGGATTTTTTTATATCGGATGAAGAAGACTATCTTTAATGTTTTAGAAAAGAAATTTCATCACTTTCTTGTGGATACAATAATTGCCGTCATTTCACACCAATCACTTTCAAATTGATACATAAAATTTAACGTCACAAAGTCTCGGTCAAGTTCGCTAAGGGTCAAAATTAGACCAGGGAAAAGTGAAATTTTGCTATAACTTTCTTAGTATATAAAATATCGAATTAATTTAAATTTGATATTATTCCCTAACTAGGGGCTGAAAACTCACATAAGTAAACTTTTTTGATAGCGCCAACCATTAGTCTTAGGGGTGGGATAAAGTGCTTTTTCAAAATACAAGAACCATACCTCCCTTAATAATGACAGGATCAATTTCGTTCGAAATGTTAATTGTAGACCTCTAATTTCCCTACAACTTTTATTTGAAACAATTTTTGATATGAGCAACCCTCACGCCACACTAATAAGAGGGATTCAATATGCGCACTCTCGCTTTGCAAGTCTACGGCGGGTTGAGCCGCGCGGCAGCTCGCGCAGAGTTTGATACAAGTTCGTACAATTGGCTTTCACTTAAAAAACACTATCTACTTTAAAAAAATGCAGTTGCCAAATATTTAAATGAATATATTTCAAGAGAAATGCACAAATATATTATTATATATTTTTTATTATAATACAGTAATAATCTAGGATTTTAGAATTTGTATTAATTTTATTAAATCCTCACTTAAATAGTTTTTGAACAGCACATTATAATAGCATTAAAACACAATTATTTCAAATATACGATCACTCAATTTCAATTCAACCAAATATAAAAATAATGGTGAGCATCACATCTGCATATTAAAATTGTTTTTTGAGGTGTCTTTAAATGTAAAAAAAAACTTGATTATGCTAATCATATAATTATTTTTTTTAAACAAAAGATCTTTTAGGTACTATTTAAGTAGGTACGTACCTAAAGTTAATAGTAAATGTTACCTAAACGGTTCTTTAATAGATTTTTGTTTGCACGCTTGTAATTGCAAATCGATATTTTTTTTAAATTCGTATTTATTGAATTTGTGCAATCGCAATGCCTGCTTTCAATTTTATTTCATTTTCTGATGTATTGCGTGGGTTTGTTATTTTATGTTAACTTAAAATGTTGCAGGGACGAAAAGATAATAAAAGTGTATAATTTAATGTTTATTTTTAATTAAGGCAAAACGCGTTTAATCGTGCTAATATTACGGGCGCGGACATAAAATTTAATAAATTATTTTATAACGAAAGTGGTTTTATTTCAAAGCAAGAGCGAAATAATATAACGAACGCAATATCACGTTTTATTTCAATTGTGCTGTTGCATTACAATACCTACTTTATTTTTTAATGACTGACTGAAATTAACACCAAATACTAATAATTTGATTATCTGAATGGAAATTAAATTAACCGGATCTACTTAATTTAAATTCAATTCAATAAAAGATGACTTTAGCAATAAAAGTTGACTTATGTGAACACGTCGACCAAAAGGCGCGAATGGCAATCTCGCTCTAACCTGTTCTAGGGCAGGCCAGGGCCGGCGCAACGCTGTGTTTAAACTATTATTTTCCATTTTTTTGATAAACTACGTTGAAACTGTACATATTTTTTAACTGTAGGCATTCTCTGCATTTCAATTTAATTATTTCACAATGAATTGCATCTACAGAATGTATTTCTTTTCGCTGATGTCTTTTTGGGGAGTTAAACTATACCGACAGCTAAACCGGTCCCCTGAAAAAAACCATCATACTAAAATAATTACATAATTAAAAAAACTTTGTTTTTCTTTGAAGGGCTTGCTTCGCGAACCGCGCCATGCGTTCAATCGCCTTCTCAAACATTCAAATTATTTCTTGAAAATTTAGAATTCGTTCTTTTCGTAATTAGGAAACATTTTTACAATATTTTTTGCTCATTAATGTTTGATTATTGATCTATATCAACCACTTAAAAGGACATCGGCATACACCTGTGAATGCTTCTGTAACTGTCCTTTACGTGTACTCACACTAACTGCATTTAAATTTAATAATTTCACGATGAGTTGCATCGATATGCTTCTGTAACTGTCTTCTATATGTACTCGTGTAATCGCACTCATTGCATTTAAATTTTCTTATTTTCCGGTGAATTGCATCGACATGTATCTTCAAATTGTATTTACTTGTACATGTGTAATTGCATTCGCTGCATTTAAATTTCCTTATTTTTCTGTGAATTGCATCGTCATGTATCTTCAAATTTGTTTTGTTTGTAAATGCGTAATTGCATTCGCTGCATTTAAATTTTATTTTCCAGTGAATTGCATCGATATGGTGTTGTAAGCCTTTCTTATATGCACTGGTATATTCGCAATCGTTGCATTTAAATTTTCTTATTTTCCGGTGAATTGCATCGACATGATTCTTCAAATTTGTTTTGTTTGTAAATGCGTAATTGCATTCGCTGCATTTAAATTTTATTTTCCAGTGAATTGCATAGATATGGTGTTGTAAGCCTTTCTTATATGCACTGGTATATTCGCAATCGTTGCATTTAAATTTTCTTAATTTCCGGTGAATTGCACCGACATGATTCTTCAAATTTGTTTTGTTTGTACATGTGTAATTGCATTCGCTGCATTTAAATTTCCTTATTTTTCTGTGAATTGCATCGACATGTATCTTCAAATTGTATTTACTTGTACATGTGTAATTGCATTCGCTGCATTTAAATTTTATTTTCCAGTGAATTGCATCGATATGGTGTTGTAAGCCTTTCTTATATGCACTGGTATATTCGCAATCGTTGCATTTAAATTTTCTTATTTTCCGGTGAATTGCATCGACATGATTCTTCAAATTTGTTTTGTTTGTAAATGCGTAATTGCATTCGCTGCATTTAAATTTTATTTTCCAGTGAATTGCATCGATATGGTGTTGTAAGCCTTTCTTATATGCACTGGTATATTCGCAATCGTTGCATTTAAATTTTCTTAATTTCCGGTGAATTGCACCGACATGATTCTTCAAATTTGTTTTGTTTGTACATGTGTAATTGCATTCGCTGCATTTAAATTTCCTTATTTTTCTGTGAATTGCATCGACATGTATCTTCAAATTGTATTTACTTGTACATGTGTAATTGCATTCGCTGCATTTAAATTTTATTTTCCAGTGAATTGCATCGATATGGTGTTGTAAGCCTTTCTTATATGCACTGGTATATTCGCAATCGTTGCATTTAAATTTTCTTATTTTCCGGTGAATTGCATCGACATGATTCTTCAAATTTGTTTTGTTTGTAAATGCGTAATTGCATTCGCTGCATTTAAATTTTCTTATTTTCCGGTGAATTGCATCGATATGGTGTTGTAAGCCTGTCTTATATGCACTGGTATATTCGCAATCGCTGCATTTAAATTTTCTTATTTTCCGGTGAATTGCATCGACATGTATCTTCAAATTTGTTTTGTTTGTACATGTGTAATTGCATTCGCTGCATTTAAATTTTCCAATTTTCCGATGAACTATATTAATATGAGCCACCAAATAATATTTGTTTAAAAGATCCTTGTTACATTCATTACACTTGAATCGTATTCTTTTGTGTACAGAATCAATGTGACCTAATAAAATATAGTTTTGCTTAAATGTCCTATTACACTCGTTACATTTATATATTCTTTTTTTAATTTTATGTAATTTAGAGCGTTTTTTGTTCAGAGGAGCATTTAATGTTAAACAAAGTTTTTCCTTTTCTTTGCAATCCAAGCATAATAAATTTGACTCGTGTTGATTATGAACGCTATTTATCAAACCGCCATTATCAACGGTACACTTGCAACTACGACACGTAAAGCCGATTTCATTTGTTGTCAAAATGGATGTTTCTACATTTTGCGTTGTTTTACATTTGAATTTTTGATCTGCGTTAACACAATATTCTACACTTGAAATATTAGCTTCCGATTTGATAAATTTAGTATTTTCCTCTTCAAAATAATCGCAGTGGTGATTAATTATCTTTTCTTTCTGGAAACCATGGAATCTTTTGTATTCAATGTGCGATTCACTAAAACGATCTGGATCAAGACTATTTTCGCACGATGGCTGTTGCGTCCCGTCGAAATGGCTGCTGGACGGAGTGCAATCAACTGATTGCTCATATTTTACGGTAACATTGTCATCGTTTTGTTCTATTTTGAGAGCGGATTCATTCTCGTTTCCTTCCATAATTATAACCTCACTTAACCTAGTTCGGACATTTTCAGACAGTTCATTTTGACATTTCGACCTGATTATTCTTTTTACAAAATATAGAAATAGGAAAGAAAAATAGTTGACATGACCGATTAATTTATTTTTAAATATTAAAAATAATTGTAAATTTTAATCGTGAATATCCAAATAGCAAAAATATTACTATAGTTTAATAGTATAATAATCTTTAACAAAATAAATTTCCCACCTAAAAGCTGTAATTTTTATAACCTATATTCACATATTATTTTTTTTTATAACTAGCGCCAACCAGTTAGGCACTAAAGTGACCCCGTAAAATTAAGGCAATAAATTGTAAGAAATTAAGCCGATTGTCAATAAACCGTGGAATTATAATATCACGGCTTTGACAGTATGCCAGCGACATCAGGGTGTCCCATAAGTGGTGGATCAAACGAAATGAGGTGATAGGAGATGTCATTTGCTATCAAACTTAATATAAACATGGTCTACCAATTCTCAATGGTTTAGAAGTTATACCACTTACAACCACTTTTTTGAAAATACTTACCCCGTCTTACATAAAAAATCGTGAATAAAAAATGATCAATTTTTCAACATTTTTTTTTCTTGTTTCGTGCTTATTAGTAATTTATCTTACTAGTAAAAGTATTTTCGTAAACTTTTCGTCGATATTAAAAAAGTAAACTTGAATTTTGTCATGATTTACTATTTTCATAAAAAAATTACCTCAAATTTGTATAAAGTTTACCTAAAAAAAATGTACTACGGAAAGTTGTACCACCACTTTAAAAACTTCTACTGTTCATACTGATTCTAAAAAAGGTACAATTTATTGGTATTGTCAATGTTTCCATACTTTTAGTAGTAGTTTTACAATGAGAGGGGTCGGTCAATAATAAAACAAGCTAAATAAAATATATTTTTGTATCTGTAATAATGTATCATTTATTGCAACTTTTTTCTAGAAAAGATGCTCAAAATGTCTTCCTTTCACTCTCATGCATAGATGACATCTTAAAATGTTTCTTTTCAGATTTAGCATTGCTCTATCATTATTACGAACGACTACTGCTGGAGCTTTCAATTCTTCTCTTAGTTGCCGCTCGTCTTGAACTTCGTCTTGGTATACCATTTCCTTGAAGTAGCCCCAAACAAAGTAATCGAGGGGATTCAGATCCGGCGAGCGTGCTGGCCAGAGGATAGTTCCCCCTCTTCCTATCCAGCGATTGGGGTATGTGTTATCTAGGTGATTGCGGACATTGGCTGCAAAGTGAGGTGGTGCTCCATCGTGCTGCAACCACATTCTTTCCTGTATTGCCGGTGGGAAATTTGCTAGAAGGCCGTTAAGATCATGCTGCAGGAAATGTAGGTATCGTCTACCATTGAATATTCGCGGCAGCTCAAATGGTCCAATCAGTCTACCGCCGAGTATTCCCGCCCACAGATTCACACCAAACTGATGTTGAAAGCGATCCCTCCTTATAATTCTCGGATTTTCCACCAACCAAGAGCATGTTGAATACGCCAACCCTTTTAAATGTTGACTCATCGCTCCACAAAATCGAATCAAAGAAGTTTTCATCTTCCCGGGATCGACGAAGCATTTCTCTGCAAAATGCTACCCGTAAAGCGTAGTCTCTGGGCAAAAGCGCCTGCACACGTTGCACGTGGAAAGGGTGCAAATGGTTTCTACATAACACTCGTTGCACAGTGGACTTTGGAACACCAGAATATCTTGAAATGCGACGTACATTAGTAGAAGGGTCCTGTCGCACCAAGGCAAGCACATCTTCCTCAACTTCGCCCCTCATCGGTCTTCCATCTCGATATGGAACACCAGGGATTTCACCTCGTAAATACGAGTTGTGCACCCGAGAAAACACCCTGTAATCAGGAAAGCGTTCACGATTCGGGAATCGAATTCGGTATTCTCTCGCAGCTCGCCGACTATTTCCTTCGCACAGCCCGGAGATGAAATGCATCTCTGCATATTCGCGCGGGGTGTAAACCTTGTGGTCCATTCTGGAATAGTGTAGCTTTCAAGCAAAGCTGTGTCCAATTCACAGGCACAATGAAATTTAAATAAGCCTAGCTCCAAAACGGTACACAAACAAAACAAAGCAAAGTCGTAGGTTAAAAATGAATAAAACAAAGGGAACATGTGTAGTTACAAGCAGATAGCGAGGCACTAACTTGACTAGGTACCTACTAAAACTTCAAAGACTGAATTAGGCGGGCGAAGAGGTAAGGAGAAAGGGGCTAATGACTAGTAATTACTACCTGGTAGCGGCCGAAGTTAATTTGTCGCGCGCTCCTGATACTTTTCAGAATTAAAGCATTGCTTATGCACATCAGAATAATAAATACTAATGAATTAATTAGAATCAGTATGAACAGTAGAAGTTTTTAAAGTGGTGGTACAACTTTCCGTAGTACATATTTTTTAGGTAAACTTTATACAAAGTTGAGGTAATTTTTTTATGAAAATAGTAAATTATGACAAAATTCAAGTATACTTTTTTAATATCGAGGAAAAGTTCACGAAAATACTTGGACTAGAAAGATAAATTACTAATAAGCACGAAACAAATAAAAAAAAATTTGAAAAATTGATCATTTTTTATTCATGATTTTTTATATAAGACGAGGTAAGTATTTTCAAAAAAGTGGTTGTGAGTGGTATAACTTCTAAACCATTGAGAATTTTTTAAGTGTTTTATTTCGCTCCCACATAACACGTAGTTATTTTGTACTACCAACTTAAGCATTGTAGCTAATATTTGGTATACTTTCGATACAATAAATGAAAATACAAATCGATACATCATATATTACAGAAATCTGTTTAGGGTATTTATAGATTTCAAAGTTTCACACCGAAAAAAATATAGACTAAAAATGGAACGACCATGTTTTAATACAAACACCCCATTCCTTTACCACGGGCTTTAACACACTCGAGTTTAGGTGACAAGTCCTTACATTATTCTATTTCTTTAAAGTTATTCGTGGACTCATCCCGTAATACTCGGAGATATTGGATTCTTTGTTGCGGACCGTTTGACTAGAGCGCCGAAGCAATCCTTATTTGGGCGGTTAGCGTGTCGTACCGACATATACAAGTACCTATAGTCGGATTGGAAGAGCAGTCGAATTATTAAATTCCATTTCAGCGGAGATTGATATCTTTTTCTGTTCGCCCAATAGGATTAAACATTTACTTTCTCTTACACCGCTGCCCAGCGTGATCAGCGTGAATAATTTATGTGTTATGGTGCGCCTAAAGGCATTATTTTAATTTTAAATTTGTATTTTTCCTGATTAGTTCAATTTATTTGTTATTCTCTTCTATTGTTTGTTATTTTGTTATTTTATTTTAGTAGTTTAATTTTTACTTTAATTGTAATGTGTACATGGGGAAACCTGTTTAATAAATAAATAAATAAACATTATGTGCGAACTCAAAAATAATATATTTGTCTTTCTTTGTCCGCTTGGCTGCGTATCTATCGATCTCTGTCTCGCTCCGCATCACTCATTTTACAGTTCAACAATATTATTTATTTACGTAATTTGACATAAATAGCAGAGAAATAATAAATATAATGAAATATTTACAAGTGGTATGATATTCTTTCTATTCACTGCTGCATTTTCGAATGATTACTGCAAGTTTTACTGCACAAACGGGCATTGTGGTGAGTTTCTATAAAACGCTCGGCACATCGACTGGCAAAAAAGCAATACCACACCAGCGAATGGTATTGCTTTTAGGCGGTGGACGAATTCTTGGAAGTTAAGGTCTAAATTTCGCGGTTCCTTCTATGCCAGTATTCAAAACGTAATTTGTAATAAACCTGGTTTCATCAAAAATATCCCTCTAGAGATCTCTCTTGTCCCTTAAAATGAAATTTCCTCTCAATTTATCACATTTTATAGCATCTAACAATTTTACAATTTATAAAGTTATTTTAACATTGATCTCTCCTAAACCAACTTTTAATTTATTTATTTTTTTTTTATTTTCTATTTTCCACCCCTTAAGTTCGGTTTTTCGTATTTATTTTTATAATTGTAAAAGGTAAAATGTGTTTCTGGCACACTGCCTAAGCTTTGGGCTTATTGCCACTTTAGATGAAGAAAAAGAAGAAGGAAAAAACACTATTCCATGACATAACGACGTAGGCAACTGTCATATTTACATTTTGAAACCCTATAAGAAGATAAAACGAACTGTTTATACATTTATCTTTATCAAAATGGAGGAAAACGAACTTAAAACTGGACAAATCGATGACAATTTTACCTTTCAATATGAGCAAGTAAGTGAATGCAATCAAACCAACACTAATATTGATGGACATCAAAAGCAATCATCCAAGATTAATCTTGAAACATCAAATCCAGCTGGATTTATTAAGTCAGAAGTTGATAACGACATTTGCTTTGGTTTCCGGGGCGAGAATAGTATAAATCTACAAGATAATGCTTTTGAAGAAGAAAATACAAAGCTTATAAAATTAGAAACCAATCTCTTGAACGATCAATGTAATCATCAAACAGTCCAAAGTGTTAAAATCCCAATTATATTATTAAAAACAATCAATTTTATTTGTAACATTTGCAAATGTACTCTTGATAGACACAGCCGAATAAATACTGCAATAAATAAGCACAATAGGGCGAACTTAATGTGTTTAGAATGCAGAGGACAACAAAGAAAGAAATCAACAGTGACTGATACTCGAAAGAAGATTACGGATAAACAATTTAAGATTAAACAAAATCGACAAAAAAGAAAATTTAAATGCAGCGAGTGCGATCACAGTAGTTTAAGGAAAGCACATTTACAAAGGCATATCGATGGAGTTCATCGGAAAATAAGAAAATTTAAATGCAGCGAGTGCGATCACACTAGTTCAAGCAACGCACATTTACAAAGGCATATCGATGGAGTTTATCGGAAAATAAGAAAATTTAAATGCAGCGAGTGCGATCACACTAGTTCAAGCAACGCAGATTTACAAACGCATATGGATGGAGTTCATTGGAAAATAGGAAAATTTAAATGCAGCGAGTGCAATCACAGTAGTTCAAGCAAAGCACATTTACAAACGCATATCGCTGGAGTTCATCGAAAGATAAGAAAATTCAAATGCAGCGAGTGCGATTACAATAGTTTAAGTAAATCAGTTTTACAAACGCATATGGATGGAGTTCATCGGAAAATAAGAAAATTTAAATGCAGCGAGTGCGATCACAGTAGTTCAAGCAAAGCACATTTACAAAGGCATATCGATGGAGTTCATCGGAAAATAAGAAAATTCAAATGCAGCGAGTGCGATTACAATAGTTTAAGTAAATCAGATTTACTAAAGCATATCGATCGAGTTCACCGAAAAATACGGAAATTTAATTGCGACGAGTGCAATCACAGTAGTTCAAGCAAAGCAGATTTACAAACGCATATCGACGGAGTTCATCGAAAGATAAGAAAATTCAAATGCAGCGAGTGCGATTACAATAGTTTAAGCAAATCAGATTTACAAAAGCATGTCGATGGAGTTCATCGGAAAATAAGAAAATTTAAATGCAGCAAGTGCGATTACAATAGTTCAAGCAAAGCAGATTTACAAAGGCATATCGATGGAGTTCATCGGAAAATAAGAAAATTTAAATGCAGCGAGTGCGATCACAGTAGTTCAATCAAAGCACATTTACAAACGCATATCGACGGAGTTCATCGAAAGATAAGAAAATTCAAATGCAGCGAGTGCGATTACAATAGTTTAAGCAAATCAGATTTACAAAAGCATGTCGATGGAGTTCATCGCAAAATAAGAAAATTCAAATGCAACGAGTGCTATTACAATAGTTCAAGCAAAGCAGATTTACAAAGGCATATCGATGGAGTTCATCGCAAAAAATAAAAAGATTCATCATCAGCTTTAGTTAATCGAGATCACAAAAATCACAGTTATAAAAAGTTCAACAATAAGCAATATATCGAAATTTACATTTGACGATATTGAGTTATAATTAAGCGATAGGTACAGATTAAAATCCTCTTTATTTTGACAAAAAATCATCCTACAAACGTATTTTACTTGTAAATCATAAAAAAACGCTTTTGCATCCTTGGTTAATGTTAAAATATGGAGCAAGTTATCGTATTTCACAATATGTGTATGTAATTAAGTACGCAGTTAAGTTTTAAAACGGAGCATATTTAATGGCCAGATAAAACCTTCTATTCCACGCACTGCGCACTAGTTGCCAATCGTTTTGGGGAATTGTTTTTTTCGTTAATTATATTTAAATAACGTTTAAACTGTCATCTTAGATTTATATAAAAAACACGTTTTAAAGTAGAGTGACTTTAGTTAAGAATATTAGTAAATAATACTAGTAATATAAGGAAATACCATATATAAAAGGCAGCTTATAAATTTGAGAAATTTGAAGAGAATTACATCGCTCTAAAGGTTAACGAAAAATATTTTTATCCTGTTAGTTATTCAATTTGGGTAATAAATATTGTCATAAAATAATTATTTACTATAAATTTAACCAATTTGACTAGGCTAAGTATCGTCTGTTCTAAGGTTGACTATATTTTATTGTTTTATGAATTAGGTTATGTTAGACAATGGAAGTAATGTGCGTATTGTAATTTTAATAATGTATAAGTAAACATAATATTACTTAGGCATTTAAGTTAAATAATTATGTGCTATTTTCACCGATTCTATAAAAATGAAATATTTGGGAAGGTAGGACGGTATGCCATGCATCAAGGCTTTGAGAGTTATACTTTCCTCAGTCAACAAAAAAAACAGTATAACTGTATATTTACAGTTAATTACAGATTTCATATTTTTTTGTATAATAATTTGAAGTACTGAATTTTATTCAGTTTTTATTCTATGTTTGTATCATATTAGTATGTAAGGTAGACCTTTCAGGATCAAATAAGTTAACATAATGAAAGTCAGTATTATCAAATGTAAACTAAAACATCATAAAACAACTAATCGTCATCATCTCCATCAAAAGCATCATGGAGATCATCATCATCAGTAGTGGGCCACATATACGAGTTTTAATGATCACCCCGCATATAATCAATAAGTTTTTTAAGGTCATTCATTGGTTTTTATATTTTTCGGAACTTTATTATGAGGCCAGATATGCACGGACTGCATATTGGCCAATATTCCCACTCATTAAGAAGGAAAATGTTTCTTTATTGAAAAATGTAAAACAAAAATAATTACTGTGAACTTATTTACTGTCAATTGTAATCCTCACATCCTCACATACATGTAACATATACATAACAAAATGTATGACCGGCATAGAAAACTATATAAAACGAAGCTAAGTGCTGGTGATGTCGACACCTAGTCCTGAAGGATGCAAGTCGTTCCAGGCCAATGTGGGTCTTATGTTTTGTTAATCCGTCGATATGTCCTGCAAAAAGACCAGGATAAGGTTTTTTACATATAAAATTGGAATACTCGGAAGATCGTCTTTTCCATACGAATCGGTTGATAAGATTTTCTTTTTAAAATATTGTGTAACTTTAAATTTATCACATGACTGCTTTATATTCAAATTCGGTCATTTGTCGGTCAATGTCCTGAAAGCTCGATCACAAGGAAGAAAGGATAATTAATTGATAATAACTTTGAATAATAAATACCAATATAAGTTTTGATTTTGAGAAACATGGCAGGTACCTGTTATAGAAAGATATGAATTACTGTTTATTTTTGTTTACTTATTTTTTTATTTAGAATGATGCTTGCGAGTGTAATTATAAAATAATAAAAATTAACTCGAATCTGAATAACTTAGTAGATACAGTTTGGGAATTGTTAAATGGTAAAATGCCAGTCCTTTAAACGTACAGCGTAATAAACATCACTTTGTTAAAATGACCTTAAGTTTTGAGGGATCTACTTTAGTTGAGGACGCTGCGAATAACGCCTAAATACCTTATCAGCTTGGATCTTATCAGCGTCTTAAGTTGGTGAATCTGAACTGCTATAAGCGTGTTTGATGATTAATTTATAATTATTTCATAAATTTCATATTATTGTTTGTTTATCTGTCAATATAAGAGTGTCGCACTCATTGGAATGAATACCTAATCTATTATTTATCTGCTGGAGTTGCCATGGCAACTAAGCGTTTTATTGAATATTCCTTCTTCAAATGTTTGACCTAAAATTTAAACATTCATTGAAATTGAGAAATATTCATTTCTTATTTAATTTTTCACTAAAATTATGTAGATATAATTTTTAAAATATAAAAAAAACTTGAATGGTTAGAATGGTGAGAAAAACTCGATAAAGCTCGACATTTCTAAATGTAATCAGTTTAGAAAGTTGTATCTAAATATTTATATTTTAAAAAAAATGTTACGATATGTACAATCAAAATCGATACTGTAAATCACAGTGTAGGGTTGCCAGATGGTATCCTATTGGAGGACATGTCCTCCTTTTTATGATTTGTCGTCCAGTCTCTATAAATAAAATAAAGTATATTATATAAAAAATCTCGTTTAATTGTGAAAGTCCTCCTTTTATTGAAAAAAAAACAATCTTTTTCCAAATGGTCATCTGGCAACCCTATCGCAGTGTTGCAAGGCCGTGATTGATAGAATAGCGTTTATGTTGGCCCAATAATCAGTAATAACCTGTAAATTAATTATAAAAAATAAAGTGATAAAATAATAATTCTACATGGAATGAAGTAAAGTAAAGGAGGTCTCCAATTAATACAAACGCAACGGATTGATTGGTGAGATTTTAATGAATTGATTCATTATTTTTTTTTCAAATTAAGTATTTCTTTTATATACTTAATTGAGGTTATATTTAGTTGTGTGGGTTTTGTTTTCGATACATAACAATTTGTTGGCTGCATGCCGAAGGCTGAAATTTCATGTTTTAACAATGATCTTTTGACACCGAGGACACGCCATGTGAATCATGCTGATTTGCCTCAATCATGCTGACAATTCTATTATTGTAGCTTAAAAAGTACTACTTATAAAATTGTATTGTTAAGTACAAAATATTATTAAATAACATGTTAGGAGCGAACGACAGAAATTATCATTTCTTCTAGGAAAACGTTTTGGTCTGTCTTCGAAATTTTGCTCAAACACAAAGGAAATATTACTTATAATGAAAAATGTTTTTATGATTAAACAATCTTGAAGGGAATGAAACGGCGGCCTTAATTATGTATAGTAACAGATTTAGAATGCATGTCGAGGTTTTTTTAATATTTATTTAACCTTCAATGAAAAACTTTGTGCGGGGTTATTTCATTCACCAGTGTATTCTTTATCAATTCCAATATTATCGTCCGTCTCGCTTATTTTCATTAAAAAAGTGTGCAAGTGCGAAAGAGCAATAGTATTATATCTATAGAAATACGGATACATAAAGGTTCAGTTCTAATCGCTTACTTCTAATTCTTTGCCTAAATCTGCTCAACATTTTATCTAAATTGTATCAATTGAACCATTCTTCAGTTCCTGACTTCTTGCCATCATGACGCGACATGACGCTTCTAGAAACGTCAAGTGTCGCCAGTACGCCTTTGATAAAATACATTTTTTGGTGGCAAACCATAAATTAGCATTAATAACATAAGTAAATGTGTATCTTATTGCGAACTCAACACACATGAGACCACTCACCACCAATTGCTGCACAAAGTGATCTGCAAACTGCAACGAGGCCAATAAGATGCAGACTCGGCCTCAGGTCGTCGCACGCAAGGGGGTAGATTCCACAATTAATTAAAGCATTATGAATTAAGTATGGCAATACTTTTAAAACATTTTTATGATCAGCATAATAAAAATAATTGTTCCTAAAAAAGATTAAATCGAACATATCAATGATGACCTTGATTTATTTAAATTATATAGTTTATTGTATATAGGGTGGTGGTTTACTTATTCGATTTTGACTAGTTCAATAAACTCTTCAACTTTCATACTGCAAGCAAACCATCCATTTTAATAATTTGTCATGAAATTTACTAAAATACTTTTTAGATTCTAAAAAAATTAATTTGACGTTAAAAATACTCTATTTGATCGCACCTAGTTAAATTAACTTAGCTTGTAAATTATTATTTTAAAATGTTATACAATTGCTAATTATAATTATACTTAATATTGATTATAATTACTATTATGCTATAAAAATATATATAAGTAATATTATTATTTTAATCACATTAATAACGTGTAAAATACAGAATTAAATAATGTGAACGTATTCACAAATACTAATATCTACCCGGTTTCAAACAGATGTCTTGGGATTGGCTGGTACAAATAACTGCTGTAAATATGCTTTGCTTAAACACATCCTCTATATACAAATACTATATCTACTGTTTGTAAATAGGAAGAAAACAAAAATTCGGTTTTATTATCTGATTCTTTTTAATGTAATATTAATATAACTGTGTTTTCCCATATAAATATAATAAAAAAATGTATAGATATGTATTACGAGGGCTTATATATAATAGAATAGGTAAAGTGTGACATTTAAACCTAATTTAAAATAATGGCAAATTACAAAGACCTCACGAGGTACACGAAAGCAAAAAGTAATGAAAATGTGTAAAAATATTTGGCCTTATATTTAAATTTGATATTTTTTTAAGAACCTCAAATCGCCTTACAAAAAATACTACATCATTGTTGACATTAAAGGGGGTATGTCGAGTTAATTAGACGGGTATAAAGCGCCTGCGCGTTAAGTCGAATATATGCAGCGAGAACTTATTTAAGGGGTGCTTCTGGGCATGCATATGAACACCTTTTGTTCAACAGGGTTAGATATAGCTATTTATACGATATCAATATCGTAAATTGATGAAAAAAATCGTATCACTCTGTATGTTGGCTGCATGCAATGCGCTTTGGAGGGTAGCAGGGATTTTTGCTCAGAAACCCGTCGACTTAATACCCATAGCTTTTTTTTACATTTTAATATTTTAATGAACTGCAAATGATTTGTTTATTCATTTTTTATTTTCATATGAAGTGCTTCGATATGTTTCTCTAATTAATTACACTGGCTACACTTAATTCTTTTCGGTGAGCTATATCGATATGATTCTGCGAGTGATTTGAATCGCACTCGCTGCATTTAAATTTTCTTAATTATCTAAAACAATTTATACACTTTTTACATCAACATATTTTAAGGATAAATAATTTTATTGTAAATTTTTCACTTAATTCACACGGAAATCGTCGCTAGGTAGGTAGGTAGTTTTATCTGACCATTCATTTCTGATGATTAAGATCCTAATTTATACCGATTTCAAAAAAATACACTTCCGGTATATTAAGAAGGCTGTTTTAAATTGAAAAATATTTACCGAAAGCCAATAAGTAAAACATGAAATACAATTCAACTATATTATAAGTAATTGTTTAGAAAAAAAAGAAAAATAATATAATATTGTAAATGTTTGAAACATCAACTTTAAAAATCAAATACGAAAAAAGTAATTAACTGAATTAAAATAGTGATACTATTTATGTTAAAAACTAGGTACTTTTAATATTACATAACACTCAAACTGAAACTTGGAAATATTACAATAAAAAGAAGATTTTGTTTGATATAATATAGGAAAATAAAAATCCATATGAGGTCGGTAAAATTTTATTGAATTCTACGCAAATTCTACCGAGTCATCAAGCATGGGTTTCTAAATCAATAAACTAAAATAATAATATAAATTCCTTAACTGAAATTAAACATACTTAATCATTTTATTTTAATATTTGAAATGTTCTAATATCTATTAAGTAAAAAAATCATATTTTTTGAACTTATAAATATAAATTAGTTAAAAAAATAAATATTTTACGATAGACGTGATGTTGTTAAACATGTTTGTTTCTATGGCAATTTTAACAAAATGAATTTAGTCATAAAGGCTATCTTAATTTAATTTTTTTATTAACAGCTACGATGTAATTTATATATTTGTTATCAATATTATAACGATAAACAAAACAATAATTATAATTAGGCACGTTAAAGCTAAGTGTGTTTATTTCATTTTACCTATCAGGTAATCATACTTCGATACGAATAACTAACAAAAGTAGCAGAAAAACTGAATAGACCACAGTAAAGTACAGTAAGGTACAGTAAAGTACAGTAAAGAAACAAGTAGGTAAAAATAAATTTGATGGTAACGACTTGTGTGTCAGAATCACTCCTCAGAAGGAATCTTCGTTCACGTATTTAGTCGCCTTCATTTCTATATTATTTTCGACGCACCCTGTATTTTATAGAGTCGAACGGTAAAAATCATCCTGTATACTGATGAGATATGTTTTTTTTAATTCAATTTAATTTACATTTCGAAGTTAAACCTATAAAATCTATGTCGTCTGCGTAGATATGAACTCAAAGCCATGTCACAGATAACATTTTACCTTTTTTTACAATCGCAATAGCTACATTTTTTATATATTTATTTCGGTTTGAACATCATCAATGTGTGTTTCATCAATTTTCTTTTTGAGTACAAATATAATTACAATACCTGCATTTATATCTTTTTATTTTGAAATGAAAATGAACACCAATATTGTTTTTTAAACTTCTTTCATAGAAACACATTTAATCACACTCGCTGCATTTATTTATTTTTTATTTGACAAATAAACAGTTAGTTACAACAGTTATACAAAAACATACATTAAAGATAAGAATGTAACCTTTAAGAATTTGCAATGTTAAAATATAATTAATGTGTAACAACAGTAATTCGCAAAAACTAAAACTAACGAAACAAAGATTTAACATATACTTTTTAACAAAAGCTATATAGACAAGAGGAAATTACACATTCAAATATTTAGAAATTTGATGCTTAAACTCACTCAAATTACAACTAAATATATTAATAACATTATTGTTTTGGGAGTAATTACTTTTGCATATGGGCAAACGAAACAGCTCTTTATGTCTAGTTAACCGAGAGTGTACACGAATTTAATCAAAGCAATTAGTTCCATGGAACTAACAAAATTATTTAAAATTTTGTATAAGTACAATAAGTCAGAGATCTTCATCAGAAAGATTGGCCATATTATATTTTTCTAATGAAATTGAGAAAATGTACGATAATACAAATATTTAATGAATTTCATTTCAATTCGTTCCAACCTGTCAATGTCCACATGGAATCCACATTGTAATGTGGATTCCATATTTGAGATGCATATTCAAGCTAACTTCGGACGAATAATGATCTTAAAAGAAAAAAATGAATTAAAATGCTTACATGCTCTGAGAATAAACTCAACATGCCGAAAGCTTTATAAGTAATTGGGTCAACATGCTTTACAAAAAGTAATTTTCGATCAAGTGTTATCCACAAATCTTTAACAGTTACTTTCTTGGCTAAACAAGTGCTTTTAATTTTATAATCAAAATCAATAGTACTGGTCTTTCATCTAAATGACATAGAGTAGCATTTAGATACATTTAAATAGAGTCGATTAACTTTGCAATATGTAGCAAAACGTTCGATATGTTTCTGTAATCGACGGCAATCATCAACATGTTTCATAGGATAGAAAATTTTAAGGTCGTCAGCATTGTGAAGACAACTATCAGTATCATTAATATAAAATAGAAATAATAATGGGCCCAACAGACTACCTCGAGGAACCCCTGATGGAATAGAAATCCAGTTAGATTTAAAACCCCGTATAATTAGACTTTTTAAATCGCGGTGAACACCATCAATGTGTCTTTTTATGTGATTTTTACTATAGCACACATAATTACACTCACTGCATTTATGACTTTTTATCTTGCGATGAACACAATCAATGTGTTTTTTTATGTGACCTTTATTGTAGCACACATAATTACACTCGCTGCATTTATGACTTTTTATCTTGCGGTGAACACCATCAATGTGTCTTTTTATGTGATTTTTACTATAGCACACATCTCGCTGCATTTATGATGTTTTATCTTGCGGTGAACACCATCAATGTGTCATTTTAGGGTTCCTTTTACAGTACACATACAATCAGACTCGCTGCATTTATGACTTTTTATCTAGCGATGAATACCATAAATGTGTCTTTTTATGGTTCCTTTTACAGTACACATAAAATCGCACTCGCTGCATTTATGACTTTTTATCTAGCGATGAACACCATCAATGTGTCTTTTTAGGGTTCCTTTTACAGTACACATAAAATCACACTCGCTGCATTTATGACTTTTTATCTAGCGATGAACACCATAAATGTGTCTTTTTATGGTTCCTTTTACAGTACACATAAAATCACACTCGCTGCATTTATGACTTTTTATCTTGCGGTGAACACCATCAATGTGGCTTTTTATGTGACTTTTACTATAGCACACATAATAACACTCGCTGCATTTATGATGTTTTATCTTGCGGTGAACACCATCAATGTGTCATTTTATGTGATTTTTACTATAGCACACATAATTACACTCGCTGCATTTATGATGTTTTATCTTGCGGTGAACACCATCAATGTGTCTTTTTAGGGTTCCTTTTACAGTACACAAAAAATCACACTCGCTGCATTTATGACTTTTTATCTTGCGATGAACACAATCAACGTGTTTTTTTATGTCACCTTTACTGTAGCACACATAATTACACTCGCTGCATTTATGATGTTTTATCTTGCGGTGAACACCATCAATGTGTCTTTTTAGGGTTCCTTTTACAGTACACATAAAATCACACTCGCTGCATTTATGACTTTTTATCTTGCGATGAACACAATCAACGTGTTTTTTTATGTCACCTTTACTGTAGCACACATAATTACACTCGCCGCATTTATGACTTTTTATCTTGCGGTGAATACCATCAATGTGTCTTTTTAGGTTTCCTTTTTGAGTACCCATATAATCACATTCGCTGCATTTATATTTTTTTATTTTGCGATGAACACCATCAATGTGTGAAATTAAATTTCTTTTGTGGTAACACATATAATCACATTCGCTGCATTTATAACTTATTAATTTGCGGTGAACACCATCAATGTGTTTTTTTATGTCACCTTTACTGTAGCACACATAATTACACTCGCTGCATTTATGACTTTTTATCTTGCGGTGAATACCATCAATGTGTCTTTTTAGGTTTCCTTTTTGAGTACCCATATAATCACATTCGCTGCATTTATATTTTTTTATTTTGCGATGAACACCATCAATGTGTGAGATTAAATTTCTTTTGTCGTAACACATATAATCACATTCGCTGCATTTATAACTTATTAATTTGCGGTGAACACCATCAATGTGTCTTTTTAGGGTTCCTTTTACAGTACACATAAAATCACACTCGCTGCATTTATGACTTTTTATCTTGCGATGAACACAATCAACGTGTTTTTTTATGTCACCTTTACTGTAGCACACATAATTACACTCGCTGCATTTATGACTTTTTATCTTGCGGTTAACACCATCAATGTGTCTTTTTAGGGTTCCTTTTAGAGTACACATATAATCACATTCGCTGCATTTATATTTTTTTATTTTGCGATGAACACCATCAATGTGTGAAATTAAATTTCTTTTGTGGTAACACATATAATCACATTCGCTGCATTTATAACTTATTAATTTGCGGTGAACACCATCAATGTGTTTTTTTATGTCACCTTTACTGTAGCACACATAATTACACTCGCTGCATTTATGACTTTTTATCTTGCGGTGAATACCATCAATGTGTGTTTTTAGGTTTCCTTTTTGAGTACCCATATAATCACATTCGCTGCATTTATATTTTTTTATTTTGCGATGAACACCATCAATGTGTGAGATTAAATTTCTTTTGTGGTAACACATATAATCACATTCGCTGCATTTATAACTTATTAATTTGCGGTGAACACCATCAATGTGTCTTTTTAGGGTTCCTTTTACAGTACACATAAAATCACACTCGCTGCATTTATGACTTTTTATCTTGCGATGAACACAATCAACGTGTTTTTTTATGTCACCTTTACTGTAGCACACATAATTACACTCGCCGCATTTATGACTTTTTATCTTGCGGTGAATACCATCAATGTGTCTTTTTAGGTTTCCTTTTTGAGTACCCATATAATCACATTCGCTGCATTTATATTTTTTTATTTTGCGATGAACACCATCAATGTGTGAAATTAAATTTCTTTTGTGGTAACACATATAATCACATTCGCTGCATTTATAACTTATTAATTTGCGGTGAACACCATCAATGTGTTTTTTTATGTCACCTTTACTGTAGCACACATAATTACACTCGCTGCATTTATGACTTTTTATCTTGCGGTGAATACCATCAATGTGTCTTTTTAGGTTTCCTTTTTGAGTACCCATATAATCACATTCGCTGCATTTATATTTTTTTATTTTGCGATGAACACCATCAATGTGTGAGATTAAATTTCTTTTGTGGTAACACATATAATCACATTCGCTGCATTTATAACTTATTAATTTGCGGTGAACACCATCAATGTGTCTTTTTAGGGTTCCTTTTACAGTACACATAAAATCACACTCGCTGCATTTATGACTTTTTATCTTGCGATGAACACAATCAACGTGTTTTTTTATGTCACCTTTACTGTAGCACACATAATTACACTCGCTGCATTTATGACTTTTTATCTTGCGGTTAACACCATCAATGTGTCTTTTTAGGGTTCCTTTTAGAGTACACATATAATCACATTCGCTGCATTTATATTTTTTTATTTTGCGATGAACACCATCAATGTGTGAGATTAAATTTCTTTTGTCGTAACACATATAATCACACTCGCTGCATTTATGACTTTTTATCTTGCGCTGGATACCATCAATGTGTCTTTTTAGGGTTCCTTTTAGAGTACACATATAATCACATTCGCTGCATTTATATTTTTTTATTTTGCGATGAAAGACATTAATGTGATCGATTAATAGATATTTTATTGCAAACGTCTTACAGCATTCGTTACATTTCAACTTTTTAAATACATTTTTTCGGTTTTTAATTGGCGTTTTTACGTTTAAGCATTGCCAACACAAAAAAGTAAAACACTCATTAAATATTGCATTGCTATCATTGCATTGAACATGGGCGGACTTGCTTCTATCAATTAGACACCCGCATTTCGTACACGAAAAATCTATAAGATTTAGATTTACTTTCGCAATTTTCATCGTGGCTTGTTCTTTTTTGTATTTTGCGACTTTCGCCAAATTGTGAATATCAGGTTCTTTCTTGATAAATTGAACATCTTCTATTTCAATTTCCCGCTGTTGATTAATGTTAATTTCTTGGATTTCATTTTGAAAATACACTTCATTTTTTATATTAACAGAACTAATTAATTCTGAACTGGAATGTTTCATTTTGAAAATAATAATTAAAGCTTACTCTGCAATTAATATAGGTTGAGTATTTTTGACACCTCTTTTACTGTGGGCTTTGATTGATAGGCTTATCGATATTTTTTATAATTGATACTCACTTTTATCCATGATCGTTTTAGGGCATTATTGTTATTATTTGAACATAATATAAGAAAACAATTATATTTTTAGCTTCCCTAGTATCATAGTTTACAACAAATGCTTCAGTGACAGTGACAGTGACAGCTGTTCATCTTTCGAATTTTGTTAGTTCAAAATATTGCCATTATCTATAAGATTCAAAAAATCTAATTCATCTTGGTTGGGTTTTAAGGAGTATTATAAAACAATAAAAAAATAATGGATTTCCTGCTTCTAAAACTGTGTTCGGATAAGCAATGGGTCGTGCAATAAAAAACCAATAATATTCGAAGTAATCTGAAACATATTTAAGGTTTTAATAAAATGCAAAGTTCACATATCTAGTACTGTATTAGATATTCACGAGAAAACATTATAAACAGGATTTAGGCATTTGAAAGTTCATAACCCAATTTTTAGATAATCATCATGTGCCATTTAGCAGAAAATAATGGTTTGTCATTGGAATCCGTTGACACTATTACTCTAAAATGTACAAATCGCCGATAATCTTGCATATTATTAATAAAATTGAAGTGTCTGTAGTGTGAAGTGTATTTTAATCTTTTAAATTAAAATGGATAATTAGAGTTATGGGTATCCTATGTATAAATACCCATAATTCAATCTAATTATCCATTTTAATTTAGAAGATTACAATTTCCTTTTTTTGCGATGACGATAAATAAATCCCCAGGCCAAACATAAACGAAAGAAAATTGATTTACCCATAGACAACTATGTGTGCCATGTTTGCGTGTGAATGATGCCACAAACCTCGTTACTCTAGCAAATAAAAAAAAAAGCCGAATTTTTTGATAATCTAATGAAAAATAAAGAAATATAATTATTGTAAACTACCATACCAGTTGGGTTAATAGCTAGGGCCAATTTAGTTTATTAAAAAAATAACTAAATAACCTACATAAATGGTACCTAATTTTTTTTAATAAAAATTACATACTATATTATTATACTTGTATAATTTAACTGTTGAGGTTTACTGAGAATGTTTTAAAGGTGAAGTAATACTGTTTGAAAATGGTTTTAGCATTTAAAAGTAAATATTAGTCTTACTTATTAGTTTTGCTTAAACAGTTGTTTAACCTTCGTTTAGTTAAATGATGTCTAAAGCCTTAATAAGGCGTTCGAAAATTCTTACTAATAAACCCTGTTTAGCGAAGTGAATGGTTAACTAAGTTGACGTTTAGCAGGCGACGTGCTTTTGGACATATTTTACGCTAGCAATAGCGCTGTCAGTTCACTCGCGTCGTGTCAGCTGTCCGCTTTGGAATACCAAAGCGGACAGTAAAATATTACTGATTTATATATCGCTATCGAATTTTAACCGTTTTGTCCCATTTGCTGATCATTTTATTCTTTAAAATTACCTATTATCCAAGTTTGATTTGTTTTCTTGGCGATGGAAAAAAACACCAAAAGAAGGATGATTTCTTCCCAAAACTGGGAAGAAGGTGAAAAGGTACCTTTAAAATAATTATCATTTGCGTGGCTTAAACTAATTCGAAAATCCTCGAATGGGAAATAAGGTGGTCCCGCGATGGTCACATTTTGCACAGAATTTTGAAAATTCGACGACATCAGTGCACACGCCAGAAAGCGCGCCATTATTAAAATTCAATAATTTTTGGCATTGACATTTGACATTTAGGCAAATTGGGGAAAAATTATTGTACTAAATTATTCTAAATTCTAAAAAAAATGTCATCAATGCTGTACAAGAGTTATTAGGTACGTTTACGCGCTATTTATTGTTTTAATATATTATTATAGCTTGTCTATGCTCCGCCTCACTCGCGCATCTGCCAGCCACCGCCGCAATGGAGATGATTATTGACTGTGGTTGTTGGATATATGTTGATGCATTATTTTTATGTCGAGCAAGCAATACAATAATTCAAAGGTGTAAAAATTGTGTTTTATTTACAATCCACGCGTATCAATTCAGAAGTGGGATGTAACGTAATTTTTATTATAGATTTACGATTATAGTTACTGTTTCGCGATGTTTTGAACGCTTTTAAGGTTAAGTTCGGTGATTTTTGACACAATATATTTGGACAAACATTTAAACTTAGTGTGCTTGTTGTTTCGTGAAAATTTGTCTCAGTTTTAAATCAAGTGCCTATTTATCATGTCCGGACCGTATTCTATCAATTATGGAATGCCGCGAAAACGTAAAAATAGCCATTCATAGGTCATTCCGACTCCGAAGAAAATGAACGACCACTTGTGCTGATGAAACGTCTAATGGAGACGAAACTAAAGAAAATCTGAACAGAGATCACTCTATCTATGCCACAGCGCGTCCCAAAATCTACATGTGAAGGCTGATATTATCCCGAAGTTCGACCCGGATACGAGATCAACAAATCGCATGGGACGCTGGGAAGTTGCTAGCCCGTGCTGAAGTATGTAAACAGGCAGATAATATAGAGATAATGACTGTCACTAACGAAACTGAGTATTAATTTCCTGATTATTATTATAAGATGGCCTTATTTGATGAAAGTGATAAAGATGTTGGTGACTTGAACGAGGCCTTAAGAAGAGACATTTATCAATTATTAAATAGTTATTACTTCTGCTTTGCGAAGAATTCGAAGGAGTTAGGTTGTACTCAATTAACCGAAAAGACTATTAAGACGACTTCTGATCAACCAATATTTTATAAAGCACGCAGATTATCCTACAAGGAACAAGAAGTTGTAAGGGAAAAAGTCAAAGATCTAATCGAAGGTGGAATTATCCGAGAGTCATCATCCAATTATGCAAGCCCCATAGTTTTAGTTAAGAAAAAAAATGGAGAGTATAGATTATGTGTTAAAGGTAGGTAACCTACTGCCACATATTGACGACCAAATAGGAAAATTAACTGGAAAATTGTACTTTACGACACTTCCTTGCTCAGGGTTATTAACAGGTACTGATGGCGTCAGATTCCATTCATAAAACAGCATTTGTGACTCCCGATAGCCAGTATGAATTTTTGAAGATGGGATTTGGTCTTGCCAATGCTCCGGCTTAGCAGTTTAAGGAATCAAGGTTATATGGATAACATCCTTATTCCATCCAAAGCCAAGTCAACAGGTTTGGAGACATTAAAAGAAGTCCTTAAATTGCTCAGTGCGGTTGAATTAAAAAAAAAATGCTCATTTCTAAAATATTCTATTAAAATATTCAGACGCATTCTACATATCTTAATATATATAAATCTCGTGTCACAATGTTTGTCCTCAATGGACTAATAATAAAATAATGGACTAATAATAAAATTTGAACACCATGTGCAGTTCGATGTGCACTTGAGAGATAGGATAGTTTAAATCTCAAATTATAGTCGCAATTTTAATTTATCGCTAATTTTTTGTCCGTTATTATTTGGCAGTCATAAAACTGACAGATGTCGATACCTTTTTATTTTATGGGCGATTGTGAAGAGCGCGTGACGACTCGGTGCCTGTATAATTTTATTGAACAAGCAGAGGAAAGAGCAATTGTGATATTATTGGAAAATTTTTTAGAAGATCACAATCAACTAATTCAATTGATCAAAAGAGTTTCGCCACGACTGCAAAATGACAATTATCAAATCGTCATAAAAGCCGACAAAGTACCATTAGGTCAACATGCTGGTAGATTCAGTCATAAAACTGACAGATGTCGATACGGAACGGCACGGAACATGCATGCATACAAGATGCGATGACTTACGTACGTCATTACGGCCGACCGGATTTATTTATTACATTCACATGTAATCCGAATTGGGAAGAGATACAAACTTTACTATTGCCAGGACAACAAGCCATTCATCGTCATGATTTAACTGCACGTGTGTTTAAACAAAAATTGAAATCCTTAATTGATTTTATTGTTAAATATACAATTTTTGGTATCACACGTTGTTGGCTGTATACGATAGAGTGGCAAAAGCGAGGTTTGCCTCATGCCCACATTTTGGTTTGGCTTAAAGATAGAATCCGTCCTGAAGAAATCGATCAAATAATTTCAGCCGAAATTCCAGACCCATTAATTGATCAAGAATTATTTGATATTGTCACCAAACACATGATCCATGGGCCATGCGGTGTTTTCAACATGACGTCACCGTGCATGGAAAATGGAAAATGTAAAAAAAACTTCCCAAAGCCGCATACGAATGACACGATCACGGATATTGATGGTTATCCAATGTATCGCCGCAGAAGTACTGAGAATGGTGGCCACACATTTACAATGCGACTGCCGAACTTTCCAAATCAAGTTGAGTTTGATAATCAGTGGGTGGTACCATACTCACCACTACTTTCAAAAACTTACAAAGCTCATATCAATGTTGAGCTTTGCAGTTCTGTTAAATCAATTAAGTATATTTGTAAATATGTAAACAAAGGCAGTGATTTGGCCATATTTGAAGTAAAAAACATAAATAAAAATGACGAAATAGCACGATACCAAATGGGCAGATACATTAGCAGCAATGAAGCTATTTGGCATATTCTCAGCTTTCCCATCCACGAAAGAGATCCTGCTGTCCAACATCTGGCAATACATCTTGAAAACGGTCAACGTGTATACTTCACTGAAGAAAATGTTCTCCAAAGAGCGTTCGAAGCTCCGAAAACGACTCTAACTGAATTTTTTACATTGTGTCAAAAACCTGATGTTTTTGGCCAATTCGCGAAGACATTGGTGTATGGTGATGTTCCACGTTATTTCACATGGAACAAATCCAGTAAAAAATGGGAGCCACGGAAACAAGGAAAACCACATCCTTCCATTACAGGCATATTCAAAGCTAAGACATTGGGGAGACTACACGGTACAT
Source organism: Neomicropteryx cornuta (assembly GCA_020383195.1). Lineage (NCBI taxonomy): Eukaryota > Metazoa > Arthropoda > Insecta > Lepidoptera > Micropterigidae > Neomicropteryx > Neomicropteryx cornuta. The sequence goes on along the minus strand of JAHKQU010000010.1, from coordinate 198,224 downwards.
CCAAAGCAACGTGAGTGCTTCTATTTACGTTTGTTATTGGTGAATGTTCCCGGACCAACGTCTTTTGAATTTTTACGAACAGCTAATGGTCGAGTATTCAATACATACCAGGATGCATGTCGTGAACTGCAATTGCTAGAAGACGATAACCATTGGGACTTAACGCTTGCTGATGCTGCGTTGACATCAACACCGAATAACATTCGTCAGTTGTTTGCAATTATTTTGGCGACATGTTATCCCTCGCAAGCACAAACTTTGTGGGAAAAATATAAAAATTGTATGACAGAAGACATCTTGCACCGAATTAGACAAACAAATCAATGCCAAAACATAGATTATACACCAGAGATGTACAATGAAGCATTGGTCTTGATCGAGGATTTATGTGTTCTTAGTTCAAATTTACCATTTAATCATTATGGTATGCCATCACCTAATCGTCCAGCCACCGACTTAGTCAATACCGATTTACAACGAGAAAATCAATATGACCATGGAAGTTTAGCAACAATTATCATGAACAGTGAACCATTACTGACAGCTGAACAAAAAATTATTTATGATCGGATTATGCTGGCTGTTGCTGCTGAACAAGGCGGTTTTTTTTTCTTGGATGCACCCGGTGGAACCGGTAAGACATTTTTAATATCGTTGATTCTTGCCAAAATACGGTCGCAACAAAAAATCGCATTAGCATTAGCATCGTCAGGCATTGCGGCTACTTTACTGGATGGTGGGCGAACAGCACATTCAACATTCAAGCTGCCATTGGACGTTCATAATAAACCAGATGCAATGTGTAACATCAAAAAGAATAGTGGAATAGCTGCAGTGTTGCGGAAGAGTTCTATAATAATTTGGGATGAGTGCACAATGGCACACAAATATTCACTTGAAGCATTAAACAGAACTATGCAAGATTTAAACAGCAATAATAAACTTTTCGGTGGTGCTATCTTACTTTTGTCTGGTGACTTCCGGCAGACCTTACCGGTTATACCTCGCTCTACTTTCGCGGATGAGATTAATGCATGTTTGAAACAATCATTCTTATGGCGAAGTGTTGAAACACTTCGATTGACCATAAATATGCGAGTACAATTGCAAAATGATCCATCAGCACTAATATTTTCCGAACAACTACTAGATATTGGGAACGGTAAAATAAAACTGCAACCAAATACGCAATGCATTAAACTACCAGACAATTTTTGCACTGTTGTTCAGGATAAAACTGAATTGATTCAGAGTATTTTCCCGGATATACAGAATAATTATTTAAATCATGAATGGCTTAGTCAACGGGCGATTTTGGCAGCCAAAAACGTTGATGTTGACGAAATTAACTTCCAGATACAACAGTTGTTACCAGGCGATCTGATGTCTTTTAAATCAATCGATACTGTTGTTGATGAAAATGAAAGTGTAAATTTTCCGATTGAATTTTTAAATTCATTAGATATCCCTGGAATGCCACCACATAATCTTCGATTAAAGATTGGTTCCCCTATTATTCTCCTCCGTAATTTGAATCCACCTCAATTATGTAACGGTACGCGTTTGGTCATCAAAAAGATCACCGGAAACATTCTTGAAGCAACCATTTTGGCTGGGAAGTTTAAAGGAAAAGTGGTCCTGCTGCCACGTATTCCGATGATACCATCAGATTCTATCATACCCTTCAAAAGGCTACAGTTTCCAATTCGTTTAGCTTTCGCCATGTCTATAAATAAATCTCAAGGTCAAACAATGTCCATTTGTGGTTTAGATTTGGAAAATCCATGTTTTTCTCATGGGCAACTATATGTTGCGTGTTCACGTGTTGGGAAACAGTCGAATCTATTTGTGTTAGCTAAAGACAGGTTAACCAAAAACATTGTGCATCGATTGGTGTTAAATTAAATTGAAATTGAAAGTATTTATAATTCAAAAAAAAAAATTATTAATGTTTAAAAGTTTAAGACTGTCTGCCTTGCCTACCTCATTCATGAGTTTAAGCGTCACATGTTATTTACTGTATTATACTGTAATATACTTATATTTGTTATAAAATTAAATGGAAATAATAAATCTGATAAATTTTTATTTTTTACCTATTGATTTCTGCTTAGTATCAAGTGTAAGAACATTTTAATAAATTGTGTTCAACGTACTTCCCCTTCAAATCTCAATCCAGTGAATTTGTATACCAACATCAACATTTTCGTCTTAGTTCGTAAATAATTTCATTGTACTAAAGGGTTATAGTAGTAGAAAGTCAAATAAGGAGATCACCATATTTTTTTACAAATACCATCTGTGTGAAAAAGCATAGTGGACTCCGTGACTGATGTTCTCTTATTGTTCCTCTTAGATTGTTTACTATAATGTAATATAACAAAAACTTTAGCCACAGCAACGCGTGGCCGGGTCAGCTAGTATGCGTTATATTTTACGAAATTTTTGAAAATATAATAAACAAGATTTATGTGCTGCAGAGCAAAAGGTTGAGACGGGCGAGCAATCGAGAAGGTACTCCGGGTATGGGCCTGATGAACGCCCAACGCCCACGATGTCCAGTGTGTGGGGGACATCGACCCTTCGACGATTGCTGCGGAACCCTTCAATCACCGCGAACAAACAGAACTGGTGTATGTTTTATACGTATAATAATTGAAATGTAGAAATCTCTGTAGTTTTCTTGACAAAAAACGATGACCAAATATAATTAAACAGATTAAAATAGTATTTGTTTACTATTAATATTATATGAAACTAGCTGTTCAACCCCGGGTATGGGCGGATTAAACAATGCCTTCTGCGATCGATGACTCGTGCCTGCGGCACTCGGGATGGGTGATTTTGGTCCCCATCTCCATGACTCCTCATACTTACGTACTTACCGTGCTATTTTTAAAAAGCTCCAGGTTGACAGCTTGGCCCTGCCTTTTATTTATGCCTTAGCACCTTGAAGACAACACATAGGAAGTTGAAACTGAGCTTCACAGCACTTCTCCGACAATACAACCCATACGATAAATAATATAATATACATAAAGGGGACTGAGCAGTGATGATATGATGTTGGGCAGAATATCGTCTAATAAACGCTTTTTTATGCTTACTAAACCATTAACAATTAATAAAAAAATTACTGCGTGTGATTATATTATATGTATAAGTAAATTTGTAAAGCAAACCAGTAGGTAATACTTATTGAATATGAAACAATATAATATATTCTCCTCGTAAAATATCCTTTTTTTCTGTGAATGTCTTTTATAAGAGAACTAAAAAAGAACTATTAGCAGTTGAAATTTCTTTTTTTTCCAGAAATAGAAGCAAACACAAGCTAGTCAGTCTGTATTATCTTTTTTTAACATTTTTTTTTTTCAGGTTAAATCATTTCTTCTTGGGTCAATGTTCACAGGAGTTTATTCACTTCTAATGGAATACTTCAGGAAATAACAAAACCTCTTGCCAGACTTATCAGAAGGACTTATTGTAACTCAAATTTTGGATTTATTATTTATTCTTTAAAATCACTACTACATTTTCAACAACATTGTAAATAAAGCAAAAAAAAAACGCGACCCTGTAAGCGCAGGGCATCGTGCCTACAAATGTATTGACGGCTATGAACGACAGGTAGGTTTCCCGCGTGCAGTGAAAATAAAATAGCCGGATCGAGCATCGACAAGGAAGGATTGAACAAAAGAACAAACGCAAACAATTTGCAAAGAATGGTGCAGCAGAATTCCACAAGACAGCTTGCAATCTGGAGGAGCTGCATAATTGCGATTCAATGCTAATAAAGAGAAAATAAAGGATCATGGAGAACATGGGAGAAGTTTTCATCATTTAACCTCCATCATTCCTGGACCTGGAACATCCCCGGCATAACAGAAATAGCGGATTAAACATAATATTAAAAAAAAAAACAACCCACCTTTGCAAATGCACAAACCATGACCACATGCAAAGAATTAAGTACAACTGCAACATCGTGCAACCTGCAACCGCATTTTATTGTGTTCTAATAAAATTAGTAAATGTTTTGATTTTATTTGTTTAATTTATTATTTCATTTATTTTTGCAGGATGTCGGTTTAAACCCGGCGCTGAGTTTTATAAAGATGCCTTTTTAACTCTCACCTCTCCTCTTTAGTGTAAAATCCCCTACATAGCAGGCTATTATTTTTTAAAATATTACACTTATATCGCTTATTCGAGGTAACGCCTCTGCACATAATTCTTCCGTAATCCGCCCTATATAACGATCATAACATTTATTTAATTACATCGCCATAAAATTCTCCATTAAATGTTTGACATGATTAAAAGAAAAACAGTAGGAATATTGCCATTTTAACAAATAAGACAGAACAGAGCTAATAAATTGGTCAAGGTCACTATAATCAATAATAATTCAGTTTAGCATTTTAAAACTGCTGATATAATTAGGGTTAGTTAACCATTTATCACTCAAAATTCATTTTATTAATTAGGATAAATTTTATTTTAGTTAAGCCAAATAAAATTTTCGAATTTCAAAATTCGATTTTAAATCGTTTTTGAAAAAACGAATGACATTTTAGATAATTTTCAGTCATTTGTTTAAAGTTTTTCAACAAAATTTTGCGTAAGCCTTAATTAAATTATCGTTTCTTTAAAAAATATTTCGACCTATATCGCTTCGTAATATAATAATATGTCGCACGCCACGGTAAGGAACCTCAGCAGGAAACGTTGCTTATCCCCTGAGGATTTCCTGAGGAACGTGGGAAAGTCCAAGGACAAAAGCAGCCGTTGTGAACACAAAGAAACTTTTAAACAACATCTCCAATGAACGAGTCAAAATATACCTACATCTAGGCATTGTAATATGCGTATATCGCGTCGACAGAAATAAGAATACACCACTTAACGCCCAAGGTCTTAAACAAAGGAAAATGCCAGGAAACGCGCCCCGGCGAATAAGTGCTAAAGCCAAGCGACCCATAGCGGGAGGTCGCACGCGCCGCTCTGGCGACTATTAAGTTGGTAAATACCAAAGCACGAGTGACATCCCGTGGGAATGCGAAGATCGGTAGTGATCGCGCCGTTATAAAGAAGAAATAACGCCACAACCATCTTCGGCACTTCGTAAAATACCTTAACTAATTTCAAAAATAAAAACTATTAGTTACCTACTTATTAAAATAATTTCAAAATAACAAATTCTTATTAAACAATAACAAATGTGCAGGTGTGCGGATGCCAGCGGAGAGATTTTTCCAAGTGCCAGGGGAGTGATACCAAAAGCCAGGGGAGAGATACCAAATGCCAGGGGAGAGATACCAAAAGCCAGGGGAGAGATACCAAAAGCCAGGGGAGAGATACCAAAAGCCAGGGGAGAGATACCAAATGCCAGGGGAGAGATACCAACTGCCAGGTTTTGTTGAACATCCGCCCCGTCAGCTCTTTGTCAGGTCTTTGACTAGGGCAGCGTTTGGGCCCCGTCCCCATCCGTCTGTCCCATTACCGGAGACATTCTGCGTCAACCAGAAGTAAGTTTGATATATATTAATCTAAAATGTTTCCTAAATTTAAGCATTTCGTACAACTGCGTTGAACATTTTAATATTTGAAACATGTTCGCGTTATACTGGTTATCATAATAATAATTATTATGTGACATTGATAATTATATCTGATCGGAAAAATAATCTCGTATTGGTACTTTTCGGATGCTGAGTCACTTGCAATCTTCAATCATTTAACAGTATAAGGTTGTGACAGTATAAAACTATTTGTTTTAGAAATATCTTATCATGAAGCGATAGTTCGCAAGAAATATGTTTTACTAAGAAGTTTTGCATCGTTTCTTTTACTTTTTCTGCCACATTGAAATGACTAAGAAATTCATGTATTCGATCAAATAGATTTGTAATTAATAACCTTATAAAATCCACACTTAAATTGTAAAATGGGTTTGTCTGTCTGTTTGTTACGCCAAACTGCCAAACCAATGTTAATGATAGGTCACTTGAAACCCGGAGAAGAACATATGGTAGGTATGTGATGTCATTATAGAGAATGCTCCAACATAGCATATTATTTTTTAATTCGGTTCTCCTCTTGATATGCTTATAAAATGAAAAGGTATGGTGAAAACATACATAATTTTCCCAAATACATAAAACTTACTAATATGTATGTATTTTTACAAAGTCTCACTCGGTCATCTTATCAACTTTATATTTCTTATAAACTTTCTTTTATACTTTATCGTACACATAAATAAATAAAACTTGATCTGCATTAAAACGCGATAGCAATTCAATCCATATCTTCACTAGATTTGTCACTTAGTTTGTCATAGTTATTATTTCAACAAGAAATATGTATGATATTGACACGTAGTGACGGCTTGTATGCAATCAAAGAGAAAGTACAAAATATTTCGGGAGGTTAGGAGAGGGGCGGTTAGAACCCCCTTTTGGCAGCAAGCTAAATTTAGCTATAAAACGTGTTATCTTGACATCTGTCTAATTAACACTTTATAGAAACAGTGTTATAATAAAATAGTTTTATAAGTGCTGGTGTAAATTGCCTTAAGCGTGCGATCAGTATCTTGCAGACTTGATCGAGCGCGGTCAATCACCTGGTCGTCGCAAGCAAAAAAATTAATATTGTCGCGCAACGTTTACATTCTTTTTAGAAAGAAAGAAAGATATTTATTATTCTAGGGAATTACCTAAAAAAAACAAAACAACCATATTTTTTAAATATTTGCCTAAAATTGGAGATTTTAGATTTAATTTTGTATATGTATATGAAAGTTGATATGTTAGAATGAGAGACAAGGGCGCATCGCAAAGTAATATAGGTATTTAATAGTTTCAGAAATAAAAGGTGGCTTATAGTTCTAAGCAATATCGCAGACAGCCTTAATGAATTGGTTACGGCTAAGGAATACATCAATGCTTTGGAATTTTTTATTATAAGTATCCTAAATTTGTGCGTAACTTGAATTACATTTATGCAAATGAAACAGATTGTGAAACAATTTTTATGGTTAGCATGACCTGATTGCTAGCATGACCAGAGTTGGCTCTAGATGAAGGAACTCCTCAAGCATTTTTTTTTCAGATATCCCCCTTTTGCCTTGTTGCGGCGTTTATGGCCGTGATTATTTTAGGGGCGGCAATTGCCTACCTCTTTAAGCACGGCCAAACTACAAAAAGCCAGACAAACAAATACTTACGGAGCTGGAAACTGATTTGGACAATTATCAAATCAATAACAGCTTTCGAAATAGGCAGGTACTAATCTAAAAAACTGCAGGTTTCTGAGCAGGCACACAGCCATGATGGTACATCACAAGAAGGCTAATCAACAGCATTATGGAAGATGCGGGCTCTACTCACAAATAACGTTCAAATCGAGTACTGGAATGCATTGCAATGTTCTCTCATGGCGACAGATCGTACGAATATAAGTAATGAATTTTATTGCAGGGGCGGTCGTGTGCCGTTACTGCTATCGCTCTAATGGTGCCACATTTAAATACAATAGCAACACAATACAATAGCATTGGGGGAACATTTCATTTATTCATAACAAGACATCTAAAACAAATAGTAAAACCCACTGGACCCATTTTTAAAAAATAAAAATTCTTTGTTGTTTTTACCTTGTATTGCTTAATTTATTTTGATTTTTTGTATTGCCTTTATTATTTTAAAATAAAACTCATTGATTGATCAGTGATCTAGGTCATTCAAAACGAGATTCGATTCGAAATAGGCAGGTACTAATCTAAAAAACTGTGGGTTTCTGAGCAGGTACACAACCATGATGGCACATCTAACGAGAAAATGGCACAATATTTCACTAGATGATAACAGAGGTAATTATTAAGCCTCTATGCAATTATAAAAAATATATAGCTCTATATATTACTATAAAATGAAACTAATAAGAGCGCGTGTCAGTCTTTTTTTATAATATTACTAGCTGACCCGGCCACGCGTTGCTGTGGCTAAAGTTTTTGTTATATTACATTATAGTAAACAATCTAAGAGGAACAATAAGAGAACATCAGTCACGGAGTCCACTATGCTTTTTCACACAGATGGTATTTGTAAACAAATATGGTGATCTCCTTATTTGACTTTCTACTACTATAACCCTTTAGTACAATGAAATTATTTACGAACTAAGACGACAATGATGATGTTGGTATACAAATTCACTGGATTGAGATTGATTTGAAGGGGAAGTACGTTGAACACAATTAATTAAAATGTTCTTACACTTGATACTAAGCAGAAATCAATAGGTAAAAAATAAAAATTTATCAGATTTATTATTTCCATTTAATTTTATAACAAATATAAGTATATTACAGTATAATACAGTAAATAACATGTGACACTTAAACTCATGAATGAGGTAGGCAAGGCAGACAGTCTTAAACTTTTAAACATTAATATCTTTTTTTTTGAATTATAAATACTTTCAATTTCAATTTAATTTAACACCAATCGGTGCACAATGTTTTTGGTTAACCTGTCTTTAGCTAACACAAATAGATTCGACGGTTTCCCAACACGTGAACACGCAACATATAGTTGCCCATGAGAAAAACATGGATTTTCCAAATCTAAACCACAAATGGACATTGTTTGACCTTGAGATTTATTTATAGACATGGCGAAAGCTAAACGAATTGGAAACTGTAGCCTTTTGAAGGGTATGGTAGAATCTGATGGTATCATCGGAATACGTGGCAGCAGGACCACTTTTCCTTTAAACTTCCCAGCCAAAATGGTTGCTTCAAGAATGTTTCCGGTGATCTTTTTGATGACCAAACGCGTACCGTTACATAATTGAGGTGGATTCAAATTACGGAGGAGAATAATAGGGGAACCAATCTTTGATCGAAGATTATGTGGTGGCATTCCAGGGATATCTAATGAATTTAAAAATTCAATCGGAAAATTTACACTTTCATTTTCATCAACAACAGTATCGATTGATTTAAAAGACATCAGATCGCCTGGTAACAACTGTTGTATCTGGAAGTTAATTTCGTCAACATCAACGTTTTTGGCTGCCAAAATCGCCCGTTGACTAAGCCATTCATGATTCAAATAATTATTCTGTATATCCGGGAAAATACTCTGAATCAATTCAGTTTTATCCTGAACAACAGTGCAAAAATTGTCTGGTAGTTTAATGCATTGCGTATTTGGTTGCAGTTTTATTTTACCGTTCCCAATATCTAGTAGTTGTTCGGAAAATATTAGTGCTGATGGATCATTTTGCAATTGTACTCGCATATTTATGGTCAATCGAAGTGTTTCAACACTTCGCCATAAGAATGATTGTTTCAAACATGCATTAATCTCATCCGCGAAAGTAGAGCGAGGTATAACCGGTAAGGTCTGCCGGAAGTCACCAGACAAAAGTAAGATAGCACCACCGAAAAGTTTATTATTGCTGTTTAAATCTTGCATAGTTCTGTTTAATGCTTCAAGTGAATATTTGTGTGCCATTGTGCACTCATCCCAAATTATTATAGAACTCTTCCGCAACACTGCAGCTATTCCACTATTCTTTTTGATGTTACACATTGCATCTGGTTTATTATGAACGTCCAATGGCAGCTTGAATGTTGAATGTGCTGTTCGCCCACCATCCAGTAAAGTAGCCGCAATGCCTGACGATGCTAATGCTAATGCGATTTTTTGTTGCGACCGTATTTTGGCAAGAATCAACGATATTAAAAATGTCTTACCGGTTCCACCGGGTGCATCCAAGAAAAAAAAACCGCCTTGTTCAGCAGCAACAGCCAGCATAATCCGATCATAAATAATTTTTTGTTCTGCTGTCAGTAATGGTTCACTGTTCATGATAATTGTTGCTAAACTTCCATGGTCATATTGATTTTCTCGTTGTAAATCGGTATTGACTAAGTCGGTGGCTGGACGATTAGGTGATGGCATACCATAATGATTAAGTGGTAAATTTGAAATAAGAACACATAAATCCTCGATCAAGACCAATGCTTCATTGTACATCTCTGGTGTATAATCTATGTTTTGGCATTGATTTGTTTGTCTAATTCGGTGCAAGATGTCTTCTGTCATACAATTTTTATATTTTTCCCACAAAGTTTGTGCTTGCGAGGGATAACATGTCGCCAAAATAATTGCAAACAACTGACGAATGTTATTCGGTGTTGATGTCAACGCAGCATCAGCAAGCGTTAAGTCCCAATGGTTATCGTCTTCTAGCAATTGCAGTTCACGACATGCATCCTGGTATGTATTGAATACTCGACCATTAGCTGTTCGTAAAAATTCAAAAGACGTTGGTCCGGGAACATTCACCAATAACAAACGTAAATAGAAGCACTCACGTTGCTTTGGATGTACCGTGTAAAGTCTCCCCAATGTCTTAGCTTTGAATATGCCTGTAATGGAAGGATGTGGTTTTCCTTGTTTCCGTGGCTCCCATTTTTTACTGGATTTGTTCCATGTGAAATAACGTGGAACATCACCATACACCAATGTCTTCGCGAATTGGCCAAAAACATCAGGTTTTTGACACAATGTAAAAAAATCAGTTAGAGTCGTTTTCGGAGCTTCGAACGCTCTTTGGAGAACATTTTCTTCAGTGAAGTATACACGTTGACCGTTTTCAAGATGTATTGCCAGATGTTGGACAGCAGGATCTCTTTCGTGGATGGGAAAGCTGAGAATATGCCAAATAGCTTCATTGCTGCTAATGTATCTGCCCATTTGGTATCGTGCTATTTCGTCATTTTTATTTATGTTTTTTACTTCAAATATGGCCAAATCACTGCCTTTGTTTACATATTTACAAATATACTTAATTGATTTAACAGAACTGCAAAGCTCAACATTGATATGAGCTTTGTAAGTTTTTGAAAGTAGTGGTGAGTATGGTACCACCCACTGATTATCAAACTCAACTTGATTTGGAAAGTTCGGCAGTCGCATTGTAAATGTGTGGCCACCATTCTCAGTACTTCTGCGGCGATACATTGGATAACCATCAATATCCGTGATCGTGTCATTCGTATGCGGCTTTGGGAAGTTTTTTTACATTTTCCATTTTCCATGCACGGTGACGTCATGTTGAAAACACCGCATGGCCCATGGATCATGTGTTTGGTGACAATATCAAATAATTCTTGATCAATTAATGGGTCTGGAATTTCGGCTGAAATTATTTGATCGATTTCTTCAGGACGGATTCTATCTTTAAGCCAAACCAAAATGTGGGCATGAGGCAAACCTCGCTTTTGCCACTCTATCGTATACAGCCAACAACGTGTGATACCAAAAATTGTATATTTAACAATAAAATCAATTAAGGATTTCAATTTTTGTTTAAACACACGTGCAGTTAAATCATGACGATGAATGGCTTGTTGTCCTGGCAATAGTAAAGTTTGTATCTCTTCCCAATTCGGATTACATGTGAATGTAATAAATAAATCCGGTCGGCCGTAATGACGTACGTAAGTCATCGCATCTTGTATGTATTCCTGCATGTTCCGTGGACTGCCGATGTAGCTTGAAGGTAAAATGAAAGCATTACCGATGTCATTGGGATTTAAATTTCCATCGATGTTTCCAGCAACAGCATCTCGTAAGTGAATATATTCTTCCGATCGTAGTTTTGCCTGGTTGAATCGAAGGAATCGCAAGCGTTCGCTTTCGACCTTAGCATACATATCAACAATGTATTGATGGAACAGCTGACGATATCGAAGGATATAATTGTCTTGATGTTGTCTAACCATTATTCGGTGTGCGTAGTAGTTCATTGAGCTAACTTTATTATTTCTGTAATCACCTAAAAAAATAAATAATAAAATGCAATACGAAATTAAAATCTATACATACAGTAAGAAAGTAAATAGATAATTGTCAAATTTACCGGTATTTGGATCATACTGTTTGATATTAAGGTGATATTCATCTTGTCCTTGCCAAAATATCAATGGATATTGTAGTGCGTCATATGAACGGTGTAGATCCGAAATCGTACTGACAGTGTTGTCTCGCCGTGTAATGTTTATAGATCTTTTGTCAACTGGATCACCAACCATGATAACAGCAACCTCATCAACAGTTGGAGCGTTGAATCTACCAGCATGTTCACCTAATGGTACTTTGTCGGCTTTTATGACGATTTGATAATTGTCATTTTGTAGTCGTGGCGAAACTCTTTTGATCAATTGAATTAGTTGATTGTGATCTTTTAAAAAATTTTCCAATAATATCACAATTGCTCTTTCCTCTGCTTGTTCAATAAAATTATACAGGCACCGAGTCGTCACGCGCTCTTCCCAATCGCCCATAAAATAAAAAGGTATCGACATCTGTCAGTTTTATGACTGCCAAATAATAACGGACAAAAAATTAGCGATAAATTAAAATTGCGACTATAATTTGAGATTTAAACTATCCTATCTCTCAAGTGCACATCGAACTGCACATGGTGTGCAAATTTTATTATAATCGGTTAAGTGGTTTAGGAGTCCATTGAGGACAAACATTGTGACACGAGATTTATATATATTAAGATAGGTATTAAAATGAATTAATTCACAGACACACAATATCTCTCTCTTTCTCGCACACAGTTAAACACATCCTCTATATACAAATACCTACTGTTTGTAAATAGGAAGAAAATCCAAATTCGGTTTTATTATCTGATTCTTTTTTAATGTAATATTGATATAACTGAATGCCTTTGCTAGCAACTCATGCTAGAGGCTGCCCTCTTATTACTGTTACAACTTTTAGAAATGATAATATGAAAAAGTGACAATTGATATCACCTTTCAACCAAGGTTCCGTTTATGTCTAATTATACTTAATTGCTCCCCCCGCCCTCATCGCTGCTGGCGTGCGGTAGATCTTCCCTCTGCTTGATCTTGCTGATGAGTTCCTTGGCCGGGTTGAAGACTCCCAGGGTCTGCTGGTTGCAGATGTAGCACCACTGGCTCTCCTGGTACTGCTCCAGGGCACATTTCTCACAGAAGTAATGCTTGCATCTGAAATATTACATAGATTTACACTCACTTCGGCAAATGTCACCTTTATACTAAAGCTAAAGCTAGGTGAATGTCTCTCATTAACGTGTGGTAAGGATAAGTGAGGTAGAGATGGAGTTCAGATCAGGGTCACTTATCCTAACCAATTTCTGACTCAAAATAGAAATTAATAAATGACCGGAAATAGCCTAAACTCGATACAAAGCAAAGACTTGTATGTTAGTTTGACTACCTAGGAAGGTGTCTAGTCGGAGAGCGCGGTGAGTTAAGACTGAAGAGTGACGTTTCCTTCTTCGATTATGAAAACTAAACTGAGAGAAAGAAATTTATAACTCGTCTCATGATAGTCTGATTTGATGTCATGTGATGTCATGACGTGTGAAATGCAACTTGGCATTTTTCCAAACAAAGTAAATGCTTGTGACTTTCAAGAAGAAATTCGCAAACTACTTAAGTCTCGTTCCAGTTATATTGGGCATGAGAATTATATATCTGGCAATTTCACAGGTGTGAAATATGCTTTCGTTACCAAGTCGTAGCATCGTTGACTGTTATCAGTATTTAAATGAAATGTGTGTTCTAAACGGATGCGAATGAATGAGTTGAAATTAAAATTGATTTGCCTCTGAAGAGTAATTCCAGCCACTTTTTGACACATTTGTAGGCACCATAGAGCCATTATAACCATTATAACCTAGAAAAAACAAAACAAATATTTTTTTTTTGCTGAGTATATTAACATTTGGTAATTAATCGTGTTTGATGAGGACAAGAAGATTACTCAGCCCCGCCTACGAAATAGGAATTTGCCAGGTTTTTGAGAGCCCCATAAAACCTTACTTGGTTACGACGGGATCAATGAAACTGTTGTCTTGGTCACTGTCTATCTCATTCCCCTCGCGCTCGTGTGAGTGAGAGGGCTGCAACTCCGTCTCAACTCCATACAAAAATAGCCACTAGGTGAAAGCTATAAGAACCAATTTGCCATTTTAAGTAAGCATTAAATGCAGTATTAATCAGGATCAACGGCTGTTTTGATGTGATTGGTTCGATTTCAAATCAGCTTATAAAAACCGATGACATCTTTCTAAATGCAGTAGTGACCAGAGTGATTTATAGTGATTCATAGTGACCCAGATGACACCAAATTTGTAGCAATTGGACGTCCCAAGTCACCGAAGCTGATTTTTCTTCACAATGGTGAGTTTTCATAGGAATAAATCGCCATAAACGTGGTTTGAACCTGAATAAAAAGAATAATAAATAACACTCGAGCCGTAATATTAGGTAAGCCACGCAAATGATAATTATTTTAAAAGTACCTTTTCCCCTTCTTCCCAGTTTTGCGAAGAAATCTTCCTTCTTTTGGTGATTTTTTCCATCGCCAAGAAAACAAATCAAACTTGGATAATAGTTAATTTTAAAGAATAAAATGATCATCAAATGGGACAAAACGGTTAAAATTCGATAGAAATATATAAATCAGTCAAATACCAAAGCGGACAGCTGACACGACGCGACTAAACTGACAGCGCTATTGCTAGCGTAAAATATGTCCAAAAACACGTTGCCTGCTAAACGTCAACTAGGTTAACCATTCGCTTCGCTAAACAGGGTTTATTAGTAAGAATTTTTGAACGCCTTATTAAAGCTTTAAACATCATTTAACTAAACGGAGGTTAAACAACAGTTTAAGCAAATCTAATAAGTAAGACTAATATTTACTTTTAAATGCTAAAACCATTTCCAAACAGTATTTCTTCACCTTTAAAACATTCTCAGTAAACCTCAAGAGTTAAATTATACAAGTATAATAATATACTATGTAATTTTTATTAAAAAAATTTAGGTACCGTTTATATAGGTTATTTAGTTGTTTTTTAAATAAACTAAATTGGACCTAGCTATTAACCCAACTGGTATGGTAGTTTACAATATTTATGTTTCTTTATTTTTCATTAGATTATCAAAAATATTCGGCTTTTTTTTTATTTCCTAGAGTAACGAGGTTTGTGGCATCATTCACACGCAAACATGGCACACATAGTTGTCTATGGGTAAATCAATCGTCTTTCGTTTAGTTTTGGCCTGGGATTTATTTATTATCATCGCAAAACCACCATTAATAGGAAATTGTAATCTTTTAAATTAAAATGGATAATTAGAATGAATTATGGGTATTTATACATAGGATACCCATAATCTAATTATCCATTTTAATTTACAAGATTAAAATACACTTCACACTACTGACACTTCAATTTTATTAATGTGCAAGATTATCGGCGATTTGTATATTTTAGAGTAAGAGTGTCTACGGATTCCAATGACAAACCACTATTTTCTGCTAAATGGCAGATGATGATTATCTAAAAATTGTATTAGTAATTCATAATTTAAAAAATATTTTTTATTTAATAATTGTATTCCGGCTCAATACTTAAATTAAAATGTTTATTATGGCTCGAATATGCCAGTATTCCTATATTCCTATATACATAGATACGACACACTCATTCATTCAACCGGCGTTTAGAGTTTCTATAGCCAAAACTATGATTTTGCTAGAACAATGGCAATGATTTAAATAAATAAATTAATCCTTCCATGTCGTCTGTGCTTGATAGATTCCCATGGAATTTGCCAGTATTATGACTTGAACACCGTGGGTTTTGAACTTTCAAATGCCTAAATCCTATTTATAATGTTTTCTCGTGAATATCTAATACAAGTACTAGATATGTGAACTTTGCATTTTATTAAAGCCTAAAATATGTTTCATATTACTTCGAATATTATTGTTTTTTATTGCAGGACCCATTGCTTATCCGAACACAGTTTTAGAAGCAGGAAATCCATTATTTTTTATTGTTTTATAATACTCCTTAAAACCCAACCAAGATGAATTGAATTTTTTGAATCTTATAGATAATGGCAATATTTTAAACTAACAAAATTCGAAAGATGAACATCTGTCACTGTCATTGTCAGTGAAGCATTTGTTGTTAACTATGATACTAGGGAAGCTAAAAATATAATTGTTTTCTTATATTATGTTCAAATAATAACAATAATGCCCTAATACGATCATGGATAAAAGTGATTATCAATTATAAAAAATATCGATAAGCCTATTGATCAAAGCCCACAGTAAAAGAGGTGTCAAAAATACTCAACCTAAATTTATTGCAGAGTAAGCTTTAATTATTATTTTCAAAATGAAACATTCCAGTTCAGAATTAATTAGTTCTGTTATTATAAAAAATGAAGTGTATTTTCAAAATGAAATCCAAGAAATTAACATTAATCAACAGCGGGAAATTGAAATAGAAGATGTTCAATTTATCAAGAAAGGACCTGATATTCACAATTTGGCGAAAGTCGCAAAATACAAAAAAGAACAAGCCACAATGAAAATTGCGAAAGTAAATCTAAATCTTATAGATTTTTCGTGTACGAAATGCGGGTGTCTAATTGATAGAAGCAAGTCCGCCCATGTTCAATGCAACAATAGCAATGCAATATTTAATGAGTGTTTTACTTTTTTGTGTTGGCAATGCTTAAACGTAAAAACGCCAATTAAAAACCGAAAAAATGTATTTAAAAAGTTGAAATGTAACGAATGCTGTAAGACGTTTGCATTAAAATATCTATTAATCGATCACATTAATGTCCTTCATCGCAAAAAAAAAAGACATAAATGCAGCGAATGTGATTATATGTGTTACGATAAAAAACAGTTAAAAAGACACATTGATGGTGTTCATCGCAAAATAAAAAAATATAAATGCAGCGAATGTGATTTTAAGTGTACTCGAAAAGGACACCTAAAAGGACACATTGATGGTGTTCACCGCAAGATAAAAAGTCATAAATGCAGCGAGTGTAATTATGTGTGCTACAGTAAAGGTCACTTAAAAGGACACATTGATGGTGTTCACCGCAAGATAAAAAGTCATAATTGCAGCGAGTGTAATTATGTGTGCAACAGTAAAGGTTACTTAAAAAGACACATTGATGGTGTTCACCGCAAGATAAAAAGTCATAAATGCAGCGAGTGTAATTATGTGTGCTACAGTAAAGGTCACATAAAAACACACATTGATAGTGTTCATCGCAAAATAAAAAAATATAAATGCAGCGAATGTGATTATATGTGTTACGACAAAAGAAATTTAATCTCACACATTGATGGTGTTCATCGCAAAATAAAAAAATATAAATGCAGCGAATGTGATTTTAAGTGTACTCGAAAAGGAAACCTAAAAGGACACATTGATGGTGTTCACCGCAAGATAAAAAGTCATAAATGCAGCGAGTGTAATTATGTGTGCTACAGTAAAGGTGACTTAAAAAAACACATTGATGGTGTTCACCGCAAGATAAAAAGTCATAAATGCAGCGAGTGTAATTATGTGTGCTACAGTAAAGGTGACTTAAAAAAACACATTGATGGTGTTCACCGCAAGATAAAAAGTCATAAATGCAGCGAGTGTAATTATGTGTGCTACAGTAAAGGTCACTTAAAAAGACACATTGATGGTGTTCACCGCAAGATAAAAAGTCATAAATGCAGCGAGTGTAATTATGTGTGCTACAGTAAAGTCACATAAAAACACACATTGATGGTGTTCATGTCAAAATAAAAAAATATAAATGCAGCGAATGTGATTTTAAGTGTACTCGAAAAGGAAACCTAAAAAGACACATTGCTGGTGTTCACCGCAAGATAAAAAGTCATAAATGCAGCGAGTGTAATTATGTGTGCTACAGTAAAGGTCACATAAAAACACACATTGATGGTGTTCATGTCAAAATAAAAAAATATAAATGCAGCGAATGTGATTTTAAGTGTACTCGAAAAGGAAACCTAAAAAGACACATTGATGGTGTTCATCACAAGATAAAAAATATAAATGCAGCGAATGTGATTTTAAGTGTACTCGAAAAGGAATCCTATAAGGAATAAAAAACCACATCAAAATTACACTCATGTCAAAATTATAAATTATAACTTTATTATTATTATTTTTTTTTTGTTTTTTTGTTTAATTATTACTTATGCTGTAACGCTGTTGTTTATGTTGTTGTCTTATTATGTATGTTTATTATATTGAGTGACTACTCAACGTCTCTAGTATACACTTACATTATATTGTATAAAGGAAGGATTACTTGGGATTGGTGTCAGCGCGCAGTGTTTTAATTTTATTTTAAATTTAATTAAGGTGTCTTAAAAAGTGTCACCATAGTTATAAGAAAAATGTGTAATTATATTGTTGAATTGTAAGCTAAGATACCCACGGAAAAGGCACCAGCCTTCGTGGAATTAAAAAAAAAAAAAAAAAAAAAAAAAAAAAAAAGACACATTGATGGTGTTCATCGCAAGATAAAAAGTCATAAATGTAGCGAGTGTGATTTTATTTTATGTGTACTGTAAAAGGAACCCTAAAAAGCCACTTTGATGGTGTTCACCGCTAGATAAAAAGTCATAAATGCAGCGAGTGTAATTTTATGTGTATTGTAAAAGGAACCCTAAAAAGACACATTGATGGTGTTCATCGCTAGGTAAAGTCATAAATGCAGCGAGTCTGATTGTATGTGTACTGTAAAAGGAATCCTAAAAAGACACATTGATGGTGTTCATCGCTAGGTAAAGTCATAAATGCAGCGAGTCTGATTGTATGTGTACTGTAAAAGGAACCCTAAAAAGACACATTGATGGTGTTCATCGCTAGGTAAAGTCATAAATGCAGCGAGTCTGATTGTATGTGTACTGTAAAAGGAACCCTAAAAAGATACATTGATGGTTTTCATCGCTAGATACAAAGTCATAAATGCAGCGAGTATGATTTTATGTGTATTGTAAAAGGAACCCTAAAAGACACATTGATCGTGTTCTCCGCAAATTAAAAAGTCTAATTATACGGGGTTTTAAATCTAACTGGATTTCTATTCCATCAGGGGTTCCTCGAGGTAGTCTGTTGGGCCCATTATTATTTCTATTTTATATTAATGATACTGATAGTTGTCTTCACAATGCTGACGACCTTAAAATTTTCTATCCTATGAAACATGATGATTGCCGTCTATTACAGAAAGATATCGAACGTTTTGCTACATATTGCAAAGTTAATCGACTCTATTTAAATGTATCTAAATGCTACTCTATGTCATTTAGATGAAAGACCAGTACTATTGATTTTGATTATCAAATTAAAAGCACTTGTTTAGCCAAGAAAGTAACTGTTAAAGATTTGGGGATAACATTGGATTGAAAATTACTTTTTGTAAAGCATGTTGACCCAATTACTTATAAAGCTTTCGGCATGTTGGGTTTATTCTCAGAGCATGTAAGCATTTTAATTCATTTTTTTCTTTCAAGATCATCATTCGTCCGAAGTTAGCTTGAATATGCATCTCAAATATGGAATCCACATCACAATGTGGATTCCATGTGGACATTGAGAGGTTGGAACGAATTGAAATGAAATTCATTAAGTATTTGTATTATCGTACATTTTTTCTTCCTGACATTTTCTCAATTTCATTAGAAAAATATAATATGGCCAATCTTTCAGATAGAAGATCTCTAACTTATCTTAAATAATTTTGTTAGTTCCATGGTACTAATTGCTTTGATTAACTTTCGTGTACACTCTCGGTTAACTAGACATAAAGAGCTGTTTCGTCTGCCCATATGCAAAAGTAATTACTCCCAAAACAATAATGTTATTAATATATTTCGTTGTAATTTGAGTAAGTTTATGCATCAAATTTCTAATTGTTTGAATGTGTAATTTCCTCTTGTCTATCTACCTTTTGTTAAAAATTATATGTTAAATCTTTGTTTCGTTAGTTTTAGTTTTTGCGAATTACTGTTGTTGCACATTAATTATATTTTAACATTTTAAATATATAAAGTTTAACATTGTTATCTTTATTGTATGTTTATATATGGCTGATAGATAAAGGAAGACAAGGATCTGCTGATTTGTTAAACATTTTGTTTTAAAATCTTATTGACCATCTTTATTATTATATTTCTTAGGTAACCTAGGCAACTATATATATAGACATACTTGTTTGAACATTAACATTATATGCGACAACATTGTATATATATATATATATATATATATATATATTTATGTATTTTAAAAGAAAAAAAAAATAAAAAAATAATAATATACATACATACTTACAAATATACATGTTCATACTTCTGACGGTTTGACAATCTCAGTTGTAGCACAATACAACACTGCCTTCCTTAGTACAGACATAGTCTAGTAAAGAAGGCAGGGCACAAAATGTAGCAGTGCTAATCGCTCCCAGTGCATTTGTAACATTCTTTTATAACTGTGATTTTTACTACTGCATTTCTATTTTTTGTCAAATTAATTATGTACAACGAAATAAATAAATAAATAAATAAATATATATACATTAACTGTTTATGTGCCAAATAAAAAATAAATAAATGCAGCGAGTGTGATTAAATGTGTTTCTATGAAAGAAGTTAGAAAAAAATACATTATTGGTGTTCATTTCAAAATAAAAAGATATAAATGTAGCTATTGTAATTATATTTGCACTCAAAAAGGAAATTGATGAAACACACATTGATGATGTTCAACCCGAAATAAATATATAAAAATGTAGCGATTGCGATTGTAAAAAAAGGTAAAATGTTATCTGTGACATGGCTTTGAGTTCATTATCTACGCAGACGACATAGATTTTATAGGTTTAACTTCGAAATGTAAATTAAATTAAATTAAAAGAAATCAAATCTCATCAGTATACAGAATGATTTTTACCGTTCGACTCTATAAAATACAGGGTGCGTCAAAAATAATATAGAAATGAAGGCGACTAAATACGTGAATGAAGATTCCTTCTGAGGAGTGATTCTGACACACAAATCGTTACCTTCAAATTTATTTTAACCTACTTGTTTCTTTACTGTACTTTACTGTACCTTACTGTACCTTACTGTGGTCTATTCAGTTTTTCTGCTACTTTTGTTAGTTATTCGTATCGAAGTATGATTACCTGATAGGTATAATGAAATAAACACACCTAGCTTTAACGTGCCTAATTATAATTATTGTTTTGTTAATCGTTATAATATTGAGAACAAATATATAAATTACATCGTAGCTGTTAATAAAATAATTAAATTAGGATAGCGTTTCATTAAATTCATTTTGTTAAAACATTCATTCATTCATTTCGTTAAATTCATTTTGTTAAAACTGCCATAGAAACAACCATCTTTAACAACATCACGTCTATCGTAAAATAATTATTTTTGTAACTAATTTATATTTACAAGTCCAAAAAATATGTTTTTTTTACTTAATAGATATTAGAATATTAAATATTTCAAATATTAAAATAAAATGATTAAGTATGTTGAATTTCAGTTAAAGAATTTATATTATTATTTTAGTTTATTGTTTTAGAAACCCATGCTTGATGACTCGGTAGAATTTGCGTAGAATTCAATAAAATTTTACCGACCTCATATGGATTTTTATTTTCCTATATTATATCAAACAAAATCTTCTTTTTATTGTAATATTTCAAAGTTTCGGTTTGAGTGTTATGTAATATTAAAAATACCTAGTTTTTAACATAAATAGTATCACTAATTTAATTCAGTTAATTACTTTTTTCGTATTTGATTTTCAAAGTTGGTGTTTCAAACATTTACAATATAATATTATTTTTCTTTTTTTTCAAATAAGTACTTATATTATAGTTGAATCGTATTTCATGTTTTACTTATTGGCTTTCGGTAAATATTTTTCAATTTAAAAAAGCCTTCTTAATATACCGGGAGTGTATTTTTTTGAAATCGGTATAAATTAGGATCTTAATCATCAGAAATGAATGGTCAGATAAAACTACCTACCTACCTAGCGACGATTTCCGTGTGAATTAAGTGGAAAACTTACAATAAAATTATTTATCCTTAAAAGATGTTGATGTAAAAAGTGTATAAATTGTTTTAGATAATTAAGAAAATTTAAATGCAGCGAGTGCAATTCAAATCACTCGCAGAATCATATCGATATAGCTCATCGAAAAGAATTAGGTGTAGCCAGTGTAATTAATTAGAGAAACATATCGAAGCATTTCATATGAAAATAAACAATAAATAAACAAATCATTTGCAGTTAATTAAAATCTTAATATTATTTCCTTCCCGCCCGCTGCTCTCTCCTCAGGCCGGACAGCGCCCTCGACGGTCGCTTCCGTCCGCACGTTACTCGCCGCCGCCGCCTGCGTTGTCTCCCTCTCGCAGGCTCTCCTTGGCCAGCTGATCCGCCGGAGTTGTCGGCCCGCGAGGGACGAACCGTGACTGGTCGGGCACCGCATCAACTACAGATCTAAATGGTAGCAAAATTTGAGACAAATAATGAACTTCCCCTATTGCCTGTTAGGGTAATAGGAGAAGAGTGCTTGGGCGCCAGACGGGGCGTCCAAGCGATGTCACGGGTTGCCCCTCATCCCACTACCACGGATTGAGGTTGCCTTGACTCACTCCCGTTACATGGCAGGTTTGGCTAGGCCAGACCGCGACTTACAAAAAACCCGGTCACTCCTCGAGATGAGAGGACGCTATCATGGAACGGGCTCAAGATAAACGAAGATCTCAGGGTCGTCTGGGTCATGTCCCATGAAGCATTATGACCCCGTGTCACAAGTAAATGATGAGGTAGGTACATGGCAAAGGTAGTTAAAGACGAGAGGTGCATTTATTGAAAAAAATGGTGAGGTTAAATATTGATAACAATTAAAGTCGTTTAATACAATACCACAACAGATGAGAGACCAGTTGAACCAGAAGGGTCAAATGGTCTAGAAGATAACAACCGACTAATGAACAAAAATGAACAAAAGGCTTAACGCCGTCGTTCTGTGGTCTGAAGGACCTTAGATGAAACGACAACGTGCATGACATAAAATAATAATGATGTAAAAAAAACAATTAATTTCGAATTTTGACATGGACTCGACAATGCGACGAACATGTTTCAGATACAAAGCCGGGTGAAACGATAACGTAAAAAAATCAATTAATTTCAAATTTCGCAATTGGCTCTACGATGCGACAAACATGTCAATTAACTGCATGATGAAACGATATTGCAAATAAAATGAAATACTAATAATGCAAAAAAAACAATTAATTTAACATTTTTGATTGGGTTTTACAATCCGGCAAACATGCTTCAGGAAACAATGCAATTGGCTTAGGTGAGAAAAAAAATACTAATAATCTACCCGAATGTAATCCAAAGTACGACCTCACTTAACGCTTTTTGGCAAAATTATAAATCAACAATTAATTAAACAGTTAATTAAACAAACCTCATTTTATGGCAATATTGCTCTCACGTGAGTTCAAATCAAATAAATATGAAAAGCTAACAAACATATAAAATTCTTAAGGGTGACTTTATTACTTTAATATTCAAAACAGATTGTTTGTAAATAATGGCATTACGTCATAATGACGTTTTAGTATTTGTGCTTAGGTGTAGGTACGCCGATTAAACATTAGGAGGCGACACCTCGTTTAAAGCAAAAAACAAACAAACAAAAACAAACAAAATAATCAAACAAATCGACGGTGGTTTCACGCTACATGCTAGGTACTTATTTATGGCTAAGTATTTTGGCATTTTGGCACAGCAGAAACATACTAAAAATTATATTAAAAAGTTTATAAAGATTATAGGTATTTTACTCACTATCAGAACCAATGGTAAAACGTATTGCATGGGGTTATCTTAAAGTAATACAAAAAAAATATAGGTAGTATAGCATTTCAATATGATGGCATGGCATTTGACACCTCGTGTGAATAAATGTAAACAAATAAACAAAAAAAAAACTGGTTGGAAATATACTAAAAAATAACTGCTGATTTATACTTGGATTATGTGAACGAACTGGCGATTCGATCTGTACTTCTTAAAATGGTAGTATAATTATTTAATAAAAAAAATATCAAAATTTATTCAGAAGCTTCAAGGGATCGAACGGACTAAACCCGTTTGAAACAATAAAAAAAATCCACCCACTCCAGAGATAATTTATGTGACGGACCCCCTTTTTCCTCGGCCCGAAGACCATCGAAGACGTGGCCCAGATGAGCAGATCGGCGCCCCTCCGTTCGCCCGGGACCCTCGGGGACCTCGAACCTTCGTGCAGGTGGCCCCCTCACCAGCCATTTGGCCACTGATAAATCGCACAAAAACCAAACTTGCGCGCCTGAAATATTTATCGCTTAGGGTAGTTCATTCAAAAGTCACTGCTGAATTCATGTATTCAATTTAGATTTGTTTTAAAAATGCATATTTTAAAAAAAGAGTGGAAATTATCATTTTGTTTTTTTGTTTTTGTATCGTATTCGATGGTTTTGTGCCCGAATTTTACCAAAGCGCAATAACCAAAAGTCTACAAGAGAACATTATGAAATTTATCACTTTCTCAACTTTACATATGTTTATTTTTCGACCAGCAAGTATAGCTATCGCCTGTTTATAGTATTGTTATCGTGCAGCACTCTGCACTGGTAAATCATCGATGGTCACTCAAACGCCGTCCGCGAGATGGCGCGCACGCGCTCGCCCCTGATTGGCTAAGGGAAGCATCGACACATGCGCACGACGGAACGGCGGGCGATGCGCCGCGACCGGTCGGCCGGCAATCGCCCGAGACCTTTCTCCAGCGAAGCCCGCGTCAATTGTGTCACTGCCTTGTCTCTGCCTTCATATTGCGATCTCATTGTTAATAAAGTGGTACTTCGTACTTAATGGTGTTTACTGAAAGGACCCCATATAACAGTATATAAACCCGACGCACCCAATGATAGTTTTATACCGAAATTCAGCGCCATGATGCATCATCAGGTATCTTACTTAGCTCCATGGTAAATTCCGAACGTGTGGAAGTGTGGAGTGATTGATAAATGCATTTTGGCTTACAGAATAGAACTAAAATAAAATACTATATAAATTGAGTCAAATCAAAACTACTCAGGCGATCAAACAGGTATTTAAAACAATCTTGGGAAACTTCTTCCCTTTTACTTTGTCACACTTGAGAATAATTTGTATAAAAACATCATTTTTTTCCTACCCGGTGCTCCCTTAACACATTCAGATCCGTACGTTACAGACAACAAAATATCCCACTCTGAACTGACTTATAATTTCTTATAATTGACAATTAATATGTAAAAAACTATGAAAATGTTTGTTTCTTATATTTAATAATATATTGACATAACTTTTGTAAAAAAAAACTCAAATTATTTACCATCAAAAACACTCCCAATTCACTATCGCGCTTTTCACCAAACGTCAAAACCAAACTAAAATGAAAAAAAAAAGAAGAATATTCCTATTCCTTCATGAATCCAGGTTTACGCGACATGCCATGCTTTTGAATAATAATAGAAATTCATTAAGACGGTATCGGGTTTACCCGGGAACGGAACCCTGTCGTATAAGACGATCACGATATATACCGTTATCGGCGCTGAACGTGTTAATTGTCAGGAAATGATGATTTAATTATTACCATTAGTTAATTAATTCACTCTCGATATGTAAGTTTTTAAAATAGTCTTAAGTGTGTGCGAATGGCCCTGGTGATATTGTTATAATATTCTACCCATTTTCGAATTCAATTATTTGCCCTTTGCCCTTCGCCCTTGGCCCTTCGCCCCAAGGACAAAGGGCAAAAGGGCGAAGGACAAAGGGCAAAGGGTAAAGGGTAAAGGGCGAAGGGCAAAGGACAAAGGGCGAATGACAAAGGGCAAAGGGCAAAGGGTGAAGGGCAAAGAGCGAAAGACAAAGGGCAAAGGGCATAGGGCGAATAACAAAGGGCAAAGAGCACAGGGCAAAGGACAAAGGGCAAAGGACAAAGGGCAAAGGGCAAAGGTCGAAGGGCAAAGGGAGAAGGGCAAAGGTCGAAGGACAAAGGGCAAAGGTCGAAGGACAAAAGGCAAAGGGCGAAGGGCAAATGGCAAAGGTCGAAGGACAAAAGGCAAAGGGCGAAGGGCAAATGGCGAAGGGCAAAGGGCAAAGGGCGAAGGACAAAGAACAAAGGGCAAAGGGCGAAGGGCGAAGGACGAAGGGCGAAGGACAAAGGGCAAGGGCAAAGGGTGAAGGGCTTGAATCTTACTTGAATCGCAATCTATCAACTAGTGTGCGAATATAATTTCCGAAGTGCAATTCACCACCGCACGACTGACTTAAGTTGTTTCTCATTTTTGGGCATTTTTGGGCATCATCGCGGTCAATCGATATATTTATTATGAAAAATAAGAAAATAATTTATAACGGGTTTTTTTTTTAGAGGCGTGGTTTTCAATCTGGCACTACTTTTTTCGTAGTTGGTGTTTTTGACAGCTGTCACTTGATTTATGCTCAGTTTGGTTTGCCATTTCATAATGAATAGACTTACTCCTGAACAACGTGGCGTGGCCTCCAAGATCGTGCGATTTAACACCGCTGGACCATTTTTTGTGGGGTTATGTGAAGTCGCTCGTCTACGCAGATAAGCCGGACACGATTAACGCCTTGGAAGAGAATATTCGGCGCGTTATTGCTGACATACGGCCCAACTTGCTGCAAAAAGTGGTTGAAAATTGGGCCTCTCGGCTGGAATTTGTTCGAGTCAGC
This sequence comes from Neomicropteryx cornuta, assembly GCA_020383195.1. Lineage (NCBI taxonomy): Eukaryota > Metazoa > Arthropoda > Insecta > Lepidoptera > Micropterigidae > Neomicropteryx > Neomicropteryx cornuta. Next base: position 171,443 of record JAHKQU010000010.1, on the reverse strand, counting down.
CGCGGCGGCCACTTACCCGAAATCATTTTTAAAACATAATGGCAAACCCTTATCTTTATAATAAAACTAAATTCTTAGCCATAACATCAAATTATATGCAAATTATCTCTTCTTGAAAACCACGCCCCTAAAAAAAAACACCTTTATTATATCTATTAATTTTGTACGCAGTCATGGCAGATATAACAGTTTTTTTTTTTGTCAAATGTGTCGTTAATAAAGTCTCCGACTAAAGATACTTATTAAATAGTATTTGTTTTAATATAGTGTAAAACGGTTTTCATTTTATTTTTTAATTTTCCGATTATTTAAAGAATATTTTTAGTCCGTTTTAATTCAAATAATTACGCGTTTGTTTTAAATTATATTGTTTTACCATAGAGCATCATTAATATATACCAGTAGCACAGTGATTCATACCGCAAATAAACTTTCTTATTTTCTGGTGAACGGCGTCAATATGAGTGTAAATTGTATTGGCTAAACATGCATAAACACAGTCGCTACATTAAAATTGTCTATGAACGCCATCTAAAACCAAAAATCCAACACTTTTATTACTTCAACATATATTTATTATCCAATTAACGCTAATATAAATTCCTAAATTTCGGTTAATTGAATATGCATAATCGGTCGCTGACTTTAAACAAATAAAAGATGATTATTTTATTGTGTTTTGTGGTTCAGATGTTTCTGCTGGTTCAACATTAGAAAATATGTTTTTTTTTACCCTTATACAAATGGATGATGAAATATTTGATTCGGATGATCCATTTAAAAAATAGTTAAAAAAGCTCGCTATTATTGTTGAATTTTGCGAGTTGCTATCTTAATATTTTCAGAATTTTCATTTTAATAATATTGCTAAAATCTTGAGACAGATCCGTAAATAAATTTCTCTCGTAAGTTCAGTATAGGAGCATTTAAGCTGAATCTATATGAGATTGGGATTTTTATCTATTCATTTAATTGTTTATTTATCTACCTTTATCCACTCAAATACTTGTTAATTGCTTTTAAAAGAAGTTCAACACACTGGCACGACGGAACCACGCAAAAACAATCTTAGTCCGTTTTATAGGCGCCAATCGTTTTGAAATAAACGAGAAATTATAATCAATTTCTAAAAGTATCTTAAGGAATTTAAAACAACTAAACCAAACTCAAACTACGCTCAGATCGACCACGCCAGTGGATGCTTTTTGTCTGAATTCTCACTTAAGGTAATTTCAATTATATTCTCTTAATTCATTCTTCGCTCAAGAAGAATTATCAAACCTTGACAATCTGTTCAAAATGGCCGTGTGGCCCTATATATTAAAACATTACACAGTTTAGCATGCGGAAAAAATAAACAAATCAAAGATTAGGTTTTTCATAAATTATAGAATATGAAAAAATGTCTTTTATATGTCAAATACGAGGGTAGAATGAATTAACCTATTAAGTACCTAGTTGTTGCAATTATAACGAAAACTGTGTTATGCGCATTCAAACAATAATTGCCGTCGCTGTAATCATTTTATTCAAAATATGCAAATAACAGGAATGTTTCTGTAAATATCTGAAACTCCAAATGAAATACAAAATAACTCTTAAAACCACACACATTGCATATGAACTTTTCTAATTAAAGATGACAGTACTTAATTGTAAATGTTATATCTGAAATGCTACATTAAAAACAACATATTGTCTTAATAATATGTTAATGCATTTGTTATTTAAATGAACCTTAATGAACTAGCTGAACTTTCTTATATGTGGTGTCTATAGTTATGTATTTGTAATTTTTGTTTAGCAAAACTTGTAAAATCACATTCGCTTCATTTTAATTTTCTTAATTTTTGGTGAATGGCGTCAATATGGTTCCGTAAAAGTTGATTAAATGAACATGCATAATCACACTCTGTGCATTTGAAAGTTTTCATTTTCCGATGAACGGTGTTAATATGCCTCTGTAAATTTCCTTTAGTTGAACATGCATAATCACACAATATGCATTTAAACTTTCTTATTCTCAGATGAACGGCGTTAATATGGTTTCGTAAACTTTCTTTACGTGAACATGAATAATCACATTCGCTGCATTGAAATTTTTTGATTTTCCGATGAACGGCGTTAATATGGTTCCGTAAAAGTTGATTAGTTGAACATGCATAATCACACTCGCTGCATTCAAACTTTCTTATTTTCCGATGAACGGCGTTAATATGGTTCCGAAAATGTTGATTAGTTGAACATGCATAATCACACTCGCTGCATTTAAACTTTCTTATTCTCAGATGAACGGCGTTAATATGGTTTCGTAAACTTTTTTTAAAGGAACATGAATAATCACACTCGCTGCATTTAAACTTTCTGATTTTCCGATGAACGGCGTTAATATGTCTACGTAAATTTCCTTTTGTTGAACATGCATTATCACACTCTATGCATTTAAAGTTTCTTACTTTCAGATGAACGGCGTTAATATGCTTCTGTAAATCTCCATTACTTGAACACGAATAATCACATTCGGTGCATTTAAAATTTCTGATTTTCCGATGAACGGCGTCGATATGTTTTCGTAAATCTCCATTACTTGAACATGCATAATCACACTCGCTGCATTTAAACTTTCTGATTTTCCGATGAACGGCGTTAATATGGTTCCGAAAATGTTGATTAGTTGAACATGCATAATCACACTCGCTGCATTTAAACTTTCTTATTTTCCGATGAACGGCGTTAATATGGTTCCTTAAAAGTTGATTAGTTGAACATGCATAATCACACTCGCTGCATTTAAACTTTCTTATTTTCCTATGAACGGCGTTAATATGTGTTCGTAAATGTTGATTATTTGAACATGCATAATCACACTCGCTGCATTTAAACTTTCTTATTTTCCGATGAACGGCGTGAATATGTTTCTGTAAACTTTCTTTAAATGAACATGAATAATCACATTCGCTGCATTTAAACTTTCTTATTTTCCGATGAACGGCGTTAAAATGGTTCCGTAAATGATGATTAGTTGAACATGCATAATCACACTCGCTGCATTTAAACTTTCTTATTTTACGGTGAACGCCGTCAATATGTTTCCGTAAATATTGATTAGTTGAAAATGCATAATCACACTCGCTGCATTTAAAATTTCTCACTTTCAGATGAACGGCGTTAATATGGTTCCTTAAAAGTTGATTAGTTGAACATGCATAATCACACTCGCTGCATTTAAACTTTCTTATTTTCCGATGAACGGCGTTAATATGTTTTCGTAAACTTTCTTTAAATGAACATGAATAATCACATTCGCTTCATTTAAACTTTCTTATTTTCCGATGAACGGCGTTAAAATGGTTCCGTAAATGATGATTAGTTGAACATGCATAATCACACTCGCTGCATTTAAACTTTCTTATTTTCAGATGAACGGCGTTAATATGGTTTCGTAAATTTCCTTTAGTTGAACACGAAAAATCACATTCGCTGCATTTAAACTTTCTTATTTTCCGATGAACGGCGTTAATATGTTTCTTTAAATCTCCATTACTTGAACATGCATAATCACACTCTGTGCATTTGAAATTTCTTATTTTTAGCATTAAATTAGCATTTTCCTCGTAATAATGTTGTAGCACATTTTTTGTGTCTTTTTCCGATTTGATAAATTTGATATTTTCTACTGTAAATTGATCGCATAGTTGATTTGAGTTCAGTTGTTGATTTGAGTGATTACTATCGCAGTCATTGACAATGATTTCTGATTTAACGGATTGACTTGCAGAGTATTCGTTAGAATTAGTAAATCGCACTTTTTCAAAATCACTGCTAGTTGGTTTGCTTTCGCTAGTTTTCTCATAAATACTGTGATCATTCGCTCGCTCCATTTTATGAATCTCATTTTATGAGTAATATAAATTAATTTAACATTATGTTATGTGATATTAAATCAAAAGAATGTTTTGGTTAGGTACCTACATAATTATTATATTCTTGTAATGAATTGTAATATCTCCACGTATTTTAGTAGAGTTTGACTTATCACTTCACTATTTTCGATGGCGTTCTACTTTCTCTAACCTAACCTAACCTGTCAATTTGGTTAAAGTTTCACTTGTTTAGAATAATGATTATATTGTATGCAAATCCGGACGAATAATGGCAAATAAATTGAATACAGCAATTCCTACTTCGTACGAATCAGGGCAACTGCAAAATTAACACTTTCTGTCTCTATTATTGTCATGGCGACTCTAACCTGTCAAACTGACAGCAGCGTTCGGCAAGTCAGCTTCAGACTAACCCTACATAAAGTGTGATTTATGCCAGTTCAAAGTTGCAAAAGTAGGTAGACTGAAAATTGTATTTACTTAAGGTAAATATCGTGGATTTTCTTATTTAAAGTGTAAAGTATAAATAGTGTATTTAATTAATTTATAGTAAATATGAAAATAAAATACGTGTATCTATTAAGTATGTTTTAATTTGAATCAGTCATGTTAACCGATTTTACATGATCTGTTAGGTGAGCGTTACATGTTCTAAGAAAGTTTATTTATGTGTTTTTTTTATTGTTGCATTTTCCACTTGTATTATCCGTTTTTATTGCGTTAGTGGAGAGGATACAAAACTACAGATGAAACTAAACATGAAACTAAAGTGAAACGCATATATTATTTTATAAGATAAAAAAAATAAACATTCCTACCTTACTATGTAGAAGTACAAGTATATATGTATATATGTATATATATTTTTTATTTATATTCGTCCCTTGAATACGTCCAAGCGATAGACAATGATCTTACTTTGGGCCGAAATTTTGTAAATCTAATTGCACGTGGCTCTATCACACACGAATACCATATGGGGGTAGTCCGGGAGACGTGTACACGGGTTTACTAATTCCCCAATGTGGAGTTATGCTGCCAGAAAACATAGATACGGGAACTGAGGGCGAAAAACGCACCACGCCAAGTACGCCACTTTGCGTCGAGTACACTCCTCTCGAATCGTACGTCTCGCTTGCTCGCATGCGCCATCTATCCAGTCTCTATCTAGATGGGTATCTACCGGTGTCGGGTTTTCACAAGGACAATTTGTATCTATATGTTTTAAAAGATCGTTGGGGAAAAGTGCCATCGGAAAGAGGCTCCTTAAATTACGCACGATTGCTAATCTCTTTGAGAGACAGGTCTTTTCTTTTTGTTTTAAAAAAAAATAATTGGACATGAAAAACACAATGTTACCACTATCCTACCAAAAGATATGATGCCATGTTAGGTTAAAAGGGTGTACCGAAGGGGTCCCTAGGGATTAACCCTCACCCTTGATTAACCCTCATCAGATAGCGTGGGTGAAAAAACACCGAAAGGATTTATTTATTGCTCACCTTTTCGGCAATATCTAAACTTTAGGCCTTTTAAACTTTTTTTTTGTATTTTTACATTATTATGCTATTTTTGTTTTCGGCTAATGTTTTTAATTAAAAAAAAACTTGTATTAGATCTTTTGGATTTTTTTATATCGGATGAAGAAGACTATCTTTAGAAAAGAAATGCTTTGAAAATGTTTTAGAAAAGAAATTTCATCACTTTCTTGTGGATACAATAATTGCCGTCATTTCACACCAATCACTTTCAAATTGATACATAAAATTTAACGTCACAAAGTCTCGGTCAAGTTCGCTAAGGGTCAAAATTAGACCAGGGAAAAGTGAAATTTTGCTATAACTTTCTTAGTATATAAAATATCGAATTAATTTAAATTTGATATTATTCCCTAACTAGGGGCTGAAAACTCACATAAGTAAACTTTTTTGATAGCGCCAACCATTAGTCTTAGGGGTGGGATAAAGTGGTTTTTCAAAATACAAAAACCATAACTCCCTTAATAATCACGGGATCAATTTCGTTCGAAATGTTAATTGTAGACCTCTAATTTCCCTACAACTTTTATTTAAAACAATTTTTGATATGAGCAACCCTCACGCCACACTAATAAGAGGGATTCAATATGCGCACTCTCGCTTTGCGAGTTGAGCCGCGCGGCAGCTCGCGCAGAGTTTGAAACAAGTTCGTACAATTGGCTTTCGCTTAAAAAACACTATTACTTAAAAAAAATGCAGTTGCCAAATATTTAAATGAATATATTTCAAAGTAAATGCAAGAGAAATGCACAAATATATTATTATATATTTTTTATTATAATACAGTAATAATCTAGGATTTTAGAATTTGTATTAATTTTATTAAATCCTCATTTGAATAGTTTTTGAACAGCACATTATAATAGCATTAAAACACAATTATCTCAAATATACGAACACTCAATCTCAATTCAACCAAATATAAAAATAATGGTGAGCATCACATCTGCATATTAAAATTGTTTTTTGAGGTGTCTTTAAAAGTAAAAAAAAACTTGATTATGCTAATCATATAATTATTTTTTTTGAACAAAACATCTTCATTCAGGTACTATTTAAGTACTTAGGTAAGTATCTAAAGTTTAATAGTAAATGATACCTAATCGGTTCTATAATAGAGTTTTGTTTGCACGCTTGTAATTGCAAATCGATACGTTTTTTTTAAATTCGTATTTATTGAATTTGTGCAATCGCACTACCTGCTGAAGATACTTAATGCACATAAGTAATACATTATCGTATTGTATATAAATATAGGTATTAAAATGACTTAATTCATAGGCACACAATATCTCTCTCTTTCTCGCACACAGTTAAACACATCCTCTATATACAAATACCTACTGTTTGTAAATAGGAAGAAAATCCAAATTCGGTTTTATTATCTGATTATTTTTTAATGTTATATTGATATAATTGTGTTTTCCCATATGAATATAATAAAAAAATTTATAGATATGTATTACGAGGGCTTATATATAATAGATTAGGAAAAGTGTGATAGTTAAAACTAATTTAAAATAATGGTAAATTACAAAGACCTCACGAGGTAGAGGAAAGCAAAAAGTAATGAAAATGTGTAAAATTATTTGGCCTTATATTTAAATTTGATATTTTTTTAAGAACGTCAAATCGCCTTACAAAAATACTACTTCATTGTTGACATTAAAGAGGGTATGTCGAGCTATAAGGGTTAATTAGACGGGTATAAAGCGCCTGCGCGTGAAGTCAAATATATGCAGCGTGAACTTATCTAAGGGGTGCTTCTGGGCATGCATATTCTGGGTTAGATATAGCTCATCCTGTATAACTGTATAAAAAATGAGATCAATTTATACGATATCAATATCGTAATTTGATGAAAAAAATCGTATCACTCTTTATGTTGGCTGCATGCAATGCGATTTGGAGGGTAGTAGGGATTTTTGCTCAGAAACCCGTCGACTTAATAGCCATAGCTTTTTTTTACATTTTAATATTTTAATGAACTGCAAATGATTTGTTTATTTATTGTTTATTTTCATATGAAATGCTTCGATATGTTTCTCTAATTAATTACACTGGCTACACTTAATTCTTTTCGATGAGCTATATCGATATGATTCTGCGAGTGATTTGAATCGCACTCGCTGCATTTAAATTTTCTTAATTATCTAAAACAATTTATACAATTTTTACATCGACATCTTTTAAGGGTAAATAATTTTATTGTAAGTTTTCCACTTAATTCATACGGAAATCGTCGCTAGGTAGGTAGGTAGTTTTATCTGACCATTCATTTCTGATGATTAAGATCCTAATTTATACCGATTTCAAAAAAATACACTCCCGGTATATTAAGAAGGCTTTTTTAAATTGAAAAATATTTACCGAAAGCCAATAAGTAAAACATGAAATACAATTCAACTATATTATAAGTAATTGTTTAGAAAAAAAAGAAAAATAATATAATATTGTAAATGTTTGAAACATCAACTTTAAAAATCAAATACGAAAAAAGTAATTAACTGAATGAAAATAGTGATATTATTTATGTTAAAAACTAGGTACTTTTAATATTACATAACACTCAAACCGAAACTTTGAAATATTACAATAAAAAGAAGATTTTGTTTGATATAATATAGGAAAATAAAAATCCATATGAGGTCGGTAAAATTTTATTGAATTCTAAGCAAATTCTACCAAATCATCAAGCATGGGTTTCTAAAACAATAAACTAAAATAATAATATAAATTCCTTAACTGAAATTCAATATACTTAATCATTTTATTTTAATATTTGAAATATTCTAATATCTATCAAGTAAAAAAAACATATTTTTTGGACTTGTAAATATAAATTAGTTAAAAAAATAATTATTTTACGATAGACGTGATGTTGTTAAATATGTTTGTTTCTATGGCAGTTTTAACAAAATGAATTTAATCATAAACGCTATCTTAAATTAATTATTTTATTAACAGCTACGATGTAATTTATATATTTATTCTCAATATTATAACGATTAACAAAACAATAATTATAATTAGGCACGTTAAAGCTAGGTGTGTTTATTTCATTTTACCTATCAGGTAATCATACTTCGATACGAATAACTAACAAAAGTAGCAGAAAAACTGAATAGACCACTGTAAGGTACAGTAAGATAAAGTAAAGTACAGTAAAGAAACAAGTAGGTAAAAATACATTTGAAGGTAACGATTTGTGTGTCAGATCACTCCTCAGAAGGAATCTTCGTTCACGTATTTAGTCGCCTTCATTTCTATATTGTTTTCGACGCACTCTGTATTTTACAGAGTCGAACGGTAAAAATCATCCTGTATAATGATGAGATATGTTTTTTTAAAATTTAATTTAATTTACATTTCAAAGTTAAACCTATAAAATCTATGTCGTCTGCGTAGATAATGAACTCAAAGCCATGTCACGGATAACATTGTACCTTTTTTTACAATCGCAATCCCTACATTTTTTATATATTTATTTCGGTTTGAACATCATCAATGTGTATTTCATCAATTTTCTTTTTGAGTACAAATATAATTACAATATAATATAATTTATAACTTTTTATTTTAAAATGAACACCAATGTTTTTTTTTTTACTTCTTTCATAGAAACACATTTAATCACACTCGCTGCATTTATTTATTTTTTATTTGGCAAATAAACAGTTAAGGTATATATATATCTTAATATATATAAATCTCGTGTCACAATGTTTGTCCTCAATGGACGGCTGAACCACTTAACCGATTATAATAAAATTTGAACACCATGTGCAGTTCGATGTGCACTTGAGAGATAGGATAGTTTAAATCTCAAATTATAGTCGCAATTTTAATTTATCGCTAATTATTTGTCTGTTATTATTTGGCAGTCATAAAACTGACAGATGTCGATACCTTTCGACTGGGTTGATGGCGCTAATGTCTGTTATTATTTGACAGTGACAGTTATTCGACGCAAACGTATTAAAAGAGCCCATCAGTTGGCAGAACAAATTGAATCAAGAAATCCAGCTCAAAGAATCAGGACAGCAGGTCATGCACAAGAATCTCAAGAACAGTGTAACGAACGTCTTCAAGAGAATATCATAAGAACAAGAAAATTATTATTTTCAGTCAAATGCCACCGAAAAAATCTAACCTCAACAACGCGAGCGGCAAAGGGTCACGACGCAAACGTCAAAACTACGATCGGAATAATATATTCACTTACGAGATGCTGTTGCTGGAAACATCGATGGAAATTTAAATCCCAATGACATCGGTAATGCTTTCATTTTACCTTCAAGCTACATCGGCAGTCCACGGAACATGCAGGAATACATACAAGATGCGATGACTTACGTACGTCATTACGGCCGACCGGATTTATTTATTACATTCACATGTAATCCGAATTGGGAAGAGATACAAACTTTACTATTGCCAGGACAACAAGCCATTCATCGTCATGATTTAACTGCACGTGTGTTTAAACAAAAATTGAAATCCTTAATTGATTTTATTGTTAAATATACAATTTTTGGTATCACACGTTGTTGGCTGTATACGATAGAGTGGCAAAAGCGAGGTTTGCCTCATGCCCACATTTTGGTTTGGCTTAAAGATAGAATCCGTCCTGAAGAAATCGATCAAATAATTTCAGCCGAAATTCCAGACCCATTAATTGATCAAGAATTATTTGATATTGTCACCAAACACATGATCCATGGGCCATGCGGTGTTTTCAACATGACGTCACCGTGCATGGAAAATGGAAAATGTAAAAAAACTTCCCAAAGCCGCATACGAATGACACGATCACGGATATTGATGGTTATCCAATGTATCGCCGCAGAAGTACTGAGAATGGTGGCCACACATTTACAATGCGACTGCCGAACTTTCCAAATCAAGTTGAGTTTGATAATCAGTGGGTGGTACCATACTCACCACTACTTTCAAAAACTTACAAAGCTCATATAAATGTTGAGCTTTGCAGTTCTGTTAAATCAATTAAGTATATTTGTAAATATGTAAACAAAGGCAGTGATTTGGCCATATTTGAAGTAAAAAACATAAATAAAAATGACGAAATAGCACGATACCAAATGGGCAGATACATTAGCAGCAATGAAGCTATTTGGCATATTCTCAGCTTTCCCATCCACGAAAGAGATCCTGCTGTCCAACATCTGGCAATACATCTTGAAAACGGTCAACGTGTATACTTCACTGAAGAAAATGTTCTCCAAAGAGCGTTCGAAGCTCCGAAAACGACTCTAACTGAATTTTTTACATTGTGTCAAAAACCTGATGTTTTTGGCCAATTCGCGAAGACATTGGTGTATGGTGATGTTCCACGTTATTTCACATGGAACAAATCCAGTAAAAAATGGGAGCCACGGAAACAAGGAAAACCACATCCTTCCATTACAGGCATATTCAAAGCTAAGACATTGGGGAGACTTTACACGGTACATCCAAAGCAACGTGAGTGCTTCTATTTACGTTTGTTATTGGTGAATGTTCCCGGACCAACGTCTTTTGAATTTTTACGAACAGCTAATGGTCGAGTATTCAATACATACCAGGATGCATGTCGTGAACTGCAATTGCTAGAAGACGATAACCATTGGGACTTAACGCTTGCTGATGCTGCGTTGACATCAACACCGAATAACATTCGTCAGTTGTTTGCAATTATTTTGGCGACATGTTATCCCTCGCAAGCACAAACTTTGTGGGAAAAATATAAAAATTGTATGACAGAAGACATCTTGCACCGAATTAGACAAACAAATCAATGCCAAAACATAGATTATACACCAGAGATGTACAATGAAGCATTGGTCTTGATCGAGGATTTATGTGTTCTTATTTCAAATTTACCACTTAATCATTATGGTATGCCATCACCTAATCGTCCAGCCACCGACTTAGTCAATACCGATTTACAACGAGAAAATCAATATGACCATGGAAGTTTAGCAACAATTATCATGAACAGTGAACCATTACTGACAGCAGAACAAAAAATTATTTATGATCGGATTATGCTGGCTGTTGCTGCTGAACAAGGCGGTTTTTTTTTCTTGGATGCACCCGGTGGAACCGGTAAGACATTTTTAATATCGTTGATTCTTGCCAAAATACGGTCGCAACAAAAAATCGCATTAGCATTAGCATCGTCAGGCATTGCGGCTACTTTACTGGATGGTGGGCGAACAGCACATTCAACATTCAAGCTGCCATTGGACGTTCATAATAAACCAGATGCAATGTGTAACATCAAAAAGAATAGTGGAATAGCTGCAGTGTTGCGGAAGAGTTCTATAATAATTTGGGATGAGTGCACAATGGCACACAAATATTCACTTGAAGCATTAAACAGAACTATGCAAGATTTAAACAGCAATAATAAACTTTTCGGTGGTGCTATCTTACTTTTGTCTGGTGACTTCCGGCAGACCTTACCGGTTATACCTCGCTCTACTTTCGCGGATGAGATTAATGCATGTTTGAAACAATCATTCTTATGGCGAAGTGTTGAAACACTTCGATTGACCATAAATATGCGAGTACAATTGCAAAATGATCCATCAGCACTAATATTTTCCGAACAACTACTAGATATTGGGAACGGTAAAATAAAACTGCAACCAAATACGCAATGCATTAAACTACCAGACAATTTTTGCACTGTTGTTCAGGATAAAACTGAATTGATTCAGAGTATTTTCCCGGATATACAGAATAATTATTTGAATCATGAATGGCTTAGTCAACGGGCGATTTTGGCAGCCAAAAACGTTGATGTTGACGAAATTAACTTCCAGATACAACAGTTGTTACCAGGCGATCTGATGTCTTTTAAATCAATCGATACTGTTGTTGATGAAAATGAAAGTGTAAATTTTCCGATTGAATTTTTAAATTCATTAGATATCCCTGGAATGCCACCACATAATCTTCGATTAAAGATTGGTTCCCCTATTATTCTCCTCCGTAATTTGAATACACCTCAATTATGTAACGGTACGCGTTTGGTCATCAAAAAGATCACCGGAAACATTCTTGAAGCAACCATTTTGGCTGGGAAGTTTAAAGGAAAAGTGGTCCTGCTGCCACGTATTCCGATGATACCATCAGATTCTACCATACCCTTCAAAAGGCTACAGTTTCCAATTCGTTTAGCTTTAGCCATGTCTATAAATAAATCTCAAGGTCAAACAATGTCCATTTGTGGTTTAGATTTGGAAAATCCATGTTTTTCTCATGGGCAACTATATGTTGCGTGTTCACGTGTTGGGAAACCGTCGAATCTATTTGTGTTAGCTAAAGACAGGTTAACCAAAAACATTGTGCACCGATTGGTGTTAAATTAAATTGAAATTGAAAGTATTTATAATTCAAAAAAAAGATATTAATGTTTAAAAGTTTAAGACTGTCTGCCTTGCCTACCTCATTCATGAGTTTAAGCGTCACATGTTATTTACTGTATTATACTGTAATATACTTATATTTGTTATAAAATTAAATGGAAATAATAAATCTGATAAATTTTTATTTTTTACCTATTGATTTCTGCTTAGTATCAAGTGTAAGAACATTTTAATTAATTGTGTTCAACGTACTTCCCCTTCAAATCTCAATCCAGTGAATTTGTATACCAACATCAACATTTTCGTCTTTGTTCGTAAATAATTTCATTGTACTAAAGGGTTATAGTAGTAGAAAGTCAAATAAGGAGATCAGCATATTTTTTTACAAATACCATCTGTGTGAAAAAGCATAGTGGACTCCGTGACTGATGTTCTCTTATTGTTCCTCTTAGATTGTTTACTATAATGTAATATAACAAAAACTTTAGCCACAGCAACGCGTGGCCGGGTCAGCTAGTATATATATATAAACATACAATAAAGATAACATTGTTAATCTTTATATATTTGAAATGTTAAAATATAATTAATGTGCAACAACTGTAATTCGCAAAAACTAAAACTAACGAAACAAAGATTTAACATATAATTTTTAACAAAAGGTAGATAGACAAGAGGAAATTACACATTCAAATATTTAGAAATTTGATGCTTAAAACTCACTCAAATTACAACTAAATATATTAATAACATTATTGTTTTGGGAGTAATTACTTTTGCATATGGGCAGACGAAACACCTCTTTATGTCTAGTTAACCGAGAGTGTACACGAAATTTAATCAAAGCAATTAGTACCATGGAACTAACAAAATTATTTAAGATAAGTCAGAGATCTTCTATCTGAAAGATTGGCCATATTATATTTTTCTAATGAAATTGAGAAAATGTCAGGAAGAGAAAATGTACGATAATACAAATACTTAATGAATTTCATTTCAATTCGTTCCAACCTCTCAATGTCCACATGGAATCCACATTGTGATGTGGATTCCATATTTGCGATGCATATTCAAGCTAACTTCGGACGAATGATGATCTTGAAAGAAAAAAATGAATTAAAATGCTTACATGCTCTGAGAATAAACCCAACATGCCGAAAGCTTTATAAGTAATTGGGTCAACATGCTTTACAAAAAGTAATTTTCGATCAAGTGTTATCCCCAAATCTTTAACAGTTACTTTCTTGGCTAAACAAGTGCTTTTAATTTTATAATCAAAATCAATAGTACTGGTCTTTCATCTAAATGACATAGAGTAGCATTTAGATACATTTAAATAAAGTCGATTAACTTTGCAATATGTAGCAAAACGTTCGATATCTTTCTGTAATCGACGGCAATCATCAACATGTTTCATAGGATAGAAAATTTTAAGGTCGTCAGCATTGTGAAGACAACTATCAGTATCATTAATATAAAATAGAAATAATAATGGGCCCAACAGACTACCTCGAGGAACCCCTGATGGAATAAATCCAGTTAGATTTAAAACCCCGTATAATAAGACTTTTTAATTTGCGGTGAACACCATCAATGTGTCTTTTTATGTGATTTTTACTATAGCACAGATAATTACACTCGCTGCATTTATGACTTTTTATCTAGCGATGAACACCATCAATGTGTCTTTTTAGGGTTCCTTTTACAGTACACATAAAATCACACTCGCTGCATTTATGACTTTTTATCTTAAAATGAACACCATCAATGTGTCTTTTTAGGTTTCCATTTCGAGTACACATATAATTACATTCGCTGCATTTATATTTTTTTATTTTGCGATGAACACCATCAATGTGTGTTTTTATGTGACCTTTACTGTAGCACACATAATTACACTCGCTGCATTTATGACTTTTTATATTGCGGTGAACACCATCAATGTGTCTTTTTAAGTAACCTTTACTGTAGCACACATAATTACACTCGCTGCATTTATGACTTTTTATCTTGCGGTGAACACCATCAATGTGTCCTTTTAGGTTTCCTTTTCGAGTACACTTAAAATCACATTCGCTGCATTTATATTTTTTTATTTTGCGATGAACACCATCAATGTGTGTTTTTATGTGACCTTTACTGTAGCACACATAATTACACTCGCTGCATTTATGACTTTTTATCTTGCGGTGAACACCATCAATGTGTCTTTTTAGGGTTCCTTTTAGAGTACACATATAATCACATTCGCTGCATTTATGACTTTTTATCTTGCGGTGAACACCATCAATGTGTCTTTTTAAGTAACCTTTACTGTAGCACACATAATTACACTCGCTGCATTTATGACTTTTTATCTTGCGGTGAACACCATCAATGTGTCCTTTTAGGTTTCCTTTTCGAGTACACTTAAAATCACATTCGCTGCATTTATATTTTTTTATTTTGCGATGAACACCATCAATGTGTGTTTTTATGTGACCTTTACTGTAGCACACATAATTACACTCGCTGCATTTATGACTTTTTATCTTGCGGTGAACACCATCAATGTGTCCTTTTAGGTTTCCTTTTCGAGTACACTTAAAATCACATTCGCTGCATTTATATTCTTTTATTTTGCGATGAACACCATCAATGTGTGAGATTAAATTTCTTTTGTGGTAACACATATAATCACATTCGCTGCATTTATATTTTTTTATTTTGCGATGAACACCATCAATGTGTGTTTTTATGTGACCTTTACTGTAGCACACATAATTACACTCGCTGCATTTATGACTTTTTATCTTGCGGTGAACACCATCAATGTGTCTTTTTAGGGTTCCTTTTAGAGTACACATATAATCACATTCGCTGCATTTATGACTTTTTATCTTGCGGTGAACACCATCAATGTGTCTTTTTAAGTAACCTTTACTGTAGCACACATAATTACACTCGCTGCATTTATGACTTTTTATCTTGCGGTGAACACCATCAATGTGTCCTTTTAAGTGACCTTTACTGTAGCACACATAATTACACTCGCTGCATTTATGACTTTTTATCTTGCGGTGAACACCATCAATGTGTCCTTTTAGGTTTCCTTTTCGAGTGCAAATATAATCACACTCGCTGCATTTATGACTTTTTATTTTGCGATGAAAGACATTAATGTGATCGATTAATAGATATTTTAATGCAAACGTCTTACAGCATTCGTTACATTTCAACTTTTTAAATACATTTTTTCGGTTTTTAATTTGCATTTTTACGTTTAAGCATTGCCAACACAAAAAAGTAAAACACTCATTAAATATTGCATTGCTATCATTGCATTGAACATGGGCGGACTTGCTTCTATCAATTAGACACCCGCATTTCGTACACGAAAAATCTATAAGATTTAGATTTACTTTCGCAATTTTCATTGTGGCTTGTTCTTTTTTGTATTTTGCGACTTTCGCCAAATTGTGAATATCAGGTTCTTTCTTGATAAATTGAACATCTTCTATTTCAATTTCCCGCTCTTGATTAATGTTAATTTCTTGGATTTCATTTTGAAAATTCACTTCATTTTTTATATTAACAGAACTAATGAATTCTGAACTGGAATGTTTCATTTTGAAAATAATAATTAAAGCTTACTCTGCAATTAATATAGGTTGAGTATTTTTGACACCTCTTTTACTGTGGGCTTTGATTGATAGGCTTATCGATATTTTTTATAATTGATACTCACTTTTATCCATGATCGTATTAGGGCATTATTGTTATTATTTGAACATAATATAAGAAAACAATTATAATTTTAGCTTCCCTAGTATCATAGTTTACAACAAATGCTTCACTGACAGTGACAGCTGTTCATCTTTCGAATTTTGTTAGTTTAAAATATTGCCATTATCTATAAGATTCAAAAAATCCAATTCTTCTTGGTTGGGTTTTAAGGAGTATTATAAAACACTAAAAAAATAATGGATTTCCGGCTTCTAAAACTGTTTTGAAAAAGCAACGGGTCCTGCAATAAAAAACCAATAATATTCGAAGTAAACTGAAACATATTTTAGGCTTTTATAAATTGCAAAGTTCAAATATCTAGTACTGTATTAGATATTCACGAGACAACATTATAAACAGAATTTAGGCATTTGAAAGATCAAAACCCACGGTGTTCAAGTCATAATACTGACAAATTCCATGGGAATTTATCAAGCATGGACGACATGGAAGGATTAATTTATTTATTTAAAACATTGCCACTGTTCTAGCGAAATCGTAGTTTTTGGCTATAGAAACTCTAATCGCCGGTTAAAAGAATGAGTGTGTCGTATCTATTTATATAGGCATATAGGAATACCGGCATATTTGTGAATTATAAACATTTTAATTTAAGTATTGAGCCGAAATACAATTATTAAATAAAAAATATTTTTTTAAATTATGAATTACTAATATAATATACAATTTTTAGATAATCATCATCTGCCATTTAGCAGAAAATTGTGGTTTGTCATTGGAATCCGTTGACACTCTTACTCTAAAATGTACAAATCGCCGATAATCTTGCATATTAATAAAATTAAAGTGTCTATAGTGTGAAGTGTATTTTAATCTTGTAAATTAAAATGGATAATTAGAGTTATGGGTATCCTATGAATAAATACCCATAATTCAATCTTATTATCCATTTTAATTTAGAAGATTACAATTTCCTATTAATGATGGTTTTGCGATGACGATAAATAAATCTTAGGCCAAAACTAAACGAAAGAAGATTGATTTACCCATAGACAACTACGTGTGCCATGTTTGCGTGTGAATGACACACACCTCGTTGCTCTAGCAAATAAAAAAAAAAAGCAGAATATTTTTGATAATCTAATGAAAAATAAAGAAATATAATTATTGTAAACTACCATACCAGTTGGGTTAATAGCTAGGCCCAATTTAGTTTATTTAAAAAATAACTAAATAACCTACATAAACGGTACCTACATTTTTTTAATAAAAATTACATAGTATATTATTATACTTGTATAATTTAACTGTTGAGGTTTACTGAGAATGTTTTAAAGGCAAAGAAATACTGTTTGAAAATGGTTTTAGCATTTAAAAGTAAATATTAGTCTTACTTATTAGATTTGCTTAAACTGTTGTTTAACCTCCGTTTAGATAAATGATGTTTAAAGCCTTAATAAGGCGTTCGAAAATTCTTACTAATAAACCCTGTTTAGCGAAGCGAATGCTTAACTAAGTTGACGTTTAGCAGGCGACGTGTTTTTGGACACATTTTACGCTAGCAATAGCGCTGTCAGTTCAGTCGCGTCGTGTCAGCTGTCCGCTTTGGTATTTCACTGATTTAATCGCTATCGAATTTTAACCGTTTTGTCCCATTTGATGATCATTTTATTCTTTAAAATTAACTATTATCCAAGTTTGATTCGTTTTCTTGGCGATGGAAAAAAACACCAAAAGAAGGATGATTTCTTCGCAAAACTGGGAAGAAGGAGAAAAGGTACCTTTAAAATAATTAACCTAATATTACGGGACGAGTGTTGTTTATTATTCTTTTTATTTAGGTTCAAACCACGTTTATGGCGATTTATTCCTATGAAAACTCACCATTGTGAAGAAAAATCAGCTTTGGTGACCTGGGAGGTCCAATTGCTTCAAATTTGGTGTCATCTGGGTCACTATGAATTACTATGAATCACTCTGGTCACTACTGCATTTAGAAAGATGTCATCAGTTTTTATAAGCTGATTTGAAATTGAACCAATCACGTCAAAACATCCGTTGATCCTGATCAATACTGCATTTAATGCTTACTTAAAATGGCAAATTGGTTCATATAGCTTTCACCTTGTGGGTATTTTTGTATGGAGTTGAGACAGAGTTGCAGCCCTCTCACTCACACGAGCGCGAGGGGAATGAGATAGACAGTGACCAAGCAACAGTTTCATTGATCCCGTCGTAACCAAGTAAGGCTTTATGGGGCTCTCAAAAACCTGGCAAATTCCTATTTTGCAGGCGGGGCTGAGTAAACTTCTTGTCCTCATCAAACACGATTAATCACCAAATGTTAATATAATCAGCGATAAAAAAATATTTGTTTTTGCTAGGTTATAATGCTATGGTGCCTAGAAATGTGTCAAAAAGTGGCTGGAATTACTCTTCATAGGCAAATCAATTTTAATTTCAACTCATTCATTCGCATGCGTTTAGAACACACATTTAATTAAAATACTGATAACAGTCAACGATGCTACGACTTGGTAACGAAAGCATATTTCACACCTGTGAAATTGCCAGATATACATATATCAGGGGTGAGTAATAACCACGCTCTTTGCGCCTGTTTCAGGAAACTACCTAATAAATAAAAGACAGTTTTTGACAGGTTTATAAAATTGTTTCCTTGTATTTAAATAAAACTTCTTCACAATACAAATATGTAGATTTATGCAGTTCTCAATAAAACAAAAAAAAAATATAAACAGTTCTTTTTAGTAAAACAATATAAACTCCTTCCCGCGTTCGATTGATATGGGTAATTGTTAATCAAATAAAAAATACAAGTCGTTGAGTCCATAATCCAGCAGAAAAAGAAAGTTTGGAAAGGAGGCCGTCCCTTTTATATCTTCTGTCAAACTGACAGCCCGAGATGTCGGCTGTCAAATTCCGAAAAAGGAGAAAAAACTAAAACTGAAATTCATAGAGCGAATTATTCTTTTTTTTATGAAAACGAAACAAGGAAATGATCATTGAATTAGATTTAATTTCTAAATGAAAAATATGTATAAAAATTATTTCAAACCATATTTATTTTATTTAAACAATTTGGGGTTGCGAGAACCTCGAGACTAAAAGTCGCCTCAAGGCTTGGGGGAAAAAATCGAACATTTTAAAAAACAAACTGCTACAAATAATATATTGTCGTATAGAAAGCGGGTACTATTTCAATGTTTACGAGTAAATTTGAATAAATACTATTCAACGCCTTTTTAACGGATTTTTCATTCAGAAATATGCCGAGCCCCTAGGGTGGTTCAGAAAAAAACATTTTGCAATTAACATTAATTTGAATTCAAATACTCATATCGACAGGGCCGCTGATATTTTATGCTTTTTTTAAGAAAAACCGTACAAAAAATATAAGCACTTATTCTTTTTAGATCATCGATCCGGTTTAGCCGGCCGTGCGGTTATAATTAGATATAATTATAATTAGAATAAACTAAATTAATGAACTCAAATTATAACTCGTCGCAATTATCATATCCAGCGGGCGCGCAAAGCAATGCGCGTGCAGATTACTTTGCGTGAGGGAGAGGGAAGATCAAAAAGCGTGTCTTTAGAGGGTAGTTATCCACTTATGGATAAAATTCACGTATTCCGGAAACACCAATATATTTATTAACATACTAGATCATTGGGTAAATGTAGGTATTTATAATGAAATCCGTTTAATACATAATAATATATTATCCATCACATAGATATCTGTTTTTTGTTCCCAACAATTTTCGGTTAATGGCCTTTTTGAATTTTGTCATAATTAGGATATATATATATGTATATGTATATATATAGTATATATATATATATATATATATATATATATATATATATATATATAGGGTGTACACCGTGTCCCAAGAACTGATAAAAAAACAGCTAAATGGCCCTGCGTTTTCAAATATGATTTATTTTGCCTTCATATCGGATTCAGTGAATAAAAATACACTTTAGGTGATAATATTAAATCGTTCTTGTCGTAATTTCGTGCGCTTGCGAGGCCACGCCGTTCCGGGTCATTGACCGGCCTTGGCCGTGCGCAAGCGAGCACCGAGAGAGCGAAATACAAAAAGGGAATTTACGCGAGCTTCGCATTTTTCATACAATTTCTTACGCGTAATAGGGAACATAACCACCCCCTTAAGCCTCCCGGAATAGTTTTAAAACACCCTGTTTATCCCTATATTGACTAATATTTAATTTGTTCGTCTCATACTTGAATCTCATAGTTTCATTACTTGATATTTATTCATTAATATTAAATGTAGTATCTTGAAATAGGTGACGGCGACCGCGTCGATCAGCTGTCGTACTTATTAGAAGAATCGTGTAATATTATCACGAATATTCAAAATTTTGAGACTATTCATTCAACTGAGAGTTCATTTAAACTTTTGATACTAAACTTTCAATTCAAAACGCCGTTGCCGGTATCAAATAAATAATTATAGTCTATTTATATTATGAAATTTAAACAGTGAAACTAAACCGGTGGCGCAGTGACTAGGCATCCATACCTCGCTACCCTCGTGCATCTCCCCTGTGCTTTCACCGCTCTCTGGTTACTTTGAACGGACTTATATCGTGAAGAAAATCATTTGCCGGTTTCAATTTTAAGTTGTCATACACTTTTTCATATCGATTGATGTATTTTTTAATTGGTTGCCTTTGTTTTGTTTCAGACTTGAACAAAATAATCAAACAAAAAAAAAACAATTTTTGAAGTGGAGTGTGAAACTAGGGAAATCGATTTGAAGTTGAATAAACTTGAGTATCGCATAAAATTAAAAGATTTTTAGATTCGAAACGTTAATGTTGACTTGTACATAGTTTGAATAAATAGATATATTTTTTTAAATTTGTTTTATTTTCAATACAAAAGGTGTGTTTAGTTAATTTTTAAGGCTACTATAACAACATATTCTGACAACACAATCTATACAATAGGAAGTTATACTAAAAAATCAATTATTAATCTCAGGTTAGATAGTATTATTAACCTTATGAACTTTATTATATTTTATTATAATATATACACAATCATTTCTTAAAATTAAATATTAAAATCATAATATTTCAGAAGCATATTCTAACATGCGTACAATCTATTGTGCCAATAACTTTTGGAAATGAAGCAATTTCATAGAATTCTCTGATTACTGTGTCGAGAGGTTTAAATCTAATAACTATAATGTCTTCTTAAATTAGCAATGGCTTGACTGACAATCCACACAATTCTACAAGCTGAAGATACATCTAAACCACTAAATTCTGATGCTGCAATCAACATTGATCCAAGGGCATAAAATCGCCAAGTCAACAGAAGGCGTTGCAAAGGAAAATAGCAGAATTTCTGAAAATATGCCGCAGGCACGAGTCGTTGCACGCCGAAGTCGCGTTATTAATAATAATATTTATGTTTTTTTTTATTGGTACACATTTTTCCATTACAAAATAGTATACCTAAGCATTATTTATTTAAAAATAAAACCAATGAAAAATAAAACAAAATTAATTATTCCAAATAATTGATTGATTAATTAACACATTAATCAACAACCTAAGCCGACTACAGGCATCTCCAATTTAACATATATGTTTAGTACGGGCAATGTCCAGTTAGGTAAGGTTATGTTTTATTCATCATCTAAGAAATATGTAAAAACAAAAATGAATAAAATAAATAAAACATTCATTTAAAATCTCGGTCACTCGAACGGATTATCCTAAAAGAAAATTAACATCATATTTTAGTAATATTTTAATTGTCACACGGTGAAATATTTTAACATTAATGTATGGGGCTTCAAGAAAAACATAATCGATGGAATATAATTTAATGTTAACTTTTCCATCATATCTAATACGGATAACCCCGGTATATCTAAACATTCATTTCAAATTAATAACACCGTGGCTACTTTCGGTTTTTACTTATAAGTACCTATAGTAAAACATATTATAAGTAATGAATAAAATAATATAATTTAAAACAGTAGTTAGAAAGTATAAATTGGGTAATTTATCCCGCTATGATAAGTTAAAACAAACCCTCAAAAAGCTTTTCATCAATATTTAAAAAAAAAGAACCTACTTTAAACTAAAAGGAATGATGAACGATGGAACTAAAAAAAAGTGGAAATAGACGAAAAACATTATAATATTGTAAAGCATTGACGTCAGCTATCCGTCTTCGTTTAAAACCTCTTAAAATCAAATAATTACATTAAGAAAATAAAAAGACTAAATTAAAATAATAAAAAAAAATTACTTTAAATTAATGATAAACTAATGGATTTAAGTAATGCAACTAAGGTAGAAAAATAAATGTTTTTTTTTATGGTAATAGTTACTTCAACACTACCAAGTCATAAAGCATATTGAGCTGATAAAAAAAAATACTGAAGGATTGGAAGGATTAATTACAGAGGCGAGACACACCAAACGTCAAACGCGCAGACCGCACATCGCCGCATTATAAAAACATTATATTTGGCGATGAACACCATCAATGTGTCTTTTTAAGTGTCCTTTTTGAGTAGACATGTAATCACACTCGCTGCATATATATTTTTTTATTTTGCGATGGATACCATCAATGTGTCTTTTTAAGTTTCCTTTATCAGTACACATGTAATCACACTCGCTGCATTTATATTTTTTTATTTTGCGATGGATACCATCAATGTGTCTTTTTAAGTTTCCTTTATCAGTACACATGTAATCACACTCGCTGCATTTATATTTTTTTATTTTGCGATGGACACCATCAATGTGTATATTTAAGCTTCCTTTTTGGGTACACATATAATCACACTCGCTGCATTTATATTTTTTTATTTTGCGATGGACACCATCAATGTGTTTTTGTAAGTCTCCTTTTTGAATACACATATAATCACACTCGCTGCATTTATATCGTTTTATTTTGCGATGGACACCATCAATGTGTATTTTTAAGTTTCCTTTTTGAGTAGACATGTAATCACACTCGCTGCATATATATTTTTTTATTTTGCGATGGATACCATCAATGTGTCTTTTTAAGTTTCCTTTATCAGTACACATGTAATCACACTCGCTGCATTTATATTTTTTTATTTTGCGATGGACACCATCAATGTGTGTTTTTAAGAATCCTTTTTTAGTACACATATAATCACACTCTCTGCATTTATATTTTTTTATTTTGCGATGGACACCATCAATGTGTATATTTAAGCTTCCTTTTTGGGTACACATATAATCACACTCGCTGCATTTATATTTTTTTATTTTGCGATGGACACCATCAATGTGTTTTTGTAAGTCTCCTTTTTGAATACACATATAATCACACTCGCTGCATTTATATCGTTTTATTTTGCGATGGACACCATCAATGTGTCTTTTTAAGTTTCCTTTATCAGTACACATGTAATCACACTCGCTGCATTTATATTTTTTTATTTTGCGATGGACACCATCAATGTGTGTTTTTAAGAATCCTTTTTTAGTACACATATAATCACACTCGCTGCATTTATATTTTTTTATTTTGCGATGGACACCATCAATGTGTATATTTAAGCTTCCTTTTTGGGTACACATATAATCACACTCGCTGCATTTATATTTTTTTATTTTGCGATGGACACCATCAATGTGTTTTTGTAAGTCTCCTTTTTGAATACACATATAATCACACTCGCTGCATTTATATCGTTTTATTTTGCGATGGACACCATCAATGTGTATTTTTAAGTTTCCTCTTTGAGTACACATATAATCACACTCGCTGCATTTATATCTTTTTATTTTGCGATGGACACCATCAATGTGTTTTCTTATGTTTCCTTTTTCAGTACACATATAATCACACTCGCTGCATTTATATCTTTTTATATTGTGATGTACACTATCAATGTGTCTTTTTAAGGTTATTTGTCTCAAAAACATATTATTACACTCGCTGTATTTGTTTCCTTTTACACTGCTATGTACGCCTTTGATGTGATTGATTAATAGGTATTTAAATGCAAACGACTTACAGCATTCGTTACATTTTAACTGTCCAAATATTTTATTTTTATTTGGTGTTTCTTCGTTCAAACATAACCTACATAAAAAAATATAAAAATCTTCGGATATGGATCTATTGCATTGAACATTAATGGACGCGGTGCTATCTAGAGGACTCCCGCACTTCGTACACGAAAAATCTAAAGCGCTTACATTTATTTTTGGAATTTTCTTTGTAGTTTCTTCGTATTTTACGACATTCGCCAAATTGTAAATATCAGGCTCTTTCTTGATAAATTGAACATTTTCTATTTCAATTTCCCGCTGTTGATTTATGTTAATTTCTTGGTTTTCATTTCTAGAATTTTCTTCATTTTTCAGATTAACAGAACTTAATAATTCGCAACTGGAATGGTGCATTTTAAAACTAATAAATCTTACTTTGCAATAAATATAATGGTTGCGAATTGTTTGGCAGCGCTGTCATTGTGTTGTTATTTAGGTTAAATATTACTATTGATGTCAAAGATACAGATTTGAGTCAATTTTAAGGCCACAATTCGAATTTTGAAAAACATATTTCATTTAATAATTCAAAACATAATTTATTTATTAAGCAATAAAATAAACATAGGTACTTTCACCAAAATACAAAATTTCAAATTACATATAAGTCAAGTAAAGTATGATAAAATGGAATTAAAAGAAACCTACTTAATATTATGTGTCTATGTACAGTCAAGAGCAATTTAAAGTTTACTATGAATAGACTTTTCGTCATACAATTAAATAAATTACCATTCATGGATACAAAACCCCCACCACAGAAACGTGTCTTGTTTTGATTCAATTTTAAGGCCACAAAACGAATTTTCAAAAACATAATTCTCGCTGTCAATGTTATTTATAGCGAAATTCATTCCTAGTACTTTTTATTTGATAGGAAATTTAGTTATCATAGGGTTTTAAATGAAAAATTTCTTTGATTGTTAATAATCTGATTTATTTTTCAATTTCGCTGTGACAAGTCAAAGAAACGTTTTGTAACTCTAACTCTATTGTCCAAGTAAGATTTTTTTCAAATAAAACGTACTATTTACTATTGGAAATGAGGACATTATTATTTACAAATAATGATTAGTATCCTATTAAAGTGATAAGTGAGCCATAAATTGGTACGAAATAAAAGAAATTTTGGTTTAAAATCACTAAAATAATAAGTAGGCATTTTGTTTAATAAAATGTAGAAGAATTTTGGAAACTCAATAAAAAATTATGTTTTTTTTACCGTACTTACTTGAAGGAAATAAATTCTCAGCTTTACGAAATCAAACTTACCCGACCCACTTACCCGAAATCATTTTTAAAACATAATGGCAAACCCTTATCTTTATAATAAAACTAAATTCTTAGCCATAACATCAAATTATATGCGTTTTATCTCTTCTTGAAAACCACGCCTCTAAAATCATCACCCTATATATACTTATTTCACATTTTAGACACCGGAATCTTGAAAAATTTATTTAGGCAAACTTAACGAGAAATTTGGTAAAAATGCCTTTTACAGTTACCGCTATTCTGTTATTCGAAAACCTTTCCGCTAAATGAAATGTTCCTTTATTCAGAGAAGACTATTCTTTCAATATAAGATTTAGTCCAAAAAATACCAATTCTATATGTCACCAGCAAAAAGGCGAAATTGCCATTTCCATACTTTATTGGAATTCCGTGCTAGGGTTATCAAACAAACCAATATTTGATTTTTCTTTATACCTACAGTATATTTTACACCAATCTACAAACCTACCTAGTACTTATAATTACACGCGAGTCACAAAAATATTTCAAAAACTTTTAATGAATTTGTATGAATGTGTTATTGACATCCCTGAATCGAGGTAAAGTTGCCACCTCTAAAGAAATGCAATTTCGAGTAACTATGCCTCTTTGAAAAAAACTGTATTTATACAAAAAAAACACTAAAAATATATTATAAATAGAACCGTGGAAATTTGCGACAAGCAATTGTTTGCCTACCCTCTCAACTTTTAATCCAGCAATCGAAAGTGTGGGATATCTCACTCAAAACCGAAAAACACATCCCTCAAAAAGAAATGGCTGCCACTGGTTTAGATGTGAATTTAGCTCATCATTTTGCCAGTTTTACCATACACCAATTAATGTCGATCGATCTATTGCCAATTTCATACTGATCTAAATAGATGATAGGTAGACAGACACATTTGGCGTTGGCAAAGCTAACCTTGAGAAGGCAATCTTGCCAGGTTTGACGGTATATAAAAAAAAGATTCTGTCTTTATATTTTTAGTCTTCTTAACTTTTATTATTACTACATTTTTATTTAGTCATAATCATGAACACAATTTTGTCCTAGTATATAACCTGTACTTCACCTATCATCAAAAATATTATCATCCTTTATTAGCGTAAGTTCTCTTATGTAAGTTATAATTTCCGAAAATCGTTTAACAACTGCCGTGTTCATTTTGAAATAATCATATTCAGAACTAATTGTGATTACGATTTTGACGATATAATATTAAAATTAAATGACTGTTTTAAAGTCCCAAAGGGTCATTCCTGATAGAAATGAACTAGGTTATGTATCAGGTTATCCATTAACTAAATGTTATAGAAAACATAAATGTGATGCCATGACTGCATGTTTCACTAGACGAAAAATGACATAAATATACTCTATTGAGAGCGTTTGATAAAAATATTTGGCAGATATTTGCCATTTGGCAGATTAAAAATGCCACCGCCGATTTTGTCACCCAAATAGAAAAGATGAAAAAAATATACCATAGTTATTTCGAAAACAATATAGTTGGAAATGTTGGTAATGATTTATTGAAATGACTACATTTAGAATATTTACATTTACCTTCCGTGTCAATGTTTTCCTGAGATTATTTTAAAAGTTATTTATGATGTTACGAATTTATTATATAATAAAATTCACTAATATAAACTTGTCCAAGCCATAGAAAAATTTAAGTGTTAATGATTTATAAATTAACTTTAAGCTTATTCGTTGACCCTGTACTGAAAAATTAACTTTTAGGTTACACCCACTACCAAGACTCATTTTATATTTCTATCCAGTTATGCAGTAAGTACATAATGACAAGTTTTTTTGTTTTTGTTTGGTTGAACTGAGTATATTACATTACATAACAGTATAATATAATTAATATTTTATATTATTTATTATAATTTATTATACTACTTAAGTAGTAAATTGCCAATAGATTGCGCTGAGAAAATCAAGTGAGTGAAGTAAGTGTCACTGAATGTCGCAAAAATGTCACTCTAAAAGTATAAAGTATAAAAACATGAGATAAATAAACGTTTGCCTCTATATCGCGTTAAAACGTTTAGCGTGCAGTTTATAATGGACCAATCGTGAAACATTTTTGTGCCAGCCCTGATGAGGTCGCTTCTCGCATGCTTACTGTAACCTCTCTATACTGTGCCAAAATATTGGTTTTTAGGCAGGTCATTTTTATTTTTGCTTGCTATATCGCCCTGGGATCGTCCGACCTTAGGGTCATTCGACTCAGAGGTTAAGCTAAAAACCCTGGCAAGATTTCGAACATTTAAACTTGTCTTACACCCACAGACCAAGCCATTAATTAGAGTACATTTTTCTCACAAGCAATGCCAATAAGTAGTGTGTTTCAATTAAGCTTTTGTTCAAATGATATATTTTACTGAATAAAAAAAAATAAAATCTAGAATGTGTTTTTGTTTATCCATATCTTTAAAATGGCAAGATGTATAATTCACAAGAAGGTGGAAACCAAGTCTAGATGGTTTTCAGGTGCCAACAGCCAACAGCAGCTGCCGTAGGAAGCGGTGGAGCTGCTGTTGGCAGTGTCAATTTATAACTCATCAAAAGTGGAATAATTTTAAGAGGTTGTTGAACCATCATCCTCAGTCCATCATCCAGCTAGACTTGTAGAAGAATGCTGCTAGCCCAATTTTATCGAGTAAAATATCACATTCCGAGTCGTCGCTCGAGGAAAGCTGGTGCTTTGTTTTGTAGGCGGAGTTTTACAATAAAATATGTGACTTGTTTAACCCGACAACATAATTTGACCTTCTATTTCTCTTTAACAGCACAACGCCTGACCTGGCCAAATGCGACAAATTTTATAGGATAAGTACATGAGAAAAGTTTATCAGTAATGAATTGACCTTTTGCCAATGTGAGGACGGAGCGGCCGGGATGAGAAAGTACGCGGAGTACCCGCTGGTGGTGGTGGTGGTAGTGGTGGTACCCATTTTGGCACACGTAAGAAGTGTACATATGTGATATTTATACTTGTGATCGTAAGTATTGAGAATATATGAAGTATTGAAACAATGTCAGGTCACAGTTCAAAATCTGTAAATACTAACGTTTGCCTGCGTTCAAAAATGCCAACATGTGTGGTAAAAGATAATTGATGGGTATAATGGTTATACCTATACGGAGTAATCGACATTTTGAAGTAAAACTTCTTTATGCTCGTATTAGATATTTTTTCCTAGGCTGTGAATGAATCTAATGCGACACGGTATTCGGGTGCATTCGTGTAAACTCATGTGGCGATAGCATGACGTGTGATTACATTGAGTTTCTTTCATTTCAATAAATAGACATTGAATGTAAAGATTGTGATAATTTGAAAAATCAACTTTCTCACAGAAGTACATATATATGCACTGATTTTATTATTTTTAATGATGGAAGGAAAATAATTAGATTCTAGTCTGTTGAGTAGCCGACAGCAGGTTGGTTCAATTTTGAAATATCTTTTACTAAAAGTTACAGACTTCAAGGAACATTTAGCATAGAGACCCAATGTTCAACTCCCAATTCCCAAGAAGGTCATTAGAACAGCGACTGCCAAAGCTTTCATTGCACGCAGGGCCGAATCAGTCGTCTACCAAATCGCTGGGTCGAGCTTTGTGTTAGAATAGTAAATAAAGAAAAAAAAAACAACCATTTTAAAGATATCTGTTATTTTAAAAATCGTTACACATTCTTAAAGTCTACAAGTTGATTGAAACAAATGGAGAAAAGTCGGATTGGGTTGAACTTAATTTTAATCGTATGAAATTTCAGCCGATTTTTTGAAGTGTAAATATAAGGGCAAATATAAAAAACACTTTTGGCTCAGTAATAATATTAATATGCTATTCCTCTCCGTGCTTGTATCGATTTCCGTAGTGTAGCAGTTATCGCGTTTATTTTCACACACAGAAGCCTCTGTGTGGAAACAGTTTTATTAGTGAAATCTTCTTAAAAAAAATCCTAAATAGTACCGATGTTTTTATTGTAGTACCAGCTATCTACTACTAGCCATCTAGCTATCCATGTGTCATCTATTGAATACAAAAAAGCACATGAAATACACCAATTTATGCTTTTATTTTTTAAAAAAAACTGATTTAATATAGAGAAATTTGGGAGAAATACAAAATAAATAGAATATAATTCTATATATAGGAAGGTGATGGGTGGTTTTATTACTAACCGCGCGTGAAAATTTACCAAAAAAACTGGAATTATGTTAAAATTTATGATTAATTGAAAGAATGTCATCATACTATTATCTTGAATTGTTTTTTATTTTAACTAATCAAATCTAAAAAATAACTCTCTGTCTCCTCTATTGTCATCCAAAACGGCCGTTGAATGAGCTACAAGTGCCGCAAGCACAAGTGAAGATAGGAAATGAAGCAATCGAATTATTAAATTCCATTTCCGCGAAGATTGATATCTTTTTCTGTTCGCCCAATAGTATTAAACATTTACTTTCTCTTACACCGCTGCTCAGCGTGATCAGCGTGAATAATTTATTTGTTATGGTGTGCCTAAAGTCATTATTTTAATTTTAACGTTATATTTTTCCTGATTAGTTCAAGTTATTTGTTATTCTCTTCTGTTGTTTGTTATGTTGTTCTTTTCTTTTAGTAGTTAAATTTTTACTTTAATTGTAATGTGTATTTGGGGAAACCTGTTTAACAAATAAATAAATAAACATTATGTGCGAACTCAAAAATAATATATTTTTCTTTCTTTGTCCGCTTGGCTGCGTATCTATCGGTCTCTTTCTCGCACCGATCACTCATTTTACAGTTTAATAATATTATTTATTTACGTATTTCGACATAAATAGCACAGAAACTATAAATATAATGAAATATTTACAAGTGGAATGATATTCTTTCAATTAACTTCTTCATTTTCGAATGATTACTGCAAGTTTTACTGCACAAAGGGCATTGTTGTGAGTTTCTCTAAAACGCTCGCCAAATCGACTGGCAAAAAAGCAATACCACACCAGCGAATGGTATTGCTTTTAGGCGTTGGACGAATTCTTGGAAGTTAAGGTCTAAATTTCGCGGTTCCTTCTATGCCAGTATTCAAAACGTAATTTGTAATTAACCTGGTTTAATAAAAAATAACCCTCTAGAGATCTCTCTTGTCCCTTAAAATGAAATTTTCTCTCAATTTATCACATTTGGTAGCATCTAACAATTTTACAATTAATAAAGTTATTTTAACATTGATCTCTCCTAACCAGCTTTCAATTTATTTATTTTTTTTTATTTTCTATTTTCCATCCGTTAAATTCGGTTCTTCGTATTTATTTTTATATTTATAAAAGGTAAAATGTGTTTCTGGCATACTGCCTAAGCTTTTGGCTTATTGCCACTTTAGATGAAGAATAAGAAGAAGGAAAAAACAATATCCATGACATTACGACGTAGGCAACTGTCATATTTACATTTTGAAACCCTAAAAGAAGATAAAACGTACTGTTTATACCTTTATCTTTATTAAAATGGAGGAAAACGAACTTAAAACTAAACAAATTGATGACAATATCACCTTTCAATATGAGCAAGTAAGTGAATGCAATCAAACCAACACTAATATTGATGGACATCAAAAGCAATCATCCAAGATTAATCTTGAAACATCAAATCCAGCTGGATTTATTATATCAGAAGTTAATAACGAAATTTGCTTTGGTTTACGGGGAAAGAATAGTATAAATCTACAAGATGATGCTTTTGAAGAATAAAATACAAAGTTTATAAAATTAGAAACCAATCTCTTGAACGATCAACGTAATAATCAAACAGTCCAAAGTGTAAAAAGCCCAATTATATTATTAAAAACAATCAATTTTATTTGTAACATTTGCAAATGTACTCTTGATAGACACAGCCGAATAAATTCTGCAATAGATAAGCACAATAGGGCGAACTTAATGTGTTTAGAATGCAGAGGGCAACAAAGAAAGAAATCAACACTGACTGATACTCGAAAGAAGATTACGGATGAACAATTTAAGATTAAACAAAATCGACAAATAAGAAAATTTAAATGCAGCGAGTGCGATTACAGTAGTTCAAGCAACGCAGATTTACAAAGGCATATCGATACAGTTCATCGAAAAATAAGAAAATTTAAATGCAGCGAGTGCGATCACAGTAGTTCAAGCAATGCACATTTACAAAGGCATATCGATGGAGTTCATCGGAAAATAAGAAAATTTAAATGCAGCGAGTGCGATTACAAAAGTTTAAGCAAATCAGATTTACAAACGCATATGAATGGAGTTCATCGGAAAATAAGAAAATTTAAATGCAGCGAGTGCGATCACAGAAGTTCAAGGAAATCAAATTTAAAAAAGCATGTCGATGGAGTTCATCGCACAAAATAAAAAGATTCATAATCAACTTTAATTAATCGAGATCACAAAAATCACTGTTATAAAAAGTTCAACAATAAGCATTATGTCAAAATTTGCATTTGACGATATTGAGTTATAATTAAGCGATAGGTACAGATTAAAATTCTCTTTATTTTGACAAAAAATCATCCTACAAACGTATTTTATTGGTAAATCATAAAAAAACGCTTTTGCTTATTGGTTAATTAATTACTGTTAAAATATGGAGCAAGTTGTCGTATTTCACAATATGTGTATGTAATTACGCAGTTAAGTTTTAAAACGGAGCATATTTAATGGCCAAATAACACCTTCTATTCCACGCACTGCGCACTAGTTGCCAATCGTTTTGTCGAATTATTTTTTTTTTTGTTAAAAATATTAAATAAAGTTTAAACTGTCATTTTAGATTTAGATAAAAAAAACATGATTTAAAGTAGAGTTAAGAATATTAGTAAATAATACTAGTAATGTAAGAAAATACCCTATATAAAAGTTAGCTTATAAATTTGAGAAATTTGAAGAGAATTACATCGCTCTAAAGGTTAACGAAAAATATCGTGTTAATTATTCAATTTTGGGTAATGAATATGGTCATAAAATAATTATTTACTATAAATTTAACCAACTTGACTAGGCTAATTATCGTCTGTTTTAAGGTTGACTATATTTTATTGTTTTATGAATTAGGTTATGTTAGTGATATGCGTATTGTAAGTTTAATAATGTATAAGTAAACATAATATTACTTAGTTAAATAATTATGTGCTATTTTCGCCCATTCTATAAAAATGAAATTTCTATTATTCAATCTTAGGTATATTTGGGAAAGTAGGACGGTATGCCACGCATCAAGGCTTCGAGAGTTATACTTCCCTCAGTCAACAAAAAACAGTATAACTAGATATTTACAGTTAATTACAGATTTCATATTTTTTGTATAATAATTTGAAATACTGAATTTTATTCAGTTTTTATTCTATGTTTGTATCATATTAGTATGTAAGGTAGACCTTTCAGGATCAAATAAGCTAACATAATGAAAGTCAGTATTATCATAGGTAAACTAAAACACCAGAAAACAACTAATCGTCATCATCTCCATCAACAGCATCATCGAGATCATCATCATCAGTAGTGGGCCACATATGCGAGGCCAGCTATGCACCGACTGCATATTGGCCAATATTCCCACTCATTAAGAAGGAAAATGTTTCTTTATTGAAAAATGTAAAACAAAAATAATTACTGTGAACTTATTTACTGTCAATTGTAATCCTCACATACTCTTATGTAACATATACAAAACAAAATGTATGACCGGCATAGAAAACTATATAAAACGAAGCTAAGTGCTGGTGGTTGTCGACACCAAGTCCTGAAGGAGGCAAGTCGTTCCAGGCCAATGTGGGTCTTATGTTTTGTAAATCCGTCGATATGCCCTGCAAAAAAGACCAGGATAAGATTTTCTACATATAAAATTGGAATACTCGGAAGATCGTCTTTTCCATACGAATCGGTTGAACTTTAAATTTATCACATGATTGCTTTATATTCAAATTCGGTCATTTGTCGGTCAATGTCCTGAAAGCTCGATCACAAGGAAGAAAGGATAATTTATTGATAATAACTTTGAATAATAAATACCAATATTATTTTTGATTTTGAGAAACATGGCAGGTACCTGTTATAGAAAGATATGAATTAGGTACTGTTTATTTTTGTTGACTTATTTTTTTATTTAGAATGATGTTTGCGAGTGTAATTATAAAATAATAAATATTAACTCGAATGTGAATAACTTAGTACTTACAGTTTGGGAATTGTTAAATGGTAAAATGCCAGTCCTTTGAACGTCCAGCATCATAAACACCACTTTGTTGAAATGACCTTAAGTTTTGAGGAACCTACTTTAGTTGAGGATGCTGCGAATAACGCCTAAATACCTTATCAGCTTGGATCTTATCAGCGTCTTAAGTTGGTGGCTCTGAACTGCTATAAGCGTGTTTGATGATTAATTTATAATTAATTCATTAATTTCATATTATTGTTTGTTTATCTGTCAATATAAGAGTGTCGCACTCATTGGAATGAATACCTAATCTATTATTTATCTGCTGGAGTTGCCATGGCAACTAAGCGTTTTATTGAATATTCCTTCTTCAAATGTTTGACCTAAAATTTAAAGATTCATTGAAAATGAGAAATATTCATTTTTTATTTTCACTAAAATGATATAGATTTAATTTTTAAAATATAAAAAAAACTTGAATGGGTAGAATGGTGAGAAAAACTCGATAAAGATTTCTAAATGTAATCAGTTTAGAAAGTTGTATCTAAATATTTATATTTTAAAAACAATGTTACGATCCGTACAATCAAAATGATAACCGTTCCGAAATGCGAAATTTAGGACATCTTATCTGTATATCACAGTTAGAGTTGCCAGATGGTATCCTTTTAGAGGACATGTCCTCCTTTTTATGATTTGTCGTCCAGTCTCTATGAATAAAATAAAGTAAATTATATAAGAAATCTCGTTTAATTGTGAAAGACCTTCTTTTTTTTAAAAAAAAAAACAATATTTTTCCAAATAGTCATCTGGCAACCCTATCGCAGTGTTGCAAGGCCGTGATTAATAGAATAGCTGGCCCAATTATCAGTAAAAACCTGTAAATTAATAATAAATATAAAATGCGCCAGGTAAGAAAATATTCTATGTTCATCTGTGAATGAAAATTTAAATAAAATTAAATATATGAATATAATATTATTTATTTATTTTGATTCCGATTAATAACCGTCAAATAATTGATGAACAAAGCGAATTTTGACAAAATAATAATTCTACATGGAATGAAGTAAAGTAAAGGAGGTCTCCAATTAATACAAACGCAACGGATTGATTGGTGAGATTTTAATCAATTGATTTATTATTTTTTTCCAAATTAAGTATTTCTTTTATATAATTGAGGTTCGGGTTACATTTAGTCGTGTGGGTTTTGTTTTCGATACATAACAATGTTGTTGGCTGCATGCCGAAGGCTGAAATATCATGTTTTAACAATGATCTTTTGACACCGAGGACGCGCCATATGAATCATGCTGATTTGCCTCAATCATGCTGACAATTCTATTATTGTAGCTTAAAAAGTACTAGTTATAAAATTGTATTGTTACAAAATACTATTAAATAACATGTTAGGAGCGAACGACAGAAATTATCATTTCTTCTAGGAAAACGTTTTGGTCCTTCGAGCGGCTCGCCTGTCCTCGAAACTTTGCTCAAACACAAAGGAAATATTGAATATTATTGTTTTTATGATAAACAATCTCGAAGGGAATGAAAAGGCGGCCTTAAATATGTATAGTAACAGTTTTAGAATGCATGTCTAGGTTTTTTTAAATATTTATTTAACCTTCAATGAAAAACTTTGTGCGGGGTTATTTCATTCACCAGTGTGTTGTTTATCAATTCCAATATTATCGTCCGTCTCGCTTATTTTAATTAAAAAGTGTGCAAGTGCGAAAGAGCGATAGTATTATATCTATAGAAATACGGATACAAATAGGTTCAGTTCTAATCGCTTACTTCTAATTCTTTGCCTAAATCTGCTCAATATTTTATCTAAATTGTATCAATTGAACCATTCTTCAGTTCCTGACTTCTTGCCATCATGACGCGATATGACGCGTCTAGAATTAGCATTAATAACATAAGTAAATGTGTATCTTATTGCGAACTCAACACATATGAGACCACTCACCACCAATTGCTGCACAAAGTGATCTGCAAATTGCAGACTCGGCCTCAGGTCGTCGCACGCAAGGGGGTAGATTCCATAATTAATTAAAGCATTATGAATTATGGCAATACTTTTAAAACATTTTTATGATCAGCATAATAAAAATAAATGTTCCTAAAAAAGATTAAATCGAACATATCAATGATGATTTTGATTTATTTAAATTATATAGTTTATTGTATATAGGGTGGTGGTTTACTTATTATTTCTTTGATCGCACCTAGTTAAATTAACTTAGCTTGTTGATTATTATTATTTTAAAATGTTATACAATTGCTAATTATAATCATACTTAATATTCATTATAATTACTACTATGCTATAAAAATATATACAAGTAATATTATTATTTTTATCTCATTAATAACGTGTAAAATACAGAATTAAATAATGTGAACGTATTCACATATACTAATATCTACCCGGTTTCAAACAGATGTCTTGGGATTGGCTGGTACAAATAACTGCTGTAAATATGCTTTGCTTAAACTTCCGTAATTGCACTCGCTACATTTGAATTTTCTTATTTTCCGATGAACTACATCAATATGATTTTGTAAATGTGCCTTTCTTAAACTACTGTGATTGAATTCGTCGCGTTTAAATGTCGGGTAATCTTGAACAATAGAATCAAAGTACTTTGAAAAAACGTTTTGCATTCAGTCAATGAGATATTTATGTTTAAAGTTTTGATAAAATGTATGAGAATTTTCGAGACTCTCAACATTTAAGTAAAGAAGAAAATAGTAAATCAAATACTCCGAAAAATCGCAGGAGCCCCACTATAAATGTTTACATATCAACTTTTTTTTTTACATAATCTACCTACACTTGGAAATGCTTATTTTATGAGTCACTTTGCATTTATTCTTCAGTCACTTACGCAAGGTAAAGTCACTTTGCCCTATTCAATATTTAATCATGAATGTAGATTTTAAAAGATACAAATATTTTCATCGGTATTTATTTATTTTTATTATTTATTTATTTATTTATTTATTCATTATGGGACAATAAGAAGTTACAACAATAAATGATATAATAACACTGAACAAGGAATTAAATTAGTATAATATAGACAAATTAAACACCAGTCATTTATTGTTGCTCTGAAGTAACATGGCTACTCTAACTAGGTTAAAAAAACCTGTTCTAAGGGCGGCCAGAAGAAGGTTGCAGAAAAAATACAATAACTATTACGTACGCGAGATGTTTCTTATAAAAAAAGATCTTAGGATAAATAAGATGTTTGAGTTTGAAGATACTTAATGCACATAAGTAATACATTATCGTATTGTATATAAATATAGGTATTAAAATGAATTAATTCACAGACACAATATCTCTCTCTTTCTCGCACACAGTTAAACACATCCTCTATACACAAATACTATAACTACTGTTTGTAAATAGGAAGAAAATCCAAATTCGGTTTTATTATCTGATTATTTTTAATATAATATTGATACAACTGAATGCTTTTGCTAGCAACTCATGCTAGAGGCTGCCCTCTTATTACTGTTACAACTTTTAGAAATGATAATATGGAAAAGTGATAATTGATGTCACCTTTCAACCAAGGTTCCGTTTATGTCTAATTATACTTAATTGCTCCCCCCGCCCTCATCGCTGCTGGCGTGCGGTAGATCTTCCCTCTGCTTGATCTTGCTGATGAGTTCCTTGGCCGGGTTGAAGACTCCCAGGGTCTGCTGGTTGCAGATGTAGCACCTCTGGCTCTCCTGGTACTGCTCCAGGGCACATTTCTCACAGAAGTAATGCTTGCATCTGAAATATTACATAGATTTACACTCACTTCGGCAAATGTCACCTTTATACTAAAGCTAAAGCTAGGTGAATGTCTCTCATTAACGTGTGGTAAGGATAAGTGAGGTAGAGATGGAGTTCAGATCAGGGTCACTTATCCTAACCAATTTCTGACTCAAAATAGAAATTAATAAATGACCGGAAATAGCCTAAACTCGATACAAAGCAAAGACTTGTATGTTAGTTTGACTACCTAGGAAGGTGTCTAGTCGGAGAGCGCGGTGAGTTAAGACTGAAGAGTGACGTTTCCTTCTTCGATTATGAAAACTAAACTGAGAGAAAGAAATTTATAACTCGTCTCATGATAGTCTGATTTGATGTCATGTGATGTCATGACGTGTGAAATGCAACTTGGCATTTTTCCAAACGAAGTAAATGCTTGTGACTTTCAAAAAGAAATTCGCAAACTATTTAAGTCTAGTTCCAGTTATACTGGGCATGAGAATTATATATCTGGCAATTTCACAAGTGTGAAATATGCTTTCGTTACCAAGTCGTAGCATCGTTGACTGTTATCAGTATTTTAATTAAATGTGTGTTCTAAACGCATGCGAATGAATGAGTTGAAATTAAAATTGATTTGCCTATGAAGAGTAATTCCAGCCACTTTTTGACACATTTCTAGGCACCATAGCATTATAACCTAGCAAAAACAAATATTTTTTTATCGCTGATTATATTAACATTTGGTGATTAATCGTGTTTGATGAGGTCATGAAGTTTACTCAGCCCCGAAACTGCAAAATAGGAATTTGCCAGGTTTTTGAGAGCCCCATAAAACCTTACTTGGTTAGGACGGGATCAATGAAACTGTTGTCTTGGTCACTGTCTATCTCATTCTCCTCGCGCTCGAGTGAGTGAGAGGGCTGCAACTCCGTCTCAACTCCATACAAAAATAGCCACTAGGTGAAAGCTATAAGAACCAATTTGCCATTTTAAGTAAGCGTTAAATGCAGTATTGATCAGGATCAACGGCTGTTTTGATGTGATTGGTTCGATTTCAAATCAGCTTATAAAAACCGATGACATCTTTCTAAATGCAGTAGTGACCAGAGTGATTCATAGTGACCCAGATGACACCAAATTTGTAGCAATTGGACGTCCCAGGTCACCAAAGCTGATTTTTCTTCACAATGGTGAATTTCCTTGGGAATAAATCACCACTTAAGTACGTGGTTTGAACCCGAATAAAAAGAATAATAAACAACACTCGACCCGTAATATTAGGTTAATTATTTTAAAGGTACCTTTTCACCTTCTTCCCAGTTTTGGGAAGAAATCTTCCTTCTTTTGGTGATGTTTTTCATCGCCAAGAAAACAAATCTACCTTGGATAATAGGTAATTTTAAAAAATAAAATGATCAGCAAATGGGACAAAACGGTTAAAATTCGATAGCGATATATAAATCAGTAAAATACCAAAGCGGACAGCTGACACGACGCGAGTGAACTGACAGCGCTATTGCTAGCGTAAAATATGTCCAAAAACACGTCGCCTGCTAAACGTCAACTAGGTTAACCATTCGCTTCGCTAAACAGGGTTTATAAATAGGAATTTTTGAACGCCTTATTAAGGCTTTAGACATCATTTAACTAAACGGAGGTTAAACAACCGTTTAAGCAAATCTAATAAGTAAGACTAATATTTACTTTTAAATGCCATTATTATGACTTGAACACCGTGGGTTCAAGTCACCGTGGGTTTTGAACTTTCAAATGCCTAAATCCTGTTTATAATGTTTTCTGGTGAATATCTAATACAGTACTAGATATGTGAACTTTGCAATTTATAAAAGCCTAAAATATGTTTCAGATTACTTCGAATATTATTGGTTTTTTATTGCACGACAAATTGCTTTTCCGAACACAGTTTTAGAAGCCGAAAATCCATTAATTTTTAGGGTTTTAAAATACTCCTTAAAACCCAACGAAGATGAATTGGATTTTTTGAATCTTATAGATAATGGCAATATTTTAAACTAACAAAATTCGAAAGATGAACAGCTGTCACTGTCACTGTCAATGAAGCATTTGTTGCAAACTATGATACTAGGGAAGCTAAAAATATAATTGTTTTCATATATTATGTTCAAATAATAACAATAAAGCCCTAATACGATCATGGATAAAAGTGAGTATCAATTATAAAAAATATCGATAAGCCTATTGATCAAAGCCCACAGTAAAAGAGGTGTCAAAAATACTCAACCTAAATTTATTGCAGAGTAAGCTTTAATTATTATTTTCAAAATTAAACATTCCAGTTCAGAATTAATGAGTTCTGTTAATATAAAAAATGAAGTGAATTTTCAAAATGAAATCCAAGAAATTAACATTAATCAACAGCGGGAAATTGAAATAGAAGAAGTTCAATTTATCAAGAAAGAACCTGATATTCACAATTTGGCGAAAGTCGCAAAATACAAAAAAGAACAAGCCACAATGAAAATTGCGAAAGTAAATCTAAATCTTATAGATTTTTCGTGTACGAAATGCGGGTGTCTAATTGATAGAAGCAAGTCCGCCCATGTTCAATGCAATGATAGCAATGCAATATTTAATGAGTGTTTTACTTTTTTGTGTTGGCAATGCTTAAACGTAAAAACGCCAATTAAAAACCGAAAAAATGTATTTAAAAAGTTGAAATGTAACGAATGCTGTAAGACGTTTGCATTAAAATATCTATTAATCGATCACATTAATGTCTTTCATCGCAAAATAAAAAAATATAAATGCAGCGAATGTGATTATATGTGTACTCGAAGAGGAAACCTAAAAAGACACATTGATGGTGTTCACCGCAAGATAAAAAGTCATAAATGCAGCGAGTGTAATTATGTGTGCTACAGTAAAGGTCACTTAAAAAGACACATTGATGGTGTTCACCGCAAGATAAAAAGTCATAAATGCAGCGAGTGTAATTATGTGTGCTACAGTAAAGGTCACTTAAAAGGACACATTGATGGTGTTCACCGCAAGATAAAAAGTCATAAATGCAGCGAGTGTAATTATGTGTGCTACAGTAAAGGTCACTTAAAAGGACACATTGATGGTGTTCACCGCAAGATAAAAAGTCATAAATGCAGCGAGTGTAATTATGTGTGCTACAGTAAAGGTGACATAAAAAAACACATTAATGGTGTTCATCGCAAAATAAAAAAATATAAATGCAGCGAATGTGATTATATGTGTACTGTAAAAGGAACCCAAAAAGACACATTGATGGTGTTCACCGCAAGATAAAAAGTCATAAATGCAGCGAGTGTAATTATGTGTGCTACAGTAAAGGTCACTTAAAAGGACACATTGATGGTGTTCACCGCAAGATAAAAAGTCATAAATGCAGCGAGTGTAGTTATGTGTGCTACACTAAAGGTCAAATAAAATCACACATTGATGGTGTTCATCGTAAAATAAAAAAATATAAATGCAGCGAATGTGATTATATGTGTACTCTAAAAGGAACCCTAAAAAGACACATTGATGGTGTTCACCTCAAATTAATAAGTTATAAATGCAGCGAATGTGCTTATATGTGTACTCAAAAAGGAAACCTAAGAAG
Source organism: Neomicropteryx cornuta (assembly GCA_020383195.1). Classification (NCBI taxonomy): domain Eukaryota; kingdom Metazoa; phylum Arthropoda; class Insecta; order Lepidoptera; family Micropterigidae; genus Neomicropteryx; species Neomicropteryx cornuta. Next base: position 129,903 of record JAHKQU010000010.1, on the reverse strand, counting down.
ACACATTGATGGTGTTCACCGCAAGATAAAAAGTCATAAATGCAGCGAGTGTGATTACGTATGCTACAGTAAAGGTTACATAAAAAAACACATTGATTGTGTTCACCGCAAGATAAAAAGTCATAAATGCAGCGAATGTGATTATATGTGTACTCTTAAAGGAACCCTAAAAAGACACATTGATGGTGTTCACCGCAAGATAAAAAGTCATAAATGCTGCGAGTGTAATTATGTGTGCTACAGTAAAGGTCACTTAAAAAGACACATTGATGGTGTTCACCGCAAGATAAAAAGTCATAAATGCAGCGAGTGTAATTATGTGTGCTACAGTAAAGGTCACTTAAAAGGACACATTGATGGTGTTCACCGCAAGATAAAAAGTCATAAATGCAGCGAGTGTAATTATGTGTGCTACAGTAAAGGTCACTTAAAAGGACACATTGATGGTGTTCACCGCAAGATAAAAAGTGTGTACTGTAAAAGGAACCCTAAGAAGACACATTGATGGTGTTCACCGCAAATGAAAATTTTAATTATACGGGGTTTTAAATCTGACTGGATTTCTATTCCATAAGGGGTTCCTCAAGTCAGTCTGTGGGGCCCATTATTATTTCTATTTTATATTAATGATACTGATAGTTGTTTTCACCATGCTTCAACACTTAGCAGATGCTGACGACCTTAAAATTTTTTATCCTATGAAACATGTTGATGATTGCCGTCTATTACAGAAAGATATCGAACGTTTTGCTACATATTGCAAAGTTAATCGACTCTATTTAAATGTATCTAAATGCTACTCTATGTCATTTAGATGAAAGACCAGTACTATTGATTTTGATGATAAAATTAAAAGCACTTGTTTAACCGAGAAAGTAACTGTTAAAGATTTGGGGATAACATTGGATCGAAAATTACTTTTTGTAAAGCATGTTGACCCAATTACTTATAAAGCTTTTGGCATGTTGGGTTTATTCTCAGAGCATGTAAGCATTTTAATTGATTTTTTTCTTTCAAGATCATCATTCGTCCGAAGTTAGCTTGAATATGCATCTCAAATATGGAATCCACATTACAATTGAGAGGTTGGAACGAATTGAAATGAAATTCATTAAGTATTTGTTTTATCGTACATTCTCTCTTCCTGACATTTTCTCAATTTCATTAGAAAAATATAATATGGCCAATCTTTCAGATAGATCTCTGACTTATTGTACTTATACAAAATCTTAAATAGTTTTGTTAGTTCCATGGAACTAATTGGTTTGATTAAATTTCGTGTACACTCTCGGTTAACTAGACATAAAGAACTGTTTCGTCTGCCCATATGAAAAAGTAATTACTCCCAAAACAATAATGTTATAATAATATATTTAGTTGTAATTTGAGTGAGTTTAAGCATCAAATTTCTAAATGTTTGGATGTGTAATTTCCTCTTGTCTATCTACCTTTTGTTAAAAATTATATGTTAAATCTTTGTTTCGTTAGTTTTAGTTTTTGCGAATTACTGTTGTTGCACATTAATTATATTTTAACATTGCAAATTCTTAAAGGTTAACATTCTTATCTTTAATGTATGTTTTTGTATAACTGTTGTAACTAACTGTTTATTTGCCAAATAAAATAAATAAATGCAGCGAGTGTGATTAAATGTGTTTTTATGAAAGAAGTTAAAAAAAAACATTGGTGTTCATTTTAAAATAAAAAGTTATAAATGCAGCTAATTAATTATATTTGTACTCAAAAAAGAAAATTGATGAAACACACATTGATGATGTTCAACCCGAAATAAATATATAAAAATGTAGCGATTGCGATTGTAAAAAAAGGTAAAATGTTATCTGTGACATGGCTTTGAGTTCATTATCTAAGCAGACGACATATATTTTATAGGTTTAACTTCGAAATGTAAATTAAATTGAATTTAAAAAAATCATATCTCATCATTATACAGGATGATTTTTACCGTTCGACTCAATAAAATACAGGATGCGTCGAAAACAATATAGAAATGAAGGCGACTAAATACTTGAACGAAGATTCCTTCTGAGGAGTGATTCTGACACAAATCGTTAGCTTCAAATTTATTTTTACCTACTTGTTTCTTTACTGTACTTTACTGTACCTTACTGTACCTTACTGTGGTCTATTCAGTTTTTCTGCTACTTTTGTTAGTTATTCGTATCGATATATGATTACCTGATAGGTAAAATGAAATAAACACACCTAGCTTTAACGTGCCTAATTATAATTATTGTTTTGTTAATCGTTATAATATTGAGAATAAATATATAAATTACATCGTAGCTGTTAATAAAATAATTAATTTAAGATAGCGTTTATGATTAAATTCATTTTGTTAATACTGCCATAGAAACAAACATATTTAACAACATCACGTCTATCGTAAAATAATTATTTTTTTAACTAATTTATATTTACAAGTCCAAAAAATATGTTTTTTTTTACTTGATAGATATTAGAATATTTCAAATATTAAAATAAATGATTAAGTATATTGAATTTCAGTTAAGGAATTTATATTATTATTTTAATTTATTGTTTTAGAAACCCATGCTTGATGATTTGGTAGAATTTGCTTAGAATTCAATAAAATTTTACCGACCTCATATGGATTTTTATTTTCCTATATTATATCAAACAAAATCTTCTTTTTATTGTAATATTTCAATGTTTCGGTTTGAGTGTTATGTAATATTAAAAGTACATATTTTTTAACATAAATAGTATCACTATTTTAATTCAGTTAATTACTTTTTTCGTATTTGATTTTCAAAGTTGGTGTTTCAAACATTTACAATATTATATTATTTTTCTTTTTTTTCTAAACAATTACTTATATTATAGTTGAATTGTATTTCATGTTTTACTTATTGGCTTTCGGTAAATATTTTTCAATTTAAAAAAGCCTTCTTAATATACCGGGAGTGTATTTTTTTGAAATCGGTATAAATTAGGATCTTAATCATCAGAAATGAATGGTTAGATAAAACTACCTACCTACCTACCTACCTAGCGACGATTTCCGTGTGCATTTAGTGGAAAACTTACAATAAAATGATTTATCCTTAAAAGATGTCGATGTAAAAAGTGTATAAATTGTTTTAGATAATTAAGAAAATTTAAATGCAGCGAGTGCGATTCAAATCACTCGCTGAATCATATCTATATAGCTTATTGAAAAGAATTAAGTGTAGCCAGTGTAATTAATTATAGAAGCATTTCATATGAAAATAAACAATAAATAAACAAATCATTTGCAGTTCATTAAAATATTAAAATTTAAAAAAAAACTATGGGTTTCTGAGCAAAAATGTATGAAAAAGATGATGGATTGAAGAAGTGCTAATTATGGGTTTTAACCCTGACACCGAGGTCAGCGCGACCCCTCCTCGGGGCTCAGAGTAAATAGCAAATTGTGTCTGTGTGTGCGTCCGTGTGTTTTCGGTAACAGTGTGAGAAAGTGCGAGGGCCCGACTCGCTACCCTACTACCCTCCAAATCGCATTGCATGCAGCCAACATAAAGAGTGATACGATTTTTTTCATCAAATTACGATATTGATATCGTATAAATTGATCTCATTTTTTATACAGTTATACAGGATGAGCTTTATCTAACCCAGAATATGCATGCCCAGAAGCACCCCTTAGATAAGTTCACGCTCCATATATTCGACTTCACGCGCAGGCGCTTTATACCCGTCTAATTAACCCTTATAGCTCGACATACCCTCTTTAATGTCAAAAATGATGTAGTATTTTTTGTAAGGCGATTTGACGTTTTTAAAAAAATATCAAATTTAAATATAAGGCCAAATAATTTTACACATTTTCACTACTTTTTGAGGTCTTTGTAATTTACCATTATTTTAAATTAGGTTTAAATATCACACTTTTCCTATTCTATTATATATAAGCCCTCGTAATACCTATTTAGCTGATTAGATAAATAATATACAATATTAAAGAGGGCATAATAAAACCGAATTTAAGTTTTCTTCCTATTTACAAACAGTAGATATAGTATTTGTGTATAGAGGATGTGTTTAACTGTGTGAGAGAAAGAGAGAGATATCTGTGTGTCTGTGAATCAAGTCATTTTAATACCTATATTTGTGTAGAATACGATAATGTATTACTTATGTGCATTAAGTATCTTCAAAATCAAACATCTTATTTATCCTAAGATCTTTTTTTATAAGTAACATCTCGCGTACGAAATAGTTATTGTATTTTTTCTGCAACCTTCTTCTGGCCTCCCTTAGAACAGGTTTTTTTAACCTAGTTAGAGTAGCCATGTTACTTCATGATTCATGATTAAATATTGAATACGGCAAAGTGACTTTACCTTGCGTAAGTGACTGAAGAATAAATGCTAAGTGACTCGTAAAATAAGCATTTCCTAGTGTAGGAAAAAAGTTGATAGGTAAACATTTATAGTGGGGCTACTGCGATTTTTCGGGGTATTTGATTTGCTATTTTCTTCTTTACTTAAATGTTGAGAGTCTCGAAAATTCTCATACATTTTATCAAAACTTTAGACATAAATATCTCATTGACTGAATGCAAAAATCGAAAAAATAAAACTTGACGAAAATTCAACTAAGTTTTTTCAAAGTACGTTGATTTTATTGTTCAAGATTACCCTACATTTAAACGCGACGAATTCAATCACAGTAGTTTAAGAAAGGCACATTTACAAAATCATATTGATGCAGTTCATCGGAAAATAAGAAAATTCAAATGTAGCGAGTGCAATTACGGAAGTTTAAGCAAAGCAGTTATTTGTACCAGCCAATCCCAAGACATCTGTTTGAAACCGGGTAGATATTAGTATTTGTGAATACGTTCACATTATTTAATTCTGTATTTTACACGTTATTAATGTGAATAAAATAATAATATTACTTATAGTTATATATTTTTATAGCATAGCAGTAATTATAATCAAAATTAAGTATAATTATAATTAGCAATCGTATAACATTTTAAAATTATAATCAACAAGCTAAGTTAATTTAACTAGGTGCGATCAAAGAAAGTATTTTTACAGTCCAATTAATTTTTTTAAACTTAATATAGGAATCTAAAAAGTATTATAGTAAATTTTATGACAAATTATTAAAATGGATGCTTTGCTTGTTGTATAAAAGTTGAAGAGTTTATTGAACTTGTCAAAATCGAATAAGTAAACCACCACCCTATATACAATAAACTATATAATTTAAATAAATCAAAATCATCATTAATATGTTCGATTTAATCTTTTTTAGGAACATTTATTTTTATTATGCTGATCATAAAAATGTTTTAAAAGTATTGCCATAATTCATAATGCTTTAATTAATTATGGAATCTACCCCCTTGCGTGCGACGACCTGAGGCAGAGTCTGCATCTTAAAGGCCTCGTTGCAGTTTGCAGATCACTTTGTGCAGCAATTGGTGGTGAGTGGTCTCATGTGTGTTGAGTTCGCAATAAGATACACATTTACTTATGTTATTAATGCTAATTTATGGTTTGCCACCAAAAAATGTATTTTATCAAAGGCGTACTGGCGACACTTGACGTTTCTAGAAGCGTCATGTCGCGTCATGATGGCAAGAATTCAGGAACTGAAGAATGGTTCAATTGATACAATTTAGATAAAATGTTGAGCAGATTTAGGCAAAGAATTAGAAGTAAGCGATTAGAACTGAACCTTTATGTATCCGTATTTCTATAGATATAATACTATTGCTCTTTCGCACTTGCACACCTTTTTAATGAAAATAAGCGAGAAGGACGATAATATTGTAATTGATAAAGAATACACTGGTGAATGAAATACCCGCACAAAGTTTTTCATTGAAGGTTAAATAAATATTTAAAAAAACCTTGACATGCATTCTTAAACTGTTACTATACATATTTAAGGCCGCCTTTTCATTCCCTTCGAGATTGTTTATCATAAAAACAATAATATTCAATATTTCCTTTGTGTTTGAGCAAAATTTCGAGGACAGACCAAAACGTTTTCCTAGAAGAAATGATAATATCTGTCGTTCGCTCCTAACATGTTATTTAATAATATTTTGTAACAATACAATTTTATAACTAGTACATTTTAAGCTATAATAATAGAATTGTCAGCATGATTGAGGCAAATCAGCATGATTCACATGGCGCGTCCTCGGTGTCAAAAGATCATTGTTAAAACATGATATTTCAGCCTTCGGCATGTAGTCAACAAATTGTTATGTATAGAAAAAAAACGCAGAACTAAATACAACCTCAATTATATAAAAGAAATACTTAATTTGGAAAAAAATAATGAATCAATTCATTAAAATCTCACCAATCAATCCGTTGCGTTTGTATTAATTGGAGACCTCCTTTACTTTACTTCATTCCATGTTGAATTATTATTTTATCACTTTATTTTTTATTATTAATTTACAGGTTAATACTGATTATTGGGCCAACATAAACGCTATTCTATCAATCACGGCCTTGCAACACTGCGATAGGGTTGCCAGATGACCATTTGGAAAAAGATTGTTTTTTTTTTTAAAAAAAGAAGGACTTTCACAATTAAACGAGATTTTTTATATAATTTACTTTATTTTATTCATAGAGACTGGACGACAAATCATAAAAAGGAGGACATGTCCTCAACATGTTGCCAGATGGTATCCTATTGAGGATACCATCTGGCAACCCTACACTGTGATATACAGATAAGATGTCCTAAATTTCGCATTCCGGAACGGTTATCATTTTGATTGTAAGTATCGTAACATTTTTTTAAAATATAAATATTTAGATACATCTTTCTAAACTTATTACATTTAGAAATGTCGCACTTTATCGAGTTTTTTTTCGCCATTCTAACCGTTCAAGTTTTTTTAATATTTTAAAAATTATATATACATAATTTTAGTGAAATAAAAAATGAATATTTCTCAATTTCAGACCATTTGCAATATTCCCTAAATGAATCTTTAAATTTTAGGTCAAACATTTGAAGAAGGAATATTCAATAAAACGCTTAGTTGCCATGGCAACTCCAGCAGATAAATAATAGATTAGGTATTCATTCCAATGAGTGCGACACTCTTATATTGACAGATAAACAAACAATAATATGAAATTAATGAATTAATTATAAATTAATCGTCAAACACGCTTTTAGCAGTTCAGAGCCACCAACTTAAGACGCTGATAAGATCCAAGTTGATAAGGTATTTAGGCGTTATTAACAGCATACTCAACTAAAGTAGGTACCTCAAAACTTAAGGTCATGTCAACAAAGTGATGTTTATGACGCTGGACGTTCAAAGGACTGGCATTTTACCATTTAACAATTCTCAAACTAATTCAGATTCGAGTTAATTTTTATTATTTTATAATTACACTCGCAATCATCATTCTAAATAAAAAAAATAAGTCAACAAAAATAAACAGTAATTCATATCTTTCTATAACAGGTACCTGCCATGTTTCTAAAAATCAAAACTAATATTGGTATTTATTATTCAAAGTTATTATCAATTAATTATCCTTTCTTCCTTGTGATCGAGCTTCCAGGAAGGCCAAGAATCACGCAGACATTCGCAGAAATGACCGAATTTGCATATAAAGCAGTCATGTGATAAATTTAATGTTACACAATATTTTAAAAAGAAAATGTTATCAACCGATTCGTATGGAAAAGACGATCTTCCGAGTATTCCAATTTTATATGTAGAAAATCTTATCCTGGTCTTTTTCGGGACATATCGACGGATTAACAAAACATAAGACCCACATTGGCCTGGAACGACTTGCCTCCTTCAGGACTTGGTGTCGACAACCACCAGCACTTAGCTTCGTTTTATATAGTTTTCTATGCCGGTCATACATTTTGTTTTGTATATGTTACATAATAGCATGTGAGGATTACAATTGACAGTAAATAAATTCACAGTAATTATTTTTGTTTTACGTTTTTCAATAAAGAAACATTTTCCTTCTTAATGAGTGGGAATATTGGCCAATATGCAGTCGGTGCATAGCTGGCCTCATAATAAAGTTCAGAAAAATATAAAAAACAATGAATGACCTTAAAAAACTTATTGATTATATGCGGGGTGATCATTAAAACTCGTATATGTGGCCCACTACTGATGATGATGATCTCGATGATGCTGTTTTGATGGAGATGATGACGATAAGTTGTTTTCTGGTGTTTTAGTTTACATTTGATAATACTGACTTTCATTATGTTGGCTTATTTGATCCTGAAAGCTTTACGTTACATAATATTATGAAACAAACATAGAATAAAAACTGAATAAAATTCAGTATTTCAAATTATTATACAAAAAATATGAAATCTGTAATTAACTGTAAATATCTAGTTATACTGTTTTTTGTTGACTGAGGGAAGTATAACTCTCAAAGCCTTGATGCGTGGCATACCGTCCTACTTTCCCAAATATACTAAGATTGAATAGTAGAGATTTCATTTTTATAGAATCGGCGAAAATAGCACATAATTATTTAACTAAGTAATATTATGTTTACTTATACATTATTAAAATTACAATACGCACATTACTAACATAACCTAATTCATAAAACAATAAAATATACTCAACCTTAACCTTAGTTAACCTTGTTTTTAATGTTTATAATTTATTATGATATTCCTGTATATTGTAAAATATTACGGAAATAAATAACTTGAACTTGAACTTGAACTTAAAACGGACGATAATTAGCCTAGTCAAGTTGGTTAAATTTATAGTAAATAATTATTTTAAAACCAAAATCATTACCCAAATTGAATGACTAACAGGATATTTTTCGTTAACCTTTAGAGCGAATTAATTCTCTTCAAATTTCTCAAATTTATAAGCTAACTTTTAAATAGGGTATTTTCTTACATTACTAGTATTATTTACTAATATTCTTAACTAAAGTGCCTCTACTTTAAATTATGTTTTTTTTATCTGAAACTAAAATGACAGTTTAAACGTTATTTAATATTTTTAACAAAAAAAATAATTCGCCAAAACGATTGTCAACTAGTGCGCAGTGCGTGGAATAGAAGGTTTTATGGGGCCATTAAATATGCTCCGTTTTAAAATTTAACTGCGTAATTACATACACAAATTGTGAAATACGATAACTTGCTCCACATTTTAATATTAATTAATTAACGAATAAGTAAAAGCGTTTTTTTATGATTTACAAATAAAATAGGTCTGTAAGATGATTTTTTGTCAAAATAAAGAGAATTTTAATCTGTACCTATCGCTTAATTATAATTCAATATCGTCAAATCTAAATTTTGACATATTGCTTATTGTTGAACTTTTTATAACGGTGATTTTGGTGATCTCGATTCATTGCAGCTGATGATGAATCTTTTTATTTTTTGCGATGAACTCCATCGATATGCCTTTGTAAATCTGCTTTGCTTGAACTATTGTAATCGCACTCGCTGCATTTAAATTTTCTTATTTTCCGATGAACTCCATCGACATGCTTTTGTAAATCTGATTTGCTTGAACTATTGTAATCGCACTCGCTGCATTTGAATTTTCTTATCTTTCGATGAACTCCGTCGATATGCCTTTGTAAATGTGCTTTGCTTGAACAACTGTGATCGCACTTGCTGCATTTAAAATTTCGTATTTTTCGATGAACTCCAGCGATATGCGTTTGTAAATCTGCTTTGCTTGAACTACTGTGATTGCACTCGCTGCATTTAAATTTTCTTATCTTTCGATGAACTCCGTCGATATGCCTTTGTAAATGTGCTTTGCTTGAACAACTGTGATCGCACTTGCTGCATTTAAAATTTCGTATTTTTCGATGAACTCCAGCGATATGCGTTCGTAAATGTGCTTTTCTTGAACTACTGTGATTGCATTCGTAGCATTTAAATTTTCTTATGTTCCGATGAACTCCATCGATATGCTTTTGTAAATCTGATTTACTTAAACTATTGTAATCGCACTCGCTGCATTTGAATTTTCTTATCTTTCGATGAACTCCAGCGATATGCGTTTGTAAATCTGCTTTGCTTGAACTACTGTGATTGCACTCGCTGCATTTAAATTTTCTTATCTTTCGATGAACTCCATCGATGTGCCTTTGTAAATCTGCTTTTCTTGAACTACTGTGATCGCACTCGCTGCATTTAATTTTTCTTATTTTCCGATGAACTCCATCGATATGCCTTTGTAAATGTGCTTTCCTTAAACTACTGTGATCGCACTCGCTGCATTTAAATTTTCTTATTTGTCGATTTTGTTTAATCTTAAATTGTTCATCCGTAATCTTCTTTCGAGTATCAGTCACTGTTGATTTCTTTCTTTGTTGCCCTCTGCATTCTAAACACATTAAGTTCGCCCTATTGTGCTTATCTATTGCAGTATTTATTCGGCTGTGTCTATCAAGAGTACATTTGCAAAAGTTACAAATAAAATTGATTGTTTTTAATAAAATAATTGGGCTTTTTACACTTTGAACTGTTTGGTTATTACGTTGATCGTTCAAGAGATTGGTTTCTAATTTTATAAACTTTGTATTTTCTTCTTCAAAAGCATCATCTTGTAGATTTATACTATTCTCTCCCCGGAAACCAAAGCAAATTCCGTTATCAACTTCTGACTTAATAAATCCAGCTGGATTTGATGTTTCAAGATTAATCTTGGATGATTGCTTTTGATGTCCATCAATATTAGTGTTGGTTTGATTGCATTCACTTACTTGCTCATATTGAAAGGTGATATTGTCATCGATTTGCCCAGTTTTAAGTTCGTTTTCCTCCATTTTGATAAAGATAAAGGTAAACACATTTCGTTTTATTTTCAAGGGTTTCAAAATTTAAATATGACAGTTGCCTACTTCGTTATGTCATAGATAGTGTTTTTTCCTTCTTCTTTTTCTTCATCTAAAGTGGCAATAAGCCAAAATCTTAGACAGTGTGCCAGAAACACATTTTACCTTTTATAAATATAAAAATAAATACGGAGAACCGAATTTAACGGATGGGAAATAAAAAATAAAAAAATAAATAAATAAATTGAAAGCTGGTTAGGAGAGATCAATGTTAAAATAACTTTATAAATTGTAAAATTGTTAGATGCTACCAAATGTGATAAATTGAGAGGAAATTTCATTTTAAGGGACAAGAGACATCTCTAGAGGGATATTTTTGATGAAACCAGGTTTATTACAAATTACGTTTTGAATACTGGCATAGAAGGAACCGCGAAATTTAGACCTTAACTTCCAAGAATTCGTCCACCGCCTAAAAGCAATACCATTCGCTGGTGTGGTATTGCTTTTTTGCCAGTCGATGTGCCGAGCGTTTTAGAGAAACTCACAACAATGCCCGTTTGTGCAGTAAAACTTGTAGTAATCATTCGAAAATGTAGCAGTTAATGGAAAGAATATCATTCCACTTGTAAATATTTCATTATATTTATAATTTCTCTGCTATTTATGTCAAAATACGTAAATAAATAATATTATTGATCTGTAAAATGAGTGATGCGGTGCGAGAAAGAGACCGATAGATACGCAGCCAAGCGGACAAAGAAAGACAAATATATTATTTTTGAGTTCGCACATAATGTTTATTTATTAATGACCTACTTGGCTAAGTGTACCATGCTCCCACAATATCGCGAACAATTTCTCACTACATTGGATGAATTAAATTTACTTAAAATAAAACTAAAACCAGATGAAAAAATGGGTTTTGAACCGCCTTTGATATGCCTTTGACGATATATATTGTGTGGTTCTAGCCGTACCGGCCAGTTTACAGAACAGCCCCAAGTCTGCTTCTGCTACAAACAAACCGAAGATGAGCAACCTTCCTCAACCGAGGAAGGATCTGCCCTCCTTTGAAGGCAATCTGATTGAGGTTCATCTTAATGGTGATCTCTCCGACTCTGACAAATTGCAATATTTGTTGGGTCTGTTCAGGCGTAACTGCAGTCGGACAAAAGTACTCTATTATTTGGGATATGCTCGTAAATAAATATGAAGATAAAAGATTATTGGCCACTTTACCACAATATTCGATCTCAAATCAATGCCAAAACAGTCAGAAACTGATTTGGAAAATTTTATTTACAAATTCGCTCCGGCCGTTTCGGCGGTAAAACTTGTAGCAGTTCCTGATTTAGCAGCTTTCTTCCTGCTCAGCGCGGCTCTTAGGAAGTTAGATCTCGAAACTGCAAGATCTTTTGAAATGTTGCATCGTATGGGAGAAATTCCTACTTGCGCACAACTGCTCGCCTTCGTGCAGGAACAATTGAAAGTTTTACAAAGGACAAGTCTAAAACTAATAATTCTTCGCAGTCTTTATCCCAAAAACCTTATATTAAAGACCCCAAGTCTTCTTGACTAACAAACCATCTGCTACTAAATCAAAATTTGCGATGGTGCGGCCATCCTATCTATCAATGTCGGCAGTTTTTAAAAATCACTCCTCAGGAAAGATTACAACTGTTAAATCAAATGGAATCTGCATCAATTGTTCAAGCGATGTCCATAAAACCCCAAACTGTAAATCTACTCATTCTTGAAAAGACATCATAGTTTTCTACATTTTACATTAGACCAAGTTAGCCAAAAAACTGTACCCTCGTCTACAACGCAAGATGGTTCACAGCCGACTATACCACAGTGCTCTAATGTTACTGAAACTTTAAAAGTGAACAGTAGTAAAGTAGTATCTACTGCCCAAATTAATATAGGGTGTTTTTTTTAGAGGCGTGGTTTTCAATCTGGCACTACTTTTTTCGTAGTTGGTGTTTTTGACAGCTGTCACTTGATTTATGCTCAGTTTGGTTTGCCATTTCATAATGAATAGACTTACTCCTGAACAACGTGGCGTGGCCTCCAAGATCGTGCGATTTAACACCGCTGGACTATTTTTTGTGGGGTTATGTGAAGTCGCTTGTCTACGCAGATAAGCCGGACACGATTAACGCCTTGGAAGAGAATATTCGGCGCGTTATTGCTGACATACGGCCCAACTTGCTGCAAAAAGTGGTTGAAAATTGGGCCTCTCGGCTGGAATTTGTTCGAGTCAGCCGCGGCGGCCACTTACCCGAAATCATTTTTAAAACATAATGGCAAACCCTTATCTTTATAATAAAACTAAATTCTTAGCCATGACATCAAATTATATGCGTTTTATCTCTTCTTGAAAACCACGCCTCTAAAATCATCACCCTATATAAGATTTGAGTGCCGTAGATTAGAAAAATAAAAGGAAAAAATGGTTATGGCATCAGTAACATTTAAATGAGTTATTAGGAAATACGAAAAAATTAAAGTGCAGGTAAATAAGATATATAAGGAAGATTGGTTAATATAACTGTACTTTCCACTATAAGTTATCGGGATGATTCTTAAGTTTTCAACTCTTTTAGAAGGAAACTTAAGTTCATTCTAAAGGATCTATTATTTCTTCTATTATCCCTATTATTTCTTCAAATCCGTCAACTAAGGCTCTCTTTTCAAAAGCACCCTCGGTGTCTTATAGTAGGCCACCTAACCTTGGGAATATTCTCTCTAGAACGGGTCCTCCGGTAGTTCAACTAAGCTTCATTCCGGGCTCATTTCCCTGTAAAAGACCTGTAATATTCACGTTTCATCTGTGGAATTTTCTAGCCCTACCAGCGCAGAGCACTCCAAAATAGGGACTCGTGCAGATTGCTTAACTGCTAATTGCATTAATTATTTACTGCGACGAATTCTATATCGGCGAGACGACAAATAAGTTAAGTTGTCCGAATTGACAACAAACATTTGATTTATTTATTTATTGTTAACGGATTAAAATTTTCTGTATAAATGTCATTATTATTTTTTATTTTGCGGATTATACTTGACTGTTTAATTATTTTATTGTCGTTTTTTATGTTTGTCGGCAATTGATTTAAATTTTAGTATTTTTTACGTAGTTTTATTCTGATTATTCGACGCTATGGGGGGCTGCTTTTAGCCTTACTTTCGTCACCCCATATGGATGGATAAACTGTCATTTAATGGTTCACTTTTTGTTTATTGCTTTATTTATTATTTATGAATCATTGAACGGATCATATTTTCGGAGTATATTTTCGAGAATAAATACAATTAGAAAATTGAAGTAAAACTGATATTTACCGATGAAATGTAATTCCATCTTTCTTCCCGTGCAAACTGGTACGGTTTTTGCACGATTTCACAGCACAAGAAGGCATTTTAACACGTACTTGGAAAGCTTTTGCCTAATTTAGCACTTTATATACCAACGTTTTTACCATTTTTAACCATTTTTACCATAAAACGGTCTCTGCCCTCCATAGTAGTGTTTTACAATACTTTTAGTTCACATTAAGATCGGAGAGGTAGAGACTAAATTCAAATGTGATCATAACCTATAAACGATAAGTCAGAATAAATATTTTTCGAAGAAACATCCAAACCGGATAATGAACTGATATCTAAAATTAAATATTTTAATAAGAGTCATTCAACCCACTTGGTTGTTTTTTATAATTTAAATTATTTGCTAATTATCGATTATTATATTTATTGAAAACAAACCAACCCACATGGATGTTTTAAATGCAAACGAAACGAGTATATTCTTATAATTTTTGAATAAATTCAAACCACATGGATTTATTTTAACATATTATTATTGACCATTATTTTCTATTCTCCACAATTCAACCCACTTGGATGTATTTTAGTGTAAAATAAAATCAAAGATAACCATTAATCTTGTTTGTCATCCATTTTTATAGTTTATTATTTGTTGCTTAAAGATCGTAAGTAGTTAAGTAGTGTGATGGTTCACATACTCTTAACTAAGTACTTACGATCTATACAACAACATAACATATGTCATAACATATGTATGTTATGTTGTGAATAACATAACATATATCGACGGCTACTGATGTTCCGGCCGACATAAAGATTTAATCTTTGAAATGGGTAGTTTGGCTGTAATCTCTACCAATGTTAAAAAATAAAAATGTTATAGTAGCGTCATAATAATCTAAGAAAGCCCAATTCATTAATATAAATTTGGGGCACTTATTTTAGGATGTTATTTATCAGCAAAACATATTTTTTTTATATTTATTTATTTTAATTACAGTATCAAAGTTTCTCTTCCAAGGCGTTAATCGTGTCCGGCTTATCTGCGTAGACAAGCGACTTCACATAACCCCACAAAAAATAGTCCAGCGGTGTTAAATCGCACGATCTTGGAGGCCACGCCACGTTGTTCAAGAGTAAGTCTATTCATTATGAAATGGCAAACCAAACTGAGCATAAATCAAGTGACAGCTGTCAAAAACACCAACTACGAAAAAAGTAGTGCCAGATTGAAAACCACGTCTCTAAAAAAAACAGCCTATATTAAATACTTAATCTAAATAAGTTATACTATATTTTAAGATGAATATTTTAATATTTAAGTGTTGATTGATTCTCTCCAATTCATGCCATCGTGATTTGAGTGCGGAGAGGCGGTCCCTTGAACGGTGACCCAGGGGTCGCACGACAGGGGCTTAGTGTTAAACAGTGCCAAGACAAAATATTATATATCCATTCCAGTAGAAATAACCAAGAAGTACTCGTGCCAATTGTGTCGCACACCCTTGCATGTAACTCATGCTCTATTGTAAGATCCTGTACAACAGTTAGATTTCGACCTACATGACCAGATGGGTAGCCAACTCGATGGAAAGGTCCGGGCGGCATCTCGTCCGAGGAGTTGCTGTGTAATGGAGCCAACTGGTGCGGACTGCAGTCCACGCTGCAGTGCAATTCTCAGGCCACACCTAGGGTCTTTCCTCCACGCATTTCAGACGATATGCCAAATTGTCTCCGTCGACCTGGGAGGCTTGGAAACACAACGGCCCCTCGCTTCACAGATTCACGGAGAAATCATCTAAAAAAATGAGCAAATGAAAGACTAGCCTTTGAAATTAAATTTATTTTTGGACAAAACATTGAATGAATATTTCGTAGACAGAAGTTGTGAGGGGCAACTCTAATCCATGTGCCATCAAACGCTGCAGAAGAGGACGACAGATCCTTGTGATGGGCCAATAATAATAATAATTTATATGATTCTGTGGCCAATGCTACTCGCAGCGCTAAGATTTATTATAAACATCAGTACTCTCTATGACACAATTTGCTAAATCTACAACAACATAAAGCTATCAAATGGTAGGTAAACGCTCTCAATTGAAGATATTAATAATATAATATAGACTGGCCACATTACATACCCCCCTGCCCCTCCCCCTCACTTAACATCGACTACTCGCCTAATTATATATAGTAAAGGACACCGGAGGTATTTCCAATCTTTTTAACGAAAGCTAATGAGGCCATACAATATTCACATTTATTTTGCGGTTACATGTAACTAACATTGATATAAGAAATTAATTGTCTTAATTTCACGGGGTCACTTTAGTGCCTAACTGGTTGGGTTAAACACAGCGCTGCGCCGGCCCTGGCCTGCCCTAGAACAGGTTAGAGCGAGATTGTCATTCGCGCCTTTTGGTCGACGCGTTCACATAAGTCAACTTTTATTACTAAAGTCATCTTTTATTGAATTGAATTTAAATTAAGTAGATCCGGTTCATTTAATTTCCATCCAAATAATTAAATTAATTAGTATTTGGTGTTAAATTCAATCAGTCATTAAAAAATAAAGTAGGTATTGTAATGCAACAGCACAATTGAAATAAAACGTGATATTATTTCGCTCTTGCTTTGAAATAAAACCACTTTCGTTATAAAATAATTTATTAAATTTTATGTCCGCGCCCGTAATATTAGCACGATTAAACGCGTTTTGCCTTAATTAAAAATAAACATTAAATTATACACTTTTATTATCTTTTCGTCCCTGCAACATTTTAAGTTAACATAAAATAACAAACCCACGCAATACATCAGACAATAAAATTAAATTGAAAGCAGGCAGTGCGATTGCACAAATTCAATAAAAACGAATTTAAAAAAAAGTATCGATTTGCAATTACAAGCGTGCAAACAAAACTCTATTATAGAACCGATTAGGTATCATTTACTATTAACTTTAGGTACTTACCTAAGTACTTAAATAGTACCTGAAAGAAGATCTTTTGTTTAAAAAAAATAATTATATGATTAGCATAATAAGTTTTTTTTTACATTTAAAGACACCTCAAAAGACAATTTTAATATGCAGATGTGATGCTCATTATTTTTATATTTGGTTGAATTGAAATTGAGATTGAGTGTTCGTATATTTGAAATAATTGTGTTTTAATGCTATTATAATGTGCTGTTCAAAAACTATTTAAGTGAGGATTTAATAAAATTAATACAAATTCTGAAATCCTAGATTATTACTGTATTATAATAAAAAATATATAATAATATATTTGTGCACTACTCTTGCATTTACTTTGAAATATATTCATTTAAATATTTGGCAATTGCATTTTTTTAAAGTAGATAGTGTTTTTTAAGCGAAAGCCAATTGTACGAACTTGTATCAAACTCTGCGCGAGCTGCCGCGCGGCTCAACCCGCCGTAGACTCGCGAAGCGAGAGTGCGCATATTGAATCCCTCTTATTAGTGTGGCGTGAGGGTTGCTCATATCAAAAATTGTTTCAAATAAAAGTTGTAGGGAAATTAGAGGTCTACAATTAACATTTCGAACGAAATTGATCCTGTCATTATTAAGGGAGGTATGGTTCTTGTATTTTGAAAAAGCACTTTATCCCACCCCTAAGACTAATGGTTGGCGCTATCAAAAAAGTTTACTTATGTGAGTTTTCAGCCCTTATTTAGGGAAAAATATCAAATTTAAATTAATTTGATATTTTATATACTAAGAAAGTTATAGCAAAATTTCACTTTTCCCCTGGTCTAATTTTGACCCTCAGCGAACTTGACTGAGATTTTATGACCTTAAATTTTATGTATCAATTTGAAAGTGATTGGTGTGAAATGACGCCAATTATTGTCTCCACAAGAAAGTGAAGAAATTTCTTTTCTAAAACATTAAAGATAGTCTTCTTTATCCGATATAAAAAAATCCAAAAGATCTAATACAAGTTTTTTTTTAAATTAAAAACAGCCGAAAACAAAAATAGCATAATAATGTAAAAATACAAAAAAAAACGTTTAAAAGGCCTAAAGTTTAGATATTGCCGAAAAGGTGAGCAATAAATAAATCCTTTCGGTGTTTTTTCACCCACGCTATCTGATGAGGGTTAATCAAGGGTGAGGGTTAATCCCTAGGGACCCCTTCGCTACACCCTTTTAACCTAACATGGCATCATATCTTTTGGTAGGATAGTGGTAACATTGTGTTTACATGTCCAATTATTTTTTTTTAAAACAAAAAGAAAAGACCTGTATCTCAAAGAGATTAGCAATCGTGCGTAATTTAAGGAGCCTCTTTCCGATGGCACTTTTCCCCAACGATCTTTTAAAACATATAGATACAAATTGTCCTTGTGAAAACCCGACACCGGTAGATACCCATCTGGATAGAGACTGGATAGATGACACATGCGAGCAAGCGAGAGTACGATTCGCAAGGAGTGCACTCGACGCAAAGTGGCGTACTTGTTGTGATGCGTTTTTCACCCTCAGTTCTCTTCTCTATGTTTTCTGGCAGCATAACTCCACATTGGGGAATTGGTAAACCCGTGTACACGTCTCCCGGACTACCCCCATATGGTATTCGTGTGTGATAGAGCCACGTGCAATTAGATTTACAAAATTTCGGCCCAAAGTAAGATCATTGTCTATCGCTTGGACGTATTAAAGGGACGAATATAAATAAAAAATATATATACATATATACTTGTACTTCTACATAGTAAGGTAGGAATGTTTATTTTTTTATCTAATAAAATAATATATGGGTTTCACTTTAGATTCATGTTTAGTTTCATCTGTAGTTTTGTATCCTCTCCACTAACGCAACAAAAAAAGGATAATATAAGTGGAAAATGTAACAATAAAAAGAACTCAAATAACCTTTCTTAGAACATGTTACGCGCACCTAGTTACGAATGTAACAGATCATATAAAATCGGTTAACATGACTGATTCAAATAATCCGCAATATTTACCTTAAGTAAATACAATTTTCAGTCTACCTACTTTTGCAACTTTGAACTGGCATAAATCACACTTTATGTAGGGTTAGTCTGAAGCTGACTTGCCGAACGCTCCTTGTCAGTTTGACAGGTTAGAGTCGCCATGACAATAATAGAGACAGAAAGTATTAATTTTGCATTTGCCCTGATTCGTACGAAGTAGGAATTGCTGTATTAAATTTATTTGCCATTATTCGTCCGGATTTGCATACAATATAATCATTATTCTAAACAAGTGAAACTTTAACCAAATTGACAGGTTAGGTTAGGTTAGAGAAAGTAGAACGCCATCGAAAATAGTGAAGTGATAAGTCAAACTCAACTAAAATACGTGGAGATATTACAATTCATTACAAGAATATAATAATTATGTAGGTACCTAACCAAAACATTCTTTTGATTTAATATCGCATAACATAATGTTAAATTAATTGATATTACTCATAAAATGGAGCGAGCGAATGATCACAGTATTTATGAGAAAACTAGCGATAGCAAACCAAGTAGCAGTGATTTTGAAAAAGTGCGATTTACTAATTCTAACGAATATTCTGCAAGTCAATCCGTTAAATCAGAAATCATTGTCAATGACTGCGATAGTAATAACTCAAATCAACAACTGAACTCAAATCAACTATGCGATCAATTTACAGTAGAAAATATCAAATTTATCAAACCGGAAAAAGACGCAAAAAATGTGCAACAGCATAATTACGGAAAAAACGCCATTTTTTCATTATATCCGAGCAAAATAGACGAAATGAAATGCGTCAGAATAATATTGAAGAAAATAGACTTTACTTGTTCGAATTGCATGAGTTCCGTTGATCGAAACGGTTCCATACATTCGCTAACGAATAATCTCAACGAACATCTAATTTTATGTTACAGATGTTCAGATGAAACTACTCTTTCATCATTGACTACTAAAAAACAAAAAAGCAATAACATTAAAATATTAAAAAAATTCAAAATTCGAAAACTCGTTCATCGAAGAATAAGAATGTTTAAATGCAGCGAATGTGATTATGCATGTTCAACTAATCAACTTTTACGAAACCATATTAATATCATTCATCGGAAAATAAAAGATTTCAAATGCACAGAGTGTGATTATGCATGTTCAAGTAATGGAGATTTAAAGAAACATATTAACGCCGTTCATCGGAAAATAAGAAAGTTTAAATGCAGCGAATGTGATTATGCATGTTCAAGTAATGGAGATTTAAAGAAACATATTAACGCCGTTCATCGGAAAATAAGAAAGTTTAAATGCAGCGAATGTGATTATGCATGTTCAACTAATCAACTTTTACGAAACCATATTAATATCATTCATCGGAAAATAAAAAATTTCAAATGCACAGAGTGTGATTATGCATGTTCAAGTAATGGAGATTTAAAGAAACATATTAACGCCGTTCATCGGAAAATAAGAAAGTTTAAATGCAGCGAGTGTGATTATGCATGTTCAACTAATCATCATTTACGGAACCATTTTAACGCCGTTCATCGAAAAATAAGAATGTTTAAATGCAGCGAGTGTGATTATGCATGTTCAAATAATCAACTTTTACGAAAACATAGCTACGCCGTTCATTTGAAAATAAGAAAATTTAAATGCAGCGAATGTGATTATTCATGTTCATTTAAAGAAAGTTTACGATATCATATTAACGCCGTTCATCGGAAAATAAGAAAGTTTAAATGCAGCGAGTGTGATTATGCATGTTCAACTAATCAACATTTACGGAACCATATTAACGCCGTTCATCGGAAAATAAAAAATTTCAAATGCACAGAGTGTGATTATGCATTTTCAAGTAATGGAGATTTAAAGAAACATATTAACGCCGTTCATCTGAAAATAAGAAAGTTTAAATGCAGCGAGTGTGATTATGCATGTTCAACTAATCATCATTTATGGAACCATTTTAACGCCGTTCATCGAAAAATCAAAAAATTTAAATGCAGCGAATGTGATTATTCATGTTCATTTAAAGAAAGTTTACGAAAACATATTAACGCCGTTCATCGGAAAATAAGAATGTTTAAATGCAGCGAGTGTGATTATGCATGTTCAAATAATCAACTTTTACGAAAACATAGCTACGCCGTTCATTTGAAAATAAGAAAATTTAAATGCAGCGAATGTGATTATTCATGTTCATTTAAAGAAAGTTTACGAAAACATATTAACGCCGTTCATCGGAAAATAAGAAAGTTTAAATGCAGCGAATGTGATTATTCGTGTTCAACTAATCAACATTTACGGAAACATATTAACGCTGTTCATCGGAAAATCAGAAAGTTTAAATGCAGCGAGTGTGATTATGCATGTTCAACTAATCAACATTTACGGAATCATATTGACGCCATTCACCAAAAATTAAGAAAGTTGAAATGAAGCGAGTGTGATTTTACAAATTTTGCTATACAAAAATTACAAATACATAACTATAGACACCACATATAAGAAGGTTCAGCTAGTTCATTTAGGTTCATTTAAATAACAAATTCATTATCATATTATTAAGACAATTTGTTGTTTTTAATGTAGCATTTCAGATATAACATTTACAATTAAGTACTGTCATCTTAAATTAGAAAGTTCATATGCAAAGTGTGTGGTTTTAAGAGTTATTTTGTATTTTATTTGGAGTTTCAGATATTTACAGAAACATTCCTGTTATTTGCATATTTTGAATAAAATGATTACAGCCACGGCAACTATGTTTTGAATGCGCTTAACACAGTTTTGCGTAAAATCGTTATAATTGCAACAACTAGGTACTTAATAGGTTAAATCATCTACCCTCGTATTTGCCTACGAATTCAATCCTTTTGCATCAATAATTATGAATTCGACGTTTTTGGAAATAACACTAGTTAGTGGTCAGATGTTTTCTTTTAGGAATTTTAGTATTTTTGTCAATTTTAGGTGATTTTTTTCTCACGCAAATCGATCTTTGGTGTTATTTTACACTTGAAACTGGACAATTTTATTCTACAAGTTTGTTAATGTGCCCAAAAAAGTAACTCAAATGGGCAGTAAAATAATCCTATAAAAATTTGTTCCGTCAAAATTGACATCAAAAACAATATTATATTAACACATTAGTAAACACACAAATACTATTATAATACATTATATTATTAAATAGTATTATAATACATTAGTTTCGACATTGGCAGCGCTGATATTTTATCTTAATGCTGTCACTTTTTTTACTGTCAGTCTGATTTGGATTTTGAGTAGAGCGACTCAACTGCAGACGGGAATTTTAAAATTAAATTAAATAAGAGAAGATCCTTTAAGTAGCCCATTCCTCTGAACCACATGCTTCTGTGGTCAGCCGTGAGTGAGTGGTGCACCAGTGGAACCCAGCATTCAGAAAGCGGCGTTTTGAGTAGCAGTCACCAGAGAAGTATTCCTTTGTGGTCTGCGGGTTCCACCTATCCTAGCAAATTTGTCGCATTTGGCCAGGATGTGTTGTTAAAGAGAATATCTTTTTCGAGCAGGAAATAGCAAGATGAAAATGTTGTCGGGTTTAACTAGTTTTTAGTTTTTAGTAACTAGGGTTTAGTTAGATTTTTAAGATTATTATATATTTTCTTTGGAAAAAATGATAAAATTAAGAAAACCCGTAAAACAATAGTCGTTTCGTTTGATGTGTAGAATAACCCCATAAAAGGACTTGCACTAGAAAAAGTTGACCCATTTAGTCCGGAGGCGAGGAAGTCAAGTGATAAGGAATCCCGTGGGAAACACTATTTCATTTTTATACTTAGGAATGTCCTTACATTTTTAAAAACAAAATATTTATTCACATTTTATTACTTTAGAAGTTTAAATTACCTAAAAATAATGCAATTTAACAATAGTATTTATAAACAACATATAAAAGACATTTTTTCATATTCTATAATTTATGAAAAACCTAATCTTTAATTTGTTTGTTTTGTCCGCATGCTAAACTGTGTAATGTTTTAATATATTGGGCCACACGGCCATTTTGAATTGATTGTCAAGGTTTGATAATTCTTTATGAGCGAAGAATGAGTTAAGAGAATATAATTGAAATTACCTTAAGTGAGAATTCAGACAAAAAGCATACAATGGCGTGGTCGATCTGAGCGTAGTTTGAGTTTGGTTTAGTTGTTTTGAATTCCTTAAGATACTTTTAGAAATTGATTATAATTTCTCGTTTATTTCAAAACGATTGGCGCCTATAAAACGGACTAAGATTGTTTTTGCGTGGTTCCATCGTGCCAGTGTGTTGAACTTCTTTTAAAAGCAATTAACAAGTAATTGATTGGATAAAGGTAGATAAATAAACAATTAAATGAATAGATAAAAATCCCAATCTCCTATAGATTCAGCTTCAATGCTCCTATACTGAACTTACGAGAGAAATGTATTTAAGATTTTAGCAATATTTTTAAAATGAAAATTCTGAAAATATTAATACAACAAATCCCAAAATTCAACAGTGAGCTTTTATAACAATTTTTTTATTAGATCATCCGAATGAAATATTTCATCATCCATTTGTATAATCAGACCCGAAAGGGTAAAAAAAAAAACATATTTTCTAATTTTCAATTAGCAGAAAACATCTGAACCACAAAACACAATAAAATAATCATCTTTTATTTGTTTAAATTCAGCGATTGATTATGCATATTCAACTAACGGAATTTATATTAGGAATTTATATTGGCGTTAATTGGATAATAAATATATGTTGAACTAATAAAAGTGTTGGATTTTTGGTTTTAGATGGCGTTCATTGACAATTTTAATGTAGCGACTGTGTTGATGCATGTTTAGCCAATACAATTTACACTCATATTGACGCCGTTCACCAGAAAATAAGAAAGTTTATTTGCGGTATGAATCACTGTGCTACTGGTATATATTAATGATGCTCTATGGTAAAACAATATCATTTAAAACAAACGCGTAATTATTTGAATTAAAACGGACTAAAAATATTCTTTAAATAATCGGAAAATTAAAAAATAAAATGAAAACCGTTTTACACTATATTAAAACAAATACTATTTAATAAGTATCTTTAGTCGGAGACTTTATTAACGACACATTTGACAAAAAAAAAAAAACTGCTATATCTGCCATGACTGCGTACAAAATTAATAGATATAATAAAGGTGTTTTTTTTTAGGGGCGTGGTTTTTAAGAAGAGATAAAACGCATATAATTTGATGTTATGGCTAAGAATTTAGTTTTATTATAAAGATAAGGGTTTGCCATTATGTTTTAAAAATGATTTCGGGTAAATGGCCGCCGCGGCTGACTCGAACAAATTCCAGCCGAGAGGCCCAATTTTCAACCACTTTTTGCAGCAAGTTGGGTGATGCCCAAAAATGCCCAAAAATGCCCAAAAATGAGAAACAACTTAAGTCAGTCGTGCGGTGGTGAATTGCACTTCGGAAATTATATTCGCACACTAGTTGATAGATTGCGATTCAAGTAAGATTCAAGCCCTTCACCCTTTGCCCTTGCCCTTTGTCCTTCGCCCTTCGTCCTTCGCCCTTCGCCCTTTGCCCTTTGTTCTTGGTCCTTCGCCCTTTGCCCTTTGCCCTTCGCCATTTGCCCTTCGCCCTTTGCCTTTTGTCCTTCGACCTTTGCCATTTGCCCTTCGCCCTTTGCCTTTTGTCCTTCGACCTTTGCCCTTTGTCCTTCGACCTTTGCCCTTCTCCCTTTGCCCTTCGACCTTTGCCCTTTGCCCTTTGTCCTTTGCCCTTTGTCCTTTGCCCTGTGCCCTTTGCCCTTTGTTATTCGCCCTATGCCCTTTGCCCTTTGTCTTTCGCTCTTTGCCCTTCACCCTTTGCCCTTTGCCCTTTGTCATTCGCCCTTTGTCCTTTGCCCTTCGCCCTTTACCCTTTGCCCTTTGTCCTTCGCCCTTTTGCCCTTTGTCCTTGGGGCGAAGGGCCAAGGGCGAAGGGCGAAGGGCAAAGGGCAAATAATTGAATTCGAAAATGGGTAGAATATTATAACAATATCACCAGGGCCATTCGCACACACTTAAGACTATTTTAAAAACTTACATATCGAGAGTGAATTAATTAACTAATGGTAATAATTAAATCATCATTTCCTGACAATTAACACGTTCAGCGCCGATAACGGTATATATCGTGATCGTCTTATACGACAGGGTTCCGTTCCCGGGTAAACCCGATACCGTCTTAATGAATTTCTATTATTATTCAAAAGCATGGCATGTCGCGTAAACCTGGATAAAAGGAATAGGGAATAGGAATATTCTTCTTTTTTTTCATTTTAGTTTGGTTTTGACGTTTGGTGAAAAGCGCGATAGTGAATTGGGAGTGTTTTTGATGGTAAATAATTTGAGTTTTTTTTTACAAAAGTTATGTCAATATATTATTAAATATAAGAAACAAACATTTTCATAGTTTTTTACATATTAATTGTCAATTATAAGAAATTATAAGTCAGTTCAGAGTGGGATATTTTGTTGTCTGTAACGTACGGATCTGAATGTGTTAAGGGAGCACCGGGTAGGAAAAAAATGATGTTTTTATAGAAATTATTCTCAAGTGTGACAAAGTAAAAGGGAAGAAGTTTCCCAAGATTGTTTTAAATACCTGTTTGATCGCCTGAGTAGTTTTGATTTGACTCAATTTATATAGTATTTTATTTTAGTTCTATTCTGTAAACCAAAATGCATTTATCAATCACTCCACACTTCCACACGTTCGGAATTTACCATGGAGCTAAGTAAGATACCTGATGATGCATCATGGCGCTGAATTTCGGTATAAAACTATCATTGGGTGCGTCGGGTTTATATACTGTTATATGGGGTCCTTTCAGTAAACACCATTAAGTACGAAGTACCACTTTATTAACAATGTTACAATAAATGAGATCGCAATATGAAGGCAGAGACAAGGCAGTGACACAATTGACGCGGGCTTCGCTGGAGAAAGGTCTCGGGCGATTGCCGGCCGACCGGTCGCGGCGCATCGCCCGCCGTTCCGTCGTGCGCATGTGTCGATGCTTCCCTTAGCCAATCAGGGGCGAGCGCGTGCGCGCCATCTCGCGGACGGCGTTTGAGTGACCATCGATGATTTACCAGTGCAGAGTGCTGCACGATAACAATACTATAAACAGGCGATAGCTATACTTGCTGGTCGAAAAATAAACATATGTAAAGTTGAGAAAGTGATAAATTTCATAATGTTCTCTTGTAGACTTTTGGTTATTGCGCTTTGGTAAAATTCGGGCACAAAACCATCGAATACGATACAAAAACAAAAAAACAAAATGATAATATCCACTCTTTTTTTAAAATATGCATTTTTAAAACAAATCTAAATTGAATACATGAATTCAGCAGTGACTTTTGAATGAACTACCCTAAGCGATAAATATTTCAGGCGCGCAAGTTTGGTTTTTGTGCGATTTATCAGTGGCCAAATGGCTGGTGAGGGGGCCACCTGCACGAAGGTTCGAGGTCCCCGAGGGTCCCGGGCGAACGGAGGGGCGCCGATCTGCTCATCTGGGCCACGTCTTCGATGGTCTTCGGGCCGAGGAAAAAGGGGGTCCGTCACATAAATTATCTCTGGAGTGGGTGGATTTTTTTTATTGTTTCAAACGGGTTTAGTCCGTTCGATCCCTTGAAGCTTCTGAATAAATTTTGATTTTTTTTTTATTAAATAATTATACTAACATTTTAAGAAGTACAGATCGAATCGCCAGTTCGTTCACATAATCCAAGTATAAATCAGCAGTTATTTTTTAGTATATTTACAACCAGTTTTTTTTTTTTTGTTTATTTGTTTAGATTTTTTCACACGAGGTGTCAAATGCCATGCCATCATATTGAAATGCTATACTATATTTTTTTTGTATTACTTTAAGATAACCCCATGCAATACGTTTTACCATTGGTTCTGATAGTGAGTAAAATACCTATAATCTTTATAAACTTTTTAATATAATTTTTAGTATGTTTCTGCTGTGCCAAAATGCCAAAATGTTTAGCCATAAATAAGTACCTAGCATGTAGCGTGAAACCACCGTCGATTTGTTTGATTATTTTGTTTGTTTTTGTTTGTTTGTTTTTTGCTTTAAACGAGGTGTCGCCTCCTAATGTTTAATCGGCGTACCTACACCTAAGCACAAATAGTAAAACGTCATTATGACGTAATGCCATTGTTTACAAACAATCTGTTTTGAATATTAAAGTAATAAAGTCACTCTTAAGAATTTTATATGTTTGTTAGCTTTTCATATTTATTTGATTTGAACTCACGTAAGAGCAATATTGCCATAAAATGAGGTTTGTTTAATTAACTGTTTAATTAATTGTTGATTTATAATTTTGCCAAAAAGCGTTAAGTGAGGTCGTACTTTGGATTACATTCGGGTAGATTATTAGTATTTTTTTTCTCACGTAAGCCAATTGCATTGTTTCCTGAAGCATGTTTGCCGGATTGTAAAACCCAATCCAAAATGTTAAATTAATTGTTTTTTTTGCATTATTAGTAGTTCATTTTATTTGCAATATCGTTTCTTCATACAGTTAATTGACATGTTTGTCGCATCGTAGAGCCAATTGCGAAATTCGAAATTAATTGTTTTTTTTTACGTTATCGTTTCACCCTGCTTTGTGTCTGAAACATGTTCTTTGCATTGTCGAGTCCATGTCAAAATTCGAAATTAATTGTTTTTTTTACATCATTATTATTTTATGTCATGCACGTTGTCGTTTCATCTAAGGTCCTTCAGACCACAAAACGACGGCGTTAAGCCTTTTGTTCATTTTTGTTCATTAGTCGGTTGTTATCTTCTAGACCATTTGACCCTTCTGGTTCAACTGGTCTCTCATCTGTTGTGGTATTGTATTAAACGACTTTAATTGTTATCAATATTTAACCTCACCATTTTTTTCAATAAATGCACCTCTTGTCTTTAACTACCTTTGCCATGTACCTTATCATTTACTTGTGACACGGGCTCATAATGCTTCATGGGACATGACCCAGACGACCCTGAGATCTTCGTTTATCTTGAGCCCGTTCCATGATAGCGTCCTCTCATCTAGAGGAGTGACCGGGTTTTTTGTAAGTCGCGGTCTGGACTAGCCAGACCTGCCATGTAACGGGAGTGAGTCAAGGCGATGAGAGTGGGATGAGGGGCAACCCGTGACATCGCTTGAACACCCCGTCTGGCGCCCAAGCACTCTTCTCTTATCACCCTGCCAGGCAATAGGGGAAGTTCATTATTTGTCTCAAATTATGCTACCATTTAGATCTGTAGGTGACGCGGTGCCCGACCAGTCACGGTTCGTCCCTCGCGGTCCGATAACTCCGGCGGATCAGCTGGCCAAGGAGAGCCTGCGAGAGGGAGACAACGCAGGCGGCGGCGGCGAGTAACGTGCGGACGGAAGCGACCGTCGAGGGCGCTGTCCGGCCTGAGGAGAGAGCAGCGGGCGGGGAGGAAATAATATTAATATTTTAATGAACTGCAAATGATTTGTTTATTTATTGTTTATTTTCATATGAAATGCTTCGATATGTTTCTGTAATTAATTACACTGGCTACACCTAATTCTTTTCGATGAGCTATATAGATATGATTCTGCGAGTGATTTGAATCGCACTCGCTGCATTTAAATTTTCTTAATTATCTAAAACAATTTATACACTTTTTACATCAACATCTTTTAAGGATAAATAATTTTATTGTAACTTTTCCACTTAATTCACACGGAAATCGTCGCTAGGTAGGTAGGTAGGTAGTTTTATCTGACCATTCATTTCTGATGATTAAGATCCTAATTATTACCGATTTCAAAAAAATACACTCCCGGTATATTAAGAAGGCTTTTTTAAATTGAAAAATATTTACCGAAAGCCAATAAGTAAAACATGAAATACAATTCAACTATAATATAAGTAATGGTTTAGAAAAAAAAGAAAAATAATATAATATTGTAAATGTTTGAAACACCAACTTTGAAAATCAAATACGAAAAAAGTAATTAACTGAATTAAAATAGTGACACTATTTATGTTAAAAACTAGGTACTTTTAATATTACATAACACTCAAACTGAAACTTTGAAATATTATAATAAAAAGAAGATTTTGTTTGATATAATATAGGAAAATAAAAATCCATATGAGGTCGGTAAAATTTTATTGAATTCTACGCAAATTCTACCGAGTCATCAAGCATGGGTTTCTAAAACAATAAACTAAAATAATAATAAAAATTCCTTAAATTAAATTCAACATACTTAATCATTTTATTTTAATATTTGAAATATTCTAATATCTATTATGTAAAAAAAACATATTTTTGGACTTCTTAAATTAGTTAAAAAAATAAATATTTTACCATAGACCTGATGTTGTTAAATATGTTTGTTTCTATGGCAGTTTTAACAAAATGAATTTAATCATAAACGCTATCCTAATTTAATTATTTTATTAACAACTACGATGTAATTTATATATTTGTTCTCAATATTATAACGATTAACAAAACAATTATTATAATTAGGCACGTTAAAGCTAGGTGTGTTTATTTCATTTTACCTATCAGGTAATCATATATCGATACGAATAACTAACAAAAGTAGCAGAAAAACTGAATAGACCACAGTAAGGTACAGTAAGGTACAGTAAAGTACAGTAAAGAAACCAGTAGGTAAAAATACATTTGAACCTAACGATTTGTGTCAGAATCACTCCTCAGAAGGAATCTTCGTTCACGTATTTAGTCGCCTTCATTTCTATATTGTTTTGACGCACCCTGTATTTTATAGAGTCGAACGGTAAAAATCAGCCTGTATACTGATGAGATTTGATTTCTTTTAATTTAATTTAATTTACATTTCGAAGTTAAACCTATAAAATCTATGTCGTCTGCGTAGATAATGAACTCAAAGCCATGTCACGGAAAACATTGTACCTTTTTTTACAATCGCAATCGCTACATTTTTTATATATTTATTTCGGTTTGAACATCATCAATGTGTGTTTCATCAATTTTCTTTTTGAGTACAAATATAATTACAATATAATATAATTTATAACTTTTTATTTTAAAATGAACACCAATGTTTTTTTTTGACTTCTTTCATAAAAACACATTTAATCACACTCGCTGAATTTATTTATTTTTATTTGGCAAATAAACAGTTAGTTACAACAGTTATACAAAAACATACACTAAAGATAAGAATGTTAACCTTTAAGAATTTGCAATGTTAAAATATAATTAATGTGTAATTCGCAAAAACTAAAACTAACGAAACAAAGATTTAACATATAATTTTTAACAAAAGGTAGATAGACAAGAGGAAATTACACATTCAAACAATTAGAAATTTGATGCTTAAACTCACTCAAATTACAACGAAATATATCAATAACATTATTAATACTAGAAAGTTTATAACACACATTACATACTTTGCATATGTAGGAGTTTTGGGAGTAATTACTTTTGCATATGGGCAGACGAAGAGCTCTTTATGTATAGTACGATAAGTCAGAGATCTTCTATCTGAAAGATTGGCCATATTATATTTTTCTAATGAAATTGAGAAAATGTCAGGAAGAGAAAATGTACGATAATACAAATACTTAATGAATTTCATTTCAATTCGTTCCAACCTCTCAATTCTAATGTGGATTCCATATTTGAGATGCATATTCAAGCTAACTTCGGACGAATGATGATCTTGAAAGAAAAAAATCAATTAAAATGCTTACATGCTCTGAGAATAAACCCAACATGCCAAAAGCTTTATAAGTAATTGGGTCAACATGCTTTACAAAAAGTAATTTTCGATCCAATGTTATCCCCAAATCTTTAACAGTTACTTTCTCGGTTAAACAAGTGCTTTTAATTTTATCATCAAAATCAATAGTACTGGTCTTTTATGTGAATGACATAGAGTAGCATTTAGATAGATTTAAATAGAGTCGATTAACTTTGCAATATGTAGCAAGACGTTGAATATCTTCCTGCAATAGACGGCAATCATCAACATGTTTCATAGGATAGAAAATTTTAAGGTCGTCAGCATCTGCTAAGTGTTGAAGCATGGTGAAAACAACTATCAGTATCATTAATATAAAATAGAAATAATAATGGGCCCCACAGACTGACTTGAGGAACCCCTTATGGAATAGAAATCCAGTCAGATTTAAAACCCCGTATAATTAAAATTTTCATTTGCGGTGAACACCATCAATGTGTCTTCTTAGGGTTCCTTTTACAGTACACATATAATCACATTCGCTGCATTTATGACTTTTTATCTTGCGGTGAACACAATAAATGTGTTTTTTTATGTAACCTTTACTGTAGCACACGTAATCACACTCGCTGCATTTATGACTTTTTATCTTGCGGTGAACAACATCAATGTGTCTTCTTAGGTTTCCTTTTTGAGTACACATATAATCACATTCGCTGCATTTATAACTTATTAATTTGAGGTGAACACCATCAATGTGTCTTTTTAGGGTTCCTTTTAGAGTACACATATAATCACATTCGCTGCATTTATATTTTTTTATTTTACGATGAACACCATAAATGTGTGATTTTATTTGACCTTTAGTGTAGCACAAATAACTACACTCGCTGCATTTATGACTTTTTATCTTACGGTGAACACCATCAATGTGTCCTTTTAAGTGACCTTTACTGTAGCACACATAATTACACTCGCTGCATTTATGATTTTTTATCTTGCGGTGAACACCATCAATGTGTCCTTTTAAGTGACCTTTACTGTAATACACATAATTACACTCGCTGCATTTATGACTTTTTATCTTGCGGTGAACACCATCAATGTGTCTTTTTAGGGTTCCTTTTAGAGTACACATATAATCACATTCGCTGCATTTATAACTTAATAATTTCCGGTGAACACCATCAATGTGTCTTTTTAGGGTTCCTTTAAGAGTACACATATAATCACATTCGCTGCATTTATGACTTTTTATCTTGCGGTGAACAAAATCAATGTGTTTTTTTATGTAACCTTTACTGTAGCACACGTAATCACACTCGCTGCATTTATGACTTTTTATCTTGCGGTGAACACCATCAATGTGTCTTCTTAGGTTTCCTTTTTGAGTACACATATAATCACATTCGCTGCATTTATAACTTATTAATTTGAGGTGAACACCATCAATGTGTCTTTTTAGGGTTCCTTTTAGAGTACACATATAATCACATTCGCTGCATTTATATTTTTTTATTTTACGATGAACACCATCAATGTGTGATTTTATTTGACCTTTAGTGTAGCACACATAACTACACTCGCTGCATTTATGACTTTTTATCTTACGGTGAACACCATCAATGTGTCCTTTTAAGTGACCTTTACTGTAGCACACATAATTACACTCGCTGCATTTATGACTTTTTATCTTGCGGTGAACACCATCAATGTGTCCTTTTAGGGTTCCTTTTAGAGTACACATATAATCACATTCGCTGCATTTATATTTTTCTATTTTGCGATGAACACCATCAATGTGTCTTTTTATGTGATTTTTACTATAGCACACATAATTACACTCGCTGCATTTATGACTTTTTATCTTGCGGTGAACACCATCAATGTGTCTTTTTAGGGTTCCTTTTACAGTACACATATAATCACATTCGCTGCATTTATATTTTTTTATTTTGCGATGAACACCATTAATGTGTTTTTTTATGTCACCTTTACTGTAGCACACATAATTACACTCGCTGCATTTATGACTTTTTATCTTGCGGTGAACACCATCAATGTGTCTTTTTAAGTGACCTTTACTGTAGCACACATAATTACACTCGCTGCATTTATGACTTTTTATCTTGCGGTGAACACCATCAATGTGTCTTTTTAGGGTTCCTTTTACAGTACACATATAATCACATTCGCTGCATTTATATTTTTTTATTTTGCGATGAACACCATTAATGTGTTTTTTTATGTCACCTTTACTGTAGCACACATAATTACACTCGCTGCATTTATGACTTTTTATCTTGCGGTGAACACCATCAATGTGTCCTTTTAAGTGACCTTTACTGTAGCACACATAATTACACTCGCTGCATTTATGACTTTTTATCTTGCGGTGAACACCATCAATGTGTCCTTTTAAGCGACCTTTACTGTAGCACACATAATTACACTCGCTGCATTTATGACTTTTTATCTTGCGGTGAACACCATCAATGTGTCCTTTTAAGTGACCTTTACTGTAGCACACATAATTACACTCGCTGCATTTATGACTTTTTATCTTGCGGTGAACACCATCAATGTGTCTTTTTAAGTGACCTTTACTGTAGCACACATAATTACACTCGCTGCATTTATGACTTTTTATCTTGCGGTGAACACCATCAATGTGTCTTTTTAGGTTTCCTCTTCGAGTACACATATAATCACATTCGCTGCATTTATATTTTTTTATTTTGCGGTGAAAGACATTAATGTGATCGATTAATAGATATTTTAATGCAAACGTCTTACAGCATTCGTTACATTTCAACTTTTTAAATACATTTTTTCGCTTTTTAATTGGCGTTTTTACGTTTAAGCATTGCCAACACAAAAAAGTAAAACACTCATTAAATATTGCATTGCTATAATTGCATTGAACATGGGCGGACTTGCTTCTATCAATTAGACACCCGCATTTCGTACACGAAAAATCTATAAGATTTAGATTTACTTTCGCAATTTTCATTGTGGCTTGTTCTTTTTTGTATTTTGCGACTTTCGCCAAATTGTGAATATCAGGTTCTTTCTTGATAAATTGAATATCTTCTATTTCAATTTCCCGCTGTTGATTAATGTTAATTTCTTGGATTTCATTTTGAAAATTCACTTCATTTTTTATATTAACAGAACTAATTAATTCTGAACTGGAATGTTTCATTTTGAAAATAATAATTAAAGCTTACTCTGCAATAAATTTAGGTTGAGTATTTTTGACACCTCTTTTACTGTGGGCTTTGATCAATAGGCTTATCGATATTTTTTATAATTGATACTCACTTTTATCCATGATCGTATTAGGGCATTATTGTTATTATTTGAACATAATATAAGAAAACAATTATATTTTTAGCTTCCCTGGTATCATAGTTTGCAACAAATGCTTCACTGACAATGACAGTGACAGATGTTCATCTTTCGAATTTTGTTAGTTTAAAATATTGCCATTATCTATAAGATTCAAAAAATTCAATTCATCTTGGTTGGGTTTTAAGGAGTATTATAAAACAATAAAAAAATAATGGATTTCCTGCTTCTAAAACTGTGTTCGGATAAGCAATGGGTCGTGCAATAAAAAACCAATAATATTTGAATTAATCTGAAACATATTTAAGGTTTTAATAAATTGCAAAGTTCACATATCTAGTACTTGTATTAGATATTCACGAGAAAACATTATAAACAGGATTTAGGCATTTGAAAGTTCAAACCCCACGGTGACTTGAACCCACGGTGTTCAAGTCATAATACTGGCATATTCGTGCCATAATAAACATTTTAATTTAAGTATTGAGCCGGAATACAATTATTAAATAAAAAATATTTTTTAAATTATGAATTACTAATACAATTTTTAGAAAATCATCTTCCATTTAGCAGAAAATAGTGGTTTGTCATTGGAATCCGTTGACACTATTACTCTAAAATGTACAAATCGCCGATAATCTTGCATATTATTAATAAAATTGAAGTGTCTGTAGTGTGAAGTGTATTTTAATCTTGTAAATTAAAATGGATAATTAGAGTTATGGGTATCCTATGTATAAATACCCATAATTCATTCTAATTATCCATTTTAATTTAAAAGATTACAATTTCCTATTAATGGTGGTTTTGCGATGATAATAAATAAATCCCAGGCCAAAACTAAACGAAAGACGATTGATTTACCCATAGACAACTATGTGTGCCATGTTTGCGTGTGAATGATGCCACAAACCTCGTTACTCTAGGAAATAAAAAAAAAGCCGAATATTTTTGATAATCTAATGAAAAATAAAGAAACATAAATATTGTAAACTACCATACCAGTTGGGTTAATAGCTAGGTCCAATTTAGTTTATTTAAAAAACAACTAAATAACCTATATAAACGGTACCTAAATTTTTTTAATAAAAATTACATAGTATATTATTATACTTGTATAATTTAACTCTTGAGGTTTACTGAGAATGTTTTAAAGGTGAAGAAATACTGTTTGAAAATGGTTTTAGCATTTAAAAGTAAATATTAGTCTTACTTATTAGATTTGCTTAAACTGTTGTTTAACCTCCGTTTAGTTAAATGATGTTTAAAGCTTTAATAAGGCGTTCAAAAATTCTTACTAATAAACCCTGTTTAGCGAAGCGAATGGTTAACCTAGTTGACGTTTAGCAGGCAACGTGTTTTTGGACATATTTTACGCTAGCAATAGCGCTGTCAGTTTAGTCGCGTCGTGTCAGCTGTCCGCTTTGGTATTTGACTGATTTATATATTTCTATCGAATTTTAACCGTTTTGTCCCATTTGATGATCATTTTATTCTTTAAAATTAACTATTATCCAAGTTTGATTTGTTTTCTTGGCGATGGAAAAAATCACCAAAAGAAGGAAGATTTCTTCGCAAAACTGGGAAGAAGGGGAAAAGGTACTTTTAAAATAATTATCATTTGCGTGGCTTACCTAATATTACGGCTCGAGTGTTATTTATTATTCTTTTTATTCAGGTTCAAACCACGTTTATGGCGATTTATTCCTATGAAAACTCACCATTGTGAAGAAAAATCAGCTTCGGTGACTTGGGACGTCCAATTGCTACAAATTTGGTGTCATCTGGGTCACTATGAATCACTATAAATCACTCTGGTCACTACTGCATTTAGAAAGATGTCATCGGTTTTTATAAGCTGATTTGAAATCGAACCAATCACATCAAAACAGCCGTTGATCCTGATTAATACTGCATTTTATGCTTACTTAAAATGGCAAATTGGTTCTTATAGCTTTCACCTAGTGGCTATTTTTGTATGGAGTTGAGACGGAGTTGCAGCCCTCTCACTCACACGAGCGCGAGGGGAATGAGATAGACAGTGACCAAGACAACAGTTTCATTGATCCCGTCGTAATCAAGTAAGGCTTTATGGGGCTCTCAAAAACCTGGCAAATTCCTATTTTGCAGTTTCGGGGCTGAGTAAACTTCTTGTCCTCATCAAACACTATTAATCACCAAATGTTAATATAATCAGCGATAAAAAAATATTTGTTTTTGCTAGGTTATAATGCTATGGTGCCTAGAAATGTGTCAAAAAGTGGCTGGAATTACTCTTCAGAGGCAAATCAATTTTAATTTCAACTCATTCATTCGCATCCGTTTAGAACACACATTTAATTAAAATACTGATAACAGTCAACGATGCTACGACTTGGTAACGAAAGCATATTTCACACCTGTGAAATTGCCAGATATATAATTCTCATGCCCAATATAACTGAAACGAGACTTAAGTAGTTTGCGAATTTCTTCTTGAAAGTCACAAGCATTTACTTTGTTTGGAAAAATGCCAAGTTGCATTTCACACGTCATGACATCAAATCAGACTATCATGAGACTAGTTGTAAATTTCTTTTCTCAGTTTAGTTTTCATAATCGAAGAAGGAGCCGTCAGTCTTCAGTCTTAACTCACCGCGCTCCCCGACTAGACACCTTCCTAGGTAGTCAAACTAACATACAAGTCTTTACTTTGTATTGAGTCTAGGCTATTTCCGGTCATTTATTAATTTCTATTTTGAGTCAGAAATTGGTATCTTATCTTATCATTACTTCTGTGAGAAATGTGCCCTGGAGCAGTACAAGAAGAGCCAGAGGTGCTACATCTGCAACCAGCAGACCCTGGGAGTCTTCAACCCGGCCAAGGAACTCATCAGCAAGATCAAGCAGAGGGAAGATCTACCGCAGGCCAGCAGCGATGAGGGCGGGGGGAGCAATTAGGTGTAATTAGACATAAAAGGATGCCAACCTTGGTTGAAAGGTGACATCATTTATCACTTTTTCATATTATCATTTCTAAAAGTTGTAACAGTAATAAGAGGGCAGCCTCTAGCATGAGTTGCTAGCAAAGGAATTCAGTTATATCAATATTACATTAAAAAAGAATCAGATAATAAAACCGAATTTGGATTTTCTTCCTATTTACAAACAGTAGGTATTTGTATATAGAGGATGTGTTTAACTGTGTGCGAGAAAGAGAGAGATATTGTGTGTCTGTGAATTAATTCATTTTAATACCTATATTTATATACAATACGATAATGTATTACTTATGTGCATTAAGTATCTTCAAGCTCAAACATCTTATTTATCCTAAGATCTTTTTTTATAAGTAGCATCTCTCGTACATAATAGTTATTGTAATTTTTCTGCAACCTTCTTTTGGCCGCCCTTAGAACAGGTTTTTTTTAACCTAGTTAGAGTAGCCATGTTACTTCAGAGCAACAATAAATGACTGGTGTTTAATTTGTCTATATTATACTAATTTAATTCCTTGTTCAGTGTTATTATATCATTTATTGTTGTAACTTCTTATTGTCCCATAAGGAATAAATAAATTCGTAAATAATAAAAATAAATAAATGCCGATAAAAATATTTGTATCTTTTAAAATCTACATTCATGATTAAATATTGAATACGGCAAAGTGACTTTACCTTGTGTAAGTGACTGAACAATAAATGCTAAGTGACTCGTAAAATAAGCATTTCCTAGTGTAGATAGATTATGTAAAACAAAAGATGATATGTAAACATTTATAGTGGGGCTCCTGCGATTTTTCGGGGTATTTGATTTGATATTTTCGTGTTTACTTAAATGTTTACTCGAAAGTCTCATAAATTTTATCAAAATTTTAGACATAAATATCTTTTTTAGGAACAATTATTTTTATTATGCTGATCATAAAAATGTTTAAAAAGTATTGCCATACTTAATTCATAATGCTTTAATTAATTGTGGAATCTACCCCCTTGCGTGCGACGACCTGAGGCCGAGTCTGCATCTTATTGGCCTCGTTGCAGTTTGCAGATCACTTTGTGCAGCAATTGGTGGTGAGTGGTCTCATGTGTGTTGAGTTCGCAATAAGATACACATTTACTTATGTTATTTATGCTAATTTATGGTTTGCCACCAAAAAATGTATTTTATCAAAGGCGTACTGGCGACACTTGACGTTTCTAGAAGCGTCATGTCGCGTCATGATGGCAAGAAGTCACGAACTGAAGAATGGTTCAATTGATACAATTTTAGTGAAAATAAAAAATGAATATTTCTCAATTTCAATGAATCTTTAAATTTTAGGTCAAACATTTGAAGAAGGAATATTCAATAAAACGCTTAGTTGCCATGGCAACTCCAGCAGATAAATAATAGATTAGGTATTCATTCCAGTGAGTGCGACACTCTTATATTGACAGATAAACAAACAATAATATGAAATTTATGAATTAATTATAAATTAATTGTCAAACACGCTTATAGCAGTTCAGAGCCACCAACTTAAGACGCTGATAAGATCCAAGTTGATAAGGTATTTAGGCGTTATTCGCAGCATCCTCAACTAAAGTAGGTTCCTCAAAACTTAAGGTCATGTCAACAAAGTGATGTTTATGACGCTGGACGTTCAAAGGACTGGCATTTTACCATTTAACAATTCTCAAACTGTATGTACTAAGTTATTCAGATTCGAGTTAATTTTTATTATTTTATAATTACACTCGCAAGCATCATTCTAAATAAAAAAATAAGTCAACAAAAATAAACAGTAATTCATATCTTTCTATAACAGGTACCTGCCATGTTTCTCAAAATCAAAACTAATATTGGTATTTATTATTCAAAGTTATTATCAATTAATTATCCTTTCTTCCTTGTGATCTCGCTTTCAGGACATTGACCGACAAATGACCGAATTTGTATATAAAGCAGTCATGTGATAAATTTAAAGTTACACAATATTTTAAAAAGAAAATCTTATCAACCGATTCGTATGGAAAAGACGATCTTCCGAGTATTCCAATTTTATATGTAGAAAATCTTATCCTGGTCTTTTTGCAGGACATATCGACGGATTAACAAAACATAAGACCCACATTGGTCCTTCAGGACTAGGTGTCGACAACCACCAGCACTTAGCTTCGTTTTATATAGTTTTCTATGCCGGTCATACATTTTGTTATGTATATGTTATATAATAGCATGTGAGGATTACAATTGACAGTAAATAAGTTCACAGTAATTATTTTTGTTTTACATTTTTCAATAAAGAAACATTTTCCTTCGTAATGAGTGGGAATATTGGCCAATATGCATATCTGGCCTCATAATAAAGTTACGAAAACTATAAAAAACAATTAATGACCTCAAAACGATGAGCTAGAAAATGACATTAAAACATTTAAAAACGTGAAGTCAATAAAAAAACCTCATTAAAATTACACTCATGTCAAAATTAAAAATTATAACTTTATTATTATTATTTTTTAAATTATTACGTATGCTGTTACGTTGTTGTTTATGATGTTGTCTTATTGTGTATGTTTATTATATTGAGTGACTACTCAACGTCTCTAGTATACTTTTACATTTACATTATATTGTATAAATGAAGGATTACTTGGTATTGCAGTCAGCGCGCAGTGTTTTAATTTTAATTTAATTAAGGTGTCTTGAAAAGTAATTATATTGTTGAATTGTAAGCTAAGATACCCACGGAAAAGGCACCAGCCTTCGTGGGGTTGTACATGGTGCATTACTGTAATAAAAAAAAAAAATAAATAAAAAAAAACTTATTGATTATATACGGAGTGATCATTAAAACTCGTATATGTGGCCCACTACTGATGATGATGATCTCGATGATGCTGTTGATGGAGATGATGACGATCTGTTGTTTTATGATGTTTTAGTTTACATTTGATAATACTGACTTTCATTATGTTAGCTTATTTGATCCTGAAAGCTCTACCTTACATAATAATATGAAACAAACAGAATAAAAACTGATTAAAATTCAGTATTTCAAATTATTATACAAAAAATATGAAATCTGTA
Organism: Neomicropteryx cornuta; assembly: GCA_020383195.1. Classification (NCBI taxonomy): domain Eukaryota; kingdom Metazoa; phylum Arthropoda; class Insecta; order Lepidoptera; family Micropterigidae; genus Neomicropteryx; species Neomicropteryx cornuta. Next base: position 89,529 of record JAHKQU010000010.1, on the reverse strand, counting down.
ATTAACTGTAAATATCTAGTTATACTGTTTTTTTGTTGACTGAGGGAAGTATAACTCTCAAAGCCTTGATGCATGGCATACCGTCCTACCTTCCCAAATATTTCATTTTTATAGAATCGGTGAAAATAGCACATAATTATTTAACTTAAATGCCTAAGTAATATTATGTTTACTTATACATTATTAAAATTATAATACGCACATTACTAACATAACCTAATCCATAAAACAATAATATATAGTCAACCTTAGAACAGACGATACTTAGCCTAGTCAAGTTGGTTAAATTTATAGTAAATAATTATTTTATGACCATATTCATTACCCAAATTGAATAACTGACAGGATATTTTCCGTTAACAATTAGAGCGATGTAATTCTCTTCAAATTTCTCAAATTTATAAGCTGCCTTTTATATATGGTATTTCCTTATATTACTAGTATTATTTACTAATATTCTTAACTAAAGTCACTCTACTTTAAAACGTGTTTTTTATATAAATCGAAGATGACAGTTTAAACGTTATTTAAATATAATTAACGAAAAAAACAATTCCACAAAACGATTGGCAACTAGTGCGCAGTGCGTGGAATAGAAGGTTTTATCTGGCCATTAAATATGCTCCGTTTTAAAACTTAACTGCGTAATTACATACAAACAATGTGAAACACGATAACTTGCTCCATATTTTAACATTAATTAATTAACCAATAAGCAAAAGCGTATTTTTATGATTTACAAATTAAATACGTTTGTAGGATGATTTTTTGACAAAATAAAGAGAATTTTAATCTGTACCTATCGCTTAATTATAACTCAATATCGTCAAATGTAAATTTCGATATATTGCTTATTGTTGAACTTTTTATAACTGTGATTTTTGTGATCTCGATTAACTAAAGCTGATGATGAATCTTTTTATTTTTTGCGATGAACTCCATCGATATGCCTTTGTAAATCTGCTTTGCTTGAACTATTGTAATCGCACTCGCTGCATTTAAATTTTCTTATTTTCCGATGAACTAACTCCATCGACATGCTTTTGTAAATCTGATTTGCTTAAACTATTGTAATCGCACTCGATGCATTTGAATTTTCTTATCTTTCGATGAACTCCGTCGATATGCGTTTGTAAATGTGCTTTGCTTGAACTACTGTGATTGCACTCGTCGCAATTAAATTTCCGTATTTTTCGGTGAACTCGATCGATATGCTTTAGTAAATCTGATTTACTTAAACTATTGTAATCGCACTCGCTGCATTTGAATTTTCTTATCTTTCGATGAACTCCAGCGATATGCGTTTGTAAATGTGCTTTGCTTGAACTACTGTGATTGCACTCGCTGCATTTAAATTTTCTTATCTTTCGATGAACTCCATCGATATGCCTTTTTAAATCTGCTTTTCTTGAACTACTGTGATCGCACTCACTGCATTTAAAATTTCGTATTTTTCGATGAACTCCATCGATATGCGTTCGTAAATCTGCTTTGCTTGAACTACTGTGATTGCACTTGTCGCAATTAAATTTCCGTATTTTTCGGTGAACTCGATCGATATGCTTTAGTAAATCTGATTTACTTAAACTATTGTAATCGCACTCGCTGCATTTGAATTTTCTTATCTTTCGATGAACTCCAGCGATATGCGTTTGTAAATGTGCTTTGCTTGAACTACTGTGATTGCACTCACTGCATTTAAATCTTCCTATTTTCCGATGAACTCCATCCATATGCGTTTGTAAATGTGCTTTCCTTGAACTACTGTAATTGCACTCGTCGCAATTAAATTTTCTTATCTTTCGATGAACTCCATCGATATGCCTTTGTAAATGTGCGTTGCTTGAACTAGTGTGATCGCACTCGCTGCATTTAAATTTTCCTATTTTCCGATGAACTCCGTCGATATGCGTTTGTAAATGTGCTTTGTTTGAATTACTGTGATTGCACTCGTCGCAATTAAATTTCCGTATTTTTCGGTGAACTCCATCGACATGCTTTTGTAAATCTGATTTACTTAAACTATTGTAATCGCACTCGCTGCATTTGAATTTTCTTATCTTTCGATGAACTCCAGCGATATGCCTTTGTAAATGTGCTTTGCTTGAACTACTGTGATTGCACTCGCTGCATTTAAATTTTCTTATCTTTCGATGAACTCCATCGATATGCCTTTTTAAATCTGCTTTTCTTGAACTACTGTGATCGCACTCGCTGCATTTAAAATTTCGTATTTTTCGATGAACTCCATCGATATGCGTTCGTAAATCTGCTTTGCTTGAACTACTGTGATTGCACTTGTCGCAATTAAATTTCCGTATTTTTCGGTGAACTCGATCGATATGCTTTTGTAAATCTGATTTACTTAAACTATTGTAATCGCACTCGCTGCATTTGAATTTTCTTATCTTTCGATGAACTCCATCCATATGCGTTTGTAAATGTGCTTTCCTTGAACTACTGTAATTGCACTCGTCGCAATTAAATTTTCTTATCTTTCGATGAACTCCATCGATATGCCTTTGTAAATGTGCGTTGCTTGAACTAGTGTGATCGCACTCGCTGCATTTAAATTTTCCTATTTTCCGATGAACTCCATCCATATGCGTTTGTAAATGTGCTTTCCTTGAACTACTGTAATTGCACTCGTCGCAATTAAATTTTCTTATTTTCCGATGAACTCCATCGATATGCCTTTGTAAATGTGCGTTGCTTGAACTAGTGTGATCGCACTCGCTGCATTTAAATTTTCTTATTTGTCGATTTTGTTTAATCTTAAATTGTTCATCCGTAATCTTCTTTCGAGTATCAGTCACTGTTGATTTCTTTCTTTGTTGCCCTCTGCATTCTAAACACATTAAGTTCGCCCTATTGTGCTTATCTATTGCAGAATTTATTCGGCTGTGTTTATCAAGAGTACATTTGCAAATGTTACAAATAAAATTGATTGTTTTTAATAATATAATTGGGCTTTTTACACTTTGGATTGTTTGATTATTACATTGATCGTTCAAGAGATTGGTTTCTAATTTTATAAGCTTTGTATTTTCTTCTTCAAAAACATCATCTTGTAGATTTATACTATTCTCGCCCCGGAAACCAAAGCAAATTTCGTTATCAACTTCTGACTTAATAAATCCAGCTGGATTCGATGTTTCAAGATTAATCTTGGATGATTGCTTTTGATGTCCATCAATATTAGTGTTGGTTTGATTGCATTCACTTACTTGCTCATATTGAAAGGTGATATTGTCATCAATTTGTCCAGTTTTAAGTTCGTTTTCCTCCATTTTGATAAAGATAAAGGTATAAACAGTTCGTTTTATCTCCTTTTAGGGTTTCAAAATGTAAATATGACAGTTGCCTACGTCGTTATGTCATGGATAGTGTTATTTCCTTCTTCTTTTTCTTCGTCGAAAGTGGCAATAAGCCCAAAGCTTAGGCAGTGTGCCAGAAACACATTTTACCTTTTACAATTATAAAAATAAATACGAAAAACCGAACTTAAGGGGTGGAAAATAGAAAATAAAAAAAAATAAATAAATTGAAAGTTGGTTTAGGAGAGATCAATGTTAAAATAACTTTATAAATTGTAAAATTGTTAGATGCTACCAAATGTGATAAATTGAGAGGAAATTTTATTTTAAGGGACAAGTGAGATCTCTAGAGGGATATTTTTGATGAAACCAGGTTTATTACATATTACGTTTTGAATACTGGCATAGAAGGAACCGTGAAATTTAGACCTTAACTTCCAAGAATTCGTCCACCGCCTAAAAGCAATACCATTCGCTGGTGTGGTATTGCTTTTTTGCCAGTCGATGTGCCAAGCGTTTTAGAGAAACTCACAAAAATGCCCGTTTGTGCAGTAAAACTTGCAGTAATCATTCGAAAATGCAGCAGTTAATGGAAAGAATATCATTCCACTTGTAAATATTTCATTATATTTATTATTTCTCTGCTATTTATGTCAAATTACGTAAATAAATAATATTGTTGAACTGTAAAATGAGTGATGCGGTGCGAGAAAGAGATCGATAGATACGCAGCCAAGCGGACAAAGAAAGACAAATATATTATTTTTGAGTTCGCACATAATGTTTATTTATTTATTTATTAAACAGGTTTCCCCATGTACACATTACAATTAAAGTAAAAATTAAACTACTAAAATAAAAGAACAAAATAACAAACAATAGAAGAGAATAACAAATAAATTGAACTAATCAGGAAAAATACAACGTTAAAATTAAAATAATGACTTTAGGCACACCATAACAAATAAATTATTCACGCTGATCACGCTGAGCAGCGGTGTAAGAGAAAGTAAATGTTTAATCCTATTGGGCGAACAGAAAAAGATATCAATCTTCGCGGAAATGGAATTTAATAATTCGATTGCTTCATTTCCTATCTTCACTTGTGCTTGCGGCACTTCTAGCTCATTCAACGGCCGTTTTGGATGACAATAGAGGCGACAGAGAGTTATTTTTTAGATTTGATTAGTTAAAATAAAAAACAATTCAAGATAATAGTATGATGACATTCTTTCAATTAATCATAAATTTTAACATAATTCCAGTTTTTTTGGTAAATTTTCACGCGCGGTTAGTAATAAAACCACCCATCACCTTCCTATATATAGAATTATATTCTATTTATTTTGTATTTCTCCCAAATTTCTCTATATTAAATCAGTTTTTTTTAAAAAATAAAAGCATAAATTGGTGTATTTCATGTGCTTTTTTGTATTCAATAGATGACACATGGATAGCTAGATGGCTAGTAGTAGATAGCTGGTACCACAATGAAAACATCGGTACTATTTAGGATTTTTTTTTAAGAAGATTTCACTAATAAAACTGTTTCCACACAGAGGGTTGTGTGTGTGAAAATAAACGTGATAACTGCTACACTACGGAAACCGACCCAAGCTGCAAGAGGAATAGCATATTAATATTATTACTGAGCCAAAAGTGTTTTTTATATTTGCCCTTATATTTACACTTCAAAAAATCGGCTGAAATTTCATACGATTAAAATTAAGTTCAACCCAATCCGACTTTTCTCCATTTGTTTCAATCAACTTGTAGACTTTAAGAATGTGTAACGATTTTTAAAATAACAGATATCTTTAAAATGGTTGTTTTTTTTTTCTTTATTTACTATTCTAACACAAAGCTCGACCCAGCGATTTGGTAGACGACTGATTCGGTCCTGCGTGCAATGAAAGCTTTGGCAGTCGCTGTTCTAATGACCTTCTTGGGAATTGGGAGTTGGAAATTGGGTCTCTATGCTAAATTTTCCTTGAAGTCTGTAACTTTTAGTAAAAGATATTTCAAAATTGAACCAACCTGCTGTCGGCTACTCAACAGACTAGAATCTAATTATTTTCCTTCCATCATTAAAAATAATAAAATCAGTGCATATATATGTACTTCTGTGAGAAAGTTGATTTTTCAAATTATAACAATCTTTACATTCAATGTCTATTTATTGAAATGAAAGAAACTCAATGTAATCACACGTCATGCTATCGCCACATGAGTTTACACGAATGCACCCGAATACCGTGTCGCATTAGATTCATTCACAGCCCAGGAAAAAATATCTAATACGAGCATAAAGAAGTTTTACTTCAAAATGTCGATTACTCCGTATAGGTATAACCATTATACCCATCAATTATCTTTTACCACACATGTTGGCATTTTTGAACGCAGGCAAACGTTAGTATTTACAGATTTTGAACTGTGACCTGACATTGTTTCAATACTTCATATATTCTCAATACTTACGATCACAAGTATAAATATCACATATGTACACTTCTTACGTGTGCCAAAATGGGTACCACCACTACCACCACCACCACCAGCGGGTACTCCGCGTACTTTCTCATCCCGGCCGCTCCGTCCTCACATTGGCAAAAGGTCAATTCATTACTGATAAACTTTTCTCATGTACTTATCCTATAAAATTTGTCGCATTTGGCCAGGTCAGGCGTTGTGCTGTTAAAGAGAAATAGAAGGTCAAATTATGTTGTCGGGTTAAACAAGTCACATATTTTATTGTAAAACTCCGCCTACAAAACAAAGCACCAGCTTTCCTCGAGCGACGACTCGGAATGTGATATTTTACTCGATAAAATTGGGCTAGCAGCATTCTTCTACAAGTCTAGCTGGATGATGGACTGAGGATGATGGTTCAACAACCTCTTAAAATTATTCCACTTTTGATGAGTTATAAATTGACACTGCCAACAGCAGCTCCACCGCTTCCTACGGCAGCTGCTGTTGGCTGTTGGCACCTGAAAACCATCTAGACTTGGTTTCCACCTTCTTGTGAATTATGCATCTTGCCATTTTAAAGATATGGATAAACAAAAACACATTCTAGATTTTATTTTTTTTTATTCAGTAAAATATATCATTTGAACAAAAGCTTAATTGAAACACACTACTTATTGGCATTGCTTGTGAGAAAAATGTACTCTAATTAATGGCTTGGTCTGTGGGTGTAAGACAAGTTTAAATGTTCGAAATCTTGCCAGGGTTTTTAGCTTAACCTCTGAGTCGAATGATTCTAAGGTCGGACGATCCCAGGGCGATATAGCAAGCAAAAATAAAAATGACCTGCCTAAAAACCAATATTTTGGCACAGTATAGAGAGGTTACAGTAAGCATGCGAGAAGCGACCTCATCAGGGCTGGCACAAAAATGTTTCACGATTGGTCCATTATAAACTGCACGCTAAACGTTTTAACGCGATATAGAGGCAAACGTTTATTTATCTCATGTTTTTATACTTTATACTTTTAGAGTGACATTTTTGCGACATTCAGTGACACTTACTTCACTCACTTGATTTTCTCAGCGCAATCTATTGGCAATTTACTACTTAAGTAGTATAATAAATTATAATAAATAATATAAAATATTAATTATATTATACTGTTATGTAATGTAATATACTCAGTTCAACCAAACAAAAACAAAAAAACTTGTCATTATGTACTTACTGCATAACTGGATAGAAATATAAAATGAGTCTTGGTAGTGGGTGTAACCTAAAAGTTAATTTTTCAGTACAGGGTCAACGAATAAGTTTAAAGTTAATTTATAAATCATTAACACTTAAATTTTTCTATGGCTTGGACAAGTTTATATTAGTGAATTTTATTATATAATAAATTCGTAACATCATAAATAACTTTTAAAATAATCTCAGGAAAACATTGACACGGAAGGTAAATGTAAATATTCTAAATGTAGTCATTTCAATAAATCATTACCAACATTTCCAACTATATTGTTTTCGAAATAACTATGGTATATTTTTTTCATCTTTTCTATTTGGGTGACAAAATCGGCGGTGGCATTTTTAATCTGCCAAATGGCAAATATCTGCCAAATATTTTTATCAAACGCTCTCAATAGAGTATATTTATGTCATTTTTCGTCTAGTGAAACATGCAGTCATGGCATCACATTTATGTTTTCTATAACATTTAGTTAATGGATAACCTGATACATAACCTAGTTCATTTCTATCAGGAATGACCCTTTGGGACTTTAAAACAGTCATTTAATTTTAATATTATATCGTCAAAATCGTAATCACAATTAGTTCTGAATATGATTATTTCAAAATGAACACGGCAGTTGTTAAACGATTTTCGGAAATTATAACTTACATAAGAGAACTTACGCGAATAAAGGATGATAATATTTTTGATGATAGGTGAAGTACAGGTTATATACTAGGGCAAAATTGTGTTCATGATTATGACTAAATAAAAATGTAGTAATAATAAAAGTTAAGAAGACTAAAAATATAAAGACAGAATCTTTTTTTTATATACCGTCAAACCTGGCAAGATTGCCTTCTCAAGGTTAGCTTTGCCAACGCCAAATGTGTCTGTCTACCTATCATCTATTTAGATCAGTATGAAATTGGCAATAGATCGATCGACATTAATTGGTGTATGGTAAAACTGGCAAAATGATGAGCTAAATTCACATCTAAACCAGTGGCAGCCATTTCTTTTTGAGGGATGTGTTTTTCGGTTTTGAGTGAGATATCCCACACTTTCGATTGCTGGATTAAAAGTTGAGAGGGTAGGCAAACAATTGCTTGTCGCAAATTTCCACGGTTCTATTTATAATATATTTTTAGTGTTTTTTTTGTATAAATACAGTTTTTTTCAAAGAGGCATAGTTACTCGAAATTGCATTTCTTTAGAGGTGGCAACTTTACCTCGATTCAGGGATGTCAATAACACATTCATACAAATTCATTAAAAGTTTTTGAAATATTTTTGTGACTCGCGTGTAATTATAAGTACTAGGTAGGTTTGTAGATTGGTGTAAAATATACTGTAGGTATAAAGAAAAATCAAATATTGGTTTGTTTGATAACCCTAGCACGGAATTCCAATAAAGTATGGAAATGGCAATTTCGCCTTTTTGCTGGTGACATATAGAATTGGTATTTTTTGGACTAAATCTTATATTGAAAGAATAGTCTTCTCTGAATAAAGGAACATTTCATTTAGCGGAAAGGTTTTCGAATAACAGAATAGCGGTAACTGTAAAAGGCATTTTTACCAAATTTCTCGTTAAGTTTGCCTAAATAAATTTTTCAAGATTCCGGTGTCTAAAATGTGAAATAAGTATATATAGGGTGATGATTTTAGAGGCGTGGTTTTCAAGAAGAGATAAAACGCATATAATTTGATGTTATGGCTAAGAATTTAGTTTTATTATAAAGATAAGGGTTTGCCATTATGTTTTAAAAATGATTTCGGGTAAGTGGGTCGGGTAAGTTTGATTTCGTAAAGCTGAGAATTTATTTCCTTCAAGTAAGTACGGTAAAAAAAACATATTTTTTTATTGAGTTTCCAAAATTCTTCTGCATTTTATTAAACAAAATGCCTACTTATTATTTTAGTGATTTTAAACCAAAATTTCTTTTATTTCGTACCAATTTATGGCTCACTTATCACTTTAATAGGATACTAATCATTATTTGTAAATAATAATGTCCTCATTTCCAATAGTAAATAGTACGTTTTATTTGAAAAAAATTTTACTTGGACAATAGAGTTAGAATTACAAAACGTTTCTTTGACTTGTCACAGCGAAATTGAAAAATAAATCAGATTATTAACAATCAAAGAAATTTTTCATTTAAAACCCTATGATAACTAAATTTCCTATCAAATAAAAAGTACTAGGAATGAATTTCGCTATAAATAACATTGACAGCGAGAATTATGTTTTTGAAAATTCGTTTTGTGGCCTTAAAATTGAATCAAAACAAGACACGTTTCTGTGGTGGGGGTTTTGTATCCATGAATGGTAATTTATTTAATTGTATGACGAAAAGTCTATTCATAGTAAACTTTAAATTGCTCTTGACTGTACATAGAAACATAATATTAAGTAGGTTTCTTTTAATTCCATTTTATCATACTTTACTTGACTTATATGTAATTTGAAATTTTGTATTTTGGTGAAAGTACCTATGTTTATTTTATTGCTTAATAAATAAATTATGTTTTGAATTATTAAATGAAATATGTTTTTCAAAATTCGAATTGTGGCCTTAAAATTGACTCAAATCTGTATCTTTGACATCAATAGTAATATTTAACCTAAATAACAACACAATGACAGCGCTGCCAAACAATACGCAACCATTATATTTATTGCAAAGTAAGATTTATTAGTTTTAAAATGCACCATTCCAGTTGCGAATTATTTAGTTCTGTTAATCTGAAAAATGAAGAAAATTCTAGAAATGAAAACCAAGAAATTAACATAAATCAACAGCGGGAAATTGAAATAGGAGATGTTCAATTTATCAAGAAAGAGCCTGATATTTACAATTTGGCGAATGTCGTAAAATACGAAGAAACTACAAAGAAAATTCCAAAAATAAATGTAAGCGCTTTAGATTTTTCGTGTACGAAGTGCGGGAGTCCTCTAGATAGCACCGCGTCCATTAATGTTCAATGCAATAGATCCATATCCGACGATTTTTATATTTTTTTATGTAGGTTATGTTTGAACGAAGAAACACCAAATAAAAATAAAATATTTGGACAGTTAAAATGTAACGAATGCTGTAAGTCGTTTGCATTTAAATACCTATTAATCAATCACATCAAAGGCGTACATAGCAGTGTAAAAGGAAACAAATACAGCGAGTGTAATAATATGTTTTTGAGACAAATAACCTTAAAAAGACACATTGATAGTGTACATCACAATATAAAAAGATATAAATGCAGCGAGTGTGATTATATGTGTACTGAAAAAGGAAACATAAGAAAACACATTGATGGTGTCCATCGCAAAATAAAAAGATATAAATGCAGCGAGTGTGATTATATGTGTACTCAAAGAGGAAACTTAAAAATACACATTGATGGTGTCCATCGCAAAATAAAACGATATAAATGCAGCGAGTGTGATTATATGTGTATTCAAAAAGGAGACTTACAAAAACACATTGATGGTGTCCATCGCAAAATAAAAAAATATAAATGCAGCGAGTGTGATTATATGTGTACCCAAAAAGGAAGCTTAAATATACACATTGATGGTGTCCATCGCAAAATAAAAAAATATAAATGCAGCGAGTGTGATTATATGTGTACTAAAAAAGGATTCTTAAAAACACACATTGATGGTGTCCATCGCAAAATAAAAAAATATAAATGCAGCGAGTGTGATTACATGTGTACTGATAAAGGAAACTTAAAAAGACACATTGATGGTATCCATCGCAAAATAAAAAAATATATATGCAGCGAGTGTGATTACATGTCTACTCAAAAAGGACACTTAAAAAGACACATTGATGGTGTCCATCGCAAAATAAAAAAATATAAATGCAGCGAGTGTGATTATATGTGTACTAAAAAAGGATTCTTAAAAACACACATTGATGGTGTCCATCGCAAAATAAAAAAATATAAATGCAGCGAGTGTGATTACATGTGTACTGATAAAGGAAACTTAAAAAGACACATTGATGGTATCCATCGCAAAATAAAAAAATATATATGCAGCGAGTGTGATTACATGTCTACTCAAAAAGGACACTTAAAAAGACACATTGATGGTGTCCATCGCAAAATAAAAAAATATAAATGCAGCGAGTGTGATTATATGTGTACTAAAAAAGGATTCTTAAAAACACACATTGATGGTGTCCATCGCAAAATAAAAAAATATAAATGCAGCGAGTGTGATTACATGTGTACTGATAAAGGAAACTTAAAAAGACACATTGATGGTATCCATCGCAAAATAAAAAAATATAAATGCAGCGAGTGTGATTACATGTGTACTGATAAAGGAAACTTAAAAAGACACATTGATGGTGTTCACCGCAAATTAATAAGTTATAAATGCAGCGAATGTGATTATATGTCTTACCACAAAAGAAATTTAATTTCACACATTAATGTTGTTCATCGCAAAATAAAAAAATATAAATGCAGCCAATGTGATTATATGTGTTACCAAAAAATAAATTTAATTTCACACATTGATGGTGTTCATCGCAAAATAAAAAAATATAAATGCAGCGAATGTGATTATATCTGTACTCAAAAACAAAACCTAAAAAGACACATTGATAGTGTTCACCGCATGATAAAAAGTCATAAATGCAGCGAGTGTGATTACATGTGTACTGATAAAGGAAACTTAAAAAGACACATTGATGGTATCCATCGCAAAAAAAAAAATATATATGCAGCGAGTGTGATTACATGTCTACTCAAAAAGGACACTTAAAAAGACACATTGATGGTGTTCATCGCCAAATATAATGTTTTTATAATGCGGCAATGTGCGGTCTGCGCGTTTGACGTTTGGTGTGTCTCGCCTCTGTAATTAATCCTTCCAATCCTTCAGTATTTTTTTTTATCAGCTCAATATGCTTTATGACTTTGGTAGTGTTGAAGTAACTATTACCATAAAAAAAAACATTTATTTTTCTACCTTAGTTGCATTACTTAAATCCATTAGTTTATCATTAATTTAAAGTAATTTTTTTTTATTATTTTAATTTAGTCTTTTTATTTTCTTAATGTAATTATTTGATTTTAAGAGGTTTTAAACGAAGACGGATAGCTGACGTCAATGCTTTACAATATTATAATGTTTTTCGTCTATTTCCACTTTTTTTTAGTTCCATCGTTCATCATTCCTTTTAGTGTAAAGTAGGTTCTTTTTTTTTAAATATTGATGAAAAGCTTTTTGAGGGTTTGTTTTAACTTCTCATAGCGGGATAAATTACCCAATTTATACTTTCTGACTACTGTTTTAAATTATATTATTTTATTCATTACTTATAATATGTTTTACTATAGGTACTTATAAGTAAAAACCGAAAGTAGCCACGGTGTTATTAATTTGAAATGAATGTTTAGATATACCGGGGTTATCCGTATTAGATATGATGGAAAAGTTAACAATAAATTATATTCCATCGATTATGTTTTTCTTGACATTAATGTTAAAATCCCCATACATTAATGTTAAAATATTTCACCGTGTGACAATTAAAATATTACTAAAATATGATGTTAATTTTCTTTTAGGATAATCCGTTCGAGTGACAGATATTTTAAATGAATGTTTTATTTATTTTATTCATTTTTATTTCTACATATTTCTTAGATGATGAATAAAACATAACCTTACCTAACTGGACATTGCCCGTACTAAACATATATGTTAAATTGGAGATGCCTGTAGTCGGCTTAGGTTGTTGATTAATGTGTTAATTAATCAATCAATTATTTGGAATAATTAATTTTGTTTTATTTTTCATTGGTTTTATTTTTAAATAAATAATGCTTAGGTATACTATTTTGTAATGGAAAAATGTGTACCAACAAAAAAAACATAAATATTATTATTAATAACGCGACTTCGGCGTGCAACGACTCGTGCCTGTGGCATATTTTCAGAAATTTTGCTATTCCTCCTTTGCAACGCCTTCTGTTGACTTGGCGATTTTATGGCCTTGGATCAATGTTGATTGCAGCATCAGATTTTAGTAATTTAGTTGTATCTTCAGCTTGTAGAATTGTGTGGACTGTCAGTCAAGCTATTGCTAATTTAAGAAGACGTTATATTAGATTTAAACCTCTCGACACAGTAGTCAGAGAATTCTATGAAATTGCTTCATTTCCAAAAGTTATTGGCACAATAGATTGTGCGCATGTTAGAATAAGCCTCTGAAATATTATGATTTTAATATTTAATTTTAAGAAATGATTGTGTATATATTATAATAAAATATAATAAAGTTCATAAGGTTAATAATACTATCTAACCTGAGATTAATAATTGATTGTTTAGTATAACTTCCTATTGTATAGATTGTGTTGTCAGAATATGTTGTTATAGTAGCCTTAAAAATGAACTAAAACAACCTTTTGTATTCTAAATAAAACAAATTTTAAAAAATATATCTATTTATTCAAACTATGTACAAGTCAACATTAACGTTTCGAATCTAAAAATCTTTTAATTTTATGTGATACTCAAGTTTATTCAACTTCAAATCGATTTCCCTAGTTTCACACTCCACTTCAAAAATTGTTTTTTTTTTGTTTGATTATTGTGTTCAAGTCTGAAACAAAACAAAGGCAACCAATTAAAAAATACATCAATCGATATGAAAAAGTGTATGACAACTTAAAATTGAAACCGGCAAATGATTTTCTTCACGATATAAGTCCGTTCAAAGTAACCAGAGAGCGGCGAAAGCACAGGGGAGATGCACGAGGGTAGCGAGGTATGGATGCCTAGTCACTGCGCCACCGGTTTAGTTTCACTGTTTAAATTTCATAATATAAATAGACTACAATTATTTATTTGATACCGGCAACGGCGTTTTGAATTGAAAGTTTAGTATCAAAAGTTTAAATGAACTCTCAGTTGAATGAAGTCTCAAAATTTTGAATATACGAGATAATATTACACGATTCTTCTAATAAGTACGACAGCTGATCGACGCGGTCGCCGTCACCTATTTCAAGATACTACATTTAATATTAATGAATAAATATCAAGTCATGAAACTATGAGATTCAAGTATGAGACGAACAAATTAAATATTAGTCAATATAGGGATAAACAGGATGTTTTAAAACTATTCCGGGAGGCTTAAGGGGGTGGTTATGTTCCCTATTACGCGTAAGAAATTGTATGAAAAATGCGAAGCTCGCGTAAATTCCCTTTTTGTATTTCGCTCTCTCGGTGCTCGCTTGCGCACGGCCAAGGCCGGTCAATGACCCGGAGGGGCGTGGCCTCGCAAGCGCACGAAATTACGACAAGAACGATTTAATATTATCACCTAAAGTGTAATTTTATTCACTGAATCCGATATGAAGGCAAAATAAATCATATTTGAAAACGCAGGGCCATTTAGCTGTTTTTTTATCAGTTCTTGGGACACGGTGTACACCCTATATATATATATATATATATATATATATATATATATATATATATATATATATACATATATATATATATATAGTAAAATAGTAAAATGTATTGTTTAAATACCGTTAATTAGATGATTTCTATGTTAAAATAGGTAAACACCTTTAGTTTAACATATATAAAAGTTTGACAGTATTGACATTTGGAAAATACGAATGCTTTTTAATATTTTAAGGATTGAAATTTTTTGCAAATAAAATATATAGCCAGAATGTTCAAAGAAAAATTAATACCGAAAGCACAGATAGTTGCATCGCTTGAGGTAATGCACGCTGGTTTAAATACAGGCCTGTATTTTATGAAAGTCTTTCACTCTCACCTACCTATCTGTGCGATATGCAATACGGTCAAACTTTCATTAAAGTAGTGAATAAATGATTTAAAAATTAAACAATAATTATGAAAAAAAGTGTGAAAATGTAACGAATATGACGTATAATGAATGAGAAGTGAATGGTTTAATGGATATTTACAAGAATAACTTACGTTCAACGTAGTTTATCTGAAAATGAATCGTTATGGTTAAAAATAAAAAGAAAAGTGTAAAATATATGCACATTACGTGCAAATCGTTAAGATATAGTAAAATAGTAAAATGTATTGTTTAAATACCGTTAATTAGATGATTTCTATGTTAAAATAGGTAAACACCTTTAGTTTAACATATATAAAAGTTTGACAGTATTGACATTTGGAAAATACGAATGCTTTTTAATATTTTAAGGATTGAAATTTTTTGCAAATAAAATATATAGCCAGAATGTTCAAAGAAAAATTAATACCGAAAGCACAGATAGTTGCATCGCTTGAGGTAATGCACTCTGGTTTAAATACAGGCCTGTATTTTATGAAAGTCTTTCACTCTCACCTACCTATCTGTGCGATATGCAATACGGTCAAACTTTCATTAAAGTAGTGAATAAATGATTTAAAAATTAAACAATAATTATGAAAAAAAGTGTGAAAATGTAACGAATATGACGTATAATGAATGAGAAGTGAATGGTTTAATGGATATTTACAAGAATAACTTACGTTCAACGTAGTTTATCTGAAAATGAATCGTTATGGTTAAAAATAAAAAGAAAAGTGTAAAATATATGCACATTACGTGCAAATCGTTAAGATATAGTAAAATAGTAAAATGTATTGTTTAAATACCGTTAATTAGATGATTTCTATGTTAAAATAGGTAAACACCTTTAGTTTAACATATATAAAAGTTTGACAGTATTGACATTTGGAAAATACGAATGCTTTTTAATATTTTAAGGATTGAAATTTTTTGCAAATAAAATATATAGCCAGAATGTTCAAAGAAAAATTAATACCGAAAGCACAGATAGTTGCATCGCTTGAGGTAATGCACGCTGGTTTAAATACAGGCCTGTATTTTATGAAAGTCTTTCACTCTCACCTACCTATCTGTGCGATATGCAATACGGTCAAACTTTCATTAAAGTAGTGAATAAATGATTTAAAAATTAAACAATAATTATGAAAAAAAGTGTGAAAATGTAACGAATATGACGTATAATGAATGAGAAGTGAATGGTTTAATGGATATTTACAAGAATAACTTACGTTCAACGTAGTTTATCTGAAAATGAATCGTTATGGTTAAAAATAAAAAGAAAACTGTAAAATATATGCACATTACGTGCAAATCGTTAAGATATAGTAAAATAGTAAAATGTATTGTTTAAATACCGTTAATTAGATGATTTCTATGTTAAAATAGGTAAACACCTTTAGTTTAACATATATAAAAGTTTAACAGTATTGACATTTGGAAAATACGAATGCTTTTTAATATTTTAAGGATTGAAATTTTTTGCAAATAAAATATATAGCCAGAATGTTCAAAGAAAAATTAATACCGAAAGCACAGATAGTTGCATCGCTTGAGGTAATGCACGCTGGTTTAAATACAGGCCTGTATTTTATGAAAGTCTTTCACTCTCACCTACCTATCTGTGCGATATGCAATACGGTCAAACTTTCATTAAAGTAGTGAATAAATGATTTAAAAATTAAACAATAATTATGAAAAAAAGTGTGAAAATGTAACGAATATGACGTATAATGAATGAGAAGTGAATGGTTTAATGGATATTTACAAGAATAACTTACGTTCAACGTAGTTTATCTGAAAATGAATCGTTATGGTTAAAAATAAAAAGAAAAGTGTAAAATATATGCACATTACGTGCAAATCGTTAAGATATAGTAAAATAGTAAAATGTATTGTTTAAATACCGTTAATTAGATGATTTCTATGTTAAAATAGGTAAACACCTTTAGTTTAACATATATAAAAGTTTGACAGTATTGACATTTGGAAAATACGAATGCTTTTTAATATTTTAAGGATTGAAATTTTTTGCAAATAAAATATATAGCCAGAATGTTCAAAGAAAAATTAATACCGAAAGCACAGATAGTTGCATCGCTTGAGGTAATGCACGCTGGTTTAAATACAGGCCTGTATTTTATGAAAGTCTTTCACTCTCACCTACCTATCTGTGCGATATGCAATACGGTCAAACTTTCATTAAAGTAGTGAATAAATGATTTAAAAATTAAACAATAATTATGAAAAAAAGTGTGAAAATGTAACGAATATGACGTATAATGAATGAGAAGTGAATGGTTTAATGGATATTTACAAGAATAACTTACGTTCAACGTAGTTTATCTGAAAATGAAATTTAAAATGAAAAATGGTATTTAAACAATACATTTTACTATTTTACTATATCTTAACGATTTGCACGTAATGTGCATATATTTTACACTTTTCTTTTTATTTTTAACCATTGTAGCGACGCTAATCGTGCTACAAAAGGTTTAAAGTTTTGCGTGTGGCACTAGCACACGGTGGAGGAGGATTGCAATACCACAGGCCGGCACCTGGGTGTATTGCCTAAAGGAAGAGGAGGGCAATACCTCAGGCCGGCACCTGGGTGTATCGCCTAAAGGAAGGGAATTCATCTTGTCAGCCAACAGGAATCATCATGGCTGCACATAAATGATTTGTTGACCAAAAAGATGATCAGTGCAAGACTACTTTATATTTAATTCATGAAGCCTGCACATCATAAAATTAAATATAAAATAAATAATTATTAAATTGTCTACTATGTATACTTACCGGGACTGGAGAAGCCTGTACAACCCACAGTCCACTACTTCTAATTTGTAAATTCATTTTGTTATATTTTATTGTGTTTAGAGAACACATATATTTATTCGTATTTCTAGTTATGCAGAATGGTATTACATTCACCGAGGCCATTAAGCAAATGTAATCTCAAAATACATAGACTGGAAATCGATATTCAGCAAGAGACATTTTGTTTATAAGCTACCGTCATACAGATTGACGAAAGAGAGGGAGTCGAATGTGTTGGTAACATTCTAAATGGAACCTGGAGAGAAATCATTCAAACTGCATAATCATCAGGGAATTCTGAAACATAGAAAACATAATTATGTGCAAGTTATAATAAGTCTAACCTAAGATTGCAGGGGGATACGCACAAAACTCAATCCGGGCGAAATAGGAAATACATTGGTACCAACAAATTCAATCTTATCGGAACGGCGAAATTGTAAAGCGGAGGGCACCAATCTCAATCAAATCGGAAAGAAGTCGGAGACACTTTTGTAACACACTGAGGCGAGCACACTTCGATCCGATGTACCTGCGGCATCGAGGGGGGCCTGGAGAAGCGCACACACGGGTCCAGAACGGGGTACAACCAACGGGGGGTCCACTCCACTGATCCAGAGAGAGTCCAGGTCCAGAGGGCGTACGTCAACTCACACTGCGGCCGCGTGCTCTTTTGTCGAAACTGAGGTAACGGGGGAAAAAGGAATGCGGGCCGAATGCAGAAAGAATCACCGCGTTCGGTAAACGTACCACCAGTAAGTCGTCAAGTGAATGACCTGGCGATATGCCCACGTACTAATCGAAGATTCATATGTTCGGCGCCACATGAGGGCAGGTAACGAAGCGACAATATCGAACACACGGCGCGACGGAGACAGCGCGGACAACCGTCCGGGACGAATCCCGAAGAGGCAATGAACTGAAGAGAGAGAGCGACGATTGTTTTTATAACTTCGGCATGAAGCGAGGCGAAGGCGCGGGGGGGGGGGGCGACCGCGGCGACTCAGCGATGCGGCGGTGGCCGGACGAGGCGGCGTTGGAGGGGGGATTTAATGTTAATTATTGTTGCGAAATAATCGTTATTTATTTGAATTAAATTTAGTAGCCAATAAAATCAGTTTAATAATAATTTTGATATTATATAAGGCGACCATTTTTGTTCTGGGAGAGGAATAATAAATCAAGTACCAGCACTGTGAGACGTTACGCTGCAGGGTTCCGTATCCCTGGCAGTTTATTATATTCGGTATTGAACGCGCGTATTACAATTAAATTATTGAGTAATGTACAGTAGTATATTATGTAAATAAATATTTAGCTTCGGAAGTGAATTGTGTTTCCTTTGGCATCCATCTTCGGACCTCGGATCATTACACCTCCTGGACCTCCTTGGTGGCGACATCAGTAGGACCACAACACTAAATTGGTGACCCCGACGTGATTGGTGACCGGCGGGAGCGGGGAAATCGACTTCGGTGACCGCGTCGAGCAGTGTTGGTTGAATCTACCGCGACGAACAGCGGCGGTTGAGACTTCGCTTTGGAGAATTCAAACAGGTATTTCAGGCTCGATTACATATCCAAAATACCTTACCATATTGTCCTTTCTCAATTAATCCGAATTTTAATTCTGTTCCTTTATTTTTACTGTTTCTTGTATAATCATTTCTCATACTTTACAATTATTCCTTTTACAATTGCATTTCTGTCCAACGAATTTACCCGACCGACAATTTAGGTTGTTAATTGCTTTGAAAATAGATTGTTTTCATAATAATTAGATTGGAAATATCTAATTAAAATATATTAGGATATTTTTCGTCGAAACAAGTGCGTTTTCAAGATGGAGGATGATAAACAACCGGAGGTTTCACCATTGTCCATGGCGACCAAGATTCCGGCGTTTTGGCACAAACAACCTAGGTTGTGGTTTGCTCATTTTGAATCGGTTATTGCCGCAAGCAAACGATCGGATAAGGACCGGTATCATGCGGTGATTGCGCAGTTGGACAGGGCAGCCATGCAGGAGGTTAGCGACATTGTCCTGGATCCACCGGCTGCAGGATTGTATGAGGCGGTCAAACGGCGTTTACTGTCGACGTATGAGGAGTCCGATTCGCGTCAGTTACAGACGCTGCTGACGGAGCTGGATTTGGGCGATTGGAAGCCGTCTCAGCTGCTTCGGAGGATGAGGGAGTTGAGCAGGGGGAAGATGCCCGACGAAACGATTCGGACATTATGGCTTTCGCATCTACCCGCATCCGCTCGGGCGGTCTTGACGGTTTCCACAGTTCAGGACATGAGCGCGTTGGCGCTGATGGCGGATCGGATCGTGGAGGATTTTAAAGGACTGTCGGAGGTTGCACAGTCGACGGCCGTGGACAGGATTTCTTTGCCGCCGCAATCGACTTCGGGGAGAAGGACGGAAAATTCGCGCGTCGGTTACAATGGGGATACGACGAGTGTTTCTTTAGAAACTACGGTGTCGGGCCTGGCAGAGCAGCTCGCGAATTTGGCTTGCGTGGTGAGTCAATTGCAGGCGGAGTGCAAGTCTCTCGGAGATAACGCCAATCGTCGGGCGGCGGGAGCTTGCGGACATGCGCGGCAGCCTGAAGGGAATATTGAACGAGGTGCGAGTGCGGGTAGCTTTACGCGGACCAATTTCAGGAACAATTCAAATATTCATACTAATTACAGGAATAATTACAATCGACGGGGTAATTTTACTCGCCCAACAACGGGCGGCAACAACAATAATAATAATAATAATCATAATTGTTGCCTAAACCATCAGCGCTATGGCGAGAGGGCTAGATATTGCCAGCCCCCTTGCACTTTCCGTAGGAATTCGGAAAACTAGTGGGGGCGCCTAGCTGTGAATCGCTAGGTGCCCAGGACTGTAAGAGATTATTTTTATATGATGTCAATTCTAGGAGAAACTTTTTAATAGACACTGGGGCAAACGTGTCTGTATTTCCAGTGGTGAAAAAATCAGCGTTTCACAAGAATGGACTTAGTCTGGTGGCTGCAAACGGGACCAAGATTACGACATATGGTGCAAGGAGCTTGGTCGTGGATTTTAGACGAGGATTCAAGCCCATGAGGGGGACATTCATTTTCGCGGATGTTAAGCAGCCTATCATAGGGGCAGATTTTTTGGCCAAGCATCGGTTGGTAGTGGACATCGCTCGGGGACGTCTTTTCGTCGGTGAGGATGTTGACGCTGTAGTATCTTCTAGCAGCGGCCAGGAGGTACCGACCCAGTGTGCAGTGGATGCTAGTGTGCCTCTTCCACATCTGTTTAAGAAGTATCCGGACGTTACGGCGGATTCTTCATATCCGCTGAATCCCAAGCACCAGGTGGAGCATCACATCGAGACAACGGGTCCACCGGTGTTCTGTCGTCCTCGTCCGCTCAACCCGGAGAGATATAAGCAGGCGAAGAAGCTTTTTGAGGAGATGGTGCAGGCGGGCATCTGTCGTCCGTCGAAGAGTCAGTGGGCGAATCCTTTACATCTGGTGGCCAAGCCGAATGGGGAGTTGCGGCCGTGTGGAGATTATCGCCGACTGAATGCCATCACGGTTCCGGACAGGTATCCGATACCGCGTCTTCATGACTTCAGTTATTGTCTGGAGGGGAAGAAGATTTTTTCGGCCCTGGATCTGGTGAAGGCTTTCCACCAGATTCCAGTGAAGCAGGAGGATGTTGAGAAGACAGCCATAACCACTCCGTTTGGATCCTTCGAAATGGTGCGCATGGCCTTTGGGTTACGGGATGCGGTCCAGTCGTTCCAGCGTTTCCTGGATGAGGTCCTTTCAGGAATGGACAATGTGTTCAAGTATGTGGACGACATCCTGATTGCGTCTCCTACGATGGCACAGCACGAGGAGGATCTGGAGGAGGTTTTGAGGAGGCTGGACAGGCATGGCATCACCATTAATGTCCAGAAGTGCAAGATTGCAAAAACGGAGTTGGATTATTTGGGCTTTACCGTTAGTGCTGAGGGCATACGACCACGGGCTGAACGGGTGAAGGCCATTGCGGAGTTTCCAAAGCCTCGGACGGTGCAGCAGCTGCGGAGATTTTTGGGGATGTTAAACTTTTACAGGTCAAGCATCCCGAAGGCAGCCGAGTACCAGAGCGAGCTCAACAAGTTTCTGCATGGGGCGAAGAAGAAGGATAATTCACCCATCGCATGGACAGACGCTTCGGAGGAGGCTTTCCAGAGGTGCCGTCAGAGCATTAGCGATGCGGTTACCTTGGCTCATCCATCGGCGGAAGCACCGATATCCATGATGTGCGACGCGTCGGGAACGCATGTGGGGGCGGTTCTGCAGCAGAAGATTGGAGATGACTGGGTGCCTTTAGGATTCTTTTCGAAGGCATTGACTGAACCGCAGACTCGCTATGCGACTTACGACAGGGAGTTAATTGGCATTCATCATGGTATTAAGTATTTTAGGAAGATGATTGAAGGGAGGGAGCTAACAGTTTTCACGGACCACAAGCCCCTCACTTATGCATTGACGAAGATATCAAGCAATAATAGCGAGACGCCCATGAGGGTCAGATATCTTACATATATATCGCAATTTGCAAGCGAGATAGTGTATGTGCCGGGCTCACAGAATGTAGTCGCGGACGCATTATCACGTATTGCACAAATCGACTTTCCGAGCACGGTCGATTACGGGAGGTTGCATTCGCTACAGACTGATAATTTAGAGTTAGAAAGCTTGAAAATTAAAACAAATTTAGAAATGAAGTTGATCACACACCAGGGGTCAGACAAGGAAATCTGGTGTGAGATGTCGACGGGCACGCCAAGACCCTACATTCCGGCGGGACTTCGGGAGGAGGTTTTAAAGTCGGTGCATGGCTTGAGTCATCCCGGGATAAGGGGTACACGGAAATTGGTGGTGTCAAAATATTTTTGGCCATGTATGAATAAGGACTGCGCACACTATGCAAAGTGTTGTGTGGCATGTCAAAAGTCGAAGGTGCAGAGGCATACGCTATCACCTTTCGAGCGATTTGACTCGGCGGAAAGGCTGGAGGCGGTCCACATAGACATCGTGGGTCCGCTGAGGCAGTCAGGAGATTTCAGATATCTGCTCACCATGGTTGATCGGAGTACGAAGTGGCCGGAAGCAGTGCCGATATCGGACATCACAGCGGAGACAGTGGCCAAGGCGTTCATGGAAACATGGATTGCCAGGTTTGGATGTCCGGCCAGGCTGACGACCGACCAGGGAAGGCAGTTTGAATCAAGTTTGTTCGGGGAGCTGTCGAGGATGCTGGGAGTCAGGAGAATCCATACGACTGCATTCCACCCACAGGCAAACGGTGCGGTGGAGAGATGGCACCGTACCTTGAAGGCAGCACTGATGGCGCGATTAGATTCCAGGTCCTGGACGGAGGAGCTACCGATAGTGTTGCTTGGGTTACGGACAGCGGTAAAAACGGATCTAAATGTCAGCCCCGCAGAGATGCTATACGGGACGTGTGTGAGGATCCCGGGAGAGTTCTTGGAAAAGAACAGGAGGGTGTACACACCCCATGATTATTTAATTAAAATTAGGGACGCAATTAACAACCAAGAGACGAATTCGAATAAAAACCAAAAGCGAAATTTCTATGTTCATCCTGATCTTTTATCCTGCACTCATGTATTCCTCCGGGTGGATTCTGTAAAGTCTCCACTTACCCAACCTTATCAGGGTCCTTATTCCGTAATCGAGCGACTGAGTAAGACCTTTGTGTTGAATATTAAGGGAAAGGGAGTAACCGTATCGGTTGATCGCCTCAAACCAGCGTATTTATATAATCATGATTTTCAGCAAGCAGAGACTCAACCAGCGGCAAGCTCAGGGGAACCGGAGGCGCGGTCCAGCACAGCGGAGCAACGACCAAGGCTTTCAATGAGGGCAGGAGGCGAGAAAAATGTGACAAGAATTCCTGTACCTACCACACGATCAGGACGCATCGTGAGACCGCCAGATCGCTTGCAATAATCCCACATTTTTCTCAATTTAATGGGGGGGATATTGTAGCGACGCTAATCGTGCTACAAAAGGTTTAAAGTTTTGCGTGTGGCACTAGCACACGGTGGAGGAGGATTGCAATACCACAGGCCGGCACCTGGGTGTATTGCCTAAAGGAAGAGGAGGGCAATACCTCAGGCCGGCACCTGGGTGTATCGCCTAAAGGAAGGGAATTCATCTTGTCAGCCAACAGGAATCATCATGGCTGCACATAAATGATTTGTTGACCAAAAAGATGATCAGTGCAAGACTACTTTATATTTAATTCATGAAGCCTGCACATCATAAAATTAAATATAAAATAAATAATTATTAAATTGTCTACTATGTATACTTACCGGGACTGGAGAAGCCTGTACAACCCACAGTCCACTACTTCTAATTTGTAAATTCATTTTGTTATATTTTATTGTGTTTAGAGAACACATATATTTATTCGTATTTCTAGTTATGCAGAATGGTATTACATTCACCGAGGCCATTAAGCAAATGTAATCTCAAAATACATAGACTGGAAATCGATATTCAGCAAGAGACATTTTGTTTATAAGCTACCGTCATACAGATTGACGAAAGAGAGGGAGTCGAATGTGTTGGAAACATTCTAAATGGAACCTGGAGAGAAATCATTCAAACTGCATAATCATCAGGGAATTCTGAAACATAGAAAACATAATTATGTGCAAGTTATAATAAGTCTAACCTAAGATTGCAGGGGGATACGCACAAAACTCAATCCGGGCGAAATAGGAAATACATTGGTACCAACAAATTCAATCTTATCGGAACGGCGAAATTGTAAAGCGGAGGGCACCAATCTCAATCAAATCGGAAAGAAGTCGGAGACACTTTTGTAACACACTGAGGCGAGCACACTTCGATCCGATGTACCTGCGGCATCGAGGGGGGCCTGGAGAAGCGCACACACGGGTCCAGAACGGGGTACAACCAACGGGGGGTCCACTCCACTGATCCAGAGAGAGTCCAGGTCCAGAGGGCGTACGTCAACTCACACTGCGGCCGCGTGCTCTTTTGTCGAAACTGAGGTAACGGGGGAAAAAGGAATGCGGGCCGAATGCAGAAAGAATCACCGCGTTCGGTAAACGTACCACCAGTAAGTCGTCAAGTGAATGACCTGGCGATATGCCCACGTACTAATCGAAGATTCATATGTTCGGCGCCACATGAGGGCAGGTAACGAAGCGACAATATCGAACACACGGCGCGACGGAGACAGCGCGGACAACCGTCCGGGACGAATCCCGAAGAGGCAATGAACTGAAGAGAGAGAGCGACGATTGTTTTTATAACTTCGGCATGAAGCGAGGCGAAGGCGCGGGGGGGGGCGACCGCGGCGACTCAGCGATGCGGCGGTGGCCGGACGAGGCGGCGTTGGAGGGGGAATTTAATGTTAATTATTGTTGCGAAATAATCGTTATTTATTTGAATTAAATTTAGTAGCCAATAAAATCAGTTTAATAATAATTTTGATATTATATAAGGCGACCATTTTTGTTCTGGGAGAGGAATAATAAATCAAGTACCAGCACTGTGAGACGTTACGCTGCAGGGTTCCGTATCCCTGGCAGTTTATTATATTCAGTATTGAACGCGCGTATTACAATTAAATTATTGAGTAATGTACAGTAGTATATTATGTAAATAAATATTTAGCTTCGGAAGTGAATTGTGTTTCCTTTGGCATCCATCTTCGGACCTCGGATCATTACACCTCCTGGACCTCCTTGGTGGCGACATCAGTAGGACCACTACGCTAAACCATAACGATTCATTTTCAGATAAACTACGTTGAACGTAAGTTATTCTTGTAAATATCCATTAAACCATTCACTTCTCATTCATTATACGTCATATTCGTTACATTTTCACACTTTTTTTCATAATTATTGTTTAATTTTTAAATCATTTATTCACTACTTTAATGAAAGTTTGACCGTATTGCATATCGCACAGATAGGTAGGTGAGAGTGAAAGACTTTCATAAAATACAGGCCTGTATTTAAACCAGCGTGCATTACCTCAAGCGATGCAACTATCTGTGCTTTCGGTATTAATTTTTCTTTGAACATTCTGGCTATATATTTTATTTGCAAAAAATTTCAATCCTTAAAATATTAAAAAGCATTCGTATTTTCCAAATGTCAATACTGTCAAACTTTTATATATGTTAAACTAAAGGTGTTTACCTATTTTAACATAGAAATCATCTAATTAACGGTATTTAAACAATACATTTTACTATTTTACTATATCTTAACGATTTGCACGTAATGTGCATATATTTTACACTTTTCTTTTTATTTTTAACCATAACGATTCATTTTCAGATAAACTACGTTGAACGTAAGTTATTCTTGTAAATATCCATTAAACCATTCACTTCTCATTCATTATACGTCATATTCGTTACATTTTCACACTTTTTTTCATAATTATTGTTTAATTTTTAAATCATTTATTCACTACTTTAATGAAAGTTTGACCGTATTGCATATCGCACAGATAGGTAGGTGAGAGTGAAAGACTTTCATAAAATACAGGCCTGTATTTAAACCAGCGTGCATTACCTCAAGCGATGCAACTATCTGTGCTTTCGGTATTAATTTTTCTTTGAACATTCTGGCTATATATTTTATTTGCAAAAAATTTCAATCCTTAAAATATTAAAAAGCATTCGTATTTTCCAAATGTCAATACTGTCAAACTTTTATATATGTTAAACTAAAGGTGTTTACCTATTTTAACATAGAAATCATCTAATTAACGGTATTTAAACAATACATTTTACTATTTTACTATATCTTAACGATTTGCACGTAATGTGCATATATTTTACACTTTTCTTTTTATTTTTAACCATAACGATTCATTTTCAGATAAACTACGTTGAACGTAAGTTATTCTTGTAAATATCCATTAAACCATTCACTTCTCATTCATTATACGTCATATTCGTTACATTTTCACACTTTTTTTCATAATTATTGTTTAATTTTTAAATCATTTATTCACTACTTTAATGAAAGTTTGACCGTATTGCATATCGCACAGATAGGTAGGTGAGAGTGAAAGACTTTCATAAAATACAGGCCTGTATTTAAACCAGCGTGCATTACCTCAAGCGATGCAACTATCTGTGCTTTCGGTATTAATTTTTCTTTGAACATTCTGGCTATATATTTTATTTGCAAAAAATTTCAATCCTTAAAATATTAAAAAGCATTCGTATTTTCCAAATGTCAATACTGTCAAACTTTTATATATGTTAAACTAAAGGTGTTTACCTATTTTAACATAGAAATCATCTAATTAACGGTATTTAAACAATACATTTTACTATATCTTAACGATTTGCACGTAATGTGCATATATTTTACACTTTTCTTTTTATTTTTAACCATAACGATTCATTTTCAGATAAACTACGTTGAACGTAAGTTATTCTTGTAAATATCCATTAAACCATTCACTTCTCATTCATTATACGTCATATTCGTTACATTTTCACACTTTTTTTCATAATTATTGTTTAATTTTTAAATCATTTATTCACTACTTTAATGAAAGTTTGACCGTATTGCATATCGCACAGATAGGTAGGTGAGAGTGAAAGACTTTCATAAAATACAGGCCTGTATTTAAACCAGCGTGCATTACCTCAAGCGATGCAACTATCTGTGCTTTCGGTATTAATTTTTCTTTGAACATTCTGGCTATATATTTTATTTGCAAAAAATTTCAATCCTTAAAATATTAAAAAGCATTCGTATTTTCCAAATGTCAATACTGTCAAACTTTTATATATGTTAAACTAAAGGTGTTTACCTATTTTAACATAGAAATCATCTAATTAACGGTATTTAAACAATACATTTTACTATTTTACTATATCTTAACGATTTGCACGTAATGTGCATATATTTTACACTTTTCTTTTTATTTTTAACCATAACGATTCATTTTCAGATAAACTACGTTGAACGTAAGTTATTCTTGTAAATATCCATTAAACCATTCACTTCTCATTCATTATACGTCATATTCGTTACATTTTCACACTTTTTTTCATAATTATTGTTTAATTTTTAAATCATTTATTCACTACTTTAATGAAAGTTTGACCGTATTGCATATCGCACAGATAGGTAGGTGAGAGTGAAAGACTTTCATAAAATACAGGCCTGTATTTAAACCAGCGTGCATTACCTCAAGCGATGCAACTATCTGTGCTTTCGGTATTAATTTTTCTTTGAACATTCTGGCTATATATTTTATTTGCAAAAAATTTCAATCCTTAAAATATTAAAAAGCATTCGTATTTTCCAAATGTCAATACTGTCAAACTTTTATATATGTTAAACTAAAGGTGTTTACCTATTTTAACATAGAAATCATCTAATTAACGGTATTTAAACAATACATTTTACTATTTTACTATATCTTAACGATTTGCACGTAATGTGCATATATTTTACACTTTTCTTTTTATTTTTAACCATAACGATTCATTTTCAGATAAACTACGTTGAACGTAAGTTATTCTTGTAAATATCCATTAAACCATTCACTTCTCATTCATTATACGTCATATTCGTTACATTTTCACACTTTTTTTCATAATTATTGTTTAATTTTTAAATCATTTATTCACTACTTTAATGAAAGTTTGACCGTATTGCATATCGCACAGATAGGTAGGTGAGAGTGAAAGACTTTCATAAAATACAGGCCTGTATTTAAACCAGCGTGCATTACCTCAAGCGATGCAACTATCTGTGCTTTCGGTATTAATTTTTCTTTGAACATTCTGGCTATATATTTTATTTGCAAAAAATTTCAATCCTTAAAATATTAAAAAGCATTCGTATTTTCCAAATGTCAATACTGTCAAACTTTTATATATGTTAAACTAAAGGTGTTTACCTATTTTAACATAGAAATCATCTAATTAACGGTATTTAAACAATACATTTTACTATTTTACTATATCTTAACGATTTGCACGTAATGTGCATATATTTTACACTTTTCTTTTTATTTTTAACCATAACGATTCATTTTCAGATAAACTACGTTGAACGTAAGTTATTCTTGTAAATATCCATTAAACCATTCACTTCTCATTCATTATACGTCATATTCGTTACATTTTCACACTTTTTTTCATAATTATTGTTTAATTTTTAAATCATTTATTCACTACTTTAATGAAAGTTTGACCGTATTGCATATCGCACAGATAGGTAGGTGAGAGTGAAAGACTTTCATAAAATACAGGCCTGTATTTAAACCAGCGTGCATTACCTCAAGCGATGCAACTATCTGTGCTTTCGGTATTAATTTTTCTTTGAACATTCTGGCTATATATTTTATTTGCAAAAAATTTCAATCCTTAAAATATTAAAAAGCATTCGTATTTTCCAAATGTCAATACTGTCAAACTTTTATATATGTTAAACTAAAGGTGTTTACCTATTTTAACATAGAAATCATCTAATTAACGGTATTTAAACAATACATTTTACTATTTTACTATATCTTAACGATTTGCACGTAATGTGCATATATTTTACACTTTTCTTTTTATTTTTAACCATAACGATTCATTTTCAGATAAACTACGTTGAACGTAAGTTATTCTTGTAAATATCCATTAAACCATTCACTTCTCATTCATTATACGTCATATTCGTTACATTTTCACACTTTTTTTCATAATTATTGTTTAATTTTTAAATCATTTATTCACTACTTTAATGAAAGTTTGACCGTATTGCATATCGCACAGATAGGTAGGTGAGAGTGAAAGACTTTCATAAAATACAGGCCTGTATTTAAACCAGCGTGCATTACCTCAAGCGATGCAACTATCTGTGCTTTCGGTATTAATTTTTCTTTGAACATTCTGGCTATATATTTTATTTGCAAAAAATTTCAATCCTTAAAATATTAAAAAGCATTCGTATTTTCCAAATGTCAATACTGTCAAACTTTTATATATGTTAAACTAAAGGTGTTTACCTATTTTAACATAGAAATCATCTAATTAACGGTATTTAAACAATACATTTTACTATTTTACTATATCTTAACGATTTGCACGTAATGTGCATATATTTTACACTTTTCTTTTTATTTTTAACCATAACGATTCATTTTCAGATAAACTACGTTGAACGTAAGTTATTCTTGTAAATATCCATTAAACCATTCACTTCTCATTCATTATACGTCATATTCGTTACATTTTCACACTTTTTTTCATAATTATTGTTTAATTTTTAAATCATTTATTCACTACTTTAATGAAAGTTTGACCGTATTGCATATCGCACAGATAGGTAGGTGAGAGTGAAAGACTTTCATAAAATACAGGCCTGTATTTAAACCAGCGTGCATTACCTCAAGCGATGCAACTATCTGTGCTTTCGGTATTAATTTTTCTTTGAACATTCTGGCTATATATTTTATTTGCAAAAAATTTCAATCCTTAAAATATTAAAAAGCATTCGTATTTTCCAAATGTCAATACTGTCAAACTTTTATATATGTTAAACTAAAGGTGTTTACCTATTTTAACATAGAAATCATCTAATTAACGGTATTTAAACAATACATTTTACTATTTTACTATATCTTAACGATTTGCACGTAATGTGCATATATTTTACACTTTTCTTTTTATTTTTAACCATAACGATTCATTTTCAGATAAACTACGTTGAACGTAAGTTATTCTTGTAAATATCCATTAAACCATTCACTTCTCATTCATTATACGTCATATTCGTTACATTTTCACACTTTTTTTCATAATTATTGTTTAATTTTTAAATCATTTATTCACTACTTTAATGAAAGTTTGACCGTATTGCATATCGCACAGATAGGTAGGTGAGAGTGAAAGACTTTCATAAAATACAGGCCTGTATTTAAACCAGCGTGCATTACCTCAAGCGATGCAACTATCTGTGCTTTCGGTATTAATTTTTCTTTGAACATTCTGGCTATATATTTTATTTGCAAAAAATTTCAATCCTTAAAATATTAAAAAGCATTCGTATTTTCCAAATGTCAATACTGTCAAACTTTTATATATGTTAAACTAAAGGTGTTTACCTATTTTAACATAGAAATCATCTAATTAACGGTATTTAAACAATACATTTTACTATTTTACTATATCTTAACGATTTGCACGTAATGTGCATATATTTTACACTTTTCTTTTTATTTTTAACCATAACGATTCATTTTCAGATAAACTACGTTAAACGTAAGTTATTCTTGTAAATATCCATTAAACCATTCACTTCTCATTCATTATACGTCATATTCGTTACATTTTCACACTTTTTTTCATAATTATTGTTTAATTTTTAAATCATTTATTCACTACTTTAATGAAAGTTTGACCGTATTGCATATCGCACAGATAGGTAGGTGAGAGTGAAAGACTTTCATAAAATACAGGCCTGTATTTAAACCAGCGTGCATTACCTCAAGCGATGCAACTATCTGTGCTTTCGGTATTAATTTTTCTTTGAACATTCTGGCTATATATTTTATTTGCAAAAAATTTCAATCCTTAAAATATTAAAAAGCATTCGTATTTTCCAAATGTCAATACTGTCAAACTTTTATATATGTTAAACTAAAGGTGTTTACCTATTTTAACATAGAAATCATCTAATTAACGGTATTTAAACAATACATTTTACTATTTTACTATATCTTAACGATTTGCACGTAATGTGCATATATTTTACACTTTTCTTTTTATTTTTAACCATAACGATTCATTTTCAGATAAACTACGTTGAACGTAAGTTATTCTTGTAAATATCCATTAAACCATTCACTTCTCATTCATTATACGTCATATTCGTTACATTTTCACACTTTTTTTCATAATTATTGTTTAATTTTTAAATCATTTATTCACTACTTTAATGAAAGTTTGACCGTATTGCATATCGCACAGATAGGTAGGTGAGAGTGAAAGACTTTCATAAAATACAGGCCTGTATTTAAACCAGCGTGCATTACCTCAAGCGATGCAACTATCTGTGCTTTCGGTATTAATTTTTCTTTGAACATTCTGGCTATATATTTTATTTGCAAAAAATTTCAATCCTTAAAATATTAAAAAGCATTCGTATTTTCCAAATGTCAATACTGTCAAACTTTTATATATGTTAAACTAAAGGTGTTTACCTATTTTAACATAGAAATCATCTAATTAACGGTATTTAAACAATACATTTTACTATTTTACTATATCTTAACGATTTGCACGTAATGTGCATATATTTTACACTTTTCTTTTTATTTTTAACCATAACGATTCATTTTCAGATAAACTACGTTGAACGTAAGTTATTCTTGTAAATATCCATTAAACCATTCACTTCTCATTCATTATACGTCATATTCGTTACATTTTCACACTTTTTTTCATAATTATTGTTTAATTTTTAAATCATTTATTCACTACTTTAATGAAAGTTTGACCGTATTGCATATCGCACAGATAGGTAGGTGAGAGTGAAAGACTTTCATAAAATACAGGCCTGTATTTAAACCAGCGTGCATTACCTCAAGCGATGCAACTATCTGTGCTTTCGGTATTAATTTTTCTTTGAACATTCTGGCTATATATTTTATTTGCAAAAAATTTCAATCCTTAAAATATTAAAAAGCATTCGTATTTTCCAAATGTCAATACTGTCAAACTTTTATATATGTTAAACTAAAGGTGTTTACCTATTTTAACATAGAAATCATCTAATTAACGGTATTTAAACAATACATTTTACTATTTTACTATATCTTAACGATTTGCACGTAATGTGCATATATTTTACACTTTTCTTTTTATTTTTAACCATAACGATTCATTTTCAGATAAACTACGTTGAACGTAAGTTATTCTTGTAAATATCCATTAAACCATTCACTTCTCATTCATTATACGTCATATTCGTTACATTTTCACACTTTTTTTCATAATTATTGTTTAATTTTTAAATCATTTATTCACTACTTTAATGAAAGTTTGACCGTATTGCATATCGCACAGATAGGTAGGTGAGAGTGAAAGACTTTCATAAAATACAGGCCTGTATTTAAACCAGCGTGCATTACCTCAAGCGATGCAACTATCTGTGCTTTCGGTATTAATTTTTCTTTGAACATTCTGGCTATATATTTTATTTGCAAAAAATTTCAATCCTTAAAATATTAAAAAGCATTCGTATTTTCCAAATGTCAATACTGTCAAACTTTTATATATGTTAAACTAAAGGTGTTTACCTATTTTAACATAGAAATCATCTAATTAACGGTATTTAAACAATACATTTTACTATTTTACTATATCTTAACGATTTGCACGTAATGTGCATATATTTTACACTTTTCTTTTTATTTTTAACCATAACGATTCATTTTCAGATAAACTACGTTGAACGTAAGTTATTCTTGTAAATATCCATTAAACCATTCACTTCTCATTCATTATACGTCATATTCGTTACATTTTCACACTTTTTTTCATAATTATTGTTTAATTTTTAAATCATTTATTCACTACTTTAATGAAAGTTTGACCGTATTGCATATCGCACAGATAGGTAGGTGAGAGTGAAAGACTTTCATAAAATACAGGCCTGTATTTAAACCAGCGTGCATTACCTCAAGCGATGCAACTATCTGTGCTTTCGGTATTAATTTTTCTTTGAACATTCTGGCTATATATTTTATTTGCAAAAAATTTCAATCCTTAAAATATTAAAAAGCATTCGTATTTTCCAAATGTCAATACTGTCAAACTTTTATATATGTTAAACTAAAGGTGTTTACCTATTTTAACATAGAAATCATCTAATTAACGGTATTTAAACAATACATTTTACTATTTTACTATATCTTAACGATTTGCACGTAATGTGCATATATTTTACACTTTTCTTTTTATTTTTAACCATAACGATTCATTTTCAGATAAACTACGTTAAACGTAAGTTATTCTTGTAAATATCCATTAAACCATTCACTTCTCATTCATTATACGTCATATTCGTTACATTTTCACACTTTTTTTCATAATTATTGTTTAATTTTTAAATCATTTATTCACTACTTTAATGAAAGTTTGACCGTATTGCATATCGCACAGATAGGTAGGTGAGAGTGAAAGACTTTCATAAAATACAGGCCTGTATTTAAACCAGCGTGCATTACCTCAAGCGATGCAACTATCTGTGCTTTCGGTATTAATTTTTCTTTGAACATTCTGGCTATATATTTTATTTGCAAAAAATTTCAATCCTTAAAATATTAAAAAGCATTCGTATTTTCCAAATGTCAATACTGTCAAACTTTTATATATGTTAAAC
Source organism: Neomicropteryx cornuta (assembly GCA_020383195.1). Classification (NCBI taxonomy): domain Eukaryota; kingdom Metazoa; phylum Arthropoda; class Insecta; order Lepidoptera; family Micropterigidae; genus Neomicropteryx; species Neomicropteryx cornuta. The sequence goes on along the minus strand of JAHKQU010000010.1, from coordinate 55,349 downwards.
TAAAGGTGTTTACCTATTTTAACATAGAAATCATCTAATTAACGGTATTTAAACAATACATTTTACTATTTTACTATATCTTAACGATTTGCACGTAATGTGCATATATTTTACACTTTTCTTTTTATTTTTAACCATAACGATTCATTTTCAGATAAACTACGTTGAACGTAAGTTATTCTTGTAAATATCCATTAAACCATTCACTTCTCATTCATTATACGTCATATTCGTTACATTTTCACACTTTTTTTCATAATTATTGTTTAATTTTTAAATCATTTATTCACTACTTTAATGAAAGTTTGACCGTATTGCATATCGCACAGATAGGTAGGTGAGAGTGAAAGACTTTCATAAAATACAGGCCTGTATTTAAACCAGCGTGCATTACCTCAAGCGATGCAACTATCTGTGCTTTCGGTATTAATTTTTCTTTGAACATTCTGGCTATATATTTTATTTGCAAAAAATTTCAATCCTTAAAATATTAAAAAGCATTCGTATTTTCCAAATGTCAATACTGTCAAACTTTTATATATGTTAAACTAAAGGTGTTTACCTATTTTAACATAGAAATCATCTAATTAACGGTATTTAAACAATACATTTTACTATTTTACTATATCTTAACGATTTGCACGTAATGTGCATATATTTTACACTTTTCTTTTTATTTTTAACCATAACGATTCATTTTCAGATAAACTACGTTGAACGTAAGTTATTCTTGTAAATATCCATTAAACCATTCACTTCTCATTCATTATACGTCATATTCGTTACATTTTCACACTTTTTTTCATAATTATTGTTTAATTTTTAAATCATTTATTCACTACTTTAATGAAAGTTTGACCGTATTGCATATCGCACAGATAGGTAGGTGAGAGTGAAAGACTTTCATAAAATACAGGCCTGTATTTAAACCAGCGTGCATTACCTCAAGCGATGCAACTATCTGTGCTTTCGGTATTAATTTTTCTTTGAACATTCTGGCTATATATTTTATTTGCAAAAAATTTCAATCCTTAAAATATTAAAAAGCATTCGTATTTTCCAAATGTCAATACTGTCAAACTTTTATATATGTTAAACTAAAGGTGTTTACCTATTTTAACATAGAAATCATCTAATTAACGGTATTTAAACAATACATTTTACTATTTTACTATATCTTAACGATTTGCACGTAATGTGCATATATTTTACACTTTTCTTTTTATTTTTAACCATAACGATTCATTTTCAGATAAACTACGTTGAACGTAAGTTATTCTTGTAAATATCCATTAAACCATTCACTTCTCATTCATTATACGTCATATTCGTTACATTTTCACACTTTTTTTCATAATTATTGTTTAATTTTTAAATCATTTATTCACTACTTTAATGAAAGTTTGACCGTATTGCATATCGCACAGATAGGTAGGTGAGAGTGAAAGACTTTCATAAAATACAGGCCTGTATTTAAACCAGCGTGCATTACCTCAAGCGATGCAACTATCTGTGCTTTCGGTATTAATTTTTCTTTGAACATTCTGGCTATATATTTTATTTGCAAAAAATTTCAATCCTTAAAATATTAAAAAGCATTCGTATTTTCCAAATGTCAATACTGTCAAACTTTTATATATGTTAAACTAAAGGTGTTTACCTATTTTAACATAGAAATCATCTAATTAACGGTATTTAAACAATACATTTTACTATTTTACTATATCTTAACGATTTGCACGTAATGTGCATATATTTTACACTTTTCTTTTTATTTTTAACCATAACGATTCATTTTCAGATAAACTACGTTGAACGTAAGTTATTCTTGTAAATATCCATTAAACCATTCACTTCTCATTCATTATACGTCATATTCGTTACATTTTCACACTTTTTTTCATAATTATTGTTTAATTTTTAAATCATTTATTCACTACTTTAATGAAAGTTTGACCGTATTGCATATCGCACAGATAGGTAGGTGAGAGTGAAAGACTTTCATAAAATACAGGCCTGTATTTAAACCAGCGTGCATTACCTCAAGCGATGCAACTATCTGTGCTTTCGGTATTAATTTTTCTTTGAACATTCTGGCTATATATTTTATTTGCAAAAAATTTCAATCCTTAAAATATTAAAAAGCATTCGTATTTTCCAAATGTCAATACTGTCAAACTTTTATATATGTTAAACTAAAGGTGTTTACCTATTTTAACATAGAAATCATCTAATTAACGGTATTTAAACAATACATTTTACTATTTTACTATATATATACATATATATATATATATATATATATATATATATTTATATATATGTATATGTATATATATATATACATATACATATATATAAATCCTAATTATGACAAAATTCAAAAAGGCCATTAACCGAAAATTGTTGGGAACAAAAAACAGATATCTATGTGATGGATAATATATTATTATGTATTAAACGGATTTCATTATAAATACCTACATTTACCCAATGATCTAGTATGTTAATAAATATATTGGTGTTTCCGGAATACGTGAATTTTATCCATAAGTGGATAACTACCCTCTAAAGACACGCTTTTTGATCTTCCCTCTCCCTCACGCAAAGTAATCTGCACGCGCATTGCTTTGCGCGCCCGCTGGATATGATAATTGCGACGAGTTATAATTTGAGTTCATTAATTTAGTTTATTCTAATTATAATTATATCTAATTATAACCGCACGGCCGGCTAAACCGGATCGATGATCTAAAAAGAATAAGTGCTTATATTTTTTGTACGGTTTTTCTTAAAAAAAGCATAAAATATCAGCGGCCCTGTCGATATGAGTATTTGAATTCAAATTAATGTTAATTGCAAAATGTTTTTTTCTGAACCACCCTAGGGGCTCGGCATATTTCTGAATTAAAAATCCGTTAAAAAGGCGTTGAATAGTATTTATTCAAATTTACTCGTAAACATTGAAATAGTACCCGCTTTCTATACGACAATATATTATTTGTAGCAGTTTGTTTTTTAAAATGTTCGATTTTTTCCCCCAAGCCTTGAGGCGACTTTTAGTCTCGAGGTTCTCGCAACCCCAAATTGTTTAAATAAAATAAATATGGTTTTTAAAATAATTTTTATACATATCTTTCATTTAGAAATTAAATCTAATTCAATGATCATTTCCTTGTTTCGTTTTCATAAAAAAAAGAATAATTCGCTCTATGAATTTCAGTTTTAGTTTTTTCTTCTTTTTCGGAATTTGACAGCCGACATCTCGGGCTGTCAGTTTGACAGAAGATATAAAAGGGACGGCCTCCTTTCCAAACTTTCTTTTTCTGCTGGATTGTGGACTCAACGACTTGTATTTTTTATTTGATTAACAATTACCCATATCAATCGAACGCGGGAAGGAGTTTATATTGTTTTACTAAAAAGAACTGTTTATATATTTTTTTTTGTTTTATTGAGAACTGCATAAATCTACATATTTGTATTGTGAAGAAGTTTTATTTAAATACAAGGAAACAATTTTATAAACCTGTCAAAAACTGTCTTTTATTTATTAGGTAGTTTCCTGAAGCAGGCGCAAAGAGCGTGGTTATTACTCACCCCTGATTCTGTATATCTGGCAATTCCACAGGTGTGAAATATGCTTTCGTTACCAAGTCGTAGCATCGTTGACTGTTATCAGTATTTTAATTAAATGTGTGTTCTAAACGCATGCGAATGAATGAGTTGAAATTAAAATTGATTTGCCTATGAAGAGTAATTCCAGCCACTTTTTGACACATTTCTAGGCACCATAGCATTATAACCTAGCAAAAACAAATATTTTTTTTCGCTGATTATATTAACATTTGGTGATTAATCGTGTTTGATGAGGACAAGAAGTTTACTCAGCCCCGAAACTGCAAAATAGGAATTTGCCAGGTTTTTGAGAGCCCCATAAAGCCTTACTTGATTACGACGGGATCAATGAAACTGTTGTCTTGGTCACTGTCTATCTCATTCCCCTCGCGCTCGTGTGAGTGAGAGGGCTGCAACTCTGTCTCAACTCCATACAAAAATAGCCACTAGGTGAAAGCTATATGAACCAATTTGCCATTTTAAGTAAGCATTAAATGCAGTATTGATCAGGATCAACGGATGTTTTGACGTGATTGGTTCGATTTCAAATCAGCTTATAAAAACTGATGACATCTTTCTAAATGCAGTAGTGACCAGAGTGATTCATAGTAATTCATAGTGACCCAGATGACACCAAATTTGAAGCAATTGGACCTCCCAGGTCACCAAAGCTGATTTTTCTTACCAATGGTGAGTTTTCATAGGAATAAATCGCCATAAACGTGGTTTGAACCTGAATAAAAAGAATAATAAACAACACTCGTCCCGTAATATTAGGTTAATTATTTTAAAGGTACCTTTTCACCTTCTTCCCAGTTTTGGGAAGAAATCTTCCTTCTTTTGGTGATTTTTTCCATCGCCAAGAAAACAAATCAAACTTGGATTATAGGTAATTTTAAAGATTAAAATCACCAGCAAATGGGACAAAACGGTTAAAATTCGATAGCGATTAAATCAGTGAAATACCAAAGCGGACAGCTGACACGACGCGAGTGAATTGACAGCGCTATTGCTAGCGTAAAATATGTCCAAAAACACGTCGCCTGCTAAACGTCAACTAGGTTAACCATTCGCTTCGCTAAACAGGGTTTATTAATAAGAATTTTTGAACGCCTTATTAAGGCTTTAAACATCATTTATCTAAACGGAGGTTAAACAACAGTTTAAGCAAATCTAATAAGTAAGACTAATATTTACTCCTAAATGCTAAAACCATTTTCAAACAGTATTTCTTTGCCTTTAAAACATTCTCAGTAAACCTCAACAGTTAAATTATACAAGTATAATAATATACTATGTAAGTTTTATTAAAAAAATGTAGGTACCGTTTATGTAGGTTATTTAGTTATTTTTTAAATAAACTAAATTGGGCCTAGCTATTAACCCAACTGGTATGGTAGTTTACAATAATTATATTTCTTTATTTTTCATTAGATTATCAAAAATATTCTGCTTTTTTTTTTTATTTGCTAGAGCAACGAGGTGTGTGGCATCATTCACACGCAAACATGGCACACGTAGTTGTCTATGGGTAAATTAATCTTCTTTCGTTTAGTTTTGGCCTGGGATTTATTTATCGTCACCGCAAAACCACCATTAATAGGAAATTGTAATCTTCTAAATTAAAATGGATAATAAGATTGAATTATGGGTATTTATTCATAGGATACCCATAACTCTAATTATCCATTTTAATTTACAAGATTAAAATACACTTCACAATATAGCCACTTTAATTTTATTAATATGCAAGATTATCGGCGATTTGTACATTTTAGAGTAAGAGTGTCAACGGATTCCAATGACAAACCACTATTTTCTGCTAAATGGCAGATGATGATTATCTAAAAATTGTATATTATATTAGTAATTCATAATTTAAAAAAATATTTTTTATTTAATAATTGTATTTCGGCTCAATACTTAAATTAAAATGTTTATAATTCACAAATATGCCGGTATTCCTATATGCCTATATAAATAGATACGACACACTCATTCATTTAACCGGCGATTAGAGTTTCTATAGCCAAAAACTACGATTTCGCTAGAACAGTGGCAATGTTTTAAATAAATAAATTAATCCTTCCATGTCGTCCATGCTTGATAGATTTCCATCGAATTTCCCAGTATTATGACTTGAACACCGTGGGTTCAAGTCACCGTGGGTTTTGAACTTTTAAATGCCTAAATCCTGTTTATAATGTTGTCTCGTGAATATCTAATACAGTACTAGATATTTGAACTTTGCAATTTATAAAAGCCTAAAATATGTTTCAGATTACTTCGAATATTATTGGTTTTTTATTGCAGGACCCATTGCTTTTTCAAAACAGTTTTAGAAGCCGGAAATCCATTATTTTTTTAGTGTTTTATAATACTCCTTAAAACCCAACCAAGAAGAATTGGATTTTTTGAATCTTATAGATAATGGCAATATTTTAAACTAACAAAATTCGAAAGATGAACAGCTGTCACTGTCAGTGAAGCATTTGTTGTAAACTATGATACTAGGGAAGCTAAAAATATAATTGTTTTCTTATATTATGTTCAAATAATAACAATAATGCCCTAAAACGATCATGGATAAAAGTGAGTATCAATTATAAAAAATATCGATAAGCCTATTGATCAAAGCCCACAGTAAGAGGTGTCAAAAATACTCAACCTAAATTTATTGCAGAGTAAGCTTTAATTATTATTTTCAAAATGAAACATTCCAGTTCAGAATTAATTAGTTCTGTTAATATAAAAAATGAAGTGTATTTTCAAAATGAAATCCAAGAAATTAACATTAATCAACAGCGGGAAATTGAAATAGAAGATGTTCAATTTACCAAGAAAGAACCTGATATTCACAATTTGGCGAAAGTCGCAAAATACAAAAAAGAACAAGCCACAATGAAAATTGCGAAAGTAAATCTAAATCTTATAGATTTTTCGTGTACGAAATGCGGGTGTCTAATTGATAGAAGCAAGTCTGCCCATGTTCAATGCAATAATAGCAATGCAATATTAATTGAGTGTTTTACTTTTTTGTGTTGGCAATGCTTAAACGTAAAAACGCCAATTAAAAACCGAAAAAATGTATTTAAAAAGTTGAAATGTAACGAATGCTGTAAGACGTTTGCATTAAAATATCTATTAATCGATCACATTAATGTCTTTCATCGCAAAATAAAAAGTCATAAATGCAGCGAGTGTGATTATATTTGCACTCGAAAAGGAAACCTAAAAGGACACATTGATGGTGTTCACCGCAAGATAAAAAGTCATAAATGCAGCGTGTGTAATTATGTGTGCTACAGTAAAGGTCACTTAAAAGGACACATTGATGGTGTTCACCGCAAGATAAAAAGTCATAATTGCAGCGAGTGTAATTATGTGTGCTACAGTAAAGGTTACTTAAAAAGACACATTGATGGTGTTCACCGCAAGATAAAAAGTCATAAATGCAGCGAATGTGATTATATGTGTACTCTAAAAGGAAACCTAAAAAGACACATTGATGGTGTTCATCGCAAAATAAAAAAATATAAATGCAGCGAATGTGATTTTAAGTGTACTCGAAAAGGAAACCTAAAAGGACACATTGATGGTGTTCACCGCAAGATAAAAAGTCATAAATGCAGCGAGTGTAATTATGTGTGCTACAGTAAAGGTCACTTAAAAGGACACATTGATGGTGTTCACCGCAAGATAAAAAGTCATAATTGCAGCGAGTGTAATTATGTGTGCTACAGTAAAGGTTACTTAAAAAGACACATTGATGGTGTTCACCGCAAGATAAAAAGTCATAAATGCAGCGAATGTGATTATATGTGTACTCTAAAAGGAACCCTAAAAAGACACATTGATGGTGTTCACCGCAAGATAAAAAGTCATAAATGCAGCGAGTGTAATTATGTGTGCTACAGTAAAGGTTACTTAAAAAGACACATTGATGGTGTTCACCGCAAGATAAAAAGTCATAAATGCAGCGAGTGTAATTATGTGTGCTACAGTAAAGGTTACTTGAAAGGACACATTGATGTTGTTCACCGCAAGATAAAAAAATATAAATGCAGCGAATGTGATTATATGTGTTACCACAAAAGAAATTTAATCTCACACATTGATGGTGTTCATCGCAAAATAAAAGAATATAAATGCAGCGAATGTGATTTTAAGTGTACTCGAAAAGGAAACCTAAAAGGACACATTGATGGTGTTCACCGCAATATAAAAAGTCATAAATGCAGCGAGTGTAATTATGTGTGCTACAGTAAAGGTCACTTAAAAGGACACATTGATGTTGTTCACCGCAAGATAAAAAGTCATAAATGCAGCGAGTGTAATTATGTGTGCTACAGTAAAGGTTACTTAAAAAGACACATTGATGGTGTTCACCGCAAGATAAAAAGTCATAAATGCAGCGAATGTGATTATATGTGTACTCTAAAAGGAAACCTAAAAAGACACATTGATGGTGTTCATCGCAAAATAAAAAAATATAAATGCAGCGAATGTGATTTTAAGTGTACTCGAAAAGGAAACCTAAAAGGACACATTGATGGTGTTCACCGCAAGATAAAAAGTCATAAATGCAGCGAGTGTAATTATGTGTGCTACAGTAAAGGTCACTTAAAAGGACACATTGATGGTGTTCACCGCAAGATAAAAAGTCATAAATGCAGCGAGTGTAATTATGTGTGCTACAGTAAAGGTCACATCAAAACACACATTGATGGTGTTCATCGCAAAATAAAAAAATATAAATGCAGCGAATGTGATTATATGTGTTACCACAAAAGAAATTTAATCTCACACATTGATGGTGTTCATCGCAAAATAAAAGAATATAAATGCAGCGAATGTGATTTTAAGTGTACTCGAAAAGGAAACCTAAAAGGACACATTGATGGTGTTCACCGCAATATAAAAAGTCATAAATGCAGCGAGTGTAATTATGTGTGCTACAGTAAAGGTCACTTAAAAGGACACATTGATGGTGTTCACCGCAAGATAAAAAGTCATAAATGCAGCGAGTGTAATTATGTGTGCTACAGTAAAGGTCACATAAAAACACACATTGATGGTGTTCATCGCAAAATAAAAAAATATAAATGCAGCGAATGTAATTATATGTGTACTCGAAATGGAAACCTAAAAAGACACATTGATGGTGTTCATTTTAAGATAAAAAGTCATAAATGCAGCGAGTGTGATTTTATGTGTACTGTAAAAGGAACCCTAAAAAGCCACATTGATGGTGTTCACCGCTAGATAAAAAGTCATAAATGCAGCGAGTCTGATTGTATGTGTACTGTAAAAGGAACCCTAAAAAGACACATTGATGGTGTTCATCGCTAGATAAAAAGTCATAAATGCAGCGAGTGTGATTTTATGTGTACTGTAAAAGGAACCCTAACAAGACACATTGATGGTGTTCACCTCAAGATAAAACATCATAAATGCAGCGAGTGTAATTATCTGTGCTATAGTAAAAATCACATAAAAAGACACATTGATGGTGTTCACCGCAAATTAAAAAGTCTAATCATACGGGCTTTTAAATCTAACTGGATTTATTCCATCAGGGGTTCCTCGAGGTAGTCTGTTGGGCCCATTATTATTTCTATTTTATATTAATGATACTGATAGTTGTCTTCACAATGCTGACGACCTTAAAATTTTCTATCCTATAAAACATGTTGATGATTGCCGTCTATTGCAGGAAGATATCGAACGTTTTGCTACATATTGCAATGTTAATCGACTTTATTTAAATGTATCTAAATGCTACTCTATGTCATTTAGATGAAAGACCAGTACTATTGATTTTGATTATAAAATTAAAAGCACTTGTTTAGCCAAGAAAGTAACTGTTAAAGATTTGGGGATAACACTTGATCGAAAATTACTTTTTGTAAAGCATGTCGACCCAATTACTTATAAAGCTTTTGGCATGTTGGGTTTATTCTCAGAGCATGTAAGCATTTTAATTGATTTTTTTCTTTCAAGATCATCATTCGTCCGAAGTTAGCTTGAATATGCATCTCAAATATGGAATCCACATTAGAATTGAGAGGTTGGAACGAATTGAAATGAAATTCATTAAGTATTTGTATTATCGTACATTTTTTCTTCCTGACATTTTCTCAATTTCATTAGAAAAATATAATATGGCCAATCTTTCAGATAGAAGATCTCTGACTTATCGTACTATACATAAAGAGCTCTTCGTCTGCCCATATGCAAAAGTAATTACTCCCAAAACTCCTACATATGCAAAGTATGTAATGTGTGTTATAAACTTTCTAGTATTAATAATGTTATTGATATATTTCGTTGTAATTTGAGTGAGTTTAAGCATCAAATTTCTAATTGTTTGAATGTGTAATTTCCTCTTGTCTATCTACCTTTTGTTAAAAAGTATATGTTAAATATTTGTTTCGTTAGTTTTAGTTTTTGCGAATTACACATTAATTATATTTTAACATTGCAAATTCTTAAAGGTTAACATTCTTATCTTTGTTTTTGTATAAGGGTTGTAACTAACTGTTTATTTGCCAATTAAAAAATAAATAAATGCAGCGAGTGTGAATAAATGTGTTTCCATGAAAGAAGTTAGAAAAAAATACATTATTGGTGTTCATTTCAAAATAAAAAGATAGAAATGTAGCTATTGTAATTATATTTGTACTCAAAAAGGAAATTGATGAAACACACATTGATGATGTTCAAACCGAAATAAATATATAAAAAATGTAGGGATTGCGATTGTAAAAAAAGGTACAATGTTATCCGTGACATGGCTTTGAGTTCATTATCTACGCAGACGACATAGATTTTATAGGTTTAACTTTGAAATGTAAATTAAATTAAATTTAAAAAAAACATATCTTATCATTATACAGGATGATTTTTACCGTTCGACTCTGTAAAATACAGAGTGCGTCGAAAACAATATAGAAATGAAGGCGACTAAATACGTGAACGAAGATTCCTTCTGAGGAGTGATTCTGACACACAAATCGTTACCTTCAAATTTATTTTTTAACCTTCTTGTTTCTTTACTGTACTTTACTTTATCTTACTGTACCTTACAGTGGTCTATTCAGTGTTTCTGCTACTTTTGTTAGTTATTCGTATCGAAGTATGATTACCTGATAGGTAAAATTAAATAAACACACCTAGCTTTAACGTGCCTAATTATAATTATTGTTTTGTTTATCGTTATAATATTGAGAACAAATATATAAATTACATCGTAGCTGTTAATAAAATAATTAATTTAAGATAGCGTTTATGATTAAATTCATTTTGTTAAAACTGCCATAGAAACAAACATATTTAACAACATCACGTCTATCGTAAAATAATTATTTTTTTAACTAATTTATATTTATAAGTCCAAAAAATATGTTTTTTTTTTACTTAATACTATTAACTATTATCTATTATCTATTTGAAATTTTCTAATATCTATTAGAAAATTTCAAATATTAAAATAAAATGATTAAGTATGTTGAATTTCAGTTAAGGAATTTATATTATTATTTTAGTTTATTGTTTTAGAAACCCATGCTTGATGATTTGGTAGAATTTGCTTAGAATTCAATAAAATTTTACCGACCTCATATGGATTTTTATTTTCCTATATTATATCAAACAAAATCTTCTTTTTATTGTAATATTTCAAAGTTTCGGTTTGAGTGTAATGTAATATTAAAAGTACCTAGTTTGTAAGATAAATAGTATCACTATTTTAATTCAGTTAATTACTTTTTTCGTATTTGATTTTCAAAGTTGGTGTTTCAAACATTTACAATATTATATTATTTTTCTTTTTTTTCTAAACAATTACTTATATTATAGTTGGATCGTATTTTATGTTTTACTTATTGGCTTTCGGTAAATATTTTTCAATTTAAAACAGCCTTCTTAATATACCGGGAGTGTATTTTTTTGAAATCGGTATAAATTAGGATCTTAATCATCAGAAATGAATGGTCAGATAAAACTACCTACCTACCTAGCGACGATTTCCGTGTGAATTAAGTGGAAAAGTTACAATAAAATTATTTATCCTTAAAAGATGTTGATGTAAAAAGTGTATAAATTGTTTTAGATAATTAAGAAAATTTAAATGCAGCGAGTGCGATTCAAATCACTCGCAGAATCATATCGATATAGCTCATCGAAAAGAATTAAGTGTAGCCAGTGTAATTAATTAGAGAAACATATCGAAGCATTTCATATGAAAATAAACAAATCATTTGCAGTTCATTAAAATATTAAAATGTAAAAAAAAGCTATGGCTATTAAGTCGACGGGTTTCTGAGCAAAAATCCCTACTACCCTCCAAATCGCATTGCATGCAGCCAACATAAAGAGTGATACGATTTTTTTCATCAAATTACGATATTGATATCGTATAAATTGATCTCATTTTTTATACAGTTATACAGGATGAGCTATATCTAACCCAGAATATGCATGCCCAGAAGCACCCCTTAGATAAGTTCACGCTGCATATATTTGACTTCACGCGCAGGCGCTTTATACCCGTCTAATTAACCCTTATAGCTCGACATACCCTCTTTAATGTCAACAATGAAGTAGTATTTTTGTAAGGCGATTTGACGTTCTTAAAAAAATATCAAATTTAAATATAAGGCCAAATAATTTTACACTTTTTCATTACTTTTTGCTTTCCTCTACCTCGTGAGGTCTTTGTAATTTACCATTATTTTAAATTAGTTTTAAATATCACACTTTTCCTAATCTATTATATATAAGCCCTCGTAATACATATCTATAAATTTTTTTATTATATTCATATGGGAAAACACAATTATATCAATATAACATTAAAAAAGAATCAGATAATAAAACCGAATTTGGATTTTCTTCCTATTTACAAACAGTAGGTATTTGTATATAGAGGATGTGTTTAACTGTGTGCGAGAAAGAGAGAGATATTGTGTCTGTGAATTAATTCATTTTAATACCTATATTTATATACAATACGATAATGTATTACTTATATGCATTAAGTATCTTCCAACTCAAACATCTTATTTATCCTAAGATCTTTTTTTATAGGTAACATCTCGCGTACGAAATAGTAATTGTATTTTTTCTGCAACCTTCATCTGGCCGCCCTTAGAACAGGTTTTTTTAACCTAGTTAGAGTAGCCATGTTACTTCAGAGCAACAATAAATGACTGGTGTTTAATTTGTCTATATTATACTAATTTAATTCCTTGTTCAGTGTTATTTATTGTTGTAACTTCTTATTGTCCCATAATGAATAAAGAATAAATAAATAATAAAAATAAATAAATGCCGATAAAAATATTTGTATCTTTTAAAATCTACATTCATGATTAAATATTGAATACGGCAAAGTGACTTTACCTTGTGTAAATGACTAAACAATAAATGCTAAGTGACTCGTAAAATAAGCATTTCCTAGTGTAGATAGATTATGTAAAAAAAAAAAAGTTGATATGTAAACATTTATAGTGGGGCTACTGCGATTTTTCGGGGTATTTGATTTGCTATTTTCTTCTTTACTTAAATGTTGAGAGTCTCGAAAATTCTCATACATTTTATCAAAACTTTAAACATAAATATCTCATTGACTGAATGCAAAACGTTTTTTCAAAGTACGTTGATTTTATTGTTCAAGATTACCTTACATTTAAACGCGACGAATGCAATCACAGTAGTTTAAGAAAACCACATTTACAAAATCATATCGATGTAGTTCATCGGAAAATAAGAAAATTCAAATGTAGCGAGTGCAATTACGGAAGTTTAAGCAAAGCATATTTACAGCAGTTATTTGTACCAGCCAATCCCAAGACATCTGTTTGAAACCGGGTAGATATTAGTATTTGTGAATACGTTCACATTATTTAATTCTGTATTTTACACGTTATTAATGAGATAAAAATAATAATATTACTTGTATATATTTTTATAGCATAGCAGTAATTATAATCAAAATTAAGTATAATTATAATTAGCAATCGTATAACATTTTAAAATTATAATCAACAAGCTAAGTTAATTTAACTAGGTGCGATCAAAGAAAGTATTTTTAACGTCCAATTAATTTTTTTAAACTTAATATATGCATCTAAAAAGTATTATAGTAAATTTTATGACAAATTATTAAAATGGATGCTTTGCTTGTTGTATAAAAGTTGAAGAGTTTATTGAACTTGTCAAAATCGAATAAGTAAACCACCACCCTATATACAATAAACTATATAATTTAAATAAATCAAAATCATCATTAATATGTTCGATTTAATCTTTTTTAGGAACATTTATTTTTATTATGCTGATCATAAAAATGTTTTAAAAGTATTGCCATAATTCATAATGCTTTAATTAATTGTGGAATCTACCCCCTTGCGTGCGACGACCTGAGGCCGAGTCTGCACTTATTGGCCTCGTTGCAGTTTGCAGATCACTTTGTGCAGCAATTGGTGGTGAGTGGTCTCATGTGTGTTGAGTTCGCAATAAGATACACATTTACTTATGTTATTAATGCTAATTCTAGACGCGTCATATCGCGTCATGATGGCAAGAAATCAGGAACTGAAGAATGGTTCAATTGATACAATTTAGATAAAATATTGAGCAGATTTAGGCAAAGAATTAGAAGTAAGCGATTAGAACTGAACCTATTTGTATCCGTATTTCTATAGATATAATACTATTGCTCTTTCGCACTTGCACACCTTTTTAATGAAAATAAGCGAGACGGACGATAATATTGGAATTGATAAAGAATACACTGGTGAATGAAATAACCCCGCACAAAGTTTTTCATTAAAGGTTAAATAAATATTAAAAAAACCTCGACATGCATTCTAAAACTGTTACTATACATATTTATGGCCGCCTTTTCATTTCCTTCGAAATTGTTTATCATAAAAACATTAATATTCAATATTTCCTTTGTGTTTGAGCAAAGTTTCGAGGACAGGCGAGCCGCAGGGACCAAAACGTTTTCCAAGAAGAAATGATAATTTCTGTCGTTCGCTCCTAACATGTTATTTAATAATATTTTGTAACAATACAATTTTATAACTAGTACTTTTTAAACTACAATAATAGAATTGTCAGCACAATTGAGGCAAATCAGCATGATTCCTCGGTGTCATAAGATCATTGTTAAAACATGATGATGATTTATTACTTTATTTGAACATATACATACAAATCACACACACTCAAAACTACCACAAACATCACTCACAAATTACACATAACATATCAAAAAATTCTACTGAATACGACGTATATAATATTCATAATCTATGTATATTTTAGGAACACTATCACAATTTTTTTTTATGCTAATGTTAATATTGTAAAATGTCCGAAATCCATAATTGGTTTTGTATACTAGTAATAAGTTTTTTTGTAATGATAAAAATGAATACTGTTGGATTTTTCAATAAAGAATAAATAAATAAATAAATAAATTATATTTCAGCCTTCGGCATGCAGCCAACAACATTGTTATGTATTGAAAAAAAACCCACACAACTAAATATAACCTCAATTAAGTATATAAAAGAAATACTTAATTTGAAAAAAAAATAATGAATCAATTGATTAAAATCTCACCAATCAATCCGTTGCGTTTGTATTAATTGAAGTCCTCCTTTACTTTACTTCATTCCATTTAGAATTATTATTTTGTCACTTTATTTTTTATAATTAATTTACAGGTTATTACTGATTATTGGGCCAACATAAACGCTATTCTATCAATCACGGCCTTAAAACACTGCGATAGGGTTGCCAGATGACCATTTGGAAAAAGATTGTTTTTTTTTCAATAAAAGGAGGACTTTCACAATTAAACTAGATTTTTTATATAATATACTTTATTTTATTTATAGAGACTGGACGACAAATCATAAAAAGGAGGACATGTCCTCCAATAGGATACCATCTGGCAACACTACACTGTGATATACAGATAAGATGTCCTAAATTTCACATATCGTAACATTTTTTTTAAAATATAAATATTTAGATACAACTTTCTAAACTGATTACACATAGAAATGTCGTACTTTATCGAGTATTTCTCACCACTCTAACCATTCAAGTTTTTTTTATATTTTAAAAATTATATCTACATAATTTTAGTGAAAATAAAAAATGAATATTTCTCAATTTCAATGAATCTTTAAATTTTAAGTCAAACATTTGAAGAAGGAATATTCAATAAAACGTTTAGTTGCCATGGCAACTCCAGCAGATAAATAATAGATTAGGTATTCATTTCAATGAGTGCGACACTCTTATATTGACAGATAAACAAACAATAATATGAAATTTGTGAATTAATTATAAATTAATCGTCAAACACGCTTATAGCAGTTCAGAGCCACCAACTTAAGACGCTGATAAGATCCAAGCTGATAAGGTATTTAGGCGTTATTCACAGCGTCCTCAACTAAAGTAGGTTCCTCAAAACTTAAGGTCATGTCAACAAAGTGATGTTTATGACGCTGGACGTTCAAAGGACTGGCATTTTACCATTTAACAATTCTCAAACTGTATGTACTAAGTTATTCAGATTCGAGTTAATTTTTATTATTTTATAATTACACTCGCAAGCATCATTATAAATAAAAAAATAAGTAAGCAAAAATAAACAGTACCTAATTCATATCTTTCTATAACAGGTACCTGCCATGTTTCTCAAAATTAAAACTAATATTGGTATTTATTATTCAAAGGTATTATCAATTAATTATCCTTTCTTCCTTGTGATCGAGCTTTCAGGACATTGACCGACAAATGACCGAATTTGAATATAAAGCAGTCATGTGATAAATTTAAAGTTCAACCGATTCGTATGGAAAAGACGATCTTCCGAGTATTCCAATTTTATATGTAGAAAATCTTATCCTGGTCTTTTGCAGGACATATCGACGGATTAACAAAACATAAGACCCACATTGGCCTGGAACGACTTGCCTCCTTCAGGACTTGGTGTCGACAACCACCAGCACTTAGCTTCGTTTTATATAGTTTTCTATGCCGGTCATACATTTTGTTATGTATATGTTACATAAGAGTATGTGAGGATTACAATTGACAGTAAATAAGTTCACAGTAATTATTTTTGTTTTACATTTTTCAATAAAGAAACATTTTCCTTCTTAATGAGTGGGAATATTGGCCAATATGCAGTCGGTGCATAGCTGGCCTCGCATATGTGGCCCACTACTGATGATGATGATCTCGATGATGCTGTTGATGGAGATGATGACGATTAGTTGTTTTCTGGTGTTTTAGTTTACATTTGATAATACTGACTTTCATTATGTTGGGTTATTTGATCCTGAAAGCTCTACGTTACATAATATTATGATACAAACATTCAGTATTTCAAATTATTATACAAAAAATATGAAATCTGTAATTAACTGTAAATATCTAGTTATAGTGTTTTTTGTTGACTGAGGGAAGTATAACTCTCAAAGCCTTGATGCGTGGCATACCGTCCTACTTTCCCAAATATACCTAAGATAGAATAGTAGAGATTTCATTTTTATAGAATGGGCGAAAATAGCACATAATTATTTAACTAAGTAATAATATGTTTACTTTTACATTAATAAAATTACAATACGCACATTACTAACATAACCTAATTCATAAAACAATAAAATATAGTCAACCTTAAAACAGACGATAATTAGCCTAGTCAAGTTGGTTAAATTTATAGTAAATAATTATTTTATGACCATATTCATTACCCAAATTGAATAACTGACAGGATATTTTCCGTTTACCTTTTGAGCGATGTAATTCTCTTCAAATTTATAAGCTGCCTTTTATATAGGGTATTTTCTTACATTACTAGTATTATTTACTAATATTCTTAACTCTACTTTAAATCATGTTTTTTTTATCTAAATCTAAAATGACAGTTTAAACGTTATTTAATATTTTTAACAAAAAAAAAAATAATTCGCCAAAACGATTGGCAACTGTGCGCAGTGCGTGGAATAGAAGGTTTTATCTGGCCATTAAATATGCTCCGTTTTAAAACTTAACTGCGTAATTACATACACATATTGTGAAATACGATAAATTGCTCCATATTTTAACATTTATTAATTAACCAATAAGCAAAAGCGTATTTTTATGATTTACAAATTAAATACGTTTGTAGGATGATTTTTTGTCAAAATAAAGAGAATTTTAATCTGTACCTATCGCTTAATTATAACTCAATATCGTCAAATGTAAATTTTGACATATTGCTTGTTGTTGAACTTTTTATAACGGTGATTTTTGTGATCTCGATTAATTAAAGCTGATTATGAATCTTTTTATTTTTTGCGATGAACTCCAGCGATATGCGTTTGTAAATGTGCTTTCCTTAAACTACTGTGATCGCACTCGCTACATTTAAATTTTCTTATTTGTCTATGAACTCCATCGATATGCCTTTGTAAATATGCGTTGCTTGAACTATTGTGATCGCACTCGCTGCATTTAAATTTTCTTATCTTTCGATGAACTCCATCGATATGCCTTTGTAAATCTGCGTTGCTTGAACTATTGTGATCGCACTCGCTGCATTTAAATTTTCTTATTTTCCGATGAACTCCATCAACATGCTTTTGTAAATGTGCTTTGCTTGAACTACTTTGATCGCACTCGCTGCATTTAAATTTTCTTATCTTTCGATGAACTCCATCGACATGCTTTTGTAAATCTGATTTGCTTAAACTATTGTGATCGCACTCGCTGCATTTAAATTTTCTTATCTTTCGATGAACTCCATCGATATGCGTTTGTAAATGTGCTTTCCTTGAACTACTGTAATTGCACTCGTCGCAGTTAAATTTTCTTATCTTTCGATGAACTCCATCGATATGCCTTTGTAAATTTATTTTGATTGAACTACTGTGATCGCATTCGCTGCATTTAAATTTTCTTATTTTCCGATGAACTCCATCGATATGCGTTTGTAAATGTGCTTTGCTTGAACTAGTGTGATCGCACTCGCTGCATTTGAATTTTCTTATTTTCCGATGAACTCCATCGATATGCCTTTGTAAATGTGCTTTGCTTGAACTACTGTAATTGCACTCGTCGCAGTTAAATTTTCTTATCTTTCGATGAACTCCATCGATATGCCTTTGTAAATTTATTTTGATTGAACTACTGTGATCGCACTCGCTGCAATTAAATTTTCTTATCTTTCGATGAACTCCATCGATATGCGTTTGTAAATGTGCTTTCCTTGAACTACTGTAATTGCACTCGTCGCAGTTAAATTTTCTTATCTTTCGATGAACTCCATCGATATGCCTTTGTAAATTTATTTTGATTGAACTACTGTGATCGCACTCGCTGCAATTAAATTTTCTTATCTTTCGATGAACTCCATCGATATGCGTTTGTAAATTTGATTTGCTTAAACAACTGTAATCGCACTCGCTGCATTTAAATTTTCTTATTTGTCGATTTTGTTTAATCTTAAATTGTTCATCCGTAATCTTCTTTCGAGTATCAGTCACTGTTGATATCTTTCTTTTTCTGCATTCTAAACACACTAAGTTCGCCCTTTTGTGCTTATCTATTGCAGTATTTATTCGGCTGTGTCTATCAAGAGTACATTTGCAAATGTTACAAATAAAATTGATATCTTTTAATAATATAATTGGGCTTTTTACACTTTGGACCGTTTGATTATTACGTTGATCGTTCAAGAGATTGGTTTCTAATTTTATAAACTTTGTATTTTCTTCTTCAAAAGCATCATCTTGAAGATTTATACTATTCTCGCCGCGGAAACCAAAGCAAATGTCGTTATCAACTTCTGACTTAATAAATCCAGCTGGATTTGATGTTTCAAGATTAATCTTGGATGATTGCTTTTGATGTCCATCAATATTAGTGTTGGTTTGATTGCATTCACCTACTTCCTCATATTGAAAGGTGATATTGTCATCAATTTGTTCAGTTTTAAGTTCGTTTTCCTCCATTTTGATAAAGATAAATGTATAAACAGTTCGTTTTATCTCCTTTTAGGGTTTCAAAATGTAAATATGACAGTTGCCTACGTCGTTATGTCATGGATAGTGTTTTTTCCTTCTTCTTTTTCTTCATCTAAAGTGGCAATAAACCAAAAGCTTAGGCAGTGTGCCAGAAACACATTTTACCCTTTACAAATATAAAAATAAATACGAAGAACCGAACTTAAGGGGTGGGAAATATAAAATAAAAAAATAAATAAGTTGAAAGCTGGTTTAGGAGAGATCAATGTTAAAATAACTTTATAAAATTGTTAGATGCTACCAAATGTGATAAATTGAGAGGAAATTTCATTTTAAGGGACAAGAGAGATCTCTAGAGGAATATTTTTGATGAAACCAGGTTTATTATAAATTACGTTTTGGATACTGGCATAGAAGGAACCGCGAAATTTAGACCTTAACTTCCAAGAATTCGTCCACCGCCTAAAAGCAATACCATTCGCTGGTGTGGTATTGCTTTTTTGCCAGTCGATTTGGCGAGCGTTTTAGAGAAACTCACAACAACGAAGCAGTTAATGGAAAGAATATCATTCCACTTGTAAATATTTCATTATTTTTATAATTTCTCTGCTATTTATATCAAATTACGTAAATAAATAATATTATTGAACTGTCAAATGAGTGATGCGGTGCGAGAAAGAGACCGATAGATACGCAGCCAAGCGGACAAAGAAAGACAAATATATTATTTTTGAGTTCGTACATATTGTTTATTTATTTATTTGTTAAACAGGTTTCCCCATGTAAACATTACAATTGAAGTAAAAATTAAACTACTAAAAGAAAAGAACAACATAACAAACAAACAACAGAAGAGAATAACAAATAAATTGAAGTAATCATGAAAAATACAACGTTAAACTTAAAATAATGCCTTTAGGCATAATAAATAAATTATGCTGATCACGCTGAACAGCGGTGTAAGAGAAAGTAAATGTTTAATCCTATTGGGCGAACAGAAAAAGGTATCAATCTCCGCGGAAATGGAATTTAATAATTCGACTGCTCTCCCAATCCGACCATAGGTACTTTTATACATCGCACATGGGGGGTATTTGGCCCAAAAAGCTGGCCAAACTAATTCTTTGAGAAAGACAGATCTACGGATGGTATTTTGTTGGAAACATACATATTATTGTGTTCTCGTACCATTTAAATGAATAATGATATATTAATATTTATTATGTTATATATATTTATTATATTATCACATAATGATTTATATATTATCATATGCCCGGTTTGAGCTTTTAGTAATGTCTTCTATAACCTATAAAGCATCTAGCCGACCTGATTGATGCACGCAATTTCATCTGAGTAGCGAAAGTCAATTCTTGAGTATCAACTGATCGGAGTTCTTCAGGGTTTTCCTCTTGCTTTTCTCTTACTAAACAAAGTTAAAATTGGTGTATTTTTATGTACAACATTAGATCGCAGTTGAATGTCTCGTTGGACCACGCTCAAATTATACAATACCAACTACGGCATAAAACTATGGATCAAACTATGCTTATTTATCAGTAGATCTTATAATAAACAAGATGGCTATGATACCTGTAACTATCATAAATATCAACTGCTTCTATACATTGTTTAGTAGTAGTAAATTATCTAATCAGAACCTGACGTCTTACAGCTAGGCCCTTCAGGCGTCATAAAAGGCATCTTCGCCCAGACTATTCGCGCGTGTGGTACCAACTTGTGATGGGTTGCTTCATTTCCTATCTTCACTCGTGCTTGCGGCACAATAGAGGCGACAGTGAGTTATATTTTAAATTTGATTAGTTAAAATAAATAAACAATACAATATAATAGTATGATGACATTCTTTTAATCAATCATAAATTTTAACATAATTCCAGTTTTTTTGGTAAATTTTCACGCGCGGTTAGTAATAAAACCACCCATCACCTTCCTATATATAGAATTATTCTCTATTTATTTTGTACTTTTCCCAAATTGAACTATTTTTAATAATTCGGCAAAATATGTCTAAAATACTATATCAATGCACAAAACCACGGCAAAATTCCTAGTTTAGTTCTATATTAAATCAGTTTTTTTTAAAAAATAAAAGCATAAATTGGTGTATTTCATGTGCTTTTTTGTATTCAATAGATGATATAAAGATAGCTAGATGGCTAGTAGTAGATAGCTGGTACTACAATAAAAACATCGGTACTATTTAGGATTTTTTTTAGGAAGATTTCACTAATAAAACTGTTTCCACATAGAGGCTTCTGTGTGTGAAAATAAACGTGATAACTGCTACACTACGGAAATCGATACAAGCACGGAGAGGAATAGCATATTAATATTATTACTGAGCCAAAAGTGTTTTTTATATTTGCCCCATACGAAATTCGCCCGACCCATTTACACTTCAAAAAATCGGCTGAAATTTCATACGATTAAAATTAAGTTCAACCCAATCCGACTTTTCTCCCTTTTTTTTTTTTTGCACCCTTTCCACGTGCAACGTGCGCAGGCGCTTTTGCCCAGAGACTACGCTTTACGGGTAGCATTTTGCAGAGAAATGCTTCGACGATCCCGGGAAGATGAAAACTTCTTTGATTCGATTTTGTGGAGCGATGAGTCTACATTTAAAAGGGTTGGCGTATTCAACATGCTCTTGGTTGGTGGAAAATCCGAGAATTATAAGGAGAGATCGCTTCCAACATCAGTTTGGTGTCAATCTGTGGGCGGGAATACTCGGCGGTAGGCTGATAGGGCCATTTGAGCTGACACGAATATTCAAAGGTAGACGATACCTACAGTTCCTGCGGCATGATCTTAACGGACTTCTAGCAAATTTTCCACTGGAAATACAGGAAAGAATGTGGTTGCAGCACGATGGAGCACCACCTCACTTTGCAGCCAATGTCCGCAATCTCCTAGATAACACGTACCCCAATCGCTGGATAGGAAGAGGGGGAATTATCCCCTGGCCAGCACGCTCGCTGGATCTTAATCCCCTCGATTACTTTGTTTGGGGCTACTTCAAGGAAATGGTATACCAAGACGAAGTTCAGGACGAACGACAATTAAGAGAATAATTGAAAGCTCCAGCAGTTGTCGTTCGTAATAATGATAGAGCAATGCGAAATCTGAAAAGAAACCTTTTGAGAAGATGTCATCTATGCATTAATTAGAGTAGGAGGAAGACATTTTGAGCATCTTTTCTAGAAAAAAGTTGCAATAAATGATACATTATTACAAATACAAAAATATATTTTATTTAGCTTGTTTTATTATTGACCGACCCCCCTCATTGAAAAACTACTACTAAAAGTATGGAAACATTGACTAATACCAATAAATTGTACCTTCTTTAGAATCAGTATGAACAGTAGAAGTTTTTAAAGTGGTGGTATAACTTTCCGTAGTACATTTTTTTTAGGTAAACTTTATACAAAGTTGAGGTATTTTTTTTATGAAAATAGTAAATTATGACAAAATTCAAGTTTACTTTTTTAATATCGAGGAAAAGTTCACGAAAATACTTTTACTAGAAAGATAAATTACTAATAAGCACGAAACAAGAAAAAAAAATGTTGAAAAATAGATCATTTTTTATTCATGATTTTTTATGTAAGACGGGGTAAGTATTTTCAAAAAGGTGGTTGTAAGTGGTATAACTTCTAAACCATTGAGAATTGGTAGACCATGTTTATA
The DNA here is from genome assembly GCA_020383195.1 of Neomicropteryx cornuta. NCBI lineage: Eukaryota > Metazoa > Arthropoda > Insecta > Lepidoptera > Micropterigidae > Neomicropteryx > Neomicropteryx cornuta. The sequence goes on along the minus strand of JAHKQU010000010.1, from coordinate 31,971 downwards.
TTAAGTTTGATAGCAAATGACATCTCCTATCACCTCATTTCGTTTGATCCACCACTTATGGGACACCCTGATGTCGCTGGCATACTGTCAAAGCCGTGATATTATAATTGCACGGTTTATTGACAATCGGCTTAATTTCTTACAATTTATTGCCTTAATTTCACGGGTTTATTGCCTTAATTTAACTTAACTGGTTAGCGCTAGATATAAATAAAATTAATATGGGAATATAGGTTATAAAAATTACAGCTTTTAGGTGGGAAATTTGCTTTGTTAGAGTTTAATATACAATTAAAAAATAGTAATATTTTTGCTATTCGGATATTCACGATTAAAATTTATAATTATTTTTAATATTTAAAAATATATTAATCGGTCCTGTCAACTATTTTTCTTTCCTATTTCTATACTTTGTAAAAAGAATAATCAGGTCGAAATGTCAAAATGAACTGTGAAAATGTCAGAACTACGTTAAGTGAGGTTATAATTATGGAAGGAAACGAAAATCAATCCGCTCTCAAATTAGAACAAAACGATGACAATGTTACCATAAAATATGAGCAATCAGTTGATTGCAATCCGTCCAGCAGCCATTTCGACGGGACGCAAGAGCCATCATGCGAAAATAGTCTTGATCCAGATCGTTTTAGTGAATCACACATTGAATACAAAAGATTCTATGGTTTCCAGAAAGAAACGATAATTAATCACCACTGCGATTATTTTGAAGAGGAAAATACTAAATTTATCAAATCGGAAGCTAATATTTCAAGTGGAGAATATTGTGTTAACGCAGATCAAAAATTCAAATCTAAAACAACGCAAAATGAAGAAACATCCATTTTGACAACAAATGAAATCGGCTTTACGTGTCGTAGTTGCAAGTGTACCGTTGATAATTGCGGTTTGATAAATAGCGTTCATAATCAACAAGAGTCAAATTTATTATGCTTGGATTGCAAAGAAAAGGCAAAACTTTGTTTAACAATGACTGCTCCTCTGAACAAAAAACGCTCTAAATTACATAAAATTAAAAAAAGAATATATAAATGTAACGAGTGTAATAGGACATTTAAGCAAAACTCTATTTTATTAGGTCATATTGATTCTGTACACAAAAGAATACGATTCAAGTGTAATGAATGTAACAAGGATTTTATAAACAAATATTATTTGGTGGATCATATTAATGTAGTTCATCGGAAAATTGGAAAATTTAAATGCAGCGAATGCAATTACACATGTACAAGTAAATACAATTTGAAGATACATGTCGATGCAATTCACAGAAAAATAAGGAAATTTAAATGCAGCGAATGCAATTACACATGTACAAACAAAACAAATTTGAAGAATCATGTCGATGCTATTCACCGGAAAATAAGGAAATTTAAATGCAGCGAATGCAATTACATACAAAACAAATTTGAAGATACATGTCGATGCAATTCACAGAAAAATAAGGAAATTTAAATGCAGCGATTGCGAACATACCAGTGCATATAAGACAGGTTTACAATACCATATCGATGCAATTCACAGGAAAATAAAATTTAAATGCAGCGAATGCAATTACGCATTTACAAACAAAACAAATTTGAAGATACATGTCGATGCAATTCACCGGAAAATAAAATGTAAATGCAGCGAATGCAATTACGCATTTACAAACAAAACAAATTTGAAGATACATGTCGATGCAATTCACAGAAAAATAAAGAAATTTAAATGCAGCGATTGCGAATATACCAGTGCATATAAAATACATTTAAAACACCATATAGAAGTAATTCATCGGAAAATAAGAAAATTTAAATGCAGCGATTGCGAATATACCAGTGCATATAAGACAGGTTTACAATACCATATCGATGCAATTCACTGGAAAATAAAATTTAAATGCAGCGATTACGAATATACCAGTGCATATAAAACACATTTAAAACAACATATCGAAGTAATTCATCGGAAAATAAGAAAATTTAAATGCAGCGAATGCAATTACACATGTACAAACAAAACAAATTTGGAGATACATGTCGATGCAATTCACCGGAAATTAAAAAAATTTAAATGCAGCAATTGCGAATATACCAGTGCATATAAAACACATTTAAAACGACATATCGAAGTAATTCACTGGAAAATAAAATTTAAATGCAGCGAATGCAATTACACATGTACAAACAAAACAAATTTGAAGATACATGTCTATGCAATTCACCGGAAAATAAGAAAATTTAAATGCAGCGATTGCGAATATACCAGTGCATATAAGACAGGTTTACAACACCATATCGATGCAATTCACTGGAAAATAAAATTTAAATGCAGCGATTACGAATATACCAGTGCATATAAAACACATTTAAAACAACATATCGAAGTAATTCATCGGAAAATAAGAAAATTTAAATGCAGCGAATGCAATTACACATGTACAAACAAAACAAATTTGAAGATACATGTCGATGCAATTCACCGGAAAATAAGAAAATTTAAATGCAGCGATTGCGAATATACCAGTGCATATAAGACAGGTTTACAATACCATATCGATGCAATTCACAGGAAAATAAAATTTAAATGCAGCGAATGCAATTACGCATTTACAAACAAAACAAATTTGAAGATACATGTCGATGCAATTCACCGGAAAATAAAATGTAAATGCAGCGAATGCAATTACATATGTACAAACAAAACAAATTTGAAGAATCATGTCGATGCTATTCACCGGAAAATAAGGAAATTTAAATGCAATGAGTGCGATTACACGAGTACATATAGAAGACAGTTACAGAAGCATATCGATGCAACTCATCGTGAAATTATTAAATTTAAATGCAGTTAGTGTGAGTACACGTAAAGGACAGTTACAGAAGCATTCACGGGTGTATGCCGATGTCCTTTTAAGTGGTTGATATAGATCAATAATCAAACATAAATGAGCAAAAAATATTGTAAAAATGTTTCCTAATTACGAAAAGAACTAATTCTAAATTTTAAAGAAATACTTTGAATGTTTGAGAAGGCATTTGAACGCATGGCGCGGTTCGCGAAGCAAGCCCTTCGAAAAAAAACAAAGTTTTTTTAATTATGTAATTATTTTAGTATGATGGTTTTTTTTCAGGGGACCGGTTTAGCTGTCGATATAGATTAACTCCCCAAAAAGACATCACGAAAAGAAATACATTCTGTAGATGCAATTCATTGTGAAATAATTAAATTGAAATGCATAGAATGCCTACAGTTAAAAAATATGTACAGTTTCAACGTAGTTTATCAAAAAAATGGAAAATAATAGTTTAAACACAGCGTTGCGCCGGCCCTGGCCTGCCCTAGAACAGGTTAGAGCGAGATTGCCATTCGCGCCTTTTGGTCGACGCGTTCACATAAGTCAACTTTTATTGCTAAAGTCATCTTTTATTGAATTTAATTTAAATTAAGTAGATCCGGTTAATTTAATTTCCATTCAGATAATCAAATTAATTAGTATTTGGTGTTAATTTCAGTCAGTCATTAAATAATAAAGTAGGTATTGTAATGCAACAGCACAATTGAAATAAAACGTGATATTGCGTTCGTTATATTATTTCGCTCTTGCTTTGAAATAAAACCACTTTCGTTATAAAATAATTTATTAAATTTTATGTCCGCGCCCGTAATATTAGCACGATTAAACGCGTTTTGCCTTAATTAAAAATAAACATTAAATTATACACTTTTATTATCTTTTCGTCCCTGCAACATTTTAAGTTAACATAAAATAACAAACCCACGCAATACATCAGAAAATGAAATAAAATTGAAAGCAGGCATTGCGATTGCACAAATTCAATAAATACGAATTTAAAAAAAATATCGATTTGCAATTACAAGCGTGCAAACAAAAATCTATTAAAGAACCGATTAGGTAACTTTTACTATTAACTTTAGGTACGTACCTACTTAAATAGTACCTAAAAGATCTTTTGTTTAAAAAAAATAATTATATGATTAGCATAATCAAGTTTTTTTTTACATTTAAAGACACCTCAAAAAACAATTTTAATATGCAGATGTGATGCTCACCATTATTTTTATATTTGGTTGAATTGAAATTGAGTGATCGTATATTTGAAATAATTGTGTTTTAATGCTATTATAATGTGCTGTTCAAAAACTATTTAAGTGAGGATTTAATAAAATTAATACAAATTCTAAAATCCTAGATTATTACTGTATTATAATAAAAAATATATAATAATATATTTGTGCATTTCTCTTGAAATATATTCATTTAAATATTTGGCAACTGCATTTTTTTAAAGTAGATAGTGTTTTTTAAGTGAAAGCCAATTAACGAACTTGTATCAAACTCTGCGCGAGCTGCCGCGCGGCTCAACCCGCCGTAGACTTGCAAAGCGAGAGTGCGCATATTGAATCCCTCTTATTACTGTGGCGTGAGGGTTGCTCATATCAAAAATTGTTTCAAATAAAAGTTGTAGGGAAATTAGAGGTCTACAATTAACATTTCGAACGAAATTGATCCTGTCATTATTAAGGGAGGTATGGTTCTTGTATTTTGAAAAAGCACTTTATCCCACCCCTAAGACTAATGGTTGGCGCTATCAAAAAAGTTTACTTATGTGAGTTTTCAGCCCCTAGTTAGGGAATAATATCAAATTTAAATTAATTCGATATTTTATATACTAAGAAAGTTATAGCAAAATTTCACTTTTCCCTGGTCTAATTTTGACCCTTAGCGAACTTGACCGAGACTTTGTGACGTTAAATTTTATGTATCAATTTGAAAGTGATTGGTGTGAAATGACGGCAATTATTGTATCCACAAGAAAGTGATGAAATTTCTTTTCTAAAACATTAAAGATAGTCTTCTTCATCCGATATAAAAAAATCCAAAAGATCTGATACAAGTTTTTTTTTAAATTAAAAACATTAGCCGAAAACAAAAATAGCATAATAATGTAAAAATACAAAAAAAAAGTTTAAAAGGGCTAAAGTTTAGATATTGCCGAAAAGGTTAGCAATAAATAAATCCTTTCGGTGTTTTTTCACTCACGCTATCTGATGAGGGTTAATCAAGGGTGAGGGTCAATCCCTAGGGACCCCTTCGCTACACCCTTTTAACCTAACATGGCATCATATCTTTTGGTAGGATAGTGGTAACATTGTGTTTTTCATGTCCAATTATTTTTTTTTAAAACAAAAAGAAAAGACCTGTTTCTCAAAGAGATTAGCAATTGTGCGTAATTTAAGGAGCCTCTTCCCGATGGCACTTTTCCCCAACGATCTTTTAAAACATATAGATACAAATTGTCCTTGTGAAAACCCGACACCGGTAGATACCCATCTAGATAGAGACTGGATAGATGGCACATGCGAGCAAGCGAGACGTACGATTCGCGAGGAGTGTACTCGACGCAAAGTGGCGTACTTGGCGTGGTGCGTTTTTCGCCCTCAGTTCCCGTATCTATGTTTTCTGGCAGCATAACTCCACATTGGGGAATTAGTAAACCCGTGTACACGTCTCCCGGACTACCCCCATATGGTATTCGTGTGTGATAGAGCCACGTGCAATTAGATTTACAAAATTTCGGCCCAAAGTAAGATCATTGTCTATCGCTTGGACGTATTCAAGGGACGAATATAAATAAAAAATATATATACATATATACATATATACTTGTACTTCTACATAGTAAGGTAGGAATGTTTATTTTTTTTATCTAATAAAATAATATATGCGTTTCACTTTATTTTCATGTTTAGTTTCATCTGTAGTTTTGTATCCTCTCGACTAACACAACAAAAAAAGGATAATACAAGTGGAAAATGCAACAATAAAAAAAACACATAAATAAACTTTCTTAGAACATGTAACGCTCACCTAACAGATCATATAAAATCGATTAACATGACTGATTCAAATTAAAACATACTTAATAGATACACGTATTTTATTTTCATATTTACTATAAATTAAGTAAATACACTATTTATACTTTACACTTTAAATAAGAAAATCCACTATATATACCTTAAGTAAATACAATTTTCAGTCTACCTACTTTTGCAACTTTGAACTGGCATAAATCACACTTTATGTAGGGTTAGTCTGTAGCTGACTTGCCGAACGCTCCTTGTCAGTTTGACAGGTTAGAGTCGCCATGACAATAATAGAGACAGAAAGTGTTAATTTTGCAGTTGCCCTGATTCGTACGAAGTAGGAATTGCTGTATTCAATTTATTTGCCATTATTCGTCCGGATTTGCATACAATATAATCATTATTCTAAACAAGTGAAACTTTAACCAAATTGACAGGTTAGGTTAGGTTAGAGAAAGTAGAACTCCATCGAAAATAGTGAAGTGATAAGTCAAACTCAACTAAAATACGTGGAGATATTACATTCATTACAAGAATATAATAATTATGTAGGTACCTAACCAAAACATTCTTTTGATTTAATATCACATAACATAATGTTAAATTAATTTATATTACTCATAAAATGAGACTCATAAAATGGAGCAAGCGAATGATCACAGTATTTATGAGAAAACTAGAGATAACAAACCAAGCAGCAGTGATTTTGAAAAAGTGCGATTTAATAATTCTAACGAATATTCTGCAAGTCAATCCGTTAAATCAGAAATCATTGTCAATGACTGCGATAGTAATCACCTGGAACAACTGAACTCAAATCAACTATGCGATCAATTTACAGTAGAAAATATCAAATTTATCAAATCGGAAAAAGACGCAAAAAATGTGGTAGAGCATAATTACGGAAAAAACGCCATTTTTTCATTATATCCGAGCAAAATAGACGAAATGAAATGCGTCAGAATAATATTGAAGAAAATAGACTTTACTTGTTCGAATTGCATGAGTTCCGTTGATCGAAACGGTTCCATACATTCGCTAACGAATAATCTCAACGAACATCTAATTTTATGTTACAGATGTTCAGATGAAACTACTCTTTCATCATTGACTACTAAAAAACAAAAAAGCAATAACATTAAAATATTAAAAAATATCAAAATTGGAAAACTCGTTCACAGAAAAATAAGAAAGTTTAAATGCAGCGAATGTGATTATGCATGTTCAGTTAATGGAAATTTACGGAACCATATTAACGCCGTTCATCGGAAAATCAGAAAGTTTAAATGCAGCGAGTGTGATTATGCATGTTCCACTAATCAACATTTACGGAACCATATTAACGTCGTTCATCGGAAAATAAGAAAGTTTAAATGCAGCGAGTGTGATTATGCATGTTCCACTAATCAACTTTTACGGAACCATATTAAAACCATCCATCGGAAAATAAGAAATTTCAAATGCACAGAGTGTGATTTTGCAAGTCCAGTTAATAGAAATTTACGGAACCATATTAACGCCGTTCATCGGAAAATCAAAAAATTTAAATGCAGCGAATGTGATTATTCATGTTTACTTAAAGAAAGTTTACGAAACCATATTAACGCCGTTCATCTGAGAATAAGAAAGTTTAAATGCATAGAGTGTGATTATGCATGTTCAACTAATCAACATTTACGGAACCATATTAACGCCGTTCATCGAAAAATCAGAAAGTTTAAATGCAGCGAGTGTGATTTTACAAGTTTTGCTAAACAAAAATTACAAATACATAACTATAGACATCACATATAAGAAAGTTCAGCTAGTTCATTAAGGTTCATTTAAATAACAAATTCATTAATATATAATTAAGACAATATGTTGTTTTTAATGTAGCATTTCAGATATAACATTTACAATTAAGTACTGTCATCTTAAATTAGAAAGTTCATATGCAAAGTGCGTGGTTTTAAGAGTTATTTTGTATTTTATTTGGAGTTTCAGATATTTACAGAAACATTTCTGTTATTTGCACATTTTGAATAAAATGATTACAGCCACGGCAATTATCGTTTGAATGCGCATAACACAGTTTTGTGTAAAATCGTTATAATTGCAACAACTAGGTACTTAACAGGTTAATTCATTCTACCCTCGTATTTGCCTACGAATTCAATCCTTTTGCATCAATAATTATGAATTCGAAGTTTTTGGAACTAACACTAGTTAGTGGTCAGATGTTTTCTTTTAGGAATTTTAGTATTTTTGTCAATTTTAGGTGATTTTTTTCTCCCGCAAATCGATCTATGGTGTTATTTTACACTTGAAACTGGACAATTTTATTCTACAAGTTTGTTAATGTACCCAAAAAAAGTAACTCAAATGGGCAGTAAAATATTCTATAAAAATTTGTTCCGTTTTCACATTAAGATTAAGTTTTTTATATTATTATACAAAAAAATAAATTCATACCTCATTAACATTTCTCACTTCAAAATTGACATCAAAAACAATATTATATTAACACATTAGGTAACACACAAATACTATAGAATAATAAAAAATAAATTAAATAGTATTAAAATACATTAGTTTCGACATTGGCAGCGCTGATATTTTATCCTAATGCTGTCACTTTTTTACAGTCAGTCTGATTTGGGTTTTGAGTAGAGCGACTCAACTGCAGACGGGAATTTTAAAATTAAATTAAATAAGAGAAGATCCTTTAAGTAGCCCGTTCCTCTGAATCACATGATTCTGTGGTCAGCCGTGAGTGAGTGGTGCACCAGTGGAACCCAGCATTCAGAAAGCAGCGTTTTGAGTAGCAGTCACCAGGGAAGTATTCCTTTGAGGTCTGCGGGTTCCACCTATCCTAGCAAATTTGTCGCATTTGGCCAGGATGTGTTGTTAAAGAGAATATCTTTTTCGAGCTGGAAATAGCAAGATGAAAATGTTGTCGGGTTTAACTAGTTTTTAGTTTTAAGTAACTAGGGTTTAGTTAGATTTTTAAGATTGTTATATATTTTCTTTGGAAAAAATGATAAAATTAAGAAAACCCGTAAAACAATAGTCGTTTCGTTTGATGTGTAGAATAACCCCATAAAAGGACTTGCACTAGAAAAAGTTGACCCATTTAGTCCGGAGGCGAGGAAGTCAAGTGATAAGGAATCCCGTGGGAAACACTATTTCATTTTTATACTTAGGAATGTCCTTACATTTTTAAAAACAAAATATTTATTCACATTTTATTACTTTAGAAGTTTAAATTACCTAAAAATAATGCAATTTAACAATAGTATTTATAAACAACATATAAAAGACATTTTTTCATATTCTATAATTTATGAAAAACCTAATCTTTAATTTGTTTGTTTTGTCCGCATGCTAAACTGTGTAATGTTTTAATATATAGGGCCACACGGCCATTTTGAATTGATTGACAAGGTTTGATAATTCTTTATGAGCGAAGAATGAGTTAAGAGAATATAATTGAAATTACCTTAAGTGAGAATTCAGACAAAAAGCATCCACTGGCGTGGTCGATCTGAGCGTACTTTGAGTTTGGTTTAGTTGTTTTGAATTCCTTAAGATACTTTTAGAAATTGATTATAATTTCTCGTTTATTTCAAAACGATTGGCGCCTATAAAACGGACTAAGATTGTTTTTGCGTGGTTCCGTCGTGCCAGTGTGTTGAACTTCTTTTAAAAGCAATTAACAAGTAATTGAGTGGATAAAGGTAGATAAATAAACAATTAAATGAATAGATAAAAATCCCAATCTCATATAGATTCAGCTTCAATGCTCCTATACTGAACTTACGAGAGAAATGTATTTAAGATTTTAGCAATATTTTTAAAATGAAAATTCTGAAAATATTAATACAACAAATCGCAAAATTCAACAATAATAGTGAGCTTTTATAACAATTTTTTTATTAGATCATCCGAATGAAATATTTCATCATCCATTTGTATAATCAGACCCGAAAGGGTAAAAAAAAAACATATTTTCTAATTTTCAATTAGCAGAAAACATCTGAACCACAAAACACAATAAAATAATCATCTTTTATTTGTTTAAATTCAGCGATTGATTATGCATATTCAACTAACGGAATTTATATTAGGAATTTATATTGGCGTTAATTGGATAATAAATATATGTTGAACTAATAAAAGTGTTGGATTTTTGGTTTTAGATGGCGTTCATTGACAATTTTAATGTAGCGACTGAGTTTATGCATGTTTAGCCAATACAATTTACACTCATATTGACGCCGTTCACCAGAAAATAAGAAAGTTTATTTGCGGTATGAATCACTGTGCTACTGGTATATATTAATGATGCTCTATGGTAAAACAATATCATTTAAAACAAACGCGTAATTAATTGAATTAAAACGGACTAAAAATATTCTTTAAATAATCGGAAAATTAAAAAATAAAATGAAAACCGTTTTACACTATATTAAAACAAATACTATTCAATAAGTATCTTTAGTCGGAGACTTTATTAACGACACATTTGACAAAAAAAAAAAAACTGCTATATCTGCCATGACTGCGTACAAAATTAATAGATATAATAAAGGTGTTTTTTTTTAGGGGCGTGGTTTTCATAATTTGATGTTATGGCTAAGAATTTAGTTTTATTATAAAGATAAGGGTTTGCCATTATGTTTTAAAAATGATTTCGGGTAAATGGCCGCCGCGGCTGACTCGAACAAATTCCAGCCGAGAGGCCCAATTTTCAACCACTTTTTGCAGCAAGTTGGGCCGTATGTCAGCAATAACGCGCCGAATATTCTCTTCCAAGGCGTTAATCGTGTCCGGCTTATCTGCGTAGACAAGCGACTTCACATAACCCCACAAAAAATAGTCCATCGGTGTTAAATCGCACGATCTTGGAGGCCACGCCACGTTGTTCACGAGTAAGTCTATTCATTATGAAATGGCAAACCAAACTGAGCATAAATCAAGTGACAGCTGTCAAAAACACCAACTACGAAAAAAGTAGTGCCAGATTGAAAACCACGCCTCTAAAAAAAAACCCGTTATAAATTATTTTCTTATTTTTCATAATAAATATATCGATTGACCGCGATGATGCCCAAAAATGCCCAAAAATGAGAAACAACTTAAGTCAGTCGTGCGGTGGTGAATTGCACTTCGGAAATTATATTCGCACACTAGTTGATAGATTGCGATTCAAGTAAGATTCAAGCCCTTCACCCTTTGCCCTTGCCCTTTGTCCTTCGCCCTTCGTCCTTCGCCCTTCGCCCTTTGCCCTTTGTTCTTTGTCCTTCGCCCTTTGCCCTTTGCCCTTCGCCATTTGCCCTTCGCCCTTTGCCTTTTGTCCTTCGACATTTGCCATTTGCCCTTCGCCCTTTGCCTTTTGTCCTTCGACCTTTTCCCTTTGTCCTTCGACCTTTGCCCTTCTCCCTTTGCCCTTCTCCCTTTGCCCTTTGCCCTTTGTCCTTTGCCCTTTGTCCTTTGCCCTGTGCCCTTTGCCCTTTGTTATTCGCCCTATGCCCTTTGCCCTTTGTCTTTCGCTCTTTGCCCTTCACCCTTTGCCCTTTGCCCTTTGTCATTCGCCCTTTGTCCTTTGCCCTTCGCCCTTTACCCTTTACCCTTTGCCCTTTGTCCTTCGCCCTTTTGCCCTTTGTCCTTGGGGCGAAGGGCCAAGGGCGAAGGGCGAAGGGCAAAGGGCAAATAATTGAATTCGAAAATGGGTAGAATATTATAACAATATCACCAGGGCCATTCGCACACACTTAAGACTATTTTAAAAACTTACATATCGAGAGTGAATTAATTAACTAATGGTAATAATTAAATCATCATTTCCTGACAATTAACACGTTCAGCGCCGATAACGGTATATATCGTGATCGTCTTATACGACAGGGTTCCGTTTTCGGGTAAACCCGTTCCCGTCTTAATGAATTTCTATTAATATTCAAAAGCATGGCACGTCGCGTAAACCTGGATTCATGAAGGAATAGGAATATTCTTCTTTTTTTTTTCATTTAGTTTGGTTTTGACGTTTGGTGAAAAGCGCGATAGTGAATTGGGAGTGTTTTTAATGGTAAATAATTTGAGTTTTTTTTTACAAAAGTTATGTCAATATATTATTAAATATAAGAAAGAAACATTTTCATAGTTTTTTACATATTAATTGTCAATTATAAGAAATTATAAGTCAGTTCAGAGTGGGATATTTTGTTGTCTGTAACGTACGGATCTGAATGTGTTAAGGGAGCACCGGGTAGGAAAAAAATGATGTTTTTATAGAAATTATTCTCAAGTGTGACAAAGTAAAAGGGAAGAAGTTTCCCAAGATTGTTTTAAATACCTGTTTGATCGCCTGAGTAGTTTTGATTTGACTCAATTTATATAGTATTTTATTTTAGTTCTATTCTGTAAGCCAAAATGCATTTATCAATCACTCCACACTTCCACACGTTCGGAATTTACCATGGAGCTAAGTAAGATACCTGATGATGCATCATGGCGCTGAATTTCGGTATAAAACTATCATTGGGTGCGTCGGGTTTATATACTGTTATATGGGGTCCTTTCAGTAAACACCATTAAGTACGAAGTACCACTTTATTAACAATGTTACAATAAATGAGATCGCAATATGAAGGCAGAGACAAGGCAGTGACACAATTGACGCGGGCTTCGCTGGAGAAAGGTCTCGGGCGATTGCCGGCCGACCGGTCGCGGCGCATCGCCCGCCGTTCCGTCGTGCGCATGTGTCGATGCTTCCCTTAGCCAATCAGGGGCGAGCGCGTGCGCGCCATCTCGCGGACGGCGTTTGAGTGACCATCGATGATTTACCAGTGCAGAGTGCTGCACGATAACAATACTATAAACAGGCGATAGCTATACTTGCTGGTCGAAAAATAAACATATGTAAAGTTGAGAAAGTGATAAATTTCATAATGTTCTCTTGTAGACTTTTGGTTATTGCGCTTTGGTAAAATTCGGGCACAAAACCATCGAATACGATACAAAAACAAAAAAACAAAATGATAATATCCACTCTTTTTTTAAAATATGCATTTTTAAAACAAATCTAAATTGAATACATGAATTCAGCAGTGACTTTTGAATGAACTACCCTAAGCGATAAATATTTCAGGCGCGCAAGTTTGGTTTTTGTGCGATTTATCAGTGGCCAAATGGCTGGTGAGGGGGCCACCTGCACGAAGGTTCGAGGTCCCCGAGGGTCCCGGGCGAACGGAGGGGCGCCGATCTGCTCATCTGGGCCACGTCTTCGATGGTCTTCGGGCCGAGGAAAAAGGGGGTCCGTCACATAAATTATCTCTGGAGTGGGTGGATTTTTTTTATTGTTTCAAACGGGTTTAGTCCGTTCGATCCCTTGAAGCTTCTGAATAAATTTTGATATTTTTTTTATTAAATAATTATACTAACATTTTAAGAAGTACAGATCGAATCGCCAGTTCGTTCACATAAGTATAAATCAGCAGTTATTTTTTAGTATATTTAGAACCAGTTTTTTTTTTTTGTTTATTTGTTTAGATTTTTTCACACGAGGTGTCAAATGCCATGCCATCATATTGAAATGCTATACTATATTTTTTTTGTATTACTTTAAGATAACCCCATGCAATACGTTTTACCATTGGTTCTGATAGTGAGTAAAATACCTATAATCTTTATAAACTTTTTAATATAATTTTTAGTATGTTTCTGCTGTGCCAAAATGCCAAAATGCTTAGCCATAAATAAGTACCTAGCATGTAGCGTGAAACCACCGTCGATTTGTTTGATTATTTTGTTTGTTTTTGTTTGTTTGTTTTTTGCTTTAAACGAGGTGTCGCCTCCTAATGTTTAATCGGCGTACCTACACCTAAGCACAAAGAGTAAAACGTCATTATGACGTAATGCCATTGTTTACAAACAATCTGTTTTGAATATTAAAGTAATAAAGTCACTCTTAAGAATTTTATATGTTTGTTAGCTTTTCATATTTATTTGATTTGAACTCACGTAAGAGCAATATTGCCATAAAATGAGGTTTGTTTAATTAACTGTTTAATTAATTGTTGATTTATAATTTTGCCAAAAAGCGTTAAGTGAGGTCGTACTTTGGATTACATTCGGGTAGATTATTAGTATTTTTTTTTTCTCACGTAAGCCAATTGCATTGTTTCCTGAAGCATGTTTGCCGGATTGTAAAACCCAATCCAAAATGTTAAATTAATTGTTTTTTTTGCATTATTAGTATTTCATTTTATTTGCAATATCGTTTCATCATGCAGTTAATTGACATGTTTGTCGCATCGTAGAGCCAATTGCGAAATTTGAAATTAATTGATTTTTTTACGTTATCGTTTCACCCTGCTTTGTATCTGAAACATGTTCGTCGCATTGTCGAGTCCATGTCAAAATTCGAAATTAATTGTTTTTTTTACATCATTATTATTTTATGTCATGCACGTTGTCGTTTCATCTAAGGTCCTTCAGACCACAGAACGACGGCGTTAAGCCTTTTGTTCATTTTTGTTCATTAGTCAGATGTTATCTTCTAGAGTCTAGACCATTTGACCCTTCTGGTTCAACTGGTCTCTCATCTGTTGTGGTATTGTATTAAACGACTTTAATTGTTATCAATATTTAACCTCACCGTTTTTTTCAATAAATGCACCTCTCGTCTTTAACTACCTTTGCCATGTACCTACCTCATCATTTACTTGTGACACGGGGTCATAATGCTTCATGGGACATGACCCAGACGACCCTGAGATCTTCGTTTATCTTGAGCCCGTTCCATGATAGCGTCCTCTCATCTCGAGGAGTGACCGGGTTTTTTGTAAGTCGCGGTCTGGCCTAGCCAAACCTGCCATGTAACGGGAGTGAGTCAAGGCAACCTCAATCCGTGGTAGTGGGATGAGGGGCAACCCGTGACATCGCTTGGACGCCCCGTCTGGCGCCGAAGCACTCTTCTCCTATTACCCTAACAGGCAATAGGGGAAGTTCATTATTTGTCTCATATTTTGCTACCATTTAGATCTGTAGTTGATGCGGTGCCCGACCAGTCACGGTTCGTCCCTCGCGGTCCGATAACTCCGGCGGATCAGCTGGCCAAGGAGAGCCTGCGAGAGGGAGACAACGCAGGCGGCGGCGGCGAGTAACGTGCGGACGGAAGCGACCGTCGAGGGCGCTGTCCGGCCTGAGGAGAGAGCAGCGGGCGAGAAGGAAATAATATTAATATTTTAATGAACTGCAAATGATTTGTTTATTTATTGTTTATTTTCATATGAAATGCTTCGATATGTTTCTCTAATTAATTACACTGGCTACACCTAATTCTTTTCGATGAGCTATATCGATATGATTCTGCGAGTGATTTGAATTGCACTCGCTGCATTTAAATTTTCTTAATTATCTAAAACAATTTATACACTTTTTACATCAACATCTTTTAAGGATAAATAATTTTATTGTAAGTTTTCCACTTAATTCACACGGAAATCGTCGCTAGGTAGGTAGGTAGTTTTATCTGACCATTCATTTCTGATGATTAAGATCCTAATTTATACCGATTTCAAAAAAATACACTCCCGGTATATTAAGAAGGCTTTTTTAAATTGAAAAATATTTACCGAAAGCCAATAAGTAAAACATGAAATACGATTCAACTATAATATAAGTACTTATTTGAAAAAAAAGAAAAATAATATTATATTGTAAATGTTTGAAACACCAACTTTGAAAATCAAATACGAAAAAAGTAATTAACTGAATTAAAATAGTGATACTATTTATGTTAAAAAATATGTACTTTTAATATTACATTACACTCAAACCGAAACTTTGAAATATTACAATAAAAAGAAGATTTTGTTTGATATAATATAGGAAAATAAAAATCCATATGAGGTCGGTAAAATTTTATTGAATTCTACGCAAATTCTACCAAATCATCAAGCATGGGTTTCTAAAACAATAAACTAAAATAATAATATAAATTCCCTAACTGAAATTCAACATACTTAATCATTTTATTTTAATATTTGAAATATTTAATATTCTAATATCTATTAAGTAAAAAAAACATATTTTTTGGACTTGTAAATATAAATTAGTTAAAAAAATAATTATTTTACGATAGACGTGATGTTGTTAAAGATGGTTGTTTCTACGGCAGTTTTAACAAAATGAATTTAACGAAATGAATGTTTTAACAAAATGAATTTAATGAAACGCTATCCTAATTTAATTATTTTATTACCAGCTACGATGTAATTTATATATTTGTTCTCAATATTATAACGATTAACAAAACAATAATTATAATTAGGCACGTTAAAGCTAGGTGTGTTTATTTCATTATACCTATCAGGTAATCATACTTCGATACGAATAACTAACAAAAGTAGCAGAAAAACTGAATAGACCACACTAAGGTACAGTAAGGTACAGTAAAGTACAGTAAAGAAACAAGAAGGTTAAAAAAAAAATTTGAAGGTAACGATTTGTGTGTCAGAATCACTCCTCAGAAGGAATCTTCATTCACGTATTTAGTCGCCTTCATTTCTATATTATTTTCGACGCACCCTGTATTTTATAGAGTCGAACGGTAAAAATCATTCTGTATACTGATGAGATTTGATTTCTTTTAATTTAATTTAATTTACATTTCGAAGTTAAACCTATAAAATCTATGTCGTCTGCGTAGATAATGAACTCAAAGCCATGTCACAGATAACATTTTACCTTTTTTTACAATCGCAATCGCTACATTTTTTATATGTATATTTAGTAGTGTATGGAGGCCGTTTCTGAATCAATTGTTTTCTGCAAATGCAGCCAGACGGTAGTGGAGTATTGACGCGTACCTTGCTCCTGCTTTTTCTAATACTTTGCGCTTTTCTGTTATTTTTCTAATACTTTGTTCTTTTTCTAACGTTTTTCTAATGTTTAGCACTGATTTTAGTAGATGACAAATGGAAAAAGGATAGGTGGATCAATCGTTTTGAGACCGAGGGTTCCGAGAGACCTCAACTTTTCGGCGTCCAAAACGAAGGTTCCGAGACCCCCAACTTTTCTATTACATTACTATAATTAGGTATTAGACTCCAATTTCTAATACGGTTTGTGTGAAAATGATTAAACAACGCAATATCGATAATATATTTATTCAATATAATTGTTCAATAGACGATACACCACAATGATAACATTTTAAATATTCTATTCAATTCCATCTTTACATTCTTGGTGGATTCGAGACTGTTGAACGCGCCTATTCGACAGAATTCGAGGTAAAATCGTGGGCTGTTTATTATCCGTTTATAATTTGCACAGAAGACATTCAACCAAGCATGTGCCAGCGTGCAAACCCGTCCTGACATTGAACTAAATGCGTTCAACTCGTTGCAAACTACCCACGCTTGGATGCGTTTTGGCTTGACTGCTCGTGGAACCGGTTTGTTTCCCTATATGGTGGCCGGACGCTGCATGATGAGCTATAAAACCCACGCATAATAAACATTGACTGTATTCACAGCGAACAGTGCAAACGTCTTCGGTTAAGATAATATTTTCACGTGAAATAAAAAAAGATGGAGGAGAGAGCTATGACAATCGCTTTCTGCAAATGCAGCCAGACGGTAGTGGAGTATTGACGCGTACCTTGCTCCTGCTTTTTCTAACATTTGCCTTCTTTTCTAATACTTTGTGCTTTTCTGATGTTTAGCACTGATTTTAGTAGGTAAATAGGTGAGAAATGTATGGAAAAAAAGGATAGGCGGGTTCTGGACCAATCGTTTTGAGACCGAGGGTTCCGAGAGACCTCAACTTTTCGGGGCCCAATAGGAGGGTTCCGAGAGACCTCAACTTTTCGGGGCCCAATAGGAGGGTTCCGAGAGACCTCAACTTTTCGGGGTCCAATAGGAGGGTTCCGAGAGACCTCAACTTTTCGGGGCCCAATAGGAGGGTTCCGAGAGACCTCAACTTTTCGGGGCCCAATAGGAGGGTTCCGAGAGACCTCAACTTTTCGGGGTCCAATAGGAGGGTTCCGAGAGACCTCAACTTTTCGGGGTCGAAACGAGGGTTCCGAGACGGTACGATTCAAATTTGTAGGTGTACTGATTTATGTGGTTTGTGTATAGACTAACTGCCAAAAAACAAATATGATTATTATAATTATTTCTTTCTCAAATACAGTCATGTACATCTTTTAGTCGACTGTGAGCTTGACATATTTAAAATATATTTTTAAACGTTAATGAAATGTATACATTGTAGTTGTCTTTTGCAATGCACCTGGCTTTAGCTTATTAACATATGATCATGTTCAAATATGTTTCTAATACGGCAATCTTTTATGTCTAACTAAATTGCCATAATAAAGGGTGCTTGTATGGCGATTGAGAAAATGATTCTAAAAAAAACAATATCGGTAATATATATATTTATTCAATATAATTGTTCAATAGACGATACACCACAATAATAACATTTTAAATTAAATATTCTATCCAATTCACTCTTCACCTTCTGATCTGATCTAGTTGGGAACCCAACGCCATCGCTTTAGAACGCTTGAGGTCCGACTGAAAAGAAAAAATGCAATTTATACTCGTCTAAGTTGACTCGGCATTACTTGAGCCAGATCATTGATCTCAAAACCGGTTTCAACTCGCAATATCCAATAGATGAACATGACAGTCAACTCCCCCTCCTGTCTATAAAAATGCACTTGCACTCGGAGAGGACATTTTCAGTGTCTGCATGTTTAAACTTGTCTGACTAACGACAAGTATGTGAACTCGTTGCAAATGCAACAGCACCTGGCTTTAGGTTATTAACCTATGATCATGTTCACATCACATCGAGATACCCTCCCCTCTCACCTCATCTGTCTCTCTCTCTCTCTCTCTCTCTCTCTCTCTCTCTCTCTCTCTCTCTCTCTCTCTCTCTCTCTCTCTCTCTCTCTCTCTCTCTCCCTCTCTCTCTCTCTCACACACACACACTCTGTCTACGAGGCGAATATAGATAAGATCGTATTTCATTTCAAGGTTCTCGATACCAAATGATACATTTTTTTATACTAGTTTGATGGTATAATTGGTCACAAGTAGGATGATTCCATATTTACAATAATTATTAATGAAGAATTGAGATTTTTTATTACACTTATATGCCAAATAATTTCTTACAATTTTGATTATAATTTTTAAAACAAGAATGACTATGATAACCTGTAGCTATCATATAATATCAACTGCTTCTATACGTTGTTTAGTAGTAGTAAATTATTTACCCAGAACGCTTTTGTATATGATTAGGTATTTTCATTTTAGCTTTTCTTTAGTGAGAGGTGTAATATACCTTTTATTTACGCATCATTACAATACTTATTTTCTTATATATTTTCTTTGGTTTACGTCCGAGTTAACACTTCGTCATACAAACTTGGTAGATTAGAGTTATAAATATGTATTAATTCTTTTCTAGTGAAAGTGATATGAAATTACTAATTATGAATGATTAGTCGGTTTTGAAATTATTTTAATGTCATTAATTTTTAATAAATTCTGTTTTTACAAGCTTCTATTTAACTCGTAATGTTTGTATCTCTGTTTAGCTCAAATATTACAAGCTGAATTAGATCCACATCCTCTTATCATACGAAGTTGAAATCTGATATGATGAGTCAGTTTCAATGCCTTTAAATTTTTATGGTAAGCATGGCCTGTTTTCACTGCCAGGAATGGCTCCACACGAAGGACATTCTCATCAGTCAACAACACAAAAAAAAATTGTATACGTTCTCAAATTCTTAAATAAAAGATGTTTTTTTAAAATACATTTTATATTTAATTTATTTTTATTTAAATATAATCAAATATGTTAACATATTAATAACTCTTTATATTTTTTTTTCACTATTTTTGTTAATACTAAACTAATTAGTAAATTATTGTACCCAACCATAAAGATTAATTCGAAAATAAACCTTATTCGTCTGTGTACAAATTAGAAAACGAGATCTTTTTTATTTCTAACATGATTCTATAGCTATGTACATGAGTAGAGCACTATTTTTCAATGCTGCTTTGAATCTTTCGAAATTGGTATGCTAGGATATTGAATACATTTAGATAGTTACAAGTATAAACGATACCCCAAATACATTGTACACTTAATGTGTATTTTTCGGATAGTGCAGTAAATCATTACATATGGTAAGTCCGTAACCTGATTGCTTCAATTCAAATTTAAACATTTACATTACTCACGTTCCACCATCTGTTGATTTATGAATATTTTCATAATATACGTGCATGGAAATTAGTTAAATGAATATATATCTAACAATGTAAGTAATCGTTTTTTATCCATAAATTGCAAACCGGATCCTTTTTTACAATAAGTTTTTCTTCATTACTTAAAGCTTTAGCCGACAAATACATTAGATATTATTTTTGATTTGATTTGTTTTTATCTATTTGATTTCGATGATCTAAAAATCACAGTGAATGGAGGGGTATATTTTCTAACATACATCATACTTGTATTCATTTGAAGATTTGATTAATGACTATAGATTGAATCTATCTATCATCCCTATCACCACGTATTGTCACATCAAGGAGGATGAAATGACAGTTAATTTTTTTGCAAATGTGAATGTTTGTATTTTCATTTTGGATGCCTTTTTAAAATATCATCTCTCGAACATTCTCGGCATGTATGCATTTCTAAAGATTATCATATTGTCTAGATTAATCAATATTTTAAAAGAATGTTTTTTGAGAATATAGACATGAATTATTTGGGTATATTTATTCATTATAACTTTTGTAGATTAGAATAAATTCCAAATTTGTAACGATTTCTTTACATGCAGTAGCACACTGGAATAAGTTTTCCGAACTGTTTAGAATTCAATTCATAGATCGTTATGAATTAATATTTTGATCACCCGTAGATTGATTAATATCATAAATGACATAACTATAAATTTAATTATCCTTTCGATAAACCTCCTATCCATTTTAAACAAATACTGTTTAGGTATTTTATATGAAATTGGTTCGCAACCATGTAATATAGCAAATATTGAGTACAACTCATTCATAACTTTATAAATCATAATTTTGATATGAGTGTAACTATCACTTCAATTTGTGACGAGCTGGTGTACACTCGCATGAATTGATATCGAGAAAGGATTATTATTTATCATCAGGAAAACCAAGTTTACGGTAATAACAAAGAAGGTAAGCTACACTAATAATAATTACTTAAAAACTTTTTAGACATGATCATTACTAAATCAATAATATCAAGTAACGAAAACACTATTGATCATATACAAGTATACTCAGAGAGGAAGCTAGTTGATTAGAATTTTTAGATATATGTAAACACAATACAATCATGATGAAGATATATCTAAGTTAAGAAGTCTTAAAATTAATGTTTTCTAATGCAGATGGCAGAGTCTAAGAATATGTACACAATGGGAGAGCTAATTGAGTTACCGGCTCATACTCAGGAAGATAATGTTATATTGGAGCGAATAAAGAGTTTAGCACTTCAATTCTTACCACAGGGATGGCGTGATTGGAAGATTTACATTTATACGACAGATGAGCTACTAGGAAACGAAGTGGACCAACATATTTTAAATAAAATCAGATTTGCATTACCGACTGATGGAATAGCCAGAGCTTTCTCCCCCGAATGTACATCCCTACCAAAGAAAGTTTACAAGAATATTAGGATGAAAATGTTAGAATGGCCATTCTGTGTCGGTCTTATAATTAGCCCGTCATCTTTGGGGGCCAAAATCAGAGGTTCCTCGGTTCGAAATGAACTTATTATCGGATCTCTATCTAAAATGTTTCCTTTGAGGTTAACTCGAAATGATGCAGACAAACAACTGAAAGAAGGATCTACAGATAACGACAACAGTATGAATGTCGAAAAGATACCTAAAGATCAGATACATAATCGTCTAATCAGGTTGGAAGAGAGATTTGATCATATTGAATCGTTGCTTGATAATGTCATGATGACATTTACGCCTTCTCATCACCCCAATTATCCTCAAGATGTAGATGTGAATCAAAGCTTACACAATTGATAGATATAATTACTTATAATTATTACTTTACATTATAAGAAAGTAAAGTGAGTACGATATTCATGGTTTAAATTAAAATCCGAGGGATAATGAAGATACTAATTTGGCTTTAATCTTATGACAAAGAAGAGATACAAGTATATTCACAGGAAAAATAAAAAACTCAGGAATAGAATGAAACGACTTGTGAACCCAATATTTATCAAATTCTCTACTGAGAACTCCAAGCGAAACCTCAATGAATTACATATTTAATACTTTACTGTCATGTTCAATGCGATCATCAAATCAATCATCATTTGAACTCTATGTTGTTGCAGAGAAAATAGAGGAAGATCTTCTTTATATCCACGATAAAAAATTAAAATATTGAACACGAACTATTGTTTATATGATGTGTATATTGAAAATATATAAGGGGTTTGAAATTAAATAAACTCAATCATATCTAATTTATTGTTTTATTCAAGTAAAATATTACATACAAGAAGCCATTTATGATATTGCTATTCAGTCTTTTAACCGTGAGATTACAACAGAAAATCTAATTAAATATTAAAACTATACGATCACGACGGAGCAAATATTTTTTATCTTATTTTACTGATAATATAAGACTCCATGGGTGTTTATGATGTTACCATCTGAATATAGAATGCGTTCTCCTTTGTCAAAATGAAGAATTTGAAAATATGTAATTTAAAACACGCTTATGAGGATCATGTCAGTTCAGACATGCCATTCTATACATTTTCCCAAATGGCTGAACTATGTTGTCAATCATATCTAATTTATTGTTTTATTCAAGTAAAATATTACACGCAAGAAGCAATTTATGGTGTGGTATAGGTTTCTCACCATCGATAAAGAAGCAACTATGAGTAGCGGGCGGTATAAATATCAATTTGATACTATTATTTACTTGTAGTAAATATGTTTGAGGGGCTGTTCTCATCATATGTTTGAGGGGGGGCTGTTCTCATCGTATGTTTGAGGGGGGCTGTTCTCATCGTATGTTTGAGGGGGCTGTTCTCAACGCAATGTTTGAGGGGCTGTTCTCAGCGTAATGTTCTCAACGCAACACATAATGTCTAATGTGTGTTTCTAACGTAATCTGTTACGTTAAACAACGTCTAAAGCATATTTTTAACGAGTTATGTTCCCAACACAACGTCTAACGCTTTCAATGTACGCTGTTGCGTTAGTCAACGTCTAAAAATGTATTTTAAAGCATTATGTTGCGTTGCATTACAACGTCAGCATTGTGTTCCTAAGATAACTCATCTAAATACCCTCTCAATGTAACGTCTGTATTTGATCTTAAAGTCTTACATTTCAGTAAACCTATCGTCTGCTATGAATATATTTCACATTATCAACCCAATATGTGTGTATTAAACACACATATATATATATATATCCACAACTATTGATTTTATTTATTCTTATGTAGATGATCAATTATCTAGAGACAAGATTCTATTTAGATACTCAATTAGGAAAATATGAGGGATATGTTTCAAATTAAATCTTAGCAGTACGAATTTCTAGATTATCAACTTATACCTCATCATTCTATTTTAAATCTATGTGCAAGTAAAAAAACTATACCGATAACATATATTTATTCAACATAATCGTTCAGTATAAACCATAGATACGCTACAATGATAACATTTTAAATTAAATATTTTGTCCAATTCCATCTTTATCATCTCGGCTAATTCCAGACTATCCAGTTGCGGTCCCGGCCAAAACTCATCAAGGAACCATTTGAGTTTATTATACATTTGTAGTCTATTTTCTAGAACACCCTCAGATATTCTCAATTCAATTTGGCCCTGATGTTTTTTACAGTATAGCACATGATTGTATAGTTTGACTATCCAAACACCGATATGATCACCTTCCTCTATTGAAACATCCCAGATAATATCCTTCAACTCCTCGAGCGTTAGATCGACTATTTGCAGAGACATTAACTCTACAATGAATGAAGGGTACGTATCGAATACGCTCATTCTATAGACCGACTTGGAGTGAATCTGAGCTATTGCATTTAATCACTATTGCATTTAATCACTAACATTTAAATCATCTCCGTTGGTCTGACCATCTGATGTTTAATCTATTCCCTGTACTCAACGATTGCTAGCCATTTGTATAGTTAATTGATTCAAGAATCATGCAAAACCTTTAACTTGGTAACCATGAAATGCACCTGCGTCCCCGGGGAGGACATTCAACCCGAACGTGTATAGACTTGCATTCACGTCTAGTCATGCATGATTATCAACGCACTTGCATTCTGTTCATATAATTGTCTTTAACGCAATCGTGTTTAGACTCGCAACACATTAAATCTCGTCTCGGGGTCCTGCATCCGTTCTCATTAGTTGCTCTAACCTTCAACATGATCGTTGACGAGGAAAGAGGCGGTGGGAGGGGTGTAAATGTTGTATTTAACATGTCAAACAAACGTCGCGTTTGTTTTGTTTTTTTGTTTGGTTTGTTTGACATGTTAAATACAACATTTACACCCCTCCCACCGCCTCTTTCCTCGTCAACGATCATGTTGAAGGTTAGAGCAACTAATGAGAACGGATGCAGGACCCCGAGACGAGATTTAATGTGTTGCGAGTCTAAACACGATTGCGTTAAAGACAATTATATGAACAGAATGCAAGTGCGTTGATAATCATGCATGACTAGACGTGAATGCAAGTCTATACACGTTCGGGTTGAATGTCCTCCCCGGGGACGCAGGTGCATTTCATGGTTACCAAGTTAAAGGTTTTGCATGATTCTTGAATCAATTAACTATACAAATGGCTAGCAATCGTTGAGTACAGGGAATAGATTAAACATCAGATGGTCAGACCAACGGAGATGATTTAAATGTTAGTGATTAAATGCAATAGTGATTAAATGCAATAGCTCAGATTCACTCCAAGTCGGTCTATAGAATGAGCGTATTCGATACGTACCCTTCATTCATTGTAGAGTTAATGTCTCTGCAAATAGTCGATCTAACGCTCGAGGAGTTGAAGGATATTATCTGGGATGTTTCAATAGAGGAAGGTGATCATATCGGTGTTTGGATAGTCAAACTATACAATCATGTGCTATACTGTAAAAAACATCAGGGCCAAATTGAATTGAGAATATCTGAGGGTGTTCTAGAAAATAGACTACAAATGTATAATAAACTCAAATGGTTCCTTGATGAGTTTTGGCCGGGACCGCAACTGGATAGTCTGGAATTAGCCGAGATGATAAAGATGGAATTGGACAAAATATTTAATTTAAAATGTTATCATTGTAGCGTATCTATGGTTTATACTGAACGATTATGTTGAATAAATATATGTTATCGGTATAGTTTTTTTACTTGCACATAGATTTAAAATAGAATGATGAGGTATAAGTTGATAATCTAGAAATTCGTACTGCTAAGATTTAATTTGAAACATATCCCTCATATTTTCCTAATTGAGTATCTAAATAGGAATCTTGTCTCTAGATAATTGATCATCTACATAAGAATAAATAAAATCAATAGTTGTGGATATATATATATATATATGTGTGTTTAATACACACATATTGGGTTGATAATGTGAAATATATTCATAGCAGACGATAGGTTTACTGAAATGTAAGACTTTAAGATCAAATACAGACGTTACATTGAGAGGGTATTTAGATGAGTTATCTTAGGAACACAATGCTGACGTTGTAATGCAACGCAACATAATGCTTTAAAATACATTTTTAGACGTTGACTAACGCAACAGCGTACATTGAAAGCGTTAGACGTTGTGTTGGGAACATAACTCGTTAAAAATATGCTTTAGACGTTGTTTAACGTAACAGATTACGTTAGAAACACACATTAGACATTATGTGTTGCGTTTGAGAACATTACGCTGAGAACAGCCGCCTCAAACATTGCGTTGAGAACAGCCCCCTCAAACATACGATGAGAACAGCCCCCCTCAAAACATACGATGAGAACAGCCCCCCCCTCAAACATATGATGAGAACAGCCCCTCAAACATATTTACTACAAGTAAATAATAGTATCAAATTGATATTTATACCGCCCGCTACTCATAGTTGCTTCTTTATCGATGGTGAGAAACCTATACCACACCATAAATTGCTTCTTGCGTGTAATATTTTTACTTGAATAAAACAATAAATTAGATATGATTGACAACATAGTTCAGCCATTTGGGAAAATGTATAGAATGGCATGTCTGAACTGACATGATCCTCATAAGCGTGTTTTAAATTACATATTTTCAAATTCTTCATTTTTGACAAAGGAGAACGCATTCTATATTCAGATGGTAACATCATAAACACCCATGGAGTCTTATATTATCAGTAAAATAAGATAAAAAATATTTGCTCCGTCGTGATCGTATAGTTTTAATATTTAATTAGATTTTCTGTTGTAATCTCACGGTTAAAAGACTGAATAGCAATATCATAAATGGCTTCTTGTATGTAATATTTTACTTGAATAAAACAATAAATTAGATATGATTGAGTTTATTTAATTTCAAACCCCTTATATATTTTCAATATACACATCATATAAACATAGTTCGTGTTCAATATTTTAATTTTTTATCGTGGATATAAAGAAGATCTTCCTCTATTTTCTCTGCAACAACATAGAGTTCAAATGATGATTGATTTGATGATCGCATTGAACATGACAGTAAAGTATTAAATATGTAATTCATTGAGGTTTCGCTTGGAGTTTCTCAGTAGAGAATTTGATAAATATTGGGTTCACAAGTCGTTTCATTCTATTCCTGAGTTTTTTATTTTTCCTGTGAATATACTTGTATCTCTTCTTTGTCATAAGATTAAAGCCAAATTAGTATCTTCATTATCCCTCGGATTTTAATTTAAACATGAATATCGTACTCACTTTACTTTCTTATAATGTAAAGTAATAATTATAAGTAATTATATCTATCATTTGTGTAAGCTTTGATTCACATCTACATCTTGAGGATAATTGGGGTGATGAGAAGGCGTAAATGTCATCATGACATTATCAAGCAACGATTCAATATGATCAAATCTCTCTTCCAACCTGATTAGACGATTATGTATCTGATCTTTAGGTATCTTTTCGACATTCATACTGTTGTCGTTATCTGTAGATCCTTCTTTCAGTTGTTTGTCTGCATCATTTCGAGTTAACCTCAAAGGAAACATTTTAGATAGAGATCCGATAATAAGTTCATTTCGAACCGAGGAACCTCTGATTATTGGCCCCCAAAGATGACAGGCTAATTATAAGACCGACACAGAATGGCCATTCTAACATTTTCATCCTAATATTCTTGTAAACTTTCTTTGGTAGGGATGTACATTCGGGGGAGAAAGCTCTGGCTATTCCATCAGTCGGTAATGCAAATCTGATTTTATTTAAAATATGTTGGTCCACTTCGTTTCCTAGGTAGCTCATCTGTCGTATAAATGTAAATCTTCCAATCACGCCATCCCTGTGGTAAGAATTGAAGTGCTAAACTCTTTATTCGCTCCAATATAACATTATCTTCCTGAGTATGAGCCGGTAACTCAATTAGCTCTCCCATTGTGTACATATTCTTAGACTCTGCCATCTGCATTAGAAAACATTAATTTTAAGACTTCTTAACTTAGATATATCTTCATCATGATTGTATTGTGTTTACATATATCTAAAAATTCTAATCAACTAGCTTCCTCTCTGAGTATACTTGTATATGATCAATAGTGTTTTCGTTACTTGATATTATTGATTTAGTAATGATCATGTCTAAAAAGTTTTTAAGTAATTATTATTAGTGTAGCTTACCCTTCTTTGTTATTACCGTAAACTTGGTTTTCCTGATGATAAATAATAATCCTTTCTCGATATCAATTCATGCGAGTGTACACCAGCTCGTCACAAATTGAAGTGATAGTTACACTCATATCAAAATTATGATTTATAAAGTTATGAATGAGTTGTACTCAATATTTGCTATATTACATGGTTGCGAACCAATTTCATATAAAATACCTAAACAGTATTTGTTTAAAATGGATAGGAGGTTTATCGAAAGGATAATTAAATTTATAGTTATGTCATTTATGATATTAATCAATCTACGGGGTGATCAAAATATTAATTCATAACGATCTATGAATTGAATTCTAAACAGTTCGGAAAACTTATTCCAGTGTGCTACTGC
This sequence comes from Neomicropteryx cornuta, assembly GCA_020383195.1. NCBI lineage: Eukaryota > Metazoa > Arthropoda > Insecta > Lepidoptera > Micropterigidae > Neomicropteryx > Neomicropteryx cornuta. Next base: position 3,717 of record JAHKQU010000010.1, on the reverse strand, counting down.
ATGTAAAGAAATCGTTACAAATTTGGAATTTATTCTAATCTACAAAAGTTATAATGAATAAATATACCCAAATAATTCATGTCTATATTCTCAAAAAAACATTCTTTTAAAATATTGATTAATCTAGACAATATGATAATCTTTAGAAATGCATACATGCCGAGAATGTTCGAGAGATGATATTTTAAAAAGGCATCCAAAATGAAAATACAAACATTCACATTTGCAAAAAAAATTAACTGTCATTTCATCCTCCTTGATGTGACAATACGTGGTGATAGGGATGATAGATAGATTCAATCTATAGTCATTAATCAATCTTCAAATGAATACAAGTATGATGTATGTTAGAAAATATACCCCTCCATTCACTGTGATTTTTAGATCATCGAAATCAAATAGATAAAAACAAATCAAATCAAAAATAATATCTAATGTATTTGTCGGCTAAAGCTTTAAGTAATGAAGAAAAACTTATTGTAAAAAAGGATCCGGTTTGCAATTTATGGATAAAAAACGATTACTTACATTGTTAGATATATATTCATTTAACTAATTTCCATGCACGTATATTATGAAAATATTCATAAATCAACAGATGGTGGAACGTGAGTAATGTAAATGTTTAAATTTGAATTGAAGCAATCAGGTTATGGACTTACCATATGTAATGATTTACTGCACTATCCGAAAAATACACATTAAGTGTACAATGTATTTGGGGTATCGTTTATACTTGTAACTATCTAAATGTATTCAATATCCTAGCATACCAATTTCGAAAGATTCAAAGCAGCATTGAAAAATAGTGCTCTACTCATGTACATAGCTATAGAATCATGTTAGAAATAAAAAAGATCTCGTTTTTCTAATTTGTACACAGACGAATAAGGTTTATTTTCGAATTAATCTTTATGGTTGGGTACAATAATTTACTAATTAGTTTAGTATTAACAAAAATAGTGAAAAAAAAATATAAAGAGTTATTAATATGTTAACATATTTGATTATATTTAAATAAAAATAAATTAAATATAAAATGTATTTTAAAAAAACATCTTTTATTTAAGAATTTGAGAACGTATACAATTTTTTTTTTGTGTTGTTGACTGATGAGAATGTCCTTCGTGTGGAGCCATTCCTGGCAGTGAAAACAGGCCATGCTTACCATAAAAATTTAAAGGCATTGAAACTGACTCATCATATCAGATTTCAACTTCGTATGATAAGAGGATGTGGATCTAATTCAGCTTGTAATATTTGAGCTAAACAGAGATACAAACATTACGAGTTAAATAGAAGCTTGTAAAAACAGAATTTATTAAAAATTAATGACATTAAAATAATTTCAAAACCGACTAATCATTCATAATTAGTAATTTCATATCACTTTCACTAGAAAAGAATTAATACATATTTATAACTCTAATCTACCAAGTTTGTATGACGAAGTGTTAACTCGGACGTAAACCAAAGAAAATATATAAGAAAATAAGTATTGTAATGATGCGTAAATAAAAGGTATATTACACCTCTCACTAAAGAAAAGCTAAAATGAAAATACCTAATCATATACAAAAGCGTTCTGGGTAAATAATTTACTACTACTAAACAACGTATAGAAGCAGTTGATATTATATGATAGCTACAGGTTATCATAGTCATTCTTGTTTTTAAAAATTATAATCAAAATTGTAAGAAATTATTTGGCATATAAGTGTAATAAAAAATCTCAATTCTTCATTAATAATTATTGTAAATATGGAATCATCCTACTTGTGACCAATTATACCATCAAACTAGTATAAAAAAATGTATCATTTGGTATCGAGAACCTTGAAATGAAATACGATCTTATCTATATTCGCCTCGTAGACAGAGTGTGTGTGTGTGAGAGAGAGAGAGAGGGAGAGAGAGAGAGAGAGAGAGAGAGAGAGAGAGAGAGAGAGAGAGAGAGAGAGAGAGGAGAGATGAGAGAGAGAGAGAGGAGAGAGAGAGAGAGAGAGACAGATGAGGTGAGAGGGGAGGGTATCTCGATGTGATGTGAACATGATCATAGGTTAATAACCTAAAGCCAGGTGCTGTTGCATTTGCAACGAGTTCACATACTTGTCGTTAGTCAGACAAGTTTAAACATGCAGACACTGAAAATGTCCTCTCCGAGTGCAAGTGCATTTTTATAGACAGGAGGGGGAGTTGACTGTCATGTTCATCTATTGGATATTGCGAGTTGAAACCGGTTTTGAGATCAATGATCTGGCTCAAGTAATGCCGAGGTCAACTTAGACGAGTATAAATTGCATTTTTTTCTTTTCAGTCGGACCTCAAGCGTTCTAAAGCGATGGCGTTGGGTTCCCAACTAGATCAGATCAGAAGGTGAAGAGTGAATTGGATAGAATATTTAATTTAAAATGTTATTATTGTGGTGTATCGTCTATTGAACAATTATATTGAATAAATATATATATTACCGATATTGTTTTTTTTTAGAATCATTTTCTCAATCGCCATACAAGCACCCTTTATTATGGCAATTTAGTTAGACATAAAAGATTGCCGTATTAGAAACATATTTGAACATGATCATATGTTAATAAGCTAAAGCCAGGTGCATTGCAAAAGACAACTACAATGTATACATTTCATTAACGTTTAAAAAATATATTTTAAATATGTCAAGCTCACAGTCGACTAAAAGATGTACATGACTGTATTTGAGAAAGAAATAATTATAATAATCATATTGTTTTTTTGGCAGTTAGTCTATACACAAACCACATAAATCAGTACACCTACAAATTTGAATCGTACCGTCTCGGAACCCTCGTTTCGACCCCGAAAAGTTGAGGTCTCTCGGAACCCTCCTATTGGACCCCGAAAAGTTGAGGTCTCTCGGAACCCTCCTATTGGGCCCCGAAAAGTTGAGGTCTCTCGGAACCCTCCTATTGGGCCCCGAAAAGTTGAGGTCTCTCGGAACCCTCCTATTGGACCCCGAAAAGTTGAGGTCTCTCGGAACCCTCCTATTGGGCCCCGAAAAGTTGAGGTCTCTCGGAACCCTCCTATTGGGCCCCGAAAAGTTGAGGTCTCTCGGAACCCTCGGTCTCAAAACGATTGGTCCAGAACCCGCCTATCCTTTTTTTCCATACATTTCTCACCTATTTACCTACTAAAATCAGTGCTAAACATCAGAAAAGCACAAAGTATTAGAAAAGAAGGCAAATGTTAGAAAAAGCAGGAGCAAGGTACGCGTCAATACTCCACTACCGTCTGGCTGCATTTGCAGAAAGCGATTGTCATAGCTCTCTCCTCCATCTTTTTTTATTTCACGTGAAAATATTATCTTAACCGAAGACGTTTGCACTGTTCGCTGTGAATACAGTCAATGTTTATTATGCGTGGGTTTTATAGCTCATCATGCAGCGTCCGGCCACCATATAGGGAAACAAACCGGTTCCACGAGCAGTCAAGCCAAAACGCATCCAAGCGTGGGTAGTTTGCAACGAGTTGAACGCATTTAGTTCAATGTCAGGACGGGTTTGCACGCTGGCACATGCTTGGTTGAATGTCTTCTGTGCAAATTATAAACGGATAATAAACAGCCCACGATTTTACCTCGAATTCTGTCGAATAGGCGCGTTCAACAGTCTCGAATCCACCAAGAATGTAAAGATGGAATTGAATAGAATATTTAAAATGTTATCATTGTGGTGTATCGTC